>CM060946.1:61514927-71514927 GCA_030765085.1 Allium cepa
ACCCAAATCATTAATTAATTAAATTAATTAATTATTTATTTTAACCACCCTTATATTTCTTTCAAAAATCCAATTTATATATTTCGATAACTTAAAGTACCGAAATATTCAAGCAAACCACAGCATTCCACATTCAATTACCAAAGATATTCATCACCGAATATCAGTCTTTCCAGTATATACTATATAGTACATCAATCCAATTCAATCATTCAACCAATCATTTAAATTTAAACATTAAATTTACTTAAAAATCCAGAAGAGTGGGTTTTACTCACCTTGATTCACCTTGATTTTCGATTTGCAAATCCGATCCAATCTCGACTTGGCTTCACTGTTTCATCCTTGTATAAACATTTTATAATTTATTAATATTTTAAATGATCAAACAATCAATTTCATTTAAATTTAATTAACTAATATCTTAGCATTTAAACAAATTTCCTTTTAATAAAATATTTTTAAATGACTAAATTAATTAGATAAGTTTATGTATTTCTGCATCAAATCTTCCTATTTACCTAAATAAAATTAAATTAAAATAGGCATATATAAACATTTTCCTTTTCACAATTAATATTTCCTTTACTGTAACATATATATATATATTAATCTAATTTAAATTCTTTATATATATATATATATATATATATATATATATATATATATAACTAACTAAATTAAATACTCAATAATTTAAATCAATTACCTCAGTTACGGAGGAAAAACACAAGCCAGAACAATAGGACTCGAACTCCACCAACCACACGAACCCTAGCCGACATCGAAAACCCTTATCCCATCGCCTGCTCTCGAACACACCATCGCGAACTTCAACGCTTCCAGTCGATGCGACTGCCTCGACCACAACACCGGCCTCGCCCCAATTTCCCAACGCCATCGCTTGTTCGTCACTTCTAGGTCGAGCCCTTCCCCCAAACGATTCGAATTCGGCAGCAACATCGAACGCGAGAGCTCCTTTCCTCGAATCGAGCTCACTTCATTGATTTGCTCGGCAGCTCTTATCCCTTCGTATGCGCGCACCTTCCCTCAAACTCGAATTCGAGTTCGCCATAATTTTTTTTACTGAGGACGACAAAGATTTGGGAATTCAAGCAAACTCGGCTTCGGCCCTTTTTCGATTTCGATTCTTTTTTTTAAGTTTGGGTTCGAATGAATGGTAAAAAGGAAACAACTGAAGGTATATTCATATGGAGGTATATGTAGAGGAGGTAGTCGAAGTGTTTTTGTACGCAACAAGCTTCTCTTGTACGCCATTTCCTTGGTTAGATATTTTTATCTTGATATTATATAATATACGCAACAAGCTTCCTAAAATCAAAGATATAATAGAATGTACGTAACAAGCTTCTCTTGATATTATATAAATATATATAATATTTCTCTACACTTACATACTAACAAAGATCAAAGATACAATATTTTTAAATCCAATAATTTAAAATAACAAGTAATTAGTGATATGTGGAATTCAAGTTAAAATTAACCTGTCAAATATTTAAACTCAATTTATTATTCCGATTGAAATTGTCAAAAATATCGGGTCGTCACAAAATCATTCTTGTCAGGTTCTGAAAAAACCCTAATATCGAGGAAGGAAAAGATGAATTAAGCAATGGATTTTTGGTTCTAACTTGATCTTGGGTTCGATAAATGCCAAGCAACAAAGGAATTTTTCGAGAAAATGGATAATGAAGCCCATAAAAGGGTAAGTACCAAAGAAAGCTTGCATTGGATATCTCAAAAAGTGGTTATTACCAGAAAAGTATAAAAAGAGGTCTGGAAGTTAAGGTACCAAGCTCCTTAATATACAATAACTGAATATTATACTGGAAGGGGTACTTAATGCCTTATTTGCGATGTGTTGCCCCAAAAATAGGTGCAATATTGTTAAGAAAAGCCTATAATGTGTTTTATTGAGATCATTCTAATGGGATAAAGCTAGTAAAGAAAGTCATAAGGCAAGGATGCCATTGGCCATGAATGATAAAAAAGTCATAAATTTTGTGAAAAGATGCAACAACTGCCAAAGATTTTCCAGAACCATGAATTTCCCCAAGCAATTTAACCACTATTACTAGCCCTTGGCCCTACGAAGTGTAGGGAATTAATATAACTGTAACGACCAGAATTAATAATACATTTAATTAATTTTTTGTGAAATTTTAAATATTGAAATTTTGAAATATGAATTTGATATTTGGAATACGTCTATTTAAACAAAGAAAATGGTAAATTTTCATCTGAAAATATGAAAGTAAATTTTTTTGTATAATTTTATTTCAATTCAAATCAGTTAAAAATTGATGATAATTAAATGTTTTCAAAACCTGAATATTTTATACAATAAATTTGCAAATCATATTCTTAGTGAGACGTCATATTAATTTTTTTCAAATTTGGACTTCTCTAGCCCCGCTTATTTTATTTCCGACATATTTGCAGCATTTTCGGTACCGATTATCGACTTTTGATAGGATGATTGTACCATTAATATCTGTGTACCGTTTTGATCGTCTTGCTATGTTGATCTCTATGGTATATTCAGTACTGTTTTCTAAAGTCCGATACGCCGTGAGAACAATGAAATGGTCATACGTATCCGTACTGCTTTGAACTTTCTGGATTCCTTTGTTTGTTCATTTATCCACTGGGAAAAATTCAATGGTCATTTACATTTATTTACTTGAATTCAACGTACATGACTCTTGTTATTTCCAAGTCCTCAATTTATTTTTCTTTAACTATTCATTTTCTTTTCTCTTTGATTTGAACTCATCTTTATTCTCTGTTCCATTTAAGAAGAAATAATAATACGCGTGAACGGTTCCTCCTCCCTCGCCTGTATGCTCGACCGTGCCATTTTCCTCTCTGCTCTCTCTCTCTCCTCTTTTCCCCTCTTTCCTCCACACGAGATAACCCATGGTCATGACCCAGTTCCCCTTGTTCTCTATTACAAAATCTCCTCGACCCGATCTCATTCCTGTAGCCTATACAAGATCCGCTCCTCCACCTTGACCTCAGGTGCCGATCGACTCAAGCCACCATGGTCGAGTAGCATGTCGTCTTCCCATCCTCCTCCTTGATTTCCATGTGCCTCAACCTTGCCGTGAGTTTGTGTGGTATAATTTTTATATCTATACTATGTTTAAAAGTCAGTAAATTATATATTAGCTATATTTTGTGCCGATATATAAATGTATATATACAGTTGATATTAATTCTGTTATATGAACTGATTTCACACTAATCTGTTTTGTTTTAAAGGTCATATTATACAAGTTTTGTATATTAATTGTTTACCTTCATGAATGATTTGGGAGTTGATATGTATTTACAGATTTTTCTTATATATGTAGTTTGTATATACGTGCATTTTACTTGCTTACTCGTGTATAAAGTTAGTTCATATCTATATATATAAACTTGGATTTTGGATAATTATAGTTGTATAATATAACCTGGTGATAACTGATTTTCTTTTTGCTGTTTTAGATAGATCCATATGTTTATAATATTTAGTTTATAATGTTGGTGATATATAACACAAAGTCTTAGATTGCACTTCCTATATTTACCAAATTGTATGTTTAAAATTGTAAGTATATTTTTATACTAGCTGTACCAAAATTTTACATTATATATATTCACTATAACAAAACAGTCTTTTTACAACGGGCAATGCCCGTTGTAGTATGGTTTTCACAACGGGCATGTGCCCGTTCTAATAGGCCTCGTTGTAATAGATCCACCACATTTTACAACGGGCAAAGCACGTTGCAGTATACCTTTTAACAACGGGTTATGACCGTTGTAATAGACTATAATACAACGACCATAACCCGTTGCAATAGACTAACCATACTTGTTGCATAGCCTATTTCACAACATGCATTGACCGTTGTAAGAAGCTCATATAACAACTCACATTGCCCGTTTCAAAATAATGCAAATTTAAAAAAATTAGAGCAGCATCCGTGCAATACATCCATACTAATACTAAATATTGTCGTAAAATAATTAAAATCACATACAAAAAGACTAAAAGCTAGAGTCATAGAATTCTAACTCCAAAAAGTTAGATAAATTTACATGCCAAATACATAAAGCATTAACACCCTAAGCCATACATCCCCAACTTGCCTGCAATTCACATACTTCACAACACAACATTAAACCAACTCAAAACTCATACTTTCATCCACAACATCATACAAACTGAACACCACCATCATTGCTTCCAGTCATTTCAACAAGTACGAAGACCATCCACAGCAGCCTCCTCTCCTCCTTGTTCCATTTCCACCAACATCCACCCCTCTGCCATTCACACTTCATACCACGGCAACACCATCTGCCTTTATCTCCATTCATCACTTTTCTTCCAAGCCATTAACAACCAACCAGCATCTTCTATCTACCCTCTTGGACGTTCACCCACCTGCAAACTCCAACCTCTACCATACTCTAACAATCATCAAACCAGTCAAATCATCTTCTCTTTATTCCTAATATACTTCAGCAATCACTTACAACTTCCTTTACATCCTTACTTCCAATCATTTACAACACTACGGCTTGCAGATCCTCTATTTCACATACCATCATCACCGCCTCAGCAACACCCAAATCACCCTCCACCTCCTTAACCTATTCAAGCATACCAATAACCTTCAACCACTATATCACCATCATCTGCTGCACCATATCAACTTCACTTCTGCACACTTCAACAATCACCAATCACCCAAACCACTTCACCAAACTCCAACATCAATATCATAACTAAACCACAATTTTTCAACCAAGACCATAACCAGAACACACCGAAAATCCTGCTTCACCACCTTCACATCACCATCACCTTCCAGAAAACTCAGACAACCACATTCAGCACAAAATTATGTTTTATTTGCCATCAAAAACTCCTACACTGTCATCAACAAAAATTCTCCACTGACATCTGCATTCTGCCTCACCCCACTTCCCTTCTGAGTACTTTGGATAAGAAAAGTATAAGAAAATAATAATATGTTTGGGAAAAGTATATGTAACGACCCGTAAATTTCGTGCATTTAATTTGGTTGAATTAGTGAGCTTTGTAATTATATTTAGCAGAAAGAAAAAAAACAAAAAAAAACTTTACAAACGAATATTGAAATGAACGCTAAATTAAAATATATAAATGGTAACTTAAAACCTATTTACTAGCAATTTGAATAAATTTCAATAAACGAAATCGGGTAAGTAATATACCTGGATATAAATTCATTTAAAGGGAATTTATTTAATATGTTAATGTAAAGTTAGAAAATATTGGAATAAATGATAATTCCATTTTTGTAAGCAGTTATTATAAGTTACATGTTTGGATAGAATCAATAATTGATGGATTAAATGGTAAGTATTTAGAATTTGATCCTATAAAATTTGGAAACTGAATGTAATGTAAAGTAATAAGGTTAGTGCAATACCCATTAATGAATGGAACGAAATGGGACTAATATAAATGTATATTAGGTTATAAATCAATTTGAATGAAAAAAAGAACGTAAATATTGATTTATGAATAAATATACAAGTATATCAAAGGTTATAATAGTGGGTTACTAGTAAATTCACTCATTTACCAATAAAGATAATTAGATGTGCCTTGATGATAATTAATAACATAACAGAAAAGAGTAAATGTATTCATTAGAATATTAATTGCAATTGGATAGGGATTTTAAGTAACAATGTTAATGCAATGTAAGTAATGCCAAAGTAAAGTCAATAATAATGAATAGTGATTAATTCAAAATTTGTAACATATATTATAAATTACCTGCTTATTTGTTAATGGAATTAGAAGTTGTAATAAGTGATAATAAAATGAATGAATGTCACACTAATGGGAAATGAAATAACGTTCGTTAAATGTTGAGAAATTATAGGGTCGTATTTATTATAAGCGTTACTTTAATAATTATGATTAATGGTGAAATTAATACGAGAAGTATGTAAAGTAATAACTAAGAAAGGTAAAACGTTATAAATTGATTATGACCTAAACTTAAGTGTAAGTTAAAGGTTGAAATTGAATCTAATCCATTCAATTGCAAACTTATCAAAATAAATTGGATTCAATGTATAATAAATAGGTTATTTTAAGAAATTGAAATAAATTCTTTAATTGGTGAATTAAGTTACTTTAAACAGAGATGGGAATTGGTTTAAAGAGTTATAAATTAATAAGTAAATCAAGATGATGGAATTTACGAATTATAGAATTTGAATCTTTAATAGTGAGTTAATTTTTTAAATTTATAATAGTTGGATTTATTGCCAATAAATGAAATCAAATATTTAATTATTACGTTAATTTAAAAATTAAGTTGAAAATGGAAAATATTTATGTGATAATTTTTAAATCCAATGGTAAACCCTTCTATTTGAAATTATGAATGGAATAATTATGGGTAAATTCAATTTAATCGAAATTTTGGAAATTTATCTATAATTTAGAATTTTATGAAATTGAAGATTCTATGGATTAATCTTTAATAAATTGACTTTTAAAAAAATTGTTAAATCATTGTAAATGTTTGAAAATTATAAAGTGATAAAGATTGCAAAGTTCAGAATTTTTAACGCGAAATTTGATTCAATTAATTTGTTTTAAATTTATTTAATTAATATAAAAATAGCCATTTCGGTCACGGACTCAGATTTCGACGAAACAGTTTCATCAGATCCATAACAGTGAACTATTGTAGGGTTTCAAGTTTCGTAGCGATCGGACTTGTCGTTTGATCGTACGAACGCGAATCGCCTTGAAATCGATTTAATTGAAATCAATTTGAAATCAATTTGAAAATATTGTTTTTAACATAACTTCTTCATACGATGGAATTTGGGCTTAAAACTTGTTCCATCGCGTTTAAAATATTTAAAAACATCTATTTTGATATATGGGATGATTCATTTTCTTCCGGAGCCGAAAAGGACTTTTCAGGGGCATTTTTGTCATTCAAACACATTGACTTGAACAGTAACCTAAGAAAATGATGGAACCGGGCTTCGAAACTAGTACCATTGCGTTCAGAAGGCCTTTTTATGTTAGGATCGCCTGTCAGCACGCTTAAATTGGACTCTGGCCCGTTTTTGACGTTAAGTTCTATAAATACGCACTCAAACCGAGACCGTTTTATTATTATTTTATTTCAGAAACCCTAATTCTATACTATGGCCGCCACTTATTCAATGGCCAGAAATTGCTTATTTTCTTTCCTCAATATCTTTCAATCCGTTCAACGAAATCGGAAAATTCCAAAAGCAAAGTTGTAGATCTCGGCGAGCTCTTCAAATCCACATGGTTGATCTATGCTACTAGACCACGGATTCGCCATAATATGGCTTGGAAGCATGGATGTATTTTCTTGGATTGAGTGCAAACGTTAGCGAGTGATGATGTGAAACTTGGTCCGTAGGTGGCTCTCAAGGTGGCGCACACACTGGTAGTCGTTGATCGAACTCTATAAGTCTCGAGCTGCGTGCGCACGGAAGAAAGCGGCGCGTGCGTGATGGGTTAGTAGGTTCGTGGATAAGGAAGAAGAGGATGGTACGTTATTTTTTCTTATGTATTAATTAGTTATGCTATATTAAAATTTAAATCTTTTAACTCGAATAACTTTTGCATACGAGCTCGGATTGACGCGCGGTCTTCTCCATTGCGTTCATATCGAAATTCCGAACACTTTGACGCTGGTTTGGATGGATTTGGAGACTGTCAAATTTTTGGGTTTAAATCGGATTTAAATTCGATTTAAATTCAAAAGGTGAGTGTTTTAACCCACTCACAACTTCTGCGTTTTCTTATGTTTGTTAAATTAATTTTTAGATATGAGTAGAAATTATTTATGACTGTTTTGCATAATTTATTCGTCATCTCAGTTAAATCGCATTTATTTAGTTTAACTGTTAATTAATTTTATTATTGCATATAGATTTACAGTTAAAAATTTATTTATTTGCGTATAAACTGCTAGTTAAACAGTTATCAAATTTATTATTGAATGTAAACTTATAGTTAATACCTGTTATTTAGTACTTGTTATATTCTATATACTCTATATTGATGTTTGTTTAAATTGGATGATGGTTTGTAATAAATGGTTGATGATTGATATTTGGTTGAATGGATGCTTATTCATATTAACTGCAAGTTGTTATGCATTTCATTTCATTTGGGATTGCGGTTTGAAATGATATACAACCGCATTTTATTGTTAAATTGCGGATTGAAATGATAAATATCCGTATCACTTGACCATAGGATGGAAAATTATATACAGGCACCGCGGTATATATATATATATATATATATATATATAATTATTTTTGAAAGGATTTAGGGTTTTGGATAGGATACGGTTTAATAAATATTAATTTTTGATCTTATATAAAATCTTATTTTATGTATATATACAGTTAAATTATTGAATTTAAGCTGTGTATAAATTTGTTAAATAAAATAAATAAGATGAATAATGCAGTTTGATTATTTTATACGGTTAAGTACATGGTAAGATTTTGAGAATATATAGAGTTTTAAGTGATTTAAAGCAATTAATATTGGGAGTTAAATGGAAAATTTTATTTGGGATCGAGCTTAATTAAGAATTTAACTTCATAAGTTGATGTAGAATTTATTAACTTGGAAATTTTAAAAAATAGGTATGATATTTATAACTGAATTTTATTTCAAGATGAATTAAATGAATATTTCTAGTATAAATAAATTGAAGGAATTTTTTTAGATAAAAGTAATTTGAGTTTTACTTAAATGATTACTGGTTTATTATGCAAATATTTCAAACTAAATAATAGGACTTTAAATTGTTGAATAGAACTTTCCAACCTTAGTTCCAATTGTTTAATATTCAAAGTTTGAAATATATTGAAACTGAAGTGGTTATTGAAACTTAAAGCGATTTTGAAATTTATGGATTTTGACTTAATTTTAAATGAAATAAATTGTAAGTCGCGGAAATTATTTTATTTTATAAAGAAATTTTAATTGCAAACTATTTTATTCTATATACCGTTTGAATATCCAAACCATCCAAGTTTTGAAAGTCATGGTTTTAAAGCTACAAATTTCGTAGTTTTATGTTTGAAAGTTATAATTCAAATGTTTGGTTTCAATTATTATAAATTTTAAAGTAATATGATTTTGGAAAGAAATATATTTGAAATAAAATGATATTATATTAGTTTGGGGTTTATAAAAATAATATCAAATGAATTTGTTTTGTAATGGAAAGGATATCGTATTTATACGGTTTTGAAATAGATATTTTATTCTGGTTTTGAAAGTAAAATTATTTTTAAATGATCGCGGAGTTATAATAACATTTGGTTGTTAAAGAGATCGGGATCGGAAGTTGTCATACTCTCTGCCAACTCCGAAAACCACTTTAACAACCGTGTACGCGGTGGAGATTCCAGAATGAAGTAGGTTGGTGGCGGCGTTTCCTGTAAGGTAAATACGTGGACCCAACTCCTGTGAGTTGGAATAGGGTGGCTAAAACACGAGCGATTGACGGGTTAATAAGGTAGCACCTTTGATCGGACACTTCCCTTCGATACTATACTCTGACTTTGGATTGATTCGGTGGCCACCTTCACTTTTGGTTTCTTTGATTTGGGGGAGTTTGTTCGAGGTGGGTGGTAGTTGCGCGCTACGCGTTACCACCGACCCGGAAGCATAATTGGTATATCTACCCTGGCATTGCCTAGTTGTGCCGTGTCACCTACCCTATCACGCCTTGTATGAGTTTGGATTTCTCCCGTAGCCCGTGTGGTATCCTCTGGTGGCTTCCCGATCAGGAGAGACTATGATATTGGATGGACTACTGGGACATTATTGTGTTAAGGGGGAGATTGGGTAACTCCTTAACGCTATTTAAAAGTAAGTTTATTTTACAATTAGACACTATTATAATAGCGAAATATACTACATAGTAAATAGTTTAACGGATCCTTAAGAGATGTGAATCCCAAGCATCTTTTAAGTTACTGCACTCATATTTATCCCTGTTGATTTAACTTACATAAGATCTTTTAGTTCTGACTCGAGTGTTTTGTCTTTTCAATTCGCTCGAATCAGTCCGAGCGTTTCAGGATTTGAAGATTTTATTCTGGAGGACGAAGACGAAGATTTTTAGTATTACTATTTACTATATTATTTCACTACACTATTTAATTCCGCTGCATTGGTATTTATTGGTATGTGACCTCTGATATTTATTGTATGAAGAAGCATCAAATGTTTTGTAAACAGTTTTATGAACTGTATATTTATCATTATATTTTATCCTTCCGCTGTGAATTCTGTTTAGTTTTTTTTTTCTCTTCTCTGTTTTTCTTATTTACCCCATATAGATCCGTCCTTCCATATGGTTTGAATTGGCACGTATGTCGATTTAAAGCGCGCAAAAAGATGAGATTTTACAACGTGGCATCAGAGCTTTGGTTTAGCGATAAACCTTAGCTTTGTGGGGTTTGACTCTTTACTAATAGGGTAGTAATACCCTATGGGAGTCGCTGAGTGTATATATATGAGAGAGCGTATTTGTTAGTGTTATGAAAAGGTTTTAATATTGTGTCAACCTGTTCCGTTTTGTAGTTATAAATTCTGGTTGATGCATGAGACGCTATGACATCAATAGGGATTTCTAAACACTTAATAGGACAGACCGACATAATATTTGTTTTTCATATAGGTGAATGAAATAATTTTGCCTATTATATTTTCTATATAAAATAATTTTTTTTCAAATGATATCTATATTTGGCTGCAATAGATTGGTTGTTAGGTATTAAAGTGTATAAATAATAATAGAAATAAGATTGAAAAATAAAATAAATGAAATTTGGAAATTTAGAACTTAAGTTTCGGGGTTTTGAAATTTTTCGAATAAATTTTGGAATATAATAATATTGTTTATAAGTATTTTCTGATATAAATATTTAATATAATTCGGAAGAATTCTATTAAGGAAGATTTTGGAGAAAATAAGTTTTGTACTTTCCTCTCTGTCGCTGGAAAATAATTTCGGTGATGGCGGCCGCATCATCGACTTTCATTTTCGAGTTTCGAAGGGGAAAGCCACTGTAGGTGTTTTACTGCAGATTCATTTTTGAAAAAAATATATATATAAATTTTGAATTGTTTTAAATATAATTATAGATATATAAGTTGTAAGAATATATTTATCTATTATTTTAAAATAATTTGAAATTTAACCCTGTATTAAATTCTCAAATTTCCGTTAATTAATTTTTTCAATTATTGTAGTGAAATGAAAGGTTAGTAATTAATAATCGAAACCTCTAATTTAGGTAAGATATTTAATGCCAAGTTATAAAGGAAATAAAAAGAAAGTTGAAATTGCAGCTTATAAGGAAAAAAAAGAAATTTTTTATTGAACATTAAATTAGTTATAGGTAATGAGAAAACTTGTATAATTTTTCAATTACATTCTTAAAGCATATATACAACTTACCAAATATTAAAAGTTTAAATGTTAACAAGAGGATGTAATAGATATTATACAAGAAATAAATTTGAGGTAATGAAAGAAATTAATGAAGTTACTCAATAAATAAGAATTGATGTGTAGTTGTATAAACTTAAGTATAATTTAATGCTACTAATTGAATATAATGGAAAGTAGGTATTGTAAGTAAGCAACTAAAAACTTAAGTAAATACACGAAATTAAGTATTAAGAAATGAGTGAATATGATGCAATAAAGAAGAAACTTATATGACATTAAAATGAAAAAAAAATGAATATTGTAAGTAATAAATGAGAATAAATGAAGTAACCACTCAGTGAATGAGAGAAAGGAAATCAAACAACTAATGTATGAAATAAAATTAATAATAAGTTAATTTGATTTGTTGGTTGGAATTGTTATTGTTTGGTTATGGTTGTTTGGGTAAGGAGATCTGAAATTGTTTGGATGGAAAAATATAATCTATTTTGTTTCATCTAAGACTATTGAGTAAATTATGCACTTGATAGTTATTTTTCATTCCGTACAATTTAATTTTTTTGAACCCGAACAACTATTTGTTTGTTTGATTGAATGGTTGTTTTGAATTTGTTGTGTATGCTGTTTGTTGAGATTGATGGTTGTTGTATTGATTTATTGTTAGTGAATGAAAGCACTTAAATATATCACTTTATATAAATTGTTAACCCTTTGGATTTTATAAGTGAAATGCAGGTTATGGAAGCAATTGCTACTGCTTTTGGTTCCATAAATTAAGCGTAAATTGCCCGACAAATAGGTATGTTTCGGATTACGGTTATAGCGCTATTTTATATATTTTCTCGGGTTTAGAATTTTATATTTTGGATAATATATGTAATATAATTGTTATATTTGGGTATTATATTTTCTCCCGAGCCTCTCCGTACAAGGGAGACTCTACCGAAATTTTTCGTAAATTTTTGGACTTAGAAATTTTTGAAATATTTTTCCGAACTTTATTTATTCAAGTATAAAAAGATATAATAATTATAAAATGGGTATATTTTATTTAAAGTAATATTTTTTTTAAATTATAGTTTATAAGCTAATATTTTGAATAAGATGTATTGTTTATTTAATTCTTCCTTCTCCCTTCGTTTTCCTTTTCGGGGACGAAAAGTTTTGAGTGGGGGAGAGTGTAACGAACCGTAAATTTCATGCATTTTATTTGGTTGAATTAATGAGCTTTGTAATTAAATTTAGTAGAAAGAAAAAAAAACTTTACAAACGAATATTGAAATGAACGCTAAATTAAAATATAAAAATGGTGACTTAAAACCTATTTACTAGCAATTTGAATAAATTTCAATAAACGAAATGGGGTTAGTAATATACCTGGATATAAATTCATTTAAAGGGAATTTATTTAATATGTTAATGTAAAGTTAGAAAATATTGGAATAAATGATAATTCCATTTTCGTAAGCAGTTATTATAAGTTACATGTTTGGATAGAATCAATAATTGATGGATTAAATGGTAAGTAATTAGAATTTAATCGTATAAAATTTGGAAACTGAATGTAATGTAAAGTAATAAGGTTAGTGCAATACCCATTAATGAATGGAATGAAATGGGACTAATATAAATGTATATTAGGTTATAAATCAATTTGAATGAAAAAAAAGAACGTAAATATTGATTGATGAATAAATATACAAGTATATTAAAGGGTATAATAGTGGGTTACTCGTAAATTCACTCATTTACCAATAAAGATAATTAGATGTGCCTTGATGATAATTAATAATATAACGGAAAAGAGTAAACGTATTCATTAGAATATTAATTGCAATTGGATAGGGATTTTTAAAGTAACAACGTTAACACAAGGTAAGTAATGCAAAAGTAAAGTCAATAATAATGAATAGTGATTAATTCAAAATTTGTAACATATATTACCTGCTTATTTGTAATGGAATTAGAAGTTGTAATAAGTGATAATAAAATGAATGAATGTCACACTAATGGAAAAATGAAATAACGTTCGTTTAAATGTTGAGAAATTATAGGGTCGTATTTATTATAAGCGTTACTTTAATAATTATGATTAATGGTGAAATTAATATGAGAAGTATGCAAAGTAATAACTAAGAAAGGTAATACGTTATAAATTGATTATGACCTAAACTTAAGTGTAAGTTAAAGGTTGAAATTGAATCTAATCCATTTAATTGGAAACTTATCAAAATAAATTGGATTCAATGTATAATAAATAGGTTATTTTAAGAAATTGAAATAAATTCTATAATTGGTGAATAAAGTTACTTCAAATAGAGATGGGAATTGGTTTAAAGAATTATAAATTAATAAGTAAATTAAGATGATGGAATTTATGAATTATAGAATTTGAATCTTTAATAGTGAGTTAATTTATTAAATTTATAATAGTTGGATTTATTGCCAATAAATGAAATCAAATATTTAATTATTACGTTAATTTAAAAATTAAGTTGAAAACGGAAAATATTTATGTGATAATTTTTAAATCCAATGGTAAACCCTTCTATTTGAAATTATGAATGGAATAATTATGGGTAAATTCAATTTAATGGAAATTTTGGAAATTTATCTATAATTTTGAATTTTATGAAATTGAAGATTTCTATTGATTAATCTTTAATAAATTGACTTTTAAAAAAATTATTAAATCATTGTAAATGTTTGAAAATTATAAAGTGATAAAGATTGCAAAGTTCAGAATTTTTAACGTGAAATTTGATTTAATTAATTTGTTTTAGATTTATTTAATTAATATAAAAATAGCCATTTTGGTCATGGATTCGGATTTCGACGAAACCCGTTTCATCAGATCCGTAACAGTGAATTATTGTAGGGTTTCAAGTTTCGTAGCGATCGGACTTGTCGTTTGATCGTACGAACGCGAATCGCCTTGAAATCGATTTAATTGAAATCAATTTGAAATCAATTTGAAAATATTGTTTTTAACATAACTTCTTCATACGATGGAATTTGGGCTTGAAACTAGTTCCATCGCGTTTAAAATATTTAAAAACATCTATTTTGATATATGGGATGATTCATTTTCGTTCCGGAGCCGGAACGGACATTTCAGGGGCATTTTTATCATTCAAACAAATTGACTTTGAACAGTAACCTACGAAAATGATGGAACTGGGCTTCGAAACCAGTACCATCGCGTTCAGAAGGCCTTCTTATGTTAGGATCGCCTGTCAGCACGCTTAAATTGGACCCTGGCCCGTTTTTGACGTTAAACTCTATAAATACGCATGCAAACCGAGACAGTTTTATTATTATTTTATTTCAGAAACCCTAATTCTATACCGTGGCTGCCACTTATTCAATGGCCAGAAATTGCTTATCTTCTTTCCTCAATATCTTTCAATCCGTTGAACGAAATCGAAAAATTCCAAAAGCAAAGTTGTAGATCTCTGCGAGCTCTTCAAATCCATACGGTTGATCTATACTATTGGACCACGGATTCGCCAGAACCTGGCTTGGAAGCATGGACGTATTTTCTTGGATTGCGTGCAAACGGTAGCGAGTGGTGATGTGAAACTTGGTCCGTAGGTGGCTCTCAAGGTGGCGCACACATTGGTAGTCGCTGATCAAACTCTATATGTCTCGAGTTGCGTGCGCACGGAAGAACGCGGCGCGTGCGTGATGGGTTAGTAGGTTCGTGGATAAGGAAGAAGAGGATGGTACATTATTTTTTATGTATTAATTAATTATGCTATATTAAAATTTAAATCTTTTAACTCGAATAACTTTTGCATACGAGCTCGGATTGACGCGCGGTCTTCTCCGTTGCGTTCGTATCGAAATTCCGGACACTTTGACGCTAGTTTGGATGGATTTGGAGACTGTCAAATTTTTGGGTTTAAATCGGATTTAAATTTGATTTAAATTCAAAAGGTGAGTGTTCTAACCCACTCACAACTTCTAAGTTTTCTTATGTTTGTTAAATTGATTTCTAGATATGAGTAGAAATTATTTATGACTGTTTTGCATAGTTTATTCGTCATCTCAGTTAAATCGCATTTATTTAATTTAACTGTTAATTAATTTTATTATTGCATATAGATTTACAGTTAAAAATTTATTTATTTGCAAATAAACTGCTAGTTAAACAGTTATTAAATTTATTATTGAATATAAACTGTTAGTTAATACCTGTTATTTAGTACCTGTTATATTTTATAAATGTTTGTTTAAATTGGATGATGGTTTGTAATAAATGGTTGATGATTGATATTTGGATGAATGGATGTTTATTTATATTAACTGCAAGTTTTTATGCATTTCATTTCATTCGGGATTGCGGTTTGAAATGATATACAACCGCATTTTATTATTAAATTGCGGATTGAAATGATAAATATCCGTATCACTTGACCATAGGATAGAAAATTATATACAAGCACCGCGGTATATATATAAAATTATTTTTGAAAGGATTTAGGGTTTTGGATAGGATACGGTTTAATAAATATTAATTTTTGATCTTATATAAAATCTTATTTTATGTACATATATAGTTAAATTATTGAATTTAAGCTGTGTATAAATTTGTTAAATAAAATAAATAAGATGAATAATGGAGTTTGATATTTTATATGGTTAAGTACATGTTAATATATTGAGAATATATAGAGTTTTAAATGATTTAAACCAATTAATATTGGGAGTTAAATGGAAAATTTTATTTGGAATCGAGCTTAATTAAGAATTTAACTTCATAACTTGTGTAGAATTTATTAACTTGGAAATTTAAAAAAAAAAGGTATGATATTTATAACTGAATTTTATTTCAAGATGAATTAAATGAATATTTCTAGTATAAATAAATTGAAGGAATTTTTTTAGATAAAAGTAATTTGAGTTTTACTTAAATGATTACTGGTTTATTATGCAAATAGTTTAAACTAAATAATAGGACTTTAAATTGTTGAATAGAAATTTCCAATCTTAGTTCCAATTGTTTAATATTCAAAGTTTGAAATATATTGAAACTGAAGTGGTTATTGAAACTTAAAGCGATTTTGAAATTTATGGGTTTTGACTTAATTTTAAATGAAATAAATTGTAATTCGTGGAAATTATTTTATTTTATAAAGAAATTTTAATTGCAAACTATTTTATTCTATATACCGTTTGAATATCCAAACCATCCAAGTTTTGAAAGTTATGGTTTTAAAGCTACAAATTTCGTAGTTTTATGTTTGAAAGTTATAATTCAAATGTTTGGTTTTCAATTATTATAAATTTTAAAGTAATATGATTTTGGAAAGAAATATATTTGAAATAAAATGATATTATATTTATTTGGGCTTTATATAAATAATATCAAATGAGTTTGCTTTGTAATGGAAAGGATATCGTATTTATACAGTTTTGAAATAGATATTTTATTCTGGTTTTGAAAGTAAAATTATTTTTTTAAATGACCGCGGTGTTATAATAACGTTTGGTTGTTAAAGAGACCGGGAACGGAAGTTGTCATACTCTCTGCCAACTCCGAAAACCACTTTAACAACAGTGTACGCGGTGGAGATTCCAGAATGAAGTAGGTTGGCGGCGGCGTTTCCTGTAAGATAAATACGTGGACCCAACTCCCGTGAGTTGGCATAAGGTGGCTAAAACATGAGCGATTGACGGGTTAATAAGGTATCACCTTTGATCAGACACCGCCCTCTCTGACTTTGGATTGATTCGGTGACCACCTTCACTTTTGATTTCTTTGATTTGGAGGAGTTTGTTCGAGGTGGGCGGTAGCTGCGCGCTACGCGTTACCACCGACCCGGAAGCGTAATTGGTATATCTACCCTGGCATTGCCTAGTTGTGCCATGTCACCTATCCTATCGCGTCTTGTACGAGTTTGGATTTCTCCCGTACCCGTGTGGTATCCTCTGGTGGCTTCCCGATATTGGATGGACTACTGGGACTATTATTGTGTTAAGGGGGAGATTGGGTAACTCCTTAACGCTATTTAAAAGTAAGTTTATTTTACAATTAGACACTATTATAATAGCGAAATATACTACATAGTAAATAGTTTAACGAATCCTTAAGAGATGTGAATCCCGAGCATCTTTTAAGTTACTACACTCATATTTATCCCTGTTGATTTAACTTACATAAGATCTTTTAGTTCTGACTCGAGTGTTTTGTCTTTTCAATTCGCTCGGGTCAGTCCGAGCGTTTCAGGATTTGAAGATTTTATTCTGAAGGACGAAGACGAAGATTTGTAGTATTACTATCCACTATATTATTCCACTACACTATTTAATTCCGCTGCATTGGTATTTATTGGTATGTGAACTCTGATATTTATTGTATGAAGAAGAATCAAATGTTTTGTAAACAGTTTTATGAACTGTATATTTATTATTATATTTTATCCTTCCACTGTGAGATTCTGTTTAGTTTTTTTTCTCTTCCCTGTTTTTCTTATTTACCCCATATCAATCCGCCCTTCCGTATGGTTTGAATTGACACGTGTGTCGATTTAAAGCGTGCGAAAAGGCAGGATGTTACAGTATAAGAAAAGAATATAACTGGCAAGGCAAAAAATATAAGAAAAGAATAGCAGGATAAGGAACAAATCATTGATGTGAACGAAAAAATCCAAATATGAAGTCACAATAGTAAATAAAAATAGTTTAAAGCATATAGTGACATTAACGTACTAGTGAGAAAGTCATTTAAATCAAGACATCAATAACAATAGCTCATGTTCTATATTAGAAAAAGAATACATCATCTATGTCCAAACAACAACAACAATAATACTATATGAAGGTATTGGCAATAGATTTTCTTTTTACCACTTAAAAGTAATTTTGATTTGCAACTTTAAAGTGCTTTTAAGTAACAGTAAAGTGTTTGGATAAATAAGTAGAAATTTTGATAAAATTTAGTGGTAGAAGTTGAAATAGCAAGCTTTTCTTAAGTTACAGTAACATTTTAGTTGCTGTCAAACAATTCAAGTAACGAAGTAACCAAGACCGACACTGGAAGTTAACTGCCAAATCAATTCCAACAAATTCATATATTTAAGTATAAGAGAACATGTTAATTAAGTAATGCTGACCCGATCATAAAACAATGCATGCTCTGAAGGCATGATCCATCTCCTGCATTGACCTTTGAATTTCTCAACCCTGCAAACATAGTTGAAACGTACTCAATGATCACACCGGCCATATATAATATAATCCCAATAATACCCTCATAACTCAATAAACTAAGGGTTGACATGCACTGCCAATGCACTATAAGTACCCTTAAACTCAAACACAATCTTCACTCAAATCATACAACAAAAAACAACAATCAATTTAAGCAAACAACCAAAATGGTGAAAATCCCAGTTATCCATTTTTCAAAATTGGATGGTGAGAACAGGAATGAAGCTCTGAAGGAAATAGCAAATGGATGCGAAGAGTGGGGATTTTTTCTGTTGGTGAATCATGGAATAGACAAGGAACTTATGGACAAGATGAAAAAAGTCAGTTCGAACTGTTATAAAATGGAAAGGGAGGCGTTATTTAACAAGTCAAAGCCAGTTACCTTGCTAACCGAAGTAGTTGAGAATGGAAATGTTGAGAAGAAACTCAATTGAACAAGGACTGCGAAGTAGGAGCACTGATGCCTGAAATGAACACAAATAAATATGTAGAAATTACTTAATGTATCAGCGAATCAATTATAAGCTAATATGAAAAGAAGAAGAAAATCACCTCTTCTGAACAATCATCGGAATGTATATAATAAAACAATAATAATAAAGAAAATCTCTGAACCACAAACATTGTATCAACAAACAATAGAGGACATAGATAAACATAATTCAACTACATTACAATCACGCTTAACAAAGTACAAGTTCGCTTATGATACACAGTTCAATTACAGTATAATCAAAGACTAAGATGATTTAAGACTTCTTATTTCAATTTTCAACCTCTGAATTATGGCCTCAAGTCTATGTTTTTCAATTTGCATCTCCAATGCATACTCGCTTCCTCTTTGGCAAAGTGGTGGATCTATCCAAAAACCCACGATAATTTGATATATTTGCACAAGCAAAAAATCGACATCCGAAAAAACATATATTCTCAGCGACTTTGGTCACTGCATTGATTCCACAAAAACACACCACTTGTTTGCATGCTTGGGGTTGTGGCGGTTCGGAAATTGACAAGGTATCCAAGAACATGATTTCGTGATGTTGTGGTCGTTCTAAGTTTGGTAAGGGACCGGGTTCAAAATCCTCCCACCATGGATCAAGTTCTTCAGAACTCGAACCAGATGTATCCGGCCATTCAATTTCGTACCTACCCATCTTTTTAGTTAATACTAAAAAAAGAATGAGGTTAAAATTGTATATAATATAATCAGGGCCGGTTCTAGTCAGAGTTATACAGTTACAAAAAATAAAGTGTAGTCAAGGTGAAACATGGATTCAAATACAACATAGCAATGTGAATGTACAGACTCAATGATGCAACATGCATATGACAAAAGACTGCAAACAAGTCTTGAAATCAGACTCAATGAAACCAGATAGATTACACATACTTTTATACGACATATATCTAAATTTACCAACCCTTTTTTAGGCTATTGCTATATAATCATTTTTTATAGTAAAGTATAATATCTCCTTGAACTTTTTAGTAAAACACCGTCACCGTGTCTCACAATGTATTGTTTGTCCAACTAAAACTAAGCATTTGACTTAAATTATTTAGTGAAACGACATTACATTTACAATGACTAATTAAAATATAAAATAAATTAAAACTTGCCCAATATTCTAATGAGAATCGTAGAATCAATATAGAAGCAACTAAATGTTTGCCAGTCAAATAATATTAGTTTGTATCATAAATCAAGCTACCAAATACAATCAAAATTCCTTTTATATTTCCCAACCCACCAATATATTAAAATTACAGCAGTATATATGTTTCATATGGTTTTATTGCTAATTCCTATAATCAACACAAAGCCTATGATTTTTTTCCTAAGATGGCTACACACATGTATAGTGTATACTGATTACAGTTGTATATTCTTACAAATATTATTTGTTTTACTTTCACTAATGCATTGGATTGCTAATAACAATGCTGAAACACAATATGTAGAAAGGATCTGTCTTTCTAATATTGTTTGTTACCATGGGACAAATTGTTATGGAATGTTATTGTTATTAACAAATCAGAGCAGCAAATAACATTCATTACAACACTTGAAATAAAACTATATAAATCTTTAAATTATACATTAGTATTGGACTTATAAATAAAACTTCGCAAATTAAGATCTACTTTTTAATACTGTACTAGATAGTCTAGATTAGCTAAGACAAATATGAAACTAAATTCCTCCCGCCCTTTGATTATAGTCCAATCATGTACGCAAGTAGTAACACACTGATAATTTAGGTAACACAAATAATGTTTTTGTTTTAATCACCGTTATTAACATACATAACACAATCAACTCAGTTGAAAGGAAATGTACTAAGTATCCAAACAAAATGAGCTGAGTACCTAAAATTCAATTAATTCTACCTATTAACAAAGGAAATAGGCTTCCCATTTGCAAATAATCAACTTCTCAATCGAATGAGTACAACTTTTCATGGATGAAAAAAATACTAAATGAAATCGTGAAATCCAAATCGCAAAAAGTTAAAAAGGAAGAAGAAAACACACAAATTAAAATTATTTGAAAGCAGGGTTATAAAAGAAGGAGATTCGTACCTGAATAATGAGGAGGCGGAGCGAAATCGAAATCGTGAAACTTGATTTGATTTCGCGTTCCCTAGGAGAAGAAATGATTTCATGTGTGCAAGGAAAAGAAATGATTTCGCGTGTCGAAGCATCAGCAACAAATTAAAGCTACAACACAATTCCCAAAAACCCTAGTTTTGGCAAAGTGGACGAACGCCGTTTTTCACAAGAAAAGATACGGCCGAAGAAATAAAAGAAAAGGGGATAGTGTTTTATTATTTGATAATAGTTGGGCCGGCTAAAATTTTATTACAATGGGCATGCATTCCAACAGGGATGTGGCCGTTGTAAAGTTGGCATCTATTACAACGGGACTGAATGGACCGTTGTAATAGCCTTCTATTACAACGGGCAACCAATGCCCGTTGTAAAAAGGGCGTTGTATGGGCATCTTATACAACGGGCGCAAATGGACCGTTGTAATAGCCTTCTATTACAACAGGCAACCAATGCCCATTGTAAAAAGGATGTTGTAATAGGGTATTTTTGTTGTAGTGATTGTATGGTTACCAATATTAGTTTGTAATATATATTTGCGGTATATATATGATGATAAAAATTTATATGCCCGTATTTTTGAGTGATTTATATATCACATATATCTGTATATTGTGATGTTAGTTTGAGGTGAATGTATTAGCATTGTACGTGTAGATGTTAAATGATAAGTTTGTGGTTGCCGAATGTATATTATGTTTGTATATCACCTATAATATTAAATTGTAAGCCTATGTCAATTATATTTTTGTTTTAAGGAAAGTATACTTGTGAAGGGTATGTATATATGAAAAGCTTTCAAATCTGTTATATATTAGTTTGTACAAGATATTATATGTATGTTGACTTGTTTGTATGTGTATATGTACATGTAGTACTATAATTACATATTTCATAACAGTATTGTATTGTATGAATGTTATGTCTATATGGTTTTCTTTTCAAATGGTTTGAAGTAACTAAGTTAGGTTTTTTTATACACTTATAAGTTTATAAAGTAAAAATATTATTTGTTTAATATATAATATAAGCTGTGTGCCAATATATGTTAAGTATGTAGTATAAGTCGATATGTTGTTGTAGTGTGTGTGTGTGTATTGTTCTGAGTTATATACGTTATAAGTTATATAAATATAAATATTTTTTATTTTTTTAAGTATGGGATTTAATATAAATTTGAAAATAAATATATATTTTAAATTGATTTTAGAAAAATAATATATATATAATCAGTTTAATTTATATCAACTGATTCTAATCGTTCTCATCGATTTTCCCTTATCAGCTTTGTCCGTCATGCCTGATTTCTTCATCGAATCATGCCCATCTCACTTTGCTTTGGAATACGTAGCTTGCTATGTTGTCAAACTCTCTATCCTCGAAAGGCGAGCAATCAATCACGACTAATGTTTTTATATTTATTAAATTTGATTTCAATTGAAACGACAATTGAAATATACCGCTGTTAGTTCTTTACATTTCTATATATATATGCTATCTGTTCACTTGTGACATCTTTCACCATTATCTGTTATTTATATTGATGATATATGACTGTTATATTATTATAATATCCATTATCACTTTGCAAGTTCCCTATTAGTATTAAATTCACCATGGGTTGAAATGATACATACCTGAACGATCTGTAGCATAGGAGAAAATCGTTATGGGTTGAAATGATAGACCCAAACGATTTTCATTTGAATTGAATTTGGGATTGCGGGTTGAAATGATATATACCCATATATATTCAAATTGTGGATTGAAATGATAAATATCCATATCACTTGACCATAGGATATAAAATTATATACAGACACCATTGGCCTATATATAAATATTTTGAAAATGATTTCTATGGTTTTCGAAAGAAATATATGGCTTTGTATAAATATTGATTTTGATAGTATATAAATGCAATTTTATATATAGTTAAATTCTTGATTTTAAGCTATGTATAAATTTGTTTAATATAAAATAAGTTTAAAAATAATGTTTGATTTTATTAAAATATAATATGGTTAAGTATTAATTTAAATTATATTTTAATATAGAGTTATAATGATTTTAATAAATTAAGGTTGAGAATTTAGATTCGAAATTGATTTGAAATTTTATTTAATTAAGAATTATACTTGGAACTTATTGAATTTGAGATTATAAAGGATATGATTTTGTAACTCAATGTTGGTTTAAAGTGATTAACGAATATTTCAAGTTTGAGTTTTATTTAAATAATATTGAATTTATTAAGCAAATATTTCAAAACTAAATCATAGTAAATTGTATATATAATTGAAATTATCAAATTTAGTTTTGAAAAATGGAATATTTAAAGCTTTGAAATATATGAAAAGTTTAAATGGTTTATTTATGGTTCAAATCCGTATTCAAAGTCAATATAATTTGAAATGCTTTATTAAGAATCGAATTGAATTGAAATTGATGATTTGGGACTTGATTAAATTTGAATTTTGGAATTCAAATTGATATGGAATAGATTTGTGAAATTTGAAGAGGCTATTTTATTATATAAAGTTTTTTAAATTTTGTTTAAAAACTATTTATATATCTTACTTTATAAATTATTTTCATATAAATTATTTTTCATACCAACTACTTTAATATAAACCATTTTAACTTATAACATTTTTATCTAAATTATTTTAGTTTATAAACTATTTTATTATATATAATATTCTAATATCTAAACTGTTTAAGTGGTGGAAGCTATGTTTTTAAAGTTATGAATTTCATAGTATTATGTTTGAAAGTGTTATAATTTCAAGTGTTTTGGTTTCGAAGCGTTATAACTTTAAAGTGATATGATTTTTGGAAATGGATATATTTGGAATGGAAATGATATCATACTTGGTTTTGAAATGGAAATGATATCGTATTGATATGGTTTTGAAATGGAAATGATATTTTGGTTTTGAAGCATAAACTATTTTGAAATGACCACGGTGTTATAATAACGATTGGTTGTTAAAGAGATCGGGATTGAAAGTTGTCATACTCTCTGCCAACTTCAAAAATCACTTTAACAACCACCTACACGGTGGAGATTCTAGAATGAAGTAGGATGGTGGCGATGATCCTTTATGAGGTACATACGTGGACCCGACTCCCGTGAGTCGGCATAAGGTGGTTAAAACATGGGCAACTGATGGGCCAATGAGGTAGCTCCACTGATCGGACACACTCCTTCGATGCCTTTCTATTACTTTGTGATTGATTTGTTGTGAATATTTGATTTTTTTGGGGAGTGTGGCTCGAGGTTGGCGGTAGTGGCTACTCTGCGTTACTACCAACCCAGAAGTGTAATTGGTATATCTACCCTGGCATTGCCTAGTTATTCCATGTCACCTACCCTATCGTGCTTTACTACAAGTTTGATTTGTGTCGTACCTATGGAGTATTTATGGTAGCATCCCGATCTAGAGGTACGATGGTACTTTATAGACTATTGGCACTATAAATGTGTTAAGGTGGAAAATGTAAAGCCTTAACGCTATTTTTAAGTAAGTTTACTCTACTATAGACATTATTGTAATAGCGTATATTACTACATAATAGATAGTTTAACAGATCCTTAGAGGATGGTTATCCTAAACATCCTTTGGGTTACTTGTACTTCGATTGTTATTTCGCTTGAGTAGGATTTATTGATATAAGAATATTAATCCTAACTCGAGTGTTTTGTGTTTTTCTTTACACTTAGGTCAGACTGAGTGATACAGAATTTGAAACTCACCTTTGGAGTTTCGTTTGGAGATCCATCTACATCTTTTCAGTTGATTCCAGTGATGTATTCTAATCTTGTATTTGACTATGGTATTTAAAAATTCTATTGTATCTTATTTAACCCTGATATATATAGTAGCTTCATGAACTACTATTCATTTGTTTCTATTACATATTGTATATTACCCTTTATCTGCGATTCTATGATTTATTTATTTACTGTATGTGCTGAGTTTTGCCAAATATAAATTAACAATCTGGTATTTTGAGCAATTCAAATCCAGCATGTGTGGATGCAGGTGGTTGAAAATATCAGGCTGTTACATTTGGTACCAGAGCTTTGGTTTTAGGCAAAACTTAGCATATGTAGTAGATTTAATTACAGAATTACTTTCGTTCGAGCTTGAATTCCTTTCCCTTTGAGTCGGGTGCTGTTGAAACTTTGGAACTCCCCTATTCGTTCTAAAATCCACTCTTGTCTTCCCGTATCTAAATTATTCTTGATTTTGGAGTATGTAATAACTCCACTTCCAATGATCTCTATAATAATTTGGCGGTTTCGCCAATCTTTGAATGATTTGTAAAGGGGTGAAACTCCTTTATAATAGGCACTGATTTATCGGAGATTTTTGTATCCTAGGTTTACAATGCTATCTATCTCCTGCTATGCCTGAATTCTATCTTCTGTGATCGAATGTCGATTTTCCTCGAAAATCTGCATCAATCTTATTCTTAAGGTCACGGTCGACCCGGTTAAGGTTGTCCGCTATTTATATAAACCTTTCTTTGTTTCAAACCTATCTTCGAATCAAAATTCTCTTTGATTTGAGTCCATAAAATTAGAATCTCTATCCTTGCTTTGAAGTCCATTCTTTGTATCGTCGAGCGAGGAAGTGTATTTGTAAATTAATATTAAAAATGTTATATATATATTGTGTTGTTTAAGTTGTTGATGTTGGTTTGGGTTTTCAATCGATTCGTCTGATCAATGCTATCGATAGGATTTCCAAAACACTTGAACAGAGCAAACTGACATAATATTGTTTCAAATTTGGTAAATGAAATGAATTTTCTATAATTATATTATATATATATATATATATATATAAGTATGATCTTCTAAATTTTGGTGGTTAATTGAATTAATTGTTAAGAAATAATATTTTATTTTATATATAGCTTGTAAACCATTAGTTTTTGACTCGTATACAAATAATCGAACTATAAAACATGGTTATAAATTAATTTGGAAATTGAAATGAATTTAAATCAAGAAACTGAGAATTTAATTTCTGGTGATTTCAAACTTTGGTTTTTAAGTTTTAAAATGTATAATATTTAAAGTATTTTCAGAAACAAAATCGTTTCTAAAGAATTTTTAAATGAAATAAATCAGCACTCTCTTCTTTTGTCATTGGAAAATAATTTTGATGATGGCGGCCGCATCACCGACATTCATTTTCATGTTTCGAAGTGGAGAGACTATTCAGTAGCTTTGCTACACCTTTGTTTTGAAAATGAATTTGATTTGAAATTCTTAGGTGTGATTTGATTTATAGTATATATGTATGTATAAATAGGTATATTATTATGGATTTGATTTGATATTTATAATATATATATATTTTTATCTCTAAATGATTTGAAATTAATTGGAAATTTAATTCTTAAATTTACGTTAAAAGATGATTTCAATTTAAAATGAATCCCAAAATTTCGAATAAATATTTAAACTTGAAATAATTGAATTGGGGAATTTTTTCTTGTATAATACTCAATTACTTTCCAATATATTACTTACCTAAATCTTTTAAAAGTTGAATATATAATTTAATAATTTACAATATAAAATGATGTTAAAGGAATTTATAAATAAATTTGAATGGATATAATAACTATTTTATACTTAATTTTATGATTATAGAAATGTTAATTAAGATAAATTGGATAATAGGATAATGAATAAACGAGATAGATAAAATAAACTTTGTTTTAAAAGAATTTATAAATTGAAATTTAATCAACTGAATAAAAATTCCTTAAAAAAAATCAATTGTTAAATCTTAATTCAAATTGAAATTTATATGGTTTTCAGATTTATTATTTTATATTTCAAATCTATTTTTCTTTCTGGTTGCTTCAATTCTCCAACATCCTTCCATTTCGAGGACAAAAAGTTTTGAGTGTGGGAGAGTGTAACGACCCATATTTTTTAATGGTTTCAATAATATATTTGATTGAATTTTTGTGAAATTTTAAATATTTAAAATTTGAAATATAAATTTGATATTTGGAATATGTCTATTTAAACATAGCAAATGGTAAATTTTCATCTGAAAGAATTTTTTTGTATAATTTTATTTAATTCAAATCGGTTAAAAATTGATGATAATAAAATGTTTTCAAAACCTGAATATTTTATGCAATAAATTTGCAAATCATCTGTTGAGTGAGACGTCATATTTCTTTTTTTTTTTCAAATTCGGACTTCAATAGCCCCATTTATTTTATTTTCGACAGATATGCTGCATTTTCGGTACCGATTATCGATATTTGATAGGATGATTGTATCACTGATATCTGTATACCATTTTGATCGTCTTGTTGTGCTGATGACTATGGGATATTCAGTTCTGTGTTCTAAAGTCTGATAGATTGCAGGAGCTACGAAATGGTTATACGTATCCATACCGCTTTGGACTTTCTGGCTTCCTTTGTTTGTTTGTTATCCACTTGAAAAAATTCAATGGTCATTTACATTTAATTTACTTGAATTCAACGTACATGACTCTTGCTATTTCCCCTCAATTTATTTTGCTTTAACTGTTTATTTTCTTTTCGCTTTGATTTGAACTCATCTCTGTTCTTTGTTCTATTTTAGAAGAAATAATAATATGCGTGAACATTTCCTCTTTCCTCGCTTGTATGCTCGACCGCACCATTTTCCTCTCCGCTCTCTCTCTCTCTCCTCTCTTTTCCCCTCTCTCCTCTACGCGAGATAACCCATGGCCGTGACCTTGTTCCTCTCGTTCTCTACTACAAAATCTCCTTGACCCGATCTCTTTCCTGTAGCCTATACAAGATTCGCTCGTCTTTCTCGACCTTAGTTGCCGATCGACTCAAGCCACCATGGCCAAGCAGCCTGTCGTCTTTCCATCCTCCTCCTTGATTTTTGAGTGCCTCAACCTTGCCGTGAGTTTGTGTGGTATAATTTTTATATGTATACTATGTTAAAAAGTCAGTAAACTATATATTAGCTATATTTTATGTTGATATATAAGGGTGTGTGTATATATAGTTTATATTAATTCTGTTATATGAAATGATTTCACACAAATCTATTTTGTTTTAAAGACACAAGTTTTGTATATTAATTTTTTACATTCACGAATGATTTGGGATTATAGATTTTTCTTATATATGTAGTTTTATATACGTGTATTTTACTTGCTTACTCGTGTATAAAGTTAGTTCGTATCTATATTTGTATACACACTTGGATTTTGGATATTTATATTTGTATAATGTTACCTGGTTATAACTGATTTTCTTTTTGCTGTTTTAGATAGATCCATATGTTTATATTATTTAGTTTATAAAGTTAGTGATATATAATACAAAGTCTGAGGTTGCAGTTCCCATATTTACCAAATAGCGTGTTTAAAATTGTAAGTATGTGTTTATACTAGCTGTACTAAAATTTTACATTATATATACTGTATGGTTACCAGTGTTAGTTTATGATATATATTTGCTGTATATATATGATGATAAAAATTTATATGCCTGTATTTTTGAGTGATTTATATATCACATATATATGTATATTGTGATGTTAGTTAGAGGTGAATGTCTTAGCATTGTTCATGTAAATGTTAAATGATAAGTTTGTGGTTGCTGAATGTATATTATGTTTGTACATCACCTATTATTTTGAATTGTAAGCCTATGTCAATTATATTTTTGTTATAAGGAAAGTGATGCAGCGGATATACGGATTGACGACGAAATGAATATTTCATGTCAAACTAATCGAAGAACGATTAGATGAATCAATATAAATCGATGGATTAAAAGATACCGAATGCCCAAATTCGTTGATCTTCGAAAGATACCGAATTCTAGCTATCTTCGACATGTTGATCGCGCACGATGCCGTGAAAGAAGATCTACAATTCTTCGAACGTTGATCAAGCGCACTTGATACCATGAACTGGCTTCAACAATCGTTGATTTGAGCGTACTCGAATAACGGAAAGTGGAGATAGGAGATCACACTCAACTACCAATTTCAAAAGTGGCACAAAGCACACAAACAAAGTTTCATTCAAAAATCAACTACCTCAAATGTTACAACTCACCCACTATTTATAGCACCCAGAACACTAGGTCGTTTACGTGACCTACGACCTAAACAAGGTCGTTAACGACCTATCAATAGGCGACTCAACCTATTACAACACAACATACATACGGCCGACCTAACTACATGCCGACCTACGACCTAACTGGTCAATACAACATCAACGACTCAAGTTACAACACCTCACGAGTTAAGAAAGCACAACGCACGTGACACAAACATACAGCATAACAAACGACTTAACAGAAAACAACACATCTTTACAACAATAAATGACATAACCATATACACAGCAGTGACATACGACCCAAAACACGGAGCGACCTAAAATCCACGGCAGCAGCGACCTAAGAAACATTCCAGTAGCGACTTAAGGAGACCCGCGACTTAAAATACACGGCATGCACGCGACTTAAGTCCTATGCGACCTAAGCTCCATGCGGTCTATGTGAAAGTAAGCGGCATTAGGTCGTTACCTCGTTCGAGCGACCTAAAGTAGTGGCTTCTTCCTTAGGCCGTATCCCACTAGGTCGTAACCCATTCAAATCCAACATAGCTTGTACTTGCAAGCGTTTTTCACTAGGTCGTAACTCCTTACCTCGCGGCTCGTTAGGTCGTAAACGACCTAAGGCGAGTAATTGTGTTGCTTCATCATTAGGCTGGGCTGCATCATCCTCCCCTGGTTGGGGAAAATTCGTCCTCGAATTTAAAAGTTCTTCTTTATTGGAGTGTTCACCTCCATAATAAGGTATAAATTTTTTAACATTAAACACGTCAGAAGTGTACACATCCTTCGACAGCTTCAACCTATAAGCGTTTTCATTGATCCGTTTCACAATCTTTACAGGACCAATCTTTCGAGCTTTAAGTTTATTGTATGTTCCCACTGGAAAACGATCCTTCGTTAGTACACCATATACTAAATCTCCTTTATTACATTCAACACTTCTTCGCTTCAGATCCGCAGATCGTTTATACTTCCCATTCATCTTCTTCAATCGCTCCTGAATGATTCTATGGCATTCTGTCAATCCATCAACGAAATCAGCAGCCTGCTTAACTGTCCCTTTTGGTTGTGGTACCATCGTTAAATCCAACGTCCCTTTGGCAAGCTCCAATATACAATCTGAAATGGACTGAAACCCGTACTATGATTGATAGCATGATTATGAGAAAACTCTGCTTGACATAACTTCACATCCCAGTTCTTCAGATTATCCTTCATGAGACACCGCAATAAATTTCCCAGCGATCTGTTCACAACCTTAGTTTGTCCATCCGACTACGGATGATAAGCACTACTGAAATTCAGCTTCGTTCTCACCATCTTCCACAAACGCAGCCAAAAATGACTCAGAAATCTGGTATCCCTATCGGAAACTATAGACTCTGGTAAACCATGCAAGCGATAGATTTCTCCAAAGAACAACTGTGCCACATGGACTGCATCTGCCGTCTTCTTACAAGCAACAAAATGTACCATCTTCGAGAAATGGTCCACCACAACATATATAGAGTCATTTCCCCGTTGAGTCCTTGGCAAACCCAACACGAAATCCATGCTTATATCTACCCACGGTTTTGTAGGAACAGGTAAAGGCATATACAATCTCGCATTTGTAGCTGTCCCTTTCGAAACTTGACAAACATGACATCTACACACAAACTTTTCAACTTCCCGCCTCATCGATGGCCAATAGAAAGACTGACAAATCAACTTTAATGTGCGATCCCATCCAACATGTCCTTGTTCATGCAACTTTTCCACAATTTTCATTCTCAAGCTGCAATCTGGTACGCATAATTGATTCCCCTTGAATAAGAATCCATCTACTAACACAAACTCATCAGTACACCCATCCTTGACTTTCTCAATAATCTTCGGTAAAGTAAGGATCTTCTTCAAACAACTCTGGCAATAGTTCAAATCCTGTCACTTCAATCTTCATCGTCGTTAGCAAATGATTCCTTCTGCCCAAAGCATCAGCTACACGATTCATCACCCCTGATTTGTGCTTTACAACAAAAGTAAATTGCTGTAGATACGCGACCCATGAAGCGTGTCTAATTGAAATCTTGTCCTGGCCTTGCAAATGCTTCAAAGCTTCGTGATCCGTATAAAGAACAAACTCCTTCTGAAACGATAATGTCTCCAGTGCCTCACAGCTTGAACAATCACGTAAAACTCTACATCATAGGTGCTATATCTCAACTTGGCTCCAGACAATTTCTCACTGAAATAAGCAACTGGTCTGCCCTTCTGACTCAATACTCCACCAATCTCAACCTTCGAAGCATCAGTATGTAACTCAAACAACAACTGAAAGTCCGGCAATTCTAGAATTGGTGCTGACGTCAAAAGTGTCTTAATCTTCTCAAAAGATAACTCTGCTTCCTCTGTCCACACGAACTTCTTTCCTTTCATGCAATCGGTCACAGGTGCCATCACACAGCTAAAATGTGGAATGAATCTTCGATAAAAAGATACCAACCCATGAAAGCTTCTCACTTCAGTAATTGTCTTGGATTGTGACCAACTCCTGACAGCTTCCACTTTGCTTTCATCCACTTGAATACCCTCCTTTGACAGAACATATCCCAGAAACAAAACACTGTGCGTCATGAAAACACACTTCTTCGCTGCTGCATAGAATTGCTCCTGTCGTAGAATAAACAGTAGTTGTTGCAAATGCTGAACATGCTCTTCCATACTCCCAATATAGATCAAAATATCGTCAAAGTAAACTACTACGAACTTCCCAATGAATGGTCTGAAAATCTGGTTCATCACTCTCATAAAAGTACTAAGGGCATTTTATAAGCCAAACGGCATAACCAGCCATTCGTATAGACCTTCCCTAGTTTTAAAGGCAGTCTTCCACTCATCACCCGGTCTAATACGAATCTGATGGTATCCACTCTTCAAGTCAATCTTTGTGTGTTCTCCACTCAATTGATCAATCAAATCATTGAACCTCGGCATAGGAAACCTGTATCTCACAGTGATCTTGTTTAGAGCCCGACTGTCCGTACACATCCTCCACGAACGATCCTTCTTCGGTACCAACAAGGCTGGCACTGCACAAGGACTCAAGCTCTCCTGAACACACCCTTGTTCTAACAAATCCTCCACATGCCTTCTCAGTTCCTCATGCTCCTTAGGACTCATCCTGTAATGTTTCCTGTGAGGTAACACAGCTCTTGGAACAAGATCTATCTGATGTTGAATGTCCCTCAACGGTGGTAGCTCCTTTGGCAACTCTTAGGAAACACGTCTTCAAATTCCTCCAATACCGGCTTTACTCCCTCTGGAACTTCAACAGATTCACTAGCTTCATGTCCAATAAACAAGAACACGTCTGGACTATCCTCTATTTCTTCAATAAACTCCTTCAAAGTCAACAAAGTCTTCAGCTCCTCAATCTCTTCTAACTTGCTCTCTCCTTGCCGTCTCTTCTTCGGAACTAAAATGATCTTAACACCTTCAAACATAAAGCTGTAGCTGTTGGTTCGACCATCATGTTGCATTGCTCGGTCATACTGCCATGGTCTTCCCAAAAGCAAGTGACAAACATCCATCTCCACAACATCACACCAGATCTCATCTTTATACTTCTTCCCAATAGAAAATGGAACATGAACTCGCCTGTCCACCTCTCCTCCTTTCCTTAACCACGCTAACTTGTAAGGATTTGGATGCTTCTCCGTTTTCAACTTCAACTTTCTCATAGCTTCAGTAGAAATGATATTGTCACAACTTCCGGCGTCAATCACAAATTTACAAACGTTCCCCAGTATAGTGCATGTCGACTTGAAGATATTACTTCTCAACCAACTAGCCTCATCCTCATGCCTTGGTGTTAAACAAGATCCCCTCATCATTAGATTGCATCCTTCATCTCCTGACGCGATATCCTGTTCATTCCCCTCAACTGGACTAGAATAATCTTCATCAACATCCTCACCTTCTGCTTCAGCAATCATTGCTCGCTTCTTCGGCTTCGGACATTCATTGCTTTTGTGATCAAATTCCTGAAAATTAAAGCATTTGATACTGTTGTTGACCTTTGCCTTTGCAGCCTCATTCACAACTGGTTTACTAACAACTTTCGAAACATTGGAACTCCCACTAGCACCTTTGTTCTAAGTATTGGAACTTGGAACACACCACCCCCTCGTCTTCCCTGCTTCTCCCAAGCCAACGCTTTCTGGTGCGCTCCAGCCACATATCTAGGATCAAACATATTCACCATATCCTGTATCTGCACTCTCAACCCTCCAACAAACCTAGCAGTCAATTGTTCCTCTGTCTCCATGATATCATTCCTGGCAATCAGTTGATAAAATTCATCAGCTTAATCATTAACAATCTTCGTCCCTTGCCTCAGATTCTGCAACCTCTGATACATGAGTGATTGATAATTGTAAGGCAAGAATGTAGCCTTCATCAGCTTCTTCATCTTCTCTCATGATTCAATCTTTGACTTCCTCATTCTCTCCCGTGTAAGTTTAGTCTGCTGCTACCATGCCATAGCTCTACCTCTCAAACGAGTAGCAGCCAACTTAACTCTTCGATTCTCAGGAACTTCTTTGAAGTCAAAAATTTATTCAACATTAGACAACCAATCAAGAAATTCTTCTGCTACCATTCCACCTTGAATTCTGGAATTTCCATCTTCATACCCGACACCCATCGTCGGTCATCCTCAACATCCCGATACGAGTTATGAACTTGGTCTCGATCTTGATAATGAATGCTAGCTCTATCACCCTCTTCATCAAAATCAAATGTACGTCTATATCGATCTCGACCATCAACTTCCCTTCGATCACACATGTCTCTTCTACTATGTCTCTCTTCATCATGACATGGCTCATCTTCAAACTCACGTGGAGTTCTTCTCTCTTCATGTCTATATTCATGGTGATCTCTTCTCGATGAAATTGATGTTTCTCTTCTTTCTCTAAAAGATTGTGGCGACACCCTCCTCGCTTCCGTAACTGATGGTGAAACTCTGTTTCCTCCATGGTTCGAGACTGGCGACCTTCTCCTTTGATTCATATCTATCATCAATTTCTCCAACCTACCAATACCTTTATCTAACTTCTCATTGAATTTATTGCTAATTCGTTGTTCCATCTGTTCAGCATCTTCTCATTTATAAAATCTTCAACATTTTGATGACGATTAGCTCTTCTCGGAGGCATGATTGAATCAAACAATTTTCACTAACACTTTGCTCTCTGCCTTGAACTTCAACACAAAGCTATGCACAACTTCAACTTCAAACTCCTTGGCTCCAAGACTCGGCTTAGCAATGATTGGCTAAGTCTAGCTTTGATACGAAAACTAATGTAGCGGATATACGGATTGACAACGAAATGAATATTTCGTGTCAAACTAATCGAAGAACGATCAGATGAATCAATATAAATCGATGGATTAAAAGATACCGAATTCCCAAATTCGTTGATCTTCGAAAGATACCGAATTCTAGCTATCTTCGACACGTTGATTGCACACGATGCCGTGAAAGAAGATCTACAATTCTTCGAATGTTGATCAAGCACACTTGATACCGTGAATTGGCTTCAACAATCGTTGATTCGAACGCACTCGAATAACCGAAAGTGGAGATAGGAGATCACACTCAACTACCAATTTCAAAAGTGGCACAAAGCACACAAACAAAGTTTCATTCAAAAATCAACTACCTCAAATGTTACAACTCACCCACTATTTATAGCACCCAGAACACTAGGTCGTTAACGACCTATCAATAGGCGACTCAACATATTACAACACAACATACATACGGCCGACCTAACTACATGCCGACCTACGACCTAACTGGTCAATACAACATCAAAGACTCAAGTTACAACACCTCACGAGTTAAGAAAGTACAACGCACGCGACACAAACAGACAACATAACAAACGACTTAACAGAAAACAACAAATCTTTACAATAATAAATGACATAACCATATACACAGCAGCGACATACGACCCAAAACAACCTAAAATCCATGGCAGCAGCGACCTAAGAAACCATTCCAGTAGCGACTTAAGGAGACCCGCAACTTAAAATACATGGCATGTAAGCGACTTAAGTCCTACGCGACCTAAGCTCCATGCGGTCTATGTGAAAGTAAGTGGCATTAGGTCGTTACCTCGTTCGAGAGACCTAAAGTAGTGGCTTCTTCCTTAGGCCGTATCCCACTAGGTCGCAACCCATTCAAATCCAGTGTAGCTTGTACTTGCAAGCGTTTTTCACTAGGTCGTAACTCCTTACCTCACGGCTCGTTAGGTCGTGAACAACCTAAGGCGAGTAATTGTGTTGCTTCATCATTAGGCCGGGCTGCATCAGAAAGTATACTTGTGAAGGGTATGTATATGAAAAGCTTTCAAATATGTTATATATTAGTTTGTACAAGAGATATTATATGTATTTTGACTTGTTTGTATGTGTATATATACATATAGTACTATATATATATATTTCATGACAGTATTGTATTATATGAATGTTATGCCTATATGGTTTTCTTTTCAAATAGTTTAAAGTAACCAAGTTAGTTTTGTTAATACACTTAAAAGATTATAAAGTAAAAATGTTATTTGTTCAGTATATAATATAAATTGTGTATAAATATATGTTAAGTATGTAGTATAAGTTGATCTCTTGTTGTATAGTGTATATATATATCATTCTGAGTTATGTCTGTTATAAGTTATATAAGTGTATATATTTTATTTTTTTAAGTATGGGATTTAATATAAATTTGAAAATAAATATATGTTTTAAATTGATTTCAGAAAAATAATATATATATATATATATTGTTTAATTTATATCAATTGATTCTAATCATTCGCGTCGATTTTCCATTATCAGCTTTGTCCGTTGTGCCTGTTTTCTTCATTAAATTGTGCCCATCTCACTTTTCTTTGGAATTCATAGTTTTCTACGTTGTCAAACTCTTTAGCCTCGAAAGGTGATCAATCACTCACGATTAATGTTTTTATATTTATTAAATTTGATTTCAATGGAAATGACAATGGAAATATACTGCTGTTAGTTATTTACAATGCTATATATATGTTATCTGTTCACCTTTGACATTTGACACTATTATCTATTATTTATATTGATGATATATGCCTGTTATAATATTATCATATCTGTTGTCACTCTACAAGTTACCTGTTTGTATAGAATTCACTATAGGTTAAAGTGATACATACCCGAACGATCTTTAGAATAGGAGAAAGTCGTTATGGGTTGAAAAGATAGACCCAAGCGATTTTCATTAGAATTGAGTTTGGAATTGCGGGTTGAAATGATATATACCCATATATATTTAAATTGCAGATTGAAATGATAAATATCCGTATCACTTGACCATAGGATAGAAAATTATATATAAACAACATTGGTCTATATATAAATATTTTGAAAATGATTTCTATGGTTTTGGAAGAAATATATGGCTTTATATAAATATTGATTTTGATAGTATATAAATGTTATTTTATATATAGTTAAATTCTTGATTTTAAGCTATGTATAAATTTGTTTAATATAAAATAAGTTTAATAATAAAGTTTGATTTGAATATAATATGGTTAAGTGTTCATTTAAATTATATTTTAATGATTATAATAAATTAAGGTTGATAAGTTGGATTTGAAATTGATTTATAATTTTATTTAATTGAGAATTATATTTGGAACTTATTGAATTTGAGATTTTAAAGGATATGATTTATAACTCGATGTTGATTTAACGTGATTAATGAATATTTCAAGTTTGAGTTTTATTTAAATAATATTGAATTTATTATGTAAATATTTCAAAACTAAATCATAGTAAATTGAATTTGATATATATAAACGGAGTAATCAAATTTAGTTTTGAAAAATGGAATAATTAAAGCTTTGAAATATATGAAAATTTAAATGGTTTATTTATGGTTCAAATCCGTATTTGAAATTGATATAATTTGAAATGGTTTATTGAGAACTAAATTGAATTTAAATTGATGATTTGAGACTTGATTATATTTGAATTTTGGAATTCGAATTGAATTGGAATTGATTTATGAGATTTGAGGAGGCTATTTTATTATATAAAGTATTTTAGATTTTATTTAAAAACTATTCATATATTTTACTTTATAAATTATTTTCATACGAACTACTTTAATATAAACCACTTTAACTTATAACTCTTTTATATAAAGTATTTTACTTTATAAACTAATTTTTTTATAAATCCTATTTTAATATCTAAACTATTTAAGTGATGGAAGTTATGTTTTCAAAGTTATGAATTTCAAAGTATTAAGTGTTATAATTTCAAGTGTTTTGGTTTCGAAGCGTTATAACTTTGAAGTGATATGATTTTTGGAAATGGATATATTTGCAATGGAAATGATATCGTATTTGGTTTTGAAATGGAAATGATGTCGTATTGATATGGTTTTGAAATGGAAATGATATTATGATTTTGAAGCATAAACTATTTTGAAATAACTAAGGTGTTATAATAACGGTTGGTTGTTAAAGAGACCGGGATCGAAAGTTGTCATACTCTCTGCCAACTCCAAAAACCACTTTAACAACCGTGTACACGGTGGAGATTCCAGAAGGAAGTAGGATGGTGGCGATGATCCTATATGAGGTATATACATGGACCCGACTCCAGTGAGTTGGCATAAGGTGGCTCAAACAGGAGCAATTAACGGGCCAATGAGGTAGCTCCTCTGATCGGACACACTCCTTCTATGCCATTCTATTACTTTGTGATTGATTTGGTGCGCATCTTTGATTTCTTCTCGGGAGTGTAGCTCGAGGTGGGCGGTAGTGGCTGCTATGCGTTACCACTATCCCGAAAATGTGATTGGTATATCTACCCTGGCATTGCCTAGTTGTGCCGTGTCACCTACCCTATCATGCTTTACTACGAGTTTGATTTGTGTCGTACCTATGGAGTATTTCTGATAGCCTCCCGATTTGGAGGTATGATGGTACTGTAGAGACTATTGGCACTATAAATGTGTTAAGGTGGAAAATGTAAAGCCTTAATGCTATTTTTAAGTAAGTTTACTTTACTATAAACATTATTATAATAGCGTATATTACTACATAGTAGATAGTTTAATGGATCCTTAGAAGATGGTTATCCCAAACGTCCTTTGGGTTACTTTTACTTCGGTTGTAATTTCACTTTAGTTGGATTTATTGATATAAGAATGTTAATCCTGACTTGAGTGTTTTGTGTATTGCTTTACGCTCGAATCAGACCGAGTGATACACTTTTGAGACTCACCTTTGGAGTTGGAGCTTCGTTTGGAGATCCATCTACATCTTTTCAGCTTGGAGGTACTCAGTTGATTCCCGTGATGTATTATGATCTTGTATTTGACTATGGTATTTGATACATCTATTGTACCTTTTTTAACTCTGATATATATATATATATAGTAGCTTCATGAATTACTATTCATTTGTTTCCGCTGCATATTGTATATTACTCCGTGTCTGTGATTCTTTGATTTATTTATTTATTGTATATGCTGAGTTTTGGTAAATATAAATTAACAATCTGGTATTTCGAGAAAATCAAATCCGGCATGTGTGGATGCGAATTGTTGAAAATATCAGGCTGTTACAATAATCACACCACTTCCTATCTCTAAAGAAGGAGCAAAGTCTGCAGTGGTAGCCATCAATTACTTTGCTAAGTAGGTAAAGGCTGAACCTTTACCAAAATTATCTACTTGAAAGCTTTTTAAGTTCATATCAAAAAATATAATCACTAGGTTTGGGCTTCTTAATATCATCTTCGATAATGACTTACTTTGAAAAGCAAGAAGTTTACTTGTTTTTGTGAAATGAACGGAATAATAAAAGTTTTTTCATAAATAGCACATCCAAAAGCCAATAGCACAATAGAAACAAAAATAAGACTATTAAAAGCATCTTGAAGAAGCGATTAAGTAAAGCCAAGGAGAGCTGGGTAAAAGAACTCCCCTTCATCTTATGGTCCTACCGAACTTCCATATGAACAACTACTGGGCATACCCATACTCCTTGACATATGGATTTTCATTGATGCTACTAGTCATAATCGAAGTCCAATTATGTCGGAGAATTTCTTATACTTATTAAACATATCAAGAGACAAATTAAGAGATTAAGTTGCTATATGGAGAGCCGAATATCAATGTAGAATATGCAAATACTATAATTCTAAGTTGAAAGAAAGAGCATCCAAAATGGGAGACCTATTATTAAGAAGAGTAATGGGAAATACGAAGGACCCATGGATGTCCAATTTGGACCAAACTATAAAGGACCACTAGTTATTAAAAAATTTATCCCTCCAAGAACTTATTGACTAATTAGACTAGATGGAAATGTAATATCAAGAACATGGAACACCGAGCATTAAAGGATGTACTTTATGACATTGGATGAATAAAGTGGATTGCCAAAGAAACTATGCATAAATGATAGCTCTCAAATTGAGATGCATTATGATCAACTTAGTTTCCATCCCGATGAGGCTGGTAAGATTTTTTGAGCAAAATCACTTCTCAAGTTCGAAAGAGGATATAATGTATTTGATCTCGCCGCAAGGCCTGACCAAAGCAACCATCTAAAGAGTGATGGTCAATTAAGCCTTTGATCCCATCATCGAGCCTGACTAAAGCACCCATCCAAGAGATATGGACAAAAATCCTTTGGTCTTTCCATAAAGCCTAGCCCAAGTAACCATCCAAAGAGTGGTAAGCATTTAAGCCATTGATCCTATCCTCGGGTTTGGTTAAAGTACACATCCAAGGAAAATGGATGAAAAATCCTTCGGCCTCGCCGCAAGGCTTGGACAAAGCAATCATCTAAAGAGTGGTGGACAATTAAGCCTTTGATTCCACCATCGAGCCTGGTCACAGCACCCATCCAAGGGAAATGGACATAAAAGCCTATGGCCCTCCCGCAAGCCCTGACTAAAGCAACCATCCAAAGAGTGATGGTTTATTAAGCCTTGATCCCGCTGCTGGGCCTGTTCATAGAGCCCATATAAGGGATATGGACGAAAAAGCCTTTGATCCTACCATAAGGCTTAGCTAAAAAAATCATTCAATGAGTGGTGGTTAATTAAGCCTTTGATTCCACTATCGGGCCTAATCAAAGAACCCATTAAAGTGAGATGGATAAAAAAGCCTTTGGTTCTACCACAAGGCCTGGTCAAAGCGACATCCAAAGAGTGGTAGTTAATTAAGCTTTTAGTCCTACCAAAAGTGATGCAGCGGATATAATAGAAAATGGATGTGACGATGAAAATAGGAATCGATGGATTAAAATACCCAAATGCCCAAATCCGTTGATCTCAAGAGATACCGGACGATACCGTGTGAGAAGATCTACAATTCTTCGAACGTTGATTAAGCGCACTTGATTCCATGAATTGGATTCAACAATAATTGATTCGAGTGCACTCGAATGCCGAAAGTGGAGATAAGAGATAACACTCAACTACCAATTTTAATGGAGGCACGAAGCACAAACCATATTTTATTCGAACATCAAAAACCTTTTACGAATGACATCACACCCCTATTTATAGGGAAAGTACAACACACACACGACTTAACAAGTTACAACATCATATGACTTAACAAAAATACGTCACAAACAGTACAAACGACTTACAAAAATACCAACATTCAATGACACAACGACTTAAGAAATATAGACGACTTAACAAAATTTAGCGACCTAAGAAAATAGCACATAACAATAAACGATTTAACAAACAACGACTTAACAAACAAACGACATAACAATTTGGGCAGAGTGACTTAACAAATGCGGCATCCAGGCATCCAGGAGCGATTTAAGAACTTCAGCGACTTAAGATAGCTCGTTCACGACTTAAGAATTTCAGCGACCTAGGAAGCTCGCGACTTACTGGAACTTTGCTCGCAACCTAGGCTGGAAGCGATTCACGCTCGCGACTTACTGGAAGTTGAAACTTGCTCACGACCTACTGGAAGCGACTTAAGGGAAATGTTGTTCGCGACCTAGATTGGAGTGAAGATGTTCGCGACTTAGGGCTGGAGATGGCATAGGTCGTTCGCGACATAAGGAGGAGGAGGATATAGGTCGTTCGTGACTTTCTGGAGCGTCTACCGATTCACCGTCGCGATTCCAGGTATCGCGCTGCATCATCCTCCCCTGGTTGAAAAAAATTCGTCCCGAATTCACGCTCTCCTCTTCTTTGACATGCTTACTCTCATGATATGGAATCAAGTGTTTGACGTTGAAAATGTCAGCAGTATGGATATGATCCGGCAATCTCAACTGATAAGCATTCTCATTAATCTTCTTTACGATTTCCAAAGGACCAATCTTTCAAGAAGCTAGTTTGTTGTAAGTGCCAACAGGAAATTGGTCCTTAGTCAATACTGCATATACAAAATCTCCTTGTTTGAGATCAACATGTCGTCGTTTAATATATGTGGATTGCTTATATTTCTCATTTGCCTTAAGCAATCGTTCCTGCACAACCTTGTGACACTCTTGCAATTCATTCACCAAATCACTAGCCCGTTTGGTCACTCGTTTCTGCTGTGGAACTACAAATAAATCCAACGGTCCTTTAGGAATTGTTGAGTACATAACATGGAATGGACTGAACCCAGTGCTACGATTAACTACATGGTTGTGTGCAAATCCAGCTTGGCATAACTTCGAATCCCAACTCTTCAAATTGTCATCCACGAGGCACCGCAATAGATTACCTAGAGATCTGTTTACAACTTCAGTCTGTCCATCCGTCGGTGGATGATAAGCACCACTGGATTTCAGCTTAGTCCCGACCATTCTCCATAGACTCATCCAAAAATGACTCAGAAAACGAGTGTCTCTATCAAATATAATAGATTCAGGCAACCCATGAAGACGATATATTTCTCTGAAATATAACTGTGCTACATTAACCGCATATGCTGTCTTCTTGCAGGCAATAAAATGTACCATCTTCAAAAATCGATCAACCACCACATAGATAGAATCATTTCCGTGTTGTGTCCTCGGCAGTTCCAACAAAAAATCCATGCTAACATCCACCCACGGTTTAGTCGGTACAGGCAACGGCATATACAACCCTGCATTTGTCGTTGTTCCCTTAGAAACCTGACAAATATGACACCTCTGAACAAAATTTTCAACTTCCTTTCTTATTGACGGCCAAAAATAAGATTTTGCAATAAACTGTAAAGTACGATCACGGCCCATGTGTCCTTCTTCATGTAATTCTTTAATAATCTTCAGTCGCAAACTGCAATCTGGAATACACAACTGATTTCCTTTAAACAGAAAATCATAAACCAGCATATATCCATCCATTTTTCCCTGCTTAACTTTATCTAGGATTCCCGAAAAATATGAGTCTAACTTAAGCAATTCTGGAGGCAAGTCAAAACCCATCACTTCTACTCGCATGGTAGTGAGTAAATGATTCCTCCGACTCAATGCGTCGGCAATTCGATTAGTTATTCCACATTTGTGCTTCACAACGAATGTAAATTGCTACAAATAAGCTATCCACGATGCATGCCTAGCTGCAATTTTATCCTGCCCTTGCAAATGTTTCAAAGCTTCATGATCCGTATAAAGAACAAACTCTTTCTGAAACAGATAATACCTCCAGTGCTTCACAGCTTGAACAATCGCGTAAAACTCCACGTCATAAGTGCTATATCTCAATTTGGCTCCAGATAATTTCTCACTGAAATAAGCAACTGGTCTTCCATTCTGACTCAATACTCCACCAATCCCTGCCTTCGAAGCATCAGTGTGTAACTCGAACAATATCTGAAAATCTGACAGTACCAGAATGGGTGATATCGTCAAAAGTGTCTTGATCTTCTCAAAAGCCAATTCTGCTTCCTCTGTCCATACGAACTTCTTTCTTTTCATGCAATCGGTTACAAGTGCCATCACACTGCTAAAATGTGGAATGAATCTTCGATAAAAAGATACCAACCCATGAAAGCTCCTCACTTCAGTAATTGTCTTGGGTTGTGGCCAACTCCTGACAGCTTTCACTTTTCTTTCATCCACTGGAATACCCTCCTTCGATAGAACATATCCCAGAAACAAAACACTGTGCGTCATGAACACGCATTTCTTCGCTGCTGCATAGAATTGCTCCTGTCTTAGAATAAACAGCACTTCTTGCAAATGCTGGATATGCTCTTCCATATTCCCACTATAGATCAAAATACCGTCAAAGTAAACTACTACGAACTTCCCAATAAATGGTCTGAAAATCTGGTTCATCACTCTCATAAAAGTACTAGGAGCATTTGACAAGCCAAACGGAATAACCAGCCATTCGTATAGACCTTCCCTAGTTCTAAAAGCAGTCTTCCACTCATCCCCCGGTCTAATACGAATCTGATGGTATCCACTCTTCAAGTCAATCTTTGAGAACACAACAGCCCCACTCAACTGATCAATCAAATCATCGAACCTCGGCATAGGAAACCTGTATCTCACAATGATCTTGTTTAGAGATCGACTGTCCGTACACATTCGCCAAGTCCCATCCTTCTTCGGTACCAATAAGGCTGGCACTGCACAAGGACTCAAGCTCTCCTGAACACGCCCTTGTTCTAACAACTCCTCCGCCTGCCTTCTCAATTCCTCATGCTCCTTAGGACTCATTCTGTAATGTGGCCTGTGAGGTAATGCCGCCCCTGGCACAAGAACAATCTGATGCTGAATATCTTACAACGGTGGCAATTACTTTGGCAACTCTTCAGGAAACACATCTGTGAATTCTTCTAATACTGGCTTTACTCCCTCTGGAACTTCAACAGATTCAGTAGCTTCATGTCCAATCAACAAGAACACCTCTGGACTCTCCTCTACTTCTCCAACAATCTCCTTCAAAGTCAATAAAGTCTTCAGCTCCTCAATCTCTTCTGACTTTCTCTCTCCTTGCTGTCTCTTCTTCGGAACTAAAATGATCTTAGTACCCTCAAACATAAAGCTGTAGCTATTGGTTCGACCATTATGCTGCACTGCTCGGGCATACTGCCATGGTCTTCCCAAAAGCAAGTGACAAACATCCATCTCCACCACATCACACCAGATCTTGTCTTTATACTTCTCCCTAATAGAAAATGGAACATGAACTCGCCTGTCCACCTTCACCTCTCCTCCTTTCCTTAACCATGCTAACTTGTAAGGATTTGGATGCTTCTCCGTCTTCAACTTCAACTTTCTCACAGCTTCGGTAGAAATGATATTGTCACAACTTCCCGCGTCAATCATAAATTTACAAACCTTCCCCAGTATAGTGCATGTCGACTGAAAGATATTACTCCTCAACCAACTAGCCTCCTCTTCCTGCTTCGGTGCCAAACATGATCTCCTCAACATTGGATTACATCCTTCATCTCCCGACATGATATCATGTTCATCCCCCTCAACTGGACTAGAATACCCTTCACCAACATCCTCACCTTCCACTTCAATAATCATAGCTCGCCTCTTCGATTTTGGGCATTCATTACTCTTGTGACCCACTTCTTGGAAATTATAACATTTGAAAATGTTGTTGACCTTTGCCTTCTCAACCTCATTCACAACTGGTTTACCGACAGCTTTAGAAACATTGGAACTCCCACTAGCACCCTTGTTCTAAGTATTGGAACTTGGAAACACACCACCTCCTCGTCTTCCCTACTTCTCTTAAGCCAACGCTTTCTGGTGCGCTTTAGCCACAGATCTAGGATCAAACATATTCACCATATCTTGAATCTGCGTTCGCAATCCTCCAACATATCTAGCAGTCAACTGTTCCTCTGTTTCCATGATATCATCCTAGCAATCTGTAACGACCCGTAAATTTCGGCAATTTAATTTGTTTATTTAATAGGATTTTTGTAATTTATTTTTGTAGAAACAATAAAGGGGATAAATAAATGTTAAAATGAAGGCTAAAATAAATTATGTAAATGGTGACTTAAAACCTATTTATAGAAATTTGAATAAAATCCAAATGAATTAAGTAGAAAAAGAATTCTTACCTAGATATAAAATTTAATATGAGAAATTAATGAAATATTAAATTGATTTAATGCAATAAAAGAGTGTAAACGGTAATTGGAATAATTTAAGGAATCATGTTAGTGCAAGTTAATAATTTATGACTTGAATGATATTCCAATTCAATAAAATCATTTAAATGTTATGATTTGATTTTAAATGGAATATGAGAAAAGAGAAAAATGTAAGGATTTGATTAATATATATGTTATTTATTCAGTGTATTGAATAAAATTGGGAATCCAATTGTAATTAATGGTAATAATATTGGTATTAGCTAATAAATTAAATTTCAATGCAATACCCATAAATGAATGGAATGAAATGAATGTATGAAAATGTATACTAGGTTATTTATCATCAAATAGAAGGAAAGAAGAGTAAATACCGAATTGATTGATGAATAAATATGCATTGAATAGTAATTGAATATTTCGTTAGTATGAATTTAAAGGAATATGGGGTAATTTATTGAATATTTCGTTAGTATGAATTTAAAGGAATATGGGGTAATTTGATTAAACCAATAAAAGACAATAAATGCAATGATGGTGGGTTATTAATAAAAGTGAATAGGGAAATGATTGTTATAGTAAGAATGGAATTCCAACTTGTTGGAATGGAGTAAATACACTTAGTAATAAATTTAGTATAGGAAAACGAAATGGAAACGTTGAATTAATTAATTCGTATATATATAGTAAATGTCGATTATTGGATTGTAAATAATAAACTTATAAAAGGTGATCAAGAGTTGTGACTACAAGTTATTATGAGTGATACATATATATATTTAATTGATTCAACTGATATGGAAATCATTGCAATAAATATAAATTAAATGTTACGTTAAATAAATTAAGGTAATAAATGGAGAATAACGTAATGTTCTTCACAAATATGATGGTTTGTGAATAAAGAATGAAAATAAAGTTTCGTTAATATACCGGAATTTAATTTACCATAAAGAGGTTAATTGCAATCAAATGAGTTAAATGTTTAAACAGGAATCAAGCTTTATGTATTTATTTGGGTTTATTGCAATTAATTTAAATTTTAATAATAAAATTTTACGTTAATTGGAAATTAAGTTGAAAACGTGAAATATTTATGTGATAATCTTAAATCCAATGGTTGACACTTCTATTTGAAATTATGAACGGAATAATAATTTATTTATTTAACTAAATGGAATTTTTAGGATTTTATTTATAATTTTGTAAATTAAATAAAGTTAATTATTAAAAGTGAGATTAACATTTGGAATTGATAAATTTATCTTCTCTATATGGACATTAAATTTGTTAAATCATTGTAAATGTTTGAGTAATATAAAGATGATAAGATTGTCAATTTTAGAATTTAAAATATAAAACTGGATTTAATCAATTTGTTTAATTTATTTAATTTATATAAAAATAGCCATTTTTATCATGGACTCGGATTTCGACGAAACCAGTTTCATCGGATCCGTAACAGTGAATTGTTGTAGGGTTTCAAATTTCGTAGCGATCGGACTTGTCGTTTGATCGTACGAACGTGAAACGCCTTGATATCAATTTAATTAAAATCAATTTGAAATCAATTTTAAAATATTAATTTCAGCATAACTTCTTCATATGATCGAATTTGGACGTGAAACTTTTTCCATCGCATTCAGAATATTTTAATACACCTATTTGGATATATAGGTTTAACAAATTTCGTTCCGGAGTCAGAACGGGCTTTTTGGGCCAATTATCGTTCGACACGTTTGTTTATCGGATCCATCTACTCTATTTCTAACCTAACCTATATAAACCCAGTTATAAACCCTAGCCCATCTATTCTCATTTTTTTGTGCGTTCATTTCGTCAGTTCCTTCTCTTCTTCCAATGGCTAGAAACCCTAGATCCAAATTCAAACTTCAAACAATCAAATCAAAAGCTGAAAATTCAATCACCTCAGAAAAATTCGAAAAAAATATATGTCGATGCTCTCGACGAGCGTAATTCGATGGCATAATTCGTTTTTCAATTTGATTTGTGGTTTGACCAGAAATTGGGGTTTTGTCTCGGCCGTTCATGTTCATCGTCGAGATTTAACGGCGGATCTGCAGCTATTCGACGATCAGGAGGCACCACGGCGTAGAGCTCGACGAATGAGGGAAATTCATGCCATTCGTTGTCGTCATAGGGTCCCGAAGTCGCCTGGAATTACGCCTAAAGCCGTGCGTTTTTGTCTCGGCCGGAGGCAAATTGAAGGCGGCGGAGCACAAGGGGTCGAAGGCGAGGGGGCGACTCAAGGAGGTGGTCACGGTGGAGCATCTGGATCGGTGTATGGAGGTGCTTGGCGTCGTCTATTTGGAACCCTAAGTGGTGGCGCGGTTTCGTGTATAGGATGTTCGCGAAAAAGGGGGTAGCTGCAGTTGCGCGAGGGAGGTACGATGATGACGTGGATTTATTAAGGTAAGTGTGTTTTAAATTAATTTTGTTTTCAAATCGTTTTATTCGAATAACTTTTGCATACATGATCTGAATTGACGCGCGATTTTTTTTATTAGGATCATAATAAAATTCCGGATTTGTTGACGCTGGTTTGAACGAATTCTGAGATAGTCAAATTTTTGGGTTTAAATCAGATTTAAATTCTATTTAAATTCAAAAGGTGAGTGTTTTAACCCACTCACAACTTCTAAAATTTCTTATGTTTATTAAATTGATTTTAGATACGAGTAGAAATTTATTTATGACCGTTTGGCATGTTTTATTCATCTCTGTTAAATCGCATTTATTTAATATAACTGTTAATTAATTTGATTATTGCATATAAATTGATAGTTAAATTTATTTATTTGCATATAAACTGATAGTTAAACAGTTAATAAATTTATTTTGAATATAAACTGTTAGTTAATAACTGTCATTTATTTCCTGTTACATTGTATATGCCATATGTTGATGTATGTTTAAATTGATGATGATTGAAATAAATTGATGAGGTTTATAATTAATGATTGATGATTGATGTTTGGTGAATGGATGATGTGCACTATATTTTAAAATCTGCAAGTTATCATGTATTTCATTCATTTGGGATTGCGGCTTGAAATAATATACAACCGCATTTTTTATTTTTAAATTGCGGATTGAAATGATAAATATCCTTATCACTTGACCATAGGATAGAAAATTATATACAGGCACCGCGGTATATATATATATAAATAATTTTTGAAATGATTTTCTATGGTTTGGATAGGATACGGTTAATAAATATAGATTTTGATATTATATATAAAATCGTATTTTATATATACATCTATAGTTAAAGTATTGAAGATAAGCTATGTATGGATTTGTTAAATAAAATAAATAAGTTGAATGACAGAGTTTGATTAATTTATATTATACGGTTAAGTACATGTTAAGATATTGAAATTACATATAATTTTAAAGGATTTAAATTAATTAAGATTTGGAGTTAAATTGGAAAATTTATTTGGAATTGAGCTTAATTAAGAAGTTAACTTCATAAGTTGATGTAAAATTTATTAACTTGAAATTTTAAAAAGGGTATGATATTAATAACTGAATTCTATTCATGGGGAATTAAATGAATATTTATAGTATAAAAATTTAAGGAAATTTTCTTTTATAAGTAATTTGATTTTACTTAAATGATTACAGGTTTATTATGCAATTATTATTTCAAACTAAATAATAGGACTTTAAATTGGTGAAATAGAAATTTCCAACCTTAGTTCCAATTGTTTAATATTCAAAGTTTGAAATATATTGAAACTGAAGTGGTTTATTTAAACTGAAAGGGATTTTAAAATTTATGGATTTTGAGTTAATCTTAAATGAAATAAATTGTAAGTCGCGGAAATTATTTTATTTTATAAAGAAATTTTGAATCCAAACTATTGTTGCTATATACTGTTTGAATATCCAAACCATTTAAGTTTTAGAAACTATGGTCTAAAGCTATGAATTTTTGAAGTATTTTAGTTTGAAAGTTATAATTCAATGTTTGGTTTCCGATTATTATAAGTTTGAAAACAATATGATTTTGGAAAAGAAATATATATTTGAAATAAAATGATATTATATTAATTTGGGTTTTTATAAAAATAATATCAAATGAGTTTGTTTTGGAAAGAAAATGATATCGTATTTATGGGTTTTGAAATGGATAATTATATTCTGGTTTTTGAAAGTATAATTAATTTTTAAATGACCGCGGTGTTATAATAACGTTTGGTTGTTGAAGAGACCGGATCGGAAGTTATCATACTCTCTGCCAACTCCGAAAACCACTTTAACAACCGTGTACGCGGTGGAGATTCCAGAATGAAGTAGGTTGGTGGCGGCGTTTCCTGTAAGGTAAATACGTGGACCCAACTCCCGTGAGTTGGCATAAGGTGGCTAAAACAGGAGCGATTGACGGGTTAATAAGGTAGTACCTTTGATCGGACACATCCCTTCGATATTATACTTTGACTCTTGGATTGATTCGGTGGCCACTTTTGATTTTATTTCGGGGTGTGGCTCGAGGTGGGCGGTAGCTGCGCGCTACGCGTTACCACCGACCAGAAAGCGTAATTGGTATATCTACCCTGGCATTGCCTAGTTGTGCCGTGTCACCTACCCTATCGCGCCTTGTACGAGTTTCTATTTGTGTCGTACCTACGGAGTGTCTTCTCGCAGTCTCCCGATCAGGAGATATGCAGGCACTGTATAGACTATTGGCATTATTTGTGTTAAGGGCTATATGGGTAACCCCTTAACTCTATTAAAAAGTAAGTTTATTTTACAATTAGACACTATTATAATAGCGAAATATACTATATAGTAAATAGTTTAATGGATCCTTAGGAGATGTAAATCCTGAGCATCTCTTGAGTTACTGCACTCATATCTATTTCTGTTAATTTAACTCACATAAGATCTTTTCATTCTGACTCGAGTGTTTTTGTCTTTTCAAATTCGCTCGGGTCAGTCCGAGCGTTTCAGGATTTGAAGATTTTATTCTGGAGGACGAAAACGAAGATTTGTAGTACTATTATCTACTATATTATTCCACTACACCATTTAATTCCGCTGCATTTATTATTAGTATGTGTACTCTGATATGTATTGTATAAAAATAATCATAGGTTTTGTAAAACAGCTTCATGAACTGTATATTTGATTATTATATTTTATCCTTCGCTGTGAGATTCTATTTTTGCATATTTCTTTCTTCTTTTTCTTATTTACCCCATAACAATCCGCCCTTCCGTATGGTTTGAATTGGCACGTGTGTCTGTTTAAATCGTGCGAAAATGCGGGATGTTACATCTGGTATCAGAGCTTTGGTTTAGCGATAAACCTTAGCTTTGTGGGGTTTGACTCTTTGTTAATAAGGTAGTAATACCCTATGGGAGTCACTGAATGTATATATGAGAGAGCATAATTGTGAGTGTTATAAAAAGGTTTTAATATTGTGTTAATTTGTTCCGTTTCGTATTTATAAATTCTGGTTGGTGCATGGGACGCTATGACATCAATAGGTATTTCTAAACACTTAATAGGATAGACCGACATAATATTTGTTTTAATATAGGTGAATGAAATAATTTTTGCCTATTATATTTTCTATATATAAAATAATTTTTTTTCAAAAGATATCTATATATTTGGCTGCAATAGATTGGTTGTTAGGTAATAAAGTGTATAAATAATAATAGAAATAAAACTGAAAAAGAAAATAAATGAAATTCGAAAATTTAGAACTTAAGTTTCGGGGTTTTGAAATTTCTTTCGAATAAATTTTGGAATATAATAATATTGTTTATAAGTATCTTCTGATATAAATATTTATTATAATTCAGAAGAATTGTTTTAAATTTTTTTTTTTGGAGAAAATAAGTTTGTAGTTTCCTCTCTGTCGTTGGAAAATAATTTCGGTGATGGCGGCTGCATCATCGACTTTCATTTTCGAGTTTCGAAGGGGAAAGGCCACTGTAGTAGTTTTACTGTACATTTATTTTTGGAAAATGTACAAATTTTGAATTGTTTTAAATATTATTAGAGATATATAAGTTGTAAGAAAATATTTATCTATTATCTTAAAATAATTTAAAATTTAACCCGGTATTAAATTCTTAAATTTCCATTGATTAATTGTTTCAATTATTGTAGTGAAATGAAAGGTAAGTAATTAACAATTGAAACCTCAAATTTAGGTAAGAGATTTAATGCTAAGTTATTAGTGGATTTAAAGAAATTTGAAATTGTAACTTATATAAGCAAATGATAGTATTATTGAACTGTAATTTAATTTAAGGAAATAGAACAAACTTTCAATTACACCCTTAAATAACACACATATATATATATATATATATAACTTACAAAATATTAAAAGTTGAAATGTTAATAAGAGATTGTAATAGAATATTACACAAGTAGAAATTTGAAATAGTAAAAGTATTCAATGAAATTACTGTTAAATGAGAATTTAATGTTATAAACTTAAGTTATAATTGAAATTTTGCTATAAGTGAATATAATTGAAGCTAAGTAATTCAAATAGATGATTTTCAACTTAAGTAAATAAAACGGAAAATGATAAGAAATTAAATGGGACATGGATACTATGGATAAACAAATGTAAGTAAATGAGGGCATGCAATAATAAATGAATGAATAATTATGATGAAATAAAAAGAACTGGCATGACCTGAGTTAATGGAAATGAATAATTGTAAGTAATAAGGGAAATTAAATGAAACAAACATTGAATGAGTAAATGAAATTAAAAGTTTGTTATAAATAAATGTAAATTATAAAAGGAAAATTTACATGGTATGAGAAATAGAAAAGAAAAATAAAATAAAAAAGGGGAAATTAAACAACAAATGTATGAATGAAATTAATAAGGATGAAAAGATTTGGTTGTTGTTCAAATTTGGTTGTTGTTTGGGTAAGATACTTTAAAAATTGGGATTGGATGAAAGAATAATCTATTTAGTTTTACCAAAGGCTGTTGAGTAAAGGATGCGCTAGTAGTTTGTTCTTCATTCCGTATAATTTTAAAAGTTTTGAACCCGAACAACTATTTGTTTGTTTGGTTGAATGGTTACTTTGTATTTGTTGTGTGTGCTGTTTGTTGAAATTGATGGTTGTTGTATTGATTTGTTGTTAGTGATTAAAACCACTTAAATATTTCACTTTATATAAATTGTTAACCCTTTAGATTTTATAAGTGAAATCCAGGTTATGGAAGCAATTGCTACTGCTTTTGGTTCCATAAATTTAGCGTAAATTTCCCGACAAATAGTACGTTTTCGAATTACGGTTTATAGCGCTATTTTATATATTTTCCCGTATAGGGATATATATTATTTTGGAAAATATTTGTATATATTGTTATATTTATATTATATTTTCTTCCGAGCCTCTCCGTACAAAGGAGACTCTGCTAAAATTTTCCGTAAATTTTGGACTAAGAAAAATTTGAAAATGTTTTACAAACTTTAATAATTTATGTATAAAAGATTTAATTGGGTAAAGTGGTATACTTTATTTTAAATTATTTTATTTTGTAAACTTATTTGTTTATAAATTTAATATTTAAGAAAGATATATTGTTTCCTTACTTCTTCTTTTCCCTTCTTTTCCTTTTCGGGGACGAAAAGTTTTGAGTGGGGGAGAGTGTAAAGACCCCTAAATTTCGGCAATTTAATTTGTTTATTTAATAGGATTTTTGTAATTTATTTTTTAGAAACAATAAAGGGGATAAATAAATGTTAAAATGAAGGCTAAAATAAATTATGTAAATGGTGACTTAAAACCTATTTATAGAAATTTGAATAAAATCCAAATGAATTAAGTAGAAAAAGGATTCTTACCTGGATATAAAATTTAATATGAGAAATTAATGAAATATTAAATTGATTTAATGCAATAAAAGAGTGTAAACGGTAATTGGAATAATTTAAGGAATCATGTTAGTGCAAGTTAATAATTTATGACTTGAATGAAATTCCAATTCAATAAAATCATTTAAATGTTATGATTTGATTTTAAATGGAATATGAGAAAAGAGAAAAATGTAAGGATTTGATTAATATATATGTTATTTATTCAGGGTATTGAACAAAATTGGGAATCCAATTGTAATTAATGGTAATAATGTTGGTATTAGCTAATAAATTAAATTTCAATGCAATACTCATAAATGAATGGAATGAAATGAATGTTTTAAAATGTATACTAGGTTATTTATCATTAAATAGAAGGAAAGAAGAGTAAATACTGAATTGATTGATGAATAAATATGCATTGAATAGTAATTGAATATTTCGTTAGTATGAATTTAAAGGAATATGGGGTAATTTGATTAAATCAATAAAAGACAATAAATGCAATGATGGTGGGTTATTAATAAAAGTGAATAGGGAAATGATTGTTATAGTAAGAATGAAATTCCTACTTGTTGGAATGGAGTAAATACACTTAGTAATAAATTTAGTATAGGAAAACGAAATGGAAACGTTGAATTAATTAATTCGTATATATATAGTAAATGTCGATTATTGGATTGTAAATAATAAACTTATAAAAGGTGATCAAGAGTTGTGACTACAAGTTATTATGAGTGATACATATATATTTAATTCATTCAATTGATTTGGAAATCATTGCAATAAATATAAATTAAATGTTACGTTAAATAAATTAAGGTAATAAATGGAGAATAATGTAAATGTTCTTCATAAATATGATGATTTGTGAATAAAGAATGGAAATAAAGTTTCATTAATATACCGGAATTTAATTTACCATAAAGAGGTTAATTGCAATCAAATGAGTTAAATGTTTAAACAGGAATCAAGCTTTATGTATTTATTTGGGTTTATTCCAATTAATTTAAATTTTAATAATAAAATTTTACGTTAATTGGAAATTAAGTTGAAAACGTGAAATATTTATGTGATAATCTTAAATCCAATAGTTGACACTTCTATTTGAAATTATGAACGGAATAATAATTAATTTATTTAACTAAATGGAATTTTTAGGATTTTATTTATAATTTTGTAAACTAAATAAAGTTAATTATTAAAAGTGAGATTAACATTTGAAATTGATAAAATTTTCTTCTTTATATGGACATTTACATTTGTTAAAATCATTGTAAATGTTTGAGTAATATAAAGATGATAAGATTGCCAATTTTAGAATTTAAAATATAAAATTGGATTTAATCAATTTGTTTAATTTATTTAATTTATATAAAAATAGCCATTTTTATCACGGACTCGGATTTCGACGAAACCAGTTTCATTGGATCCTTAACAGTGAATTATTGCGGGGTTTCAAATTTCGTAGCGATCGGACTTGTCATTTGATCGTACGAACGCGGAACGCCTTGAAATCGATTTAATTAAAATCAATTTAATTAAAATCAATTTGAAATCAATTTGAAAATATTGATTTAAGCATAACTTCTTCATACGATCGAATTTGGACATAAAACTTTTTCCATCGCATTCAGAATATTTTAAAACACCTATTTGGATATATAGGTTTAATAAATTTCGTTCCGGAGTCAGAACGGGCTTTTTGGGCCAATTATCGTTCAGCACGTTTGTTTATCGGATCCATCTACTCTATTTCTAACCTAACCTATATAAACCCAGTTATAAACCCTAGCCCATCTATTCACATTTGTTTGTGCGTTCATTTCATCAGTTCCTTCTCTTCTTCCAATGGCTAGAAACCCTAGATCCAAATTCAAACTTCGAACAATCAAATCAAAAGCTGAAAATTCAATTACCTCAGAAAAATTCGAAAAAAAATATGTCGATGCTCTCAACGAGCGTAATTCAATGGCGTAATTCGTTTTTCAATTTGATTTGTGGTTTGACTAGAAATTGGGGTTTTGCCTCGGCCGTTCATGTTCATCGTCGAGATTTAACTGCGGATCTGCAGCTTTTCGACGATCAGGAGGCACAATGGCGTAGAGCTCGACGAATGAGGGAAATCCATGCCGTTCATTGTCATCATAGGGTCCCGAAGTCGCCTGGAATTGTGCCTAAAGCCGTGCGTTTTTGTCTCGGCCGGAGGCAAATTGAAGGCGGCGGAGCACAAGGGGTCGAAGGCAAGGGGGCGACTCAAGGAGGTGGTCACGGTGGAGCATCTGTATCGGCGTATGGAGGTGCATGGAATCGTCGATTCGGAACCCTAAGTGGCGGCACGATTTCGTGTATAGGATGTAGGGTTCGCGAAAAAGGGGGTAGCTGCAGTTGCGTGAGGGAGGTATGATGATGACGTGGATTTATTAAGGTAAGTGTGTTTTAAATTAATTTTGTTTTCAAATCGTTTTATTCGAATAACTTTTGCATACATGATCCGATTGACGCGCGATTTTTTTATTAGGATCGTAATAAAATTCCGGATCTGCTGACGCTGGTTTGAATGAATTTTGAGACTGTCAAATTTTTGGGTTTAAATTGGATTTAAATTCAAAAGGTGAGTGTTTTAACCCACTCACAATTTCTAAAATTTCTTATGTTTGTTAAATTGATTTTAGCTATGTGTAGAAATTTATTTATGACTGTTTGGCATGTTTTATTCATCATCTCTGTTAAATCGCATTTATTTAATATAACTGTTAATTAATTTTATTATTGCATATAAATTGACAGTTAAATTTATTTATTTGCATATAAACTGATAGTTAAACAGTTAATAAATTTGTTTTGAATATAAACTATTAGTTAATAACTGTCATTTATTTCCTGTTACATTGTATATGCCATATATTGATGTTTGTTTAAATTGATGATGATTGAAATAAATTGATGAGGTTTATAATTAATGATTGATGATTGATGTTTGGTGAATGGATGATGTGTACTATATTTTAAAATCTACAAGTTATCATGTATTTCATTCATTCGGGATCGCGGTTTGAAATGATATACGACCGCATTTTCTATTTTTAAATTGCGGATTGAAATGATAAATATCCGTATAACTTGACCATAGGATAGAAAATTATATTCAAGCACCGCGGTATATATATAAAAATTATTTTTGAAATGATTTTTCTATGGTTTGGATAGGATATGATTAATAAATATAGATTTTGATATTATATATAAAATCTTATTTTATATATACATCTATAGTTAAAGTATTGAAGATAAGCTATGTATGGATTTGTTAAATAAAATAAATAAGTTGAATGACGTAGTTTGATTAATTTATATTATACGGTTAAGTACATGTTAGGATATTGAAATTACATATAATTTTAAAGGATTTAAATTAATTAAGATTTGGAGTTAAATTGGAAAATTTATTTGGAATTGAGCTTAATTAAGAAGTTAACTTCATAAGGTGATGTAAAATTTATTAACTTGAAATTTTAAAAAGGGTATGATATTAATAACTGAATTCTATTCATGGTGAATTAAATGAATTTTCTAGTATAAAAATTTAAGGAAAATTTCTTTTATAAGTAATTTGAGTTTTACTTAAATGATTACGAGTTTATTATGCAATTATTATTTCAAACTAAATAATAGGACTTTGAATTGGTGAAATAGAAATTTCCAACCTTAGTTCCAATTGTTTAATATTCAAAGTTCGAAATATATTGAAACTGAAGTGGTTTATTTAAAATGAAAGCGATTTTAAAATTTATGGATTTTGACTTAATCTTAAATGAAATAAATTGTAAGTCACAGAAATTATTTTATTTTATAAAGAAATTTGAATACAAACTATTGATGCTATATACTGTTTGAATATCCAAACCATTTAAGTTTTAGAAATTATGGTTTAAAGCTATGAATTTTCGAAGTATTATAGTTTGAAAGTTATAATTCAATGTTTGGTTTCCGATTATTATAATTTTGAAAACAATATGATTTTGGAAAAGAAATATATATTTGAAATAAAATGATATTATATTAATTTGGGTTTTAATAAAAAATATATCAAAGGAGTTTGTTTTGGAAAGAAAATGATATCGTATTTAAGGGTTTTGAAATGGATAATTATATTCTGGTTTTTGAAAGTATAATTAATTTTTAAATGACCGCGGTGTTATAATAACGTTTGGTTGTTGAAGAGATTGGGATCAGAAGTTGTCATACTCTCTGCCAACTCCGAAAACCACTTTAACAACCATGTACGCGGTGGAGATTCCAGAATGAAGTAGGTTGGTGGCGGCGTTTCCTGTAAGGTAAATACGTGGACCCAACTCCCATGAGTTGGCATAAGGTGGCTAAAACAGGAGCGATTGACGGGTTAATAAGGTAGCACCTTTGATCGGACACATCCCTTCGATATTATACTTTGACTCTTGGACTGATTCGGTGGCCACTTTTGATTTTATTTCAGGGTGTGGCTCGAGGTGGGCGGTAGCTGCGCGCTACGCGTTACCACCGACCCAAAAGCATAATTGGTATATCTACCCTGGCATTGCCTAGTTGTGCCGTGTCACCTACCCTATCGCGCCTTGTACGAGTTTCTATTTGTGTCATACCTACGGAGTGTCTTCTCGTAGTCTCCCGATCAGGAGATATGCAGGCACTGTATAGACTATTGGCATTATTTGTGTTAAGGGCTATATGGGTAACCCCTTAACGCTATTAAAAAGTAAGTTTATTTTACAATTAGACACTATTATAATAGCGAAATATGCTATATAGTAAATAGTTTAGCGGATCCTTAGGAGATGTAAATCCCGAGCATCTCTTGAGTTACTGCACTCATATCTATTTCTGTTAATTTAACTCACATAAGATCTTTTTGTTCTGACTCGAGTGTTTTTGTCTTTTCAAATTCGCTCGGGTCAGTCCGAGCGTTTCAGGATTTGAAGATTTTATTCTGGAGGACGAAGGCGAAGATTTGTAGTACTATTATCTACTATATTATTCCACTACACCATTTAATTCGGCTGCATTTATTATTATTCTCTGGTATGTGTACTCTGATGTGTATTGTATAAAAATAATCATAGGTTTTGTAAAACAGCTTCATGAACTGTATATTTGATTATCATATTTTATCCTTCCGCTGTGAGATTCTATTTTTGTTTATTTCTTTCTTGTTTTTCTTATCTACCCCATAACAATCCGCCCTTCCGTATGGTTTGAATTGGCACGTGTGTCTGTTTAAATCGTGCGAAAAGGCGGGACGTTACACAATCAGTTGATAAAATTCATCCGCATAATCATTCACCGTCCTCATTCCCCGTCTCAAATTCTGCAATTGTTGATTCATAAGAGATTGATAATTTTGCAGTAAGAAAGTTGCTTTCATCAACTTTCTCATCTTCTCCCAAGTGACAACTTTAGATTTTCCCATTCTCTCCCGTGTTAGCTTAGTTTTCTACCACCAAGCCATAGGTCTTCTCCTTAGTCTTGTAGCAACTAATTTAACTCGGCGATTCTCCGACACATCCTTGAATTCCAAAATTTCCTCAATAGTTGAAAACCAATCAAGGAATTCTTCAGCTTGCATACCACCCTTGAATTCTGGAATTTCCATCTTCATACCCGACTCCCATTTACGATCATCTTCAACATCCCGATGTTGACGTCGTACTTGGTCTCGATAATGAATACTTCCTCTGTCACTCTCTTCATCATAATCAAATGTACTTCCATATCGATCTCGACCATTAACATCTCTATGGTCACGCATATCTCTTCGACTATGTCTTTCAGCATCACGATATGGCTCATCTCCAAACTCACGTGGAGTTCTTCTCTCTTCAGGTCTATATTCATGGTGATCTCGTCTCGTTGAAACTGATGATTCTCTTCTATCTCGGTACGATTGTGGCGACACCCTCCTCGCTTTCGTAACCGATGGTGAAACCCTGTTTCCTCCATGGTTCGAGACTGGCGACCTTATCCTTTGACTTTGATTCGTATTGATCATCAATTTCTCTAACTTCTCAACACCTTCATTGAACTTCTCATTTATGCGTTGTTCCATTGCCTCGGCTTCTTCTCTTTGATGCACTTCTGCAAAATTCTGATGACGATTAGCTCTTCTCGAAGGCATTGTCGAATCAAACAATCTCCAAACAAACTTTAACTCTCGGCCTTGAACTTGATTAATCTCGGCTCTAAACACTTCTCTTTGCTGTAACAGGCACGACTTAGCTATGATTGGCTAAGTCTAGCTCTGATACCAAATGATGCAGCGGATATAACAGAAAATGGATGTGACGATGAAAATAGGAATCGATGGATTAAAATACCCAAATGCCCAAATCCGTTGATCTCAAGAGATACCGGATTCTAGCAATCTTCGACGCGTTGATCGCGCACGATACCGTGAGAGAAGATCTACAATTCTTCGAACATTGATCAAGCGCACTTGATTCCGTGAATTGGCTTCAACAATCGTTGATTCGAGCGCACTCGAATGCCGAAAGTGGAGATAAGAGATAACACTCAACTACCAATTTTTATGGAGGTCGAAGCACAAACCAAATTTTATTCGAACATCAACAACCTTTTACAAATGACATCACACCTCTATTTATAGGGAAAGTACAACACACACACGGCTCAACGAGTTACAACATCATACGACTTAACAAAAGTACGTCACAAACAGTACAAACGACTTACAAAAATACCAACATTCAATGACACAACGACTTAAGAAATACAGACGACTTAACAAACTTTAGAGACCTAAGAAAATAACGACATAATAATAAACGATTTAACAAACAAAAGACATAACAATTTGGGCAGAGCGACTTAACAAATGCGGCATCCAGGCATCCAGGAGCGATTTAAGAAGTTCAGCGACTTAAGATAGCTCGTTCACGACTTAAGAATTTCAGCGACCTAGGAAGCTCGCGACTTACTGGAACTTTGCTCGCGACCTAGGCTGGAAGCGATTCACGTTCGCGAACTACTGGAAGTTGAAACTTGCTTGCGACCTACTGGAAGCGACTTAAGGGAAATGTCGTTCGCGATCTAGATTGGAGTGAAGATGTTCGCGACTTAGGGCTGGAGATGGCATAGGTCGTTTGCGACTTAAGGAGGAGGAGGAGGATATAGGTCGTTCGCGACTTTCTAGAGCGTCTCGCGATTCGCCGCCGCGATTCCAGGTATTGCGCTGCATCAAAAAGGCTTGACCAGAGCAACCATTCAAAGAGTGGTGGTAGTTAAGCATTTAATCCCACTTTCGGGCCTGGTCAAAACACCCAGCTAAAGGAAATGGACAAAAGAAGCCTTTGATCCTGTCATCGCCGTAGTTAAAAGCTCCTATTAAGAAAGGATAAAGAATGCGAATATTTTCAAAAAATCAACCATGAGATGTATCAAAAAAAGCTACTGAAGTCACTTTCAAATAAATAAACTATGTGGAAATCAATTAAGTTATAGCAAACTTCAATAAGAATTATAACTTCCAAAGTGCATTTATGAGGAAAAAGAAGCTTACTTAAGCTAAAGCATATGTGAACTTTTCATAAATAGGTAGGTACAAAATGTAACAACCCGCATATTTATCGATTTTTATATTTAAATATTTTATTTAAATATTTTATCGTTAATCGGATTTTGGTCCGAAGCTACTTTTTGCAAACGGTCAAATTAGGACTCGAGACCACTTCCATTGAGTTCGAAACGTCGTTTGCAATCTTCTAAGTATAAACATTGATATGTTTGGGGTTAGTGGAATTTCACCAATTTTCACTCGAGCCTTTGGTTTGGACTTTTAGCCCATTAGGCCCAAGTTCCACCCCCCTTCTTCTTCATTGCTTCATTTCATTTCCTAACACTAAAGCTTCAACAAAAATGGTGAATGGAATGAGAAATTAAAACTCCAAAGTTTTTGTTTTATTGCAACTCCAACATTCAACTCCAAATTCAAGAAGAAGACATCGGATTCAAGCTTGTGGTTGCTTCTCCATTTGCCTTCAAGCTTTGTTCTTCATTTTCATTGGGTTTTGGAGCAAAGGTGAGATTTTTATCTCACAAATCTAGTCTATAACTATATTGGACTGTTGGGAATGATTCCCTATCACTTTTGCATGCACATTTGCATGCACATTTGCATTTGGTTTGGATTGGATTGGCCAAAAACTCCAATTTTTGGTGTTTTTGGTGAAAAACTGCTCTTAGGTCGTTCTGTCTTCATTAGGTCGCTCGGGGTGGAAAAGTCTCGGCCTTCGTATTTGACTCACTCGGTTTTAGGTCGTAGGTCGCAAGCCTTTTAGGTCGTAGGTCGTATGGTCGTTAGGTCGCTCTGCTTTGACTCTGGCCATTTTTGCTCACTCGCAGTTAGGTCGCTCACGACCTAGGACTTAGGTCGCTCGCGAGTTAATGGCTTAGGTCGTTGGGTCATATAACCCATTAAGTCACGCTCCTTTAGGTTGCGCCTCTTTTAGGTCGCGCCTCTTTTAAATCACCCTGCTTGTTTGAGTTAGGTCGCGCCTCTTTTAGGTCGCGCCTCTTTTAAGTCGCCCTTCTCTGGACCTTGTTAGGTCGCTCAACATTGACCTCGTTAGGTCGCTCAACACACCGTGTCGCTAGGTCGCTCGACTCTGGACCTCATTAGCTCGCTCAACCGTCTACCTTTATAGGTCGTAGGTCGTCTCCGACCTTAAACCACTCGGCCGCATTAGGTCGCGTACCTTTTAGGTCGCGTGTTGCACTAGGTCGTATGACCTTAGGTCGTCAGGTCGTATGGCTTTAGGTCGCTAGGTCGTATGACCTTAGGTCGCTAGGTCGTTGGGCCTCGTTTCTTCTTAAGTCGCTGCTTCTTATAGGTCACTCGGCTCCTTAATTTCTTTAGGTCGTTTGAGTGTTAGGTCGCGAACCCATTTTAGGTCGCATGACCTATACCCTTTAGGTCGCTGGACCACTAGGTCGTGCCCCTTAGACCCCTAGGTCGCAACCATTAGGTCGCTCGACCCTATCCCTCTTAGGTCGTTAGACCTCATTTTGTCTTCACTAAGTCGTACCGTTTTGGACGGGGAGCTGCCCCGCACCCCGCCGGGGGCGCTGCCCCCGCACCCCCACCTAGGGGGGTTGCCACCCCCCCTGGACCCCCCCTCCGTAGGGGATCTTATCTGAAAAACATTGAGCTGATTTCCTTGGATTTTATTCACATCTCCGTATGTGATTTTTGTGAATGATTGTTTCTACAATTGCTTCTGTGTTTTGTCACTTTATAATATAAAGGTTTCAATACTAGTAGTAAATATCAAAACTCTTTCAACAAAATGATTTCAACTCTATTTTTAATAACAAAGCTCTTTTCTTAAACCGTTTTCCAATCTATTAGTATATACAAGCCTTTACCTCACTCGGATGAGAAATCTAATTAAACGACTTAGTAAAACAAGTGGTATGAAATGCTTGCGTTCACTTCGTCGGTTAATTCTTGGACTTGTTCGATTGAACCTCTTGTGACAATTTTATTAGTGAAGATTTACAGTTTGTTTGTAAATATTTAAGTTAAGCAAGTGGTTATGGGACATGAGGCTAAACTTCTATATTTACTAGCTTAGTGTAATTGACACTTCTCGTTGATCTTGATGATCGCTTTATGAATTAGACTAGCAATTGCGCGATGTCTCTTTCATTGCAGGGTTAGACTAGACACCACATGTGTGATTCCATTCACACATACATTTCTGCTTTTTGGTTAGTCTTGACCTCAATCTGTGTGATTCCATTCACACATGCGGGGTAGCTCCCCTTGGTCTTCGGACCGTCATGTGATAGGCCTCTTTCCCTTTTTATGATTTCTGGATTTCTTGTGTTGATTTCTGGAATTTATCTCTTTGACTTGTCACGAGTACAAGTTTAGGGTATGATGCCCTCTTTGGATCTTTGAGAAGATTCTTGTGATATTGATTTATCTCTTATCGGTTGATCTCCTATTGATCATTATTTGCATACTTATAGTAGTATGTCAGTATGGATATTTTATGTTTATGCCATATCTTTTATTTTATATCACGTCATCTGATATTTATAGCTAGACTGATCCGTTTATTATTTTCTTATAAATAATACTCGGGTCAGACCGAGATGTTACAGGTGCTACTGCTTGACTCCTCCCCCACTGATTCACTACTCAGACTTTTGGCTACTTGTTTAGATTAGCAGCTTTTGTTGTTTACACTTGAGATATAGACTCATAGTTGTATTCTTTTGTATAGCACGCGTTGCTATTCTTTTGTATTATCGTGGATCTTTTTAGACCACTACTCTGATGTACACTTTTATGTGATATATATTCATATCTCTTTCCGCCTTTGTGATATGGATATCTGTGATTGATTCGCATGTTATGCTTACTTCTATATTTGTTTCCGAAGATTATTTTATAGCCACCGTGTGATAAGAAATTACATGGATGGTCGCTCCTCAACAGCCTTATTCTCCGTGCTAGTTGACAGCACTACACCGTAGTGTCCTTGGCTAGCGTGGGTATAGAGGTGGGGCGTCACACAAAATGTTGCACCGCAAGGTTTTTAATGAAAAAGAAGTAAAGGTTTAGTGAAGGTATTTCCTAACGGTAGAACACTTAGGTTGTCTTGTGACTATTCCTAAAAGCACCGCGGTTGACATGAGGAAGTTATCGTGCAATGACTCTATCAGGCATCATGGGTTGATATGAAGATGTTATCACATGTTAATTTAATGAGGCTGCTAAAGAATAAGGCAACAAAACCATCGTAAGGAGATTTCTAAAGCTATCTTGAATTTAGTTATGGAGGTCATCATGAAGTGATTTCTATGGCTATCATGAAATGGAGGTTTAAAGTCATCGTGAAATGAATCGCGAAACCTTTAAAGGATGATGTATAAAGATCTTCATGCAATGATTCGTATATTCATTATAAGGAAATTCTCAAGCTATCGTGAAATGGGATATGGAAGTCATCGTGAAGTGATCTCTAAAGCTACCATGAAACAAAGGGTTGAGGCTATCGTGAAATGAACCTTGAAATAATTGTGGGATAATGTATAAAGTCCTTTATGCAATGACTCTTATAGTCATCATGAGGAGATTACTCAAGCTATCATGAAATGGGATGTGGTAGTACTCATGAAGTGATTTTTGAAGCGATCATGAATAGAGGGTTGAAGTCATTGTGAAATGAACCTAGAAACCACTGTAGGATGATGTATAATGGCTTTAATGTAATCATTCCCCTAGTAATCATGAAGAGATTTCTCAAGCTATCATGAAATAGTATATGCAAGTCAACGGGATGTGATTTCTAAAGTTATCGTGAAATGGAGGGTTAAAGCCATCATGATATGAACCTTGAAACCATCATCAGTTGATGTGTAAATGCTCTCATTTTTAAAAGCCCTCGTGTAATAATTCCCATAGCTCTTGTAAACTATCGTGAAATGACTTTGAAGGCCAATTAAAAGATGAAAAACTGGGGCTATCATTGGTTGACTCACCAAAATGATTGAAATATAGGATGACTAAAGCCATCATGTAGTAAACTGACACATGTCATTTCATTATGAACACTAATCTCCATGAACGAAGTTAAATCTCCATTGCTCATCCATTCTAGGCGACATGCATGAGACATAGATCCAAAGTTTGAATTTTCTATAAACATAAATGTAAACCCTTGAGAAGGTGAATTCCGAATGTATCTCCACCCTCATTTTCAATTTATTTTAGCATAAATAAAAAGCTTCAAAGATAACCGAAATCAAACATAAATATGATTTAATTTATCTTAATTAATTTTAAGATGAAATTGAGGAATTTTATTTATTTTTGTTTTCAATTTGAAATAAATTTTGAATTAAGTAAATAAGCAACTTAGAAAAGGTGTTTTCCAAATGAGATAAATATAATTGGGAAATTATAATAAAATGGTTCGAAATTTATATGAATAAATTCCTATGGTGGAAATATCAAACTTACATGCCTAAATATAATATTTGTGCATAATTTATATACATATATTTGGTAATATGTGAAAGCAGGCATGAAATTGTATTTTTAACTCTTTGGGACATTTAGTCATGTTAAGTTGATACAAAATTATTTTCAAAAGTTTGACATGAGCGTATCTAGTGTAAAATGTATTTTTATGGAATTTTTTTTAATTTATATGAATTTATATGGATGCGATTTCATAATATATGAAAATCAGCCTAGTTTTGTGTAAGAATGATTAGAGATATGAAATCACATCAAAAAATATAAAAACAATTTTACAAGTTAAGTTGTATTTATATATATATGAATTTAGAAATTTAATTATAGATTTATAGATATATATTCTAAGAGATATGATTTATTTAGTGAGAAATGGAAAATAAATAATGTTTTGAGCTATGAAATGAATTATATTGAAATAAATATATAAAATATATTTTATATAAATATTTCTAAATTGTAATTTGATATATCAGGTCTTACTATGATTCTATTTCTAATTTATAATGATTTTTAAAGGTAGTTTGAAGATATATATATATATATATATATATGTCAAAATGCTATATTTCTATTTTCTAGAAACTAGCTTGAAAACATCGACTTGTACAATAATTTTGAAATTATTTATGTTCAATTTTTTTGATGAAATGGAAGTAGAAAGGTAGTAGAGAATATTATCTAAATTTATAATAAAACAGATTGAGAATACGGCTAAAAACGAGTGAGAAACAAGCAAAACAAAAATAAAAAACACATATAATTGACCGCCTGTTCAGCCGGCCACAATAGATGCACCAGTTGGCAGAACCTGTGCATGGTTTGGACATACTCTGATTAGACTTTATGATTAATGAGTGCCAAATAAGAAGGGACCAGTTCCGGGTTTCTTCTAGGGTATTCGGGTAGCGATTAGGCTACGTCTTTTGGACAGAATTTCATGTTGTTTTGATTGGGATTTTGAGAAATTATTATTTATATGTAAAATGACAATTTATAAGTGAGAATTAAAAGAAAACAAGTATACATTTTCTTATTGGGTCTACTGAATCCACAAAGCCCATGTAGTAATCTAATTAGTAAGAAGAAAAGTAAACATACGTTCATTTTATCCTTATGGCTTCTCGTTTCAACCTTAGCCATAAATTTAAAAACAAAACCCTCTTCCTTTAGTAAACCCTGTAATTTCTTCTCAGATTCAGGAATAACCAAATATCTTTGGTTTAATTCATGTACAAAGCAATCTCAAGTAATCTTCCTCTCAATATTGGGTGTTTAGTTGATTTTCTTCCTATTTTCTGAGTTTAACCTAGGATTGATTATTGAGGAACACTATTATAAGAGAATCCGGTTCATGCCATCAATTCGAGCCTGTATTGGTGAGGTAATCTCACATATCTAGACTATAATTGAATATATGTCGCAAGTCGTAATTTTTCGATGATTTTTGGTGCGAACTAATTTCAATCACTTATGCTATTGCATCTTTTGCTTTGCAATTCTATGATTGCTAAAAACCTTTTTCGTTTGATCACTTGAATCATCAAATTGTAGTTCGATATGTGTTTGCACGACACCAAAATCAACGTCCTTGAAGCCAAAACTATCTACAGCCTGAAATTCACCATCGTGGACCACCAAGAAGCGATGAACACTGCCCAGGACTCGGCCTAGGCAGTGCCACTGGTGGACCGGTCACATGTGATTGGTCCATTAGTTATGACGTGGGAATAGCGCCAGGTTGTGGCAGTTTTGCTTCCCGATTGCTCCGTTCGACCATTTGGTCCACTAATTGTTTCTATAATGATTATTTGCTTTGTTATATGCCCTATTTTATGTTGATTTTGATCAAAATTTTGGAGGTTTGATCTACGAATCGGTCGATTCATCTTGGAGTTTTTATTCCATAGAAATGCTCATGTTGCTACACACAAGTTGTACTACATACTTTAAGTTGAGTTTTCTAAAGAATGGCTTCAATCCAAACCGTTTTCTCAAATCATTTTAAGTACGAATGCATTTTCCATAAAGAATATTTGGAATATGTATATACACATACATACATACATATATAATATTTATTCATAATAGTAATGGTTTTAAAGTTGATTTAAAAAAATGGTTTAAAATTATACATATATATATTTAGCAAAGGCTTTCCAACACACACACATATATAATATTAGTTAAAAAAATGTTTTCAAGAAGGAATTCAAAGTAAAATATTTTACAAAAATTGCATAACATCGATCGAATGAGAAATGATTTAAATGGGGTAATAAAATGAGTGGTAAGGAACGCTCGCATTTATTTTTTTGATTAAATCCCTAACTTGTTCAATTGAGCCATTTATACACACTAGTAGAGTTTACTAACCTACAAGAAACATTTAAATAAACCGGTATGGTATAGAATATATGGTTGTTATTTATTCGGTTACTATTCGGAGCTATATGACACTTATCAATGAATTTATGACTCGCCTTTGGAGCTTATATGACTTATTCCTATCTTGGATCTTATAGGTCTCGTACCTATCTTAATGTTTATAGGTCTCATATCTATTTCAGAGATAATAGGACTTGTTCTTATCTTGGAATTTATAGGTCTCATCCCTATCTTGATGCTTATAAACTTATGCGTCTATCTTGGAGTTACATGCATCTAGGTGAATTTATTTCACCAATCTTAGAGTTTGGCGCTTTCCCTCTTTTTGTGAGATTTCTGGATTTCTATTTATGAGATTTTTGGATTTTATGTTGTTTGAATTATCACGAAATCATTTCAGGGATTTATTCTTTTAATAAGCTATCTTGGGTTTTAGTATTTGGTGATTTGATGTTATTGATGCATGTTTGATATTTGCCGATATTGACTATTGTAACGACCCGTAATTTTCGATAATTTAAATTTGTTAATTTAATAGGATTTTGTTAATTTAATATTGAGAGAAATAAAAATTTGTAATTTATTAATGAAATAATAACCAAAATGAAATGTAACAATATTAATTAAGGTTAATCAATAACAACTTGAATGAAATTTCAATCAATGGAAATAATGTAAAATGTTATAACTTGGTTATAAAGAAAATATAGGAAAATCAATGTAAATATTGAATTGATTAATGAGATGACATATAAAGTTAATGGTAACAATTATTAAAAGTTACCTGTTTATTTAGGCTGTTAAATTTAATTGGGAATAAACTATAATTGAATGGAATTAAAAGTTACATTGATGAGATTTAAAAAATAACTAAAAATTATGGATGTAATAAAATGAATTGTAACGATCCTGATTCGACCTTCGAAAATCGGCACCGAATACGACACTCGTATTCAAATGCCGCAGATCCAAACGTCGAATCTGGTTCGCCGGAGCTTATAACACCATTAAGTAAAACAACACAGCGGAAGAAAATGAACAACATATATCAATATACAATATTTGATACAATAACTGATACAATATGATACAACAGATGATATAATGAATATACATCAGAGATATGATACAAGATAATAGCAGCGGAAAGAAAAGATAACACTAGCAGCGGAACAAATCTCCAAAATAGTCTTCAAGAAAGAACTCCAGAACTGGTAATCTTCATCACCAAGACATCAATCCAGAAATAGCTCGAACTCCCAAATCAAGATGAAGAGAAGTAACTCGATCCATTTGCGATTGCCAAATCCTAAGGCTGAAAGCTATCGAATCTACACCTACTACTGATTATCTGAAAACCCCAAATCTAGACTGCCCGTGTGGGAAATAGTGGGCACCCAGAGTTTAGGAAAGGAACAATAAACTCCAGGTCAGTCATGGGACTGGTATCAGCAAACAAAAAACATTTGGTCTTTGAACAAACAAGAGAATTTAAATTTGAAATCCGCAATGCTTTTTGGAAAATGAAACTACCATAAGGCCTCCCGGCACACACACAATGCAAACGCACACATGGGGGAGATTTCTCCTTATGATAGTCAAACATGCTTAATACGAGAAAAATTCTGTGATATTATTACTAGTGCATAGTGGAAAATCTTTCAAAAGTATAATATAAATCCTAGCCAGCATAGGTACCATGATGCTATGCCTACTATAGCTGCCATGTTAAATGGCAGGTTCTACAACTAAAACCGTACAAGGCACGTATTGGATGAATGGATTTCCAACAAATGGTCAGGCTAAGGAACTTCCTACTGCCACATGGGATCGCCTCTGGCGGGACGTCCCGAGAACTAACGTTACGGTTAGATCTCTGCCAACACAAGGCCGGGTTACCTCTGTAACTAGGTAACTACTACACGAATATGCCATCCCCCGGTCCTTTGGGACCTTTATCCGAGGCGCCTCAAAGCAACAACCACACAGTAAATGAGATTGGAGCAACCACATGAGTAAGTATCTGGGCTCCATACCATGATACCACCCTTTACCAGAAGGGAATGACACACCCTAAAGGGAGCGACCCTCATAACCTTGCCGCATCTTTCCTGTTTCGACCATTTCCGGGGTGTGAGGTCCCGATGCAGTCTCGTCCACAAAGCTATGCTTTGTGCAACAAAGCCATGCTTTGGGTCAACAGATGACCAAAGCAATGATCACAAAGATAAATGATCAAACAAATGATCATATCACAAATGATCAACCAATGATCATCAACAGCAGCACTCAGCATGCCACATTACCAAATTGGGAATATATCACTGATAAATATCAACTACATAACCTCTGAGCTCGTACGTCTCAGAGAAGGGTGTTAAGCTAAGAGAATAAATTCTCCGCCACCAAGCAGAAATGTTTTTGATAGAAATCAGTTAACATCTCAAAGTGTAATGTCGGACATACAACCATACAAGTCTGTTCCGGGTTCGAACAGAACCGAAGGCACTTCCGAAGAAGCCCTTGCAAATCCGGGTATCCACAATCCCGATCGGACTTCCCATCACTAAGGGAATCTCTATACCGTAGCTACTCGGTGCAGAGACAATCGATAGGTTACCCTATCGTTCTCACAAATACCCGGTCTTCACCACCGGTCTTCAATTGCTATCCATAACGTCGTATCACTATTCGGAATGGGTTATATGACACAAGGTCCTCTCCCGGCTAAACCGAATAGTAAGCGCCATATTTTAAACATATGGATATGAGATTTTAGTTAAATCACAACTTATAAAAATCCAAAACTTTTCTTTCAAATGGTCCACAAATTACCATTTTAAAATCTTTAAACAAAAAGATTTATTTCACAAAGTTCACAAAGATCCATTCATAGATTTCCAAAACAATTTCCATTTCAATTTGATTAACTCATTTAAATCCTTAAATTAAAGATTTAATTTATAGCTTTCAAAACCCGTTTCCAAAGATTTATCTATAACTTGGAAAACCATTTCATTTTAGATTCGAAATCCTTTTAACACACATTGGAAATCCATTTCTTATATGAAAGCTTCTATTATTTGAAACAACAGTTTTCATTTCAGAAAAGTCCGATTTATACAAGTTGAAATCTTGGGTTAAATTTAAATTCCAAACATCACTTTTTAAAATGGTTTAAAAACCCATATAAATTCATTTATAAGTTGGATAACTTTTTAAACCCTAGTTCCCAAATTATAGAATTCAACTTCAAATATTGAATTCAAATTTTAAATCAAATTATTTAAATTTCAAAACTCAATCAAGTTATTCAAATAACTTTTATTTTTGAAATTCATTTTTTTTTTCAAATGCTTCAATTCTAATTCCAAAACTATTTTGGATTCAAAAATTCAAATTTTAAAACAATTTCAAAATCTGTGACTTAACCCATTTCCACGTGCAATCCATATTTGTGTGTGTACAAGTGTGGTCCAGGGGTTTTACACAATAAAAGTGCCACATCATCAATCAACACAGATTCAATCATATCGATAAGCGGTATAACCCATAACGCTTATCTTTATTCACAGATTCATAGATAAAATAAATTTATCAATCACAAAGATTCACTAATATGATTCGATGTGGGTTTCGGATAACCACTTGGAATCCGACTCCCTGTCGCATCGAAATCCAAATGTCGTTCTTCGGGTCAAGGGTTTGCATATACATATAACAACATATACATCACAGATATAACAACTTAGCACAAAGCAATACATAGCATCACATCATATATCAAATATATCAATCCATCACAAAACATTCAATAACAATCAAACATCTTCAGTTAAGATGAATAAATTTGCGTGGTTTTAAATTTATCAACCACATAATTACTTTCATTAGTAATCTTTAATCAATGATTAATTATCATTTATTACAATTGATTAAGTCTTAATCACCTTCATTACTTAATTAATTAATTTTTCTTTAAATTAATTAACCTTCGAACATTTGATTAATAAATCTTTAATCATTAATTATCCATACTTAATTACTTTAACATGTAATTAATCACTTAATTACTTCCCTAAGTATTATATTAGATTAATCCAAAGTGATTATCTTAATTAATCATAATTTAATTACTAAATTAACTAATTAACTTAATCATTTAAAATTAACTAAATGATTCTTAACTTATTATATTAAAAGATTCTTAATTAAGAAAACATCATCTTAATTAAATCATTTATGAACAAATAAAACTTGATAATTAAAAATGATTCAATTATCAATATTTAATTACTAAAAGTACCGGTTACAAAATTCTAACCTTACTCTTATCTGAAAATAAAACATTTAGAAATCAAATTGGAAATTTAAAACACTTTAATTATCCAACTTGAACTTATTTATTTTCAAACTAATTTGTAAAACTCTGTTATTAAAACATTACTTAACAATTTACTTAGAAACTTTGATTAATATTTTAAATTCAAACATTTTCTTTTTAAATCTTAAATGAAGTTAGTTAAAATAAATACCATTAACACCCCTTTTAGAACCTTTACTTTATTTCAAAACAACGACTTCTAAATTTATAAACTTGTTTACTTTTATAAACCTGAAAGTTCATCTCTTTATAAATTTGAACTCGATGTTAAACATCAACGAGTTCTAGTTTGTACTTTCATAAAATAACAACACTAAAGTAAAAGCAACAACCCAGCATCGAGTAAAATACCCAGTTGCCCCGAACCTACCCCATGCAAACCCAACACTAACCTGCTACGAGCCATACAGGGTAAAACACGACAGTTTCCCCGAGTCAAACACGAGCTTCCCTCCGTGTTCCTATCATCTTCCCCATCTCGAAATTCCCAGACCCAAAAACTGTGCACACCCCATACTTGTGCACGTGTCCAACGCCCTCCGGCCATACTTGGTCGTCGCGACCATCGACAACGGTCGCACTAACGCCCCCGATCCTCAAACCATACCCAGATCACAATGAAGACACTCGAATCAAAATTCGACCCAAAGGTCGAAAATACTGCAGAACCCATTACCACAAAACTCACCTCCACGGTCATCACCAACGCCGCCGTTGAACCTCGCCGTCGCCCTCATCAACTTGCTACAACCTCACGCTACCATCCACCAACATGCGATCGTCTCCGGTCATATAAACAAGTCGCGAAATGCTTCCACAGTCAAACCATCCAAATACAATCTTAAACCCTACTTTAATCCAATTCGCTCAATCTACACATTAGAAAAATTATCCTGTATTTTTCTAGTGTTAATCATCAATTAACACAGCTTCAATTCACATTTTAAAGCTTATAAATCACTTAGTCACATGAATTTGACAAAACCCCCAAATATAGAAAAATCCAAAATTCATTATCAACTGTAAGCTAAAAATTTTGATTTCTGTTTTAAAATTCATATCATACATTATAGATTTAGGATATAAAATTTTTTATCAAAATTCGATCATGATTTACTTGGTATAATTATTTGATTTTACTGCATATTCTACTTCCTGCAGTTTTTCTCAACTGTTTCATATGCAAATTTATCTTTGATACCTAACTCATATTGAATCTAATTTCTATATTTGAAAATATCAAATCAGTATCACCCTACTGTATTTCAATTTGAAGTTTACTCAGAAGTTTTACTTTGAAATAACAGAGGGGTTAAAATTTTCTTGAAACAGATCATTTACAGTAAATACTCCTACATGAAATCAACAAACTGTCACAACATTCAGGTACTAATCCATATAAATTTAAGCTATAAAATTTTAATAAAGTAAATAACAACACATGCATGACATTAGAATAGGTTTCAACTATTTTTTTAAAAAAAAACATTTACTCACAAGCATTAACAAGAAAATAGGTTTCAGGAGGGAAAGTTGCTCACCTGGAAGTTTTGCAACAGAGAAGAAGCAAAGGGGAATCAAGCCTGAACATTTTTTTTTTCTTTGATTGCTTCTTGAATTCTTGGTTTTCTTTACTCCTGAACTGATAAATACAATTGTTTTTAAATCTTTTCTTTGTTACTGATTATCACTTCAGATTCAAATTCTTTTTAAAAGAAATTTTACTTGCCTTAATTTGTTTTGAGAGAATTTACACTATCTTGATTCATTACAGGGATGCTTGCACTTCCCTGATCAAAAGAACTTGATTTCTACCTTGCACTCTATTTTCTTCCTGCAACTTATTAATAATGTTGTTCAAATCTTTGTTTCATCACTGATAATAACATTTAATTCAAATTTTAAAAAGAAAATTTTTTTCACTTGCCTTTATTATTTTTCCAGAGAATCACTGCCCACTGGAAAAACTGAGGCTCCACTTTTTTTTTTTTTTTTTTTATTTGAACAAATCTGCAAATTTTTCCAGATTTGTTTTTGATGTTAAAACTTGATCTTGCAATCATAATTTACTAACTATAAAGTGAAAATTTACCTGAGATTTGATCTTGCACTTGTTCTTAAACTTGTTATTAAATCTGAAATGATTAGCTCCAATTGCTTCTTTGTTTTGAATTTAGACTTGCTGTTGAACTTTCTTTTGAATCTGGTTGTTGAGATGATTCGTTTTCAGGTTGATGAAAATCTGGTTTATAGATTTCGAACTGAAGCTTTGAAAACCAGGCTTTGCTTTTGCTTTCTTTTAGTTAAATAAAAATTGAGTATAGCCTGATTTTTGAACTGCCTATGATTTTGAAATGTGTGAGGCAAATCTCCTTTTCAGATTTTTGCTAAGATATTTTATGATGGTGTATGGGAAAATGAAGAGTTTGTGTAATTTTTTTAAATCTTATTACTTTATTTTATTAGATATGGTGAATGCCATTTGTAAAAAATCATTATAACTTTTAGATTTTGTCAACTCCTACACTCCATTCTCACATGTGCATGTTTGTATATGGTTTATATTTATTTTAAATTTCAATTCAAATTGAATTATAACCACTTATGTACATTTATATATATATTCATATCCATACATTTATTTAGAAAAAAGTTATATCTTCACAATTTACATTCATACATATTTTTATTTATTTATTCTTGTACAATCTTTTATAAAAAGAAAAGAATGACTTTTAAATACTTTGATTTTATATTAACAATAGTTATATTTATTTATTTGAGGGAATTTGACTTAAGAATAATATTTCAAAAATGAGTACACTAATTTTTTTTCTTTTTAACCACTTCCAAATATTAATATAATTAAAAATTTAGAAAACAACTTTTACTATCATTTTATTAATCTCAAGCTTTTAATTTCTATTTTTTTTTTCTATACATTTTATTTTGAAGTTCAATACTTGTTTTATAAATCACTTATTCTTAAATTTCTAATATAAATTTCTATTTATAATCAAATTATCTATTTATTCTAAAAAATTTTCTAATTAAATCACAATTTAATTTCTAAAATTAATTAAATTTCCAATTTAAATTTGATTCAAAAACGGGAATGTTACAGATTTCCCCCCTTAAAAGAATTTCGTCCTCGAAATTGCAAGTAAGACGAGAAAGAAAAGATAATAGATAAAGAAATGATTGATCAGATCAGAATCGAATATTTATTCTGCATTCGGTTTCCCAATCAGAATATCAACAATATGAGAACAAACTCATACAATATTACACAAAATATTCGGGCTCACCGGTCTACGAATATGCAAGGGCATTGATTAGTTCGAAGGGATAACTAATCGTTCGTAGAATATATCGGATCCCAAAAAAATAAATAGATGGATTCAATCTTCATATTAGTTAACCAATTTACTAATTTAAAATTTCCAATTCATTTAATGTTTTCAATTTCAAATTCATTAGAGTTTAGATCAAAAAGCTGATAAGAAACCGACGAAGATACGAATTAAGGATTTCCTACAACGATTCGTAAGGCCACCATCGCACCGAAACTTCTTTCTGGAGCTTTTACGAAGATATCGAAAGAATTTAGAATCGAATCAAAGGAGATTGACAGAGAAAAGTTATTCCCACTGTTGCAGGGTATTGACCATTTATAGTGGTACTCCCATGTCCCCTATCTCATTCTCTTCTCGCACTCATACTCACCATCAGTGGATAGTAAGAGAATTTACTGAGGCATTCGAACGGATATCTTAGGGATATACTCATTCTAGGGTATACTTCACCCTATCTCTAATGAGTTACTTAATGTGTTATACTCCTGAGCTAAGGTTTTAACCATCAGCTCTGATACCAAATGTAACGATCCTGATTCGACCTTCGAAAATCGGCACCGAATACGACACTCGTATTCAAATGCCGCAGATCCAAACGTCGAATCTGGTTCGCCGGAGCTTATAACACCATTAAGTAAAACAACACAGCGGAAGAAAATGAACAACATATATCAATATACAATATTTGATACAATAACTGATACAATATGATACAACAGATGATATAATGAATATACATCAGAGATATGATACAAGATAATAGCAGCGGAAAGAAAAGATAACACTAGCAGCGGAACAAATCTCCAAAATAGTCTTCAAGAAAGAACTCCAGAACTGGTAATCTTCATCACCAAGACATCAATCCAGAAATAGCTCGAACTCCCAAATCAAGATGAAGAGAAGTAACTCGATCCATTTGCGATTGCCAAATCCTAAGGCTGAAAGCTATCGAATCTACACCTACTACTGATTATCTGAAAACCCCAAATCTAGACTGCCCGTGTGGGAAATAGTGGGCACCCAGAGTTTAGGAAAGGAACAATAAACTCCAGGTCAGTCATGGGACTGGTATGAGCAAACAAAAAACATTTGGTCTTTGAACAAACAAGAGAATTTAAATTTGAAATCCGCAATGCTTTTTGGAAAATGAAACTACCATAAGGCCTCCCGGCACACACACAATGCAAACGCACACATGGGGGAGATTTCTCCTTATGATAGTCAAACATGCTTAATACGAGAAAAATTCTGTGATATTATTACTAGTGCATAGTGGAAAATCTTTCAAAAGTATAATATAAATCCTAGCCAGCATAGGTACCATGATGCTATGCCTACTATAGCTGCCATGTTAAATGGCAGGTTCTACAACTAAAACCGTACAAGGCACGTATTGGATGAATGGATTTCCAACAAATGGTCAGGCTAAGGAACTTCCTACTGCCACATGGGATCGCCTCTGGCGGGACGTCCCGAGAACTAACGTTACGGTTAGATCTCTGCCAACACAAGGCCGGGTTACCTCTGTAACTAGGTAACTACTACACGAATATGCCATCCCCCGGTCCTTTGGGACCTTTATCCGAGGCGCCTCAAAGCAACAACCACACAGTAAATGAGATTGGAGCAACCACATGAGTAAGTATCTGGGCTCCATACCATGATACCACCCTTTACCAGAAGGGAATGACACACCCTAAAGGGAGCGACCCTCATAACCTTGCCGCATCTTTCCTGTTTCGACCATTTCCGGGGTGTGAGGTCCCGATGCAGTCTCGTCCACAAAGCTATGCTTTGTGCAACAAAGCCATGCTTTGGGTCAACAGATGACCAAAGCAATGATCACAAAGATAAATGATCAAACAAATGATCATATCACAAATGATCAACCAATGATCATCAACAGCAGCACTCAGCATGCCACATTACCAAATTGGGAATATATCACTGATAAATATCAACTACATAACCTCTGAGCTCGTACGTCTCAGAGAAGGGTGTTAAGCTAAGAGAATAAATTCTCCGCCACCAAGCAGAAATGTTTTTGATAGAAATCAGTTAACATCTCAAAGTGTAATGTCGGACATACAACCATACAAGTCTGTTCCGGGTTCGAACAGAACCGAAGGCACTTCCGAAGAAGCCCTTGCAAATCCGGGTATCCACAATCCCGATCGGACTTCCCATCACTAAGGGAATCTCTATACCGTAGCTACTCGGTGCAGAGACAATCGATAGGTTACCCTATCGTTCTCACAAATACCCGGTCTTCACCACCGGTCTTCAATTGCTATCCATAACGTCGTATCACTATTCGGAATGGGTTATATGACACAAGGTCCTCTCCCGGCTAAACCGAATAGTAAGCGCCATATTTTAAACATATGGATATGAGATTTTAGTTAAGTCACAACTTATAAAAATCCAAAACTTTTCTTTCAAATGGTCCACAAATTACCATTTTAAAATCTTTAAACAAAAAGATTTATTTCACAAAGTTCACAAAGATCCATTCATAGATTTCCAAAACAATTTCCATTTCAATTTGATTAACTCATTTAAATCCTTAAATTAAAGATTTAATTTATAGCTTTCAAAACCCGTTTCCAAAGATTTATCTATAACTTGGAAAACCATTTCATTTTAGATTCGAAATCCTTTTAACACACATTGGAAATCCATTTCTTATATGAAAGCTTCTATTATTTGAAACAACAGTTTTCATTTCAGAAAAGTCCGATTTATACAAGTTGAAATCTTGGGTTAAATTTAAATTCCAAACATCACTTTTTAAAATGGTTTAAAAACCCATATAAATTCATTTATAAGTTGGATAACTTTTTAAACCCTAGTTCCCAAATTATAGAATTCAACTTCAAATATTGAATTCAAATTTTAAATCAAATTATTTAAATTTCAAAACTCAATCAAGTTATTCAAATAACTTTTATTTTTGAAATTCATTTTTTTTTTCAAATGCTTCAATTCTAATTCCAAAACTATTTTGGATTCAAAAATTCAAATTTTAAAACAATTTCAAAATCTGTGACTTAACCCATTTCCACGTGCAATCCATATTTGTGTGTGTACAAGTGTGGTCCAGGGGTTTTACACAATAAAAGTGCCACATCATCAATCAACACAGATTCAATCATATCGATAAGCGGTATAACCCATAACGCTTATCTTTATTCACAGATTCATAGATAAAATAAATTTATCAATCACAAAGATTCACTAATATGATTCGATGTGGGTTTCGGATAACCACTTGGAATCCGACTCCCTGTCGCATCGAAATCCAAATGTCGTTCTTCGGGTCAAGGGTTTGCATATACATATAACAACATATACATCACAGATATAACAACTTAGCACAAAGCAATACATAGCATCACATCATATATCAAATATATCAATCCATCACAAAACATTCAATAACAATCAAACATCTTCAGTTAAGATGAATAAATTTGCGTGGTTTTAAATTTATCAACCACATAATTACTTTCATTAGTAATCTTTAATCAATGATTAATTATCATTTATTACAATTGATTAAGTCTTAATCACCTTCATTACTTAATTAATTAATTTTTCTTTAAATTAATTAACCTTCGAACATTTGATTAATAAATCTTTAATCATTAATTATCCATACTTAATTACTTTAACATGTAATTAATCACTTAATTACTTCCCTAAGTATTATATTAGATTAATCCAAAGTGATTATCTTAATTAATCATAATTTAATTACTAAATTAACTAATTAACTTAATCATTTAAAATTAACTAAATGATTCTTAACTTATTATATTAAAAGATTCTTAATTAAGAAAACATCATCTTAATTAAATCATTTATGAACAAATAAAACTTGATAATTAAAAATGATTCAATTATCAATATTTAATTACTAAAAGTACCGGTTACAAAATTCTAACCTTACTCTTATCTGAAAATAAAACATTTAGAAATCAAATTGGAAATTTAAAACACTTTAATTATCCAACTTGAACTTATTTATTTTCAAACTAATTTGTAAAACTCTGTTATTAAAACATTACTTAACAATTTACTTAGAAACTTTGATTAATATTTTAAATTCAAACATTTTCTTTTTAAATCTTAAATGAAGTTAGTTAAAATAAATACCATTAACACCCCTTTTAGAACCTTTACTTTATTTCAAAACAACGACTTCTAAATTTATAAACTTGTTTACTTTTATAAACCTGAAAGTTCATCTCTTTATAAATTTGAACTCGATGTTAAACATCAGCGAGTTCTAGTTTGTACTTTCATAAAATAACAACACTAAAGTAAAAGCAACAACCCAGCATCGAGTAAAATACCCAGTTGCCCCGAACCTACCCCATGCAAACCCAACACTAACCTGCTACGAGCCATACAGGGTAAAACACGACAGTTTCCCCGAGTCAAACACGAGCTTCCCTCCGTGTTCCTATCATCTTCCCCATCTCGAAATTCCCAGACCCAAAAACTGTGCACACCCCATACTTGTGCACGTGTCCAACGCCCTCCGGCCATACTTGGTCGTCGCGACCATCGACAACGGTCGCACTAACGCCCCCGATCCTCAAACCATACCCAGATCACAATGAAGACACTCGAATCAAAATTCGACCCAAAGGTCGAAAATACTGCAGAACCCATTACCACAAAACTCACCTCCACGGTCATCACCAACGCCGCCGTTGAACCTCGCCGTCGCCCTCATCAACTTGCTACAACCTCACGCTACCATCCACCAACATGCGATCGTCTCCGGTCATATAAACAAGTCGCGAAATGCTTCCACAGTCAAACCATCCAAATACAATCTTAAACCCTACTTTAATCCAATTCGCTCAATCTACACATTAGAAAAATTATCCTGTATTTTTCTAGTGTTAATCATCAATTAACACAGCTTCAATTCACATTTTAAAGCTTATAAATCACTTAGTCACATGAATTTGACAAAACCCCCAAATATAGAAAAATCCAAAATTCATTATCAACTGTAAGCTAAAAATTTTGATTTCTGTTTTAAAATTCATATCATACATTATAGATTTAGGATATAAAATTTTTTATCAAAATTCGATCATGATTTACTTGGTATAATTATTTGATTTTACTGCATATTCTACTTCCTGCAGTTTTTCTCAACTGTTTCATATGCAAATTTATCTTTGATACCTAACTCATATTGAATCTAATTTCTATATTTGAAAATATCAAATCAGTATCACCCTACTGTATTTCAATTTGAAGTTTACTCAGAAGTTTTACTTTGAAATAACAGAGGGGTTAAAATTTTCTTGAAACAGATCATTTACAGTAAATACTCCTACATGAAATCAACAAACTGTCACAACATTCAGGTACTAATCCATATAAATTTAAGCTATAAAATTTTAATAAAGTAAATAACAACACATGCATGACATTAGAATAGGTTTCAACTGTTTTTTTAAAAAAAAACATTTACTCACAAGCATTAACAAGAAAATAGGTTTCAGGAGGGAAAGTTGCTCACCTGGAAGTTTTGCAACAGAGAAGAAGCAAAGGGGAATCAAGCCTGAACATTTTTTTTTTCTTTGATTGCTTCTTGAATTCTTGGTTTTCTTTACTCCTGAACTGATAAATACAATTGTTTTTAAATCTTTTCTTTGTTACTGATTATCACTTCAGATTCAAATTCTTTTTAAAAGAAATTTTACTTGCCTTAATTTGTTTTGAGAGAATTTACACTATCTTGATTCATTACAGGGATGCTTGCACTTCCCTGATCAAAAGAACTTGATTTCTACCTTGCACTCTATTTTCTTCCTGCAACTTATTAATAATGTTGTTCAAATCTTTGTTTCATCACTGATAATAACATTTAATTCAAATTTTAAAAAGAAAATTTTTTTCACTTGCCTTTATTATTTTTCCAGAGAATCACTGCCCACTGGAAAAACTGAGGCTCCACTTTTTTTTTTTTTTTTTTTTTATTTGAACAAATCTGCAAATTTTTCCAGATTTGTTTTTGATGTTAAAACTTGATCTTGCAATCATAATTTACTAACTATAAAGTGAAAATTTACCTGAGATTTGATCTTGCACTTGTTCTTAAACTTGTTATTAAATCTGAAATGATTAGCTCCAATTGCTTCTTTGTTTTGAATTTAGACTTGCTGTTGAACTTTCTTTTGAATCTGGTTGTTGAGATGATTCGTTTTCAGGTTGATGAAAATCTGGTTTATAGATTTCGAACTGAAGCTTTGAAAACCAGGCTTTGCTTTTGCTTTCTTTTAGTTAAATAAAAATTGAGTATAGCCTGATTTTTGAACTGCCTATGATTTTGAAATGTGTGAGGCAAATCTCCTTTTCAGATTTTTGCTAAGATATTTTATGATGGTGTATGGGAAAATGAAGAGTTTGTGTAATTTTTTTAAATCTTATTACTTTATTTTATTAGATATGGTGAATGCCATTTGTAAAAAATCATTATAACTTTTAGATTTTGTCAACTCCTACACTCCATTCTCACATGTGCATGTTTGTATATGGTTTATATTTATTTTAAATTTCAATTCAAATTGAATTATAACCACTTATGTACATTTATATATATATTCATATCCATACATTTATTTAGAAAAAAGTTATATCTTCACAATTTACATTCATACATATTTTTATTTATTTATTCTTGTACAATCTTTTATAAAAAGAAAAGAATGACTTTTAAATACTTTGATTTTATATTAACAATAGTTATATTTATTTATTTGAGGGAATTTGACTTAAGAATAATATTTCAAAAATGAGTACACTAATTTTTTTTCTTTTTAACCACTTCCAAATATTAATATAATTAAAAATTTAGAAAACAACTTTTACTATCATTTTATTAATCTCAAGCTTTTAATTTCTATTTTTTTTTTCTATACATTTTATTTTGAAGTTCAATACTTGTTTTATAAATCACTTATTCTTAAATTTCTAATATAAATTTCTATTTATAATCAAATTATCTATTTATTCTAAAAAATTTTCTAATTAAATCACAATTTAATTTCTAAAATTAATTAAATTTCCAATTTAAATTTGATTCAAAAACGGGAATGTTACATGAATGGAAATGTTAATTTTATTCATAAGGTAATAATTGACTTAATATGAGAATGAAACCAAGATAAATAAATTTGTTGGGATTTTTAAATTATAATTAATGGGTGAAATTGACAAAATTTCAACAAAATGGAAATATAATAGTTAATGCAAATAAAAGATAGAAATTGGATTATATTAATGTAATGAAATGTAAAACAAATGTTAAATATGTTATAGAGTAATAGGGGATTTAGTACAAAGATTGAAATTGAACCAAATCAATTTATTGGAATTAACAATATATAGTTGGATGTTATTCCAATTGAAACTTAACACGGTAATTGGCAAAATAATTGACTTTGAAATGATATCTAAAATTGCTTTAAATTATGGTAAACGTCCAAGTAATCTAAAATGACAGAAATTGTAAATTATTAAATTTGAATTAAAAAGGTAATTAATTAATTTAATATTTATTTAATTAATGTGAAAATAGCCATTTTGGCCACTGACTCGGATTTTGATGAAACAAGTTTCATCGGATCAGTGACGGTGAATTATTAAAGGATTTCAAGTTTCGTAGCGATCGGACTTGTCGTTTGATCGTACGGGCTCGAAATGCGTAGAAATCAATTTAATTGAAATCAATTTGAAATAAGTTGATTTTAACATAACTTCTTCGTACGATGGAATTAGGACTTGAAACCTATTCCATTGAGTTTAAAAATATTGAAAACATCTATTTTGATATATGGGACGACCCATTTTCGTTCCAGAGGTAGAACGGTCTTTATAGATCATTTATCGTTCAACTTCCAAATCAAATCTGGTCCATTCATTTTATTTTTCTGATCTGCTTATAAATACCTCATTATAAACCCTAATTGTTTTTCATTCCTCATTTCATTACGTACAATTCTCTGTAGATCCTTCTTTCCAATGGTAGGAACAAACTCAAATTCCCAAACCCTCAAATTCAATTTCAAATCAAATCAAAATTAAAACTCCTCAGACTATATCGAATTATATATCGATTTGAAGCTCTCGACGAGCGAAGGTCAAATTTGTGGTTTGTTCTTCGATCTGGGTAGCTGTGCGGCAGAAACTAGGCAAATTTATCTCCGCCGTTCGTGGATGTTTGATGATCTTTGGCTAATCATCGATTGGAGGTTACAGTTGTGTGGAGAGGACGAAGGGGAGTGCTTCTGTTTGGTTTATTTCGCGAGTTGATGGTTGGATTGAACGTATAAGTTCAACTATGGTTTTGGGATTTTTTTCGACGGCTGCTCTTTGTTCGTACGTGTAGGTGGCTAGCGGAGATTGGGCATTCAAATGTGGGTTGAGGTGGTGGAGCAAGGTCGCGTGTGGTTGGTGGAGGTTCGGTGGGCCACGGCTGTGTCATGACCAGCCATTTCGTACCATTCAAATCAACAATAATCCACACATGCCAGACTTGAATGATGCGAAATAACAGATTGTAAATAAATTTGGAGCAAATGAAATCAAATACACAGAATAACAGACACAGAACAATCAGAATAACTCGCAGCGGAATATAAAATAACATAGTAGTTCATGAAGCTACTATAACAGAGCCTCAACCCAAATACATAATATCAGTCTGAAAACAACATAATAGAAAATCCCAAATACATAGAAGTTCACTAATACATGAGATAAACTAGAACAGCTGAAACAGAAATAGATATATAAATAGACATGCAGAATCTCCAGCAACGACCAGCTCAAGAAAGAGAATCCAAAGCTGTGAATACTCAGGCTAACCCGAGCGTAAAGCAAAACACAAAACACTCGAGTCAGGACAATATATACGTATATAATGTAAACCAATTCAAGTGAACTGCAATAAGGTACAAGTAACTTAAAGGATGCCTGGGACCGCCCATCCTCTAAGGATTCGTCAAACTATTTACTATATAGTAATATTGCGCTATTATAATAATGTCTACAGTAAAATAAACAAACTTTAAAGTAGTGTTCCGGGCTACCCATATCACCCTTCACAGATAATAGTCCCAGTAGTCCATCCAGTATCAGCATATCTCCAGATCGGGAGACTACCATAAATACTCCATGGGCTACGGGAGAAAAACAAACTCGTAGTAAAGGCTCGGTATGGTAGGTGACACGGCACACAAGGCAATGCCAGGGTAGATATACCAATTACGGACGCAGGCTGGTGGAAACGCAGCAGCCACATACGCCCACCCCGAACAACACTCTAAAATCAAGGGGTGCACCCAATTGACCACAACAGTAATAGAATGGTATCGAAGAAGTGTGTCCAGCCAGAGGTGCTACCTCGTTTGGCCTGAGATCGCTCCTGTTTTAGCCACCTTAAGCTAACTCACGGGAGTTAGGTCCATGTAATGTACCTTAGGAATGTCGCCACCATCCTACTTCATTATGGAATCTCCACCGCGACACGGTTGTTAAAGTGGTTTTCGGTATCGACAGAGAGTATGTCCATATCCGATCCCGGTCTCTTTAACAACCAATCAATATTATAACCCCTAGTTATAATTTTAAAAATGTATTTATTTTTCCAAAATCAAATATCATTTGACAATTCAATATCTTTTCAAATCATTTAAAACTATCAAACTTATCATTTCATTTCAAAACCATATTCATTTTATTCAAATTTAAAAATACCATTTCAACTCTCATTTCAAAATAGTTTATATTTCAAATCGAATTACTTCATTTAAACCATTAAAAATGAAGTTATTAATTTAATAATTAAATTTTTAAATTTCCAAAATTTTAGACTTTTCAAATTTCATTCATTCACTTAAGTTTATCTAAAAGTGAAAAATCACCTTTCGCAGCATTTAGAAAATGCTACGGAAAGTCACATTCAAAACTGTTCAATTTAACAAAAGACAACATTTAAAAATGCTGTAATAGGGTTACATTAGTTTCAAATAAAACTTAGTTAAATTCAACATTTATAACACTTACAAAATGCCATAATAGCCTTTAATTAAATTTGGCCATTTGGTTCATTTATATCAACTACAACATTTACAAATGCTGTATTATCATTTACATTAGAAATAATATCATTTCAAAAATGCAGTTAATTAACTTCAAATATTCAATATAATTTCACAAACAATTATATTTTTATTTCAATCATTTTTAACTTATAAGAACACATATTTTCACTTTTAAAACAATCATTCAAATACCCTTATATACATGATTTTATAAAGTTAAATTTCCATTCAAAAATCAATATTTAATAAAAATTCACTTATTAAATTCCAACATTCAATTTTAAATTCATTAAATTAAATTTTAACTTAACACTTAAATTTAAATTTTCAAATATAACTTATTTTCATTTTATTACTTAACTTCAAAATTCACTTTTTAAACAAAATCATAAATTCCAATTTAAGTTTTATTTCCAAATTTCAACTTAAACATTCATTCATTACACATTTTAACTTTATTCAAAAATCATTAATATGTTATAAAATCATTTTAAATTCATTTTAATCAAAATTATCATAAATTTATCGTATTTTCATATTTAATTTAAATTCCAATTATCACCAAATTAAAATTTCTAAAATAACTTACATTTCAAATTTTCTAACTTTTCCATAATTTATTTCACTTATAAATTTTCAGAAAATCAATAATACTTTACAAAAATCATTTTAACTAAGTTTAAATCAAAATATTATAATATTTACATATCTAAAATATTTTAAAATTTTTAGAAAACATATTTTAACTATGGGTCTGTATTCCATTTTCTAGCATAGGTAAAGTGATACGAGTAATATATCATTTCAATCCGTAATTTACAAAGATAACCCGGGTTTTATCATTTCAAACCCGCAGTCCCAAGTAAATGAAATAATTTAAAAATCGTCCAGGCCTATCATTTCAACCCATAACTATTTTCCCTTACTCTAAAGTCCGTTCGGGTATGTCTCATTTTAACCCATAGTGATTCTAATCTAAAGGGAACTTGCAGTGTGATAAACTGATATAAATAACAGAATAGCATAATATAACAGTAACAAACGATATAACATGTGTTTAAGTATGGGTGAACATCATATAATCATAGCATAACAGGTGTAACATGGTGATGCATTTTACAGATTCAAATGTGGTCGATTTACTAGTTATATAGGTATAAACTGTCTGGTGAGAATAACTCACTGGTATAAGCTAGAGATGATAACAAACGAAAGAATAACTGAGATCCACAAAAGCAAGATAGCACGACAAAGATTCAAGTGGGAGAGCCAAAGATTAATTTCCTTGAATACAATTCAAACAAAACAATATAACAAACATAAGTTTTCAACCAAAAATACGATTAAACAATGTTAGAGTTAACTGCTTAAAACAAAGCCAAAATGTTTGCACTTGCTTCCAACAACTTGTGCTTCAGCCTAGGGTCAGAAAACACATGGCTATGGTGAGAGTTTGGATCTGGTTTGGGTTCAATTGGGTCGGCCAAGCATGTATGGTGATGGGGCAAAAGTGATGCAAAGAGATATGTGCATGGACTACAACTACAAGGCAATATAACGTAAATTCAATGCAACTTAGGTCATGGCCTAAAGAAGGACAGGCTTGGCCAGGTCAGCAGTGGGGTCGAGAATGATATGGCAGTGGGTTTCAGTTCGTCTATGGGTGGTGGAGGTGGAGTAGGTGGCGGCCAAGGGAAGGTTGAAGGTGATGGAAGGCCATGGTGATTGGCTATGGCAATTTAAGTGGAGTTTATGCAAATAAGTGATTGATCTGGTCACATGGTTGCACGGCCAGGCTTTGGTGCTGGACTGGAGGAGGTGGTGGTTAGTTCAGGTGATTGTGGAGGCGGCCATGGTGATGGAGGAGCAAGGGATGAGCAAAATAGGTGAAGGCAAGTGCACAAAATCATAAGAAACAAGAAGAAAAAGAGAAAAAGAATTGAAAATTTACCAAAGATTTTTTGCTTCAGGAATTGAGGCCGAATATTTTAGAGATGAGAAATTTTTTGATGCATGAAAATTGAAGAAAAGAAGCGGCTGAAGTAATGATAAGGAACGGCCAAAGAAATGAATGCAAGGGTTAGGAAATGAAAAGGTGAGAATACAAAGAGGCTTAAGCATATAAAGAGTCACAAAACCTTTCAAATTTCTCTTATTTCTTTTGAAATTTTAAATACATATAAAATGCTGATAAATAAAGATAAAAAATCAGAAATAAAAATAAATATATAAAATAAATAAATTTTAATTAAATATAATTTAAATGAAGAAAATAGCAAAAGGAAACTAGCCTTTAAAAATAGAAAATAAATGCAATAAATTTTGGAAAAATTCTATTATCACTTTAAAAAGTATTTAGAAATGAAATCTTAAAAATAAAAGAATTTAAAATAATCTCAAACAAAAATAAAGTCAAATTTAATTTATATTCAAAAATCTAGGGTTGTTACACTCTCTCCCACTCAAATCTGTTCGTCCTCGAAAAGAACGACAAGGAAAAAAATAAAGGGAAACAAGATAGAAAACAAAATAGTACCTGAAACGAATAATTCTGGATTCGATGCACGAATGCTCTCCTCCGTTTCCCAGGTACAATCTCGATCGTCAGTACTCCACTGTACTTTGACTAGATTAACAGATTTCCTTCTGAGCTGTTTCGTACCTCTGTCGACAATACGAAGTGGCTTCCTCTCAATAGTCAGATTCGGCTCAATATCCAAACTATCAAGAGCAGAAGGCTGGACAATAAGAGATGGATCATGAAGATGTCGGCGAAGATGCGAGACATGGAATACATCATGCACTCCAGAAAGCTTCTCAGGCAAATCCAGACGATAAGCCAAAGAACCAACTCTTTCCACAATGCGGAAAGGACCAATGAACCTAGGAGAAAGCTTCCCTCTACGACCAAAGTGAATGACATTCCTCAAGGGAGAAACCTTAAGGAACACCTGATCACCAACAGCAAATTCCAAATTCTGCCTACGCCTATCAGCATACTTCTTCAACCTATCCTGAGCGGCTCTCAACCTCCTCTTAATCTCCTCAACTCTCTCAAAATCTTCCAAAATCACATCAGGACCAAGAACCAAACGATTACCGGATTCAATCCAGCAAGATGAGGATCTACAAGGTCATCCGTATAGAGCAGCAATTGGAGACGTTTTGAGACTGGCCTGAATGCAAATATGGAATGAGATAGATAAAAAGATCAAGAATAGATTGAAAAACAAAAGATAAGATTATACCTGATAGCTATTGTTATAGGTGAATTCGGCAAGATGGAGATGATCTTCCCAAGATCCTCCATAATCAAGCACACAAGCACGAAGAAGATCCTCGAGAATCTGATTCACTCTTTCCGTTTGACCATCGGTCTGTGGATGGTAAGCAGTACTCAGAATCAAACGAGTACCCAAAGATTCCTGAAAAGCTTTCCAAAACTGACTGGTAAAAATAGGGTCATGATCACAAACAATACTGAGAGGAACACCATGGAAACGAACGATCTCTCTCATGTAGATCGCACATAAGCGAGAAGCAAAACGAGTAGACTTGACCAGAATAAAATGAACGAACTTGGTCAGTCTATCAACAATAACCCAGATACTCCCATTACCCCTCCGAGTCCTCGGTAAACCATCGACGAAACACATGGAAACCTGTTCCCACTTCCAATTGGTAATCTTAAGGGGCTGCAACAAACTAGGGGTCTTTTTGTGATCGGCTTTGACTTGCTGACAAGTCGTACACCGATTAACAAAGATAAAGATATCCCTCTTCATCCCCTTCCACCAATAAAGCTTCTTTATATCCTGATACATCTTCGACACACCAGGATGAATAGAATGCCTGGATCGGTGACTCTCCTGAAGCAACTCCTGCCTCAAACCATCAACATTCGGGACACAAATCCTACCATTAATCCTCAAAATCCCTCTATCATCAATCTGAGCTCCACTACTACCACTACTACCACCAACCCTGCTATGAACACTCTCCTTCATCAATCTAAGCATCTCATCCTCATCCTGCTTAGCCATAATACGATCCAAAAGAGGAGAAGAAGAAACAACAAGCTGACACAACAAAGCCTTCTTCCAACTCAAAGCATCGGTGACAACATTAGCTTTACCGGGAGTATAGCTAATATCGAGGTCATAAGAAGCTAGAAACTCAAGCCTGCGAATTTGCCTCTGATTCAAATCCTTCTGGAAGAAGATATAACTCAGAGACCGGCGATCGGTGAAAACCTCAAACTTAGTTCCAAGAAGATGATGCCTCCAAAGTTTCAAGGCAAAGACAACAGCAAGTAACTCTAAATCACGAGCAACATAATTTGCCTCGTGGATTTTCAACTGACGGCTGGCATAGGCAATGACCCTACCATCCTGCATGTGAACATCACCAAAACACTCACAACTAGCATTAGTGTATACCGTAAATCCATCACTTCCGTTCGGAACGGTATGAACTGGTGCGGAAGTTAGCTTGCTATTTAACTCATTGAATGCATCCTTACAATAATCACTCCAGATAAACTTTGCATTCTTACGAGTCAAAGCTGTGAGAGGTGCAGCAATCCGAGCAAAATTCTCAATGAATCTCCGGCACTAAGCGGCAAGACCCAGAAAGCAAGTAGAGTCTTTTGAGTATCCCAATCCTGAAACAGATTAGGGAGAACATAAGAGCAACCGAAAAGATAGAATTATTAAATGATAAAGAAAAGAGAAGAAAGAAAGACTTACATTGATCGCAGTGACCTTGACTGGATCAAATGAAACTCCATTACTAGAAACAATATGTCCGAGATATCGGACTTCATCCTTCCAAAAATTACATTTAGAAAATTTAGCCTTCAACTGATGATTTCTGAGAGTCTCTAGAGCATATTTCAAATGCGACTCATGCTCTTCCTTGGTCCTAGAGAAGACAAGGATATCATCAACAATAGCACAAATTTATTAAGAACAGCACTTAAGATACGATTCATCAAATCAACAAAGAAAGTAGGAGCATTAGTCAAACCAAAAGGCATGACTAACCATTCATAAAAACCATTCTCAGTGTGGAAAGTAGTCTTAGAAATGCTATCCTTAGCAACCCTAAGCTGATGGAAACCAGTGGCAAGATCAATCTGAGAGAAAACAATGGCACTATAAAACTGATCAAACATGTCAATGATACAAGGCAATGGATATCTATTTTTATAGTGAGCTTGTTCAGCTCCCTATAATCAACACACATCCGAAGAGAACCATCAGACTTGGTGACAAAAACTACCGCGGCTCACCATTCATAAAAACTAGGCTTAATCAGACCTTTGGAAGACAGGTCCTTAATTTGCTTTCCTATCTCAACCTTCTCGCGGGGTGCCATTCTTCTAGGAAGAAGAACAATAGGTCGAGCACCAGTAATAAGATCAATCCAAAAATCAATTTTCCCCTTTGGCGGCAAAGAAGTGACTTCACCAAATACATCAGGATATAGTCTAACCACAAGAATCGAATCAAGATCACTGGGAGAGGAATCCAGAGAATAAATAAAGTTGCCAGAAAATCCTGAGGCATGCGGACTGAATAATCAAGGAATTTCCTTGATCATCAACAAGATGAATAGTCCAGGCTTTAAAAGAGATATGAGCATCATGATGCACTAACCAATCCTGACCAAGAAATAAATCAAAAGCATCGAAGCCCATAACATAAAAATCACCACAAAAGCGATGATCGGAATGGAGAAGTTTCACTTGCTTACAAACCCGATTAAGGTTAGCAGGACCCCCAATAGGATTTGAAAAACATAATGGAACATAAGCATATCCAGGAGATAGGAGATGCTCAAACTTATCACACAAAGCAACAAAAATAAAACCGTGGGAAGCTCCAGTATCAAATAAAACACGAACAGGATGATGGAATAAAGTACATGAACCCTGGATAGTACCTTGGTCATCACTAGGAGCAGGAGCATGTGGAGGAACATGAGATGATGCAGAAGTGACTGCAAATATACCAAAAGGCGTACCCCTCTACTGGGTAGGGCAGTCCTTCTTAAAATGATCAGGTTGGAGACAGATATGGTAGAGATCACGCCTAGCCAACTTAGCAGCTGGAGGAAAAACAACACCAGATAAAGTAGGACAGCTATTGGCATGGTGCCCCTTCTGATCACACCTAAAGCAAGTGATAGAAGAGAGATCGACTGGTTTCCTCTGAGCAGGAGCAGATGATGAAGATCCCAAACCAGAACGCTTTTGCCAATTCTTCTTCTGTTGCTGGAAATTAGGCTTACACTTCTTGGAATTAGCAGATGAAGACTGAGCACCAGAAATATTAGGACCTTTAGATGTGGGGGTCTCATAGCGAATAGCCATATCCAAAAGCTGGGTGAAAGAACCATGAACATGAGAAATGAGGTGACTATAATACTCTGGACGAGCACCAGCAATGAATTTCTCATTCTTCTTGAGAGGAGTATCAATCAGGCTAGGATCGAACTTGCAAAGTTCATCGAACTTCCTCTCATACTCAGCAAAAGAAATGTTACCCTGCTTAAGATCCATAAACTCAAGATAAAGCTGAGATTTCCCGGCTTCTGGCATCCATTTTGCCACAAAAGCCTCTCTAGAAAAGAGATACACAAACAAGCTTAAGATAGATTCAAAGGAAAAGGAAAAATAGGAACAACATTCAAGATAACACAAAGAATACCTAAACTGCTTCCAAGTGATATCAGCTTCAACGGTGTTAGCCATACGGTATCCCACCAATCTAAAGCAGAATCACGCAACTGCCAAGGTGCTAACTGACACTTCTAGGCATCAGTAATATCAAGACCAATAAATATCCTCTCAAGACTCTGCAACCACTCTTGAGCCTCAACGTAGCTCTTTGAACCGGTGAATGGGGTTCCACCAAGTTGAGAGAATTCCTTACAAAGAACAGTGAATCGAACAGAAGCAATAGGTTGAGGAGCTGGAGCAATACCACGACCCCTACCTTTGGCATTTCCTCGATTCATCCTGAAAAATATCAAGAATGAATTTAGGACAAGGCAAAGAAAGCCAAAGATAAATTAAGATAAGATAAGAGAATACACTTGGATGAATATCCTAAAGAAAGAAAAATCTAACAAGATAGATACGTAAGAAAGGAAGTTGGAAAACATTAGAAAATCCTTTAAAACAAGAAAATTTTTATATATCAAAATAATCTTTGAAAAATCTTTTGAAAACATTTTGAAAAATCATTTTATACTTTGAAAATACGTCTCACACAAAGATATGATTTTGAGATTGATTTCACTCATTCTATGGTAGAAATACCCTGTCTCTAATGAGTTTTTGCTCCGTAGAGGCAATGGTTTGCCAAAAACCAAAGCTTTGATACCAACTATCACGACCAGCCATTTCATACCATTCAAATCGACAATAATCCACACATGTCGGACTTGAATGATGAGAAATAACAGATTGTAAATAAATTTGGAGCAAATGAAATTAAATACATAGAATAACAGACACAGAACAATTAGAATAACTCGTAGTGGAATATGAATTAACATAGTAGTTCATGAAGCTACTATAACAGAGCCTCAACCCAAATACATAATACCAGTCTGAAAACAACATAATAGAAAATCCCAAATACATAGAAGTTCACTAATACATGAGATAAACTTGAACAACTGAAACAGAAATAGATATATAAATAGATAGGCAGAATCTCCAGCAAAGACCAGCTCTAGAAAGATAATCCAACGCTGTGAATACTCAGGCTGACCCGAGCATAAAGCAAAACATAAAACACTCGAGTCAGGACAATATATACTTATATGATGTAAACCAACTCAAGTGAACTGTAATAAGGTACAAGTAACTTAAAGGATGCTTGGAACCGCCCATCCTCTAAGGATCCGTCAAACTATTTACTATATAGTAATATTGCACTATTATAATAATGTCTAAAGTAAAATAAACATACTTTAAAATAGCGTTCCGGGCTACCCATATCACCCTTCACACGTAATAATCCCAGTAGTCCATCCAGTATCAGTATATCTCCAGATCGGGAGACTATCCTAAATATTCCATGGGCTATGGGAGAAAAACAAACTCCTAGTAAAGGCTCGGTATGGTAGGTGACATAGCACACAAGGCGATGCCATGGTAGATATACCAATTACGCATACGGGCTGGTGGTAACGCAGCAGCCATATACGCCTACCTTGAACAACGCTCCAAAATCAAGGAGTGCACCCAATCGATCACAACAGTAATAGAATGGTATCGAAGAAGTGTGTCTAGCCAGAGGTGTTACCTCCTTTGGCCCGAGATCTCTCCTGTTTTAGCCACCTTAAGCTAACTCACGGGAGTTAGGTCCACTTAATGTACCTCAGGAAAGTCGCCACCATCCTACTTCATTCTGGAATCTCCACCACGTACACGGTTGTTAAAGTGGTTTTCGGTATCTATAGATAGTATGTCCATATCCGATCCTGGTCTCTTTAATAACAAATCGTTATTATAACCCGTAGTTATAATTTAAAAATGGTATTTACTTTCAAAAATCAAATATCATTTAACAACTCAATATCTTTTCAAATCATTTCAAAATATCAAACTTATCATTTCATTTCAAAACCATATTCATTTTATTCAAATTTAAAAATACCATTTCAACTCTCATGTCAAAATAATTTATATTTCAAATCGAAATAGTTCAATTAAATCATTAAAAATGAAGTCATTACATTTAATAATTAAAATTTTAAATTTTCAAAATTTTAAACTTTTCAAAGTTCATTCATTCCTTAAGTTTATCAAAATAGTGAAAAATCACCTTTCGCAGCATTTAGAAAATGCTATGGAAAGTCACATCCAAAACAGTTCAATTTAACAAAAGACAACATTTAAATATGCTGTAATAGGGTTACATTAGTTTCAAATAAAACTTAGTTAAATTCGATAATTATAGCACTTAAAAAATTCTATAATAGCCGTTAATTAAATTTAGCCATTTGGTTCATTTATATCAACTACATCATTTACAAATGCTATATTATCATTTACATTAAAAATAGTATCATGTCAAAAATACAGTTAATTAACTTCAAATATTCAATATAATTTCACAAACAATTATATTTTTATTTAAATCATTTTTAACTTATAAGATCACATATTTTCACTTTTAAAACAATCATTCAAATACCCTTATATACATGATTTTATAAAGTTAAATTTCCATTCAAAAATCAATATTTGATAAAAATTCACTTATTAAATTCCAACATTCAATTTTAAATTCATTAAGTTAAATTTTAACTTAACACTTAATTTTAATTTTCAAATATAACTTATTTTCATTTTATTTACTTAGCTTCAAAATTCACTTTTTAAACAAAATCATAAATTCCAATTTAAGTTATATTTCCAAATTTCAACTTAAATATTCATTCATTTCACATTTTAACTTTATTTAAAAACCATTAATATGTTATAAAATCATTTTAAATTCATTTTAATACAAATCATCATAAATTTATCATATTTTCATATTTAATTTATATTCTAATTATCACAAAATTAAAATTTCCAAAATAACTTACATTTCAAATTTTCTAACTTTTCCATAATTTATTTCACTTATAAATTGTGATGACCGCCCAAAACTCCTGCACTTAAACAAGGAGATAGAGCGCTGAAAGGCGTGCTCGGCAGCCATGGACGATCATCAAGGTAAGGTAAACACAGAATAGTCTATCGTATTACTCACAGCGTATGGATAAAATACAATAGAAAAGTATACATAGCGAAGCTCCATAGAACATAATCTCATCATATAAACTCATAATAGTTTGGTACAACAATCTGAAAAGTCAATCCAGCAAGCCTCACTACATATCACTCAGAGTAGATACAAACAGCGGAACATCAGTACATATAGTAAGAAAATAATATGCAAAAGCCTCCAGCTCGTCTTCGTCATCAACAGCGTTGGTCACTAAGAACAGCACCTGTCACCTGTTACCTAGTCTGCCCATCCCAAAATAGATGAACAACCCAAAGTAATAAGAGTTGAACATAAAACCTTGAGTCATACATCAGTCCTAGTGAGCGGTAAATCAACTATCAAACATACCAAAAGAGCATAAAGGAAAAAGGAATAGGAATCCAACCCTCCCACTCCACCTCTTTCTACAGTGATAGCCCCAGACCCACTAAGCAGAAATAAACATAGCAAAGCAGACATTTAAAGTAAAACAATTATCACTCGAGTCAAGGTCGATGTTTTCCAAGCATAAATCCCCAAGGCCTAAACCAATATCAGATAAGCACCCACAAAACATCGCTCTTGAGACCGAGTGACGATACAACCAAAGCATCCAAACATCCATGACTCTGGCTATCACTGTTATCATTGCCTCGATATCACCATTAATTGAATAACCGGCTCATTCTTTCATCCGTCCGTCAAGGGCTAATGGTAACCCCGGTTCTAGACAGAACTCCGTACGTCGTCGTGACCCGTGCCTAGGACTATCCAATCTGCCCAGAGTACTCGACCATCAACTATTAGTCTTTTGGGACTATCGAATTTTCCCAGGTACTCTTGCTTTGAGTCTGCTAGAACCTTCAATAACGATGAAATCTCAGCCTTCTAGTCATCCTCCTCGACGACTATTCTCATACTAGCTCAAGCGCCTCTTGAGCCAACCATTATCAACGAACTCGAACCATATCACCGAGTTGTCAACATGCTTGGGATGATCCCGTCTGGATTAAACCAAGGCTATCTCACATCATGCTTTGCTTCATCGCATCATAGCAAAGTCCCATCTCAACATCATGCTTTGCCTCATCGCATCATAGCAAAGTCCCATCTCAACATCATCATATCTATCCATATGAGCTTTATCATCCGCTTCATATACCACGAGCAGCTTTCCTTATTCAAGAGCCTTTCCACTTAGCTTTTGAATCATCTTCGACCAACTTGTCCAAATCAAATCATCAATCAACTAATTTATAACAATCAATCAGATCAATCATTAATCCAAGTAATCAATCATTCAAATAAGGTCTAAATAAACAGTTATAACAATAATGGCAATTTCGTAAATAAAGAGTCCAAATCTAACAAGCATGAATTCTAAGTAATATCTTGATGAATGAACTAGCATAGGTTAACATGTAGCAAAGTGGATATCAAAACTTTATGAACGATGGATCTACATGCAGACTTAAGGAAAATGCATGAAATCACTATCTCTAACGCACAAACAAGCCACCGATCCAATATACTCCTTTGGGTCCGTGTGAGAGATAACCACCACTCACCGAATCACCTAAACACCTCAAAAGCAACAAACTCCAGATCCGGACAGCAAAGGATCTAGCTTGATCCGTCAAAATTCCGCTTCAAATGATGAAGTCTCTCTCTGAAGAATGTAGATCTTAAATTTTGGCTCTTGGATCTTCGATTTGATCTTCAATCTTGGATGGAAGAAAGCACTAGATTAAAGAAGAGAAAAGAATTGAAGAAGTATAGCACTCGAGCTCTCAAAATGGCAGCACTTCGTCGCTTCAAAATCCGGATCCCAAAAAGTGAGATAAGGCCGTGTATTTATAGGCCAAACCCTTAAGTCATTCGCCCCCTTAAGTCGGTCACGACTTAACAAGGCCCCACGACTTACGACTCATCAACCCCACGACCTACCGACTCAAGCCTCTACGCGACCTAACACAAACACGACTCAACACACACGCGACCTAACATGCAAGCCGCGTTCCTTCCTAAGTCGTCTGAACGACTTAACAACCTACCGACTCACGACTCAATGACTCAATGACCTAGCGAATCAGCAACTGAACACGGGAGACGACCTACCAACCTAACTACACTTCCGACCTAACACAAGAGACGACCTAGCGACCTAACTACATAGCCGACCCAACGACTTAACCTATTACCTTAAGTCGCTCGAACGACCTAACTATAACACGGCATAGCCGACCTAACCTTAACTCGTTCACGACCTATCCCAACACACAGATCTAACCACTAGGTCGTTGAATATTAGATCGGTCAAATCCTATAGGTCGTTCACTTTTTAAATCGGCCAATCTCTTAAGTCGCTTACTTCTATAGGTCGGCAAACACCTTAAGCCGTTAACCCTTAAGTCGGCAATCAATACCACTAACTTCTCTAAGTCGTTCGCATGACTTGGGTTGCTCGGCCGACCTAAACTAACATATGACTTAGACTCAGAACGACTTAAGCAATACTAACGACTTAATAACAACAATTCTACGATCCTTCGATCCGTAAAAATACGGGTCGTTACATTCTCTCCCCCTTAGGAATTTCGCCCCCGAAATTCCGAACAATCAAGAGCAATCATAAACTATTCCGCATGCCTACCATCCATAGCAATCAACAAACCATGCATCCAATTACTTGCCTAGCATGCAGAATTCTAAAACTAGAACTAGTTACAAATTCATGAGATGTCACGACACCTTAGGGCCATACCTCGAATAGTTCAGGATGAGCTGCCTTCATCCTCTCTTCCTCCTCCCATGTACAGTCGTTAACATCATCACTCCATTGTACCTTGAGCAACTTCACTACCTTCCTCCTAAGCTGTTTCGTGTCAGTTTCCACAACACGAAGCGGCTTACGAGGTCTTCTACCAACTGGATCAACTTCTAAATCTTCACAACTATCAGCAGAAATCACTGTATTCGAGTCGTGCACATACTTCCATAGATACTATACATGAAAAACATTGTGCGCACCCGACATCTTTTCTGGTAATTCTAATTTATAGGTGAGCTTTCCAATTCGCTCGATGATCGGGAATGGTCCAACAAATCTCGGAGTCAATTTCCCTTTCTTCCCGAATCGAATAACATTCTTCAGTGGAGAAATCTTCACAAAAACCATATCACCTATGTCGAACTCCAAATCCTTACGACGCTTATCGGCATAACTTTTCTAACGGTCTTGGGCTGCCTTCATTCGTTGCCGAATGATCGCTATACAATCCGTAGTCTATCGAATCATTTCTGGCCCAAGTATCAACTTTTCTCCTATTTCCAACCAACATGTCGGAGAGTTACATGGTCTTCCATACAATGCTTCATACGGTGCCATACCAATGCTTGACTGGTAACTGTTATTATACGAGAATTCCACCAAATGAAGATGATCTTCCCACGATCCTCCGAAATCCAAAACACATGCTCTGAGGAGATCTTTCAAAACTCGGTTGACTCTCTCGGCCTGACCATCTGTTTGGGGGTGATAAGCTGTACTCAAACACAACTCGGTTCCCAAAACTTCCTGGAAGCTCTTCCAAAATCCACTAGTGAACAATGGGTCTCGATCGCTCACTATACTATTTGGAATACCATGGAATCGAACTATCCACTTAACATACAGCTCAGCCAATTTCGATGCAGTCCTAGTTGATCGAACATGAATGAATCTTGCACTCTTAGTCAAACGATCTATGATGACCCAAATCCCTTCATTTCCTGCTCTGGTTCTAGGTAACCCATCGACAAAATCCATCGATATTTGCTCCCACTTCCATGTAGGAACTTCTAATGGATGAAGCAATCCACTTGGCTTCTTCTGTTCGGATTTTACCAACTGGCAGTTCATGCATTTGGAAATAAAATTTCCAACATCCTTCTTCATACCTTCCCAATAATAGGTTCTCTTCATATCCCGGTACATCTTATTTCCACCTGGATGAATTGTCAGCTTCGAGTGATGACTTTCCTTCAGAACTTCATCCCTCAATTCATCTTTATCGGGAACAACTAGTCGTCCTTGTTTTCGAAGCCAACCCTCCCGATCGACCTCGAATCCTTTATCCTTCTCTAGGTCCAACCCCGATTCCAAATCACGGATAATATTGACAAGCTTATCATCTCGCTTTTGGCCCTCGCCAATCCTTTCCACAAGAGTAAGTCTTATCGATAAGTTTGCCAACATCTAAGGTTCCAATTCACATCTAGGCCTGAAGTCAAATCCAACCAAATACTCAAGACTCTTCCATTCTGAAAACATGGCTCCCAATTCTGCATGTCTTCGACTTAACACATCTGCCACTGCGTTACCTTTTCCCGGAGTATAGGCTATACCAAAATCATATGATGCTAAAAACTCTAGCCATCGTTGCTGCCGGAGATTCAAACTTCCTGGGAGAAAAGATACTTCAATGACTTATGATCTGTAAACAACTCAAATCGGACTCCCAGTAGGTAATGTCTCCACACCTTCAGAGCAAATACAATCGCCGCCAACTCCAAATCATGAGTCGGATAATTCCTTTCATGCGGCTTTAGTTGTCAACTTGCATACGCAACAACTTTATCCTTCAGCATTAGCACTGCTCCAAGTCCAGTACCACATGCATCGGTGTAAACCACCATCTCATCATTTCCACTTGGAATAGTCAAAACAGGAGCGCTTGTTAGTCGCTCTTTCAGGATTCCGAAAGCTTGCTCACACGTAGCATCCCATCTGAACACTTGGTTCTTTTTCATCAATCCTGTTAATGGTGCAGCTATCTTGGAAAAGTCTTTGATAAACCGACGATAGTATCCTGCTAATCCAAGAAAACTTCTCACATCAGATGCATTCTTAGGTCTAACCCAATCCTGGACTGCTGCCACCTTAGCGGGATCAACCGCTATTCCATTTCCAGAGATAATATGACCTAAGAACCTCACTTCACTTTTGCAGAAGTGACACTTCGAAAACTTAGCCTTCAGCTGATGTTTTCGCAGGGTTCCCAAAACAATACGCAAGTGCGTCTTGTGCTCTTCTTCAGTTCTGGAATAAATCAAAATATCATCCACGAACACAAGTACAAACTTGTTCAACTGATCCCTGAACACTCTATTCATAAGATCCACAAAATATGCTGGTGCATTGGTCAATCCAAACGGCATTACCAGCCACTCAAAGAAACCGGATGGTGTCCTAAAAGCAGTCTTCGGCACACTATCCTTTGCCACTCTTAATTGGTGAAATCCCGTTGCCAAATCCATCTGAGAAAACACCTTAGCTTCGTGAAGCTGATCAAACAAGTCATCTATTCTCGGCAATGGATACTTGTTCTTCTTAGTCATTTTATTCAGCTTACGATAATCCACACACAACCTCAACGATCCATCCGCTTTGGTTGCAAACACAACTGGTGCACCCCATTCGGACACACTACGTCGAATGAATCCTTTCTGTAAAAGATCATCAACTTGCACCTTCAACTCTTGCCGTTCCCTAGGCGCCATTCGCCTAAGAGGCATCACAACAGGTCTGGCTCCCTCAACTAGATCGATGCGAAACTCGATCTCTCTATGCGGCGGTAACCCTTTGACCTCATCAAAGACATCCTCAAATACATTCACAATTGGCACCGATGACAGTCCATCCCGTGGAACAACTAGCGAATACATGAAGCTCATGAAGACGCCTTCCTCATGCTTACATCGTATCACAACCTTTCGCCCTTCCACATTCTCGACCGTCACCTCCAGCCTTTCACAATCAACCTTTGCCGCATACTTCCTAAGCCTGTCCATACCCAAAATAATTCCAAACCCCGTAAAGTTCAGAACAAAACAATCACAAACAAAAGAGCAATCATGACTCGACACAACTAGACCACGGCATAGCATACACAAACAGGACGAACCCCCAACTGGATTAGTCACAACCAATGGTCTATCCACGATATCCGGTTCGAAACCCAACCGGCCTTCAAGTTCACTACAAACAAAGGAGTGCGACGCCCCAGTATCAAATAACACTCTAACCGGAACACCACAAATGGAAAGAGTACCTTGAACCACCACACTCTTTCCTTTTTCTTCGGCAGTAGGAGCTTGTGAAGATGATGGAACAACCCCCAAAGCATAAGCTTGCACAATCTGTTTGTCCTTCCTCGGTTCTGGACAATTCCTCTTAATATGCCCCGGCTTGTCACAGTTGTGGCACTTCACCGGCACCTATGGATTCTTACAACCTCGGGAGAAATGGCCCTTCTGCTGGCAATTGTAGCAGGTCACTTCACCCTTCGGCTTCTTTTGGCCATCCTTACCCTTCTGTTGTTGCTGCTTCCTCTTCTTGTTCCCACCTTGCTGTGGTTTAGAATCTTCCTTGGTCATAGCAACTACAGATCCTTCCTTAGGAAACAGATTCTCATGCCTGAGAGCCTTCTCCACAAGCTTCTCAAACGAATCGTCCAAATGATCCACCAACTGCCTCCCAAGGTAACTGTCCAAGCCTGTCACAAACTTCTCATTCTTCTGATAAGGAGATTCAATATATGACCTAGCATACTTGGACAAAGCTTCAAACTCCGAAACATACTCAAGAACTGGTCTTCCACCTTGCTTGAGTTCCACAAATTTCTTAAACAGAACGGATTTCTGAGCTGTAGAAATGAACTTAGCTTCAAATCTAGCTTGGAATTTCTCCCAAGTAATTGCTTCCTCTGGAGTATCAATGGTGATAGAGTTCCACCAATCAGAAGCTCTTCCCTGAAGCTTTCTTGATGCGAGCTTCCTTTTGGTTACATCCTTGATTCCCAAATCACCAAAGATCCTTCTACAAGCATCTATCCATCTCCGGACTTCTATGGTTGATTCTGTTCCCAAGAAAACCTTTCCTCCAAGAGCAGTATAGTCTTTACACAACTTAGCAAAATCCACCTGTTTTGGAGTTTGAACTTGAACTCCAACATCTACCGTTGGCCTTGGAGCTGGCATCCTTCTCATGATCGAAGTCATCATGGCCTCGAACATAGCAGCATAATCAGCAGCCCCCTCAACAACACGGCCTTCCCTAGCAGCTGGTCTCCCACTTTGACTCATTCTTAATATCCATAAGAAAATGATTAATACACCTTGAGAGACAACTACATAACGAGTTCAACTCCTTCTAAGCTACTATATTATATATAGTAATCACCATCAAAATACAATTACGTCTCTCATACGTAGTTACGTCAACGAGCGTTGGCTAAAATCGATTAACCAAAGCCCTGATACGAAATGTGACGACCGCCCATAACTCCTGCACTTAAACAAGGAGATAGAGCGCTGAAAGGCGTGCCCGGCAGCCATGGACGATCATCAAAGTAAGGTAAACACAGAATAGTCTATCGTATTACTCACAACGCATGGATAAAATACAATAGAAAAGTATACATAGCGAAGCTCCATAGAACATAATCTCATCATATAAACTCATAATAGTTTGGTACAACAATCTGAAAAGTCAATACAGCAAGCCTCACTATATATCACTCAGAGTAGATACAAACAGCGGAACATCCAGTACATATAGTAAGAAAATAATATGCAAAAGCCTCCAGCTCGTCTTCGTCATCAACAGCGTTGGTCACTGAGAACAGCACCTGTCACCTGTTACCTAGTCTGCCCATCCCAAAACGGATGAACAACCCAAAGTAATAAGAGTTGAACATAAAACCTTGAGTCAGGCAACAGTCCTAGTGAGCGGTAAATCAACTATCAAACAGACCAAAAGAGCATAAAGGAAAAAGGAATAGGAATCCAACCCTCCCACTCCACCTCTTTCTACAGTGATAGCCCCAGACCCACTAAGCATAAATAAACATAGCAAAGCAGACATTTAAAGTAAAACAATTATCACTCGAATCAAGGTCGATGTTTTCCAAGCACAAACCCCCAAGGCCTAAACCAAGATCAGATAAGCACCCACAAAACATCGCTCTTGAGACCGAGTGACGATACAACCAAAGCATTCAAACATCCATGACTCTGGCTATCACTGTTATCATTGCCTCGATATCACCGTTAATTGAATGACCGGCTCATTCTTTCATCCGTCCGTCAAGGGCTAATGGTAACCCCGGTTCTAGACAGAACTCCGCACGTCGTCGTGACCCATGCCTAGGACTATCGAATCTGCCCAGAGTACTCGACCATCAACTATTAGTCTTTTGGGACTATCGAATCTTCCCAGCGTACTCTTGCTTTGAGTCTGCTGGAACCTTCAATAACGATGAAATCTCAGCCTTCTAGTCATCCTCCTCGACGACTATTCTCAAACTAGCTCAAGCGCCTCTAGAGCCAACCATTATCAACGAACTCGAACCATATCACCGAGTTATCAACATGCTTGGGATGATCCCGTCTGGATTAAACCATGGCTATCTCACATCATGCTTTGCTTCATCGCATCATAGCAAAGTCCCATCTCAACATTATGCTTTGCCTCATCACATCATAGCAAAGTCCCATCTCAACATCATCATCAAATCTATCCATATGAGCTTTATCACCCGCTTCATATACCACGAGCAGCTTTCCTTATTCAAGAGCCTTTCCACTTAGCTTTTGAATCATCTTCGACCAACTTGTCCAAATCAAATCATCAATCAACTAATTTATAACAATCAATTAGATCAATCATTAATCCAAGTAATCAATCATTCAAATAAGGTCTAAATAAACAGTTATAACAATAATGGTAATTTCGTAAATAAAGAGTCCAAATCTAACAAGCATGAATTCTAAGTAATATCTTGATGAATGAACTAGCATAGGTTAACCTGTAGCAAAGTGGATATCAAAACTTTATGAACGATGGATCTACATGCAGACTTAAGGAAAATGCATGAAATCACTATCTTTAACACACAAACAAGCCACCGATCCAATATACTCCTTTGGGTCCGTGTGAGAGATAACCACCACTCACCGAATCATCTAAACACCGCAAAAGCAACAAACTCCAGATCCGGACAGCGAAGGATCTAGCTTGATCCGTCAAAATTCTGCTTCAAACAATGAAGTCTCTCTCTGAAGAATGTAGATCTTAAATTTTGGCTCTTGGATCTTCGATTTGATCTTCAATCTTGGATGGAAGAAAGCACTAGATTAAAGAAGAGAAAAGAAGTGAAGAAGTATAGCACTCGAGCTCCCAAAATGGCAGCACTTCGTCGCTTCAAAATCCGGATCCCAAAAAGTGAGATAAGGCCGTGTATTTATAGGCCAAACCCTTAAGTCGTTCGCCCCCTTAAGTCGGTCACGACTCATCAACCCCACGGCCTACCGACTCATCAACCCCACGGTCTACCGACTCAAGCCTCTACGCGACCTAACACAACCACGACTCAACACACACGCGACCTAACATGCAAGCCGCGTTCCTTCCTAAGTCGTCTGAACGACTTAACAACCTACCGACTCACAACTCAACGACTCAATGACCTAGCGACTCAGCAACTGAACACGAGAGACGACCTACCAACCTAACTACACTGCCGACCTAACACAAGAGACGACCTAGCGACCTAACTACATAGCCGACCCAACGACTTAACCTATTACCTTAAGTCGCTCGAACGACCTAACTATAACACGGCATAGCCGACCTAACCTTAACTCGTTCACGACCTATCCCAACACACAGATCTAACCACTAGGTCATTGAATATTAGATCGGTCAAATCCTATAGGTCGTTCACTTTTTAAATCGGCCAATCTCTTAAGTCGCTTCTATAGGTCGGCAAACACCTTAAGCCGTTAACCCTTAAGTCGGCAACCACTACCACTAACTTCTCTAAGTCGTTCACATGACTTGGGTTGCTCGGTCGACCTAAACTAACATATGACTTAGACTCAGAACGACTTAAGCAATACTAACGACTTAATAACAACAATTCTACGATCCTTCGATCCGTAAAAATACGGGTCGTTACATAAATTTTCAGAAAATCAATAATACTTTAAAAAATCATTTTTAATTAAGTTTGAATCAAAATATTGTAATATTTACATATCTAAAATATTTTAAAATTTTTAGAAAACATATTTTAACTACGGGTCTGTATTCCATTTCTAGCCTAGGTAAAGTGATACGAGTAATATATCATTTCAACCTGTAATTTACAAAGAAAACCTGGGTTTTATCATTTCAAACCCGCATTCCCATGTAAATGAGATAATTTGAAAATCGTTCAGGCCTATCATTTCAGCCCATAACGATTTTTCCTTACTCTAAAGTCCGTTCGAGTATGTATCATTTCAACCCATAGTGATTCTAATCTAAAGGGAACTTGCAGTGTGATAAACTGATATAAATAACAGAATGACATAATATAACAATAAAATATGATATAACAGGTTTTTTAAGCATGAGTGAACATCATATAATCATAGCATAACAGGTGTAACATGGTGATGCATTTTACAGATTCAAATATGGTCGATTTACTAGTTATATAGGTATAAACTGTCTGGTGAGAATAACTCACTGGTATAAGCTGGAGATGATAACAAACGAATGCACAACTGAGACCCACAAAATCAAGATAGCACGACAAAGATTCAAGTAGGAGAGCCAAAGATTAATTTCCTTGAATACAATTCAAACAAAACAATATAACAAACATAAGTTTTCAACCTAAAATACGATTAAACAATGTTAGAGTTAACTGCATAAAACAAATCCCAAATGTTTGCACTTGCTTCCAACAACTTGTGCTTCAGCCTAGGGTCCGAAAACACATGGCTATGGTGAGAGTTTGGATCTGGTTTGGGTTCAATTGGGTCGGCCAAACATGTATGGTGATGGGGAAAAAGTGATGCAAAGAGATATGTGCATGGACTACAACTACAAGGCAATAAAACATGAATTCAATGCAACTAAGGTCACGGCCTAAGGAAGGACAAACATGGCCAGGTCAGCAATGGGGTCGGGGATGACATGGTAGTGGGTTTCCGGCTGTCTATGGGAGGTGGAGATGGAGTAGGTGGCTGCCAAGGGAAGGTTGAAGGTGATGGAAGATCATGGTGATTGGCTATGGCAATTTAAGTGGAGTTTGTGCAAATAAGTGATGTATCTGGTCACATGGGTGCATGACCAGGCTTTGGAGCTGGACGAGAGGAGGTGGTGGTTGGTTCAGGTAGTGGTGGAGGCGGCTATGGTGATGAGGAGCGAGGGCTGAGCAAAATAGGTGAAGGCAAGTGCACAAAATCATAAGGAACAAGAAGAAAAAGAGAAAAAGAATTGAAAATTTACCAAAGCCTTTTTGCTTCAGGAATGGAGGCTGAATATTTTGGAGCTGAGAAACTTTTTGACGCGTGAAAACTAAAGAAAAGAAGCGGCTAAAGTAATGATAAGGAATGGCCAAAGAAATGAATGCAAGGGTTAGGAAATGAAAAGGTGAGAATACAAAGAGGCTTAGGCAAATAAAGAGTCACAAAACCTTTCAAATTTCTCTTATTTCTTTTTAAATTTTAAATACATATGAAATGCTAATAAATAAAGATAAAAACTCAGAAATAAAAATAAATATATAAAATAAATAAACAAATTTTAATTAAATATAATTTAAATGAAGAAAATAGCAGAAAAATGGAAACTAGCCTTTAAAAATAGAAAATAAATGCAATAAATTTTGGAAAAATTCTATTATCACTTTAAAAATATTTAGAAATGAAATCTTACAAATAATTTTTTTTTAAAATAAATTCAAACAAAAATAAAGTCATACATAAATTATATTCAAAAATCTCGGGTTGTTACAGGCTGGGTGTAGCGACGCGATTGGTGGCAGGGGTCAGGTGTTTATGCGATGCTAGGTTTCTGGAGGAAGGTGGGTTGACGTGTAATAGTTTTATTTAATTTAACTCAATTTAAATTTAATCGTCTAACTTCAAAACTTAATATATTTTGCATACGAGCTCCATTTCACGTGTCGTTTGATCCATTGCGATCATATCAGAATTTCAGACATTCAGATGCTGGTTTGGACAAATTCTGAGAATGTTTGAGTTTTGGGTTTAAATTGAATTTTTAAATCGATTTAAATCCCAAGGTGAGTGTTTTAACCCACTCACAACTTCTAAAATTTCTTATGTTAGTTAATTTAAATTGGTGATGTAATTAGGAATTTATTTATTTTAGTTTGGTATATTTAAATCGTCATTCTAGTTAATTTGAATTTATTTTGAATTAAATAGCCATTTAATTTATTATTGAATTTAAATTGCCAGTTAAATACCTATTATTGATAATTAGTTATTGGGTGTAATTTATTGGTTGAATTGGATGATAATTATAATGGATGTTTGATTGTTAACATTGGTTGATTGGATGTTAAGTTTGATTTATATAATGTTATCACTTTGCAAGTTCCCTTGGTTATTATTAGAAATTCATTATGGGTTGAAATGATATATACTCGAACGAACTACAGATTAAGAAAAAATCATTATGAGTTGAAATGATAGACTCTAGCGATTTTATGAAGTTTATTTAATTCGAGATTGCAGTTTGAAATGATATATAACTGTAAATATTAAATTACGGACTGAAATGATAAATATCCGTATCACTTGACCCTAGGGTTGAGAATAATATACGAACACCGTTTTGGTTAAATTTAAATGATTTTAAATCCTTAATTTTCTTGAGTCTAGTTAAATGATATTTTGAAATAACATTTGATTATATAAATCAAATTATTATCAAAATCTAAGTTTTATGTTAAACTTTGATTTGGTTTAAAGGAATTATTTAAAGGAATAAAATTTAAATCTTTAAATTGATTTTGAAGTATAATGGAAATTTATTGGAATTGAGTTATTAAAATTATTGAAATATAACTTCGAAATATATTGATATGTGAGTAATGTAAATTGGTATTTCGAACATGGATTGGAAGCGATATTGTATTAATTATTTTATTAAGAATTGAATTTCAAAATCTGAAACTGGGTTTTGGAAATTGAAAATAGTCCAAATGTGTTGAAATGGAATAACTAGTTTTAAAATGACATAAATTTCAAATTCATGTTTTAATGTAAACTGTTTTAAAAATATATTATTTTAAAGACTATAACTATTAAGATTTAAAACTATTAAACTATATTTAGCTTAATTTAAAATTATTTAACTATTTTAAATCGATTTAACAGTATCTTTAATCTATAACTAAACTATTTTAGAGCATTCTAACTATTTATAACTATTTTAACTATTTATAATTATTTAAAATATTTTCTAAATTTTTCAGACTAAGTAGAGGGAAGTGTATATATTCAAATTTATCGGTTTAAAGAAAATACGATTAAATGATGTTATAATCTAAGTTGGGATTTAAATATTATTAAATTTAATATGATGATTTTGAAGTGAGAATTTAACCTAATTGGAAATATGATTTTTGAAAGAAATTATGATTTCGAAAACGATATGATTTCAAAGTGAAAATGATTCCGAAAGTGATATGGTTTTGTGAATATGATATTTTGATATAAATTGTGAATTGACATTTTGAAATGTAAAAGAACCATCCAGTGTGAAATAAGCGTTTGTTTGTTAAAGAGACTGGGATCAGATATTGTTATACTCTCTGCCAATACCAAAACCACTTTAACAACCGTGTACATGGTGGAGATTCCAGAAATGAACTAAGATGGGTTGTCTAACATCGTTGAAATTTAGTTAAGATAATTCGATAATTAATTTAATCTTTGAAAGTTAAATTGTGAATTTAAATATGAATTAATTAGAAGATTTTTAGAATAAATAAAATTTTTGGATTAAAAATAGAATTTGATTTGGAATTTAAGAATTAAGTATTTTATAAATGAATGTCATTTTTTTATTAGTATTTAGATTTTCAAATCATTCTCTTTTAAAAAAAATTACGCAAATGTAAAATGTTATATATGTAAAATAGAATTGTAAATTTATAAAATAAGATTTAAAAAGCTTTATTAATTAAGGATTATATATGTATGATTATTTATAAATTGTTTCCAATTCATTTTCCTGTATAAATTATATAATTCTAAATGAAGGCTTTAAAATTTACATATATAGTTAAATATGTTTTATAATTTGAAATCAAATAAGCGATTTAAACACCAAAATACAAATATTGACAAATGTAAACATTTTTTTTAATGTGAGAAGACACGTGTTACTTAAATTATCATTGTATTTACAAGTGTTAAACTATATAAACAAATTTACAAAAGCTATTTAAAAAGTTATATAAAATAAAATATTAGGAAATGTGTATGTGATAAATAAAGACAAAACAAGGTTTAAAAACAAAAGTTTAAATCAATTCAAGGGAAGGTCTAAAACATAAAAAGTTTATATTTTAACAAGTGTAAGAGTATGAATATAAGAAACTAACAAATGTAAACATAAAGACAAGTGGCATTTAGGAAAGTTTTCCTCTTTTCATCATCCATTAATTCATTTTTATTTTTTTAATACATGTAAAAAAATTAATTTTTTTACATGTATTAAAAAAATAAAAATGAATTAATGGATAATGAAAAGAGGAAAACTTTCCTCTTCTCATTTTTGTTTCACGAATTCAAAACTGAAACCTGCAAATTGAAAACAAGAAAAATTTCTCAAATCAAATATCTAAGAATTTAAAACCAGGAAAAAAAATCAAATCAAAACAGTGAAACCTCAGACATTCAAATCTAAAGAAATTGGTTATTGTTTCAACAAGGCAAGATCACCTCAGATCAAAAATAATAATTGGAGATTAAATCAAAGACCTGGAACAAACAATGTAAGCTATGGATTCAAAAGCAATATCAAATTTTTCAAAAAACATTTCAAGCCTGGAAACAAAAGCTTCAATCAGTTCAACAAGCTTCAACCTTAGTTAATCCAGTTTGCAAAGAATCCAGTTTTAAATCAAAAACAAAATTCCAAATTCCAGGCCTTTGTCTTCAGAACGGTGAGCAAATTTTCAATCTTTAATCTTTTGATACTGTGTGCATGTGTTCTGAATGTATTCACTTGATTAAAATTGAATTAGGCTATATATATATATGTAGAATGCATGTCTGGGTATACGTATATATACCTATGCTCTGTTTTTTTACTGGTCACAACCTTTAGATAAAAATCAAATTGCTCTTCATTCATTTAGTTTTAGGTTACAATTTCTAAAGAAAAGATGATGGAAATGGTATAACATCAATGTTAAAATCAAATTCAAGTTTTTATATTGGGGATATACTTTAAAAATAAGAAATAACAGTAGAGAATCCAAATAAACCAAAAATTCAAATGTCTAGATTTCGAGATTTAATTATAGGAATGAATTTGTATTATAAAATCGTGATTTTTAAAAATCATTTCAGAATTTTTAATTTTGCATCTGAAGAGAAAATTCAAGTTGGTCGAAAACACTTAAATCATTGATTCACGGAGATCGACGAAGTGTTGATCATCGGGATTGGAGCTAGAAGTGGCTGGAGGTTTGTAAATCATCAGAAAAATACTTGATGATTTTATAATTCATTGTGTTGGGGTGTCGAGATCGATTTATGGCATAAGCTCATACTCTTGTCCTGGTCAGTAATCGAGTTACTGCAGCACCTCAGGTGAATCGAGTGTTATCGGACCAAAGCGAGAGCGTGCGTGGGTCTTCGGCGAGCTTGCTGACGAAGTTGCATGGTAGTTGGTGAACTAAGCGTCGTCGTCGATCATTTTTTCTGATCTAGGTTGGTTCCAGGAAGGAGTTTGAACAACTCAATTTTGATTCAGGTCATTTTCATCATATGGAGGTGGTAGGGGAGGTTCAGTGGATCAACGATGATGGGCCGGAGGATTCAGAGTTGATCGGCGATAATCTGATCAGACGTGCACTGTGTATCATTGATGATTGGGAAATTTTGGATCGTGGAAGAAGAGATGTTGGCTTGAGTATTAGCTTGGGTTGATGGTGGATTGGCTCGAAGTCAAGTGGAGTCGCGCGTGTAATACGTTTAAAGATTAAATCAAAATAAAGTTTAAAATAAAGAAAATGGTGGCTCGGGTGTATACTCGGGAAAAATGGAAATTGGCTCGGGCTAATACTCGAGTTACTTTGGGTGCATGTTAGAAAAATCTTAAAATTAAAATAAATCAATATTATTTTAAATAACTATGTTAACCAGGTTTTGTATAAGAAGTAAAATCATCAATAAATTTTTAAAATAAAGCAGGAAAAAGTTTCTAAAGTATGTTAAGAATAAATTAAATTTTCAAAGTTTTTTTAAATAATGGTTTTGATTATCAATTAACTTTAAGTGTTTTAAGTTAAATTATATGATTTGGTTAATTTGTTTCAAAGGTTATTAAAATAAGATTTGAATGGTGATTATGATAATTGGGTTATCTTAAGATTAAAGGATCATTAATTTGAAACTTAATTTTAGGAGTAATTAATTAATTAACGTATATAATTTGAGAATAATTAATTAAAGGTTAATTAATTAAGGTAATAAAGGATGAATAATAAATGATTAGAGAATAATTTATCAGAGTAATTAATTACTTCATCAAAAGTAATTAACAAATGATTTGAATTAAGTAACCAAGTGATTAAGATTAATTGTTGATTAAGGATAATCAATCATAATTAAGAATTTTTTTAATTAAAATGATGATTAATTGAGGGGTTGATTTATTAAATCAAGATAATTAATTACAGGATAATTGGAAAATTAAAGGTTAATTATTTAAAACAAAGAATTAATTATCTAATGATTTAAGATTGATTAATTGGTTAATCAAATTTGATTTAAATTAATTAGTGAAGTTCATTAATTTATAAATTAAGGTTGATTAATTAATAGTTAAAGGATTAATTAATTTATAGATTGAGGTTAATAAATAAATCAAAGAATAATTAATTAACACAAAATATGGTTAATTAATGTTAATCAACAAGAATTAGTGATTAATCTGGTTTTAATTAATCAAATGGTCAATTAACCTTATTTATGGATGATTGTATTTTATTGAATGCTATTAATTGTTTTGTCATCTCTACTGCGTAATGCTTTGTGATTTGAATTTAGTTCAAGCTGTGATGAATGTAGTTTATTTATTTATAATGCATTTATATTATCTGCCTATGATTCTGTGCATATGGATAAGCGTTATATGATATACCGCTTATCGATATTGTTGTGATTGTAATCTGTGATGACTGAATAATGTTGCACTATCGTGTTAAACCCCTAGACTACACTATACACACACAAATATGGATTGCAAGTGGAAATCGGTTAAGTCAAAGGTTTTTAAAATAGTTTTGAATTTGAACTTTAAATCCAAATGGTTTTGGAAATGGATTGGGTTTAAAGTGAAAAACTTTTGAAAAGGTGTTTTAAAAATGAAATTTATTTTGAATAACTTAATAAAGATTTGAAATTTGAATAACTTGAATTGAATTGGAACTCAATATCTGAAATTGAATTATATATCTGGTATTTATGATGTAAAAATGTTATGCAAGCTATAAATGTGTTCGTATGGGTTTTTAAAACATTTTAAAAGTATGGTTTTGAGAATTTGAATTTAACCCAAGTTTATATTTGAAAGTTCTTAACTCGTGTAAATATAATTGGGTTTTCTGAAACGGAAACAAGTGGTTTTAAATAATAATAGCTTTTAAACAAGGAAAGATTTTCCAAATTATGACGAAAAGATTTCATGTTTGAAATAAAATGGATTTGAAAGTTATGAATGAATCTTTGGAAATGATATTTTTGAAAGCTATGAATTGAATATTTGATTTGATGAGTTAATCCAACTTGAAATTGAATTGTTTTGAAAGGCTATAAATGAATATTTGTTAAAGATTAGTGATCCTTGTTTTAAATTGAAAGCGGGTTTTGAAGATAAATCTTTGTTTAAAAGATCAAAGTGTGGAAATTATTTAAACCATTGAAAGGTTTTTTGAAGTGAATCTTTTTGTTTAAAAGATTTGTAAATGTTAATTTGTTTAACCATTTGAAAGAAAAGTTTTGGATAATAAGTTGTGACTTAACTGAGATCCCATATACATATGTTTTTAAATATTGTGCTCACTATTCGGTTTAGCCGGCAGAGGACCCTTGTGTCGTATAACTCATTCCGAATAGTGATACGACGTTATGGATTGCAATTGAAGACCGATGGTGAAGACCGGATATTTTTGAAAAGGAAAAGGTTTCCTGTCGAATGTCTCTACATCGGCTAATCCTTGATATAGAGATTTGAGCACCCTTTGTGATGGGGAGTCCGGACGTGATTAGGAATTATCCGGATTTGCAAGGACTTCTTCGGAATTGCCTTCGGTTCTGTTCGAACCCGGAACAGACTTGTGTGGATGTGTGTTTGACGTTACACTTTGATATGTAAAGCTGGTTTCTATCAAATACATTTCTGTTTGGTGGCGGAGATTTATTCTCTTAGCTTAACACCCTTCTCTGAGACGTACGAGCTCAGAGGTTATATAGTTGATGGTTACTAGTGATACATTTCCAATTTGGTAATGTGGCATACGAAGTGCTGCCGATCATTTGTTGATCAAAGCATGGATTTGTAAAAAACGTAGCTTTATGAACAAGATTTCGTCGAACTTCACAACCTGAAATGGTCGAAATCGGAAGAATGCAGCCAGGTTATTTGGGGGTAGCGCCCCCTGAGGGTATGTTTATTTCCTTCTGGATAGAGGTGGTATCATGGTATGGAGCCCAGATACTCAACCTATGTGGTTGCTGCAAATTTATTACTTTGTGGTTGTTGGTGAATCCCGGGATAAAGGTTGGTTACGACCGGGGGATGGCACACTCGTGTCAGTAGTTACCTAGTTACAGAGGTAACTCAGTCATGTGTTGGCAGAGATCCGGTTAGGCTCTCGAGGCGTCCCTCCAGAGGCGTATCCATGTGGCAATGGGAAGTTCCTTGGTCTGACCATTTGTTGGAAATCCAATCAACACTACGCGCCTTGTACGGTTTTAGTTGTAGAACCTGCCATCTAACATGGTAGCTATAGTAGGCATACTATAATGGTACGTATGATGGCTAAGATTAATACTATACTTTCGAAATGTTTTCCACTATGCACTATTAATGATATCAAAATGGTTTTTTCGTATTAAGCATGTTTGACTATCATAAGGGGAAATCTCCCCCAAGTGTGCGATTGCATGGTGTGTGTGCCGGGAAGCCTTATGGTAGTTTCATTTTCCAAAAAGCTTTGCGGATTTCAAATTTAAATTCTTTTTGTTTTTTAAAAGGTAAAATGTTTTTGTTTGCTCATACCAGTCCCATGACCGACCCGGAGTTTATTGTTCCCTTCCTAAACTCTGGGTGCCCACAAATTTCCACACGGGCAGTCTAGTGTTGGGTTTTTCAGATAGTAGATATATATATCGATTCGGTAGCTTTCGGCTTTCTCTTTGGTATTCTTTGGAGATCTTGGATATTGGAGTCATTGGATTCACTGGACGAGGCTTGCTTATCTTTGTGCAACATAATGGTGGTTCGAGCTATCTATGGGGATTGCTGATATTAGTGTTTCTTTTGGAGTTTCAAGTTCTAGTTGTTTTCCGTTGCTAGTTCATTTGTGTTTCCGCTGTAGCTTTGTATCTTAGCTCTGATATTTGTTGGGTTGTGTATCATTGCTGTATATCATTCTGGATATTGTATCATTGGAGTTGTATATGATATTCATTTCTTTTCTTCCGCTATGTTGTTTTACTTGATGCATTATAAGTCCGGCGAACCAGATTCGACATTTGGATCTGCGGCATTGGAATACGAGTGTCGTATTCGGTGCCGATTTTCGAAGGCCGAGTCAGTGTCGCTACAATTGGTATCAGAGCTAAAGGTTGAAACTTTAGCTTAGGAGTATAACACATTAGGTAACTCATTAGAGATAGGGTGAAGTATACCCTAAAATGAGTATTTCCTTAAGATATCCCTTCGAATGCCACAGTAAAATTCTCTTACTATCCCCTGATAGTGAGTATGAGTGCAAGAAGATGACGAGATAGGGGACAGGGGAGTACCACTACAAATTGTAACGACCCAGAATTTTTATTAATTAGAATTCGTATATTTAATTAATTTTAAATATTAATAAGTGAAATTTATAAGTCGAATAAATTTTATTTCGAATAATTAGATTTAATTGGATAATTTAAATCGATAATTTAATATGTGAAAATACAGAAATAGTTGAAATTTGGGTTAAATATGATTGAAAATGATTTGTAAAATTTTATTTTATCATGTTGGAGTTAGAACGATGTTATAGAACTTTTAAAATCGAATTAAAAGTTAATTTGTGAAAATTGAATATTTTAATATTTAAATCGACTAGCGAAATTAGCCATTTTTCGAACAGTCTTAGAATTGGACGAAACTAGTTCCATTGGATCCGTAATAGTTTTTTATTATCGGATTTCAATTTTGGTAACAATCGGAGTTTTCGTTTGACCGTGGCAGCTCGAAACGCATCGAAATTGTTTTAATATTAATTTGGCGAGTTAATAGCCATTTTTCAAACAGTCTTAGATTTTGACGAAACTAGTTTCATCGGATCTGTAATGTGATATTATTGTATGGTTTAAAATTTCGTGTTAATCGGATTTACCGTTTGTCCGGTGCAAGCTAAAACGCCTAGAAATTTGATTTACCGATTTAATTTTAAATCGAACTTTTATTGCCATAACTCGCACAGATGATCGAATTAGCTCCCGAAACACGTTCCATTGTGTTCGAAATGCGGGGTAAACCTTGGGAACGCCAACCCGCACGCTTCGTTTGGAGTACGGAAAATCCGGGATGAATAGTGTCGCGTATTTTTTCTATAAAAGCCCCTTATTCCCATTTTTTGCAAAGGAAAATATATTAGGGTTTCCCCTCAACCAGCCGCCGGCTCCAAAATAAACTATGGCCGAAATCTTCTCTCTTTCCCCCCTCATTTTCTTCAAAACCGCAAATTAAATCGAGAAACTCCCAACTAGAGAAACGTAGAGAGCACCGATATCTCTCTATCCAATGGTGAGGATCGCTGTAGGCGAAGCGGATCGATGGGAATTAGCATCCAAAGACGCACGAACGGGCACGTTTTCCTAGGCCTTGTGACAGCCGAGCTCCACCCCATGACAGCCGAGTATAGTGCTCATGACGAGCTTTGCAATGGTGGTTCCTGATCGGCCTCTCCTCGAGAAATGGCGGAGTATAATTCAACCCTAGGCGGCCACGTTGGGTTTCTTTCGTTCGACATTCACTGATAACGAATGGGTTGGGGGAGATGAAGGGTGCAGCCTGGATGAAGCAAGGGGGGATGGACGGCTATGATGGCTAGGGTATTTAGAAAATAAAATTATGTTGTAAAATTTATATATATAAATTCGTGTAACGTTAAAAATTCGTTTCTTTTTCACACGAGGTCGAAAACGCACGAAACCAGTTGCGTTGGGTTCGTATGGACGAGCACTAAGCTATGGAATTGGATTGGAGTCGTTTGGAGCTAGCGAAAATTTCGGGTAAAATTAAACGCTTTTTTAATTTTATTCGAAATAAAAGCTGAAAACGAAATTGAAATCAAGATGAGAACTTCTCGCTCAATCGAATCGGTTTCGATTTTAATTTTAAATAGTTATATTTAAAATTATTCAACGTATGTTTGAATGATGATTGTTATCTATTGATTGTTAAAATAGACATTATACGCCGTTAGTAAGCGAAGATTATTTATTAAAAACATATACCGCGAATATTTCACAGTATAGTGAAATTGGTATTATTTATGTACTTGGAGTTGATTTCCCGCATTATATAGCGGATGAGACCCTGTTGCGCCGCCTATTAAGCGGATAATATTTTAAATCCCATATACTGTGATAATTCCGTACTGGAACGGAACTGGTATTGTGCTAACATCTTTGGATGCAGGAAAACAGGTTGGAGGATCCAACTGGATTCCTCAACAATATTTATTTGATTATGGGTATTTTGATATTCGTTGATTATCATATGCAGATATATGATGTCGTTGTTGTTGTGATTGACTATTTGGTGTGTAACATCATTGGGCCAATTTTGGAATTTTAAAAGGATTTTTAAAGTGATTTTTGAAAGTATACGTTTTTAAAATATTTTTGGAATTGAATCATTTTAAATGAATAAACGTTATAATTTTAAGGTTATAAAAATTATGATTTTTGAGAAATATAGTTAAAAGTTGATTTTTGAAAATATGGGGTTAATAATTTTATAAAATAGTTTAAATTGGGATTTTTGAATTTATTATAAAAAGTTTAAAATGTAGGATTTATGAAATTTGATTATTTTATAAATCAAAGAAAATGATGAAATTATAAAGGAGTTTAAAGACGTTTTACAATAATAATATAAATTGATTTATATAAAAGATTTATAAATTGATATTTATAAATTAAAAATATTTGAATTATAAAACGAGTTTTTATAAGTGTTAGAATGAATTGTAAATGAATTTCATAAATGAATGAAATTTATAGAATTATAAACGGTGAAGTTATAAATGGAATTTTATAAGCAGTAGGTTTATAAAATTTGTAAAGTTATTAAAAGAATAGTTTTGGGTAAATAAGTGAATCTTATAAGTTATAAGATTTATAATTTGGGAAGTTTAAAAGAACGGTTTTGTAAACAAATAAATTATAAGTATTTAACTTGAAATATGAACTTTTGGTGTATAATTGAGTTATAAATTGAAATAGCTTTATAAAGGAGATTTATAAAAGGAAATTGTTATAAAATAAATAGAAATGGAATTTATAAACATTGTTTTATAAATCCGCAAACGGCTTATTTTGATAAGTAAATTGTTATAACTTATTAATGGAGTTATATTCACGTTTTAGACGGTGAATAATCCTTTAAAATAAAATGTATAGAAATGATGAATTGGTTAACGAAGTATATTCACATTTTTGAATAGTGAATAATATGTTAAAGAAATTGTTTTGGATGTGATGTTTAAATAGAATTAAAACGATCTAACGATGTTTTTAAAAATGTATTAAGATTCGAAACCATAGATTTCAACATTCATTGTTGAAATAGACGTTTTCGAGAAATAGAAGGAAATGGTGGACTATAACACTGTTTTTATAGTAAATGATTTCCGAAAGGAAATGTTTTTATAGTATTGGGATTTATATATCTATTTTAAATTTCGAATCCCTATACTAGTGATTTTGGGTTGTCGTAACGATGTTTTACGCAACATTCGTTTTGGCCCAAATAAATATGTTTAAGAGAATGATTTCCTTAAAGAATGAAAGATACACTTAATTTTGATTTAAGTATATTGAATATTTTCCAAAGGTTGAAAATAAATAGATTTGTGAATTGCTTATTAATAAATAAGTATGGAAATGTTTTTTCAATGTAAAATGAATCGTTTTGAGAATTTATCGTTTTGAAGATAAATTGAAAACGAATAATTGAAATTCTGTATTCATAAATATTTTGGAATGTAAATTCACTATGGAATTTATAAATGAATAAGGGAATTTGTTTAAAAATAAACGTTGATTTATTTTTGAAGTGTGGAAATTAATTTACGGATTTGGAACGTAAATATAAAGTAAATCGTTAAGGATTTATTTAATTGGTTTAAATGAACCATTTTGAAATGAAAGTGTTTCAATGTAAGGAAAATGATTTGAAATTTGTTTTCAAATGGTTGAAGTGTGAGAATTTTATATATATCTTGTAAAGATATTTTTGGAAAATAAAATAAATTGGAAATTTTTTTGTAATCTGGTGATGTTGTGCATATCCATTGATAGTTCAATAATCGACTATCAATATTTACCTTTGAATGGGTATTTGTTGTGATTTGCTTGAATTTGAATGCCACACTTATTTTTGAATAAGCGCTCACTATTCGGGTTAACCGGGAACGGGCCTTGGGGTCGTATAACCCATTCCGAATATGTGATACGTCGTTATGAATTGCATTTGAAGACCGGTGTTGAAGACCAGATATTTTTAAAAATGGAAGGATTATCTTCGAATGTTTCTGCACCGAATGGCCCCGGTATAGAAATTCCATATGTGATGGGAAGTCCGGACGTGATTAGTGAATATCCGGATTGCAAGGACTTCTTTGTAAGTGCCATCGGTTCTGTTCGATCCCAGAACAGACTTGTATGGATAGTATGTCTGACATTACAAATTGAGATATAAAGCTGATTTCTTTCAAATACATATCTGTTGGTGGCGGAGTATTTATTCTCTTAGCTTAAAACCCTTCTCTGAGACGTACGAGCTCAGAGGTTATGTAGTTGATGGTTATCAGCGATATATTCCCAATTTGGTAATGTGACATGCTGAGTGTTGCTGTGAAATGATCATTGTTGACCATTTGTGATATGATCATTTGTTTGATCATTTATCTTTGTGATTATTACTTTGATCATTTGTTGACCCAAAGCATGGCTTTGTACCAAAGCGTGGCTTTGTGGACGAGACTTCGTCGGACCTCACACCTCGGAAATTGTCAAAACAGGAAGGATGCAGCAAGGTTATTATGGGTAGCGCCCTTTAGTGTATGTCATTCCTTCTGGATAGAGGTGGTATCATGGTATGGAGCCCAAATACTTAACCTATGTTGTTGCTGCAAACTTATTACTTTATGGTTGTTGGAAATCGAGGATCCTCGGATGTAGATCGGTTACGATCGGGGGATGACATATTCGTGTCAGTAGTTACCCAGTTAGGGGTAACCCGGCCTTGTGTTGGCAGAGATCTGATTTGGTTCTCGAGACGTCATTCCAGAGGCGCTTCCATGTGGCAATGGGAAGTTCCTTGGCCTGACCATTTGTTGGAAATCCAAAGAAACAATAGGAGCCTTGTACGGTTTTAGTTGTAGAACCTGCTTCCTTGGGAGGTAGCTATAGTAGGCATAATATAATGGTACCTATGCTGGCTAAGATTTATATTCTACTTTAGAAATGTTTTCTACACTATGCACTAATAATAATATCAAAAATGATTTGATTTTGCGTAGTAAGCATCTTTGACTAACATAAGAAGAAATCTCCTCCAAGTCTGCGTTTGCATTATGTGTGTGGTGAGAGGTCTTATGGTAGTCTCATTTTTAAAAGCATTGCGAATTGACTTGAAAAATATTCCTCTATTTTGTTTTTGAAGATAAAATAAACTGCTTGAGTTCTCACACCAGTCACATGACTAACTCGGCGTTTATTGTTTTCCTTCTAAACTCTGGGTGCCCACCAATTTCCACACGGGCAGTGAAGAGTTAAGGTTTATCAGGATATTCTGGAATTCAGGAGTTGCTGGAGGCAAGATGGATGGCATGGCGTATTCATTAGTATATAGTATTTCTTTTCCGCTGTTTGTTGTTGTTTGTAGTTGTACGCTCTGATGATGTAATGTAATATGATGTAATGTAATAACTGATATAGTTCTTTGTTTAAAGATTATTCATTTATCTATTATATGTTGTTCCGCTGCGATTGTGAGATTCTGATATTGTTTCTATTGTTTTCTTTCTGTTCTGTTCTATCTGTTCTATTTCTTCTACCTCTTTCTTTTATCTTTTTTCTTCTTTTTTTCTCTTTCTTAAAACTCTGAGAATTCATATTTCCGTTCATCTTGAGTTAATCGATGGAGATTAGTGTCTATTCAAGGAGTACTGATTTGCGGGTCTTCACATCTGGTATTCTCTGAGAATTCGTATTTCCGTTCATCTTGAGTTAATAAATAGAGATTAGTGTCTAATCAAGGAGTACGGATTTGCGGGTCTTCACATCTGGTATCAGAGCATATGGTTAAGCGACAACCATGGCTCTGTTGGGTATTACTCATTAGAGATAGAGTCAGTAGCACTCTAGAATGAGTTTGAGTGTAATAATAGCTATGAGTGCGTATTTGTTAGTGAATATAAATTGTTTTGTATTGTGTTGACTTATCGGTTGATTGTTTATAGATTCTGGTCGATGTAATCTGGCTAACTATCGTAGACAGAGGTTTCTAAACTCTTAAACAAGATAAACCGACACGATACTGTTTTAAGTTGGATAAATGAAATAATTTTACCTTGAGTATATTTTATATATAAAGGAATAATTTTTCAGAATTATTAAAGTGTATATAAGTTGATTGTTTGGTTGTTGAAAATGTAAGTATATATATATAAGCTAACTAAAAGATGTTTGAATAATCTAAATTAAAGAATAATTGTATAAGCAAATGAATTATAAGAATTGAATTATAATTAAAGTGATCTACAATTGTGAAATAAACTTATATATATAAGAAGTGAAACTATATGAATATATTTATGAATATGAGTTGTAAATAAAAATGAATTTAAAGTTAAAATGGAAATTTACTTTAGAATTGGAATCTGAATTGGATTTATAAGTGGGAATTTAAATTAAGTAAAGCCAAATAATGTTGAAATGGAATATAACTTAAGAGATGCTGAATGAAGTTGATTTTGGTATCAAAGTAAATTAATAAAGTTAAGTGATAAATGTGAACTTGAGTTATATAAATGAAATTCAACTTTTGTAATTGAATTGAATTAATCAATTGAATGTAAATAATTGATATGAAATAATGGATGTAAGTGTTCATTCATCAAAATCTAATGTTATTGGAAGTTGAATAATTGAATGAAACTCAATTTAATTAAACCAATTGAAAGTGAAGGTGTTAAACCAAAATGAACGTAAAGTAAAGCAATGGAATTTGGTTGAAATTAATATACATTGGTTGTTATATGATTGTTAGTTGATTGTATATAATTCATTAAGTATTAATGAAATTGAAAGTTAAAATAATTGAAATCCAATTGGAAATTAAGTGAATCTTAAATAGAAGTGAATTTGATTTGGAAGTGAACCCACTTGAATATGAATTAGTGAATATAAACTAACTGAAAATGAATGTTAGTAAAAACATCCACTGTTAATGAATCAAATGTGACTAAATTGAAAACCTAATTCATTGAATATTAATGAGAATATGAATGAATATTTATTGGTTATGGATGCTAGTAGAATGCTAAATGGTTGATGGTTGAATATATTGCTTTAACTGCATTTGCTATGTTAGCATATATAGTTATTATGTTGCTATATGTTGATATCGATACTATTGTCCATATACATGTTTCTCATCTGTTTGTTGAGTGTTTAGTAGGTGCGGATCGCGTTTTCTTCGCATTTGGAGCACGCTTTCGCGCTATATTAGGCGTATATGCACGCTAATAATATATAAGGTATATATCTCGGATTAAATATCGTACTTAAACACTTTTTTCCCTGCGGGATGCCTCATCACTTGATGAGATGTATATTTGTGATATATATACTGTCATTTTTTTTCGGATCGAACCGCGCAAAGGAGACTATGGCGAATTTTTTCGAAAATTTAAGGCGTTAGAAAATTTTGAGAAAAATTGGAAAATTTTGGAAACTAAAATTTGATTTGGAATTGAAAGTTAAACAATAGTAGTTGTTTTTGAAAAGATAACTAAGTATGATTTGAAAACTTAGTAAAGATTTTGTAAGAAGTTTAACTATGGATTTTGGGAAAATTAATAGATTCTGTAACTTTTCTTACTTGATAATTTCGAGGACGAAATTCTTTTAAGGGGGGAAGTTTGTAATGACCAGAATTTTTATTAATTAGAATTCGTATATTTAATTAATTTTAAATATTAATAAGTGAAATTTATAAGTCGAATAAATTTTATTTCGAATAATTAGATTTAATTGGATAATTTAAATCGACAATTTAATATGTGAAAATACAGAAATAGTTGAAATTTGGGTTAAATATGATTGAAAATGATTTGTAAAATTTTATTTTATCATGTTGGAGTTAGAACGATGTTATAGAACTTTTAAAGTCGAATTAAAAGTTAATTTGTGAAAATTGAATATTTTAATATTTAAATCGACTAGTGAAATTAGCCATTTTTCGAACAGTCTCAGAATTGGACGAAACATGTTCCATTGGATCCGTAATAGTTTGTTATTATCGTATTTCAATTTTCGTAGCAATCAGAGTTTTCGTTTGACCGTGGCAGCTCGAAACACATCGAAGTTGTTTTAATATTAATTTGGCGAGTTAAAATAGCCATTTTTCAAACAGTCTCGGATTTTGACGAAACAAGTTTCATCGGATCCGTATTGTGATATTATTGTATGGTTTCAAATTTCGTGTCAATCGGATTTACCGTTTGTCCGGTGCAAGCTAAAACGCCTAGAAATTTGATTTACTGATTTAATTTTAAATCGAACGTTTATTGCAATAACTCGCACAGATGATCGAATTAGCTTCCAAAACACGTTCCATTGTGTTCGGAACGCAGGGTAAACCTTAGGAACGCCAACCGGCGTACTTCGTTTGGAGTTCGGAAAATCCGGGATGAATAGTGTCGCGTATTTTTTCTATAAAAGCCCCTTGTTCTCAATTTTTGCAAAGGAAAATATATTAGGGTTTCCCCTCAACCAGCCGCCGCCTCCAAAATAACCTTTGGCTGAAATCTTCTCTCTTTCCCCCCTCATTTTCTTCAAATCCGCAAAGTAAATCGAGAAACTCCCAACTAGAAAAACGTAGAGAGCACCGATATCTCTCTATCCAACGGTGGAGATCGCTGTAGGCGAAGCGGATCGATGGGAATTAGCATCTAAAGACGCACGAACGGGCACGTTTTCCTAGGCCTTGTGACAGCCGAGCTCCACCCCATAGCAGCCGACTATAGTGCTCGTGACGTGCTTTGCAATGGTGGTTCCTGATCGGCCTCTCGTCGAGAAATGGCGGAGAATAATTCAACCCTAGGCGGCCACGTTGGGTTTCTTTCGTTTGACATTCACTGGTAACGAAGGGGTTGGGGGAGATGAAGGGTACGGCCTAGATGAAGCGGGGGGGGGGGGGGGGGGGATGGACGGCTATGATGGCTAGGGTATTTAGAAAATAAAATTATGTTGTAAAATATATATATATATATATATATATATATAAATTCATGTAACTTTAAAAATTCGTATCTTTTTCATACGAGGTCGAAAACGCACGAAACCAGTTTTGTTGGGTTCGTATGGAAGAGCACTACACTATGGATATGGATTGGAGTCGTTTGGAGCCAGCGAAAATTTCGGGGAAAATTAAATGCTCGTTTAATTTTATTCGAAATAAAAGCTGAAAACGAAATTGAAATCAAGGTGAGAACTTCTCATTCAATCGAATCAGTTTCGATTTTAATTTTAAATAGTTATATTTAAAATTATTGAACGTATGTTTGAATGATGATTGTTAAAATTGACATTATACGCCGTTAGTAAGCGGAGGTTATTTATTAAAAACATATACCGCGAATATTTCACAGTACAGTGAAATTGGTATTATTTATGTGCTTGGAGTTGATTTCCCGCATTATATAGCGGATGAGGCCCTATTGCGCCGCCTATTAAGCGGATAATATTTTAAATATCATATACCGTGATAATTCTGTACTGGAACGGAACTGGTATTGTGCTAACATCTTTGGATGCAAGAAAACAGGTTGGAGGGATCCAACTGGATTCCTCGACAATATTTATTTGATTATGGATATTTTGATATTCGTTGATTATCATATGTAGATATATGATGTCGTTGTTGTTGTGATTGACTATTTGGTGTGTAACATCATTGGGCCAATTTTGGAATTTTAAAAGGATTTTTAAAGTGATTTTTGAAAGTATACGTTTATAAAATATTTGTGGAATTGAATCATTTTAAATGAATAAACGTTATAATTTTAAGGTTATAAAAATTATGATTTTTGAGAAATATAGTTAAAAGTTGATTTTTGAAAATATGGGTTTAATAATTTTATAAAATAGTTTAAATTGGGATTTTTGAATTTATTATAAAAAGTTTAAAATGTAGGATTTATAAAATTTGATTATTTTATAAATCAAAGAAAATGATGAAATTATAAAGGAGTTTAAAGACGTTTTAAAATAATAATATAAATTGATTTATATAAAAGATTTATAAATTGATATTTATAAATTAAAAATATTTGAATTATAAAACGAGTTTTTATAAGTGTTAAAATGAATTGTAAATGAATTTCATAAATGAATGAAATTTATAGAATTATAAACGGTGAAGTTATAAATGGAATTTTATAAGCAGTAGGTTTATAAAATTTGTAAAGTTATTAAAAGAATAGTTTTGGGTAAATAAGTGAATCTTATAAGTTATAAGATTTATAATTTGGGAAGTTTAAATGAACGGTTTTGTAAACAAATAAATTATAAGTATTTAACTTGAAATATGAACTTTTGGTGTATAATTGAGTTATAAATTGAAATTTCTTTATAAAGGAGATTTTTAAAAGGAAGTTGTTATAAAATAAATAGAAATGGAATTTATAAACATTGTTTTATAAATCCGCAAACGGCTTATTTTGATAAGTAAATTGTTATAACTTATTAATGGAGTTATATTCACGTTTTAGACGGTGAATAATCCTTTAAAATAAAATGTATAGAAATGATGAACTGGTTAACGAAGTATATTCACGTTTTTGAATAGTGAATAATATGTTAAAGAAATTGTTTTGGATGTGATGTTTAAATAGAATTAAAACGATCTAACGATGTTTTAAAAATGTGTTAAGATTCGAAAACATAGATTTCAAATTCATTGTTGAAATAGACGTTTTCGAGAAATAGAAGGAAATGGTGGACTATAATACTGTTGTTATAGTAAATGATTTCCGAAAGGAAATGTTTTGTATAGTATTGGGATTTATATATCTATTTTAAATTTTGAATCCATATACTAGTGATTTTGGGTTGTCGTAACGATGTTTTACGCAACATTCGTTTTGGCCCAAATAAATATGTTTAAGAGAATGATTTCCTTAAAGAATGAAAGATATACTTAATTTCGATTTAAGTATATTGAATATTTTCCAAAGGTTGAAAATAAATAGATTTGTGAATTACTTATTAATAAATAAGTATGGAAATGTTTTCCAATGTAAAATGAATCGTTTTGAGAATTTATCTTTTTAAAGATAAATTGAAAACGAATAATTGAAATTCTGTATTCATAAATATTTTGGAATGTAAATTCACTATGGAATTTGTAAATGAATAAGGGAATTTGTTTAAAAATAAACGTTGATTTATTTTTGAAGTTTGGAAATTAATTTACGGATTTGGAACGTAACTATAAAGTAATTCGTTAAGGATTTATTTAATTGGTTTAAATGAACCATGTTGAAATGAAAGTATTTTCGTGTAAGGAAAATGATTTGAAATTTGTTTTCAAATGGTTGAAGTGTGAGAATTTTATATATATCTTGTAAAGATATTTTTGGAAAATAAAATAAATTGGAATTTTTTTTGGAATCTAGTGATGTTGTGCATATCCATTGATAGTTCAATAATTGACTATCAATATTTACCTTTGAATGGGTATTTGTTGTGATTTGCTTAAATTTGAATGCCATACTTATTTTTGAATGGGCGCTCACTATTCGGGTTAACCGGGAAAGGGCCTTGGGGTCGTATAACCCATTCTGAATATGTGATACGTTGTTATGAATTGCATTTGAAGACCGGTGTTGAAGACCAGATATTGTTGAAAACGGAAGGATTACTGTCGAATGTTTCTGCACCGAATGGCCCCGGTATAGAAACTCCATATGTGATGGAAAGTCCGGACATGATTAGTTAATATCCGGATTGCAAGGACTTCTTTGTAAGTGCCTTCGGTTCTGTTCGATCCCAGAATAGACTTGTATGGATAGTATGTCTGAAATTACAAATTAAGATATAAAGCTGATTTCTTTCAAATACATATCTGTTGGTGGCGGAGAATTTATTCTCTTAGCTTAACACCCTTCTCTGAGATGTACGAGCTCAGAGGTTATGTAGTTGATGGTTATCAGCGATATATTCCCAATTTGGTAATGTGACATATTGAGTGTTGCTGTGAAATGATCATTGTTGATCATTTGCGATATGATCATTTGTTTGATCATTTATCTTTGTGATCATTACTTTGATCATTTGTTGACCTAAAGCGTGGCTTTGTACCAAAGCCTGGCTTTGTGGATGAGACTTCGTTGGACTTCACACCCCGGAAATGGTCAAAACAGGAAGGATGCAGCAAGGTTATTAGGGGTAGCACCCTTTAGTGTATGTCATTCCTTCTGGGTGGTGTCATGGTATGGAGCCCAGATACTTAACCTATGTTGTTGCTGTAAACTTATTACTTTGTGGTTGTTGGAAATCGAGGATCCTCGGATGTAGATCGATTACGATTGGGGGATGACATATTCATGTCAGTAGTTACCCAATTAGGGGTAACCCGGCCTTGTGTTGGCAGAGATCCGGTTTTGTTCTCGGAACGTCATTCCAGAGGCGTTTCTATGTGGCAATGGTAAGTTCCTTGGCCTGACCATTTGGAAACAATACGAGCCTTGAACGGTTTTAGTTGTAGAACCTGCTTCCTTAAAAGGTAGCTATAGTAGGCATAATATAATGGTACCTATGCTGGCTAAGATTTATATTCTACTTTCGAAATGTTTTCTACACTATGCACTAATAATAATATCAAAAATGATTTGATTTTGCGTAGTAAGCATCTTTGACTAACATAAGAAGAAATCTCCTCCAGGTCTACGTTTGCATTGTGTGTGGTAGGAGGTCTTATGGTAGTCTCAATTTTAAAAGCATTGCGAATTGACTTTAAAAATATTCCTCTATTTTGTTTTGAAGATAAAATAAACTGTTTGAGTTCTCACACCAGTCACATGACTGGCTCGGAGTTTATTGTTTTCCTTCCTAAACTCTGGGTGCCCACCAATTTCCACACGGGCAGTCAAGAGTTAAGGTTTATCAGGATATTCTGGAATTCAGGAGTTGCTGGAGGCAAGATGAATGGCATGGCGTATTCATTAGTATATAGTATTTCTTTTTCGCTGTTTGTTGTTGTTTGTAGTTGTACACTCTGATGATTTAATGTGATATGACGTAATGTAATAACTGATATAGTTCTTTGTTTAAAGATTATTCATTTATCTATTATATGCTGTTCCGCTGCGATTGTGAGATTCTGATATTGTTTCTGTTGTTTTCTTTCTGTTCTGTTCTATCTGTTCTATTTCTTCTACCTCTTTCTTTTTTATTTATTTTTCTTTTTTTCTCTTTCTTAAAACTCTGAGAATTCGTATTTCCGTTCATCTTGAGTTAATCAATGGAGATTAGTGTCTATTCAAGGAGTGCGGATTTGCGGGTCTTCACACAAATGGTCAGTAACCTGCGATAGCGGAAACAACTTTCTCTATCAATCTCCTTTGATTCGTCTTTTCAATTCTTTAATGATTCCTGGCAGCTCCAAGAAGAAGCTTTGATATATTTGCATGGGACATAAACTCCAGATGGGTCATAATTGTGTGTTTGGATGAATTGTTTGCTTTGGTTGCTTTGGTTGATAAGTATACTTTGGTTTCTAGACTAGTTTTTTTTGAGATTGTATCCATATATCTATCTATTCTATGGGGTCCAGAAATGTTTTACGAATGGTTAGTTTTCCTTTTGAACTAACCAATAACTCTGTATATTCGTAGTTCTGGTGACCCGAGTATCTTGATTTGTTTTTGTATCCATTATTGATGTTTTGATTTGGCAATACAAATGCAGAATAGATACCTAGTTTGATTTGGAAACTGTCTCTGTCTTTGTGTATCCATCCTTTGTTGTCTCCCTACTTTTAAATTTCGAGGACAAAATTTTCTAAGGGGGAATCTGTAACATGCCTAAAATTTAGTTAAGATAATTTGATATTTAATTTAATCTTTGAAAGTTAAATTGTGAATTTAAATATGAATTAATTAGAAGATTTCTAGAATAAAAAAAATTTTTGGATTAAAAATAGAATTTGATTCGGAATTTAAGAATTAAGTATTTTATAAATAAATGTGATTTTTTTATTAGTATTTAGATTTTCAAATCATTCTCTTTTAAACAAAATTATGCAAATGTAAAATATTATATATGTAAAATAGAATTGTAAATTTATAAAATAAGATTTAAAAAGCTTTATTAATTAAGGATTATATATGTATGATTATTTATAAATTGTTTCCAATTTATTTTCCTGTATAAATTATATAATTCTAAATGAAGGCTTTAAAACTTACATATATAGGTAAATATGTTTTATAATTCGAAATCAAGTAAGGGATTTAAACACCAAATACAAATTTTGACAAATGCAAACATTTTTTTTAATGTGAGAAGACATGTGTTACTTAAATTATCATTGTATTTACAAGTGTTAAACTATATAAACAAATTTACAAAAGCTATTTAAAAAGTTGTATAAAATGAAATATTGGAAATGTGTATGTGAATAAATAAAGATAAAACAAGGTTTAAAAACAAAAGTTTAAATCAATTCAAGAGAAGGTCTAAAACATAAATTTTTTATATTTTAACAAGTGTAAGAATATGAATATAAGAAATAAACAAATGTAAACATAAAGACAAGTGGAATTTAGTCCTCTCTTAAAAAAATTAATTTTTTTACATGTATTAAAAAAAATTAATGGATAATGAAAAGAGGGAAACTTTCCTCTTCTCATTTTTGTTTCAGGAACTCGAAACTGAAACCTGCAAATTGAAAACAAGAAAAAATTCTCAAATCACATACCTGAGAATTTAAAACCAGGAAAAAAAATCAAATCAAAACAGTGAAACCTGAGACATTCAAATCTGAAGCAATTGGTTATTGTTTCAACAAGGCAAGATCACCTCAGATCAAAAATAATAATTGGAGATTAAATCAAAGACCTGGAACAAACAATGTAAGCTATGGATTCAAAAGCAATATCAAATTTTTCAAAAAACATTTCAAGCCTGGAAACAAAAGCTTCAATCAGTTCAACAAGCTTCAACCTGAGTTAATCCAGTTTGCAAAGAATCCAGTTTTAAATCGAAAACAAAATTCCAAATTCAAAATTCCAGGCCTCTATCTTCAGAATGGTGAGCAAATTTTCGATCTTTAATATTTTGATACTGTGTGCATGTGTTTGTCTGAATGTATTCACTTGATTAAAATTGAATTAGGCTATATATATATAGAATGCATGTCTGGGTATATGTATATATACCTATGCTCTGTTGTTTTACAGGTCACAACCCTTAGATAAAAATCAAATTTCTCTTCATTTATTTAGTTTTAGGTTACAATTTCTAAAGGAAAGATGATGGAAATGGTATAACATCAATGTTAAAAATAAATTCAAGTTTTTATATTAGGGATTTACTTTAAAAATAAGAAATAACAGTAGAGAATCCAAATAAACCAAAAATTCAAATGTCTGGATTTCGAGATTTAATTATAGGAATGAATTTGTATTATAAAATCGTGATTTTTAAAAATCATTTCAGAATTTTTAATTTTGTATCTGAAGAGAAAATTCAAGTTGGTCGAAAATGCTTAAATCATTAATTTACGGAGATCGACTAAGTATTGACCATCGGGATTGGAGCTAGAGGTGGCTGGAGGTTTGTAAATCATCAGAAAAATACTTGATGATTTATAATTCATTGTGGTAGGGTGTCGATATCGATTTAGGGCATAAGCTCATACTCTTGTCCTGGTCAGTAATCGAGTTACTGCAGCAGCTCAGGTGAATCGAGTGTTATCGAACCAGAGCGAGAGGGTGCGTGGATCTTCGGCGTGCTTGCTGACGAAGTTGCGTGGTAGTTGGTGTACTAAGCATCGTCTTCGATCAATTTTTCTGATCTAGGTTGGTTCTAGGAAGGAGTTTGAACAACTCAATTTTGATTCAGGTCATTTTCATCAGATGGAAGTGGTCGGGGAGGTTCAGTGGATCAACGATGATGGGCCGAATGATTCAGAGTTGATCGGCGATGATCTGATCAGACATGCACGTGCACCGTGTATTTTTGATGATTAAGAAATTTTGGATCGGGGAATAAGAGATGTTGGCTTGAGTATTTGCTCGGGTTCGTAACAACCTGCCATTCATCTCCACAGAATGACGCATCATTAATAAGAAAGAAAGGGATAGAGAAAAGAAAGAAAGCGAAGAAGAAAGAAACAACACATCAGAATCTAAACAGAGGAATGAATAAATTATATTAATAACATAAGTATTACATAGTACAACAACTATCAGAGATACATAGCTTTTACAACACATACTAGACAGTTATAAAACCTGTCTAGTTATTACAACTTAATACAACTTAGAGAAAACACAGAGACACCAAACACAGCGGAACACTGAACATATCTACACGCAGAAGCCTCCTGCTCCATTGCTCCTCCACAAATTTGTCAAACCTAACCTGAATCCCTTGGCTACTCGTAAAAATTTGAGTACCTAAGAGTTTAAGAAAACAGAAGATAAACTCCGGGTCAGACATGGGTCTGGTGTGAGTAACATGTTAAAGTTGCTTAATTTTAAAAACATTTTGAAAAGAAAGGTATCACGTAAGACTTCCCACACGTAAACATGGAAAAGTTTTTACCTTACGCTAACTAAAACATTTGATAGGAAATCCAGTGATATTATAATAGGTTTAGGGTTTTCAAGTAAATATGAAATAGCCGAATGTGACGACCGCTCATGACTCCTGCACTAAACAAGGAAATAGTGCGCTGAAAGGTGTGCCAGGCCGCCATAGACGATCATCAGGGTTAAGGTAAAACAGTAAACTCTATCGTATTACTCACAGCGCATGGATAACATACAATAGAAAAGTATACATAATGAAGCTCCATAGAACAGAATCTCATCATATAAACTCATAATAGTTTGGTACAACAATCTGAATAGTCAATACATCAAGCCTCACTACATAACACTCAGAGAATCATACAAACAGCGGAACTCCCAGTACATATAGTAAGAAAACAACATGCAAAAGCCTCCAGCTCGTCTTCGTCATCAATAGCGTTAGTCACTAAGAACAGCACCTGTCACCTGCTACCTAGTCTGCCCATCTCAAAACGGATGAACATCCCAAGGTAATAAGAGTTGAATATAAAACCTTGAGTCAGACAAAAGTCCTAGTGAGCGGTAAATCAACTATCAAACATACCAAAAGAGCATAAAGGGTAAAAAGGAATAGGAACCTAACCATCCCACTCCACCTCTTTCTACAGTGATAGCCCCCAGACACAGTAAACAGAGACAAACATAGCAAAGCAGACAATTAAAGTAAAGCAATTATCACTCGAGTCAAGGTCGATGTTTTCCAAGTACAAACCCCCAAGGCCTAAACCAAGATCAGATAAGCACCCACAAAACATCGCTCTTGAGACCGAGTGACGATACAACCAAAGCATCCAAGCATCCACGACTCTGGCTATCACTGTTATCATTGCTTCGATATCACCATTAATTGAATGACCGACTCATTCTTTCATCCATCCGTCAAGGGCTAATGGTAACCCCGGTTCTAGACAGAACTTCGCACGTCATTGCACCCCGTGCCTAGGACTATCGAATCTGCCCAGATTACTTAGCACGTTGTCGCAACTCGTGCCTAGGATTATCGAATCTGCCCAGCGTACTCTTGCTTTGAGCCTACTAGAACCTTCAATAACGATGAGATCTCAGCCTTCTAGTCATCCTCCTTGACGACTATTCTCATACTAGCTCAAGCGCCTCTCGAGCCATCCATTATCAACGAACTCGAACCATATCACCGAGTTATCAACATGCTTGGAATGATCCCGTCTGGATTAAACCAAGGCTATCTCACATCATGCTTTGCTTTATCGCATCATAGCAAAGTCCCATCTCAACATCATCATCAAATCTATCCATATGAGCTTTATCATCCGCTTCATATGCCACAAGCATCTTTCCTTATTCAAGAGCCTTTCCACTTAGCTTTTGAATCATCTTCGACCAACTTGTCCAAACCAAATCATCAATCAACTAACTTCTAACAATCAATCAAATCAAACATTAATCCAAGTAATCAATCATTCAAACAAGATCTAAATAAACAGTTACAACAATAAATGGAAATTTCGTAAATAAAGAGTTCAAATCTAACAAGCATGAATTCTAAGTAATATCTTGATGAATGAACTAGCATAGGTTAACATGTAGTAAAGTGGATATCAAAACTTTATGAACAATGGATCTACATGCAGACTTAAGGAAAATGCATGAAATCACTATCTTTAACATACAAACAAGCCACAGATCCAATATACTCCTTTGGGTCACCACCACTCACCGAATCACCTAAACACTTCAAAAGCAACTAACTTCAGATCTGGACAGCAAAGGGTCTAGCTTGATCCGATAAGATTTCCCTTCAAACGATGAAATCTCTCCTCAATGGATGGAGATCTTCAACTTAAGCTCTTAGATCTTCAATTTGATCTTCAATCTAGATGGATGTAAGCACAAGATTAGAGTGGAGAAAAGAAGTGAAGAAGTGTTGTAGTCGAGTTCTCAAATTAGCAGCACTTCGTCGCTTCAAAAATCCGGATCCCAAAAAGTGAACCAAAACCGTGTATTTATAGGCCAAATTCTTAAGTCGTTCGGCCTCCTTAAGTCGGTCACGACTTAACCCTTGCCGACCTAACGACCTACGACTTATCACTCCACGGCTCAACGACTTACAAATGTAGCCGACCTAACTACCTAACACACACGAACATATACGCGACTTAACTACCTTGCTGACCTAACACTTAAGTCGCTCGTACGACCTAACATAAGTCGGTCACGACTTAAATATAATGCCGACCTAACCATCCTAATGGGTTAACACTTCTACTCTACCTACGGCTTAGCGACTTAGCAAACCCTACGACCCAACGACTTAAGACTCCTACGACCTATCACAACACAACGCTAATCTCTAGGTCACTAACTCGTTAACTCGTTAACTCGTTAACTCCTAAGCCGTTACCCTTAGGTCGTTCCATCCTATAAGTCGGTCCAACACTTAGGTCGTTAACTCCTATAAGTCATCTAATCTCTTAAGTCGGTCCAATCCTATAAGTCGCTCCAACTCCAAGTCGCTCCACCGACTCATGCTACAACTCGACCCAACCTTGGACGACTCATCTCTGGATGACTTAAGCTCCAAACAACTTAAATTCTAAACGACTTAATAACACTAACATCCTAATAACAACAGTTCTACGATTCTTCGATCCGTAAAAATACGGGTCGTTACATTCTCTCCCCCTTAGGAATTTCTCCCCCGTAATTCCAAACAAACAAGAGCAACCAAAACAATTCTGCATGCCTACCATCCATAGCAATCAACAAACCATGCATCCAATTACTAGCCTAGCATGCAGAATTCTAAGATTAGAACAAGTTACAATTTCATGAGATGCCACGACACCTTAGGGCCATACCTTGAAGAGTTCAGGATGAGCTACCTTCATCCTCTCTTCCTCCTCCCATGTACAGTCGTTAACATCATCACTCCATTATACCTTGAGCAACTTGACTACCTTCCTCCTAAGCTGTTTCGTGTCAGTCTCCACAACACGAAGCGGCTTACGAGGTCTCTTAACTACTGGATCAACCTCCAAATCTTGATAGCTATCAGCAGAAACCACCGTACTTGGGTCGTGCACATACCTCCGTAAATACGATACATGAAAAACATTATGCACACCCGACATCTTTTCCGGTAACTCCAACTTATTGGCGAGCCTTCCAATTCGCTCGATGATCGAGAATGGTCCAACAAATCTTGGAGTCAATTTTCCTTTCTTCTCGAATCGAATAACATTCTTTAGTGGAGAAATCCTTACAAAAACCATATCACCTATGCTGAATTCCAAATCCTTATGACGCTTATCGGCATAACTTTTCTGACGGTCTTGGGCTGCCTTCATTCGTCGTCGAATGATCTCCATACAATCCGTAGTTTTTTGAATCATTTCTGGCCCAAGTATCAACGTTTCTCCTATTTCCAACCAACATGTCGGAGAGCTACACGGTCTTCCATACAATGCTTCATATGGTGCCATACCAATACTTGACTGGTAACTATTATTACATGCAAATTCCACCAAATGAATATAATCTTCCCATGATCCTCCGAAGTCCAAAACACATGCTCTGAGGAGATCCTCCAAAACTCGGTTGACTCTCTCGGTCTGACCATCTGTCTGAGGGTGATAAGCTGTACTCAAACACAACTCGGTTCCCAAAGTTTCCTGGAAGCTCTTCCAAAATCCACTAGTGAACAATGGGTCTCGATCGCTCACTATACTTTTCGGAATACCATGGAATCGAACTATCCACTTAACATACAACTCAGCCAATTTCGATGCAGTCCTAGTTGATCGAACAGGAATGAATCTTGCACTCTTAGTCAATCGATCTACGATGACCCAAATCACTTCATTTCCTGCTTTGGTTCTAGGTAACCCATCGATAAAATCCATCGATATTTGCTTCCACTTCTATGTAGGAACTTCTAACGGCTGAAGTAATCCACTTGGCTTCTTCTTTTCGGCTTTTACCAACTGGCAGTTCATACATTTGGAAATAAAATTTCCAACATCCTTCTTCATACCTTCCTAGTAATAGGTTCTCTTCATATCCCGATACATCTTATTTCCACCTGGATGAATTGTCAAATTCGAATGATGACTCTCCTTCAGAACTTCATCTCTCAATTCATCTATATCGGGAACAATCAGTCATCCTTGCTTCCGAAGCCACCCCCCTCGATCGACCTCGAATCCCTTATCCTTCTCTGGATCCAATCCAGATTACAAATCTCGGATAATCTTGACAAGCTTATCGTCTCGCTTTTGGCTCTCGCCAATTCTTTCCACCAGAGTAGGTCTTATTGATAAGTTTGCCAACATCTCAGGTTCCAATTCACTTCTGGGCCTGAAGTCAAATCCAGCCAAATACTCGAGACTCTTCTATTCCGAAAACATGGCTCCCAATCCTGCATGTCTTCGACTTAACGCATCTGCCACCGCGTTACCCTTTCTCGGAGTATAGGCTATACCAAAATCATATGATGCTAAAACTCTAGCCATCGTTGCTGTCGAAGATTCAAATCCTTTTGGGAGAAAAGATACTTCAATGACTTATGATCTGTAAACAACTCGAATCGAACTCCCAATAGGTAATGCCTCCACATCTTCAAAGCAAAAACAATCGCCGCTAACTCCAAATCATGAGTCGGATAATTCCTTTCATGCGACTTTAGTTGTCGACTTGCATACACAACAACTTTATCCTTCTGCATTAGCACTGCTCCAAGTTCAGTACCACATGCATCGGTGTAAACCACCATCTCATCATTTCCACTTGGAATAGTCAAAACATGAGCACTTGTCAGTCGCACTTTCAGGATTCCGAAAGCTTGTTCACACTTAGCATCCCATCTGAACAATTGATTCTTTTTAGTCAATCCTGTTAATGGTGCAGCTATCTTGTAAAAGTCTTTGATAAACCGACGATAATATCCTGCTAATCCAAGAAAACTTCTCACATCAGATGCATTCTTAGGTCTAACCCAATCCTGGATCGCTGCCACCTTGGCGGGATCAACCGCTATTCCATTTCCAGAGATAACATGACCTAAGAACCTCACTTCACTCTTCCAGAAGTGACACTTCGAAAACTTAGCCTTCAGTTGATGATTTCGTAGGGTTTCCAAAACAATCCGCAAGTGCGTTTTGTGCTCTTCCTCAGTTCTGGAATAAATCAGAATATCATCCACGAACACAAGTACAAACTTGTTCAACTGATCCCTGAACACTCTATTCATAAGATCCACAAAATAAGCTGGTGTATTGGTCAATCCAAATGGCATTACCAGCCACTCATAGAAACCGGATGGTGTCCTGAAAGCAGTCTTCAGCACACTATCCTTTGCCACTCTCAACTGGTGAAATCCCGTTGCCAAATCCATCTGAGAAAACACCTTAGCTTCGTGAAGCTGATTAAACAAGTCATCTATTCTCGGCAATGGATACTTGTTCTTCTTAGTCACTTTATTCAGCTCACGATAATCCACACACAACCTCAACGATCCATCCGCTTTGGTTGCAAACACAGCTGGTGCACCCCATTCGGACACACTACGCCGAATGAATCCTTTCTGTAAAAGGTCATCAACTTGCACCTTCAAATCTTGTTGTTCCCTAGGCGCCATACGCCTAAGAGGCATCACAACAGGTCTGGCTCCTTCAACTAGATCGATACAAAACTCGATCTCTCTATGCGGAGGTAACCCTTTGACCTCGTCAAAGACATCCTCAAATCCATTCACAATAGGCACCGATGACAGTCCATCCCGTGGAACAACTAGCGAATACATGAAGCTCATGAAGACGCCTTCTTCATGCTTACATCGTATCACAACCTTTCGCCCCTCCACATTCTCGACTGTCACCTCCAGCCTCTTACAATCAACCCTTGTCGCATACTTCCTAAGCCAGTCCATACCCAAAATAATTCCGAACCCCGCAAAGTTCAGAACAAAACAATCACAAACAAAAAAGCAATCATGACTCGATACAACCAGACCACGGCATATCATACACAAACAAGACAAACCCACAATTGGATTAGTCACAACCAATGGTCTATCCACAATATCCGGTTCCAAACCCAACCGGCCTACAAATTTCCTACAAACAAAGGAATGCGACGCCCCAGTATCAAATAACACTCTAACTGGAACACCACAAATGGAAAGAGTACCTTGAACCACTACACTCTTTCCTTTCTCTTCCGCCATAGGAGCTTTTGAAGATGATGGCACAACTCCCAAAGCATAAGCTTGCACAATCTGTTTTTCCTTCCGTGGTTCTGGACAATTCTTCCTGATATGCCCCAGCTTGTCACAGTTGTGGCACTTCACCGGCACTCTCGGATTCTTACAATCTCTGGAGAGATGACCCTTCTGCTGACAGTTGTAGCAGGTCACTTCACCCTTCGGCTTTTTCTGGCCATCCTTACCCTTCTGTTGCTGCTGCTTCCTCTTCTTGTTTCCACCCTGATGTGGTTTAGATTCCTCCTTAGTCACAGCAACAACAGATCCTTCCTTAGGAAACAGATTCTCGTGCCTGAGAGCTTTCTCCACAAGCTTCTCAAATGGATCATCCAGATGATCCACCAACTGTCTCCCAAGATAAGTGTTCAATCCTATCACAAACTTCTCATTCTTCTGATAAGGAGATTCAATATATGACCGAGCATACTTGGACAAAGCTTCAAACACAGAAACATACTCAAGAACCGGTCTTCCACCTTGCTTGAGTTCCACAAACTTCTTGAACAGAATAGATTTCTTAGCTGTAGAAATGAACTTAGCCTCAAATCTGACTTGGAAATGCTTCCAAGTAATTTCTTCCTCTGGAGTATCAATGGTGATAGAGTTCCACCAATCAGAGGCTCTTCCCTGAACCTGTCTTGATGCAAGCTTCCTTTTGGTTGCATCCTCAATTCCCAAATCACTAAAAATCCTTCTACAAGCATCAATCCACCTCTGAACTTCAATGGTTGATTCTGTTCCCAAGAAAACCTTTCCTCCAAGAGCAATATAGTCTTTGCACAACTTAGCAAAATCCACTAGTTTTGGGGCTTGAACCTGAACTCCAACATCTACTGTTGGCCCCGGAGCTGGCATTCTCCTCATGATCGAAGTCATCATAGCCTCGAATATAGAAGCATAATCAGTAGCCCCCTCAGCGGCACGGCCTTCCCTAGCAGCTGGTCTCCCTCTTCGACTCATTCCTAATATCTAAAAGAAAAGATTAATATACCTTGAGAAACAGCTGCATAAGGAGTTCAAATCCTTCTAAGCTACTATATTATATATAGTAATCATCCATCAAAATACAATTACATCCCTCATACGTAGTTACGTCAGCGAGCGTTGGCTAAAATCGATTAACCAAAGCTCTGATACCAAATGTGACGACCGCTCATGACTCCTGCACTAAACAAGGAAATAGTGCGCTGAAAGGTGTGCCAGGCCGCCATAGACAATCATCAGGGTTAAGGTAAAACAGTAAACTCTATCGTTTTACTCACAGCGCATGGATAAAATACAATAGAAAAGTATACATAGTGAAGCTCCATAGAACAGAATCCCATCATATAAACTCATAATAGTTTGGTACAACAATCTGAATAGTCAATACATCAAGCCTCACTACATAACACTCAGAGAATCATACAAACAGCGGAACTCCCAGTACATATAGTAAGAAAACAATATGCAAAAGCCTCCAGCTCGTCTTCGTCATCAACATCGTTAGTCACTAAGAACAGCACCTGTCACCTGCTACCTAGTCTGCCCATCCCAAAAAGGAAGAACAACCCAAGGTAATAAGAGTTGAACATGAAACCTTGAGTCAGACAAAAGTCCTAGTGAGCGGTAAATCAACTATCAAACATTCCAAAAGAGCATGAAGGGTAAAAAGGAATAGGAACCTAACCATCCCACTCCACCTCTTTCTACAGTGATAGCCCCCAGACACACTAAGTAGAGACAAACATAGCAAAGCAGACAATTAAAGTAAAGCAATTATCACTCGAGTCAAGGTCGCTGTTTTCCAAGTACAAACCCCCAAGGCCTAAACCAAGATTAGATAAGCACCCACAAAACATCGCTCTTGAGACCGAGTGACGATACAACCAAAGCATCCAAGCATCCATGACTCTGGATATCACTGTTATCATTGCTTCGATATCACCGTTAATTGAATGACCGACTCATTCTTTCATCCATCCGTCAAGGGCTAATGGTAACCCCGGTTCTAGACAGAACTCCGCACGTCATCGCAGCCCGTGCCTAGGACTATCGAATCTGCCCAGATTACTTAGCACGTTGTCGCAACTCGTGCCTAGGATTATCGAATCTGCCCAGCGTACTCTTGCTTTGAGCCTGCTAGAACCTTCAATAACGATGAGATCTCAGCCTTCTAGTCATCCTCCTTGACGACTATTCTCATACTAGCTCAAGCGCCTCTCGAGCCATCCATTATCAACGAACTCGAACCATATCACCGAGTTATCAACATGCTTGGGATGATCCCGTCTGGATTAAACCAAGGCTATCTCACATCATGCTTTGCTTTATCACATCATAGCAAAGTCCCATCTCAACATCATCATCAAATCTATCCATATGAGCTTTATCATCCGCTTCATATGCCACAAGCAGCTTTCCTTATTCAAGAGCCTTTCCACTTAGCTTTTGAATCATCTTCGACCAACTTGTCCAAACCAAATCATCAATCAACTAACTTCTAACAATCAATCAAATCAAACATTAATCCAAGTAATCAATCATTCAAACAAGATCTAAATAAACAGTTATAACAATAAATGGAAATTTCGTAAATAAAGAGTTCAAATCTAACAAGCATGAATTCTAAGTAATATCTTGATGAATGAACTAGCATAGGTTAACATGTAGTAAAGTGGATATCAAAACTTTATGAACAATGGTTCTACATGCAGACTTAAGGAAAATGCATGAAATCACTATCTTTAACACACAAACAAGCCACCGATCCAATATACTCCTTTGGGTCCGTGTGAGAGATAACCACCACTCACCGAATCACCTAAACACTTCAAAAGCAACTACTTCAGATCTGGACAGCAATGGATCTAGCTTGATCCGACATGATTTCCCTTGAAACGATGAAATCTCTCCTCAATAGATGGTGATCTTCAACTTAAGCTCTTGGATCTTCGATTTGATCTTCAATCTAGATGGATGGAAGCACAAGATTAGAGTGGAGAAAAGAAGTGAAGAAGTGTTGTAGTCGAGTTCTCAAAATAGCAGCACTTCGTCGCTTCAAAAATCCGGATCCCAAAAAGTGAACCAAAGCCGTGTATTTATAGGCCAAATTCTTAAGTCGTTCGGCCTCCTTAAGTCGGTCACGACTTAACCCTTGCCGACCTAACGACCTACGACTTATCACTCCACGGCTCAACGACTTACAAATGTAGCCGACCTAACTACCTAACACACACGAACATATACGCGACTTAACTACCTTGCCGACCTAACACTTAAGTCGCTCGTACGACCTAACATAAGTCGGTCACGACTTAAATATAATGCCGACCTAACCATCCTAATGGGTTAACACTTCTACTCTACCTACAGCTTAGAGACTTAGCAAACCCTACGACCCAACGACTTAAGACTCCCACGACCTATCTCAACACAACGCTAATCTCTAGGTCACTAACTCGTTAACTCGTTAACTCCTAAGCCGTTACCCTTAGGTCGTTCCATCCTATAAGTCGGTCCAACACTTAGGTCGTTAACTCCTATAAGTCGTCTAATCTCTTAAGTCGGTCAAATCCTATAAGTCGCTCCAACTCCTAAGTCGCTCCACCGACTCATGCTACGACTCGACCCAACCTTGGACGACTCATCTCTGGACGACTTAAGCTCCAAACAACTTAAATTCTAAACGACTTAATAACACTAACATCCTAATAACAACAGTTCTACGATTCTTCGATCCGTAAAAATATGGGTCGTTACACCGAAATTGTTACATTCATTAAATTCCAGCTACTAGCCATAAAAGTGGGTAATACAATCAAAACCGTTGGCACTTATTGGATTTTGGAATCCATACAATGGCAGGGCTACCGGGGTACCGCCCGTCACAATACGTGGCCTAGATCACCATACCGAGGATTACTCCTAATCCCCTACAACACAAGACCGGAACCGTTCCTTACTGAACAGATCCAAACAAGACAACACCGCAGTTGGTGCGCATGTACAACCGCCCACTAAGCCGAATAAAAAGGGACCTCTAGATAGGGGAAAATATCGTCCTACTTGGGCAGGATCCACTTTGCCTTGCTGCACCTTCCCTGTTTTAGCCATTCTCGGTTGATGAGGCTTGAGGCTACGATTACCTTTATTGAACAAATCACTTAGAATGCTCATCGTCCACCTGACGATGTTCTGAAAGCATTCAATCCATACAAGTTCCTTCCGGGTTCGAACGAAACCGAAGGCATTATCTCGTTACACTCATTTCGGAATCACCCTCAGAGTTAACGACGATAACCCTTGCACTCTGAATCTTCATCTTCACTTGAGATTCACGACTTATCGTTAATTTGGATCGATGTGGTTTTCAGATATCCAAATATGGAAACCCGATCCCGGTCTCATCGAAATCCAAAGCGTGTCTTTTAGGTTCAAGTTGTTTTAGAGTTTAAAACAATTCAATACAATTATCTATATACACACAGATAGATAATTCACAGATCACAATAGATAATCACATTATCATCACAACAGATAATCCACATTATCATTATCAAAAGATAATCCATATCATCATCACAATGCAACCAATGCATCCATATCACTCAACATTACTAATCTCATAGTTGAGATTTCAACCCATTCAAGGCAACCAATATCATCCAATCATAAGCAATAATCTATAATCATACCATCTATAATTAATTTAAAATGAATTAAATTAATTACATCATCTCTAATTAATTTGAAGTGAATTAAATTAATTACCACATCAGTATAAATCTTGCTTACATCACCATTAATTAATTACAAATTAATTAATTAATTATCTTCTAATTTATCATCTTAATTAATCACCCCTGATTAATTATACTTTAATTAATCTTACAGAATTAATTACTCTAAACCAAATACAGTAATTAACCTTTAATTACTTCATTAATTAATTAACCATAATTAATTATATTTAACCTTGATTAATTACAATTAATTAATTACCCTTAATCCTTATTATTGATTAATTAATCAATCTTAATTACATCATTAATTATATTAGTTAATGATCCTTAATTATATTTAATTAATTATCTTTTTTAAATTAATTACATTCAGTAATTAATCTCAATTAAACCATAATTATTAATCACCTTTGATTAAGCTCGTTCTGTAATTAACTACCTTAATTACTTATCAAATTAATTACTTCTTAATTACTTATTTTTAGTTAATCCTTTGATTAATTATATAAAGTAATTCAATCCAAATTACTTTCACAATTCCATCATTATCCACTAATTACATCCAGTAATTATCTTTAATTGCTTCACTGAGTAATTGTACTTTATTAATTACATCAAGTAATTATTATCAAATCTAGTGTTTAAAATTAATTAAACTTAATTAATTAATTTAAACCAATCTCAATAAACTCCATTTATTACATTAAGTAATTAATTCCTTAATTACTTTCATTTAGTAATTAAACTTAAAAAAATTTCACAATTGATTATCATTAAATTAATTAATCTAATTAAATATTTAAATTAATCACATTAATTAATTATTAAATAATCTTAAGTTAATGACCATTATTAACAATTAAAAATTCTTTAATTACTTCTCTTAAGAAATTAACTTTCATTAATCATTATTAATTAATTAATCTTTAATATCCAATTAATTAACCTTTAATTATTTAGTTAATTAAGTGTTAACTGTAACTTAATTTATTCATAATTACTTGATTAACTAATTACTAACCATTAATTAAATCTAATTAATGATCCTTAATTATGGATTAATTATCCTTAATTAATTGATTAACTTAAGTTTTAAATTAATAATTTAAAACCCTTAATTACCTTAATTAATTATCCATTCCATTAATTAATTAAATAAATTATTCATTTAATTTCCTTAATAATTAAATGAAATTATTAATTAGTAAATTTTAAATTTGTTTTAGATAAAACCTTTCTTATCTATGGCTAAATTATCATTCATAAATACATTTGAAAATATTTATTTCAAATTCAATTTCAAATTTCATTTTGAGTTCAAACTTTAAAATGAAACCAAATTATCTTTAACCAATATAAAAATTTGAAATTCATATGTTAAAGAATACTTATATAAAAGAAATTTAAAGATTTTAAAACTAAATTCCTTTTAATTTCAAATCATTAAAGTATACTTTAACCTCTAAACTTAATTACAATATTTAAATTTATAAACTTTCTCTTATATCCAAACTTAAGATTCAAACCAAATTTGAATTCAAATTTAAAGTTCTGATTTAACTTTGTTTAAATCCTCTTTTACATTTCAAACTCCATTTAAATTCAAATTCTTTAATTACACTTTAAACTTCTTAAACACTTTAATATTATTAAGTCAATTTGAATTTAAAAACTCATTTATTTCCAAACTAGATTCAAATTCAACTTGAATCTATTTTTAAACTTAGATTTAAACTTAAATTCAGATTGAAGACTAGATTTAAAACTTTACTTTCATTTAAATCCAGGGTTTTAAATTTTATTTTAAAATTTTAAAACAGATCAATAGGTTTCTATTTAAATCTATTATCAAACTTTAAATCGAGCTACCCTATTCCTGCTCCGAGTCAACAAGCCCAACATCTTCGAGCCAACTACCAAAATCACGAGTAAAAACTCGAGTCAAATCCTCAGCTGAAACCAACTACCAATAGCATTCACACATGATCACCGTGCACCTTCACACTATTCATGAATGATTCCGATCAACGTCGACGATCTTCCCCCATCGCCGAACAACACTTCACTCCATTCCGATCATCACATTGCTCACAAGCAACTCGGATTTGAATTCGAGTTCAAAATTTGAAAACTGGAACAGGAAACAAGTATCCCCTTTAAACCTGGAACATGCCTTGATCTCGCCCCTCCGACCAACGGGATAGAAGCGACTCCGGCCACCAACTTGTTAATGGCCATACTCCCATCTCCCCAATTCTCACAACACTCGATCAACCATAAAATCCGTGACGACCCATTAACTAAGCATTCCAAAATCTAGGGATATAGACAAGAAAACATCATCACTGCTTCCATGTTGATTTGCATCACCATCACTTATTTTTCCAAACTTCTCTGATTACTCCTCTACCCACAAAAAAAATCCCAAGCCTTCAAATTGCCGAGATCACCTAAAACCCCAGTATCCCCTTTTTAGTTCAACACAGAACTGCATTCTAAATCTAACTCTAAAAACCATGAATTTAGTTTTAAAATTCAAAATTTTGAATAATGTTTTCGATTCTAATCCTGAAACCGTGAATCAACATGTTTTGAATTTCACTTATAATCAAATTTGCTCAGTTATCTTAAATTTCAGAGACGATTCAAATTTTTTACTTGAATAAATTTTAAACTTTAATTCTTGATTCGACAAACACATTTTGTATAAATCTTAAACACTAACATAGATTACATTATGTGATGAATTGGTTTGAACAAATTCTGAACCTGGGAATAAAGTACAAAAAACATAGCATGATCAAATTTATCCATTCATACATACTAAAAATCAACTAATATAAATACATATCATACACTCTTAATCATAGAAATCAACATGCAACATATTAAAATACTTAAATTCATTAAAAATGATATTACTCACCGTTTATATTGGAAGACAGAGCCATGATCTTGACAAAAACTTTGTACTTTTAAAACTGGGAATATGCAGTTCCCCTTTTAAAACTTGAATTGCTTTGAAGACTTGAGTTACTAATGCCTATATTTAAACTGGAATGCTTGCTACCTTATTTTAAAACTGCATGCATGCTTTGATTCCTAGATTCTAAGTGAAATGCAGGCTTTTATTGAATATGCAGGTTTAAAACAGTTTTGTTATGAACGCTACAGATTTGCTTGCTTTGATTACATGCAATTGGTTTTAGTAGAGGTGTTTTGAGAAATGTTTCAGGGAGTAAATGGATTTCTTGAAGATGATTTCAGATTTTTGGTTTCAAAGGAAGTGTTTTTTTTTTCAGATTTGTTTGTCGTTAGATTTTAGAAGAAGAAAAGAAAAATGAGGGATTTATATAAGCTGAAATTTGATTTTATTAAAATAAAAGAAAGAAAAAATAAAATAAAATAAAAGACACTTGTCCTAATTTTTAACATTTGTCACTTTGTAATGTTTATTGATTAACACTTGTTCTTTTAATTTTTAAAATGCTTACATTTGTCATTAAATGTTAATTAGTTATAATTATGCTAATTAGTTATTTAGTTAGATGTTAATATAAGATAAATGTAAATCCATGTTTAATCAATTAGTTAATATCTACTTATTTACATGTAGATAATTTTAAAATGAATAAATCCAATTTTATTTATAAAATAAAGTTTATGCAAATATTTTAAAATCAAAACAAATTAAAAATATTTATACTTTAAATTCAAAGCTTTGAATTAAAATTCAAATCACGTTATGTATATACATATATAACTACACAATTAAATTTTGAGAAACAATTATTTTTATTAAAATTCTATTTGTTAAAAACAGTGTATTATTATATTTTAAAAATAACAAAATTGATAACTATAAATATTTATAAAAGAAATTGTTTCTTTATCAATAAATTATTTATTTTATCCAACAACATTTAAAAGAAAATCAAAATAAACCTTATTATTATTTTTATTTAAAGTTAAACTTGAGTTAAAACATATTTTAAACTATCATGTTTACCTTATGTATTTAAAATCATTTAGTTATTTATTATACTTTTAAAAAGCTTAATATCAAATAAATTAATTTAGACGAATTAAATTTTATCTTATTAATTCAAAACCATATTTATTTATTAAATAACCTTTTAAAAGTTTAACTTTAAAACTATACCCAAATTCACTAAAGATATACATATTTATAGAAAACAAGATTTATTTATTAAATTTAAACAAGGTTTATCTATCTACAATATATACATATTCTATATACATTATAAATATAAACCAATCTACTAGCTTTTAAAAGATAAAATCTATTAATTAAATATTTATTTTATTGGATTATTAAATTAATTCAAATCTTATCAAATCAATTTAATTTTTAATTCAGATTATTAAATTGAAATTGCTTAAAATTCCGGGTCATCACATTCCTCCCCCTTAAAAGAATTTTGTCCCCGAAATTTAAAACAAAGGTAATTTAATAATCTATTTAAAGATTTAATTTTAAAACACAAGCATATATCAAACATATGCTAAGAACCATAGCAATCAATTCATACAATCAGACAAATCTAACCATCTAGACAAAATCTGGATAGAGTTTCCTCGAGTTTTCCCCGTATAAATATCGGGATACTCGCTCTATAGATTCTAAACAATCAATACTATTAAGCTACAGAGCTCCTGCTCATCTGGATCTACAAAACTGGACAGCATGTCAGACTAAAGACGAGTCTGATTCAACAATCAAATCCTTTAGAACTGCTGGTTTCAAAACCAGAGATAGACCATACACGTACTCCCTTTGAGATACGTGAAACATACCGAATCCCAGTTATCCAAACTGCAATTCAATCCTGAAAATGAAATGCTTATCTTTAAAAGAACTCAAAGATCCAAAATATCTCGGAGCTAGCTTTCCGGCCTTACCCCATCTTATAGCTCCTTTGATCGGAGAAAACTTATCCAAAACAGATCTCCGTCTCCGGAATCCAAATTCCTTTGTCCTTATCCACAAAATGTCTTCGGACGATCCTGGGCTGCCAACATACAAACTGATCAGCTCAATCCTTGTTGATTCCTCTAGAAACAAACTGAAACAAGAACAACCCAACTCAAAGAACTCCTCAAGATCAATCCAAAACCAAGAACACAAACCTCTACTCCTCAACAATAGAAGACAGAACAAACTTCTCCTTATCCGGAAAAGACAATCAGAAACACTCCCAAACTGCTTCCGCTGCACAACTCTAATCCAAGTAGATAAGAATGCTGATGAAGAACACGAGCACAAACTGGACATCACTTCCCAAAAATATGGTTCAACAGATCCATAAAAGAAAACTCAGAAGTTGCTCCAAAAATCCGAGCTACTTCATCAAACTCTCTCTGTAGGAATCATTCTTCAACTAAACTGAACCACCAGTTCCACTCCTGGAATTCTACTTGATAAGGAACCTCAATCTCCAGATATGGACAAACCTCTGACTTCCCTAAAGACATCTCGAAAATCTCCATCAACCCAAGAAAACATTCAACTATCGCTAGTCACTTTTGCGATCAACCCAGATAAATTTCCAAAGAAAAACTGTTCTCTCTTTACCAAGCAGAATAGCTTACGCTGGTCTATCCAATCCATTGAAGAAATGGATTCACTCTGCTGCTTCTGAACTCCACCTTCATAAAAACTACTCAACCAGAAAACTTCCTGATCCAAAGCTCTTCAAGAAACTCGGACTTCAAAGCTAACCACAACATTCTGCTGAATCCAGCCACAACACCGAAGCAGATCTACTTCCTTAAATTTGTTCCAAAGAAAACATCTTTATAAATAATGCATAATCACTACATCTCATCACACAGTTATACTTCCTGAGGTATCAAAATGCCATCACTTGCTTCTGCCCAACCGACAGATCCAATATTGAACTCATCCAATATCAAAGATGGACTCCGAACCTTAGTAGGTTTCCTTCAGAGATCAATGAAATCTCTACACAACTTACTCGAGACAGTATTCGGTCTACAGTCTCGACAAATACACTTCCAACCTCAAACATAAACTCCAACAAACGGTAGTTGTCGTGTTACACACACCACTACCCCATCTACCTTTATAATCTATATTGGAAAACCCGAACAGGTAACCAACAGATAGGTAGAAATATATATATATATATATATATATATATATATATATATATACATACATACATACATATATTTAAAATTACAAATACGCTCTCTCAAGATAGACACCACTCCAGAGCCTAGGTATTCACTCAACCTAATGCTCTGATACCACTGTAACGACCCGCCATTCATCTCCATAGGATGACGCATCATTAATAAGAAAGAAAGGGATAGAGAAAAGAAAGAAAGAGAAGAAGAAAGAAACAACACATCAGAATCTAAATAGAGGAACGAATAAATTATATTAATAACATAAGTATTACATAGTACAACAACTATCAGAGATACACAACTTATACAACACATACTAGACAGTTATAAAACCTGTCTAGTTATTACAACTCAATATAACTTAGAGAAAACACAGAGATACCAAACACAGTAGAACACTAAACATATCTACACGCAGAAGCCTCATGCTCCATTGATCCTCCATAAATTTGTCAAAGCTAACCTGAATCCCTTAGCTACTCGTAAAAATTTGAGTACCCAAGAGTTTAAGAAAACAGAAGATAATCTCCGGGTCAGACATGGGTCTGTTGTGAGTAACAGGTTAAAGTTGCTTAATTTTAAAAACCTTTTGAAAAGAAAGGTATCACGTAAGACTTCCCACACGTAAACATGGAAAAGTTTTTACCTTACGCTAACCAAAACATTTGATAGGAAATCCAGTGATATTATAATAGGTCTAGGGTTTTGAAGTAAATATGAAATAGCCGAAATTGTTACATTCATTAAATTCCAGCTACTAGCCACAAAAGTGGGTAATACAATCAAAACTATTGGCACTTGTTGGATTTTGGATTCCATACAATGGCAGGGTTACCGGGGTACCGCCCATCACAGTACGTGGCCTAGATCACCATACCGAGAATCACTCCCAATCCCCTCCAACACAAGACCGGAACCATTTCTTACCGAACAGTTCCGAACAAGACAACCCAGCAGTTGGTGGCATATCCAACCGCCCACTAAGCTGAATAAAAAGGGCCTCTAGACTGGGGAAAATCTCGTCTTTCTTAGGCAAGACCCACTTAACCTTGCTGCACCTCCCCTGTTTTAGCCATTCCCGGTTGATGAGGCTTGAGGTTACGATTACCTTTAGTGAACACATCACTTAGAATGCTCATCGTCCACCTGACGATGTTTTGAAAGCATTCAATCCATACAAGTTCGTTCCGGGTTCGAACGAAACCGAAGGCATTATCTCATTACACTCATTTTGGGATCACCCTTAGAGCTAACGACGATAACTCTTGCACTCTAAATCTTCATCTTCACTTGAGATTCACGACCTATCGTTAATTTGGATCGATGTGGTTTTTGGATATCTAAATATGGAAACCCGATCCCGATCTCATCGAAATCCATAGCGTGTCTTTTAGGTCCAAGTTGTTTTAGAGTTTAAAACAATTCAATACAATTATCTATATACACACAGATAGATAATTCACAGATCACAATAGATAATCACATTATCATCACAGCAGATAATCCACATTATCATTATCAAAAGATAATCTATCATCACCACAATGCAACCAATGCATCCATATCACTCAACATTACTAATCTCATAGTTGAGAATTCAAACTATTCAAGGCAACCAATATCATCCATTCATAAGCAATGATCTATAATCATACCATTTATAATTAATTAAAATAAATAAAATTAATTACATCATCTCTAATTAATTAAAGTGAATTAATTTAATTACTACATCAATATAAATCTTGCTTACATCACCATTAATTAATTACAAATTAATTAATTAATTATCCTCTAATTTATCATCTTAATTAATCACCCTTGATTAATTATACTTTAATTAATATCACAAAATTAATTACTCTAAACCAAATACAGTAATTAACCTTTAATTACTTAGTTAATTAATTAATTAACTATAATTAATTACATTTAACCTTGATTAATTACATTTAATTAATTACCCTTAATCCTTATTATTGATTAATTAATATTAATTAATCAATCTTAATTACATCATTAGTTATATTAATTAATGATCCTTAATTATATTTAATTAATTATCATATTTAAATTAATTACATTCTGCAATTAATCTCAATTAAACCATAATTATTAATCACCTTTGTTTAATCTCATTCTGTAATTAACTACCTTAATTATTTATCAAATTAATTACTTCTTAACTACTTAATTTTATTTAATCCCTTGATTAATTATACAAAGTAATTCGATCCAAATTACTTTCACAATTCCATCATTATCCACTAATTACATCCAGTAATTATCTTTAATTACTTCACCGAGTAATTGTACTTCATTAATTACATCAAGTAATTATTATCAAATCCAGTGTTTAAAATTAATTTAATCCAATCTCAATAAACTCCATTAATTACATTAAGTAATTAATTCCTTAATTATTTTCATTTAGTAATTAAACTTAATAAAATTTCACAATTGATTATCATTAAATTAATTAATCTAATTAATTATTTAAATTAATCACATTAATTAATTATTAAATAATCTTAAGTTAATGAACATCATTAACAATTAAAAATTCTTTAATTACCTCTCTTAGGAAATTAACTTTCATTAATCATTATTAATTAATTAATCTTTAATATCCAATTAATTAACCTTTAATTATTTAGATAATTATGTGTTAATTGTAACTTAATTTATTCATAATTACTTGATTAACTAATTACAAACCATTAATTAAATCTAATTAATGATCCTTAATTATGGATTAATTATCCTTAATTAATTAATTAACTTAAGTTTTAAATTAATAATTAAAAACACTTAATTACCTTAATTAATTATCCATTCCATTAATTAATTAAATAAATTATTCATTTAATTTCCTTAATAATTAAATGAAATTATTAATTAGTAAATTTTAAATTTGCTTTAGATAAAACCTTTCTTATCTTTGGCTAAATTATCATTCATAAATACATTTGAAAAGATTTATTTCAAATTCAATTTCAAATTTCATTTTAAGTTCAAACTTTAAAATGAAACTAAATTATCTTTGACCAATATAAAACTTTTAAATTCATATGTTAAAGAATACTTATATAAAAGAAATTTAAAGATTTTAAAACTAAATTCCTTTTTAATTTCAAAACATTAAAGTATACTTTAACCTTTAAACTTAATTACAATATTTAAATTTATAAACTTTATCTTATATCCAAACTTAAGATTCAAATCAAATTTGAATTCAAATTTAAAGTTCTGGTTTAACTTTGTTTAAATCCTCTTTTACATTTCAAACTCCATTTAAATTCAAATTCTTTAATTACAGTTTAAACTTCTTAAATACTTTAATATTATTAAGTCATTTTGAATTTAAAAACTCATTTATTTCCAAACTAGATTCAAATTCAACTTGAATCTATTTTTAAACTTAGATTTAAACTTAAATTCAGATTGAAGACTAGATTTAAAACTTTACTTTCATTTAAATCCAGGGTTTTAAATTTTATTTTAAAATTTTAAAACAGATCAACAGGTTTCTGTTTAAACCTGTTATCAAACTTTAACCCGAGCTACCCTATTCCTGCTCCGAGTCAACAAGCCAACATCTTCGAGCCAACTACCAAAATCACGAGTAAAAACTCGAGTCAAATCCTCAGTTCAAACCAACTACCAACAGCATTCACACAAGATCACCGTGCACCTGCATACTGTTTTTGAATGATTCCGATCAACGTCGACGATCTTCCCCCATCGTCGAACAACACTTCACTCCATTCCGATCATCACATTCCTCACAAACAACTCGAATTTGAATTCGAGTTCAAAATTTTAAACCTGGAACAGGAAACAAGTATCCCCTTCAAACCTGGAACATGCCTTGATCCCGACCCTCCGACCACCGAGATAGCAGTGACTCCAGCCACCAACTAGTTAATGGCCATACTCCCATCTCCCCAATTCTCACAACAACTCGATCAACGATAAAAGCCATGACGAACCATTAACTAAGCATTCCAATATCTAGGTCTACAAACAAGAAAACATCATCACTGCTTCTTTGGTGATTTGCATCACCATCACTTATTTTTCCAAGCTTCTCTGATTGCTCCTCTACCCACAAGAAAAATCCCGAGCCTCCAAATTGCCGAGATCACCCAAAAACCCCAATATCCCCTTTTTAGTTCAACACAGAACTGCATTCTAAATCTAACTCTAAAAACCATGAATTTAGTTTTAAAAATCAAAATTTTGAATAATGTTTTCGATTCTAATCCTGAAACAGCGAATCAACATGTTTTGAATTTCACTTATAATCAAATTTGCTCATTTATCTTAAGTTTCAGAGACGATTCAATTTTTTTACTTGAATAAATTTTAAACTTTAATTCTTGATTCAACAAACACATTTTGTATGAATCTTAAACACTAACATAGATTACATTATGTGATGATGGGGTTTGAACAAATTCTTGAACCTGGGAATAAAATACAGAGAACATAGCATGATCAAATTTATCCATTCATACATACTAAAAACTCAATGATATAAATACATATCATACATACTTAATCATAGAAATCAACATGCAACATATTAAAATACTTAAATTCATTAAAAATGATGTTACTCACCAGTTTATATTGGAAGACAGAGCCATGATCTTGAAAAAGACTTTATACTTTTAAAACTGGGAATATGCAGTTCCCCTTTTAAAACTTGAATTGCTTTGAAGACTTGAGTTACTGAGGCCTATATTTAAACTGGAATGCTTGGTACCTTACTTTAAAACGCATGCATGCTTTGATTCCCAGATTCTAAGTGAAATGCAGGCTTTTATTGAATATGCAGGTTTAAAATAGTTTTGTTATGAATGCTACAGATTTGCTTGCTTTGATTACATGTAATTGATTTTAGTGGAGGTGTTTTGAGAAATGTTTCAGGGAGTAATTGGATTTGTTGAAGATGATTTCATATTTTTGGTTTCAAGGGAAGTGTTTATTTTTTTTCAGATTTGTTTGTCTTTAGATTTTAGAAGAAGAAAAGAAAAATGAGGGAAAGAAGATTTTATATAAGCTGAAATTTGATTTTATTAAAATAAAAGAAAAATAAAAAATAAAATAAAAGACACTTGTCCTAATTTTTAACATTTGTCACTTTGTAATGTTTATTGACTAACACTTGTTCTTTTAATTTGTAAAATGCTTACATTTGTCACTAAATGTTAATTAGTTATAATTACGCTAATTAGTTATTCAGTTAGATGTTAATATAAGACAAATGTAAATCCATGTTTAATTAATTAGTTAATATCTACTTATTTACATGTAGATAATTTTAAAATGAATAAATCCAATTTTATTTATAAAATAAAGTTTGTGCAAATATTTTAAAATCAAAACAAATTAAAAATATTTATACATTAAATTTCAAAGCTTTGAATTCAAATTCAAATCAAGTTATATATATATATAACTACGCAATTAAATTTTGAAAAACAATTATTTTTATTAAAAACCTATTTGTTAAAAACAATGTATTATTATATTTTAAAATAACAAAATTGATAACTATAAATAATTTATAAAAGAAATTGTTTCTTTATTAATAAATTATTTATTTTATCCAACTATATTTAAAAGAAAATCAAAATAAACCTTATTGTTATTTTTATTTAAATTTAAACTCGAGGTAAAACATATTTTAAACTATTTCCATATTTACCTCATGTATTTAAAATCATTTAGTTAATTATTATACTTCTAAAAAGCTTAATATCAAATAAATTAAATTAAACAAATTAAATTTTTATCTTATTAATTAAAAACCATATTTACTTATTAAATAACCTTTTAAAAGTTTAACTCTAAAACTATACACAAATTCACTAAAGATATACATATTTATAGAAAACAAGATTTATTTATTTATTAAATTTAAACAAGGTTTATCTATCTACAATATATACATATTCTATATACATTATAAATATAAAATAATCTACAAGCTTTTAAAAGATAAAATCTATTATTAAATATTTATTTTATTGGATTATCAAATTAATTCAAATCTTATCACAAATATTATCAAATCAATTTAATTTTTAATTCAGATTATTAAATTGATATTACTTAAAATTCCAGGTCATCACAGGGTTGATGGTGGATTGGCTCGAAGTCAAGTGGAGTCGCACGTGTAATACGTTTAAAGATTAAATCAAAACAAAGTTTAAAAGAAAGAAATTGGTGGATCGGGTGTATAATCGGGAAAAATGGAAACTGGTTTGGGTTAATACTCGAGTTACTTTGGGTGCATGTTAGAAAAATCTTAAAATTAAAATAAAACAATATTATTTTAAATAACTATGTTAACCAGGTTTTATATAAGAAGTAAAATCGTTAACAAAATTTTAAAATAAAGCAGGAACAAGTTTCTAAAGTATGTTAAGAATAAATTAAATTTTCAAAGTTTTTTCTTAACATAATGATTTTGATTATCAATTAACTTTAAGTGTTTTACGTTAAATTATATGATTTTGTTAATTTGTTTCAAAGGTTGTTAAAATAAGATTTGAATGGGGATTATGATAAATGGGTTATCTAAAGATTGAAGGATCATTAATTTGAAACTTAATTTTAGGAGTAATTAATTAATTAAAGTAAATAATTTGAGAATAATTAATTAAAGGCTAATTAATTAAGGTAATAAAGGATGAATAATAGATGATTAGAGAATAATTTATCAGAGTAATTAATTACTTAATCAAAAGTAATTAAAAAATGAGTTAAGTAACCAAATAATTAAGATTAATTGTTGATTAAGGATAATCATTTATTAATTAAGAAAAAAATTAATCAAAATGATGATTAATTGAGGGGTTAATTTATTAAATTAAGATAATTAATTAAAGGATAATTGGAAAATTAAAGGTTAATTATATAAAATTAAGAGTTAATTATCTAATGATTTAAGATTGATTAATTAGCTAATCAAATTTGATTTAAATTAATTAGTGAAGTTCATTCATTTATAAATTAAGGTTGATTAATTAATAGTCAAAGGATTAATTAATTTATAGATTGAGGTTAATCAATAAATCAAAGAATAAGTAATTAACATAAATCATGGTTAATTAATGTTAATCAACCAGAATTAGTGATTAATCTCGTTTTAATTAATCAAATGGTCAATTAACCTTATTTATGGATGATTGTATTTTATTTTATGCTGTGAATTGTTTTGTCATCTCTACTGCGTAATGCTTTGTGATTCAAATTTAATTCAAGCTGTGATGAATGTAGTTTATTTATTTATAATGCATTTATATTATCTGCCTGTGATTCTGTGCATATGGATAAGCGTTATATGATATACCGCTTATCGATATTGTTGTGATTGTAATCTGTGATGACTGAATGATGTTGCACTATCGTGTTAAACCCCTGGACTACACTTTACACACACAAATATGGATTGCACGCGGAAATCGGTTAAGTCAAAGGTTTTTAAAATAGTTTTGAATTTGAACTTTAAATCCAAATGGTTTTGGAAATGGATTGGGTTTAAAGTGAAAAACTTTTGAAAAGGTGTTTTAAAAATGAAATTTATTTTGAATAACTTAATAAAGATTTGAAATTTGAATAACTTGAATTGAATTGGAACTCAATATCTGAAATTGAATTCTATATCTGGTATTTATGATGTAAAAAGGTTATACAAGCTATAAATGTATTCATATGGGTTTTTAAAACATTTTAAAACTATAGTTTTAAGAATTTGAATTTAACCCATTTTTATATTTGAAAGTTCTTAACTCGTGTAAATATAATCGGGTTTTCCAAAACGGAAACAAGTGGTTTAAATAATAATAGCTTTTATACAAGGAAAGATTTCCCAAATTATGACGAAAAGATTTCAAGTTTGAAATAAAATGGATTTGAAAGTTATGAATTAATCTTTTGAAATGATTTTTTTTGAAAGCTATGAATTGAATCTTTGATTTGATGAGTTAATCCAACTTGAAATGGAATTGTTTTGAAAGGCTAGAAATGAATCTTTGTTAAAGATTACTAATCCTTGTTTTAAATTGAAAGCGGGTTTTAAAGATAAATCTTTGTTTAAATGATCAAAGTGTGGAAATTATTGAAACCATTGAAAGGTTTTTTGACATGAATCTTTTTGTTTAAAAGATTTGTAAATGTTAATTTTTTTAACCATTTGAAAGAAAAGTTTTGGATAATAAGTTGTGACTTAACTGAGATCCCATATCCATATGTTTTTAAATATTGCGCACACTATTCGGTTTAGCCGGCAGAGGACCCTTGTGTCGTATAACTCATTCCGAATAGTGATACGACGTTATGGATAGCAATTGAAGACCGGTGGTGAAGACGGGATATTTTTGAAAAGGAAAAGGTTTCCTGTCGAATGTCTCTACATCGGCTAATCCTCGATATAGAGATTTGAGCACCCTTTGTGATGGGGAGTCCGGACGTGATTAGGAATTATTCGTATTTGCAAGGACTTCTTCGGAATTGCCTTCGATTCTGTTCGAACCCGGAACAGACTTGTGTGGATGTGTGTCTGACGTTACACTTTGAGATGTAAAGCTGGTTTCTATCAAATACATTTCTGTTTGGTGGCGGAGATTTATTCTCTTAGCTTAACACCCTTCTCTGAGACGTACGAGCTCAGAGGTTATGTAGTTGATGGTTACTAGTGATACATTCCCAATTTGGCAATGTGGCATATGAAGTGCTGCCGATCATTTGTTGATCAAAGCACGGCTTTGTAAAAAACGTAGCTTTATGAACGAGACTTCATCGAACTTCACAACCCGAAATGGTCGAAATAGGAAGAATGCAGCAAGGTTATTTGGGGGTAGCGCCTCCTTAGGGTATGTTTATTTCCTTCTGGATAGAGGTGGTATCATGGTATGGAGCCTAGATACTTAACCTATGTGGTAGCTGCAAATTTATTACTTTGTGGTTGTTGGTGAATCCCGGGATAAAGGTTGGTTACGACCGGGGGATGGCACACTCCTGTCAGTAGTTACCTAGTTACAAAGGCAACTCGGTCTTGTGTTGGCAGTGATCCGGTTAGGTTCTCGAGGCGTCCCTCCAGAGGCGTACCCATGTGGCAATGGGAAGTTCCTTGGCCTGACCATTTGTTGGAAATCCAATCACCACTACGCGCCTTGTACGGTTTTAGTTGTAGAACCTGCCATCTAACATGGTGGCTATAGTAGCATACTATAATGGTACGTATGCTGGCTAAGATTAATATTATACTTTCGAAATGTTTTCCACTATGCACTAATAATAATATCAAAATGGTTTTTGCGTATTAAGCATGTTTGACTATCATAAGGGGAAATCTCCCCCAAGTGTGCGATTACATGGTGTGTGTGCCGGGAGGCCTTATGGTAGTTTCATTTCCCAAAAAGCATTGCAGATTCCAAATTTAAATTCTTTTTGTTTTTTAAAAGGTAAAATGTTTTTGTTTGCTCATACCAGTCCCATGACCGACCCGGAGTTTATTGTTCCCTTCCTAAACTCTGGGTGCCTACAAATTTCCACACGGGCAGTCTAGATTTGGGTTTTTCGGATAGTAGATATAGATATCGACTCGGTAGCTTTCGGCTTTCTCTTTGGTATTCTTTGGAGATCTTGGATGTTGGAGTCATTGGATTCACTGGACGAGGCTTGCTTATCTTTGTGCAACATAATGGTGGTTCGAGCTATCTATGGGGATTGCTGATATTAGTGTTTCTTTTGGAGTTTCAAGTTCTAGTTGTTTTCCGCTGCTAGTTCATTTGTGTTTCCGCTGTAGCTTTGTATCTTAGCTCTGATATTTGTTGGGTTGTGTATCATTGTTGTATATCATTCTGGATATTGTATCACTGGAGTTGTATATGATATTCATTTCTTTTCTTCCTCTATGTTGTTTTACTTGATGCATTATAAGCTCCGGCGAACCAGATTCGACATTTGGATCTGCGGCATTGGAATACGAGTGTCGTATTCGGTGCCGATTTTCGAAGGTCGAGTCAGTGTCGCTACAATTGGTAACAGAGCTGAAGGTTGAAACTTTAGCTCAGGAGTATAACACATTAGGCAACTCATTAGAGATAGGGTGAAGTATACCCTAGAATGAGTATTTCCCTAAGATATCCGTTCGAATGCCTCAGTAAATTTTTCTTACTATCCCCTGATAGTGAGTATGAGTGCAAGAAGATGACGAGATAGGGGACAGGGTAGTACCACTACAAATGGTCAGTACCCTGCAATAGCGGAAACAACTTTCTCTATCAATCACCTTTGATTCGTCTTTTCAATTCTTTAATGATTCCTGGCAGCTCCAAGAAGAAGCTTTGATATATTTGCATGGGACATAAACTCCAGATGGGTCAGAATTGTGTGTTTGGATGAATTATTTGCTTTGGTTGCTATGGTTGATAGGTATACTTTGGTTTCTAAACTAATTTTTTTGAGATTGTATCCATATATCTATCTGTTCTATGGGGTCTAGATATGTTTTACGAATGGTTAGTTTTCCTTTTGAACTAACCAATACCCCTGTATATTCGTAGTTTTGGTGACCCGAGTATCTTGATTTGTTCTTGTATCCATTATTGGTGTTCTGATTTGGTAAGCCAAATGCGGAATAGATACCCAGTTTGATTTGGAAACTGTTTCTCTGTCTTTGTGTATCCATCCTTTGTTGTCTCCCTACTTTTAAATTTCAAGGACGAAATTTTCTAAGGGGGGAATCTGTAACATCCCTGAAATTTAGTTAAGATAATTTGATATTTAATTTAATCTTTGAAAGTTAAATGGTGAATTTAAATATGAATTAATTAGAAGATTTCTAGAATAAATAAATTTTTTGGATTAAAAATAGAATTTGATTCGGAATTTAAGAATTAAGTATTTTATAAATAAATGTGATTTTATATTAGTATTTAGATTTTCAAATCATTCTCTTTTAAACAAAATTATGCAAATGTAAAATATTATATATGTAAAATAGAATTGTAAATTTATAAAATAAGATTTAAAAAGCTTTATTAATTAAGGATTATATATGTATGATTATTTATAAATTGTTTCCAATTTATTTTCTTGTATAAATTATATAATTCTAAATGAAGGCTTTAAAACTTACATATATAGGTAAATATGTTTTATAATTCGAAATCAAGTAAGGGATTTAAACACCAAATTCAAATTTTGACAAATGTAAACATTTTTTTTAATGTGAGAAGACATGTGTTACTTAAATTATCATTGTATTTACAAGTGTTAAACTATATAAACAAATTTACAAAAGCTATTTAAAAGGTTGTATAAAATGAAATATTGGAAATGTGTATGTGAATAAATAAAGATAAAACAAGGTTTAAAAACAAAAGTTTAAATCAATTCAAGAGAAGGTCTAAAACATAATTTTTTTATATTTTAACAAGTGTAAGAATATGAATATGAGAAACAAACAAATGTAAACATAAAGACAAGTGGCATTTAGTCCTCTCTTAAAAAAATTAATTTTTTTACATGTATTAAAAAAATTAATGGATAATGAAAAGAGGGAAACTTTCCTCTTCTCATTTTTGTTTCAGGAATTCAAAACTGAAACCTGCAAATTGAAAACAAGAAAAATATCTCAAATCAAATACCTGAGAATTTAAAACTAGGAAAAAAAATCAAATCAAAACAGTGAAACCTGAGACCGGGATTAGATATTGTTATACTCTCTGCCAATACCAAAACCACTTTAACAAGTGTGTACGTGGTGGAGATTCCAGAAACGAACTAAGATGGGTTGTCTAACATCATTGAAATTAAGTTAAGATAATTCGATAATTAATTTAATCTTTGAAAGTTAAATTGTGAATTTAAATATGAATTAATTAGAAGATTTCTAGAATAAATAAAATTTTTGGATTAAAAATAGAATTTGATTTGGAATTTAAGAATTAAGTATTTTATAAATGAATGTCATTTTTTTATTAGTATTTAGATTTTCAAATCATTCTCTTTTAAAAAAAATTACGCAAATGTAAAATATTATATATGTAAAATTGAGTTGTAAATTTATAAAATAAGATTTAAAAAGCTTTATTAATTAAGGATTATAAATGTATGATTATTTATAAATTGTTTCCAATTCATTTTCCTGTATAAATTATATAATTCTAAATGAAGGCTTTAAAATTTACATATATAGTTAAATATGTTTTATAATTTGAAATCAAATAAGGGATTTAAACACCAAAATACAAATATTGACAAATGCAAACATTTTTTTTAATGTGAGAAGACATGTGTTACTTAAATTATCATTGTATTTACAAGTGTTAAACTATATAAACAAATTTACAAAAGCTATTTAAAAAGTTATATAAAATAAAATATTAGGAAATGTGTATGTGATAAATAAAGACAAAACAAGCTTTAAAAACAAAAGTTTAAATCAATTCAAGAGAAGGTCTAAAACATAAAAAGTTTATATTTTAACAAGTGTAAGAGTATGAATATAAGAAAATAACAAATGTAAACATAAAGACAAGTGGCATTTAGTCCTCTCTTAAAAAAATTAATTTTTTTACATGTATTAAAAAAATAAAAATGAATTAATGGATAATGAAAAGAGGAAAACTTTCCTCTTCTCATTTTTGTTTCAGGAATTCAAAACTGAAACCTGCAAATTGAAAACAAGAAAAATTTCTCAAATCAAATACCTGAGAATTTAAAACCAGGAAAAAAAATCAAATCAAAACAGTGAAACCTGAGACATTCAAATCTAAAGCAATTGGTTATTGTTTCAAAAAGGCAAGATCACCTCAGATCAAAATAAATAATTGGAGATTAAATCAAAGACCTGGAACAAACAATGTAAACTATGGATTCAAAAGAAATATCAAATTTTTCAAAAAACATTTCAAGCCTGGAAACAAAAGCTTCAATCAGTTCAACAAGCTTCAACCTGAGTTAATCCAGTTTGCAAAGAATCCAGTTTTAAATCAAAAACAAAATTCCAAATTCCAGGCCTTTGTCTTCGGAATGATGAGCTAATTTTCGATCTTTAATCTTTTGATACTGTGTGCATGTGTTCTGAATGTATTCACTTGATTAAAATTGAATTAGGCTATATATATATATATATATATATATTGAATGCGTGTCTGGGTATATGTATATATACGTATGCTCTGTTTTTTTACAGGTCACAACCCTTAGATAAAAATCAAATTGCTCTTCATTTATTTAGTTTTAGGTTACAATTTCTAAAGGAAAGATGATGGAAATGGTATAACATCAATGTTAAAATTAAATTCAAGTTTTTATATTGGGGATTTACTTTAAAAATAAGAAATAACAGTAGAGAATCCAAATAAACCAAAAATTCCAATGTCTGGATTTCTAGATTTAATTATAGGAATGAATTTGTATTATAAAATCGTGATTTTTAAAAATCATTTCATAATTTTTAATTTTTTATCTGAAGAGAAAATTCAAGTTGGTCGAAAACACTTAAATCATTGATTCACGGAGATCGACGAAGTGTTGATCATCGGGATTGGAGATAGAGGTGGCTGGAGGTTTGTAAATCATCAGAAAAATACTTAATGATTTTATAATTCATTGTGGTAGGGTGTCGAGATCGATTTATGGCATAAGCTCATACTCTTGTCCTGGTCAGTAATCAAGTTACTGCAGCACCTCAGGTGAATCGAGTGTTATCGGACCAAAGCGAGAGGGTGCGTGGGTCTTCGGCGAGCTTGCTGACGAAGTTGCATGGTAGTTGGTGAACTAAGCGTCGTCATCGATCAATTTTTCTGATCTAGGTTGGTTCCAGAAAGGAGTTTGAACAACTCAATTTTGATTCAGGTCATTTTCATCATATGGAGGTGGTAGGGGAGGTTCAGTGGATCAACGATGATGGACCGGAGGATTCAGAGTTGATCGACGATAATCTGATCAGACGTGCACGGTGTATCATTGATGATTGGGAAATTTTGGATCGTGGAAGAATAGATGTTGGCTTGAGTATTAGCTTGGGTTGATGGTGGATTGGCTCGAAGTCAAGTGGAGTCGCGCGTGTAATACATTTAAAGATTAAATCAAAATAAAGTTTAAAATAAAGAAAATGGTGGCTCGGGTGTATACTCGGGAAAAATGGAAACTGGCTCGGGTTAATACTCGAGTTACTTTGGGTGCATGTTAGAAAAATCTTAAAATTAAAATAAAACAATATTATTTTAAATAACTATTTTAACCAGGTTTTGTATAAGAAGTAAAATCGTCAATAAATTTTTAAAATAAAGCAGGAAAAAGTTTCTAAAGTATGTTAAGAATAAATTAAATTTTCAAAGTTTTTTTAATAATGGTTTTGATTATCAATTAACTTTAAGTGTTTTAAGTTAAATTATATGATTTTGTTAATTTATTTCAAAGGTTATTAAAATATGATTTGAATGGAGATTATGATAATCGGGTTATCTTAAGATTAAAGGATCATTAATTCGAAACTTAATTTTAGGAGTAATTAATTAATTAAAGTATATAATATGAGAATAATTAATTAAAGGCTAATTAATTAAGGTAATAAAGGATGAATAATAAATGATTAGAGAATAATTTATCAGAGTAATTAATTACTTCATCAAAAGTAATTAACAAATGATTTGAATTAAGTAACCAAGTGATTAAGATTAATTGTTGATTAAGGATAATCATTTATAATTAAGAAAAAATTTAATTAAAATGATGATTAATTGAGGGGTTGATTTATTAAATTAAGAGAATTAATTATAGGATAATTGGAAAATTAAAGGTTAATTATTTAAAATAAAGAATAGATTATCTAATGATTTAAGATTGATTAATTGGTTAATCAAATTTGATTTAAATTAATTAGTGAAGTTCATTAATTTATAAATTAAGGTTGATTAATTGATAGTTAAAGGATTAATTAATTTATAGATTGAGGTTAATCAATAAATCAAAGAATAATTAATTAACACAAAATATGGTTAATGAATGTTAATCAACAAGAATTAGTGATTAATCTGGTTTTAATTAATCAAATGGTAAATTAACCTTATTTATGGATGATTGTATTTTATTGAATGTTGTGAATTGTTTTGTCATCTCTACTGCGTAATGCTTTGTGAGTGAATGTAGTTTATTTATTTATAATGCATTTATATTATCTGCCTGTGATTCTGTGTATATAGATAAGCGTTATATGATATACCGCTTATCGATATTATTGTGATTGTAATCTGTGATGATTGAATGTGGTTGCACTATCATGTTAAACCCCTGGACTACACTATACACACACAAATATGGATTTCATGTGGAAATCGATTAAGTCACAGATTTTTAAAATAGTGTTGAATTTGAACTTTAAATCCAAATGGTTTTGGAAATGGATTGGGTTTAAAGTGAATTTTTTTTGAAAAGGTGTTTTAAAAATGAAAGTTATTTTGAATAACTTAATAAAGATTTGAAATTTGAATAATTTGAATTAAACTGGATCTCAATATCTGAAATCGAATTCTATATTTGGTATTTATGTTTCAAAAAGGTTATACAAGCTATAAATGTGTTCATATGGGTTTTTAAAACATTTTAAAATATGGTATTGAGAATTTGAATTTAACCCAAGTTTATATTTGAAGGGCCTTAACTCATGTAAATATAATCGGGTTTTCCAAAACGGAAACAAGTGGTTTTAAATAATAATAGCTTTCATATAAGGAAAGGTTTTACAAATTATGACAAAAAGATTTCAAGTTTGAAATAAAATGGCTTTGAAAGTTATGAATGAATCTTTGGAAATGATTTTTTTGAAAGCTATGAATTGAAACTTTGATTTGATGAGTTAATCCAACTTGAAATGGAATTGTTTTGAAAGGCTAGAAATGAATCTTTGTTAAAGATTGGTGATTCTTGTTTTAAATTGAAAGGGGTTTTTGAAGATAAATCTTTGTTTAAAAGATTAAAGTGTGGAAATTATTTAAACCATTGAAAGGTTTTTTGAAATGAATCTTTTTGTTTAAAAGATTTGTAAATGGTAATTTGTTTAACCATTTAAAAGAAAAGTTTTGGATAATAAGTTGTGACTTAACTGAGATCCCATATTCATATGTTTTAAATATTGCGCTCACTATTCGGTTTAGCCGGGAGAGGACCCTTGTATCGTATAACCCGTTCTGAATAGTGATACGACGTTATGGATATCAATTGAAGATCGGTGGCGAAGACCAGATATTTTCGAAAACGATAGGGTTTCTTGTCGAATATCTCTGCATCAGCTGATCCCCGATATAGAGATTTGAGCACCCTTTGTAATGGGGAGTCCGGACGTGATTAGGAATTATCCGGATTTGCAAGGACTTCTTCGGAAATGCCTTCGGTTCTGTTCAAACCCGGAACAGACTTGTATGGATGTGTGTCTGACGTTACACTTTGAGATGTAAATTTGGTTTCTACCAAATACATTTCTGTTTGGTGGCGAAGATTTATTCTCTTAGCTTAACACCCTTCTTTGAGACGTACGAGCTGAGAGGTTATGTAGTTGATGGTTACTAGTGATACATTCCCAATTTGGTAATGTGGCATACGAAGTGATGCTGGTCATTTGTTGATCAAAGCATGGCTTTGTAAAAAGCGTAGCTTTGTGGACGAGACTTCATCGAACTTCCCAACCCGGAATGGTCGAAACAGAAAGAATGCAGCAAGGTTATTTGGGTGTAGCGCCCCCTGAGGGTATGTTCATTTCCTTCTGGATAGAGGTGGTATCATGGTATGGAGCCCTGAAACTTAACCTATGTGGTTGCTGCGAATTTATTACTTTGTAGTTGTTGGTGAATCTCGGGATAAAGGTTGGTTACGACCGGTGGATGGCATACTCGTGTTAGTAGTTACCTAGTTACAGAGGTAACTCGGCCTTGTGTTGGCAGAGATTCGGTTAGGGTCTCGAGGCGTCCCTCCAAAGGCGAACCCATGTGGCAATGGGAAGTTCCTTGGCCTGACCATTTGTTGGAAATCCAATCACCAATACGCGCCTTGTACGGTTTTTGTTGTAGAACCTGCCATCTAACATGGTAGTTATAGTAGGCATACTATAATAGTACGTATGCTGGCTAAGATTAATATTATACTTTCGAAATGTTTTCCACTATGCACTAATAATAATATCAAAATGGTTTTTGCGTATTAAGCATGTTTGACTATCATAAGGAGAAATCTCTTGCAAATGTGTGATTGCATGGTGTGTGTGCTGGGAGGCCTTATGGTAGTTTCGTTTTCCAAAAAGCATTGCGGATTTCAAATTCAAATTCATTTTGTTCTTTAAAAGATAAAATGTTTTTGTTTTCTCATACCAGTCCCATGACTGATTCGGAGTTTATTGTTCCCTTCCTAAACTCTGGGTGCCCACAAATTTCTACACGGGCAGTCTAAAGTTGGGTTTTTCAGATAGTAGATATAGATATCGATTCGGTAGCTTTCGGCTTTCTCTTTGGTATTCTTTGGAGATCTTGGATATTAGAGTCTTTGGATTCACCGGACGAGACTTGCTTATCTTTGTGCAATATGATGGTGGTTCGACCTATCTATGGGGATTGCTGATATTAGTGTTTCTTTTGGAGTTTCAAATTCTAGTTGTTTTCCGCTAGTAGTTCATTTGTGTTTCCGCTATAGCTTTGTATCTTAGCTCTGATATTTGTTGGGTTATGTATCATTGTTGTATATCATTCTGGATATTGTATCATTGGAGCTGTATATGATATTCATTTCTTTTCTTCCGTTGTATTGTTTTACTTGATGTGTTATAAGCTCCGACGAACCAGATTCGACGTTTTGATCTACGGCATTGGAATACGAGTGTCGTATTCGGTGTCGATTTTCGAAGGTCGAGTCAGGGTCGCTACAGGTTGGTGAACGATTTCTGTATGAGGTATTTACATGACCTTGACTCCCGTGAGTTAGCTTGATGCGGCTAAAATTAGGAGCCATGATGAGCCAAGTGAGGTCATTCCTTCGATCGATCACACTTCTTTGATACTATATTCTGACTTTGTGATTTTATTTGGCGGCCACCCTTGATTTTGATTTGGGAGTGTGTTTCGAGTTGGGAGGTAGTAGCAGCTATGCATTACCACCAGTCCAGATGCGCAAATGGTATATCTACCCTGGTATTTCCTCGTGCGCCGTGGCGCATGCCCTATCGTGCCTTCTACGAGTTTTTTTGTACCATACCTATGGAATGCCCTCTAATAATCCTTCTGTTTACGACTATGGGAATATATATAAATTATGTTAAGGGGGATATGGGTAACGCCTTAATGCTATTTAAATACTTTTTCTTTACCGTAGACATATTATATTAGCGTATTGTACTACATAGTAGATAGTTTAATGGATCCTTAGGAGACGTGGACCCGAATATCTCTTGAGTTATTGCACTCACGTTAGACACTGGATAAGATGCAACGACCCAGAATTCTAATCACTTAAAATTCAGATATATAATTTATTTTAAATATTCAAAGTAAAATTTATAAGTTTAATAACCTATATTTCGAATATATGGATTTGATGGGATAATTAAACTGTTAATTTAATATTTGAAATTGCATAAATAATTGAAATTTGAATTTAATATGAATTAAAATGAATTATAAAGTTTAATTAAATCCTATTCGAATTAGAATGATGTTAGATAACTTTTAAAATTGAATTAAAAGTTAATTTGTAGAAATTGAATATTTTAATAATTAATTAACGTGTAAAAATAGCCTTTTTTCACACAATCTCGGATTTCGAAGAGACCAGTTTCGTTGGATCCGTAATGTTGTATTATTGTAAGATTTCAAATTTCATGTCAATTGGATTTACGGTTTGTTCGAGGCAAACTAAAATGCGTAGAAATTTGTTTAAGTAAAATTTTAAATTTAAATAAGTCGATTCGAAAATCTATCTTCCAATACGATCGAATTGGCACCCGATATATATTCCATTGCGTTCGGAATAAGGGTAAAATATTATAAATGTCAGGCGGCAGACTTCGTTTAGAGTTCGATTTATTTTTGGGTGAATAGTGTTTTGGAATTTTCTATAAAAGGATGTTATTTTTTCACCTTTTCACTAAAACCCTAGAGAACCTATGTCAGCCGCCACCCTAATATGGCGAAAAACTTGTTTCTTTTCTCCTCGATTATCTCCAAATCCACATGTAATTAGCTGAAACCACCAATATCAACATTGAAGAGCATGTCATGATCTATCGATCCAACGGTGATGATCGTTTAAGGCGGATCCGATCAAAGACAAATTGGCCACAAAGGCTGTGCATTCAAACTTGATTTTCGAGGCTAGATGACAACCGAGTTCGACAAGATTCAGGCCAACGATGGAGCAAGGGTTGATCGTTCAAATAAAGGGGTTTGATCGTCGTATATGTCGATGATAGTGGCACGTAAATTAATAAGAGTAGACGGCATGATGGGTTTAACGGCTGGATTTTTCACGCGATGCTGAAGAAGCAAATGTGGATGGCCACAATCTGGTTTTTGGAAATCGAGGGCTAGGATTAATTGTAGGGTTTGAAATTAAAAATAAAAATTGTGGAATTTATATATATAAATTCATACAAACTTTAAAATTTCATAACTTCTTCATACGAGGTACGATTTTGACGAAACAAGTTGTGCTAGGTCCGTATTAAAGAGCACTACATTTTAGAGTTTTTTTTGGAATAAGACACTACGATTGCTATTGGAAACAATGTGAGTACAATTCACTCTTTCTGACTCATTGATATTTTTAATATGTGAGAATAAATATTGTTAATGACGATTGATGATTTTTTGAATGATTATATATATATATATATATATATATATATATATATATAGATTGGTATTCAGATATATTGCTGCCTATTGGAGCAGATGAGATCCTACAGGTTCCCGTGTATGAGCGGATGGCCCTTTTTTACGCCCGTCTGCCTCGATACAGATATTGTATAGATATTTATAGTATGTATATTTGTTGTAGATGACAGGTTAGAGGGATCCAACTAGATTCCTCACCAGTATTGGTTTATTTACAGATATTGATATATATGCTGTTATTATATGATATATGATGTTTTGGATGCCGTGTGATGTATTTAGTGTTGTTGCAGCATTGAGCCTATTTTTAGGAATTTAAAAATGTTAAAGTGATGATTTCAAATTAAAAAGGATTTTTAAAGTGATTTTGAAATATGCGTTTTATTGAATTTTGAATTGTTAAGTAAATGAATTTATTTTGAATAAATAAAGTTATAGCTTTTATGTTATAAAAATTATGGTTTTTATGAAATATAATCAGAATGTGATTTTTGAAATATGAAGCTAATGATTTGGTAAATACTTTATATTGAGTTTTTTAATAATTATAAATAGTTTATGTATAAAATTTATAAAATTGATATTTTTATAAATCGAAATAATGAAATTATAAACGAGTTTGGTAAATGAAATGGAGTTATAAACGTATTTTATAAGTGAATAAGATTTATAGTTTGTGAAGTTATAAAAGAATGAATTTTGTAAATAAATGATATATAAGTGAATTAACTTATAATTTGGATTTTGGCATATAAACGAGATAAATGAGTTTGGTTAATAAAAGGATTTCATAAATGGAAGTTTTTATAATATATAAATGGAATTTATAAACATTGTTTTATAAATCCGAAAGCAATTGAATTTAAATTATGGAAGTTTATTAAAGGAATTCATCCATGATTTTAGACAGTGGATAATCCTTTAATTTAATGTACAATAGTAATTAATTTGGTAAAAGGGTTATATTCACGATTTTGGACAGTGGATTATCCTCTAATAAATATGTAGAAATACCGGATTTGGTAAACGAAGTATACTCACGATTTTGGACAGTGAATAATCTTTTGAAATTAAATAAATGTTTTGAAAAGTGATATTACTAAAAGGAGCTAAATGATTTGAAGATGTTTAAAATGTGTTAAGTATCGAATACATAAATTTCAACATTCATTTTTGAAATAGACGTTTTCGAGAAATAAGGACTATAACACCGTTGTTAGAGTAGATGATATCTGAAAGGAAATGTTTTGTATAGTATATGGGATTTATATATCTGTCTTACTTTCGAATCCCTATACTAGTGATTTTGGGTTGTCGTAACGATGTTTTACAGTTTTGACCCAAATAAATGTGTTTATAGAGAATGTTTTCCTTATAGAATAAAATATATACTTAATCCTGATTTATGTATATGGAATATTTTCTTAGTGTTGAAAATAAATTGAAATGTGAATTACTTATTATTAAATAAGTATATGGAAATGTTTTCCAATATTGAAAAGTTGAAATTGTTTTGAGATTATATCTTTTTAAAAGATAATTTGAAGTAAATATTTGGCAAATGATTTAATTAATAAAAGATTAATTAAAAGGGCCTAGTGATTGCGTATGGTGCTAAATATTTGTTTGTTTACTTTGATTGTTAAATAACTGACTATCAAATTTGGCCAATTTTGTTCCTCGACTTGATGTGGGAACTATTTAGTCGTACACTTAGTACATAGCCATCTGTGTAGGCTTGATTATCTTTTGTGTTGAGGATGTTGTTTCATATAGTGTAGAGTATTACTCCAATCTATCGAGCTTCCCTCTTGGCCCGAAGCATAGCATGTTGAAAATTGAAGATGTGATAAGTCTATGAGACTGAGTTCCATATGAAGTTGAGAAACGCTTTCGCATTGTTGGTGCGAAGAGACCGGGATCAGATTTATTTGAAAAACACTTCGGACCAATGTATATGCGTTTGATTGTGCAAGTTATCGATGATATTGATATTGATATTGATATTCAGGATTTTCATAGTGGGGGATTGCTTGTTGATTGTTTGGGGTTAAAATCCCAATATACATATAGTAGCAGTGGTCTCTTCATTATGAAATATCCAATACAATGACTATTCGCTACTAATCCTAGGGATTTCCCTGCAGGATGTGGTAGGAAAGTACCTTCGGTTTGTCCTGTTCATGAACAACTTGTATGGATGTTTGTCCGTCATTGCATTTCTAAAGATTACGTACATTGATTTTTACAAATGCACATCAGTGGTGGCAAAAAATGCAACTTCTCTTAGCTTAACACCCTCCTTGAGACATATGAGATTAAGGGTTGTATTTTGTGGAAGGCAATTAGCAGTCAACTGAAATGACCGTGTGGCATTACAAAGTGATGTGATATGTGATTGTGAACGGTAATCGTTATCTCAAGCCTCATCAACTGAAGATGACCAAAATAGGGTTAGATGCAGCTAGGCCAATTGGGTCGCTCCCAAGTAGGATATGATCATCCTCTTCTAGATATATCTTTATACGCTACGACGTCATGTATCTGATTATTGTGGTTTGTATGCTAGAGGGCCCTTGGTAAAGGTCGGTAATGACCGGAGGATGATATATTCGGTACCATCTAGTTATAGAGGTGGGCCGATCTTGTGTTGGTAGAGGATCCTTTGTGATGATCCTCGGTACATTCCTCTAGAGATTTACTGCTAGAAGGTAGTCCCTTCACCTGGTCATTTGTATGAAAATCCAAAATCCACTATGAGCCTACCATTTTTATTGTATTACCCATTTTGGGCTATATGCTGGAATTTAATCATTGTAATAATTTCGACTATGATTAATATTATGTGTATACTAGACACTAAGATAATATCAGATGATTTGATATGAAATGTTTTTATGTAAGGACCTGTCTTACGAGATACTTTTGTTTTTAATAAAGGAAAAGTTTGATAATTTAATAAATTCAGTTGAGTGTGTTTCTCATGCTGGTTTACCAGACTGATCTGGGCGTTCTTCTCTTTCAATGCTCAGGTCAAATTGAGTATATTTACAGGTTCAGTTTTGGTGCTTTTGGAGATTCATCAGGAGAGCTGGAGATCTTCATATTCATATACACATATCTGTTTTGATTATTGATTATCCGCTGTGCTTAATTGTTGTTTATATTATCAGCAATTGTAAGGACAGGTTATTATAACTATCCAGGCTGATAATTATTGACTGATTGTTGTACTCTGAATGCATGTATATACAGTTTCTGTTTTGTACAGATCATTGATATGATATTATATGTTTTTTACTGCGACGTGAGATTCTGTATTACTCTATTTTTTTCTATCTTCTCTCTTTTTCTTCTATTCTCTTCTTCTCTCTTCTTTTTTATTTCTCTCGACTTTCCGTTAGTTTGTGCTTTTTAGGTTGGGCATATGTGGTATATTATCGATTCAAAGGGTATAGATTTATGGGTCGTCACATAGGAGGTGTCAAACCCCGTAAACATCTCTAACGTCGTCGCGCTCATATTTACCGTCGATTTTACTTACATAAGATCTTTTAGTTTTGACTCGAATGTTTTGTCTTTTCAATTTGATCGGGTCAGCCTGAGCATTCCTAGATTTGAAGACCTTATTTATGAAGGACGAAGACGAAGATTTGTGCTACTTTTATTTACTATATTTATTCCACTGCATTCATACTATTCCGCTGCATTATTTATTTATCTCTGATATGTGTAATTCTGATTTTATGTTGTATAAGTATAATCAAATGTTATGTAAACAGCTACATGAACCGTTATTTGATTATTATATTCTGTCATTATGCCATGAGATTCTGTTTGTTTTTTTCTTTATCTACTTTTTCTTATTTACCCCTAAACAATTAGCCCCTTTGTATGGTTTGAGTTTGGCATGTGTTTCTGCTTAAAACGTCCAAAAAATCAGCCATTATAGTTGATATCAGAGCTTCGGTTTAGGAATAACCTTAGCTTTGTGGGGTCTGACGCATATTAAATATGGCATTGATACCGTAGAATGAGTTGTTGAGTATATATATATGAGAGAGCATATTTGTTAGTGTTATAAAAGGTGTTTTTATATTATGTTAATTTGTTCCGTTTTGTATTTACAAATACTGGTTGGTGCATAGGACGCTATGATATCGATAGGGATTTCAAAACACTTAATAGGACTGATCGACACAATATTTGTTTCGGAATATAGGTAAATGAAATAATTTTGCCTATTATATATTCTTGTATATAAAATAACAATTTTTTAAATAATATATTTTGTTTGTAATATATTTGTTGTTAGGTTGTGATATTTATAAACATTGACTAAAAATGAGGTTGTAAATAAAATAAATATAAATTGAAAATTTTAGAACTTAAGTTCCGGGATTTTTGAAATTTCTTTCGAATGATTTTGGAATATAATGTTTGTATTATTTGGAACTATTTTCTTCTATAAATATTTCAATGTGATTTGTAAGAAATGGTTTAAAAAGGGTTTTTGAAAGGAAATAAGTTCTATACTTACATCTTTGTCGCTGGAAAATAATTTCGGTGATGAATGCACGCATCATCGATGTTTATTTTCGAGTTTCGAAGCGAGAAGATTGTTGCAGTAGTTAATTACACCTTGTTGATAAATAACACTTTAAATTTTTATGTATGATTTGAGATATATAATGACATCGCTATATATATATATATATATATATATTGTCTTAAATGATTCGAAATGGAATCCGACATTTAGTTCTTTAATTTCTATAAATTAGATATTTTAATTATTGTAATGAAATGAAATTTTACTATTTAATAACTAGAACTTCTAAAATGAAAATAAGAAAGTAAATGCTAATTTATAAATGAAACATCTAAGAAATTTGAAACTTATAACTTGTAAACTTAAGGATATGAAAATGAGAAATGGTAGCCATTGATCATTTATCTACTAAAATGAAATAAGATAAACTTGTGTAATGTTCAACTACATTCTAAAAGACATTTATATAAATAACTTACTAAAATATTAAAAGTTGTAATGTTAAATAGGAATATGTAAGGGAATATTATACAACTAAAACTTAAAGAAATGGAAGTGTTCAACGAAATTCTTTTATTAATAAGAATTTGATAGTATAGTTGTATAAACTTAAGTTACAATGGTAATCTTGCTATTTAAATGAAATAGAAAATGAATATCATAACAAAAAAGATCATAAACTTAAGTTATGGTTTGAAACTATTTATAATTAAAGTGAATAATAAAATGAATACTATATTGAATTAAATGATTATATCTTCAGAAAAGTTGAATGATTCAGAAGATAGAGTTAATATTTAATGACAATATATAAGAAAGGATGAATGTAAATTAAAAAGTCGGAAACTTGAGAATGATATATGCACTAATGAATATTAATATCTAGTAGAAATCAAGTATTAAATTAATAAATGTAGACTAAAGATGAAATAAAATGTATGTAATACTAAAATAATGAAGTCATTGGTTATTATAAACAATTGAATGGAAATAATTTATGGAAGAAGTGAATGTCAAGTAATGAATTTTTTCTTCTTCTTTTCATTATATGAACAATTGAAGAAAAATGAAATTTTTAAGTAATGACTGGAAAAAAAAGAAAAAAAACTGAAAATAAGTACTTAATGAATGATTGTGAATTTATTTACAAAGAAACCAATATAATACTTTAAGAATTGATTTACATATGCTTAAACAATTGTATATGAGTCACATATGTAAGAAAATGTAAATAATATATATAAATAAATGAATGGAAAATTAATTTTTTAAAGAAATAAGGGTAAACTAAAGAAATAATCATGGTATGAATGAAAATGGTGAAACAAAAATGATATAAAAAGGAAATTAATAAGAGTAAACTTAAATAATGTTTGGAAATTGTCGTTTGTTCTGGTTTATGGATTGTTTGGGCAAGGATACTTTAAATTGTTTAGATGTATGAACAATCTGTTGAATTTTATCTAAGACTATTGAGTAGATGGTATACTTAATAGTTTATTTGTCATTCTATACAATTAAAGGTGTCTAAACCCGAACAAAATCATTTGTTTGGTTGCTATGGATGGATAGTTGGTTATTTTAATTTCATGTGATGGTTGTACGGTTCTATTACAAGTGTTTGTTGTATGTTTTTGCAATTGAATATTGTTATGTTTTGTTTGTTACAAATTAAAGCAAAATAAATATCTCTCTTATATAATTATTAACCCTTTTGGATTATATCAGTGTAATACAGGTTATGGAAGTAATAACTAACGCTTTTGGTTTCATAATTAAGCACTGTTTGCCCGACAAATAGGTATGCTCTCGGATTACGATTTTATAGCGATATTATACTGTTTTCCCACTGTTGGGATATATTATTTTGAAAAATTATAATATATATTGTTTTTATTGATATTATATTTTCTTCAGACCGCTCCGTGCAAAAGAGACCTACCGAAACTTTTTGTGAATTTTAGACTTAGAAATTTTTTGAAATGTTTTCCAAACTTATGTTAACTTGAATATGAAAGGATTTAATTGTTTGTAAATTGATATATTTATTTAAATTATTTAATTATGTAAATTAATTGTTATAAATTTAATATTTTGGATAAGATATATTGATTACTTAATTTCTTCTTTTTCCTTCTTTTCCTTTTCGGGGACAAAAAGTTTTGAGTGGGCGAGAGTGTAACGACCCGTAATTTTCAATAGTTTAAAATTATCAATTTAATACGATTTTGGTAATTTAATATTGAGAGACATAAAAATTTGGAATTTATTAATGAAATAATAGCCATAACGTAATGTTACTAAGGTTAATCATTAACAACTTGGATGAAATTCCAATCAATGGAGATAATGTAAATGTTACAACTATGTTATAAGGTGAATATAGGAAAACCAATGTTCATATTGAATTAATTAATGAAATAACATATAAAGTTAATGCAATAATTATTAAAGCTACCTATTTATTTAGGCTGTTAAATTTATTTGGAAATCAATTGTAATTGAATGGATTTAAAAGTTACATTAATGTGATTTAAGACTATGACTAAAAATTGTTAATGTAATAAAATGAATGGAAAAGTTAATTTTATTCATAAGGTAATAATTGACTTAATAAGAGAATGAAACCAAGATAAATAAATTTGTTGGAATTTTTAAATTGTAATTAATGGGTGAAATTGACAAAATTTCAATAAAATGGAAATATAATAGATAACGCAAGTAAAAGATGGAAATTGGAGTATATTAATGTAATGAAATGTAAAACAAATGTTAACTATGTTATAGAGTAATAAGGGATTTAGTATAAAGACTGAAATTGAACAAAATCAATTTATTGGAATTAGTTATAAATTGTTGGATGTTATTGCAATTAAAATTTAACGCGGTAATTGGTAAAATAATTGACTTTGAATTGATATCTAAATTTATTTTAAATTGTGGTAAATGTCCAAGTAATCTAAAATGACGGAAATTGTAAATTATTAAATTTGAATTAAAAAGGTGATTAAATAATTTAATGTTTATTTAATTAATGTGAAAATAGCCATTTTGGCCACTGACCCGAATTTTGAAGAAACTTTTATCATCGGATTCGTAATGGTGAATTATTATAGAATTTCAAGTTTCGTAGTGATCGGACTTGTCGTTTGATCGTACGGGCTCGAAATGCCTAGAAATCAATTTAATTGACATCAATTTGAAATAAGCTGATTTTAACATAACTTCATCATATGATGGAATTAGGACTTGAAACCAATTTCTTTGAGTTTAAAAATATTAAAAACATCTATTTTGATATATGAAATGACCCAATTTCGTTCCGGAAGCAGAACGGGCTTTCCGGATCATTTATCGTTCAACTTTCAAATCAAATCTGGTCCATTCATTCTATTTTTCAGACCTGCCCATAAATATCTCGTTATAGAACCTAATTGTTGTAGGATCGATTTCACCCTAGAGGGGGGGGGTGAATAGGGTGATGGTATAAATTATTAAAATTAATCGCGGAAGCTTATAAATTAATTTCAACACAGATCACAGAACAATAGCAACACAGATAATAGCAGAATAATAAATGCAGAAATAGAACAACACAGTATTTACCCAGCTTCGGCAAAACCCTGCCTACGTGCTGCCTCCAAGGTAGTAGAAATTAGATAGTCTCTCGCTTACACATGTAAACTCGCGACACCCGCTATCGACTAAATCTAACTCTACGCTCAAAACCCTGCCACAACTCAGCCACTGAGTTGCGAATTCTCAAGCTACGCCACGTAGCTTGCCCCTAGTCATACGACTAGAAAAATAAAATAGTTTTAAAAAAATACAATTAAAAAACAATTTAAAAAATATAATCCTATTTAAATAATTTAAAACCCTTAAAATAAAGGCCGACCCCCTTTTATATTTTAACCCGTTCCTTTTAGTTTCTTCGTTCCTTTGCTTGTATAATGGTGGCCGTTCCTCTTGCAAATTTAGGGCTTCGTTCCTTTTTGAGATAGTGGCTTGTTCTTCTCTGCAACTAAATTAGGGCTTCGGCTCTTTTGCTCCTTGCTTCCAAAATTAGGGTTGTCAAATAAGAAGCCGATAGTTGCTCGATCGTATGATTGATTTGGCTCCTCTCTATATCGATCGATTATTTCTCTGAGTTGCTCACTACTGCTTGATCGAGTTCGACGTTTGCGATTTCGGTATGTAATTTATCCTTTTGCTTTACTGGGTTGATGCTTGAATTCGATGATGTTGAAAGCCGATGATGAGTGGGTTTATATAGGTTTCGAAATCCTATTCTTGCGTTCGTATAAAGTCATTTGAATTTGTCAATAATTCTCCTCGGCCACTTGATGATGCTTGAACGATTGATGATTAATCTGACTTTGTTAAATTCGTATCTTTCACGTTTCTTGGTTGACACGGTTTTGAATTAATTTTCGTGATGACCATGGCTGTGGATTTTTAACTTGGTCCACGGCTTTGATTTTGACTTTGTCATATTCGTTTTTACTTTGGCATTGTCTGGTTTGCCTTGGCTTTGATTTTGTGCATACTGGTTACCTTCTTGGTTATGTATCGCCATATGTCTGCAGTACTTCGGCATTAATTGGTTTTCCTTGGCTTTGATTTTGTGGGCCTGTACTTGTATACTGCTGTTATTTTTGTACTTCATTTGTATAACAAGTTGGAATCTGACCTTATTGTGATTTTTGTGTCACTGCAATTTGCACTTTACTTTGAAGTATCTGTCCACTGGGCTGCACATGTTTCACTGGCACTTTGTTACTTGATTATGGTCTCTGACTTTGTTCATCATATTGTTTGATCATTTGTGTACATACATTCATGTATGTATATAGATGTATGCTGTTTTGAACTATGTTCACTGTGGCACTGTGTCACTGTGTTTGTTGAGTCACTGTACATTCAAGTCTGCATTCACTGTGTTCATTTGAGTGCCGAGTCTTCATATTTTGTGCTCGAGCTTGCATGCTTCATGTTGCCTTGACTTTGGTTGTTGCACCTGAGTTATATCACTGGTCTTTGCATTTGTACATATGATGGCATTCTAGTTTATCACATGCTGCTTCATGTTTTCTTGTGGCATGTGTTCCCTGTTGAGTCTTTGGTGGAGCTTCCCCTTTGAATTTGCTTGCAAACTGTCTTGTAATCTGCATCCATGTATACTTGGTGTTGTAGCCTTGAGACCATTGAAGTTGTGCACTTGCCGCTGCCATACTTGTTCACTCGAGTCAGTGGAGTTGTTTCATTTGAGTTATAGCTTGATGGTTTTGTAGTTGTTTGTGTCAGTTGCATCTAGTTGTTTTGTACTGGTGCACTTCTGTTTGCTGTCATGTTGGTGATTGTTGCATTCATTGGCTTCTTTGTACACTTGGGCTTGTAGTTGATGGTAGTTGCTGTGTCATTGTCATTGTGTTGGTTGATGCAACAATATTTCCATATTGATCCTTCTGTTTACCTATGTACATGCTTTTTGATACATGTTAGAACTGTCTCTGCATTTGCTTAGTGCATTTGTGGCTTTTCCACTGTGTACTTGCATGCATGTTGGTTTGGTAGTTGCTTCAGTCACTTTGTTGTACTACAAATTCCAGTGTGCCTCTTTGTGTATTTGCATACTGCTGCTATGCAATTTTGGGTTTCCAATTGTACTTGGTTCATTGTGATTTTGCTGGAATGATTTCGACATGATTTTTGTAGTTGGTTCCTTACTTTTCAATGTTGCTTGGATATTGAACTACTTTATGCTTGAAGTCGTATCCTGTACAACTGCCCTGTGTTGAATCCAGTTTCACAACTCGGGTTTGACCTTGTGCTGAAGTCGAGATTCTATTTATATTGCACCTGATTTGAACCCGTCTTTTTATTTGGGTTTGACCTTGTGCTCACCTGTCCCTGTAGCATTGTCAAGTGTATATCGGTGTGCACGGCCTTGTGGCATGTACAGTGATACACTGTGCATGTCACATTATTCGTGTGTGATGAATTCAAATTTAAATGACGACGAACAACCCAAATAACTGAGGCAAATAATATTTTCAAAAACCATATTTTATTTTATATCGCAAAAATATTTTATTTTCAATTTTACCGCGTTAGTAAATATTTTTGCAGATTGCTCAGATGCTGGATTCAAACTGGAATGAAGTTGAAGATTAATACGAGTGCGAGTGATATGTAGTGAGGTGAAAATGTAAAAATGAATTGTGATGTAATCAGAAATGTATTGTAATAGAAAATGTATATTTATAGTGAGAGCTTGAAGTTGTACTATCAAAAATTGTAATAAATATTTATTTGAATAAAATATTCGTTTGAATTCAAATTCAGTGTTATTTATTTTATTCAGCAAATATTTATTTAATCTATGAAAAATAAAATAGTACATTAACAAATACATTTAAACGAATGTATATATGTTTATTATCATCAAACAAAAATCATATAAGCGCATATTCAACAATCTCCCCCTTTTGATGATAACAAACATATATTTAAGATTTGAATATGTTAAATGTATTTGATCATTGATATGCTCTAATTTGCTCCCCCTATTTAAGTGCTTCCTCTCTACACAATACTCCTCCTACAAATATGCATACAATTAAATAATATGCAAATGAGCCTAGATGCAAATAGAAAATTATTTGACCATTGCTTGATTTTATTTGACAAAATCTTAACTTTTCTCTCCCCCTTTTGTTATCAGCAAAAGAGTAATAGTGTTAGAGAAAATAGAGATAAAGTAATCCATATCAATCCAACATTAAAACACAATTGAATATAAATATTAAATTTCGACAAAAAGTCAAACAAAAATCATAAATATTTTGTTAGGTGCATATTCCACTTTTAGAATGATGGAAATGATGTCATCATATAAAACCATATAGTTATGTCTATTTGTTGTATATTTATATCAGGAATTTGAATATCTACTAACCATGCATAACCGTTAGGACTTTTAAATAAGATTAGTAGCATTCCAATTTTATTTTTAAAAAAATGAATTCAAGTATCTTCTAACCACGCATAACCATGAGGACTTTTAAATGGGATTAGAATCACCTTGTTTATTTTTAAAAAATCAACTTTTGATATGCGTTCCATACATGCATAACCGTGAGGACTTTTAAATGAGCATGGAAGCACATAACAAATTCCAAGTAATTCACCCATGCATAACCGTGAGGACTTTTAAATGAGAGTGAATACTTTGGTATTTATTATCATTATTGTTATTATTAACTTTTTTAAAAAATGTAAAAATGAAAAACGAATGATTCCTGTTTAAAGTACCACATATTGACAAACTATATAGAATTTTGATGAGTGATGGTTGTTAGAAATATGATAGATATAGAGATGGTCATGGAATTTTTTCCAAAAAAAAGTTTTATAACTCTTGTTTAAATTTCTAAAGAAATTTTCTAATTATACCTTCTCGAGTTATAATATATGACCAATATCAACACTCATCGCTTTTTCAATCGCTATTTTTCTTTTCGATAATCATTAGGGAGTCAGATTAGTCAAAATAGTCATTTAAAATCAAATTCAAAAATAATTATGAAATTAATTTTTCAAAAATGACTAATCTGAAAATATGGTCAAAAATGATTTTCTCCAGGGGGTTTTATAAGAAACTTTTCTGCTATTTGAAAAATTATTTGACTTGAAAATATATGCAGATATTTCCTTTGAATGAATGATGCAGTTACTAAATGTTTCAACAATTAATCACGTTCCACTAGTAATTTTTTCTATCAACTAGATTACCAGTTTAATCTGCATCTGAATTTTACTTTCACTCAATTATCACTCGTTGAATTTTATTGACCAAACCATGAGGTGTGCACCAAGAATTTCAAACTTCATTTTAGCAGCAATTTAAATGACATTCTTTTGGGATTTGAATTGAAGCCGTATTAATAATCAAAAACATATCATAGTGTCAATCTTAGAAGCCGTAGAATAAACTACTATATTTATGAGCAATCATTATCTTTCCAAACAGTTTCTTGAAGTTTCTTGAAGTCATGTAAATAAAAGAAACCATGAATATAGAATTAGCTGTTTTACACCAAATGTATTATCGTCCAATAAAAAAAACTATTTTTAATCCAAACTGATATATATGAAGTAATTCAAAGAATCTGAGAATTTCATAAGAATATAATTGGCCAACAATTTTGAAAAAGTCAAAGTCAAAATCATCATCTTTTCATCATCTCATTATTGGCTGATTTAATTCAGAATACGGTGCAGATTATCACATTTAATATATCGTTCAAATAAATATAACTTTACCTGTTTTACCTTTATGATAATTTTTCGTTGTTGTCCATTGTGATTCTGTCACCTTTATACTAGGCTAAGGAACTTTGTTTTGTCGCCCGTTGTGTTTCTGGAAAAGCCAAAAAACCAGAGAACACTATTGTTGTTCCTTAGCCTGCCACCACACCTACACGATGAAAGATTTATATGACCTATTTGTTTTTATAGGTCCATGATTGTTAGTGGCAGAATATTTTGAAAAATAATTTTGTGTAGACCCAAAACTATTTATAATTGTTCCATTCGGCACCCAAATTTGTTTAACTTTGAGAGATTTTATATTTGTTCCTTTTGGAACCCAAATCGTTATAGTTTTCACATGTTTGGGTCTATACCAACAATTATTGTGATCGTGTCCAAATTTTCTACAAATTGTGCACATAGAATTAACTTGATTAATATTGCTTTCAACAATTTTCGAATTATTATATCCAAGTCCTTGTCTAACCGAATTAACAGTTTGCTTTCCTAATAACATATTCAACGATTTTTCACTTTTGGAAATTTTATCTAAAGTAGTAGACAGTTGTTGGACTTGTGATTTGAGAGATTCATTTTCGTTTAACAATTGTGTGCACTTTTTAATAGAATTCTCTCTCCTAGTATTTTCATTCTCCTTTAAAATAAGAATTTCATTTTCAAGTGATTTTACATTGATTTCTGATTTTTTGATTTCCTCTTCGAATGTTGGACACTTATCACACTTAGGGATCCTACGTTGATAGTTCTTAACTAATTGATCAAGTTGTTCATTGCATTCTATCAAAGTATTCTTTTGAGATTCAAGTTTGGCGTATTTTTCTCTAAGTCGTTCATAACAGCCATTTACTTCGTGGAAATAAATAAGTATTTCAGAGTGAGTAAGTTTTGATACCTCACTTGGCTCGTCATCGTCGCTACCGGTTATATTCCCATGAAGGCACATATCTGCTTTCTCACTCTCACTGCTATCGCTTTTATTCCACGTGGCTGTAAAACATCTTCATTTTGATTTCTTTTCTTTGTCGAGTTGAAATCGGGGATAATTGGGCTTAATATCACCGGGTTTGTTGCAAATGATCCTGTGTTCTTCCGAGTTGTCCAGTGCTTTGATTATTCTGCTTTTTAATTTTTTATTTAGAGCTGGATTTCTGTATTTTTGATTCCACCTTTTGAATTTCTTCATTATTAATGCTAGCTCGGCTGCTCCATCATCATCATCCTCATCACAACTGCTACTTACCAATCTTGTTAAGCACATTTCTTTAACCGAGTCAGTTGTGGAGGACTTCTCATTGCTGTTGACTTTTGCACCATATATTGCATCGAAAGTATTCCAGATTTCCTGTGCATTTTCACAATGAGAAATGAAATTAAAATTATCTTGATTAATATGAGAATATAATATATGCATAGCAAGATCATTAATCGAGATAATTTTCTTATCTGTTATGTCACAGCCATTTTCAATAATATCCCAACATTTAATATTAACAGATTTTAAATAAAATTCCATTTTCAATTTCCAATTCAAAAAATCCGTTCCATCGAAAATAGAAGGAATAATAATGGAACGACCCTCAAAATTATCATTAAAAGAAGCCATTTTAAAAATTCAAATTTTTAAAACAAAAACCGATTTTTGAAAAACGAATTTTTAAAAACAAAAATTGGTTTTTGTAAAATCAAATTTTTGAAACAAAAACGGCTTTTGAACCTGCTCTGATATCACTTGTAGGATCGATTTCACCCTAGAAGGGGGGCGAATAGGGTGATGGTATAAATTATTAAAATTAATCGCGGAAGCTTATAAATTAATTTCAACATAGATCACAGAACAATTGCAGCACATATAATAGCAGAATAATAAATGCAGAAATAGAACGACACAGTATTTACCCAGCTTCGGCAAAACCCTGCCTACGTGCTTCCCCCAAGGTTTCTACTAGAAATTAGGTAGTCCCTCGCTTACACACGTAAACTCACGACACCCGCTATCGACTAAATCTAACTCTACGCTCAAAACCCTGCCACAACTCAGCCACTGAGTTGCGAATTCTCAAGCTACGCCACGTAGCTTGTCCCCTAGTCACACGACTAGAAAAATAAAACGGTTTAAAAAAATACAATTAAAAAACAATTTAAAACAAAATAACCCTATTTAAATAATTTAAAACCCTTAAAATAAAGGCTGGTCCCCTTTTATATTTTAACCCGTTCCTTTTAGTTTCTTCGTTCCTTTGCTTGTATAATGGTGGCCGTTCCTCTTGCAAATTTAGGGCTTCGTTCCTTTTTGAGATGGCGGCTTGTTCTTCGCTGCAACTAAATTAGGGCTTCGGCTCTTTTGCTCCTTGCTTCCAAAATTAGGGTTGTGAAATGAGCATCCGATAGTTGCTCGATCCTATGATTGATTTGGCTCCTCTCTATATCGATCGATTATTTCTCTGAGTTGCTCACTGCTGCTTGATCGAGTTCGACGTTTGCGATTTCGGTATGTAATTTATCCTTTTGCTTTAATGGATTGATGCTTGAACTTGATGATGTTGAAAGCCGATGATGAGTGGGTTTATATAGGTTTCGAAATCCTATTCTTGCGTTCGTATAAAGTCATTTGAATTTGTCAATAATTCTCCTCGGCCACTTGATGATGCTTGAACGATTGATGATTAATCTGACTTTGTCAAATTCGTATCTTTCACGTTTCTTGGTTGACACGGTTTTGAATTAATTTTCGTGATGACCACGGCTGTGGATTTATAACTTGGTCCACGGCTTTGATTTTGACTTTGTCATATTCATTTTTACTTTGGCATTGACTGGCTTGCCTTGGCTTTGATTTTGTGCATACTGGTGACCTTCTTGGTTATGTATCACCATATGTCTGCAGTACTTCGGCATTGACTGGTTTGCCTTGGCTTTGATTTTTTGTCCCTGTACTTGTATACTGCTGTTATTTTTGTACTTCATTTGTATAAGAAGTTGGAATCTGACCTTATTGTGATTTTTGTGTCACCGCAATTTGCACTTTACTTTGAAGTATCTGTCCACTGGGCTGCACATGTTTCACTGGCACTTTGTTACTTGATTATGGTCTATGACTTTGTTCATCATATTGTTTGATCATTTGTGTACATACATTCATGTATGTATATAGATGTATGCTGTTTTGAACTATGTTCACTGTGGCACTGTGTCACTGTATTTGTTGAGTCACTGTACATTCAAGTCTGCATTCACTGTATTCATTTGAGTGCGGAGTCTTCATATTTTGTACTCGAGCTTGCATGCTTCATGTTGCCTTGACTTTGGTTGTTGCACCTGAGTTATATCACTGGTCTTTGCATTTGTACATATGATGGCATTCTAGTTTACCACATGCTACTTCATGCTTTCTTGTGGCTTGTGTTCCCTGTTGAGTCTTTGGTGGTGCTTCCCCTTTGAATTTGCTTGCAAACTGTCTTGTAATCTGCATCCATGTATACTTGGTGTTGTAGCCTTGAGACCGTTGAAGTTGTGCACTTGCCTGCTGCCATACTTGTTCACTCGAGTCAGTGGAGTTGTTTCATTTGAGTTGTAGCTTGATGGTTTTGTAGTTGTTTGTTCAGTTGCATCGAGTTGTTTTGTACTGGTGCACTTCTGTTTGCTGTCATGTTGGTGATTGTTGCATTCATTGGCTTCTTCGTACACTTAGGCTTGTAGTTGATGGTAGTTGCTGTGTCATTGTCATTGTGTTGGTTGATGCAACAATATTGCCATATTGATCCTTCTGTTTACCCATGTACATGCTTTTTGATACATGTTAGAACTGTCTCTGCATTTGCTTAGTGCATTTTTGGCTTTTCCACTGTGTAACTGCATGCATGTTGGTTTGGTAGTTGCTTCAGTCACTTTGCTGTACTACAAATTCCAGTGTGCCTCTTTGTGTATTTGCATACTGCTGCTATGCAATTTTGGGTTTTTAGTTGTACTTGGTTCATTGTGATTTTGCTGGAATGATTTCGACATGATTTTTGTAGTTGGTTCCTTACTTTTCAATATTGCTTGGATACTGAACTACTTTATGCTTGAAGTCGTATCCTGTACAACTGCCCTGTGTTGAATCCAGTTTCACAACTCGGGTTTGACCTTGTGCTGAAGTCGAGATTCTATTTATATTGCACCTAAGTTGAACCCGTCTTTTTATTTGGGTTTGACCTTGTGTTCACCTGTCCCTGTAGCATTGTCAAGTGTATATCGGTGTGCACGGCCTTGTGGCATGTACAGTGATACACTGTGCATGTCACATTGTTCGTGTGTGATGAATTCAAATTTAAATGACGACGAACAACCCAAATAACTGAGGCAAATAATATTTTCAAAAACCATATTTTATTTTATATTGCAAAAAGATTTTATTTTCAATTTTACCGCGTTAGTAAATATTTTTGCAGATTGCTCAGATGCTGGATTCAAACTGGAATGAAGTTGAAGATTAATACGAGTGCGAGTGATATGTAGTGAGGTGAAAATGTAAAAATGAATTGTGATGTAATCAGAAATGTATTGTAATAGAAAATGTATATCTATAGTGAGAGCTTGAAGTTGTACTATCAAAAATTGCAATAAATATTTATTTGAATAAAATATTCGTTTGAATTCAAATTCAGTGTTATTTATTTTATTCAGCAAATATTTATTTAATCTATGAAAAATAAAATAGTACATTAACAAATACATTTAAACGAATGTATATATGTTTATTATCATCAAACAAAAATCATATAAGCGCATATTCAACAATTGTTTCTCATTCCTCATTTTAGTACGTATAATTCTCTATGGCTCCTCCTTCTCAATGGCAGAAACAGACTCAAATTCCCAAACCCTCAAATTCAATTTCAAAATCAAACCAAAATTAAAACTCCTCAAACTATATTGAATTATATATCGATTTGAAGCTCTCGACGAGCGCAAGTGAAATTTGTGTTCTATTTTTCGATCTGGCTTGCTGTGCGGCCAGAACTAGGCAAATTTATCTTGGCCGTTCGTGGATGTTTGATGATCTTTGGCCTATCATCGATTGGAGGTTACCGTTGTGTGGAGAGGACGAAGGAAGTGCATCCGTATGGTTGGTTTCGTGAGTTGATGGTTGAATTGAGCGTATAAATTCAACTAGGGTTTTAGGGTTTATTCATCGGCTACTCATTGTTCGTACACGTAGGTGGTTGGGGGAGATTTGGCATTCGAACGTAGGTCAAGGTGGTCGAGCAAGGTCGTGTGTGGTCGGTGGAGGTTCGGTGGGCCGCGGCTGGGTGTAGCGACGCAATTAGTGGCTGCTTCATGTAGGTCAAGGGGGGAAGGTCAGGTGTTATTGTACGCGATGCTAGGTTCTTGAAGGAAGGTGGGTTGACGTGTGATAGTTTTGTTTTATTTAATTTAAATTTAATCGTCTAACTTCAAAACTTAATATCTTTTGCGTACAAGGTCCGTTTCACACGCGGTTTGATCTACCGGGGTCGTATCTGAATTTCGGACATTCTGACACAAGTTTGGAAAAATTCTGAGACTGTTTGAGTTTTGATATTAAATTGGATTTTAAATCGATTTAAATCCAAAGGGGAGTGTTTTAATCCACTCACAACTTCTAAAATTTCTTAGTCTATATAGTAATTATATTGGTGGGCTATCAGGTCTGTATAGTATAGTAAACTCCACCGTAAATTGGTGGGCTATCAGGGAGCACTCCATAGGTATGACACAAACCAAAATCGTAGTGGGCTCGATAACGATAATATGACAAGGCACATGAGGCAATGCTCAGGCTAGGATTCTACCATTTTTTTAACGACCCGGAATTTTCGAACTCGAAACTTCCAGATAGTTATGAAGAAAGAAGAAAGAAGAAAGAGATAGAAGAAAGAAGAATAAAAACAGAAACACCAAATATCTCACATTCGCAGCGGATAAAATATAATAAATAAATAATAACGGTTTACAAAAAAATACTATATCTGTCGATTACATTTAATATACATCATAGTTTCACTTATATATAGTCGCTGGATATATATAATTATCATGTCTCAGATTAATAATATAAATACAGCCGAAATACTCTATGCGCTCTTGCCATCCAGCTCACCTCCTGAGCTCCAGAACGTACCTGCCAGAAAATCTGTAATACTCGGTCTGACCCGAGCATTACACCAAAGTAACACCCGGCTCAGGCTGGAAACCAGCGTGAGTAAATCCATCTAACAAGAAATACAAAAGCATACATCTTATATGAACCCGGGTAACTTATATAAATTTACAAATTCTCAGTTTGTTATAAATATCACTTTTTTCCACACATAAATTTTCTAAGTACCCAACTTAGACTAAATGGTCCAATTCACTTAAATCCTTCCATCCCAGCCTATTGATTTCACCTATCAATTTATAAAGAATCGAAGTGGTTTCGGGTATTAACCAATACCCGACTCCGATCTCTTCGAATTCAGTTCATCTTAACACATGTCATTTAAGTGAAATGAAATTTAATTTTAAATAAAGAAGTCACCTTTACTTAGCAATTCATCATTAATACATAACCACATTATCGTTGCCACCTAACATCATATCACGAACCATTTCATATCAGAGGTATCAATCAATTCAGGGCATTTAAACAGTCACTTATCATAATTAAGCAAGATAAACAATCACACCATCTCGAATTTTTTTTATCCATAACTGAATTAAATCAATTACCTTTAAGTCCTGCTTGTTAATTAATTACAACCCAATTGATTTACCATCCCATAATCATTCACCTTTAATTACATTAAGATTATCATCATTATCTAATTACTTTCATTAAGTAATTATACTTAATCACATTTCATGAATGATTATCCTTAATTAATTGCATTCGTTAATCAACCCCAATTACTCATCAGCAGTAATTACCCCTCTGTAATTACTTAATTAAGTAATTAACCTCTTACTTAATTATTAATCCCTTTTTTGATCAATTACTCCAAGTGATTTATCCTTAATTACTTGATCTACTAAGTAATTACCCTTTTGTTTCTTCCCATTAAATAATTCCTTCAATTTATTACATCCTGTAATTATGAATTGCTTCACTCAAATCTCATCAAGTATTTACACTTAATTTGATCTGCAAGAGATTATCTTAATTAATTAACAAATTAATTTTGATTGGGTAATCTATCCCTTAATTACCCTTAAACCGAATTAATAAATCATAATTGCAGATTAATTATTCTTTAACTGTTAATTACTAAACCTTAATTATTAATTAACACAGCTTAATTAAAAATTAAATGTGTCTTAATTACCAGTTAATTAATCAACAGTCATTAGTTAATTAAATTACTTAATTACTTATCTACTAATCATTCGTTAATTAACTTTAAGTAGTTAATTACAAATTTATTTATCAATTAATCATTTATTAATCCAAACTCTAATTATAACTATAATGTAATTATTCTTAATTACTTTCTAAAAATAATTAATTAATTAATATTAACTTAATTAACATTTTAAAGAATCTTCTATTACTTTTGAAATCTATTTATTACTAATTACAAACTTATATGTTCATAAGTTTTATACTTATCTTATATTAATTACTTAATTGGAATAATAATTAAGAACTTTAAAACATTTTAAAGTATTAACTAAAATAATTAAACTGGTATCTAAGGTTTTAACTTAAACTTTTACACATTTATTAAACTTACAACGCTTAAAATCCTGTTGAAACACAAATTTACTTAACTATACTTCTTTGATTTTAAACTGCAGCTCTGATGGGAAGCAAATCCGAGACTCTCTCATGTTCTACTCGAGTAATACTTCGAGTAACTTACCCATTTTCTCCGAGACCATCAGGGAACTGCACGTTCTTCTTCTTCTTCCCTCCTTTTTTTTATTTCTAGTAAGTTCGTAAGTTTAAAAAAAATAAGTGACATCAGGAAACTCACTCGAACGCACGAACTAAAACCTGAAGAAATGGATTCATCTACTCGAGGAACGACTCAAGACCCATGACTTCGACGTATGTTACACCAATACTTCGCCGTACACGTGCGTGGCGACACGCGGGAATTTGGTGAACTTCCAAGACCATCGCCAAGTCATAAAATCCCTACAAACTCGAAATCTAAACTCAGTTTGTCTCCAAAAATTTAAAATCGAATTTTTTCCTAATGCTTGAAAAACTGCAACGCCATCCACCATCTAAAACGCCACGCCACCATCGTACAGTCCACCAGTGACACTTGAACTCCATTCACACCACGACAACCCACCAAGCAATCCTCCACCAGAAACTCAAGCAGCTCGATCGCGTATTGAGGTTGAACACACCACGTTACAGGCAGGACCAGAAACTCGAAAACTAAACCCTAAATCGATCTCATTCCCTTAATTCACACAATAGAATTTATTTTTAATAATTTTCTAAAAATCAATAATGTTTACACTTGCTTCAATCCAGATTTCAACAGTAATTATTGAGTCAATCATTTGTAATTGGTAAAAATGCAATTTTTGATCAACAATGAACCGCTCCTACAGTCCTACACTAAAAATTCCCATTTCTGCTTTAGAAATCCAATTTTGCATTGAAGACTCAAGTTATTAACTCGAATTAATATTTTGTAACAATTGAATTTATCAACAAAGTTCTTGTTGCCTGTGAAAGCTTGGTTTCCAGAGTATAATTGACTAATATGTTTTAAACAGATTTAACCAACCTGATTTGACGTTCGAGCATCATGATTTGTAGGAAAATTAAAACTTTTATCATGATCAATTGGCAACAATTCAAGATTAAATAGTTTCAACCTAGTAACACATAACAGAGGAGAACATCATATGCAGTGTTTTAAAGAACTGTCTGTATGTAATACAGATTCATATCAAATTTTAACACATACTGCACCATATATTCCATTTGAATCATCTTACTGTTTCAATTAAACTAAAACTTGAAAATTTTAGGTATACTCACCTGCAAGATTTTATAAACAGAGAATACTAGATGTTCTTGAAAATCTGAAGCTTGAACTGTCTTGAATCTACTCTTAAATCCCTGTTCTTGCTTTGAATTCTTGACAGTTTCTAGTTTGAATTAAATTGAGTTACTTCTTTTTCTTCTTTTTAGTTTTCACAGGTTAGAAAAGTTTTGAACGAACTAAAAAGAATCATGCATATATATATAAAAGATAACAGGTGTAATATGGGAAGGTAGTAACAAGTTAAGTTGTTTTCATAGCTTTTTTTTATATAAGCAGATCTTTATGTGTCTGAAATGTATAGTCTTGCAAACATTTGAATTGACAAATGTCGGCTGAGATGAAAGAAATTAAATGTCCTGCTTCCATATATGTTTACATGTTATAATTATATTTGCTGCATAAAGATACTTGGATATAAAAGTACACTTTGTAATTAGATATATGGCTTGAGTAAGAAGATTTTTTTTATTAACTACTAACTTTCAAATGTACAGCAAATGTTGTATTTATTAACTTCTAGTCTAAATAGTTTATACACATATGTTTTGATCTTCTCATATTCGAGTTGCTTTGTGTTTGTGAACGAAAGTGTTTATGTGGAGGTATAAGCAGTGGATACATATATTCATGGAAAAGAAAGTGTGTTGTGCAAGCCAGACTGTGATTTGTACCCAGGTTTTCATAAACACATTTTTTTCCTAGCCTACAATTTTTGACCAGGCAAGATTTTATAGGAATTGAACTAATTCGTATATACTTCGAAATGACCTGGTTTGAGCTTGAATTGATTGCTTTTAATGTTGATGCTTCCTTAGTATACAAGCCTTGTCCTTATTGCTTTATATGTAGATATTTTGTAAGTACAAATACACTTGCAGTAGACATTGGATTTTTGTGTATGAAGATATCTTGTGTTATTATTTCCTAGCTTCCACAATTTATGTACACATATTTGTCTGGTATTATTTTATACCTTTTGCTTACAAATTTCCAGTTTATGTTGTATGTTTACCAAAATTACTTTATCCTTGTTTTTCTGTTATTTTTATTTCTAACTATCAATATTTAAATTATATTCATATGGTTTACTTATACTTAAATTTTATATTTTATATTGATAGACTTCATTATAAATATTATTAAGAGATTTATTTTAAATTTCCAGAATCAAATTTCCTTTTCAAAAACACAAATCTATATAAACAAATGGCAATTATTTCCAGAAGATTTATTCATTTTAAAATGATCAGTTTATATTTTATTTAAATTAGATTAAATATATCTATTAAAATAATACTGCTAAAATACCGGGTCATCACATTCCTCCCCCCTTTGAATCTTTTCGTCCTCGAAAAGGAACGAAACCAAATTTATTAAAATGCTTAAAATCGTATAAATTGTCTTTGATCATTTTTAAACTACTTTTAAAAATCTATTATATAATATTTCTAAAATAGTTTTATAAAATACTTTTATAACTCGATGTTTTGACAAGTCCATCCTCGTTCTGACAGTAATTCGATCATACGTTGGTCAGGCGTACGACTGAAAATCTATAAGCGCTTGGCAGACCCGTTTCAACACCCAGTGAAAATACTGGGGAAAATAATTTTATTAAAAATACAGAAAACGGTTTTTGAAAATAGAGGATATATCTTTGGTGAGAATGCTCTGGAAATCATCACCCCCATCCATAGTCACAATTACATTTCAGGGTTACGTTGCCATCGCAGCAAAAGTCCATGCAAGTGCAGGCTCTCCGCGGCCTCTCGATTACGCCTTGGATCCCACACAACAAATCACAATTACATCCAGGGTTACGTTGCCGTCACACAAAAGTCCATGTAATTGCAGGCTCTCAGCGGCCTTTGATTTTCGCTGTCGAAATGAAACCTCTCCACACCTACATAGGTCGTAGTTTGTCGATATAAAATCAAACGCAGACTGCTGGCTCTCAGCGCCACACATGACTTTCGCTATGTTATACCATATGTCGCAGTTACATCCTGGGTTACGTTGCCATCGCAGCAAAAGTCCATGTAACTGTTGGCTCTCAGCGGCACACACGACTTTCGCTATGTTATACTCAACTCATAATCCTCAGGAACTAGTTTTGTCCAGACTCCTTACAGGATCAACTTTAGAACCCCCCTTGGGGCTCAAGGCAGCACCACCCGGTGGCACTCCTGAGAAGTTCATTTCAAGGGAGCGCCTTTTTCCCGAGAGCCATCATCAAAACACTTTATACTATATACATATAGTATCTTCCAAATCATACACCTAGTATGATCCCATACAAAGTTCCTTTACACAAAATCGATTATCCCAAAATCGATAATTCTCAAACTAGGCTTTCCAAATTCAGTATTGATTTTGCCCAAAAATCAAAAGCCTTTCCAAATTCAAAGGTTCCCAAAACCTTTTGACAAATTCCTCATAAGATCCTCTATATATATATATATTCAAATACATATATAATTTTTAAAACTTTGTATCTTTTCAACCTTGTATAAAATTCCTTTTATACTTCAAATACTTTCAAAAATCCTTTTCTTCCGGTAATAGATTTAACAAGGAAAGATTTATCTTATACAAAAAAGATATATAACTTGTTTATTCAAAATCAAATATTCAATTATGATTACTCTTTCCAATATCAATTTCATTTAAATCCGTATGATGTACATATAACATCTGTACGCTATACCAATCTGATCGCTCACTCGATCACACAATTTCACTTCCAAACTAGTATCGTCCACCCGACTTCCTAGTGCAGACTCAAATCTGGTTTCTTGATTAGAAATCGTCATTCTCCTTGCATAGCTATAACTATGATAGAGAATATCTAGTACCATTCAACAATCCATATCCAGGTTCGCCATCGAAAATCGAGTGAAAAATCCCAACTCGGATCGATAAACTATCCCTAAATTCTGTGCTCGAATCTGGATCAAATCTCTATACGAATAGAATAATATATGTACATTCTACGTATTTTTTTCATTGATCATTGACCTAAATCAAATTTCTTTCTATTCACATTTCCTATTAATTCCCATTCACTTATTTACAATTGCTTCAATTCCACTGAATTATCACTTCAATTCGCATCTCGGTTGGGTATTTAATTAATAACAGTTTGGACCCCGACCTGTTTATATTTAGAAAATAGCTCGAAAATTTTAAAAATAGATAAGTAGTTGAAAAATAATTATTAGTTTACAAAAGAGCTATAAAATAGTTAACTAATTGTAAAATAGTTAAATGGTTTCAGAAATTTTTGATAATTGCAAAATAGTTGTAATTTAGTAATATATTTGTAACATAGTTGAAAAATAGTAATTAGTTTAGAAAACAGTTGAAAAATGGTTAAATAGCTCCAAAAATAATGGTAAAACAAATATAAAATAAGTTAGCTTTAAAAAAAAGGTTGTATATTTAATAGCTTAGAAAAATAAGTTTATATTAAAACAAATCATATTGAAACTAGTCAAGAGTCAACTATTTACTTCCCCAACAATCGAATGTAAATTTACACTTTCATTTAAATTAATGCAATTCCAATTTGAATAACTCCAATTTCCATTGGACCTGATTTATTTCCACTTCAGTTGAATTAATTCTCAATTTCTTTCCGACTTCAAATCAAATTCCATTTGATTTTAAACCAATTCAACTTTAATTACAATTCCAAATTATTCCGATCAATTTCGACTAATATCCATTCAATTTCAATTTCTATCATTTCAATTCAACCCAAATTTTCCATTTGAATGTTTAAACTTATACACCTTCAAAATCAAATTAATTCAAATCAGATTCAATTCGAATTAATTCAATTTCAATCTCAAATTTAAACCATCTCGAATTATATAAATTCGAGTTAAATTCTCAAAGACTGGTTTAACCTTTTAAACCAAATCAACTTTTATTTAAAGCTTTTAAACAATTTAATTTCTGAGTCCAATTCTCAAAATTCCATTTTAAATTATCTTTACTTATGTATTTCAAGGTTCAAATAAGAGTTCAATACAATTTTGTTTTAAAATTTTAATTTAATACTGAATTTTATCTTCCAGTTTGAAGCCAGTTCTTAAACAACTTTAATTTAAAAATTCAATTATTTAAATTTTTAGTTCAAAGTAATTCCATATCCTTAATTTCGAATTAAAGTTAAAATTTTCTTTTGTCTCAATAATGGATATATTATCACACTTTATTCCTCATTCATTTAAAACAAATCCAATTTACAATTTAAAGATTTTCATCAGCAATAGGATGATGTCATCCAATTTAATTTAAAACATCCATCCATTTTCAATTTTAAATCTCAAACCCGTTTTGAGATCACACAAATTCCCAATTCAAACCAACCATTTCGCTTTCCAAGTTAAATTCCAATTTCATCTTGAAATTTTTAATTCAGGTTGCTTGTTCTTCACTTATTTAACTTTCCCAAAGTTAAATTCCAATTTACTTTATACAATTAACCTTACTCAATTTGAATTCCCGCTACAAATTCCAAAATTCTTACCCTCTTATAAGTTCAAAACTTATATCACTTTGGGATTTTACATCACATTTCAGGGAAAATCAAAACTCAACACCTTAGAGTTTATTTCAAATTATCTTTGATATCATGTATATCCATACATATATACATATTATTTCTTGGCCCTCCCAGCCATGTTTTAAAATTTTAAACCACCTTTGGTTTTAAATTCAAATAAATTTTCAAACAATTCATTATTTGCAACAAGTCACAGTTATCCAAATAATACTTATTTATTATTTTCTATTACTTTGAAACTAAATTTTCAAATTCTGGGATCAGATTTAGAATTTCATTTTCAATCACTTAGATTTTAATTTGGTTGTATTTCTATTTCTACTTAATTTAATTACAATTCAAGCCTTCAATTTGGTTGTACTATATTACTTCTTAGTTTTAATTTCAATAATTAACAACCAACTACCTTAATATTTATTAGAATAAAATATTTCTTTATATATCAAAATATATTTATATAAAATCATTTAAAATCTTTATATAAGAAAATAACGAGTACGTGCTCATATATATATATATATATATATATATATATATATATATATATATATATATATATTTATATACTTAACCCATTTTAGAGTACTACGGATTCTATTAAATGAGTAATCCCAACTAGAGCCAAGGTTCTAGCTTAACCTTTCAGCTGTGATACCAACTATAACGACCCGGAATTTTCGAACTCGAAAATTCCAGATAGTTATGAAGAAAGATGAAGAAAAACAGAAACACCAAATATCTCACATTCGCAGAGGATAAAATATAATAAATAAATAATAACAGTTTACAAAAGAATACTATATCTGTCGATTACATTTAATATACATCGTAGTTTCACTTATATACAGTCACTGGATATATATAATTATCATGTCTCAGATCAATAATATAAATACAGCGAAAATACTCTATACGCTCTTGCCATCCATCCCGCCTCCTGAGCTCCAGAACGTACCTACCAGAAAATCTGTAATACTCGGCCTAACCCGAGCAGTACACCAAAGTAACACCCGGGTCAGGCTGGAAATAAGCATGAGTAAATCCATCTAACAAGAAATACAAAAGCATACATCTTATATGAACCCGGTTAACTTATATAAATTTACAAATTCTCAATTTGTTATAAATATCACTTTTTTCCACACATAAATTTTCTAAGTACCCAACTTAGACTAAATGGTCCAATTCACTTAAATCCTTCCATCCCAGCCTATTGATTTCACCTATCAATTTATAAAGAATCGATGTGGTTTCGGGTATTAACCAATACCCGACTCTGGTCTCTTCGAATTCAGTTCATCTTAACACATGTCGTTTAAGTGAAATGAAATTTAATTTTAAATAAAGATGTCACCTTTACTTAGCAATTCATCATTAATACATAACCACATTATCATTGCCACCTAAAATCATATCACGAACCATTTCATATCAGAGGTATCAATCAATTCAGGGCATTTAAAAAATCACTTATCATACATAAGCAAGATAATCAATCACACCATCTCGAAAAAAGATTTTTTTTTATCCATAATTGAATTAAATCAATTACCTTTAAGTCCTGCTTATTAATTAATTACAACCCAATTGATTTACCATCCCATAATCATTCACCTCTAATTACATTAAGATTATCATCATTATCTAATTACTTTCATTAAGTAATTATACTTAATCACATTTCATGAATGATTATCCTTAATTAATTGCATTCATTAATCAACCCCAATTACTCATCAACAGTAATTGCCCCTCTGTAATTACTTAATTAAGTAATTAACCTCTTACTTAATTATTAATCCCTTTTTTGATTAATTACTCCAAGTGATTTATCCTTAATTACTTGATCTACTAAGTAACTACCCTTTTGTTTCTTCCCATTAAATAATTCCTTTCAATTTATTACATCCTGTAATGATGAATTGCTTCACTTAAATCTCATCAAGTATTTACATTTAATTTAATCTGCAAGAGATTACCTTAATTAATTAACAAATTATTTTCGATCGGGTAATCTATCCCTTAATTACCCTTAAACCGAATTAATAAATCCTAATTGCAGATTAATTATTCTTTAACTGTTAATTACTAAACCTTAATTATTGATTAACACAACTTAATTACAAATTAAATATTCCTTAATTACCAGTTAATTAATCATCAGTCATTAGTTAATTAAATTACTTAATTACTTATCTACTAATCATTCGTTAATTAACTTTAAGTAGTTAATTACAAATTTATTTATCAATTAATCATTTATTAATCCAAACTCTAATTATAACTATAATGTAATTATTCTTAATTACTTTCTTAAAATAATTAATTAATTAATATTAACTTAATTAACATTTTAAAGAAATCTTCTATTATTTTTGAAATCTATTTATTACTAATTACAAACTTATATGTTTATGAGTTTTATACTTATCTTATATTAATTAAGAACTTTAAAACATTTTAAAGTATTAACTAAAATAATTAAACTGGTATCTAAGTTTTTAACTTAAACTTTTACACATTTATTAAACTTACAACGCTTAAAATCCTGTTGAAACACAAATATACTTAACTATACTTCTTTGATTTTAAACTGCAGCTCTGAAGGGAAGCAAATCTGAGACTCTCTCATGTTCTACTCGAGTAATACTTCGAGTAACTTACCCATTTGCTCCGAGACCATTAGGGAACTGCACATTCTTCTTCTTCTTCCCTCCTTTTTTTATCTCCAGTAAGTTCGTAAGTTTAAAAAAAAATAAGAAGTGACATCAGGAAACTCACTCGAACGCATGAACTAAAACCCGAAGAAATGGATTCATCTACTGGAGGAACGACTCAAGACCCATGACTTCGACGTCCCTGACACCAATACTTTGCCGTACACGTGCACGGCGACACGCGAGATGTAACGCCCCACCTCTATGCTCACAATAACAAAGAGTATTAAAAGAAATACTATCCGTTATTACGAAGAATAAGGCTGGATAGGAGCGGTCATCCGTAGTTAGGCCTTACACTAGTATTGGTTATCTCGATAGGAGTGGTATATATATTCTTTCATTTTTAATCTCTAATTTGTTTACTCCCATCGACATACCCCAATTCCAGTATAAAACGAACTACGATGGTTCATAATAGTTTAGGACAGTAAATATAATAATAACACAGATAATATAAATGCGGAACACAGTTAAAACAAAAAGTCTCATATATATATATATACATATGTATATATATATAACTGATTTCAGTTACAATACATTTGACACAATACATATGATACAACTACAACAATCGACTTTGGAATTTATACATACAAGTACATTATCGACTAATATACATGAATACATATCAACCTATACTATGACACGACAACTCCAAAAGATATGAAAAGTCTTCATAGCTCAAACAGCTACCCAAAGCAAGATATCTACAACCTGAAATAACTCGGGTCTGACCCGAGTATTAAATTCAAAAGAAAATAATACACGGGTCAGTCTAATTCAAACTCAGTTATTAGTGCACAGAAGCAATAATAATTAAATAACAATTAGACGATAGTCAAAATAAATTTCGTCCATCCGATCCTTAAATAAAGAAATCAGATAACGATAAATATAACAAGTAGCAGTGTTAAACAACAAATCAGTAAATTCAACCAAATCAGAATGCAATTCAGAATATTGAATTGAATAAACAAAACAGTTCAAACCATTGAATAATTAATTAAAATATTAATTTGAGTAGGGCTGTAGTACACACACGCGTGCACTGCCTCACCACTACATTATATGGAGTATGCAAAAGATCAATAAATCAAAACAAAATAGAATATCAATAAAATCAATATCGTGTGGCTGCAGTTCACGCTTGCGTGCACTGCCTTGCCACTACAGTAATGATGTACACAACCGGGCACAAGGTCAAACCCGAACTATTAGCTGGATTCAACTCATGTAAATTCGAAAACCAATAAAATGCAAAGGTCAAGTCGCAGATGTCACGACTCAACACAACTACAAGTATTCAAGTTCACATGTGAAAGTTCAGGCATCAATACTTGAAGCCAGAAACAATACAAAAACAGACTCAGTGATACAAGAAGCAAATAGAATCAAATGACAATGCAAGCCAGCATCAAAGACACAGCCGAACAAAGATTAGTGCATCAGTGATGTCGACAAGTATGCAAAGCAAAATACATCAGAGAATGATATGAACGAAGCATGCTACAGGATAGCTCGAGTGCAAATGGATGCAAAGCAAACTGAATCAGGTTAGAGCATACAAACAGCAGCCTTGACAAGCGAAAAACCACAAGCCAAAGCCAACAACAACTAGAGATTGCAACTTAAATGAAAATGCACATGGGTGCAACAGGGAGGATGCACAGGAGTACAACAGGGAATGTACACATGAATACTTCAGCCTCGATATCTAATTCAGCAACTGAAACATGAAGTATGGATACAACCGATTCAAGTGAAAGGCAATATGTTATTTATAAATATGAACTCAATATGACAACAGGGCAGCAACAAGTAACAGTGCAACGAACTCAAACATGTCAACAAGATTACACTCCAGTCTTGGACCAGAGAATACAACCAGTGCAGCATAACCAACTACTCAAGCTCAAAGCAAACAGAGGTGGCAACATGGAACTGTCGACCAGTCTAGAGAACAACACTGGAATACACAATGCAAACGAGGATGAACTCAAATGCAAACAATAGCTCAACGTTCCAAATGCAACGAGATGACTACTGCACCCAGAACATGGCAACAAATGAAATAGTGAAACAACAATGGTTCAACAATATGCTAATATGATCATACCTATATGCAAAAGTGAACTGAAGTGGATAACATGCCTCAAGCAAAAGTAAAATGAATTGGATAACATGTCTCAAGCAATGGACAGTACGACCCAAAATCAGGTTACAATGAATCAAATAAGAATTGCAACAACGGGAAGTGGCAGTCATGCCAATGTCAATGTATAGACCCAGGAAACAGTGAATGATCAAGGAAACAAGTCCAACTACGACTAAGAACATGACTCAAGTATATATGAATATACGTATATGCAGACACAAGTGGTGATGAAGCAGTGCAACAGAGAATAACATCAATGCATAAATGACCACAGAACACCAGGCAAAACCAAATACCCAAGACAGCATGATAGTGTACAACATCAAAGACACGGCAGTAACGAATCAAGATACCAGACTCAAACAAGTGAACATGATCTCAAAGCTCAGACTCAATAAAACCACATGAACTACAAGCTAACAAATGCGAACTATATAATGATACAGTGACATATTACAGGAACAAATGACCCAGGCTACGACGTCAAGTGGTGCAACATCAGATGAACACATGCTTAACGCAAAACAACAAAAATCAAAAATGAACAATGCTCCAGATAAGTTCAACAGTGGTGATGCAATGCAAACAACACTCAGATGAACACCAGGCCGAGGTCAAGTAACAGTTCAAAGCCGATTAAAACAATGTAACATTTTTGGAACAAGCAATAGCAAATCCATTTTATCAAAATCAAAGAAATTCGAATGTACAAGTCAAAGCCAGAAATTCATGAAATCAGGCCGAAGTCAAAACAAATGCAAATTCGTGGTGACAAGGCAAGTAATAATCGAACCAAGTCAGATAAGATCGTCAACATTCCCACGAAATTACACTTCCGAAGCATGGAGACAAATTAGATGTGAGTGAGGAATGTCACCCACCTTTGATTTGACGAGCAGAACCCAAATCGAAGCTGAAAGCATCTCGAAGACGAGCGCAGCCAAGTGCAAACGAAACCCTAATTTGTGATAACGAGGGACGAGCCGTCATTATCGTTTGTTTCGTTTATTTTTAGGTTTTAGGGTTTTGAAATGAAAAAAATAAAAAAACGAGAGAGAGTGACGGTTATAACTCGAAAACTTCACAGCACCAAACAAAAGAAATGTGGGCCAAGTTTATATTAAAGCCCGATAAACCCTTTAATAACTTTTATAAAAGAATTTCAACCCGATTACAAACTCCCAACAACAATTAGCTAGCACGCTAATCGTTTAATGACTATTATAAATTAGTGCTAAAATCCAGGTTGTTATACGGGAATTTGGTGAACTTCCAAGACCATCGGCAAGTCATAAAATCCCTACAAACTCGAAATCTAAACTCAGTTTGTCTCCAAAAATTTGAAATCGAATTTTTGCCTAATGCTTGAAAAACTGCAACGCCATCCACCAACTAAAACGCTACGCCACCATCGTACAGTTCATCAGTGACACCTGAACTCCGTCCACACCACGACAACCCACCAAGTAATCCTCCACAAGAAACTCAAGCAGCTCGATCGCGTATTGAGGTCGAACACACCACGTTACAGGAAGGACCAGAAACTCGAAAACTAAACCCTAAATCGATCTCATTCCTTTAATTCACATAATAGAATTTATTTTTAATAATTTTCTAAAAATCAATAATGTTTACACTTGCTTCAATCCAGATTTCAACAGTAATTATTGAGTCAATCATTTGTAATTAGTAAAAATGCAATTTTTGGTCGACAATGAACCGCTCATACAGTCTTACACTAAAATTCCCATTTGTGCTTTAAAAATCCAATTTTTCATTGAAGATTCAAGTTATTAACTCGAATTAATATTTTGTAACTATTGAATTTATCAACAAAGTTCTTGTTGCCTATGAAAGCTTGGTTTCCAGAGTATAATTTACTAATATGTTTTAAACAGATTTAACCAACCTGATTTGAAGTTAGAGCATCATGATTTGTGGGAAAATTAAAACTTTTATCATGATCAAATGGCAACAATTCAAGATTAAATAGTTTCAACCTAGTAACACATAACAGAGGAGAACAACATATGCAGTGTTTTAAAGAACTGTCTGTATGTAATACAGGTTCATATCAAACTTTAACACATACTGCACCATATATTCCATTTGAATCATCTTACTGTTTCAATTAAACTAAAACTTGAAAATTTTAGGTATACTCACTTGCAAGATTTTATAAACAGAGAATACTAGATGTTCTCGAAAATCTGAAGCTTGAACTGTCTTGAATCTACTCTTAAATCCCTGTTCTTGCTTTGAATTCTTGACAGTTTCTAGTTTGAATTAAATTGAGTTACTTCTTTTTCTTCTTTTTAGTTTTCACAGGTTAGAAAAGTTTTGAACGAACTAAAAAGAATCATGCATATATATATATATAAAATAACAGGTATAATATGGGAAGGTAGTAACAAGTTAAGTTGTTTTCATAGCTTTTTTTATATAAGCAGATCTTTATGTGTCTGAAATGTACAGTCTTGCAAACATTTGAATTGACAAATGTTGGCTGAGATGAAAGAAATTAAATGTCCTGCTTCCATATATGTTTACATGTTATAATTGTATTTGCTGCATAAAGATACTTGGATATAAAAGTACACTTTGTAATTAGATATATGGCTTGAGTAAGAAGATTTGTTTTATCAACTACTAGCTTTCAAATGTACAGCAAATGTTTGTATTTATTAACTTCTAGTCCAAATAGTTTATACACATATGTTTTGATCTTCTCGTATTCGAGTTGCTTTGTGTTTGTGAACGAAAGTGTTTATGTGGAGGTATAAGCAGTGAATACATATATTCATAGAAAAGAAAGTGCGTTGTGCATGCCAGACTGTGATTTGTACCTAGGTTTTCATAAACACCTTTTTTTTCCTATCCTACAATTTTTGACTAGGCAAGATTTTATAGGAATTGAACTGATTCATATATACTTCGAAATGACCTGGTTTGAGCTTGAATTGATAGCTTTTAATATTGATGCTTCCTTACAAGTATACAAGCGTTGTCCTTATTGCTTTATATGTAGATATTTTGTAAGTACAAATACACTTGCAGGTAGACATTGGATTTTTGTGTATGAAGATATCTTGTATTATTATTTTCTAGCTTCCACAATTCATGTACACATATTTGTCTGGTATTATTTTATACCTCGTGCTTACAAATTTCCAGTTTATGTTGTATGTTTACCAAAATTACTTAATCCTTGCTTTTCTGTTATTTTTATTTCTAACTATCAATATTTAAATTATATTCATATGGTTTACTTATACATAAATTTTATATTTTATATTGATAGACTTTATTATAAATATTATTAAGAGATTTATTTTAAATTTCCAAACTCAAAATTTCTTTTTCAAAAATAAAAATCTATATAAACAAATGGCAATTATTTCCAGAAGATTTATTCATTTTAAAATGATAACTTTATATTTTATTTAAATTAGATTAAATATATCTATTAAAATAATACTGCTAAAATACCGCGTCATCACAATTTTGCACTCCCGACTGGTGGTAACGCGCAGCATCCACTACCGCCCACCTCGAAACAACACTCCCATAATCAAGGGTAGCCACCAATCAATCACAAAGTAACAAATATGGTGTCGAAAAAGCATGTTCGATCAAGGGAGCAACCCCATTTGACCCGGTATAGCTCCTATTTTAGTCATTTTAATTATGACTCGAAAGTCAAGGCTATCCATCATCGTTCTCCTTCTTCAAATCCAGCAAACACCTCCAATTCGACCTTTACATTCTAGCTAACATCCACCACTTACACAGTTGTTAAAATGGTTCCAATATTAACAGAGAGTATACCAACAAGAGTCCTCGGTCTCTTTAGCAATCAACGTCATTTTTCACACCCGTTGGTTCTTTTAAATTTCAAAACCAATTCATATTGATATTAAAATATCATTTTCATTTCGAAATATCCTTAATTTCAAATCATCATACGTACTCAAAATATGTCATTTCTACTTCAAAATTCATTTCAAATTCTAAATTAGGTTATAACATCATTTACCACATTTTCAGTAAAATCGACGGTTTAAATAAAATAATTGTAACTTTGCACAGTTTGAAATTCTTGAAAATAGTTTGAGTAGTTGTAAATGGTTTACAATAGTTTATACACAGTTTGGTAGTTTAAAAACAGTTTAATAAAAAATGGTTTGAGTATTGAAAAGTTTTATTTAGTGAAATATTTTTTGATAAATCTGAATAATTTGAATATTAAAAATAATAGATTTTAAATAGGTTATATCAGAAATAATTTATTTTGAAAATATTATCAAATCAAACTATTTCTTTCCATTTCAAGGACCTATGTCCAATTTGAGTTTACTAATTTAAAACACTTAAATCAACTTAACCCTCGTTGTTCAATTTTAAGATCCAAATCTTCAAATAATTCAATTTCCAAAATTAAAGTCATATATCAATTACAATTTCAAATTTCTAATTCAATTCTTTAAAACAATTTCCTTTTTACCAATTTCAGTTTCAACATTTCAAAGCTTGAATTAGAAAATAATTCTATTCATATGAATCCACAATTTTATTTCTTTAAAACAATATCATTTAATAAAAATCCAAATTTCAAGTTTTTAAAAACCATTTAATTTAAACAATCCATTGTCGGTATATAATTTTCTACCCTATGGCCAAGTGATTAGTTGTTTCAATTTTAATTTCAGGGATGGATATATATCATTTCAATCCAAATCAAAGTGTCATAGGTATATATCATTTCGACCTATTTCTTAATTTATTCGAAATAATTCAAATAATAGTTTATAATCTGTCACTTATATATAATGTGATAACTAAGATATATAAGTATATATAAATATCTAATCATCCAAATGTCAACAAATTGACATCCATCACAATCAACCTTCAAATTAGCCAATAAATCACAACAATTACTGGTTACCAATATCAGGTATTTAACTATCAATTTAATTTAAATATTAATTTTAATTCAAATTAAATTAAATTTGAATGACAATTTAAATTAGTAAACAACAATCAATAATGTTCTTATCACTTAATAAATTTAATTCAACTAACATAAGAAGGTTCAGTATGGCGTGAGTGGGTTATATCACCAACCTTTGATTTATCATCCATTTGAAATCCAATGAAAGCCCAAAATTTGAACATTCTCTAAATTCAACCAAACTTGTTTCAGATTGTTTGGAATTTCGATACGATCCTAATGGAAGAAACCGCGTCCAAATCCGAGTTCATGTGTAAAAGTGATGTCAGTTAGAAGATTGAATTTTAAATTCAAATTAAAATCAAAAGAAAGGAAAATTCGTAATTTGTTACTAGCTGCAACTCTAACCATACACAATCGCATAACCCAATCAGCTACCAGCTTCTTCGTCCGCCATGCACGCCTCGGGGCCTAGCCACTAAGATCGATCATCGCCACCACGTCCCCCTCTTCAAGAGCCGCCTCCAACTATGGTGGCGCGACCACCATCGACGCCCCCATCAGCCAGCGCCGTCACTGTGAAAGATTTCCAAAATATGGCGGTTCTGGATGCCTATGACAAGAACAAACCCCATAGATTGACTCCATTCATCACCCTCTACACTCCAGTATCCCCCAATTGTCGTACAGTTGATGATCCACCGTTGATTTGCAAACCCTAATACGAACGGCCAAAACTTCTTCGCTAAATTCTGGCCAAACCGAGACCCAATTGCAAAAATGAACTGTAGATGAAGATTACGTTCGTATAGAGCTTTGTGTTGATATATTATATGATATGATTTGAGCATTTTAGTTTTTGGAGTTTTATTTGTAATTGTAATTAGGATTTGTGGTGTCTGCCATTAAGAAGGAATGGATGAGAATGACAAGTACATACAAAAATAAGAATAGAAGCAGCTAGGGTTTTAGGAAATAACTATTTATTTAGATAGAGATGTATAAGAATGGGTGGAGCGGATCGAATGGATCAAAGTGATAACAAAGACAGGAAAAGCCTGTTTCATTCCCGAAATGAAAGTAGGTCATCCAATATGTCAAACTACAGGTTTTCAATATTTTTGAACTCAATGGAACTAATTTCAAACCCTAATTCCATTGTATGTAGAAGTTAGAATTTAAAATAAAATTATATTCATTTAAATTCCTTTAATTGATTTCTACGCGTTTTGAGCTCCAATGATCAAACGATAAGTCTGATCGCTATGAAACTTAAAATTATATAATAATTCACTATTACGAATCCGATGAAACTAGTTTCATTAAAATCCAAGATGATACCCCAAAAGGCTAATTTTATATGTTAATTATGTAAATTATTATTTTATAATCAATTTAATCACTTTTAAATTCTAAATTAAAAGTTAACAATTTTCATCATTCTTGATTACATAGGAATTGATAATATTTTACAATATAGTTTTCATGTTAAATTCATTATTTAAATATTACATTAATTTCAGCGTTCAATTACAACTGTAATAAATCCATTCATTATACTTTAAATTCCAAACAAATTCTTTTATTTTGATTTAAATTCTTATATTAAATCACGATTACATTATGAATCAATTTAACAAAAGTTTCCATCGTATTGCATTCATTATTCTACAGTTAACATCTTCCTTATATTAATTGCAATATTTTAATTACCTTAATTTCACATTGATTTCCAATTTATTTTTTATGGATTAAATATTAAGATGGGAATAAAATAATTATTATACATTAATAAATCATCTTTATTAAATTATGTTTAGAAACAAAGGTTGATAAATTACTTACCGAATGTAGATTATATTCCATTCTATATTAACCAATTTCAAATTAAGTAATGCTATGATTTCTATTTTTTTATACAATATTAATTTATTCCTTATTAAGCTTTACAATTATAATTGATTGGAATTACATTAAAATAGATGTGAGTTACAACCATCATTAAATTGTAATTAAATAATTTCTTCCGATTTATAAATCATAAATTTTAATTTCTCACAATATTAAAATCCAAAATCTTATTAAATTTAATATTTTTAGTTACCAAAATACGGGTAGTTACAATCTCCCTTGCTCAAAAAATTTTATCCTCGAAAAGGAACTAAAAGTAATCAAGAGGTTTGATATATTTTTTTATTCAAAATAATCAATTTATAAACAATTAACTTACATATTAAGTTTAACAAAAATTTGAAAAAAACTCAACTTTTACGAAAAAAATTCCAACACCTAAATTTACGAAAAATTTCGACGGACTCCTCTTTATGCGGATAGGTCCAGAAAATAATAATATCAATAGTTACAATATATATTTGTATATAAGTAATATTTCAATAATAAACATCCCAAACCAAAGGAAAAACAATAAAATATCGGTTCAGAACCGTAATCCTAAAACGTACCTATTTGTCAGGCAAACAAACTTTATTTATGAAACAAAAAGCAACTGTTATTGCTTCCATAAACCTATATTTTACTTACATAATTCAAAAGAGTGTTAAACTATATAAAAAGAGTAATATTTTATCTGTTCCAATTTATAACATAACAACACAACCAATATGACAATCATATGCAAACAAAAGCAGTACAACCATCATATACAACAAAAGAATTGATCATACATCCATCGCAAATCAAAAGTAATGGTTTGTTCAGGTTCAGAAACTTTTCATCATACAAGCATGACGAATAACTATCATGTGTACCTTACGGTCAACAACCTTAGGAAATTACCCAATAGATTATTCATACAACCTTAAACAACTTGAAGTATCATTTCCCAAGCATCTCATAAGCCAAACAGCAAAGAATTTTAAATATTATTTAAGTTTATTCTATTGGTTTCTTTTTTCATCATTTACTTTTCATTTGTTTTCATTCATCCATACAATGTCATTTTTCCATTCGTTTACATAAAAAATTTCCATTCAATATTTGAAATCATCAATGAATCCATTATTAATGTATTACATCCATTTCATTGCATTTTAATTCATAATTATTGTCTATATAGCTTGATTTTAATTTAATATTAGTATTCATCCATGAATCATTTATTCAGGTTCACTTAAATTCAGTTCATATTTGTTCCTTTATATATAGTATCATTTAATACTAATCTATTTATGAATAACTTCAACATTTCTTAGGATTATTATCATTAACTTAAATAGTATTCACTTTTACTATTCAATTTTAATTATTAACTATTCCGAAATATTAACTTAGGTTTACAACATTTCTTGCACATCTTAATTTTTTATTCAAAAAAAATATGTTCATTTTGAAGCATTTTTGTTACAAAGCTTTTACTTATATAACATTCTATTACATGTTCATATTTAGCATTACAACTTTTTAAACATTTCTGGTAAGTTTTCATATATTTTTTAGCATGCAATTGAGTGTTGTACAATTTATCTTATTCATTTTAGTTAACAAAATGTTCGATAGTTTACATCTTATTAATTTTCATTTTCTTTTAATTTACAAGTTACAAATCTCTAATTTCTTTACAGTTTCATTAAACACTTAGCTTCTAATTTCCTACTTATCATTTTAAAATTAAAATTTCACTTTATTTCTACAACTGAAATCATTAATTTAACAGGAACTTAAGAACTAAATATCAAGTTCATATTAAATCACTTTGAAACAATACATATATTCTTATATATATCAAATCATCCTTAAGAAAATAAAAATAAAATTTGTTTATCAAAACAAATGTGTAGCAAAGCTACTACGTGGTCTTCCCACTTTAAAACAACTTTAATACTCGAAAATGAATGTCGACGATGCTGCGCAGCCCATCATTGAAATTTTTTTCTAGCAATAGAAGAGGGGAGTAAAGAACTTACTTCTTTTTTTAAAATTCTTAAAAACATTTCTTTCGAACCCCATTGAAAATATTTCTATCCAAAAATACTTCCATGTAATACTAATATTATATTCCAAAATCTTTGAAAAATCAATTTCAAAACTCCAAAACTTAAGTTCTCAAATTTCCAATTCATATTCATTTTATTTTAAAATCCTATTTTGCAACCAATATTTATAAAATTTCGCTTCCTAACAAACAAACATATCACATACAACTATACCCACTTATAAATATTATTCTTTTATATACGAAATATAGTACTAGGCAAAATTATTTCATTTACCGATTTTAAAACAGTATTGTGTCGATTTACCTTGTTTAAGTTTTTGAAAATACCTATCGATGTCATAGTATTCTATGTACCGACTATAATATATAAATACTCAATACAACAAATTAACACAATATAAAACATTTTTATAGCACTAACAAATACACTCTCTCATATATATACACTCAAACTCATTCTAGGGTATTATTAACCCTACCTCTAATGAGTTTATCCCCAAACAGACTAAGGTATCTTTAAACAAAAGCTCTGATACCAACTGCGACGATCCACCTTTTTGGACGGTTTAAATCAACAGTAAACCACATGTCTAACTAAATCATTCAAAAGGAAGGATTGTCAATGAGGTAAATATGAAAATAAGAGAAAAGAAGGAAAAACAAACACAAAATATTGCAGTGGAATGACAAAATATAATAATCAAATAAATAGTTCATGAAGTTGTTTTATAATATACATTTGATTAAACAATTTTTACAACAATCAGAGTACTAAAAACGACATACCAATAATGATTGATGCAGCCCAGCCTATTGATGAAGCAGCGCAATTGATCAATGCATTGAAATCGAGTCATTCAAAGGTTTTAGGTCGCTCGCGACCTAGTGAAGAGGCCATAGGTCGCTCACGACCTAGTGGAGGTCGCATACGAGATAACACATCATCAGATTGGAGTTGTTCAAAGGAAGGAGCTTTAGGTCGTCCACGACCTAGGGAAGGTCTCTCGCGTGTCAACGGGCTAACATTCAGACCTTCAAGAAACCAAACGAGTAAGCGTTCCAATAGGTCGCTCACGACCTAAGTTAAGTCGCTCATCCCGTTAGGTCGCATGAAGTTGTACAGATGTTTTTTCTTAGGTCGCTGATTTAAGTCGCGGAAGAAGTATAGGTCGCTCAGGCCATGTGTCGCTGAAGCCTTCCTGGAGCCGAGCTACTTTAAGTCGTAGATCGTTGAGTCGTTATGTGTTGTATGATTGAGTCGTATGTCGTTTGTAATTTCATATGTTAAGTCGTTCATGTATAGGTCGTAGGTCGGCCAGTGTTAGGTCGTTCGTGTTGTATAGTCGTTCAGTATAATGTTTGTTAACTCGTGTATGTTGTGGACTTAGGTCGTAAGCCGTTGCTTGTACACACGTTGAGTCGCGTGTTGATTAGGTCGCGAACTACTGTAAGTCGCGTACCAGTGTGTGTTGGAGCCTGTTAGGTCGTTAACGACCTTGGTAAGGTCGTAGGTCGTAGGTCGCGGGGTGTTAGGTCGAAAATGACCTAGTGCACTGGGTGTGAAATGCTATAAATAGCGGGTGTGTTGTAACATTTGAACTCGGTTGATTTTGAATAATACTTTTGTTTTGCAAGCTTTGTGCTTTCATTAAATTGGTAGTTGAGTGTGATCTCCTATCTCCACCTACGGTATTCGAGTGCGCTCGAATAACGTTCGTTGAAGCCAATTCGCGGAATCAAGTGCGCTTGATCAACGCTCGAAGAATTGTAGATCTCTCTTCGTGGTATCGTGCGCGATCAACGTGTCAGAGATAACTAGAATTCGGTATCTTTGGATCAACGAATTTGGGCATTTCAGTATCTTTCAATCCACCGATTTCTACTTTCACAGATTCATTTATTTTTTCGAATATCCGCTGCGTCAGTTATTGGTATCGGAGCTAGACTCAGCCAATCATAGCTAAGCCGAGTCTTGGAGCTAAGGAGTTTGAAGTTTGGTGTTCATCGTGAAGTTGCAACAAGTTGGGAGTTTTCGATCCATATCATTTTGGATCAAAAGTGGGAAAGTGTTTGAATTTGCGCCGGGAAGTTGCGCGCCGAAGTGTTTGAATTTGGAGTTGAGGCCGAACCAAGTTAGGTCGCAACTGTGTGTGACGAGCTAAGTTAGGTCGTTACACTTTGAAGTCGAGCTAGTGGTTGAGCGAGCTAGAGAAGGGTTGAGCCGTGCTTTGTTTGTTCAAGTTGAAGTTGAAGTTTGAAGTTTGCATTTGTATTTGTTGAAGTATTTGTGGGTGTGTAATCATGCCGCCGAGAAGAACTAATCGTCATCAAAATGTTGAAGCGTTGTATAGAAGGGAAGAAGCCGAGCAGATGGAGCAATGCATTAATGAGAAATTTGATGAAGGCATTGGAAAGCTAGAGAAGTTGATGATTTATATGAATCAAACTCAAAAGAGGAGATTGCCAATCTCGAACCATGGAGGAAACCGAGTTTCGCCATCGGTTACGGAAGCTAGAAGGGTATCGCCGCAATCTTTTAGAGAAAGAAGAGAAACATCAATTTCATCGAGGAGAGATCGCCATGATTATAGACATGAAGAGAGAAGAACTCCACGTGAGTTTGAAGATGAGCCATATAGAGATGAAGAGAGACATAGTAGAAGGGACATGCGTGATCGAAAAGGATGTTGATGGTCGAAATCGATATAGACATACATTTGATTTTGATGAAGATGGTGATAGAGCTAGCATTCATTATCGAGAGCGAGACCAAGTTCGAAATTCATATCGGGATGTAGATGATGATCAACGACGGGAGTCAGGTATGAAGATGGAAATTCCTGAATTTAAAGGTGGAATGGTAGCAGAAGAATTTTTGGATTGGTTGTCTAATGTTGAAGAGATCTTTGATTTCAAGGAGGTTCCTGAGCATAGAAGAGTGAAGTTGGTTGCTACTAGGTTGAGGGGAAGAGCTTTGGCATGGTGGCAACAAACTAAACTTACAAGGGTGAGAATGGGAAAATCAAAGGTTCAGTCTTGGGATAAGATGAAGAAGTTGATGAGAGCTACATTATTACCTTACAACTATCAATCACTTATGTACCAGAGATTACAGAATCTATGGCAGAGGACGAAGGCAGTTAATGATTATGCAGATGAATTTTACCAACTCATTGCTAGAAATGATATTATGGAGACGAAAGAACAACTAACTGCTAGGTTTGTTGGAGGGTTTAGAATACAGATCCAGGATATGGTGAACATGTTCGATCCTAGATCAGTTGCAGAAGCACATCAGAAGGCATTGGCTTGGAAGAGGCAGGGAAGGCGTGGAGGTGGTGTGTTTACAAATTCCAACAATCAAGCGAAGGGTGTTAGTGGAAGTTTTAATGTTTCTAAATCTATCAATAAACCAGTAGTGAAGGAGGCTGAGAAGGCAAAGGTTAAAAGCGGTTTTAAATGTTACAATTGCCAGGAGATGGGTCATAAAAGCAATGAATGTCCGAAGCCGAAGAAACGAGCAATGATTGCTGAAGTTGAAGGTGAGGATGTTGGTGAAGGTTAATCTAGTCCAGTTGAGGAGGATGAACAGGATATCGCGTCGGGAGATGAAGGATGTAATCTAATGATGAGGAGGTCTTGTTTAACACCGAAGAAGGAAGAAGAGATAGTTGGTTGAGGAGTAACATCTTTCAGTCAACATGCACTATTCTGGGAAAGGTTTGTAAATTTGTGATTGACGCTGGAAGTTGTGACAATATTATTTCTACCGAAGCCGTGAGAAAGTTGAAGCTGAAAACGGAGAAGCATCCAAATCCTTACAAGTTAGCATGGCTAAGAAAAGGAGGAGAAGTGAAGGTGGACAGGCGAGTTCAAGTTCTATTTTCTATTGGGAAGAAATATAAAGACGAGATTTGGTGTGATGTAGTTGAGATGGATGTTTGTCACTTGCTTTTGGGAAGACCATGGCAGTATGATCGAGCAATGCAGCATGACGGTCGGACCAATAGCTACAGTTTTATGTTTGAAGGTGTTAAAATTATTTTGGTTCCAAAGAAGAGACAACAAGGAGAAAGCAAGTAAGAAGAAATTGAGGAGCTGAAGACTTTGTTGACTTTGAAAGAATTTGTTGAAGAAGTAGAAGAGAGTCCAGAAGTATTTTTGTTGATTGGACGTGAAACGACTGAATCTGTTGAAATCCCAGAGGAAGTAAAGCCTGTATTAAAAGAATTCACTGATGTGTTTCCTGAAGAGTTACCAACGGAATTGCCACCGTTGAGGGATATTCAACATCAGATTGATCTTGTTCCAGGGTCAATTTTACCTCACAGGCCACATTATAGGATGAGTCCTAAAGAGCATGAAGAACTAAGAAGGCAGGTGGGGGAGTTGTTAGAACAGGGGCGTGTTTAGGAGAGCTTGAGTCCTTGTGCAGTGCCAGCTTTATTGGTGCCAAAGAAGGATGGTTCGTGGAGGATGTGTATGGACAGTCGGGCTCTAAACAAGATCACCGTGAGATACAGATTTCCTATGCCAAGGTTTGATGATTTGATCGACCAATTGAGTGGAGCTGTTGTGTTCTCAAAGATTGACTTGAAAAGTGGATACCATCAGATTCGTATTAGACCGGGTGATGAGTGGAAGACTGCTTTCAAAACCAGGGAAGGTTTATATGAATGGTTGGTTATGCCGTTTGGTTTATCGAATGCACCGAGTACTTTTATGAGAGTGATGAACCAGATTTTCAGACCATACATTGGGAAGTTTGTGGTAGTTTACTTTGATGATATTTTGATCTACAGTAGGAGTATGGAAAAGCATGTCCAGCATTTGCGTGAAGTATTATTGATTCTACGACAGGAGAAATTTTATGCTGCAAAGAAGAAGTGTGTGTTCATGACGCACAGGGTTTTGTTTCTGGGATATGTTCTGTCGAAGGAAGGTATTCAAGTGGATGAAAGTAAAGTAGAAGCTGTCAGGAGTTGGCCACAGCCGAAGATAATTACTGAAGTGAGAAGTTTTCATGGATTGGTATCTTTCTATCGAAGGTTCATTCCACATTTTAGCAGCGTAATGGAACCTGTAACCTATTGCATGAAAGGAAAGAAGTTTACATGGCCAGAAGAAGCAGGGGCTGCTTTTGAGAAGATCAAGACACTACTGACGGCAGCGCCAATTCTAGTTTTAACGGATTTTCAGTTGTTGTTTGAGTTACACACTGATGCTTGGAAAGTTGGGATTAGTGGAGTTTTGAGTCAGAGGGGAAGACCAGTTGCTTATTTCAGTGAGAAGTTGTCTGGAGCTAAGTTGAGATATAGCACTTATGACGTGGAATTTTACGCAATTGTTCAAGCTGTGAAGCATTGGAGACATTATCTGTTTCAGAAAGAGTTTGTTCCTTATACGGATCATGAAGCTTTGAAGCATTTGCAAGGGCAGGACAAAATTTCAGCTAGGCACGCTTCATTGGTCGCATATCTACAGCAATTTACTTTTGTTGTAAAGCACAAGTCAGGGGTGACGAATCGTGTAGCTGATGCTTTGAGCATAAGGAATCACTTGTTGACGATAATGAAGGTTGAAGTGACAGGATTTGATCTATCGCCATAGTTAATTGAAGAAGATCCTTACTTTATGAAGTTTGTTGAGAAAGTCAAGGATGGGAGTACTGATAAATTTGTGCTGGTAGATGGATTCTTATTCAAGGGGAATCAATTGTGCGTACCAGAAGGCAGCTTGAGAATGAAGATTATCAAAGAGTTACATGAAGAAGGCCATGTGGGAAGAGATCGTACGTTGCAGTTGATTTCTCAATCCTATTTTTGGCCGTCAATGAGAAAGGAAGTTGAAAGATTTGTGCATAGATGTCATGTTTGTCAAGTTTCGAAAGGGACAACTACAAATGCAGGATTATATATGCCGTTACCTGTACCGACTAAACCTTGGGTTGATGTGAGCATGGATTTTGTTTTGGGTTTGCCTAGAACTCAAAGGGGTAATGATTCCATTTATGTGGTGGTTGACCGATTTTCGAAAATGGCACATTTTATTTCTTGTAAGAAGAAGGCGGATGCTGTTCATGTCGCTCAGTTATTTTTCAAAGAGATCTATCGACTTCGTGGGTTGCCAGAGTCTATTGTTTCGGACAGAGATACTCGTTTTCTGAGTCATTTTTGGCTAAGTTTGTGGAAGATGGTCGGAACGAAGCTGAATTTTAGTAGCGCTTATCATCCACAGACAGACGGGCAAACAGAGGTGGTAAATAGATCGTTGGGAAATTTATTACGGTGTCTTGTGAAGGATAATCTGAAGAGCTGGGAAGTGAAATTATGTCAAGCGGAGTTTGCTCATAATCATGAAGTGAATCGTAGTACAGGTTTCAGTCCATTTCAGTTTGTTTATTCGACAATTCCAAAGGGACCGTTGGATCTAACAACAGTGCCATATCAGAAGGGAGTTGTTAAGCGGGTTAGTGACTTCGTTAATGAGTTACAGGAGTGCCACAGAACTGTTCATGATCGGTTGCTTGCATCAAATGAAAAGTATAAACGATCTACAGATTTGAAGCGGAGAAATGTTGAATTTAATGAAGGAGATTTAGTATACGCTGTACTAACGAAGGATCGTTTTCCAGTGGGAACGTATAATAAACTTAAAGCTCGAAAAATTGGTCCTGTAGAAATTGTGAAACAGATCAATGAAAATGCTTATAGGTTGAAGCTGCCGGAGGATGTGTATACTTCTGATGTGTTTAATGTTAAACATTTAATACCTTATTATGGGAATGAACAGTCCAATGGGGAAGAACTTTTAAATTCGAGGATGAATTTTTCCTAACCAGGGGAGGATGATGAAGCAGCGCAATTGATCGATGCATTGAAATCGAGTCATTCAAAGGTTTTAGGTCGCTGGCGACCTAGTGAAGAGGCCTTAGGTCGCTCACGACCTAGTGGAGGTCGCATACGAGATAACACATCATCGGATTGGAGTTGTTCAAAGGAAGGAGCTTTAGGTCGTCCACGACCTAGGGAAGGTCGCCCGCATGTGAACGGGCTAAGCATTCGGACCTTCAAGCAACCAAACGAGTAAGCGTTCCAGTAGGTCGCTCACGACCTAAGTTAAGTCGCTCATCCCGTTAGGTCGCATGAAGTTGTACAGAAGTTTTTTCTTAGGTCGTTGATTTGTTAAGTCGCGGAAGAAGTTTAGGTCGCTCAGGCCATGTGTCGCTGAAGCCTTCCTGGAGCCGAGCTACTTTAAGTCGTAGATCGTTGAGTTGTTATGTGTTGTATGATTGAGTCGTGTGTCGTTTGTAATTTCATATGTTAAGTCGTTCATGTACAGGTCGTAGGCCGGCCAGTGTTAGGTCGTTCGTGTGTATAGGTCGTTCAGTATAATGTTTGTTAACTCGTGTATGTTGTGGACTTAGGTCGTAAGCCGTTGCTTGTACACATGTTGAGTCGCGTGTTGATTAGGTCGCGAACTACCGTAAGTCGCGTACCAGTGTGTGTTGGAGCCTGTTAGGTCATTAACGACCTTGGTAAGGTCGTAGTTCGCGGGGTGTTAGGTCGGAAACGACCTAGTGGTCTGGGTGTGAAATGCTATAAATAGCGAGTGTGTTGTAACATTTGAACTCGGTTGATTTTGAATAAAACTTTTGTTTTGTAAGCTTTGTGCTTTCATTAAATTGGTAGTTGAGTGTGATCTCCTATCTCCACCTACGGTATTCGAGTGCGCTCGAATAACGTTCGTTGAAGCCAATTCGCGGAATCAAGTGCGCTTGATCAACGCTCGAAGAATTGTAGATCTCTCTTCGCGGTATCGTGCGCGATCAACGTGTCAGAGATAGCTAGAATTCGATATCTTTGGATCAACGAATTTGGGCATTTCAGTATCTTTCAATCCATCGATTGCTACTTTCACAGATTCATTTATTTTTTCGAATATCCGCTGCGTCAATGATGCAGCGGAAAATTACTAATAATATAATATACAAAAATTCGTCTACGTGCTCCAGAAATAATTTCTTCAAATACTGAAACGCTAAGGCTGACCCGAGCGTAATGAAATGACAAAACACTAGATTTAGAACTAAAAAATCTTATGTAAGTTAAATCAACAACAAATAAATACGAGTGTAATAGCCTCAGAGATGTTTACGGGATTTTACATCTCATATCCAGTGTATAACGTAAGTGCAATAACTTAAGAGATGTTACAGGATTTTACATTTCCTAAGGATCCGTTAAACTATCTATATGTAGTAAAATACGCTATATATGTAGTGTCTATCAGTAGTATAATATTGAAAATAGCGCTAAGGCGTTACCCATATCCCCCTTGACACATTTTTATAGGCATCGTAGTCTGTACAGTACTATAAACTCCACCATAAACTGGTGGGCTATAAGGGAGCACTCCATAGGTACGACACGAACCAAAATCGCAGTGGGCTCGATATGGATAATATGACAAGGCACGCGAGGCAATGCCTAGGGTATGATTCTACCCTTTTGCACTCCCGTACTGGTGGTAACGCATAGCAGCCACTACTGCACATCTCGAAACAACACTCCCATAAACAAGGGTGACCACCAATCAATCACAAAGTAACAGATATGGTATTGAAGAAGCATGTTCGATCGGGGGAGAAACCCCACTTGGCCTGGTATAACTCATGTTTTAGTCATTTTAATTATGACTCGAATGTCAAGGATATCCATCATCGTTCTCATTCTTCAAATCTAGAAAACGCCTCCAATTCAACCTCTACATTCTGGATAACATCCACCGCGTATATAGTTATTAATGTGGTTCCAATATTGATAGAGAGTATGCCATTATGTGGCCTTGGTCGCTTTAACAATTAACATCATTTTTCACACCGGTTAGCTCTTTTACATTTCAAAACCAATTCATATTGATATCAAAATATCATATTCGTTTCAAAATATCCTTCATTTCAAGTCAACATATTTTCCCAAAGTATGTCTTTCCAATTGAGAGTATCATTTCAAAGTGCAATTTAGGTTATAACCTCATTTAACAGCATTCACATTTAAATCAACGATTTAAATAAAATTATTCCCACATTGCACGGTTTGATTTCTAGAAAATAGTTTGAATAGTTATAAGTAGTTGAAAATAGTTTATTTATAGATTATGGGTTTAAAACATTTCAATCTAAAATGGTTTGAGTATTGAAATGTTTTACAAGGGAAATAGTTTTGGAATATCTAAATAATTTGAATGTTAAAAATAATAGATTTCAAAACGTTCATATCATAAATAATTTATTTTGAAAACAATACCAAATCAGACTGTTTCTTTTCCATTTCAACAATCTGGACCCATCTCCAATTTCACTTTACTGATTTAAAACACTTAAATCAACTTAACCCTCATTGTTTAATTTTAAGATCCAAATCTTTAAATAATTCAATTTCCAAAATTGAAGTCATATATCAATTAAAATTTCACATTTTCATTTCAATTCTTTAAAACAATTTCCTTTTTACCAATTTCAGTTTCAATATTTCAAAGCTTGAATTAGAAATTATTCAATTCATATAAATCCAAAATTTTATTTCTTTAAAACAATATCATTTAATAAATATACAAATTTCAAGATTTTTAAAACCATTTAATTTGACCAATCCTATGTTCGTATGTAATTTTCTACCGTATGCCTAAGTGATCAGTTATTTCAATTTTAATTTCAGGGATGGATATATCTCATTTCAATCCAAATCAAAGTATCAAAAGTGTGTATCATTTCAACATATTTCTTAATTTATTTGAAATAATTCAAATAACAGTTTATATGCTATCATTTAATATACAAAGTGATAACAAAGATATGTAAGTATAAATAAACATCCAATCGTCCAAATGTCAACAAATAGACATCCATCATAATCGATATTCAAATCAGCCAATAAATCACAACAATTAACTGGTTATCAATATCAGTTATTTAACTATCAATTTATTCCAATATTAATTTAAATGGCAATTTAACTCAATAAAATCAAATTAAATTTAAATGATAATTTAATTTAACAAATAACAATCTATAAAATTCTTATCACTTCATAAATTTAATTCAACTAACATAAGAAGGTTTAATATGGCGTGAGCAGGTCAAATCACACACCTTTGATTTATCGTCGATTTAAAATTCAATAAAAGCCCAAATGTTGATTATTCTCTAAATTCAACCAAACCAATGTTTGATTATCTGGAATTTTGACACAATCCCAATGGAAGAAACAGCATCCAAATCCGAGTTCATATGTAAAAGTTATGTCAGTTAGAAGATTGAATTTTAAATTAAAATTAAAATAGAAGGAATGGCAAATTCGTAATTTGTTACCAGCTCCAACTCAAACCCTACACGTTTGCATTACCCAATCAACCGCCAGTGTAACGAGCACCTTTTTAGACGGTTTAAATCGACAATAAATCTCACATATCAAACTCAAACCATTCAAAAGGGAGAACTGTTATGGGGTAAATAAGAAAAAACATGGAAAGAAAGAAAAAGAAATATAGAATATCATCGCGGAATGACAAATATAATAATCAAGTAAACAATTCATGAAGCTATTTACAAATAATATTTGATTATACTTTTACTATACAGATTTGAGTACATATAGTAGTAATAATAAATAATGCAGCGGAATTACACGATGCAGTGTAAATAATATAATAATTAATAATAGTACTAAATCTTCGTCTTCGTCCTCCAAAAAGAAGTCTTCAATACACTGAAAAAGCTCAGACTAACCCGAGCAAATTGAAAAGACAAAACACTCGAGTAAGAACTAAAAGATCTTATGTAAGTTAAATCAACAGTAAATAAATATGAGTGCAGCGGCATCAGAGATGTTTACGGAGTTTAACATCTCTTTATCCCGTGTCTAACATGAGTTCAATAACTTAAGAGATCTTTGGGATTTCCATCTCCTAAGGATCCGTTAAACTATCTACGTACATAGTACAATACGCTATTATAATAGCGTCCACAACAAAGTAAAATATTATAATAGCATTAAGGCGTTACCCATAGTTCCCTTAACTCATTTAATATAATGTCGTAGTCTATACATATACTATAAACTTCGCCGAAAACTGGTGGGCTATTAAGGAGCACTCCATAAGTACGGCGCATACGAAACCAATAGAAGGCACAATAAGGCATGTGAACACGGCACTCGATGCAATGCTATGGTAGGATTCTACCATTTGTGGATTCGGACTAGTGGTAACGCATGGTAGCTACTACCACCCACCTCAAAACATACTCTTATAATCAAAATCGAGGGGTGGCCACCAAATCAATCAAGAAGTCATAATAGGGCATCGATGAAATTTTCCCGATAGGAGGTGCGACCTCACTTGTCTCGGCGTGGCTCATATTTTAGTCACATCTAAGTTGACTCATGTGAGTCAGGGCTATGTAAATAACTCATACAGAATCGTTCGCTAAGCCATCCTACTTCATTCTGAATTCTTCACCACGTATACCGTTGTTAAAATGGTTTTAAGTATTGGCAGAGAGTATGAAAATATCCGATACTGGTCTCTTTAACCACCAAACACTTATTTCACACCAGATGGTTCTTTTACATTTTAAAAGTCAATTCATAATTGATATCAAAATATCATATCCAACTTAAACCATATTGCTTCTGGAACCATATTCACTTTCGAAATCATATTCGCTTTAAAATTATCGATAAGATAGGTTAATTAAATACTCATTTCAAGATTATCATATTCATTCAATTATGTCATTTAAATCCCAACTTAGGTTATAAAATCATTTAACTGTATTTGCTTTTAAATCAAGGATTTAAGTATAACACTTCCACATTACACATCTAAAATTTAGAAATAGTTTAGATAGTTTACAATAGTTTAATTAGTTTTAAGTAGCATTTGAATAGGTTTAGGATAGTTTAAATAGATTTAAAATAGTTTAAATAGATTTAAGATAGTTTAAATATATTTAAAATAGATTAAATGGATTTAAAATAGAACAAAATGGTTAATTAGTTTATAATAGGTTAAAATAGATTTAGTTGGATTAAATAGATTAAACTAGATTGAAATAAATTAAAATAATTTTAATTGCTTAAAATAGTTTAAAATATTTTAAAACATATTAAATTAGTTTAATAATTTGAAAATCTTAATAATCAGGATTTAAAATAATATATTTTAAAACAATTTATATAAAAATGGTAAATTTGAAATTAATATCAAATTTAAACTATTTCTTTCATTTCAACACATCTGGACCATGTCCAGCTGTCAAATCAACAACTAAATTTGTCATTCAATTCAAATCATCATTTAAACCATTTAATCAATATCGATTTCAAATCCAATTTAGAACAATAATTCCAAACTATTTCAAATTTATTAGATTTCAAAGTTATATTTCAAACGTTTTCAATAAATCAATTTCGATAAATTTCATTTATACTTCAAATCTAACTTTTAAATTTAAATTCAAACCAATTCCAATTTCACATTTAAATCGTATTTTCTAAATAATTCAGTTTGTATAAATCAAACTTTCTTCAAAATATCATCTAACTAAACTCAACTAAAAATTTAAGGATTTAAAATTATTTAATTTAATTAGTCCGTTGTTCTTATATAATTCTCTACCCTATGGTCAAGTGATACAGATGTATATTATTTCAACCCGCAATAATGTAAATTTATGGGTGTATATCATTTCAACCTGCAATCCCCAATTAAAATAAAATCTAAAAAATCGCCCGGGTTTATCATTTCAACGCATAACCGTTTTTCCCTGATCCATAGTTCATTCAGGTATGTATCATTTCAACCCATAATGATTTCTAACGATAAATCAAGGGAACTTGCAGTGTGATAACAATATATAAAATAAACATAACATAAAGTCATCCAATATCAACAGTTAAACATCCATCACAAATGCCATTCAAATCAACCAACAAATAACAACAATTTAACTGATTATCATTAACAGTTAGTTAATTAACAATTTCAAATTCAATATTAAATCAAATGGCGATTAAATTCAACAATAGTCGGATTTAACTGGAATGACAATTTAAATATACCAAACATCAATCAATCAATTTCTTATCACATCATAAATTCAATTTAACTAACATAAGATAATTAAGTAGTTGTGAGTGGGTTAAAACACTCACGTTTGATTTCAAATCGATTTAAAATCCAAACAAAGGCCCGAAATCTAACAGTCTAAGAATTCGACCAAATCAGTTCCAAAATGTCCAGAATTTCGATACGATCACAACGAAGAAACTGCATGTGAATCCGAGTGTGTATGAAAAGAATTTGTTGGTTATAATGATTGAAATTAAAACTAAATTAAATTAAAATAGAAGTCAACATGTCACCTACACACAGCCGCACCCTAACCCTAGCCTTGACCTGGTTTACAAAAAGCAGCCATCACAATCACGTTTGTCGCCGCCAAATGTGCCACCTCGGACCTGGTCTGACCCAATCCCTATTCTCCTCGCGCCAAGCCGTACCCACGACCATGGTCGTGAACCCCTCCATCACTAGAAAACGCCTCCGCCGTTGTTGATCTTCTAAACTGATTCATGGCGATTCTCGACCATGTTACGACCAATGAACAACATCTCCAAGTCCTGCTCGACGCCCTCGTCTCAACACCGCCTCCAATCGTCAAATAGTCGATGATCCACCATAGGATCGTAAAACGTCGAAATGAACGACCGAGGTTCATCCTTAATTCTTGGAAAAAAGGTGATCTAAATGCAAAAATTAATTGCAGATCTGGGTTACGCTCATCGAGAGCTTCAAAACAGTATATATTACGACATAGTTTTGAGGAGTTTGATTTTTGGATTTGGTTTTGACATTGAATTTAGGTTTGGATCTGTAGCCATTGGAAAGAAGAAGGAACCTATAGATATGGAATAGATAGATACGTACAGAAATAGAAAGGCCGCTAGGTTTTAGAAAGGTCTATATATATGTAAGAGGCCCGATAATAAAATGAACACGTATCGAATTGATTTGAAACGACAATAATGACCCGAAAAGCCCGTTCTACTTCCGGAACGAAAGTAGGTCATCCCATATATAAAAATAGATGTTTTTGATATTTCTAAACTCAATGGAATAGGTTTCAAGTCCTTATTCTATCGTATGAAGAAGTTACCTTTTAAAATCAGCTTATTTCAATTGAATTCAATTAAATTGATTTCTACGCGTTTCAAGCCCACACAATCAAACGACAAGTCTGATCGCTACGAAACTTGAAATCCCACAATAATTCACTGTTACAGATCTGATGAAACTTGTTTCGTCAAAATTCGAGATAGTGGCCTAAATGGCTATTTACATGTTAATTAAATAAATTATTACTAAATTGATTATATCCCTTTTTAATTTCAAATTTAATAACTAACAATTTTCATCATTTTTGATTGCTTGGACATTTATAATAATTCAAAAAAAATTTACATATCAATTCAGTGTTAAATATTACACTAATCATAGTGTTCAATTTCAATGGTAATCAAATCTAATTAATTATAATTTAATTTCAATGAATTGATTTAATTTGATTTAAGTCTTTTTATTCAATCAATCATTACTCTATAGGCATAGTTAACATTGGTTTACATCTTATACATTAATATCCTCCAATTTCATCATAATTTCCATTAAGATAATATTTAATTACATTTAATTTCTATTGATTTCCAATTGAATTCAACAGCTTAAATAAATAGGTAACATATCACAATGGTCACCTTTAACTTAATTTAATCACATTTATGGTTTTATTATTTACAACCAAATATTATAAATAGTTACACAACATTGATTTTACCCCAGTAAAATAATTACATACTATTTCACCAACTAATACAACATTTCAGTTATTTCTTTTATTTTCAATTTATAATCACATTTTATATTTACAATCATGTTAATAAATTGGAATTGCGTTAAATTAGTTATCCATTACCTTACATCAACATTACTAATATTACATTTTGCTTATTCCTTTCATTGTTAAATCATGAATTTATAGTTTTCTCACATTAATAAATCAAAAATTACGGGACGTTACAGCCAGTTTCTTCATCGACCGCGTGCGCCTCGAGGCAAGCCTCCAAGTTCGATCATCGCCACCACGTCCCTCGCTCAGAGCCGCCTCCAACCATGGTCGCGCGGCCACCATTGATGTCCCATCAGCCAGGCCTACCGCTGTGAATGATCGCCAAAAGCTAGCTATTCTTGAGACCTTCGACAAGAACGAACCCCATAGATCGACTCCATTCATCGCCCTCTACACTCCAGTATCCTTCGATCGTCGTATAGTCAACGATCCACCGTTGACTTGAAAACCCAAATATGAACGGCCGAAACTTCTTCGCTAAATTCTGGCCAAACTAAGACTTAATTGCAAAAACGAACTGCAGTTGCAGCTTACGTTCGCCGGGAGATTCGCGATAATATATTATATGATATGATTTGAGCAATTTGAATTATGGAGTTTGATTTGGAATTGTAATTAGGGTTTGAGGTGTCTGCCACTGAGAAGGAATAGATGAGAATGACAAGTGCGTACAAAAATCAGAATAGAAGTAGCTAGGGTTTCAAGAAATATCTATTTATATAGACAGAGATAGATAATAATGGTTGGAGCAGACCGAATGGATAAAAGTGATAACAAAGACCCAAAAAGCCCGTTTCATTCCCGAAACGAAAGTAGGTCATCCAATATACCAAAATATTGGTTTTCAATACTTTTAAACTCAATGGAACTAATTTCAAACCCTAATTCCATTGTATATATAAGTTAGCATTTAAAATCAAACTATATTCATTTAAATTCCTTTAATTGATTTCTGTGCGTTTCGAGCTCTCATTATCAAACGATAAGTCCGATCGCTACGAAACTTGAAATACCATAATAATTCATTATTATGGATTCAATGAAACTAATTTCATTGAAATCCGAGATAGTGCCCCAAAAGGATAATTTTACACGTTAATTAAATTAATTATTATTTTATAATCAATTTAATAACTTTTAAATTCTAAATTAAAAGTTAAAAAATTTCATCATTCTTGATTACTAGGAATTGATAATCTTTTACGATACAGCTTCCATGTCTAATTCAATATCTAAATATTATATTAATTGCAGCGTTCAATTACAATGTAATAAATCCATTCATTATAATTTAAATTCCAAACAAAATCTTTTATTTTGATTTATATTCTTATAATAATTACTATTAACTTATGAATTAATTTAACATAAATTTCCATCTCGTTACAATCATTATTCTACATTTAACATCTTTCCTTATATTAATTGCAATATTTTAATTACATTAATTTCACATTGATTTACAAATTAACTTCAACGGATTAAATAAAAAGATGGAATAAATCAATTGTTATACATTAGTAATTCATCTCTATTAAGATATTTTATACAAACAAAGGCTGATAATTAGTTACCAAATATTGATTCCATTCTATAATAACGAATTTCAAATTAAATAATCCTATGATTTTTATTTTTTTATACAACATTTAATTTATTCCTCGTTAATCTTTGCAATTATAATTGATTGGAATTACATTAAAATAGATGTCAGTTATATCCAATCAACATTATTAAATTGTAATTTAATAATTTCTTCCCATTTTCAAATCATAAATTTTAATTTCTCACAATATTAAATTCCAAAATTTTATTAAATTTAATATTTATAATTATCAAAACATGGGTCATTACATCCTTCATGGTAGTTGGTTGTTTCATATTAACCGTTTTCCAAAGTCTACGTTCGGATGGGTGGCTCGAACTAAAGCCATGAATACCATATCTTCACTAGGATTGCTCGCTTCAGTAACCGAGTATTAAACTGGTTTGTACAGGTTGTTAGTGACTCAGTATTCCTTGGAAAAGGCTATATAAAGACATCAGATATTTTGGTTGTGCCGTGTAAAGCATGAACCGTTCCATGAATTTCCTTGCTAACTCGTCAAACGTAGAAACGTACCTTGGTAGGAGTCTAATAAAGCACATTGAAGCAACACCTTCCAGGAAGATAAGGAAATAACTACAGCAGACTTTATTCTTTACCTTAGATCCATCCATGTGCAATTTGCAGTTGTATAAGTGTGGTTTAGGGTTTATTGTCCTATTATAGGCGGGCATAGTGGTCATAATTAACTTCTCAAGATATTCCTCTCATAGGATAACTTAAGTGAATCGAGTTCGGCTCGGTGACACCACAGTCATCGTCTTTTCTGCGCTTACTTTCTTCCATCAAACGTTTGACCATGTCCGCTATGTATGCTTCACTAGTTCGGTAGTCCGTAGGTCGACTGTTGGTGGCTACACCAGGCATTTGGCTCAGCAAATGGCCTTAGTTTGCTAGCTGAAGCCTTAGCTCTCCATTCTCTAGGAGAACCACACCTATAGAATTCAGTTCGCTTGTGGTTGGCTTGGCAGCGGTAGTTTGGGCTCCTTTTTCGGCATTTTTCCTGCTTATTTCAAAATTTAACTCTAGTCCTTTAGCATCGAGTTGCATGTCACGTTCAAAATCAGAGAGAAGCATCGCAACCCTTGTGGAGCTTCGCTCCTAGGTTGGGGTTTATGGCATGTTATCCTTTGGTAGGAGGGGTACTTCCATCACCTTCAATAACAATTCCTGTCGTCCACCAGCCACCTCCTTTTACTTTTTCTTTCCATCCCTCCTATTCAAGTCTGAGATGGAGGAATTTTCTTATTCCATATACTCCACAGTTTCTAGCCTAGACTTAGGCCAATTGGTCATTGTAGCATTAGCAAAGTGTCTATCTTGTCCATAACAGCATTTTTGCTATCAACCATCTTTTGGTTAAGCTATTCAACCATCTATTTAAATTCTCCTTTCGTCATAATTTCATGATGAGTGGAAGATTTTAGCTCTTGATTTCCAGTATTAGGTCATGTTGTTACGTTGGTGGTGTTATTAACTTCAAACTACTGGTGGTTTGGTCCCTTGCTACCAATTGTTGCACCGGTAGATATCCTAGAAGTTTTTCCCTTTCTCTTCGCCATTAAACTTCTGTAATGACCCACAATTCCATAAATTTTAAGTTGATAATAAACCACAAATGTCTAACTCAATTTGAATGAAAAGGTAGATAGTTATGGGGAAAAGTAAACGATCGTAAGAATATAGTAGAAAAAAGAAGTAAAAATATTATTTCAACATATAATCTTTACAGCAGAAAATTTTAAAATATATTTAACACATTTTAACTTAACATTAACATGGATAGTTATAAATATATATTCTTACAAATGAGGCATATAATAGCGCATGATTTTAGTGGAAATGAGCGACAATCTTTAGAAGATTCTTCTAACTTCATGCTCCAAGCTCTTCCAAAACGCTCTAAGGAAAACCTGACTACGATGCTGCTTGGAAAAATAAGGCACTCATAGTTTAAGGGAAAGAAAATAAACTCCGAGTCAGTCATGAGACTAGTGTGAGAAACTCAAAATCCGAGTATTTGGAAAACAAAGTGTATCTTATAAGACCACACTGCTGATAAACACGAAATGGGTTTTACCTTAAGATAACCAAAATATTTGTTATGCAAAATCGTGGATATTATATTTAATGACATTTTTTGAAAGTCCTTTCAAATAACATATTAATCTTAGCTGGAATTGTAACATTTGTTAAATTCTACAGCATATTAGGTTTACAACTAAAACTGTAAAGGATCGTATTAGAGAAAGGATTCCATACAATGATAAGGTAAGAGACTACCTTCCGATAGTACATCTTTGGAGGGATGCAACTGAGGCTTCAACCTCTACCAATATAGAACAGACCTACCTTTACCATAGATAGTACCGAATATAATATCACCTCGGTCGTTCCCGACCTATCAGAGAGCTCTCATAGCATACACAACATACTCGATACATAAAAGGTGATATAGAAAGGTTATGGCTATACCCTAATAGGAGTGGCCCACTTAGTCATGCCCCATCTACTCTCTTTTTTCATTCCTAGGTAATGGGGCTCAGGTTAATGATTACCTTTCTCATGGCACACATTTTACTTGAATACCACATTGCCAATTCCATTACACACTATATAACGACCCATTATTTTCCACTATTCAAATCGACAATAATCCACACATGCCGGACTTGAGTAGTACAAAATAACAGATTGTAATAAAAATTCGGAGTAATGAAAATCAAATCATAGAATCACAGACATAGAACATCAGAATATCTCGCAGCGGAAAAATAAATACCATAGTAGTTCCTGAAGCTACTATCACAAAGTCTCAAAACCAAATACAAAATACATAATATCTGTCTGAAAGTAAATACGACATCAATTCCCAAATACAAAGAAGTCCACTAATACAAAGCTGAGAAAAGAACAACGAAACTGAAATATATATAGATAGATAGGCTGATAAATCTCCAGCGATTCCAGACCTCCAGAGAATGGAAATCCAAATCTGTGAATAAACTCAGGCTGACCCGAGCGTAAATAAAACACAAACACTCGAGTCAGTACATACATACCTATCCAATGTAAACCAACTCAAGTGAACTGTAGTAAAGGTACAAATAACCTAGAATATGCTTGGGACCGGCCATCCTCTAAGGAGCCGTTAAACTATTTACTACATAGTATATTGCGCTATTATAATAATGTCTAACAGTCAAATAAACATACTTTTAAATAGCGTTAAGGAGCGACCCAATATTCCCCTTAACAGAAATAATGCCAATAGTCTATACAGTACCTCCAAATCTCCTGATCGGGAGAGTAGAGAAGATACTGCATAGGTATGACACAAATCAAAACTCGTAGTAAAGGCGCGATATGGTAGGTGACACGGCACACAAGGCAATGCCAGGGTAGATATACCAATTACACACATTGGCTGGTGGTAACGTAGCAGCCACATACGCCCACCTTGGAACACATTCCCAAAATCGGAGGGTGGCCACCAAACAATCACAAAGTAATAGAGTGGTATCGAAGAAATGCGTCCGACCAGAGGAGCTACCCTTTTTGGCCCGAGTTCGCTCATGTTTTAGCCACCTTATGCCAACTCACGGGAGTTGGGTCCACGTAACATACCATAAGAACGTCGCCACCATCCTACTTCATTCTAGAATCTCCACCGCATACACAGTTGTCAAAGTGGTTTTCGGTATCGACAGAGAGTATGTCCATATCCGATCCCGGTCTCTTTGCCAACCAATCGTTATTATTACCCGTGGTTATAACTTTAAAAATAATACTTTATACTTCAAAATAAAATATCATTTCAATACCCAAATCTTTATCAATATAAAGATTAACTCATTTCCAAAATCATTTCGATATTTCAAAATATCATATCCTTTCTAAACTTCCCTTTAAAAATCATTATTTGAATTCAAATTTAAATATCTAATTTAAATATCCTTTTATATTCACAAGATAACATTCATTTACTTCAATTCAAATCGCCTTTTAAAATGATTTAATTTCGAATTAAATTTATTCATTTAAATCATTTAAAAGTGAAATTATTCTTCTTTCAAGCTAAGTATTCAAATTTCAAAATTTCAAGTCATTCTGAGCTCATTTACTAAGTCGAAACCCATAATTATTAAAATTTCAGCCTTCCGCGGCATTTAGAAAAAGCTGTTATAAGTTACACTTGAAAACATTTATTTCAGCAATGACAGCAGCCACCAAAACGGCTGTTAAAACTCAGCTTTAGTTAAATTTTGGTTCAAAACAGCAAAGACAACATTTTCAGAAATGCTGTAATAGCTCAGGTTTCAAAACAAGGGTTTTTATTCATTTCTGCAAAGACAACATACCACTACAGCATTTCCAGAAATGCTATGATAGATCCGAGTTCACCATGACTGGAGGTTAGAGGGGTGTGTGGTGGTCAGGTCAGAGGTGGTGGCGGCTGCTATGGTGGTGGTTAGGGTGGTGGTTGAAGGAGATGAAGTAAAGGTGGTCAACTAGCATTGTTTTCAGGCAATAGGTTGCATTCTAGAGGGTTTTGATCGCCATAGGGGCTCGGCCTTGGTCAAGGTCAGAGGAGTGTTTGGTGGTGTTATCATGGAAGTGATGTAGGGTGGTGGTGGCCGTGGAACAAAAGGGAGGCCGATCCAAACAATGAAGAGAACAAGGCAAAATTTGCATAGAAATAGGAAGAAAAGTAGAAAAAGAGATGGAGGCCATTACCAAATTTTTTTTGAAGCCGAGAGAATTGAGGAGTTGAGAATTTTTTCATATGAAAGGTAAAGGAAATACATGGCTAAGAAATGTAATGTACGGCCAAAAATGAAATAAATGAGGAGTTGTGAAAAGGAAGATTTTTGAAGGTGAAAAGACTTAAGTTTTGCAACTTTTTAAACCTTTGGCATTTCCTTTTCTTTTTAATTTTATATAAACAAAATAAACTCAAAAATATACTTTACAACTGATACAAAGTAGTAGGAAATAAAAAATAAATATTTAAATTTAAAAGAAATGGAAAAAGAATTACAGAAATTGCTTAAAAATTGGAAATAGTGTCCAGAAATTAAAAAAATCACCAATAGCTTTGGAAAATTATTTACATCATTTAAAAAAATATTATAAGACAAAATTTGGAATAAAATGATTTTTTAAAACATTTTCAAAGTGAAATAAATAATTAAATTCATAGGAAATATCAAAAGAATTGAAGAAATTGCTTAAAAATAGGAAACAGAACCTGAAAATTTCAAATAAATTACCATTAATTCTAGAAAAATTTCTACTTCACTGTGAAAATAATTTAGAACAAAATTTTAAGTACATAAGTTCTAAAAAAATTTCAAAATGAAATAAATTCAAAAATAATGTCAAAAATATTGGGTGGTTACACTCTCCCCCACTCAAACCTTTTCCTCCTAAAAAAGAATGGAAACAAGGAAATAAGAAAAACAAGACAGAAAAACAAAATAGTACCTGGAATAAACAATTCTGGATTTGAAGCACGAATGCTCTCCTCCGTCTCCCAAGTATAATCATGATCGTCAGTACTCCACTATACTTTGACTAGACTAACAAATTTCCTTCTTAGCTACTTCATTCCTCTGTCGACAATACGATGTGGCTTCCTCTCGACAGTCAGATTAGGCTCAATATCCAAGCTGTCAAGAACAGAAGGTTGAACAAACAAAGATTGGTCATGGAGATACCAGCGAAGATGTGAGACGGGGAATACATCATGCACTCTAGAAAGTTTCTCGGGTAACTCCAGACGATAAGGCAAGGAACCAACTCTTTCCACAATGCGGAAAGGACCAATGAATCTGGGAGAAAGCTTCCCTTTATGACCAAAACAGATGGCATTCCTCAAGGGAGAGACCTTAAGGAAAACAATATCGCCAACAGCAAACTCAAGCTTCCGCCTTCGCCTATCAGCATACCTCTTCTGCCTATCCTGAGCAACCCTCAACCTTCTCCTAATCTCCTCAACTCTCTCAGAAGCTTCCAGAATCATATCAGGGCCAAGAACAAGACGATTATCGGATTCAACCCAGCAAGATGGAGATCGGCAAGGTCGTCCATATAAAGCAGCAAATGGAGACGTCTTGATACTGGCCTGAATTCAAGGATAGAAAGAGATAGATAAAAGAATAAGATAAGCTTAAAACAGAAAATAAGATTATACCTGATAACTATTATTGTAGATGAATTCGACAAGATGCAAATGATCTTCCCAAGATCCACCATAATCAAGTACACAAGCATGAAGAAGATCTTCGAGTATCTGATTCACTCTTTCCGTTTGACTGTTGATCTGCGGATGGTAAGCAGTGCTCACATTCAGATGAGTACCCAAAAATTCCCGAAAAGCTTTCAGAACTAGTTGGTAAAGATAGGATCATGATCACAAACAATACTGAGAGGAACACCATGGAGATGAAAAATCTCCCTCATGTAGATCTCAGACAAGCTAGAAGCAGAACGTGTGGACTTGACCGGAATAAAATGAGCAAATTTGGTCAGCCTATCCACAATAAGCCAGATACTCTCATTTCCCTTCCTAGACCTTGGCAATCCATTAATGAAGTCCATAGAAACCTGTTCCCACTTCCAGTTGGGAATATCTAGGAGCTGCAACAAACCAGGGGTCTTCTAATGATCGGCCTTGACTTGCTGACAAGTCGCGCATCGACTAACAAAGATAGAGACATCCCTCTTCATCCCTCTCCACCAATAAAGCCTCTTCATATCCTGATACATCTTCGATAAACCAAGATGAATAGAAAGTATGGATCGATGATTCTCCCGAAGTAACTCTTGCCTCAATCCATCTACATTCGGGACACAAATCCTGCCATTAAACCTCAAAACACCGCTATCATCGATCTGAGCTCCACTACTTCCACTACTATCACCAACCCTGCTCCGAACACTCTCCTTTATCAACCTGAGCATTATCAACCTGAGTATCTCATCCTCATCCTGCTTAGCCTTGATACGATCTAGAAGAGGAGAAGAAACAACAAGATGACATAACAAAGCCTTCTTCCGACTCAGAGCATCGGCCACAATGTGACGCCCCACCTCTATACCCACTCTAGCCAAGGACACTACGGTGTAATGCCGTCAACTAGCAATGAGAATAAGGCTGTTGAGGAGCGACCATCCGTGTAATTGCTTTGTGCGAGCACCGATATGTCAGATAGTACAACATGCAAGAGGGAATCCGACATACTGATACAAACTCAAGCTACTACACAGTGGCTATATATATAATTTTCGGAAACAAATATAGAAATAAGCATAACACAAATCAGTCACGGACATCCGTATCACAAAGGCGGAAATAAATATGAATATAACACATAGAAGTGTACATCAGAGTAGTGGTCAAACAAGATCCACAATATCACAAAAGAATAGTTACAAGAGCTTCACAAAAGAATAAGTATACATCAATGAGTCTATATCTTGAATGTATACAACCAAAAACTACTAATCTAAGTAGTTAGCCAAAAGTCAGGATAATAATCCCAGATGAGAAGTCAAGCAGAAGCACCTGTAACATTTCGGTCTGACCCGAGTATTATTTAATAAGAAAATATAAACGGATCAGTCTAACTATAAATATTGGATGAAATGATATAGAATAAGAGATATGACAAAAACGTGATAACCATAAAACCATACTGTGATAAGTATGTAATTGAAAACCAACTAGAGATTAATCAATATCGCAAGAATCTTCTCAAAGATAAAAGGAATGTCATACTCTTTATTTTTATTCACCAAACCATAAATATTGACAATTATATCAATGCCAATCACAAAAGTCAATGACACACAAATTCACCAACGCACAAATATTGATAAAACTTATCAAATGTATATCACGAAAATCGGTGAAACACAAATTCTAGAAATCATCAATGGAAATCCAAAAATCACAAAAAGGGGGAGGCCTATCACAAAACGGGAGCATGAAAACTCATCAACACATGTATCACAAAATGGAACGCTATTCCATGGTTTCTAACCATTAATTTTTTAGCCGAAGCTCCACAAAACAGCCCGAAGACCATGGGTCGCTACCCCACCAAATTGAGCTGAAGCTCCACAGAAACGGGGTTTAGTCTTCCTCGTAGACAAAGAGACATCGCACATTTCCTAGTAAAATCACAAAAATGATCATCGTCGATCACAAGAAGTGTCAATTACAACAAGCTAGTAAATATATGGGCTTAGCTTCATGTCCTATAACCACTTAACTTAAATATTTACGAACAAATTGTAGATCTCCACTCGAAAATTGTCACAAGAGATTCAATCGAATAAGTCCAAGAATTAACCAACGAAGTAAACGCAAGCGTTTCATACCACTTGTTTTACTAAGCCATTCAATTAGATTTCTCATACGAATGAGGTAAATGTTTATATGCTAATAGATTGGAAAACGATTTAAGAAACAAACTTTGTAATAAAATACTGTTGAAATTTTTTGATGAAAGAATTTTGATATTTACTACTAGTATTGAAAACCTTTATATTTTTAAAAGTGACAAGTCACGAAATTGATTGTAGAAATAATCAATCACTAAAATTCACGTACGAAGACGTGAATAAAATTCAAAGAAATCGATACCGAATCCATCAAAGTGGAAATACCCAAAAATTCCAAAAATAGAAGTTATCAAAGTCGACAAAGGTGATAACAACTAATCGGAGAAGAAGAATCGATTAGAGATTGGAAAAGCCAAGCAAACGAGCACAAATAGGAAAACAGGGAAATAGGAGAATAGGAGCAGGTCGGTTGACCGAACTTCCTGAGTCGGTCGACCGAAAATAGGCCAGAAAGTCCCGGCTACAGCTTCGGTCGACCGACCTAGGGGGTTCGGTCGGCCGAACTGCAATTTCTGCAATTTCCACCCTATTTAATCGAAGTGAAAACTCTCACTCAATTTGCAACCGGTCGAGCACGGACGCTAGGGGATTACGTCCATCGGCTACCCGGTCCTCTTGGCTTCTCGATGCATCACCAAAAACATGTTCAAACATCAAAGTTAGGATCTTTAAAGATTTGAACCCAAAACACTAAAAATTGGAATATTTACAAAACCAATCCAAATCAAAATCAAATGCACTTGAATAAGTGTTAGGGATTCATACCCAACAATCAAAGATAGCTATATACAAAGATGTGAGATGAAAATCTCACCTTTTCACAAAATGAATGAAGGAGAAGCTTGAAAGCAAAGGAAGAATCAACCACACTTCAACACAACCCAAATGAGCTTGAATCTAAGATCAAAAGAAGAACATTCCCAAAGTTAGGTTTAGGAATTTCTGAAATTGAAAGGAGAATGAGTTGGAGAAAAAGAGGATGATGCTTACCAATAGCTTCTCTTTGGATTTGGAGCTAGAACTTGATTTGAAAAATGAAAACTAGGGCTTGGAGTTTTAATTTCCCATTCCACTCTCCATTTTCATTGAAGCTTGAATGTTAGGAATAAGAAATGAAGTAATGAAGAAGAGAGGGTGGGGACTGAGCTAATAAGTGGGGTAAATGGGCTGAACCCAAACCAAAGCCCTAAGTGAAAAAGTGGCAAAATTCCACTAACTCCAAACACATCAAAGTTTATACTCAAAAAGATCGTAAACGGCGTTTTGAACTCAATGGAAGTGGTCTCGAGTCCTAATTCGACCGTGTGCAAAAGGTAACTTTTCGGACTATAATCCGACTGACGATAAAATATTTATATACTCAATCGTAAAATATGCGGGTTGTTACAGACTCCCCTCCTTAAAGAAATTGCATCCTTGCTATATTTAAGAAGAAAATATATAGTAACAACAATGAAAGCATATTCAACACAAACGAAATTTGAAATAAGAAGTTCACCTCAAAGAGAACGAGAAAGTAAGTCCGGATGTGTTCGCTCGATGAATTCTCTAGATTCCCAAGAGCAATTCTTAGGATTTGAGGACCATTGAACTTCAACAAGCGGAACATCTTTATTTCGAAGGCGTTTGACCTCCGAAGCAATAATATGAATAGGATGTTGCTAATAAGTTAAATTAGGCAAAACTTCAATTTCTTCCACAACACCGGGCTCAAGAATAGAACTGGAATCTCGAAGGCATTTCCGTAATTGAGAAGCGTGAAACACGTCATGAATAGCAGAAATCTGAACCGATAATAAGAGGCGATAAGCCACGGAACCAATATGTTCGGTGATAGGAAATGGACCAATATATCGTGGTGCTAACTTTCTCGATCGACTGAAACGTACAACACCCTTCATAGGTGAAACACGAATAAACACAAGATCACCCACTGAAAATTCTAATTTCCTTCTCCAGTTATCGCATAGGATTTTTGCCTACTTTAGGCCTCTTTCATTCTATGACGAATATGATCAATCTTTTCTGTGGAATCACGAATAAAATCTCGACCTAAAACCAGCCTCTCACTGGCCTCAAGCCAACAAGAAGGAGATCAGCATGGTCTTCCGTAGAGTGCCTCAAATGGTACCATACCAATACTAGATTGGAAGCTATTATTATAGGAAAACTCAACAAGAGAAATATGATCTTTCCAACTTCCACCAAAATCAAGGACACATGCTCGAAGAAGATCTTCAAGAGTTTGATTCACACGCTCGGTTTGTCCATCGGACTGAGGATGATAAGCGGTGCTAAAATTAAGCTTCGTTCCCAAAGCTTTTTGAAGACTCTTCCAAAATCCAGTAGTAAACAATGGATCACGATCACTAACAATAGAAGTAGGAACTCCATGCAATTTAACAATTTCTTTAATAAAAAGTTTGGCCAAAAGAGGCACGGTTCGATTAGACCGAACAGGAATGAAATGGGCGGATTTAGTAAGTCTATCGACTATCACCCATAAGCTATCATGACCCGAACGAGAACGGGGAATGCCGTCTATAAAATCCATGGAAATTTGGTCCCACTTCCAAATTTGAATTTCTAAAGGTTGCAATAACCCACCGGGCCTTTGATGCTCGGCCTCAATGAGTTGGCAAGTCATGCAACACTTAACGAAGTTAGAAATATCAGACTTCATTCCCTCCCAATAATAAAGTCGCCTTATATTCGCGTACATTTTTCTACTACCGGGATGAATGGTAAATTTAGAAAGATGAGAATCTTCTAAAATGTCTTTACGAAGATTACTAATATTTGGCATGGTAAGTCCACCAAATTTTCGAATACCGCCACGAGAATCAATATCAGAGTCTTTCAAACCTTCAATATTAATTTTATCCCTAAAATTTTGGCCAAGAAGAGCCAATTCGGGATCTAGCTTTTGAGCTTCAAGAATGTGGTCCAAAAGAGAAGGATAAGCCTCAAGACTACATGAAACAAGAGATAAACACATATTGGATACATGATCTTGAATCTCACAAGTGGAGAAAATCTCGAGATCGCTCTATTCAGATATCATCATAGAAACAATCGTTTGTTGCTTACGACTAAACGCATCGGCAACACGATTTCCCTTTCCGGGCATATAAAGAATATCAAGATCATAAGATGCAAGGAACTCGAGCCAACGTTGTTGATGCAAATTAAGTTCATTTTGAGAAAATAGGTACTTCAAAGATTTATGATCTGTATAGGGAACAAATTTTTCTCCCAAAAGATAATGACGCCAAATACAAAGGGCGAAAACAATAGCCGCGAGTTCTAAATCATGAGTAGCATATCTAGACTCAGCGGGCTTCAATTGCCTAAAAGCATAAGCAATAACACGTTCTCTTTGCATAAGAACGACACCCAAACCAACGCGACTAGCATCGGTATAAACAATAAAATCTTGGTTTCCCTCGGGAATCACAAGAATAGGAGCATCGGAAAGGAGTTCTTTTAATTTCTGAAAAGAAGCTTCACATATGTCCGACCAAATGTATTTAACACCTTTCTTTGTTAAGATTGTAAGAGGCACGACAATTTTAGAAAAGTGTTTAATAAAACGACGGTAATTCCATCACACTCTCCGGTCTCCTCCAATTTTGAATTGCTTCAATCTTTGAAGGATCCACGGCAATTTCAGATTCGAAAATAATATTACCGAGAAACTTCACACGAGATTGCCAAAAGTGGCATTTAGCAAATTTTGCTTTTAATTGATTACTCCTAAGAGTTTTCAACACAATCCAAAGATGCTTTTCATGCTCCTCCTCGGTTTTTAAATACACAAGAATATCATCAATGAAGATGAGAACAAATCGATCGAGGAAATCTTTGAAAACTCGATTCATAAGGTCAACGAAATAAGCCAGAGCATTCGTTAAACCAAATGGCATAACAAGCCATTCATAAGATCCATAACGAGTACGGAAGGATGTCAAAGGAATGCTATCCTCTGCAATACGAAGCTGATGAAAACCGGTAGCTAAGTCTAATTGTGAAAAGACTAGCACCACTGAGTTGATCGAATAGATCATTAATCCGAGGTAAAGGATATTATTCTTGATAGTAAGATTATTAAGCTTGCAGTAGTCAACGCAAAGCCTAAGTATACCATCGGATTTCTTTATGAAAATAGCCGAAGCTCCCCAAGGCGAGGAACTAGAGCGAATAAATTGCTTCATCTCCAATTCAGATAATTGTTTGCGCATCTCCTCATTTTCCTTATTGGACATGCGATAAGGAGGACGAGTGATAGGTTGAGCTCTAGGGATGAGATTAATTCTAAACTCAATTGCTCGCTTAGGTGGTAATCCTAAAACGGGCTCAAATATGTTGGAAAATTCATGAACAACGTGAATAAGAGAAATAATATCTTCCTCATCATCATTATCGTCATCATGAGGATTTAAAGAATATAAAATGCAACCAAGCTGGAATCCGACTCTTTAAGACCAATAGAAATCTGCTTAATAGATTGAGGAGGTCGAAGTTGAATAGTCCGCTCAGGACATAGGATTTGAGCTTCATAGCGGTTTGGCCAATCCATTCCCAAAATCATTCCAAAGCCTAAGTAGCGCATAACATGCAAATCGGCTTGGAAAGAAAAATCACATGAAGTAATCTCGACATCTTTACAACGCAAACTAAGTGTTCCGGATCCACCAACCGGATTCGCAATTCTCAAAGAAGTCATTAAACACAAAACATCCAAAGAAAAAGTATCAACCAGTTCTTTTAATATAAAAGAATGGGACGCACCCGTATCAAAAAGAACTCGAATAGGATGATCACGAAATAAAATAATGCCATCAAGAACCGAATGAGAAATACCTTAACCATGAGATGTGTTGCCAGGGGCTTGAGCAACATTAAGCTTTCCCTCCTTCTTACCTTGAAGTTTGGGACAAGAATATAAATAATGAACCAGGCTTTTGCAAAAGCGACAAGCACGGGGCTTTGAACACTTGTTCGCATAATGGTCCTTACAACCACAATTGTAGTATTGCCCACGACTAGAGGTAGAAGTCTTTGCCACCGAAGTTGCTTGCTTCCCTTTCTTATTGGGATAAGGACCTGTGAACTTATTAGGCCTTTTCTTGTTGTTGAAGTTTGGTTTGGCACCCAAAACTTCAACATCAGTCTCCCTATCTGCCTCTTCAAGACGAAGAGCGATATCAATGAGTTGATCAAAAGAAACTTCTAACTTTAGAAGTAATGGCTTCTTGAGATTTTTGTTGAGGCCATAGACAAATCTTTGGTTCTTCTTCAATGGGGTGTTTATATATTCGACCCCGTATTTAGAAAGTGACTCGAAGGATGCGACATAATCTGCCACGGAAGATTCACCTTGAACAAGGTTAATGAAGCGATGAGCCAAAGTCACCTTCTCGGCATCTGGCACAAATTTTAATTCGAAGCGTTCCCAGAATTTCTCCCAAGTAAGATCCGCTTCATTTATTTCAGAAATCAGAAGCTCATACCAATCTAATGCTCTTTCTTGGAGCATACTAGAGGCCACCTGTACACGGTAAAGATCAATAAGATTCATGCGAGAAAAGATTCGATCGCACGTTCTCAGCCAAGCCTAGACTTCAATGATGGTTTCAGCACCTTTGAATGGCTTCCCACCCAAATTGGTATAATCATTGCACAAACGTGCAAATCCAGACTTAGGGTGAGTAGACTCAGGATTAGAACCGGCTGCTTGAGCATTCTTTACGAGATCAAGAAGCTGCTGGGTAGACATAAATACTCCATCTTGGGGAGTAGCACTAGATTGACCGGCGCTGGGACGACCAGGTCTAACCATTTTTCTTCATTAAGAAAGAAAGAAGAAGAAGAAAAAGGCTATTCACAAAATGAATATCAAGCAACAATGATTTATAAAACAAGGAATCACAAAAGAAAATAGGACAGGATGGTTCGAAGACCCGAATAAAATCCTAAGGAACGACTCCTAAGATGGACTTAGGACGATGATCCTTGTTAAATTATTCTACGTTGTTCCGAAGTAAGGCTCTGATACCAAGCTGTGACGCCCCACCTCTATACCCACTCTAGCCAAGGACACTACGATGTAATGCCGTCAACTAGCGTGGAGAATAAGGCTGTTGAGGAGCGACCATCCTTGTAATTGCTCTGTGTGAGCACCGATATCTCAGATAGTACAACATGCAAGAGGGAATCCGACATACCGATACAAACTTAAAGCTACTACATAGTGGCTATATATAATCTCTGGAAATAAATATAGAAATAAGCATAACACAAATCAGTCACAGATATCCATATCACAAAGGCAGAAATGGATATGAATATAACACATAGAAGTGTACATCAGAGTAGTGGTCAAACAAGATCCACAATATCACAAAAGAATAGTTACAAGAGCTTCATAAAAGAATAAGTATACATCAATGAGTCTATATCTCGAATGTAGACAACCAAAAACTACTAATCTAAGTAGTTAGCCAAAAGTCAGGATAATAATCCCAGATGAGAAGTCAAGCAGAAGCACCTGTAACATCTCGGTCTGACCCGAGTATTATTTAATAATAAAATAATAAACGGATCAATCTAACTATAAATATCGGATGAAATGATATAGAATAAGAGATATGGCAAAAACGTATGATAACCATAAAAACATACTGCGATAAGTATGTAATTGAAAACCAAGTAGAGATTAATCAATAGCGCAAGAATCTTCTTAAAGATCAAAAGAATGTCATACTCTTTATTTTTATTCACCAAACCATAAATATTGACAATTATATCAATGCCAATTACAAAAGTCAACGACACACAAATTCACCAACGCACAAATATTGATAAAACTTATCAAATGTAAATCACGAAAATTGGTGAAACACAGATTCTGGAAATCATCAATGGAAATACAGAAATCACAAAAAGGGGGAGGCCTATCACAAAACGGGAGCATGAAAACTCACCAACACGTGTATCACAAAATGGAACGCTATTCCATGGTTGCTAACCATTAATTTTTGAGCCGAAGCTCCACAAAACGGCCCAAAGACCATGGGTCTCTACCCCACCAAATTGAGCCGAAGCTCAACAGAAACGGGGTTTAGTCTCCCTCGTAGACAATGAGACATCGCACATTTGCTAGTCTAAATCACAAAAATGATCATCATCGATCACAAGAAGTGTCAATTACAACAAGCTAGTAAATATATGAGCTTAGCTTCATGTCCCATAACCACTAGCTTAACTTGAATATTTACGAACAAATTGTAGATCTCCACTCGAAAATTGTCACAAGAGATTCAATCGAACAAGTCCAAGAATTAACCGACGAAGTAAACGCAAGCATTTCATACCACTTGTTTGACAAAGCCGTTTAATTAGATTTCTCATACGAATGAGGTAAAGGTTTGTATATGCTAGTAGATTGGAAAACGGTTTAAGAAACGGGTTTTGTAATAAAATAGTGCTGAAATCATTTTGATGAAAGAATTTTGATGTTTACTACTAGTATTGAAAACCTTTATATTTTTAAAAGTGACAAGTCGCAAAAATGATTGTAGAAACAATCAATCACTAAAATTCACATACGAAGACGTGAACAAAATCCAAAGAAATCGATACCGAATCCATAAAAGTGGAAATACCCAAAAATTCCAAAAAATAGAAGTTATCAAAGTCAACAAAGGTGATAACAACTAATCGGAGAAGAATCGATTAGAGATTGGAAAAGCAAAGCAAACGAGCACAAATAGGAAAAAAGGGAAATAGGAGAATAGGAGCAGTTCGGTTGACCGGACTTACTGAGTCGGTTGACCGAAAATAGGCCAGAAAGTCTCGGCTACAGCTTCGGTCGACCGACCCAAGGGGTTTGGTCGGCCGAACTGCAATTTATGCAATTCCTACCCTATTTAATTGAAGTGCAAACTCTCACTCAATTTGCAACCGGTCGAGCACGGACGCTAGGGGATTACGCGCATCGGCTACCCGGTCCAATTGGCTCCTCGATGCATCACCAAAAACATGTTCAAACATCAAAGTTAGGATCTTTAAAGATTTGAACCCAAAACACTAAAAATTGAAATATTCACAAAACCAATCCAAATAAAAATCAAATGCACATGAATAAGTGTTGGGAATTCATACCCAACAATCAAAGATAGTTATAGACAAAGATGTGAGATAAAAATCTCACCTTTTCACAAAATCAATGAAGGAGAAGCTTGCAAGCAAAGGAAGAATCAACCACACTTCAACACAACTCAAATGAGCTTGAATCTAAGCTCAAAATAAGAACATTCCCAAAATTAGGTTTAGGAATTTCTGAAATTCAAAGGAGAATGAGTTGGAGAAGAAGAGGATGATGCTTACCAATAGCTTCTCTTTGGATTTGGAGCTAGAACTTGATTTGAAAAATGAAAACTAGGGCTTGGAGTTTTAATTTCCCATTCCACTCTCCATTTGCATTGAAGCTTGAATGTTAGGAATTAGAAATGAAGTAATGAAGAGGAGAGGGTTGGGACTGAGCTAATAAGTGGGGTAAATGGGCTCAACCCAAACCAAAGCCCTAAGTGAAAAAGTGGCAAAATTCCACTAACTCCAAACACATCAATGTTTACACTCAAAAAGATCGCATACGACATTTTGAACTCAATGGAAGTGGTCTCGAGTCTTAATTCGACCATATGCAAAAAGTATCTTTTCGGACTATAATCCGACTAGCGATAAAATATTTAAATAAAATATTTAAATACTCAATCGTAAAATATGCGGGTTGTTAAACACAACATTAGCTTTACCGGGAGTATAACTAATATCATGGTCGTAAGAAGCCATAAACTCAAGCCAATGAACTTGCCTCTGAATCAAATCCTTCTGGGTGAAGATATACTTAGAGACAGATGATCGGTGAAAAGCTCAAACTTGGTTCCAAGCAGATGATGCCTCCAAAGATTTAAAGAAAAGACAACAATAAGCAACTCAAAATCATGAGCAGCATAATTAGCTTCATGGGTTTTCAATTGACGGCTGGCATAGGCAATGACTCTACCATCCTGCCTGAGAACAGCAACCAATCCCTCATGACAAGCATCAATATATACCGTCAATCCCTCACTTCCGGTCGGAACTGTAAGAACTGGTGCGGAAGTTAGCTTGCTTTTTAACTCAGCGAATGCAGCTTTACACTTCTCATCCCAGATAAACTTATCATTCTTACGAGTCAAAGCAGTGAGAGCTGTAGCAATCTGAGTAAAATTCTCGATGAATCTCCGGTAATAACCGGCAAGGCCCAGAAAACTATGAATATCTGATGGAATGTTAGGAGTTTCCCAATCCTGAAACAAAATAGGGAGAAGTAAGACAATAGAAAATATAGAAAAATTAAATGATTAAGAAAAGAGAAAAGACTTACATTGATCGCAACGATCTTGGCTGGATCAATATAAATTCCATAACCAGAAACAATATGTCCAAGGAATCGGACTTCATCCTTCCAGAAATGGTATTTAGAAAATTTAGCCTTCAATTGATGGCTTCTAAGAATCTCCAGAACAGATTTCAAGTGCGACTCATGCTCTACCTCGGTCTTAGAGAGGACAAGGATATCATCAACAAAGACAAGAACGAATTTATTAAGAACATTACGAAAAACATGATTTCTCAAATCAATAATGAAAGAAGGAGCATTAGTCAAACCAAAACGCATGACTAACCATTCAAAGAACCTATTCTCAGTCCGAAAAGCAGTCTTGGGAATGCTTTCCTCAGCAACTCTAAGCTGGTGAAAACCTGTGGCGAGATCAAGATGAGAGAACCAAGTAGCACAATAAACCTGATCAAACATATCATTGATGTGAGGCATTGGATATCTGTTTTTCATAGTGAGCTTATTCAGCTCCCTATAATAAAACACATCCTCAAAGATCCATCGGACTTGGTGACGAAAACCACCGCTGCTCCCCATTCTGAATGGCTAGGTCTGATCAGACCTTTGGAGAACATGTCCTCAATTTGCTTTGCTAACTCAACCTTCTCGCGGGGTGCCATTTTTCTAAGAGGAAGAACAACAGGTCGAGCACCAGAAATAAGATCAATGCGGAAATCTATCTCCGGCTTAGGAGGCAAAGTAGTGACTTCACCAAAAAACATCAGGAAAGAGTTTGACCATACGAGTCGAATGAAATCATCAGGAGTAGAATCCAGAGAATAAATAAAACTACCAGCAAAATCTTGAGGCATGCGACACTGAATAACAAAGGAATTACCAAGATCATCCTCAAGATAAACAGACCGGACTTTACAAGAGATACGAGTATCATGCCTACCAAGCCAATCATTACCAAGCAACAAATCAAAAGCATCGAAGCCCAAAACAAAGAAATCACCATTGAAACGATGATCAGAATAAAGAAGCTTCACTTGTTTACAAATCCTAATTTAAGGTTTGCGGGACCCCCAATTGGATTTGAAACGCATAAGGATTCAGAAATATAATCAGGAGAAAGGGGATGCTCAAACTTATCACACAAATCAATAGATATAAAACTGTGGGATGCACCAGTATCAAAAAGCACACGAACAGGATGCTAAAATAAAGAGAAAGAACCCTGGAGAACACCTTGGTCATCACTAGGAGCTGGAGGAGCAGGTGCTGGAAAAGAGGAAGAGATGACAGCAAATATACCAAAAGGCTTACCCCTCGGTTGGGTAGGGAAATCTTTCCTGAAATGGCCAGACTGGAGATAGATGTGGCAAAGGTCACGCCTAGCTGGCTGCGCAGGGGGGAGGAATGGCAGTACCAACAATAGTAGGACAACTATTCGCATAGTGTCCCTTCTGGCCACACTTGAAGCAGGTGATGGAAGAAAGGTCAACTGGCAACCTCTGAGATGGAGAAAATGATGACGATCCCAAGCCAGAATTCTTAAGCCAATTCTTCTTCTGCTGTTGGAAACTGAGCTTTTTCTTCTTAGAATTTGCGGAAGAAGTCTGAGATGAAGGAGCGCCAACTGAAGTAGGACCTTTAGAAGTAGGGTTCTCATAACGAAGAGCCATATCCATAAGTTGGGTAAAAGTGCCATGAACATGAGAAATGAGCCGACTATAGTACTCGGGATGAGCACCGACAATAAACTTCTCATTCTTCTTCAGAGGAGTGTCTATCAGGCCAGGTCCGGACATAGAAAGTTCGTTAAACTTCCTCTCGTACTTTGAAAAAGACATGCTTCCTTTCTTGAGGTCCATGAACTCCCTATAAAGCTGGGATTTCCCGGCTTCGGGCATCCACTTAGCAACAAAAGCCTCCTTGAGAAGAATGATAATTAAGCTTAGAAAAGGCATGAAAAGATAGAAAAACAGAATTCAAAGAAACAAAAGAAGATACTTGAACTATTCCCAAGTTAGATTAGCCTCAACGGTGTTAGCCGTAACAGACTCCCACAATCTTGGGCAGCCTCCTGCAACTGCCATGCAGCTAACTGACGCTTCGGGGCATCAGTAATCTCAAGACCAGTAAATATCCTCTCGATACTCCTCAGCCATTGCTGAGCCTCAATGATAGACTTAGAACCAATGAACTTGGTTCCTCCAAGCTGAGTAAATTCTTTACAAAGAACAGTGAAACAGACATGAGCTGTAGCTAGAACTGGGGCAGCACCACGACCCTGACCTCTAGCATTTCTGCGATTCATCTTGAAAATTCAAGAATGAATATTACGACAAAGGTAGAGATAAGATAAAATAAGACAAGACAAGGTAAATGCACTTGTATGAGCATACTAATTACAGAAATTTCTAACAAGGTAGATATAAAAAGAGAGAAGATAGAAATTTTTTTCTTTTGAAATAAGAATTTTTTTATACCAGAATATTCTTTGAAAAATCCTTAGAAAATCATTTATACTATGAAAATACGTTCTCTCACAAAGAAATGATTCCGAAGTTGATTCCATTCATTCTAGGATATTTCTATCCTATCTCTAATGAGTTTTTGCTCCGCAGGCTAAGGTTTGCCTAAAAACCAAAGCTCCAATACCAACTGTAACGACCCCATTATTTTCCACTATTCAAATCGACAATAATCCATACATGTCAGACTTGAATAGTACAAAATAACAGATTGTAATAAAAATTCGAAGCAAATGAAAATCAAATCACAAAATCACAAACACAGAACATCAGAATATCTTGCAGCGGAAAAATAAATACCATAGTAGTTCATGAAGCTACTATCACAAAGTCTCCAAACCAAATACAAAATACATAATATCTGTCTGAAAGTAAATACGACATCAAATCCCAAATACAAAGAAGTACACTAATACAAAGCTGACAACAGAACAACAGAACTAAAATATAGATAACTAGATGGCTGATAAATCTCCAACGATTCCAGACCTCCAGAGAGTGGAAATCCAAATCTGTGAATAAACTCGGGCTGACCCGAGCGTAAATAAAACACAAACACTTGAGTCAGGACATACATACTTATCAAATGTAAACCAACTCAAGTGAACTGTAGTAAAGGTACAAATAACTTAGAAGATGCTTGGGACCGCCCATCCTCTAAGGATCTGTTAAACTATTTACTATATAGTATATTGCTCTATTATAATAATGTCTAACAGTCAAATAAACATACTTTTAAATTGCATTAAGGAGTGACCCAATATTCCCCTTAACAGAAATAATGCCAGTAGTCTATACAGTACCCGCATATCTTCTGATTGGGAGACTACGAGAAGATACTGCAAAGGTACGACACAAATAGAAACTCGTAGTAAAGGCTCGATATGGTAGGTGACACGGCACACAAGGCAATGCTAGGGTAGATATACCAATTACGCACATGGGGTGGTGGTAACGCAGCAGCCACATACGCGCACCACGGAACAGATTCCCAAAATCGGAGGGTGGATCCCAAACAATCACAAAGTAATAGAATGGTATCGAAGAAATGCGTCCGACTAGAGGAGCCCTCCTTTTGGCCCAAGATCGCTCCTATTTTAGCCACCTTATGCCAACTCACGGGAGTTGGGTCCACGTAACATACCATAAGAACGTCGCCACCAACCTACTTCATTCTGGAATCTCCACCGCGTACGCAGTTGTCAAAGTGGTTTTCGGTATCGACAAAGAGTATGTCCATGTCCGATCCGGTCTCTTTGCCAACCAATCGTTATTATAACCCGTGGTTATAACTTTAAAAATAATACTTTATACTTCAAAATAAAATATCATTTCAAAACCCAATTCTTTATCAACATAAAGAATAAATCATTTCCAAATCATTTCGACATTTCAAAATATCATATCCTTTCTAAACTTCCCTTTAAAAATCATTATTTGAATTCAAATTCAAATATCCAATTTAAATACCCTTTTATATTCACAAGATAACATTCATTTACTTCAATTCAAATCGCCTTTTAAAATGATTTAATTTCCAATCAAATTTACTCATTTAAATCATTTAGAAGTGAATTTATTCTTCTTTCAAGCTAAGTATTCAAATTTCAAAATTTCAAGTCATTCTGAGCTCATTTACTAAGTCGAAACCCATAATTATTAAAATTTCAGCCTTCCGCAGCATTTAGAAAAAGCTATTATAAGTTACACTTGAAAACATTTTAATTCAGAAAAGACAGCAATAGAAAAAACTGCTGTTAAAACTCAGCTTTCGTTAAATTTTGGTTCAAAACAGCAAAGACAACATTTTCAGAAATGATGTAATAGCTCAGGTTTCAAGACAAGGGGTTTTTATTCATTTCTGCAAAGACAGCAGACCGCAACAGCATTTACAGAAATGTTATGATAGATTTGAGTTCAATCTTAGCTTATAAGTTCAACTACGTTAACTATAGCATTTCAGAAATGCTGTAATAGCTTTTTTTTACTCAATTTTAGTTAAATTCAGAAACTATAACATTTATGAATGCTATTAAAAGTGAATTCCAGATTTTAAGTGTATTTCCAGCAATAATAAACTTCATTTTAAACTCTTTAAACATTTTAAAATCATAATTTAACATTTAAAATGTTCATTACATATCATTTAAACATATTGTTCTTATCATAATAAATTCCTTATTATTAAATCAAATTTCAACAAATTCCTTTAATAAATTCAAGTGTAAATTTTCCAATTCTTCACATTTTAAATAAACAACTTAACACTTAAATTTTCCTCCATTATTTTTCAAATAAATTTTAATTTCCTATTTTTATTTATATAATTAAATTTTATTTAACAAAATTCTAATTTCCATTTAAGTTATATTTCAAAATTCAATGCAACTATTAATTTTTCCCAACATTTTAACTTATAGAAATTCCAAATTTCTATATTTATTAATTAAAAATCCAATTTAAATCAAATTTTCATATATATATATATATATATACACTTTTAAAATTACTTAAAATTTCCTGAAAATTTATAAAAATAACCACAGGCATATATATAGTTTTCTAACCTAGGTTCTATCATTTCAAACCCGCAATCTCAAGTCAAAATAAATAATTTAAAAACCGTTCAGACCTATCATTTCATCCCATAACGATTTTTCCTTATTCTAAAGTCCTTTCGGGTATGTATCATTTCAACCCATAGTGAACCTAATCTACAGGGAACTTGCAGTGTGATAAACAGATATAAATGAACAGTTTAACAATATACAACAGTAACAGGTGATATGACATGTAACATGTGAGATGATATGCAATTTAAGAGGTTTAACATCATATATATAAAATCACATGGCAGTTATAATATCATAAATATTTTTCTACACATTCAGTTGTTGTTGTTTTACAAATGCATAAGTATAAATGTCGTGTGAGCTTTACTCACCTCTAATTGCTGAAGATTTCAAAACCAAAGGAACAATAGAAAACAAAGCACGATGACACGATTACGGACATGTGTGGAGGATGAATCCAAGCTACAACTCTTGTGTACAACCCAAAACAAACAATCAAAACAAACACAATTCAATACAACTTTAAACTGCAATAACTTTGAAATAAAAGAGAATATGAATTGCCAAAATTTTTTGCTTTGCTTCCTCAAACTTTTGTCACGGCCTATGGTATGGTTTGGTTTAGATTTAGTCAAGTTTTGCTCAGGTGTGGGCTATCATAGCTCAGGTTCAAGGCATGAACAAGGTGGAGTTTTATACATGTGAGGGTGAAGGAGTTTTAGGCAAATGGTGGAGTTTTGGTTGGCTAAAGGGCTCGGCCATGGGAAGTGGGCTTGGACTGTGGGTACATCATGACTGGAAAAAGATTGGAGGGGTGTGTGGTGGTCGGTTCAGAGGTGGTGGTGGTTGCTATGGTGGTGGTTAGGGTGGTGGTTGAAGGAGATGAAGCAAAGGTTGTCAAGTAGCATTGTCTTTGGGCAATAGGTTGCATTCTAGAGGCTTTTGATCACCATTGGGGCTCGGCCTTTGTCAAGATCAGAGGAGTGGCTGGTGGTGATGTCATGGAAGTGATGTAGGGTGGTGGCGGCCATGGAACAAAGGGGAGGCCGATCCAAACAATGAAGAGAACAAGGCAAAATTTGCATAGAAATAGGAAGAAAAGTAGAAAAAGAGATGGAGGCCATTACCAAAATTTTGTTGAAGCCGAGAGAAATGAGGAGCTGAGAATTTTTTCACGTGAAAGGTAAAGAAAATACACGGCTATGAAATGTAATGTACGGCCAAAAATGCAAATAAATGAGCAGTTGTGAAAATGAAGAGTTTTAAAGGTGAAAAGACTTAAGTTTTGCAACTTTTTAAACCTTTGTCATTTCCTTATCTTTTTAATGTTATATAAACAAAATAAACTCAAAAATATACTTTACAACTAAAACAAAGTAGTAGGAAATGAAAATAAATATTTAAAAGAAATGGAAAAAGAATTACAGAAATTGCTTAAAAATTGAAAACTATGTCCAGAAATTACAAAAAAATCACTAATGGCTTTGGAAAATTATTTACTTCATTTTAAATAATATTATAAGACAAAATTTGGAATAAAATGGTTTTTAAAACATTTTCAAAGTGAAATAAATAATTAAATTCATAGGAAATATCAAAAGAATTGAAGAAATTGCTTAAAAATAGGAAGCGGAACCTGAAAATTTCAAATAAATTACCATTAATTCTAGAAAAACTTATACTTCACTATAAAAATAATTTAAAACAAAATTTTAAGTAAATAAGTTCTAAAACATTTTCAAAATGAAATAAATTCAAATAAAATAATGTCAAAAATATTGGGTTGTTACACACTATCAATTTCCACGAATGTACAACCTTTGAGCTTGTATGTATCAAAGATGTGTGTTAAATATAGGAGAGTTACTTCCCACACCACTAAACGGTTGCACATTCTTAAAAATTAATCTACGTGCATTTTAGATATACAAAGTCAGATATTCATCCATACAAGTTGTCCAGAAACAGGACAAACCGTTGGACCTCTCCTACTACATCTTATCGGGAATCACCCTTAGGATTAGTATTGACCAGTACTTGTATCGTAGATCCAATGAAGATACTACTGCCACATATATATAATATGGGAAATTTCCCTTGAGAGTGCGTGACAAGTGGCCCTTTATTCCATGTCTTCACTTTGAATAGGTAAATTAGTACAAATTCAATTTCGGGTAAGAATCACTCAAATCCCACCCCGGTTCCTTCGAACCAAACATCGATAAAATATGTTATGTAAATAGTTGCTTATCAGTTAATTAATTACTTTCCCTTTACCACAAATATGTTCAAGAGATTATATCTTTAAAACATTTCTTCCCCATATATAAACCTTATTTATCAAATCCTTCGATTACTTAAAACATTTTTGAATCTTGGAATAATTCCAAATAATTTCATCCTTTACATAGGAAAATATTTCCAAATCATTTATTTAAATCATTACAAAGATTTCCAAATCATAACTTTTAAAACTAGTCAAAACAATGTAATTTAAGAAATCGTTTACTGTAAACCCAGAACAATAAATTTAAAGTATAGGAATTAAACTAATTCCCAATAATTTATTTAAAACTTGATAAAAGATTTCTTCTTTCAAATACATACATTTTTAATACGTTGAAATCATGTTATCTAAGATAGCAAATCAAAATTAGTTAGTATTCGAGTAAAATGGGTTCATTGAAATTATAATAAATCAAAATATATCATATTGCAAAACCCTTTTCTCTTTTGTTGAGTAAAAAGGGTTGATAGAAATTATACTAATTCTACATCATCAATTTCCATATTTGTCCCAAACTATCCATCGAATAGCGATGAAATCACCTTTTGAATTCACATAGATAGTACATGTTCCCTCCTTGGAATTTAATACCAAGTATAATAAGATTATTTCTATACAAGTCAAGTTGCCACTAATTAATTATAAATATTTAATCTTTTATTCTCGTTTCCGACATTTCGACCTTATCTATTCCTCGCCCTGGAAAAAGGCCAGGTGGGACAAGGAACTGGTTGCTCCCGAACATCTCCTTAGTTTAAGCACCTCACATCCGAATCTCACAAATAGAAAAATCCAGTCTACACGTCGGCTTTTAGACACAAGATTAAATCACTTGCTTATAATGCTTTTCTTTAGATCGTTTTTTAAACTTTTAAAATAAATTACAAAACCTCCTACTTATCTTTAAAATAATTAATTATTTATTTGAAAGCATCTATAAAAGATTTGGGAAAGAATGCTTAAGTTCAAAGCTATATTTCAAAAGTTATTAAAAGTGCTGCAAAAAGTGGCGTGCATAGTACGTTTAAGGCTTATTTGATCAAAACAACTTTTCAATCATTTAGAAATTCATTTTTATAATTCAAATATACTTTAAAACACTTTAACCAATTTATAGAATTTATTCCATAATTTTAAAGAAATAAAATATCATTTATAAAGAATTTGTCTCTTCGGTTTTCGAACTTTCAAATCGTGACTATTTTGAGAACTTGTTTTGCTGATATTTCAAAATTTACTAAACGAAATCTCGGTAGTTTTATTTTTTTTGAAAACTATGATTATAAGAGTTCAAAAGATTCTTATTACAAAGAATTTTGACTCTGAATCCACAATATACATGGATTTAACTTTCTACGTCGTGAAATCGTGAATAGCTCTTATGCCAAGCGCTATTTTTGACTCAATTTTCACAACTTGTCAAATGTTCACTAAATTGGATTTTAGCGTTTGTAAAACATTTATAAACTATTTTAATCATTTTTAGGTGGTTTTACAATCTCATATACACCATTTCATTTATTAAAGGAAAGTGATTTTCCTTGTGATATTCGACGTGTGTTTAATGTGACCTGTTAACATCATTATACAGCTATGGTAAGCAACCAAACTTGATGTTGAACGCATAGTAAACATCTATAATAACCATATCACATCAAAATATAAATAGATTTTCCCGCCTTCGTTTTCCCTCGAACTAATTTTTAAACAGTTATAGCTCTACTATGATACTCCATAAAATTTTGCATTGGACCCTTAAAGTGGCTCAACCTAGCCTTGGTGCTCATGGTTTAGGTTAGAGAAGAGGAATGGGCTCAGCTTTGGCGAATGGAGGTGGTGGTCGTGGGCCATAGTGGAGGGAAGAAGTTGATTTGATGTCGATTTGATGCCGATTTGCCACAAGGGCCTCTTTAGCAAGTGAAATTAGTTTCTAGGGCACACAACTGAAATAATTACTTTTAAGGGAAAAATGCAAAATAATTAGTTTCTAAGGCCAAAAAAACTTTGAAATTATGTCCTTGAAAGTAATTGGACAGCTGACTTTGTCCTTAAAAATAATTATTCTTCCAATTTTGGCCTTGAAATTAATTTTTGTGGATGTGTGTCCTAGAAACTAATTGAACCGCAAAATTTGTCCTTATATTAAAATGCCCCTATATATGTATATTAAAATTTCCTTTTGAAATAATTTTCTCCATTATTTTGCAAAGATAAGAAGCCATGAAAATAGCTTGAAAGCGGAGAAGAAGATGGAGAACATGTGTTAGGTATTTATAACGAAACGGGTGGGTATTTATAGGAAATCTTTGAAAATAAATATCCAAAAGTGCATGGACTAAAACACCCTTGCCCACACCCTCCCATACCCTCCTAGGATGATGGCCATGTCCTCCCCACATGTGCTTGAAGTGATATGGTGTAAGGTGAGTTGATGGATGCTTTGGGTTGCTTAAATGATAAGAAAAGTAAAATACCTTAGATATTTTCTTTTGTATATGTGTGTATATATATGTATATATCTGTGTGTGTGTGTGTGTATGTGTGTGTGTGTGTGCATATATATTGGGGTGTGTGTTTGCATGTTCAAGTATGCATGTGACATGTGTATATATATATATGTATATGTATGTGCATAAGAGAATAAATAACGTTGCACCGACTTTGAACGACTTTCATTCGTTAAACCTTTGAAAATCGAGAAACCGATCCCCGGTCACATTTTCACTTATTAATTAAATACATATAATTGTAAAAAAATTTGAAAAATAATTTCATATCATTATTTATAAATTAAATGATCTCATTTGAATTGTAAAACCATATAAATCAATATTAAACAATTGTTTACAAAAAGTGTTATTATATCGATAAAGTGATATGAGCTTTCTTATATTTTCAAATCAAATATATATCTCTATAAAACTATCATAAATGATTTATTATCACTTCATAACTTATTAAAATGAATTACTATCATTTTAAAAACAATTATTGAATAATTATAATAATTATTAAATCATTAAATCTCAATCTAAATTCATAAAACAATTATTAAATATGATTCTATTATTGATGATGTCATAAATACATTTTATTCTCGAAAATAAAATTAATTATTTTATTTCATATTATTATTTAAAAAGATAAATAAGTGTATGAATCCATCTCGGAACTATAGAGCTGTTTATCGATAAAACGGTCATTTTATTGGTATTTTACCAAAGTACACATTTTTGTACATACTTAATCAAAATAAGATTACAATTTTTATTTATTGTTTAGGAAAACATAATCCAATTAAGAAGCCATATATTTTAATATTTAAAAATAAATATAATTGATAAAATTGATAAATTTGTGGGTCGTTACAGACTTCCCCGTTAAGAGAATTTTGTCCCCGAAATTGCGACGCAAAACCCAAAGGTGTTTGCCTAAAATATTTATTTTTAAACTTATATATGTATGATGTATATAGATCATCCATACTCAATATCTAATTCAATCTAAAATCATAATCCACAGCTTTACTTTCGAACTAGTATTGATTCCCCGATCCTCTAGTGCGAACTTTGATTACACTTTCTGATCAGAAATCCTTGCTTTCCATATATAGCTCTAAACTATGATAGAAAACCCAAGCACCCAACCATAAAACCTCATCAATGTACGCCGTTAAGAATCGAGTGATAAATCCTTTTTTAGACCGGTATAAACACCTCAAAATCCTATATTCGAATTTTTGATCAGAATTGTGCGACGAAATTATCTTCGTACCTCATTTATGCTTAGTTATTTCAAATTCTTTTTTGAAAATTATTTATGAAAACATTTCATAAAACCTTTATCTTTTATTCAAAACATTTTTATAAAGATGCTCCTTTATATATAATTAGCTTAAAAAAATTTATTCACCAAAAATTTCTATCTTCTTTCCAAAGAAACCATTTCAATTTTGACACTTAGAAAATACCTCTATATACATCAATCCATAAAAATCTCTGAGGAAAGCTTTATATTTTCGAAAATACCTTTTATTGGGTCGAAACAAATGTTGTGTAAAACATCGTTACATCAATCCAAAAACACTAGTATATGGATCTGATTAATTATACTAAGTATTAATTTTCGATGTCGAACTTAAGTTATTTATTGGTTAACAATGAAGCCGATCAAGTTGGGGTATCGTTACCTCTCAGACCTTGAATGTACATCGTTCTTAACATAAAAATGGATAAAAGTTACCCACCCCTCATCATTACATTAAATGTAGGGTATGAATAAACCTCATATATTATATAAAACATCTCCTTTCGGAAATCACTTACTATAACAATAGTGTTATAATTCATGCCTCTCTCACTTTCCTGAAAGCATTTATTAGAAAAGTGAATATCGAAATCTATGTTTTCAACACTAAGTACATTTTAAATAACTTTTTTAAGCCATTAGTCTTAATTTGAAAAATACCACTTTCAAAATATTCCTTTAGAAAATTATTTTAACTTTTAAAATGTGAATGTATTTTCTCTATAAAATCCATTCTTAAATCTCAACAGAAATCATTTCCATATTTACAAAACTATGATCATAAATTTCCTTTCTATTTTATAAACTTCTTCTTATAAAATCACATTATTTATAAAACTCCATTTATAACTCTACTCTTTTACAAATCTCATTTATTTATAAATCCCATTTAAAATCCATTTACAAAATATCAATTACAAATCCTTTTTTTAATATTTATGAAATACCATTTATAAATCTATTACTTAGTTTACAAAATATCACATTTATAAATTTTTCTCTTAACATATGTGTATGTGTGTGTATATATCACTTTATATAAAATATTTAATTACTTTATATTAGATGGCTTTTTTCCAAATTTTTAAACTTTGCCAAAAAAATTTAAAACACCAAGATCTAAATTCTCAAAATCCCTATAAAACATATCATTCAAATTCATCTTTTACAAAACCATTTGGTTTTCTTGTGAAATACTCATTTATACAACATGCTCATTTTTTATCATATTAATTCATTAAGCTTATCCCAATATTATTATCAAACACCTTATAGCCAAATCATGAAACTTAGTTCGAATGGTGTTTGTATTTAGACTTTTAAATCAAACAACTAATCGCCATACTAATAATTATGCCATTTGAAAGATATTTATTTATATTCAAAATATAATCCTTGGTTAAATTATTTCATTTACCATATTTTTCAAAAAAAAAAATCATTTATACATCATTAACAAATATGTGCTCATGTATAATACACTCAACTCATTCTAAGGTATTACTAACCCTATCTTAAATGAGTAACTCATCCTAGAGTATTACTTGACCCTATCTTTGATGAAACTTTACGCCTATCAGGCTCAGGTGTTCGCTCAACCTAAACTCTGGTACAAAATGTAACAACCTACAATTTCGTACATTTTAAGTCGACAATAAACCACACATGTCCAACTTAATTTGAATGAAAATGTGGATTGTTATAAGGAAAAGAAAATAAAGATAGGAACATAGTAGAAATAGAATTTCATATGAATGGAGTAACAAATATTATTTCAACATATAATCTTTACAGCAGAAAATTTTAAAATAAATTTATCAGAGTTTAATTTAACATTAACATCGACAGTTATAAATATCTGTCCTTACAAAAGTGGAATACAATAGTACGTGAGTGTGGTGGAAATGGACAACAATCTTCAAAGAATCTTCTAACTCCATGCCTCAAGATCTACCAAAATGCTTTAAGAAAAACCTTACTACTAGGCTACTCGGAAAAATAGGGCACCCAGAGTTTAAGTGGAAGAAAATAAACTCCGAGTCAGTTAGGGGTCTAATGTGGGAAACTCAAAATACGAGTATTTGGAAAACAAAGGGTATCTCATAAGACCACGCCGCACATAAATACGGAACGAGTTTTTACCTTATGTTAACCAAAACATTTGTTATGCAAACCAGGAATGTTATGTTTAATGACATTCCTTGAAATTCCTTTGAAATAAAATATTAATCTTAGCCGGAATTGTTATATTTGTTAAATTAGACAGCATAACAGGTTTATAATGAAAACCGAAAGGCTCGTATTGGAGAATGGATTCCATACAATGATAAGGTAAGAGACTAGTCTCTAGAGGGATGCACCTAAGGCTCCAACCTCTACCAATACAAAACCAGCCTACCTTTATTGTATGTCGTATCGAATTTGACATCACCCAGGTCATTCCTGACATATCCGAGAGCTCTCAAAGCATACACAATATACCTGATACATAAAGGGTGATCTAGAAAGGTGATGACCATATCCTAATGGGAGAGACCCACTTAGTTTTACAGCATCTATTTTTTTTTCATTCCCGGGTGATGAGGCTCGAGGTAACAATTACCTTTCTCATGGCACACATTTCAATTGAATGCCACTGTAACATCCCCCTACTTGAAGACCCAAAACTAACGACTATGGATGCTGTAGTCATCTATAGTTATTAATCCTCGATGACCAAATACTATAATGTTAGATTTATTGATACAGAGTGTAACATTCCTGAATTTTAGTTAAGTTTAACTTGACAATTAATTTAATTTTGGAATCAAATTGTGAAATTATTTGTGAATTAATTAGAGAATTTCCAGAATAAAAAAAATTAGATTATAAATAGAACTTTGGTTTGAAATATTTGGTAATTAATATAAAATTTTGAAAAAAATTGTGAGATTAATTGGTAATTTTTTTTTGAGTTTCTCCAAAACAATTAATAAATGTGTTTTATAAATAGATTTTATAAATAACTTGAATTTGAATTTGACTTGAATATATGATATATATGAAACTTATATTTTGGAGTTAATGTATATATATAGATATTTGAAAAAATAAATAAGGGAACAAAATAGATTACATAATTAAATAAAGTAAAAGTTTAAAACACTCTTCTTTTTGAAATGAATTTAGTTGTGTATATATTTAAACTAAGTAGTAAATGTATTACATAAACATATGTAAAGTGATAAAATGAGATATGAAAATATATATGCATAAAGGATTAAAACGAACTTTTTAACGTTATTCAAAAGAGGGATTTAAACACAAATATGTACATTTTGACATTTGTAAAATAGACTTTAACATATTTTAACAAGTGTGAAAAGAACATCATATTAATTAACAAATGCAAACCTTTTACATAATAAAATTTACAAGTGTAAAATGATTTGGCCATGCAAATACAAGTGTAAACAAGTTAATACAAGTGGAAAAATTCAATTCTTCTTTTGAAAGTGAAATAAATAAAATATGTATTAAAAGAAAATAAGCTAGGCTATTTTCAATTTTTCAAACCAGAGAATAAAAATCTCAAACTCTAAAACCTGAAATAAATCAAACAAAAGCAAATAATCTTTCAAATTCAACTTAGAATTTAATCAAAAGCAAAGATTCAACTGGGCAATTCAAAGATCAACTCAAAGATTTCAAACCTGAAAACAGATTCAACATCATCTCTAGATTTTAAAACCTGAGAAAGAAACCCGAGAATATTTAAAACAAGAAGAGAATTCAAGCAAGTTTCAGGTCAATTAATGCAAAGATTAGTTTAAATAGAAAATGCCAAATCAAAATAGTAAGTTCAAAGTCTGAAGCCTGGAACCAAAATAAGAAGTTTGGTCCACAAATCAGGTGAGCAAACTCACTTAAAACCTGTCTCTTATTTGATTGCTAGATTTACACATGAAGTCTGCTATGAAAATGTGTTCATTTTGCCAGTATGTTTGAATATATAGATATATATTGAGCTGCATGTCTGTATATAGTTCTCTGTTGACATTACAGACTCCTATTTCACCAAAAAAAAACAATATCTTCCTATCTAAACATGTTCAAGCTATAATATTTAAAAAGGAAAATGATTGTAACTTAGTAATATCATTTTTAAAATAAATTCAGGTGGGTTTAGTGAATAATTTTTCCAAAATCAGGAATTTATAGTGATAACTTAAATTAATTCAAAAATCAATGATTTTGATTTCATGGTTTGGCTTTACAAATTGATTCGTATTACAATATTATGAATTTAGATAATCATTATATGATTTTTAAATTTGTAATTGTTGGGAATGCTGAGGTTGAACGGGAAACGAGTTTTTAACGAAAATGGGGTGATCTGGTGGATTTTGGATTTTGGGGTATTGACCACAGGAGGATGAAGTGATGGGGGACGAGGGAAAATGGAGCCATATATTTCTAATCGTCGTGGTGGCTTGGCGATGTCAATATAGGGTTTAAGGTGTTGTTGGAACGTGGTGGTTATCGAAACTTTCTACGGCAATGTTCGTACATCGGAATCGATGGGACCTAGGGGGTTAGAAGCATAGGCAAGTGATGCAACTATGGACACGAAGGCGTGATCATCGGTGATCGGTGGCAGCGATATATGGAGTTTTTCTGGCGAGTATATTCTTTCTAGTGGATTATGAGATGCTCGAAAATTGATTTCATGAATGTGTTGAAGAATAGGCGATCGAGATCGAAGGCGGTGATGGTCATCAACGTGATGGTGGTTGCTGCGATGGTCGGTGATGATCGGATTGATGGTGCAGGTGCACCGTTCACATTGGTTCTGGGTTGTTTTACGAAATTGGGGAAGAAGGCAAATCTCGGGGTTGCCTCGGGTTTAACTTTGGGAAGATTGGTTTCTGGCTCGAGAAAATAACGTGGTAGCTCGGGTTTGTTTCGAGCGCGTACGCAGGTGACTTGAAACAGTTTTGACATTTTAAAACAAAACAAATTTTAAAAGAAAAAAAAGAAAAAAAAAAAGAAAAGAAGAAAAAAAATGGTTGAACTCGGTAAATAATTGAAGTCAAACTCGAATTTGGGCTCGGGTAAAATTTTTGATAAAGTAGCAAGCTTTCAAATTTTAAAAAGGAATGTGTTAAAATAAAGGAATAGGATTTTACAAAAGTTTCTAAGTTTGAAGACAAGGTAGAAACAAGTTTTGAAGATATGGGAACTAATTAGTTTTCTCTAATTAATATTTAACAAAGTTTTAAAATATATTTAAAGTTAATAGATTTTAAATTATTGTTTTGATTCAAACTTAAAGTCGATTACTTTAATATAATTAAAGGGTGATTTATTTAGGTAATAAATTTAAGATTAATTAACGGTTAAATAATTATTGTAATTAATTAGGATAATAAATTAAATGGTAATTAATTAAGGGTTAATTAATTAATGTGATAAATTAAGAATAATTAAATAAAGGTTAATTATTTAATGATTAAGGGTTGATTAATTTAGTAATTAAAGGTTAATTTATTTATTAATTAAGGATGATAAATTAATGATTAAAGGTTAATTATTTAATGATCAAAGATTAATTAATTTATCATTAAAGGATAATTAATAAGTGATTAAAGGATAATTAATCGAACTGGTTTGAAATTAATTAATGATTAATTAACCAGGATTAGTAATTAATCTGATTTAAGTAAATCAGATAAGTAATTGACCTTACTTATGGATGTTTGAATTGTATGAACTGTTTTTGAATTGTTTGATATTTTTACTGTATGATGCTTTGTGATTTGAATTATTTTTATTCAAGCTGTGATGAATGTAATCTATTTTATCTGTGATAAGTGTATATTATTTATCTTTGTATCTGTGAATGAAAGATAAGCATTATAGATTATACCGTTTATCGATATTGATATGATTGAATCTGTGATGATTGATGTTGTGCACTATTGTGTAAAACCCCCTGGACTACACTTTACACACACAAATATGGATTGCACGTGGAAATCGGTCAAGTCATAGATTTTTGAAATAATTTTAAAATTGAATTTTTGAATCCAAACTGTTTTGGAAATGGATTGGGTTTAAAGTGAAAAGCTTTTGAAAGAAATTTCAAAGATAAAATTTATTTTTGAATAACTTGATTTAGTTTTGAAATTTGATTTAAATTTGGATCCAAAATTTGAAATTGAATTCTATGTTGAGAATTTATGATGTAAAAAGGTTATACAAGTTTATATTGGTTTTAAACAATTTTTAAAGTGTTGTTTTGGGGAATTTGAATTTAACCCAAAGATTTTTAACTTGTAAAATGAAATTGGATTTTTCCAAAACGAAAACTATTTGTTTTCAAATAATAAAAGCTTCCATTTAAGGAAAGAATTTTCAATGTGTATTAATGAGATTTCAAGTTTGAATTGAAAATGGTTTTCCAAGTTATGAATGAATCTTTAGGAACGGGTTTTGAAAGCTATAAGTTAATCTTTGATTTAAAGATTGAATGAGTTAATCAAATTGAAATGGAAATTGTTTTAAAATCCGTAAATGGATCTTTGTTAAACTGGGTGAACGTTGTGATGTGAATCTTTTTGTTTAAAGATTTGTAAACGGTAATATGTTTAAAACCATTTGAAAGAAAGGTTTTTAACCTTTCTATAAAAGGTTTGAAAGGGGAATTGTTTTAAAAAAGCTATGAATGAATCTGTGTGATAGATTGGTGAACTTTGTGAAATGAATCTTTTTGTTTAAAGATTTGGAAATGGTAATTTGTTTAAACCATTTGAAAGAAAGGTTTTGGATAATAAGTTGTGACTTAACTGAGATCCCATTATCCATATGGTTTTTAAATATTGCGCTCACTATTCGGTTTAAACGGGAGAGGGACTTTGTGTCGTATAACCCATTCTGAATAGTGATACGATGAAATGGATAGCATTTGAAGATGGTGGTGAAGACCGGATGTCTTCGAGAATGATAGGATAACCTATCGAATGACTCTACACGGAGTAGCTACGGTATAGAGATCTCCATATGTGATGGGGAGTCCGATCGGGATTGGGGATACCCGGTTTGCAAGGGTTTCTTTGGAAGTTCCTTCGGTTCTGTTCGAACCCGGAACAAACTTGTATGGATATGCGTCTGACATTACACTTTGAGATGTAAAGCTGTTTCTATCAAATACATTTATGTTTGGTGGCAGAGAATTGATTCTCATTGCTTAACACCCTTCTCTGAGACGTACGAGCTCAGAGATTATGTAGTTGATGGTTACTAGTGATACATTCCCAATTTGGTAATGTGGCATACGAAGGGCTGCTGATCATTTGTTGATCGAAGCATGGCTTTGTGAAAAAGCATAGCTTTGTGGACGTGACTTAGTCGAGCCTCACAACCCGGAAATGGTCAAAACAGGAATGTTGCAGCAAGGTTTTTAGGGGTCGCGCCCCTAGGGTATGTCCATTTCCTTCTGGATAAATGGTGGTATCATGGTATGGAGCCTAGATATTTAACCTATGTGGTTACTGCAAATTATTACTCTATGGTTGTTGGTATCGAGGCCTCGGATAAAGGTCTGTAATGACCGGGGGTGGCATACTAGTGCGGTAGTTACCTATGTTATAGCTTGGTTAAAGCGTGAGGTAGCGTCGGCCTTGTGTTAGCAGAGATCCAGTTAGGATCTCGAGGGCGTCCTTCCAGAGGCGTTCCCATTTTGCTAAGGAAGTTTCTTAGCCTGACATTTGTTGGAAATCCAAAGAAACAATACATGCCCTGTACGGTTTTAGTTGTATAACCTGCCATGGAATGTGGTGGTAACCTGCTATTGAACATGGCAGCTATAGTAGGCATACGACGAAATGTGGTATGCTAGCTAAGATTAATATTATATTTTCAAAAGGTTTTATGAGCTATGCACTAATCATAATATCAAATGGTTTTCCCGTATCAAGCATTTTTGACTGTCATAAGGAGAAATCTCCTCCAAGTGTGCGCTTGCATTGTGTGTGTAGCGGGAGGCCTTATGGCAGTTTCATTTCCAAAAAGCATTGAGAATTTCAAAAGGTAAATTCTTTTGTTTGTTTTTAAAGATAAACTATTTTTGTTTGCTCCTACCAGTCCCATGACTGACACGGAGTTTATTGTTCCCTTCCTAAACTCTGGGTGCTCACAATTTTCCACACGACCAGTCTAGAGTTGGGTTTTTCAGATAGTCAGCTAGTAGATGTAGATTCGATAGTCTTCACCTTTCTGTTCGGAAATCATCAAGTCTTTGGTGTTTGGAGCCAGTTGGATTTTGGCAATCACATTTGTTTCTCTTCAATATTTGGAGTTACCTTGTTACCTAATGCATCGAACATGGTGGTTCGAGCTTTTGGTTCAAGCTATCTTTGGAGATGGAGTTGCAGGATGGTGTTGTATGCTTTTGGAGATTCTATTGGAGTTATCTTTCCACTGTCGATGGTCTCAAAGTCTAGACCATCTACTTGTGTTATTTTTCGCTGTATCTTATATCTCTGATTGTATATGATATTCGATTGTATCATTGTTGTATCAAATATTGTATCTATTGTATATCAATGATATATACTATTCATTTCTTCCACTGTATTGTCGTACTTAATGTGTTATAAGCTTCGGCGAACCAGATTCGGCGTTTGAATCTGTGGCATTTGAATACTGGTGAAGTATTCGGTGTCGATTTTCGAATGTCGAGTCAGGATCATTAGACAGAGAAACACACGAATATGAAAATTTTTTAAACATCAAACAATATCACATTCCATTTCAAAACATCTCCAATTCATTACATAATCCCACAATCGTCAACCACGTTCAGAGAAAATATATTTATTACAATATAAGCCAAGAGCGACATATGAAGATGCCCCCTTGGACGTTCAGAGTATATATAGGCAATTTAACAACTTTGCCATTACAAACAACACAGTGGAAAATAAAAGAGAACTCTAGATATCTATCATGCCTCCTGCACGTCTTCGGAAGGTTTATTTGTATTGTGAGGTACCTGAAAACCTCAACTCTAAAACTACTCATAATCAATTGAGTACCCAAGAGTTTAAGGGGAAAACATAAATTTCGAGTCAGACATAAATCCTGGTATGAAAAAAAATCTACCATCTCAAATCATTTCTATATCTAATGTGACCACGCTGCCTAGCAAAACAGGTTTTCCCCTCACTAGTATCCTAAAACCTTTATAAAACCATATAATATGCTCGTGCATCCACAATGGTTTAAAAAATTCAAAACAATATGATATGATGATATGCAAAACAAGCGATTCAGTTCTGAATTAACCATCCCCATTCATTTTGACGACCTGTCTCAGTTATAGTTTCTAGGATTATTATTAACCTAAAAATGTTCACGAACTGACTAAATCGCTAAAATGATTAAGGACTCCCTGTCGGATTATAGAGTTTTCATGGGATCATTATAAACCTATTGGTAACTCCAATATCTTTACTCTTATCCTAGTTTTCATGGGTTGACTAGAAACCTATTGGTGACTCCAGTATCCTCGCTTCTTATCCTAGTTTTCATGGGCTGACTAGGAATCTTTTTACATCTATCAATATCTTAATTCCAGATATAGCTTTTATGGGCTTACTACAAACCTACTGGCCCCTGCCAATATCAAATCATAGTTTTTATGGGCTTATTATGAAACTTTCTTTCTGACATCTTTTTTTGTACTTAGTTTTCATGAGCTTACTATGAAGTTGTTGGCCCATACCAATATCTTTTGCTATAAACAATTTTCATGGGCTTACTGAGAACCTATTAGCCACTGCCAATATCTTTTCTTATATACAGTTTTCATGGGCTTGTTGAGAACCTATTGGCCTCTGCCAATATCTTTTCCTTTAATAGTTTAGAATCCTATATTCTAGTCTTCCTGACCTCCTGGATGCAATTCTACTCATTCAAGAGTTAACTTAATTTATATTCACTATTGGATCAACCTAGCCGGTTATTCTGCCCTTTCCCAAAATTCAATTATCGGTCCATTACAATGTAAATATATGCATAAATGAAGAAGCATACGTAATTACTTGGTTAATCCGTTTAACCTTTTAATCAAAGAAAATTTCTTCAAAAAATCCTTTTCAAAACACTTTTTTTAATTATGCCATTTAATTCCTTTAAAAATGAGATTGGGTTTTTTTTTTGAGAACTAAGGTTGTTGAAACCTTCAAACTCTTACTTTCGACTTCACTGGATAACCTACTTAGAAAGCATATAAATCTCTTTTCAAAAGAATAGGCCCCTACCTTTTGTAACACTTTAAAACTTCGCTTTCAAAACCTTTCAAATGTAATAAAATATTACTTAATAACATTTAGAACAATAGCTTCGAAACTATTGATAGTACCCCTTTCGAAACCATTTGGGAGTAACCATTCCGAAACCATTGAAAGTCCCTTTTTCGAAACCATTAGTTTTGTACTTAAAATATTATTTAGGTCAAAGTGAATATAAATGTAAGTATCTCTTTCGAAACCATCCTTTATCATATAAAAATATTAGGGAAAAATTGATGGCATCGACACCATCCTTTTCAAAGGCTTCAAACGGCTTAAACAAAACACTGAAGGATAGCATCGAAACCACCTTTCGATACCATTTCCTTCAAAATACTTGGACCCTTTCAAAAGAATTTGGGATTCAAAATATATTTAAAACAATCACTACCTTTCAAAAGGATTGATGATTTCAATACACTCGAAAGGCTAAAGAACGGCAATAGGGCATCGATTTGGTCGGAACCACTTCTTTTGGTAGCATTATTTTATAAGTAAAGAAACCCATTCAAAAGCTTACTCTTTGAATCATAAGATGGTAAACCTTTCAAAAGCCTTTAGAAAACCTATTTCGAGAACATATGCTTTGACTCCTTCAATGGCTTTCACATGACAACGGAATGCGCTTTACTTTTGAAACAAACAGAAAGGTATTGACCCTATCGAAAGCTATGCTTTCGACACCATGTCTTCCGCCTTTCTTCCATTTACTACATGCCATCTAAGTGATACATTATGTATTGATTTCGGCTTAGTGTGGTTTCGACTTGATTGAATGCGGAAGCTCTGAGTCGAAAGGTACTTCCAAATAAGACGAAACCAACTTTTCTAGGTAAACCTGATTTAATACTAATTAAAGCAAGCACTTTCAAACCAACCCACCACGTGTAGACACAATATTGGTTTCCTTGGCTTTTCAAATTCTTCACTAAAATAACAGCCACCAATTTCTGATCTAAACCATGGTTTAGTTAACAAATAATCCCTTCAATTAAGAAAAACCAATATTGCGAATAAGTACTTCCTCTGAAATAATTCAATTTTCATAGAAAATTACTTAGGAAAAATTCCTAAAAATTATAGAAATTCACATTAGTCGTGTTATCGAACATAAAAAAATTTCAAACCCAAGTTCTCAATTTTTTCCTGAAATAAATTTATAAACCCAATTAACCATATTTTCCTTTGAAAATTCATAATAATCTTTCCATAGTTTGAAAAATTATCAAAATTAAAACCCAACTCCAAAATCATGTTTTACATAACATAAAATTTTTCCATACATTTAAACACGAATATAAATCTATTTTTCCCTTAAACCACATATAATCGTATTTAAACATCCTAGTTTAAATCAAATAAATTGTAATTCTGGCATATCATCAACGAAATCATCAAAAAATGAATTTACCCTTAAATTAAAAATATACTATTATAATAAAAATAGAGATGGGATGAATTATTATTCACCTTGATTAAGATAAGGGGATCGGATTGAGATAAATTTCACCCAAGCTTTAATCCTTAACTTTACTTTGATTTCTCTTATTTTTGATTATGCCTGCTCCTTTTCTTACGTTTGTGTTTTTGTTTTCACAATGATGTGAATGGGAAATGAAATGGTGGGAATGAGAATATATAAGGGTAAAGGTTATGTGCGCCAAATTCCTTATATACCCTTATGTAAATTAATTAATTTATAACCCATTCTTAACCCATTTAATTACTTATTTGAGCATGGCCTTAATTATATTATTCAAATCTCAACCCCCTTATCACTTAATATTTACATTATTTTGTTTATTTTATCTAATTAAATCTCCTGAATAATGGTATAAAAAAATAAGGGTGTTACAACCACAATGCCAGTTCCATTACACACTATTAATTTCCAAAAATGTACCACCTTTGAGGTCGTACATCTCAGAGAAGAGTGTTAATTATAGGAAATTTACTTCCCACACCAGCAAACAAATGTACGTTTGTAAAATCAATGTATGTGCATTTTAGAAATGCAATGTTAGACATTCTTCCATACAAGTTGTATAGGAACATGACAAAATATAGGAACTCTCTTACTACATCCTGTTGAGAATCACCTCTAGGAATAGTAGCGAGCAGCCCATGCATCGAAGATCAATTGAAGATACTACTGTTACGTATATATGATACAGGAATTTCCCTCGGAGGGTCTGTGACAAGCAACCCTTCATTCAATTTATTATCATTCTATGTCTTTATTTCGAATACGTAAATTGGTGTGAATTGGTTTTTGAATAAGTACCACTCAACATCTAACCCCATTTCCTTCGAACCAAACATTGATAAAATATGTTAAGTAAATAGGTGCTTATCATTTGATTAATTACTTTCTTTTTACCAAAAATTACTTCTAAAGATACGTATCTTTAAAACATTTATTTTCGATATATACGGAATCGTTAAACCTTATTTATCAAATCCTTGATTACTTAAAACCTTTTTGAATCTTGGAACAATTCCAAGTCATTTCATCCTTTACTTAGGAAAATATTGCCACATCAATTATTTAAAACTTTACAAAAATTTCCAAATCATAATTTTAAAAAAGATCAAAAACAATGTTACTTATGATATTGTTTACAGTAAACCAAGGCAATAAATTTTAAGTATATGAATTAAATTAATTCTTAATCATTTATTTAAATATTCACAAAAGGTTTCTTATTTCAAATGCATATCTTTTTAATAGGTTGAAATCGTGTTATCTAAGATGTTAAATCCAAATTAGTAAGTATTCGAGTAAAATAAATTCATGGAAATTACACTACATCAAAATAATCATATTGCAAAACCCTTTTTATTGAGTAAAAAGGATTGAAAGAAACTATACTAATTCTACACAATATTAATTTCAATATTTAAACTTTAATATCCATCGAAATGCAGTGAAATTAACTTTTGAATCCACAGGGATAGAAGTTCCCTCCTTGGAATTTAATACTGAGTATAAAAAGATTATTTCTATACAATCCAAGTTGCTATTAATTAATTATAAAATTCAATCTTTTATAGTGGTTTCGTTTCCGACATTTCGACATTATCTATTCCTCGTCTGAAAAATAGGAAAGCTAAGTTAGGGCAATAGTTGCTCCTGAACATCTCTTTAGTTTGAATACCTCTCATCTTGATCTCAGAAATAGAAAAATCCGGACTACTCGTCGGCTTTTAGAGCCAAGATTAAAGCACTTGATTATAACAATATTCTTTAGATCATTTATTTAAACTTTTTAAAATAAATTATAAAACCTCTAAATCATCTTTAAAATACTTAGTAATTTATTTGAAAACATTTATAAAAGATTTTGGAAAGAATACATAGATTTAAAGCCATATTACAAATGTTATTAAAAGTGCTGCAAAAAGTGATATGAATACTACTTTTAAGGCTTGTTGAATCAAAATAGCTTTCCAATCATATAGAAATACATTTTTATGACTCAAATTTCTTTGTAAACATTTCAAAATATTTTTGGAATTTGTTTCATATTTTCAAAGAATTAAAGTGACATTTATAAAGAATTTATCGCTTTGGTTTTCGAACTGCCAAACCACGGCTATTTGGAAACTTGTTTTGCTCATATTTCAAAAACCACTAAAATAAATCTCTAACATTTTCTTTGTTTGAAAATTATGACTATAAGAGTTTGGAAAATTATTATCACAAAAAATTCTGATTCTGAATCCGTCGTATACATGGATTTAACTTTCTACGGTGCATAATCGCGAACCGCCGTTACGCGACACGCCTATTTTTGACTCAATTTTCACAACTTGTCAAAACTTCACCAAATTGGATTTTTCTTGTTTAAAAAACATGTATAAATAATTTTAAACTATTTTAAGGTGGTTAAAAAATCTCATATGCACCATTTCATTTATTAAAGGAAAGTGATTTCCTTTGTGATATTCGACGTGTGTTTAACGTGACTTGTTAACATCATTAAAAAATATAATAAACAGTCGAACATGACGATCAAAGCATTGTAAAAATCGATAAAAATCACATCACATCATCATATTATATATATAAATTGAGTTTCTCACCTTCATTTCACCCGAACTAATTTTAAAATGGCTATAGGTTTGCTATCTTGAAGTTAAACTCCACGGAATCCCGCTTTGGAACATTGAAGTGGCTCGACCTAATTTTGGTGCTCATGGCCAAGGTTGGAGGAGGGGAATGGGCTTGGCTTTGGTGAATGGAGATGGTGGTCGTGGGTTATGGTGGAGGGAATAAGTTGATTTGAAGTGGATTTGAGTGGATTTGCTAATACACACACACATAAATACAAATTTCGTTTTGAAATAATTTTCTTCATTATTTTGCTAAGACAAGAAGCCATTAATATAGCTTGAAAGTGGAGAAGAAGATGGAGAATGTTATCTAGCCTTTTAGCAAGGCCGTGATACCAAAAGTCAACTGAAAACCAAAGACAGTTCATTCCACAGATTGGTTGTATGCAGGTTCGCTATGGATATCAATGAATTTTGTCCGAGTGCTGATCATGCAACAATTGACAAGACACGACTAGCAAAGCCGTAGAAGCCAACATCCCAAATTTCAAGTCAATCCGAGTTTGTATGCTCAAGATATGATCGATGCAAAATAGAATATCGTTCTCGTTCGTATTCATCAGGTTAGTGCATTTCGTATCCATCGATTCATGGACCTTGTTTGAATCCATAAAACATGTACTATTCGTATCCATCAACTATGCCCCACTTCATATCGGTCCGAGCTCATCTCATCTTGCATTCATTGCCACCGGCTAATTCGTATCCACAGGCAATTGCTATTTTGTGTCGATCATTCCATGTACTTCGTATCGATCCACCCATCTACACACTTCGTATCGGTCGGCCATTGATCGATACGAAGAGCATATAGTGGATCGATAAGAATGCCACCCCTTTTCGATCGATACGAAATGACCGATGAATCATCGAGACGAAGTGAGCACCTAGAGATCGATATGAAGAAGGAGTCTATTCGATCGATACGAACATGATAGAGCACCCGATCGACACGAATATAACCACATAATCGATACGAAAAAAGTAGCTTCGGTCGACTCGAACATAAGCGAGTTGAATGGATACGAAAAATGGATCGAGCCGAGTAGTTAGCGCCACATCAACCTATAGGCACGCGCCTGGATTGACTCGAACAGATCGATGCGAACAAGTATCGATATGAAGAAAACAACGTGCGAGAAGCCAAACTTGCATCGATCATAACTTGCAATCCACAAATCCAAATGCTATGTAATTTTCAATGGAGCTTGCATACAACCTAAGGAGTGCTCATGCCAAATATCGAATCGATTGGACCAAATCTTGATCAGTACGAAATTTATTTGTATCGATCACAGATCGGGTCGAAATCGAGTGGGATCGATCATGTGGGCCCACACACGTGCCAAAGGAGGTCTCTTGAAATCTGAGCAAGATATTTGCCTCCTACGACAATAAATAGAGCCCCAGGGCCTGTAGAAAAAGGATTTTTGGCTAGTTGACGTCCAAACTCTGTCGAAAGTACTTTTGTACGCCATAGCTGCTGGTGTACTCGAATTTCCACACTATAATCTGCTGTTATCCACTGTAATCGGTTGTAGTCAGCAAGTGAATAGCAATAAAGGCATCAAATTCAAAGTGGACGCGGGCCGGATTGCAGAACCACTATAAACTCTGTGTTCTTTACTGCTTTCATCTAAATTTTCTGAGTGTTCTTCGCGTTTAATTCTCTACATACTTGTTATCTATGATCTATGATCTATGATCTATGACTGTAAACTGGTGCTTTCATCGATAATTGGTTGTTTGTGACCAATTTTGGCACAAACATTTTGGTGCTTTCACCAAGAAGGCTAATTTAGGGATTCCATTGCTTGGAAGTTGAATTTGAAGTCTTAAGGATTTAGATCTAAAAAGCTATGATAAGGCAATCAAGCAGAAGGCAAAGAGTAGAAAGGAGTAAGCATGAAGGAAGTCAGGAGGCTTCCTCAGGAGCAAACCAAGCCTCGGTCTTCATCACCAGAGATGAGATGGAGATGATGATGGGAGATATGCATGAAGAGCTTTTGAAAAGACAAGAAGAGATGATGCTGAATTTACTTCGAGGAACCGGACAAACTGGAGTGTAGAATCAAGCAAACGCAGCCGTAAGAGATGCTGGAGATAGGGATCGAGAGCATGGAGCAACCAGAATTCAGAATGGAGTAGGACCATCTGGCATAGCCCCAGAACTAGGGGGCACTTACCCCGAACATGTAGACTTAATCGCGGGCAGAATACTAGGAGGAGCTACGCAACACGGCATTGAAGGAGAATGAATGCTCATTCAGGAGGGCAAATCTTAGGAATCCCTCATGAACTCGAGGGAGGGGGGCAAGGCAGAAGCAACAGACATGGGTTAAAGCTTGATGAATGTGACAGATTGGCAGAAATGGCCAGACGAGCCATGAGTGGTGGACTAGTGAATAGAGATCTGAAAGATGCAAATAGGAATTCCTTTGCTCCTACAATCAGGCAAGCCAGAAACCCACCAGAATTCAAGTTAGTGACATTGGAGATGTATGATGGGAGGACAGATCCTGCAGTTCATCTGACACGATACATGAGGCATATGGAGGTGTTGGGAGCATCGAAGGAAGTCTTGTCCCAATGCTTCCCATTGTATTTGACAGACACTGCGATGCTATGGCTTGGACAACTAGAGAGTGGCTCCATTGGAACATGGACCGATTTGACTGAGAGGTTTATGAGGCAATTCAGAGTTCACATTTTGTGACCCAAGAATGTGATGAGTTTGGCAGCACTGAAGCAATGAACCGTGGAATCATTGAGGAGCTTTCTGACGCGATTCAATGTAGTAGCAGCATCGGTGGATCGACCAGATCCATCCATGGTTTTGATGGCAGCTGTATCTGGTGTAGCTAATGGCACAAAATTCAAGAATTCATTGATGAGGGATCCCTCTATGGATCTAGGAGAATTTTATCATGAGGCTGAAGGATTTTTAAGACTACAGGATGCAAATGCTGAAAGAGAGGAAGGAAAAGGAATCGATGCTTATGCAGTCAAAGGCGAAAATCCTCCTGAAAAAGGTGTAGGAACCGATAAAGAAAAACGAAAGGCTGGGGATAGCGGTGTTTGTTACGACCCGCCCTTCTACTCCCAGAAAGACGTATCATCAATTAAGAAAGAAAGGGATAGAAATAGAAAAGAATAGAAAGAAAGAACAACAACATCAGAATCTCACAGCGGAATGGAACAAAATATATCATATCACATAACATTACATAGTTTACATATATCAAAGTTACAATATTAATACACCTGACAGTCATATATACATCTATCGTAATATAAATCAGAGATACAACATATATCAACTACACAATGGAACTAGATAGATATATTGATACGTCTGGAACTCCTGCTCCAAGCTCCTCCAGAAATCAAAGTCCAAAACCTATCACTTGTATACTCATAAAAATTTGAGTACCCAAGAGTTTATGGAACAAAAATATAAACTCCGGGTCAGACATGGGTCTGGTATGAGTAAACGGTTTAAAGTTGTTTAACTTTGAGAAACATTTGAAAATAAATGTGTCACGTAAGACTCCCCACAAATAAATACAGGTAAGTTTTTACCTTACGCTAATCCAAACATTTTATAGGAAATCCAATGATATTATAATAGTGTCTAGGGTTTTCAAGTAAATAGAAAATAGCTGAAATTGTTACATCTATTAAATTCCATCTACTGGCCACAAAAGTGGGTAATATAAATCAAAACCGTAAGGTCTCATACGGAAAATGGATTTCCATCCATGGTAGGGCTACTGGGGTACCACCCGTCATAGTACAGGGCCTAGATCACCGAACCAAGGATCACTCCCGACCACCTACAACAGAAGGCCGGAACCATTCCTTACAGAACAGTCCCGAACAAGATAACCCCGCGGTTGTAGCTAGCAACCGCCCACACAGCCGAAATAAAAAGGGACATCTAGACAGGGGTATACCTCGTCCTACTTGGGCATGACCCACCTAACCTTGCTGAACCTCCCCTGTTTTAGCCATTCCCGATTGATGAGGCTTGAGGCTGCGATTACCTTTACAGAACATATCTCTTAGAATACTCATCGTCTGCCTGATGATGTGCTGGAAGCATTCAATCCATACAAGTTCGTTCCGGGTTTGAACGAAACCGAAGACATTATCTCGTTACACTCATTTTGGAATCACCCTCAGAGTCAACGACAATAACCCTTGCATTCTGAAAACACCATCTCGATCTTCATTTGAGAATTCATGACCTAACGTTTAATTTGGAACGACGTGGTTTTTGGAATATCAAATTGACACCCGATCCCGGTCTCATCGAAATCCAAATGCTATTTTAAAGGCCAAGTTGTCTAATTAACTTAAACAGTTTAATTCAATGATTGAATTCACATAGCATTTATCAAAGATAAATCATACACAGTCATCATAGATATATCAAAGCAAATCACAAAAACATCACAGAATAACACTAAATAATTATCACAAATCGGATATTCTACATGCACAATCCATAAGTTGTCATCTTTGAGTCTTATTGTAATGAATTTAATTTAAAATCAATTACTTGAGAATTTATTGCTTAACCCTGTTTAATTAATCATTAATTATCAATTTATTACTTGTTCCATTTCCAATTATTTAATTAATAAATCATTTCTTAATTAATTATTATATCTTAATTATTTTATTTCATACTATTTAATTAATTATTTCTAAATCAAGTTATTTAGTTTAATTAACTATTACTTAATCATTAATCAATAACCTTAATTATTAATAAATAAAATTTAATTACCCATTTATTAACTGCTAATTACTTAAGAAATCATTTATTAATTCTTAATTAAATTACTTAATTAATTAACTATTAATCATTCATTAATTAACTTAAGTAGTTAATTACAAATTCATTTACTACTTATAATCCACACTAATTACAAATAAAAAAGTAATTATTCTTAATTACTTTCTGAAAATAATCAATTAACATTAATTATTCAACTTAATTAACATTTTAAAAGGAATATTCTTTAAATTTTGAAACCAATTTATTACTAATTACAAACTAATATTTTAATAAGTTTTGTACTTATCTTATATTAATTACTTAATTAGAATAGTAATTAAGAGCTTAAAACATTTTAAAGTATTATCTAAGATAAATAAAACTTGTATTAAACTTAAAACCGTTAAACATTTTCAGAGTTACAGCGTTTGAAGTTTGTTGAAAACTATTTACTTATCTTTACTTTAAAATACAATATTGCAGTTCCACAAAAACTCGAGGCTTTCCCTATCAAAACTTGAGTAAAACTTTGAGTTATTCACTCATCTTCCCCGAGTCTTCCCCATACACAACTCCTTCTTCTCTCTTTTTCCTTCTTCATTTATTTGTTCTAGTAATTTTAAGTTTTAACTAAGTATAAATCGACGCATCAGGCTACTCACTCTCGAACTCAACATAAACCCGAAGCATCCAATCCCAAAACTCAAGCACGACTCGAGTAACGACAGACATTAACGACGCTGATACATCACCGCTGCCGTACACGTGCACGGCGGCGTGACCCTTCTGCGGTGAACCACAACGCCATCGACAAATCCCAAATCTCACGTAGATACGAAATCAAAACTCGAATCACTCTCAAAATTAACAAATCGAAATTTGGTCTTCTACTCGAAAAACTGCAAAACAACCCATCAAAAAAACGTCTCGCCACCTCCGCATAGATCACCGGAGAGCCTCAATCTTCGGCCACACCACGATAACGCATCCTTCTTCCACAATCCAAAACCTTGTGCAGCTCGAACGCGTGTTGATGACGAACTCAACCAACAATAGACAAGTGCAAAACTCGAATAAAAACCCTAATAGGATCTCGTTTCTTCAATTCACACAATGGAAAATTTTTCTGATAATTTTCGTGAAAACATAAATGCTTAAACTTACTTTATCCCAAATTTCAACTATAACTATTAGATCAATCTTCTGAAATTGGTAAAAATGTAATTTTATTTCAAATACAAACTTCTCTCAGATTACTAAATTTAAAATCTTCATCTTTGTTTTAAAAATCATAAAATTCAGTAAGGATTCAATATACAAACTTGAATTAGCTTCCTGCAACAATCGAGTTTATCAAATTTATTGCATTATTGCCTGTAAAATAGTATTACAGTAGTATGCTTTTCAAAGATGTTCAAACAGCTTTTAAAAATCTTAATCTAAGTTTAAATCTCTGATTTTATTAGAAATTTTCACTTAACAATGATTAGCAGGAAATAAATTTGAGTTTTTGAAAAAAATATTCACTCTGTAACCATAAACAGAGACATATAGAAACAAAGAATTATATTCAAGCCAGGCATATGCAATACAATATGATCAATGAATTTCCTGAACTATTTCAATTTAATTTTAAACTTGAAGCTTCAAAATTTTGTTTACTCACAGGAAATTCCTTTGAACAGAAAATAAATTTGATGTTGAACACCCGAAGCTTGAAACTGCTAATTTGAATCTGTCTTGAAATTTTTGTTTTGAACTGCAGTTTTGAATTGATTTTTTGATTTTTTTTTCTTGCTTTTGTTTCTCGGGTATTACTATGTTCCTGAATGAACTAACCAAAAAGATGGACATATATATAAAAGATAACAGGTGTATGAAGGAAGGTACTATCAGTGCAGTTGTTTTCTTCCTTTGGCATTGATATGAACATATTTTTGCTACTGAAAAATATAGATTTGCTAAATATTTTAAATGGACAAAATGTGGGCTTGAACGGATAGGCATTAAATGTTTGTTTCCTAATAGGTTTACATGTTATAAATATGATTTGTTGTATATATATATATATATATATATATATATATATATATATATATATATATATATTGTATGTGACTGCAGACTTGGCTTGAAAAAGAAGATATGTTTATATATATTTATCTTATTATTTTTAGTTTGAACTTCAATATACATATACGTTTGTGTCAGGTTTATACACTTGTGTTTGTCTGATTTTATTTTATTTTATACTTTGTGCTTATTTTAGCTTTATACATTTGTGCTCTCAAATTTCAGTTTATGTTGTATGTTTAACAAAATTATTTAATCCTTGCTTTATATTTTACCTTTGTATTTTATATCTTGACTATCCATATTCATATGGTTTACTTATACTTATTTTTTTTTGTATTTTAACTATCAATATTTAAATTATGTACAATATGATTTACTTATATTTATACTTATTTTTATATTTATTTCTATTTCTATTTTATTTAAATTATATTCATATGTTTGACTTACATTTTACATTTATATTTTATATTGCTGGAATTTGATTTTATTTTAACCGTTATCATCTATATATATTTTATCAAAAGATAACAAAGTAAAGCAATTTAATACAATCATATAAAATAAATATTATTATTAATATTATTAAGATATTTTATTTTAAATTTTCAGATCAATCTCCTTTTAAAATACCAATTTATACAAATAAATTACAATTATTCCAAAAGATTAGATCATTTTTAAAATAATCAGTTTACATTTTATTTAATTAGATTAAATATTTATTAAAATAATAGGGCCAAAATCCAGGGTCGTTACATCCCCCCTTAAAAGAATTTCGTCCCTGAAGTTTAAAACAAAGATAATTTAAAAGCTGTTATACCAACCATTCAAACATACATATCATTCATACATTAGTAAACAACCAAACAATCTATCCTAACAAACATCACTAGCTATTCGGACACAAATCCGGATAAGCTTTCCTAAAACTATTCAGAGCTTCTCAAGTGAAAACTCTGGGATCCTCGCTCCACTGCACTATGACAAACTTCACTACCATACCCCTAAGTTGCCTCTCGTCTTGATCAACGATCCGAACTGGATTCCTGACTACAGTCAAATTCAGGCTCGACCTCCAAATCTTCCTGAACTATTGGTTCTATAACTAATGATGGATCCTGAACAATCTTCCTTAGATGGGATATATGGAATACATTATGAATTCCAGACATCCGTTCTAGAAATTCAATCCTGTAAGCTACAACACCAACTCCTTCCAATATCCGAAATGGACCAATATCTCTCGGGTAAGTTCTCTCGTCTTTCCGAATCTTACAGCTGCTTTAATCGAGAAACTTTAACAAAATCAAAATTACCAATTTCAAATTCCAATTGTCTCCTTCTCTTATCTGCTTACTTCTACTGACGGTCCTCAGCACTACTCATTCTTTCTGATAAGCTCAACTTTAGCAGAAACTATACGAATCAAATCTAGTCCAAACACAAGACAATCTTTCGACTCTATCCAACAAAATGGGGATCTAAACGGTCTTCCTTACAGAGCTTCATAAGGTGCCATCCTAATACTAACTTGGTAACTACTATTATAGGAGAATTCCACTAAATGAAGATGGTCTTCCCACGATCCACCAAAAATCCAAAACACAAGCTCGCAGCATATCTTCTAGAATACGATTCAGTCTCTCCGTCAGTCCATCGGTTTGAGGATAATAGGCTGTACTTAATCTCAAACTCGTTCCCAAAGCTGATTGCAGAGCCTCCCAGAATTTGCTGGTGAAGATAGGATCACGATCACTTACTATACTGATAGGAACACCATGCAATATAACTATCTCCCTCAAGAAAAATCTCTGCTAGAGAAACCACTGTACGAATTGCCTTAGCCGGTATAGAATAAGCACTCTAAGTTAAACGTTCCACAATAATCCATAATTCTTCGTTTCCTTTCTTGGTTCTAGGCAAATCGTCGATAAAATCCATCGAAATCATCTCCCATTTTCATTCTGGGATTTCCAAAGGTTGCAAAAAACCAGCTGACTTCTACTGATCTCCTTTCACCTGCTGACAGATAGCTCACTATTAACGAAAGCAGCTACCGTCCCTCTTCATGCTCGGCTATCAGAAAATTCTTCTCATATCTTTATACATCTTAGAGATTCCTGGGTGGATATTCAGTTTGGAGCGATCACACTTAGCTAAGACTTCTTTCCTCAATCCATTTATATTAGGCACACACAATCGACCATTAATCCTCAAAACACTTTGATTGTGCACTTTGAAATCCGAATACCGACCATCTTTAGTTCCAAGAATCAGTTCCTAAAAAGATCTATCCTCCATTTGCTTACTTATAATTCCTCCCTGGAACAACTTCCCAAAAGAGACAAAACTGCATTCCTACTAAGAGCATCGGCCACAACATTTGCTTCTCCCAGGTATATAGAATATCCAAATCATATAATGGCAGAAACTCGACCCAACGCTGCTGCCTCAGGTTAAGATTCTTTTGAGAGAAAAAATATTTCAATGGTTTGTGGTCCGTGAATAACTCAAACTTCTCTCCCAACATATAGTGCCTCCAAATCTTTAAAGAAAAACAATGGCTAAAATTCAAGATTATGCGTAGCGTACTTCCTTTCATTCTGCATCAACACTGCTCTCAAACCAACTATACAGGCATCTGTATAAACTTCAAATTTACTTTTCCCATCCGGAATAGCTAGCACTGGTACACTGGCTAGCCTCGTCTTCAATTCTTGAAAAGTTTCTTCACACTGGGGTGTCCATTTAAACTTAGCTCCATTCCTTGTCAACTTGATCAGACGTGAAGAAATCTTGAAATAATCCTTGATAAATTTCCTGTAGTAGCCAGCTAATTCCAAAAAAAATGCGAATTTCCGTCGATGACTTCGGTTGCTTCCCTTCCAGAATAGTCTCCACCTTCGCTGGATTTACAGAGATACCTTCACCACAAATAATGTGCTCCAAAAATTTAACTTCCGATTTCCAAAAAATGACACTTTGAAAACTTCGCCTTCAAAACATGCCTCCTCGGTGTCTCCAACACTATCCTCAAATGTTGCTTGTGCACTTCTTCAGACTTAGAAAAAAACCAGAATATCATCGTTGAATACCAGAAAAACTTATTCAATTCTCAGAATTCCACACAGAACCTTAGCGATCCATTCGATTTGGTGATAAACACTGCCACAGAACCCCAACAAGAAAAACTAGGACTAAGCAACACTTTTCTCCAAAAGTTCCTGAGTCTGCTTAACTAATTCTTCCCTTTCTGTAGGAGTCATCTCCTACTGGGCTGAATCACCTACACTTCTTCTGGAATCAAAACAATATGAAACTCTATCTCTCGATGCAGAGGCAAACACTTAACTTCCTCAAATATATCGGGGAAATCTTGGACCTCATTGATATCTACAACCTACTCTTGAGAAGTCTCAACTCCATGCAAGAGACTACTCAAGTGAATTCCATAGTTATCACACGACACTCTGGCAATCCTACCCAAATCAGTTTCCAAAGAAACTGTTCACTTATCACAATTTAGAGCAACTTATACTTATGGAGCCAATCCATCGAAGAAATGAATCCACTCCGCTAATCCTGAAATTACCTCAAGAAAAACTACTAACCGGAAAATCTCCTCGACGGCACACAGAACACTTCGAGCTGCACTGCTGACTCAAATATCCAAAGACTTCCTATCCAAAGCTCTGTGAGAAACTCGGACCTCAAATCAAACAGAAACACCCTACCGAACTTAGCCACAACACCAAAGCAGACATACTTCCTTAACATGTTCCAAAGAAACATCTTCGGAGTCATCCCTACTCACTGTATCTCATCGCACAGCTACTACATCCTGAGGCTCAAAATATCATGACTTGCTCCTGTCCAATCAACAGATCCAAACTCTAGCTCATCCAAACTTACACTTCAAAGATGAACTCCGAGCCTTAATAGGTTTCCTTCAGAGATCGATTACTCGAGATGGTAATAGGTCTACAGTCTCGACAGATATACTTCCAACCTCAACATTCAAATTCCAACCATTGGTAGTCGTGTTACACATACCACTACCCTATCTACCTTTATACTTATATTGGAAAACCCGAACATGTAACCCTAAAAATAGGTAGAAATAAATATATATAAATATCAAAATTACAATACGCTCTCTCAAGAAAGAAATCACCCAAGAGCCTAGGTATTTGCTCAACCTAGCGCTCTGATACCAACTGTGATGACACGCCCTTCTACTTCCAGAAAGACGTATCATCAATTAAGAAAGAAAGGGATAGAAATAGAAAAGAATAGAAAGAAAGAACAACAACATCAGAATCTCACAGTGGAATGGAATAAAATATAATATATCACATAACCACTACATAGTTTACATATATCAAAGTTACAATATCAATACACCTGACAGTCATATATACATCTATCGTAATATACATCTATCGTAATATACATCAGAGATACAGCATATATCAACTACACAGCGGAATTAGATAGATATATAGATACGTCTAGAACTCCTGCTCCAAGCTCCTCCAGAAATCAAAGTCCAAAACCTATCACTTGGCTACTCATAAAAATTTGAGTACCCAAGAGTTTATGAAAACAAAAATATAGACTCCGGGTCAGACATTGGTCTGGTATGAGTAAACGGTTAAAGTTGTTTAACTTTAAGAAACATTTGAAAATAAAGGTATCACGTAAGACTCCCCACAAATAAATACGGGTAAGTTTTTACCTTACGCTAACCAAAACATTTTATAGGAAATCCAGTTATATTATAATAGTGTCTAGGGTTTTCAAGTAAATAGAAAATAGCCAAAATTGCTAGATCTATTAAATTCCAGCTACTAGCCACGAAAGTGGGAAATAAAAATCAAAACCGTAGGGTCTCGTAGGGAAAATGGATTTCCATCAATGAGGGCTACTGGGTACCGCCCATCACAGTACGGGGCCTAGATCACCATATCGAGGATCACTCCCTACCCCCTACAACACAAGGCCGGAACGATTCCTTACTGAACAGTGCCGAACAAGATAACCCCACGGTTGTAGCTAGCAACCGCCCACACAGCCGAAATAAAAAGGGGCATCTAGACAGGGGTGTATCCCGTCCTGGTTGGGCATGACCCACCTAACCTTGGTGCACCTCCCCTGTTTTAGCCATTCCCGGTTGATGAGGCTTGAGGCTACGATTACCTTTACAGAACATATCTCTTAGAATGCTCATCGTCCGCCTGACGATATGCTGGAAGCATTCAATCCATATAAGTTCGTTCCGGGTTCGAACGAAACCGAAGGCATTATCTCGTTACACTCATTTTGGAATCACCCTCAAAGTCAACGGCAATAACCCTTGCATTCGAAAAACACCATCTCGATCTTCATTTGAGAATTCACGACCTAACATTTAATTTGGATCGACGTGGTTTTCGGAATATCAAATTGACACCCGATCCCGGTCTCATCGAAATCCAAATGCCATTTTAAAGGCCAAGTTGTCTAATTAACTTAAAAATTTTTATTCAATGGATGAATTCACATTGCATTTATCACAGATAAATCATACACAGTCATCATAGATATATCAAACATATCACAGAAACATCACAGAATACCACCAAATAATTATCACAAATCGGATATTGTACATGCACAATCCATAAGCAGTCATCTTTGAGTCTTATTGTAATGAATTTAATTTAAAATCAATTACTTGAGAATTTATTTCTTAACCCTGTTTAATTAATCATTAATTATCAATTTATTACTTATTCCATTTCCAATTATTTAATTTATAAATCGTTTCTTAATTAATTATTATATCTTAATTATTTTATTTCACACTATTTAATTAATTATTTCTAAATCAAATTATTTACTTTAATTAACTATTACTTAATCATTAATTAATGACCTTAATTATTAATAAATAAAAATTAATTACCCATTTATTAACTGCTAATTACTTAAGTAATCATTTATTAATTCTTAATTAAATTACTTAATTAATTAACTATTAATCATTCATTAATTAACTTAAGTAGTTAATTAAAAATTCATTTACTACTTATAATCCACACTAATTACAAATAAAAAAAGTAATTATTCTGAATTACTTTCTGAAAATAATCAATTAATATTAATTATTAAACTTAATTAACATTTTAAAAGGAATCTTCTTTAACTTTTGAAACCAATTTATTACTAATTACAAACTTATATGTTAATAAGTTTTATACTTATCTTATATTAATTACTTAATTAGAATAATAATTAAGAGCTTAAAACATTTTAAAATATTATCTAAGATAATTAAAACTTGTATTAAGTTTTTAATTTAAAACTATTAAACATTTTTCAGATTTACAGTGTTTAAAGTTTGTTGAAAATTGTTACTTATCTTTACTTTAAAATACAATATTGCAGTTCGACAAAACCCCGAGGCTTTCCCTATCAAAACTCGAGTAGCACTTCGAGTTATTCACTCATTTTCCCCTAGCCTTCCTCGTACACTACTCCTTCTTCTCTTTTTTTTCTTCTTCATTTATTTGTTCCAATAATTTTAAGTTTTAACTAAGTATAAATCCATGCATCAGGCTACTCACTCTCGTACTCAACATAAACCCGAAGCATCCAATCCCAAAATTGAGCACGACTCGAGTAACGACGGACATCAACGACGATGGTACGTCGCCGTTGCCGTACACGTGCACGGCGGCGTGACCCATCTTCGATGAACCCCAACGCCATCGACAATTACCAAATCTCACGTAGACACGAAATCCAAACTCGAATCATTCTCAAAATTAACAGATCGAAATTCGGTCTTCTGCTCTAAAAACTGCAAAATGACCCATCAACAAAAACGTCTCGTCACTGCCGCATAAATCACCGGAAAGCCTCAATCTTCGGCCACACCACAATAACGCATCCCTCTTCCACCCTCCAAAACCTTGTGTAGCTCGAACGCGCATTGATGACGAACTCAACCAATAACAGAAAAGTGCAAAACTCAACTAAAAACACTAATAGAATCTTGTTTCTTCAATTCACACAATGGAAAATTTTTCTGATAATTTTCATGAAAACATAGATGCTTAAACTTGCTTTATCCCAAATTTCAACTGTAATTATTGGATCAATCTTCTGAAATTGGTAAAAATGTAATTTTATTTCAAATACAAACTGCTCTTAGATTACGAAATTTATAATATTCGTCTTTCTTTTAAAAATCATAAAATTCAGTAAGGATTCAATATACAAACTTAAATTAGCTTCCTGCAACAATCGAGTATATCAAATTTATTGCATGATTGCCTGTAAAATAGTAATACAGTAGTATGCTTTTCAAAGATGTTCAAACAGCTTTTAAAAATCTTAATCTAAGTTTAAGTCTCTGGTTTGATTAAAAAATTTCACTTATCAATGATTAGCAGGAAATAAATTTGAGTTTTTGAACAAAATATTCACTCTGTAACCATAAACAGAGACATATAGAAACACATAATTATATTCAAGCTAAGCATATGCAATACAATATGATCAATGAATTTCCTGAACTATTTCAATTAAATTTTAAACTTGAAGCTTCAAAATTTTGTTTACTCACAGGAAATTCCTTTGAACAGAAAGTAAATTTGATGTTGAACACCTAAAGCTTGAAACTGCTAATTTGAATTTGTCTTGAGATTTTTGGTTTGAACTACATTTTTGAATTGATTTTAGATTTTTTTTTCTTTCTTTTGTTTCTCAGGTATTACTATGTTCCTGAACGAACTAAACAAAAAGATGGACATATATATAAAAGATAACAGCTGTATGAAGGAAGGTACTATTTAGTGCAGTTGCTTTCTTCCTTTGGCGTTGATATGAATAGATTTTTGCTACTAAAAAATAAAGATTTGCAAAATATTTTAAATAGAAAAAATGTGGGCTTGAACAGATAGGCATTAAATTTTTGTTGCCTAATATGTTTACATGTTATAATTATGATTTGCTATATATATATATATATATATATATATATTATATGTGACTGCAGACTTGGCTTGAAAAAGAAGATATGTTTATATATATTTGTCTTATTATTTTTAGTTTGAACTTCAATATACATATATGTTTGTGTCAGGTTTATACACTTGTGTTTGTCTGATTTTATTTTATTTTATACTTTGTGCTTATTTTAGCTTTATACATTTGTGCTCTCAAATTTCAGTTTACGTTGTACGTTTAACAAAATTATTTAATCCTTGCTTTATATTTTACCTTTTTATTTTATATCTTGACTATCCATATTCATATGGTTTATTTATACTCATATTTTTTGTGTTTGTATTTTAACTATCAATATTTAAATTATGTACAATATGATTTACTTACATTTATACTTATTTTTATATTTATTGCTATTTGTATTTTATTTAAATTATATTCATATGTTTGACTTACATTTTACATTTATATTTTATATTGCTAGAATTTAATTTTATTTTAAACATTATCATCTATATATATTTTATCAAAAGATAACAAAGTAAAGCAATTTAATACAATTGTATAAAGATAAATTTTATTATAAATATTGTTAAGATATTTTATTTTAAATTTTCAGATCAATCTCCTTTTAAAATACCAATATATACAAATAAATGGCAATTATTCCAAAAGATTAAATCATTTTTAAAATAATCAGTTTACATTTTATTTAATTAGATTAAATATTTATTAAAATAGTAGGGCCAAAATCCAAGGTCGTTACAGTATTGGACCAACGCGACCACGAAAAGAACCAAGATTCACCTCTTATACGAAGTTGAATGAGACTTTGGAGCGAACATACTAGGATATCGGGGGGCCGATTCCTTACCGAAAGCCAATGAGAAGGGATCCGACCAGCAATGAAAGAAGATCATACAAGTATTGCTTGTTCCACGAGCTGAATAGTCATAACACGAATGACTGCAGGCACTTAAAGGATGAGGTTGAGGGACATATCCGGAATGGTCTGCTATCGCTATATGTGAGAAGGGGAACAACAACAGTGGGACGAGAGTGGCCACCACCAACATCAATTGGGAACGGCTACGGATCGAGGCGTCAGCTTGTCATCAATTGATGGAAATAATGATGAATAAGTGGCAAACTCCATACCAACGTGATTAAGTAATTTACGCATGTACAGGACCATGAGCGATCCTTAGGCTTGCTTTGATACGACTACCAATTGCGTCGGTGTAGGTTTTTGCACTTTGACGTCTCTACTTTGCTTTTGTTTTCTATTTCTCGTGTTAGAACTTGATTTTGTCGAACATTTCTGTTGAAAGACTCGTTTAAATGGATATTTGGTTTTATTAATTCTATAACGGCTAAGCCACTTACACATGTACGGGGTCGCAATCGGTCCTCAGGTATGCTCTAAGATGGCGATAAACCACCATAATAAACAAGTTGGAAACTCACTCGAATGTGAAATCTGACATTAATGATACTAAGTACCCCTCGGGCACACCCACAATTCGCCGCAAACGGCACCCGACTGGGAACGGTCACAATTCACCGCAAACGACACCCGACCGCGAATGGTCACTATTCACCGCGAAACGTCACCTCACCGTGAACGGTCACAATTCACCGCGAATGGTACTCGGCCCGTGAATGGTCACGATTCGCCTCGAACGGCACCCGATCGTGAACGATCGCCATTCGCCATGAATGGCATCCGACCTCGAACAGTCACATACTACATTGAATGACATACGATCCCGAACGATCGTCATTTGTGGTCAGATAAGACTATCAATTTCTATGCAGATCATCAACATGATACGAACATCCAGCTTACGGCATTACAAAACACACCTTCCTATCACAAGGCATATTTTGGGGGGCAAGTGTTATCCCGCCTTTTAGCATGGCCATGATACCAAATGGTCAACTGAAAACCAAAAACAGTTCATCCCAAAGATTGGTTGCACATAGGCTCGCTATGGATATCGATGAATTTTGTTCAAGTTTGAATCAAGCTACAATTGACAAGACACGACTAGCAAAGCCGTAGAAGCCAACGTTCAAAATTTCATGTCAGTTCGAGTTCGTATGCTCAAGATATGATCGATGCAAAATTGAATATCGTTCTCGTTCTTATCCATCAGGTTAGTGCATTTCGTATCCATCGACTCATGGACCTTGTTCTTATCCATAAAACATGCACTGTTTGTATCCATCAAGTATGCCCCACCGCTTATCGGTACGAGCTCATCCCACCCCGCATCCATCGCCACCTGCTAATTCGTATCCATGGGCAATTGCTCTATCGTGTCGATCATTCCATGTACTTCGTATCGATCCACCCATCCATGTACTTCGTATTGGTCGACCATTGATCAATACGAAGAGCATATAGTGGATCGATATGAATGCCACCAATTTTCGATCGATACGAAAAGGCCATTGAATCATCGAGACGAAATGAGCCCCAAGAGATCGATACGTAGAATGTAGTCTATTCGATCGATACAAACATGACAGAGAAGCCGATCGACACGAACAAAACCACATAATCAATACAAATAGAGTAGCTTCGGTCGACTCAAACATGAGCGAGTCAAAATCAATAGGAACGAGGTGCAAACATTGGAAGACTCGGTCGACTCAGTATGAAAAATGGATTGAGATGAGTAGTTAGCGTCACATCAACTTTCAGGCACATGCCTGGATCGACTCGAACAGATCGATACGAACATGTATCGATACAAAGAAAACAATATGCGAGAAGCCAAACTTGCATCATTCATAACTTGCAATCCAAAAGTTCAAATGCTATGAAATTTTCACTGGAGCTTACGTATAACCTGAAGAGTGTTCATGCCAAGTTTCGACTTGATTGGACGAAATCTTGATCGATACGAAATTTGTTCATATCAATCATGGATCAGGTCGAAATCGAGTGGGATCGATAGCGTGGGCCCACAAACGTGCCAGAGGAGGTTTCTCGAGATCTGAACAAGAGATTTGCCTCCTACGTCTATAAATGGAGCCCCAGGGCCTGCCGAAAAAGAATCTTTTGGTAATTGACGTCCAGACTCTGCCGAAACTACTTTTGTACCCCATAGTTGTTGGTGTACTCGAATTTCAACACTATAATCTACTGTTATCTACTGTAATCAGTTGTAATTAGCAACTGAATAGCAATAAAGTCATCAACTTCAAAGTGGATGTAGGATGGATTGCTGAACCACTATAAACTCTGTGTTCTTTACTGCTTTCATCTAAATTTTTTGAGTGTTCTTCATTTTTAATTCTCTATGTACTTGTTATCTGTGATATGTGACTGTGAACTGTGCTTTCGTCGATAATTGGGTTTTTGTGACCAATTTTGGTGCAAATAGAGAATAGTGTGAAGGATTTATGAAGAAAGGGGTGGATATTTACAAGAAAGCTTTAAAAATAAAAATCCAAAAGTGCATGGGCTAAAACACCCTTGCCCACACCATCCCATCCCCTTTAAGGTGATATGGTGCATTGTAAGTTTAAGAAAGCCTTTGCGTCGCTTAAATGGTAAGAAAAGTAAAATATATGTATATATGTGTGTGTGCATGTTTATTTGTATGTAGTTTTTTATGTGTTCATGTGACAAGTGTGTGTGTGTGTGTGTGTGTATATGTACGTGCACAAGAGAATAAACAACTTTATATGGACTTTGAGCAACTTGCGTTCGTTCGACCGTTAAAGATCGGAAAACCGATCCCCGGTCACATTTTCACTTATTAATTAAAGTATATATAATTGTAAAAAAATTGAGAACTAATTTCTTATCTTTATTAATAAATTTAAAGATATCATTTTAATTATAAAACCACATAAATCAATATTAAACAATTGTTTACAAAAAGTGTTATTATATCAATAAAGCGATATGAATTTTCTTATATTTTCAAGTCAAGAATATATCTTTACAAATATTATAAATGATTTTTTATCACTCCGTACCTAATTAAAAATGAATTATTATCATTTTAAAAACAATTACTGGAATAATTATAATACTTATTAAATAATTAATCTCGGTTTAAATTCATAAATCAATTATTAAATGCGACGTCATTATTGATGAAGTCAGAAATACATTTTATTTCATAAAATAAAATTATTTATTTATTTCATCTTCTTATTTAAACAGATTAATAAGTGTATGTATCTAGCTTAGTGCATAACTTTTGATAATTATAGAGCTATTTATCGATATAACGGTTTTTGGTCATTTTATCGATATTTTTCCAAAGTATTTCTTTTGTAAATACATATTCAATATAAGATTACCATTTTTATATATTGTTTAAGACAACATAATCCATGTTAGAAGACATATATTTGAATATTAAAAATAAATATAATTTATCAGATTGAAAATTTGCGGGTTGTTACATCTTCGACGATAAATCTTTAAATTCTTTTGAAAGTAAGATTTGTGGATGTAACTTCTGAACCTATCCAATCCAAAGTGGAGAGCTAGATTTGGGCTCATTGTTCTTAGTGAAAGCACCAAAATTTTAACCCTAAAAATGGATAAACACCCTGAAATATGATATAAAAGCACCGTCCCTATTAGAACAGATAAAATATAAGAGAGAATAAGATAAAAGTAAACGAAGCATAGGGATTTTTATATTGGTTCAGCTGTTAACTAAACCTACGTCCACTTTATAGCTTTTCTTATTGATTTGATCTTCATAGAGTATGATTACAAAGTGTTTGAAAGAGAGTTAATCACAAATACATGTGTTAGATTCTAAGTCCTAGAATGGCCAAAAGGAACCGCCTTGGTGACTAGGAAGTAAAGAATGATTTGAAGATGTGATAGGACTTCAGCATAGTAATTATAGAAACCATATCTTTGTTAGTCCTTGAGATGATGGTTTTGATGACAACAACCTTAGAATAAGATTATAAAATATAAATACTAAAATTATAGTTTAGATATATATGTATATGCAGGATTTAACCATGCAGGTACCAAGAATGAAGACTGTATAGTATAGAGATTCAAGATATCAAGATTGAAGACTCATGAGTATCAAGAATATCAGGATTTTCAAGAGTTCAAGATTTGAAGAATAAGTAATTTAATTTGGAATTTTGTTAAAACTCCTAGAAAAGCACTAATGTCTTAAAATCCAATGTATTCGTGGAATGGAATCCACTTCGAGCCCGTTAAAGGGATGGAACCCTAGGTACGATGGAACCTACGAAAAATCTAGTGGAACATTGTTTTCTATCAGCTAACTTTTATTCAAAATGATTTTAAAAAATTATAGCTTGTTTTAAAAATGTTTTCAAAACCTTCCTTTTAAAAGAATCCAAAATATCTATCCTGATTTTAAATACTTTTAGCCTCAAAATAATCTTTAATTTCAAAATAAAATTATCCTTGGTTTTAAATTATATTTAATAATAATGTATTTAACTTTTAATATTTATACTTAGATTTAAATATAAAATTATATAAAATTTTATATATACCAAAATATTATTCTCTATGTTTATTTATGTATTTTAACTATAGTTAAGTATATTTATAATAGTTTAAAATGGTTTTAATATAAGTTAGAAGTTATTTTCAAAGAAAACAAATCATCAAAATTTCCTTTGCCATGTCGACATACCTAAGATACCCATGTCGACATAGTGTCAGTTGATTTCAAAATTTAAATTTCAAAAAAAGTATCTATTCGTCATAACCTTTCGCGAATAGACATGGCTGTTGTTCTTCTATAAATATGGGTCGTTTTCAACGTATTTCTAATCATATTTTTTTGCTTTTCACTTCTCTTCTTCTTTCACATTTATTTATATATATTCTTACCATTACTCTGCCGAAATCAACATTGAATCTAACTCGATCATTTTTCTCTATCACTATCTCAACAAGATCCTCAGTGCTATTTAGAGTTATAGGCTTATTTGTAATCATTTCTATGAGAAAAGGTGTGATTGTAGCCTTGGAAATCAAGTGAGAAAAGTTGTGATTGTAGCCTTAGAAATCAACTGGCTGAACTTGTTGCCCATGAAATCAAGTATCTCTACCTAGAGGATTCTGAATCTGGAGGGTGTACCTCGTAGCCTTGAAATCGAGGGTGTAATCGTAAAGATTGGTTTTGAAAGGAAATCTGTACTTGTGTGCGGGACTGGATGTAGGGTAACTCCGAACCAGTATAAAATCCAGTGTGTTCTTTCGTTTACTGATTTTACTTTATTTCTGCATCCGTGTTTGTTTCTATGATCATATCCGTGTCTGAATATTGCATACATTTGTGTTTAAATTAACAAAAACTCTAAAAGATTTAGTAATTTCTTAAAAAACTATTCACCCTCCTCTAGTGTTTATTCTAGCCTTAAGATCCGTAATCCGCATTTCTAACAATCCTCTCCTGGTTGCTCTTTGGTTTGTATTTATAGTGGTTGTAGTCATATCGGATCAAAAGCCCGTACCAGAGAAGTTCAGGAGGCGACCCAAGATTGCACAATGAAAATGATCGCCACTCGAGTTAAGGGCGATAGTCATTGTTGAACTAAGGCTCTTAATTAGAAACCAAATCTAATATTTGGCCTTTGAGTGGCCATACTCTTTTGTTTTGACTTTTATACTTCATCTAGATGCTTTCTATGTAATTTGGTAAGTCGTTGATGAGTTTTGACCATCGTTCTTCTATGTCATAGGTTATCTTGTCATTTGGATCGCCACGTCTTCATTCTTGATGATAAGCTATTTGGAAATTACAGAACTTCATGAATTTGCATAGGATGACTAGTCGACCACTTGCGCGAAGTATGAAGGTACCACGGTCAAACACCTATATTCAGTATTGAATTAAGGTTCCTTAATTTGGGCCAAATTAGGGACTTAGCTCGTTTTTGGTTTATAATTTCGTTAGTTCTTTCTTAAGTCTTTTTGTGTGTTATTGCCAAGTTTTATGGCATTCCGTCTTCATATTGACATTCTAACTCCTATTGATTTTTGCTGGGTTAAAGATCCGATTAATACATACATACCATAATAAACTACTACTATAACTAAGTCCAATGCTACATAAGTTTGTAACTCCAAAAGGAGGAAAAGGATAAGGGTGTTGCTATAGTCTACACTTACCTATCATGCCAACAAAAACATTAGACCGACCCCAAGGATTTTAGGAACAAGTCATATGAGTTAGATAGTGTCTAATGTGGGTGAAGTACGATCAATGGACAAGGAAAATTTTAACCAACATAATAGGTGAAATGTGCCACATATGTAAGTAAACAGTTGTATAAATGTATGTATTATATATGTCAGCATTATTTTAAATAATCAACTCCTCTTAAATAATCAATGATGCTAAGCGAAAGTACCATATATAAGTCAATATGATACCAATTGCAACTATCATATGTATATCAATATGATAAAAATAAATCTAATATTCAAGTTCCTCAAAGATACTTGGTTTGCAAAGGAATCATAACTATAAATTTTCCACTCTATATGGATAATGTGAAAACGTAACAAAGTGAAATCATGGGATTGTGGGATAAATATAGTCTAAATAAAAAAAATCTATATGAAATAACCAAATTCTAGTATTATGCAGTTATAGTGGTAGAGCTCCAGTGCGTGCGGAGGCATCCTCACCATTACCTATGCATAACCCCATAACACCCCTGGCGATCAACACAGGATAACAAGGCAAACTAAGGTGAATGTCGTAAGCTATCTGTCCACTGAACTACATGTGGGACCCATGCCTCCCTCCTTTACAGTCCAAGACCCGCTAGTTGGGAACTAGACCTATAAATAAGATTAGCCTAATGTAGTTGATTATTGACCAATGGTGGTGGATGAGCAATCAACATACCACTGATTCAGATAGTGAACCTGAATTTGATTGGCCAAGATGACATTTTGGCCCATTAGTAAAATAGATACCACTATATCTGTAGCGACCCGACTTCCTATCTCCAGGAAATCGCATCACTAGTGAAGAAAGAAAGGGATAGAAGAAGAAAAGAAAGAGCAAGAAGAAACAGAACAACATCAGAGAACTCACAGCGGAACGAATAAAATATAATATATCACATAAAATATTACATAGTATCTCATTATAACAGACTACACAACTTATTCAACACATATTAGACAGTTATAAACATCTGTCTAATTCATACAACTCAAGTATACAAGAGAAACAGATATAACATACACAGCGGAATCAATATATATTTACACGTCGAAGCCTCCTGCTCCATTACTCCTCCAGAATTCGTCAAGCTAACCTGATCCACTTGACTACTCATACATAATATGAGTACCCAAGAGTTTAATAAAACAGAAAATAAACACTCGGGCCAGACAGGGGTCTGGTGTGAGTAAACGGGTTAAAATTGCTTAACTTTAGAAAACCTTTGAAAAGAAAAGGTATCACGTAAGACTTCCCACACATAAACATGGAAAAATTTTTACCTTACGCTAACCAAAACATTTGATAGGAAATCCAGTGATATTATAATAGTGTCTAGGGTTTTCAAAATAAAATACAGAAATAGCTGGAATGCTTACATCTCACGTTCCAACATAGTTGGGCACAATCAAAACCGTACAGGCACTTATTGGATTTTGGATTCCATACAATGGCAGGGCTACTGGGGTACCGCCCGTCAGAGTACGTGGCCTAGATCAACGTACCGAGGAGTACTCCCACTCCCCTACAACACAAGGCCGGAACCATCCCTTACTGGACAGTCCCGAACAAGACCACCCCGTAGTTGGCACGACCAACCACACACTAAGCCGAAATAGAAAGGGACCTCTAGACATGGATGTATCTTGCTCTCTAGTGGGAGCTACCCACGAAGCCTTGCTGCACCTCCCCTGTTTTAGCCATTCAAGTTACGATTACCTTTATAGAACACATCTATCTTAGAATGCTCATCGTCCACCTGACGATGTGCTGAAAGCATTCAATCCATACAAGTTCGTTCCGGGTTCGAACGAAACCGAAGGCACTATCTCGTTGCACTCATTATTGGAATCACCCTCAGAGTCAACGACCATAGCCCTTGCACTCTGATTTGCCATCTCGAATCTATAAGCACTATTCCGTCAAAATCATTATGGAATCACCCACAGAGTTATACTGACGTATAGCCCTTACACCTCGAGTCTTCACTTGCCCCACTTGGATTAACGACCTAACGTTTAATTGGAATCAGTGTGGTTTTCGGATATCCAAATATGGAAACCCGATCCCGGTCTCACCGAAACCAAACGCCATTTTAATGTCCAAGTTATACTTAAGGGTTTAAACAGTTTAACTTAATTCAGGATGATATATAAACAGATAGATGAATCATATTAACTAACATTCATCTTCACAAAGCAGCATATCACATAACAGATATATCCTGTATCAACCAATATCAACCAATATCAATCAACATCCAATATCAACCAATATCCCAATATCATTCAACATCCAATATCAATCCATCATCTAATATCCATCATCCAATACAACAGAATTGATTAACTCTTATTCACCTGGATTACATAAATCCTTCTCGATTATTTATTATTCCAAATAAAATAAATTAATCATCTCTAATAATTTTCCTAATTAATCTTCCTTGATTAATTATATTTAATTACATTCAAGTAATTATCCTATCCATGTCCAGTAATTAACCTTAATTACTATCATTAATTACAATAATTAATGATCATACATTAATTAATCTACTATAATTAATTACCTTAAACCTTAATTAATTACAATTAATTAATCCTACTTTAATTAATTATTTTTATTAATCAACCTTGATTAATTCATTAATTAACTAATGATCCTTATTAATTAATTAACCCTTAAATTAATTAAATAATTAACTTATAATTTATCATCTTATAAATCATAAACAGTAATTAATAATTTGTAATTACTTATCTTAATTAATTAACTTCTTAATTAATTAATTTCTAATTTAATTAAATTAATCCTTGATTAATTAATTCAATTAATTAATCCTTAATTACTTCACTAAGAAATTATTAATCAATTTAAATTAACAATTAATCCTTATTTTATTACTTAATTACTTAATTACATTTTAATTAATTACACTTGGTAATTAATCAAATTCATTAATTAATTATATTAACTAAAATAAATTAAGTAATTAACTCTTAATTACTTACATAAGTAATTATCTCTAATTACTTCCATTAATAAACCTTAATTATCCTCTTAATTAAAAATTAATTCCATCATTAAACAATCCTTAACCCTTTAATTAATTACTTCATAATTAATTATCTCTAAAACATTTATATTAATCAATTCTTTAATTGATATTATTAAGTGATTAACCAATAATCACTTCAACTAATTACTCCATGAGTAATTATCATTAATTACTTCCATAAGTAATTAACTTCCTTAATTATATTCAACAATTAATCTTTAGTTACTTTATTAAGTAATTACACTTAATTAATCCATAATTAAATGATTATTTAAATTTAAATAAATAATTAACTAAATTTTTAAAATTAATTAAATAATTAATTAATTAACTAATCTTCTTATAATTAAAGAAAATCTTTAATTAATTTAGAAAAACATAAATTTTATTTAATCACTTACTTATTAACAATTATACTTAAATAAGTATTCTTAAGTCAAATTCAAATAATTTAACCTTAATTATTTCTATAAACAAATCATTTGAATTAAATAAATTAATTTTAAAGACAAGTTATTAATCTTGGGGTACCAAAATCATAATGATAATCTTATTTGAAAATAGGGAGTTTAGAACAAAATTCAAATTTAAGAATACTTTTAAACATCTAATATCAGACTTATTTATTTCAAATATAAATTTGAAATGTTAGATTTGAATTATACTTTTGGTGCATGGAGATCCTCCAATGCTGCAGTTGGATTTGGAGGAGCATTCTGAAATCTAGAAATGTTTTCCTCCCTTTGATACAATATCATGTTAATGCAAAATCTAATGTTAGCTTCTGCCATGATCCTTGGCCGGCTAGAGGTTTCATCCTTTCAAAAGTTTGTGACTACCTTCATGTTCAACAGTCTGGAATTCATTATGATGCTAAAGCCAATGTTTATGTTCATGATGGGAATCTGCAATTGCCAAGCAATAGTAACCAAATGATCAGGCAATTATGGTCTGAGGTTCAAAACAACTACAGCAATACTAATCAAATGCAGGCAGTTACTTGGGACTCGAGGCCTCACACAATCAGGGGTGTGTACACAAATATTTCTGTGTATGACACTATGCCTTCTTCATAATGGTGCACAGTGATCTAGTGTGATGATTCTCCACCAACTGATAACTTGATGCTGTGGAAAGTCATAAACCATGCTCTACTGACTAGAAGTAAATTGAAGTATTTTGGTATGGCATGCACCTCCTTATGTCTTTTCTGTGATATGCATGAAGAAAACACTGATCACATTTTTTTTGATTGCCCTGCTCTAAAAAATGTTATGGCCAGAGTCAGTTCCACTACTGGTTTTAATCTAAATACTGGGGGTTCTGCAATGATATAGAGTATCATTTACAAAGCAACAAGGTGGAGGAAGTTTGAGACTAGAATTTTGGTTGTATGTTTGAAAAAATATCTCATTGCTGTTTGGAAAGAAAGGAACACTGCAGTTTTTGATAATCTCAGAAGGAAGAATGAATTATTATGGCAAGATGTTAGGAGAACCACTCTTTGGCAATTGATGAATTGCAACACTAAATTTCCTGCCTCGTTGATCCATGTTTGGAGTTGAAGTTAGTTGTTGTTTCTTCAATTGTTTTATTTTCCTTTTATTTTATTTTTTTATTTTTTTCCTTTCTTCTCTCATGTACCGTCCTCTTTTATTGTGTTGCAATAAAACTGGTAGGGGTCCAGTCAACCTCGCTGGCTTTGCCAAAAAAACTTAACTTTGATTTAATATCTAATTCAAAATATCCCTTGAACCCCAAAATGAAATTAAATTTATTTACAAATGAAATCGTTTTAAATAAGTTTAAAGACAAATAAAATAAAATAAATCCAACTTATACTTTAAGAAGTTTCATTAACATTACATTTTAACCAACTAGTTTAAATATAGCATCTAACTCCTTATAAACTTGTATAAAATTAATTGCAACATAGAATAATGCCTAACTACCAGATCAGTAGCCAAAGTCCCGAAGCAAAACACAAATCATCTCGGGTCAATACCGAAGCAGACCAACCCCCCTTCTTCGAGTCGCCCTATATGAAAACCCGAGCTTCACACGATAAAACTTCATCTTCCCCCTAAACCAAACTTCCCCAGATAATGTCGTGCACACAACACCCCTGTGAACATCTCCCCTCGCCTCCGGCCAGCTACGGTCGTCGCGACCCCCAACCATCATCGCACGCAACCCCAACATCACGACCGAGCACCCAGATTCAAATAATCTCACGCGAATCAAAAATTTGTACTCAACTCGAAAAAACTGCAGACTACTCGAACCCAAAACTCCATTGCCGACGTCAAACCTGTCGCCGTTCATCCTCACCGATCCCACCATATATACATCACATCATGGACTTCATCTTCACCAAAAAGGAAGGAACTCGATCCATCACCGAAGTCGCAAATGTCATTTACAGTAAAGTCGAACTGAAACTACCTTAAACCCTTGTTACATCGAAATCACACAATTCGGTCATTAGGAAAATTCTTAGATATTTTTCCTAAAATCTATAGCTTATAATCTAGCTTTGATTCAAAAATCAAATTGAATCAATGTATATAAAATCAGAAATCAACCAAATTCCCAAAATAGCTTATTACTACAAAGCCCAACAATCACTCCACTAAAAATCCTGATTTTACATTCTAAAATCATCATCTTCAATTACTAATATGTTCCTGAATTCAAATTACTGAATTGTGATGATTTATGTTGACATATATATATATATTGTATTTACTGTGTTCCCCATTTTAAAAATTATTTGTAACTTAAAAATTCCACAAACTATTTAAAAATTTCCTTCAAACATCAACAAACACTTTCCATCTAAACATCAAAGTCAAATAATAATGTTTATTGGGAGATTTGGGACTTTGAAGATTGATTCTGGTCTGAAACAACAAGGAACAGAGAGTATATAAAAAAACATAGATCCTTTCACATATATAAGAACATATCTGTGAATTAAATGTTATAAATTTTGAATGATTTTCATGCAACTGCAGTATCCAATCTCAGATTAACACATGCAATAAAAATTAGAATTCAACTTATCTGTTTTTAAAAAAAAAAACAATTTACTCACCTGTATTATAAGCAGAGAAGAACAGAGCAGGGTTTAATACTTGTTCCAGGTTTGAATCATCTTAGATCTGAAAAATACTTTGATTGCTTTTGAAAATCCCTTGCATGCTTAACCAATTTGATGCTTTTAAGCTTGAAGGTTGAACTCGATTTTCATATGCAGGTTTAAATTTCCAAATTTTGCTTTTAGTTTTTATTTTCATATTTTTGGAACTTGGTTTCTGATTTTGCCATTAATGTTTGAAAAAAGAAAGCAAAAGAAAATGAGAAAGAAAACTACATTTCTTCTTAAAAATATTTAGTGAATAAATTGCCACTTGTTCATAAATTGAACAAATGTCATTTGCATGCTTTTCTAAATTTACAAGTGTTTTGAGAGGTGTTAATGTGTTTTCATTTGTCTTTAAGTGTTTTTAATAAATTTCTATTTAATTTAAATGTAAACATAAACTTACATTTTAATTTGCTTTATAAATAAGTACTTACATATGTAAATATAAACTTACTTTTTAAAGAAAAAATTATAAACTAATTATGATACAAATGAATCTCTTATATATGTATTTTATAACCATTTTAAAATTTTAAACAATTTAAAAGAGAACAAAACAAAACTTGTTTAAATCCTTTTTAAATTATCTTATTAATAAATAACAATTATCTTATATTCTGAAACAAATGAATTAATCTTTAATTAACTTTTGAAAAATACAAATTTTAAAACAAAGCTTTAAAATTACAACATTCATTCATACATTATAAATTATTAATGGATTAAAATTTCAAAACACATCAAACTATAACATATATATACATATATGTTACAATTTGAAAATTCATCTTTAATTTGAAACAAAAAAATCTCCTATTCACAATATATATCAATTGTATATATTATAAATAGAATAAAATCTGATTAGCTTTGAAAAACAATTCTTATCAAATTTAAATTATCAGAAAGATATTAATTACTGTTAACAGATTAAATATTTATTAACCTTTAAAAGATCAAATTCACAATTTTTAAATTAAAATTATAAGGAAAATTATCAAATCAGTTAAATTATTAACACAGATTATTAAATTTATATTGCCCAAAATTCCGGGTCGTTACAATCCTCCCCCCTTAAAAGAATTTCGTCCCCGAAATTTAAAAGCAAAGGTAATTTAATAATCCAATGCAGATTTTAATTTCAATCAGCAAAGCATTCCTAACAACCAATTACTAACAATTATAGCAATCAAATAAACAAACAAATCTAACTAATTATTCTGACACAAATCAGAATAAATCTCTAATACTATCTCAAGTTTTCCCAAATATAAATCACCGGGAGACTCGCTCAACAAAAGCCAACAAACTAACTACACCACCAAAATCCAGAGCTCCTCTCATCTCTAGATCCTTCAATCAGAACAGAACATCAGATTAAACTCAAGTCTAGCTCAACTCCCAAATCCAACTGGACTACAAATTCAACAACCGACGATGAATCATACACGTACTCCCTCAGAGAATCGTGAAATATAATGAATTCCAGCTATCCAAACTGGAAATTCAAGCTATCCTATCAAGACACAGATAAGAGATCCTCAAATGCTACAGCACTAACCAACAAATCTTATCCAATAACTGTTCTCTTAACCAGAGAAAACTTAACAACAAAGAAGTCTCCAACTTCGAATTCCAAACTCCTTATCTCATATCTCATATCTGCATAACTCAACAGATATTCCTGGACTGCCAAACTCTTCCTGATCAGCTCAATCTATGCTGATAATTCCAGAAACAACAAGACCAAATCAAACAGAACTTGCTTCTTTCCTTGCACAGCAGCTACCTTGCTTCCGCTGCACAACTCTGATTCTGAAATAGATAAGAGTACTGCTGATGAACACGAATACAAACTTATCCACTAAATTCGGAAACCTTGTTCATCAAATCTATAAAAATCTGAGTGACTTATCTGACTCAGTCACACAACCTTATAACAGAATCCAATTCAAAAGCTAGATCAGTCCAAATCAATTCCAAAAATATCTGAGCTGTTATACCAACTATCCTTTCTCCAAGAACCACCCAACTACCAGGCTAGCCACCAATATCGCTTTTGGAACCAAAACAAATATAGAACTCAACTTCCAGATGCAGACAATCTTCAGATTACATCAGTAGCTCTTACCCACATGAGAACCCTCGACCTCAAACAACAGATCACCTAGATAAATTCCAAACTAATCGCAAGTCACTTTTGCGATCCTACCTAATTCGGATTACAAAGAAACTGCCCTCTCTTTACCCATTTAGAACAGCTTAAAGCCTTTCCAAACAAGTTTAACCTTTCAAGAAAACATCACCACCTTCAGCCCGGACTGCAGCTAGAAGAAACACCAAGATTTCTGAACCACCAGAGAAACAACAAACATTGCTGCTTCCAAACTTCCTCGATGATACTTGCGAAGCCAAAAGATTTCCTTGACAGCACACCAAACACTTTGAGTTGCACTGCTACCACAGCCAACCAAAGACTTCAAATCCAAAGGCTCCTCTAAAACCATAATCACACAACGGACCCCCGAGATGGCAGACATCTCTCAAGAAACTCGGACTCTAAATCCAGCATCCACAACTTTCTTACCTTAAGGAATAACAATGAGATCATGCCTGGAGAGAAACAACTCATAGACCTTAGTCTCATATTCCAAACAGCCATCTCCATACTAAAGATCCAAACAACTTCTACACAGACGGGTCCTTTCTGCAGCAGGTAAAGAATGCTTCTCAACTACTTCTAAAACTGCTTCAAGAGAAAACACCTTCCGAAAATATCCAAGGATACTGCATCTCATCACGCAGTTATCAGGACATCATCACTTATTCTGCACTTCCAATAAATCCAAACTCAGGAAAAATTCGCTTACCCGAGCGGAATCCAAACTTACACTTCAAAGATACACTCCGAATCCTTAAAAGATTTCCTTCGGATATCAGAGAAACCCTTACTCCAAACTACCAAACTTACGTAAGACGGTATTAGGTCTAAAGTCTCGACAAATGCTTCCAACCTCTAACATATGGAACCTCTTCCATCTGTGGTAGTCGTGTTACACACACAAACCACTACTCCATCTATCTACCTCTAAAACTTATGTTGGAAAATCCGAACAGATAACCCAACCTATTAGGTAGATATATATATATATATATATATATATATATATATATAAATTACAAGTACGCTCTCTCAAGAAAGACACTACTATAGAGCCTAGGTATTCAATCAACCTAATGCTCCCTAAAGAAAGACACACTTCAGCGCCTAATGCTCTGATACTAACTGTAGCGACCCGACTTCCTATCTCCAGGAAATCGCATCACTAGTGAAGAAAGAAAGGGATAGAAGAAGAAAAGAAAGAGAAAGAAGAAACAGAACAACATCAGAGAACTCACAGCGGAACGAATAAAATATAATATATCACATAAAATATTACATAGTATCTCATTATATCAGAGTACACAACTTATTCAACACATATTAGACAGTTATAAACAACTGTCTAATTCATACAACTCAAGTATACAAGAGAAACAGATATAACATACACAGCGGAATCAATATATATTTAAACGTCGAAGCCTCCTGCTCCATTACTCCTCCAGAATTCGTCGAGCTAACCTGATCCACATGACTACTCATACATAATATAAGTACCCAAAAAAAGAAAATAAACACTCGGGTCTGACAGGGGTCTGGTGTGAGTAAACGGGTTAAAATTTCTTAACTTTAGAAAACCTTTGAAAAGAAAAGGTATCACGTAAGACTTCCCACACATAAACATGGAAAAGTTTTTACCTTACGCTAACCAAAACATTTGATAGGAAATCCAATGATATTATAATAGTGTCTAGGGTTTTCAAAATAAAATACAGAAATAACTGAAATGCTTACATCTCACGTTCCAACATAGTTGGGCACAATCAAAACCGTATAGGCACTTATTGGATTTTGGATTCCATACAATGGCAGGGCTACTGGGGTACCGCCCGTCACAGTACGTGGCCTAGATCAACGTACCGAGGAGTACTCCCACTCCCCTGCAACATAAGGCCGGAACCATCCCTTACTGGACAGTCCCGAACAAGACCACCCCGTAGTTGGCGCGACCAACCACACACTAAGCCGAAATAGAAAGGGACCTCTAGACAAGGATGTATCTTGCTCTCCAGTGGGAGCTACCCACGAAGCCTTGCTGCACCTCCCCTGTTTTAGCCATTCCCGGTTGATGAGGCTTGAAGTTACGATTACCTTTATAGAACACATCTATCTTAGAATGCTCATCGTCCACCTGACGATGTGCTGAAAGCATTCAATCCATACATGTTCGTTCCGGGTTCTAACGAAACCGAAGGCACTATCTCGTTGCACTCATTATTGGAATCACCCTCAGAGTCAACGACCATAGCCCTTGCACTCTGATTTGCCATCTCGAATCTATAAGCACTATTCCGTCAAAATCATTATGGAATCACCCACAGAGTTATACTGACGTATAGCCCTTACACCTCGAGTCTTCACTTGCTCCACTTGGATTAACGACCTAACATTTAATTGGAATCAGTGTGGTTTTCGGATATCCAAATATGGAAACCCGATCCCGGTCTCACCGAAACCAAACGCCATTTTAATGTCCAAGTTATACTTAAGGGTTTAAACAGTTTAACATAATTCAGGATGATATATAAACAGATAGATGAATCATATTAACTAACATCCATCTTCACAAAGCAACATATCACATAACAGATATATCCAGTATCAACCAATATCAATCAACATTCAATATCAACCAATATCCCAATATCATTCAACATCCAATATCAATCCATCACCTAATATCCATCATCCAATACAACAGAATTGATTAACTCTTATTCACCTGGATTACATAAATCCTTCTCGATTATTTATTATTCCAAATAAAATAAATTAATCATCTCTAATAATTTTCCTAATTAATCTTCCTTGATTAATTATATTTAATTACATTCAAGTAATTATCCTATCCATGTTCAGTAATTAACCTTAATTACTATCATTAATTACAATAATTAATGATCATACGTTTATTAATTAACTATAATTAATTACCTTAAACCTTAATTAATTACAATTAATTAATCCTACTTTAATTAATTATTTTTATTAATCAACCTTGATTAATTCATTAATTAACTAATGATCCTTATTAAATAATTAACCCTTAAATTAATTAAATAATTAACTTATAATTTATTATCTTATAAATCATAAACAGTAATTAATAATTTGTAATTACTTATCTTAATTAATTAACTTCTTAATTAATTAATTTCTAATTTAATTAAATTAATCCTTGATTAATTAATTCAATTAATTAATCCTTAATTACTTCACTAAGAAATTATTAATCAATTTAAATTAACAATTAATCCTTATTTAATTACTTAATTACTTAATTACATTTTAATTAATTACACTTGGTAATTAATCACATTCATTAATAAATTAATTATATTAAATAAAATAAATTAAGTAATTAACTCTTAATTACTTACATAAGTAATTATCTCTAATTACTTCCATTAATAAACCTTAATTATCCTCTTAATTAAAAATCAATTCCATCATTAAACAATCCTTAACCCTTTAATTAATTACTTCATAATTAATTATCTCTAAAACATTTATATTAATCAATTCTTTAATTGATATTATTAAGTGATTAACCAATAATCACTTCAACTAATTACTCCATGAGTAATTATCATTAATTACTTCCATAAGTAATTAACTTCCTTAATTATATTCAACAATTAATCTTTAGTTACTTTATTAAGTAATTAAATGATTATTTAAATTTAAATAAATAATTAACTAAATTTTTAAAATTAATTAAATAATTAATTAATTAACTAATCTTCTTATAATTAAAGAAAATCTTTAATTAATGAAGAAAAACATAAATTTTATTTAATCACTTACTTATTAACAATTATACTTAAATAAGTATTCTTAAGTCAAATTCAAATAATTTAACCTTAATTATTTCTATAAACAAATCATTTGAATTAAATAAATTAATTTTAAAGACAAGTTATTAGTCTTGGTTTACCAAAATCATAATGATAATCTTATTTGAAAATAGGAAGTTTAGAACAAAATTCAAATTTAAGAATACTTTTAAACATCTAATATCAGACTTATTTATTTCAAATATAAATCTGAAATCTTAGATTTGAATTATTATTTAACATTAAAACTTAACTTTGATTTAATATCTAATTCAAAATATCCCTTGAACCCCAAAATGAAATTAAATTTATTTACAAATGAAATCGTTTTAAATAAGTTTAAAGACAAATAAAATAAATAAAATCCAACTTATACTTTAAGAAGTTTGATTAACATTACATTTTAATCAACTAGTTTAAACATAGCATCTAACTCCTTATAAACTTGTATAAAATTAATTGCAACATAGAATAATGCCTAACTACCAGATCAGTAGCCAAAGTCCCAAAGCAAAACACAAATCATCTCTGGTCAATACCGAAGCAAACCAACCCCCCCTTCTTTGAGTCGCCCTATATGAAAACCCGAGCTTCACACGATAAAACTTCGTCTTCCCCCTAAACTAAACTTCCCCAGATAATGTCGTGCACACAACACCGCTGTGCACATCTCCCCTCGCCTCCGGCCAGCTACGGTCGTCGCGACCCCCAACCATCATCGCACGCAACCCCAACATCACGACCGAGCACCCAGATTCAAATAATCTCACGCGAATCGAAAATTTGTACTCAACTCGAAAAAACTGCAGACTACTCGAACCCAAAACTCCATTGCCGACGTCAAACCTGTCGCCGTTCATCCTCATCGATCCCACCATATGTACATCACATCATGGACTTCATCTTCACCAAAAAGGAAGGAACTCGATCCATCACCGAAGTCGCAAATGTCATTTACAGTAAAGTCGAACTGAAACTACCTAAAACCCTAGTTACATCTAAATCACACAATTCGGACATTAAGAAAATTCTTAGATATTTTTCCTAAAATCTATAGCTTATAATCTAGCATTGATTCAAAAATCAAATCGAATCAATGTATATAAAATCAGAAATCAACCAAATTCCCAAAATAGCTTATCACTGCAAAACCCAACAATCACTCCACTAAAAATCCTGATTTTACTTTCTAAAATCATCATCTTCAATTACTAATATGTTCCTGAATTCAAATTACTGAATTGTGATGATTTATGTTGACATATATATATATATTGTATTTACTGTGTTCCCCATTTTAAAAATTATTTGTAACTTAAAAATTCCACAAACTATTTAAAAATTGCCTTCAAATATCAATAAACACTTTCCATCTAAACATCAAAGTCAAATAATAATGTTTATTGGGAGATTTGGGACTTTGAAGATTGATTCTGGTCTGAAACAACAAGGAACAGAGAGTATATAAAAAAACATAGATCCTTTCACATATATAAGAACATATCTGTGAATTAAATGTTATAAATTTTGAATGATTTTCATGCAACTGCAGTATCCAATCTCAGATTAACACATGCAATAAAAATTAGAATTCAACTTATCTGTTTTTAAAAAAAAAAACAATTTACTCACCTGTATTATAAGCAGAGAAGAACAGAGCAGGGTTTAATACTTGTTCCAGGTTTGAATCATCTTATATCTGAAAAATACTTTGATTGCTTTTGAAAATCCCTTGCATGCTTAACCAATTTGATGCTTTTAAACTTGAAGGTTGAACTCGATTTTCATATGCAGGTTTAAATTTGCAAATTTTTCTTTTAGTTTTTATTTTCAGATTTTCGGAACTTGGTTTCTGATTTTGCCATTAATGTTTGAAAAAAGAAAGCAAAAGAAAATGAGAAAGAAAACTAAATTTCTTCTTAAAAATGTTTAGTGAATAAATTGCCACTTGTTCATAAATTGAACAAATGTCATTTGCATGCTTTTCTAAATTTACAAGTGTTTTAAGAGGTGTTAATGTGTTTTCATTTGTCTTTAAGTGTTTTTAATAAATTTCTATTTAATTTAAATGTAAACATAAACTTACATTTTAATTTGCTTTATAAATAAGTACTTACATATGTAAATATAAACTTACTTTTTAAAGAAAATATTATAAACTAATTATGATACAAATGAATCTCTTATATATGTATTTTATAACCATTTTAAAATTTTAAACAATTTAAAAGAGAACAAAACAAAACTTGTTTAAATCCTTTTTAAATTATCTTATTAATAAATAACAATTATCTTATATTCTGAAACAAATGAATTAATCTTTAATTAACTTTTGAAAAATACAAATTTTAAAACAAAGCTTTAAAATTACAACATTCATTCATACATTATAAATTATTAATGGATTAAAATTTCAAAACACATCAAACTATAACATATATATACATATACGTTACAATTTGAAAATCGATCTTTAATTTGAAACAAAAAAATCTCCAATTCACAATATATATCAATTGTATATATTATAAACAGAATAAAATCTGATTAGCTTTGAAAAACAATTCTTATCAAATTTAAATTATCAGAAAGATATTAATTACTGTTAACAGATTAAATATTTATTAACCTTTAAAAGATCAAATTCATAATTTTTAAATTAAAATTATAAGGAAAATTATCAAATCAGTTACATTATTAACAAAGACTATTAAATTTATATTGCCCAAAATTCTGGGTCGTTACAATATCCTAACCCAAAATTAAAAATGGATTAAATTTTTTATTTTATTTTTAAAAGAAATATGCCATGAAATCCACAATTGTTTGTAACTCCAAAACACAATTTTAAATAAAATCATCTATGGCAATCTTTCCCATATAAAACATCTTCCAAAAATCCTTTGTAAACCCAGTACATTTCTCAAAATCTCATAAGGTATAATTACCAAACCATAATTTTAAACACTTGTCCATAATAAATACATTGCAAATTTATTTTGCATTAATACACAAGTACCCAAAATACTTATGTATCAAAACAAAGCAAAGAACTCTATTTAGTATGTTTGAGTTATTTAAATTTGGCTAATTACTAAATATATAATAATATTTAATTATTAATTTAACATTAAAATAAACATATAAATTAGTTTTAATTTCAGAAATATCTTCTTAAAGTTTAAATAAATAAAAATTATTTTCTTATCCAAAACATTTGTTAATTAAATTCTTTAGGTAGAGAAATAAAAATTATTTTTTAAATTATTCCAAATAAAATTTATTATTAAAATTATAATTTAATAAAAAACATTTTTTGCCGCCATGCTAAAAGTCGGACCAGAAATGACCTATCAGCACCCGGGCTGTGTAGCTGCCTAGCTGCACAACAACCCTCCCAAGCTGTTGTGCCCGGACTGCACATCAGGCACCTATTATTGTGTTTTGGCACAACAAAATAATAATGCTTCTGTGCTAAAGCACCATAGTTGGTTAGGTTGTTCAGCACAGGTAGTGGCACTCCACCGCTATTTCTACAAGTGCTCCCCTTCCTTTCCATTTTTTTCTAAAGTTTTTAAAAGGTATTCTTTTTCTTAAATCATTCAATTTCTATAAAAAAAATAGTCATAGCCTCCTTTGTTTTTGAAGCACTTAACATGCGAAAACTAGTTTCAATTCATTTACCCAACAATATATCCATCACCACCAAACTATTCATTAATCATTGTGGATGCCAACTATTTCAGTTTGTAAAAAAATAGAGGAGATAACAAAAATATTACTAATTTAATTCATAGTTTTCTTCCATCTCTATCCATTCAATGAATTTTATGAAAAAACAATTGTTAAGCCTGCTTGAAACTCTAAAACATAGGATTAAAAGATAAAATATCAAAACTTCACTCACCCAGAATTCCAAACAAGCAATTATCAAGCTCTCTAATAGGTAGCTCTCTAATTGCTTGCCTTTCTCATCTAATTGATTAAGAATTGGGGTCCTACTTAATTTCAAAATCAAATTATCCTTTTTGTAAATTATCTTTAATAAATATATATATTTAACTTTTAATATTTATACTTAGATTTAAATATAAAATTATAGTAAAATTTTATATATACCAAAATATTATTCTCTATATTTATTTATGTATTTTAACAATATTTAAGTATATTTATAATAGTTCAAAATGGTTTTAATATAAGTTAGAAGTTATTTTCATAGAAAAAAATCACCAAAAATTTCCTTTGGCATGTCGACATAGTGTTAGTTGATTTCAAAATTAATATTTCAAAAGAAGTGTCTATTCATCATAACTTTTCACGAATATAAATGGTTGTTTTTCTTCTATAAATAGGGGATGTTTTCAACGAATTTCTAATCATATTTTTCTGGTTTTCACTCCTCTTCTTCTTCCACATTTATTTATTTATATTCTAACCATTACTCTGCCAAAATCAAAATTGAATCTAACTGGATCATTTCTTGTTTTAGTCTCTATCACTATCTCAACAAGATCTTAGTGTTATTCTGAGTTATAGGCTTGTTTGTGATCATTTCTACGAGAAAGGTGTGATTGTAGCCTTGGAAATCAATCAAGTGTGAAAAGGTGTGATTATAGCCTTGGAAATCAATTGGGTGAACTTTTTTCCCATGAAATCAAGTATCTCTACCCAGAGGATTGTGAATCTGGAGGGTGTACCTCATAGCCTTGAAATCGAGGGTGTAATATTAAAGATTGCTTTTGAAAGGAAATCCGTACTTGTGTGCGGGACTGGATGTAGGGTAACCCCGAATCAGTATAAAATCCGGTGTGTTCTTTCGTTTACTGCTTTTACTGTATTTCTGCATCCATGTTTGTTTCTGCGATCATATCTGTGTCTGAATATTACATACATTTGTGTTTAAATTAACAAAAACTCTAAAAGATTTAGTAATTTCTTAAAACATTATTCATCCTCCTCAAGTTTATCCTAGCCTTAAGATCCATAATCTGCATTTCTAACATTTGATATCAAAGCAAGGTTTTCAAAGTTTTCATAATCTGAATTTTGAAAAAATTTAAAATGACAATTTTTATTTGATAAAATTATTAACACTATTTTCATATGAATATGTCATAGAATCATCATGATATTGTTGTTTAAAACTATATTTAGTTATTTTGAAAAGTTACTTTATTCTTTAAAAAGTTATGTTGTTTTGTAGGGGAAGAGTTATGTCTAAAGACCGTTGGTTAAAAGATACTAGATAATCATTCATCGATCAAGAAGAACAAATGGATATATAATGGCAATCGACAATGAAATGGGTACCAGATCAATACTAAACTTTTGGTTCTCATCTACAATTGACTTGATACTGTACTTCTGTCCATATGCTTCACAATGCCACTAGTTCCACAATTGACTTGATACTGTACTTCTGTCCATATGCTTCACAATGCCACCGGTTTCGTGCGAATCTGTTAAGAAATGATCAAGTTATGGTCAAGAGAAGTTTTTGTGAATAAAGAGGAAAATGAAAGCAAAACCGTCAACGGTATTCTTCAACTTTCATCCAAATATTTGACTATTTTGTCCCAACTCTGTTTCAAGATTGTAGTTCTTATTCTCATGGTCATTTTGATAGGTGGATCATAAAATTCCGATCAAAATTGAGTGAGATATGACAGTTTAAAGTTGGCTATCCAACACTAAAAAACTGTGTACGGGATTTTCTACATTTCTCTTACTGTTCAGCCTGTTGCACCACAATACCTTCCAAATTCATAACCATACTATTACTGGATTGTAGCCTTTTCCTTCCTCTTCGATTTGCTGTTGGTTTCATCCAATTACGTTAAGAAACGAAGGAGATATGCCTTCTAGAAGCTTGATAGTATATAGAAAAACGAGAAGAAGAAGAAGAAGAGGAGAATTTTTATGAAAAGTAGTGACTGTTGGGCCTATTTATAGTGGTTGAAGTGTCCATTCATTCAAAATTCAAATCCAAAGTTTTGGCGCCAAGTTGGTCAATCACTAAATCATCTGTATTTTTCTCATACGGTCTTCAAATTCGGCAAATGAATTTACTATGCTGATCAGAAAAACGAGCCCATCGCAATAGAATAGATCTCGTCATTAAATTCTGAAAGATATAAATGCGTGGTTGACGACAATGGAAGAACAACAAAGTTAGAAAGATGGAGTGCAAAAATTGGTACACTTTACTATTATTTCATCTTTGTTGTTGCATTTAGGAATATATATTTATGCATTTAGTTAGGTATAGAAATTTATCTCTTTTATAAGTTTTGATATTTAGGTTGTGACGACCCAGAATTTTTGAGCATTTGAAATTGGAATATTTAATTGATTTTAAATATTTAAAACTTAATTTTAACTTGAATTCAAATATCACTATTTATTTGATAATTAAACCATTGAATTAATAATTTGAAGTTGGGTAAAATGTTGAATCTGCAGTTTTAAGCCTGTTAAAAATAATTTAAAGGCTCGTAAAATTTATATTGATAGTGCTGAGAATAATAGAAGTTTTAAAATTGAATTTAATAGCGATTTTTTCAGTTTTGAAATTTCATCGTTTAAATTGAATTTAAAAATAGCCTTCCGATGCGTAGTCTCGGAATTCGACAAAACCAGTTCCATTGGATCCGTAATATTTTATTATTATCAGATTTCAATTTTCGTAGCGTTTGGAGTTGTTATGTGAGCGTACGATATACAAACGCGCTTAATTCTATATCAAAATTTAATATTATAACTGAGCCCAAAAGCTATCTTATCCATACGATCGAATTAGGATTCGTAACCTTTTCCATCGCATTCAGAATATGGGTATAGCATTATAAACGCCTAGCGGCACGCCTCGTTTGGTGATCGGGATTGTTGGCTTCGTTTTCTCAACAATTTAAATTTGAATTTAAATTTAAAGATAGGTAATAAAATTGCATCGAATACTGTAGCTAGCATCACGTATAGGGATTTAAAAACTAGTGTTACCTTCTCCAATACGCTTCTTCGTTAATAATTAAAAATACGAGATTTTTTCTTCATTCGGAAAAACAAACGTGTAATCTCTCTCTCCCTTCGTTCAAAACAATAATGGCCGATCTAAAATCATTCATCTCCCTTGTTTTCATATTCGACCGAAAGTCGATTCTTAAATTAAAAAAATTAAAGATCAAAACCCAAATTTCACGAAATCGACTTTGTCGATTCTTTTAGCCGCATTTTCGAGTCGAGCACGAGCTCATTTAGGAGCGAGAGATGCAAACTAGGGTTTGAATTTCTGGGGGGGTTGCGGCGACAATCGAAGGGGGGTAGTTTCATCGGCAGTTGGCTCGAGGTCGCGTCCTCCTCAGTGTGTGCTCGTAAGTACTGTGTGGCGATGGGAAGCGGAGTGCGCGACAGAAGGAGGGAGTTCGGCATGATGAGTCGCGATTGGGTCTTAGATGCGCGCGTGCGAGGTTGTGGGCAGCGCTGGCCGAGCGCGGCATCACGAGAAGAATGGTAAGTGGCAGCGGCAATCTAGGGGCGGAGCTTAGGTATTCGGGGTTGGATTCGGCGGTGGCCTCCAATGATAGTGTGGAGGCAGTGGGATGCTTTGGTGGTCTCTTGCCTAGGTGTCTCGAGTTGATGAGAGAGGGAAGGCTTGAGAACAGTAATTAATTTTAATCTGATTTTAAATTTAAGATTTACAGTTGATTATTTAAGTTAGAATCTGAATGAGGATAGCTAATTTAAATTTAGCATATATGTAGATTTATGGATGTACATAAAGGTCAGAAAAGCAGAAGAGAAAAATTATTGAGAGTAAAGTAAATCTGAAAATTTTATTAACACAATAAAATTTGGTAATTATTGAAGTTTTAAGTATGAAGTAGGATTTTTAAGCTGGATTTTTGGAAATGCCTTCACTTGGAAATATTATTTAAAATTTAGATTTTTTGAAATTTTGCAGATTATTTTATGTAACATACTTTCTAAACAACCAAACGATTAACTTTAAATAATAGTCAATTTAATTTATTAAATAGTGAATTATTTATGGATTATTTCAAATATTAATAAATTGTATAAATATTTATACAAGGTCAATCATGGAACCAAATTGAGAATGAAGTGGATTTGCAAATTTAAGAGGGGCAAAGGTGAGTTAATCTCACTCAGCTGAATTTTAATTTAAAATTTAAATAGTTAAATTTAAACAATTGATTGATTGATTTGATTTGGTGTGTTATATTATATATAGTAGTGTATAGTATATCTTGTAATGTTTGATTTCCCGCATTAAATAGCGGATGATTTTATATTTAAAACCCATATACCATGATATTCCACCCCGAAGTGGAATTGGTATTTTATGTTGTGCTAACGTCTGTGGATGCAGGGAAACAGGTTGGAGGGATCCAGCTGGATTCCTCAACACATATTTAAATTGTTTATTATTCTCTGTTATGATTATTTGGATATTCTGTGATGAATTATATTGAAATAATGAATGCTATAGTTGCGTGAATATATTTCAAAACTCTGTGTCATCAAATTATATAGAATTGGATTTTTGAAAAGAGAATAAAGAGTGCATTTTTAAGTAAAATAATTATAGAAAATTTGAATAAATTTAAAAATGAATTGGAAAAGAAGTAAAGTGATTTTAAAATTCTAATAAATAAATTTCGAGTACGGAAAGGAAATTTTAAATAAACAGAAGGTTAATGAATTTTAAACTTCAGTGTTATTATTTAAAAAGAACAAAGCATTTATTATAAATTTGAGATTTAAATTTTGAAAAGAATAAAGAAGAAATTGGGAATATCTGAAATTTTTATATTTTGGTTAAAAGATTTAAAATCAAACAGAAAATAATAATAATAATAAAGTCCATAATTAACGAATTTTGAAATAAATTGAGTAAGTAAATAAATTTATTTCAAGGGAGTAAATTGGAAATGAATTTTGAAAATTGATTTAAGTGATTGAAATTGGAAATTCTCCCTGGATATACGTTTTCAAAGTAAATTTTTAAATATAAGTTAAAGGTTTTAAAGTTGTTTTAAAAAGCAAGTTTGGGAAAATTTGTTATTTCTAAATATTTAAATTCTAAAGAAAGTATTTTCTTTTAATCTATTATAGCAGTAATTATTTAAAAGTGATTTGGTATTTGTTTTAAAAGAGAAAGTCTAGTTTCTATTTTATAAAAGTAACCTCATTTTAAATATTCCTAAAGTGTATATTTTTAATAAAGTATTGAAGTAGTTCTCAATCTAAATGGTAAAATATATTTTTAACAAAGTGTTTTAATTATTTTAAAAATATTAAGCTTTGTACTTGGTTATTTCAGTGGAAATAAATATTTGGAGATTTAATTCGTGAGAAAGGTGTGTCAAAAACTGTTTTCAAAAGGGTTGAAAATAGAAATATATCTTGTGAAGATATTTTGAGGTTGATAAATAATTTGGGAGATTATTTATTGTTTGATGGATGTTTGTGAATGTTAATTGATAGTTAAATAACCGACTATCAATATTGGACAAATGCACTGATCGTTTCGAAGAGACCGGGATCGGGATTAATTTCTCGAAAACCACTTTGATCTGATTTATACGTTTTCGTGGAAAACGAGTTTGGATTCGAAGATGGAGCAGTGAAGTGAAAGGGCAAGTTGCTACTAATCCTGAGGATATTTCCAAAATGGATGTAGCAGGAATAGTGCCTTCCGTTCCGTTCGAACCCGGAATGGACTTGTATGCATGAATGCTTTCAGAACATCATCCGGTGGACGATGACCATTCTAAGTGAAACGATCTAAAAGGTAACGCTTAACCTCAAGCCTCATCAACTGGGAATGATTGAAAATCAGGGGTTATGCAGCAAGGCTTGGTGGGCAGCACCCATTTCCGCATAAGGTCAACCCTGTCTAGATGTCCCTTTTATTTCGACTTAGTGGTGCGGTTGCTGATCCCAACCGTGTTGTGATCTTACTCGGGACTATCCAGTAAGGGATAGTCAGGGTCTTGTGTTGCGGGGGGTTGGGAGTGATCCCCGGTACTGTGATCTATGCCACGTATCGTGACAGGTGGTACCCTAGTGCCTAGTCATTAGTTGGAAATTCATTCTCCCTACGTGCTTTTTACAAGTTTTGTTTGTATTACCCACTCTGTGGCTAGTCGCTAGAATTTAATCATGTAACAGTTTCGGCTACTTTAATAAGTATTTGTAAATAGACCCTATTATAATATCAGAGGATTTTAATAAAAAGTTTTTTAGCTAACGTAAGGTAAAAACCCGACATGTTTATTTGTGGCGTGGTCTTACGAGATGCTTTTGTTTTCAAATGGATTTTTGAAAATTTAATAATCAATTTGAGTGTAATTTCTCACGCTAGTATATCCAGACTGACTCGGGTGTTATTTAACTATAATGCTCGGGTCAGACCGAGTATTATAGAATACAGGAAATGATGCTGTGGAGCTCAGGGGACGAGCTGGATGACAATACGTACTTTCATATTTGATTATTATTCCGCTATGTATCTAGTTGTAGGTTATTGATGTTTGAACTCTGATGATGTACTTTGATGATGTATGTATAAAAAAATGTAGTTTTCTTTTGTTTAAAGATCATTTATTATATATTACATTTTATTCCGCTACGATGGTTAGATTCTGATGTTGTTTTCTATTTTCTTCTTCTACCTCTTCTTCTTTAACCCAAATGGTTCGTATTTCTGTTCAACTTGAGTTGATTGATGTATAATACCGTTGACTCAAGGGGTATGGATTTGCGGGCTGTTACAGTTGGTATCAGAGCATAGGTTGGGGATAACCTTGGCTCTGGTGGGAATTACTCAAATGGAGTCCGTGGTACTCTAGAATGAGTTTGAGCGTATTAATAGATATTAGTGCGTATTTGTTAGTGGATATAAATTGTTTTAATATTGTGTTGATTGGTTATTAAGTGGCATATGAACCTTTGTCGGCACAGTCTGGACTATTGTATCGAAGGGGTGTCTAAACACTTGAATAGAACAGTTTGACACAGTATTGTTTTAAATGTGGGTGAATGAAATAATTTTACCCAAAAATATATTGATATAAAGAAAATTTTTTTAAACTATTTTAGCTATTATATGGTTGCTTGGATGTTAGGAATGATGATATTTAAATTATTATCACTATTGTGTAGAAATTTAACTGGAATTGAAATAATAACCAAAGATTAAGGAATAAATTAATAAAATAAATGGGATTTGTAAATATAAACTATAAATGTGAATTACAGTGTGATTAATAATAAAAAAAGATAAAATTTCAGAATAATATCTGAACATAGATTAAAAGGATTTGAAAATCTAAAAATTAATTCTTCTGGGGTTGTAAATGATTTTCAAATAAATTTTAGGAAAGGATATAGCATTGAATTCACTTCAGTCGCTGGAAAATAACTTCGGTGATGACTGCAGCATCACCGATGTTCATTTTCGAGTTTCTAAGTGACGGATTGTTGCCAAATTGATTTTTTCAGAAAAGCTAGATGTTTTTGAAAATTTCAAAGGAAATTTGTTGGGATAAAAAAATCAAGATTGGTTTAAAATTTTTGAGAAGTGTGATTTGCGATGTTGGAGATTTCAAAATGATTTGAATCCAAAGGCCGGGTGTTTAAAAATCCTGATGAGATAGGTTGTAAGCTTATAAATTGAGATGATTTTTAAATCAGGAAGGAAATATGAACTTTGAATGTTGGAATTTAAATTTAAAGTGAAAGTGGAAAATAAATTAACTTAGATTGAGGAAGGAAATTGAATCGAACTGAATTAAATAAATCTGAGTTAAAATAGAATTGAATTGGAATCAAAATATTCAGTTGAGTTATTGAATGGAATTAGATTCTTACCTGAATAAATGGAAGTAAGTTGGATAAGAAATAAGTTGGAAAAAATGAATTGGAATAACTTATAAAAGAATTAAAAATCCATGGAAAAAATGCTTGGATTTTAAAATAAGTGTAAAACTCGAATTTAAATATAAAAGATGAATATATTCAAGCCTAGAATAAATGGAAATGTGTAAAATAATAAATTGTGACTTATAAAATTGAAAAGTGGAATAGAAAACCCAAAATAAATATTTTTGATGAATTGGAACGTAAAACGAAAAATCCAAACTTGAATTATAAAATAAATTAAACTTAAGAAATTAAATGAAGTGATATTTGGAATTCAAAATCAAGTATTGAGTTTTAACCATGGGGAGAACTAATTAGATAATAAATTAGTTAATAAAATATGTAAATGGAACTTAATGTAGTTAAATAGAAGCGGAATTTGTGAGTTAATATTGAAGTTTGAAAATAAAACTCAGGTTATAAATTAAATTCGACTTGAATTGTTAGTGAAGTAAATATGATTGGAAATAGATTAAAGTAGGGATTGTTTTTGTTGAAAATAAATCTCAAATGAGTGGGAATAAAATTGAAAATGGCCTTGTAATCAATTGATTCAACTGAATCTGAAAATTTAAATTTTATAATAAATAATCAAATGAAATTGTAGATTTAGAATGAGATTTGATTATGATAGAATTAAGTTGAATAGAAAAGCAAATTTACTTGTAAAATGAAAATGAGCTTAAATATAAAATTTTAATAAATTGAAGTAAATTAACTTAAGCTAAATAGATGGAGGAGAATTGAATTGAAGTCAACTTAAACTAAGTTTAATGATATTGGGTTGGATATAAATCAAGTGAAAATGAATTTTAATCGAAATAAAATTCGGTGAGTTATAGATAATATTTAAGGGAATGAAATTCTTAAATAAATAATTGTAAATCATTTAATTTGTTAAGGAATTGAATAACTTAGAGACAATAAGAAAAATAGAATGGTTTTAAATGAAACGCAAATGAATGGATCGTGAATAAAATTGAAACGAAATGTGTCGAGCTAAATAAAATGGTTGTGAATGAATTAAAATAGTAGGAAATTAAATAATAGATTGAGTTGAAATTAAATTAAAATGATTATAAGTTTAAGTAATTGTTATTACATGAATAATATCAAAATTGCACACAAAATTTACCATTATGTTGTAAACAAAAGAAATGTATTAACAGAGGTGAATAGAATTGATTTTTAAAATCAATTGGAATAATATGGGTTTGTTTAAAATTAAAAATGAATGGAATGGAAGCAAGTGGGTTGTAAACCATGCAAATTTAATGAAAATGGTATATAAATTAACTGAAAATGGTTGAATTAGTATTAAAACTATATAAATAGCTTACGGAAAGTGTTTAGTCTGCATTGCTGTTGGAATTTATGTGTTTAACTATTTCAAGTAAGTGAAATGTTGTTAAACTTCATATATATGGCACTTACATGTTTAAATTGAGTAAGTACAAGTACCTGGAAGCCGTGTGGCTGGATTTGGTTGCGCTAATTGCTAAAATAATAAGCTGCTTGCTTAAAAATGCTAAATAAGGTACGCCTACGCAATAAAAATAGGAAATATGAACTGTTTTTGTTTTTCCGACCAGGTGGGTCGATGTATATATATTTATATCTTTTGTCAAATTGCAAAAGCTCCACCGTACAAAGGAGACTCTGCCAAAAAAATTCGAAAATTTTAGGAATTAGAAAAATTTTGAAATTTTTTGGGAAATTTTTTGTTAACGACAAAACGATTTCTAATTGGAAATTGAAATAAATTAGTAAACGAGACTAATTAAAATAATAATATGAATCAGTTATGAATGAAAGATGAAATTTTATATTCAGAATTAAGAATAAATTGAATTCATATGGAAATGGGAAAACTAAATTGAATAGAAGTAGATATAAATTGAAGTGGTGAAGTGGAAATAAATAAAGAAGCATATAAAATGCTTATACTGAACTTAAGAAAGGAATGGTGAATTCTTAATTTGAAATTGATCTCACGAATATATTCTAAGTTAACATTTGAATGAATAAATATTGACATTTTATAAGGAAGTCAATAAAATGTTTTTGGAATGTTGTGATTGGATATTATTGCTATGTAGGATATACAGGTATTGTAAAGGAAAAATGAAAAGTGGTTTTGATTTCAGATGATAAATTTGAATTGCCCGACTAAAAAGGTATGTGTTTAAAATTCTATATGAAATTTGATTGGGTTTTGATCTAGCCACTGGGCCTTTTGTTTTCTTTTGGAATTTGGGAACCCATAGAGGCGTTTTGTAGTTGTACTAAGCTAGCCACGCAAAGGAGATGTTGGCAAAAAAATTCGGAAATTTAGGGAGTTAGAAAAATTTTAAGAAAATTTTGAATTTAAAATTTGAGTTTAAATTATAATTCGAATTGTTGAGTAATTAATATTGTTTGGGATTTATGGATAAGTTTGGAAAGCTAGAAGAGGGTTAGTGTGTCTTTAATAAAAAGGATTGTTTTGAGAATTTATTTTTGAATTGTTTGGTTTTGGGAAAGATAAACGAGTATTGGACTTTCTTCCTAACTTGTAATTTCGGGGACGAAATTCTTTTAAGGGGGGAGGAATGTGATGACCCGGAATTTTTGAGCATTTGAAATTGGAATATTTAATTGATTTTAAATATTTACAAGTTAATTTTAACTTGAATTCAAATATCACTATTTATTTGATAATGAAACTATTGAATAAAATAATTTAAAGTTGGGTAAATATTGAATCTAGAGTTTTAAGCCTGTTAAAAATAATTTGAAGGCTCGCAAAATTTATATTGACAGTGCTGAGAATAGTAGAAGTTTTAAAATTTAATTTAACAGTTATTTGTTCAGTTTTGAAATTTCATCCTTTAAATTGAATTTAAAAATAGCCTTCCGAGGCGTAGTCTTGGAATTCGACAAAACCAGTTCCATTAGATCCGTAATATTTTATTATTATCAGATTTCAATTTTCGTAGTGTTTGGAGTTGTTGTGTGAGCATATGATATACAAACGCGCTTAAATCTATATCAAAATTTAATATTATAACTGAGCGCAAAAGCTATCTTCTCCATACGATCGAATTAGGACTCGTAACCTTTTCTATCGCATTCAGAATATGGGTATAGCATTATAAATGCCTAGCGGCACGCCTCGTTTGGTGATCGAGATTCTTGGCTTCGTTTTCTCAACAATTTAAATTTGAATTCAAATTTAAAGATAGGTAATGAAATTGCATTGAATACTGTAGCTAGCATCATGTATAGGGATTTAAAAACTAGCGTTGCCTTCTTCAATACACTTCTTCGTTTAATAATTAAAAATAGGAGATATTTTTTTCGTTCAGAAAAACAAACGCGTAATCTAGCTCTCCCTTCGTTCAAAACAATAATGGCCGATCTAAAATCGTTCATCTCCCTCGTTTTCATATTCGACCGAAAGTCTATTCTTAAATTAAAAAAATTAAAGATCGAAACCCAAATTTCACGAAATTGACTTTGTCGATTCTTTTCACCGCATTTTCGAGTCGAGCACGAGCTTGTTCAGGAGCGAGAGAGGCGAACTAGGGTTTGGATTTCTGGGGGAGGGGTTGCGGCGACAATCGAAGCATGGCAGTTTCGTCGGTAGCTGGCTCTAGGTCGCGTCCTCCTCAGCATGTGCGCGTAAGTACTGTGTGGCGATGGGAAGCGGAGTGCGCGACAGAAGGAAGGAGTTCGGCATGATGAGTCGCGATTGGGTCTTAGATGCGCGCATGCAAGGTTGTGGGTAGCACTGGCCGAGCGTGGCATCACGAGAAGAATGGGAAGTGGCAGCGGCAATCTAGGGCCGGAGCTTAGGTGTTCGGGGTTGGATTCGGCGGTGGCCTCCAATGTTAGTGTGGAGGCAGTGGGATGCTTTGGTGGTCTCTTGCGTGGGTGCCTCGAGTTGATGAGGGAGGGATGGCTTGAGAATAGTATTTAATCTTAATCTGATTTTAAATTTAAGATTTACAGTTGATTATTTAAGTTAGAATCTGAATGATAATAGCTAATTTAAATTTTGCATATATGTAGATTTATGTATGTATATAAAGGTCAGAAAAGCAGAAGAGAAAAATTATTGGCAGTAAAGTAAATCTGAAAATTTTATTAACACAATAAAATTTGGTAATTACTGAAGTTTTAAGAATGAGGTAGGATTTTTAAGCTGGATTTTTGGAAATGCCTTGACTTGGAAATATGATTTAAAATTTAGATTTTTGGAAATTTTACAGATTATTTTACGTAACATACTTTCAAAACAACCAAACGATTAATTTTAAATAATGGTCAATTTAATTTATTAAATAGTGGATTATTTGTGGATTAATTCAAATATTAATAATTGTATAAATAATTATACAAGATCAATCATGGAACCAAATCGAGAATGAAGTGGATTTGCAAATTTAAGAGGGGCAAAGATGAGTTAATCTCACACAGCTGAATTTTAATTTAAAATTTAAATAGTTAAATTTAAACAATTGATTGATTGATTTGATTTGGTGTGTTATATTATATATAGTAGTATATAGTATATCTTGGAATGTTTGATTTCCTGCATTAAATAGCGAATGATTTTATATTTAAAACCCATATACCGTGATATTCCACCCCGAAGTGAAATTGGTATTTTATGTTGTGCTAACGTCTGTGGATGCAGGGAAACATTGGAGGGATCCAGCTGGATTCCTCAACATATATTTAAATTATTTATTATTCTCTGTTATGATTATTTGGATATTCTGTGATGAATTATATTGAATGCTATAGTTGCTTGAATATATTTCGGAACTCTGAGTCATCAAATTATATAGAATTGGATTTTTGAAAAGAGAATAAAGAGTGCATTTTTAAGTAAAATAATTATAGAAAATCTGAATAAATTTAAAAATGAATTGGAAAAGAAATAAAATGATTTTAAAATTCTAATAAATAAATTTCGAGTATGGAAAGGAAATTTTGAATAAACAGAAGATTAATGAATTTTAAACTTCAGTGTTATTATTTAAAAAGAACAAAGCATTTATTTTAAATTTAAGATTTAAATTTTGAAAAGAATAAAGAAGAAATTGGGAAAACCTGAAATTTGTATATTTCAGTTAAAATATTTAAAATCAAACAGAAAATAATAATAATGTCCATAATTAACGAATTTTGAAATGAATTGAGTAAGTAAAGAAATTTATTTCAAGGGAGTAAATTGGAAATCAATTTGGAAAATTGATTTAAGTGATTGAAATTGGAAATTCTCCCTGGATAACCAAATACGTTTTCAAAGTAAATTTTTAAATATAAATTAAAGGTTTTAAAGTTGTTTTAAAAAGCAAGTTTTGGAAAATTTAGTATTTCTAAATATTTAAATTCTAAAGTAAGTATTTTCTTTTAATCTATTATAGCAGTAATTATTTAAAAGTGACTTGGTATTTGTTTTAAAAGAGAAAATCTAGTTTTCTATTTTATAAAAGTAACCTCATTTTAAATATTCCTAAACTGTATATTTTTAATAAAGTATTGAAGTAGTTCTCAATATAAATGTTAAAATATATTTTTAATAAAGTGTTTTAAATTATTTTAAAAATCTTAAGCTTTGTACTTGGTTGTTTCAGTGGAAGTAAATATTTGGAGATTTAATTCATGAGAAAGGTGTGTCAAAAACTGTTTTCAAAGGGTTGAAAATAGAAATATATCTTGTGAAGATATTTTGAGGTTGATAAATAATTTGGGAGATTATTTATTGTTTGATGGATGTTTGTGAATGTTAATTGATAGTTAAATAACCGACTATCAATATTGGACAAATGCGCTTATCTTTCGAAGAGACCGGGATCGGGATTAATTTCTCGAAAGCCACTTTGATCTGATTTATACGTTTTCGTGGAAAACGAGTTTGGATTCGAAGATGGAGCAGTGAAGTGAAAGGGCAAGTTGCTACTAATCCTGAGGATATTTCCAAAATGGATGTAGTAGGAATAGTGCCTTCCGTTCCGTTCGAACCCGGAATGGACTTGTATGCATGAATGCTTTCAGAACATCATCCGGTGGACGATGACCATTCTAAGTGAAACGATCTAAAAAGTAACGCTTAACCTCAAGCCTCATCAACTGGGAATGATTGAAAATCAGGGGTTATGCAGCAAGGCTTGGTGGGCAGCACCCATTTTCGGGTAAGGTCATCTCTGTGTAGATGTCCCTTTTTATTTCAGCTTAGCGGTGCGGTTGCAGATCCCAACCGTGAGGTGATCTTACTCGGGACTATCCAGTAAGGGATAGTCCGGGTCTTGTGTTGCGGGGGGTCGGGAGTGATCTAGGCCACGTACTATGACAGGCGGTACCCCAGTGTCTAGTCATTAGTTGGAAATCCATTCTCCCTACGCGCTTTTTACGAGTTTTGTTTGTATTACCCACTCTGTGGCTAGTAGCTAGAATTTAATCATGTTATAATTTCGGATATTTTAATAAGTATTTGTAAATAGTCCCTATTATAATGTCAGAGGATTTTAATAAAAAGTGTTTTAGCTATCGTAAGGTAAAAACCCGACATGTTTATTTATGGCGTGGTCCTACGAGATGCTTTTGTTTTCAAAAGGATTTTTGAAACTTTAATGATCAATTTGAATGTGATTTCTCACGCTTGTATATCCATACTGACTCGGGTGTTATTTAACTATAATGCTCGGGTCAGACCGAGTATTATAGATGCAGGAAATGATGCTATGGAGTTCAAGGGATGAGCTAGATGACAATACGTACTTTCGTATTTGATTATGATTCCACTGTGTATCCAGTTGTATGTTATTGATGTTTGAACTCTGATGATGTACTCTGATGATATATGTATAAACATATATAGTTTTCTTTTGTGTAAAGATCATTTATTATATATTATATTTTATTCCGCTGCGATGGTTAGATTCCGATGTTGTTTTCTATTTTCCTCTTCTACCTCTTCTTCTTTAACCTAAATGGTTCGTATTTCTGTTCAACTTGAGTTGATTGATGTAGAATAGCGTTGACTCAAGGGGTACGGATTTGCGGGCTGTTACATAGGTCCATATATCGACACACCGTGGTATAAATTTGGATATACCGGTCTAAGTTTTTTTTAAAGTTTTTTAAGATGTGTTTTCTTTCAAATAAAATCTTACTACTAATTTATTACAACTATATTAAGTAGAAAAGCATTTTTACATGCATAATTTCAAGTGTCTTTGCACATGTTTTCTCATTATTTTGTATGTTTAAAAATTGGGTAAAAAAAATTAATTATTTACATTTCAATATCTAGTCATAAAATTAGTACAAAATCATGTTAAAATCAGGCCCAGAACTTTAGATAGCATCTCTGAATTGCTGTCTTTGCTTCTGTTATGCTGCAAATACATTTTTATAGCATTTCTGTGTTTCAAAACGCTGTAGTGTTTTAGAAACTTTTCACAACATTTGGTAGATGCTGCGGATTCTGTTTTTATAATGTTTTGAATATATTTTTTTGTAAAAACATTTTATAGCATTCTATGAATGCTGTCTTTTCTGTTTGAAATTTTAAATTATAAAAAAATGATATTTAAACTAAGTATGTTTCTCTATTCTTTTTAGAGTTATTTTCTAACTCATATTAGAGTATTTTAAAATTAATTTTATGTTTAAATATTAGTTAAAAAATTTAATGTAAGAGGCCTTAATGTGACACATGTTTATTTTAGTTTTTCAGTCTTTGATATATCATATTTCATTATGATATTCTTTAAGTCAAAAGTGTTAAACATGTTTCTAAATATTTAAAACAATAATAATTTAATATATAGGTTTTATTTAGTAAGTTAAGTATTCTATAAACATGGAAGTTTGGATTCTTAAAAACAGTTAAGTTAAAAAAATTAAAAAGAATAAATAAGGAAGTTATAAATTTTTATAAAATCATGTTTGATCATATATAGTTTAAGTCCATATTTCTTAGCATTTGATTTTGATATTAAGTTTGATTACTACCTTTCATGATTACGTTATAGTTTTAATACCATTTATTACCTTTGTTTTGTTAAGGAAATAAATAACTTAACATATGTATACATATACACACATATATACCTGTCAATTAGATATTACTTATCACTCATGTTTATCTTATAATCTGAATATCTCTTACTATAGTGTGTATATATCATCATATCATTCTGCATATTATAATTTTTTTAACTTCGTTATCATTTTATTTCATATTACATATCATTATGCATTCTATTTCATATCACATTTCATAGCATATTACCTTACAAATTACAATGCATGAAATATCATAATCATTTGCATCACAAGTTGCACTTCATTTGGCATATTATCTCATGCTACATTGCATATGTCATACATTTCATACTGCATTACAAACCACGTATTGCATACATGTATACATAACAAGTGTATTTTATTTAGAAGGAATTTGTAGTATTGTCTTATAGTATATGATTATTAGTTTTTGATTTTTTTGGGATGTTTTGTTTGATTTGTTTGACTTGATTGACTTGTTTGACTTAGTTGACTTGATTGACTTATTTGACTTGATTGACTTGTTTGATTTGATTGATTTGTTTGAATTACTTGACATGATTGGATTTGATGTGCGTGTTGATTGGATTGTTTGAAATATACTTATACATATTTATGTACCGAATAATTATAATATAATTATTTTAATACATATTTCACATTTCATTTTCTATACTTTGTTTTAGTATTAGTTTAAGGGGGAGTTTTATAGTTTTATGGTTTTATGATGGTTTTTGTTGATGACATAGGGGGAGAAATATAAATTGGATAGTTATGCATAGATTAAGGGGGAGTTATTAGTTTTAGGGGGGGTTATTAGGAATGAAGTAGTATTTTATAATAAATGCTGTTATCATCAAAAAGGGGGAGACTGTTAGTCCTTGAGATGATGGTTTTAATGACAACAACCTTAGAATAAGATTATAAAATATAAATACTAAATTTATAGTTTAGATATATATGTATATGCAGGATTTAACCATGCAGGTACTAAGAATGAAGATCACGTAGTATAGAGATTCAAGATATCAAGATTGAACACTCATGAGTATCAAGAATATTAAGATTTTCAAGAGTTCAAGATTTCAAGGATAAGTAATTTAATTAGGAATTTTGTTAAAACTCCTAGAAAAGCACTAGCATCGTTAAATCCAATTTATTCGTGAAATGGAATGTACTTCGAGCCCGTTAAAGGGATGGAACCCTGAGTAGGATGGAACCTACGAAAAATCTAGTGGAATATTGTTTTGTATCAGCTAACTTTTATTCAAAATGATTTTACAAAGTTATACCTTATTTTAAAAATGCTTTCAAAACCTTCCTTTTAGAAGAATCCAAAACTTCTATCCTGATTTTAAATACTTTTAGCCTCAAAATAATCTTTAATTTCAAAATCAAATTATCCTTGGTTTTAAATTATATTTAATAATAATATATTTAACTTTTAATATTTATACTTAGATTTAAATATAAAATTATAGTAAAATTTTATATATACCAAAATATTATTCTCTATATTTATTTATGTATTTTAACTATAGTTAAGTATATTTATAATAGTTTAAAATGGTTTTAATATAAGTTAGAAGTTATTTTCAAAGAAAAACAAATCATCAAAATTTCCTTTGCCATGTCGACATACCTAAGATACCCATGTCGACATAGTGTCAGTTGATTTCAAAATTTAAATTTCAAAAGAAGTATCTATTCGTCATAACCTTTCACGAAGAGACATGGCTGTTGTTCTTCTATAAATATGGGCTGTTTTCAATGAATTTCTAATCATATTTTTCAGGTTTTCACTTCTCTTCTTCTTCCACATTTATTTATACATATTCTTACCATTACTCTGCCGAAATCAACATTGAATCTAACTCGATCATTTTTTGTTTGATTCTCTATCACTATCTCGACAAGATCCTCAGTGCTATTCAGAGTTATAGGCTTATTTGTCATCATTTCTATGAGAAAAAGTGTGATTGTAGCCTTGGAAATCAATCAAGTGAGAAAAGGTGTGATTGTAGCCTTGGAAATCAATTGGGTGAACTTGTTGCCCATGAAATCAAGTATCTCTACCCAGAGGATTGTGAATCTGGAGGGTGTACCTCGTAGCCTTGAAATCGAGGGTGTAATCGTAAAGATTGCTTTTGAAAGGAAATCCGTACTTGTGTGCGGGACTGGATGTAGGGTAACTCCGAACCAAAATAAAATCCAGTGTGTTCTTTCCTTTACTAATTTTACTTTATTTCTGCATCCTTGTTTGTTTCTATGATCATATCTGTGTCTGAATATTGCATACATTTGTGTTTGTTTAAATTAACAAAAACTCTAAAAGATTTAGTAATTTCTTAAAACACTATTCACCCTCCTCTAGTGTTTATTCTAGCCTTAAGATCCGTAATCTACATTTCTAACAATCCTCTTCTAGTTGCTCTTTGGTTTGTATTTATAGTGGTCGTAGTCATGTCGGATCAAAAGCCCGTACCGGAGAAGTTCAGGAGGTGACCCAAGATTGCACAATGAAAATGATCGCCACTCGAGTTAAGGGCGATAGTCAATGTTGAACTAAGGCTCTTAATTAGATACCAAACCTAATATTTGGCCTTTGAGTGGCCATACTCTTTTGTTTTGAGTTTTATACTTCATCTAGATGCTTTCTATGTAATTTGGTAAGTCGTTGATGAGTTTTGACCATCATTCTTCTATGTCATAGATTATCTTGTCATTTGGATCGCCACGTCTTCGTTCTTGATGATAAGCTCTCTGGATATTACAGAACTTCATGAATTTTCATAGGATGACTAGTAAACCACTTGCGCGAAGTATGAAGGTACCACGGTCAAACACCTATATTCAGTATTGAATTAAGGTTCCTTAATTCGGGCCGAATTAGGGACTTAGCTCTTTTTTGGTTTATACTTTCGTGAGTTCATTCTTAAGTCTTTTTATGTGTTATTGCCAAGTTTTATGTCATTCCGTCTTCATATTGACATTCTAACTCCTATTGATTTTTGCTGGGTTAAAGATCCGATTAAGACATACATACCATAATAAACTACTACTATAACTAAGTCCAATGCTACATAAGTTTGAAACTCCAAAAGGAGGAAAAGGATAAGGGTGCTGCTATAGTCTACATTTACCTATCATGCCAACAAAAACATTAGACCAACCCCAAGGATTTTAGGAACAAGTCATCTGAGTTAGATAGTGTCTAATGTGGGTGAAGTAAGATCAATGGACAAGGAAAATTTTAACCAACATAATAGGTGAAATGTGCCACATATGTAAGTAAACATGGTGTATACATGTATGTATTATATATGTCAGCGTTATTTTAAATAATCAACTCCTCTTAAATAATCAATGATGCTAAGCCAAATTACCATATATAAGTCAATATGATACCAATTGCAACCATCATATGTATATCAATATGACAAACATAAATCTAGTATTCATGTTCCTCAAAGATACTTGGTTTCCAAAGGAATCATAACTATAAATTTTCCACTCTATAAGGATAATGTGAAAATGTAACAAAGTGAAATCATGGGATTGTGGGATAAATATAGTCTAAATCAAAAAAAAAATCTATATGAAATAACCAAATCCTAGTATTATGCAGTTACAGTGGTAAATCTCCAGTGCGTGCGGAGACATCCTCACCATTAGCTATGCATAACCCCATAACACCCCTGGCGATCAACCCAGGATAACAAGGCGAACTAAGGTGAATGTCGTAAGCTATCTGTCCACTGAACTACATGTGGGACCCCATGCCTCCCTCCTTTATAGTCCAAGACCCGCTATTTGGGAACTAGAACTATAAATAAGATTAGCCTAATGTAGTTGATTATTGACCAATGGTGGTGGATGAGCAAGCAACATACCACCGATTCAGATAGCGAACCTGAATTTGGTTGGCCAAGATGACATTTTGGCCTATTAGTAAAATAGATACCACATTATCCTAACCCAAAATTAAAAATGGATTTAAAATATTATTTTATTTTTAAAAGAAATATGCAGGAAATCCACAATTGTTTGTAACTCCAAAACACAATTTTAAATAAAATCAACTATGGCAATCTTTCCCATATAAAACATCTTCCAAAAATCCTTTGTAAACCCAGTACACTTCTCAAACTCTCATAAGGTATAATTACCAAACCATAATTTTAAACACTTGTCCATAATAAATACACTGCACATTTATTTTGCATTAATACACAAGTACCCAAAATACTTATGTATCAAAACAAAGCAAAGAACTCTATTTAGTATGTTTGAGTTATTTAAAGTTGGCTAATTACTAAATATATAATAATATTCAATTATTAATTTAACATTAAAATAAACATATAAATTAGTTTTAATTTTAAAAATATCTTTTTAATGTTTAAATAAATAAAAATTATTTTCTTATCCAAAACATTTGTTAATTAAATTCTTTAGGTAGAGAAATAAAAATTATTTTTTAAATTATTCCAAATAAAATTTATTATTAAAATTATAATTTAATAAAAAACATTTTTTGCCGCCATGCTAAAAGTCGGACCAGAAATGACCTATCAGCACCCGGGCTACGTAGCTGCCTAGCTGCACAACAACCCTCCCAAGCTGTTGTGCCCGGACTGCACATCAGGCACATATTACTGTGTTTTGGCACAACACAATAATAATGCTTCTGTGCTAAAGCACCATAGTTGGTTAAGTTGTTCAGCACAGGTAGTGACACTCCACCGCTATTTCTACAAGTGCTCCCCTTCCTTTCCATTTTTTTCCAAAGTTTTTAAAAGGCATTGTTTTTCTTAAATCATTCAATTTCTATAAAAAAAAGTTGTCATAGCCTCCTTTGTTTTTGAAGTACTTCAACATATAATTAACATGCATAAACCAACTTAACATGAGAAAACTATTCTCAATTCATTTACCCAACAATATATCCATCACCACCAAACTATTCATTAATCATTGTGGATGCCAACTATTTCAGTTTGTAAAAAATAGAGGAGATAACAAAAATATTACTAATTTAATTCATAGTTTTCTTCCATCTCTATCCATTCAATGAATTTTATGAAAACATAATTGTTAAGCCTGCTTGAAACTCTAAAACATAGGATTAAAAGATGAAATATCAAAACTTCACTCACCCAGAACTCCAAACAAGCAATCATCAAGCTCTCCAATAGGTAGCTCTCTAATTGCTTGTCTTTCTCCATCCAATTGATTAAGAATTGGGATCCTGCTTAATTTTTTATTATAAACACAAATTTGTTTCTATTTTTCCTTGGATGGGAGGGTTCGTTTTTTCCCCTTTTTTGCATCTTGTTTCTGTTTGAAAATAGGAAGAATGTATGTACTTCAAACCAGAAAAGCTGACTCGGTTGGTACTTTTATATTTGAGCTCCTATCTAGACCTTTCTTAACAAATGTTTCCATTTATTTATTAATTTTTCTTTTCTTAATAAAGCTTAATGGTTAAGTGTTGTCTTTTGCATAGATTTTTATCTTTATATTCATATGACATGCCTTCTAGATTTCTCCTATATGTTATCTTAATTAATATTTTTTTTACATAAATGATTTATTATTATTTCTTTCCTTCTTTATACTAATATATGATACAAAATAAATCCATGTTCTTATTTTATTAACATTTTGCATAATGGGAGGAAACCATTTTGACCTTTAATTAGAAATTTCCACGTCGTTGTTTTATTATAGAATTTATTTTCAACTTTAATTAAGCTTCCAAAAAAAATTATCTTGCCAAAATTTATTCATATATTTTCGAAACAAATCCGGTCACCATAAAAAATCATAATTTATTGCTCTTAATCCAAATAAATGATTCATCAACCATTTGTTCACTTCTCATCCATAAAAAAATATTTATTTTTAATTCTCAAACAAAATAAATATCAAATTTCACCAAATTAATTATTAATTAATTAATCTACTCCCAATTAGTAACCCTAAAAACTTAGGTTGTTACAGACTCCCCTTATAAAAATTGCTTCCTTGTAATTCCTATCAAAGGGCGATATTTGTTACTTAATTAACTGATATAAACTCTAAGATATATGACATACCTTACTCGATTCCTAAAAAAATCGACATAAAGCCTCTACATTGAACCCTGTGTTTCCTCGGTGTAGTCCTTCGAGTTACATGACCATTGCACCTTGACCAGAGGAACCACTTTTCTACAAAGCTTCTCATCTCTAAGGAAATAATACAAATAGGCTCAAAAGCATATGCCATGTTAGGAGCAATTGCAAGCTACTGCTACTACTTTGGCTGTATCACCTCCTCAAAATCCCTTAAACACTTCCATAATTATGACATATGAAAGACATTGTGCACAACCGGTAAGTGTTTAGGTAGAGCAACCATGGAGGAAATTTTACCGATCTGCTCCATAATAGGACGGGGCCAAAAAAATATCTAGGAGCAAGCTTATTATTTAGTAGTTTTTTTATCTAAGCAAGAATCAACAGAAGTTAAGATGTTAAGATGAAGATGAAACGACTAGAAAACTTGGAAGAACACTTAGATGAAGCAGAAAAACAACTCGACAAAGTTTCCCAAAGTAGAGCTAAGGAAACAACTTGGCACCAAGTCATTTGGCTCGGTGCCAGGTCATTTTCTTTCTCAATTCACTTCCTGAACTTCATGAAACTCATTCTCTACTCTATCACCTCGTGAACAAGTGTTATCCCAGAGTTTGGATGACCAATTCCATGGGTTGAAGAGAAAAAAGCCAAGAAATTAGGATAACTCAAGTATAGATAGAAGATCACCATAATCAACTAATCGTCAAAGGAAAAGAGCATGGAATATGTCAACCTGAAGACAGAAGAGCAGATCAAAAGAGATGGGCAAATTTCCACTTAAGGAAATGACTTGGCACTGAGTCAAATGACTCGGTACTTAGATATTATTTTAACTTCGTTGCCTCCGAGCTCTCTTATGTGATATTGGCTGATGACTGGACTCTACTACAAGCAGTCTTTTGACCCAACACACCTGTTTCCTTATAAATACAAACCATAGTGCAACCAAAACATGATCTTCTCCTTGCTCTTTCTTCTTCACTCTGTATCTTGGGTTCCATTGCTCTTTCCCACTTCCGCCCTCATAATAGGCACCAAGGCAGCTACCCTTGGCAATTCTAGGCATAAGAATTTATCAACTTCTTGTACCTATGACTCTAGTTCTCTATAATCTCATACAAGTGTTTTGAGATCCATAAACAATAAAACTATAAAGTGGGCGTAGGCTAGAGATTTTTGAACAACAATAAAAATCTTGTCTCTCACTATTATTTTTCTTTAATTTCTACTGTTATCTGCTATATCTAGGTCTCACAGGTTCCCTACAACTTATTCTCGGGCGTTGATCCATTTTTGGCATTAACATTTTTACGTCATAAATGAGAAATAATTTCAGGTTTCAGATCTTGTTTTCTATTGTGGATTTGGAGAGATCTAGAAGTTAGATCCAAAAAACTTTCTTTAAGAAGTTTGAGTACCTACTATTGGAGATCAATCGCACCTAGGAAAATAAAATCTTCTTTTGGAAGATCTGGAGCAGTAGTGGGTAATGGTGATGAAGGAAACACTTAATAGAAAGAAGTTAATAACAAAATGCTATACTGGAATTTTCTACTCAATACGAAATAGGTATCGGAGGAGAGCTTAATAAGATGTTCCATTAACTTGACCAGAAGATGGCGGACAGCCAAAAAGCTTTCATGGATAAGGTGGATGCTTTGCTAATGCTGTAGCCACCAAGTACAAGGGGAACCAAAAGGAAACTTCGCCTGTGGTAGAACAAGAAAACTCCTTTGTATTAGGCCAAAACAGCAGAGATAGGAAGAAAAAAGTAATATAGTACGAGGAAAGCAAATGGGTTCTATAGCATGGCTTCGAAAGCTAAAACGTACTGTAGCAATACGAAAGAAAATGGGTACTGTAGCATGGCCTCAAAAGTTAAAAGCCACAGTAGCAATACCGTGACGCCCCACTCCGAGAGCCTCGTTAACAAAGGGTATTACATAGATAATACCGTCGGCTAACGCGGACAATAGAGTATAATGGAAGCGACCATGTGTAATCTTACCTTAACTATTCACTAAATACGTCGAAAAGTAGTCACATTAAAATTCGACTTATTCAATAAATATTTAAGGCAAAACTACAATGGCTATAGGATCTATCAGAAGAAAATATAACAACTCAAATGTAAATCACATCACAGAACAGTCGATCATAATATACACATAAACGGATACACAACAGAGTATACAAAATAATACATGTCAAGTGGTACAGGAGACCACAATATACAGACGAGACAAAAATTTAAATATCAGAGTTACAACAGATAAGGACCACACAAGACGCTACAACAAAATGAAGCTAGAGAATAGTCCATGCGGAAGCAAAATAGGCTAAGTCCAAAAGCACCTAACCTGAAACAACTCGGTCTGACCCGAGTATAAAATACACGGGTCAGTCTAGATAACAAATCAGTTAGATAAACTGAGCAATAATAAACCTGCAAGGTTACACAGTATAAAAAATATCTCTAAAGGAGATACACAATCATCAACAAAATATGAACATAATAAAACAAGCCTCATATCATCGGCAACATAGATAATCAAAGGATATGAATATCCTAAAGCAAGCCAATAGGAAAATAGCAAATACCCATAAGGTATACAAGTTCCACAAGGAAATCGCTACTCTCCATGCGGCTCAAAAAGACCAACACCGAAGGGCGATACCAAGGGAATATACATATCAATGAAATATCATAAAATTTGCTCGAGCTCAGTACTGTACAAACAAGGATCCATGAGCCCGAAGACTACAAACCCAAGTATCACCCATGTGGCACATAAGGCCAACATCAGAGCGAAACTATATAGGGCAACAAACCCGAAGGCACAAACCCGAAGGCAACATATCCGAAGGCAACAAACCTAGGGAGACAGTCCGAAGACACTATCCCAAAGGCAACAAACCGTAGTGGTGAAGGTCAAAGACCCAGTACTGGACACCACTAACTGGCGGAATGTGTCACAACTCTCGAAAAGGAATCCGAAAAGTGTTAACGTATGTCCCATAACCACTCGTTCGCACTAAACGGTTTACTATCCGTCAGTCACTTTCACACTCAAAGCAGTACAAAGTTTACCTCATATCATCGATAAACCAAACCCGAAGGTCAAAACAATCAATTTAATAGGTCGGGAATTAATCGGAAGGATAAACGCACAGATTCATGGTCCGTGTTTTGCCCAACCATTTAATCATCCTTCCACTTCGCTCGACGTGCGAAAGTGTGTGTTTTAAATAGGAATTATAAATTGGAAAAGGGAGCTTTTAAAACGATTTAGAGAGATTATTTATAAAACCCGTAAATGAAGTCAAAAACAAATCATCAAAGTCAATCGTGAATGATAATCACAAACCAAATCGACAAACATCGATAATCAATGAAATATCAACCAAGAATAGGCAAAACAGGCAAAACAGGGGATTCCAGACGTCTGAGCGGTGCCTTCAGACGTTTGGTTTCGGTCTCTGGAAAAATTCCAGAAAACCCAACCAGACGTCTGGTTTTGCGAACCAGATGTCTGAAACCATTCAGACGTCTGAATTTGAGGGTCAGACGTCTGAGAGTGGTTTCTGACTTTCTTTCAACTGCCGTATGTTTATATTTTTCACTCCAGGTTAAAACCAGACGTCTGAGCTTTGCTTCCAGACGTCTGGTCACCTGGTCTGGGCAACAATTTGCCTAGGCCAAAGTGGCCAAAACATATCGGAACGAATCGATCCAACTCCACAGCAATAGACATGAATCGAGGTTAGAATTTCGTATCCAACCACAGCAAAAGCAACATACTTAGATGTGAGTTACAAAAACTCACCTTTTAACCTCACAAACAAAGATGATGAAGAAGCACAAAGCAAGGAATCAACCAACCACACTCCACTTCAACACTACAAGTTTCAATCTAGAATCAAAGCAAGCATTTCCTAAGTTAGGGTTAGGAAAATTACTGAAATTGAAGAGGAGAAGAGTTGGAGAAGAAGAAGAGAGACTTACCAATAGCTTCTCTATGATTTTGGAGCAAGAATTTGGATTTGCAAGTAAACTAGGGCTAGGAGTTTCTAATTCTCATTCTCTTCCACCATTATCAGTTTTTAGCTTAAGTTTTTATGAAATGAATAAGTGAATGGAAGGAGAGAAGGGCTGAGTTGGTTTATAGAACAGTTTGGGTGAAACCCAAACCCAAAAGCCCACTTAGAAAATAGCAAAATTCGTCTTACTCCAAATATATCAGAGCTTACACTCAAAAAGATCGCAAACGCCATTTTGGAACCAATGGAGGTAGTTTGGAGTTCCAATTCGGCCATTTGCAGAAAGTAACATTTCGGACCAAAATCCGAATAACGACGCTATATTTAAATTAAACATTTAAATATAAAATCGTTAAATAGGTGGGTTGTTACAGATCTCCCCTCCTTACAAAATTGCGTCCCCGCAATTCCTAGAGACGATATTTGTAACAACTACATAAATACAATCAATCAAAAGAAAAGAAAATGAGCTTGAGATGAAAAGACATACTCACCGTTTCAAAGCAAGGAAAGAAAACCCGGATAAGATCGCTCAATAAATTCTCTGGTTTCCCAAGTACAGTCATTGGGATTAGGGGACCATTGAACTTTAACGAGCGGTATGTCCTTGTTCCGAAGGTGTCGCACCTCCGTGTCAAGCACGCGAATAGGTTGCTGTACAATCGATAAGTCCGGTGAGACCTCAAGCTCTTGCAAATCAGGAGAAGTAATAATAGAATCCGACTCCCGAAGACATTTCCGAAGTTGCGAGACGTGAAACACGTCATGAATGCCAGATAAATGAGCTGGAAGTGAAACTCTATAAGCCACAGGGCCAGTACGTTCAGTAATAGAAAACGGTCCTATATAACGAGGAGCCATTTTTCCAGTCGTACTGAAACGCATAACCCCCTTCAAAGGAGAAACACGAATAAAAACAAGATTGCCGATCGAGAACTCGAGAGGCTTCCTACGGTTGTCCGCGTAGGATTTCTGGCGACTCTGTGCCTCTTTCATTCTCAACCGAATAAGATCAATCTTCTCAGAAGAATCACGAACAAAATCTGGACCACGAATAAGCTTCTTACCAGATTCTAACCAACAAAAGGGTGATCGACATGGCCTTCCGTATAAGGCTTCGAGAGGAGCCATACCGATACTAGATTGAAAACTATTGTTGTAGGAGAACTCTACAAGAGCTAGATGATTCTCCCAACTACCCCCGAAATCAAAGATACAAATACGGAGAAGATCTTCCAAAATATGATTCACCCGTTCAGTCTGTCCGTTAGACTGCGGATGATAAGCTGTAGAAAAATTAAGCTTTGTTCCCAAAGCTTGCTGAAGACTCTTCCAAAAATGACTCGTGAATAAAGGATCACGATCACTCACAATAGAACTAGGAACACCATGAAGTCTCACGATTTCCTTGACATACAACTTAGCCAAATGCGAAGCAGTCCTATTAGACTTAATAGGGACGAAATGAGCAGACTTAGAAAGGCGATCGACAATAACCCAAATGCTAGAATGGCCTGATCTCGAACGAGGTAGGCCATCAATGAAATCCATAGAAATTTGATCCCACTTCCACAATGGAATCTCAAGAGGCTGAAGAAGACCCGAAGGACGCTGATGTTCGGCCTTCATACGTTGACAAGTCATGAAATTACTCACATAACTCGTCACGTCGCGCTTCATACCTTCCCAATAGTAAAGGCGACGCATATCGGCATACATCTTGGTACTACCGGGATGAATGGTATATTTAGAACGGTGACAATCATCAAGAATATCATGCCTAAGTACAGAATCAGAAGGCACAACAAGGCGGTTCTTCTTACGAAGACACCCATGAGAATCAATGCTAAAATCTTGCAATGCCTCATCACAAGATCCAGACTCACAAAGCTGAATAAAATACAACAAATTAGGATCACACCACTAAGCATCAGCAATACGATCCAACAAAGAGGGCCGTGCATCTAAACTGAATAGTGCAATCGAAGAATCAAAAGATAAATCACGATCACGAATTTCACAAAAAGATAAAGTCTCAAGAATATCCCATTCAGCTAGCATCATAGAAACAACAGCCGAATGTTTGCGACTAAGCGCATCTGCAACACGATTACCCTTACCAGGGGTATACAGGATATCAAAGTCATAAGAAGCAAGAAACTCGAGCCAACGCTGTTGTCTCATATTGAGTTCCTTCTGAGTGAACAAATACTTCAAAGATTTATGATCGGTATAGAGAATGAAGCGCTCGCCCAATAAATAATGTCGCCAAATCTTCAAGGCAAAGACAATGGCGGCTAACTCAAGATCATGAGTGGCATAGCGAACTTCATTTGGACGTAGTTGCCTAGAAGCCTAAGCAACTACCCGATCCTTCTACATAAGAACAACACCGAGACCACTACCACAAGCATCGGTGTAGACAACAAGATCATGATTCCCTTCCGGAACCACTAGAATAGGAGCATTAGTGAGAAGTTCCTTCAATGTCAGAAAGGAAGCTTCACACTTGTCGGACCAATCAAAACGAATGCCTTTCCGAGTAAGGCAAGTGAGAGGAAGCACAACACGGGAAAAATCCTTAATAAACCGACGGTAATAACCCGCCAATCCAAGGAAACTACGAATCTCATAAACATTCTTAGGCCTCTTCCAATTCTGGATGGCTTTGATCTTTGAGGGATCGACAGAAATGCCATCGGAAGATACAACATGGCCTAAGAACTTAACCTTATTCTCCCAAAAGTGGCACTTGGAGAATTTGGCTCTAAGCTGATGATGACGAAGAGTACTCCAGACAATTCTCAAGTGATTAGCATGCTCAGCTTCAGACTTAGAATAAATAAGGATATCATCAATGAAGACAAGCACGAACTTATCGAGATATTCTCGGAATACCCGATTCATGAGATCGACAAAGAAAGCAGGAGCGTTCGTCAAACCGAACGGCATAACGAGCCACTCAAAAGAACCATAACGAGTGCGGAAAGCGGTAAGAGGTATGCTATCCTCCATGACTCGTAACTGATGGAAACCTGTGGCAAGGTCAAGCTGAGAAAAGACCTTAGCACCACTCAATAGATCGAACATATCATCGATCCTAGGCAAAGGATACCTATTTATAATGGTAAACTCGTTAAGCTTGTGATAGTCAATGCAAAGCCTAAGAGTTCCATCAGACTTCTTCACAAAGACGACCGCGGATCCCCACGGAGAAAAACTAGATTGAATCAATTGCTTGGATTCAAGCTCTAAAAGCTGCTTCTTGAGTTCCTCATTTTCCTTTGTAGACATCCTCGTGGGAGGACGACTGACTGGCTGCGCGCCTGGAATGAGATCGATGCGGAACTCAATTGCCCGTTTGGGTGGCAAACCCGATACAGGCTCAAAAACATCAGAAAAGTCACAAGCAATAGGAATACGAGATACATCATCACCATCTCGCGAATCAAGAGAATACAAAGCCATCTCGGAATTATCCACATCCCGAAGAACAAGAGATAACTGAGAAGGCGAATTAGGATGACAAAGACATAAAATTCTCTCGGAACAAATAATCCTGGCATCGTACCTCACTAGCCAGTCCATACCAAAAATCATATCAAAACCCAAATGAGAAACAACGTGCATATTCGCACGGAAAGAAAAGCCACATAAAACAATCTCAATATCATCACAAAACAAGCTAAGGGTCGCGGATCCCCCAATAGGATTCACAATCCTTAAAGAAGTAATCAAACAAGAAACATCTAAAGATAAATCATCTACAAGCTTCTTCGACACGAAAGAATGTGAAGCACCCGTATCGAAAAGAACTCGTATACAATGATCATGAAATAGAATAAAACCTTCCAAAATAGATGGAGACATACCTTTGGATTGAGATGAACCTCCAGAAGCATTAGCCACGTTGAGCTTGCCAGATTTTGCATTAGCAGGAGCAGTAGGACAAGATGAAACATGATGACCTTCCTTCTTGCAATTACGTCAGAAGAGAGGCTTAGGACAAGCTCGAATAATATGATCCAGAGAACCACAATTGAAACACTTTCGAACGAAAGGTGTTCCGGAAGATTGAGGCTGAGAGCTAGGACCACCGGTCTTCTTCTTCTTAGAAGGAAAAGGCTTCTTCTGAATTGGAAACGGCCTCTTGTTGGGGTTCTTGGAAACCTCAACATTCTTACCACTATCACACTCCTTCTCGACAGCTTCGAGATAAAGTGCCGAATCAACCAATTCCTCGAAAGAAAGTTTAAGTTGGAGCAACAAGGACTTCTTAAGACATTTCTTAAGACCATAAACAAACTTCAAATTCTTCTTGTAAGAAGTGCTGATAAATTCAAGACCATACTGAGATAAAGCCTCGAACGATGCGACATACTCAGAAACAGAAGATTTCCCTTGCTTCAACTCAAGGAAGCGACGGGTCAATAAATTTTTTTCAGATTCAGGAACGAACTTGAGTTCAAATCGTCCCCGAAACTGAGTCCAAGAAAGAGTAGACTCATCAATCTCGGCTACAAGAAGCTCATACCAATCAAGAGCACACTATTGTAATAAGCTAGAAGTCACAAGAACTCGATCATGGTCAGAAAGATCCATGCGAGAGAAGATACATTCGCACATGCGAAGCCAAGCTTGGACTTCAAGAACGGATTCGGAACCCTTAAACGGTTTTCCTCCAAGATGAGCAAAATCACTACACTGACGTGCAAAAGCAGACTTGCGAGGTGGAGATACTCGAGGAGGAACGAGAGGCTGAGTGCTCCTAAACAACTCCATAAACTGATCGGCAGACATATAAACGCCATCCGGATGTGAGCCACTAGATTGCCCAGCATCCGAACGTCGACCTCCGCCTCTTCCAGACATAAGCTGAAAGTTAAGATAAGGAAAAGATTATTCATAAGGTAGATATTTTAATATGGGATACTACGGAATAATCCTAGACGTATTCCCAAATACTATCTAGCCTTGATGGAACAAAGAGACACGATGATTCAAAGATTTGTATCACTTGTACACTTTGATGTACCATAATATGTGCATCTATTCTGTGTTTTTCATATTTTGTTCTGAACTCAGCTCTGATACCACGTTGTGACGCCCCACTCCGAGAGCCTCGTTAACAAAGAGTATTACATAGATAATACTGTCGGCTAACGCGGACAATAGAGTATAATGGAAGCGACCATGTGTAATCTTACCTTAACTATTCACTAAATACGTCGAAAAGTAGTCACATTAAAATTCGACCTATTCAATAAATATTTAAGGCAAAACTACAATGGCTATAGGATCTATCAGAAGAAAATATAACAACTCAAATGTAAATCACATCACAGAACAGTCGATCATAATATACACATAAACGGATACACAACAGAGTATACAAAATAATACATGTCAAGTGGTACAGGAGACCACAATATACAGACGAGACAAAAATTTAAATATCAGAGTTACAACAGATAAGGACCACACAAGACGCTATAACAAAATGAAGCTAGAGAATAGTCCATGCGGAAGCAAAATAGGCTAAGTCCAAAAGCACCTAACCTGAAACAGCTCGGTCTGACCCGAGTATAAAATACACGGGTCAGTCTAGATAACAAATCAGTTAGATAAACTGAGCAATAATAAACCTGCAAGGTTACACAGTATAACAAATATCTCTAGAGGAGATACACAATCATCAACAACAGATGAACATAATAAAACAAGCCTCATATCATCGGCAACATAGATAATCAAAGGTTATGAATATCCTAAAGCAAGCCAATAGGCAAATAGCAAATACCCATAAGGTATACAAGTTCCACGAGGAAATCGCTACTCTCCATGCGGCTCAAAAAGACCAACACCGAAGGGCGATACCAAGGGAATATACATATCAATGAAATATCATAAAATTTGCTCGAGCTCAGTACTGTACAAACAAGGATCCATAAGCCCAAAGACTCCAAACCCAAGTATCACCCATGCGGCACATAAGGCCAACATCAGAGCGAAACTATATAGGGCAACAAACCCGAAGGCACAAACCCGAAGGCAACATACCCGAAGGCAACAAACCTAGGGAGACAGTCCGAAGACACTATCCCAGAGGCAACAAACCGTAGTGGTGAAGGTCAAAGACCCAGTACTGGACACCACTAACTGGCAGAATGTGTCACAACTCTCGAAAAGGAATCCGAAAAGTGTTAACGTATGTCCCATAACCACTCGTTCGCACTAAACGGTTTACTATCCGTCAGTCACTTTCACACTCAAAGCAGTACAATGTTTACCTCATATCATCGATAAACCAAACCCGAAGGTCAAAACGATCAATTTAATAGGTCGGGAATTAATCGGAAGGATAAACGCACAGATTCATGGTCCGTGTTTTGCCCAACCATTTAATCATCCTTCCACTTCGCTCGACGTGCGAAAGTGTGTGTTTTAAATAGGAATTATAAATTGGAAAAGGGAGCTTTTAATACGATTTAGAGAGATTATTTATAAAACCCGTGAATGAAGTCAAAAACAAGTCATCAAAGTCAATCGTGAATGATAATCACAAACCAAATCGACAAACATCGATAATAAATGAAATATCAACCAAGAATAGGCAAAACAGGTAAAACAGGGGATTCCAGACGTCTGAGCGGTGCCTTCAGACGTCTGGTTTCGGTCTCTGGAAAAATTCCAGAAAACCCAACCAGACGTCTGGTTTTGCGAACCAGACGTCTGAAACCATTCAGACGTCTGAAATTGAGGGTCAGACGTCTGAGCGTGGTTTCTGACTTTCTTTCAACTGCCGTATGTTTATATTTTTCACTCCAGGTTAAAACCAGACGTCTGAGCTTTGCTTCCATACGTCTGGTCACCTGGTCTAGGCAACAATTTGCCTAGGCCAAAGTGGCCAAAACATATCGGAACGAATCGATCCAACTCCACAGCAATAGACATGAATCGAGGTTAGAATTTCATATCCAACCACAGCAAAAGCAACATACTTAGATGTGAGTTACAAAAACTCACCTTTTAACCTCACAAACAAAGATGATGAAGAAGCACAAAAGCAAGGAATCAACCAACCACACTCCACTTCAACACTACAAGTTTCAATCTAGAATCATAGCAAGCATTTCCTAAGTTAGGGTTAGGAAAATTACTAAAATTGAAGAGGAGAAGAGTTGGAGAAGAAGAAGAGAGACTTACCAATAACTTCTCTATGATTTTGGAGCAAGAATTTGGATTTGCAAGTAAACTAGGGCTAGGAGTTTCTAATTCTCATTCTCTTCCACCATTATCAGTTTTTAGCTTAAGTTTTTATGAAATGAATAAGTGAATGGAAGGAGAGAAGGGCTGAGTTGGTTTATAGAACAGTTTGGGTGAAACCCAAACCCAAAAGCCCACTTAGCAAATAGAAAAATTCGACTTACTCCAAATATATCAAAGCTTACACTCGAAAAGATCGCAAACGCCATTTTGGAACCAATGGAGGTAGTTTGGAGTTCCAATTCGGCCATTTGCAGAAAGTAACATTTCGGACCAAAATCCGAATAACGACGCTATATTTAAATTAAACATTTAAATATAAAATCGTTAAATAGGTGGGTTGTTACAAATACGAAGAAAATGGGTACTGTAGCATGGCTTTGAATGCTAAAAGATATTGCAGCAATACAAAAGCAAAGGTGACGAAGGGTACAGTGGTAGACTCGTAATTAATGTAAAAACTGCTATTTTGCTAAATAAAGTATATTATTTTCACCAACTCTTATTGTTTGTCAAATTCCTATTTGATGGCGATATACTTTATCAATTTCATTGCAAAAAACTACTGTAATTAGATTTCATAATTTCCAAAATTATTTTCAATCTATTAAATTATATTAATATTTTAATATAACTATTAAGCTTTTCTGGATTAGAAAATTCATAATAAATTGAAAAGACATAGGAAAAATCTCAAAAATTCACCAAAAATATGAAATAGCATTTTCTTTGACATATAAAATTTCGAGGAAAGATTCATTATTTTATTATTTTTAATAATCAAAACCTGAAATAAATGTCATTTTCACCTTAGGAAATTTATAAAATATTCATATTAATTCCGAAAATTATGAAATTAAAAATCCAACATAGCATATCCAAAATCAAGTCGTTTAGTGGTCATTCACTAAGGTTTTTACTTTGAATCCTATAATAATGGTTTCATAAAAATTCCAATAAATCACCATTCATGCAAACAATGGTAAAATCAACCATATCATCATCAAACAATGTGGAATACAACATAAATCCAAAATGTAGCACATATGATGGATAGTATTATTCACCTTGTTTTGAGAAAAGGAGTTGAGATTTGAGTTGTTGATTTGATTCCCCTTGGCTTTAACTTGATTGTCTAACTTTTCTTCCTTAAAAAGCTTTAGCAATGGCCAACACTTTGTTTGTGTTTCGCATGGATGTAAAAATGAATGAGGATATGAGGGTGGAAGGGTTTATGTTTAGGAAATGAAAATTATTCCTATTTTGCCCCTCTCATAAATACTCCTACATATGTTAAGTTAAAACGATCTTACATGTTGATTAGTTAAGGCATAACCCAATAAATTATCGAATCTCATCTCCTTATTAAGCCATACATTATTCTGTTTAATTAATCTAATTAAATCTCATGAATAATGTTAAAGAAAAATTAGGGGTGTTACAAGCTTTCCCCCTTAAATAATTTCGTCCACGAAATTCAATGAGGACTAAAAACAAGCATATCAATCATGCCAATAATGCAAATATATCGTACGAGCGAAAAACATATATAAAAAAGAATATAGAATATACCCTTATAACAGCTTAGGATATCCCTAATCCTATCTTCTGTTTCCCAAGCGCATTCCTCCTCATTGTCGCTCCGCTGAACTTTTACCAACTTGACTATCTTGTTCCTTAACCTCTTTTCATCTCTTGCTAAAGCCCGAACTGGTTGCCTAACAAAAGTCAGATCTGGTTCTACTATTATGTCTTCCAATGTATTCAGAGGTATAATAATCTTTGGATCATGTACATACTTATCAAAATGAGACACATGAAACATACTCTGGACATCTGCCGAACTGCCTGTAACTTTACTCTGTATGCGAGCTTTCCTATCTTCTCTATCATTGGGAACGGTCCAACATTTCTCAGTGCCAGTATCCCTTACTTTCAAAGTCGTACCACACCCTTTATCAGTGACACTTTAATGAAAACCCTATTTCCAACTCAGAACTTTAGATCCTTATGCCTCTTACTACTTAATTCTTTTTTGTAGACCGAGCTTCCTTCACCCTACCTTGGATCAACTCCATTTTCTCTATTGCTTCTCTCACCATATCCGAACCAAAGACTAATTTATCTTTGATCTCTAAACCAACATGCTGATGATTTGCATGGCCTTTCATATAAAGCTTCAAAGGTGCCATCCGTATACTAACCTGGTAGCTATTATTATAGGAAAACTCAACCAAGTGCAATTGGTCTTCCCACGACCCACCATAATCTAATAAGCAAGATCTTAATAAATGCTCGGGTACCTTATTGATTCTCTCTTTCTGCCCATCCGTTTGTGGGTGTTAAGCTGTACTCATTTCAAGCTCGGCTCCTAACATTCCGGGTAGACTCTTCTAGAATTCACTAGTGAACAATGCATCTCTATCACTAACTATGCTACTAGGGGTCGCATGTAGTCTTACTATGTTCTTTATAAATAATTTGGCCAGGACAAGTACTATCCTGGTTGATTTGATTGTAATGAAATGGGCACACTTGGTCAACTTGTCCACTATGACCCATATACTTCATTTGCCCGGTTCGACCTTGGCAACTCATCTATAAAATCCATGGATATCGAATCCCATTTCCAAACTGGGATCTCCAAAGGTTTAAGAAAAATACTCGGCTTCTGATGTTTAACCTTTACTTGTTAACAGTTCACACATTGCTTTAAACACGAGCCAACATCCCTCTTCATACCTTCCCAGTAGAAACTCCTCTTCGTATCCTAGTAAATCTTCGCCCCCCATGATGAATCATAAATTTTGATCGACGGCATTTTCTAAGGACCTCCTTCCTTAGGTTTTCTACATTTGGTACGCACAATCGATTCTTCTTTCTCAACCGCCCTCTCTGGTATAGAATAAAATCCTTCAGATCATTAATCGAATTTTGGCCTCTAGCCTTCTAATCTTCCCAACTACGCTAGGTCATCTTTCTACTTAGATGCAATCCTTTCGATCAATATCGGTAGAACTTCCAAACAAGAAAACATGGGCAGTACTCTGACTAGACACCACATTTTGACGTTTTCTGCTAAGTGCATCCACAACCTTGTTCCCTTTCCCCGGTGTGTGCTCTATACCAAAGTCATAAGCTACTAAAATATCCTGCCACCTTTGTGTCTCATATTTAACTCCTTCTGAGAGAATAGGTATCTTAAGGACTTATGACAGTATATAACTCGAATCTCTCTCCCAAGAGATAGTGTCTCCTTATTTTGAACCCGTAGATGACTACTACCAACTCTAAATCATGAGTATGGTATCTCATTTCATAGGGCTAAGCTATCGAGAAGCATAGGCAATGACCTTACCCATTTGCATCAACAAAGCTCCTAATCTGGTTCCACATGCATCAGCATACATTACTAATCCTTGATTTCCTTCTGAAACTACTTACATTGGTGCATTGGTAACTTCTTTCTTACAAAGATGACACTTTAAATACTTTTCTTTCAGTTGATGCTGCCTTAGCATCTCAAGCACCACTCTAAGATGAACTTCAAGCTCCCTTTATACCTTAGCGTATATTTAGATGTCATATATGAATACCAATACGAATCTATCTAAGTGCTTTTAGAAAACCCAGTACATCAAATCCACGAAGAAAGCTGGTGCATTCGTTAACCCGAATGGCATCACCAGCCACTCATATGACCCGTATCTAGTCTTGAACACTGTTAATGGAATACTATCCTCCATCCCTCTTAGCTGATAGAACCCTATTGCTAAATCCAACTAGGAGAACACTCTGGCTCCATTCAATTGGTCGAACAAATCACCAATTCTCGACAAAGGATACTTATTCTTGATCGTCCTTTCGTTCAACTTGTGGAAGTCAATGCACAACCTTAGACATCCATCTAGCTTCTTTATAAATATAGTAGCTTTTCCCTAAGGAGAACTACTTGGTCTAATTAAGCTCTTCTCTTCCAAGTTTACTAGCTACACCTTCAGCTCTCTCATCTCAGAAGGTGTCATCCGACTAGGTGATCTACTTATGGGTTTTGCCTCAGGTACAAGATCTATCCGAAATTCAATAGCCTGCTTTGGCAATGGCTCTAACACTGGCTCAAAAATATCCACAAACTCTTTTTCTACCAACACCCGATCTAATTCTTCTTTCGCTTCCATTGCGTTCAGCAAAGCACAAGCATTTGAATATGACTTCTCTATCGAGTATATAATTCGTTTATGGCTGTTAGGGTGTCTTATCAATATTTCCCCTACCCGGAAAAACATTCTCGCATCATATTTATCTAGCCAATCCATACCCAATATGATCCTAAAACCTCAAAAATCAAAAACATATAGACTGCATGCAAACTTATGACCTAACAAGTAAAGTTCCAACTGAACACATCTCATTCCTAGCTTGCATAACCTCCTATTGGATTCACAACCCTTAAGGAAGTAAGTATTTATGATGGTTCTAAGCATAATTTATCTACCAAACACTTAGATATAAATGAATGCAATGCTCCAGTATCAAACAGTACCCTAACTGGTATCCTATGAATCAGAAGCGTACCGTCCATTGTTGTTTCCCTTTCTAGGCAGTTGTTGGTCTAGAAGAAGATGGTTCCAAGGCAAAAACTTTTCCCTTGTCTGCTATATCCGGTTCTGAACATTAATTCTTGTAACGCCCGATCAGATCACAATTGAAGCACTTCACTCCTTTCTTATCTACAACCTTCTTCCCTTTTCGTGTAACGACCCGGAATTTTGGGTCGCCAAATTTGAAAATTTAATTCATTTTAAATGTCGAATATGTATATTAATTTGATTTTGAAATAAAAAGATTTTGGTTAAGTTAATAGAATTAGTTAAATTTCAAATACGGCAATGAAACTAAAATTTGAATAATAATAGCTTAATATTAGAATTGGGATAAATTGGTGAATCTGAGTGTAAATAAATATAAAAATAGATTCTAAAATTTATTTTAAGTCTAATTGGGTTTGAATTATAATATTGAACCATTGGATGAAACTAAGAGTCGGTAGATTAAATTTGGAATTTTATATTAATTTAATAATGGAATTTAATAATGTAATAATGCAAATAATCAAATTTTGATTTAAACTGAATCGGGATGATTTCTAATGTGAATATAAATTTTATACGAGTTATAATAGAATTAGTAAAATTTTAAAAGTGAAATTTTACATGATTTCGACGATTGTGAAAATCGCTCGATTTAATCGACGAGTTAAAATAGCCTTCCGGGGTACAGTATCAGAATTCAGCGAAACCAGTTCTATTGGATCCGTAATAGTTAGTTATTATCGTATTTCAATTTTCATAGCAATTGGAGTTGTCGTTTGACCCCGGCAGCTTAAAGTGCTTAGAAATACTTTAATCGATTTAAATTAAAATTGACTGTTTATTTCCATAACTCGCGTATATGATCGAATAAGCTTCCGTAACACGTTCCATTATGTTCAGAACATGGGTAAAACTATAGGAACGCCAAGCGACACGTGTGATTTGGAGATCATTAGTACAAGTTGCTTTAAAATGAATTTAATAATAAAATATAGGGTTATACGTATATATATAAACGTTTTCTTCACTAAACCCTAGATCTAGTTTTGGCTGCCACTATCTTATTTAATGGCCGGAAATCATCAACCTTTCTCTTCAAATTCTGATCAATTCACAAGATAATTTGAAAAACTTTCAACTACAAACATCGAGAGCTCGTTGAACTCTACGTTTCGAGCAGTGGAGATCGAAAATCCTGGTGTCAGTTGATGGGATTCGTGCCACAAAGGTGCTGTGTTCGAGCTCGGTTTCACGTTGATAGAGGCGACCGAGTTTCATACTGTTTCGGCCGAGGGTGGAGGACTAGGGGAGCTTCAATGTGGAGGTCACCGATCGTGGTATAGATGATCGTGGGAAGGTCGACGATCAACCCTAAATCAGGGCTATGGGTTCGTGTTCATATTTGTTACCTGGAGAGCGTGCGTGAGAGGGAGAAGGGGATGGCCTGCTTTGGTTTGGTATAATATTATATGATATTTGAAAAGGAATTGTTTTTAATTGTTGCTCAAACTATAATAATTTATATCCGATACAGACATTGTCAGATTCAGACGAAACTGGCGACTCCGGAAGCAGAGACGCGTACTACGCAGTGGAGCAGTTCTGGAATCGTTTCGAGCGAGTAAAAATTTAGGTTAAATCGAACGCCGTTCGATTTAATTTAAATTTGGACGCTCGCCGAAAACCAAGGTGAGTTTGACTCACTCACATCTGGAATATTAGTTAATTTAAATAGTCAATATTTAAATGATTGCTTGATTGGTTAAATATGATAATTATTGCCAAATTGAATCGATATATTATTGTGCTAATATCTGTGAATGCAGGGAAAACAGGTTGGAGGGATCCAACTAGATCCCTTACAAATAGAAATTTATTTATATTCTGTAATATATCACAGTTATATTCTGTGATAAATTTATTTTAGATCCTGTTATGCTATGCTCTGTTTATTTACTGTGGTAGATGAATTGGATATTTAATTGTGTTGTGCTCTGATTTAGTGAATACAACTTGGAAATTTAAATATAAATAAATTGGGTTTTAAGGAAAATTTAAGAAATTTTTAAATAAAGAATTTAAAAGGAATTAAATTCAAGTGATGGGTTGATAATATGAAGTGTTTGAATTTATGGTTTAAAAAGGGAATTGAGAATGGTTTAAAATAATGGCAAGATTTATATTAAAGAATATGATGTGTGCTTTCTCCTGGAAATTTTATTTTGTTTTTGAGAATCCTTTCAAATTATAAATTAGCAGTTTTAAATATGTTTAGAATATTTTAGAAAGAAATATTATTTTAAAATGTTTTTAAGTGAAAGCAAACATTGGTTAAGTAATTATGGTATTTAATTATTTTAAAAAAAGAGTAAAGTAGTATTAAGTTTTCAAAAGGAAATTTTAATATGAATATTTGACTTAATAACCTTATTTTAAAAGTTAAATTTTATTTAAAATACTTATGGAAACTCCTATATACTTCCTTAAGTATAATTTTCAATTAAATAATTTCTAGAGCTTATTTTAAATATTTTAAACTTATGTTTGAAAGTGATTTCCAGGAAATAGCAACGTGTTTAAAATAAAAAGAGCTATTTTTAAAGTATGGAAAGGATTTTTCGGGATGAGCGTAAAATTGAATTGGGATAAAACGTGTTGGATTGATAAAAACAATCCTTTGGTTATTCTAAGATGGAAGTGCATTTCCTTGAAAGCCAAGTACGTTTAAGTAGATTCCTAAGTATAAGATAAAAGTTTTAAATTTGATTTCAAAAGGATGTTTTAAGTAAATTCTTATGTAGGTTGCAGAGTTTTCAAAAGTAAATATGTACTAAAGTAGTTATAGTAATAATTAATTAAGGAAAAATTGGCATTAAGTTTTAAAGTGATATTATTAATATTTATGTTTGTAAAATGGTTATATTTTAAAGATAATTAGTTAAAGTTTTATTTGAAACTTGTATAGCATTTCATAGCTTTATTTTAAAATCTAGTATGACTTAACTTTATTTTAAAAATAATAGTTTATATTCTATTAAGCAGTTTTATTTGAGATATTTTTAAAAGTTTATATATGTATTTTAAATTAAGTACGTAAGAAGTTTTAATACTAATGTTTAATGTATTTTCAAGAATAAAGAATTTAAATTATTTTGAACCTTAAACATTGGTACTTGGATGTTTTAAGGGAAATAACAATTTGGGAAATCTATTCCGTGAAAACAGTTGGGTTTGAAACTGTTTCAAAAGTGGTTTGAAAACGGAAATATATCTTGTAAAGATATTTTGAGGGAATAAATAATGTGGGCAATTATTTATTTTGTGATGGATGTTTGTGGATGTTAATTGATAGTTAAATCACCGACAATCAGTATTGGACAAATGCGTTGATCGTTTCGAAGAGACCGGGATAGAGATTTATTTCTCGAAAACCACTTCGATCCGGTTTGTACATTTCGTAGAAAAACATGTTCGTTGTCGAATATGGAGCAGTGAAGTGCAAGGGATAGTCGCTACTAATCTTGAGGATATTTTCAAAATGGATGTAGTAGGAGTAGTGCCTTCGGTTCCGTTCGAACCCGGGACGGACTTGTATGGACGAATGCTTTCGAAACATCGTCAGGTGGGCGATGGGCATTCTAACTGAAACCTTATAAAAGCTAACACTTAGCCTCAAGCCTCATCGACCGGGAATGACTGAAAATCAGGGGATATGCAGCAAGGCTTGGTGGGCATCACCCATTTCCCGGTAAGGTCATTCCTGTTTAGATGCCCCTTTTATTTCGGCTTAGTGGTGCAGTTGCTGATCCCAACCGTGGGGTGATCTTACTCGAGGATATGCAGTAAGTGGTAGTCCGGGCCTTGTGTTGTAGGGGATCAGGCGTTCCTCGGTACACTAATCTAAACAAGGTACTGTGACAGGTGGTACCCTAGTGCCTAGTCATTGTTGGAAATCCATTCTCCCTACACGCCTTTTACGAGTTTTGTTTGTATTACCCACTCTGTGGCTAGTAGCCGGAATTTAATCATGTCATAACTTTGGCTATTTTATAAGTATTTGTATATAGACCCTATTATAATATCAGAAGATTTCTATAAAAAGTGTTTTATCTATCGTAAGGTAAAAACCCAACATGTTTATTTGTAGCGTGGTCTTACGAGATGCTTTTGTTTTCAAAGAATTTTTGAAGCTTTAATAATCAATTTGGGTGCATTATTATCAGCTGGTATTGCAGACTGACTCAAGTGTTATTTCATTATAGTGCTCAGGTCAGACCGAGTATTATATGTTCAGGACATGATGTAATGGAGTAGGAGAGGAGCTACAGTCCCAGACGTATTATTCGTAATTGTATATATATATCCGCTGCTGTGATTGTATGGAATTGTCTGACCGGTAAATTTTGCTTGTATGAGATACTCTGATGATACATTGTATTAAAAAGATATAGTTTTCATTTTGTGTAAAGCTCTATTATTGACTATTATATTTATTCCGCCGCGATGGTTAGATTCTGATATTGTTTAGTTCCTTCTTCTTCTATCTCTTCTTATTTAACTCTAATGGTTCGTATTTCTGCTCCACTTGAGTTAATTGATGTACATTAGTGTTGACTCAAGGGGTACGGATTTGCAGGCTGTTACACTTGGTATCAAAGCGTAGGTTGGCGACAACCTAGGCTTTGGTGGCGAAATTACTCATTAAACAAAGTCAATAATACTTTATAAGGAGTTGAGTGTATTAATAGATATGAGAGCGTAATTGTTAGTGAATATAAAATTGTTTTTTTATACCGTGTTGACTTATCGGTTGAGTGTTTATGAATTGTAGTCGGTGCGAGAAGTACAACCGTATCGATAGGGGTTTTTAAACTCTTAAACAAGATAAACCGACATAATATTGTTTTTAAAGTGGGTAAATGAAATAATTTTACCCAAAATTTTATTTTGATATAAAAGAAATAATTTTCTGAAATTATTAAAGATATTTGATTGTTTGGATGTAGATATCTTAATTAAATAAGAATCTAAAATTTAATCTAAACTTGAAGTGGTTATAACCAAATAAATTCCATGAGTATAAATTATACAAAAGAAGAATAATTAAATATGAATTAAACCAGAATTTAAATCTCGAAAATTTTGAAAGTGTTTTAATGTATTGAAAACATAGGTTTAGGAAATTTAAATCTTGGGCATGCTGTCCAAAGGTTTGAAGGTAATGATGGAATATTGTTTTGGGGAAGTATTTTTGAATGGAAACTGCTTTGAAATGAATGTGGGAAAGTAAGGAAGCACTAAACTCACTTCAGTCGCTGGAAAATAATCCTGATGATGCTTGCCACATCATTAGAATTCATTTTAGAGTTTCTAAAGTGAAGGATTGCTACCAAAGTGGTTGGTTATGATATTGTTTGGACTTGTTGGGTATAACAGTTGTTTTGGAAATTTCAAAATGGGAAATTATTTTGGTACAACCAAGTTGTTTTGGAAATCCGGAGATTTTATTTGGTATACCAAGTAGGTATGAGTAGATTATTATTTCAAGATGGTTTTGGGATAAAACCGAGTAATTGAATTCTGGAAAATTCTATTTAAATAACATGTAATGTTAAAATGAATCAACTATTGAACTTATTGAGTGAAGTTGATATTAATAAGAAGGAAATGGAGATTTTAAACTTGGAATTAAAATTTAACTTGAGTAAATAGAAGTGAATGAAATATATTGAAGTGAATAGAAAATTTGAATTTAACTTGGATAAGTTAAATTAATTGGACTTGAAATTAAATTGATTTTGATTAAATTGAAATGTAAGATGACTTTGTAATTGTGGGTCATTGTGTAATAAATTGTACTCATAAGCTAGTAAGTGTTATACTTATAATCTAAAATTGTGAATTTAAAATGGTGCAAAGAATTAAATTGAAGAAAATTTGCATCCTTAAGAATTCAGTGATATATGTATATATATAAAATTTGGAATTGTGATTATAAGGTGTAAATGGATTAAAATGAGCAATATAATCTTTAAAGTAAATAATTTGGTGAACTTATAAATAGGAAATGGAGTTATAGTCAAAAATGGGAAATAGTTGAATGGTGTGGTGAATTCAAACTTAATCTCAAAAGAACTATGAATTGAAATAAGATGAAGAAAAATAAAATATAAAAGATGTGAATGAACACAAGTTAGTAAATAAGTTTTGAATTTGTATATGGAGAATTAAAATTGGATTGAATTGGATTTAACTTTGATTAAATAAAATTGAGCTGAATTTGGAATAAATTAAAGTCAAAATTCAGTTATGTTACAAATAATTTTGAATAAACTAAATTCTTATTCAAGATAGTAAGAGAAATGGAATGAATTCAAGTTGGCTAAATAAAATTTAGTTGGACTTGAATTAGAATTGGAAAAGAATTAAATTGAAAGGAAATTTAATTTAGAGAAGTAAGAATGATATTGTGTGAATAAAATTTTAACTCAACTAAATTCGAAGGAATTGTTTGAGAATGAATTTAGCGTAAGCTAAATTAAAAAAGAGAAGCTTGAAGATGAATTTAGTGTAAACTAAATTAAAAGGGAATTCGTATTGGCATGGATGAAATTTTGGTGGTTTCTTAAGAGAATTTTGGAAAGAAAAATAAAAACCCAGTTCTAGTATGGAATATAATTTTGGCAATAAAAGCTGTAAGTGTGAATGAATAATGGAATTAGATTATAATAGTGATGATTTGAATTATAAATAAATTCAAATGAGTGGAATAATTTAAAGTGATCATATTATTAACAAAATTCAGAATGAATCGAGGAGATGAATTAAAATTTCAATTGGATTGAATAAATAAACAAATTGAATTAAAATTTGTAAATGAATTGGAATTTGGTTGGATGAGAATCAATTGAAAATAAAATAAAAGTGATATAAGAAGAAATGGAAATATTGTGTGATTGAAACAACTTAAGCAAAGTGAAAAACAATTGTGGTCGGGCTTTATAAGGGTTCTCGAATGAAATTTGTTTAGATAATGAAATTGAATTGCAAGTGAAATGGTTTTAATTAATTATTGTGATATAACAAGGATGTATGGGTTGTAAATAATCCAGAGTGGAATGATATTAATATAAACTTGAATTGGTTAATGAAATTGAATAATTGCAATGTGATAACAATGCTTGGATTATAAACCCTGTAGAATTTAATAAAATTAATATAAAGTGAGTTAAGACTAATTTAAAATAACTATAGGCTTTAGTAATGATTATTACATGAATAACATTTAAACCTGCATTGAAAATTTGTCGTTTTGTGGTAAACGGAGATAAATAGTTTAAAGTAAGTAAATAATTGGTTTTTGAATAAATTAGAATGGTTGGAATTGTATTAAGTGATTTTGTATATAAATGCAAGTGAATTATGAAGAAATGCAAATGTATCAAATTTGAAATAAAAATTTGATTGTGGATCAATTTGGGATTGAATTGAAATAGATTGATGTTAGTGAAGCACATGTTAATCATATTGATGAAAATATGGATTGAGAGTAGTAAACTTGAATTTAAACCATTCAAGTGAAATAGAATGAAGTTTGGACTTGCATAAGAAATTTAAAAAGGTGATTGAAGTCTTTGAATTGCTGATAAAATATGGTTAACATTGTTAGACTATGAAGTTTGGGTTTGTAAAGAGGATTTAAAATGGTGTTGAAGTTGTGAATTGTTTATAAAGGAAGTTAACATGCATAATTATGGAGTTTGCTTGTTTAAACCTTGTAATTGATGCGTTTGGTTAAGATTAATGAATAGAATGTTATTAAATGCTCATATTATTGGAAAATGATGTGTTTGTTTAAGTAAGTACAGGTATGAGAGGCAATGGATTGAATTGGAGTGCGTATATGATACTATTTAGCTGCTTGCTTTAAAAATGCTAATAAAGGTACGCCTACGCAATAAAAATAAGAAATATGAACTGTTTTTTGTTTTTCCGACCGTGTGGGTCGACGTATATATATTCATATCTATTGTGAAATTGCAAAAGCTCCTCTACAGGGGAGACTCTGCCAAAATATTTCGGAAATTTTGGGAGTTAGAAAATTTTCGAAAAAAAAATTGAATTGTTTCATTAATGACAAAGTTGATTTCAAATAACAATTGAAAATAAAAAGGATTTTGGGATAGGAATTGAAACTAGTAGTTTCGATTTGTAACTTAAGAATTTGAGCAAAGTGAAATTGAGATTTCACTAAGTAAGTTTTTCTATTGAGTTTGGAACTTTTTTTTCTACCTTAGCAATTTCGGGGACGAAATTTTTTCATAAGGGGGAAGGAATGTAACGACCCGAAATTTTTGGTCGCCAAATTTGAACATTTAATTCATTTTAAACGTCGAATATGGATTTTAATTGGATTTTGAAATAAAAAGATTTTGGTTAGGTTAATAGAATTAGTTAAATTTCAAATACGGGAATGAAATTGAAATTTGAATAATAATAGCTTAATATTAGAATTGGGATAAATGGGAGAATCTGAGTGTAAATAAATATCAAAATAGATTCTAAAATTTATTTTAAGTCTACTTGGGTTTGAATTATAATATTGAACCATTGGATGAAATTAAAAGTCGATAGATTAAATTTGGAATTTTATATTAATTTAATAATGGAATTTAATAATATAATAATGCAAATAATCAAATATTGATTTAAAATGAATCGGAATGATTTCTAATGTGAATATAAATTTTATACGGGTTATAATAGAGTTAGTAAAATTTTAAAAGTGAAATTTTAGATGATTTCGACGATTGTGAAAATCGCTCAATTTAATCGACGAGTTAAAATTGCCTTCCAGGGCATAGTCTCAGAATTTGACGAAACCGGTTCCATTGGATCCGTAATAGTAAGTTATCATCGGATTTCAATTTTCGTAGCAATCGGAGTTGTCGTTCGACCCCGGCAGCTTAAAATGCATAGAAAATACTTAATCGATTTAAATTAAAATTGTCCGTTTATTTCCATAACTCGCGTATATGATCAAATTAGCTTCTGTAACACATTCCATTATGTTCGGAACATGGGTAAAACCTTAGGAACGCCAGGCGACACATGTGATTTGGAGATCATTAGTAGAAGTTGCTTTAAAACGAATTTAATAATAAAATATAGGGTTATACGTATATTTACACGTTTTCTTCACTAAACCCTAGATCTAGTTTCGACTGCCACTATCTTATTTAATGGCCGGAAATCATCAACCTTTCTCTTCAAATTCCGATCAATCCACAAGTTAATTTCAAAAACTTTCAACTACAAACATCGAGAGCTCGTTGAACTCTACGTTTCGAGCGGTGGAGATCGAAAATCATGGTGTGGATTGATGGGAATCGTGCCACGAAGGGGCTGCGTTTGAGCTCGGTTTCACGTTGATACAGGCGACCAAGTTTCATACTGTTTCGGCCGAGGGTGGAGGACTATGGGAGCTTCGATGTGGAGGTCACCGATCGTGGTATAGATGATCGTGGAGAGGTCGACGATCAACCCTAAATCACGGCTATAGGTTCGTGTTCGTAATTGTTACCTGGAGAGCATGCGTGAGAGGGAGAAGGGGACGGCCTGCTTTGGTTTGGTATAATATTATATGATATTTAAAAAGGAATTGTTTTTAATTATAGCTCAAACTATAATAATTTATATTTGAAACATACGTTGTCAGATTCAGACGAAACTGGCGACGCCGGAAGCGTAGAGACGCGTACTACGCAGTGGAGCAGTTCTGGAATCGTTTCGAGCAAGTAAAAATTTAGGTTAAATCGACATTGTTCTATTTAGTTTAAATTTGAACGCTCACCGAAAACTAAGGTGAGTTTGACTCACTCACGTCTGGAATATTAGTTAATTTGAATAGTCAATATTTAAATGATTGCTTGATTGGCTGAATATGATAATTATTGTCAAATTGAATCGATATATTATTGTGCTAATATCTGTGGATGCACGGAAAACATGTTGGAGGGATCCAACTGGATCCCTCACAAATAGAAATTTATTTATATTCCGTAATATATTAGAGTTATATTCTGTGATAAAATTGTTTTAGATCCTGTTATGCTATGCTCTGTTTAGTGGTAGATAAATTGGATATTTAATTGTGTCGTGCTCTGATTTAATGAATACAATTTGGAAATTTAAATATAAATAAATTAGGTTTTAAGGAAAATTTAAGAAATTCTTAAATAAAGAATTTAAAAGGAATTAAATTCAAGTGATGGGTTGATAATATGAAGTGTTTGAATTTATGGTTTAAAAAGGGAATTGAGAATGGTTTAAAATAATAGCGAGATTTATTTTAAAGAATGTGAAGTGTGTTTTGTCCTGGAAATTTTATTTTGTTTTTAAGAAAGCTTTCAAATTAAAAATTAGCAGTTTTAAATATGTTTAGAATATTTTTAGAAAGAAATATTATTTTAAAATGTTTTTAAGTGAAAGCAAACATTGATTAAGTAATTATGGTGTTTAATTATTTTTAAAAAAAATGTGAAGTAGTATTAAGTTTTCAAAAGGAAATTTCATTATGAATATCTGATTTAATAACCTTATTTTAAAAGTTAAATTTGATTCAAAATACTTAGGAAACCCCTATATATTTCCTTAAGTATAATTTTCAATTAAATAATTTCTAGAGCTTATTTTAAATATTCAAGCGTATGTTTGAAAGTGATTTCCAGGAAATAGCAACGTGTTTAAAATAAAAGGAGCTATTTTTAAAGTATGGAAAGGATTTTTCGGGATGAACAAAAAATTGAATTGGGATAAAACGTGTTTGATTGATAAAAAGAATTCTTTGGCTATTCTAAGATGGAAGTGTATTTCCCTGAAAGCGAAGTACGTTTAAGTAGATTTCTAAGTATAAGATAAAAATTTTAAATTTGATTTTAAAAGGATGTTTTAAGTAAATTCTTATGTAGGTTGCAGAGTTTTCAAAAGTAAATTTGTACTAAAGTAGTTATAGTAATAATTAATTAAGGAAAAATTGGCACTAAGTTTTAAAGTGATATTATTAATATTTATGTTTGTAAAATGGTTATATTTCAAAGATAATTAGTTAAAGTTTTATTTGAAATTTGTATAGCATTTCATAACTTTATTTTAAAATCTAGTATGACTTAACTTTATTTTAAAAATAATAGTTTATATTTTATTAAGCAGTTTTATTTGAGACATTTTTGGATCTTTATATATGTATTTTAAATTAAGTACGTAAGAAGTTTTAATATAAATGTCTAATTTATTTTCAAGAATAAAGAATTTAAATTATTTTAAACCTTAAACATTGGTACTTGGATGTTTCAAGGGAAATAACAATTCGGGAAATCTATTCCACAGAAAGAGTTGGGTTTGAAACTGTTTCAAAAGTGGTTTAAAAACGGAAATGTATCTTGTAAAGATATTTTTGAGGGAATAAATAATGTGGGAAATTATTTATTTTATGATGGATGTTTGTGGATGTTAATTGATAGTTAAATCAACGACTATCAATATTGGACAAATGCGTTGATCGTTTCGAAGAGACCAGGATCGAGATTTATTTCTCGAAAACCACTTCGATCCGGTTTGTACGTTTCGTGGAAAAACGTGTTCGGATTCGAAGATGGAGCAGTGAAGTGCAATGGCTAGTCGCTACTAATCTTGAGTATATTTCCAAAATGGATGTAGTAGGAGTAGTGCCTTCGGTTCCGTTCGAACTCGGGATGGACTTGTATGGACGAATGCTTTCGAAACATCGTCAGTTGGGCGATAGGCATTCTAAGTGAAATGTTCTAAAAGGTAACGCTTAGCCTCAAGTCTCATCAATCAGGAATGATTGAATATTAGGGGATATGCAGCAAGGCTTGGTGGGCAGCACCCATTTCTGGGTAAGCTCATTCCTGTCTAGATGTCCCTTTTATTTTGGCTTAGTGGTGCGGTTGCTGATCCCAACCGTGGGGTGATCTCACACGGGACTATCCAGTAAGTGGTAGTCCGGGCCTTGTGTTGTAGGGGATCAGGCGTGGTCCTCGGTACACTGATCTAGACCAGGTACTGTGACAGGTGGTACCCCAGTGCCTTGTCATTGTGGGAAATCCATTCTCCCTACGCGCCATTTACTTGTTTTGTTTGTATTACCCACTCTGTGGGTAGTAGCTGGAATTTAATCATGTAACAATTTCGGCTATTTTATAAGTATTTGTATATAGACCCTATTATAATATCTGAAGATTTCTATAAAAAGTGTTTTAGCTATCGTAAGGTAAAAACCCGACATGTTTATTTGTGGTGTGGTCTTACGAGATGCTTTTGTTTTCAAAGGATTTTTGAAACTTTAATAATCAATTTGGGTGCATTATTATCAACTGGTATTCCAGACTGACTCGGGTGTTATTTCATTATAATGCTCAGGTAAGACCGAGTATTATATGTTCAGGACAGGATGCTATGGAGCAGGAGAGGAGCTGGAATCCAAGACGTATTAATCGTACTTGTATATATATCCGCTGCTGACTGTATGGAATTGTCTGACTGGTAAATTTTGCTTGTATAAGATACTCTGATGATACATTGTATAAAACAGATATAGTTTTCATTTTGTGTAAAGCTCTATTACTGACTATTATATTTATTCCGCTGTGATGATTAGACTCTGATATTGTTTAGTTCCTTCTACTATCTCTTCTTCTTTAACTCTAATGGTTCGTATTTCTGTTCCACTTAAGTTAATTGATTTAGAATAGTGTTGACTCAAGGGGTACGGATTTGTGGGCTGTTACATTTCCAGTTCGACATTCATATGCAAAATGTCCTTTCTTGTCGCACTTGTAGCAAACAACACAGCCTTCCCTTTCTTGGTTGCTTCTCCCTTTTAAGCTCCTTTCCTTTAAAAATCTTTCCTTTTTTCCCTAAGGATCATGAACCTCAACTAATTTCCCCTTACCAAACATAGAGAGCATCTCTTCGTTCGTAATGGCCATCTCCACAACTACATTGCTTAGGTCATGAATGTATGGCATGGTTGCCTTGGCAATCTCTGGCTTCAATCCTCGAATAAACTTTACATTTCTCTTGATGATGGTGTTGATAATGTTGTTTCCATTTTTGGACAGCTCTGCAAATTTTGTGGCATATTCAATTACCAACAGTTCCCCTGCTCTTTATCCATAAACTTCCTCATCAATGCTGACTTGGCCACTTCGGATAGAGCCTCTCTTCAAATTTCCTTCAAAATTTAGCCCAAGTTAATTCTTCTCAGGTACTTCAATAGTAATCTCATTCCACCAGTATAATGCTACTCCCTGCAAATGTTTGAAAGCAAGTCTTCTGTTCATCATCTAGTCCTAAGTCAGTGAAAATTCTTTCACAGTGCAATAATCAGTTTTCTACATCGACAGCATCCTTTGTTCCTAAAAATGACTTCCTACTAAGACTAGTATTTTCCCTGCTCAGCTTGGCCTAGTTATTTGCCAACTAAGGCTATAGGATTTTCTCCCCCAACATTTACAGCATTTCCTCCAGCTACTCCTTTGGATGCTCCAGGATGCATCAGATTGATGAAGAATTGATACATCGTTCCCATATCTATGGGTAGGGTTCCTGCACCTATGTTGGCATTTGCATTTTGATTATCATTTGCCTGTCGACTCGGGTTCCTTACGGTATTAGGTCGAGCATTTCCTTTAGTTGTGATGCTTCCTCCATATAGATTCCCTCCTCTGCTTCCTGCTTCCATATATTCCATTCTCGTATATCTATATACAAGCCTTAGTAAGATACAGAAAAATAGTCTAAGAGAAAGAGAATACGTACTTATATATATATAACAAATGAAAATACATTACTATAACATTAACCCAAACCCCGATCTCATTCTTTGAATCAATGGGTTATGTTTTGAAAATCTTTTAGGTTTAAATTTCTTCTAAATTTATATAAAACTATGCTCTGATACCAACTTGTAACATCCCCCATTTGGATTCCCAAAACTAACTACTACGGATGTTGCAATCATCTATAGTTATTAATTCTCGGTGACCAAATGCGGTAATGTCAAATACATTGGTATACTAGAAACATGTGAATACGAAAAAATTTAAACTCAATTTAGAAAAAATCTCATTTCATTACAAATAATATTTCAGATTCATTACATAATCACTTACGTAAGCCACGTTAAAAGAAATTACAATTTATTACAAAATATACCAAGAACGACATATGAAGATGCCCGTTCAGAGAAATTACAATTTATTACAAAATATACCGAGAGCGACATATGAAGATGCCCCCTTAGTTGATCAGAGTCTAAATATAGGAAATTGAACAAATTTTCCCTTACATCCAAATAACACAAGGGACAATAGATATAATCTCCTAAATAGCTAGCTTGTTTCTTGCACGTCTTCGGAAGCTTATTCGTCAACTAATAACTCGAATAACCCATACACTCACTCTACTCAAATTAATTTTTGAGCACCTGAGATTTTAAGGGAAAAAATATAAACTTCGAGTTTACGGATAGTCTGGTGTGAATAATAATATACCATCTCGAACTAAATAGATATCTAACGAGACCACGCTGCTGAGCGGAACATTTTTTCCCATCGCTGGTACCTTAAGCAAAAGCTAATTAACTATATACCTTGCACCTGCATCCAGAGTGGTTCAAACATAACATAATATGATAAATAATTATACAATATATCAAGGATTTTCCATCCCTGTTCATTAGACTATCTGCCTCAACTTATAGTTTCTAGGGTCATTATTAACCTATTAGTTTTCATGGGCTAACTATAACCTGTTCCAAACTTACGGACTATCTGTCTGGTTTCATAGTTATCATGAGATAACTAAGAACCTATTGGCATCTACCAAAAACATCATCCAGTCATAGTTTTCATGGGCTAACTATGAACCTACTAGATTCTCCATTAACATCTCTAAGATCATAGTTTTCATGGGCTGGCTATGAACCTATTGATCTCTATTAACAACTTATTCCTGACATAGTTTCCATGGGCTGACTATGAACCTATTGATCTCTATTAACAACTTATTCCTGACATAGTTTTCATGGGATCTCTAAGAACCTATTAGCCTCTGCTAATAACATTTCTTAAGGCATAGTTTTCATGGGTTATAAATTTTTATAGGCGTAGATTCAAGGTCTCTAACCTATTTCATTGCTACCGAATGATGGTTTCTCTTTCCATAGGGTGGTCATAATGGAGAAATGGACTTATGGTTAAAAAGTTACACAAGTTTTAAATTCAGAAAACAAAGCTGGCATTACTGTATCATGTCTATGAAAGCATTTATATTGTAACTTGGCTTCGAAAGCTAATAGGTGCTGTAGAAATACCAAAACAAATGGGTACTATAGCAAGACTTCGAAAGCTAAAAGGTACTATAGCAATACGAAAGCAATTGGGTACTGTAGCATAGCTTCGAAAGCTAAAAGGTACTGTAGCGATACGAAAGAAAATGGTACTGTATCATGGCTTCGAATGCTAAAAAGCAAAGTAGCAATACAATAAAAAATGGGTAACGTATTCGCAAGCTAAAAGGTACTGTAGCAATAGGAAAGCAAATGGGTAATGTAACATGGATTCAAAAGCTAAAAGGTACTGTACCAATATGAAAGCAAATGGGTATTATAGCATGGCTTCGAAAACTAAAAGGTACTACAGTAATAGGAAAACAAATGGGTGTAGTAGCATGGCTTCGAAAGCTAAAAAAAGAAAATGGGTACTTTAGCATGGCTTCAAAAGCTAAAAGGTATAAAGTAATATGAAAGCCAATGGGTACTGTAACATGGTTTCAAAAGCTAAAAGGTAATGTAGCAATACAAAAGCAAAGGCGACGAATGGGTATAGTGGCAGACTCGTAATTAATGTAAAACTATTATTTTGCTAAGTAAAGTATATTCTTTTCACCAACTCTTATTATTATTCAAATTCCTGTTGGATAGACATGTATTTTATCAATTTCTTTGCAAAAACTGCTATAATAAGATTTCATAGTTTCCAAAATTATTTTCAAACCAATAATTGTTAATATAATTATTAAGTCTTTCTAGCTTAGAAAATTCATAATAAATCAAAAATACTTGGAAACAATCTAAAAAATTCATCAAAATCTAAGAAAACATTTTATTCACCATATAAAAATTTCATAGCGAAACTCATTATTTTATTACTTTTAATAATTAAAACCTGAAATAAATGCCCTTTTCATCTTAGAAAATTCATAAAATATTCCTATTAATTCTGAACATTATAAACTACAAACCCATCTTTAAAATTATGTATTACATAACATATCAAATCATTTGGAGGTCATTCACTAAGGTTTTTCCCTTGAAAAGTATCATAATAATTTCATAAAAATTCCAATAAATCACCATTCATGCAAACAATGGTAAAATCAGCCATATCATCATCAAACAATATGGAGTACATCAAAAATTCAAAATTTAACACATATATGAGACAGATACTATTATTCACCTTATTTTGAGAAAAAAAGTTGAGACTTGACTTGTTGATTTGATTCCCCTTAGCTTTAACTTGATTCTTTAACATTTCTTCCTTTAAAACCTTTAGCACTAACCTCTACTTTATTTATGTTTTGTATGGATGTTAAAATGGATTTAAGGGTGGAAGGATTTATATTTTAGAAATGAAGCTTATTCCAATTTTTCCCCTCTCATAAATCCACATACTTATGTTTAAGTTAAAATAATCTTACATGTTGATAGTTAAAGCATAACTCAATTGATTATCAAATGTCATCTCCTTCTTAGGCCACACATTATTCTGTTTAATTGATCTAATTAAATCTCTTGGATAATGTTAAAGATAAATTAGGGGTGTTACACACATGCTTAAGAAAAACTAGCTGGACCCAACAAAGTGGTCCCCGGGCGAAATAATGAAAGATTGGTCGTCAAACAACCTTCGATTTAGTAACCAAGGAATAAAACAGTAACCTACAAAAATATTTTTTTCATTTATCCTTATCAAATTTCCTTCTATAAATAAACCTCCTAGGGATACTAGGGTGTTGCAAATTGGTAGGACTTGCCATTTCTCCTACACGTTAACAAAATCTGCTTCTTGAAACAATGGAACCTAATTCTTGCTTGCAAAAATCATGTGCCGCACAACTAGCAACAAAGCTGAGAAAATTCTCCTCTATCCTCAAATGGTCGATGGGGAGTGTTGACTCACAAACCGCCAGATCAAAAGGTCGTATCGATCCTCAACCTTCTCGGCGTTGTCCCAAGACTAGTAACATCGGGATGGTCTAAACCGCCAAATCGATAGGTCTTATTGATCGTCAACATTTTATTCCCATCATTGTCCTAGTATTGGAAATGTCAAGAAATCATAAACTGCCTTGTCGATGGGTCTAGGCATTTCCCCATAAATGTCGGGAAGGTTAAAATCCAGATCGACAGGTCATATCAATCCCCAACCTTCTAAGAACTGGCGTTGTCCCAAAACTAGAAACATTGAAAACGTCTAAACCAGCAGATTGATGGGTCATATTGATCCTCAACCTTTTGAGAACCGGTGTTGTCCTAAGACTCGCAACGTCGTGGAGGTCAAATTCGTCGTATCGATTGGTCGAATCGATCCTCATCATTTTGAAAAACGGCATTGTCCATAGATTGGCAATGTCGGGTAGGCTTAAACCATCAGATCAACGGGTTGTATCGATCCCCAATCTTCTAAGAATCGGCATGGCCTCAAGACTGGCAAAGTCGGGAAGATCAAAACCACCGAGTCAACTTTCACATCAACCACTCACCTTTTGAGTATCGGCATTGCTCTAGCAATGTCATGAAGGCTCAAAACCAATGGGTCGACGGTCAAGTCGGCCCCTACCTTCTAAGAGCTAGCATTGTTCCAACAATGTCGAGAAGGTCCAAACTATTGGATTGGCGGTCACATCGATCCTCTACTTTTTGAGAATGGGCATCGCCCCAGCAATATAGAAAAGAGAAGCCAACTTCCAAATAGCCATAGTTGCCTGGAGATTGGCAGAAGCACACTATCACCTAAAGATAAGTGATGATTGGGGAAGAAAAGCCTAGCCCTCAAAAATACATCACTTCTTGGAGATTGACGGTGACATGGAGACTTGATAACATAATCTACCTTTTTGAATTCGTTGCTACCTGAAGATTAGTGGCAATAGGAAGGTTCTCCAGTCCAAACCAAGAACCGATCAGATAGTTTGATTTAAACCGTTAGGTATTTACCATCATGCGATGTTTAGTGTTGACTAGAAGAACTGATAACCTATTTAAGGACCAACCAGACCATTAAGTCTTAACTTTTATGAATGTACAATCGCTCGAAGAATTGAGATGCTAAGGAGATACCCTAGAGTGAAACCATCCATACACTGGCTTTTAGAGCAAGAATTCGAAGCTCGATCGAAGCTTTAGCCCAACCTTCTATAAACCTATGCTACCTAAAGATTGGCAACATCAAGAAGGTACCGTCTTATAACATTCATAAGCCTGACATCATTGAAGATAATGTCGGGATGGCATAATCGTAAAATCCTCAGTAATCTAAAGTTGCCCAAAGACAGCAACATAAGGATGTAGTATTCACGTCCGATCCAATCAAATCATTTTACTCTAACCTACAAATATCAGCTATTGTCTAGAGTTAGACAACATTAAGGAAGAATCTTCAAAATGAAATCACCATTGTGCCAGTTTCGAAGGTACAAAATTATGCACGACCTGATTTTCGACTCCGAACTTCAGGAACTCAACTGTTTCCCATATATTGGAAATGTTAGAGTAGAGCACTCAAAAATGAACCATTGGCGTGCTAATTTCCGTAGATAGAAACTAGTACATGTCTGGAGTGTCATCCATAGTCATTGGAATTTTTTACTGTTTCCTAGAAATAGACAACTTCAAGGAAGGATGATTAGAATCTGATAATTCTTGTGCTTGCTTCTAGAGATTTAACTAGTGCCCAACTAGATTCCAGTGACAGCATTGGCGAGCAAGTAGGACATGCTCGATCAAGGGTAGGTGAGCATAGTCGTTGAAAATAGAAAACAAGTACTGTTGGAACTTTTCGATCCATGAATAGGATTGTGGAAGCGCTATCGGACTGTTGGCAATTCAATAATTTTCCTTGCCTGTTTAACTCGTACGATCACCCAAACTTGCGACAGGGAAACTCCATGGATATGATTCATTTCATGATAGAAACACATGAATATGGCTTAAATATTGCATATAATGTTCCCTATAATAGGCAACAAGTTAGAACTTGGACTATGTGCAATGAAAGTCGGTCAAGGGAAACTAGAACTCAATAATTGGGGACCTAGCTTTTCCCGAAGATAGGCAGTGCTTGGAAGTTATAAACACACAAGGGTTGATCGAATAATTCAACCCCAACATGCAGGAATCAACCGTTTCCTAGAGGAAGATGACATTAACAAGGATGCTTGGAAATGAAGAATTCACATGCTAGTTTTCAAATATCAAAACAAGTGCACTATTGAACCCCCACAACAATATTAGCAGCCAAGTGGAACATGCTTAGTGGAGAATATGAAGGGATGACCACGGAGAATCTAAAGTAGGTACATTGGACTTCCCCGATCCAAGATCAGGGTTAGGAAGACATACATGGACTGAGGGAAATTGGGTAATTTACCCCTCAATATTTAGCTACTACTAGTACCTAGAGTCGGGCATTTTGAAAATGGGTTCCGCCAATAGGATTCAGTTTCATGCAAAGATCATACATAGAGAAGATGAATATCCCAACTATTGCTCCCAGACAGTAAGAAGCGACACTGAACTGGGATTCTTCATGACTAATAGCTTGTCAAAAAGGAATATGACCCATTTAAACTAAAAACAAAGGGTACTGACTATATGACCAAAAGGAAGACCGACTAGCCAGCGAGCTTCGAGAGATCTTTACTTGCATATTAACTGCCAGTCATAGTTATGTTAAATTTTTATTTCATATTAACTGCCAGTTAAATTTACGTTTATTTTTACATATAAACTGCCAATTAACAATTATTAAATTTATTTTGAGTACAAACTGATAATTGATACATTATTTATCACCTGTTATGTATTGATGATTGTTTGAAATTGGATGATGACTGTGATAAATGGATGTATGATTTGATGGATGAATGGATGATTAATTTTATTAATTGCAAGTTGCTATGCATTTCATTCATTCGGGATTGCGGTTTGAAACGATATATAACCGCATTTTTTTTCCATTTTAAATTGCGGATTGAAATGATAAACATCCGTATCACTTGACAATAGGATAGAAAATTATATACAGGTACCGCGGTAATATATAAAATTATTTTTGAAATGTTTTTCTACGGTTTTGTAAAGTTATATATATATGGTTTATGAGATATTTATTTGGTTATTGATAAAGGCTATTATATATATATATATATATATATATAGTAATTTCCGGTTTTTAAGCTTTGTATAAATTTGATTTGGAGTTTAAATAAATTTGATTTTAAGATCAAATAAGATTAAACATTTATTTAAAATTTAATTTCTGGAGTTTTATGACTTAAATGAGAATAGATTTAGAAGATGAATATTAAGTTAAATTGAAATTTAATAAAAATTAGAATTTTTAAAGGATATGATTTTTATAACTGGATTTTTGTGTAAAGTGATTTTAATGAATATCAGGTTGATTAAATGAATATATAATAAATTGAAAGATGATCCAGTTATATGAAGTTAAAGATTTTCTTAAATTATATTGAACAGGAAATTATTGTCAAGGACAAAATTTCACAGCTTTTTAGCCTCAAGGACAGACCTTCAATATTTTATCCTGAAGGACAACTTTCTGTAGGTATCAGTTTTTAGTTATGATAGCAGTTTTTAGGTATCAGTTTGTAGTTATCGGTAGCAGTTTTTAAGTATCAGTTTTTAGCTAGGTATCAGTTTTATTGTCCTTATGAATAATTTTGAAAAACGTTTGTCTTTCTGAATAATTTTTAGAAGAATGTTTGTCCTTATGGTAAAAATATTGAGGTCGTGTCCTTAAGACAAAAAATATAGAAATTTTTGTCCTTTAAATTAATTCTCCCTTATATTGAATTCATTAAGCACACATTTCAAGTCTAAATAATAAGTAACTGAATTTGATATATATATGGAATTGTCAAATGAGTCTGTTTGAAATGGTGAAATATTTAAAGCCTTGAAACATAAGAATTGAAATGGTATTTGGAAGTTTAAATCGATATTTGAAATTGATTTGTGAAATCTAAAGAAGCTATTTTGTTTATAAAAGTAATTTAATATTTAACCATTTAAGAGATGAAAATTTTGTTTCAAAGCTATGTTTTCAAGGTAGTATAACTTGGAAATATTATATTCAAGAGTTTTGATTTCTAAATATTTTACTTTGGAAACCCTATGATTTTGAAAAGAATATATATTGGAAAATAAAATGATATCGTATTGATTTGGGGTTTTAAGAATAAATGATATCATATTTATATGGGTTTTAAATGGATATTTTATTTTGGTTTTAAAAGAATAATTATTTTTAAATGACCGCGGTGTTATAATAACGATTGGTTGGCAAAGAGACCGGGATCGGATATGGACATACTCTCGGTTGATACCCAAAACCACTTTGACTAACCGTGTACGCGGTGGAGATTCCAGAATGAAGTAGGTTGGTGGCGGCGTTTCCTGTAAGGTAAGTACGTGGACCCAACTCCCGTGAGTTGGCATAAGGTGGCTAAAACAGGAGCGATCGACGGGTTAATGAGGTAGCACCTCTGATCGGACACTTCCCTTCGATACTATAATATGACTTTGGATTTTATTCGGTGTCCACCTTCACTTTTGATTTCTTTGATGTGGGGAGTTTGTCCGAGGTGGGCGGCAGCTGCGCGTTTCCATCGGCCCGGAAGCGTAATTGGTATATCTACCCTGGCATTGCCTAGTTGTGCCGTGTCACCTACCCTAGCGCGCCTTATACGATTTTGTTTTGTACCATACCTATGGAGTGCCCTCTGACGACGCCCATTACGGGGGAGATTACGGTACTGTATAGACTATGGGAATATATAAATGTGTTAAGGTGGAAAATGTAAAGCCTTAACGCTATTTAAAAGTAAGTTTACTTTGCAATTAGACACTATTATAATAGCGCAATATACTACATAGTAAATAGTTTAACGGATCCTTAGGAGATGTAAATCCCGAGCATCTCTTGAGTTAGTGTACTCATATTTATTTCTGTTAATTTAACTCACATAAGATTTTTAGTTCTGACTCGAGTGTTTTGTCTTTTCAAATTCGCTCGGGTTAGTCCACGCGTTTCAGGATCGAAGACTTTAGCTCTAGAGGACGAAGACGGAGTTTTCTATTAATATTATTTATACTAGTAAACTACACACTGTTCCGCTGCATTGTTATTGGTATGTGTAACTCTGATATGTATTATATAAATGTTTTGTAAACAGATTTATAAACTGTATATTTTATTATTATATTTTATCCTTCCGCTGCGAGATTCTGTTTTCTTTTATTTCTTTCTTGTTTTTTTTATTTACCTCATAACAATCCGCACTTCCGCATGGTTTGAATCGGTATGTGTGTCGATTTTAAATCATGCGAAAAGGCGGGATGTTACAGTTGGTATCAGAGCTTTGGTTTAGCGACAAACCTTATCTTTGTGGGGTTTGACTCTTTGTAATAGGGTAGTAATACCCTATGGGAGTCGCTGAGTGTATATATGAGAGAGCGTACTTGTTAGTGTTATTAAAAGATTTTAATATTGTGTTAATCTGTCCCGTTTTGTATTTATAAATTCTGGTTGGTGCATGGGACGCTATGACGTCAATAGGGATTTCTAAACACTTAATAGGACAGACCGACATGATATTTGTTTTTATATAGGTGAATGAAATAATTTTGCCTATTATATTTTCTGTATATAAAATAAAAATTTTCAAATGATATCTATATTTGGGTGCAACAATTGATTGTTAGGCAATAAAGTGTAAACAATAATAGAAATAAGATTGAAAAATAAGATAAATGAAATTTGGAAATTTAGAACTTAAGTCCGGGGTTTTTCTTTTGAATGATTTTGAAATATATTAATAATTTTGTTTATAAGTATTTTATGATATAAATATTTAACATAATTCGAAAGAATCGTTTTAAAGAAGATTTTGGAGAAAATAAGTTTTGTACTTTCCTCTTTGTCGCTGGAAAATAATTTCGGTGATGGCGGCCGCATCATCGACTTTCATTTTCGAGTTTCGAAGGAAAAAGGCCACTGTAGTAGTTCCACTGCAGATTCATTTTTGAAAAAGATATAAATTTTTAATTGTTTTAAATAAAATTAGAGGTATATAAGTTGGAAGAATATATTTATGTAATATTTCAAAATAATTTGAAATTTAACTCGGTATTTAATTCTTAAATTTCCATTAATTAATTGTTTAAATTATTTTAGTGAAATAAAAGGTAAGTGATTAATAAATTGAAACCTCTAATTTAGGTAAGAGATTTAATGCAAAGTTATAAAGGGAAATTTGAAATTTGTAACATATGAGATAAAGAGTAATATTGTTGAACATTAAATTTAATTAAAAAATGAGATAAAACTTGTATAAGTTCATTTGCATTTTCTTTAACATATATAACTTACCAAATATAAAAAGTTGAACAGTTTAATAAGAAATGTAGTAGAAATTTGTACAAGTAACAGTAGGTAATGAAGCATTCAATGAATTTGCTGTATTCAATAACTTAAGATATAATTGAAATTTTACCAAGTAAATATAAGTAAAGGTAAGCATGATAGATAGATGATTATAAAACTTAAGGAATTAAAGTAAATAAATAAGGACATGCTATTGTAAATGAATGAATAATTATAACAAAATATAAGGAACCAGCTGACCCGAGTTAATGGAATTGAATAATTGTAAGTAATAAGTAAAAATGAATGAGCAAACCTTTGATAAGTAAATGTGAATGAGAAAAAAATCACTATATAAACAAAAAGGGAAATCAAACAACTAAAGCATGAAATTTATAATAAGTTAGTTTGGTTGCTGGTTTGAATTGTTATTGTTTGATTTATGGTTGGTTGGGTAAGGAAATTTGAAGTTGTTGGATGAATAAATAATCTATTTTGTTCCATCTAAGACTGTTGAGTAAATGATGCACTTGATAGTTATTTTTCATTCCGTACAATTTCAGGTTTGAACCCACACAACTATTTGATTGTGTGATTGTATGGTTGTTTTGTAATTGTATGAATGATGTTCGAGGAAATTGATGGTTCTTGTATTAATTTGGATGATTAGTGATTGCAACTACTTAGATATTTAAATTTTGGACTTAGAAATATTTCGAAATGTTCTCCAAACTCTAATAAATTTAAGTATAAAAAGATAATGTTGTAAATTTGTATATTTTAAGAAAAGTAACAGATATTGTAAATTTAATTGTTCATAAGGTAATGTTTTGAATAAGATATGTAGATTCTAAATCCTTCTTTTCCCTTCTTTTTCCTTTTCGGAGACGAAAAGTTTTGAGTGGGGGAGAGTGTAACGACCCGTAAATTTCGACGATTTAATTTATTTAATAGAATTTTGTAATAAAAATTTAGTAGAAATAATAAAAGGTGATAAATATATATATATTGAACGCTAATTTAACAATGGTAATTTAAGCCTTTGTTTGTAATATGAATAAATTTTTCAATAAAAATTGGTGTAAGTATTGTACCTGAATATAGTGGGAAGATAGAGAATATAGGTAAGGCATTTAATTAGTTAAGTGTAAATTTATGGGTATAATAAAAATTCATATACATTACCTAATCAATCTGTCAATTAATTTGTTAAAAAAATCAAAACCTTTTAATTTGGTAAATAATTTGATGCGTATTGATAAGCGTTACTTTAACGATTAATTTTAAAGTGATGGGAAGAAAATAAGTAAAGTTATGCAGTAATAAATAAATAAAAATATGCAATAAATAGGAAACTGACATAACATTTATTTATATGAACGTTACTTATTGATTTGAGAGTAACGGAAGTGTGAACGTAGAATAAAATAAGCGTAGATTTATGTTAGGTAATTATTGAGAATATGGGGAATAAGTTGAAATAATATTAATTAAAAATTTATGCGTAAAACATGTTATGTAAGATATATTGATTCCATTTAATAAATTGAGGATTAATATTATCGAAGAGGATTAAATATGGTCTCAATGTAAATTTAGATAAGTTTTGAAATAAAGACTAATTCCATTCAAAAGATGACAATGGGTGCAATATTTTGATTTGTAAGCAATAGTAATAGGTTACATGTTTAATTGGTTGATAGAATTTGAATTGAAATAAATGTTAATACACTAAATAAAGGTTACATTAATATGATAAGTAATACAATGTCTAGAAGTTTAATATAGAGTGTGTTAAGACGTAGAAATGGAAATTAGGAAGCAGTTGGAATTAAATGAAATTTTAGGTGTATTTATGAGAAATTTACGTACAATTAAAGAGGCGAATGAAATAAATACCAACCAATTTTAGTGAATAACGAGATCTAAACCTAAATAAATAAATTCCTTGAAATTTAAGTTTTAATTTTTGATAAATCGGATTTGTACTTTAATATTGAAAATTTTGGGATTATTCAAAAATAAATTAATGTAGGAAGTTGTTAAAGGATTCTGAATTTACCAAGTGGTCCAAACTGACAAAATTTGCAAATAATTAAAGTTGGATTGTAAATCTGATTCAATTAACCTATTATTAATTTATTTGTTTGGAATATAAAAAGTAATGATAGGGTTAATTGAAATTAAGGGTAGTTTAATTTGTATGTTATTTGTGATTAAGGCAAGATGGGTGGATATTAGGAGTTATATACTTAGATCATTCAATTTATTTGGATAACATTGTAATAAATGTAATTAAATGTACATTTACGTGAAATATAATACCATGCTTAATAGATTGCTAAGTTGTATATATTAAAGGGAATTTTATTAATTGTTTTTAAAAAACCTTAATTAATATGGTTGATAAATTTAATATAAGAAAAACCAATGAAATTCTAGGGAATAATGTAGGTTAATATGAGTTAGTAGTTAGGGTAGTGACTAAAATTGGTAATACATTGCAATTAATGTTAATAGTGTTGACATAAGCTAATAAATTTAAATGTTAATGCAGTACCAATTTATGTATTTAAGGTAATTGCAAAATTGGAATTTGATAAATGCAGTAACTAACTCAGGGCAAATAGATTTTATGGAATCAATAAAAGATAGGTAAATTTAATGATTTTTTGGTGGTAATTTAAGCATGAATGGGAATAAATCGGGCAATGGTGAGAATTATTAATTATTACCCATCAATTTATTTAGAATCTAAATCAAATGCAACATTCGTTGTTATTTGTAGCTTATAGGTGGAAATAACGTAAACTTTATTCAGAATATGATAATTAGTTAGATTAAAAGAATGGAAGGCAAGATATATGGATTCATTTGGATTTAGAACATGATAATTTGAATTTATTGAATTTATTGGAAATTGAATAGAACATTTTATGTGATTGAAATTAAAGTTGGAATTCGGAGATGTTTTAGGAATTCCCATCTATGGGATACCAATAGATAGGATAATTAAATGAAAGGTCAACTAAAGAATTTCTGCAAAGTTAATTTATAATTTGTAGATAAAATAAAATTGAAGTTTTACGCTGAAGTTAATAATGTACTCAACATTTAAGAAACATCTTAAATTGTCTAAATTTGAATAAACAATGAAGTAATAAATAATAATTATTAATAAAATCCAAAATTTGGTAACCCGTTTTCAAATTAATGATAATTAGTGTTGGTATAGGCTATTTATTTAAGTAATAGTGCGATGCCAGAAAAAATGGATTGGAAGTAATTGCGAAATATAAATAAAATATTTTAGTAGGGAATTCAAATGTATATATACATAGAAATGTGGATTTTTATAGTATGAAAACTTAGTAATTTTACAATAGTTAAATCTATTGAGAATGAATAAAAATCTAAGATAATTATTACGGTAATTTAGAAATTTAGTTGAAAATGGAAACTTATCTATGAATTTGGAATTTAATGAAATTGTGAATTTATATTGAAACTTATAAATGAAGCATCTAAATTTACATTTGTAAATACGTTTAAAATTCAATGTAAATGTCTGAGGAAGAAATTAATTTATTTACTAATCCGTAACGTATCCAATTAATATAAAATATTCTGGTGGGCCAACAACCGTTTTGCGCGTTTATGATTCGTGCCCACCTATCCTATTTCACTTTGTCTATTTATAGGCTGTGTAAACCCTAGCCTCCATCTATCTTCATTTCTCTCTGTGTGTTCTTTTCTTCAACTTCTTCTCTTCCAATGGCTGCAAAATTTCTAGATCCAGTTACAATCCAAAATAAAAAAAATAAAAAAATAAAAAATATTTCAAACTCCTCTAAAAATTCCAGAAAAATTATATGTCATAATTCTCGAAGAGCGTAATCTGTTGGTACTGTCCGTTTTTTTTGATTGGTGCTGTAGCGTGCTCGAATTTGAGAAGAAGGACGTGGCCTGTGACGTGGCATGGTGATGGGGTATATTTGTCTATTTTGTTTTATTTAATTTTTGTTTCAATCGAAATTTTCGAATAACTTTCTCATACTTTGTCCGATTCACACGAAATTATTTTTTGTTAGGATCGTAATTAAATTCCAGATCTGTTGACGTTGGTTTAGACCAATTCGGAGACCGTCGAATTTTTGAGTTTAAATTGAATTTAAATTCGATTTAAATTCAAAAGGTGAGTGTTTTAACCTACTCACAATTTCTAAAATTTCTTGTGTTTGTTAAATTAATTTTAGATATGAGTAGAAATTTATTTATGACTGTTTGGCATGTTTATTCATTATCTCTAATAAATCGCATTCATTTAATATAACTGTTAATTAATTTTATTTATTGCATAAATTTGACAGTTAGAATTTATTTAATTGCATATTAACTGCCAGTCATAGTTATGTTAAATTTTTATTTCATATTAACTCCAGTTAAATTTACGTTTATTTTTACATTTAAACTGCCAATTAACAGTTATTAAATTTATTTTGAGTACAAACTGATAATTGATACCATTATTTATCACCTGTTATGTATTGATGATTGTTTGAAATTGGATGATGACTGTGATAAATGGATGTATGATTTGATGGATGAATGGATGATTAATTTTATTAATTGCAAGTTGCTATGCATTTCATTCATTCGGGATTACGGTTTGAAATGATATATAACCGCATTTTTTTCATTTTAAATTGCGGATTGAAATGATAAACATCCGTATCACTTGACCATAGGATAGAAAATTATATACAGGCACCGCGGTAAATATATAAAATTATTTTTGAAATGTTTTTCTATGGTTTTGTAAAGTGATATATATATGGTTTATGAGATATTTATTTGGTTATTGATAAAGGCTATTATATATATATATATATATATATATATATATATATATATATATATATAGTAATTTCCGGTTTTTAAGCTTTGTGTAAATTTGATTTGAAGTTTAAATAAATTTGATTTTAAGATGAAATAAGATTAAACATTTATTTAAAATTTAATTTCTGGAGTTTTATGACTTAAATGGGAATAGATTTGGAAGATGAATATTAAGTTAAATTGAAATTTAATAAAAATTAGAATTTTTAAAGGATATGATTTTTATAACTGGATTTTTGTGTAAAGTGATTTTAATGAATATCAGGTTGATTAAATGAATATATAATAAATTGAAAGATGATCCAGTTATATGAAGATAAAGGTTTTCTTAAATTATATTGAATTCATTAAGCAAACATTTCAAGTCTAAATAATAAGTAACTAAATTTGATATATATATATGGAATTGTCAAATGAGTCTTTTTGAAATGGTGAAATATCTAAAGCCTTGAAACATAAGAATTGAAATGGTATTTGGAAGTTTAAATCGATATTTGAAATTGATTTATGAAATCTAAAGAAGCTATTTTGTTTATAAAAGTAATTTAATATTTAACCATTTAAGAGATGGAAATTTTGTTTCAAAGCTATGTTTTCAAGGTAGTATAATTTGGAAATATTATATTCAAGAGTTTTGATTTCTAAATATTTTACTTTGGAAACCCTATGATTTTGAAAAGAATATATATTGGAAAATAAAATGATATCGTATTGATTTGGGGTTTTAAGAATAAATGATATCATATTTATATGGGTTTTAAATGGATATTTTATTTGGTTTTAAAAGAATAATTATTTTTAAATGACCGCGGTGTTATAATAACGATTGGTTGGCAAAGAGACCGGGATCGGATATGGACATACTCTCTGTCGATACCGAAAACCACTTTAACTAACCGTGTACGCGGTGGAGATTCCAGAATGAAGAAGGTTGGTGGCGGCGTTTCCTGTTAGGTAAGTACGTGGACCCAACTCCCGTGAGTTGGCATAAGGTGGCTAAAACAGGAGCGATCGACGGGTTAATGAGGTAGCACCTCTGATCGGACACTTCCCTTCGATACTATACTATGACTTTGGATTTTATTCGGTGGCCACCTTCACTTTTGATTTCTTTGATGTGGGGAGTTTGTCCAAGGTGGGCGGCAGCTGCGCGCTGCGCGTTTCCATCGGCCCGGAAGCGTAATTGGTATATCTACCCTGGCATTGCCTAGTTGTGCCGTGTCACCTACCCTAGCGCGCCTTATACGATTTTGTTTTGTACCATACCTATGGAATGCCCTCTGACGACGCCCATTACGGGGGAGATTACGGTACTGTATAGACTATGGGAATATATAAATGTGTTAAGGTGGAAAATGTAAAGCCTTAATGCTATTTAAAAGTAAGTTTATTTTACAATTAGACACTATTATAATAGCGCAATATACTACATAGTAAATAGTTTAACGGATCCTTAGGAGATGTAAATCCCGAGCATCTCTTGACTTACTGTACTCATATTTATTTCTGTTAATTTAACTCACATAAGATCTTTTAGTTCTGACTCGAGCGTTTTGTCTTTTCAAATTCGCTCGGATCAGTCCGAGCGTTTCAGGATCGAAGACTTTAGCTCTAGAGGACGAAGACGGAGTTTTCTATTAATATTATTTATACTAGTGCACTACACACTATTCCGCTGCATTGTTATTGGTATGTGTAACTCTGATATGTATTATATAAATGTTTTGTAAACAGATTTATAAACTGTATATTTTATTATTATATTTTATCGTTCCGCTGTGAGATTCTGTTTTCTTTTATTTCTTGTTTTTTTTTATTTACCCCATAACAATCCGCCCTTCCGCATGGTTTGAATCGCTATGTGTGTCGATTTTAAATCATGCGAAAAGGCGGGATGTTACAGGTAAGACTGGGAAGCTAGCTCCAAGGTGTTGGATCTTTTCCGTGTTCAGATAAGGATAAGTGTTTTGGCCTGCAGGGTTGAATTGCCAGTTTGGAAGACTGGGATTCATTGTGTTTCACGTATCTCTAAAGGAGTACATGTCTGATCCATCTCTAGTTGTGGAACCCGCAGTTCGGGAGATTTAGGTAGTTGAGTCAGACTTGTTTATGGTCTGATATCCTGTTTAGTTTTGTATATCTAGAAGAGTAGGAGCTCGGCAGCTTAGTAGTATAGCTTGTTGGATTCAGTAGAGCTAGTATCCCAGTGTTTATACCTGGGAAACTCGAGATATTGCTTGGAAGTCAATCCTGATTTGTGTCAGGATCATTAAATTTGTTTAATTGAGTGAATTGATTGATATGGTTGTTAGCATATGATTGATAATACATGCTTGTGATTTAAATTAAAATCTTCGATGGGTTATTAAATTACCCTTGCTTTTAAATTTCGGGGAAAAAAATTCTTTTAAGGGGGGAGGAATGTGATGACCCGGAATTTTGGGCAAAATGAATTGAATAATCTGTATTAAAAATTAAATTGATTTGATAATTGTCTTCTAAAATTGTAATATAAACTGGAAATTTATTCTTTTATAAGCAAATAAATATTTAATTGGTGAATTTTAACTTTTAAAAGATAATAAAATGTTTTCTATTTATAATGTATATATTTGTATATATTTTAAATAGAAATCTTTGGTTTGAATTTAATAAATAAGATCTTGTTTTCAAATTCTAAAATATATTTGGCAATTTGGAAATTTTGATTAATTTAATATAAATTTTTCTAAGCTATTTAAAGGTTAATTTTATAGTTTTAAAATACTTAAGATAAATGTTTAATTTTCTAAAATATATTAAGCTTAAGTATAAATTTAAATAAGAGTAATAAAAAGGTTTGTTTTATTTTCATTCTAAATATTACTTGATAAATATGATTTGGAAATATATATATAAGTTTAAAATACAATTTACATATGATCATTAATTCATTTGATAGAATAAGTAAATTATAAGTAAAGAGACAATTTCTTTTATAAATTGTTTAAAATTAGCAATTTGTTATTTTCAAACAATAATAATAATTTGTTATTTTTATAAACAGATTTTAAAGAAAATTAAATTGTTATTTTCAAATTTAATATGTTTTTGATTTTAAATTGTGCTTTTGAATTAAATTTGAATTTGAATTTTAAAATTTAAATTGAAAAGTTATATATTTTAAAATATTTTGGATTTAAAAATATTTGTGTAATGCTTTATTTATTTTTTCTCTAAGGAAATTCATATATATATATATATAAAGATAAGCATTTATAAATAATAAAGTAAGTATAAACAAATGTTACTTAATAAACTAAGGCAATTGATAAATGTTAAATTTTAAACATGTGTCATCTTGAATTTTTTATTTTTCTTTTATTTTTATTAAATCGTACTTTCATCTTATAAAAGCATATGCCTCCTCTCTTCAATTCCTTTTTTCTTTTCAAATCAAAAGTTTAGAAAATTTTAAAACCTGTGCTGAAAACAAAATCTATAGAAGATACTTTCATAAACCAAAAAAAACATATCATATTCAAGCCCATACATTTTCAAAGATCAATATCAAAGCCTGCAAACCATATTTTTCAAATCATCAACCTATATCATTTCAGAAACCAGAAAACTCATCCTAATGTGATCAAGTACCACTTCAAACTAGAAGAATCAAATTCTTTAACCTGTTATTCAATTCCCAGAATCAAACTATTTGCCTAAAACATGAATATTCTTTTCAAATCAAAACAATTCAAAAGCCTGTTCTTTTGCAAACCTGAGAATTTATCGAAGCATGTTCAAGCAATCATCTCTGCCTTTAAAAGCAAGCCTGGAATCAAAGCAGTCTCTATTTGCAAGCATTCCAGTTCCTTAAAGATTAGCAATTTAAGTTTTAAATCAAAGAAGCAAAAGCATATTCCAGTTTCGACACTCAGTTTAAAAGTTTTTATTTAAGAGGCTCTGTTCATCATCTTAATCAGGTGAGTAACACTTTTTTTAGAAATAATAATAATTATAATTATGGTTGCATGTTAATTCTTGTGATAAATATGTACTGTGTGTATATATATATATAAGTGAATCTTCTGTGTATATATGAATGTATATATGTGTGCATACTATTATTTTTATGCTACACTGTTTTTAGATTCCCAGGTTCAAAATTTATACAAAAATCCATATTCTCTTGATCTCACTATTGTTAGAACTTAAGTCTCAAACAAGATTTGTTTGTTGATTTTATACTAAGTTTTAAAATTTTATCCAAGTTAAAATGAATTAGATTTTTCACTGGAAACTAAAAATAAAAGAGCTAGTTTAACATAGGTGAAAATTTAATCATCCTAATTCATTACTTCAGACATATGATCTGAAAACTTAACCCAAAATTTTGATTTTTAGAAGTGATATCATAATTTTTCGTAATGGAAAATGGGTGTTGTTCTAGTTTAACCAGAAATTGGTTTTCGAGGGGTTTCTGATGTTCTCGATGGTCTAGGAGATCGGGGTTCCTTATGGTGGTAGTAGGATGATCGAAGATGGTGGGGAAAATGCAAAAGTGATGGTAGTTCATTGTGGCGGTGGATGATTTGAGGCTGTAAACCTAGTTTTGGAGATGGCGTGAAATGATCCACCCTGGTGGGGATGATCGAGTTCAACAGAACTTAGGGAGATGGAAAAGGGGATGTTGACGAGGTCGTGGCTGGAGTTGCCGACACTCCGGTGGTCGGAGAGACGAGGTTGAGGTTTTTTTTTTCCAAGTTGGTATGTTTTTCCAGGTTTGAGCAGTAATGCTCGATTTTGATTTCAAGTTGATAGTGATGTTTCGATGGTCGTAGTCTGATCTGGGGATGATCGTCGAGATGTGTGGATCGTCGTGGATGGTCAGAGGTGGCGGAACATCCGGTGCTTATGCACGGTGCATTCTAGTATGGTGAAGTCTAGAATTGTTGAGGATGGTATCTCGAGTTTTCTCGAGTAGTTCGACTGTTTTACTCGAAGATTTTTGAATTAGACTCGAAGCTCTTGAATGGTGGGCTAGGGTCAATGTTTATGTTACAGATTTTTTTTTTATAAAAACCCGTCTGTTTCAAATTTTGAAATGATTTTAAAATTTGAAAGCAAGATTTAAACAAGTTTAAATCCAGTTTAAAACATGGATTCTAATTTAACTTCATATCCTAGTTTTGAAATGAATAAGTTTTTAAATTTAGGTTGTTTTGACAACTTTAAAATGATTCGAATTTAAAATGGACTTGGTTTAAAACTCTTATAAATTTAATTTATAAATGAGAAGTGATTCTTTAACATTTGGATTTAAAAAGGGTTTTTAAATTGTTTTTAAATTTTGTAAAGTTAAATTTGTATTCATTTTGAATCTTAAATTTGAAATGAAATTTAAACGAAATTTAAAGTAAAATGTTTTCAAATGCTTTTGTTAATGACAATTTAATCATTAATAAGAATAATGTTTTCTCTTAAAGTTTATTAAGATTTAATAATTTGAGATTCACTAAATTAATAAGGTAATTAAAAGATGATTAATTAAGTTAATTAATTAATTAATGATTTAGTGTTAATTAATTAATTAATTAAGCATTGTAAGCTAATTAATTAAGGATTAGTTAATTAAGTAATTAAGAGTTAAGTTAATTAAGGATTAATTAATTTGAAAATTAGGTATCATTAATTAGATAAATGAGATTTGTTATTAATGATAAGAAATAAATTAATCAAGTAATTAAAGATTAATTAAGTTACAGTTAAGCACTTAATTAATTAAATAATTAAAGATTAATTAATTGGTTATTAAAGATTAATTAACTTGTAATTAATAATGGTTAATCTAAGTTTAAATACTTAAGTGAAGTAATTAAAGAATATTTAATAGTTAATGAAGATCGTTAACTTGAGATTATTAAATGATTAATTAACGCAAGTAATTAAGTTAATTGATTAGATTAATTAATTTAAGATAATCTTTTGTGGAATTGATTAAGTATAGTTACTTAATGAAAATAATTAAAGGAATTAATTACTCAATGTAATTAATTAAATTAATGTGATAAGTTTAAGTTAATTAATTAAGTTTAATTAATTTAAGATAATCACTGGATGATTTGTTAAGTATAATTACTTAATGTAATTAATGAAGTGAAATTACTTAGTGAAGTAATTAATGGATAATTACTAGATGTAATTAATTGAAGAATGAAAGTAATTTGGATTTAATTACTTTGTGTGATTAATCAAGGGATTAATTAAAGATAATCAATTTATAAGGAGTATAAATTTATTTAATGAAGTAATTAAGGGTAGCTAATTACTGAATGTGATTAATCAATAGTGACTAATAAATGTGGTTTAATTAAAGATTAATTACTAAATGTAATAATTTAAATAGAGTAATTAATTTAAAGTAGTAATTACGGATCATCAATTAATAATGTTAATTAAGGGCTGATTAATTGTGCTTAATTAATCTGTAATAAGTGATTATAAAGTAATTAATTAATTATAATTAATTAAGGATTAATGTAATTAATTAATTAATGAAAGTAATTAAAGGTTAATTACTGTGAATGGTTAAGGATAATTAATTTGTGCAATTAATTAAAGGCTAATTACTTAAAGTAATTAGAGAATAATTAATCAAGGGTGATTAATTACGATGAATATTTAGAGGGTGATTAATTAATTAATTTGTAATTAATTAATGGTTAAGTAAGCAGGATTTATAGAATGAAGTAATTAATTTAATTTAATTTAAATTAAGTAGAGAGGAAATAATTAATTTAATTCGCTTAAAATTAATTGGAGATGGTATAGATCATTACTTATGTATGGATGATATTGATTGCCTTGAATGGTTTAAGATCTCGGATATGAGATAAGTGTTGCTGTGTGATATGGATGTTTGGTTGAATTGTGATGATAATGTGAATTATCTATTGGTGATGATAATGTGAATTATCTATTTGTGATGATAATGTGAGTTATCTATTTGTGAAATGTGAATTATCTATCTGTGTGAATATAGATAATGAATTGAATTGTTTTAACTTTAAAACAACTTAGACTTAAAAGATGGCTTTTTGGATTTCGATGAGACCAGGATCGGTTTTCCAGATTATGATATCCGAAAATCACATCGATCCAAATGGACGATAGGTCATGAATCTCAAGTGAAGATGAAGATTCAGAGTGCAAGGGTTATTGTCGTTAACTTTGTGGGTGATTCCAAAATGAGTGTAACGAGATAATGCCTTCGGTTTCGTTCGAACCCGGAATGAACTTGTATGGATTGAATGCTTTCAGAACATCGTCACGTGGACGATGAGTATTCTAAGAGATATGTTCTATAAAGGTAATCGTAGCCTCAAGCCTCATCAATCGGGAATGGTTAAAACATGGGAGGTGCAGTAAGGCTAAGTGGGTAGCACCCAAGTAGGATGAGATTTACCCCTACCTAGAGGTCCCTTTTATTCGGCTGTATAGGCAGTTGTGAGCTCCAACAGTCGGCGTTGTATTGCTCAGGACTATCCAGTAAGGATGGTTCCAGCCTTGTGTTGCAGGGGATTTAGGGTGGATCCTCGATACGGTGATCTAGGCCACGTACTGTGACGGGCGGTACCCCAGTAGCCCTGCCATTGTATGGAATCCATTCTCCAATAAGTGCCGTATGTTTTAGTTTTGCCCAACTATGTTGGAACGTGAGATGTAAGCATTCCAACAATTTTTTTATTTTATTTGAAAATCCTAGCCCCTATTTTAATATCACTGGATTTGCTATCAATTTTTTTGGTCAGGATAAGGTAAAAACTTACCCATGTTTATGTGAGGGAAGTCTTACGTGATACCTTTTCTTCCAAAGGATTTTCAAAGTTAAGCAACTTTAACCTATTACTCACACCAGACCCATGTCTGACCCAAAGTTTATCTTCTATTTTCTTAAACTCTTGGTTACTCAAATTTTTACGAGTAGACAAGGGATTCGGGTTTGCTTTGATGAACTGTGGAGGAGCAATGGAGCAGGAGGCTTCAGCGTTGTAGATATCTAGGTGGTTCCGCTGTGTTGATCTCTAAGTCATTGTTTGAGTTGTATCTTGTGTTGTAATAACTAGACAGGTGTTTATAACTATCTAGTTTGTGTTGTATATGCTGTGTAACTCTGATAGATGTTGTATACTATGTGCTATTTTATGTTATTAATATAAATTATTCATTCCGCTGTTGAGATTTTGATGTTGTTTCTTTCTTTCTTCTCTATCTTTTCTCTTGTCTATCCCTTTCTTTCGTAATAATGATACGTCTTATTGTAGAGAATAAGGCGGGTCGTTACAATAATGCCTAAAGCTTTTCTTTTTCAGGAACACAAGGAGTGTAACAATAGGAAAAGCATAAAGATGGAATCACCTAGCATGATCATTCCTGCAAAAAACCGCCTTATTGGGGTTCAAGCGGCAATATAAGAATAACTATGCATTTGCAGTTAGCCAAAGATGGATGGTCGTGCGTATCTCTAAAGCAGCATGAATGAACTGGGATAAGCTTGGAATCCATCGTAGTTCAAGCGCAACCCGAACTCTGACTATCTCCCACTAAGAAGTGACAGGCTGCACCACCACTATCACTATCACCACAGAAATCATCGTTCCTCCGACCTTCAATGAATTTCACTCAATGGCTAATAGAAATTAAGGGTCGAAAGCTCACAGTGATGACTTGAAGGATTCGACACTTGAAGGCCCCAATGGCAAACTCTTAATGGCAACAGAAAAGAAAAAATGAAAACAAAACACAATAAGGAGAGAGCATGCTTGTCTAAGGCATGGAGTGATCTCTATGGCGTAGATCTTATTCTTAGCATAAAGAATGAAGGATGGAAATTTAAATATGCAAAAAGGTGGGAGGAATGTCTACCAGTCAAAGTCAGTGCTTCGAAGAAGTTTGCGAGCGATCATCCGGAATCAATGGATAGTAAATCAGAACTTAACTTGATCCAAAGCATGATTTGTCTTCAACAAAAGCTACTCTAGGAGACAAGTGTTAACTGGTATAACGTCAAGATGAAGACGAAATGACTAGAAAACTTGGATCCAGACTAAGATGAGGTGGGGAAAAAACTCAATAAAGTTTCACCCAAAATAAAACTAAGGAAACAACTCAGCACTGAATCATTTATCTGGACGCCGAGTCATTTTCTTTCTTGTTTCACCTCCTAAACATCGTGCAATTCATTATGTACTCTATCGATTGGTGATCAAGTGTTTTCCTAAAGTTTGGAACACTAATTCAAAGAGTTAAAGAGAAGAAAGCCAAGAAAGCTGGATAAATCAATTATAATTGGAAGGCCACTATAACTAACTAAGAGTTGAAGAAAAAGATCACAACACATATCAACTTGGAAGGTAGAAGAGTAGAGCAAAAGGGATGGAAATTTTTCGATTTAATGAAATAACTCGACAAATGACTCAATATCGAGTTATTATTTTAACTCGGTTGCCTCTGAGCTCTCTTGTGTGATATTGGGCAGAAGTCAGGACACTACTATAAGCAAGCTTCTGACCCAATGTTTCACGAGCCGTATTCTACATATATGAGGTCCATAAAATATTTATATTACTTTCAAATGAGGTCATACGGCTCTAGTATTTCAGGAAATAACTCTTAGGGACATTTCCCACATCCATGATTTTTGGCGAATTTCTCTGTGAGCATTTTGGCACTATAAATCTTGTGTGGACTATAACTTTGGATTAGAGCCAAGTTAGGGTCTGAAACCACTTCCATTAGATTCAGGCGATAGTTACCCTTTTTGAAAAGCGGTCATATTTAGAAAACGGACCAATTTTTTTTGAGTTGTGGTTGTTTGAAGTTTTTTTATTTTGAGCAACTTAAGTTGGTAATTAAGATCATTAGCTTTGAGACCCATAACCCATAACCCATTTCAAGTTTGGAGCTTGTGGAGGCTGATAGGACATCTTCCCCATCATTTCACAATTTCAAAAATAGCTAAAATTTGCCATTAACCTCCACTATCCAAAAGCAACCTAAAACATATTTTGACTAGCCAAATTGCACCATAATGAGGAGATTAGCGTGATTAGCACTTCAGATTGGAGATGTGGGAGTTCAAGTTCAAGCTACAAAGCCAGTGGATTTTGCTAAGTTGTGCAAGGACTATACTGCTCTAGGAGGAATGGTTTTCCTGGGGACAGAATCAACCATTGAAGTTCAGAGGTGGATAGATTCTTGTAGAAGGATCTTTGGAGATTTGGGAATTGAGGATGCAACTAAAAGGAAGCTTGCATCAAGACAGCTTCAAGGAAGAGCTTCTGATTGGTGGAACTCTATCACTATTGATACTTCAGAGGAAGAAATTACTTGGGTGCAGTTCCAAGCTAGATTTGAAACTAAAATCATTTCTACAGCTTAGAAGTCTGTTTTGTTCAAGAAGTTTGTGGAGCTCACGCAAGGTGGAAGATCAGTTCTTGAGTATGTTTCTGAGTTTGAAGCTTTGTCCAAGTATGCTCGGTCGTATGTTGAATCTTCATATCAGAAGAACGAGAAGTTTGTGACAGGCTTAGACAGTTACCTTGGGAGGCAGTTGGTGGATCATTTGGATGACCCATTTGAGAAGCTTGTGGAGAAAGCTCTCAGGCATGAGAATCTGTTTCCTAAGGAAGGATCTGTTGTTGCTGTGACCAAGGAAGGGTCTAAACCACAGCAGGGTGGAAATAAGAAAAGGAAGCAGCAGCAACAGAAGGGTAAGGATGGCCACAAGAAGCTGAAGGGTGAAGTGACCTGCTACAACTGTCAGCAGAAGGGCCATCTCTCCAAAGATTGCAAGAATTCTAAGGTCCCAGGGAAGTGCTACAACTGTGATAAGCTGGGGCATATCAAGAAGAATTGTCCGGAACCGAGGAAGGACAAGCAGATTGTGCAAGCTTATGCTTTGGGAGCTGTGCCATCGTTTTTGATAGCTCCTACTGTGGAAGGGAAAGGAAAGAGTGTGGTGGTTCAAGGTACTCTTTCTATATGTGGTGTTCCAGTTAGAGTGTTGTTTGATACTGGAGCATCACACTCCTTTGTTTGTAGTGAACTTGTAGGCCGGTTGGGTTTGAAACCGGAGATTGTTAAAAGACCATTGGTTGTGACTAATCCAGTTGGGGGTTCGTCTTGTTTTTGTATGGTATGCCATGGTCTAGTTGTATCGAGTCATGATTTCTCTTTTGTTTGTGATTGTTTTGTTCTGAACTTTGCGGGGTTCGGAATTATTTTGGGTATGGACTGGCTTAGGAAGTATGCGGCAAAGGTTGATTGTAAGAGGCTGGAGGTCACAGTCGAGAATGTGGAGGGGCGAAAGGTTGTGATACGATGTAAGCATGAAGAAGACGTCTTCATGAGCTTCTTGTATTCGCTAGTTGTTCCACGGGATGGACTGTCATCGGTGCCTATTGTGAATGGATTTGAGGATGTTTTTGACGAGGTCAAAGGGTTACCGTCGCATAGGGGATCGAGTTTCGTATCGATCTAGTTGAGGGAGCCAGACCTGTTGTGATGCCTCTTAGGCGGATGGCGCCTAGCGAACAACAGGAGTTGAAGGTGCAAGTTGATGACCTTTTACAGAAAGGATTCGTTCGGCATAATGTGTCCGAATGGGGTGCACCAGTTGTGTTCGCAACCAAAGCGGATGGATTGTTGAGGTTGTGTGTCGATTATCGTGAGCTGAATAAAGTAACTAAGAAGAACAAGTATCCATTGCCGAGAATAGATGACTTGTTTGATCAGCTTCACGAAGCCAGGGTGTTTTCTCAGATGGATTTGGCAACGGGATTTCACCAGTTAAGAGTGGCGAAGGATAGTGTGCCGAAAACTGCTTTCAGGACACCATCCGGTTTCTATGAGTGGCTGGTAATGCCGTTTGGATTGACTAATGCACCAGCATATTTTGTGGATCTTATGAATAGAGTATTCAGGGATCAGTTGAACAAGTTTGTACTTGTGTTCGTGGATGATATTTTGATTTATTCTAGAACTGAAGAAGAGCACAAGACACATTTGCAGATTGTTTTGGAAATCTTGCGAAAACATCAGCTGAAGGCTAAGTTTTCGAAGTGTCACTTCTGGAAGAGCGAAGTGAGGTTCTTAGGCCATGTTATTTCTGGAAATGGAATAGCGCTTGATCCCGCTAAGGTGGCAGTAATCCAGGATTGGGTTAGACCTAAGAATGCATCTGATGTGAGAAGTTTTCTTGGATTAGCTAGATATTATCGTCGATTTATCAAAGACTTTTCCAAGGTAGCTACACCATTAACAGGATTGACGAAAAAGAACCAAGTGTTCAGATGGGATGCTAAGTGTGAGCAAGCTTTCGGAATCCTGAAAGAGCGACTGACAAGTGCTCCTGTTTTGACTATTCCAAATGGGAATGATGAGATGGTGGTTTACACCGATGCATGTGGTACTGGCCTTGGAGCATTGCTAATGCAGAAGGATAAAGTTGTTGCGTATGCAAGTCGACAACTGAAGCCGCATGAAAGGAATTATCCGACTCATGATTTGGAGTTAGCGGCGATTGTATTTGCTTTGAAGATGTGGAGACACTATCTATTGGGAGTTCGATTCGAGTTGTTTACGGGTCATAAGTCATTAAAGTATCTTTTCTCCCAAAAGGATTTGAATCTTCGACAGCAACGATGGCTAGAGTTTTTAGCATCATATGATTTTGGTATAGCCTATACTCCGGGAAAAGGTAACGAAGTGGCATACGCGTTAAGTCGAAGACATGCAGGATTGGGAGCCATGTTTTCAGAATGGAAGAGTCTCGAGTATTTAGCTGGATTTGACTTCAGGCCTAGATGTGGATTGGAACCTGAGATGTTGGCAAACTTATCAATAAGACCTACTCTAGTGGAAAGAATTGGCGAGAGCCAAAAGCGATACGATAAGCTTGTCAAGATTATCCGTGATTTGGAATCTGGATTGGACCAAGAAAAGGATAAAGGATTCGAAGTCGATCGAGAGGGTTGGCTTCAGAAGCAAGGACGATTAGTTGTTCGCGATATAGATGAATTGAGAGATGAAGTTCTGAAGGAAAGTCATCACTCAAAGCTGACAATTCATCCAGGTGGAAATAAGATGTATCGGGATATGAAGAGAACCTATTACTGGGAAGGTATGAAGAAGGATGTTGGAAATTTTATTTCCAAATGTATGAACTGCCAGTTGGTAAAAGCTGAACAGAAGAAGCCAAGTGGATTGCTTCAGCCGTTAGAAGTTCCTACGTGGAAGTGGGAGCAAATATCGATGGATTTTTATTGATTGTCTACCTAGAACAAGAGCGGGAAATGAAGGGATTTGGGTCATTGTACATCGTTTGACTAAGAGTGCAAGATTCATTCCTGTTCTATCAACTAGGACTGCATCGAAGTTGGCTGAGTTGTATGTTAAGTGGATAGTTCGATTCCATGGTATTCCGAAGAGTATAGTGAGCGATCGAGATCCATTGTTCACTAGTGGATTTTGGAAGAGCTTCCAGGAAGTTTTGGGAACCTAGTTGTGTTTGAGTACAGCTTATCATCCCCAAACAAATGGTCAGACCGAGAGAGTCAACCGAGTTTTGGAAGATCTCCTGAGGGCATGTGTTTTGGATTTCGGAGGATCATGGGAAGACCATCTTCATTTAGTGGAATTTGCGTATAATAACAGTTACCGGTCAAGTATTGGTATGGCACCGTATGAAGCATTGTATGGAAGACCGTGTAACTCTCCGACATTTTGGTTGGAAACTGGAGAAAAGCTGATACTTGGGCCCGAAATGATTCGACAGACTTCGGATTGCATAGAGATCATTCGGCGACGAATGAAGGCAGCCCAAGACCATCGGAAAAGTTATGCCGATAAGCGTCGTAAGGATTTGGAATTCGACGTAGGCGATATGGTTTTCGTGAAGATTTCTCCACTGAAGAATGTTATTCGATTCGGGAAGAAAGGAAAATTGACTCCGAGGTTTGTTGGACCATTCCCGATCACCGAGCGAATTGGAAAGCTCGCCTATAAATTGGAGTTACCGGAAAAGATGTCGAGAGATCACAATGTTTTTCATATATCGTATCTACGGAAGTATGTGCACGACTCGAATACGGTGGTTTCTGCTGATGGCTGTGAGGATTTGGAGGTTGATCCAGTTGTTACAAGACCTTGTAAGCCGCTTCGTGTTGTTGAAACCGACACGAAACAACTTAGGAGGAAGACGATTACGTTGCTCAAGATACAATGGAGTGATGATGTTACGACTGTACATGAGAGGAGGAAGAGAGGATGAAAGCAGCTCATCCTGAACTCTTCGAGGTATGGCCCTAAGGTGTCGTGGCATCTCATGAATTTGTAACTTGTTCTAGTCTTAGAATTCTGCATGCTAGGCTAGAAATTGGATGCATGGTTTGCTGATTGCTATGGATGGTAGGCATGCAGAATAGTTTTGGATGCTCTTGTTAGTTTGGAATTTCGGGGGCAAAATTCCTAAGGGGGAGAGAATGTAACGTTTACGGATCGAAAGATCGTAGAACTGTCGACATTAAGTCGTTGATGTTGTTAAGTTGTTTAGAGTTTGAGTCGACCAAAGCTTAAGTCGTGTGAAAGTTAACTCGCGTGGAGCGACTTAACGTAATTGGCGACTTAAGGGTTAACGACCAAAGGGGTTAGGTCATATGATAGTTAGGTCGGTGGAGTTTTGGAGCGACCTAAGGAGGTTAGCAAGTTACGAGTTAGAAGGCTACAGGTTAACGAGTTAAGGGCTAGCGACTTAAGGTTTAGGCGACCTAAGGGGATAGGTGTGGAACTTAGGTCGTGGGTAATTTAGGTCGTTTGGGACGACTTAACGGGTTAGCGACCTAGTGGTGATCGACTTAAGGAGGATGGCGACCTAATGGATAGCCTGTGTTGTAGTTAGGTCGTTGGGCGACTTATGGTTGAGTCGTTAGTTCGCGTGTGTTTTAGGTCATTGGATTTGTTAGGTCGCTGAGCCGCTTGAGTACTTAACCCAGTTAGGTCGTAGGTCGCGTGAGGTTTTTAGGTCGGCTTGTGTTTTAAGTCGCGCATAGGTTAAGTCGTTAGGTCGTTGGACCGTTAGGTCGCGCATGCCGTTAAGTGTTGAGTCGTTAGGTTGTTGAGTCGTGTAGAGGCTTAAGTCGTAGGTCGGGATAGTTAGGTCGTGGACGACCTAAGGGGGCGGACGACCTAAGGTTTCAGCCTATAAATACACGTCTTTGGTTCACTTTTTGGCACCGGATTTTGAAGCGACGAAGTGCTGCCATTTTTAGAGCTCGACCACAACATTCCTTCACTTCTTTTATCCACTTTAATCTAGTGCTTACATCCATCCAAGATCGTAGATCAAGATCGAAGATCCAAGAGCTAAAGTTGAAGATCTTCATCCTACAAAGAGAGATTTCATCATTTGAAGATGAATCTTGTCGGATCAAGCTTAGTTCTTCGCTGTCCAGATCTGAAGTTGATAGTTTTTGAGGTGTTTAGATGATTCGGTGAGTGGTAGTCATCTCTCACACGGACCCAAAGGAGTATATTGGATCGGTGGCTTGTTTGTGTGTTAAAGATAGTGATTTTATGCATTTTCCTTAAGTCTTCGTGTAGATCCATTATCCATAAAGTTTTGATATTCATTTTACTATATGTTAACCTATGCTAGTTCATTCATCAAGATATTGCTTAGAATTCATGCTTGTTAAATCTGGACTCTTTATTTACTAAATTGCCATTATAGTTATAATCGTTTATTTAGATCTTGTTTGAATGATTTATTACTTGGATTAATGATTGATTTGATTGATTGATTGTCATGAGTTAGTTGATTGATGGTTGAATTTGGACAAGTTGGTCGAAGATGATTCAAAAGCTAAGTGGAAGGGCTCTTGAATAAGGAAAGCTGCTTGTAGCATATGAAGCGGATGACAAAGCTCATATGGATAGGTTTGATGATGATGTTGAGATGGACTTTGCTATGATGCAAAGCATGATGTGAAATAGCCTTGGTTTAATCCAGACGGGATCATCCCAAGCATGTGGATAACTCGGTGATATGGTTCGAGTTCGTGGATAATGGTGGGCTCGTGAGGCAGCTTGGGCTAGTTTGAGAATAGTCGTCGAGGAGGATGACTAGAAGGCTTAGATTTCATCGTTATTGAAGGTTCTAGCAAACTCAAAGCAAGGGTACATGGGACGCCCAAACGACTACAGGTAGGTGGTCGGGACGACTACAGGTAGGTGGTCGGGACACCCAAAAGACTACATGTAGGTGGTCGAGTACTCTGGGCAGATTCGATAGTCCTAGGCACGGGTCACGATGACGTGCGGAGTTATGTCTAGAACCGGGGTTACCATTAGCCCTTGACGGACGGATGAAAGAATGAGACGGTCATTCAATTAACGGTGAAATCGGGGCAATGATAACAGTGATAGCCAGAGTCATGGATGTTTGGTTGTATCATCATTCGGCCTCAAGAGCGGTGTTTTCTGGGTGCTTATCTGATCTTGGTTTAGGCCTTGGGGGTTTGTATTGGAAAAACATCGACCTTGACTCGAGTGATTATTGCTTTACTTTAATTATCTACTTTGCTATGCTTATTTCTCCTTAGTGTGTGTCTGGGGGTTATCACTGTAGAAAGAGGTGGAGTGGGATGGTTGGGTTCCTATCCTTTTTATCCTTTATGCTCTTTTGGTATGTTTGATAGTTGATTTACTGCTCACTAGGACTTTTGTCTGACTCAAGGTTTTATGTTCAACTCTTATTACCTTGGGCTGTTCATCCATTTTGGGATGGGCAGACTAGGTAGCAGGTGGCAGGTGCTGTTCTATGTAGTCGATGCTGTTGATGATGACGAAGACGAGCTGGTGGCTTTTGCATATTATTTCCTATTATATGTACTGGATGTTCCGCTGCTGTATATTCTTTGAGTGCTTTGTAGCAAGGCTTGATGTATTGTTTTTTTTTCTCAGATACTTGTATCAAACTATTATGAAGTCTATATGATGATATTCTGTTATGGAGCTTCACTATATATATTTCTCTATTGTATTTTGTCCATGCGCTGTGAGTTATACGATAGATTCTGCGATTTTATTCTTACCTTTGACAGTCACCCATGGCTGCCTGGCACACTCTTCAGCGCACTATTTCCTTGTTTTGGTGCGGGAGTCATGGGCGGTCGTCACAAATTTAATTATTATCCAAGGTAAGAAAATGAGACATGCGTAAAACTGACGTAAAAATATACGCCCAATTTATAACAAAGAAACGCTTTTAAATTTGTACATTTATCTTATGTAGTAAATATAGGTTATAATATTACATCAAATTCATACCATTTGTATGCCAACTAAATTGTACAAATTAAAACGTGTATCTTAAATATCTTATTTATACTATTAACTTAAAATTTATTACTAAACTAAAATATGATTTGTTTATATCTTTTTGATTTACTTAACATTTAAGAAATAAACTGTTGTATATGCATATAAAAGAAAACGTAGAATGCGTACAACAGACGCAGTGACTTTTGTCCAGAAATGAAAATAATGGATTTAAATTTTATAAGTTTTCTTGTATGTATATATACATTATTTATTCCATCAAATAATGCGCCTTTTAAATGAGAAATTAAACAGTTTATTTATACACAAAGTTTTGGAAATTTATTACTTATATAAAAATATGATTTGTTTACACATTTACTAAGAAATTTATATTCAAAAATGTATATAAGTAAAATATTAAATATTAAAATTTTAAAAGTATAAAATCAATTTTTTTAAAGAACAAAAGGTGAAATAAACGTTGTTACGAACATATTAAATTAAACCAAAAGATTAAAAATTAAAAATTTAAATATTTATAACTTAAAAAAAATGTTAAGTTTTAGCCAAAATAAGAATTTTAGAATTTTCACACTAACAAAAATCTTGGGTGATTATTTATAATTAAATTTAGACAATCAAATTTTCGAAAAATAAAAGCAAAGAGTTACAAATAAAGAATAAAATATTGCTAAAATTTGGGCTGTAACAAACTGTAAATTGTTGAAGTGCCTCTTTTTACAGAAGGATCATAACTTTTGATAGCAGCGATGGTTAGAATTCCTAATCTCACATGAATTTAATATTGTATATACACCATGGAAAGGTAATGCAATTGCAGTTCCCTAGGAGACATGCCATCTTGGAGCTATATTCCTAGAGTAGACACAGTTAGAATATAATATTGGTTATGATTTTTGACCAAGATGCGAGCTAGAGAAAGAGATATTGGCGAGCTTGACAACTAAACCTACTCTTATCGATTGAATTGGTATCGGTCAGAGGCACGATGCCCGATTAGACAAGGTCATTTCTAAGATCAAAGTGGTACTAAAGTCTGAGGACATGAGATAGTACGTACTCGACCCGGATGGTTAGCTCCATAAAGATTTGTTCCCGATGTCGATGGGTTAAGGGATGAGGTGCTCAAAGAGTGCCATCATTCCAGATTGACTATTCATTCTAGAGTTAATAATATGTATCGTGATATGAGGCTAACCTACTATTGGGAAGGGATAAAGAAAGACGTTGGGACACCCATCTCAAAATGCATGAACTACCAGTTGGTTAAAGCAGAGCAGGAGAAGCCTAGTGGTCTAATGCAACCGCTAGGGTTCCCTAGTGAAAATGGGAATGAATATCGATGGATTTCATTGATGGAATGTCGAGGATTCGAGTAGGGTACGGCAGCGTTTGGTTCATAGTCGACCGATTGACCAAGAATGCTTAATTTATACCCATTAAGTCAGGTAGAACGGCAGCCAAACTAGACGAATTGTATGTGAAATGGTAGCATGATTCGATGGTGTGCCAAAGAGCATTGTGAGTGACCGAGACCTATTGTTCACCGTAGGTTTTGGAAGAGCTTACATGAGGCAATAGGGACAGAGCTGCAACTTAGCACAGCTTATCACCCTCAAAATGACGGCCAAATTTATAGAGTAAATCGTATCCTAAAAGATCTCTTACATGCTTGCATACTACACTTTGGAGGCTCATGGGCTGTTCACTAACATCTTGTTGAATTCGCATACGATAATAGTTATCAGTTTAGCATCAGTTTGGTAATGTTTAAGGCATTATATTGTCGACCGTGCATCGCTCCTTCCTTTAGTGGGAAGCAGGCGAGAAACTGAAACTTGGGCCTGATTTGATTAGAGAAACCGCAAACAAGATCAAGATCATTTGGAAATGAATGAAAATCTTACAAGGCAGACGGAAAAGCTAAGCTGATAGGAGACGTCTAGACGTAGAGTTCTCTACCAGTGACATAGTTTTTGTCAAGATCTTTTCAATGAAGAATGACATTTAGTTTGGTAGTAGAGGGAAGTTAGCATTGAGATTTTATGGTCCTTTTTCGATATTAGAGAGGATTGGGAACCTTGCTTATATAGTCGACTACCTCAAAGAATGGTGGGAGTGCATAATGTCTTGCATGTCTCTCATTGGTGGAAATTTTTGCACGACTCAGGCTTAACAATCGCACTGGATCAGCCACACGATATCAAGATTAAACCTGAGGCTTCGAGACCTCATAGGCTAATTAGCATCATTGTACGTGATACGAAGCTGCTTAGGAGGAAGGGGTGAAGTTGGTATTGGTTCAGTGGAGTGATAGTGAATGAGATTGCACTTGAAGACCGAGGAGAGCATGCAGACAGCATATCCAGAACTCTTTAGTTGGTGACATTTCTTATTTATCGCTTTTACTTTCACTTATAATATCTTGAAATGTACTATAGCATAATGTCTTGCATGCTAAGATAGGCTTAGATATTTTCTTTTCACTTATTGCTATTTATGCATGTTTGATGTGTGATTGTTGCCTATGCTTGTATGTGATTGTTAGAAGCACGATGACGCTGTTGACTTAAGTATGGGATTTCGGGCGTGAAATTCCTAAAGGAGTGAGAATGTAACTGGCCATATGCTACAAATCGAAGGATCATAGAATATTTATATTATTTTCATAAAAGGTCATACGGTTCTAATATTTGAGGAAACGACTTTTAGGGACGTTTCCCGTAACCATGATTTTTGGTGAATTTTTACGTGTCACCATTTTGACCCAATAAGTCTTGTAGGGACCATACCTTTTGATAGAAACCGATTCAGGGTCTAAAATCACTTCCATTAGTTCCAGATAATGGTTTCCATTTCCATAGAGTGGTCATATTAAAAAATGGAATAACCATTTGAGAGTTATGGCTGTTTGAAGTTTTCTTTCATTTTGAGCAGCTTAAGTGGGTAATTAGGGTCACTAGCTTTGCGGCCCACAGCCCAATTAGGATTTGGAGCATGTGAAGGCCGATCAGACCTCATCTCCATCATTTCACAACTTCCAAAAATAGCTAAAAGTTTCCATTAACCTCCATTAGCCAAAAAGCAACACTAAAACAGTTATAAATGAGCAAAATTACACCATTAAGAGGAGATTAGCGCGAATAGCACTAGGGATTAGAGATTTGTTGTTAGAGAAGGATTGGATTCCATGCATTCTACTATTCATTGGAGGATTTGGGCTTTGATTTGGATTAAAATGAGTAATTAGATCTCTCACTTACTAATTAGGTCATTAAACACCCTAAACGATGATTTAAAAATTGTATAAAAGTACCAAAAATGTTTTTAGACCATATTACACCATATATGTGAATTTTAGATGATTTAGACTAGATTTGTAAAGATATGTTCTTATGGATCCCTAACCATGTTCTTATGGATCCCTAAACTTTAACTTAGATTTAGGTCTTGATTTGAGATGGTTTGGCTATGTGTTTGTTACAAAGTGTTATATTTATTGCTTGCTTATTTATGTCATTCTTGAATGATTGAAAACGCCGATCGAATGACATATATAGTTTTTAGGGAAATTCTAAGTTCTGTAACATGGATCGATACCGATCCATGATATTCCACCTGATGGAAGCGTGATCGAGTGGGGTGGTAAGCAAGTCCATACGATGCTATGTTCCATGTTTCATATCGTTTGGGCTTCACATGATCGATTTGTGGATGGATTAGTGGAGTTTTAATGCATGGATCAGTGAGGCTTCCAAGGGATGGATTGGTAAGTGTAACGACCCTGACTCGACCTTCGAAAATAAGCACCAAATACTTCACCTGTATTCGAATGCCGCAGATTCAAACGTCGAATCTCGTTCGCCAGAGCTTATAACACATTAAGTATAACAACACAGCGGAAACAGATGAATATATCATTAATATACAATAGTTGATACAATATCTTTACAATAATGATACAATTTTAATATCATTATCAGAGCTAAAATAACAGTGGAAAGAAAATCTCCATCTTGATCTCAAAGAGAGAAAAACATAAGCCAATATCAGAAACTCCATTCTAAAACTCCAAACTATGAGCTCGAACCACCATCATTGATGCATTAAGTAAGGTCAGTACGGAATGTTGAAGAGAAACAAATGCTGTCGGGAAAACAAAGGCTGGATGCTATTGAATCTACTCCTATTATTTGATTATCTGAAAAACCTAACTCTAGACTGCCCGTGTGGAAAATTATGGGCAACGAGAGGTTAGGAAGGGAACAATAAACTCCAGGTCAGTCATGAGACTGGTATGAGCAAACAAAACAGTTTTATCTTTTAAACAACAAAACAAAATAATTTAAAAAGAAATCTGCAATGCTTTTTGGAAAATGAAACTACCATAAGGCCTCCCGCCACACACACAATGCACATGCAGAATTAGAGGAGATTTCTCCTTATGATAGTCAAACATGCTTACTATGCAAAATTCTTTTGATATTATTATTAGTGCATAGTGCAGAAAACCTTTGGAAAGTATAATATTAATCTTAGGCAGCATACCACATTTCTTCGTATGCCTACTATAGCTATCTTGTTCAATAGCAGGTTACCGCCACATTCCATGGCAGGTTATACAACTAAAACCATACAGGGCTCGTATTTTTTTGTTTGAATTTCCAACAAATGGTCAGGGAAAGGAACTTCCTACACCGAATGGAACGCCTTTGGAGGGACGTCCCCGAGAACCTAACCGGATCTATGCCAACACAAGGCCGAGTTACCTCTGTAACTAGGTAACTACTGACACAAGTATGCCACGCTTCGGTCGTTACCAACCTTTATCCGAGGCGCCTATCAACCAACAACCACAAAGAAATAAGTTTGCAACATCCACATAGGTAAATATCTGGGATCCATACCATGATACCACCTTTTATCCAGAAGGAAATGACATACTCTCAGGGGGTGCTACCCCCAAATAACCTTGCTGCAACGATTCCTGTTTCGACCATTACCGAGTTGTGAGGCTCGATGAAGTCTCGTCCAGGAAGCTACGCTTTTCACAAAAGCCATGCTTCGATCAACAAATGATCAGCAGCACTTCGTATGCCACATTACCAAATTGGGAATGTATCACTAGTAACCGTCAACTACATAACCTCTGAGGCCGTACGTCTCAGAGAAGGGTGTTAAGCTAAGAGAATAAATTCTCCGCCACCAAACAGAAATGTATTTGATAGAAACCAATTTTTCATCTCAAAGTGTAACGTCAGACGCACATCCATACAAGCCTGCCCCGAGTTCGAACGGAGCCAAAGGCACTTCACAAAGAAGCCCTTGCAAATCCGGATAATCCCTAATCACGTCCAGACTCCCCATCATAAAGTGTGATCAAATCTCTATACGGGGGACTAATCCGTGCAGAGACATTCGACAGGTAATTCTTTCGCTTTTGAAAATATCTGATCTTCACCACCGGTCTTCAAATACTATCCATTTCGTCGTATCATTATTTGGAATGGGTTTTATGACACAATGGTCCTCTCCCGGCTAAACCGAATAATGAGCAATAATTTAAAACCATATGGATATTAGGATCTTAGTTAAGTCACAACAATTTCCAAAGCCTTTCCCTTTAAATGGATTAAACAAATTCCATTTTTATCTTTTAAACCAAAAGATTCAACTTTAAAGAACCTTTTCAACTTGAAAACAAAGTTCCTAAATCTTTCATAAAGATTCATTCACATAATATATAAGCAAAAGATCTATCATTGAGATCTTCTTTAGTTTGAAACAAGTTCACTAAAGTTCTTATCAGGATTCATAAAAAGCTTCTAATCTTTTAAGTAAAGAGATCCACTTTAGTTCAACAACAAGATTTACCAAATCTTCAACCAAGATAACATTCAAACCATCTCCTTTTCAAAAGTGATTCACCTATTCATATCTTTATCAAAACTCAATTCATAGCTTTCAAAACAATTTCCATTTCAAATGTGATTTAAATCATAATTTGGAAATCCTTTCAAAAAAATTTGGAAACTCTTTCTTTATATATGAAAGCTATTATTATTTGAAAACAAATATTTCATTTTAGAACAATCCAATTCAACTTGCGTAAGTTGTAGCCTTTTAAAGTCAAAATTGGAAAATCAGCGGACCTGCCTTATCCTAAGAAGTATTTAAGTTAGATTTGAATCCCCAAATAATTCATTTGAAAGTATTTTAAAATGGTTTAGATTTGCATATACACACACCTTATAACTTGTATAATCTTTTTCAAACCATAGTTTTCAAAGTTTAAATCAATTATTTAATACAATACTACTTACACCTCAAATTTCCACTTTAAAATTCCCCAAAGATTTTAGAAATCAATTAACATTTATTAGAAAGAATTTCTAATTAAAACTTACATAGATTTTTAACTTAAATTCTTTAAATTTAAATTCAATTTCAATTTTAAATTCCAAACCATATTATATTTAAAATGGCCAATTTCAAAAACTTCCTTTTTCAAAAATTTCATATTTAAAACCAATTTCATTTTCTAAACCAATTCATATTCAAAATCAAATTTCTAAAATCTTCACCATTTCAAAATTTTCCTGATTTAACCAATATCCCGTGATATCCGTTTTATGTGTGTATATGTGTAGTCCAGGGGTTTTACACAATAATAGTGCAATATCAATAATCACCACATATTCAAGCACATCAATATCAATAAGCGGTATGTTCCTATAACGCTTATCATTATTCACAGATTCACAGATAAACAAAATAAATTCATCACAGATAAATAAATTACATTTCATTATAGCTCAAATCAAAACAGAGCATCACACATCATGGATATCAAACAATTAAACATTCAATAGAATCCAAACATCCATAAGTCGGATTAATTAATCATCTGATTAATTTAAATCAGATAAGTTACCAATCCTGGTTAATTAACATTAATTAATTTCAAATCATTTGATTAATTACCTTTTAATAATTTATTAATTAATAAATTAATTAACCTTTAATCATTAAATAATTAAGCTTTTATTATTTAATTATCATTTAATTAATTATCCTTATTTAATTAACTAATTAATTAATTAACCCTTAATTAATTACTATTAAATTAATTATCCTTAATTAATTACAATAAGTGATTATCCTAATCACTTATATTAATAAATCACAAATTAATTACTTTGAGTAATTATCCTTTATTCACTTGATTAATTAACTTTAATCATTAATTAATTACTTTTAATTAAGTAATTATCTTTAAGTAATTAATTTCCCTTAATTACTTGCATTAGTTAATCAACCTTTAATTTAATTACACAAAGTAACAATCCTTATTTAATCACTTAATTACATCCTTTAAATCATATTAAATTAAGATGAGTATTTGAAATTTTTTATCATACGAAATTATTTAAGTCTTATTTAATAACCTTTGAAATAAATTCATTACTAACTTAAAACACTTAAGTTGAAAACCTTTGAAAAAACATAGTTTGTTTTTAACTTTTAAAATATGTTTTATTTAAAACATACAAAACTTGGTTAATGTTTCACCCTGACCCAAAATCACTTCAGGTATCAACCCGAGATCCAGCCCTATATTCTCGAGTTCCTCCCCGAGCTACTTTTCCTTTTTCTCTTTTTTTCTTTTAATCTTTGTTTGTTTTTAAAACTTAAAATCGGTACAATATTTGCCAACCATCCCTCAGGCACTCCCGAGCCATTTCCACATTCTCTCGAGATCAAACCTGAGCTCGACTTCGAGACATTCACCTTCTTCTCAACTGACACAACTGACACCACGTGCATATGCACATCACCTCGTCGCTACTTCGATCGATGCTACAACCTCAGACAAGTCACCGACTACCGCCTCAACAAGTCCGACCATCCAGAAACTCGAGACAATCTCAAAATCGCAAAGGAGTAAAATCGAACATCTCTGGAACTAAATCCCAGCCACCAAAACCACCTCCCAACGCCACCTCCGACCACCAGACATCACGATGAGAGCCATGACGTTCACCAGAGTTTCACGCTCCAATTCCCCTTAATCTATGTGAACTCGACGCGCTAACGACGATGAACTACCCTCAAATTCGACAGCGACCCAACCTAGACTTTAAACCCTAGATAATCATCTTCCTGCCACCACAATAGCTAATAAATTCAACTTTCGTTTTTCCTAGGTTCCGTGATGTTCCAGCCATCATCACCAAATATCACGACCTTTGAATCATTATAGTTCGTTGGAATTTGATAAAAATTCCAATTCTAATCAACTCAGAATATCACAATGTATACGATACCAAAAATCAGGATTTTATACCAATTGGCACATGCGAATCAGCCTATGCAATTCAAACTTGAAATCAACATGGTTGGGTTTTCTGGTATTATACATTTTGACTTGTGATTTTAGATTTTGTAACGACCCGAAAATTTCGATAATTAAATTGGTTAATTTAGTAAGATTTTTGTAATTTAATTTAGAAAGAAATAAAAAAACTTTATAGTTATAGTGAGGTGAATGTTAATTTGAAATGTAGCAATGGTAATTAAAGCTAATTATTGATAGTTTGAATGAAATTACAATAAACAAAATAGTGTAAGTGTTATACTAGGCTATAAATTGAATATAAAAAAACAAATGTAAATATTGAATTAATTAATGAATTAATATATAATGAATGGTAACTGAATCAAATCAATGCTCTGTAAGTAATTTTAATATTGGTTTGGAAATGATAAACTTATAAGAATGTGATTAAGATTTAATGGCAACAATTATTATAAGTTACATATATATTTAATCCGAAATTGAATTGGAATTTATCACAACAAATGTAATTAAATATTATGTTAATGTAAACTAGGCTAATATTGGATGTAATGTTAATTTTATTTATAATAATATGATAATTGGAAATAAAAAGAATGGAAATCAAGATTTATTTATTTATTGGAATTTAAATTATAGTAATTGGGTTAATTGCAAATAATGAAATTAAATATTTAAATTCATAAATGGATTTTGGAATTTTAAATTTATAAATTTTTGAATTTAATAGAAATAAAATTTAATGCTGAAATTGATTAATAAGTCAGCATTAAAGTGACATCTAAATTTGTGGTAAATTATGGTGAATGTCCAAGTAATTTAAAATGAGAGAAATTGTGATTTATTAAATTTGAATTGAAATTTAATTTAGTTGATTTAATATTAATACATCTAACTAACTGGAAAATAGCCATTTTGGCCACTGACTTGGATTTTGACGAAACCAGTTTCATCGGATCCGCGGTGGTGAATTATTGTAGGATTTCAAGTTCGTAGCGATCGAACTTGTCGTTTGATCGTGCAGACTCGAAATGCCTAGAAATCAATGAAATTGAAATCAATTTGAAATAACTTGATTTTAGCATAACTTCTTCATAGGATGGAATTTGGACTTGAAACCCTTTCCGTTGCATTTAAAATATTAAAAAACATATATTTTGATATATGGGTTGACCCATGGCTTTCCGGGTCAATTATCGTTGAAAACTCAAACCAATCAGTCCCATTACTTTATATTTTGTTCTACCTATATATATATATATCATTATAAACCCTAGCGCCTTTCTATTTCTCATTTGTATACGTACAAAAATTTCTGTTGCTCCTCTTCCTCAATGGATGAAAACCCTAATCTTCCCAATCCAATTTCAATTCCAAAAAAAATTTGCAGATCCGTAGAAACTTCGGGTCGAGCTTCAAGTTTTAGAGGCTAAAACCCTACATCAACTTCGAGTCGGGAAGAAAAAGACTCGGGTCGCTCCGGGTCGTTTTCGTCAATACTCAGAGCAAGCACCGGGGATTTGAGGCGGTTGACTGAAGTTGAACCCGAAGTCGACCCTGGACCAGAATTTTCCAATCTTCTAATTTTCATTACTTTTTCATACGTACTCAGATTCATGCATGGATTGTTTTGTTGGGATCGTATTAGAATTACGGATATTTTGGCACCTGTTTGGACGAATTGTGAGACCATCCAAATTTTGGGCTTATTTTGAATTTAAATTCAACTTAAATTCAAAGGTGAGTGTTTTAACCCACTCACAACTTCTAAAATTTCTTATGTTTGTTAAATTGATTTATGATGTGATTTGAAATTTATTTATGACTGTTGACTTATTTTTAATCATCATCTCAACTAAATTGACTTTTATTGAATTAAATTGTTATTTAATTTATTATTGCATATAAACTATTAGTTAATTTGTTATTTAATTTATTATTGCATATAAAATGCTAGTAAAATTCTTGTTAAGTATTATCTGTTCTATATTGATATTATTGATTGAATTGGATGATGATTGTGGTAAATGTTTGATGATTGATATTGGATGAATGGATGTTGTGTTATAAACTACAAGTTGTTATGGATTTTTATTTTTCGAGATTGCGGTTTGAAATGGTATATAACCGTATTTATGTTTTAAATTACGGATTGAAATGATAAATATCTATATCACTTGACCATAGGATAGAAATTATATACAGACACCGTGGTCCATATATATAAAAATATTTTGAAATTGATTTCTATGGTTTTTGAAAAGAAATACATGGTTTTACATAAATATTGATTTTAGATATTACATAAATGCTATTTTATATATATAGTCAAATTCTTGACTTGAGCTATGTATAAATTTGTTGATATAAATAAAATAATAAAGTTTGATTTTATTTAAAATATAATATGGTTAAGTATTTATTTAAATTATATTTTAATATATAGATTATAATGGTTTCAATAAAATAAGGTTCAAAGATAAATTGCAAATTGATTTGAAATTGTATTTAATTGATAATTTTATTTAATAAAAATCGATTCGGGACTCATTGAATTTGAGATTTTAAAGAATATGATATCTAACTTGATTTTTTGTTTAAGGTTATATAAATAAATGTATCAAGTTTGAATAAAGTGAGGGAAATATTCATTTATTTGAAATTGGAGTTTATTTGAATGATATTGGAATTATTAAGTAAATATTTCAAGACTAAATAATAGAAAACTGAGTTTGATATATATATATATATACAGTTAACAAATTTAGTTTTGAAGTGTTGAATATTGAAAGCTTTGAAATCTATTGAAATGGTTTATTTGGAGGTTCGAACCTATATTTGAAATCGATATAAATTGAAATGGTTTATTGAAAACTGAAAGTGAATTGAAAGTTATGAATTGAGATTTAATTTAAGTGAATAAAATTGTGAAGTCGAAGAAATTATTTTACTTTATAAAGTAAATTTTAAATTTAAACTATTTTATTTTATATACTTTTTGGATATCCAAAACCGTTTAAGTGGTGGAAGTTTTGGTTTAGAAGCTATGAAATTCAAGATATTATGTTTTAAAAGGTTATATTTCAAGTGTTTGGTTTAGAAATATTATAATTTTGAAAGTGTTATGGTTTTAGAAAGGATATATTTGAAATAAAAATGATATCGTATTGATTTGATTTTGAAAGAGCAATGATATTTGGTCTTAAAGAATAAACTATTTTAAAATTGACTGCGGTGTTATAATAATGTTTGGTTGTTAAAGAGGCAGGGATCAGAAGTTGTCATACTCTCTGCCAACACCGAAAACCACTTTAACAACCGTGTATGCGGTGGAGATTCCAAAATGAAGTAGGATGGCGGTGGCGTTCCTTTGAGGTATATACATGGACCCGACTACCGTGAGTTGGCATAAGGTGGCTAAAAAAGGAGCGATTGACGGACTAAGAAGGTAGCACCTTTTTATCAGACACACTCCTTCGATACCATTCTATTACTTTGTGATTTATTTGGGCCCTTTTGATTTTAGGGGTGTGGCTTGAGGTGGGCGGTAGTAGCTGCTACGCGTTACCACCACTCTGGAAACGTAATTGGTATATCTACCATGGCATTGCCTAATTGTGTCGTGTCACCTACCCTAACGAGCCTTGTACGAGTTTGATTTGTATCGTACCTATGGAGCATCTTCTCGTAGCCTCTCGATCAGGAGGTACGTAGGTGTTGTATAGACTATTGGCACTATTACGTGTTAAGGTAGAAAATATAAAGCCTTAACGCTATTTAAAAGTAAGTTTATTTTACTATAGACATTATTATAATAGCGAAATATTACTACATAGTAAATAGCTTAACGGATCTTCAGGAGATGTGAATCCCGAGCATCTCTTAAGTTACTGCACTCACGTTAGACGCTGGATAGGAGATGTCAAATCCCGTAAATATCTCTGACGCAGTTCCACTCATATTTATTTCTATGGATTTAACTCACATAAGATCATTTAGTTCTGACTCGAGTGTTTTGTCTTTTCAATTCGCTCGGGTCAGTCTGAGCATTTCAGGGTTTGAAGATCTTATTTCTGAAGGACGAAGACAAAGATTGTATTATTACTATTATTTATTATATTATTCCACTGCATTCATGCTGTTCCGCCGCATTATTTATTATTCTTTGGTATGTGTAACTCTGATATGTGTTGTATAAGCAAAATCAAATGTTTTGTAAAATAGATTCATGAACTGTTATTTGATTATTATATTTTGTCATTCCACTGTGAGATACTGTTTCGTTTAATTTCCTTCTCTGCTTTTCTTATTTACTCCATAACAATCCGCTCTTTTGTATGGTTTAAGTCTGACATGTGTGGTTTATCGTCGGTTTAAAGCATACAAAAATGCGAATGTTACAGATTTTCCAGTAAATCGTTAACTAATTAAACTTATAATTATTTTTAAAATTAAGTTTACACTCTTACCATCATCTTTAATTTAGAAATCAAAGTCTAAAATTGATTGTATATAGAGAATTGAATTTAATTTGGGTGTGCTTAAGCCTGCATGCAACAGAGCAGGTGTTTACACATGTATATACAGACATGCACATCATCATCCCTAAACATACACATATATGCAAGAATAATCTCACCACCAATCAAGCACATTTGAGGTCATACTTCACAGATCATTCAGATATATATCAGGTTGGGTTTGCTTACCTATTTCTTGAAAGAACAGAGAACATGAATGTAAAACCTGGAACTAATTTTGATTGACACTGTTTTGCTCTGTACTTGATCTGACACTTGAATTTGTTGAGTTGTCTGATTCTTTATCATCCTGAAGTTTAGAATTACTTTGCTCTGGAATTGTTTAGGTTAAATTTTTGTTGCTCGAGATTATCTGCTTCAGGTTGAAAATGGTTTTGATTTATTTACTTGAATTTATATTCGGGTTTTAGAATTGAAGAGGAATTTGTTATTTGATCGGTTGAAGTTGAAACTGATCTCAGGTTTGAGGATTGCTAGCTTGATCGGGTTTTGTATGTTGCTTTGATTTTCATTTTACTGGTTTTGATTTTGTGATAATCTGGTTTTCTTTTTAATTATATGTTATTAAAACTAATGTGCCACTGGTATTTACTTGTTTACACTTGTAAGTGTATGATATAAATCTTCTTACACTTGTAAAATATAAGCTATTCTATGTCTAAATCTTTGTTTTAAACTAATTTATAAATTGTGTTGAAGTCCTTTACTTAAATTTTATTTAATTCTTATATTTTATATTTAGATCTTATATTTTCAAAAAATATATATTCATATCAAAGCCTTATCTTCATTTACTAGCTATATTTATTTCCAAATGTATAAAAGAAAATTAATTTAAATCTTTTATCAAATCTTATTTAATCTCAAAAGATTTGTATATTAAAACCTTTATCCATTCTTGTTTTAAAATATATACATTATACATACATTTTTAATTATTTTTACTTACATAACTTTTTAAAGGAAATGTTTTGAAATCTAATTATACACTAATAAAATCACATATACATTTCCATAAATTTAAAATATAATGCTTTACAAATCCAATTTGTATTTCAATACATTTATATTTGAAATTCAATTCCAAACTTAAATTTAAAATCAATATACATATATAGAAACAAACAAATATCTTATTTAATTTGGAAAAAATTCAAATTTATCCACGATTTTATTCAAAAATTATTTTAATTACCAATTAAATTTGACTCAAAAATTGGGATCATTACAGATTTCGCCCCTTAAGAAAATTTCATCCAGGGAGACAACAGAGAAATATCTTCCCAGATCAAACTGAATATCTATTCTGCATTTGGCTTACCAAATTAGAATATCAATAATGAATTCAAGAACAACTTGTTCAATACTTCACAAGACACTCGGGTCATCCGATCTACGAAATATGCAGGGGCATTGATTAGATCGAAGGGCTAATTTTTGACGCTGTCGATGGAAATTCTATCGGTTTAGAAAATCGTCGAACGAATTTAAATTAAAAATAACCGCAAGAGCACGGCGTACACTTGAAGTACGTGGTGAATACGGGTCGATCCGCAGGGAGTCGTTAGAATTTTAAAAATCTATTCAATCAAATTAGACCAAATGGAGGAGAAATTGTTGACTAGAACTAAAATGAAGCTAAACTAGAATTAAAATGTGATTAGTAAACTATTGGACTAGGGAACAATTTAGAGGAAAATCCACTATCATATTTTTGTAAATCAACAACAAATAATTTATGATCTCTAACTTTGAGTTAAGTGAAATATCGTTGTATTTATCATAAGCATGGTTTGTTTATGTTATTAATTAACATAACTCAAACCATCAAACTATAATGCAACAAATACCCACTTATAATTCTCATAAAAATGAAGCAAAAGCAAAAGCTATTTTAAGCATGATCTATTTACTATTGTATCTAGTAATATAGATCATCAAATTTCATTTTTACTTTAATTTCACAATCAAAAATGGATTTGCAAATAATGATGCAACTTGTGTTTATGTTGAATAAGAATAGCTCATTTTCATAAGCAATATAAGCTATCAAACTCACTTGTATAAACTTGCATCAAAATCCACTTCATGAAGCCTAAACCAAATGAGATCATAAATCATAAAATGTTGAAATTACATAAAAGTAGAAAGCTTTATCACCCCTAAGGGGTTTATCTACTCATTTGTGGCATTGAAGTAACACAAGTAAGTTTCAACATTAAAAAGAAAAGAAAATAGAAAATAACCAAAGAAAGCAAAAGAGATTAGCTACTAACTACTTGCATAAATGTAAATCTAAGCTATGAACATAAGGAGAAAGAGAACATAGAAATAAACATTAACAATAAAACAAAGAAGAGCATGTAGAAAAGAGAGAAGAAAGAGGCTTGGAAGCCATTATTATTTCATAGAACATTGAGCTTACACTTTGATTTCTTAATTTCCTAAGTAAAATGAAAGTGTAGATGATAGTTTCATATACATAAGAGGGCTACATGTACATGCATAAAACCCTAATTCTATTTTTAGAGAGATTCCTAAATTTCCCTTTAGGAAGTGTGGCCACCAAGTAACCATTATCCACTAATTAATCCATCATTTGTTTTGCATGAAGCTTTAACCTCCACTTAGTTGTCCATTAGCTCCAAATTGTACTTTTAGGTAAGCGGGTGGGGTCCTCCATGTTCATGGCTTGAATTATTTCCCTCTTCTTTCCTTTGTATTATTTGTGCATACATATATCTTCATATAAGCCTCTTCCATATGCATCCAAATTCTATAAAAATTATCAAAAAATGTCGAAGTAAAAATTCTTACATTGACACATGCACAAAAATGACCGTTTTGCCCCTGAATGAAGATGAAAATGTGATGGTTGGAAATAATTGAATTTTGGTTTAAACATATTAAAATTCCCAAATATGATTATTATTTAAATAAAAATTGATAAAATATGGATGTAAATATATGCATAATTACGTGCATATCAGCTAACTAACCATCCGTAGAATATATCTAGACACCAAAAGAACAGACAAATAGATTAAATCTTCCACAATTCTAAAACACTAGGTATGAATTCCAAACTCAGGTGGAATACCCCAAAGTATATACTAGCTTGTCCCTCTTCAGACTTTGATCCTCACAATAAATTACAATAGAATTTCAAATTTGGGTTTTAACCGAAATCGTTTTATCGATACAAATTAATTTAACTTCATATTTGTTTATCAATTTATTTCAATTAAAATTTCAAATTTATTAGAATTTGAAAAGCTGATAGAGAATCGATGAAGAGAATACGAATTAGGATCTTATCTACACGATTCACAGGACCACCACAATATCGAAACTTCTCCTTGCAGCTGCCAAGAAGCCATCAAAGAATTGATAATGGATGATGAATCAAAGAAAGTGATAGAGAAAGTTATTTCCGTCGTTGCAGGGTATCGACCATTTGTAGTGGTACTCCCTTATCCCCTAGCTCGTCCTCTTCTTGCACTCATACTCACTATCATTGGATAGTAAGAGAATTTACTGAGGCACACGAACAGATATCTTAGGGATATACTCATTCTAGGGCATACCTTACCCTATCTCTAATGAGTTACTTAATGTGTTATACTCCTGAGCTAAAGTTTTTATTCAACCTTCAGCTCCGATGCCACTGTAATGTCCCTGACTCGACCTTCGAAAATCGACAACAAATACTTCACCTGTATTCGAATGTCGTAGATTCAAACGTCGAATCTGGTTCGTCGGAGCTCATAACACATTATGTATCACAACACAGCGGAAACAGAATGAATATATCATTAATATACAATAGTTGATACAATATCTTTACAACAATGGTACAATTTGAATACCATTATCGGAGCCAAAAATAATAGCAGAAAGAAAATCTCCATCTTTATCTCAAAGAGAGAAAGAAATAAGCCAATATCAGAAACACCATTCCAAAACACCAAACTATGATCTCAAACAACCATCATCGATGCATTAAGCAAGGTCGATCCGGAATGTTGAAGAGAAACAAATGCTGTCTACAAAACCAAAGGCTAGATGCTATCGAATCTACTCCTACTATTTGATTATCTGATAAACCCAATTCTGGACTGCCTGTGTGGAAAATTATGGGCACCCTGAGTTTAGGAAGGGAAAAATAAACTCCAAGTCAGTCATGGGACTGGTATGAGCAAACAAAACAGTTTTATCTTTTAAACAACGAACAAAATAATTTAAAAGAAATCCGCAATACTCTTTGGAATGAAACTATAATAAGGCCTCCCACTACACACACAATGCAAACGAAGAATTGGAGGATATTTCTCCTTATGATAGTCAAACATGCTTACTAAGCAAAATTCTTTTAATATTATTTTTAGTGCAATATGCAGAAAACCTTTCGAAAGTATAACATTAACCTTAGCCAGCATACCACATTTCGTCGTATGCCTACTATAGCTACCATGTTCAACAGCAGGTTACCGCCACATTTTATGGCAGGTTATACAACCAAAACCGTACAGGGCTTGTATTGTTTTGTCTGAATTTCCAATAAATGGTCAGGCAAAGGAACTTCCTACACCAAATGGACGCCTCTGGAGGGACGTCCCCGAGAACCTTACCGGATCTCTGCCAACACATGGTCGGGTTACCTCTGTAACTAGGTAACTACTGACACGAGTATGCCACCCCCTGGTCGGTACCAACATTTATCTAAGGCGCCTATCAACCAACAACCACAAAGCAATAAGTTTGCAACATCCATATAGGTAAATATCTGGGGTCCATACCATGACACCTCTTATCTAGAAGGAAATGGCATACCCTCATGGGGCACTACCCCCAAATAACCTTAATGCAACGATTCCTGTTTCGATTATTACCGGGTTGTGAGGCTCGACGAAGTCTCTTCCACAAAGCTACGCTTTTCACAAAAGCCATGCTTCGATCAATAAATGATCAACAGCACTTTGTACGCCACATTACCAAATTGGGAATGTATCACTAATAACCATCAACTACATAACCTCTAAGCTCATACGACTCAGAGAAGGGTGTTAAGCTAAGAGAATAAATTCTCTGCCTGCAAACAGAAATGTGTTTGATGGAAACCAGTTTTATATCTCAAAGTGTAACACCAGACACACATCCATACAAGTCTGTTCCGGGTTCCAGTAAAACCGAATGCACTTCATAAAGAAGCCCTTCCAAATCCGGATAATCCCTAATCACGTCCAAACTCCCCATCACAAAGGGTGATCAAATCTCTATATCGGGGACCATTCGGTGCAGAGACATTCGACAGGTAATCCTTTCCCTTTCAAAAATATCGGTCTTCATCACCTATCTTCAAATTCATCGTATCATTATTCGAAATGGGTTTTATGACATAAAGGTCCTCTCCCGGCCAAACCGAATAATGAGTGCAATAATTTAAAACCATATGGATACTAGGATCTCAGTTAAGTCACAATGATTTCCAATACCTTTCCCTTTAAATGGATTAAACAAGTTCCATTTTAATCTTTTAAACCAAAAGATTCAACTTTAAGGAACCTTTTCGACTTGAAAACAAAGTTCCTAAATCTTTCGCAAAGATTCATTTACACAATATATAAGCAAAAGATCTACCATTGAGATCTTCTTTAGTCTGAAACAAGTTCACCAAAGTTCTTAACAGGATCCATTCATAGCTTCTAATCTTTTAAGTAAAGAGATCCACTTTAGTTCAACAACAAGATTTAACAAATCTTCGACAGATATAACTTTCAAACCATCTCCTTTTCCAAGGTGATTCACCTATTCATATCTTTATCAAAATTCAATTCATAGCTTTCAGGACAATTTCCATTCAAATGTGATTTGGATCATAATTTGGAAATCCTTTCAATAAAACTGGGAAACTCTTTCTTTATATATGAAAGCTATTATTATTTGAAAACAAATATTTCATTTTAGAACAATCCAATTCAACTTGGGTAAGTTGTAGTCTTTTAAAGTCAAATTTGGAAAATCCGCGGACCTGCCTTATCCTAAGCAGATTCTATTTAAGTTAGATTTGAATCCCCAAATAATTAATTTGAAAGTATTTAAAAATGGTTTAGATTCATATACACACACATTATAACTTGTGTAATCTTTTTCAAACGATAGTTTCCAAAGTTTAAATCAATAATTACACCTCAAATTTCCACTTTAAAATTCCCAAAGCTTTAGTAATCAATTAAGATTTATTAGAAAGAATTTCCAATTAAAACTTACATAGATTTTTAACTTAAATTCTTTAAATTTAAATTAAATTTCAATTTTAAATTCCAAACCATATTATATTTAAAATGGTCCAATTTCAAAAACTTCCTTTTTCAAAACAATTCATATTTAAAACCAATTTCATTTTCAAAACCAATTTAAATTCAAAATCAAATTTCTAAAATCTTCACCATTCAAAAATTGACCTGACTCAACCAATATCCTATGATATCCGTATTTGTGTGTGTATATATGTAGTCCAGGGGTTTTACACAATAATAATGCAATATCAACAATCATCACATATTCAAGCACATCAATATCGATAAGCGGTATATTCCTATAACGCTTATCTTTATTCACAGATTCATAGATTAAAAAAAATTCATCACAGACAAATAAATTACATTCATCACAGTTCAAATCAAAACAGAGCATCACACATCAAGGATATCAAACAATTCAACATTCAATAGAATCCAGATATCCATAAGTCGAATTAATTAATCATCTGATTATTTAAATCAGATAAATCACCAATCCTGTTTAATTAACACTAATTGATTTCAAATCATTTGATCAATTACCCTTTAATCATTTATTAATTAATAAACTAATTAACCTTCAATCGTTAAATTATTAAACTTTAATTATTTAATTAACCTTTAATTAATTAATTAATAAATTAATTAACCCTTAATTAATTACTATTAAATTATTTATCCTTAATTAATTATAATAAGTGATTATCCTAATCACTTATATTAATAAATCACAAATTAATTACTTTGAGTAATTATCCTTTAATCACTTGATTAATTAACTTTAATCATTAATTAATTACTTTTAATTAAGTAATTATCTTTAAGTAATTAATTTCCCCTAATTGCTTACATTAGCTAGTTAACCTTTAATTTAATTACACAAAGTAACTATCCTTACTTAATCACTTAATTACATCCTTTAAATCATATTAAATTAAGATGAGTATTTGAATTTTTTTATCATATGAAATTATTTAAGTCTTATTTAATAACCTTTGAAATAAATTCCTTACTAACTTAAAACCCTTAAGTTTGAAAACCTATGAGAAAAATTAGTTTGTTTTTAACTTTTAAAACATGTTTTATTTAAAACATACAAAACGCGGCTAATGTTTCACCCTGACCCAAAATCACTTCGGGTATCAACACGAGATCCAACCCTATATTCCCAAGTTCCTCCCCGAGCTACTTTTCCTCTTTCTCTTTTTTTTCTTTTAATCTTTGCTTGTTTTTAAAAATAAAAATCGTTACAATATTTGCTAACTATCCCTCAGGCACTCATGAGCCATTTCCACATTCTCTCGAGATTAAACGTGAGCTCGACTTCGAGACATTCACCTTCTTCTCAACTGACATAGCTGACACCACGTGCATGTGTACATCACCTTGTCGCTGCTCCGATCGAGGCTACAACCTCAGACAAGTCATCGACTACCGCTTCAAGATGTCCGACCATCCAGAAACTCGAGACGATCTCGAAATCGCAAAAGAGTAAAATCGAACATCTCTGGAATCAAATCCCAGGCACCAAAACCACCTCCCAACGCCACCTTCAACCACCAAACATCACGACGACGAGCCCAGACCTTCACCATAGCTTCACGCTCCTATTCCCCTTAATCCATGTGAACTCGACATGCTAACGACGATGAACTACCCTCAAATTCGACAGCGACCCAACCTGGACTTTAAACCCTAGATCATCATCGTTCTGCTACCACAATAGCTAATAAATTCAACTAGCATTTTTCCTAGGTTCCCTAATGTTCCAGCGGTCATCACCAAAGATGATGACCTTTGAATCATAACAGTTTTTCGGAATTTGATAAAAATTCTAATTCTGATCAACTCAGAATATCACAATGCATACATACTAAAAGTTTGGATTTTCGTACTAAAATTCATTATTGGCACATGCGAATCAGCCTATGCAATTCAAACTTGAAATCAACATGGTTGGGTTTTCTGGATTGTACATTTTGACTTGTGATTTTAGATTTTCCAGTAAACCTTTAACCAATTAAACGTGTAATTATTTTTAAAATTAAGTTTACGCTCTTACCATCATCTTTAATTTAGTAATCAAAGTTTAAAATTGATTATATATAGAGAATTGAATTGAATTTGGATTTACTTAAGCGTGCGTACAATAAATCAAGTGTATATAAAGACATGCACATCATCATCCCTAAACATGCACATACATGCAAGCATAATCACATCATCAATCAAGCACATTTTAGATCATACTTCACAGATCATTCAGATATATATCAGGTTGGGTTTGCTCACCTATTTCCTAAAAGAACAGAGTGGAGGAATGTAAAGCTTGAAACTGGTTTTGATCTACACTGTTTTGCTCTGTACTTGATCTAACACTTGAATTTGTTTAGTTGTTGTCTGATTCTTTATCTTGAATCCTGAAGTTTTTAATTGCTTTGCTATGGAATTGTTTAGGTTAAAGTTTTATTGCTCGAGATTATCTGCTTTAGGTCGAAAATGGTTTTGATTTATTTTCTTGAATTTATCTTCAGGTTTTAGAATTGAAGAGGAATTTGTTGTTTGATCTGTTGAAGTTGAAACTGATTTCAGGTTTGAGGATTATTAGCTTGATCAGGTTTTGTATGTTGCTTTGATTTTTATTTTACTGGTTTTGATTTTATGATAATATGGTTTTATTTTTAATTATATGTTAATAAAACTAATGTGCCACTTGTATTTACTTGTTTACACTTGTAAGTGTATGGTATAAATCCTCTTACACTTGTAAAATATAACCTATTCTATGTCTAAATCCTTGTTTTAAATTAATTTATAAATTGTGTTAAAGTCCTTTACTTAAATTTTATTTAATTCTTATATTTTATATTTAGATCTTATATTTTCAAAATATATATATTCATATCAAAGCCTTATATTCATTTACTAACTATATTTATTCCCAAATGTATAAAAGAAAAGTAATTTAAATCGTTTATCAAATCTTATTTAATCTCAAAAGATTTGTATATTAAAACCTTTATCCATTCTTGTTTTAAAATATATAGGTTATACATACATTTTCAATTTTTTACTTACATAACTTTTTAAAGGAAATGTTTTGAAATCTAATTATACACTAATAAAATCACATACACATTTCTATAAATTTAAAATATAATGTTTTACATATCCAATTTGTATTTCAATACATTTATATTTGAAATTCAATTCCAAACTTAAATTAAAATCAATATATACATATATATATAAACAAACAAACAAATATCTTATTTGATTTGGAAAAAATTTAAATTTATGCACAATTTTAATCAAAAATTATTTTAATTACCAATTAAATTTGACTCCAAAATTAGGATCGTTACAGTAAGGCTTAGGGATGGATTATAGGCTGCTTCAAGGGTATGGACTGGTGGTAGCTTTAAGGGGATGGATCGGTAGAAGCTCAAAAACATGAATCGGCATAGTGTAACCAAATTCATATGAATTTGGCTAAGTATTGGATCGATCCCTATGGATCAATACTAATCCATGGGGATTGACCCAATCAAGGTGCAATATATGATGTAGCTTAGGGAGGTGTGTAGTTTGGGATCTAAAATTGGAGTTCGGGATTGGTATAGATCCAAAACTTAGATCAGTATGTATCCATACATAGATCAGTATGGATCCATGGCTTTTCTCCCAAACACGTTGGATTGATATGAGGTGACAAGGAAGTCCCCATAAGGCAATTTTTCCGAATTCTAGATCATTTAGAGTTCGTCTGCTCAAGTTACGATCATCTGATGATGGATAGCTATAATTCTACAGGCAGAATAGGCGATGACGAGTTGGATTGAGGGGATTATTGGAGGAGGGTTATTGGATGCATGATGACACTCCATGGCTTATGATGGTTGACTAAAGTGGTTCCCAACAATGATAAATTCAAATGGGAGTTGTAAGGACAGTTTTGAGATGATCTCTACGTTTGACGTGTGCAAAGGGATTATTGATATTCATAGTTTTTAATGTATACTCATAAAGCAGGGGCATGTAAGGACACTCATTTGGAGTGATGATGGCCCTTGGATCGCATGCGGTTTAGATCTATTATATCCTGGACTATGAAACGGGTAGTCTAGTTTCTGGTATCCAAAGTTGCATGAATTCGAGTACCGAGAAAGCAGAATATGAATAGTCCTTGACCTGACGATAGGGTTATATAAGTACCATATATCCACTACACCGAGTGAATGAATGCTAGGATGGATGATGGATGCTATGTTTGCTTAATTGTTTATCACCTTAGGGATTTCACATGAAATAGATATTATTAATGAAGATACCTAGACGCGCTTAGTACCTTGATACACAGTTATAATTACTTCCACAGACTTGAGTATACATCTAATATGTGCAAGCTCTATGGTTGCAGGGATAGGTCAGGTGTGATTTTCCATTCCATTTGTCCTAGATTATTTCCTTATAGTATTTGAGCTTTCTATCGCTCACATCAGACTGTTGTCTAACCTTGCCTTTTATGCTTTGCTTCCTATTGTTAGCACCAAAATTGGTCACTAACACCCTTAGAAAGATTGTTAGAGAGAATAATGAAGAAAACAAACTGAAAAAGAGAAGAAAACATAAATTAAAATGCGGGAAGTATGAACACCAAATTTATAGTGGTTCGGCGCAGTGGCCTACGTCCACTTTGAAGCTGATCTTTATTCTCCAATTGATACTTGATTACAGATACAATCCGTTCTTAAGTATTAGGATACAATTGCAAGGTAAAAGAAATAAGTCTTGAATGAGGATTCAATATGGCAGAGTCTCCCCAGTGCTCTCCAAAATCTGATCCCGTTTTCTGTGTCCATGCCTCTCTATTTATAGACGAAAGTGGGTTGGACTTGCCTGGTGGGCCAGGTGGCCGAATAACTTAGTCCAAGTAGTGTATGTACTGTACGCCGAACCAGGGAGGCCGGACAAGGCATGCCGAGCCGAACTCCTTGTGCCGAACGAAGCATGCCAAGTCTCCACTCTTTAGGCCGTGCGAGGCGAGAGGTTGAATGAGAGATGCAGGTCGAATGGGGCAGGAATGTCGAACGATAGTAATGCCGAGTGAAGGGCTTGGCCGAGTGAAGGGTTTGACCGAATGGCTTCTTCAGCCAAACAACTCAAGGCCGAACGATCTCCTGGATACCGGACGATCTCAAGCCGAGCATGCTGACTTCTCTAGGGAGCACTTGTGCTGAGTGAACTACGCCGAACGATGCTGGGACGCCGAATGATCTTCTGGAGGCCGAACGATCCTCTTCTTCTTCATGCCGAACGATCTTATGCGGAGCGCGATCTTGGATGCAGAGCACTATCTGGTGCCGAATGTTCTTGCCTGCCGACTGTCTATAGATGCCGGTTGTCACATATGCCGAGCGCTCCTTATGCTGAGTGTAATTCTGAATGGCCGAAAGTTTTCCGATGCCGAGTGCAACTCTGAATACCGAACGTTCTAGTTGCCTGGTCGATTTTCCAGGTAACATTTTGCCCCCCAAAGTACGCCGTGCATTCGATAAGGGTGTGATTTATGCTAAAGAATTCGCGTAATGCCACCGAGTGCTTTGGATGCCGAACGTTCTTTGCCGAACGATACGAATGCTAAGCGATTTGAAGTAACCGATCGACAACGTTTTGACCGGTAGAACCGGTCAGAGTCTCTTCACCTTCTTCTTCTTCACTATAAAGCCTGTCTTCTTCTTCCTCCTTTCTTTTTTCACCTTCACCTTTCAACCCCGAATCTTCGAACCATCCTTGCAATCGGACTTCAAGTACTTCTTAAGCCTTCCTAAAGCTCGATCCACGAACTAGGTATAATCCCTTTGCCCAACTCCTTTCGACAAATTCGCATAGGACTGAGCCGTTACCGAACAGGATGTGTGGAGGAATCAAATTATGTCTCCAAGGACGATCATTGTGAGGTAGGGAGAGATGGTTCGGGACGAACGCTTCGTAGGTTTTGTTTCGTTGTTTGAGAGGGACGTTGTGGTTCGGCACGGCCTCTGTGTATTAGATAAGGCCACGTGAAAGAGTTAGGTGGAGGAGAGGAAAATATGGAGGCCGTGCCGAGTGTTAAGACTTGGAATAACCTTGGTTTGGCACGGCATATTGTTGGCTGAACGATGGGTTTGGATGTGAGCCAGTGGATAGGGCGGGTGTTTTTTCGGCCGAATAGTATTTCGGTCGAGCGATACTCACTCAGTACGAACTGAAGGTGGGCCGAACGATGGTTGTAGGCCGAACAAGGACTTTGCCGAACATACTTAGGATGGACAAACATTAATGCCGAACATACTGACATGCCGAACAAACATGAATGCCAACATACTTAGGCCATACAAACACCAATGCCAAACATACTGACATGCCGACCAAACTCAAATGCCGAATATACTGACATCTTGTCCAATTTCATAACCGAACTTTACTTTTCGTAACCGAATAACTTCTTTTAGCGTTTTCTTAACCTGGAACTGTAACCGCCATACAGAAGGCTTTTGGAGACAGTCAGCGATGACGGTTTTCAGAGGCGGCGATTACAAGCTTAGTTTTATTCTAAATGCTTATACACGATTGAATGCACTAGTTCACACACCACGTGGGGGGATTATTCATGTTGTTAACTCTAACATTGGTCATTTTTCAAGTATAGTTCGCGCAGGTGCTTAGTTGAATTCACTATTTATTCAAGATGTCTAAAAAATCCAATTCCGCTACACTTTCCGACAGACCTGGGCCGTCTTCAAGGCAAACAGCCGCCGATACATCTGACCCGTCAGTTTCTCCCGCTCACAACTGGGCTCCTGATACCTTGGAGTCGTCGATCTTATTGGATAGCTCGGTTGACTCACAGGCTTCAAGGGTCACCGAAGCCGCTCTTCAGCGGATATGTTCTATTCATGGTATCCCGTTCTCCGATGTGTTAGTTCCGTCGGGGCACGACCGTCCACATCTGCCCCCAGCGGGATATACAGCGTGCAGCAAGTTCATGTGTTGGGTTGGCAGCGTACCACCATTCAATCTATTTCTTCGAGATGTGCTGCGGTATCTTGACGTCGCCCCATCACAGCTACATCCAAACGGTCACGCCTTCATCTATGGCACGTACGTGCTCTTTATGGCCGTCTTCTCTAGGCCTCCAACCCCTGGCGATATTAGGTACATATACATTACCAAGAAATGGGGAGACAGTCCCTCTTACATGTTTCTTGAGCCACATCGGAAGTGCCAAATTTTCACCAGCGCGTGGAGCAGCAAATTCGCCCAGTAAAAATAGGAACGGTTTTACGTGCGCTGCCCACAGGGTTTTGCGAGGAGATGGGTTGAAGGAAGTAAGTCTTCTTCCTGAATTGATGTCCGTTCCCAATCGGTTTTATGCTTCTGCTAACTTATCGTTTCATCTTTTCAGATTCCATTCCACGTCCCGAGGGTTGAGGGTACTCTGATGCTGTCGAAGCCATTAGAGCCCTTCCTGCTGAGGAACGAGATATCCGAGCCCTCATTTCCAACGAGTCATTATCAAGGTTCGGTCTGTTTTCTCCTGGCCATCGGATTAGTCTTCCTGAGGGCGCCTCGCTTCCCAAACCCGTACCCGCTAGAGGGAAAAAACTGCCTGAATCATCTATTCGCCCTTCTCTTGAAGTACCGGAAGAGGGGGAAATTCCAAACGAGCCACCTCAAAAGAAAGGTGAGGATTTGGGCCTTGCGGTCGAAGTTCATGATATTGAAACGTCATCTTCCCCTTCGAAGGGGAAAAAGAAGCCGGCGTGCAAGTTGAGGAAGGAGAAGGTTGGCGGGACTTCCAAAGTTACACCTATCCAACCAGAGAAAGAGGCTTCTTCACAGTGCGTTGAAAGTTCTCTGAAGGGCTTATCGAATCTCTCCATTCCCGACAACTTGTTCAACTATGATTTCAATGACCCGGAGTTGTTTAAGTATCGCTCACCCGCCAAAGGGCAATGCGAGTGTCCTAGCCCCGAATCGAGGGGAAAAGACTCCCGTTAGCAAAGCCACTGGTCCATCAGGGGTGAACACTAGGACACACACGGACACGTGCACTTCACTTTGCACCTACTTTTCTTTCATCATTTTGTTCCCTCGCTGATTCGCTATTGTTTGAATTCTTTGCAGGTGACATGGGGCGTTCGCACGGATATGACCGCCTTCGCGGTTCGTCGACTTTACGCCAATCCGATCGGGACTCAGGTCTCGAGAAGCGTCGAGACAGAGATAGCGATAGCGACCGAGATTATCATTCCCGGGACTCGTCATTCCGGAAGAAAACTCATTATCAGCCCGAACTCCACCAGGAGACCTCTTCTCATCAGGAGCGAGCAAAGAGAAGCGTGGTCATAAGAGTCACATTTCGATGCTCCTCGGGACCAACACTCTGACTCCTCTTCTACCCGGCATTCCCAAGACTCTCATAGGAGGGGCGAACTTTCAAAGCCGTCTCCTCCCGCTCCAGCGACAGGCCCGACAGTGTCGAAGAAACTGACCGAACTCAATGCCAAATTTTCGAAGATTTGTTTTGATGGGCTAAAGTTTCTCCCAGCGATTCACCCTATACCTGGAGATGTTAAGCAAAATGCCATTGCCTCAACCAACGACGTCTATGTTCAACATGACGCATTCGTTCATCTGGCTGAGAAGCTTTCTAAAGTCTCTGTGGAGCGCCAGCACGAAATTGACCGCCTAAAGCTTGAAGCTATTTATGACAGGTATATCATTAAGGCCTAGGATGACGAGTTGACCATTTATAAGTCTGAGCTTGAGGTCGTCCGTCAGTGCGCTAAGGACACGCCGAGGCTGTTTCCCGCCTTGAATTAACTCATAAGAAAGAGTTTGATGATTCAATCCAACGGTGTGGTGCTCTAGCTTTGGAGAAGGACTCCGAAGGAGCGGGACATACTCAGCCAACGGGTCAAGGAACTCGAAGAGCAACACCATGAGGAGAAGAAAGAAAAATTGGTCGCCCAGGTTGAGGTACAAAACTATTGCGATGAGATCGTCGCCACCCGGCTCCTAAAGGAGAAACTCGAGAATGATTTCTCCAAAGTCGAGGCACTAAAGAATGAGGCTCGCGAGGAGGGCAAAAAGATGGCAACTACCGACATCGACTCTCGCCTTGAGGCGGCCAGGGAGGAAGGTAGGGAAGAGATCAAGACTAAATTCAACCCGCTCATCGCTGAATTCAACGCCCGAGTTCTCATGCATTGAGATCTAACTTTTTTGGGCGAGGGCTACCTTGAGTCTCCGATCGAGGCGTGGGAGACCCTGATTCAAATCAGGAAGGCGAGAGTGGCGTCGAAGAGGTCGATGAGGAAGCTTTGATTAAGGAGTTCTTGAAGGGAAAAGAACCTTCAGACCTATCAGCGGCTAAGGCTCTATACAGCAAACGTTCCCCCTCGAGGAAAGGAAAGGAAGTGGTTATTGGTACATCCGGCATCGTTCCCCCAGTTCGTGCGCCTGCTCAGCCGGCTAGCCAACCGGTACTTGATCCCTCCGAGCAGCACCTTGGCTACGACCCGGATGCCCTCGGGCTTGGCGTTCATGTTCTATCTCCCATCCCGGAGGGTGAGACCCCTCTGACAACCTAGATTCCACCGGCACCCGGTAAGCAACTTCTTTGCTTTATAGGGTTTCTATGTTTTTCTAGAAGCTGTCGTGCTCTAACATTTGTTCTCTTGTGACTTTGTGCAGATTGTTCTGACCCCGAGCCCACTCCGAGGAGCGATGTTGCCAAGGAGCTGGAGAAAGAAACGAGTGAGGCTACTCGAGTTGGTGAGGGTCCTTGCCCAGATGCCCATGTAATCGAGGCACTCAATGAAGGCAAGTCCGACTCTTCTTCCGAGAGTTTTGAAATAGAAATCACGGGCGCGTCCAAGCATGCATCTGAGCCGAGCATGAAGGAGCGGCTTGATAAAGAGAAGGAAGTGACAGCCAGAGTTAAGGCTGAGCCTTGGGATGTGGACCTGGACGACCCCTTGAACAAACCGTTGAAGGTCATCCTCCCTGGCGGGTCCAAGCCTATGGATGTTCCCCCTACATCTTCGGTCGTCACCCCTCCATCAGGGAAGGATTCCAAGGGTAAGCGCTCTGGGAAGGAATCATCCGGGAAGAAGTCAAAGAAACACAATAAGTGACCATCGTCCTCATTCAACGAGAGTTAATTTAGGTCATGTAATGATTTTTGCAGACTGTGTAAATAGGCTGTCGACTCCGGACTTCGGAGCGCTTTTGTAGCGAAAAGCTTTTCAGGAATAAAGTTCAATTTCATTTTCTGTCTTTTCAAAAGATTCTGGTCATTCAGTTTTCTTTGTGATTGTGATTGTGATTGTGAGTGAAATCTGAACTGCTGTGAATAACATAGACCCCCTGGTTCTCCTTTACATAGCTTGGGAATTCTTTGGAGTGGTTCAATCTCCATTCTGTGCTTCATGTATTTAAAATATTTCCTAGCCCGCATGTCGGGGACTCGGCATATCCAAGCCATTTGTGTCATAGTTCATATTCAAGGGCTTGGAGATCTGAATCACTTACATTCGAGTCTGCGCTCTGGGGACTTCGAGTAATACAGTCCGCGTTACGGGGACTTGGAGATTTTGGATCGTTTATACTCGAGTCCGCATTCCGGGGACTTCGAGTACTCCAGTCCGCGTTCCGGGGACTTGGAGTTTTAGAATCGTTTATACTCGAGTCCGCACTCCGGGGACTCCGAGTACTCAGTCCGCTCTCTGGGGACTTGGAGATTTTCAATCTTTATACTCGAGTCCGCACTTCGGGGACTTCAAGTACTCCATTCAGCGCTCCGGGGACTTGGAGATTTTATGTCATTTATACTCGAGTCCGCACTACGGGGACTTCGAGTACTCCAGTCCGCGCTCCGGGGACTTGGAGATTTTGAGTCGTCTATACTCGAGTCCGCACTCCGGGGACTTCGAGTACTCCAGTCCGCGCTTCGGGGACTCGGAGATTTAGAATCGTTTATACTCGAGTCCGCACTCCAGGGACTTCGAGTACTCCAGTCCCACTCTGGGGACTTGGATATTTAGAATCATTTATACTCGAGTCCGCACTCCGGGGACTTTGAGCACTCCAGTCTGCACTCCGGGGACTTGGAGATTTAGAATCGTTTATAATCGAGTCCGCACTCCGGGGACTTCGGGTACTCCAGTCCGCGTTCCGGGGACTTGGAGTTTTAGAATCGTTTATACTCGAGTCCGCACTCCGGGGACTCCGAGTACTCCAGTCCGCGCTCTGGGGACTTGGAGTTTTTCATTCGTTTATACTCGAGTCTGCACTCTGGGGACTTTGAGTACTCCAGTCCGCGCTCCGGGGACTTGGAGATTTTAAGTCGTTTATACTCGAGTCCGCACTTCGGGGACTTCGAGTACTCCAGTCCGCGCTCCAGGGACTTGGAGATTTAGAATCGTTTATACTCGAGTCCGCACTACGGGGACTCCGAGCACTCCAGTCCGCGCTCCAGGGACTTGGAGATTTAGAATCGTTTATACTCGAGTCCGCACTCCGGGGACTTGGATATTTAGAATCGTTTATACTCGAGTCCGCACTCCGGGGACTTCGAGCACTCCAGTCCGCACTCCGGGGACTTCGAGCACTCCAGTCCGCACTCCGGTGACTTGGAGATTTAGAATCGTTTATACTAGAGTCCGCACTCCGGGGACTTCGAGTACTCCAGTCCGCGCTCCGGGGAGTTGGAGATGTTAAGTTGTTTTTGAGCGTTCGTGCGCTAGTCAGAATATCATAATTTTCAGCCGCTTGTCACAGGAATATCATATGCAGAGACATTAATCATTTATGAAAAAGGTGGCTTCAAGCCTTTATTAATGAGAACAAGCTGAATTGTCTTATTTCATGCCAAGAACTGGAAATGGAAACATACTGGAAATAAGTGCAACTACTGCATAAAGGAAATAGATTAAGTGTAGTAACGCCGCAAGTGCTCGCTTTTCCATGCTCGGGGGAGTGTCACACCATCGACGGTCTCTAGCTTGAAAGTTCCTTCTCCAAGCCTCCGTTCGACGACGTATGGACCTTCCCATGCGGGGTTCATATGTGACAGGACTGGAAAAACTCGTTTCAAAATGAGATCTCCCACATCAAAGATTCTTGGTTGGACTTTCTCATTATAATATCTCGCGGCCCGATGTCCGTAGGAGGCTGCTCTCAGATCGGCTTCTTCGCGTTTTTCATCGATAAAGTCCAATGATTCCGGTAAGAGATCCTGGTTCGACGCGGGGTCGTAATGAATCACCCGATGTGATGGAACTTCAAGTTCTACGGGTATGACGGCTTCCGTACCATACGCCAACGCGTATGGTGTGTGGCCAGTCGCGGTCTTGTGGGTAGTTCTATAGGCCCAAAGCGTTGTCGAGAGTTCATCTACCCACTTGCCTCTAGCTTTTTCCAAACGCTTCTTCAATATGGACTTGATTATTTTGTTTACAGCTCCTACCTCCCCATTCGCCTTCGGGTGAGCAACTGCTGCGAACCTTTTCTCAATGCCATACTTCTGACAAAATTCTTTAAATTCTTTGCTCTCGAATTGAGTCCCGTTGTCTATTATGATGGTCCGTAGAAGACCAAAGCGGCATATGATATTTCGTACAACGAAATTAATGAGTTTCTTGGTGGTGATCGTGGCCATAAGCTCTGCTTCTGCCCATTTGGTGAAATAATCGACTGCCACTATTGCATATTTCGCGCCTCCTTTGGCTAACGGTAAAGAACCAATCAGGTCGATTCCGCACATTGCAAATGGCCAGGGAGTAACCATTTGCATGAGTTCCGTTGGCGGGGCTCTCGGAATTTTCGCGTATATCTGCGATTTGTCACATTTCCTAACATAGTTTGCGGCGTCGCGGTTCACGGTTGGCCAATAGTATCCGTAGAGGAGGATTTTCTTTGCCAAAGTTTGCCCCCCGGTATCATCACCACACTCTCCCTAATGGACTTCCTCCAGTACACGTTTTATCTCGTCATGGGCCACGCACCGGAGTAAGAGGGTCGAGAATCCCCTATGATATGTTACTCCGTTCTATATTACATAATGGGAGGACTTACGAAGGACTTGGCATCTTTCGCTCCTCTTCTCAGGAAAATCCCCATGTAGTAAGTACTGTTCGATCGGGGTCAACCACGATTCCCTTTCGAGTTCAGTCTCCAAGACGAAATCTATCTCCATCATGTCTATACTTAGGGCAAGTAGGTCTCGATAGGGAACAATCCCATCTGCTGTGCATCGCCAGTGCTTGCGAACTTTGCTAACGAGTTAGCTTCTCTATTCTTTTCGCGTGGGACATGGGAGATGTCATAATATTCGAGACTTGCCAGTAGTTCTCGAGTGCGAGCAAGGTAAGGAGCCAGTCTCTGCCCCTTTGCTTGATAGTCTCCCCGCACCTGATAAACTACCAGCTATGAGTCACAGAAGATTTCGATTGACTTCACTCCCAACTCGATAATGAGTTTCAAGCCAGCAATCAATGCCTTATATTCAGCTTCGTTATTTGTTACTGCGAATTCAAGCTTCAAAGCGTAGCAGATTGATCGGTCTTCTGGGGTTATGAGGACGATACCTGCCCCAGAGAGATGGTCGTTAGATGCCCCATTGGTGTACGTCTTCCATCGAACGGGAGGTGCGACCCTGTGCCCGCTCGGTTCATCTGGCAGAGTGAACTCGGCGATGAAATCAGCTAGTGCTTGTCCTTGTATAGCCCTTCGTGGCAGGTAGGCAATGTTAAACCGACTCAGCTCAATGTTCCATTTTAGCATCCTTTCGGAAGTTTCCGGTCGTTGGAGTACTTATCGCAATGGTTGGCCAGTGTAGACACTGATCGAGTGTGCCTGGAAGTATGGACGAAGCTTGCGTGATGCAATCACCAAGCAATAGGCGAGTTTCTCAATCTTTGGATAGTTCCTTTCCGCCCCCGTCAGGCGTTTACCAACATAGTACACTGGCCTTTGAACTCGGTCCTCCTCGCGGACCAGGGCTGTGCTGATGGCATGTTGAGAGACCGCTAAGTATACGTACAACATCTCGTGGTCTACTGGTTTCGATAGCACCAGGGGACTATCCAGATGTCTTACCAGAGCCCGGAATGCTTCGTCGCAGTCGGTGGTCCATTCAAAGTTTTTCTTTCTTTTCTTTATAACTTCAAAGAGCGGAATGCACTTGTCTATAGCTCTGGATATGAATCGACTCAGCGCAGCCACTTTTCCATTCAAGCTTTGCACCTTTTTGATGGTTCTGGGTACTCGTATATCTCGGATGGCCTAGATCTTTTCCGGGTTAGCTTCAATTCCTCGTGCATTCACAATAAAACCCAAGAATTTTCCTGATGCCATGCCGAACGAACATTTCAAAGGATTGATCTTCATCCCGAAGTGCCTCAGTATATCGAACATCTCTACTAAGTCTCGGATGTGGTTGTTTGATTGTCGTGACTTCACAAGCATGTCATCCACGTAGACTTCCATCATTTTTCCAATCTGATCTTTTAACATTCGATTTACCAGACGTTGGTAAGTTGCTCCTACGTTCTTCAATCCGAAGGGCTTTACTACGTAGCAATACAACCCGATGTCTGTGACAAAGCTAGTGTACTCTTGGTCCGGGATGTGCATCGGAATTTGATTATAGCCAGAGTACGCGTCCATAAATGATAGTAACTCGTGTCCGGCTGTTGAATCGACCAGTTGGTCGATCCTTGGTAGCGGGAAACTGTCCTTTGGGCAGGCTTTGTTTAAATCAGAGTAATCAACACAAGTTCTCCATTTCCCATTAGCTTTCTTTACCAACAATGGGTTGGAAACCCATTCAGGGTAGAGGGCGTCGCGGACGAACCCGTTGGTTTTGAGTTTGTCCACCTCCTCTTTGAGAGCTGTGGACCTCTCTGGATCCATGCCTCTCCTTTCTGTTTCACGGGGACGTGTTTTGGGTCTATGTTCAACATATGACTCGCAATTTCAGGAGAAATCCTGCACATATCAGAATGTGTCCAAGCAAACACATCAAGGTTTGCTCGGAGGAAGTCAATAAGGTTTTCAGCTGTCACGGGGTCTAGTCGTGATCCTATTTTAAGAACTCATGATGGGTCGCTGCGGCTAACTGAGATGTCAATAGTTAGTTCAGCTGGCGCTGCATTCGTTTCCCTGGGTTCCCCATCATCATATCTCGGATCTAAGTTTCTATGGATCCGAGAATGTTGCCCGAGCCAGTCTTGGGCGTTAGTTGTCAATCATCAGAATTTTGGATGCGGACAAAGATGTCCGTGACCTTTCCTTTCTCCCTACGCTGCGCTTCTCTGAGCTCAGCCACGTAGCATGCACGTCCGGTTGCCTGATCACCATGCACTACTCCTACTCCTTTGTCTGTGGGAAATTTTAACGTCAAACACCATGGGGCCAAGGCTGCCTTGAAGTCTGCGAGGGCTGGTCGTCCCAGGAATACATTGTATGGTGAATCAACATCCAGCACTATGAATGGCAGGATTCGCACTCTCCTGCATTCTCCTTATCCCAGTTCAACTGGTAACTCCACATATCCTACTGCGTCTGTTGCTGCGCCGTTAAAGGCATGGATTCGGGCTTTAAATGGTTTCAAATCCTTAGTCTCCAGCTTCATTTGGTCATATGCTTTCTTGAAGATGATGTTAACGGAACTTCCGCAATCGATTAGAATTCTTCTTACGAATGCCGGTCCGATGGTCGCGGATATGACCATCAGATCGATAGTACGGGCTTCCACCTTATCCGCATCTCTATTCCTGAATACAATATCGTCGTTCATCGTGCGCTGCTGCTTTGCGGGAGCTCCATACTCCACATTTGAACAGCACTCATACTCCGTATGTCTCATAGAATTAGCATATTGCTCCATCTCCTGCCAATTTTTATTCGAAGGATGAGGTCCGTCAGCAACTGTGTTAATAACCAATCTTCCCACAGTCCGAGCAGGTTGTTCTGGCTGGCGTGGAGCTGGCCCGCGTCCGGGGTCCGATGTCTCTTGTTTACTGTCTAGCGAGTCTCTGACAAATTCCTGTAGCTTCTTCTGCCTAATCAATTTCTCAATAGCGTCATGAAGATGCCTGCACTCATCAGTGTTGTGTCCGTAGGACTCGTGAAAGCGGCAATACTTCCCAGTCCGCTTCTGCTGCTCTGTTGATTCCTTTAGGCGTGGTTTTCTGTATTGAAAAGTGTTGCAGGTTGACAAGTAGATGTTCTCAAGAGATGTATTCAGTGGAGTGTATTCGTTGTAGGTCGGGATTCTTGACTTCCATCTCCTCGTTTCCTTCTTCTTCTTTCCGGGATCTCCGCCTCCAGTTGCTTTAGAATGCCCAGGCTCGTTCTGGACGTTGGCTTGAGCTTTCTTAGGATTATCTCCTGTTTTCTTCGCAGCGATGTTACTCTTTACAGATTCCTGACCGGGCCACAGTGCGTTGTCTTTCCTTGTCCACTGAGCTTCTTCCCTCCTTATGAATTGATGGGCTTTCGAATAAAAACGTTCCAGCGTAGCGGGGGGCTTTCCTGCCAACCAATCTCCAAATTCAGAATCTGGATCCACTCCACGCATTACTGCCATCAAAATTGCGTGATCGTTAGGATTGCTCACTTCAGTAGCGGCAACATGAAATCTCTGCAAGTATTCTTTCAATGATTCTCCTGGAGCTTGGGTCATACTTGACAAGGACATCACATCCTTGGGACGAGTGGTGTGTATCCTGAATTGTTCTATGAATTTTCTTGCTAATTCGTCGAAGCTGGAGATTGGCCGTGGAGGAAGTCGAGTGAACCACATGGTGGCGATTCCGGATAAAGTTATCGGGAAGCACCTGCACTTGGTTGCGTCGTTGGCTCTTGCTGAATCCATCATCCATCCATACCTCATTACATGCTGTCTAGGGTCAGGTTTCCCTTCATAGGCAGGAATGGTGGGCATGTTAAACTTCCTTGGGTATTCAGCCTGTAGGATGGTATCTGTGAAGGGAGTATGACTCTTGGAAACTCCCTAATCTTCATTAGTCAATCCTTGGTTTTCTAGCTGTCAAGCCGGGAGTAGGTATGGAAGATGGAAGGTTGGGTTCTTTGGGATCTTGGTGAGTCTGATGTCCAGCCTCTTCGCGAGCTTGATCCCTAGTCGATCGATTGGTGGCACCTGCTTGTGCACCTTCATCCTTGCGGCGTCTATGCCTAGGTGGTTCGTCAGCTGAAGTCGAACTATCATCTTCTGAATAAGGGGCAGGGCTACCTCCAGCATTCCAATGCTGCTGCTTAGTAAGCTGAATCATGAGGTCAACATTGGTCTGCATTTGCTCAGTAAGTTGCCTCCTTCTTTCCTTAAGTTCTTTCATTAAGTCATTGAACTCTGCTTGGTAAACAACTTCCACTTGATTTTGGTTGGAGGGTCCTACGCCTCGAATCGCTTGTTGCTTGCTAGGACCATCTTATTGTATGCTAGCAGTTTCACGGACATCTGCACTTTGAGAGGCCGATCTGGTTTGCGGTCTTCCCATGATAGAGTTGTTGGTCTAACTCTGAGTAGAATCAACAGATGCCTTATGAATGATTATGGATCTCCTTCGAGGGATTTACTCAACCCAGTAGCTACAAAGTAGATCCTAATAGCCTAAGAATTCAACTCTCAGTGAAAGCACCAAAATGTTAGCACCAAAATTGGTCACTAACACCCTTAGAAATATTGTGTAGAGAGAATAATAAAGAAAACAAACTGAAAAAGAGAAGAAAACATAAATTAAAATGTGGGAAGTATGAACACCAAATTTATAGTGGTTCGACGCAGTGGCCTACGTCCACTTTGAAGCTGATCTTTATTCTCCACTTGATACTTGATTACAGATACAATCCGTTCTTAAGTAATAGGATACAATTGTAAGGTAAAAGAAATAAGTCTTGAATGAGGATTCAATGTGGTAGAGTCTCCCCAGTGCTCTCTAAAATCTGATCCCGTTTTCTGTGCCCCTGCCTCTCTATTTATAGACGAAAGTGCGTTGGATTTCCCTAGTGGGCCAGGTTGCCGAATAACTTGGTCCAAGTAGTGCATGTACTGTACGCTAAACCAGGGAGGCCGGACAAGGCATGCCGAGCCGAACTCCTTGTGCCGAATGAAGCATGCCGAGTCTCCCCTCTTTAGGCCGAGCAAGGCGAGAGGTTGAATGAGAGATGCAGGTCGAATGGGGCAGGAATGCCAAACGATAGTAATGCCGAGTGAAGGGCTTGGCCGAGTGAAGGGTTTGAGCGAATGGCTTCTTCAGCCGAACGACTCAAGGCCGAACGATCTCCTGGACATCGGACGATCTCAAGCCGAGCATGCTGACTTCTCTGGGGAGCACTTGTGCTGAGTGAACTACGACGAACGATGCTGGGACGCCGAACGATCTTCTGGAGGCCGAACGATCCTTCGCTTCTTCATGCTGAACGATCTTATGCCGAGCGCGATCTTGGACTGCCGAGCACTATCTAGTGCAGAATGTTCTTGCCTGTCGACTGTCTATAGATGCCGGTTGTCACGTATGCCGAGCGCTCCTTATGCCGAGTGTAATTCTGAATGGCCGAAAGTTTTTCGATGCCGAGTGCAACTATGAATACCGAACGTTCTCGTTGCCTGGTCGATTTTCCAGGTAACCCCTATTACTTTTGGTACTCTTAAATGAGTACATTAGGGATATCAGGTCCGGTGACCACGTGGAGCTGGATAAGTGGTGAGTAGGGGGATATTCTTGTATTATTATATGTACTCATTTTCATTTCCACTACAAAGCACTATGGAGCTTGCTAGTGCCTTGCTATTTAGAGATAGTTTATGAGTTATTATTTGATGTATAACTCTATTACTTATGGTGTTTACTGTTTCGATATGTATACTCTAATGATGTGGTTCATTTAGTTATTTATGGTATCTCTTGTTTTTTGTCTGAAATTTTTTACTATTATATTTTATTCGATGCATTGTGAGATATGCGATAGGTTCTGCGTTGCTTATTTATCTTACAGCCATTAATGATCGCCCCACATCAATCGAGCACCACAACAATGCATTACACAAGTATATTGGTTGTTGGCTGTGTAGGGTGATCATCTTATAACACACCTGTTTCCCTATAAATACAAACCATAGTGCAACCAAAAAAGGATCTTCTCCCAGCTTTTTCTTCTTTACTTTGGAACAGGGGTTCCATTACTCTTCCCGATCTTCCTTCCTCACAATAGTCACCAAGGCAGTTTTTCTTAGCAGTTCTAAGCCTAAGAACTTATCAACTTCTTGTGCTTTTGACTCTAATTGTATGTAATCCCGTACAAAATCTATGAGATCTATAATCAATAAAACTATAAAGTGGACGTAGGTCATAGGTTGCCGAATCATTAAAAGAATCTTGTATCTCCCTGTTACTTCTCTTTAATTTCAACTGTTATCTACTAGATCTAGGACTCACAAGTTCCCTACAACTCATTCTTAGGTGTTGACCCATTTTTGGCATTAACACTTACCAATCTTACTAAATCTCATAACTCCTTTCAAAGTAGTTACCTTCATACATACTCGATCTTCGATGCCAAACTCTAAATCATTTCTTCTCCTATTTGCATAGGATTTCTGTCTATCCTAAGCCCTTTCATCCTTCTTTTGATTAGCTATAACTTCTCTAAAGCTTAATGTATAGTGTTTGGACCTAGCACCTACTTATCTCCAATCTCTAGCCAACATGAAGGAGATCTGCACAATCTTCAACACAGTGCCTCGAAAGAAGCCATAACTATACTAGATTGAAAGCTGTTATTATATGCAAACTATACAAGGTATCAGTGGTCCTTCCAAGACCCTTAAAAATCCTAAATAGAAGAGCGCAACAAATCCCCAATATCCTATTGACTCCCTTAGTTTGTCTATTTGATCAAGAATGAAAGGCTGAGCTAATATTCAGCTTCATCCCTAAAGCTGTTGGTATGACCTTCCAAAATTAACTAGTAAATAATAGATGCCCATTACAAATATAACACCAGGTACTCCATGGAAATGAAAAACTTCCTTCACATATAGCTTTTCCAAATAACGCACAGTCCTCCTCGTCTGGATTGGAATAAAGTGGGTAAATTTTAGGAAATGATCTACTACCACCCATATACTATCATGTCCTTGCTTCGACGAGGTAAGCTATTAATAAAATCCATAGATACTTGGTCCCACTTCCATAGTGGAACCTTTAATGTTAGAAGAAGAACAGTAGGGTTCTAATGCTCACACTTCATTATTTCGCAAGTAATACAATTCATTACATATGGACATATATTGTGCTTTATACCTTCCCAGTAATGTAGGCGCTTCATGTCCATGTACATCTTGCTACTGCTTGTGTGAACGGAATAACATGAATAGTGGAAGTCATTCATCAATTCATGCCTACGTTATGCAACATTCGGTACAAAGATCATGCCTTTCTTCCTTAAAAAACCATAATTGTCCACTTTTAAAATTTTTTAGAACATCGGCTTTTTCTCCATTTTTCAAACTATAAATATGATCTAAGGTAACATGATCATCCTTCTAAGCAAGAGAAACTATATCCATAAGACTAGGTCTTACTACTAAGCTAGCCAACATGCTTTCAAAACTAAGAGTGGGCAATATAAAGAATACTGTAACAATCCATGTTTTACATATCAAAGGATCGTAAAATATTTTTATTTTATTTATGTGAGGTCGTGTTACTATAAATTTTGAAAAGTGACTCTTGGGGACATTTTCAACATCTATGATTTCTACCGAATTTTGTATATGGCCATTTTGAACCTAAAAATATTCTTTGGGCTATATCTTTTGATGGAGCTAAACTAGGGTCTCAAACCACTTCATTGCTTCAAGATGATGGTTTTCCATTCCCTAGAGTGGTCATAATGGAAACATGGACTAATCGTTTGAAAGTTATAGCTGTTTCAAGTTTTGGTTGTTGCTGGCCAGTTTTAGTGGGTAATAAACTAAGTCCTTGCTTGGACCCACTAATCCACTTTGAAATTTGTGCTAAGGGGGCCTGTAGGAATTGATCTATGTCATTTTCGTCTTCTCCGAAATAGTTCTAAACCACCATTAACCTTAACTTCAACAAAATTCACCTTTTTTTCTCCTTACTAATCTTAGCTAAATCATTAATTAGAGGGGTGACTAGCATACATAAGCTAGATATTATAATTTTTGCTAATTTGAATCCTTCCCTTTTGTAGTGTACTTCATATCTAAGGGGGAATATTGGTATTTTTGATATTCAGTTAGTTGTTCTTGACCTCTCACTCTAGCATGCTTGTTTATATAGTTAAAAATGGTGTTTTTGATATGATTTTGACCTTAAAACATCTTCTAATTTCAATCACACTTTTATATACATATTTAAAAATGAATTTTGAAAGGTTTAAACGATTCATAAGGGTATTGTAATCCTTTGTATTCATGTGCATATGCTAGTGAAAAGAGATCTTGGAAATTGGAAAGGAATTTTGGTATGTAAAACTTTGATTTAAAGTGAATTACATATGCAGATTTCAAAAACCACATAACTGACATTAAACTTTGAGGTAGGGAAAATTCTAACTATCTTAAAAATTAAAAATGTTGTTGAGTCAAGATATGACATGTAATAATACCTCAACTTGAATGGCTTCATTGTTATCCGAAGGATATTCTAAGTTTGGAATCGAAGGTCGATGTTCGGAATATAAAGTATTATTTTCGTATACAAATTGGATCACTTATGAAATTCAAGTTTACAAAATTAATGAATAATCCTTCTTAATTATTGTGGTATTGAAACATTCTTTCCATACTTAACATGGAAAGATAAGTGGTTTGGGTTTATAGTAAACAAAGTTTTGAATGACATTTGTTTTTGTCCATTTCATATGATTGGAAATAGGAAATCTTTCTTAAATGCTTCGAGAAAATTCTCATAATGGTGAGATAAGTATATGGACATTTTTGTAAATAATTAAAGCGATTTAATTAGTGAGTATTAATTAAAGAGGCTTAGTGGATCCTATATGGAATTCAATCTATGTGTGATTGTTTTTTTATTTTATTGTTAAATAACCGACTATCAAATCTTGGTCAAATATAACTCTGGAAATATCTAGAAGAACGCAGGAGTTATATGTCATTGTCATCTTCGATGAGGCTATGCTATGCGTATAAATATCATTTTGTTCTCTTAGGACAAATGATATGAAAATCCACACACTTAAACATTTAGGAGGCAGTCTTCACTCTTTTGTATTGCTTGATTATTTCGAAAAGAACCGGTTGCCGAAACTATTGATTTGGTTTTGGAGCAACTAGTAAATGGGGGAGTGTACTTATATGAGATGATTCAAAACTATAACCACTCTAAAACTGTATGCGCGTTTTACCTTTTGGAAGAGGTTGAGACTATTTCAAGATGATGGGATCAAAGATGAAGTTCATTGAAGTGCAAGGGCCACATACTACTAATCCTAAGGGTGATTCCAAAATAGATGTAGTATAAGTAGTGCCTTCGGTTTGTTCATATCCTGAACAACTTGCATAGATGAATGCTAGTATTATATTATTGCATGGAGGGTAGTGTTAGCACTCCAATGGGGAATCTCTAGGAGGTAAAAGGTAAAAGTGTAGCCTCACAAACCTCACAACAAATGGCTAAAACAGAGAATGCTTGTAGAGCTATGTGGTGAGCTACCATTAAGAGCATCATTCCTCGATCTTGGTAGAGATTTTTAGATTTAGCATGCATGTGGGTTGATCGTAGGGCAATTTTTATAACCTTGGTGCCTGAGGGATGATATAATCCAATATGTCATGTTAAAGGTGCAGCAGACTTTGTGTTTGAAGGGGGTCCATATGTGGGCCTCGGTTGCATTTTATCTAGAGTGTGCTATACGGAAGGTAGTCCTTACCTTGTCATTGTTGGATTCCAATCTCTAATACATGCCTTATGGTTTTAGTTGTAGAATCTAGTATTGTTGAAAGTAATTATGTGTAACCATTCTTGGTCATTTATATATTTATTTTTAGTCCCTAGACTATTATTATAATATCACTGGATTTTATAATAAAAATGATTTGGTTATCATAAGGTAAAAACCCATCCGTGTTTATGTGCGGCGTAGTCTTACAAGATACCTTTATTGTTGAAAGGTTTTTATAACATTAAGTAATCCATATGATTTGATTTGAGTTTTCCCACATTGGTTTACCAGACTTATCCGGACATTATTTTCTTAATACATGGGTCAGCCGAAGCATATTTTTCAGATTTAGCTAGACACATTGGAGCATTAAGAGATGAGCTGGATTCTTCCAAGATGTATTACTGTATTTTCTTTTATTTTCGTTGTACTACCTTGTTTGTATTTATCAGCACTTGTGAGGATAGGTTGTTATAACTGTCCCGACTGATGATAGGTTGGTTTACTCTAATGATGGTATGAATATTAAAGTTCTTTTATCTTTGTAAAAATTTGTTGTATATTATATATTACTCATCATGATGTGAGATTCTACTCTATCTTTTCTTTTTTTTCACTACAATATTCCATCTTACTAGAACTCAGATGCTCGGCACATGAATACCATGGTCATATCAGCGTCGACTTTTAAGGATCGAAATGGCAGGCTGTTACAGTTGGTATTAGCACTTAGGTTGAGCGAACACCTTGGCAATTGTAGGATAAACTCATTAGAGATAGGTTTAGCAACACCCTAGAAATAGTCTGAGTGTGTGTGTATATATATATACATATATGTATATATATATATATATATATATATATGAAAGTGCACATTTGTTGGTGCTATAAAAATATTTATTGTGTGTTCATTGTTCTATTGAGTGGTTATGGATTCCTGTCAATAAAAGTAGCTAACGTTATTGATAGGGATCTCTAAACACTTGAACAAGGCCAACCGACATAATATTATTTTAAATTGATAAATATAATAATTTTACCTAGGATTATATTTTATATACAAAAGAATAATTTTAAAAAATTAATACAGTTATTTTTGATGTGCTTGTTCGTTAGGAAATAATAATGTCCAATTATGGTCATTTATTGTTTGATTAGTCATGCTTGTCCAGTTTTGGGTATTGACTTTGACTTATGATTTATCAGCAATTTTCCTTTTTAAAACTTCTAGGTAGAAAGAAATTATAGGGATATTTAAATGAACATCTTATGAACTAAGTTTCCCAATTTTACTGTAGGAAGTTTGGTGATAATATTGGGTTGAAATGGGTTTTAATAGAAGTTATCTACTAAAAGAAAGCGAGAACATTTTGAAATAAATATTTGAGAATGATTTTATAGAGAATGATTATATGAAATTTGGATTTATAAAAATGTGTTTTATAAATAAACGGATTTTTTAGGATTCAAATCCCAATATCTTGAAAATGAATTCAGATGTTTTATGGAAAAGCTAGTAATGGTTTCACTTGTAAATACTTTACACAATATGGGAAAAACGCATCAATGACAGACATGCACCGTTGTCTGGTTGTATATCTATCTATTGTTAGTCGTCTCATTTCACATCCGATCACAGATATGCCCTGTCGTTTGATATGCACCAACATAACAAAAAACTGTTATCTAATGTTATAGTATTATTTCTTGAATTTCCTATTATACAACATATATATTGACCGATATGCATACTGAATACACTTATATTATATTGGCAAAATGAAATAAATAAATCGCAACTTTATTTAAACAAATATTTTATTTCAATCAAATTCAAATGCAATACAACTTTCACTATCACTATCATATATACAACTTTTCTCTACACTCTCATATATAATGTTTTTTGTACTCATTGTCACACACCCTCACACTCATTCGAGTTTATTTTTAATGGGCTGATCTTGATTTACTAGCTCCAACTTGTATCCGGCCATCTCCTATACCTATCAAATAAATAATGTAGTAAAATGGAAAAGGAAACAAGCCAAAATTGCATAATTAAATTGAATTTGAATATTAATATTGCCTCGGTTCATAGGTTTGTTTTCACTTAATGTTTAGAGAGGTAAAAATATATATGTGCACAGACAACTTATGATATGCATGGCGTATCATTGCGAATATCACAAGGTTGGGCGTTAATTAAATCACACAGACTTTGTACAATAAGTAAAGGCACAAGCACATGAAAGTGCACAAACCAGATTAACCGCTAACATTTACTATATATAAATACATATGTATATATATTCATGGAAATTCAATGCAACAACAAGTTTTAAAAATTCAACAACATGGACCAGCAAAGATAAAAAAAGAACAAAAAGTGCTAGTGTGCACTACCTTGAATAGAGTAGTGGCAGTGCACCATTAAACCAAACCAAAGCCCCATCAAAAAATGTTTCAAAGTGACAAAACAAAATTAACAGCATATAAAAGAGTTAAACTAGACTCATAGGTTTAAACATGTAAGTAATTGAACAAGTTACACAAATTGAATAATAATATGTCCATATCACTAACAATTTCATCTCATTGCCTTGAACAAGTGCGACAAATTGAACAAGGCACAAATTGAATAGGTGCCACAAAATTGAACATGACACTAACACTAACCACATATTCTATAACAACTCGCTTTTCCATATATTCAGGATGACAATAAACCACACATGCCCAACCAAAATTGAATGGAAAGACTGATAGTTATGGGAAAGAAAGAGAAAAGAAGTAGTAAAGAAGAGAAGAAAGAAAAGAAATTAAAACAATAGAGAATCTCATAGTCACAGTAGAACAACATATAATACAATATCAATGATTTTTTTACAAAAGAGAACTATGATATACATTCATCCATCAGAGATAAACAACAATTATAATTATCAGCATGGATAGCTATAATAACCTTTCCTCACAATTGCTGATAATTCCAATAACAAAGCAGCGGAAAATAAACATTTACGAGAATATGATTTGAAGACCTCCAACTCGTCTCCTAAGTTCCAATGCATCCAAAGCAAACACTAAATATGCTCGGTCTGACTTGAGCATTATAATAAAATAACAACCGAGTCCACCTGGAAAACCAGCGAGATAAAGACACACACAACTGGATTTTAAAGTTATAAAAAACTTTGAGAACAAAGGCATCTCGTAAAACCATACCGTACATAAACACGGATGGGTTTTTGCCTTACGATTACCAAAACATTTCATATGAAATCCACTGATACTATAAAAATGTCCATGGGTTTATAGGAAATATATTGTAACGATCCGTAATTTTTCCATTTTTAAAATGAAATTTTAATGTATTTAAATATTCAAATATTGAATTTTCAAACTTAAATAATCATGTTCTATATAATAAATAAGAATGTAAAACTTATTTTTAAAATTGAATAAAGATTTTGGACTTTTACCGTAACATTGACAAAATTGACAAAAGCCGGTTTTGGATAAAATTGGATGTATGATCAAATAATTGTTTTAAAAGATGAGTACTCCTTTTCAAATCATTATATAAAGATAATAATAGGTTGGTGAAAGTTTTATAATTATATATATGTATATATATGTATGTATGTATGTATGTATGTATGTATGTATGTATGTATGTGTGTGTGTGTATATATATATATGTATATATACTTATGTTATAGTGATTGACAGATTTTATCACGCATTAACAAAATCAATGTCATATTTTGCGAATGAATTTCGATATTGTTTTATATTATTTTATAAGCCAAATATACTTGTTTTAATTAACTACAAATGATAAGAAATTTATTTTCAAGTTTAGTTTACTTAATTAAATAGTTTAACTAAAACGTTAAAATATGACCATAAAATATTTTGTCGAAAATCAACGTTTTGTCGAATAAAAGTTGCTGCAATGTTGTTGCACCTTTATGTACATATACATGTATACATTTTTAAATATATCAAGTATGAACAATTAACTAATCGAGTTTACTTTTGCTAATTAAGGTTAGAAATTTCTAGAAAATCATTAAGAAAAAGGAAACATAAAAGGACAAAATCATGTCAAATCAAATAAAATCTTTACTTTATTTTCCTTCTGCATTATGTGATTAAGACATAAAGTAGTGATGTGACAAAGTGATGGCAAGTGTTGAAAGAGTAAGATAAAGTAAGGATATTTTGGTAAATTTGTAAAGGGTTAATTTTCTAATTCACCACTCCTTACTTTTTCTGTAAATACCCATCTTTTCTTCTTATTTTCTTCACACTTTTAATTATTCTTCTTCTTAATTTTGAGCTTTCTTTTGCTCATTATTGGATTCTCTTCTTTATGAGAGGTAGAAGAGTTAAAAATAGTGGAGTTCTGAAGGACCAATCCACTAATTACTCTTTAACCTCTTCTTAATTCACTTCTTCTTCTTCTCTTCTTTAAATTGCCTTAGGCCAAGAGTATTGGGATGGCGAGGCTATGGCCATGAGCTTTGGAGGTGGGAGGACGGTTTGGGCTGAGAGAAAAGTGGAGGAGGAAGGATGGTTGTAAGCATGGGCAAGGTGGTGGAATTGTTTATGGATGTATTAGTGAAGTATAGGTTAGTTTAGTGAAGTATGGTTGGATGAGAATGTTGGTAGAAATTTAATCAATTTAGTTAAAGGTGAGCACTAAATTTATAAAATAATTATATAAATGTTCAAATTATAAATTTAAATGCTTTGTTGATAACTTGAATGATTATATAGTTTATTATATCGATCTTGATATGGTTGATAACTTGAATGGCAAAAAGTCTTTTTTATCAATATAACTTTAAAAAGTACTTTCCATAGCACTTTTTCGTGGCACTTTTCAATAACATTTGTGTAACGACCCGCCTTTCATTCCATAGAAAGATGCATCGTTAAGAAGAAAGAAAGGGATAGGAAAAGAGAAAAGAAAGAAGTAGAAACGGACAACATCAGAATCTCACAGCGGAAGGAATAAATTATAATATATTACATAAAAACATTATGTAGTATCATAAACATCAGAGTTATACAACTAATACAATACAAACTAGACAGTTATAAACATCTGTTTAGCAATTACAATTCAAGTATATCAGAGAAAAACAGATATAACTCAAACACAGTGGAACCACTATATATATCTACATGCTGAAGCCTCCTGCCGCATTATCTCCTCCAGAACTCGTCAAATCCATCCTGAATCACTTGACTACTCATATGAAATATGAGTACCTAAGAGTTTAATAAAATAGAAAATAAACACTTGGGTCAAACAGGGGTCTGGTGTGAGTAAACGGGTTTAAAAGTTGCTTAACTTTAGAAAATCCTTTGAAAACAAAGGTATCACATAAGACTTCCCACACATAAACATGGAAAAGTTTTTACCTTACGTTAACCAAAACATTTGATAGGAAATCCAGTGATATTATAATAGTGTCTAGGGTTTTCAAAATAAAATACAGAAATAGCTGGAATGCTTACATCTCACGTTCCAACATAGTTGGGCACAATCAAAACCGTACAGGCACTTATTGGATTTTGGATTCCATCAGTGGCAGGGCTACTGGGGTACCGCCCGTCATAGTACGTGGCCTAGATCACCATACCGAGGAGTACGCCGGCTCCTCTGCAACACAAGGCCGTAACCATTCCTTACTGAACAGTTCCGAACAAGACCACCCCGACGGTTGGAGCTCACAACCATCCACACAGCCAAAATAAAAGGGACCTCTAGACAGGGGTAAATCTCACTCTCCAGTGGGGCTACCCACGAAGCCTTGCTGCACCTCCCCTGTCTTAGCCATTCCCGGTTGATGAGGCTTGAGGCTACGATTACCTTTATAGCACATCTATCTTAGAATGCTCATCATCCACCTGACGATGTTCTGAAAGCATTCAATCCATACAAGTTCGTTCCAGGTTCGAACGAAACCGAAGGCATTATCTCGTTACACTCATTTTGGAATCACCCTCAGAGTTAACGACGATAACCCTTGCACTCTAAATCACCATCTCGAACCTATAAGTACTATTCCGTCAAACTCATTACGGAATCACCCACAGAGTTATATTGACGTATAGTTCTTACACCTCGAGTCTTCACTTGCTCTACTTGGATTAACGACCTAACGTTTAAATTGGAATCGATGTGGTTTTCGGATGTCCAAATATGGAAACCCGATCCCGGTCTCACCGAAACCAAATGCCATTTTAATGTCCAAGTTGTACTTAAGGGTTTAATCAATTAACTCATTTTATTATTTTCTATTTCACACAGATAGATAAACTTCAAATCACAATAGATAATCACATTCATTTCATAAACAGATAATCTATATCATTATCACAACAGATAATCATCACAACCAGATAATCCATCACAAACCATCATACTTTAACCAAGCATCCATATCATACAGATACAACTCATCTCATTACTGAGATCACAACCATTCAATCAATAACAACCATAAGCAATGATTTATTAACCGTCAATTATAATTAATTTTAAAATGAATTAAATTAATTACTTCTATCTCTAATTAATTTAAAATAAATTAAATTATTTATCCATCTATAAATCCTGCTTAATATCCATTAATTAATTATCATAGTTAATTAATCATTCACTAAGTATTTAACTTGATTAAGCACCTTTGATTAATCACCCTCTAATTACAATATGTAATTAATCTTTAATTAATTTTATAAAATTAATTAACCTTAATCATACGTAATTAACATTTAATTAATTAATTTATTAATTAACTATAATTAATTACATTTATCCTTGATTAATTACATTAATTAATCACTTAATTAATCAATTATTACTTAATTAAACAATCCTTAATTCATCATTAATTATAATAATTAATGATCTCTAATATTTATATTTAAATCAATTACTCAATTAAAATTAATTACATTTAGTAATCAATCTAATCATTAATCGCCTTGATTAATATTTAATTCAGTAATTAACTATCTTAATTACTCATTAACAAATTATTTATCCAATAATTGATAATCTTTATTAATTAATTCCTTGATTAATTACAAAAGTAATTATCCAAATTACTATATTAAAATAAATCACCTTTCCCTAATTACATTCCAGCAATTATCAATTATCACTTCTCTAAGAAATCCTGCTCCATAAATTACATTAAGTAATATTATCATTAAATTATTAAATTATTTCTTAAATTAACTAAACTAAATATATTTAATTTAAACAAAACTCATTATCAGAATTAATTACAATAAGTAATTAATCCCTTAATTACTTTTATAAAGTAATTATACTCAACAAATTACAATTGATTACCTTCAATTAATTAATCTAATTAATTTATCAAAATTAACCATATTGATGAACTATTTGATTATCCTTAGATAATTATCTTATTTAATTAACAATATTTCCATTAATTACTTACTTAAGCGAATTATCTTAGATTAATTATTCATTAATCATTTCTAATTATAAATTAATTCAAGTCATTATTTAAAATCAAATAAATAAGTAAATTCTTAATTATTTACAAAATAATTCATTTACTTATTAATAACTTAATTAATATTCAAAATGTATTTAAATAATACTTTTTTAAAATCTAATTCAACTTTTATTTAAAAATTTAAGATTCCAAATGTTTACCTATTTAAACATTATCCAAATTTTAAATAAATTTATAAACCTAAAGGTAAAGAACCATCATTATTATATAAGAAAAGTTAAAAAATCTAAATTACTTTATTTTACTAAAGAAATCATGCTTTTGAAAATAGATAAATCATTTAACTTTTAAAGTTAAACATATCATAATTTTAATTCAAATATTTAAGGAAAAAAATCCTTTTAAATTTAAACCTTTATTTGATATCAAATTTATTTTAAATCTATTTTTAAAACATTGAATCTGTCCAATATTTAAAAAATTTCAAAACTGTTATGAAGTCAAATAGGTTTCAAAGTAAAACTGAAATCATACTTAAACTTGATTTTAAAACTAAATTTAAATCTTGCTTAAAATTTAAAATTTTCATTTTTAAAACATTGAATTCAAAAGTACTCTTGAATCCAATTCAAACTTACACCTGAATTTAAATCTCTGTTTCAAAAATTGAATTCCCTTCAAAATTAAAAAAAAACTGTTCAGGTTTTCAACCTGCACTCAACAAACCCGAGACCACCATCAAAACACTTCGAGTTAAAACCTAGCATCTTCGAGTCACAACACAATCTGCAAGAGGGCATCTTCGTGTCACCAAAACCGTGCACACCCAGAGTTCACCAAAGTCCAATATACACTATGCATATGCACCACTGCTCCGGCGGCTTCCAGCTACCTTCACCAACCCCTCCAAGACGCCGTCCATCCCTCAACTTGATAACGACCATCAACAAACCCTCTGTAGCTTGAAATCAAAATCAAGAAAAATCAAGCAACCTGAAAAGGCTTCACCAAGTACATGCCAAACCTGTCAACCCTCACGACAACCCACTCCGACCATCTGATAATCTTAAACTCCGGCCATTGCTCCACCTACGGTCCCTCTTCCCAATCCCAAAATATGGCAACGCTCGGTGAAACAAAGGAATTAAAAATATACAAAATCTCTTTTACCTAGAAACTAGGGCTAGAAACCTGTAAATAACCAATGCTATCGCTACCCACTTCTGATCAACTACTAGAAATTTTCCCTCACTTCCCAGTCAACACCCCACCTCCAGACAGAATTCCAGATTCCAAAATCTATTATATGATTAGATACTCCCAAAATCCCAAATTCTGTACAATCCTTAATTACTAACTCCTCAGATGATTTAAGAAGAAAGAACAGTGCGGTTATTTTTTTTATTTACCACTGTTTTGATTTTCAAGAAAGTACACAGAGTATCATCACACAACAGTCAACAAGCATACTCAATTCTATCAGCACTTATGCACAGATAAATTTGATACAACCTATAAATTGTGAGGTTACTTACTAAAAAGAAAGAACAGTGCAGTTATTTTTTTTATTTACCACTGTTTTGATTTTCTTATTTGAAAAACATTTTGAATTAAAATTTGAGTTCTGAAAACCTTATTAGCTTGATTTTTAAAAGAAAGAAACCGTTTTTAAACAGAGATTTACTCACCTATCCATTGAAGAGACAAAAAGCAATCCAGATGCAATTCATTTCCCTACAGCCTGGTTTGCAGAATTTTGATTGAATGTTGAATCTGTGTTTTTAGCTTCCATTTGATATTGAATGTACTTGTTGATGTTGGATTAAAACTGCGTGCTTCCCCACTTTCTTTGCTTGAATTGAAGTCTTTACAGATTGCAGATTGAATTTTTTTTGTTTGCAGAATTTTGATTGAATTTGGGTTGTAGATTTTAGAGTAAATTTAGATTTTCAGTTTCTTAAATCTGATTTTAGATTCTTCATAGAAGATAAAGTGTTTGAAATAAAAAGATTTTTTATGTTCTTATATAAAATAATTAATTCAATAATGATTTAGTATTGCCACTTGTTACATAAGTATGAAGATTAATTACAAGTGTCCACTTTAAAATATGAATGCTTAACTTATGTATGATTTTTATATAAAGATAAATTTCTTTGTTTATAAATGTTTTCAATTTCTTCTAAAACATTTCAAATTTTAATTTAAGATGTTTTATATGTTTCGCTTATATTTAGTCTTTAAATGATTACAAATGAATTACCTTTACATATTTTAAATGTTTGCTTGAATATTTTAAAATAATATTTTTAAAACTAATTTTCAAAAAAGAAAATTTTTAAAAAAGAAAAGAATGTTGAATTATATTTTATTCCAAAGTTTTCAAACCAAAATATTATGCTCTAATATAAATAAACTAAGTTTATTTCAAAAAAAATTTAAGTTAAAACAAAATAAACTATTATTATAAAATACAATTTTAAACTATTTTATATTTATAATAAATAAATATTTACTTATACTTCCTTTTTAAAATATAAGATAGATTTTTTAAGCAAACTTTTTGAAAAGTTTTCAATACTAATTTTAAATCAAATAAATCAATTCATAATTTATACATCTTATATATATTATGAATTTGAAAATATCTTTATTAAGTTTAGATTTAAAATTAAAATCAAAACTCCTATTTACAATGTATACACATATATACATTATAAATAAAATATTTTTAAATCAGCTTAGAAAGAAAATTTTATCATTTATATATTTTTAACATTTTAAAACAATAAGATTCCCAAATTCAATTATTATTATTATGAATTTTGAAAAGAATATCATTTATCAAACTAAATAATTATAAATTTTCAAAAGAACATTATGTTTGAATTAGATTATTAAATCAATATTTCACATTTTAAAATAATTATAAATGAAATTATTAAATAAATATTGCGCCAAATTTTCGGGACATCACAATTTGAAATATAGTTTTAAATGCAACCATTCTTTTCCAAATATTTTGTAAAGGTTCTAAAATGATTAATAAATATTTGAAAGGTGATTTGAAGTATTTATTGAATGGTTAAATAAATGAATAGGTATTTTAAATAATGATTTGGAAGTTTTATAAATTATTTCTAAAAATGAAAGGAGTATGCGGAAACGACTAGTACATTTTTCCCGCCTGTAAGATCTAAACGGAAAAACCAGGTGTGCAACAAAGGTTACGAATGGAGCAACCAGTGCCTTGAAATTACCTGGCCTTTGTTTTCTCTTTTAGACGAGGGGTGGAACAGATTGAAGGGAAAGCCTGGATGCTCTAAAATAGTATTTTACAATATGAGATTTAAATAATTGATTAGGAATTATTTTAAGTTCCTATACTTAAAATTAATTGTTTTGGGTTTGCAGTAAACTATTTCTTAAATAACATAGTTTTGACCCATTTAAAAGTTATGATTTGAAATTGAAAATCTTTGTTAAAGAGTTAGGCAAATGTTTGAAAATGTTTTCCTAAGTAAAAGGTGAATTATTTTGGAATTATTCTAAGATTAAAAAGGTTTTAATTAACCAAAGTATTTGATAAAATCAGGCTTAACAATTTCGTATGCTCTAAAAAGATAAAGAAAAGATTTAATGAATATATCTCTAAGAGATATTTATGAATAAATAAAAGATGAATTAAATTGAATGATGATTGATAGTCGCATATCAACGTAACATCTTCTTAATCAATGATTGGTGCAAAGGAACCAGGTCGGATTTGGGTGATTCCTATCTAAAATCCACTTTGAACTAATGTATACGTTTGAAAGTGAAGACATGTTGAAGTTGATGGTTATTGAAGACTGAAGATATTCATAGCGAAAGGACTGCTTTTTGACATTCTATGGATAGATCCTAATATAGAGACATTTGCAGCAGTAGTTCCATCGTGTTCTGTAATCTTCAAATTGCAAGGACTAATCGCTACTAATGGTAGTAGGAGGAGTGCCTTTCGTTTCGTTCAGTCCCAGAACGGACTTGTATGGAGGAGTGTTTGACAGTACATATATGATCATATTAATTGATTTCTATCAATGTATTATCTGCTTGGTGGCGGTGAAGGCAACTTCTCTTAGCTTAACACCCTTTTTTGAGACGTATGAGCTCAGGAGTTATACGTTGGTAGAAATCAGTCGTGTAACTAAAGAATGGCTATGTGACATTCAAATTGGAACCTGTTATAATCAAACCATGGTTTTGTATGAAAAGCGTGGCATTGTCTAATTTGATGTAACAACCCTAGATTTTGAATATATTTTTAAATTAGATTTTATGTCATTTTGAAAATATTTTTAAATATTATTTTATTTTAAGATTTTATTTTAATCATTTTTAAAAGTGTAGTAGTAATTTTCCAATGCTAATTTAATATTGCTTACAATTTAAAATTCTAGTTTCAATTTAATAAACTATTTTCTTATTTATTTTCTATTTTCCTAAAGATATTTATTTATTTTTGTTTATACTCTATTTGTTTACATTTTCTATTTTATTTACTTACTTTTCTATTGGTTTAATTTGAATAAAAGAAAGTGGAAATTCAAAGAGACGAAGCCTTTTCATTTCTTGTGACTTTTCATTTTCCTTGTCTTTTCATTTTTCTTTTGACCTTTCACTTTAGCTTTGGTCGTACACTTTTCTTCCAATAGCCATATATTTTTCTTTGTATTTACGTGAGAAAACTTCTCATCTCTTCAATACTCACGGCTATCTCATTTGAGAAAATTTTTGTAAGTTCTAATGGCTTTCTTTTCTCACTTTTCCTTTTCATTTTTTATTGATTTTACCTTTGCTTCCTCTTGTGCTTTGCTCGGGCACTACCACCCTCATCTCCACCGACCACGACCCTCACCATCCACGACAGCAACCACCTCCTCTCCCCTTGTCCAGATGTGGCCATGACTTCCATAGGATGCAAACATCTCAAGCTTTGCAAAACTCCACCAAAACATGCCTAGCCGAGCATATATTCCACCATCCCCTTCATATTTCACTTTGGCCACCATCCTAGAACCACCACCACCTGCTAACTTCACCTCTGGCCGCAGCTTCACTACTGACCTGACCTGTACCATGCATGGCCGAGCCCAACTGATGACATGGGCGAGCCTAGTGGTGCACCAAACATCCCTCTTTTTCCTTGTCCTTTGACCTTCTTCATGTTGTGACTCCTACCCCTTCACATCACCCTCTAGCCGTGCATATGTAATGCATAACCGATCCTATAACACCACCATAGCCGAATATATGAACCCCTAAGCCCAGCACTTGAATGCTTAAGGAAAGGTCAAGTAATTTTGTTCCTTGTTGCTTTTTATTTCAAATTGTTTCAATGTTATTTTGTGTTGAATATATATGTTTATATGGTCTTGTTTTTTTGTTGTTTACAAGATCAACATCTTGGCTCTCCACTCACTTGAATCAAAAGTCGTGTTGTATCGTGCTTTTTGGATTTTGTTGGTGTGTTTTGATTTGTTAACTCCAGCGTAAAGAGGTGAGTATTCACACCTGACCTTCATACTTATAGAACTGTGAATTAACAACAAGTGAATGTGTAGAAATATTATATCATGTTATACCTTCCTGTGATATGAATCTTATGATGTTAACCCTTGTTTTTAAAACTGTTGTAAACGACCCATAAATTTCGGGGATTTAATTTGGTTAATTTGATGAGTTTTGTCATTAAATTTAGTAAGAAAAAAAAGAAAAAAAGAAAAAAAAAACCGTATAAACTAATATTGAAACGAACGCTAAAATAAAATATATAAATGGTGACTTAAAACCTATTTACTAGCAATTTGAATAAATTTCAATAAATGGAATGGTGTAAAGACCCGTAAGTCCGTACTCCTTGAATAGACACTAATCTCCTTTGTTTAATTCAAGATGAACGAAAATACGAACCCTTAGGGGTTTTAAGAAAAATTTAGGAAAAGAAAAAGTAAGAAAAGAAGAGTAGAAATTAGGGAGGAGAGAAGACAGAAGATAGAAAATTTTAAAATTGAAAGAAATAGAAGAAAAAGAGAATAGAGGAAAAAGAAAAACAGAAAATGGAACGGAACAGAAAACAACAGAACAATATCAGAATCTCACAATTCGCAGCGGAACAACATATAATAATAAATGAATAATCTTTAAACAAAGAACTATATCAGTTATTACATTACATCACATTACATTATATCATCAGAGTGTACAACAACATACAACATCAAACAGTGCAGCGGAAAAAGAAATACTATATAAACTAGTAATATGACATGCCATCCATCTTGCCTCCAGCAACTCCTGAATATCCAGAATATCCTGATAAACCTAACTCTTGACTGCCCGTGTGGAAATTGGTGGGCACCCAGAGTTTAGGAAGGAAAACAATAAACTCCAAGTCAGTCATGAGACTGGTGTGAGAACTCAAAACAGTTTATTTATCTTTAAAATCAAAATAGAGGAATATTTTTTTAAATTCAATTCGCAATGCTTTTAAAAATGAGACTACCATAAGGCCTCCCGCACACACACACAATGCAAACGCAGAATCGGAGGAGATTTCTCCTTATGATAGTCAAAGATGCTTGATACGCATTTAAAATAATATTTGATATTATTACTAGTGCATAGTGTAGGAAAAATTCATTTCGAAAGTAGAATATAAATCTTAGCCAACATACGACCATTATCGTATGCCTACTATAGCTAACTATATTCAATAGCAGGTTACCGCCACATTCCATAGCAGGTTATACACTAAAACCGTACAAGTCACGTATTGTTTCTTTGGATTTCCAACAAATGGTCAGGCCAAGGAACTTCCCATTGCCACATGAGAATGCCTCTGGAAAGACATCCCCGAGAACCAAACCGGAACTCTGCCAGCACAAGGCCGGGTTACCCCTAACTGGGTAACTACTGACACGAGCACGCCATTCCCCGATCGTAAACGACCTTTCTCACGGGATCCCGAACCAACAACCACAAAGTAATAAATTCGTAGTAACCACATAGGTTAAATATCTGGGCTCCATACCATGATACCACCTCTATCCAGAAGGAAATGTACATACCCTAAAGGGTGCTACCCCTCATAAACTTGCTGCATCTTTCCTGTTTTGACCATTTCCGGGGTGTGAGGTTCGACGAAGTCACGTCCACAAAAACATACTTTATACAGAAGCCATGCTTTGGGTCAACAAATGATCAACACAATGATCACTAAGATAGACGATCAAATAAACGATCCTATCACAATAATCAACACAATGATCATTTCAGCATCACTCAGCATATCACATTACCAAATTGGGAATATATCGCTGATAACTTCAGCTATATAACCTCTGAGCTCGTATGTCTCAGAGAAGGGTGTTAAGCTAAAAGAATAAATTCTTCGCCACCAACAGAAATATATTTGAAAGAAATCTGCTTTACATTCTCAACTTGTAATGTCAGACACACAATCCATACATGTTTGTTCCGGGCTCGAACAAAACCGAAGGCACTTACAAAGAAGTCCTTGCAATCCGGATATTCACAATCCTGATCGGATTCACCATCACATATAGAGAACTCTATACCGTAGCTACTCGGTGCAGAGTAAATCGACAAGTCATCCTATCGCTCTCGCAAATACCGGGTCTTCAACACCGATCTTCAATGCAATTCACAACGACGTATCACATATTCGGAATGGGTTATACGACCCCATGGTCCTTTCCCGGTTAACCCGAATAGTGAGCGCTTATTTAAAAATAAGTGTAGCATTCACATTCAAACAAATCACATCAATTACCCATTCACAGGGAAATATTGATAGTCGGTTATTGAACTATCAATGGATATGCACACATCACCAGATTCCAAATAATTTTCCAAATTATTTATTTTCCAAAAATATCTTTACAAGATATATTATTTCACACTTCAAAAAAAAAATCAATATTTATTTTTAGACAAATTCCACTTCCTTTATAAATTCCTTAGTGAATTTATAATTCCCAAAATATCAATGAATATTCGGTTTCAATTATTCATTTCAATTTATCTTCAAAAAAGATAAATTCTCTAAACGTTTCATTTCACATTGGAAAAACATTTCCATACTTATTTATTCATAAGTAATTCACAAATTCTATTTATTTTCAACACTTGGAAAATATTCAATATACTTAAATCGAAAATAAGTATATATTTCATTCTTTAAGGAAATCATTCTCTCAAACATATTTATTTGGGCCAAAAACGAATGTTACGTTAAACATCGTTACGACAACCCAAAATCACTAGTATAGGGATTCGAAATTAAATAGATATATAAATCCCAATACTATGCAAAACATTTCCTTTCGGAAATCATTTACTATAACAACAGTGTTGTAGTCTACTATTTCCTTTTATTTCTCGAAAACGTCTATTTCAACAATAAATGTTGAAATCTATGGTTTCGAATCTCAACACATTTTAAAACATCGTTAGATCGTTTTAATTTTATTTAAAACATTAAATACAAAACAATTTCTTTAACGTGTTATTCACTATTCAAAAACGTGAATATACTTCATTAACAATTTCATCCTTTTATTCATTTTAATTCAAAGGATTATTCACTATTCAAAGATGTGAATATAACTCCATTTATAGGTTTCAACAATTAACTTATCAAAATAAGTTGTTTGCGAATTTATAAAACAACGTTTATAAATTCCATTTCTATTTATTTATAAAAGCTTCCTTTTTATAAATTCTTTTATTAACCTATTCCAGTTTATAACTCAATTATAAACTAAAAGTTCATATTATAAGTGAAATACTTATAATTTATTCGTTTGCAAAAATCGTTCCTTTGAACTTCATAATTATAAATCTCATGTCTTATAAGATTCAATTAATCAAAAATTTATTCTTCAATTAACTTTTCAAATTTTATAAACCTACTGCTTATAAAATTACATTTATAACTTCACTGTTTATAATTTTATAAATTTCATTCATTTATGAAATTCATTTTCACTTCATTCAAACACTTATAAAAACTTGTTTTATAATGTCAATATTTCAATTTATAAATATCTATTTATAAATCTCTTAATATAAATCAATTTATATTATTCTTTTAAAACGTCTTCAAATTCCTTTATTATTTCACCATTTTGATTCATAAAATAATTAAATTTTATAAATCCTATATTTAAACTTTTCACAATAAATTCTAAAATCCCGATTAAACTATTTTATAAAATCATTAGCATCATATTCTCAAAAATCAGTTTTTTAACTATATTTCTCAAAAATCATAATTTTTATAACATTAAAAATTATAACGTTTATTTATTTAAAATGGATCAATTCCAAAATTATTTTATAAAACGTATACTTTCTAAAATCACTTTAAAATCATTTTAAATTTTCAAAATCTGGGTCCAATGATGCTACACACCAAATAGTCAATCTCGACAACAACGATATCATATATCAATATGATAATCCATCAAATATCGAAATATCTGAAATCAAATAAAAACTGTTGAGGAATCCAGTTGGATCCCTCCAACCTGTTTTTCTGCATCCAAAAACATTAGCACAATACCAATTTCGCACTAATACGAAATTATCGCGGTATATGTTCTTATTAAATATTATCCGCTTAATAACGGCGCAATAGGGTCTCATCCGCTAAAAAAAATGCGGGAAATCAACAACTCCAATATATACATATGCCAACATATATAAATATTGCTATTATATATAATACCAATTTCACTGTTTATGAAATATTCGCGGTATATGTTTTTAATAAATAACATCCGCTTACTAACGGCGTATAATGTCTATTTTAACAATCAATAGATATTAATCAACATTCAAACATGCATTCAAATATTTTAAATCTAACTATTTAAAATAAAATCGAAACTGATTCGATTGAGTGAGAAGTTCTCACCTTGATTTTAGTTCCGTTTCAGCTTTTATTTCGAATAAAATTAAACGGACGTTTAATTTTACCCAAAATTCTCACTAACTCCAAACGACTCCAAACCAACTCCATCGCGTAGTGCTCGTCCATACGATTCCAACGCAACTGGTTTCGCATTTTTTCGACCTCGTATGAAAAAGTTATGAATATTTGAAGTTACACGATTTATATACACTAATTACAACATAAATTTATAATTAAAACCCTACATGCAACATAGGCCGTTAGATCCACTTGAGAAAATCAAGGCCGTCCCCTTCTCTCCCTCTCCCTCACGTTCTCCTTCACCAGGCCGAGCACGCACAACACAAGAACCAATCATGCTAAATTAGGTTTTAATAATACTCCTCCTACACTCGACTTGACGACGATCAGGAAGTTGCGTTTTGAAGCTCATCTCCTCCACCATGTTCGGCCTGAAGGACAGCAAGCTCGGCCCCCTATACTGCATAGAAACGCGTGCGCAGGCCTGAAGAGAACGGCCCCCTTTTCTCCTTCCTCGTTGCACCATTTCCGATCATCACCGTATGGAATTCAAGATCTCATCGTGCTCTATAACTTTCGTGTTGAAAGTTTCTTCTAATTCTTCATGGATTGAAAGTAATTAAGGGATGAAAATCGAAAGATTCTGGCCTTTGAATTGTAACTGGCGGCTGTGCAGTTTTAATTAGGGTTTTGTGTATTCTTTTTATAAAATTTTGAGATAGTGGGCTATTTATAGAGAACCGATCGACACTATTCATCCGGAAATTCCGAACTCCGATTTACGCGCCGAAACTGATGTACCTAAGGTTTATCCCGCGTTCCGGACACAATGGAATAGGTTTCGGAAGCAAATTCGGAAGTATGTGCGAGTTATGGCTATAAACGCTCAATTTAAATTAAACCGATTTAAGTCGATTTCTAGGCGTTTTAATTTGTACCGGACAAACGGTAAATCCAATTGACTTGAAATTTGAAACCTTACAATAATATCACATTACGGATCCGATGAAACTGGTTTCGTCGAAATCCGAGACTTTTTGAAAAATGGCTATTTTCACTCGTCAAATTTAAATTAAAAATAAATCGATGCGTTTCGAGCTGCCACGATCAAACGATAGCTCCGATTGACACGAAATTTGAAATCCGGTAATAACTAACTATTACGGATCCAATGGAACTGGTTTCGTTCAATTCTGAGATTGTTCGAAAATTGACTATTTTCACTAGTCGATTTTAATATTAAAATATGCAATTTTCACAAATTAACTTTTAATTCGATTTTAAAAGTTCTAAAATATCATTCTAACTTCAACATGATAAAATAAAATTTTACAAATCATTTTCAATCATATTTAACCCAATTTTCAATTATTTCCATAATTTAACGTATTAAATTATCGATTTAATTATTCAATTAAATCCAATAATTCAAATAAAAATTTATTTGACTAATAAATTCACTTATTAATATTTAAAATTAATTAAATATTCATATTTTAATTTCTAAAAATTCTGGGTCGTTACAATCTTCCCCACTTAAAAGAATTTCGTCCTCGAAATTATAAGTAAGAAAAGTTGCAGAATCTATTAATTTTCCAAAATTCATAGTTAAACTTCTTATAATACTTTACTAAGTTTTCCAAATCATACTTAGTTATCTTTTCAAAAACAATTACTATTGTTTAACTTTCAATTCCAAATCAAAGTTTATAGTTTTCAAAATTTTCCATCTTTCTCAAATTTTTTTCTAACGCCTTAAATTTTTGGAAAAATTCGCCATAGTCTCCTTTGCGCGGCTCGATCCGAAAAAAAAAATGACAGTATATATATCACAAATATACATCTCATCAATTAATGAGGCATCCCGCAGGGAAAAAAGTGTAAAAGTACGGTATGTAATCCGAGATATGTACCTTATATTTTATTAGCAAGCATATACGGCTAATATAGCGCAAAAGCGAGCTCCAAATGCGAAGCAAACGCGATCCGCACCTACTAAACACTCAACAAACAACATGAGAATCATGCATATATGAAAGTAATATCAATATACAACATATAGCAACATAATAACTACATATGCTAACATAGCAATGCATTCATTACAATATATATTCAACCATCAACCAATTATCATTCATAATCATAAATATTCATTCATATTCTCATTAATATTCAATGAAATGGGTTTTCACTCTAAATCATATTTGATTTATTTACATTGGATTTTATCAACATTCATTCTCAATTAGTTTATATTTACTAATTCATATTCAAGTTGGTTCACTTCCAATTCAAATTCAATTCAATTCAAATTTATTTACTTCTAATTTGAATTCAATTTACTTTAGCTTTCAATTTCATTAACACTTAATGAATTATATACAATCAACTAACAATCATATATCAACCAAACAATGTATATTAATTTCAACCAAAATCCTTTGCTTACAATTGGTTTAATTTAATTGATTTTCATTCAATTATTCAACTTTCTAATAACATTAGATTTTAATGAATTAACACTCATATTCATTATTTCATATCAACTATTCACATTTAATTGATTAACATTCAATCCATTCATTCAATTCTATTACAAAATCGAATTTCATTTACATAACTTAAGTTCACATTTATCTCTTAACTTTATTACTTTACTTCGATACCAATATCAACTTCATTCAACAACTCTTAAGTTATATTCCATTTAACAAACATCACTTGTTTTTACTTAACTTAAATTCCCATTTATAAATAAATTCATATAGTTTCACTTCTTATATATATAAGTTTATTTCACAATTGTAAATCACTTTAATTATAATTTAATTCTTATAATTCATTTTACTTATACAATTATTCTTTTATTTAGATTATTCAAACAACTTAACAATCATCTTATATACACTTTAATAATTTTGAAAAATTATTTCTTTATATATAAAATATACTCAAGGTAAAATTATTTCATTTACCCAATTTAAAAACAATACTGTGTCGAATTGTTCTATTCAAGTGTTTAGAAACCCCTTCGGCATAGTTGTACATACCGTGCTGACGAAGGTTCATATGCCACTCAATAAACCAACCATCACAATATAAAACAATTTTTTTATATTCACTAACAAATACGCTCTCATAGCTATTATTACACTCAAATTCACTCTAGAGTACTGCTGACTCTATCTCTAATGAATAATACCCAACAGAACCATGGTTGTCGCTTAACCATAAGCTCTGATACCAACTGTAAAGACCCGTAAGTCCGTACTCCTTGAATAGACACTAATCTCCTTTGTTTAATTCAAGATGAACGAAAATACGAACCCTTAGGGGTTTTAAGAAAAATTTAAGAAAAGAAAAAGTAAGAAAAGTCTTCCGAAAATTCGACATCGACACTCACTTTATCGACTGCCGAGAAATCGAACGACGGGAAACCAAACACTGAGGGTTTTAAGAAAAAGAATTTAGGAAAAGAGAAGAGAAAAAGATAGAAATTAGGGAGGAGAGAAGACAGAAGATAGAAAATTTTAAAATTGAAAGAAATAGAAGAAAAAGAGAATAGAGGAAAAAGAAAAACAGAAAATGGAACGGAACAGAAAACAACAGAACAATATCAGAATCTCACAATTCGCAGCGGAACAACATATAATAATAAATGAATAATCTTTAAACAAAGAACTATATCAGTTATTACATTACATCACATTACATTATATCATCAGAGTGTACAACAACATACAACATCAAACAGTGCAGCGGAAAAAGAAATACTATATAAACTAGTAATACGACATGCCATCCATCTTGCCTCCAGCAACTCCTGAATATCCAGAATATCCTGATAAACCTAACTCTTGACTGCCCGTGTGGAAATTGGTGGGCACCCAGAGTTTAGGAAGGAAAACAATAAACTCCAAGTCAGTCATGAGACTGGTGTGAGAACTCAAAACAGTTTATTTATCTTTAAAATCAAAATAGAGGAATATTTTTTTTAAATTCAATTCGCAATGCTTTTAAAAATGAGACTACCATAAGGCCTCCCGCACACACACACAATGCAAACGCAGAATCGGAGGAGATTTCTCCTTATGATAGTCAAAGATGCTTGATACGCATTTAAAATAATATTTGATATTATTACTAGTGCATAGTGTAGGAAAAATTCATTTCGAAAGTAGAATATAAATCTTAGCCAACATACGACCATTATCGTATGCCTACTATAGCTAACTATGTTCAATAGCAGGTTACCGCCACATTCCATAGCAGGTTATACACTAAAACCGTACAAGTCACGTATTGTTTCTTTGGATTTCCAACAAATGGTCAGGCCAAGGAACTTCCCATTGCCACATGAGAATGCCTCTGGAAAGACATCCTCGAGAACCAAACCGGAACTCTGCCAGCACAAGGCCGGGTTACCCCTAACTGGGTAACTACTGACACGAGCACGCCATTCCCCGATCGTAAACGACCTTTCTCACGGGATCCCGAACCAACAACCACAAAGTAATAAATTCGTAGTAACCACATAGGTTAAATATCTGGGCTCCATACCATGATACCACCTCTATCCAGAAGGAAATGTACATACCCTAAAGGGTGCTACCCCTCATAAACTTGCTGCATCTTTCCTGTTTTGACCATTTCCGGGGTGTGAGGTTCGACGAAGTCACGTCCACAAAAACATACTTTATACAGAAGCCATGCTTTGGGTCAACAAATGATCAACACAATGATCACTAAGATAGACGATCAAATAAACGATCCTATCACAATAATCAACACAATGATCATTTCAGCATCACTCAGCATATCACATTACCAAATTGGGAATATATCGCTGATAACTTCAGCTATATAACCTCTGAGCTCGTATGTCTCAGAGAAGGGTGTTAAGCTAAAAGAATAAATTCTTCGCCACCAACAGAAATATATTTGAAAGAAATCTGCTTTACATTCTCAACTTGTAATGTCAGACACACAATCCATACAAGTTTGTTCCGGGCTCGAACAAAACCGAAGGCACTTACAAAGAAGTCCTTGCAATCCGGATATTCACAATCCTGATCGGATTCACCATCACATATAGAGAACTCTATACCGTAGCTACTCGGTGCAGAGTAAATCGACAGGTCATCCTATCGCTCTCGCAAATACCGGGTCTTCAACACCGATCTTCAATGCAATTCACAACGACGTATCACATATTCGGAATGGGTTATACGACCCCATGGTCCTTTCCCGGTTAACCTGAATAGTGAGCGCTTATTTAAAAATAAGTGTAGCATTCACATTCAAACAAATCACATCAATTACCCATTCACAGGGAAATATTGATAGTCGGTTATTGAACTATCAATGGATATGCACACATCAACAGATTCCAAATAATTTTCCAAATTATTTATTTTCCAAAAATATCTTTACAAGATATATTATTTCACACTTCAAAAAAAAAATCAATATTTATTTTTAGACAAATTCCACTTCCTTTATAAATTCCTTAGTGAATTTATAATTCCCAAAATATCAATGAATATTCGGTTTCAATTATTCATTTCAATTTATCTTCAAAAAAGATAAATTCTCTAAACGTTTCATTTCACATTGGAAAAACATTTCCATACTTATTTATTCATAAGTAATTCACAAATTCTATTTATTTTCAACACTTGGAAAATATTCAATATATTAAATCAAAAATAAGTATATATTTCATTCTTTAAGGAAATCATTCTCTCAAACATATTTATTTGGGCCAAAAACGAATGTTACGTAAAACATCGTTACGACAACCCAAAATCACTAGTATAGGGATTCGAAATTAAATAGATATATAAATCCCAATACTATGCAAAACATTTCCTTTCGGAAATCATTTACTATAACAACAGTGTTATAGTCTACTATTTCCTTTTATTTCTCGAAAACGTCTATTTCAACAATAAATGTTGAAATCTATGGTTTCGAATCTCAACACATTTTAAAACATCGTTAGATCGTTTTAATTTTATTTAAAACATTAAATCCAAAACAATTTCTTTAACGTGTTATTCACTATTCAAAAACGTGAATATACTTCATTAACAATTTCATCCTTTTATTCATTTTAATTCAAAGGATTATTCACTATTCAAAGATGTGAATATAACTCCATTTATAGGTTTCAACAATTAACTTATCAAAATAAGTTGTTTGCGAATTTATAAAACAACGTTTATAAATTCCATTTCTATTTATTTATAAAAGCTTCCTTTTTATAAATTCTTTTATTAACCTATTCCAGTTTATAACTCAATTATAAACTAAAAGTTCATATTATAAGTGAAATACTTATAATTTATTCGTTTGCAAAAATCGTTCCTTTGAACTTCATAATTATAAATCTCATGTCTTATAAGATTCAATTAATCAAAAATTCATTCTTCAATTAACTTTTCAAATTTTATAAACCTATTGCTTATAAAATTACATTTATAACTTCACTGTTTATAATTTTATAAATTTCATTCATTTATGAAATTCATTTTCACTTCATTCAAACACTTATAAAAACTTGTTTTATAATGTCAATATTTCAATTTATAAATATCTATTTATAAATCTCTTAATATAAATCAATTTATATTATTCTTTTAAAACGTCTTCAAATTCCTTTATTATTTCACCATTTTGATTCATAAAATAATTAAATTTTATAAATCCTATATTTAAACTTTTCACAATAAATTCTAAAATCCCGATTAAACTATTTTATAAAATCATTAGCATCATATTCTCAAAAATTAGTTTTTTAACTATATTTCTCAAAAATCATAATTTTTATAACATTAAAAATTATAACGTTTATTTATTTAAAATGGATCGATTCCAAAATTATTTTATAAAACGTATACTTTCTAAAATCACTTTAAAATCATTTTAAATTTTCAAAATCTGGGTCCAATGATGCTACACACCAAATAGTCAATCTCGACAACAACGATATCATATATCAATATGATAATCCATCAAATATCAAAATATCTGAAATCAAATAAAAACTGTTGAGGAATCTAGTTGGATCCCTCCAACCTGTTTTTCTGCATCCAAAAACATTAGCACAATACCAATTTCGCTCCAGTACGAAATTATCGCGGTATATGTTCTTATTAAATATTATCCGCTTAATAACGGCGCAATAGGGTCTCATCCGCTAAAAAAAATGCGGGAAATCAACAACTCCAATATATACATATGCCAATATATATATATTGCTATTATATATAATACCAATTTCACTGTTTATGAAATATTCGCGGTATATGTTTTTAATAAATAACATCCGCTTACTAACGGCGTATAATGTCTATTTGAACAATCAATAAATATTAATCAACATTCAAACATGCATTCAAATATTTTAAATCTAACTATTTAAAATAAAATCGAAACTGATTCGATTGAGTGAGAAGTTCTCACCTTGATTTTAGTTCCGTTTCAGCTTTTATTTCGAATAAAATTAAACGGACGTTTAATTTTACCCAAAATTCTCACTAACTCCAAACGACTCCAAACCAACTCCATAGTGTAGTGCTCGTCCATACGATTCCAACGCAACTGGTTTCGCATTTTTTCGACCTCGTATGAAAAAGTTATGAATATTTGAAGTTACACGATTTATATACACTAATTACAACATAAATTTATAATTAAAACCCTACATGCAACATAGGCCGTTAGATCCACTTGAGAAAATCAAGGCCGTCCCCTTCTCTCCCTCTCCCTCACGTTCTCCTTCACCAAGCCGAGCACGCACAACACAAGAACCCATCATGCTAAATTAGGTTTTAATAATACTCCTCCTACACTCGACTTGACGACGATCAGGAAGTTGCGTTTTGAAGCTCATCTCCTCCACCATGTTCGGCCTGAAGGACAGCAAGCTCGGCCCCCTATACTGCATAGAAACGCGTGCGCAGGCCTGAAGAGAACGGCCCCCTTTTCTCCTTCCTCGTTGCACCATTTCCGATCATCACCGTATGGAATTCAAGATCTCATCGTGCTCTATAACTTTCGTGTTGAAAGTTTCTTCTAATTCTTCACGGATTGAAAGTAATTAAGGGATGAAAATCGAAAGATTCTGGCCTTTGAATTGTAACTGGCGGCTGTGCAGTTTTAATTAGGGTTTTGTGTATTCTTTTTATAAAATTTTGAGATAGTGGGCTATTTATAGAGAACCGATCGACACTATTCATCCGGAAATTCCGAACTTCGATTTACGCGCCGAAACTGACGTACCTAGGGTTTATCCCGCGTTCCGGACACAATGGAACAGGTTTCGGAAGCTAATTCGGAAGTATATGCGAGTTATGGCTATAAACGCTCAATTTAAATTAAACCGATTTAAGTCGATTTCTAGGCGTTTTAATTTGTACCGGACAAACGGTAAATCCAATTGACTTGAAATTTGAAATGTTACAATAATATCACATTACGGATCCGATGAAACTGGTTTCGTCGAAATCCGAGACTTTTTGAAAAATGGCTATTTTCACTCGTCAAATTTAAATTAAAAATAAATCGATGCGTTTCGAGCTGCCACGATCAAACGATAGCTCCGATTGACACGAAATTTGAAATCCGGTAATAACTAACTATTATGAATCCAATGGAACTGGTTTCGTTCAATTCTGAGATTGTTCAAAAATTGACTATTTTCACTAGTCGATTTTAATATTGAAATATTCAATTTTCACAAATTAACTTTTAATTCGATTTTAAAAGTTCTAAAATATCATTCTAACTTCAACATGATAAAATAAAATTTTACAAATCATTTTCAATCATATTTAACCCAATTTTCAATTATTTCCATAATTTAACGTATTAAATTATCGAAGTAATTATTCAATTAAATCCAATAATTCAAATAAAAATTTATTTGACTAATAAATTCACTTATTAATATTTAAAATTAATTAAATATTCATATTTTAATTTCTAAAAATTCTGGGTCGTTACAAATGGGGTAAGTAATATAACTGGATATAATATTCATTTTAAGGGAATTTATTAATATGTTAATGTAAAGTTAGAAATATTAGAATAAATGATAATTCCATCCGTACTTGCAAGAAGTTACTATAGGTTGCGTGTTGAAAGGTTTGATTCAATTGAAATTCGTATTCAATTTAAATTGAAATATTTAAGGTTTACAATAACGGAAACTTAGGCAATAAAGTAGAACTAGTTGATAAATAATAACCAAATAACGGAATAACATTAATATAAATAAAGTTGGAACAAATTGGACATAGAGAAATAAATGTAAGCATTTAATATATTAATTAATGTTGGTTGATGATAACGTTACTTGGTGATTAATTATATAGTGACGGTAGTGCGAATGTAAAGTATTTGAAGACCGTAATTAATGTGTTAAATATAGGAATACACATTTAAAAACATAGTATTCATTTAAAATTTCAAATGTAAATAGTGTATATTTAGGTAATGAAATAAATCAGCATTTAAGAAACATCTAAATTTATTTGTAATAACGTTCGTTTAAATGTTGAGTAATTATAGGGTCGTATTTATTTTAAGCGTTACTTTAATAATTTTGATTAATTGAGAAATTAATACGAGAAGTATGTAAAGTAATAACTAAAAAGGAAATACGTTATAAATTTATTATAACTTAAACTTATATGTAGGTTGAAATTGAATCTAATCCGTTTAATTGGAGACTTATTTAAATAAACTGGATTCAAAGCTTAATAAAAGGGATTATTTTAAGAAATTGAAATAATATTATAATTGGTGAAATAATTTACACCTAAAATTTGAGATTGAAATTTGTTTAAGGAATTGTTAATTAATAAGTAAATCAAGATGATAAATTTGATGAATTATAAGATTTGAATTTTTAAATGGTGAGGAAATGTAGTTAATTTATAATAGTTGGATTTATTGCAAATAAATGAAATCAAATATGTAATTTTTACGTTAATTTAAAAATTAAGTTGAAAACGGGAAATATTTGTGTGATAATTTTAAATCCAATAGTAAACCCTTCTATTTGAAATTTACAAATGGAATACTTATGAGTTAATTCAATTTAATAGAAATATAGAAATTTATCTATAATTTGAATTTTATGAAATTGAAGATTCTATTGATTTAATCTTTAATAAATTGACATTTAAAAATTGTTAAATCATTTTAAATGTTTGAGAATTTTTAAGTGATAAAAATTTCCAATTCCAAAACTGAAATATAAAAATTGGATTTATTTACTAATTCTTAATTTATTAATTAATACAAAAATAGCCATTTTGGTCACGGACTCGTATTTCGACGAAAACAGTTTCATCGGATCCGTAACAGTGAATTATTATAGGGTTTCAAGTTTCGTAGCAATCGGACTTGTCGTTCGAACGTACGTACGCGAAACGCCTTGAAATCGATTAATTGAAATCAATTTGAGAATATTGATTTCATCATAACTTCTTCATACGATTGAATTTGGACGTGAAACTTTTTCCATCGCCTTCAAAATATTTTAAAACACCTATTTTGATATATGGGTTTACCCAATTTTGTTTTGCGGTCAGAACGGGCTTTTTGGGCCAATTATTGTTCAGCACGTTTGTTTATCGGATCCATCTACTCTATTTCTAACCTACCTATATAAACCCAGTTATAAACCCTAGTCTCCATCTATTCTCATTTGTTTTTGCATTCATTTCCCTCAGCTCCTCCTCTTCCCAATGGCTGCAAAGCCTAGATCTAAATTCAAATTTCAAAAATCAAATCCAAAGCCTAAAATTTAAAGTCCTCGGAAAAATTCCAAAAAATATATGTTAATGGCTCGACAAGCGTAATTCGATGATGCATCTGTTTTTCGATTGGAGTTTCTATGTGTCCAGATCGGGGCAAAATAATTTCAGCCGTTCGTAGTGTCTTGATCATCTTCGACGGATCATCGATTTGAAGGCATGGGGCTGTGGAGAATGACGAGGGGACCTCATCTATGTAGTTATTGCATCGAATCAACGGCTGGATCTCGTGCATAATTTGAATTAGGGTTGAGCATTTCGGCGGCTGGGTGTTCGATTGGTCGACGATCATCAGCAAGGTGGATCGCGAGATGGCGCTGTAGAGTCGCAAGGTGGTCGCGGCGAGTGGTGGGTGGTGCCGCGTTCGTGAGGCAACGGAGGTTAGGGCAAGCGACTGCGTTCCCATAATCGTGCGCGGGTTAGGGTTTTCTGAGAGATGAAGGGGGGCGATGACGTGTTCTGCTTGCGTGGCAATGGTAGGTGAGTGCTGTTTTTATTCTATTTTATTTAATTTTGTTTTCAATTGAATTAACTCATATAACTTTTACACACGAATTCCGTTTCACACGCGATTTTTTTTGTTAGGACCGTAATAAAATTCTGGACTTGATGACACTGGTTTGCATGATGTTGAAGACGGTCCAATTTTTGGGGTTTAAATTGAATTTAAATTCAGTTTAAATTCAAAAGGTGAGTGTTTTAACCCACTCACAACTTCTAAAATTTCTTATGTTTGTTAAATTGATTTATGATATGAGTAGAAATTTATTTATGATTGTTTGTCATGTTTTATTCATTATCTAGTTAAATCGCATTTATTTAATTGAACTGTTAATTAATTTCATTATTGCATATAATTTGACAGTTAAATTTATTTATTTGCATATAAACTGCTAGCTAAACAATTATTAAATTTATTATTGAATATAAACTGTTAGTTAATACCTGTTATTTTTACCTTTTATATTTTATATGCTATATATTGATGATTGGTTAAATTGATGATGATTGCAATAAATTGGTTGATGGTTGATATTGGGTGAATGGATGATGTGTTCTTTATTATATAAACTACAAGTTATTATGCGTTTTCAGTTCATTCGGGATTGCGGTTTGAAATGATATATAACTGTAATTCTATTTTAGATTGTGAATTGAAATGATAAATATCCGTATCACTCAACCATAGGATAGAAAATTATATACAAGCATCGTGGTATATATATATATAATTATTTTTGAAATAATTTCTCTATGGTTTGGATAGGATATGGTTTAATGAATATTAAATTTTGGTATCATGTAAATATTATTTTATATATACATATATAGTTAAATTTTTGAATTTAAGCTATGTATAATCTGTTAAATAAAAATGAATAAGTTATAAAAAATGGAGTTTGATAATTTATATTATATGTTTAAATACAGGTTTAAGATCTTGTGTATATATAGAGTTTTAAATGATTCAAACCAATTAAGATTGGAAGACAAATTGAAATTTATTTGGAATTGAGCTTATTTAAAAAAAAAACTCCATAAGTTGATGTAAAACTTATTAAAGCTTGGAAATTTTAAAGATATGATATTTATAACTGAAATTTTATTTCAAGATAAATTAAATGAATATTTCTAGTATAAATAAATGGAAGGAAATATTTAGTTATAGGAAATTTGAGTTTTATATTAATGATTATGGATTTATCATGCAAATGTTCAAGACTAAATAATAGAACCGTGAATTTGTTGAAAGAATAAAATTCCAACCTTAGTTTTGAAACTTATTAATACTCAAATTTGATATATATTGAAATTGAAGTGGTTTTGGAAACTGAAGTTGAAATTTAAATTTATGGTTTAGACTTTATCTAAAGAAAATATATTTGTAAAGTCATGGAAATTATTTTACTTTACAAAGTAAATCTAAAATTAACCATTTTATTCTATATATGTTGAATATCCAAACCATTCAAGTTTTTAGAAATTATGGTTTTAAAGCTATGAATTTAGAAGTATTGTGTTTTGAAAGTTATAATTTGAATGTTTGGTTTCCAGATATTATAAAATTTAAAGCGGTATGATTTGAAAAAGAAATATATTTGAAATAAAATGATATCGTTGATTTGGGTTTTATAAGAATAATATCAAAATGAGTTTGTTTTGGAAATGTAAATGATATCGTATTTATGGGTTCGAAATGGTAAATTACATTATGGTTTTTAAAATACAAACTATTTTTAAAGACCGCGGTGTTATAATAACGTTTGGTTGTAGAAGAGACCGGGATCGGAAGTTGTCATACTCTCTGCCAACTCCGAAAACCACTTTAGCAACCGTGTACGCGGTGGAGATTCCAGAATGAAGTAGGATGGTGGCGGTGTTTCCTTTGAGGTAAATACGTGGACCCGACTCCCCTGAGTTGGCATAAGGTGGCTAAAACAGGAGCGATTCTCGGGCCAATGAGGTCATTCCTCTAATCAGACACTCCTCTTCGATACTATACTTTGATTTTGGATTGATTCGGTGGCCACCTTTATTTTTTATTTTGGGGGAGTTTGTTCGAGGTGGGCGGTAGCTGCGCGCTGTGCGTTTCCACCAGCCCGGATGCGTAATTGGCATATTTACCCTGGCGTTGCCTAGTTGTGCCGTTTCACCTACCCTATTGCGCCTTGTACGAGTTTCTATTTATGTCATACCTATGGAGTATCCTCTGGTAGCCTCCCGATCAGGAGGTATTATGGTACTGTATAGACTATTGGCATTATTTGTGTTAAGGGCTATATGGGTAATCCCTTAACGCTATTAAAAAGTAAGTTTATTTTACAATTAGACACTATTATAATAGCGAAATAGACTACATAGTAAATATTTAATGGATTCTTAGGAGATGTAAATCCTAAGTATCTCTTGAGTTACCGCACTCATATTTATTCTGTTAATATAACTCACATAAGATCATTTAGTTCTGACTCGAGTGTTTTGTCTTTTCAATTCGCTCGGGTCAGTCCGAGCATTTAGGATTTGAAGACTTTATTTCTGGAGGAAGAAGACGAAGATTTCACTACTACTATTATTATATATTATATGGTTCCACTACACTGTATTCCGCTGCATTGTTTTATTGTTATGTGAATTCTGATATTTAATTGTATAAAGAAGAATCAAATGTTTTGTAAACAGTTTTATGAACTGTATATTTTATTATTATATTTTATCCTTCCACTGTGAGATTCTGTTTTCTTTTTATTTCTTTCTTGTTTTTCTTATTTACCCCCTAACAATCCGCCCTTCCGTATGGTTTGAATTGGCACGTGTGTCGATTTAAAGCGTGCGAAAAGGCGGGACGTTACAACTGTCATATCATCTAATACTGCTACATGTTGCTATATTGTTTATTTTATTCTTTTCTCACACTGAAAGTTCCTTGTAGAATAGAATCACTATGGGTTGAAATGATACAATCCTGAACGGACTTTAGAATAGGGAAAAATCATTATGGGCTGAAATGATAGGCCTGAGTTATTTTTAGTTATCTTATTTGACTTGGGATTGCGGGTTTGAAATGATAGGACCCAGATTTTTCTTTGTAAATTACGGATTTTAATGATATATTATCCATATCACTTGACTTAGGTTAGAAAATGTTATACAGAACCGTGGTTATTATATATATTTTTCTAGAATTTTTGAAGTATTTTAAAAATGTAAAAGTATCGTAATTTGATTTAAATTCGAATTTAAAATGACTTAATAAAGTGTTATTGATTTTTCTACGGATTAAAATGGTTAAATAAACGAATGCTTAAAAGTGCAATTAGAAATATAACTTGACTTGAAAATGTGAAATTTGGTTTAAAAATAAAAGTTAAGTTAAGAACATAAAATGAAAATTAAGATTAATTTATGAAATGGTAAATTAAATTAAAGTGTAAAGTAAATGCAAAAAAAAAAATTTAGGAAAAATTGCTCATTGACATTATTAAGTGAAGCATTGAGAAATTTGATATTTATTTTATGAAATTTACTTTATAAAAATCATAAGTTAAAGGGTATTTAATGACCATTTTTAAAGTGGAAAATATGAAATTTTATAAGTTAAAAATGGTTTAAATTAAAGTTTAATTGTTGCTGAAATTCTATTGTAAATCTGAAAATTCTTTTAGTAGCCCTTCTGGAATGTTATCGTTTATGAAAATGAACTAAAATCTTGAATAAATGAATCTGCAGCACCTTGTAAATGCTGTAGTTGCAGAAGTGAACTAAAAGGCTAAAATTAACTAAGGGTTATTGCAGCACTTGGTAAGTGTTTTAGTTGCAGAAACTAAAACTTGAACCTGAGACTAATGAAAGAGGCATTGTAGCACTTGTTAAATGATGTAGTTGGCTGAAATGAGATTTTTGAATATAATTGAACTACTGCAGCAGTTTTGTAAACGCTGTCTTTGCTGAATTGAATTAAATGTTTTAATTTGAACCCTGAACTATTACAACAGTTTTGTAAATGCCATCTTTGCTGAATTGAACTATTTTGCAACTAAAACTGAACTATCACAGCAGTTTTTAAATGCTGTCTTTGCTTAATTGAATTGTTTTCAAATGTAACTTACCATAGCATTTTCTAAGTGCTGCGAAAGCTGACATTTCACCGTTTTAATGTATTTAAGTGAATAAATAAGCTTATAAAAGGCTAAATTTTAGGAATTGAACATTTGATTTGTAAATATAATGTCCTTACTTTTAAATGGTTTAAATGAAGTATTTTGATTTTATATATAAACTATTTTTGAAATTTATAACCACGAGTTATAATAATGATTGGTTGTTAAAGAGATCGGGATCGGATATGGACATACTCTCTGTCGATACCCAAAACCACTTTAACAACTATGTACGTGGTGGAGATTCCAGAATGAAATAGGATGGTGGCGACGATCCTATTATGGTATGAACGTGGACCCGACTCCCGTGAGTTGGCTTAAGGTGGCTAAAACGGGAGCGATTGACGGCGCAAATGAGGTCAATCCTGCTATCGGACACATTTCTTCGATGCTATACTCTTACTTGTGATTGATTTGATAGCTATCCTCCGATTTTGATTGGGAGTGTGTTCCGAAGTGGGCGTAGTGGCTGCTATGTTACCACTAGCCCAGAAGCGTAATTGGTATATCTACCCTGGCATTGCCTAGTTGTGTCGTGTCACCTACCATAGCGAGTTTTATTACGAGTTTGTTTTTCTCCCGTAGCCCATGGAGTATTTAGGGTACCCTCCCTATCTAGGGGTATGCTGATACTGGATGGACTACTGGGACTATTACGTGTTGAGGGCTATATAGGTAACCGTTTAACGCTATTTAAAAGCAAGTTTATTTTGATGTAGATATTATTATAATAGAGTATTACTTCATAGTAAATAGTTTAACGGATCCTTAGAGGATGGGCAGTCCCAAGCATCCTTTAAGTTACTTGTACATTTACTGCAGTTCACTTGAGCTGGTTTACATTGTATAAGTATGTATGTCCTGACTCGAGTGTTTGTGTTTTATTTACGCTCGGGTCAGCTTGAGTATTCACAACTTTGGATTTCTCTTTCTAGAGCTAGGAATCGCTGGAGGTTCTTCTTGTCTAGTTATTTATATCTTTCAGTTTCAGTTGATCTATTTCAGCTCTTGTATTAGAGGACTTCTATGTATTGGGATTTCTATTGTGTTTGTTTTCAGACTGATATTATATATTTGTTTTGAGACTTTGTTGTAGTAGCTTCATAAATTACTATGGTATTTTAATTTCCGCTGCGAGTATTTTTGATATTTCTGTGTCTGTGATTCTGTGATTGATTTTATTTGCTCTAAATTTTATTACAATCTGTTATTTTGAATTATTCAAGTCTGACATGTGTGTGTTATTGTCGATTTGAATGGTCCAAAATATTAGGTCATTACAGTTGAGCGTTACCTCACTCCCAAGCCTCACATCTCGAAAATGATACGGGAACTTTGTTACATATTTCAGGCTTAGTATGATAAGGGTGGCATATGATCTCTCAATGTGACTGGCGACTTATGATCTAGGTCACCAAGGTGTTCAAACGGGACCTTTATTGTATGGTATAGTGGCGTGTTAGTCCTTTCATAAGATGCCACCGAATATTAAGAAGTATGGCACTTTGAGGAGTAGTGGTGTATGAGTCCTTGTACGAAAAACCACAGGGTTCTAGTTGCTATGCGTGGTAATCAAGGTTCCTTATAATGTTAAAAAATCTAATTCGAATACGACCTTTACAGTTTTGATTGTAGTCCCAGAATAGATGTAATGACTTGACCCTTTTGTATCACATATTCCGTCAGGTGTATTCTGTTTGACCTAGTCCAAATATATTCCCTTCGACTTAGTCTGGGTAGAGATACCTTATTTCAATAATTTTTTTTGAAAGATGTTTTCCAAAAGAATGTCATTAAAGATAATATCAAATTATTTTGGTAATAAATGTCTTTTGGTTTTCATAAAGTAAAAATCCGTCCATATTTATGTACGGGCGCGGTCTTATGAGACACCATTCTTTTCAAAGATTTTGATAACATCATCATGAGCTATACATTTAACATTTTTGAGTATCTCACGCTGGTTTGTCAAGCCTGATCTGGGTATTTTTAACACTTAGGTCAGATGTGAGCGGTTTCATCATTAGTTAAAGATGCTTGGAGTTTCCAAAGGAGAGCTGGAGATCTTCATCATCGTATGAAAGTATTATATTATCTATTGCATCTATTGTATTTGTTTTGTTGTTTGTCAGCATTTGTAAGGGCAGGTGTTATAACTATCCAGGCTGAATCTAGGTTTGACTCTGATATATGTTTTAAAACTTTCTACTGTAAAGATTATTATGGAAATAATATATTTTATTGATTCATGTAGGATTCTGGTTTTCTGTTCCATTCTATCTTTATTTTTCTTTCAACCTTTAATGATCCGCTTGTTCGTGCAATTTAGGTTGGAATATGTGGTTTATTGTCGATTCAAAGGGTATGGAAAAATGGGTCATTACATTTGGTATCAAAGCTTAGGTTAAGCGAACATCTATGCTTTGTTGGGGTAAGACTCGTCAAAGATAGGGTAAGTAATGCCCTAGGATGAGCAACTCATTATAAATAGGGTTAGTAACACCCTAGAATGAGTCTGAGAGTATTGTATATAGGCATGTATTTGTTAGTAACTAATAAAATATTTTGTGTTGATTTAACTGCTGAGTGATTTATGGATCCTAATCGATGCGCCCGATCACCGTAATTGATGAGGGTTCCTAAACATTAAACAAGGCGAATTGACACACTAATTTTGAAAATTTAAGGTAAATGAAATAATTTTACCTAAGCTTATCTATTATTTATAAGAAATAACATTCCAAAACGGTATAGTTATTAATAGTGTGTTAACTGTAAATAAGGGAATGATAACCTTTAAGTATTATCATCCGTTGATTTAACAAACACCTTTGTGAATTAAGTTTCGTGACTATAAGATGTTTGATAATAATATTGGGTTAGTATAAATGAATTAATATATGATAATAATTGAGCATGTCTTGTAAAAAAAGGAAGTATTTTACAAAGATAAGATAATTTTATTAAAGGTAGATATGGAAGATATGAAAATTTTAAGGCGATTAAAAAAAAAGTAAGTTAATATAAGATGAATTTATAAAATAGATTTTATAAACAAAATAATCTCTAAAGGATTTTGAAAATAATAGTGGTACTATTTCAAATAAAAAAGAAGTATTTTATGATAACTTGTTTGAGCGGCTCGAAAATAGACTAAAAATAGGCAAGAGATGTGTTCGAATTGTAAACACTTCTCTTAAATTTTAATCTTCTCGTAAAAGGAATATGCGATACTATTGGTAGTCCCCAGTTCCGTTGTATGATTGTGGATTTACATGATCTATATAATTTTCTTAAATTAAAGAGATGATGTGAATCGTTAATTATTAAATTGGTTAGCAATCTTTATAAAAGTGTTTAAACCAAAGATAAATTGGGATCACCAATTAATAACATAAAGTAGAATTTTCGATCATTTTGGTCAGTCGAAATTTTTTGACTCATACCTAACTCAGAGGTTTAAAACCGATGAAAAGTTCTGATAAAATATTGTGAAATATGCTATGTAAATGAAATTAGATAAGTAAAATTTATAAATATGATTTATAGATAAAAAGGATTTAAAAGCTAAGAATTTGATGAATTATATACGGCAGTTTTAAAATTTGTTTTTCAAATCTAGAAAAATAATAATAGTGTCAAGTAAGAAATAATTTGTATAACTTTTGAATTTAAGATAATAGTAAATTAAAACAAAGTTTAAATTTGTTAAACAGAAGGATTTGAGTAAAATCAATTTGAAATTTAGGATTTGTATATACTCTTAGGATGTAAAGGTATATCATACAAATATAGATCTAAGTCACAAACTATTTATACTCTTAAGTAAAATAATGAATGTTTAAAAATTTAGTCATAACTTTGAAAAAAATTCTAACATAAATTAAGAATTTGGACTTAAAAGTGATTGATTTGCATAAGTTGTAAGATATAACAAACTTAAGTAATAGTTGTACGAAAAGATTAATCACTAATATTAGTGTTAAAGGAAATATACTAAGTAAAAATGATTATGAATAGAAAACAAAAATCCAATTTTTTTATAATAATGATAAATTATCTACTGAGTGAAAATTTGTACCCTTGGAATATTTGCTTTAATAATAATATTTGGAGATAAATAATTAAAGTGATTACATAAAGAAACATCTTTATAAAATGTTTAAACTTAGGATAAAAGTTTTTATGAAAAGTTTTTGGAAGCTAATAAGTACATATGTTATACATAGATCATTTCATTACAGGAATTTGATCTATGATTCTAGTACGTAACTATGAGATGTTTACACAAATCCAAAAGCGGATTTATCACTAGATTCTTGATGGCAAACATTGATGAAAGTTTGTGGTTAGGTACTTGAGTTTTCTATCATAGTCGAGAGCTATGCAAGGAAAGCAAAGGTTATGATCTAGAAGCCTGATTAGAGCCCGCACTAGAGGATTGGAGGATTGATATTAGTTTGGAAGAATAGTTGTGTATTCGAATAAGAGATCAAATCACATATTCCATACAAATGGTTTATGTATATCCTAAAGAATTAAGATTAAAGATAATATTTTTAGTAAACAACTTTGGGGTTGTTTTGAGATAATTTTGGAGACGAAATTCTTTTTAGGGGGAAGTCTGCAACGACCCGTAATTTACCACTTTGAAAATAAAATATTTAATGTATTTAAATATTCAAATTTACAATTTTCAAACTTAAATAATCATGTTTTATATAATAAATAAGAATGGTAAACTTAACATTAGAATTGAATAATGATTTTGGACTTTTACCGTAACATTGACAAAAACGACAAAGCCGGTTTTGGATAAAATTGGATATATGGTCAAATAATTGTTTTAAAAGATGAATAACTCCTTTTAAAATCATTGTATAAGGATAATAATAGGTTGATGAAAGTTTTATAATTATATATACTTTCGTTATAGTGATTGACAAATTTTGTCGCGCATTAACAAAATCAATGTCATATTTTGCAAATGAATTTCGATATTGTTTTATATTATTTTATAAGACAAATATACTTTTTTAATTAAAAAATGATGTTGAGAAATTTATTTTCATGCCCTCTTTACATAAATAAATAGTTTAATTAAAACGTCAAAATATGACCGTAAAACATTTTATCGAAAATCAACGTTTTGTCGAATAAAATTTGCCACAAATTGTTGCACCTTTATATACATATACATGTATACATTTTTTACATATATTAAGTATTAACAATTAACTATTCAATTTTACTTTTTCTAATTAAGGCTAGAAATTTCTAGAAAATCATTAAGAAAAAGTAAACGTAAAAGGACAAAATCATGTCAAATCAAATCAAATCAAATCTTTACTTTATTTTCCTTATGCATTAAGTGATTAAGACATAAAATAGTGACGTGACAAAGTGATGGTAAGTGTTGAAAAAGTAAGATAAAGTAAGGATATTTTGGTACTTTTGTAAAGGGTTAATTTTGTAATTCACCACTCCTTACTTTTTCTATAAATACACATCCATTCTTCTCATTTTCTTCGCACTTCTCATTCTTCTTCTTTATTTTTGAGCTTTCTTTTGCTCATTAATGGCTTCTCTTCTTTAAGAGAGGTAGTAGGGTTAAAAATAGTGGAGTGCCTAAGCACCAATCCACTAATTATTCTCCAACCTCTTCTTAATTCACTTCTTCTTCTTCTCTTCTTTAAATGGCCTTCGACCATTAGTATTTGGCTAGGGAGGGTATGGCCGTGAGTTATGGAGATGAGAGGAAGGTTTTGGCCAAGAGAAAAGTGGAGGAGGAAGGATGGTCGTGAGCATGAGCCTGGTGGTGGAGTTGTTTATGGATGCATTAGTGAAGCATAGGTTAGTTTAGTGAAGTGTGGTTAGATAATAATGTTGGTTGGAAGTTAATCAATTTAGTTAAAGATGAGTACTCAATTTATAAAATAATTATATGAATGTTTAAATTATAAATTTAGATGCTTGATTGAGAACTTGAATGATTATATGGTTTATTATATGGATGTTGATATAGTTGATAACTTGGTGGTGATAAATTATGAGAAATCATAATAAAAATGGTTAAGTAATTAACCATGATTAATTAATGAAAAATAAATCGATACGGATGTGCATATGAAGTTATTTAGCCTCTTAATGGTTTTAAGAATATAAAAAGGTTGAAAATGAATATTATAATAATATAATATTATGAAATGGTTTAAAAGTGAATAAGAGATTTAATATGGAAAATAGTGGTTTAAATGTTTGGGAACGGTTTATAAATGTTTTATGAACATTAAAATTCAAATTGGAGAAGTTATGTCAAATAATGAATTTGCAATCAAAAATAAGCGCGTCGTGTAACGGTAGTTCGCTATTTTATGCCGTAAAAGTTAAATCCATAGATTGAATTGGATTCAGATTTCTTTGCAATAATAATTTTTCAAACTATTATATCGATAGTTTTAAAAAAAAGAAAAATATCGAGATTTCACTTAATAGATTTTAAAATTTGAGAAAATCAAGTTTTCAAGAAAATCATGCTTTGATAGTTCGGTGGCCAAAATCTCAAATGTTTTAAATATATATTTTTATAATGTTAAAAATATGGAATAAATCTTATAAATCTTTTAAAACATTTTAAAAGATATTTAAGTTATAAAAATGGATTTTCAAATGACAGAATGTCGTTTTGATCAATATAGGTTTAAAAAGCTCTTTCCGTAGCACTTTTTCGCGGCACTTTTCAATAAGTTTTGAAATATAGTTTTAAACGCAACCATTCTTTTCCAAACATTTTGTAAAGGTTCTGAAATGACTAATAAGTATTTGAAAGGTGGTTTGAAAGATTTATTAGATGTTTAAATAAATGAATAGGTATTTTAAAAATGATTTGGAAGTTTTATAAATCATTTCTAAAAATGAAAGGAGTGTGCGAAATGACTAGTACATTCGTCTCTCCTGTGAGATCTAAATGGAAAAACCAGGTGTGCAACTAAGGTTAGGAATGGAGCAACCAGTGCCCTGAAATTACCTGACCTTTATTTTCTCTTTTAGACGAGGGGTGGAACAGATCGAAGGGAAAACCTGGATGCTCTAAAATAATTTTTTCCAATATAAGATTTAAATAAATGATTTGAAACCATATTAAATTCCTATACTTAAAATTAATTATTTTGGGTTTGTAGCAAACTATGTCTTAAGTAACATAGTTTTTGACCAATTTAAAAGTTATGATTTGAAATGGAAAATATTTATTAAAGAGTTAAGTAAATGATTTGCAAATGTTTTCCTAAGTGAAAGGTGAATTGATTTGGAATTATTCCAAGATTAAAATGGTTTTAATTAACCATAGTGTTTGATAAAATGAAGCTTAATAATTCCATATGCTCTGAAAAGGTATAAAAATGATTTAATGAAAATACCTCTAAGAGATATTTGTGAATGAATAAAAGATGAATTAAATTGAATGATGATTGATAGTCACATATGAACTTAACATCTTTTTAATCGATGATTGGTGCGAATGAACCGGATCGAATTTAGGTAATTCCTATTCGAAAACCTCTTCACACCAATGTATAGGTTCGAAAGTGAAGATGTGTGGAAGATGACGATTATTGAAGACCGAAGATCTTCATAACGGAAGGACTGCTTGTTGACATTCTATGTGTAGCTCCCAATATATAGACATTTATAGCAGTGGTTCTATCATGTTTTGAAATCTTCAGATTACAAGGACTACTCGCTACTAATGGTAGTAGGATAAGTGCCTTCGGTTTCGTTCAGTCCCAGAATAGACTTGTACAGATGAGTGTTTGACAGTGAATTTTTGATCATATTGATTGATCTCTATCGATGTATTATCTTCTTGGTGGGGGAGAAGGAAACTTCTCTTAGCTTAACACCCTTTTCTATGACGTACAAGCTCAGGAGTTATATGTTGGTAGAAATTAGTTGTGTGATTAAGGAATGACAATGTGGCATTCAAAGTGGAACCTTTTATGATCAAAGCGTGGTTTTGTATGAAAATCCTGGCTTTGTCTAAGTTGAGCGTAACCTCACTCCCAAGCCTCGCATCTCGGAAATGATATGGGAACTTTGTTACATAATTCAGGCTTCGTATAACGAGGGTGGCTTATGATCTCTTAAGGTGACTGGCGACATATGATCTAGGTCACCAAGGTGTCCAAACGGGACCCTTATTGTATGGTATAGTGGCATGTGAGTCCTTTCATGAGAAGCCACCGGATATCAAGAAGTGTGGAAATTTGAGGAATAGTGGTGTGTAAGTCCTTGCAAGAAAAACCACCATGTTCTAGTTGCTATGCATGGTTATCGAAGTTCCCTATCATGTTGGAAAATCCAATTCCAATACGAGCTTTATGGTTTTATTTCTAGTCCCAAAATAGCTGTAATGACTTGCAAACATTTCAGCTACCCCTTTTGTATCATATATTTCGTCCGATATATTCCATTTGACCTAGTTTGGTATATTCCCTTAGACTTAGTCTGGGTATTGATACCTTATTTAAATAAGTTTATTTGAAAGATGTTTTCAAAAAAATGTCACTAAACATAATATCAAATTATTTTGGTAATAAAAGCGTTTTGGTTATCATAAGGTAAAAACCCGTCCTTATTTATGTGTGGGTGTGGTATTATGAGAAACCATTCTTTTCAAAGATTTTGATAACATCGCCATGAGCTATACATTTAAAATTTCGATACATAAAAATACCGCGGCTGCTTAGCAAACAGTACGGCTGCGCCCCAAGGTGAACTACTCATTCTAATAAAACTCTTACCTTCCAAATCCACCAACTGCACCTTCAACTCCCTCATCTCTGAAGGTGTCATCCGGCTTGGCGGTCTACTTACCGGTTCTGCACAAGGCACCAAATCTATTTGAAACTCAATGGCTAATTTCGGTGGTAATCCTACTACTAGCTTAAAAATATCTGCGAATTCTCTAACTATGAAAACTCGATTCAACTCTTCTTCGAACTCCATAACACCCAATAAGGAATTCACCTCACAACTAGGGTTTTCTACGGTGTAAACTATCTGATCACTACAATCAAGGTGTCTCAGTGATATTTTCCTATCATGGAAAAATATCCTAGCATCGAACTTATTAATTAATCCATGCCCAATGTAATTCCAAACCTAAAACGTAAAATATATGTAAATTGCAAACAAAGGTGCAACCTAACAACTCAAATTTTAATTGGTCACACTTCTTCCCAAGTGTCACATACCCTCCTACCGAATTTGCAACTCTTAAGGAAGTAATTAAATATGTGGGTTCTAGGTTAAGCTTATCAACCAAACATTGAAATATAAAAGAATGTGATGCACCAGTATCAAACAGAATGCTAACAGACATACCATTAATCTAAAGCGTACCTCCCAAAACCGCCTTTCCCTTTTCGTGCACCATTGGCTTCGAAGTAGCAGGCTCCAATGCATACAACTTGCTCGTCTCATCCTTAGCGGGTTCTTTGCACTGATTCTTATAGCGGCCAATCTAATCGCAATTGAAGCACCTGATATTCTTCTTCTCGATCACTTCCTTAGCTTTTCCAATATGACCCTCATTAGCAAAATGCCCCTTCTTATGGCACTTAAAACGTACCACTTCAGGCTAACTTTCTTCATCGCTCTGCCTTTTTGATTACCCTTCTTATGAAATAACTTCCTCTTCTGACCTTGCTCAACCTGGACCTCCTCCTTCTTCTTCTCCGAACAAGCAAGCAGCTCTTCATATCTTAATGCCATCTCCACTACCACATCACAAGAATATCTAATGTGAGGTAATATAGCTCTTGCCAACTCAGTCTTCAACCCCCTTATGAACTTCACGTTCCTCTTTATCATTGTATCAATAGTGGCATAACCATATCTAGACAACTCTTTAAATCTGCTAGCATACTGCAAAATAGACATGTCTCCTTGCTCTAGTTTAATCAACTTTCTAGTCAAAATAGACTCCACTATCACCGACATGAACCTCTCGTGAAACCTCCTTTTAAACTCTGCCCATGTCATTGTCTCCTCATCCACTCTAGCTGTTGCACAATTCCACTAAAATACAGCTGCTCCTTGAAGCTGTCTAGAAGCAAGCCTCCTCTTCTGCTCGTCATGAAGCCCTAAGTCAGCAAAAATCCTTTCAAAGTATAGCAACAAGTTCTCCACCTCGATAGCGTCCTCAGTTCCAATAAATGGCTTCCCTCCAAGTTTAGCAAAATCTCCACTAAACTTAGCATAATCATTGACAACTGAACCTCCTGAACTCTAACTCTTGCATGCCTTCCAATAACTCCAGTAGCATTCCCAGCTTGCATTATGTTCACGAAAAATTGATACATATCTCTGATGTCCACTTGTGGGACTCCAGCACCAATATTCTCGGCCTGAGCCTGACTTTAAGTCCTCCTTGTATTGGGTCAAGCATTTCCATTGGTGGTGGTGCTGTCCAATCCTAGGTTAACTCTGCCTCTTCTCGCATCTATATCTATATGCAATCCTCGTGAGATACAAAAGAATATCCTAAGAGAGATAGGAGAACATAGATAGAGCGTATACTTATACATATATAAGTATATATATATATATATAAAATACAAGTGCGTTACTATAGCGCTATCCCACACCCTGATCTAAACTATAATTCCTTAGGATTACATTTTCAAAATCATTTTTATTTTAAAGTTTTCCATAAACCTATGCTTTGATACCTAGTTGTAACACCCCCTATCTAGAGACCCAAAGCTAAGCGCTAGAGATGCTGCAACCATCTATAGCATTAACTTCGGACGACGAAATACGGCATGTTAATGGTATCCACAATATCGGAAGCATTTGAATGTGAAACAAAATCATAGACTTTGAAAAACAACATTTCTACTAATTAAATTACAAAACATATGTCTCACATTCAAATTACATAATCCTATAATCTTTTCTTAGGTATAGAAAAAATATAATTTTTATATAAATATGCTAAGGGTGACATATGAAGATGCCTCCTTAGATAACCAGAGATCTATATAGACATAGCTATCTTTAATACAACACAGCGGAATAAAACAAAACAAAAACTCCTAATTAGCTATCCGCCAACCACCTGCTCGCCTTCGAAAGCTTTATTCGTCAACCTACTAAAACTGTAAATCTCTAACCCTCAAACTACTCAAATCAATTTTAAGCACCTGAGAGTTTAAGAGGAAAAATATAACTTTCGGTCAAACAAAAATCCTGGTGTGAATAATATTATACATCTCCGTATTTGATATTAAGTGAGACACGCCACATAGCAGAACAGGTTTCCCCTCGCTAATATCCTTTTAAAACATATCTTTTGCAATTCAATTTCCTGCAACCAAAACTGGTTTAAACTGTAAAGAATTATTATATAAACATACATATTAGGTAAAGAATGGATAATCTGTCCTAACTTTATTGTTTTCTTTGGCTAACTACTAACCTTTGTCTGGCACGGGCCTACCAGACAATATAATTAGAATAATCTAACATCCGTTAGATACTCCTCTTTTGGATGATATATCATTAACTACCTATTAAATACTCATCTATTGGACGTTCTATCCCTAACTTAACATCACCTAAGGTCACCTGATCCTAATGGTTTTGCGGGCTTGCCAATAACCTATATGTATACAAACATATATTCCCTTCTGTGTGTAATCATAATTTTTGTCTTACCTATGACAAAGCCCTACATACTGGAATTTGGGACCAAATAGCTAATGTATAGGCCATGGACCTATACCAGTCCCATCCGGTATTCTAATATCTGAATCATTTTACTAAGGGAAACCTTCGCATAAATTTTCCTTGAAAATCTTTTCAATTGATTTAAAACCTTTAAATCTTACTCATATAAGGAAAATACGTATACTCTATGCTTTATTCAAAATCACCTTGCCATGTAATTTATATACTTTACCCAAATCTTAGTTGATGAAAACATTTAAACCCTTGAATGTGCCTCTTTCGAATCCATTGAAAGTACCCCTATCTAAACAATTGAAAGCACCTCTTTCGAAACCAAGTAAAACCCTTTATTTTACCTAGGTCGAAAGGCCAAAGCCTTCCTTTTGAAACCAGTCACAAAACCTTTCAAAACGCTTCGAAAACCTATTCTTCAAAAGCTATAAAACCTAAGACATCTTATCTCAAAACACTTTAAGATTCCTTTCAAAACCTTTGGAAAAACCTTCCTTTTAGTCCTTTCGAAGTAGTTAAAAAAAGTAACCATTCGAACCTTTCGAAATCGTTGGGGAACCACCCCTTAGAAACCTTTTTTTAAATCTTTCGAAAGCATCAAAACGTCGATAAAACAACAACCTTTTGAAAGCACTTGGGTTTAATTTAAAACATGTGGAAAAATTCCTTTCGAATCCATTTAAACCATCTCCTCTGAAACCATTTGGGTTATACTTCAACAAAGCCAAAGGGTCATTAAGACCATTTAAGTCGGAAGCCTATCTTTTGAAAGCATCCCTAAGTAAAGAAGTGATGGCGTTGAAACTACTCTACCGAAAGCATAGGAGAAGTAGCCAAGTTTAAAAACAAAGTATACCTTCTGAAACCATTGACTTTGAAATGTGGGAAAAGCGGCAGCTAGGGGTTTCGACCACTTCGAAAGCATTTCTTAGAACAAAAGGATGCTACCCATTCGAAACCATTCATTTTGAAATCATTTGACCAGGCTGGAGGCTATCCCAGTCGAAAGCTAACTCTTCGAAAGCAATGTAGGCGCTATTTCATTTTAAAACCAAGGCATGCTACGACCCCTTCGGAACCCTACATTTGGATCCTATACGTTCCGCCTTTATCCAATTCGCTATATACCAAGTGTATTGATAAAATGCGCATTGGTTTCGAAAGCAATAGTGGCGAAATGTCTAGATTGGGACCTCTTGTACCGAAAGTGGCAGAACATGCTAAAAACATGTAAATTTGGTTTTTAACTTAAAAGAGAAACACTTTTCAACTAACCTACTCTATTTATCAAATTTTCATTGGTTGCTAAATTTCTTTTTCAAATGTGCTGCCAAGATTTCAGAAATAAACAATAATTTTATATGACAAAGTACGCCTTCTCCTTTTATAAATACAAAAAACATTTAAGTCTCATACTTTAAATAATTTTATATATTCATCAAAATACTTTGGAAAATTCTACAAAAATTCCGAAAAATACTTTTAATATGTTTTCTAGCATATATAAATTTTAGTCCCAAATTATTTATAATTTAACCGTAAATTATTTATAACCCAATAAATCATTTTCTTCACTAGAAAATTGATATAAAATCCCCATTAATTAAGAAAATTATGAAAATTGAAACTCAGCTCTAAAATATCAATTTTGATCTAAATCTAAAACGACAAGGCATTTGGATGTAATTTAATAGGCTTTTCATATCAAAACATATCATAAAATCGATATGAACAAGCATAAATCATCGACAAGCATATATAATCATTTTTTTTCCTTAGAAAGCATGGCTAAATATGCAAGACAAATCGGATTTAATCCCCAAACCAAAAACATTTAAGAAATAAGTGATGTAGTCATTATTCACCTTAACTTTTGAGATTCGAGTGAAATTGATTTTGATTTAGCTTCTTCCTTTAGCGTTCTTCCACTTCTTCTTTAAAACGGTGATCCACCTCAACTTGATAAAATTTTGAAAATGAAATGAACTTGTGGATGTAAATTTCTAAGGGTTTAGGGTATAAGAATATTCTTATTCCAACTTTTTCTTTATCTGTTTCATTTGCCTATTTTATTTCATGTTATCTCGTTTTGATTTACCCATCATGGCACGACTACCATTATTAATCACAAATCTTAATCCATTACTCAACCTACAATATTTCATTTAATTTAACTAATTAAATATCCTAAATAATGCTACTAAAATATGGGGTGTTACATTTACTTCCTTTTCCAGATGTATACTCTATCCTAAATTCATAAGCAGCCAAAAACTCCAGCCACCTCTATAGTCTCACATTTAACTCCTTTTGAGAGAATAAATACCTTATGGATTTATTATCCATGTATAGCTCAAATCTCTCTCCTAAAATATTATGCCTCTGAATCTTTAATGCAAAAATCACTGAAGCCAACTCCAAATCATGAGTAGGATATCTCACTTCATGCGTTCTAAGCTGTCGTGTAGCATAGGCAATAACTTAACCTTTCTATATCAACATAGCTCCAAATCTAGTCCCACATGCAGCAATATACACCACAAACCCCTTGTTTCCGTTTGAAACTACTTACACAGGTGTGTTGGTCAATAAATGCTTTAACTTAAGGAATGCTTTCACACGTTTGTCAGACCATACAAACTTCACCTCCATCCTTTTTAACATAGTCAAAGGTACTGCTATCGACGAGAAATCCTTAATGAATCTCCGGTAATAACCAGCAAGTCTAAAAAAACTTCTTATCTCATTCACCATCACTGGTCTGTATCAATTATTAACATCTTCGATCTTATATGGATCAACTGAAAACCCTTTCTCTAAAACCACATGACCAAGAAACTTAACCTATTTCTTCCAAAAATGACACATGGAGAATTTTCCTTTTAGCTGATGCTGCCTCAGCATCTCAAGCACCATTGTACGATGATCTTCATGCTCCTTTTCATCCTTAGAGCACACTAAAATTTCATTTATAAATACCAGCACAAACCTATTTAGGTACTCTCAAAAAACTCGGTTCATTAGATCAATGAAGAAACCAGGTGCATTAGTTAACCGAATGGCATTACTAACCACTACTACGAACCATACCTAGTTCGAAATGCTTTCAAAGGAATATTGCCCTTTGTCACTTTTAATTAATGGAAAGCCATCTCCAAATCTAACTGGGAAAACACATTTGCTCCACAAACTGATCAAATAGATCATCAATTCTCGGCAGAGGATACTTATTCTTAATCGTCCTCTCGTTCAACTTATGATAATCGATACACATCTCTAGCAACCCATTTAGTTTCTTTACGAACACCGTGGCCGCTCCCCAAGGTGAACTGCTTGGCCTAATAAACCTCCCTTATAGATCCCCTAGTTGCAACTTTAATTCCGTCTTCTCAGTCGGTGTCATCCTGCTAGGTGGTCTGCTCACAGGCTCAGCTCTTGGCACAAGATCTGTTTGAAACTCAACAGCTCGTTTCGGTGCTAGCCATATAACCGGATCAAAGACATCTGCAAACTCTCTTGCTACACTAACCTGACTTAACTTTTCTCCCACTTCCATAGCACTTAACAAAGCACAACTACTCCAGTCAGAATTCTCCATTGAGAATATGATTCGGTTATGACTATTAGGGTGTCTTAGTGATATCTCCCCATCTTAGAAAAATATCCTAGCCTCATACTTACTCAACCAATCCATACCTAAAATGATTCCGAAATCTGCGAAATCGTAAACATACAGACTGCATGTAAACTTATTACATAACAAGTCTTGTCCTAACTGGTCACATCTCATCTATAGAGTTGCATACCCTCCTATTTGATTTGCGACACTTAAGGAAGTAACAGGGTATGTGGGCTCTAAACATAACCTATCATCTAAGCACTGAGATATAAATGAATGTGATGTACCGTATCAAATAGTACCCTAACTGGTATACTCTGAATCAAAACATACCTTCCATCACAGTCTTTTGTTTTTCAGCTATAGTTGGCCTAGCTAATGATGATCCAATAGCAAAGACCTTTCCCTTATCCACCCCGACTGGCTCTGGACACTGATTCTTATAATGCCCAATTTGATCACATTTGAATCACTTCTTATCTTTTTTCCTATAGCCTTCTTCCTCTTGCTTAACCGGAACTTATGAGCATAATGAACTTTCTTATCACACTTAAAGCAAACTAAATCAGCCTTTTCCTTCTTCGCAGCCTCTCCCTTCTTCTTAAAGAACTTTCTCTTCTTTCCTTGAGACCCCTGGATTTCAACCGGCTTTTCTAGCAAAAATAGCAAGCATCTCCTCATGTCGAATTTCCATCTCCACAACTACATTACAAGGATCACGGATATGTGTTTGGATCACCCCGGTAGTCTCTGGCCTTCGTGCACAAATGAACCTTTCATTCCTTCTGATGGCTATGTCTATAGTAGCATACCCATATCAGGATGACTCATCAAACTTAGTAGCATACTCAATTCCGACCTCTTTCTCTGCACCAAATCCATAAACTTTCTCATCAACGCTGACTTAGCAGCTTCAGATAAAAATTTCTATTCAAATCTTCTTCTAGAATCTGCCCAAGTCAACTTATCCTTTGGAACTCCGGTAGTAACACTATTCCGCCAATGAAGTGTTGCCACTTGCAACTACCTAGAGGCCTGTCTCCTCTTCTGCTCATCATCCATGCCCAAATTAGTAAAGATCGTCTCATATTGCAACAGCCAATTCTCAACTTCTATCGCATCCTCTATTTCCATAAATGGCTTCCTACTAAGACTGGTTTAGTCTCTACTCAACTTAGCATAACCCAACTGGAGCCACAAGATTAGCTCTTTCTATATTCCCAGCAACACTAGCAGTAGCTCCTGCTTGCATCAGATTAACAAAGAACTGATACATTGCCCCCGTATCCACTGGTGGATTTTCAGCACTCCCATTATCATCTGCATTTTGGTTGGCATTAGCCTATCGATCCGGATTCCTCCTAGTGGGTCGAACATTTGCGTTGATTGCGGTGCTTCCTCCACCGAGATTTCCTCCACCGTTTCCTGCCTCTGTATCTTCTTTCTCGTAAATCTACATACGATCCTTGGTAAGATGCAGAAGAACGATCTAAGTGGGAGGGAAATACGTACTTATACATACATACATACATGCATGCATATGTGTGTGTGTGTGTCTATATATATATATATACACACATATATCAAATGCAAGTATGTTACTATAGCTTTATCCCAAACCCCTGTCTTATTCTCTGATTCATTGAATTATGTTTTGAAAAATCTTTTAAGTTATGTTTCTTTTAAGTTTTCATAAACATATGCTATGATACCAACTTGTAACATCCCCTACTTGGAGGCCCAAAACTAACGGCTACGGATGCTGCAGTCGTCCATAGTTATTTATCCTCGATGACCAAATATGTTTATGTTATATACATTGATATAACAGAAACACATGGTTATGGAAATTTTGTACGATCAACAAACAACTTTCTCATTGCATTTCAAAGCATTTCAAATCATTACATAATCCCACAATCGCTAACCACCTTTAGAGAAAATATATTTATTACAACATACGCCAAGAGCGACATATGAAGATACCCCTTGGATGATCAAAGTATAATATGGGCAATTAACAGCTTTTCCTTTACAACAACAACACAGCGGAATAAAGTAGAAAAGAACTCTAAATAAATATTATGCAACCTGAACATCTTTGGAAGCTTATTCGTCTAAAGAGGTACTTGAAAACCTCAACTCTCAAACTACTCAAAGTTAATTTAGCACCCAGGTGTCTAAGGGAAAAACATAAACTTCGAGTAATACATAAAGCCTGGTATTAATAATATTCTACCATCTCAATCCATTTTGATATCTAGTGAGACCACGCCGCTTAGTGAAATGGGTTTTTCCCTCAGTAGTATCCTATAACTTTATAAAACTATACTACGCTCCTACATCCACAATGTTCAAAACATAGTAGTTCAAAATAATATGATGATATGTAAACAAGTAAATTAATAATGGATTTCCCATCCCCATTCATTTTGAATAACTGTCTCATTTATAGTTCCTAGGGTCACTATTAACCTATTAATTTTCATGGGCTTACTAATAACGTATTAAAGATCGAGTACTACTTTAGTTTCATAGTTATCATAGGGTCACTGAGAACCTATTGGCCCCTGCCAATAACATTGTCATTTTATGGTTTCTTCTTGAATCTATTGGTTTCCTCAATAACTTACCTCTTATTCTAGTTTCATGGGTTGACTAGGAATATATTGACTTCTGTCAACAACTTAATCCTGATATAAATTTCATGGGTTCACTACAAACATATTGGCCCCTACCAGTTACTCCATCCAAGCATAGTTTTCATGGGTCTACTACGAACCTATAGGCCCCTACCAATAACTTATTCTAAACATAGTTTTTCATGGGTTTATAATGAATCTGTCTACCTGGAAACTTCTTTAATCGGTGTTTAGGCATCCAACATTCTTGTCTATCTGACCTCCTAGATGAAATTTTATTCATTTAGGAGTTTACTTAATTTATATTTACTAGTGGGTCAACTCAGCTGGATATTCATCCCTTTCTCCCCAAAATACAGTAATGGGTCCATTTCAATGTGAATATATGTGTGTGTGTGTGTGTATACATACACACACACACACATATGTGTGTGTGTGTGTGTTACCACGTCTTTTGGTTAAGGCTGCGATATCAACAAATTGGCTGGAAAAGATGGATATCAAGGTTGGAGATCGATTGGAAACAAGGCTATGATCGATACCGTTGAAATTTGACCAAGCTCCAATCAAGATGGGATCGATCGGGAATGATGAAAAAGTCTAGGATAATCTACACTTCAAATTTCAGGTCAAACGGTGTTCGTATGCTCAAGATATGGATAGGTCAATGTTGGAAAGGAAAGGTTTCATATCGATGTCCCTGTATCGATGCAGTTCGTATCGATCAGTAATGGAATCGATTGTCTACTACGGATCAATGTGGCTCATGTCGATCAACATTATTCACTTTGGACCAACGGAAATTGTTCGTAGCTATATAGTCCGTATCGATATGAAGGATGAAGCAGCTTGATTAGGACGTGTGGGATCGATGCAAAAGTAGGAATAAAACATGGACACGAAGGTAGCAATAGTTAAAGAAGTTTAGAAGGCATTTCGCATTGATAACTTATTGATCGATACGAAGAAGGCAATCTGGGATCGATGTGAATAGGGGATGGATTGATGGATACGAATAAGGCTGTAGGTGCTAATGCATGGATACAGAGCATTGATGGATACGAAGGCTCTATATTTCGTATCGATGGATGCTAAGGAAGCGGTCGAGATGGGGCGAAGGATGTGGATCAGAGCATGTAATGTTCGGATCGATGTGAAGGATGGGACTATGGATATGGAGGTAGAATCCATACGAAGTGGATGGAGGCGAGTAGATCAATGAGAATGATTCAGGCTCCTTGTAAATAAAATCTTTCATAGATCATGACTCAATTTCTACAAGTCCAAATGCTATGAAATTTTCACAGGGGCTTCCTTATGCACTCAAGAAGGTACGTGATCAATCTCGGCTTGATTGGAGCCAGTTTGGATCGATGCAAATTGTACATGGATCGGTCCCAAACGACTCCAGATCGATTCTACGGGCCTACCTACGAAAGAGAAAAGGTATTCTAGGTATTAAGGCGGATATTTTTGAATCTAGACCTACAAATAGCAGTCATATGGAACATAGAAATAGATCTTCTTAGGATGGGCTAAGGGGAACTTGGTCACTTTTGTTTATCGATATCAAAGGCTTGTAACTGTAATCTCAATACAAAGGCAATAAAAGAATCAACTCAAAGTGGACGTAGGCCGGAGATAACCGAGCCACTATAAATTCTTGCGTTCTTTGCTTTTTTCTTACATTTTACATTTGTTATTTCTTCAATTTTATTTTCTACTTTACCTAGATTTGAGATCTGTGTTGGAATATTGTGGATCTGTGTATTTACATTGGTTCTTTCACTACTTCTGGGGTTTGTGACCATTTTTGGCGCAAACACTTTGGTGCTTTCATTGAGAAGACTAGCACCCGCTAAACTGGATTTGGAGTTCAGATTTGGAAAGCTAAAAGATCAGATCTAAAATAGACCATGACAAAGCAATTGATAAGGAGACAAAGAGCGAAAAGGAGTCAGCATGAAGGGAGTCAGGAGGCTTCCTTAGGAGCGAATCAAACCTCTGTTTTCATCACCAGAGATGAAATGGAGATGATGATGGGAGCTATGCAGGAAGAATTGTTAAAAAGGCAAGAGGAATGATGTAGAACCTTCTCAGACAATTTGGACAGGCAGAAACAGCTGGAGGTTCAGAAGTTCAGATCCATGAAGTTAGAGCAGAAGGATGCAACAACTAACTAAATAGAGCGGTTCAACTGGAGGCAGCCTTCAACCGACAAGCAGCTATCAATCTGGATGGATCCCGACACTGGGCACACCACCAGGCAATGATGTACCAACTCAAGGAGAAATTCTAAGTGACACCACACAACAAGATGTCAGTAGGAGCAGAAGAGTACACAACGAAGAGTATGTAACACAATTCCCTCGGGGACTCAGGGCGCAACCCTTGGTGGACAATATTGGATTAGCTGAGATTATCAGGAGAACTATGTGCGGAAGTTTGGAAAACAAAGATCTGGAAGGAGTAAACCATAACCCGTCTACTTGTGATGTCAAAATGGCTCGAAATCCACCGGACTTTAAGCTACCTACTCTGGAGGTATACAATGGTAGGGCTGATCCTGCCGATCATCTGATGAGATACACGAGACATATGGAAGTGCTCGGGGTATTAGAGGAAGTTATGGCCCGGTGTTTCCATTTATACTTGACGGATATAGCTGCTATGTGGCTCAGGCAGTCAGAAGATGGATCTATCAGGACATGGATAGAATTGGTGGATAGGTTTTTGAAGCAGTTTGGGTTCATATCAAAAGATCGAAGAATGTGATGACACTAACATTGGTGAAGCAGAGGACATGAGAATCGCTTAAAACTTTCTTAACTAGGTTCAATGCAGTGGTTGCTTCAGTGGATTGGCCAGATCCATGATGGTCTTAATGGCGACGATATCAGGAGTTAGGGACAACTCAGAGTTCAAAGTGTCATTGATACGGGATCCACCAATTGATCTCGAGGAATTCTTTCATGAGCCTGAAAGGTTTCTTCAACAGGAGGACGTGAGTTTGGTTCTGAAGCCAAAGGAAGTGAATGTGGTTAAGGATGGAGGACCATCCAAGGAAAGCTTGGGTAAAGATAACGATAAAGGAAAAAGGATGTTGGATGACAAATCTGGGAGAGAAAGGAAGCAGTGGAGAGAGCAAAAATTCTCCACTTACATAGGATTGAACGTGCCATTAGAATGAATATTCATAGAGACTTGGGATCGCCATCTTTATTGGAGGCCGACAAGGAAGGAACCCTCAGAACGCGAGAGGGCACCCAAAAGGCACTGTTTCTTCCACGACCTGGACGGACATGATACCAACAACTATAGGCATTTAAACGGTATAATATTGGAGCATGTAAGGTATGGTCAGTTGCAGCGATATATCGGAATTCGAAATGCGACGGTGGACCAGGAGCAGGCACCGCCTATCTCAAATCATAATGTCAAGGGACCCAGAAATGATGGGTGATTGGTCATCGACTAATCAGGGTGGTATGAAATAAGTAGCAAACTCTGGGCAGACGGCTAATTCAATTATTCATGTACGGTGACGGAGATAGCCCCTAGGCATGCTCTGAGATGATGACAAACCATGATACCCTAGTTTGTGAGATCTACGTTTTCTCTTTGATTTGGACATCCGCTTTTTTGCTTTTTCTGATTTGGTTTTCGAGTTTGGTTTGAACTCTTGGTTTTGTCTATTTTGTGGTCTGGATTTTGGCTTGGACATTTGTCTTTTGGTTTAGACATTGATTTGGATTTTTGACATGGGTTTTGGTTTTCTGATTTAATCTGGATTTTGAACTGGATTTGGGTTCATGTAACAAATAATAGTGGTTTCGCAGTTACGGTCCCGACCGGAGAGACTGGCAGTAATCGCAAGTTATGAGTTCCTTTACCGAAGAGCGATGGAATGGACTCGAACATAATATAAAAGTCCTTGGCTATACAGCAGAGGCCGGAGAATTTAAAATTCCTTAGCCGGAGAGCCGAGTCCGGAGAATATAAAAGTCCTTGGCCGGAGAGCTGAGGCGAAGAATATAAAAGTCCTTGCCTGGAGAGCCGAGGCCGGAAAATATAAAATTCCTTGGCCAGAGTGCTGAGGCCGAAGGGCATAAAAGCCCTTGCTAGATAGTCGGGGTCGGAATGGGATAACGCAACCCGAAGAGGTCATGGATTCAGATTTCTTCTTCTGATAAATGGACCCAGAGCGGTCCTGGATTTGGCAAAGGGCTCGGAATGGTTACAGATTTTGGTATTGATCAAGAAAGTTTATGGATTTGGTTATTGGTCATTGGATACTGACAGATTATGACTCGGTTGACGAGTTCGGATAGCTGTGGAATTGGCTAAGGATTTGGTTACTAGACTTTGAATCGGACATCGACTCAGAGTAGTTACGAACTTGGATAGGATGGCTTGGTAATAGATTGGATTATGAATCGGATGGTATGACTATGGATGGAATATGGGCTTGGATGTAGGTTTCAGAGTTATTCAAAACACGCCTTCCAACCATGAAGCATGTTTTGGGGGGCAAATGTTACCCTACCTTTTGTTCAAGGCTGGGATATCAATGAATTGGCTGGAAAGTATGGATATCAGGGTCGGAGTTCGATTGAAAACAAGGCTATGATCGATACCGTCGAAATTGGACCGAGCTCCAATCAAGATGGGATTGATCGGGAATGATGAATAAGGCTTGGAGAAGCTACACTTCAAATTTCAGGTCAAACAGAGTTTGCATGTTTAAGATATGGATAGGTCAATGTTGGAAAGGAAAGGTTTCATATCGATATCCCCGTATTGATGCAGTTCGTATCGATTGGTGATGGAATCGTTTGTCTACTTCGGATTGAAGTTTCGTGTCAATCAATATTAGTCACTTTGGACCGATGGACATTGTTCGTATGGACATAGTTCGTATCGATACGAAGGATGAAGCAGCTGGATGGATGCGAAGTAATGTGACTTCAGTAGGACATATGGGATCGATGCAAAAGTAGGAATAAAACATGGATATGAAGAAAGAAAAAGTTAAAGAAGTTTGGTAGGCATTTCGTATCTATCACCTATTAACCGATACAAAGGGGATCGATGTGAATAGGGGATGGATTTATGGATACGAATAAGGTCGCAGGTGTTGATGCATGGATACGGAGCATTGATGAATACGAAGGCTCTATACTTCGTATCGATGGATGCTAAGGAAGAGGTCAAGATGGAGCGAAGGATGTGGATCAGAGCGCATAAATTTCAGATCGATGTGAAGGCTGCGACTATGGATATGGGGTTAGAATCAATACAAAGTGGATGGAAGCGAGTAGAACGATGCGAACGATTCAGCCTCCTTGCAAATCAAATCTTACATTGATCATAACTCAACATCTACAAGTCCAAATGCTATGAAATTTTCATAGGGACTTCCTTATGCACTCAAGAAGGTACGGGATCGATCTCAGCTTAATTGGAGCCGGTTTCGATCGATGCAAATTGTACATGGATCAGTCCCAAAAGACTCCAGATCGGTCTTGTGGGCCCACCTATGCGAGCGAAAATGTATTCCAAGTCTTGAGGCGGATATTTTCTAATCTACACCTATAAATAGTAGTCCTATGGAAACTAGAAAGGGATCTTCTTCGCCTGGGCTGGGGGAAACTCCGTCACTTTGCTTATCGATATCAAAGGCCTGTAACTGTAACCTCAATATAAAGGCAATAAAAGGATCAATTCAAAGTGGACGTAGGCCAGAGATAACTGAACCACTATAAACTCTTGCATTCTTTACTGTTTTTCTTACATTTTACAATTTTTATTTCTTCAGTTTTATTCTCTACTTTACTTGGATTTGAGATCTGTGTTGGAATATTGTGGATCTGTGTATTTACACTGGTACTTTCACTACTTCTGGGGTTTATGACCATTTTTGGCGCAAACGCTTTTGTGTTTTCGCTGAGAAGACTAGCACCCGCTATACCGGATTTGGAGTTCAGATTTGGAAAGCTAAAAGATCAGATCTAAAAAAACCATGACAAAGCAATGTTTTATAAATAGAGGAACTCATTCAAAAGCTATTTATAAGACCCTTTCGGAAGCACCAAATTATAATTTTCAACACTTGCCGTCACCACATAACATTGTCCTTTGCCTCCATTTCTAACATTTCAGTAATGATAGTTGTTTGCTTTTCATAAAAAATATCTTCCTTACTTACCTTTTCTAATTATATTCTAGAATTTTCTAATCTTGCTTAGTAAAAGTAAACTTTTTAGTCATTTTTTGTTATATGCCATGTTATATATATGTGTACACATACATGTTGACAAAGGTGCAACAACGTTGCGACAATTTCTATTTGATAAAAAGTTGATTTTTTCCAAAATATTTTTTTGGTCACATTTTCGGTTAGTAATAAACTATTAATTTATGTAAACAAAACAAGAAAATAAATTTCGTATCATCTCTGAATAATTAAAACAAGTTTATTTGAGATGTAAAACCATTTTAAATAATATTAAAATCCAATTGTAAAAATACCTTGTCAATTTGGTAAAATGAGATGAAGTTTTGTATATTTTTATAAAATAAGTTTGTATATTATAAAACTATTAGAAAACAATTATTATCATTATATAACATTTAAAATGGATTACTTAACATTTAAAGCAATTATTTCAAGAAGAAATCATTTTTATCGAAAATAGATTTTTGTCACTTTTCCGATGAAATTCCAAAATATCTATTTTTGTAAAAGAATTTCAAAAATTAGTTCACCATTATTATTTATTATACAAAACATGATTATTTGTTTAAAATAATCTTATATTTGAATATTTTAAATTAATTAAATATTCTATTTCAAAGTGATAAATTAACGGGTCGTTACAACGTCCAAGCTGGTACGAATGAGCCAGCAACTTTAGCATGATCTACGGAACCTCAAATTAGTCCCTAAAAGTTTCCACTCCATATCATGTACCATGATAACTCGGTACCAAGTTGTAGGTATTACTCGGTGCCAAGTTACAAACTTAGCCAACTGATGGCTAATTCCTCTTTCATGTCTCTCGTACTCCCTTCCAGTGCCTTGGACCTTGACTTATCCCTCTTGATAACTCGGAATTCAATCCAAAGCTCCTTTTTGTAGTTCTAGAGATAATTATTTATAACATCCAACGCTTAGCCAAAAACCCTACACCATGCTATAGAAAATCTCCTCTAACCAAGCTCTACCCATCCATGGAACCACCAAATCATAGGAGCCATCACCATAACTCGATACCGACTCATCACCCATAACTCAGCACTGACTCTAGCCCTTAGAGAATTTGGAGGTGTGACTCATCAGCTAGGCTCCTATTATGCTACCTAGCCTCTCCTACAAGTTTCATCCGATTTCGACCAACCATTATAACTCATCGCCCACCTAACTTTATAACTTATTGCTAACCTAACTTTATAACTCATCATAAACTTAAGCACATGGCCAATTTTCCAGAATCTACCATAGGCAACCTCTATTAACCATGCCCTTCCAAGCCATCAAGTCGACCATCACTCATGGTCTACCACCATAACTCCGGTTCATTTCCCCTTGAGTCTAGTTTAACTTGTCACCTTGCCTCCGTTCAAGGTGCGGGTTATCATATAGCCTCCTACCATGCTTCAGAGCTTATCTGCCAAGTTTCGTCAGATTTCGACCAACTCTGCCTTCGATTTGCTCAATTCCCCCGCCTATCTTTCTATGCAATCACAACACTAACAAATAACATTAAAGCACAACATACAAGCATAGAGCAACATGCAATGTCATTATTCAAACATGCTATTCATAGAAATGAGATAAACAAGTCATTTTCTAACATAGATCTACATACAACATGAATATATGAACGCATACAAAGTTGATTTCTAATCAATCTACACCATACGCATGGCTTAACCTGTACGAGTTAGAAAATGTTTTATGGTTAAAAATTAACTTAAAACATGTTAAATCCTATAATACTATCATATAAACATGCATAGTATAATGAGATGGTACAAACCACTCACTAGTTACTAAATTCAACTAGTTTATTTGTAGAACTAATCCGCACAGCGAAGAAAAGCACTCTAAATCAATAAAATCGATGATTTCTATCTTTTAATTGAGGATTTAATCTCTAATCCACAATGTAGTTTGATTTAGAGAGCAATTTGGGTAGTGTTGGATGAAATTGTGATGGATCTAAGACTAATTAGGGTTTAGACCTATTTTAGAATGTGAGGAAAAAGTTTTAATTTGACTATCTAGCCCTCTATTTATAGTGTTATTTAATTAGACTAATGGGCTCACTAATGGGTTTAACTAATTACCCATCAACCTTGGCCAACAACTTTAAAAACTTAAAACATGCATAACTTTCTAATCTTAAGTCTATTTTTCTATTATGACCACTCCGGGGAATGGAAACCATCATCATAAAGTAATGGAATTTGTTTGAAACCCTAATTCGACTCCTATCAAGAGTTATAGCATGTTCACATAGAAATTCGGGAATAATCATAGGTGTGTAAAATGTCCCTAAGAGTTATACCTCAAAATTATAGAATCATACAATCTCACACAAATAAAATAAATTTTTTTTACGGTCCTCCGATATAGAAAATACGGGTCATTACAGGCAACCTTGAAAGATTGCAGAGCTGAGGGAGATGGTCATGTTGTCGTTGGTGGTCGAGGTTGCTTGGTTGAGCTATGTTTAAGGTTTAGTGGCTGTGGGTTTTGGAATTCAAAAATGGGGTTGCTGGAGGTAAACGGCAGCGGTGAGTGTGACGTGGAGGCGCTTGAATGTGTGGCGGTGGATAGTGAGTAGTTTGGTGTTGATGTCGATGGCTGAAGTTGAGAAAAGTGGTGGGATGTTCTCGGTTTACGTGCCTGGATGCATTTGTATTTTTAGGTTGGCTTGGTCGGAAAACGCTCGTGGTGGCCGAAGCTGTAGGTAAACGTAATGATTTGATGGGCTCAAGGAATGGAGTTTGTGGGTGGTCTTGGATCAATGGTGGAAGGCTGGGGAACGGCGTGCATGGTGGTGTAATTTTTTTTGGGTGTAGGCGATTTCAATTTGGGAAATTGATTTAGGGATTTAGTTTGGGAAGAAGGTGCTTTGCATTTGATTTTGGATAGCAGGCTTTGGGCTTGACTGTTTGGATGTGGTAATTAAATTAGTTTAGGTTAGTTTAGTTAATTTATTATTTAATTGAAAAAGCATAATGCACTCATTTTAGATCCGTTTACTCAATGATTTCTTGCACTAGACCCGTATTGACGAGTATAACACTTTAATAAAAATTGTTGATAATTCTAGTGAAGTATAATTTGATGATAAATCAAATTATACTAGAAAATAACTATGTAATTAGGTAATTATATTTTAGCACCGACATTCCGTTAGTAGAGTAAAACATCTTTCTACTATATTTAAATTAAATAAATAATTTTGGACATATATTTAGCAAAATAAATCCTCTTTGACTACAATTTAAATTTGGACATTTATGGGTATGCTAGTTAATTAATATTGGAAAAGTGATGTGTTAGCTATTGATTGTTAATTATGGATTTTATTTACATATGTATATATATATTTTCTAATGAAAATACCAGCTATATGACTTGGAATGTAGAACTAAAAATAAGTGGTAGCTTATTTAAGTACCATTGTGGTCGCTGTGCCTCTTTCCAAATTCGAAAAGAATTGTATTTAAATTAACTTTAACTTTACAATATTTTGATGTAAAGTGTTTTCTATATTTAATACTAATGTTTAAAGTTAATCAATCATTGTTATAACAATTTTTGAAGTTAATTAATTAATTCAATAATAATGGTTAATTAAATTAATTATTTATTATAGATGTTTTAAAATTAGTTAATTATCTACTAATTATGTTTTAAAGTTAATTAGTTATTTTATTTATGATGTTTTGAAGTTAACTACTTATTTATTTAGGAGGTTTAAAGATAATTAGTTAAAGGTGGTTATAAATAATTAATTATTTTACGAAAGGGAATTTTAAATGAAGAATTTAATAAAATGGTTTATAAATTGAAAAGAGATCTTGAAAATTGGAAAAGAAATTTGTTTGTAAAACCTTGATTTAAAATGAATAATATATGGATATTTTAGAAACCGTATACCTGACATTAAACTTCGAGATAGGGAAAATTCTACCTATCTTGAAAGGTGAAAATGTTGTTGAGCCATGTTTTGAGATGTGATAATATCTCAACTTGAACAAAGTCATTATTATCCGAAGCATACGTTAAGTTTGGGATCGAAGATTGATGTTCGATGTATAAACTATTATTTCCATATACAAATTGGATCACTTATGAAAATCAAGTTTATGAAATTAATAAATAATCCTTCTTAATTATGGTGGGACGGAATCATTCTTTCCATACTTAACATCGAAGGATAAGTGGTTTGGGTTTGTAGTAAACAATTTTTTGAATAACATTTGTTTTTGATCCATTTAATATGATTAGGAAATAGGACTCTTTCTTAAATGCTTTGAGAATGTTCTTATACTAGTGAGATAAGTACATGAATATTTTTATGAATAATTAAAGTGACTTAATTAATGAGTATTAATTAAAGAGGCTTAGTGGATTCCACATGGAATTAAATATATGTTTGATTGTATTTTTATTTGATAGTTAAATAACCGACTACCAAACCTTAATCAAATACAACTATGAAAATATCTACAAGAAACATGGGAATAATATGTTACGATCATCTTCGATGAGGTTATATTGTGTGTATTAATCTCGTGTTATTCTGCTAGGACAGATGATAAGGAAATCCATCTGGTTAAACTATTAGGAGATGATCTCCGCTCTTATGTATTGTCTGATTATGTCCAAAAGAACTACAATTAAGTTTACCTGAACAATCGATTTGTTTTTGGAGTGATGGTAAGTGGAGGAGTGTACTTGTATGAGATCACTTGAAACCATAAGCACTTCAAAACAATATTCGCGTTATACACTTTGGATGAGGTTTAAGACTGGTTCAAGATGATGGGATCGAAGGCAGAGTTCTTTGAAGTGCATGGGCTACTTGCTACTAATGCTAAGGTGAATCCAAAATGGGTTTAGTAGAAATAGTGACTTAAATTTGTTTACATTTTGAAAAACTTGTATAAATGAATGCTGACGTTGCATTATTGCCTGGAGGGCAGTGTTAGCATTCCAAGTGGGAACTGCTAGGAGGGAAATGGTAAAAGCATAACCTCATAAGCCTCACAACTTTGTAATTACTAAAACAGGGGATGCTTGTAGAACTATATGGTGTGCTAGAATTAGGAGCATCATTCCTTGATCCAGGTCGAGAATTTCACATTTGGTGTGCATGTGGGCCGACCGTGGGGCAATGTTTGCAGCCTCGATGCTTGAGGGGTGATGTAATCTAGTATGTCATTTTAAAAGCGCAGTCGAATCTGTATTCGCAGAGAGTCCATATATGGCCCTCGTGTACATTTTATCTAGATGTGTACTGTATGGAAGGTAATCTCTTACCTTGTCATTATTGGACTCCAATCTCCCATATGTTCCTTACGGTTTTAGTTATAGAACCTAGTACTATTAAATGTAATTATGGGTAACCATTCCAGATATTTTATATATTTATTTTCAACCCCTAGACATTATTATAATATCACTAGATTTTACAATAAAAATGATTTGTTTATCGTAAGGTAAAAACCCAACGGCTTTTATATGCGGCATGATCTTACAAAATACCTTTATTTATGAAAGGTTTTTATAATATTAAGTAATCCATATTATTTTATTTTTTCTTTCTCATGTCGGTTTACTAGACTGATTTGGGCTTTATTTTTTATAATTCTTAGGTTAGCTCGAGCATATTTTCCAGATTTAGCTAGACACTTTGGAGCTTCAGGAGGCGAGATGGATGCTTCCAAGACGTATTAGCACATTTCTTTTATTTTCGTTGTCTTCCTTGTTTGTATTTATCAACAATTGTAAGGACAGGTTGTTCTAACTGTCCTGGCCGGTGATAGGTTAGTTTGCACTAATTATAGTATGTATATTAAAGTTCGTTTCTCTTTGTAAAGACCTATTTTATATTATATATTACTCGTCATAATGGGAGATTATGTTCTGTCTTTTCTTTTCTTGCACTCCAATAATTTGTCTTTCCATCACTTGGATTCTCGGCACTTGAATATTGTGGATGTATCAGTGTCGTTCTGGGTATCGAAAACTTGAGCTATTAAATTTGGGATCTAAACATTAATGTTAAGCGGTACATATGTGATTAATAATGATTGGACATGAGATTGGTACGGTGATTGGTTGCACAGTCACATCCAACAAGCATATATGATTGAATGAAGAATTTCCTTACATCTTGGCTTCTACCTTAGAGTTGATATGTTTTAATGAGTGTTATTAATATCATATCTTTGACCATGCCAAGTATTCTCTAATATTAGTGGTCATACGTACTTTTGGTCTCACAGTAGTGACCATACGTATAGATAGGCAATGATGAGATATTGGTCTTCATTTATGGAATGCATATACGATTATGTGACGTTATATTTGTGTGCGTACATCTATATATCATCGTTGTTCCTTTGAGACCCCGATAGAATATTATACATGATACACCCATTGTTCTGTATTTGTAGAGGCATAACACAAATTAGTTAAGAAATCCATAGTAATTAGGAAGAGGGAAACGACGACGATAATCTATGAGTGAGTCATATATCACTTATGCTCAATATGGGTACGGTGAGATCCACATTAGTCTCAAATATATAGAGTAGGTCATATATCACCTATGCTTCATATGAGTTACATTGAGATCTACACGAATTTGATCACAGTGGATGCGACTTGGGGTCTATGGTATAATAAGGTACTTACTCTATTTATTTTAGACCATCGATTTCAAGTATATAGAGTATGTCATATATCACTTATGCTTGACATAGGGATATGGTGAGATCCACACAAGTTCCATCAATTTGGACATGGCTCAGGGTTTATGGTATACTAGGTACTGACTCTATTTACTTTGAACCCACGACGAGAATCATTGGATCACGATAGACGTATATAGTAGACTCCACTAATCAACAATGATTGGTATAATTTTATATTTTCTGGTTTTAATTTATCATTATGTAGTGCATGTTGTATTAGTTGGTTGATATTATTGATGTGTGTTGTTATGATATCTATATTACCTTTGCATCTGCATATTTACATTACCTTTATCATAGTATATTATTATGTAGTCGTCACATTATATTAGTTGTACTGACTCGTTTATAACAGGAGAAGAGCAAATTATGGTATGATTTTCAATCATTTGGGATATGTTTACTTTACTTGTTTATGGACAATCCAGATTACCCCGAGCCATGTTTGTGGAGATGTAACGACCCGTATTTTACGTGTCGATGGATCGTAGAATTTACAGGTCGTTAGTGTTGTTTGTGGTGTTCCTAGCCTGAGTCGTATTGGGAGATAACTCGTGTGTTAAGTGATGAGTCGGGACCGACTCATAGTTAGGTCGTGTACGAGTTACGACTTAGGAGGGTGCTCGGGTTAGCATGTTGCCGTGTTAGCTTAGGTCGTGAGGTAGTTTTGGTCGCTGGAGCGACCTAAGAGAGTGACCGACCTAAGAAAGTTGACCGACTCATGAAATAGAGGGCTTCCGAGTTAGGGAGGTTGCCGAGTTAACGACTTAAGGGGATAAGTCGTATACGAGTTAAGGCGATGAGTCGTATGGTTGTTAGGTCGGAAGGGTTTTGGAGCGACCTAAGGAAGTTAGGTCGTGGACGACCTAGCAGATAGGATGATGCTAGTGGCGACCGATCTAGTGTAGATCGACCTAGAGGTGTCCGACCTATAGTAGTAAACGACTTAACTTAGAAGGTGTAAGCTGTTAGGTCGTGTAAGTTTTGGGTCGTGGGAGTAGTTAGGTCGCGTGAGTACTGTTTAGACTTAGGTCGTAAACGACCTAAGTTAGGTCGGAGATATTAGGTCGGCCATAAGGCTAAGCTGTTAAGTCGTGTCCCGTATGGCCTTGGTCTATGTGTTTAGGACTTAGGTCGGCAGGGTCTTAGGTCGTAGGTCGGCATGCTAGTTAAGTCGTCAGGCGACCTAGGACTTAGGAAATGCGGCAGTGTGTTGAGTCGTGTGACAGTTGGGTCGGCAGTGCGTTGAGTCGTTAGGTCGGCCTGTGTTTTAGGTCGCGTCTGGGTTAAGTCGTAAGTCGGCCTTGGTTGTATGTTGTGTTGGTTAGGTCGTAGGTCGTAGGGGCTGATGAGTCGGCAACGACTCATAGTTAGGTCGGGGACGACCTAAGGGGCGGACGACCTAAGGGAAATTCAGCCTATAAATAGAGGGGTTTGGCTCACTTTTTGGCACCGGTTTTTGAAGCGACGAAGTGCTGCCATTTTGAAGACTCGACTACAACATTTCTTCATCTTCTTTTCTCCATTCCAATCTAATTCTAACATCCATCCAAGATCGAAGATCGAGATCGAAGATCCAAGTGCCAAAGTTGAAGATCTTCATCCGTTCGAGCTAGAATTCATCGATTGGAGCGAGATATTGCCGGATCAAGCCTTGATCTTTGCTGTCCAGATCTGAAGTTGATTGATTTTAGGTTGTTTTGGTGATTTGGTGAGTGGTAATTATCTCTCACGCGGATCCAAAGGAGTATATGGGATTGGTGATATGTTTATGTGTTAAAGTTAGCGTTTTCTCGCATTTTCCTTAAGTCTGCATGTAGATCCATCATATTTGAAGATGTTTATCTATAGAAGCTATTTAACAAGAATTAGAGGCAAAACCCATGTTTTAGATTTGATAGATCTATGCTAAAAACTATGATTTCACATATGTTGGACTTTTGCTCACTTAATTACGAAATTTCCATTATAGTTGATATTGCTTAATATATCTTGTTTGAATGCTTGAATGTTTGAATGTATGTTAGATTTGATTGCTCCAAGTTAGCTTGTAGTTGATTTGGAACAAGATGGTTGAAGATGATTCAAAAGCTAAGTGGAAAGGCTCTTGAATGGTGAAAGCTGCCGATGGTATATGAAGCGGATGTGGAAGCTCATATGGATGGATTCGATGATGGGACTTTGCCGTGATGCGAAGAGGCGAAGTATGAGATCGAGATGGGACTTTGTCAGGATGCGAAAAGGCAAAGTATGGTTGAGTTGAGACTTTGCTTTGGTACGATGAAGCGAAGTATGATGTGAGTCTTGGCTTAATCCAGGCAGGGATCATTCCAAGCATGTTGATAACTTGAAGGGTAGTTCAAGTTGGTTGATAATGGATTGCTCAAGAGGAAGCTTGGGCTAAGTTGATAGAAGTCGTCAAGAAGGATGACAAGGAGGCTTGGATCTCATCGTTATTGAAGGTTCTAGCAAACCTAAAGCAAGAGTACATAGGGACGCCTAAAAGACTACAGGCAGTTAGTCGAGTACTCTGGGCCAAGAAGATAAGTCCTAGGCACAAGGCAGTGTGCGGGGTTTTGTCTAGAACCGGGGTTACCATTAGCCCTTGACAGATGGCTCAGGAAGGAGTCGGTCATTCAATTAACGGTGATTTCGAAGCAAGGTTAACAGTGATAGCCAGAGTCATGGATGTTTGGATGTTTGGTTGTATCATCATTCGGCTTCAAGAGCGGTGTTTTCTGGGTGCTTATCTGATCTTGGTTTAGGCCTTGGGGGTTTGTATTTGGAAAACATCGTCCTTGACTCGAGTGATTATTGCTTTACCTTACTTATCTGCTATGTTATGCTTACTTCTCCTTAGTGTGTGTCTGGGGGCTATCACTGTAGAAAGAGGTGGAGTGGGATGGTTTGGTTCCTATTCCTTTATTTCCTTATGCTCTTTTGGTATGCTTGATTGTTAATTTACTGCTCACTAAGACTTTGTCTGACTCAAGGTTTTATGTCTCCTCTTATTACCTTGGGCTGTTCATCCATGTTTGGGATGGGCAGACTAGGTAGCAGGTGACAGGTGCTGTGCTAGGAGTTCTACGCTGAAGATGACGAAGACGAGCAGGAGGCTTTGCATATTAGTTTTCTTACTATATGTACTGGGTATCCGCTGCTGTATTTGGTTGAGTGATTTGTAGTGAGGCTTTCATGTATGGATTTGAGTAGATGATTGTATGAAACTACTGTGATGCTTATATGATGATGTTCTGTTCTATGGAGCTTCACTATATTATATTTCTCTATTGTATTTTATCCATGCGCTGTGAGTTATGCGATAGAGATTCTTCTGTTTTGTTTTACCCTGACTATCGTCCATGGCTGCCTGGCACACCTTTTAGCGCATTGTTTCCTTCATTTGGTGCGGGAGTCATGGGCGGTCGTCACATTTGGTATCAGAGCTTTGGTTAATCGATTTTAGCCAACGCTCGCTGATGTAACTACGTAAGAGAGACGTAATTGTAATTTGATGGATGATTACTATATATAATATAGTAGTTTAGAAGGGTTTGAACTCCTTATGCAGTTGTTTCTTAAGGTGTTCTAATCATTCTTATTTACAGATATTAAGGATGAGTCGAAGTGAGAGACAAGCTGCGAGGGGTAGCCGTGATGCTAGGGAAGCTGTTGATTATGCTCCTATGTTTGAGGCCATGATGACTTCAATCATGAGGAGAATACCAGCTTCAGGATCATCTGTGGATGTGGGAGTTCAAGTCCAAGCTCTGAGACCGGTGGATTTTGCCAAGCTTTGCAAGGATTATACTGCTCTTGGAGGGAAAGTTTTCTTGGGGACGGAGTCGACTATTGAGGTGCAGAGATGGATTGATGCTTGCAAAAGAATCTTTGGTGACTTAGGGATTGAGGATGCAACTAAGAGGAAGCTTGCATCGAGACAGCTTCAGGGAAGAGCTGCTGATTGGTGGAATTCTATCACCATCGATACCCCAGAAGAAGAGATTACTTGGGAGCAATTCCAAGTTAGATTTGAAGCTAAGTTCATCTCTACTGCTCAGAAATCTGTCTTGTTTAAGAGGTTTGTGGAGCTCAAGCAAGGGGGAAGGCCTGTTCTTGAGTACATTTCTGAGTTTGAAGCTTTGTCCAAGTATGCCAGATCGTACATTGATTCTCCCTATCAGAAGAATGAGAAGTTTGTGACTGGTCTGGATGCTTATCTTGGGAGGCAGTTAGTGGATCATTTGGACGATCCATTTGAGAAGCTTGTGGAGAAAGCCCTTAGGCATGAGAGTTTGTTTCCTAAGGAAAGTTCTGTTGTTGCTGTAACCAGGGAAGGATCTAAACCACACCAGAATGGCAATAAGAGGAGGAAGCAGCAGCAGCAGAAGGGTAAGGATGGCCAGAAGAAGCCGAAAGGCGAAGTGACTTGTTATAACTGCCAACAGAAGGGCCATCTTTACAAAGATTGTAAGAATCCCAAGGTGCCGGGAAAGTGTTACAACTGTGATAAGCTGGGACATATCAAGAAGGATTGCCCAGAGCCGAGGAAAGATAGGCAGATTGTGCAAGCCTATGCTTTGGGAGTTGTGCCGTCGTCTTCAAAAGCTCCGACTGCTGAAGAAAAGGGGAAGAGTGTGGTGGTTCAAGGTACTCTTTCTATCTGTGGTGTTCCAGTTAGAGTGTTGTTTGATACTGGAGCGTCGCATTCTTTTGTTTGTGATGATTTGGTAGGCCGGTTAGGTTTGAAACCGGATATTGTTGATAGGCCATTGGTTGTGACTAATCCGGTAGGGGGTTCGTCATGTTTGTGTATGTTATGCCGTGGTCTAGTTGTGTCGAGTCATGATTGCTCGTTTGTTTGTGATTGCTTTGTTCTGAACTTTGCGGGGTTCGGAATTATTTTGGGTATGGACTGGCTTGGGAAGTATGCGGCAAGGATTGATTGTGAGAGGCTTGAGGTGACAGTCGGGAATGTGGAAGGGCGAAAGGTTGTGATACGATGTAAGCATGAAGAAGGCGTCTTCATGAGCTTCATGTATTCGCTAGTTGTTCCACGGGATGGACTGTCATCGGTGCCTATTGTGAACAAGTTTGAGAATGTCTTTGAGGAAGTCAAAGGGTTGCCGCCGCATAGGGAGATCGAGTTTCGTATCGATCTAGTTGAGGGAGCCAGACCTGTTGTGATGCCTCTTAGGCGGATGGCACCGAGGGAGCAGCAAGAGCTGAAGGTGCAAGTTGATGACCTTTTGCGGAAAGGATTCATTCGGAGAAGTGTGTCCGAATGGGGTGCGCCCGTTGTGTTCGCAACCAAAACGGATGGATCGTTGAGGTTGTGTGTTGATTATCGTGAGCTGAATAAGGTGACTAGGAAGAACAAGTATCCATTGCCGAGAATAGATGACTTGTTTGATCAGCTTCACGAGGCTAAGGTGTTTTCTCAGATGGATTTGGCAACGGGATTTCACCAGTTGAGAGTGGCGAAGGATAGTGTGCCGAAGACTGCTTTCAGGACACCATCCGGGTTTTATGAGTGGCTGGTAATGCCGTTTGGATTGACTAACGCGCCAGCATATTTTGTGGATCTTATGAATAGGGTATTCAGAGATCAGTTGAATAAGTTCGTGCTTGTGTTCGTGGATGATATTTTGGTTTACTCCAGAACCGAGGAAGAGCACAAGACGCACTTGAGGATTGTTTTGGGAATTTTGTGGAAACATCAGCTGAAGGCTAAGTTTTCGAAGTGTCACTTCTGGAAGAGTGAAGTGAGGTTCTTAGGCCATGTTATCTCTGGAAATGGAATAGCGGTTGACCCCGCTAAGGTGGCAGCGATCCAGGATTGGGTTAGACCTAAGAATGCATCTGATGTGAGAAGTTTTCTTGGATTAGCAGGATATTATCGTCGGTTTATCAAAGACTTTTCCAAGATAGCTGCACCGTTAACAGGATTGACAAAGAAGAACCAGGTGTTCAGATGGGATGATAAGTGTGAGCAAGCTTTCGTAATCCTGAAAGAGCGACTGACAAGTGCTCCTGTTTTGACTATTCCAAGTGGGAATGATGAGATGGTGGTTTACACCGATGCATGTGGTACTGGACTTGGAGCAGTGCTAATGCAGAAGGATAGAGTTGTTGCATATGCTAGTCGACAACTGAAGCCGCATGAAAGGAATTATCCGACTCATGATTTGGAGTTAGCGGCGATTGTGTTTGCTTTGAAGATATGGAGACATTACCTATTGGGAGTTAGATTCGAGTTGTTTACAGATCATAAGTCGTTAAAGTATCTGTTCTCCCAAAAGGATTTGAATCTTCGACAGCAACGGTGGCTAGAGTTCCTAGCATCATATGATTTTGGTATAGCCTATACTCCAGGGAAAGGTAACGCAGTGGCTGATGCGTTAAGTCGAAGACATGCAGGTTTGGGAGCCATGTTTTCGGAATGGAAGAGTCTTGAGTATTTGGCTGAGTTTGATTTCAGGCCCAGATGTGAATTGGAACCTGAGATGTTGGCAAACTTATCGATAAGGCCTACTCTTGTGGAAAGGATTGGTGAGAGGCAAAGGGGAGATGATAAGCTTGTCAAGATTATCTGTGATTTGGAATCTGGATTGGACCCGGAGAAGGATAAAGGATTTGAAGTCGATCGAGAGGGTTGGCTTCGAAAACAAGGGCGACTAGTTGTTCCCGATGTAGATGGATTGAGAGATGAAGTTCTGAGGGAGAGTCACCACTCGAAGTTGACAATTCATCCAGGTGGAAATAAGATGTATCGGGATATGAAGAGAACCTACTACTGGGAAGGTATGAAGAAGGATGTTGGAAATTTCATTTCCAAGTGTATGAATTGCCAGTTGGTGAAAGCTGAGCAGAAGAAGCCCAGTGGATTGCTTCAGCCATTGGAGGTTCCTACATGGAAGTGGGAGCAAGTGTCGATGGACTTTATCGATGGTCTACCTAGGACAAGAGCAGGGAATGAAGGGATTTGGGTCATAGTAGATCGTTTGACTAAGAGTGCAAGATTCATTCCTGTTCGATCGACTAGGACTGCATCGAAGCTGGCTGAGCTTTATGTGAAGTGGATAGTTCGATTCCATGGTGTTCCGAAGAGTATAGTGAGCGATCGAGATCCATTGTTCACCAGTAGATTTTGGAAGAGCTTCCAGGAAGTTTTGGGAACTGAGTTGTGTTTGAGTACAGCTTATCACCCTCAAACAGATGGTCAGACTGAGAGAGTCAACCGAGTTTTGGAAGATCTTCTTAGAGCATGTGCTTTGGACTTCGGAGGATCATGGGAAGATCACCTTCATTTGGTGGAGTTTGCTTATAATAACAGTTATCAGTCGAGTATCGGTATGGCACCATATGAGGCATTATATGGAAGACCGTGTAACTCTCCGACATGTTGGTTGGAAACTGGAGAAAAGCTGATACTTGGGCCAGAGATGATTCGACAGACTTCAGATTGTATAGAGATCATTCGGCAACGAATGAAGGCAGCCCAAGATCGTCAGAAAAGTTATGCCGATAATCGTCGTAAGGATTTGGAATTCGACGTAGGTGATATGGTTTTTGTGAAGATTTCTCCTCTGAAGAGTGTCATTAAATTCGGGAAGAAAGGAAAGTTAACTCCGAGATTTGTTGGACCATTCCCGATTATCGAGCGTATTGGAAAGCTCGCTTATAGATTGGAGTTACCGGAAAAGATGGCGGGTGTGCACAGTGTTTTTCATGTATCTTATCTACGGAAGTATATGCACGACCCAACTACGGTGGTTTCTGCTGATAGCTGTGAAGACTTGGAGGTTGATCCAGTTGTTTCGAGACCTCGTAAGCCGCTTCGTATTGTTGAAACCGATACGAAACAGCTTAGGAGGAAGACGATTACGTTGCTCAAGGTACAATGGAGTGATGATGTTAACGACTGTACATGGGAGGAGGAAGAGAGGATGAAGGCAGCTCATCCCGGACTCTTCGAGGTATGGCCCTAAAGTGTCGTGACATCTCATGAATTTGTAGCTTGTTCTAAGTCATAGAATTCTGCATCCTAGGCTAGAATTGGTTGCATGGTTTGTTGATTGCTTTGGATGGTAGGCATGCAGAATATCTTTGATTTCTGATTGTTTGCTTGGAATTTCGGGGGCGAAATTCCTAAGGGGGAGAGAATGTAACGACCCGTATTTTACGTGTCGATGGATCGTAGAATTTACAGGTCGTTAGTGTTGTTTGTGGTGTTCCTAGCCTGAGTCGTATTGGGAGATAACTCGTGTGTTAAGTGATGAGTCGGGACCGACTCATAGTTAGGTCGTGTACGAGTTACGACTTAGGAGGGTGCTCGGGTTAGCATGTTGCCGTGTTAGCTTAGGTCGTGAGGTAGTTTTGGTCGCTGGAGCGACCTAAGAGAGTGACCGACCTAAGAAAGTTGACCGACTCATGAAATAGAGGGCTTCCGAGTTAGGGAGGTTGCCGAGTTAACGACTTAAGGGGATAAGTCGTATACGAGTTAAGGCGATGAGTCGTATGGTTGTTAGGTCGGAAGGGTTTTGGAGCGACCTAAGGAAGTTAGGTCGTGGACGACCTAGCAGATAGGATGATGCTAGTGGCGACCGATCTAGTGTAGATCGACCTAGAGGTGTCCGACCTATAGTAGTAAACGACTTAACTTAGAAGGTGTAAGCTGTTAGGTCGTGTAAGTTTTGGGTCGTGGGAGTAGTTAGGTCGCGTGAGTACTGTTTAGACTTAGGTCGTAAACGACCTAAGTTAGGTCGGAGATATTAGGTCGGCCATAAGGCTAAGCTGTTAAGTCGTGTCCCGTATGGCCTTGGTCTATGTGTTTAGGACTTAGGTCGGCAGGGTCTTAGGTCGTAGGTCGGCATGCTAGTTAAGTCGTCAGGCGACCTAGGACTTAGGAAATGCGGCAGTGTGTTGAGTCGTGTGACAGTTGGGTCGGCAGTGCGTTGAGTCGTTAGGTCGGCCTGTGTTTTAGGTCGCGTCTGGGTTAAGTCGTAAGTCGGCCTTGGTTGTATGTTGTGTTGGTTAGGTCGTAGGTCGTAGGGGCTGATGAGTCGGCAACGACTCATAGTTAGGTCGGGGACGACCTAAGGGGCGGACGACCTAAGGGAAATTCAGCCTATAAATAGAGGGGTTTGGCTCACTTTTTGGCACCGGTTTTTGAAGCGACGAAGTGCTGCCATTTTGAAGACTCGACTACAACATTTCTTCATCTTCTTTTCTCCATTCCAATCTAATTCTAACATCCATCCAAGATCGAAGATCGAGATCGAAGATCCAAGTGCCAAAGTTGAAGATCTTCATCCGTTCGAGCTAGAATTCATCGATTGGAGCGAGATATTGCCGGATCAAGCCTTGATCTTTGCTGTCCAGATCTGAAGTTGATTGATTTTAGGTTGTTTTGGTGATTTGGTGAGTGGTAGTTATCTCTCACGCGGATCCAAAGGAGTATATGGGATTGGTGATATGTTTATGTGTTAAAGTTAGCGTTTTCTCGCATTTTCCTTAAGTCTGCATGTAGATCCATCATATTTGAAGATGTTTATCTATAGAAGCTATTTAACAAGAATTAGAGGCAAAACCCATGTTTTAGATTTGATAGATCTATGCTAAAAACTATGATTTCACATATGTTGGACTTTTGCTCACTTAATTACGAAATTTCCATTATAGTTGATATTGCTTAATATATCTTGTTTGAATGCTTGAATGTTTGAATGTATGTTAGATTTGATTGCTCCAAGTTAGCTTGTAGTTGATTTGGAACAAGATGGTTGAAGATGATTCAAAAGCTAAGTGGAAAGGCTCTTGAATGGTGAAAGCTGCCGATGGTATATGAAGCGGATGTGGAAGCTCATATGGATGGATTCGATGATGGGACTTTGCCGTGATGCGAAGAGGCGAAGTATGAGATCGAGATGGGACTTTGTCAGGATGCGAAAAGGCAAAGTATGGTTGAGTTGAGACTTTGCTTTGGTACGATGAAGCGAAGTATGATGTGAGTCTTGGCTTAATCCAGGCAGGGATCATTCCAAGCATGTTGATAACTTGAAGGGTAGTTCAAGTTGGTTGATAATGGATTGCTCAAGAGGAAGCTTGGGCTAAGTTGATAGAAGTCGTCAAGAAGGATGACAAGGAGGCTTGGATCTCATCGTTATTGAAGGTTCTAGCAAACCTAAAGCAAGAGTACATAGGGACGCCTAAAAGACTACAGGCAGTTAGTCGAGTACTCTGGGCCAAGAAGATAAGTCCTAGGCACAAGGCAGTGTGCGGGGTTTTGTCTAGAACCGGGGTTACCATTAGCCCTTGACAGATGGCTCAGGAAGGAGTCGGTCATTCAATTAACGGTGATTTCGAAGCAAGGTTAACAGTGATAGCCAGAGTCATGGATGTTTGGATGTTTGGTTGTATCATCATTCGGCTTCAAGAGCGGTGTTTTCTGGGTGCTTATCTGATCTTGGTTTAGGCCTTGGGGGTTTGTATTTGGAAAACATCGTCCTTGACTCGAGTGATTATTGCTTTACCTTACTTATCTGCTATGTTATGCTTACTTCTCCTTAGTGTGTGTCTGGGGGCTATCACTGTAGAAAGAGGTGGAGTGGGATGGTTTGGTTCCTATTCCTTTATTTCCTTATGCTCTTTTGGTATGCTTGATTGTTAATTTACTGCTCACTAAGACTTTGTCTGACTCAAGGTTTTATGTCTCCTCTTATTACCTTGGGCTGTTCATCCATGTTTGGGATGGGCAGACTAGGTAGCAGGTGACAGGTGCTGTGCTAGGAGTTCTACGCTGAAGATGACGAAGACGAGCAGGAGGCTTTGCATATTAGTTTTCTTACTATATGTACTGGGTATCCGCTGCTGTATTTGGTTGAGTGATTTGTAGTGAGGCTTTCATGTATGGATTTGAGTAGATGATTGTATGAAACTACTGTGATGCTTATATGATGATGTTCTGTTCTATGGAGCTTCACTATATTATATTTCTCTATTGTATTTTATCCATGCGCTGTGAGTTATGCGATAGAGATTCTTCTGTTTTGTTTTACCCTGACTATCGTCCATGGCTGCCTGGCACACCTTTTAGCGCATTGTTTCCTTCATTTGGTGCGGGAGTCATGGGCGGTCGTCACAGGAGAGGTCGGGTATGCCTCAGTAGTTTCATATTTATTTGTATATAGTTTTAATACATAGTATTCTAAAATAATTTCCCCCACGCCAGGTTTTAAGTCTGAGTCATGTTTTGTCTTTGTCGGTTTATGTCATGATAACTCTCGGGTACTCCATTGAGTAATTTCAGAGTTGAGTGCTTTTGGGAATATGCTATTAGAGTGGCGTAGTTGGAGCACTCTGGAGGTATGATGTTGATATATTAGGTATGTATACTTGATATTATAGTAGTACATGACAAACATGCTATTTTATATATGAGACTTGCTGTATCAGATATCATACTCAATGCTCCATTTTGTATAGAGTTGATGTGCTCTGATTTTTTGTATTGATATTCATTTACTAGCTATTTCCATCAGTGCAGTCTTATATATAGCACATATTATATTGAATATACATGAACATAATAAGATAAACAATATATATATAGATATATTGTTTATCTTATTATGTTCTTGTATATTCAGTACAATATGTGTTATTATCATTCCATTGTGATATTTCATTGTTATGCCTTGGTAAAGTATTTTGTTTTAATTTTACCTCGATAAATTTTCTTTGGTGGTATTGGAAGTTAGATTTTGTCATTTGATATGGATTTCAAGGTATTATGAAGGATCTACATTTTGTCTTGGAGCTTAGGCTCAACACTCAAGACCAAGTAGACCAGTTTGAGTTAAAAAATCTGGTAGAAGGAGATATATTAACAGAGCGTACTTATATTTTTCTACTATATAATACTGCATACACCGTTTATCTTTTGGACTTTAGTTTATTTCTACCACTAGCATCTAAGTTATCTTCGTTCAGGCTATCGACATGAGAAATTGTCGTACACAAGTGACTGCAGATAGGCAGTCTAAGATGCTTGATTAGTTAAGAGACTATGTGGCACCTGCATAGGATGTCCCACCAATCACGAACATTTCTAGTGGCTATGTTAGGCGTTTGAGGTGGTGCAACCCTTAAGGAAATATTATTACTTGCTCCACTAGCTTTAGACTTTATAAAGTTATGCCAAAATTCCCTTAGTCATGGCAGGAAGCCATATCTAAGTTCTGAGACAGTCATTGAACCATAGGCTTAGACGCATGCATGTGAGAGAGCTTTCACCATTATAGACTCAAAAGATAGTTGTTAGAATTAGGCCAATCCATAGTGGGGTAAATGTGTAAATTTTCGAAAAAAAATTCTTTCATTTTTCATCTTCCAGTAGACATTTTAACCTAGCCTCCTATTCAAAAACTCAAATCGAGAGACTTAGGCAACGATAAATTATAACATTGGATTCGTTGCCTGTGGGAAGGGAGAACATCGATTTTATAAATGTTTTGATGTGTGCGATGGGACTTGGAGTTGCTCAATTTTATTTGTCTGAGCTACGGTTTTGGTAAGGTCGAGCTAGAGTCTGTGACAGGAAAAGGCAAGGAGGGTGTTGGGTTTCTCGTAAGAAGGGTAGCTAGTGGTGGCCCTTTGGGCATGTATGGTTGCTTTTGGTGAAAGGTGACATTCCACTATAGCAAAGCAAGGCTATAGGTCGTGATCTAAGTGGGGTTATTGAGCTCAAAGATGTTGGGTCTGGGTGGAGAAATTTTGAAGAGGAGTTGAACAAAAGAGATGATATTTGATTTCTTGGTCCATGGCTTTAGATTGGGGTAGAAGAGTGAATGCTAGGGGATGTGTGCTCTTTTTCTTGTACAGGTAGGAGTAATTAGAGAGATGGAAGTAGGATAAAAGAGGGGTAGTTAAATTAAGTTGATTTAATTAAAAATTTTAATCTGAGATCTTATAAAATGAATAACTTTTCCTATAAGGTCCAATCAAGATGTGGTCTTTAGTGTTGTGCTTGTAGAAGCGTTATCTATGCATTGGAGTTGGGTTTGTAAAATTTGGAGCAAGTAGAATTTTAGGCTAAAATCAAACACAGTTCGATTTTGAATCAAGCTGGAATGCTTAAGCACTAATTGGAATTTTGGTGAGTTAATGCTCCTTTGGATGAACGGTATATGATATATTATAGATAAAAATTATTAATTACATGTTTGAATGATTATTTGTTTGTTTTGGTTGAATTCCCATCTTGGAAAAATAATGACATATAAATGAAATACAAGGAATTTGTAGGGGGATCAGAATTCCTTGTCACTGTTGATTTTACTTCCATTTATGTACTTGTTATATAAATTGTTAAATGCAAAAAGTATTGGATGTGATATTGACATGTGCTAATAGTTGAACCATTTAAGTGATAAAGGTGGTAGTACCAATGTTTAAGTGCTATAATAGCTATTGACCTCATTATAGTATTTTTAAATACTATTATTTGCTATTTTGAATTTGAGAAGTGGTTTTTGATTCGGTGAATGATATTTTAAAGGTGATTTTTGGAATTATCAATGGTATTTTTTTAGTAATGGTTTTTGAAGTTCTCTATTTTACTCCAAACTTTTTAAAAATGTTTTAAAAGTATTTTGGGAAGTATTTATTTTACCAAAAGTTATTATAATAATGGATGTTTATTTTAAAGGAAAATAAAAAAGAATTTATTGTTTATAATAAACTGATTCTTTTTTAAGAGAAGACAGAAATATTTCGAGATAAATAAAATAAAAGATTTATAAATGGTATTTTATAAATAAAAAATATATTTATAAATGGTATTTTAAAAATAAAAAATAGATCTGCAAATAATGTTTTATAGTGATATATGGAATGATCGTTTTATCGAATGCATTTATTCCTATCTGGAAACTGAAGATTTGTGATAAGTATATGAGATTTAAATTTACATAATTATAAAAGAAGTTTTATAAATAAAAATGGGGATTTATAAAAGAAATTTGATAAAAAATAAAAGGATATTTATTAAAGGAGTCTTATTAATATAAAAGAAATTGCAAAAGAAGTTTATAAATATAAAAAAGATTTATAAAAAGGAGTTTTTAGAAAGAATGAGATTTGATTTCCATAAATGGTCTTTCTAAATTGTGGTGGTATGGAAAGCACTGTTGTCATACTTAACACCAAATTATGAGGTAAGGAAGCTTGTCCCTATCCTGAGAATTAAGAATGTATGTTGAAGCAGGAATAATATGCTAATCCATCCTTCTACATAGTTAACCAATGGATAGTATGAGTTTGAAATCAAAAAGTGGAGTAAGTATACTTGGTCTAATTTCCTTACGATCCATTTACTTACACCAAAAATGGGTTTGAGTTTGTAGTAAACAATATTTTAAATGACCTTTGGGTTAACCAATTAAGTAAAGTTTTGGAAGTGAAATATTTCTTAAGATTTTGCGAATATACTTATACTGTTGAGATAAGTATATGGCTACATTTTCTAAGTATTGAACGTGTAATGTTTTGTAAATATACTTATACTGTTGAGATAAGTATATGGTTACATTTCCTTAGTATCGAAAGTGTAGTAGTTTGTGAATCTACTTATACTGATGAGATAACTACATGGGTAGTTTTCCAAGCATTGAAAGAAATTGGTTTTAATTAAGGAAAGGATTAATTAAGATTTGTTTATTGGTTGCTTATGTGCTTAATGTACTTGGCTTCATATGAAATTAAATCTCAAGTTTGGTTGTTTTTTTATTTGATAGTTAAACAAATGACTATCTAATCTTGGCAAGTTTTGAAACTATCGATTGTTAGTTCAAAGAGACCATGGTCGGATAAACTGACATATCCAAAAACCACTTCGAACAGACATAAGCTTTCAAATTGAAGACATCTTGAAGATAATGAAATCGAAGACGGAGTTCTTTAACATGCAAGGGATGCTTGCTATAAATCTCAAGGATGTAGTAGCAGTGCCTTTAGTTTGTTCAGTCCTAGAACAACTTGTATGGATGAATGCTGGCATTTTCTTTCACCTGGATGGTAGTCTTAGCATTCTAAGTGGGATTGCTAAAAGGCAAAACATAAACTCAAGCCTCACACTCTGAAATGACTAAAGTAGGGTAGATGTGATAAGGCTATATGGTTCGCTACCATTAGGACATGATCATCACTTGTATCTAGATCGATATTTATGGATTATGTGTGCTTGTGGTCATGAAAATGGTTTGTCAAGTTGGTAGTCGAGGCCATAATCATATTCGGTACTATCTAGAAAGAGGTAGGCCGGTTCTGTGTCGGTAGATGTGCAAGGTTTGCAACCTCAGTACATTTTATCTACAAGTCTACTATACAAAAGATAGTCCCTTACCTTGTCATTGTACGCAATCTGTTTTCCAATACGTTCCTTAATGGACTTTGTTGTATACTAAATATATCGTCGAATGTAATTAGTGCAACCATTCAAGATACGATTCAGTATATATTTTAAACCCTGGACATTATTATGATAGCACTGGATTTTATATTTGAAATGGTTTAGTTAAAGTAAATAATAGCCATTCGTGTTTATATGTGGCATGGTCTTATGGGATACCTTTATTTTTGAAAGAATTTTATAAATATTACAACCCACATGATTTGAGTTCGTCGCACTAGTTTACTAGACTAGTCCAGGCGTTATTTTCTTATAATGTTCAGGTTTACCCAAGCATATTTCCATATTTTTTATGGATGCTTTGAAGCTTCAGGAGTTAGATTCTTCCAAGACGCATTCACGTATATTATTTTCCGCTACATTTTTTGTTTTGTATTTAACAACATTTGTTAGGATAGCTTGTTGTAACAGTCTAGGTTTATGATAGCTAGCTTACTCTAATTGATATAGGTATATTATAGTTTTCTTTTGTAAAGATCAAGTGTATATTATATATTACTAATCACAATGTGAGATTCTATTATGCCTTTTCTTTCGCCGCAACAATCTGCCTTTCTGACACTTGGAAACTAGATAGATGAATACCGTGAATGTATTAGTGCCAACTTTTGAAGATAGAAAAGGTCGGCCATTACAGCATGGTATCATAGCTTAGGTCGAGCAAACACGTAGACTTTGGTGGGGTAACCTCATTAAAGATAAAATTAGTAACACTCTAGAATGAGCTTTTATGTGTGTGTGTGTGTATGAGTGCGTGACGCCCTACCCTAAGACCTACACTAACAAAGAGTATTACTAGGTAATACTATCTGCTAGTGCAGAGAGTAGGGCGGTTCAGGAGTGACCATCATAGTCTTGTATTAAGCAAGCATTAAGTATGTCGATAAAGTACTCATCATTTTTTTTCCATTTTTCATTTAAACTTAAGTGGTTGAACATACTTAATTCTTATCTAATACAATACTACGGTGGGTACAAGATCAATTCTGAACAAAATACAATAGCAATAATAAACGCAGATAACAGAATAACAAAAATAGTCAAATATATATATACATGTACATCACGTACAATACATAGTGTCATATGTGGTTGACGATACAATCCACAATATATACAAACATCGTATCCCTAACAAAAGGATATACATAGCCAAGTACATAACAAAATACACTACACTATGCATCAAGTCCAATAGTCGATAGAAGGGTCCATAGATATAGCTAAGCAAAGCTAAGAGACCTGACCTGCAACTCGGTCTAACCCTAGCAATAAATACATTGGTCAGTCTAACTTGAACAAGATAATTAGCAATTGGTAATAGTGAAAGGGACAGCGGATTATGGATCTTAAGGCCAATTTAACACTAGGGGGTAAACAGTGTTTAATGAATTCTAAGACTTATATGATTTAAATCGAAATTATGATACAAACAAATCCAAAAATTAAACATAGAACAATCATAGATCAAACCTAGATGCAGAAAGTAAATAAAAAACAGTAAAGGGAAAGAACACGTCGGGTTTTATACTTGTTCAGAATTACCCTACATCCAGTCCTGTACAAGGCAAACCACCTCATACATATTTTTATTAAACTAGTGTCGAGATTACACTCCTTGATTTATAAAGGCCTTGAGGTACCCTCCCGTCTCACGAGTCCGGGACAAACTCTCTTGATTTATAGGCCATAAGATTATCCAATTGATTTCCAGACACAACCACACCTTATAGAGAGACTCGATAAACTTTTGATTACAAATTTATCATATAACTCTGAATAGCACTTTGATATTAGAGAGAGGGCAAAGAATCAAACGAGAATGAAATTATAATTTGATTCACTTGAGAATTTGGCATAATTTTGGCACGAGCTTAAAAATATGAAAACTTTAGAATATGAATTTATGGAGAAGGAGTGAAGAATATATGAAAGTAGATGATTAAAAAATTCTTTTGTGAAGCCTATTTATAAAGCGCATACGGTCATAACCATTTGTGAAGTGATTTAAACGAATAGAAACTTCTTTTGAAAATTGAAACTTTTGAATTCAATGGCCACCATGTCCACATGAGGTATCCCATGATGTCGACGTCCCTTGTTAAAAATATTTTAAAATTTGTTTTGAAAATGGTACTGAAATGAAAACAAGATGAAATGAATCTAAAGTAAAATGAACTAATTTTACTATGTTTTAAAACATAAAAACAAAGGATATTTTAAGGCTAAAACATCTTTTTGAAAACCATTTGAAAAGATAGTTTTAAGTCTAAAACATTTTGAAAAGTAGTTTTGAAAATCGTTTTAAAAACGATTTTGAAGTAGTTTTGCACGCTTCTTCATGTAGAATATCTCATCACATCAGGACTCGAGAACCTGTACAAAACCAGGATGTTCATGGGTTTGTAAGTCACTTGTTGTAAATTTGTAAGCTACTCGTCATAGGTTTGTATGCCACTAAAAATGTAGAAATGGGTTCCATCCGAAATGAAATTCGGAATGAAGATTTCCATGCTATTATGAAGTTTTAACAAAAACTAGACACATATCTTGAAATCTTTATAGTGATACTCTAGAGTCTTCAATCTTGTGTCTTGAGTCTTTATACTGATTAGTCTTCAGTAATCAATACCCGCATATCTATATATCCTGCATATACATATCTAACTAGATTATAGTGTTAGTATATATTTATAATAAGATAGTTAAAAAGGTTGTTGTCATCAAAACCAACATCTCAGTTCCTAACAATCTCCCCCTTTTTGATGATGATAACCTGTATTTATAAAATATACTTACTGTACCATAACTCCTATCATAACTCCCCCTTACTCCATGACCCCCCCTAACTCCAAACCATCATAACTCCCCCTTACTCCAAGCCAACTATTATTTTATAACTTTCCCCCTTTGTAATCAACAAAAAACTTCTAACTACTAAAATCCCTGAACTTGTTATAAGATAATCAACCATAATAAAATAAAGTAAACCATATATAAGTGTAATAAGTGCTAAGTGTGATCGTAAGTGTAATCAAATAAATCAATCATCAGCCAATCATATTTACAGTAATTATTCAATCAAAACATATATACAAACCATACCGAATAAGTTAAGTCAATCAAGTTTTAACACATACCAATCAAATCAAAAAAATAACATACAGAATGACTAGACATTCCTTTGTACTTCCACCCATCCATCTTCTTCAAAGATAGGGTCTGCTTTAATGGCATCCCACTCTTCTTTATCTTTGTCGAGAGTGACTGGTGCAATTCCTTCGAGATTGTCCTTGTTAAGTGTTGAGATCATCCAATGAAGGGCATCGAAATGTTTCTCTTGCCCCTTGATCATCTATATTTGACTTAATTCTAAGTGATGATGATAACGAAGTACGAATGTAAGAATATTCTTGAAGTAAGTGAGATTTTCTTTAAGATTATCACTTAGATTTTTTAATCGGAGAAGCCATAATTCAAGAAATAGGAAGAATTATGAAAGAGAATTTCTAGAGACGAAGTTTGATAATTTATTTTGGAAGAAACAAATATAAATAGGGATGGACATTCATTTGAAATGAATAGACATAAGTTAGTTACATGAAATTAAAATTTGAAAATGTAAATAGTTTCTGCCTGTTGGATGTCAACATAGGGGGATGGTGTATGTCGACATGCCTCTGCCTAAAGTGACATTTTGCTTTGTTTAAAATAATATTAACAAACCTATTAAACTAAAATTTGTATAATATAAAAACAAGCAATTACAAAGACAAGTGAACAAGAATAATAAGAAATGAAAGATTCCACTAATAATTCTAGTCAACATTACATAAGATAATATAATACTTAATAAAATAAAGGAAATACAAAGATAGAACTTAATATAGCATGAACTAAAACTAGTTAGACGAAGACGAAGAAGATGATAGTCCAAGCTTTCTACTAATTTTCCTGAAGAACTTGTCGATTTTGTTGGAAATCTTATCCATTTTCTTACTCATTGATCTTTTAAGTGTCCTCTGATTTTCCACCGTAAATCTTTGATTATTGAGAATGATTTTGTTGGATAGATTAGCGGGATTAGTAGGATATTCAATACTTTCTAAGGAGGTTTCTTGATCTTCCTCCTCCTTAATTTCCATTCCTTCCTCTTCCTCTTCCTCTTCTTCTTCTTCTTCCTCCTCCATTTCTTCCATTTCTTCATGACCAAGCCTTTCTTCCTTTTTTGCAAGTGTTTCAGTTGGTTGAAACACAAATGAAATTTGCATAAGGGAAATGTTTCCATAGTTTAACACTTTTCTAGTTGTAAATTCTTCCATTTTAAAATCAACTCCAAAGTAATTGAAAATTCCAGTAAGATAAATTCCATGGTATAATGTGTTTTCACCCATGGTAAAGTTCTTGGGCCTTATCTCATCTAAAATAACTTGAGCCCAATTAATATCATAATTTCCTAAAATTGCAAAAAGAGCTTTACAAACTTTCAAAGTCGTGTTGCTGTAGTTTACCGATCTTGGTATAAGAGTGTGTTGGATAAGAAGATTAACAATTCTTGCTTTTGGACGAAAATAATGATTTTTGAATTTAAAATTGTCATCCCCTTCAAAAATGTGATGAGATGTCTCTCGATCATTTTCGTTGATTTGAAATTCCGAGAGATTCATTCTGGTATACTTACATCGCAAAATATTTTCCAAAATTCAACAATCCAAAACAGTTTGTGTTCCTTTAACACTACTCCAAATTTGTCCTTTTTCCCCATCATAAAAACCGCGATTCAAATTCACATAAAACATCTTATCAAGGTTTGGATAACATACGAAATCATTTTGTTTATTATCAACTAAACTAAGAATAGAACATTGTTGAAACGATTGTCAACTAATGAAAAATCATCAAACTAGCAAATTTTCCCATATGAATTTTACCAAAGTTTACATAGTTGATGTAAGCTTTGATAGCTTCTGGATCGTTAAAAAGAAAGTTTTTGATAGATTTTGGAAGCCTAATGGTGTTAGAAATGCTTGAAGAGGCCATTGAAGAAGTTTGAGAGGAGTTGATGATAATGAAGATAAGTTTGAAATTTGAAATGAAAGTGAAATGTGAAGATAAAGAGAGTGAGATAAACAGAGATTTTATCGTCTATTCTCTGATCAAGAGGCATCTTTCCAGAGCATTGAAGTTGGTGAAAAGGTGGAGGGAAATTCAAAAGTTTGAATTCAAATTTTGAAATCAAATTCTGAGGGGCATGTCGACATGGGGCATCCTAGTATGTCGACATGTGCCTATTGATTCAAAGAACAAATGTCTAATCCTATTTTCTAATAACTATATATATTATATCCTATATTCTAATTATATAATTCCTATGATAACATTAAATATAATAATACATAAATATTAATAATTTAATATTTTAAATATTATTAAAATAATATTATTTTTGAATTTAAAATTCAAATTTCAAGGGATAAATTTGAATTTAAAATTCAAGGAATTTAATAGAATTATGCAAACAAACAAGCATCCATTCAACCAAGAAAAATTGAAAATATGTAAGTGCGTACCTATTTTTAGATCCATACTTCCGTCATCGTCTTATTCATGAATAGGAGTGAAACATAAATTTGAATTTTCCGTCTTCTTTTCATGTCACTGGATGATGAGTCTGAGTCATCAAGAGTTCCTGTGAATGCTTATTTTCTTTTCCATGACGAATCATTGTTTCGAGGAAATAACTGTTTATCTGGACATGATAGTCTTTCCTATAATGCCCGACTTTATTGCAATTATAGCATATACCATTATTGACATTCTCTGCATTATTTCTTTAATTCCTTTGATCATTTCTTTTGTAATTAATTATATATTTTAGGAATTTTCGGAAGTTTCTTGTCATGAAAGCAATCTCCTCATCACTGTCTGGTTCTGAATCTTCAGTTGTTGCACTGAATGCTAATGACTTCTTTTCTGTAGCTTTGTTTTCTCTTCTTCGTTGCAGTTGAACTTCCTAAGACATCAAATTCCCAATCAATTCTTCTTTTTCCATGAGACTGGTATCATTTGCTTCTTCGATTGCAAGTGTCTTTTGATCCCATTCTAGAACGAGTGAATTTAGAATTTTTATGACTTGGTCTTCCTCCGAAAAGCTTTTCCCAGTGTAATTAGTGAACGAACAATATCTTGAAATCGACAGTACATCTTGGAAATGGACCCATTTCATGCATTTTAAACAATTGAAATTGATTAGTTAATATGGAAATTTTAGACTGTTTAAATTTTCTTGTTCCTTCATGAGTAACTTGCAAAGTTTTCCATATTTCAAATGCAGACTTACAAACAAACACTCTATTAAACTCATTGGACAAAATATTATATGCATGGCCTTTGAGTTATTTTTTGCAACACCCTTTTTCTTAGTAGTCCACTGGGCAAAATTGGTAGTTGGTTCAACATACTAATTTGTGTGATACTCCAAGTGTCTAATCCAACCGACTGTAAATAAATTTTCATACTACAAGCCCAATATGCATAATTACTACCATTGAAAAATGGTGGTCTGTCAGTAGACTGACCTTCTACAAATGAACTAGTGTTAGGGATAACAGAACTAGTGCCACAGTTGACATTACCTGTGTTAGTAGCCATTAAAATAATTTTCAAGTTTCAGATTATGAAAACTATGAAAACCTGACTCCAATACCAATTGAAAGTGACAACGGATTAACGATCTTAAGGCTAATTTAACACTAGAGGGGGGTGAATAGTGTTTAACGAATTTTAAGACTTGTATGAACTAAATTGAAATTATGACACAAACAAATGCAAAACTTAATCACAGAAAAATCACAGAATCAAACATAGATGCAGAAAGTAAATAAAAAGCAATAAAGTGAAAGAACACATTGGATTTTATACCGGTTCGGAGTTGCCCTACACCCAGTCCCGTACCAAGGCAAACAACCTCATACAGATGTTTATTAAACTAGTGTCGACATTACACTCCTCAATTTATAAAGGCCTTGAGGTACCCTCCCGTCTCACGAGTCCGGGGCAAACTCTCTTGATTTACGGGCCATAAGGTTACCTAATTGATTTCCAGGCACAACCACACCTTACAGAGAGACTCGATAAACTTTTGATTACAAATTGTTCCTATAACTCTGAGTAGCACTTTGATCTTTGAGAGAGGACAGAGAATCGAACAAGAATGAAATTCTAATTTGATTCACTTGAGAATTTGGCAGAATTTCGACACAATCTTAAAAATATGAAAACTTTAGAATATGAATTTGTGAAGAAGAAGGAGTGAAAAATATATGAAAATAAATGATTAAAAATTCGTTTGTGAAGCCTATTTATGAAGCACCAACGGTCATAACCATTGGTGAAGAGATTTAAGCGAATAGACACTTCTTTCAAAAATTGAAACTTTTGAATTCAACGGCCACCACGTCGACATGGGGTATCCCATAATGTCGACATCCCCTTGTTAAAAATAATGTAATTTTTTTTTGAAAATGGTATTGAAATGAAAACAAGATGAAATGATTCTAGAGTAAAATAAACTAATTTTACTATGTTTTAAAACACAAAAACAAAGGATATTTTAATGCCAAAACATCTTTTTGAAAATCATTTGAAAAGATAGTTTTAAGGATAAAATGTTTTGAAAAGAAGTTTTGAAAATCCTTTTAAAAAAACCATTTTGAAGTAGTTTTGCAAGCTTCTTCCGGCAGAATATCTCATTGCATTAGGACTCCAGAACTTGTACAAAACTAGGATGTTTGTGTGTTTGTAAGCCACTTGTCATAGGTTTGTGAGCTACTTTTCGTAGGTTTGTAAGCCACTAAGTAGGTAGAAATGTGTTCCATCCCAAATGAAATTCGAAATGAAAATTTCCATACTATTACGAAGTTTTAACAAAAACTAGACACATACCATGAAATCTTGATCTTGATACTATAGAGTCTTCAATCTTGAGTCTTGAGTCTTTATGCTGATCAATCTTCAGTAATCAATACATACATATCTATATATCCTGCATATACATATCTATCAAGATTATAGTGTTAGTGTATATTTTATAATAAGATAGTTAGAAAGATTGTTGTCATCAAAACCAACATCTCAGTTCCTAACAAATAGGATATAAGTCTCATAAGTGAAATACTCCTTTAATTAAAAGGAGTGATATAAACATAGTTTATCTTACACTCCAAATGTTGGAAATACTATAATATCTCAAGGTTATCTCATTAATAACTTCAACTCAACATAAATGTATCCTACTTAAAGGTTACTCATAATATAAGAGAAAATAAATAATCACATAAATCCATAAAAGGAAACACAGAAATCTTTGAAATCTCATACTCATGGAACTCAATTAAGAGTTCAAAACTTCATAAATAAAATCACCATATATAAATAAATAATCATATAGATCTAGGCTATAAATAAATAAAACAATCATCTCAAAATGGTGAAATCATAAATAATCTCAAAACGCATAAAATAGCCCGGATTGGATCCAAATCCCTGATTACATGCCAAAGCAATGCTGCATGTGCTAAATTCGTGTCCAGAACTATATGTATTAGGTATGTATCTCATGGACCCAATGGTCATACTCTTGTTGACTAAAGTCACATATCTCTTGGTGACCTAAGTCACAAAAACTCGTGATGACCCGAAGGTTTATATAACTCGTTATGACCGAAGTCACATATAACTCATGATGACTGAAGTCACATATTCCTTGTGATGACCGAAAGGTTTATAGTACTGGAATAACTTGTGAATGTGTCACAAACTCTCTGATAGGAATCTGAAAAGTGTTAACAGTGCATCCCATACCACACATTCTCACTTAACGGTTTACTAACAGCTAGTCCATGCCACGCTAGAAAAAAACTTCATTTAAATCTCAAAAATCTTGTAACGACCCAAAATTTTGTAAATATTTTTAAATTTAATTTATTTGAAAACTTTGATCTTTAATAATTAAAATTTTAAATTTTATAATTTTATTTGATGTATTTGTAGTTTATCTTCCAAATAGAAATTTAACCAATTTCTGGAAATTTTACATTTTTAGTCAAATTTTGACTTTTATTTGAAAATTTGAAAATTTTAAATTTTAAATTCTGATCTTTTTATTTGAAATTGGATATAACTCTAATATCCGTTATTCTTTTTGTTTAATTTAATTTTGATTTATACTTTGTAAATTGGACAACATTCAGTGTTTTAAAAGCAATTATTTCTATGTTTTGTTCTATATTTTCCTATGTCCGTCTATTTATGTTATTTTTATTCTGTTTGTATACACTTTAATTTACTTATTTAGGTGTTTCATTTGTATATCTTTTATGTAATAGAGAGGAAAAGAATCAATTAGATATACACTACTTGTTTTAAATTGGGCATACGTTTCATTTGCTTTATTTCTTTCCTTTATTTGCTTGGCTTATTTATTTCCAACCATAGTCGTTCAACCTATTCCTCAAACCCTAGTCGCCTCCTCTGTTATCAATTCATGTACAGAAACATCTCACCATATCTCATTTTCATTTGTATCTACAGAGAAAAAATACTGTAAGTTTCAATGGCCTCCTCCTTCTTTCTTTTTCCTTTTTCGTTCATATTTCCCTTGTATTTCCCCTGCTTTGCTCGGCCCCACCATAATTCCGACAACCATCTCCTCTCCTCCTACACCATGACCGTCCTTCCACTCCTCCTTACCATCCCATGCTTTGGTCGGGACCTTAAGACCTAGATCCACCACCAAACTTGACCAAAACCATTCCAAGCCTTCCATTTTCTACCACTTCCCTTTTATTAGTCTCGGCCACAACACCAATCACCTCCACCTTGCTTTGGTCGTGACAATCTCCACCTCTTAGCTATGGTTCAGATCTGATTTGATCAAGGTAGCATATAGGCCGAGCCCCGTTTGACATAGGTTGAGCCCAAACTGCACTAGATCCATGTTTTTTTGGCAATGTCTTGTTTGCCTTCCCCTTTCCATGTCCTAGCCGTGCCTTATGATCCCATAGCCTAGCCTAACTTGCGTCTAAACTTCATGGCCGAGCAAAGATAGGGTATGGTTAAGCCTATAGAGGATGTGGTCAAGCCTACTAGTTAATTGAATCTATTTTTGTTTCAGATTTATTCATATTTTTCATTGTTGAATTCATATCTTATCGTGTTAAAACATATACTTATATTTGATTTATTTATTGATTTCATGATTTGAATTTTGTTGTTACTTCTTCTCAAATTTAATCGTTCCATCTCGTGCTTTTGATGTGTGGATAATTTTGTTTTGAATCGATCTCTAGCTTCATAAAGGTAAGTTATTCACTCTTGACTTTACATACTTATATGACTGTAAAGTGATAATAAGTGATGCTGCAAAAATTAGTATGCTATGTTAATTAGTTCATATATGCCTGTGATCTGCTTATAGGATGTATAACCTGAATTTATACTTATTACATTCTCTGTTATAATATTCTATGCCATACTGTTATTTATTTTTGTATATCATTATGCAAGTTCCCTTGTCACTATGGGTTGAAATGATGCATACCCCAACGGCCTCTAGAATAGGGAAAATCATTATGGGCTAAAATGATAGGCACGAATGATTTTTATTATAGTTGATTTACTTGGGATTGTGGGTTTGAAAATGATAGAATTCGGATTTTTCTTTTAAATTACGGATTGAAATGACACATATCTGTATCACTTGGCCTAGGTTAGAAAATATTATACAGACCCGCGGTTAATTAATTATATATTTTTTGAAATTTTATAAATATTTTTAGTTTAAAAATATGTCATTTTAACTTAATTTAGGTATAAATAATTTAAATGAATTTATAGATATTTTTCTATAAGTAAAAATGCATATAGAATTAAATGGAAAGGGTGTATTTTAAAATGTGACTTAATTGGAAAATTAGAAATTTGATTTTAAATGGAAATTTTAAGCTAAGTAAATAAGTGGAAATTTAATTCTTTATAAGATTGGTATGTAAAAGTTAAGAAATTTCTAAGATGGGTGCGTAAAATTTAAGTTATTTGTTGGAATAAAAGTTAAGAAATTTATAAAGTATTGACGTAACAAATGATTTTAAATTTAGATTGGATATTTATAAATAAAATATTATTTTATTAAAATTTATGAGTTAAGTAATATCCAAACGAGAAGTTTTGAAAAGTGGAATATGTTTGATAGGTAAAAAATGTGGAAAAGTGAAGATATATGGTTTAGAAGGTAAACAGAAGTTATAGCGGTTCAAAAATGCTAGGAAAATATGAATATGGCTTGAAATATACTAAAGAGACCTACGACAGCACTTCTAAAGTGCTACGGTTTCTGAAATTATGAACTATGGCTTGAAATTACTAAGTAAACCTATGATAGAGTTTCTAAAGTGCTGCAGTTTCTGAAAATATTAACTATGGCTTGAAATTACTAAGTAAACCTATGACAGCATTTCTGAAGTGCTGCAGTTTCTGAAATTTTGAACTAGGTGCTAAAATTTCTAAAGCAACCTATAATAGCACTCCTAAAGTGCTGCCGTTCGAACTATGTTTTGATATATACTAAATATACCATCGCAGCACTTTATAAGTGCTGCAGTTTTGAAAATTTCAGTGCTTTGAAATGTTGAGATTGAACTAATGAACTTCGAAATTGCTGAAATTATGGAAATTGAACAATTGATTTGGAAGGATAACTACTTCATATTTAATGGTTTAGATGAATTATTCTGATTTGGAATATGAACCACTTTTGAAATTTATAACCACGGGTAATAATAATGTTGGTTGTTAAAGAGGTCGGGATCGGATATGGACATACTCTCCGTCGATACCAAAAACAACTTTAACAACGGTGTATGCGGTGAAGGTTCCAAAATGAAGTAGGATGGTGGCGATGTTCTGTTGAGGTATATACATTGACTTGACTCTTGTGAGTTGGCATAAGGTGGCTAAAACAGGAGCGATTATGGTCCAGTGAGGTAGCTCCTCTTATCGGACACACTTCTTCGTATGTCATTCTAGTACTTTGTGATTGTTTGGTGCGCACCTTTGATTTTTAGGAGTGTGGCTCGAGGTAGGCGGTAGCTACGCTCTATGCGTCACCACCAGCCCGGATGCGTAATTGGTATATCTACCTTGGCATTGCCATGTTGTGTCGTGTCACCTACCCTAGCGGGTCTTGTATGGTTTTGGTTTTCTCCAGTAGCCCATGGGGTATCCTCTGGTGGCTTCCCAATCAACAGGGACTATAATACTGGATGGACTATTGGGACTATTACGTGTTAAGGTGGAAAATGTAAAGCCTTAATGCTATTTTAAAGTAAGTTTATTTTACTGTAGATTATTATAATAGTGAAATATTACTACATAGTAAATAGTTTAACGGATCCTTAGAGGATGGGTGGTCCCAAGCATTCTTTAAGTTAATTGTACCTTATATTACATTTCACTTGAGTTGGTTTACATTGTATAAGTATGTATGTCCTGACTTGATTGTTTTTGTTTATTTCTTACCCTCGGGTCAGCCTGAGTACCACAACTTGGATCTATCTTATGGAAGCTAGAGATTTCTGGAGTTATCTGCTTATCCATTTTTATCTATTCAGTCTAGTCATTCTGTTTCAGCTAATGTATTAGAGACTTATATATTTGGGATTTCTACTGTATTTGTTTCAGAACTGTATTAATTTTTCAAACTATGTATTTGGTAACTGTTTTGAGATTGAGTTGTAGCGGCTTCATGAACCACTATAGTTATTTTAATTCCGTTGCGAGTTATTCTAATTTATCTGTGTCTGTGATTCTGTGATTGGTTTTATTTGCACCAAATTATATTACAATCTTCTATTTTGAATTATTCAAGTCAGACATGTGTGAATTTATTGTCGATTCGAATGGTCCAAAATAGTGGGTCGTTACATTTGGTATCAAAGCTTAGGTTTTACGCAAACCTTAGCCTACGGAGCAAAAAATCATTGGAGATAGGATAAAAATACCAAGAATAAGTGAAATCAATGTTAGAATACTTTCTTGTTTTATAGTCTAATTTTCTTAACTTCCTTCTTTCCCTTATCCACCTTATTGGTAATTTCCCTGTTCGGGATATTTAATTCCAGTATTTAATTCCATTTGAATCTTAGCTTGTCTTATTTAATCTTATCCTGTTCTCAATTACCTTTCATAAAAATTCATTCTTAATTTCTCAGGATGGATCGTAGGAATGCTAGAGGTAGGGGACGTGATTTTGCCCCAGTCAGGTTCACTAAGCTTTGCAGGGAATACACTGAGCTTGGTGGCATCAAGTTCACCGGATCCAAGAGCATCATTTGAAGGTCAATAGTGGTTAAAGGACTTAGAGAGAATCTTCTCTGGTCCCGAGATCACTAATGTGGAGCTTCAGTTGGCAGCTTGGCAATTGAAAGGAACAGCTTTGGATTGATGGGAGACTATCATAGCTCACACCGCTAAGGTTGACATTTCTTAGGAAAAATTTAGGTATCATCTCCTGTTAGTTCCAAATATGTTCAGTTTCTCCTTTTAAAATCTATCTTATGTTATATTTATCATGATTTATCGAGGCTTTTCTCGTAAAGTGGATGCCCGAGGCAGGGAAATCTCAAGTGTATCGGGAATTTATGGATCTGAAGCAGGGTGATATGTCTTTTGCTGAATACGAGAGGAAGTTCAATGAGCTATCGAAGTTTGGCCTTAATTTGATTAACACTCCTATCAAGAAGAATGAGAAGTTCATTGCTGGTGCACGCCCTATGATCGTCTCATCGCTCATGTGCATTGTCCTTTCACCCCTCTGTTGGAGACGGCCGTTGGATATGAGAATCCTACCTCTAAGGATCCTCCAGTTGCCCGTTCTGCTCCATCTCAGTTTCTTCTAATATTTCCAAGAAGAGGAAGCCCAACTTCCACCATTAGAGGTACCAGAAAAATACTCCAGGGTTGGGATCATCTTCTTCATCTCAGAGGCAGTCGGTCGACCTATCTGCCATAACTTGCTATAGATGTGATCAGAATGGACACTATGCTAATAGTTGCCCTACCTTGGGTGCTGCTATTCCTCCAGCCCAGTTGACCAGGCGTGACCTCTGCCACATTTGTCTACAGCAGGTCCATTTCAAGAAGGACTGACCCACTCAGAAGAAGGGTGAGGCATCTGATATTTTTTCTGTTACTTCTGCATCTTTACCTGCTCCACCTCCTGCACCTGTCCCTGCTCCTGCTCCTAGTTATTACAAAGGTACACATCAAGGCACATTCTCTCTGTTTTGTTTTCCTATGTGTGCTCTTTGATACTGGAGCTTCCCATAGCTTTATCTTTGTTGATCTTTATAATAAAATGAGCATCGCCTTTCTCCTGAATTTGCTTCTGTGCCTTTATGTGTTTCTTATCCTATTGGTGGTCCCATGAACCTTAGTAGATTGTAGGGATGTGAAACTCTTCTACTCTGGCTATCAGTTTTCTGGTGATTTTCTGGGTTTTGATGCTTTCAGTCTTTTGCTTGGGGGTGATCGATTGAATAGGCATGATGCCCATATCTCTTGTATTTCCCAAACTGTTTCCCTTATGGATGATTTAGGTGATTCTTTGGTGATTTGGTGTAGTTTTCCCTAGGACTTTGCTAACATCTATATTTATTCTCTTGATGCTTCTCCTTGTGAAATTCATTCGACTCCTGTAGTCAAAATATTTCATGACGTATTTGGTGAAGTCACTTCTTTACCTCCTAAGCGGGAAATTGATTTTCGTATTGATCTTATTCCTAAAGCTCGACCTGTACTTCTTCCACCCAAAAGAATGGCACCCCATGAGAAGGTCGAGTTAAGGAAGCAAATTGAGGACTTGTCCTCCAAGGGTTTGATCGGACCTAGCCATTCGAAATGGGGAGCAATGGTGGTTTTCGTCACTAAGTTAGATGGTTCTTTGAGGATGTGTGTTGATTATAGGGAGCTGAACAAGCTCACTGTGAAGAACAGATATCCCATGCCTCGCATCAATGATATGTTTGATCAGCTGTAACGACCCATTATTTTCCACTATTCAAATCGACAATAATCCACACATGTCGGACTTTAATAGTACAAAATAACAGATTGTAATAAAATTTCGGAGCAAATGAAAATCAAATCACAGAATCACAAATACAGAACATCAGAATATCTCGCAGCGGAAAAACAAATACCATAGTAGTTCATGAATCTACTATCACAAAGTCTCAAAACCAAATACAAAATACATAATATCTGTCTGAAAGTAAATACGACATCAAATCCCAAATACAAAGAAGTCCACTAATACAAAGCTGGCAACAGAACAACAAAACTGAAATATAGATAACTAGATACGCTGATAAATCTCCAACGATCCAGACCTCCAGAGAGTGGAAATCCAAATCTGTGAATAAACTCAGGCTGACCCGAGCATAAATAAAACAAAAACATTCGAGTCTGGACATATATACTTATCCATTGTAAGCCAACTCAAGTGAACTGTAGTAAAGGTACAAATAACTTAGAAGATGCTTGGGACCGCCCATCCTCTATGGATCCGTTAAACTATTTACTATATAGTATATTGCACTATCATAATAATGTCTAACGGTAAAATAAACATACTTTTAAATAGCATTAAGGTGTGACCCCATATTCCCCTTAACACAAATCATGCCAATTGTCTATACAGTACATGCATATCTCCTGATCGGGAGACTACGAGAAGATACTGCATAGGTACGACACAAATAGAAACTCGTAGTAAAGGCTCGATATGATAGGTCACACGGCACACAAGGCAATGCCAGGGTAGATATACCAATTACGACATTCGGGCTAGTGGTAACGCAGCAGCCACATACGCCCACCTCGGAACACATTCCCAAATCGGAGGGTGGCCACCAAACAATCACAAGTAATAGAATAGTGTCAAAGAAATGCGTCTGACCAGAGGGGCTACCCATTTTGGCCTAAGACCGCTCCTGTTTCTGCCACCTTATGCCAACTCATGGAGTCAGGTCCAGGTAATATACCTCAAGAACGTCGCCACCATCCTACTCCATTCTGGAATCTCCACCGCGTACACAGTTGTCAAAGTGGTTTTCGGTATCGACAAAGGGTATGTCCATATCTGATCCCGGTCTCTTTGCCAACCCATCGTTATTATGCCCGTGGTTATAACTATTAAAAATAATACTTTATTCTTCAATATAAAATATCATTTCAAGACCCAATTCTTTATCCAATAAAGATTAAATCATTTCCAAATCATTTCAATATTTCAAAATATCATATCCTTTCAAAACTTCTCTTTTAAATCATTATTTAAATTCAAATTCAAATATAAAACTTAATACCCTTTTAAAGTTCAAAGATAACATTCATCTATTTCAATTCAAATCATCTTTTAAAATGATTTATTTTGCAATTTATTTCATTCATTTAAATCATTTAAAAGTGAAGTTATTATTCTTTCAAGTCAAGCATTCAAATTTCAAAGTTTCAAGTCATCTGGAGCTCGTTTACTAAGTCAAAACTCATAATTATTAAAATTTCAACCTTTCACGGCATTTAGAAAAAAATTGTTATAAGTTATGCTTGTAAACATTTTGATTTAGCAAAGACAACACTTAAAAACTGCTGTTAAAACTCAGTTTTAGTTAAATTTTAGTTTAAAACAACAAAAACAGCATTTCCAGAAATGTTGCGGTAGCTCAGATTTCGAATCAATGGTTTTAATTCATTTCTGCAAAGACAGCAGACCACTACCGCATTTACAAAAACTGCTGTAATAGGCCTGAGTTAAGTTTTTAGCCTATTCAATTTACTATAGCAACTACAGCATTTCAGAACTGTTGTAGTAGCTCTCTTATTAACCTTTTAGCTCATTTTCAGAAACCATAGCACTTCTGAATGCTATTAAAAGTGATTTCCAAATTTTAGTGTATTTCCAGCAATTAATAATCTTCATTTTAAACCCTTTAAATATTGTCAAAATCATAATTTTACATTTAAATTGTTCATTAACATATCAATTAACATATTTTTTTATACAATAAGTTTTTTATAATCAAATCCAATTTCACCAAATTACTTAATAAATTCAAGTGTAAAAGTTTCCAATTCTTCACATTTTTAAATAAACAACTTAACGCTTAAATTTTCTCCATTTTAATTTCAAATAAAATTTAATTTCCATTTGTATTTATATAACTAGATTTTATTTAACCAAATTCCAAATTTTTCCGCTTAAATTATGTTTCAAAATTCAATGTAACTATTCATTTTTCAACATTTTTAACTTTTAGAAAATTCCAAATTTCTATATTTAATATTTAGAAATTCAATTTAAATCAAATTTTCATATATACATTTTTAAAATTGCTTAAAAATTCCATAAAAATTATAAAAATAACCACGGGCCTGTATATATTTTTCTAAACCTAGGTCAAGTGATACGAATATATATCATTTCAACCCGCAGTTTACAAAAAAAAAATCCGGGTTCTATCATTTCAAACCCGCGGTCCCAAGTCAAAAATAAATAATTAAAAACGTTCAGGCCTAACATTTCAGCCCATAATGATTTTTCTTTATTCTGAAGTCCGTTCGGGTATGTATCATTTCAACCATTAGTGAACCTAATCTACAGGGAACTTGCAATGTGATAAACAGATAAAAAATGAACAATTTACAATATACAACAGTAACAGGCAATATGTCACGTAATAGGTGAGATGATATGTAATTTAACAGGTTTAACAACATATATATAAATATTCACAGGCAGTTATAACATCATATATTTTTGTACGCATTCAGTTGTTGTTGTTTCACAACTGCATAAGTATAAATGTCGTGTGAGCTTTACTCACCTCTTAATGCTGGAGATTGCAAAACCAATAACACATTGAATCAAAAGCAAACTTAAAAGACTATGAACTTGAGTGGAGAGCGAGATCCAAGCTATAAATCTTGTGTTACAACCCAAAACAAAACCAAATAAATTTAAAATTCAATACAACATTCAATTTAAACAACTTTGAAATAAATGGAGATATGAATACACAGTCTTTTGCCTTGCCTTCTCTACTATTTGGCATGGCCTAGGGATGTGTTTGGCTCTAGTTTGGACAAGTTTTGGCTCGGGTACAAGAATAGGAATGCACGGCCTAAGGTCAAAATGTAGTGGAGGTTACAAAGCATGAAGGTGGAGAGTTTAAAGGGAAATAGTGTAATATTTGGTCAAAACAAAGGCTCGACTTGGGGTTATGGCTCGGCCTAGGTGCAAGATGACTGGTCAGAGGCGGAAATGCGTGTGTGGTGGTCAGGTCAGAGGAGTGGTGGCGGCCTATGGTGGTGGTTGAAGTGGATGAGCAAGTAGTGGTCAAATAACATGTTTATTAGGCCTTTGGTTGCATTTTTGAGGGGTTTGGTCACCATGGAGGGCTCGGCTTTGGTCATGGCCTAGAGTACAGGTGGTGGTGATGGCAGGGAAGAGATGTAGGAGTTTGTGGCTGCGGCTATGGAGGATAGGCTTATCAAATAGCATGAGAAAACAAGGCAAAAATGCATGAAAATAAGGAACAAAAGACGAAAAAATGATGTAGCCATTACCCAAATCTTTGCAACCCGTGAATGAAATGAGATGAAGATGTTTTTTGCATGAAAAGTAAATGGAATACACAGCTTTACCAAAGAATATTACACGGCTAAAAAAAATTAATGAAGAGTTAAAGAAAATGAAAAGTCTAGAAAGCGAAAAGTCAGAAGAAAAGGAAGAGTCTTTGCCTCTTCGATTTACCATTTCCTTTAAAACAAATAAACCAAAATAATTTCAGCAAATACTCTTAAAAACCGAAACCAAATGAAATAAAATGAAAATAAATTATTAAATTTAAAAAAAAATAGAAAAGAATAAAAGAAATTACTTAAAAATCCAAAATAGTGTCCATAATACAAATAAATCACTACTAGTCTTGGAAAAATATCATCTTCATTTTAAAAATATTATGAAGTAAAAATTTAAAATCAAATAGTTTATTTATCATTTCCAGAAGAAAACAAATAACTAAATTGAAGAAAATATAAAAAAATAAAGAAAATGTTTAAAAATTGAAAACAATGCATGAAAATTACAAGAAAAATACCACTAACTGTAGAAAAATTTCTACTTCACTTTAAAAAAAATTAAAACAAAATTTTAAGTAAAATAAGTTCTAAAACATTTCCAAGATGAAATAAATTCAGTTAAAAATAATTTCAAAAATATTGGGTCGTTACACTCTTCCCCACTCAAACCTTTTCGTCCTCGAAAAGAACGAAAACAAGGAAAATAAGGGAAAACAAGATAGAAAAACAAAATAGTACCTGGAATAAACAATTCTGGGTTTGAAGCACGAATGCTCTCCTCCGTCTCCCTAGTACAATCACGATAATCCGTACTCCACTGTACTTTGACCAGACTAACAGATTTCCTTCTTAGCTGCTTCGTACATTTGTTGACAATACGAAATGGCTTCCTCTCGACAGTCAGATTAGGCTCAATATCCAAGCTATCAAGAGCAGAAAGTTGAACGAACAAGGATGGGTCATGGAGATACCGGTGAAGATGTGAGATGTGGAATACATTATGCACTCCAGAAAGCTTCTCGGGTAAATCCAGACGATAAGCCAAGTAACCAACTCTTTTCACAATACGGAAAGGACCAATGAACCTAGGAGAAAGCTTCCCTCTACGACCAAAGCGAAGAACATTCCTTAAGGGAGAGACCCTAAGGAAAACCAGATCACCAACAGCAAACTCAAGCTTCTGCCTTCGCCTATCAACATACTTCTTCTGCCTATCCTGAGCAACCCTCAACCTTTTCTTAATCTCCTCAACTCTCTCAGAAGCATCCAAAATCATATCAGGACCAAGAACCAAACGATTACCGGATTCAATCCAGCAAGATGGCGATCGATAAGGTCGTCCATGCAAAGCAGCAAATGGAGACGTCTTGATATTGGCCTGAATTCAAAGATAGAAAGAGATAGATAAAAGATTAAGATAAGCTTAAAATAGAAGATAAGATTATACCTGATAACTATTATTGTAGGTGAATTCGATAAGATGCAAATGATCTTCCCAAGATCCACCATAATTAATCACACAAGCACGAAGAAGATCTTCGAGTATCTGAATCATTCTTTCCGTTTAACCGTCGGTCTGCAGATGGTAAGCAGTTCTCAGATTCAGACGGGTACCCAAAGATTCCTGAAAAGCTTTCCAAAACTGGCTGGTAAATATAGTATCACGATCACAAACAATACTAAGAGGAACACCATGGAGACGAACAATCTCCCTCATGCAGATCTCAGGCAAGCTAGAAGCAGAATGGGTAGAATTGACCGGAATAAAATGAGCACATTTGGTCAGCCTATCCACAATAACCCAGATACTCTCATTGCCTTTCCTAGACCTTGGCAATCCATCAATGAAATCCATGGAAACCTATTCCCACTTCCAGGTGGGAATATCTAGGAGCTGCAGCAAACTAGGGGTCTTCTGATGATCGGCCTTGACTTGATGACGAGTCGCACACCGACTAACAAAGATAGAGACATCCCGCTTCATCCCTCTCCACAAATAAATCCTCTTCATATCCTGATACATCTTCGACACTCCAGGATGAATAGAAAGTTTTGATCGATGATTCTCCCGAAGTAACTCTTGCCTCAATCCATCTACATTCGGGACACAAATCCGGCCGTTAATCCTTAAAACACCACTATCATCGATCTGAGCTCCACTATTACCACTACTACCACCAACCCTGCTCCTAACACTCTCCTTCATCAACCTAAGCATCTCGTCCTCATCCTGCTTAGCCTTGATACGATACAGGAGAGGAGAAGAAGCAACAAGCTGACATAACAAAGCCTTCTTCCGACTCAGAGCATCAGCCACAACATTAGCTTTACCGAGAGTATAGCTAATATCAAGGTCGTAAGAAGCCAAAAACTCAAGCCAATGAACATGCCTCTGATTCAAATCCTTCTGGGTGAATATATATCTCAAAGACTGATGATCAGTGAAAAGCTCAAATTTAGCTCCAAGAAGATGATGCCTTCAAAGCTTCAAAGCAAAGACAACAGCAAACAACTCTAAATCATAAGCAGCATAATTAGCTTCATGGGTTTTCAACTGACGGCTGGCATAGGCTATGACCTTACCATCTTGCATGAGAACATCACCCAATCCCTCACGACAAGCATCAGTATATACCGTCAATCCCTCACTTCCGTTTGGAACGGTAAGAACTGGTGCAGAAGTTAGCTTGCTCTTTAACTCGTTGCACGCAGCTTTACACTTCTCATCCCAGATAAACATAACATTCTTACAAGTCAAAGCAGTGTGAGGCGCAGCAATCCGAGCAAAATTCTCGATGACTCTCTGATAGCAACCGGCAAGGCCCAGAAAACTATGAATCTCAGAAGGAGTCTTGGGAGTTTCCCAATCCTGTAATAGAAATAAGGAAAAATAAGAACACAGAAGAGATAGAATAATTAAATAAAAAAGGAAAAGAGAAAGAAAGACTTACATTGATCACGGCGAACTTGGCTGGATCAACAGAAACTCCATTACCAGAAACAATATGTCCAAGGGATCTGACTTCATCTTTCCAGAAATGGCATTTAGAAAATTTAGCCTTCAATTGATGACTTCTAAGAATCTCCAGAATAGATTTCAAATGCGACTCTTGCTCTGCCTTGATCTTAGAAGAGACAAGGATATCATCAATAAAGACTATAACAAGTTTATTAAGCATAGCACGAAAAACACGATTCATAAGATCCACAAAGAAAGCAGGAGCATTAGTCAAACCAAAAGGCATGACTAACCATTCAAAGAACCCATTCTCAGTCCGGAAAGCAGTCTTTGGGAATGCTTTCCTCAGCAACTTTGAGCTGGTGAAAACCTGTGGCAAGATCAAGCTGAGAGAAACAAGTAGCACCATCAAGCTGATCAAACATATCATTAATGCGAGGCATTGGATATCTGTTTTTCATAGTGAGCTTGTTTAGCTCCCTATAGTCAACACACACTTTCAAAGAACCATCTGACCTGGTGACGAAAACCACCGTCGCTCCCCATTCTGAATAGCTAGGTCTGATCAGACCTTTGGAGAACAAGTCCTCAATTTGCTTTGCTAACTCAACCTTCTCATGAGGTGCCATTCTTCTAGGAGGAAGAACAACAGGTCGAGCTCCCGGAATTAGGTCAATGCGGCAATCAATCTCCCGCTTAAGAGGCAAAGCGGTGAATTCACCAAAAACATCTGGAAAGAGTTTGACCACACGGTTCGAATGAAGATCCTCAGGAGTAGAATCCAGGGAATAAATAAAACTTCCAACAAATCCCGAGGCATGCATCACTAAAGAACAAAGGAATTATCCAGATCATTCTCAAGATAAACAGACCCGGCTTTAGAAGAGATATGAGCATCATGCCTACCAAGCCAATCACCACCAAACAACAAATCAAAAGCATTGAAACCCAAAACATAAAAACCTCCACTGAAGTAATGATCAGAATAAAGAAGCTTCACTTGTTTACAAATCCTATTAAGGTTTGCGGGACCCCCAATTGGATTTGAAAAAAATAAGGATTCAGAAACATACTCAGGAGAAAGTAGATGCTCAAACTTATCAAACAAATCAACAGATCTAAAACTGTAGGATGCACCAGTATCAAATAGAACATGAACAGGATGCTGAAATAAAGAAAAAGAACCCTGGAGAGTACCTTGGTCATCACTAGGAGCTGGAGGAGCAGGTGCTGGAGAAGAGGCAGAGGTGACAGCAAATATACCAGAAGGCTTACCCTTCTGCTGGGTTGGGCAATCCTTCCTAAAATGGAACGGCTGGAGGCAGATGTGATAAAGATCACGCCTAGCTGGCTGAGCAGGTGGAGGAATGGAAATACCAACAATAGTAGGACAACTATTCACATAGTGTCCTTTCTGGTCACACTTGAAGCAGGTGATGGAAGAAAGGTCAACTAGCTGCCTCTGTGCTGGAGTAGATGATGAAGATCCTAAACCAGAATGCTTGAGCAAATTCTTCTTCTATTGCTGGTAACTAAGCTTTCTCTTCTTAGAATTTGCAGAAGAAGTTTGAGATGAAGGAGCACCAACTGAAGCAGGACCATTAGAAGTAGGGTTCTTATAACGAAGAGCCATATCCATAAGCTGGGTAAAAGTGCCATGAACATGCGACTATAGTACTCAGGACGAGCACCAGCAATAAACTTCTAGTTCTTCTTCAGAGGAGTGTCTATGAGACCAGGTCCGAACTTATAAAGTTCATTAAACTTCCTCTCATACTCTGAAAAATACATGCTTCCCATCTTGAGATCCATGAAATCCCTATAAAGGTGGGATTTCCCGGCTTAGGGCATCCATTTAGCAATGAAAGCCTCGCTAAGAAGAATGATAGATAAGCATAGACAAGGTACGAAAGAATGGAAAAACAGAATCCAAAGAAACACAAGAAGATACCTAAACTGTTCCCAAGTAAGATCAGCCTCAATGGTGTTAGCCGTAACCGACTCCCACCAATCTTGGACAGCCTCATGCAACTGCCATGCGGCTAACTGACGCTTCTGGGCATCAGTAATCTCAAGACCAGTAAATATCCTCTCCATGCTTCTCAGCCATTGCTGAGCCTCATTGATAGACTCAGAACTAGTGAACTTGGTTCCTCCAAGATGAGTAAATTCTTTGCAAAGAACAGTGAAACAGATAGGAGCTGGGGCTGGAACTGGGGCAGCACCACGACCCTGACCTCTAGCATTTCGACGATTCATCCTAAAAATTTAAGAATGAATATTAGGACAAAGGTAGAGATAAGATAAAGATAAGACAAGACAAGCCAAGATAAATTCACTTGGATGAACATCCTAATTACAGAAATTTCTAACAAGGTAGATACGAAAGGAAAGAAGTTTAGAAAAATTGCTTTTAAAACAAGAAAAAATTTATATCAAAATAATCTTTGAAAAACCTTTAAAAACCATTTTAAAATCATTTTATATTTTGAAAATACGTTCTCTCACAAAGAAATGATTCTGAAGTTGACTTCACATTCTAGGGTATTTCTACCCTATCTCTAATGATTTCTTGCTCTGCAGGCTAAGGTTTTCCTAAAAATCTGGCTCTGATACCAACTGTAACGACCCATTATTTTCCACTATTCAAATCGACAATAATCCATACATGTCGGACTTAAATAGTACAAAATAACAGATTGTAATAAAAATTTGGAGCAAATGAAATATCAAATCACAGAATCACAAACACAGAACATCATAATATCTCATAGCGGAAAAACAAATACCATAGTAGTTCATGAAGCTACTATCACAAAGTCTCAAAACCAAATACAAAATACATAATATATGTTTGAAAGTAAATATGACATCAAATCCAAAATACAAAGAAGTCCACTAATACAAAGCTGACAACATAACAATAGAACTGAAATATAGATAACTAGATAGGCTGATAAATCTCCAACGATTCCAGACATCCAGAGAGTGGAAATCCAAATCTGTGAATAAACTCAAGCTGACCCGAGCGTAAATAAAACACAAACACTCGAGTCACGACATATATACTTATCCAATGTAAACCAACTCAAGTGAACTGTATTAAAGGTACAAATAATTTAGAAGATGCTTGGGACCGCCCATCCTCTAAGAAACCGTTAAACTATTTACCATATAGTATATTGCGCTACTATAATAATGTCTAATAGTAAAATAAACATACTTTTAAATAGCGTTAAGAAGTGACCCAATGTTCCCCTTAACACAAATAATCCAAATAGTCTATACAGTACCTGCATATCTCCTGATCGGGAGACTACGAGAAGATATTGCATAGGTACGACACAAATAGAAACTCGTAGTAAAGGCTCGATATGGTAGGTGACACGGCACACAAGGCAATGCCAGCGTAGATATACCAATTACGACACTCGGGCTGGTGGTAACGCAGCAGCCACATACCCCCACCTCGGAACACATTCCTAAATCGGAGTGTGGCCACCAAACAATCACAAGTAATAGAATGGTATCAAAGAAATGCGTCCGACCAAAGGAGCTACCCCTTTTGGCCCGAGACCGCTCTTGTTTCTTCCACCTTATGCCAACTCACGGGAGTCGGGTCCACGTAATATACCTCAAAAACATCGCCACCATCCTACTCCATTCTGGAATCTCCACCGCATACACAGTTGTCAAAGTGGTTTTCGGTGTCGACAAAGAGTATGTCCATATACGTTCCTGGTCTCTTTGCCAACCCATCGTTATTATAACCCGTGGTTATAACTTTTAAAAATAATACTTTATTCTTCAATATAAAATATCATTTCAAAACCAAATTCTTTATCCAATAAAGATCAAATCATTTCCAAATCATTTCAATATTTCGAAATATCATATCCTTTCAAAACTTCTCTTTTAAATCATTATTTAGATTCAAATTCAAATATCAAACTTAATACCCTTTTAAAGTTCAAAGATAACATTCATTTATTTCAATTCAAATCATCTTTTAAAATGATTCATTTTCCATTTTATTTCATTCATTTAAATCATTTAAAAGTGAAGTTATTATTCCTTCAAGTCAAGTATTCAAATTTTAAAGTTTCAAGTCATTCGGAGTTCGATTACTAAGTCAAAACCCATAATTATTAAAATTCCAGCCTTTCATAGCATTTAGAAAAACCTGTTATAAGTTATACTTGAAAGCATTTTGATTTAGCAAAGATAGCACTAAAAAACTGTTGTTAAAACTCAGTTTTAGTTAAATTTTAGTTTAAAACAACAAAGACACCATTTTCAGAAATACTGTGGTAGCTCATATTTCAAATCAAAGGTTTTAATTCATTTCTGAAAAGACAACAGACCACTACAGCATTTACAGAAACTGCTGTAATAGGCCTGAGTTAAGTTTTTAGCCTATTCAATTTACTACAGCAAGTACAGCATTTCAAAACTGCTATAATAGCTCTCTTTTTAACCTTTTAGCTCATTTCCCGAAACCATAGCACTTCTGAATGCTATTAAAAGTGATTTCCAGATTTTAATGTATTTCCAGTAATTAATAATCTTCATTTTAAACCCTTTATTCATTGTCAAAATCATAATTTAACATTTGAAAATGTTTGTTAACATGTCAATTAACATATTTCTTATATTTTAAGTTTCTTATAATCAAATCCAATTTCACCAAATTACTTAGTAAATTCAAGTGTAATAGTTTCCAATTCTTAACATTTTTGAATAAACAACTTAATGCTTAAATTTTCTCCATTTTTGTTTCAAATAAAATTTAGTTTCCATTTTTATTTATATAACTAAATTTTTATTTAACCAAATTCCAAATTTTTCCACTTAAATTATGTTTTCAAAATTCAATGTAACTATTCATTTTTCAACATTTTTAACTTATAGAAAATTCCAAATTTCTATATTTAATATTTAGAAATCCAATTTAAATCAAATTTCCATATATACACTTTTAAAATTACTTAAAAATTCTAGAAAATTTACAAAAATAACCACGGGGCCTGTATATAGTTTTCTAACATAGGTCAAGTGATACGGATATATATCATTTCAACCCGCAGTTTACAAATAAAAATCCAGGTTCTATCATTTCAAACCCGCAGTCCCAAGTCAAAAATAAATAATTAAAAACCATTCAGGCCTATCATTTCATCCCATAATGAATTTTCCTTATTCTATAGTCTGTTTGGGTATGTATCATTTCAACCCATAGTGAATCTAATCTACAAGGAACTTGCAGTGTGATAAACAGATTAAAAAATGAACAATTTACAATATACAACGGTAACAGGTGATATGACATGTAACAGGTGAGATGATATGTAATTTAATAGGTTTAACAACATATATATAAATATTCACAGGCAGTTATAGCATCATATATTTTTCTACACATTCAGTTGTTGTTGTTTCATAGCTGCATAAGTATAAATGTCATGTGAGCTTTACTCACCTCTAAATGATGGAGATTGAAAAACCAATAACACACGAAATCAAAAGCAAACTGACAAGACTAGGGACTTGAGTGGAAAGCGAGATCAAAACTATAGACCTTGTGTTACAACCCAAAACAAAACCAAATAAATTTAAAAGTCAATACAACATTCAATTTAAACAACTTTGAAATAAAAGGAGATATGAATACACGGTCGTTTGCCTTGCCTTTTCTACTATTTGGCATGGCCTAGGGATGTGTTTGTCTCTGGTTTGGACAAGTTTTGGCTTGGGTACAAGCCTAGGAATGCACTGCCTAAGGTCAAAATGTAGTGGAGGTTACAAAGCATGAAGGTGAAGAGTTTAAAGGCAAATAGTGTAATATTTGGTCAAAACAAAGGTTCGACCTTGGGGTTATGGCTCGGCTTGGGTGCACCATGACTGGTTAGAGGCGGAAATGGGTGTGTCATGGTCAGGCCAAAGGAGTGGTGGCGGCCTATGGTGGTGGTTGAAGTGGATGAGCAAGTAGTGGTCAAATAACATGTTTTTTAGGCCTTTGGTTGTATTTTTAAGGGGTTTGGTCACCATGGAAGGATCGACTATGGTCATGGCCTAGAGTATAGGTGGTGGTGGTGGCAGGGAAGAGATGTAGGATTTTGTGGCTGCGGCTATGGAGGAGAGGCCTATCAAATAGCATGAGAAAGCAAGGCAAAAATGCATGAAAATAAGGAAGAAAAGAAGAAAAAATGATGTGGCCATTACCCAAATCTTTGAAAGCCGTGAATGAAATGAGATGAAGATGTTTTTTGCATGAAAAGTAAATGGAATACACAGCTTTATCAAACAATATTTGTAACAACCCTAATTTTAGCGATTACCTGAGAATATTAAATTATAACGGCGGTTATAATTTAATAGTGTAAATTAATAACCAATGAGGAATTTAAATTGTTTATTGGGAATAAAAAATATATTTGAGGATAAAAATGAGAAAATATTCTGAAAACTTTATTAAGATGATTTGAGAAAATAAAATGAGGAAAATGTGTTTTATTTAGAGTTAATGCAATAATTTTGTTAATTATTGCTATTTACTTCTTTTAATGATTTTTAAAAGAAGTGATTAATTTTAAGATGAGATATATTCATAATAATGATGGAATTGAGTTTAAAAATATAATTTAAGTGTAAAACTATATTTGAAAAGGGTTATAAAATTTTATTACACAAAAATATTATTTTTGTGTAATTTATAATGTTAATTACAATGGAATTTGTAATTAAAGATGTAAATTTGTTATTTATAAAAAGGAAAAGAAATATGATGATAAAAAGTTTTAAAAATATAAATAATCTTTTATTTTGAGTATATAACATTTTATCATCATGAATATGAAGTTTTATAAATTTTTGATATGAAATAAAGTTGAATAGATGATTGAATTTGAAGGTGTGCATTGTTAACATGTAACTAAGTGATTAATTTGTAACCTAAGCTAATTTTCTTGAAAAATTAGACTCTAGCCCATTAACATACTTCACTTGGCCTGTTAGAAAAGAAATGAGAAACATATTTCTCTTCCTAAAACATCAGTACGTTCATTCTCCTTCTCAAAAAAAAAACATTCATCTTCCTAAACCCTAGTTCCTAATTTCAAAATTCAAAGCTCAAATCAAAGGGATTTTGTCCAATAATGTAGAGTATGTGTTTTAAACTCTATCTCTATCTTTTAGAACTCTAAAAGAATGATTTTGATCCCCTTTTTGATCAAATTGCTTGCAGTTCAAATTTCGTTCTTGAGTTTTTTGGTGATTTTGGAGAAGCTAAGAGGTTAGCAAGGCTTAAAAGATGATTTAGCAAGCTATAGGAAAGTAAAAGGTGAGTTAATCACTCACACTACTACCTTTAATCTATAAGAATAATTTTCAGAGTATAATTGAATTGAATTGGATGGTTTGATGATTGAATTGCTTTCAAATTAGTTGTGAATTGGTTTCTTGAATTTGAATGATTACATGGTTGTAGTTTGCTGAAAATTGTTTGTAAAAATATCGCTGCAGTAAAACAGCGATATCTTAGTGCCAGTTTATCCAAATTAGCTCAAACTTTTTGCAGTTGAAAGACCATTCTATTAGCTACAAGTTTTCTTTTAATAACTTTAATAAATTCCATGGTTTAGAGGGTGGAAATCGGGTTTGAAACCGATGTACACAGCTCTGCTCTGTGCAATATTTTTGTTAAAACCTGATATTGAAATCACCATAACTTTAAAATGGTAGATCTAAATTGAGTTAAGTTTTTTTCAATAGGAAGATGCTTTTATAAGGAACAACTTTTATGTTCATTACTTTTTGTAATTAAGCTATTCACTAAGAGTAACTTGAGTTTGAAGAACATGTAACCTTTCTGTCCTGTGTTTTAATCTTAGCTTTGAAATGCAGAAATTATTTTAGGCATATCTTTCTAGTTTCTTATCGGATTTGGATGATTTTTGCATTTACGGAAAGATTATTTTATATGTGACAACTTTAGTGTTGAACACATTTGCATATTTTGGGAATAAATTGATCAAAATGCTGTTGCAAACTCTCAGCTCTGTCACTTTGGTAATTATGTTATCCAAACTGAACACAGTTAGTAAATTGATCATATCTTCCTTGTTTCTTGTCCGATTTGGAAGATTTTTGAAGTTCCAGAAATCTTATTTTATATGTGACAACTTTACTGTTGAAAACATTTGCATATTTTGAGAATAAATTGATCAAAATGCTGTTGCAAACTCTTAGCTCTGTCACTTTAGTAATTATGTTATCCAAACTGAACATAGTTAGTAAATTGATCATATCTTCTTTGTATCTTGTCCGATTTGGATGATTTTTGAAGTTCTGAAAAGTTTATTTTATATGTGACAACTTTACTGTTGAACTTATTTGCATATTTTTGGAATAAATTGATCAAAATGATGTTGCAAACTCTCAACTCTGTCACTTTAGTAATTATGTTATCCAAACTGAACACAGTTAGTAAATTGATCATATCTTCCTTATTTCTTGTCCGATTTGGATGATTTTTAAAGTTCCGGAAAGCTTATTTTATATGTGACAGCTTTACTGTTGAACACATTTGCATATTTTGAGAATAATTTGATCAAAATTCTGTTGCAAACTCTCTTCTCTGTCACTTTAGTAATTATGTTATCCAAACTTAACACGGTTAGTAAATTGATCATATCTTCCTTGTTTCTTGTCGGATTTGGATGATTTTTTTAAAGTTCCGGAAAGCTTATTTTATGTGTGACAACTTTCCTATTGAACACATTTGCATATTTTGAGTATAGGTTGATCGAAGCTATTTGAGATTATTGATTCTGAGATGTTTTGCCATTTTATGGCGTATTTTGAGTTTTATAATTTCTATTTATTGGAGTTATTTAAGATGGCCAATATTTGGCAAGCATTATGGTTTGAGATCTCCTATGTAGGAGTATGATCGATGAGAACCATTACGATGTTTTATTTACTTGCCAATGACATAAGGCAAGTCTTGAATTTATGATTTCATATTTTGAGATTTATGGTTTATGAGAAACCATCATGATGTTTTTCACTTGTCGATGGGATGAGACAAGATATGATGCCATTTAATACTTATCGATGAGATGAGATAAGTATGGTATCTCTTTATCACTCGCCAATGAGACTAGGCGAGATATAATTTTCTGAGTTTTATGATGTTTTTAGTGTGGCATCGACTAACGGCTAGTAAACCGCTTAGTGCGAATGTGTGGTATGGGACACACGTTAACACTTTTCGGGTTCCTATCCGTGAGTTTGTGACACATTCACGATGTTTACCTAATGAACTGCTTTGGAAAAGTGTCAGCGACCTTGTCATGAGTAGGAACTGCTTTGGAAAGGTGTCAGGGACCTTGTCATGAGTACGAACTGCTTTGGAAAGGTGTCAGCGACCTTGTCATGAGGACGAACTGCTTTGGAAAGGTGTCAGCGACCTTGTCATGAGTACGAACTGCTTTGGAAAGGTGTCAGCGACCTTGTCATGAGGACGAACTGCTTTGGAAGGTGTTAGCGACCTTGTCTAAGGCTTCAGCCGTCTGAGTTTAGCACGTGAAGCATTGCTTCGGCATTGTATTTAGGGATATGGCCAATCTGGGTTTTATGAGTTTTGAATTCGCCATTTTTGGTGCATTAGTGTTAAGATTTTCTGAGTTTTGAACATGCATCGAATTCTTTATTGAATTTGAGATTTTATGAGTTTGAATTCGTATCGAGTTCCATGAGTTTGAATTCGTATCGTGTTCCATGAGCTTTTATGATTGAGACGTATGTGTGAGATTTAGCCGACTTGGTCTACTTATGAGTTTGAGATCTCACATTCTTATGGAGTTGTCTTGTGTTGCTTTCATGACTTCTATTTGTGATTGAGATGATTTTTCTCCTTTTCGAAGTAATGGTTCATCGAACCATTTGAGTTTTGCTTGAGTTTTATATGAGTTGATTTGAGTTCATTATGGTTTATCGCTAATGTATGAGGCACTTGTGTTTTATTTGAGTATTGAGTTACCTCTTTCGAGGTATTTAGTCACTTAAGTAGCGTTTGTTACTTAAGTATTGAGCTATGAGTTATCTAATCCTTCTCCTCATTCGATAAGGAGTATCACTATATCCATTCTGCTTCAAATTATCAATATTGACTTATTTGTGTAGCTAGACTGACCCGTGTATTTATACTCGGGTCAGACCGAGTTATTTCAGGTATCATCTATTGGACTTAGCTTGAAGTTGGTGTTGGATATCATCTCCTCTTTCGCTTGAGTAGTTTATTTCTTCCGCATACTCTGATATTTTTACATTCGATTTGATGTATATGGTGTGGTTGAGAACCACCTTTATTTTATTCATATTGTATTGTACTAAACTTGTATCAATGTATATGTATATATATATATATATATATATGATGTCGATTACTGTTCTGTGATGTGCTTTACATTTAGTTATTGTATTTTGTTCTGATAGATCCGTCAACCACCTATAGTTTTGGATTAAGCATTTACTATGTATGTCGATCTATTGAGATAGAAACGAAAAAAAAAAATTATATTGCATTTATCGACGTATTCAGTAGATGTTTAAGACAAAGTTATAGATGGTCGCCCTTAACCAGCCCTATTCTAAGCTTTAGTAGACAGAATTACTCGTTAATTCTCTTTACTAAGGTGGGTCTCGGGGTGGGGCGTTACAGTTTGGTATCAGAGCTGTGGTTAGAACAAAGTAGGATAAACACAGAACAGTATGTATATCATGATACATCGAAGTACAATACGAGTGAAACATTGTCCTTTATTCAAGCTTGTTTTTGAATCGAGCCTTGATTCTTTTTTGAGTTTTGGGATTGTTGAGATGGAATATGTCTAGGAATATAGATGTATTGTATTCCGTAGTATTCCATAATAGAGTTTGGGTGTCATATTATCTTACAAATAACCTTATTTAGGATTATTGTATTCTTATTTTTGTCGATACGAGTGAGTTCATATCGATGGGGCTAATTGATTTCTTTGAAGCATTCTTGTTGTATTCCTTTGAAAGTCGTGAACCCTATTAAGGGGTCCACAATGATTGGCTTGTTGTGAGCATTTCGAGTTTCCTATTTGTTGCTGCTTTAGTGAGTATTTGTTTATTACTCACTATATTGAGATGTATTTGATTTGAGATGGATTGACTTATTTGATGTTAAGTCTGATCCTTTTTGTTGTTATAGGATCCTACAATTATTTAGGCATCCAAATTTGATTGTTTTATTATTTCTATCACTTTGGAATGTTAATAATGATTCTGAAGTTTCTGTATTCACTCTTGAGTATCGACATGTTGATGATATATCTCGAATTCCAATCAAGGTGACTTTGTTGATTTTTGTGAGTCCGTTTGGATTTGACATTCAACTAGGCAATCGAATATTGAGGTAACCTTATTCCTGGCTCTTAGCTCTTCGATTATCCTTCCACGAGGATATCCACTAAGGAATGAGGTGAGTTTCTAGATTATTCGAGTTCGATTGAGTTTATCATTCAGTTTCTTTAAATATCCTTTTCGAATACTCAATCAGTGTTATCCTTTGCAGCATTACTTTGTTTTAAGTAATGATTTGTGGTTTGTATGCTTCTTTTCCTTCGAGGAGAATATCTGGCTTATCTTTGGTCTTGATGATTTCCGAGAGTGGCTCATCCTCATGTAGGAGTTGACGAACACTCCATCTCCTTTTGTTGATTTTGTGAATCGCGTACTCTAGGAATATCTCGATGCATTCTCTTAATGTTCTTTGGTTTGAGTTTTTGAAGCCATATATATGAGTTTTAAAAAGAGAAATTGGAGTTTTGAGGTATTTTAAAAATCAAAGAATGTTTTGAGAATATATTTATATGAGCAATATTCTTTCATAGAAATAATTTGAGAGTGTTGGGTTATCCATCGAGTAGTTAAGAGTTCTGGTCGATACGCCTGATCAACGTTATCGATAGGAATCTCCTAAATGCTATGATGAGGCAATCAAACACGATGATTTGTGTTTTAAGGATTGAGATTTTGAAAATAATATTTGAGATTAAATATTAAATTTATTTTTGAATGGTAATTGCAGCCATTGATTTTAGAGACGAGTATCAGAGTGGCGAGGCAGTTTTGATCGTTCGATCGACTCTGCAGCCAATAGACATATCTATTTATTAGAGATTCAGTGGCGAGGCAATGCCATTTATTTATTTATTTATTTTGAAATTATAAAGATGAGAATATGTTCGAAAATTATCGAGCTGTGCTTTATTGGAAGAATTAATTTTGAGATTTTAGAATCTATATTATATACATTGAATGTATTAAGGGAAGAGTATAATAAGAGAATTTGAAGATTTTTTTAAAAACTATTTAGGTGATTTAATATAAGAGTAAAGAAAACCCATAATTTATTTTTAGGAATATTATTATGGATTTACAAAATTCTTTGGAAATTAATTTTGAAGTAAGAGATGAAATTTGAATTTTAACTTTGAGTTTTAAATTACTTACTAAGTAATATAGTAAAGAGTTTGAGAAATTTTCAAATGTTGAAAATTGAGATTTTAAAATTTAAAAGATGTTTAGATTAAAAATTATAAATATCTTGGATTAAAAGATAATTTGAGCTTATATCCTTGTTCTTGAATATATTCTATCTTTGAGCTATTATTATCGACGTGCATTTTTCGCGGTCATTCGAGTTTGGTGGCCTTTTGAGAAGCCATCTTGTGATTTATCTATCTTGTCTATTGTGTCTACCCTATTGTGAGGATGTTCTTTCCGCATATTTATGAAAAAAATCTTATTGATGTTCTTCTCAATTGCTTAGAGTTCGGGTTTAAGTGAGTTTGATCCCGACTCTATTTGTAGATTTTTATGAAATCAATCATTTTCGATTGATTAATTGTTGAGCATCTTATTGAGTTTTGATCGAAGACGGGATATCTTCGAAATTCTTTCGAGTTACAAGGAAAATTCGATGGTTTACTAATCACCATTTTAGCATTTGATGAGCCATTGGATTAACCAAGTGAGTTTTTGATTATTTCTTTCGACCATTCTATATTGAGAGTATGAATGATTTGGAATTCAAGAATGTCTTTATCCTTCGATGATTGTATCTTTTATGTTGTTTACAGCTCTTTTTCAAGAAAATTGTGGGGACGCAATTTTTGTAAGAGGGGGAGTCTGTAACAACCCTAATTTTAGCGATTACCTGAGAATATTAAATTATAACGGCGGTTATAATTTAATAGTGTGAATTAATAACCAATGAGGAATTTAAATTGTTTATTGGGAATAAAAAATATATTTGAGGATAAAAATGAGAAAATATTCTGAAAACTTTATTAAGAAGATTTGAGAAAATAAAATGAGGAAAATGTGTTTTATTTAGAGTTAATGCAATAATTTTGTTAATTATTGCTATTTACTTCTTTTAATGATTTTTAAAAGAAGTGATTAATTTTAAGATGAGATATATTCATAATAATGATGGAATTGAGTTTAAAAATATAATTTAAGTGTAAAACTATATTTGAAAAGGGTTATAAAATTTTATTACACAAAAATATTATTTTTGTGTAATTTATAATGTTACTTACAATGAAATTTGTAATTAAAGATGTAAATTTGTTATTTATAAAAAGGAAAAGAAATATGATGATAAAAAGTTTCAAAAATATAAATAATCTTTTATTTTGAGTATATAAAATTTTATCATCATGAATATGAAGTTTTATAAATTTTTGATATGAAATAAAGTTGAATAGATGATTGAATTTGAAGGTGTGCATTGTTAACATGTAACTAAGTGATTAATTTGTAACCTAAGCTAATTTTCTTGAAAAATTAGACTCTAGCCCATTAACATACTTCACTTGGCCTGTTAGGAAAGAAATGAGAAACATATTTCTCTTCCTAAAACATCAGTACGTTCATTCTCCTTCTCAAAAAAAAAAACATTCATCTTCCTAAACCCTAGTTCCTAATTTCAAAATTCAAAGCTCAAATCAAAGGGATTTTGTCCAATAATGTAGAATAAGTGTTTTAAACTCTATCTCTATCCTTTAGAACTCTAAAAGAATGATTTTGATCCCCTTTTTGATCAAATTGCCTGATGTCCAAATTTTGTTCTTGAGTTTTTTGGTGATTTTGGAGAAGCTAAGAGGTTAGCAAGGCTTAAAAGATGATTTAGCAAGCTATAGGAAAGTAAAAGGTTAGTTAATCACTCACACTACTACCTTTAATCTATAAGAATAATTTTCAGAGTATAATTGAATTGAATTGGATGGTTTGATGATTGAATTGCTTTCAAATTAGTTGTGAATTGGTTTCTTGAATTTGAATGATTACATGGTTGTAGTTTGCTGAAAATTGTTTGTAAAAATATCGCTGCAGTAAAACAGCGATATCTTAGTGCCAATTTATCCAAATTAGCTCAATATTTTTTCAGTTGAAAGACCATTCTATTAGCTACAAGTTTTCTTTTAATCACTTTAATAAATTCCATGGTTTAGATGGTCGAAATTGGGTTTGAAACCGATGTACACAGCTCTGCCCTGTGCAATATTTTTGTTAAAACCTGATATTGAAATCATCATAACTTTAAAATGGTAGATCGAAATTGAGTTAAGTTTTTTTCAATAGGAAGATTCTTTTATAAGGAACAACTTTTATGTTCATTACTTTTTGTAATTAAGCTGTTTACTAAGAGTAACTTGAGTTTGAAGAAGATGTAACCTTTCTGTCCTGTGTTTTAATCTTAGCTTTGAAACGAAGAAATTATTTTAGGCATATCTTTCTAGGTTCTTATCGGATTTGGATGATTTTTGAATTTCCAGAAAGATTATTTTATATGTGACAACTTTAGTGTTGAACACATTTGCATATTTTGGGAATAAATTGATCAAAATGCTGTTGCAAACTCTCAGCTCTGTCACTTTGGTAATTATGTTATCCAAACTGAACACAGTTAGTAAATTGATCATATCTTCCTTGTTTCTTGTCCGATTCAGATGATTTTTGAAGTTCCAGAAATCTTATTTTATATGTGACAATTTTACTGTTGAACATATTTGCATATTTTGGGAATAAATTGATCAAAATGCTGTTGCAAACTCTTAGCTCTGTCACTTTAGTAATTATGTTATCCAAACTGAACATAGTTAGTAAATTGATCATATCTTCCTTGTTTCTTGTCCGATTTGGATGATTTTTGAAGTTCCAGAAAGCTTATTTTATATGTGATAATTTTACTGTTGAACTCATTTGCATATTTTTGGAATAAATTGATCAAAATGATGTTACAAACTCTCAACTCTGTCACTTTAGTAATTATGTTATCCAAACTGAACACAGTTAGTAAATTGATCATATCTTCCTTGTTTCTTGTCCGATTTGGATGATTTTTGAAGTTCTAGAAAGCTTATTTTATATGTGACAACTTTGCTGTTGAACACATTTGCATATTTTGAGAATAAATTGATCAAAATTCTGTTGCAAACTCTCTTCTCTGTCACTTTAGTAATTATGTTATCCAAACTTAACACAGTTAGTAAATTGATCATATCCTCCTTGTTTCTTGTCGGATTTGGATGATTTTTTTTAAGTTCCGGGAACCTTATTTTATGTGTGACAACTTTATTATTGAACACATTTGCATATTTTGAGTATAGGTTGATCGAAGCTATTTGAGATTATTGATTCTGAGATGTTTTGCCATTTTATGGCGTATTTTGAGTTTTATAATTTCTATTTATTGGAGTTATTTAAGATGGCCAATATTTGGCAAGCATTATGGTTTGAGATCTCCTATGTAGGAGTATGATCGATGAGAACCATTAAGATGTTTTATTTACTTGCCAATGACATAAGGCAAGTCTTGAGTTTATGATTTCATATTTTGAGATTTATGGTTTATGAGAAACCATCATAATGTTTTTCACTTGTCGATGAGATGAGACAAGATATGATGCCATTTAATACTTATCGATGAGATGAGATAAGTATGGTTTCTCTTTATCATTCGCCAATGAGACTAGGAGAGATATAATTTTCTCAGTTTTATGATGTTTTTAGTGTGGCATCGACTAACAGCTAGTAAACCGCTTAGTGCGAATGTGTGGTATGGGACACACGTTAACACTTTTTGGGTTCCTATCCGTGAGTTTGTGACACATTCACGATGTTTACCTAACGAACTGCTTTGGAAAGGTGTCAGCGACCTTGTTATGAGTAGGAACTGCTTTAGAAAGGTGTCAGTGACCTTGTCATGAGTACGAACTGCTTTGGAAAGGTGTCAACGACCTTGTCATGAGGACGAACTGCTTTGGAAAGGTGTCGGTGACCTTGTCATGAGTACGAACTGCTTTGGAAAGGTGTCAGCGACCTTGTCATGAGGACGAACTGCTTTGGAAGGTGTTAGCGACCTTGTCTAAGGCTTCAGCCGTCTGAGTTTAGCACGTGCAGCATTGCTTCGGCATTGTATTTAGGGATATGGCCAATCTGGGTTTTATGAGTTTTGAATTCGCCGTTTTTGGTTCATTAGTGTTAAGATTTTCTGAGTTTTGAACATGCATCGAATTCTTTATTTAATTTGAGATTATATGAGTTTGAATTCGTATCGAGTTCCATGAGTTTGAATTCGTATCGTGTTTCATGAGTTTTTATGATTGAGACGTATGTGTGAGATTTAGCCGTCTTGGCCTACTTATGAGTTTGAGATCTCACATTCTTATGGAGTTGTCTTGTGTTGCTTTCATGACTTCTATTTGTGATTGAGATGATTTTTCTCCTTTTCGGAGTAATGGTTCATCGAACCATTTGAGTTTTGCTTGAGTTTGATATGAGTTGATTTGAGTTCATTATGGGTTATCGCTAATGATATGAGGCACTTGTGTTTTATTTGAGTATTGAGTTTGAGTTACCTCTTTCGAGGTATTTAGTCACTTAAGTAGCGTTTGTTACTTAAGTATTGAGCTATGAGTTATCTAATCCTTCTCCTCATTCGAGAAGGAGTATCACTATATCCATTCTGCTTCAAATTATCAATATTGACTGATTTGTGTAGCTAGACTGACCCGTGTATTTATACTCGGGTCAGACCGAGTTATTTCAGGTATCATCTATTGGACTTAGCTTGAAGTTGGTGTTGGATATCATCTCCTCTTTCGCTTGAGTAGTTTATTTCTTCCGCATACTCTGATGTTTTTACATTCGATTTGATGTATATGGTGTGGTCGAGTACTACCTTTATTTTATTCATATTGTATTGTACTAAACATGTATCAGTGTATATGTATATATATATGATGTCGATTACTGTTTTGTGATGTGCTTTACATTTAGTTATTGTATTTTATTCTGATAGATCCGTCAACCACCTATAGTTTTGGATTAAGCATTTACTATGTATGTCGATCTATTTAAATAGAAAAGAAAAAAAATTATATTGCATTTATCGACGTATTCAATAGATGTTTAAGACAAAGTTATAGATGGTCACCCTTAACCAGCCCTATTCTCCGCTTTAGTAGACGGAATTACTCGTTAATTCTCTTTACTAAGGTGGGTCTCGGGGTGGGGCGTTACAATATTACATGGCTAAAGAAAATTAATGAAGAGTTAAAGAAAATGAAAAGTCTAAAAAGCGAAAAGTCAAAAGAAAAGGAAGAGTCTTTGCCTCTTCGATTTACCATTTCCTTTAAAACAAATAAACCAAAATATTCAGAAAATACTCTTAAAAACCAAAACCAAATGAAATCAAATGAAAATAAATTATTAAATTTAAATAAAAATAGAAAAGAATAAAAGAAGTTGCTTAAAAATCCAAAACAATGTCCAGAAATTATAAATAAATCACTACTTGTCTTGGAAAAATATCATCTTCATTTTAAAAATATTATGAAGTAAAAATTTGAAATAAAATAATTTATTTGTCATTTCTAGAATAAAATAAATAATTAAATTGGAGAAAATAGAAAAAAAAACTAAAGAAGATGTTTAAAAATTGAAAACAAGCCATGAAAATTACAAGAAAAATACTACTAATTCTAGAAAAATTTCTACTTCACATTAAAATATTTTAAAACAAAACTATAAGTAAAATAAGTTCTAAAACATTTCCAAGATGAAATAATTTCAATTAAAAATAATTTCAAAAATATTGGGTTGTTACATCAGCTCTATGGAACTACTATTTTCTCTAAGCTTGATCTTGCCATAGGTTTTCACCAGCTCAGAGTTGCTGAGGAAAGTATTCCAAAGACTTCTTTCCATATTGAGAATGGATTTTATGAATGGTTACTCATTCCATTCGGTTAGACTAATTCTTCTGCTTTCTTTATTGGTTTGCTGAATCAAGTCTTTCGTGATGTGCTTAATAAGTTTGTTCTAGTCATTATTGATGATATCCTTGTTTTCTCCAAGACAAGTGATGAGCATGAGTTGCATTTGAAATATGTTCTAGAGACTCTTAGAAATCATCAATTGAAGGCTAAATTTTCGAAATGCCATTTCTGAAGAGATGAAGTTCGATTCCTTGGACATATTGTTTCTAGTGATGGAGTTTCTGTTGTTCCAATCAAGATCAATGCAGTCAATGTAAGTCTTCCCTTTCTTCTCTTTCTTTAATTTGATCATCCTATCTTTTCTGTGGTCCTTACTTCTCCTTATTCTACTACAGGATTGGGAAACTCCTAGGACTCCAACTGGTGTTCGTAGTTTTCTAGGCCTTGCCGGTTATTATTGGAGATTCATTGAGAACTTTGCTTGGATTTCTGAACCTCTCACTGCTTTGACTCACAAGAATGCTAAGTTTATTTGGAGTGACAAGTGTGAAGATGCATTCAATGAGTTGAAGTGTAAGCTTACTTTTGCACCTGTGCTTACCGTTTCGAATGGAAATGAGGGATTAACGGTATACACGGATGCTTATTATGAGGGTTTGGGGGCTATTCTTATGCAAGATGGGAAGGTGATTGCTTATGCTAATCGCCAACAGAAGAACCATGAGGACAATTATGCAGCTCATGATCTTGAATTACTTATTGTATTCTTTGCTTTGAAGCTTTGGAGGCATCATCTTTTAGGTGCAAAGTTTGAGCTCTTCATTGATCATCAGTCTTTGAAATATATCTTCACCCCAAAGGATTTGAATCAGAGACAAGTTCGATGGCTTGAGTTTCTTGCTTCTTACGACCTTGATATTATCTGTACTCTCGGTAAAGCTAATGTCGTGGCCGATGCTTTGAGTCACAAGAAGGCTAGTTGGGCTAGCTTGTTAATTCTTCCTCCTCTATCTTGGATCGGATCATTGCTAAGCAGGATGAGGATTTGATTAAGGAGAATGTTCGGAGTAGAGTTGGTGGTAGTAGTCCTGATGGTAGTGGAGCTCAAATCGACGATTGAGGTATTTTGATGATCAATAATAGGATTTATGTCCCGAGTGTTGATGGTTTGACGCAAGAGTTACTTCAGGAACATCATCGATCCAGACTTTCAATTCATCCAGATGTGTCGAAGATGTATCAGGATATGAAGAAGCTTTATTGGTGGAGAGATATGAGGCGAGATATCTCTTTCTTTGTTAGTAGGTGTGCAACTTTTCAACAAGTCAAGGAAGATCACCAGAAGACCCTTGGTTTGTTGCAGCCCCTTGAGAATCCCAATTGAAAATGGGAAGAGGTTTCCATGGATTTTATTGATGGTTTACTGAGGACTAGGAAGGGCAATGAGAGCATCTGGGTTATTGTGGATAGATTGACCAAATCAGCTCATTTCATTCAAGTCAAATCTACCCGTTCTACTTCCAGTCTGGCTGAGATTTATATGATGGAGATTGTTTGTCTCTATGGTGTTCCTATCAGCATTGTTTATGATCGGGATCCTATTTTCACCATTTAGTTTTGGAAAGCTTTTCAGGAATCTTTGGGTACCCATCTGATTCTGAGCACTGCTTACCATCCACGGACCGATGGTCAAACAGAATGAGCGAATCAGATTCTAGAGGATCTTCTTCGTGTTTGTGCTCTGGATTATAGAGGATCTTGGGAATATCATCTCCATTTGGTTGAATTCACCTATAACAATGGTTATCAGGTATATTTTCTATCTTCGGTTTTGATCTTATCTTAATCTATCTCATTCCATCTTTGAGTTCAGGCTAGTATTAAGATGTCTCCGTTTGCTGTCCTTTACGGAAGACCTTGTAGATCTCCATCATGCCAGATTGAATCCGGTAATCGTTTGATTGTTGGTCCTGAGATGATCTTGAAAGCTTAGAAGAAGGTTGAGGATTGCCCAGGATAGGCAGAAGAAGTATGCTGATCGGCGTAGGAGGAGTTTGGAGTTTATTGTTGGTGATCAGATTTTTCCTTATGGTCTCTACCTTAAGGAATGTGGTTCAGTTCGGTCGTAGAGGGAAGCTTGCTCCTAGGTTCATTAGTCCTTTCCGCATTGTGGAAAGAGTTGATTCTTTAGCTTATCGTCTGGATCTGCCTGAGAAATTTTCTCGAGCACAAAATGTATTCCATGTTTCGCATCTTCGTCAGTATCTGCATGATCCATCTCTTATTGTCCAGCCTTCTACTCTTGATAGTTTGGATATTGAGCCTAATCTGACTTTTGAGAGGAAGCCAATTCGTATCGTCGATCGAGGTACGAAGCAGCTAAGAAAGAAATCTGTCAATTTGGTCAAGTGTAGTGGAGAACTAATGATAGGGATTGTACTTTGGAGATAGAGGAGAGTATACGTTGTTCGAATCCGGAATTGTTCGTTTCAGATACTTTTGCTTTACTATCTTATTTTCCTTTGTTATCCTTGTTTCATTCCTTTTCGAGGACGAAAAGTTTTGAGTGGGGGAGAGGGTAACAACCCTAAATTTTGTAAATATTTTTAAACTTAATTTATTTGAAAACTTTGATCTTTAATAATTAAAATTTGAAATTCTAGAATTTTATTTGATGTTTTTGTATTTTATCTTCCAAATAGAAATTTAAGAAATTTTTGGAAATTTTACATTTTTGGTCAAAATTGACATTTATTTGAAAATTTTAAAGTTTAAAATTTTAAATTCTAATCTTTTTATTTGAAACTGGATATAACTCTAATATCATTATGCTTTGTTTCATTTAATTCTGATTTATACTTTGTAAATTGGATAACATTCAGCGTTTTAAAAACAATTAATTTCTGTGTTTTGTTCTATATTTTCCTATGTCCGCCTATTTGTGTTATTTTTATTTTGTTTGTATACACTTTGATTTATTTATGTAGATGTTTCATTTGTATATATTTTATTTAATAGCGGGGAAAAGAATCAGTTGGATATACGTTACTTGTTTTAAATTAGGCATACGTTTCATTTGCTTTAATTCTTGCCTTTATTTGCTTGGCCTATTTATTTCCTACCAAGCCGCTCAACCTATTCCTCAAACCCTAGCACCTCCTCTATTATCAATTCACATACAGAAACATCTCACCACATCTCATTTTCTTTTGCATATCCAGAGAAAAATACTGTAAGTTTCAATGGCCTCCTCCTTCTTTCTTTTCCTTTTTCTTTCTCATTTCCCTTGTTTTTCCCCCTGCTTTGCTCGGCCCCACCATAATTCCAACCAAAATTTCCTCTCCTCCTCCACCATGACCGGCCATCCACTCCTCCTCACCATCCCATGCTTTGACCATGACCTTAAGACCTTGATCCACCACCAAACTTGACGAAAACCATTCCAAGCCTTCCATTTCCACCACTTCCCTTTTATTAGTCTCGGCCATAACACCAATCACCTCCACCTTTCTTTGTCTTTGACTATCTCCACCTCCTAGCCATGGTTAAGATCTCATTTGATCAAGTTAGCATATAGGCCACGCCCTCTTAGACATAGGTCGAGCCCAAACTCCACTCGGTCCATGTTTTTTTGGCATGTCTTGCTTGCCTTCCCCTTTCCATGTCATAGCCATACCTTATGATCCGATAGCCTAGCCTAACTTACATCTAAAATTCATGGCTGAGCAAAGATAGGGTGTGGTTGAGCCGATAGAGGATGTGGTCAAGCCCACTTTTTAATTGAATCTATTTGTGTTTCAGATTTATTCATATTTTTCATTGTTGAATTCATATCCTGTCGTGTTAAAACATATACTTATATTTGATTTCAAGATTAGAATTTGGTTATAACTTCTTCTCAACTCTTATCGTGCCTTCTCATGCTTTGCGCTGTGTGGATAATTTTGTTTTGAATCGATCTTTAGCTTCAAAAAGGTGAGTTATTCACTCTTGACGTTACGTACTTATATAATTGTAAAATGATGACTAGTGAAGGTGTAAAAATTAGTATGCTATGTTAATTAGTTCATATATGGATGTGATCTGCTTGTAGGATGTATAACTTGCATTTATACTTATTACATCCTCTGTTATAATATTCCATGCCATGCTGTTATTTATTTTTGTATATCACTATGCAAGTCCCCTTATCACTATCGGTTAAAATGATACATACCCGAACGGACTTTAGAATAAGGAAAAATCATTATCGGCTGAAATGATAGGCTCGAGTGATTTTTATTGTTGTTGATTTACTTAGCATTACGGGTTTGAAATGATAGAACCTGGATTATTCCATTAAATTACGGATTGAAATGATACATATCTGTATCACTTGACCTAGGTTAGAAAATATTATACTGGCCCATGGTTAATTAATTATATATTTTCTGAAATTTATAAATATTTTTAGTTTAAAAATATGTCATTTTAACTTAATTTAGATCTAAGTAATTTAAATGAATTTACAGAGATTTTTCTACAAGTAAAAAATGCATATAGAATTAAATGGAAAGGGTGTATTTTAAAACAAGACTTGATTGGAAAATTAGAAATTTGATTTTAAATGGATATTTTAAGCTAAGTAAATAAATGGAAGTTTAATTATTTATAAGAAGGGTACGTAAAAGTTAAGAAATTTATAAGATGGATATGTAAAATTTAAGTTATTTGTTGGAATAAAAGTTAAGAAATTTATAAAGTATTGACATAACAAATGAATTTAAATTTAAATTGGATATTTACAAATAAAATTATATTTTATTAAAATTTATATAAGTTATGTAATATCCAAACAAGAAATTTTGAAAGGTGTAATAAGTTTGATAGGTAAAAAATGATAAAAAGTGAAGATATATGGTTTTAGAAGGTAAACAGAAATTATAGCGGTTCAGAAATGCTGTGAACAATATGAACATGGCTTGGAATATACTAAAGAGACCTATGATAACACTTATGAACTGCTGCATTTTTTGAAATTAAGAACTATGGCTTGAAATTCCTAGTTAAACATATGGCAGCATTTCTGAAGTGCTGCATTTTCTGAAAATACGAACTATGGCTTGAAATTACTAAGTAAACCTATGCTAGCATTTCTAAAGTGCTGCAGTTTTTGAAAATTTGAACTAGGTGATGCGATTTCTAAATAAACCTATAACTGCACTGCTAAAGTGCTGCAGTTTTCTGAATTAGAACAATGTTTTGATATATACTAAATATACCTATCGCTGCACTTTATAAGTGCTGCAGTTTTGAAAATTTCAATGCTTTGAAATGTTCAAATTGAACCAATGAACTTAGAAATTGCTGAAATTTTAGAAATTTAATAATTGATTTCGAAGGATAACTACTCCATATTTAAATTGTTTAAATGAGTTATTTTGATTTGTAATATGAATCACTTTTGAAATTTATAACCACAGGTAATAATAACGTTGGTTGTTAAAGTGACCGTGATCGGATATGGACATACTCTCTGTCGATGCCGAAAACCACTTTAACAACCGTGTATGCGGTGGAGATTCTACAATGAAGTAGGATGGTGGCGATGTTTTGTTGAGGTATATATGTGGACCCGACTCCCGTGAGTTGGCATAAGGTGGCTTAAACAGGAGCGATTACGGGCCATTGAGGTAGCTCCTCTTATCGGACACACTTCTTCGTATGCCGTTCTAGTACTTCGTGATTGTTTGGTGTGCACCTTTGATTTTTTGAGTGCGGCTCAAGGTGGACGGTAGCTGCGTGCTATGCGTCACCACCAACCCGAATGTGTAATTCGTATATCTACCCTAGCATTGCCTTGTTTTGCCGTGTCACCTATCCCAGCGAGCCTTGTATGATTTTGGTTTTCTCCCGTAGCCCATGGAGTATCCTTTGGTGACTTCCTGATCAGGAGGGACTATGATACTGGATGGACTACTTGGACTATAACATGTTAAGGTGGAAAATGTAAAGCCTTAACACTATTTTAAAGTAAGTTTATTTTACTGTAGACAATATTATAATAGCAAAATATTACTACATAGTAAATAGTTTAACAGATCCTTAGAGGATGGGCGGTCTCAAGCATCCTTTCAGTTACTTGTACCTTATATTACAGTTCACTTGAGTTGGTTTACATTGTATCACTATGTATATCCTAACTCGAGTGTTTATGTTTATTTCTTGCGCTCGGGTCAGCTTGAGTGCCACAACTTGGATCTATCTTCTGGAAGCTAGAGATTTCTGGAGTTATCTGCTTGTCCAGTTTTATCTATTCAGTCCAGTCATTCTGTTTCAACCGATGTATTAGAGACCTATATATTGGCATTTCTACTGTATTTTATTTAAGAACTGTATTTGTTTTTCAGACAATGTATTTGATAAATGTTTTGAGACTTGTTTTGAGATTGAGTTGTAGTGGCTTCATGAACCACTATAGTTATTTTGATTCCGCTGCGAGTTATTCTGATTTGTCTGTGTCTGTGATTGGTTTTATTTGCGCCAAATTATATTACAATCTTCTATTTTGAATTATTCAAGTCAGGCATGTATGAATTTATTGTCGATTTGACCGGTCCAAAATAGTGGGTCGTTACAAATCTAATATCTCGCCTCATATCATCGGCATAAACATTAGCGAATTTAATAGGTTCATCATCTATAACTCCTAAGTAGGAGATCGAAAATCTCAAAATTACCAAAATAAGACCATCACAAATACCTTCAAAAAGAAGACTATAAATCCTAACATATGCCAAAGAATAGCTATCTAAATCACATCCTCTTAAAAAGGGGTAAGAAATTGTATTTTATATAGAAAATAATGCACTTTAAGAAAACTAGTTTTTAAAACTACTTTTGAAATCAATTTGAAAACATTTCCTTTTAAATTCTCTTTATAAATAAAATACGAATGTGTGTGTGTGTATTAATAGCTTTGAAAATAATTTGTAAATATCGTAAAATATTTATTTCAAAGCCATTTTAATTATGAAAACCCTTCCAAAATCATTTTAGAAAGCTTGTGTTTGAAAACGAAAGATAACGTTGAAAATCAACGTATGGAATCTTCTTGATAATTCATCAATCCGGAGTTCAGATCAATTAAAATTATTGGCTTACCTATTGATAGGTTAGGGCCTTCAAAAACATCTCAAAATAATACAAGATCATGCTGGAAAAATCGCATGGAGCAATAAGCAAAACAATTCGAAACAAAATGAAAAATGCAACAAAAATATGTACAGGTTGACACCCAGGTCTGAAATCTTCTCCGGGTTCAACTTTCAGACATAATTTGAATGGCTTTATGACCTCTGAATGGTCTTAAATTTGATACACACAAAGTAGAAAAATTTATCTATGAAGTAGAAAAAGATTCACTGAATTTCGACGTGAAATGGTAAAGATTTGAAAACATGGACTCAGGCCATATTGAATTCTACCCAGGTCTGGAAACCATCTCAGATTCAACTTACAGGCATGAAATAGATGACCGAACTACCTCAGATTGAGTTGAAAATCGGTATGCCCATAGTAGAACAATTTAAATTTCAAATAAAAAAAGAACTGATGAATTCCGTCAGGAATGAAAGAGATACGATGTCTCAACATGAACTCGGCCATGATTGCAGCAGCTCAGAAAACAGGAATGTGCCCAGACCTAAAACCATCTCGTGTTCAATTTATAGGCATGAAACAGAAGACCAAATGATCTCAAATTGAACTGAAAATTCGTAATAGTAGAACACTTTGCCTTTCAAATAAAAAAATCGATGAATTCTGACAGTAAATGAAGGACATACGTTGTCTCAAACGTACTCAGGTCATGTTTGCAGCAGCTCAAAATCAAGTTACAATGCACGAATTTGCAAATTAAACCCCAATTCGTCATTACGAAGCCTCAACAAGCTAGATAGTGCGAGGATACTCACCTTAGAAAAGATATATAGCAATTTTCTGAGGCAAGTTGATAGCTTTTGGGTGCAAAAGAGCTCTCAATAGCCTGTAGAAGTTGAAAACAGAACCTGTAGAAGAAGAAGAAGATAAAGTTACATACAACCTCTTTTCAAATCAAGATTTGATGAAATAATTTGACACATTGGGTTTGATTACCTATTCTTTTCTCTACTTTGTAAATTTTCTCTTTAATTTAAGCAAGATAGAAGAAAAAAATTTAATTTTGAAAGAGGAAAGCCATTATCTCTTTAACTCTAATTTTTCTAGAGCAGAAGCAAATTGAGAAAGAAACATACATTCATTTCTTTCTCCTGAGTATTCTAGAAATGGATATTGGACTTCAACCTCTACCCATTAGCCCAATAACCATACTTAGTGAAAATTTCACTAATTATTTATGTTTTCACACTTTATTCTTAATATATTCTCATATTTAAACCAAACAAAATTTATTTAACAAATGTTTGCGTCAACTAAAATGTTTTCACAACAAAATAAAATTATTATGGCTATAAAAATTAATTTCTATCAATAAAATCATACTTTTACTTAAATACACCATTTTACACTTTTATTACATAAACATCATTTTTAATATACAAAAATATACAAAAATTGTTTTCTTGTTAAAACCAATACAACAGGTATGTAAACTTTATTTTTACATCAAAATATTATTTTTAAACAAAATTCCATATTTTATATTTATAAAATACATAAATACTTCTAATACTTCCTTTAAAATCAATAATTTACAAAATCATAGAATTTACTCAAATTAAAACCATGAAATGACCATATCTCTACTAAATTAACAAAACAAAGTTATTAAAACTTTATTTTCAACAATGTAAATTTATTTCAACAAATAAATGTTGAACCAAATTACTTAATTAATTTATTAACCTCAAAATTAACATTACCCATTACTCACAATTTATTCAACTTACATCTCAACCAAACAATCTTAATCCAATTTTTATTCTCCCAAAACTCATTGTTTATTTAAAATAAACAATTTTAAAAATTAATATTTCCAATTTATTTTATACTGACATATAGTTCTTACACCTCGAGTCTTCACTTGCTCCACTTGAATTAACGACTTAACGTTAATTTGGATCGATATGGTTTTCGGATATCCAAATATGGAAACCCGATCCCGGTCTCATCGAGATCCAAAGCATGTCTTTTAAGTCCAAGTTGTTTTATAGTTTAAAACAATTCATTTCATTATCTATATACACACAGATAGATAATTCACAACACAATAGATAATCAACGTTATCATCAATAGATAATTCATATCATAATCAGATAATCCATATTATCATCCAAAAGCAACCAATACATCCATACATTTTCCATCTCATGGCTGAGATTGCAAACCATCCCAGACAACCAATATCATCCATCAAACATAAGCAATAATCTAATGATCACACCTTCTATAATTAATTTAAAATGAATTAAATCAATTACTTAATTTCTAATTAATTTTAAATTAATTAAATTAATTACTTCATCATTAGAATCTTGCTTAACTTATCCATCAATTGATTACAAATCAATTTATAAATCATCATCTCAATATTCATTTCAATTAATCCTTACTGATTAACCATCTCTAATTACAATAAATAATTAGCCTTTAATATTAATTACACAAGTTAATTAAATTAAATCCTTTGCAAATAATTAACTGGTAATTGCTTAATTAATTAATTAACTAAAATTAATTACATTAATCATTTATTCATTATTAATTATACCTTAATTAATCAATTCTAAATTACATTATTAATTAATTAATAATTTATGATTATATTTAATCAATCTCTCAATATAAATTAGTTACATAAGTAATTAATCTTCAACTAAACCACATATATATTAATCACCCATGACCATTTAGTAATTAACTACTTTAATTAATCATCCCATAAATTAATTACTCTTAATTAATTATCTAAATTAATCAATTGATTAATTCCAAAGTAATTAAAATTACTTCCATAATTAATATCTTTAATTGCATCCGGTAATTATATAATTAATTACTTCCCTAAGTAATTACAAATCCATAAATTACATAAAGTAATTATCAATCAACCAACAAATGTTTAAATTAATTCAACTTAATTAATCTAAACTAATCATATTAATCAAATTAATTACACCAAGTAATTAATTCATTAATTACTTTCATTAAGTAATTAAACAATTGATTATTATTAATTAATTAATTTAATTAATCGTTAAAATTAATCACATTAATTAATTGTTAAATAATCTTAAGTTAATGACCTTCATTAACATTTCTTAATTACTTAATTAAGAAATTAACTTATATAAATCATTGTTAATTATCAATTAATTAATATTTAATTACAATTTAATTAATCTTTAATTATTATTAATTAAATGTTAATTAAAATCTAAATTATCTTTAATCACTTGATTAAATAAATCTTAATCATCAATTAAAACTTAATTAACCATCCTTAATTATAGATTAATTAACATTAATTAATTAATCTCAAATCTAATTAATTAACTTAAAAATTATTAATTACTTAATTAAACATCCACAATATTCATTAAATAATTAATTATTCATCTTATTTATCTTAATAATTTAATGAATCCAATCATTAAATTTTATTTATCTTTTAGACAAACATTTCTTACTTAATTAAGCATTTAAAAACAAATTTTTTTTAAATTTACTTTAAATTCCATTTAAACTTCATTTTAAACTTAAGATTCAAATTTATCTTAAATAAGATTTTGAAACAATTCAAAACTTTTTATCTTATATGTTAAAAGAAACATTTACTTTATCAATAAGTTTAAAAGAATTTAAATTACAATTAAATTTAAATTCAAATCAATTTAAAAATTACTTTTAAATTTTAAAATTGAAATACAGCTTTCAAACTCATTCTAGATTTAACTTAACTCTTTAAAACTTTTCCTACAATCTACATCTTCAATTTAAATGCAAATTATTTAACCATTTAAAGTAATTTAAATAATTTAAATTTAAACTTTATTTATTTTAAAAAACTGTAGTTCAAACCCAATTCCAGGTTTTAAATCTCAGATTCAAACTTACTTTATCTTTCAATTTAAAACTTCCAGTTTAAATTCAAATCAGATACCCTTTTTATACTTAAAAGTTTTAAAAACTCAAACTTAAATTTCAAACTTAAATTATTCAAAAACTCAAATTCAAACTAATTTTAAATCAGATTCAAACTCAGGTTTACTTAATTTAAATCTTAGTTCACATTTTAAAACCTGCTTTTAAAGCTAAAAACAAAAACAGGCTTTCTGTTTCTTTTTTTTTAAAACCGTACTTACATTTTAAAAACTTAAATTATTACAAAAACTAGAATTCAAACTTTTTGAATTCATATTTAAATTCAGTTTTAAAGCCTAAGTTAAATTCCATTTTAAAATTCAAACTTTACTTTTTAATTCTTTAAAACAGAGACAGGTTTCTGTTTTATAAAAACCTGAAACAAAAGGTTATACCCGAGCAACTTATAATTTACTTTGAGTCACAAGTACCATTGCTTCAAGTTACTACTTAAATTCCCCGAGACAATCCCGAGCAACAAAACCTGAAACCCAACATCACCAACATGCACAACTCCTCCCTGTGCACCCACTTACCAACTCCGGTCATCACTGGCCACCATCAACGGCCACCTTCCATCGACCAGTAACCCCACATCACCCTTCAAATCTCAAATCCCCAAAAATTCAACTCGGATTTGAATTTATGTTAAAAACCAAAATCTGAAACAACATTCCCCTTTCACTGCCTAACCTGTCAACATCAATTCCACTCGCCACCTGCCATAGATCACTCTGCAACTCTGGCGACAACTTTATCAACCCATCATCTACCGTTACCCAAAAAAACATTGAACTCGGTCCACTATAAATGCAGTAATGATCGATTCTTCAAAGCCCAGAAAAAACTAGGGTTCATAACTAAAAATTCCAAATTACAGCCTCAAAAATGAATTGCAATTCAATTCAGTAATTTTTCTATAGTCTCTGATAGCTATACTATCTTCAAAATCAAATTCACCCAAATAAAATGCCAACATCCACTGTGTTTATCAAATATGTATAATACTGTAAATTTAAAACTGTTCTTTGTTTACAGCACTATAAATTGTAATTTTTGATTTAAATTCATGAATTTACTTGATGTTTCTATTAATAAACCTGAAACATTAAATTATAATGTTTGAATTTCACTCTATGCTAATTTGCTATGTATAACTTGATTATCCAGGTGACAGAAAATCCTATTTAATTTATATAAAATGTAATCTTACCCTATTCTAAAATAACAGGTTTTTATTCAAAAGCTCAAGTCATAACAACAAACAAGTTGAAGAAAAGAATTCAAGAATCAAATAGGTGTTTAGGATTTTGAGGCACAGTCATGCAACAGTTAACTTCAGGTATACGTGCATATAATTACAGGTGTAATATTCGTAGCAATTTCATATAAGTTCATTTGTAATTTAAAAAGCATGCACAACTTTACCTATTAAACAAATTTTAAAAAAATGAGTTACTCACCTGAATTTAAAATGCAGACAGAACATCCTTTGTTTAGTTTTGAAAACAGCCTTTAACTTGCTTCCTGTTTTCCAGATTTTTGAAAATAATGCAGATGCTTGCCTGAAATTGTTGCATGCAGGTTTTTTTTTTTGCATTTATTTCCATATTTTGGAAGAATTAAAAGCAGGCTTCATACTTGATTTAAAAATGTAGAATCTTGCATTTTCAAATTTTACATGTAGGTTTGTATTTTGCATGTTACAAGTTGAAGAAATTAGAGTGAATTTGAATAAGGGTGTTTTGATTTTTCAAGTGGAATATGGTTTGAGGATGATTTGTGTTTGGATTATGGTAAGAAGAGTGATTTTCAGATTTCTTTGTTTAGAATGAAAAATGAGAAAGAGGAAAAGAATGAGTAAATGCAATGTTTTATAAACTAAATTTATGATTTATTAAAAACAAAGAAAAATAAAAGAACAAATTTGACACTTGTAAATGTTTTGTGTGTTTAAACTTACACATGTTAATTATGCCTTAATATGCTTACATTTGTCATCTTAAATTAATTGGTATTTATAATTAGAGTTAATGAAATATTAAGCTTAGTTAATTAGTTTTTAAATACTTAGTTATATATAGATAAACAATTTTAAAAGAATAAAACAAAGTGTTATTATAAATGAAAATAACATACAAATTAATTATTTGGAAATAATATTTAAAATAAATTTATAAAAGAGATTGTAACTTAAATGAATACATGTTTCATATTTTAAATTGTATTTTAAATTTCATATTTCATTTACAAATCATATTTTATAAATCAATATTTTAAAAAGAATAACACAAACATTTTTATAACTTATTTTAATATACAAACTTAAATTAAAATGAATTTTAAACCAATAAAACATTTATCTTATATATTTAAAATCATTTTATTAAGTATTTTTGAAAAGCTTAAATCAAAAATAAATCACAATTCCCAATTTCAAAATATTAAAATTATGCTATACTAATTTAACAACTTATCTATTTAATATATATAAAAATACATATACATATTAAATAGAAAATAGATTTATTAGTTTATTACAAATAAATTCACAAATTAAATATTTAAATAAAGAAGATTATAGTATCAATTCAAATTTATTAAAAAAAATTATCAGTTCAATTTAAATTTAAACACAGATTATTAAATTTATATTGTCCAAAATTTCGGGATATTACAATATCTTAGGGAATAAATTAGATTTAAAAGGTAAAGTTTTGAAATTAATAGAAAATTTGTTCCCTAATTTTAATATATATGCATTGTGATTTGAAAATTATGATTTAAATTTATTGTAATAAATTTTCAAAAGTTTTTTTTTGAAATGGTACTTTTTATATACAACAAATCATTGGGACAACATATCCCACGTCGATAAACGTTGGAAAGCAAGTTTCGAACTTGTGACCTCTTGCACCAAAGCCGAATCAAAAGTTGCTTAAAGTTAGAAATCTATATTTTAAAGAAACTTATATATGAAATATGTGCGCTTATTTATTATGAATAATTAGTTTTAAAATCATTTTTAAGATTATATAAATGTTAATAAAGAGAAATGTATTTATTTAAATAAGAAATATAATATAAAGTTATACTTAAATATTATTAACATGAAGATTTAAAGTGTTTAAAATATAAACATATTGAAAAATATTACAAAATTTATAAATAAAATAAATAAAGGGTTTAAAATATAAAAATATGAATTTAAGACATTTGTAAATATTAATACAAGGAGATTGAACAAGTGCATTAATAAGATCACGCATTTTAACAAGTGTGATCTATTTTAAAAACATTTAAACATTTGTAAACAAATTAAAACATGCATAAGACAAGTGTTCATTTAATTCACAAGTGTAAACATAATTTAACAAGTGCCGTTGAATTTCTGTACTTGATGCTTAAGAAAATAGAAACTAGACTTCATTCTTCTCTCATTTTCAAAGTAAAACCTGAAAAATGGAAATAAAAGCCTGTACAAACCTAAGCAAAAGAAATTCTCAAACTCAAGCACATATTCTAGTTTTTAAATCAATAACCACTTCAACCTGAGGCTTAAATCAAAACCAAAAGCCTGTTTTCAAGTGTAACCTGGAAACATTCAAGCGAGCAAATCAAATTTGAGATGAAAGCAAACAATCATATAAAACCTGAAAGAAGAAAAACTTAAATCAACATCAAAGTTCAGAAAACTAAAGCAACTCTTAGATTTCTAAACCTGAAAACATGCAAGTAAATTAAGTTACAGAGTTGAAAACAATTCAAGCTTCAACCTGAAGCACTAGATCAAAGTCCAAGTTCAACATCAAAACAAATACAAGCTTCGGATCAAAAATACTTCCACATCAAACAAATCAAAAATCAAAACAGTGCCCGGACAAATTAAAAATAGAAATTTGTCCTCTGTTCATTCAAACACTTCAGGTGAAGAAACCTTTTTATTTAAAATTTTAAAGTATATATAAATCTTGATGTGTAGATTGAGAGTTTAAGTTGTTGTGAAAATGTTTGATGTGCCTGCATGTTTATGTATGTATATATCTATTGATATACGTGTGTATGCATGTTTGCGTATATAGATATACAGTTTCCTGTTATGGTTACAAGTTTCCAATTTAAGTTAAAATTCAATTCTTCTCTGTACATTCAATATTAGGCTAAAATTTTAAAAAGGACGTTGATCACCACAATGTAAGTTCATTTTCAAAAATATTTGCAAGTGGAAATACTCAGTATATTTCTCAAGAATAATATATTATTGTAAAAAATTAACCAAAGCCAAAAAAATCAATGTTCGCAATATTTTGTTTTGAATATATAACCAGAATCGTATTAAAAGATGATGAATTTAGATAATGATTTCAAGATTTTTAGTTCGTTATTTGTAACGAAATTGCAAGATGAATGGAATTGACAAAAAAGTCAATCTCCTTCGATCAAAGAACATTCGAGCCTCGAGCTTGATCTTAGAAGAAGATGATGCGTCGTAGGTCAATGGAAAAATAGTATGAAATTTTCCAGATGATCAGATAGTTTTGGGATCGAAGAAATAGGGTTTAGGGATGGGTTTTGTTTGTCGAGGTTTGGGAGGATAATTCGTCATCGTGGGTGAACATCCAGCGATCGGACCCAAGGGGATTAGGCATCTACACGTCGCAAAGCTATGTTGGGGTGGCGTGAGCTCAAATTGTCAGAGTTGTCGTGACGAGGCAAATTTTGGTTACTGGGTTGGTTTCAGCTTGGTGATGGGTAGCTCGATTACGATCTACGACGAATTCGAAGGCTCTGGAGGATCGTACTGATCAACGGTGATGTCGATGACTTGTCGGAAGTAGGGGCAGTGATCGAAAGCCATCGAAATGATCGTACATGTGCACGCATATCATTTTCATGTCTATTGTTCGTGCGCTTAAGGAAGATGAAGATATTCTCGAGTTTGTGTACGTGTATCTGAGTGTTTGACTCAAAGCAGTATGATGATCATAAGTTCCTCGGGAATTAGCTCGAGTATTTGACGAATTTGCTCGGGTTTTGTGGAAACTAGATTAAAAAGATTTTAAAATGGAAGGAAAATAAAAATATTATTAAGTTTTAGATTTTAATGCTTTAAATTTGTTTTGTTTAAAACTAATTATGCATTGGATACTTTTTGTAATTAACTTCTAAGTGTTTCCAAAGAATTAAAATGTTTAAAATTTGTTTTAAAATTAATTGCATATTAGATTAATTAAGTGAATCAAATTCATAAGGTTTTAAAAATATAATAAGATATGGTTTGAATTAAGATGTAAATAAATGGGTTAATTACTCAATTACCCTTTAAGTAAGAAATTAATATTTTAATAAATCATCACCTTTAATTTGAACTAAATAAAGAGAATGAGAGATAGGTATGAAAATTGTTCATATTTTGTCTTACTAATTATTTTGAAAAATAAAAAGTTATAAGAGACACTTGTTAAATTGTTAAGTTTTGATTACACTTGTCATTAAACCTTATTCATTTACTTACATTTGTTAAACTATATGCTAATATCTGTACACATGTAATTAAAAAGATTTATATATAAACACTTGTAATTTTGCAAAATTTAATTAAATTTTAAATGTTAAATAAAAGCTTTTGAATTTATTTACTAATTAATAAATACTTTTCTAAGTATATATATAAATAAAATTCTTTTAAAGAAAATAAAATATATACCAATTATATTCAAAATAAAATCATATATAATATATTTTTAAACCAAAATATATTTAAGATACTTCTTTTAAATTTTCAAATTTAAATTCAAATTCAAATCCAATTTAAAATCAATTCAAACAATACATATATATTTCAAACAAACCCAAATTCAATTTGTAATTAATTATTCTATTTAGAAATTTATTTATCTATATTTAAAAACAACCCATTATCATTATTGTTTGAAAATAACAATTTTATCAATTAAAATAATTTACAATAAGGATTATCGCATTTGATTTTGCTTGAAATTTTCGGGATATCACATTCCTCCCCCCTTTGAAACTTTTCGTCCTCGAAAAGGAACGAAGCCGGGATTTATAAAAATACTTATCAGATAAATTACTCTTTGAACATTTTTAAACTATAAACTCCCTTTTTATTAAGAATTTTTAAAACATTTTTAAAATATACAAAGTATTATAAAAATTGTTTTATAAAAATACTTTTTATAATTTGTGTCTCAATCGGTCCGTCCTTGTTCTCACAGAAATTCAGTCATACGTTGATCAGGCGTAGGGCTGAAAATCTATATGTACTTGGCAGACCCATTTTCAACACCCAATGAAAATATTTGGAAAATATTTTATTGAAATTATAGAAAATATTTTTGAAATAGAGGAAATATATTTGGTGAGAATGCTCTGGAAATAATCACCCCCATCCATGGTCGCAGTTAACCCAATGGTTACGTTGCCATCCCGGCAAAATCCATAGATGACTGTAGGCACTCCATGCCCCTCGATTACGCCATGGAACCCGCTACAAATCGCAGCTACATTTGGGTTTACGTTGCTATCACAGAAAAAACCCATATAACTCTAGTCATCAGCGCCTTCAAATTCCGCTGCCAAAAAAATGAAACTTCTCCACTCGACCATAGATCGCAGTCTACCGATGTTACGTTGCCTTCCCGGCAAAATCAAACGTAGACCGTTGACACTCACCTCCACACGATTTCCGCTATGGTCCACAGTAGATCGCAGCGACATCGAGTTACACTGTCATCATAGCATGACCTAAATGCCTCTGTAGGCATCAGCGCCCTCGACTTTTACGACCCAATAATCCTTAGGAACTTCAGTTTGTCCGGACTTCCTTAAAGGATCCATTCTAGAACCCTACCCCCCTTTAGGGCTCAAGGCAGTACCAATCCATGGTATTCCTAAGAAGTTCATTTCAAGGGAGCGCCTTTTTCTCCAGAGCCATTTTCAAAACACTTTAAATTATACACATATAGTATTTTCCAAATCATACACCTAGTACGAATCTCATATAAATCTCCTTTTCTCAAAATCGATTATTCCAAAATCGATAATTCTCAAACTAGGCTTTCCAAATTTCCAAAATTGATTTTTCTCCAAAAACAAAAGGCTTTCCAAAATCCATAGGTTCTAAAACCTTTCTTTCAAAATCATTCTCATAATATCCTTCATATATATATATATATATATATATATATATATATAACTTTGAAAATCTTTGTTTCACTTCATACTTGTATAAATTCTCATTTTATACTTCAAATACTTTTCAAAAACCCTTTTCTTCCAGCAATAGATTCCACAAGGTGAGTTTATCATATTACAAATATATAACTTTGTTTATTCCAAATCAAATATTCAAGTTTGATTGATCTTGTAAAGTTGTTTCCATGTTACTTATCATCATAGAAATATCCAACTTTCACTTTTATTCATTGTATATTTCACAAAATATACTTTTCATTTCAAAAATCATTTAACGTTTCTTATCCACAAATTCCCAATATCAATTTCATTCAAACCCGTACGATATACTCGTATCATCCGTATGAAATATCAATCTGATCGCTCACTCGATCACACAATTTCACTTCTGAACTAGTATCATCCACCCGACTTCCTAGTGCAGTCTCAGATTTGTTTTTTGTGTAAAGTTTGAACAAGTATTCAATCAAATTTTTTTAAAATTATAGATAGGTTTTCAAATGAATTTTGTAACCTAATTTTGGGAAAAAAGGGGTTTTATAAAAAAATGTTTCAAAACAAGTTTAAGGATTTAAAGTATATTTAAAATAAATAAGTTTTCTGAGCAAATGATTTTAAACAAGTTTATCCAATATTTAAATGATTAATTAATGTTTATACTTGTTTTGATTTTAAAGTAATTATATTAATTGTGTAATTGACTACCAATGATCTTTCATAAGTTAATGATGTAATTAAGAATTTATTAAAATAAAGAATTTATCTTAAATTAATTAAGGCAGTTAATTAGTGTAATTAATTAATGGATTAATAATTAAGGAGAAAATTAAAAGTTAATTAATATTAATGGTTTAGGCTAATTTATCTATGTGGTAATTTACGGTTAAATTAATTAATGATCAAGGTTAATTAATTGAGGATAATTAACCAATGGGATAATTACTTGATGAAAGTAATTAAAGGTAAATTACTTAAGGGAAGTAATTAAGGATTAATTACTTAGTGTAATTAATTAACGGGTTGATTAATTAATTAAGGAAATTTTTTAATGGTTAATAAATTAATAAGTATGATTAATAAAAAGATAATAAATCAATGTTAGTGATTAAAGGATAATTAATTTGAGTAATTAATTAAGGATCAATGTGATTAATGTGAATAGGTGAAGGTTAATTAATTTGTGTAATTTATTAAGGATTAATTACTTATTGTAATTAAAGGATAATTTTTCAAGCGTGATTAATTAAGAAAGATAATTAAAAGATGATCAATTAATTGGTTTGTAATTAATTAATGTTGAATAAATGTAATATAAGTGATTAATGATTAGAAATTCATTTAATTATAGATAAATTGAATTAATTTTGGAATGATTAATCTTGCTTATGAGTGATTGAAAGATGATTAAATGCCTTGAATTGATTGATATCTCTAATATGAAATGTTTTGTGATATGATATGCTTGGGTGGACAATGATAACGTGGTTATCTATCAATGATGAACTGCAGTGTAAAAACTGACATCTTGTATTTAAAGTTTAATTGTATTTCACTTGAATAACTTGGGTTAAGATGGTATTGAATTCGAAGAGATCGAGGTCGAGTATCAGTAAATACCCAAACCCACTTCGATTTGTAACCTACAATGATTCTTTATTGATTTGTATGTGAAAGCAATAGGCTGAAAAGGAAAAATTTAAATGACTGGACCATTTAAAACTAAGTAAAGGTACTTAGGGATTGATTATGAATATAAGTGTTGACTATAGCAAGTTGTGAACTTGTATTGATGAACGAGTTACCTCGGATTTTATGTATGTTTTATGCATTAGTATTTCTTGTTAGATGGGTTTACTCACACTAGTTTCCAACCTGACCCGAGTGTTACTTTGATGTAATGCTCAGGTCAGACTGAGTATTATAGATTTTCAGGTAAAGAAGTTCTGGAGCTCAGAAGGCGAGTTGGATGGCAGGAACGTATGGAGTGTATTCCACTGAGATATATTGTTATTTATTTGGGACAAGTTATTTTAACTATTCCAGTAATTGTGAAATGTTGTAACTCTGATGTATTAATGTAAATTAACTGATACAGTTTTTCCTTGTATAACTGTTATTCTATTTGATATTATATTTTGATCCGTTGCGAATGTGAAATTCTATATTTCATTTCTGTTTCTTCTTCTATCTCTTTTCTTCTTTTCCTAACTACCTAGAATTTTTGAGATCAAAAATTCCGAGTCGTTACATTTGGTATCAGAGTAGAAGGTTAAGCAAGAACCTTGGCTCTGGTGGGTTTACTCATTAAGAATAAGGTCAACGGTACCCTATAATGAGTTGAGTGTGTGTGTGTATGAGAGCGTACTTGTTATTTTCTTATATAAAGGTTTTAATGAATAATTTTAATAAAAGCTTATATTTTATATATAAAGAAATAATTGGTTGTTAGTTAATGGAATTGAATAAGAATTTAACAAGGTAAACTAGAAATGGATTTAAACCAGAGCATGGAATGGTTATTGTGTCAAATAATGGGAATGTTGTTTCTAGTAAAAAGAAAATGTTTTAAGTAAGTAAACTTAGTTGAGTATAACTTATAAATTAGAATGCATTTAAATAATAGAGTTTTAAAACCTGTCTAGAAATATTTGAATTGTTTCAAAGTGATTAAAAGAAAAGAATAAATAATATTACTCAGACTATTTTTGAATGTAATATTATTTTAAGATAAGAAGTTGTTTGTAAACTTTAAAGAAATTTGTTTTGAATTAAACCAAAGGTGGTTTAAAATTTAAAGTATAACTTGGTGTGTAAAGGAAATAAATATGTATAAATGAGGATATACATAATTTCAAGGATGATTTGAAATAAACTCCAAGTGTCGAGTTTTAAATTTTCTATAGAATGTGATGTGGAAACCCAAAGTGATAAGTTTTTGAACTTATAAGTGAGAGGAGATATTAATAAGAAGTTTAAAATTTGAAATGGGAATTCAAATTGGGAACACTTGACTGGATTACTTTGAATTGAATTTAACTTTGGGAAAGTTAAGTAAGTTAACAAGCAACCTCAATTTGAAATTTCAAGATGAAATTGGGATTTAACTTGGGAAGTTAAATGGTTAATTTGAATAGGGAGTTTGTGTGATCTCAAAATGGGTTTGAAATCTAGAAATTGAAAATAGATCGATGTTTTAAAATAATTTGGATGATATCATCCTGTTCTTATTAATAATTTTTAAACTGAAAAATGGATTTGTTTAAATGAATGAAGAAATGGATTAAGGATATATATATATATATATATATATATATATATCCATTGCTGAAATCAAGTGAAAATAAAACTTTAATTTGAAATTATTTAAGTAATTTTTATTTTAAAAGATGCATTGAAATAAAATTACTTAGTACTTAAAATTTGAATGTTTAAAAGGAACTTGGGAATCTAAAAATTGGTTTCAAAGTTGAATTTGGGTAATAAATTGGTTTTTGAAAGGTTAAATTGACTAAAATGATTTGAACTATTACTTAAACCTAGAAATAAGTTTATGGAGAAGTAAAGGTAATTTAAAATGAAATTCTGAAATTTGGACTAAGAATTAAATTGTTTAAAGACTTTAAAAAAAATATAAAGGTTAATTTGATTTAAGAGGTTAAACCAACATTTGAAAATTTAACTCGAATTTATATAATTCGAGATGATTTAAAGTGAGATTGAATTTGAAATTAGTTCAAATTGAAATTTGATTTGAATAATTTGGAATCATGATTAAAGTTGAATAGTTTTAAATTTAAATGGAATTTGATTTGAGTTTGGAAAGAAATCAAGGATAATTCAACTTGAATTGGGATTGAATAAATTCAATGGGATGGAAAGTGATTGGAAATGGGGATTGGAATTGAGATTAATTCAAATTGGAATTGAGATGAATTGAAACTGAAACTGGTTCAAGTTGAAATTTATTTGAATCAATTGAGATTGAAATCGAAGTTGAATATAGTTTAAATTTGGAATGGAAATTGAAGTTATTTAAATTGAATTGATTGTGATGAAAATTGGGAAGTGGAACAGTTTGGCTCTGAAATTATTTTCAAAAACAAATTATTTTAATATAAGCTTTCTTAAATCTATTTTTTCAAGCTATTTACTATTTACAACCTTTCTTTTTAAAGCCAAGAGATTTTATACTTATTTTACAATTATTTTTGAAAATATTTAACTATTTTACTACAGTTTTATAAACTAATTACTATTTTTCAACTGTTTTATAACTAATTACTATTTATAACTATTTTACAATTATTTGACTATTTTATAACCATTTTATCATTACTTAATTATTTTACAGCTATTTTAAAAACTTATAATTATTTTTAAACTACTTATCCATTTTTAATTTTTTTAAGCTAATTTTTAAATTTAAGCTGGACAGAGTTCAAACTGTTTATGATTTAATAACTAATTGAGATAAGAATTGAAGTGATTATCCAAATGGAAATTGAGGAAATTGTGAATAAATGAATAAGAATCTAAGGGAAGGTGAATAGAAAAGAGAACTGATTTAGCTAATGATCAATGAAGATAAATATGCAGGATGTACATATATTATTCTACTCGCATAGTGATTTGATCCAAATTCGAGCACAGAATTTCAAGATAGTATATCGATCCGAGTAGGGATTTTTCATTCAATTTTCGACGGTGAACCTGGATATGGATTTTTGATTGGTTCTGGAAATTCTCTATCATAGTTAGACTATATAAGGAGAATGACGCTTTCTGATCAAGAAACCAAATCTAAGTCCACACTAGGAAGTCGGGTGGATGATACTAGTTCGGAAGTGAAATTGTGTGATCCAGCGAATAACTAGATTGATATTTCGTATTGATGATATGAGCGGGTTTGAATGAAATTGATGTTGGGAAGTTGTGGATAGTGAAATGTTTTTTGAAACGAAAAGTATATTCTGTGAAATATACAATGAATAAAAGTGAAAGTTGGATATTTCTATGATGATAAGTAAGATGGAAACAACTTTATAAGAGCAATCAAACGTGAATATTTGATTTGGAATAAACAAAGTTATATATTTGTAGTATGATAGACTCCCTTTTTTGAATCTATTGCTGGAAGAAAAGGCTTTTTGAAAAGTATTTGAAGTATTGAAAGAGAATTTATACAAGTATGAAGTGATCCAAAGATTCTCAAAGTTATATATATATATATATATATATATATATATATATATATATATGAAGGATCTTATGAGAATGATTTTGGAAGAAAGGTTTTGGAACCTATGGATTTTGGAAAGGCTTTTGATTTTTGGAGAAAAATCAATTATGGAAATTTGGAAAGCCTAGTTTGAGAATTATCGATTTTGGAATAATCGATTTTGAGAAAAGGAGATATATATGAGATTCATACTAGGTGTATGATTTGGAAGATACTATATGTGTAGAGTTTAAAGTGTTTTGAAAATGGCTCTAGAGAAAAAGGCGCTTCCTTAAAATGAACTTCTTAGGTGTACCATAGGTTGGTACTGCCTTGATCCCTAAGGGGGGTTCTAAAGTGGATCTCGTGAGGAAGTCCGGACAAACTGAAGTTCCTGAGTATTATTGGGTAGCAAAAGTCGAGGGTGCTCGTGCCTATAGAGGCATTTGGGTTATGCTGTGACAATAGTGTAACGCGATGTCGCTGTGAACTACTGTGGACCATAGCGGAAATCGTGTGGAGGTGAGTGTCAACGGTCTACGCTTTATTTTGTCGAGAAGGCAACGTAACATCTGTAGACTGTGTTCTATGGCCGAGTGGAGTGGAGAAGTTTCTTTTTTGGCAGCGAAATTCGCGGGCGCTGATGCCAACAGTTATACGGGTTTTTGCTGTGATAGCATCGTAACTCCAGATATAGCTGCGATCTGTAGCGGGTTCCATGGCGTAATCGAGGGGTGTGGAGTACCTACAGTTATCTATGGATTTTGCCGGGATGGCAATGTAACCATCGGGTTAACTACGACCATGAATGGGGGTGATGATTTCCAGAGCATTCTCACCAAAGATATTTCCTCTATTTCTAAAATATTTTCTATATTTTGAACAAAATATTTTCCAAGTATTTCACTGGGTGTTGTAAATGAGACCGCCAAGTACTTATAGATTTTTAGTCCTACGCCTGATAAATGTATGACCGAATTTCTATGAGAACAAGGATGGACTGATTGAGACATCGAGTTATAAAAAGTATTTTTGTAAAACTATGTAGATTTTAAAAGTGTTTTAAAAATTCTTAATAGAAAGGGAGTTTAAAATTTAAAATGTTGAAAGAGTATTTTATCTGACATAAGTATTTTTATAAATCCTGGCTTCACTCCTTTTCGAGGACGAAAAGATTCAAAGGGGGGAGGAATGTGATATACCGGAAATTTCAAGCAAAATTAAATGTGATAATCCCCATTATAAATTATTTTAAATTGATAAAATTGCTATTTTCAAACAATAATGATAATGGGTTGTTTTTAAATATAGATAAATAATTTTTTAAATAGAATTACTAACTACAAATTGAATTTGGGTTTGCTTAAAATATATGTGTATAGTTTGAATTGATTTTTAAATTGGATTTTTAAACTAGATTTGAATTTGAATTTAAATTTGAAAATTTAAAAGAAGTATATCTTAAGTATATTTTGGTTTAGAAATATATTATATATGATTTTATTTTGAATATAATTGGTTTTTATTTTATTTTCATTAGAAGAATTTTATCTATATATATATATTTAGAAAAGTATTTATTAATTAGTAAATAAATACCAAAGCTTTTGTTTAACATTTAAAAGTTAATTAAATTTGCAAAATTACAAGTGTTTTTATATAAATCTTTTTAATGACAAGTGTATAGATATTAGCATATAATTTAACAAATGTAAGTAAATGAATAAGGTTTAATGACAAGTGTAATTAAGTTACTTAACAATTTAACAAGTGTCTTTTAAATCATTTTATGTTTCAAAATAATTAATAAGAGATAATATAAACAATTTTCATGCCTATCTCTCATTCTATTTAATCGGTTCAAATTCTGGAAAAAAAAGACCTGTTACTAAAAAACAATAAATAGAAATCAAGAAATCTCTTCACTAATTAAAAATATGAAACAAACAAACCTAAGAGCTCAACAAATTCAAGTCAACTCAACAACTTTGTTTCAAATTTAAACAAAACAGCTCAATTTCGAATCAATTGGTAAGATCAAATTTCCTATTTTAAAAGCATTTCCTGATTTCAAAATATAAGCTACTTTGTTAATTCAAGGTGAGTAAACATTCTTTTAAAAATAGTTTATACCTGTGATGTTACTTTGTGATGAAATTTTTGAAGAAATATGGTTTGTATATGCATATGAATGTGAATGCATGTATATATTTAGGAAATGTCTGTGAAAATATAAAAATCTGGCCTCTGTTGTTTTACAGGCTTAAGAACAACCTTTCAAAAATTCATATTTTCTCGTAGATTTGATTTCAATCTTTGTTTCCTGAATGAAAACTGTTCCTAACTGTATAATATCAATTCTAAAAATAGTTTTAGGATTTTATATTTATGAATTAATTCAAATTAGGAAAATTTACAGTAAGAAATCAATTCTGGTCAAAAATCAATATCTAAGATTTTGAATTTGGATTTTATAATGTGATGTGTTGTGGAAAATGATGAATTTAGAAAGTAAAATCATGATTTTTAATATTGTATTCATTGAGAGATTTGGAGATGATCAGTTTCGACAATTTTGTCGATTTGCATAAATTGACCATGAGGATTGCGATGGGCTTTGGTCCGAGGGTAGGGGTAGCAAGGTGGACACTGGAAAAATGGGTGGTGAATTTTCTGGTGATAGAGGCGTCAGCACGAGGATGATCAAGGGTTCAGCGTAATGTTTTGGTCGTGTTGATTTCTGAGCTTCGCGTGGCATCGGTGAATCACCGGACTCGTCGCTATAAGGGGAAACGGAGTTGGAAGACAAGGCGATGCTTTGGTGAGGGCGGCATGAGTTCTTGAGGTGGGGTTTGACGGCGATTGGAGGTTTTCCGAAGGTTATGGTTCGAATATTTGGGACGATTGGCTCAATTTCGTTCGACTAACGGAATCATCATTCTGGGTGGATGTATGGTCGGCGAGATGGTCGGCGTTGTGTTGATGATTGGTAAGTTGATCGGAGAGGGGCGGAGTTGTTATGCATGTGCATGAATTCATGTTCGCGTGTTGAACTCGAAGTTGATGAGTATCTCGGGTCGCTCGGGGTTCGTCTCGGGGAGGGAATGGAGTAGGCTCAGGTTTTGTTCTATGTGGTTAATTTTGTGCCTAGATTTTTTTTTGTGTAAAGTTTGAATAAGTATTCAATCAAGTTTTTTTAAAAGTATAGATGGGTTTTCAAATGAATTTTGTAACCTAGTTTTGGAAAAAAAAGGGGTTTTATAAAAAAAAATGTTTTTAAACAAGTTTAAGGATTTAAAGTATATTTAAAATAAATAAGTTTTCTGAGAAAATGTTTTTAAACAAGTTTTTCCAATATTTAAATGATTATGTAATGTTTATACTTGTTTTGATTTTAAGGTAATTATATTAATTGTGTAATTAATTACCAATGTTCTTTAATAAGTTAATGATGTAATTAAGAATTTATTAAGACAAAGAATTTATCTTAAATTAATTAAGGTAGTTAATTAGTGTAATTAAATAATGGATTAATTAATTAAGGAGATTAATTAAAAGTTAATTAATATGAATGTTTAAGGCTAATTTATCTATGTGGTAATTTAAGGTTAAATTAATTAATGATCAAGGTTAATTAATTGAGGATAATTAACCAATGGGATAATCACTTGATGAAAGTAAATAAAGTTAAATTACTTAAGGGAAGTAATTAAGGATTAATTACTTAGTGTGATTAACTAAAGGGTTGATTAATTAATTAAGGAAATTTATTAAAGGTTAATAAATTAATAAGTGTGATTAATTAAAGGATAATTAATCAATGTTAGTGATTAAAGGATAATTAATTTCAGTAATTAATTAAGGATCAATGTGATTAATGTGAATGGGTCAAGGTTAATTAATTTGTGTAATTAATTAAGTGTTAATTACTTATTGTAATTAAAGGATAATTAGTCAAGGGTGATTAATTAAGATGGATAATTAAAAGATGATTAATTAATTGGTTTGTAATTAATTAATGTTGAATAAAGGTAATCTAAGTGACCAAAGATTAGAAATTAATTTAATTAGAGATAAATTGAATTAATTTTGGAAGTGATCAATCTTGCTTATGAATGATTGAATGATGATTAAATGCCTTGAATTGATTGATATCTCTGATATGAAATGTTTTGTGATATGATATGTTTGGGTGGACAATGATAATGTGGTTATCTGTCGATGTTGAATTGCTGTGTAAAAATTGACGACTTGTATGTAAAGTTGAATTGTATTTCACTTGAATAACTTGTGTTAAAATGGTATTGAATTCGAAGAGACCGGGGTCGGGTATTAGTAAATACCCGAACCCACATCGATTTGTAACCTACAATGATTCTTTGTTGATTGGTACGTGAAATCAATAGGCTGAAATGGAATAATTTAAATGACTGGACCATTTAAAACTAAGTAAAGGTACTTAGGGATTGATGTGAGTATAAGTGTTGATTATAGCAAGTTGTGAACTTGTATTGATGAACGAGTTACCCCGTGTTTTAAGTATGTTTTATGCATTAGTATTTCTTGTTAGATGGGTTTACTTACGTTGGTTTCCAGCCTGACCCAGGTGTTACTTTGATGTAATGCTCGGGCCAGACCGAGTATTACAGACTTTCTTGTTAGATGGGTTTACTCACGCTAGTTTCCATCCTGACCCAGGTGTTACTTTGATGTAATGCTCGGGTCAGACCGAGTATTACAGATTTTCAGGTAAGGACGTTATGGAGTTAGGAGGCGAGCTGGATGGCAGGAACGTATGGAGTGTATTCCAATGTGATATATTGTTATTTATCAGGTACAAGTTATTTTAAAATGTTCCAATGATTGTGAAATGTAGTAACTCTGATGTATTAATGTAAATTAACGGATACAGTTTTTCCTTGTATAACTATTATTTTGTTTGATATTATATTTTGATCCGTTGCGAATGTGAGATTATGTGTTTCATTTCTGTTTCTTCTTGTTTCTCTTTTCTTCTTTTCTAACTATATGGAATTTTCGGGGTCGTTACATCGTACGTCTTAGAGAAGGTTGCTATGCTAAGATAATAAATTCTCTGCCACTAAAAAGAAATGTATTTGATAGAAATCAGCTTTATTTCTCAAAGTGTAATGTTAGACATACAACCAGACAAGTCCATCCTGGGTCTGAATGGAACCGAAGGCACTTCGTCCAATGAAGGAAGAAGTCCTTGCAAATCCGGGCATCCGCAATCCCGACCGGACTCCCCATCACATATGGAAATCTCTATAATGGAGCAACTCATTGCAGAGACAATCGATAGGTAATCCTTTCGTTCTCGGAAATACCCAGTCTTTAACCACCGTCTTCAAATGCACTCCCATTTCATCATATCATTATTTGGAATGGGTTTTATGACATAATGACCTCTCCCGGCTCATCCAAATAATGAGCGCTTATTTTTAAAAACATGTGGATACACAAGTCACTACAAATTACCATTTATAATCTTTTAAACAAAAGATTCACCATTATGATTCGATGTGGGTTTTGAATAACCGTTTGGAATCCGACTCCCTGTCGCATCGAAATTCAAATGCTGTTTTAAAGACCAACAATTTTACTTCAATTCAGAAGTTCACAATCAAAAGGCAATATATCATAGATGTCATAGCTCAAATAAAGCAATTCATATCACAAAGTATCACATATCAGAGATATCAACCAAATCTAGGTATTCGATAATAATCCAATTATTTATAAGCAAGATTAATTAATCGTGTGATTATAATTAATTAATCACACAATTATTTTCAATAATTATCCTTAATTAATGATTAATTATCGTTAATTATAAATTAATCATTAATTATTTATTAATTAATCTTAATTACTTACATTAAATCAATTATTCCTTAATTAATTACATTAATTATCTAAACTTTAATTATAAAATTAACCTTTAATTACTAAATTAATTAACCTTTAATTAATAATTAATTAACCATTGATTAATAATTAATTAACCTTAAAAATAATAATCCTTTAATTATTAATTATCTTTTAATAATTTTAAAAATAAATCATTTCTCTTAATTAATTACTTAATTATCATTAAAAATCTTTATTTAATAAACTTTGTAATTAATTATCATTAACACATAAATCAACGTAAGATATTTAAGTTAATTAATAATTGAAAAACATTTCTTCTTAATTAACTCTTTAATTACATTATTTATTAAAAAAATAAATTAAGAATTAATCAAATAATGATCACATGATTAAATAAATTAAACTTAATAGCTTACTTAAAACCTTTACTAATCCCATTTTTAAATAAAAATTATTTTAAAAGAATGAGTTAAAAATTGTTTAAACTTGAATTTGTTTTAAAATTTAAAACTTGTTATCTACCAAAAAAATTCAGACTCGAGACTTACCCGAGTCGTACTCGAGACAAATGCAACATTCCCCCGAGACTTCCCTGAGTTTACCCTTCTCCTTTTTGTTTTTACTTAGTTTTATTTTTTTTAAATTTAAAACCTGTTAACATGTTACCACACACGAATACACCCGAGTGTTTACTCGAGCCAGCAACTCACTTCCTCAAGAGTGACTTCGAGACAATCACCTTCCTCCCCAAACTCATCCTTACTGACATACTCTTGACACCATGCATATGCACATGTCAACTGGCCACCTCCAACCGACGCTATGACCTTCAACACATCGACGATGATCTACTTAAGCCCTCGGACCGCCCAGATCAACGAACTCACATGAAAATCGAAATCGAGTAACTTGACCCAACCTTGAACCAAAACTTCGATCGACAAAACTTCGATCGACAAATCTTCCTCGTGCCGATGACTCAGACTACTAGAGTGCTCGCAATCACAACGAGACCTCTTCCACCATCCCACACTTCGATACCCCCATGTCCGATGTAGTCCGATTCGACATTGATGATGCAACTGTCTCGAGAACAGGATCAAAAAGAAAACGGGTTAAAACCCTAAACCTTCGTCGTAGTGCCGCCTCGGTGAACCGAGCATTTTTCTGATGATCCCCGACCATCAAGCATGCTCTAGCTTCGATCATGAGACTAATCATTTCACCGATCACTAGAATTTACACAAAATGCGATTTTCGTTCATCCACGTATTTCTCGCTCGATGCACAATTACAAATCTTGATTTCAATTTTAAAAATCAACGTTTTCAAAACATTTTAGGATATATAAGTAAATTGAATAATTAAAGGAAACAAATTTTTATCATGAATTGAGTTTGCAGTGTTTTCTCATTCCAGATTACATCCGCTTGTTTTTTATTTTTAAAGTATTTTTAAAATTAATTTCTGGTGAATTCAAACACATTTTGTTTTAACATCCTAATCTAACAAGAATTAGAAGAATGGATTTCGGTTTTTGAACAGGTATTTTAAAAACTGGAAAATAAATAGAGAGACAAATGCATGTACAACAAAAATGCACATATCATTTATATGTCTATATATATATGCAGGTATATTTCACAAATTTACTTCAAGAATTCATCACAAATGTGACGCCCCACCTCTATACCCACGCTAGCCAAGAACATCACGGTGAATGCTGTCAACTAGCACGGAGAATAAGGCTGTTGAGGAGAGACCATCCGTGTAATTGCTTTGCGCGAGCATTGATATGCCAGATAGTATTACATACATTTCTTTATAAAGAGGAAATCCGGCATACCGACACAAACTCAAAGCTACTACACAGTGGCTATAATATCTTCGAAAACAGATATAGAAACAAACAAAACATAAATCAGTCACAGACAATTCGTATCACAAAGGCGGAAATAGATATGAATATTACACTTAGAAGTGTATATCAGAGTAGCGGTCTAAAAAGATCCACAATAACACAAAAGAATAGTTACAAGGACTACACAAAAGAATAAGTATACACCATGGAGTCTATATCTCAATTGTATACAATCCAAAAACTACTAATCTAAGTAGTTAGCCAAAAGTCAAGGAGGTAATCTCGGATGTAAAATCAAGCAGAAGCACCTGTAACATCTCGGTCTGACCCGAGTATTATTTAATAAGAAAATAATGAACGGATCAGTCTAACTATAAATATCAGATGAAACGATATAGAATAAGAGATATGACTAAACACATAATAATCACAATGCCAAGCTGTGAAATATATAGGTAATTGAAATTCAACAAGAGATTAATCAATATCATAGAATCTACACAAGAATCAAAGAAATGTCATACTCCTTATTTCGTTCACCAAACCATAAATATTAACGATTATATCAATGTCAATCACAAAAGTCAATGACACACGAATTCACCAATACACAAAAATTGATAAATCATATCAATAGAAATCACAAAAATTGGTGAAGCATAAATTCCAGAATTCAACACACGAAATCCAGAAATCACAAGGAAGGGGGGAGGCCTATCACACGAACGGGAACATTAAAGCTCACCAACATATGTATCACACGTACGAGAAGCTATCTCATGGTAGCTAGCCATTAATTTTTGACACACGAACGGCCCGAAGGCCATGGGGAGCTACCTCACAAAGAAATGAGACGAAGCTCAATAAAATGAGTTACTGTCCTCCACGTGGACAAAGAGACATCGCACAATTGCTAGTCTAAATCACAAAAATAATCGTCAGGATCATCAAGAAGTGTCAATTACAGTAAGCTAGTAAATATACGAGCTTAGCTTCATGTCTCATAACCACTAGCTTAACTTAAATATTTACGAACAAATTATATATCTCCACTAGAAAATTGTCACAAGAGTTTCAACCGAACAAGTCCAAGAATTAACCGGCGAAGTAAACGCAAGCGTTTCATACCACTTGTTTTACTAAACCGTTTAATTAGATTTCTCATACGAGTGAAGTAAAGGTTTGTATATACTAGTAGATTAGAAAAAGGTTTTATAAACGAGTTTGGTATTGAAAATAGAGTTGAAATCGTTTTGATGAAAGAATTTTGATAGTTGCTACTAGTATAGAAAACCTTCATATTTTTAAAGTGACAAATCACAAAGAAGATTGTAGGAACAATCAATCACTAAAATTCACATACGAAGATTTGAATAAAATCCAAAGAAATCAATACCGAATCCATCAAAATGGATATTCCCAAAAATCCATAAAAAGAGTCATCAAAGATGGTAATAGTGATAACAACTAATCGAGTCGACAAAAATCGATTAATATTGTAAGTTTTACTCAAAATTAGGCAAATAGGCAAAACTAGGGATTTCCAGACGTCTGAGGGGTTGTCCAGACGTCTAGATTTGGTTTCTGAAAATTTCCCAGATAACCATCCAGACGTCTGAAACCTAAAATCAGATGTCTGAAAAACATTCAAACATTTGGAGGAAAGTCCAGATGTCTGGTTTTGGTTTCTGGAAATATTCCAGAAAACCAACCAGACGTCTGAAAACACAAATCAGACGTCTTACCTTATTCAGACGTCTGGAACGATAATTCAGACGTCTGAAATTAGGCACTGCCTTATTTATTTTTCTGTCGTATTTTATTTTTCTCCAGGTTGCAAAACCAGAAATCTGGCATTAATCTCCAGACGTCTAAAAACCTGATAAGGGCAACAATTTGCCTAGGCCATATGGCCAAAACGATGTCGGGAGCGATCGAGCGAGCAACGACGACTAAGGATTCACGTCAAACGACAACCCGGCCTTATAGGCTCTTCGATACACCCCAAATATCGTGATCAAACATCCATAAAAGGATTTTCACAAAACTTGCAGTATTCACCAATTCAATTCAAATCAGAAGCAAATGAATATGCACAAATGTTAGGAATTCATACCTAACCACAAAGATAGATATAGAAAAAGATGTGAGATAAAAATCTCACCTTTATGCACAAGAACAAGGAGGAAGAAGCTATAGAACAATGACAATGACAATTACTCTTCAATTCCAACTCAACAAGCTTGAATTTAAGATAAAAAGAGAAACATTCCTAAATTAGGTTTAGGAATTTCTGAATTTGATAAGAGAATGAGTTGGAGAAGAAGAAGAGAAGCTTACCAATGGGTTCTTCTATTAGTTTGAAGCTAGAGTTTGATTTGCATAAGAAAACTAGGGTTTTGGAGTTTTAATTTCCCATCTCTCCCACCCTTGATGCTTTAGAACTGAAAAGAGGAGAAAGTGAGAGTGAATGGGGAGGAGTGGTTCAGTTTTGAGTATAAATTAAACATAGGGCTGAACCCAAACCCAAACCCAAAGTAAAAAAGTAGCAAAACCTGACTAACTCCAAACATATCGAAGCTTACACTCAAAAAGGTCGCAAACGGCATTTTAAACTCAATGGGAGTGGTCCCGAGTCCTAATTCGACCGTATGCAAAAAGTAGCTTTTCGGACTAAATTTCGAGTATCGATAAAATATTTAAATAAAATATTTAAATATAAAAATCGATAAATATGCGAGTTGTTACAGACTCCCCTCCATAAAGAAATTGCGTCCTCGCAATATTAAGAAGAAAATATAAAGTAACAACCATAAAAGTATATTCAACACAAAAGAAATTTGAAGTAAAAGGTTCACCTTAAAGAGCACGGGAAAGCATGTCCGGATGTGATCGCTCGATGAACTCCCTAGATTCCCAAGAACAATCCTAAGGATTTGAAGACCATTGAACTTTCAAAAGCGGAACATCCTTATTTCGAAGTCGTTTGACTTCCGAAGCAATAATACGAACTGGATGCTGCTCATAAGTTAAATTAGGCGAAACTTCAATTTCTTCCACAACACCGGACTCAAGAATAGAATCGGAATCTCAAAGACATTTCCGAAGTTGAGAAACGTGGAACACGTCATGGATAGCAAAAAATTGAGCCGGTAATAAAAGTCGATAAGCCATGGAACCAAAACGTTCGGCAATAGGAAATGGCCCAATATATCGAGGCGCCGATTTTCCCGATCGGCTGAAACATACAACACCTTTCATAGGAGAAATTCGAATGAACACAAGATCTCCCACAGAAAATTCTAACTTCCTTCTCCGGTTAGCGGCATAGGATTTTTGTCTACTCTGGGCTTCTTTCATCCTATGACGAATAAGATCAATCTTTTCTGTGGAATCGCAAATAAAATTTGGACCTAAAACCAGCTTCTCACCGGCCTCAAGCCAACAAGGAGACCGGCATGGCCTTCCGTAGAGGGCCTCAAAAGGTGCCGTACAAATACTAGATTAGAAGCTATTATTATAGGAAAATTCAACAAGGGAAATATGATCTTCCCAACTTCCACCGAAATCAAGCACACAAGAACGAAGAAGATCTTCAAAAGTTTGATTCACACGCTCAGTTTGTCCATCGGACTGGGGATGATAAGCGGTGCTAAAATTAAGCTTCGTTCCCAAAGCTTTTTGAAGACTCTTCCAAAACCCACTAGTAAACAATGGATCACGATCACTAACAATAGAAGTAGGAACTCCATGCAATTTAACAATTTCTTTGATAAAGAGTTTGGCCAAAAGAGGAACGGTTCGGTTAGACGAAATGGGAATAAAATGGGCGGATTTAGTAAGTCTATCCCCTATCACCCATAAGCTATCATGACCCGAACGAGAACGGGGAAGGCCATCGATAAAATCCATGGAAATTTGATCCCACTTCCAAATTGGAATTTCTAAAGGTTGCAATAACCCACCGGGTCTTTGAAGTTCGGCCTTAATGAGTTGGCAAGTCATGCAACACTTAACAAAGTTAGCGATGTCAAGTTTCATTCCCTCCCAATAATAAAGTCGCTTCATATCCGCGTACATTTTACTGCTACCGGGATGAATGGTAAATTTAGAACGATGGGAATCTTCTAAAATATCTTTTCGAAGATCACTAATATTTGGTATGATAAGTCTACCAAATTTCCGAATGCCGCCATGAGAATCGATATCAAAGTCTTTCAAACCTTCAATATCAATTTTATCCTTAATATTTTGGCCAAGAAGAGCCAATTCGGGATCTAGCTTTTGGGCTTCAAGAATGCGGTCTAAAAGAGAAGGATGAGCCTCAAGGCTACACAAAACAAGTGATGAGCATAAATTGGATACGCGCTCTCGAATCTCACAAGTGGATAAGATCTCGAGATCGTTCCATTCGGATATCATCATAGAAACAACAGCTTGTTTTTTACGGCTAAGAGCATCGGCGACACGATTACCCTTACCGGGGGTATAAAGAATATCAAGATCATAAGGAGCAAGGAACTCGAGCCAACGTTGTTGACGCAAATTAAGTTCCTTTTGAGAGAATAAATACTTCAAGGACTTATGATCGGTATAAAGAATAAATTTCTCTCCCAAAAGATAATGACGCCAAATTCAAAGGGAGAAAACAATAGTCGCGAGTTCTAAATTATGTGTGGCATATCTAGTCTCGGCAGGCTTTAATTGCCTTGAAGCATAAGCAATAACACATTCATTTTGCATAAGAACGGAACCCAAACCAACGCGACTGGCATCGGTATAAACAACGAAATCTTGATTCCCCTCGGGAATAACAAGAATAGGAGCATCAGAAAGGAGTTCTTTTAATTTCTGAAAAGAAGTTTCACATTTGTCCGACCAAATGTATTAACACCTTTCTTCGTTAAACTAGCGAGAGGCACGGCAATCTTAGAAAAGTCTTTGATAAAACGGCGGTAATAACCCGCCAATCCTAGAAAACTACGAATCTCCGTCACACTGGTCTCTTCCAATCTTGAATCGCTTCAATCTTTGAAGGATCCACGGAAATTCCGGATTCGGAAATAATATGACCAAGAAAATTCACACGAGATTGCCCAAAGTGGCATTTAGAAAACTTTGCTTTTAATTGATTACTCCTAAGAGTTTCCAATACAATCCGAAGACGCTTTTCATGCTCCTCCTCGGCTTTTGAATACACAAGAATATCATCAATAAAGATGAGAACAAACTGGTCGAGGAAGTCTTTGAAAACTCGATTCATAAGGTCAACGAAATAAGCCAGAGCATTCGTTAGACCAAATGGCATAACAAGCCATTCATAAGATCCATAACGAGTACGGAACGATGTCAAACGAATGCTATCCTCTGCAATACGAAGCTGATGAAATCCAGTAGCTAGGTCTAATTGTGAAAAAACTCTAGCACCACTCAGTTGATCGAATAGATCATCAATCCGAGGTAAATGATATTTATTTTTGATCGTAAGATCATTACGTTTGCGGTAGTCAACGCAAAGCCTAAGCGTACCGTCAGATTTCTTCACAAAAATAGCTGAAGCTCCCCAAGGTGAGGAACTAGAGCGAATAAATTGCTTCGTCTCCAATTCGGATAATTGTTTACGCATCTCCTCGTTCTCTTTATTGGACATACGATAAGGAGGACGAGTGATCGGTTGAGCTCCAGGAATGAGATTAATTATGAACTCAATTGCTCGCTTAGGTGGTAATCCAAAAACGGGCTCAAATATGTCAGAAAATTCACGAACAACGCGAATAAGAGAAATAATATCTTCATCATCATCATTATCGTCATCACGAGGATTTAAAGAATATAAAGATGCAACCAGGCTGGAATCCGAATCTTTAAGATTAATAGAAATCTGCTTAACAGATTTAGGATGTCGAAGATAAATAGTCCACTCAGGACATAGGATATGAGCTTCATAACGGTTAAACCAATCCATTCCCAAAATCATTCCAAAGCCTAAATAACGCATGACATGCAAATCGGCAAGGAAAGGAAAATCACACAAAATAATCTCCACATCTTTACAAAGCAAACTAAGAGTTGTGGATCCACCAACCGGATTCGAATTCTCAAAGAAGTCATTAAAGCAACAACACTTAAAGAAAAAATATCAACAAGCTCTTTTGATATAAAAGAATGGGACGCGCCCGTATCAAAAGGAACTCGAATAGGTTGATCACGAAATAAAATAATGCCGTCAAGGATAGAATGAGAAATACCTTGGCCACGAGATGTGTTGCCAGGGGCTTGAGCAACATTTAACTTTCCCTCCTTCCTGCCCTGAAGCTTGGGGCAAGAAGATAAATAATGATCCGGGCTTTTACAATAGCGACAAGTACGAGGCTTTGAACACTTGTTCGCAAAATGGTCTCTGGAACCACAGTTAAAGCATTTCCCTTCAGTAGAGGAAAAGGTCTTTGCAGCAGGAGTTGCTTGCCTCCCTTTCTTATTGGGATAAGAACCTTTGAATTTGTTTGGCCTCTTCTTGTTGTTAAAGTTTGGTTTGGAACCCACCACTTCAACATCATTCTCCCTATCCGCATCTTCAAGACGACAAGCGATATCAATGAGTTGGTCGAAAGAAACTTCTAATTTTAGAAGTAATGGCTTCTTTAGATTTTTGTTTAAGCCATAGACAAATCTTCGATTTTTCTTCAATGGGGTGCTGATGTATTCAACCCCATATTTGGAGAGAGATTCAAAAGACGCGACATAATCTGCCACGGAAGGTTCACCTTGAACAAGGTCTATAAAACGGCCCAAAGTCACCTTCTTGGCTTCTGGTATGAATTTTAACTCGAAGCGCTCACGGAATTTCTCCCAGGTGAGATCCGCTTCATTAATCTCATAAATAAGAAGTTCGTACCAGTCCAATGCTCTTTCTTGGAGCATACTAGAAGCCACCTGAACTCGGTGAAGATCAATGAGGTTCATGCGAGAAAAGATCCGATCGCATGTCCTTAATCAAGCCTGGACTTCAATAATAGTTTCGAAACCTTTAAATGGCTTCCCGCCCAGGTTGGTGTAATCACTGCACAAACGTGCAAACCCAGATTTAGGGTGAGTAGGTTCCGGATTAGAACCAGCTGCTTGAGCATTCGTGACAAAGTCAAGAAGTTGTTGGGTAGTCATAAAAACTCCATCTTGGGGAGTAGCACTAGATTGACCGGCGCTGGGACAGCTAGGTCTAACCATTTCTCTTCCTTTAGAAAGAAATAAAGAAGAAGAAAAAGGTTATTCACCAAATGCATATCAAGCAATCTTGATAGATAAAGCAAGGAATCATAAAGAAAATAGGATGAATCGGTACGAAGACTCGAATAAATCCTAAGGCATAACTCCTAAGAAAGACTTAGGACATGATCCTTGCTACATTATTCTACATTGTTCCGAAGTTTGGCTCTGATACCAAGCTGTGACGCCCCACCTCTATACCCACGCTAGCCAAGGACATCACGGTGAATGCTGTCAACTAGCACGGAGAATAAGGCTGTTGAGGAGCGACCATCCGTGTAATTGCTTTGCACGAGCATCGATATGCCAGATAGTATTACATGCATTTCTTTATCAAGAGGAAATCCGGCATACCGACACAAACTCAAAGCTACTACACAGTGGCTATAATATCTTCGGAAACAAATATAGAAATAAACATAACATAAATCAGTCACAGACAATTCGCATCACAAAGGCGAAAATAGATATGAATATTACACTTAGAAGTGTATATCAGAGTAGCGGTCTAAAAAGATCCACAACAACACAAAAGAATAGTTACAAGAACTACACAAAAGAATAAGTATACATCATGGAGTCTATATCTCAATTGTATACAATCCAAAAACTACTAATCTTAGTAGTTAGCCAAAAGTCAAGGAGGTAATCCCGGATGTAAAGTCAAGCAGAAGCACCTGTAACATCTCGGTCTGACCCGAGTATTATTTAATAAGAAAATAATAAACAGATCAGTCTAACTATAAATATCAGATGAAATGATATAGAATAAGAGATATGACTAAACATATAATAATCACAATGCCAAGCTGTGAAATATATAGGTAATTGAAATTCAACAAGAGATTAATCAATATCACAGAATCTACACAAGAATCAAAGAAATTTCATACTCCTTATTTCGTTCACCAAACCATAAATATTGACAATTATATCAATGTCAATCACAAAAGCCAATGACACACGAATTCACCAATGCACAAAAATCGATAAATCATATCAATAGAAATCACAAAAATCGAAATCAAGAAATCAGAAGAAAGGGGGGAGGCCTATCACACGAACGGGAGTATTAAAGCTCACCAACATATGTATCACACGAACGAGAAGCTATCTCATGGTAGCTAGCCATTAATTTTTGACACAGGAACGGCCCGAAGGCCATGGGGAGCTACCCCATAAAGAAATGAGACGAAGCTCAATAAAATGAGTTACAGTCCTCCACGTGGACAAAGAGACATCGCACAATTGCTAGTCTAAATCACAAAAATGATCGTCATGATCATTAACAAGTGTCAATTACAGTAAGCTAGTAAATATATGAGCTTAGCTTCATGTCCCATAACCACTAGCTTAACTTAAATATTTACGAACAAATTGTATATCTCCACTAGAAAATTGTCATAAGAATTTCAACCGAACAAGTCCAAGAATTAACCGGCGAAGTAAACGCAAGCGTTTCATACCACTTGTTTTACTAAGCCGTTAAATTAGATTTCTCATACGAGTGAAGTAAAGATTTGTATATACTAGTAGATTGGAAAATGGTTTTATAAACGAGTTTGGTATTGAAAATAGAGTTGAAATCGTTTTGATGAAAGAATTTTGATATTTACTACTAGTATAGAAAACCTTTATATTTTTAAAGTGACAAATCACAAAGAAGATTGTGGGAACAATCAATCACTAAAATTCACATACTAAGATGTTAATAAAATCCAAAGAAATCGATATCGAATCCATCAAAATGGATATTCCCAAAAATCCATAAAAAGGGTCATCAAAGATGGTAATAGTGATAACAACTAATCGGATCAACAAAAATCGATTAATATTGTAACTTTTACTCAAAATTAGGCAAATAGGCAAAACTAGGGATTTCCAGATGTCTGAGGGGTTGTCCAGACGTCTGGATTTGGTTTCTGGAAATTTCCCAGAAAACCATCCAGATGTCTGAAACCTAAAATCAGACGTCTGAAAAACATTCAGGCGTTTGGAGGAAAGTCCAAACGTCTGGTTTTGGTTTCTGGAAATATTCCAGAAAACCAAACAAACGTCTGAAAACACAAATCAGACGTCTAACCTTATTCCAGACGTCTGGAACGATAATTCAGACGTCTAAAATTAGGCACTGCCTTATTTATTTTTCTGCCGTATTTTATTTTTCTCCAGGTTGCAAAACCAGACGTCTGGCATTGATCTCCAGACGTCTGCAAACCTGATAAGGGCAACAATTTGCCTAGGCCATATGGCCAAAACGATGTCGGGAGCGATCGAGCGAGCAACGACGACTAAGGATTCACGTCAAACGACAACCTGGCCTTATAGGCTCTTCGATACGCCCCAAATATCGTGATCATACATCCATAAAAGGATTTTCACAAAAATTGCAATATTCACCAATTCAATTCAAATCAGAAGCAAATGAATATGCACAAATGTTAGGAATTCATACCTAACCACAAAGATAGATATTGAAAAAGATGTGAGATAAAATCTCGCCTTTATGCACAAGAACAAGGAGGAAGAAGCTATAGAACAATGACAATGACAATTACTCTTCAATTCCAACTCAACAAGCTTGAATCTAAGCTAAAAAGAGAAACATTTCCTAAATTAGGTTTAGGAATTTCTGAATTTGATAAGAGAATGAGTTGGAGAAGAAGAAGAGAAGCTTACCAATGGGTTCTTCTATTAGTTTGGAGCTAGAGTTTGATTTGCATAAGAAAACTAGGGTTTTGGAGTTTTAATTTCCCATCTCTCCCACCATTAATGCTTTAGAACTGAAAAAAGGAGAAGTGAGAGTGAATGGGGAGGAGTGGCTCAGTTTTGAGTATATTTTAAACATAGGGCTGAACCCAAACCCAAACCCAAAGTGAAAAAGTAGCAAAACTTGACTAACTCCAAACATATCGAAGCTTACACTCAAAAAGGTCGCAAACGGCATTTTAAACTCAATGGGAGTGGTCCCGTGTCCTAATTCAACCGTATGCAAAAAGTAGCTTTTCGAACTGAATTCCGAGTATCAATAAAATATTTAAATATGAAAATCGATAAATATGCGGGTTGTACAACAAACATCAAGTTCTTTTAGCTTAGATGTTAAAGTAGCTTACTCACCTGGTAAAGAAGAAAACAGAAAGCTTTCTGTAAAGCCTGGAAGTGTTTTGAATTTGAAAATCTGAGATGACTTTGATCTGTTGTGGTTTGATCTTGAAAGCTTTTATTTTGTTGAGTTGAATCTATATTTGATGTTGAATTAGCTTGCTTTTAAATCAGATTGAATGAGTTGAATCTTGGCTTGAGATGATTTTTTTCTAGAATTTGCTTTATTGTTTGTACAGGTTTGAGTTTTGAAATTTTTTTTTCTGGTTTAAGTTTTGAACAGATTAAAGAAATGAGAAAGGTAGGAGAGGTAGAAATATATAGCCTTAATCTCTTTTTATTTATTATTTTTAAAAAACAAAATATTTTTATTTATTATTTTTAAAAAATAAAAGAAAATTAGGACACTCTTTAGTTATTATGCTAAATTGATCACACTTGTTAAATTATGTATTATAATTTTAACACTTGTCTAATTTCACATTATAATGTTACACTTGTAATTTACATGATTAAATATTTTAAATAAATTTTTATATTATATTATATTTAATACAATATATATATATATATATTATTAATTTATATCCTATTTACAAATTTCATAAATTCATTTTCTTATATAATATTTATATAACCATAAAAGAAAATGTTTTAAAACTAAATTTCTTACAAATAAAAATCACATACATATTATTATCTAATTCAAATATTTTTCTAAGATATTTATTTTTAAAATTTTAAATTCAAATTACAATCTATATACATATTTTATTTGTTTTGAAATCTTCAAATTTATTCACCAATTAATCCTAATTTTAATATTAATTACTAAATTAATATTTGGCTCAAAAACGGGATGTTACAGATTTCCCCCCTTGAGAAAATTTCGTCCTCGAAATTTGAAAGAGAGAGAGACAACCGAAGAAAATATGAATACATAAAGAGAAGGAGAAATGGCTTACCAGATTAAGCCGAAATATCCACTCTATACTTGGGATACGACTTATGCATGCTCCCCTTAGTTTCCCAAGTACAATCATTTGGATCACCACTACATTGCACTTCTACCAGTTTCACCAATTTATTTCTCAACTGCTTTCCATCTCGATCAATCATCTTCAATGGTTCCCTCTTTACTACTAAATTTGGTGTGATCTCTAAATCCTACTGAGCGGCCTCCTCAATGATATAGTCTGGATCGTGCGCATATTTTGAAGATGTGAAACATGAAACACATTATGTACATCAGATAGCTAATTAGGTAACTGCACTCGATAAGCCAAAGGACGAATCCTCTCAAGTATAGGAAAAGGACCTATATATCGTGGTGCCAGCTTACCAGTCTTTCCAAATCTCAACACTCCACGCATTGGAGAAACGTTTAAGAAAATAGAATCTCCAACCTGAAACTCTAAAGTTCTTCTTTTACGATCAGCATAACTTTTCTGACGACTTTGGGCAGTTTTCAATTTCTTTCGAATATAATCAACCTTTTCAGCAGCTTCCCTTATCATATCCGGACCAAGAACAAGCCTATCACCTTAATCAATCCAACACGCAGGTGATCTACACGGACGCCCATACAATGCTTCGAAAGGAGCCATTTTGATACTAACCTGATAACTATTATTATATGAAAATTCAACCAGATGCAAATGGTCCTCCCATGAACCGCCAAAATCAAGAATACAAGCACGCAAATGATCTTCCAAGATTCGATTGATCCTCTCAGTTTGCCTATCAGACTGCGAGAGGTAAGCAGTGCTGAAGTTCAACGTGATTCCTAGTGCGGCTTGAAATGCCTCCCAAATATGCTAGTGAAGATCGGGTCATGATCTGTGACGACCGCCCATGACTCCTGCACCAAATCAAGGAAATAATGCGCTAAAAGGTGTGCCAGGCAGCCATGGACGATAGTCAGGGTAAAACAAAACAGAAGAATCTCTATCGCATAACTCACAGCGCATGGATAAAATACAATAGAGAAATATAATATAGTGAAGCTCCATAGAACAGAACATCATCATATAAGCATCACAGTTGTTTCATACAATCATCTACTCGAATCCATACATGAAAGCCTCACTACAAATCACTCAACCAAATACAGCAGCGGATACCCAGTACATATAGTAAGAAAACTAATATGCAAAGCCTCCTGCTCGTCTTCGTCATCTTTAGCGTAGAACTCCTAGCACAGCACCTGTCACCTGCTACCTAGTCTGCCCATCCCAAACATGGATGAACAGCCCAAGGTAATAAGAGGAGACATAAAACCTTGAGTCAGACAAAGTCTTAGTGAGCAGTAAATCAACTATCAAGCATACCAAAAGAGCATAAAGGATAAAAGGAATAGGAACCAAACCATCCCACTCCACCTCTTTCTACAGTGATAGCCCCAGACATACACTAAGGAGAAGCAAGCATAACAACATAGACAATTAAGGTAAAGCGAATACCACTCGAGTCAAGGACGATGTTTCCCAAATACAAACCCCCAAGGCCTAAACCAAGATCAGATAAGCACCCAGAAAACACCGCTCTTGAAGCCGAATGATAATACAACCAAACATCCATGACTCTGGCTATCACTGTTATCCTTGCCTCGATTTCACCGTTAGTTGAATGACCATCTGTCAAGGGCTAATGGTAACCCCGGTTCTAACCATAACTCCGCACACTGCCTTGTGCCTAGGACTTATCTACTTTGCCCAGAGTACTCAACTACCTACCTGTAGTCTTTTGGGTGTCCCGACTACCTACCTGTAGTCGTTATGGGCGCCCCATGTACTCTTGCTTTTGAGCATGCTAGAACCTTCAACAACGACGAGATCCAAGCCTCCTAGCCATCCTTCTTGACGACTATCCTCATACAAGCTCAAGCTACCTCTTGAACAATCCATTATCAACCAACTTGAACTACTCTTCAAGTTATCAACATGCTTGGAATGATCCCTGCTTGGATTAAGCCAAGACTCACATCATACTTCGCTTCATCGCATCAAAGCAAAGTCTCAACTCAACAACATGGTTTGCCTCATCAAATCATGGCAAAGTCCCATCTCAACATCATCCAATCTATACATATGAGCTTCAACATCCGCTACATATGCCTTAAGCAGCTTTCACCATTCAAGAGCCTTCTTCCATAGCTTTTGAATCCTCTTTCATCATCTTGTTCCAAATCAACTACTAGCTAACTTGGAAACAATCAAATCAATCATACATTCAAATAATCAATCATTCAAACAAGATCTATTAAGCAATTTAAGCAATATCAACTATAATGGGAATTTCGTAAATAAACGAGCAAAAGTCCAACATATGTGAAATCATGGTTTTTAGCATAGATCTATCAATTATAAAACATGGGATTTTGTCTCTAATGCTTATTAAACAAACTTGCATAAGTAAACATCTTCAAAAACCATGGATCTAGACTTAGATCTAAGAAAAATGCATGAAATCTCTAACTTTAACACCCAAACATGCCACCAATCCAATATACTCCTTTGGATCCGCGTGAGAGATAACTACCACTCACCAAATCACCAAAACAACCTAAAATGAATCAACTTCAGATCTGGACAGCGAAGATCAAGGTTTGATCCGGCAATATCTCGCTCCAATCGATGAATTCTAGCTCGAACGGATGAAGATCTTCAACTTTGGCACTTGGATCTTCGATCTCGATCTTCGATCTTGGATGGATGTTAGAATTAGATTGGAATGGAGAAAAGAAGATGAAGAAATGTTGTAGTCGAGTCTTCAAAATGGCAGCACTTCGTCGCTTCAAAAACCGGTGCCAAAAAGTGAGCCAAACCCCTCTATTTATAGGCTGGAATCCCCCTTAGCTCGGCCGTCTTCTTAACTCGGAGCTCGCTATTAGGTCGTTGCCGACCTAAAAGACTCCGACCTAACATAGGTCGCTGCCGACCTATACGACTCAACTACACAGCCGCTAACACACCTAAGTCTTAAGTCGTACGACGACTCAGCCAACGTGCCGACCTAACTCTTAGCACAGAACCAACTTAGGTCGCATACGACCTTATCCCTCGACCGACCTAAATCCTACCGACTCACGACCTAAACAACTCAAGAACCCAAGGCCGACCTAACTACAAGTCGACTCAACCAACCACGCGACCTACGACTCATCTCATCCAACGACCTAACACACTGCCGACTTAAAACTCAAGCGACATAACAACAACACGGGCCATACGACCTAACTAGCTGCCGACCTAACAAGAACACGGCATAGCCTAGTGCCGACCTAAGTCCTAGCCGACTCAACAATGCCAAACGACCTAACTATGCTACGGCCTAGCGACCTAACAAAACCATAAGTCGTTCACGACTTATCTCCCATACGACCTAACCCCTTAGGTCGTTCCACAGGCCTAAACCACCATCCTATGAGTCGTTCACCACTGAGTCGGCCCAAACCTTAACTCGGCAACCTTTTAGGTCGTTAGCTCCTAAATCAAACACTCCTATGACCCGTTCACTCCTTAAGTCGGTCATTCCTATAGGTCGCTCTACCGACCTATCTACCTTAGGTCGCTCCACACTAAACTCGGCCAGTTCCTAAGGTCGTCTACGACTTACTATAGGTCGGTCACCATCACTAAGTCGCCTAACTCTTAGGTCGTTGAATTTCTTAACCCGGCTAAGCCTACTAACTCGGCAACACCTATAGGTCGGTCCTCTATGAGTCGGTCACGACTCATCACTTGCACTCGGGTTAACTTCTAAACGACTCAAGCTAGAAGCAACACAAACAATACTAACGACCTGCAAATTCTACGATTTATCGACACGTAAAATACGGGTCGTTACATTCTCTCCCCCTTAGGAATTTCGCCCCCGAAATTCCAAACAAACAACAGCAATCAAAGATATTCCGCATGCCTACCATCCAAAGCAATCAACAAACCATGCAACCAATTCTAGCCTAGCATGCAGAATTCTATGGCTTAGAACAAGCTACAAATTCATGAGATGTCACGACACTTTAGGGCCATACCTCGAAGAGTCCGGGATGAGCTGCCTTCATCCTCTCTTCCTCCTCCCATGTACAGTCGTTAACATCATCACTCCATTGTACCTTGAGCAACGTAATCGTCTTCCTCCTAAGCTGTTTCGTATCGGTTTCAACAATACGAAGCGGCTTACGAGGTCTCGAAACAACAGGATCAACCTCCAAGTCTTCACAGCTATCAGCAGAAACCACCGTAGTTGGGTCGTGCACATACTTCCGTAGATAAGATACATGAAAAACACTGTGCACACCCGCCATCTTTTCCGGTAACTCCAATCTATAAACGAGCTTTCCAATACGCTCGATAATCGGGAATGGTCCAACAAATCTCGGAGTTAACTTTCCTTTCTTCCCGAATCTAATGACATTCTTCAATGGAGAAATCTTCACAAAAACCCTATCACCCACGTCGAATTCCAAATCCTTTCGACGATTATCTGCATAACTTTTCTGACGATCTTGGGCTGCCTTCATTCGTTGCCGAATGATCTCTATACAATCCGAAGTTTGACGAATCATCTCTGGCCCAAGCATCAGCTTTTCTCCCGTTTCCAACCAACATGTCGGAGAGTTACACGGTCTTCCATATAATGCCTCATATGGTGCCATACCAATACTCGACTGATAACTGTTATTATAAGCAAACTCCACCAAATGAAGATGATCTTCCCATGATCCTCCGAAGTCCAAAACACATGCCCTAAGAAGATCTTCCAATACTCGGTTGACTCTCTCAGTCTGACCATCTGTTTGAGGGTGATAAGCTGTACTCAAACACAACTCAGTTCCCAAAACTTCCTGGAAGCTCTTCCAAAATCTACTGGTGAACAATGGATCTCGATCGCTCACTATACTCTTCGGAACACCATGGAATCGAACTATCCACTTCACATACAACTCAGCCAACTTCGATGCAGTTCTAGTCGATCGAACAGGAATGAACCTTGCACTCTTGGTCAAACGATCTACAATGACCCAAATCCCTTCATTCCCTGCTCTGGTTTTCGGTAGACCATCGATAAAATCCATCGACACTTGCTCCCACTTCCATGTAGGAACCTCTAATGGCTGAAGTAATCCACTGGGCTTCTTCTGCTCAGCTTTCACCAACTGGCAATTCATACACTTGGAAATAAAGTTTCCAACATCCTTCTTCATACCTTCCCAGTAGTAGGTTCTCTTCATATCCCGATACATCTTATTTCCACCTGGATGAATTGTCAACTTCGAGTGATGACTCTCCCTCAGAACTTCATCTCTCAATCCATCTACATCGGGAACAACTAGTCGCCCTTGCTTTCGAAGCCAACCCTCTCGATCGACCTCGAATCCCTTATCCTTCTCCGGGTCCAATCCAGATTCCAAATCACAGATAATCTTGACAAGCTTATCATCTCCCCTTTGCCTCTCACCAATTCTTTCCACAAGAGTAGGCCTTATCGATAAGTTTGCCAACATCTCAGGTTCCAATTCACATCTAGGCCTGAAATCAAATCCAGCCAAATACTCAAGACTCTTCCATTCTGAAAACATGGCTCCCAATCCTGCATGTCTTCGACTTAACGCATCAGCCACTGCGTTACCTTTCCCTGGAGTATAGGCTATACCAAAATCATAAGATGCTAGAAACTCTAACCACCTTTGCTGTCGAAGATTCAAATCCTTTTGGGAGAACAGATACTTCAACGACTTATGATCCGTAAACAACCCGAATCTAACTCCCAATAGATAATGTCTCCACATCTTCAAAGCAAACACTATTGCCGCTAACTCCAAATCATGAGTCGGATAATTCCTTTCATGCGGCTTTAGTTGTCGACTAGCATACGCAACAACTTTATCCTTCTGCATTAGCACCGCTCCTAGTCCAGTGCCACATGCATCGGTGTAAACCACCATCTCATCATTCCCACTTGGAATAGTCAAAACAGGAGCACTTGTCAGTCGTTCTTTCAGGATTACGAAAGCTTGCTCACACTTATCATCCCATCTGAACACTTGGTTCTTCTTCGTCAATCCTGTCAACGGTGCAGCTATCTTGGAAAAGTCTTTGATAAACCGACGATAATATCCTGCTAATCCAAGAAAACTTCTCACATCAGATGCATTCTTAGGCCTAACCCAATCCTGGATCGCTGCCACCTTAGCGGGATCAACCGCTATTCCATTTCCAGAAATAACATGACCTAAGAACCTCACTTCATTCTTCCAGAAGTGACACTTCGAAAACTTAGCCTTCAGCTGATGTTTCCGTAAGATCCCCAAAACAATCCTCAAGTGTGTCTTGTGCTCTCCCTCAGTTCTGGAATAAATCAGAATATCATCCACGAACACAAGCACGAACCTATTCAACTGATCTCTGAACACTCTATTCATAAGATCCACAAAATATGCTGGTGCGTTAGTCAATCCAAACGGCATTACCAGCCACTCATAAAACCCGGATGGTGTCCTGAAAGCAGTCTTCGGCACACTATCCTTCGCCACTCTCAACTGGTGAAATCCCGTTGCCAAATCCATCTGAGAAAACACCTTGGCCTCGTGAAGCTGATCAAACAAGTCATCTATTCTCGGCAATGGATACTTGTTCTTCTTAGTCACCTTATTCAGCTCACGATAATCAACACACAACCTCAACGATCCATCCGTTTTGGTTGCGAACACAACTGGCGCACCCCATTCGGACACACTTCTCCGAATGAATCCTTTCTGCAAAAGGTCATCAACTTGCACCTTCAGCTCTTGCTGCTCCCTCGGTGCCATCCGCCTAAGAGGCATCACAACAGGTCTGGCTCCCTCAACTAGATCGATACGAAACTCGATCTCCCTATGCGGCGGCAACCCTTTGACTTCCTCAAAGACATTCTCAAACTCATTCACAATAGGCACCGATGACAGTCCATCCCGTGGAACAACTAGCGAATACCTGAAGCTCATGAAGACGCCTTCCTCATGCTTACATCGTATCACAACCTTTCGCCCTTCCACATTCCCGACTGTCACCTCAAGCCTCTCACAATCAATCCTTGCCGCATACTTCCTAAGCCAGTCCATACCCAAAATAATTCCGAACCCCGCAAAGTTCAGAACAAAGCAATCACAAACAAACGAGCAATCATGACTCGACACAACTAGACCACGGCATATCATACACAAACATGACGAACCCCCCACTGGATTAGTCACAACCAATGGCCTATCAACAATATCCGGTTTCATACCTAACCGGCTTACCAAATCATCACAAACAAAAGAATGCGACGCTCCAGTATCAAACAACACTCTAACTGGAACACCACAAATAGAAAGAGTACCTTGAACCACCACACTCTTCCCCTTCTCCTCAGCAGTCGGAGCTTTTGAAGACGACGGCACAACTCCCAAAGCATAGGCTTGCACAATCTGCCTATCTTTCCTCGGCTCTGGGCAATCCTTCTTGATATGTCCCAGCTTATCACAGTTATAACACTTTCCCGGCACCTTGGGATTCTTACAATCTTTGTAAAGATGGCCCTTCTGTTGGCAGTTATAACAAGTCACTTCGCCTTTCGGCTTCTTCTGGCCATCCTTACCCTTCTGATGCTGCTGCTTCCTCCTCTTATTGCCATTCTGGTGTGGTTTAGATCCTTCCCTGGTTACAGCAACAACAGAACTTTCCTTAGGAAACAAACTCTCATGCCTAAGGGCTTTCTCCACAAGCTTCTCAAATGGATCGTCCAAATGATCCACTAACTGCCTCCCAAGATAAGCATCCAGACCAGTCACAACCTTCTCATTCTTCTGATAGGGAGAATCAATGTACGATCTGGCATACTTGGACAAAGCTTCAAACTCAGAAATATACTCAAGAACTGGTCTCCCACCTTGCTTGAGCTCTACAAACCTCTTGAACAAAACAGACTTCTGAGCCGTAGAGATGAACTTGGCTTCAAATCTAACTTGGAATTGCTCCCAAGTAATCTCTTCTTCTGGGGTATCAATGGTGATAGAATTCCACCAATCCGCAGCTCTCCCTTGAAGCTGTCTCGATGCAAGCTTCCTCTTGGTTGCATCCTCAATCCCTAAGTCACCAAAGATCCTTCGACATGCATCAATCCATCTCTGCACCTCAATAGTCGACTCCGTCCCCAAGAAAGCTTTTCCTCCAAGAGAAGTATAATCCTTGCAAAGCTTAGCAAAATCCACCGGTCTTGGAGCTTGAACTTGAACTCCCACATCCACTGATGATCCTGAAGCTGGTATCCTTCTCATGATCGAAGTCATCATCGCTTCGAACATAGTTCCATAATCAACAGCTCCTTCATCAGCACGGCTTTCCCTTGCAGCTGGTCTCCCTCTTCGACTCATCCTTAATATCTGTAATAAGAATGATTAGAACACCTTAAGAAACAACTACATAAGGAGTTCAAATCCTTCTAGGCTACTATATTATATATAGTAATCATCCATCAAAATACAATTACGTCTCTCATACGTAGTTACGTCAGCGAGCGTTGGCTGAAATCGATTAACCAAAGCTCTGATACCAAATGTGACGACCGCCCATGACTCCTGCACCAAATCAAGGAAATAATGCGCTAAAAGGTGTGCCAGGCAGCCATGGACGATAGTCAGGGTAAAACAAAACAGAAGAATCTCTATCGCATAACTCACAGCGCATGGATAAAATACAATAGAGAAATATAATATAGTGAAGCTCCATAGAACAGAACATCATCATATAAGCATCACAGTTGTTTCATACAATCATCTACTCGAATCCATACATGAAAGCCTCACTACAAATCACTCAACCAAATACAGCAGCGGATACCCAGTACATATAGTAAGAAAACTAATATGCAAAGCCTCCTGCTCGTCTTCGTCATCTTTAGCGTAGAACTCCTAGCACAGCACCTGTCACCTGCTACCTAGTCTGCCCATCCCAAACATGGATGAACAGCCCAAGGTAATAAGAGGAGACATAAAACCTTGAGTCAGACAAAGTCTTAGTGAGCAGTAAATCAACTATCAAGCATACCAAAAGAGCATAAAGGATAAAAGGAATAGGAACCAAACCATCCCACTCCACCTCTTTCTACAGTGATAGCCCCAGACATACACTAAGGAGAAGCAAGCATAACAACATAGACAATTAAGGTAAAGCGAATACCACTCGAGTCAAGGACGATGTTTCCCAAATACAAACCCCCAAGGCCTAAACCAAGATCAGATAAGCACCCAGAAAACACCGCTCTTGAAGCCGAATGATAATACAACCAAACATCCATGACTCTGGCTATCACTGTTATCCTTGCCTCGATTTCACCGTTAGTTGAATGACCATCTGTCAAGGGCTAATGGTAACCCCGGTTCTAACCATAACTCCGCACACTGCCTTGTGCCTAGGACTTATCTACTTTGCCCAGAGTACTCAACTACCTACCTGTAGTCTTTTGGGTGTCCCGACTACCTACCTGTAGTCGTTATGGGCGCCCCATGTACTCTTGCTTTTGAGCATGCTAGAACCTTCAACAACGACGAGATCCAAGCCTCCTAGCCATCCTTCTTGACGACTATCCTCATACAAGCTCAAGCTACCTCTTGAACAATCCATTATCAACCAACTTGAACTACTCTTCAAGTTATCAACATGCTTGGAATGATCCCTGCTTGGATTAAGCCAAGACTCACATCATACTTCGCTTCATCGCATCAAAGCAAAGTCTCAACTCAACAACATGGTTTGCCTCATCAAATCATGGCAAAGTCCCATCTCAACATCATCCAATCTATACATATGAGCTTCAACATCCGCTACATATGCCTTAAGCAGCTTTCACCATTCAAGAGCCTTCTTCCATAGCTTTTGAATCCTCTTTCATCATCTTGTTCCAAATCAACTACTAGCTAACTTGGAAACAATCAAATCAATCATACATTCAAATAATCAATCATTCAAACAAGATCTATTAAGCAATTTAAGCAATATCAACTATAATGGGAATTTCGTAAATAAACGAGCAAAAGTCCAACATATGTGAAATCATGGTTTTTAGCATAGATCTATCAATTATAAAACATGGGATTTTGTCTCTAATGCTTATTAAACAAACTTGCATAAGTAAACATCTTCAAAAACCATGGATCTAGACTTAGATCTAAGAAAAATGCATGAAATCTCTAACTTTAACACCCAAACATGCCACCAATCCAATATACTCCTTTGGATCCGCGTGAGAGATAACTACCACTCACCAAATCACCAAAACAACCTAAAATGAATCAACTTCAGATCTGGACAGCGAAGATCAAGGTTTGATCCGGCAATATCTCGCTCCAATCGATGAATTCTAGCTCGAACGGATGAAGATCTTCAACTTTGGCACTTGGATCTTCGATCTCGATCTTCGATCTTGGATGGATGTTAGAATTAGATTGGAATGGAGAAAAGAAGATGAAGAAATGTTGTAGTCGAGTCTTCAAAATGGCAGCACTTCGTCGCTTCAAAAACCGGTGCCAAAAAGTGAGCCAAACCCCTCTATTTATAGGCTGGAATCCCCCTTAGCTCGGCCGTCTTCTTAACTCGGAGCTCGCTATTAGGTCGTTGCCGACCTAAAAGACTCCGACCTAACATAGGTCGCTGCCGACCTATACGACTCAACTACACAGCCGCTAACACACCTAAGTCTTAAGTCGTACGACGACTCAGCCAACGTGCCGACCTAACTCTTAGCACAGAACCAACTTAGGTCGCATACGACCTTATCCCTCGACCGACCTAAATCCTACCGACTCACGACCTAAACAACTCAAGAACCCAAGGCCGACCTAACTACAAGTCGACTCAACCAACCACGCGACCTACGACTCATCTCATCCAACGACCTAACACACTGCCGACTTAAAACTCAAGCGACATAACAACAACACGGGCCATACGACCTAACTAGCTGCCGACCTAACAAGAACACGGCATAGCCTAGTGCCGACCTAAGTCCTAGCCGACTCAACAATGCCAAACGACCTAACTATGCTACGGCCTAGCGACCTAACAAAACCATAAGTCGTTCACGACTTATCTCCCATACGACCTAACCCCTTAGGTCGTTCCACAGGCCTAAACCACCATCCTATGAGTCGTTCACCACTGAGTCGGCCCAAACCTTAACTCGGCAACCTTTTAGGTCGTTAGCTCCTAAATCAAACACTCCTATGACCCGTTCACTCCTTAAGTCGGTCATTCCTATAGGTCGCTCTACCGACCTATCTACCTTAGGTCGCTCCACACTAAACTCGGCCAGTTCCTAAGGTCGTCTACGACTTACTATAGGTCGGTCACCATCACTAAGTCGCCTAACTCTTAGGTCGTTGAATTTCTTAACCCGGCTAAGCCTACTAACTCGGCAACACCTATAGGTCGGTCCTCTATGAGTCGGTCACGACTCATCACTTGCACTCGGGTTAACTTCTAAACGACTCAAGCTAGAAGCAACACAAACAATACTAACGACCTGCAAATTCTACGATTTATCGACACGTAAAATACGGGTCGTTACATGATCACTCACTATACTACTCGATATACCATGGAGACGAACTATCTCTTTCACAAATAGCTCCTCAAAACTTGCTGTCGTTCGGGTGGATTTTACTGGGATAAAGTAGGGAATCTTGGTCAAACAATCCACAATAACCCAAATCGCCTCATTACCCTTTCGAGTTCATGGAAATCATCTATGAAATCCATAGACACTTGATCCCATTTCCATTTAGGCACTTCCAATGGTTGGAGTAAACCCGCCATTTTTATTTGATCACTCTTGATTTGTTGACAAGTTACACATCGACTGACAAAAATAGATATGTCCCTCTTCATCGTTTTCCACTACAAAGTCTTTATAATATCTCGATACATCTTATTAACCCTTGGATGGATACTAAGCTTGGACTTGTGACACTCATCCAAAACTTCCCATTTGAGATCTCGGATGCCTGGGACACACATCCTGCCTTTCAGTCTTATATTTGCACAAGTATCGATTCCAACGCTGGAATCTTCACCTCGACGAATTCTCCCATAAATTTCTTAAAGAAACTTGTCTTCTTTCTACTTACTAGCGATCTTCTCAAGAAGAGTAGGAGTGGCAACAAGATAAGCAAGAACAGCATTCTTCAACTCAAAGCATCGGCCACCATGTTGGCTTTTCCAGGTGTATACTGAATATCCAAGTCATATGACGCTAGGAATTCCAACCAACGTTGTTTTCCTAGATTCAATTCCTTCTAGGTAAAGAGGTATTTCAAAGATTTATGGTCTATGAACAATTCGAATTTTTCAACCAGAAGATAATGTCGCCAGATTTTCAAATCAAAAATAAGAGCCAAGAGCTCAAGATCATGGGTCGGGTAGTTTTTCTCATGTGGTCACAATTGTCTACTCACCTAGGCAATCACTCTAACCTCTTGCATTAGAACCGTTGTAACAGCCCGTAAATCCGTACTTCTTGAGTCAACACTATTCTACAACAATCAACTCAAGTCGCACAGAAATACGAACCATTTGGGTTAAAGAAGAAGAGGTAGAAGAAGAAAATTGAAATCAACATAGAATTTAACCATCGCAACGGAATAAAATATAATATATAATAAATAAACTTTACTCAACATCAAATATCTTTGTTTATATATTACATCAACAGAGTACATTAATGTCATACAAATGGATACACAACAACCCAACACAGCGGAATATATAATATAAACAAGTACACGAGTACGTATCGTCATCCACCTCGTCTCCTGGGCACCACAGCATTTCCTGTATCTTATAATACTCGGTCTGACCCGAGTATTACAGTTAAATAACATCCGAGTCAGTCTGGATTACCAGCATGAGAAAATCACATCCAATTGATTATTAAAGTTTCAAAAATCCCTTTGAAAACAAAAGCATCTCGTAAGACCACGCCACAAATAAACATGTCGGGTTTTTACCTTACGATAGCTAAAACAATTTTTATAGAAATCCTCTGATATTACAATAGGGTTTATATACAAATACTTATAAAATAGCCGAAATTGTTACATGATTAAATTCCAGCTACTAGCCACAGAGTGGGTAATACAAACAAAACTCGTACAAGGCTCGTAGGGAGAATGGGTTTCCATCAATGGTCGGGCTACTAGGGTACCGCCCGTCACAGTACCCGGCCTAGATCAGAGTACCGAGGAGTACTCCCTCTCCCCTGCAACACTAGGCCGGAACCATTCCTTACTGAATAGTCCTGAACAAGATAACCCCGTGGTTGGCGCGACCAAGCACCCACTAAGCCGAATATAAAGGGACATCTAGACAGGGGAAAATCTTGTCCTGCTTGGACATGACCCACCTAACCTTGCTGCACCTCCCCTGTTTTAGCCATTCCCGGTTGATGAGGCTTGAGGTCAAGCGTTACCTTTCAAGAACACATCACCTAGAATGCTCATCGTCCACCTGACGATGTTTCGCAAGCATTCATCCATACAAGTCCGTCCCGGGTTCGAACGGAACCGAAGGCACTATTCCTACTACATCCATTTTGGAAATATCCTTAGGATTAGTAGCGACTAGCCCTTGCGCTTCTCTGCTCCATCTTCGAATCCAAAAATCGTTTACACAAAACGTACAAACCGGATCGAAGTGGTTTTCGAGAAATAAATCTCGATCCCGGTCTCTTCGAAACGATCAACGCATTTGTCCAATATTGATAGTCGGTGATTTAACTATCAATTAATATGCACAAACAACCATCAACCAATAAATAATTTCCCAAATTATTTATTTATCTCAAAATATCTTTACATGATATATTCCCACTTTCAATTCCTTTTGAAAACAGTTTTCAAACTATCTTCCTTTTCTCAGAATAATTTCCGAGTATTTCCATTTCCATTAGAATCACCAAGTACAAAATACTTTTAGATTTTAAAATAATTTAAAAACACTTAGTTATAAAATATACTTCATAACATTAAAAATTTAAAACTACTTTAATACTTCTTAAAATATATATTTTAGGAATATTAAATAAATAAGGCTACTTTTATAAGGTATAAATCTAGATTTTCCTTAAAAACATATACCAAGTCATTTAATAATTACTACGATAATAGGTTTGAAAAAAAATATTTACTTTAGAATTTTAACATTTAAAAATAATAAATTTTCTAAGATATGCTTTTTAAACAACACTACAACCTTTAACTTTGATTTAGAATTTGCTTGAAATCGTACTTGGCTATCTAGAGAATCACTCTTCTCTTTCACATTCTTAAAAATGAATCACTATTTATTTTTAAACGAATTTCCATTCCTTTATAAATTTCCACTTTGAATTCATATTTAAAATATCCACACTTATTTGATTATTTGATTTGATATTCCAGATTTAAAAATTCCAAATCTCATTTAAAATAAATTCTTTATTTATTCCAATGATATCACTTAAGCTTTACTATTTATTATTACCCTAATAATTCAAATTTCTCTCATTCCAAATTTGTTAGAGTTTTGCAATCTCTTTTATTTTATTTTATTTCCAATTCATTTTTAATTTATTCCAATTCACTAGAAATATTTTACTTAAAAATTTACTCTTTCATTTCTTTGAACATAAAATTCTAGAGATTTGGTAATTTATTTTACTGAGATATTCAATCCAACCATACCATCCAATACTTCAATTATTCATACAGTCGTCACAGAATATCAAATATTCAGACCACAGAATATTTAACAATCTAAATAAATTTTTGAGGGGTCCAGTTGGATCCCTCCAACCTGTTTTCCCTGCATCCAAAGATGTTAGCACAATAATATGACCAATTCCAGAATATAACATACTATAGCACATCCATCAATTCCAACTATTCAAACAATTATTTAAATTTAATCATTTAAGTTTAAATGTAAATTAACTGAGTGAGATTAACTCACCTTTGCTTCTATTTGCAATCCATTCCAATATTGCCTTGGTTTCTTGATTTTTAACCTTGAATAATCATTAGATGTCTTGTTAATATTCGAACTAATTGAAACCATTAATTCCGTTTAATTTTAAACAACTAATTATTCATTTTTAAACTAATTCTCCTTAGGAAATTTTTTTTAGTAACTAAAATAAATAGATAGGTTAATTAACCAATCTAACCAAATTATTCCCCATAATTTAAATTTTAGCTTTAAATAAAAATATGCACATATGTGTACCCATCCCATTTTATTATTATCATTTTTGAAACAATCTATACTGTAATGATCTGCCTTTCTCTTTTCTTTATAAACTCCATATAACATTTCTTTAAAATCCCTATATTTCTGTAGTTAACGAATTCCCAGATTATCGTCACTGTTGTTCAAACAAAAATGTAAAATTACTATTTCAAGGAAATATTGTTTATTACTTATTATTATTATTTTTAAAAAAATATATTAAAATACCTTACTGAGACGAGACCGAGCACATACCCAACATCACTAGGTTGCCGACGCAGTCCCCAAGGGTTGACGCAGCATCCCCACTTCCCAACCTAGCGACGATCAACTGAGTCGTTCACCAATCAAACCCTAGATGCCATTGACGTGACCAACGACTCCAAATGATGCTGCGCCCCAACAACCAAGCTCCTCTCAATGCCTTGCTCGATGCTGTAGCTCCTTCCACATGCTTGAAATCACGCGCCCTCCACTGCCTCACTCCCTCTATCTATTACGAGCAGTAACTACGCGGATCCCCTTCTGTAGTCGGCTTCATGAGCGACTTCAACTACGACGCCTCACCGTGGCATTGGATCGATCCCAAGCTAAATCGCACGTTCGTGAGCCCCCATTCCTTTTCTTTTTTTTCATGTTCGATTTATAATTTGGGGATTCATAGATTGGTTAACGGGAGTGTTTTTTTTTCGATTCTGAAGAAACGAAAAGGGAAAGCTCGGCTGCGTTAAAAATAAGAAAAGGGGAAGAAGAGAGTTGAAGGCGATTTACTAAGTCTGCCATTTATCTTGATTTTTCTGAAGCTTTTCAATTCCTTTTGAATATGTCTACATTTGAAAAGAAAGAATGGGGAGATAGGAAAAGATATTAGCGTGCAAAATTGCTTCTGGGTGTCGGCTGTAGATATTTAAAGAGAAGCGTGCTTAAGAAGACACCAATGATCTTAATTTAACCAATTAAAGTTTTATTAAATTTTCAACGCGTTTATGTATCGTACGCTCACATACTAACTCCAATCAATAAGAAATTTGAAATCCGATAATAATTCAATATTATGGACCCAATGGAACTGGTTTCGTCGAATTCCGAGACTTTGCCTCGGAAGACTATTTTAAATTCAATTTAAACGATATAAAATTTCAAAACTGAACAAACCACTGTTAAATTCAATTTTACAACTTCTATTATCTTTAGTATTATCAATATAAATTTTATGAGCCTTCAAATTATTTTTAACAAGCTTAAAATTCCTGATTCAACATTTTCCCTACTTCAAATTATTTAATTCAAAAATTTAATTATCAAATAAAATGTGACATTCATCATTCAAGTTAAAATTACTCTATTGATTATTTAAAATCAATTAAATATTCCGATTTTAAATGCTTGAAAATTCCGGATCGTCACAACAACACCCACACCTTCACCACAAGTGCCTGTATAAACAATTTAACCTTGGTTTCCGTTAATAATAGCCAGAATTGGAGCACTGGTCAACCTTCTCTTCAATTCCTAGAATGCTTCCTCGCACTTTGGAGTCAAATCGAATTAGGCATTCTTTATAGTCAGCTTAGTTAATGGACTGGCCAACTTAGAGAAATCCAGGACAGACTTTCTGTAATATCCGGCTAATCCTAGAAATTTCTAACTTCCTTTGGAGTTGTTGGTTGCTTCCAGTTTAGAATAGAGGAAACCTTGATAGGGTCTGCAGAAATTCCCTCTTTGGTAATAATTTTTCCGAGAAATCTAACTTCTTTGACCCAAAAATGACATTTAGAAAATTTGCTAAATAGATCGTTCCTCCTCAATATTTCCAAAACAATTCTCAAGTGCTCGGCATGCTCCTCTTCAGTTTTGGAATAGATCAGAATATCATCAATAAATACGAGAATGAATTTATTCAACACTTCTCGAAATACTTGGGTCATCAAATCTACGAAATATGCAGGGGCATTGGTTAGTCCAAAAAGCATAATTAACCATTCATAGAATGTATCAGGACCCCTAAAAGAAGTTAAATGAATACAGTCTTCAGCAATTCTCAACTGATGGAATCCTTAGGCTAGATCCATCTTTGAAAAGAATCGAGCGTCGTGAAACTGATCGAACAGGTCATCGATTTTGGGCAAGGAAACTTGTTTTTAAGAGTTAATTTATTGAGATCACAGTAATCTAAGCACTGCCTCAAAGATCCATCGGACTTGGCTACAAAGACAACAGCTAAACCCTAACTGGAATAACTAGGATGTATTAATCCTTTCTCTAGCAAATCTCGGGTTTGCTTGACTAGCTCTATTCTTTCCCTTGGTGCCATCCTGCGGCTTGCATGAACAATAGGATGAGTGTTGGGAACCAAGTCGATTCTGAATTCAATTTCCTTATGCGGAGGCAAAGATTTAACTTCTTTGAATACATCTGGAAATTCCCGAACAATAAGTATAGATTCTAAACTAGGTTCAGGATACCCTAAAGTATACACTAGCTTATTCCTTTTCGGATTTGGGTCCCCTCAAGAAATCATGATAAAATTCCCAAATTTGGTTTTAACCAAAATTGTTCGAATGTTACAATCTAAATTAGCTTCGTATTTCATTAACCATTTCATTCCGATTAAGATTTCAAATTCATTAAAGTCGAGAACGAAAAGGTTGATAGGAAATTGATGACAAAAATACGAGATAGGAACCTTCCTACAATATAGACAAAGATTCGCAGCGTCACCAATCGGATTCATCATGAAAATGGGTTTGTCTACAAATTCGTGTTCAAGTTTTAATTCGTTCACGGTTTGTTGGGAAATAAAGCTATATGTGGCTCAAGTGTCGAACAGAATTCAAACAACTTTATCATAAATAAGAAGGGTACCTCCCAAAACTCCTTTTCCTTTGTCTGCTCCTAAGGTTGAAGGTTTATCTTTGATCGCATACACCTTCGCTACTTGAGCTTGCTTCATTACTGGGCAATCTTTAACTACGTGTCTAGGTTTATGGAAATAAAGCATTCCCCGGTTCCCTGACTTGTCTTCATAGGTTGATCTTTCCTTCCTTGATTCTTAGGCTTTTTGCAACTACTTGAATAATGGCCCTTCTCTAGACAGTTGAAACAAGTAATATACTTTACCTTATTCTCTTGATTATTCTTCTTTTCTTTGCCTTGCCACAGTTTCTTTCCTTCAAATTTTCTTTTCTTCCAATTTGTATTGCTTCTGCTTCCCTTCTTTTACTCTGAAACTTCTTGTATGTCCAAGGTAGGGTATCTATAACCCTATCTGTCAAATCAGAAAAAGATTCCTTCACCTGGGCTGCCATTCTTTCATGGAATTTCTTATTCATCCCTCTAATAAATCTTTCATTCTTATTCAGAGGGGAGTTCACCAGTTCTGGACCGAACCGGGATAGCTCATTAAACTTGTTTAAGTATTCTTCAAACAATAGACTCCCCTGCTTCAAGTCAGTAAACTCCCGATATATCCTAGAGATACCAGCAGACGGCATATAACGCTGCTCAAACAACTCTTTGAATCGATCCTAGGTAAATTTATCCTCTGGCTCAGCCAATGTAATAGTCTCCCACCACGCTAAAGCCTCTTCCTGGAGCTGCCAGGGAGCTATCAACCTCATCTAATCATCCTCCAACTTTAGTCCTCTGAAAATCCTTTCACACGATCAAATCCAGGCTTGTGGTTCGATAATAGTTTCTTTGCCTGTGAATGGCTTTCCCCCCAAGTCTTGAGAAACTTCGATATAAATCAGCAAGATTCGACTGAGGTTGGATAGGAATAACTGCTCTTGTAGAGTCTTGACCAGTTGTAGTGGTACTTCTCCATCCCCTACCTAGTCCTCTTCTTGCGCTTATTCTCACTATCTGTAAATAGTAAGAAAACTTGATTTAGTCATACAGATGAGATATCTTAGGGATATAATCATTCTAGGGTATTTCTAACCTTATCTTTAATTAGTCACCTAACTTGTTATACTTCAAATCTAAAGTTCTTACTTAACCTTGAGCTCTGATAACACTTGTCACAACCCGAAATTCAGCATTCGAAAACCCACATACAATACCTCACGTGTATTCGAATGTCGAAAATCCAAACGTCAAAATCCAGTTCGCTGGAGCTTATAACAACATTAAGTGAATAACAATACAACGAAACAAATTAAATTTCATTGATAACAACAACATGGATAAAACATCATTACAACAATTGAACACCATCTTCAGAGTAGAATGTATATATACAACAACAAAATATAACGCCACATTGGAAAAGACAACATAACAAATGAATAACACCAATGGAGCTTCCAAAAAGGGAGAGCGAGAATCCAACATAAGCACCTTTAATCCAAACTTCAAAGCTCCAAAAGACTTCCAACCCAAAAGCTTCCAAAATCTGATAGCTTCCAAACCAAAAACTCCAAAGACTTCTAGATCCAAATCTACTATCTGAACTAGCTCGAGAAAACGGATAACCTGACTCCAGGCTACCCTTGTGGAATATTATGGGCACGCAGAATTTAGAAAGGGAATAATAAACTCCGGGTCAGTCATGGGACTGGTATGAGTAAACAAAAATAGTTGTTTGAACAAAAAATAGTTTATAAAAAGAAATTCATCATGCTTTTTGGAAAATGAAACTACCATAAGGCCTCCCGGCACACACACAATGCAATCGCGCACTTGGGGGAGATTTCTTCTTATGATAGTCAAATATACTCGATACATGAAAAATCCTTTTGATATTATTATTAGTTATAGTGTAGAAAATATTTTGAAAGTATAATATTAATCTTAGCCGACGTACATACCTTTATAGTATGCCTACTATAGCTACCATGTTAAATGGAAGGTTCTACAACTAAAATCGTACAGGGCTCGTATTGAATGATTGGATTTCCAACAAATGGTCAAGGCTAAGGAACTTCCTTTCAAAATGGTTATGCCTCTGGTGGGACGCCCCGAGAACCTAACCAAATCTCTGCCAACACAAGGCCGGGTTACCTATGTAACTAGGTAACTACTGACATGAGTATGCCATCCCCCCGTCGTAATCGACCTTTATCTAGGGCCCCAACAACAAGAAGCAAAAACCACATAAGTTAAGTACCTGTACTCAATACCAGAATACCACTTTTTATCCAGAAGGAAATGCACATACCCTAAGGGGCGTTGCCCCCGTAACCGTGCCGCATACTTCCTGTTTCGACCATTTTCGGGGTGCGAGGTTCGATGAAGTCTCGTCCCACAAAGCTACGATTTTCACAATAGCCATGCTTCGATCAACAAATGATCAGCACTCAGCATGACTCACTACCAAATTGGGAGTATATCACTAATAACCATCGATTACATAACCACTGAGCTCGTACGTCTCAGAAAAGGGTGTTAAGGCAAGAGAATAAATTCTCCGCCACCAAACAGAAATGTATTTGATAGAAATCAGCTTTATATCTCAACGTGTAATGTCAAACATACAACTATACAAGTCCATTCTAGGTCTGAATGGAATCGAAGGCACTTCGTCCAATAAAGGAAGAAGTCCTTGCAAATCCGGGCATCCACAATCCCGACCGGACTCTCCATCACATATGGTGATCTCTATACCGAAACAACTCAGTGCAGAGAAAATCGATAGATAATCCTTTCATTCTCGAAAATACCCGGTCTTCAACCACCGTCTTCAGATTTTGTCATACCATTATTCGAAATGGGTTTTATGACTTAATGTCCTCTCCCGGCTCAACCGAATAATGAGCGCTTATTTTAAAAACACATGGATACATAAGTCACAACAAATTTCTACTTATAATATTTTAAACAAAAGATTCACCATTAAGATTCGATGTGGGTTTCAGATAACCATTTGGAATTCGCCTCCTTGTTGCATCGAAATTCAAATGTCGTTTTAAAGACCAATAATTTTACTTCAATTCAGAAGTTCACAATCACACAGCAATATATCACAGATGTCATAGCTCAAACAAAGCAATACATATCACAAAGTATCACATATTAGAGATATCAACCAAATCAAGTATTCAATAATAATCCAATTATTTATAAGCAAGATTAATTAATCCCGTGATTATAATTAATTAATCACATGATTTAATTATCCTTAATTAATGATTAATTATTCTCAATTATAAATTAATTAATCCTTAATTATTTATTAATTAATCTTAATCACTTTCATTAAATTAATTATTCCTTAATTAATTACATTAATTATTTAATCTTTAATTATAAATTAATTAACCTTTAATTAATAATCAATTAACCTTTAATTAAAAATTTATTAACTTTAAAAATAATAATCCTTTAATTATTAATTATCTTTTATTAATTTTAAAGATAAATCATTTATGTTAATTAATTACTTAGTTATCATTAAAAATCTTTATTTAATACACTTTGTAATTAATTATAATTAACATATAAATCAACTTAAGATATTTAAGTTAATTAATAATTGAAAAACATTTCTTCTTAATTAACTCTTTAATTACATTATTTATTTTTAAAAAATAAATTAAGAATTGATTAAATAATGATCACATGATTAAATAAATTAAACTTAATAGCTTAAAACCTTTACTAATCCTATTTTTAAATAAAACAACTATTTTAAAAGTATGAGTTAAAAATTATTTAAACTTGAATTTGTTTTACAATTTAAAACTTGTTATTTGCAAAAAAAATCAGACTCGAGACTTACTCGAGTCACACCCGAGACAAATGCAACATTCCCCCAGACTTCCCGGATTTCACCCTCCTCCTTTTTGTTTTTACTTAGTTTTAATTTTTTTTAAATTTAAAACATGTTAACATGTCTACCACACACGAATACACCTGAGTGTTTACTCGAGCCAGCAGCTCATTTCCACGAGATTGACTTCGAGACAATCGTCTTCCTCCCTAATCTCATCCTTACTGACACACTCCTGACACTGTGCACATGCATAGGTGAGCTGGCAACCTCGGACCGATGCTCTGACCTTCAACACATCGGCGAAGATCTACTCAATCCCTCAGACCACCCAGATCTACTAACTCACATGCAAAATCGAAATCGAGTAACTTGACCCAACCTGGAACAAAGACTTCGATCGACAAATCTTCCTCGTGCCGATGATACAAACCACCAGAGTGCTCACGATCACAACCTGACCTCTACCGCAACCCCACGCTTTGATTCCCCCATGTCCGATGTAGTCTGATTCGACATTGATGATGCAACTCCCTCGAGAACAGGATCGACCAAAAACTGGGTTAAAACCCTAAACCTTCATCGTACCACCGCCTCGGTGAATCATAAATTCACCGAGCATTTTTTTGATGATCCCCGACCACCAAGCGTGCTCCAGCTTCGATCACAAGACCAATCATGTCGTTGATCACCAGAATATATCCAAAATGCGATTTTCGTTCATCCACGTATTTCTCACACGATACACAATTAAAAATCTTGATTCCATTTTTAAAAATCAACTTTTTCACAAACGTTTTAGCTTATATAAGTAAATCAAATAACTAAGGGAATCAAATTTTTATCATGAATTGAGTTTGTTGTGTTTTCTTGTTCCAGATTACATCCACTTGTTATTTATTTTTAAAAGTATTTTTAAAATTAAGTTTTGGTAAATTCAAACACATTTTGTTTTAACATCCCAGTCCAACAAGAGTTAGAAGAAGAGATTTGGGTTTTTGAACAGGTTTTTTAAAACCTGGAAAAAAAAAAGAGATAAATGCCTGTACAACAAACATGCACAGATCACTTATATGTGTATATATACATGCAAGTATATTTCACAAATTTACTTCAAGAATTCATCACAAACATCAAGTATTTTTAGCTCAAATTTTAAAGTACTTACTCACCTGGTAAAGAAGAAAACAGAAAGCTTTTTGTAAAGCCTAGAAGTGTTTTGAATTTGAAAATCTGAGATGACTTTGATCTGTTGTTGTTTGATCTTGAAAGCTTTGATTTTGTTGAGTTGAATCTATATTTCATGTTGAATTAGCTTGCTTTTAAATTATGGCGATCGAAAAAAAATTTGACAGTTGAAATTGAAATATTTAATTAATTTTGAATGTTTGGAAGATATTTTAAGCTTGAATTTCAAATATAACTATGAATTTGGCAATTAAATTATTGATTTTAATATATTGAAGTTGGGTAAAAATTTGAATCTTCAGTTTTAAGTTGATTAAAAATATTTCAAAGGCTTAGGAAATTCATATTGACAATACTGAAGATAATGAAAGCTTCAAAATTGAATTTGAAAGTAATTTTTTCAGTTTTGAAATTTTATCATTTAAATCGATATTCAAAAATAGCCTTCCGAGGCACAGTCTCGGATTTTGACGAAACCAGTTCCGTTGGATCTGTAAAATTATATTATTATCAGATTTTAATTTTCATAATGTTTGGAGTGACCGTTTGGTCGTACGATAAGAAAACGAGCTGAAATTTTTTATCGAAATTTAATTTAACAACTGGATTCAAAAAGCTATCTTCTCCATACGATCGAACTTGTACTCGGAACCTTTTCCATTGCGTTCGGAATAAGGGTATATCATTATAAACGCCTGGCGGCATGGATCGTTAGAAGATCGAGATTGTGAGTTGCAAGATTGATATGATTTAAATTTGAATTTGAAAATAATATATATACGTGTGTGTGCGCATCTAGTATAATATTGTATTCACAAGGCAAATGACACGTTTTTTCATTCTTTAAACACTTGGCATCTTTTCTATAACACGCGTTCCCTTTTCATTTAATTTGCAACCGAGTATCTTAGAAAACCAAAATCAAAATCAAAATCTTGTTCAAGCTCGTTCAAAAGGAAATGGCCACTCCTCAGCAAAATGGTCGAGATTCATAAACTGAAAATCGTATGAAATTCGAGGGGAATAAAATTCATTCGAACGAGTCAATAATCGGTTCGAAAATTTTAGGGGAATCACTAAATCAAAATCGCGCACTCATTTTTGAATTTCCTTAAATCGCGGTAGCGATATTGGGTCAAGCGCATGCGAGAGAAGGAGGCGAGCTCGAGTGCACGACTCTAGCTACGGCGAGTAGTGGCGATGGCTAATTTTTTTCTTGAATATGCTTGAGATGATTTTTTTTCTTGATTGCTTTACTAGCTTGTACAGGTTTGAGTATTGAATTTTTTTTTTTCTGGTTTAAGTTTTGAACAGATTAAAAAATGAGAAGGGTGGGAGAGGTAGAAATATGTAGCCTTTATCTCTTTTTATTTATTATTTTTAAAAAATAAAAGAAAATTAGGACACTTGTTAATTATCATGCTAAATTGATCACACTTGTTGAATTATATGTTATAATTTTAACACTTATCTAATTTCACATTACAATGTTACACTTGTAATTTACATAATTAAATATTTTAACTAAATTTTTTTATTATATTATATTTAACATATATATATTTATTAATTTATATCCTATTTTCAAATTTCATAAATACATTTTCTTATATAATATTTATATAACCATAAAAGAAAATGTTTTAAACAATTTTTTACTAATAAAAATCACATATATATTATTTTAAAATCCAAATATTTTCTAAGATATTTTTAAAAAAAATTAAATTCAAATTCAAATTACAATCAATATATATATATATATAATACATGTTTTATTTGTTTTGAAATATTTAAATTTATTCTGTGATATCTCGGAATTTTTGGCAATATCAATTTAATAATCTATGTTAAAATTAAATTGATTTGGTAATATTGTTAATGATAAATTTGATTTGATTTAATAATCTTCTTTAATAAATATTTAAATGGTTGATTTTGTCTTTTAGAAACTAATTAAATTTTATTCTATTTATAATGTATATATATGTTTATATACTGTAAATATATAAACTTTGTTTTAAATTTAATAAATAAAGGCATGTTTTCCAATTCTAATATTTTTGGAAACTGGGAAATTTGATTTAATTTAATATTAAATAAATAACCATATGATTATAAAATACTCAAGATAAATTTAATTGTTTAAAATGATTCTAGCCAAAGTTTAAATTTAAACAAAAAGTTTGTTTTGTTCTTTTTAAATATAGCTGATAAAATAAGTAATATTAAATAAGAAACAAATTCTTTTATGAATTATTTTAATTTAATAATGAGTTATATTTAAACAATATTAAATGTAACGTCTTTACAAATGGATTTTTAATACATATAGAAATTGTTATTTTAAATATATATATGTATATATGTGTGTGTGTGTGTATATATATATGTATGTATGTATGTATGTATTTTGGAAAGCCGTGACTTGTAAATTTAAAATAAAATCTTTCAAAAATGTATAAAATAAAATAAACTTTATAAATATTAAACTTAAGTATAAATCAAATGTATGATATTAACATAAGTATGAAAATAAAATAATAATACGTAAATTAAGTATTTTATAGTTTTAAAATAAAAGAGAGATAAAATATGCAATTGGGTTAGAAATATAATTAAATGCTTAAATTAAAAATTTATAACAGTAACAAGGCAAAAGTCTGTTATGTATATAAAGTAAAGGCAAACTAAGGCAAGAACAAAAATATCTATGTATACAAAAGAAGATAAGTATGAAACAAGACAAAAAGTATATATGTACATATAATCAGGCAAGAATCTTATATATGAAGTTTAGATATGCTGCAAAGTAAGATATCAACATACACAAAAATGGGTAAGCATGAAACATAAAGTACTTAAGCATTAAATGCTTTCATCTCAGCACAAACTTAAGTAAATTCGAATTGTTAAAAAAAAAATTAATCAATTCAGCCACCACAAATCATGCCTGATAAGACAAAAGAAAAATCTGGCCAAATAGAAAAGTTTTACCCAGTAAACCCCTCCTCTATACAAATCTTTCCTTCTATATATACATCTTCTTATTTTAGTTTGTTCTCAAGACATAGCAAACCAGAGAAAATAGGTTAGCATTTCATTTTGTAAATTTAATTAACAATAAAACTTGCCTCCATTTTCCAAAGCCAGCAAGCAAATTTAAATCAAAAACCTGATGCATTCATCTTCAACCCAAGATTTTAAAGCAAGCAACCTGCACAACAAGGCAACTCAAGTTTAAAACAAAAAGTATTCAAGTGAAAGGTTTTTAAAGCTAAAGGATTCAGTTTTCAAACTGTTTTTCAAAATCTGTGTGCTCGATCTTCTGTTTAAAAGGTGAGTAACATCACAAATTTAAATAGTTTAGGTTTTATAAATTCTCTTGCATACTCATCTCTGAAAATAATATGTTTTTGAGTATATGTATAAGTATGTCTCTGTGTATATATGTGAATATCTAATTATGTGCATACTGTGTTTACATATTGTGCTCTGCTTTGGTTCCCAGGTTCAAGTTTTTATTTAAAAATTCCTTCCACAAGATCTAGTTTTTGATAGGATCTGATTATCAAACAAATATTGTTTGATTCAACCAAAATTAATGTTTAAAAATCTAAGTTAGTTAAAATAAGGTTTGTTTGACTCTAGAAGTATTAAAATAACTGAGCATATTAAGTAAATCAAAACTCAAACTTTTTAATTTATAAATTCAGTATTACAAATCGAACATTTCAACCAAAATATGATTTTTAACACAAGAATCAAGATTTTTAGTTTGGGATTAAAGGTGCAGTTTGGGTTTGAACAAGAAGGGGTATATTTGGTTTTTTTGGTGATCAAGTTGATCAGAGTGCTCATGGCCTTTCCTGGAGATGGAGGAATGATCAGAGATGCTAGGAAAATAGTGGATGGTGATGAAATTCACCAAGGAAGTTGTGGCAGTGGAATTACTTTTAGAACCCTAGTTTTTGGTTGTGTTTAATTAATCAATCATTATGGTGTGTATAGTGGATCGAGTGTGTCGAGGCTTCGGGTAATGTTAGTGTAACGACCCAGAATTTTAATTATTTAAAATTCGAATATTTAATTAATTTTAAATATTAATAAGTGAATTTATAAGTCGATATTATTTCGAATAATTGGATTTAATTGAATAAATAAATCGATAATTTAATATGTTAAATTATGGAAATAATTCAAAATTGGGTTAGATATGATTGAAAATGATTTTTAAAATTTTATTTTAACATATTGGAGTTAGAATGATATTTTAGAACTTTTAAAAACGAATTAAGAGTTAATTTGTGAAAATTGAATATTTTAATATTTAATCGACTAGTGAAAACAGCCATTTTTCAAAAAGTCTCGGATTTTGACGAAACTTGTTCTATTGGATCCGTAATGGTTTGTTATTACCGGATTTCAATTTTCGTAGCAATCGGAGTTATCGTTTGATCGTGGCAGCTCGAAACGCATCGAAATTGTTTTAATATTAATTCGGCGAGTTAAAATAGCCATTTTTCAAAAAGTCTCGGATTTCGACGAAACCAGTTTCATCGGATTCGTAATGTGATATTATTGTATGGTTTCAAATTTCGTGTCAATCGGATTTACCGTTTATTCGGTGCAAGCTAAAACGCTTAGAAAATCGTTTAAATCGGTTTAATTTAAATTGAACGTTTATTGCCATAACTCGCATAGATGACCGAATTAGCTTTCGAAACCTGTTCCATTGTGTCCGAAACGCGGGGTAAACCCTAGAAATGCTGGTTACGGCGCGTGAATCGGAGTTTAGAAAACCCGGATGAATAGTGCCGTTTTATTCCCTATAAATAGCCCTTGTTCATCACAAAATAAAAATAAAAATAAAAACTAAAACCCTAATTCTAAACGCAGCCGCCGCCCCCTCAACCCACGGCCAAAAACAACCCACCTTCCTCCCTTCAAATCTTCAAATCCAAGCCTCGTTTCAAGAATTCTTCAACTACAAAATGGAAGAGCTTCGCGAGCTCTACGATGTGAACGGTCAAGATCAAGTTTCAAGCTACGGATTGATGGCAATTGGAGCTCGAATGGCCGAAGTTGCACACGAATTTCGAGGAGGAGGGGGGAGCCGAGTGCCACCATGTTGCGGCCGGTGGTAGAGGGTGCGAAGGCGAGTCGAATGGCGCCGGTCTGATGAACTCTCGACGTCGTTGGTGGTTGCAATATCAAAACCTAATATTGGAGCTATGGGTTTGGTTGCGTGAACGTTATCTGGAGAAGAGAACGAGAGGGAAGAAGAAGGGGGGCGTTGGATCTGAGATGAACGGCAGTGATCAACTTAGGTTTAAAAAAAAAATATTATGTTGTAAATAATTGATTATTAAATTCGTGTAACTTTAAAAATCAATATCTTTTTCATACGAGGTCGAAAACGCGCGAAACGAAGTGCGTTGGGATCGTATGGACGAGCACTACGCTATGGAATTGGATTGGAGTCGTTTGGAGTTAGTGAGAATTTTGGGTAAAATTAAACGTCCGTTTAATTTTATTCGACATAAATCGCTAAAACGGAATTGAAATCAAGGTGAGAACTTCTCACTCAATCGAATCGGTTTCTATTTTAATTTTAAATAGTTAGATTTAAAATTCTTGAATGCATGTTTGAATGATGATTGTTATCTATTGATTGTTAAAATAGACATTGTGCGCCGTTAGTAAGAGGATGTTATTTATTAAAAACATATACCGCGAATATTTCATAAACAGTGAAATTGGTATTATATATAATAGCAATATATATATATTGGCATATGTATATATTGCAGTTGTTGATTTCCCGCATTGTATAGCGGATGAGACCCTATTGCGCCGTCTATTAAGCGGATAATATTTTAAATCCCATATACCGCGATAATTTCGTACTGGAACGGAATTGGTATTGTGCTAATGTTTGTGGATGCAGGAAAACAGGTTGGAGGGATCCAACTGGATTCCTCAACAGTATTTATTTGATTTCGGATATTTTGATATTTGATGGATTATCATATCGATATATGATGTCGTTGTTGTCGTGATTGACTATTTGGTGTGTAGCATCATTGGACCAAACTTTGGAATTTTAAAATGGTTTTTAAAGTGATTTTTGAAAATATATTATATGTTTGGAATTGATTCATTTTAAATAAATAAACGTTATAATTTTAATGTTATAAAAATTATGGTTTTTTGAGAAATATAGTTAAAGGTTGATTTTTGAAAATATGAGGCTAATGATTTTATAAAATAGTTTAATCGGGATTTTTGAATTTATTATAAAAAAGTTGAAATATAGGATTTTTAAAATTTGATTATTTTATAAATCAGAAATGATGGAATTTCAAAGAAATTTAAAGATGTTTTAAAATAATAGTATAAATTGATTTATATAAAAGAATTGTAAATTGATATTTATAAAATAAGATATTTGAATTTTAAACGAGCTTTTATAAGTGTTAGAATGAATTGTGAATGAATTTCATAAATGAATGAAATTTATAAAATTATAAACGGTGAAGTTATGAAAGGAATTTTATAAGCAGTAGGTTTATAAAATTTGCAAAGTTATTAAAAGAATGGTTTTGGATAAATAATTGAATCTTATAAGTTATAAGATTTATAATTATGAAGTTTAAAGGAACGATCTTGTAAACAAATAAATTATAAGTGTTTAACTTATAATGTGAACTTTTGGTTTATAATTGGGTTATGAATTGAATATAGGTTAATAAAGGAATTTATAAACATTGTTTTATAAATTCGCAAACGACTTATTTTGATAAGTAAATTGTTGAAACCTATTAATGGAGTTATATTCACGTTTTTGACTGTGAATAATCCTTTGAAATAAAATGAATAAAAGGATGAAATTTGTTAACAAAGTATATTCACGTTTTTGAATAGTGAATAATATGTTAAAGTTAATGTTTTGGATTTGATATTTTAAATAGAATTAAAACAAGCTAATGATGTTTTAAAATGTGTTAAGATTCGAAAACATAGATTTCAACATTTATTGTTGAAATAGATGTTTCGAGAAATAGAAGGAAATGGTGGACTATAACATTGTTGTTATAGTAAATGATTTCCGAAAGGAAATGTTTTGTATAGTATTGGGATTTATATATATCTATTTTAATTTCGAATCCCTATACTAGTGATTTTGGGTTGTCGTAACGATGTTTTACGCAACATTCGTTTTGGCCCAAATAAATATGTTTAAGAGAATGATTTCCTTAAAGAATGAAATATATATTTAATCTCGATTTAAGTATACTGAATATTTTCTAAGTGTTGAAAATAAATAAAATTTGTGAATTACTTATGAATAAATAAGTATGGAAATGTTTTTCCAATGCAAAGTGAATAAGTTGAGAATTTATCTTTTTGAAGATAAATCGAAAATGAATAATTGAAATCGTATATTCATAGATATTGTGAAATATAAGTTCACTATGGAATTTATAAAAGAAAGTGGAATTTGTTTTAAAAAAAAATATTGATTTATTTTTGAAGTGTGAAAATTATATATCTTGTAAGGATATTATTGGGAAATAAATAATTTGGAAAATTTTTTGGAATCTGGTGATGTGTGCATATCCATTGATAGTTCAATAACCGATTATCAATATTTACCTTTGAAAGATATTTGTTGTGATTTGCTTGGATTTGAATGCTACACTTATTTTTAAATTATTGCGCTCGTTATTCGGATTACCCATTCCGAATAATGATACAACGTAATGGATAGCATTGAAGATCGGTGTTGAAGACCCGGTATTTGCGAGAGCGATAGGATGACCTGTCGATTGACTCTACACCGAGTTGCTCCGGTATAGAGTTCTCCATATGTGATGGGGAATCCGATTAGGATTGTGGATATCCAGATTGCAAGGACTTCTTTGTAAGTGCCTTCGGTTCTGTTCGAGCCCGGAACAGACTTGTATGGATTGTATGTCTGACATTACAAATTGAGATGTAAAGCCGATTTCTTTCAAATATATTTCTGTTGGTGGCGGAGAATTTATTCTTTTAGCTTAACACCCTTCTCTAAGACGTACGAGCTCAGAGGTTATGTAGTTGAATGTTATCAGCGATATATTCCCAATTTGGTAATGTGACATGCTGAGTGTTGCTGTGAAATGATCATTGTGTTGATTATTTGTGATAGGATCATTTATTTGATCGTCTATCTTGGTGATCATTTCTATGATCATTTGTTGACCCAAAGCATGGCTTTTGTATAAAGTATGTTTTTGTGGACGTGACTTCGTCGAGCCTCACACCCCGGAATGGTCAAAACAGGAAAGATGCGGCAAGGTTATGAGGGGTAGCGCCCTTTAGGGTATGTGCATTTCCTTCTGGAAAAGGGTGGTATCATGGTATGGAGCCCAGATACTTACTCATGTTGAAAACACTTTATGATTGTGTGAATTGATTACGAGCGCTCGGTTAAAGGTCCCAAAGGACCGGGGGATGGCATATTCGGTCAGTTGTTACTCAGTTAGGGGTAACCCGGCCTTGTGTTGGCAGAGATCCGGTTTGGTTCTCGGGGATGTCCTTCCAGAGGCATTCTCATGTGGCAATGGGAAATTCCTTGGCCTGATCATTCGTTGGAAATCCAAAGAAACAATACGAGACTTGTACGGTTTTAGTTGTATAACCTGCCATGGAATGTGGCGGTAACCTGCTATTGAACATGGTAGCTATAGTAGGCATAGTTCGAAATGTCTATGTTGGCTAAGATTTATATTCTACTTTCGAAATAAATTTTTCCTACACTATGCACTAGTAATAATATCAAATGTTCTTTTTAATGCGTATCAAGCATCTTTTACTATCATAAGGAGAAATCTCCTCCGATTCTGCGTTTGCATTGTGTGTGTGTGCGGGAGGCCTTATGGTAGTCTCATTTTTAAAAGCATTGCGATTATAAAAATTTAAATCTTTGATTGTTTTAAACACAAACTGTGTTGAGTTCTCACACCAGTCACATGACTGACTCGGAGTTTATTGTTTTCCTTCCTAAACTCTGGGTGCCCACCAATTTCCACACGGGCAGTCAAGAGTTAAAGGTTTATCAGGATATTCTAGAGTTGCTGGAGGCAAGATGGATGGCATGGCGTATTACTAGTATATAGTATTTCTTTTCCGCTGTTTGTTTGTTGTTTGTTGTACACTCTGATGATATGATGTAATGAAATGTAATATAATGTAATAACTGATATAGTTCTTTGTTTAAAGATTATTCATTTATCTATTATATGTTGTTCAGCTGCGAATTGTGAGATTCTGTTGTTGTTCTGTTGTTTTTTTCTGTTCCGTTCTATTTTCTATTTTCTTCTCCCTATTTTCTATCTTTTCTCTCTTCTTCTCTCTCTTTTCTTCTTCTTAAACATTGATAATTCGTATTTCTGTTCATCTTGAGTTAATCTATGGAGATTAGTGTACACTCAAGGAGTACGGATTTACGGGTCATCACAGTTAGCTTGGATGTAGAAGTAAGCATTGCCGAAGTGGCAGAACGTCAGGCGGTCGGAATATTGCAAGCGACGCGTTGACAGGTTTTGGGTGGGTTCCTGTTGATGGGTTCTAGGTTTAATTTGAACTCGAATTCAAATTCGATTTGAGTTAGAGACAATCTGGTGATCAGGTTAGAGTTTGGGAATGTTCGTCGATAAGGGAAGATCGTCGAACTTGATCGGATTCAATCAAGATCACTGTGCATTTGCACGGTGTTCATTGGTGGATGCAGTGGATTTTTGGTTTGGGCAGGAAATGGGACTCGAGTGTTTACTCGACTTGTTGAGGGGTTTTACTCGAGTACGTTCAATTTTTGACTCGAAGTAAAATGCAAGGGTCTCGGGTAAGTTAGCTACAGGTTTTAAAACCTGCAAGTTTTAAAATCTTTAACCTGGGTTTTAAAATATGAAGTAGATATTTTAAACCTAGGTTTAAATTTGGATTCAAATGAAATTTGAATCTCAGTTTTTAAATAAACAAAAGTTTATAAATTTAAATTATTTGTAACAACTTTAAAAAGGTTTAAATAGTTTGAATTTAAAAGTAAAGCTTTAAATAAAAATAGAGATTTAAACATAAGTTTAAATCTGGATTCAAATCTAAATTTGAATCTTAGTTTTGAAATAAAAGAAGTTTTTAAATTTAAATTGTTATAATTAATTTGAATGATTAAGTGTACTTTTAAATTGATTTGAATTTAAAAAGGAATTGTGTTTTAAATTCTTTTAATCTTCTATTATAAGGTACATAATTCTTACTTGGGAATTAAACGGGTTTTTGAAATAGTTTTTAAACTTGTTAAAGTTAAATTGTTTTCATTTCAAATCTTAAATTTAAAATGAAATTTAAAAGTAAAATTTGAAAGTAAATTGTTTGAAATACCTTGTTAATGATAATTTAATCATTAATAATAAAAATGTTTTTATAATTGAAGATTTAATGATTTGTAATTATTAAATTAATTAAATGGATAATTATTGATTTGAATTAATTAATTTAGTAATTAAGAGTTTAAATTAGTTAATTAAGGTTTAATTAATTTAGGATAAATTAATTGGTAATTAAGGAACATTAATTAAATAAGCTACTAATATTTAATTAATGATTAGTAATTAACTAATCAAGTAATTAAGTGTAACAACCCGCATATTTATCGATTTTATATTTAAATATTTTATTTAAATATTTTATCAATACTCGGAATTTAGTCCGAAAAGCTACTTTTTGCATACGGTCGAATTAGGACTCGGGACCACTCCCATTGATTTTAAAATGCCGTTTGCGACCTTTTTGAGTATAAGCTTCGATATGTTTGGAGCAAGTTGATTTTTGCTACTTTTCACTTTGGGTTTGGGTTTGGGTTCAGCCCTATGTTTAAACTTATACTCAAAACTGAGCCACTCCTCCCCATTCACCCTCGTTATCTTCTCTTTTCAGTTCTAAGGCGATAATGGTGGGAGAGATTGGAAATTAAAACTCCAAAACCCTAGTTCCTCTTGCAACCTCAAATTCCTAGCTCCAAATTCAAGAGAACCCATTGATTCAAGCTCATTTGAGTTGTGTTGAAGAGAGGTTGATTATCCATTTGCTTTCAAGCTTCTTCTTGTTTGATTTTGTAAAAAGGTGAGATTTTTATCTCACATCTTATTCTATAATTATCTTCGATTGTTAGGTATGAATTCCTAACGTTTATTCATGTGCAATTGATTTTGGTTTGGATCGATTTCGTGTATATTCCAATTTTTGGTGTTTTGGTCTAATTTATGAAAATCCTATTATGGATATTTGGACATTGATATTTGAGGCGTATCGAAGAGCCCTTTATGCTGGGTTGTCGTTCACGTAATTCCTTAGTCATCGCCATTTGCTCGTTCGATCGTTTTCGATATTCGTTTGGCCATTTTTGGCCTAGGTTCAGGGAATGTCCTGAACCCCAGATTCAGACGTTTGAAACGTAATATTCAGACGTCTGAATATATTTCTGTGAAGATATCTATTCCCAGATTCAAACGTCTGAATATATGGTTTCAGACGTCTGAATTGATTCTATTTCAACCAGAAAGGAAATAGGCTAAAATATGCATATTTCAGACGTCTGAAACACTTGGTTCAGACGTCTGAATTGTGTTCTGGAAATTTTTATATTTCCAGATTCAGACGTCTGAACCACTTGTTTCAGACGTCTGAAACTGCTGAGTTTTGCCTATTTTGCTTATTTGCCTATTCGCTTGAGAATTCCAATTTAAATCGATTCGTGATGATCCTATTTGTTGTTATCATTTATTATGCCTTTGATGACTCCTATTTAGGGATTTTTGAATATCCATTTCGATGGATTCTTTATCGGTTTCTTTGGATTTTATTCACGTCTTCGAATGTGAATTTCAGTGATTGATTGTTCCTACAATCTTCTTTGTGATTTGTCACTTTAAAAATATAAAGGTTTTCTATACTAGTAGTAAATATCAAAACTCTTTCTTCAAATGATTTCAACACTATTTTATTACAAAGATCGTTTTCTCAAACCGATTTCTAATCTATTAGTATATACAAACATTTACCTCACTCGTATGAGAAATCCAATTAAACGACTTAGTAAAACAAGTGGTATGAAATGCTTGCGTTTACTTCGCCCGTTAATTCTTGGACTTGTTCGATTGAATCTCTTGTGACAATTTTCTAGTGGAGATCTACAATTTGTTCGTAAATATTTAAGTTAAGCTATGGTTATGGAACATGATGCTAAGCTCATATATTTACTAGCTTACTGTAATCGACACTTCTCGTTGAACATGACGATCATCTTTGTGATTTAGACTAGCAATGTGCGATGTCTCTTTGTCTACGAGGGAGACTAAACCCCGTTTTGTGGAGTTTCGACTCAATTTGGTGGGGTAGCAACCCATGGTCTTCGGGCCGTTTGTGGAGCTTCGGCTCGATTTGTGATGGTTAGCAACCGTGAAATTAGCGTTCCGTTTGTGATACACGTGTTGATGGTCTTTATGCTCCCGTTTGTGATAGGCCTCCCCCTCTTTGTGATTTCTGGATTTCTTGAGATGATTTCTAGAATTTGTGTTTCACCAATTTTCGTGATTTCCATCGATAAGCTTTATCGATATTTGTGTATTGGTGAATTTGTGCGTCATTGACTTTTGTGATTTCTGGATTTCGTGTGTGTTGAATTCTGGAATTTGTGTGTCATTGACTTTTGTGATTGACATTGATATTATCGTCAATATTTATGGTTTGGTGAACTAAATTAGGAGTATGACGTTTCTGCGATTCTTCTGTAGATTTTGTGACATTGAATAATCCCTTGATGATTTTCAACTGCTTATATATATCACAGCTTGGCATTGTGATTATTATGTGCTTAGTCATATCTCTTATTCTATATCGTTTCATCTGATATTTATAGTTATACTGAACCGTTTATTATTTTCTTATTAAATAATACTCGGGTCAGACCGAGATGTTACAGGTGCTTCTACTTGACTTCTCTCCAGAGATCCATTACTCTGACCTTTTGCTTACTACTTAGATTAGTAGTTTTTGTTGTATACTCTTGAGATATTGACTCATATATGTATTCTTTTGTATAGCACGTGTTGCTATTCTTTTGTATTATTGTGGATCTTTTTGACCACTACTCTGATATACACTTCCATGTGTTAATTATATATTCATATCTTCTTCCGCCTTTGTGATATGAATTGTCTGTGACTGATTTATGTTATGTTTATTTCGATATTTGTTTCCGAAGATATTACAGCCTCTGTGTAGTAGCTTTGAGTTTGTGTCGGTATGTCGGATTTCCCTCTTGATAAAGAAATGCATGTTATACTATTTGACATATCGATGCTCGCGCAAAGCAATTACATGGATGGTTGCTCCTCAACAGCCTTATTCTCCGTGCTAGTTGACAGCATTCACCGTAATGTTCTTGGCTAGCGTGGGTATAGAGGTGGGGCGTCACAGCTTGGTATCGGAGGCAAACTTCGGAACAATATGGAATATTATAGCAAGGATCATCGTCCTAAGTCCATCTTAGGAGTCGTGCTTTAGGATTTTATTCGGGTCTACGTACCGTTCTATCCTATTTTCTTTTATGATTCCTTGTTTTGTCTATCAAGATTGCTTGATATTCAATTTGGTGAATAACCTTTTTCTTCTTCTTCTTTCTTTCTAAGGAAGAGAAATGTCTAGACCAAGCCGCCCCAGAGCCGTGCCATTTAGTACCCTACCCCAGGATGGAGTTTTTATGACTGCTCAACAGCTTCTTGATTTAGTGACAAATGCTCAAGCAGCTGGAGCTAACCCGGAACCTACTCACCCAAAGTCAGGATTTGCACGCTTGTGTAGCGATTACACTAATTTGGGTGGGGAGCCATTCAAAGGTTCCGAAACTGTTATTGAAGTACAGGCTTGGCTAAGGTCATGCGATCGAATCTTTTCTCGCATGAATCTTATTGACCTTCACCGAGTTCAGGTGGCCTCTAGTATGCTCCGAGAAAGAGCATTGGACTGGTACGAACTTCTTACTTCTGAGATTAATGAAGCGGCTCTCACCTGGGGGCAATTCCGAGAACGCTTCGAGTTGAAATTTGTACCAGAAGCAGAGAAAGTGACACTGGCTCGACGACTTATAGACCTTGTTCAAGGTGAGTCCTCCGTGACTGATTACGTCGCCTCCTTCGAGTCGCTTTCCAAATATGGGGTTGAATACATCAACACCCCTTTAAAGAAGAACCAGAGATTCATCTATGGCTTAAACAAAAATCTCAAGAAGCCACTACTTCTAAAATTAGAAGTTTCTTTCGACCAACTTGTTGATATCGCTCTTCGCCTTGAAGAGGCGGATAGGGAGAATGACGTTGAAGTGGTGGGTTCCAAACCAAGCTTCAACAACAACAAGAAGAGGCCAAACAAATTCAAAGGCCCCTATCCTAATAAGAAAGGGAAGCAAGCAACCTCTGTGGCAAAGACTTCTTCCTTTGGTCGTGGGGAATGCTATAATTGTGGTTCGAAGGACCATTACGCGAACAAGTGTCCAAAGTCTCTCTCTTGTCGCTACTGCAAAGGTCCCGGTCATGTTATATCCTCATGCCCCAAGCTTCAGGGAAGGAAAGAGGGAAAGCTTAATGTTGCTCAAGCCCCTGGAAACACATCTCGTGGCCAAGGTATTTCTCATTCTATTCTGGATGGAATTATTTTATTTCGTGATCATCCTATTCGAGTTCTTTTTGATACAGGTGCGTCCCATTCCTTTATATCAAAAGAACTTGTTGATACTTTTTCTTTGGATGTTTTGTGTTTAATGACTTCTTTGAGAATTGCGAATCCGGTTGGTGGATCCGCGACAATCAGTTTATTGTGTAAAGATGTCGAGATTATTTTGTGTGATTTTTCTTTCCGAGCCGATTTGCATGTCATGCGTTATTTAGGCTTTGGAATGATTTTGAGAATGGATTGGCTTAACCGTTATGAAGCCCATATCCTATGTCCTGAGCGGACTATTCATCTTCGACATCCTCAATCTGTTAAGCAGATTTCTATTAATCTTAAAGATTCAGATTCCAGCTTGGTTGCATCATTATGTTCTTTAAATCCTCGTGATGACGATGATGATGATGAGGGTGATATTATTTCTCTTATTCACGTCGTTTGTGAATTTTTCGACATATTCTAGCCCGTTTTGGGATTACCACCTAAGCAAGCAATTGAGTTCAGAATTAATCTTATTCCTGGAGCTCAACCTATCACTCATCCTCCGTATCGTATGTCCAATAAAGAAAACGAGGAGATGCGTAAACAATTATCTGAATTGGAGACGAAGCAATTTATTCGCTCTAGTTCCTCGCCTTGGGGAGCTTCAGCTATTTTTGTGAAGAAATCCGATGGAACACTTAGGCTTTGCGTTGACTACCGCAAGCTTAATGATCTTACTATCAAAAATAAATATCCTTTACCTCGGATTGATGATCTATTCGATCAACTTAGTGGTGCTAGAGTCTTTTCACAATTAGACTTAGCTACTAGATTTCATCAGCTTCGTATTGCAGAGGATAGTATTCCTTTGACATCGTTCCGTACTCGTTATGGATCTTATGAATGGCTTGTTATGCCATTTGGTCTAACGAAAGCTCCGGCTTATTTCGTTGACCTTATGAATAGAGTTTTCAAAGACTTCCTCGACCGGTTTGTTCTCATCTTTATCGATGATATTCTTGTGTATTCTAAAACCGAGGAGGAGCATGAGAAGCATCTTCGGATTGTGTTGGAAACTCTTAGGAGTAATCAACTGAAAGCAAAATTTTCTAAATGCCATTTTTGGCAATCTCGTGTGAAGTTTCTCGGTCATATTATTTCCGAATCCGGAATTTCCGTGGATCCTTCAAAGATTGAAGCGATTCAAGATTGGAAGAGACCGGAGAGTGTGACAGAGATTCGTAGTTTTCTCGGATTGGCGGGCTATTACCGTCGTTTTATCAAAGACTTTTCTAAGATTGCCGTGCCTCTCACTAGCTTGACGAAGAAAGGTGTTAAATACATTTGGTCGGACAAATGTGAAGCTTCTTTTCAGAAATTAAAAGAACTCCTTTCTGATGCTCCTATTCTTGTTATTCCCGAGGGGAATCAAGATTTCGTTGTTTATACCGATGCTAGTCGCGTTGGTTTGGGTGCCGTTTTTATGCAAAGAGAACGTGTTATTGCTTATGCTTCTAGGCAACTGAAGCCTGCCGAGACTAGATATGCCACTCATGATTTAGAACTCGCGGCTATTGTTTTCGCTCTTCAGATTTGGCGTCATTATCTTTTAGGAGAGAAATTTGTTCTTTATACCGATTATAAGTCCTTGAAGTATTTATTCTCTCAAAAGGAAATTAATTTGCGTCAACAGCGTTGGCTCGAATTTCTTGCACCATATGATCTTGATATTCTTTATACTCCCGGTAAGGGTAATCGTGTCGCCGATGCTCTTAGCCGTAAACAACAAGCCGTTGTTTCTATGATGATATCCAAATGGAACGATCTCGAGATCTTATCCTCTTGTGAGATTCGAGACCGTGTCTCTGATTTATGTTCATCACTTGTGTTATGTAGCCTTGAGGCTCATCCTTCTCTTGTAGACCGCATTCTTGAAGCTCAAAGGCTAGATCCCGAATTAGCCCTTCTTGGCTGGAATTTAAGGATAAAATTGATGTTGAAGGTTTGAAAGACTTTGATATTGATTCTCGTGGCGGCATTCGGAGATTTGGTAGACTTATCGTACCAAATACTATTGATCTTTGTAAGGATATTTTAGAAGATTCTCATCGTTCTAAATTCACCATTCATCCCAGTAGTAGTAAAATGTACGTGGATATGAAGCGACTATATTATTGGGAGGGAATGAAATTCGATATTGCTAACTTTGTTAAGTGTTGCATGACTTGCCAGCTTGTTAAGGCCGAACATCAAAGGCCCGGTGGGTTATTGCAACCTTTAGAAATTCCAATTTGGAAGTGGGACCAAATTTCCATGGATTTTATAGATGGCCTTCCCCGTTCTCGTTCGGGTCATGATAGCTTATGGGTGATCGTTGATAGACTTACTAAATCCGCCCATTTTATTCCCGTTCGGTCTAACCGAACCGTTCCTCTTTTGGCCAAGCTCTTTATCAAAGAGATTGTTAAATTACATGGGGTTCCTACTTCTATTGTTAGTGATCGTGATCCATTGTTTACTAGTGGATTTTGGAAGAGTCTTCAAAATGCTTTGGGAACGAAGCTCAATTTTAGCACCGCTTATCATCCTCAGTCCGATGGACAAACCGAGCGTGTGAATCAAAGTCTTGAAGATCTTCTTCGTGCTTGTGTTCTTGATTTTGGTGGAAGTTGGGAAGATCATATTTCACTTGTTGAATTTTCCTATAATAATAGCTTCCAATCTAGTATTGGTATGGCACCTTTTGAGGCACTCTACGGAAGGCCATGCCGATCTCCTTCTTGTTGGCTTGAGGCCGGTGAGAAGCTGGTTTTAGGTCCAGATTTTATTCATGATTCCACAGAAAAGATTGATCTTATTCGTCATAAGGATGAAAGAAGCCCAGAGTAGACAAAAATCCTATGCCGATAATCGAAGAAGGAAATTAGAATTTTATGTTGGAGATTCTGTTTTTATTTGTGCTTCACCAATGAAAGGTGTTGTACGTTTCAGTCGATCGGGAAAATTGGCGCCTCGATATATTGGGCCATTTCCTACCACTGAACGTATTGGTTCCATGGCTTATCGCCTTTTATTACCGGCTCAATTTTCTACTATCCATGACGTGTTTCACGTTTCTCAACTTCGGAAATGCCTTCGAGATTCAGATTCTATTCTTGAGCCGGGTGTTGTGGAAGAGATTGAAGTTTCGCCTAATTTAACTTATGAGCAACATCCTATTCGTATCATTGCTTCGGAGGTCCGACGACTTCGAAATAAAGATGTTCCGCTTGTTAAAGTTCAATGGTCTTCAAATCCTAAGGATTGTTCTTGGGAATCTAGAGAGTACATCAAGCGAACACATCCGGACTTACTTTCTCATGCTCTTTGAGGTGAACTTCTTATTTCAAATTTCTTTTGTGTTGAATATGCTTTTATGGTTGTTACTACATATCTTCTTCTTAAATATTGCGAGGACGCAATTTCTTTAAGGAGGGGAGTCTGTAACAACCCGCATATTTATCGATTTTATATTTAAATATTTTATTTAAATATTTTATCAATACTCGGAATTTAGTCCGAAAAGCTACTTTTTGCATATAGTCGAATTAGGACTCGGGACCACTCCCATTAGTTTAAAATGCCGTTTGCGACCTTTTTGAGTATAAGCTTCGATATGTTTGGAGAAAGTTGATTTTTGCTACTTTTCACTTTGGGTTTAGGTTTGGGTTCAGCCCTATGTTTAAACTTATACTCAAAACTGAGCCACTCCTCCCCATTCACCCTCATTATCTTCTCTTTTCAGTTCTAAGGCAATAATGGTGGGAGAGATTGGAAATTAAAACTCCAAAACCCTAGTTCCTCTTGCAACCTCAAATTCCTAGATCCAAATTCAAGAGAACCCATTTATTCAAGCTCATTTGGGTTGTGTTGAAGAGAGGTTGATTCTCCATTTGCTTTCAAGCTTCTTCTTGTTTGATTTTGTAAAAAGGTGAGATTTTTATCTCACATCTTAGTCTATAATTATCTTCGATTGTTAGGTATGAATTCCTAACGTTTATTCGTGTGCAATTGATTATGGTTTGGATCGATTTCGTGTATATTCCAATTTTTGGTGTTTTGGTCTAATTTATGAAAATCCTATTATGGATATTTGTACATTGATATTTGAGGCATATCGAAGAGCCGTTTAGGCTGGGTTGTCGTTCGACGTAATTCCTTAGTCATCGCCATTTGCTCGTTCGATCGTTTTCGATATTCGTTTGGCCATTTTTGGCCTAGGTTCAGGGAATGTCCTGAACCCCAGATTCAGACGTCTGAAACGTAATATTCAGACGTCTGAATATTGTTCTAGGAAGATATCTATTCCCATATTCAGACGTCTGAATATATGGTTTCAGACGTCTGAATTGGTTCTATTTCAACCAGAAAGGAAATAGGCTAAAATATGCCTATTTCAGACGTCTGAAACACTTGGTTTAGACGTCTGAATTGTGTTCTGGAAATTTTTATATTTCCAGATTCAGACGTCTGAACCACTTGTTTCAGACATCTGAAACTGCTGAGTTTTGCCTATTTTGCCTATTCGCTTGAGAATTCCAATTTAAATCAATTCGTGATGATCCTCTTTGTTGTTATCATTTATTATGCCTTTGATGACTCCTATTTAGGGATTTTTGAATATCCATTTCGATGGATTCTTTATCGGTTTCTTTGGATTTTATTCAAGTCTTCGAATGTGAATTTTAGTGATTGATTGTTCCTACAATCTTCTTTGTGATTTGTCACTTTAAAAATATAAAGGTTTTCTATACTAGTGGTAAATATCAAAACTCTTTCTTCAAATGATTTCAACAATATTTTATTACAAAGATCGTTTTCTCAAACCGATTTCTAATCTATTAGTATATACAAACCTTTACCTCACTCATATGAGAAATCCAATTAAACGACTTAGTAAAACAAGTGGTATGAAATGCTTGTGTTTACTTCGCCGGTTAATTCTTAGACTTGTTCGATTGAATCTCTTGTGACAATTTTCTAGTCGAGATCTACAATTTGCTCGTAAATATTTAAGTTAAGCTAGTGGTTATGGGACATGATGCTAAGCTCATATATTTACTAGCTTACTGTAATCGACACTTCTCGTTGATCATGACGATCATCTTTGTGATTTATACTAGCAATGTGCGATGTCTCTTTGTCTATGAGGGAGACTAAACCCCGTTTTGTGGAGTTTCGACTCAATTTGGTGGGGTAGCAACCAATGGTCTTCGGGCCGTTTGTGGAGCTTCGGCTCAATTTGTGATGGTTAGCAACCGTGGAATTAGCGTTCCATTTGTGATACACGTGTTGGTGGGGTTTATGCTCCCGTTTGTGATAGGCCTCCCCCTCTTTGTGATTTCTGGATTTCTTGAGATGATTTCTAGAATTTGTGTTTCACCAATTTTCGTGATTTCCATCGATAAGCTTTATCGATATTTGTGTATTGGTGAATTTGTGCGTCATTGACTTTTGTGATTTCTGAATTTCGTGTGTGTTGAATTCTGGAATTTGTGTGTCATTGACTTTTGTGATTGACATTGATATTATCGTCAATATTTATGGTTTGGTGAACTAAATTAGGAGTATGACGTTTCTGTGATTCTTGTGTAGATTTTGTGACATTGAATAATCCCTTGATGATTTTCAACTGCTTATATATATATCACAGCTTGGCATTGTGATTATTATGTGCTTAGTCATATATCTTATTCTATATCGTTTCATCTGATATTTATAGTTAGACTGATCCGTTTATTATTTTCTTATTAAATAATACTCGGGTCAGACCGAGATGTTACAGGTGCTTTTGCTTGACTTCTCTCCAGAGATCCATTACTCTGACCTTTTGCTTACTACTTAGATTAGTAGTTTTTGTTGTATACTCTTGAGATATTGACTCATATATGTATTCTTTTGTATAGCACGTGTTGCTATTCTTTTGTATTATTGTGGATCTTTTTGACCACTACTCTGATATACACTTCCATGTGTTAATTATATATTCATATCTTCTTCCGCCTTTGTGATATGAATTGTCTGTGACTGATTTATGTTATGTTTATTTTGATATTTGTTTCCGAAGATATTACAGCCTCTGTGTAGTAGCTTTGAGTTTGTGTCGGTATGTCGGATTTCCCTCTTGATAAAGAAATGCATGTTATACTATTTGACATATCGATGCTCGCGCAAAGCAATTACACGGATGGTCGCTCCTCAACAGCCTTATTCTTCGTGCTAGTTGACAGCATTCACCGTAATGTTCTTGGCTGGCGTGGGTATAGAGGTGGGGTGTCACATTAAGGATTAATTAAGTTACAATTAACACTTAATTAATGAATAAAATAGGATTAATTAATGAGTCATTAAATATTAATTAAATGGTAATTAATAATGATGAATGTTAGTTAATTACTTTAGAAAAGTAATTAAAGAATTGTTAATAGTTAATGAAGGTCGTTAACTAGAATTATTTAAAAATGAAGTAATGTGATAATTAATTAGATTAATTTAAGATTAAATTGTGAATTTTTTAAGTATAATTACTTAATGGAAGTAATTAAGGAATTAATTACACATTGAAATTAATTAAAGTTAACATAAACTGTTTAAGTTAATTAATTAAGTTTAATTAATTTAAATAACCATTTGATGATGTGATAAGTGTAATTGCTTAGGGAAGTAATTAATGATAATTACTGGATGTAATTATCTGGGGATGATTTAATAATAAAAGTAATTTGAGTATAATTACTTTTTGAAATTAATCAAGGGATTAAGTTAAAGAAAAATTAATTAAGGAGTAGTTAATTTATGTGATTGTGTAATTAAGGGAAGTTAATTACTGAATGATGTTAATCAGGGGTGATTAATAAATGTGTTTAATTGAGATTAATTAGTTAAGGTAATTGATTTAAATTGGATAATTAATTAAAATGTAACTAGAAATCATTAATAAATATAACTTAATTATGTAATTAAGGGTTGATCAATTAAGATTAATTAATCAATAATAAGTAATTAAAGAGTAATTTGTTAATGTAATTAGAGATTGATGTAATTAATTATAGTTAATCAATTTATGAAGTAATTAAAGGTTAATTAGTGCGTTTAGCTAAGGATAATTAATTTGTGAATTAATTAAAGGATAATTACTTGAATATAATCAAAAGTTAATTAATCAAGGGTGATTAATTGAAATGAATAATTAGTGAATGATTTATTAATTAATTGGTAATTGATTAATAGTGATATAAGCAAGATTTATATGGATGAAGTAATTAATTTAATTACTTTAAATTAACCAGAGATGCAAGTAATTAATTTAATTCATTTTAAATTAATTATAGCTGATGTGATTGCTTATGTATGGATGAATGATATTGTTTATCTTGAATGGTTTGAGATCCCAGGTATGAGATAAATGATGTTGAGTGAAATGTATGATTTGGTTTAAGTATGTTGATAATATGGATTATCTGTTGTGATGATAATACGGATTATCTGTTTATGATGATGATGTTGATTATCTATTGTGATATGGTGGATTATCTATCTATGTGTGTATATAGATAATATTGAATTGAATTGTTTTAAATTTTAAAACAACTTGGCCTTAAAAAGATGGCATTTGGATTTCGATGAGACCAGGATCGGGATTCCATATTTGGACATCCGAAAACCACATCAATCCAAATTAAACGATAGGTCGTGAATTCTCAAGTGAGGATTCAGAGTGCAAGGGTTATCGTGTTAACTCTGAGGGTGATTCCAAAATGAGTGCAACAAGATAATGCCTTCGGTTTCGTTTGAACCCGGAACGAACTTTTATGGATTGAATGCTTTCGGAACATCGTCAGGTGGGCGATGAGCATTCTAAGAGATGTGTTCTCTAAAGGTATCGTAGAATCAAGCCTCATCAACCGAGAATGGCTAAAACAGGGGAGGTGCAGCAAGGTTAGGTGGGTCATGCCCAAGCAGGATGAGACATACCCCTGTCTAGATGTTCCTTTTATTTTGGTTGTGTGGGCAGTTTTTGAGCTCCAACTGCCGGGGTTATCTTGCTCGAGACTGTTCAGTAAGGAATGGTTCCGGCCTTGTGTTGCAGGGGAGTTAGGGTAGCTCATCGGTACGGTGATCTAGGGCACGTACTGTGACGGGCGGTACCCCAGTAGCCCTGCCATTGTATGGAATCCAATCTCCAATAAGCGCCGTACGTTTTGATTGTTCCCAACTATGTTGGAATGTGAGATGTAAGAATTTCGGCTATTTCTGTATTTTACTTGAAAATCCTAGACGCTATTATAACATCACTGAATTTCCTATAAAATGTTTTGGTTAGCGTAAGGTAAAAACTTACCCATGTTTATTTGTGGGAAGTCTTACGTGATACCTTTATTTTCAAATGTTTCTCAAAATTAAGCAACTTAACCTGTTACTCATACCAGACCCATGTCTGACCCGGAGTTTATTTCTGTTTTACATAAACTCTCTGGTACTCAAATTTTTACAAGTAGCCAAGGGATTCAGGTTATCTTTGACGAATTCTGATGGAGCAATGGAGCAGGAGGCTTCGGTGTTGTAGATATATGTATAGTATTCCGCTATGTTTGTATCTCTGTGTTGTATTGTGTATTGAATTGTATAACTAGACAGGTGTTTATAACTGTCTAGTATGTGATGTATTAACCGTGTAACTCTGATGGATGTTGTATATTATGTATTATTTATGTGATTAATATAATTTATTCGTTCCGCTGTTGAGATTCTGATGTTGTTTCTTCTTTCTTCTCTATCTTTTCTCTTTTCTATCCCTTTCTTTCTTCAAGATGATACGACTTTATGTGGTGAGAAAGTCGGGTCATCACAGTTGGTATCAGAGCGCTAGGTTGAGCAAATACCTAGGCTCTTGAGTGATTTCTTTCTTGAGAGAGCGTATTTGTAATTTTGATATATATATATATATATATATTTATTTATTTATTTATTTCTGCCTATTTGTTGGGTTACCTGTTCGGGTTTTCCAATATATGTTATAAAGGTAGATAGGGAGTGGTGTGTGTAACACGACTACCAATGGTTAAAGTTTGAATGTTTGAGGTGTATCCATCGAGACTGTAGACCTAATACTATCTCGAGTGAGCTTTGGATGGTGTAAGGATTTCATCAATCTCTGAAGGAAACCTGTTAAGGTTCGGAGTTCATCTTTGAAGTGTAAGTTTGGATGAGCTAGAAGTTTGGATCTGTCAGTTTTGAAGAAGCAAGTCATGATACCTTGATACCTAAGGATGTAGTAGCTGTTGTTGAATATGCGCTTATATGATTTTTGTTTGACGATAATAAACAAATATACATTCGTTTAAATGTATTTGTTAATGTATTATTTTAGTTTTTCATAGATTAAATAAATATTTGCTGAATAAAATTAAATAACACAGAATTTGAATTCAAATAGAAATTTTATTTAAACAAATATTTATTACAATATTGAATAGTACAGATTCAAGCTCTCACTATACATATACAATTTTGATTCTAATTACATCACAATTTAATTTACATAAATTCCTCACTACATATCACTCACACTCGTATTTTATCTTCAACTTCATTCCAGTTAGAATCCAGCATCTGAGCAATCTGCAAAAATATTCACTAACGCAGTAAAATTGAAAAAGAAATATTTTTCCATTATAAAATAAAATGTGATTTTTAAAATAATATTTGCCTCGGTTATTTGGGTTGTTCGTCATCATTTAATTTTCAAATTCATCGCACACGAACAGCTTGTGACATACATAGTGTATCACTATATATGCCACAAGGCCGTGCACACCGATATATATACACTTGATAAATTTACAGGGACAGGTGAGCGCAGGTCAAACCCAAATTATCGGATTCAACAAGGTGCGATAAAATAAATGTCACAACTCTCAGCACAAGGTCAAATCCGAACTTAAGCTGGATTCAACTCAGTCTCAAGTCAAAGTGCTCGATCAATATGAAAAGGGGCAGTGGATAGTGACAATGTGGCTGCAGCAGAAATATGGTAATACAACAAAGCTCAGCCAGTTCAAACATATATCGAAGTGGACAATGCAAGAAATCCTCAACTCTAAATACATAAGCACATGCACTAGTGATACTAGCGAAGACCACAACATATCAAGCAACATGTATGCAACAGGGCCAGAGCAACTCAGAGAGTATGTGCAGAGTCAAGGCAACATGAAGTGAATGGAGTGACATGACCAACAGATCCAAAATGAAACATACCACAATCAATTGTACTCGACCAACATCAAGTGATATTGAGCACACATGAAACAGTGTAGACTCAAATGTATAGATCAAGTGAAGTATATAAGAGAAGCCTGTAGACTATCATGAAGCAAAACCAAGTATGGAAGTAACTCAAAACAGAGAGTACAATATGAATCAGCATGGTACACTGCAAGTGCAACAGCAGTATCAAAATGATTAAGACCAATACCACTGACTCTATTGAACAAATCAATAATGAAGCAAACCACTTCAACAAGACACACATGAATATAAAGACCATCAAGTGTCAACCATACATCACAATGATACAACTTACAAGCCCAAATGAAAACACAACAACTACAAGCTACTCACAACAATGCACCAAACAACATGAAGAACATCAATCCAACAGTGGTGATGCAATGCAAATAGTCGAAGTCATGGAGCTACAGTCAATACACAATGATGAACAAAGCCACAAGATACCCAGTAACCAAATGAAACAATGAACCAGTGGCCATAAACATGTGTGGTCAACAAACACAAAGCTAACAACACTTAGATGAACACATGGCCGAGGTCAATGAAACCAAAGCATAATCATGTCAACTCATACATCCAGAGCTACAAGACAAATGCACAATTCAAATGAATATGAAATAACCAGAGAATGGCCACGACTAAGGCAACAATGTGCACAGGTCAGGGAAGCAACAAGTGTACAGAGGCAATATGAACAAGCGACACAACAATGCTTGAAAACTACAGACCGAACCAATATATCAGCCTCAACCGTACAGTGACTCAATAAACACTGTGACACAGTACCAAAAACCATCAAGGAGTCGAACAAATCAATCCGAGCTAAACAATGAACAGAGGCAACAAAGGTCAGGCAACAGTACATGTTACAGTGATACAAAAATTCATGTATATAGCCGTGTGTAACCAAGTCAAAGCCGTGTTTTTAATCAAACAAGTCAACAGAAAAAGGAATGGAGTCGAAGCCGTGGTCATCACGAAAAGAAATCAAAATTTTGTTTTGACCAAATATATCGCAATTTCAAAATCAAAGCCGTGACCATCAAGTAACGAAGAATATACGATTACGAAAAAGTCAGGAATAATCACGAGCATCCAAGCAACATCTAGCGGCCAAGACAAAGTCAAACATATTTTGTACGAACGAAACTCAAGGGTTACAAACCCTATATAAACAATCATCATCGGCAATTTCAAAACCATGGAGCTCAATCAAGCATAACAGAATAGCATAAACGAAAATCACATACCAAATCGAAGTCGAACTCCATCAACTCGAAGCTACCGAAGTGAGCAACAAGGATTCGATCGAACAAGACTTCACGCAATTAACCAATGATTCGATCAATTTAGAGTCGGAGCTTCAAAAATGCCCTAAATCTTAGAGCTAAGAGAAAACAAAGCCGCCATATTTCTTTCTCAAGATTCTCCGAGCAATTTGAAGAAGGATCGGGACATAAAGAGAAAAGGGGCCGACTTATTATTAAGCTTGATTACAAAAAGGGCCGGCTTGTTAATTTAAAGGGGTTTATTTTTTAAGGGTTTTAACATTTGGTTTTACTTTTAATTTCAAAAACTCTTTTAACCGTTTAAATTTCTAGTCGTGTGACTAGGGGACGAACTACGTGGCGTAGTTTGAGAATTCGCAACTCAGTGGCTTAGTTGTGGCAGGGTTTTGAGCGTAGAGTTAGGTTTAGACGATAGCGGGTGTCGTGAGTTTAGGTGTGTAAGCATCTAACTATCTAATTTCTAGTAGAAACCTTGGGGGCAGCACGTAGGCAGGGTTTTGCCGAATCTGGGTAAATTCTGTGTCGTTCTATTTCTGCATTTATTATTCTGCTATTATCTATGCCGCTATTGTTCTGTGATCTGTGATTATTTTAAAAAGCTTCCGCAGTTAATTTTTATAATTTATAACATCACCATATTCACCCCCCCTCTAGGGTCAAATCGATCCTACAAGTGGTATCAGAGCTAGGAATAGAAGTCAATTTTGTTTTAAAAATTCGTGTTTCAAAAAACAATTTTTTTAAAAAATTTGAATTTTTAAAATGGCTTCTTTTAATAATACTTTTGTTGAGGGTGGTTCCAATATTATTCCTTCTATTTTCGACGGAACATATTTTTTGAATTGGAAATTGAAAATGGAATTTTATTTAAAGTCTGTTGATATTAAATGTTGGAATATTATTGAAAATGGGTGTGATATAAATGACGAGAAAATTATCTCGATTAATGCTCTTGCTATGCATTTATTATATTCTTATATTGATTAAGATAACTTTAATTTCATCTCTCATTGTGAAAATGCACAGGAAATCTGGAATACTTTCGATGCAATATATGGTGCAAAAGTCAACAGCAATGAGAAATCCTTCACAACCGACTCAGTTAAAGAAATGTGCTTAACAGGAATTGTAAAAAGCAGTTGTGACGAGGATGATGATGATGGAGCAGCTGAGCTGGCATTAATAATGAAGAAATTCAAAAGATGGAACCACAAATACGGAAATCCAGCTCTAAATCAACTATTGAAAAGCAGAATAATTAAAGCGCTAGACAACTCAGAAGAAGACAGGATCATTTGCAGCAAACCCGGGGATATCAAGCCCAATTATCCTCGAATTCAACGTGACTTTAAAAAAGAAATCAAAAAGAAAAAGTTTTACAGCCACGTGGAATACAAGCGATGAAGATAATCAAAGTTCTAGCAGCGAGAGTGAGAAAGCAGATATGTGCCTTCATGGAAATATAATTGATAGCGACGATGATGAGCCAAGCGAGGTATCAAAACTCACTCACTCTGAATTACTTACTTATTTCCACGAAGTAAATGGCTGTTTTGAACGACTTAGGGAGAAATATGCTAAACTTGAATCACAAAATGTTACTTTGATAGAATTAAATGAACAAATTGACCAATTAGTTAAAACCTATCAAAGTAGGATCCCTAAGTGGGATAAGTGTCCAACATTCAAATAGGAAATTAAAAAATCAGAAATCAATATAAAATCACTTGAAAATGAAATTCTGATTTTAAAAGAAAATGAAAATACTAGGAGAGAGAATTCTATCAAAAAGTGCACACAATTGTAAAACGAAAATGAATCTCTCAATTGTTAATACGGTTAGAAAAGGACTTGGATAAAATCAATCTAAAATTGTTGAAAGCAAGATTAATCAAGAAAATTCAATGTGCACAATTTGTAGAAAATATGGACACAATCACAGTAATTGTTGGTACAGACCAAAACATGTGAAAACTATACCGATTTGGGTTCCAAAATGCACAAATATAAAAACTCTCAAAGTTAAACAAATTTAGGTGCTGAAGAGAACAATTATAAATAGTTTTGGGTCTTTACAGAATTGTTTCTCAAAATTTTCCGTCACTAACAACCATGGACCTATAAAAACAAATAGGTCACATAAATCATTTTCCGTGTAGGTGTGGTGGCAAGCTAAGGAACAACAACAGTGTTCTCTGGATTTTTGGCTGTTCCAAGGACACGGCGAGCAACAAAGCAAAGTTCCTTTGCCTAGTTCAAAGGTGACAGAATCACAATAGACAACAACGAAAAAATATCGTAAAGGTAAAACAGGTAATGGTATATATTAAATGTGATAATCTGCACCGTACTCTGAATTAAATCAGCCAATAATGAGATGATGAAAAAATGATGATTTTGACTCTCACTGGGAAAATTATATTCTTATGCCAAAAACACTATAAAATTCTCTAGATTCTTTGAATTACTTCATATATAAGTTTGGATTAAAAATAGTGTTTTGTTGGATGATAATACATTTGGTTATAATACGACTAACTCTATACTCACGGTTTCTGATTATTTACACGGCTTCAATTCAAATTCAAAAGAATGTCATTTAAATTGCTGTTAAAATTGAGTTTGAAATTTTTGGTACACACTTCATGTTTTGGTCTATCAAATTCAATTGATGATAATTTTGAGTGAAAGAGAAATTCAGATTACACTGGTAATCTAGTTGATAGAAAAATTACTATTGAAACGTGATTTTTGTTGAGATATTTAGTAACTGCGTCGTTTCTCAAAGAAAATATCTGAATATTTTTCATTTCAAATAATTTTAAAATAGCAGAAAATTTTCTTATAAACCGCTTCGAGAAAATCATTTTTGACAATATTTTCAGATTAGTCATTTTTGAAAATTTGATTTTATAATTATTTTTGAATTTAATTTTAAATGACTATTTTGACTATTCTGGCTCCCTATGATTATCAAAAAGATGAATAATGATTGAAAGAGTGATGAGTGATAATATTGATCATATATTATGACTCGAGACGGTATAATTAGTAAATTTCTTTAGAAATTTAAACAAGAGTTATAAAACTTTTTGTTGGTAAAAATTCCATGACCATCTCTGTCTCAATCATATTTCTAACAACCATCACTCATCAAAATTCTATATAGTTTGTCGATATGTGGTACTTTAAGCAGGAGTTGTTCATTTTTCATTTTACATTTTTTTCTTAAAAAAATATAGTAATAATAAATAAATACCAATGTATTCACTCTCATTTAAAAGTCCTCACGGTTATGCATGGGTGAATTACTTGGAATTTGTTATGTGCTTCCATGCTCATTTAAAAGTCCTCACGGTTATGCATGTATGGAACACATATCAAAAGTTGATTTTTAAATAAACAAGTTGATTCTAATCCCATTTAAAAGTCCTCACGGTTATGCGTGGTTAGAAGATATTTGAATTCGTTTTTTTAAAATAAAATTAGAATACTACACATCTCATTTAAAAGTCCTAACGGTTATGCATGGTTAGTAGATATTCAAATTCCTGATATAAATATACCATAAATAGACACAACTGTATGGTTTTATATGATGACATCATTCCCATCATTCTAAAAGTGGAATATGTGCATAACAAAATATTTAGATTTTTGTTTGATTTTTTTATTGAAATTTAATATTTATATTTAGTTGATTTTTTAATGTTGGATTAATATAGATCACTTTTTCTCTATTTTCTCTAACACTATTACTCTTTTGCTGATAACAAAAGGGGGAGAGAAAAGTTAAGATTTGTCAAATAAAATCAAGCAAAGGTCAAATAATTTTCTGTTTGCATCTAGGTTCATTTGCATATTTTTATTTGTATGCATATTTGTAGGGGGAGATTTTTGTAGAAAGGAAGCATTTAAATAGAGGGAGCAATTAGAGCATATGAATGATCAAATACATTTAACATATTCAAAATCTTAAATATATGTTTGTTATCATCAAAAGGGGGAGATTGTTGAATATGCGCTTATATGATATTTGTTTGAAGATAATAAACATATATACATTCGTTTAGATGTATTTGTTAATGTACTATTTTATTTTTTCATAGATTAAATAAATATTTGCTGAATAAAATTAAATAACACAGAATTTGAATTCAAACATAAATTTTATTCAAACAAATATTTATTACAATTTTGAATAGTACAGATTCAAGCTCTCACTATACATATAAAATTTTGATTCTAATTATATCACAATTTAATTTACATAAATTCCTCACTGCATATCACTCACACTCGTATTTTACCTTCAACTTCATTCCAGTTAGAATCCAGCATCTGAGGAATCTGCAAAAATATTCACTAACGCAGTAAATTGAAAAAGAAATATTTTTGCAATATAAAATAAAATGTGATTTTGAAAATAATATTTGCCTCAGTTATTTGGGTTGTTCATCATCATTTAATTTTCAAATTCATCATACATGAACAGCTTGTGACATACATAGTGTATCAGTGTATATGCCACAAGGCCGTGCACACCGATATATATACACTTAATAAATTTACAGGGATAGGTGAGCACTGGTCAAACCCAAATTATCAGATTCAACTCAGGTGCGATAAAATAAATGTCACAACTCTCATCACAAGGTCAAATTCGAACTTAAGCTGGATTCAACTCAGTCTCAAGTCAAAGTGCTCGGTCAATATGAAAAAGGGCAGTGGATAGTGACAATGTGGTTGCAGTAGAAATATGTTAACACAACAAAGCTCAGCCAGTTCAAACATATATCGAAGTGGACAATGCAAGCAATCTCAACTCTAAATACATAAGCACATGCACTAGTGATACTAGCGATGACCACAACATATCAAGCAACATGTATGCAACAGGGCCAGAGCAACTCAGAGAGTATGTGCAGAGTCAAGGCAACATGAAGTGAATGGAGTGACATGACCAACAGATCCAAAATGAAACATACCACAATCAATTATACTTGACCAACATCAAGTGATATTGAGCACACATGAAACAGTGCAGACTCAAATGTATAGATCAAGTGAAGTATACAAGAGAAGCTTGTAGACTATCATGAAGCAAAACCAAGTATGGAAGTAACTCAAAACAGAGAGTACAATATGAATCAGCATGGTACACTGCAAGTGCAACAGCAGTATCAAAATGATCAAGACCAATACCACTGACTCCATTGAACAAATCAATAATGAAGCAAACCACTTCAACAAGACACACATGAATATGAAGACCATCAAGTGTCAACCAGACATCACAATGATACAACTTACAAGCCCAAATGACAACACGGCAACTACAAGCTACTCACAACAATGCACCAAACAACATGAAGAACATCAATCCAACAGTGGTGATGTAATGCAAACAGTCGAAGTCAGGGAGCAGCAGTCAATACACAATGATGAACAAAGCCACAAGATACCCAGTAACCAAATGAAACAATGAACCAGTGGCCATAAACATGTGTGGTCAACAAAAACAAAGCTAACAACACTCAGATGAACACATGGCCGAGGTTAATGAAACCAAAGCATAATCAAGTCAACTCATACATCCAAAGCTACAAGACAAATGCACAATTCAAATGAATATGAAAAAACCAGAGAATGGCCACGACTAAGGCAACAATGCGCACAGGTCAGGGAAGCAACAAGTGTATAGAGGCAATATGAACAAGTGACACAACAATGCTTGAAAACTACAGACCGAACCAATATATCAGCCTCAACCATACAGTGACTCAACAAACACAGTGACACAGTACCAAAAACCATCAAGGAGTCGAACAAATCAAGCCGAGCTAAACAATGAACAGAGGCAATAATGGTCAGGCAACGGTACAGGTTACAATGATACAAAAATTCATATATATAGCCGTGTTTAACCAAGTCAAAGCCGTGTTTTTAATCAATCAAGTCAACAGAAAAAGGAACGGAGTCGAAGCCGTGGTCATCACGAAAAGAAATCATAATTCCGTTTTGACCAAATATATCGCAATTTCAAAATCAAAGCCGTGACCATCAAGTAACGAAGAATATACGATTAAGAAAAAGTCAGGAATAATCACGAGCATCCAAGCAACATCAACCGGCCAAGACAAATTCAAACATATTTTGTACGAACGAAACTCAAGGGTTACAAACCCTATAGTAACAATCACCATCGGCAATTTCAAAACCATGGAGCTTAATCAAGCATAACAGTATAGCATAAACGAAAATCACATACCTAATCGAAGTCGAACTCCATCAACTCGAAGCAACCGAAGTGAGCAAAAAGGAGTCGATCGAACAAGACTTCACGCAATTAACCACTGATTCGATCAATTTAGAGTCGGAGCTTCGAAAAAGCCCTAAATTTCAGAGCTAAGAGAAAACAAAGCCGCCATATTTCTTTCTCAAGATTTTCAGAGTAAATCGAAGAAGGATCGGGACATAAAGAGAAAAGGGGCCAGCTTATTATTAAGCTTGATTACAAAAAGGGCCGGCTTGTTAATTTAAAGGGGTTTATTTATTAAGGGTTTTAACATTTGTTTTTACTTTTAATTTCAAAAACTCTTTTAACCATTTAAATTTCTAGTCGAGTGACTAGGGGACAAACTACGTGGCGTAGTTTGAGAATTCGCAACTCAGTGACTGAGTTGTGGCAGGGTTTTGAGCGTAGAGTTAGGTTTAGTCGATAGCGGGTGTCGTGAGTTTAGGTGTGTAAGCCTCTGACTATCTAATTTCTAGTAGAAACCTTGGAGGCAGCACGTAGGCAGGGTTTTACCGAAGCTGGGTAAATTCTATGTCGTTCTATTTCTGCATTTATTATTCTGCTATTATCTATGCTGCTATTGTTCTATGATCTGTGTTTATTATAAAAAGCTTCCGCAGCTAATTTTTATAATTTATAACATCACCCTATTCACCCCCCTCTAGGGTGAAATCGATCCTACAAGTGGTATCAGAGCTAGGAATAGAAGTCAATTTTGTTTAAAAAATTCGTGTTTCAAAAATCAATTTTTTTTAAAATTTGAATTTTTAAAATGGCTTCTTTTAATAATACTTTTGTTAAGGGTCGTTCCAATATTATTCCTTCTATTTTCGACGGAACAGATTTTTTGAATTGGAAATTGAAAATAGAATTTTATTTAAAATCCTTTGATATTAAATGTTGGAATATTACTGAAAATGGATGTGATATAAATGACGAGAAAATTATCTCGATTAATGCTCTTGCTATGCATTTATTATATTCTTATATTAATCAAGATAATTTTAATTTCATCTCTCATTGTGAAAATGCACAGGAAATCTGGAATACTTTCAATGCAATATATGATGCAAAAGTCAACAGCAATGAGAAATCCTCCATAACCGACTCAGTTAAAGAAATGTGCTTAACAGGAATTGTAAAAAGCAGTTGTGATGAGGATGATGATGATGGAGCAGCTGAGCTGGCATTAATAATGAAGAAATTCAAAAGATGGAACCACAAATACGGAAATCCAGCTCTAAATCAATAATTGAAAAGCAGAATAATTAAAGCGCTAGACAACTCAGAAGAAAACAGGATCATTTGCAGCAAACCCGGGGATATCAAGCCCAATTATCCTCGAATTCAACGCGACTTTCAAATGAAATGAAAACGAAAAGTTTTGCAGCCACGTGGAATACAAGTGATGAAGGTAATCAAAGTTCTAGCGGTGAGAGTGAGAAGGAAGATATGTGCCTTCATGGAAACATAATTGATAACGACGATGATGAGCCAAGCGAGGTTTCAAAACTCGCTTACTCTTAATTACTTACTTATTTCCACGAAGTAAATGGCTGTTTTGAACGACTTAGGGAGAAATATGCTAAACTTGAATCACAAAAAGTTACTTTGATATAATTAAATGAACAACTTGACCAATCAGTTAAAACCTATCAAAGTAGGATCCCTAAGTGTGATAAGTGTCCAACATTCGAATAGGAAATTAAAAAATCAGAAATCAATATAAAATCACTTGAAAATGAAATTCTGATTTTAAAAGAAAATGAAAATACTATGAGAGAGAATTCTATCAAAAAGTGCACACAATTGTTAAACGAAAATGAATCTCTCAAAACACAAGTCCAACAATTGTCAACGACTTTAGATAAATTTTCAAAAAGTGAAAATTCGTTGAATATGCTATTACGAAAGAAAACTGTTAATACGGTTAGAAAAGGACTTGGATATAATCAATCTAAAATTGTTGAAAACAAGATTAATCAAGAAAATTCAATGTGCACAATTTGTAGAAAATATGGACACAATCAAAATAATTGTTGGTATAGACCCAAACATGTGAAAACTATATCGATTTGGGTTCCAAAAGGCACAAATATAAAAACTCTCAAAGTTAAACAAATTTGGGTGCCAAAGGGAACAATTATAAATAGTTTTGGGTCTTTACAAAATTGTTTCTCAAAATTTTCCATCAATAACAGCAATGGACCTATAAAAACAAATAATTCACATAAATCTTTTTCCGTGTAGGTGGGATGGCAGACTAAGGAACAACAACAGTGTTCTCTGAATTTTTGGCTGTTCCAAGGACACAACCAGCAACAAAGCAAAGTTCCTTAGCCTGGTTCAAAGATGACAGAATCACAGTAGACAACAACGAAAAAAATATCGTAAAGGTTAAACAGGTAATGGTATATATTAAATGTGATAACCTACACTGTACTCTGAATTAAATCAGCCAATAATGAGATGATGAAAAAATGATGATTTTGACTCTCACTGGCCAAATTATATTCTTATACCAAAAACATTATAAAATTCTCTAGAGTTTTTGAATTGCTTCATATATATAAGTTTGGATTAAAAATAGTGTTTTGTTGGATGATAATAAATTTGGTTATAATACGGCTAAATCTATACTCACGGTTTCTGATTATTTACACGGCTTTAATTCAAATTCAAAAGAATGTCATTTAAATTGCCATTAAAATTGAGTTTGAATTTTTTGGTACAAACTTCATGTTTTGGTCTATCAAATTCAATTGATGATAATTTGGAGTGAAAGAGAAATTCAGATGCAGATTACACTGGTAATCTAGTTAATAGAAAAATTACTAGTGAAACGTGATTTTTGTTGAGACATTTAGTAACAGCATCGTTTTTCAAAGAAAATATCTGCACATTTTTCATTTCAAATAATTTTCAAATAGCAGAAAATTTTCTTATAAACCCCTTCGAGAAAATCATTTTCGACAATATTTTCAGATTAGTCATTTTTGAAAAATTGATTTTATAATTATTTTTGAATTTGATTTTAAATGACTATTTTGACTATTCTGACTCCCTATGATTATCAAAAAGATGAATAGTGATTGAAAGAGTGATGAGTGCTAATATTGATCATATATTATGACTCGAGACGGTGTAATTAGCAAATTTCTTTAGAAATTTAAACAAGAGTTATAAAACTTTTTGTTGGTAAAAAATCCATGACCATCTCTATCTCTATCATATTTCTAACAACCATCACTCATCAAAATTCTATATAGTTTGTCGATATGTGGTACTTTAAGCAGGAACCGTTCGTTTTTCATTTTACATTTTTTTCTTAAAAAAAATATAGTAATAATAAATAAATACCAATGTATTCACTCTCATTTAAAAGTCCTCACGGTTATGCATGGGTGAATTACTTGGAATTTGTTATGTGCTTCCATGCTCATTTGAAAGTCCTCACGGTTATGCATGTATGGAACGTATATCAAAAGTTGATTTTTAAATAAACAAGTTGATGCTAATCCCATTTAAAAGTCCTCACGGTTATGCGTGGTTAGAAGATATTTGAATTCATTTTTTTTAAATAAAATTGGAATACTACTAATCTCATTTAAAAGTCCTAACGGTTATGCATGGTTAGTAGATATTCAAATTCCTGATATAAATATACCACAAATAGGAACAACTGTATGGTTTTATATGATGACATCATTCCCATCATTCTAAAAGTGGAATATGCGCATAACAAAATATTTATGATTTTTGTTTTATTTTTTATTGAAATATAATATTTATATTTTGTTGAGTTTTTAATATTGGATTAATATAGATCACTTTTTCTCTATTTTATCTAACACTATTACTCTTTTGCTGATAACAAAAGGGGGAGAGAAAAGTTAAGATTTTGTCAAATAAAATCAAGCAAAGGTCAAATAATTTTAAGTTTGCATCTAGGTTCATTTGCATATTTTTATTTGTATGCATATTTGTAGGGGGAGCTTTTTGTAGAAAGGAAGCATTTAAATAGGGGGAGCAATTAGAGCATATGAATGGTCAAATATATTTAACATATTCAAAATCTTAAATATATGTTTGTTATCATAAAAAGGGGGAGATTGTTGAATATGCGCTTATATGATATTTGTTTGATGATAATAAACATATATACATTCGTTTAAATGTATTTGTTAATGTACTATTTTATTTTTAGATTAAATAAATATTTGCTGAATAAAATTAAATAACACAGAATTTGAATTCAAACAGAAATTTTATTCAAACAAATATTTATTACAATTTTGAATAGTACCGATTCAAGCTCTCACTATACATATACAATTTTGATTCTAATTACATCACAATTTAATTTACATAAATTCCTCACTACATATCACTCACACTCGTATTTTATCTTCAACTTCATTCCAGTTAGAATCCAGCATCTGAGCAATCTGCAAAAATATTCACTAACGCGGTAAATTCAAAAAGAAATATTTTTGCAATATAAAATAAAATGTGATTTTGAAAATAATATTTGCCTCGGTTATTTGGGTTGTTCGTCATCATTTAATTTTCAAAATCATCATACATGAACAGCTTGTGACATACACAGTGTATCACTGTATATGCCACAAGGTCGTGCACACCGATATATACACTTGATAAATTTACAGGGATAGGTGAGCACAGGTCAAACCCAAATTATCGGATTCAACTCAGGTGCGATAAAATAAATGTCACAACTCTCAGCACAATGTCAAATCCGAACTTAAGCTGGATTCAACTCAGTCTCAAGTCAAAATGCTCGATCAATATGAAAAAGGGCGGTGGACAGTGACAATGTGGTTGCAGCAGAAATATGATAATACAACAAAGCTCAGCCAGTTCAAACATATATCGAAGTGGACAATGCAAGCAAGCCTCAACTTTAAATACATAAGCATATGCACTAGTGATACTAGCGAAGACCACAATATATCAAGCAACATGTATGCAACAGGGCCAGAGCAACTCAGAGAGTATATGCAGAGTCAAGGCAACATGAAATGAATGGAGTGACAAGACCAACAGATCCAAAATGAAACATACCACAATCAATTATACTCGACCAAAATCAAGTGATATTGAGAACACATGAAACAGTGCAGACTCAAATGTATAGATCAAGTGAAGTATACAAGAGAAGCCTGTAGACTATCATGAAGCAAAACCAAGTATGGAAGTAACTCAAAACAGAGAGTACAATATGAATCAGCATGGTACACTGCAAGTGCAACAGCAGTATCAAAATGATCAAGACCAATACCACTGACTCCATTGAACAAATCAATAATGAAGCAAACCACTTCAACAAGACACACATGAATATGAAGACCATCAAGTGTCAACCAGACATCACAATGATACAATTTACAAGCCCAAATGACAACATAGCGACTACAAGCTACTCACAACAATGCACCAAACAACATGAAGAACATCAATCCAACAGTGGTGATGTAATGCAAACAGTCGAAGTCATGGAGCTGCAGTAAATACACAATGATGAACAAAGCCATAAGATACCCAGTAATCAAATGAAACAATGAACCAGTGGCCATAAACATGTGTGGTCAACAAACACAAAGCTAACAACACTCAGATGAACACATGGCCGAGGTCAATGAAACCAAAGCATAATCAAGTCAACTCATACATCCAGAGCTACAAGACAAATGTACAATTCAAATGAATATGAAATAACTAGAGAATGTCCAGGACTAAGGCAATAATGTGAACAGGTCAGGGAAGCAGCAAGTGTACAGTGGCAGTATGAACAAGTGACACAACAGTGCTTGAAAACTACAGACCGAACCAATATATCAGCCTCAACCGTATAGTGACTTAACAAACACAGTGACACAGTGCCAAAAACTATCAAGGAGTTGAACAAATCAAGCCGAGCTAAACAATGAACAGAGGCAACAAAGGTCAGGCAACAATACATGTTACAGTGATACAAAAATTCATGTATATAGCCGTGTGTAACCAAGTCAAAGCCGTGTTTTTAATCAAACAAGTCAGCAGAAAAAGGAACGGAGTCGAAGCCGTGGTCATAACGAAAAGAAATCAAAATTCTGTTTTGACCAAATATATCGCAATTTCAAAATCAAATCCGTGACCATCAAGTAACGAAGAATATACGATTACGAACAAGTCAGGAATAATCATGAGCATCCAAGCAACATAAATCGGCCAAGACAAATTCAAACATATTTTGTACGAACGAAACTCAAGGGTTACAAACCTTATATAAACAATCATCATCGGCAATTTCAAAACCATGGAGTTCAATCAAGCATAACAGAATAGCATAAACGAAAATCACATACTGAATCGAAGTCGAACTCCATCAACTCAAAGCAACCGAAGTGAGCAACAAGGATTCGATCGAACAAGACTTCACGCAATTAACAACTGATTCGATCAATTTAGAGTCGGAGCTTCGAAAAATCCCTAAATCTTAGTGCTAAGAGAAAACAAAGCCACCATATTTCTTTCTCAAGATTCTCAGAGCAAATCGAAGAAGGATCGGGACATAAAGAGAAAAGGGGCCGGCTTATTATTAAGCTTGATTACAAAAAGGGTCGGCCTGTTAATTTAAAGGGGTTTATTTTTTTAAGGGTTTTAACATTTGTTTTTATTTTTAATTTCAAAAACTCTTTTAGCCGTTTAAATTTCTAGTCATGTGACTAGGGGACAAACTACGTGGCGTAGTTTGAGAATTCACAACTCAGTGGCTGAGTTGTGGCAGGGTTTTGAGCGTAGAGTTAGGTTTAGTCGATAGCGGGTGTCGCGAGTTTACGTGTGTAAGCGTCGGACTATCTAATTTCTAGCAGAAACCTTGGGGGCAGCACGTAGGCAGGTTTTTCCGAAGCTGGGTAAATTTTGTGTCGTTCTATTTCAGCATTTATTATTCTGCTATTATCTGTGCTGCTATTGTTCTGTGATCTGTGATTATTTTAAAAAGCTTCCGCAGTTAACTTTTATAATTTATACCATCACCCTATTCACCCCCCCTCTAGGGTGAAATCGATCCTACAAGTGGTATCAGAGCTAGGAATAGAAGTCAATTTTGTTTTAAAAATTCACGTTTCAAAAATCAATTTTTTTTAAAATTAGAATTTTTAAAATGGCTTCTTTTAATAATACTTTTGGTGAGGGTCGTTCCAATATTATTCCTTCTATTTTCGATGGAACGGATTTTTTGAATTGGAAATTGAAAATGGAATTTTATTTAAAATCTGGTAATATTAAATGTTGGAATATTATTGAAAATGGGTGTGATATAAATGACGAGAAAATTATCTCGATTAATGCTCTTGCTATGCATTTATTATATTCTTATATTAATCAAGATAATTTTAATTTCATCTCTCATTGTGAAAATGCACACTGGAATACTTTCGATGCAATATATGGTGCAAATGTCAACAGCAATGAGAAATCCTCCACAACCGACTAAGTTAAAAAAATGTGCTTAACAGGATTTGTAAAAAAGCAGTTGTGATGAGGATGATGATGATGGAGCAGCTGAGCTGGCATTAATAATGAAGAAATCCAAAAGATGGAACCATAAATACAGAAATCCATCTCTAAATCAACAACTGAAAAGCAGAATAATTAAAGCACTAGACAACTCAGAAGAACACGGGATCATTTGCAACAAACCCGGTGATATCAAGCCCAGTTATCCTCGAATTCAACGCGACTTTCACAAGAAATCAAAAAGAACAAGTTTTGCAGCCACATGGAATACAAGTGATGAAGATAATCAAAGTTCTAGCAGTGAGAGTGAGAAAGCAGATATGTGCCTTCATGGAAATATAACTAATAGCGACGATGATGAGCCAAGCGAGGTATCAAAACTCACTCACTCTGAATTACTTATTTATTTCCACGAAGTAAATGGCTGTTTTGAACGACTTAGGGAGAAATATGCTAAACATGAATCACAAAAAGTTACTTTGATAGAATTAAATGAACAACTTGACCAATTAGTTAAAACCTATCAAAGTAGGATCCCTAAGTGTGATAAGTGTCCAACATTCGAATAGGAAATTAAAAAATCAGAAATCAATATGAAATCACTTGAAAATGAAATTCTTATTTTAAAAGAAAGTGAACATACTAAGTGAGAGAATTCTATCAAAATGTGCACACAATTGTTAAACAAAAATGGATCTCTCAAAACACAAGTCCAATAATTGTCAACGACTTTAGATAAATTTTCAAAAAGTGAAAAATCATTGAATATGCTATTAGGAAAGCAAACTGTTAATACGGTTAGAAAAGGACTTGGATATAATCAATCTAAAATTGTTGAAAACAAGATTAATCAAGAAAATTTGATGTGCACAATTTGTAGAAAATATGGACATAATCACAATAATTGTTGGTATAGACCCAAATATGTGAAAACTATATCGATTTGGTTCCAAAAGGCACAAATATAAAAACTCTCAAAGTTAAACAAATTTGGGTGCCGAAGGGAACAATTATAAATAGTTTTGGGTCTTTACAAAATTGTTTTTCAAAATTTTCTGCCACTGACAACCATCGACCTATAAAAACAAATAGGTAACATAAATCTTTTTCCGTGTAGGTGTGGTGGCAGGCTAAGGAATAACAACAGTGTTCTCTGGATTTTTGGCTGTTCCAAGGACACAACGAGCAACAAAGCAAAGTTCCTTAGCCTAGTTCAAAGGTGATAGAATCACAATAGACAACAACGAAAAAATATTGTAAAGGTAAAACAGGTAATGGTATATATTAAATGTGATAATCTGCACCGTACTCTGAATTAAATCAGCCAATAATGAGATGATGAAAAAATGATGATTTTGACCCTCACTGGCCAAATTATATTCTTATGCCAAAAACACTATAAGATTCTCTAGATTCTTTGAATTGCTTCATATATATAAGTTTGGATTAAAAATAGTATTTTGTTGGATGATAATACATTTGGTTATAATACGGCTAACTCTATACTCACGGTTTCTGATTATTTACACGGCTTCAATTCAAATTCAAAAGAATGTCATTTAAATTGTTGTTAAAATTGAGTTTGAAATTTTTGGTATACACTTCATGTTTTGGTCTATCAAATTCAATTGATGATAATTTTGAGTGAAAGAGAAATTCAGATGCAGATTACACTGGTAATCTAGTTGATAGAAAAATTACTAGTGAAACGTGATTTTCGTTGAGACATTTAGTAACTGCGTCGTTTTTTAAAGAAAATATCTGCATATTTTTCATTTCAAATAATTTTCAAATAGCAGAAAATTTTCTTATAAAACCCCTTCGAGAAAATCATTTTGACCATATTTTCAAATTAGTCATTTTTGAAAAATTGATTATATAATTATTTTTGAATTTGATTTTAAATGACTATTTTGACTAATCTGACTCCCTATGATTATCAAAAAGATGAATAGTGATTGAAAGAGTGATGAGTGCTAATATTGATCATATATTATGACTCGAGACGGTATAATTAGTAAATTTCTTTAGAAATTTAAACAAGAGTTATAAAACTTTTTGTTGGTAAAAATTCCATGACCATCTCTATCTCTATCATATTTCTAACAACCATTACTCATCAAAATTCTATATAGTTTGTCGATATGTGGTACTTTAAGCAGGAATTGTTCATTTTTCATTTTACATTTTTTTCTTAAAAAAAATATAGTAATAATAAATAAATACCAATATATTCACTCTCATTTAAAAGTCCTCACGGTTATGCATGGGTGAATTACTTGAAATTTGTTATGTGCTTCCATGCTCATTTAAAACTCCTCACGGTTATCACGAAGGGAACGCGTATCAAAAGTTGATTTTTAAATAAACAAGTTGATTCTAATCCCATTTAAAAGTCCTCACGGTTATGCGTGGTTAGAAGATACTTGAATTCATTTTTTTTAAAATAAAATTGGAATACTACTAATCTCATTTAAAAGTCCTAACGATTATGCATGGTTAGTAGATATTCAAATTCCTGATATAAATATACCACAAATAGACACAACTATATGGTTTTATATGATGACATCATTCCCATCATTCTAAAAGTGGAATATGCGCATAACAAAATATTTATTATTTTTGTTTGATTTTTTATTGAAATTTAATATTTATATTTAATTGAGTTTTTAATGTTGGATTAATATACATCATTTTTTCTCTATTTTCTCTAACACTATTACGCTTTTGCTGATAACAAAAGGGGGAGAGAAAAGTTAAGATTTTGTCAAATAAAATCTAGCAAAGGTAAAATAATTTTCTATTTGCACCTAGGTTCATTTGCATATTTTTATTTGTATGCATATTTGTAGGGGGAGCTTTGTGTAGAAAGGAAGCACTTAAATAGGGGGAGCGATTAGAGCATATGAATGATCAAATACATTTAACATATTCAAAATCTTAAATATATGTTTGTTATCATCAAAAAGGGGAGATTGTTGAATATGCGCTTATATGAATTTTGTTTGATGATAGTAAACATATATACATTCGTTTAAATGTATTTGTTAATGTACTATTTTATTTTTTCATAGATTAAATAAATATTTGCTGAATAAAATTAAATAACACAGAATTTGAATTCAAACAGAAATGTTATTCAAACAAATATTTATTACAATTTTGAATATTACAGATTCAAGCTCTCACTATACATATATAATTTTGATTCTAATTACATCACAATTTAATTTACATAAATTCCTCACTACATATCACTCACACTCTTATTTTATCTTCAACTTCATTCCAGTTAGAATTCAGCATCTGAGCAATCTGCAAAAATATTCACTAACGCAGTAAAATTGAAACAGAAATATTTTTGCAATATAAAATAAAATTTGATTTTGAAAATAATATTTGCCTCAATTATTTGGGTTGTTCGTCATCATTTAATTTTCAAATTCATCATACATGAACAGCTTGTGACATACATAGTGTTTCACTGTATATGCCACAAGGCCGTGCACACCGATATATATTCACTTGATAAATTTACAGGGACAGGTGAGCACAGTAACTATGAATGTCTCCGAAGATGTTTCTTTGGAACAAGTTAAGGAAGTGTAACTGTTTCGGTGTTGAGGCTAAGTTTAGTAGGGTGTTTCTATTTGATTTGAGGTCCGAGTTTCTCGAAAAGCTTTGGATTAGGAAGTGTTTGGCATCTGAGTCAGCAATGTAGCTTGGAGTTTTCTGTGTGCCGTCAAAGAGATCTTCTGGCTTAGCAGTTTTTCTTGAGGTACTTTTAGGAGTAGCAGAGTGGTTCCATTTCTTCGATGGATTCACTATTTAAGCATAGGTTGTTCTGTTTGGCAATGAGAGAGAGAACAGTTTTTCTTTGGAAATAGGCTGGATTTATCGCAAAAGTGATTTGTGATAGCTGAGTGTTTTCTTGGGTTATTTGAATTTTCTGGATGTCTTTAGGAAGTCAGAGTTTTGTCCGCATCTGGAGATTTGAGTTCGGTATCGACTGGATTCCAGGAGTGGTACCAATGGTTCAGCTAGTAGTAGGATGGTTTTTGGAGAATGAGTTTGGTGAAGCAGCTCGGGTTTTGGAGGAACTTCTGAGTTTCTTTAATGGATCTGTTGAGCCATAGTTCTGGGATGTGTTGTCCAGTTTGTGCTTGTGTTCGTCATCAGCATTTTCATCTGTTCAGTCGGAGTTGCGCAGTGGAAGCATGGTGGCAGCTATTTTAGTTTGGAAACAACTGGAAATTGCAGTGTTTTGGATTGGAAGGTTTCTTCAGGAAATTTTTCAGGATCTGAGGCTAGATATGGAGTACACCTATTTTTTTTATCTTTTCCAGATGGGAGAAGTGAGATCTGTCTTCTGATTTTGGAATAGAGTTATGTTCTGATTTTTGAGTTGATCTTGGAAAGATTATTTTGTTGGATTGTTTATGGTTCAGTTTGTTTCTAAGAGCATCAGCAAAGGTTGAGCTAATCAGTAAGGATGTGGGCAGCCCATGATCGTCGGAAGAGTTTTGTGAATAGGAGACGGAGAATTTGGTATTCGAAGTTAGAGACTTCGTTGTTGTTGGGGTTTTCTCCGATCCATAGGAGCTGTAAGATTGGGTAAGATTTGGGAAGCTAGCTCCGAGATATTTGGATCATTTTCTGTTGTTCTTCTTAGGATTAGTGTTTGGTCTTCAGGAGTGAATTGCCAATTTGGATAACTGGAATTCAGAGGGTATCACGTATCTCTTAGGGAGTACGTGTAAGATCTATCTCTGGTTGTAGAACCTGCAGTTCAGCGAGTTTTGGTTGTTGAATCAGACTTGAGTTTGGTCTTATATCTTGATTTTTTTTGTAGATCTAGATGAGTGGAAGTTCTGTAGCTTAGTAGTATTGATTTTTGGATTCTATAGAGCGAGTATTTCAGTATTTATACTTGGGAAACTCGAGAAAATTCTATCCAAAATTTTGTCTGGATAATTAGATTGGTTTGATTGGACGAATTGGTTCTTAGCGCATGATTTATATATGCTTGTGTTTTAAAATTAAATTTTTAATTGGATTATTAAATTACCTTTGTTTTAAATTTCGGGGACGAAATTCTTTTAAGAGGGAAGGAATGTGATATCCCGGAATTTTTGGCTATATCAATTTAATAATCTGTGTTAAAATTAAATTGATTTGATAATATTGTTAATGATAAATTTGATTTGATTTAATAATCTTCTTTAATAAATATTTAAATGGGTGATTTTATCTTTTAGAAACTAATTAAATTGTTTTCTATTTATAGTGTATATATATGTGTATATACTGTAAATAGATAAGCTTTGTTTTAAATTTAATAAATAAAGGCATGTTTTCCAATTCCAATATTTTTGGAAATTGGGAAATTCGATTTAATTTAATATTAAATAAATAACCATATGATTTTAAAATACCCAAGATAAATTTAATTGTTTAAAATGATTCTAGCCAAAGTTTAAATTTAAACAAAAAGTTTGTTTTGTTCTTTTTAAATATAGCTTATAAAATAAGTAAATTATTAAATAAGAGACAAATTCTTTTATGAATTATTTTAATTTAATAATGAGTTATATTTAAACAATATTAATGATGTAATGTCTTTACAAATGGATTTTTAATACAAATAGAAATCGTTATTTTAAATTTATATATATATATATATATATATATATATATATATATATATATCTGTGTATTTTGGAAAGCTATGATTTGTAAATTTAAAATAAAATCTTTCAAAAATGTTTAAAATAAAATAAACTTTATAAATATTAAACTTAAGTATAAATCAAATGTATGATATTAACATAAGTATGGAAATAAAATAATAATCAGTAAACTAAGTATTTTATAGTTTTAAAATAAAAGAGAGATAAAATATGCAATTGGGTTAGAAATAGAATTAAATGCTTAAATTAAAAATTTATAACAATAACAAGGCAAAAGTCTATTATGTATATAAAGTAAAGGCAAACTAAGGCAAGAACAAAAATATCTATCTATACAAAAGAAGATAAGTACAAAACAAGACAAAAAGTATATATGTACATATAATCAGGCAAGAATCTTATATGTGACGCCCCACCTCTATACCCACGCTAGCCAAGAACACTACGGCGTAATGCTGTCAACTAGCACGGAGAATAAGACTGTTGAGCAGCGACCATCTGTATAATCGCTTTGTGCAAGTACCGATATGCCAGATAAAAATATAACAGAGGAAATCCGACATACCGGCACAAACTCAAAGCTACTACACAGTGGCTATAAAGGTCTTCGGATACAAATATAGAAATAAGAATAACACAAATCAGTCACAGATAATTCATATCACAAAGGCGGAAGGAGATATGAATATATAACTAACACATGAAAGTGTACATCAGAGTAGTGGTCAAAAAGATCCACAATAATACAAAAGAATAGCAACACGTGCTATACAAAAGAATACAACTATGAGTCCATATCTCAAGTGTATATAACGAAATAAACTACTAATCTAAGTAGTTAGCCAAAAGTCAGAGAAATCAATCCCAAGCAAGAATTCAAGCAGAAGCACCTGTAACATCTCGGTTTGACCCGAGTATTAATTAATAAGAAAATAATAAACGGATCAGTCTAACTATAAATATCAGATAACATGATATAGAATAAGAGATGTGGCATAAACATATGATATCCATAATGGCATACTACTATAAGTATGAAATTGAAACTCAACATGAGATTAATCAATATCACAAAATCTACACAAAGATCCAAAAAGGGGTTTCATACCCAAAACTTGTATTAACAACAAGTCAATGACACACGAATTCACCAATGCACAAAAATTGATAAATCATATCAATAGAAATCACAAAAATAGGTGAAGTATAAATTCCAGAATTCAACACACGAAATCCAGAAATCACAAGAAAGGGGGGAGGCCTATCACATGAACGGGAGCATAAAAACTCACCAACATATGTATCACACGAATGAGAAGCTATCTCATGGTAGCTAGCCATTAATTTTTGACACACGAATGGCCCGTAGACCATGGGGAGCTACCCCACAAAGAAATGAGACGAAGCTCAATAAAATGAGTTACTCTCCTCCACATGGACAAAGAGACAACGCATAATTGCTAGTCTAAATCAAAAAAATGATCGTCATGATCATCAGGAAGTGTCAATTACAGTAAGCTAGTAAATATATGAGCTTAGCTTCATGTCTCATAACCACTAGCTTAACATAAATATTTACGAACAAATTGTATATCTCCACTAGAAAAATGTCACAAGAGTTTCAACCGAACAAGTCCAAGAATTAACCGACGAAGTAAACGCAAGCGTTTCATACCACTTGTTTTACTAAGCCGTTTAATTAGATTTCTCATACGAGTGAGGTAAAGGTTTGTGTATACTAGTAGATTGGAAAACGGTTTAAGAAACGAGCTTTGTAATAAAATAAATGTTGAAATCGTTTTGATGAAAGAATTTTGATATTTACTACTAGTATAGAAAACTTTTATATTTTTAAAGTGACAAATCACAAAGAAGATTGTAGGGACAATCAATCACTAAAATTCACATTAGAAGACGTGAATAAAATCCAAAGAAACCGATAAAGAATCCATCGAAATGGATATTCCCAAAAATCCATAAAAAGAAGTCATCAAAGTCGATAGAAAGTGATAACCACTATTCGGATCCACAAAAATCGATTAAAGTTGGAAATATACTCAAAAATAGCCAAAATAGGCAAATTAAACAATTCCAGACGTCTGGAGGTCCATTCCAGGCATCTGAAAACTAATCAGACGTCGGGTTTAGAAACCAGACGTCTGGATTTGTTCTCTAGGAATAATCCAGAGAACACCCAGACGTCTGAAACTTCAAGTCAGACGTCTGAGACCTATCCAGATGTCTGATCCTAAATTTTAGACGTCTGGAATTAGTCTCTGCTCTTTTTTTTATTCTGCGTGGCCATATTTTTCCTCTCCAGGTCCAAACTAGACGTCTGGACTTGGTCACCAGACGTTTGGTCACCTGGTCTGGGCAACAATTTGCCTAGGCCAAAGTGGCCAAAATGTATTGGAAGCGATCGGACGAGCAATGTCGACTAAGGATTTACGCCAATCGACAACCCGGCCTTAAAAGCTCTTCGATACACCCCGAATGTCAATGTCCAAATGTCCATAAAAGGATTTTCATAAAATTGGACCAAAACACAAAAATTTGGAAAATTCACCAAATCAATTCAAATTGAAAGCAAATGAATATGCACATATGTTAGGAATTCATACCTAACAACAATGATAGATATAGAAAAAGATGTGAGATAAACATCTAACTTTTATGCACAAGAACAAGGAGGAAGAAGCTATAGAACAATGACAATGACACTCACTCTTCAATTCCAACTCAACAAGCTTGAATCTAAGCTAAAAGGAGAAACATCCTAAATTAGGTTTAGGAATTTCTGAATTTGATAAGAGAATGAGTTGGAGAAGAAGAAGAGAAGCTTACCAATGGGTTCTTCTATTAGTTTGGAGCTAGAGTTTGATTTGAAAAAGAAAACTAGGGTTTTGGAGTTTTAATTTCCTCTTCCACTCTCCATTAATATAAAGCCTGAGTATAAAGAAATGAGGAATGAAGTGATGAAGAGGAGAAAGGGTTGGGACTGAATACATAAGTGGGGTTAATGGGCTCAGCCCAAACCAAAGCCCTAAGTGAAAAAGTAGCAAAAATCAACTTACTCCAAACATATCGAAGATTATACTCAAAAAGGTCGCAAACGGCATTTTAAACTCAATGGGAGTGGTCCCGAGTCCTAATTCGACCGTATGCAAAAAGTACCTTTTCGGACTAAATTTCGAGTATTGATAAAATATTTAAATAAAATATTTAAATATAAAAATAGATAAATATGCGGGTTGTTACAGACTCCCCTCCTTAAAGAAATTGCGTCCTCGCAATATTTAAGAAGAAAATATAAAGTAACAACCATAAAAGCATATTCAACACAAAAGAAATTTGAAAAAAAAAGGTTCACCTTCAAGAGCACGGGAAAGTAAGTCCGGATGTGATCGCTCGATGAACTCTCTAGATTCCCAAGAACAATCCTTAGGATTTGAAGACCATTGAATTTTAACAAGCGAAACATCTTTATTTCGAAGTCGCCTGACTTCCGAAGCAATGATATGAATAGGATGTTGCTCATAAGTTAAATTAGGCGAAACTTCAATTTCTTCCACAACACCGGGCTCAAGAATAGAATCAGAATCTCGAAGACACTTCCGAAGTTGAGAAACGTGAAACACGTCATGGATAGCAGAAAATTGAGCCGGTAATAAAAGGCGATAAGCCATGGAACCAATACGTTCGGTGATAGGAAATGGCCCAATATATCGAGGCGCTAATTTTCCCGATCGACTGAAACGTACAACACCTTTCATGGGTGAAACACGAACGGACACAAGATCCCCCACAGAAAATTCTAATCTCCTTCTCCGGTTATCGGCATAGGATTTTTGTCTACTCTGGGCTTCTTTCATCCTATGTCGAATAAGGTTAATTTTCTCTGTGGAATCACGAATAAAATCTGGACCTAAAACCAGCTTCTCACCGGCCTCAAGCCAACAAGAAGGAGATCGGCATGGCCTTCCATAGAGTGCCTCAAAAGGTGCCATACCAATACTAGATTGGAAGCTATTATTATAGGAAAATTCAACAAGTGAAATATGATCTTCCCAACTTCCACCAAAATCAAGAACACAAGCACGATGAAGATCTTAAAGAGTTTGATTCACATGCTCGGTTTGTCCATCGGACTGGGGATGATAAGCGATGCTAAAATTAAGTTTCGTTCCCAAATCTTTTTGAAGACTCTTCCAAAATCCACTAGTAAACAATGGATCACGGTCGCTAACAATAGAAGTAGGAATTCCACGTAATTTAACAATCTCTTTAATAAAGAGTTTGGCCAAAAGAGGAACAGATCGATTAGATCGAACGGGAATAAAATGGGCGGATTTAGTAAGCCTATCAACGATCACCCATAAGCTATCATGACCCGAACGAGAACGGGGAAGGCCGTCTATAAAATCCATGGAAATTTGGTCCCACTTCCAAATTAGAGTTTCTAAAGGCTGCAATAACCCACCGGGCCTTTGATGCTCGGCCTTAACGAGTTGGCAAGTCATGCAACGCTTAACGAAGTTAGCGAAGTCAAGTTTCATTCCCTTCCAATAATAAAGTCGCTTCATATCCGCGTACATTTTACTACTACCGGGATGAATGGTAAATTTAGAACGATGGGAATTTTCTAAAATATCTTTTCGAAGATCACTAATATTTGGTACGATAAGTCTACCAAATTTCCGAATGCCGCCACGAGATTCGATATCAAAGTCTTTTAAACCTTCAATATCAATTTTATCCTTAAAATTTTGGCCAAGAAGAGCCAATTCAGGATCTAGCCCTTAAGCTTCAAGAATGCGGTCTAAAAGAGAAGGATGAGCCTCAAGGCTACACAAAATAAATGATGAGCATAAATCGGTTACGCGATTCTCGAATCTCACAAGTGGATAAGATCTCGAGATCGTTCCATTCGAATATCATCATAGAAACAGCAGCTTGTTGTTTACGGCTAAGAGCATCGGCGACACGATTACCCTTACCGGGGGTATAAAGAATATCAAGATCATAAGGAGCAAGAAATTCGAGCCAACGCTGTTGACGCAAATTAAGTTCCTTTTGAGAGAATAAATACTTCAAAGACTTATGATCGGTATAAAGAATAAATTTCTCTCCCAAAAGATAATGATGCCAAATCCGAAGAGCAAAAACAATAGCCGTGAGCTCTAAATCATGAGTGGCATATCTAGTCTCGGCAGGCTTTAATTGCCTAGAAGCATAAGCAATAACACATTCTCTTTTCATAAGAACGGCACCCAAACTAATGCGACTAGCATCGGTAAAAACAAAAAAATCCTGATTCCCCTCGGGAATAACAAGAATAGGAGCATCGGAAAGGGGTTCTTTTAATTTCTGAAAAGTTGTCCGACCAAATGTATTTAACACCTTTCTTCGTTAAGCTAGTGAGAGGCACGGCAATCTTAGAAAAGTCTTTGATAAAACGGCGGTAATAACCCGCCAATCTAAGAAAACTACGAATCTCCGTCACACTCTCCGGTCTCTTCCAATCTTGAATCGCTTCAATCTTTGAAGGATCCACGGAAATTCCGGATTCGGGAATAATATGACCGAGAAACTTCACACGAGATTGCCAAAAATGGCATTTAGAAAAATTTTCTTTCAAATGATTACTCCTAAGAGTTTCCAACACAATCCGAAGATGCTTCTCATGTTCCTCCTCGGTTTTTGAATACACAAGAATATCATCAATAAAGATGAGAACAAACTGGTCGAGGAAGACTTTGAAAAATCTATTCATAAGGTCAACGAAATAAGCTGGGGCATTCGTCAACCCAAATGGCATAACAAGCCATTCATAAGATCCATAACAAGTATGGAACGATGCCAAAGGAATACTGTCCTCAGCAATACGAAGCTGATGAAAACCGATAGCCAAGTCCAACTGTGAAAAGACTTTAGCACCACTAAGCTGATCGAATAGATCATCAATCCGAGGTAAAGGACATTTATTTTTGATAGTAAGATCATTAAGCTTGCGGTAGTCAACGCAAAGCCTAAGTGTACCATCGGATTTCTTCACAAAAATAGCTGAAGCTCCCCAAGGCGAGGAACTAGAGCGAATAAATTGCTTCGTCTCCAATTCAGATAATTGTTTACGCATCTCCTCATTTTCTTTATTGGACATACGATAAGGAGGATGAGTGATAGGTTGAGCTCCATGGATAAGATTAATTCTGAACTCAATTGCTCGCTTAGGTGGTAATCCTAAAACGGGCTCAAATATGTCGGAAAATTCACGAACAACGTTAATAAGCGAAATAATATCTTCCTCATCATCATTATCGTCATCCCGAGGATTTAAAGAATATAAAGATGCAACCAAGCTGGAATTCGAATCTTTAAGATCAATAGAAATCTGCTTAACAGATTGAGGATGTCGAAGATGAATAGTCCGGTCAGGACATAGGATATGAGCTTCATAACGGTTAAGCCAATCCATTCCCAAAATCATTCCAAAGCCTAAATAACGCATGACATGCAAATCGGCTAGGAAAGGAAAATCACACAAAATAATCTCGACATCTTTACACAATAAACTGATTGTTGCGGATCCACCAACCGGATTTGCAATTCTCAAAGAAGTCATTAAAGCAACAACACTTAAAGAAAAAGTATCAACAAGCTCTTTTGATATAAAAGCATGGGACGCGCCCGTATCAAAAAGAACTCGAATAGGTTGATCACGAAATAAAATAATACCATCAAGGATAGAATGAGAAATAACTTGGCCACGAGATGTGTTTCCATGGGCTTGAGCAACACTTAACTTTCCCTCCTCCCTGCCCTGAAGCTTGGGGCAAGAAGATAAATAATGATCTGGGCTTTTGCAATAGCGACAAGTACGAGGCTTTGAACACTTGTTCGCAAAATGGTCTCTGGAACCTCAGTTAAAGCATTTCTCTTTAGTAGAGGAAAAGGTCTTTGCAGCAGGATTTGCTTGCCTCGCTTTCTTATTGGGATAAGGGCCTTTGAATTTGTTAGGTCTTTTCTTGTTGTTGAAGTTTGGTTTGGAACCCACCACTTCAACCTCACTTTCCCTATCCGCCTCTTCAAGACGAAGAGCGGTATCAATGAGTTGGTCGAAGGGAACTTCTAATTTTAGAAGTAATGGCTTCTTGAGATTTTTGTTCAAGCCATAGACGAATCTTTGATTTTTCTTCAATGGGGTATTAATATATTCAACCCCGTATTTGGAGAGAGTGATTCAAAAGACGCCACATAATCTGTCACGGAAGATTCACCTTGAACAAGGTCTATAAAAGGGCGAGCCAAAGTCACCTTCTCAGCTTCTGGTACGAATTTTAACTCGAAGCGCTCTCGGAATTTCTCCCGGATGAGATCCGCTTCATTAATCTCAGAAATAAGAAGTTCGTACCAGTCTAATGCTCTTTCTTGGAGCATACTAGAAGCGACCTGAACTCGGTGAAGATCAATGAGGTTCATGCGAGAAAAGATTCGATCGCATGTCCTTAACCAAGCCTGGACTTCAATAATAGTTTCGGAACCTTTAAATGGCTTCCCGCCCAGGTTGGTGTAATCACTGCACAAACGTGCAAACCCAGATTTAGGATGAGTAGGTTCCGGATTAGAACCAGCTGCTTGAGCATTCGTGACAAGGTCAAGAAGTTGCTGGGTAGTCATAAAAACTCCATCTTGGGGTGGAGCACTAGAGGGTCCAGCTCTGGGATGACCAGGTCTAACCATTTATCTTCTTTAAGAAAGAAAGAGGAGGAAAAATTTATTCTCAAGATAAATATCAAGCAATCTTGATAGATAAAACAAGGAATCATAAAGAAAATAGGATGAATCGGTACAAAGACTCGAATTAAATCCTAAAGCAGGACTCCTAAGAAAGACTTAGGACGATGATCCTTGTTATAATATTCCATATTGTTCCGAAGTTTGGCTTTGATAACAAGCTGTGACGCCCCACCTCTATACTCACGCTAGTCAAGAACACTACGGTGTAATGCTATCAACTAGCACGGAGAATAAGGCTGTTGAGGAGCGGCCATCTGTATAATCGCTTTGTGCGAGTACCGATATGCCAGATAAAAATATAACAGAGGAAATCCGACATACCGACACAAACTCAAAGCTACTACACAGTGGATATAAAGGTCTTCGGAAACAAATATAGAAATAAGCGTAACACAAATCAGTCACAGATAATTCATATCATAAAGGGGGAAGGAGATATGAATATATAACTAACACATGAAAGTGTATATCAGAGTAGTGGTCAAAAAGATCCACAATAATACAAAAGAATAGCAACATGTGCTATACAAAAGAATACAACTATGAGTCCATATCTCAAGTGTATACAACGAAATAAACTACTAATCTAAGTTGTTAGCCAAAAGTCAGAGAAATCAATCCCAAGTGAGAAGTCAAGCAGAAGAACCTGTAACATCTCGGTCTGACCCGAGTATTATTTAATAAGAAAATAATAAACGGATCAGTCTAACTATAAATATCAGATAACATGATATAGAATAAGAGATATGGCATAAACATATGATATCCATAATGGCATACTACTATAAGTATGAAATTAAAACTCAACATGAGATTAATCAATATCACAAAATCTACAGAAAGATCCAAAAAGGGGTTTCATACCCAAAACTTGTATTCACAACAAGTCAATGACACACGAATTCACCAATGCACAAAAATTGATAAATCATATCAATAGAAATCACAAAAATAGGTGAAGCATAAATTCCAGAATTCAACACACGAAATCCAGAAATCACAAGAAAGGGGGGAGGCCTATCACACGAACGGGAGCATAAAAACTCACCAACATATGTATTACACGAACGAGAAGCTATCTCATGGTAGCTAGCCATTAATTTTTGACACACGAATGGCCCGAAGACCATGGGGAGCTACTCCACAAAGAAATGAGACGAAGCTCAATAAAATGAGTTACTGTCCTCCACGTGGACAAAGAGACATCGCACAATTGCTAGTCTAAATCACAAAAATGATCGTCATGATCATCAAGAAGTGTCAATTACAGTAAGCTAGTAAATATATGAGCTTATCTTCATGTCCCATAACCACTAGCTTAACTTAAATATTTACGAACAAATTGTATATCTCCACTAGAAAATTGTCACAGGAGTTTCAACCGAACAAGTCCAAGAATTAACCGACGAAGTAAACGCAAGCGTTTCATACCACTTGTTTTACTAAGCCGTTTAATTAGATTTTTCATACGAGTGAGGTAAAGGTTTGTGTATACTAGTAGATTGGAAAATGGTTTAAGAAACGAGATTTGTAATAAAATAAATGTTGAAATCGTTTTGATGAAAGAATTTTGATATTTACTACTAGTATAGAAAACCTTTATATTTTTAAAGTGACAAATCACAAAGAATATTGTAGGAACAATCAATCACTAAAATTCACATTCGAAGACGTGAATAAAATCCAAAGAAACCGATAAAGAATCCATCGAAATGGATATTCCCAAAAATCCATAAAAAGAAGTCATCAAAGTCGATAGAAAGTGATAACCACTATTCGGATCCACAAAAATCGATTAAAGTTGGAAATATACTCAAAAATAGCTAAAATAGGCAAATTAAACAGTTCCAGACTCTGGAGGTCCAATCCAGGCGTCTGAAAACTAATCAGACGTCTGGTTTAGAATCCAGACGTCTGGATTTGTTCTTTGGGAATAATCCAGAGAACACCCAGACGTTTGAAACTTCAAGTCAGACGTCTGAGACCTATCCAGACGTCTGATCCTAAATTTCAGACGTTTGGAATTAGTCTCTGCTCTTTTTTTTATTCTGCGCGGCTATATTTTTCCACTCCAGGTCCAAACCAGACGTCTTGACATGGTCACCAGACGTCTGGTCACCTGGTCTGGGCAACAATTTGCCTAGGCCAAAGTGGCCAAAACGTATCGGAAGCGATCGGACGAGCAATGCCGACTAAGGATTTACGCCAAGCGACAACCCGGCCTTAAAAGCTCTTCGATACACCCCGAATATCAATGTCCAAATGTCCATAAAAGGATTTTCATAAAATTGGACCAAAACACAAAAATTTGGAAAATTCACCAAATCAATTCAAATTGAAAGCAAATGAATATGCACATATGTTAGGAATTCATACCTAACAACAATGATAGATATAGAAAAAGATGTGAGATAAAAATCACACTTTTATGCACAAAACAAGGAGGAAGAAGCTATAGAACAATGACAATGACAATCACTCTTCAATTCCAACTCAACAAGCTTGAATCTAAGCTAAAAAGAGAAACATCCCAAATTAGGTTTAGGAATTTCTGAATTTGATAAGAGAATGAGTTGGAGAAGAAGAAGAGAAGCTTACCAATGGGTTCGTCTATTAGTTTGGAGCTAGAGTTTGATTTGCAAAAGAAAACTAGGGTTTTGGAGTTTTAATTTCCTCTTCAACTCTCCATTAATATAAAGCTTGAGTATAAGGAAATGAGGAATGAAGTAATGAAGAGGAGAAGGGGTTGGGACTGAATACATAAGTGGCGTTAATGGGCTTAGCCCAAACCAAAGCCCTAAGTGAAAAAGTAGCAAAAATCAACTTACTCCAAACATATCGAAGCTTATACTCAAAAAGGTCGCAAACGGCATTTTAAACTCAATGGGAGTGGTCCCGAGACCTAATTCGACCGTATGCAAAAAGTAGCTTTTCGGACTAAATTTCGAGTATCGATAAAATATTGAAATAAAATATTTAAATATAAAAATCGATAAATATGCGGGTTGTTACAGTATATATGAAGTTTAGATATGTTTCAAAGTAAGATATCAACATACACAAAAATGGGTAAACATGAAACATAAAGTACTTAAGCATTAAATGCTTTCATCTCAGCACAAACTTAAGTCAAATCGAATTGTTAAAAAAAATAATCAATTCAGCCTCCACAAATCTTGCTTGATAAGGAAAAAGAAAAATCTGGCCAAATAGAAAAGTTTTTACCCAATAAACCCCTCCCCTATACAAATCTTTCCTTCTATATATACATCTTCTTATTTTAGTTTGTTCTCAAGACATAGCAAACTAGATAAAATAAGTTAGCATTTCATTTTATAAATTTAATCAATAATAAAACTTGCCTGCATTTTCCAAAGCTTGCAAGCAAATTTAAATCAAAAACCTGATGCATTCATCTTCAACCCAAGTTTTTAAAGCAAGCAACCTGCACAACAAGGCAACTCAAGTTTAAAACAAAAATTATTCAAGTGCAAGGTTTTTAAAGCTAAAGGATTCAGTTTTCAAGCTGTTTTTCAAATCTGGGTGCTCGGTCTTCTGTTTAAAAAGGTGAGTAACATCACAAATTAAAATAGTTTAAATTTTATAAATTCTGTTGCATACTCATCTTTGAAAATAATATGTTTGTGAGTATATGTATAAGTATGTCTCTGTGTGTATATGTGAATATCTAAGTGTGTGCATACTGTGTTTGTATATTGTGATCTGCTTTGTTTCCCAGGCTCAAGTTTTTATTTAAAAATTCCTTCCATATGATCTAGTTCTTGATAGGATCCTATTATCAAACAAATATTGTTCGATTCAACCCAATTAATGTTTAAAAATCTAATTTAGTTAAAATAAGGTTTGTTTGACTCTGGAAGTATTAAAATAACTGAGCATGCTAAGTAAAATCAAAACTCAAACTTTTTAATCTATAAATTTAGTATTACAAACCGAATACTTCAACCAAAATATGATTTTTAACATAAGAATCAAGACTTTTAGTTTGGGATTAAAGGTGCGGTTTGGGTTTGAACTGGAATGGGTATATTTGGTTTTTCTGGTGATCAAGTTGATCGGAATGCTCGTGGTCTTTCCTGGAGATGGAGGAATGATCAGAGATGCTAGGAAAATAGTGGATGGTGATGAAATTCACCAAGGAAGTTGCAGCAGTGGAATTCCTTTTAGAACCCTAGTTTTGGCTGTGTTTAATTAATCAATCATTATGTTGTGTATAATGGATCGAGTGTGTCGAGGCTTCGGGTAATGTTAGCTTGGATGTTGAAGTAGGCATGGCCGAAGTGGCAGAACGTCAGGTGGTCGAAATATTGCAAGCGGCGAGTTGACAGGTTTTGGGTGAGTTCCTGTTGATGGGTTCCAGGTTTAATTTGAACTTGAATACAAATTCGAGTTGAGTTAGAGACAATCTGGTGATCAGGTTAGAGTTTGGGAATGTTCGTCGATAAGGGAAGATCGTCGAACTTGATCGGATTCGATCAAGGTCACTGTGCATGTGCACGGTGTTCAATGGTTGATCCAGTGTGTTTTTGGTTTGGGCAGGAAATGGGACTCAAGTGTTTACTCGAGTTGTTGAGGGGTTTTACTCGAGTACGTTCAATTTTTGACTCGAAGTAAAATGTAAGGGTCTCGGGTAAGTTAGCTACAGGTTTTAAAACCTGTAAGTTTTATAATCTTTAACCTGGGTTTAAAATGTGAAATAGATATTTTAAACCTAAGTTTAAATTTGGATTCAAATGAAATTTGAATCTCAGTTTTTAAATAAACTAAAGTTTTTAAATTTAAATTATTTGTAACAACTTTAAAAAGGTTTAAAAAGTTTGAATTTAAAAGTAAAGCTTTAAATAAAAATAGAGATTTAAATCTAAGTTTAAATCTGGATTCAAATCTAAATTTGAATCTTAGTTTTGAAATAAAAGAAGTTTTTAAATTTAAATTTTTATAATTAATTTGAATGACTAATTGTATTTTTAAATTGATTTGAATTTAAAAAGGAATTGTGTTTTAAATTCTTTTAATTTTCTATTATAAGGTAAATAATTCTTACTTGGGAATTAAAGGGATTTTTGAAATTGTTTTAAACTTGTTAAAGTTTGTTTTCATTTCAAATCTTAAATTTAAAATGAAATTTAAAAGTAAAATTTGAAAGTAAGTTGTTTTAAATACCTTGTTAATGATAATTTGATCATTAATAAGAAAATGTTTTTATAATTGAAGATTTAATGATTTGTAATTATTAAATTAATTAAATGGATAATTATTTATTTGAATTAATTAATTTTGTAATTAAGAGTTTAAGTTAGTTAATTAAGGTTTAAGTTAATTAATTTAGGATAAATTAAGGTGATTAAGGATCATTAATTAAATAAGCTTTTAATATTTAATTAATGATTACTAATTAATTAATCAAGTAATTAAGGATTAATTAAGTTACAGTTAACACTTAATTAATTAAATAATATAGGATTAATTAATGAGTTATTAAAGATTAATTAAATGGTAATTAATAATGATGAATCTTAATTAATTACTTTAGAAAAGTAATTAAAGAATTGTTAATAGTTAATGAAGGTCATTAACTAGAATTATTTAAAAATGAAGTAATGTGATAATTAATTAGATTAATTTAAGATTAAATTGTGAATTGTTTAAGTACAATTACTTAATGGAAGTAATCAAGGAATTAATTACTCATTGAAATTAATTAAAGTTAACATGAATTGTTTAAGTTAATTAATTAAGTTTAATTAATTTAAATAACTATTTGATGATGTGATAAGTGTAATTACTTAGGGAAGTAATTAATGATAATTACTGGATGTAATTAACAGGGGATGACTTAATAATGAAAGTAATTTGGGTATAATTACTTTATGAAATTAATCAAGGGATTAATTTAAAGTAAAATTAATTAAAGTTATTTTATGTGATGGTCTAATTAAGGGAAGTTAATACGGAATGATATTAATCAAGGGTGATTAATAAATGTGTTTAATTGAGATTAATTACTTAAGGTAATTGATTTAAATTGGATAATTAATTAAAATGTAATTAGAAATCATTAATAAATATAATTTAATTATGTAATTAAGGGTTGATCAATTAAGATTAATTAATCAATAATAAGTAATTAAAGTGTAATTAACTAGTGTAATTAGAGATTGATGTAATTAATTATAGTTAATCAATTTATGAAGTAATTAAAGGTTAATTACTGTGTTTAGCTAAGGATAATTAATTTGTGAATTATTTAAAGGATAATTACTTGAATATAATCAAAAGTTAATTAATCAAGGGTGATTAATTGAAATGAATAATTAGTGAATGATTTATTAATTAATTGGTAATTGATTAATAGTGATATAAGCAAGATTTATATAGATAAAGTAATTAATTTAATTACTTTAAATTAATCAGAGATGCAAGTAATTAATTTAATTCATTTTAAATTAATTATATCTGATGTGATTGCTTATGTATGGATGAATGATATTGTTTATCTTGAATGGTTTGAGATCCCAGATATGAGATAAGTGACGCTGAGTGAAATGTATGCTTTGATTCAAGTATGTTGATAATATGGATTATCTATTGTGATGATAATATGGATTATCTGTTTGTGATGATGATGTTGATTATCCATTGTGATATGGTGATTATCTATATGCGTGTATATAAATAAAATTGAATTGAATTGTTTTAAACTTTAAAACAACTTGGCCCTAAAAGATGGCGTTTCGATTTCATTGAGACCGGGATCGGGTTTCCATATTTGGACATCCGAAAACCACATCGATCCAAATTAAAAGATAGGTCATGAATTCTCAAGTGAAGATTCAGAGTGCAAGGGTTATCGTCATTAACTCTGAGGGTGATTCCAAATGAGTGTAACGAGATAATGCCTTCGGTTTTGTTCGAACCCGAAACGAATTGTATGGATTGAATGCTTTTAGAACATCGTCAGTTGGGCGATGAGCATTCTAAGAGATGTGTTCTCTAAAGGTAATCGTAGCCTCAAGCCTCATCAACCGGGAATGGCTAAAACAGGGGAGGTGCAACAAGGTCAGGTGGGTCATGCCCAAGCATGATGAGATATACCCCTGTCTAGATCTCCCTTTTATTTCGGCTGTGTGGGCAGTTTTTGAGCTCCAACTGTCGGGATTATCTTTTTCGTGACTGTTCAGTAAGAAATGGTTCCGGCCTTGTGTTGTAGGGGAGTTAGGGTGGCTCCTCGGTACGGTAATCTAGGCCATGTACTGTGACGGGCGGTACCCTAGTAGCCCAGCCATTGTATGGAATCCAATCTCCATTAAGCGCCATACTTTTTTATTGTGCGCAACTATGTTGGAATGTGAGATGTAAGCATTTCAGCTATTTCTGTATTTTACTTGAAAACCCTAGACACTATTATAACATCGTTGAATTTCCTATAAAATGTTTTGGTTAGCGTAAGGTAAAAACTTAACCATGTTTATTTGTGGGAAGTCTTACCTGATACCTTTATTTTCAAATGTTTTTCAAAATTAAGCAACTTAACCTGTTACTCATACCGGACCTATGTCTGACCTGGAGTTTATTTCTGTTTTTCATAAACTCTCGGGTACTCAAATTTTTACGAGTAGCCAAGGGATTCAGGTTAGATTTGACGAATTCTGGTGGAGCAATGGAGCAGGAGGCTTCGGCGTTGTAGATATATGTATAGTATTCCGCTGTGTTGGTATCTCTGTGTTGTCTTGTGTATTGAATTGTATAACTAAACAGGTGTTTATAACTGTCTAGTATGTGATGTATTAACTGTGTACTCTGATGGATGTTGTATACTATGTAATATTTATGTGATTAATATAATTTATTCGTTCGGCTGTTGAGATTCTAATGTTGTTTCTTCTTTCTTCTCTATCTTTTCTCTTTTCTATCCCTTTCTTTCTTCAAGATGATATGACTTTATGTGGTAAGAAAGTCGGGTCTTCACATATTCATAAATTAATCCCAATTTTTATATTAATTATTAAATTAACATTGGCTTAAAAAGGGTATGTTACGGTCATAAACGTCTGGTGTGTTTAAGTGTTTCAAAACATATATATAATTTGTTGAATGTTTGATTTGTGGAATTTTAAGTATATTTGGAAAATTGTTAAATTTTAAGTGTAGCACTACAATGTATATTTATTTGATTCCTAAAATCTATATGTTTAAATTTAGTAATGATTTCGGTAGTATAATATATATAGATTTCATGTTAGGTTGTTTTAATAATAACATAGAGATTTTAAATAATGTGTCTAAGAGGGTGATATCGGTTTTAAAATATAATATATATATATATACACACACAAACTTGAGAATTTTGAAACGAAATACATATGTATTTTAACAAATATTGATTTCCAATATGATACGAAGATGTTTATTTCGATATGGGTTTTAAATTGGATATTGATTTTTAAATATATTTTATAAAGATATATATATTGATTCCCACCAAATTCAAGTATTTCGCTTGCTTACTTCATCAATGTCCAGTTGATGTCCTATTCATCGCTGCTGGAAATCTCAGTAGTTTTAATTTGCTTTGCTCATGCTGTGTCCACATGTGTGTTCGTGTCATCTTCTTGTTTCTCTAGCCTCGAAAGGTGACCAATTACTCACTGTTAAAATTCTTATAGTTAGTAAATTCGATTTCACTTAAAACGACAATTGGAATATGATGTTAAATTTTATTTGCTAGTTATTTAATTGTTAAACATGATATGCCATTATCTGTAATTGTTCACCTATGATATATGACACCATATCCTGTTATGTATATTTCATTTAATTTATCACTAATGATATATGCTTGTTGTTGATATATTATATTATTATCATATTTGTTCTCAATCTGCAAGTTCCCTGCTAGTTTAGAATTTCCTATGGGTTAAAATGATACATACTCGAACGATATTATAGAATAAGGGAAAATCGTTATGGATTAAAATGAAAAACCCAAGCGATTTTCATTGAATTTGAAATTTTGGGATTGCGGGTTGAAATGATATATACCCGTAAATATTTAAATTGCGGATTGAAATGATAAATACCTGTACCACTTGACTATAGGATAGAAAATTTTATACGGACACCGTTGGTCTATATTTTGAAAATGATTACCAAAGTTTTGAAAGGAAACATATGGGTTTTAATAAATATTGATTTTATAAAATATAATATATAAATGTATTTTATATATGTTTAAATTTTAGATTTTTAAATTATATGCTTTTGGAATTTTAAATTTATAAGCTAGTTTTGAAATTATAAATTTTAAGGTTTTTCTGATAATCTTATATTCTTAAAAATATATAAAATAAAATTTAATATAAAATATACATTCAAAAGTAAGATTCAATTTAATAAATTTTTTATTTAATTAGTATTAACATGTTTAAGTATTTACTTAAATTTATAGTAATATTTTAAAAATAGATATTTTTATAACTTTAATAATAGAGGTTGGGAAGATAGATTTATGTTAACTTGGAATTTTAAATTATGTTATTAACTGAATTTAGATAAGCATTGATTTAAAATTATTGAATTTGAGATTTTATGGATATGATTTATAACTTGTTTTTTGATTAAATGTGAGCAAAGGAATATTTTCCAATTTAAATAAATTGTAATGGGATATTTAGCTTTATTTAAATTTGAGATTTTATTTAATTGATTATTGGATTGATAAAGTGAATGTTTCAAAACTAAATAATAATAAAGATGAATTTGAAGTGTAAATGAAATGTATCAAATTAAGTTATTATAAATGTTTGAATATTTAAACATTGAAATCTGTTGAAATTGAAATGGTTTAATTTGTAGTTCAAATCTATATTTGAAATCTATATAAATTTAAAGGTTTATTGGGAGTTTAATTGAAATTGATGAACTGGGATTAAATTAAATTGAATTTGTGGAATTGAGTTGATTTGAATCGTTTTGTGAAAGTGGAGGAACTATTTTATTATATAAAGTATTTTTAATATATATATATATATATATATATATATATATATAAACTATTATAATTTATAACTAATTTAATATGTATACTATTTTTAACATCTCAACTGTTTAGTTGGAAAGTGTTATTTACAAATTTTTATGATTTCAAAAGTGTTATGATTTCTAAAATGTTATAATTTTGAAAGTGTTATGATTCTGGAAATGAATGTTATTTAAAGTGAGTAATGATATCGAATTTATATGGTTTTGAAATGAATATGATATATTGATATGAAGTATGAACTATTTGAAATGAAATGACCACGGTATGAAATAACTGTTTGGTTGTTAAAGAAACCAGGATCATATATTGTCATACTCTCTGCCAATACCGACAACCACTTTAACAACTATATGTGTGGTGGAGATTCCAGAATGAAGTAGGATGGTTTGGTGACGATTCTATATGGTATATACGTAGCCCTGACTCCATGAGTCAGCTTGATGTGGCTAAAACGGGAGCTATACCGAGCCAATTGGGGTCATTCCCCCTATCGAACACATTTCTTTGATACCAGTCTATTGCTTTTGTGATTTAATTGGGTGCACCTTTGATTTCGAAGTGTGTAACGAGGTAGGCGGTAGTAGCTGCTATGAATTACCACCAGTCTGGGAGTGCAAATGGTATATCTACCTTGGCATTGCCTCGAGTGCCTTGCCACATGCCCTATCATGCCTTCTACAAGTTTGGTTTGTACTATACCTATGGAGTGCCCTCTAATAGCCCTCCAGTTTATGGAGGAATTACGGTAGTGTATAGACTGCAGGAATATACAAAAATGTGTTAATGGTGATATGGGTAACGCCTTAACGCTATTTTAATAAATTACTTTACTATAGACATATTTTAATAGAATACATTACTACATAGTAGATAGTTCCATGGATCCTTAGAGGATGGAGATTCAAAACATTCTTTAAGTTACTTGTATTTCAGTTGACATTCCACTTGAGTTGAATTTACTACATAAGAATGTTATTCCTGACTCGAGCGTTTTGTGTTTTGCTTTATGCTTGGGTCAAACTGAGTGTCACAGCATTTGAGACTCACCTTTGGATACTGGAGCTTTGTTTCAAGATCTATCTATTCAGTTTTCAGTTATTTCGGTTTATTCCAGTAACTTATGTTCAGACTCGTTATTTGCTTATGTATTAGAGATTCATTGTATTTGAGATTCTGTGGTATTTTGTTTTAGACTCCGCTTCTTATTGTTATATTACTCTGTGTTTGTGATTCTGTGATTGATTTATTTACTGTATATGCTGAGTTTTGCCAAATATAAATCAACAATCTAACATTTGGATCAATTCAAGCCTGACACGTGCGGATGCGAGTGGTTAGAAATGCAAGGCCGTTATAGTTGGTATCAGTGCTCTGGTTTAGGCAAAACTTAACACATAGAGTAAAATTTAATTATAGAATCAACTTTGTTCGATTTTCAATTTTTCCTCTTGATTTAGATTCCCTTGGATTTGGGAACTCCCCTTTGTTCTAAAATCCTTTCTGGTGCCCTCCTGTTCGTGTTCTTCTTAATTTTGGAGCATCCCACAGCTCCACATGGTTGGTCTCTACAATGAATTTGACAACATCTTGCCACCTCAATTAGCAACTTCATCCTTTTTGTGTAATGAATTCCATCGGGGGTCCCGCCAACCTTTGTATTATCTACAAAGGGTGAAACTCCTTTACAACCAACGTCGATTCACTGAAGATTTGTACGTCCTCGATTATGGTGCTGTTATTTCTTAAAAATCCCAAACTGTTCTTTAGTAGACGACCCGGGAAAAATCTTTTATGATCAAATGTCGAATGCCTTTGGTTATGCAGGCAGTTCTATCTTTTGTTTGATACTCAGCGTGGTAATTTTGACGACACTCTAATAATCAACGAATATCTTGATGTTTTGGATGAAGTAACTTCTCTACCTCCTTAGCGGGAAATTGAATTTCCGCATCGATTTTATTCCTGAAATCTCGGTTGACCGATTAAGGTCGCCCGTGATTAATATTAGTCTATCCATCTTTCCTATTTTGTAATTCAATTATTTTATCTTACTTTGGAGCCTACCTTCTTAGTTGAAATCCTTTTTAATTAGGGTTCCTCTAAATTTGAATCTTTATATCCTTGTTCTAAATATATTTGAACCATCCTGTGAGGGAGTATATTTGTAATTAATATAAAGATGTTTTATATATTGTGTTGTTTGTGATGTTAAGTTTGAATTTTGTGTTTCGATTGATTCGTCTAGCTAACGCTATTGATAGGAATTCCAAAACACTTGAACATAGCAAACTGGCACAAAATTGTTTTTAAAATTTGTAAATTTTGTATGATTATATTTTATATATATTGAAGTATAATTTTCTGAAATTGAATAGTTAAATGAATTGGTTGTTAGAAATGATAATATTTGATTATCATTTATCGTTTTGTAAACCATTCGACTATTACAACATGATATAAATAAATGAAATTATAAAACATGGTTTATAAATTGATTTGGAATTGAAATAAATTTAAATTAAGAATTTGATAATTCAATTTCCAATATTTTCAAAAATTTGGTTTTCAAAGTTTTGAAATTTTATTTTTTGAAAGTATTTTTGAATGAAAATTTGTTTCCATAGAAATTTTAAAAGACGTGAGTCGATACTCTCCTCGTTTATCGTTGGAAAATAATTTTAGTGATAACTACAACATCATCGACATTCATTTCCAAGTCTCGAAGTGGAGAGACCACTTAATATCTTTGCTACACTTTTGTTTTAGGAAAATGAATTTCATTTGAATTTCTTTAGTGTGATTTGGATATACATATATATAAATATATATTTATTTATTTCAAAATGGTTTGAAGTGAAATCGGGGATTTAATTCTAAAATTCAATGTTAAATGATGGTTTTCAATTATTTAAAGAAAGCAAAGTTTTGAATAAATTGGGGGAGGGGTCTAAAATAAGAAATTTAATTTGTAAGAACTTGAAATAATTAAACTAGGATAAGAATTTAAATTGTAAAATACTCAATGGCGTTCTAATATATATAACTTACCCAAAATATTCAAAAAGTTAAAATGTTAGGGTGAATATAATTGAAGGTTATATGAGAGAAAACTTAAGTAATAAATTGTTGCTTCATAAAATTATGGTAAATAAAAGGTAAATTTGTATAGTGTTCAATTATATTCAAAGACAATAATAAAACTTACCTAGATGGGTTTGAATGTAATTGAAAATATACACTTATAAATAAGATGTCCAAAATGAATTTTGTTAGGAAATTTATAGATAAAAATTTAGGTGATTACAATAAACTTTATACACTTAATCTATATTTCAAAATATGTCAGTGAAGTAAATTGAATAATGAAAAGAGAATAAATTTGCTGAATAATATAAGGTTATAGTAAATTTTTATACATGTAATATACGTTGCAAAACATATATTAAGTGAAATAAATTAAATAAATAAAGGAGAATGCTAGTTAAGCAAATAAATTTGAACTGAAGAATATTTATAGTTGAATTTTAAGTGGAATCAACTTAACTGAAGGTAAATGTACTAAATAAATAAGTTAAATATAACAAATTTTGTTTTGGAAGAAAACTTTTGTAACAAATGTTAATAAATTCAAATTTTAGCAATCGAATGAAATTTTTTTGATTAAATAAAATGGATGGAAACCAAATTTGTTAAATATTTGAAATTAATGAAATTTATGGTTTTGAATTAATTACTATATCTAACACTATACATTTTGAATCTATCTTTCTTTTCTGTTGTTTCTATTTTCCCATCACGTTCCTTTTCAAGGACGAAAAGTTTTAAGAGAGGCAACATGGATATTTTAATAGTTTTAATAATGTAATTAACTGAATTTTTGCATGAAAATAAATAATAAAATTTTGCAATGAAAATTTGATATTTGTTATGCGTCTATTTAAACATAGCAAATGACAGGTTTTCATCAGAAAGTATGGAAGTTAGTTCTGTTGTGTCATTTACAATTTCAATTTAAATAAGTTAAAACTGATGTAAGTAAAATATTCTCAAAATCTGAATATTTTTACATAATAAAAATGTAAACCATTTTCTGGGAGAGACGTCATAATTCGTTTCGTCAAACTTGGACTTAACTAGTCCCAGTTATCTTATTTTCTACATTTTTGTAGCATTTCCGGTACCGAATATCGACTTTTGATAGAATGATCATATTATTCATATTTGTGTGTCATTCTGATCGTCTTGTCGTGTTGATCTCTGTAGTATATTCGTTTGTGCATTTCGGTGTCCGGTACGCATTGAAAATCACGAAACGGTTAGTCATATCGGTACTCGTTCAAGTCTATTTGTTTTTTAATCATTCAATTTTCCACCATGTAATTCCAACGGACATTTGCTATTAATATCTTCTGAATTTAAAGGTGACTTTCACCATTCTCCTGAATTCAATATTTAGTTTGGTTTGTTTATTCGTTTCATTATCTCTGTACTCTTCATCTGTTACGTTTCTTTTAAAATAATATTAATAGTAATAGTAATAGTATATTATAAAGTTAGTATGCATGTTCGTGCTTCATGATCGATTGCCATCCATTTCTTTCGCCTCCTTTTCCCCTTCGCAGAACAATTCCCTAGCAACCGCATGAAGCCAACACGGCCTCTTCCCCTTCTCTTCCAAACCCTTGGCCGCCCACCCAGCTGAATGCCACACGGACAACCCAAAATACTCGCACTACAGCAATTCCACCTGCCTACTATGCCGCACACGTCAGCCAAGTTTCCCCTCCTTATTCATTTTTCACACTCAGACAAGCACCTCGCCCACCACCAGATCTGCATAGATCCACCAAACAACCCTCCTCCGATCTTCCTCCTCCCCGACATGCAGCGAACCCTAACACCACAATTCGAGCAGCCATGCTAAACCTACCCAGCAGCCTTCCCATACCTATTCCCCTCCGACCAACAAGACAATTTTCTCCTTGCTTTGCTCTCCACATCGTTAGTTTGCAAACCTCCCTGCTTTGCTCGATTTTTTCCACCCACCTCCATTCACCATGGTAGCCGCTTCATGTTGCCACACGCCCCTCATTTGCTCGGCCTCTTCTTGTGCAGTATATTACATTGTGCGGGAAGGTATCTATGAAGATATATATATATATATATATATATATATATATATATTAAATTATATATATATATATATATATATATATATATATATTAAATTATATATATAAGTTATATGTTTATATATGTTATACATTTTGTATAAGTTATATATTAGTTCTATATGCAAGTTTTTTTTTTTTTTTTTTTTTTTTTTTTTTTTTTTTTTTTTTTTTTTTTATGCAAGCAAAAAAGAAACGTTTATTATAATTAACCAGAGCAATTTACTCTTTCATAAAACAGGGGAAAAAAAATCAGGCGTGTTCTGGGAAAAATGATGGGATAACAAAATATCAAGCAGCCCAATTTGCTTCTTTGTTTTGTTATCAAAGGGGGAAAAAAATTAAAACTAGTTTTGATGTAAAGAACATCCATCGGATTATTTTAGAAACCACGAATAAATATTGATTTCCTTATGAGGTGGATTCCTTTGCGATCTTCTCAGCCTTGGCTATGACCTAATCGATACCTCCAACCATGTAAAACGATTGTTCTGATAGGTCATCATATTTCCCATCAAGAACACCCTGAAAGCTGCTTACACTTTCTTTCAATTCAACATATTTTCCAGGAGCACCAGAGAAGACTTCAGCAACATGGAAAGGCTGGCTCAAGAAACGCTGAATCTTTCGGGCACGTGCAACAGTCAATTTGTCGTCTTCACTGAGTTCATCCATTCCCAAAATGGCAATGATATCTTGAAGATTCTTATAGTTTTGGAGAACCTTCTGGACACCACGAGCAGTGTTGTAGTGATCTATATGCAAGTTTATATACTAGTTTATATTAGTTTATATATATATAAGTTATATATATATTAATATATATGAAGTTTACATTCTATGTTTATATTTTGTTTTACAGTCATAAACGTACGGTGTATTTAAGTGTTTCAAAACATATATTTAAAAAATTTTGAATGTTAGATTTGTGGAATTTTAAGTATATTTGGAAAACTGTCAAATTTTAAGTGTAGTACTGTGTAGTATATATATTTGATACCTAAAATCTATGTGTTTAAAATTAGTAATGATTTCGGTAGTATAAAGTATATAGTTTTCATGTTAGGCTGTTTTAATAATAACATAGAGATTTTAATTAATGTGTCTAAGGAGATGATATCAGTTTTAAAATATAATATATGTATATGTATGTGTGTGTATACTTGAGGATTTTGAAAGGAAATATATATATGCATTTCAACAAATATTGATTTCCAATATGATATGAAGATTTTTATTTTGATATGGATTCTAAATTGGATATTATTTTTAAATATAATATATATATATATATATATATATATATATATATATATATATATATATATATATATATATATATTGATTCCCACCAAATACAAGTACTTCCTTGCTTACTTCTTCAATGTCCAGCTGATGTGCTGTTCGTCGCTGCTAAAAATCTCAGCAGTTTTAATTTGCTTTCCTCGTGCCCGTGTCCGCGTGCGTGTTCGTGTCATCTTCTTGTTTCTCTAGCTTCGAAAGGTGACCAATCACTCACGATTAACATTCTTATAATTAGTAAATTTGATTTCACTTGAAACGACAATTGAAATATGCTGTTAAATTTGAAGTGCTAGTTATTTAACTATTAAATATGATATGCCACTATCTGTAATTGTTCACCTGCGATATATTACACTATATCCTATTGTGTATATTTCATTTAATTTATCACTGATGATATATGCATGTTGTTGATATATTATATTATTATCATATTTGTTCTCACTCTGTAAGTTCTCTATTAGCTTAGAATACCCTATGGGTTGAAATGGTACATACCTGAATGATATTATAGAATAAAGGAAAATCGTTATGTGTTGAAATGATAAACCCAAGCGATTTTCATTGAATTTGAAATTTTGGGATTGCGGGTTGAAATGATATATACTCGCAAATATTTAAATGCGGATTGAAATGATAAATATCTATATCAATTGACCATAAGATAAAAAAATTTACACGGAGACCGTTGGTGTACATTTTGAAAATGATTACAAAAGTTTTGAAAGGAAATATATGGGTTTTAATAAATATTGATATTTTAAAATATAATATATAAATGTATTTTGTATATGTCTAAATTTTAGATTTTTAAATTATATTTTTTGGGATTTTTAAATTTATAAGTTAGTTTTAAAATTATAAATATTAAGATTTTTCTTACAATTTTATTTTCTTAAAAATATATAAAATAATGTTTGATATAAAATATACATTTAATAATAAGATTTGATTTAACAAATTTTTTATTTAATTAGTATAAATATGTTTAAGTATTTACTTAAATTTATATTAATATTTTAAAAATAGATATTTTTATAACTTTAATAATAGAGGTTGGGAAGATAGATTTATGTTATCTTGGAATTTTAAATTTTGTTATTAATTGAATTTAGATAAGCATTGATTTAAACTTATTGAATTTGAGATTTTATAAATATGATTTATAACTTGATTTTTGATTAAAGGTGATTAAAGGAATATTTTCAAATTCAAATAAATTGAAATGGGATATTTAGTTTTATTTAAATTTGAAAGTTGAGATTTTATTTAAATGATTATTGGATTGATTACGTGAATGTTTCAAAAATTAATTAATAATAAAGTTGAATTTGAAGTGTAAATGAAATGCATCTAATCGGTTTATTGCAAATGTTTGAATATTTAAACTTTGAAATCTATTAAAATTGAACTGGTTTAATTTTTAGTTTAAATCTATATTTGAAATCTATATAAATAAAAAAAATTTAATTAAGAGGTTGAATTGAATTGAAATTGATGAACTGGGATTGAATTAAATTGAATTTTTGGTATTTGAGTTGATTTGAATCGATTTGTAAAATTGGAAGAACTATTTTATTATATAAAGTATTTTTAATATACATAAACTATTTTAATTTATAACTATTTTAATATATGTACTATCTTCAACATCTCAACTGTTTAGGTGGGAGTGTTATAATTTCCAAAGTGTTATGATTTCAAAAATGCTATGATTTTGAAAGTGTTATAGTTTTAAAAGTGTTACGATTCTGGAAATGAATGTTATTTAAAGTGAATAATGATATCGAATTTATGTGGTTTTGAAATGAATATGATATTGTGATATGAAGTATGAAATATTTGAAATGAAATGACCACGGTGTGAAATAAGTGTTTGGTTGTTAAAGAGACCGGGATCAGATATTTTCATACTCTCTACCAATAGCGAAAACCACTTTAAAAACTATGTACGTGGTGTGGATGGTTTGGTGACGATTCTCTATGGTATATAAGTAGCCCAGACCCCCGTGAGTCCGCTTGATGTGGCTAAAACAGGAGCTATACCGGCTAAGTGTGGTCATTTCCCCTATTGAACACATTTCTTCGATACCATTCTATTGCTTTTGTGATTTGACTGTGGGCGCCTTTGATTTGGGAGTGTGTCACGAGGTGGGCGGCGGTAGCTGCTATGTGTTACCACCAGTTCGGGAGTGCAAATGGTATATCTACACTAGCATTGCCTCACGTTCCTTGTTTCATGCCCTATCGCGTCTTCTACGAGTTTGGTTTGTAACATATCTATGGATTGCCCTCTGATAGCCCTCCAGTTTACGGAGGAATTACGGTACTGTATAGACTATAGGAATATATAAAAATGTGTTAAGGGGGATATGGGTAACACCTTAATGCTATTTTAGTGGTTTAATTTACTATAGACATATTATAATAGCGTATATTACTACATAGAAGATAGTTTCATGGATCCTTAGAGGATGGAAATCCCAAACATCCTTTAAGTTACTTGTATTTCAGTTGACATTCCATTTGAGTTGAATTTACTATATAAGAACGTTAATCCTGACTTGAGTTTTTTCTGTTTTGCTTTATGTTCGGGTCGGACTGAGTGTCGCAGCATTTGAGACTCACCTTTAGAGATTGGAGCATTGTTTGAAGATTTATCTATCTAGCTTCAGTTATTTCTGTTTGTTCCAATCAATTATGTTCAGACTCGTCAGTTGCTTATATATTAGAGATTCATTGTACTTGAGATTCTATTGTATTTTGTTTCAGGCTCTGATGTTTTATAGTAGCTTCATGAACTATTATTTATCTATTCCGCTACTTATTGTTATATTACTTTGTATCTGTGATTCTGTGATTGATTTATTTACTGTATATACTGAGTTTTGCCAAATATAAAATAACAATCTAACATTTTGTGTAACATCCCAAATTTTTATTTGATTTTAAAATTAGTAATTAATATAAATTTTGGAATTAAATTGAAAATTTCAAAACAAAATTTATTAAGTGTTAATTTGTATATATATTTGAATAAAATTATAATTTACATTTGAATTAAGAATTTAAAATGATAAATGTTCTAAATTATTTGGATTTAAATTTATATTTGAATTTGAATTTAAAAATTGAAATTAAATAAGTACCTTAGTAAAACATTTGGATTCAAGATATTAACATATGTGTGTGATTTTTATTAATATATAAAATAATGTTTAAAAACATTTTTCTTTTAAAAATTGTGTAAATATAACAAAAGAAATATAACTATATAAAATAGAAAATATAATTTAAATAATATAAAAATATTATTTTTATGAAAATTTACAAGTGTAAGATAAGTAATATATACAAAGACAAGTGTTAGAAATTTAGAATTACAAGTGTAATGGGTTTGGTCATTAAAATTAACAAGTATCGTATTCTTGTTTTTATTTTTGGAAATTTAATGAAAATAAGAAACAAGTTTATAAAAACAACATCCCCTTCTTCCTCATCTCTTTTATTCATTTTCCAATGAAAAAAAAAAGCAAAACTCAAACCAGAAAGTAATCAAACCAAAGCAAATAAAATCAAAGAAAGAAAAAACCATCAAAACCTGTAAAAAACTAAAATCAGAGGCAATAAAATAAAAAGCAAGGCAACCCTTCTCCACAAATTCAACATAAAATTTCAGATTCAACCCGAAAATCAAAGCATCAAGAACAACAATCAGTTTAAAAGATCATTTCATCAATCAAGTAATTCAACTCAACAAAAAGGAATCCAAATGGTTCCCTGTTCAAAATATTTTCCAAGCATCTCCTCTGCTCTTCAAAAATAGGTGAGTAAACACTTTTAACCTGATTCATGCTTGATGTTGTGAAATTAAGCTGTGAGAATGTTCAATGCATGAAAATATATTGCATGTATATAATTTTATATATAAAGATGAATATGATATGTGCATGTCAGTTACTGGCATGATCATCCTCTGTTCCAGGTTACAGGAGTACAAAACTGTTCAAAATTTTGATTTCTCTTCCCCTGATCCTTATTAAACTGTAGGATCTAAACAAGAATTTCTTTTTTAAGCCTAATTCAAATTTTAAAAATAAATTTAAGCAAATTAGATCAAAGATTTCTCTGCAAATTGAAAAATAAAGGCAAACTTAAAACGTATTAAAAATTTAATTATTATGATTCCTGATCTCAATTACATAATTCGAAATGTTTTTGAAATTAATAATTTTTAAAAAGCAAAACCATTATTTTTAATAAAGAATCCTCTGAGAAAATTGAGGATGAACGGAATCATGTTTTTCACGAACTATTGAGTGTCAGGGTTGTCTTCAGAGGTGCTTGGGCGATCGTCGAACTCGAGAAAAATGTGAGATGAATTTATAATCCATCGAGGATGCTAATCAAAGTCGATCTAAGGTTTAAACCCTTAATTTGGTCAAGGTGAAGTTTTTGGTCGCTGTAGTTTCATCACCACATTGTAGCCGATGGCACCGGTGCGATCGAAGCATCGAAGTCAGGCAAAGCTCCGAACGGAGTATCAACGTCGTTGTTGGCCTAAGGAGATCAAACGAGAGGGTTTCTAATGATCAAGTTTAATGTCAGTTTGGGTTAAGAAGCTCGATCACGATTTCGCCATCATCTTGGGTTTCTGGGTGCTCTGGTGGCTAGTGGAGGCTATCGTCGATTCGTCAAGGGTCATGGCATCGATTGGAGATCGTAAAAATGTTTGTGCGTGTGGACGGCATGAAGCTTGTATCAGTAGGCTTGAGTTTGGTAATAGGGATGATTGTCTCGAAGTGTTCTTCGGGAAATAGGGGTACAGGCTCGGGTATAGGCTCGAAGTATTTTTGAGTTGCACCGGGATTTTTTTCTAAAATTAAAACAAATTTTAAAGTTGAAAGGGTGACTCGGGTGGGTTTTGAAAAAGAATCAAAGCAGATGGCTCTTTGACTCGGGTGATGCTCAGGAAGATCTCAGGTTCGATAAAAAAAAAATTCCAATTTAAACTAAATAAAAATTTTAGCATTTCAACTCGTTCTTTAATTAGTTGTTTTGATTTAAGTCTAAAATTAGTGAAAAGGTAATTAAGTTTATTTAATCATGTGATCACAATTTACAAATTAATTTTAAAAATTAATTTGTGATAAATAATGAAAATAAAGAGTTAATTATAAGAAATGTTTTTAAATCATCAATTAACCTAAATATTTTGAGTTAATCATTGTGTTAATGTTAACTAATTACAAGGTTTGTTAATTAAAGTTTAAATGATAATTGAGTTAAATAATTTATAACTATTTAATAATTAAAGAATAAGTTCTTAATTAAAAGTTAACTAATTATATAATTAAGGTAAATTAATTATTGGTTTAAGTAATTAATTTATAATTAAAGATTAACTAATTAAGGTAATTAATTAATAATTAATTAATTAATGAAGGTAATTAAGATTTAATTAATTAAGAATTAAGGATTAATTTATTATTAATTAAGGCTAATTAATTATTAATTAAGGTTAATTAGTGAAAATAATTATGTAATTAATTAATTATAATCACACGATTAGTTCATCTTAATTGTAGACGATGAATTGTTATTGAATGCTTTGTATTGATTGATATCCCTAATATGTGGTTGTGATACTATGTGATATGAACTGCTTTGTGCTGAACTGTGATATCGGTGTACATATTACTGTGTGAATGTGAAAACCCCTTGTCCCGTAAAACGACATTTGAATTTCGATGCGACAGGGAGTCGGATTGGATATCCGAAACCCGCATCGAACGATAATGGTGAATCTTTGTGAATGATATATCCACGTGTTTTTAAATTAAACGCTCACTATTCGGTTTAGCCGGAAGAGGACTTTGTATCATATAACCCTTTCTGAATAGTGATACGACGAAACGGATATCAATTGAAGATGGTGGTGAAGACCGGGTGTCTTCGAGAATGATAGGATAACCTGTCGAATGAATCTGCACTGAGTTGCTCCGGTATAAAGATCTCCGTATGTGATGGGGAGTTCGATCGGGATTGAGGATGCCCGGATTGCAAGGGCTTCTTCCTTTATTGGACGAAGTGCCTTCGGTTCTATTCGAACCCAGAGCAGACTTCTATGGTAGTATGTATGACATTAAACTTTGAGATATAAAGCTGATCTCTATCAAATACATTTCTATTTGGTGACGGAAAATTTACTCTCTTAGCTTAGCACCCTTCTCTGAAATGTAAGAGCTCAGAGATTATGTAGTTAATGGTTATCAGTGATATACTCCTAATTTGGTAGTGTGGCATGCTGAGTGTTGCTGAGTGTGGTAGAGTGCTGCTGATCATTTGTTGATCGAAGCATAGCTTTTGTATAAAGCGTAGCTTTGTGGACGAGACCTCATCGGACCTCACACCCCAGAAATGGTCGAAACAGGAAAGATGCGGCAAGATTACGAGGGCAGCGCCCTTTAGGATATGTCTATTTCCTTCTGAGAAAAGGTGATATCATGGTATGGGACCCAGATATTTCACCATTGTGGTTGCTGCAAATTTATTACCTTATGGTTGTTGCTTTGTGGTTGAGGGCCCTCGGATAAAGGTCGGTAACGACCGAGGGATGGCATACTTGTGTAGCAATTACCTAGTTACAGAGGTAACCCGGCCTTGTATTGGTAGGGAGCTCGTTAAGTTCTCGGGGCGTCCCTCCAGAGGCGTACCCATGTGGCATAGGAAGTTCCTTAGCCTGACCATTTGTTGAAAATCCGAACTCCAATACGAAACCCTTATGATTTCAGTTGTATAACCTGCCACCTCAAGTGGTAGCTATAGCAGGCATAATATAATGGTACCTATGCTGGCTATGATTAATATTATACTTTCGAAATGTTTTTCACACTATGCACTAATAATAATGTCAAAGTATTTTCTCATGTCAAGCATATTTGACTATCATAAGGGGAAATCTTCTCTAATTGTGTGATTGCATTGTGTGTGTGGGGAGGCCTTATGGTAGTTTCATTTTTCAAAAGCATGAACGATTTTCTTTTATAAATTGTTTTTGTACAAACAACTGTTTTTGTTTACTCATACCAGTCTCATGACTGACCCGGAGTTTATTGTTTCCTTCCTAAACTCTGGGTGCCCATAATTTCCACACGGGCAGTATAGAAGCAGATTATCCGTGTTTTGGAGCTAGTTTGGATCTAAAAGTCTTTTGGGGGCTGTCGTATTTTGGGAAGCTTTTGGCCTTGGAAACCTTTTGAAGTGTTTGGGGTTTTGGAAGACCTTATCAAAGTCAAAGTATGTTGGAACTGTTGAAGACTTGTTATTCCGCTATGGTGTTACCATTTTGTTGTTGTATCATATGTGTAGCACTCTAATGATGGTTGTCGAATGTTGTAATAATATTGTGATGAGTGTTGTATATGTATTGTTCATTAATGTAATCATCTTTTGTTTTTACTGTGATATTCCCGAATTTCAAGGGAATTTAAAATATGATAATCCCTTAATTGATAATTTATAATTGGTAAATTTCATCTTTTAAAAGCTAATAAAATTGTTTTCTATTTATAATATATATATATATTGGTGTGTGTGTGTGCATATATATATATATATATATATATATATATATATATATATATATATACATATATTGTAAACGGGAAGTCATGGATTCAAATTAATAAAAGAAATGTTTTCAAATTGTAATATATATATATATGTGTATGAATGTATATAGTATGATTTGAAGTTATGATTTAATTCAATTTAATATTTTTCAAAGCTATTTAAAAAGTGGCAAAGTTATGATTATTTACAAATTTAATAATGTGTTTATTTAAATATAAATATATTTGAGTTGATTTTTAAGTTGGATTTTAAATTGAATTTAAATTTGGATTTAAATTTGAATATTTAAAGATAATTTTTTTTAAATATTTTGAATATAAGAATATATGGATATGTTTTTTTACTAAAATAAGATTTGTTTTATATTATTTCTTTAAAAGAAATTTATTTATATAAATTTAGAAAATATTTATTTAATAGTAAATAAATACAAAAGTTTAATATTTACATTTAAAATGGATTAAATATACTATATATGATTTTATTTAAAATATGATTGGATTTTATTTAATCTTCTTTTAAAAAAAGGTTTTGTTTTCTTAAAATTAGAAAATCACTTATTAATTATTAAATTAATTTCAAAAAGCTTTTAAATCTTTTAAAATAATATAAAAATAAATTATGCCAAGTGTTAGGTTATTAATTCCTTTATTAACATGTGTAATAAAATTTAGTAGGGTAGAGACAAGTGTCATTTCCTTTTTATTTTCTTTTTCTTTAAATTTTAATAAATTAAAATAAACTCTATTTCAACTCCTATCTTCCTCTTCATTTCCTTTTTCTATCTTCATTTCTAAAATCAAAGAGAAACTCAACCTGCAAAGAAATCTCAGATCAAAACTAAAACCAGAAATCCTCAAAAACAAACCTGTAAAATTCTTGAAAACATTCTTCTAAAACCCTATAATTCATTTCTCAAACCAGAAATCCAAGAATCGCAACGCTGTAAACATTCTTCAAGTTCAAACTAAAACCCTGTAATCATCTTCCAAAATCTAAGCCCAACCTTTAAGTATTTTTCAAAAGCCTGTAACCTTCTCAAATATCAAGCCTGCAACAACATTTTTTAAAAGTTCAAGTAAAGAAAACCTGTAGCAATTTTATCAAGCAAGCTATCCAGCAATCTGTATTTCAGTTTTAAGAAATTCAAGTCTTAAAATCATCTCAACAATCCAAACTTTCTAGTATTCAAATCAAAGCAGTCAAGTCTTCAAAGTTCAATCCATTTTCATGCTTTCCAGTTTCAAAAAAAAGCCTCTATTCATCTTTTTTCAAGGTGGGTAAATTTGTAATTTAAAAACAGTTTAAATCTGAGACTTGAACTTTGATGCATGGTTGAAATCTTGAAGTAAAATAGATTGAAATATGCTTAGATTTGAATGTATGTGTATACATTATGTGATATGTCTGATGATCATCTCTGGTGTTTTACAGTATTTCTTTCGTCAATAGAAGGGTTCACATCTTCATATGTATTTGATTACAGGCTAGGATCTGCGAATAGAAAATGTTTCTAAGTATATGAGTTTAATTTTAAAAATATTTTTAAATAAATATATAAGGTATTTATTTTAAAAAATTGAAATCTTAAGGTCTGATCATATTATAGGCTAAAATTAAATGTCTAGATTTCTTGAATCAATTCTATAACATGATTCTAGATTTCAAATGATGAATTTACAAACCTGAATCAAAATTTTTAGTTTAGTATCCTCTGTGTTATTCGAAATTGTATGAATTTTGGTTTATCACCAATATATGGGGATCGGTATGGTGAACTTCATTGGGATCTTGGTCGAAGCTGTCTGGAGGTCTGATAACTACGGGAAAAATGTGATTGTATTTTATTTTAAGCCGTGATGGCCTGAATGAGCTAGACTAGGGTTCGACATCCACTATTTGGCTACTTGGTTTCGCGATGTCGTGGGTTGTTTGGGAGGCACCGGAAGCGTTTGTGAGTGGTTGAACGGTTGCGTAGGATTGTGATGTTGCTTGGATTGAAGGGGTGTGAACTCTAGTGCGCGAGGTTGTCGTTGGTGAGTGATTTTAGTCGGAGAGGTTGATTCTAGTTTTCGGTCTAAAGACTCAATTTCGAGTCAAGATGAAATTACGATATCTAGATGGTCGTGGATGATGTCGGGGTCATTATCGACTTGTTGGAGACTAGAAGAACGGCCGGGGAAGGGTGGTGCATCGGTTCATGTGCACCGTGCACGTTTGTGTATCAGGTGTGAAGGAAGTTTTGAGGAAGAAATCTTTTTCTCGAGTTCGAGTTCATGTGTTTCTATGTTTGGATCGAACCAGTGGGGACAAGGGACTCGTGAGTGATTAGCTTCAGGTTTTATTTTTTTTAAAACTTAAACTAAGTTTTGAAAAAAAAGGGAAAGTGGGATTTTCTCGGGTAAGTACTCGAGTGGCTTGCGGGTTGAACCAGAAGCAACTCTATAAAACAGTTTTTAAAATAAAAGAATAAGAATTTAAATTTAAATAAATTTTGGTTTAAAAACTTTCATAAATCTCTTTTACATAAAATAAGTATTCTTTAACATATGAATTTAAAAGGGTTGTAAATTGACATAAATTTTTCTAAAGTTAAGTGTGTTAATCATTTTTAAATCTTAAATTTAAAAATGAAATTTTAAGTGTAAATTTAAAAATAAAATTTCGAAGACTTTCTTAATGATAATTAAATCATATATAAGAACAATACTTTATCTTAAAGTTAATTAAGATTTAATGTCTTGAAATTGATTAAATTAAGAAGTTAATTAAAGAATAATTAATCTATTTAATTAATTAAAAATTAAGGATTTATAAATAAGTAATTAAAAGATCATTAATTAATTAATTAATCAAAGATGAATTAATGTGCAATTAAGGATCTTTAATTAGATAAGTTAAGCTTATAAATTAATGATTAGGAATTAATTAATCGAGTAATTAAAAGATAATTGAGTTATAGTTAAGCACATAATTAATTAAAGATTAATTAATTGATAATTAAGACATAATTAATTTTTAATTAATAATGATTAATTAAAGAATAATTATTTAAGGAAGTAACTAAATAATTTTAAATAATTAATGAAGATCATTAACTAGGGATTGTTAAATAATTAATTAATTATATGAATTTTAATAATTACTTCGATTAATTAATTGAGGATAATCAATTGATGATTGGTTAAGCATAATTACTTAATGAATGTAATTAAAGGGATTAATTACTGAGTGTAATTAGTAAAATTAATTTGATTAGTTTAAGTTAACTAATTGGTTTAATTAATTTAAAATAATCATTGGATGATAGGTTAAGTATAATTACTTAATGTAATTTATTAATTATAATTACATAGTGAAGTAATTAGAGGATAATTACAAGATGTAATTAATTAAAGAATGGAAGATGTTTTGGGTTTAATTACTAAGTGTAATTAATAAGGAAGGATAATTACTTAGTGAAAGTAACTAATAATTAATTACTTAGTGTAACTAATTAAAGAATTGATTAATAAAGCTATTTAAAGTTAATTATGTGACGTAATTAATTAAGGATAATTAATTACTGATTGTGATTAATGAAGGTTGATTAATGAATAAAGAATGATTAAAGATTAATTATTAAATAAGATTAATAATTAATTAAGAAGTAATTCAAGGTTCACTAATTAATGTAATTAATGACGTAATTAAGGATTGATTAATTAAAGGTAATTAATCAATAATAAGTGATTATAAAGTAATTAATTAAATGTAATTAAATAAGGATAAATGTAATTAATTATAGTTAATTAATTAATGAAGTAATTAAAGGTTAATTAATGTATTTGGTTAAGAATAATTAATTTGTTTGTAAAATTAATTAAAGGCTAATTGCGTAAATGTAACTAAAGGATAATTAATCAAGGATGATTAATTAAGATGAATGATAGATGGTGATTAATTAATTGATTTATAATTAATTAATGGTTATGTAAGTAAGATTTATGTGATGAAAGTAATTAATTTAATTTATTTTAAATTAAATAGAGATGTAAGTAATTAATTTAATTCATTTTAAGTTAATTAAAGATAGTGCGATTAATTAATCCTTGCTTATGTGTGGATGATGATATTGATTGCCTTGAATGGTTTGAGATCTCAGATATGAGATAAGTGATGCTGTGTGATATGGATGTTTTGGTTGAATTGTGATGATAATGTGGATTATCTATTTGTGATGATGTGAATTATCTATCTCCGTGAATATAGATAATCATTTGAACTGAATTGTTTTAACTTTAAAACAACTTGGACCTAAAAGATGGCGTTTTGGATTTCAATGAGACCGGCATCAGATTTGCTTCAGTATAACTTGATAGGGGGTTCTCGCTTTGCTTTTGGTGGCGAACGGGAGACTCTTACCCCTACATGTCCCCTGAAGAAGTATAAGGCCTTGAGGGGTTGGTTGCGAGTCGAGAGGCTAGCCATAAAAGCAATTTCGAGGTACTACTGTGAGCCACGGCGGAGAGTGGCCGCTGTCGATGGTTGCGAAGCCTAGATCTTCATAGGTGGTATCAGAGCGCTAGGTTGAGTGAGTACCTAGGCTTTGGAGTGATTTGTTTCTTTAGAGAGCGTATTTGTAATTTTGATATATATATATATATATATATATATATATATATATATATATATATATATATTTCTACCTATTTGTTGGGTTACCTATTCGGGTTTTCCGAAATAAGTTCTAAAGGCAGGATGGGTAGTGGTGTGTGTATCACGACTACCAATGGAAGAAGTCTGCTTGTTGAGGTTGGAAGAGTATCTGTCGAGACTGTAGACCCAATACCGTCTCGAGTGAGATTTCCAGCATGATGTAATGATTTCTATCTGATGGAAACTTGATAAGGTTCTGAGTCCATCTTTGTAGTGCAAGTTTGGATGAGTAAAGCTTGGATCTGTCGGTTAGGCAGAAGCAAGTAATGGTATCTTGGCAACTTTGAAAAGAAGCAGCTGTGTGATGAGACGTAGTGACTATGAATGTTTTTGAAGATGTTTCTTTTGGAGCAAGTTTAAGGAAGTGTGTCTGCATCAGTGATGAGATTGAGTTCATCAGAGTGTTTGTGTTTGGGTTGAAACCTGAGTTTCTTGAAGAGATGTCTGCCCACCTTAAGGCTCTGTGTGAGATTGGATGATGTGGATTTGGGGTTCAAGGAGTTTTGGATAAGAAGTCTTTGGTATTTGTCAGCACTGCAACTCGGAGGTGTTCTGTGTGCCAGCAAGAAGGTCATCTCTAAGCAGTTTTCTTGAGGTGAAGTTCAGAAGCAGCAAAGTGAATCCATTTCTTCGATTGGCTAGATAAGCATAAGCTATTCTAATTGGTAAAGAGAGAACATTATATTTGGAAATTAGGAAGGGTTGATCGCAAAAGTCACTTACGATAGTTGAGTGTTCCCTTGGGTGATCTTTTGCTTAGGATCGAGGCATCACTAGGGTATGGAAGTTATTGGAGATTTTTTTAGATGTCTTCTAGTAGTCAGAGTTCTGCCATAGCATCTTGAGATTGAGTTTTTGTATCGACTAGGGTTCTAAGAGTGATACCGATGGTTCAGCTAGTTGAAGGATGATTTCTAGAGAGAGTTTGGTGAAGCAGCTTAGGATTTGGCAAAACTTCTGAGTTTTTCTTCTATGGATCTGATGAACCGTATCTTCTTGGATGTGTTGGTCAAGTTTGTGCTCGTATTCATCGTCGGCATTCTCATCTACTTCAGATCATAGTTGTTCAGCGGAAGCGAGGTAATAGCTGTTCTACAGTAGAAGCAATTGTATGTTGTAGTGTTTTGGATTAGAGGGTTTCTACAGAAATTTTTCAAGATTAAGAGTGCTCTTGTTTTGTCTTTTTCGAATTGGAAGAGTAAGTTTGTAGTCTACTGATGTTGGCAGAGTAGAGTTGTGTTCTTGAGTTTGGTTGATCTTGAGAGGATCATTATATTGGGTTGTCTTTGGTCCATTTTGTTTCTAGAGGCATCAGCGAAGAATGAGCTGATCAGGAAGGTTGAAGGCAGCCCAGGATTGTCAGGAGAGTTTTGAGGATAAGAGATGGAGGAATTTGAATTCTAAAATCGAAGATTTGATTTTGGATAAGTTTCTCTGATCAAAGGAGCTATAAGTTTGATAAGACTGGTAGCTAGCTCCACGATATTGGATCTTTCTTGTGTTCTGGTAAGGATAAGTGCTTTGTTTTTCAGGGTTGAATTACCATTTTGAAGACTGGGATTCAATGTGTTTTACGTGTCACTGATGGAGTACGTGTCCGATCCATCGCTGGTTTTGGAACCCGCAGTTCAGGGGGTTTTGGTAGTTGAGCATGACTTGACTGTGGTTTGATATCCTGTTCAGTTTTGAAGATCTTATTGTGTAGGAGCTCAAAAGCTTAGTGGTGTAGATGGTTTGGATTCAGTAGAGCGAGTATTCCAGTGTCTGTACCTGGGAAACTCTGGATAGTTTTAGAAAGCTTATCCGGATTTGTATCCAGATAGCTGGAAATTGTTTGTTTGGGTAGATTTGTTTGTTTAGTTAATAGTGTATGGTTGTTATATATGCTAGAATTGTTTGAAATAAATTTTTTAGATTATCTTTGTTTTAAAGCTCGGGGATGAAATTCTTTTAAGGGGGAGGAATGTGATATTCCGGAATTTCAAGTGAATTTAAAATATGATAATCTCTTAATTAAATAATTTATAATTGGTAAATTTCATCTTTTAAAAGCTAATAAAATTGTTTTTTATTTATAATATATATATATATATATGGTATATATATTGTAAATGGGAAGTCCTGGATTCAAACTAATAAAAGAAATGTTTTAAAATTGTAATATATATGAATGTATATAGTATTATTTAAAGTTATGATTAAATTCAATTTAATATTTTTCAAAGCAATTTAAAAAGTGGCAAAATTATAATTCTTTACCAATTTAGTAATGTGTTTATTTAAACATAAATATATTTGAGTTGATTTTTAAGTCGGATTTTAAATTGAATATGAATTTGGATTTAAATTTGAATCTTTAAAGATAAATATTTTTTAAAATATTTTGAATATAAGAATATATGGATATGTTTTTATTAAAATATGATTTTTTTTAAATTATTTCTTTAAAAGAAATTTATTTATATAAATTTAGAAAATATTTATTTAATAGTAAATAAATACAAAAGTTTAATATTTACATTGAAAATGGATTAAATCTACTATATATGATTTTATTTAAAATATGATTGGATTTTATTTAATCTTCTTTTAAAAAAAGTTTTATTTATTTAAAATTAGAAAAGCACTTATTAATTTAATTTCAAAAAGCTTTTATATCTTTTAAAATAGTATAAAAATAAATTATGCTAAGTGTTAGGTTATTGATTCCTTTATTAACATGTGTAATAAAATTTAGTAGGGTAGAGACAAGTGTCATTTCCTTTTTATTTTCTTTTTCTTTAAATTTTAATAAATTAAAATAAACTATATTTCAACTCCTATCTTCCTCTTCATTTTCTTTTCTATCTTCATTTATAAAAACAAAGAGAAACTCAACCTGCAAAGGAATCTCAAATCAAAACTAAAACCAGAATTCCTCAAAAACAAACTTGTAAAATTCTTAAAAAGAATCTCCTAAAACCCTGTAATTCATTTCCCAAACCAGAAATCCAAGAATCCCAACCCTGTAAACATTCTACAAGTTCAACTAAACCCTGTAATCACCTTCCGAAATCTAAACCAAGCCTGTAAGTATTTTTCAGAAGCCTATAACCTTCTCAAATATCAAGCCTGCAAAAACATTTTTTAAAAGTTCAAGTAAAGAAAACCTGAAGCATGGTTTATCAAGCAAGCCATCCAGCAATCTGTATTTTAGTTCTAAGAAATTCAAGTCTTAAAATCATTTCAGCAATCCAAACTTTCCATTTTTCAAATCAAAGCAGTTAAGTCTTCAAAGTTCAATCCAGTTTTCATGCTTTCCTGTTTCAAAAACAAAGCCTCTGTTCGTCATTTTTTTTAAGGTGAGTAAATTTTTAATTAAAAAACATTTTAAATCTGAGACTTGAACTTTGATGCATGGATGAAATCTTGAAGTAAGATAGTTTGGAATGATTTGCATGTATGCTTAAATTTGAACGTATATGTATACATTATGTGATATGTCTGATGATCATCTCTGTTGTTTTATAGTATTTCTTTCATTAATATAAAGGTTCATATCTTCATATGTATTTGATTATAGGCTAGGATCTGAGAGTAGAAAATGTTTGTGAGTATATGGGTTTAATTATAAAATTAGTTTTAAATAAATATATGAGGTATTTATTTTAAAAAAATTGATATCTTATGGCCTGATCATATTATAAGCTAAAATCAAATTTCCAGAATTCTTGAATCAATTCTATAACATGATTCTAGATATCAAATGACGAATTCAGAAACCTGAATCAAAATATTTAGTTTAGTATCCTCTATGATAATCGAAATTGTATGAATTTTAGTATGTCACCAATATATGGCGATTGGCATGGTGAACTTCATTGGGATCTTGGTCGAAGTTGTCTGGAGGTTTGATAACTGCGGGAAAAATGTGATTGTATTTTATTTTGAGCCGTGGTGGCCGGAATGAGCTAGACTTGGGTTCGACTTCCAACATTGGGCGATTTGGTTTGGTGATGTTGTGGGTTTTCTAGGAGGCACCGGAAGCGTTCGCGGGTGGTTGAATGGTTGTGTAGGCTTGTGACATTGCTTGGATTGAAGGGGTGTGAACTCTGGTGGGCGAGGTTGTCGCCGGTGAGTGATTTTAGCCGGAGAGGTTGATTTCAGTTTTTGGTCTGAAGACTCAATTTCGAGTCGAGACAAAATCGTGATATCTCGATGGTCGTGGATGATGTCGAGTTCGTTATCGACTTGGTGGAGACCAGAAGAATGGCCGGAGAAGGGTGGTGCATCGGTTCATGTGCACCGTGCATGTCTGTGTATCAAGTGTGAAGGAAGTTTTGGTGAATAAAGCGTTTTCTCGGGTTCGAGTACGCATGTTTCTATGTTTGGCTCGAAGCAGTTAGGACAAGGGGCTCCAGAGTGATTAGCTTCAGGTTTTATTATTTTTAAAACGTAAACTTAGTTTTGAAAAAAAAGGGAAAGTGGGATTTTCTGAGGTAAGTACTCGAGTGGCTTGCGGGTTGAACCCGAAGCAACTCTATAAAACAGTTTTTAAAAAGTATTTAAAATAAAAGAATAAGATTTTAAATTTAAATAAATTTTGGTTTAAAAACCTTCATAAATCTCTTTTATATAAAATAAATATTCTTTAACATTTGATTTAAAAGGGTTGTAAATTGATTTAAATTTTGTTAAAGTTAAATGTGTTAATCATTTTTAAATCTTAAATTTAAAAATGAAATTTGAAGTGTAAATTTGAGAATAAGATTTCAAAGACTTTATCAATGGTAATAAAATCATATGTAAGAAGAATACTTTATCTGAAAGTTAATTAAGATTTAATGTCTTGAAATTGATTAGAAGTTAATTAAAGAATAATTAATCTATTTAATTAATTAAAAATTAAGGATTTGTAAATAAGTAATTAAAGGATCATTAATTAATTAATTAATCAAAGATGAATTAATGTGTAATTAAGGATCTTCAATTACATAAGTTAAGGTTATAAATTAATGATTAGGAATTAATTAATCAAGTAATTAAAAGATTAATTGAGTTATAGTTAAGCACATAATTAATTAAAGATTAACTAATTGATAATGAAGACTCAATTAATATTTAATTAATAACGATCAATTAAAGAATAATTACTTAAGGAAGTAACTAAAGAATTTTAAATAATTAATGAAGATCATTAACTAGGGATTATTAAATAATTAATTAATGTGATAAATTTTAATAAATAATTGGATTAACTAATTAAGGACGATCAATTAATGATTGGTTAAGCATTATTACTTAACGAAAGTAATTAAAGGGATTAATTACTGAGCATAATTAATTAAATTAATGCGATTAGTTTAAGTTAATTAATTGGTTAAATTAATTTAAAATAATCATTGGATGACAGGTTAAGTATAATTACTTAGTGTAGTTTATTAAGTATAATTACTTAGTGAAGTAATTAGAGGATAATTACAGGATGTAATTAATTGAAGAATAGAAGATGTTTTGGGTTTAATTCTTAATGTAATTAATAAGGAAGGATAATTACTTAGTGAAAATAATTAATAATTAACTACTTAGTGTAATTAATTTAAGAATTGATTAACAAAGTTATTTGAAGTTAATTAAGTGATGTAATTAATTAAGGATAGTTAATTACTGATTATGATTAATCAAGGTTGATTAATGAATAAAGAATGATTAAATATTAATTATTAAATATGATTGATAATTAATTAAGAAGTAATTAAGAGATCATTAATTAATGTAATTAATGATGTAATTAAGGATTGATTAACTAAATGTAATTATTCAATATTAAGTGATTATAAAGTAATTACTTAAATGTAGTTAATTAGGGATAAATGCAATTAATTATAGTTAATTAATTAATGAAGTAATTAAATGTTAATTACTTTGTTTGGTTAAGAATATTTAATTTGTTTGTAAAATTAATTAAAGGCCAATTACTTGAATGTAATTAAAGGATAATTAATCAAGGATGATTAATTAAGATGAATGATTAGATGGTGATTAATTAATTGATTTGTAATCAATTAATGTTTATGTAAGCAAGATTTATGTGATGAAAGTAATTAATTTAATTTATTTTAAATTAATTAGAGATGCCAGTAATTAATTTAATTCATTTTAAATTAATTAAAGATAGTGTGATTAATTAATCCTTTCTTATGTGAGGATGATGATATCGATTGCCTTGAATGGTTTGAGATCTCAGATATGAGATAAGTGATGATGTGTGATGTGGATGCTTTGGTTAAATTATGATGATGATGTGGATTATCTATTTGTGATGATGTGAATTATATATCTATGTGAATATAGATAATGATTTGAATTGAATTGTTTTAACTTTAAAACAACTTGGACCTAAAAGATGGCGTTTTGGATCTCGATGAGACCGGTATTGGGTTTCCTGATTTGGATATCCGTAAATCACATCGATCCAAATTAACGATAGGTCATGAATCTCAAGTGAAGACAAAGATTCATAGTGCAAGGGTTATCGTTGTTAACTCTGAGGGTGATTCCAAAATGAGTGTAACGACATAATGCCTTCGGTTTCTTTCGAACCCGGAACGAACTTGTATGGATCGAATGCTTTCAGAACATCATCAGGTGGACGATGAGCATTCTAAGATAGACGTGTTCTACAAAGGTAATGATAGGCTTAAGCCTCATCAACCGGGAATGGCTAAAACAGGGGAGGTGCAGCAAGGCTAAGTGGGTAGCACCCAAGTAGGACAAGATTTTCCCCTGTTTAAAAGTCCCTTTTTATTCGGCTGTGTGGGGCGGTTGATTCGCGACAACTGCCGTGGTTTTCTTGTTCGGAACTATCCAGTAAGGGGTTGTTCCGGCCTTGTGTTGCAGGGGAGTGGGAGTAATCCTCGGTACGGTGATCTAGACCACGTACTGTGACGGGCGGTACCCCAATAGCCCTGCCATTGTATGGAATCCAAACTCCAATAAGTGTTGTACGTTTTAGTTGTGCCCAACTATGTTGGAACATGAGATGTAAGCATTCCAGCTATTTCTATATTTTACTTGAAAACCCTAGACCCTATTATAATATCCCTAGATTTCTTATCAAATGTTTTGGTTAGCGTAAGGTAAAAACTTACCCATGTTTATGTGTAGGGAGTCTTACGTGATACCTTTTGTTTTCAAAGGTTTTCAAAGTTAAACAATTTTAACCCGTTTACTCACACCAGACCCATGTCTGACCCAAGTGTTTATTTTCTGTTTTATTAAACTCTTGGGTACTCAAATTTTCACGAGTAGCCAAGGGATTCAGGTTAGCTTTGACAAACTATGGAGGAGGTATGGAGCAAAAGGCTTCAGCGTTGTAGATGTATAGGTGGTTCTGCTGTGTTGATCTCTGAGTCATTTGTTTGAATTGTATTTTGAGTTGTAATAACTAGACAGGTGTTTATAACTGTCTAGTATGTGTTGTATAAGATGTGTAACACTGATATATGATGTATACTATGTAATATCTATGTGATTAATATAATTTATTCGTTCCGCTGTTGAGATTCTGATGTTGTTTTCTTTCTTTCTTCTCTATCTTTTCTCTACTCTATCCCTTTCTTTCTTACTTATGATACGTCTTTCAGTGGAGAGAAAGACGGGTCATGACATTTCCACTTCTCTATATTCATCTAATGTTGTTATAAGCTCCATCCGAACTGGAATTCAATGTTTGAATCTCCGGTAGTCGAATACAAGTGAGGTATTTGACGTCGATTTTTGAACGCTGGTTTTCGGGTCGTGACAAGTGGTATCTCTTTACCATACTTCGCCTCAGATTAGCCGCCACAATCACCAAAAGAATCTGCAGCCAATTTTCCTGGTTCCAACCTCCTACAAGCTTCCTTCAACCAAAATCTCGACATCGTCCATCACACCGATCACCGTGAATTCACGATAAACCCAAAATCATACAACACTAATTATCTCATTGTATACTTGACTAAAAATTATGATTTTTGTGCCTAAATTCATAATTTTCCATGGAAATTCATTTTATGCAATCTAAACTTGGAATTAAAATCATCAATTTGTGACCTATCCTGGTTTTCCTCTATAAATTTCCAAATTCTGATAAAATCATTAAAAATGAATACTTGATATTACTTTTAAAATTTACAACACCTTGTTATAGACAATTTCCATTTATACATCTCAGCCTAAAATTGATTACAAAGGGAGATTTTAAAATTTTATAAGTAAATGAAGCCTGTAATTTAGGCAAGTTCATTCTTATCACAAACATGCACAAAGAAACCATCCAAACATCATACACGCACATATGAATTTTATATAAACATTATTCACTATATTTCTACAACAATTATCATGAACAGATTTTAAAAACTATTTTTAAAGAAGGTTTACTCACCTGAAATAGTTGAACAGAGCTTTAAATTGAGATGTTTTGAAAACTTGAATTGCTTTGTTGCTGAGAATGTTTTAATCTTTGAAACATAATGATCATGTCTTTAAAAATTGAATTGGAGTTGTTGCTTTGATCTCTTTGAAAACTTGAAGCTTTGATGATAAAATTTGAAGATGATTACAGCTTATAGGTTTTTAATCTGGATTCTTATTTGCTTGATTTTGATTTGTTGAATTGATCCTTACTGCTTAATCTTGAAACTTGAAACTATTGTTAGATGTTGAGTTGAATTGATTCCTTACATTACTTACTTGATTAAGTTGAGAGTTTAAAGTTGTCACTGAGTTTTGAATTTCAGTTTTCTTTTATTTTAGAAAATATGAAAAGAGAAGAAGGATGAGAAAGCATTTGAATTGAAAGTGAAAAAAATCAGGTTTCTCTAATACTTATTGCATATAAATTAAATTTTAAGAGAAAAGAAAAAAAGTGAATGTTGACACTTGTTTAAAAACTTACCATTTGTCATTAACATATGCTTATCATCTAACACTTGTTACTAATGTGACATGATTATTTAACACTTGTAATTATGAAATTGTTATTTATTTTGTCTGTTAATAATAAACTTTTATTTTTACTTTACTATTTAATAATTACTTTCTCAATTTATATAAATAAAATTCTTTAAAGAAAATGTTATAAAACAAATTATATACAAATGAAATCTTATACATATATTTTAAAATCCAAAATATTTTAAAATATCTATCCTTTGAAATTTAGAATTTAAATCCAAATTCAAATTCAAATTAAATTTAAAAATCCAATTTAACATCAACTTATACATATACATATACAAATAAAAACACGTTTAATTTGAAAATAACAATTCTATTTTCTTTAAAATCTATTTATATCTTTATATAAAACAACACATTATTATTATTGTTTCAAAATATCAGAGCGCTAGATTGAGTGAATACCTAAGCTTTGGAGTGATTTCGTTCTTGAGAGAGCGTATTTGTAATTTTGATATATATATATATATATATATATATATATATATATATATATATATATATTTCTTCCTATTTGTTGGGTTACCTGTTTGGGTTTTCCAATATGATTTCTAGAGGTAGAAAGGGTAGTGGTATGTGTAGCACAACTACCAATGGAAGGAGTCCGAGTGTTGAGGTTGGAAGTGTATCTGCCGAGGCTGTAGGCCCAATACTGCCTCGGGTGAGCTTTGCAGTGGTGTAAGGATTTCACCAATCTCTAAAGGAATCCTTTTTAAGGTTCAGAGTCCATATTTGCAGTGCAAGTTTGGATGAGTGAAATTTGGATTTGTTGGATGTGCATAAGCGAGTGATGGTATCTTGGAAACTTTAGGAAGGAGCAGTTGCGTGGTGAGACGCAGTATCTATGGATGTTTCTGAAGATTATTCTTTTGGAGCAAGTTTAAGGTAGTGTGTCTGCATCGGTGATGAGACTATGTTCAGCAGGGTGTTGTGTTTGGTTTGAGGCTCGAGTTCCTTGAAGAGATGTCCGTCGATCTCTAGGCTCTGTGTGGGATTGGATGATATGGATTTGAGGTTCCATGAGATTTGTATAGGATGTCTTTGGCATTGTGTCAGCAATGCAGCTCGGAGGTGTTATGTGTGCAGATAAGAAGGTCATCTGGCTAAGCAGTGTTCTAGAGGTGGACTTCAGAAGCAGCAGAGTGGACCCATTTCTTCGATAGGTTGGCTAGATAGGAATAAGTTGTTATGATTGGTAAAGAGAGAATAGTATCTTTGGAAATTAGGCTGGGTTGATTGCAAAAATGACTTGCGATAGTTGAATGTTCTCTTGGGTAATCTTTTACATGGGATCGAGGCATCTCTAGGGAATATAGAAGTTATCGAAGTAGTTAGATACTTTTCCGGATGTCTTCATAGTAGCCAAGGTTTGCCATGGCATCTGGAGATTGAGTTTTCATATTAACTAGGATTCCAGGAGTGATACCGGTGGTTCAGCTAGTAGAAGGATGGTTCCTAGAGAGAGGATTTGGTGCAGCAGCTCAAGATTTTGTGGAACTTATGAGTTTTCTCTTTATGGATCTGATGAACCGTGCCTTCTAGGATGTATTGGACAAGTCTGTGCTAGTGTTCATCATTAGCATTCTCATCTACTCTAGATCAGAGTTGCTCGGCGGAAGCAAGATAGCAGCTGTTTTAGAGAGGAAGTAACCTTAGACACCTTGGAAGTTCGTAGATTTCTTGGATTAGAGGGTGTCTACAGGATGTTTTTTAGGATCTGAAGGAGAGATTGGCGAGTGCACTTGTTTTATCTTTTTCGGATAGGAGAAGTAAGTTTGAAGTCCACTGATGATTATGAAGTGGAGTTTTTGTTCTTGATTTTGGTTGATCTTAAGATGATCATTTTTTTGGGTGGTTTGCTCCATTTTGTTTCAAGAAGCATTAGTAAGGTTGAGCTGATTAGGAAGGATAAAGGCAGCCCAGGATCGTTAGAAGAGTTTTGTGGATAAGAGACGGAGGAATTTGGAGTTCGAAGTCGGAGATTTGATTTGGGATAAGTTTTCTCGGATTAAAGGGAGCAGTAAGTTTTGGTAACACTGGGAGGCTAGCTTCGAGATATATTGGATCATTCTGTGTTCTTGTAAGGATAAGTGTTTTGGTCTACATGATTGAATGACCAGTTTGGAAGACTGGAATTCAATGTGTTTCACGTATCTTTGAGGGAGTATGTGTATGATCCATCACTGGTTATGGAACCAGCAGTTCAGGAGGATTTGGTAGTTGAGTCAGACTGGAGTATGATCTGATATCCTGTTCAGATTGAGATGAGTAGGAACTCAGAAGCTTAGTGGTGTAGAATGTTTGGATTTAGTAGAGCGAGTATCCTGGTATACCTGGGAAACTCTAGATAGTGTTTGGAAGATCAATCCTGATTTCTGTCAAGATCATTAGATTTGTTTGTTTGAGTGAATTTGTTGCTATGGTTGTTAGCATATGGTTGATAATGTATGCTTGTGGTTTAAAATTAAAATCTTTGATGGGTTGTTAAATTGTCTTTGCTTTTAAATTTTGGGACCGAAATTCTTTTAATGGGGAGGAATGTGATGACCCGGAATTTTTTGCAATAAATTTAATAATCTTTGTTAATAAATATTTAAATTGGTTTAATAATCTTCTTTTATAAATATTTAATAGGTGAATTTTATCTTTTAAAGCTAATAAAATGTTATCTATTATAATGTGTGTGTGTGTATATATTTGTATATACTGTAAATAGAAAAGCTTTGGTTTAAATTTAACAAATAAAACATGTTTTCAAATTCTATATATATATATATATTGGTAATTTCGAAGTTAAGATTAAATTTAATATTATTTTTTTAAAAGGTTATTTAAATAGTTGACCATATAGTTTTAGAACACTTGAGGTAAAGGTTTAATTGTTTAAAATATATTTTAGCTTAAGTTTAAATTTAAATAAGACTAACAAAAAGGTTTGTTTTATTTTCTTTTTAAATATTGCTTGATAAATATGATTTGTAGTTATATATAATGGTTTAAAATACTATTCATAAACACATAAACATATGATACATCAATTCATTTAATAATATAAGTAATTTATAATAATGTGATGATTTTCTTTATAAGTTATTTAAAACTGGAAAAATTGTTATTTTCAAACAATAATAATAATGTGTTGTTTTATATATACATATAAATAGATTTTAAAGAAAATAGAATTGTTATTTTCAAATCAAACGTGTTGCTATATGTATATATATAAGTTGATTATAAATTGGATTTTTAAATTTAGTTCGAATTTGAATTTGGATTTAAATTTGAAATTTCAAAGGATGGATATTTTAAAATATTTTGGATTTTAAAAATATATGTATAGGATTTTATCTATATATAATTTGTTTTATAACATTTTCTTTAAAGAATTGTACTTATATAAATTAAGGAAGTAATTATTAAATAGTACAGTAAATATAAAATCTTATTACTAACATTTAAAATAAATAAAAATTTCATAATTACAAGTGTTAAATAATCATGTCACATTAGTAACAAGTGTTAGATGATAAGCATATGTTAATGACAAATGGTAAGTTTTTAAACAAGTGTCACATTCATTTTTTTTTTCTTTTCTCTTAAAATTTAATTTATATGTAGTAAGTATAAGAGAAACTTGACTTTTTTTCACTTTCAGTTCAAATGCTTTCTCATCCTTCTTCTCTTTTCATCTTTTCTAAAATAAAAGAAATCTGAAATTCAAAACTCGGTAACAACTTCAAACTCTCAACTTAATCAAGTAAGTAATGTAAGTAATCAATTCAACTCAACATCTAACAACAGTTTCAAGTTTCAAGATTAAGCAGTAAGGATCAATTCAATAAATTATACTCAGGCAAATAAGATTCCAGATTAAAAACCTGTACCCTGTAATCATCTTCAACTTGTATCATCAAAGTTTCAAGTTTTCAAAGAGATCAAAGCAATAACTCCAATTCAATTTTTGAAGACATGATCATTCTATTTCAAAGATCAAAACATTGTCAGCAACAAAGCAATTCAAGTTTTCAAAACATCTCAGTTTAAAGCTCTGTTCAACTTTTTAGGTGAGTAAACCTTCCTTAAAAACAGTTATTAAAATTCGTTCTTACGCATATGATAATTTTTGCAGAAATATAGTGAATAATGTTTATATAAAATTCATATGTGCATGTATGATTTTTTGATGGTTGCTCTGTCCATGTCTGTGATAAGAATGAACTTGCCTCTGTTAAGTTACAGGTTTCATTTACATATAAAATTTTAAAATCTCCCTCTGTAATTAATTTTAGGCTGGGATGTATAAATGGAAATTGACTATAACAAGGTGTTGTAAATTTAAAAAATAATATCAAGTATTCATTTTTAGTGATTTTATGAAAATTTGGAAATCTACATAGGAAAACAAAGATAGGTCACAAATTGAAGATTTTAATTCCAAGTTTAGATTGTGTAAAATGAATTGCCATGGCGAATGATGAATTTGGGCATAAAAATAATAATTTTTAGTCAAGTAGCCACAGAGATAATTAGTGTTGTATGATTTTGGGTTTATCGCGAATTCACGGCGATCGGCGTGATGGACGGGATCGAGATTTTGGTTGAAGGAAGCTTGTAGGAGGTTGGAACTAGGAAAAATAGCTGTAGATTTTTCTGGTGATCGTGGCGGCTAATCTGAGGCGAAGTAAGGTTTCGACATTGGTTTGGATAGTCGATTTACTCAAGGCTTTTGCGGAGCCATGAGAAGTCAGGTGACGGCCGCATGTGGGGGAAAACGTTGCTGGGGTCGTGGCGCGGTTGGGTCGGAAGGACGAGGGTTCCGATGGTTGTTTCGCCATCGGCGAAGGGGTTTTGGTCGAAGTATTTTTGGTTCCAGGCACTGTTTTAGATCGTTTTCGATTGGCTGTGGTTTGCGCTAATCTGAGTGGCTGAGAGTCTCGACTAAGTCGTTGATGACTTGAGGGAGGAGGCATGAGTGACTGAAGGTGGTCGGAGCCACCGTGCATGTGCACGCATGCATTTTTGGGTGTTTGTATTTGCTGAGCTTGGGGAAGAAGCTGTTTCCTTGGGTATGATCTCGAGTTTTTAGCGTGTTGGTCTTGAAGCAGTAGGGATCGTGTGTCACTCGAGTAGGATCTCGGGGATCTCTAGGTTTAGACTCTGGTTGTGTTCTGTGAGTAAATCTGGTTTCCAAATTTAAAATTGCGAGGCTCGAAAATATTTAATCAAGTTTTTAAGTGAATGTATGGGTTTCAAAAATAAATTTTATAATCTGGTTTTGAAAAATAAAGTTTTATAAAAACAAAATGGTTTAAACAAGTTTAAAGATTTAAGTATATTCAAAAAATAAATTTGTTTTCCTAGTAAAATGTTTTAAGCAAGTTTTTAAAAGATTTAAATGTTAAAGTAAATGTTTAAAATTTGTTTAACTTGATTTGTTTTTTTAAATCAAAAATTAAAAGATTTAATTAGTAATTTAATTTTAAAATTAAATGTTTTAAAAATGATTTATGATAATTAAGTCATTAATAAGGATAATGTTTTATCTTAAAGTTTATTAAAATTTAATGTTTTAAGATTAATTTATTAATAAGGTAATTAATTGGTAATTAATGAATTAATAACTTAATGACTAAGAATAAATTAATTTATAATTAGGGTTATGATCAATTAAAAGATTAACTAGTTGATAATTAAGGAATAATTAATTTATAATTAGAGGTTAACTAATTAAGTAATTAGAGATTAATTAACTGGTAATTAAGAATTAAATAATTTGTAATTAATAATGGTTAATTAAAGCATAATTACTTAGGGAAGTAATTAAAGAATGTTTAATGAGTATAATTAAATTAAAGATCGATAACTAGGGATTATGAAATGATAAATTAATGTGATTAATTTAAGGTAATTAATTAAGGATAATCATTTGTGGAATTGGATAAGTATAATTACTTAATGTAATTTATAAAGTTTAATTACTTTGTGAAAGTTATTAATGGGTAATTACTGGATGTAATTTATCATAGGGGAATTACTTAATAGGAAGCAATTGAAGGATAATTACTTCATGGAAGTAATTAAGGATTAATTACTCAGGGTAATGAATTAAAAGATTTACTTATAAAATTAATTAAGAAGTTAATTAAGTAATGTAAGTAATTAAGAATAGTTAATTACTGGATGTGACTAATCAAGGTTGATTAATGAATGTGATTAATTAAAGATTTCTTGTTAAATGTAATTAATTAAGAAGAGTGATTAATTAACGGAAATAATTAGAGGATCATTAATTACTGTAATTAATTAATGTAATTAATGAAGTAATTAAGAGTTGATTAATGTGATAAATTAAATATAATTAATCAATAATAAGTTATTATAGAATAATTAAATAATGTAATTAATTAAGGGTTAATGTAGTTAGTTATAGTTAATTAATTAATGGGAGTAATTAAAGGTTAATTACTGTAAATTGTTAAGGATAACTAATTTGTGTAATTAAATAAAGGCTAATTAATTAATGTAATTGAAGAATAATTAATCAAGGATGATTCATTAAGATAGATAATTAAAGGATGATTAATTAATTTGTAACGACCCAGAATTTCTGTCATTTTAAATTCGTATATTTAATTGATTTTAAATGTTAACAAGTAAAATTTGTAAGTAAAATAAAATTTATTTCAAATATCTAGGTTTAATTGGATAATTAAATCGATAATTTAATATTGGAAATTACAGAAATAATTGGAAATTTGGTTTAATGTGATTAAAATAGATTTGTAAAGTTGTATTAAATCATATTGGAGTTAGAATGATGTTATAGAACTTTTAAAATTGAATTAAAAGTTAATTTGTGGAAATTGAATATTTCAATATTTAATTGACGAGTAAATATAGTCATTTTTCAAACAGTCTCGGATTTCAATGAAACCAGTTTCATCGATCCGCAATGTTATATTATTGTACGGTTTCAAATTTCGTGTCAATCGGATTTACGGTTTGTCCCGGGCAAGCTAAAACGCTCTGAAATCGGTTTAAGTAAATTTTAAATTTAAATAGTCGATTTGAAATCGTATGTTCCAAATTTGATCGAATTGGTTCCCGATATATATTCCATTGCGTTCGGAATGGGGGTAAAACATTATAAACGCCAGGCGGCATGCTTCGTTTGGAGTTCGGAAAATTTCAGGATGAATAGTGTTTCGATATTTTCTATATAAGGACCTCACATCTTCTATTTCGCAACAAATCCTAATGGCAGAAACCCTAGCCGCCGTTTAACATTTCAATGGCCGAAAACTTGCCTCCTTCTTCCTCTGATTTCTTCAAATCCATCAACATTTATCAAAAACTCTCAACTACAAAGTGATAGATCTCGTCGAGATCTTCAATCTCAACGGTGGTGATCGAAAATGGTGCAGCCGATCAATGGCAAATCAAGTTCAAAGGTCGCACGTTCTTTAACGTTTTGCAAAGCATATAGACGACCGAGTGGGATCGGATTTTGGGTGAAGGTGGTGTTTGAGTTGCTCCTCGATGCGGCGGCCTTCGATCGTCTTCAAAACGTCGTATGGTGGAGCGAAAATTCGAGAAAAGTAGCGGCCGAATGGGTTCGTGTGCGTGCGATAAAACCTGATGGGGGAAGAAGGTGTTTTCAGCGGCTTGGATCTTGGGCTAAGGAAATTAACAGCTACGATTGGTTTGAGGTTTAAAAATAAAAAGAAATTGTAAATATTAATATATTAAATTCGTTCGAACTTTAAAAACGTGTAACTCCTTCATACGAAGTTCGTTTCGCACAAAACGAATTGCGTTAGCTTCGTATTGACGAACACTACGCGATGGAGCTGGATTGGAGTTGATTTGAGCTAGTAAAAATTCTGGGTAAAATTAAATGCGCATTTAATTTTATTTGAAATAAAACAATACAACTGTTATTGGAAGCAAGGTGAGAACTTCTCACTCAATCGAATTTGTTTCTATTTAAAATTTAAATAGATAGATTTAAAATTGCTTGATTGTATGCTTGGATGATAAATTATTATCTATTGTATTGAAATAGACCATGTGCGCCGTATATTAAACGGATGTTATTTATTAAAAACATGTACCGCGATATTCCATCTCGAAGTGGAATTGGTATTATATATGTACTTGGGTTGATTTTCCCGGATTATATAGCAGATGAGACCCTATTGCGCCGCATAATAGCAGATAATATTTTGTGTAAACCATGTATCTTGATATTCCGTCTTGAAACGTGATTGGTATTGTGCTAATATCTGTGGATGCAGGGAAACAGGTTGGAGGGATCCAACTGGATTCCTCAACAGTATTGATTTATTTACAGATATTGCGACATATTATGTTATCATATTGATATATGATGTTTGGATGTCGTGGTTGATGTTTTGGTGTTGTTGCAGCATTGGGCCTATTTTTAGAGTTTTAAAAATGTTAAAGTAACATTTTGAATTTAAAAGGATTTTTAAGTGATTTTTGAAAGTATATATTTTTTTGAATTTTAGAAATTGATTCATTTTAAATAAATAAACTTTATAATTTTTATGTTATAAAAATTATGATTTTTGAGAAATATAGTTGAAAATTGATTTTTTGAAAATATGGAGTTAATGATTTTTATAAATCAAAGTGATGGAATTTTAAAGGAGTTTTAAACACGTTTTAAAAGAATGTTATAAATGGATTTTATAAAAGAATAGAATCTACGATTTGTGAAGTTATAAAATGAATGAATTTGTAAATAGAGAATTATAAGTAATTTGCTTATAATTTAGATTTTGGCGTGTAAATGGAATATGGATAGAATTTGTTAATAAAGTGATTTTATAAGTTGAAGTTGTTATAAAATATAAATGGAAATTATAAACCTTGTTTTATAAATCCAAAAATGACTTATTTCGATGAGTTAATTATTATAGCTTATTAAGGAAGATATATCCACGATTTTGAATAGTGGATAATCCTTTAGACAAAATGTGTAGAAAAATGTTGAATTTGGTTAACGAAGTATATTCACGATTTCGAGACAATGAATAACATATTAAAGAAATGTTTTAGGGAAGTGATATTTTAAATAGACTTAAAATGATTTAAAGATGTTTTAAAATGTATTAAGTGTCGAAACCATAGAATTCAACATTCGTTGTTGAAATACACGTTTTCGAGGAATAAAAGGAAATAGTTGTAACAACTCAGTATTTTGCAATAATTGATTATCGTCGTTAGACGGTTAATGTAGATAGCCAATGGCTATTTGAACTTTTAAATCAAGTTGAAATTCTTTTGAAACTTAGGTAGTGGCCTATGTTTTTATGAGGCAGTGAAAATTTACAAAGGGCAAATAGCCGTTCCCTTTTATTTCTATTCGACCCGTCCCCTTTTATCATTTTCTCAACCCTAACAAAATAAATCGAACGAAAGAATAATTGCGACTTCTTTCCCATTCCTCTCCATTCAAAAATTAGGGCTCATTCAAAATCGAAGGTGCCGTCTTCAATTCGTTAAGTTGCATTCGTCCCTCTCTACGAAACTAGGGCATAGAAATCGCAGAAGATAGATGGCGCTCGCTCGTTCATTCTCGTCTCCGTTCGACCTTCAGTAATTAGGGCGTCGGCAATCGAATCATCCTAAATTCGAACGGCTACTTCAAATTGTTCGAGTTCGTCTTCACTTCCGTAGCAATGGTGAGTAATTTATATTACTCACTTCTAATTTGAAATTGGACGGCTTCGTCTGCTTATTTGTTTTTGTTGTTTCGACTTTGACTTGATTTTATCGATGTTGATAATTTCTGGCTTGTTTGATTTGGTTCGAATTCTTGTTTACTTGGTTTACACGGTTTTAATTTTCCTTCGACACTGTCTTCTTTGCTCTCGACTTCACTTCACTGTGCATTGTTGGCTTCGGCTTGTGATGTTGTATATGTGGTGACTTTGGCCACTTCTTTGACATTGAACTGCACACTGCCATGTTTTGTTGTGTTAGTCTTTACTGCATAGTATTTTTGACTTTGACTCGGTTCAAATTTGTTGCCACCCCCTTTGAACTTGTTTTACTGATGCAATGAGCTCGTGTGGTCTTTGTTTATGTGTGCAGCCTGCATTTACAATTGTCTCTGACCTTTTAGGCACCCAGACCCCATTTCATTGTTGATGTGTATCACTGTATTGTGTGATATTGCATCACTAGTTCTTGCCTCTGTTCGCCCATTTGAATTCTGCTTGCTTCCCTATCATGCCTGGTTTGGGTTTTGATGTTACTACATGTATTCCTACATGTGAATATACATGTTTATGCACTGTCTTCCTGTAGTCGTATTTGTTGTCAGTTGCTTAGACTCTGTTCACTTTGAGCTTTATACTGTGCACAATGTAGTGATGTGCTTGTATGTGTCCTTGTTAACATTGTCCACTTGTTCGATCATCTTGCTGTTCTATGGTCTTTTTGTGGTTTAGGCTGTTGCACTTTTCATTTGGTTCACCACTGTTACTTTGAGTCATGTTGAACTGTTTATATACAGTTTGATTTGGTTTGACTGCTTTGAGTTATAGCCTCAGGCTCGTTTGTGATTTGGTGTGCACTGTGCTTCGAGTATTTGTACTCAAGAGTGACCAGTGCATCTCGATGCAGCCTGGTTGCTTGTTGTTGACCTTCTCGCGACTGCAATCTTGTTGCAGTCTTGCCTTGTGTTCGCGAGGTGCCACCTCGAAGCATGTACATTGCTAAGTTGTAATGATATCCATGCTTGCACTTGACTGGATATTAAATTTTATAGAATTAAACAGAGAAGTTGTTGTTCCTGTTTTCTGTTAGTCGATTTGAACTATGGTCGAGACTTGGTTGATCATTTTTGTTGTTGTTGCAGTTGTGTTGAGTCACTGACTTGACCTCTGCATTTCGTAAGTGACTTAGTTTTGTAGTTACGACTTGTTTCTCTGACATGTTCTTGTGTTTGTGCATGTCACTATTCAATTTTGATTGCACCTGAGTTTCATATTGATTTTGGAATTACACCTGTGTTGAATCCGGTATTTCGGGTTTGACCTTGTGCCCGTTTGAGTACATCATCACTGTAGTGGCAAGGCAGTGCATGCAAGCGTGAACCGTAGCCACACAGTATTGTTTTATTGATATCCTTTTCACTTATCTTTGTGGATGGTTTGAATCTGCTGATTTTTTGTTTAACACTGTTACGTGTTATATTCATCGTTATACGATTTCTTTATTTAAGGATCGGATAGACGAGATTTATTGGGACTGTTGTCTATTTGTTACTTAATTATTATTGCTTCTGTGCACTAATAACTGAGTTGTAATTAGACTGACCCGTGTATTATTTTCTTTGAATTTAATACTCGGGTCAGACCGAGTTATTACATGTTGTAGATATCCTGCTTTGGGCTATGAAGTCTTTTCATACTTTTTGGAGTAGTCGTTGTCTTAGTATAGGATGTTGTATATTCATGTGTATTATTTACAATAATGTACTTGTATATGTAACTTCCAGTGTCGACAGTTGTAGTTGTATCACATGTATTGTATCACATGTATTGTAACTGACATCAGTTATTGTATATATGAGACTTTCCGTTTTATCTGTATTCCGCATTTATATTAACTGTGTTACCATCGTAGTTCGTTTTATACTGGAATTAGGGTATGTCGATGGGAGTAAATAAACCAGAGATGAAAAATGAAAGAATATATATTCCACTCCTATCGAGATAACCAATACTAGTGTAAGGCCTGACTACGGATGGCCGCTCCTCAACAGCCTTATTCTCCATGCTAGTTGACAACATTACACCGTAGTGTTCTTGGCTAGCGTGGGTATAGAGGTGGGGCGTCACAGCTTGGTATCAGAGCCTGGGATTTATGGACATAATATAAAACATAACTCAGATGGAACATGTGTTACAACTATTTGTCGACATTTATTTCTCATCTTTACCTATAATTATCTTTGCTTGTTAGGTATGAATTCCTAACGTTTATTCATGTGCATTTGATTTTGATTTCATGAAAGTATTTTGGCTTCGGCCTCAGTTTGCTTTGCGAACTCAAGTTGGGTTTTTGATGATGAGGATTTTGTTCTTGTGTTTTCGGCTTTGTATTGATTTAGCCGATGTTGATTTTGTTCGAATTTGGCCAATTAAAGTTATTTTGACCTCTGGACTTTGTTCCACTTTTGTGCTATGCTATGGGTATCATTTTGTACCTGTTACACTGTGATGAAAAATAGCTTGACCAGTTGCAAATTGAGTGATTTTGATTTTTCACTCACATCTCATTCGAATCTCAGCGATTTTGAACTTGATAACTTGTGTTTTCCTCGGCTTGATTTCCATTCGACTTCGGTCACTTTGTTTTCGTGAAATTGCTAGTTTCTTGATTTCCAAGACTCTGACTTTGTTTGCCGTTGAATTCTTTGATGAGGATGTTGATTCGTATTGTACTCGACTATGGCCAATAATTATTGACTTCGGCATTAACTTGATTTTTATTTTTGTTGAAGTCATTTAAGCATTTATGCTCATTTTGCTTTGTTTTTCCAATTGTTAATCGATTCTTATTTTCCGATTAGTTGTTATAACTTCTATTTCTGGAATTTTTGGGTATTCCTACTTTGATGGATTTGGAATCGAATTCGTTGGATTTTATTCACGTCTTCGAATGTGAATTTTAGTGAATTGATATGGTTTCCAAATTTAATCAATTCGTGTTAATTCCCCGATTTGTTGCTATCATTTATTAGCGACTTCGGAGACATTTTCTTCGGGATTTTCGTGAACACAACTTTTGATGAATTCGGTAATGATTTCTTTGGATTCTATTCGCATCTTTGTATGTGATTTCTTGTGATTGATTTTTTCTACAATCATTTTTGTGATTTGACACTTTAAAAATATAAAGGTTTTCTATACTAGTAGTAAATATCAAAACCCTTTTCTCCAAACGATTTCAAAACTATTTTACTACAAAGCTCTTTTCCTAAACCATTTTCCAATCTATTAGTATATACAAACCTTTACCTCACTCGTATGAGAAATTGTATTAAACGGCTTAGTAAAACAAGTGGTATGAAACGCTTGTGTTTTCTTCGTCGGTTAATTCTTGGACTTGTTCGATTGAATCTTTTGTGACAATTTTCTAGTGAAGATTTACAGTTTGTTCGTAAATATTTAAGTTAAGAAAGTGGTTATGGGACATGAAGCTAAACTTTTATATTTACTAAATTAATGTAATTGACACTTCTTGATGATCATGACGATCATTTTTGTGATTTAGACTAGCAACTGTGCGATGTCTCTTTGTCTGCGAGGTAGATTAGACCCCGCTCTTGTGATGTTTCGCCATCGCATTTGTGTGATGTTCCGCCATCACATATGTGGGGTAGCGCCCCACGGTCTTCGGACCATTCGTGTGTCAAAATTTAATGGTTGGCCACAATGAGCTAGCGTCTCGTTTTGTGATACCGGTTGGTGAGTTTTCATGCTCCCATTTTGTGACAGGCCTTCCCCTTTTTATGATTTAGACTAGCGATTGTGCGATGTCTCTTTGTTTGCAAGGTTAGGCTAGACAGCATTTGTGTGATTCCACTCGCACATACCTTTTTTCTTTTTGGTTAGCCTAGACACCATTTGTGTGATTCCACTCACACATACCTTTTTGTTGCGAGGTTAGGCTAGACACCATTTGTGTGATTCCACTCACACATACCTTTTTGCTTTTTGGTTAGCCTAGACACCATTTGTGTGATTCCACTCAAACATATCTTTTTGTTTGCGAGGTTAGACTAGACACCATTTGTGTGATTCCACTCACACATACCTTTTTGATTTTTGGTTAGTCTAGACCTCATCTGTGTGACTCCACTCACACATACTTTCTTTTTGTTTGCGAGGTTAGACTAGACACCACTTGTGTGAATCCACTCACACATACCTTTTTGATTTTTGGTTAGTCTAGACCTCATCTGGGTGATTCGGACTCACCCATATGGGGTAGCTCCCCATGGTCTTCGGACCGTCATGTGATAGGCCTCTTTCCCTCTTTTTGTTTTCTGGATTTCTTGTATAGATTTCTAGAATTTGTGTTTTCTGGATTTCTTGTGTAGATTTCTAGAATTTGTGTTTTCTAGATTTCTTGCGTAGATTTCTAGAATTTGTGTTTTCTGGATTTCTTGTGATGATTTCTAGAATTTGTGCTTCACCAATTTTCGTGATTTCTATTGATAAGTTTTATCAATTTTTGTGCATTGGTGAATTCGTCTGTCATTGACTTGTTATGAATACAAGTTTAGGGCATGATACCCCTTTCTATCTTTGAGAAGATTCTTGTGATTTTTTTTATGAATGAAAATTCATTGGTATTATATTTTGATGAGATTTTGACATATAAAAATTACTGTCGCTTTGACTTCGGTAACCGTCAATTTTAAAACGGATTTTTAGGCGGTTATCCCGCGATGCTTATTTTGTTGTCCGTTTTTACGGTATTTTGAGAAGTGTAATTTCCTTGTCGAAGTTGCTACAGATGTTGCTGTTTTAATCACGTGTTTTAAAAATTGTTTCAAAATAAAAAAATTTCCAAAATTTTTATGGTTTACGCTTTCAAAAGAATGAGGAAGCGACTTAAACATTTCAGCAAAATCGAGGACTATGACCCCTTTCTTTTGCTGATTCGCTTAATTCCGGACTTGTTCGTTTGAGAATGTAAATTATTATTTTTATAAAATAAATGAAAATTCAGAAGTTTTGCACTTTGCGCTTTCAAAAGAATGAGGAAGCGATTTAAACGTTTCAGCAAAATCGAGGACTATGACCCCTTTCTTTTACTGGTTCGCTTAATTCCGGACTTTTCCATTTGAGAATGTGAAATGTTATTTTTAGAACACACAATTTTGCACTTTCAAGGAAATGATGAAGTGAATTAAACGATTTAGTAAAACTCGTGGTTATGGGACATGTGCGTTTGCTATTTCGGTTAATTCCGGACTAGTTAATTGAAATATTTGTGGTTTCTGATTATCGTTTTTGATATATTTGTTGATTTTGATTATCGCTTTTGATAATCAAATATTTGTGGTTTCTGATTATCATTTTTGATAATCGTATATTTGTTGATTTTGATTATCGTTTTTGATAATCAAATATTTGTGGTTTCTGATTATCGTTTTTGATAATCGGATATTTGTTGATTTTGATTATCGTTTTTGATAATCGAATATTTGTGATAACTAGATATTTGAGATTTGATTATCATTTGTGATAACTAAATATTTGTGATTTAAGATTTGATTATCAATTGTGATAATTAAATATTCGTTGATTTGTGATTTCTGATTATCGTTTTTGATAATCATATATTTGTTGTTTCTGATTATCGCTTGTGATAATTAGATATTTGAGATTTAATTATCGTTTGTGATAATTAAATATTTGTGATTTAAGATTTGATTATCGTTTTGATAATTAAATATTTGTTGATTTGAAATTTGATTACCGTTGTGGTAGTTCCTGATTATTGTTTTTAATAGTTAGATATTTGTGACTTGTTTTTTCTAATTATCTTTGTTGATAATTAGATTTGCTGATTTTGCTGTTTTCTAATTATCGTATCGATAATTAGACATTGCTGTTTTGTGATTTCTGTGTTCTAATTATCTAATTGATAATTGAATATTGCTGATAATTGCATTTATTCAGTTTTGTTATTTTCTGATTATCTACTTGATAGTTAGATTTTGTTGAGAATTTGTGAATTTCTTTTATGAAATTAAAAGGTTTCTTAGACGTTTGAATTCTCTACCTTTATTTTTCTAGCTTAACCAGTTTATATTAGAAAAATAATTATTAGTAACGACCTTAATTATGAAAATTACGGGGACATAATTTCTTTAAGGAGGGGAGTCTGTAACAACCCACTATTTTGCATCAATTGATTATCGTCGTTAGACGGTTAATGTCGATAGCTAATGGCTATTTGAACTTTTAAATCAAGTTGAAATTCTTTGAAAATTAGGTAGTGGCCCATGTTTTTATGAGCCAGTGAAAATTTACAAAGGGAAAATAGCCGTTCCCTTTTATTTCTATTCGACCTGTCCCCTTTTATCATTTTCTCAACCCTAACAAAATAAATCGAACGAAAGAATAATGGCGGCTTCGTTCTCCTTCCTCTCCGTTCAAAAATCAGGGCTCATTCGAAATCAAAGGTGTCATCTTCAATTCGTTAGGGCGTGTTCGTCCCTCTCTGCGAAACTAGGGCATAGAAATCGTAGAAGATAGATGGCGCTCGCTCGTTCGTTCTCGTCTCCGTTCGGCCTTCAGTGATTAGGGCTTTGGCAATCGACTCTTCCTCAATTCGAACGGCTACTTAAAATTGGTCGAGTTCGTCTTTACTTCCGTGGCAATGGTGAGTAATTTATATTACTTACTTCGAATTCGAAATTGGACGACTTCGTCTGCTTATTTGTTTTTGTTGTTTCGACTTCGACTTGATTTTATTGATGTTGATAATTTCTGGCTTGTTTGATTTGGTTCGAATTCTTGTTTAGTTGGTTTACACGGTTTTAATTTTCCTTTGACAATGTCTTCTTTGCTCTCGACTTCACTTCACTGTGCATTGTTGGCTTCGGCTTGTGATGTTGTATATGTGGTGACTTTGGCTACTTCTTTGACATTGAACTGCACACTGCCATTTTTTATTGTGTTAGTCTTTACTGCATAGTATTTGTGACTTTGACTCGGTTCGAATTTGTTGCCACCCACTTTGAACTTGTTTCACTGATGCATTGAGCTCATGTGGTCTTTGTTTATGTGCGCAGCCTGCATTTACAATTATCTCTGACCTTTTAGGCACCCGGACCCCCCATTTCATTGTTGATGTGTATCACTGTATTGTGTGATATTGCATCACTAGTTCTTGCCTCTGTTCGCCCATTTGAATGCTTCTTGCTTCCCTATCATGCCTGGTTTGGGTTTTGATGTTACTACATGTGAATATACATGTTTATGCACTGTCTTCCTGTAGTTGTATTTGTTGTCGTTGCTTAGACTCTGTTCACTTTGAGTTTCGTACTGTGCACAATGTAGTGATGTGCTTGTATATGGCCTTGTTAACATTGTCCACTTGTTCGATCATCTTGCTGTTCTATGGTCTTTTTGTGGTTTAGGTTGTTGCACTTTTCATTTGGTTCACCACTATTACTTTGAGTCATGTTGAACTGTTTATATACAGTTTGATTTGGTTTGACTGCTTTGAGTTATAGCCTCAGGCTCATTTGTGATTTGGTTTGCACTGTGCTTCAAGTATTTGTACTCAAGAGTGACCAGTGCATCTTGATGCAGCCTGGTTGCTTGTTGTTGACCTTCTCGTGACTGCAATCTTGTTGCAGTCTTGCCTTGTATTCACGAGGTGCCACCTCGAAGCCTGTACATTGCTAAGTTGTAATGATATCCATGCTTGCACTTGACTGGATATTAAATTTTATATAATTAAACAGAGAAGTTGATGTCCCTGTTTTCTGTTAGTCGATTTGAACTATGGCCGAGACTTTGTTGATCATTTTTGTTGTTGTTGCAGTTGTGTTGAGTCACTGACTTGACCTCTGCATTTCGTAAGTGACTTAGTTTTGTAGTTACGACTTGTTTCTCTGACATGTTCTCGTGTTTGTGCATGTCAATATTCAATTTTGATTGCACCAGAGTTTCATATTGATTTTGGAATTACACCTGTGTTGAATCCGATATTTCGGGTTTGACCTTGTGCCCGTTTGAGTACATCATCACTGTAATGGCAAGGCAGTGCACGCAAGCGTGAACTACAGCCACACAGTATTGTTTATTGATATTTTTTTCACTTATCTTTGTGGATGGTTTGAATTTGCTGATTTATTGTCTAACACTGTTACGTGTTATATTCATCGTTATCCGATTTCTTTATTTAAAGATCGGATAGACGAGATTTATTGGGACTGTCGTTTATTTGTTACTTATTTATTATTTCTTATGTGCACTAATAACTGAGTTTGAATTAGACGGACCCGTGTATTATTTTCTTTGAATTTAATACTCGGGTCAGACCGAGTTATTACAGGTTGTAGATATCCTGCTTTGGGTTGCTGCTAGAGCTATGAAGTCTTTTCATACTTTTTGGAGTAGTCGTTGTCTTAGTATAGGATGTTGTTTATTCATGTATATTATTTACGATAATGTACTTGTATATGTAACTTCCAGTGTCGACAGTTGTAGTTGTATCACATGTATTGTATCACATGTATTGTAACTGACATCAGTTATTGTATATATGAGACTTTCCATTTTATCTGTATTCTGCATTTATATTAACTGTGTTATTATTATATTTACTGTCCTAAACTATTATGAACCATCGTAGTTCGTTTTATACTGGAATTGGGGTATGTCGATGGGAGTAAATAAATCAGAGATGAAAAATGAAAGAATATATATTCCACTTCTATCGAGATAACCAATACTGGTGTAAGGCCTAACTACGGATGGCCACTCCTCAACAGCCTTATTCTCCGTGCTACTTGACAACATTACACCGTAGTCTTCTTGGCTAGCGTGGGTATAGAGGTAGGGCGTCGCAATAGTGGACTATAACACTGTTGTCATAGTAAATGATTTTCGAAAGGAAATGTTTTATATAGTATTGGGAATTATATATCTATCTTAATTTCGAATCCCTATACTGGTGATTTTGGGTTGTCGTAACGATGTTTTACGCAACATTCGTTTTGACTCAAATGAATGTGTTTAAGAGAATGTTTTCCTTAAAAGAATATATAATATATACTTAATCGTGTTTTAAGTATATTGAATATTTTCTAAGTATTGAAAATAAGTTGATTTGTGAATTACTTATTATTAAATAAGTATGGAAATGTTTTCCAATATGAAGTGAAATGTGTTGAGATGATATCTTTTAAAGATAAATTGAAAGTGAATATTTAAAATCGATTTGAGAATCCTATATTAATAGATATTTGGAAATTTAAATTCACATGGAATTTATAAAGGAAAGTGAAAATTGGTTTAAAATAAACATTGATGTATTTTTGAAGTGTGGAAAGTTATATATCCTGTAAAGATATTTTTGAAAAATAAATAATTTGGGAAATTATTTGGAATTTGGAGATGATTATGCATAACTATTGATAGTTAAATAACGGATTATCAATATTTACCTTTAAATGGGTATTTGTTGTGACTTGCTTGAATTTGAATGCTACACTTATTTTAAAAATAAGCGCTCGTTATTCGGTTTAGCCGGGAGAGGACCTTTGAGCCATAAATCTCATTCTGAATAGTGATATGTCGTAATGGATAGCATTTGAAGACCGACGCTGAAGACCGAATATTTTCGAAAATGGAAGGATTACTGTCGAATGTTTCTTCATCGGCTGATCTCCGATATAGAGATTACTCCATTATTATGAATTAATTTAGTAACTATTTCGAACAAATCTCGAAATTCTAAACTACCCGTTATCCAATAAAATCCTAAAATTCCTAATAATAAACCAAAATCCCCTATACGATTGGTTACAAAAGCTTTTTGACAAGCACTTGCTGCAATTACCCTTTGTGATGGGAATTCCAGACGTGATTAGTGAATATCCGAATTTCAAGGGCTTCTTTGAAAGTGCCTTCGGTTCCGTTCGATCCCGGAACGGACTTGTATGGATGTGTGTCTGACATTACAATTTGAGATGTAAAGCTGGTTTCTATCAAATACATTTCTGTTGGTGGCGGAGAATTTATTCTCTTAGCTTAACACCCTTCTCTGAGACGTACGAGCTAAGAGGTTATGTAGTTGATGATTAATAGTGATATATTCCCAATTTGGTAACGTGGCATGCTGAGTGTTGCTGATGATTTGTTGATCAAAGCTCAGCTTTTGTATAAAGAGTAGCTTTGTGGACGAGACTTCGTCGGACCTCACACCCCGGTAATGGTCAAAACAGGAAAGATAAGGCAAGGTTATTAGGGGATAGCTCCCCCTTAGTGTATGTCATTTCCTTCTCGATAGAGGTGGTATTATGGTATGGAGCCCTGATACTTAACCTATGTTGTTGATGCAAAGTTATTATTTTGTGGTTGTTGGTGAATCTCGGGATTTAGGTCGGTTACGACCGGGGGATGGCATATTCGTGTTAGTTGTTGCCCAGCTAGGGGTAACCCGACCTTGTGTTGGCAGAGATCCGGTTAGGTTCTCGGGGCGTCTTTCCAAAGGCATACCCATGTGGCAATGGGAAGTTCGTTGGCCTGACCATTAGTTGGAAATCCAAAGAAACAATATGAGCCTTGTACTGTTTTAGTTGTATAACCTGCCATGGAATGTGGCGGTAACCTGCTATTGAACATGGTGGCTATAGTAGGCATACGATAATGGTCGTATGTTGGCTAAGATTTATATCATATTTTCGAAAGGTTTTCCTACACTTTGCACTTATACTAATATTATCATAGAAATTTGCGTATCAAGCATGTTTGACTATCATAAGGAGAAATCTCCTTCTATTCTGCGTTTGCATTGTGTGTGTGTGGAAGGCCTTATGGTAGTTTCATTTTTCAAAAGCATTGCGGATGTATTTTAAAATTAATTTATTTGTATGTTTTTAAAAGATAAACTATTTTAAGTTCTGGCACCAGTCCCATGACTGACCTGGAGTTTATTGTTCTCTTCCTAAACTCTGGGTGCCCACCAATTTTAACACGGGCATTCTAGAGTTAGGTTATCAGGTTATTCTGCAATTCAGGAGTTGCTGTAGAGATCTGGAGGTAGGATGGATGGCTTGGCGTATCAACTAGTATATAGTATTTATTTTCCGCTGTTTGTTGTTGTAAACTCTGATAATGTAATGTAATGTGACGGAATGTATAAAATGTACAGTTCTTTGGGTTTAAAGATTATTCATTTATCTATTGTATGTTGTTCCGCTACGAATTGTGAGATTCTGATATTTTTTCTGTTGCTTTTTCTTTCTTCTTCTGTCTTCTAACTCTTCTTTAACCCTAACAGTATGGTTTTCCGGCCTTCGATTGCTCGGTAGTTGATACAGTGGACGTATTAATGTCGACTTTCGTGAGTCGAAATCCCGTTCCTGACATAATTGGTTTGAAATTAGTTAATGGTTAAGTAAGCAGGATTTATATTAATGAAGTAATTAATTTAATTTGTTCTAAATTAATTAGAGATGGTGTGATTAATTAATCTTTGCTTATGGATGGCTAAATGATACTGAATGCCTTGAATTGTTTGATATCTCTGATATGGGATATGTGCTGATCTGTGATATTGGATGTTTTGATTGAATTTTGATGATATGGATTATCTATTTTTGATAATGTGAATTATCTAGCTATCTATGTGAATATAGATAATAGAATTGAATTGTTTAAACTTTAAAACAACTTGACCTTAAAAGACGGCGTTTTGGATTTCGGTGAGACCGAGATTGGACTTTTAAATTTGGATATCTGAAAGTCACATCGATCCAAATTAAACGATGGGTCGTGAATCTCAAGTCATGATCGAGATGAAGATTCAGAGTGCAAGGGCTATTGTCGTTACTCTGAGGGTGATTTCAAAATGAGTGTAACGAGATAGTGCCTTCGGTTTCGTTCGAACCCGTAACGAACTTGTATGGATTAAATGATTTCAGAACATCGTCATTGGAGGACGATGAGCATTCTAAGTGATGTGTTCTGATAAGGTAATCGTAGCCTCGAGTCTCGTCAACCGAGAATGGCTAAAACAAGGGAGGTGTAGCAAGGCTAAGTGAGTCGCGCTCATGTAGGATAAGGTTTTCCCCTGTCTAGAGGTCCTTTTTTATTCGGTTGTGTGGGCAGTTGGTTGCAAACAATTACGAGGTTGTCTTGTCCGGGACTATCCAGTAAGGGATGGTTCCGGCCTTGTATTGTAGTGGATTTACGGTGGATCCCGGTACGGTGATTTAGGCCACATACTGTAACGGGCGGTACCCCAGTAGCTCTGCCATTGATGGAAACCCATTCTTCCTACGTGCCCTTTACGGTTTTGATTGTATAACCCACTTTGTGGCTAGTATGCTGGAATTTAATCATTTAAAAATTTGAGCTATTTCGCATTTACTTGAAAACCGTAGACCCTACTATAATATCACTGGATTTCCCATAAAATGTTTTGGTTATCGTAAGGTAAAAACTTTTCCATGCTTATGTGCAGGAAGTCTTACGAGATAACTTTTGTTTCCAAAGGTTTTTCAAAGTTAAACAACTTTAACCCGTTTACTCACACCAACCCATGTCTGACCCAGAGTTTATTTTCTGTTTTCTTAAACTCTTGGGTACTCAAATTTTTATGAGTAGCCAAGGGATTCAGGTTAGCTTTGATGAATTCTGGTGGAGATATGGAGCAGGAAGTTTCAGCGTTTGTAGATATATAGTGTTTCCGCTGTATTGGTATGTTTGTGTTATATCTGTGAGTTATATGATAGACATTTGTTTATAATTGTCTAGTTTGTGATGTATAAGCAATATAACTCTGATAGATGTTGTATATTTTGTAATACTTATGTGATTAATATAATTTATTCATTCTGCTGTGAGATTCTGATATCTGTTTTGTTCTTTCTTTCTATCGTTTCTCTTTACTATCCCTTTCTTTCTTATTATTAATGCGTCTTTCTATGGAATGTAAGGCTAGTCGTTTCATTTGAAATCGACCATCCAAACGATAACCCAAATTCGAATTATTCACAAACATAAATCTCTAAAGTATCTATTTACCGAGAAAGATTTAAATCTGAGAAAACAAAGTTGGTTTGAATTTCTAGCGTGTAATGACCTGGATATTCTGTATACGCCTGGAAAAGCCAATGTAGTTGCCGATGCTTTGTGTAGGAAACATGTTATTCTTGCACATATTGTTGCCACTCCTACTCTTCTTGAGAAAGTCGCAAGAAGGCAAAAAGAAGACATGTTTCTTCATGAGATTTATGAGAGAATGCGTTTTGGTAAAGATACCAATTTTGAAGTCGATGATAGTAAAGTTATAAGACTGAAAGGCAGGATTTGTGTTCCAGATATCCCTGATCTGAAATGCAAAGTTTTGGACGAGTGTCACAAGTCCAAACTCAGTATCCATCCAGGAGTTAATAAGATGTATCGAGATATCAAAAGAACTTTTTGGTGGAAAACAATGAAAAGGACACATCTATTTATGTGAGTCATTGTGCTACTTATCAGCAAATCAAAAATGATCAAAAGAAAATAGCGGGTTTACTTTAGTAGTTGGAAGTACCAAAATGGAAGTGGGATCAAGTGTCTATGGATTTCATAGACGGTTTGCCAAGAAATCAAAAAGGTAATGAGGCAATTCGGGTTATCGTGGATAGTCTAACCAAAACTGCCGACTTCATCCAAGTAAAATCTAACCGAACGACAGCAAGTTTGGCCAAGTTGTATATAAAAGAGATTGTTTATCTCCACAGTATACCCGGTAGTACAGTGAATGATCATGACCCGATCTTCACTGGTAGATTTTGCAAGGCATTTCAAGCCGCATTGGGAACCAAACTGAACTTCAGCACTGCTTATCACCCGCAGTCTGATGGGCAGACGGAAAGAATAAATCCAATCTTAAAAGACCTATTGCATGCTTTTGTACTTGACATTGGTGGTTCATGGGAGGACCATTTGCATCTGGTTGAATTCTTGTATAATAATAACTATCAAGCCAGTATCGAGATGGCTCCTTGTAACAACCCTAGATTTTTATGTATATTTTAATTTTGAATTTATTTCATTTTGAATTTTTTTCAACTTTTTTCATTTCAAACATTTCATTTTTAAATATAAACTTTGATTATTATGTGAATTATAATTCCAAATGGTATAAATTGAATATTTTCCTGAAATGTTGACTTTGGTCAATTTGGGTCAAACTTTGATGTTTAAATTTCAAATTTAAATATTTAAATTCTTAAATTTTATCTTTTATTATGAAAATATATTAAAATTTAAGAATACTACTTTTCGTTTCGTTGAAATCCGATTTATATTGTGAAAGTTATGCTTTTTACAATATTGTACGTAAATTGATTTATTTAATAAAAAAACTGTCTATCTTAATTTACATAAAAAATATTTTAATTTATATATATATGTGTAATATGTTATATTATATTTTTTTTCTTTTAAATATTTTTAAAGTGATGTTTGAATATTTCCAAAAATTTATTGAATTTGTTTTCTATTTTTAAAGGCTAGTTTTCATTTTTCTGCTATTTTCTTCATTAAATTATATTTAATTAAAATTTATTTATTCATTTTTATGTATGCATTTTATTTTTATGTTCTTACCTTTATTTATAAATATTTTCAAGTACATAGAAATTTTCCGAAGTTTGTTCCATTTATTTTCATATTTCCAAGACTAGTTTGTATTTTTAAGCTATTTTCTTAATCTAATTATATTTAATTAATATTTATTTATTTATTTTTGTTTATTTACTAAATTTTCGTTTTTTTGTCTGTATTTATAAATATATTTCGGTTATAAAAAATTCCAAAAGAAATAAGAGAAATCTGAAGAGTTGTGACCATTGATTTGCTTATGTCCTTTTGTATTCACAACTTTTCACATTTCTACCATCACTTTTCATTCAATTGGCTGCCTTAACTCATTCTCTTCAGCTGACCACTCCCATAACATTTCACGTGAATGTTTTCTCCTCAAATCTAAAAAAAAATATGGCCATTCTGTTTGGGAAAAAGTTTGGTAAATTTTATTTCCTTTTCCATTGTTTTTCTGCTTGTTTATGTTGATTTTGTGCACTTGCCTTCACCTATTTTGCTCAGCCCTTGCTCCTCCTTCACCATGGACACCTCCACCACCACCGCATAAGGCTTCCACCACCTCCAGCCCACTGCCCATCCATGGCCATGCACCACTAGTTGACCAAACTCCACCAAAACTGCAATATCCAACTTGAAAATGTACATAGCCTAGCTTCTTTGCCTTCACCCCCCTCAAACTCCTCCTTGGCCGACCCATACACCACCACCACCTGCCCTAGTTGACCCATATACTCTTCCACACCTGTAGCTGACCCTAATAGACCTAGCCATGGCCATATTTGCTTGTGGTCATGACTTATGTTGCCTTGAATCCACTTGTGTTGCCTTGTAGTTGTAGTTTCATGCACACATACCTTTTGCATCATCTTTTCCTATGTATGGCCGACTTGTTGAAGCCAAAACCTGATCCAAAACCATCCCATTATAGTGCTTTTGCAGCCCATTGCTGAAGCATATGAGGTTGAAGGCAAGTGCAATTGGTTTGGATTTGATTTGTGCTTGTATATATAAGTTATTTAAATATATGTGAAGTGTTTATTCATGTATATTGCATTGTTTTGTTTAAATGTTTCAAGGGGTATAGCTTTGACTCTCCACTCTCAAAATTGTAGTAGTGTTGTCGTGCCTTCATAGTGTCAGTATTGTTGCTTTGGTAGCGATCTCCAGCTTTGAACAGGTGAGTAAATCTCACCAGACTAATATGTACTTATGTAATGATAAACCGACATCACCTGAATCTGTAAATGTATATCATCGTGCTATAATTGCTATATTATATTCATATGATGTTCACATCTATATTTACACCTGTTATATCATATGTTACTGTTATTTCATGCTATTCTATTACTTTCATCAGTTTATCGCACTGCAAGTTCCCTGTAGACTAGAATCACTATGGGTTGAAATTATACATACCCGAACGGACTTTAGAATAGGAGAAAATCGTTATGGGCTGAAATGATAGGCCTGAATGATTTTCAATTATTATCTTTTACTTGGGATTATGGGTTTGAAATGATCAAACTCGGGTTTTCTTTGTAAATTACGGGTTGAAATGATATATTACCCGTATCACTTTACCTAGGCTAGAAAATGAAATACAGACCCGTTGTTAAAATATGTTTTTCTAAAAAAAACTAAAATATTTTAGAAATGTAAATATTATAATATTTTGATTAGATTTAATTAAAAATGATTTTTGTAAAGCATTATTGATTTTTTGAAAATTTATAAGTGAAATAAATAAAGGGTAATGTTAGAAATCTGAAATGTAAGTTATTTTGGAAATTATAACTTGGTGATAAATGGAATTTAAATTAAATACGAAAATATGATAAATTTATGATATTTTGAATCAAATGAATTTAAAATGATTTTGTAATACATTAATGATTTTTGAATAAAGTTAAATGTGAAATGAATGAATATTTATGTTGAAATTTTGAAATATAACTGAAATTGGAAATTTGTGAATTTGGCTTAAAAGTGAATTTTAAGTTAAGTAAATAAAACTGAAATTAAGTTATATTTGAAAATTTTAAACTTAAGTGTTAAGTTAAATTTAATTTAATGAATTTGAAATTTTATGTTGGAATTTAATAAGTGAATTATTATGAAATTTTGATTTTTGAATGGAGATTTAACTTTACAAAATCATGAATATAAGGATATTTGAATGATTGTTTTAAAAGTGAAATTATATGATTTTATAAGTTAAAAATGATTTAAATAAAATATAATTATTTGTGAAATTATACTGAATATTTGAAGTTAATTAACTGCATTTCAGAAATGCTATTAATTCTAATGTAAATGATAACACAGCATTGTAAATACTGTAGTTGATAATAATGAACCAAATGGCTAAGTTTAATTTAAGGCTATCATAGCAATTTTGTAAATGTTATAATTGTTGAATTTAACTAAGTTTTATTTGAAACTAATGTAACCCTATCACAGCATTTTTTTATGCTATCTTTTGTTAAATTGAACTGTTTTGAATGTAACTTTTTGTAGCAATTTCTAAATGCTGCGAAAGTTGAATTTTCATCTGTTTTAATAAATTAAGTGGATAAATGAATTTTGAAAGACTAAAATTTTGTAAATTTAATAATTTAATTATTAAATATAATAACTTCATTCTATGATTTAAAATGAAGTAATTTGTTTTGAAATATAAACTATTTTGAAATGTGTTTTGTAATGGTATTTAAATTTAATAAAAATGAATGTGGTTTGGAAGATATTATATTTTTGATATTTTGAAATGGATTTTTGAATGATATTGAATTTTGAAATGATATTTGATTTCGAAGTATAATATAAAATCCCATTTTGAAATTTTAACCACGGGATGTATTTAATTTATAGTTTAACTGATTCTTAAAGGATGGGCGATCCCAAGCATCCTCTAAGTTATTGTGTACTTCTACTATAGTTCACTTGAGTTGGTTTACATTATATAAGTATATATTGTCCTGACTCGAGTGTTTTGTGTTTTACTTTACGCTCGGGCCAGCCTGAGTATTCACAGCTTTGGATTCTCTTTTTGGAGCTGGTCTTTGTTGGAGTTTCTGCTTATCTACATTTATATCTACTCTATGTTTCAGCTGTTCTAGTTTATCTCATGTATTAGTGAACTTCTATGTATTTAGGATATCTATTATGTTGTTTTCAAACTGTATTATGTATTTGGTTTGAGACTCTGCCGTAGTAGCTTCATGAACTACTATGTATTTTATATTCCGCTGCGAGGTATTCTGTTTGTTCTATGTCTGTGATTCTGTGATTGTATTTCATTTGCTCCAAATTTATTTACAATGCGGTATTTCGAGCAATTCAAGTCCGACATGTGCGGCTGTGAATGGCTGAAAATATCGGGTTGTTACACTCCTTTTGAGGCATTATATGGTCGTCCATGTCGATCACATGCGTTTTGGATCGAGTCTGATGATAGACTCATTCTTGGACCAGATATGATAAAGGAGGCCACTAAAAAGGTTGATTTTATTCGAACGAAGTTTAAAACTGCTCAAAGTCATCAAAGGAGTTATGCTGATCTCAGAAGATGGGATTTAGAATTCCAGGTTGGAGATTGTTTTCCTCAAAGTTTCTCCAATGCATTGAGTGTTGAGGTATGGAAAGACTGGTAAGCTGGCACCGCGATATATTGGTCCTTTTCCTATACTGGAGAGAATCGGTCATTTGGCTTACCGAGTGCAACTACCCAAGTGGTTATTTGGCGTACACAATGTATTTCACGTTTCTCACCTTTGGAATCATGTGCACGACCCAGACTGTATCATTCAAGAGGCCGCACAACGGGATTTGGAGATCACACCAAATCTGGCCGTTAAAAGAGATCCATTGAAAATAATTGATCGTGATGAAAAGCAACCAAGGAATAAAATTGTGAACTAGTTAAAGTATAATGGAGTAGTGATCCAAATGACTATACTTGGGAAACAAAGGATAGCATGTAGAAGTTCTATCCCAATTGCAAAGTGGATATTCCGGCTTAATTGGTAAGCATTTCTTTTTTTTTGTATTTGTATATTCTTTATTTGTCTTTCTCTCTCTACCAAATTTCGAGGATGAAATTTTCTTAAGGGGTGGGCGAATCTGTAACATCCCTAATTTTTATCAGATTTAAAATTAGTAATTAATATAAATTTTGGAATTAAATTGATATTACTTTGAAAATTTCAAAATAAAATTTATTAAGCGTTGATTTGTATATATATTTGAATAAAATTGTAATTTGCATTTGAATTAAGAATTTAAATGATAAATGTTTTAAATTTATTCGGATTTAAATTTATAGTTGAATCTGAATTTAAAAATTGAAATTAAATAAATAGCTCAGTAAAACATTTGGATTCAAGATATTAACATATGTTTGTGATTTTTATTAGTATATAAATTAATATTTAAAAACATTTTTCTTTTAAAACTTGTACAAATATAACAAAAGAAATATATTATATAAAATAGAAAATATAATTTAAATAATATAAAAATATTATTCTTATGAAAATTTACAAGTGTAAGATAATTAATATATACAAATTCAAGTGCTAGAAATTGAAGTAAATGGATTTACAAGTGTAATGGGTTTTGTCATTAAAATTAACAAATGTCATATTCTTGTTTTTATTTTTGGAAATTAAATAAAAATAAGAAAAAAGTTTATAAAAACAACATCCCCTTCTTCCTCATCTCTTTTATTCATTTTCCAAAGAAAAAAAAGCAAAAAACTGAGAAAAAAATCAAAACCTCAAACCAACAAGTAATCAAACAAGAGAAAAGAAAATCATAGAAAGAAAAAACCATCAAAACCTGTAAAAAAAACTTAAACCAAAGGAATTAAAATTAAAAGCAAGGCAAACCTTCTTCAAAAAATCAACAAAAAAGTGTCAGATTCAACCCGGAAATCAAAACTTCAAGAACAACAATCATTTTAAAAGATCAACTCAGCAATCAAGCAATTCAACTCAACAAAAAGGAATCAAAACAGTTGCCAGTTCAAAATATTATCCAGGCATCTCCTTTGCTCTTCAAAAATAGGTGAGTAAACACTTTTAACCAGATTCATGCTTGATGTTGTGAAATGAAAATGTGGAAAATGTTGAATGCATTAAAATATGTTGCATGTATATAATTATATATATATATATATATATATATATATGAAGATGAATATGATATGTGCATGCCAGTTACAGACATGATCACCCTCTGTCCCAGGTTACAAGAATACAAACCTGTTCAAAATTTTGATTTCACTTCCCCTGGTCCTTATTAAACTATAGGATCTAAACAAGAATTGCTTGTTTAAGCATGATTCAAATTTTTAAAAAGAATTTAAGTAAACCAGATTAAAAATTTCTCTGGAAAATCAAAAAATACAGGAAAGCTTAAAGCCTGTTAAAAATTTAATTATTATGATTCCAGATCTCAAGTACTTAAGTCGAAATGTTTTTGAAATTAATGATTTTTAAAAAGAAAAATCACAATTTTTAATGAAGTGTCCTCTGAGAAAATCGAGGATGAACGGAATCACGTTTTTCATGAAGTTCTGGTGATCGGTGAACTATTGGGTGTTGGGATTTTTCTAGAGGTGCTTGGGTGGTCGTCGAACTCGAGAAAAATCTGAATGAATATATAATCCATCGTGGATGGTGATCAGAGTCGATCTAGGGTTTAAAACCTTAATTTGGTCAAGACGAAATTTTTGGCCGCTGCAGTTTCATCGCCGCGTTGTAGTCGATCGCACCGGTGGTGATCGAAGCATCGAAGTCAGGCAAAGCTCTGAACGAAGTATCGACATCGTTGTTGGCCTGAGGAGATCAAATGAGGGGTTTTTTTGATGATTAACCTTAATGTCAGTTTGGGTTAAGAGGCTCGATCATGATTTCATCAGCATCTTAGGTTTTTGGGTGATCTGGCGGTTGGTGGAGGCTATCGCCGATTCGTCAAGGGTCATGGCATCGATCAGAGATCGTCGAAAAATCTATGCATATGCAAGGCGTGAAGCTTGTATCAGTAGGCTGGTGTTTGGGAATAGGGATGATTGCCCCAAAGTGTTCTTCGGGTAATAAGGGTACAGGCTTGGGTATAGGCTCGAAGTATTTTTAAGTTGCATCAGGATTTTTTTATAAAACTTAAACAAATTTTAAATTTGAATGGATCACTCGGGTGGGTTTTGAAAAAGACCCAAAGCAGATGGCTCTTTGACTTGGGTAATACTCGGGAAGATCTCGGGTTCGATCTAAAAACAAATTTTTTTCAACTTTAAACTAAATCGAAAATTTTAACATTTTAACTCATTCTTTAATTAGTTGTTTTGATTTAAGTTTAAAATTAGTGAAGAAGTAATTAAATTTATTTAATTATGTGATCACCATTTAAAAATTTATTTTTAATAAATAATGAAAATAAAGAGTTAATTATAAGAAATGTTTTTAAATCATTAATTAACCTAAATATTTTGAGTTAATCTTTCTGTAATATTAACTAATTACATGGTTTGTTAACTAAAGTTTAAATGATAGCTGAGTTAAATAATTTATAATTATTGAATAATTAATGAATAATTACTTAATAAAGGCTAACAAATTATACAATTATGGTAAATTAATTATCGATTTAAGTAATTAATTTATAATTAAAGATTAGTTAATTAAGGTAATTAATAATTAATTAATTAATTAATTAATGAAGGTAATTAAGATTTAATTAAGAATTGAGGATTAATTTATTAATTATTAAGGATAACTAATTACTAATTAAGGTTAATTAGTGAAAACAATTAATTAATTAATTAATTATAATCACACAATTAGTTCATCTTAATTATAGATGATGGATTATTATTAAATGCTTTGTATTGATTGATATCCCTGATATATGGTTGTGATACTATGTGATATGAACTGCTTTGTGCTGAATTATGATATCTGTATACATATTACTATGTGAATGTGAAAACCCCTTAGCCCGTAAAACGACATTTGAATTTCGATGCGACAAGGAGTCAGATTCCAGTTGGATATCTGAAACCCACATCGAACCTTTTTGGTGAATCTTTGTGAGTGATATATCCACGTGTTTTTAAGTTAAGCACTCACTATGCGGATTAGCCGGGAGAGGACTTTGTGTCATATAACCCATTCCGATAGTGATACGACGAAATGGGTAGCATTTGAAGATGGTGGTGAAGAGCGGGTGTCTTCGAGAACAATAGGATAACCTATCGAATGACTCTGCACCGAGTTGCTCAGGTATAGAGATCTCCATATGTGATGGGGAGTCCAATCAGGATTGAGGATGCCCGAATGGCAAGGCTTCTTCCTTTACTGGACGAAGTGCCTTCGATTCTGTTCGAACCTGGAACAGACTTGTAAGGTTGTATGTCTGACATTACACTTTGAGATATAAAGTTGATCTCTATTAAATAAATTTCTATTTGCTAGCGGAGATTTTATTCTCTTAGCTTAACACCCTTCTCTGATACGTTCGACCTTAGAGGTTATGTAGTTGATGATTATCAGTGATATACTCCCAATTTTGTGATATCCCGGAAATTGGACAATATAGATTTAATAATCTATGTAATAAATTTAATTTGATTTGATAATTTTAATAACAAATTTAGAATTTGATTTAATAATCATGTTTTAATAAATATTTAAATTGAAAGATTTTATCTTTTTAAATAAATAAATTGTTTTCTTTTTATAATGTATATATATTTGTATATATTGTAAGTTGATAAACTTTGATTTTGAATTTAGTAAATGAATTAATTTTCTAGCACTAATTTATATTTGATAAATTGGAAATTTGATTTAAATTTGACATTTAACCTTTCAACACAATTCAACAAATAATGTTATGGTTTATACTATGATAAATCTTATTTGTTTTGAAATTTTATTTAGCTTAAAAATATGAATTTTAAATAGATAAATATAAAAGCTAAGTTTTATTTTATATTACTTGAAATTTATATATAAGAAGTTACAATACAAATTTCAAATGATCTAAATTTGTTATAATCTCTTTTACAAATTATTTGATATTGCCTAATTGTTATTTTTGAATAAAAATTATAATACTTAAATTCTTTTGAACATAAATAGATTTGTAGTAATAGGATTTGTCATTTTAATTTTTACAAGAGATTATATATGCATTATACATATATAACTTTATTATTAAAATTTGATTTGATAAATTACTTTAAAATTTGGATTTAATGTTTTGAAATTAATAGCATAAATACTTCAATATTTTTGAATATTCTATTTTTTTTATAAGTTGTTTTTATTTCTTTTTAATTTAAAAAGAGATAAATTCATTTATATATTTCTTAAGAAACAAAATAGATTTAAAAGCTTATAAACAATTTTAAATTAAAATTTAAATACTTAATTACATGTGTAAGTTTATTACCATCCTAAAGGACATGTTGGTCATATAAGAAGACAAAGTGACAAGTGTTTAAAAATTTGAACAAGTGTCTTATTTTCTTGTTCTTGTATCTTTAATAAAATCAAAATCAGTAGTTTCTTCCAAAATTTATTTTCATCTTCTTTGAAACAAATAAAAAAAGCCTGAAATCCACTTCTCAAACCAAATTGTAAACCTGAGATTTTCCTCAAACCAAAATCATGAAATCTGTAGCATGCAAATCAAAATCTAACTGCACATCTTCTAACATGCAAGCAAATCTGTCATCGTCTTAAAATCTGAAACCTGCATGCATTTTTAAAGTCAGAGTTTTTCAAAGCCTGTTCTTCTGTAAACCTGTTTAAGCACTTTTCCAAAATCTATAACCAAAGATACAAGTGTAAGTGAAAACTGGAAACTGTCTTCTACATGCAAATTTAAGAAATTTAGTAAGAAACTCAGTTCCAAGAAAAAAAAAGAGCAAAAGTATCTCTGGATTGATAAGGCATTTCATCATTAAGGTTTTAAAGCAAAAGCAAGATGAAAGTTGTAAAGTATCTGCAGTTTATAAACCAAGTTGAGGTTCAAAATGCAAAAGAAAAATAAAAGCAGAATCTGAAGCTCTTCACAAATACATGTGCTATGCTCCTATACCAGGTGAGTAACATTTTATACTAAATAAACTTAAGTAGGAATCTAGTTGCTGATTTACTCTAGAAATTAAATGCTTGTCTGCCTTTTAGAAGCTTATAGTGGTGTATATAAATGAATGTCTGTTGTAATGTATGCTGCAAGGAAATTTGTATTTTGTTTCTTTGTTTCAGGTTCTAGATTTGGATTAAAATTCCATTTCAGGTGATTTAGTACGTGTTAAGATTTAAGTTTCAAACACAATATGGTTGTGATACATAAGCTAAGTTTAAATTTTATTTAATATAAGAAATTTTGGATATATCTGGAAACTCAATAATGCAACAGAACAAATTCTTATATAAGTAAAATTAAAGCATCTGGATTCTTTAATTTAAGAATGTAAACAAGTTACAAGATCATGAGGTGAATTTTAAAACTAAAATTAGAATTTTTAGTTTGTATTTAATTAAGTATTTTTGGATTAACAAGAAATCATATTTTGGGGTGGCTTTGTCTATTTAGGGAGTTTGGGTGGCCTATATTTTTTTATGGTGATGAAGTGTCGAGCGTAGTTGCAGGGAAAAATGGTTGATGATGGATAAGGCAGTAGTAATCACGGATTGAAATTCTAAACCCTAGTTTCTGTTACTCGGAGAGAATTGATCAATGCGATATCTAGAGGTGACCGAGTTGTTCCAAACTTAAGGAAAAGTTAGATGGGGTATGGAGTAGGTTGTGGCCGGAGGTGGTGTTTCTCTGATGGTCGGAGCTTGGTGGGTGAAGCAATTTCCAGGCTGCGACATTTCTTCCTGTTTGGGCTCGAATGCTCGAATTTCATTTTTGTGTTCTGCATTTGGTTTGATGGTGGGAATCAGGTCAGGAGATGACCATAAACGCGAGTGGTAGGGGATGGTTGCCGTGGTGGTGCAGGTGCACGGTGAATCAAGAGTATCAGTTATTTTGGGAAGATGAGTTACTCGTGTTTGTTATGGGTAAATTTGTGGGTTGCTCGAAGTTTTAGGTTGTTTTACTCGAAGCTTTGGGGTTAGGGACTCGGGGTAGCTATTGTTATGGGCTGGGGGTATTGATGTTTCAGGATTTTGTGGAAACTGTCAATACTTTAAAATTTTGAATGAATTAAATGAAGTGTTACTCGAGTTACTCGAGTTATTTTAGTATTTAGCTTGAGTTAGTTTGTTCAAGTTGAAACTTGACTTATTTCCCAAATTTAAACTTAAATTTAAATGTATAAATCAAAGATTTAAAGTGAGTTTTAAATCTAATTTTTAATTACGGATTCAAGTTAATTTGAACCTTAAGCTGGAAATGAATGAAGATTTTAAAATTTAAATTCATTTACAATAACTTTAAAGGGATTTATTGGTTTAAAATGTTTTTAAAGCAATTTGAATTTAAATTGAAATATAAAGTAATGTTTAAACAAAGTTTAAAATTTGATTCAAATTTGGATTTGAATCTTTGTTTAAAAATAAATTTAAGTCTTATAAATTTAAGTGTTTAAACTGAATTTGAATGATAATGTAAAATTTAAATGGTTTTAATTTAAAAAGAAATTTGTTTTAACTTTTGTAAAATTTCTTTTATAATAAAAGTATTATTATCAATTAAAGGTTTTAGATTGATTTTAAAACTTGTTAAAGTTAATAATAATTTAGTATTTTGTATTTCATTTATTTATTAGGATAATTAAATGAGTAAATAATTTATTTAATAAATTAATGAAACAAATAATTACTTAAAGTAATTAAGTGTTTAATCTTAAAGGTTTAAGATCAATTATTCCTAGAATAATTAACTTGTAATTAAGAATAATTAATTAAATAAGATTTGATTTTTAATTAATGATTAATAATTAATTAATCAAGTAATAATGGATTAATTAAGTTTTAATTAACACTAAATTATTTAATTAATTTGGGATTAATTAATGGATTAATTAATGATTAATTTAAATTTGTAACTAATAATGATTAGAATAAGTTAATTATTTTAGAAAATTAATGAATTGTTAAATAGTTAATGAAGGTCATTAACTAAGGATTATTTAATAATTAATTAATGTGATTAATTTTAATTATTAATTAGATTAATTAATTTAAATATAATTAATTTGTGTAAATAGTTAAGTATAATTACTTATGGAAGTAATTAAGGAATTAATTACTTATTGTAATTAAATGAGCTTAAATTTGATTAGTTTAAGTTAATTAATTCAGTTTAATTAATTTAAAATTAATCATTTGATGATTTGTGAAGGATAATTACTTAATGTAATTTAATGAAGAGGAATTACTTAGAGAAGTAATTAATGGTAATTACTATATGTAATTAATTGAAAGTAATTTTATATTGAGCTATTTAAGTATAACTACCTTGTGAATTAATCAAAGGATTAATTTGAGATAATTAATTAATGAAGTAATTAATTTATTTGGTGAAGTAATTAAGAAAAGTTAATTACTGGATTGAGTTAATCAAGGGTTATTAACAATTATTGTTTAAATTAAGATTAATTACATAATGTAATTTATTTTAAAAGGAATCTGATTAGAAAATCATTAATTATTATAATTAATGAGGTAATTAAGAATGAGTTATTTAGAAATAATTAGTAAATAAGGAATTAATTAATGTAATTAATTAAGGATTAATGTAATTAATTATAGTTAATTAATTAAGGAAGTAATTAAAGATTAATTACCGTATTTGATTTAAATATAATTAATTTAAAGAAATTAACTAGTGAATAATTAACTGAATGTAATTAAAGGTTAATTAATCAGGGATGATTAATTAAAATAAATAATTGGTGGATGATTAATTAATTGATTGATAATTAATTAATAGTGATATAAGCAGGTTGATACTGGTGAAGTAATTAATTTAATTTACTTTAAATTAATGGAATGATGTAATTAATTTAATTCGTTTTAAATTAATTATATTTGGTGTGATATTAAATCATGGCTTATATGGTTGGATAGTGTTGTTTGCCTTGAATGGTTTGATCTCGGATATGAGATAGATAATGTTGAGTGATATGGATGCATTGGTTGCATTATGATGATGATTTAGATTATCTTTTGGAAAATGATAATATGGTTTATCTGATATGATGATAATGCTGATTATCTGTGTTAATCTATGATTTATCTATTTAGATATATAGATAATTGAATTGTTTTAAAACCTTTAAAACAACTTGGGCCTTAAAAGACACGCTTTGGATTTCGATGAGACCGGGATCGGGTTTCCATATTTGGATATCCGAAAACCACATCGATCCAAATTAACGATAGGCCGTGAATCTCTTGTGAAGAGTGAAGACTCGAGGTGTAAGGACTATACGTCGGTATAACTCTGGGGGTGAATCCCTAATGAGTTTGACGGATCTAGTTCTTATAGATTCGAGATGGTGATTTAGATTGCAAGGGTTATCGTCGTTAACTCTGAGGATGATTCCAAAATGAGTGTAACGAGATAATCCCTTCGGTTTCGTTCGAACCCGGAACGAACTTGTATGGATTGAATGCTTTCAGAACATCGTCAGGTGGACAATGAGAATTCTAAGAGATGTGTTCTCTAAAGGTAATCGCAGCCTCAAGCCTCATCAACCGGGAATGGCTAAAACAAGGGAGGTGCAGCAAGGCTTCGTGGGTAGCTCCCACTGGAGAGCAAGATTTACCCCAGTCTAGAGCTCCCTTTCTATTTCGGCTATGTGGGCGGTTGGATGTACACCAACTGCGGGTTGTCTTGTTCGAAACTGTTCAGTAAGGAATGGGTCCGGCTTTGTGTTGCAGGGGAGCGGGCGTACTCCTCGGTACGTTGATCTGGGCCACGTACTGTGACGGGCGGTACCCCAGTAGCCCTGCCATTGATGGAATCCAAAATCTAATAAGTGCCAACGGTTTTGATTGTATTACCCACTTTTGTGGCTAGTAGCTGGAATTTAATCATGTAACAATTTGGACTATTTCTTATTTACTTGAAAACCCTAGACCCTATTATAATATCACTGGATTTCCTATCAAATGTTTTGGTTAGCGTAAGGTAAAAACTTTTCCATGTTTATGTGTGGGAAGTCTTATGTGATACCTTTCTTTTCAAAAGGAATTTCAAAATTAAGAAACTCTAACATGTTACTCACACCAGATCCATGTCTGACCCGGAGTTTATCTTCTGTTTTTCTTAAACTCTTGGGTACTCAAATTTTTACAAGTAGCCAAGGGATTCAGGTTAGCTTTGACGAATATTGGAGGAGAAATGGAGCATGAGGCTTCTGCGTGTAAATATATAGTTCCGCTATGTTCTCTATATTGTTATCTCTTGTTTGAGTTGTATTAAGTTGTATAACTAGACAGGTTATATAACTATCTAGTATGTGATATAAATTCTGTATACTCTGAACTGATATTGTATACTATGTAATATTCATGTTATTAATATAATTTATTCGTTCCACTGTTGAGATTCTGATATTGTTTCTTATTTCTTCTCTTTCTTTTCTCTTTTCTATCCCTTTCTTTCTTATTATTGATGCGACTTCCTGGTGTTTGAAAGTCGGGTCGTCACAGTTGGTATCAGAGCATTAGGTTGAGTGAATACCTAGGCTCTGGAGTGGTGTCTATCTTGAGAGAGCGTATTTGTAGTTTTATTATATATAAATATTTTTATTTCTACCTATTTGTTGGGTTACCTGTTCAGGTTATCCAATATAAGTTATAAAGGTAGATAAGGTAGTGGGTGTGCAACACAACTACTACTTTTGGTTGAAGTTTGGTGTTTAAGATTGGTAGTGTATCTGTCGAGACTGTAGACCTGATACCATCTCGAGTGAGTTTTGCTTGGAGTAAGGATTCCATGGATCTCTGAAGGTAACCTGTTAAGGTTCAGAGTCTATCTTTGAGTTGGATGAGTAGAATTTGGATCTATCGGCTAGGTAGAAGAAAATAATGGTATCTTGATATCTTAGGGAGTAGTAGCTACGTGATGAGATGCAGTGACTATGGATGTTCCCGAAGATGATTTCTTTGAAACAAGTTAAGGAGGTGAGTCTGCTTCGGTGTTGTGGCTGGATTCAACAGGATGTTTCTGTCTGGTTTGAGGCCCGAGTTTCGCGAAGAGTTTTGGATTAGGAAGTCTTTGGCGTCGGTGTCAGCAGTGCAGTTTGGAGGGTTCTATGTGCCAGCAAGAAGATCTTCTGGTTAGCAGTTTCTGAAGATAGAATTCAGAAGCAGTAGAGTGGATTCCATTTCTTCGATGGATTGGCTAGATAAGCGTAAGCTGTTTTGATTGGTAAAGAGAGAACAATTTTCTTTGGATATTGGACAGGTTGATCGCAAAAGTGACTTGCGATAGTTTGAGTGTTTTCTTGAGTTATGAGAAGTTTGTCCCTACCTGGAGGCTGAATTTTCTTATCAACTGGATTCCAAGAGTGCTACTGGTGGTTCAGATTAGTAGAAGGATCAAGTGGGACATCTGAGTTTTCGTTTATGGATCCGTTGAACCATATTTCTGTGATGTGTTTTCCAGTTTGTGCTCGAGTTTTTCTTCTACTCCAGATCAGAGTTGTGCAGCAGAAGTAGTTTGGAAATGCTTTTGTTTTATCTTTTCCGGATAGGAGAAGAATGTTAGTCTTCTGATATTTGTGGAATAGAGTTGGTATTCTTGATTTGGGATTGATCTTGAGGAGATCATTTTGTTGGATTGTTTTGGTCCAGTTTGTATCTAGAGACATCAGCAAAGGTTGAGCTAATCATGAGAGTTGAAGGTAGCCCAGGATCGTCAGAAGTGTTTTATGGACAAGAGACGAAGGAGTTTGGATTCCAAAGTCGGAGATTTGATTTTGGGTAAGTTTTCTCCGATAGTTCTAAGATTGAGTAAGACTGGGTAAGTCAGCTCCAAGGTATTTTGGACCTTTTCTGTGTTTTGTGAGGATTAGTGTTTGATTTTCAAAGTTGAATTTTCAATTTGGATAACTGGAATTCGATGTATTTTACGTATCTCTGAGGAATTACGTATATGGTTTATCTCTGGTTGTTTAACCAGCGGTTCAGGAGGATGTGATTGTTGATTCAGACTCGTCTATAGTCTGATATCCTATTTTGTTTTGCAGATCTAGTTGGATAGGAGCTCCGTAGCTTAGTAGTATTGATTGTTTAAATTCTATAGAGCGAGTATCCCGATATTTACACCGGGGAAACTCATGAAAATTTTCTCCAGAATTTTTCTGGATAATTAAATTTGTTTTGATTGGATGAATTGGTCGCTATGGTTGTTAGCATATGTTTGATAATACATGTATGTGTTTTAAAATGAAATCTTAAGATAGATTATTGAATTACCTTTGCTTTTAAATTTCGGGGACGAAATTCTTTTAAGGGGGAAGGAATGTGATATCCTGGAAATTGGGAAATATAAATTTAATAATCTATGTTATAAATTTAATTTAATTTGATAATTTTAATAACAAATTTAGAATTTGATTTAATAATCATGTTTTAATAAATATTTAAATTGAAAGATTTTATCTTTTTAAATAAATAAATTGTTTTCTGTTAATAATATATATATATTTGTATATATTGTAAGTTGATAAGCTTTGGTTTTGAATTTAGTAAGTGAATTAAGTTATAGCTCTAATTTATATTTGATAAATTGGAAATTTGATATAAATTTGACATTTAACTTTTCAAAACAATTCAATAAATAATGTTATGGTTTATACTATGATAAATCTTATTTGTTTTGAAATTTTATTTAGCTTAAAAATATGAATTTAAAATAGATAAATATAAAAGCTAAGTTTTATTTTGTATTACTTGAAATTTATATATAAGAAGTTACAATACAAATTTCAAATGATCTAAATTTGTTATAATCTCTTTTACAAATTATTTGATATTGCTTAATTTGTTATTTTTGAATAAAAATTATAATACTTAAATTCTTTTGAACATAAATAGATTTGTAGTAATAGGATTTGTTATTTTTAATTTTTACAAGAGATTATATACGCATTTATACATATATAACTTGATTATTAAAATTTATTTGATAAATTACTTTAAAATTTGGATTTAATGTTTTGAAATTAATAGCATAAATACTTCAATATTTTTGAATATGCTATATTTTTTTACTAGTTGTTTTTATTCCTTTTTAATTTAAAAAGAGATAAATTCATTTATATATTACTTAAGAAACAAAATAGATTTAAAAGCTTATAAACAATTTTAAATTAAAATTTAAATACTTAATTACATGTGTAAGTTTATTACCATCTTAAAGGACATGTGTTGGTCATATAAGAAGACAAAGTGACAAGTGTTTAAAAATTTGAACAAGTGTCTTATTTTCTTGTTCTTGTATCTTTAATAAAATCAAAATCAGTAATTTCTTCCAAAATTTATTTTCATCTTCTTTGAAACAAATAAAAAAAACCTGAAATCCACTTCTCAAACCAAATTGTAAACTTGAGATTTTCCTTAAGCCAAAATCATGAAATCTGTAGCATGCAAATCAAAATCTAACTGCACATCTTCTAACATGCAAGCAAATCTGTCATCATCTTAAAATATGAAACCTGCATGCATTTTTAAAGTCAGAGATTTTCAAAGCCTGTTCTTCTGTAAACCTGTCTAAGCACTTTTCCAAAATCTATAACCAAAGATACAAGTGTAAGTGAAAACTGGAAACTGTCTTCTTCATGTAAATTTAAGAACTTCAGTAAGCAACTCAGTTCCAAGAAAAAAAAGAGCAAAAGTATTTCTGGATTGATAAGGCATTTCATCATTAAGGTTTTAAAGCAAAAGCAAGATGAAAGTTGTAAAGTATCTATAGTTTATAAACCAAGTTGAGGTTCAAAATGCATAAGCAAAATAAAAGCAGAATCTGAAGCTCTTCACAAATACATGTGCTCTGCTCCTATACCAGGTGAGTAACTTTTTATACTAAATAAACTTAAGTAGGAATCTAGTTGCTGATTTACTCTAGAAATTATATGCTTGTCTGCCTTTTAGAAGCTTATACTGGTGTATATAAATGAATGTCTGTTGTAATGTATGCTGCAAGGAAATTTGTATTTTGTTTCTTTGTTTCAGGTTCTAGATTTGGATTAAAATTCCATTTCAGGTGATTTAGTACGTATTAAGATTTAAGTTTCAAACTCAATATGGTTGTGATACATAAGATAAGTTTAGATTTTATTTAATATAAGAAATTTTGGATATATCTGGAAACTCAATAATGCAACAGAACAAATTCTTATATAAGTAAAATTAAAGCATCTGGATTCTTTAGTTTAAGAATATAAACAAGTTACAGGATCATGAGGTGAATTTTAAAACTAAAATTATAATTTTTAGTTTGTATTTAATTAAGTATTTCTGGATTAACCATAAATCATATTTGGGTGTGGCTTTGTCGATTTAGGGAGTTTGGATGGCCTGTATTTTTTTCTGGTGATGGAGCGTTGAGCGTAGTTGCAGGGAAAAATGGTTGATGATGGATTAAAGCAGTAAGGCAGTAGTAATTAGGGATTGAAATTCTAAACCCTAGTTTCTGTTACTCGGAGAGAATTGATCAATGCAATATCTAGAGGTGACCGAGTTGTTCCAAACTTAGGGAAAAGTTAGATGGGGTATGGAGGAGGTTGTGGCCGGAGGTGGTGTTTCTCTGATGGTCGGAGCTTGGTGGGTGAAGCAATTTCCAGGTTGCGACATTTCTTCCTGTTTGGGCTCGAATGCTCGAATTTAATTTTTGGGTTCTGCATTCGGTTTGATGGTGGGAATCAGGTTGGGAGATGACCATAGAAGTGAGTGGGTGGTCGCGAGTGGTTGGGGATGGTTTCCGTGGTGGTGCGGGTGCACGGTGAATCAAGAGTATCAGTTGTTTTGGGAAGATGAGTTACTCGTGTTTGTTACGGGTAAATTTGTGGGTTGCTCGAAGTTTTAGGTTGTTTTACTCGAAGCTTTGGGGTTAGGGACTCGGGGTAGCTATTGTTATGGGCTGGGGGTACTGATGTTTCAGGATTTTGTGGAAACTGTCAATACTTTAAAATTTTGAATGAATTTAAATGAGGTATTACTCGAGTTACTCGAGTTATTTTAGTATTTAGCTCGAGTTAGTTTGTTCAAGTTGAAACTTGACTTATTTCCCAAATTTAAACTTAAATTTAAATGTATAAAGCAAAGATTTAAAATGAGTTTTAAATCTAATTTTTAATTATGGATTCAAGTTAATTTGAATCTTAAGCTGGAAATGAATGAAGATTTTAAAATTTAAATTCGTTTAAAATAACTTTAAAGGGATTTATTGGTTTAAAATGTTTTTAAAGAAATTTGAATTCAAATTGAAATATAAAGTAATGTTTAAACAAAGTTTAAAAATTGTTTCAAATTTGGATTTGAATCTTTGCTTAAAAATAAATTTAAGTTTTATAAATTTAAGTGTTTAAACCAAATTTGAATGATAATGTAAAATTTAAATGGTTTTAATTTAAAAAGAAATTTGTTTTAACTTTTGTAAAATTTCTTTTATAATAAAAGTATTATTATCAATTAAAGGTTTTAGATTGATTTTAAAACTTGTTAAAGTTAATAATAATTTAATGTTTTGTATTTCATTTAATTATTAGGATAATTAAATGAATAAATAATTTATTTAATAAATTAATGAAATAAATAATTACTTAAAGTAATTAAGTGTTTAATCTTAAAGGTTTAAGATCAATTATTCCTAGAATAATTAACTTGTAATTAAGATTAATTAATTAAATAAGATTTGATTTTTAATTAATGATTAATAATTAATTAATCAAGTAATAATGGATTAATTAAGTTTTAATTAACACTTAATTATTTAATTAATTTGGGATTAATTAATGGATTAATTAATGATTAATTTAAATTTGTAATTAATAATGATTAGAATAAGTTAATTATTTTAGAAAATAATTAATGAATTGTTAAATAGTTAATGAAGGTCATTAACTAAGGATTATTTAATAATTAATTAATGTGATTAATTTTAATTATTAATTAGATTAATTAATTTAAAGATAATTAATTTGTGTAAATTGCTAAGTATAATTACTTATGGAAGTAATTAAGGAATTAATTACTTATTGTAATTAATTGAGCTTAAATTTGATTAGTTTAAGTTAATTAATTCAGTTTAATTAATTTAAAATTAATCATTTGATGATTTGTGAAGGATAATTACTTAATGTAATTTAATGAAGAGGAATTACTTAGAGAAGTAATTAATGGTAATTACTGTATGTAATTAATTGAAAGTAATTTGATATTGAGCTATTTAAGTATAATTACCTAGTGAATTAATCAAAGGATTAATTAGAGATAATTAATTAATGAAGTAATTAATTTATTTGGTGAAGTAATTAAGGAAATTTAATTACTGGATTGAGTTAATCAAGGGTGGTTAACAATTATTGTTTAAATTAAGATTAATTACATAATGTAATTTATTTTAAAAGAAATGTAATTAGAAAATCATTAATTATTATAATTAATGAGGTAATTAAGAATGAGTTATTTAGAAATAATTAGTAAATAAGGAATTAATTAATGTAATTAATTAAGGATTAATGTAATTAATTATAGTTAATTAATTAAGGAAGTAATTAAATATTAATTACCGTATTTGATTTAAATATAATTAATTTGAAGAAATTAATTAGTGAATAATTACCTGGATGTAATTAAAGGTTAATTAATCAGGGATGATTAATTAAAATAAATAATTGGTGGATGATTAATTAATTGATTGATAATTAATTAATAGTGATATAAGCAGGTAGAAATTGGTGAAGTAATTAATTTTATTTACATTAAATTAATGGAATGATGTAATTAATTTAATTCATTTTAAATTAATTATATTTGGTGTGATATTAAATCATGGCTTATATGGTTGGATAGTGTTGTTTGCCTTGAATGGTTTGATCTCGGATATGAGATAGATAATGTTGAGTGGTATGGATGCATTGGTTGCATTATGATGATGATTTAGATTATCTTTTGGAAAATGATAATATGGTTTATCTGATATGATGATAATGTTGATTATCTGTGTGAATCTATGATTTATCTATTTGGATATATAGATAATTGAATTGTTTTAAAACCTTTAAAACAACTTGGCCTTAAAAGAAACGCTTTGGATTTCGATGAGACCGGGATCGGGTTTCCATATTTGGATATCCGAAAACCACATCGATCCAAATTAACGATAGGTCGTGAATCTCTTGTGAAGAGTGAAGATTTGAGGTGTAAGGACTATGCGTCAGTATAACTCTGGGGGTGAATCCGTAATGAGTTTGACGGATCTAGTTCTTATAGATTCGAGATGGTGATTTAGAGTCCAAGGGTTATCGTCGTTAACACTGAGGGTGATTCCAAAATGAGTGTAACGAGATAATGCCTTCGGTTTCGTTCGAACCCGGAACGAACTTGTATGGATTGAATGCTTTCAGAACATCGTCAGGTGGACGATGAGCATTCTAAGAGATGTGTTCTCTAAAGGTAATCGTAGCCTCAAGCCTCATCAACCGGGAATGGCTAAAACAGGGGAGGTGCAGCAAGGCCTCGTGGGTAGCTCCCACTGGAGAGCAAGATTTACCCCTGTCTAGAGGTCCCTTTCTATTTCGGCTGTGTGGGCGGTTGGATGTACACCAACTGTAGGTTGTCTTGTTCAGAACTGTTCAGTAATGAATGGGTCCGGCTTTGTGTTGCAGGGGAGCGGGCGTAATCCTCGGTACGTTGATCTAGGCCACGTACTATGACGGGTGGTACCCCAGTAGCCCTGCCATTGATGGAATCCAAAATCCAATAAATGCCAACGGTTTTGATTGTATTACCCACTTTTGTGGCTATTAGTTGGAATTTAATTATGTAATAATTTCGGCTATCTCTTATTTACTTGAAAACCCTAGACCCTATGTTAATATCACTGGATTTCCTATCAAATGTTTTGTTAGCGTATGGTAAAAATTTTTCCATGTTTATGTGTGGGAAGTCTTACGTGATAACTTTCTTTTCAAAAGGATTTTCAAAATTAAGCAACTTTAACCTGTTACTCACACCAGGCCCATGTCTGACCCGGAGTTTATCGTCTGTTTTTCTTAAACTCTTAGGTACTCAAATTTTTAAGAGTAGCCAAGGGATTCAGGTTAGCTTTGATGAATATTGGAGGATAAATGGAGCAGGTGGCTTCTGCGTGTAGATATATAGTTCCGCTATGTTCTCTGTATTGTTATCGCTTGTTTGAGTTGTATTAAGTTGTATAACTAGATAGGTTTTATAACTGTCTAGTATGTGATGTAAATTCTGTATACTCTGAACTGATATTGCATACTATGTAATATTCATGTTATTAATATAATTTATTCGTTCCGCTGTTGAGATTCTGATATTGTTTCTTCTTTCTTCTCTTTCTTTTCTCATTTCTATCCCTTTCTTTCTCATTAGCGATGCGACTTCTTGGTGTTTGGAAGTCGGGTCGTCACCAATTTGGTAGTGTGGCATGCTGAGTGATGCTGATCATTTGTTGATCGAAGCATGGCTTTGTGGACGAGGCCTCATCGGACCTCATACCCCGAACATGGTCGAAATAGGAAAGATGTGACAAAGTTATGAGGGTCGCACCCTTTAGAGTATGTCTATTTCCTTCTAGAAAAAGGTGGTATCATGGTATGGAGGCCAGATATTTAACCTATGTGGTTGCTGCAAATTTATTACTTTATGGTTGTTGCTTTGTGGTTGAGGGCCCTCGGATACGACCGGGGGATGACATACTCGTGTAGTAGTTACCTAGTTACAGAGGTAACCCAACCTTGTGTTGTTAGAGAGCTGGTTAAATTCTCGAGGCGTCCCTCCAGAGGCGTATCCATGTGGCATAGGTAGTTCCTTAGCCTGACCATTTGTTGAAAATGCAAACACCAATACGAACCCCTTACGATTTAAGTTGTATAACCTGCCACCTCAGGTGGTAGCTATAGTAGGCATAATATAATGCTACCTATGTTGGCTAAGATTAATATTATACTTTGAAATGTTTTTCACACTATGCACTAATAATAATATCAAAGGATTTTCTCGTATCAAGCATATTTGACTATCATAAGGGGAAATCTCCTCCAATTGTGCGATTGCATTGCGTGTGTGTGGGTAGGCCTTATGGTAGTTTCATTTTCCAAAAGCATGAATGATTTTCTTTTATAAATTGTTTTTGCACAAACAACTGTTTTTGTTTACTCATACCAGTTCGATGACTGACCTGGATTTTATTTTTCCCTTCCTAAACTCTGGGTGCCCATAATTTCCACACGGGCAGCCTAGAAGTAGGTTATCCGTGTTTTGGAGCTAGCCTGGATCTAGAAGTCTTTTGGGAGCCATCGTATTTTGGGAAGTTTTTGGCCTTGGAAACCTTTTGAAGTGTTAGGGTTTTGGAAGACCTTATCTGTGATATGCCGGAATTTTAGGCAATATCAATTTAATAATCTGTATTAAAATTTAAATTGATTTGATAATTTTTGTTAATAAAATTTGAATTAATTTAATAATCCAACTAAATAAATATTTAATTGATGGATTTTATCTTTTAAAAGCTAATAAATTATTTTCAATTTATAATGTATATATAAATGGTATATATTGTAAATACATAAGCCTTGTTTTAAATTTAATAAATAAATCTTGTTTTCTAATATATATATATATATATATATAAATATAAATATCTTTGGTAAAATTGGGAATTATGATTTATTTAAAGCTAAATTAAAAGCTATTTTATAAATAACTATATGGTTTTAAATACTTAAGGTAAGTATTTATTTTCAAAAAAAATATCTTTAATTTAGAATAACATTTGCAAAATGATTTGTTTAACATTCTTTTTAAAAATATTGAATAATAAATATGATTTGTAAATTAGCTATGAAAGTTTAAAATTAATATATGAAACATCAATTTATTTAAACAATAATGTATTGCTTTTTACAAATAGATTTTAATAAAAATAGTTTGTTATTTCAAATTGAATTGTAGAATTTGAGTTGAATTTGAATTTAAAGTTTTGAAATTCAAAGTATAGATTTTAAATTGTTTTGGATTTTAAAATATTTTTATAAACTTTTATCTATAAATACAATTATTTTATTTCTTTTAAAAATTATTTATACATATATAAATACTTATTAACTAATTACTTAAACATCACCTTTCATTAACATTTAATTATAACTAATTAACCTTAGAAGACATGTGTGAATTTATAAGCATACTATAATGACAATTATATAGGACAAGTGTCAAAATTAAATTTAGTTTTTCTTTTATTTTTATTTACAACCATTTCAGCCTATTTATTAACAAATCTTTTTTCATTCCATTCTTTTTCTTTTCAAAATCTAAAGCCAAAGTAAATCTGAAAACACTTCCTCTAAAACCAAAATCAGAAATCAAACATGCAAATCATTTCCCCTATAACACATTTTCAAATCTATTCAAAGAAAATTGGAATCTGATCAAACCTGCACATCTTCAAACATGCAAACCAAAAACCATTTTCTCTATAAACAAATCCCCTGATCAAATCTGTTCAAAGCAAATCTGGAACTGTTTTCTGCAATTTCAAATCACTTTTAAAGCAACTGCAGTTTTTAATCAAAGCAAGTCCGTTCCAAAAGCATTCAAGTCAAAAGTTTTAACTCAAGCAAAAAGCATCTCAGTTTTTCAAAGCTGTTATCAAATCAAAATGGAAGCTCTGCCTTCATTTTAATCTGGTGAGTAACATTCCTTTAAAAGCATAAACAATTGAATGATTTGGTTGCATGCTAGTTGTTTGAAATAAATATGTTTGTGTATATATTGTTGAATTTCTTATGTATGATATATGCATGTTTGTGGGTATCTGTAAGACCTCTCTGTTACCAGTTTTAGTTTCTTGTTTTGATTTGAATTCAAAATCTCTTGATTTTGACTCTGTTAAAAACTTAAGATTTAAATCATACTTGTTTGTTTCACCACAAACTTTAGATTAGAATTTTACTTAAGTTAAATAATAGTAAAATGTCTCTGAAAACTTAAAATAACTAAGCAAGTTTGAATATAAGTGAAATTTCAAACATAATCATTCGATGTTTCAGGGTTATAATCTGAAATATTATTCAAAATTTTGATTTTTAAAACTAAATTCACAATTTTTCGAATTAGATTGATGACGTAGTTCTAGTTGACCAGGAAATAGGAAATTAGGGGTTTTTTGGTGATCTCTGTGATTTTGGATGTTCTAATCTTCAGTGTTGATGGAGGAATGACCATAGATTAGAGGAAAAATATCTGGAAGATGATCAAAGCACGGTGGTGGAGGCGGTGTTTAATTTTTGGTTTGTAACCCTAGTTTTAACTAGGTTGAGTTAATTTGATCACCTCGGCATGTATAATTGATCGAGTGCAATGAAGTTCTAGAATATGGAAGCTTAAATGTTGTAGAAGGCTTGGCTGAAGTTGTAGAATCTCTGACGGTCGGAGGATCATGGACGAAGTAGTTTCAGGTTTGGGGTGGTATTTCCAGTTTTGGGTTCCAGGTTAGGATTTTGAAGCTCGAATTCAATTTCGAGTGTAGGTTGACGATCTGATGATCGTGATAGGACGGGGAAATGATTTCCGATGAGGGAAGATTATCAGAGATGGTCGGAGTTGGACGATGTCACTGTGCAGGTGCACAGTGCACTTTCGTTGATTCTGCTGATGGTTGGTTTGATCAGTGAAAGGTTACTCGAAGTTTTTCTCGAGTATTTTGATTTTTTGCTCAAAGATGTCTAGGTTTTGCACGATGCAAATTGAAGGTGGCTCGGGTATAATGTGTGGTTACAGGTTTCTGTCTGCTGTTAATTTTATAAATTGATTTTAAGAAATTGAAAACGGGATTTAAACAAGTTTTTAAATCCAGAGTAAAATATGGATTCAAATCTACTTTTGCATCTTGATTTTAAAACTAAAGAAAGTTTTTAAAATTTAAAATGTTTTAAACAAATTTGAAGTGTTTAAAGTATAATTTAAATATTTTGAATTTTAATTGGATTTGGTTTAAATCCCTTTAAGTTCCTTTTATAAAATATGTATTTCTTTAACACAAGGTTTAAAAGGTTTTAAATTGTTTTAAACTTTGTTAAAATTAAATTTATATCCATTTTAAATCTTAAATTTAAAATGAAACTTGAAAGTAAATTTAAAGTAAATTATTTTTAAGTACTTTGTAAATGATAACTTGATCTTTAATAAGAACAATGTTTTATCTTATAGCTAATTAGAATTTAATGATTTGTAATTCATTAAATTATTAAGGTAATTTAAATGGATAATTTAATTAATTAATTAATTAATGAAATGGTAATGGTTTTAAATTGATTAATTAAAGTTTGAGATTAATTATTCTTAGAATAATTAATTTGTAATTAAGACATCATTAATGGGATAAGATTAAATTTTAAACAAATGATTAAAGATTAAATAATGAAGTAATTAAAAATTTATTAAGTTACAATTCACACTTAATTAATTAAATAATTTGGATTAATTAATGGATTATTAAAAATTTATTAATTTGTAATTAAAAATGATTAACGTAAGTTAATAACTTTAGGAAGTAATTAAAGAATTGTTAATGATGGTCATTAACTTGATATTATTTGATAATTAATTAATATGAATAATTTTAATAATTAATTGGATTAATTAATTAAAGATAATTATTTGTGAAGTTGTTTAATTTTAATTACTTAATGGAAGTAATTAAGGAATTAATTACTTAATGTAATTAATTAAGTTTAAATGTAATTTGTTTAAGTTAATTAATTAAGTTTAATTAAGTTAAACACTGGATGCTTTGATAAATAATTACTTAATGTAGTTAATGGATTGAAATTACTCAGTAAAGTACTTAATTGATAATTACTGGATGCAATTAATGAAAGATGATTTAAAATGGAAGTAATTTGAGTATAACTACTTTTTGTAATTAATCAAGGGATTAATTAAAGAAATTAATTAAGGAGTAATTAATTTATTTGATGAAGTAATTAAGGGTAGTTAATTACTGGATATGATTAATCAAAGGTGATTAATAATTATGGTTTAATTGAGATTAATTACTTAATGTAATTAATTTAAATAGGTAATTAATTTAAATTTAGTTAAGGATCATTAATTAATATAATTAATGATGTAATTAAGAAATGATTAATTAAGATTAATTAATCAATGATAAGTGATTTAAAACAGTAATTAATTAATGTAATTAATTAAGGGTTAATGTAATTAATTATAGTTAATTAATTAATGAAGTAATTAAAGGTTAATTACAGTATTTGGTGTAGAATAATTAATTTGTGAAATTAATCAAAGGATAATTACTTGAATGTAATTAAAGGATAATTAACCAAGGGTGATTAATTAAGGTAACTAATTAGAGAATAATTAATTAATTAATTTGTAATTAATTAATAGTTACGTAAGCAAGATTTATATTGATGTAAGTAATTAATTTAATTCACTTTAAATTAATTAGAGATGGAAGTAATTAATTTAATTCATTTTAAATTAATTATAGATGGTGTGATTATAGATCATTGCTTATGTATGGATGGATGATATTATTTGCCTTGAATGGTTTAAAATCTCAGTTATGTGATAAGTAATGCAGTGAGATATGGATGCTTTGGTTGCATTGTGATGATAATATGGATTATCTGTTTATGATGATAATGTAGATTATCTATTGTGATATGTGAATTATCTATCTGTGTGTATATTGATAATGAAATTTAATTGTTTTAAACTTTAAAACAACTTGGCTTTAAAAGGTACATTTTGGATTTCGATGGGACTAGGATCGGTTTCCAGATTTGGATATCTGAAAACCACATCGATCCAAATTAACGACAGGTCGTGAAGCTCAAGTGAAGAGTGAAGACTCGAGGTGTAAGGACTATTCGTCGTTAAAATTCTGAGGGTGATTCCAATATGAGTTTCACGGGGTAGTATATTCAGATTCGAGATGAAGATTCAGAATGCAAGGGTTATTGTCGTTAACTCTGAGGGTGATTCCAAAATGAGTGTAACGAGATAATGCCTTTGGTTTCGTTTGAACCCGTAACGAACTTGTATGGATTGAATGCTTTCAGAATAACGTCAGGTGGACGATGAGCATTCTAAGATAGATGTGTCCTATAAAGGTAATCGTAGCCTCAAGCCTCATCAACCGAGAATGGCTGAAACAGGGAAGGTGCAGCAAGGCTAAGTGGGTCATCCCCAAGGAGGACGAGATTTTCCCCTATATAGAGGTCCCTTTTTATTTGGCTGTGTGGGCAGGTTGAATAAGCACCAACTGTGGGGTTGTCTTGTTTAGGACTGTCCAGTAAGGGATAGTTCCGGCCTTGTGTTGCAGGGGATTGGGAGTAATCCTCGGTAAGTTGATCTAGGCCACGTATTGTGATGGGCGGTACCCTAGTAGCCCTGCTATTGTATGGAATCCAAATCCAATAAGTGCCATCGGTTTTGATTGTATTACCCACTTTTGTGGCTAGTAGCTGGAATTTAATAAATGTAACACTTTCAGCTATTTTCCATTTACTTGAAAACCTTAGACCTATTATAATGTCACTGGATTTCTTATCAAATGTTTTGGTTACCGTAAGGTAAAAACTTTTCCATGTTTATGTATGGGAAGTCTTACGTGATACCATTTCTTTTCAAAGGTTTTTGAAAGTTAAGCAACCTTAACTTGTTACTCACACCAGACCCATGTCTGACCCAAAGTTTATTTCTGTTTTTCTTAAACTCTTGGATACTTAAATTTTTGGAAGTAGCCAAGGGATTCAGGTTAGCTTTGACGAATTATGGAGGAGCAATGGAGCAGGAGGCTTCAGCGTTGTAGATATGTATAGTGTTCCGCTGTGTTTGGTATCTCTGTGTTTTCTCTGAGTTGTTTTGAGTTGTAATAACTAGATAGGTGTTTATAATTGTCTAGTATGTGATGTATAATCTGTGTAACTCTGATAGTTGTTGTATACTATGTAATACTTATGTTATTAATATAATTTATCCGTTCCGCTGTTGAGATTCTGATATTATTTCTTCTTTCTTCTCTTTCTTTCTCTTTTCTATCCCTTTCTTTCTTATTAATGATGCGTCATTATGTGGAATTGAATGGTGGGTCATTATAGTGGTATCAGAGCGCTAGGTTGAGTGAATACCTAGGCTTTGGAGTGACTTATTTCTTGAGAGAGCGTATTTGTAATTTTTAATATATATATATATATATATATATATATATATATATATATATATATTTCTACCTATCTGTTGGGTTACCTGTTCAGGTTTTCCAATATTAGTTATAAAGGTAGATAGGGTAGTGGTGTGTATAACACAACTACCATTGGTTGGAGTTCGAATATTTGAGGTGGGAAGTGTGTCTGTCGAGGCTATAGACCTAATACCGTCTCGAGTGAGCTTTGCAGCTCGGTGTAAAGATTTCATTGATCTCTGAAGGAAATTTTTTAAAAGGTTCAGAGTCTGGCGAGTAGAGTTTGGATCTGCCGGCTGAGCAGAAGCGAGTGATGGTATTTTGATACCTCAGGAAGTAGTAGCTGCGTGATGAGATGTATTGATTATGGATGTGTCAGAAGATGTTTCTTTGGAACAATTTTTGAGAAGTGTGTCTGCTTCGGTGTTGTGGCTGAGTTCAGCAGGACGTTTCTGTTGGTATGAGGTCTGAGTATCTCGAAGAGCTTTGGATTAGGAAGTCTTTGGCATCTAGGCCAACAATACAGCTCGGAGTGTTTGTGTGCCGGCATGAAGTTTTCTGGCTGAGCAGTTTTTGTAGAGGTGGAGTTCAGAAGCAACAGAGTGGACCCGTTTCTTTGATGGATTGGCTAGATAAGTGTAAGCTGTTCTGATTGATAAAGGGAGAACGGTTTTTCTCTGGAATTAGGCCGGGTTGATCGCAAAAGTGACTTGCGATAGTTGAATTTTCTCTTGAGTTATCTTTTGCTTGAGGCATCTGGAGATTGAGTTTTTCTTATCGACTAGGATTCCAGGAGTGGAACCGGTGGTTCAGTTTAGTTGAAGGATGGTTCCTAGAGATAGAGGTTGGTAAAGCAACTCAGGTTTCAGAGGAATTTCTAAGTTTTTCTTTTATGGATCTGTGGAACCATATTTTTTCTAGAATGTGTTGTCCAGTGTGTGCTCATGTTGTTCATCAGCATTTCTTCTACTTAAGATCAGAGTTTTGAAGCAAAAGCTGTTTGGAAGTGCTTTTGTTTTATCCTTTCTGGATAGGAGAAGTAAGTTCAGCCTTCTGCTGTTTGAGGTGTAGAGTTTGTGTTCTTGATTTTGGATTGATCGCGAGAGGATCATTTTGTTGAGTTGATTGGTTTTATTGGTTTACAGAGGCATCGGCGTAGGGTTGAGCTGATCAGGAAGGATGTTGGTAGACCAGGTTCGTTCGAAGACTTTTGTGGATAAGAGACGAAAGAATTTAGATTTTGGAGTCGGAGATTTGATTTTGGATATGTTTTCTCCGATCTAAGAGAGCTATAAGTTTTGGTAAGACTGGGACCTAGCTCCAAGGTGTGTTGGATCTTTTCTGTGTTCTTGTAAGAATAAGTGTTTGGCCTTCTGGATTGAATTGCCAGTTTGGATAACTGGGATTCGATGTGTTTCACGTATCTTCGAGGGAGTAGTGTATGATCTATCTCTGGTTGTGGAACTAGCTGTTCAGGAAGGTTTGGCTGTTGAGACAGACTCATCTGTAGTCTGATTTCCTGTCTAGTTTTGTAGATCTAAATGAGTAGGAGCTCTGTAGTTTAGTAGTATTGATTGTTTGGATTTTGTAGAGCGAGTATCCCGGTATTCATACTTGGGAAACTCGAGGAAATTCTATCCAGAATTTTTATCTCGATAGTTAGATTGTTTGATTGAGTGAATTGGCTGCTATGATTGTTAGCATATAGTTGATAATATATGCTTGTGATTTAAAATTTAAAATCTTCAATGAGATTATTAAATTACCTTTGTTTTAAATTTCGCGGACGAAATTCTTTTAAGGGGGGAGGAATTTGATATCCCCAAATTTTAGGCAATATAAATTTAATAATCTGTATTAAAAATTAAACTGATTTGATAATTTTTGTTAATAAAATTTGAATTATTTATAATCCAATTAAATAAATATTTCATTGATAGATTTTATCTTTTAAAAGCTAATAAATTATTTTCTATTTATAATGTATATAGAAAAGGTATATATTGTAAATAGATAAGCCTTGTTTTAAATTTAATAAATAAATCTTATTTTCTAATACATACATACATACATAAATACATACATACATATATATATATATATATATCTTTGGTTAAATTGGGAATTATGATTTATTTAAAGTTAAACTTTTAAAAGCTATTTTATAAATAACTATATGGTTTTAAATAATTAAGGTAAGTATTTATTTTAAAAAAAAATTATATATCTTTAATTTAGAATAAGATTTGCAAAAATGATTTGTTTAACATTCTTTTTAAAAATATTGTTTAATAAATATGATTTGTAAATTAGCTATGAAAGTTTAAAATTAATATGTGAAACATCAATTCATTTAAATAATAATGTATTACTTTTAACAAATAGATTTTAATAAAATAGTTTGTTATTTCAAATTGAATTTTAGAATTTGATTTGAATTTGAATTTAAAGTTTTGAAATTCAAAGTATAAACTTTTAAAACTAAATTCACAATTTTTAGAATTGGATTGATGATGCAGCTCTAGTTGATCAGGAAATAGGAAAGTAGGGGTTTTCTGGTGATCTTTGTGATTTTGGATGTTGTAATCTTTAGTGTTGATGGAGGAATGGCCAGAGATTGGAGGAAAAATATCTAGAAGATGATCAAAGCACGGTGATGGAGGCGGTGTTTGATTTTTGGTCTGTAACCCTAGTTTTAACTAGGTTGAGTATATTTGATCACCTCGGCATGTATAGTTGATCGAGCGCAACGAAGTTCTGGAATATGGAAGCTTAAATGTTGTCGAAGGCTTGGCCGAAGTAGTAGAATCTCTAATGGTTAGAGGATCATGGACGAAGCTGTTTCAGGTTTGGGGTCGTAGTTCTAGTTTTGGGTTCCAGATTAGGATTTTGAAGCTCGAATTCAATTTAGAGTGTAGGTTGACGATCTGATGATCGTGACAGGACGGGGAAATGATTTCCGATGAGGGAAGATTATCAGGGATGATCGGAGTTGGACGAGGTCACCGTGCAGGTGCACGGTGCACTTTCGTTGATTCTGGTGATGGTTGGTTCGATCAGTGAAATGTTACTCGAAGTTTTTCTCGTGTAATTTGATGTTTGGCTCGAAGATGTTTGGATTTGGCTCGATGCAAATTGAAGGTGGCTCAGGTATAATGTGTGGTTATAGGTTGTTATGAAGCCTGTTTGCTGTTAATTTTTTAAACTGATTTTAAGAAATTGAAAACAGGATTTAAACAAGTTTTTAAATCCAGATTAAAACATGGATTCAAATTTAATTTTGCATCCTGGTTTTAAAATTAAAGAAAGTTATTAAAATTTAAAATGATTTAAACAACTTTAAAGTGTTTAATACTTTAAATATTTTGAATTTCAAATGGATTTGGTTTAAATCCCTTTAAGTTCCTTTTATAAAATATGTATTTCTTTAACACAAGGCTTAAAAGGTTTTGAATTGTTTTAAGCTTTGTTAAAATTAAATTTGTATCCATTTTAAATCTTAAATTTAAAATGAAATTTGAAAGTAAATTTAAAGTAAATTGTTTTTAAATACTTTGTAAATGATAACTTAATCATTAATAAGAACAAAGTTTTATCTTAAAGTTAATTAAAGTTTCATGATTTATAATCCATTAAATTATTAAGGTAATTTAAATGGATAATTAATTTATTTATTTAATTAATGAAATGGATAATTAATTAAAGTAATTAATGGTTTTAAATTGATTAAACAAAGTTTAAGACTAATTATTCTTAGAATAATTAATTTGTAATTAAGAAATCATTAATGGGATAAGATTAGATTTTAAACTAATGATTAAAGATTAAATAATAAATAAATTAAAAATTTATTAAGTTACAGTACACACTTAATTAATTAAATAATTAGGATTAATTAATGGATTATTAAAAATTTATTAATTTGTAATTAATAATGATTAATGTAAGTTAATAACTTTAGGAAGTAACTAAAGAATTGTTAATGATGGTCATTAACTTGAGATTATTTGATAATTAATTAATATGATTAATTTTAATAATTAATTGATTAACTAATTTGAGATAATTATTTGTGAAGTTGTTTAAGTTTAATTACTTAATGGAAGTAATTAAGGAATTAATTACTTAATATAATTAATTAACTTTAAATGTAATTTATTTTAGTTAATAAATTGAGTTAAATTAAGTTAAACACTGGATACTTTGATAAATAATTACTTAATGTAATTAATGTATTGAAATTACTCAGTGAAGTAATTAATTGATAATTACTAGATGTAATTAATGAAAGATGATTTAAAATGGAAGTAATTTGAGTATAATTACTTTTTGTAATTAATCAAGGGATTAATTAAAGAAATTAATTAAGGAGTAATTTATTTATTTGATGAAGTAATTAACGGTAGTTAATTACTGGATGTGATTAATCAAAGGTGATTAATAATTATGGTTTAATTGAGATTAATAACTTAATGTAATTAATTTAAATATGCAATTAATTTAAATTTAGTTAAGGATCATTAATTAATATAATTAATGATGTAATTAAGAATTGATTATTTAAGATTAATTAATCAATGATAAGTGATTTAAAACGGTAATTAATTAATGTAATTAATTAAGGGTTAATGTAATTAATTATAGTTAATTAATTAATGAAGTAATTAAAGGTTAATTACTGTATTTGATTTAGAATAATTAATTTGTGAAATTAATCAAAGGATAATTACTTGAATGTAATTAAAGGATAATTAATCAAGGGTGATTAATTAAGGTAACTAATTAGAGAATAATTAATTAATTGATTTGTAATTAGTTAATGGTTATGTAAGCAAGATTTATATTGATGTAAGTAATTAATTTAATTCACTTTAAATTGATTAGAGATGGAAGTAATTAATTTAATTCATTTTAAATTATTTATAGATGGTGTGATTATGGATCATTGCTTATGTATGGATGGATGATATTGTTTGCCTTGAATGGTTCGAAATCTCAATTATGAGATAAGTAATGCTGTGAGATATGAATGCTTTGGTTGCATTGTGATGATAATAAGGATTATCTGTTTATGATGATGATGCAGATTATATATTATGATATGTGAATTATTTATCTTTGTGTATATAGATAATGAAATTTAATCGTTTTAAACTTTAAAACAACTTGACCTTAAAAGATACGTTTTGGGTTTCGATGGGACCGGGATCGGCTTTCCAGATTTGGATATCCGAAAACCACATCGATCCAAATTAACGATAGGTCGTGAATCTCAAGTGAAGAGTGAAGACTCGATGTGCAAGGACTATTCGTTGTTAAAACTCTGAGGGTGCTTCCAATACGAATTTAACGAGGTAGTACATTCAGATTCGAGATGAAGATTCATAATGCAAGGGTTATCGTTGTTCACTCTGAGCGTAATTCCAAAATGAGTGCAACGAGATAATGCCTTCGGTTTCGTTCGAACTCGGAACGAACTTGTATGGATTGAATGCTTTTAGAACATCGTCAGGTGGACGGCGATCATTCTAAGATAGATGTGTTCTATAAATCTAATCGTAGCCTCAAGCCTCATCAACCGGGAATGGCTAAAATAGGGGAGGTGCAGCAAGGCTAAGTGGGTCATGCCCAAGTAGGACGAGATTTTCCCTTGTCTAGAGGTCCCTTTTTATTCAGCTGTGTGGGCAATTGGAATGTGCACGAACTACGGGGTTGTCTTGTTCGGGACTGTCCAGTAAGGGATGGTTCCGGCCTTGTGTTGCAGGGGATTGGGAGTAATCCTTGTTACGTTGATCTAGGCCACGTACTGTGGCGGACGGTACCCTAGTAGCCCTGCCATTGTATGGAATTTAAAATCCAATAAGTGCCATCGATTTTGATTGTATTACCCACTTTTGTGGCTAGTAGCTGGAATTTAACAAATGTGACAATTTCGGCTATTTTCTATTTACTTTAAAACCTTAGACCTATTATAATATCACCGGATTTCCTATCAAATGTTTTGGTTAGCGTAAGGTAAAAACTTTTCCATGTTTATGTGCAGGAAGTCTTACGTGATACCTTTTCTTTTCAAAGGTTTTTGAAAGTTAAGCAACCTTAACGTGTTACTCATACCAGAGCCATGTCTGACCCGGAGTTTATTTTTTTTTTCTTAAACTCTTGGGTACTCAAATTTTTACAAGTAGCCAAGGGATTCAGGTTATCTTTGACGAATTATGGAGGAGCAATGGAGCAGGAGGCTTCAGCGTTGTAGATATGTATAGTGTTCCGCCGTGTTTGGTATCTCTGTGTTTTCTCTGAGTTGTTTTGAGTTGTAATAACTAGACAGGTGTTTATAACGGTCTAGTATGTGATGTATAATTTGTGTAACTCTGATAGTTGTTGTATACTATGTAATACTTATGTTATTAATATAATTTATCCATTCTGCTAGTGAGATTCTGATATTGTTTCTTCTTTCTTCTCTTTCTTTCTCTTTTCTATCCCTTTCTTTCTTATTAATGATGCTTCATTCTATGGAATCGAATGGCGTGTCTTTACATTATCAAAGCCGAAGTATGTTGGAACTCTTGAAGATTCTATTCTTCCGCTGTGGTGTTACCATTTTGTTGTTGTATCATATGTGTAGCACTCTGATGTTGGTGGTCAAATGTTGTAATAATATTGTGACGAGTGTTGTATCTGTGTTGTTCATTAATGTAATCATCATTTTGTTTCCGTTGCTCTGTATTCATCTAATGTTTTTATAAGTTCCATCCGAACTGGAGTTCAACGTTTGAATCTCTGGCAGTCGAATACAAGTGAGGTATTTGACGTCGATTTTTGAATGCTGGATTTCGGGTCGTGACAGTTTGAGCAATTCAAGTCTGACATATGCAGATGCGCAAGTGCGTTACATGGCGGTTGTGTAGGTGAGGGGGTGAAGGCCGAAGGTGGGTAGGGCGTGGGTAGGCCACGACAAGCTAAGTTGAGAGAGAGAGAGAGGAAGGGAAAGAGGAGCTAGGGTTTTGGTAGGTCCGGCTTGGAGATGGTGATGGGAGTTACTATAGTTTGGTCTCAGGAAGGAGAATCAGAATAAGAAATAGGAGACCAGAAAGAAAGGTACGTACAAAACAAATTCTCAACTGGTATGTCCGTTCAGAAAAGTCACATGCTCACTAAGGTGACTTTTGGTATCCCAGCCCAATAACCAAGCCCAATGGATCAAGCGTAAACCCAAAATCGAATTAAAAGAAATAGGAATATACACACAAATAAAAATGCACGTTTTAAGATTTGAAGATGTAAGAATCAGATTATAAAGAAACGAAAAGTGGAGAGGAGATTATAATTTAGTCTAGTTTCATAAAAAAGAATAAATTTTCAAATTTCATATTTAAAATTTTCAACCAAAAGTCAAACTTGACCAAAATTTGAAATTTTAGAAAATTTTCTATTTATTGAATTTAAAAAAATATATTACTCAATATCTCAAAAATCGATATTTAAATTCAAATTTATTTAAATTTTAAAATATTTAATTCAAAAATTAAATACAAATTTCTTTTAAAATTTGACTGAATTTATGGGTCGTTACACTCCCTCGCTCATAACTTTTCATCCCCGAAAAGGAACGAAAAAGGAGAATGGAAACATGCAGAAAAGAAAAGATAGGTTAACAAATAGTACTTGGAACAAACAACTTCGAATTCGAAGCACACATTCTCTCCTTCGTCCCCGAGGTACAATCCTATTCATTAGTACTCCACTACACTTTGACCAGGTTGACAGATTTCCTCCTCGGCTGCTTTGTAGCTCTATCGACAATACAAAGTGGCTTCCTCTCGACGGTGAGGTTTGGCTCAACATCCAAACTCTCGAGTAAAGCAGGCTAAACAATCAAGGAAGGATAACGTAGATACTTACGAAGATGTGAAACATGGAACATATTATGCACTCCAGATAGCTTCTCCAGCAAATCCACTTAATAAACTAAAGGACCAACTCTCTCTAAGATACGAAAAGGACCAATGAATATAGGGGCAAGCTTCCCTCTCCTACCAATGCGAATCACATTCTTTAGCGGTAAGATCTTAAGAAAAACCTAATCACTAACTGAAAATTCCAAATCCCTTTTCCGTCTATCAGTATACTTCTTTTTCCTATCTTGAGCAATCCTCATCTTCCTCTTGATCTTCTCGACCTTCTCTGATGCTTCTAAATCATATCAGGTCCAAGAACGAAATGATCACTGGATTCAATCCAATAGGAAGGAAATTTGGAAGGTTGTCCGTAAAGTGCGGTAAAAAGAGACATTGCGATATTAGCTTGAATTCAAATGTGCGATTAAATGGATTAATGCTTATAGTAACCTTAATTTAAAAATTAAGATTATACCTGATAGCTATTATTATAAGTAAATTCAACAAGATAGAGATGATCTTCCCAAGATCCTCCATAATAAAGAACATGGGCACGAAGATTATCTTCCAGAATCTGATTAACTCTTTCCGTCAGACCATCGGTCTTCTTATGATAAGCTATACTCAGATTCAGACGAGTACCCAGAGCATCCTGAAATGCTTTCCAAAACTAGCTGGTAAAGATAGGATCTCTATCACAAATAATGCTGGATGGAACACAATGAAGCCTGACAATCTCTCTCATATAGATCTTAGCTAAACTCAAAGCAGTGTAGTTCAACCTGACTTGAATGAGATGAGATGACTTAGTTAGTCTTTCAACAACTACCCATATACTCTCATTATCCCCTCTAGTCCTCGACAATCCATCAATAAAATCCCTAGAAACCTTTTCCCAATTCCAATTGGGAATCTCAAGGGGTTGCCACAATCCAGCTGTCTTTTGATGATCCGCTTTAACATGTTGACAAGTTGCACATCTATTGAAATAAAGGGAGATATCTCGCTTCATACCACTCCACCAATACAGCTTCTTCATATTCTGGTACATCTTCATAACTCCTGGATGAATAGAGAGTCTGGAATGATGGTTCTTCTTAAGCACTTCTTGCCTTAATCCATCGACATTTGAAACACAAATCCAATTATAAATCCTCAAAATCCCTTTATCATCAATCTGTGCTCCTATTCACTTGATTACCACCTTCCCTATTACGAACATTCTCCTTAATAAGCCTTAGCATCTCGCCTTCATCTTGCTTGGCTCGATACGGTCTAAAAGAGATGATGAAACCACAATCTCACATAACATTGCCTTTTTCCGACTTAAGGCATCGACTACCATATTAGACATCCATAGAGTGTAGTTGATGTCGATGTCATAAGCAGCTAGAACCTCGAGCCATCTAACTTGCCTCTTGTTTAAATCCTTCTGGGTGAAAATTTGCTTCAACGACTAGTGATCCGTAATGAGTTCAAACTTAGTTCCCAAAAGATGGTGCCTACATAACTTCAATGCAAACACTACAGCAAGCAATTCCAAATCATGAGCTACATAAATGGCTTCATGGGTCTTCAACTGACGATTGGCATAAGCAATAACCTTCCTATTCTGCATCAAGATAGCTCCAAAACCTTCTCAACTAGCATCGGTGGATATCGTTAATCCCTTATTTCCATTTGGAATGATAAGAACTGTGCGGAAGTTAGCTTGCGCTTTACTTCATTGAACGCAGCTTCACACTTATCACTCCATACAAACTTGGTATTCTTACGAGTCAAAGCAATGAGAGGTGCAACAATCTGAGCAAAATTCTCAACAAAACTCTGATAATAACCAACTAAGCCCAAAAATATACGAATATCAGAAGGAGTCTTAGGTTTTTCCCAATCTTTAAATAGAATAGGGGATTTTAATTTCAAAGCAAGATAAGATAAGTTACAAAACAAGAAAGAGGATAGACTTACATTGATTATGGCAGCCTTAACAGGATCGACCGAAACCCCATTTTCAGAAACAATATGTCCAAGAAATTGGACTTCATCCTTCTAGAAATGGAATTTCAAGAATTTTTCTTTCAACTGATGAATCCTAAGGGTATCAAGGACAAAGCTCAAATGCGACTCATGCTCTTCCTCTGACTTAGAAATAACAAGGATATTATCGATGAAGACAAGAACGAACTTGTTGAGAACATCACGGAAAACACGATTCATAAGGTCAACAAAGAAGGATGGTCCATTACTCAAACCAAAAGGTATAACTAACCATTCATGGAAACCGTTCTTAGTAAAGAATGCCATTTTGGGAATGCTTTCCCAACAACTCTGAACTGGTGGAAACCGATGGCAAGATCAAGCTGAGAGTAAGCATTATCTTCATAAAGCTGATTGAACATATCATTGATACAAGGCATAGGATATTTGTTCCTTATAGTAAGCTTATTCAGCTCCTTATATTCAACACACATCCTCAAAGAACCATCATACATAGTGACAAATACCATAGCTACACCCTATTCTAAATGACTCGGCCTAATCAAACCCTTAGAAAATAAGTCTTTTATCTGCTTCCTTAACTCAACTTTCTTCCCGGGTGCCATCCTTTTGGGAGGATGAACAACTATTTGAGCTCTAGGAATAAGATCAATGCGAAATTCAATTCCCGCTTAGGAGGAAGAGAAGAGAATTCACCAAAAACATCAGGAAAGAGTTTGACAACAAGAGTGGAGTCAATGTCACTAGGATGAGAATCAAGAGAAAAGATAAAACTGCTAGCATAATCCTGAGGCATATAGCATTCAATCACTAAAGGATTACCGTTATCATCAACTAAATAAATAGTTCGGGCTTTGCAAGAGATAACAGCTTCATATTTATTCAGCCGTCCACCTCCAAGAAAAATTTCAAAAGCATCAAAACCAAGAACATAGAAATTTCCAACAAAATGTTGCCTCTTGTAAAGGAGTGCCGCCCCTTTACAAATCCCACCAAGGTTCATGGGACCACCAATAGGATTAGATACACATAAGGATTCAGTTGCATATTCGGGTGAAAGAATGTGCTCAAATTTATGACAAAGATCCATAGAGATAAAACTATGAGATGCACCAGTGTCAAATAAAACATGAATAGGATTAGAATACGAAGTAAAGGTACCCTGAAGCATACCCTTTGTATCATCACCGGTAGGAGTGGAAGAAGTAACTGCAAAGATCCCAAATGACTTGCCTTCTGTTAAGTAGGACAATCCTTCTTGAAGTAGCCAAGATGCAAACAAATATGGCAAAGATCACGCCACCCATTTGAACAGGAGGAACATAAGCTCCGACTGAATACAGCTATTGGCATAGTGTCCCTTCTGATCACACTTGAAGAAAGTAATAGAAGATGGATCAATAGCCTGCTTCTGAGAAGAAGAAGATCCATAACCCTGATTCTTCTGCCAATTCTTCTTCTACTGCTAGAAATTGAACTTCCTCTTGGAGCTGATGGAAGAAGGTGGACAAACAACAGATGCTTCCGTAGAAGTCGGGTTCTCATATCTAATTACCAAATCCATAAATCCAATAAAAGAGCCATGCACATCAACAATCGGACGATCATAATACTTTAGGCGAGCTCCAGCTATAAACTTTTCATTCTCTTTAAGCGGGTTATCAATCAAGCTAGAACCAAACTTGGAAACTTCGTTGAACTTCCTGTCATACTCAAAAAATGTCATATTCCCTTGCTTAAGATCCATAAACTTCCTGTATAGGTGAGACTTCCCGGCTTCGGGCATCCGCTAAGCTATAAAAGCTTCCCTGAAATAAGGTATTCAAGGCTTAAGGAAGATTCCAAAGAGATAAATTAACCAAATTTGAATCCAACTCAAGATTTAAACCCAAACTACTCCTAAGTGATATCTACCTCAATAATGTGGGCTGTAACCAACTCCCACCAGCCTAGGCTGCAACCTGCAACCTGCAACCGCCAAACTGCTAACTGGTGCTTTTGAGCATCGGTGATCTTAAGACCTGTAAAGATCCTCTATAATCCTCAACTACAACTAAGCTTCAATGATACTCTCTGGTCCAATAAACTTGGTACCACCAAGATGAGTGTACTCCTTAGAGAGATGGGTGAATCTGATTAGCTGAGCCGGTGGGGCTAGGTGCAACAACTGGTGGAACCGAGGCATGTCCAAATCCCTACCTCTGGCATTCCTATAAATCATCCTAGAAATACAAGAGTGGATTTTAGGACAAAGGTAAAGATCCAGACTTAAGAAATCCTTATCGAGAATTCTAACTAACAAGGTGGATTTGAAGGAAGGAATCTCAAGGAAAAGGATTAGATTTGAAAATATCCAAAAATACTTTAGAAACCTTTTTAAAAATCATTTTAAAACTATTTTATACTTTACAAAATACGCTCTCTCACAAGAAATGATTTTGAGACTGATTTTACTCATTCTAGGGTATTGCTACCCTATCGCTAATGAGTTTTTACCCTGTAGGCTAAGGTTTACCTAAAAACCAAAGCTCTGATACCAACTATAATGACCCGTTATTTTGAACCATTCAAATTGACAATAAAACCACACATGTCGGAGTTGAATAATTTGTACAACAGATTGTTATTTAATTGGGGAAAATAAAATCAACCATAGAATCATAGACATAGAATATGCAGTGGAATAAATAAAAACATAGTAGTTCATGAAGCTACTGTAGAAACAACCGAGTCAGAAGAAAACATAATAGAAGTCCAAATACATAGAGATAATACATAAGCAAATGAAAAATTTATAAACAAAAATAACTGAAACAGCTAAGCAGCTAGATAGACAGATAAATAGATCTCCATCTCCAAAAGGTGAGTCCTAAATATTGTGAAACTTAGACTGATTCGAGCATAAAGTAAAAACAAAACACTCGAGTCATACTAACTTATTTATATAAGTAAACCAACTCAATTGAACTGTACAATAAAATGCAACAGTAACTTAAAGGATGTCTGGGATTGCCATCCTTTTAGGGATTCATTAAACTATTTACCATGTAGTAATATACGCTATGTATGTAATGTCTAGTAGTAAAGTGTAATCTACTGAAAATAGCGTTAAGGCGTTACCTATATCCCCCTTAACACATTTAATAACGCCATAGTCTATACAGTACTGTAAACTACACTAATACGATGGGCTATCAAGGAGCACTCCATAGGTACGACACAAAACAAAATCGTAGTGGGCTCCCTAGGGAAGATGACAAGGCACGCGGGGCTATACCCTAAGTAGGATTCTACTGTTTTGCGGCACCAGGCTGGTGGTAACCCATAGTAGTTACTACCACGCACCTCGGAACAACCCTCCCATTATCAATGGGCCCCAAATAAATCACAAAGTAGAAGATACGGATACGGTATCAAAGAAGCGTGTCTGATATGAGGAGCGACGTCACTTGCCCTCATGATGGCTCATGTTTTAGTCATCCAAGCCGACCATGGGGTCAGGGCTGTGTTTCATACCTTATCTCAGAAGCGTTTGCCAAACCATCCTACTTCGTTCTAGATCCTCCACCACATACACAGTTGTTAAAGTGGTTTTTGAATTGGCACTGAGCATGACAATATCCGAACAAAGTCTCTTTAACAACCAATTGTTATATTTTTCACACCATGTTCATTTTATAAAATCATTTAAATAATAAATCTTAAATTATAATTTAAATCAATACTAAAATATTTAATTCCAATTATATTTTTAGATTTTAACATTTACTTTAAAATTCATATTAAATCGAATCTATTACATTTCAAAAATCACATCTTCAAAAACTAAATAAAATATTATTCAAATTTTAAACCCTTTAAATAAAATTTAATTACAAACTACGCTCCACTTAACTTCCTAAATTTATTTATTAAAGTTATTTTTATAAAATCTACATTTATTATATTAAATTAAAACTATATCTTTTATATTATATTATATTTATTATATTACATTAAATTAAAAATATTTATTATATTAAATTAAAACCATATGATATTAAATTTACTTTTAAATTATTTGAATTATAATTTTAAAAGCAATAAATTATAAGTTAAAATCTTAATATTTCCTTTAAATCATATTTAGCTTCTAATTTAAACCTTAAAACATATAAAATATTATTATTTTCCAAATTTTAATTTTTAAATAAAATCATAAATTAAATTTTTTAAAAATCAATTTATTAAATCAAAACATATTTTTTAAAATTTGGAAAATAATTTAAAATAAATTTGAAAACCAACGAACGGTGTCTATATTTAATTTTCTATCCTATGGTCAAGTAATTGGGTATATATCATTTCAACCTAAATTAAAATAATTTTTTCTGGTATATATCATTTCAACCTGTATCACAAATTAAAATTAATAAAATCGCTTAGTTCTATCATTTCAACCCACAACGATTTTCCGTAATCTAAAAGATTGCTCGGGTATGTATCATTGCAATCCATAGTTGGGGAACTTGCAGTTTGATATAAAATAATCATATCATAGCATAACATAACATATAACATATCAATGAGCATAACAATATATATCATGTTAACTAGACCAATACTACATTTCACTCTCAATTCAAACGGTGTCGATTCACTTAAATTAAGCATATCGGTTGTGAATGATTGCTCAACTTTCATGGCTAGCAAAATTGACAAACAGACATGATGAATGAACACGACGAACGCGAAGAGACATGAATGGAAAACGACTGGAAACTGAATCCAAGCAAGAAAAATCCAAACCCAAATAAGGCTATGAACTTCGGAAAAATCGCAATACAAAACATTCTTTTTTTTTCAAAACAATTTTTTTACATGAAGTGGAGGGGTTCGGCCTTGGGAGGTTGGATTCAGCCCACTAGGTGTGTACGGCCAAGGGTAGGAGGGTATGGATGTGGTGTGTCTTGCATGTGGGTGAGTGCTCGGGTGAGGAAAGCGTGTGTGTGGGTGCGTGTGTGGTATGTATAGTCGGGTAGGTGATGTTATGGGGTGTGTGTTCTCGGTGGAGTGTAGGCCGAGAGGGAAGAGGTATTGTCAGCGTGTGTGGATGAGGGTAGGGCGTGTGTGGTGGCGTCTAGGAGGTGTATGCGGTTGTGTGGGTGAGGGGGTGAAGGCAGAAGGTGGTTAGGTTGTGGGTAGGCGAAGTAAAGCTAAGGGGGGGGGGGGGGGAGAGAGAGAGAGTAAAGGATATAAGAGATAGGGTTTTGCTAGATTAGGCTTGGAGATGGAGATGGGAGTTACTGTAATTTGGTTTCAGGAAGGAGAATGAGAAAGAGGAGAGCAGAAAGGAAGGTGCATACAAAACTAATTCTCAACTGGTATGTCCGTTCAAAAAAGTCACTTGCAAATTCAGGCGACTTTTCGTATCCTGGCCCAACAACCAAGCCCAATGGATCAAGCCCAAACCCAAAATCCTATTAAAAGAAATAAGAAAATACACACAAATAAAAATGCATGTCTTTACGGAAAAAATTATAGATTTGAAGATGTAGGAATCAGATTTTAATTAAATGAAAAGTAGAGTGGAGTTTAGAATTCCATCTAATTTCTTAAAAAAGAATAAAATTTCAAATTTCAAATTCTCAACCAAAAGTCAAACTTTGACCAAATTTGACCAGATTTGAAATTTTAGAAAATTTCCTATTTTATTGAATTTGGAAAAATATAATGCTCAATATCCCAGAAATAGATATTTACATTCAAATTTATTTAAATTTAAAATATTTAATTCAAAAATTAAATAAAATTTTCTTTTAAAATTTGATTGAATTTACGGGTCGTTACAGAATCCATTTTCCAATAAGTGCCTTTAGAAACTTAGGTGCATACTAAATAGGCTATTGAATGTAATTAATGCAACCATTCTGGCTATGATTCAATATTTATTTTAAAACCTGGACATTTTATAACACTACTAGATTTTCTATTTGAAATGATTTGGTTATCGTAAGGTAAAAACTAATCTGTGTTTATGTGCGGCGTGATCTTACAAGATACCTTTATTTCTGAAAGAGTTTTATAGATGAAACAACCCACATGATTTGAGTTTCTCATGTTGGTTTTCCAGACTGATACGGACGTTATTTTTTATGATACTCGAGTCAGCCCGAGCATATTTTTAGGTTTATTTACGAATGCTTTGGAGCTTCAAGAGGCAAGCTAGATGCCTCCAAGATGTATTCACATATATATTTTCTACTACATTTTTTGTTTTGTATTTATCAGTATTTGTGAGGACAGACTGTTATAACTGTCCAAAATGATGATAGATTAGTTCAATCTGATTGATGTATGGATAGTACAGTTTCCTTTTGTAATGATTATGTTTATATCATACATTACTCATGATGATGTCGATTGTATTCTAACTTATCTTTTCTTCAACCCCAGCAATCTGTCTTTCCAGCACTTGGATACTCGGCACATGAATATGTGAATGTATTAGTATCAAAAAAGTCGGTTGTTACATGAGTAATGTATTTATATGTTTAAAAATATGGATTTAGTTTATATGTATGTATGTATATATTAACTATTTTCGAACACCACAAATATATTAACATATAAATATTTATGAAATAAAACATACATTATGTTTTGTTTATACCGCATAAATTTTCCATTTATAAAACAATTTCGCTATATATAAATTAAATTCAAAATTATTATTTTTACATCTAACCATGAACCATATGAAAAAAATTCATTAAATAAATAAATATTTATACACACACACACACAAACACAAACACATATATATATATATGACCATCGTATGGTGATAGCACTGACAAATACAGATTTGTGATATTGGATTCCTAACTAAAGCATATATGACGTTATAGTTAATATAATCGATATATGTATGTGTGTGTAGTTGTTTACGAAAACAAACCTCGGCCTATTTCCTTGAAGATACACGTTGAAACATAGAATCCAAACTTCTTGAATTTAATCATGTATCCATAATTTGCAAGTTCCCAAACCCAGCTACTACCACCGAATAGATCGACTGTAATTTTATGTTTAAAATGCTTGAATGATTAGAGGAAAGGAATGAAAATTTCAGTCATAAATATGATGAAGGAGGAGGCTTCCTAAAGATCATGAAAAAAGTGAGAGTTAAGGGAATTAAATAAAGGAGAACTAGGAGAGTAAAAAGTGGATCTAAATTCCTATATTTCTCTTACTATTTCTCCGTCTCTTTTAATTTAAATTCCCCATCACCATATCAAACATGGCTGGCTCACCTTGCTCCATTAATAGCCAGAAAATACAAGCCCTATATAGGCGTCAAATCTACTTCAACCTCGAATAATATTAATTACATTTAATCCAATTTAAACGTATATCGATATTGTATGTCGATTAATGTTTATACCACTATTATATTCACACTATTTAATATTAATATTGTTGGACATACATCAAATAAAATTTTATAATTAATATTCCATAAACAATAATTAATTTAATTTATAAAAACATAATTTAATTAAATTGGGTGGTAATGGTTTACTCAATGTTTTGGTTGTATGACTCTTAGGTGTAAATTTGGTCAGCAATTAATATCGAACAATTCCTATATTAATGTTCACATGGCACATAGAAAATGGGTGACATTATGGCCAAATTTATCTCTTAAATGGTATTGGTAAAATCTATATTTACTTTATTAAGATTTACATTGTAACGACCTAACTTTCAAAATCCAGGAAGTCGCATCGCTAAGAAGAAAGAAAGGGATAAAAAAGAGAAAAGAAAGGAAAGAAAGAACAGACAACATCTGACTCTCACAGCGGAATTGAATAAATTATAATATATCACATAAAACATTACATAGTATCATATACATCAGAGTAATACAGCTAATACAACACAAACTAGACAGTTATAAACATCTGTCTAGCAATTACAATCCAAGTACAACAGAGAAAAACAGATACAACTCAAACACACCGAAATCACTAGATATATCTACACGCTGAAGCCTCCTGCTCCATTATCTCCTCCAGAACTTGTCAAAGAAATCCTGAATCACTTGACTAATATGAGTACCCAAGAGTTTAATAAAACAGAAAATAAACACTCAGATCAGACATGGGTCTGGTGTGAGTAAACGGGGATAAAAGTTGCATAACTTTTAGAAAATCCTTTGAAAACAAAGGTATCACGTAAGACTTCCCACACATAAACATGGAAAAGTTTTTACCTTACGCTAACCAAAACATTTGATAGGAAATCCAGTGATATTATAATAGTGTCTAGGGTTTTCAAGTAAATAAGAAATAGCCGAAATTGTTACATTCATTAAATTCCATCTACTAGCCACAAAAGTGGGTAATACAATCAAAACCGTAGGGTCTCGTAGGGAAAATGGTTTTCCAACAATGGCAGGGCTACTGGGGTACCGCCCGTCATAGTACATGGCCTAGATCAACGTATCGAGGAGTACTCCCACTCCCCTACAACACAAAGTTGGACCTGTTCCTTACTGAACAGTTCCGAACAAGACTACCCCGCAGATTGGTCGTCACCAACTTCCACACAGCCGAATATAAAGGGACCTCTAAACAGGAGTAAATCTTGCTCTCCAGTGGGGGCTACCCACGAAGCCTTGTTGCACCTCCCCTGTTTTAGCCATTCCCGATTGATGAGGCTTGAGGTTACGATTACCTTTATAGGACATCAAATCTTAGAATGCTCATCGTCCACCTGACAATGTTCTGAAAGCATTCAATCCATACAAGTTCGTTCCGGGTTCGAACGAAACCGAAGGCATTATCTCGTTACTCTCGTATTGGAATCACCCTCAAAGTTAACGACAATAACCCTTGCACTCTAAATCACCATCTCGAACCTATAAGTAGTATTCCGTCAAACTCATTACGGAATCACCCACAGAGTTATACTGACGTATAGCCCTTACACCTCGAGTCTTCACTTGCTCCACTTGGATTAACGACCTAACATTTAATTGGAATCGATGTGGTTTTCAGATATCCAAATATGGAAATCCGATCCCGGTCTCACCGAAACCAAACGCCATTTTATTGTCCAAGTTACACTTAGGGGTTTTAAACAATTAACTCATTTCATTGTTATCTAATTCACATAGATAGATAAACTACATATCACAATGGATAATCACATTCATATCATAAATAGATAAACTGTATCATCCATAAACAAATAATCATCACAATCAAATAATCCATCACAAACCATCATACTTAAACCAAACATTCATATCATACAGATACAACTAATCTCATTACTGAGATCACAACCATTCAATCAATAACATCCATAAGCAATGATTTATCAACCAACAACTATAATTTATTTAAAATAAATTAAATTAATTACAACCATCTCTAATTAATTTAAAATAAATTAAATTAATTACTCCTTTAAATCCTGCTTAATATCCATTGATTAATTAACCCAGTTAATTAATTACTTCCTAAGTATTTAACTTGATTAAACAACTTTGTTTAATCATTCACTAATTACAATAAGTAATTAGTATTTAATTAATTTTATAAATTAATCAACTTTAATCATAAGTAATTAACATTTAATTACTTATTTATTAATTAATTATAATTAATTACATTTGTCCTTAATTAATTGCAATTAATTAATCATTTGATTTAACTTAATCAAACATTCCTTAATTACATCATTAACTATAATAATTAATGATCTCTAATATTCAAATAAATTATTTAATTAAAATTAATTACATTTAGTAATTAATCTATTTATTATTAATCACCTTGATTAATATTCAATTTAGTAACTAACTATCTTTAATTACTTATTAACAAATTAATTATCCAATAATTAATCATTAATTAATTCCATAATTAATTCCAAAAGTAATTATCCAAATTACTAATTACATTCCAGTAATTATCAGTATTACTTCTCTAAGTAATCCTGCTCCACTAATTACATTAAGTAATTACATTCTTAAAATCATCAAATGATTTATTTAAATTAATTAAACTAAATTAATTAACTTAATTAAATCACATATCCAAATTAATTACAATAAGTAATTAATTCCTTAATTACTTTAACTATTAATTACACTTAACAAATTTCAATTAATTAGATTCAATTAATCAATCTAGTTAAATATCAAAATTAATTACATTAATTGCTTAGATAATTATCACCATTTATTAATTAACAACCTTTCAATAATTATATACTTAAGGAAATTTGAATTAGATCAATAAATCATTTCTAATTAATATTAATCTAAATCATTATTTAAAATCAAAATAATTAAGTAAATCCTTAATTATCTTAAATATTTCTCAAAATAATTCATATACTTATTAATGAATTTATTAATATTCAAATGTATTTAAAACCAAACATTTCTAAATTCAATTCAAATTCCATTCAAAATTTCAAATTTCAAACATTTAACTGTTTAAACATTTATCCAAATTTTAAATAAATAAAACTCTTAAAATAAAATGAATGTTAAAGAACATTCATTACTTAAATATAAAGAAAGATTTAAAATAAATTACTTGATTAAAATAAATTAATCTTTGAAATAAATTGATTATTTCAACTTTCAAACTTAAAATTAAACACTTCATATTTTTATTCAAATACTAAAGGAACTAAATTATTTCAAGTTTTAAATCTTATTTGAAATCAAATTCTATTTCCAAACATTTGAATATTTTCATTCATTTTTTTTTTAAAAAAATTTTACAAACTGTTTGAATCCTAAACTGGTTTCCAAAGCAAATCTGAAACTGTTTTAACTTGATTACAAAACAATTTAAATCTTGGTTAAAAATATTTAAATCTGTTCAAAATTTAAAACTTACAAAAACTTGTTTTAATCAAAATCTGGTTTTTAAAAGGCAAACCTGAAACTGTTTTAATCTTGATTTAAAACAAAAATTAAATCTGGTTTAAATTTAAGGTTTTCATTATTAAAATCATTGAATTTCAAACTTTATTTGAATTCAGTTTCTACTTCCACTTGAATCAAGATCCAACTTTAAAAACATGAATTCATTCAAAATCTGAAAACTGCAAAACTCTTTGGACTGAAACCTGAAAACTGTTTTAATTTTGATTTAAAACTGAATTTAAATTTAAGATCTCATTTTTAAAAACTTTGAATTCAAAACTTCATTTGAATTCAGACTTACTTATTTTTGAATCAAATTACAATCTTCAAATTATGATTTTTATTTAAATTTTTAAAAACTGCAAATCTACAGATTTTAATACCTGCACTATACTAACCCGAGAAACCATATACTTTACTCCGAGTTCCAAACCAACCCGCTTCGAGTCAGAAGCACAAAAACCCGAGGATTTCACGAGACAAATCACTGCACACCCCAAAATGATCATTAGAAAATTTAGGTGCACGGTGCATATGCACCGACACTCTGACGAACTCCAACCACCATGAACAACTCCACCAAGTCTCCGACCAACTCCTCATCTGAGTACAACCTCCAGATATCCCCATTGCAGCTCGAACCAAAATCGAGTTGAACAAGCCAACCTGAAATCATCACAGAATTCAAAACCCAAACCTGTCAACCGCCCCAACGACCCATTCCGACCATATGATCACCTACGATTCCGGCCATCACACCATCTACAACTCTTCTACAAATTCCCAAAACCCTACTTCATTCGATGCAACACAGAGATAGCAAGAGGCAGCTAAACCAACCACTTCAAATTTAGGGCTTAAAACTGGAAATCAACATTTCCATCACCACCACCTACTGACACTAATTCTGACCATCATCCACTCACTCTCCCATCAATCTTCCATTTTCAGACAGACCAACAACTTCCCTCAAACACTAGAAGTTAAGATGGAACCAAATTCCCAATTCTGTTGAAACAACATTGCTCATACCCAGTAAAATTTAAAAAATATAAAATTTGTTTTTAAAATATCTGATTTCTAACATACACACATGATATAATCTTGTTTTAAATAGTTTATGATGTTAATATCCTGATTTTATTTGAAAATACTTCCTGCTACAATTATTCCAGATGTATCAGATTTTAGATTTAACTTATTAACTAAACATGCTTTTACAAAACCCAAGTTTATACTAAACAACCATACTTTGTTTACACATAAATTTATTAACAGAAACAATTTAAATAATAAAGCTTTACTATTTAAGAACATCTCAGTTTACAACCAACTAGATATGCCGATTCCAGAAATTAAAGAAAAAACATATAAACATATTCATTTCTATACAAACATAACATTCATGAGTATGTAATCACCACATCATTTTATTACTTTCACTTCATATGCTCAGGTGTCACAAATTTTGTGCATGTGAGGTTACTCATTTCATTTTAAAACAAAACAGAACAGTTTTGTTTAAAACGGTTTGATTTCTGTGAAATTAAAACATAAGTTCTTTAATTTATGTTTGATTTTGATATTTAAAGGAAACTGTTTTTAAAAGATAAAGAAGCTTACTCACCTTTAATTTGAAGAGGCAGGAACAAACCCAGATGCATATTCACATTCCTGGAACAGATTTGATCTCCCCTTTTGATGTTTTGATTTGAATTTGTGTGCAGATTTGTTAGTTGAATCAGGTATAGTTGATTTTATTTGTTGAAGATTTTTGAACTGCATGCAGACCCATCTTCCTTGCTTAGATTTGAAATTGAATTGATCTTCATTTTGCAGATTTTTGGAAGGTTTTGGTTTGCAGATTTTAACATGCATTTGTTTTAAGTTTTTGATTTACTGAAATCTGATTTTCAGATTTTTCAATTTGAAGAAAATGTGTTTTTATCAAATGCATTTGCTATGTTTTATTGTCTTGTTAATATATTTTTTTTTAGAGAAAGACGGGTATGTAGCGCGAGACTACATAGCCGGTTAGATATATATCTATATATATGAAAAGCAGTATAATAGTCGATCAACATGCTTGATCGGTAGCACCATCAGCAAAATAAAAACTACATCAAAACCCCAAAGTCATATTACGGACTAGCAAAAGAACCAGAACATCAAAACAAAACAGCAAGCTGTTAGGGAGTTAAAGTCTTCTGCTATCAAGCACCTCCGGGAGGAAAATCTGTACTACTGCATTGTGAGTTAGCCGGCGACGGACTGCGATAGGGTAAGCGAAGCCTGAAAGGCGCTGAGTGGCTGCAACCTGTATATTGATTGAATAGGTGAGATATACGCCTGCATAGGCCATCAAGATGTGATGTAGGTTTACCAAACACCCGAGCATTTCTCTCTTTCCAAATACACCAACAGAAGATAGAAATGAGTATGTCGAGATTGGGATCATGTGAGTTGTTCTGCCAGTAATCGAAAATGATGGGCCTGTCAGGAACAAATCCAAGTGTATGGGCGCTAGAGGCGGCCCAAACCGAGTAAGTGGTGTCACAATGACTAAACAGATGGTGGATGCTTTCATTATGTTCTGAGCAGAAGACACAAAGTGGATTGATTTGAATAAGAAAACGAGTGAGACGATCTTTAGTGTTGACGCGGTTGTGAAAGAGGCACCATTGAAAGAATACAACTCGGGGCTGAATTGGGCATTTCCAGAGTCTGGAGAAACCGAAGGAGCGACCGGGGTTGGTCAGAAAGGCGTAGCATGAGGCTACAGAGAATCCTTTGGAGGGTGCAAGCGCCCAGATGACTCGGTCTGGATGAGGGGAGAGGAGAGTAGATCGAAGGATGATGGAGGCAGAGATAAGGTCGGAGAAGGTGGCAGGGCTGAAAAGAGAGGAAGGGCAAAGAGAGTCAGGACCATGATGAACACAATCGCTGACTGTAATCGTAGGATCGGTCGAGTGGAGGAAGAGATTATGTAAGACTTTGGCGAGGGGGAGCTGATCAAGCCACGTGTCAAACCAGAAAGAGCTGTTTTCACCATTGCCAATGGTTATGTGAAATAAAGATTTGACACGAGGTAAGCATTGAATCACTCCCGCCCAGAAAGGTGAGGGTCTTATGTTTGGAGGATAGTGGAGGATAGGGTGGGTTTTGGAGCGATAGTATTGCGAAAGGACCAAATCTTTCCAAATGTAGTGATCGGGGCAGAGACATTTCCAGAGCCATTTAGCTAAAAGGGCGATATTGAGGGCACTGAGGTTAGGGATGCCCAGGCCCCCATGGCGTTTATGCAAGCAAACGGTATCCCAGCTAATTAGTCTTTTAACACCACCCCCGTTCCACAGGAAGTTTCTCCTGATTTTGTCTAAACGATTAATGACCCAAGAAGGAAGCTTATGGAGTGACATCCAGTATGATGGAATGGCCGAGAGTACCGATTTAACGAGGACTAGACGGCCCGCGATGGATAACGAGTGGGCCTTCTAGCCCGAGAGCCTGGAACCAATTTTGGAGATGAGGGGGAGCCAATCAGATCTGATGAGCTTGGTGGGCCGGAGGGTTATGCCGAGATATGACAGTGGGAAGTCTGTTATCTTGCAATTAAGCATAGATGAAATGTAAGGACCCAGGTGATGTGATTTACCTAGCATAATGGCTGAACTTTTGCTGAAATTGATTGAGAGACCAGATATTCTTTCAAAGGAGTATAGTGCTACTTTTAAGCAGTGGATAAATTTTTGTTGGGGGGATGCAAATATGATAGTGTCATCTGCGAACTGCAGGTTGGAGACTGATACCGACGAACCAGGAGGGGAGATTCCTGAGAATAGGCCATTGGCTGAGGCCAATTTCAGCATTCTGTTAAAGACATCAGCCACTAGAACGAAGATCAAAGGTGAAAGTGGGTCGCCCTGTCTCAACCCCCTAGCTGATTTGATGTGACCACCCGATACACCATTAATCGAGACCGTAGAGATGCTCGAGTAAAGAATATGTTTAATCCAAGAGCACCAGGTGGAGGAAAAGCCTCTGTGTGTCATAAGCTCGAGAATGAAGTCCAAGTTTACAGTGTCGAAGGCTTTGGTAAAATCCAGCTTGAGAAGAACTCCAGGCGTGGCAGTGTGGTGATAGAAAGAGATGGTTTCTTGGGTCGAGGCAATACAATCCATGATATTCCTTCCTAGTATGAAGGCCGATTGTTCAGAGCCGACTAGAGGGGCGATGACACTCTGGAGGCGGTTAGCAAGGACCTTGGTGATGATCTTGAAAGTTGTATTGAGGAGGCTGATTGGACGGAAATCGAGGAGTGAGTTAGCGCCAGGGACCTTGGGGATGAGGATAATTTTAGCGTAGTTTAATCTTGAGATGGTGGAAGGGTCAGATTGGAATTCTCTACACATTTCTAGAATGTCATACTTGACCAAATTCTAGAAATGTTTGAAGAAAATAGGACCGAAACCATCCGGGCCAGGCGCTTTATCATCTGCCATATCATTTAACGCGTCCCATACTTCTTCTTCAGCAAAGGGGTGGTCAATGTGGATGCTGGGTTGGGATGGGTAGACGAGTGACCAATTGATATCAGGGAGGGGGGGGGGGAACTCTTACCGAGGATGTCTCTGAAGTAGTCGGTGAATAGACGGAGGTGGTCGGACGGGTCCGAGAAAGAGGAGTTGTCATGAAGCAGTTCTGAGATAAGAAGCGATCTGCGGCGCCCACTGGCCATTCGATGAAAGTATGAGGTGTTTTTGTCTCCATCTTTTAACCACCTCTCTTTAGATCTCTGTTTCCAGCCTATTTCTTCTTGTTTGATCAGTCTGTTCAGATCTGATTCTAGGAAAAGGAGGCGAGCCCGGTCCGAGTCAGATAACGGGTTAGATTCTTCCATGATATTGAGTTTTAGAATCTCATCCTGGGTAGATGAGATTCGTTTGCGGATCGATCCTCAGATAGATCTGGCCCATGGTCTGATGATTTTTCTGAGGGAACGAAGTTTGGATACAATTCTGGCGGAGGCCGAGTGAATTGGCGATGACTGGGACCATAGTTGGTGGATGAAATTGTCGAAAGAGGGTTCCATTAGCCAAAGGCGTTCGAATCTGAAGGGACGAGAGATGGGGGACCGAGATCCAGTGTCTAAAATGATGGGGCAGTGATCGGAAATCAATGAAGCCAGACCGGAGACCGAGGAAAGGGGGAATAGATCTTCCCATGAGGAATTATAAAGGAATCTATCTAGTTTAGCTAGGGTGGGGATTGATCTGCGATTGGACCAAGTGTATTGGCGGTTATTGATCGGAGGGTCTATGAGGGAACAATCGTTGATAAAGGAGTTGAAGGAGTCTGAATCTACTGAAAAGCTATCCGAGTTGCGTTCAGAAGGTGATCTAGTTGTGTTAAAATCTCCTCCTACGATCCAAGGGCCGTTGAGATAAGAGGCAAAGGAGAAACATTCCGCCCAGAGTTTACATCTTTCTTGTGAACTTTGTGGGCCATAAATGTTGGTGAAGAAGAAGACAGTGTCAGATTGGATGTGTCGTAGGGTTACGTGTAAAGCAGATGAGTGAGAAGAGGTGCTGCAATGGGTCCAAACTGCTTCATTCCAGGTAAAAAGGTTTTTAAAACAATGCCACTTGTTATATTAATTTGTTAGGTGATTACAAGTGTCCATTTTATGTTTTAAGATTTAACACATGTTCATTTCAATATTTAAAAGAGAATTCTAAATTTATAAAGGTATTTGAATTTATCTTAAACCATTTCTAATTTATTTTAGCAAGTTTCAAATGTTTATTAACATTAGTCTTTAAATAATAACATATACACAATTTAAATGTTTACTTATAAACTTATTTTAAAATTGTACATTTACACCTTAATGTTTGTTTAATTATTTTTCAAAATAATATTCTTTAAATTTAAAAAGAAAAGATTTTAAAAGAGAAAGAAATGTTGAATTTATCTTATTCAAGAGTTTTAAATCAAATGTTATACTTTAACAAAAATGAACTAAATCTTATTTCAAAGAAAAACAATTTTAAAATAAAACAAAACAAACTTTTATTATAAAATAAAATTTAAACTATATTTATTTTTATAAACAAAATAAATACTTACTTACATTTCTATGAAGATATAAGATAGATTTTTAAAACAAACTTTTGAAAAGTTTACGATGCTAATTTAAATTAATTTAAATCAAATTAATCAATTTACAAATTATACATTTATATAATATTTAGAAAATATCCTTTCTTTAATATAAATTAAAATTAAAACCAAATCCTCTATTTACAATGTATAAACATTATACATTATAAATAAAATATTTTTAAATCAGTTTAGAAAGATAATTTATTACTTAAATATTTTTAACATTTGAAAAGAATATCATTTATCAAACTAAATAATTATAAATTTTCAAAAGAGAATTTCTGTTTGAATTAAATCATTAAATCAATATTTCACATTTTAAAATAATTATTAATGAATTTATTAAATAATTATTGCTTAAATTTCCGGGACATCACATTCCTTCCACTTTAAAAGAATTTCGTCCCCGAAATTTAAAAGCAAAGGTAATTTAATAATCCCATACAGATTTTAAATTTTAAAAGAGCAATCATATACTATCAACCAAATATTAGCAATCATAGCAACCAATCCAAACAAACAATTCTATCTATCCAGACAAAAATTCTGGATAAGATTCCCTAGAGTTTCCCAGGTACAAACACCAGGACACTCGCCTTACCGAATCTAAACTAGCTACACCACTCAGATTTATAGCTCCTATATATCTAGATCTACAAATCTAAACAGAATACAGGACTACAGACAAGTCCTGATCAACTTCCAAATCTCTCAGAACTACTGATTCTAAAGCCAGAGATAAACCATACACGTACTCCCTCAGAGATACGTGGGATAACAAAACAAATTCCAGCCATCCGAACTGGCAATTCAATCACGTAGACCAAACACTTCACTCTTAAGAGAAAACAGAAAGATCCAATACTCATATTCACAAGTCTCTCCTATCGATCCTGGGCCGTCTTCAACTTCTAGATCAACAAAATCCACCACACAAACTCTACTGCAGATATCAGAAGCCTTCAGACAAACTACTCTATCTGGAAAACAAACAGATGCTCAAAACAATCAAGTCTTCAGATTCAAAATGAATTTCCTGTAGAAATCCTCTGATCCAAGACAAAACTCAAATTCCCAATGAATCGGGTGTCTTCTATTCTGGAATAGCTGCCACCATGCTTCCACTGCGCAACTCTGAATCGAGAATGCTGTTGATGAACACAAGTGCAAAATTGATCAACTTATTCTGGAATATTGTTTATCAAATTCCATAAAATCTCAGTGACCTATCCGTTTCAGTCACAAACACCACAGCAAAAATTCAACCAGAAAACTGGACCCAATAAATCCTGCCAACTTAAACAGATCACATTCTCAAAGAATCTTCCTACTAATCTGATCCTCCAGTAAAACTCCAAGAATCAAGTTGAAACAGGACTCAAACTCTTGATGCGGATGCAAATCTTAACTCCTTCGAAGATATCCAGAAAATCAAATTACTTCGATAACTCAAACATCCATTAGAGATGCTTCTATCCAAACAAAGAACACTTAGAGAACTTCCGAACCGTCGCAAGTCACTTTTACGATCCCACTCAGTTCAGATCTCAAGAAATTGTTCTCACTTCAAAATCAGAATAGTTAAAGCCTTCAAAAGGTACACAGCCTCTTCACAATAGAGCCTTCCAGATAGACAGATATCTCTTAGGAAACTCGCTTCCAAACCAAGCTCAAAACACTCTGCCAAACTAAGCCTCAAACTCAAATATAGACAGAACTCCTCCCTGAAGTTTCCAAGATTCCAATGCTGGCTTCAGTACTTCCAACTAATCCAAACTCAAGAGAGTCCACTCACACGAGTGAAATCCAGCTTACAATCCAAAGATAAACTGTGAATCTTGAAAAGATTTCCTTCAGAGATTGGTGAAATCCTTCACACCAAACTGCCAGCTACTCAAGATGCCCAAAACTTCCCTAGCAAACCACTTCCAATCTCAAACACTCGAACTCCAACCATTGGTAGTTGTGTTACACACATCACTACCCTATCTACCTTTATTACTTATTGGAAAACCCGAACAGGTAACCCAATCTAATAGGTAGAAATTAATAAATATATATATATATATATATATATATATATATATTCAAAATTACAAATACGCTCTCTCAAGAAGAAAACCACTCCAGAGTCTAGGTATTCGCTCAACCTAGAGCTCTGATACCACAATGTAACGACCCAACTTTCAAAATCCAGGAAGTCGCATCGCTAAGAAGAAAGAAAGGGATAGAAAAGAGAAAAGAAAGGAAAGAAAGAACAGACAACATAAGAATCTCACAGAGGAATCGAACAAATTATAATATATAACATAAAAAATTACATAGTATCATATACATCAGAGTAATACAGCTAATACAACACAAACTAGACAGTTATAAACATCTGTCTAGTAATTACAATCCAAGTACATCAGAGAAAAACAGATACAACTCAAACACAGCGAAATCACTAGATATATCTACAAGCTGAAGCCTCCTGCTCCATTATCTCCTCCAGAACTTGTCAAAGCAATCCTGAATCACTTGACTACTCATACATAATATGAGTACCCAAGAGTTTAATAAAACAGAAAATAAACACTCAGGTCAGACATGGGTCTGGTGTGAGTAAACGGGGATAAAAGTTGCTTAACTTTTAGAAAATCCTTTGAAAACAAAGGTACCACGTAAGACTTCCCACACATAAACATGGAAAAGTTTTTACCGTACGCTAACCAAAACATTTGATAGCAAATCCAGTGATATTATAATAGTGTCTAGGGTTTTCAAATAAATAAGAAATAGCCGAAATTGTTACATTCATTAAATTTCAGCTACTAGCCACAAAAGTGGGTAATACAATCAAAACCGTAGGGTCTCGTAGGGAAAATGGGTTTCCAACAATGGCAGGGCTACTGGGGTACCGCCCGTCACAGTACGTGGCCTAGATCAACGTATCGAGGAGTACTCCCACTCCCCTACAACATAAAGCAGGACCCATTCCATACTGAACAGTTCCGAACAAGACTACCCCGCAGATTGGTCGTAACCGACTGCCACACAACCGAATATAAAGGGACCTCTAGACAGGAGTAAATCTTGCTCTCCAGTGGGGGCTACCCACGAAGCCTTGCTGCACCTCCCCTGTTTTAGCCATTCCCGGTTGATGAGGCTTGAGGTTACGATTACCTTTATAGGACATCAAATCTTAGAATGCTCATCGTCCACCTGACGATGTTCTGAAAGCATTCAATCCCTACAAGTTCGTTCCAGGTTCGAACGAAACCGAAGGCATTATCTCGTTACACTCGTATTGAATCACCCTCAAAGTTAACGACGATAACCCTTGCACTCTAAATCACCATCTCGAACCTATATGTACTATTCCGTCGAACTCATTACGGAATCACCCACAGAGTTATACAAACGTATATCCCTTACACCTCGAGTCTTCACTTGCTCCACTTGGATTAACGACCTAACGTTTAATTGGAATCGATGTGGTTTTCGGATATCCAAATATGGAAATCTGATCCCGGTCTCACCGAAACCAAACGCCATTTTAATGTCCAAGTTACACTTAGGGGTTTTAAACAGTTAAATCATTTCATTGTTATCTAATTCACATAGATAGATAAACTACATATCACAATAGATAATCACATTCATATCATAAACAGATATGCTGTATCATCCATAAACAGATAATCATCACAATCAAATAATCCATCACAAACCATCATACTTAAACCATGCATTCATATCATACAGATACAACTAATCTCATTACTGAGATCACAACCATTCAATTAATAACATCCATAAGCAATGATTTATTAACCAACAACTATAATTAATTTAAAAAAGATTAAATTAATTACAACCATCTCTAATTAATTTAAAATAAATTAAATTAATTACTCATTTAAATCCTGCTTAATATCTATTAATTAATTAACCCAGTTAATTAATTACTTCCTAAGGATTTAACGTGATTAAACAACTTTGTTTAATCATTCACTAATTACAATAAGTAATTAGTATTTAATTAATTTTATAAATTAATTAACTTTAATCATAAGTAATTAATATTTAATTTCTCATTTATTAATTAATTATAATTAATTATATTTGTCCTTATTTAATTACAATTAATTAATCATTTGATTTAACTTAATCAAACAATCCTTAATTACATCATTAACTATAATAATTAATGATCTCTAATATTCAAATAAATTATTTAATTAAAATTAATTACATTTAGTAATTTATCTAATTATTAATCACCTTGATTAATATTCAATTTAGTAATTAACTATCTTTATTACTTATTAACAAATTAATTATCCAATAATTAATCATTATTTAATTCCTTAATTAATTCCAAAAGTAATTATCCAAATTACTAATTACGTTCCAGTAATTATCAGTATTACTTCTCTAAGTAATCCTGCTCCACTAATTACATTAAGTAATTACATTCTTAAAATCATCAAATGATTTATTTAAATTAATTAAACTAAATTAATTAACTTAATGAAATCACATATCAAAATTAATTACAATAAGTAATTAATTCCTTAATTACTTTAACTATTAATTATACTTAACAAATTTCAATTAATTAGATTCAATTAATCAATCTAGTTAAATATCAAAATTAATTACATTAATCAATTACTAAATTATCCTTAGATAATTATCACCATTTATTAATTAACAACCTTTCAATAATTATATACTTAAGGAAATTTGAATTAGATTAATAAATCATTTCTAATTAATATTAATCTAAATCATTATTTAAAATCCAAATAATTAAGTAAATCCTTAATTATCTTAAATATTTCTAAAAAAAATTCATCTACTTATTAATGAATTTATTAATATTCAAATGTATTTAAAACCAAACATTTCTAAATTCAACTCAAATTCCATTTTAAAATTTCAAATTTCAAATGTTTAACTGTTTAAACATTTATCCAAATTTTAAATAAATAAAACTCTTCAAATAAAATGAATGTTAAAGAACATTCATTACTTAAATATAAAGAAAGATTTAAAATAAATTACTTGATTAAAATAAATTAATCTTTGAATAAATTGATTATTTCAACTTTCAAACTTAAAATTAAACACTTCATATTTTTACTCAAATACTGAAGGAGCGAAATTATTTCAAGTTTTAAATCTTATTTGAAATCAAATTCTATTTCCAAACATTTGAATATGTTCATTCATTTTTTTTTTTAAAAAATTTACAAACTGTTTGAATCCTAAACTGGTTTCCAAAGTAAATCTAAACTGTTTTAACTTGATTACAAAACAATTTAAATCTTGCTTAAAAATATTTAAATCTATTCAAAATTTAAAACTTACAAAAACTTGTTTTAATCAAAATCTGGTTTTTAAAAGGCAAACCTGAAACTGTTTTAATCTTGATTTAAAACCAAAATTAAATCTGGTTTAAATTCAAGGTTTTCATTTTTTAAAAACATTGAATTTCAAACTTTATTTGAATTCAGTTTCTACTTCCACTTGAATCAAGATCCAACTTTAAAAACATGAATTCATTCAAAATCTAAAAACTGCAAAACTCTCTGGACTAAAACCTGAAAACTGTTTCAATTTTGATTTAAAACTGAATTTAAATTTAAGATTTCATTTTTAAAATCTTTGAATTCAAAACTTCATTTGAATTCAGACTTACTTATTTTTGAATCAAATTACAATCTTTAAATTATGAATTTTATTTAAATTTTTAAAAACTGCAAATCTACAGATTTTAATACCTTCCCTATACTAACCCGAGAAACCGTATACTCTACTCCGAGTTCCAAACCAACCTGCTTCGAGTCAGAAGCACAAAAACCCGAGGATTTCACGAGACGAATCACTGCACACCCCAAAATTGATCATCAGAAAATTTAGGTGCACGGTGCATATGCACCGGCACTCTGACGAACTCCAACCACCATGACCAACTCCACCAAGTCTCCGACCAACTCCTCTTCTGATCACAACCTCCAGATATCCCCATAGCAGCTCGAACCAAAATCGAGTTGAACAAGCCAACCAGAAATCATCACAGAATTCAAAACCCAAACCTGTCAACCGCCCCAACGACTCATTCCGACCATATGATCACCGACGATTCCGGCCATCACACCATCTACAACCCTTCTACAAACTCCCAAAACCCTACTTCATTCGATGCAACACAGAGATAACATGAGGCAGCTAAACCAACCACTTCAAATTTAGGGCTTAAACCTGGAAATCAACATTTCCATCACCACCACCTACTGACACTAATTCTGACCATCATCCACTCACTCTCCCATCAATCTTCCACTTTCAGACAGACCAACAACTTCCCTCAAACACTAGAAGTTAAGATGGAACCAAATTCCCAATTCTGTTGAAACAACATTGCTCATACCCAGTAAAATTATAAAAATATAAAATTTGTTTTTAAAATCTCTGATTTCTAACATACACACATGATGTAACCTTGTTTTAAATAGTTTATGATGTTAATATCCTGATTTTATTTGAAAATACTTACTGCTGCAATTATTCCAGATGTAACAGATTTTAGATTTAACTTATTAACTAAACATGCTTTTACAAAACCCAAGTTTATACTAAACAACCATACTTTGTTTACACATAAATTTATTAACAGAAACAATTTAAATAATAAAGCTTTACTATTTAAGAACATCTCAGGTTACAACCAACTAGATATGCAGATTCCAGAAATTAAAAAAAAACATATAAACATATTCATTTCAATACAAACATAACATTCATGAGTATGTAATCACCACATCATTTTATTACTTTCACTTCATATGCTCAAGTGTCACAAATTTTGTGCATGTGAGGCTACTCATTTCATTTTAAAACAAAACAGAACAGTTTTGTCTAAAACGGTTTGATTTCTGTGAAATTAAAACATAAGTTCTTTAATTTATGTTTGATTTTGATATTTAAAGGAAACTGTTTTTAAAAGATAAAGAAGCTTACTCACCTTTAATTTGAAGAGGCAGGAACAAACCCAGATGCATATTCACATTCCTGGAACAGATTTGATCTCCCCTTTTGATGTTTTGATTTGAATTTGTGTGCAGATTTGTTAGTTGAATCAGGTGTAGTTGATTTTATTTGTTGAAGATTTTTGAACTGCATGCAGACCCATCTTCCTTGCTTAGATTTGAAATTGAATTGATCTTCATTTTGCAGATTTTTGGAAGGTTTTGGTTTGCAGATTTTAACATGCATTTGTTTTAAGTTTTTGATTTACTGAAATCTGATTTTCAGATTTTTCAATTTGAAGAAAATGTGTTTTTATCAAATGCATTTGCTATGTTTTATTGTCTTGTTAATATATTTTAAATAAAAAGGTTTTTAAAACAATGCCACTTGTTATATTAATTTGTTAGGTGATTACAAGTGTCCATTTTATGTTTTAAGATTTAACACATGTTCATTTCAATATTTAAAGAGAATTCTAAATTTATAAAGGTATTTGAATTTATCTTAAACAATTTCTAATTTATTTTAGCAAGTTTCAAATGTTTATTAACATTATTCTTTAAATAATAACTTATACACAATTTAAATGTTTACTTATAAACTTATTTTAAAATTGTACATTTACACCTTAATGTTTGTTTAATTATTTTTCAAAATAATATTCTTTAAATTGCAAAAGAAAAGTTTTTTAAAGAAAAAGAAATGTTGAATTTATCTTATTCAAGAGTTTTAAATCAAATGTTATACTTTAACAAAAATGAACTAAATCTTATTTCAAAGAAAAACAATTTTAAAATAAAACAAAACAAACTTTTATTATAAAATAAAATTTAAACTATATTTATTTTTATAAACAAAATAAATACTTACTTACATTTCTATGAAGATATAAGATAGATTTTTAAAACAAACTTTTGAAAAGTTTACAATACTAATTTAAATTAATTTAAATCAAATTAATCAATTTACAAATTATACATTTATATAATATTTAGAAAATATCCTTTATTTAATATAAATTAAAATTAAAACCAAATCCTCTATTTACAATGTATAAACATTTATACATTATAAATAAAATAATTTTAAATCAATTTAGAAAGATAATTTATTACTTAAATATTTTTAACATTTGAAAAGAATATCATTTATCAAACTAAATAATTATAAATTTTCAAAAGAGAATTTCTGTTTGAATTAAATCATTAAATCAATATTTCACATTTTAAAATAATTATTAATGAAATTATTAAATAATTATTGCCTAAATTTCCGGGACATCACATACATAGTAGCGATAATTATTTACATGAATTCTCTTTGTTAAAACTATATCACTTTGGACTTACGGAATTTGCTAATAGTCAAAATTCAATATCGTCTCTATTGAACTCTACAGTCCAAATAAAAAGTTCTTAGTTTAATAATAACAATTATTATTAACCAAGATGCTCTAGCCTGAGACTTTAAATTTTAGTTGACTTCAGCTCATCGTGATACTAACCTCATATAACCGAGGAGACTAATCCTTTCTTGAGTAGCGTTTCACTTCTAATGCTTTCACTCACCCCAACTATAGTCATTCGATGGAAGTCATGCAATGATTTAACTATAATCAAAGCAGAGCTTCCATATTGAAGATCAACAATGTTCCATAGTCGAGAGAATTCTGTAGCTTTATCAACTTGATACTTTCTATTTGACCTTAGTTATGTTAACCAAAAGAAAATAGTATTGTGAGTTACTCCTTAGTTATCTAATGAATCTCAATATGTAACCACCTGATGCCTCCAATAGCAATAATTAATACACTCTCTAACATTTGGAAAGCATAACGCACTCTAGTATCAATGGATACATCGATATCCAATCTCAATACATCTTGGCTAGAAATATTTAAAACGGTACGTTTATTTTATTGTGATAAATCACTTATGGTTACAATGCATTATAACTACAATCATAAAACATACTATTTATGGATTTTCTGTTAACTATACTTTTAATTTAATTAATTAATATATAATACATTATATCAAGTACATAAAAGAAAGAAAACGCCTTTTATTTAGAATAACATTGGTTATCAAGTTAGATATACGTGACAATTGCATTATTATCTATAGGACATACCCCTAACTCTATTAATCTCCTACTTGCACTTGAGACCAATTATGGAATCTTTGTTTTATCCTTTCGATTAGGTTAGTGAGAACTAATCAAATTAGTTCCTTTATGAATGGCTCTAATATGCTGTTCGCTTATCTACTCTTTCAATCAACTTTCTTCGATGCCGATAAACTACCTTTATCATGTAGAACTATGCAAAATATGTTTCTCGATCTTTAGTGAGCTCTTCACATTTTTATCATCTAACAATAATGTATTACTCTTAATACTTGAAATCACCCCTAGCATAGTTTAAAATTTATGCATAATTAGTTGTATATGTTGCTTTTATTGTGGCACTTCTCAAGGTGAAGTAGTTATCCTTCCATTGACTCAGCCATAGCGTTACATTTGGAATATTTCCAACTAAACGTGTAATGTCCCGCCTTTTCGCACGCTTCAAATCGACACACATGCCGATTCAAACCATACGGAAGGCGGATTGTTATGGGGTAAATAAGAAAACAGAGAAGAAATAAACAAAATAGAATCTCATAGCGGAAGGATAAAATATAATAATAAAATATACAGTTTATAAAACTATTTACAAACATTTATATAATACGTATCAGAGTTACACATACCAATAACAATGCAGCGAAAAAATATGAGTGTAGTGGAATAATAGTAGATAATAGTAATACAAATCTTCGTCTTCGTCCTCCAGAGCTAAAACTTCAAATCCTGAAACGCTCGGACTAACCCGAGCGAATTGAAAAGACAAAACACTCGAGTCAGAACTAAATGATCTTATCTGAGTTAAGTTAACAGAAATAAATATGAGTACAGTAACTCAAGAGATGCTCGGGATTTACATCTCCTAAGGATCCGTTAAACTATTTACTATGTAGTATATTGCGCTATTATAATAATGTCTATTTATAAAATAAACTTACTTTTTAATAGCGTTAAGGGGTTACCCATATAGCCCTTAACACGGAATATATTCCCATAGTCTATACAGTACCATAATCTCCCCCGTAATGGGCGTCGTCAGAGAGCACTCCATAGGTATGGTACAGAACAAAACTCGTAGTAAAGGCTCGGTATGGTAGGTGACACCGCACAACTAGGCAATGGCAGGGTAGATATACCAATTGCTATCCGGGCTGATGGAAACGCATAGCCGCAGCTACCGCCCACCTCGAACAAACTCCCCCAAAATCAAAAATAAAAGTGGCCACTGAATCATTCCAAAGTCAAAGTATAATATCGAAGAGGAGTGTCCGATCAGAGGAATGACCTCATTGGCCCGAGAATCGCTCCTGTTTTAGCCACCTTATGCCAACTCACGGGAGTCGGGTCCACGTATTTACCTTACAGGAAACGCCGCCACCAACCTACTTCATTTTGGAATCTCCACCGCGTACAAGGTTAGTCAAAGTGGTTTTCGGTATCGACAGAGAGTATGTCCATATCCGATCCCGGTCTCTTTGCCAGCCAATCGTTATTATAACACAGCGGTCATTTAAAATAGTTTATACTTTAAAACCAGAATAAAAATTCCATTTCAAAACTATGAATACGATATCATCTTAAAACCCAAAACAATATGATATCATTTTATCCAAATATATTTCTTTTCCAAAATCATGCTGCTTTAAAATTTAAAATATCTGGAAACCAAATATTTGACTTATACTTTCAAAGCATAATATTTCGAAATTCATATATTTTAAAACCATAACTTCTAAAACTAGAATGGTTTGGATATTCAACGGTATATAAAATAAATGGTTTGACTTTAAGGTTACTTTGTAAAGAAAAAAAATTTCCATGGCTTTACAAATATATTTCTTTATTTAAAGTCTAAACCAAAATTTAAATATCACTTTCAAGTTCCAAAACCACTTCAATTTCTATATATATATATATATATATATATATATATATATATCCATTTGGAGTATTAATATTTCAAAACTAAAGTTGGAATTTATTCCCTCAACCAAATTAAATGTTCAATTATTTAGTCTTGAATATTTACATAAAAATCCATAAATAAAACTCCAATATCTAGCAATTAAATATTTTCTTCAATTAAATTATACTAGAATATTCATTTTAAATTTATCTTGGAAAAATCCAGTTATAAATATCATACCTTAAAATTTTCCAAACTTAAACATATAATATGAATTATCAAATTCCATTTCTCAATTTTCCCATTTTTATTTAATAGGTTTATACACAGCTTAAATTCTAATTTTTTTAACTTCATATGTATATATATAGAAGAATAACATTTATAAAATATCAAAATTAAAAAATTTTATATACCATATCCCATCCAAACCATAGAAATCACTTTAAAATAATTTATATATAGACCACGGTGCCTGTATAAAAATTTCTATCCTATGGTCAAGTGATACGGATATTTATCATTTCAATCCGTAATTTAAGAATAAAATTTGCGGGTGGATATCATTTCAAACCACAATCCCGAATGAAATGAAAAATGCAAGATAACTTGTAGTTTAATGATATACAATAAAACATCCATTCACCCATCATTAATCAAAATTATTTCAAACATCATCAGTTTAACAACCATCAATATATATACAATATAACAAGAAATACTTGACAATTATTAACTAACATTTTATATTCAATTAAATTTATAACTGTTTAACTAGTAGTTTATATACAAATAAATAAATTCTAACTGTCAATTAATATGCAATAAATGAATTAAATTGACAGTTTAATTAAATAAATGTGAATTAACCGATATGCTGAATAAAACATGCCAAACAATCATAAATAAATTTCTACTCATATCTAAAATAAATTTAACAAACATAAAAACTTTTAGAAGTTGTGAGTGGGTTAAAACACTCACCTTTTGAATTTAAATCGAATTTAAATCCGATTTAAACCCAAAATTTGACGGTCTCCAAATCTGTCCAGACCTGCGTCATCAGATCCGGAATTTAAATACGATCCTAACAAAAGAAATTTCACGCGAAACGGATAACGTATGAGCAAGTTATTCGAGTTAAACGATAAAAAAAATCAAAATAAAAATTGAATTATAAACAAACAAACCTAATTATAATAAAGCCACGTCAACATAACTGGAGACTCACGTGAAACCATTTTGCAAATAGTCGCTCCACATCAAAACGCCCAAATTGACTTAGGTTTCGAATTTCCTGATTTTGACCGCGATTTGCCGCTGACTCGAGTATCGATTTCGAAAACAGAGACTGCGCGTTGATTCGTATGGATGAAATCTACAACATATATTTTTTTGGAATTTTTCTGAGATGTTTGAATTTTCATTTGAAATTTGAATAGAAATAGATCTAGGATTGCATCCATTTAAGGAGGAGAAGGAGTTGAAGAAAAGAACGTACAGACAAATGATAGAAGATGGAGGCTAGGGTTTTTGATCGTCTATTTATAGATAGATCGCAAAAGAATAGGTGTGCACGAATTTTAATGTGCAAACGGAAGTGGTCCCAAAAGATAAATAATATTAATTACACACGTTACGGATTTAGGAAATAAATAAATTCCTTATCATTTACATTTTATTTTAAACGTATTTACAAATGTAAATCTAGACGTTTCGTTTACGTTTCAAAATATATCCACAATTTTATTCATTTCCAAATTGATCTAAACAAATTTAGATGTAAATTAAAAGCTGATAAGTCTATCCATTGCAGTGTTAATTTCTCCACTTCCTTATATTTAGAAATTATAAATTAAGTTTTCAAAAACCTATTTTTGATTTTCAAACTTTTATATACTCATCTTTTACCAGTAATAAGGATGCATTAACATTTGTTCATGGTTTCACCTTATTATCCTCAACTTCCATTTTAATTTTCAATAATTACAATTGTTGAATGTTGATACTTCAATTAAATTTATACATCTTGCTTTCTATAATCTATATCAAAAAATGGTCCAGTTATAAATAGAATTAGCATTAACTTCATCTTATAGGATTAACTACTCCAATTACAAAACAAATCTACGCTAACTGCACGATTTAAGTCAATTTTGTAATTGAGTCTACATTAACGTTATAAATTATAAATTGGAACCTCAATAAATTCGCTTATTGATTTAAAAATCTTTCTATTCAGTAAATAGACATTTTATGGGTATAAATAACATTTGAATTATAACACATGTCATTAGTGCATGCTTCATTTCTTATAAACTCCCCTTTATTAACTAGAACACATTAACCAAAACAAAATAATTAATTTAGATTTATTTCAATCGATTGCCATTCTTAACTTTACATACTCAAAATGGTTAACCTAAATAATTGTTACCCTTTTACATTCAAATTCACTTACAACCATCATTACAACAATGTTGCCATAGATTTAGATTTAATTAAATAAATTAGATAAATGGGTAAAGTTTTGTAATTATCACTAATGCCAAATATATATGCATTAATTACTACTTATTATTATGAATTCATTTATAAATTTACTAGTTGTCTTTGTCTTCTAATATCCTATTTACTACCAATCTTTCTATTTAATTATAGTTTATCAATATATATATACCTAGGCAAATCAAGTTCTTGTCTTTTCTGTTATTTCAATTAAATCGGGTATGCACAAATAAATTGTTTATAACTTATTCTTACAAAATTATTTACATGCATTCAGTTACACCTAATTTAATGCATTGATTTTCATTTATAAATTAAAGATTTTTCCTTTAAAAGCTTTTATTACTAACCATACTCCAACCTCTACAGGACATTGATTTATTAAATTTGCACTTATTATGCATACTTTTAGCAACTCATATATACTTTGCGTCTATTCCCCAAATTTCACATTCTATTGTTACATAATTTGCATTGATTACTATTTATTATTATTGCTTTACTGATAAATTAGATATTTGCATTGGTTTTTCTTAAGCTAAATTAATTTCCCATAATAAATAAGGTTTCAAAACAATCAATAACATTTCCTTAGCCCAAACCCCGTTTACCAATTATTTTCCTTCAATAATTCATGTTGCTATAAATACGTACATTTACACTTTATAGTTATTCTAATATACCTATTCCAACACTCTTAACCCTTATCTTTACTTTCACCCACTTGTAACATAAATTTTTATTTTCAAACTTATTCCCATTTACGGTTAATCAATGTTATTTTACATTAACCAATTTTAATATTCACCTTTAATTTCACATCTTCAAAGTATATCTAGGAAAAATCTTTCCACCACTTAATTTACTGAATCTTATGCAGTCTTACTATACATAAGTTTTAAATTACCATTACTGTACATTCAATTACTATCCAAAGCATTTATTCATAAATCAATTCGATATATACGTTTGTTTCCTTCTATTTGATTTATACCTAGTATACATTTTCCTAAATCCTGTTTCATTACCTTCATTAAATGGTTATCGCATTGAGATCAAATTTATTAGCTTATATCGCATTATTACCATTAATTAAAATTGGCTTACAAATTTTTTTTTAATTCAATACTCTAAATAAATAACATATTATTCCATAATTACTCTTGTTTTCACATATTCCATTCAAAATTTAAACCACAATATTTACATTATTTTATTGAATTGGAAATCTCATTTTAAATTGTTAACTTTTAATAAGAACAAATGGCAACACCATATTCCTAACATTCATTTTATTAAAAATTATGGAAAATATGACAAATTTAGTTAACGAAATTTTCGGGTCGTTACACTCTCCCCCACTCAAAACTTTTCGTCCCCGAAAAGGAAAAGAAGGGAGAAGAAAGAATCAAATAACAATACATCTTATTCAAAATATTTAACTTATAAACAATAATTTACTAAATTTATTACCTTAAATAAAATATACCTGTTTTATAATCATTATATCATTTTATACTTAAATAATTAAAGTTTGGAAAACATTTTCAACATAATTCTAAGTCCAAAATTTACGGAAATTTTTGGCAGAGTCTCCTTTGTACGGAGAGGCTCGGGAAAATATAATACCAAAATATAACAAAGTATCATATAGAATATTCAAAATAGTATATCCCAACATGGGAAATATATAAAAATATCGTTACAAAACGTAATCCGGAAACGTACCTATTAGTCGGGCAAATTACGCTTAATTTATGGAACCAAAATCAGTAGCAATTGCTTCCATACCTGCATTTCCCTTATATAATCTAAAAGGTTAACTATTTATATTAAAGTGAAATATTTTCATAGTTTCAACTACTAACAATAATCAATACACAATCATCGATTTCAACAAACAGCATACACACAAACAAAACAACCATTCAGTCAAATAAGCAAATAGTTGTTCGGGTTCAAAACTTGAAATGGTACGGAATGAAAAATAACCATCCAGTGCATCATTTACTCAACGGTCTTAGATGAGACAGAATTAGATTATTTATTCATCCAACAACTTCAAATTTCCTTACCCAGCCAACCATAAAGCAAACAATATCGATTTAAACCAACAAATCAATTTAACTTATTATAAATTTATATTTCATACATTAACAGTTTGATCTTTTCATTCATATAACAGTTTATCTTTTATTTTCATTTATTTCTTTAAATTATCCTTTTATAATTTACATTTATTTCCAACAACCTTTAATTTTATTCACTCCTCCAATTATCCGTTTCCATTTATTTAGGTCATGTAAGTTTCTTCTATTTTATTACATTTAATGCGCTTCTCACTTTCAATCATTTATTTAATGCTTCCATTTCTATTACATTTAATTATAGTAACCCCTTTTAATTTCACTTAAATTCTAAATCTTATAACATCCATTCTTATAAATAAAGGATTTTATTAACTCATTAACAAGGGTTTGCAGTCATCTATTTATATTACCTACTTTTATTATATTAAACTAGTAGCATTTATCATACTTAGGTTTATAACCCTATACATCAATCCTTATTATTAAAGAATTTCATTTTATTTACTTAAGTTTAAAATCACCTATTTATAATACTTACCTTTAATTTTGGCAAAATTTCAATTTATAACTTAAGTTTATAACATTAAATTCTCATTTATAACAGAAATTCATTTAATACTTTATTATTTCCAAAGTTTCTGCTTGTATAATATTCTATTCCATTCTCTTATTTAACATTTCAACTTTTCATATTCGGTAAGTTATTTATGTTAAATAAAATGCAAATGAATTTATACAAGTTTTATCTCTTCTTTTAATTAATTTAATGTTCAATAAATCTTAAATTTCCCTTATAAGTTCAAAATTTAACTTCCTTTATAGCTTAGTATTTTAGTCTCTTATTTTATTTAGGGTTTCAATTATTAATTTTTTTTCCTGTTTCACTACCATAATTGAAACAATTAATTCATGGAAATTAAGAATTAATACCGGGTTAAATTTCAATAGATAAGTATATTCTTATAACTTATATACCTCTAATTATATTTAAACAATTAAAATTTAGGTATTTCAAAATAAATCTGCAGTAGAATTTACTACAGTGACATTTCCCTTCGAAACTCGAAAATGAAAGTCGATGATGCGGCCGCCATCACTGAAAATATTTTCGAGTGACAGAGAGGAAAGTACAAAACTTATTTTCTCCAAAATCTTCTTTAAAACAATTCTTCCGGATTATACTGAAATATTTATATCGGAAAATATTTATAACAATATTATTATACTTCAAAATCCTTTGAAAGCAAATTTCAAAATCCCGGACTTAAGTTCTAAAATTTCCAAATTTTATTGATTTTAAATTCAACCTTATTTACCTATTATATATAAATTTTATTCCTAACACCCAATCTATTGCAACAAAATATATATATATAATATCATTTAAAAATTTATTTTATATATAGAAAATATAATAGGCAAAATTATTTCATTCACCTATATTAAAACAGATATTATATCGGTCTGTCCTATTAAGTATTTAGAAATCCCTATTGATGACACAGCGTCCCATGCATCAACCAGAATTTATAAATACAAAACGGAACAGATTAACACAATATTAAAGTCTTTTTATAACACTAACAAATTCGCTCTCTCATATATATACACTCAGCGACTCCCATAGGGTATTACTACCCTATTAATAAAGAGTCAAACCCCACAAAGCTAAGATTTATCGCAAAACCAAAGCTCTGATACCAACTGTAACATCCCGCCTTTTCGCACGCTTCAAATAGACACACATGCCGATTCAAACCATACGGAAGGCGGATTGTTATGGGGTAAATAAGAAAACAGAGAAGAAATAAACAAAATAGAATCTCACAGCGGAAGGATAAAACATAATAATAAAATATACAGTTTATAAAACTATTTACAAACATTTATATAATACGTATCAGAGTTACACATACCAATAACAATGCAGCGGAAAAATATGAGTATAGTGGAATAATAGTAGATAATAGTAATACAAATCTTCGTCTTCGTCCTCCAGAGCTAAAACATCAAATCCTGAAACGCTCGGACTGACCCGAGCGAATTGAAAAGACAAAACACTCGAGTCAGAACTAAAAGATCTTATGTGAGTTAAATTAACAGAAATAAATATGAGTACAGTAACTCAAGAGATGCTCGGGATTTACATCTACTAAGGGCCCGTTAAACTATTTACTATGTAGTATATTGCGCTATTATAATAATGTCTATTTATAAAATAAACTTACTTTTTAATAGCGTTAAGGGGTTACCCATATAACCCTTAACACGGAATATATTCTCATAGTCTATACAGTACCGTAATCTCCCCCGTAATGGGCATCGTCAGAGGGCACTCCATAGGTATGGTACAAAACAAAACTCGTAGTAAAGGCTCAATATGGTAGGTGACACGGCACAACTAGGAAATGCCAAGGTAGATATACCAATTGCTATCCGGGCTGATGGAAACGCATAGCCGCAGCTACCGGCCACCTCGAACAAACTCCCCCAAAACCAAAAATAAAAGTGGCCACTGAATCAATCCAAAATACAAGTATAATATCGAAGAGGAGTGTCCGATCAGAGGAATGACCTCATTGGCCCGAGAATCGCTCCTATTTTAGCCACCTTATGCCAACTCATGGGAGTCGGGTCCACGTATTTGCCTTACAGGAAACACCGCCATCAACCTACTTCATTCTAGAATCTCTACCGCGTACACGGTTAGTCAAAGTGGTTTTCGGTATCGACAGAGAGTATGTCCATATCCGATCCCGGTCTCTTTGCCAACCAATCGTTATTATAACACCGCGGTCATTTAAAATAGTTTATACTTTAAAACCAGAATAAAAATTCCATTTCAAAACTATGAATACGATATCATCTTAAAACCCAAAACAATATGATATCATTTTATCCAAATATATTTCTTTTCCAAAATCATACTGCTTTAAAATTTAAAATATCTGGAAACCAAATATTTGACTTATACTTTCAAAGCATAATATTTGAAATTCATATATTTTAAAACCATAACTTCTAAAACTTGAATGGTTTGGATATTCAATGGTATATAAAATAAATGGTTTACTTTAAGGTTACTTTGTAAAGAAAAAAAATTTCCATGGATTTACAAATATATTTCTTTATTTAAAGTCTAAACCAAAATTTAAATATCACTTTCAAGTTCCAAAACCACTTCAATTTCTATATATATATATATATATATATATATATATATATATCCATTTGGAGTATTAATATTTCAAAACTAAAGTTGGAGTTTATTCCTTCAACCAAATTAAATGTTCAATTATTTAGTCTTGAATATTTACATAAAAATCCATAAATAAAACTCCAATTTCTCGCAATTAAATATTTTCTTCAATTAAATTATACTAGAATATTCATTTTAAATTTATCTTGGAAAAATCCAGTTATAAATATCATACCTTAAAATTTTCCAAACTTAAACATATAATATGAATTATCAAATTCCATTTCTCAATGTTCCCATTTTTATTTAATAGATTTATACACAGCTTAAATTCAATTTTTTTTAACTTCATATGTATATATATAGAAGAATAACATTTATAAAATATCAAAATTAAAAATTTTTATATACCGTATCCCATCCAAACCATAGAAATCACTTTAAAATAATTTATAAATAGACCACGGTGCCTGTATAAAATTTTCTATCCTATGGTCAAGTGATACGGATATTTATCATTTCAATCCGCAATTTAAAAATAAAATTTGCGGTTGTATATCATTTCAAACCACAATCCCGAATGAAATGAAAAATGCATGATAACTTGTAGTTTAATGATATACAATAAAACATCCATTCACCCATCATCAATCAAAATTATTTCAAACATCATCAGTTTAACAACCATCAATATATATACAATATAACAAGAAATAATTGACAGTTATTAACTAACATTTTATATTCAATTAAATTTATAACTGTTTAACTAGTAGTTTATATACAAATAAATAAATTCTAACTGTCAATTAATATGCAATAAATGAATTAAATTGACAGTTAAATTAAATAAATGCGAATTAACCGATATGCTGAATAAAACATGCCAAACAATCATAAATAAATTTCTACTCATATCTAAAATAAATTTAACAAACATAAAAACTTTTAGAAGTTGTGAGTGGGTTAAAACACTCACCTTTTGAATTTAAATCGAATTTAAATCCGATTTAAATCCAAAATTTGACGGTCTCCAAATCTGTCCATAACCTGCGTCATCAGATCCGGAATTTAAATACGATCCTAACAAATGAAATTTCACGCGAAACAGATAACGTATGAGCAAGTTATTCGAGTTAAACGATAAAAAAAAAATCAAAATAAAAATTGAATTATAAACAAACAAACCTAATTATAATAAAGCCACGTCAACATAACTGGAGACTCACGTGAAACCATTTTGCAAATAGTCGCTCCACATCAAAACGCCCAAATTGACTTAGGTTTCGAATTTCCTGATTTTGACCGCGATTTGCCGCTAACTCGAGTATCGATTTCGAAAACAGAGACTGCGCGTAGATTCGTATGGATGAAATCTACAACATATATTTTTTGGAATTTTTCCGAGATGTTTGAATTTTCATTTGAAATTTGAATAGAAATAGATCTAGGTTTGCATCCATTTAAGGAGGAGAAGGAGTTGAAGAAAAGAACGTACAGACAAATGATAGAAGATGGAGGCTAGGGTTTTTGATCGTCTATTTATAGATAGATCGCAAAAGAATAGGTGTGCACGAATTTTAACGTGCAAATGGAAGTGGTCCCAAAAGATAAATAATATTAATTACACACGTTACGGATTCAGGAAATAAATAAATTCCTTATCATTTACATTTTATTTTAAACGTATTTACAAATGTAAATCTAGACGTTTCGTTTACGTTTCAAAATATATCCACAATTTTATTCATTTCCAAATTGATCTAAACAAATTTAGATGTAAATTAAAAGCTGATAAGTCTATCCATTGCAGTGTTAATTTCTCCACTTCCTTATATTTAGAAATTATAAATTAAGTTTTCAAAAACCTATTTTTGATTTTCAAACTTTTATATACTCATCTTTTACCAGTAATAAGGATGCATTAACATTTGTTCATGGTTTCACCTTATTATCCTCAACTTCCATTTTAATTTTCAATAATTACAATTGTTGAATGTTGATACTTTAATTAAATTTATACATCTTTCTTTCTATAATCTATATCAACAAATGGTCCAATTATAAATAGAATTAGCATTAACTTCATCTTATAGGATTAACTACTCCAATTACAAAACAAATCTACGCTAACTGCACGATTTAAGTCAATTTTGTAATTGAGTCTACATTAACGTTATAAATTATAAATTGGAACCTCAATAAATTCGCTTATTGATTAAAAAATCTTTCTATTCAGTAAATAGACATTTTATGGGTATAAATAACATTTGAATTATAACACATGTCATTAGTGCATGCTTCATTTCTTATAAACTCCCCTTTATTAACTAGAACACATTAACCAAAACAAAATAATTAATTTAGATTTATTTCAATCGATTGCCATTCTTAACTTAACATACTCAAAACGGTTAGCCTGAATAATTGTTACCCTTTTACATTCAAATTCACTTACAACCATCATTACAACAATGTTGCCATAGATTTAGATTTAATTAAATAAATTAGATAAATGGGTAAAGTTTTGTAATTATCACTAATGCCAAATATATATGCATTAATTACTACTTATTATTATGAATTCATTTATAAATTTACTAGTTGCCTTTGTCTTCTTATATCCTATTTACTACCAATTTTTCTATTTAGTTATAGTTTATCAATATATATATACCTAGGCAAATCAAGTTCTTGTCTTTTATGTTATTTCAATTAAATCGGGTGTGCGCAAATAAATTGTTTATAACTTATTCTTACAAAATTATTTACATGCATTCAGTTACACCTAATTTAATGCATTGATTTTCATTTATAAATTAAAGGTTTTTCCTTTAAAAGCTTTTATTACTAACCATACTCCAACCTCTACAGGACATTGATTTATTAAATTTGCACTTATTATGCATACTTTTAGCAACTCATATATACTTTGCGTCTATTCCCCAAATTTCACATTCTATTGTTACATAATTTGCATTGATTACTATTTATTATTATTGCTTTACTGATAAATTAGATATTTGCATTGGTTTTGCTTAAGCTAAATTAATTTCCCATAATAAATAAGGTTTCAAAACAATCAATAACATTTCCTTAGCCCAAACCCCGTTTACCAATTATTTTCCTTCAATAATTCATGTTGCTATAAATACGTACATTTACACTTGATAGTTATTCTAATATACCTATTCCAACACTCTTAACCCTTATCTTTACTTTCACCCACTTGTAACATAAATTTTTATTTTCAAACTTATTCCCATTTACGGTTAATCAATGTTATTTTACATTAACCAATTTTAATATTCACCTTTAATTTCACATCTTCAAAGTATATCTAGGAAAAATCTTTCCACCACTTAATTTAGTGAATCTTATGCAGTCTTACTATACATAAGTTTTAAATTACCATTACTGTACATTCAATTACTATCCAAAGTATTTATTCATAAATCAATTCGATATATACGTTTGTTTCCTTCTATTTGATTTATACCTAGTATACATTTTCCTAAATCCTGTTTCATTACCTTCATTAAATTGTTATCGCATTGAGATCAAATTTATTAGCTTATATCGCATTATTACCATTAATTAAAATTGGCTTACAATTTTTTTTTTAATTCAATACTCTAAATAAATAACATATTATTCCATAATTACTCTTGTTTTCACATATTCCATTCAAAATTTAAACCACAATATTTACATTATTTTATTGAATTGGAAATCTCATTTTAAATTGTTAACTTTTAATAAGAACAAATGGCAACACCAAATTCCTAACATTCATTTTATTAAAAATTATGGAAAATATGACAAATTTAGTTAACGAAATTTTCGGGTCGTTACAAAAAGCTTCTTCATTAAGTTTTAATCATGAAATTTATATTGACAAATTATACTCGAAAGCATTTACAAAGTTCGAGCCTGAACACTCCCTCATAAGGAGTTCGTTGTTTTTGTAAACAGTTCTCTAATATTTCATAAATACTTAGAACACTCTAAACTATCATTTAGTGATTTTAATTTGAATTTGATATTTGCTTCATGTATCAAATACATAAGCAAGTTATGATATTATAGACAATAAGGTATGTATGATAATTCCTAATGCTAAAGCATAAGGAATCCATCTTACATGTTGCATATTATATATTTTAATAAGATGTCTTTGCATATCATTTTGGGACATTCCCAACACCCTCTTATACTTAAATTAAATATATAACTTACAAATCCAATATCGAGTATTAAATGACCAAACTATTACTAATTTTAACATAAATACATTATTAACAATCAGAATTATGCTGTTTACTTTATGTCTACAACTATCTATGTACTTCTTATGGACACACGCTTCCTCTACATTTTGAAGAAAATCAAACTATTCGATATTTCTATGAAAATACTTATTCGATTCTGATGCTTGTAGAATGATATTTTCGTATTATTTCTTTGATCATATCCAAAACCCACAAACTTAATAACGCTTCCACTGACTTCGAGACACTTTGTCGTTACATGCAAACTATCTATCCTATATCATTATTTGCAATTTTCTATTTAAACACATATGTATCAAAACATAAAGTCGTATCAAGCGATATTTTTGTGAATAAGTTCCAAATTAACACGAGCAAATTGAATAATGAGTCCATTACGCTGATTTCAAAAATTGAAATTATGATGTTTTTCTTATCAATGTTGCTTATTAAATTCCAACTGTACTTTATTGCTCTTTAAGACACAATCATGGTCAATGGATCATATCCTTTCGAGTATGACTACCAAAATCATATTTTAAAAACGCACTTAAAATCCACTTTGGATTTGCACATCATACTATATTGTGGATTTAATATTTTTAATGGTTTATTTGACAAGTAAGGATTGTCCATCCATCACATTGATAAGAAATTCATAGTTTCTCTTCAATGTATATGAATATTTAGTAGACACTCTAATGCGATGTGTTCATTTAGGTTAGATTAATTTTATTTCATCCAATGTAATTAGTTTTATCTTTAGATCGTATCCAAATCCATCTTACTACTAATAATTTCTCACAGAAATTCTTCACTATGAAGTTGGTATTTCTTAAACCAACAATTGTTTCCCAGTGCATCATAATCGGTATTCATAAACACTTAATAAAATCCCTTATATATCAAATTGATTCAGTTTTAGTTTATAATACTTATGTTCAAAATACAAGTTAGTCATCTAATGATTATCATTCCCAAACTCCTTTTTTGAGAGATTATACAAGATCTCTCAAGAATAATTATTACGTACGGTTTTTTTACTCACACGACCCGCCAACTTCTTTACCAAGGATATACTGGGGTTTCTTATAAACTCTTACTTCATATAATTTTGCAAATTATTATTTACATGAAATTAATTTTAACCTTGGGTGCTACTCTTAACTACACAACCTTATGGAAAGAAGTTAACTCAACTTCATTCATAAGTAATAATACTTTGTTCAATTATATTTGATCACTCCTTAACGATACATCATTATGTATCATAGGTAGGAGTGACACTTGAGGTTGAATCTTTATTCATATTATGTACATTAGAACTCTTTCCACTTAAATATTCAATCAAATCAACTTAATTTTTTTTCTTTCTATTTCATGTTATTGTATTTACTTTCATTTTATACTCTATATTCCTATCATAGATATACTACATATACATGGAATACACATGTCCATGTCAGTGATACTCAATGTTAAATACAATGAAGTATGTGGGAACTATTTTTATTAATAGACATGTGATTGCATACATCTATATGTACCAATAAGAATTCATCAACTCTTATCATACTCCCACTCAATGAATGCTTTGCCCTTAATTGTCTATGATATAATCATTACTACCATATGATTCACAATAATATAATAAAAAATAATTTCTCAGAACTATGGCTTAGTCCGTAATTCTAAAATAATTGCAAACAAATTTAGATACTTCTGATTTTCAAATGCATCACAAATACCACTAATATAGTTTTATTTAATAAAAAATATTCATAATTTTCATATTGAAATAAAACTATGTCTATTTTCAATCATTACTGAAAAATAATAATTATTTCATAAATAATGTTTGGTAAGATTTACGAAAATAATTTTCGTAACTTGATGCAACCAATAAGTGTTATATAGTATGCTCCCACTATTTCCACATTACTATAATAGCATATGAAATACGAAGCTCCATCCGACAATTAATATTGGATAATTATTTCATTTTCTGTAATTGGTATATAGTCAGTAATATTCAGATCAAGTACCTTAAATTCAAAGAAAATAATATCATAGAAAATAATTTTCTACATGAAAATACATTTTGGAATTGAAATCAGATTTCTTATTCCAATGTTACATATATTCTAGTTTTTTACATTTCTTTTTTCAAATTTCTTTATGAAGCAAAAGTAATCATTTACTCTCTTTATCTCAAATGTACCTTAGGTTACATCCACATTTATACATTCAATTTCCTTCATAACGATTGAATCATTCAAAGGAAATCCTTAATATAATATCATAACGAACTCTTTAAGTGCACTCGATCGTCCTTAACATTTAAGGACATCAAAAGTTAGAACTGGGCCAGCCCGCAGCGAAAGAAATGAGTGAATTAAATTTTTATTACCATTTTGGATCATTATTGAGCTTATGAAGTCTAATTCATTTAGAACTGCTCAAAATTTCTTTTAAATAAAATCATTATTTTATTTTATTTTATAAATAATTTTTGCTTTATATTATTTTGTTTTATATTCAAATATGTGTATCACATACACATACGTATATAAATGCATGTGCAATATTATAAAGTGTAAATTGTATGACATATAGGTGTATAGGTGTTGGGATTTACATTGCAACAAACATGTTAAGCCCTCTAATATTATATGACAATCAAAATATATGAATATGCATTAAAAATTATGTTTGAAATTATATGAAATTATTTTTATGTTAAAATCATATATATACAAATATATGGAAATGATAGTTATAATAATTTTTATATATAATATTTTAAACTGTATTTGAGCAAATGTTTATTTATATTCAGTAACAAATCATTGATAATTTACATAAAATAATTTAAATTTGATTCAATATTTGAATTGATGCTGCGAAGTTGTGGGCAAAATTAATTTTTTTATATGCAATTATAAATATACATACACGTGTGCATAAATATATATAAATATATACACACATATATAATTTTTTAATATACCCAACTTTATGCTCATGGTAGAGAAACTAATTATTTTCCAATTTTAAAATGTTTTTATCAAACAACTATAAATAATATTAAAACTGATTTAATTAAATCAATTAAAATTTTAAAAACCATTTCTGAGATTTGAAAATTATTTATTATTTTTAAAGTCTTCATCTTGCATCTTGCCTTCAGGATTAGTAGCAAATAGCTCTTGCGCTTTAAAGTCTTCATCTAGGACCTTGCCTTCATTATTTCTAATTCAGACGGTTCCATTGGTTCGAAGTGGTTTTCGGATAACAACTAATATTTGATCTCGGTTTCCCTACACTAACATTCGATAATTTTATGGGATCAAGTTTTTTATAGTGGAGCATTCCACTATCAGGGTGTAAAGGTTTACATATGAACATACGTTCCATATTCCTAGATTATCGTGGCATGCTTATTGAAATTAACTCCCTTGTATTCATCATATTCTCGAAGTGCGGTATTTGTGATATGTGCAAGTTGACTTACTTTCAATAAAATGTGTCAACATTTTTTTACAACTACATTAATTCATTTGGCTACCTAATAGCATGGACAAGATATCCTTTGGTTTAAAACAGCTACTGAAACAAGAAATTGGTTAATATATAAATAATTGATAGAGTTTGAAAGAAACTTCTAAATAAATAAACATTAATTAAATCATAAGTTTACAATTTAATTAAACTTTAATCATTCTTATTTAAATTAAAAATTATCCTTATTCATCTTAGTTAGGTCTTAATTTATCTAAAATTAGTAAACCATGATTAAGCTTGGTTAAGTCAACATTAAACCTTTATTAAATAAAATTAATTTAAAAATAAAATTTTAATTGACTTAAATTAAATAACATCCATTTATAATTGAACTCTCATTAAGTAATAATCGAGTAGATAATTTCCACTTTTATTTAATAATAATTAAAAAACTCGAATTAGAAATAATTAATAATTAATTAACTTAACATTATTGATTAAATAATTAAACTTGATTAAGTAAAAGTTTAATTAATTTTTATCATAATTAATCATATATTAAAACTTCCTTAGTTAAAAATAATTAACTTAGTTACTAAATTCTTAAACACTAATTACTTAACCTAAATACTTAATTAATAAATTAATAACTCTACCTAATTAATGAATTAAATAATAAATTATTAAAAAATAAAAAACTTAACCCTTTTACTTACTTATTTAGTTTGAAATAAGTTTTCAAAAACAATCCAAAAGAAATCACCTTGAAACTTGAAATCATGAAATTTTCCGAACTACATCCATAGCGACTATCACTATGAGCGCAGTTTGCTAGAATGGATTTCTTGGTGAAAACCTCATTTTAACTCTAGCAAATATTTATTTGAAACATAAATGGAAAACTTTTGAAAAATTAAACAAAAGGTGAAAACTTGGAAAAATTTACAAAATCCAAAGCAAGAAAAACAATCTTTTATTTTCAAGTTGGATCTCAAGTCCTTTGCGACCTTTCAAGGTGCAAACTTCACAATTTTACATCACATACACTTGGTTTTGTTTCAAAAATACACTACCATCATATCATAACCAACCATTCACATATCATATCCAAACATATCGTTTAACAACCAAATCACAAGTCCAAGCTCTACCACAAACTTATAATCATATGTCATCAAAACAACATGATATTTCAACACCATAACCACTATATATTCACAACATATAGCTCATCAAAAACAAGTTCTTTTCTTTTCCAAATACAAGAGTTTTAATCATCGAAACTTTACTAATCCAAGGCCAGTTTAAACTTGAAAACAACTTAGGATCATGCAAAATTTGAAAACTTTGTTGCTTGAGTACCTAAATGGGCTCCTCCATATGGAGTTTAGGCTCGATCATAGGCTAGTTGGGCTCGGCCATATAGGTTAGTGGAGTTTGGGTGCTTTTATATTTGGAAATGAAGGGTTGTAGAGCTTGTAGAAGTATTTTAGTGAATTAAAGATGATATTTTAGCAAAAAGAAGTGATTTTTTTTCTTACATTAAAATTTATGGAAAGAAGCTATGGATGAATACACTAGTACACAATCCGCATGTTGCGTCACCTTATTTACGATAGTTTAGGTAAAAACAGTAGCAATTAGTATTATTTGTGTCGGTTCTTTTAAACAACCATAGCAGTTGTTCCACGAAAAGCGGTAAAAAAAATTAAAAAACAATTTGTGATGGTTGCCTTTCATAACTGTAGCATATATATATATATATATATATATATATATATATATATATATATATATATGTAAGCTAGGTCATACGCGACTGTTATATTTATAACCGTAGTGTGCACACACACACACACACACACACACAGAGACATATATATATATATATATATATATATATATATATGTATGTATGTATGTATGTATGTATGTATGTATGTATGTTGCAAAAGCGACCCTTATTTAAAATATTTATTTAGTTTCCTGGAAAACTGATTTGCGACAGTTTTAATTTTAAACCATCGCATATACTTATCCTAATTACCCTATAGCAGACGTGTAAATTAACCAACTCGACTCGAACTATCAATTACTTCGTCTCTCCCTAGCTTTATTCTACGTACCTAACTTCATAACCTAACCTAATTTCAATTACATTGAAAACATTTCATCTCCACCATCTCAATCCACATCCCTAAATCACTCGAAATTCGTGCACTACAACCTCTCATATGCTTCAACAACCCTTCAGCTTCTTCGAGCTGCAAAAATTCTCCAGTGCTTCCCATCTCCAGAATTCAACGATCTTCATCGCCCACTCCACATCTTCAAAAATCCGTCTGCATTAATCTTTGAAGGTATAGCCATTTATTTGAAGCCCCCTTATTCTGGTTCAAATTTTTTCAAATGGTTATTCAAATATAATTTATAATGGATTAAAAAGGAAGCGCTAATCGTTGTTCAGATGAGTAATTTTTTCAACAGTACAACAATTTCTGTTTAGGTCTAGAATATGTACAGCAAAGAATGCAGTATTAACAGTGGCATAAATATATTAGTTCATTTTTGTTCCACAATATCACACATTTTCATTAAAAAGTATAGGAAGTGGCCAATGTTGATAAAGAATTTTTCAAAACCAATTCTCTACTGAATTGATAGGAAGATTATGGAAAGTTAGGGAAAATATTGCAGCAAGATATAATTTGATGCAGCTTTCTTACTCAAATAGAGCTTCTTTGTTCATCCGCATATCATAAATGTAAGTATCCAGGTTCAAATTTGTACAGCTAGGAAAGGTTTGAATGTCATGAGAAGTCCAATAAATATGATCACACCTAATAGGAAAAATACCATCTAATTTCCTGTAGAAAAATACAGATAGTTCAAAAGTATATGCAGTTTAATAAATATATGTGAACAAATAGTTATGTTCAATCATGGGTACCCTTTAGTTTAAATATTTTGTAAAACTTCATTTCAATCATATGTCTATATGTGTGAAATGAGATGCTGATACATCTATATACATTAATTAGAAACTCTCTGTTTTATATTCCTATCACTATAAACTTTGTAATTTGTTTGGTCATGTGGAAACTGAGTAACAAATAGAATTATTTAAAACATAGCATTAATTTTATATCGTTTATAGATGTCTGTATGTTTGCATAGTATTTACTTTTATATTGGTTTATAGATGTCTGTTTTCTCTTCTGTTATTAGAGTTTATAGATGATCAAAATTAACATATATAAAGCCTTTTTTTATATGTGATCTTTAGTTGTTTGTTCTTTATGTATATTACAAATTTTAAAGGCGAGTATAAGTACAATAAAAGTTTAACGTGAAACACTTAAGATATTTTTTTGCTTGTGTAGTTTGTCTCTAGCATTTGCACATGGATCATAATTAGATGTGCAGCATGAAATGTAATGATGCTGAGTCCTTGAACAAGATCAAAGAGTTCATCAATTGTACATTAAACGATCAATAAAGGAGAAGGGAAGAAACTATTTTTTGTCCTTGTAGACTCTGCAAAACTATGAAGAGATTCCATAACATAGATCAGAATAAGGATCACATAATTTGTAATGGACTTAAGCAAAATTAAACATGGTGGATATGGCATGGTAAAAGTATACTTAGTAGAACTAGTTCTAGTAACCATAGGGATGATGAGAATCTTGGGAAATAATGTGAATAATGAGGCGAATGATGAGGATAATGAGAATGATCGTATTCATGAGATGTTTTGTGATGCTGAAGAACGTTTGATGGAAGATCCAAAGTTGTGTGAAAAAATATTAATTGATGCTAAGAAGCCTTTGTTTCTTGGTTGTGATAAGTTCACAATGCTGTTTGTCGTGCTCAAGCTTTTTAATTTAAAGGCAATCTGTGGGTGGAGTGCTAAAAGTTTTCCATCATTGTTGGAACTTTCGAAAGACATGCTTCCAAAAGGTAACAAACTTCCTACTTCTAACTATGAGGCAAAGAAAATTATGTGTCCAATTGGTATAGGGTATAAAAAGATACATGCATGTCCAAATGATTGTATATTATATCAAAATGAATACGAGAGCTTGCATGAATGTCCCAAATGTGGATTATCATGTTACAAGACACGAGGGCATGTTTATAATGACTTAGATAAGAAATGGGCTCCTGCAAAGGTGTTATGGTATTTGCCTACAATAACGAGGATTAAACGCTTTTTTGCAAATAAAGAAAATACGAAAAATTTGAGGCACGTAGATGTGCGGAAGGATGATGGGTTACTAAGGCATCCAACTGATTCACTACAATGGAGAAACACTGAGAAAATTTATCCTAGTGCCGGTAAAGAAATTAGGAATCTTAGATTCGGTCTTTGTACGGATGGCATAAACCCATTTGGAAACCTTAGTAGTCAACATAGTACTTGGTCGGTTCTTTTGGTGATTTACAATCTTCCACCTCACTTAAGTGTGAAATGTAAGTACATCATGTTGTCCCTTCTAATCTCGAGACCACGGCAACTAGGAAACGACATCGATGTTTACCTAGTTCCTCTTATGGATGATCTAAACTTTTATAGGATAAAGGTGTGCGCATGTGTAATGCCCCTGAATTTAAATTAACATTATTCGGGATATTTCATTGGATAAATTGAATAGAATAATGTGAATAAGTAGGGAGATGAGATTAATAAATCTAATGGCCGTGTCTAAATGAACGAACTAAAATAAAAATTAACTAAATTTAGAAGGAGGAATTTCCTAAGGGGTAAACTTGGAAATGGGGCTACATTTCTTAGTATATTTATCTTCCTCTACTTGAATAAATTTCCACTTTCTGATTCTTAACTCCTCATCACTTCAGCAGGCAAATAAAAAGTTCCAGGAAGAGTTTAAATTAAAGAAAAAGCTAAGGAATTAAAGCTCGGAAATTATCTCATTTTCCAATCAACTAATAAAGGTGAATAATCATGTTTTTCATCTCATTTTTCTATGTTTGGATCGTTATGGGTTATACTCGATTCATGTTTATGATTTTGGTTAGGGTATAACCATTTAAGCCTTTGTTTGGATAAGACATAGGTGTTTTAAAATGTTAATGGGCTAACTAACATGTTTTCATTCGGTTTGGGTTAAATTCCGAGTTGTTTTAACCTTCATATGTTTTGAAATTTTAATAAGTTGAAATATATGATTTTTGATTATTTTTGATTAGTGATTTACCAAGGTAATTAACTTATTAAGCCAAAGCGCTAAACTAAAATTTTGCTCCTGAAATTACTTAAATTCCGAAGGAAATTGCTTTTTAAAATATTTGAGGAAGAATTACAGTGTTTTGAGAAAAAGATTGACGTTTGTATACTTTTTACTATTTGGAAGCTCAGGAGAAGTTTCCTTAGCCAATCGAAAATAGATAAGCAAGATAAAAACATCACTTCAGTAGGCCCAGTTCTACTTTTGACCCCAAAAAGCCTGCTTTTACCCTTCCGCCTAAGATGGGAGGTAAACAGTTACCCTCTGCCAAACTCGAAAGGTAGGCACGGGGCCGAAGGGAAGATAGGCAAAAAGATGGGGAGGCCGCTTCCTTTTCTTTTGGATAGAAATATTTTGCTTTCGAATTAGTTGAAAGGGGATCCTTCGACTATAACATTTATAAGAGATTAATTTTTTTTATATTCAATATGGGGTTTCGAAGGGGATCTTCGGAAGCTTAAACCTTCAAGAGTAATATTTTACAAATGTTTTCTAAAAAGGTTTTTTAATACCTTTCGGCAAACCGAAGGGTTAACCTTCTAATAAGGTTGGAACTATACTTTCGAAGTGTTGGTTCCAACACCAACACTTCATTATTTTTGAATGATTTCGAAAGGTTTTGATTTTGAAAGGGAAAGGTTTGACTTCCAATGGTTTTAAAGGGGTTATCTTCAATAATTGCAAAATGTTTTGATTTCGAAAGGTTTTGGAGAGGTTAACATCAATGATTGCGAAAGGTTTTAATTTCGAAAGGTTTGATTTCAAATGTTTTGAAGGGTTATCTTCAATGATGCTTTCAAAAGGAAGGTTATTTGATTTCAAATGGGACTTCATTCGAAGGGTTTTAAAGGGCTATTTTAGCCATTTATCTTAAGTAAAGCTTTTCTATATCAAAGGGGCTACTTCAAAGGGTTATAGCATAAAATACTTATCTTTATTTGAATATATATATAAGGTGCATCCTTATTTAAATCGAATGTTATAAAACTTTGGGGGCATCGAGGTGGGTTTAATATTTTCGATATATAGTTTTGGGTTACAAACTGAAATATGCTTTTGAAAAAATATATCGGGCCTATCAATGTGTTTTTATTTAATTTAACCTATTTGGGGCTACCAATGGGAATAGGTTGAACTGGTGGTATACCTATGGAAAATAATCAATCATGGGGATCAAGAATTTTTGTAAATAACCATTAGGATCATGATATTTTAATTGGCCAAGTGATGGGTTCTTAGTTAACCTAGGAAAACCATGGAATGTTCGACAGATAGCCGCCTCAAATTTCTAAAGTAAAGAATGTTTTGCCGAAGGTGGTTAGCCTCAGGATTCGGCACTCATGAGTTCATAGTCATCCTAGGAAAACTATGGAGTGTGTTGTGGATAGTCCATTCAAACTTTTATAAAACAGTGTATGATGGATAATTTGCATTTATTTTAAAGGGATTTGGGATGGACATTCTTACTAAATCATAACGGATAGTCATTTTAAAGATTTTAGATGAAAGCTCTAATAAATTGCTTTTAGATGGGATGTCTAAGAAATGGGGGATGGGATATCCAATACATATGATTTATGGCTTTATTTCATATTATGTTAAGACTAATCATTTTGGGTGCAGGAGCATAGTAAATGATTTGCATGTTTCGTTTTGGACATTAGTGAAGGGAAACCCCGTTCCGCTAAGTGACTCGGTCTCACTAGCTATCTGTTTATGATAAGAGATGATAGGGGATTATTCATATTAGACTTATTGTCTGACTTGAAGTTTGTGTTTCTCCGCAAATTCTCGAGTGCTCAAAATTAATTTGAGTAGTCTAAGGGTCGGAGACTTTCAGGTTTTCGGACGAATAAGCTTCCAGAGATGTGCAGGAGGCTGTGTTAGCTATATAGGAGCTATTTTGTGTTTTCCGCTGTATATACTAAGAACTATAAAGTACATATTTATTAGTTCTCTGATAATCAAAAGGTGACATCTTCATATGTCACTCTTATCGTATTTTGTACCTATATATAGGATCTAAACGTGGTTAACGTCTTGGATTACGTAATTAGGTCTAAAATTTGAAATTCATAAGAAATGAGAAGTTCTGTTTTGTTGAAGTTTAAAAAATTCATATTCTTGTGTTTCTGTGTTGCTAATAGTTTTAAGATTCCGCTTTCGGTCACTCAGAAATAACACTTATGGGTGACTGTAGCATCCGTAGCAGTTAGTTTTGAGCCTCCGGAAGCGGGATGTTACAAAATTGGTAGCAGAGCATGGTTATGTACTTAAAAATAATTTAAACATTAAAATATTTTTAAGGCATAATCTAATGAATCTAAAATATGGTTGGGCTTGGGTAAGCGTTATAGTAACGTGTGTGTACTTTGCTATAAATAACTAAGTATATGTTGCCGACTCTCTTAGATCGTTCTTCTGTGTCTTACCAAGATTGGATTTTAGGTAGTAGGGAAGTAAGATATGGAGGCAGGAAACTGAAGAATGAATGTAGATGGAAGACACACTGCAACATGTGGAAATGTTCGACCGAATACTAGGAGCAACCAGGGTCGATAGGCAAATGCAAACCCAAATGCGAATGCCAATGTTGGTGCTGACATTCCGCCGGCCAATATAGAGAGGATGTATCAGTTCTTCATGAATATGACGCAAGCTGGAGCCGCTGGGGGAATGGCTGGGAGGAATGATGGAGGAGCTAATCCGGTGGCCCTAGTTGGCAATAATTATGCCAAAATGAGCAGGGATTACGCTTGTAACAACCCTGAATTTTGAACAATTTAAATTGAAAATATTTAATTAATTTTAAATATTTGAATGATGGTTTGACTTAAATTTCAAATTATCAGAATGAATTTGGCGATTAAATTTTAGAATTTAATCTATTGAAAGTTGAATAAAAATTTGAATCTTCAATTTTAAGCTGATTAAAAATATTTTAAAAGCTTAGAAAATTCACATTGATAGTACTGAAGATAATAGAAGCTTCGAAATTGAATTTGAAAGTGATTCGTACAGTTTTGAAATTTTATCATTTAAATTGAATTTAAAAATAGCCTTCCGAGGCACAGTCTCGGAATTTGACGAAACAAGTTCCATTGGGTCCGTAATGTTGAATTATTACCGGATTTCAAATTTCGTATTTATTTGAGTTGTTTTGTGAGCATACGACGTATAAACGCATTGATAAAAATTGATGTTGAGAAAAACAAATTGAATTCAAAATAAAAAAATATAATAATTATAATATGATATTCTTTTCACCAGCACCCTAAAATCACGTCGTTACATACTCCTAAAACTATGCCTAAAATCACGAAGAAAATCATGTAAGTCATGTCTCGTTCTATTTTAAGTACCCCGATACCCCTTCCTTCATCACTTCAAAATCAAACGAAAGAAAAAAAATGGCTGTTGTTCCTTAATTCTCGTCTTCCTCTTGCGCTCTGAAGCTTAGGGCTTTTCAAATCGAAGGCGACTTTCATTCTTCTTCGTCCCTAAAAAAATTAGGGCTTCTTCGCATTCGTCTCTGCTTCGTTCGTCTTCGTTTCGGTGAAAGGTGAGTGACCCTCACATCTGATTCAAAACCATGTTTCGGCTGTCGATTTTGTTCAATATTGATGTTTTCTTTGACTTTATAAAGGTCGTATATTTTGATTTCTTGATTTTGATTTTTCTGGAAATTTTGGTTCTGTGGATTTTAATGACTTCGGCATAATTGGATTTGAAAGTGCAGTTGTCTTTGGCTTGGGTTGTGAACTAGAATTGTGAAATTATTTTGTGTTAACTTGTACTTGATTTTATCACTGAGGTTAATGTTTTATGTTCAACTCCGGCTATTTGTGTTTACTGCTCCCGGTTATTTGCGTCCTGTAGCACTTTCGACCTTGTTCGAATTTACTTCCTGACTCGATTTTGTAGTTGCATTGATTACGCTACGCACTGTGTAATTGTAATTTGGTTCTGGAATTTGATTTGGTCTTGTTGACACGTTGAGTTTATTGCACTTCATGTTAGCATTGGCTAGTCTCGACTTCCTCCTGGTAGTCGTTGTATTGAGTTGCACCAGTCTTTGCATTTATTCTGGGCATCGTGTCAGTTTGGATTGGGCATTGTTTTGAACTATAGTTCTTTGTTCAGACTATATTTGTGCATGATTCAATTCGAACCTGCATTGTTTAACTGGTTAGTCTGTCCTTTGTTCCACCTGTTGACATGTCTTGTGTCATCTTGAAGTCTAATTCATTGCGTGTTTGTGATGAACCCTTTGGTTTGGTCTAGTTGTTGTTTTCTTGTATCCACATTTCAAGTTTTAGTGGTTTGATATTGGTTATGGGTTTGAATTTGGTCTAGATTCCTGGTTTATGTGAGTCTGTTGAATTTCGCTTTATTGCTGCCTGGTTGACGTGTATATATGCATACTTTAACTATAGCATTCATATGTGGATTGAGTTCAGGTAGTCCAGGTTACACATCATATTGATTGAGTTGCTTCCAATTGTTGTTGGCACTGATTTTGTTTCTGGTCATTTTAAATTCGAACTGCAGGCGATACTTTGAACTGCAGTCGTTTGAATTCAAATATTTCGTTTGAAAAAAAAAATTCGAGAACTTAAAACAATTATACAAACACATTTTCAAGCATACGAAACTAATTAACTTCATCCAAATTTCACGTGTGAGGAGAGTGGGTATACGTATGGCCTGGTCCTCATTTGCATTATGCAGTAGCTTGAGCATTGAGTTGTTGTATTGGTTATCTCTCTGGACTTGTTGAGTCGTCCCTGTTGTCACTTTAATATGGTCTGCACATAAGAAGTGATCACTGACCTGAGTGTTGCATTGGTTAACTTCACTTGACTTTGTTGAGCTTCCCTCTGTTGTCTCTCTGACCTGGGGCCTGTAGTGATGTTGCCATTGTCTTGAGTCTGATTTGTACTTCATGTTAGTACCCTTTTTACCCTTCCTGTGTTCAGTATTGAACTGGTTTCCAGTCTGATTGAGGATATAGTTTTTTCTTTGTGAAATGCTTGAGTTTGTACACTTTTACCGCACCTGTGTTGAATCTAGTTTTAAACTCGGGTTTGACCTTGTGCTCGGGTGAGAACTTTCATTGTGCATTTCCTGATCTTTTACATGGTTCACATGCCGTAGTGGCAAGGCCGTACACGCGTGCGTGTACTGCAGCCACATAGATTTAACGTTTTAAATGTGGCGAGGCCGTACACGCGTGCGTGTGCTGCAGCCCTACTAGATCTGATGTTTTAAATTTACTAATTTCAATTGATGACAATTGTTTTATGTTGCCAATTCAATATATTTTGAATCGTATTTTGATTTGGTTTAAATTTGATGATTTTGTTGTTAATTGCCGTTTCGGAAATTTTGATGTTTTATAAATTATCTTCAAAAAACATGGCTCCCAATCCTGCATGTCTTCGACTCAACGAATCAGCTACTGCGTTACCTTTTCCCGGAGTATAAGCTATACCAAAATCATATGATGCTAAAAACTCTAGCCATCGTTGCTGTCGAAGATTCAAATCCTTTTGGGAGAACAGATACTTCAACGACTTATGATCTGTAAACAACTCGAATCTAACTCCCAATAGATAATGTCTCCACATCTTCAAAGCAAAAACAATTGCCACTAACTCCAAATCATGAGTCGGGTAATTCCTTTCATGCGGCTTTAGTTGTCGACTTGCATATGCAACAACTTTATTCTTCTGCATTAGTACTGCTCCAAGTCCAGTACCACATGCAACGGTGTAAACCACCATCTCATCATTCCCACTTGGAATAGTCAAAACAGGAGTACTCGTCAGTCCCTCCTTCAGGATCACGAAAGCTTGCTCACACTTATCATCCCATCTGAACACTTGGTTCTTTTTCGTCAATCCTGTTAATGGTGTGGCTATCTTGGAAAAGTCTTTGATAAACCGTCGATAATATCCAGCTAATCCAAGAAAACTTCTCACATCAGATGCATTCTTAGGTCTAACCCAATCCTGGATCGCTGCCACCTTAGCGGGATCAACCGCTATTCCACTTCCAGAGATAACATGGCCTAAGAATCTCACTTCACTTTTCCAGAAGTGACACTTCGAAAACTTAGCCTTCAGCTGATGCTTCCGTAAGATTTCCAAAACAATACGCAAGTGCGTCTTGTGCTCTTCCTCAGTTCTGGAATAAATCAGAATATCATCCACGAACACAAGCACGAACTTATTCAACCGATCTCTGAACACTCTATTCATAAGATCCACAAAATATGCTGGTGCGTTAGTCAATCCAAACGGCATTACCAGCCACTCATAAAAACCGGATGGTGTCCTAAAAGCAGTCTTCGGCACACTATCCTTTGCCACTCTCAACTGGTGAAATCCCGTTGCCAAATCCATCTGAGAAAACACCTTAGCTTCGTGAAGCTGATCAAACAAGTCATCTATTCTCGGCAATGGATACTTGTTCTTCTTAGTCACTTTATTCAGCTCGCGATAATCCACACACAACCTCAACGATCCATCCGCTTTGGTTGCGAACACAACTGGTGCACCCCATTCGGACACGCTACGCCGAATGAATCCTTTCTGCAAAAGGTCATCAACTTGCACCTTCAACTCTTGCTGCTCCCTAGGCGCCATCCGCCTAAGAGGCATCACCACAGGTCTGGCTCCCTCAACTAGATTGATACGAAACTCGATCTCCCTATGCGGCGGTAATCCTTTGACTTCGTCAAAGACATCCTCAAATCCATTCACAATAGGCACCGATGACAGTCCATCCCGTGGAACAACCAGCGAATACATAAAGCTCATGAAGACGCCTTCCTCATGCTTACATCGTATCACAACCTTTCGCCCTTCCACATTCCCGACTGTCACTTCCAGCCTCTCACAATCAATCCTTGCCGCATACCTCCTAAGCCAGTCCATACCCAAAATAATTCTGAACCCCGCAAAGTTCAGAACAAAGCAATCACTAACAAACGAGCAATCATGACTCGACACAACTAGACCACGACATATCATACACAAACAAGACGAACCCCCAACTGGATTAGTCACAACCAATGGCCTATCAACAATATCCGGTTTCAAACCTAACCGGCCTACCAAATCATCACAAACAAAAGAATGCGACGCTCCAGTATCAAACAACACTCTAACTGGAACACCACAAATGGAAAGAGTACCTTGAACCACCACACTCTTCCCCTTCTCTTCAGCAGTAGGAGCTTTTGAAGACGACGGCACAGCTCCCAAAGAATAAGCTTGCACAATCTGCCTGTCCTTCCTCGGCTCTGGACAATTCTTCTTGATATGTCCCAGCTTATCACAGTTGTAACACTTTCCTGGTACCTTGGGATTCTTACAATCTTTGAAGAGATGGCCCTTCTGCTGGTAGTTGTAGCAGGTCACTTCGCCCTTCGGCTTCTTCTGGCCATCCTTACCTCTCTGTTGCTGCTGCTTCCTCTTCTTGTTTCCACTCTGTTGTGGCCTAGATCCTTCCTTGGTTACAGCAACAACAGAACTTTCCCTAGGAAACAAACACTCATGCCTGAGGGCTTTCTCCACAAGCTTCTCAAACGGATCGTCCAGATGATCCACCAACTGTCTTCCAAGATAAGCATCCAAACCGGTCACAAACTTCTCATTCTTCTGATAGGGAGAATCAATATACGATCTGGCATACTTGGACAAAGCCTCAAACTCAGAAACATACTCAAGGACCGATCTCCCACCTTGCTTGAGCTCTACAAACTTCTTGAACAAAACAGATTTCTGAGCTGTAGAGATAAACTTAGCTTCAAATCTAGCTTGGAATTGCTCCCAAGTAATCTCCTCCTCCGGAGTATCAATGGTGACAGAATTCCACCAATCCGAAGCTCTCCCTTGAAGTTGCCTTGATGCGAGCTTCCTCTTAATTGCATCCTCAATTCCCAAGTCACCAAAAATCCTTTGACAAGCATCAATCCATCTTTGCACCTCAATGGTTGATTTCGTTCCCAAGAAAACCTTTCCTCCAAGAGCAGTATAGTCCTTACACAACTTAGCAAAATCCACCGGTCTTGGAGCTTGAACTTGAACTCCAACATCCACTGATGTCCCTGGAGATGGTATCCTTCTCATGATAGAAGTCATCATAGCTTCAAACATAGCTCCATAATCAGTAGCTTCCCCAGTAGCACGGTTTTCTCTAGCAGCTGGTCTCCCTCTTCGACTCATCCTTAATATCTACAAAAAGGAATGATTAGAACACCTTGAGAAACAACTACATAAGGAGTTCAAATCCTTCTAAACTACTATATTATATATAGTAATCATCCATCAAAATACAATTACGTCTCTCTTACGTAGTTACGTCAGCGAGCGTTGGCTAAAATCGATTAACCAAAGCTCTGATACCAAATGTGACGACCGCCCATGACTCCCGCATGGAAACAAGGGAATGGTGCGCTGAAGGTGTGCCAGGCAGCCATGGGTGACCGTCAAGGTAGAATAAACATCGCAGAATATATCGTACAACTCACAGCGCATGGATAAAATACAATAGAGAAATACAATATAGTGAAGCTCCATAGAACAGGACATCATCATATAAGCATCATAATAGTTTTATACAAACATATGAATCATCCATACATCAAAGCCTCACTACATAACACTCAAACAAATACAGCAGCGGAACACCCAGTACATAATATGAAATAATATGCAAAAGCCTCCTGCTCGTCTTCGTCATCATCAACGTAGATCTCTAAGAACAACTCCTGTCACCTGCTACCTAGTCTGCCCATCCCAACATGGATGAACAGCCCAAGGTAATAAGAGGAGACATAAAACCTTGAGTCAGACAAAGTCTTAGTGAGCAGTAAATCAACTATCAAACATACCAAAAGAGCATATGGGATAAAAGGAATAGGAACCAAACCATCCTACTCCACCTCTTTCTATAACGAGGATAGCCCCCAATCATACTAAGGTGAAGCAAGCATAACATAGCAGACAATTAAGGTAAAGCAATAACCACTCGAGTCAAGGTCGATGTTTTCCAAATACAAACCCCCAAGGCCTAAACCAAGATCAGATAAGCACCCAGAAAACACCGCTCTTGAGGCCGAATGATAGTACAATCAAACATCCATGACTCTGGCTATCACTGTTAACCTTGCTTCGAAATCACCGTTAATTGAATGACCGACTCCTTCCTGAGTCATCTATCAAGGGTTAATGGTAACCCCGGTTCTAGACATAACTCCACACGTCATCATGTCCCGTGCCTAGGAATTTTTGCAACTACCCAGAGTACTCGACCACCTATCTGTAGTCTTCAGGGTGTCCAGACCACCTACCTGTAGTCTTTAGGGCAACCCTTGTACTCTTGCTTTGAGTCTGCTAGAACCTTCAACAACGATGAAATCCAAGCCTTCTAGTCATCCTCCTTGACGACTATTCTCATCCTAGCCCAAACTACCTCTTGAGCCATCCATTATCAATCAACTTGAACTACCCTTCAAGTTATCAACATGCTTGGAGCAATCCTTCTTGATTATACCAAGGTTACATCATATCATGCCTCGCATCATCTTCATCTTAGCAAAGGCTCATCTTAACATCATGGTTTGCCTCATCGCATCATGGCAAAATTCCGTCTCAACATCATCTAATCCATACATATGAGCTTTAACATCCACTACATATGCCTTAAGCAACTTTCACCATTCAAGAGCCTTTTTCGTAGCTTTTGAATTGTCTTTGACCATACTTGTCCAAATCTATCAACTAGATAACTCATTCACAACAATCAAACAAGGCAAACATTAATCCAAACTAATAAGTAGTCAATCAAGATCTAAATTGGCATTTATAACTAAAATGGCAATTTCGTAAAATAAATGAGAATAGATCTATCATACATGAATCATGGGTTTTTAGCATAGATCTAACAAATATAAATCATGGATTTTTAGCATAGATCTAACAAATATAAATCATGGGTTTTGTCCCTACAACTTGATGAATGAACTTGCAAAAGTAAACATCTTCATAAGTAATGGATCTATACTTAGATCTAAGGAAGAGTGCATAAAATCACTATCTACAACACTCCAACAAACCACCCAAACCAATATACTCCTTTGGGTCCGTGTGAGAGATAACCACCACTCACCGAATCACCCAAACACTTCAAAAACTATCAACTCCAGATCTGGACAGCAAGGATTCAAGCTTGATTCGTCGAAATCCCGCTTAAAACGATGAAATCTAGCTTGGTTGGATGAAGATCTTCAACTTTGGCTCTTGGATCTTCGATCTTGAATGGATGTTAGAACTAAATTGAAATGGAGAAAAGGAGATGAAGAAATGTTGTAGTCGAGCTCTCAAAATGGCAGCACTTCGTCGCTTCAAAAACCGGTGCCAAAAGGTGAGCCAAAGCCCTCTATTTATAGGCTGAAATCCCCCATGAGTCGTCCGCCCCTATGAGTCGTCCACGACTCATGACTCACGACTCAAGCCACTACGACTCACGACTTAACTCGTATACGAGTTAACACATAGATCATGTCCTTATGACTCGGCCATACGACACAACTAGCTGCCGACTCAACTCTTAGGCGACCTAAGGTCTTAACTCGTACCAACGACTCAACCAACTCGGGTTAACTAGTGTTATGGCCCAACAGTTCCAACGGCCCAGATGACCCTACGACCTAACTAGGCCGCTAACGACTTACGACTTAGCATCCTTAAGTCATCTAAAACTTCTAGGTCGCTAACTCGTTGGCTATGCTAACTCCTAACCCGCTAACACGCTAACTCGCGCAAGCCTATAGGTCGGTGAAGAGCTTAACCCGATCACATCTACTAACTCGTCCCAGCCTTGAGTCGTAACTCGTTAACCCCTGTGAGTCGGTCTAACCCTTAACCTGTTAACTCGGCAACTCACTAACTCGGCCAAACCTATAGGTCGCTACCTCTATGAGTCGGTCATCATTGAGTCGGTCAGACTCTCAACTCGGTCTCCTAGTTGACTCGTTAACGACTCAACACTAACACACGAGTTAACTTCCTATACGACTCAGGCTAGAGACAACATAAACAACACTAACGACCTGTAAATTCTACGATTTATCGACACGTAAAATACGGGTCGTTACAAAACGCTTACTTTAGCTTTTCGGGGATTTATTTTTGTACTTAAAGAAATATTCTGCTGTATAAATTTAATTCATTGTATAAACTCTGATATATGTACAAAAATTCATTTAAAATTATTCTGTGTTTCTGTGGCTGGTTTTGTTTAAACTCTATAAACTGAATAACAATCAGTCATTTTGAACGTTTCAAGTTAGTTTAATTACCGACTAGGGGCGGTCAGAAGGGCGGGTCGTTACAACGCTAGTCTTGGAAGGAAGCTTTTTCTAGGAACCAAAGGCACAGTAGGAGTGAGGAACAGGCTATTGTATTGTGAAAGGATATTTGCAGATCTCAACTTTATGGATATGTAGAAGAGAAGACTTGCTTCAAGTCAATTACAGGGAACAACATTGTTTTGGTGAAAGGGAATTAACATAGGAGAGCTAGAGAAAGATCTGATTTGGGATGAATTTCGAAGGAGGTTCGAAGAACGATTTCTATCTGAGGTTGCCATGTCAGCATTGCTCAGGAAATTTGCAGATTTAGTCCAGGGGGATAGATTGGTGATTGAGTATGCAACAGATTTTGATGAGCTGTCTCGTTATGGATATGCTACTGTTGATACTATCATTCGAAGGAATGATAAGTTTATCAGAGTGTTGAATCCTAAGATTGCTAAAGCAACCGTGCCAAACAACCGGGATCTGTGTCATACTGTTGTTTAGACGGCTATACGTAATGAAGAGATGCTTTCTACTTTTGAAAGGGGAAAAATCATCCGAGGTTCAAAATTTTCAGGGTAAGAAGCGGAAGTTCTTCAAGAAAAAAGGTGCCCAACCGGGGGTAGCAGTTAAGAAGAGCAAGGCTGATATTGTTTATGACAAGTGTGACAAGAAGGGGCACTACGCTAATGAGTGTCGCTCGGGTAATGGAAGAGCGGTTGCAGTGAGGCCATGTGTGAAGTGCTACAAATATGGCCAGATGGGGCATTACAAAGACAAGTGTCCCGAGGTTGCTAAAGCTGGAAAGGGAATGGTCTTGTGAGAAATGTGGATTACGGATCTTAAGGCTGGAATGAGACTAGAGGGGGTTGAATAGTGTTATATGGATTTTCTAAATCTTTTTCAATCTTATGTAATTTAATCACCAACAAATGCAATTCACAAACACGGATATAATCACAGAATCAGACACAGATGCAAATACTAAATAAAAGCAGTAAAGGAAAGAACACATTAGGATTTCATACTGGTTTGAAGTTACCCTACATCGAGTCCCGTACAATCGTACGGATTTCTTATCAAAATAATCTCCCAGATTACACCCTCGGTTTCAAGGCTATGAGTTACACCCTCCTGTATTCAAGTTCAGAGCCACTCTCTTGATTTAGCCAGGCTACATGTAGCGACCTGAGTTTCTAACACTAGAAAGTTGCATCACTAATTAAGAAAGAAAGGGATAGAAGAAGAAAAGAAGGAGAAAGAAGAAACACGACAACATCAGAGAACTCACAGAGGAACGAATGAAATATAATATATCACGTAAAATATTACATAGTATCATATTACATCAGAGTACACAACTTATACAACAAATATTAGACAGTTAACATCTGTCTAACTATACAACTCAAGTACACAAGATACAGATACAAACAAACAAACAACGGAACCATAATATATCTACACGTGGAAGCCTCCTGCTCCATATCTCTTCCAGAATTCGTCAAGCAAACCTGAATCACTCGACTAGTCATACATAATATGAGTACCCAAGAGTTTAATAAAACAGAAAATAAACACTCAGGTCAGATAGGGGTCTGGTGTGAGTAAACGGGTTAAAATTGCTTAACTTTAGAAAACCTTTGAAATGAAAAGGTATCACGTAAGACTTCCCACACATAAACATGGAAAAGTTTTTACCTTACGCTAACCAAAACATTTGATAGGAAATCCAGTGATATTATAATAGTGTCTAGGGTTTTCAAGTAAATAAGAAATAGCCAAAATTGTTACATCTATTAAATTCCATCTACTAGCCACAAAAGTGGGTAATACAAACAAAACCGTAGGATCTCGTAGGAAGAATGGGTTTCCATCAATGGTAGGGCTACCGGGGTACAGCCCGTCACAGTACGTGACCTAGATCAACGTACCGAGGAGCCACCCTAACTCCCCTGCAACACAAAACCGGGACCACTCCTTACTGAACAGTCTCGAGTAAGATCACTCCGTGGTTGGCGCGACCAACCACCTACAAAGCCGAAATAAAGGGACATCTAGACAGGAATGACCTAACCCTGAAATGGGTGCTACCCACCTAGCCTTTCTGCACCTCCCCTGTTTTAGCCATTCCCGGGTTGATGAGACTTGTGGCTGCGATTACCTTTATAGAACACATCTATCTTAGAATGTTCATCGTCTACCTGACGATGTTCTGAAAGCAATCAATCCATAAAAGTTCGTTCCGGGTTCAAACGAAACCAAAGGCACTATCTCGTTGCACTCATTTTGGAATCACCCTTAGAGTCAACGACCATAGCCCTTGCACTCTAAATCACCATCTCGAACCTGTAAGTACTATCTCCGTCAAACTCATCACGGAATCACCCCGGAGTTATACTGACGAATAGTTCTTATACCTCGAGTCTTCACTTGCTCCACTTGGATTGACGACCTAACGTTTAATTGGAATCGTTGTGGTTTTCGGATATCCAAATATGAAACTCGATCCCGGTCTCACCGAAACCAAACGCCATTTTAATGTCCAAGTTGTTTAAGGGTTTTAAACAATTAAACTTATATTCAGGATGATATAAACAGATAGATGAATCACATTATCACAGTAGATAATTCATATCAAACATTCATCTCACAAAGCAGCACATCACATATCATAGATATTCAAATCATCTAGTATCAACCAATCACCCAATATCAATCATCCAATATCAATCACCAAATATCAGTCAATCATTCATAAGCAGAATTGATTAACTCTTAATCAATTGGATTGTCTAAATCCTTCTTCATTAATTAATTCCAGATAATTAAATAAATTAATCATCTCATATGATCTTCCTTAATTAATCTTCCTTGATTAATTGTACTTTAATTACATTCAAGTAATTATTCTTAACCTTATTCAGTAATTAACCCTTTAATTACTATCATTTATTACAATAATTAATGATCCTTCATTTACTTCCATTAATTAATCAATTATAATTAATTACATTAAACCTCAATTAATTACAATTAATTAATCATACTTAAATTAATTACTTTTATTAAACAACCTTGAATAATTAACTAATGATCCTTATTAATTAATAATTACTTTAATTAATTAAATAATTAATTTATAATTAATCATCTCATTAATTATAGACAGTAGTTAACAATTTGTAGTTACTTATCTTAATTAATTAACTTCTTAATTAATTATATTAACCTTTTGATTAATTATTATAATTAATCAATCTTTTATTACTTCATTAAGTAATTATTAATCAATTAAATTAATAAATAATCCTTAATTAATCACTTTAATAATTTATTTTTATTTTTATTAATTACACTTAGTAATTAATCTTAAATTAATCCCATTCATTAATTAATCGCATTAATTAATTGATTAAATTAATTAAGTAATTAACTCTTAATTACTTACATAAGTAATTACCTTCTAATTACTTTCATTAATAAATCTTGATTATTCTCTTAATTAATTACTTAACAAGTAATTAATTCCATCATTAAATAATCCTTAATACTATAATTAATTAATTACTCCTTAATTAACTTCAAACAATTATATTAATCAATCCTTAGATTAATAACATCATGTGATTATCCAATAATCACTTCCAATTTCTCCCATGAGTAATTTCCCATTAATTACTTCCATAAGTACTTACTTCATTAATTACATTCAGAAATTCACCATTAATTACTTTATTAAGTAATTACACTTAATTAATTCATAATTAAGTGATTATTTAAAATTAAATGAACAATTAACTAATTATTTAAAATTAATTAAATAATTAATTAATTAACTTCTTATATTTAAAAATTCTTAATAATTTATGAAAAATATTTATCTTAATTAAACTCTTTACTTATTAAAAAATATATAATCAAGTATTCTTAAGTTCATATCCAAATAATTTAACCTTAATTATCCTCACAAACAAATTATCCGAAATTAAATCAAATTTTAATAACTTAAAAACAAATTATTCTATTTGGATTACAAAATTATAATAATAACCTTATTTTAAAAATAAGGCATCTAGAAATCATATTTAAAATTTAAAATACTTAAATTATCTAATTCAAACTTATTCATTTGCAATATAAATTTGAAAACTTTAGTTTTTAAAACATTACTTAACAATTTACTTAAAAACTTTGATTTAATATTTAAATTCAAACATTTCCTTTTTAAATTAACATTCAAACTTTAATGGTGTTAATTACTTCAAAAAGAAATCATTTTTAAACAAATTTGAATTTAAAATAAATTCAATTAACACCCCTTTTTAAAAGTTTAACTTTATTTCAAAACATCAAACTTTTAACTTATACACTGATTTTCTTTTATAGACTTGTAAGTTTATTTCTTTATAAAACTTGTTTATAATTTTTAAAGCTTGATTTTACTTTTTCCAACATTAAGTTAAATCTGCAACTCCATCATTAAATTATACAGTACTTATCATTATACAGTACTAACCAAAACAATCAACCCTAAAAAACCGAGACAAGCACGGTAACTACACGCGTGCTACCCCGAGTAAAACGCCAGCTCCTTCAATCTTTGAGTCGCCACCGAAACAAACACGAGAGCTACTTCAAGCAGCCTTCTTCTTCTCCAATCTTCAAACCTTCTACCTGATGCCCACTATTCCCACTATGCACGGTGCATGTGCACAAAGCCTTCGGCCACCAATGTTCGTCACCACGACCATCAACAAGTCGCCGGTGACCACAACGACCTTTCCACAAACCCAGAATCACGAAGTACCAATCGAATCAAAATTCGACCTTCGCATCGAAAAATTGCAGCAAACCTCGAACCAAAATCCCATCGCCTTGGCCATCTCATCATCGATGATCTTCGCCGACCATACCATCGATACGCCACGTCACGAGCTTCCTCTCTCCACCATTGCGATCACTTCCGATCAACATCTCAATCCACAAAAGCCTCGACCATTCAGCCGAAACAAAAACTAACATAAAACCCTAGTTTGATCGATTGCAAACGATTCGATCGCAGGAAAAATTTTACAACATTTTGCCCTTCATCTATAGTCTAGAAACAAGCTTCACCCAAAAATTTCAACTCAAATCAATGATTCGATCAACGGCAATTCGTCAAATTGCCCATACAGTTCAACTCAACGTTCCCAAACAAATATCAATTTAAAAAATTTGAAATGCATGTTAAAATTCATCATTTTTGATCAAAATTACATGCATATAATTCAAATTAAATTTTAAGATAGTTGATTTTTGTCAGGAATTAAGATTTCACTGTAACTTACATTTTAAAAATTATCTGTTGCATTTTAAATTAAGAAACTATTTTTAAAATTTACAACAAACAATATCAAACAGCTTCTATTAAATAATCAAAGTCCAATAAGGATGAAATTGGGAGATTTGGAGTTTAAAGTGAAATCTGGTCTTAAAAAAATAGTAAACAGAGTTCATAAGTACACAGACCAATACACACACATATATACAGATCTTATATATTCAATAATATAAATACCGAAAAGAATTTCATGCAATCACCAAGACCAATCCACAGATTAAACACATGCATTGGAGTCTAAACCAATTTCAAACTATTTTTAAATAATTTACTCACCATTTATGTAGAGCAGGCCTGAACATTTGTAAATTTGAAAAAAGCTGCTTTACTGATAAAAATCCCTTGCATGCCTCAAATTTTTGATTTAAAATGTTGTTGAAACTGATGTTGATGTTGATCTTCATCCCAATTGAAATGCAGGTTGTAAATTTGCAGGTTTGAAGGTTGCAGGTTGGAATTGCAGATTTGATTTTACTGGTTGAAGTTGCTAATTTAATTGTTGAGAAGAACTTTAAATTTGCATATTTTACTTCAGATTTGCTTTTGTGGTTTTGAATTTTAAATTTAAGAAAGTTGTTTACTGGTTTGAGTTAAGAAGTGAAAACAAGAAAAAGTGTTTGTGAAAGAAAACTAATTTTTTTCTTAAAACATTTATTAAAAATTAAAATGAAATGTTTCCAGTTGTTCCAAACATATACACTTGTCATCAAAGTATTTAATTTTCTTACAAGTGTTTTAGAGATGAGCTAACATGTTTACAAGTGTTTAAACATCTTTGCAAAATTGTTTTTAAAACCTTATAAAAATAATAATTATATTTTATATCTATGTAATATGGATATTTGTATTTATGAAATGATTTTATGTTAATAAACTTTGAATTTTAGATAAATATACAAGTTTAAATCTTTTAAAAAATATATTATAAAGCTAGTTATAATACAAATAAATCTTTAATTAAACCCTTTCTAAAGTATCATAGTAAAAATAAATAATTAACTTATATTTTGAAAACAAATGAATTAAACTTAAATTAACCTTTGAAAAATATTAAATTTTAAAACAGAGCTTTAAATTACAATTCATACATATATAAATTATTTATAGATTAAATTAAATTTCAAAACAACTCAAATTATAACATATACATACATATATATTACAATTTGAAAATTCATCTTTTACAAAAGATTTTCCTATTCACAATATATATCAAATATATATACTATAAATAGAATAAAATTTATTAGCTTTGAAAAACAATTCTTATCAATTTTTATATTGTTAAAAAGAATATTGATCAAAATTACCACATTAAATATTTATTAACCTTTAAAAGATTAAATTTATCAATTTAAATTAAAATTATAAAGAAAAATTATCAAAACAATTAAATTATTAATACGGATTATTAAATTGATATTCCTTAAAATTCCGGGTCGTTACAATCCTCCCCCCTTAAAGAATTTCGTCCCCGAAATTTAAAAGCAAAGATAATTTAATAACCCAGCAAAGATTTAATTTCAGACAGCAATGCATTTCTATCATCCAGTTACTAGCAATCATAACAATCAAACAAACAAACCTAACTAATTATCCTGACACAAATCAGAATAAATGTTACTAATACTATCTAGAGTTTCCCAAATATAAATCCCTGGAAGACTCTCTCGATAGAAGCTAAACAAACTACACAACTAAAATCCAGTGCTCCTCTCACCTCTAGATCCATCAATCTGAATGGAACATCAGACTATACTCAAGTCTAGCACAACTTCCAAATCCATCTGAACTACAGATTCAACAACCAACAATGAATCATACACGTACTCTCTCAGAGATACATGAAATACAATGAATTCTAGCTATCCAAATTCAATCTTATCCTATCAAAAACACAGATAAGAAACCCCAAATGCCTTAGAACTAACTATCCAATATTACCCAATTACTTCTCTCTTAACCAGAGAAATCTTAACAACAATGAAGTCTCCAATTTCGAATTCCAAACTCCTTATCTCATATCTGTATAACTCAATGGACAATCCTGGGCTGCCTAACTTCTTCCTGATCAGCTCAACCTATGCCGATGCTTCCAAAAACAACTAGACCAAAGCTACAAGTTCCTGGATCCTATTCAACAGAAAAGTCTTCCAAGATCCGTCGAAATCCAGAACACAAGCTCTACTTCCCAAGCAATAGCAGACTGAACTTGCTTCCTTCCTCGTACAGCTGCTACCTCGCTTCCGCTGCACAACTCTGATTCTAAAATAGATAAGAATACTGTTGATGAACATGAATACAAACTTATCCAATATATCCGGGAAACTTTGTTCATCAAATCCATAAAATCTGAGTGACCCATCTGACTCAGTCACACAACCTTATAGCATAAATCCAACTCAAAACTAGATCAGACCAATCCAAATTCCAAAAAATTTCTAAGTTGCTACACCAACTCTCCTACTAGGCTAACTACCAGTACCGCTTCTGGAACCCAATCAATATGGAACTCAATTCCAGATGCAGATAAACTTCTGATTACATCAGTAACTCCTACTTCCACATGAGAACCCTCAATCTCATACAAAAGATTGCCCAAGAAAAATTCCTAAACTAATCGCAAGTCACTTTTGCGATCCTACCTAGTTCGGATTCCAAATAAACTGTCCTCTCTTTACCAATTAGAACAACTTTAAGCTTCTCCAAACAAGGTTAACCCTTCAAAAAAACTTTCACCAACTGCCCGGACTGCTGAAAAAGAACCACTAAGATTCCTGAACTATCGGAGAAACGGGCACACTGCTGCTTCCAAACTCTACCCCGATGATACTGCAAAGGCAAAAGACCTTCTCGTCAGCACACCGAACACTTCAAGCTTAAACTGCTACCACAGCTAACCAAAGACTTCTAATCCAAAGGCTCCTCGAAAACCAAAACTATCAACAAACCACACCATGGACCTTCGAGATGGCAGACATCCTCTCAAGAAATTCGAGCTACAAACCAAGCATCAACATCTCGTTCTCCTTAAGGAATGACAAATGAGACCATGCCGAAGCGAAACAACTTATAGACCTTAGTCTCATATACCAAAACAGCCAACCTCCATGCTAAAGATCCAGACATCTTCTACACAGACGAATCTACCCTGCGGCAGGTAAAAACTGCTCCTCAACTACTTCTAAAACTGCTTCAAGAGAAAACATCTTCAGAAAATATCCATGGATATTGCATCTCATCATGCAGTTATCAAGATATCATCACTTACTATTGCACTTCCGACAGATCCAAACTTACACTTCAAAGATGGACTCCGAATCTTTTAAAAATATTTCCTTTGGATATCAGAGAAATCCTTACTCCAAACTACAAATCTCACTCGAGATTGTATTAGGTCTACAGTCTCGACAAATATTTCCAACCTCAAACATATGGATTTCTTCCATCAGTGGTAGTCTGTTACACACACACACCACTACTCCATCTACCTCTAAAACTTATGTTGGAAAGTCCGAATAGATAACCCAACAGATCAGGTAGATATATATATATATATATAGTTATAGTTATATAGTTATATATAAAAATTACAAGTACTCTCTCTCAAGAAAGACACCACTCTAGAGCCTAGGTATTCACTCAATCTAATGCTCTGTGACGACCTTAGGCTTTTCAACCATTGGGCAGCGGCTCACTCGACTGGTAGGCTTTTCAACCATCCCAGCCCCACCGTGGCTCACAGTGATACCACGAGTTTGCTTTTACGGCCAGCCTCTCGACTCGCAACCAACCCCGCAAGGCCTTATACTACCCCCGGGGGCATGTAGGGGTTAGAGTCTCCCGTTCGCCACCTAACGCAAAGCGAGAACCCCCTATCACGCTGTACTGTAGCAAACCCGATCCCTCTTTTAAATTGAAATTAAAAATTTAATTCAATAATTATTTCCAAAAAAAACTCATCTTAAAACAATTTAAATTTGAAATATAAATTCAATTTACATTTTAAATGTTTGGTTTACCTTTATTTTAAAATAACAAATTTTAACTTTGAAAATTGTTTTTCTTTTATAAAACTTGTTTACAAATATTGAAGCTTGATCTTTCAATTATTCAAACTCGAGTTACTTTTACAACTTGTCTTCAATTTATTCAACAACAAGTAAATCCTCACCTATAACACTACAGAACCAAGCCAAACAAACTCGAGTCGATCACCCTAAAAAACACGAGTCAGCCCCAAGGACTATCCACAGACCCACAACTTCAAGTCGATCGCGTTGAAACGCGAGTGCTCCTTCGAGCTGTAACTCGACTTCCCCAAACCAAAACCCAATGCACATAAAACAAGCACGGTGCACGTGCTCCATCACCTACGGCCGAAATTGGTCGTCGCGACCATCGACGTCGATCACTCTTTCACTCACGAGCACGATTCCAAACACAGATAGAATGAAACTCGTTCAAATCAAAATTCGAACCTCCGGCTCGAATAACTGCAGAAACATGAACCACAAAACCCACCTCGCCAACGACCATCCAACGCCGTTGAACTTCGCCGTCCTCACCACAGAAATGCCACGTCAGGAGCTACATCTCCACCAACAACGAACGATTCCGTTTCACCACACTCGACGCAAAACCCACAGATGCAACGGCTTCAAAACCGAAAACCAAAACCCTACTGCATTCAAATTCGAACAATTCACCCTTTAAAAAAAATCAAATGCATTTTTCCGATAATCAGCAGCTCACAAACTAGCATCGACCAAGATTTCAAATCATAATATTGCGTGGATAATCGGCAATTCACCAAAATCCCAATTTTGAACCAACCCAAAATTCACAAGAATTATCCAATTAAAAATTACAAAATGCATATCAAAATTCACGATTTTTCATCGTGATTACATGCACATAATTCAATTAAAATTTAACATAGTTGATTTTTGTCAGGAATCAAGATTTCACCGTAATTTACGTTTTAAAAATTATCTGTTGCATTTTAAATTAAGAAACTATTTTTAAAATTTACAACAAACAATATCAAACAGCTTCTATTGAGTCATCAAAGTCCAATAAGGATGAAATTGGGAGATTTGGAGTTTTAAAGTGAAATCTAGTCTTAAAAAATACAGTAAACAAAGTTAATAAGTACACAGACCAATACACACACATATATACAGATCTTATATATTCAATAATATAAATACTAAAAAGAATTTCATGCAATCACCAAGACCAATCCACAGATTTAACACATGCATTGGAGTCTAAACCAATTTCAAACTATTTTTAAATAATTTACTCACCATTTATGCAGAGCAGGCCTGAACATTTTTAAATTTGAAAAAAAGCTGCTTTGTTGATGAAAATCCCTTGCTTTCCTTAAATTTTTGATTTAAAATGTTGTTGAAACTGATGTTGATGTTGATCTTTATCCCATTTGAAATGCAGGTTGTAAATTTGCAGGTTTGAGGGTTGCAGGTTGGAATTGCAGATTTGATTTTGCTGGTTTGAATTTGCTAATTTAATTGTTAAGAAGAACTTTAAATTCGCAGATTTTACTTCAGATTTGTTTTTGTAGTTTTGAATTTTAGATTTAAGAAAGTAGTTTATTGGTTTGACTTAAGAAGTGAAAACAAGAAAAAGTGTTTGTGAAAGAAAACTAATTTTCTTTTTAAAAACATTTATTAAAAATTAAAATGATTGTCATCAAAGTATTTAATTTTCTTACAAGTGTTTTAGAGATGAGCTAACATGTTTACAAGTGTTTAAAGATCTTTGCAAAATTGTTTTTAAAACCTTATAAAAATAATAATTATATTTTATATCTATGTAATATGGATATTTGTATTTATGAAATGTTTTTATGTTAATAAACTTTGAATTTTAGATAAATATACAAGTTTAAATCTTTTAAAAAATATATTATAAAGCTAGTTATAATACAAATAAATCTTTAATTAAACCCATTTTAAACTATCATATTAAAAATAAATAATTAACTTATATTTTGAAAACAAATGAATTAAACTTAAATTAATCTTTGAAAAATATTAAATTTTAAAACAAAGCTTTAAATGACAATTCATACATATATACATTATTAATAGACTAAATTAAATTTCAAAACAACTCAGATTATAACATATACATAAATATATATTACAATTTGAAAATTCATCTTTTACAAAAGATTTTCCTATTCACAATATATATCAAATATATATATTATAAATAGAATAAAATTTATTAGCTTTGAAAAACAATTCTTATCAATTTTTAAATTTTTAAATAGAATATTGATCAAAATTACCAGATTAAATATTTGTTAACCTTTAAAAGATTAAATTTATCAATTTAAATTAAAATTATAAAGAAAAATTATCAAAACAATTAAATTATTAATACGGATTATTAAATTGATATTGCCTAAAATTCCGGGTCGTTACACTACCAGATCAACTAATTGATTTCCGAGGCTACAATCACAACCGATTGATTTCAAGGCTCTACCGCACCTTTTACTCAACAGTTTGATTTACAAAAGATCCTATAACTTTGAATAGCACTGAGATCTTATGGAGAGAGTGGCAGAGAGTCAAACAAGATATAATCTAGTTTGATTCACTTGGTGTTTCGGCAGAGTATTGTTTGGGATTCTTTACAATAAATATGGAAGATGAAGAGGAGGGAAAATAAGCAAAATTATGATTGAAATTCGTTCAGAACTACTGGTATTTATAGAAGATTAACAGCCATATCTATTCGTGAAAGGATATGATGAATAAACACATGTTTTGAAAATTTTGAATTTTGAATTTAACGGGCACCGTGTCGACATGGGGGTTGAAGGATGTCGACATGCTCTGGGCTAAATTGGTGATTTTTATTTTCATATTAAAATTGGTTTCTATAATTTATTAAAACAATCTGTAAACTTTGTAAATATATTTGAATATAGTTTAACATATAAAAGTAATTTTTAATAGATAGTTTTAATCTATAAAGTGATTTAAAATATGAGTATATAAGTATGTTTTAAAGCTAAATATTAAAACAAGAGATAGTTTAAAATCAAGGACAATTTTGAAATCAAAATATTAAAAATGATAAAGATAATTTTGAGGCTAAAATATTTCAAATAAGAGAGATGTCTTTTTGAAAAGAAGGTTTTGAAAACATTTAAATAAGAGATATACTTTTGAAAAACATTTTCATAAAATTATTGGATATCAAAATAGGACCGCTATATGTTCCATTAGATACTGTCGTGGGTTCCAACCCACTAGGGTTCCATCTCTTTAATAGGCTCGAAGTGGATTCCTTTCCACAAATAAATTTCGAATAAAGATGTAAGTGCTTTCAAGAATTTTTAGCATAATTCTAGACTCAATACTTATCTTGTACTATTGAAATCTTGAACTCTTGATATCTTGATACTCATGAATCTTCAATCTTGATGTCTTCAATCTTGAATCTCTATACTGTACAGTCTCCATTCTTGGTACTTGCATGGTTATATCCTGCATATATATATATATATATATATATATATATATATATACTATAATGTCAGTATTTATATTTTATAACAATTCCTAAGGTTGTTGTCATCAAAACCATCATCTCAAGGACTGACAATCTCTCCCTTTTTGATGATGAAATCCTAAGTTTATAAAATATACTTCTCCTTCACAATAACTCCACCTAAAACTAATAACTCCTCCTTAAACTAAGCCTAACTACTCTAACTACTCTATTTTATATTTCTCTACCTTTGTCATCAACTAAAACTAATCCTAAACAAATATAACTACAAAACTCCCCCTTAAACTAATACTAGAACAAAGTATAGTAAATGGAATGCGAAAGACATTAACATAATTATATTATAATTATTCAATACATAAATATGTATAAGTATATTTCAGACAATCCAATCAAAACGCACATCAAATCCAATCATGTCAGACAAGTCAAACAAATCAATCAAGTTAATACAGTCAATCAAGTAAAACAAGTTAATCCGACCAAACAAGTCAATCAAAACATACCAAAAAAATCAAAAACTAATAATCCTATATTATAAGATAATAATACAAACTCCTCCTAAATAAGATGCATGTTATGTGTACATGTATGCAATATGTAGTTTGTAATGTGGTATGAAATGTATAACATATGCAATGTAGCATGAGATGATATGCAGAATGAAGTGCAACTTGTGATGCAAATTGTTTTAATATTTCATGCATTGTAATTTATGATGCAATATGCAATGAAATGTGATATGAAATAGGATGCATAATGATATGTAATATGAAATAAAATGATAACGAAGTAAAAAAAATTATAATATGCAGAATAATATGATGATATATATATATATATATATATATATGTTTACTACATAATATCTAATTGACAGGCATGTGTATGTATGTATACATATGTCAAACTATTTATTATAAATCACTTCAACCAAACAAAAGTAATACACACCAATTACTAGACTTAGGTTAAGGAAACTAATGAATGAGAATGAAAGAGTAGTAAAGACAAGAGTTTAAAGGTAAAAAATAGTATTAAAACTATAACATAATCATGAAAGGCAGTAATCAAACTTAATATCAAAATCAAATGCTAAGAAATATGGACTTAAACTATATATGATCAAATATGGTTTTTATAAAAATTAATACCCACTTTATTTAATTCTTTTAAAATAATTTTTCAACTTAATTTTTTTAAGAATCCAAACTTCCATGTTTATAAATACTTAACTTACTAATTAAAGCCTATAAATTAAATTATTATTGATTAAAATATTTAGAAACATGTTTAAACACCTTTTAGTTTTAAAAAAAATGAAATATGATATAACAAAGATTGAAAAACTAAAATAAACATATGTTATATTGAGGCCTGGTACATTAAAAATTAGTTAATTATTAAAAAATACTTAAACATGAAATTAATTTTAAATATTCTAATATACGTTAGAAAATAACTCTAAGAAGAATAGAGAAAAATACTTTGTTCAAATATCGTTTTTAATATTTTAAGTTTCAAATAGAAAAGATAGCATATACAGAATGCTATAAAAAGTTTTTGAAATAAAATATATTCGAAACATTATAAAATAGAATCTACAGCTTCTACTAAATGCAGTGAAAATTATTTGAAACACTATAGTGTTTATAAACACGTAAATGCTAGAAAAATGAATTTGTAGCGCTTAAAAAAAGGTTGCAGAAGAAAAGACAGCATTTCGGGAATGCTCTAATGTTCTGGGCCTATTTTTAACATGATTTCGCACTAATTTTACTGCTAGATTTTGACATGTTAATAATTGATGTTTGATCCAATTTTTTTTATAATAGTTAATATAATTAAAGTACTTGGAAATCATGAAAAACAATGAAAAAACATGTGTAAAGACACTTGGCATTATGCATGTAAAAATGCTTTTATTAAAGAACAAGTGTAATGACACGTGTCATTTTGCATGTATATCACTATCTATTTGTATGACAAGTGTAATGTTATGTTGCGCAGTCTTATTAAGTGAAGACATATATAAATAGTGCCTTATTCTAAAATTCTAAATTCATTCTATTAATTTCTTAAAGACATAAAATTAGTATCTTAAAAGAAAATAGAGTACGAGAAGTAAAAACAACATTAGAAAAGTTAAAATCACGAATGAAAGTATGCTTTTCTACTTAGTATAGTTGTAATAAATTAGTAGTAAGATTTCATTTGAAAGGAAACATATTTTAAAAGACATAAAAAATTTGGATTGAGATATCAATATGTATACTATAGCGTGTTGATATGTGGACCAAAATATCAAAACTTATAAAAGAGTTAAATTTCTATACCTAACTAAATGCATAAATATATATTCCTAAGTGCAACAACAAAGATGAAATAATAGTAAAGCATACCACTTTTTGCACTCTTACTTCTTTCTAACTTTTTTATTCTTCCATTGTCGTGAACCACACATTTATATCTTTCAGAATTTGATGACAATATTTGTTCTATTGGGATGGGCTCGTTTTTTCCTTTCAGTGTAGTATATTCATTTGCTGAATTTGAAGACCGTATAAGAAAGATACAGATGATTTAGTAGATTGAGCAACTTGGCACCAAAACTTTGAATTTGAATTTTGAATGAATGGATACTTCAACCACTATAAATAGTCCCAACAGTCACCACTTTTCATAAAAGTTTCTCTTCTTCTTTTCCCGTTTTTTCTATTTACTATCAAACTTCTAGAAGGCATATCACCTTCATTTCTTAATGGAATAGGATGAAACCAGTGGCAAATCAAAGAGTAAGGAAAGGGCTATGATAAGTAATAGTTTGGTGATGAATTTTTATGGTATTGTGGTGCAACAGGCCGAACAGTAAGAGAAATGCAGAAAATATTGTACATTGTTTTCAGTTTTGGATAGCCAACTTCAAACTGTCATATCTCACTCAATTTTGATTGGAATTTGATGATCCACCCATAAAAATGACCATGAGAACAAGAACTACAATTTGGAAAAGAATTTGGTACAAAATACTAAAATCTGGATGCAATTTGAAGAATACCATTGATAGTTTTGTTTTCTTTTTCTCTTTATTTACCAAAACTTCATTTGACCATAACTTGGTCATTTCTTGACGGATTCGCACGAAACCAATGGAATTGGGAAGCAGATGGAGAGAACTACAATATAAAATCAAGTTGTATATGAGAAACAAAATTTTTGTATTAATCTGGTAACCATTTCATTATCGATTTCCATTATATATCCATTTGTTCTTCTTGATCGATGAATGATTATCTGTTAAAACAGTCATTAGACATAACTCTTCTCCTGCAGAACATTATAACTTTTTAAAGAATCAAGTGATGTTTCAAAATAACTAAGTGTAGTTTTAAACAACAATACATAATGATTCTGTGACATATTCATATGAAAATAGTGTTAATAATTTTATAAAAAAATTGCCATTTTAATTTTTTTTTCAAAAAAATCAGATTATGAAAACTTTGAAAACCTCTCTCTGATACCAAATGTGAGAAATGCATATTACGGATCTTAAGCCTGGAATAACACTAGAGGGGGGTGAATAGTGTTATATGTATTTCCTAATTTTTTTTGAATCTTATGTAATTTAATCACCAACAAACGCAATTTACAAACACAAATTTAATCACAGAATCAGACACATGCAAATACTAAATAAAAGCAGTAAAGGAAGAACACACAAGGAGTTTATACTGGTTTGGAATTACCCTACATCCAGTCCCGTACAACCGTACGGATTTCTTATCAAAATAATCTCCCAGATTACACCCTCGGTTTCAAGGCAACGAGGTACACCCTCCTGTATTCAAGTTTAGGGCAACACTCTTGATTTATCCTGGCTACAAGATCACCTAATTGATTTTCGAGGCTACAATCATAACCGATTGATTTCAAGGCTCAACCGCACCTTTTACTCAACAGTTTGATTTACAAATGATCCTATAACTCTGAATAGCACTGAGATCTTATGGAGAGAGTGGCAGAGAGTCAAACAAGAGATAATCTAGTTTGATTCACTTGGTGTTTTGGCAGAATATAGTTTGGGATTCTTTATAATAAATGAGGAAGATTAAGAGGAGAGAAAACAAGTAACATTATGATTGAAATTCGTTTAGAACTACTTGTATTTATAGAAGATTAACTGCCATATCTATTCATGAAAGGATACGACAAATATACCCCTTCTTTTGAAAATTTTGAATTTTGAATTTTGAATTTAACAGGCACCACGTCGACATGGGGGGTTGAAAGATGTCCACATATTCTAGGCAAAATTGCTGATTTTGATTTTCTTATTAAAATTGGTTTCTATAATTTGTTAAAACAATTTCTAAACTTTGTAAATATATTTGAATATAGTTTAAACGTATAAAAGTAATTTTTAATATATAATCTTAATTTGTGATTTAAAATCTAAGTATATAAATGTTTTTTAAGCTAAATATTTAAAGCAAGAGATAGTTTAAAATCAAGGATAATTTTGAAATTAAAATATTAAAAATGATAAAGATAATTTTGAGGCTAAAATATTTCAAACAAGAGAGATGTCTTTTTGAAAAGAAGGTTTTGAAAACATTTAAAATAAGAGATATATTTTTGAAAAACATTTTCATAAAATTAGTGGATATCAAAATAGGACCATTATATGTTCCGCTAGATATTGTCGTGTGTTCCATCCCGCTAGGGTTCCATCTCTTTAACAGGCTCGAAGTGGATTCCATTCCACGAATAAATTTCGAATGAAGATGTAAGTGCTTTGAAGAAGTTTTAACATAAATCTAGACTCGATACTTATCTTATACTATTGATATCTTGAACTCTTGGTATCTTGATACTCATGAATCTTCAATCTTGATATCTTCAATCTTGAATCTCTATACTATATAGTCTTCATTCTTGTTACCTGCATGGTTATGTCCTGCATATATATATATATATATATATATATATATATATATATAAACTATAATGTTAGAACTTATATTTTATAACAAATCCTAAGATTTTTGTCATCAAAACCATCATCTCAAGGGCTAGCAGGTGTTTCAGTTGGAACCATCATCCTCTAAACCAACGGCTATTGAGAAAGGAAAAGCTATGATGCAAGGTATGCTTATGATTCGTAGCACTCCGGTTAGCATACTATTTGATACCGGTGCATCGCACTCATTTATATCTCAGTATTTGGTAGATTTCTTATGTTTGGAACCTTTATACCTTATTACTCCTTTAAGGTTATGAATCTTATAGGAGGGTTTGCAACTCTGGAAATGAGATATGATCAGTTAGAACTTGATTTTTTAGTTCATAAATCTACATGAAATTTGTATGTTTTTGATTTCATGGGTTTCAAGATCATATTGGGTATGGATTTGTTAGATAGATATGATGCTAGGATATTTTGCCAGGAGGAGGAAATATCATTGAAACACCCTAATAGCCATAACTGAGTCATTTACCCGGTAAGAAGTTCAAGCGGAAATGCTTATGCATTATTGAGTGCTATGGGAATGGAAGCAGAGTTGAAGCAGGTTCATGTTGCAAGAGAGTCTACATATGGGTTTGAACTAGTTTTGGGCTTGTCGTCGAAAAGAGCAATCGAGTTTTCGATAGATCTCACACCAGGAGCTGAACTCGTAAGTAGACCACCTAGTAGGATGTCACTAACCGAGATGAAGGAATTGAAGGTACAGCTAGTGGAAATGGAAGGAAAAAATTTGATTAGGCCAAGCGATTCACCTTAGGGAATGGCTGTGTTATTTATAAAGAAGCCAGATAGGTCGTTAAGTATGTGTATCGACTATCGTACATTGAACGAGAGGACAATCAAGAATAATTTTCCTTTGCCGAGGATCGATGACTTATTTGATCAGTTGAGTGGAGCCAGAGTGTTTTCCCAGCTAGATTTGGCGATAGGTTTCCATCAGCTAAGAGTGGTAAAGGACAATATTCCTTTGACAGCGTTCAGGACCGGATATGGGTCTTACGAGTGGTTGGTTATGCCATTTGGGCTTACTAATGCACTAGCTTTCTTTGTGGTTTTGATGAATCGGGTTTTCCGAGAGCACTTGGATACGTTCATGTTGGTTTTTATTGAAGATATTTTGGTATATTCTAAGAATGAGAAGGATCATATAGATCATCTTAGAGTAGTATTGGAGACACTAAGGCAACATCAGTTGAAAGCGTAGTTTTAAAAGTGTCGTTTTCAGAAAAAGGAAATGAAGTTCCTTGGTCATGTAGCTTTCGAAGACGGTTTAGCGGTTGATTCGAATAAGATCGAAGCTGTTAACAATTGAAATGGGCCAGAGATGGTAAGTGAGATTAGAAGATTTCTTAGACTTCCTAGTTACTACCGAAGGTTCACTAAGGATTTCTCGCAGATAGCGGAATCCTTGACTATGCTAACCAGAAAGGACGTGAAGTTTGTTTGGTCTGACAAATGTGAGGAGGCATTCCTTTAGTTGAAGCATTTGTCAACCAATGCGCCCGTATTAGTAATTCCTGATGGGAATCGGGGGGTGGTAGTTTACATCAATGCATGTGGTACCGGGTTAGGTGCTGTGCTAATGCAGAATGGAAAATTTATTGCATATGCCTCTAGTTAGCTTAGACCACATGAAGTGAGATGCCCTACTTATGATTTGGAGTTGGCAGCAGTAATTTTCACATTGAAGGTTTGGAGACATTATCTTTTGGGAGAAAGGTTTGAGCTATTTATAGATCTTAGTCTCTATGATATTTATTCTCTCAGAAGGAGCTAAGCATGAGACAACAGAGATGGTTGGAATTTGTTACAGCTTATGATTTTAGCATCAAGTATATATCGGGAAAGTAAATAAGGTGGCGGATGGGCTTAGCAGGAAACATCAGAATGTGGTGTCAGCTATGTTGGCAGAATGGAAAGGCTAGGAACCACTGGCTGCTTGCAGTGTCCAGTTGAGGTCGATTGCTGAATCTAGTCGGAATATCGCGATGATGTCTTCTTTGGAAGTTCGACCAGTTCTGATCGAACAGATTGCTTCTAGGCAGAAAGAGGATCCAATTTTAGCCGAGAAGATTAGAAGGTTAAAAGCTGGAACCGAGGTTGATGATTTAAAGGATTTTATTCTTGACCGCAGGGCTTGGCTGAGAAAGAAGGAACGGTTATGTGTTCCGGTTGTTGGAAACCTTTAGAAACGAAGTTCCTGGGGAATATCATCGATCGAAGTTTATGATTCATCCTGGGGGAACCAAGATGCATGGGAATATAAAGAGAAGTTTCTTCTGGGAAGGAATGAAAAAGGAAGTTGGCTTATAGGTAAAATAGTGTTTGAACTGTTAGTTAGTAAAAGCCGAACAACAGAATCCAAGTGGGTTGCTTCAGCCTTTAAATATTCCAGTTTGGAAATCAGACCCGATATCCATGGATTTTATCGACTGGTTTCCAAGGTCAAACCAGGGCAATGAAAGTATGTGGATCATGGTGGACAGATTGACCAAAAGTGCCCATTCCATCCCGGTGAGGTCAACCTGGATGGCACTTGTTTTGGCTAAGTTATCCGTGAAGAACATCGTTAGACTGCGTGGAATTCCTAGTAGTATCGTTAGTGATAGAGATGCTTTGTTTACAAGTGAGTTTTGGAAGAGCCCACAGAGTGTGTTAGGCACTAAGCTCAAGATGAGTACCGCATATCATTCTCAGATGGACGGTTAGACAAAGAGAGTCAATAAGGTACCGGAAGATCTGTTGAGGGGTTGTGTGCCAGATTTTAATGGTTCTTGGTAAGATCACTTGCACTTAGTGTCGTTTTCCTATAATAATAGTTATCAAACTACCATTGGAATGCCGCCTTTTGAAGCTTTGTATGCTAGGCCTAGCAAATCAACAGCATGTTAGTCAGAGATCGGATAAAGATTGGTCCTTGGTCAAGATTTGGTGAGAGAGACGATGGAAAAGATCGAGTTGATACGAGAATGAATGAAGGAAGATCAGTCTAGACATAAGAGTTACGTGGACAAGAGGCGTAAGGATCTAGATTTCTCACTTGAAAATAGAGTTTTCACAAAGGTATCACCGATAAAAGGTGTGGTTCGTTTCACGAAGACCGGGAAGCTAGCACCAAGATATGTTGGACCACTCCCTATATCAGAGAGGATTGGGAGACTCGCATATCGAGTAGATTTGTCGAGCAGTTTAGCCGGGGTCCACGATGTGTTACATGTTTCTCATCTTAGGAAGTATGCTCATGATCTAAAAATTGCTATCGATCCGACGACACTTGAGGACTTAGTGGAACCTGATATAACTTTTGTGAGGCAACCAGTTCGTGTTGTGGAAAAAGACGAGGGAGGCTTTGGAATAAGACAGTCATGTTGGTGAAAGTTCAGTGGAGCAACAACGTGAATGACTATACTTTAGAAACAGAAGATAGGATTAGGGCTATTTTTCCTAGGCTGTTTTAGATGGTATATTCTATATAGGGTTTATATAGAATTTGGTTGGTAGGTTATACTTACTTTTCTTACATGGGCTATATGCTTGTTTCTGTTTCCTTACTGAAATTTTAGGGACAAAATTCTTTAAGGGGGAGTCTATAATGCCCCTAAATTTTAATTAACGTTATTTAGCATATTAATTGGACAAATTAAATAGAATAACGTGAATAAGTAGGGAGATGAGATTAATAAATCTAATGGCCATGTCTAAATGAATGAACTAAAATAAAACTTAACAAAATTTAGGAGGAGGAATTTCCTTAGGGATAAACTTGCAAATGGAGCTACATTTCTTAGTATATATCTCTTCCTCCACTTGAATAAATTTCCACTTTCTCATTCTTAACTCATCATCACTTCGACCGACCATCAAAAAGCTCCAGGAAGAGTTTAAATTAAAGAAAAGCCAAGGAATTAAAGCTAGGAAATTAACTCATTCTCCAATCAACCAAGATGAATAATCATGATTATCATCTCATTTTTCTATGTTTGGATCGATTATAGGTTATTCCCGATTCATGTTTATGATTTTGGTTAGGATATAACCATTTAAACCTTTATTTGGATAAGACATAGATGTTTTAAAATGTTAATGGGCTAAGTAACAAGTTTTCATTCGGTTTTAGTTAAATTCTAAGTTGTTTTGATCTTTATATGCTTTGAAATTTTAATATGTTGAAGTATTTGATTCATCTGATTTTTGGTGATTTTTTGGGAATTTTTCCTTTAAGATTATAACGACCCGTAAATTTTGATTTAATAATTTTTTTAGTTTAATTTAAATTTTGCAATTAAATTCAGGAAGAAATAAGAATTCTAGAAGCTATAATGAAGCAGATGTTATAAATTTAAATGTAGCAATTGAAATTAAGATTTACAAATTCAAAATGTAATTGCAATCAATTGAAATTGTGAATCTTTGTCATACTTGGTTATAACTTTAATATAAGAAACAAACGGGAATATTAAATTTACTAATGAAATGTTATAATCAGAAGTATAATGGAAATGCTACTAATTTAATATAATAAGAAGGTAAGTAATAAATAAATGATTGTAAACTTTAGTAAATGAATTAATGTGCAAATGAATTGAATATAAGAAAACAAATAGAAATGTTGAATCATGAATAAAATTGTTAACTAAAATGGAATTCAATTTATAAAATAATGTAAAGTTTTAAATTGTTGCATTTGGGTAATAAGTTAAAATATAAGTAAATAAAGGCAAGTATTGAATTTATCAATGAAATAAAATATTGATTAATGGAAAATTGAATGTAAATTGAGGTAATAAAGTAATGCAGGACAATAAATAATTTAATTAGTACAATCCCCATTTTTATTCGTAAACAATTGTAAGTTTTAATTTATTGAAATTTGAAAATTAGCAAATAGATTCAAAATTTATATTAAACAACGAATTGCAATAATTAAAGATAATAATTAATGGATTAAATGGAATACCAATTTATTTATAAAGTGAATATAAGTGAATGTAACAAAATGAATAGGAAATGCTAATTTATTCATAAAGTGATAGTTGATGTGAAAACGAATAGAACCAAGATGGAATGATTTATGGGATTTAGGATCTTAATTTGAATGTGTGCATTAATGTATAATGAATGGGAAAAACGAATCAATTAAGATATGTGTTTATTTCTTTAGTATGTTGCATAAAATTTGGAAATCAGTTTGCAATCAAAGGAGATTAAGTAGCACGTTAAATGGGAAATAAATTAATTAATACATTAATGATGTGTAATATAATTCATTGTTAATTACACTCATACAATGTCAAATTATTAAATAGCAAGATTTTAAATCAATAAACGAATTTATTTATATTTCAATTTATAAATAATAACATTTAACGTGAAATCGATTATATTTAATTGACTTAAATTGTGCAGTAGGGTAGATGTCATTTGTCATTGAAATCGGTAAATTTTATAAGATGCAATTAATGCTAATCCTATTTAGAATATGACGGTTGACTAATTTAAAGAATAGAAAGCCAGATTTATTTATTTAATTGAAATTCTTTTATTTATTTTCTTTGAATTTATTGTGAATAAATGTAATATAACAGTTAAATTTTACGTTGAAGGAAATGTAGAGGAAATCTAAGAAAGTAAATGTAAACAATCGTGAACCAATGTAAATTGCATCCTTTGATAACAATGAATGAAATAATAGAATGAAAGGGAAATTAATAGAATTATTAAAATTTTATAATTTTGAATTTAAGAAAATTTAGGATTTATATTGAAAATTTCAAATTAATCTTCTCTAAATTGACATTTAAATATGTTTAAATCATTGTAAATGTTTGAGAAATATAAAGGAGATAAAATTTACAAATTTTAGAACTTGAATTTAAAATTTGATTTAATCAATTAATTGTAAATTTATTTAATTAATATAAAAATAGCCATTTTGGCCACTGACTCGGATTTCGACGAAACAAGTTTCGTCGGATCCGTAACAGTGAATTATAATAATGTTTCAAGTTTCATAGCGGTCAGACTTGTCGTTTGATCGTACGGACTCGAAACGCCTTAGAATTTATGCATTTGAAATCAATTTGAAAATATTAGTTTCATCATAACTTCTGCATACGATGGAATTTGGACATGAAACCTGTTCCATTGCGTTTAAAATATTTTAAAACACCTATTTTGATATATGGGTTTAAACAATTTCGTTGTGGGGTCAGAACGGGCTTTTTGGGCCACGTTAGCGTTAGCACGTATATCTATCAACCCGATCCGTATGCTTTATTTCAATTTATCAACCCTGCTAAACCCTAACCTCCGCCTATTCTCATTTATCTGCGCGTAAAGATTTCATCAACGCCTCCTCTTCCTCGATGGATGCAAACTCTAGATCCAAACAAAATCCCAAATCAAATCAAAAGCTAAAAAACCAAAGTCCTCAGAAAAATTTGAAAAAAATATATGTTGAAGCTATCGACTAGAGTAATTCACTGGTGGAGTTCGTTTTTCGATTCAGTTTGTCTTTTGACCCGTAAAAATCAGAGAAGTTTCGGCCGTTCATCATCGTCGAAATCAAAGTCGTCGGATCGGCGAATCCTCTTTAGGTTTTGCAGAGGGGACCAAGGGGAGTCGATCTATGTCGTTTATTTCACGAATCAATGGATAGATCATCGTGAAATCTCGATTTGGGTTATAAACTGATAGGCGGCGGCATCTAGGGCTGTGCGCAGGGGGACAGTCAGGTGCGGCTCGGCGAGCTAGAGCCGATGGTGGTGGTCGGCTTGATGGTGGGCGGCTGTAGGTGGCGAAATTGGTGGTTAAAGCCTCGGTCAAAGGTCGGTGTGAATGGGTTCTTCCATGCGTGCGTATTGTAGGCTTGAGCGCGTGAGAAGAAATGGGACATGGGCTAAGGATGACATGGCAATGGTTGGTTTAAGGTGAGTTTGTTTGTGTTCTTTTTTTTTACTTTTAATTGAATTCAAATCACGTTTATCGCTATATCTCTCGTATACGATATCCGTTTTACGCGTGATTTTTTTGTTAGGATCGTAATAAAATTCCAGACATTTTGGCACTGATTTGGACGAATTTGGAGACTGTCAAATTTTTGGGTTTAAATCGGATTATAATTCGATTTGAATTCAAAAGGTGAGTGTTTTAACCCACTCACAACGTCTAAGATTTCTTATGTTTGTTAAATTCATTTATGATGTGATTTGAAATTTATTTATAGCTGTTTGGTATATATTCAACATTATCTCAGTTAATTTGCATTTATTTAATTAACTTGTTATTAATTTAATTATTGCATTTAAAACTGCTAGTTAAATTTGTTATTTATTTATTGCATTTAAAACTGCTAGTTAAATTTTTTATTTATTTATTGCATTTAAAACTTCTAGTTAAACAGTTATTTAATTCATTATTGAAAAATAAACTGTCAGTAATTAATTGTTATTTGTTGATATGATTGTTTAAATTGGATGATGATTTTAATAAATGGTTGATGGTTGATATTGGATGAATGTATGCTGTATTTTATATTGTTATAAACTGCAAGTTATTATGCATTTTCATTTCATTCGGGATTGTAGTTTGAAATGATATACAACCGCATTTTTTTTATTTTTAACTTGCGGATTGAAATGATAAATATCCGTATCACTTGACCATAGGATAGAAAATTTTATACAAGCACCGCGGTATATATATATATAAAAAAATTTGAAATGATTTTCTATGGTTTTGGAATGAATACGGATTAACAAATATTAAATTTTGAGATATATATATATATAGTAAAAATTCTTGAATTTAGCTATGTATAAATTTGTATCGAATTTTAAAATAAGCTAAATAATGAAGTTGATTTCGTTTATATAATATGGTTAAAGAATATATTTGAAATTCTATTGTATATGGAGTTTATAATAACTCAAATAAAGGTAAGTTTGAAGATAAATGTGAATATGATTTGAATTAAAGTATTTAAGAATTATCTTCGAAAAATTTGTTTTGAAATGTAAATAAATTAAGATTTAAAGGGTATGATTTTGTAACTTGATTTTGATTTGACAATTTAAATGAATCTCCAATTTATAAAAAAATATATTATCAAGTTATTAATTAAAAGAATATCCTGTTATTGAAGTCGGGTTTTACTTAAATAATATTTGTTTTATTAAGTATACATTTCAAATTTAAATAATAGGAATTGGATTTGATATATATTAAATTTTCAAAGAATCCATTTTGAAATAGTGGAATATTTAAAGAGTGAAATATATGACTATAAAAAATTAAGTTTGAAATATAGAAAATTTAAGCTGTGAAATATATGGGAATTAAAATTGTTTATTTGGAGGTGTAAATCGATATTGGGATTTTATTTTGAAATTTAACGAAGCTATTTTATTTCATATATAAAGTAATATAGTATTTAAACCATTAAGTATTAAAAGCTATGTTTCAAAGCTATGGTTTTAAGGTATATAAATTTGAAAAGGCTATGATTTTTGAAAAGAAATACTTGATATCATATGGATTTGGGTTTTTAAAGACAAATGATATCGTATTTATGTAGTTTTGAAATGAATATTTTATATTGGGTTTTAAAGGTATAAATTATTTTGAGATAACTGCGGTGTTATAATAACGTTTGGTTGTTGAAGATGCCGGGATCGGAAGTTGTCATACTCTCTGCCAACCCCAAAACCACTTTAACAACAGTGTACGCGATGGAGTTTCCAGAATGAAGTAGGATGGTGGCAGCGTTTCCTTTGAGGTAAATACGTGGACCCAACTTCCGTGAGTTGGCATAAGGTGGCTAAAACAGGAGCGATTCTGTAACGTCCCGAAAATTTTCGACTTTCGAAAATTCAACATCGATACTCACTTTATCGACTGCCGAGAAATCGAAGGCCGGAAACACTAAATGTTATGGGTTTTAAGAAAGAAGAAAAGAAGGAAAGAAATAGAAGAGAGAAAATAGAGAGAAAAGAAAACAGAAAATAGAACGGAACAGAAATAACAGAACAACATCAGAATCTCACAATTCGCAGCGGAACAACATATAATAATTAAATGAATAATCTTTTAAACAAAGAACTATATCAGTTATTACATCACATTATATTACATTACATCAAATCATCAGAGTGTACAACAACAAACAAACAGCGGAAAAGAAAGTACTATATACTAGTAATACGCCAATGCCATCCAGCTTGCCTCCTGCAACTCCAGAATATCCAGAATATCCTGATAAACCTAACTCTTGACTGCATGTGTGAAAATTGGTGGGCACCCAGAGTTTAGGAAGGAAAACAATGAACTTCGAGTCAGTCATGTGACTGGTGTGAGAACTCAAAACAGTTTATTTTTCTTTAAAATTAAAATAGAGGAATATTTTTAAAATCAATTCGCAATGCTTTTAAGAATGAGACTACCATAAGGCCTCCCGCACACACACACATGCAAACGCAGAATCGGAGGAGATTTCTCCTTATGATAGTCAAAGATGCTTGATACGCATTTAAAAAGAACATTTGATATTATTACTAGTGCATAGTGTAGAGAAAATTCATTTCGAAAATAAAGATATAAATCTTAGCCAACATAGACATTTCGCACTTATGCCTACTATAGCTACCATGTTCAATAGCGGGTTACCGCCATATTCCATGACAGGTTATACAACTAAAACCGTACAAGTCTCGTATTTGAAGAATGGATTTTCCAACAAATGGTCAGGCCAAGGAACTTCCCATTGCCACATGGAAACGCCTCTGGAAGGACGCCCCGAGAACCACCGTTCTCCGCTAAACAAAGCCGGGAATCCCTTTTCCCAAGGAATATTACAAACCCTCAGATATGCCACTCCCGGTCCTTTGGAACCTTTCACCGAGCGCTCGTCACCATCATCACACAATCATAAAGTGTTTTCAACATGAGTAAGTATCTGGGCTCCATACCATGATACTACCCTTTTCCAGAAGGAATGGCTATACCCTAGGGAAGCGATCCCTGAAAACCTTGCCGCACAATTCCTGTTTCGACCATTACCGGTTTGTGAGGCTCGACGACGTCACGTCCACAAAAACATACTTTATACAAAAGCCATGCTTTGGGTCAACAAATGGTCATAGAAATGATCACCAAGATAGACGATCAAACAAATGATCCTATCACAAATAATCAACACAATGATCATTTCACAGCAACACTCAGTATGTCACATTACCAAATTGGGAATATATCGCTGATAACTTCAACTATATAACCTCTGAGCTCGTACGTCTTAGAGAAGGGTGTTAAGCTAAGAGAATAAATCCTCCGCCACCAACAGAAATATATTTGAAAGAAATCGGCTTTACATCTCAATTTGTAATGTCAGACACACAATCCATACAAGTCTGTTCCGGGCTCGAACAGAACCGAAGGCACTTAAAAAGAAGTCCTTGCAATCCGAATAATCTCTAATCACGTTCGGATTTCCCATCACATATGGAGATCTCAATACCGGGGATCAGCCAGTGCAGAGACAATCAACAAGAAACCCTTTCGTTTTCGAAAATATCCGGTCTTCAACACCGATCTTCGAATGCAATTCATAACGACGTATCACATATTCGGAATGGATTATACGACCCCAAGGTCCTTTCCCGGTTAACCCGAATAGTGAGCGCTTATTTTAAAAAAATAAGTGTGGCATCCAATTTCAAACAAATCACAACAAATACCTATTTAAAGGTAAATATTGATAGTCGGTTATTGAACTATCAATAGATATGCCAACATCACCAGATTCCAAATAATTTTTCAAATTATTTATTTTCCAAAAAAAATATCTTTACAAGATATATATTCTCCATTCTTCAAAAATAAATCAATATTTATTTTTAAACTCATTTTCCAAATTTCATTTATAAATTCCATATTGAATTTACATTCCAAAATATTTATGAATATACGATTTCCATTCAATTTCTAATATTCATTTTCAATTTATCTTCAAAAAGATAAATTCCAAATATTCACTTAATTTTGGAAAAGCATTTCTATACTTATTAAAAATAAGTAATTCACAGATCTTTTTATTTTCTATACTTAGAAAATATTTAATATACCCTAATCGAAATTAAGTATATATTTCATTCTTTAAGGAAATCATTCACTTAACCATATTTATTTGGGCCAAAACGAATGTTGCGTAAAACATCGTTACGACAACCCAAAATCACTAGTATAGGGATTCGAAATTAAAATAGATATATAAATTCCAATACTATACAAAACATTTCCTTTCGGAAATCATTTATTATAACAACAGTGTTATAATCTACCATTTCCTTCTATTTCTCGAAAACGTCTATTTCAACAATGAATGTTGAAATCTATGGTTTCGATAGTTAATATATTTTAAAACATCTTTAGATCGTTTTAATTCTATTTAAAACATCACATTCAAAACATTTCTTTAACATATTATTCACTATTCAAAAACGTGAATATACCTGTTAACAAATTTTTATCATTTCTATTCACTTTATTTTAAAAGATTATTCACTGTTCAAAAACGTGAATATAACTCCATAAATAAATTACAACAATTCACTTATCAAAATAAGTCGTTGCGGATTTATAAAACAATGTTTATAAATTCTATTTCTATTTATTTTATAACAGCTTTCTTTTATAAATTTCCTTTATTAACCTATCTCAATTCATATCACAATGATATATTAAAAATACATATTATAAGTCAAATACTTATAATTCATTTGTTTATAAAATCGTTTCTTTAAACTTCATAAATTTTATAAATCTTATAACTTATAAGATTCATTTATTTATCCAAATCCATTCCTTTAATAACTTTATGAATTTTATTTTGTTTTCATTTACAAATTTTATAAACCTATTATTTATAAAATTCCTATTTATAACTTCATCGTTATAATCCCATAAATTTCATTCATTTGTGAAATTCATTCACAATTCATTCTAACTCTTATAAAAGCTCGTTTTATAATTCCAATATTTTTAATTTATAAATATCAATTTATAAATCTTTTAATATAAAACAATTTATATTACTATTTTTAAAACGTCTTTAAACTCTTTTATAATTTCATCATTTGATTTATAAAATAATCAAATTTCATAAATTCTATAGATTTCATTCCTTTACGAAATTCATTTACAAATCATTCTATCACTTATAAAAGCTCGTTTTATAATTCAAGATATCCTTAATTTATAAATATCAATTTATAAATCTTTTAATATAAATCAATTTATATTATTACTTTAAACATCTTTAAATTCTTTTATAGTTTCATCATTCTGATTTATAAAATAAAAATTTTATAAATCCTATTTTTAAACTTCTTATAATAAATTCAGAAATCCCAGTTCAAACTATTTTATAAAATCATTAATCTCATATTTTTTCAAAAATCAACTTTTAACTGTATTTCTCAAAAATCATAATTTTTATAATATTAAAATTATAACGTTTATTTATTTAAGATGAATCAATTCCAAAAATATTTTATAAACGTATATTTCCAAAAATCACTTTAGAAATCAAAATCGTTATTTTTAAACTTAAAAAAAAATTGGATTCGATGATGCAACACATCAATAGTCAATCACAACTTTCAAACATCATATATCATCCATGATAAACAATCAAACATCACAATATATGAATCAAACAAATATTTGTGAGGAATCCAGTTGGATCCCTCCAACCTGTTTCCCTGCATCCACAGACATTAGCACAATACCATTCCACTTCGAGGTGGAATATCGTGGTATATGGGATTTTATAAATATTATCCGCTTACTAACGGCGCAATAGGGTCTCATCCGCTAAAAAAAATGCAGGAAATCAATCAACTGCAATATATACATATGCTAATATATATATATATATTGCTATATATATAATATAATACCAATTCCACTTTGAGGTGGAATATCGCGGTATATGTGTGTAATAAATAACCTCCGCTTATTAACAGCGTATAGAGTCTATTCACATCCAATATATATATATAACAATCATCATTAAAGCATTCAATCAACACAGTCAAGCAAATTTTAAATCTAACTATTTAAAATTTAAATAAACAATAAAATTCCTTTTGAGTGAGAAGTTCTCACCTTTGCTTTTATTAGCAATCCATTTCCCTTCTTGACTCGATTTTCTTGATTTATACCTTGTATAAATATTTACACAATTTATTAATATTCGAACAAATCGAATAATAAATTTTCATTAGATTGTTGTAATTAATCAATAGTTTTATTTAAACCAATCTCTTCTTATATAAATTTATTTTAACAAATTTTTCTTTTCTTTTTAAAATAATTCTAACTAGAAATTCCCAATTGAACTAAATTTCCTTTTTATAAATTTTAAATCAACTAATCTTTTCTTAAATAAAATTATTTTTCTTTGTTTAATAAATTTATTTTTACTAAAGGTTACAATTTTAAAATTAAATCCCTTCTTAATAAATTGTTTCAAACAATTTTTTTTTAATATTTTGATTTAACAAAAATTAAATTCAAAACTATTCTTTATAAATTCCAATCTTTATCGAACAAATTTAATTTCTATTTAAATAAATTTTATTAACTAACTATTTAATTTAAACAACATTTTCTTTTATAAAATATCTTTTAGTCCTTAATTACCCATTTTTCCAATAATAAATAATATTTTCTTTTGATAAATCATTTTATCAAATAATTAAAATTCTAACTAATTTCCTTTTACGAAATATTTTTCATTTGAAACTAAAATTTCTATTCAACTAATAATTTAGTTTTAAACTAAATTTTCTTTAAGTTTTAAAATTCTTATTATTATTTATTTCTAATCTATATACATTTATTAAAATTCGAACTAATTCCTTTAACAAGTTTATTTAACTAATTTCTTTTAAATAATTAAATTTATCTAACTAATTATTTCAATCTCAAGTTAATGATTTTTATTTTAAACTAAAAATTAAAGATTCAAACTGATTTTCTTCAATTAAATTTGTTTAACTAAAAATTTAAATTTCTTTTAATAAACTTTCTTAACTAACTATTTATTTAAATTTAAACGGATACTGCAAATTTAAATTTTGAATTAACTTAATTGTTAAAACAAAATCAATACTTACTGACCCATATTTCTAATTGTAACATGAGCTTCAAATTTAGGTATAAATATGTTTACTGCAAAAAAATAAATACTGTTAATAATTTTTTTTTCACAAATTTAATATATGTAAATTTTAAAAATCAGAAATCTACCTCATGGCAAACGATTGACAACTCGACCCAATCGAGTTACTGCCATCTCCATCTCAGGCTCGAGTCACCCAAGCCCTAGCCTCGCAAGTGCCACCGCCGCTGCCTCGTGCCGCGCGACACTGCAGCTACCCCTAGTCGCGACCCACAGAGCGCCGCCCTACCCAATCGCCGCTTCCACTTCTTCGAAGTCGTGCGGCCCTGCATCCACCGCGTCGCGACATCACGCCGCCGCCCCTGAATCACGACATCTCCTTCTTGCCTGACGCCGACACTGACTGCGCCTCCATAAATCGCGACTAGGCCTCGCGCGAACGCCGCCTCACTTGCCGTGCCGCGATCCCCTACGCGCCATCGCATCATCACGCGTGCCTCCCCTCCATTGCGACGCGATTTAGGGCTTCGGCATTCGTGTTTTTTTTTTTAGACGAAGAGGCTTCGATTTTTGAGAGTGAAAAAGGCTTCGGCCATTAATTGCTTTTCGTTGCTTGATTTTGAACTGAGAAGATATGAATTAAAGTTGCGTGATTTTTAAAAGGAGAGGGGAGGAGACAAAGGAACGTGATTTTACAGAGAACGTGTTTGCACGATTTTTTTCCACGATCCCTTCACGATTTCAGGCGTGATTTTAGGATGCTGCTGTTGACCAAATTTAAATTTTAAATTTAAATTTAAACCGTTGAAAATTTCGACGCGTTTATGTGTCGTGTGCTCACATATTAACTCAGAAAAATACGAAATTTGAAATCCGGCAATAATTCAATATTACGGATCCAATGGAGCTGGTTTCGTCGAATTCCGAGACTGTGCCTCGGAAGGCTATTTTTAAATATCGATTCAAACGATTAAATTTCAAAACTGAACAATTCACTTTCAAATTCGATTCTGAAGCTTCTATAATCTTCGATATTATCAATACGAATTTTACTAGCCTTTGAAATATTTTTAATCGGCTTAAAATTGAAGATTCAAAATTTTATTCAATTTTCAATAGATTAAATTCTATAATTTAATCGTTATATTCATTCTGATAATTTGAAATTCAGTTCAAACTATCATTCAAATATTTAAAATTAATTAAATATTCTCAAATTAAATTGTTAAAAATTCTGGGTCGTTACAGATTCTTGGGCCAAAGGGGGTTAGCGCCCTTTATCGGTTCCTCCTCTTCGATATTATACTCTGACTTTGGATTGATTCAGTGGCCACTTTTGATTTCTTTGATTTTAGGGGGGAGTTTTTCCAAGGTGGGCGGTAGTAGCTACTACGCGTTACCACCAGCCCAGATGCGTAATTGGTATATCTACCCTGGCATTGTCTAGTTGTGCCGTGTCACCAACCCTAGCGCGTTTTCTACGAGTTTCTATTTGTGTCGTACCAATGGAGTATCCTCTGGTAGCCTCCCGATCAGGAGGTATTACTGTACTGTATAGACTATTGGCATTTTACGTGTTAAGGTGAATGTAAAGCCTTAATGCTATTTAAAAGTAAGTTTATTTTACAATTAGACACTATTATAATAGCGAAATATACTGCATGGTAAATAGTTTAACGGATCCTTAGGAGATGTAAATCCTGAGCATCTCTTGAGTTACTGCACTCATATTTATTCCTGTTGATTTAACTTACATAAGATATTTTAGTTCTGACTCGAGTGTTTTGTCTTTTCAATTCGCTTGGGTCAGTCCCAGCGTTTCAGGATTTCGAAGACCTTAGCTCTGCAGGACGAAGACGGAGATTTATATTGTTATTATTTATTATATTCCACTACACTCATATTGTTCCGCTGCATTGTTATATGGTATGTGTAACTCTGATGTATGTTGTATAAGTATAATCGAATATTTTAAAACAACTCTATAAACTATATATTTGATTATTATATTTTATTCTTCCGCTGTGAGATTCTGTTTTGTTTTATTTCTTTCTCGTTTTTCTTATTTACCCCATAACAATCCGCCCTTCCGAACAGTTTGAATTGGCACGTGTGTCGATTTAAAGCGTACGAAAAGGCGGGATGTTACATCTGGATTAGAGCTTTGGTTTAGTGATAAACCTTAGCTTTGTGGGGTCTGACTCTTTATTAATAGGGTAGTAATACCCTATGCGAGTCGCTGAGTGTATATATATGAGAGAGCGTACTTGTTAGTGTTATAAAAAGGTTTTTATATTGTGTTATTCTGTGCCGTTTTGTATTTATAAACTCTGGTTGTTGAATGGGACACTGTGACATCAATAGGGGTTTCCGAACACTTAATAGGACAGACCGACATGATATTTGTTTTTAATATAGGTGAATGAAATAATTTTTCCTATTATATTTTCTATCTATGAAATAAATTTTATAAGTAAGATATATATATTTGGTTGCAATATATTGGTTGTTAGGTAATGAAATTTATAAGTAATAGTCGAAATATGGTTGAAAATGGAAATTGGAAATTTAGAACTTAAGTTTCGAGGTTTTGGAATTCCTTTTGAATGATTTTGAAATATAATAATATTATAAAAGAAGTATTTTCCGATATAAGTATTTCAATATAATTTGAAAGAAATGTTTTAAAGAAATTTTGGAAAGATAAAGTTGTACTCCCCTCTCTGTCGCTGGAAATAATTTCGTTGATGAGTGAACGCACCATCGACATTCATTTTCGAGTTTCGAAGTGGGAAGACCACTATCGTAGTTTTACTGCAGAATTTGTTTTGATAAATAAATATAAATTTCAATTTTTTTAAATATAATTGGATATAAATTGTAAGTATACATTTATCAATTATTTGAAAATGGTTCGAAATTAACCCGGTATTTAAATTCTTAAGTTTCCATTAATTAATAGTTTCAATTACTATAGTGAATTGGAACGTACGTAATTAATAAATTGAAACCTCTAAAGGAAATAAGAGATTTAATTCTAGTTTATGAATGAAATTAAATGAAATTGAAATGGTAGCCTATGAAATAAAGGATATTATTATTGAACATTTAATTAATTAAAGAAAATAGAATAAACTTGTATAACTTTCAATTACAATCCTTACAAACATATATATTACTTACCGAATATTAAAAGTTGAAATGTTAATAAGAAATTGTAATAGATATTATACAAGTAATAAACTTGAGATAATGAAAGTATTCATTTAAATTCTTTAATAAGTAAGAATTAGATGTTTTGGTTGTTAACCACTTAAGTATATATGAGATGATACTAATTAAAAATAATGTAAAGTAGGTATTGTGAGCAAGTAATCATAAACTTAAGTAAATAGTTTGAAGTTGCTTCTGAATAAAATTTGTATATGATAATATAAATAAATGAATATGATGCAATAAAGAAGAAACTTACATGACATTAAAATAGAAAAATAAATAATTGTAAGTAATAAATGAAATTTATAAGAATGAGCTTGATTTATTATTTGAAATTGTTGTTTGTTTTGGTTTATTGTCATTTGACCTGTAAAAATCAAAGAAGTTTCGGCCGTTCATCATCGTCGAAATCAAAGTCGTCGGATCGGCGAACCATTTCTGGGTTTTGTAGAGGGGACCAAGAGGAGTCGATCTATGTGGCTTATTTCACGAATCGATGGTTAGATCGTCATGAAAATCCTGATCGAGATTACAAATTGATAGGCGGCGGCGGCCTCTAGGGCGGTGCGCAGGGGGACAGTCAGGTGCGGCTCAACGAGCTAGAGCCGATGGTGGTGGTCGGCTTGAAGGTGGGCGGCCGTAGGTGGCGAAATTGGTGGTGTGACGCCCCACCTCTATACCCACGCTAGCCAAGAACACTACTGTGAATGCTGTCAACTAGCACGGAGGATAAGGCTGTTGAGGAGCGACCATCTGTATAATTGCTTTGTGCGAGTACCGATATGCCAGATAAAAATATAACTTTTCATCTCAAGAGGAAATCCGACATACCGACACAAACTCAAAGCTACTACACAGTGGCTATAAAGATCTTCAGAAATAAATATAGAAATAAACATAACATAAATCAGTCACAGACAATTCATATCACAAAGGCGGAAATAGATATGAATACTACACATAAAAGTGTACATCAGAGTAGTGGTCTAAAAAGATCCACAATAATACAAAAGAATAGCAACACGTGCTATACAAAAGAATTCATCTATGAGTCTAAATCTCAAGTGTATACAACAAAATAAACTACTAATCTAAGTAGTTTTCCAAAAGTCAGAGGGATCAATCCCAAGAGAGAAGCCAAGCAGAAGCACCTGAAACATCTCGGTCTGACCCGAGTATTATTTAATAAGAAAATAATAAACGGATCAGTCTAGCTATAAATATCAGATGAAGTGATATATAATAAGAGATATGACATAAACATATAATAATCACAATGCCAAGCTGTGATAAAATAGTAATTGAAAATCAACAAGAGATTAATTAATATCACAATAATCTACTCAAGATAAAAAGGAATGTCATACTCCTAATTTCATTCACCAAGCCATAATAAATGACATATATATCAATGCCCATCGAAAAGTTGGTGAAACATAAATTCCAGAATTCAACACACGAAATCCAGAAATCACAAGGAAATGATCAACGACGTCGTACAGCGGGACATCCGATGAACCAAATCACAATCAAAGGGAACAATGACGTCGTACAGCGGGACGTCCGATGAACCAAATCACAAAGACATAGCACGATGCTAGTCTAAAACCTAAAATGATCGTCATGTTCAAAGAGAAGTGTCGATTACACTAAGCTAGTAAATATATGAGCTTAGCTTCATGTCCCATAACCACTAGCTTAACTTAAATATTTACGAACAAACTGTAGATCTCCACTAGAAAATTGTCACAAGAGGTTCAATCGAACAAGTCCAAGAATTAACCGACGAAGTAAACGCAAGCGTTTCATACCACTCGTTTTACTAAGTCGTTTAATTAGATTTCTCATACGAGTGAGGTAAAGGTTTGTATATACTAATAGATTGGAAAACGGTTTTATAAACGAATTTGGTATTAGAATAGTATTGAAATCGTTTGAGGAAAGAGTTTTGATATTTACTACTAGTATAGAAAACCTTTATATTTTTAAAGTGACAAATCACGAAGAAGATTGTAAGAACAATCAATCACAAAAATTCACATACGAAGACGTGAATAAAATCCAATGAAATCGATAAAGGATCCATCGAAGTGGATATATCTAAAATTCCCAAAGAAAATAAGTCATCAAAGATGATAATAAATGATGACAATAAATAGGATCATCACGAATCGATTTAAATTGGAAATTCAATCCAAAAAGGCAAATTGGACTCAAACAACAGGTTCAGTCGACTGAACAGAGATTTTCAGTCGACTGACCCTGTACCTGGAAATTTTCCAGGTTCAGGAAACTTTCTGTTTCCAGTTTCAGTCGACTGTGCAGAGTTTTTCAGTCGACTGAATCATGCCTGGAAACTCTCGGGTTTCAGGTTCAGTCGACTGAACAGAGATTTTCAGTCGACTGAATCATGCCTGGGCTGTTTTTCAACCTTATTCAAATGAAGAGCAAACTCTTCCAAAATGCAACCGGACGGACATTGGCTCTAAGGGTTTATGCCAATCGGCAACCCGGCCCTATATGCTCCTCGGTGCATCACCAAAAACATGATCAAATATCCATAAAAGGATTTCACACAAATTTGACTTAAAAACCCAAAAATTGGAATATTTACAAAACCAATCCAAATCAAGAGCAAATTCTCATGAAGAAGTGTTAGGAATTCATACCCAACAAACGAAGATAGTTATAGTCATAGATGTGAGATAAAAATCTCACCTTTGCACTAAAATTTATGAAGATGAAGCTTGAAAGCAAAAGGGGAATCAACCACTCTTCAAATCCAACACTAGAAGCTTGAATCTAAGCTTAAAAGAGAAACATTCCCAAAATTAGGTTTAGGAAATTTCTGAAATTGAATGGAGAAAGAGTTGGAGAAGAAGAAGGAGATGCTTACCAAGGGGTTCTTCTTGAGTTTGGAGCAAGGAGATGGATTTGCTAAGGAAGTTAGGGCTTGGAGTTTTAATTCTTTTTCCTCTCCACCATTTTCAGTTGGAGCTTGAGTTTGAGGAGTTGGAATGAAGTAATGAAGAGGAGAGGGTGATTGGGACTGAATACATAAGTGGTTAATTGGCTCAGCCCAAACCAAAACCCTAAGCAAAAAGTAGCAAAATTCAACTTTCTCCAAACATATCGAAGCTTATACTCAAAAAGGTCGCAAACGGCATTTTGAACGCAATGGAGGTGGTCTCGAGTCCTAATTCTACCGTATGCAATAAGTAGCTTTTCGGACTAAAATCCGAGTAAGGATAAAATATTTAAATAAAATATTTAAATATAAAATCGATAAATATGCGGGTTGTTACAGACTCCCCTCCTTAAAGAAATTGCGTCCTCGCAATAAGTAAGAAGGAAATAGAAGAAGTAACAATCATAGAAACATATTAACACAAAAGAAAATTTGAAATAGGAAGTTCACCCTAAAGTGCACAAAAGAGTTAGCAAGAAATCTGGTGAAACTTCAATTTCCACAATAACACCGGGCTCAAGAATGAAAACCGGAATCCCTAAGGCATTCTCGTAGATAAAAGACGTGGGGAACGTCAAGAATAGCAGAAAATTGAGCCGGTGCAACGGCGTAGTACAAAAACGGTACGCCCGAAAAACTAGAAACTCAAACAATTTGGGACATTAGCGTAGTACAAAAACGGTACGCCGAATGGACCAAAGCAAAGACATCGATGTAGTACAAACGGTACATCCGATGAATCAAATAGCAAGGACATCGATGTAGTATAAACGGTACATCCGATGAATCAAATAGCAAAGACATCGATGTAGTACAACGGTACATCCGATGAATCAAATAGCAAAGACATCGATGTAGTACAACGGTACATCCGATGAATCAAATGGCAAAGACATCGATGTAGTACAACGGTACATCCGATGAATCAAAAGCAAAGACATCGATGTAGTACAACGGTACATTCGATGAATCAAAAGCAAAGACATCGATGTAGTACAAACGGTACATCCGATGAATCAAAAGAAAAGACATCGATGTAGTACAACGGTACATCCGATGAATCAAATAGCAAAGACATCGATGTAGTACAACGGTACATCCGATGAATCAAAAGCAAAGACATCGATGTAGTACAAACGGTACATCCGATGAATCAAAAGAAAAGACATCGATGTAGTACAAACGGTACATCCGATGATTCAAAAGCAAAGACATCGATGTAGTACAAACGGTACATCCGATGATTCAAAAGCAAAGACATCGATGTAGTACAACGGTACATCCGATGAATCAAAAACAAAGACATCGATGTAGTACAAACGGTACATCCGATGAATCAAATAGCAAGGACATCGATGTAGTACAAACGGTACATCCGATGAATCAAATAGCAAAGACATCGATGTAGTACAACGGTACATCCGATGAATCAAATAGCAAAGACATCGATGTAGTACAACGGTACATCCGATGAATCAAATAGCAAAGACATCGATGTAGTACAACGGTACATCCGATGAATCAAAAGCAAAGACATCGATGTAGTACAACGGTACATCCGATGAATCAAAAGCAAAGACATCGATGTAGTACAAACGGTACATCCGATGAATCAAAAACAAAGACATCGATGTAGTACAACGGTACATCCGATGAATCAAAAACAAAGACATCGATGTAGTACAAACGGTACATCCGATGAATCAAATAGCAAAGTCTTGGTTCACCTTCAGGAATCACAAGAAGGAATAAGAGTATCGAAAAGAAAGAACTTCTTTTAAAATAATTCTCTTTCCCGAAAAGTTAAAACTTCCAAAATTACATTTTTACTTTTATGTAATAATCTTTCTACAAAAATTTTACATTTTTACAAGTCAATATATCGTGTCTGATTGTCACATCAAAGCGTTTAGGAAATTCCTATCGATAACGTTGATCAAGCGCATCGACCAAAATTCTTAAAGCACTCAACGGGCAATACAATCACAAAATCATCTTTTATAGGATAAATTAATCTCTTAAAAAGTTTTAAGAATATTCTTTGTTCGTTTCAAGAACAAAAATCCAGTTTTACTTATAAATAAATCTTATGAAAAAGATTTGCAAAATTTTAAATTACTATTTTCATCCAAAATCAATAAATACTCTCATCGAAATATTCATAGAATATTCGATTTATAAAATGGATGAAATGAGTAGGACAAACTGAATGACATAATAATTCATTCATAGGAATCATAACGAGTGCGGAATGCGGTAAGTGAAATGCTAACTTCCGCAACTTGTAGCAAATGAAAACGGTGGTAAAGTCGAACTAAAAAGACCTTAGCACCACACAAAAGATTACTTAGGTCATAATCCTAAGACAAGTCAAATATACCGGAAAATTCTCAAACTATTTAGATGAGAGAAATAACACTTTCCTTATAAGTGGGCTTAAGGAATAAAATGATGCCATCAAGTTGGAATCAAAAGCATAAAGGAAAAATAGAAATCTGCTTAACAGATTGAAAATGTCGAAGATGAATAGTCCACTCGAAAAATAGGATATGGACTTCACAATGATTAAGCCGATCCTTTCAAAAAAATCAATTCCGAAGCCAAAGTAAATATCGGCTCAGAAAGAAAAGTCACATAAAACAATCTCGACATTTAAACAAAGCAAATTGAGTGTTGCGGATCTACCATCCGGATTCGCAATTCTCAATGAAGTCAATAAGCCCAAAACATTCAAAGAAAAGAATCAACAAGTTCTTTTGATATAAAAATAATGAGATGAAACCCATATCAAAAAGAACTCAAATAGAAAGTTCACGAATTAAAACAATGCCATCGAGGATTGAATGAAAATACCTTGACCAAAAGTTGCAGCTTTCCTTCTCACTTGCTTGGAAGCTTAGGACACGAAGATAAAAGATGACCCGAACCTTTGCAATAACGGCAAAAGAGGTGTTTCGGGCACTCCCTTACATGGTGGTCTGTGGAACCACAATTGTAGCATCGTCCACGACTAGAGGTAGGAACATTTTCTACCAAAGTTTGTTGCTTTCCTTTCTTATTAGAATCGGGGCCTTTGAATTTGATAGGCCTCTTTAGGTTATTGTCGAAGTTCTGTTGGGCACGCACAACTTCAACATCACCTTCATTATCGGCCTCTTCAAGACGAAGAGCGATATCAATAAGCTGATCAAATGAAACCTCAAGTTTCAGGAGTAATGGCTTCTTAAGATTCTTATTCAAGCCATAGACAAATCTCTGATTTTTCTTCAATGGGGTATTAATGTACTCAACCCCGTATTTGGACAGAGATTCGAAGGATGCGACATAGTCTGTCACAGAAGATTCACCTTGAACAAGGTCTATGAAACGCCGGGCTAAGGTTACTTTTTCAGCCTCCGGCACAAATTTCAATTCGAATCTTCCCCGGAATTGCTCCCAAGTAAGATCCACCTCAACGATTTCAGAAATTAAAAGCTCATACCAATCCAATGCTCTTTCTTGGAGCATGCTAGAAGCTACTTGGACTCGATGAAGGTCAATAAGATTCATGCGAGAAAAGATGCGATCGCATGATTTGAGCCAAGCTTGAATTTCAATAACACTCTCGGATCCCCTGAATGGCCCTCCACCCAAATCGGTGTAGTCTCTGCACAAGTGTGCAAAACCGGATCTAGGATGAGTAGGCTCTGGATTGGGTCCGGCTGCTTGAGCGTTCTTAACAAGATCTAGAAGCTGCTGAGCAGACATGAATACTCCATCCTGAGGAGTAGCGCTAGATTGACCGGCGCTGGAACGGCCTGGTCTAACCATTTCTCTTCTTTAAGAAAGAAAGAAAGAAGAGGAAAAAGTTATTCTCAAAATGAATATCAAGCAATCTTGATAGATAAAATAAGGAATCATAAAAAAAAAAGTAGGATAGGATGGTACGAAGACCCGAATAAAAACCTAAAGCACAACTCCTAAGAAAGACTTAGGACATGATCCTTGCTAAATTATTCTACATTGTTCCAAAGTTTGGCTCTGATACCAAGCTGTGACGCCCCACCTCTATACCCACGCTAGCCAAGAACACTACTGTGAATGCTGTCAACTAGCACGGAGGATAAGGCTGTTGAGGAGCGACCATCTGTACAATTGCTTTGTGCGAGTACCGATATGCCAGATAAAAATATAACTTTTCATCTCAAGAGGAAATCCGACATACCGACACAAACTCAAAGCTACTACACAGTGGCTATAAAGATCTTCGGAAACAAATATAGAAATAAACATAACATAAATCAGTCACAGACAATTCATATCACAAAGGCGGAAATAGATATGAATACTACACATAAAAGTGTACATCAGAGTAGTGGTCTAAAAAGATCCACAATAATACAAAAGAATAGCAACACGTGCTATACAAAAGAATACATCTATGAGTCTAAATCTCAAGTGTATACAACAAAATAAACTACTAATCTAAGTAGTTTTCCAAAAGTCAGAGGGATCAATCCCAAAAGAGAAGCCAAGCAGAAGCACCTGAAACATCTCGGTCTGACCCGAGTATTATTTAATAAGAAAATAATAAACGGATCAGTCTAGCTATAAATATCAGATGAAGTGATATATAATAAGAGATATGACATAAACATATAATAATCACAATGCCAAGCTGTGATAAAATAGTAATTGAAAATCAACAAGAGATTAATCAATATCACAATAATCTACTCAAGATAAAAAGGAATGTCATACTCCTAATTTCATTCACCAAGCCACAATAAATGACATATATATCAATGCCCATCGAAAAGTTGGTGAAACATAAATTCCAGAATTCAACACACGAAATCCAGAAATCACAAGGAAAGGATCAACGACGTCGTACAGCGGGACATCCGATGAACCAAATCACAATCAAAGGGAACAACGACGTCGTACAGCGGGACGTCCGATGAACCAAATCACAAAGACATAGCACGATGCTAGTCTAAAACCTAAAATGATCGTCATGTTCAAAGAGAAGTGTCGATTACACTAAGCTAGTAAATATATGAGCTTAGCTTCATGTCCCATAACCACTAGCTTAACTTAAATATTTACGAACAAATTGTAGATCTCCACTAGAAAATTGTCACAAGAGGTTCAATCGAACAAGTCCAAGAATTAACCGACGAAGTAAACGCAAGCGTTTCATACCACTCGTTTTACTAAGTCGTTTAATTAGATTTCTCATACGAGTGAGGTAAAGGTTTGTATATACTAATAGATTGGAAAACGGTTTTATAAACGAATTTGGTATTAGAATAGTATTGAAATCGTTTGAGGAAAGAGTTTTGATATTTACTACTAGTATAGAAAACCTTTATATTTTTAAAGTGACAAATCACGAAGAAGATTGTAAGAACAATCAATCACAAAAATTCACATACGAAGAGAATAAAATCCAATGAAATCGATAAAGGATCCATCGAAGTGGATATATCTAAAATTCCCAAAGAAAATAAGTCATCAAAGATGATAATAAATGATGACAATAAATAGGATCATCACGAATCGATTTAAATTGGAAATTCAATCCAAAAAGGCAAATTGGACTCAAACAGCAGGTTCAGTCGACTGAACAGAGATTTTCAGTCGACTGACCCTGTACCTGGAAATTTTCTAGGTTCAGGAAACTTTCTGTTTCCAGTTTCAGTCGACTGTGCAGAGTTTTTCAGTCGACTGAATCATGCCTGGAAACTCTCGGGTTTCAGGTTCAGTCGACTGAACAGAGATTTTCAGTCGACTGAATCATGCCTGGGCTGTTTTTCAACCTTATTCAAATGAAGAGCAAACTCTTCCAAAATGCAACCGGACGGACATTGGCTCTAAGGGTTTATGCCAATCGGCAACCCGGCCCTATATGCTCCTCGGTGCATCACCAAAAACATGATCAAATATCCATAAAAGGATTTCACACAAATTTGACTTAAAAACCCAAAAATTGGAATATTTACAAAACCAATCCAAATCAAGAGCAAATTCTCATGAAGAAGTGTTAGGAATTCATACCCAACAAACGAAGATAGTTATAGTCATAGATGTGAGATAAAAATCTCACCTTTGCACTAAAATTTATGAAGATGAAGCTTGAAAGCAAAAGGGGAATCAACCACTCTTCAAATCCAACTCTAGAAGCTTGAATCTAAGCTTAAAAGAGAAACATTCCCAAAATTAGGTTTAGAAAATTTCTGAAATTGAATGGAGAAAGAGTTGGAGAAGAAGAAGGAGATGCTTACCAAGGGGTTCTTCTTGAGTTTGGAGAAAGGAGATGGATTTGCTAAGGAAGTTAGGGCTTGGAGTTTTAATTCTTTTTCCTCTCCACCATTTTCAGTTGGAGCTTGAGTTTGAGGAGTTGGAATGAAGTAATGAAGAGGAGAGGGGGATTGGGACTGAATACATAAGTGGTTAATTGGCTCAGCCCAAACCAAAACCCTAAGCAAAAAGTAGCAAAATTCAACTTTCTCCAAACATATCGAAGCTTATACTCAAAAAGGTTGCAAACGGCATTTTGAACGCAATGGAGGTGGTCTCGAGTCCTAATTCTACCGTATGCAATAAGTAGCTTTTCGGACTAAAATCCGAGTAACGATAAAATATTTAAATAAAATATTTAAATATAAAATCGATAAATATGCGGGTTGTTACAGGTGGTCAAGGCCTCGGTCAAAGGTCGGCGTGGATGGGTTCTTCCGTATGTGCGTATTATAGGCTTGAGCGCATGAGAAGAAAGGGGACGTGGGCTAAGGATGACGTGGCAATGGTTGGTTTAAGGTGAATTTGTTTGTGTTCTTTTTTTTATTTATAATTGAATTCAAATCGCATTTATCGCTATATCTTTCGTATACGATATTCGTTTTACGCGCTATTTTTTTGTTAGGATCGTAATAAAATTCCGGACATTTTGGCACTGATTTCGACAGATTTGGAGACTGTCAAATTTTTGGGTTTAAATTGGATTTTAATTCGATTTAAATTCAAAAGGTGAGTGTTTTAACCCACTCACAACTTCTAAGATTTCTTATGTTTGTTAAATTCATTTATGATGTGATTTGAAATTTATTTATAGCTGTTTGGTATATATTTCATCATTTCTTAGTTAATTTGGATTTATTTAATTAACTTGTTATTAATTTATTATTGCATTTAAAACTGCTAGTTACATTTGTTATTTATTTATTGCATTTAAAACTGCTAGTTAAATTTTTTATTTATTTATTGCATTTAAAACTTCCAGTTAAACAGTTATTTAATTCATTATTGAAAAATAAACTATCAGTAATTAATTGTTATTTGTTGATATGATTGTTTAAATTGGATGATGATTTTAATAATGGTTGATGGTTGATATTGGATGAATGTATGTTGTATTTTATATTGTTATAAAATGCAAGTTATTATGCATTTTCATTTCATTCGAGATTGCGGTTTGAAATGACATACAGCTGCATTTTTTTTATTTTTAACTTGCGGATTGAAATGATAAATATCTGTATCACTTGACCATAGGATCGAAAATTTTATACAAGCACCGCGGTATATATATAAAAAAAATTGAAATGATTTTCTATGGTTTTGGAATGAATACGGATTAACAAATATTAAACTTTGATATATATATATATAGAGTAAAAAGTCGTTTATATAAAAATAACTCAAATTTTTTACAAGCACCGCGGTATATATATAAAAATTCGTTTATAGTATAAATTTGTTTCGAATTTTAAAATAAGCTAAATAATGAAGTTGATTTCGCTTATATAATATGGTTAAAGAATATATTTGAAATTCTATTGTATATAGAGTTTATAATAACTCAAATAAAGGTAAGGTTGAAGATAAATGTGAATATGATTTGAATTAAAGTATTTAAGAATTATCTTCGAAAAATTTGTTTTAAAATGTAAATAAATTAATATTTAAAGTGTATGATTTTGTAACTTGATTTTGATTTGAGGATTTAAATGAATCTCCAATTGATAAAAAAAATATTATCAAGTTATTTAATTAAAAGAATAACCTGTTATTGAAGTTGGGTTTTACTTAAATAATATTTGTTTTATTAAGTATACATTTCAAATTTAAATAATAGGAATTGGATTTGATATATATTAAATTTTCAATGAATCCATTTTGAAATAGTGGAATATTTAAAGAGTGAAATATATGAACTATAAAAATTTAAGTTTGAAATATAGAAAATTTAAGCTGTGAAGTATATGGGAATTAAAATGGTTTATTTGGAGGTTCAAATGGATATTGTGATTTTATTTTGAAATTTAACGAAGCTATTTTACTTCATATATAAAGTAATATAGTATTTAAACCATTAAGTATTAAAAGCTATGTTTCAAAGCTATGATTTTAAGGTATATAAATTTGAAAAGGCTATGATTTTTGAAAAGAAATACTTGATATGATATGGATTTGGGTTTTTAAAAGATAAATGATATCGTATTTACGTAGTTTTGAAATGAATATTTTATTTTGGGTTTTAAAGGTATAAATTATTTTGAGATAACTGCGGTGTTATAATAACGTTTGTTGTTGAAGAGACCGCGGTATATATATATAAAAATTCGTTTATAGTATAAATTTGTTTCGAATTTTAAAATAAGCTAAATAATGAAGTTGATTTCGTTTATATAATATGGTTAAAGAATATATTTGAAATTCTATTGTATATAGAGTTTATAATAACTAAAATAAGGGTAAGGTTGAAGATAAATGTGAATATGATTTGAATTAAAGTATTTATGAATTATCTTCGAAAAATTTGTTTTGAAATGTAAATAAATTAAAATTTAAAGGGTATGATTTTGTAACTTGATTTTGGTTTGAGGATTTAAATGAATCTCCAATTGATAAAAAAAATTATCAAGTTATTTAATTCAAAGAATAACCTGTTATTGAAGTTGGGTTTTACTTAAATAATATTTGTTTTATTAAGTATACATTTCAAATTTAAATAATAGGAATTGGATTTGATATATATTAAATTTTCAAAGAATCCATTTTGAAATAGTGGAATATATATAGAGTGAAATATATGAACTATAAAAATTTAAGTTTGAAATATAGAAAATTTAAGCTGTGAAATATATGGGAATTAAAATGGTTTATTTGGAGGTTCAAATTGATATTGGGATTTTATTTTGAAATTTAACGAAGCTATTTTATTTCATATATAAAGTAATATAGTATTTAAACCATTAAGTATTAAAAGCTATGTTTCAAAGCTATGGTTTTAAGGTATATAAATTTGAAAAGGCTATGATTTTTAAAAAGAAATACTTGATATCATATGGATTTGGGTTTTTAAAAGATAAATGATATAGTATTTATGTAGTTTTGAAATGAATATTTTATTTTGGGTTTTAAAGGTATAAATTATTTTGAGGTAACCGCGGTGTTATAATAATGTTTGCTTGTTGAAGAGACCGCGGTATATTGTAAAAATTCTTTTATAGTATAAATTTTTTTCGAATTTTAAAATAAGCTAAATAATGAAGTTGATTTCGTTTACATAATATGGTTAAAGAATATATTTGAAATTCTATTGTATATAGAGTTTATAATAACTCAAATAAAGGTAAGGTTGAAGATAAATGTGAATATGATTTGAATTAAAGTATTTAAGAATTATCTTCGAAAAATTTGTTTTGAAATGTAAATAAATTAGGATTTAAAGGGTATGATTTTGTAACTTGATTTTGATTTGAGGATTTAAATGAATCTCCAATTGATAAAAGAAATATTATCAAGTTATTAATTAAAAGAATATCCTGTTATTGAAGTCGGGTTTTACTTAAATAATATTTGCTTTATTAAGTATACATTTCAAATTTAAATAATAGGAATTAGATTTGATATATATTAAATTTTCAAAGAATCCATTTTGAAATAGTGGAATATTTAAAGAGTGAAATATATGAACTATAACAATTTAAGATTTTGAAATTTAACGAAGCTATTTTATTTCATATATAAAGTAATATAGTATTTAAACCATTAAGTATTAAAAGCTATGTTTCAAAGCTATGGTTTTAAGGTATATAAATTTGAAAAGGCTATGATTTTTGAAAAGAAATACTTGATATCATATGGATTTGGGTTTTTAAAAGTTAAATGATATCGTATTTATGTAGTTTTGAAATTAATATTTTATTTTGGGTTTTAAAGGTATAAATTATTTTGAGATAACCGCGATGTTATAATAACGTTTGGTTGTTGAAGATACCGGGATCGGAAGTTGTCATACTCTCTGCCAACTCCGAAACCACCTTAACAACAGTGTAGGCGATGGAGTTTCCAGAATGAAGTAGGATGGCGGCGGCGTTTCCTTTGAGGTAAATACGTGGGCCCAACTCGCATGAGTTGGCATAAGGTGGCTAAAACAGGAGCGATACTCTGGCCAAGAGGGTTAGAGCCCTTTATCGGATACTTCTCTTCGATATTATACTCTGACTTTGGATTGATTAGGTGGCCACTTTTGATTTCTTTGATTTTAGGGGGGAGTTTGTCCGAGGTGGGCGGTAGTAGCTACTACACGTTACCACCATCCCGGATGCGTAATTGGTATATCTACCCTGGCATTGTCTAGTTGTGTCGTGTCACCAACCCTAGCGCGTCTTCTACGAGTTTCTATTTGTGTTGTACCTATGGAGTATCCTCTGGTAGCCTCCCGATCATGAGGTATTACGGTACCATATAGACAATTGGCATTTTACGTGTTAAGGTGGAAAATGTAAAGCCTTAATGCTATTTAAAAGTAAGTTTATTTTACAATTAGACACTATTATAATAGCGAAATATACTACATAGTAAATAGTTTAACGGATCCTTAGGAGATGTAAATCCCGAGCATCTCTTGAGTTACTGCACTCATATTTATTCCTGTTGATTTAACTTACATAAGATATTTTAGTTCTGACTCGAGTGTTTTTTCTCTTCAATTCGCTCGGGTCAGTCCGAGTGTTTCAGGATTTCGAAGACCTTAGCTCTAGAGGACGAAGACGGAGATTTATATTGTTATTATTTATTATATTCCACTACACTAATGTTGTTCCCCTGCATTGTTATATGGTATATGCAACTCTGATGTATGTTGTATATGTACAATCGAATATTTTAAAACAGCTCTATAAACTATATATCTTATTATTATATTTTATCCTTCCGCTGTGAGATTCTGTTTTGTTTTATTTCTTTCTCGTTTTTCTTATTTACCCCATAACAATCCGCCCTTCCGAATGGTTTGAATTGGCGCATGTCGATTTAAAGCGTACAAAAAGGCGGGATGTTACATCTGGATCACAGCTTTGGTTTAGCGATAAACCTTAGCTTTGTGGGGTCTAACTCTTTATTAATACGGTAGTAATACCCTATGGGAGTCGCTGAGTGTATATATATGAGAGAGCATATTTGAAATAGAAAATAGAATAAAATGGTATAGTAATTAATAGTTTCCATTAATTAATAGTTTCAATTACTGTAGTGAATTGGAACGTAGGTAATTATTAAATTGAAACCTCTAAAGGAAATAAGAGATTTAATTCTAGTTTATGAATGAAATTAAATGAAACTGAAATGGTAACCTATGAAATAAAGGATATTATTATTGAACATTTAATTAAATAAAGAAAATAGAATAAACTTGTATAACTTTCAATTATAATCCTTATAAACATATATATAACTTACCGAATATTAAAAGTTGAAAGGTTAATAAGAAATTGTAATAGATATTATACAAGTAATAAACTTGAGATAATGAAAGTATTCCTTTAAATTCTTTAATAAGTAAGAATTAGATGTTGTGGTTGTTAACCACTTAAGTATATATGAAATGATACTAATTAAAAATAATGTAAAGTAGGTACTGTGAGAAAGTAATCATTAACTTAAGTAAATAGTTCGAAGTTGCTTCTGAATAAAATTTGTATATGATAATATAAATAAACGAATATGATGCAATAAAGAAGAAACTTACATGACATTAAAATAGAAAAATAAATAATTGTAAGTAATAAATGAAATTTATAAGAATGAGCTTGATTTATTATTTGAAATTGTTGTTTGTTTTGGTTTATGGTCGTTTGACCGGTAAAAATCAAAGAAGTTTCGGCCGTTCATCATCGTCGAAATCAAAGTCGTCGGATCGGCGAACCATTTCTGGGTTTTGTAGAGGGGACCAAGAGGAGTCGATCTATGTGGCTTATTTCACGAATCGATGGTTAGATCGTCGTGAAAATCCTGATCAGGATTACAAATTGATAAGCGGCGGCGGCCTCTAGGGCGGTGCGCAGGGGGACAGTCAGGTGCGGCTCGGCGAGCTAGAGCCGATGGTGGTGGTCGGCTTGAAGGTGGGCGGCCGTAGGCAAAATTGGTGGTCAAAGGTCGGCGTGGATGGGTTCTTCCGTGTGTGCGTATTATAGGCTTGAGCGCGTGAGAAGAAAGGGGAGGTGGACTAAGGATGACGTGGCAATGGTTGGTTTAAGGTGAGTTTGTTTGTGTTCTTTTTTTATTTATAATTGAATTCAAATCGCATTTATCACTATATCTCTCGTATACGATATCCGTTTTACGCGCTATTTTTTTTGTTAAGATCGTAATAAAATTCCGGACATTTTGGCATGGATTTGGATACTGTCAAATTTTTGGGTTTAAATCGGATTTTAATTCGATTTAAATTCAAAAGGTGAGTGTTTTAACCCACTCACAACTTCTAAGATTTCTTATGTTTGTTAAATTCATTTATGATGTGATTTGAAATTTATTTATATCTGTTTGGTATATATTTCATCATTATCTCAGTTAATTTGCGTTTATTTAGTTAACTTGTTATTAATTGAATTATTGCATTTAAAACTGCTAGTTAAATTTATTATTTATTTATTGCATTTAAAACTGCTAGTTAAATTTGTTATTTATTTATTGCATTTAAAACTGCTGGTTAAATTTGTTATTTACTTATTGCATTTAAAACTTCTAGTTAAACAGTTATTTAATTCATTATTGGAAAATAAACTGTCAGTAATAAATTGTTAGTTGTTGATATGATTGTTTAAATTGGATGATGATTTTAATAAATGGTTGATGGTTGATATTGGATGAATGGATGCTGTATTTTATATTGTTATAAACTGCAAGTTATTATGTATTTTCATTTCATTCGGGGTTGCGGTTTGAAATGATATACAACCGCATTTTTTTTAAATTACGGATTGAAATGATAAATATCTGTATCACTGACCATAGGATAGAAAATTTTATATAGGCACCGCGGTATATCTATATAAAAAAATTTGAAATGATTTTCTATGGTTTTGGAATGAATATGGATTAAAAAAATATTAAATTTTGATATATATATATATATAGTAAAAATTCTTGAATTTAGCTATGTATAAATTTGTTTCGAATTTTAAAATAAGCTAAATAATGAAGTTGATTTCATTTATATAATATGGTTAAAGAATATATTTGAAATTCTATAGTATATAGAGTTTATAATAACTCAAATAAAGGTAAGGTTGAAGATAAATGTGAATATGATTTGAATTAAAGTATTTAAGAATTATCTTCGAAAAATTTGTTTTGAAATGTAAATAAATTAAGGTTTAAAGGGTATGATTTGTAACTTGATTTTGATTTGAGGATTTAAATGAATCTCCAATTGATAAAAAAAAATTATCAAGTTATTTAATTAAAAGAATATCCTGTTATTGAAGTTTAAGGGTTTTGCTTAAATAATATTTGTTTTATTAAGTATACATTTCAAATTTAAATAATAGGAATTGGATTTGATATATATTAAATTTTCAAAGAATCCATTTTGAAATAGTAGAATATTTAAAGAGTGAAATATATGAACTATAAAAATTTGAGTTTGAAATATAGAATATTTAAGCTATGAAATATATGGGAATTAAAATGGTTTATTTGGAGGTTCAAATGGATATTAGGATTTTATTTTGAAATTTAACGAAGCTATTTTATTTCATATATAAAGTAATATAGTATTTAAACCATTAAGTATTAAAAGCTATGTTTCAAAGCTATGGTTTCAATGTATATAGATTTGAAAAGTTTACGATTTTTGAAAAGATATACTTGATATCATATGGATTTGGGTTTTTAAAAGATAAATGATATCGTATTTATGTAGTTTTGAAATGAATATTTTCTTCTGGGTTTTAAAGGTATAAATTATTTTGAGATAACTGCGGTGTTATGATAACGTTTGGTTGTTGAAGAGACCGGGATCGGAAGTTGTCATACTCTCTGCCAACCCGAAAAACCACTTTAACAACCGTGTACGCGATGGAGTTTCCAGAATGAAGTAGGATGGTGGCGGCGTTTCCTTTGAGGTAAATACGTGGACCCAACTCCCGTGAGTTGGCATAAGGTGGCTAAAATAGGAGCGATTCTCAGGCCAAGGGGATTAGCGCCCTTTATCGGATACTCCTCTTCGATATATACTATGACTTTCGATTGATTTGGTGGCCACTTTTGATTTCTTTGATTTTAGTGGGGAGTTTGTCCGAGGTGGGCGGTAGTAGCTACTACGCGTTACCACTAGCCCGGATGCGTAACTAGTATATCTACCCTGACATTGCCTTGTTGTGTCGTGTCACCTACCCTAGCGCGCCTTCTACGAGTTTCTATTTGTGTCGTACCTATGGAGTATCCTCTGGAAGCCTCCCGATCAGGAGGTATTACGGTACTGTATAGACTATTGGCATTTTACGTGTTAAGGTGGAAAATGTAAAGCCTTAACGCTATTTAAAATTAAGTTTGTTTTACAATTAGACACTATTATAATAGCGAAATATACTACATAGTAAATAGTTTAACGGATCCTTAGGAGATGTAAATCCCGAGCATCTCTTGAGTTACTGCGCTCATATTTATTCATGTTGATTTAACTTACATAAAATATTTTAGTTCTGACTCCAGTGTTTTGTCTTTTCAATTCGCTCGGGTCAGTCCAAGCGTTTCAGGATTTCGAAGACCTTAGCTCTGGAGGACGAAGACGGAAATTTATATTGTTATTATTTATTATATTCCACTACACTCATATTGTTCCGCTGCATTGTTATATGGTATGTGTAACCCTGATGTATGTTTTATAAGTATAATTGAATATTTTAAAATGTCTCTATAAACTGTTTATTTGATTATTATATTTTAGCTGTGACGCCCAGCCTCTATGCACACGCTAGCCAAGGACACTACGGGGTAATGCCGTCAACTAGAATGGAGAATAAGGCTGTTGAGGAGAAACCGTGTAATTGCTTAGTGCGAGCACCGATATTTCAGGTAGTATAACATGCATAATCCGACATACCGATACAAACTCAAAACTACTACACAGTGTCTATATATACATTCTTCAGAAACAAACATAGAAACAAACATAACATAAATCAGTCACAGGTATCCATATCACAAAGGCGGAAAAAGATATGAATATTACACATAGAAGTGTACATCAGAGTAGTGGTCAAACAAGATTCACAGTATCTCAAAAGAATAGTTACAAGTGCTAGATAAAAGAATAAGTATACGTCAATGAGTCTATATCTCAAATGTATACCACCAAAAACTACTAATCTAAGTAGTTAGCCAAAAGTCACGATAATAATCCCAGATGAGAAGTCATGCAGAAGCACCTGTAACATCTCGGTCTGACCCGAGTATTATTTAATGTAACGCCCCACCTCTATACTCAGGCTAGCCAAGAACACTACGGTGTAGTGCTGTCAACTAGCACGGAGAATTAGGCTGTTGAGGAGCGACCATCCATGTGATTGCTTATCACACGGTGGCTATAAATAATCTTTGGAAACAAACATAGAAATAAACATAACACAAATCAGTCACAGACATCCATATCACAAAGGCGGAAGAAGATATGAATATATAACTAACACATGAAAGTGTACATCAGAGTAGTGGTCAAAAAGATCCACAATAATACAAAAGAATAGCAACACATGCTATACAAAAGAGTACAACTATGAGTCTATGTCTCAAGTGTATACAACAAAAACTGCTAATCTAAACAAGTAGCCAAAAGTCTGTGTAGTGAATCACTGGGGGAGAAGTCAAGCAGAAGCACATGTAACATCTCGGTCTGACCCGAGTATTATTTATAAGAAAATAATAAACGAATCAGTCTAGCTATAAATATTAGACGACATGATATAAAATAAGAGAAATGGCATATGCGAATAATATCCATAACATCATACTACTATAAGTATGTAAATGATAATCAACAAGAGATTAATCAATATCACAAGAATCTTCTCAAAGATCCAAAAGGGTATCATACCCAAAACTTGTACTCATAACAAGTCAATGACATAAATTCCAGAAATCAACACAAGAAATCCAGAAAATCATGAAAAAGAAAGAGGCCTATCACATGACGGTCCGAAGACCATGGGGAGCTACGCCATATGTGTGAGTCGAAATCACACAGATGAGGTCTAGACTAACCAAAAATGAAAAAGGTATGTGTGAGTGAAATCACACAAGTGGTGTCTAGTCTAACCTCGCAAACAAAAACGTATGTGTGAGTGAAATCACACAAGTGGTGTCTAGACTAACCAAGAAGGTAAAAAGGTATGTGTGAATGAAATCACACAAGTGGTGTCTAGTCTAACCAAGCAAACAAGAGACATCGCACAACTGCTAGTCTAAATCATAAGAATGATCGTCATGATCAACGAGAAGTGTCAATTACACTAAGCTAGTAAATATAAAAGTTTAGCTTCATGTCCCATAACCCCTTGCTTAACTTAAATATTTATGAACAAACTGTAAATCTTCACTAGAAAATTGTCACAAGAGGTTCAATCGAACAAGTCCAAAAATTAACCGTCGAAGCAAACGCAAGCCTTTCATACCACTTGTTTTACTAGGCCGTTTAATTAGATTTTTCATCCGAGTGAGGTAAAGGTTTGTATATACTAATAGACTGGAAAACGGTTTTATAAACGAGTTTGGTATTGAAAATAAAGTTGAAATCATTTTGATGAAAAAGTTTTGATATTTACTACTAGTATTGAAACCTTCATATTTCTAAAGTTGTCTCGAAGAATGGTCAACTCAGCATCTCAACAAAGCAAGTTCTATTGAATGTTTTTCAGATAAGATCCCCTACGGAGGGGGGTCCAGGTGGGTGGCAACCCCCCAAGGTGGGGGTGCGGGGGCAACACCCCTGCTACGGGGTTCGACCTGCCCGGTCAGGTCGCGGGGGTCCAGGGGGCAGCGCCCTCGGCGGGGTGCGGGGCAGCGCCCCGTCCAAAACGGTACGACCTAGTGAAGACCTAAGGGAGGATAGGATCGAGTGACCTAAAGGGGCACGCGACCTAAAGGTGTTCGTGACCTAGTGGTCGAGCGACTTAACAAGGTTCACGACCTAAGAAAAACAAGGTCACGCGACCTAACAGGAAAGAAGGTCAAGCGACTTAACAAGGTTCACGACCTAAGCAAAACAAGGTCACGCGACCTAACAGGAAACAAGGTCAAGCGACCTAAGGGGTTACGCGACCTAACGTAACACGGGTCAAACGACCTAAGGCATCACAGGTTGAATGACCTAACTGCTTAAGGGACAGACGACCTAAAGAAGTTTGCGACCTAATGGGGTTCACGACCTAAAGGTATTCGCGACTTAACGGGTTATAGGTGTAACGACCTAACGACATAAAGGCCTAACGACCTAAAGGTGATAGGGTTACGTGACTTAGGGACAGAAGTAGGACCGAACGACCTACGACCTAGGAGACTCACGACCTACGACCTAAGGCCCGCGCGACCTAGTGAAATAGCAGAGGCAATATTAGGTCGGAGATGACTTACGACTTAAGGCCAGCGCGACCTAAAGTTTTAACACGCGAGCGACCTAACGTTATAATGGCCAAACGACCTAAGGCTTAAATCGCGAACGACCTTCGGCTTAAGGCTTAACTCGCGAGCGACCTACGACCTAACATCCAAGCAACTTTTCCACGCGCGCAAGCCACGAGCCTGAGCGACCTAAGGGTCCAGAACGACCTAAGGCTGGAAATTCACCAAAAACACTAAAAAGTGGAGTTTTTCGCCAATCCAATCCAAACCAAATGCAAATGTGCATGTTAAAGTGATAGTGAACCATTCCCAACAGTCCAAGATAGTTATAAGCAAGAGTGTGAGATAAAAATCTCACTTTTTCACTAAAATGGATGAAGATGAAGCTTGAAGCCAATGGAGAAGCAATCCAAAGCTTAAATCCAATATCTTCTACTTGAATTTGGAGTTGAATGTTGGATTAGCAATTAAATTTGAGCTTGGAGTTTTAATTTCCCATTCTCTTCACCATTAATGAAAATTTCAAGTTAGTTAGGAATTTATGAAGAGTGAGGAGAAGGGGGTTGGAACTTGGGCTTAATAGGTTAAACTAACCCAAAGTCCAAAGCGGGAAAAGTTAGTGAAATTTCACTAACTCCAAACCTATCGATGTCTATACTTAGAAAAGTTGTAAATGGCATTTCGAACTTAATGGAAGTGGTCTCGAGTCCTAATTTGACCATTTGCAAAAAGTAGCTTTTCAGACCAATATCCGATTAACGACAAAATATTTAAATAAAATATTTAAATATAAAATCGACAAATATGCGGGTTGTTACATTTAATAAGAAAATAATAAACGGATCAGTCTAACCATAAATATCAGAGGAAATGATATAGAATAAGAGATATGACAAAAACGTATGATAACTGTAAAGCCATACTATGATAAGTATGTAATTGAAAACCAACTAGAGATTAATCAATATCACAACAATCTTCTCAAAGAACAAAAAGAATGTCATACTCTTTATTTTTATTCACCAAACCATAAATATTGACAATTATATCAATGCCAATCATAAAAGTTAATGATGCGCAAATTCACCAATGCCCAAACATTAATAAAACTTATCAATGAAAATCACTAAAATTGGAGAAACACAAATTCTAGAAATCATCAATGAAAATCCAGAAATCACAAAAAGGGGGAGACCTATCACAAAACGGGAGCATGAAAACTCACCAATACGCGTATCACAAGCGGGACGCTATCCCATGGTCCCTAACCATAGAGCCGGTGCAACAACGTAGTACAATATCGGTACGCCCGAGGAACCTGAAACTCGAATAATTCGGAACAACGACGTAGTACAACGGTACGTCCGATTGACCGAACTCCATCAAAGAACATGGGTCGCTAGCCTACAAAAATTGAGTCAAAACTCCAAATAATACATAGGTCGTTAGCCAATAAAAGAAATGAGACGAAACTCAATAAAACGAGGTACCATCCCCTATGTGGACAAAGAAGCATAGCATATCGCTAGTCTAAATCACAAAATGATCATCAGCGATCAACAAGAAGTGTCAATTACACTAAGCTAGTAAATATATGAGCTTAGCTTCATGTCCCATAACCACTAGCTTAACTTAAATATTTACGAACAAATTGTAAGTCTCCACTCGGTAATTGTCACAAGAAATTCAATCGAACCAGTCCAAGAATTAACCGACGAAGTAAATCCAAGCGTTTCATACCACTTGTTTTGCTAAGCCGTTTAAGTAGATTTCTCATATGAGTAAGGTAAAGGTTTGTATATGCTAGTAGATTGGAAAATGGTTTTATAAACAAGCTTGATATTGAAAATAGCGTTGAAATCGTTTTGATAAAAGAGTTTTGATATTTACTACTAGTATCGAAACCTTTGTATTTTAAAGTGACAGAGCACAAAAATGATTGTAGAAACAATCAATCACTAAATCTCACATACGAATGTGAATTAATTCCAAAGAAATCGATATCAAATCCATCAAAATGGATATTTCCAAAAATACCATATTAGAAGTCATCAAAGCCGAATAATTGATAGCATCATCTAGGAATCAAAACGAATCGATAAAAATTGGAATCATAAACAAAATAGGCAAAAATAGACATAATAGGCAATTAGGAGCAGGTCAGTCGACTGGCTCAATGAGTTCAGTCGACTGAACTCAGTCCCTGAATATTCGCGAGATGTTGGTCAGTCGACTGGACTCAGTATGCCAGTCGACTGGATCAGAACCTGGGAAGTGCTCAGGTAGCAGGTCATTCGAGTGGCCCAAAATTCCAGTCGACTGGAACCTGTTTCCTGCACTTTCAAGCCTATGAAAATGAAGGAAAATTCCTTCCAAAATGCATTCGGTCGAGCAACGGCACAAGGGATTTACGCGAATCAGCTACCTAGCCCTATAGGCTCTTCGATGCATCACCAAAACCATGTTCAAACAACAAAGCTATGATTTTTGAAGATTTGAACTCAAAACACTAAAATTTGGAATATTCACAAAACCAATCCAAATCAAAATCAAATGAACATGAATAAGTGTTAGGAATTCATACCCAACAATCAAAGATAATCATAGACTTAGATGTGAGATAAAAATCTCACCTTTTCACAAAAATAAGGAAGGAGAAGCTTGAAAGCAAAGGAAGAATCAGCCACACTTCAACACAACCCAAATGAGCTTGAATCTAAGCTCAAAAAGAACATTCCCAAAGTTAGGTTTAGGAATTTATGAAATTGAAAGGAGAATGAGTTGGTGAAGAAGAAGATGGTGCTTACCAATAGCTTCTCTATGGATTTAGAGCTAGAACTTGATTTGCAAATGGAAACTATGGCTTGGAGTTTTAATTTCCCATTCCTCTCTCCATTATTTCTAAATCTTGAGTATTAGGAATAGAAATGGAGTAATGAAGAGAAGAAGGGTGAAGCTTGGGTCTAATGGGCTGAAACAAAACCAAAGCCCTAAGTGAAAAAGTAGTAAAATTCCACTAACTCCAAACATATTAAAGTTTATACTCAAAAAGATCGCAAACGTCATTTTGAACTCAATGGGGTGGTCTCGACTCCTAATTCGACCATTTGCAAAAGGTAGCCTCTCGGACTAAAATCCGACTAACGATGAAATATTTAAATAAAATATTTAAATACGAAATCGAAAAATATGCGAGTTGTTACAGACTCCCCTCCTTAAAGAAATTGCGTTCTCGTAATATTTAAGAAGAAAACATAACGTAACAACCATAAAAGCAAATTCAACGCAAAAGAAATTTGAAATAAAAAGTTCACCTCAAAGAGCACGAGAAAGTATGTCCGGATGTGTTCGCTCAATGAATTCTCTGGATTCCCAAGAACAATCCTTAGGATTTGAGGACCATTGAACTTTCACAAGCAGGACATCTTTATTTCGAAGGCGTTTGACCTCCAAAGAAATAATTCGAATAGGATGTTGCTCATAAGTTAAATTAGACGAAACTTCAATTTCTTTCACAACACCGGGCTCAATAATAGAATCGGAATCTTGAAGGCATTTCCGTAATTGAGAAACGTGAAACACGTCATGAATAGCAGAAAATTGAGCCGGTAATAAAAGGCGATAAGCCACGGAACTAATACGTTCGGTGATAGGAAATGGACCAATGTAACGAGGTGCTAGCTTTCCCAATCGACTGAAACGCACAACACCCTTCATAGGTGAAACACGAACAAACACGAAATCTCCCACAGAAAATTCTAATTTCCTTCTTCGGTTATCGGCATAGGATTTTTGTCTACTTTGGGCCTCTTTCATCCTATGACGAATAAAATCAATCTTTTTTATGGAATCACGAATAAAATCTGGACCTAAAACCAGTTTCTCACTGGCCTCAAGCCAAAAAGAAGGAGATCGGCATGGCCTTCCATAGAGTGCCTCAAAAGGTTCCATACCAACACTAGATTGGAAGCTATTATTATAGGTAAACTCAACAAGAGAAATATGATCTTCCCAACTTCCACCAAAATCAAGAACACATGCACGAAGAAGATCTTCAAGAGTTTGATTCACACGTTCGGTTTGTCCATCGGACTGAGGGTGATAAGCGGCGCTAAAATTAAGCTTCGTTCCCAAAGCTTTTTGAAGACTCTGCCAAAATCCACTAGTAAACAATGGATCACGATCACTAACAATAGAAGAAGGAACTCCATGCAATTTTACAATTTCTTCAATAAAGAGTTTGGCCAAGAGAGGAACAGTCCGATTAGACTGAACGGGAATAAAATAGGTGGATTTAGTAAGTCTATCAACTATCACCCATAAGCTATCATAACCCGAACGAGAACGGGGAAGGCCGTCAATAAAATCCATGGAAATTTGATCCCACTTCCAAATTGGAATTTCTAAATGTTGCAATAATCCACCGGGCCTTTGATGCTCGGACTTGACAAGTTGGCAAGTCATGCAACACTTAACAAAGTTAGCAATATCAGATTTCATTCCCTCCCAATAATAAAGTCGTCTCATATCCGCGTACATTTTAGTACTACCGGGATGAATGGCAAATTTAGAACGATGAGAATCCTCTAAAATGTCTTTACGAAGATCACTAATATTTGGCACGATAACTCTACCAAATTTTCGAATACCGCTACGAAAATCAATATCAAAGTCTTTCAAACCTTTAATATCAATTTTATCCCTAAAATTTTGGCCAAGAAGAGCCAATTCGGGATCAAACCTTTGAGCTTCAAGAATGCGGTCTAAAAGAGAAGGATGAGCCTCAAGGCTACATAAAATAAGGGATGAACATAAATCAGAAACATGATCTCGAATCTCACAAGTGGATAAAACCCCGAGATCATTCCATTCGGATATCATCATAGAAACAACCGCTTGTTGCTAGCGACAAAGTGCATTGGCAACACGATTTCCCTTTCTGGGAGTGTAAAGAATGTCAAGATCATAAGATGCAAGGAACTCGAGCCAACGTTGTTGACGCAAATTAAGTTCCTTTTGAGAAAATAAATATTTCAAAGATTTATGATCGGTGTAAAGAATGAATTTTTCTCCCAAAAGATAATGACGTCAGATTTAAAGGGCGAATACAATAGCCGCGAGCTCTAAATCATGAGTGGCATATATAGTCTCAGCGGGCTTCAATTGCCTAGAAGCATAAGCCATAACACGTTCTCTTTGCATAAGAACGGCACCCAAACCAACGCGACTAGCATCGGTATAAATGATAAAATCTTGGTTCCCCTCGGGAATCACAAGAATAGGAGCATCGGAAAGGAGTTCTTTCAATTTATGAAAAGAAGCTTCACATTTGTTCGACCAAATGTATTTAACTCCCTTCTTTGTTAAGCTAGTAAGAGGCATAACAATTTTAGAAAAGTCTTTGATAAAACGACGGTAATAACCCGCCAATCTGAGAAAACTACGGATGTCCATCACACTCTCTGGTCTCTTCCAATTTTGAATCGTTCTTTGAAGGATCCACATAAATTCCGGATTCAATCTGATGATGCTTTTAATTGATTGCTCCTAATATTTTCCAACACAATCTGATGGTGCTTTTCATGTTCCTCCTCGGTTTTAGAATACACAAGAATATCATCAATAAAGATGAGAACAAATCGATCGACGAAGTCTTTGAAAACTCTATTCATAAGGTCAATGAAATAAGCCAGAGCATTCACTAAACCAAATGGCATAACAAGCCATTTATAAGATCCATATCGAGTACGGAATGATGTCAAAGGAATGCTATCCTCTACAATACGAAGCTGATGAAACCCGGTTGCCAAGTCCAATTGTGAAAAGGCTCTAGAACCACTAAGTTGATTGAATAGATCATCAATCCGAGGTAAAGGATATTTATTTTTGATAGTAAGATCATTAAGCTTGCAGTAGTCAACGCAAAGCCTAAGTGTACCATCGGATTTCTTCACGAATATAGCCGAAGCTCCCCAAGGCGAGGAACTAGAGTGAATAAATTGCTTTGTCTCCAATTCGGATAATTGTTTGCGCATCTCCTCGTTTTCCCTATTGGACATGCGTTAAGGAGGACGAGTGATAGGTTGAGCTCTAGGAATGAGATTTATTCTGAACTCAATTGCTCGGTTAGGTGGCAATCCTAAAACGGGCTCAAATATGTCGAAAAATTCACGAACAACATGAATAAGAGAAATGACATCTTCCTCATCATCATTATCGTCATCATGAGGATTTAAAGAATACAAAGATGCCGTCAAGTTGGAATCTGAACGTTTAAGATCAATAGAAATCTGCTTAACAGATTGAGGATGCCGAAGATGAGTAGTCCACTCAGGACATAGGATATGAGCTTCATAACGGTCAAGCCAATCCATTCACAAAATCATTCCAAAGCCTAAGTAATGCATAACATGCAAATCGGCTCGGAAAGAAAAATCGCACAAAATAATTTCGACATCATTGCACAATAAACTGATTGTTGCGGATCCACCAACCGGATTCGCAATTCTCAAAGAAGTCATTAAAAACATAACATCCAAAGAAAGAGTATCAACAAGTTCTTTTGAAATAAAAGAGTAGGACACCACCGTATCAAAAAGAACTCGAATAGGTTGATCACGAAATATAATAATGCCATCAAGGATAGAATGAGAAATACCTTGACCACGAGAAGTGTTGCTAGGGGCTTGTGCAACATTTAACTTTCCCTCCTTCTTGCCTTGAAGTTTGGGACATGAAGATAAAAGATGACCCGAACTTTTGCAATAGCGACAAAAGAGAGGTTTCGGACATCTATTGGCATAATGGTCTTTAGAACCACAATTATGCCATTGCCCACCACTTGAGGTAGAAATCTTTGCCACCGGAGTTGCTTGCTTCCCTTTCTTATTGGGATAAGGACCTTTGAATTTCATAGGCCTTTTCTTATTAGTGAAGTTCGGTTTAGCACTCCCATCCTCAACATCACTTACTCTATCAGCCTCTTCAAGTCTAAGGGCGATATCAATGAGTTGATCAAAAGAAACTTCTAATTTTAGAAGTAATGGCTTCTTGAGATTTTTATTCAAGCCATAGACAAATCTTTGGTTCTTCTTCAATGGGGTGTTTATGTATTCGACCCCGTATTTAGAAAGTGACTCGAAGGATGCGACATAATATGCCACGGAGGATTCACCTTAAACAAGGTCTATGAAACGACGAGCTAATGTCACCTTCTCAGCTTCTGGCACAAACTTTAATTCGAATCATTCCCGGAATTTCTCCCAAGTAAGATCTGTTTCATTCATTTCAGAAATCAGAAGCTCGTACCAGTCTAATGCTCTTTCTTGGAGCATACTAGAGGCCACCTGAACTCGGTGAAGATCAATAAGATTCATGCGAGAAAAGATTCGATTGCATGCTCTTAGCCAAGCCTGGACTTCAATAATGGTTTTGGAACCTTTAAATGGCTTTCCATCCAAAGTGGTATAATCGTTGCACAAAGGTGCAAATCCTGACTTAGGGTGAGTAGGCTCCGGATTAAAACTGGCTGCATGAGCATTATTTACTAGGTCAAGAAGCAGCTAGGAAGACATAAATACTCCATCCTGGGGAATAGCACTAGATTGACCGGTGTTGGGACGGCCTGGTCTAACCATTTCTCCTCTTTAAGAAAGAAAGAAAGAAGAAGAAAAAGGTTGTTCACAAAATGAATATCAAACAATAATGATTGATAAAACAAGGAATCACAAAGGAAAATAGGATAGAACGGTACGAAGACACTAATTAAATCCTAAGGCACGACTCCTAAGACGGACTTAGGACGATGATCCTTGTTAAATTATTCTACGTTGTTCCGAAGTTTAGCTCTGATACCAAGCTGTGATGCCCCACCTCTATACCCATGCCAGCCAAGGACACTATGGGGTAATGCCGTCAACAAGCATGGAGAATAAGACTGTTGAGGAGTGACCATCCGTGTAATTGCTTAGTGCGAGCACCGATATGTCAAGTAGTATAACATGCATAATCCGACATACCGATACAAACTCAAAACTACTACATGGTGGCTATATATATTCTTCGAAAACAAACATAGAAACAAACATAACATAAATCAGTCACAGATATCCATATCACAAAGGCGGAAAAAGATATGAATATTACACATATAAGTGTACATCAGAGTAGTGGTCAAACAAGATCCACAGTATCATAATAGAATAGTTACAAGTGCTAGACAAAAGAATAAGTATACGTCAATGAGTCTATATCTCAAATGTATTGTAACAACCTGATATTTTCAACCACTCGCATCCATTATAAGTGTATAGGTAGACACTCATGCCGGAATTGAATTGCTCAAAATACCGCGTTGTAAATAAAAATTTGGCAAATCTCAGAATATAAAGTAAATAAAACTCACAGATCACAGACACAGAGTATATAAAAAATGCAGCTGAAGAAAAGAGATAGTAGTTCATGAAGCTACTATATAAATATGAGATACATCAGAGTTAAATAAGATACAACAGAAGAGTAACAGGATACATCAGGTACAAATCAGATACGTCACTGAACCACTGGATACTGAAACAAAATAGATGGCTGGATCTTCAAGGAAAGCCCCAACGCCGAAGGTGAATCTGGAATGCTAACTCACTCAATCTGACCCGAGCATAAAGCAAAACACAAAACCCTCGAGTCAGGACATAAATACTTATAAACTGCAAATCAACTCAAGTGAACAGTAACAAAATGCATCAGTAACTTAAAGGATTCTTGAGACCGCCCATCCTCTAAGGATCTGTTAAACTATTTACTATGTAGTAATATACGCTATATACGGTAGTGTCTAATCAGTAAAGTATAATCATATAGAAAATAGCGTTAAGGGGATGGTGAACCTTAACGCGGTCAGATCTTTAAAATCAAAATCGTAGTGGGCTCGATATAAGGATATGACACGGCACGCGAGGCAATGCCAGGGTGGATACACCGTTTGCACTCCTGAACCGGTGGTAACGGCAAGCCAGCAGCTTCCACCCACCTCGAACAATACCCCCGAATCAAAGTGGCGCCACCGAATCGAATCACAACAATAATAAAATAGTTTCCGATGGAGCATGCTCGATGAAAGGTGCGACCCTTTGTGTAGCTCGGTATAGCTCCTGTTTTAGTCATATATGCCAACTCACGGGAGTTGGGTCCACGTAACATACCTCGAGAACGTCGCCACCATCCTACTTCATTCTGGAATCTCCACCGCGTACACGGTTGTTAAAGTGGTTTTCGGTATTGTCCGGCTATAAGACAATATCCGATCCCGGTCTCTTTAACAACCAATCGTTATTATAACCCATGGATATTTATTTCGAATAATTTATACTTTCAAGACCAAAATATCATACTCATTTCAAAACAATATCACAATTGTATCATTTCCATTTCAAAAATAATTCAATATTATATCATTCAAATAAAACACAAATTTTCAAATCATTGAATATTTCTTTAAATTTATTAAACTTGAAATATTCCTTTAAATTATCATAGCATTTTGGAAATGTTACCTTAAGGAATCATAGCATTTTTGGAATGTACTACTTTCCACTTTACATTGTATATAATTCAAAGTATTGATAAGCTTAAAATTTTAACATGTCAATTTATCATAGCCTTATAGTTAAATAAACTTTCTTACTGTAATATACAATTTAAACCGAAATTCTTATGTTAAGTTAAAAGCACCTTATTAACTTAAATTATCATTACAATAAAGAAACTTTATTATTTTAATCATTTAAAGTATGCCATTCACATAAATTAAAACTTGCTTATCAAATGTACGTTATCAACTTACATTTTATTATTACAGAAAGTAACATTTATCATTTTAATCAATTTAAAATACACCATTACATTGATTAAAATCTACGTGTCAAATGTACGTTTTAAATTTTATATTCCTATTACAATAATGAACATTTATTAATTAAATCAATACCACACTACTTAAAACTTTACATGTTTCTTTCTTAATTAAAACTTTACATGTTCTTGCATTAGTTAAAACTTTCATGTTCTCTCATTAATTAGGATTTACACGTTTCTTTCATTAATTACATTTCTTTCATCAATTAAAACATATACCTTTCTTTCATTAATTAGGAATTTACATGTTCCTATCATAAATTAGAACACTATACATTCTTTCATTAATTAAAACCTATACGTTTCTTCCATAAATTAAAACATATACGTTTCTTTCATAAATTAAAGCCTATACGTTTCTTTCATAAATTAAAACCTATACGTTTCAACCTATACGTCTCTTTCATTAATTAAAACTTAACATTTCAGATTTATATTACCATTTCACAAATTTAACTAAACTTCTAGTTTATTTAATTAATTTAACATCTTTAGTTAAAACTCAAATTTCACATTTTCAAGTCAAGTTATATTTTAAAATTTCATTTTCAACAGTCATTTATTCAACCACTTAAATTTATAGAAAATCAATAATTCTTTAATAAATCACTTAAATTCAAATATAAATCAATTTATCATATTTACCATTTTACAAATAAAATTAAAGTCCATTTTATTCATGTAACTTAAATATCATTTTTAGTCAAAATTCCAAATTTCAAACATAAGTTATATTTCAAAATCCAGTTAATCCATTCATAAATTACATTTTTAACACATAGAAAAATCATAATTTATTTATTTTAAAACCTTTCAAAATCTATTTAAATAAAATTTCATAATTTTATATTTTTAAAATACTTAAAATATTCAAAGCACTTTATAGAATAACCACGGGTCTGTATATAGTTTTCTAACCTAGGTCAAGTGATACGGATATGTATCATTTCAATCCGCAGTTTAAAAGGTAAAAATCCGGGTTCTATCATTTCAAACCCGCAATCCCAAGTTTAAATAAATAAATAAAATAACTCAGGCCTATCATTTCAGCCCATGATGATTTTTATCCTAACAGGGAACTTGCAGTGTGATCATATACAGAAATAATATAAACAATGTCAATATCACAATATACAGTCATGTATCAGATGTCAGGTGAAAATTAACAGTTTTAACATGGTAATAACATGGTAATAACATGGCATAACATATCATATGATCATCATTAACTTGCATAAACATTTTACATTACTAAACACTTGTCATCAATCCACTTTTCATAAGTATATATGTCAGAGTGAGAAAGACTCACCTTTTTCAAAGCTAGAGACCAAAACAACATACAAGCACGACTCCAAAGGCACGACAAGCACAATTTCACGGCTTTTGATTTGAGTTGAAAGATAGCCAAGATATGATTTTGTATCAACAACCCAAAACAAAACAAACGAGACAATATATAAACATTCAACATAAAATAACATTGAAACAATTTTGAAATACAAAGCGAAATGAACAAGATAGATTGAACCTTGCTTCAACCACTTCAATGCTTGGCCTAAGGGACATTTATGCTTGGCTATGATGATGCTTTGGCTCAGGTATGACATCATATAGGTCAGGTTTAACATCATATAGGCAAGGCAACAAGTGGAGATGAAGGGAATGAGGCAACAATGGTCAAAAACATTATTTTTAGGCATGTAGGTTGCAATTTGAAGGGTTTGGCCACCATAGATAGCTCGGCCATGGTCATGGTTGGTGGAGTAGATGGTGTTGGAGGCATGGAAGAGATTTAGGATTTTGTGGCTGCGGCTATGGAGAAGAGGCCGATCCAAACTTAGAAGAAAAACAAGGCAAAATTGCATAGAAAAGCAAGAAAAGTAGAAAGAAGAGAGGGATTTACCTTTTTTTTTTTCTTCAAGGTGGAGGCCATGATTTTTAGGGTTTTGGAGCTTCAAAAATTCGTGAATGACAAGAGGAAGTCGGCTGCAAAGGATGGGGAAAGGAATGGCTAAGATGAACTGATGTATTAATGACAGAAGAAACTGCAAAAGAAACGGATAAAACGTTTTTTTCCGTTTCTTAGATCTTAACCCTTTCATATTTCTCATATATATTTATATACATCCAAATAACTGAAAATATTTAAAATATCAGTTAAAATTCGAAAATATAACAGCTAAACAAAATATTAAAAATTAAATATTAATTAGATATGATTAAATAAGAAAAATAGCACAGAAAAATGAAAACTAGACTTAAGAATTAGAAATAACTTCAATACACTTTGGAAAAATTTAATTAAATTTTAATACATGTAAAATGAATAAAATAAAGTAAAACACAGAAAATAAAAGTGATTGCATAAAATAAATAAATAAATTTTAATTATATATATAATTAAAATAAGAAAATGGCTTAAAATTGTAGACTAGGCTTTTAAAATTAGAAATAAATCCAAATGAACTTTAGAAAATCTTCATGGACATGTAAAATATTTATAACAAAAAAAATAACAAAAAAAATAAAAGTGCATTCAAAAAAAAAATTATTAAATATAATTTACATGAAGAAAATGGCAGAAAATTAGAAAATAGCCTTTAAAAATAGGAAATAAATACAGTAAATTTTGGAAAAATTCTATTATCATTTAAAAATATTTAAAAGCCAAAATATACATAATAAAAAATATTATCACATATTAAAATAAAATATAACCAAGAAGAAGTAATTTATACAATTTAAAATAGTCATTGTTAAATAACCCTATATACGCACAATATTGTAAAGGGTATAACTTTCACAATTTACGTCCAAATTCAACGAAACGAAAAGTGGTGTTCTTATAATTTTATGTACTTTCATAATAAAAGAAAAAATTTAAATTTTTAAACTTTTAAAATTTTAAGTTGAAAGTCACAGTTTGACTATTTTGACCAAAATCAGCATTTCAGGCAAATATTCAACTTACAAAATTTTGGAATTATAACTCATATAAAAATCAAGATTATATTTAAATAATAAATTTAATCATTTCAAATAAGTAAAATAAGTTTTTAAATCAAAATCTTACATTAAAAATAATTAAAATATACAATAAAATAATTACAAAATACAGGGTTGTTACACTCTCCTCCACTCAAAACTTTTCGTCCCCGGAAAGGAATGAGGTATGGAAGGGCACAGATAAGATAGAGTGAAATAGGATTAAGATAAGATGACAATAAGATTGAAGTTATACCTGATAACTGTTGTTATAGGTAAGTTTTACAAGGTGGAGATTATCAAAGATTATAGAAAGATTTCTAAACAGAAAGATCATAGAAAGATGCGTATACCAGTCTATAGCAAGATGAGGACGATAAGAACAACCAAAAGATAGTTTGAAAAACAAAATAAGAAAATGAATTTGAAAGCATGGAGATTTCAACTTAAATAGAAAATAAAATTTTACACAAGTTACATAAATCTTAACTATCTCAAATTTCATTATCTTATTATCCAATCATCTTAAATTAACAAATTTTTTTTTTAAAACCATGGGTTAGAAAAATAATCATTTATTACACTCACAATGTATTTAATAAATTTTATTCTTCTTTATTCCTAATAAAAATTAAATTTATTCCTCTCAATATATTTATCACTCATGTTCAATATACTTACACTTAATATAACTGCTTTCTTTTATTCTTAGTTCTTTTAACATCATTTTATTGTAAGTTATTCAATTTCCCTTTATATATTTACCTCTGTTAATCATTTTATAATTAAAATTTAAGTGTATAACATTTATTATAACCACTCAAATTTTATTTATAAAATCTTTTTATATTGTATATTACCCAATTACATTGTTAACTTCTGAAATTAAGGTAAGTTATATTGGTATGAAATTGTGTCATACAAATAAATCTTTCCAATTCAATTATCTCAAGTTTAATCATTTATCCAAATTTTTTGATTTTCTTTTTATAATTGAAATTATTGTTAAAAATAAAATTTAAGAATTAAATTTCTGATTTCTTCAAACCATTTAGAGATAAGTAATAATATATATATAATATGTCAAATCAAATTTCAATCATATATCTATATATATTATAAATTAAGTCATATTTTAGAAATTCAAATCAATTTAATTTCCCAAAACAAAGCTGTAGCAAGACTACAGAACAGTCTCTTCACTTCGAAACTCGAAAATGAACGTCGATGATGCTGCAGTCATCACCGAAGTTATTTTCCAGCGACAAAGAGAAGAGTACTAATTTTAAACTTCAAATTCTTTGGAAACAAATTTCTATTTGAAAATATTTTAAATATTATATCCCTTTGAACTTTTAAACAAAAGGTTTGGAACCATCGGAAATTAAATTCTCAAATTTCTTTTTCTAAATTCATTTAAGTTCCCATATAAATTTATAAACAATTATTTATAAATTCATTTATAGAATAATAAATGATAAATCAAGTATTATCATTTCAAATTATCAATTTGAATCATTTTACTAAGTTCCATAAATATATATATCAAAATTTTATTTCATTAACCAAAACAAAATTTAAAATAATATCGTGTCAGTTTGTTCTGTCAAAGTGTTTTAGAAATCCTGTCGATAGCGTTGATCAGACGAATCGATCGGAAACCCAAATCAACATCAACAACTCCAACAACACAATATAAAAAAAATATAGATTGACAAATACAATTCAAAATGTTTGAAAATATGTTGGAAACAAAAGACAAGTTGATTAAATACAGAGTAGGGAGGGGAATAAGCTAAAATAAATCACGGGCAACCTTAATCGGGTCAACCGTGACTTAAAGTATAAGATCGAAGTGGATTTTCTAGGGTAAATCTACTTTTGATCTCAAGAGTTAGAGTTTGGGATAATAGGAGATACTAGCATCTAAACCGAGGATATAAAATCTTTGGTGAATCGATACTGTTGTAATGGAGTTTCACCCCTCTTACAAGAAAATTTTTGAGATTGGCGGGACCGCCAATTCACTATAAAGATCATTCGAAGTGGAGTTGTGGGATACTCCAGAATCAAATGAAGATGAATAGCAGGGAATAAGAATGGACTTTGGAACCGCAGGGAACGTTCCAAAATTCAAAGGAATCGAGTCAAAAGGGAAGAGATTCAAACTCGAATGAAAGTGATTCTGTAAATACATTCACTCTATATGCTGAGTTTTGCCTAGAGCTACCAAAGCTCTGATACCAACTGTAACAGCCCGATATTTTCAACCATTCGCATCCATTATAAGTGTATAGGTAGACACTCATGCCGGAATTGAATTGCTCAAAATACCGCGTTGTAAATACAAAATTTGGCAAATCTCAGAATATACAGTAAATAAAAATCACAGATCACAGACACAGAGTATATAAAAAATGCAGCGGATGAAAAGAGATAGTAGTTCATGAAGCTACTATATAAATATGAGATACATCAGAGTTAAATAAGATACAACAAAAGAGTAAAAGGATACATCAGGTTACAAATCAGATACATCACTGAACCATTGGATACTGAAACAAAATAGATGGCTGGATCTTCAAGGAAAGCTCCAACGCCGAAGGTGAATCTGGAATGCTAACTCACTCAATCTGACCCGAGCGTAAAGCAAAACACAAAACCCTCGAGTAAGGACATAAATACTTATAAAGTGTAAATCAACTCAAGTGAACAGTAACAAAATGCATCAGTAACTTAAAGGATGCTTGGGACCGCCCATCCTCTAAGGATCCGTTAAACTATTTACTATGTAGTAATATACGCTATATACTGTAGTGTCTAATCAGTAAAGTATAATCATATAGAAAATAGCGTTAAGGGGATGGTGAACCTTAACGCGGTCGGATCTTTAAAACCAAAATCGTAGTGGGCTCGATATAAGGATATGACACGGCACGCGAGGCAATGCCAGGGTGGATACACCGTTTGCACTCCCGGACCGGTGGTGACGGCAAGCCAGCAGCTTCCGCCCACCTCGAACAATACCCCCGAATCAAAGTGGTGCCACCGAATCGAATCACAACAATAATAGAATAGTTTCCGATGGAGCATGCTCGATGAAAGGTGCGACCCTTTGTGTAGCCCGGTATAGCTTCTGTTTTAGTCATATATGCCAACTCACGGGAGTTGGGTCCACGTAGCATACCTCGAGAACGTCGCCACCATCCTACTTCATTCTGGAATCTCCACCGCGTACACAGTTGTTAAAGTGGTTTTCGGTATTGTCCGGCTATAAGACAATATCTGATCCTGGTCTCTTTAACAACCAATCGTTATTATAACCCATGGATATTTATTTCAAATAATTTATACTTTCAAGACCAAAATATCATACTCATTTCAAAACAATATCACAATTGTATCATTTCCATTTCAAAAATAATTCAATATTATATCATTCAAATAAAACCCAAATTTTCAAATCATTGAATATTTCTTTAAATTTATTAAACTTGAAATATTCCTTTAAATTATCATAGCATTTTCGAAATGTTACCTTAAGGAATCATAGAATTTTTGAAATGTACTACTTTCCACTTTACATTGTATATAATTCAAAGTATTGATAAGCTTAAAATTGTAACATGTTAATTTATCATAGCCTTATAGTTAAATAAACTTTCTTACTGTAATATACAATTTAAACCGAAATTCTTATGTTAAGTTAAAAGCACCTTATTAACTTACATTATTATTACAATAAAGAAACTTTATTATTTTAATCATTTAAAGTATGCCATTCACATAAATTTAAACTTGCTTATCAAATGTATGTTATCAACTTACATTTTATTATTACAGAAAGTAACATTTATCATTTTAATCAATTTAAAATACACCATTACATTGATTAAAATCTACGTGTCAAATGTACGTTTTAAATTTTATATTCCTATTACAATAATGAACATTTATTAATTAAATCAATACCACACTACTTAAAACTTTACATGTTTCTTTCTTAATTAAAACTTTACATGTTCTTGCATTAGTTAAAACTTTCATGTTCTCTCATTAATTAGGATTTACACGTTTCTTTCATTAATTACATTTCTTTCATCAATTAAAACATATACCTTTCTTTCATTAATTAGGAATTTACATGTTCCTATCATAAATTAGAACACTATACATTCTTTCATTAATTAAAACCTATACGTTTCTTCCATAAATTAAAACATATACGTTTCTTTCATAAATTAAAGCCTATACGTTTCTTTCATAAATTAAAACCTATACGTTTCAACCTATACGTCTCTTTCATTAATTAAAACTTAACATTTCAGATTTATATTACCATTTCACAAATTTAACTAAACTTCTAGTTTATTTAATTAATTTAACATCTTTAGTTAAAACTCAAATTTCACATTTTCAAGTCAAGTTATATTTTAAAATTTCATTTTCAACAGTCATTTATTCAACCACTTAAATTTATAGAAAATCAATAATTCTTTAATAAATCACTTAAATTCAAATATAAATCAATTTATCATATTTACCATTTTCCAAATAAAATTAAAGTCCATTTTATTCATGTAATTTAAATATCATTTTTAGTCAAAATTCCAAATTTCAAACATAAGTTATATTTCAAAATCCAGTTAATCCATTCATAAATTACATTTTTAACACATAGAAAATTCATAATTTATTTATTTTAAAACCTTTCAAAATCTATTTAAATCAAATTTCATAATTTTATATTTTTAAAATACTTAAAATATTCAAAGCACTTTATAGAATAACCACGGGTCTGTATATAGTTTTCTAACCTAGGTCAAGTGATACGGATATGTATCATTTCAATCCGCAGTTTAAAAGGTAAAAATCCGGGTTCTATCATTTCAAACCCGAAATCCCAAGTTTAAATAAATAAATAAAATAACTCAGGCCTATCATTTCAGCCCATAATGATTTTTATTCTAACAGGGAACTTGCAGTGTGATCATATACAGAAATAATATAAACAATGTCAATATCACAATATACAGTCATGTATCAGATGTCAGATGAAAATTAACAGTTTTAACATGGTAATAACATGGTAATAACACGGCATAGCATATCATATGATCATCATTAACTTGCATAAACATTTTACATTACTAAACACTTGTCATCAATCCACTTTTCATAAGTATATATGTCAGAGTGAGAAAGACTCACCTTTTTCAAAGCTAGAGACCAAAACAACATACAAGCACGACTCCAAAGGCACGACAAGCACAATTTCACGACTTTTGATTTGAGTTGAAAGATAGCCAAGATATGATTTTGTATCAACAACCCAAAACAAAACAAACCAGACAATATATAAACATTCAACATAAAATAACATTGAAACAATTTTGAAATACAAAGCGAAATGAACAAGATAGATTGGACCTTGCTTCAACCACTTCAATGCTTGGCCTAAGGGACACTTATGCTTGGTATGATGATGCTTTGGCTCAGGTATGACATCATATAGGTCAGGTTTAACATCATATAGGCAAGGCAACAAGTGGAGATGAAGGGAATGAGGCAACAATGGTCAAAAACATTGTTTTTAGGCATGTAAGTTGCAATTTGAAGGGTTTGGCCACCATAGATGGCTCGGCCATGGTCATGGTTGGTGGAGTAGATGGTGTTGGAGGAATGGAAGAGATGTAGGAGTTTGTGGCTGCGGCTATGGAGAAGAGGCCGATCCAAACTTAGAAGAGAAACAAGGCACAATTGCATAGAAAAGTAAAAAAAGTAGAAAGAAGAGAGGGATTTACCTAATTTTTTTTCTTCAAGGTGGAGGCCATGATTTTTAGGGTTTTGGGGCTCCAAAAATTCGTGAATGACAAGAGGAAGTCGGCTGCAAAGGATGGGGAAAGGAATGGCTAAGATGAAATGATGTATTAATGACAGAAGAAACTGCAAAAGAAACGGATAAAACGTTTTTTCCGTTTCTTAGATCTTAACCCTTTCATATTTATCATATATATTTATATACATCCAAATAACTGAAAATATTTAAAATATCAGTTAAAATTCAAAAATATAACAGCTAAACAAAATATTAAAAATTAAATATTAATTAGATATGATTAAATAAGAAAAATAGCATAGAAAAATGAAAACTAGACTTAAGAATTAGAAATAACTTCAATACACTTTGGAAAAATTTACTTAAATTTAAATACATATAAAATGAATAAAATAAAGTAAAACAAAGTAAAACACAGCAAATAAAAGTGAGTGCATAAAATAAATAAATAAATTTTAAGTATATATAATTAAAATAAGAAAATGGCTTAAAATTGTAGACTAGGCTTTTAAAATTAGAAATAAATCCAAATGAACTTTAGAAAATCTTCATGGACTTGTAAAATATTTATAACAAATAAAATAACAAAAAAAATAAAAGTGCATTCACAAAAAAAAAATATTAAATATAATTTATATGAAGAAAATGGCAGAAAATTAGAAAACAGCCTTTAAAAATAGGAAATAAATACAGTAAATTTTGGAAAAATTCTATTATCATTTAAAAATATTTAAAAGTCAAAATATACATAATAAAACATATTATAACATATTAAAATAAAATATAACCAAGAAGAAGTAATTTATACAATTTAAAATAGTCATTGTTAAATAACCCTATATACGCACAATATTGTAAAGGGTATAACTTTCACAATTTACATCCAAATTCAACGAAACGAAAAGTGGTGTTCTTATAATTTTATGTACTTTCATAATAAAAGAAAAAATTTAATTTTTTAAACTTTTAAAATTTTAAGTTGAAAGTCACAGTTTGACTATTTTGACCAAAATCAGCATTTCAGGCAAATATTCAACTTACAAAATTTTGGAATTATAACTCATATAAAAATCAAGATTATATTTAAATAATAAATTTAATCATTTCAAATAAGTAAAATAAGTTTTTAAATCAAAATCTTACATTAAAAATAATTAAAATATACAATAAAATAATTACAAAATACAGGGTTGTTACATGTATACCACCAAAAACTACTAATCTAAGTAGTTAGCCAAAAGTCAGGATAATAATCTCAGATGAGAAGTCATGCAGAAGCACTTGTAACATCTCGGTCTGACCCGAGTATTATTTAATAAGAAAAATAATAAACGGATCAGTCTAACTATGAATATCAGACGAAATGATATTGAATAAGAGATATGACAAAAACGTATGATAACTGTAAAGCCATATTGTGATAAGTATGTAATTGAAAACCAACTAGAGATTAATCAATATCACAAGAATCTTCTCAAAGATCAAAAAGAATGTCATACTCTTTATTTTTATTCACCAAACCATAAATATTGACAATTATATCAATGCCAATCACAAAAGTTAACGACGCACGAATTCACCAATGCCCAAACATTGACAAAACTTATCAGTGAAAATCACTAAAATTAGTGAAACACAAATTCTAGAAATCATCAATGGAAATCCAGAAATCACAAAAAGGGTGAGGCCTATCACAAAACGGAAGCATGAAAACTCACCAACACGCGTATCACAAACGGGATGCTATCCCATAGTCGCTAACAATAGAGCCGGTGCAACGACGTAGTACAATATCGGTATGCCCGAGGAACCTGAAACTCGAATAATTCGGAACAACGATGTAGTACAACGGTACGTCCGATTGATCGAACTTCATAAAAGAACATGGGTCGCTATCCCACAAAAATTGAGTCAAAACTCCAAATAATACATAGGTCGTTAGCCTATAAAAGAAATGAGACGAAACTCAATAAAACGAGGTACCGTCCCCTACGTGGACAAAGAAGCATAGCATATCGCTAGTCTAAATCACAAAATGATCATCATCGATCATCAAGAAGTGTCAATTACACTAAGCTAGTAAATATATGAGTTTAGCTTCATGTCCCATAACCACTAGCTTAACTTAAATATTTACGAACAAATTGTAAGTATCCACTCGGAAATTGTCACAAGAAATTCAATCGAACAAGTCCAAGAATTAACCGACGAAGTGAATGCAAGCATTTCATACCACTTGTTTTACTAAGCCGTTTAATTAGATTTCTCATACGAGTGAGATAAAGGTTTGTATATGCTAGTAGATTAGAAAACGGTTTTATATACAAGCGTGATATTGAAAATAGAGTTGAAATCGTTTTGATAAAAGAGTTTTGATATTTACTACTAGTATAGAAACCTTTATATTTTTAAAGTGACAAAAAACAAAAATGATTATAGAAACAATCAATGACTAAAATTTACATACGAAGACGTGAATTAATTCCAAAGAAATCGACATCAAATCCATCAAAATGGATATTTCAAAAAATCCCATATTCGAAGTCATCAAAGTCAAATAATTGATAGCATCATCCAGGAATCAAAACGAATCGATAAAAATTGGAAACATAAACAAAATAGGCATAATAGGTAATTAGGAGCAGGTCGGTCGACTGGCTCAATTAGTTCAGTCGACTGAACTCAATCCCGGAATATTCGCGGGATATTGGTCAATCGACTGGACTCAGTATGCCAGTCGACTGGACCAGAACCTGGAAAGTGCTCAGGTAGCAGGTCAGTCGACTGGCCCAAAATTCCAGTCCACTGGAACCTGTTTCCTACACTTTCAAGCCTATGAAAATGAAGGCAAATTCCTTCCAAAATGCATTCGGTCGAGCAACGGCACAAAGGATTTACGCGAATCTGCTACCTGGCCCTACAGGCTCTTCGATGCATCAACAAAAGCATGTTCAAACAACAAAGCTATGAATTTTGAAGATTTGAACTCAAAACACTAAAAATTGGAATATTCACAAAACCAATTCAAATGAAAATCAAATGCACATGAATAAGTGTTAGAAATTCATACCTAACAATCAAAGATAATCATAAACTTAGATGTGAGATAAAAATCTCACCTTTTCACAAAAATAAAGAAGGAGAAGCTTGAAAGAAAAGGAAGAATCAACCACACTTCAACACAACCCAAATGAGCTTGAATCTATGCTCAAAAAGAAGAACATTCCCAAAGTTAGGTTTAGAAATTTCTGAAATTGAAATGAGAATGAGTTGGAGAAGAAGAAGATGATGCTTACCAATAGCTTCTCTTTGGACTTAGAGCTAGAACTTGATTTGCAAATAGAAACTAGGGCTTGGAGTTTTAATTTCCAATTCCTCTCTCCATTGTTGCTAAAGCTTGAGTATTAGGAAATAGAAATGAAGTAATGAAGAGAAGAGGGGTGAAGCTTGGGTCTAATGGACTGAAACAAAACCAAAGCTCTAAGTGAAAAAGTAGCAAAATTCCACTAACTCCAAACATATCAAAGTTTATACTCAAAAAGATCGCAAACTTCATTTTGAACTCAATGTGGGTGGTCTCGACTCCTAATTCGATCGTTTGCAAAAAGTAGCTTCTAGGACTAAAATCCGACTAACGATGAAATATTTAAATAAAATATTTAAATACTCAATTGAAAAATATGTGGGTTGTTACATTAACCTTGCGCTGTGAGATTCTGTTTTGTTTTATTTCTTTCTCGTTTTTCTTATTTACCCCATAACAATCCGCCCTTTCGAACGGTTTAAATTGGCACATGTGTCGATTTAAAGCGTACTAAAAGGCAGGATGGTACAATGATTTACTAAGGCAATTAAATTATTTAAGACCAAGGGCTAAACTGAAAATTTGCTTTCGGAATTACTTAAAGTCGGAAGGAAATTACTTTTGAAAATATTTAAGGAAGAAGTACGGTGTTTTGAGAAAAAAGTTGACTTTTGTACGCTTTGTACTATTTGGAAGTATTGGAAAAGGTTCCTCGGCCAATCAAAATTAGACAAGCAGGATAAAAACATCACTTCAGTAGGCCCAGTTCTACTTTCGCCTCCAATAAGTTTTCTTTTACTCTTTCGATGAAGTGGAAAGGTAAATTTCGCCTAAGATAGAAGGTAAGTAATTACCCTCTGCCAAAGTCAAAAGGTAGGCATGGGGTCAAAGGGAATAAAGGCAAAGGGATGGGGAGGCCGCTTTCTTTGCTTTCAAATAGAAATATAATTGCTTTCAAATCATTTGAAGGGGGATCCTTCGAATCTAACATTTCATAAGAGATTAAAAAATTTGTATATTCAAGGAAGGGTTTTGAAGGGGATCTTTCGAAAGCTTAAACCTTCAAGAGTACCGTTTTAAAATGCTTTCTGAAAAGGTGTTTTAATACCTTATGGCAAGCCAAAGGGTTAACCTTTGACAAGGTAGGAAGTATACGTTCGAAGGGTTGATTCCAACACCAAAACTTCATTGTTTTTGAATGATTTTGAAAGGTTTTGATTTCGAAGGGTTTTGATTCGAAATGTTTTATTTCGAAAGGTTTGAAGGGGTTATCTTCAATGATTGTGAAAGGTTTTGATTTCAAAAGGTTTGATCTCGAAAGGTTTTGAAGGGGTTATCTTCAATGATTGTTAAGGGTTTTTATTTTGAAAGGTTTGATTTCGAAAAGTTTTGAAGGGGTTATCTTTAATGATTTTAAAATGAGTTAGCACAAGTAGAGAAAGGTATACGGAGCTATTTGCCTCCTACATGTTACACATTGTCCAAAAAAGAGAAAAAACTAGTTTATGTGAGTTCCTTCGTGGTGTTAAGGTTCCTACAGGTTATTCTTCGAACATTAGCAGTCGTATACCAATGAAGATTTGAAATTGACCAGCCTAAAATCTCATGACTATCATGTGTTGATGCAACATTTGTTACCTGTTGCAATTCGAGGTATATTGCCTAAACATGTTAGATATGTTATTACAAAGCTTTGTATCTTTTTTAAGATAATTTGCAGCAAGGTGGTTGATCCTGCTATGTTGGATGATCAACAAGCTGGTGTTATTTTTACTTTATGTCAATTGGAGACGTATTTTCACCTTTTATTTTTGGACATTATGGTGCATTTAGTTTTCATCTGAGAAGAGAAATCAAGATTTGTGGTCCTGTATTTATGAGATATATGTATCCATTCGAAATGCATATGGGAACTTCAAAAAGAAAAAACAGATATAGACCTGAAGCTTGTATCTTAGAAGTTACTGTAGTTGAGGAGGTTATTGACTTTGTCGCTCAGTACTTTGTTGAACCTATTGGACTTTGCAAGTCTCGGCATGATGGATGACTTAACGGTCATGGCATAATTGGGTCAAAACCATAACTGGTTTCAATTAGTGATGAAATGATTCACAAAGCTTACCTACTTGTTTTACAACACCTTAGTGAGGCACATCATTTCTTGGAGGAGAACATGATTATTTTAAAATCTCATAATCCTTCAAAGACCGAAAAGGGGTTGATAAATAAACTTCACCGCTCCTTCCTCGTATGGTTTAAAAATAGGATAATGTCTCAACTGTCTAAAACAAGTCATGATATTTCTGATACAATAAGATGGTTGGCATACGGGCCTCGACTTCAAGTCAATTCTTATGAAGAATATGATATTAATGGGTATGTTTTTTATATGAAATGTGATGATAAGATAAGAAAAAGGCAAAATAATGGAGTTAGTTTCATGGCATCTTCAAGAGAATTTACTAGTGCTGAAGATAACAGACCAACAAATGTGACAATGTCATATTATAAAATAATTGAAAATATTTGGGAGCTTGAGTACAAGGACATCACGATCCCTCTATTTCAATGTAAATGGGCCAATAACCATCATGCTTTACGAGTGGATGAGCATGGATTCACACTTGTTGATTTTGATCGAGTGAGTCATGATAATGATCCACTCATCTTGGCATCTCAAGCAAAAAAAGTTTTTTAGGTGGCTTACCCAGCTGATCATAAGCGGTCTGTTGTTCTTCCCCGCAAAAAACGCGTTGTTGGCATTTATGATGTCATAGATGAAGAAGAGTATAATTAATTTGATGAGAACCCTTCTTTCTCTATCAATGTAATTCTACAAGAAGAAGAAGTTGATTTAAATGCAAATTATGCACTTTCTAATCATGATGAAGGGGTTTGGATAGCGAGTCAAATTTTTTTAATACTCCATAATGCCACAAAGGTAAACCACTATTAAAATTGCTGCATCATTGAAAAGTTTAGTGAAAAATTTGACTATCAACACCTTGCATGGATTTACCTCCATGCCGTTATAGTTTTTTAACTACTAAATGCTTTAGGACATATTTGTTTTGATATGTAAAATTGGTCATTCTTCTTAGTGCATGTATTCTTCTTAGATCCCAATCAAGAATTTATCTTAATACCCACAAATGGCTTAGTCCTCCGTTTACATTGTTTTGACACAATATATACGTATAAAATGTAATTTGTTCACATATTCTTTCTAAAGGTGATAATATTAAGAATGAGGTAGACAATGGAGAGGCCTCAAATCCCATGGCAGCAATTCGAGTTTGCTTTAAGTTTATGATTTCTATTCATTGTTTTTGTTGGCTTTTTGGTTGCTGTAAAGTTGTGAGGAAGGGAATTTCTCAGGAATTGACTATGATTTTGTAGAAGCAAATGCAGGCATTAAGAGAAGTGTACAAGAAGAAGAAATTGCTGCCATTGGATTTGAGGCCTAAGAAGACAAAAGCCATCTGGGTGAAGCTTACAAAACCTCAGGTACACTTTATTTATTTTTTATGCTTACAGGCGTGTTAGGTGAAGGTGGGATATTATTATTTTTCCATGGCTGCACAACATGCATCATAGCTTGCACAAACTGAAGAAGTTTGTGCACTACAGGCATTTGCACACCACACTGTAACACGCTATGTATATCACGTGCACTACAAGCATTTTCACAAGATATAATAATACTTCATTAAACTAGACACTGAAATATGATCAAATTACCAAAACTATAATTCATAACTAAGACGAGGATAGAATATACAATCAAATTAAAATCTAATAGGGAGAAATAATTCTAGAAATTTCCTTTCATCAATTAATCGATAAATCCATTCATGCAACAAAGGTTCTTTTGATAATAATATTGTCAAAACCTCAATTATTGGATTTTAATGACAATAACTACATAATTATGCCAAAGAATCTCTTAGCTAATTTTCAGGTACATGAGCATCAAAAAGAGATAAAAATACATTCAAAATGAAGATATGTAGTACAAAAAAGGATAAAAGTATGTATATGGAGATATAAGAAGAGATATACACGATAGAGACAAGACGAAGGTGACAAACAAAGTATTATTAGTCATAGAGCATCGTGTCTAGAGTTTAAAAATGTTAAAATCTTCTCCAAATGGTATACACACATATACATTCATATTTTAAATGAAAAATCAAGTTTTCAAAAAATTACGTGGAGCGGAACTGAACCCGAGTCACTAGTTCAGAAGGCAAGTGCTCTAACCATTTGAGCTATGATAATTTTTCGTTATAGGCTAAATTCAGATGTCTGAATAATGTCATTTAGATGTATGAACGCTGAAACAAAAGTATGGTTCCATAAAGACATCTGAATGAAAATATTCAAACGGCTGAATAAGGCCAGATTTAGCCTATTTCCTTTCTGGTTTGACCTCATGCAATTTCAAAAGTCTAAATTATTCAATTCAGAAGTCTGAATATCTATAAACGGCGATATTTTAAAATAGGCACTTCCACTCATGAAGAGATGTGTTCTTCATTTCAATAGATATGAACATATCTCTTCATCATAAATCTTCATGAACATATGCTCCTATTTATAATCTATATGAACACATTAGAATCATGTTTCCAGAACAAAAAAACATTAATTCAATCTATTCTTACTCTACTATCATATTCCTTAATTATGATACTCTTGTGCATTCAATTTCATACAAATTCATTTTATTACTTCCTTATTCTTCAGGTATTCATATATACATCATAAAGGAGAAGATTATAGGAAGGGTGTACTATAATTGACAAATTCGTGTTATTAAAGAACCCATAGAGTCAAGAAAACTTTATTGGTTGAAGTCCTATTCTGTTGTTCAGGCATGTGAAGTCCTCTTCGGCTGTTGAGGCGAAATCCTATTCTACTGCTTAGGTCCCAGTTAGGCTGCTCAGGGGTTGTATAGACCTGTTCCTCCGAGCTAAGTGAGGGTTGTTGTTTTTAGTGAAATTATAGAACGAGTCTGGGACTGGACGTAGGATGGTGCTCCGAACCAATATAAAAATTCCTGATGTGCTTGTTTTATTTTACTTACTCACATTGCTATAGTATCTTTCTTTATTTCCACACTAGAATAGTATAATTCCATATAGCACGATCCACAACCGTCTTTTCATTTGGTATCAGAACCAAGGATTCTAGACATCGTAACAACATCCTAGAATAAATGGCTATAAAGAGATCTAGTCAAAGCAACATGAAGAGGAAGAGAAATATAGAAAAATCAAAGGAGCAAACAAACAAATGCTTCATGACTAAACTCGGATCACAATCGGTATGCTCAGATTCTTTATATAAAGATCTTCTGTTAGCACATAATGAATTATTAAATGATTGTAAAACTTTGAATAAAGTTAGTAGGATTTCTTTAGCTAAGTTAAAAAATTATGAGTAATAAATTTCCAATTTAAAAGAGGGAAATAAATTTTTGGTAAAACAAACTAAATGTTTTGAAAATACCTTAGAAGAACTTGTTTTACAAAAAGATTTTCTACAAACGGAAAATGAGTGGTTAGAAGATAAAAACAATGTTCTTTTGAAGGAAATCAGTGTTTCGCAAAATAAAAATATATTTTTGGAAAATTCTTTAAACAATTCTAGTTCTTTAATTTTTCTCTTGAAAAAGAGAACGGAGCTTTAATTAAAAATAATCTAGAATTATCTAAAGAATGTGAGATTTTAAAAGTTAACAATAATATAATTGAAAAGGAAGTTTGTGATTCTAAAGCAAATTTTGAAAGATTAAATACAAAAATCATAAATTTTAACGACGGTAAAGATATCTTATCTTCCTTAGTTACAAATTCAAAAACTTACAATGATAAAAGCGGTTTAGGCTACAAACAAGCTAAAAGTAAAAATAGTATTAGATATGCATTCTTGTGTACTAATTTTAGTGCATGTACTAGTAACCAAGATAGTTTTAAAACCAATTATAGTCATAATAGTACTTTGTTTAGAAATGGTAGAAATTATTTTTCAGGGATTAAGCTAATGACTAATAGTATTAAGATATGGATTCCAGCTAATATGATTGGTCATGGTAAACAACTTTATATTAGCAACTATTATAAGAATGTGATTTGTAATGAAAACTATATCTATAAAGGTTCAACCACACCCAAATGGGTATGGTTTCCTAAAAATTAGGAAATTATAAGAATCTTGTGTATCGCATTCTTTAAATGTTAATTTTTTCTGATACCTTATATTATAAGTAGTGGTTATTTTAAAATTGTTCCATTATTATTTTTGAATACAACCACACCTATTTTGGTAAGGTTTTCATCCTACGATTAACCCCCTGGACCGTAATATAGTAAGTGGGTACCGAAAATGATTATTATTTATTGCAAGTACTCGGAGAAACAAAAGTAAAAGGATAGATTTTGGAATCTTAAAGAATGTTCCATACGTTAATAGAATTATGTGCTTGCAATGAAATATGGACTTTAGCAAATATGGTAAAATCTATTTTATTTTTCTTTCATAATTAATATTTTGTTTATCCCACTATTTACAAGATTTTTTATAAAATTTATTATATTCCCTCATTCTTTTTTATAATGACAAAGGGAGAGAAATTCATTCATATGCATATTGACAGAGGGTGAAATTATACTTAGGGGGAGATGTTATACTTAGGGGGAGCATATTAATATTTTTTATATAGAATGAATATTTCTTAAAATTGTATAGTTGTCATCATCAAAAAGGGGGAGAATGCTAGAATCTCAATTATTGGATTTTAATGACAACAACTATAAAATTATGCCAAAGAATCTCTAAGCTAATTTGTAGGTACATGAGCATCAAAAAGAGATAAAAATGCATTCAAAATGAAGATACATAGTGTGACGCCCCACCTCTATACCCACGCTAGCCAAGAACATTACGGTGAATGCTGTCAACTAGCATGGAGAATAAGGCTGTTGAGGAGCGACCATCCATGTAATTGCTTTGCGCGAGCATCGATATGTCAGATAGTATAACATGCATTTCTTTATCAAGAGGGAAATCCGACATACCGACACAAACTCAAAGCTACTACACAGTGGCTATAATATCTTCAGAAACAAATAGAGAAATAAACATAACATAAATCAGTCACAGACAATCCATATCACAAAGGCGGAAATAGATATGAATATTACACTAGGAAGTGTATATCAGAGTAGCCGTCTAAAAAGATCCACAATATCTCAAAAGAATAGTTACACGAACTACACAAAAGAATAAGTATACATCATGGAGTCTATATCTCAAATGTATACAACAAAAACTACTAATCTAAGTAGTAAACCAAAAGTCAGAGAAATCAATCCCAAGTGAGAAGTCAAGTTGAAGCACCTGTAACATCTCGGCCTGACCTGAGTATTATTTAATAAGAAAATAATAAACGGACCAGTCTAACTATAAATATCAGATGAAACGATATAGAATAAGAGATATGACTAAACACATAATAATCACAATGCCAAGCTGTGATATATATATAAGTAATTGAAAATCAACAAGAGATTACTCAATATCACAAAATCTACACAAGAATCAAAAAAAAATTGTCATACTCCTTATTTCGTTCACAAAACCATAAATATTGACGATTATATCAATGTCAATCACAAAAGTCAATGACACACAAATTCACCAATGCACAAATATTGATAAAACTTATCAATGGAAATCACGAAAATTGGTGAAACACAAATTCTAGAAATCATCTCAAGAAATCCAGAAATCACAAAAAGAGGGAGGCCTATCACAAACGGAGCATAAAGCTCACCAACACGTGTATCACAAACGGAACGCTGATTCCATGGTTGCTAACCATCACAAATTGAGCCGAAGCTCCACAAACGGCCCGAAGACCATGGGTTGCTACCCCACCAATTTGAGTCGAAACTCCACAAAACGGGGTTTAGTCTCCCTCGCTGACAAAGAGACATCGCACATTGCTAGTCTAAATCACAAAGATGATCGTCATGATCAACGAGAACTGTTAATCACACTAAGCGAGTAAATATATGAGTTTGGCCTCATGTCCCATAACCACTTGCTTAACTTAAATATTTACGAACAAACTGTAGATCTCCACTAGAAAATTGCCACAAGAGATTCAATCGAACAAGTCCAAGAATTAACCGACGAAGTAAACGCAAGCGTTTCATACCACTTGTTTTACTAAGCCGTTTAATTAGATTTCTCATACGAGTGAGGTAAAGGCTTATATATACTAGTAGATTGGAAAACGGTTTGAGAAAAACGAGCTTTGTAAACAAAATAGTGTTGAAATCGTTTTGATGAAAGAGTTTTGATATTTACTACTAGTATTGAAACCTTTATATTTTTAAAATGACAAATCACAAAAATGATTGTAGAATAATCAATTACCAAAATTCACATCTGAAGACGTGAATAAAATCCAAAGAAATCGATACCAAATCCATAGAAATGGATATTTTCAAAAATCCATAAAAAGAAGTCATCAGAGCCGATAATAAGTGATAACGACTAATAGGATCGCTAAAATCGATAAATAATGGAAATTCACACAAAACAGCCTGAATAGGCAAAAATAAACATCTCCAGACGTCTGATTTGGAATCCAGACGTCTGGATTTGTTTTCTGAAAAATAGTTCAAAAAGCTACCCAGACGTCTGGAATAACCAAAACAGACGTCTGAGCCATGGCCAAACGTCTGGTTTTGAACCCAGACGTCTAGTTTTCTTCTCTGGAAATAACCCAGAGAATACCCAGACGTCTGAAACATCAAGTCAGACGTCTGAGACTTATCCAGACGTCTGATTTGAATTTCAGATGTTTGAAAATAGTCTCTGGCATTTTTTTTATAATATGCGTGCATACATTTTTTCTTTCCAGGTCCAGACCAGACGTCTGGACTTGGTCACCAGACGTCTGGTCACCTGGTCTGGGCAACAATTTGCCTAGGCCAAAGTGGCCAAAACGTATCGGAAGCGATCGAACGAGAAATGTCGACTAAGGATTTACGCCAAGCGACAACCCGTCCTTAAAATCTCTTCGATACACCCCGAATATCAATGTCCAAATGTCCATAAAAGGATTTTCATAAAATTGGACCAAAACACAAAAATTTGTAAAATTCGCCAAATCAATTCAAATTGAAAGAAAATGAATATGCACATATGTTAGGAATTCATACCTAACCACAAAGATAGATATAGAAAATGATGTGAGATAAAAATCTCACCTTTGAACCCAAACGATTGAAGAAGAAGCTTGAAAGCAAAGAAGAATCAACCACTCTTCAAATCCAACTCAAGAACCTTGATTCTAAGCTATAAAAGAAGAACATTCCCAAATTTAGGTTTAGGAATTTCTGAATTTGATAAGAGAATGAGTTGGAGAAGAAGAAGAGAAGCTTACCAATGGGTTCTTCTATTAGTTTGGAGCTAGAGTTTGATTTGCAAAAGAAAGTTAGGGTTTTGGAATTTTAATTTCCTCTCTCTCCCACCATTGATGCTTTAGAACTGAATAGAGGAGGAAGTGAGAGTGAATGGGGAGGTGTGGTTCAGATTTGAGTATAAGTTAAACATAGGGCTGAACCCAAACTCAAACCCCAAGTGAAAAAGTAGCAAAATTTGACTAACTTCAAACATATCGAAGTTTACACTCAAAAAGGTCGCAAACGGAATTTTAAACTCAATGGGAGTGGTCCCGAGTCCTAATTCGACCGTATGCAAAAAGTAGATTTTCGGACTAAATTCCGAGTATCGATAAAATATTTGAATAAAATATTTAAATATAAAATCGACAAATATGCGGGTTGTTACAGACTCCCCTCCTTAAAGAAATTGCGTCCTCGCAATATTTAAGAAGAAAGTATAAAGTAACAACCATAAAAGCATATTCAACACAAAAGAAATTTGAAATAAGAAGTTCACCTCAAAGAGCCTGAGAAAGTAAGTTCGGATGTGTTCGCTCGATGAACTCTCTAGATTCCCAAGAACAATCCTTAGGATTTGAAGACCATTGAACTTTCACAAGCGGAACATCCTTATTTCGAAGTCGTTTGACTTCCGAAGCAATGATACGAATAGGATGTTGCTCATAAGTTAAATTAGGCGAAACTTCAATCTCTTCCACAACACCGGGCTCAAGAATAGAATCTGAATCTCGAAGGCATTTCCGTAGTTGAGAAACGTGAAACACGTCATGCACAGCAGAAAACTGAGCAGGTAATGCAAGGCGATAAGCCATGGAACCAATATGTTCAGTGATAGGAAATGGCCCAATATATCGAGGCGCTAACTTTCCCGATCGACTGAAATGCACGACACCCTTCATAGGTGAAACACGAATAAAAACAAGATCTCCAACGAAAAATTCTAATTTCCTTCTTCGGTTATCGGCATAGGATTTTTGTCTACTCTGGGCTTCTTTCATTCTATGTCGAATAAGGTCAATTTTCTCTGTGGAACCCCGAATAAAATCTGAACCTAAAACCAGCTTCTCACCGGCCTCAAGCCAACAAGAAGGAGATCGGCATGGCCTTCCATAGAGTGCCTCGAAAGGTGCATACCAATACTAGATTGGAAGCTATTATTATAGGGAAATTCAACAAGAGGAATATGATCTTCCCAGCTTCCACCGAAGTCAAGCACACAAGCACGAAGAAGATCTTCAAGAGTTTGATTCACACGCTCGGTTTGTCCATCGGACTGGGGGTGATAAGCGGTGCTAAAATTAAGCTTCGTTCCCAAAGCTTTTTGAAGACTCTTCCAAAACCCACTAGTAAACAATGGATCACGATCACTAACAATAGAAGTAGGAACTCCATGTAATTTAACAATCTCTTTAACAAAGAGTTTGGCCAAAAGAGGAACGGTTCGGTTAGACCGAACGGGAATAAAATGGGCAGATTTAGTAAGTCTATCAACAATCACCCATAAGCTATCATGACCCGAAAGAGAACGGGGAAGGACATCTATAAAATCCATGGAAATTTGGTCCCACTTCCAAATTGGAATTTCTAAAGGTTGCAATAACCCACCGGGCCTTTGATGCTCGGCCTTAATGAGTTGGCAAGTCATGCAATGCTTAATAAAGTTAGCGATGTCGGATTTCATTCCCTCCCAATAATAAAGTCGCTTCATATCAGCGTACATTTTACTACTACCGGGATGAATGGTAAATTTAGAACGATGGGAATCTTCTAAAATATCTTTACGAAGATCGCCAATATTTGGTGCGATAAGTCTACCAAATTTTCGAATGCCGCCACGAGAATCGATATCAAAGTCTTTCAAACTTTCAATATCAATCTTATCCATAATATTTTGGCCAAGAAGAACTAATTCAGGATCTAGCCCTTGAGCTTCAAGAATGCGGTCTAAAAGAGAAGGATGAGCCTCAAGGCTACACAAAACAAGTGATGAGCATAAATCGGATACACGCTCTCGAATCTCACAAGTGGATAAAATCTCGAGATCGTTCCATTCGGATATCATCATAGAAACAACAGCTTGTTGTTTACGGCTAAGAGCATCGGCGACACGATTACCCTTACCGGGGGTATAAAGAATATCAATATCATAAGGAGCAAGGAACTCGAGCCAACGCTGTTGACGCAAATTAAGTTCCTTTTGAGAGAATAAATACTTCAAGGATTTATGATCGGTATAAAGAATAAATTTCTCTCCCAAAAGATAATGACGCCAAATTCGAAGAGCGAAAACAATAGCCGCGAGCTCTAAATCATGAGTGGCATATCTTGTCTCGGCTGGCTTTAATTGCCTAGAAGCATAAGCAATAACACGTTCTCTTTGCATAAGAATGGAACCCAAACCAACGCGACTGGCATCCGTATAAACAACGAAATCTTGATTCCCCTCGGGAATAACAAGAATAGGAGCATCAGAAAGGAGTTCTTTTAATTTCTGAAAAGAAGTTTCACATTTGTCCGACCAAATGTATTTAACACCTTTCTTCATTAAAGTAATGAGAGGCACGGAAATCTCAGAAAAGTCTTTGATAAAACGGCGGTAATAACCTGCCAATCCAAGGAAACTACGAATCTCGGTCACACTCTCCGGTCTCTTCCAATATTGAATCGCTTCAATCTTTGAAGGATCCATGGAAATTCCGGATTCGGAAATAATATGACCGAGAAACTTCACACGAGATTGCCAAAAGTGGCATTTAGAAAACTTTGCTTTTAAATGATTACTCCTAAGAGTTTCCAACACAATCCGAAGATGCTTCTCATGTTCCTCCTCGGTTTTAGAATACACAAGAATATCATCAATAAAGATGAGAACAAATCGATCGAGGAAGTCTTTGAAAACTCGATTCATTAGGTCAACGAAATAAGCTGGGGCATTCGTCAACCCAAATGGCATAACAAGCCATTCATAAGATCCATAACGGGTACGGAACGATGTCAAAGGAATACAATCCTCTGCAATACGAAGCTGGTGAAAACCAGTAGCTAAGTCTAATTGTGAAAAGACTCTAGCACCACTAAGCTGATCGAATAGATCATCAATCCGAGGTAAAGGATATTTATTTTTGATAGTAAGATCATTAAGCTTGCGGTAGTCAACGCAAAGCCTAAGTGTACCATCGGATTTCTTCACGAAAATAGCCGAAGCTCCCCAAGGCGAGGAACTAGAGCGAATAAATTGCTTTGTCTCCAATTCGGATAATTGTTTACGCATCTCCTCGTTTTCTTTATTGGACATACGATAAGGAGGACGAGTGATAGGTTGAGCTCCAGGAATGAGATTAATTCTGAACTCAATTGCTCGCTTAGGTGGTAATCCTAAAACGGGCTCAAATATGTCGGAAAATTCACGAACAACGTGAATAAGAGAAATAATATCTTCTTCATCATCATTATCGTCATCACGAGGATTTAAAGAATATAAAGATGCAACCAAGATGGAATCCGAATCTTTAAGATTAATATAAATCTGCTTAACAGATTGAGGATGTCGAAGATGAATAGTCCGCTTAGGACATAGGATATGAGCTTCATAACGGTTAAGCCAATCCATTCCCAAAATCATTCCAAAGCCTAAATAACGCATGACACGCAAATCGGCTAGGAAAGAAAAATCACACAAAATAGTCTCGACATCTTTACACAATAAACTAAGAGTTGCGGATCCACCAACTGGATTTGCAATTTTCCAAGAAGTCATTAAAGCAACAACACTTAAAGAAAAAGTATCAACAAGTTCTTTTGATATAAAAGAATGGGACGCGCCCGTATCAAAAAGAACTCGAATATGATGATCACGAAATAAAATAATGCCATCAAGGATAGAATGAGAAATATCTTGGCCACGAGATGTGTTGCCATGGGCTTGAGAAACATTTAACTTTCCCTCCTTCCTGCCCTGAAGCTTGGGGCATGAAGATATAACATGACGGGGAACTTTGCAGTAGCGACAAGAGAGAGACTTTGGGCACTTGTTCGCATAATGGTCTTTCGAACCACAATTATAGCATTCCCCACGACCAAAGGAAGAAGTCTTTGCCACTGGGGTTGCTTGCTTCCCTTTCTTATTGGAGATTTTTGTTTAAGCCATAGACGAATCTTTGATTTTTCTTCAATGGGGTATTAATATATTCAACCCCGTATTTAGAAAGAGATTCAAAAGATGCGACATAATCTGTCGTGGAAGATTCACCTTGAACAAGGTCTATAAAACGGCGAGCCAAAGTCACCTTATCAGCTTCTGGTACGAATTTTAACTCGAAGCGCTCTCGGAATTTCTCCCAGGTGAGATACGCTTCATTAATCTTAGAAATAAGAAGTTCGTACCAGTCCAATGCTCTTTCTTGGAGCATACTAGAAGCCACCTGAACTCGGTGAAGATCAATGAGGTTCATGCTAGAAAAGATTCGATCGCATGTCCTTAACCAAGCCTGGACTAATAGTTTCAGAACCTTTAAATGGCTTCCCACCCAAATTAGTGTAGTCTTTGCATAGGCGTGCAAATCCAGATTTAGGGTGAGTAGGTTCCGGATTAGAACCAGCTGCTTGAGCATTCGTAACAAGGTCAAGAAGTTGCTGGGTAGTCATAAAAACTCCATCTTGGGGAGTAGCACTAGATTAACCGGCGCTGGGATGGCCAGGTCTAACCATTTCTCTTCCATTAGAAAGAAATAAAGAAGAAGAAAAAGGTTATTCACAAAATGAATATCAAGCAATCTTGAAAGATAAAACAAGGAATCATAAAGAAAATAGGATGAATCGGTACGAAGACTCGAATTAAATCCTAAGGCACGACTCCTAAGAAGGACTTAGGACTATGATCCTTGTTAAATTATTCTACATTGTTCCGAAGTTTGGCTCTGATACCAAGCTGTGACGCCCCACCTCTATACCCACGCTAGCCAAGAACATTACGGTGAATGCTGTCAACTAGCACGGAGAATAAGGCTGTTGAGGAGCGACCATCCGTGTAATTGCTTTGCGCGAGCATCGATATGTCAGATAGTATAACATGCATTTCTTTATCAAAGGGAAATCCAACATACCGACACAAACTCAAAGCTACTACACAGTGGCTATAATATCTTCAGAAACAAATATAGAAATAAACATAACATAAATCAGTCACAGACAATCCATATCACAAAGGCGGAAATAGATATGAATATTACACTAGGAAGTGTATATCAGAGTGGCGGTCTAAAAAGATCCACAATATCTCAAAAGAATAGTTATATGAACTACACAAAAGAATAAGTATACATCATGGAGTCTATATCTCAAATGTATACAACAAAAACTACTAATCTAAGTAGTTAACCAAAAGTCTGAGAAATCAATCCCAAGTGAGAAGTCAAGCTGAAGCACCTGTAACATCTCGGTCTGACCCGAGTATTATTTAATAAGAAAATAATAAACGGATCAGTCTAACTATAAATATCAGATGAAATGATGTAGAATAAGAGATATGACTAAACACATAATAATCACAATGCCAAGCTGTGATATATATAAGTAATTGAAAATCAACAAAAGATTAATCAATATCATAAAATATACACAAGAATCAAAAAAAATGTCATACTCCTTATTTCGTTTACCAAACCATAAATATTGACGATTATATCAATGTCAATCACAAAAGTCAATGACACACAAATTCACCAATGCACAAATATTGATAAAACTTATCAATGGAAATCACGAAAATTGGTGAAACACAATTCTAGAAATCATCTCAAGAAATCCAGAAATCACAAAAAGGGGGAGGCCTATCACAAACAGGAGCATAAAACTCACCAAAACGTGTATCACAAACGGAACACTAATTCCATGGTTGCTAACCATCACAAATTGAGCCAAAGCTCCACAAACGGCCCGAAGACCATGGGTTGCTACCCGACCAATTTTAGTCGAAACTCAACAAAACGGGGTTTAGTCTCCCTCGTAGACAAAGAGACGTCGCACATTGCTAGTCTAAATCACAAAGATGATCGTCACGATCAACGAGAAGTGTCAATCACACTAAGCTAGTAAATATATGAGTTTGGCCGATGTCCCATAACCACTTGCTTAACTTAAATATTTACGAACAAACTGTAGATCTCCACTAGAAAATTATCACAAGAGATTCAATCGAACAAGTCCAAGAATTAACCGACAAAGTAAATGCAAGCGTTTTATACCACTTGTTTTACTAAGCCGTTTAATTAGATTTCTCATACGAGTGAGGTAAAGGCTTATATATACTAGTAGATTGGAAAACGGTTTGAGAAAAACGAGCTTTGTAAACAAAATAGTGTTGAAATCGTTTTGATGAAAGAGTTTTGATATTTACTACTAGTATTGAAACCTTTATATTTTTAAAGTGACAAATCACAAAAATGATTGTAGAACAATCAATCACCAAAATTCACATCCGAAGACGTGAATAAAATCTAAAGAAATCGATACCAAATCCATAGAAATGGATATTTACAAAAATCCATAAAAAGAAGTCATCATAGCCGACAATAAGTGATAACGACTAATAGGATCGCTAAAATCGATAAATAATGGAAATTCACACAAAACAACCTAATAGGCAAAAATAAACATCTCCAGACGTCTGATTTAGAATCCAGATGTCTGGATTTGTTTTCTGAAAAATAGTTCAGAAAGCTACCCAGACTCTGGAATAACCAAAATAGACGTCTGAGCCATGGCCAAACGTCTGGTTTTGAACCCAGACGTCTGGTTTTGTTCTCTGGAAATAACCCAGAGAACACCCATACGTCTGAAACATCAAGTCAGACGTCTGAGACTTATCCAGACGTCTGATTTGAATTTCAGATGTTTGAAAATAGTCTCTGGCATTTTTTTTATAATATAAGTGCATACATTTTTTCTTTCGAGGTCCGAACCAGACGTCTGGACTTGGTCGCCAGACGTCTGGTCACCTGGTCTGGGCAATAATTTGCCCAGGCCAAAGTGGCCAAAACGTATCGGAAGCGATCGGACGAGCAATGTCGACTAAGGATTTACGCCAAGCGACAACCCGTCCTTAAAAGCTCTTCGATACACCCCGAATATCAATGTCCAAATGTCCATAAAAGGATTTTCATAAAATTGGACCAAAACACAAAAATTTGGAAAATTCACCAAATCAATTCAAATTGAAAGCAAATGAATATGCACATATGTTAGGAATTCATACCTAACCACAAAGATAGATATAGAAAAGGATGTGAGATAAAAATCTTACCTTTGAACCAAACGATTGAAGAAGAAGCTTGAAAGCAAAGACGAATCAACCACTCTTCAAATCCAACTCAAGAACCTTGATTCTAAGCTATAAAAGAAGAACATTCCCAAATTTAGGTTTAGGAATTTCTGAATTTGATAAGAGAATGAGTTGGAGAAGAAGAAGAGAAGCTTGCCAATGGGTTCTTCTATTAGTTTGGAGCTAGAGTTTGATTTGCAAAAGAAAACTAGGGTTTTGGAGTTTTAATTTCCTCTCTCTCCCACCATTGATGCTTTAGAACTGAATAGAGGAGGAAGTGAGAGTGAATGGGGAGGAGTGGTTCAGATTTGAGTATAAGTTAAACATAGGGCTGAACCCAAACTCAAACCCAAAGTGAAAAAGTAGCAAAATTTGACTAACTCCAAACATATCGAAGCTTACACTCAAAAAGGTCGCAAACGGAATTTTAAACTCAATGGGAGTGGTCCCGAGCCCTAATTCGACCGTATGCAAAATGTAGCTTTTCGGACTAAATTCCGAGTATCGATAAAATATTTGAATAAAATATTTAAATATAAAATCGACAAATATGCGGGTTGTTACACATAGTTCAAAAAAGGATGAAAGTATGTGTATGGAGATACAAGAAGAGATATGCACGATAGAGACAAGACGAAGTTGACAAACAAAGTATTATTAGTCATAGAGTGTTATGTCTAGAGTTTACAAATGTTAAATTCCAAATGGTGTACACACATATACATTCATAGTTTAGATGAAAAATCAAGTTTCCAATGGAGCGGGACTCGAAACCGGGTCACTAGTTCAGATGGCAAGTGCTCTAAACATTTAAGCTATGGTAATTTTGTTACAAGCTAAATTCAGACGTCTGAATAATGTCATTCAGACGTCTGAATGCGGAAACAAAATTATGGTTCCACAATATTCAGACGTTTGAATGAAAATATTCAGACGGCTGAATAAGGCCAGATTTAGCCTATTTCCTTTTTGGTTTGACCTCGTGCAATTTTAAAAGTCTGAATTATTCAATTCAGAAGTCTAGATATCTATAAACGGCTATATTTTCAAATAGGCACTTCCATTCGTGAAGAGATGCGTTCTTCATTTCAATAGATGTGACCATATCTCTTCATGATAACTCTTCACGAACATATGCACCTATTTATAATCTATATAAACACGTTAGAATCATGTTTCCTGAACAAAAAAAAACAATAATTCAATCTATTCTTACCCCACTCTCATATTCTTTGATTCTAATACTCTTGTGCATTCAATTTCATACAAATTCTTTCTATTACTTCCTTATTTTTCACGTATTAATATATACATCATAAAAGAGAAGATTATAGGAAGGGTGTACTATAATTGGCAAATTCATATTATTAAAGAACACATGGAGTCAAAAAACTTAATTTGTTGAAGTCCTGTTCTGCTGTTTAGGCGTTTGATGTCCTCTTCGGCTGTTGAGGCGAAATCTGGTTCTGCTGCTCATGTCTTTGTTCGGCTGCTCAGGGGTTGTATAGACCTGTTCCTCCGGGTTAAGTGAGGGTTATTGTTTTTAGTTAAATTACAAAAGGAGTCTGGACTGGACGTAGGATGGTGCTCCGAACCAGTATAAAAATTCCTGATGTGCTTGTTTTATTTTACTTATTCATGTTGCTATAGCATCTTTGTTTATTTTCACACTAGTATAGTATAATTCCATATAGCACGATCCACTACCGTATTTTCAAATATAAGTACATTCGTCGAGTATAAAGTCTAAATGAAAATAAACTGTATCGGATAATATAAATTCATTAATGTTCCATGCTAAATAATACCATTTATCTCTAGGTTATTGAATCCGCCAGTCGAACTGCAATCTGATTTGAAAGCAACAATAATTTAAAATCCAACATGTTGATTTTAAAATATATCAACCGGGTGAGATGATTGAATCAAAAGAGGATAATGAAACCAAAATTTAGTTTAAAAAACATGGAAACTTGGTTAAAGGGTAAAACTAGAAGGAAGTATCGACAATTAATTGATCAGTGCTCATATTAAAAGTAACATAAAAGGAGGATAGTTCTAAAAAGCACATCTATTAGTACTACAAGTGTCATTACAAATGATGAATATGGTATTCTTCATTTCTTTTCTAATCAACATTCAATTTATGGCTTAAATGAGTGTTTTCACTGTATGGTTGAGTATTTGATAAATTATGGTGATGTAAAGTGCAATGGCTGAAGTGGAACTGGATTCCTGCAAGACAAAGTACACCAAACTTAACTTCTCATCACACACACACACACACACATAAAGGCAATTTGGGAACAAAATAAAACACCAAATCTCATTGTGATCACATTTGGAATTGAAACCAGGGAGCAATCCAATAGTTGACATCCATTGTCACTATATATGTATATATGTATGTGTGTGTGCGTATATATGTATGTGTGTAAATGAAAAAAATACAGCAAGGAACATGACTTACGGTCAGGGCCATAAATTTTGATTTGACACACATGTGTCCCTACCATTAAGATGATTAGCTAAAACGATGATTTGGAGCATGAAAGTGTTGACAAACATCTCGCTGTGGATAACATAAACAAGAAATATCAAACTTTTGGCATATAAGCCAATATGACCAACTATTTCTTTCTAACTTAGCTATACTTGACGCAAATTTTTTTGAATTTACCCTTGGATAAAGTTGAAATCCAAAAGGATTAGAAGAAGCAAATATCTTTCAGTTTTCATTTTAACGTAGGGTAGTGGAGATTCATTATTGAGTTAAACTTCTAAAAATAAGTGTAATGAATAGGACACCGATATGCAAATGCTATGGCTTGGCAATTTCTATATTAGCTATATGTAGAGCAGTTTGAATTTGATATAGTTATGTTTCATAAACAAAAAGTTAGCCATAAAAAAAAATAAGACTGTCCCTGTACCGAGGATCGGTTCCTGATAATGGTATATTTACCCAGCCAATTGGCTTAACAAGCTCAATAGTTTTTATCTCTTGTTCAATAGAAAATGAAAAAAATGGGTTCAGAAAAGATATAAAAATAATCAGCATGTTCTAAACAATGCATAATTGTCAATATTGAGTGGCAGTTTGACATAATTTCGTGCAGTAGAAGGCTAGAACTCAAGGAATTCTAGACCTTTCAAGTTAACCTAGAAGTTAGTACTAGACCATTCAAACAGTTTCAGTTTATTTTGCATTATTATTTAGTTTCAGTTTATCTGCACAGTATGATTATATCTGGTGAGAACTCCCTTTATCAACCATCCATTCAAAATCCAACAATTTTTATTTTAAAACCTTTCCTGCCTTGGCAAAATAATGATACAACCGTTAGTGTACTTTTACCATTTTTAAAATCTGCCATATTTCTCCATATGTGAATCAATTTTTTTAGTTATTCTTTACTATGGCAGAACAACTAGCTAAATATTAAAATATCTCTTTGATATAGGAATAATGGAAATAAACCATACAAACACAATGAAGAATAGAACTCTTCTGCTTCGCAAACGTCTAAGAAGAAGAAAAGAGGTCTGACTACCGGAAAGAAATACAGAATATAAGATCCAAAATACGTTGAGTGGAGTTATAATGGTAAACCATTACAAAAAGGGCCAAATTCTTATAAGGCATTTTTAGGCAAAGCATGTAGATCCAAAATTGATATCAACATTAAGAATTAGGATGACGTTAGTCTAGGGCTTAAGGATACTATCTGGAAAGATATTAAGGTATTATAAATTACCTGAAATTATTTAACATACTGTATTCTATTTTTCAGTTTTTGTCTAAAAATATATATTGCACAGATTTGGCTTCATTAGAGCATAAATGCTGGCTTAGTACCTCTTGCTATACCTTTGTGACATATAATAATAGTAGCATATATTTTTAAAGTGTTAAAAGAGGGTAATGGTGGACACACTCGCTCTTAAATCTTGCAGACCCACATAGCTGCATAAGTACCAATTTAGCTATTATTTTTTACATATAACATAGAGATGATAGTAGCGTAAACATAAATAATATATGCTTTACAACATAAACAATATTATAATATATTTACACAAGTTAACATTGAAGTGAAACAAAAACTAAAATAATGCAACACCCTTAGTTTTTAAAGAATGGTACACATTGAAAATGACAGCACATAAGCTGTAATATACTACATTAGGCTTAAGCTAGAATAATGTAGATTCCTTTTTCTGTTTAAATCTTATGGACTACAAAAACTTAAAAGTCACAAAGACAACAAATTAAAGGCAATATGCCTAGCACGAACACAATAGATAAAGCAACCAAAGTAAATAACATCAAAATTTAAATTTAAATGATATTACATGTCAATCACAAGAGTATACTCCTTTTTCTTTAAAGTAGTCAAACATAAATGGTTTTAAATGGACAAATTTTGCATGAATATTAGTTGCAGACCTTGTGTTACCATTTGTGTACCATCACTAACTACCTCTCATCCACCAACACTACATCAACTTGTACATTTTCTTTTTTACATCTAGAATATCTTACGTATTCCATAATTTTCCTTCCACGGTATGAGCTTCTCTTTAATAATCTGTAAGTGTTTTTGTGGAACCGCTTTCTGCTAATTGCTATTTTTGTAGAAAACTGTAAATATTTTTCATTATTGCAAAAAAAAATTGATATTTTTAAAAAAATAAATCATATTGACCTTTGATTAAGCATAAAGATGAATTCTAATTGATATTTTGGTTACTAAGCATTTATTTTTAATTATCTCAGACCGAGCACCACATAGATGACAAAATGAAAGACATCGCGTTAAGAAATGTTAACAAACGATGGAAGGATTTCAAATCAAGATTGGTTAGCAGTTGAATTACGAAGACAAAGAAAGCTTCAAGAGGACCATAAAGAGTCGCATAATTTGATGATGGTATCACACAAGCACAATAGGAAACATTTAAGAAGAATTGCAAAATTGAAGAATTTAAGGTCTATTTTTATCCTTTATCTAATTTAACATTGTATACATATCAGTCTTGTTTTCAAGCGCCATCCGATGAAGATGCCATCAATGCAATTCAAGTGAATAAGAATTTATTTAAGTACGATGAGGACTTTGAAATCCATATCACAATGGATGACATTATCCAATTTCTTATCTGGCATGGTTGAATGAATCATGGTTACATATTTACATAATGTAAGTATTTTTTTTCACGCGTACATATGTTTAAATAATGTGTCAGTTTACATCAGTAATGTGATAACCCGAATTTTTGGGCATCAGGTAATTGGGTAATTATCTGATTTTAACTATTGAAAACACTGATTTATAAGTTGAACAGATAATAAATACTTATATCTAGATAAATATTTATTTGATAATCTCCTAATATAATTATTTAAAATTGGCAAAATTATTATTTTCAAACAAATTAAATATGTGTTTTTTAAATATATATATATATATATATTTATATAAGTTTATTTTAGATTGAATTTGAATTTAAGATAGAAATTCAAAAGAAAAATATCTTAAAATAAATTGGATTTAAAAATAATGTATATTTGATTTTTATTAGTATATAATTAGTTCCATTTTTTTCTTTAAAGGATTTAATGAAAAAATAAATTAAGAAAATGTATTAATCAGATAGAAATTTATTATAAAGTTTGTAAAAAAGAATATTAATTAAATAATGGAAAATGAATTAATAAAAAAATAAAAAACATATGTATATATATAAAACTAAGACAAAAATTATATAAAAACCATATTAAAGACATTTTATACATGTAAATTAACAAATGTAAACCATGTATCATGAAAGAATACAAGTGTAAATTTTTTAAAACGCTATTCAACAAATGTAGGTAATTTATGCGATGCATAAACAAATGTCACTTATTTCTTTTGTTTTCAAAATTAATAAATAAAAGGAAATTCCATTATATATACATATCTACTGCCCTTTCTCTTCCTATTTTCCTTCACTATGTTCGAAACTATAGACTTAGGTAAATTACAAATCAAAGATACAAAATTGGAGAAGAAAAACAAATCAAACATATAACTATTTCCAATCTGAAGCAAGCAAGGATCAGTTTCAAACATCAAGTACAAATCAACTCAACATAGATCAGATTCAACAAGTGAAAACTAGAAAAGTATCAAGGCAAATCAAGTTCAAAACAGTTTCAGTTTTTAAAGATCCTGATGCAACAAACCTGAGAAATTCAAAGATCAAACAATAGATCAACATCAAATTAAATATCAAAAATCCAGTTCAAATCAAAATGCTCAGTTCTATGTTTCTATTTTTCTTTAACTAGGTGAGTAAACAAAGCAATATCTTGTTTAAACTTAGTACATGTGATATTTGATGAAATAATGATGTGGAAACTGTTTGCATGAGTGAAATTAGGCATGCATGTTATAGATATGAAGTGATATATGTGTGCATGTTTGGATATATCTTCGCATCTCTGTTTTCTAAGTTACAAGGTTTAAAAATATAGTCAAAATTCGAAATCTCCTTATCTAATCTCTGACTGGCTTTGGTATTAAAACAAATTAAGTTTGTTTAAACATAAACTAAGATTTAAAAATAGTTTAAAGTATGTTTTGTTTATATATTATTTGGAAATCAGGAAAGACAGTGGAATTTTAAAACATGTTGAAATTAAATCATCACAATTCTTTGATTTATTTATATAATCAGAATTCCCATTAGAAATCATGATTTTTAAAAGTTAAATCACAATTTTTAGTTTAAATTTGAGAGAGTAATTAGTGGATGATCAGAAAAGGAATATTGAGTGATTTCTGGTGATTGAGGGATTCGAGAAGGTCGGGATCGCCACTGGAGGTAGCTAGGGTGTAGACTAGCAAACAAAAAAAGTCGGGTGGATTTTTAAACCAACAAGGCGGTGGCATGGCGTCAGGTTAGGGTTTAAACCTGGGTTTGGTCGAGGCTTGAATTTTGGGTTGATGCGTCATCTCTAGATCATCAGACTTGATCGGAGGTTGGGGGATGGAAGCGTCAGTCTTCGGCGGAGTATCGGCAATGATCAAACTGGCTTCGATGATCGGAGGTCGGACACTTTGAGGAAGTGGTTGCCGACATGTGGGGAGTATCGGCAATGATCAAAATGGCTTCGATGATCGATGCACATGCATGGTGAGGCTGGAATATCGGTGGGTTTGGGTAGTGGTGTGTTTCGAAGGAATACTCGAGGAAGGAAAGTCGTGGCCCGGGTTTTGTCTCGTGTAGATAGTGAGTGATTTCCAGGTATAACCAGTTTTAAAACTGAATTTAACTTTTATTAAAAAAGAAGAGGGAAGGGTGATTACTCAAGTGTGACTCGGGTAAGAGCCGGGTTGAACCCGAAGTAAAGTTATAACAGTTTTTAAAAGTTTTAATAAAAGCAAGTTTTTAAAAAATTAAAATGAATCTGTTAAATCTAATCTTTATAGAATAAATGTTTCTAAATAATTGATTTAAGAAGTTATATGATTTATTTTACTTAAATTAATTTAGTTTAGTTCTTAAGTTATTTTAACTTAAATTAAAGGGTTTAATTAAGTGTTAATTAAAAGATAAAATGTTTTAAATTTATATGTTAATGATAATTAAACAATAAACAAAGATAATGGTTCATCTTAAAGTTAATTAAGGTTTTTGGTGATAAATGATAAACTAAGTTAATGAAGTAATTAAAGAGAAATTAATCAATTTATGATTAAGGATTAATTAATTAATAATAAAGGGATATAAATTAATTAATTAGAAATTAATTAATTAGTAGTTAGAGATTATATTAATTAATTGATTGATTTAATATTAAATTTATTAATTAATTAGTTAATTAGGGATTAATTAATTAAGAAATTAGAGATTAATTGATTTGTAATTAAGGATTTATTAATTTATAATTAAGGATTTGTTAATTAATAATTAGGATTAATTAATTATTGATTAAAGTCAATTGATTAATAATTTAAGGATAATTAGTCAGTAATTAAAAATTAATTCGTTGATTTATTAAAATAATTAAAGAATGGTTAATTAATTGAAATGGTTGTAATTAATTAATGATCGATTAAGCAAGTTAGAAATTAATTCATAAGTAATTTATTTAATTTGAGTTAATTAAATTAATTATAAGTATAGGATTAATAGAAATTTCTTATAAATGATTGATTATATGAAATGTCTGGATTGATATTTAAAGTATGATAATCTATGATATTCTGTGATGTGATATGCCTTGGCTATAGCTATGATAAATGTGTGTTATTTATCTTTGATGAATGCTGTGTGAATTCAATATTTTGGATTGAATTGTAATGTTCAAAACTTAAACATTTGGCTTAAAGAATAACATTGGATTCGAAGAGACCGGGGTCGGGTATCAGTAAATACCGGAAACCACTTCGATTTGTAGTCTACAATAATTCTTTATCGATTTGATATGTGCAATCAATAGGCTGGAATGGAATAATTTAAGTAAACTGGACCATTGAAACTATATAGTGGTACTTAGGGATTGATTTATGAAATAAGTGTTGGTTCTAACAAGTTAAGAACTCGTAGTGAAGTACAAGTTACCCCGAGTTTTCGGTTAAGTTATATATCTTCATATTTCTAGTTATTTGGGTTTACTCACGCTGGTTTCCAGCCTGACCCTAGTGTTACTTTATTGTAATGCTCGGGTCAGACCCAGTATTATAACTTTTCAGGTTGGAATGTTCTAGAGCTCAGGTGGAGAGATGGAAGGCAGGAACGTATGGAGTTATTCTGCCGTGTATTGTTTCTATTCTTGGACAAGTTAATTATAACTATCCAGTTTATGTATAAATGATTGTACTCTGATGTATTGTTATCAAAATCGACAAATACAGCTTTCTTTGTATAAATGCTATTACTTGATATTATATTTAATCCGCTGCGAATGTGAGATGCTGTTGTTTCCTATTCTTCTTCTTCATTCTTCTTCTTTCCTCTAACAATATGAAACTTTCGGTGTTCAATTGCTCGACAATTTTACAGTGAAGGTATTAATGTCGAATTTTCGAGGTCGAAAATTTCGGGTCGTTACATTTTGGTATCAGAGCTGAAGGATAAGCGAGAACCTTGGCTCTGTTGGGTTTACTCATTAAGGATAGGGTTAATAGTACCCTAGAATGAGTTGAGTGTGTGTGTGTGTGTGTATGAGAGCGTACTTGTTATTTTCTTATATAAAGATTTTAAAAATGGTTGATTCTTATATAAGTTTATATTTTGGCTTATAAAGAAATAATTTTCCTAATTATTATAATACTGAGATAATTGGGCGTTGAATTATTGAAATTAAATATAATAATAAGAATTAAGTGGTAATAGAAATACAACCAAGCAAGAATTGGACAATATGAACAATACAAATAAGATAAGCTAGAAATAGATTCAAACCAGAGAATAAAATTATGAAATTTGTAAGAATGTTTTCAGAATGCTGAATTAATTTGCCCTAATTTTATATCTAATAAATTATGAGAGAATATATAGTAAATTGGTTCCCAGTTATGATAACCTTGGTTATTATTCTAAAATGTTTGTTGTATCTTGATAATGGAATGTTTGTTTCCTAATAATAATTAATGATAAAGGAAAATAAAATGTTTTAAGGAAGTAACATGTAAATAAGTATGACATGTAAATTTAAAGGGATTAAATTATAAAGTTTAAAATCTAAGTCCAGAAATCTGAAAATTGTTTCATTGTGTTCAAGGAAATTATAAATAATATTGTTTAGAATATTTTTGAATATAATCTAATTTTTAACAAGAGTTGTTTGAAAATTTTGTTATGAATTAAAACCAAAGGTGATTTAAAATCTAATGTATAACTTGGTATGCAAATTAAATATATATATATATATATATATATATATATATATATATATGTATGTATGTATGTATTTATGTATGTATGTATGTATGTATGTATGTATGTATGTATGTATGTATGTATGTATTTGGGATATGCATAATAATAAGTTGATTGGAAGTAAACCCTAAGTGTTGAGTTTTAAATTTTCACTTGAAATGTGATGTGAAAACCAAAGTGAAATAAGTTTTTGAACTTATAAGTGGGAAGATTTTTAAGTTTAAAATTTGAAATGGGAATTCAAATTGGGTAAAGTTGACTGGAATAAATGTATTGAATTTAACGTTTAGAATGAACAACCTGAATTGGAAATTTCAAGCTGAAAATTGAGATTTAACTTAGGAAAGTTAAATGGGCTATATTGAGTAGGGTTTGAGATCTGGAAACTGGAAATGGATTGATGAATGTTTTAAATAATTTGGATGTTTATTATTATGATTTATTCTGATATCATCCTCTTGTTATTAATAATCTATGAAACTGAGAATTGGATTATTTTAAATGAATTAAGAAATGGATTGGGGTAACATACATCCATTACTGAAATAAAATGGAAACAAAATTTTATTTTAGAACTATTTTGATTTTTGAAGTGAAATTGCAATTATGAAAAGGGAATCACTTTGAACTTAAGATTTATATATTAAAAAACTAAACTTGCAAATTGAAATTGTTTAAGAAGTGGTTTAGAAGTTGGAAGATAAGGATGGGTGATAATTTGGATTTTTGAAAACCAAACTGTCTAAAAAGTTTTGAACTCTTATTTGAACTTTGAAATAAGTTAAGTAAAGGTAATTTAAAATGGAATTTTGAAATTAAGATTCAGAATTAAATGATTTAAAGATTTAGGTGGTTAAATTATAAATAAAGGTTAAATTGATTTAAAGAATTAAATCAACGTTTAAGAATTTAACTCGAATTTATAAAACTCGAGATGATTTAAAGTTGAGATTGCAATTGAGATAAATTCAAATGGAAAAATTGAATTGAATTAATTTGTAGTGAAATTGAAGTTGAATGAGTTCAAACTCAAATGAGGAATTGATTTGAATTTGGAATAGAAATTGAAGATAATTCAAATTGAATTGGAATTGAATCATTTTAAATGGAAGTGGAAATTTAAATTGAAAGTGGTTGAAATGAAAAATCGGGAAATTGAACCAGTTTGACTCTGAAACTATTTTTGAATAAATTATTTTAATATAAACTGTTTTAAATCTATTTTCCTAGTTATTTACTATACAAACCTTCCTTTTAAAACCCAAACTATCTTATACTTGTCCTATAACTATTTTGAAACTAATTACTATTTTACATCTCTTTTACAAACTAATTATTGTTTTACAACTATTTGCAACTATTTAGCTATTTTACTGTTATTTTATAACTAATTGCTATTTTACAACTACTTATATATTTTAAACTTTTCAAGCTATTTTCTAAACTCAAGCTAGTCAGAGTGCAAACTGTTGGTAATTGAAGTGATTACCCAAATAGAAATGGAAGCAATTGTGAATAAGTGAATAGGATTAAAATAAAGGGGAATAGAAAGAGAATTGATTTAGCTAATAATCAATGAAGATAAATACGTAAGATGTTCATATATTATTCTATTCGCATGATGATTTGATTCGGATTCCAAGCAAAGAATTTCGAGATAGTACATCGATCCAAGTTGGGGTTTTTTACTCGATTTTTGACGGCGAACCCTAGGTATGGATTTTTGGATTGATTCTGGAAATTGTGTATCATAGTTAGGCTATGCAGGGAGAATGACGGTTTCTAATCAAGAAACCATATATGAGTCCGCACTAGGAAGTCAGGTGGACGATATTAGTTTGGAAGTGAAATTGTGTGATCGAGTGAGCGATCAGATTTGATACTGTGTACGAATGATATATGTACATCGTACATACTTGGATGAAATTGATATTGAAATTTTGAAAGAAATGAGAAATGATTTTTGAAAGGAAAAGTATATATTGAGGGAATATATGAATAAAAGTGGAAGTTGGATATCCTTTGAAATTCACTTTACGAAAGGTAAGTGGTATGGTGAATAAATTTATAAGGGGAATCAAACTTGAATATTTGATTTGGTATAAATAAAGTTATATATGTTTGTTATATATGATAAATTTCCCTTTATTGAATCTATAGCAAGAAGAAAAGATTTTTGAAAATATTTGAAGTATAAAAAAGGAATTTATATAAGTATGAAGCGATCCAAGATTTTATATACTTATATATATACATATATATGATTTTATGAGAATGATTAAGGAAAAGGCTTTGGACCCTTTGAACTTTGGAAAGGGCTTTTGATTTTTGGGAAAAATCAATTTTGGGAATTTGGAAAGCCAAGTTTAGAACTAACGATTTAAGATATCAATTTTGAGTGAAGGAGATTTATGTGAATCATAAAGAGTATGATTTGAAATATACTATAAGTTTATAGTATAAAATGTTTTGAGATTAGCTCTGGGGGAAAAGACACTCCCATTAAATGAACTTCAGTCCACGGGGTGGTTCTGCCTTGAGCCCTAAGGGGGAGGCTCTAAATTGGATCCTGGGAGGAAGTCCATACAAACTAAAGTTCCTGAGGATTATGTGTATGGGTAGCAAAAGTCGAGGGCGCTGAAGCCTACAGAGACATTTGGTTTATGTTGTGATGACAGTGTAACTCGATGCCACTACGATCTACTACGGACCATAGCGGAAGTCGTGTGGCCGTGAGAGCCAATGGTCTACGTTTGATTTTGTCATGATGGCAACATAACATCGGTAGACTGCGATCTATGAAGACATAGCGAAAGTCATGAGGCCGTGAGAGCCTACAGGCTACATTGGGACTCGACTGATGTAGTCTACGATCTATATAGGAGTGGTGAAGTTTCATTTGGTAGCGAAATTCAAGGGCGCTGATGCCTTCAGCTACATGGAATTTTTGCCATGATGGCGACGCAACCCTGGATGTAGCTGCGATCTGTGGCGGGTTCTATGGTGCAATCAAAGGGCGCAGAGTGTCTATGGTTATCTATGGATTTTACCAGGATGGCAACGTAACCATTGGGTTAACTACGACCACTGAAGGGGTGATGATTTCTAGAGCATTCTTGCCAAAGATGTTTCCTCTATTTTCAAAAACGTTTTCTATATTTTCACCAAAATGTTTTCCTAAGTATTTTCACTAGGTGTTGAAAATGGGTTTACCAAGTACTTATGGATTTTCAGTCCTACGCCTGATCAATGTATGACCGAATTTCTATGAGAATGTGAATGGCATCGAGTTATAAAAAGTATTTTTATAAAACTATTTTGGTAATATTATATAGATTTTAAAGTGTTTTAAAAAATTTAAATAAAAAGAGTTTATAGTATAAAATGTTCAAAGAGAAATTTAACTGATAATAAGCATTTTAATAAATTCTGGCCTCGTTCCTTTTCGAGGACGAAAAGATTCAAAGGGGGGAGGAATGCGGTAATCCGGATTTTTGGGCATTAGGTAATTGGATAATTATCTGATTTTAACTATTGGAAAAACTGATTTATAAGTTGAACAGATAAATCTGATAATAAATATTTATATCTGGATAAATATTTATCTGATAATCTCCTAATATAATTATTTAAAATTTGCAAAATTATTATTTTCAAACAAATTAAGTATATGTTGTTTAAATATATATATTTATATGAGTTGATTTTAGATTAAATTTGAATTTTAGACTAAAATTCAAAAGACAAATATCTTAAAATAACTTGGATTTAAAAATAATGTATATTTGATTTTTATTAGTATATAATTAGTTTTATTTTTTCTTTAAAGGATTTTATGAAAAAATAAATTAAAAAATGTATTAATCAAATTGAAATTAATTAAAAAGTTTATAAAAAAGAACATTAATTAAATAATGGAAAATGAATTGATAAAATATAAAAAACATATGTATATATAAAAAACTAAGATAAAAACTATATAAAAACCATATTAAAAACATTTACACATGTAAATTAACAAATGTAGACTATGTATCATGAAAGAATACAAGTATAAAAAATTTAAAATACCATTCGACAAATGTAAGTAATTTATGCGATGCATAAACAAGTGTCACATATTTCTTTTGTTTTCAAAATTAATACATGAAAGGAAATTCAAGTATATATACATATCTACTTCCTTTTCTCTTCCTATTTTCCTTCATTATGTTCAAAACTATAGACTTGAGTAAATTACAAATCTGAAAATACACAATCAGAGAAGAAAAACAAATCAAACATATAACTATTTCCAATCTGAAGCAAGCAAGGATCAGTTTCGAACATTAAGTACAAATCTGCTCAACAAAGATCAGATTCAACAAATCAGAACCAAAAAAGTATCAAGGCAAATCAAGTTCAAAATAGTTTAAGTTTTTAAAGATCCTGACGCAACTAACCTGAGCAATTCGAAGATCAAACAACAGATCAACATTAAGTTAAAAATCAAAAAAACCTATCCAAATGCTCAGTTCCAGGTTTCTGTTTTCTTCAACCAGGTAAGTAAACAAAGCAATATCTTGTTCAAATTTAGTACATGTGATGATTTTATGAAATAATGATGTGGAAATTGTTTGCATGATTAATTTAAACCTACATGTTATAGATATAAAGTGATATATGTGTGCATGTCTGGATATAACTATGCATCTCTGTTTCTAAGTTACAGGGTTTAAAAATATAGTCAAAATTCAAAATCACTTATCTAATCTCTGATTTGCTTTGGTATTCAAACAAATTATGTTTATTTAAATATAAACTAAGATTTAAAAATAATTTAAAGTATATTTTGTTTATATATTATCTGGAAATCAGGAAAGATAATGGAAACTTAAAGTATGTTGAAATTAAATCATCACAATCCTTTGATTTATTTATAGAACCTGAATTCCCATTAGAAAGCCTGATTTTTAGAAGTTAAATCACAATTTTAGTTTAAATTTGAGAGAGTAATTAGTGGATGATCAGAAAAGGAATATTGAGTGATTTCTGGTGATTGAGGGATTCGAGAAGGTCGGGATCGCCACTGGAGGTAGCTAGGGTGTAGACTAGCAAACAAAAAAAGTCGGGTGGATTTTTAAACCAACAAGGCGGTGGCATGGCGTCAGGTTAGGGTTTAAACCTGGGTTTGGTCGAGGCTTGAATTTTGGGTTGATGCGTCATCTCTAGATCATCAGACTTGATCGGAGGTTGGGGGATGGAAGCGTCAGTCTTCAGCGGAGTATCGGCAATGATCAAACTGGCTTCGATGATCGGAGGTCGGACACTTTGAGGAAGTGGTTGCCGACATGTGGGGAGTATCGGCAATGATCAAAATGGCTTCGATGATCAATGCACATGCATGGTGAGGCTGGAGTATCGGTGGGTTTGGGTAGTGGTGTGTCTCGAAGGAATACTCGAGGAAGGAAAGTCGTGGCCTGTAACGACTCGAATTTTGCCTGCTCAAAAATCGACATCCATACTTCAAATCGTATTCGAATGCCATAGATTCGACCGTTCAAATCCAATTCGCCGGAGCTTATAACAACATTAAGTAAATAACACAGCGGAATAAAAGAATAATACTTTGATATACAGCTTTGATACAATATCTGATACAACAGATGATCCAATAGATATCAATATACATCAGAGATATGATACAATAAATAGCAGCGGAAAAGAAAACGATAACATCTAGCAGCAGAACAATATAACTCTAAGATAGTCTTCAAAAGAGAACTCCGAGAACTGCAACTCCATTTCCAAGAATCAATCCAGCAATAGCTCGAACCCCCAATAATCACCTAGCATAAGCAAGACTGGTGTGGTCCTAAGACTGAACTAACTCCAGATAATCTACTAAACCTAGCTATCTGAAAAAACCCAACTCTAGACTGCTCGTGTAGAAAATAATGAGCACCCAGAGTTTAGGAAAGAAACAATAAACTCCGGATCAGCCGTGGGACTGGTGTGAGCAACAAAAAAAACAGTTTATCTTTTATTCAAAATCAAAATAGAAGAATATTTTTAAATTCAATTCGCAATGCTTTTAAAAATGAGACTACCATAAGACCTCCCGCCACACACACAATGCAAACGCAGACTTGGAGGAGATTTCTTCTTATGTTAGTCAAAGATGCTTGATACGTATTAAAAAGAAACATTTGATATTATTACTAGTGCATAGTGTAGAACAAATCATTTCGAAAGTAGAATATAAATCTTAGCCAGCATAGGTACCATTATATTATGCCTACTATAGCTACCATATTAGATGGCAGGTTCTACAACTTATACCGTACAAGTCTCGTATTGTTTCTTTGGATTTCCAACGAATGGTCAGGCCAAGGAACTTCCCATTGCCACATGAGAAATGCCTCTGGATGGACATCCCCGAGAACCAACTCGGATCTCTACCAACACAAGGCCGGGTTACCCCTAACTGAGTAACAACTGACCGATTATGCCATCCCCCGGTCCTTTGGGACCTTTCAACCGAGCGCTCGTAATCAATTCACACAATCATAAAGTGTTTTCAACATGAGTAAGTATCTGTGCTCCATACCATGATACCACCCTTTTCCATAAGGAAATGCACATATCCTAAAGGGCGCTACCCCTCATAACCTTGCCGCATCTTTCCTGTTTTGACCATTCCCGAGGTGTGAGGCTCGACGAAGTCACGTCCACAAAACATACTTTATACAAAAGCCATGCTTTGGGTCAACAAATGATCATAGAAATAATCACCAGGATAGACGATCAAATAAACGATCCTATCACAAATAATCAACACAGTGATCATTTCACAGCAACACTCGGCATGTCACATTACCAAATTGGGAATATATCGCTGATAACATTCAACTGCATAACCTCTGAGCTCGTACGTCTCAGAGAAGGGTGTTAAGCTAAAAGAATAAATTCTTCGCCACCAACAGAAATATATTTGAAAGAAATCGTCTTTATATCTCAATTTGTAATGTCTGACATACAATCCATACAAGTCTGTTCCGGGCTCGAACAGAACCGAAGGCACTTACAAAGAAGTCCTTGCAATCCGGATATTCACAATCCCGATCGGATTTCCCATCACTTAGGGAATCTCTATACCGTTGCAACTCAGTGCAGAGACAATCGATAGGTCATACTATCGTTCTTGCAAATACCCGGTCTTCAACACCGGTCTTCAAATGCTATCCATAACGACGTATCACATATTCGGAATGGGTTATACGACCCAAAGGTCCTTTCCCGGCTAACCCGAATAGTAAGCGCAACATTTAAAACATATGGGTAAGGAATTTCAATTAAGTCACAACTTAATAATCCAAAACTTTTCTTTCAAATGGTTTAAACAAATTACCATTTCAAATCTTTTTAACAAAAGATTAATTTCACAAAATTCCATTTACGGATTTCAAAACAATTTCCATTTCAATTGGATTAACTCGTTAAATCTTTAAATCAAAGATTTAACTCATAGCTTTCAAAATTCGATTAACTTGTTGAATCTTTAAATCAAAGATTCAACTTATAGCTTTCAAAATCATTTCTAAAGATTCATTCATACCCTTTCAAAAACAATTTCAATTTCAATTGGATTAACTCATTCGGCCTTTGAATCAAAGATTCATTTCATACCCTTTCAAAAACAATTCAATTCTATTTCAGCTTGAAACCTTTTCAACATAATTGGGAGATCTTTTCTTTAAATGAAAGCTGTTATTATTTGAAAACAAGTAGTTTTCGTTTCGAAGAAATTCGATCTTATTTATACAAGTTAAATCTTTTGGGTTAATTCAAATTCCCAAAAACAACACTTCAAAAATGGTTTAAAAACCCATATAACTTATTATAAGTTGAATAACTTTTCTTTATATCCTAGTTTTCAAATCATAGAATTCAATTTTAAGTATTGAATTCAAATTGAAATCAAATATTTAAATTCCAAATCTTAATCAAGTTATTCAAAATAATTTCATCTTTGAAATTCTATTTCAATTGCTTTTCACTTTAAACCCAATCCATTTTCAAAACATTTGAATTCAAATATTCAACTTTAAAAATCATTTTAAAATCTGTGACTTAATCGATTTCCTCGTGAAATCCATATTTGTGTGTGTATGGTGTGGTCCAGGGGTTTAACACAATAGTGCAATATCATTCAATCATCACAGATTTAAGTACAACAATATCTTTGATAAGCGGTATAACTATAACGCTTATCGTCAATTCACAGATTCACAGATAATATAATAATGTATATAAACGGATAAATCATACGCAGTCACAGAACAAAATATTACCGATCAAATAAGACAGTCAATTCAAGATTTATCATACAATACAATGCAATATAATCATTTATAAGTAAGGTCAAGCATTAAATAAACATTTATAAGTAGGATCAATTAAATTGATTAAGCCTAATTAATTTAATTTATTTCCAATTAAATTAATTACTTATAAACTTATTATCCAATTCTGATTTATTTATTCCAAATCATTTGATATAAACAAATTTACCAGTTTCCATAATTATTTCCATTAAGTGATCACACTTACACAGTTTCATAAATGATTATCATTACTTAATTAACCAATTCATTGTTATAATTTTATCACGTTAATTAATTATTTAAATAATCTTAGTTAATGTCTTTCATTAACGATTAAAATTTTCTTTAATTACTTGCTAAAGAAATTTTACTTATATTAATCGTTGTTGATTATAAATTGATTTACTCATTACTGAATAATCTAATCCTATCTAATTAATGATTTCTTGATTTATTCACTTAAACCTTTAATTTATTAAGTTAAGCCCTTAATCAATTAATCCAAATCATTAATTTATTTAACTTAAAATTTTAATGAACTATAAATCATTAAATCTTACTTCTCTTTGAGATAAAACATAATTTTTTTTATATATATAAATGATTTAATTATCATTTTTCAAACACATTTGAAACATTTATTTTCAAATTCAATTTTTAAATTTCATTTCAAATCAAAGATTTGAAATAATTACAAATTCAACCCTTAATAAATTTAAACCAAGTTAAACTCTTTTAAAAATCAATTGTCGTAAAACATTTACCTTTATAAAGAAATTATGTAAGAGTTTAAACCAATTTGTTTGAATTCAAATCGTTTTATAAAATATACTTGAACATTTTAAAGTTGTTTAAATACTTTAAACTTTATCAAACTTCACTTATTCAAACTAGAATTCAAAAGTTGATTTGAACTCCATCTTTCAAATTCTGATTTTTAAACTTACATGAAAGTCTGTTTTAAATTAAAATTCTGTTTAAAAATTTAACAGACAGGTTTCACAAAAACATGTAACAAGACAAAAACTGACCCGAGGCCAAAAATAAAATGCTTCGAGTGAAACACTTCACAACTTCGGGTCTGGCACTCAAATTACCCGAGCCAAACACGAAACTCTCTCGAGTTTCCCTGTAGTTCTTCTTCTTCTCCCTTGTTTTTTTTTTCTTACCATAGTTTAAGTTTTACCTAAACTATGAATTAAAGCATCAGGTTCAAAACCCACGCGCGATCAAAACCCCGAAGCGACCCACCTAAAAACTCGAGCACAACATCCTCTTCCCCAAAGTTTGCAACAACCCAGATACTACATGTGTCAGTGCACCGTGCACACCACCATGTCCACTTCCGATCGCCACCAACACCTCAAGCAAGTCGAAGGTCATCCCCAGCTCCGATTCGTACATCCCAAAACCAATAATCATTGCTACAATGAAATCGAGCCCCTGATGCGAAATCGAAGAAAAAGCCACCATCACAAAATCGTGCGCTCCTCCTCCTCTGACCACCTGAACGTCACCACCCTCCGGCCTCGTCCCTGACACACTCTCGCCTAGCTCCTCCTGAAATTTCGTGCAGCTCGATGCACGAGAGGAGGTGCGGCGATCTCATATTCACGCACCATAAAAACTAGGGTTAAAATCTTCCACGGTCAACCACCCTCGCCGCCACCACTTGTTCGCCTTCCTGATATTTTTCCCGACACCATCGATCACTCCTCCACCTCCCCGAACAACCCTAGCACCTCTAGTACCCCCGATCGCCAGAAATCCCCCAAAAACCCATTTCCGTTCAACTTCAAACTGCTACCAAACTACCCCACTAAAAATCACGAAACCCATCTTAAAAATCATCATTTTCAGTATGAATTCAAGTTATATAATTTGATTCAAGTTTCATGATATTCGCATTAATCATAAAGTTAAGATTTTCCCTGTAAAATAAATTTTTCAGATGTTATAAAGCTCTATTTTACTGATGACCTTCTCCAGATCTTCAATTAAGTATAAACAAACTTGTTTTGTTTAAACTTCAAAGTCTAATGATGATTTAATGAAGTGAAAGTTGAATTCTAAGTTGATTTTCTTTTGCAAAGCAAAACTTGAAAGCTAAATACAGAGAGTACTCTGTTAATTCACCTGCATTACATATCATTCTTGCCTATGTACTAAATAGTATTGAATTGATATTTGCACATTTCATACTTACTCAAGATGAATATTCAACAGATATATATGCTTAATCATTTAAGAGTGAGGTTACTCACAGTTTTGAAGAATGAAGATTGAGCACCCTTGTTTGAATTCCTCAGGTTTGTTTTAGTTTGAAATGGATTTTACTTCAGATTCTACTTGAAACTGAGATGAAGTAATATAAACAAAGAAGTGTGCAGGGTTGTTATTATTTCTATGTGAGGTGATATATAGGAAAAGTGTACAGGTTAATTATATATTTTAGTATAATAGGCATGGCTGAAGTATGTTGCATTAATTGTTGAGGTGTATGGCATTTATTGCCTTGTACATATATACTTTCCTCTCCATACTTGTTGTTATTATTTTTATTTATTTGTTTTCTACTTAGTTTGTAGATATTTGTTTTGTTTACACTATACACATTTGAATGTAGTTTGTTTCTTGTCTTATGACTTTTTAATATAAATAAATTTCCATTTTAATATGTCGTTTTAAATTTAGTTGTGTGTTTACTCTATATTTTAGTTAATGTGTTGTTTTGAATTTTAACCATACGTATTTATTTTAATATGTTTACTTTATTTTGTTGACTTTATAGTTTATATTTTATCTCACATATATTTCTATTTCTTTTGTGTTTCTATTGTTAGTTTAAATATTTATCACAAATTTAATTTTAAAAATTATTGTTTTGCATTTCTCTATGTACACATATATTTTATATAACTCAAATTATCATCATTTATAAATTTTTAAATCAATTTATTTATTTATTTTTATACTTGTGTCCAAAGTATATTATTTATTTTTCAAAATCATTTATTTAAGAATTTATTTAAAATCCAATATATACATATATATTCACATATATACAAATTTTCAAATCCATATGACTTTACATATTTTCTATTTGAATCGAGGAAACTCGCTTCCATTTATAATTAATTCTACAAATTTTTTATTCAAAAAAAATCATTTAATTATTAATTTAAATTAAATAAAAATCTAGGGTCGTTACAAACTTCCCCCCTTAAAAGAATTTCGTCCTCGAAATTCGCAGGCACGAAAACAACACAGAGATAGACAGATTCGATCTCTTATAATTCCTCAAACTTAAGATATGAATTCCAAACTCCAGTCAGAATATCTTAGAATACATACCAATTTGTCCCTCTTCGGACTTCAACCAACCCAAGAAATTTCAACAGAATTTCAAAATTTGGTTTTAAACGAAATCGTTTTATCGATACAATTCGATTTAGCTTCTTCTTCTATTAATCAATTTTTAACTCAATTTAAAATTTCCAATTTATTCAAATTTCAAATTCATATTCATTAAGGTTTAAATCAAAATGCTGATAAGAAACCGATGAAGATACGAAGTAAGAATTTCCTACAACGATTCGTAGAGCATCACCACACCAAAACTTCTTCTTGTAGCTGGTACGAAGCAATCAAAAGAATTTGGAAACGAATCAAAGAAAATTGATAGAGAAAGTTGTTTCCACTGTTGTTACAGAGCATTGACCAATTATAGTCGTATTTCCCTGTCTCCTATCTCGTTCTCTTCTTGCACTCATACTCACGATCAGTGGATAGTAAGAGAATTTACTGAAGCATTCAAACGGATATCTTAAGGATATACTCATTCTAGGGTTTACTTCACCCTATCTCTAATGAGCTACTTAATGTGTTATACTCCTGAGCTAAAGTTTCACCATAGCTCCGATACAAATGTGACGACTCGTAGTGGTCACAACCGGTAGGCTTTTCAACCATCCTAGCCCCACCGTGGCTTACACTGATATCCCAAACTTGCTTTTACGGCCACCCTTTCGAATGTCACGGCTTCGCCTAACCAACCCCGTAAAGAGTACGTGTGGGGGTAAGAGTCTCCCGTTCGCCACCAAACCGCGAAGCGAGAACCCCCCATCACATATCACCTAGCATAAGCAAGACTGGTGTGAGCAACAAAAAAAACAGTTTATCTTTTATTCAAAATCAAAATAGAAGAATATTTTTAAATTCAATTCGCAATGCTTGACCATAAGACCTCCCGCCACACACACAATGCAAACGCAGACTTGGAGGAGATTTCTTCTTATGTTAGTCAAAGATGTTTGATACGCATTAAAAAGAAACATTTGATATTATTACTAGTGCATAGTGTAGAACAAATCATTTCGAAAGTAGAATATAAATCTTAGCCAGCATAGGTACCATTATATTATGCCTACTATAGCTACCATAGTAGATGGCAGATTCTACAACTAATACCGTACAAGTCTCGTATTGTTTCTTTAGATTTCCAATGAATGGTCAGGCCAAGGAACTTCCCATTGCCACATGAGAAATGCCTCTGGATGGACATCCCCGAGAACCAAACCGGATCTCTACCAACACAAGGCCGGGTTACCCCTAACTGAGTAACAACTGACCGAATATGCCATCCCTCGGTCCTTTGGGACCTTTCAACCGAGCGCTCGTAATCAATTCACACAATCATAAAGTGTTTTCAACATGAGTAAGTATCTGGGCTCCATACCATGATACCACCCTTTTCCAGAAGGAAATGCACATATCCTAAAGGGCGCTACCCCTCATAACCTTGCCGCATCTTTCCTGTTTTGACCATTCCCGAGGTGTGAGGCTCGACGAAGTCACGTCCACAAAACATACTTTATACAAAAGCCATGCTTTGGGTCAACAAATGATCATAGAAATAATCACCAGGATAGACGATCAAATAAACGATCCTATCACAAATAATCAACACAGTGATCATTTCACAGCAACACTCGGCATGTCACATTACCAAATTGGGAATATATCGCTGATAACATTCAACTGCATAACCTCTGAGCTCGTACGTCTCAGAGAAGGGTGTTAAGCTAAAAGAATAAATTCTTCGCCACCAACAGAAATATATTTGAAAGAAATCGTCTTTATATCTCAATTTGTAATGTCTGACATACAATCCATACAAGTCTGTTCCGGGCTCGAACAGAACCGAAGGCACTTACAAAGAAGTCCTTGCAATCCGGATATTCACAATCCCGATCGGATTTCCCATCACTTAGGGAGTCTCTATACCGTTGCAACTCAGTGCAGAGACAATCGATAGGTCATACTATCGTTCTTGCAAATACCCGGTCTTCAACACCGGTCTTCAAATGCTATCCATAACGACGTATCACATATTCGGAATGGGTTATACGACCCAAAGGTCCTTTCCCGGCTAACCCGAATAGTAAGCGCAACATTTAAAACATATGGGTAAGGAATTTCAATTAAGTCACAACTTAATAATCCAAAACTTTTCTTTCAAATGGTTTAAACAAATTACCATTTCAAATCTTTTTAACAAAAGATTAATTTCACAAAATTCCATTTACGGATTTCAAAACAATTTCCATTTCAATTGGATTAACTCGTTAAATCTTTAAATCAAAGATTTAACTCATAGCTTTCAAAATTCGATTAACTTGTTGAATCTTTAAATCAAAGATTCAACTTATAGCTTTCAAAATCATTTCTAAAGATTCATTCATACCCTTTCAAAAACAATTTCAATTTCAATTGGATTAACTCATTCGGCCTTTGAATCAAAGATTCATTTCATACCCTTTCAAAAACAATTCAATTCTATTTCAGCTTGAAACCTTTTCAACATAATTGGGAGATCTTTTCTTTAAATGAAAGCTGTTATTATTTGAAAACAAGTAGTTTTCGTTTCGAAGAAATTCGATCTTATTTATACAAGTTAAATCTTTTGGGTTAATTCAAATTCCCAAAAACAACACTTCAAAAATGGTTTAAAAACCCATATAACTTATTATAAGTTGAATAACTTTTCTTTATATCCTAGTTTTCAAATCATAGAATTCAATTTTAAGTATTGAATTCAAATTGAAATCAAATATTTAAATTCCAAATCTTAATCAAGTTATTCAAAATAATTTCATCTTTGAAATTCTATTTCAATTGCTTTTCACTTTAAACCCAATCCATTTTCAAAACATTTGAATTCAAATATTCAACTTTAAAAATCATTTTAAAATCTGTGACTTAATCGATTTCCTCGTGAATTCATATTTTTATAACTCAACAAACAAACTATTTGGGATCTCAAGCTTTGATTTAAGTGAAATATTGTTGTATTTATCATAAGTATGGTTTGTTTATGTTATTAATTAACATTACTCAAACCATCAAACTATAATACAACAAATAACCCACTTATAATTCTCATGAAAATTAGAATGGCCCGATATTTTCAACCATTCGCATCCATTGTAAGTGTATAGGTAGACACTCATGCCAGAATTAAATTACTCAAAATACCACGTTGTAAATAAAAATTTGGCAAATCTCAGAATATACAGTAAATAAAATCACAGACCACAGACACAGAGTATATAATAATGCAGCGGAATTAAAAGAGATTGTAGTTCATGAAGCTACTATATAAATATATCAGAGTTAAACAAGATACAACGGAAGAAATAAAGTACAGCAGAAGTTTCAAGATGATAACCAAGTACGAGCCGAATAGAACAACCGAACTGAAATAGGTAAGACTACATAAGCAGATAATCTCCAGCGATTCCAATCTCCAGAAAGTGGAATCCAAATCTATGAATACTTAGGCTGACCCGAGTGTAAATTAAAATACAAACACTCGAGTTAGGACATACATACTTATACAATTAAACCAACTCAAGCGAACTGTAGTAAAAGTATAAGTAACTTAGAAGATGCTTGGGACCATCCATCCTCTAAGGATCCGTTAAACTATTTACTATGTAGTAATATTGCGCTATTATAATAATGTCTAATAGTAAGATAAACATACTTTTAAATAGCATTAAGGCTTTACATTTTCCACCTTAACACGTAATAGTCCTTATAGTCCATCCAGTATCAGCATATCTCCAGATCGGAAGACTACCCTAAACTCCACGGGCTACTGGAGAAATCCAAACTCGTAGTAAATGCTCGGTATGGTAGGTGACACGGCACACAAGGAAATGCCAGGGTAGATATACCATTTACAACACTCCGGCTGGTGGTAACGCAGCAGCCACATACGCCCACCGCGGAACACAATCCCAATCAAAATCGAAGGATGGCCATCTAATCAATCACAAGTATGAGTATAGTATCGAAGAAATGCGTCCGCTACGAGGTGCGACCTCAATTGGCCCGAAACCACTCCTGTTTTAGCCACCTTATGCCAACTCACGGGAGTTGGATCCACGTAACATACCATAAGAACGTCGCCACCATCCTACTTCACTCTGGCATCTCCACCGCATACACGGTTGTCAAAGTGGTTTTCGGTATCGACAAAGAGTATGTCCATATCCGATCCTGTTCTCTTTGCCAACAATCGTTATTATGACCCGTGGTTATAACTTTTAAAAATAATACTTTATACTTCAAGATAAATATCATTTCAAAGCCAATTATTTATCAAAATAAAGATTAAATCATTTCCAAATCATTTCAATATTTCAAAATATCATATCCTTTCTAAATTTCCTTTATAATGATTATTAAAATTCAAATACAAATATCAAGTTTAATACCCTTTAAATTTCAAAGATAACATTCATTTGTTTCAATTCAAATCATCTTTTAAAATGACTCATTTTCCAATTTATTTCATTCATTTAAATCATTTAAAAGTGAAGTTATTCTTCATTCAAGTCACGTATTCAAATTTCAAAGTTTCAAGTCATTCTGAGCTCATTTACTAAGTCAAAAATCATATTTATTAAAATTTCAGCCTTTCGCAGCATTTAGACAAAGCTGTTATAAGTTATATTTGAAAACATTTTAATTCAGCAAAGACGACACTTAAAAACAGCCGTTAAAACTCAGTTTTAGTAAAATTTTAGTTTAAAACAGCAAAGACAGCATTTCCAAAGATGCTGCGGTAGCTCAGATTTCAAAACAAGTTTTTAAATTGATTTCAGCAAAGACTGCGGACCACTACAGTATTTTTACAGAAATGCTACAATAGACCTGAGTTCAAATTTAGCCTATAAGTTCAACTACAGAAACTACAGCATTTCAGAAATGCTGTAATAGCTCTTTTTACAAAGTTTTAGTTCAATTCAGAAACCATAGCATTTCTGATTGCTATTAAAAGTGATTTCCAGATTTTTAGTGTATTTCCAGCAAATAATAAACTTCATTTTAAACCTTTTAAACATTTTAAAAGTCATAATCTAACATTAAAAATGTTCATTAAAAATACTCTTTTAATTTATGATTTTTATAAAGTAACAATTACAGAAAAATTCAAATTTTCAACAAATTTCGCTTAACAAATTCAAGGGTATCATTTTCTTTTCTTCACATTTTTAACAAATGAATTTAACACTTATGTTTTATTTTCATTTCACAAATTAAACTAAATTTCCAATTTTATTTATTAACTTAAACCTTTAATTAAAACCAAATTCCCCTTTCCCGGTCCAGTTATATTCTAAAGTTACAATTTAAGCATTCATTTATTTAACCACTTAAATTCATAGAAAAAAAAATCAATAATACTTTAATAGATCACTTAAATTCAAATTTAAATCAAATTATCATATTTACCATTTTCCAAATATAATTAAATTTCCATTTTATTCATATAACTTAAATATCATTTTTAACCAAAATTCCAAATTTCCAAACTTATGTTATATTTCAATAATCCAATTTAACCATTCATTAATTACATTTTTAACTCATAGAAAAATCATGATTTCTTTATTTTAAAACATTAAAAATCTATTTAAATCAAATTTCATAAATTTATATATTTAAAATACTTAAAAATATCCAAAACACTTTGTAAAATAACCACGGGCCTGTATATAGTTTTCTAACTTAGGTCAAGTGATACGGATATGTATCATTTCAATCCGCAGTTTAAAAAGAAAAATTCGGGTTCTATCATTTCAAACCCGCAATCCCAAGTTTAAATAAATTAAATAAAAACCGTTCAGGCCTATTATTTCAGTCCATAACGATTTTTCCCTTTTCTAAAGTCCGTTCGGGTATGTATCTTTTCAACCCATAGTGATTTCTAATCTACAGGGAACTTGCAGTGTGATAAACAGATACAAACGAACAGTAACAACATATATATAATAACAGATGATATGACATGAAATTTAAAAGGTTTAACATCATATATAAATAATCACAGGCAGTTATACATCATATGATTTTCTACACATTCAATTGTTGTTGTTTCACAACTACATAAGTATAAACGTCGTGTGAGTTTTACTCACCTTTTTGGTGCTGGAGATTGCAATACAAATGACACAACGGATTCCATAAGGCACGATGACACAACAATGGGCTCAAGTGGGAAGAGATCCAAGCTTAGAACTTGTGTTATAACTCAAAACAAAACAAAATAATATTACAACTCAATGCAACATTGAATAGAAATAACTTTGAATTAAAAAGAGATATGAATGTGAAATCTTTTGCCTTGTCTTCTACAATGCTTTGCACGGCCTAGGGGTTTATTTAGGTCTGGTTTTGCATGACTTTGGCTCAGGTTTGATCATAAGTATGCATGGCATAAAGGCTAGAACATGTGGAGGATGTTACAACATAAGAATATCAAGAGACTAGGCAACATAGTGGAGTTTGGTTCAACTTTTGGCTGGGTCTATGGGTCAAACGGCTCGGCCATCATCAGGTACAGGTCTGGACAGAGGTTTAGGTGGTGAGTAGTGGTCTGGACAGAGGTGGTGGTGGTGGCCTAAGGTGATGGTGGTGGTGGAAATGAAGGAGATAAGGCCAAAGTGGTCAAACTAGCTTGTTTTAAGGCTTGTTGTTGCATATTTGAGGGGTTTGGTCATCTTGAAGGGCTCGGCCTTGGTCATGGCAGGGGGTATAGGTGGTGGTGATGGCAGGGAAGAGGTGTAGGGGGTGGTAGCCGTGGCTATGGAGCGGAGGCTGAGTAAAACTAGCAAAGAAGACATGGCAAAAAGTATGAAAATGAGAAGAAAAGAGACCAAAAGAGAAGTCATTACCCATTTTTTTTCTCCTAGCCGTGAATGAATGGAGTTGAGAACTTTTTTTCACGTGAAAATAATGAAAATACATGGCTGCTCAAAAGATTACACGGCCAAAAGCATAAAGGAGGGGTTATGGCAAGTGAAAAGACTTTAGGAGGTGTTAAGACTTAAGTTAAATAAGCTTTTTAGCTCTTCATATTTCTTATTTCTTTTTAAAACAAATAAAACAAAATAATTTCATAAAATACTTTTAAAAACCGAAACAAAGTGACATAATATTAAAATAAATAATTAAATTTAAAATAGAAAAAGATTTAAAGAAATTGCTTAAAAATCCAAAACAGTGTCCAGGAATTACAAATAAATCACCATTGACTTTGGAAAATTGTTTACTTCATTTTAAAATTATTCTAAGACAAAATTTGAAACAAAATGATTTTTTTAAAACATTTTCAAAGTGAAATAAATAATTAAATTTAGAGAAAATAGAAAAAGAACTAAAGAAATTGTTTAAAAATTGGAAACAAGACATGAAAATTACAATCAAATATCACTAGCCTTATAAAATTCTATTTTACTTTAAAACAAATAAAAATTAAATAAATAAAATAAACAAGGAACAAAATAAAGTAGGAATGAGAACAAATAAGTTCTTAAGAAAATATAAAGATAAATAAAGTATTACTTTTATTATTTGAAACTAGGAATTTAAAATTTATAAACAGAATACAACTGACATTTGAAAATGTCAATAACACTTTTAAAAATGTTTAAAACCAAAATATATACATAGCATGTTATTTTACCCATATAAATACAATTATAACATTAAATGACAAAATAAAATACTATTTATATAATTTAAAATAAACCATTTTGTTAAATACAGCAAATTACACACAATAGTTAAAAAGACATAACTTTCACATTATAAATCATATTTCAATGAAACGAAAAGCAGTGTTCTTAAAATTTTATTTATTATCATAATAAAAGATAAAATTAAAATTTTCAAATATTTAAAACTTAAATTTAAAAGTCAAAGTTTGACTATTTTAACCAAAATTCACTTTTTGGAAAATTATTCTATTTAGTCATATTTGGAATTCTAATCCATATCAAAATCAAAGTTTATATTTAAAATAACAAAATTTATTCTTTTTCATAAATAAAGCTTTTAAATCTGGAAATTCAATTTAAAAATAATTGTAAAATACAGGGTTGTTACAAAAATAAAGCAAAAGCAAAAGCTATTTTAAGTATGAACTATCTGCTATTGTAACTAGTAATATAGATCTTCAAATTTCATTTTTACTTTAATTTCACAATCAAAAATAGATTACCAAATTATGATGCAACTTTTGTTTATGTTGAATAAGAATAGCTCATTTTCATAAGCAATATAAGCTATCAAACCCACTTGTATAAACTTGCATCAAAATCCACTTCATGAAGCATAAACCAAATGAGATCATAAATCATAAAATCTTGAAATTACATAATATTTGAGAGCTTCATTACCCCTAAATTGAAGGGGTTTAGCTACTCGTTTGTGGTATTAAAGCAACAAAATTAAATTTCAACATTAAAAGAGAAGAAAGTTAAAAAAATAAGTAAAGAAGAGAATGTAATTAAACTACTTACAACAAAAGGAATTAAGCTACATAACTTTGCATAAATGTAAAACTAATCTACTAACAAAGAAAAGGAAAGAGCATAAAAGCGTGAGAAATAAGTAAAAACATTTAAATAAGAGCAGAGAAAGAGGCTAAGAAGCCATTTTTATTTCATTGAACATTGAGCTTGCACTTCGACCTCTTAATTTCCTAAGTACAATGAAAGAGTATAAGATAGTTTCGTGTACATAAGAGGGCTATATATACATGCATAAAACCCTAATTTTATTTTTAGGGGGCTTCCTACAATGCCCTTTAGGAAGTGTGGCCACCAAGTAACAATTAGTCACTAAGTAATCCATCATTTGTTGTGCATGAAGCTTTAACCTCCATTTAGTTGTCCATTAGCCCATAATTTTATATTTAGGTAAGTGGGTGGGGTCCTCCATAATCTTGAACTTGAATTATTTCCTCTTTATTCATTTGTATTTCATTTGTGCATGCACGTATCTTCATATAAGCTTCTTCTATATGCATCCAAATCCCTATAAAAATTATCAGAAAATATCCAAGTAAAAATTCTTAAATTAAAACATGCACAAAAATGACCATTTTGCCTATGAATGAAGATGAAAATATGATGTTTTGAAAATAACTGAATTTTGGTTTCAAACATGTTAAAATGCCCAAATATGATGTTTATTTAAATAAAAAGAGATAAAATATGGATGTAAATATATGCACATTTACGTGCACATCAAATGCCCCATACTTATCTTCTTATTCGTCCTCGAATAAAGGAAAACTAAGATAAATCCTTTTTTATAGGGAGAATGATTGCATTGAGCGTATGCAACAAGCCGTTAAACCTCTGGGTGTCCCTAGTAGGACGATTGTTGTCTCGTGAGGGTTTTCAGCGGATACTACGCACAAAATCCAATGCAAAGAGAAAATATTTACAAAATGCAAGATTTATTTACAAAGAGATGAATACGAGTTTGTGGAAATATTTACAAATGAAAGGTTTACTTTTAAATAGACACAAATAAGTTAAACACAAATTTTGATCATTGTCTTGAAAATATAAGTTATTTAATCGTCAAAATTTCCTATAAAAATCAAGTTGTCATAACAGATGGACCATAGTTTGGCTAGTTGTTTCGGTTGATAACACAATGTAATTATGAAATGGATCCTTTGTTGATTATCAAAGTTTATTAAAGTGGTATTTTCATTTCTTTTCAATAACAAGTTAAAATAATGCTAGGATTTCAATTGCTTGCTCTCTCATTATTTGCAAGAAAAATTACACACCTAGCTCAGGTGAATTGAGGCCAGATATACCACCCACGCACTGCCTTTCGGGCTTATGTGAGGGGAATACAGAGCAAGGAAAGTGCACACACTTTCGTGCATACACCTATCGACCGTAGGTGGTTTTTATTAAGTCTTTTCACTTTTTTTACATGTGTTCCATACATGCATAACCGTGAGGACTTTTAAATCAGTATGAAAGCACATAATCAAAGATTCCAAGTAATTCACCCATGCATAACCGTAAGGACTTTTAAATGAGAGTGAATACTTTTAATGTTATTATTTATTTATTTATTTTTGAGAGAGAGAGTTTTGAAAAATCATCTTAGCACCATTTAACTTAGAAGACAAAAATCTTATGTCCTTTACTTTAAATTTACCATTTTTAAACAAAGATTTTCAATTAGAACATACTTCATAATTAACATAGATGAACCTTCATATATACTAGTTAAACCATTGTTATTTGTAATCAAACTTCATTTTTATTTTTGTTATGACAAATAAATTTTCAAAATTTTCAATTTATTGACCAAAACTTATACTTATCTCATAGTGTTTCTTCAAAAATAAATCAAAATGCTAAAAAGAAAATGTTTTTAAGATTTAGGAATTTTGAAATTTTTTTTATGTAAGAAAATGAAAATTTGAAAATGGCATGAAACTGAAAAAATGAAAATAAGAGTCCCCCCTACACTTAATTTTGACTGTGTCCCCACAGTCAATACATGATATAATGAGTGTGACGGGGAAAACTATGTACATATTTACAAAAGAGGGTTAACATTCTTACTAGACGTAGCTCGGCTCATGAAGGATCATGAGTTCTACTTCTTAGTTACTAGCAAATTCCAAGAAAGATTTCAAACGATAACCATTGACTTTAATAATCGATCCATCCCTAGGGTTTTCTATTTCTACGGCACCATGTGGAAAAACAGTTCGTACCACAAATGGTTCGATCCATCTTGATTTAAGTTTCCCCAGAAATAAATGAAGTCTCGAGTCATGTAAAAGATCTTTATGTTTAAGCGAAAATGTTTTCCATAGGATTGACTTGTCATGAAAAACTTTGGTTTTTTCTTTGTAAATTTTCTCGTTTTCATACGCATCGTTCCTAAGTTCTTCTAGTTCGTTGAGTTGCAATTTTCGGTTTTCGCCAGCTTTCTCAAGGTCAAAATTTAAGTTTTTTACTGCCCACAACGCTTTGTGTTCGATTTAAACGGGTAAATGACAAACTTTACCGCAAACTAAATGAAATGGGGACATCCCAAGGTTAGTTTTAAAAGTACTACGGTAAGCCAAAGCACGTCAGTCAATTTTCGAGACCAATATTTTCGATTTTTATTGGCAGTTTTCTCCAAGATTTGTTTTATTTGTCGATTTGAAACTTCAACTTGGCCACAAGTCTGAGGATGATATGGAGAGGATAGCTTCTGGGTTATCGAGTATTTTTTCATTAAAGTTTCAAAAGAACGGTTGCAAAAATGGGTTGCTTTATCACTGATTATTGTGCGAGGCACGCCGAACCTCAAAAAGATGTTTTCTTTGAGAAATTTCACAATAATTCTATGGTCGTTGGCTTTGCAAGGTATGGTCTCGACCCATTTTGAGACGTAGTCGGCAGCAATAAGGATATACAAGTTTCCAAAAGAATTGGGAAAAGGTCCTATAAATCAATAACCCAAACATCAAAGATTTCGATGGTAAGAATGGGGTTTAGAGGCATCATATCTCGTCGAGAAATTCGTTCAAGCATTTGACATCGATCGCAATTTTTACAAAATTCAAACAAGACTTTGAAAAGAGAAGGCCAATAGAAACCACATTGAAGCACTTTTTCCGCTATTTTTCGAGGACCAAAATATCCACCATACGCTTGATCGTGGCAAAATGAAAGAACACTCCTGATCTCATTATCCGGAATGCAACGTCGGATGATTTGGTCGAGGCAATATTTGAACAAGTATGGATCGTCCCAATAGAAATATTTCACTTGGGACATGAATTTTCATTTATCTTGTTTGGACCAAAATAAGAGAGTTGCTTTAGTGACTAAGTAGTTCGCTATATCAACGTACCATGGATCGATAGAAATCGAAAGAAGTTATTCATCGAGGAAGTTTTCATTGATCGACAAAAAAGACGATGCGTTTGGAAGATGAGACAAATGATCAGCTATGACATTATCAAATCCTGTTTTGTCTTTGATTGTTAGGTCAAATTCTTGAAATAAAAGGATCCAACGAATCAAACGGGATTTGGCATTCTTTTTTAGCGAAGAGATATCGAAGCGCAGAGTGGTCCGTGTACACAGTAATGTATGCCTATCAAGTAAGGTTGAAACTTTTCGAGCGCAAAAACAATAGCTAGAAGCTCTTTTTCGGTTGTTGTGTAATTGAGTTGAGCGTCGTTCAAAGTCATACTCGCGTAGTAAATGACGTGAAGGATCTTGTTGACGCGTTGTCCTAAGACAGCACCAACGGCAAAGTTTGAAGCATCACACATTATTTCTAAAGGAAGACCCCAATTTAGTGCGCAAATGATTGGGGAAGAAATGAGTTTGCTCTTGAGACGTTCAAAAGAAGAGATACAATTAGAGTTAAAATAAAAAGGAACGTCTTTTCCAAGAAGAGTCATCAAAGCACAAGCGATTTTGCTAAAGTCTTTCACTAAACGTCAGTAGAAGCCAATGTGTCATAGAAATGATCGAATATCCTTAACAGATTTGGGGATGGTAGATTTACAATTACAAAGATTTTCGCTTTATCTACCTCAATGCCTTTATTTGAGATGGCATGTCCAAGGACTATGCCTTGTTTGACCATAAAGTGGCATTTTTTCCAATTCAAAGTCAAATGTTTTTCTTTATATCGATTTAGAACCAACTCGAGATGATGTAACCATTGAAAAAAGAATAGCCAAAGATTGAGAAATTGTCCATAAAAACATCTAGAAAGCATTCAATCATGTCGGAAAAGATTCCAACCATGCATTGGAAAGTCGCAGGAGCATTATAAAGTACGAATGGTATATGTCGATAAGCAAAGATACCGAATGGACATGTGAAAATCGTTTTCTCTTGATCTTCAAGAGCGATTGGAATTTGGTTATAGCCGAAATAACTATCAAGGAAGTAGTAAAATTGATGGCCGGCTAAATATTCGAGCATTTGGTCGATGAAAGGAAGAGGGAACTGATCTTTTCATGTCGCGGCATTTAGTTTTCGATAGTCAATGCAAACACGCTGACCCGTTTGAGTACGAGTTCGAATAAGTTCGCTTGAATTGTTCTTGATAATGATTAGCCCATAATTTTTCATTACAACGTGAATTGGGCTAACCCATGAAGTATCAAAGATTGGGCAAATGATTCCGTTGTCGAGAAGCTTAAGAATTTCATCACGCACCGCATCTTTCATTTTTTATTAAGCCTTCGCTGCGCATCGTGAACAGGCTGGGCATCGTTGATTAAATGGATGCGATGTTGAACAAGAGCGGGAATAATTCCCTTTATATCAGAAATCGAACATCCAATTGCTTCTCTATTTTTCAAAAGAATAGAGAGTAACGAGGTTTCTTGATCAAGAGAGAGAGTTGCAGAAATTATGATGGGCAGCATTTCGCCTTCACCTAAGTTTGCGTACTTAAGGTGATCGGGAAGTGATTTGAGGTCCAACTTTAGGAGTTTTTTGATCAAAGAGTTGGGTTGGGATTTAAACTCAATTTGAAGCGATTCAAAGGGAAGAGTGTGTTCAATCTCGCTGGGAATTTAGAGAAACAATCTTTTGTACTCGACTTTGCGTTCGTTGTTAAGGTCAAGTGTCTCATTTTCGAAGTATTCGTGAATGGCACTAACTTCCAACGTTTGGTCACAAGGTTCATTCGATTGGCTTTCAAGATTGTAAATATTAAGATCCGAAGTTAGGTTTCCGAAAGAGATTTTCATTGATCCATTACGACAATTGATTAAGGCATTTGAGGTAGCTAAGAATGGTCAGCCTAAAATCAATGGAATTTGACTCGAGTGATTTATCACGGGTTGTCTTTCGAGAGTCATAAAGTCAACAGGGAATATGAGTTGCCCTACTCGAATGAGCACGTCCTCGATTTCTCCTAGGGCTTCTTAATCGAACGATTGGCGAATTGAAGCGTAACTTTTATGGGTTTGAGCTCACCTTGGACTAATTGTTCGTACATGGAGCATGGAATCAAATTGACACTAGCGCCTAAGTCAATCAAACATTTGTTAATCGTCTTGTCTCCAATTGTACATGAAATCGTAGGGCATTCAGGATCCTTGTATTTAACGGGCATGGATTGGGACAAGACTTCACTCAAACTGGCAGCTAAGAAGATTTTTTTGGGCACTTGAGTGTGTCGCTTTTAGGTACACAAGTCCTTAATAAATTTTGTGTAAGTGGGGACCTGTTGAAAGATGTCAAAAAGCGGGATAACAATTTCACTTGTTTAAAAATTTCCAACATCTTTTCCATTAGGTCCGAGTGTTTCTTTGATCGGAGATGATGTGGTAAATGGAATACGATAGTCGGCCGGCGGGTCTACTTGAGTAAAAGAAGAAGATGTAGGATCTAGATTAACCCTAGAGGGGGGGTGAATAGAGTTATAGCAAATTTTCTCGAATTAACACAAAAACAAAACTGCAGAGAAATAAATATGCTGAAAAGTAAATCACACACAAAATTTACCCAGCTTCGGCTACCCCTGCCTACTGCTGCATTCCCAGATTTCTATTAGAATTAAACAGTCTCCCGCTTACAAACACTCTAACAAACTTGCAAACCCTGCTTTCGCTTACAAACACTCTAATAGACTCGCAACCCCTGCTTCCGCCAATAGAGTTTTGCAAACTCGCAAACCCTGCTCCCGTCTATAGAGTTTTGCAAACTCGCACACCCTGCTCACTGAACTAATTCTAACTAGACAATCTGACACTACCTACAACCTAGGTGGTGATTTACCAAGATTTGAAAACTTTAAAAAGAGAATTTGAATTTAAAACAAATTTAAAAACAAATTTAAAACTAAAACCCTATTTGAAATAAAACTAAACTAAAGCCCCCTTTATAAAACAAAGCCTTTTTAAAAACAACAAGGCCGGCCCAATGTCTATTTCTCTAGCCCGTTCTTTTCTCTGGCTTGTGAAAAATGGCGGCTTTGTTAATCTTCGTTCATCCAAATTAGGGCTTTGTTCCCTTGCAAAAATTAGGGCTTTCTTCAACTTCGATTCTCTGGTTTGTGTTGCGCTTGCTCACGGCTTCTCTGATGATCAATTCTCTGGTCTGTGTTGCTCTTGCTCGCGGCTTCTCTGATGATCAATTTTCTGGTTGCTTTTGCTTACGCTTGTTCACAGCTGCTTCTTTGATCGAGTTCGATAGATTGTGGTACGTAATCTTTTTCGTTGTTGGTTTAATTGCTTGCTTGACTCGATAATCTAATTTGTCGATGATGATTGATATTTATAGGAGTTGAATTCCTTGAATTTGTTCGTATCAATTCGATACTTTCCTAATTTTCGCTTTCCTGATTTCTGTGACAACTTGATACACGCGGTTTTGATTTTCAATCGTTCGATTGCCTTGATTAATACGGCAGAGACTTTCCTCTTTTATTTGTTTTGACTTTTTCAAAAATTGTACGCACTTGGTTTTTGACTTGGTTAACATCTACTTTGACACGGCTTCGGCCATCTTTATGTTCATCCCTGTCTTCGGCTTCATTGTTTTCACTGTTCTTACATGTACATGCTTCAACCTGATTTCGACTTCACTGTGTATTATGACTTTGAATTGTAAACTTCATGTATGTTGGTTTGTTGAATTCTCTACTGGTCTCTGTTCATGTTGGCACTGGATTTTGCTGTAATCTTCATTATTGTTTACATCCATTCTGGTTGTTACTGCATTCATGTTGTTGTGCACTGATTTGAACTTCTGGCTAGTTTCATGCCTTATGCTTGCATACATCTTACAGTCCATTTGATCACTGTAGTTGCATTCCATTATTTTCTTGTATCAGTTCTTGGCCACACTGTTTCCATTGCTATGCCTTGTTGAGTTTTGTTTCATGTTGGGACTGGTTTGAATGGTCACTGACTTTGTTTTAGCATACTTGTTTGTGCATTGCCATATATCTGCAGCTTGCATGAATCATTTCTGTGTTTCATATATTCTGATTGTTGACTCGTCTTGATGTTGTATCATGCGACTTGATATTTTTGTTGTTTACTGAGTCAAGTTGCATTCATGTCTACTGCATAGTGGTCTTCATTGTTGCCTCTTATGTTGGTGGCAATCTTCGAGTCAGTTTGCATCATTTCAGTGGTTTCTTGAGTATTGAACTGCTTCCTGTACTTGTATCATTGTAGTCTTGGCTTTGGTTTTGCTTCATGTAGCTGTTGGTCTGAGTTTTGCACTTGTGGTTGCTCTTGTAGTCGAGTCTGCATATGTGTATTTTGTAGCAGCTTGGTCTGGCATTTGTATTCAGTCAGTTTGATGTTCTGTTGCTCCCAGTTGATATTCTGTTTGGCACTTGCATGCATTGCTGGTTGCTTTGGGATTGAACTTGAGCTTTGTACATCCACTTCAATGCTAAGTTATTTGACTTGTGTTTCTCACCATGTTCAAGTGTGTCTGGTCATGTGTTCATTCCTGAGTACTTTTCGACCTGCTGTTTGATATTGTACTTGTGTACTCCATATATGCACTTGTAGCTGGACTTTGTCTCCATGTATTTCATGTTGATTTTTGAAATTTCACTTGAGTTGAATCCAGTTTCAAAACTCGGGTTTGACCTTGTGCTCATGTCGTGATTTTAAATATATTGCACGTGAGTTGAACCCGGCTTTTCATTTGGGTTTGACCTGTGCTTACCTGTCCCTATAGCATTATCAAGTGTATATCGATGTGCACGGCCTTGTGGCATGTATAGTGATACACTGTACATGTCACATTATTCGTGTATGATGAATTCAAATGTGAACGATGACGAACAACCCAAATAACTGAGGAAAATAATATTTTCAAAAATCCATATTTTATTTTATATTGCAAAAATATTTCTTTTTCAATTTTACTGCGTTAGTGAATATTTTTGCAGATTTCTCAGATGCTGGATTCTAACTGGAATGAAGTTGAAGATAAACTACGAGTGTGAGTGATATGTAGTGAGGCATTTATGTAAATTGAATTGTGATGTAATTACAGTCAAAATTGTATATGTATAGTGAGAGCTTGAATTTGTACTATTCAAAATTGTAATAAATATTTGTTTGAATAAAATTTCTGTTTGAATTCTAATTCTGTGTATTTAATTTTATTCAGCAAATATTTATTTAATCTATGAAAAATAAAATAGTACATTATCAAATACATTTAAACGAATGTATATATGTTTATTATCATCAAACAAAAATCATATAAGAGCATATTCAACAATCTACCCCTTTTGATGATAACAAACATATATTTAAGATTTTGACTGTATTAAATGTATTTTGTCAATGATATACTCTGATTGCTCCCCCTATTTAAATGCTTCCTGTCTACATGATGCTCCCCCTACATATATGCATACAAATAGAAATATAAAAATGAGCCTAGATGCAAATGGAAAATTATTTGACCTTTGCTTGATTTTATTTGACAAAATCTTAACTTTTCTCTCCCCCTTTTGTTATCAGCAAAAGAATAATAGTGTTAGAGAAAATAGAGATAAAGTGATCAATATTAATCCAACATTAAACTCAAATTGAATATAAATATTAAACTTCAATAAAAATCAAACTAAAATCATAACTACCCTTGTTAGGCGCATATTCCACTTTTAGAATGAATGGAAATGATGTTCTAATATAAAATCATACAATTGTATCAACTTGTGGTACATTTATATCAGGAATTTGAATATCTCCTAATCATGTGTAACCATTAGGATTTTTAAATGAGATTAGTAGTATTCCAATTTAATTTTAAAAAATGAAATCAAGTATCTTCTAACCACGCATGACTGTGAGGATTTTTAAATGGGATTAGAATCAACTTGCCTATTTAATCAATTAATTTTGATATGCATTCCATACATGCATAACCGTAAGGACTTTTAAATGAGCATGGAAGCACATAATCAAAAATCCAAGTAATTCACCCATGCATAACCGTGAGGACTTTTAAATGAGAGTGAATACTTTGGATATTTATTTATTTTTACAAAAAAAAATGAAATGAAAAACAAATGATCCCTGATTATAGTACCACATATCGACAAACTATATTTAAGTTTTGATAAACAATGGTCGATAGGAATATGATAGATATAGAAATGGTCATGGAATCTTTACCCAACAAAAAGTTTTATAACTCTTATTTGAATTCCTAAAGAAATTTTCCAAATATACTCTCTTAAGTAATGTATGTTAAATATCAATACTCATCACCTTTTCAATCACTATTTATCTTTTTGATAATTAGTAGGGAGTCGGATTAGTCAAAATTTGTCATTTAAAATCAAATAAAAATGATTAATCTGAAAATATGGTCAAAAAATGATTTTCTTGAAGGGGTTATATGAGAAAATAATTTCTGCTATTTGAAAACTTTTTGTAATGAAAAATATGCAGATATTTTCTTTGAAAAACGATGCAGTTACTAAATGTCTCACCATAAATCACGTTCAACTAGTAATTTTTCTATCAACTAGATTACCAGTGTAATCTGCATCTGAATTTCTCTTTCGCTTCAAAAACATCACTAACTAAATTTGATAGACCAGACCATGAAGTGTGCACTACAAACTCAAACTCACAAATTTTTACAGCATTCTTGAATTTGAATTGAAGTCGTGTAAATAATCAGAAACTGTGAATATAGAGTTAGCCGAATTATAACCAAATGCATTATCATCCAACAAAACACAATGTTTAATCCAAACAAACATGTATGAAGTAATTCAAAGAATAGTGTTTTTGGCATAAATATAATTGGCCAACTATGTTGAACAAGACAGAATAAAAAAACATCATCTTTACAAAATCTCAATATTGGCCGATTTTAATTCAGACTATGGTGCGGATCATCACATTTAATATATCGTTCAAATAAATATACCATTACCTGTTTTACCTTTACGATATTTTTCGTTGTTTATCCATTGTGATTCTGTCACCTTTATAATAGGCTAAGGAACTTTGCTTTATCGCCCATTGTGTTTCTGGAACAGCCAAAAATCCAGAAAACACTGTTGTTGTTCCTTAGCCTGCCACCACACCTACACGGGAAAAGATTTATGTGACCTATTTGTTTTTACAGGTCCATGGTTGTTAGTGGCAGAAGATTTAGAAAAATAATTTTGTGGAGATCCAAAACTGTTTATATATGTTCCTTTTGGCACCCAAATTTGTTTAACTTTGAGAGATTTTATATTTGTGCCTTTTGAAACCCAAATTGGTATGGTTTTCACATGTTTGGGTCTATACCAACAATTATTGTGATCGTGTCCATATTTTCTACAAATTGTGCATATGGAATTTTCTTGAATAATATCGCTTTCAACATTTTCAGATTGATTATATCCAAGTCCTTGTCTAGCTGTATTAACAGCTTGCTTCCCTAATAGCAGATTCAACGATTTCTCGCTTTTTGAAAATTTATCTAAAGTTATTGACAATTGTTGGACTTGTATTTTGAGAGATTCATTTTCGTTCAATAATCGTGTGCAGTTTTTGATAGAATTTTCTCTCCTAGTATTTTCGTTCTCTTTCAAAATCAGAATTTCATTTTCAAGTGATTTTATATTATTTCTGATTTTTTAATTTCTTCTTCGAATGTTGGACACTTGTCACACTTAGGGATCCTGCTTTGATAGGTTTTAACAATTGGTCAAGTTGTTCATTTAATTCTATCAAAGTGTCTTTTTGTGATTCAAGTTTGGCATACTTCTCCCTAAGTCGTTTAAAACAGCCATTTACTTCGTGGAAATAAATAAGTAATTCAGAGTGAGTAAGTTTTGATACCTTGCTTGCCTCGTCATCGTTGCTATCAGTTATATTTCCGTGAAGGCACATATCTACTTTCTCACTCTTACTGCTAGAACTTTGATTATCTTCATCACTTGTATTCCACGTGACTGTAGTATTTCTCCGTTTTGATTTCTTTTCAAAATCGCGTTGAAATCGGGGATAATTGGGCTTGATATCACCGGGTTTGTTGCAAATGGTCCCGTGTTCTTCCATGTTGTCTAGTGTTTTGATTATTCTGCTTTTTAATTTTTGATTTAGAGCTGGATTTCCATATTTGTGGTTCCACCGTTTGAATTTCTTTATTAACGCCAGCTCAGCTGCTCCATCATCATCATCCTCATCACAACTGCTTTTTACAAATCCTGTTAAGCACATTTCTTCAACTGAGTTGGTTGTGTAGGATTTCTCATTGTTGTTGACTTTTGCACTATATATTGCATCGAAAGTATTCCAGATTTCCTGTGCATTTTTACAATGAGAAATTCTATTAAATTCAGTCTTATCAAGAGCACAGATCAGAGCATTCATGGCTTTAGTATTTGCAGCTTTTAAATTCTTATCGTTAGCATTCCACCTATCCTTAGGTTTAGGAATCTCAGTATCACCAACAGTTATAGTGGGAGATTTATAGCCAGTTTCAATAATGTCCCAAACATCATAATCAACAGAACTAAGATAAATACCCATCCTAACTTTCCAATAAGCATAATCATTCCCATTAAACATGGGTGGCCTAACAATATATTGCCCCTCAGAAAAAGAATTATTTGGTGGATTCATGACTCTAGAGTTAAAGAAAAATACCGTGCTCTGATACCACTTGTAGGATCTAGATTAACCCTAGAGGGGGGGTGAATAGGGTTATAGCAAATTTTCTCGAATTAACACAAAAACAAACTGCAGAGAAATAAATATGCTGAAAAGTAAATCACACACAAAATTTACCCAGCTTCGGCAACCCCTGCCTACTGCTGCATTCCCAGATTTCTATTAGAATTAAACAGTCTCCCGCTTACAAACACTCTAATAGACTCGCAAACCCTGCTTCCGCTTACAAACACTCTAATAGACTCGCAACCCCTGCTCCCGCCTATAGAGTTTTGCAAACTCGCAAACCCTGCTCCCGCCTATAGAGTTTTGCAAACTCGCACACCCTGCTCACTGAACTAATTCTAACTAGACAATCTGACACTACCTACAACCTAGGTGGTGATTTACCAAGATTTGTCAACTTTAAAATGAGAATTTAAATTTAAAACAAATTTAAAACTAAAACCCTATTTGAAATAAAACTAAACTAAAGCCCCCTTTATAAAACAAAGCCTTTTTAAAAACAACAAGGCCGGCCCAATGTTTATTTCTCTAGCCCGTTCTTTTCTCTGGCTTGTGAAAAATGGCGGCTTTGTTAATCTTCGTTCGTCCAAATTAGGGCATTGTTCCCTTGCAAAAATTAGGGCTTTCTTCAACTTCGATTCTCTGGTTTGTATTGCGCTTGCTCGCGGCTTCTCTGATGATCAATTCTCTGGTCTGTGTTGCTCTTGCTCGTGGCTTCTCTGATGATCAATTTTCTGGTTGCTTTTGCTTGCGCTTGTTCGCAACTGCTTCTTTGATCGAGTTCGATAGATTGTGGTATGTAATCTTTTTCGTTGCTGGTTTAATTGCTAGCTTGACTCGATAATCTAATTTGCCGATGATGATTGATATTTATAGGAGTTGAATTCCTTGTATTTGTTCGTATCAATTCGATACTTTCCTAAATTTCGCTTTCCTGATTTCTGTGACAACTTGATACACATGGTTTTGATTTTCAATCATTAGATTGCCTTGATTAATACGGCAGAGACTTTCCTCTTTTATTTGTTTTGACTTTTTCAAAAATTGTACACACTTGGTTTTTGACTTGGTTAACATCTGCTTTGACACGGCTTCGGCCATCTTTATGTTCATCCCTGTCTTCGGCTTCATTGTTTTCACTGTTCTCACATGTACATGCTTCATCATGATTTCGACTTCACTGTGTATTATGACTTTGAATTGTAGACTTCATGTATGTTGGTTTGTTGAATTCACTACTGGTCTCTGTTCATGTTGGCACTGGATTTTGCTGTAATCTTCATTATTGTTTACATCCATTCTGGTTGTTACTGCATTCATGTTGTTGTGCACTGATTTGAACTTCTGGCTAGTTTCAGTTTGGTATACAGCCTCGACCTGATGCACTGTGGTTTCATGCCTTATGCTTGCATACATCTTACAGTCCATTTGATCACTGTAGTTGCATTCCATTATTTTCTTGTATCAGTTCTTGGCCACACTGTTTCCATTGCTATGCCTTGTTGAGCTTTGTTTCATGTTTGGACTGGCTTGAATGGTCATTGACTTTGTTTTAGCATACTTGTTTGTGCATTGCCATATATCTGCAGCTTGCATGAATCATTTCTGTGTTTCATATATTTTGATTGTTGACTCGTCTTGATGCTGTATCATGATACTTGATATTGTTGTTGTTTACTGAGTCAAGTTGCATTCATGTCTACTGCATAGTGGTCATCATTGTTGCTGCTTATGTTGGTGGCAATCTTCGAGCCAGTTTGCATCATTTCAGTGGTTTCTTGAGTATTGAACTACTTCCTGTACTTGTATGACTGAAGTCTTGGCTTTGGTTTTGCTTCATGTAGCTATTGGTCTGAGTTGTGCACTTGTGGTGCTCTTGTAGTCGAGTCTGCATATGTGTATTTTGTAGCAGCTTGGTCTGGCATTTGTATTCAGTCAGTTTGATGTTCTGTTGCTCCCAGTTGATATTCTGTTTGGCACTTGCATGCATTGTTGGTTGCTTTGGGATTGAACTTGAGCTTTGTACATCCACTTCAATGCTGAGTTATTTGACTTGTGGTTCTCACCATGTTCAAGTGTGTCTGGTCATGTGTTCATTCCTGAGTACTTTTCGACCTGCTGTTTGATATTGTACTTGTGTACTCCATATATGCACTTGTAGCTGGACTTTGTCTCCATGTATTTCACGTTGATTTTTGAAATTTCACTTGAGTTGAACCCAGTTTCAAAACTCGGGTTTGACCTTGTGCTCATTTCGTGATTTTAAATATATTGCACGTGAGTTGAACCCGACTTTTCATTTGGGTTTGACCTGTGCTTACCTGTCCCTGTAGCATTATCAAGTGTATATCGATGTGCACGGCCTTGTGGCATGTACAGTGATACACTGTGCATGTCACATTGTTTGTGTATGATGAATTCAAATGTGAACGATGACGAACAACCCAAATAACTGAGGCAAATCATATTTTCAAAAATCCATATTTTATTTTATATTGCAAAAATATTTCTTTTTCAATTTTACTGCGTTAGTGAATATTTTTGCAGATTTCTCAGATGCTGGATTCTAACTGGAATGAAGTTGAAGATAAACTACGAGTGTGAGTGATATGTAGTGAGGCATTTATGTAAATTGAATTGTGATGTAATTACAGTCAAAATTGTATATGTATAGTGAGAGCTTGAATTTGTACTATTCAAAATTGTAATAAATATTTGTTTGAATAAAATTTCTGTTTGAATTCTAATTCTGTGTATTTAATTTTATTCAGCAGATATTTATTTAATCTATGAAAAATAAAATAGTACATTATCAAATACATTTAAACGAATGTATATATGTTTATTATCATCAAACAAAAATCATATAAGTGCATATTCAACAGAAGAGTTTTGATTGGCATTCGAACGTTTGGCTCCATGTTCTGTTCAGGTTCGCTCGTTGTTTTAGAAGTGTCGAGAGAGGTTTTTGGTAAATCATTTGGATTAACGACTTGATTATTAATTTTTTTTACCGGAACGGAGAGTTTTGATAGCATTAAATTTTGTGAGATTGCTATCTTGAACAACATGGGCTTGATTTGAATTTGTGTTTTGATTTTTGGGATTTAGAAGGGGCAGCCTTGGGAATGTTCCACGTTCTCGTTCACTTACATATATGGTTAATTGACTCATTTGCATTTCGAGTTTTGCAATCGATTGATTTGTGTTTTGCATATATGTGGTCAATAAAATTTTCAAATTACTGTTTGATTGAAGGCTTTGAGTAGTTGACTTAGCCAATGTTTCAAGAGTTTTCTCAAGCAATGTTAAACGTTTATTGTCTTGGGGAGGATCAGCAGAATTTGATTGAAAATTTGATCGTTGCCACTGATTATGGGGTGGACTCGCAAAATTTGGTTGAAAATTGTTGGGCCGAAGAGGAGGATTCGAAGCATTATTCGGGAATACTTGAAAATTGGGATGAATCATGTTCGTGTTGGGATTGTTTTGGTTCCACGCAAAATTCGGATGATTTCTCCAACCAAGGTTGTACGCTAGAGAAAACGGGTCATTTTTGGCTTTATTGAAAGCATTGATTTGTTTGACAGAATTGGAATACCGATCGACTATATGAGTAGGATCGTTGCATTTATAACACATCGGTTGGGAAGCTTGGTTCATTTGATTCGATGAGAAAATGTTATCAAACTTTTTAATCATTGTGTCGATCTTAGCTTCCAAAGCAAATGAAGATCCTACTTGCACTCGATCATGAGTAAATTAATTATCGTTTGAATGTTCCTATTAAGATGACATTTCATCGAGGTTTTCAAGAAGTTGCCAAGCATCATCGTGATGTTAGGCAAGAAAATTGCATTGGCACATTGATTCGAGCATTGTTCGTGAGCTATTTTCGAGTCCATCATATAAGATTTGGCAAATTGTCCATTTTCAAAGTTATGGTGTGGACATTTTATCAAAAGCTCTTTGAATCTTTTAAAATATTTTTCCAAATGGTTCTCCCTTGAATTGAAGAAAATTTACAATTTCGTTTCGAATTCTACTCGTTTTTTTCCAAAGGATAGAACTTTTTTAAGAAAGCTTTTACGAATTCATCCCAAGTTTTAATCGAGTTCGATGGTGAGCTGTACAACCATTTTTCAGCATAATTCATAAGAGCGAATGGGATTAATCGAAGTTTGATTCCGCTCATTGGAAAGTTTTTGGAGTTTAATGGTTGCGCAAACTTGTTTGAATTTAGTCAAGAAGATGTATGGGTCATAATGCTCGAAATTGCCAAATTTCGGAAGCGTGGCAATATGGTTTGAGCGAATTTCCAAATGGTTACTCATAGGGGCGGGTAACGTGATGCAAGATGGAATAGAAACTCTATTGGGATAGATTCTATCCATAAGAGTTAAAGGGGCGTTCTCATTTGCATTTCGGGAGGATCGTCTATTCGAGTTAAACAGTTAGTAGTTGAGTTGCGAGTCTAACAAGTTGTTGTTGTGTCACGAGTCCAATGCTCATGCACAATTGAAAGTCGAGAAGAGAAAGGAGTTAAAACCAAGTTTAAAGAATGACAGAAGATTTGAAAACTTGTTTTTGTTTTTGAATTTTCTCTTTTTTTTACAAGGAAGAAAACTATTTACCAAGTAAGATTTATTTTCAAAAGAAAAGTTGGTTTTTTTTTCGGTTTTTCAAATTTTTTATATGTTTTTTTTTGTTTTTTTGAATTTTCAAATATTTGCCAAAAGGATTTTTTGTTTTTAGAAAATGGAAATTGATTTTTGTTTCTGAATTTTCAAGTTTTTTTCTTTTTGAAAAGATTTACAATTTTTTTGGATTATTTTTTTTGATTGAAAATTATAAAAGGCAAGGAAAAGGATTTTTTTTGGAATAAAAAACTAAGTTAAGTAAAATTTACAGTTTTTTTTGGACTTTGGATTTTTTATTTTTGATTTTTTTTAAATATTCATGAACAAATGCAAATAAATGAATGGAAAGGACTTAACTACAGTTTTCTATCCTTAATAGCTCTTAACCAAAATTGTATAATCGCACTTTCTATTAAATCAAAAAAAATATTTCTCAGGCAGGTAACAGGCAGGGGTTATCAGTGCACCACGAATCATCGTATCAATGCAGCCGAAGGTTTAAGTACCTTCAGAGGAACAACCACTATAATATTTACGAATCACCGTAATATTTATAAATGGTTATTACTCTACCGTAGCGCAGACACCAAGAAATGAAATTGTTCAAAGAAAATAATTGTGAAGATACAATTAAGCCCTAAATGAGCTCGTGACACGCTTAGATCCAATGCCTAACCTTTATTATTAGTCAAATTCGACGATGAAATGCATTTTTGGGCTAAGGAAAGGGTCATGAAATCTCTCCCCTAATGTAAATTTGGGTATTGCCCTTAGAAAAGAAAATAAGATGAGATGAATGCAAAAAAAATTAAATGTGAATTTACAATGCAACTAAAATGAAGTTTGTTTTTGTTTTTGGATATTGAATTTTTTTTAAAATGCAAGTGCAAGCAACCAACAATGCGATTCAAATAAAAACAAGAAAAAAGGGGCACGACACCAGAGCGTGCAAAATTATTGGCAATTTTTTGCAGCAATTTTATGTAGCAAAGCATGATTTTTAGCAAGCAGGCAAGCGGTTATTTTTGGCAAGCACTTCTTTCTTTTGCGAATTTCTGCATTGGCAATTAAAACAAAGATATATTCAACAATTTTTATTATTATTATTTTTGTTTGGATCTCTTTTAGTATGTTTATCAAAAATGAAAAACAAAATAAGTGAAAAACAAAACAATTGAAAATAAAATAAATAAAACTAAAACAAGTGAAAACAAATAAAAAATGAAAATTAAACAAAGTTGATCTTGTTTTTTTTTGACTAAAACAAATGGGAGTAAACAACAATTTGAAAACAAGTGAAAATAGGTATGTTCAATGGCTTTTTTTTAACAAACTAAAACTACAAGTTGAAACAACCAAAAATCACTCATTAATAATAACCCGGCCCAAACCCAAATCTTTTTTTTTCTTTTTCGTTCGGATAAAGATAAGTGTTCCTTAGTTAAAATCCAAATTTAAAGCCAAATTCAACTTTCACAAGATGATTTTTAGGGGATTGATGGGTCTACAATGTTCGAAGTGAGATGAGAGGTCTGGGACTGCCGCGATGGTTGTCAGTTACGAACTGCAGCTCGCATTCATGGTGATTGGGGTTTAGCGATTCGAGGTGCAGATTGGCATGCCGATTGGGCGAGGTTGGATAATTGATTCGAAGGCGGTGGCAATTTTGGCTTGCTATGAGATGGAGGAGCTGATGAAGGTCGACTGTTGAGGTGTAGCAGGGGGTTGCGGAGGGTTCGAAGGGGTTTGAAGTTAGAATTGCTGTAGGTGATTGGGCGAGGCGGTGGTTCGATTGTTGGGGATAGAAGGTGCGGGTTTGTGGCAGTAAGTGGCGAATTAGCGAATTGGCAATAGTGAGGAGATGTCGTAGTGTGGAATGTTTGGTCTGTGAATGGTTTCTGGTGATTGTTGCTTTCGTGGGTCGTGACTGCAGTGAAGATGATGGAGATGAGGCGATGGTTGCAATGGTGATGTAGATGCTAGCATAGGTATGTAGCAGTTGTATGTCTGGTAATTGGGCACTTTGTACTGTTGGTGATACGAGGCTGTTGTTTGGATTGCGTAGTTCTGAGGTGGATGATGATGGGTTGTCGGGGCAATGTAGTTTGATGGCAGAAGTGTGATGGTCTTCAGGGAAGGAGATGAAGTTTTGTAGTAGAGGAGTATGTAAATGATGTGGAGTTAGAAATTATGGTTAACAGTGAGAATGATGACTGCGATGAAGGGAGTTGTGGGAATGTTGGCCAGGCAGTGATGATGTATTAAAGGCATAGCAGCTTTTGTATTATTGATGGTGGGGTGTGAAGGGTTGTGAGTGTTGGAAGTGGTGTGTTTGATTTATGATGGTAGCACAAATGTTGTGGGGACGGTGATATGTTGGAACAGTGGTTTGGGAAGGCTGCTGTAGTATTGAGGAGAGTTGAATGCAGTATGGTAGCAGGTAGAAATGGATGCTCGATGATGTATATGGGTATGGCAAGGTTGTGACAGGGAATGTGTGAAGCTGTTTTGGGTGACTGCAGTTTTATGGCAATAGGATAATGGAAGGTTGTATTGTTTTGTGGAGTTTGGACAGAGAGGAGATTGCAGAGATTGACAGTGAAGTTGAAGTAGAGAGATTGGGTAATGGGAAGCAGTTATGTATGCGACAGTTGTTGAGAAATGAAGTGTCGGTAATTGATGTGGGTGAAATTTGTCTGAAGTGTTGTATGGAGGTGGAGACTGTCAGTTGGATGTTAAAGAGGAGGTTTTATGGTTGTTCATGGGTGGTGAATGACTGATAGTTGAAGATGCTGGCAGCAGGGGGCCATAGGCAGTTGATACAATGGATGTTTGGATGTTGTGAAGTTTGGAGCAGTACAGAGTGGTGTGTTTTGTAATGGTGCGCAAAGATGTGTAGAAATTCAAACAGTGACAGTGATATGGAAAGAGTGAAACAGAGAAACAGAAAAGCAAGAGTGTGTGTTGTTTTTGAAAATATAAATAGTATTAAAGTTAATAATATTTGTTTTGAAAGGAAGATGTGTGCTGTAATATTTATTTATTTATTTTAAAGAAAAATACAAATGCAAAAACAAATAGAACATAAAAATCGCACAAACAAATGCAAGCAATCAACACACAATTTTTATTTTTATTTTTTCAATAATGCACTCTACACACAAAACAAAAACACAGATAAAATCACACAAAAATAATCCGATGAATAGAATATCAAAATCAAAACAAATTCTCCGGCAACGGCCCCAAAAACTTGTTAACCGACAAAATTTCTATCGGTTTAGAAATTTGTTGAAAAATTTCAAACTAAAATAAACCACAAGCGCACGACCGTATACTTTGTAGTACGTGGCGAATATGTGTCTATCCGTAGGGAATTGTTAAAATTCAAAAATCTGTTCAATCAAATTAGACCAAATGTGGAGAAATTGTTAACTAGAAATAAAATGAAGCTAAAACTAGAATTAAAATTTGAAAAAACTATTGAACTAGAGAACAATTTGGAGGCAAATCCACTCTCGTATTTTTGTAAATCAACAAACAAACAATTTGTGATCTCTAGCTTTCATTTAAGTGAAATATTGTTGTATTTATCATAAGTATGTTTTGTTTATGTTATTAATTAACATAACCCAAACTATCAAACTATAATACGACAAATAACCCACTTATAATTCTCATGAAAATGAAGCCAAAGCAAAAGCTATTTATGATCTATTTACTATTGTAACTAGTAATATAGATCATCAAATTTAATTTTTACTTTAATTTCAAAATCAAAAATGGATTAGCAAATGATGATGCAACTTATGTTTATGTTCAATAAGAATAGCTCATTTGCATAAGCAATATATGCTATCAAACCCACTTTGTATAAGCTTGCATCAAAATCCACTTCACAAAGCATAAACCAAATGAGATCATGTTGAAATTACATAATATTTGAGAGCTTCATTACCCCTAAATTGAAGTGGTTTAGCTACTCATTTGTGTCATTGGAGCAACACAAGTAAATTTCAACATTAAAATAGAAGATAATTAAAAAATAAGTAAAAAAGAGAATGTAATTAAACTACTTACAACAAAGGGAATTAAGCTACACCACTTTGCATAAATGTAAAACTAACCTACTAACAAAGAAAAGGAAAGAACATAAAAGCATGAGAAGTAAAAGCATGTAAATAAGAGAAGAGAAAGAGGCTAAGAAGTCATTTTTAATTCATTGAACATTAAGCTTACACTTTGATCTCTTAATTTCCTAAGTAAAACGAAGAGTAGAAGATAGTTTCATGTACATAAAAGGGCTATATATACATGCATAAAACCCTAATTCCATTTTAAGGGGGATTTCTAAAATGCCATTTAGGAAGTGTGACCACCAAGTAACCATTAGCCACCAATTAATCCATCATTTGTTGTACATGAAGTTCTAACCTCCACTTAGTTGTTCATTAGCTCATAACTGTATATTTAGGTAAGTGGGTGGAGTCCTCCATTATCCTAAACTTGAATTATTTTCTCTTCATTCCTTTATATTTCATTTGTGCATGCATCTATCTTCATATAAGCCTCTTCCATATGCATCCAAATTCCTATAAAATTTATCAAAAATGTCCAAGTAAAAGTTCTTAAATTGACAAATGCACAAAAATGACCATTTTGCCCCTGAATGAAGATGAAAATATGATGATTTGAAAATAATTGAATTTTAATTTTAAACATGTTAAACTGCCCAAATACGATGTTTATTTAAATAAAAAGAGATAAAATATGGATGTAAATATATACACATTTACGTGCACATCGACATTATACAATAAAGAGCGATGCTATTATGATCGAAGTAGTTTCGATCCAAAATTGAGAAACGGGGTTAACCATTGAATTTTGTTGCGTAATCTTGTAATTTAAGTGGTGGACCTCCAAATTTCCAATTTTGTAGAAGCATATTTTGACGAAATCATACCGGGTATAATAGCATTTTCAAAGAGAAAGAGTAGATATATAAACTGATTTTGTCAAAATACTTTTTATCGGATGCTCTTCAAAGGGACATTTGAATCTTAATAATTGTACTAATTACATTAATCTTTGGCGTTTTAGACATATGAGGTATCTTTCAAGCTGATCTTTTAAGTAATTTTCATCGATCAGTTCCAAGTTTATAACAACAATTTTGATGTGAACAGTATCGGATTTGACAATTTTGTGATAACCCAGAATTTTTGACATATGTCGATTGATAATTAGCAGAATTTAATTTATTTAAATATAATAATTTGCAAATTAAAACAAATAAAATTCTAGTAATAAAAGATATCAGGAAGTATTCAAAACTATGATAAATGTTGAAATATAAATATCTGGAATAATATATCTTATAACAGAATTAATAAATATATTAATAGATATGTAAACCATATTAATATGACAATTTAATTTGGCTAAATTTATCTTTTCAAAAAAAAACTGATAAAAATGGATTTTTCTATTCCTAATATATATAGGTATATATATATATATTGTATTGGAAATTGTACTTTGAAATTAATATGTTAATTTTCAAAAGAATTATATAAAAAAAAAATTTCTTAGATTAAGGATATACGCTTTCTTTTATATTTGAAATAAAGATAGTGTATATATATATATATATAATGGTTTAAAAGATAAATTAATAAAACACGTACGAAATATAAACATAATATATATATAAATAATATATATTAATAGATATGTGTAAATTTTATTATATTGGAATTTTAAGTATATACATGCACGAGTATATAGGTATGTATATATATGTAAAATAATTTGAAAGCATTTGATTTGAATGAAAAATAATAAGAATAAGTACAAGATTTTAGTTTATATATATTTATAACTTTTGAAATTAAATAAATTTTTTAGAAGTTCTTTCTTTTAAAAAATGCATACGAACTAAGTTATAAATATATTTAAGTTTAAAATATAAAACATAATAGTCCAAATTTAAATAGAATTTGATAAAAGATTTAATATACATTTATAAATGTAATACATTTTCTTAGTATATATATATATATTAAAATTTAAAAAAAGATATATAAATTAATTAAATGAAAGGAGTTAAGTATAAATTTAATAAAATTTAAGAAACGGTTAAAAACAAAGTTATAAAATTAAATTTAAATAAGGACTTAAACATAATTAACTTAATAAATGACATTTGCAAAACTATGGATATGTGAAATAAACACTTGTAACCTTATGATAACATGTGGCAAGGTTTTTCCATTTGAAATTGAAAAATAAAAATAAAAAAATAGCCAGGGCATTTTTTCTTCATTTTTCAAACTGATCTAAAGGGAATTAAAACTAAAATGTCAAACCTGAGATAAAAGCAAACAAATTCAAATTCAAGCCAAAGATTTAAAAGTGCAAATCGATTCAAACGAATTCATTTCAACTCTAATGCCAGAGGATCAACTCAACAGTGAAATTCAATATAGATCAAGTTCATGTAATTCCAGATTAAAGCAATTTCCAGGTTTCTGGAAGGAAAACTTTCTCTATTATCTTCTATAGGTGAGTAAACATTTTGTTTTAAAGACAGTTTAAGTTATGATTGGCTCTAATGCATGTTTTGATCTGTGAATTGATATTGATGTTGCATGAAAATCTTTCGGTTTTTATATAATTGAATTGTTACATATGTATATATGTGTAAGTATGTCTGTATATGTAGATATCCTTTTCTCTATTGTTTCAGTCCATGCTTTGCTTCAAATCTCTAAATCTAATCAACATTAGACTTCAAAATTTAAATGGAAGTTGTTTGTTAATGTATGATAATGATTTTAAAAATGGAATCAGGATTTTTATTTCACTAAATTATTTTTAAAATGGGAATATACACTAAGTACCTATTTTATGTCAAAAATAAATATTCATAATTCTGTAAATTGATTCCAGAAATGGGTTAGTGATGGAAAATGATGAATTTAGAGAGTTTGATCACGATTTTTAATGTAGTATTCTTTGAGATATTTGGAGATGAGTAGTTTCGACATTTTCGTCGATTTGAGATGATCGACGGTGTCAGGGTGGTTGAAACTTGGGCTGAAGGTGGTCTCTGGGTGATGGAGAGTGTAGGAAAAATGCCGGTGGATTTTCTTGATGGCCTAGGTGATAGGATTTTGGTGATATAGGGTTTTGGGCCAGTCGAAGTAGTCGTCGTTGAGGGAGCTCGTACGGTGGCTAGGGTGGACTGGAGGGGTTCGCGGCTGTGGAAATTGGAGCTGGATGAAGTGATGAAGTTTGGGTGAGGTGGACCGGCGGTCTCGAGGTCGGAGACGTCGGAACTGCGAAGATTTGCATCGATGATGTTTCCTGTTTGGTCGAGTTTTGGGCTCGATTTTTGTTTCTTTGGAATTCGTTCGATCTGGGCTAGAGAGTATAGACGTATGGGTTCGATGTTGTCGAGGGACGCTGCGTCGATCATCGATGGTCGGAGTCGTTGGTGTACATGCACCGCATGCACGTCGTGTCTGGGAACGAAGGGTTTTTGGGATGCTCGAGTTTTGTCTCGAGCGAATGGAGGTTAGACACGAAGCCGTTGAGTTTGGGGTTGACTCGAGATTGACGCGAGTTTTATAAGGAATTGACTCGAGTTTTCTGTTGTAGTTTTAAGCTGATCATAGCAAAGCAAAGTTTTTTTAAAGAAATCAAGTTTAATTTTTGTTAAAAGCTTGTTCTATTCAATTAGATGTCAATAAAGTTTTAAGAGTATTTTAATTTAATATATTTCAAGATTTAAAATATTTAAAATAGTGATTTTAAAGGATTAATTTATTAATTCATTAAGGTAATTAATTAAAAGGTGACTAATCTATTAAAGGTTAATTACTAAATGTAATTAATTGAAGATAATTACTTAATAAAAGTAAATAAAGAATAATTACTTTATGTCATTAATTAGGATGGCTAATTAATGGACAAATTAGTAAAAATGATTTATTAAATGATAATTACTTGATGAATAGTAATTAAAGAAAAATTACTTAATGGAAGTAATTAAGTGTTAATTACTCTGTTTATTAAAGGATTAATTAATGTAATTAATCACGGAGTTGGATTAATTAATGAAGTAATTAAGGATAGTTAATTTCTGAGTGGAATTATGTTTTACTAATTAATAACTAGGTTTTATTAATTAATACTGAAAGAATGATTAGTCTATAAATGAATGATTAATCAAGGGTAATTAAAGATTAATCAAGGGTAATTAAAGGTTAATCAAGGGTAATTAAAGATTAATCATGGGTAATTAAGGATTAATCAAATGGTAATTAAGGATTGATTAATTGGTAATTATGGATAATGAAAGGATGATTAATTATTTATAATTAATTAATGTTAAGTAGTAGTTATCTAAGTGATTAAAGTTAGTTATTAATTTAATTAGAGATGAATTAAATTAATTGGAAAGTGATCAAGATTGTTTATGAATGATTGAATGATGTTAAATGCCTTGAATTGGTTGATATCTTTGATACTAAATGATTTGTGATATAATATGTTTGGTTTGAACTATAATAATGTGATTATCTATCAATGATGAATTGCTATGTAAAAGTGACATCCGGTATTTAAAAAGTTTAATTGGATTTAATTGAATAACTTGGGTTAAGATGACATGAGACTCGAAGAGTCCGGAGCCGGTATCAGTAAATACCCAGAACCACTTCGATTTGTAATCTACAAAATTCTTTATATTAGATATGTGGTATTAAACTGGATGGAATGGAATGAATTGTGTAATATGGATATTTAACTTGAAATTGTTGTGTGATAAATGTTGACTAAGAGAACTCGTAAAAGGGTACGAGTTACCTTGATATTCTCATATGTTATGGTTTGGTATTTCATATTATGTGGGTTTACTCACGCAGGTTTCCAGCTTGACGCGGGTGTTACTTTGTTGTAATGCTCGGGTCAGACTGAATATTACAGATTTTCAGGAAAGGACGTTCTGGAGCTCAGGAGACGAGCTGGATGGAAAGAACGTATGGAGTGTTTATGCTGTGATACATTATTGTATATATAGGACATGTTGTTTTAAACTATCCAGTGTTGTGTAATGTTTGTAACTCTGATGTATAAAAATGTAAATGTACTGATGCAGTTCTTCTTTGTAAAACTATTATTTTATTTGATATTATATTTTGGTCCGCTGCGAATATGGGATTATATGTTTCATTTCTATTTCTTCTTCTATCTCTTTCTTCTTTTCCTAGATTTCTGGAATTTCCGGGATCGAAAATTCCGGGTTGTTACATTTGGTATCAGAGCCAGGTTTTAGTGAGAACCATGGCTCTGGTGGGATTACTCATTAAGGATAGGTTCAATAGTACTCTAGAATGAGTCGAGTGTGTATATATATGAGAGCGTACTTGTTATTTTCTTATATAAAGATTTTAAATGATTTTGTATAAGAATATATACAAAGAAATATTTCTTTCTAAATAAATATTAAGGTAATTGGTTGTTAAATTATTGGAATTAAATTAAGTGGTAATAGAAATACAACCAAATTTAAATTGAATAAAGACAAGTTTGAAATGGATTCAAACTGAAATTAAAATCTTGAATTTGAAGAAGATTTTCAGAATAAGATAATAATGAATTGGTTTCCAGATATGATGATCTTGGTTATTATCATAAATGATTGTTGTGTTTAATAATAAAATGTGTATTAATGAGTAAGCAAAATGAAATGTTTTAGGGAAGTAAAACATATGGCAAGTATGACTTATAAATTGCAACTGGAGACGATCTAAATTGTGAAAGTTCTAAATCTAGGTCCAGAAATTTAAAATTTTGTTTCAAAGTAATAAAGAAATAATAAATAATATTATTTAATGAATTTGAATGAAAAGGGTTCTATTTCAAACAAGAGTTGTTTGAAAATTTAAAGGAATTTGTTTTAAATTAAAACCAAGGTGGTTTAAAATTTAAAATAACTTGGTATGTAAAGGAAATAAATATGCATATTTGAAATAAACTCTAAGGTTGAGTTTTGAATTTTCCTTGGAATGTGATGCGAAAACCCAAAGTGATAAGTTTTTGAACTTATAAGTGGGAAGATTATTAATGAAGTTTAAAATTTGAAATAAGAATTCAGATTGGGTAAAATTGACAGGATTAAATTAAAGTGAATTTAAGTTGGGAAATTAAATAAGTTTAGAACATGCAACCTAAATTGGAAATTTCTAGATGAAATTGAGATTTAACTTGGAAAGTTGATTTGAATTGGAAATTTGTGTGATCTCAAAATGGGTTTGAGATCTAGAAATTGGAAATGGATGGATGTTTTAAAATAATTTAAGTGATATCATCCTATTGTTATTAGTAATCTTTAAGCTGAATTAGATTTGTTTAAATAAATGAAGAAATGGGATGTGGTAATATATCCATTATCAAGATAAAATGGAATCATTTTGGACTTAAGATTTGAATGTTTAAGATAAAACTTCAAAGCATTGGTTTCAAAAATGAAATTTGGTAATAAATAGAATTTCAAAGATTTAGTTGTTTAAAAAGGATTTGAATTATTATTATTTAACTTTAAAATAGGTTAAAAATGGAATTTGGATTCAGAATTAAATGATTTAAAGGTATAATTTGATTTAAAGGATTAAATCAACATTTGGAAATTTAACTCGAATTTATATAATTCGAGATGGTTTAAAATTGAGATTTAAATTAAATTAGTTCAAATTAGATTTGATTTGAATTAATCGGAATTGTGATTGAAGATGTATAAGTTTAAAAATTCAAATGGAAAATTTGAAATGAAATTAAAGTTGAATGAGTTCAAATTCAAATGGGAATTGGGATTAATTCAAACTGGAATTGATTCGAAATTGAAATGGGTTCAATTTGGAATTGTGATTAAAGTTGAATAGGTTTAAAATTCAACTGGAATTTGATTTGAAATTTGAAAGAAATTGAGAACTAATTCAACTTTAATTGGGGATAAATCAATTTCAATGGAAATTGAAGTTATTTAAAAGGAATTGAGTCAATTTAAATGGAAGTGGAAATTTAAATTGAGTTGATGGGATTGGAGATTGGGAATTGAACAGTTTGACTCTGGACTATTTTCAAAATAAACTGTTTTAATATAAATCTATTTTTCCAAGCTACTTACTATACAATCTTTCTTTTTAAAGCCAAATTATCTTATACTTATTTTACAATTATTTTGGAACTATTTAACTATTTTACAACAGTTTTATAAACTAATTACCATCTTTCAACTATTTTATAAATAATTACTATTTACAACTATTTTGCAATTATTTAAAAAAATTCTATAATTATTTGAATTTTCCCACTATTTTACAATTGCTTAACTGTTTTACAGCTATTTTACAAATTAATAATTATTTTTCAACTACTTATCTACTTTAAACCTTTCAAGCTATTTTCTAAATTTAAAGTTGGACAGAGTGCAAACTGTTTATGATTAAATATCCATGTGAGATAAGAATTGAGGTGATAATCCAAATGAGGATTTAAGAATTGTGATTAAGTGAATGTGAATAGAAAAAGAAATTGATTTGGCTAATAATCAACGGAGATAAATATGTAGGATGCACGTATATTATTCTATTCGCATAGGGATTTGATCCATATTCGAGCACAGAATTGCGAGATAGTATATCGATCCGAGTTGGGGTTTTTCGCTCGATTTTCGATTGCGAACTTGGATACGGATTTTTGATTGGTTCTGAATATTCTCTATCATAGTAATGGCTATGCAAGGAGAATGACGGTTTCTGATCAAGGAACCAGATCTGAGTCCGCACTAGGAAGTCGGGTGGACGATACTGGTTCGAAAGTGAAATTGTATGATCGAGTGAGCGATCAGATTGATATAGCATACGGATGTATGTGTACATCACACGGATTTGAATGAAATTGATATTGGGAATTTGTGGATAAGAATGTAAAATGGTTTTTGAAATGGAAGTAATATGGTTAATATCTTTGTAAAAGAGTAATCAAATTTGAATATTTGATTTGGAATAAACAAGGTTATGTATCTTTGTTATATATATAGTAAATCTCCCCTTGTTGAATCTATAGCCAGAAGAAAGGGTTTTGAAAATATTTGAAGTATAAAAAAGGTTTTATACAAGTTTGAAATGATCCAAAGATATTTCAAGGTTATATATATATATATATATATATATATATATATATATATATATATATGATCTTATGGGAATGATTTTGGAGGAAAGGTTTTTGGAACCTATGGATTATGGAAAGGATTTTGATTTTTGGGTAAAATCAATATTGGAATTTGAAAAGCCTAGTTTGAGAATTATCGATTTTGGAATAGTCAATTTTGAGAAAGGAGTTTTATATGGGATTCATACTAGGTGTATGATTTGGAAGATACTATATGTGTATAGTATAAAATGTTTTGAAAATGGCTCGGGAGAAAAAGGCGCTCCCTTGGAATGAAGTACTCAGGAGTGCCACAGAGTGGTACTGCCTTGAACCCTAAGGAGGGGTTCTAAAGTTGATCCAGTGAGGAGTCCGGACAAATTAGTTCCTGAGGATTATGTGTAGTGGGTAGCAAAAGTCGAGGGTGTTGATGCCTACAGAGACATTGGGTTGTGCTGTGACGACAGTGTAGCTCGATGTCTCTCCGATCTACTACGGACCATAGCGGAAGTCGTGTGTGCTGTTGAGATCCAACGGTCTACGTCTTATTTTGCCGGGATGGCAATGTAACATCGGTAGACTACGACGTATGAAGACAAGCAAAATTCGAGAGGCTATGAGAGCCTCAGGCTACATTGGGACTTGACTGATGTAGTCCGCGACCTATGTAGGAGTGGAGAAGTTTCATTCTTTTGGCAGCGAAATTCGAGGGCGCTGATGCCTACAGTTATATGGGTTTTTGCTGTGATAGCAACGTAACCCCAGTTGTAGCTACGATCTGTAGCGGGTTCCATGGCGTAATCGAGGGGCACGGAGGCCTACAGTTATCTATGGATTTTGTTGGGACGACAACGTAACCATCGGGTTAAATGCGACCGTGGATGGGGGTGATGATTTCCAGAGCATTCTCACCAAAGATATTCTCTCTATTTTCAAAAATGTTTTTTTATATTTTCAACGAAATTATTTTCCAAGTATTTTTACTGGATGTTTAAAATGGGTCTGCTAAGTACTTATAGATTTTCAGTCCTACGCCTGATCAACGTATGACCGAATTTCTGTGAGAACACGGCTGGACATGTTGAAACATCGAGTTATAAAAGTATTTTTATAAAAACCATTTTAGTAATAATATATAGATTTTTTTATAATGTTTTAAAAATGATCAAAAAGTGATTTAACTAATACTAAATATTTTAGTAAATTATGGCTTCGTTCCTTTTCGAGGATGAAAAGATTCAAAAAGGGAAGAATGTGATAACCTAGAATTTTCGACATCTATTGATTGATAATTAGCAGAATTTAATTTATTTAAAATAATAATTTGTAAATGAAAATAAATAAAATTCTAGTAGTAAAAGATATCAGGATGTATTTAAAACTATGATAAATGTTGAAATATAAATATTTAGAAATAATATATCTTATAGTAAAATTAATAAATATATTAATGGATATGTAAAACATATTAATATGACAATTTATTTGGCGAAATTTATCTTTTAAAAAAACAGATAAAAATGATTTTTTTTTTCTAATCATAATATATATAGGTATATATATATTGAATTGGAAGTTATATTTTGATATTAATATGGTAATTTTCAAAGAATTATAAAAATAATTATATTTTTTCTTTGATTAAGGATATATGCTTTCTTTTATATTAGAACTAAAGATAGTTTATATATATAAAGGTTTAAAAGATAAATTAATAAAACACATATGAAATATAAACATAATATATATGTAAATAGTATATATTAATAGATATGTGTAAACTTTGTTATATTGGAATTTTAAGTATATACATGCACGAGTATATAGGTATGTATATATATGTAAAATAATTTTGAAAGCATTTGATTTGAATGAAAAATAATAAGAATAAATACAAGATTTTAGTTTATATATATTCATAACTTTTGAAATTAAATAAATTTTTTAGAAGTTCTTTCTTTTAAAAATGCATACGAACTAGTTATAAATATATTTAAGTTTAAAATATAAAACATAATAGTCCAAATTTGAATAGAAATTGATAAAGATTTAATATACATTTGTAAAATTTAATAAAATTTAAGAAACGGTTGAAAACAAAGTTATAAAATTAAATTTAAATAAGGACTTAAACACAATTAACTTAATAAATGACATTTATAAGACTATGGATATGAGAAATAAACACTTGTAAGCTTATGATAACAAGTGGCAAGGTTTTCCCATTTGAAATTGAAAAATAAAAATAAAAAAAATAGCCAGGGCATTTTTTCTTCGTTTTTCAAACTGATCTAAAGGAAACTAAAACTGAAATGTCAAACCTGAGATAAAAGCAAACAAATTCAAATTCAAGCCAAAGATTTAAAAGTGCAAATCAATTCATTTCAACTCTAATGCCAGAGGATCAACTTAACAACGAAATTCAATATAGATCAAGTTCAAGTAATTCCATATTAAAGCAATTTCCAGGTTTCTAGAAGGAAAACTTTCTCTGTTATCTTCTACAGGTGAGTAAACATTTTTTTTTAAAGACAGTTTAAGTTATGATTGGCTCTAATGCATGTGTTGATCTGTGAATTAATATTGATGTTGCATGAAAATCATTCAGTTTTTATATAATTTAATTGGTATATATGTATATATGTGTAAGTATGTCTGTATATGTAGATATCCTTTTCTCTGTTGTTTCAGTCCATGCTTTTACCTTCAAAAATTCAAATCTCTAAATCTAATCAACATTAGACTTCGAACTTTAAATGGAAGTTGTTTGTTAATGTATGATAATGATTTTAAAAATGGAATCAGGATTTTTATTTCAGTAAATTATTTTTAAAATGGGAATATATAGTAAGTACCTATTTTATGTCAAAAATAAATATTCATAATTCTGTAAATTGATTCCAGAAATGGATTAGTGATGGAAAATAATGAATTTAGAGGGTATGATTGCGATTTTGAGTGTAGTATTCTTTGAGATATTTAGAGAGGAGTAGTTTCGACATTTTCGTCGATTTGAGATGATCGGCGGCATCGGGGTAGTTGAAACTTGGGCTGAAGGTGGTTTGGGTGATTGAGAGTGTAGGAAAAATGCTGGTGGATTTTCTTTATGGCCGAGGTGATAGGATTTTAGTGATGTAGGGTTTTGGGCCAATCGAAGTGGTCGTCATTGAGGGAGCTCGTACGGTGGCTAGGGTAGACCGGAGGGGTTCACGGTTGTGGAAATTGGAGCTGGATGAAGTGAGGAAGTTTGGGTGAGGTGGACAGGCGGTCTCGAGGTCGGTGACGTCGGAATGGCGAAGATTTGCGTCGATGATGTTTCCAGTTTGGTCGAGTTTTGGGATCAATTTTTGTTTCGTTGGAATTCGTCCGATCTGGGCTCGAGAGTGTGGACGTATGGGTTCGAGGTTGTCGAGGGACGTTGCGCCGATCATCGATGGTCGGAGTCGTTGGTGTACGTGCACCACGTGCATGTCGTGTTTGGGAATGATGGGTTTTTGGGATGCTCGAGTTTTGTCTCGAGCGAATGAAGGTTAGACTCGAAGCCGTTGAGTTTGGTGTTGACTCGAGACTGACACAGGTTTTATAAAGAATTGACTCGAGTTTTCTGTTGTAGTGTTAAGCTAATCATAGCAAAGCAAAGTTTTATAAAAGAAATCAAGTTTAATTTTTTTTTAAAAGCTAGTTCTATTCAATTAAATGACAATAAAGTATTAAGAGTGTTTTAATTTAATATATTTCAAGATTTAAAATATTTAAGATAGTGATTTTAAAGGATTGATTTATTAATTCATTAAGGTAATTAATAAAAACGCGATTAATCTGTTAAAGGTTAATTACTTAATGTAATTAATTTAAGATAATTACTTAATAAAAGTAAATAAAGAATAATTACTTTATGTCATTAATTAGGGTGGGTAATTAATGGACAAATTAGTAAATATGATTTATAAATGATAATTACTTGATGAATAGTAATTAAAGAAAAATTACTTAATGGAAGTAATTAAGTGTTAATTACTCAGTGTAATTAAAGGATTAATTAATGTAATTAATCAAGGAGTTGGATTAATTAGTGAAGTAATTAAGGATAGTTAATTTCTGAGTGGAATTATGTTTTATTAATTAACAACTAGGTTTTATTAATTAATACTGAAAGAATGATTAGTCTATAAATGAAAGATTAATCAAGGGTAATTAAAGGTTAATCAAGGGTAATTAAATATTAATCTAGTGTAATTAAGGATTAATCAGATGGTAATTAAGGATTGATTAATTGGTAATCATGGATAATGAAAGGATGATTAATTAATTAGATATAATTAATTAATGTTAAGTAGTAGTAATCTAAGTGATTAAAGTTAGTTATTGATTTAATTAGAGATGAATTAAATTAATTGGAAAGTGATCAAGCTTGTTTATGAATGATTGAATGATGTTAAATGCCTTGAATTGGTTGATATCTTTGATATGAAATGATTTGTGATATAATATGTTTGGTTTGAACTATGACAATGTGATTATCTATCAATGATGAATTGCTATGTAAAAGTGACATCGGATATTTAAAAAGTTTAATTGGATTTAATTGAATAACTTGGGTTAAGATGAAATGAGATTCGAAGAGACCGGAGCCGGGTATCTATAAATACTCAGAACCACTTCGATTTGTAATCCACAAATTCTTTATATTGGATATGTGGTATTAAACAGGATGGAATGGAATAAATTGTGTAATATGGATATTTAACTTGAAATTGTTGTGTGATAAATGTTGACTAAGAGAACTCGTAAAAGGGTACGAGTTACCCTGATATTCTCATATGTTATGTTTTGGTATTTCATATTATGTAGGTTTACTCACGCTGGTTTCCAGCCTGACCCGGGTATTACTTTGTTGTAATGCTCGGGTCAGACCGAGTATTACAGATTTTCAAGAAAAGACGTTCTGGAGCTCATGAGACGAGCTGGATGGCAAGAACGTATGGAATGTTTACGCTGTGATATATTGTTGTATATCTAGGACATGTTTTTTAAACTGTCCAATGTTGTGTAATGGTTGTAACTCTGATGTATAAAAATGTAAATGTACTGATACAGTTCTTCTTTGTAAAACTGTTATTTTATTTGATATTATATTTTGGTCCGCTGCGAATGCAAGATTCTGTGTTTCATTTCTATTTCTTCTTCTATCTCTTTCTTCTTTTCCTAACTATCTGGAATTTCTAGGATCGAAAATTCCGAGTTGTTACAAATTTCATGTTTGTTGTAGTAGGATTAAATGACCAGGAGCATCTGATATCAGTTTGGAAATATTGGATGCTTTCAACCATCAGCTTGGAAATGTAATAAATCTACAAGTAGCAGCAATATAAGACCACAGGTTCCTCAATTTCTAATATAAGTATATGTGAATTATATTGAAAGCAATAGTAATATAAGAGTACAGTTCCTCATTTTCTAATATAAGTATGTGTAAATTATATTAAAAGCAGCAGTAATATAAGACTACACATTCCTCATTTTCTAATATAAATATATGTAAATTATATTAGTGTTAGTTATGTTCTGTTCTCCTAAAACATCCCGTTTTCTTTAAATCAACGAGCTCATGTACAAGGTTTGTCATATGCATATGTAAAGAGCCACCTTCATCCGTTGCTTTGTTTGCTTTCTCTGTTATCCCCTTCACTTTCTTTCTCAAATAATTATTCACCATCACCTCATTCACAACAATGCAACTTCTGCTCCTTTGACAAATGACCACCTTTCTTCTTCAGGGCTGCATATTTTTGCACCCAATGCAAATTGATGAGTTGCTCGTTGCATCGGATTTTTGTGAGTATAGATTACTACCGACAGTTCTTTTACCTGATTTAACTCATGTCCGATAAATTTTTGTTTGTTCAAAGTTTCATTTTTCTTTATGCTAATAGGATGCCTATTGTGTAGGATAGGCTATTGGTATTTTGACAAGTTTCTACTTTTAGTTTAGCATGTTTTCAAATCAGTGTAAATTGGTTCTGCATTTTTCTTCATTGTTTCTATTTTACTATTGGGTTTGGACATTAAACTGGCTATGTATTTTACATTATTAATTTTTACTTAGGAAAATTATCAATACTTAAGTAAGGCACAAAGTTTTATTTGATCCCACATTCGACTTTCATTTGGTGTAATAATTATAAGATTTGCGACTTTCAATTGGATTCAATTTGACATATAGTTCAAAAATGATGTTGATTGGATTTCTTTTACTTTCTCCCTAATGTTTTTTAACCAAGTCAACAATAATGCAAGATTAAACAACATTACATTGTAAGACTTATCTAATGGTTTGTCTTTTCAAATAATAACATACCATCACCTTATCAATTTGTCAGTACATCAGTCTTCGGTGTTCCAAAAATATGGTAATGATATGTTTTGGACTTAACAATGAAATGATGTAATAACCATTTAAATAATAGTGACCATTTTCATAACAGTCTAGTAAAAAAGATACAGGTCACAACTAAAAAGGTAGATTAAGGAGCCATATATATGTAAATTATATCTGATAATTGATAAAATAAGATGAGACTTGCAACACTTATTCGAGGTACAGAAAATATCACAGTAAGAAAATAGTAAATCAAGTTGCCCTTATCATCTAACCATTTGAAACATTATCGGTACACTTCCCATCCAACTTATTATGAACGCAGCAGCAATATGTATAATTGGAACACACATATAAGTAATTAAGGAATGGTACACTTTCTTTCATTCTTTCCATGGTAATTGGATTTATGTCCTTATTAATTATATCTCGAGTCCATGTTTTAATTTTTTTATGCTGATAACAAAGAGTGACATATTCTTTTGTTGATGCTATAGAAGCAGAGGCCATAATAGTAGTAGCATCATGCATATCCAGCAAAAGAATCTAGTATGGCCAAAATTAACAAGATAATGATAAATGGACTAGCTTTCAGGTTCAGCACAGAAAGCTAACTATGGTAAAGCTAAAGAGGAAGAAGAAATCTGTAGGAAAAATGAGCAAGCTTCTCTTGAGTACATATAGCCACTTTATTTTTAAGGCTTTCTTTCAATAATTTGTACTGCAGCCAATTAGTCTTGTGTATGTTGCAACTAAAGGCTTCTTTGCTTATTTTGTTGTTCTGAAATATTTTGTTACAGCCAATTATGGTACAACATATTTTGTTGTTTTGAAATACAAGTATGGTTTAGCATATTTTGTTGTTTTGAAATAGAATTATGGTTTAGCATTTAGTGTGTTCTCAACATAATGATTTTATTTTCCAATGATGTGACTTATGCAGCTCTTGTTTTGTGCATAGCTTCATATTTGTAAATTGTACTTATATTTGAATCAAACAGGACGTGGTACTGTAGAATTATGGTTTGGCAGCTCTTGTTTTTTCGCGTCAATTGTTTAAAACAACTGTAGCAGAAAATAGTTAATAATTTTTAAATCACTGATCGTTTATTGCTACAGTTGGTAAGAACCGTAGAAAAAAATTTTTGCGACGGTTACAACAAAAAACCGTAGCAAAAATTAATATATTTGCGACGGTTTTACACATAAACCGTAGCAAAATGTCATGCTTCTGGGTATGAAACAATAGTTTTTTGCGATGATTTCGTAAAGAACGGTTGCAAAATGATGACATTTTGCGACGGTTATGTCTAAAAACCGTAGCAAAAAATAGTTTTTTGCAACGGTTTTCATACTATCGCAATAGTTTTTTACCTGTTGCGAAGTTTGCATTTGCGACGATTGTTAAACCATCGCAACATGGGTTGGATAACCATCGCAAATGGCCAGTTTCGAACTAGTGATATTCAAGCTCTTTGAAAATTTTAAAGTGAAGAGGAGGAGGATTGTAAAATGAGAAACCTGAAAGTTAAGGTATATATATAGGCTTTGGAAATTTATTTAAAAATATGCAAGTGCTTAAATGTAACATATATGTATGCATGCAGCTCCACTCCTCCCACCCCCCATTTTTTCTGTCCACCATGTACTCCCCTCCCTCAACATGCACTATTCATGCCATATCCTCTTGTACTATGTGTTGAATAAATTATTTTTATATGTATATGTATACTTTTCTTTATAAATATTTTCTCTTATTCTTATATGCTTACACATTTAAAGAGAAGTATATATGCAACGACCCGATTTTTCGACTTCTGAAAGTCGACATTAATACGTCCACTGTATCAAATGCCGCACAATCGAATGCCGAAAAATCGAACCCTTAGGGTTTAAGAAGAAGAGGTAGAAGAAGAAGAAAAGAAAACAATAACAGAATCTCACATATCGCAGCGGAACAAATATAATAGGTAAATGAATATCTTTAAAACTAAAAACTATATGAGTTATTAAATTACATCACATAACATTATCAGAGTGTTACAACAACAAACAGCGGAAAGGAATATAACATATACAAGCGATACGCTTCGCCATCCAGCTTGCTCCAGATTTCCACAGCAACTCTTTTCTGACTTCGCTCTAGAATAATTATAACCTGACTCTAGGCTGCCCGTGTAGAAAATTATGGGACCCAGAGTTTAGGAAGGGAATAATAAACTCCAGGTCAGTCATGAGACTGGTGTGAGATCTTAAAAACAGTTATTTTCATAAAGAAAATAAAAAGAAATCCGCTATGCTTTTTGGAAAATGAAACTACCATAAGGCATACTGGCGCACACACAATGCAATCGCACACTTGGAGGAGATTTCTCCTTATGGTAGTCAAACATGCTTAATACGCAAAATATTTTTAATATTATCATTAGAGCATAGTGCAGAAAACATTTGTAAGTATAATATTAATCTTAGCCAGCATACGTACCATTATAGTATGCGTACAATAGCTACCATAATAGATGGCAGGTTCTACAACTAAAACCGTACAAGGCGTATATTGGTAATTGGATTTCCAACAAATGGTCACGCTAAGGAACTTCCTGGGCCACATGGGTACTCCTCTGGAGGGACGTCTCGAGAACCTAATCGGATCTCTGCCAACACAAGGCCGGGTTACCACCGCAAAAATAGGTAACTACTGACATGAGTATGTCATCCCACAGTTGTAAACAACCTTTATCCGAGGATCCTCAACACCAATAACCATAAAGTAATAAATTTGCAGCAACCATATAGGTTAAGTATCTGGGATCCATACCATGATACCACCTCAATCCAGAAAGAAATGAACATACCCTAAGGGGCGCTACCCCCTATAACCTTGCTGCATCCTTCCTGTTTCGACCATTCCGGGGCGTGAGGTCCGACGAAGTCTCGTCCACAAAGCTACACTTTTTCACAAAGTCATGCTTCGATTAAGAATGATCAGCAGCACTTCGTATGCCACATTACCAAATTGGGAATGTATTACTAGTAACCATCAACTACATAACCTCTGAGCTCGTACGTCTCAGAGAAGGGTGTTAAGCTAAGAGAATAAATTCTTCGCCACCAACAGAAATGTATTTGATAGAAACCAGCTTTACATCTCAAAATATAACATCAGACACACATCCATACAAGTCCGTTCCGGGATCGAACTGAACCGAAGGCACTTCCAAAGAAGCCCTTACAATCCGGATATTCACTAATCACGTCCGGAATCCCCATCACAAAGGGTGATAAAATCTCTATACCGGGGCAACCCGGTGCAGAGACATTCGACAAGTAATCCTTTCGCTTTCGAAAATACCCGATCTTCAACACCATCTTCAAATGCAATCCCATTTCGTCGTATCGTTATTCGAAATGGGTTTTATGACACAAGGTCCTCTCTCGGCTAATCCGAATAATGGGCGCTTATTTTAAAAATAAGTATTACATTCAGATTCAAACAAATCACAACAAATTCAATTTGATCTTTTAAATAAAAGATCCATCACAATCACAAAGGTTCGATGTGGGTTTCGGATATCCATTTGGAATTCGACTCCCAGTCGTATCGAAATTTCAATTACCATTTAAAGGCCAATATTGATAGTCGGTTATTTAACTATCAATCATCATTTCACAACGGTCACTGGATTTTCAAATAATTTTCCCCAATTATTGCTTTCAAAATATCTTCGCAAGACATAATTTCACATTTCATCCATTTGAAAACAATTTCAAATCACTTTCCATCTTTCAATCTTTTTTGAAAACAAATTTCAAATCACTTTTCTCAAGCAGAATCATTTCTAAACATTTACTCATTTCCGCTGGAAATCTGCCGAGTTCAAATACTTATCCATACACAAATACTTGGTAATATTTAATGTGAAAACTATTTTAAAAATACTTTATTTTAGAATATTAGTTATGAAAATACTATATCAATATCACAGATAAAACTTTAAGTCCAAACTAATTTAAAATAAAATTAGTAGATAGAGTATAAATATTTAAATAACTATTTTCTAAATCAAATATCAATTTAAATCTTTAAAACAATCCCTTCTATACTTAATTAAATAAATCTTTACTTTTAAAGATACAAAGCAATTTTCAAAAATGATCTCTCCAACAATATTCTTTTAAAACCAAATCTAGAACTTTTAATTTTATTTCAAAGCTATTTTAAAAATATTTTCGGCTTTCTAGGGAAAGTACATCTTTTATTCTAAAATGGATCTTTCAAATCAATTTATCAATCTTCTGGATTTATTTTAAATTTACGTTCCGAATTTGTAAATTCCTTTCCACATTTTTTTAAAATAAAACAATATTTAATTTTAAAACAAATTTCCATTTCTTTTATAAAATTCCCATTGTGAATTTTAAACTTTCAAATATCCACTATATACGACTTTCAAATCGTTTTCCGAATATTCACCTTCAACACCAAATCAATTTTTTTTAAATTGATTTCCAAATTTATTTAAATTACCAAATCTAATTCCAAATTGATTTCTAAATTTGTTTCAATCAACAAATCAATTTTCATATTGATTTCCCAAGGATTTTTATTTTTAAAACACCAAATTAATTTTCAAATTTAATTTCTAAATTTATTTCAACACCAAATCGATTTTCATTCAAACACTAAATCAATTTTCATGTTGATTTCCCAAAGATTTATTCTTCTCACACCAAATCAACTTTCGAATTTATTTTTAAAATAAATTCCATTATCTTGTCTAAATTATTTAAAAACCATATTTTTAAAATAAATTCTTCACCTTTTGAGTATTATTACTTGAAATCCATTTATTAAACCTTTTTCCATATTTTGGAATTTTATTCAATAAGATTTCGCTATAAATTTTCTACCTAAATTTAAAGATCCAATTTTATTTATTTCTGGTATCCTACGATACCAAAAATATATTCGGCTAAATTTTAGCCTTCAACGGTTTCTATCACAAATAATCACACACAGATTATAAATAATCAACACAAAATTTTGAAAACAAATCAAAATGTTTTGAGGAATCCAGTTAAATCCCTCCAACCTGTTTCCCTGCATCCACAAATGTTAGCACAACACTTAAATACCAATTCCACTTCAAGGTGGAATATCGCGGTATGTGGGATTTATATAATATCATCCGCTATTATGCAGCGCATAGGGCCTCATCTGCTATATAATGCGGGAAATCAATCACTCCAAATACATATATAATACCAATTCCACTTCGAGGTGGAATATCGTGGTATATGGGTTTAATATAATATATCATCCATTATTATGCGGCGCATAGGGTTTAAACTAATATAACTAATAAAAATCAATCATCCAAGCACACAGTCAATCAATTTTAAATCTAATTATTCAAAATTTAAATAAAAAAATATTTGATTGACTGAGAAGATCTCACCTTTCTTTTATTTTGCAATCCATTTTCCGGTCCAGCTTGATTTTACGAATTTTAAACCTTGAAACAACATTATACGGCTTATTAATATTCGAATTGATCGACAATGAATTACCATTTTTTTAAATTTATTTAAACAAATAATTAAATTGTATAGAATGATTTATTTTAAACAAATTTTCCTTTTATAATAATATAATTGAACCAAACCAATAATCAATCATCATTAATATAAATTTAATTAACTAATTATTTAATTAAACTATTAATTTCCCTTTTTCAAAAAATCTCTTAAATAATTAAATAAGCTAATTTTAAAAAGTTAATTTCCTTAAATCCTTTATTTTAAAATAAACTAGTAAGTCCAAATATACACTTTTATAAAAATACATTATAGATTTAAAAAAAATCAATTTTTATATCAATTTTCAACGTTTTGAAATCCCTCTTTTTTTTCTAAATCTTCTATATATAAATTAAATTAAAACAGAGTAGTTTATATATATATATATATCCTACTGTAATTATATTTTTCTTCTACATGCATATAAAATTTGAAAAACTACACCTATATTTATTCACTGTGTATATATACCTTCCTTTTTTAATATAAAATTTTAAACTGGAAAGAAAAAAAAATAACCTCACCGTGGCCCAATGTCGAGATCGCGATAACATCTTCCCCTCATAATCGATTGATAGACCCACGCCGCCATGCCGCGATGCCCAAACCCAAGCACTACGCTCCCCCAAATTCGCGTGCGTACACGTGCCACTGGCGACAGCTTGGATTCGACCGCCTTAGAATCTTACGCCACCCTCCCACGAACTTGAGCTCGCAAGCGCACCCCATACTTTGTCGATGAATCCTCCAGATCGCCACGTCTTTTCCCAATCACGCGCATGCCCTGCTGTGATGATTTTTTAGATTCGATCGATTTGAATGAGAATCGAAAAGAACCGTGGATTTATACGATCGATTTCGTATAGATTGGAACGAGATTTTGTTCGTTCGAACGAAAGTGAAATTTTGAAATTTGATTTCGATATTGGATTTGAAGAAGGCTCAGAGACAATACGTTTTGATTTTTGAACGAAGAAAAAGTGTTTTTGTTTATTTTCTTTTTTCTTTCTTTTTTTTTCTCACTAAAGACAACGTTTGTCAAAACAATCGCCAGGTGTTGAAAAAGAAGAACGTATCATTTGCCTTGTAAAACAAATATTATATTTTAAATTTAAATTCAAATCGTTTCGATGTCTACGACTCACAATCTCGATCTCCAATCGACGCGTGCCGCCAAGCGTTTATAATGTTAAACCCCTATTTCGGATGTAATGGAAAAGGTTCCGAGTCCAAATTGGATCGCATGGAGAAGATAGCCTTTTGGACCCAGCTTTTAAATTGAATTTCGATACAATTTTTTAGCACGTTTGCTTATCATACGGCCTAACGATCACTCCAAACATTACGAAAATTGAAACCCAATAATAATACAATATTACGGACCCAAAGGAACTGGTTTCGTCGAATTCCGAGACTGTGCCTCGGAAGGCTATTTTTAAATATCGATTTAAACGATATAAATTTCAATACTTTACAAAACGTTTTCAAACCCAATTCTGAAGCTTTCATTATCTTCAGTATTATTCATATAAATTTTCTAAGCCTTGAAAATATTTTTAACAAGTTTAAAAATAAAAATTCAATATTTTACCCAATTTCAATAAATTAAATTTAACAATTAAATTGCCAAATTTATAGTTAAAATTGAAATTCAAGTTTAGAAACAACTTCCAATATCTAAAATCAATTAAATATTTTAATTTCAAATGTTGAAAATTTTGGGTCATCACATCCTTCCCCCCTTAAAAAGAATTCTGTCCCGAAATTACTAGTTAAGAAGAACGATCCTCAACCCATTTGCTATCTTTCCAAAACTAAACAGTTTTATCAACTTACCAACAAATCTTTGCATTAAAGATCATAATTTCAACTAACTTTCAAAAATTAATCATAGATTCCAAACGACACTGTTTTCTTAACAAGTCAAATTTAAATTCAAATTTCATATTTCCAAAATTTTCTCAAAATTTTTCCAACTTCCTAAATTTTCGAAAAATTTCGCCAGCGTCTCCCTTGCGCGGCTAGCTCAGTACGACTACAAAAATGGCACCACGGCTCCTAGATTTCAAAAGAAAATGAAAAGCCAAGCGGTTGGACAAGAAAATCATCAAATTTCATATTGGAATTCAAATACATACCTTTTTGTCGAGAAATTTAAATTATCTTCAGAATCAAAATCCCAATTCCATTTCCTTTAGCACACCTGTATATCCTACTAGTCATAATATACATTACAACATTCAAATTTATTTTGCACATTCCTTTACAAAATTTTCAACATATACTTCATATACCATTTTTTACTTTACTATTGAAGTTATATACCCATTTTCATTCAATCTTACATTTTCAGTTTCATTTGAATTCAATTTACAATTTCAATTCTATTAGGATTCAATTTACCTTCTGAATATTGAATTTTATCAATTGTCTTTCATTCACAAGTGATTCATCTTACTATTTTAAATTAGCTTCATTCAATAATTCATTACAAATTCCAATTCATTTTATCTCAAACTATTTTTTTTCCATCTCTACCTTTATTATCTTTAGTTCACTTCGAACTAATTTTATAATTTTACACAATTCAAATTGGTTTTCAATATTCATTTTCAATTCCAGTTTTATTATTTTGTTCATTCCTAAATTGTTTCCAATTCACTATTTTGGTTTATAACCACTTATATTTAAACTGGATTTCCAATTCCATACGAATTCAATTTATTTCAAACCATATCTATTTGGTCATTTCTTCAATTAATTTCACTTACTAATTTTAGTTTAATACTTCACTTTTTTTCTTATCACAAATCAACTTCAATTCCAACTCCAGTTCTAATTACTTGCAAATTCGAAATGAATTTCAACATTTAATTTCACTTTCATTTAATTTCAATTGTAAATTTATTTATTCATTCACAGTCTAATTTTCCATCTTATAAAATTTTATTCCATAACTATTTTTTTTATAAGATTCTAGAGTCTTTTCAACAATTCAAAACAATTTTTGAAATCAATTCAAATTATCCCTTTAAATTTCTAAAACCAAATCTAGCCTGCCAACAACTTCCATTTAAAATAATTTGGCAGCAATTCCTCTCTTGGAAACTCGAAAATGAACATCAATGATGCTGTAGTCATCACCAAAGTTATTTTCCAGCGACCTAAAAGAGTTTAGAGCTTTCATCCCTTTAAAACACTTTTCCAAAACCTTCGAAAATCATCTTTAAAATCAAAAGAGATTTAATCTTTCCAAATCTTCAAAATTTTCAAATTCTTTTCAAAAACATTTCCAAATATTCCTATGGAATTCTATTTCAAATTACAAATCACATTTACAATTTACATTCTCAAATTCCACTTGTATATGGATTTTATTTCTTAGCTTTAAGTTATGATTTCAATTACTTATTCAATAATGAATGATAATAATTTAATATTATCACTTCCTAACAAACAAGCCGCCGTATACTCTATTAATTTCCAAAAATTATTTCCTTTTATATACAAAATAGTTTTGGGCAAAAAAATTTCGTTTACCCTAATTTAAAACAATATCGTGCCGAATTGTTCTATATGAGTGTTTAGAGGTTCCTATCGATAGAGTTGTACGGACTATACCGACCAGAATACATATACCACTCAACAAACCAATCATCACAATACAAAAAAATTCTGTATTCACTAACAAATACGCGCTCATATCTATTAATACACTCAAACTCATTCTAGAGTACTACTGACCCTATCTCTAATGAGTAACAGCCAACAGAGCCAAAGTTGTCGCTTAACCAAATGCTTTGATACCAAAATGTAACGACCCGATTTTCGACTCCCGAAAGTCGACATTAATACGTCCACTGTATCAAATATCGCACAATCGAATGCCGGAAAATCGAACCGTTTGGGTTTAAGAAGAAGAAGTAGAAGAAGAAAAGAAAACAATAACAGAATCTTACATATCACAGCGGAACAAATATAATTGATAAATGAATATCTTTAAAACAAAGAACTATATGAGTTATTACATCACATCATGTTACATTATCAGAGTGTTACAACAACAAACAGTGGAAAAGAATATAAAATATACCAGTGATACGCTTCGCCATCCAGCTTGCTCCAGATTTCCACAGCATCTCTTTTCTGACTTCGCTCCAGAATAATGATAACCTGACTCTAGGCTGCCCGTGAAGAAAATTATGGGCACCCGGAGTTTAGGTAGGGAACAATAAACTCCAGGTCAGTCGTGGGACTGGTGTGAGATCTTAAAAACAGTTATTTTCACAAAGAAAATAAAAAGAAATCTGCTATGCTTGTTGGGAAATGAAACTACCATAAGGCCTCCCAGCACACACACATTGCAATCGCACACTTGGATGAGATTTCTCCTTATGATAGTCAAACATGCTTAATACGCAAAATCTTTTTAGTATTATCATTAGTGCATAGTGCAGAAAACATTTGCAAGTATAATATCAATCTTAGCCAGCATACGTACCATTATAGTATGCCTACTATAGCTACCATATTAGATGGCATGTTCTACAACTAAAACCGTATAAGGCGCGTATTGGTAATTGGATTTCCAACAAATGGTCAGGCTAAGGAACTTCCTGGGCCACATGGGTACGCCTCGGGAGGGACGTCCCGAGAACCTAACCGGATCTCTGCCAACACAAGGCCGGATTACCTCCGCAAAAATAGGTAGCTACTGACATGAGTATGTCATCCCCCGGTTGTAAACAACCTTTATCCGAGGATCCTCAATACCAACAACCACAAAGTAATAAATTTGCAGCAACCACATAGGTTAAGTATCTAGGCTCCATACCATGATACCATCTCTATCCAGAAGGAAATGAACATACCCTAAGGGGTGCTACCCCCTATAACGTTGCTGCGTCCTTCCTATTTTGACCATTCCGGGGTGTGAGGTCCGACAAAGTCTCGTCCACAAAGCTACACTTTTTCGCGAAGTCATGCTTCGATCAACAAGTGATCAGCAACACTTCGTATGCCACATTACCAGATTGGGAATGTATTACTAGTAACCATCAACTACATACCTCTGAGCTCGTACGTCTCAGAGAAGGGTGTTAAGCTAAGAGAATAAATTCTCCGCCACCAACAGAAATGTATTTGATGGAAACCAGCTTTACATCTCATAGTGCAATGTCAGACACACATCTATACAAGTTCGTTTCGGGATCGAACGGAACCGAAGGCACTTCCTAAGAAGCCCTTGCAATCCGAATATTCACTCATCACGTTCGGAATCCCCATCACAAAGGGTGATAAATTCTCTATACCGGAGCAACTCGGTGCAAGGACATTCAACAGGTAATCCTTTCGCTTTCGAAAATACCCGGTCTTCAACACCATCTTCAAATGCAATCCCATTTCGTCGTATCGTTATTCGAAATGGGTTTTATGACACAAGGTCCTCTCTCGGCTAATCCAAATAACGAGCGCTTATTTTAAAAATAAGTGTTGCATGCAGATTTAAACAAATCACAACAAATTTCACTTTGATCTTTTAAATAAAAGATCCATCACAATCACAAAGGTTCGATGTGGGTTTCGGATATCCATTTGGTATTCGACTACTAGTCGCATCGAAATTTCAATTGCTATTTAAAGGCCAATATTGATAGTCGGTAATTTAACTATCAATCATCATTCACAACGGTCACTGGATTTTCAAATAATTTTTCCCCAATTATTGCTTTCAAAATATCTTCGCAAGATATAATTTCACATTTCATCCATTTGAAAACAATTTCAAATCACTTTCCATCTTTCAATCTTTTTTGAAAACAAATTTCAAATCACTTTTCTCAAGTGGAATCATTTCCAAAACATTTATTCATTTCCGCTGGAAATCTTACGAGTTCAAATACTTATCCAAACACATATTCTTGGTAATATTTAATGTAAAAACTATTTTAAAAATACTTTATTTTAGAATATTAGTTATGAAAATACTATATCAATATCACAGATAAAACTTCAAGTCCAAACTAATTTAAAATAAAATTAGTAGATAGAGTATAAATATTTAAATAACTATTTTCTAAAATCAAATATCAATTTAAATCTTTAAAACAATCCCTTCTATACTTAATTAAATAAATCTTTACTTTTAAAGATACAAAGCAATTTTCAAAAAAGATCTCTCTAACAATATTCTTTTAAAACCAAATCTAGAACTTTTAATTTTATTTCAAAAGCTATTTAAAAATATATTCGGCTTTCCAGGGAAAGTACATCTTTTATTCTAAAATGGTTCATTCAAATCAATTTTTAAATCTTTCTGGATTTATTTTTAATTTACGTTCCAAATTCATAAATTCCTTTCCACATTTTTTTAATATAAAACAATGTTTAATTTTAAAACAAATTTCCCTTTCTTTTATAAAATTCCCATTGTGAATTTTAAACTTTTAAATATCCACTGATATACGATTTTCAAATCGTTTTTCAAATATTCACCTTCAACACCCAAATCAATTTTTTTTAAATTGATTTCCAAATTTATTTCAATACCCAAATCTGATTCCAAATTGATTTCTAAATTTGTTTCAACTAACAAATCAATTTTCATATTGATTTTCTAAGGATTTTTATTTTGAAAACACCAAATTAATTTTCAAATTCAGTTTCTAAATTTATTTCAACACCAAATGGATTTTCATTCAAACACTAAATCAATTTTCATACTGATTTCCCAAAGATTTATTCTTTTAACACCAAATCAATTTTCGAATTTATTTTTCAAATAAATTACTTTATGTTTTCCAAATTATTTAAAAACCATATTTTTAAAATAAATTCTTCACCTTTTGAGTATTATTACTTGAAATTGATTTATTAAACTTTTTCCCATGATTTGGAATTTTATTTAATAAGATTTTGCTATAGATTTTCTACCTAAATATAAAGATCCAATTTTATTTATTTCTGGTATCCTACGATACCAAAAATATATTTGGCTAAATTTTTGCCTTTAATGGTTTCAATCACAAATAATCGCACACAGATTATAAATAATCAATACAAAATTTTGAAAGCAAATCAATTTTTTTTGAGGAACCTAGTTGGATCCCTCCAACCTGTTTCCCTGCATCCATATATGTTAGCACAACAACTAAATACCAATTCCACTTCAAGGTGGAATATCGCGGTATATGGGATTTATATAATATCATTCGCTATTATGCTGCACATAGGGTCTCATCCGCTATATAATGCGGGAAATCAATTACTCCAAATACATATATAATACCAATTCACTTCGAGGTGGAATATCGCGGTATATGGGTTTAATATAATATATCACCCGCTATTATGCAGCGCATATGGCCTAAAGTAATATAACTAATAATAAATCAATCATCCAAGCACACAGACGATCAATTTTAAATCTAACTATTCAAAATTTAAATCAGAAAAGTATTTGATTGGGTGAGACGATCTCACCTTTTCTTTTACTTTGCAGCCCATTTCCCTGTCCAGCTTGATTTCACGATTTTTAAACCTTGAAACAACATTATACGACTTATTAATATTCGAATTGATCGACAATGAATTACCATTTTTTTAATTTATTTAAACAAATAATTAAATTTTATCTAATGATTTATTTTAAACAAATTTTCGTTTGATAATAATATAAAACCAAACCAATAATCAATCATCATTAATATAAATTTAATTAACTAATTATTTAATTAAACTATTAATTTCCGTTTTTCAAAAAATCTCTTAAATAATTAAATAAGCTAATTTTAACAAGTTAATTTCCTTAAATCCTTTATTTTAAAATAAACTAGTAAGTCAAAATATATACTTTTATAAAAATACATTATAGATTTCAAAAAAAAATTAAATTTTATATCAATTTTCAACGTTTTGAAATCCCTCTTTTTTTCTAAATCATATATATATAAATTAAATTAAAACAGAATAGTTTATATATGTATATATCCTACTGTAATTTTTTTCTACATGCATATAAAATTTGCAAAACTACACCTGTATTCATTCACTGTATATATAGATTCCGGACGTGATTAGTGAATATCCGGATTGCAAGGGCTTCTTTAGAAGTACCTTCGGTTCCGTTCGATCCTGGAACGGACTTGTATGGATGTGTGTGTGATGTTACACTTTGAGATGTAAAGCTAGTTTCTATCAAATACATTTCTGTTGGTGGCGGAGAATTTATTTTCTTAGCTTAACACCCTTCTCTAAGACGTACGAGCTCAGAGGTTATGTAGTTGATGGTTACTAGTGATACATCCCAATTTGGTAATTGGGAATGTATCATTAGTAACCATCAACAAAATAACCTCTGAGCTCGTACGTCTCAGAGAAGGGTGTTAAGCTAAGAGAATAAATTCTTCGCCACCAACATAAATATATTTGATAGAAACCAGCTTTACATCTCAAATTGTAACGTCAGACACACATCCATACAAGTCCGTTCCGGGACCGAACGGAACCGAAGGCACTTCCAAAGAAGCCCTTGCACTCCGGATATTCACTAATCACAACCGAACTTCCCATCGCAAAAGGTGATAAAATCTCTATATCGGAGATCCGCTGATGTAGAGACATTCGACAGTAATCCTTCCGTTTTCGAAAATATCCAATCTTCAACACCGGTCTTCAAATGCTATCCATTACGACGTATCACTATTCAGAATGGGATTCATGACCCAAAGGTCCTCTCCCGGTTAAACCGAATAACGAGCGCTTATTTTAAAATAAGTATAGCATTCAAATTCAAGCAAATCACAACAAATACCCATTTAAAGGTAAATATTGATAGTCGATTATTTAACTATCAATAGATATGCACAAAATCACTAGATTCCAAATAATTTCCCAAATTATTTATTTTTCAAAAATATCTTTACAAGATATATTCTTCCACACTTCAAAAGTAAATCAATGTTTATTTTAAATCAAATTCCCCTTTCCTTTATAAATTCCATGTGAATTTAAATTTCCAAATATCCATTGATATATGATTTTCAAATCGATTTCAATTATTCACTTTCAATTTATCTTTAAAAGGATATAATCTCAAAACATTTCACTTCATATTGGAAAACATTTCCATACTTATTTAAATAATAAGTAATTCACAAATCTATTTATTTCAACATTTGGAAAATATTCAATATACCTAAATCACAATTAAGTATATATTTTATTTTTTAAGGAAAACATTCTCTTAAACACATTCGTTTGAGTCAAAACGAATGTTGCGTAAAACATCGTTACGAGAACCCAAAATCACTAGTATAGGGATTCGAAATTAAGATAGATATATAAATCCTAATACTATATAAAAACATTTCCTTTCGAAAATCATTTACTATAACAACAGTGTTATAGTCCACCATTTCCTTATTTCTCGAAAACGTCTATTTCAACAATGAATGTTGAAATCTATGGTTTCGATACTTAATACATTTTAAAACAAATTCAAATCATTTTAATTCCATTTAAAAGATCACTTCCTAAACATTTCTTTAATATATTATTCACTATCCAAAATTGTGAATATAAATCCTTTAAAAGCTATATTAATTAACTTATCAAAATAAGTCGATTTCGGATTTACAAGACAATATTTATAAATTTCATTTATATTTTATAACAACTTCAACTTATAAAATCACTTTATTAACAAATTCTATTTATATCTCATTTAAACGAAAAAATCCAAATTATAAGCAAATTACCTATAATTCTCTATTTACAAATTAATTTATTTTATAACTTCACAAATCATAGATTCTATCGTTTTAAAAGAATCCATTTATAACATAATTTTAAACGTCTTTAAAACACCTTTATAATTCCATCACTTTGATTTTTAAAAATCCAATTTTTATAAATCTTATATAAAAATCTTTTATAATAAATTCAAAAATCTCTATTTGAACTGTTTTTATAGAATCATTAACTCCATATTTTCAAAAATCAATTTTCAACTATATTTCTCAAAAATCATAAACTTTATAACATTAAAATTATAACGTTTATTTATTTAAAATGAATCAATTCCAAAATTCAATAAAATGTATACTTTCAAAAATCACTTGAAAAATCCTTTTAAATTCAAAATCGTTACTTTAACATTTGTAAAACTCCAAAAATAGGTCCAATGCTGCAATTGCACCAATACATCAACCACGGCATGCAAACATCATATATCAATATGATAACAGAATATATCGCAAATATCTGTAAATAAATCAATACTGTTGAGGAATCCAGTTGGATCCCTCCAACCTGTTTCCCTGCATCCATATATGTTAGCACAATACCAATCCCGTTTCAAGACGGAATATCGCGGTACATGGGTTCATATAAAATATTATCCTCTATTATGCGGCGCAATAGGGTCTCATCCGCTATATAATGCGGAAAATCAACTCCAAGTACATATATAATACCTATTCCACTTCAAGATGGAATATCGCGGTATATGTGTTTAATAAATAACATCCGCTTAATATACGGCGTATAAGGCCTATTTCAATACAACAGATAGCAATTTATTATCCAAGCATATAATCAACACAATTAAGTAATTTTAAATCTAACTATTTAAAATTTAAATCGAAACTAATTCGATTGAGTGAGAAGTTCTCACCTTGCTTCCAATAATAGTTGCGGTGTTTTATTCCGAATAAAATCAAACACGCGTTTAATTTTACCTAAAATTTTCACTAGCTCCAATCAATCCCAATCAAGCTCCATCGCATAGTATTCATGAATACGAACCCAACGCAACTCGTTTCATCCAAAACGGACCTCGTGTGAAAAAGTTATAGCGTTACAAAGTTTATACGAATTAAAATAAAATAATTAAAAAAATTCTTTTTTTTATATATTTTAACCTAGAATGCATATGAGCCATTGATTTCCTTTCCCCTAGATCAGAGCCGCATGCACCCTTCTTCCATCTCCAGGTAATGAACGCATTGAACAACCCATCGGCCACCTCCTTGCTTGAATTTTCGAGCCTCCATCGTCGACTTCCACGTTGATCAAGCACCACCCTTACGTGCGCCTAGCCTAGCTCCTCGTGGCCCAATTATCACGAAGCTCGGCCTCTATTTCGTCTCGTATTTCATACTCAACCATCGGCCATCCAAACGTCGATTGCCGCCAATCCGTAGCTTCGTTTCCGATCACAACCGTTCATATCGAAGCTCTCATTGTGCTCTACGTTATTGTAGTTGAAAGTTTTTCGAATTAGTGTGTGGATTCGAAGAAAATTGAGGGAGACGGAGATGAATTTTCAGCCATTGTTTTATTCTCTGGCGGCTAGGTTAGAAATTAGGGTTTTGGTGTAAAATGAAATAAATGAGGTGCTTTTATAGAAAATTCCCAAAACACTATTCACCTCGAAATTTTCTGAACTCCAAACGAAGCGTGCCGTCTGGCGTTTATAATGTTTTACCCCTATTCCAAAAGCAACGGAATATATATCGAAGGCCGATTCGATCCTATTTGGAAGATAGGTTTTCAAATCGACTATTTAAATTTAAAAATGCACTCAAACAGATTTCTGTGCGTTTTAGCTTGCCCCGGACAGACCGTAATTCCGATTAACACGAAATTTGAAACCTTATAATAATTTAACATTACGGATCCGATGAAACTAGTTTCGTCGAAATCCGAGACTATTTGAAAAACAACTATTTTTACTCGTCAAATAAATATTAAAATATTCAATTTCTACAAATTAACTTTTAATTCAATTTTAAAAGTTCTATAACATCATTCTAACTCCAATATGATTTAATACAACTTTACAAATCAATTTTGATCACATTAAACCCAATTTCCAATTATTTCTGTAATTTCAAATATTAATTATTGATTAAATTATCAAATTAAATCTAAATTTTCGAAATAAAATTTATTCGACTTACAAATTTTACTTGTGCATATTCAAAATCGGTTAAATATATGAGTTTCAAATGACTGAAATTCTGGGTCGTTACAAACTTCCCCCCCCAAAACAATTTCGTACTCGAAATTACCAAGTAAGAAAAAGAGCTACAAAATCCATTAAATTTTCAAAACCATTTGTTCAAATTAAATTTCGAATTCATTTAAACATTTTAACTTTTCTAAAATTCATAGTTAAACTTCTTACAATAACTTTACTAAGTTTTTAAATCATACTTAGTTATCTTTTCAAAATTTTCTAATTTTTTCAAAAATATTCTAACGCCTTAAATTTTCAAAAAATTTCCCCAACGTCTCCTTTGCGCGGCTAGCTCGGTACGACTACAAAAATGGCACCATGGCTCCCAGATTTCAAAAAGAAAAGAAAAAGCCAGGTGGCTGGACAAGAAAATCATCAAATTTCATATTGAAATTTAAATACATACCTTTTGTCGAGCAATTCAATTTTATCTTCGAAATTAAAATCCCAATTTCCTGTAATCCACCTGTATATCCCGCTAGCCATAATATCCATTTTCATTCAATCTCACATTATCAATTTCATTTGAATTCAATTTACAATTTCAATTCTATTTGGATTCAATTTACCTTCTGAATATTGAATTTTATCAATTATTTTTTATTCACAACTGATTCATCTTGCTATTTTAAATTAGTTTCTTTTACTAATTCATTACAAGTTCTAACTCATTTCATCTCGCATGATTCAAATTTGTTTTCGATATTCAGTTTTCAATTTCAGTTTTTATTCCTTCGTTCGTTCCCAAACACCAGTCAATTCACTATTTCGGTCTATAACCACTTATATTTAAACTGGATTTCAAATTCCATATGAATTTAATGTACCCTTTATTTATAAATGTTGAATTCAATTCATTTCAACCCATATTAAATTTGTCATTTCTTCAATTAGTTTTACTTACTAATTTTATTTTAATACTTAGCTTCATTTGATTCAACTTGACAAAATTTCAATTTACTTGCAATTTCAAGATGAATTTCAACATTTTGTTTCCAATTTCATTTATTCGCAATTGTAAATTCATTCATTCATAATTTTGTTTCCATAATTCAAACTCAATTTCAATTCATTTGTTTCTATCCCAAATTTATTTTCAACTCAATAAATTTTATTCCATAACTATTTTTATCAGACTCCAGAGTCTTTCCAACATTTTAAAACCATTTTTGAAACCAATTCAAATTATCCTTTGAATTTCAAAACCCAAACCCAAATTTTCCAAACAACTTCCATTTAAAACAATTTGGCAGCAATCCCCCTTTTGGAAACCCGAAAATGAACAACGATGATGCTGCAGTCATCACCGAAGTTATTTTCCAGCGATCGAAAAGAGTTTAGAGTATTTACCCCCCCAAAAACATTTTTTTCCAAACCCTTGAAAACCATTTTCAAACTCAAAAAGGAATTTAATCTTTTCCAAATTGCAAAACCTTTCTAAACATTTCCAAATATTCCTCTGGAATTTTACTTCAAATTACAAATCACATTTACAATTTATATTCTCCAATTCTATTTATATGTGAATTTATTTCTTAACTTTGGAGTTATGATTTCAATTTCTTTTTCAACATTAATGATAATAATTTAATATCATCACTTTCTAGCAAACAAGCAATCATATATCATAATAATTCACAGAAATTTTTTCACTTTTATATACGAAAATAATTTAGGTAAAATTATTTCATTTACTCTATTTTAAAACGATATCGTGTCGAATTTGTTCTGTACAAGTGTTTAGAGATTCCTATCAATAACGTTATTTACTCATATTGAACAAAATCCATATAACACTCAACAAACCAATCAACAAAATATAAAATAATTTTTATATTCACTAACAAATACGCACTCATATCTATTATTACACCCAAACTCATTACAGAGTACTGCTGACTCTATCTCTAATGAGTAACACCCAACAGAGCCAAGGTTGTCGCTTAGCCAAATGCTCTGATACCACTTCGTAAAGACCCAGGGCAGCGGTGACCAGTAGGCTTTGCAACCATCCCAGACCCACCGTGGCTTACACTGGTACCCGAAACTTGCTTTTAACAAATTGGGAATGTATCACTAGTAACCATCAACTACATAACCTCTGAGCTCGTACGTCTCAGAGAAGGGTGTTAAGCTGAGAGAATAAATTCTCCGCCACCAACAGAAATATATTTGATAGAAATCAGCTTTACATCTCAAATTGTAACGTCAGACACACATCAATACAAGTCCGTTCCGGGATCGAATGGAACCGATGGCGCTTCCAAGAAGCTCTTGCAATCCGGATATTCACTAATCACGATCGGACTTCCCATCACAAAGGGTGATAAAATATCTATATCGAAGATCAGCAGATGCAGAGACATTCGACGATAATCCTTCTGTTTTCGAAAATATCCTGTCTTCAACACCGGTCTTCAAATGCTATCCATTATGACGTATCACTATTCGGAATGGGATTCATGACCCAAAGGTCCTCTCCCGGCTAAATCGAATAATCAGCACATATTTTAAAATAAGTGTAGCATTCAAATTCAAGCAAATCACAACAAATACCCATTTAAAGGTAAATATTGATAGTCGGTTATTTAACTATCAATAGATATGCACAACATCACTAGATTCCAAATAATTTCCTAAATTATTTATTTTCCAAAAATATATTTACAAGATATATTCTTCCACACTTCAAAAATAGATCAATGTATATTTTAAATCAAATTCCCCTTTCCTTTATAAATTCCATGTGAATTTAAATTTCCAAATATCCATTGATATATGATTTTTAAATCGATTTCAATTATTCACTTTCAATTTATCTTTAAAGGATATAATCTCAAAACATTTCACTTCATATTGGAAAACATTTTCATACTTATTTAATCAATAAGTAATTCACAAATTTATTTATTTTCAACATTTGGAAAATATTCAATATACTTAAATCACAATTAAGTATATATTTTATTTTTCAAGGAAAACATTCTCTTAAACACATTCATTTGAGTCAAAACTAATGTTGCGTAAAACATCGTTATGACAACCCAAAATCACTAGTATAGGGATTCGAAATTAAGATAGATATATAAATCCCAATACTACATAAAAACATTTCCTTTCGAAAATCGTTTACTATAACAACGGTGTTATAGTCCACCATTTCATTATTTCTCGAAAACGGCTATTTCAACAATGAATGTTGAAATCTATGGTTTCGATACTTAATACATTTTAAAACAACTTCAAATCATTTTAATTCTATTTAAAGATCACTTCTTAAACATTTCTTTAATATATTATTCACTGTCCAAAATTATGAATATAAATCCTTTAATAAGCTATAATAATTAACTTATCAAAATAAGTCGATTTGGGATTTATAAAACAATTTTTATAAATTCCATTTATATTTTATAACAACATCAACTTATAAAATCACTTTATTAACAAATTCTATTTATATCTCATTTAAACGACAAAAATCCAAATTATAAGCCAATTACCTATAATTCTCTATTTACAAATTCGTTCATTTTATAACTTCACAAATCATAGATTCTATCCTTTTAAAAGAATCCACTTATAACATCATTTTAAAACGTCTTTAAAACTCCTTTATAATTCCATCACTTTGATTTTTAAAAATCCAATTTTTATAAATCTTATATAAAAAGCTTTTATAATGAATTCTAAAATCTCTATTTAAACCGTTTTATAAAATCATTAACTCCATATTTTCAAAAATCAATTTTCAACTATATTTCTCAAAAATCATAAATTTTATAACATTAAAATTATAACGTTTATTTATTTAATATGAATCAATTCGAAAATTTAATAAAATGTATACTTTCAAAAATCACTTAAAAATCCTTTGGAATTCAAAATCGTTAATTTAACATTTTTAAAACTCCAAAAATAGGTCCAATGCCGCAAGAGCACCAATACATCAACCACGACAACCAAACATCATATATCAATATGATAACAGAGTATATCGCAAATATCTGTAAATAAATCAATACTGTTGAGGAATCCAGTTGGATCCCTCGAACCTGTTTCCCTGTATCCACAGATGTTAGCGCAATACCAATCCCGTTTCAAGATGGAATATCGGGGTACATGGGTTCATATAATATATTATCCGCTATTATGCGGCGCAATAGGGTCTCATCCGCTATATAATGCGGGAAATCAACTCCAAGTACATATATAATACCAATTCCACTTCAAGATGGAATATCGCGGTATACGTGTTTAATAAATAACATCCGCTTAATATACGGCGCATAGGGTCTATTTCAATACAACAGATAGCAATTTATCATCCAAACATACAATCAACACAATCAAGCAATTTTTAATCTAACTATTTAAAATTTAAATCAAAACTAATTCGATTGAGTGAGAAGTTCTCACCTTGCTTCCAATAACAGTTGTAGTGTTTTATTACGAATAAAATTAAACACGCGTGTAATTTTATCCAAAATTTTCACTAGCTTCAGTCAATCCCAATCCAGCTCCATCGCGTAATATTCACGAATATGTACCCAACGCAACTCGTTTCGTCCAAAACGGACCTCGTATGAAAAAGTTATAGTGTTGCAAAGTTTATACGAATTAAAATAAAATAATTAAAATTTTTCTTTTTTTTATATATTTAACCTAGAATGCATATGAGCCATTGATTTCCTTTTCCCTAGATCAGAGCCGCGCGCACCCTTCTTCCATCTCCAGGTAACGAACACGTTGAACAACCCATCGGCCGCCTCCTTGCTCGAATTTTCGAGCCTTGATCGTCGACTTCCACGTCGATCAAGCACCACCCTTACGTGCGCCTAGCCTAGCTCCTCGCACGGCCCAATTATCACGAAGGTCGGCCTCCATTTCGTCTCATATTTCGTGTGCAACCATCGGCCGTCCAAACGTCGATTGCCGCCAATCCGTAGCTTCGTTTCCGATCACAACCGTTCATATCGAAGCTCTCGTCGTGCTCTACGTTATTGTAGCTGAAAGTTTCTCGAATTAGTGTGTGGATTTGAAGAAAATTGAGGGAGAAGGAGATTAATTTTAGGTCATTGTTTTATTCTCTAGCGGCTAGGTTAGCAATTAGGGCTTTGGTGTAAAATGAAATAAATGAGGTGCTTTTATAGAAAATTCCCAAAACACTATTCACCCCAAAATTTTCGAAACTCCAAACAAAGCGTGCCGCCTGGCGTTTATAATGTTTTACCCCTATTTTGAATGCAATCGAATATATATCGGAGGCCAATTCGATTGTATTTTGAAGATAGGTTTTCAAATCGACTATTTAAATTTAAAAATTCACTCAAACCGATTTCTGTGCGTATTAGCTTGCCCCGGACAAACCGTAAATCCGATTGACACAAAATTTGAAACCTTATAATAATTTAACATTATGGATCCGATGAAACTGGTTTCGTCGAAATCCGAGACTGTTTGAAAAATGACTATTTTACTCGTCAATTAAATATTAAAATATTCAATTTCTACAAATTAACTTTTAATTCAATTTTAAAAGTTCTATAACATCATTATAACTCCAATATGATTTAATACAACTTTACAAATCAATTTTAATCACATTAAACCCAATTTCCAATTATTTTTTCAATTTCAAATATTAATTATCGATTAAATTATCCAATTAAATCTAGATTTCCGAAATAAAATTTATTCGACTTACAAATTTTACTTGTGCATATTTAAAATCAACTAAATATACGAATTTCAAATGACTGAAATTCTGGGTCGTTACAAAGTTGTTTTAATTCTATTTAAAAGATCACTTCCTAAATATTTCTTTAATATATTATTCACTGTCCAAAATTGTGAATATAAAAATCCTTTAATAAGCTATAATAATTAACTTATTAAAATAAGTCGATTTCGGATTTATAAAGCAATGTTTATTAATTCCATTTATATTTTATAACAACTTCAACTTATAAAATCACTTTATTAACAAATTCTATTTATATCTCATTTAAACGACAAAATCCAAATTTTAAGCAAATTACTTATAATTCTCTATTTACAAATTCATTCATTTCATAACTTCACAAATCTTAGATTCTATCCTTTTAAAAGAATCCATTTATAACATCATTTTAAAACGTCTTTAAAACTCCTTTATAATTCCATCACTTTGATTTATAAAAATCCAATTTTTATAAAATCTTATATAAAAAGCTTTTATAATAAATTCAAAAATCTCTATTTAAACTGTTTTATAAAATCATTAACTCCACATTTTCAAAAATCAATTTTCAACTATATTTCTCAAAAATCATAAATTTTATTGTTTGCACCAAAATTGGTCACAACATTCTTCGGGAGTCGTTGAAGAGATAATAACGAAGAATGTAAATTCAAAGCAAATATTATCTAACAAAAACTCCATTTAACAGTAAAGTAAATACGTAGACAAGCGATTTATAGTGGTTCGGCGTTTTGCCTACGTCCACTGTGAAGTTTTTTGCAGTTTTATTGATTCTCTTTCAATGATTACAAGTTGTTACAGCGATCAACAACGAGTTACAACTGGAAATTTGAAATCAACAACAAAGTTATGATGGAGATCTCGATCCGGCAGAGTCTGGGCGCTTGAGAGTCGAAAAGATCCTTTTCCTGTTTGCTCAGGGGCTCCATTTATAGGCGTAGGACGCTGATATTTCGCTGAAAACTCGGGGACCACTTCTGGCACGTGAGCGGGCCCATGCGCCTGGCCACAGGAAATTTGGGCCCACTTTGGGATCGATTCGAACTCCATTCGAATCGATTAGAAAATCATCCAATCGAGGTGAAATTTGGTGTGGACATTCTTGTACATGTATGCAAGCTTCTGTGAAAATTTCATGGCATTTGGATCAGTAGTTTAAGAGATATGACGGATACGAGACGATGTTCTTCGTTCAGCTGTCTGGTTCGAAACCATCCCTTCGAACCGATGGTTTCGAATCGATGGTGGCACGCGCCTATGTGATGACGTGGAGCGTAAACCTCGAATCGATCCGGTCTTCACTCCGAGTTGACCGCGTCGACTCCATATATCTCGACGCGTTCGTACTGATGAATGAAACGCCACCATGGCTAGTAGACTTGGTGGATTCGAACGAAGCTTCATTGATGGGTTCGAACAAGGCTTCATTGATGGATTCGAACGACCGATCCTTGATGGATTCGAACTAGCCTTTCTCTGATGGATACGAGCTTTGTAACTTCTCCATGGATACGAAGTCAATTGATACGAACTTGAACCCTTCGATGGATTCGAAGGACGATGACCTGATGGATACGAAGCAAACACTGGCTGATGGATATGAGGTCCATCGATACGAACTCGATGGATTCGAAGTTGATCGATATGAAGGTGATTGGTTCGAACCAGTGTTCGGTGATGGGTTCGAAATCTAGGTTTTTCTCTTCAAATTGAATCGATCATAACTCGAGTGTATGAACTCGGATTGACTTGTAATTTGAGATGCTGACTTCTATGATTTTTCCTGTCATGTCCTATCAATTGTAGCTCAATTTGGACTCGGGCAAAATTCAGCGATATCCATGGTGAAACGAAGTATGACCAATCTCTAAGACGAACTGTCTTTTGTCTTCGATCGATCTTTTGGTATCACGGCTTTGCCAAAAAGCGGGATAACATTTGCCCTCCAAAGTATGTCTTGTGGAAACATGATGTGCTTTGAATAGCTGCGATTTCTTTCTGAACAATCATTGTGCTCTTTTGTTGAGACTCGTACTCTGTATTGCTGTATCCTTGCGTTGATATGATTGATTGCTGTATAATAGTGCTTAGCCGTTGGCTGTTGCATTCGTAACAAGATGAGTATTCGATCCCTGTAAATGTTTAAAATCGAATGTCAGTCCGACATATATGCACATATGTTAGTTTGACCCTTGTTAACGTCGTGCGTCCACGAGTCGTTGTCAGTTTTGTTTGCTATTGAATTTCTATCGATTCTCTCCTAAACCGATTTGGAAATTTGAGTTGAGACAATGCTTGATGGTTGTTTTGAAAAGTCCCTTCGTATCGATCCTCTCCTGAACCGATATAGAAGGTTAAAGGAATCAAATTTGTGTTGCATCGATGCATACGAGATCAACATTCGTATCGATGGCTTGGATGAGTACGAATCACCCATTCATACCGATGAGAAGGGATGGATACGAAATCATCGTTCGTAGCGATAGGAAATGATGGATACGAAATCGTCGTTCGTATCGATAGGAAATGATGGATACGAGATCGTCGTTTGTATCGATGGGAAATGATGGATACGAAATCGTCGTTCGTATCGGTAGGTTGTGGATGGAGTTGTGAAATTGTTGATGCGAACGAAGGCTTCGAGTCGATGTGCTCACTGTTCGTTTCGCATCGATGGAGCTCAATGTCCACTGTATAGCCTTGGTTGTATACTTCGTACCGATGAAGTGTGAGGTTAACTTTGCATCGATAAGACCTTAGGCAAATGGGTTCGAATGGAGATTTCGAACCGATGCGTGTTTTGACTAGTTGCGACCGGTCAAGTTTACTGGGAGGCGAATCGTCTCGGTTGCTTTCAAGGTTCCATATAAATTGCAGGGGCTTTGCCATTTTTTCACTTTTTCACCTTTCCCCATTGCCTTGTGTTTACTGTGTTTTGCATCGACTCGAAGATTCAGAGAGGAAAGCATTGTGTCACGTCTTCGAACCAATCAAGATCCAAATCTTTAATTTCTCGAATTCCACACTCAAATTAGGTAATTAACCTCGAATCCAAATGGCAAATCTATTTCAGATCTACCTCTTCTTCATCGATTGACCACTCTGGTGATTGGTAAAGCCAGATCTGGTTTGGAGAAGCTTCGAATCGATCTGGGGACTCGTGTTCGAATCGATGAGGGCGACATCATTTTTCTTTGGATTTCGCATCGATCCCTGGCATGCCCTTTGGAGGGGACGCAGTTCGCACCGGTTGACTATTGTGATTGGTCGCATCGATACGAAATGATCGATACGAGAAATAGCTATTGGTTGATTCGAAGTCCTTAACTTTACATCGATACGAATTACATCTTTATGACCGATACGAAAGGAATCGATTCGAACGTGATCGATGTTAAGTTGGGGTTTTCCTGATCGGTACGAACCAGTTAACTAAGGATCGATTCGAAGTCATCCTTCATTGATCGATTCGAACTCGGCACTTGATCATCGATTTGAAGCGCACCCCTTCGTATCGATTCGAAGCGGTATTATGATGGGTTCGAACGAGCTTCCTGTGATCGGTTCGAAACCCTCTATGATGTATACGAAAGTTTGACATTTGCTTAGCATAATTCCGACGAGCTTCATTCTTGCGTATTTGGACTTGATAATTAAACTGCATACTCGACCACCTTTCGAAGCTCGTCGATGGAACCATAACAACTTCTATCAGAATCAATTTCCATCATATAAATGGTTTAGTGATGACGTTCAGCGATGACGGCCATTATAACTGGACTCCGTAGCTATGTCGTTTGCATATTTCCTTTAACTCTGCGACATTTATTCAAGTAATGCACGGCACTGCACAACACACAGTCATACACTTTACACTAGGGAGTGCATGGGTCCTTTGTCGTCTAACGATGGTTTCTCATGAGTTAGCTAGTCATGGAACCTTCAAGTTTGCAGTAGCAGGAGATTCAAAGTACAGTTACTTCGAGACTAGAGGTTCCGGATATTGAACCTGAGATCATCTGTCCAGCCTCGGACGAATTTCCCAATGCGTCTTTTATTGCCAATCCATCGGATTCCGTTCAATCCAATATTTCTGAAGATATTTTGGGGAGAATATGCTTAAGGCATGACCTGTCACTGGACGACGTGTTATTACCGAGACCGAATGATAGACCACACAATCCGCTGGAGGGATATACCGCATTCAATCGCCACGCGTGCGCGGTCGGGACGCTTCCTCCATTCAATGAGTACATAAGAGAAGTACTATCTTTTTGAGGATCGCCCCATCTCAACTACACCCGAATGGATATGCTTCCGTGAATAGCTTGTTCATTGTCTTCATGGAGTACCTTCATCGACCGCCGATCCCGACCGAGATAAGATATTTGTTCAACTTCAAAACCCACAGTGATTATCCCTCCTTCACATTTTTGGAAGCAGTGAGGAATTGTCAAGTGGTCACTGGGTCCTGGACCAGGCTGAGCTATTACAGGACGGAATGGTTTTACTTCAGATGTCCTCCAGGGTTTGTCCGGCGATGGTTATTCAGACGTGAGTATAGTTGAGTTCTCAAATAATTACCGAGGCAATTGCATTCGAAGTGAAACTTATATATTATATCCTTTTTACAGCAACGATCCAGTGACCCGAAGGTGAACATTTTAAGGTGACAGTGTGAGTACTCCGAGAGGTCCCGAGCGAAGATAGGGACACGAATTGCTTTTGACGGATAGGAATCTCCGGACCTTTGGGTTGATCGAACAGGGGCAGAGCATAAAGTTTGATGGGGAACTAAGGACCGTCTCAAAAAAAAGAGTCAAGCACAAGAAGCCCAAAGTTATTATAGCCGAAGAAGCTGATTCTGAAAGAACTCTACTGATGATGAGCCATTGGCCGGGCCTACAGATGTAGTTCAGGATGTCGCGGAGCAGAGAAAAGGCAAGGCAGCCGTTTTTAAGTCGCCTGAAAAGGGTAGATGGAAGTTGGTTGTCATGTCCCGGCCCACCCCCGGAATTAGAATTTCGAAGAGGTATCCCTCAAGAACAGAATGTCACTTTGAAGGGCTTGCCGATCTTCCAATCCCGGATGATGTGTCTTTTCAACATGATGCCGGGTTGGAGGAACTCCATCGTACTCTAGAATTGAGCGAGCCTTTTATTACTAGCGTGGTCGACACTTCTGGTTGGTCGGGGGGAATGCATATTCATACACATTTCACGACACTACATAAACCTTAGTCATAGGTCATCGGTTTTGAAAAACCACTAACTTTATTCTCATTCCGCTTTGCAGATATAATGATTAGACGTGGCTCAATGCTAGGAAGTCTACGACATGCTCGTAACTCTTCCTCATATTACGAGTCACAAAGAAGAGAAGGAGATAAGGATTATGATCGTAGGTACTCCGGGTATTCTAGCCAAGAACGGTATGAAAGAGATAGGGACTACAAACGTCGGTCTCGATCTCGCACTCCTCCTCCCAGTGCTCCCATACAACCTCCTGCCTATGTTTCTCGTCCTTCTAAATCCTCTCGATACAAGTTAGCTTCTCAACCTTCTAGATCCGAGCCCCACCATCCTAGGTCTGAGGCAATGTCTCCAGTAGTTGCGGAACAGCCTCCTATTGAGATTTCGGGGGAAGGAGCAATCAGGCTTGCGCAATTGAAGAAGGACTTCCCGAATATTTGCTTTGATAACTACATTTTTCCTCTTCACTTGAAAAGAATCCCGCCGGAGGCCGAGAAGGTGGCGCACGATTATGTGCACGATTTTTACGCCCAATACAAGGCGTGGTATAAGGCGGCCGAGCGAGCGTCGTCGTTAGCCTTCGAACGAGCAGCTACCATTGAAAAGCTTCAAGCTGAGCTGGCTCAAAAAGATCGCATCATACAAGTGTTGAACATAGAAGCTGAATCATCTCGAAAATCAGAGATGGAGGTTCTTACGAAGGCCGGTGAAGCTCAAGTGGCCATGGATAGGATGAAAAAAGAACACTATGTCACGGTGGAAGACATGGGCCACCGGAACACCATCGTCACCGCCGAACGAGATGCGGCTTTGAAAGAGCTTAACGAGCTAAAGGCTAAAGTTTCTGAAATTATAAAGGAAAGGGATACCGCCAATATTTCCGCACAGGAGGCATGCGATCAGGAGGTAGAGTTCCGGACCGAGCGCGATGCCGCGATGGCTAAAGTAATGGAGATCGAAGCTGATGTTGATAGAAAAATCGAAAGTGCCGAGTCCAAGCTGGAGGCCGACATTGAAGACCTCCTTATTACTTATAACGCCAACGTGCGAAGGCATAGGAATTTGGCTTGGCTCGAAGATTATCCAGTACATCTCCACAGCGCCTGGAATCGGTTGATTGAGGAGGAGAAAATGGCGCATCCGGGCGAATCTATTGACCAGTTTGAGCACGAAAACCGGTTGCTGACCGAAGACGAAAAGAAGGCCCTTCATGATGCCATAATTTCTCACGAGAAGGAGACTGTCGGCGCCCGTCATTTGGAAGTCGGGGAAGGTTCTGGTGTTGAGCATCGAGCTCTAGTTCTTGAGATCACCGCTCCACTTCCGTCAGAGCCCACATCTGCGGTTGACTCACAGTCAGTCCCTGCCTATAATCCAGAGCAACCGCAGCTATCTCCTATCCGGGAGCACGCTTTTGAAGCTGCCCCGTCGTCAGCAGGCCACGTTGAGGAAGGTATTCCGAACTTATCTCAACTGTATTCCAAATAGGGAGTTTGTTTTGAAGCAGTTACTAATAACTTCTTCTTATCTTTGCTCAGTGACTGAAGTTGTGCCGATTGCCGTGACTCGAGATTAAGTAAAGGAGAGAAGGCCATCACCACTGAGACGACCGTCGTGACAGCAGTGTCAACTGAGGCAACGCAGGGGAGCGCACTATCTCTTGATGAGAAAATGGTGAGCGAGCTGCTCGACGAGCAGGGTGGCTTCTCCACAGACTTGCCGTTCATCGTTAGCGACCTCCCGCCAACCTCTAGCTCTTCAATGCAGGCTGTAGATAGCCCCAGCCAGGCCCAAGCGATTCGTGATGAAGAGATTCTGGCCGAGATTAATGCAGAATTACAGGCTACGGGGAAAGGTGGCAGTATCGGTGGTAGTACTGTAACGACCCGTAAATTTTGATTAATAGATTTGTTAATTTGATTTAAATTTTGCAATTTAATTTAGGAAGAAATAAAAATTCTAGTAGTTATAACGAAGCAAATGTTAGAAATTTAATGTAGCGATTGAAATTAAGATTTACAAATTCAGAAAAAAATGAAATAGAAATTAATTAAATTTATGAAATTTGTCATACTTGGTTATAAGTTTAATTTAGGAAACAAACAAGAATATTGAATTAACTAATGAAATGTTATAATCAGAGGTAGTTGAATGAGTTCAATATTATGTAAGATATTTTAGTAATTGGTTGGAAATATAAACTTAAGTAAAAATTGAAATGCTAATAATTTAATTTAATAATAAGGTAAGTATATAAATAAATGATCGTAAACTTTAGTAAATGAATTAATGTGCAAAGGTATTGCCTTAAACATGAATAGCACGAACATTAATGAATGAAGTTTTTGCAATAAATTGTTAAATGATGGCATTTATGAATGAAATAAGATTTGTAAGTAATAAAGGAAAGTATAAATAACTGGGTATAAACTTTAGTAAACAATTGAGTTGCTAAGAAATTGGATTAAGCACAAATACTATAAATGAATAAATAAATATAATGAAGTTATGCAATAATGAATGAATGAATGAATGAATACATTGCAATAAAAGAAGAAACTGACACGACATTTATAAATGATAACGAATATTGGTAGGGAATAAATGAGAATAATTGAAATAAGCTTAAAGGTAATTAAAGTTAAATAATTACAATTGATAAGATACCTACTTGGGTAGTTAATAAACTTTAATGCGAAAACAATTGAAAACTTTTGACCCAATTTGTGTAGTTAAGGTAGTTTTGATTGGCATTGAAGTTTGTTAATTCTAGAAGATGCAATCAATGTTAATTTTATTTATAATATGACGATTGGGTGATTTAAGAAGTGAAAAACCAAGATTTATGAATATGTTTGAAATTTGAAATTCAATTTGTGGATTTATTACAAAAAAGTGAAATTAATATTTAACTATTACGTTAGTGGAGTCTAATAAATTAAAATGGGAAATCAATAGAAAATTTTGGTTATAAATTGAAATGTAGCCATTTGAACAAATCTAAGATGAATATAGGAGTATTGGGCAATAAATTTATTATAAGAAAAACCAATGCATATGTTAAATTAATTAGTGAAACGATAATAATGAAGTTTTTCGATAAATTATAATAGAAGTTTACATATGCTTAACAATTTTTCGATAATAAATCTATGCTTTGATTTTGATTACAACAATATTTAAATTTGTTACCTAACTTATTATCTCAAATGTCCTCATTTAAGGATCTTAAAGGTTTATTACTATATTACTTAATTTGTCGTGTTCCAGTTTTGTTTTGTTAAAAATTTAAATAAATTTCATTAAGGTAAAAAGGTTTAATTTATATGTATATATGTATTTTTGACTTCAAGTATACATAAGTTTACAAATGCATTAGACAATTTAATGTGGTATGGAAGTATGCTTTGAGTTAATTAATAAGCTTTGGTTTAATCTTTATACACACATGTATGAGTGTTTGTGTGCATGTGTATACATATAAACATTTAATATTTTAATTTCAAATTGCTAAAGCATGATTTAATTTTTATTATTTTTGTCAAACAATTTAAAAGTGAGGTAATATTATATACATATTAATTTAATGTTTGTTGTTTATGTTTTCTAGTCATAATACAACTTGCATGATAATTAAATGTCGTATTAATAAATTGCCTAAAGTGGGAAAGTGGAATTAATCAACGTCGTTACTTTTTATCTCCTTCCCTATTAGATCCTTATGTGATTGCATCTACATTTATTCTTGTTTATTCTTATATATTGTCACCAATTAATCGTACTTGATATATGTTTAGCAATTTTGCCACACAGTTAAAGTATGAATATATATGATGTATTCAAACTTTTCTGTATCTAGCACTTAATTAATTTAGAATCAAACTAACGAAACGTATCATTTATTTTTGTCCCTCCATATTCATTCCCTTTCTAATTAATACTTACCTCTTTTTAATACCTGCTACTTTTAAAAAAAGGGCTGTTCATATTTACTATATTTCAATACCAAGTTGTTCATATTTACTTTATTCTAATTAATAGTAGCCTCTCCTTTCAAATCTCTTTGTCCCTAAACCTAACTCTAACTTTATAAATACGATATGATGCAAATGAAACCATAGCCTCCATTCAAATCTCCTTCTTCTTCTTTTTCTTCAAATCTCCTTATTATATCTCATTTAATTTTTCTTTCCTCTTCAAATATTCTTCTTCTCAAGTTTTATTCTATTTCAAATTTTCTTCTTTCTTTTCAAAACTTGATCTTCTCTATAATTTTCAGTTCTTCTTATTTCAATCCTTTTCTTTTTCAAATTCTTCTTTTTCAAATCTTTTCCAAACCTTTTAAAAATACATACACAAATACATATATATATATATATATATATATATATATTAATATAATAAGGAGGGATAAGTAAATCAAAATAAAAGAAATTACGGAACAAAGCTAGCAATCAATAAGAAGACTAAGGAAGCGTAGAGCGAAGCTATTGATTAAAAGTCTATAATTTTCAGATTCATATAAAGGTGAGTGTTTTAACCCACTCACAATTTCTAAAATTTCTTATGCTTGTTAAATTGATGTATGATGTGTTTAAAATTTTATTTATAGTTGTTTGGCATATATTTCATCATTTTCTCAGTTAAGTTGCATTCAGTTAATTTACGCGTTATTTAATTCATTTTTGCATTTAAAACTGCCAGTTAATTGTTAATTTATTTATTTATTGCATTTAAACTGCCATTAAAAATGCTAGTCAAATTTATTTATTATTGCATATAAACTACAATTGAAAAGTTATTTAATTCATTTTTGAAAAATTAACTGTCAGTAATTAATTATTATTTATTGATGTGATTGTTTGAATTGGATGATAAATTAATAAATGTTGATGATTGATATGATGGACGAATGGATGCTGTATTTACATTGTATAAACTGCAAGTTATTATGCATTCTCATTTCATTCAGGATTGCAGTTTGAAATGATATACAACCGCATTTTTTATTTTTAAATTGCGGATTGAAATGATAAATATCCATGTCACTTAACCATAAGATAGAAAATTATATACAGGCACCACGATATATATATAATTCTTTTTGAAATGATTTCTATGGTTTGGATAGGATGCGGTTAAATAAATATTAATTTTGATCTTATATAAAATCTTATTTTATATATACATATATTGTTAAATTATTGAATTTAAGCTACGTATGAATTGGTTGAATGGAAATAAATAAGTTGAAAAATGGAGTTTGATAATTTATATTTATGATTAAGTACAGGTTTAAAATATTGTGTGTATATATAGAGTTTTAAATAGTTCAAATCAATTAAGATTGGAAATTTAGTTGGAAATTTATTTGGAATTGGACTTATTTAAAAATTAAACTCCACAAGTTGGTGTAAACTTGTTAATCTTGGAAACTTTAAAGGTATGATATTTACAACTGGATTTTTATTCAAGATAAATTAAATGAATAATTCTAGTATAAATAAATGAAAGAAAATATTTAGTTTTAATAAAATTGGGTTTTATTTTAGATGGTTATGGATCTATTATGTAAACGTTTCAAAACTAAATAATAGGACAATGAATTGTTGAATAGAAATTCCCAACCTTAGTTTTGAAAGTTATTAAATACTCAAAGTTTGAAAATATTGAAATCGAAGTGTTTTTATTCAAACTGAAAGTAAATTTAAACGTTATGGGTTTAGACTGAATATAAAATAAATAAAATTGTAAAGGCGTGGAAATTATTTACTTTATAAAGAAATTTTAAATTCAACTGTTTTATTTTATATACTGTTGAATATCCAAACCATTTAAGTTTTGAAAGTTATGGTTTTAAAACTATGGATTTCGAAGCACTACGTTGAAAGTTAAATTTCAAATATTTGGTTTCGAGGTAATATAAATCTTAAAAGTGGCATGATTTTGGGAAAGAAATATATTTGAAATAAAATGATATCATATTTATTTGGGTTTTAAAAGGAAATGATATCGTATTTATGGGTTTTGAAATGGATAATTATATTCTTGTTTTAAAAGTATAATTATTTTTAAATGACCGTGGTGTTATAATAACGTTTGGTTGCTGAAGAGACCGGGATCGGAAGTTGTCATACTCTCTGCCAATTCCGAAAACCACTTTAACAACCGTGTACGCGGTGGAGATTCCAGAATGAAGTAGGATGGTGGCGGCGTTTCCTTTAAGGTAAATACGTGGACCCGACTCTCATGAGTTGGCATAAGGTGGCTAAAACAGGAGCGATTCTCGGGCCAAGGGGGTTAGCGCCCTTTATCGGACACTCCTCTTCAATACTATACTCTGACTTTGGATTTATTCGGTGGCCACCTTTACTTTTGATTTTAAGGGGAGTTTGTTCGAGGTGGGCGGTAGCTGCGGCTATGCGTTACCACCAGCCCGGATGCGTAATTGGTATATCTACCCTGGCATTGCCTAGTTGTGCCGTGTCACCTACCCTATCGCGCCTTATACGATTTTGGTTTTGTACCATACCTATGGAGTGCCCTCTGACGACGCCCAGTACGGGGGAGATTACGGTACTGTATAGACTATGGGAATATATTATGTGTTAAGGTGAAAAATGTAAAGCCTTAATGCTATCTAAAAGTAAGTTTATTTTACAATTAAACACAATTATAATAGCGAAATATACTACATAGTAAATAGTTTAACGGATCCTTAGGAGATGTAAATCCCGAGCATCTCTTGAGTTACTGCACTCATATTCATTTCTGTTAATTTAACTTACATAAGATCTTTTAGTTCTGACTCGAGTGTTTTGTCTTTTCAAATTCGCTCGGGTCAGTCTGAGCGTTTCCGGATTTGAAGATTTTTCTAGAGGAAGAAGACGAAGATTTCATTATTATTATTATTATATATTATATGGTTCACTACACTGTATTCCGCTGCATTGAGATTTATTGGTATGTGAACTCTGATATTTATTGTATAAAGAAGAATCAAATGTTTTGTAAACAGTTTCATAAACTGTATAATTATTATTATATTTTATCCTTCCGCTGTGAGATTCTGTTTAGTTTTTTTCTCTCTTCTCTGTTTTTCTTATTTACCCCATAACAATCCGCCCTTTTGTATGGTTTGAGTTGGCACGTGTGTCGATTTGAAGCGCGTGAAAAGGCGGGATGTTACATCTGGTATCAGAGCTTTGGTTTAGCGATAAACCTTAGCTTTGTGCGGTTTGACTCTTTAGTAATAAGGTAGTAATACCCTATGGGAGTCACTGAGTGTATATATATGAGAAAGCGTATTTGTTAGTGTTATAAAAAGGTTTTAATATTGTGTTAATCTGTTCCGTTTTGTATTTATAAATTCTGGTTGGTACATGGGACGCTATGACATCAATAGGGATTTCTAAACACTTAATAGGACCGACCGACCTTTAAGGATAATACCATCGGGTGGCACTATCTCATCTTCCGTTGCGGATCCAGTCCCTCCTACTCCTCCGGTGGGAAGCCTTCATGTAGAATCAAGCTCTGAGGAGGATGTTGATATTATGCCCTGTAACAACCCGGTATTTCGCATCAATTAATAGTCGACATTAAACGATTAAAAATTATTGCAAATTGCCAATTGAAGTTTTTTTAAATTGAATTAAAATTCTTTTATAAATTGTTAAAAATGTTGACGGGCTTTAATAATAAATTCTCGACCCACATTTTCGTTTGAAGCCGTGAAAAATTTACAAAGGGCAAATTGCCGTTCCTCTTTTATTTCATTCAACCCGTTCCCCTCTTCCCCTTTTCATTTTTCATTCGCGTGCCCTAAATCGAACGAGAAAACAAAAATGGCGGCGACATCGTGCTCCAATTTCATCCATCTTCTTTTCGAAGCTAGGGATTTTGAAGCGCCGGCATTAGTTGCTTGGATTGGGTGGCGATCGCTACAGCCTCCTCCTTGCTCGCGGCGACTTCATGGCTTCGTCCTCAATTTCGTGGCAAAGGTGAGATTCCTCACATCTAATTCATGTCTCGAGTTATTTGTGTATTTAGTTTGCTTGAATTTCTCTCGGCTGTACGATTTTGCTTGGATGTTATGATGATTTCTAACTTTGTCAATTTTGTATATTTGTTACTTGATCCCCACTGCTTGTTTTGATTTTGCTTGGTCATCTCGGTGTCGACATCTTTGGCACTCGATTTTAATTCCATCCTCGACTTCGGTCTCACGGCCCTGACTCTTCATTGACCTGTAGACTTGTTGTTGCTTGATGAATTTTGGTAGCACTCGAGTCTTGTTGCATAAGAACATGAATACTTTCATATCCTCTGCACTATGCATCTGCATTTGCATACTTATGATCATGCTACTGCTGTTTCATGTATATTGTCACTGCATATATTTATACATGCTGTTTCATTTATTAGCACTGTATATATATGTGCTAGTTGATGTGTACATTGTTTATGCATTCATCCCTTTGTATTTGCATACTTCACCAATTTATGTTGTCACTGCATTGTGTTGCCACTGCATACTTTACCATTTCATGTTGTCACTGCACAGTTGTTGCCACTGCATACTTCACCAATTTATGTTGTAACTGCATTGTGTTGCCACTGCATACTTCACCATTGTATGTTGTCACTACATTGTGTTGCCACTGTACTTCCATCACTCACTTACCATCAGTTGCATTTTGCCAAACTATGGCTTGACTGCTTGGTTCATGTACTTGATCATGTTGCTGTATATTGTCTTACTTGAACCTGTTTCACCACTTATATGCTGCAACTATATTTTATCACTATTGCATATGTGTTTATGCACTTGAACTACTTCTAGACTTCAGTTTGCTGCCTTCTTGAATTTGCAGTGCCGTTGTACCTGTTTGCATACCTGTTTGCATACTTGTTGTGTTGCCATCTTCTTGGTATTTGCAGTTCTCTACTGCCCCTTTAACTTGCTTATGCTCCCTGGAGACGTGGCATTCATTCCTTACTCCTTTGATTTGTCGCAGTCGTTGTACTGCATATATTGGGGACTGTCCAATTGAGTTAGTTCACTGATGCATTCATTTGCATATCACTTGATTGCCCCTTTTATTACATGTTCTTCAAGACAGATTGCATACCGTTGCATTGTTGGTCTTGTATTTATGTCTCGGTGGTGCATTGTATTTGTTGTCGGTTCTTTTCTTTTTGAACCTGTCTTTGAGATGTACTATGACTATCTATTTTATATGTTGCAGTCTTGAGTTTCTTGTAATGGCCATGCGTGTCTGCTGCACTACATAGTAGCCATGTTGGTGCATTTTGTCGTGTTGGATCACCATGTCAGTGCTTTATTAACCTGGTTAGCATGCAGTTCCATGTTGCCATTTCTATGTCTATTTTGTTGTGTGCTGGTTGCCATGCACATTCTCCTTGTCTGCCTTCTTGACCTCTGAGGCCATGGTATTTGATATCTTAACCTTCATTGATTTCGGTTCGTTGATCATTGGGTACATCGTCACTGTTGTGGCAAGGCAGTGCACGCAAGCGTGAACTGCAGCCACACGACATTCTTTGGGTACATTATCACTGTCGTGGCAAGGCAGTGCACGCAAGCGTGAACTGCAGCCACACGGTACTGCTTTTATTATTATTTCTTTTGCTTTTGATTTATGGATCTATTTCGTATTCCATATGTTGTAGTGGCGTGGCAGTACACGCTTGTGTATACTGCAGCCCTACCCGTGTTTACCTTTTCATTGACGTTCCAACTATTTGAATTGGTTCGCGTTATATTTACCGTTATCCGATTTCTTTATTTAAGAATCGGATTGGTAAATTTATTGTGACTGTCGTCTATTCATTATTTAATTATTATTGCTTCTATGCACTAATAACTGAGTTTGAATTAGACTGACCCGGGTATTATTTTCTTTTGAATTTAATACTCGGGTCAGACCGAGTATTTTCAGGTTGTAGATATTCTGCTTTGGGATGCTGCTTGAGCTATGAAGACTTTTCATATCTTTTGGAGTTGTTGAGTCATAGTTTAGATTGATATGTATTCATGTATATTAGTCGATAATGTACTTGTATATATATAACTTCCTGAGTCGATTGTTGTAGTTGTATCACATGTATCGTGTCAAATGTATTGTAACTGACATCAGTTATTATATGTATATATATGAGACTTTCTGTTTCATTTGTGTTCCGCATCTATATTATCTGTGTTATTAGTTTATATTTTGTCCTAAACTATTATAGCCACTGTGTAGTAGCTTTGAGTTTGCATTGGCATGTCGGATTTCCCTTTTGAAATTGAATGCAATGTTTTTACTATCTGACATATCGGTGCTCGCACAAGGCAATTACACGGATGGTCGCTCCTCAACAGCCTTATTCTCCGTGCTAGTCGACAGCACTACACCGTAGTGTCCTTGGCTAGCGTGGGTATAAAGGTGGGGCGTCACAGCTTGGTATCAGAGCTTGGGGTTTAGAACAAATATAAAACATAACTAGATGGAACATGTGTTACAACTACTTGTCGATGTTTTGTCTTCCATCTTTATCTAAGCATCATTGTGAATATGCTCTACTAAGTTGCATATTGCTGCAACTCGTACCCACTTCAATTTGAACTCGCATTGTTTATTCGAACTGCTGTATATTTATGCATTCTCATCTCTGATTCGTGTACTTAAAGCAGTATTCATACAATTGGGTTTTGGGCATCAATCTTTGAAACAAATTGAGTTTCAATTTGTCGATTATGTCTGTTTATCCATGATTCGTTGGCTTTCAGGTGCCTCTCTCTGATAGTTTTAAAAATTTCTTTGATATAAAAGAAATTGCCTTTGACTTTGCCTTGTCGATATCGACATTGACTTGACTTTTACTTTTGTTAAAGTCATTCATGCATTAATGCTCGTGTTGCTTCGTTTTTCCAATTGTTGATCGATTCTTCTTTTCTGATTATTTGTTATCACTTTTGTCGACTTTGATAACTTCTATTTCAGGAATTTTTGGGTATTCCTACTTTGATGGATTTAGAATCGAATTCTTTGGATTTTATTCACGTCTTCGAATGTGAATTTTAGTGAATTGATTTGATTTCTAAATTTAATCAATTCTTGATTATTTCCCGGTTTGTTGCTATCATTTATTAGCAACTTTGATGACCTTTTCTTCGGGATTTTTGTGAACATACTTTTTGAAGGATTCAATATTGATTCCTTCGGATTCTATTCACATCTTGGTATGTGAATTCTTGTGAATTGATTTGGTTTTCAAATTTTAATCGATTTCATTCGATTCTATTCACGTCTTCGAACGTGAATTCTTGTGATTGATTGTTTATACAATCATTTTTGTTATTTGTCACTTTAAAAAAAAAAATATAAAGGTTTTAATACTAGTAGTAAATATTTAATTACAAAACTCGTTTTCTCAAACCGTTTTCCAATCTACTAATATATACAAACCTTTATTTCACTCGTATGAGAAATCTAATTAAACGGCTTAGTAAAACAAGTGGTATGAAACGCTTGCGTTTACTTCGTCGGTTAATTCTTGGACTTGTTCGATTGAACCTTTTGTGACAATTTTATTAGTGAAGATCTACAGTTTGTTCGTAAATATTTAAGTTAAGCCAGTGGTTATGGGACATGAAGCTAAACTTTTATATTCACTAACTTAGTGTAATTGACACTTCTCGTTGATCATGACGATCATTCTTATGATTTAGACTAGCAAGGGTGCAATGTCATCTTTTGGTTAGCCTAGACACCATTTGTGTGATTTTGACTCACACACATCTCTTTGTCGGCGTGGATAGCTTAGGCCTCGTCGTTGTGATTTTGACTCACACACATCTCTTTGTCGGCGTGGATAGCTTAGGCCTCGTCGGTGTGATTTTGACTCACACATATCTCTTTGTCGGCGTGGATAGCTTAGGCCTCGTCGGTGTGATTTTGACTCACACACATCTCTTTGTCGGCGTGGATAGCTTAGGCCTCGTCGGTGTGATTTTGACTCACACACATCTCTTTGTCGGCGTGGATAGCTTAGGCCTCGTCGGTGTGATTTTGACTCACACATATCTCTTTGTCGGCGTGGATAGCTTAGGCCTCGTCGGTGTGATTTTGACTCACACACATATCTTTGTCGGCGTGGATAGCTTAGGCCTCGTCGGTGTGATTTTGACTCACACACATCTCTTTGTCGGCGTGGATAGCTTAGGCCTCGTCGGTGTGATTTTGACTCACACATATCTCTTTGTTGGCGTGGATAGCTTAGGCCTCGTCGGTGTGATTTTGACTCACACACATCTCTTTGTCGGCGTGGATAGCTTAGGCCTCGTCGGTGTGATTTTGACTCACACACATCTCTTTGTCGGCGTGGATAGCTTAGGCCTCGTCGGTGTGATTTTGACTCACACACATCTCTTTGTCGGCGTGGATAGCTTAGGCCTCGTCGGTGTGATTTTGACTCACACATATCTCTTTGTCGGCGTGGATAGCTTAGGCCTCGTCGGTGTGATTTTGACTCACACACATCCCTTTGTCGGCGTGGATAGCTTAGGCCTCGTCGGTGTGATTTTGACTCACACATATCTCTTTGTCTGCGAGGATTAGTCTAGACCTCAATCTGTGTGATTCCGACTCACACATGTGGGGTAGCGCCCCACGGTCTTCGGGCCATTCGTGTGTCAAAATTAATGGCTTGCAACCATGAGATAGCGTCTCGTTATGCGTTGCACGTGTTGATGATTTTTCATGCTCACGTGTAGGTGAGATTCCGTGCTCCCGTTCTCGTTATGCGTTGCACGTGTTGATGATTTTTCATGCTCACGTGTAGGTGAGATTCCGTGCTCCCGTTCTCGCTTTGCGTTGCACGTGTTGATGATTTTTCATGCTCACGTGTAGGTGAGATTCCGTGCTCCCGTTCTCGCTTTGCGTTGCACGTGTTGATGATTTTTCATGCTCGCGTGTAGGTGAGATTCCGTGCTCCCGTTCTCGCTTTGCGTTGCCCGTGTTGGTGATTTTCATGCTCACGTGTAGGTGAGATTCCGTGCTCCCGTTCTCGCTTTGCATTGCACGTGTTGGTGATTTTCATGCTCATGTGTAGGTGAGATTCCGTGCTCCCGTTCTCGCTTTGCGTTGCACGTGTTGATGATTTTTCATGCTCGCGGGTAGGTGAGATTCCGTGCTCCCGTTCTCGCTTTGCGTTGCACGTGTTGATGATTTTTCATGCTCGCGTGTAGGTGAGATTCCGTGCTCCCGTTCTCGCTTTGCGTTGCCCGTGTTGGTGATTTTCATGCTCACGTGTAGGTGAGATTCTGTGCTCCCGTTCTCGCTTTGCGTTACATGTGTTGATGAATTTTCATGCTCACGTGTTGGTGAGTTTCCATACTCTCCTTTGAGTTTTCATACTCCGTTTGAGTTTTCATACTCTGTTCGAGTTTTCATACTCCGTTTGAGTTTTCATACTCCGTTCGAGTTTTCATACTCCGTTCGAGTTTTCATACTCCGTTCGAGTTTTCATACTCCGTTCGAGTTTTCATACTTTTCATACTCGCGTTCGAGTTTTCATACTCCGTTTGAGTTTTCATACTCTGTTCGAGTTTTCATACTCCGTTTGAGTTTTCATACTCTGTTCGAGTTTTCATACTCCATTCGAGTTTTCATACTCCGTTTGAGTTTTCATACTCCGTTCGAGTTTTCATACTCCGGTACGAGTTTTCATACTCCGGTTCGAGTTTTCATACTCGCGTTCGAGTTCTCATACTCTTAGCTTGTGTTTTCTGGATTTCTTGTGAGGATTTCTAGAATTTGTGCTTCACCAATTTTCGTGATTTCTATTGATAAGTTTTATCAATTCTTGTGCATTGGTGAATTCGTGTGTTATTGACTTGTTATGAATACAAGTTTAGGGTATGATACCCCTTTCTATCTTTGAGAAGATTCTTGTGACCTTTTTGATGAACGAAAATTCATTGGTATTATATTTTGATGCCAATTATTTCGATGAAATTTTGACGTATGTCGAAGTTGCTACTGACATTGCTATTTTAATCACGTGTTTTAAAAATTTGTTATTCTTCAAAATATTTCAAAATATAAATCAAAATTGTTTTCAAAATCTTTACGATTTGCGCTTTCAAAAGAATGAGGAAGCGAATTAAACGTTTCAGAAAAATCGAGGACTATGACCCCTTTCTTTTACTGATTCACTTAATTCCGGACTTGTCCGTTTGAGAACGTAAAATGTTATTTATTTAAAATACACAATTTAACACTTTCAAGGAAACGATGAAGTGAATTAAACGATTTAGTAAAACTCGTGGTTACGAGTCATGTGCGTTTGCTATTTCGGTTAATTTCGGACTCGTTAATTGAAAAATTTGTAATTTGAAATTTGATTACCGTTGTGGTAATTTCTAATTATCGTTTTGATAATTGGATGTTTATGATTTCTGATTTATCGTTTTTGATAATCAGATATTTATTGTTTCTGATTATCGCTTGTGATAATCAGATAGTTGAGATCTAATTATCGTTTGTGATAATTAGATATTTGTGATTTGATTATCAATTGTGATAATTAAATAATCGTTGATTCGTGATTTCTGATTTATCGTTTTTGATAATCAGATATTTATTGTTTCTGATTATCGCTTGTGATAATCAGATAGTTGAGATCTAATTATCGTTTGTGATAATTAGATATTTGTGATTTGATTATCAATTGTGATAATTAAATAATCGTTGATTCGTGATTTCTGATTTATCGTTTTTGATAATCAGATATTTATTGTTTCTGATTATCGCTTGTGATAATCAGATAGTTGAGATCTAATTATCGTTTGTGATAATTAGATATTTGTGATTTGATTATCAATTGTGATAATTAAATAATCGTTGATTCGTGATTTCTGATTTATCGTTTTTGATAATCAGATATTTATTGTTTCTAATTATCTATTGATAATTAGATATTTGAGATTTAATTGTCGTTTGTGATAATTAAATATTTGTGATTTAAGATTGATTTTCGATTTTGATAATCGAATACTTGTTGATTTGATTATCGTTTTTGATAATCGAATATTTGTGATTTGAGATCTCTGAATTATCTATTGATAATTAGATTTTGTTGATAATTTGTGAATTTCCTTTATGAAATTAAAAGATTTCTTTGGCGTTTATATTGTACTACGCCAGTGTACCGGCTCAATTTTCTACTATTCATGACGTTTTCTACGTCTTCCAATTACGGGAATGCCTTAGGGGTTCCGATTTTTATTCTCGAGCCCGGTGTTGTTGAAGAAATTGAAGTTTCACCAGATTTGACTTTGAGCAAACATGATCAGGCTTACTCTTTCATGCTCTTTATGGTGAACTTCCTATCTCGAATTTCTTCATCTTGTGATGATTTGCTTTTATGGTTGTTACCTTTTGTCCATTTATTCCTTAAGATTGCGAGGACGCAATTTCTTTAAGGAGGGGAGTCTGTAACAACCCGGTATTTCGCATCAATTAAATAGTCGACATTAAACGATTAAAAATTATTGCAAATTGCCAATTGAAGTTTTTTTAAATTGAATTAAAATTCTTTTATAAATTGTTAAAAATGTTGACGGGCTTTAATAATAAATTCTCGACCCACATTTTCGTTTGAAGCCGTGAAAAATTTACAAAGGGCAAATTGCCGTTCCTCTTTTATTTCATTCAACCCGTTCCCCTCTTCCCCTTTTCATTTTTCATTCGCGTGCCCTAAATCGAACGAGAAAACAAAAATGGCGGCGGCATCGTGCTCCAATTTCATCCATCTTCTTTTCGAAGCTAGGGATTTTGAAGCGCCGGCATTAGTTGCTTGGATTGGGTGGCGATCGCTACAGCCTCCTCCTTGCTCGCGGCGACTTCATGGCTTCGTCCTCAATTTCGTGGCAAAGGTGAGATTCCTCACATCTAATTCATGTCTTGAGTTATTTGTGTATTTAGTTTGCTTGAATTTCTCTCGGCTGTACGATTTTGCTTGGATGTTATGATGATTTCTAACTTTGTCAATTTTGTATATTTGTTACTTGATCCCCACTGCTTGTTTTGATTTTGCTTGGTCATCTCGGTGTCGACATCTTTGGCACTCGATTTTAATTCCATCCTCGACTTCGGTCTCACGGCCCTGACTCTTCATTGACCTGTAGACTTGTTGTTGCTTGATGAATTTTGGTAGCACTCGAGTCTTGTTGCATAAGAACATGAATACTTTCATATCCTCTGCACTATGCATCTGCATTTGCATACTTATGATCATGCTACTGCTGTTTCATGTATATTGTCACTGCATATATTTATACATGCTGTTTCATTTATTAGCACTGTATATATATGTGCTAGTTGATGTGTACATTGTTTATGCATTCATCCCTTTGTATTTGCATACTTCACCAATTTATGTTGTCACTGCATTGTGTTGCCACTGCATACTTCACCATTTCATGTTGTCACTGCACAGTTGTTGCCACTGCATACTTCACCAATTTATGTTGTCACTGCATTGTGTTGCCACTGCATACTTCACCATTGTATGTTGTCACTACATTGTGTTGCCACTGTACTTCCATCACTCACTTACCATCAGTTGCATTTTGCCAAACTATGGCTTGACTGCTTGGTTCATGTACTTGATCATGTTGCTGTATATTGTCTTACTTGAACCTGTTTCACCACTTATATGCTGCAACTATATTTTGTCACCATTGCATATGTGTTTATGCACTTGAACTACTTCTAGACTTCAGTTTGCTGCCTTCTTGAATTTGCAGTGCCGTTGTACCTGTTTGCATACCTGTTTGCATACTTGTTGTGTTGCCATCTTCTTGGTATTTGCAGTTCTCTACTGCCCCTTTAACTTGCTTATGCTCCCTGGAGACGTGGCATTCATTCCTTACTCCTTTGATTTGTCGCAGTCGTTGTACTGCATATATTGGGGACTGTCCAATTGAGTTAGTTCACTGATGCATTCATTTGCATATCACTTGATTGCCCCTTTTATTACATGTTCTTCAAGACAGATTGCATACCGTTGCATTGTTGGTCTTGTATTTATGTCTCGGTGGTGCATTGTATTTGTTGTCGGTTCTTTTCTTTTTGAACCTGTCTTTGAGATGTACTGTGACTATCTATTTTATATGTTGCAGTCTTGAGTTTCTTGTAATGGCCATGCGTGTCTGTTGCACTACATAGTAGCCATGTTGGTGCATTTTGTCGTGTTGGATCACCATGTTAGTGCTTTATTAACCTGGTTAGCATGCAGTTCCATGTTGCCATTTCTATGTCTATTTTGTTGTGTGCTGGTTGCCATGCACATTCTCCTTGTCTGCCTTCTTGACCTCTGAGGCCATGGTATTTGATATCTTAACCTTCATTGATTTCGGTTCGTTGATCATTGGGTACATCGTCACTGTTGTGGCAAGGCAGTGCACGCAAGCGTGAACTGCAGCCACACGACATTCTTTGGGTACATTATCACTGTCGTGGCAAGGCAGTGCACGCAAGCGTGAACTGCAGCCACACGGTACTGCTTTTATTATTATTTCTTTTGCTTTTGATTTATGGATCTATTTCGTATTCCATATGTTGTAGTGGCGTGGCAGTACACGCTTGTGTATACTGCAGCCCTACCCGTGTTTACCTTTTCATTGACGTTCCAACTATTTGAATTGGTTCGCGTTATATTTACCGTTATCCGATTTCTTTATTTAAGAATCGGATTGGTAAATTTATTGTGACTGTCGTCTATTCATTATTTAATTATTATTGCTTCTATGCACTAATAACTGAGTTTGAATTAGACTGACCCGGGTATTATTTTCTTTTGAATTTAATACTCGGGTCAGACCGAGTATTTTCAGGTTGTAGATATTCTGCTTTGGGATGCTGCTTGAGCTATGAAGACTTTTCATATCTTTTGGAGTTGTTGAGTCATAGTTTAGATTGATATGTATTCATGTATATTAGTCGATAATGTACTTGTATATATATAACTTCCTGAGTCGATTGTTGTAGTTGTATCACATGTATCGTGTCAAATGTATTGTAACTGACATCAGTTATTATATGTATATATATGAGACTTTCTGTTTCATTTGTGTTCCGCATCTATATTATCTGTGTTATTAGTTTATATTTTGTCCTAAACTATTATAGCCACTGTGTAGTAGCTTTGAGTTTGCATTGGCATGTCGGATTTCCCTTTTGAAATTGAATGCAATGTTTTTACTATCTGACATATCGGTGCTCGCACAAGGCAATTACACGGATGGTCGCTCCTCAACAGCCTTATTCTCCGTGCTAGTCGACAGCACTACACCGTAGTGTCCTTGGCTAGCGTGGGTATAAAGGTGGGGCGTCACATGCCCCCAGCCGAAGAGCAGCCGCCGGAGAGGAAGCACTCCTAGCGAAGGATCTCTGTTTCTAGCGAGTCCGAGGATGAACCGCTGATAAGGAGACTGAAAAAGAAGAAGTAGATGGGTCATTTAAGCGATTTTTTGATAGATAGGAACTTGTGTTTGTTTTCCGTTAGTAAGCCATGTGTAGACGCAGGTTCGGCCCCTACTAGTAGGAATTCTTTTTTGGAAGAACTTATTTGCATGTAAGTCCTTGTCTCTAGTTAGTTGAAATAAAATTCATTTTCTTTGTTTCAATTCATATTTCTTCTGTGCTTAAGTGTTTGTAGTGTTTGTTTTTCAGTCTGGTGTACTTGTGGTGCTTTTACCATCAAGTAGAGTTTGTTCTATTTGCCAAGTCTGAAAATCTTGGTCATATGTTGTTATTGATGAATAAGTTGAACTTCGGACATTGTATCACTTTGGTTAGTGACTAACACTTAGCTTTTTTGCCCCCTAGTCTCGGGGAACAACATTTGTATTTCGGTGACTGATCGCGTTTATTGCAAATCTTAAGCACACGTCCACACTCTGGGGGACTTAGGATAATTTGTGATCGATAATCTGGTTCGCGCTATGGGAATTTGAGAGTTATCGATGTCTGTAACGCGGTTCGCGCTCCGGGAACCTGGAATTGATGTTTATACTCCACTTCACGCTCTGGGAACTTGGAGTTAGCATTGATATTTCAGTTCGCACTCCGGGAACTTTGACTTGGTATTTGTGCTCCAATTCACACTCTAGGAACTTGGAGACAGCATGTATGTTTGAGTTCGTGCTTCGGGAACCTATAATTTATGTTTATACTCCATTCACGCTCTGAGAAGTTGGAGTTAACACGGATGCTTTGGTTCGCGCTCCGGAACCTGTAATCCATATTTATACTCTGATTCACGCTCTGGGAAGTCGGAGTCGGCCGATAGATGGTCAGTCACACCTGTTTGGGCTTTTTAGGAATTCGTTCACACTCCGGGAACGAGTTGTTGGATGTTTATACTCCAATTCGCGCTCTGGGAATTTGGAGTCCGTTCGCACTCTGGGAACGAGTTATGGGATGTTTATACTCCAATTCGCACTCTGGGAATTTGGAGTCCGTTCGGACTCTGGGAACGAGTTATTGAATGTTTATACTCCAATTCGCACTCCGGGAATTTGGAGTGAGTTCGCGCTCTGGGAACGAGTTGTTTGATGTTTATAATCCAATTCGCACTCTGAGAATTTGGAGTCCGTTCGCACTCTGGGAACGATTTGTTGGATGTTTATACTCTAATTCGTGCTCTGGGAATTTGGAGTCCGTTCGTACTCTGGGAACGAGTTATTGGATGTTTATACTCCAATTCGCACTCTGGGAATTTGGAGTCCGTTCGCACTCTAGGAACGAGTTATTGAATGTTTATACTCCAATTCGCACTCTGGGAATTCGGAGTCCGTTCGCACTCTAGGAACGAGTTATTGGATGTTTATACTCCAATTCACACTCTGGGAAGTTGGAGTCCGTTCGCGCTCTGAGAACGAGTTATTGAATGTTTATACTCCAATTCGTACTCTGGGAATTTGGAGTTGGTTGTAGGACTGTAGTGTGTTGGTCCAGTTCATCCTTTGAAGTGATGGCTTGCCCCCGAGCTGGGGTTTCTCTTAGTGAGTGGCCGGTCGTATCACAGTCACTCGCTATTTGAATAAATTCCATTGTTTTATGTAACATAGCTCTTCGTGTGTCGTGATTGTTGAATGTTGCATTCGGTGAATCACAGTTCTAGCTTGAACAGATAGTAATTTATTGCTCAAATAAGAAAATATGGAAAAGTCAGTGCCTTATTACAAGTTCAAATTTCAGAATGTAAAGGAAATTGCATAGTATTCATAGATTGAACAGAGCCTGTCATGTGTGACAGTGACGAGGATCTTCGTCGTTGCAGGCTCCTGAGAAAGTTGGTCCGCCACTGATGGCGTTTATCACCAATCTTCCGCGGGGACAAGTTGAGTCCTCATGTCTCGGCCGATTGGGTTCATTGTTTTGATTTGATGGGCCCGCTTCTCTGGGCTACGGTGTCCGCACAAACTGTTCCAGCTTCCTTTCTCTGATCAGTTTTTCAAGGAGATGTTGTAAGTGACGACACTGGTTCGTATTGCGCCCGTAGCTTCCATGGAACCTGCAAAACTTTCCCGTTTGGATTTTTCTCTCCGACGACGGTTTGGATGCAGGTTTTTGGTACTGAATTGTATTACAGGTTTGTAAGTACATGTCCTCTAGTGATGTATTCAGAGGAGTGTAACTGTCAAACATTGGATTCTTGCGTTGCGGGCCATGATTTTGATCTCGTTTTCTAGTTTGATTCACGCTCTCTCTTGCCGAGCTTGTTTGTTTTTTTACATTCAACTAAACTTTTCTGGAGCTCTCACCGGACTGTTTGATTGTGACATTGCTTTGGATCCCTTCCTTACTTGGTCCTGCATCAGTTTGCTTCCTAGACTGTTTCGCGTCTTTTCTTCTCAGGAATTGAGCCGCCTTGGCGTGGAAACGGTCCAATGATGCAGATGGTTTTCCAACTAACCAGTTGCCAAACTCAGACTCGGGGTCGATCCCCTTAGTCAATGCCATAAGGATGGAGTTATCGTTCAGATTGCTGATCTCCGCGCATGCAGTATGGAATCTCTCTAAGTAGTGTCTGAGCGTCTCTCCAGGAGCTTGAGTGACGCTAGATAGAGTGTTGACATCTTTTGGCCTTGCGAGGTGCATGCATAATTGTTCAAAAAAATTTGTGGCCAACTGGTCGAATGAAGAGATGGATCGAGGTGGCAGTCGAGTGAACCACATGGTAGCGATGCTCCCCAAGGATATGGGGAAACTACGACACTTCACTGCATCGTCGGCTCTGGCAGCGGTCATCGACCATTCATATTTCAGAATATGTTGGTTGGGGTCGAAGTTTCCCTCGTACATGGGTAGAGTTGGCATCCTGAATCGCCGTGGGGGTTCAGCAGTAAGAATATCGTCCGTAAAGGGAGTGTGACTTCGGGAAACTCCCCAGTCGTCATTTGTGAGTCCCTGACTCTCACGGATCACTTGACGTATCATAGTTGAAAGATCCGGTATTTGCGCGTTTTGTGCGGCTTGCGCCGGAGTATGATTACGTTCCATTCTTTGGGATTGGACCGGATGTTGTCGACGGTCCAAGTCTTGCCTTCTTGGCTCATAGTCCTCTGGGACGTATGGTTCAGGAGTACGTCCGCTATGATGACGGTACAGGTTCGACTGATCTTGGGCGTTGATCCCTGGTTTAGCCGCAACATTAGTGGTGTGGTATTCTGTGCTGTGGTGAGGAATGGCACCGCCTCGGGAGGAGGGTACGGTTTGAAAACTAGCTGATGGACCAACTCTCAGCTGTCCAACGGTCAGTGTCGGTTGATCTCCAGCGGCTGGCATGTGACTCTCACCTAGCTGGGGTCGTGGAGATCGATTATAATAATAAGAAGATGAAGAGCTTTCGCTGGAGGAGCGAGAAGCATGGTCTCACTTGGATCTCTTTCGCTTTTGGCGATCCAGCTTGTTGATCAGCTCGGCGTTAGCACGTAGCTGTTCTGTTAGTTGTTGCCGACGCCGGGTCAGCTCTTGGAGTAGCAACTATAACTCTTGTCGGGTAACCGGACCTGAAGGTTCCGAGTGTCCGGTGGCATCTTGATTAGATGGAGGTAGTGGAGCAGGATTCTGTCTATCCTGTTCTTCTTGATTGATAGCATTAGAGGTGGTTCTTGTACTAACCATCTTGAAAGTTGAATTCCTTTCCTAAACTTTGTGCAAATCTGAATAGAATGGAAGGAACTTGGACTTGATGATCTGGATCTCTCTCTTAGATTCATTCAATCGGGTATCAATGACAGATCCAAAGAGCGGGAGAAAATCTGGGTTTTCTCAGTGGAAGCACCAAAATGTTTGCATGAAAATTGCTCACAACACTCTTCGGGAGTCGTTGAAGAGAAAATAACTAAGAATGTAAATTCAAAGCGAATATTATCTAACAAAAACTCCAATCAACAGTAAAATAAATACGTAGACAAGCGATTTATAGTAGTTCGGCGCTTTGCCTACGTCCACTTTGAAGTTTTTTGCAGTTTTATTGATTTTCTTTCAATGATTACAAGTTGTTACAGCGATCAACAGCGAGTTACAACTGGAAATTCGAAATCAATAGCAAAGTTATGATGTAGGGTGATGGAGATCTCGATCCAGCAGAGTCTGGGTGCTTGAGAGTCGAAAAGATCCTTTTCCTGTTGGCTCAGGGGCAATATTTATAGGCGTAGGACGCTGATATTTCGCTGAAAACTCGGAAGACCGCTTCTGGCATGTGAGGGGGCCCACGCGCCTGGCCTGAGGAAATTTGGGCCGACTTTGGGATCGATTCGAACTCCATTCGAATCGATCAGATTATCATCCAATCGAGGTGAAATTTGGTGTGGACATTCTTGTACATGTATGCAAGCTTCTGTGAAAATTTCGTGGCATTTGGATCAGTAGATTAAGAGATATGATGGATACGAGACGATGTTCTTTGTGCAGCTGTCTGGTTCGAAACCATCCCTTCGAACCGATGGTTTCGAATCGATGGTGGCACACGCCTCTGTGATGAAGTGGAGCGCAAACCTCGAATCGATCCGGTCTTCGCTCCGAGTTGACCGCGTCGACTCCATATATCTCGGCGCGTTCGTACCAATGAATGACACGTCACCATGGCTAGTTGACTTGGTGGATTCGAACGAAGCTTTATTGATGGGTTCGAACAAGGCTTCATTGATGGGTTCGGACAAGGCTTCATTGATGGGTTCGAACGACCGATGCTTGATGGATTCGAACTAGCCTTTCTCTGATGGATACGAGCTTTATAACTTCTCCATGGATGCGCAGTCAACTGATTCGAACTTGAACCCTTCGATGGATTCGAAGGACGATGACCTGATGGATACGAAGCAAACACTGGCTGATGGATACGAGGTCCATCGATACGAACTCGATGGATTTGAAGTAGATCGATACGAAGGTGATTTGTTCGAACCAGTGTTTGGTGATGGGTTCGAAATCTAGGTTTTTCTCTTCAAATTGAATCGATCATAACTCGAGTGTATGAACTCAGATTGACTTGAAATTTGAGATGCTGACTTCTATGATTTTTCTTGTCATGTCCTATCAATTGTAGCTCAATGTGGACTCGGACAAAATTCAACGATATCCATGATGAAACGAAGTACGGCCAATCTCTAAGACGAACTGTCCTTTGTCTTCGATCGATCTTTTGGTATCACGGTTTTGCCAAAAAGCGGGATAACATTTATAACATTAAAATTATAACGTTTATTTATTGAAAATGAATCAATTCCAAAATTCAATAAAATGTATACTTTTAAAAATCACTTGAAAAATCCTTTTAAATTCAAAATCGTTACTTTAACATTTTTAAAACTCCAAAAATAGGTCCAATGCTGCAACAACACCAATACATCAATCACGACATCCAAACATCATATATCAATACGATAACAGAATATATCACAAATATATGTAAATAAATCAATACTGTTGAGGAATCCAGTTGGATCCCTCCAACCTGTTTCCTTGCATCCACAGATGTTAGCACGATACCAATCACATTTCAAGACGGAATATCGCGGTACATGGGTTCATATAAAATATTATCCGCTATTATGCGGCGCAATAGGGTTTCATCCGCTATATAATGCGGGAAATCAACTCCAAGTACATATATAATACCTATTCCACTTCAAGATGGAATATCGCGGTATATGTGTTTAATAAATAACATCCGCTTAACATACGGCGTATAGCGTCTATTTTAATACAATAGATAGCAATTTATCATCCAAGCATATAATCAACACAATCAAGCAATTTTAAATCTAACTATTGAAAATTTAAATCGAAACTAATTCGATTGAGTGAGAAGTTCTCACCTTGCTTCCAATAACAGTTGCAGTGTTTTATTCCGAATAAAATCAAACACGCGTTTAATTTTACCTAAAATTTTCACTAGCTCCAATCAATCCCAATCCAGCTCATCTAGTAGTATTCGCGGATACAAACCCAACGCAACTCGTTTCGTCCAAAACGGACCTCGTGTGAAAAAGTTATAGTGTTACAAAGTTTATACGAATTCAAATAAACTAATTAAAAATTTTCTTTTTTTATATATTTTAACCTAGAATGCATCTGAGCCGTTGATTTCTTTTCACCTAGATCAGAGCCGCACGCACCCTTCTTCCATCTCTAGGTAACGAACGCGTTGAACAAACCATCAGCCGCCTCCTTGCTCGAATTTTCGAGCCTCCATCGTCGACTTCCACATCGATCAAGCACCACCCTTACGTGCGCCTAGCCTAGCTCCTCCCACGGCCCAATTATCACGAAGCTCGTCCTCCATTTCGTCTCGTATTTCGTGTGCAACCATCGGCCGTCCAAACATCTATTGCCGCCAATCCGTAGCTTCGTTTCCGATCACAACCATTCATATCGAAGCTCTCGTCGTGCTCTACGTTATTGTAGCCGAAAGTTTATCGAATTAGTATGTGGATTTGAAGAAAAATGAGGGAGAAGGAAATTAATGTTCGGCCATTGTTTTATTCTCTGGCGGCTAGGTTAGAAATTAGGGTTTTGGTGTAAAATGAAATAAATGAGGTGCTTTTATAGAAAATTCCCAAAACACTATTCACCCCAAAATTTTCCGAACTCCAAACGAAGCATGCCGCCAGGCGTTTATAATGTTTTACTCCTATTCTGAACGCAATGGAATATATATCAGAGGCAAATTCGATTGTATTTGGAAGATATGTTTTGAAATCGACTATTTAAATTTAAAAATTCACTCAAACCGATTTCTGTGCGTTTTAGCTTGCCCCGGACAAACCGTAAATCCGATTGACACGAAATTTGAAACCTTATAATAATTTAACATTACTGATCCGATGAAACTTGTTTCGTCGTAATCCGAGGCTGTTTGAAAAATGACTTTTTTACTCGTCAATTAAATATTAAAATATTCAATTTCTACAAATTAACTTTTAATTCAATTTTAAAAGTTCTATAAACTCATTCTAACTCCAATATGATTTAATACAACTTTACAAAACAATTTTAATCGCATTAAACCTAAATATCAATTATTCCTATAATTTCAAATATTAATTATCGATTAAATTATCCAATTAAATCTAGATTTTCGAAATAAAATGTATTCGACTTACAAATTTTACTTGTGCATATATAAAATCAGTTAAATATACGAATTTCAAATGACTGAAATTCTGGGCCGTTACATTTATTTTTAAAATAAATTCCTTTATCTTTTCCAAATTATTTAAAAACCATATTTTTAAATAAATTCTTCACCTTTTGAGTATTATTACTAGAAATCCATTTATTAAACTTTTTCCAATATTTTGGAATTTTATTCAATAAGATTTCGCTACAGATTTTCTACCTAAATTTAAAGATCCAATTTTATTTATTTCTGCTAAATTTATTCGGCTAAATTTTAGCCTTCAATGGTTTCGATCACAGATAATCACACACAGATTATAAATAATCAATACAAAATTTTGAAAGTAAATCAGAATGTTTTGAGGAATCCAGTTGAATCCCTCCAACCTGTTTCTCTACATCCATAAATGTTAGCACAACAATTAAATACTAATTCCACTTCAAGGTGGAATATCGCGGTATATGCGATTTATATAATATCATCCGCTATTATGCGGCGCATAGGGTCTCATCCGCTATGTAATGCAGGAAATCAACCACTCCAAATACATATATAATACCAATTCCACTTCGAGGTGGAATATCGTGTATATGGGTTTAATATAATATATCATCCGCTATTATGCGGCACGTGGGGTCTAAACTAATATAACTAATATAAAACAATCATCCGAGCACACAGTCAATCAATTTTAAATCTAACTATTAAAAATTTAAATCAGAAAAATAAGAGTGAGAAGATCTCACCTTTTCTTTTATTTTGTAATCCATTTTCCTGTCCATCTTGATTTCACGATTTTTAAACCTTGAAACAACATTATACGGCTTATTAATATTCGAATTGATCGACAATGAATTACCATTTTTTTAAATTTATTTAAACAAATAATTAAATTTTATCGAATGATTTATTTTAAACAAATTTTCCTTTTATAATAATATAATTGAACCAAATCAATAATCAATCATCATTGATAAATTTAATTAACTAATTATTTAATTAAACTATTAATTTCCCTTTTTCAACAAATCTCTTAAATAATTAAATAAGCTAATTTTAACAAGTTAATTTCCTAAAATCCTTTATTTTAAAATAAACTAGTGAGTCCAAATATATACTTTTATAAAAATATATTATAGATTTCAAAAAAAAAAAATCAATTTTTATATCAGTTTTCAACGTTTTGAAATCCCTCTTTTTTTTCTAAATCTTCTATATATAAATTAAATTAAACAAAATAGTTTATATATATATATATATATCCTACTGTAATTATATTTTTTTCTACATGCATATAAAATTTGAAACACTACACCTATATTTTTCACTGTATATATATACCTTCCTTTTTTTAAATAAAATTTTAAACTGGAAAAGAAAAAAAACCTCACCGTGGCCCAATATCGAGATCGCGATAACATCTTCCCCCCAAAATCGATTGATAGACCCACGCCGTCATGTCGCGATGCCCAAACCCTAGCACCACGCTCCTTCTAATTCGCGTGCGCACATGCGCTACGGACGACAGCATCGATTAGACCTCCCTAGAAACTTGCGCCACCCCCCCACGAACTCGAACTCGTACGCGCGCCCCATACTTTGTCGATGAATCCTCCAGATCGCCACGTCTTTTCCCAATCACGCGCATGCCCTACTGTGATGATTTTTTATAGATTCGATCGATTCAAATCAGAATCGAAGAAGAAGCCGTGGATTTATATGATCGATTTCGTATAGATTGGAACGAGATTTCGTTCGTTCGAACGAAAGTGAAATTTTGAAATTTGATGTCGATTTTTTTTCTTTTACACGACCATGGATTTGAAGAAGTCTCGGAGACAATATGTTTTGATTTTTGAACGAAGAAAAAGTGTTTTTGTTTGTTTTCTTTTTTCTTTTTTTCTCATTAAAAACAATGCGTGTCAAAACAATCGCCAGGTGTTGAAAAAGAAGAACGTATCATTTGCCTTGTAAAACAAATATTATATTTTAAATTTAAATTTAAATTCAAATCGTTTCGATTTCTACGACTCACAATCTCGATCTCCAATCGAGGCGTGCCGCCAGGCGTTTATAATATTAAACCCCTATTTCGAACGCAATGGAAAAGGTTCCGAGTCCAAATTGGATCGTATGGAGAAGATAGCTTTTTGGACCTAGCTTTTAAATTGAATTTCGATATAATTTTTCAGCACGTTTGCTTATCGCACGACCAAATGATCACTCCAAACATTACAAAAATTGAAATCCGATAATAATACAACATTACGGATCCAATGGAACTGGTTTCGTCGAATTCCGAGCTGTGCCTCGGAAGGCTGTTTTTAAATATCGATTTAAACGATATAAATTTCAATACTGAACAAAACATTTTCAAACCCAATTCTGAAGCTTTCATTATCTTCAGTATTATTTATATAAATTTTCTAAGCCTTGAAAATATTTTTAACAAGCTCAAAAATCAAGATTCAATATTTTACCCAATTTCAATAAATTAAATTTAACAATTAAATTGCCAAATTTATAGTTAAAATTGAAACAAGTTTAAAAACAACTTCCAATGTCTAAAATCAACTAAATATTTTAATTTCAAATGTTGAAAATTTTGGGTCGTCACAATATACTTGCACATACACATGTATTCATCAAGTAAACATAGTTTGTAGTGTATGCGTATGTGTTTAAGTTAGTGTTATGACAAGTTAGATAACTTTTAACTAATGAAAAATCAATGTTTCGGAAAATACGTCACATTTTCATTTTCTCTATGAACTATACATATATTGGTAAACAAATTTTGAAAATGGTTTTATCATCGTTAGTTACTATTTAAAATAGTTATATTTTTTAAATAAGAATCCATTTATTTATTATTTAAAGATGCAATTGAATCTTGGGTCATTACAAGGAATGTTTCCACATTTAGAATTCTTTATACTGAACCTCTTCATTTTAGTGTCTACGTACATGGATTAGGACAATCCAAATAGCCTCTTAGATCTATTTCTAAGATCTTTATAGCTAATATATATGCTGCTTCTCCTAAATCCTTTATAGAGAAGTCCATGGAGAACCAAGCTTTCAACGATTGCAATAAAGATATATCATTGCCAATCAAAAGAAGATCGCCGACATATCACGCTAAGAATATGGTAGTGTTGCCCTGTTCCTTTGTGTATGTGCACGTTTCCTCTATGTTTTTATGAAAACCAACTTTTTGATTACCTTGTCAAAACACTTTTTCCAACTTTTTTAAATTCATAAATGGATTTTAACAACTTACAAGCCCTGCCCTTACTGCTATTGACCATATAATCCTCGGGCTACAACGTATAGACATTTTCCTCTAAATAACCATTTAGAATTGCCATCTTTACATCCATTTTCCATATTTCATAATCATAGAATGTAATAATGGCTAGCATAATCTGAATGGACTTAAGCATGGCTATGGGCGAAAAGGTCTCGTCATAATCAACATCTTGAATTTGACAAAATCCTTTTGCAACTGCATTGCCTTATGTGTCTCTACTTCCCATCTATATCTAACTTTTTCTTAAAATCCATTTGTCACTGATAGGTTTTATCTCTTCGGGCATGTCTGAAAAAATCCATACTTCTTTTTCGTACATGGAATACATTACATATTTCATTGCTCCAAGCCACATTGCAGTCTGTAATCCTTGTTGAAAAGATAGAGGAGTGTCATCATCAAAGATACAATCCTCCTTCTCATCATCCATGAGAAAACCATAGTAACTCTCTGGTGCACGAGATTACCTAATAGAACTTCTAATATGTTGCATGTTTTCGTATATAGGTGAACTTAGTTCTCCCACTTGTTCGACTTTAGTGTTAACTTCTTGGATCTTATCCAAATCTACAACTTTTCTTTTAATTTCCTTTGGTATAAATTCCTCTTCTTAAAAGACATTATGTCAAGAAACAATAACCTTTTGTTCCTTGGTATTGTGGAATATATATCGTGTTGAGTTGTGGAAATCTTATAAATTTACATAGTACCATTGTAACAATCCACACTTCAGTGGGCCTAGATTTTCATTAAACCAAAAGCCCAAGTCTACTAAAATACGGATCATTAGTTTGGTATCCTAAAACGAGGAAAATATATTAGAGCACCAATGGTAATAACTCATAGCGCAAATAAGAAAATATAATAGATCGATATAATTACTGACCAAAAATTGACATCTCAAATGTCAAGAACCTCAACCAGAAAACTGCTCCAAATCAACATCACAATCCACCCTTCTAAATCTTGTGGATTGTAACGAGGAGGGGGTTAGGACAGCGTTCTAGCAGCTGGTAAATTATACACCTTATACATAACACTAACTTAAGCCAATTGTTACTCTATTGCTACGTACGAACCGTACCCATCTACCCCTTGTAGATTTATGTCTGTATAGGTGTGTGTACTTATATATATATGTACATATATGTATGTATGTATATAATCCAAGTCCACTAATGGACCTAGATACTATTTCTACTAATATCAATCGCTCGACACCTCGTAAAGATCAATCACTATCGTATCACTGAGAAATCTGACCGTGCACATCGATGACCTCCAGTCCACGGGATTCTATATTTTAGGAATTTTTCACATACGCCAATCCTATGTGTACCTTCATCGGCCTCTAATAATGTTGATCTTAGGCTCCATTGCACCATCTTATAGAATTTATGCTCTAAGAACCACCTAGTAGAATTTAGGCTCAGTGAACCACCTTATGAAATTTAGGCTCCATGAATCACCTTATGGAATTTAGGCTCCATGAACCACCATCCCATTTAAGTTCTGAAGGAATCTTTGTATGGGTTAACTAGCCTTGACCTATTAAACAAAATAATAAACAATTGTGGCATTGTATAACCCTGTCCTTCCCATTGACTGTAAAGGACCAATGTTGAGCTCGAGAAATACGCAACTCCTACCTAGTTTATAGTACCCAAGTGCGCCAGTATACATACACTTATTGCAACACATTTGGTACCCAAGAAGTTAGAATTTCTTTAACCTGTTGCATAAATTAGATCTAACTCATGCCTAGTGCAATCAAGGAAATACCTCCACTCCAAAGCTTGAAGCAGACCTAATTTAATTGTGCATGTTTACCTTAACATAATTATAATAGATATTTATAATCGTGGCAGACAGTTTATTAACAAGGTACCAAGCACATCACTGACCTTGGGGGTATCCGTCTAGCACGAAATCACACAATCATCAAGTGTCCTAATTGTTGGATATTCTTTTTGCATCCCAACCCAGTCTAAGACATTGGTACACTAAAACAATAGTTGATAACTTATAATTATTCACACCCTCATAAACGCATGCTAGAGGCTACTTATATACATATTTTCGACTTATGTATATTCTTCTTTTATTTCCTTTATTTTCTCAACATCTTTTATGTTTGACTTTAAGTCTTCAGTCTTGCGTTTATCTTTTATTTCTTTAATTTCGTTTACCCCCTCTATTTCAATCTTTAATATTATTGCTACAACATTCATTAGTTTAACTTTGATTTCTATTCCATTTCATTCAATTAAATGACTTAATCCATTTAAATAATTCATTTTATTTCTCTTGCCTCTTTTTTTTAGTTTTTGCTTTATTAACATTTTTGTTTTATTCTTCCCTAAATATTCCACCTTTAGGATTTACTACATTTTAATAAATTGAAATTAAACTTCATCAATTAATTATTATACTATAAATTTCCATATCTTATCCAAAAGAGGTGGTTTGCGTGGTGTTTGTTACTACAAGGAATTCTCTTTTTGTTTGTTAAAAAAATAGCACCAAATACGATAATCATCCCTATTTTGTACATCACTTTCTTTTATAGGCATCTATTTATTCCTTATCATTTCAAACATCGCAATTTTATGAGTTTAGAATTGATAATGTATGCAAATCTAATTGCAATGGTACAAATTCCAATAAAAAAAATATCAAAAGTCAAAATAACATTAGTAATTAACATCGAATAAAATGATATTCCAATCTAATACTTTAAGGTTAACTAAAATCCAACGTAAACCATTGAAATTATCGAACGTAAAATATGTAAATTAATAGTCGTAAAACTTGTAAATTATTAGTTGTAAAACATATAATTTATCATCTTAAAAATGTAAATTATCAGACGTAGAAACTAACAATTCTAATCATTATGTAATTACAGAAATAAAACTAATCATTACGTAATTACATACGCAAGTTTACATTTGTCAATATGTCACCTTTATGAATTTATTCACGGTTTAAATTCAACTTACAGTATATAAAAATATATAATATTCCCACTCTCCTTTGATTAGCGCTCTCAAATCTCTAGATTTAATCTAAATCGAACTCTATTATCTGTATTCTCTACCTTTTCACTTCCTATTCAGATCCACAGACAATATTTATATAGGTCCCATTAGAAATATGATTAAGGAAAAGAGATTTAGATTTAGGTTTATTAATTAAAATCGGATCTAAATATTACCTTTTTGTAGCAATCTGATTTGAATCTATCTTCTATCTTCTATCCTTTCCACTTCTTCTCTAAAGTGTATATGTGCAATCTATTCTATTTTTGTGTATTTAGAATTTTCGAAGGAGAAGAGAAAATGAAAGAGCTTCGACGCTCATTAGAAAAATAACGATTTAGAAGTGGAACTTTAGATCCTAAATTATATAGGTTCAAATCAGCGCTAACTGTCGGATTAAACTATTTCAAATCCAAGCCGTGTGGGCACTCTTTACTGTTGCTCCCAAACACGCGCTGGTCGACCACTCACGGTCGACCTGGGTAGGTCATGATCGACCTAGCATGTGCATTTTCTTGCATTTCTTTATTTTTGTTTTTTTTTACGGTTTTATTCAGTTACGTTGCTTTGTTTCCTCTCCTATTTAATTACTCTTTATCTTATTCCTTAATTAAATTATTTAACCGTCAAGTCACCATTAACTTTAATGGTGCTAATCGATCATTAATTTATTTTAGATTATTTCCTTTTTCCAACTGTAAAAAATCAAACGCTGATAACTTTTTTGTTTGAACTCCGATTGAAAAATTTATATATGAAAATTGATTAGAAAATAGCCATAAATACAATGGCATAAATTTCATGACCAAATTCCGAGCTTTGTAAAAATTTTATTTTTCACTGTTTGTTAATAATTAATAAATTTCTTTTAATTAGTCACCGTAAAAAAGTGGGGTGTTACATTCTCTCCCTTAAAAGAATTTCGTCCTCGCAATTCCACAAGGGTTCAGTTATGTATACCATTCCACATTCATTCTACATTAACAATCAATTAGCGCATAACCAATTTTTGCTAAAATTCTTGTACATGTGCAATATGAATCACAATACATATGATATCCTTGAGCAATAAACTTCTAATTGGCTCCTCCTATATGAATGATTTCTTTTAATTTTTTTTTTTGAAAATATGATGCAAACATCCTAATTTTACGGGAATACATGAATGTAACTTTTTAAAAAATCAAAATCGTTTTTCACCCAAATTTCTAACACTCCTATAAATAAAAGTACAGTTCACCCAATTTTTCATCCAATTCTTACCATTCAAATTTGTGCACACCATTGCTAACATCCAAATTTAAAAAATTTAGTTTTCTATACCTATCTTCTTATGCTTGGAAACGGTCTAGATAGAAAATTCTATATTTCCATCATCCTCTTATGTAACCACTTTTCACTGCACCTTAGGATATACTCCCTTGGTCCTAATGTTTTTTTTTACTTTCCTAAGCATAGCTTGCATAAGCAACTTTTAATTTTTAAAGTTCAAAAACACCGACATTTTTAAATATTGTCTTTTTAAATTTTTTCACTCGTAGACAAGGTAGCCTAGAAAACCTTCCATTGAAAAAAAGCTTCCATGTCGCTCACCATATCCATTTTAATAAAAATATAGCTATGTAGTAAAATCTACGCAACTTAACATACCAACTATTTCCTAATGTTATTATGCGATATTTAAAAATTTCTAAAACCTAAAATATTTAGCTTTTAAATTTTTTACAAAGATTTGTATATTTTTTCAAAGTTATGTTATTTTATTGTGAAAACTTTTCATAAATAAATTTTTCTTAAAATTTTCGTTTTTTAAAATATATTTATGGTTACATTTTATGCAAAAATTTCTACATTCCTGACATCAGGATTTAGCTAACCGTTCATTGTCCATAACGAACTCCACTTAATTGCACAGCAAAATTTTAAGTTCTCAAAAACCTTTCTTGATTAAAATCAACTAGCAAACATCTTGAATTTTTAAATTTTAGTCGTCGAGGAATAGGAACCTTGACCCATGGCTCACCTCTTCGTAATCTTTCCCATTATCTTTTGAAATTTAACATCCGAAAAATTTCTATTTTTCTGAGCTTACATTTTCATCATAATTTTATTTTAGGAGTTAGTTATTACTTAACTTCAAGTTTCAACTATTTTCTTTTCCCTTGCGTCCTTTTTACCACATTCTTAAGTCATTGTGGTTTACATAGAAGATGTTAGAAATTTTTCGGGATTACTACACAATTAGATTTAGAAGAGAAAGTAGTGTAGAAAGCAAATGAAAAATTCCCCCAAAAACAATTTTTTTATCGATTCAACCAAGAAAATACAAAAGAGACCTGAAATTGAGAAGAAATCTAAATCTAAACACCCTAAAAAAACACTTTTCCCACACATCTTATGAACCCTAGAAATGTTTATTTATAATATACCTAAAAAATATCTTCGTTAAGAAGTTATTGAATACTTCCATAAATCTTCCCCATGTAGATGATTTATTGCCTTCACTAATGCAATAAAAGAGGCAACTAATTAATCTTCCAAATAAACAAAATCTGTAAAATGTGCAATTAATCACACCTCAAAATTTATCAAATATATAAAATAGGCAATGAATTTAGTCATAATTCCATATAGACTTAAATATTTCCAAGATCTACTTAAACATGGAATATTGTATCACTAAATTCTAGCAATCTCCACCTTGATGTAATATTCTATAAATGTCATCTAAGCTCCTCCTAGAATCTCAAACTCCAAACAATCTCCAATATTATCATGGAAACAACGCCAGTAGAATTTGAATTGTTCGACGCGATTACAAGATTTTCTCAACTTTTAGGTAATGAGCTCATTAATATCAAAGCTTGAGTTTTGTCATCAACATTAAAGCTTACCGCCATCAATTGATTCACTATTGCTTAAAAGTTATTGAGATATTCATCAATGATTTTCCTTTCTTTAGTTTTAGATTGACCAACCTTCTCATCAGAAATGCCTTATCCGTCACAGATTTTTTTTGCATAAATCCCTTTCAATTGCTTTCATATTCCAAAATTATATATTTCATAAGCAATGATATCAAATTTCACAGAATCCTCTATAAAACATCAAATAGCTGCCGCTACTTTCAAATCAAAAATTTCCCACTTTGCCTCAGTTATGCCGTTTGGCTTTTTCCTTTGTTTTCCAAGGGTTAGTGAAGATCATTAAGGCAGAGATAGCCTTCCATCTTTGCCCTCCACAACCCTCCAGTTCCTTCCATTAAGCTTTTTAACACTTATCTTCTCCATAGCCAAAGCAACTGGCTCTGATACCAACTGTTTGGAATTTTCCACGATTATTACACAATTAGATGTATAAGAGAAAGTAGAGAAGAAAGCAAATGAAAAAAATTCCCTCAAAAAAAAACTTTTTTATTGATTCAATCAAGAAAATACAAAAGACACCTAAAATTAAGAAGAAATCTCAATCCCGAGCAACCTACAAAATACACTTTTCCTACACATCTTATGAACCCTATATATGCCTATTAATGAAAGAGTTGACAAAATATCTTCATTAAGAAGTTACTGAATACTTTCATAAATCTTTCCCGTGTATTTGACCTGTTGCCTTCTCTAATGCAATAAAAGAGGCCACTAATCACTCTACTATATACACAATCTCTAAAATGTGCAATTAATCACACTCCAAAATCTATCAAATAGGCAATGAATTTGAGTCATAATTTCACATAGACTTAAATATCTCCAAGATCTACTTAAATATGAAATATTATATCACCAAAATCTAACAAAAGACACATAAAAAGGAACATTTCCCTAAATATACTTGGCTCACAACAATAACTAATGCTTACGATCCACGAAAAGAAACTCTGTACTGGAAGGAAACACAACACCACTAACAACTGCCACAATTAGAATAGACCTTCCTAACAAACCATTCCTTAGTAAAAAAATTTCAAATCTTATCCTTCCTTTATTACTTATGATAAATAGGGTCTATTCATGTCTTCCATTCCATACCCAATTATGGAATAACCATGCCTCTTCTCACTGCAATGGATAAGAAATACAATCTGTGTAGTCTTCATACTAAATGGTAACTAAGCTTAGGGAAATAACCTTTCCCATTTCCTCTTTTGCTTCCCTAACTTAGGTCTACTAATACCTTATATGTGTGTTTACCATCTCACTACCATCTTTTACTATATTCTCTTAACCACATTCTTTTGATAGTATTCTCAATCCTTGGTATTTCTTTTGTTCATAAACCTCATACAAGTATATTCCAAAACTTATAGAAGCGCACTTTAATTTTGTCCCTATGGTTTACACACATATCAAAATAATATTTCTAGGCTTTTCTAGTGTCCTCACACTCTACAAGAATTCCATGTTACTTTTTTCCAAAAGCAGTCGTGCTATCTCCTTCGTTGCCTTATTCTTTTCCCCATCTTACCTAGGCATTAATTCCTATATACTCCATAATTAAAATCTCAGTTTGGTCTTTATCATTTTTTCAAAAAATTAAAACTTCAAAAAATTTAAAATATCAAATCCAAGACTCTTGTATTTTAAAAGTGATACTTAGAAACTTTTATTAAATTAAAAAATACTTGGTATTTTTAACTCTAATCAAAACTTACATTTCTATGATTTTTGAATTAAACTTATTCACTAAAATTAAAAGAGAATGCTAAAATTTTTAATTTAATATTGAATCACCCTCTTCTTTCTAAAGACCTTTTCAACTTTTATTAAAAAGTTGGAATTTTTACTTCAATCATTTATTAAGTTTTCCTTTCCAAAAATTATTTATTTCCACTAAATCGTTACTTTCAAAAATATATTATACTTGTTACCAAAACATCTTTCGTGGCTTTTAAATTATATAAAAAAATACTAGACTAGATAAGGACAACTATCATTCTATTATTTATTTACATCTTATATTCTTCCTACATTCAATATTTTGAAGAGTTTTAACTATCATAAAAGTGGGACTTTCAAAAGACACCTAAATTAAATGCGCATAATAATTGAAAACGTGTATTTTCCTTTGTTTAGCTTCATTAATTAGATTACTGGCATTGTTTAATATAATTTACTAATAATACTTCTAATTATTACGCTTTTTATTATATTTAAGAATTCTATATTTTAATGTTGGAACTACTTTTCCTTTAAGAGGAATTTTTAATGTTTTAATTCTCTATAAATTACTTAAAAGAGGATTTGTATTCTGCGTGAAAGTATAAGAAATTATATTCATTTTTTATTGGAATAGACTATACGAAATATGGGTTTCCATATTTTGTACATCTCTTCCTATGCATATACATTCCTTATTATTTCAAATAAAACACCTTTAGAAACTTATTTTGTTACCCTTTTCATTTCAATGAATTAAAATTTGTCAAATCTCTACCTACTGAACAAAAATTAATCATTTCTTTTATTTACATTTCAAAATTTTCTATCATTCAACTCTTCAATCTAAGCTGCACTAATTTCAATTGTTTTTCTTTTAAATGTACCATTCTTTTACTTAGACTATTATAGTGCAGTTACTTACATCAACATTTATCATTTTTCTAGGCCATTTACTCTATTCCATATACGTACCATTTATGTTGTCCACCAGTATAAATATTTTTATATTTTTTTTAAAAAAATTATTGCATAGAAATATTCACGAGCTATATAGCTCCATCATTTCTTTTCAAAAGAAAATAGCCCCTGACAAAAATTTCCATTATTGAAATCTAAATATATATTTTTCTTATAAAACCTTTTATATATAAAAATATTTATGCATGTTTGTATGCATGTTTAGAAATATTCGCCAAATTTAATACTTTCTTTTTTTTCCCAAAATTTAATACTTGCTAAATTTTCAGTAAAAGTCCTTTTAAAGTATATAATTTATACCTTTTCTCATTTTCAAAAAATTTCTTATTGTTGGGTTGGATTCAAAGTGGACTTCTAGCTATTCTCTTAAGGACATCTTTCTTTCCATTATTTTACTTGTCTCTTTCCAAATTCACAAATCCATTCATAAATTAGAAGTGGTCATTTCACACCATTTTCAGAAACTTCTCCATCTTCTACTTTATGTAGGATCGATTTCACCCTAGAGGGGGGGGGGGGTGAATAGGGAGATGCCATTAATTATAAAAATTATTCAGCAATCTTATAAAATTATTCCAACACAGATATATCAAAATAATAGCAGCACATATAATAGCAGAATAATAAATGTAGAAATAGAACGACATATAATTTATCCAGCTTTGGCAAAACCCTGCCTACGTGCTGCCCCCAAAGTTTCTACTAGAAATTAAGCAGTCACACGCTTACACTCGTAAACTCGCGACACCCACTATTAACTAGCCTTAACTCTACGCTTAAAACCCTACCACAATTCAGCCACCGAGTTGTGAATTCTCAAACTACGCCACGTAGTTTGTCCCCTAGTCACACAACTAGAAATTACAACGTCTAAAATAATAATTTAAATTTAAAACAAATTTAAAACAATCAAGACCTAGTTGAAAAGATTACTCCCAAATATAATTGTAAAACAATAAAGGCCGGCCCGCTTTTCTTTTATTTTTAATCGGCCCGTCCTTAGTTGGTGAAAATGGCGGCTCTTGTTTCGTTCGTTCGTTCGTTCCTCAATCTGGAATTAGGGCTTGTAAAATTTTGCGAAGCCGCCGACTTTGTTAATCGATTAAGTGGATATTCACGTGTAGCTTTGATCGATCGTTTCCTCGTTGCTCTCTTCGGCTGCTTCGATGAGTTCAATTCGTAAATCTGGTATGTGATCTTTGCTTGTGCTTCTTCTGATTTGTTTGCTTGAACTCGATGATTTTTTACCGATGATGTTGATTGCTTATATAGGGTTCGAATCCCTATTTTCTCGTTCATATATATTTGTTTGAATTTGTCAATTTATCTTGCTCGGCCGGTCGATGTTGCTTGGATGCTTGAGATTGATTATGACTTTATCAATTTCGTATGTTTATGATTTCTTGATCGACACGGTGTTGATTTTGGTATGAACTTCGGCTTTCATAAAACTGTAAATATACTATACCATTTTCAATGCTCGGCCATTTTGGAATTTTTGATAATCTGGTTCTTCTCTGTGTCTTCGTCACTAATTGGATTTGAAAATGTTGATTTTGTTTGTGGCCACCACGATTTCGATTTCTAATGACTTCGGTCACTTGATTTGATTATGTTGATTTTTGCATTAACTTGTTCAACTTGAAACTGTTTTGGTTTCTGGCACTTTGTTCATTTTCGGCTTCATAAAGTTTTTCAGCATTACCTGACTTCGGCTTGTACCTTATTTACTTGCATCCTTGATATCTGATGCATTGTGATATTGTGTATTTCATCTTGTATCTGTGTCACAGTGATGCATCAAGTTGCTTCACTGGTCTTTACTGTATTGAGTTACATCAATGGTCTTTCTGCATTACTTGTTTTTGTACTGTCTGCACTTGATTCATTCGAGCTAGTTCACATTGTTCTTGTTTATTGTTTTCAAACTTCGTGTTTGAACTGGTATGGAGCAGTTTGACATATAGTTGCATTTACTGTTTACTGCATCATGCTTGTGTAGCCTTTGCCTGTTTTGAGTTTTGTGCTTGTTAACTTCTGGTTAATGTTGTTAGTGCACTTGTATTTCATGGTTGTTGTTGCGGAAATGTTGGTTGATGTTGTGTTATCATTATCACTTAGTGGCATTTAGTTTGCATATAGTTTTCACTGTGCAGTGTTGCTCATTGATCATTTGATCCACTGTTGCATTCATGTGTACATTAGTCTCTGATCTGTTGGCACTGGTTCGTGTACTTGAATGTGAACTTGTTGCCTTGGTCATCATTGTAGCTTCACTACAGCCATATGTGTGATGTATATTTCCTTTGGTTAGATGCACATGTATATTTTGTTCACTTTGGTTTTGATGTTGCTACATGTATGTATTTCTTGCTTTAACCTAAACTGGTCCGATTTGCTTCCATATCATGGTTGGTTTATGTAGATATGTGACTTGTTTGCATTATTCACTTGATTACTGAACTAGTTCTGGGTTGATCTGGTTGATGTGTTGGGTCATCATTTTTGGCAGTTCTTGTTACATTCATTTTTAATTTGCACCTGTGTTAAATTGACCATGGTCATTGCATTGTTGAGACTGGGTTGTACTGTCCACTTCATTTCACTGTTGCTTGAGACTGTATTGTACCGTCCACTTCATTTCACTGTTGCTTGAGACTGGATTGTACTGTCCACTTCATTTCACTGTTGCATACAAGTTGACTTCGTATATTTGTCACTCCAAGTCTGAGTGTTATTCATGCATCCAGTTGTGCATTCGTACTTGAAGTACTTGTCGACTTTGGTCGCTGCCTGGTTGACATGTATGCATGCATGGACTGTCTAGTCTTTGTTGATCTGAGTTTCATTGTATAGTTGTGTTCATTAGCTTGGAAGCAATCCTCATAGTATTTGAAATGCCGTGACTGTTCTTCGTTTCATTGTGCACTGCCATACCTATTGCTTTTGTTGTTCCTACTATTCTTTGATCTCAATATTCATGTGTGTTGATGTTGAGGCAGTGCACACATGTACTTGTACATTTCGATTTTGGTCGAGGCTTGTTATAGTTGTCTCGACCATTTTCATGAACTTGCACCTGTGTTGAATCCAGCTTGGAGCTCGGGTTTGACCGGGTTTGACCGAGGTAATATTATTTTCAAAATCCATATTTTATTTTATACTGCAAAAATATTTCCTTTTCAATGTTACCGTGTCAATATTTATTTTTGCAGATTGCTCAGATGCTGGATTCAAACTGGAATAAAGTTGTAGATAAAATACGAGTGAATGAGCGATATGTTGTGAGGTGTATTTGTAAATGATAAGTTGTGATGTAATCGAATTTGTATTGTATTTGTATATGTATAGTGAGAACTTGAATTTGTACTATTCAAAATTGTAATAAATATTTGTTTGAATAAAATATTCGTCTGAATTTATATTCTATGTTATTTATTTTATTCAGTAAATATTTATTTAATTATGTGAAAAATATAATAGTACATTAACAAATACATTTAAATGAATATATAATATATATGTTTATTATCATCAAACAAAAATCATATAATCGCATATTCAACAATCTCCCCCTTTTGATGATAATAAACATATATTTAAGATTTTGAATTTGTTAAAAGTATATGATCATTCAATTTGCCCCCCTATTTGAATGCTTCCTCTCTACACAAAGCTCCCCCTTCATATACGCATACAATTAAAAATATGCTAATGAGCCTATATGCAAATAGAAAATATTCGATCTTTATTTGTCAAAATCTTAACTTTTCTCTCCCCCTTTTGTTATCGGCAAAAGAATAATAGTGTTAGAAAAATGGAGATAAAGTGATAGATATTAATACAACATTAAAACTCAATCGAATTTAAATATTAAATTTCAATAAAAAATCAAACAAAAATCATAAATACTCTGTTAGGCGCATATTCCACTTTTAGAATGATAGGAATGATGTCATCATATGAAACCATACAGTTTTTTCTATTTGTGGTATATTTATATCAGGAAATTGAATATCTACCAGCCATGAATAACCGTTAGGACTTTTAAATGAGATTAGTAGTTTTCATTTTTTTTTAAAATGAATTCAAGTATCTTCTAACTACGCATAACTGTGAGGATTTTAAATGGGATTAGAATCAACTTGTTTATTTAATAAATCAATTTTGATATGCGTTCCATACATGCATAACCGTGAGGACTTTTAAATGAGCATGGAAGCACAATCAAATTCCAAGTAATTCACCCATGCATAACCGTGAGGACTATTAAATGAGAGTGAATACTTTGGATTTTATTTTATATTATTATTATTATTTTAAAAAATATAAAATGAAAAATGAATGATTCTTTTTTAAAGTACCACACATCGACAAACTATATTGAATTTTGATGAGTGATGGTTGTTAGAAATATGATAGAAATAGAGATGGTCGTGGAATTTTTACCAACAAAAAGTTTTTATAACTCTTGTTCAAATTTCTAAAGAAATGTACTAAACATACCGTCTCAAGTTATAACATATGATTAATATTAACACTCATCACTTTTTCAATCATTATTTATCTTTTCGATACCATTAGGGAGTCAGATTAGTCAATGTAATCATTTAAAATCGTATTCAAAAATAATTGTAAAACCAAATTTTCCAAAATGACTAATCTGTAAACAAGGTCAAAAATTATTTTCTAGAAGGGGTTTTATAAAAAAATTATGTAATTTGAAATGAAAAATATGCAGATTTTTTTTGAAAAAACGATGCAGTTACTAAATGTCTCAACATAAATCATGTTCCACTAGTAATTTTTCTATCAATTAGATTACCAGTGTAATCTGCATCTGAATTTTTCTTTCACTCAAAATTATTATTAATTGAATTTGATAGATCAGACCATGAAGTATGCATCAAAATATCTTAAAATCAATTTTAACAGCTTTTTAAATGACATTCTCTTGAATTTGAATTGAAGCCGTGTAAATAATCAAAAACCGTAAATATAGAGTCAGCCGTAAAATAACCAAATGTATTATCATCAACCAATAAAACGCTATTATTAATCCAAACAAATATATATGATGTAGTTCAAAGATTCTAGAGATTTTTATAGTGTTCTTGGGATAAGAAAATAATTGGCCAATAACTTTTAACAAGTTGAAATCAACATCATTATTTGTTTCGTCATCACATTATTGGCTGATTTAATTTAGACTACGGTGCAAATTATCACGTTTAATATATCGTTCAAAATATACCATTGCCTGTTTTACCTTTACGATAATTTTTCGTTGTTTCCCATTATGATTCTGTCACCTTTGTACTAGGCTAAGGAACTTTGCTTTGTCGCACGTTGTGTTCTTAGAACAGCCAGAATCTATGTTAACACTAATGTTGTTCCTTAGCCTGCCACCATACCCACACGATAAAAGGTTTTTGTGACCTATTTGTTTTTATAGGTCCATTGTTGTTAGTGGCAAAATATTTTGAAAAATTGTTTTGTGGAGACCCAAAACTATTTATATATGTTCCTTTCGGCACCCAGATTTGTTTAACTTTGAGAGATTTTATATTTGTGCCTTTTGGAACCCAAATTTGGTATAGTTTTCACGTGTTTGGGTCTATGCCAACAATTGTTTTGATTGTCTCCAAATTTTCTACAAATTGTGCACATTGAATCGACTTGATTAATTTCGTTTCTAACATTTGTAGATTGATTAGATCCAAGTCCTTGTCTAACTGTATTAACAGTTTGTTTTCCTAATGGCATATTCAATGATTTTTCACATTTTAAAATTTTACCTAAAGTCGTTGACAGTTGTTGGACTTGTGTTTTGAGAGATTCATTTTCGCTTAATAATTGTGCGTACTTTTTAATAAAATTTTCCCTTCTTGTATTTTCACTCTCTTTCAAAATCAGAATTTCATTTTCAAGCGATTTAATTTTGATTTCTGATTTTTTAATCTCTTCTTCAAATGTTGGACACTTATCACAGTCAGGGCACTTGTTTTGATAGTTTTTACCTAATTGTTCAAGCTGTTCATTTACATCTATCAAACTATCTCTTTGTGATTTAATTTTAGCATACTTCTCCCTAGGTCATTCAAAACAGCCATTTACTTCGTTGAAATATATAAGTAGTTGTGAGTCAGTGAGTTTTGATACCTCGCTTGGCTCATCATCGTTGCTATCATTTATATTACCTCGAAGGAACATATATGCTTTCTCACTCTCACTGCTAGTAATTTGATTATCTTCATCACTTGTATTCCACGTGGCTGCAAAATTTCTCCGTTTTGATTTCTTTTCAAAGTTGTGTCGGTTTTGAGGACAATTAGGCTTGATGTGTCCAGGTTGGTTGCACTTATGAAAGATGATTTTTCGCTATTCTGTGTTATCTAAAACATTGATTATTCTGCCTTTTAATTTTTGATTTAGAGCTGGATATCCGTATTTATGGTTCCATATTTTTAATTTCTCTATTACAATTTCCAACTTTGCTGCTCCATCATCATCGTCATCATCATCACTTTTAGTTGTTCCTTTGAGAGCTATTGATTTCTTTCGAGTATCTCCTCCTTCATGCTCTTCTTTGAATTTCATTTCTAGCTCATAAGTGGTGAGATTTCCGATGAGTTCTTCAACTTTAATTTGTTTTAAATCTTTTGATTCTTGAATGTTAGTCACTTTTGATTGAAAATGTAACAACCCTGTATTTTACAATTATTTTTAAATTGAATTTCCAGATTTAAAAGCTTTATTTATGAAAAAGAATAAATTTTGTTATTTTAAATATAAACTTTGACTTTGATATGGTCTAGAATTCCAAATATGACTAAATAGAATAATTTTCGAAAAAGTGAATTTTGGTTAAAAGAGTCAAACTTTGACTTTTAAATTTAAATTTTAAATATTTGAAAATTTGAATTTTATATTTTATTATGAAAGTAAATAAAATTTTAAGAACACTGTTTTCGTTTCATTGAAATCTGATTTATAATGTGAAAGTTATGCCTTTTTAACTATTGTGTGTAATTTGCTATATTTAACAAAAATGGTTTATTTTAAATTATAAATAATATTTTATTTGGTCATGTAATGTTCTAATTATATTTATATGTGTAAAAAACATGCTATGTATATATTTTGGTTTTAAAACATTTTTAAAAGTGTTATTGACATTTTCAAACGTCGGTTGTATTCTATTTATAAATTTTAATTCCTAGTTTCAAATAATTAAAGTAATTCTTTATTTATCTTTATATTTTCTTAAGAACTTATTTATTCTCATTCCTACTTTATTTTGTTCATTATTTATGTTATTGATTTAAATTTTATTTGTTTAAATTAAAATAGAATTTATAAGGCTAGTGATATTTATTTGTAATTTTCATGTCACGTTTCCAATTTTTAAATAATTTCTTTAGTTATTTTTTCTATTTTCCCTAAATTTAATTATTTATTTCACTTTTAAAATGTTTTAAAAATCCTTTTATTTCAATATTTTGTTTTATAATATTTTTAAAATGAAGCAAACAATTTTCCAAAGTCAATGGTGATTTATTTGTATTTCTGGACACTGTTTTTGATTTTTAAACAATTTCTTTTATTCTTTTCTATTTTTCTTTAAATTTAATTATTTATTTTAATACTATTTCTCTTTGTTTCGGTTTTTAAAATTATTTTCTAAAATTTTATTTGTTTATTTGATTTAATTGTAGTGGAAAATTGAAGGGACTAAAAAGCTTTAAAACGTGTGCCTTTTCGGTTGCTAGTCTTTACATTTTATTTGTCTTTTCACTTTCTCTTGTATTTTGGCTGTACATTTTAGTTCTTGGCTGTGAATTTTATTCATTTTCACGTGATAAACATCCCATCTCATTATTTTTCACGAATAGAACAAAAAGATAGAGTAATGGCTACTTTTTCTTTCTTCTTCTTCTTCTCATTTTTCATGGTTTTGCCTTGTTTTCTTGGATCCTTTTGCACTCACTCTTCCTCATATCCATTGCCACCACTTCCTACATCTCCTCCTTGCCATCACCACCTCCTACACCCCAGGTCTTGACAATGGCCGCACCATCTATGGTGAATAAACTCCACAAAAAACCAATGCTAAGGCCTTAAAACATGCTAGTTTGAGCCTTGTTGCTTCACCACTCTATTTTCCACCACCACCACCATAGGCTGCCACCACCATTTTTTTCCAGACCTCCTCTCACCACCCCAGCCACTGACCAGAACCACACCCCGCTGGCCAAGCCTAAAACCCCATGGCCGAGCCATTGTTTTGACCTAAAACCACTATATTGCATAAGCCTCTTCATATTCATGCATAGTAACTCCTCCACCACTTCAATGCCTTGTAGCCGTGCCTTATAGGACCTAAACCTAAGCCAAAGCCATGTCAAACCTGACCTACATAAACCCCTAGGCCGTGCAAAGCATTGTAGAAAACGAGGCAAAAGATTTGACATTCATATCTCTTTTTATTTCAAAGTTATTCCTATTCAATGTTGTATCGAGTTGTAATATTATTTTGTTTTGTTTTGGGTTGTAACACAAGTTATAAGCTTGGATCTCTTTCCACTTGAGCCTTTTGTTGTGTGATCATGCCTTCTGGAATCCGTTGTGTCATTTATATTGCAATCTCCAGCCATAAAGATGAGTAAAACTCACACGACGTTTATACTTATGCAGTTGTGAAACAACAATTGAATGTGTAGAAAATCATATGATGTATAACTGCCTGTGATTATTTATATATGATGTTAAACCTGTTAAATTTCATGTCATATCATCTATTATTATATATATGTTATTACTGTTCATTTATATCTGTTTATCACACTGCAAGTTTCCTGTAGATTAGAAATCACTATGGGTTGAAATGATACATACCCGAATGGACTTTAGAATAGGGAAAAATCATTATGGGCTGAAGTGATAGGCTTGAACGGTTTTTATTTAATTTATTTAAACTTGGGATTGCAGGTTTGAAATGATAGAACCCAGAATTTTCTTTTTAAGCTGCGTATTGAAAAGACACATATCCATATCACTTGACCTAGGTTAGAAAACTATATACAAGCCCGTGGTTATTTTACAAAGTGTTTTGGATATTTTAAGTATTTTAAAAATATAAATTTATTAAATTGATTTAAATAGATTTTTAATGTTTTAAAATAAAGAAATCATGATTTTTCTATGAGTTAAAAATGTAATTAATGAATGGTAAATTGGATTATTGAAATATAACTTAAGTTTGGAAATTTGGAATTTTGGTTAAAAATGATATTTAAGTTATATGAATAAAATGGAAATTTAATTATATTTGGAAAGTGGTAAATATGGTAATTTGAATTAAATTTGAATTTAATTGATGTATTAAAGTATTGTTGATTTTTTTTCTATAAATTTAAGTGGTTAAATAATGAATGTTTAAATTGAAAGTCGGGGGTAATTGATAGGATCGTGTAATATGGAATAGCTATATGGTTAATGTATATATGGTAAGTAAAAATCGCACCTAGATTTTATACTGGTTCGGATCACTTATCCTACGTCCAGTCCCTAAGCTTCACTTAGGTATTCACTAACTACAAAACCCTCTCTTAACCCGGAGGAATAGGTTCACAACTTACCCGAACAACCGAACGGGATTTCTTTGCCTCAAACTACCTAAGAGGACTTCAAACCTCAATGCTAAACAAGTTTTGACTAGTTGTGTTCTTTATAACACGAATGAGTCTAATGTAGTACAATATTCCTATAATCTTATCCTCAAGAATATGAAATATGTTTGTGAAGATTAAGGAATTATGAATTTGCTATGAATCAAATATATTAAATATAAACAGTGATTCAAGCAAAGAGAGTAGTGATTGCTTTGATAATGTTTTAGAAAATATGATCAAGAAATAGATAGATTAGAGTAAGAGAATACGATGATTTGAATGATGTTTGAATCATGTATTTATAGTTGTAAAAAGGATGCATGTATTGCCAAGGGTTGTAGATAGGAGAAGCTTCCATTTCTATTGAGGAATGGTCGCAACTCTTGAGAAGAAGAAGGTGTCCTTTCATGCAAAAATTCTCAGGTTCAAATTCAGTCGACTGTGCAGGAATTTCAGTCGACTGAAATTATAGTAGGAATCTTTCTGGAAAATTTTCAGTCGACTGTGCAGAAAATTTAGTCGACTGAAACTGTGCATATTTGTACATGTTTGCCAGTTCAGTCGACTGGTAAATTCAGTTCAGTCGACTGACATATGAATTTATGCATTATGAAGAATTAAAGTATGCTCAGTAAAAAATTAAAGTATAATGAATGTGTTCTTGTGTTTGTGCAACTCTTGAGGATAGATTTTAACAAATAAACCTATATATATAAAAATCATACTCAAGTTTATATTTTATCGATCTTCCTCTATCTTGCATATATTTCTTCCTTTATACATTGTCATTGATCAAAAATCTTCGTGTATCAACATTCTCCCCCTTTTTGATTGATGACAATACTTGATTTTCTAAAGATATTTAAACTTTCTCCCCCTGAATGTGTACACCTATCTTTCCTACAAAAACAAAGTTAGCACCATAGATTTTCTCCCCCTTTGTCATCGACAAAAAGGAAGTAATAACCGCAGTTACATGGAATTAAAACAATCAGTTTAAGCAAGAATGAATCTTAGAATTGCATAAAAAAAATGCATAAAATATAATAGTTCAAATGTCATTGTTGCAAGAAACATAATAGAACAATAAGTCAAATAAATTACTGATCCTTATCCCAATCATAAGAACCTTCTCTGTCTCCTGGTTCTCTAATGACTGGTCCTCCTGATGATGGTCGATAAGGTCTTCCTCCTTGTCCACCACTAGCTCCGCTTGTGCTGCTACTGGTATGCTCCTCGGATGACGTCCATGTAAATGTTGGTGCAGGACGCTTGCCACGACATGTTGAAGCGGTAGTAGTGCTTGAGCATGAGATAGCGTCCCAAAGCTTATTAAAAAATCCTTTGATTTTGTCAAGCTTTTTATCCACCTTTTTAAGACGATTATCAAGAATTTGTTGATTTCTTGATAATATTCCTAAGGATTGGTTGGTAGAGTAGGTCGGGTCAACAAGACGAATTTCATCTTCTTGTTCAAAATGTTCTTCGGGTTGAGGTGGCGGAGGTTGTTGTTGTTGCTCTTGACGCCTAACTTCCCATTCGGCAAGTGATATAAATCGAGGAGGTCGAGTAGGGAGTTGCATAAGGCTTATGGTCCGGTGGTTTATTTGATGGACCATTGTGTTTTCTGAATCCGGTAATGGTGTATCAACATTGAGGAGAAGGCGCATGATATATTCTCCAAAGTAAATTGTGCGCATTTTACCATTATGAAACGAGAGAAACTCATCAAGGATTAGTTGTACCCAATTGACTTTAATATTGCCAAAGATGGCATATAAAGCTCGATAGTTAATTGGGTAAACGATTTCATATGAGCCCGTGCGAGGAGTGATCGTTCTCATCAGAGTTTTATGTAGAATTCTTGCTCGAGGACGAAGAGAAGTAGATTTCAAATCTTGAAAATTTATATTATCATCCATAAATTGGTGATTTATGTTACCACGAATTTGTGGATTGAATTCTATTTCTTCTAGTTTCCTTCCGATATTAGTTGACCCTAAAATGTGAGCTATTTGATCCAAAGAAAACCAAACCTTCTTTCCGCAGACCATGCTCCAAACACTGTCGTTTGGATTCCTTGGAGTTTGGTGTCCAAGATTGAGATTTGCGTAGAACAATTTGACCATAATATGATTTATGGCAATGTCATTCCGTTTCAAATCAAGAAGAGGAGTTAAGCCTGCTCGATCAGTGAGCTCTTGGAAATTGTAGGTGTGAAGACTTTGGAAATCTACAAATGAATGCTCGAAAATTCTTGAGTTCTTCATCTTGTTCCATCGGGTTATCGCGACTTCATCATATAGCCATTGAGCAATTTGAGCATCAATGGGCTCGGAGGATGAAGAGGATGAAGCTCTAGATCGTTTTGGTGCCATTTGCTTTTGATTTGAGGGAGATTGGAAGTATTTGAGATCTAGGGTTTTGGGGAAATTTGGGGAAGAAGATGTAAAAAGTGATTTTGGAAGTGAAAAATTGATGTAAATAAAGGGAATTTTACCTGGAAAAGGCCGTTCAGTCGACTGAAAATGTCTGTTCAGTCGACTGAATTGTAGACCGAAAGTTTGTGGGTTTGAATTCAGTCCACTGAATATTTTCCCGAGAGTTTCTGTTAAGTTTCAGTCGACTGTGCAGAAATATTTAGTCGACTGAAAATATGGAAAGAATGTTTTCTGTTTACATTCAGTCGACTGGGCTTATAAGTTCAGTCGACTGAGTCATGTACTTTTGTTGTTTCAGGTTCTTTTTGAATTTAAACAATTTATTTGAAGAAAAATAGTTACAAATAATATATTTCAAATTGAATTATTTCTTTTGAGAAGGACTTGGATTCTTCTTTCCTTCATTCTTCATGTAATTTCTATCCCATGAATTCGGACTATATTGTGGTGTCTTAGGAGACATCCATGGATTGACGGGATCGTTTGGTGTACGATAAGATGAAGATGGATCAAATGAACTGACAGGTCGAGGCAGGGGCTCAGCCACTTCATTCTTCTTTGATCCACAGAAACGTAAGCCAATTTGCTCTAGAAAGTTCAAACGTCTAGCTGTAACCTTTTGCTCGAAGTATAGTTCTCGTTGAAGGTCAATCTGTTGTTGTTGAAAGTGATGAATCTCATCAATCTTTCTTTTCGTGTCCGGAGAAATAAAAAGTTCACGCTTAGCCTTCTTGGTTTCTGGAGTGTAACCAGTATGATAATTTTTCCAATTATACATTGGCTCATGTGGTGGTGTTGGTGTGGGAAATTTTGGTGATGTTGGAGAGTTTTTGCTTGACGATGTGATGTTGATTGGAGAGTAGGAGTTGTTAGATGACATTTTGAGTTTGTTAAAAATTTAATTGTAAAAATTAGATGTTTTAAAAACTAAATTTGTTTAAGAATTTATAATAGAATTTGAGTAAACAATTAATGGTTATTGTTTAGCTAAGATTTTTAACCACATAAAAATTTAATGATTAAGCAAAACTTTGTTAAAAATGTAAGAATGTTATTAATAAATCAGTTAAAAATGTGAGGATTATAATATAGCTGAAAATAACTCTTGATTTATGTTCAGTCGACTGAAAAAAAAATAATTTAGTCGACTGAAATATGTATATATCTATTGTAAATTTAATTGATATCTTTAATGGATATTATCCCTAATTCTCGTCGAAGTTTTATGAAGGAATTTTCTAATAAGGGTTTAGTAAATATATCGGCAATTTGATTTTCGGTAGAAATATGTTCTAGATTAATTATACCTTTCTCGATATTGTCACGTAAAAAATGGTGACGAATATCTATATGTTTTGTACGAGAGTGATTAACTGGATTTTTAGATAAGTTTATTGTACTAGTGTTATCACAATATATTGTAGAATTTGTTAAATTTATATTAAAATCTTTGAGTGTTTGTTGCATGTATATAACTTGAGTACAAGCTAATGCGGCTGATATATATTCTGCTTCGCAGGTGGAAAGAGAGACGCAATTTTGTTTCTTACTAAACCATGATACAAGTGATTTTCCAATAAAATGACATGTACCACTTGTACTTTTTCTATTTGTTCGAGATCCACCAAAATCAGCATCACTGAATGATACTAATTCAAATGTACACTCTTTTGGATAAAAAAGTCCAAATTCTTTAGTGTAGTTAAGATATCATATAATTCGTTTAACTGCTCTTAAATGTGATTCTTTAGGATTAGATTGAAAACGTGCACATAAGCATACACTCATCATTATGTCTGGTCTACTTGCGGTTAAGTAAAGTAAGGAGCCTATCATACTTCTATATAATTTTTGATCTACACTTTTGCCATTGTCATCTCGATCGAGATGAGTAGTAGTACTCATAGGAGTAGGTTTAGCTGAAGTGTTTTCCATTCCAAAACGTTTAATTAAGTTTGTACAATATTTCTCTTGGTTTATAAAAATTCCATTTGATAATTGTTTTATTTGAAGTCCAAGAAAGTATGATAATTCTCCCATATGAGACATCTCAAACTCTTTAGTCATTATATTTGAAAATTCTTTGCATAAATTTTCATTTGTTGATCCAAATATAATATCATCTACATATATTTGAATTATTAAAATGTATTTTGAAGTATCTTTAATAAAGAGTGTTTGATCGACTTTTCCAATTTTAAATCCCGAATTTAATAAATAGCTTTTAAGTCTTTCATACCAAGCACGAGGTGCTTGTTTAAGACCATATAGTGCTTTCTTTAATTTATAGACACGATCTGGATATTTTTCGTGTATAAATAAAGGAGGTTGTTCTACATATACATTTTCTTTGATAAAACCATTTAAAAATGCACTTTTCACATCCATCTGATAGAGTTTGAAATTGTGAAAACACGCAAAAGCTAAAAGTATACGAATTGCTTCAAGTCTTGCTACCTTCCTCTTGATTATATCCTTGTGCTACTAGTCTAGCTTTATTTCTTGTTATATTACCTAATTCATCTACTTTATTTTTGTAAATCCATTTTGTTCCTATTACTGATTGATTATTAGGACGGGGAACTAATTTCCAAACGTCGTTACGTTCAAATTGATTTAATTCTTCTTGCATAGCAATAATCCAATAATCATCTGTTGATGCTTCTTTAGGATTTTTAGGTTCTATTGAAGAAATGAACGCTACATGACCCATTTGATTTAGTTGATTTCTTGTTCTAACTTGAGAATTCATTTCTCCTATAATATTTTGAGTTGGATGATCTCGTAATATTCTAGGAGGGGATCTTAAATTATTATTTTCAAGATTTGTTTCTTCTATATTTATTAATTCTTCATCATCTTTTATACTTAAATTTCTATTAAAATTTTCATCAAAAGATATATGTAAGGTTTCTTCAATTATGTTTGTATGTTTATTAAATACTCGATATGCTTTACTTCGTTCTGAGTATCCTACGAAAATTCCTTCGTTAGCTTTTGGATCGAATTTTCCTAATTGATCTTTTGTATTTAAAATGAAACATTTTGATCCAAATACTTTAAAATACGATATATTTGGCTTTTTGTTATTAAATAGTTCATAAGATGTATTTTTAGTTAGTGGTCTAATTGATATTCTATTTAATACGTAACATGCAGTAGCAACGGCTTCTGCCCAAAAATGTTTTGGTAAGGAAGATCCATTTAATAATGTTCTTGCGCATTCTTGTAATGTTCTATTCTTTCTTTCTACAACTCCATTTTGTTGAGGAGTTCTAGGAAATGAAAAATTATGATTTATTCCTTTCTTTTTACAAAAAGTTTCAAAATCCTCGTTTTCGAATTCTCCTCCATGATCGCTTCGAATATTTTTAATTTTTAAGTCTTTAGCATTTTGAATTCTTTTGACAAATGTTTTAAAATTTTCAAAAGTATAACTTTTATTTTTCATAAAAATAGTCCATGTATATCTTGAGAAATCATCAACTATTACAAATACGTATCAATTATGATTAATGGATTGAACTTGTGTTGGTCCAAATAAATCCATATGGAGTAATTCTAATGGTTGTGTAGTCGAAATAATTTTCTTAGATTTGAAAGATGATTTTGTTAATTTACCTTTTTGGCAACCATCACAAAGATTATTTATTTTAAAGTTTATCTTGGGTAGACCTCTTACTAAATCATTTTTAGAGAGTTTTCTAATAGTTTTAAAATTTATATGACAAAATCTTTTGTGCCATAACCAAGGATCATTGTCTTTGGCAAGTAGACACATACTTGTATTATGATTAATATTAATATTTAAAATGTAAATATTTCTATCTCTATTTCCTTCAAAAACAAGATTTTGGTTTTGATCAAAAATACTACATTTATTATCCGAAAAAATTATTTTAAAGCCTTTGTCACATAGTTGACTTATGCTAAGTAGGTTATGTTTTAAATTTTTAACTAATGAAACATTTGTTATAAAAGGTAATTTTGATGTACCGTAATTGTTCACATCTCCTTTGCCAATGATATAGCCTTTTGAATTGTCTCCGAAGGTAACCGAGCCACCATCAAAGTATGTTATGTTTGTAAGCATATCTTTGTCTCCGGTCATGTGTTTTGAACAACCACTATCTAATATCCATTTTTTCTTTTTGAGTGGGACCTGAAAATAGATATAAAATTATTGGTACCCACTTTTTAATAGGGTCCTAAAGAAAAATTAGAGTTTAGGAAACCAAACCCAATTTGGTTTAGTATCCTTTTTATAGATATAGTTTATATTATGGTGAACATTATCTATAAATGTTTTAATATATTTATTCCTAATTAAAATATTGTTAGTCTTTGGAATCCAAATTTTGACTATCTTGGTTTCTTCTTTTGTTTGAATAGATTCTTGAAGTAATATTTGTTGTTTTGAATTTTTAAAATTTTTATTTTTAGAAATTTTTACTTCCTTTTTATATCCTAATCCATGTTTGTTTGAAGAGAATTGAGAATTTTCTAAAATTTTAGATAAATTTTCTCTTCCTTTATTAAAGTTAGAAACATTTTTAGTAATGTTATCTAATCTAGCTTGAAGACCATTGTTTTCTAACTCAACTTGTCTAATTTTTGTTTTTAACTCATGATTTTCAGAAGCAATTATATCATTCTTAGTCTTTTGAGTTCCAATTTCTTGACTTAAAAGTGATAATTGAGTTTCTGAGTTTGAATAAGATTCTTGAACTTTTTCAAGTTCTTCTTCAAGAATTTTCTTTTCATCATGTAACATATCTCTTTCAAACTCAGCTTTATTTTGATTTTCACGAATTTCCTTAATTTTCTTTTTAAGACTTTTTATTGTGCTTAAAAGTTCAGTGTTTACTTCAATTAAATCATCGAAAGTTAAATTGCTTACCTCAGACTCTTGAGCCATGAAGCATACATTTGCTTGTTCATTGTCGCTATCACTATCACTTTCAGATGAAGATGAATCTGAATCGTCCCATGTTACAGAGAATGCCTTCTTTTTGAATTTATCCTTTTTGTTTTTGTTGTTGAAACTTTTCTGATTTTCCTTCTTTTGTTCTTGGCAATCCTTTTGCATGTGTCCTTTCTTGTGACAATTAAAGCATTCTATATTTGAGGAAGGAGGTTTACTCATGAAATTCTTTTTGAATCCGTTTTTGTTTCCTTTTCTAAATTTTAAGAATTTTTTGAAATTCTTGGCTATGAATGCTAAATCCTCATCTTCCGATTCTGAATCTTCTTTTTTCGCGTGAAAAACAACATTCTTTCTTTCTTGAGCTTGATCTTTCTTAGCTTGCATATTAACTTCATATGACATGAGATTTCCAATTAATTCTTCTGGTTTCATTGAAGATAGATCGTTTGCTTCCTCGATTGCTAGCACCTTTCTTTCCCATTCATCAGTGAGTGAATTTAGAACTTTAGATACAATATCGAAATCCGTAAACTTTTCTCCCAATCCGATTAAGGCATGATGAATGTCTTGAAATCTTGAATACATGTCATTGATGGATTCATTTTGTCGCATTCTAAAGTTTTGGAATTGATTCTTTAGCATGGAGATCTTTGTTTGTTTTACCTTGTTAGTGCCTTCGTGTATGGTTCTAAGTGTCTTCCATATCTGATGTGCAGTAGTACATATGCTAACTCGGTTGAATTCATTTCTATCCAAGGCGCAAAATAGCATATTCATTGCTTTGGCATTTGCACTAGCTTCATTCTTCTGAGTTTGTGTCCATGTAGGATAGTCGGTAGTGGGTACAACGAACTCTACTTGAGTGGCGTTCCATGCTTCGAAGCTAGTTGCTTGCATATAAATCCTCATCCTTGTAGCCCAATAGTTATAGTTAAGTCCATTGAAAAGAGGTGGTCTTTGAGTAGATTGTCCTTCGGCAAATGTAGAGTTATAGGCAGAAGTTGTACATGTACTTGCGTTATTTTCCATATTATCAATATGTCTAATAACAGTGTTATGGTTATAGGACGACCAGGCTCTGATACCAATTGAAAGTCGGGGGTAATTGATAGGATCGTGTAATATGGAATAGCTATATGGTTAATGTATATATGGTAAGTAAAAGTCGCACCAAGATTTTATACTGGTTCGGATCACTTATCCTACGTCCAGTCCCTAAGCTTCACTTAGGTATTCACTAACTACAAAACCCTTTCTTAACCCGGAGGAATAGGTTCACAACTTACCCGAACAACCGAACGGGATTTCTTTGCCTCAAACTACCTAAGAGGACTTCAAACCTCAATGCTAAACAAGTTTTGACTAGTTGTGTTCTTTATAACACGAATGAGTCTAATGTAGTACAATATTCCTATAATCTTATCCTCAAGAATATGAAATATGTTTGTGAAGATTAAGGAATTATGAATTTGCTATGAATCAAATATATTAAATATAAACAGTGATTCAAGCAAAGAGAGTAGTGATTGCTTTGATAATGTTTTAGAAAATATGATCAAGAAATAGATAGATTAGAGTAAGAGAATTCGATGATTTGAATGATGTTTGAATCATGTATTTATAGTTGTAAAAAGGATGCATGTATTGCCAAGGGTTGTAGATAAGAGAAGCTTCCATTTCTATTGAGGAATGGTCGCAACTCTTGAGAAGAAGAAGGTGTCCTTTCATGCAAAAATTCTCAGGTTCAAATTCAGTCGACTGTGCAGGAATTTCAGTCGACTGAAATTATAGTAAGAATCTTTCTGGAAAATTTTCAGTCGACTGTGCAGAAAATTTAGTCGACTAAAACTGTGCATATTTGTACATGTTTGCCAGTTCAGTTGACTGGTAAATTCAGTTCAGTCGACTGACATATGTATTTATGCATTATGAAGAATTAAAGTATGCTCAGTAAAAAATTAAAGTATAATGAATGTGTTCTTGTGTTTGTGCAACTCTTGAGGATAGATTTTAACAAATAAACCTATATATATAAAAATCATACTCAAGTTTATATTTTATCGATCTTCCTCTATCTTGCATATATTTCTTCCTTTATACATTGTCATTGATCAAAAATCTTCGTGTATCAACATAAATTGTAACTTTAAAATATAACTGGACTGGGAAAGGAGAATTTGGTTTTAATTAAAGGATTAAGTTAATAAAATATAATTGGAAATTTAGTTTAATTTGTGAAATGAAAATAAAACATAAATGTTAAATTCATTTGTTAAAAATGTGAAGAAAAGAAAATGATACCCTTGAATTTGTTGAGTGAAATTTGTTGGAAATTTGGATTTTTCTGTAATTGTTACTTTACAAAAATCATAAATTAAAAGAGTATTTTTTTAATGAACATTTTTAATGTTAAATTATGATTTTTAAAATGTTTAAAAGGTTTAAAATGAAGTTTATTACTTGCTGGAAATACACTAAAATCTGTAAATCACTTTTAATAGCATTCAAAAATGCTATGGTTTCTGAATTGAGCTAAAACTGTGTAAAAAGAGCTATTACAGCATTTCTGAAATGTTGTAGTTGAACTTATAGGCTAAACTTGAACCCAGGTCTATTGTAGCATTTCTGTAAAAATGCTATAGTGGTCTGCAGTCTTTGCTGAAATCAATTTAAAACCTTTTTTTTTTGAAATCTAAGCTACCGCAACATTTTTGGAAATGCTATCTTTGCTGTTTGGAGCTAAAATTTAACTAAACTGAGTTTTAATAGCAGTTTTTTAGTGTTGTCTTTGCTGAATTAAAATGTTTTCAAGTATAACTTATAACAGCTTTTTCTAAATGCTGTGAAAGCCTAAAATTTTAATAAATATGATTTTTGACTTAGTAAAGAGCTCAGAATGACTTGAAACTTTTAAATTTGAATACGTGACTTGAAAGAAGAATAACTTCATTTTTAAATGATTTAAATGAATGAAATAAATTGGAAAAATGAAACATTTTAAAGATGATTTGAATTGAAATAAATAAATGTTATCTTTGAACTTTAAAGGGTATTAAACTTGATATTTGTATTTGAATTTTAATAATCATTAAAAAGGAAATTTAGAAAGGATATGATATTTTGAAATATTTAAATGATTTGGAAATGATTTAATCTTTATTTTGATAAAGAATTGGGTTTGAAATGATATTTATTTTGAAGTATAAAGTATTATTTTTAAAAGTTATAACCAGGGGTTATAATAACGATTGGTTGGCAAAGAGATCGGGGTCGGATATGTACATACTCTCTGTCGATACCGAAAACCACTTTGACAACCGTGTACACGGTGGAGATGCCAGAATGAAGTAGGATGGTGGCGACGTTCTTATGGTATGTTACGTGGACCCCACTCCCGTGGGTTGGCATAAGGTAGCTAAAACAGGAGCGATCTCGGGCCAGTTGAGGTCGCACCTCGTAGAGGACGCATTTCTTCGATACTATACTCATACTTGGATTGATTAGATGGCCATCCTCCGATTTTGATTGGGATTGTGTTCCGCGGTGGGCGTATGTGGCTGCTGCGTTACCACTAGCCCGAGTGTCTTAAATGGTATATCTACCTTGGCATTGCCTTGTGTGCCGTGTCACCTACCATACCGAGCCTTTACTATGAGTATGGATTTCTCCCGTAGCCTGTGGAGTATTTAGGATAGTCTCCCGATCTAGAGATATGCTGATACGGGATGGACTACTGGGACTATTACGTGTTAAGGTGGAAAATGTAAAGCCTTAATGCTATTTAAAAGTATGTTTAGTTTACTATTAGACATTATTATAATAATGCAATATTACTACATAGTAAATAGTTTAACGGATCCTTAGAGGATGGGCGGTCCCAAGCGTCTTCTAAGTTACTTGTACTTTTACTACAGTTCACTTTAGTTGGTTTACATTGTATAAGTATGTATGTCCTGACTCGAGTGTTTGTATTTTCATTTATGCTCTGGTCAGCCTGAGTATTCATAGATTTGGATTCCACTTTCTGGAGATTGGAATCGCTGGAGATTATCTGCTTATGTAGTCTTATCTATTTCAGTTCGGTTGTTCTATTCAGCTTGTACTTGGTTATCATATTGAAACTTTTGTTGTACTTTATTTAACTGTGATATATTTATATAGTAGCTTCACGAACTACTATCTCTTTTACTTCCGTTGCATTATTATATACTCTGTGTCTGTGATCTGTGATTTTATTTATTGTATATTCTGAGATTTGCCGAATTTTATTTACAACGCGGTATTTTGAGCAATTCATGCCGACATGTGCGCATGCAAATGATTGAAAATATCGGGTCGTTACAGTTGGTATTAGATCTCGGTTTTAGGCAAAACTCAGTATATAGAGTAGATTTAATTTCAGAATCACTTTCGTTCAAGCTTGAATTCCTTCTTCTTAAATTCGGTTTCCTTTGAATTTTGGAACGTTCCCTGCGGTTTCAAAATCCATTCATGTCCTTCACTATTCATCTTCTTTTGATTTTGGAGTATCCCATAACTCCACTTTAAAAGGATCTTTATAATGAGTCGGTGGTCTCGCCAATCTCAAATTGATTTGTAAAGGGGTGAAAGTCCTTTACAACAGCATCGATCCACCAAAGATTTTATATCCTCGGTTTAGATGCTAGTATCTCTTATTATCCCAAATTCTATCTCCTGAGGTCGAATGTAGATTTACCCTAGAAAATCCACATCGATCTTATTCTTTAAGTCACGGTTGACCGGTTAAGGTTGCCCGCGATTTATATAAGCTTATCCATCTTTCTATTCTATTATTTAATCATCTCATCCTTGTTTCCAACTTATTTTCAAATCAGAATTTCCTTTGATTTGCGTTAATCATTTTTGAATCTCTATCCTTCTTTGAAAATCTATTCATGTATAGTGTATTTGTAAACTAATATTTAAAATTAAAATGTTTTATATATTGTGTTGTTTGGGTTATTGATGTTGAATTGGGTTTCTGATCGATTCGTCTGATCAACGCTATCGATAAGATTTCCAAAACATTTTAACAAAACAAACTGACACAATATTATTTTAAAATTTGGTGAATGAAATAAATTTTGATATATAAGTTTATGGAACTTAATAAACTGATTTAAATTGATTATTTGAAATGATAATACTTGATTTATCATTTATTGTCCTACAAAGGAATTTATAAGTAGTTGTTTATAAATTGATTTGGGAACTGAAATGAATTTAAAACAAGAAATTTGAGAATTTAATTTCCGATGGTTTCAAACCTTGTGTTTAAAGTTTTAAAAGGTTACATTATCTAAAGTATTTTCGAATAAAAATTTGTTTTCAAAGAATTTTAAAGTTTAAAAATAATTAGTGCTCTTCTCTTTATCACTGGAAAATAACTTCGGTGATGACCGCGGCATCGTCGATGTTCATTTTCGAGTTTCGAAGTGAAGAGACCATTCTGCAGACTTGCTACAGCTTTGTTTTGGGAAATTTAATTGATTTGAATTTCTAAAATATGACTTGATTTATAATATATATAGATATATGATTGAAATTTGATTTGACATATTATGTATATATTATTACTTATCTCTAAATGGTTTGAATGGAATCGAAAATTTAATTCTTAAACTCTATCTTAAAGAATAATTTCAAAAAAAGGGTTCAACATTTTGGATAAATGATTCAAACTTGAGATAATTGAATTTGAAAGTTTTATTTGTATAACACACAATTTCATTCCAATATAACTTACCTTAATTTTCAGAAGTTGAATATGTAATCGGATAATATACAATATAAAAAGATTTTATAAATAAAATTTGAGTGGTTATAATAAATGTTATACACTTAAATTTTAGTTATAAAAGATTAATAAAGGTAAATTAAGAAAAAGGAATTTAAAGAGTTTTATTTAAATAACTTAATAATCAAATTTGATTTAATATGGAACCTTAAGTCTAACTTAGGAATTTTAATAAAAGTTATTTCCTGAAATGAGTATGTTTGTACAATAAATAATGTATCTTTGAATAGATAAAATAAAATATATTTGAATGGGATATTTTGTAATAAATTTTATTTAACTTGGAATCATAGTTTAATTGATGTCTAAATGAATAAATGTGTAAAGAAATTTTATTGTTATATTTCCTATGATAAATATTTTATTTATGTAATAGATATGTCCTGAAAAATGAATAATTATGGCTTAAATAGAAAAATGTATTTTTAATATCACTAAAATTAGATAATTGAGAATTTGATTTTCAAATGGAATTTTAAGTGTAACTTATTGAAGGAATATTTATTTTAAATGAAGTGTTAGGTTATTTGTCAAATTAAGGGTTATGTAAAATACGAACTTTTGACTTAATAAATGAATATAGTTTGATTTGGATATTCCATTCACAAAAGTTTGTTTTAATAAATCATAAGTAAATAATATCCAAATGAATATTTCTGAAATTGAACTGATTGAGATACTAATATATCTACCGTAGTACTTAAAAAGTACTGCCGTTTTCGGAAATACAATGTTTTGGAAATTTTATGATTGAATGAATGAACTTAGAAATGTTACAACTTTGAAATGAATATTATTTGACCTTGAATTTAAATGGTGTAAATGAAGATTATTTTAAAAGTGTTATGATTTTTAGCAGTATGATTTCCAAATAATAACATCTCTGAAGTATTATGATTTCAAAGCATCGTGGTTTCAAATTTATTATCTTATTTTGTTTTTCAAACTATCTTTTAGTTTTCCTTATTTTCCTTATCTTGGTACAGAATGGGGAGGCTATTGCTTGTACCAGTCTGTTTAGAAATCTTTATATAATCTTTGAAAATATTTGGTACTCATCTGGATCTGAGCACTGCTTACCATCCACAGACCGACGGTCAAACGCAAAAGGCTGAATCAGATTTTAAAGGATCTTTTCGTGCTTGTGTTCTTGATTTGATCATCTCCACCTTGTCAAACTTACCTATAACAACAGTTATCAGGTATAATTTCAATCTTCTTGTCATCTTATCTTAATCCTATTTCATTCTATCTTTTCTGTGCTTTCCCGTACCTCGTTCCTTTTCGAGGACGAAAAGTTTTGAGTGGTGGAGAGTGTAACAACCCTGTATTTTACAAATATTTTTAAATTGAATTTACAGATTTAAAAGCTTTATTTATGAAAAAGAATAAATTTTGTTATTTTAAATATGAACTTTGATTTTGATATGGATTAGAATTCCAAATATGACTAAACAGAATAATTTTCCAAAAAGTGAATTTTGGTTAAAATAGTCAAATTTTGACATTTAAATTTAAATTTTAAATATTTGAAATTTTGAATTTTATCTTTTATTATGAAAGTAAATAAAATTTTAAGAACACTACTTTTCGTTTCATTGAAATCTGATTTATAATGTGAAAGTTATGCCTTTTTAGCTATTGTGTGTAATTTTCTGTATTTAACAAAATAGTTTATTTTAAATTATATAAATAATATTTTATTTGGTCATGTAATGTTATAATTATATATATATATGGGTAAAATAATATGATATGTATATATTTTGGTTTTAAAGCATTTTAAAAAGTATTATTGACATTTTCAAATGTCAGGTGTATTCTGTTTATAAATTTTAATTCCTAGTCTCGAATAATTAAAGTAATTCTTTACTTATCTTTATATTTTCTTAAGAACTTATTTATTCTCATTCCTACTTTATTTTGTTTCTTATTTATTTTATTTATTTAAATTTTATTTGTTTTAAAGTAAAATAGAATTTTATACGGCTAGTGATATTTATTTGTAATTTTCATGTCCTATTTCCAATTTTTAAACAATTTCTTTAGTTCTTTTTTCTATTTTCTCTAAATTTAATTATTTATTTCACTTTTAAAATGTTTTAAAAATCGTTTTGTTTCAAAAAAAATTTTAGAATATTTTTAAATGAAGTAAACAATTTTCCAAAGTCAATGGTAATTTATTTGTAATTCTGGACACTGTTTTGGATTTTTAAACAATTTCTTTTATTCTTTTATATTTTTCTTTAAATTTAATTATTTATTTTAAAATTATTGCACTTTTTTTCGGTTTTTAAAATTATTTTCTTAAATTTTATTTGTTTATTTGATTTAATTGAAGTGGAAAATCGAAGGGACTAAAAAGCTTTATAACGTGTGCCTTTTCGGCTGCTAGTCTTTTCATTTTCTTTGTCTTTTCACTTTCTATTTTGTTTTGGCTGTACATTTTAGTTCTTGTTCATGAATTTTATTCATTTTCACGTGAGAAACATCCCATCCCATTATTTTTCACGGCTAGAACAAAAAAATAGAGTAATGGCTACTTTTCCCTTCTTCTTCTTCTTCTTCTTCTTCTCATTTTTCATGGTTTTGCCTTGTTTTCATGGATCCTTTTGCACTCCCTGTAACGACCCAGAATTTTTAGTAATTAAAATTTGGATATATAATTAATTTTAAATATTAAAAAGTGAATTTATAAGTCGAATAAATTTTATTTTGAATAATTGGATTTAATTGGATAATTAAATCGATAATTTAATATGTTAAATTATGGAAATAATTGAAAATTGGGTTAAATATGATTGTAAATGATTTGTAAAATTTTATTTTATCATATTGAAGTTAGAATGATATTTTAGAACTTTTAAAATCGAATTAAAAGTTAATTTGTGAAAATTGAATATTTTAATATTAAAATCGACTAGTGAAAATAGTCAATTTTTGAACAGTTTCAGAATTGGACGAGACCAATTCCATTGGATCCGTAATAGTTAGTTATTACCGGATTTCAATTTTCGTAGCAATCGGAGCTATCGTTTGATCGTGGCAGCTCGAAACGCATCAAATTGTTTTTAATATTAATTTGGCGAGTTAAAATAGCCATTTTTCAAACTGTCTCGGATTTCGACGAAACCAGTTTCATCGGATCTGTAATGGGATATTATTGTAAGGTTTCAAATTTCGTGTTAGTTGGATTTACCGTTTGTCCGGTATAAATTAAAACGCCTAGAAAATCGTTTAAATCGGTTTAATTCAAATCGAACGTTTATTGCCATATCTCGCACAGATGACCGAATTAGCTTTCGAAACCTGTTCCATTGTGTCCGGAACGCGGGATAAACCCTAGGAACGTCAGTTTCGGCGCGTAAATCGGAGTTTGGAAAATCGGAATGAATAGTGTTCGATTTTTTCCTATAAATACCCCCATAAATCACAAGAAAATAAAAAACAAACTAAACCTAACCCTAATCTATATGCAGCCGCCACCTACAACAGTGAATGGCCAAAATTCCATCTCGTTTCCCCTCCGATTTCATCCAATCCACAAATCGATTCACGAAGCTATCAACTACAAAGAGGTAGAGCATGAAGAGATCTCGAGATCCAACGGTGGTGATCGAGTTTCGAGCAACGTAGAAGGAGATAATGGGGCGCGTTCATCATGCGTTCATCTTCGTGCCCGCGTATCAGGGGATGGCCGAGCTTGCTCTTGTCGAGGCCGAACGTAGAGGAGGCAAGGGGCTACGCGATGGAGTATCTTGATCGTGTTTTCATGCGTCGAGATGATCGAATTAATTATCCCTAGTTAGGCGTGATTGGGTTCGGTTGCGTGAAGTTTGACCTGGGGAGGAAGATGACAACATATGCGGCCGTGATTTTCCCCTCTGGAACGAACCGTGATGATGAAGTTTTGGTTTAAGTTGTAATTAAATTATAGTTTAAATTGTATTAACTTCAAAAATTCATATCTTTTTCACACGAGATCGAAAACGCGCGAAACCAGTTGCGTTGGAATCGTATGGACGAGCACTACGCGATGGAATTGGATTAGAGTCGTTTGGAGTTAGTGAAAATTTCATGTAAAATTAAACGTCCGTTTAATTTTATTCGAAATAAATCGCTAAAACGAAATTAAAATCAAGGTTAGAACTTCTCACTCAATCGAATCAGTTTCGATTTTATTTTAAATAGTTAGATTTAAAATTATTGAATGCATGTTTGAATGATGATTGATATCTATTGATTGTTAAAATAGACATTATACGCCGTTAGTAAGCGGATGTTATTTATTAAAAACATATACCGCGAATATTTCATAAACAGTGAAATTGGTATTATATATAATAGCAATATATAAATATATTGGCATATGTATATATTGGAGTTGTTGATTCCCCGCATTTGTTTAGCAGATGAGACCCTATTGCGCCGTCTATTAAGCGGATAATATTTTAAATCCCATATACCGCGATAATTTCGTACTGGAGCGGAATTGGTATTGTGCTAATGTTTTTGGATGCAGGAAAACAGGTTGGAGGGATCCAACTGGATTCCTCAACAGTATTTATTTGATTTCAGATATTTTGATATTTGATGGATTATCATATTGATATATGATGTCGTTGTGTCGTGATTGACTATTTGGTATGTAGCATCATTGGACCAAATTTGGAATTTTAAAATGATTTTTAAAGTGATTTTTGAAAATATACCATATGTTTGGAAATTGATCCATTTTAAATAAATAAACGTATAATTTTAATGTTATATAAAAATTATGATTTTTGAGAAATATAGTTAAAAGATGATTTTGAGAAATATGGGATTAATGATTTTATAAAAATAGTTAATCGGGATTTTTGAATTTATTATGAAAAGTTGAAATATAGGATTTACAAAATTTAATTATTTTATAAATCAAAATGGTGAAATTATAAAGGAGATTAAAGAAGGTTTAAAATAATAGTATAAATTGATTTTATAAAGGATTTATAAATTGATATTTATAAATTAAAATATTTGAATTATAAAACGAGTTTTTATAAGTGTTAGAATGAATTGTGAATGAATTTCAGAAATGAATGATACTTATAGAATTATAAACGGTGAAGTTAGAAATGGAATTTTATAAGCAGTAGGTTTATAAAATTTATAAAGTTATTGAAAGAATATATTTAGATAAATAATTGAATCTTATAAGTTATAAGATTTATAATTATGAAGTTTAAAGGAACGATTGTGCAAACAAATAAATTATAGGTGTTTAACTTATAATATGAATTTTGTTTTATAATTGAGTTATAAATTGAATAGGTTAATAAAGGAATTTATAAACGTTGTTTTATAAATTCGCAAACAACTTATTTTGATAAGTAAATTGTTGAAACCTATTGATGGAGTTATATTCATGTTTTGACTGTGAATAATCCCTTAAAATAAAATGAATAGAAAAGATGAAATTTGCCAACGTAGTATATTCACGTTTTTGAATAGTGAATAATACGTTAAAGAAATTGTTTTGAATGTGATGTTTTAAATAAAGTTAAAACGATCTAACGATGTTTTTAAACATGTTAAGATTCGAAACCATAGATTTCAACATTTATTGTTGAAATAGACGTTTTCGAGAAATAAAAGGAAATGGTGGACTATAACAGTGTTGTTATAGTAAATGATTTCCGAAAGGAAATGTTTTGTATAGTATTGGGATTTATATATCTATTTTAATTTCGAATCCCTATACTAGTGATTTTGGGACGTCGTAACGATGTTTTACGCAACATACGTTTTGGCCCAAATAAATATGTTTAAAAGAATGATTTCCTTAAAGAATGAAATATATACTTAATTTCGATTTAAGTATATTGAATATTTTCTAAGTGTTGAAAATAAATAAAATCTGTGAATTACTTATGAATAAATAAGTATGGAAATGTTTTACAATATAAAGTGAATATTATGAGAATTTATCCTTTTGAAGATATATTGAAATGAATAATTGAAATCGTATATGCATGGATATTTTGAAATGAAAATTCACTATGGAATTTATGAATAAAAAGGGGAACTTGTTTAAAAATAAATATTGATTTATTTTTGAAGTATTGAAAATAATATATCTTGTAAGGATATTTTGGAAAATAAATAATTTGGAAAATTATTTGGAAACTGGTGATGTGTGCATATCCATTGATAGTTCAATAACCGACTATCAATATTTCCCTTTGAATGGGTAATTGATGTGAATTGTTTGAATTTGAATGCCACACTTATTTTTGAATAAGCGCTCACTATTCGAGTTAACCGGGAAAGGACCATGGGGTCGTATAACCCACTCCGAATATGTGATACGTCGTTATGAATTGCATTTGATGACCGGTGTTGAAGACCGGGTATTTGCGAAAGCGATAGAATGACCTATCGATTGTCTCTGCACTGGGTAGCTCCTGGTATAGAGATTTCCTAAGTGATGGGAAATTCGATCGGGATTGTGAATACCCGGATTGCAAGGGCTTCGTGAGAAGTGCCTTCGGTTTTGTTCGAGCCCGGAACAGACTTGTATGGATTGTATGTCTGACATTACAAGTTGAGATATAAAGCCGATTTCTTTCAAATATATTTCTGTTGGTGGCGGAGAATTTATTCTTTTAGCTTAACACCCTTCTCTGAGACGTACGAGCTCAGAGGTTATGTAATTGAAGGTTATCAGCGATATATTCCCAATTTGGTAATGTGACATGCTGAGTGTTGCTGGAAATGATCATTGTGTTGATTATTTGTGATAGGATCGTTTATTTGATCGTCTATCCTGGTGATCATTTCTATGATCATTTGTTGACCCAAAGCATGGCTTTTGTATAAAGTATGTTTTTGTGGACGTGACTTCGTCGAGCCTCACACCCCGTCAATGGTCAAAACAGGAAAGATGCAGCAAGGTTATGAGGGGTAGCGCCCTTTAGGATGTGTGCATTTCCTTCTGGAAAAGGGTGGTATCATGGTATGGATCCCAGATACTTACTCATGTTGAAAACACTTTATGATTGTGTGAATTGATTTCGAGCGCTCGGTGAAAGGACCCAAAGGACCGGGGGTGGCATATTCGGTCAGTTGTTACTCAGTTAGAGGTAACCCGGCCTTGTGTTGGTAGAGATCCGGTTTGGTTCTCGGGGTTGTCCATCCAGAGGCATTCACATGTGGCAATGGGAAGTTCCTTGGCCTGATCATTCGTTGGAAATCCAAAGAAACAATACGAGACTTGTACGGTTTTAGTTGTAGAACCTGCCATCTAATATGGTAGCTATAGTAAGCATACTATAATGGTACCTATGCTGGCTAAGATTTATATTCTACTTTTGAACTGTCTTCTACACTATGCACTAATAATAATATCAAAATTGATTTGATTTTAATGCGTATCAAGCATCTTTGACTATCATAAGGAGAAATCTCCTCCAAGTCTGCGTTTGCATTGTGTGTGTGGCGGGAGGTCTTATGGTAGTCTCATTTTTAAAAGCATTGCGAATTGACTTTAAAAATATTCCTCTATTTTGTTTTAAAAGATAAATAAACTGTTTTGAGTTCTCACACCAGTCACATGACTGACTCGGAGTTTATTGTTTTCATTCCTAAACTCTGGGTGCCCACCAATTTCTACACGGGCAGTCAAGAGTTAAGGTTTATCAGGATATTCTGGATATTCTGGAGTTGCTGGAGGCAAGCTGGATGGCATGGCGTATTACTAGTTAATATAGTATTTCTTTTTCCGCTGCATTATTTGTTGTTGTTGTTGTTATACACTCTGATGATATGATGTAATGTAATGAAATGTATAAAATGTAATAACTGATATAGTTCTTTGTTTAAAGATTATTCATTTATTATTATATGTTGTTCCGCTGCGAATTGTGAGATTCTGATGTTGTTCTGCAGTTTTCTTTCTGTTCTATTTTCTATTTTCTTTTCTCTCTCTATCTTTTCTATCTTTTTCTCTCTTTTTCTTTGTCTTTCTTTTTCTTAAACCATAACATTTTGGGTTTCCGGCCTTCGATTTCTCGGCAGTCGATAAAGTGAGTATCGATGTTGAATTTTCGAAAGTCGAAAATTTTCGGGACGTTACATTTGGTATCAGAGCATATGGTTAAGCGACAACCATGGTTCTGTTGGGTATTACTCATTAGAGATAGAGTTAGCAGTACTCTAGAATGAGTTTGAGTGTAATATAGCTATGAGAGCGTATTTGTTAGTGAATATAAAATTATTTTATATTGTGATGATTGGTTTATTGAGTGGTATATGAACCTTCGTCGGCGCAGCCTCGAAACTGAATCGAAGGAGTTTATAAACACTTGAATAGAACAATTCGACACAATATTGTTTTGAAATTGGGTAAATGAAATAATTTTATCTTGATTATATTTTATATATAAGGGAATAATTTTTCAGGATTATTAAAGTATATATAAGTTGATTGTTTAGATGTTTGAATAATCTAAATAAAAGAATAATTGTATAAGTAAAGAATTATAAGAATTGAATTATAATTAAAGTGAATTACAATTGTGAAATAAACTTATATATATAAGAAGTGAAACTATATGAATATGAGTTGTAAATAAGTAAAGTGAATTTAAAGTTAAATGGAATATAACTTAAGAAATGTTGAATGAAGTTGAAAGATTGAATGAAAATCAATTTAATTTAACCAATTGAAAGTGAAAGTGTTAAACCAATTGAAAGCAAAGTAATTTGGTTGTAATAAATATACATTGGTTGTTATATGGTTGTTAGTTGATTGATTGTATATAATTCATTAAGTGTTAATGGAATTGGAAGCTAAAGTAATTGAAATCCAATTGAAAGTTAAGTGAATCTTGAATAAAATTGAATTTGATTTGGAAGTGAACCAACTTGAATATGAATTAGTGAACATAAACTAATTGAAAATGAATGTTAGTAAACATTCACTGTTAATGAATCAAAAGTGATTAAATTGAAAACCCATTTCATTGAATATTAATGAGAATATGAATGAATATATATTGGTTATGGATGATAGTTGATTGATGGTTGAATATAATTGCTTTTACTGCATTGCTATGTTGGCATATATAGTTATTATGTTGCTATATGTTGTATATTGATACTATTGTCTACATGCATGTTCTCATGTTGTTTGTTGAGTGTTTAGTAGGTGCGGATCGCGTTTGCTTCGCATTTGGAGCTCGCTTTCGCGCTATATTAGCCGTATATGCTTGCTAATAAAATATAAGGTACATATCTCGGATTACATACCGTACTTTTATACTTTTTCCCTGCGGGATGCCTCATTACTTGATGAGATGTATATTTGTGATATATATACTGTCATTTTTTTTCGGATCGAGCCGCGCAAGGGAGACTATGGCGATTTTTTTCGGAAATTTAAGGCGTTAGAAAAAATTTGAGAAAATTGGAAAATTTTTGAAAATTTTAACTTTGATTTGGAATTAAAAGTTAAACAATAGTAGTTGTTTTTGAAAAGATAACTAAGTATGATTTGAAAACTTAGTAAAGATTTTGTAAGAAGTTTAACTATGGATTTATGGAAAATTAATAGATTCTGTAACTTTTCTTACTTGTTAATTTCGAGGACGAAATTCTTTTAAGGGGGAAAGATTGTAATGACCCAGAATTTTTAGTAATTAAAATTTGGATATTTAATTAATTTTAAATATTAAGAAGTGAATTTATAAGTCGAATAAATTTTATTTTGAATAATTGGATTTAATTGGATAATTAAATCGATAATTTAATATGTTAAATTATGGAAATAATTGAAAATTGGGTTAAATATGATTGTAAATGATTTATAAAATTTTATTTTATCATATTGAAGTTAGAATGATATTTTAGAACTTTTAAAATTGAATTAAAAGTTAATTTGTGAAAATTGAATATTTTAATATTAAAATCGACTAGTGAAAATAGTCAATTTTTGAACAGTCTCAGAATTGGACGAGACCAGTTCCATTGGATCCGTAATAGTTAGTTATTACCGGATTTCAATTTTCGTAGCAATCGGAGCTATCGTTTTGATCGTGGCAGCTCGAAACGCATCGAATTGTTTTTAATATTAATTTGGCGAGTTAAAATAGCCATTTTTCAAACTGTCACAGATTTCGACGAAACTAGTTTCATCGGATCCGTAATGTGATATTATTGTAAAGTTTCAAATTTCGTGTCAGTTGGATTTACCGTTTGTCCGGTATAAATTAAAACGCCTAGAAAATCGTTTAAATCGGTTTAATTCAAATCGAACGTTTATTGCCATTTCTCGCACAAATGACCGAATTAGCTTTCGAAACCTGTTCCATTGTGTCCGGAACGTGGGATAAACCCTAGGAACGTCAGTTTCGGCGCGTAAATCGGAGTTTGGAAAATCGGAATGAATAGTGTTCGATTTTTTCCTATAAATACCCCCATAAATCACAAGAAAATAAAAAAAAACTAAACCTAACCCTAATCTATATGCAGCCGCCACCTACAACAGTGAATGGCCGAAATTCCATCTCGTTTCCCCTCCGATTTCATCCAATCCACAAATCGATTCACGAAGCTATCAACTACAAAGAGGTAGAGCATGAAGAGATCTCGAGATCCAACGGTGGTGATCGAGTTTCGAGCAACGTAGAAGGAGATAATGGGGCGCGTTCATCATGCGTTCATCTTCGTGCGCGCGTATCAGGGGATGGCCGAGCTTGCTCTTGTCGAGGCCCAACGTAGAGGAGGCAAGGGGCTACGCGATGGAGTATCTTGATCGTGTTTTCATGCGTCGAGGTGATCGAATTAATTAACCCTAGTTAGGCTTGATTGGGTTCGGTTGTGCGAAGTTTGACCTGGGGAGGAAGATGATAACATATGCGGCCGTGATTTTCCCCTCTGGAACGAACGGTGATGATGAAGTTTTGGTTTAAGTTGTAATTAAATTATAGTTTAAATTGTATTAACTTCAAAAATTCATATCATTTTCATACGAGATCGAAAACGCGCGAAACCAGTTGTGTTGGAATCGTATGGACGAGCACTACGCGATGGAATTGGATTGGAGTCGTTTGGAGTTAGTGAAAATTTCGTGTAAAATTAAACGTCCGTTTAATTTTATTCGAAATAAATCGCTAAAACGAAATTAAAATCAAGGTGAGAACTTCTCACTCAATCGAATCAGTTTCGATTTTATTTTAAATAGTTAGATTTAAAATTATTGAATGCGTGTTTGAATGATGATTGATATCTATTGATTGTTAAAATAGACATTATGCGCCGTTAGTAAGCGGATGTTATTTATTAAAAACATATACCGCGAATATTTCATAAACAGTGAAATTGGTATTATATATAATAGCAATATATAAATATATTGGCATATGTATATATTGGAGTTGTTGATTCCCCGCATTTGTTTAGCAGATGAGACCCTATTGCGCCGTCTATTAAGCGGATAATATTTTAAATCCCATATACCACGATAATTTCGTACTGGAGCGGAATTGGTATTGTGCTAATGTTTTTGGATGCAGGAAAATAGGTTGGAGGGATCCAACTGGATTCCTCAACAGTATTTATTTGATTTCAGATATTTTGTTATTTGATGGATTATCATATTGATATATGATGTCGTTGTGTCGTGATTGACTATTTGGTATGTAGCATCATTGGACCAAATTTGGAATTTTAAAATGATTTTTAAAGTGATTTTTGAAAATATACCATATGTTTGGAAATTGATCCATTTTAAATAAATAAACGTATAATTTTAATGTTATATAAAAATTATGATTTTTGAGAAATATAGTTAAAAGTTGATTTTGAGAAATATGGATTAATGATTTTATAAAAATAGTTAATCGGGATTTTTGAATTTATTATGAAAAGTTGAAATATAGGATTTATAAAATTTAATTATTTTATAAATCAAAATGGTGAAATTATAAAGGAGATTAAAGAAGTTTTAAAATAATAGTATAAATTGATTTTATAAAGGATTTATAAATTGATATTTATAAATTAAAATATTTGAATTATAAAACGAGTTTTTATAAGTGTTAGAATGAATTGTGAATGAATTTCAGAAATGAATGAAATTTATAGAATTATAAACGGTGAAGTTATAAATGGAATTTTATAAGCAGTAGGTTTATAAAATTTATAAAGTTATTGAAAGAATATATTTAGATAAATAATTGAATCTTATAAGTTATAAGATTTATAATTATGAAGTTTAAAGGAACGATTGTGCAAACAAATAAATTATAGGTGTTTAACTTATAATATGAATTTTGTTTTATAATTGAGTTATAAATTGAATAGGTTAATAAAGGAATTTATAAACGTTGTTTTATAAATTCGCAAACAACTTATTTTGATAAGTAAATTGTTGAAACCTATTGATGGAGTTATATTCACGTTTTGACTGTGAATAATCCTTTAAAATAAAATGAATAGAAAAGATGAAATTTGCTAACGTAGTATATTCACGTTTTTGAATAGTGAATAATACGTTAAAGAAATTGTTTTGAATGTGATGTTTTAAATAAAATTAAAACGATCTAACGATGTTTTTAAACATGTTAAGATTCGAAACCATAGATTTCAACATTTATTGTTGAAATAGACGTTTTCGAGAAATAAAAGGAAATGGTGGACTATAACACTGTTGTTATAGTAAATGATTTCTTAAAGGAAATGTTTTGTATAGTATTGGGATTTATATATCTATTTTAATTTCGAATCCCTATACTAGTGATTTTGGGATGTCGTAACGATGTTTTACGCAACATTCGTTTTGGCCCAAATAAATATGTTTAAAAGAATGATTTCCTTAAAGAATGAAATATATACTTAATTTCGAATTAAGTATATTGAATATTTTCTAAGTGTTGAAAATAAATAAAATCTGTGAATTACTTATGAATAAATAAGTATGGAAATGTTTTCCAATATAAAGTGAATATTATGAGAATTTATCTTTTTGAAGATATATTGAAATGAATAATTGAAATCGTATATGCATGGATATTTTGAAATGAAAATTCACTATGGAATTTATGAATAAAAAGGGGAACTTGTTTAAAAATATATATTGATTTATTTTTGAAGTATTGAAAATAATATATCTTGTAAGGATATTTTGGAAAATAAATAATTTGGAAAATTATTTGGAAACTGGTGATGTGTGCATATCCATTGATAGTTCAATAACCGACTATCAATATTTCCCTTTGAATGGATAATTGATGTGAATTGTTTGAATTTGAATGCCACACTTATTTTTGAATAAGCGCTCACTATTCGGGTTAACCGGGAAAGGACCATGGGGTCGTATAACCCACTCCGAATATGTGATACGTCGTTATGAATTGCATTTGATGACCGGTGTTGAAGACCGGGTATTTGCGAAAGCGATAGGATGACCTATCGATTGTCTCTGCACTGGGTAGCTCCTGGTATAGAGATTTCCTAAGTGATGGGAAATTCGATCGGGATTGTGAATACCCGGATTGCAAGGGCTTCGTGAGAAGTGCCTTTGGTTTTGTTCGAGCCCGGAACAGACTTGTATGGATTGTATGTCTGACATTACAAGTTGAGATATAAAGCCGATTTCTTTCAAATATATTTCTGTTGGTGGCGGAGAATTTATTCTTTTAGCTTAACACCCTTCTCTGAGACGTACGAGCTCAGAGGTTATGTAGTTGAAGGTTATCAGCGATATATTCCCAATTTGGTAATGTGACATGCTGAGTGTTGCTGGAAATGATCATTGTGTTGATTATTTGTGATAGGATCGTTTATTTGATCGTCTATCCTGGTGATCATTTCTATGATCATTTGTTGACCCAAAGCATGGCTTTTGTATAAAGTATGTTTTTGTGGACGTGACTTCGTCGAGCCTCACACCCCGTCAATGGTCAAAACAGGAAAGACGCAGCAAGGTTATGAGGGGTAGCGCCCTTTAGGATGTGTGCATTTCCTTCTGGAAAAGGGTGGTATCATGGTATGGAGCCCAGATACTTACTCATGTTGAAAACACTTTATGTTGTGTGAATTGATTTCGAGCGCTCGGTGAAAGGTCCCAAAGGACCGGGGGATGGCATATTCGGTCAGTTGTTACTCAGTTAGGGGTAACCCGGCCTTGTGTTGGTAGAGATCCGGTTTGGTTCTCGGGGATGTCCATCCAGAGGCATTCTCATGTGGCAATGGGAAGTTCCTTGGCCTGATCATTCGTTGGAAATCTAAAGAAACAATACGAGACTTGTACGGTTTTAGTTGTAGAACCTGCCATCTAATATGGTAGCTATAGTAAGCATACTATAATGGTACCTATGCTGGCTAAGATTTATATTCTACTTTTGAACTATCTTCTACACTATGCACTAATAATAATATCAAAATTGATTTGATTTTAATGCGTGTCAAGCATCTTTGACTATCATAAGGAGAAATCTCCTCCAAGTCTGCGTTTGCATTGTGTGTGTGGCGGAAGGTCTTATGGTAGTCTCATTTTTAAAAGCATTGCGAATCGACTTTAAAAATATTCCTCTATTTTGTTTTAAAAGATAAATAAACTGTTTTGAGTTCTCACACCAGTCACATGACTGACTCGGAGTTTATTGTTTTCATTCCTAAACTCTGGGTGCCCACCAATTTCTACACGGGCAGTCAAGAGTTAAGGTTTATCAGGATATTCTGGATATTCTGGAGTTGCTTGAGGCAAGCTGGATGGCATGGCGTATTACTAGTTTATATAGTATTTCTTTTTCCGCTGCATTATTTGTTGTTGTTGTTGTTATACACTCTGATGATATGATGTAATGTAATGAAATGTATAAAATGTAATAACTCATATAGTTCTTTGTTTAAAGATTATTCATTTATTATTATATGTTGTTCCGCTGCGAATTGTGAGATTCTGATGTTGTTCTGCTGTTTTCTTTCTGTTCTATTTTCTATTTTCTTTTCTCTCTCTATATTTTCTATCTTTTTCTCTCTTTTTATTTGTCTTTCTTTTTCTTAAACCATAACATTTCGGGTTTCCGGCCTTCGATTTCTCGGCAGTCGATAAAGTGAGTATCGATGTTGAATTTTCGAAAGTCGAAAATTTTCGGGACGTTACACTTCCTCTTCCTCATATCCACGGCCACCACTTCCTACATCTCCTCCTTGCCATCACCACTCCTACAACCCAGGGTTTTACCATGGCCGCACCATCTATGGTGAACAAACTCCACAAAAACCAATGCTGAGGCCTTAAAACATGCTAGTTTGAGCCTTGTTGCTTCACCACTCCATTTTCCACCACCACCACCACCATAGGCTGCCACCACCATCTTTTTCCAGACCTCCTCTCACCACCCCGGCCACTGATCAGAACCACACCCCGCTGGCCAAGCTTAAAACCCCATGGCCGAGCCATTGTTTTGACCTAAAACCACTATATTGCATAAGCCTCTTCATATTCATGCGTAGTAACTCCTCCACCACTTCAATGCCTTGTAGCCGTGCCTTATAGGACCCAAACCTAAGCCAAATCCATGTCAAACCTGACCTACAGAAACCCCTAGGCCGTGCAAAGCATTGTAGAAAACGAGGCGAAAGATTTGACATTCATATCTCTTTTTATTTCAAAGTTATTCCTATTCAATGTTGTATCGAGTTGTAATATTGTTTTGTTTTGGGTTGTAACACAAGTTATAAGCTTGGATCTCTTCCCACTTGAGCCTATTGTTGTGTCATCGTGCCTTTTGGAATCCGTTTTGTCATTTGTATTGCAATCTCTAGCCATAAAGGTGAGTAAAAATCACACGACGTTTATACTTATGCAGTTGTGAAACAACAACAATTGAATGTGTAGAAAATCATATGATGTATAACTGCCTGTGATTATTTATATATGGTGCTACACCTGTTAAATTTCATGTCATATCATCTGTTATTATATATATGTTGTTACTGTTCATTTATATCTGTTTATCACACTGAAAGTTCCATGTAGATTAGAAATCACTATGGGTTGAAATGATACATACCCGAACGGACTTTAGAATAGGGAAAAATCGTTATGGGCTGAAATGATAGGCCTGAACGGTTTTTATTTAATTTATTTAAACTTGGGATTGCAGGTTTGAAATGATAGAACCCAGAATTTTCTTTTTAAGCTGCGTATTGAAAAGACACATATCCATATCACTTGACCTAGGTTAGAAAACTATATACAGGCCCGTGGTTATTTTACAAAGTTTTTTGGATATTTTAAGTATTTTAAAAATATAAATTTATAAAATTGATATAAATAGATTTTTAATGTTTTAAAATAAAGAAATCATGATTTTTCTATGAGTTAAAAATGTAATTAATGAATGGTTAAATTGGATTATTGAAATATAACTTAAGTTAGGAAATTTGGAATTTTGGTTAAAAATGATATTTAAGTTATATGAATAAAATGGAAATTAAATATATTTGGAAAATGGTAAATATGATAATTTGATTTAAATTTGAATTTAAGTGATTTATTAAAGTATTATTGATTTTTTTCTATGAATTTAAGTGGTTAAATAAATGAATGCTTAAATTGTAACTTTAAAATATAACTGGATTTGAAAAGGAGAATTTGGTTTTAATTAAAGGTTTAAGTTAATAAAATAAAATTGGAAATTTAGTTTAATTTGTGAAATGAAAATAAAAAATAAGTGTTAAATTCATTTGTTAAAAATGTGAAGAAAAGAAAATGATACCCTTGAATTTGTTAAGTGAAATTTTGTTGGAAATTTGGATTTTTCTGTAATTGTTACTTTATAAAAATCATAAATTAAAAGAGTATTTTTTATTGAACATTTTTAATGTTAACTTATGATTTTTAAAATGTTTAAAAGGTTTAAAATGAAGTTTATTATTTGCTGGAAATACAATAAAATCTGGAAATCACTTTTAATAGCATTCAGAAATGCTATGGTTTCTGAATTGAACTAAAACTGTGTAAAAAGAGCTATTACAGCATTTCTGAAATGCTATAGTTGCTGTAATTGAACTTATGGGCTAAACTTGAACTCAGGTCTACTGTAGCTTTTCTGTGAAAATGCTGTAGTTGTCTACAGTCTTTGTTGAAATCAATTTAAAACCTTTTTTTTTGAAATCTGAGCTACTGCAGCATTTCTGGAAATGCTGTCTTTGCTGTTTTAAACTAAAATTTAACTAAACTGAGTTTTAACAGCAGTTTTTAAGTGCTGTCTTTGCTGAATTAAAATATTTTCAAGTATAACTTATAACAGCTTTTTCTAAATGCCGCGAAAGCTGAAATTTTAATAGATATGATTTTTGACTTAGTAAATGAGCTCAGAATGACTTGAAACTTTGAAATTTGAATACATGACTTGAAAGAAGAATAACTTCATTTTTAATTAATTTAAATGAGTGAAATAAATTGGAAAAATGAATCATTTTAAAAGATGATTTGAATTGAAATAAATAGATGTTATCTTTGAACTTTGAAGGGTATTAAACTTGATATTTGTATTTGAATTTTAATAATCATTAAAAAGGAAATTTAGAAAGGATATGATATTTTAAAATATTGAAATGATTTGGAAATGATTTAATCTTTATTTTGATAAAGAATTGGATTTGAAATGATATTTATTTTGAAGTATAATGTATTATTTTTAAAAGTTATAACCACGTGTTGTAATAACGATTGGTTGGCAAAGAGACCGGGATCGGATATGGACATACTCTTTGTCGATGCCGAAAACCACTTTGACAACCGTGTACACGGTGGAGATGCCAGAATGAAGTAGGATGGTGGCCACGTTCTTATGATATGTTACGTGGACCCAACTCCCGTGAGTTAGCATAAGGTGGCTAAAATAGGAGCATTCTCGGGCCAGTTGAGGTTGCACCTCGTAGCGGATGCATTTCTTCAATGCTATACTCATACTTGTGATTGATTAGATGCCATCCTCCGATTTTGATTGGGAGTGTGTTCCACGGTGGGCGTATGTGGCTGCTGCGTTACCACAAGCCCGAGTGTCGTAAATGGTATATCTACCCTGTCATTGCCTTGTGTGCCGTGTCACCTACCATACCGAGCCTTTACTACGAGTTGGGATTTCTCCCGTAGCCCGTGCAGTATTTAGGGTAGTCTCCCGATCTGGAGATATGCTGATACTGGATGGACTACTAGGACTATTACGTGTTAAGATGGAAAATGTAAAGCCTTAATGCTATTTAAAAGTATGTTTAGTTTACTATTAGACATTATTATAATAACGCAATATTACTACATAGTAAATAGTTTAACGGATCCTTAAAGGATGGGCGGTCCCAAGCATCTTCTAAGTTACTTGTATTTTTACTACAGTTCACTTGAGTTGGTTTACATTGTATAAGTATGTATGTCTTGACTCGAGTGTTTGTATTTTTATTTACGCTCGGGTCGGCCTGAGTATTCACAGATTTGGATTCCACTTTTTGGATATTGGAATCGCTGGAGATTATTTGCTTATGTAGTCTTATCTATTTCAGTTCGGTTGTTATATTCAGCTTGTACTTGGTTATCATATTGAAACTTCTATTGTACTTTATTTCTTCTGTTGTATCTTGTTTAACTCTGATATATTTATATAGTAGCTTCATGATCTACTATCTCTTTTACTTCCGCTTCATTATTATATACTCTATGTCTGTGATCTGTGATTTTATTTACTATATATTCTGAGATTTGCCAAATTTTATTTACAACGCGGTATTTTGAGCAATTCAAGCCCGACATGTGCGGATGCGAATGGTTGAAAATATCAGGTCGTTACATAAAACTTCGTGGAAGGACTCTGAGGATTTTTCGAGCTATTTCAAATTCCGTGTATGATTTTCCGATAGCTTTTGATTTGTATACGATATTGGAAAGCCGTCTGTAATTACCCACCTTTTTGGATAGTTTAAACTGACGATCAAATACACATGCCGATTCCAAACCATTCAAAAGGGCAAATAGTTATTGGGGTAAATAAGAAAAGGAAAGAAAGGGAAATAAAGAAAATGAAACAACACAGAATCTTGCAGCGGAACGATAAAATATAATAGTTAAATAAACAGTTCATGAAGCTGTTTACTATACTTTGACCATTATTTATACAACATCTATCGGAGTTATACATATACACCTGAACAACAAAATAATGCAGCAGACAGCATGATGCAAAGATAATAATAGTAATAGTATACCAAATCTTCATCCTCCAGAATAGATCTTCAATAAGATGAAAAACTCAGGTCCAACCCGAGCGTAATGAAAAGACAAAACACTCGAGTCAGGACTAAAATATCCTCATGTAAGTTAAATCAATCGTAAATAAATATGAGTGTAACGGCGTTAGATATGTTTACGGGGTTTGACATCTCCTATCCAATGTCAACGTGAGTGTAATAAGTTAAGAGATGTTACAGGATTTTCCACCTCTCAAGGATCCGTTAAACTATCTACTATGTAGTACAATACGCTATTATAATATGTCTACAGTAAAGTAAAGTATTAAAATAGCGTTAAGGCATTACCATAATTCCCCTTAACACATTTTATAATGCCATAGTCTATACAGCACCGTAAACCCCACCGTAAACTGGTGGTTATCATAGGGTACCCCGTAGGTATAACACAAAACAAAATGTAGTGGTCGCGAATAGGATAATCAGTATGACAGGTACATGAGGCGATACCAACTAGGATACTAGTAGTTGCGTGATCCGGACTGATGTTGAGCATAGCCAGCAGCTACCTCAACACCACGAAACAACACTCCCAAATCAAGGGGTGCACCCAAATCGAATCACAAAAGTAATAGATATGATATCGAAGAAGTGTGTTCGCTAGAGATGGCGAACCTCAATGGCCCGGCGCGGCTCCTGTTTTAGTCATGTCAGGGGTTATCCAATATCGTTCTCTTTCTTCAGTCAACGCGTTCACCAAACCATCCACTTCATTCTGGATCAACACTCCGCGTATTATAGTTATTAAAGTGGTTTTCAGTATCGACAGAGCGTATGTCCATATCAGATCCCGATCTCTTTAATAACTACGTATTATTACACCGATGGCTCTTTTACATTTCAACGATTCATAATTGATGTCAAAATATCCTATTCGCTTCAGAAAAATCAAATCCTTTTCAAACATCATCATATCTATTGAAATTGTAAGGTTCCGTTTCAAAATCATTTTTCGCCTCAATATCTCATTTCGATTTCAAAATCATTTCGAATTTTAATTTAGGTTGCAACTTCATTTAACCCAATTCGTACTCAAATTCAAGATTTAAACTTAAACATTTCACCTTATTGACCAGCTTGAAATTTTAGAAAATAGTTTTAAGTAGTTTAAAAGTAGTTTTAAATAATTAAAATAGTTAAAAATACTTAAAATCTTTAAATGGATTTCAAATAGATAAATTAGTTTAAAATAATTTAAATTGGGTTAAGTAGATTTAAAATAGATTAAGATAAGTTAACATGTTTTAAGATGGGTTAAAAATAATTTAATATAGTTAATATAGGTTAAAATATTTAAGTATTTAAAGATGGTTTATATAACAGAGTAATTTGGAAAACAAAATGAAACAGCTTCCAAACCAATCCATTTCAATTATAACTTCCAAATTCAAATCAATTTCAATTTCCATTCTACCAATTCAATTCAAATCAATGTCAACCTTAACTTCAAATTAATTCAATTCTACATTCACCTTCAATTAATTCAATTTCAATTTATATCGATTTGGAGCATGATTTTTTTCAAAATATCAATTTATAACACTTAACAAAATTATCCTTCAATATTCAAATTTAAATCCAAATTTCAAATATGATTCAATTCCAAGCTCGATTTCAAATATCATTTTTATATCACTTTTACTTAGTAATATTCAAAGCACGAATTAAGGTTCAATCTTTAAAAAAATCAATTTTCGAAATTCAATCATATCCCGACTTTAAATTCCAAAGTCTCAACTTTAATTATTTAACAATTTCTTTTAACAAAAATTTATTTCAACATTCCAACTCAAATTTGCGATAAATTCGATTTCTATAAATTGATTTTATTTATAACTTTTAAATCAAAACATTTAAATGAATTTCAAATCAACGATTTTAAAATTTATTAATTTAACCAATCCAGTGTCTGTATATAATTTTCTATCCTATGGCCAAGTGATTATTTATTTCAGTCAACTGTCAGGGATGAATATATATCACTTAAACGATCACAGTGTCATATGTATGTATAACAGGATATATATAAGCAAATAAACATCCAAACATTTAAATATCAACCAATAGCATCCATGGAAACAAATCATCCAATAGACGATACAATTTACGACAATTTCATAGTTATCAATATCATGTAATTTAATCGCAATTCAATTTTAATTTCAACTTGACTGTCAATTTAATTTTCAACGGTGAATTCAAATGAAAATCTATATGACAATTAAATTTTATCAAACAACAACAAATAAAATTCATATCACTTCATAATATCAAATTTAACTACCATAAAGATATTCAGTACGTTGTGAGCGTTATAAAACACTCGCCTTGATTTTTCGATTTTAAATCAAATCAAACGACATTCGATTTAACCTAAAATTTTAATGAGCTCCAAACACTCCCGGATCTGCACTGCAGCGCAGCTCTCGTCTCTGCAATTCCGGCGTCGCCAGTTTCGTCCAATTCTGATAATGTATGAAGAAGATATACTATTTCAAAGCATGTATATATTAATATAATTTAAAACAAAATTTTGTTTTTATTTTTACCAAAACAGATCTGGACCGTTGATATGAAGAGAAAAGATCTGGCCGCATGTGAATTCCTCTTCTTCATCACGTACAGGTAAAGTCACAAGCAATGAAACCCAACAACGCACGCTACCCTACATTGCCGAGCCTCCAACGTTCAACGAGACGACGATCAGGCGACGCTATATCATGCGCTTCCACGAGCTCCACCAACGCCCCAAACCGTGGCCCACTCGGCCTACGTTCACGACCCCGTCACGCCTCCATCGTCATGTTATACTCGATCATGGCCGGTCAAAACGAAGATCCCAGAGCCATCTACAAGTTTGTAGTGGGAAATTTTTGAATCGTCGAGTGGATTTGATGATAATTGAGGGAGAACGAAAGAGAATATCGGCCATTGGAAATGTGTATGGCGGCTCGTTCGTTCTGGCTAGGGTTTACTGGAGGATGCGTGTATATATAAGCGTATATATATTAATATTTTCAATTCTAACGAGCCTTTCCCAAATGGATTCCAAACGAAACGTGCCGCCAGGCATTTATAATGTTTTACCCACATTCCCAACACAATGGAACGCGTTTTAGGGACTAATACGATCGTATGTGTGAGTTACGGAAATAAACGATCAATTTTAAATTAAATTGATTAAATTAATTTCTAAACGTTTTGAGCTGCCATGGTCAAACGACAACCTCGATTGCTATGGAAATTGAAACCCGACAATAATAAACTATTACGAATCTAATGGAACTGGTTTCGTCGAATTTCGGGACTGTGCCCCGGAAGGCTATTTTAACTCGTCGATTAAATCGACGACTTTTCAAAATTTACATAATTGCTAAAAATTCCAATTTTAAAATCTTATTAACTCTATTATAATCCAAATATAACTTACATTCACTTTGGGAACCAATTTGAATCGTATTAAATCAAATTTCAGTTATTCACTCTATTTTCATATATTAAATTTCAATATCAATTTTAATCATATCAAATTCGGAATTTCATTATTCAAACATTTGTAATATTAAATTTAAACAAATTTGATTATTCTTAAATCACTATCTTTTGAAATATTCAAAAAAAAACCTATAAAATTTAACAAATTCAAATTATAGAACAACCATTTTCATTAATCCATTATTCAGTTTCCGTTATTCAATTATTCAATAAATTCCAAATATTAAATTTAAACAATTTTGATTATCCAATGATTCATTATCTTTTGAAATATTTGAAATTGAACTTATAAGATTCAACCTTTAAAACCAATTCACATTTTAGAACCTGTTTCCATTTTGCAGTTATTCAATTATTCAATAAATTTTAAATATTTAATTTAAACAATTTACCTGTTCAGTATTCAATATTTGATTTTCAATAGATTTTACTTATCAATCAATTACTCTATTATACCCAATGAATTCAACATTTATTATCCTATTCAACTATTGATTCCAAAGGCATTCACTAAGTAGCATTTATTTTTCAATACTTATTACTATTCAAATCTTCGAAACCAATCTATCAAAATTTGTATTTTTACCTTAATTCTCAATTCTTATTCACTTATTTACATTTGGTTTTTTCCATATATTCCCGTATAACCAAGTTATAACATTCGAGTCAATTCAATTACTTTGGAACACCATTCACTCTATTAATAATTACTTGGATAATTATTGTTGCAATTCATTCCAGTTATTATTATTCCAAACGAATTACAAAATTTTTTCTAACATTAAATCACAAAATCTTATTAAATTAGCCATTTTAATTATTGAAAATTTACAGGTCGTTACACGATCCATACATCTCTTCTTGTTGGCTTGAGGCCGGTGAGAAGCTGGTTTTAGGTCCAGACTTTATTCGTGATTCCACGGAAAAGATTGAACTTATTCGACATAGGATGAAAGAAGCCCAGAGTAGACAAAAATCCTATGCCGATAATCGAAGAAGGAAATTAGAATTTTCTGTTGGGGATCCTGTTTTTATTCGTGTTTCACCTATGAAGGGTGTTGTACGTTTCAGTCGATCGGGGAAGTTAGCGCCTCGATATATTGGGCCATTTCCTATCACTGAACGTATTGGTTCCATGGCTTATCGCCTTGCATTGCCGGCTCAGTTTTCTGCTATGCATGATGTATTTCACGTTTCTCAATTACGGAAATGCCTTCGGGATTCCGATTCTATTCTTGAGCCTGCTGTTGTGGAAGAAATTGAAGTTTCGCCGAATTTAACTTATGAGCAGCATCCTATTCGAGTTATAGCTTCTGAGGTTAAACGACTTCGAAATAAAGATGTTCCGCTTGTGAAGGTTCAATGGTCCTCAAATCCTAAGGATTGTTCTTGGGAATCCAGAGAATTCATCGAGCGTACACATCCGGACTTGCTTACTCCTTCTCCTTGAGGTGAACTTCTTCTTTCAAAATTCCTCTTGTGTTAATATGCTTTTATGGTTGTTACTTTTTATTTCCATCTTATATATATTGCGAGGACGCAATTTCTTTAAGGAGGGGAGTCTGTAACAACCCGCATATTTATCGAGTTTGTATTTAAATATTTTATTTAAATATTAACTCGTTAATCGGATTTTGGTCCGAAAAGCTACTTTTTGCAAACGGTCAAATTAGGACTCGAGACCACTTCCATTGAGTTCGAAATGTCGTTTACAACTTTTTAAGTATAAACATCGATAGGTTTGGAGTTAGTGAAATTTCACTAACTTTTCCCGCTTTGGACTTTGGGTTAGTTTAGCCTATTAAGCCCAAGTTCCAACCCTCTTCTCCTCACTCTTCATAAATTTCCTAACTAATCAAGCTTTGGCATTAATGGTGGAGGGAATGGGAAATTAAAACTCCAAGCACAAATTCAATTGCAAACCCAACATTCAACTCCAAATTCAAGTAGAAGATATTGGATTCAAGCTTTGGATTGCTTCTCCTTGCTTTCAAGCTTCATCTTCATAAACTTTAGTGCAAAGGTGAGATTTTTGTCTCACAAATCTAGTCTATAACTATATTGGACTGTTGGGAATGATTCCCTATCACTTTTGCATGCACATTTGCATTTGGTTTGGATTAGATTGGCGAAAAACTCCAATTTTTAGCATTTTAGTGAATTTTCTGCACTTAGGTCGTTCTGGCCATTTTTAGGTCGTTCGGAGTTAAGTCGTTCGTCCATGGGTCGTGAGTCGTTCACGAGTTAACTTTAGGTCGTTCTGGAAGAATTGGCACTTCGGAATTAGGTCGCTCACGAGTTAAGTCGTTAGGTCGCTCGCGAGTTAGTACCATAGGTCGCAGGGCTTTAGGTCATTCTGGAAGTATTGGCACTTCGGAGTTAGGTCGCTCGCGAGTTAAGCCTTAAGTCGTAGGTCGCTCACGAGTTTGGCCTTAAGCCGTAGGTCGCTCGCGAGTTAAGCTTTAAGTCTTAGGTCGTTTCCGACCTATAATCTCTAGGCAAACGTTAAGTCGCTCGCCCTGGTTTATCTCGTAGGTCGTCTCCGACCTAAGCTCCAGATAAGTCGTTCGAGTTAGGTCGTTGGACCATTTACCTTAGGTCGCTCGTCCACTAAGTCGGCCTGGTTTATCTCGTAGGTCGTCTCCGACCTAAGCTCCAGATAAGTCGTTCGAGTTAGGTCGTTGGACCATTTACCTTAGGTCGCTCGTCCACTAAGTCGGCCTGGTTTATCTCGTAGGTCGTCTCCGACCTAAGCTCCAGATAAGTCGTTCGAGTTAGGTCGTTGGACCATTTACCTTAGGTCGCTCGTCCACTAAGTCGGCCTGGTTTATCTCGTAGGTCGTCTCCGACCTAAGCTCCAGATAAGTCGTTCGAGTTAGGTCGTTGGACCATTTACCTTAGGTCGCTCGACTCTGTTAAGTCGGCCATGTTGGGTCGTGAGTCATCGTTAGGTCGCGAACACCTCTAGGTCGCAACCACTAAGTCGCTTGACCTCTTAGACCCCTAGGTCGCAGCCGTTAGGTCGTATGACCCTTGAGTCGTTAGGTCGTTAGACCTCATTTTGTCTTCACTAGGTCGTACCGTTTTGGTCGGGGCGCTGCCCCCTGGACCCCCGCGACCTGACCGGGCAGGCCGAACCCCGTAAGCGGTGGCGTTGCCCCCGCACCCCCACCTTGGGGGGTTGCCACCCCCCCTGGACCCCCCCTCCGTAGGGGATCTTATCTGAAAAACATTGAGCTGATTTCCTTGGATTTTATTCGCATCTCCGTATGCGATCTTTGTGACTGATTGTTTCTACACTTGCTTATGTGTTTTGTCACTTTATAATACAAAGGTTTCAATACTAGTAGTAAATATCAAAACTCTTTTAACAAACAATTTCAACTCTATTTTTAATAACAAAGCTCTTTTCTTAAACCATTTTCCAATCTATTAGTATATACAAGCCTTTACCTCACTCGGATGAGAAATCTAATTAAACGACTTAGTAAAACAAGTGGTATGAAACGCTTGCGTTCACTTCGTCGGTTAATTCTTGGACTTGTTCGATTGAACCTCTTGTGACAATTTTATTAGTGAAGATTTACAGTTTGTTCGTAAATATTTAAGTTAAGCAAGTGGTTATGGGACATGAAGCTAAACTTCTATATTTACTAGCTTAGTGTAATTGACACTTCTCGTTGATCTTGATGATCGCTTTATGAATTAGACTAGCAATTGCGCGATGTCTCTTTCATTGCAAGGTTAGACTAGACACCACTTGTGTGATTCCATTCACACATACCTTTCTGCTTTTTGGTTAGTCTTGACCTCAATCTGTGTGATTCCACTCACACATGTGGGGTAGCTCCCCATGGTCTTCGGACCGTCATGTGATAGGCCTCTTTCCCTTTTTATGATTTCTGGATTTCTCGTGTTGATTTCTGGAATTTATGTCATTGACTTGTTATGAGTACAAGTTTAGGGTATGATGCCCTCTTCGAATCTTTGAGAAGATTCTTGTGATATTGATTATCTCTTATTGATTGATCTTCTGTTGATCATTATTTACATACTTATAGTGGTATGTCGTTATGGATATTTATGTTTATGCCATATCTTTTATGTTATATCATGTCATCTGATATTTATAGCTAGACTGATCCGTTTATTATTTTCTTAAATAATACTCGGGTCAGACCGAGATGTTACAGGTGCTTCTGCTTGACTTCTTCCCAGGGATTCATCACTCTGACTTTTGGCTAACTGTTTAGATTAGCAGTTTTTGTTGTATACACTTGAGATATAGACTCATAGTTGTATTCTTTTGTATAGCACGTGTTGCTATTCTTTTGTATTATCGTGGATCTTACTGACCACTACTCTGATGTACACTTTCATGTGTTAGTTATATATTCATATCTTCTTCCGCCTTTGTGATATGGATATCTGTGACTGATTTGTGATATGATTATTTCTATGTTTGTTTCCGAAGATTATTTATAGCCACCGTGTGATAAGCAATTACATGGATGGTCGCTCCTCAACAGCCTTATTCTCCGTGCTAGTTGACAGCACTACTCCGGAGTGTTCTTGGCTAGCGTGGGTATAGAGGTGGGGCGTCACATTATGATTTCTTGATTGACACGGTGTTGATTTCGATTTCTTGGCTACCACGGTGTTGACTTTGGTTTGAACTTCGGTTTGATAAATTGTTAAATATACTGTAGCATTTTCAATGCTCGGCCATTTTGGAATTTTTGATAATCTGGTTCTTCTCTGTGTCTTCATCACCGATTTGATTTGAAACTGTTGATTTCGTTTATGGCCACCACGATTTCGATTTCTGTTGACTTCGGTCACTTGATTTAATTATGTTGATTTTGGCATTAACTTGTTCAACTTGAAACTGTTTTGGTTTCTGGCACTTTGTTCATTTTCGGCTTCATAAAGTTTTTCAACATCACCAGACTTCGGCTTGTACCTTATTTACTTGCATCTTTGATATCTTATGCATTGTGGTATTGTGCATTTCATCTTGTATCTGTGTCACAGTGATGCATCAAGTTTCTTCACTGGTCTTTGCTGTATTGAGTTGCATCGCTGGTCTTCTTCTTTACTTGGTTTTGTACTGTCTACACTTGATTCATTCGATCTAGTTCACATTATACTAGTTTATTGTTTTCATACTTCGTGGTTGAACTGGTATGGAGCAGTTTGACATACAGTTGCATTTACTATTTAACTGCTTCATGCTTGTGTAGCCTTTGCCTGTTTTAAGTTTTGTGCTTGTTAACTTCTGCTTCATGTTGTTAGTGCACTTGTATTTCATGGTTGTTGTTGTTGCTGAAATGTTGGTTGATGCTGTGTTATCATATTCACTTGGTGGCATTTGGTTTGCATACAGTTTTCACTCTGCATCCTTGCTCATTAATCATTTGATCCACTGTTGCATTCATGTGTACATTAGTCTCTGATCTGTTGGCACTGGTTCATGTACTTGAATGTGAACTTGTTGACTTGGTCATTATTGTAGCTTCACTACAACCATATGTGTGCTGTATATTTGCTTTGGTTAGATGCACATGTATATTTTGTTCACTTTGGTTTTGCTGTCACTACATGTATGTATTTCTTGCATTAACCTGAACTGGTCTGGTTTGCTTCCATATCATGGCTGGTTCATGTAGATATGTGACTTGTTTGCATTGTTCACTTGATTACTGAACTAGTTCTGGGTTGATCTGGTTAATTTGTTGAGTCATCATTTTTGGCAGTTCTTGTTTCATTTCATTTTTAATTTGCACCTGTGTTGAGTTGACCTTGGCCATTGCATTGTTGAGACTGGGTTGTACTGTCCACTTCATTTCACTGTTGCTTGAGACTGGGTTGTACTGTCCCCTTCATTTCACTGTTGCATACATGTTGACTTTGTATTTTTGTCACTCCAAGTCTGAGTGTTATTCATGCATCCAGTTGTGCATTCGTACTTGATGTACTTGTCGACTTTGCTCACTACCTGGTTGACATGTATGTATGCATGGACTGTCTAGTCTTTGTTGATCTGAGTTTCACTATATGGTTGTGTTCATTAGCTTGATAGTAATCCTCATAGTATTTGTGAAATGCCGTGACTGTTCTTCGTTTCACTGTGCAGTGCTATACCTATTGCTTTTGTTGTTCCTTCTATTCTTTGATCTCAATATTTATGTGTAGTGATGTTGAGGCAGCGCACACGTGCACTTATACATTTGGATTTTGGTCGAGGCATGTTTTAGTTGTCTTGACCATTTTCATGAACTTGCACCTGTGTTGAATCCAGCTTGGAGCTCGGGTTTGACCTTGTGCTGATATTGTGACATTATTTTTATTGCACTTGAGTTGAACCCGGCATTTTTGGTTTGACCTGTGCTCACTTGTCCCTGCAATTTTATCAAGTGCATATATCAGGTGCACGGCCTTGTGGAAGGTACAGTGATACACTGTGCATGTCAGAAGCTGTTCGTGTATGATGAATTCGAATTTAAATGATGACGAACAACCCAAATAACTGAGGCAAATATTATTTTCAAAATCCACATTTTATTTTATACTGTAAAAATATTTCCTTTTCAATTTTACTGCGTCAATATTTATTTTTGCAGATTGCTCAGATGCTGGATTCAAACTGGAATAAAGTTGTAGATAAAATACGAGTGAATGAGCGATATGTAGTGAGGTGTATTTATAAATGATAAATTGTGATGTAGTCGAATTTGTATTGTATTTCTATATGTATAGTGAGAGCTTGAATTAGTATTATTCAAAATTGTAATAAATATTTGTTTGAATAAAATATTCGTTTGAATTTATATTATGTGTTATTTATTTTATTCAGCAAATATTTATTTAATTATGTGAAAAATATAATAGTACATTAACAAATACATTTAAATGAATATATATATATATGTTTATTATCATCAAACAAAAATCATATAATCGCATATTCAACACTTTATATAACATATAAACTCTTATTTTCCCCTTTATTTGGATTCATTGTACATCATCAATCGATAATCAAAAATCGGGATCAATAATCGTTGCTATCAAAGCCCGACTAGGGAATCAAGTACCATCCAGTTTTAAGGATATTCCATATACAACTACTCTATAGATGGAACTCTTAGGATTTCAACATATACTGTATTTATGTTTGCAATCAATACAAATACGTTCACTCAACGTTTCTTAAGTTCAGAAATCGACTAACCTATGCTTTAATACTAAATGTAACAACTCGAACTTCAATGGGCCCAGATTTTTGCTAAATCGGAATCCCAAGTCCGCAAAATACGCATCATTGGTTTGGCATCTTGAAAGAGGAAAATATACTATGGCACTAATGGTAATAACTCATGGTTGAAATAAGAAAATATAATAGATCAATGTAATTACGTAACAAAAATTGACATCTCAAATGTTAAGAGCCTTAGCTAGGCAAATGCTCCAAACCAACACCAGTAACTACCCTTCCAAATCTTGTGGGTTGTAATGAGTAGGGGATCCGAACAACATTCTGGTTATTGGTAAATTACACATCTTATACATAACACTGGCTTAAGTCGATTGTTCCCTATTTCATGCTATGTTATATTTTACTATTAGTCCATATGACTTTATCGCTACGTACAAACCGTATCCATCTACCCCATGTAGATTAATGTCTATGAGGTATACATATGCACACATATATATAGACACACGCACACCCCCCAAGTCCACTATTGGACCTAGATACTATCCACACTAGTATCAACCGGTCGACACCTCATAAAGATCCATCGTCATCATATCATCGAGGAAATCCTGCCATGCGCGTTGACGATCTTTAGTCCACAAGGTCCTAATATTTCAGTGATTTTTTTACGTATTCCAACCGTATGCATACCTCCATATGCTTCTAATATGGTGGATTTTAGGTTCCAATGCACCACCTTGTAGAATTGAGGCTCACGAACCACCTTGTAGAATTGAGGCTTTACGAATCACCTTATGGAATTTAGGCTACATGAACCACCAAATGGAAATTAGGCTCCATGACCACCTCCCCATCTAAGTTTTGAAGGAATCTTTGTATGGGTTAACTAGCCATGCCCTATCAAACAAACTAATAAACAACTATGGTGTTGTATAACCCTATCCTTCCCGTTGACTACAAGTGACCGATGCCGAGCTCGAGAAATATGGAACTCTTACCCGAGTTTATAGTACGCAAGTAAGTTAGTATACATACACTTATTGCAACTTATTTTGGTACCTAGGAACACAGACTTTCTATGCCCCGTTGTATAAATCTAATCTTGTTCACCGTCCATTTAGATTGCCTAGTGCAATCGACGCAATACCTAAACACTAAAACTTGAAGTAGACCTAATTTATTTGTGCACATTTTCCCTTAAGACAATCATAACAGATATCTATAATTATGATAAACAATTTATAAATAAGGTAACAAGCACAGTATAAACCTTGGGATATCCATCTAGTACGATATCGTACATTCACCACTAGTCCTATTGGTTGGATATGTTTTTTGCATCCCAACCTAGTCTAATGACCTTTAGACATTGGTCCACTATAATTATAACTGATAACTTATAATTATTCACACCCATCATAAATGCATATTCGAGGCTACTTATATACATATTTTAGACTTATGCATACGTATTCTTGTTTTATTTCCATTATTGCGTCAACATCTTTTTAGTTTAACTTTAAGTCTTCAGTCTAACTATACATTTATCATTTATTTCATTAACTGCCTCTTATTTTTATCATTGATTTCATTACTACAACATTCATTAGTTCAACTTTGATTTCTATTCCTTTTCATTTAATTATAAGACTTTATCCATTTCATTAATTCGTCTTATCTCTCTTGCCTTTTTTTTCATTAGTTTCCATTTTGTTAACCTTTTTGTTTCATTCTTATCTAAATATTCCACCTTTTGTATTTATTCATTTTAATAAATTTGAATTAAACTTTATCAACTAATTGTTTCAGGATAAATTTCCATATCTTATACAAAAGAAGTGGTTTGTGCGGTGTTTGTTACTGTAAGGAATAATCTTTTTATTTATTGAAATAAATAGCATAAAAAATGGTAAGCATCCCTATTTTGTACACATTTTCTTTTATAAGAATATATTCACATTTTTATGAATTTAGACTTAATAATATATCGAAATCTACATGTAACAATACAAAGTCCAGTAAATTAAAATATTACTAAAATACTAAAAGTCGAAATAACATTATTAATTAACATTGAATAAAATGAAATTCCAGTTCATTACTTTAAGGTTAACTAAAATCCAACTTAAAACATAGAATTATCATCGTAAAACATGAAAGTTATCAGTCGTAGAACATATAAATTGTTAGTTGTAAAATATATAAATTATCGGTCGTAAAACATGAAAATTGTCAGAAGTAGAAACTTACAGTTTTAATCATTATGTAATTACAGAAATAAAACTAATCATTACGTAATTATATAGGAAAATTTTTAGTCTTTAACATTTCACATTTATGAATTTATTCATATTTTAAATTCAATTTATAGACATAAAGGAATAGGTTTTCAATGATATAACCTTGTGTTATATAAAAATATGTAATATTCCCACTCACCTTTAATTGGCACTCACAAATCTCTAGATTTAATCCAAACTTGACCTTATTATTTCTATTCTCCAGTTTTTGACTCTCTTTTTGAATCCACATACAATATTCGAATGGATCTCAATATAAATTGAATAAGGAAAAGAGATTTAGGTTTAGGTTTATTAATTATAACCAGATCTAAAAGTTTACCATTGATGTAGTAATTTGTATCTATCTTCTATCCTCTATCGTTTTATATTCTTCTCCAAAGTGTATACATGCAATCTATTCTATTTTTGTGAATGTTAAAATTCTTGCAAGAGAATAGAAAGTGATAGAGCTTCCACGCTCATTAGAAAAATAATGAGTTTGAAGTGAAATCTAGGTCCTAATTTATAGAGGTACAAATCAGCGCTAACGGTCGGATTAAACTATTTCAGTCTGGGTCTTACGGCCACTCTTTACTGCCATCCTCAATTATGCATGAGTCGATCCCCTTAACCCATGGTCGACCACTCATGGTCGATCTGGGTAGTTTACAGTCAAGCTAGTACGTGAATTTTCACGCATTTCTTAATATTTGTTGATTTGTTTACTGTTTTATACGATTACATTGCTTTGTTTCCTTTCATATTTAATTACTATTATCCTATTCCTTAATTAAATTAGTTAATAGTCATGTCATCATTAACATTAACAATGTTAATCAATCATTAGTTTATTTTAGATTATTTCCTTAATTGCATTTTTTATAGTTTCCAACTGTAAATATTCAAACACTAATAACTTTTTCATTTGAACTCCGATTGGAAAAGTTTATATATGAAAATTGATCAAAAAATCACCAAAAATCCAATGATAAAAGTTTTATTGCCAAATTCTCACATTTGTAAAAAAAATACATTTTTCGCTGTTTTTTACTAATTAATTAATTTCTTTTTAATTAATTACCATAAATGTGAGGTGTTGCAATCAACCTTGCCTTTAGTTTATTCACACCACATTATTAATGTAGGCTAGACAACTGCGCACTTCCAATACTTGAGTTAGGGTTTCTTTCCATACCACATCACATGTGGTGTTTTAGGTGTAAATTTAGTGGACGAGAAGTTTAACATATAAGTTGTAGTTTCTAGCACGTATCCCCAGCTAGACAGGGGTAACATGGCTTTATTCATCATATAATGAACCAAATCTAGTAAGATTCGATTCCTTTACTCCTATATACCATTATGTTGTGTAGTATGTAGTGGAGTAATCGGAGAGAGTATCCCATTATCTTGTAAGTACTATTGGAATTCCTGTCCATTGGAATCACCTCTTCGATCAGATCGAAGAATCTTAATCTTATGGTCCATTTTGTTTTCAACTTTATTTTATATTAAAAAAAATTCATAGACATCGAATTTGTTCTTCATAAGATATACATATGCTTGTCTTAAGAAATCGTCATTTAAAGTAACAAAGAAAGAACTATTATCTTTGGTGATTACATGCATTAGACCACATACATCACTATGTACTAACCCTAAGAGTTAATCGGCTTCTTTCATTTCCGCCGTTGAAGGGGTGCTTGATCATTTTACTTTTAAGACATGATTCATATGTGTCAAATGATTTGGAATTAAATGAAGGGAGAAAACCTTCAATTTTTAGTTTATGTATTTGTTTCTCACTTATATGACATAGCCAACCATGCCAAAGAAAATTGTCATTTAAATTATTTGAAGAACTATTCACAGAACACATATAATTAGTATTGATTACATAAATATCATTTTCACGAATACTGTAACAACCTGCATATTTTACAATTATATATTTAAATGTTTTATTTAAATATAGATCGATAATTTAATTAAAGTCCAAAATGCGACTTTTTGTAAACAGTTGAATCCATACACACGACCACTTTCATTGAGTTCAAATCAATACTTACAAATTGTTTAAGTATAAACATGTGATATCCAGGAATTTTAGACAATATCAACTTAATAATCTTTATATAAAATTAAATTGTTATCGACAATATTGACTAATAAAATATGTTTTGGTTTAATAATCTGAATAAATAAATATTTAACTTGTGAATTGTCTTTTTAAAATGCTAAAATAAATGTTTAAATTATAGTGTATATATATTTGTATATATATTATAGTTTATCTTTGTTTGGAATTTAACTTACATGAAAATAAATAAATGAAGTTTTGTTTTTAAATTCTAATAAAATATTGAGTAATTAGGAAATTATGTTTTAAATTAATATTTAGCATTTTAAAATCTATTTTAACTAGTAATTATATGGTCTCATAATATTTAAATTAAGTATGAAATTGTTTAAAAATTTTCATAGCTTTCTTTTTGTTTTAAATTTAAATAAAATTGATTTTATTTGTTTTTAAATATTATTTGATTAAATATGAATTGAGAATATTTTATATAAGTTTAAAATACAAATAGCATATGATTTAAATTTATTTATTATAAAAGTGATTTATAATTTCTTTCTAAATCATATAAAATTTGTTAAATTGTTATTTTTAAGCCATATTAATAAATATACTATTTTTCACAAATAAAAAGAAGAATTAAAATAAGGAAATAGTATTATCATTTTAAATTGAATAAATTGATTTTAATTTTGATTTCAAAAGTTTAATTTGATTTTAAATTTTATTTTGAAATTCAAATTAATTGAATTCTTTAAAAATATTTGTGTAGGTTTTAATTTATAAATTGTTTTATTTACATTTTCTTAAAATAAGGAAATTCATATATATTTACATAAACATAACATAAATTAAGGAAAACCCTTTATAAACATATTAATATATAACTAAATTATATAAAAGACAAGTGTTAAGTCTTAAACAAATCTAAGCTACATGTGTAAATTGTAAAACAAACAAAATGACAAGTGTCATTTGATCTTTTCTTTATTTTTATTAAAATATTTTCAGCCTTTTAAAACATTTCCCACTTTTCTTTATTTTCTTTTAGAAATCAAATGCTAGTGAATAAAAGAAACATTTCACTTAAAATCTAAAACTCTCAAAACCCCTTAAAAACAAAATCTGCATATTTATTTCAAAAGCAAACTCTAAGATCTGTAACTCCTCTCAAAACCAAAACCTGTAACAAGAACATCAACATGCAATTTCAAAGTTACTGCATAATCAAGTCTGCATTTTACCTAAAGATCACTGCAAATTTGAGAAAATCAAAATGAAGCCTGCATTTTTATCAAAATGACCTACATGCATCTATGTTGGTCAGAAATTCAAATACAAGTAATTTCAAGTCTGCATCTTTATCAAGAATTGAAGAATCATACACCTGCAACAATTAAATCCAAATGCAAGTAATTTCAAGTCTGCATCTTTATCAAGAATTGAAGAATCATACCCCTGCAACAATTAAATCAGTTGACAAACTACTCCAAACTTTAAAGTTTGAATGCTATGTTCTTTAGATTTAAAGTGGGTAACTTTTATTTTTAAAAATTCTAAGGTGAATCTGGTTATTGAATCATGTTTTAATATAAGTTGTATTGGTATATTTGGTAAAACTCTTGTGAATTTGTGTTGAGAGTTATCTGAAAATTTGGATTACCTGTAGAACATTTCTGTTCTAAAGATTCCATGCCTGGTTTCAACTTAAATCATTCCCTTGACATTAATATTTGAAACTTAGGATTTAGAAAGTACTGTTTGATTAAGCTATGAACTAAATTATAAAATTTTGATTTACTTAAATAGAAACTGTAATTTCTCAGTAAATCAAGTTTAGAGGTAAAAATCATGTCACTGTTAAAATTCAAACACTGGTGATTGTGTAATTCATATATACAAATCAAAACTTTGGATTAATTCATGATTTTTAAATGTAAAATCATAAATTAAAAATGGGTTTTGATTGTGCATATGGGTGTAGAGAAAAATAGGGGTTTTAGGGTGTCTCTGGTGATTCAAGTAGTAATGGTGGCTGTGCTTTTGTTTGAATGAAGAAGAGTGATCAAGCTCTTTACAAAAATTATCAAATTTGTGAATTGATTTTTAGGATTAGCAGTGATAAGGGTTTTTATTCTGTAACGCTAAGTTTTTAACAAATAAGGAAGTTGATCACCTCGGTCTCTAGGATTGATCGAGCGTGATGGGACTTTGAGCATGGGTAGTTGGGTCAATGACTAGGGTTTGGCCGGAATTTTAACACTAACTGTGGTTAGGGGTCAGAGTTTGGGTCGTTGACAGGTTTGCATTTGGGAAAGCTCGGTGTTCCTAGGTTTGGGAGTAGAGGCTGGATTTTGATTTTAGGTGGATGGTGGGATTTTGGTGATCGCGAGATGATGAGTGGGTGGTTTCCGATGAGATGGAGGATTAGAGAGATGCCGTAGTTGATCAAAGTCACGGTGCATGTGCACCGTGCACTAATGTTTTCTGGGGAAATAGGTTTTAGCATTGGTGAAGTATACTCGAGTATGTCTCGGGTAGTTCAAGTTTTTACTCGAAGTAATTTAGGTTATGTCTCGAAGTAAGATAGTTTTGGCTCGGGTAGTTTTTTTATGCAGTGTTTTGTTTTCTGAAACTTGAACTGTTTCAGGTTTTCAAATTTTAAAACTAAATTTAATCTAAAAAGAAAGAAAAGTCTGATTTAAAACAAGTTTTAAAGTAAGATTAAATTATGAATTCAAATAGGTTTGAATTCCAGATTTTAGATAAACAAGATTTGTAGAAAATGAAATATGTAAAAACTGAAACCTGCACAGTTTTTTATTAAAAGTGAATTTAAAACTGGAAGTAAAATTTAAACAAGATTTAAATTTCTAAGTCAAATCTGAATTTTAAACCTGAATCCAAATTTGAAGTTGAATCTGGAAGTTTCAAATAAAAACAAGTTATAAATTCAAATGTTATAATTAAGTCGAATATTTTAGAATTTTATAGCATATGAAATGAAATTTAAACAGAGTTTAAATTTAATCTTTGAATTTAAATCTGAAGCATGATTTGAATTTTGGTTGTAATGTAAATGAGATTTGAATTTAAATGTTTCAATATCATTTGAAATACTTAAGGTATTTTAGATTTGTTTAAATTGAATATGTGCTAATGTTAAACTATTCTTTTAAAATTGCTTTAAGAGATAAGTGATCTTTTAAAATGAAAACTAAAGAGTTTTTAAATACTTAAAATCTTGTTTAATTTTGAATTTAATTTAATTTTAATTTTAATTTAAAATAAAATTTGGAAAAAAAAATTAAAAGGAATTTGGTTTAAATTATTTTGATAATGATAATTAAATCATTAATGAGGTTAATGGTTTTCATTAAATTGTTTTGAACTTAATAATTTTCTGATCAAGGTAATTAAGTTTATAATAAATTAATTTTAATTAGGGTATTAATTAAATAATTAAGGGTTTAATTAATTAATAAAAAGATTAAGTAAGTAAATTAAACTTGATTAAAGAGTGATTTAGAAATTAATTTAAATAAGATTTGATTAATTTAATTAAAGAATTGAATTTATTAATCAAGTAATTAATAATTAATTAAGTTTTTAATTATCACTTGATTAATTGTAACATCCTGCCTTTTCGCATGCTTTAAATCGACACACGTGCCAATTCAAACCATATGTAAGGGCGGAATGTTATGGGGTAAATAAGAAAAAAAACAGGGAAAGAAAAACAAAATAGAATCTCACAGCGGAAGGATAAAATATAATAATAAATGTACAGTTCATAAACTATTTACAAACATTTGATTCTTCTTTATACAATAAATATCAAAGTTCACATACCAATCATAATCAATGCAGCGGAGTTAAATAGTGAAGTGGAATATAATTAATAATAATAGTAGAAATCTCCGTCTTCATCCTCCAGATCAAAAGTCTTCGATCCTGAAACGCACGGACTGACACGAGCGAATTTGAAAAGACAAAACACTCGAGTCAGAACTAAAAGATATTATGTGAGTTAAATTAACAGAAATAAATATGAGTGCAGTAACTCAAGAGATGCTTGGAATTGACATCTCCTAAGGATCCGTTAAACTATTTACTATATAGTGTATTGCGCTATTACAATAGTGTCTATTTGTAAAATAAACTTACTTTTTAATAGCGTTAAGGGGTTACCCATATAGCCCTTAACACAAATAATGCCAATAGTCTATACAGTACCGTAATACCTCCTGATCGGGAGGCTACCAGAGCATACTCCATAGGCACGACAAAAATAGAAACTCGTACAAGGCGCGATAGGGTAGGTGACAAGGCACAACTAGGCAATGCCAGGGTAGATATACCAATTACGCTTCTGGGTCGGTGGTAAAGCGTAGCGCGCAGCTACCGTCCACCTCGAGCCACACCCCTAAATAAAATCAAAAGTGGCCACCGAATCAATCCAAAGTCAAAGTATAATATCGAAGGGATGTGTCCGATCAAAGGTGCTACCTTATTAACCCGTCGATCGCTCCTGTTTTAGCCACCTTATGCCAATTCACGGAAGTCGGGTCCATGTATTTACCTTAAAGGAAACGCCACCACCATCCTACTTCATTCTGGAATCTCCACCGCATACACGGTTGTTAAAGTGGTTTTCGGGGTTGGCAGAGAGTATGACAACTTCCGATCCCGGTCTCTTCAACAACCAAACGTTATTATAACACCGCGGTCTTTAAAATAGTTTATACTTTAAAACTAGAAAATAATTATCCAAAACCCATAAATACGATATCATTCCCATTTCGAAAACAACTTATTTCGATGTTATTTTTATAAAACGCAAATAAATAATATCATTTTTATTTCAAATATATTTCTTTTCCAAAATCATACTGCTTAAAATTTATAATAACTGGAAACCAAACATTTGGATTATAACTTTCAAAATATAATACTTCGAAATTCATAGCTTTAAAACCATAACTTCTAAAACTTAAATGGTTTTGGATATTCAACAGTATATAGAATAAATAGTTGATTTTATATTACTTTATAAAATAAAATAATTTCCGCGACTTACCATTTATTTCATTTAAGATTAAGTCAAAATCCATAAATTAAAAATCGCTTTCAGTTTCAATAAACCACTTCAGTTTCAATATATTTCAAACTTTGAATATTAAACAATTGGAACTAAGGTCGGAAATTTCTATTCAACAAATTTAAAGACCTATTATTTATTTTGAAATATTGGCATAATAGATCCGAAATCATTTTAAATAAAACTCAAATTACTTTTAACTATCAAAATTTCCTCCAATTTATTTATACTAGAAATATTCATTTAATCCATCTTGAATAAAATTTCAGTTATAAATATCATACCTTTTAAAATTCCAAGTTAATAAATTCTACATCAACTTATGAAGTTAAATTCTTAATTAAGCTCGATTCCAAATGAACTTTCAACTTCACTCCCAATATAAATTGATTTAAAACATTAAAACTCTATATATTCTCAATATCTTAACATGTACTTAACCATATAATATAAATAATCAAACTCCATTATTCATCTTATTTATTTTATTTAACAAATTCATACACAGCTTAAATTCAATAATTTAACCATATATGTACATAAAATAAGATTTTATATAAGGTCAAAAATTAATATTTATTAAACCGTAATCTATCCAAAACAATAAAAATCCTTTCAAAAAAATAATTTTATATATATATTGCGATGCCTGTATATAATTTTCTACCCTATGGTCAAGTGATACGGATATTTATCATTTCAATCCGCAATTTAAAATAAAAATTACGGTTATATATCATTTCAAACCGCAATCCCGAATGAAATGCATAACAACTTGCATTTAATATAAATAAACGTCCATTCATCCATCAAAATCATACATCCATTTATCACAAACATCATCCAATCCAAACAATACATCAAAATATAACAGGTAATAAATAACAGGCATTTACTGGCAGTTTGTTTTGTAAAGTAAATTAACTAAAATAAAACTATCAGTTTATATGCACAGATAAATTTAAGTAAAATTTTAACTGTCAATTTATATGCAATAATTGAATTAAATAACAAGTAAATTAAATAAATGTGTACTTTATGAATTTTATCTTTTAAAAGCTAATAAATTGATTCCTATTTATAATGTATGTATACATATTTATATTGCAAATGGATAAGTTTGATTTGAAGATAAATGAACAAATAAAATAAAATTTGGTTTTTAAAATTCTAATATTCATTTGATAATTTGAAGATTATTATTTTATTTAATAAATAACTAATTGTTTAAAATACTTGATGTAATTGTTTTAAATTGTATAATTGTATTTTAAACATGGTTTAAAATTTTAATAAGATAAAACAAAAGTTTATTTTATTTGTTTTAAATATAGCTTAATAATTATAATTTGGAATTTATATGAAAATTTAAGGTACTTTTTATATATTAAACATTAATGTATTTAAATAAGTTAAATAGTATATGTAATTTATGATTTCTTTTATAAATGATTTAAAATTAATAAATATGTTATTTTCTAATAATAATAAATGTATAAATGAAGAGATGTTTTAAAAGGCAAAATTATTACTGTCAAATTAAATATGTTAATATAAATTAGTTTTAAAATTGGATTTCAAATGTATAAATAGCATTTGAATTTGAATTCATTTTGAAATTCAAATGAATAAACATATATGAATAATCATATTTAAATTTTGTAAGAGGGCTTTCATGTTTTATAAATTGTTTTATTTCATTAAAAAGAAATATATATACATTTATTAATGAAACTACTATATATGTATTTAATAAAGAAAAGAGGATTTTTATTTATCTTTAAGTTAAAGTATAAAACAAATGTTAACATTTTAATCAATTAATAAGACAAGTGTAAACAATTAAACTACTTAATTTGACAAGTGTTATCTCTTTATACAATTGTCGTTTTTTATTTTGATTTTCTTTTAATTTTTAAAATAAATCATTCATACTTATATAAAAACATGTTTCCTTCATTTCTATTCTTTCCTAGTTTTCATTTCTCAAGAAAAAAAAAATCTCAGCTGAAACAAATTTGTTTCAGAAAACTCTCAAACCTGAAATCAAAACTGTAACCAAATCAATATCTTATATTTCTTTTTCAAAATCAAAACCTGCACCTGAAATCTTTTCAAAAGCAAATGAAAGCCTGCATCTGGAAACCAAAGCCTCTGCATTTTTTTTGAAATCTGGGAATCAAGTGTTGTCTGCATGCAAGATAAATCAAGCAACAGCAAGTCCATGTTTCAAAAAGCATGCATGCAAATTTAAAAGCAAAGAAATTCAAGTTTTGTCCAAAGCATTTTAGGAAATTTGTGCTCTGCTTACAGAACAGTTTTCAAAACATAGGTGAGTAACTCTTTTTGAAATTTAAATATAAATGGTTGCTTAAATAGGTATGTTTGTGTATGCTATTTGGATTGCATGTTGATTTGTGTGTCTGTGAATATGATTTTGAATATATTGCAGAATATATGCATATAATGTTTGAATGTTTGTGACTATGCTTCCTCTGATCCTTGTTTCAGGTCCTGTTTCTAAAAAAAAATAGATAATCCTCTTGCTTTAGTTAAAATATCTTGTTAAGGTTTAGATTCTGTAATAATTATGTTAATTAGACCATAGTTTAGTTTAGGAAACTTATTAAGTAAAATCAAATAGAGGAATGTATCTGGAAAATTGTAAAGCTTCAGTGGATGATTAATAAACTTCAAAACACAAACATTATAAAGTTTAAATGCTATATTGTAAAATGAAAACTTAAACAAAATAATGATTTTTAAAACTAAAATCATATTGTTTAGTTAGGATTTGGAACTGCAGTACCCATTTGAACTCAAATTGGGTTTTGGTCAATCCATGATGACCAAGTTAATTTGAGTGTTTGGGGTTTTTGGTGGAGGTAGAGTAGTGATCAGGGAGTGGGGAAAAAAATGTCAGGAAGATGATAAGTGTGCGGTGGAGGCGAAGGGAGGGTGACGAAGTCTATAAACCTAATTTTACTAGTCTGGTACATTTTGATCATCTCGAAGTCAAGAATCGATCGAGTGCAGTAATTCTTGGGGTAATGGGGGCTTGAGTGTTGAAGAAGAGGTGGACGGAGTTGAAACACCTCCGGTGACCGGAAGAGCAAGGATGAGGAAGGTTTTCGGTCTGGTGGATGTTAACTGTTGTTTCCTGATTCTGTTCGTGGTGTTCGAATTTCTATTTCGTGATGCTAGTATGATTTTGATGGCCGTGGTGGGTTTTAGGGTTGGTCGTGGACTCGTTCGATATGTTGGTGGAGGCCGGAGATGGCCAGAGCTACCGTGCATATGCACGGTGGGGGGTGGTGTATCAGGTGAGTTTTTTTTGTTTTTGTTTTGGGTTCGCTGTGTTTTGTACTCGAGCTATACTCGAGTGAATGTGAATTTTTGCTCAAAGTAGGTTTGCGACTCGAAGCAAATTAAGGGGGAACTTGGGTTGCTTTCTGAAATTGCAGGTTTTTGAAACCTGTAGTTTTAATTTAAAGATTTGTTTTAAAATCTTAATGCAGGGTTTTTGAAAACAGAATTTAAGACAAATTTAAAATTTGAATTTCAAATGAGTTTTGAATCCGGGTTTGAAATTTAAATTTAAACTTTGAAGAAAAATGTTTAGAACAACTTCAAGAGTTTAAATATTTTAATTTAGGATAAGCTTTAAATTTAAGTAAGGGTTTAAGCATAAGTTTAAATCTAGAATCAAACTTCAATTTTGAAACAATGTTTGAAAATTAAGGAAGTTTTAAAAAGAAATTAAAATGTTTAAACAAATTGGTTGTTCAAACATACTTAAATATGATTTGTATTTTTAAATGAATTTGGAGTTTAAATTTCTTATAACTTCTTTTATAAAATAAGAATAAAGCTTTAAAAGATTTTAAAATGTTTTTAAAACTTTGTTTAAGTTAAGTTTGATTTCTTTTTTAAATTTAAATTTAAAATGTAATTTGAAAACAATTTTGAGTTAAATTGTTTTAAGTCACTTTGTTAATAATAAAGAAATCAGGAATAAAAAATGTTTTATTTTTTAAAAGTAAATTTAAGATTTAATGATCTTTGTTTCATTAAATTAGTAAGATAATTTAAATAATGTAATTAATTAATTTGTTTAATTAATTAAAGATTTGAAATAAATTAATTAAGGTTAATTAAATTAGTAATTAATTTAAGTTAATTACTTAAGAAAGGTAATTAAAAATTTGTTAATAAGTTAATGAAGGCCATTAACTTGTGATTATTTATTTATTAATTTTGATAATTAATTGGATTAATTAATTTAAATAATCAATTATAAAACTTAATTAAGTATGATTACTTTATGGAAATAATTAAAGTTATTAATTACTCATTTTAATTAATTAATTTATTAATTGGGTTAGTTTAAATTAATTAATTAACTTTAATTAATTTAGGATAATCCTTGAATGGGTTGATAAGTAATCATTGAGAAATAATTACTTAGAGAAGTAATTAAGAAAAATAAATTACTGGAAGTAATTAATTGAAGTATGGTATTTTGGGATTAATTACTTTGTGTAAATAATAATGAGGATAATTACTTTGTGTAAATAATAATGAGGATAATTACTTTGTGAAAGTGATTAATAATTAATTACTTTGTGTAATTAATTTAAGCATTAATTAATTAAGTTATTTGAAATATTAAGTGATGTAATTAATTAAAAGTAATTAATTACTAATGAGATTAAATCAAGATTGATTAATAAATATAATTAATTATTAAATGTAATTAATTTGGGAGTAATTAAGAAGTAATTAAGAGTAGTTAATTACCAAATGTAGTTAATCAAGAATGATTAGTAATTGTGATTTGATTAAGGTTAATTACTTAATGTAATTAATTTAAATAAGTAATTAATTTAAATTAATTAAGGATCATTAATTAATATAATTAATGATGTAATTTAGGGATTAATTAATTAAGATTAATTAATCAATGATAAGTGATTAAGGAAGTAATTAATTAATGTAATTAATTAATTAACAAAGTAATTAAAGGTTAATTACTGATTTTGGTTAAGGATAATTAATTTGTAAAATTAATTAAAGATAATTACTTGAATGTAATTGAGGGATAATTAGTCAAGGGTGATTAATTAAGTTGATTAATTTGAGGATAATGATTTAATTGATTGATAATCAATTAAAGGTTAAGTAAGCAAGTTTTAAATGGTGAAGTAATTAATTTAATTCATTTTAAATTAATTAAAGATATGTAATTAATTTAATTCACTTTAAATTAATTAGAGATAGAAGTAATTAATTTAATTCATTTTAAATTAATTATGATGGTGTGATTATAGATCTTTGCTTATAAATGGATGATATGGTTTGCCCTGAATGGTTTGAATCTCAGACATAAGATAAATAGTGTTGTGTGTTATGGATGCATTGGTTGCAATGTGAGGATGATATGAGTTATCTATGGATGATGATAATATAGATTACCTGTTTATGATAATATTGTTGATTATCCATTATGATGATGTGAAGTATCTATCTGTGTGTATATAGATAATTAGAATTGAATTATTTTAAACTTAAAACAGCTTGAACCTAAAAGACACGCTTTGGATTTCGATGAATCCGGGATCGGGTTTCCATATTTGGAATCCGAAAACCACATCGATTCCAAATAACGTTAGGTCGTTAATCCAAGTGGAGCAAGTGAAGACTCGAGGTGTAAGGGTTATACGTCAGTATAACTCTGTAGGTGATTCCGTAATGAGTTTGACGGAATAGTACTTATAGATTCGAGATGGTGAATCAGAGTGCAAGGGCTATGGTCGTTGACTCTGAGGGTGATTCCAATAATGAGTGCAACGAGATAGTGCCTTCGGTTTCGTTTGAACCTGGAACGATCTTGTATGGATTGAATGCTTTCAGAACATCGTCAGGTGGACGATGAGCATTCTAAGATTTGATGTCCTATAAAGGTAATCGTATCCTAAAGCCTCATCAACCGGGAATGGCTAAAACAGGGGAGGTGCAGCAAGGCTTCGTGGGTAGCTCCCACTGGAGAGCAAGATTGATCCCTATCTAGAGGTCCATTTTTATTTCGGCTGTGTGGGCGGTTGGTCGCGACAACTGCCGGGGTTGTCTTGTTCGGAACTATTCAGTAAGGAATGGGTCCGGCCTTGTGTTGCAGGGGAGTGGGAGTACTCCTCGGTACGGTGATCTAGGCCACGTACTGTGACGGGCGGTACCCCAGTAGCCCTGCCATTGTATGGAATCCAAAATCCAATAAGTGCCAACGGTTTTGATTGTATTACCCACTTTTGTGGCTAGTAGCTAGAATTTAATCATGTAACAAATTCGGTTATTTCATATTTATTTGAAAACCCTAGACACTATTATAATATCATCGGATTTCCTATCAAATGTTTTGGTTAGCGTAAGGTAAAAACTTTTCCATGTTTATGTGTGGGAAGTCTTACGTGATACCTTTCTTTTAAAAGGATTTTGAAAGTTAAGCAACTTTAACCTGTTACTCACACCAGACCCATGTCTGACCCGGAGTTTATTTTTGTTTTCCATAAACTCTTGGGTACTCAAATTTTTACGAGTAGCCAAGGGATTCAGGTTAGGATTCTGATTTTCTTTGACGAATATTGGAGGAGCAATGGAGCAGGAGGCTTCTGCGTTAGATATTAGTATTCCGCTGTGTGTTCTGTGATTGGCTCTAAGATTGTATTGTGTTGTAATAACTAGACAGGTGTTTATAACTGTCTAGTATGTGTTGTATTATCTGTGTACTCTGATAGTGGTTGTAAACTATGTAAATATTTTATGTTATTAATATAATTTATTCGTTCCGCTGTTTAGATTCTGGTGTGATATTTCTTCTTTCTTCTCTTTCTTTCTATTCTCTATCCCTTTCTTTCTTATTAGCGATGCGACTTCCTGGAGTTAGGAAGTTGGGTCGTCACACGTGGTATCAGAGCATTGCGCTGAGTGAATACCTAGGCTCTGGAGTGGTGTCTATCTTGAGAGAGCGTATTTGTAGTTTTGATATATATCTATATATATATTTATTATTTCTACCTATCTGTTGGGTTACCTGTTCGGGTTTTTCCAATATAGGTTATAATGGTAGATAAGGTAGTGGTGTGTGTGTAACACGATTGCTAACATTGGTTTGGAGTTTGAATGTTTGAGGTTGGAAGTGTATTTATCGAGACTGTAGACCAAATACCGTCTCAGGTGAGTTGTGCAGAGTGTAGAGATTTCATCGATCTCTGAAGGAAACCTGTTGAGGTTCAGAGTTCATCTTTGAAGAATGATGAGTAGAGTTTGGATCTGTTGGGTGGCAGAAGTGTGTGCTGGTATTTTGATACCTCAGGAAGTGGTAGCTGCGTGATGAGATGCAGTAAATATGGATATTTCCGAAGATGTTTTCTTTGGAACGAGTTAGGAAGTGTGTCTGCTTCGGTGGTGTGGCTGAGTTCAGCAGGATGTGGTGGTTGGCTTTGAGGGCCGAGTTTCTCGAAGGACTTCAGCTAAGGAAGTCTTTGGCATTAGTGTCAGCAGTGCAGTTCGGAATGTCTGTGTTGGCAGAAGTTGGCTGGCTGAGTAGTTTCTAAAGGTGGAGTTCAGAAGCAGTAGAGTGGACCCAATACTTTATTGGATTGGCTAATTAATAGTAAGCTGTTCTGTTTGGTAAAGAGAGAACAGTTTTCTTTGGGAATTGGTCTCTATCGATGGCAAAAGTGACTTGCGATAGTTTGAGTTTTCTTTTGAGGTATTGTAACAACCCTAGAATTTTATGTATATTTTAATTTTGACTTTATTTCATTTTGAATTTTTTTAAAAACTTTTTCATTTCAAACATTTCATTTTTAAATATAAGTATTGATTATTACGTGAATTATAATTTCAAACAGGTATAAATTGGATATTTTACTAAAAGATGAATTTCTGTTTAAACTGGTCAAACTTTGACTTTTAAATTTCAAATTTAAATATTTAAACTCCTAAATTTTATCTTTTATTATGAAAATATATTTAACAACTTGAATACTGCTTTTTGTTTCGTTGAAAACGGACTTAAACTGTGAAAGTTATGCACATTTCAATTTTGAGTATAATTTGTTTTATTTTGCAATTTTGTCTATTTAGATTATATAAATCATATTTTCTTTGTTATATTTTATTTTAATATGTGTTAATATGTTATTTTATGTATATTTTTGTTTTTTTGATATTTTTAAAGTGATAATATAATTTTTCCAAAATTTATTGCATATATTTTCTATTTTTAAAGGCTAGTTTCCATTTTTTTGCTATTTTCTTCATTTAAATTATTTAATTAAAATTTATTTATTTATTTTTATGCATGCATTTTATTTTTGTGTGTTTATCTTTATTTATAAAAAAATTTCAAGTACACAAAATTTTTCCAAAGTTCATTTCATTTATTTTCAAATTTTCTAACCTAGTTTACATTTTCTTTGCTATTTTCTTAATTTAATTATATATAATTAATTTTTATTTATATATTTTTGTTTATTTAATAAATTTTCGTGTTTTTATCTGTATTTATATGCATTTTTCAGTTATTTAAAAATTGCAAAAGGAATTATGGAAATATGAAGAGTTTGAGACCATTTATTTGCCTAAGTCCTTTTGTATTCCGCCGTTTTATTTTCAATCAATGCATCATTATTTTGGCCGATTCTTTTCTGATTGCTTCAGCCACTTCTCTCTTCATTTTTCACGAAAATAAAAGTTTCTCATCCAAAATTTTTGGCCATGAACTCCTGAAGCAAAAGTTTGGTAAAATTCTTCTTCTTTTTCGCTTATTCTTCTTGTTTTCCTTATCTCTTTGCACTTGTCTTCACCTTTGTAGCTCAGCCCTTGCTCCTCCACCACCATAGCCACCTCCAACACCACCACAACTAGCTGCCATCCCCTCCAGCCCACTGTCCATCCATAGCCGTGGCCATCCATGATGTAGATCCACCAAATATTTGAGCAAACTCCACCTAAACATGCATTGCCAAGCTCCTTTACCTTCACCACTCCACCACATCACCTTGGCCGACCTTTGCATCATCACCACCAGCCACTTGCTGACCTGAGACCCCTGCCACATCAGTACATGACCCTACCAGGCCTGGCTGTGCCTATGTATGCTTAGGGCCGAACCATTTATGCACATGAATTCTACTTTGGTTACCTTGATTTGAGTTATACATGCATATACACTTCATCTCCTTCATATCCATGTTATGGCCGACCTTATTGAACCCAAACCTAATCCAAACCTGATTCAAAACCATCCCATAACAGTGCCTTTCTAGTCCATAGCTGAAGCATACAAGGTTGAATGCAAGTGCAAAAGTTCTAGCTTTGAATTGTGTAGTTATTCCTAGCATTGTTTTGTAATATCTTGGTTTGTAATTCATGTTTGTATTTGTTTTGTTTGATATATTTAAGGAAATTAATCTTTGGCTCTCCCGATCTCAAATCTTATTCATGTTGTCGTGCCTTCGAAGATTCCTTGTCGTGTGTTTTGGTTGTCATCTCCAGCTTAAATAGGTGAGTAAATCTCACCAGACTAATATGTACTTATATAGTGATAAACTGCCATCACCTGAATCTGTAAATGCATATCATCCTGTTATAACTGCTATATTTTATTCATATGAAGTTCACACCTATTTTTACACTTGTTATACCATATGTTACTGTTATTTCATGTTATTCTGTTATTTTCATCAGTGTATCACACTGCAAGTTCCCTGTAGACTAGAATCACTATGGGTTGAAATGATACATATCCGAACGGACTTTAGAATAGGAGAAAATCGTTATGGACTGAAATGATAGGCCTGAATGATTTTCAATTATTTTCTTTTACTTAGGATTGCGGGTTTGAAATGATCAAACCCGGGTTTTCTTTGTAAATTACGGGTTGAAATGATATATTACCCGTATCACTTCATCGAGGCTAAAAATGAAATACAGACCCATTGTTAAAATATGTTTTTCTAAAAATTTTAAATTATTTTAGAAATGTAAATATTATAATATTTTGATTTAAATTTAATTAAAAATGATTTTTGTAAAGCATTATTGATTTTCGGAAAATTTATAAGTGAAATAAATAAATGGTAAAGTTAGAAAATCTGAAATGTAAGTTATTTTGGAAATTAGAATTTGAAGATAAATGGAATTTAAATTAAATATGAAAATATGATAAATTTATGATATTTTGAATTAAATGAATTTAAAATGATTTTATAATATATTAATGATTTTGAATAAAGTTAAAATGCGAAATGAATGAATATTTAGGTTGAAATTTGGAAATATAACTAAAATTGGAAATTTGTGAATTTGGCTTAAAAGTGAATTTTAAGTTAAGTAAATAAAAATGAAATTAAGTTATATTTGAAAATTTTAAACTTAAATGTTAAGTTAAATTTAATTTAATGTATTTAAAATTTAATGTTGGAATTTAATAAGTGAATTATTATTATTAAATTTTGATTTTTGAATGGAGATTTAACTTTATAAAATCATGAATATAAGGGTATTTGAATGACTGTTTTAAAAGTGAAATTATATGATTTTATAAGCTAAAAATGATTTAAATAAAAATATGATTGTTTGTGAAATTATATTGAATACTTGAAGTTAATTAACTGCATTTTTGAAATGCTATTAATTCTAATGTAAATGATAATACAGCATTTGTAAATGCTGCAGTTGATAATAATGAACCAAATGGCTAAGTTTAATTAAAGGTTATTATAGAATTTTGTAAATGCTATAATTGTTGAATTTAACTAAGTTTTATTTGAAACTAATATAACCCTATTTCAGCATTTTTAAATGCTATCTTTTGTTAAATTGAACTGTTATGAAGGTAACTTTCCGTAGCAATTTCTAAATGCTGCGAAAGTTGAATTTTCATCTGTTTTAATAAATTAAGTGAATTTTGAAACACTAAAATTTTGGAAATTTAATAATTTAATTATTATATATAATAACTTCATTTTATGATTTAAAATGAAGTTATTTGTTTCGAAATATAAACTATTTTGAAATATGTTTTGTAATGGTATTTAAATTAAATAAAAATGAATGTGGTTTGGAAGATATGATATTTTGAATGATATTGAATTTTGAAATTATATTTGATTTTGAAGTATAAAATACCATTTTGAAATTTTAACCACGGGATGTAATTAATTTATAGTTTAACTGATTCTTAAAGGATGGGCGATCCCAAGCATCCTTTAAGTTATTGTGCATTTCTACTACAGTTCACTTGAGTTGGTTTACATTATATAACTATATATTGTCCTGACTCGAGTGTTTTGTGTTTTACTTTACGCTCGGGTCAGCCTGAGTATTTACAGCTTAGCTTTGGATTTCTTTTCTGGAGCTAGGAATCGCTGGAGATTCTGCATCTCTAGTTATCTATTTCCTTTCAGTTTCTGTTGTTCTATTTCAGCTCTGGTATTTATAAACTTCTATGTATTTGAGATTTCTATTGTATATGTTTCAGACTAATATTATGTATTATGTTTTGAGAGTTTGTTATAGTAGCCTCATGAACTACTATGGTATTTTTATTTCCGCTGCGAGTTATTATGAAATTTTATGTCTGTGATTCTGTGATTGTATTTCATTTGCTCCAAATTTATTTACAACGCGGTATTTTGAGCAATTCAAGTCCGACATGTGCGGATGCGAATGACTGAAAATATCGGGTTGTTACAGTTGGTATCAGAGCTTTGGTTTTAGGCAAACCATAGCCTGTGGAGCAAAAACTCATTAGAGATAGGGTAGAAATATCCTAGAATGGGTGAAATCAATCTCAGAATCATTTCCTTATGAGAGAATGTATTTTCGAAGTATAAAATGATTTCTAAATGATTTTTAAAGTAGTTTCAATGATTATTTTGGTATAATTTTTTTTATTTTGAAACCAAGATTTTCTAAACTTCATTCCTTCTGTATCGACCTTGTTAGAAACCTCTTGGTTAGAATTCTTATCGATTAGGGTTTCCTGAACTTTGGAACACTCCCTCTTGTTCCGAAGTCCAGTCTTGTTTTCCCCATTTTCCTTTTAATTTTGGAGCATTCCGTAACTCTGCTTTGGAATGACCTCTCTAAAGAGCGGTGATTCCATAAATCTTTGAATGATTTGTAAAGGGGTGAAACTCCTTTACAAATGGCATTGATTCACTGAAGATTTTTGTACCCTCGGATGTCGATGCAGTCTATCTCCTGCTCTACCCGGATTCTATTTCTGGCGATCGAAGGTCGATTTGCCTTAGATTTCCGTATTGATTGTATTCCTAAAGTCTCGGTTGACCGGTTAAGGTCGCCCGCGATTTATATAGGCTTATCCATCTTCTATTTGGTAATTAAATTATCTCATCTTTGTTTGAGTTTATCTTCGAACTAGAATTCTATTTGATTAGAGTTCCTCTAATTTGAATCATTGTTTGTTTGAAATCCTTCCTTGAATCATCCTTTGGAAATTTGTGTTTGTTTGTATTTTGAAATTGTGTATACATCGAAATTATTAAGGATGACCATATTTTGTATATAAAAAGTGAAATGTTTCCAGTAAGGATTATATACCTTTTAAAATGAAAATTGGAAGCTTCGAAAGAATTTGAAATTTTGAAATTTTTTTAAGAACTTGATTTATACAAAAATGGTTTATAACCGAAGGGTTTTGAATTTGAATTTCGAGGAATCGAACTCCGGTGTTTTGCAATCGGTTTTAAGATTTTGGAAAATATATAATAATAATATGATTTAAAGATAATTTTTTTCAAATAAAAAAATGTTTCAAATGTATTCGAATGAATTTCAACGATTTCGAAGGAATTTAAAAGAAGTTTTTCAAAGTTAATTGAAGTCCAGAACTCACTTATGTCGCTGGAAAATAATTTCGGTGATGAATGCATGCATCATCGACATTGATTTTTGAGTTTCTGAGTGAGAGAGAGGCCACTCTAGTTGATTTGCTATGCGAGTGATTTTGTGAAACCAATTTTGATTTCAGATTTTGAAATATGGTTTGATATTCGAAAGATATATGTATATGTATATATATTTGAAATGATTTAAAGTAAGTCGGTGTTCAGTCCTCGAGATTTAGATTTGTTTTGATATAGCCTTATCTATTGGAATTGATTTACTGATTTGTTAGTGACTTCCCACTCTTGGATTTGAAATTATGATTTCTTCGACTTTGAAGGTTCGAGCACTTCCAAATCAACTTTAATTTTTCAAAGCTAAGAAATTTTGAAAGGTATAAGGTATTTGATAAAGAATATAAGTTTAGTTTGTATGCTTCAAGTATGAAATAATATGATTTGTATAAGTTGAAACTGTTTTGTTAAGTAAATAAATAAGTCTATTTTGAATTATACTAATACGAAATTTAGTTTGAAATGTTTTGGATGAAAATTAGTCTTAAAATGTTTGAGAAAAATTTGGTTTTAAATGTTTTAACTTAGTAACATCTTTATAAAACTATTTATTTAACAAGTTGGAATAGACACATAAGTTGTACGTATGTTGTTTTATTCGCATAATTAATTTGATCCAAGTTTGAGTACACAAGTTCACGGTGAATTACACCATTTCATGTTAGGATTTTTTATTCGATTCTTGATGGCGAATATTTGATATGGATTTTGGGCTTGATTTTAGAATTCTCTATCATAGTATATGGCTATGCAAGGAGACTGATGACTTCTGGTCGAGAAACCATATCGAAGTCCGCATTAGGAAAGTCGAATGGACAATACTAGTTCGAAAGTGAACTTGTATGACCAAGCGAGCGATCGAATGTAATGTGCGGAAAGATGACATATGTAATTAATAATGAAGAAAATTTGTGATATATGAAATTATAAAATTTAGTTTGAAATATGGTATATTTAAGCCTTGAAAAATACTTAAGATTTAATAGTTTATTTTGTAAATCAAATCTATATTTGAAATTTGATAATATTTAAAATGGTTTTGTTGGAAAACTAAATTGAATTGAAACTGATGGTTTGAATTGAATTAAAATTGGAAATTTTATATTTGGGTTTAATTGAATAAATTCGTGAAATGTAAAGAATTAAAGGAATGTTTTATGATTTCAAATGTATGATTTCAAAGGGTTATGATTTTCAAAGTGTAAAGATTTCAAGTATTTTGGTTTCGAAAGATTTACAACTTTGAAAGTATTATGATTTTTTGATAATGAATATATGTTTGAAACAGAAATGAATTTGTTTGGCATAAATGTTGTTGATTCGGAACTTTGGATTATCTTCTAAATCTTTGGTTTTAAGAAATTTAAAACTGAATATATGTAATTTGGAAGAAAGGATTTGGTGAAATCATATATGATTTTTGAAACTGAATTGATATTGAACAAATTAAAATTGAGAACCTTGATTCACTAAATACTTGATTTGGGAGATATCGAACTTATATAAAAATTGATTTGTGTAAGTATGCAGTTGATTTGAAAACTATTGATTCGGAAACTATTGAATTTGAAAAGGTACTCAATTTTGAAAAAATGAAATCTTATATAATTGAAATTTATATAAGTGTGATTTGATATACTATTATTTTGAAAAGTATTTGATTTGAAATGAAATCTTATATAAAATGGACTTTATATAAGTATGATATTTGAAAGTGATTTTGAAAGGTACTATATGATACATATTTTCGAAGTAAAGATATGGAAAGTGCCTTCTGCTTGATATCCGCTTTGTGGCCACACTGTGGATTCATTCTATCCATATTATTCTCACTCTTTGATTTGGGTTTTCCGGATATGATACTCGACTATCCATCGAATTCCATGGCGATCTCCATGGTCTTATGATCGCGACTGCATAGCGCAAATGCCTGGCTGAGCTGGCCTGGGGGTACGGATTGTTTCCTGGGGGATCCAGGCGTAACCATTGTGTATCCTGCACTCTATGTAGGTCGCATTAGTAGCGCAAATGCCTGGCTGAGCTGGCCTGTTTGTTTCCTGGGGGATCCAGGCGTAACCATTGTGTATCCTGCATTCTACTCGTCATCATGGCGTAACTCGCAGGGCTGAGAAAGCTTACGGATACGGATTGTTTCCTGGGGGATCCAGGCGTAACCATTGTGTATCTGCGATCCATGGTTAGACAACTGTTTCGGTTTTGTTGATTTGTTTAGATTGTACTTTCCATATCTGTTTTTAAAGGTGTCTTCAGTATTTTCACTGGGTGTTGAAACGAGTCTACCAAGTACCTGAAGAATTCTAGCTTTGTGCCTGATCAACGCATAACCAGAGTCTGCAGGAACGAAAGTAAACTTGTTAAGACATCGAGTTATAAAAGTATTTTGATAAAGTACTATATAAAGAATATTTTGATTAGTTATTTTCCCTTCTAAAAATTTAAAATGTTTTAAATATTTTTTACTTTGAACCATCAGATTTGAATCAAATGACTATTCATCATACTAAAAAAAAATTATATTAAAATGTATAATGGTTCAAATAATGGCTCATCCTTGTCTTTCAACCTGCTTTACCTCCTAGCTATCTTTTTTTCCCTACCTTCTTTCAGGGATGCATTCCAACCTATTTCTCTTTCTTGTTGTTTCTCCGCTTCCTTCCTTTTTGAGGACAAAAAGATTTGAGTGGGGGAGAGTGTAACAACCCTAGATTTTTATGTATATTTTAATTTTGACTTTATTTCATATTGAATTTTTTTAAAAACTTGTTTCATTTCAAACATTTCATTTTTAAATATAAGTATTGATTATTATGTGAATTATAATTTCAAACAGGTATAAATTGGATATTTTACTGAAAGATGAATTTCTGTTTAAACTGGTCAAACTTTGACTTTTAAATTTCAAATTTAAATATTTAAACTCCTAAATTTTATCTTTTATTATGAAAATATATTTAACAACTTGAATACTGCTTTTTGTTTCGTTGAAAACGGACTTAAACTGTGAAAGTTATGCACATTTCAATTTTGAGTATAATTTGTTTTATTTTGCAATTTTGTCTATTTTAGATTATATAAATCATATTTTCTTTGTTATATTTTATTTTAATACGTGTTAATATGTTATTTTATGTATATTTTTTGTTTTTTTGATATTTTTAAAGTGATAATATAATTTTTCCAAAATTTATTGCATATATTTTCTATTTTTAAAGGCTAGTTTCCATTTTTTTGCTATTTTCTTCATTTAAATTATTTAATTAAAATTTATTTATTTATTTTTATGCATGCATTTTATTTTTGTGTCTTTATCTTTATTTATAAAAAAAATTCAAGTACAATTTTTTTTTCCAAAGTTCATTTCATTTATTTTCAAATTTTCTAGCCTAGTTTACATTTTCTTTGCTATTTTCTTAATTTAATTATATATAATTAATATTTATTTATATATTTTTGTTTATTTAATAAATTTTCTTGTTTTTATCTGAATTTATATGCATTTTTCAGTTATTTAAAAATTGCAAAAGGAATTATGGAAATATGAAGAGTTTGAGACCATTTATTTGCCTAAGTCCTTTTGTATTCCGCCGTTTTATTTTCAATCAGTGCATCATTATTTTGGCCGATTCTTTTCTGATTGCTTCAGCCACTTCTCTCTTCATTTTTCACGAAAATAAAAGTTTCTCATCCAAAATTTTCGGCCATGAACTCCTGAAGCAAAAGTTTTTGTAAAGTTCTTCTTCTTTTTCGCTTATTCTTCTTATTTTCCTTATCTCTTTGCATTTGTCTTCACCTTTGTAGCTCAACCCTTGCTCCTCCACCACCATAGCCACCTCCAACACCACCACAACCAGCTTCCATCCCCTCCAGCCCACTATCCATCCATAGCCGTGGCCATCCATGATGTAGATCCACCAAATATTTGAGCAAACTCCACCTAAACATGCATTGCCAAGCTCCTTTACCTTCACCACTCCACCACATCACCTTGGACGACCTTTGCATCATCACCACCAGCCACTTGCTGACCTGAGACCCCTGCCACATCAGTACATGACCCTACCAGGCCTGGCCGTGCCTATGTATGCTTAGGGCCGAACCATTTATGTACAGAAATTCTACTTTGGTTACCTTGATTTGAGTTATACATGCCTATACACTTCATCTCCTTCATATCCATGTTATGGCCGACCCTATTGAACCCAAACCTGATCCAAACCTGATTCAAAACCATCCCATAACAGTGCCTTTCCAGTCCATAGCTGAAGCATACAAGGTTGAATGCAAGTGCAAAAGTTCTAGCTTTGAATTGTGTAGTTATTCCTAGCATTGTTTTGTAATATCTTGGTTTGTAATTCATGTTTGTATTTGTTTTGTTTGATATATTTAAGGAAATTAATCTTTGGCTCTCCCGATCTCAAATCTTATTCATGTTGTCGTGCCTTCGAAGATTCCTTGTCGTGTGTTTTGGTTGTCATCTCCAGCTTAAATAGGTGAGTAAATCTCACCAGACTAATATGTACTTATATAGTGATAAACTGCCATCACCTGAATCTGTAAATGCATATCATCCTGTTATAACTGCTATATTTTATTCATATGAAGTTCACACCTATTTTTACACTTGTTATACCATATGTTACTGTTATTTCATGTTATTCTGTTATTTTCATCAGTGTATCACACTGCAAGTTCCCTGTAGACTAGAATCACTATGGGTTGAAATGATACATACCCGAACGGACTTTAGAATAGGAGAAAATCGTTATGGACTGAAATGATAGGTCTGAATGATTTTCAATTATTTTCTTTTACTTGGGATTGCGGGTTTGAAATGATCAAACCCGGGTTTTCTTTGTAAATTACGGGTTGAAATGATATATTACCCGTATCACTTCATCGAGGCTAGAAAATGAAATACAGACCCATTGTTAAAACATGTTTTTCTAAAAAATTTAAATTATTTTGGAAATGTAAATATTATAATATTTTGATTTAAATTTGATTAAAAATGATTTTTGTAAAGCATTATTGATTTTCTGAAAATTTATAAATGAAATAAATAAATGGTAAAGTTAGAAAATCTGAAATGTAAGTTATTTTGGAAATTAGAATTTGGTGATAAATGGAATTTAAATTTAATTTGAAAATATGATAAATTTATGATATTTTGAATTAATTGAATTTAAAATGATTTTATAATATATTAATGATTTTGAATAAAGTTAAAATGCGAAATGAATGAATATTTAGGTTGAAATTTGGAAATATAACTAAAATTGGAAATTTGTGAATTTGGCTTAAAAGTGAATTTTAAGTTAAGTAAATAAAAATGAAATTAAGTTATATTTGAAAATTTTAAACTTAAATGTTAAGTTAAATTTAATAAGTGAATTATTATTATTAAAATTTGATTTTTGAATGGAGATTTAACTTTATAAAATCATGAATATAAGGGTATTTGAATGACTGTTTTAAAAGTGAAATTATATGATTTTATAAGCTAAAAATGATTTAAATAAAAATATGATTGTTTGTGAAATTATATTGAATACTTGAAGTTAATTAACTGCATTTTTGAAATGCTATTAATTCTAATGTAAATGATAATACAACATTTGTAAATGCTGTAGTTGATAATAATGAACCAAATGGCTAAGTTTAGTTAAAGGTTATTATAGAATTTTGTAAATGCTATAATTTTTGAATTTAACTAAGTTTTATTTGAAACTAATATAACCCTATTACAGCATTTTTAAATGCCATCTTTTGTTAAATTGAACTGTTTTGAAGGTAACTTTCCGTAGCAATTTCTAAATGCTGCGAAAGTTGAATTTTCATCTGTTTTAATAAATTAAGTGAATTTTGAAACACTAAAATTTTGGAAATTTAATAATTTAATTATTAAATATAATAACTTCATTTTATGATATAAAATGAAGTAATTTGTTTCGAAATATAAACTATTTTGAAATATGTTTTGTAATGGTATTTAAATTAAATAAAAATGAATGTGGTTTGGAAGATATGATATTTTGAATGATATTGAATTTTGAAATTATATTTGATTTTGAAATATAAAATACCATTTTGAAATTTTAACCACGGGATGTAATTAATTTATAGTTTAACTGATTCTTAAAGGATGGGCGAGCCCAAGAATCCTTTAAGTTATTGTGCATTTCTACTACAGTTCACTTGAGTTGGTTTACATTATATAACTATATATTGTCCTGACTCGAGTGTTTTGTGTTTTACTTTACGCTCGGGTCAGCCTGAGTATTTACAGCTTAGCTTTGGATTTCTTTTCTGGAGCTAGGAATCGCTGGAGATTCTGCATCTCTAGTTATCTATTTCCTTTCAGTTTCTGTTGTTCTATTTCAGCTCTGGTATTTATAAACTTCTATGTATTTGAGATTTCTATTGTATATGTTTCAGACTAATATTATGTATTATGTTTTGAGAGTTTGTTATAGTAGCATCATGAACTACTATGGTATTTTTATTTCCGCTGCGAGTTATTCTGATATTTCTGTGTGTGTGATTCTGTGATTGTATTTCATTTGCTCCAAATTTATTTACAACGTGGTATTTTGAGCAATTCAAGTCCGACATGTGCGGATGCGAATGACTGAAAATATCGGGTTGTTACAGGTATTGAAGAATTTTTGGTTGTCTTCTAAGAAGACAGAGGTTTTTCTGCATCTGGAGATTGAGTTTTCTTATCGACTGGATTCCAGGAGTGCTACCGGTGGATTAGCTAGTAGAAGGATGGTTTCTCAAGATAGGTTTGGTAAGGCAGCTCAGGATTGGTGGAACTTTTGAGTTTTCTTGGATATGTTGAGCCATATTTCTGGGAAGTGTTGTCCAGTTTGTGCTCATATTCTTCATCAGCAGTGTCTTCTGTGCCAGCTCAGAGTTGTGCAGCAGAAGCAGTATGGGAATGTTTCTGTTTTGTCTTTTCTGGATAGAAGAAGTGAGTTTGTTCTTCTAATGTTTGAAGAGTAGAGTTGGTTATCTTAGTCTTGGTTGATCTTGAGGAGATCGTTCTGTTGGATTGTTTTTGGTCTAGATTGTTTTTAGAGGAATCAGCAAGAGTTGAGCTGATTAGTATGGATAAGAGACGAAGGAATTTGGATTCCGGAGTCGGAGATTTGGTTTGGATCTCTTTTGTGTTTTGGTTGGATTGGTGTTGGTTTTCAAGAGTTGTATTGCCAGTTTGGATAATTGGATTTAATGAGATTCACGTATCTATGAGGGAGTACGTGTATGAGTTATCTCTGGAAGTGGAACCAGCTGTTCAGAAAGGTTTAATGGTTGAGTTAGACTCGTTTGTAGTCTGATATCTTGTATAGTTCTATAGATCTAGGTGAGTAGAAGCTCTGTAGCTTCGTAGTTTAGATTGTTTGGATTCTGTAGGGCGGGTACCCGGTGTGTGTGTATATATATATATATATATATATGTATGTATATGTATGTATGTATGTATATATACTTGGGGAAACTCGAGAAAATTTTATCCATAATTTTGTTTGGATAATTAAATTGTTTGATTAGATAATTGGTTGCTATGGTTGTTAGCATATGATTGATGTATGTTTGTTATTTAAAATTTTAAATTTAAATGGGTTATTAAATTACTTTTGCTTTTAAATTTCGGGGACGAAATTCTTTTAAGGGGGAGGAATGTGATATCCCGGAAATTTTAGCAATATCAATTTAATAATCTGTGTTTAAAAATTAAATTGATTTGATAAAATTTTAGTAAAAATTTACTTGATTTAATAATCCAATTAAATAAATGTGTACTTTATGAATTTTATCTTTTAAAAGCTAATAAATTGATTCCGATTTATAATGTATGTATATATATTTATATTGTAAATGGATAAGTTTGATTTAAAGATAAATGAACAAATAAAATTTGTTTTTTAAAATTCTAATATTCATTTGATAATTTGAAGATTATTATTTTATTTAATAAATAACTAGTTGTTTAAAATACTTAATGTAATTGTTTTAAATTGTATAATTGTATTTTAAACATGGTTTAAAATTTTAATAAGATAAAACAAAAGTTTATTTTATTTGTTTTAAATATAGCTTAATAATTACAATTTGGAATTTATATGAAAATTTAAGGTACTTTTTATATATTAAACATTAATGTATTTAAATAAGTTAAATAGTATATGTAATTTATGATTTCATTTATAAATGATTTAAAATTAATAAATATGTTATTTTCTAATAATAATAAATGTATAAATGAAGAGATGTTTTAAAAGACAAAATTATTATTGTCAAATTAAATATGTTAATATAAATTAGTTTTAAAATTGGATTTCAAATGTATAAATAGCATTTGAATTTGAATTCATTTTGAAATTCAAATGAATAAACATATATGAATAATCATATTTAGATTTTGTAAGAGGGCTTTCATGTTTTATAAATTGTTTTATTTCATTAAAAAGAAATATATATGCATTTATTAATGAAACTACTATATATGTATTTAATAAAGAAAAGAGGATTTTTATTTATCTTTAAATTAAAGTATAAAACAAATGTTAACATTTTAATCAATTAATAAGACAAGTGTAAACAATTAAACTACTTAATTTGATAAGTGTTATCTTTTTATACAACTGTCCTTTTTTATTTTGATTTTCTTTTAATTTTTAAAATAAATCATTCATACTTATATAAAAACATGTTTCCTTCATTTCTATTCTTTCCTAATTTTCATTTCTCAAGAAAAAAAAAATCTCAGCTGAAACAAATTTGTTTCAGAAAACTCTCAAACCTGAAATCAAAACTGTAACCAAATCAATATCTTATATTTCTTTTTAGAAATCAAAACCTGCACCTGAAATCTTTTCAAAAGCAAATGAAAGCCTGCATCTGGAAACCAAAGCTTCTACATTTTTTTTTGAATCTGGGAATCAAGTGTTGTCTACATGCAAGATAAATCAAGCAACAGCAAGTCCATGTTTCAAAAAGCATGCATGCAAATTTAAAAGCAAAGCAATTCAAGTTTTGCCTAAAGCATTTTAGGAAATTTGTGCTCTGCTTACAGAACAGTTTTCAAAACTTAGTTGAGTAACTCTTTTTGAAATTTAAATATAAATGGTTGCTTAAATAGGTATGTTTGTGTATGCTATTTGGATTGCATGTTGATTTGTGTGTCTGTGCATATGATTTTGAATATATTGCTGAATATATGCATATAATGTTTTAATGTTTGTGACTATGCTTCCTCTGATCCTTGTTTCAGGTCCTGTTTCTTAAAAAAAAGAGAATCCTCTTGCTTTAGTCAAAATATCTTGTTAAGGTTTAGATTCTGTAATAATTATGTTAATTAGACCATAGTTTAGTTTAGGAAACTTATTAAGTAAAAACAAAATTGAGGAATGTCTCTGGAAAATTGTAAAGCTTCCGTGGATGATTAATAAAATTGAAAACACAAACATTATAAAGTTTAAATGCAGTATTGTAAACTGAAAACTTAAACAAAATAATGATTTTTAAAACTAAAATCATATTGTTTAGTTAGGATTTGGAACTGCAGTACCCATTTGAACTCAAATTTGGTTTTGATCAATCCATGATGACCAAGTTAATTTGAGTGTTTGGGGTTTTGGGTGGAGGTAGAGTAGTGATCAGGGAGTGGGGCAAAAATGTCAGGAAGATGATAAGTGTGCGGTGGAGGCGAAGGGAGGGTGACGAAGTCTATAAACCTAATTTTACTGGTCTGGTAAATTTTGATCATCTCGAAGTCAAGAATCGATCGAGTGCAATAATTCTTGGGGTAATGGGGGCTTGAGTGTTGAAGAAGAGGTGGACGGAGTTGAAACACCTTCGGTGACCGAAAGAGCAAGGATGAGGAAGGTTTTCGATCTGGTGGATGTTAACTGTTGTTTCCTGATTTTGTTCGTGGTGTTCGAATTTCGATTTCGTGATGCTAGTATGATTTTGATGGCCGTGGTGGGTTTTAGGGTTGGTCGTGGACTTGTTCGATGTGTTGGTGGAGGCCGGAGATGGCCAGAGCCACCGTGCATATGCACGGTGGGGGTGGTGTATCAGGTGAGTTTTTTTTTTTGGGTTCGTTGTGTTTTGTACTCGAGTTATACTCGAGTGAATGCGAATTTTTGCTCGAAGTAGTTTGGTTTGTGACTCGAAGCAAATTAAGGGGGAACTCGGGTTGCTTTCTGAAATTACAGGTTTTTGAAACCTGTAGTTTTAATTTAAAGATTTGTTTTAAAATCTTAATGCAGGGTTTTTGAAAACAGAATTTAAGCCAAATTTAAAATTTGAATTTCAAATGAGTTTTGAATCCAGGTTTGAAATTTAAATTTAAACTTTGAAACAAAATGTTTAGAACAACTTCAAGGGTTTAAATATTTTAATTTAGGATAAGCTTTAAATTTAAGTAAGGATTTAAACATAAGTTTAAATCTGGAATCAAACTTCAATTTTGAAACAATATTTGAAAATTAAGGAAGTTTTAAAAAGAAATTTAAATGTTTAAACAAATTGGTTGTTCAAACATATTTAAATATGATTTGTATTTTTAAATGAATTTTGAGTTTAAATTTCTTATAACTTCTTTTAGAAAATAAGAATAAAGCTTTAAAAGATTTTAAAATGTTTTTAAAACTTTGTTTAAGTTAAGTTTGATTTCTTTTTTAAATTTTAAATTTAAAATGTAATTTGAAAACAATTTTGAGTTAAATTGTTTTAAGTCACTTTATTAATAATAAAGAAATCATGAATAAGAAATGTTTTATTTTTTAAAAGTAAATTTAAGATTTAATGATCTTTGTTTCATTAAATTAGTAAGGTAATTTAAATAATGTAATTAATTAATTTGTTTAATTAATTAAATATTTTAAATAAATTAATTAAGGTTAATTAAATTAGTAATTAATTTAAGTTAATTACTTAAGAAAGGTAATTAAAAATTTGTTAATAAGTTAATGAAGGCCATTAACTTGGGATTATTTATTTATTAATTTTGATAATTAATTGGATTAATTAATTTAAATAATCAATTATAAAACTTAATTAAGTATGATTACTTTATGGAAATAATTAAAGTTATTAATTACACATTGTAATTAATTAATTGGGTTAGTTTAAATTAATTAATTAACTTTAATTAATTTAGGATAATCCTTGAATGGGTTGATAAGTAATCATTGAGAAATAATTACTTAGAGAAGTAATTAAGGTAAATAAATTACTGGAAGTAATTAATTAAAGTATGGTATTTTGGGATTAATTACTTTTTGTAAATAATAATGAGGATAATTACTTTGTGAAAGTGATTAATAATTAATTAGTTTGTGTAATTAATTTAAGCATTAATTAATTAAGTTATTTGAAATATTAAGTGATGTAATTAATTAAGAGTAATTAATTACTAATGAGATTAAATCAAGATTGATTAATAAATATAATTAATTATTAAATGTAATTAATTTGGGAGTAATTAAGAAGTAATTAAGAGTAGTTAATTGCCAAATGTAGTTAATCAAGAATGATTAATAATTGTGATTTAATTAAGGTTAATTACTTAATGTAATTAATTTAAATAAGTAATTAATTTAAATTTAATTAAGGATCATTAATTAATATAATGTAACAACTTGCATATTTATCGATTTTATATTTAAATATTTTATCGTTAGTCGGATTTTAGTCCGAAAAGCTACTTTTTGCATACGGTCGAATTAGGACTCGGGACCACTCCCATTGAGTTTAAAATGCCATTTGTGATCTTTTTGAGTATAAGCTTCGATATGTTTGGAGAAAGTTGATTTTTGCTACTTTTCACTTTGGGTTTGGTTTTGGGCTCAGCCCTATGTTAACTTATGCTCAAATCTGAGCCACTCTTCCCCACTCACCCTCATTCTCTTCTCTTTTCAGTTTTTATAACATTAATGGTGGGAGAGATTGGAAATTAAAAACTCCAAAACCCTAGTTTCTCTTGCAAATCAAATTCCTAGCTCCAAACTCAAGAAGAACCCATTGGTAAGCTTCTCTTCTTCTTCTCCAACTTATTCTCTTACCAATTTCAGAAATTTCTAAACCTAATTTTGGGAATGTTCTTGTTTTTGAGCTTAGATTCAAGCTCAATTGGGTTGTGTTGAAGAGAGGTTGATTCTCCATTTGCTTTCAAGCTTCTTCTTGTTTGATTTTGTGAAAAGGTGAGATTTTTATCTCACATCTATGACTATAATTATCTTTGGTTGTTGGGTATGAATTCCTAACACTTCTTCATGTGCATTTGCTCTTGATTTGGATTGGTTTTGTGAATATTCCAATTTTTGGGTTTTTTTAGTCAAATTTGTGTGAAATCCTTTTATGGATGTTTGATCATGCTTTTGGTGATGCATCGAGGAACATATAGGGCCGGGTTGCCGATTGGCATAAACCTTTAGAGCCAATGTTCGTCCGGTTGCATTTTGGAAGAGTTTGCTCTCCATTTGAATAGGCTGAAAAACATACCATGCATGATTCAGTCGATTGAATCTTCTGTTCAGTCGACTGAACCTGGAACCCGAAAGTTTCCAGGCATGATTCAGTCGACTGAATCCTCTGTTCAGTCGACTGAACCTGGAAACAGAAAGTTTCCTGAACCTGGAAAATTTCCAGGTACAGGGTCAGTCGACTGAAAACTCTGTTCAGTCGACTGAACCTGCTGTTTGAGTCCATTTTGCCTTTTTGGATTGAATTTCCAATTTAAATCGATTCATGATGATCCTATTTGTTGTTATCATTTATTATGACTTTGATGACTCCTTTTTAGGGATTTTTGAATATCCATTTCGAAGGATTCTTTAACGGTTTCGTTGGATTTTTATTCACATCTTCGTGTGTGAATTTTAGTGATTGATTGTTCTACAATCATTATTGTGATTTGTCACTTTAAAAATATAAAGGTTTCAATACTAGTATTAAATATCAAAACCTCTTCATCAAAACGATTTCAACTATATTTTCAATATCAAACTCGTTTATAAAACCATTTTCCAATCTACTAGTATACACAAACCTTTACCTCACTCGTACGAGAAATCTAATTAAACGGCTTAGTAAAAAAAGTGGTATGAAACGCTTGCGTTTACTTGTTCGGTTAATTCTTGGACTTGTTCGATTGAATCTCTTGTGACAATTTTCTAGTGGAAACTTACAATTTGTTCATAAATATTTAAGTTAAGCTAGTGGTTATGGGACATGATGCTAAACTCATATATTTACTAGCTTAGTGTAGTTGACACTTCTCGATGATCATGACGATCATTTTTGTGATTTAGACTAGCAATGTGCGATGTCTCTTTGACTGCGCGGGAGACTAAACCCTGTTTTGTGGAGTTTCGAATCAAATTGGTGGGGTAGCAACCCACGGTCTTTGGACCATTCGTGTGTCAGGTCTTCGGACCATTCGTGTGTCAAATTAATGGCTAGCTACCATGAGATAACTTCTCGTTCATGTGTTACAGCTGTTGGTGAGTTTTCATGCTCCCGTTCGTGCGATAGGCCTCCCTCCTATTTTGTGTGATTTCTGGTTTTCGTGTGTCGAATTCTGGAATTTCCTTCTTCACCTATTTTTGTGATTTGTATTGATATGATTTATCAATATTTGTGCATAGGTGAATTTGTGTGTCATTTACTGGATTTCTTGAGATGATTTCTAGAATTTGTGCTTCACCAATTTTCGTTATTTCCATTGATAAGTTTTATCAATATTTGTGTATTGGTGAATTTGTGTGTCATTGACTTTTGTGATTGACTTTGATATAATCGTCAATATTTGTGGTTTGATGAACGAAATAAGGAGTATGGCATTTCTTTGATTCTTGTGTAGATTTGGTGATATTGATTAATCTCTCGTTGATTTTCAATTACTTATATATATATCACAACTTGGAATTGTGATTATTATGTGTTTGGTCATATCTCTTATTCTATATCGTTTCATCTGATATCTATAGTTAGTCTGATCCGTTTATTATTTTCTTATTAAATAATACTCGGGTCAGACCGAGATGTTACAGGTGCTTCTGCTTGACCTCTCACTTGGGATTGATTTCTCTGACTTTTGGCTTACTACTTAGATTAGTAGTTTGTTTTGGTGTATACATTCGAGATATAGACTCCATAATGTATACTTATTCTTTTGTGTAGTTCATGTAACTATTCTTTTATGATATTGTGGATCTTTTTAGACCGCTACTCTGATGTACACTTATTAGTGTAATATTCATATCTATTTCCGCCTTTGTGATATGAATTGTCTGTGACTGATTTATGTTATGTTTATTTCTGTATTTGTTTCCGAAGATATTATAGCCACTGTGTAGTAGCTTTGAGTTTGTGTCGGTATGTCGGATTTCCTCTTGATAAAGTATTGCATGTTATGCTATCTGACATATCGATGCTCGCACAAAGTAATTACACGGATGGTCACTCCTCAACAGCCTTATTCTCCGTGCTAGTCGACAACATTCTCCGTAATGTTCTTGTCTAGCGTGGGTATAGAGGTGGGGCGTCACATATAATTAATGATGTAATTTAGGGATTAATTAATTAAGATTAATTAATCAATGATAAGTGATTAAGGAAGTAATTAATTAATGTAATTAATTAATTAATGAAGTAATTAAAGGTTAATTACTGATTTTGGTTAAGGATAATTAATTTGTAAAATTAATTAAAGATAATTACTTGAATGTAGTTAAGGGATAATTAATCAAGGGTGATTAATTAAGGTGATTAATTTAATTGATTGATAATCAATTAAAGGTTAAGTAAGCAAGTTTTAAATGGCGAAGTAATTAATTTAATTCATTTTAAATTAATTAAAGACAGGTAATTAATTTAGTTCACTTTAAATTAATTAGAGATAGAAGTAATTAATTGAATTCATTTTAAATTAATTATGGATGGTGTGATTATAGATCTTTGCTTATAAATGGATGATATGGTTTGCCCTGAATGGTTTGAATCTCAGACATGAGATAAATAGTGTTGTGTGTTATGGATGCATTGGTTGCAATGCGAGGATGATATGAGTTATCTATGGATGATGATAATATAGATTACCTGTTTATGATAATATTGTTGATTATCCATTATGATGATGTGAAGTATCTATCTGTGTGTATACAGATAATTAGAATTGAATTGTTTTAAACTTAAAACAAATTGAACCTAAAAGACACGCTTTGGATTTCGATGAGTCCGGGATCGGGTTTCCATATTTGGAATCCGAAAACCACATCGATTCCAAATAACGTTAGGTCGTTAATCCAAGTGGAGCAAGTGAAGACTCGAGGTGTAAGGGCTATACATCAGTATAACTCTGTGGGTGATTACGTAATGAGTTTGACGGAATAGTACTTATAGATTCGAGATGGTGAATCAGAGTGTAAGGGCTATGGTCGTTGACTCTGAGGGTGATTCCAATAATGAGTGCAACGAGATAGCGCCTTCGGTTTCGTTCGAACCTGGAACGAACTTGTATGGATTGAATGCTTTCAGAACATCATCAGGTGGACGATGAGAATTCTAAGATTTGATGTCCTATAAAGGTAATCATAACCTCAAGCCTCATCAATCGGGAATGGCTAAAATAGGGGAGGTGCAGCAAGGATTCGTGGGTAGCTCCCACTGGAGAGCAAGATTGATCCCTGTCTAGAGGTCCCTTTTTATTTCGGCTGTGTGGGCGGTTGGTCGCGACAACTGCCGGGGTTGCCTTGTTCGAAACTATTCAGTAAGGAATGGGTCCGGCCTTGTGTTGCAGGGGAGTGGGAGTACTCCTCGTTACGGTGATCTAGGCCACGTACTGTGATGGGCGGTACCCCAGTAGCCCTGCCATTGTATGGAATCCAAAATCCAATAAGTGCCAACGGTTTTGATTGTATTACCCACTTTTGTGGCTAATAGCTGGAATTTAATCATGTAACAATTTCGGCTATTTCATATTTATTTGAAAACCCTAGACACTATTATAATATCATCGGATTTCCTATCAAATATTTTGGTTAGCGTAAGGTAAAAACTTTTCCATGTTTATGTGTGGGAAGTCTTACGTGATACCTTTCCTTTAAAAGGATTTTGAAAGTTAAGCAACTTTAACCTGTTACTCACACCAGACCCATGTCTGACCCGGAGTTTATTTTTATTTTCCATAAACTCTTGGGTACTCAAATTTTTACAAGTAGCCAAGGGATTCAGGTTAGGATTCGGATTTGCTTTGACGAATATTGGAGGAGCAATGGAGCAGGAGGCTTCTGCCTTAGATATTAGTATTCCGCTATGTGTTCTGTGATTGGCTCTAAGATTGTATTATGTTGTAATAACTAGACATGTGTTTATAACTGTCTAGTATGTGTTGTATTATCTGTGTACTCTGATAGTGGTTGTAAACTATGTAAATATTTTATGTTATTAATATAATTTATTCGTTCCGCTGTTTTGATTCTGGCGTGCTGTTTCTTCTTTCTTCTCTTTCTTTCTATTCTCTATCCCTTTCTTTCTTATTAGCGATGCGACTTCCTGGAGTTAGGAAGTTGGGTCATCACAGATATGGATATTTATCATTTCAATCCGCAATTTAAAATAAAAATTACGGTTATATATCATTTCAAACCGCAATCCCGAATGAAATGAAATGCATAACAACTTGCAGTTAATATAAATAAACATCCATTCGTCCATCAAAATCATACATCCAATTATCATAAACATCATCCAATCAAAACAATACATCAATATATAATAGGTAATAAATAACAGGCATTTACTGGCAGTTTATTTTGTAAAATAAATTAACTAAAATTTAACTATCAGTTTATATGCATAGATAAATTTAACTAAAATTTTAACTGTCAATTTGTATGCAATAATTGAATTAAATAACAAGTAAATTAAATGAATGCAAATTAACTGAGATAATGATGAAATATATGCCAAACAGCTATAAATAAATTTTTAAACCCATTATAAATCAATTTAACAAATATAAGAACTTTTAGAAGTTGTGAGTGGGTTAAAACACTCACATTTTTGAATTTAAATTGAATTCAAATCCAATTTAAACCCATAAAATGGACAGTCTCCAAATCCATCCAAACCAGTTCCATAACGTCAGAAATTCCGATACGATCCAAGCAAAACAAACCGCGCGTGAATCCGAGCTCGGTTGCAAAAGTTATGAAAATTTGAAAAAGGGAAAATTCCGGCCCTGGGTCGACTTCGGGTTCGACTTCGGTGCGCCGCCTCAATTCCTCGGTGCTTGCTTGGAGTTTTCGCCAAAACGACCTAGATCGACCAGAGTCATTTTCTTCCTGACCCGAAGTTGCTCTAGGATTTTCTCCTCTGAAACCCGAAGCGCGACCAAAAGCTGATGCAGATCCGCCAATTTTTTTTTCTTTTGAAATTGAAATTGAATTTTTTTTTTTGGAATTTAGGAATTAGGTTCTGTCTGCCATTGAGATGAGGAGCTGAGAAAGAAGGTACATACAGACAAATGAGAATAAGGAGAAATTAGGGTTTATAACAGGGTATTTATAGGTAGGGTTGAAATAGAGTAGATGGACCAGATAAATAAACGTGCTGAACAATCTATGGCCCGAAAAGCCCGTTCTGACCCCAAACAAAATTGGGTAAACCCATATACCAAAATAGGTATTTAAAATATTCTAAACGCAATGAAAAAAGTTCAGGTTCAAATTGCATCGTATGAAGAAGTTATGCTAAAAACAATATTTTCCAAATTGATTTCAATTGATTTCAATTGCATAAATTTCATGGCGTTTCGAGTCCGTACGATCGAACGACAAGTCCGATCGCTACGAAACTTGAAACACTATTATAATTCACCGTTACGGATCTGATGAAGCTGGTTTCGTCGGAATCCGAGCCAGTGGCCAAAATGGCTAATTTTATATTAATTAGATAAATTTAAAATTCATTAATAAAATCCATTTTTTTTTAAATCTTAAATTTGACAAATTTTATTACCTTTATATTTCTCAATCAAATTACAATGTTTTAAACCATTTAAAAGTCAATTTAAAGTTGATTAACTTCCCATTTCAGTGTCAAATTTTCATTTTTATTAAATTTAGAAATTATCAATTAAGTTTCCAAAAATTTCATTGAATTAAATATTCATTCTTATTATTCAATCCATTATAGCCAAATGGATGAAATTAACATACATAAATATTTTTCAATTTCAACTAAATTTTCAATTAACGTAAAAATAAATGTTTAACTTTTACTTAATTGCAAAAACTCAATTACCTTAATTCTTTATATTCAAATAAATAAACAAATCTCGATTTACAATCTTTTCATTTACTCATAGTCATATTATAAATGGAATTTATATTACCTTCAATTTTTTATTTATCATCAGTTTAGATCTTACCATTTGTTCCTTAAATTTTATTTGCCCTGAATTAGTTACTGCATTTATCTAATTCCAATTTCGTAATCACATTCAATCCATTAACTGGTATTGCATTGACATTTAACTTATTAGCTTATATCAACACTATTGTCATTAATTGCAAATGGATTACCAAATTTAGTCACTACCCTAAATAACTAACGTAAATTAATCTCCATTAATTCCACTGATTTAACTTTCATTCCATTAATTAATGATTCCTTCAGTTAGCAATAACATAGCAGTTTCTTTATTTGTATTTCAAATAATTCAAAATTCAATTCCTAATTCTTAATATCCTCTAAATTACAACTTCCAAACATGGTATTAATCATCATTTATGTACCTCTAATTATTTTAATTTACATTAACATAATAAATTAATTACCTTTAATGAAATCTATCCCCCAATTTATTATATGCAATAAATTTTGACCATACAACAGTTTCAATTAATTATTTATATTTATTGCGATTGAATACCAAAATTTATTTAACACATCAAATAAATGGACAATCTATATTCATTGTCACCTATTTTCTTTTAAATTCAGTTATAAGTTTGTTACTTACCAACCAGGTTATAATAACACTAATTTTTTTATTCCACTGCTATATATGACATATTTACATCACATACTTGAATTTTTCAATTTCATCTTAATTCCAATTCACAGTAGTATAATTTCTTACTACAAACCCATTTATAATTTGCATACCAATTAATTAGTTTCAACTAAATAGATTGGTTCAATTCAACTCTTTTATTAAGTCTACATAAATCAATATACTATTTCATTGGTAAATGTTTATTTCAATTATTCCTTTATTACTACCAAATCTTATTTCATTCGTGAATGCCATCATTTATCAATTATTACATAATTTCATTAATTTACATTCAGTTACAACTAAATTAATACACTGATTTCATTCTCAGCATTTACTTTATTATTAATTATAAAATCTTTATTTCTTGTAAATTAAATTTACGTAAATCTTATTAAAATGACAAATTTAATTAACGAAAATTACGGGTCATTACACTCTCCCCCACTCAAAACTTTTCGTCCCCGAAAAGGAAAAAGAAGGGAAAAGAAGAATTAAGAAATCAATATTTAAATTTATAAACAAATAAATTTACAAAATTAATTTAGATAAAATATACTAATTTATAATCATTAATTTTTTTATTATACTCAAACTAATAAAGTTTGGAAAACATTTTCAAAATATTTTCTAAGTCCAAAATTTACGGAAAATTTTGGAAAAGTCTCCTTTATACGGGGAGGCTCGGGAGAAAATATAATATCAAATTATCAAAATATCACATATAATATCCAAATTACAATATCCCAACACGGGAAAATATATAAATAGCGCTATAAACCGTAATCCGAAACATACCTATTTGTCGGGCAATTTACGCTTAATTTATGGAACCAAAAGCAGTAGCAATTGCTTCCATAACCTGCATTTCACTTATAAAATCCAAATGGTTAACAATTTATATAAAGTGAAATATTTAAGTGGTTTCAATCACTAACGACAAATCAATACAACAACCATCAATTTCAACAAACAACATGCACAACCAATACAAAGCAACCATTCGATCAAACAAACAAATAGTTGTTCGGGTTCAAAACTTTTAAATTGTACGGAATGAAGAATAAACAACTAGCGCATCATTTACTCGACAGTCTTAGATAAAACTAAATAGATTGTTCATTTATCCTAATCCAATTTTAAAGTATACCTGCCCAAACAACCATCAACTAAACAACAACAAATCCAAACAACAATCAACTTAACTTATTATTAATTTCCTTTCATATCTTTGTTGTTTGATTTTCTTTTTATTTATACAGTGATTTATCTTTTAAATTTACATTTACTCATTAAACGTTTTCTTCATTTATTTTTACTTATTACTTACAATTATTCAGTTCCATTAACTCAGGTCTTGCTAGTTCCTTTTATTTCATTATAATTATTCATTCATTTATTATAACATGACCTCTTTTATTTACATTCATTTATCAATAGTATTCATGTCCCATTCAATTTCTTAGCATTTCCATTTTGTTTACTTAAGTTTATAATCATCTATTTGTAATACTTACCTTTTATTATATTTACTAATAGTAAAATTTCAATTATAACTTAACTTATCCCGATATCATCACTTCTTATGAATAAAAGCGATTTATTGAACACCTTCATTACATACTTTTACTTGTATAATTCCCATTACATTTTCTTATTAAACATTTCAATTTTTAAATATTTGGTAAGTTTTATATATGTTTTTAAGAATGTAATTAAAATCATACAAGTTTCTCTTATTTCTTTAATAAATTTACTATTCAATAATATCCTTTATTTCATAGGTTACAATTTTAAATTTCATTTAATAGCATTAATAACCTAGTATTAAACCTCTTATTTCATTTAGGATTTCAGTTATTAATTACTTAGATTCCATTTCACTAGAATAATTGAAACTATTTATTTGTGGAAACTTAAGAACTAAATACCGGGTTAAATTTCAAATTATTTTAAAAATAATAGGTAAATATATATACTTACAACTTATAAACCCAATTATATTTAAAACAAATTAAAAATTCACTTTTGTTTATCAAAATAAATCTGTAGCAAAACTATTACAGTGGCCTTCCCAGTTCGAAACTCGAAAATGAAAGTCGATGATGCGTGCACTCATCACCGAAATTATTTTCAAGCGACAGAGTGGGGAGTACATAACTTATTTCTTTTCAAAATTTCTTTTTAAACAATTCTTTCAAATTATATTGAAATATTTATATCAGAAAATACCTTTAATAACATTATTATTATATTCAAAATCAATTGAAAGAATTTCCAAAACCCCGGAACTTAAGTTCTAAATTTCCAATTTTATTTTCCATCTAATTTCACTTATTATTTATAAATTTTATTACCTAATAACTAATATATTGCAACCAAATATGTATCTTATTTATAAAAAAACTTTATTTTATATATAGAAAATATAATAGGCAAAATTATTTCATTCACCTATATTAAAACAAATATTATGTCGGTCTGTCCTATTAAGTGTTTAGAAATCCCTATTAATGTCACAGCGTCCCATGCATCAATCGGAATTTATAAATACAAAATGGAACAGATTAACACAATATTAAAACCCTTTTATAACACTAACAAATACGCTCTCTCATATATATACACTCAGCGACTCCCATAGGGTGTTTCTACCCTATTGATAAAGAGTCAATCCCCACAAAGCTAAGGTTTATCGCTAAACCAAAGTTCTGATACCAGATGTAACATCCTGCCTTTTCGCATGCTTTAAATCGACATACGTGCCAATTCAAACCATACAGAAGGGCGGATTGTTATGGGGTAAATAACAAAAAAAACAGGGAAAGAAAAACAAAATAGAATCTCACAGCGGAAGGATAAAATATGTAATAAATGTACAGTTCATAAACTATTTACAAACATTTGATTCTTCTTTATACAATAAATATCAGAGTTCACATACCAATCATAATCAATGCAGCGGAATTAAATAGTGAAGTGGAATATAATTAATAATAATAGTAGAAATCTCCGTCTTCGTCCTCCAGATCAAAAGTCTTCGATCCTGAAACGCTCGGACTGACCCGAGCGAACTTGAAAAGACAAAACACTCGAGTCAGAACTAAAAGATCTTATGTGAGTTAAATTAACAGAAATAAATATGAGTGCAGTAACTCAAGAGATGCTTGCTCGGAATCTACATCTCCTAAGGATCCGTTAAACTATTTACTATATAGTATATTGCGCTATTACAATAGTATCTATTTGTAAAATAAACTTACTTTTTAATAGCGTTAAGGGGTTACCCATATAGCCCTTAACACAAATAATGCCAATAGTCTATACAGTACCGTAATACTTCCTGATCGGGAGGCTACCAGAGGATACTCCATTGATACGACACAAATAGAAACTCGTATAATGCACGATAGGGTAGGTGACACAGCACAACTAGGCAATGCCATGGTAGATATACCAATTACGCTTCCGGGTCGGTGGTAACGCGTAGCGTACAGCTACCGCCCACCTCGAGCCACACCCCCAAATAAAATCAAAAGTGGCCACCGAATCAATCCAAAGTCAAAGTATAATATCGAAGGGATGTGTCCGATCAAAGGTGCTACCTTATTAACCCGTCGATCGCTCCTGTTTTAGCCACCTTATGTCAACTCACGGGAGTCGGGTCCACGTATTTACCTTAAAGGAAATGCCACCACCATCCTACTTCATTCTGGAATCTCCACCGCGTACACGGTTGTTAAAGTGGTTTTCAGGGTTGGTAGAGAGTATGACAACTTCCGATCCCGGTCTCTTCAACAACCAAACGTTATTATAACACCGCGGTCTTTAAAATAGTTTATACTTTAAAACTAGAAAATAATTATCCAAAACCCATAAATACGATATCATTCCCATTTCGAAAACAACTCATTTCGATATTATTTTTATAAAACCCAAATCAATAATATCATTTTTATTTCAAATATATTTCTTTTCCAAAATCATACTGCTTAAAATTTATAATATCTGGAAACCAAACATTTGGATTATAACTTTCAAAACATAATACTTCGAAATTCATAGCTTTAAAACCATAACTTCTAAAACTTAAATGGTTTTGGATATTCAACAGTATATAGAATAAATAGTTGATTTTATATTACTTTATAATATAAAATAATTTCCACGACTTACCATTTATTTCATTTAAGATTAAGTAAAAATCCATAAATTAAAAATCGCTTTCGGTTTCAATAAACCACTTCAGTTTCAATATATTTCAAACTTTGAATATTAAACAATTGGAACTAAGGTCGGAAATTTCTATTCAACAATTTAAAGTCCTATTATTTATTTTGAAATATTGGCATAATAGATCCGAAATCATTTTAAATAAAACTCAAATTACTTTTAACTATCAAAATTTCCTCCAATTTATTTATACTAGAAATATTCATTTAATCCATCTTGAATAAAATTTCAGTTATAAATATCATACCTTTTAAAATTCCAAGCTAATAAATTCTACATCACTTATGAAGTTAAATTCTTAATTAAGCTCGATTCCAAACGAATTTTCAACTTAACTCCCAAAATAAATTGATTTAAAACATTAAAACTCTATATATTCTTAATATTTTTAACATGTACTTAACCATATAATATAAATAATCAAACTCCATTATTCATCTTATTTATTTTATTTAACAAATTCATACACAGCTTAAATTCAATAATTTAACCATATATGTACATAAAATAAGATTTTATATAAGGTCAAAAATTAATATTTATTAAACCGTAACCTATCCAAAACCATAAAAATCCTTTCAAAAAAATAATTTTATATATATATTGCGATGCCTGTATATAATTTTCTACCCTATGGTCAAGTGATACGGATATTTATCATTCCAATCCGCAATTTAAAATAAAAATTACGGTTATATATCATTTCAAACCGCAATCCCGAATGAAATGAAATGCATAACAACTTGCATTTAATATAAATAAACATCCATTCATCCATCAAAATCATACATCCATTTATCACAAACATCATCGAATCCAAACAATACATCAAAATATAACAGGTAATAAATAACAGGCATTTACTGGCAGTTTGTTTTGTAAAGTAAATTAACTAAAATTTAACTATCAGTTTATATGCACAGATAAATTTAAGTAAAATTTTAACTGTCAATTTATATGCAATAATTGAATTAAATAACAGTAAATTAAATGAATGCAAATTAACTGAGATAATGATGAAATATATGCCAAATAGCTATAAATAAATTTTTAAACCCATTATAAATCAATTTAACAAACATAAGAACTTTTAGAAGTAGTGAGTAGGCTAAAACACACACCTTTTTGAATTTAAATTGAATTCAAATCGAATTTAAAACCAAAAGTTGGACAGTCTCCAAATTCATCCAAACCAGTTCCAAAACGTCATAAATTCCGATACGATCCAAGCAAAACAAACCGCGCGTGAATCCGAGCTCGGTTGCAAAAGTTATGAAAATTTGAAAAATGGAAAATTCTGGTCCTAGGTCGACTTCGGTGCGCTGCCTCAATTCCCCTGTTCTTGCTTGGAGTTTTCGCCAAAACGACCCAGAGCGATCCGAGTCATTTTCTTCCTGACCCGAAGTTGCTCTAGGGTTTTCTTCTCTGAAACCCGAAGCGCAGCCAGAAGCTGCTGCAGATCCGCTATTTTTTATTTTTGAAATTGAAATTATTTTTCTTGGAATTTGGGAATTAGGTTCTGTCTGCCATTGGGATGAGGAGCTCAGAAAGAAGGTACATACAGACAAATGAGAATGAGGATAAATTAGGGTTTATAACAGGTATATATAGGTAGGGTTGAAATGGAGTAGATGGACCAGATAAATAAACGTGCTGAACAATATATGGCCCGAAAAGCCCGTTCTGACCCCGAAACAAAATTGGGTAAACCCATATATCAAAATAGGTATTTTAAAATATTCTAAACGCAAAGGAAAAAGTTTCAGGTTCAAATTGCATCGTATGAAGAAGTTATGCTGAAAACAATATTTTCCAAATTGATTTCAATTGATTTCAATTGCATAAATTTCAAGGCGTTTCGAGTCCGTACGATCGAACGACAAGTCCGATCGCTACGAAACTTGAAACACTATTATAATTGACCGTTACGGATCCGATGAAGCTGGTTTCGTCGAAATCCGAGTCAGTGGCCAAAATGGCTAATTTTAAATTAATTAAATAAATTTAAAATTCATTAATAAAATCCATTTTTTTAAATCTTAAATTTGACAAATTTTATTACCTTTATATTTCTCAATCAAATTACAATGTTTTAAACCATTTAAAAGTCAATTTAAAGTTGATTAACTTCCCATTTCAGTGTCAAATTTTCATTTTTATTAAATTTAGAAATTATCAATTAAGTTTCCAAAAATTTCATTGAATTAAGTATTCATTCTTATTATTCAATCCATTATAGCCAAATGGATAAAATTAACATACATAAATATTTTTCAATTTCAACTAAATTTTCAATTAACGTAAAAATAAATGTTTAACTTTTACTTAATTGCAAAAACTCGATTACCTTAATTCTTTATATTCAAATAAATAAACAAATCTCGATTTACAATCTTTTCATTTACTCATAGTCATATTATAAATGGAATTTATGTTACCTTCAATTTTTATGTATCATCAGTTTAGATCTTAACATTTGTTCCATAAATTTTATTTGCCCTGAATTAGTTACTGCGTTTATCTAATTCCAATTTCGTAATCACATTCAATCCATTAACTGGTATTGCATTGACATTTAACTTATTAGCTTATATCAACACTATTGTCATTAATTGCAAATGGATTACCAAATTTAGTCACTACCCTAAATAACTAACGTAAATTAATCCATTATTCCACTGATTTAACTTTCATTCAATTAATTAATGATTCCCTCAGTTAGCAATAATGTAACATTTTCTTTATTTGTATTGCAAATAATTCAAAATTCAATTCCTAATTCTTAATATCCTCTAAATTACAACTTCCAAACATGGTATTAATCATCATTTACGTACCTCTAATTATTTTAATTTACATTAACATAATAAATAAATTACCTTGAATGAAATCTATCCCCCAATTTATTATATGCAATAAATTTTGACCTTACAACAGTTTCAATTAATTATTTATATTTATTGTGATTGAATACCAAAATTTATTTAACACATCAAATAAATGAACAATGTATCTTCATTGTCACCCATTTTCTTTTAAACTCAGTTATAAGTTTGTTACTTACCAACCTGGTTATAATAACACTAATTTTTTATTCCATTGCTATACATGACATATTGACATCACATACTTTAATTTTTCAATTTCATCTTAATTAAAATTCACGGTAGTATAATTTCTTACTACAAACCCATTTATAATTTACATACCAATTAATTAGTTTCAACTAAATAGATTGGTTCAATTCAACTCTTTTGTTAAGTCTATATAAATCAATATACTATTTCATTGGTAAATGTTTATTTCAATTATTCCTTTATTACTAACAAATCTTATTTCATTCATAAATGCCATCATTTATCAATTATTACATAATTTCATTAATTTACGTTCAGTTACAACTAAATTAATACACTGATTTCATTCTCAGCATTTACTTCATTATTAATTATAAAATCTTTATTTCTTGTAAATTAAATTTACGTAAATCTTATTAAAATGACAAATTTAATTAACGAAAATTACGGGTCGTTACATTAATTTAATAATTATAAAATTAATTAACGAGTTTTATAAATTAAGAATTGATATTGACTAATTCAGTTAATTACTTTTGAAAAATAATTAAAGATTTGTTATTGATTAATGAAGGTCATTAACATAGTATTATTTTATAATTAATTAATGTAATTAATTTTAATGATTAATTGTATTAATTAATTTAAAGATAATCATTTGAGAATTATTTAAGTATAATCACTTAATGAAAGTAATTAAGGAAATTAATTACTGGTTGTAATTAATTAAGTTGTTGATTAATTAATTTAATTAATTAAGTTTAATTAATTTAATTTAATCACTGGATGATTTGAGAGGTAATTAAAAATGTTATTAAAAATGAATAATTACTTATTGAAGTAATTAAGAAGATAAATTATTTGATGTAATTTAATTGAAGGATACTTGAATGTTGGAGGAGTTTTTGGAATTAATTACTTTGTGTAATTATTATTAGTGTGTTTAATTACTTAAGACAAGTGATTCATAATAAATTATTTAGTGTAATTAATTTGGGTTTTGATAATTAAGTTATTTAAAGATAATTAAAGATGAAATTGATTAAGTTAATTACTTAATGTAATTTATCAAGAATGATTTATCAAATAGGATAATTGATTTAATAGAGTAATTATAAATTAATTTGGAATCATTAATTTAAATAATTAATGATATAATTAAGGATTGATTAATAAGAACAATTAATCCATGAAGAAATTAATTAATGTAATTAATTAATGATTAATGTGATTAATTATTATTAATTAATTAATGAAGTAATTACAAGTTAATTACTGATTTGGTTTGGAATAATCAATTTGTGAAATTAACTAAACATTAATTACTCGAATGTAATTAAATGATAAGTAATCAAGATGATTAATTAGGGTAATTTTTTGAGAATAATTAATTGATTGATTTATAATTAATTAAGGAATATGTAAGCAAGATTTATATGGATAAGTAATTAATTTAGTTAATTTTAAATTAATCAAGGGAGTATTAATTAATTTAATTCATTTTAAATTAATTATAGAACGATAATTTAATAAGTCGTTGCTTATGAACGATGATTGATATTTATTACCCTGAATGATTGAGATCTCACATATGAGATAAATGATGTTGTGTGATTTGGATGCTATGGTTGCATTGAGTTGATAATATGAATTATATGTTTGAGTTGATAATATAGATTATCTGTTGTGATGTTAATATTGATTATCTATTGTGATGATTATCTATCTGTGTGTATATAGATAATATTGAATCAAATTGTTTTAAACTTTAAACAACTTGGACCTAAAAGATACGCTTTGGATTTCGATGAGACCGGGATCGGGTTTCCATATTTGGATATCCGAAAACCACATCGATCCAAATTAACGATAGGTCGTGAATCTTATGTAAAGAGTGAAGACTCGAGGTGTAAGGACTATACGTCGGTATAACTCTATAGGTGATTCCGTAATGAGTTTGATGGAATAGTACTTATAGGTTCGAGATGAAGATTCAGAGTGCAAGGGTTATCGTCGTTAACTCTGAGGGTGATTCCAAAATGAGTGTAACGAGATAATGGCTTCGGTTTCGTTCGAACCCGGAATGAACTTGTATGGATTGAATGCTTTCAGAACATCGTCAGGTGGACGATGGGCATTCTAAGAGATGTGTTCTCTAGAGGTAATCGTAGCCTCAAGCCTCATCAACCGGGAATGGCTAAAACAGGGGAGGTGCAGCAAGGCTTCGCGGGTAGCTCCCACTGGAGAGCGAGATTGATCCCTGTCTAGAAGTCCCTTTATATTCGGCTGTGTGGGCAGTTGATTGCAACAACTGCCGGGGTTGTCTTGTTTGGAACTATTCAGTAAGGAATGGTTCAGGCCTTGTGTTGCAGGGGAGCGGGCGTACTCCTCGGTACGGTGATCTAGGCCACGTACTGTGACGGGCGGTACCCCAGTACCCCTTCCATTGTATGGAATCCACAATCCAATAAGTGCCAACAGTTTTGATTGTATTACCCACTTTTGTGGCTAGTAGCTGGAATTTAATCATGTAACAATTTCGGCTATTTCATATTTACTTGAAAACCCTAGACACTATTATAATATCATCGGATTTCCTATCAAATGTTTTGTTTAGCATAAGGTAAAAACTTTTCCATGTTTATGTGTGGGAAGTCTTACGTGATACCTTTCTTTCCAAATGGTTTTTTTAAGTTAAGCAACCTTAACCTGTTACTCACACCAGACCCATGTCTGACCCGGAGTTTATCTTTTGTTTTCTTAAACTCTTGGGTACTCAAATTTTTACGAGTAGCCAAGGGATTCAAATTGGCTTTGACGAATAATGGAGGAGCAATGGAGCAGGAGGCTTCTGCGTTGTAGATTTATAGTTCCGCTGTGTGTTCTCTGTGTTGTGATTGTATTGAGTTGTAAAAACTAGACAGGTGTTTATAACTGTCTGGTATATGTGATGTGTATGCTGTGTATCTCTGATTTATATTGTATATTATGTAAACACTTATGCTATTAATATAATTTATTCGTTCCGCTGTTGAGATTCTAGTGTTGTTTTTTCATTCTCTTCTTCTTCTTCTATCCCTTTCTTTCTTAATTGATGATGAGATTTTCTGGGAGTGGAAAGTCGGGTGGTCGCAAGTGGTATCAGAGCATTAGGTTGAGTGAATACCTAGGCTCTAGAGTGGTGTCAGTCTTGAGAGAGCGTATTTGTAATTTTTAATATATTTATATATATTTATTTATACCTATCTGTTAGGCTACCTGTTTGGGTTTTCCAATATAGGTTTAAAGGTAGATAAGGTAGTGGTGTGTATAACACAACTACTGATTGGTTGGACTTTGAATGTTTGAGGTTGGAGGTGTATTTGTTGAGACTGTAGACCTAATACCGTCTCGAGTACGATTTGCAGTAGTGTAAGGACTTCATTGATCTCTAAAGGTAACCTGTTAAGGTTCGGAGTTCATCTTTGAAGTTGGATGAGTAGGGTTTTGATCTGTTGACTGAGCAGAAGTGGGTAACGTATCTTGATACCTTAGGGAAGTACTAGCTGCGTGATGAGATGCAGTGACTATGGATGTTTCCGAAGATAATTTCTTTGGAACTAGTTCAGGGAAGTAGGTTTGCTTCGGTGTTGTAGCTGAGTTCAGTAGCGTGTTTTTGTGTGGTTTGAAGTCTAAGTTTCTCGAAGAGCTTTGAATTGGAAATTCTTAGGCATTGGTATCAGCAGTGCAGCTCAAAGTGTGCTATGTGTTGGTAGAATTTTCTGGCATAGAAGTTTTCTGGAGATGGAGTTCAAAAGTAGTGAAGTAGAATCCATTTCTTCAATGGGTTGGTTAGACCAGCATAAGCTGTTCTGATTGGTAAAGAGAGAACAGTTTTCTTTGGATCTTAGTTTAAATTGATCGCAAAAGTGACTTGCGATGGTTGAGTGTTCTCTTGGATTGTTAGAGATTTTTCTGAATATTTTCAAAGAAGTCAGAGTTTGTCTTCATCTAGAGATTCAGTGGTACAACTAGTTGAGGGTTGGTTTCTTGAGATGGAATTTGTTGAAGTAGCTCAGGATTGGAGGAACTTCTGAGTTTTCTCTTGGTTATCTGAGGTCTTCTTGGTTTTGCTGTCCAGTTGTGCTTGTGTTCTTTATCAGCATTCTTTTCTACTCCAGATCAGAGTTGTGCAGCGGAAGCAGTTTGGAATGCATCTTCTTTTCTTTTCCGGATAGGAGAAGATGCTCTTCTGATGGTTGTGAGTGGAAGTTGTTCTTGATCTTGGTTGATCGGGAAGGGTCATTTTGATGAATTAGGTTTGGCCTAGTTTGTTTCTTGAGACTACAACAAGGATTGAGCTGACCAGGTAAGAGATAGGCAGTCAAATATCTGATTTTCGATAAGTTTTCTCAGTTTTTTAGGAGCTATAAATTTTGGTAAGGTTGGGTAAGCTAGCTCCGAGATGTTTTGGATTTCTTCTGTGTCTATTTTGGATAAGTGTTTAATTTTTCTGGTTTGAATTGCCAGTTTGGACAACTGGAATTCGATGTGTTTTACGTATCTCTGAAGGAGTACGTGTATGATCTTTTTCTGGTTTTGGAATCAGTTGTCGGGGAGATTTAGTTGTTGAGTCAGACTCGTCTGTAGTCTGATATCTTGTTTAGTTTTAGATATGGATGAGTAGGAGTTCTGTAGCTTAGTAATGTTGATTGTTTGGGTTTTACAGAGCGAGTAACCCAGTGTTTACTTGGGAAACTCGAGGAAACTCTATCCAGAATTTTGTCTGGATAGTTAATTTTGTTTGATTGGATGAATTGATTGCTAGGGTTGTTAGCATATGTTTGATATATGCTTGGTTTTAAAATTTAAAATTTTAAATAGGTTATTATGTTACCTTTGTTTTAAAATTTCGGGGACGAAATTCTTTTAAGGGAGAAGAAATGTGAAATCTCGGAATTTTAGACAATATCAATTTAATAATCTTTATATAAAATTAAATTGATATTGACAATATTGATTAATAAAATATGTTTTGGTTTAATAATCTGAATAATAAATATTTAATTTATGAATTGTCTTTTTAAAATGCTAAAAATAAATGTTTAAATTGTAATGTATATATATTTGTATATATATTATAGTTTATCTTTGTTTGGAATTTAACTTACATGAAAATAAATAAATGAAGTTTTGGTTTTAAATTCTAATAAAATATTGAGTAATTAGGAAATTATGTTTTAAATTAATATTAAGCTTTTTAAAATCTATTTTAACTAGTAATTATATGGTTTGATAATATTTAAATTAAGTATGAAATTGTTTAAAATTTGTCTTCGCTTAATTTTTGTTTTAAATTTAAATAAAAATTGATTTTATTTCTTTTTAAATATTATTTGATTAAATATGAATTGAGAATATTTTATATAAGTTTAAAATACAAATAGCATATGATTTAAATTTATTTATTATAAAAGTGATTTATAATTTCTTTCTAAATCATATAAAATTTGTTAAATTGTTATTTTTAAGCCATATTAATAAATATACTATTTTTCATAAATAAAAAGAAGAATTAAAATAAGGAAATAGTATTATCATTTTAAATTGAAATAATTGATTTTAATTTTGATTTCAAAAGTTTAATTTGATTTGAAATTTTATTTTGAAATTCAAATTAATTGAATTCTTTAAAAATATTTGTGTAAGTTTTAATTTATAAATTGTTTTATTTACATTTTCTTAAAATAAGGAAATTCATATATATTTACATAAACATAACATAAATTAAAGAAAACCCTTTATAAACATTTAAATATATAACTAAATTATATAAAAGACAACTGTTAAGTCTTAAACAAATCTAAGCCACGTGTGTAAATTGTAAAACAAACAAAATGACAAGTGTCATTTGATCTTTTCTTTATTTTTATTAAAATATTTTCAGCCTTTTAAAACATTTTCCACTTTTCTTTATTTTCTTTTAGAAATCCAATGCTAGTGAATCAAAGAAACATTTCACTTAAAATCTAAAACTCTCAAAACCCCTTAAAAACAAAATCTGCATATTCATTTCAAAAGCAAACTCTAAGATCTGTAACTCCTCTCAAAACCAAAACCTGTAACAAGAACATCAACATGAAATTTCAAAGTTACTGCATAATCAAGTCTGCGTTTTACCTGAAGATCACTGCAAATTTGAGCAAATCAAAACGAAGCCTGCATTTTTATCAAAATGACCTGCATGCATCTATGTTGGTCAGAAATTCAAATGCAAGTAATTTCAAGTCTGCATCTGTATCAAGAATTGAAGAATCGTACCCCTGCAACAATTAAATCAGTTGACAAACTACTCCAAACTTTAAAGTTTGAATGCTTAGTCCTTCAGATTTAAAGTGAGTAACTTTTATTTTTAAAAATTCTAAGGTGAATCTGGTTATTGAATCATGTTTTAATATAAGTCGTATTGGTATATTTTGTAAAACTCTTGTGAATTTGTGATGAGAGTTATCTGAAAATTTGGATTACCTGTAGAACATTTCTGTTCTAAAGATTCCATGCCTGGTTTCAACTTAAATCATTCCCTTGACATTAATATTTAAAACTTAGGATTTAGAAAGTATTGTTTGATTAAGCTATGAACTAAATTATAAAATTTTGATTTACTTAAATAGAAACTGTAATTTCTCAGTAAATCAAGTTTAGAGTTAAAAATCATGTCACTGTTAAAATTCAAACACTGGTGATTGTGTAATTCAGATATACAAATCAAAACTTTGGATTAATTCATGATTTTTAAATGTAAAATCATAAATTAAAAATGGGCTTTGACTGTGCATATGGGTGTAGAGAAAAATATGGGTTTTAGGGTGTCTCTGGTGATTCAAGTAGTAAAGGTGGCTGTGCTTCAGTTCGAATGAAGAAGAGTGATCAAGCTCTTTACAAAAATTTAAAATATGTGAATTGATTTTTGGGATTAGCAGTGATAAGGGTTTTTATTCTGTAACCCTAAGTTTTTAACAAATAAGGAAGTTGATCGCCTCGGTCTCTAGGATTGATCGAGCGTGATGGGACTTTGAGCATGGGTAGTTGGGTCAATGACTAGGGTTTGGCCGGAATTTCAACACTAACTGTGGTTAGGGGTCGGAGTTTGGGCCGTTGAAAGGTTTGCGTTTGGGAAAGCTCGGTGTTTCCAGATTTGGGAGTAGAGACCGGATTTTGATTTTAGGTGGACGGTGGGATTTTATTGATCGCGAGATGATGAGTGGGTGGTTTCCGATGAGATGGAGGATTAGAGAGATGTCGTAGTTGATCAAAGTCACGGTGCATGTGCACCATGCACTAATGTTTTCTTGGGAAACAGGTTTTAGCATTGGTGAAGTATACTCGAGTATGTCTCGGGTAGTTCAAGTTTTTACTCGAAGTAATTTAGGTTATGTCTCGAAGTAAGATAGTTTTGACTCGGGTAGTTTTTTTTATGCAGTGTTTTATTTTCTGAAACCTGAACTGTTTCATGTTTTCAAATTTTAAAACTAAATTTAATCTAAAAAAAGAGAGAAGCAAAGTCTGATTTAAAACAAGTTTTAAAGCAAGATTAAATTATGAATTAAAATAGGTTTGAATTCCAGATTTTAGATAAACAAGATTTGCAGAAAATGAAATATGTAAAAACTGTAACCTACACAGTTTTTTTTAAAAAGTGAATTTAAATCTGGAGGTAAAATTTAAAAAAGATTTAAATTTCTATGTCAAATCTGAATTTTAAACCTGAATCCATATTTGAAGTTGAATCTGGAAGTTTCAAATAAAAACAAGTAATAAATTCAAATGTTATGATTAATTTGAATATTTTAGAATTTAATAACATATGAAATGAAATTTAAAACAGGGTTTAAATTTGATCTTTGAATTTAAATCTGAAGCATGATTTGAATTTTGGTTGTAATGTAAATGAGATTTGAATTTAAATGTTTCAATATCATTTGAAATATTTAAGGTATTTTAGATTCGTTTAAATTGAATATGGGCTAAAGTTAAACTATTCTTTTAAAATTGCTTTAAGAGATAAGTGATCTTTTAAAATGAAAACTAAAGAGTTTTTAAATACTTAAAATCTTGTTTAGGTTTGAATTTAATTTAATTTTAATTTTAATTTAAAATGAAATTTGGAAAAAATAAATAAATGGAATTTGTTTTTAAATTATTTTGATAATGATAATTAAATCATTAATGAGGTTAATGGTTTTCATTAAATTGTTTTGAACTTAATAATTTTTTGATCAAGGTAATTAAGTTTATAATAAATTAATTTATAATTAGGGTATCAATTAAATAATTAAGGGTTTACTTAATTAATAAAAAGACTAAGTAAGTTAATTAAACTTGATTAAAGAGTAATTTAGAAATTAATTTAAATAAGATTTGATTAATTTAATTAAAGAATTGAATTTATTAATAAAGTAATTAATAATTGATTAAGTTTTTAATTATCACTTGATTAATTTAATAATTAGAAAATTAATTAACGAGTTTTATAAATTAAGAATTGATATTGACAAATTCAGTTGATTACTTTGGAAAAATAATTAAAGATTTGTTATTGATCGACGAAGGTCATTAACATAGTATTATTTTATAATTAATTAATGTAATTAATTTTAATGATTAGTTGTATTAATTAATAAAAAGATAATCATTTGAGAATTATTTAAGTATAATCGCTTAATGAAAGTAATTAAGGAAATTAATTACTGGTTGTAATTAATTAAGTTGTTGATTAATTAAGTTAATTAATTAAGTTTAATTAATTTAATTTAATCACTGGATGATTTGAGAGGTAATTAAAAATGTAATTAAAAATGAATAATTACTTAGTGAAGTAATTAAGAAGATAAATTACTTGATGTAATTTAATTGAAGGATACTTGAATGACGGAGGAGTGATGAACGTATTTTTCTGCATTTTAAACCATTTGTTTCATATATTTTTATTTTTATAAAGCGGTATTATACGGGTATTCTGTTGTGGTTTTGCAGATTATATATTTCAAAGTGCAATGTTGAAATTAATCGGTTGTGGCATTGGTCTATTCCAAAAGACACGCAATAATGAGTGTAGCATTTTGGATACCGAATGATTCAAAAAGAAAACACGTATCAAGCATATCACTCAATTGGAAATATTCATATCAGCTCACGTAATTCACGGATATCCATTTCAAAGCAATGCTACCTTCAAATCAAAAAAAAAATGGCCAATTCAAGTAGCATAATACATAGCCATGATATGAAGCAAAATGGGACACATTCAAAAGTAGCTTGCGTATGAATTTGGACCAATTCACATATAAAAGTATTTCAAGCAATGACGTGGCAACTTAACTCTTCACCAATTCAAGGAATGGACCCAGTCAGTACAATTATCTTGGCAAATACTAAGAATAGAACCGGTCCTATTGCTAAAAATATGGACTGATTTTAGGGGCTGAAGCCTATATATACAACATTATACAGCACCTTCAGATTATCTCTTACCTCATCACTTTTCTTCAAGTTTAGATTTAAATTCAGCACTGTTTTTATTTTCAAACAGAATACGTAGGATTGTTGATTAGATTTAGCAATTTATTTATTCTTGTTCTTAGTTATTTTCTGCACACTTTTTAGTTGTTTGCTCCGTTATCTCCTTTTCCGCAATTTCAATTTCTGTTCTGATTTTTACAATTCTATATTTTGGTTACAATTTCGATTAGTTTCAAAATCGATTCGGGGTATATTATTGTTTTTATTTTCTATTCAAAATTCACCGTCGAATTCGTTTAACACGCCTAAGATTTAACTATGGATTTTAATTGTTTTAAAATACAATTCCATGTGTTCGACCTGCATACTACACGCCTGTGCGCTTGCAGAATTTATTAAAATTTGTGCTTTTCTAATCAATAGAAAAGTCGCAACAAGGAGTTTTTGGAATTAATTACTTTGTGTAATTATTATTAGTGTGTTTAATTACTTAAGACAAGTGATTCATAATAAATTATTTAGTGTAATTAATTTGGGTTTTGATAATTAAGTTATTTAAAGATAATTAAAGAAGAAATTGATTAAGTTAATTACTTAATGTAATTTATCAAGAATGATTCATCAAATAGGATAGTTGATAATTGATTTAATAGAGTAATTGTAAAATAATTTGGAATCATTAATTTAAACAATTAATGATATAATTAAGGATTGATTAATAAGAACAATTAATCCAAGAAGAAATTAATTAATGTAATTAATTAAGGATTAATGTGATTAATTATTATTTATTAATTAATGAAGTAATTACAAGTTAATTACTGATTTGGTTTGGAATAATCAATTTGTGGAATTAATTAAAGATTAATTACTTGAATGTAATTAAAGGATAATTAAACAAGATGATTAATTAGGGTAAGTTGTTGAGAATAATTAATTGATTGATTTATAATTAATTAAGGAACATGTAAGCAAGATTTATATGGATAAGTAATTAATTTAATTTATTTTAACTTAATTAAGGAAGTATTAATTAATTTAATTCATTTTAAATTAATTATAGAATGATAATTTAATAAGTCGTTGCTTATGAATGATGATTGATATTTATTACCCTGAATGATTGAGATCTCAGATATGAGATAAATGATGTTGTGTGATTTGGATGCAATGGTTGCATTGAGTTGATAATATGAATTATATGTTTGAGTTGATAATATAGATTTTCTGTTGTGATGTTAATATTGATTATCTATTGTGATGATTATCTATCTGTGTGTATATAGATAATATTGAATCAAATTGTTTTAAACTTTAAACAACATGGACCTAAAAGACACGCTTTGGATTTCGATGAGAACGGGATCGGGTTTCCATATTTGGATATCCAAAAACCACATCGATCCAAATTAACGATAGGTCGTGAATCTTATGTGAAGAGTGAAGACTCGAGGTGTAAGGACTATACGTCAGTATAACTCCATGGGTGATTCCGTATTGAGTTTGACGGAATAGTACTTATAGGTTCGAGATGAAGATTCATAGTGCAAGGGTTATCTTCGTTAACTCTGAGGGTGATTCCAAAATGAGTGTAACGAGATAATGGCTTCGGTTTCGTTCGAACCCGGAACGAACTTGTATGGAGTGAATGCTTTCAGAACATCGTCAGGCGGACGATGAGCATTCTAAGAGATGTGTTCTCTGGAGGTAATCGTAGCCTCAAGCCTCATCAACCAGGAATGGCTAAAACAGGGGAGGTGCAGCAAGGCTTCGTGAGTAGCTCCCACTGGAGAGAGAGATTGATCCCTATCTAGAAGTCCCTTTATATTCGGCTGTGTGGGCAATTGATTGCAACAACTACCGGGGTTTTCTTGTTTGGAAAAATTCAGTAAGGAATGGTTCCGGTCTTGTGTTGCAGGGGAGTGGTCGTACTCCTCGGTGTGGTGATCTAGGCCACGTACTGTGACGGGCGGTACCCCAGTAGCCCTGCCATTGTATGGAATCCACAATCCAATAAGTTCCAATGGTTTTGATTGTATTACCCACTTTTGTGGCTAGTAGCTGGAATTTAATCATGTAACAATTTCGGCTATTTCATATTTACTTGAAAACCCTAGACACTATTATAATATCATCGGATTTCCTATCAAATGTTTTGTTTAGCATAAGGTAAAAACTTTTCCATGTTTATGTGTGGGAAGTCTTACGTGATACCTTTCTTTCCAAATGGTTTTTTTAAGTTAAGCAACCTTAACCTGTTACTCACACCAGACCCATGTCTGACCCGGAGTTTATCTATTGTTTTCTTAAACTCTTGGGTACTCAAATTTTTACGAGTAGCCAAGGGATTCAAGTTGGCTTTGATGAATAATGCAGGAGTTATGGAGCACGAGGCATCTGCGTTGTAGATATATAGTTCCGCTGTGTGTTCTCTGTGTTGTGATTGTATTGAGTTTTAAAAACTAGACATGTTTTTATAACTGTCTTGTATATGTGATGTGTATGCTGTGTATCTCTGATTTATATTGTATATTATGTAAATACTTATGTTATTAATATAATTTATTCGTTCCGCTGTTGAAATTCTAGTGTTGTTTCTTCTTTCTCTTCTTTCTTTTCTTCTTCTATCCCTTTCTTTCTTAATTGATGATGCGATTTTCTGGGAGTGGAAAGTCGGGTCGTCGCAGGTGATATCAGAGCATTAGGTTGAGCGAATACCTAGGCTCTGGAGTGGTGTCTGTCTTGAGAGAGCGTATTTGTAATTTTTAATATATTTATATATATTTATTTATACCTATCTGTTAGGTTACCTGTTCGGGTTTTACAATATAGGTTTAAAGGTAGATAAGGTAGTGGTGTGTATAACACAACTACCGATTGGTTGGAGTTTGAATGTTTGAGGTTGGAGGTGTATTTGTTGAGACTGTAGACCTAATACCGTCTCGAGTAAGATTTGCAGTAGTGTAAGAACTTCATTGATCTCTAAAGGTAACCTGTTAAGGTTCGGAGTTCATTTTTGAAGTTGGATGAGTAGGGTTTTGATCTGTTGGCTGAGCAGAAGCGGGTAACGGTATCTTGATACCTTAAGGAAGTAGTAGCTGGTGATGAGATGCAGTGACTATGGATGTTTCCGAAGATAATTTCTTTGGAACAAGTTTAAGGAAGTAGGTTTGCTTCGGTGTTGTAGCTGAGTTCAGCAGGGTGTTTTTGTGTGGTTTGAAGTCTGAGTTTCTCGAAGAGCTTTGAATTGGGAATTCTTTGTCATTGGTATCAGCAGTGCAGCTCGGAGTGTGCTGTGCGTCGGTAGAATTTTCTGGCTTAGAAGTTTTCTGGGGATGGAGTTCAGAAGTAGTGAAGTAGAATCCATTTCTTCGATGGTTTGGTAAGACCAGCATAAGCTGTTCTGATTGGTAAAGAGAGAACATTTTTCTTTGGATCTTAGATTGAATTGATCGCAAAAGTGACTTGCGATGGTTGAGTGTTCTCTTGGATTGTTAGAGATTTTTCTGAATATTTTCAGAGAAGTCAGAGTTTGTCTTCATCTAGAGATTCAGTGGTACAACTAGTTGAGGGTTGGTTTCTTGAGATGGAATTTGTTGAAGCAGCTCAGGATTGGAGGAACTTCTGAGTTTTCTCTTGGTTATCTGAGGTCTTCTTGGTTTTGCTGTCCAGTTGTGCTTGTGTTCTTTATCAGCATTCTTTTCTACTCCAGATCAGAGTTGTGCAGCGGAAGCAGTTTGGAGTGCATCTGCTTTTCTTTTCCGGATGGGAGAAGATGCTCTTCTGATGGTTGTGAGTGGAAGTTGTTCTTGATCTTGGTTGATCGGGAAGGATCATTCTGATGAATTAGGTTTGGTCTAGTTTGTTTCTTGAGACAACATCAAGGATTGAGCTGATCAGGTAGGAGATAGGCAGTCAAAAATCTGATTTTGGATAAGTTTTCTCAGTTTTTTAGGAGCTATAAATTTTGGTAAGGTTGGGTAAGCTAGCACCGAGATGTTTTGGATTTCTTCTTTGTTCTGTTTTGGATAAGTGTTTAATTTTTTGGATTGAATTGCCAGTTTGGACAACTGGAATTCGATGTGTTTTACGTATCTTTGAAGGAGTACGTGTATGATCTTTTTCTGGTTTTGGAATCAGTTGTCGGAGATATTTGGTTGTTGAGTCAGACTCGACTATAGTCTAATATCTTGTTTAGTTTTAGATATAGATGAGTAGGAGTTCTGTAGCTTAGTAATGTTGATTGTTTGGGTTTTATAGAGAGAGTAACCCAGTGTTTACTTGGGAAACTCGAGGAAACTCTATCCAGAATTTTGTCTGGATAGTTAATTTTGTTTGATTAGATGAATTGATTGCTAGGGTTGTTAGCGTATGTTTGATATATGCTTGGTTTTAAAATTTAAAATTTTAAATAGGTTATTAAATTACCTTTGTTTTAAAATTTCGGGGATGAAATTCTTTTAAGGGAGAAGGAATGTGATATCCCGGAATTTTAGACAATATCAATTTAATAATCTTTATATAAAATTAAATTGATATCGACAATATTGATTAATAAAATATGTTTTAGTTAAATAATCTGAATAAATAAATATTTAATATATGAATTGTCTTTTTAAAATGCTAAAATAAATGTTTAAATTATAATGTATATACATTTGTATATATATTATAGTTTATCTTTGTTTGGAATTAAACTTACATGAAAATAAATAAATGAAGTTTTGTTTTTGAATTCTAATAAAATATTGAGTAATTAGGAAATTATGTTTTAAATTAATATTAAGATTTTTAAAATCTATTCTAACTAGTAATTATATGGTTTAATAATATTTAAATTAAGTATGAAATTGTTTAAAATTTGTCTTAGCTTAATTTTTGTTTTAAATTTAAATAAAAGTTGATTTTATTTCTTTTTAAATATTATTTGATTAAATATGAATTGAGACTATTTTATATAAGTTTAAAATACAAATAGCATATGATTTAAATTTATTTATTATAAAAGTGATCTATAATTTCTTTTTAAATCATATAAAATTTGTTAAATTGTTATTTTTAGGCCATACTAATAAATATACTATTTTTCATAAATAAAAAGAAGAATTAAAATAAGGAAATAGTATTATCATTTTAAATTGAAATAATTGATTTTAATTTTGATTTCAAAATTTTAATTTGATTTGAAATTTTATTTTGAAATTCAAATTTATTGAATTCTTTAAAAATATTTGTGTAAGTTTTAATTTATAAATTTTTTTATTTACATTTTCTTAAAATAAGCAAATTAATATATATTTACATAAACATAACATAAATTAAAGAAAACCCTTTATAAACATTTAAATATATAACTAAATTATATAAAAGACAACTGTTAAGTCTTAAACAAATCTAAGCTACATGTGTAAATTGTAAAACAAACAAAATGACAAGTGTCATTTGATCTTTTCTTTATTTTTATTAAAATATTTTCAGCCTTTTAAAACATTTTCCACTTTTCTTTATTTTCTTTTAGAAATCAAATGCTAGTGAATCAAAGAAACATTTCACTTAAAATCTAAAACTCTCAAAACCCCTTAAAAACAAAATCTGCATATTCATTTCAAAAGCAAACTCTAAGATCTATAACTCCTCTCAAAACCAAAACCTGTAACAAGAACATTAACATGCAAATTCAAAGTTACTGCATAATCAAGTCTGCGTTTTACCTGAAGATCACTGCAATTTTGAGCAAATCAAAATGAAGCCTGCATTTTTATCAAAATGACCTGCATGCATCTATGTTGGTCAGAAATTCAAATGCAAGTAATTTCAAGTCTGCATCTTTATCAATATTGAAGAATCATACCCCTGCAACAATTAAATCAGTTGACAAACTACTCCAAACTTTAAGGTGAGTAACTTTTATTTTCAAAAATTCTAAGGTGAATCTGGTTATTGAATCATGTTTTAATATAAGTTGTATTGGTATATTTGGTAAAACTCTTGTGAATTTGTGATGAGAGTTATCTGAAAATTTGGATTACCTGTAGAACATTTCTGTTCTAGAGACTCCATGCCTGGTTTCAACTTAAATAATTCCCTTGACATTAATATTTAAAACTTAGGATTTAGAAAGTATTGTTTGATTAAGCTATGAACTAAATTATAAAATTTTGATTTGCTTAAATAGAAACTGTAATTTCTCAGTAAATCAAGTTTAGAGGTAAAAATCATGTCGCTGTTAAAATTCAAACACTGGTGATTGTGTAATTCAGATATACAAATCAAAACTTTGGATTAATTCATGATTTTTAAATGTAAAATCATAAATTAAAAATGGATTTTGACTTTGCATATGGGTGTAGAGAAAAATAGGGGTTTTAGGGTGTCTCTGGTGATTCAAGTAGTAATGGTGGCTGTGCTTCAGTTTGAATGAAGAAGAGTGATCAAGCTCTTTACAAAAATTATCAAATTTGTGAATTGATTTTTGGGATTAGCAATGTTAAGGGTTTTTATTCTGTAACCCTAAGTTTTTGGCAAATAAGGAAGTTGATCACCTCGGTCTCTAGGATTGATCGAGCGCGATGGGACTTTGAGCATGGGTAGCTGGGTAATTGACTAGGGTTTGGCCGGAATTTCAACACTAACTGTGGTTAGGGGTCGGAGTTTGGGTCGTTGACAGGTTTGCGTTTGGGAAAGCTCGGTGTTTCCAGGTTTAGGAGTAGAGACTGGATTTTGATTTTAGGTGGATGGTGGGATTTTTTTGATCGCGCGATGATGAGTGGGTGGTTTCCGATGAGATGGAGGATTAGAGAGATGTCGTAGTTGATCAAAGTCACGGTGCATGTGCACCGTGCACTAATGTTTTCTAGGGAAATAGGTTTCAGCATTGGTGAAGTATACTCGAGTATGTCTCGGGTAGTTCAAGTTTTTACTCGAAGTAATTTAGGTTATGTCTCGAAGTAAGATAGTTTTGGCTCGGGTAGTTTTTTTATGCAGTGTTTTGTTTTATGAAACCTAAACTGTTTCAGGTTTTCAAATTTTAAAACTAAATTTAATCTAAAAAAAAGAGAAGCAAAGTCTGATTTAAAACAAGTTTTAAAGCAAGATTAAATTATGAATTCAAATAGGTTTGAATTCCATATTTTAGATAAACAAGATTTGCAGAAAATGAAATATGTAAAAACTGTAACCTACACAGTTTTTTTTTAAAAGTGAATTTAAATCTGGAAGTAAAATTTAAACAAGATTTAAATTTCTTAGTCAAATCTGAATTTTAAACCTGAATCCAAATTTGAAGTTGAATATGGAAGTTTCAAATAAAAACAGGCTATAAATTCAAATGTTATAGTTAAGTTGAATATTTTAGAATTTTATAACATATGAAATGAAATTTAAAACAAGGTTTAAATTTAATCTTTGAATTTAAATCTGAAGCATGATTTGAATTTTGGTTGTAATGTAAATGAGATTTGAATTTAAATGTTTCAATATCATTTGAAATATTTAAGGTATTTTAGATTTGTTTAAATTGAATATGGGCTAAAGTTAAACTATTCTTTTAAAATTGCTTTAAGAGATAAGTGATCTTTTAAAATGAAAACTAAAGAGTTTTTAAATACTTAAAATCTTGTTTAAGTTTGAATTTAATTTAATTTTAATTTTAATTTAAAATGAAATTTGGAAAAAATAAATAAAAGGAATTTGTTTTTAAATTATTTTGATAATGATAATTAAATCATTAATGAGGTTAATGGTTTTCATTAAATTGTTTTGAACTTAATAATTTTCTGATCAAGGTAATTAAGTTTATAATAAATTAATTTATAATTAGGGTATTAATTAAATAATTAAGGGTTTACTTAATTAATAAAAAGATTAAGTAAGTTAATTAAACCTGATTAAAGAGTAATTTAGAAATTAATTTAAATAAGATTTGATTAATTTAATTAAAGAATTGAATTTATTAATCAAGTAATTAATAATTAATTAAGTTTTTAATTATCACTAGATTAATTTAATAATTAGAAAATTAATTAATGAGTTTTATAAATTAAGAATTGATATTGACTAATTCAGTTGATTACTTTGGAAAAATAATTAAAGATTTGTTATTGATTGACGATGGTCATTAACATAGTATTATTTTATAATTAATTAATGTAATTAATTTTAATGATTAATTGTATTAATTAATTTAAAGATAACCATTTGAGAATTATTTAAGTATAATCGCTTAATGAAAGTAATTAAGGAAATTAATTACTGGTTGTAATCAATTAAGTTGTTGATTAATTAAGCTAATTAATTAAGTTTAATTAATTTAATTTAATCACTGAATGATTTGAGAGGTAATTACAAATGTAATTAAAAATGAATAATTACTTAGTGAAGTAATTAAGAAGATAAATTACTTGATGTAATTTAATTGAAGGATACTTGAATGATGGAGGAGTTTTTGGAATTAATTACTTTATGTAATTATTATTAGTGTGTTTAATTACTTAAGACAAGTGATTCATAATAAATTATTTAGTGTAATTAATTTGGGTTTTGATAATTAAGTTATTTAAATATAATTAAAGATGAAATTGATTAAGTTAATTACTTAATGTAATTTATCAAGAATGATTTATCAAATAGGGTAATTGATAATTGATTTAATAGAGTAATTATAAAATAATTTGGAATCATTAATTTAAATAATTAATGATATAATTAAGGATTGATTAATAAGAACAATTAATCCAAGAAGAAATTAATTAATGTAATTAATTAAGGATTAATGTGATTAATTATTATTAATTAATTAATGAAGTAATTACAAGTTAATTACTGATTTGGTTTGGAATAATCAATTTGTGGAATTAATTAAAGATTAATTACTCGAATGTAATTAAAGGATAATTAAACAAGATGATTAATTAGGGTAATTTGTTGAGAATAATTGATTGATTGATTTATAATTAATTAAGGAACATGTAAGCAAGATTTATATGGACAAGTAATTAATTTAATTTATTTTAAATTAATTAAGGAAGTATTAATTAATTTAATTCATTTTAAATTAATTATAGAATGATAATTTAATAAGTCGTTGCTTATGAATGATGATTGATATTTATTACCCTGATTGATTGAGATCTCAGATATGAGATAAATGATGTCGTGTGATTTGGATGCTATGGTTGCATTGAGTTGATAATATGAATTATATGTTTGAGTTGATAATATAGATTATCCGTTGTGATGTTAATATTGATTATCTATTGTGATGATTATCTATCTGTGTGTATATAGATAATATGCCAAATTGTTTTAAACTTCAAACAACATGGACCTAAAAGACACGCTTTGGATTTCGATGAGACCGGGATCGGGTTTCCATATTTGGATATCCGAAAACCACATCGATCCAAATTAACGATAGGTCGTGAATGTTGTGTGAAGAGTGAAGACTCGAGATGTAAGGACTATACGTTAGTATAACTCTATGGGTGATTCCGTAATGAGTTTGATGGAATAATACTTATAGGTTCGAGATGAAGATTTAGAGTGCAAGGGTTATCGTCGTTAACTCTGAGGGTGATTCCAAAATGAGTGTAACGAGATAATGGCTTCGGTTTGTTCGAACCCGGAATGAACTTGTATGGAGTGAATGCTTTCAGAACATCGTTAGGTGGATGATGAGCATTCTAAGAGATGTGTTCTCTAGAGGAAATCGTAGCCTCAAGCCTCATCAACCGGGAATGGCTAAAACAGGGGAGGTGCAGCTAGGCTTCGTGGGTAGCTCCCACTAGAGAGTGAGATTGATCCCTGTCTAGAAGTCCCTTTATATTCGGCTGTGTGGGCAGTTGATTGCAACAACTGTCGGGGTTTTCTTGTTTGGAACTATTCAGTAAGGAATGGTTCTGGCCTTGTGTTGCAAGTGAGCGGGCGTACTCCTCGGTACGGTGATCTAGGCCACGTACTGTGACGGGCGATACCCCAGTAGCCCTGCCATTGTATGGAATCCACAATCCATTAAGTTCCAACGGTTTTGGTTGTATTACCCACTTTTGTGGCTAGTAGCTGGAATTTAATCATGTAACAGTTTCGGCTATTTCATATTTACTTGAAAACCCTAGACACTATTATAATATCATCGGATTTCCTATAAAATATTTTGTTTAGCGTAAGGTAAAAACTTTTCCATGTTTATGTGTGGGAAGTCTTACGTGATACCTTTCTTTCCAAATGGTTTTTTTAAGTTAAGCAACCTTAACCTGTTACTCACACCAGACCCATGTCTGACCTGGAGTTTATCTTTTGTTTTCTTAAACACTTGGGTACTGAAATTTTTACGAGTAGCCAAGGGATTCAAGTGGGCTTTGACGAATAATGGAGGAGCAATGGAGCAGGAGGCTTCTGCGTTGTAGATATATAGTTCCGCTGTGTGTTCTCTGTGTTGTGATTGTATTGAGTTGTAAAAACTAGACAGGTGTTTATAACTGTCTGGTATATGTGATGTGTATGCTGTGTATCTCTGATTTATATTGTATATTATGTAAATACGTATGTTATTAATATAATTTATTCGTTCCGCTGGTGAGATTCTAGTGTTGTTTCTTCTTTCTCTTCTTCTTCTATCCCTTTCTTTCTTAATTGATGATGCGATTTTCTGGGAGTGGAAAGTCGGGTCGTCGCAGGTGGCATCAGAGCATTAGGTTGAGTCAATACCTAGTCTCTGGAGTGGTGTCTGTCTTAAGAGAGCGTATTTGCAATTTTTAATATATTTATATATATTTATTTATACCTATCTGTTAGGTTACCTGTTTGGGTTTTCCAATATAGGTTTAAAGGTAGATAAGGTAGTGGTGTGTATAAAACAACTACCTATCGGTTGGAGTTTGAATGTTTGAGGTTGGAGGTATATTTGTTGAGACTGTAGACCTAATACAGTCTCGAGTAAGATTTGCAGTAGTGTAAGGACTTCATTGATCTCTAAAGGTAACTTGTTAAGGTTCGGTGTTCATCTTTGAAGTTGGATGAGTAGGGTTTTGATCTGTTGGCTGAGCAGAAGCGGGTAACGATATCTTGATACCTTAGGGAAGTAGTAGCTACGTGATGAGATGCAGTGACTATGGATGTTTCCGAAGATAATTTCTTTGGAACAAGTTTAAGGAAGTAGGTTTGCTTCGGTGTTGTAGCTGAGTTCCGCAGGGTGTTTTTGTGTGGTTTGAAGTCCGAGTTTCTCGAAGAGATTTGAATTGGAAATTCTTTGGCATTGGTATCAGCAGTTGCAGCTCAGAGTGTGCTGTGTGTCGGCAGAATTTTCTAGCTTAGAAGTTTTCTGGAGATGGAGTTCATAAGTAGTGAAGTAGAATCGATTTCTTCGATGGGTTGGTAAGACCAGCATAAGCTGTTCTTATTGGTAAAGAGAGAACGGTTTTCTTTGGATCTTAGTTTGAATTAATCGCAAAAGTGACTTGCGATGGTTGAGTGTTCTCTTGGATTGTTAGAGATTTTTCCGAATATTTTCTGAGAAGTCAGAGTTTGTCTTCATTTAGAGATTCAGTGGTACCCGTGGTTCAACTAGTTGAGGGTTGGTTTCTTGAGATGGAGTTTGTTGAAGCGGCTCAGGATTGGAGGAACTTCTGAGTTTTCTCTTGGTTATCTGAGGTCTTCTTGGTTTTGCTGTCCAGTTGTGCTTGTGTTCTTTATCAGCATTCTTTTCTACTCCAGATCAGAGTTGTGCAGCGGAAGCAGTTTGGAGTGCATCTACTTTTCTTTTCCGGATAGGAGAAGATGTTCTTCTGATGGTTGTGAGTGGAAGTTGTTCTTGGTCTTGGTTAGTCGGGAAGGATCTTTCTGATGAATCAGGTTTGGTCTAGTTTGTATATTGAGACAACAGCAAGGATTGAGCTGATCAGGTAGAAGATAGGCAGTCAAATATCTGATTTTGGATAAGTTTTCTCAGTTTTTTAGGAGATATAAATTTTGGTAAGGTTGGGTAAGCTAGCTCCGAGATGTTTTGGATTTCTTCTGTGTTCTGTTTTGGATAAGTGTTTAATTTTTCTGGATTGAATTGCCAGTTTGGACAACTGGAATTCGATGTGTTTTACGTATCTCTGAAGGAGTACGTGTATGATCTTTTTCTGGTTTTGCAATCAGTTATCGCGGAGATTTGGTTGTTGAGTCAGACTCGTCTGTAGTCTGATATCTTGTTTAGTTTTAGATATAGATGAGTAGGAGTTCTGTAGCTTAGTAATGTTGATTGATTGGGTTTTATAGAGCAAGTAACCCAGTGTTTACTTGGGAAACTCAAGGAAACTCTATCCAGAATTTTGTCTGGATAGTTAATTTTGTTTGATTGGATGAATTGATTGCTAGGGTTATTAGCATATGTGTGATATATGCTTGGTTTTAAAATTTAAAATCTTAAATAGGTTATTAAATTACCTTTGTTTTAAAATTTCGGGGACGAAATTCTTTTAAGGAGGAAAGAATGTGATATCCCAGAATTTTAGACAATATCAATTTAATAATCTTTATATAAAATTAAATTGATATTGACATATTGATTAATAAAATATGTTTTGGTTTAATAATCTGAATAAATAAATATTTAATTTGTGAATTGTCTTTTTAAAATGCTAAAATAAATGTTTAAATTATAATGTATATATATTTGTATATATATATTATAGTTTATCTTTGTTTGGAATTTAACTTACATAAAAATAAATAAATGAAGTTTTGTTTTTAAATTCTAATAAAATATTGAGTAATTAGGAAATTATGTTTTAAATCAATATTAAGCTTTTTAAAATCTATTTTAATTAGTAATTATATGGTTTGACAATATTTAAATTAAGTATGAAATTGTTTAAAATTTGTCTTAGCTTAATTTTTGTTTTAAATTTAAATAAAAATTGATTTTATTTCTTTTTAAATATTATTTGATTAAATATGAATTGAGAATATTTTATCTAAGTTTAAAATACAAATAGCATATGATTTAAATTTATTTATCATAAAAGTGATTTATAATTTCTTTCTAAATCATATAAAATTTGTTAAATTGTTATTTTTAAGCCATATTAATAAATGTACTATTTTTCATAAATAAAAAGGAGAATTAAAATAAGGAAATAGTATTATCATTTTAAATTGAAATAATTGATTTTAATTTTGATTTCAAAAGTTTGATTTGATTTGAAATTTTATTTTGAAATTCAAATTAATTGAATTCTTTAAAAATATTTGTGTAAGTTTTAATTTATAAATTGTTTTATTTACATTTTCTTAAAATAAGGTAATTCATATATATTTACATAAACATAACATAAATTAAAGAAAACCCTTTATAAACATTTAAATATATAACTAAATTATATAAAAGACATGTGTTAAGTCTTAAACAAATCTAAGCTACATGTGTAAATTGTAAAACAAACAAAATGACTAGTGTCATTTGATCTTTTCTTTATTTTTATTAAAATATTTTCAGCCTTTTAAAACATTTTCCACTTTTCTTTATTTTCTTTTAGAAATCAAATGCTAGTGAACCAAAGAAACATTTCACTTAAAATCTAAAACTCTCAAAACCCCTTAAAAACAAAATCTGCATATTCATTTCAAAAGCAAACTCTAAGATCTGTAACTCCTCTCAAAACCAAAACCTATAACAAGAACATCAACATGCAATTTCAAAGTTACTGCATAATCAAGTCTGCGTTTTACCTGAAGATCACTGCAAATTTGAGCAAATCAAAATGAAGCCTGCATTTTTATCAAAATGACCTGCATGCATCTATGTTGGTCAGAAATTCAAATGCAAGTAATTTCAAGTCTGCATCTTTATCAAAAATTGAAGAATCATACCCCAGCAACAATTAAATCAGTTGACAAACTACTCCAAACTTTAAAGTTTGAATGCTCAATTCTTCAGATTTAAAGTGAGTAACTTTTATTTTTAAAAATTCTAAGGTGAATCTGGTTATCGAATCATGTTTTAATTTAGGTTGTATTGGTATATTTGGTAAAACTCCTGTGAATTTGTGATGAGAGTTATTTGAAAATTTGGATTACCTGTATAACATTTCTGTTCTAAAGATTCCATGCCTGGTTTCAACTTAAATCATTCCCTTGACATTAATATTTAAAACTTAGGATTTAGAAAGTATTGTTTGATTAAGCTATGAATTAAATTATAAAATTTTGATTTACTTAAATAGAAACTGTAATTTCTCAGTAAATCAAGTTTAGAGGTAAAAATCATGTCACTGTTAAAATTCAAACACTGGTGATTGTGTAATTCAGATATACAAATCAAAACTTTGGATTAATTCATGATTCGTAAATGTAAAATCATAAATTAAAAATGGGTTTTGACTGTGCATATGGGTGTAGAGAAAAATATGGGTTTTAGGGTGTCTCTGGTGATTCAGTAGTAATGGTGGCCGTGCTTCAGTTTGAATGAAGAAGAGTGATCAAGCTCTTTACAAAAATTATCAAATTTGTGAATTGATTTTTGGGATTAGAAGTGATAAGGGTTTTATTCTGTAACCCTAAGTTTTTAACAAATAAGGAAGTTGATCGCCTCGGTCTCTAGAATTGATCGAGCGTGATGGGACTTTGAGCATGGGTAGTTGGGTCAATGACTAGGGTTTGGCCGGAATTTCAACATTAACTGTGGTTAGGGGTCGTAGTTTGGGCCATTGACAGGTTTGCGTTTGGGAAAGCTCGGTGTTTCCAGGTTTGGGAGTAGAGATTGGACTTTTGATTTTAGGTGGATGGTGGGATTTTGGTGATCGCGAGATGATGAGTGGGTGGTTTCCGATGAGATGGAGGATTAGAGAGATGCCGTAGTTGATCAAAGTCACGGTGCATGTGCACCGTGCACTAATGTTTTCTGGGGAAATAGGTTTTAGCATTGGTGAAGTATACTCGAGTATGTCTCGGGTAGTTCAAGTTTTTACTCGAAGTAATTTAGGTTATGTCTCGAAGTAAGATAGTTTTGGCTCGGGCAGTTTTTTTATGCAGTGTTTTGTTTTCTGAAACCTGAACTGTTTCAGGTTTTCAAATTTTAAAACTAAATTTAATCAAAAAAAAAGAGAAGCAAAGTCTGATTTAAAATATGTTTTAAAGCAAGATTAAATTATGAATTCAAATAGGTTTGAATTCCAGATTTTAGATAAACAAGATTTGCAGAAAATGAAATAGGTAAAAACTGAAACCTGCACAGTTTTTTTTAAAAGTGAATTTAAATCTGGAAGTAAAATTTAAACAAGATTTAAATTTCTAAGTCAAATCTGAATTTTAAACCTGAATCCAAATTTGAAGTTGAATCTGGAAATTTCAAATAAAAACGAGTTATAAATTCAAATGTTATAATTAATTTGAATATTTTAGAATTTTATGACATATGAAATGAAATTTAAAACCGGGTTTAAATTTAATCTTTGAATTTAAATCTGAAGCATGATTTGAATTTTGGTTGTAATGTAAATGAGATTTGAATATAAATGTTTCAATATCATTTGAAATATTTAAGGTATTTTAGATTTGTTTAAATTGAATATGGGCTAAAGTTAAACTATTCTTTTAAAATTGCTTTAAGAGATAAGTGATCTTTTAAAATGAAAACTAAAGAGTTTTTAAATACTTAAAATCTTGATTAAGTTTGAATTTAATTTCATTTTAATTTTAATTTAAAATGAAATTTTGAAAAAATAAATAAAAGGAATTTGTTTTTAAATTATTTTGATAATAATAATTAAATCATTAATGAGGTTAATGGTTTTCATTAAATTGTTTTGAACTTAATAATTTTCTGATCAAGGTAATTAAGTTTATAATAAATTAATTTATAATTAGGGTATTAATTAAATAATTAAGGGTTTACTTAATTGATAATTGATTTAATAGAGTAATTATAAAATAATTTGGAATCATTAATTTAAATAATTAATGATATAATTAAGGATTGATTAATAAGAACAATTAATGCAAGAAGAAATTAATTAATGTAATTAATTAAGGATTAATGTGATTAATTATTATTAATTAATTAATGAATTAATTACAAGTTAATTACTGATTTGGTTTGGAATAATCAATTTGTGAAATTAATTAAAGATTAATTGCTCGAATGTAATTAAAGGATAATTAAACAAGATGATTAATTAGGGTAATTTGTTGAGAATTATTAATTGATTGATTTATAATTAATTAGGGAACATGTAAGCAAGATTTATATGGATAAGTAATTAATTTAATTTATTTTAAATTAATTAAGGAAGTATTAATTAATTTAATTCGTTTTAAATTAATTGTAGAATGATAATTTAATAAGTCGTTGCTTATGAATGATGATTGATATTTATTACCCTGAATGATTGAGATCTCAGATATGAGATAAATGATGTTGTGTGATTTGGATGCTATGGTTGCATTGAGTTGATAATATGAATTATATGTTTGAGTTGATAATATAGATTATCTGTTGTGATGTTAGTATTGATTATCTATTGTGATGATTATCTATCTGTGTGTATATAGATAATATTGAATCAAATTGTTTTAAACTTTAAACAACATGGACCTAAAAGGCACGCTTTGGATTTCGATGAGACCGGGATCAGGTTTCCATATTTGGATATCTGAAAACCACATCGATCCAAATTAACGATAGGTCGTGAATCTTATGTGAAGAGTGAAGACTCGAGGTGTAAGGACTATACGTTAGTATAACTCGATGGGTGATTCCGTAATGAGTTTGATGGAATAGTACTTATAGGTTCGAGATGAAGATTCAGAGTGCAAGGGTTGTCGTCGTTAACTCTGAGGGTGATTCCAAAATGAGTGTAACGAGATAATGGCTTCGGTTTCGTTCGAACCCGGAATGAACTTGTATGGATTCAATGCTTTCAGAACATCGTTAGGTGGATGATGAGCATTCTTAGAGATGTGTTCTCTAGAGGTAATCGTAGACTTAAGCCTCATCAACGGGGAATGGCTAAAACAGGGGAGGTGTAGCAAGGCTTCGTGGGTAGCTCCCACTGGAGAGCGAGATTGATCCCTGCCTAGAAGTCCCTTTATATTCGGCTGTGTGGGCAGTTGATTGCAACAACTGCCGGGGTTGTCTTGTTTGGAACTATTCAGTAAGGAATGGTTCCGGCCTTGTGTTGTTGGGGAGCGGGCGTACTCCTCGGTACGGTGATCTAGGCCACGTACTATGAGCGCGGTACCCCAGTAGCCCTTCCATTGTATGGAATCCACAATCCAATAAGTGCCAACGGTTTTGATTGTATTACCCACTTTTGTGGCTAGTATCTGGAATTTAATCATATAACAATTTCGGCTATTTCATATTTACTTGAAAACCCTAGACACTATTATAATATCATCGGATTTCCTATCAAATGTTTTGGTTAGCGTAAGGTAAAAACTTTTCCATGTTTATGCGTGGGAAGTCTTACGTGATACCTTTCTTTCCTAATGGTTTTTTTAAATTAAGAAACCTTAACCTGTTACTCACACCAGACCCATGTCTGACCCGGAGTTTATCTTTTGTTTTCTTAAACTCTTGGGTACTCAAATTTTTACGAGTAGCCAAGGGATTCAAGTTGGCTTTGACGAATAATGGAGGAGCAATAGAGCAGGAGGCTTCTGCGTTGTAGATATATAGTTCCGCTGTGTGTTCTCTGTGTTGTGATTGTATTGAGTTGTAAAAACTAGACAGGTGTTTATAACTGTCTGGTATATGTGATGTGTATGCTGTGTATCTCTGAATTATATTGTATATTATGTAAATACTTATGTTATTAATATAATTTATTCGTTCCGCTGTTGAAATTCTAGTGTTGTTTCTTCTTTCTCTTCTTTCTTTTCTTCTTCTATCCCTTTCTTTCTTAATTGATGATGCGATTTTCTGGGAGTGGAAAGTCGGGTCGTCGCAAAACATTATTGTGTTTGGAGTTGATTAGGATTTTGGTATTTTCCTTTGGGATTTGGGTTATGTTCTAGCCTATTAAACCAACAAGATAAACCAAACCCTTCTACCAAATATCCTAACTCCTTCCCCTTCCTTTATTCCATTCACAATTTCCTAACACTCTCAAGCTAAAGGAAATTGGGAAAAAGAAGGGAAATTAAAATTCCAAAGCCCTATCTCTTATTAGGAATTCACATTCAAGTTATAAATCAAAGAGAAGCATAGGTAAGCATCCTCTTCATCTTCTCATCTCAATCTCAATCCAATTTTCACAAATTCCTATAAACTAATCTAGGAAATCTTTGCATGTGATATTAAATTGGATATTCTAGAGGTGTAGTTGTGGAGGAATTGATCTTAGCTTGTTTTGGAGCTTATCTTTTCTATTTTTGAGTTTAAAGGTGAGTTCTTGAACTCACATCTATGTCAATAGCTTTGATTGTTGTTAGGTATGAATTCCTAACATCTATTTCTTATTTAATTGCTTTTGAATTGCTTTAGTTTGATGAATTTTCCTAATTTTGGTACTTTGAAGTCAAAGTTTATGAAAAAACCCTAGAATGGGTATTTAGATTTGTTGTTTTGGGTACCCTGAAGAGCCATTAGGGATAGGTTGTTATTTGGCATAAATCCCTAGTCGCAATTTCTCATTCAATCGCTTCTAAATCCAAGAAGTTGTGCAGATTTGCCTATTTAAGGATTTGCAAGTTCTGTCTCGCTACGGGCGACAAAGTCTATAGATTATCCACAGACGTCTATGGCTTCAGAGTTATAGTTTCTCGAAATAGGGGACAGACTTTTGTGGATTTCCGACAGATGTCTGTGGCCATTTGAATTCTGAATATTTAGTTATTTTTCTATGGATTTTCGATATATCGATTTTTGATTATCCAAATAGTTATTGTCAATCAATGTCAACTTTATTGATCTCTTTTTTGGATTTTTGGTGTTTCCATTTGACGGATTTGATATCAATTTCCATTATTTTGATTCACATTCTTGAAATGTGAATTTTTATGATAGATCGTTACTACAATCATTTCTGTGATTCGTCACTTTTAAATACAAAGGTTTTATACTAGTGGTAAATACTAAACTCTTTTACAAAAATGATTCTAACTCTATTTTTAATACAAAGCTTGATTTCAAAACTGTTTTCAAATCTACTAGTATATACAAACCTTTACCTCATTCGTATGAGAAATCCAGTTAAATGACTTAGCAAAACAAGTGGTATGAAACGCTTGCGTTTACTTTGTCAGTTAATTTTTGGACTTGTTCAATTGAAATCTTGTGATAATTTTCGAGTGGGAATCTACAATTTGTTCGTAAATATTTAAGTTAAGCCAGTGGTTATGGGACATGAATCTAAACTCGTTTATTTACTATATTAGTGTAATTTACACTTATTGCTCAATGAAGATCATTTTGTGATTTATACTTGCGACGAGCAATGTCTCTTTTTCCGCATAGGGGACCGTACCCCGTTTGTGGAGCTTCGGCTCATTTGTTTGCGTGGGGGACTATACCCTGTTTGTGTGTTTCAGCTCTATTTGGTAAGGCAGTGACCCATGGTCTTTGGGCCGTTTGTGGAGCATCGACTCATTTTTATTGGTTAGCGACCCATGGGATAACATCCCGTTTGTGATACCCGTGTTGGTAAGTTTTCATACTCCCGTTTGTGATAGGCCTCCCACTTTGTGCTTTCTAGATTTTTAAACATTGATTTCTGGAATTTGCATTTCACTAATTTTTGTGATTTGCATTGATAAGCTTTATCTATATTTGTGATTTGGTGAATAAAATTAAAGAATATGATATTCTTTTAGGGTATTTGGGAAAACTTGAGATATTATATGATTGTTATTGCTATCATATATATATATTTGTCATATCTCTTATCCTATCTCATCTTACATGATAATTATAGCTAGGCTGATCGTTTATTATTTTTCTTCTAAAATAATACTAGGGTCAGACCGAGGTGTTTTAGATGCTTCCACTTGACTTCTTAGCAGGGACTATCTTCTGACTTTTAACTAACTACTTTAGCTTAGTAGTTTTTGTCTTTCATGTATACGATATAGATGCTCTTTGACGTATTCATATTCTTTTGCGTAGTACATGTACCTTTTCTTTTAGGATGTAATGGATCTTGTATGACCACTACTATGATGTTCACTTCTATGTGTTATATTCATATCTATTTTCGCCTTAGTGATATGAATATCAGGACTAATTTTATGTTATGACTATTTTATATTTTTTTCTCGAAGGACTTTTAGCCAATGTCTAGTAGTTTCGAGTTTGTATTGGGTATGTAAGATTTCCTCTTGAAATGAAATGTGTGACATACTATTTGACATATCAGTACTTGCTCAAAGCAATTATATGGATTGTTGCTCATCAACAGCCTTATTCTTCATGCTAATTGATGGCATTACCTAGTAATGTCCTTGGTTAGAGGTAGGGCATCACAACAATGGTATCTGAGCCAAACTTCAAAACAATATAGGATATTATGACGAGGATCATCGTCCTAAGTCTCTTTTAGGAATTGTGCTTTAGCATCTAATTCAAGTCTTAGGATTCGTCGTGTCCTATATTATTTGATGATGCCTTGGTTTATCAATCAAGCTTATTTGAATTCACTCCGAGAATAACATTTTTCCTCTTATTTGTTTTTGTTTATGAAGAGAAACATTTAGAGTAGGCCATCCTAGCATTGGTCAATCTAGTGGCCCTCCTTAGGATGGCATATTCATGTCTGCTCAACAGCTTTTGGATCTAATAAAGAATGCCCAAGCTGTGGGTCCCATTCCTGAGCCTACTCATCCTAAATCTGGGTTTGCATGCTTGTGCAGTGGTTGCACCAATTTGGTTGGAAATCCATTTATAAGTTTTGAAAGCGTTATAGAAGTCCAAGTTTGGCTTAGAATATGTGATCGCATCTTTTCTTGCATGAATCTTTTGGATTTACATCGAATCCTAGTGGCTTCTTGCATGCTCCAAGAGAGTGAATTAGATTGGTATGAGCTTTTAATTAAAAAAATTGTTGAAGCAGACCTTACTTAGGAGTAATTCTAAAAAAGGTTTGAGTTAAAGTTTGCATCTAAAGCAGAAAAGGTAACTTTAGCTCGATGCTTCATTGATCTTATTCAGGATAAATCTTCTATGATGGATTATGTTACATCTTTTGAATCCCTCTCTAAATATGGGGTCAATTATTTTAATACCCCATTGAAGAAGAATCAAGGGTTTGTCTATGGTCTGAATAAGAATCTCAAAAAGGCTTTTCTTCTGGAACTAGAAGTGCCTTTCGATCAACTTGTAGATATCGTTCTTCGACTTGAAGAGGCCGATAAGGAACGTGATGGTTATGTTGAGGGTGCCAAAAATAACTTCAATAACAAGAATAGGTATCCCAATAATAAGTTCAAAGGCCCTAATGCCAACAAGAAAGGTAAGCAAGCAACTTCAGTAGCGAAGACTCATACCACTGGTCGTGGAGAATGCTACAATTGTGGTTCTAAGGACCACTATGCCAATAGGTGTCCAACGTCCCTTACTTGTCGCTATTGCAAAAGTTCAAGTCATCCTTTATGTTTATGTCCCAAACTTCAAAACAAGAAAGAAGGAAAGCTAGATTTTGTGCAAGCCCCTAGTAACACTTCTCTTGTTCAAGTTATTTCTCATTTTGTCCTTGATGGCATTATTATGTTTCGTGATCATCCTATTCGAATTCTTTTTGATATGGGTGCATCTCAATCTTTTATATCAAAAGAACTTTTGGATACTTTGTCTTTAAATGTTATGGGCTTGATGACTTCACTAAAAATTGCGAGTCCGGTTGGCGGATCCGTAATGCTTGGTTTCTTTTGTAAGGATGCTGAGATTATATTATGTGATTATGCTTTCCATGCCAATTTGCATGTTATGCGTTATTTAGGTTTTAGAATGATTTTGGGAATGGATTGGCTTAATCGTTTTGAAGCCCATATCCTATGTCCCGAGAGGACTAATCATCTTCGACATCCCTAATTTGTTATGCGGATTTCTATCATTCTTAATGATTCCAATTCCAATTCGATCACATCCTTATATTATCTAAGCCCACGTGAAGACGACAATGATGATGAGGGAGTGTCATTTCCCTCATTCATGTTGTACGTGAATTTTTAGACATCTTTGAGCCTGTTTTAGGATCACCACCTAAGCGAGTAATTGAGCTCAGAATTAACCTAATCCCTGGAGCTCTACCTATCACTCGTCCTCCTTATTGTATGTACGGTAAGGAAAATATGCAGATGCATAAACAATATTCCGAATTGGAAGAAAAACAGTTTATTCTATCTAGCTCCACTCCTTGGTGAACTTCAGCTATCTTTGTGAAGAAATCCGATGGTACACTCAGACTTTTTTTTGACTATCGCAAGCTTAACGATCTTACCATTAAGAATAAATATCCCTTACCTCAGATTGATGATCTATTCGATCAACTTTGCAGTGCTTGAGTCTTTTCACAGTTAGACTTAGCAACTGGTTTCCATCAGCTTCGAATTGCAGAGGATGGTATTCCTTTGACAACATTGTGTACTCGTTATGGATCTTATGAATGGCTTGTTATGTCATTTGGCTTTATGAATGCTCCAACTTATTTCGTTGACCTTATGAATTGAGTTTTCAAAGACTTCCTCAATCGATTTATTCTTATCTTTATTGATGATATTCATGTTTATTCTAAAACCAGGGAAGAGCATGAAAAACATATTCGAATTGTGTCGGAAACTCTTAGGAGCAATTAATTGAAAGAAAAATTTTCTAAGTGCGATTTTTTGCAACTAGTGTGAAATTTATAGGACATGTTATTTCTGAATACGCAATTTTCGTGGATCCTTCAAAGATTGAGGCGATTCAAAACTAGAAGAGACCGAAAAGAGTAAAGGAAATTCGTAGTTTTCTTGGATTGGCGGGCTATTACCGTCGATTCATAGAAGACTTTTCTAAAATTTCCTTACCTCTTACTAGTTTAACAAAGAAGGGATTTAAGTACATTTGATCAAACAAATGTGAAGATGCTTTTCAGAAATTAAAAGAATGCTTTTTCGATGCTTCTATTCTTGTGATTTTCGAAGGGAACCAAGACTTGATTGTTTATATCGATGCTAGTCATATTGGTTTGGGAGCCGTTCTCATCCAAAGGTAACGTGTTTTCGCTTATGCTTCTAGGAAATTAAAGCCTGCCGAGACTAGATATGCCACTCATGATTTAGAGCTCGTGGCTATTGTTTTCGCTCTTAGAATTTGGCATCATTATCTTTTGGGAGAGAAATTTGTTCTCTACACTGATCATAAATTTTTAAAGTATTTATTCTCTCAAAAGGAACTTAATTTGCATCAACAACGTTGGTTCGAATTCCTTGCGTCTTATAATCTTGATATTTTTTATACTATCAGAAAGGGACATCGTGTTGCCGATGCCCTTAGTCGTAAGCAATAAGCGGTAATCGTGATATCTGAATGGAATGATCTTGAGACTTCATCCACTTGTAATATTCGAGATCGTGAATCCGGCTCATGTTTATCTCTTGTTTTATGTAGCATTGAGGCTTATCCTTCTCTTTTAGACTGCATCATTGAAGCTCAAAAGCATGACTCCGAATTGGCTTATCTTAGCCAAAGTTGTAGAGATAACAATAATATTGATGGTTTGAAAGACTTTGAAATCGATGCATGTAGAGGAAATCGAAAATTTGATAGACTTATTGTGCCAAATATTAGCGATCTCCATAAAGACATTTTAGAAGACTGTCATCGTTCTAAATTTACCATTCATCCCGGTAGTAGTAAAATGTACAAGGACATGAAGCGACTTTATTATTGGGATGGAATGAAATATGATATTGCTAACTTTATTGAGCATTGCATGACTTGCTAACTCATAACAGGCTGAGCATCAGAGGCCCAGTAGGTTATTGCAACCTGTAGACATTCCCGTTTGGAAGTGGGATCAAGTTTCCACGAACTTTATCGACGGTCTTCCTCGGTCTCGTTCAGGTCATGACAGTTTATGGGTGATTGTAGACAGACTTATAAAATCCGCCCATTTCTTCTCGTTCGGTCCAACCGGACCGTACCTCCTTTGGCTAAACTCTATGTTAAATAAATTATTAAATTGCATGAAGTTCCTACTTCTTTTGTTAGCGATCTTGATCCATTATTTACTAGTGGATTTTGGAAAGGTATACAAAAGGCCTTGGTAACGAAGCTTAATTTTAGCACCGGTTATCATTATCAGTCCGATGGACAAACGGAGCATGTGAATCAAACTCTTGAAGATCTCCTTCGTGCATGTGTTATTGATTTTGGTGGTAGTTGCGAAGATCATATTTCTCTTGTTAAGTTTTCTTATAATAACAGTTTCCAATCTAGTATTGGTATGGCACCTTTTGAGGCACTCTACGGAATGCCACGCCGATCTCCTTTGCATTGGCTTGGAACCTGCGAAAAGCTGGTTTTAGGTCAAACATTTTATTCCTGATGCCACAAAAAAGATTGACCTTATTCATCATAGGATGAAAGAAGCTCAGAATGGACAAACATCCTATGCCGATAACCAAAGAAGGGATTTGGTATTTTCTATGGGAGATTTGGTATTCATTCTATTTCACCTATGTATGGCGTAGTGCGTTTCAGTCGTTCGAGAAAATTAGCACCTCGATATATTGGCCCGTTTCGCATCATCGAACGCATTGGTTCCGTGGCTTATCCCTTACGTTACCAGCTCAATTTTCAACTATTCATGACGTATTTCACGTTTCTCAGCTATTGAAATGCCTTAGAGATTACGATCCTATTCTTGAGCCTGGTGTTATTGAAGATATTGAGGTTTCATCGAATTTGACTTATGGGGAACATCCTATTCGCATCATTGCTATGGAGGTTAAAAGCCTTAGAAACAAAGACATTTTGCTTGTGAAAGTTTAATGGTCCACAAATCCTAAGGATTGTTCTTGGGAACCTAGAGAATTCATCGAGCGAACACATCCAGATTTACTCTCTCGTGCTCCTTAAGGTGAACTTCTCATTTTATTCTTCCTTTTTATGTTGTTATGTCACAAAATGGTCGTTGCTCCTTATTTCATTCTTTAGTATTGCGAGGACGCAATTTTTTAAGAAGGGGAGTCTGTAGCAACCTATATATTTTACTATTACATATTTAATTGTTTTATTTAAATATAGCATCAATAATTTAATTAAAGTACGAAATGTGACTCTTTATAAACAGTCGAATTTGGACTCGAGATCACTTTCATTGAGTTCAAAATGACATTTACAACTTGTTTAAGTATAAACATTGTTGTGTTAGGAGTTGATTAGGATTTTGGTATTTTCCTTTGGGCTTTGGGTTGTGTTATAGCCCATAAACCCAACAAGAAAACCCAAACCATTCTACCAAATACCCTAACTCTTCTCCTCTTCCTTCATTCCATTCACAATTTCCTAATACTCTCAAGCTAATGGAAAAATGGGAAAATGAAGGGAAATTAAAATTCCTAAGCCTTGGCTTTTCTTAGGAATTCAAATTCAAGTTATAAATCAAAGAGAAGCTTAGGTAAGCATCCTCTTCATCTTCTCCATCTCAATCTCACCCCAATTTTCACAAATTCTTATAAACTAATCTAGGAAATCTTTGCATGTGATATTAGATTGGAGATTCTAGAGGTGTAGTTGAGGAGGAATTGATCTTAGCTTGTTTTGGAGCTTATCTTTTCTATTTTTGAGCTAAATGGTGAGCTCTTGAAATCACATCTATGTCTATAGCTTTGATTGTTGTTAGGTATGAGTTCCTAACATCTATTTCTTATTCAATTGCTTTTGAATTGAATTGGTTTGATGAATTTTCCTAATTTTGGTACTTTGAAGTCAAAATTTATGACAAAACCCTAGAATGGGTATTTAGACTTGTTGTTTTGGGTACATTGAAGAGACATTAGGGATAAGTTGTCGCTCGGCATAAATCCCTAGTCGCAATTGCTCATTCAATCGCTTCCAAATCCGAGAAGTTGTGCAGATTTGCCTATTTAAGGGCTTTGCAAGTTCTGTCTCGCTACAGGCGACAAACGTCTTTTGATTATCCACAAACGTCTATGGCTTCAGAGTTATAGTTTCTCGAAATAGGGGACAGACGTTTATGGATTTCCGACAGACGTCTGTGGCCATTAAATTCTGAATATTTAGTTATTTTTCTGTGGATTTTCGATATATCAATCTTTGATTATCCAAAAGTTATTATCAGTCAATGTCAACTTTGATGATCTCTTTTTTGGATTTTTGGTATTTCCATTTGATGGATTTGAAATCGATTTCCATTATTTTGATTCACATTCTTGAAATGTGAATTTTTATGATAGATCGTTTCTACAATCGTTTCTGTGATTCATCACTTTTAAATACGAAGGTTTTATACTAGTAGTAAATACTAAACTCTTTTACAAAAATGATTCTAACTCTACTTTTAATACAAAGCTTGATTTTAAAAATATTTTCAAGTCTACTAGTATGTACAAAACTTTACCTCATTCGTATGAGAAATCCAGTTAAACGAATTAGCAAAACAAGTGGCATGAAACGCTTGCATTTACTTTGTTAGATAATTCTTGGACTTGTTCCATTGAAATCTTGTGATAATTTTCGAGTGGGAATCTACAATTTGTTCGCAAATATTTAAGTTAAGCCAGTGGTCATGAAGCTAAACTCATTTATTTACTAGCTTAGTGTAATTTACACTTAATCATCAACGAAGATCATTTTTTGATTTAGACTTGCGATGAGCAATGTCTCTTTTTCCGCATAGGGGACTGTACCCCATTTCTAGAGCTTCGGCTCATTTGTCTACGTGGAGGACTGTACCCTGTTTGTCGATCTTTGGCTCAATTTGGTAGGGTAGTGACCTATGGTCTTTGGGCCGTTTGTGGAGCTTCAGCTCATTTTTTTTGGTTAGCTACCTATGGGATAGCGCCTTGTTTGTGAAATCCATGTTGGTGATTTTTCATACTCCCGTTTGTGATAGGCCTCCCCCGTTTTGCTTTCTAGATTTCTAAATATTGATTTTTGGAATTTGCATTTCACTAATTTTTGTGATTTTCATTGATAAGCTTTATCTATATTTGTGATTTGGTGAATAAAATTAAAGAATATGATATTCTTTTTGGGAGGATGCAATTTGTAAGCTTTATCTATAAGTTTTCATACTCCTTATTTCATTATTTAGTATTGCGAGGACGCAATTTTTTTAAGGAGGGGAGTCTGCAGCAACCTATATATTTTACAATTACATATTTAATTGTTTTATTTAAATATAGCGCCGATAACGTAATTAAAGTATGAAATGTGACTCTTTATAAACAATCGAATTCGGACTCGAGACAACTTTCATTGACTTCAAATTGACATTTACAACTTGTTTAAGTATAAAAATTGTTGTGTTAGGAGTTGATTAGGATTTTGGTATTTTCCTTTGGGCTTTGGGTTGTGTTATAGCCTATAAACCCAACAAGATAACCCAAACCCTTCTACCAAATACCCTACCTCTTCTCCTCTTCCTTTATTCCATTCACAATTTCCTAATACTCTTAAGCAAATGGAAAAATGGGGGAAACGAAGGGAAATTAAAATTCCTATGCCTTGGCTTTTCTTAGAAATTCAAATTCAAGTTATAAATCGAAGAGAAGCTTAGGTAAGCATCCTCTTCATCTTATCCATCTCAATCTCTCTCCATTTTTCACAAATTCCTATAACCTAATCAAGGAGATCTTTGCATATGATATTAGATTGGATATTCTAAAGGTGTAGTTGAGGAGGAATTGATCTTAGCTTGTTTTGGAGCTTATCTTTTCTATTTTTGAGTTTAAAGGCGAGTTCTTGAACTCATATCTATGTCCATAGTTTTGATTGTTGTTAGGTATGAATTCCTTACATCTATTTCTTATTCACTTTCTTTTGAGTTGAATTGGTTTGATGAATTTTCCTAATGTTGGTACTTTGAAGTCAACATTAACGAAAAACCCTAGAAAGGGTATTTAGACATGTTGTTTTGGGTGCATTGAAGAGCCTTTAGTGCTAGGTTGTTGCTTGGCATAAATCCCTAGCCGCAGTTGCTCATTCAATCGCTTTCGAATTCGAGAAGTTGTGTAGATTTGCACATTTAAGGGCTTTGCAAGTTCTGTCCCGCTATAGGCGATTGACGTCTGTGGATTATCCATGGACGTTTCCCGCTTTAGAGTTTCAGTTTCCTGAAAAGGGACAGACGTCTGTGAATTTCCCACAGACGTCTATGGATGTTGAATTATGAATATTTGGTTATTTTTATGTGCATTTCCAATATATCAATTTTTGATTATCCAAATAGTACTTTCATTCAATATCAACTTTTATGATCTCTTTTCTGGATTTTTGGTGTTTCCATTTGATGGATTTGATGTCGATTTCCATGGTTTTGATTCACATTCTCGAAATGTGAATTTTTATGGTAGATTATTTTTACAATTGTTTTTGTGATTTGTCACTTTTAAATACAAAGGTTTTATACTAGTAGTAAATACTAAAATCTTTTACAAAAATGATTCTAACTCTACTTTTGATACAAAGCTTGATTTTAAAACTGTTTCAAATCTACTAGTATATAACCTTTACCTCATTCATATGAGAAATCCGATTAAACGACTTAGCAAAATAAGTGATACGAAACACTCGCGTTTACTTTGTCGGTTAATTCCTGGACTTGTTCGATTGAAATCTTGTGACAATTTTCAAGTGGGAATCTACAATTTGTTCGTAAATATTTAAGTTAAGCCAGTGGTTATAAGACATGAAGCTAAACTCATTTATTTACTAGCCTAGTGCAATTTACATTTATTGATCAATGATGATCATTTTGTGATTTTGCCTGCGATGAGCAATGTCTCTTTGTCTGCCTTGGGTAATGTACCCCGTTTATGGAGCTTTGGCTCATTTGTCCGTATGGGGGACTGTATCCCGTTTGTGAAGCTTCGGCTTAACTTGGTGGGGTAGCGACCCATGGTCTTCGTGCATTTTGTGGAGCTTCGACTCATTTTTATGGGTTAGCGACCTATGAGATAGCGTCCCATTTGTGACACACGTGTTGTCGAGTTTTCATGCTCCTATTTGTGATAGGCCTCCGGCTTTGTGCTTCTGAATTTCTAAATATTGATTTTTGGAATTTGTGCTTCACCAATTTTTGTGATTTGCATTGATAAGCTTTATCTATATTTGTGATTAGGTGAATAAAATTAAACCATATGATATTCTTTTGGGTGTTTGAGAAAACTTGAGATATTGATGATTTTTATTGCTATCATATATATATATATATATATATATATATATATATTTGTCATATCCTTTATGCTATCTCATGTTACATGATAATTATAGCTAGACTGATCTGCTTATTATTTTTCTTCTCAAATAATACTCGGTTCAGACCGAGGTGTTTCAGGTGCTTCCACTTAACGTCTTAGCAGGGACTATCTTCTAACTTTTAGCTTCGTAGTTTTTGTCTTTCATATATACGAGATGGAGACTCTTTCATGTATTCATATTTTTTTGTGTAGTATATGTACCTGATCTTTCAAGTGTAGTGGATCTTGCATGACTTGTACTATGATGTTCACTTCTACGTGTTATATTCATATATGTTTTCGCCTTAGTGATATGAATATCTGGGACTGATTTTATGTTATGAAAATTTAATATTTGTTTTCAAAGGACATTTAGCCATTGTTTAGTAGATTTGAGTTTGTATTGGGTATGTCAGATTTCTCTTGAAATGAAATGTGTGACATACTATCTGACATATCGGTACTCGCTCAAAGCAATTACACAATGGTCGCTCCTCAACAGCTTTATTTTTCATGCTATTCGACGGCTTTACCCAGTAGTGTCCTTGGTTAATGAGGTATAGAGGTGGGGTGTCACAAATACCATCTCAAACTTAATTTCCATTCAAACTAATTTTCATAACTTTATTTGCACAATGAGATATACATCTAATATTAGACAAACAGAAATAATTTTACAAATAAAATCATTTACGAAAGAGCTATTATTTCATATAAATACTACTCCACTAGGCAAACGTAAATAATAATCTCATACTACCATAGCATGTACGATAGATCCATCAGCAACTTGGACCCACATCTCTCCTTTTGCCCCATGGTGCTAGTTCCTAAGCCTTTATAATGAATTACATTTATGAGTTCTAGATCAAATATCTAAAATCCATGATATTTTATTGAGTGCAAAACAATTGCAAATCATAAGTGTACCTAATTGAGGTGTAGAACCGTTCTTCTTTCTTCCTTTAACAATCTTTAGATATTCAGGAAAGTTCCTTTTTTTAGTGACCTTTTTTATGGCAGTAGTGGCATTCACCCTTATCATCGGTCCTCTTACTTTCCTTATTCTTCTTACCTTCTATTTTCTGCTTCTTTGAACCTTTCAAAGATGATGAACCATCCTTTATGGCGTGCTTGACCCCTTAATCCTTAAATGCAGATACGGCTAACCTCAACATATTAAGAAGCTCCATGAGATTCACATTCAAATAGTTCATATTGTAATTTGGTATGAACGGTTCATAATGACGTGTAAGAGAACTAAGGATCAAATCAATTTGTAATTCATTAATTAAATGTACGTCAATTACCGAAGCCTATCAATATAGCCCTTCATTATCAGTACCTAATCATCCACTTTTGTTCTCTAGTCATTTTAGTATTGAATAGCTTATTCATAAGCTCATACCTTGCAAAACATAACTATTCACTAAATAGGGCCTTGAGACTATCAAATAGCTCTTGGAGAATCATGTTTTCATTTTGTCTTTGCAATAGCTAGTTTAACACAAATGGCATGAAAACTTAGGCAACTTCTGGGTCTGAAACCCATTTCTCATAAGAAAGTCTAAGTTTGGGATCGTACCATCAGTTGGTTGTTCTTTAGGTTCGCATGTAATACTCGACTAAAGATGCTCATAAGTCAACGCTATCTTAATCTCACTTAGCCAATTGATATAGTTTGGTTTGGTAAGCTTGTCACTTTCAGAAAACAGTTTTGTAGTTGTCATTTTTCTACAAGTTTTAATTGGTAGATTATTATGACAATATCATAATAGATGTTCTTATAATATTAGTAAGGTTAAACCTTATGTTTCATTTTAATAATAAGCACATGCTAGTCCTTTATGTTCCACAAAACCATGAGTCAAAATATAGAAGTCTTTTGACTTCACTAGTAGGTATTAGGACTCGTCTGCCTTGAAATTCTGACCTTAGGTTTACTTAGTAAGTCATAACTCCACGAATGATGGATAAAACTCTTATCAGTTGTGTTATGTAAAACTCCTAACCCATGGTATCTTGTCCTAATTTCATTTTGACCTTAAGTTTGCTTAACAAATCAAAATGAAATTATTCACCCATACCTACTATATCGAGATGGCCTAAGTATAATATATGTACCTTGAATTTGCTCAACAAATACATATGGTTATCTTACCTCATCTATTCAATATACTAAAAATTACAAAATATAACATCCCTAGTTTGAGTTTCCTCAACAACAAAGGAGTATGCAAGCAATTTATATACATACATACATACATATATATATATACATACATACATATATATATGGTATATGACAACAGTATATTGAAGATTCATCTTTGATATATTATATTGAGTGATATCGACTTTTGGAATAATGTATTTTTTACGAAATACTCTCGTAATTAAGTGTTAAACACATTGGAAACCAAGGTATACGTACATTTACGTATGAGTTTACTCCTTAAGTATATTTATTGTTTATATAATATTCCAACTTTAATTTGTAAATTCATATTATATGAGTGTTATTATTATATAACGTTTATATTTTAGTTTCTTATAAAATAATCTTATGAATAAAGTTGTTTCAATTAAATCATATTTGATTATTTAGTTAATTAACCCTTTAACTAATTGTTTATTATTCAATCTTAACACATTATATTGAATATAATATGACTTTTACAGTGTTAAACAAATTATATATATATATATATATCTGTGTGTGTGTTTTTATGTATTTAATATATTAATTAACTTTCACTAACTTATTTTAATACTATTTTACTTAAATTTATTAATTTTAAAAAATTATTTCATATACATACATGTACACTTATATTGTCTTAAATATTTCAAGACAGCATAACATATATCAATATATTACACATGTATATGTGCTTCATTTAATTAACTTATTAATTAATTTCTTTATTTTATTAATTTACAAATAAAATTTATTTTGAAGTTAACTTTATATTTATTTCAAACATTTTGAAATTTTCATTATATTATAACTTTTATATTTTATTTCAAATTTAAATTTTAAATTTAGAAACTTATATTTCTAGTTTTTAACAATTTTTGAAGATTAGCTCATGGCTAAATTAAATTGGCCCTTTTCTATCTAGGGAAAATTTTGGGCTCACAGATGTACTCGGGTCAGGTCAGTAGTCAGAAAGGACAGAGTAATCGATTACCCAAACCCAATCCTTTGACACTACCTTTCTAGACACCCTACTATCTAGGCTTAGGGCTTAATAAGTTAACTCTGACATGACTAACCAAGATAACATAAGCTTTAGACTTTGATATTGTTGTTAGGACTGAGCCATACTGTAGTGGAAGAAATGGATGAATTTTAACTTTTTAACAATAAGATCTTTATTGGGCTTATGTTGTCCAATTCATTTAGAACTTTTAAAATTTTATTTGAAATAATTTTTTTTTAATTTTATAAACAAATATTTTCTTTATATTTTTTGTATTACATTTGTGTGTATCATATACACATATGTATATATGTGCATGTACAACATAATAAAGTGTACACGATTTGACATGCCCGTCTATAGGTGCTGCGATTTACACTACAACGAATATGTTAGCTCTTTAGTATTCTATGTTTGTCTAAGTGATACACACACACACACACATATATACATCTGTGTGTGTCTATGCGTCAAAGATTATATATATATATGTATGTATGTATGTAAACTATTCTTACATAAAATACTAAAATATATATGTATATATGGAAATAATCAATATAACAGTATATATATACATATAATATTTTAAAATATATTTAAATAAATTTTTATTTATATTGATTAACAAATCATTTAATAATTAATACAAACTAACTTAAATTTTTAATATATACGAATTGGCACTGCAAAGTTATGTATAAAATTAACCTTTTTTAATATTTAATCATAATTACTTATAAATTTACATACATATGTCCACATAAATAATTAAGTAAATGTATGTAATATATTTTTATTTTAATAATACCCGACTTTAAACCCATGGGGGAAATACTAATTTTTCTCGAACTTTAAAATGAATTTTAATTAAATTATCATGAAATAATTTTAAAATCGAATTACTTAAATTAATTAAGATTATGAACTAATTTCTAAAATCTGAAAATTAAATAATATTTTTATGCAAAATTATATACTCAATTTTAAGCTATATTAAATTTATAGACACACACACATACATAATCAATTTCTTGTTAAATAAATAGTTATATCATTAACTAAATATAAAATAAATATAAATATATATTAAAATTTAACATTCATTGTTGTTGATTTAATATTGTATAGAAAACTTATAAATTTTAAAATGTTTGTTATATAATTTTTTCTTTAAGATAATATATATATATTAATTAATAAAATCATATATATATTGTAACAACCCGCATATTTATCGATTTTATATTTAAATATTTTGTCGTTAATCGGATATTGGTCCGAAAAGCTACTTTTTGCAAACGGTCAAATTAGGACTCGAGACCACTTCCATTGAGTTCGAAATGTCGTTTACAACTTTTTTAAGTATAAACATTGATAGGTTTAGAGTTAGTGGAATTTCACTTACTTTTCCCGCTTTGGATTTTGGGTTAGATTAGCCATTATAACTGAAACCCACTTCTCTCTTTCTCCTCACTCTTCATAAATTTCCTAACAACCAAGCTTAAGCATTAATGGTGAGTGGAAAGGGAAATTAAAATTCCAAGCTCAAATTCTCTTGCAAATCCAACATTCAATTCCAAATTCAAGAAGAAGACATTGGATTCAAGCTTGTGATTACTTCCCCTTTTTTTTCAAGCTTTTCTTCATAAATTTGGTGAAAAGGTGAGATTTTTATCTCACAAATCTAGTCTATAACTATATTGGACTGTTGGGAATGATTCCCTATCACTTTTGCATGCACATTTGCCTTTGGTTTGGATTGGATTGGCGAAAAACTCCAATTTTTAGCATTTTTGGAAATTTCCTGCACTTAGCTCGTTCTGGCCACTTGACTCATTTTGTGATAGGTCGCAAGGTCGCTGGGTCATAGGTCGTAGGGCTTTAGGTCATTCTGGAAATATTGGCACTTCGGAGTTAGGTCGCTCGCGAGTTAAGCCTTAAGTCGTAGGTCGCTCGCGAGTTAAGCCTCAAGCCGTAGGTCGCTCGCGAGTTAAGCCTTAAGCCGTATGTCGCTCGCGAGTTAAGCCTTAAGCAGTAGGACGTTCGCGAATTAAGCCTTAGGTCGTTAGGCCTATAACCCGTTAAGTCGCGAATACCTTAGGTCGTGAACCCTATTAGGTCGTTAGGCCTATAACCCGTTAAGTCACGAATACCTTAGGTCGTGAACCCTATTAGGTCGTTAGGCCTATAACCCGTTAAGCCGCGAATACCTTAGGCCTTGAACCCTGTTAGGTCGTTAGGCCTATAACCCATTAAGTCGCGAATACCTTAAGTCGTGAACCATGTTAGGTCGCGTTGTACTTTAGGTCGCATGACCTATAGGTCGCTTGCTCCAGTTAGGTCGCTCGACCACTTTGTTAAATCGCTTGTCCTGTTGCTCTGTTAGGTCGCAACCTCTGTTAGGTCGGCCATGTTGGGTCGTGAGTCATCATTAGGTCGCGAACACCCCTAGGTCGCAACCATTAAGTCGCTTGACCCCTTAGACCCCTAGGTCGCAACCATTAGGTCGTACCGTTTGGACGGGGCGCTGCCCCCTGGACCCCCGCGACCTGACCGGGCAGGTCGAACCCCGTAGCGGTGGCGTTACCCCCGCACCCCCACCTTGGGAGGTTGCCACTCCCCTAGACCCCCCTCCGTAGGGGATCTTATCTGAAAAGCATTCAACAGAACTTGCTTTGTTGAGATGCTGAGATTGACCACTCTTCGAGACAAACTATCTTTGTCTTCTCGGTCGATTTTATGGATTTTTGAATATCTATTTCAATGGGTTCTTAATCGGTTTCTTTGGATTTTATTCACGTCTTCGTATGTGAATTTTTATGATTTATTGTTTCTATAATCACTTCTATGATTTGTCACTTTAAAATATAAAGGTTTTCTATATAGTAGTAAATATACAACTCTTTCAACAAAATGATTTCAACTCTATTTTCAATAACAAAGCTCTTTTCTTAAACCATTTTCCAATCTACTAATATATACAAACCTTTACCTCACTCGAATGAGAAATCTAATTAAACGGCTTAGTAAAACAAGTGGTATGAAACGCTTGCGTTCACTTCGTCGGTTAATTCTTGGACTTGTTTGATTGAACCTCTTGTGACAATTTTCTAGTGGAGATCTACAATTTGTTCGTAAATATTTAAGTTAAACTAGTGGTTATGGGACATGAAGCTAAGCTCATATATTTACTAGCTTAGTGTAATTGACACTTCTCGTTGATCATGACGATCATTCTTATGATTAAGACTAGCAATTGTGCGATGTCTCTTGTTTGCAAGGTTAGACTAGACACCACTTGTGTGATTTCGCTCACACAGACCTTTTTGATTTTTGGTTAGTCTAGACCTCATCTGTGTGATTTCGACTCACACATGTGGGGTAGCTCCCCATGGTCTTCGGACCGTCATGTGATAGGCCTCTTTCCCTTTTATGATTTCTAGATTTCTCATGTTGATTTCTGGAATTTATGTCATTGACTTGTTATGAGTACAAGTTTAGGGTATGATGCCCTCTTTGGATCTTTGAGAAGATTCTTGTGATATTGATTTACCTCTTATTGATTGATCTTCTGTTGATCATCATTTGCATACTTATAGTAGTATGTCAGTATGGATATTTTAGGTTTATGCCATATCTTTTATTTTATATCATGTCATCTGATATTTATAGCTAGACTGATCCGTTTATTATTTTCTTAAATAATACTCGGGTCAGACCGAGATGTTACAGGTGCTTCTGCTTGACTTCTTCCCGGGATTTGCTACTCTGACTTTCGGCTGACTATTTAGATTAGCAGTTTTTGTTGTATACACTTGAGATATAGACTCATAGTTGTATTCTATTGTATAGCACGTGTTGCTATTCTTTTGTATTATTGTGGATCTTTTTGACCACTACTCTGATTTACACTTTCACGTGTTAGTTATATATTCATATCTTCTTCCGCCCTTGTGATATGGATGTCTGTGACTGATTTGTGTTATGCTTATTTCTATGTTTGTTTTCAAAGATTATTTATAGCCACCGTGTGATAAGAAATTACATGGATGGTCGCTCCTCAACAGCCTTATTCTCTGTGCTAGTTGACAGCACTACACCGTAGTGTTCTTGGCTAGCATGGGTATAGAGGTGGGGCGTCATAGCTTGGTATCAGAGCCAAACTTCGGAACAATGTTGAATAACTTAACAAGGATCATCGCCCTAAGTTTATCTTAGGAGTTATACCATAGGATTAATTCGAGTCTTCGTACCGATTCATCCTATTTCCTTTATGATTCCTTGTTTTATCTATCAAGATTGCTTGATATTCATTGGTGAATAACCTTCTTCCTTCTCTTCTTTCTTTCTTAAAGGAAGAGAATGTCTAGACCCGGCCATCCCAGAACTGGACCATCTAGTGCTCTACCCCAGGATGGAGTTTTTATGACCGCTCAACAGCTTCTTAATTTAGTAACAAATGCTCAAGCAGCTGGAGCTAACCCGGAACCTACTCACCCAAAGTCGGGATTTGCACGCTTGTGCAGCGATTACACCAACTTGGGTGGGAAGTCCTTCAAAGGTTAGGAAATTATGATCGAGGTCTAGGCTTGGTTAAAATCATGCGATCGAATCTTTTCTCGCATGAACCTTATCGATCTCCACCGCGTTCAGGTGGCTTCCAGCATGCTCCAGAAGAGAGCATTGGACTGGTACGAACTCCTTATTTCAGAAATTAATGAAGCGGATCTCACCTGGGAGTAATTTCAGGGACGCTTCTAGTTAAAGTTTGTACCAGAAGCTAGGAAAGTAACCTTGGCTCGACGTTTTATAGACCTTGTTCAAGGTCAATCCTCCATGACTGATTACGTCGCAGCCTTCGAGTCGTTTTCCAAATATGGGGTTGAATACATCAACACCCCATTGAAGAAGAACCAGAGGTTCGTTTATGGCTTAAATAAGAATCTTAAGAAGCCACTACTCCTGAAACTAGAAGTCGCATTTGATCAACTCGTCGATATCGCTCTTCGTCTTGAAGAGGCTAATAGAGAGAGTGATGTTGAAGTGGTTGGCGCTAAACCAAACTTCAACAACAAAAAGAGGCCTAGTAAATTCAAAGGCCCTTATCACAACAAAAAGGGTAAGCAGGAAAACCCTGCGGCAAAGTCTCCTACTCTTAGTGGTGCGAGTTGCTTCAACTGTGGATCTGGGGATCATTTTGCGAATAAGTTCTCTAAGCCCAAATCTTGTCACTATTGTAAGAGCCCGGATCATTACATACATCAATGTCTCAAACTTAAAGGCAAGAAGGAAGGAAAGTTGAATGTGGCTCAAGCCCCTGGCAACACATCTCGTGGCCAAGGTATTTCTCACTCCATTCTTGATGGTATTATTTTATTTCATGATCAACCTATTAGAGTTCTCTTTGATACGGGTGCATCCCATTCTTTTATATCAAAGGAACTGGTAGACACTTTTTCCTTAAGTGTTACTGCATTAATGACTTCTTTAAAAATTGTGAATCATGTTGGTGGATCCGCAACTCTTAGTTTGCTTTGTAAAGATGTGGAGATTATTTTTTACGATTTTTCTTTCCTAGCCGATTTGCATGTCATGTGTTACCTAGGCTTTGGAATAATTTTGGGAATGGATTGGCTTAACCGTTATCAAGCCCATATCCTATGTCCTGAGCAGACTATCCATCTCCGACATCCACTATCCGTTAATCAGATTTCTGTTAATCTTAAAGATTCAGAATCCTGTTTGGTGGCATCTTTATATTCTTTAAATCCTCGTGATGACGATGATGATGATGAAGATGATATTATTTCTTGTATTCACGTTGTTCGTGAATTTTCCGACATATTCGAGCCCGTTTTAGGTTTACCACCTAAACGAGCAATTGAGTTCAGAATTAATCTTGTTTCTGGAGCTCAACCTATTACTCGTCCTCCTTATCGCATGTCCAATAAGAAAAATGAGGAGATGCGCAAACAGTTGTCCGAATTGGAGACGAAGAAATTTATTCGCTCTAGTTCCTCGCCTTGGGGAGCTTCGGCTATTTTCGTAAAGAAATCTGACGGTACGCTTAGGCTTTGCGTTGACTATCGCAAGCTTAACGATCTGACTATTAAAAATAAATATCCTTTACCTCGGATTGACGATCTGTTTGATCAGCTTAGCGGAGCTAGGGTCTTTTCACAGTTGGACTTGGCTACCGGTTTTCATCAGCTTCGTATTGCTGAGGATAGTATTCCTTTGACATCGTTCCGTACTCGTTATGGATCTTATGAATGGCTTGTTATGCCATTTGGTTTAACGAATTCTCCGGCTGATTTCGTTGGCCTCATGAATCGATTTTTCAAAGATTTCCTCGATCGGTTTGTTCTCATATTCATTGATGATATTCTTGTGTATTCAAAAACCGAAGAGGAACATGAGAAACATCTTCGGATTGTATTGGAAACTCTTAGGAGTAATCAATTAAAGGCGAAATTTTCTAAATGCCACTTTTGGCAATCTCGTGTGAAGTTGCTTGGTCATATTATTTCCGAATCCAGAATTTCCGTGGATCTTTCAAAGATTGAAGCGATTCAAGATTGGAAGAGACTGGAGAGTGTGACAGAGATTCGTAGTTTTCTCGGATTGGCGGGTTATTACCGTCGTTTCATTAAAGACTTTTCTAAGATTGCCGTGCCTCTTACTGGCTTGACTAAGAAGGGAGTTAAATACATTTGGTCGGACAAATGTGAAGCCTCTTTTCAAAAATTGAAAGAACTCCTTTCCGATGCTCCTATTCTTGTTATTCCCGAAGGGAATCAAGATTTTGTTGTTTATACGGATGCTAGTCACGTTGGTTTGGGTGCCGTTCTTATGCAAAAAGAACGTGTTATTTCTTATGCTTCTAGGCAATTAATACCGGCTGAGACTAGATATGCCACACATGATTTAGAACTCGCGGCTATTGTTTTCGCTCTTCGGATTTGGCGTCATTATCTATTGGGAGAGAAATTTATTCTTTACACGGATCATAAGTCTTTGAAATATTTATTTTCTCAAATGGAACTTAATTTGCGTCAACAGCGTTGGCTTGAGTTCCTTGCACCTTATGACCTTGATATTCTTTATACCCTCTGTAAAGGTAATCGTGTCGCTGATGCTCTTAGCCATAAACAACAGGCTGTTGTTTCTATGATGATATCCGAATGGAACGATCTCAAGATTTTATCCACTTGTGAGATTCGAGAGCGCGTATCCGATTTATGCTCATCACTTGTTTTATGTAGCCTTGAGGCTCATCCTTCTCTTTTAGACCGCATTCTTGAAGCTCAAGGACTAGATCCTGAATTGGCTCTTCTTGGCCAAAATGTTAAGGATAAAATTGATATTGAAGGTTTGAAAGACTTTGATATTGATTCTCGTGGCGGCATTTGAAAATTTGGTAGACTTATCGTACCAAATATTGGTGATCTTCGTAAAGATATTTTAGAAAATTCCCATCGTTCTAAATTCACCATTCATCCCGGTAGTAGTAAAATGTACGCTGATATGAAGCGACTTTATTATTGGAAGGGAATGAAATCTGATATTGCTAACTTTGTTAAGTGTTGCATGACTTCCCAACTTGTCAAGGCCGAATATCAAAGGCCTAGTGGGTTATTGTAACCTTTAGAAATTCCAATTTGGAAGTGGGACCAAATTTCCATGGATTTTATAGATGGCCTTCCTCGTTCTCGTTCGGGTCATGATAGCTTATGGGTGATCGTTGATAGACTTACTAAATCCGCCCATTTCATTCCCGTTCGGTCTAACCGAACCGTTCCTCTGTTGGCCAAACTCTTTATCAAAGAAATTATTAAATTGCATGGAGTTCCTACTTCTATTGTTAGCGATCGAGATCCATTGTTTGCTAGTGGATTTTGGAAGAGCTTTCAAAAAGCTTTAGGAATGAAGCTTAATTTTAGCACTGCTTATCAACCCCAATCTGATGGACAAACAGAGCGTGTGAATCAAACACTTGAAGATCTTCTTCGAGCTTGTATGCTCGATTTTGGTGGAAGTTGGGAAGATCATATTTCACTTGTTGAATTTTCCTATAATAATAGCTTCCAATCTAGTATTGGTATGTCACCTTTCGAGGCACTCTATGGAAGGCCATGTCGATCTCCTTCTTGTTGGCTTGAGGTCGGTGAGAAGCTGGTTTTAGGTCCAGAATTTATTCGTGATTCCACAGAGAAGATTGAACTTATTCGACATAGGATGAAAGAAGCCCAGAGTAGACAAAAATCCTATGCCGATAATCAAAGAAGGAAATTAGAATTTTTTGTTGGAGATCTTGTTTTTATTCATGTTTCACCTATGAAAGGTGTTGTATGTTTCAGTCGGTCGGGAAAGTTAGCGCCTCGATATATTGGGCCATTTCCTATCACTGAACGAATTGGTTCCATGGCTTATCGCCTTTCATTACCGGCTCAGTTTTATGCCATACATGACGTGTTTCATGTTTCTCAATTACGGAAATGCCTTCGAGATTCCGGTTCTATTCTTGAGCCTGGTATTGTGAAAGAAATTGAAGTTTCGCCAAATTTAACTTATGAGCAGCAACCTATTCGAATTATTGCTTCGGAGGTCAAGCGAGTTTGAAATAAAGATGTTCCGCTTGTGAAGGTTCAATGGTCCTCGAATCCTAGGATTGCTCTTGGGAATCCAGAGAATTCATCGAGCGAACACATCCGGACTTGCTTACTCCTGCTCTTTGAGGTGAACTTCCTATTTCAAATTTCTTTTGTGTTAATATGCTTTTATGGTTGTTACTTGTTATTTCCATCTTATATAACGCGAGGACGTAATTTCTTTAAGGAGGGGAGTCTGTAACAACCCGCATATTTACCGATTTATATTTAAATATTTTATTTAAATATTTTGTCGTTAATTGGATATTGGTCCGAAAATCTACTTTTTGCAAACGGTCAAATTAGGACTTGAGAACACTTCCATTGAGTTCGAAATGCCGTTTACAACTTTTTTAAGTATAAACGTTAATAGGTTTGGAGTTAGTGGAATTTCACTTACTTTTCCCGCTTTGGACTTTGGGTTAGATTAGCCATTATAACTCAAACTCACTTCTCTCTTCTTCCTCACTCTTCATAAATTTTCTAACAACCAAGCTTAAGCATTAATGGTGAGTGGAAAGAGAAACTAAAATTCCAAGCTCAAATTCTCTTGCAAATCCAACATTCAATTCCAAATTCAAGAAGAAGACATTGGATTCAAGCTTGTGATTACTTCTCCATTTCTTTCAAGCTTTTCTTCATAAATTTGGTGAAAAGGTGAGATTTTTATCTCACAACTATAGTCTATAGCTATATTGAACTGTTGGGAATGATTCCCTATCACTTTTGCACGCACATTTGCCTTTGGTGTGGATTGGATTGGCGAAAAACTCCAACTTTTAGCATTTTTGGAAATTTCCTGCACTTAGCTCGTTATGGCCAATTGACTCGTTCGGTGATAGGTCGCAAGATCACTGGGTCGTAGGTCGTAGGGCTTTAGGTCATTCTGGAAATATTGGCACTTCGGTGTTAGGTCGCTCACGAGTTAAGCCATAAGTCGTAGGTCGCTCACGAGTTAAGCCTTAAGCCGTAGGTCGCTCGCGAGTTAAGCCTTAAGCCGTAGGTCGCTCGCGAGTTAAGCCTTAAGAAGTAGGACGTTCGCGAATTAAGCCTTAGGTCGTTAGGCCTATAACCCGTTAAGTCGCGAATACCTTAGGTCGTGAACCCTATTAGGTCGTTAGGCCTATAACCCGTTAAGTCGCGAATACCTTAGGTCGTGAACCCTGTTAGGTCGTTAGGCCTATAACCCGTTAAGTCGCGAATACCTTAGGTCTTGAACCCTGTTAGGTCGTTAGGCCTATAACCCGTTAAGTCGAGAATACCTTAAGTCGTGAACCCTATTAGGTCGCGTTGTACTTTAGGTCGCATGACCTATAGGTCGCTTGCTACAGTTAGGTCGCTCGGCCACTTTGTTAAGCCGCTCGTCCTGTTGCTCTGTTAGGTCGCAACCTCTGTTAGGTCGGCCATGTTGGGTCGCGAGTCATCGTTAGGTCACGAACACCCCTAGGTCGCAACCATTAAGTCGCTTGACCCCTTAGACCGCTAGGTCACACCATTAGGTCGTACCGTTTTGGACGGGGCGCTGCCCCCTGGACCCCCACGACCTGACCGGGCAGGTCGAACCCCGTAGCGGTGGCGTTGCCCCCACACCCCCACCTTGGGGGGTTGCCACTCCCCTGGACCCCCCTCCGTAGGGGATCTTATCTGAAAAGCATTCAACAGAACTTGCTTTGTTGAGATGATGAGATTGATCACTCTTCGAGACAAACTATCTTTGTCTTCTCGGTCGATTTTATGGATTTTTGAATATCTATTTCAATGGGTTCTTAATCGGTTTCTTTGGATTTTATTCACATCTTCGTATGTGAATTTTTATGATTTATTGTTTCTATAATCACTTCTATGATTTGTCACTTTAAAATATAAAGGTTTTCTCTATAGTAGTAAATATCAAAACTCTTTCAACAAAATGATTTCAACTCTATTTTCAATAACAAAGCTCTTTTCTTAAACCTTTTTCCAATCTACTAATATATACAAACCTTTACCTCACTCGGATGAGAAATCTAATTAAACGGCTTAGTAAAACAAGTGGTATGAAACGCTTGCATTCACTTCGTGAGTTAATTCTTGGACTTGTTCGATTGAACCTCTTGTGACAATTTTCTAGTGGAGATCTACAATTTGTTCGTAAATATTTAAGTTAAGCTAGTGGTTATGGGACATGAAGCTAAGCTCATATATTTACTAGCTTAGTGTAATTGACACTTCTCGTTGATCATGACGATCATTCTTATGATTTAGACTAGCAATTGTGCGATGTCTCTTGTTTGCGAGGTTAGACTAGACACCACTTGTGTGATTTCACTAACGCATACCTTTTTGATTTTTGGTTAGTCTAGACCTCATCTGTGTGATTTCGACTCACACATGCGGGGTAGCTCCCCATGGTCTTCGGACCGTCATGTGATAGGCCTCTTTCCCTTTTTATGATTTCTGGATTTCTCGTGTTGATTTGTGGAATTTATGTCATTGAATTGTTATGAGTACAAGTTTAGGGTATGATGCCCTCTTTGGATCTTTGAGAAGATTCTTGTGATATTGATTTAACTCTTATTGATTGATCTTCTGTTGATCATCATTTGCATACTTATAGTAGTATGTCAGTATGGATATTTTAGGTTTATGCCATATCTTTTATTTTATATCATGTCATCTGATATTTATAGCTAGAATGATCCGTTTATTATTTTCTTAAATAATACTCAGGTCAGACCGAGATGTTAAAGGTGCTTCTGCTTGACTTCTTCCCGAGATTTGCTACTCTGACTTTTGGCTGACTATTTAGATTAGCAGTTTTTGTTGTATACACTTGAGATATAGACTCATAGTTGTATTCTATTGTATAACACGTGTTGCTATTCTTTTGTATTATTGTGGATCTTTTTGACCACTACTCTGATGTACACTTTCATGTGTTAGTTATATATTCATATCTTCTTCCGCCCTTATGATATGGATGTCTGTGACTGATTTGTGTTATGCTTATTTCTATGTTTGTTTCCAAAGATTATTTATAGCCACCATGTGATAAGAAATTACATGGATGGTCTCTCCTCAACAGCCTTATTCTCCGTGCTAGTTGACAGCACTACACCGTAGTGTTCTTGGCTAGCGTGGGTATAGAGGTGGAGCGTCACATATATATATATATTATTTAATTATAAAATGATTCTTTTCATTTTAGGCCATGAGTTTAATGCTTATATGTATATAAATTTTTTTAGTTAACCCAAATTTAGATGAACTAATATATTTAACCATCTAATATGTGGTCGAACAATGATAGACTAGATTCGTAACATAATCTAACAACCTATTAAATAATGCAACAATAGACAATAATATTAAATAAAATAGTAAATAAGTTGTTTACCTTTCACTAAAGCCCAAGGGTTTACATGCTTGGTTGTTGAAATAAACTCCTTGAAAATTATCACAATCCAAAAGATGCTAGCTTCTAATTACTGACCACCAATTATCGTATAGCTTTGATTTAAATTGATTTAAAATGGATAATTTTGGGGGAAGAGATGATTTTTGGAGAATACGAGAAAAGATGGAGCCTCTAAAAACTAGCTTTAGAATGAGGGTTATGATCCTTATATAATAAGATACTAAAGAGATAAGTTAGGATTAAGATCCATCTTTTTTCTTATTAATTCTCCACCTTGTAACACATCAAAAACCTAACCCCTATTGCCATCATAAGACCGCCAACCCCATGGTTAAATTATAGCGATCACGGTTTTAAGCCAAATTTAATTTAGTAATTAATATAATTTTTAGAATTAAATTGTGAATTAATTTTAATTTTTCCAAAAACAAATAAGATATGTATTTGTTTATATTTATATATGAATAGATTGTAATTAAGAATTAATTTGAAATTCAAAAATAAATATCTTAAAAATAAATTGGATTTAAAAGCACTATATTTTAAAAACTAATATATATATATATATGATTTTTATTTAGTGTAATTAGTTTTAAATCATTTTTCTTTAAAGATTATATAAATATAAACAAAAAGAAATGTTTTTAATAAAATTGAAAATATGATATATATACATATATATATATATATATATTAATATAAAAAATACATAAAAACATATGTTAATATAAAAACATATATATATATATTATAATATAATATAATATAAAAATATTAATAACATATAAATTTACAAGTGTAAGTATTGTAACATGAAACTTAACAAGTGTTAGCTTAATTTTATCATGCAAATAACAAGTTTCATTATTTTCTTTTCATTTTTAATCATTAATAAAAAGGATTACAAGGTAATATAAACATCTCCACTCTACTCTTTCATTCTTTCTTCATCTTTCATTTTTAATTTCTCAAAAATGTACAAACTAAAGAAAATCAAAACTAAAACAATAGCAACTTCAAGTTCAACTCTAAGCAAGTTAACTCAGTTTAAAGCAAGATTTGAACTTCAAACTTAATCAAGCAGATCATATCAAAAGCAATTTTCAAAGTAAAGGATCAAAAAAATTTCCAGGCTTTGCACTATTCAACAAACCTGTAAGTTAACTATTATTTTAAAACTAATTCTGTTTATACCTTAATGCCTATGATTAATGCTTGAAATAATGATGTGAAAAATGTTGCATGAATGTAAAATAGGCTTGCATGTATATAAATATGCAATTGTTTGAGTATGCATGTCTATGTATATATACCAGCCTCTGTTTGGTTTTACAGATCCAAACCAGTTCAAAAATCAATTTCTCTTCCCCCAATTTACTATGGCTTATGATGATTAATAGAAATGTGTCAAATTTACTGGTTCTTAATCTTAAAAATACTTTAAAGTATAAATAACAAGTGGATTTACTGGGAAGAAGAAAACACAGTGAAACTCAAAATACATCAAAATTTCGACTAGCATGATTTCTTGTTTCACTTACATCATCAAATTCATTTTCAAAAACAATGATTTTTAAAAATAAAATTAGGATTTTTAAGTTAGTATTTTGGGAGGAATTGAAAGATGAATGAAAATGTGGTTTTTATCGATTTCTAGTGGTCGCGAAGTTCATTGACCTCGGGGTCGAGGGTGGAGCACGCCCGTGGGTCGAGGAGCTTGGGAAAATTGATTGGAAGTCTTCCAGTTCAACGTGGTGATGGTGTGGTGTCTTTGTAGGGTTTAGGAACCTGTTGGGTTCGACGATGTTCTCGGGTTTAATGCAACGTCGAGGTGGCTTCGGACTTGCTTAGAGGTGGGGGAATAGGAAGAAGAGGGTCTGGTGCAGCACCAGGCGTGAGCATATGGGTTCGAATGACCTGAGGCGGTGGGTCGTGGTGATTATTCGTTGACAGGTTTGTTCCAGGTGGAAGTCGATATGCTCGAATTCAATTTCGTGGATGTTTCGAGGTTCTTGGTGGTTGCTTGGGTCGAGATGGTCGTCGGTGACTTATGGGTGGTCGCAACGATGGTCGGAGATGATCGGTTCGACGTGCATGGTGCACAGGTGAATGTTGTGTCTGGGTTGTTGTTGTAGACTCGGGGATGAAGGTTGTGGACTCGCGGTTGCTTTCGAGGAATTGGGTTGTAGGCTCGGGTTTGGCTTGGGGTGTTCGCATGTTGTAACAGTTTTCAAAACTAAAACGAAACAAAGTTTTAAAAAAAATGGCTCATGTTGTTGCTCGGGAATTTGGCATGTTGGCTCAGGTTTGGGTAAAGGGAGCACTCAGGTTTGACTCGTGTTCTTTTCCAAAAGTGTATTAATAAGTTTGTAAAATGTTAAAATTAATCAAGTCTAAACAAATTTCTAAACTATTTCTTTTGAAATAATAATTGTTTTGTTTAAGTTTGGAATTAGTTAAGGATTTTTAAATAAACTATGTTAAATTAATTAAAGTGCTTTAATTTAAACTTTATTTTAAAGTTTATTTTTAATAAATTTAATATTGTAATTAAGTATATTGATTAAGAAAGTAAGTGTTTTTAATTATTAATTAACTTAAGGTCTTAAGTTAATTTATATGTTTATGATAATTAATTACAAGGTTTATTAAATAAATATTTTTAATGATAACAAAAGTAATTAATTAAGATAAATGGTTTATCTTTTAATTAATTAAGGTATTAAGTAACTAAAGATTTAATTGATTAATGAAAGTAATTAAAGGATAATTACTTAAAGGATAATTACATGATGTAAGTAATTAAGGAACATTAATTAACAATTAAAGGATAATTACTTAATGTAAGTAATTAAAGATAATTAATTAAAAATTAAAGGATAATTAATCATAATTAAAGGATAATTAATTAATGAAAGTAATTATGTGATTAATTAATTCAATAATTAATTAAAATGGTTTGTAATTACTTAATGTTAATTAAGTAGGGTTAGGTGATAAATTCATAAGTAATTAATTTATTTTGAGTTAACTAAATTAACTATAATTATGGGATTAACTAATCTTGTTTATGGATGATTATTGTATAGAATGTTTGGATTGATTAATATTTATAGTATGTTAATCTGTGATATTTTTTGATGTGCAATGCTTTGGATTGAGCTGTGATAAATATTTATCGGTGTTGAATTGTTGTGTGAATATAATGTTCTGCATTGAATTATAAATGGTAGATGTTTTGTTTAAAAGATCTAAAAATGGAAATTTGTTTAAACCATTCAAAAAGAAAGGTTTTGGGAAATAAGCCGTGACTTAACTAAGATCCGAATGTACCCACATGTTTTAAAATAAGCGCTCATTATACGGAAAGGCCGGGGGAGGACATTAAGTCGTAAAACCCATTCTTTATTATGTACAACGAAATGGAATCGCATTTTCTTCATTACAATATGATAGGGGTTCTCGCTTAGTGTTTGGTGGCAAGCGGGAGACTCTTACCCTTACATATCCCGGGGTGGGTTGGTTGCGAGTGGATAGGCTGGACGTAAAAGAAAATTCGAGGTACCATTGTGTGCCACGGCGGAGAGTGACCGCTGTTGATGGTTGTAAAGTGTCATGACCCGAACTCGTTGTCCGACAAGCAACATCAAATTCGTATCGCCGGAGCTTGCAACACCATTAGATGATAAATAACACAACGGAAATAAAAGATGATATCGCTGATACATCATGAATACAATATCTGATACATCAATTTGATACAATGATAATCATCCACATCGGAGAATATACAACACAGAATACAGCGGAACACGATATAATATGAGTTAAGTCTTCACAGAATCCAATACCGCAACTCTGACCCAAAAGCTCCAAAGACAAGGCACCAAAACTCCAAGCTCGACTGAACTAGCTCCAGATAATCTACTAAACCCGATTATCTGAAAAATCAAACTTTAGACCGCCCGTGCGGAAAATTATGGGCACCCAGAGTTTAGGAACGGAACAATAAACTCCGAGTCAGTCATGGGACTGGTGTGAGCAAACAAAAACGGTTTGTCTTTAAAAAACAATCAAAAGGTTTTAACTTTGAAATCCGCAATGCTTTTTGGAAAATGAAACTACCATAAGGCCTCCCGCCACACACCATGCGAACGCAGATTTGGAGGATATTTCTCCTTATGATAGTCAAACATGCTTGATACGTAAAATCCTTTTTGATATTATTATTAGTGCATAGTGGGAAAACATTCGAAAGTATAATATTAATCTTAGCCAGAATACGCATTTCGCACTTATGCCAGCTATAGCTACCATGTTCAATAGCAGGTTACCGCCACATTCCGTGGCAGGTTATACAACTAAAATCGTACAGGGTGCATATTGTTTCTTTGGATTTTTCAACAAATGGTCAGGCGAAGGAACTTCCTATTGCCACATGGGAACACCTTTGGAGGGATGCCCCGAGAACCTACCTAGCTCTCTGCCACACAAGGCCGGTTTCCTCGCTCCCCTGGAGTAATACCTACATATATGCCAACCCCGGTCCTTTGGGACCTTTATACAAGGATCCTCTACACCAATAACATCACACAGTAATAAATATACTACAGTGCCCACATCAGTAAGTATCTGGGCTCCATACCATGATACTACCCTTTTCCAGAAGGAATAGTCACACCCTAGGGGAGCTACCCCTGAAACCTTGCCACATCTTTCCTGTTTTCGACCATTACCGGTTTGTGAGGCTCGATGAGGTTTCGTCCACAAAGCTACGCTTTACACTAAAGCCATGCTTTGATCAGCAAATGATCAACCAATGATCAACACACAACAACACTTAGCATGCCACACTATCAAATTGGGAGTATATCACTGATAACCTTCAATTACATAACCTCTAAGCTCGTACGTCACAGAAAAGGGTGTTAAGCTAAGAGAATAAATTCTCCGCCACCAACAGATATGTATTTGAAAGAAATCTGGTTTATATCTCAAAGTGTAATGTCAGACATACAACCATACAAGTCTGTCCCGGGTTCGAACAGAACCGAAGGCACTTCCGAAGAAGCCCTTGCAATCCGGGTATTCACAATCCCGACCGGACTTCCCATCACTTAGGAAATCTCTATATCGTAGCTACTCAGTCCAGAGACAATCGATAGGTCATCCTATCGTTCTCGCAAATACCCGGTCTTCACCACAGGTCTTCAAATGCTATCCATAACGACATATCATTATTCGGAATGGGTTATATGACACAAAGTCCTCTCCCGGCTAAACCGAATAATGAGCGCAATATTTAAAACATATGGATATGGGATTTCAATTAAGTCACAACTTAATAATTCAAACTTTCTTTCAAATGGTTTAAACCAATAACCATTTCAAATCTTTTAAACAAAAAGATCCGTTTCACAAAGTACACTCAGTTTCACAAAGATCTATTCATGGATTTCAAAACAATTTCCATTTCAATTGGATTAAATTATTTAAATCTTTAAACCAAAATTTGACTTATAGCTTTCAAAACTCGTTTCCAAATATTCATCCATAACTTGGAAAACCATTTCAATTCAAACTTGAAATTCCTTTAATACAAATTGGAAATTCATTCATTATATGAAAGCTTTTCTCATTTGAAAACAAATTGTTTTCATTTCAGAAAATCCAATTTCATTTATCTACCAAATTAAATTTTTAAATCTATTACATACTTTTTTGTGTTTGATTTATATTTTTGCAAGCGGTTTATTATCTTGATGAAATTACAGGTTTACAAGAAATTAAGTGGATATCTCTTGCTTACCTATACTTAAATAATCCAAAAGAGTAATCAGGCAGACAAAAAGCAATATAATGTAACTCTACATGCGAAAACTAGCCTGATATAAATCTACATGTATCTCTAGTATGAAATATAGCGACATGCAACCAATAACAATTACACAACCTTATGTAACACAATTCAGAGGGTATTCTATAATAAATGTTATGCATCCAATTATTTTGAAAGATAAATTTTAGAACTAAATGTCTTGGTTTCATATTCAAATTTTTATTTTCGGATTCCTCAAAAACAAAGCAAATCAAAAACCAAGATCAAAAACGTCAAGGAGGGGGTCCTCCTAACAAAGCACATAAAACATTATAACCAAAACAACATGGAGCTTCTAGTGGTATTCTGGTTCCTTCTAAAACAACAACTAGAGCAAACAATTTATTTATTTGCCAAATCACATTCCCAAAAGCACGGGGATTTAAGTCTTCATAAACAACAATTCAATAACCTTCATTTATAAACTTTAACTTTATAAATTGTGGTATATATAAAATCACACAATTAATCAATCAAATTCAATCAAATTAAATCAATCAAATTCCATGAAGGAACAAAACTAACACTAACACTCAATCAAATTCCATAAGGGAAAAACTATCACTTAACACTGCTTCAAAATGTCAAATGGCTAACAAACAAATCTTAACCTAGGTTCAAGACTTTCTTGATTGCCCGAAAATATAGATATTTCACTAACTGTACCATTTTTCTCATCAGCTTTTGGTTATTGTTTAGAAGATTATCCAAATTCATTCGGAAAAAATTAAAAGTTATACTTCAAAATTATTTGTTTCTTAACCATAGCAATCTTTCTGAATTAGGTAAATTTGAATTTAGCATCTTGTTCAATAGTAAAATTATTTATGAATTACTTCATAAATTTTCACCTAATTATAAAAATATTCTATATAGATATTTCTTTGTAAAACATCTAAACAAAAGCTTACTTTTTTATTTATTTATCTAATACTCCTCTATATCCTGAGAGCACATAAAATACAAATTTCATTTTACTTTTTCAATGATCTAGATTGGGATCAAATAAATTATGGTTCCATAAAATTGAGTCAAACTATAACGATGTTTTATGAGCTAACCCAAAAACTATAAATAGTTTACAATTCTTAAGTGTTTAGACAATTATATGGTTATAATAAAAAAATGTTCATCAAAATGTTCCTATCTAATTTGAACCTTTTTTTCCCCTTATTTATCTTTGTGTAAAATCTCATTTATCAAAACAATCTCTTATTTTTTAAAACTCACTTTGGGTTCGTTTGGATTTGAGCTCAATTCATTCGAACAGTGTTGAAGAGAATAATTTACTAAGTACCCCACAACATTCGCCTAAACGAACATCTAATCGTCACTTAAAAGATTATTCAGACTAACACAAAATTAATCGAGATAATTTCCTCTGAATTATCCCAAAGAAAATGCATTCCATTTAAACATCTTTACTTTTAAATAATTCCAAAAATACTACTGTAAAAACCCGCATATTTATCAAGTTTATATTTAAATATTTTATTTAAATATTAAATCGTTAATCAGATATTGGTCCGAAAAACTACTTTTTGCAAACGGTCAAATTAGGACTCGAGACCACTTCCATTGAGTTCGAAATGCCATTTACAACTTTTTTAAGTATAAACATCAATAGGTTTGGAGTTAGTGAAATTTCACTAACTTTTCCCGCTTTGGACTTTAGGTTAGTTTAGCCTATTAAGCCCAAGTTCCAACCCCCTTCTCCTCACTCTTCATAAATTTCCTAACTAACTCAAGCTTTGGCATTAATGGTGAAGAGAATGGAAAATTAAAACTCCAAGCACAAATTCAATTGCAAATCCAACATTTCAACTCCAAATTCAAGTAGAAGATATTGGATTCAAGCTTTGGATTGCTTCTCCTTGCTTTCAAGCTTCATCTTCATAAATTTTAGTGCAAAGGTGAGATTTTTATCTCACAATTCTAGCCTATAACTATATTGGACTGTTGGGAATGAATCCCTATCATGTTTGCATGTATATTTGCATTTGGTTTGAATCGAATTGGTGAAAAAACTCCAACTTTAGTGTTTTTGTTGAAAAACTGCGTATAGGTCCTTCTGGCCACTTTTGCTCGTTCGCAGTTAGGTCGCTCACGAGATAGGGCTTTAGGTCACTCACGAGTTACCGCCATAGGTCGCGGGTCCATCGTGATGTTTGTTCGGAACTAGGTCGTTCGAGTTTAGGTCGCTAGGCCGCCTACATCGTTAGGTCGTAGCTCGACCTTACTCATTTTAAGTCGCGTGACCCCCTTCGTATCGTTAGGTCGCGAACAAACCTTAGGTCGCAGTGGGATAGGTCATATGGATTCTTTCACGATAAGTCGCTCGACCTCTTCGACCTCTAGGTCGCCTCGCTTTAGGGCCTAGGTCGTTCATCCCTTAAGCTCGTAGAACTGATAGGTCGCACGCGGGTTAAAATCGATAGGTCATTCGACCACTAGATCGTATTACCTGTTAGGTCATTTGGTCACGTGGGTTTTAAGCCGCGTATCAGTTAGGTCGCTTGACCACCCTTAACCCACTAGGTCGTTCCACCTTATCTCCCTTAAGTCGCTTACCTCTGTTAGGTCGCGAGTCCCTTAAGTCGCTCACCTCTGTTAGGTCGCGAGTCCCTTAAGTCGCTCACCACTGTTAGGTAGCGAGTCCCATAAGTCGCTCGCTTCTGTTAGGTCGCTTGCTTCTGCTACCATGCGTATACCTATAAGTCGTTGGACCCTTAACTCATAGGCCGTTGGACCTTATCCCGATTGGTCGCTCCCTTCACTTGGTCGAACCCCGTAGCAGGGGCGTTTCCCCTGCACCCCCACCTTGGGGGGTTGCCACCCCTGGACCCCCCCTCATTAGGGGATCTTATTTGAAGTGCATTCAACAGAACTTGTTCGTTGAGATGCTGAGTTGACCACTCTTCGAGACAAACTGTCTTTGGCTTCTCGGTCGATTTTATGGTTTTTTGAGTATCTATTTCCATGGATTCTTTATTGGTCTCTTTGGATTTTATTCACGTCTTCGTATGTGAGTTTTTATGATTGATTATTTCTACAATCACTTCTATGATTTGTCACTTTAAAATATAAAGGTTTTCTATACTAGTAGTAAATATCAAAACTTTTTCTTCAAATGATTTCAACACTATTTTATAACAAAGCTCGTTTTCTCAAACCGATTTCCAATCTATTAGTATATACAAACCTTTACCTCACTCGTATGAGAAATCTAATTAAACGACTTAGTAAAACAAGTGGTATGAAACGCTTATGTTTACTTCGTCGGTTAATCCTTGGACTTGTTCGATTGAATCTCTTATGACAATTTTCTAATGGAGATCTACAGTTTGTTAGTAAATATTTGAGTTAAGAAAGTGGTTATGGGACATGAAGCTAAACTTTTATATTTACTAACTTAGTGTAATTGACACTTCTTGATGATCATAACGATCATTTTTGTGTTTTAGACTAGCAACTGTGCGATGTCTCTTTGTCTGCGAGGGAGACTAGACCCCGCTCTTGTGATGTTTCGCCATCGCATTTGTGTGATATTTCGCCATCACATATGTGGGGTAGCACCCCACGGTCTTCGGGCCATTCGTGTGTCAAAATTAATGGCTTGCAACCATGAGATAGCTTCTTGCTTTGTCTTACACGTGTAGGTGAGTTTTCATGCTCCCATTTTGTGAGTTTTCATGCTCCTATATTGTAATTTCTGGATTTCTTGTGTAGTCTTCTGGAATTTGTGCTTCACCTATTTTCATGACTTTCATTGTTATGATTTTCCAACTTTTATGTTTAGGTGAATTTGGATCTTTTAGAAGATTCTTTTGATATTGTTTGATCTCTTGATGATCTTCATTTACATGCTTTTCAAAGTATGTATTTATGGTTACTATATGTTCTTGCCATATCTATTGTTTATATCATGTTATCTGATATTTATAGCTAGACTGATCCGTTTATTATTTTCTTATAAATAATACTCGGGTCAGACCGAGATGTTACAGGTGCTTCTGCTTGACTTCTCCCCCAGGGATTTACTACTCTGACTTTTGGATGACCTTTTAGATTAGTAGTTTTTGTCGTTTACACTTGAGATATAGACTCATAGATGTATTCTTTTATATAGCACGTGTTGCTATCCTTTTGTATTATTGTGGATCTTTTTGACCACTACTCTGATTTACACTTTCATGTGTTAGTTATATATTCATATCTTCTTCCGCCTTTGTGATATGGATGTCTGTGATTGATTTGTGTTATGCTTACTTCTATATTTGTTTCCGAAGATTATTTATAGCCACTGTGTGATAAGAAATCACATGGATAGTCGCTCCTCAACAGCCTTATTCTCCGCGCTAGTTGACAACACTACACCGTAGTGTTCTTGGCTAGCGTGGGTATAGAGGTGAGGCGTCACAACTACTGTGTCATTTTCAAAATCATTTTGAAATTATTTCTAAAAATTCTGAGACTTAGATTCCAAATTCCTTTTTAAAACACATTTTATAAACCAAATTTATATATAATTTCCTTTATTATAGAAAAATTTCCTAATTATTTGTTCTCTAAATGTCTTGCCCTACCATTTAGATTATACCCAACAACTTTTATTCAAATTTAATTCTTAACACGTCACTATCAAAAAGGTAAATTTGCATTTTAACATTTTCTCCAAACACCATTGTAGTAAAATTGTGAAAAATTAATTCACAAGTGGTTCATTTTAATAAACTTATAATTATATAACAATGGTCAATGCTCCTATATTATCCAAGAATGAAAAATCAAAATATAATGATAATAAATAAATATTATCATGAACAAACAATCATTATAAGTTACAACATAAATTTGGAAAATGTTTCCTTTATATATATAAAATGTAATCTTAGGAAAACTATTTCATTTGCCAAATTTGTAAAAATTCAATATTATGTCCGATGGCCTTGTTCAAGTGTTTAGAGACCCCTATCGACACCACGGCGTCCTACATCTCGACTCGAATTCATAAACAACTCAATAGATCAATTAGCACAATATGTTTTTATAACACAACAAATACGCACTCATATATATAATGCTCTCAAACTCATTTAAGGTGTTACTAACCCTGTCTCCAATTAGCCTTAATTTACCAAAACCAAGGTTCCTGCTTGACCTTCAGCTCTGATATCAAATGTAATAAAATTACCCTTTTGACCTTCGAAAGTCAACACCAAATACATCCTTCGTATTTAAATGTCGAACATCCAATCATTGGAAAGACAGACTTTTATGGTAAAATAAAATGAAAAGAATGGAGAACATGGGAACAGAATCTCACTGTGGGAATGACAACATATAATATAACAAAGATAGTATAAGCTGGCACCTCAAAAATACATAGTATATCAGAGTTAAAAATAAACCTTATCAGTTGGACAGTTATAAAATTCTGACTTTATAATTTGCCGATAGGTATTTATATAATACATCGAAAAACAAAATACTACAATAGGTGACCCTGTAGCTCTTCCCCAAGAACTTCATTGCACCAAAGCCAACCTAGGAATATACTGGATCTGACTAGAGCATTATAATAAAACAACATCCGGATCAATCTCGAACACCAACATGAGCAAACTCAAGTAACAAGATGAACATAAGAAAATTCTATAAGACCACGTCGCTAATGCGGAAAGGGTTTCTACCGTACAAGAAAACACCCATACAAGAAAGGGTGGAAATAAACAATAGGAAACAAAGCGAAATATAAATGATGGAACCTGTAACGAACAGGGATTTTCAACCAGTAAAAATCGGCACTGATACATCCACTGTATTATGTGCCGAGCAATCGAAAGTCGAAAAATCGAATTGTTAGGGGAAAAGAAGGAAGGAAGAAGATAAGAAGAAACTAAACAACACATAATCTCACAGCGGAGCGAATAATCTTTAATATATGACAAATCTTTACAAAAAAGAAACTGTGGTATATATATAAACATCAATCAGGATGCATATTAACCTATTTCAGCGTGGACAGTTATAACAACATGTCCTCACAATTGCTGATAAATACGACAATGAATACAGTGGAAAAATAACCATGAATATGAATACGTCTTTGGGCTTCCAGCTCGTCTCCTGAAGCTCCAAAGCATCCAGACTAACCTATAATATGCTTGGTCTAGTCCGAGAATTATAATAAATTAACACCCGAGTTAGTCTAGAAACCATCCTGATCAAACACACCCGATTGGATTTTAAAGTTATAAAAACCTTTGAAATCAAAAGTATCTCGTAAGACCACGTCGCACATAAACACGGACAGGTTTTTTTCCTTATAATAACTCAACCATTTCATATGAAATTCTCTGATATTGTAATAGTGTGTATGATACAAACACTTATTAATCATAGCTGAAATTGTTACCTTAATTAAATTCCAACATAATAGATATACAACAAAAACCGTAAAGGATCATACTGGAGGGAATGAATTTCATACAATGACTGGGCTATCGGGTACCGCCTATCACAGTGCGTCTCTAGATAAAATAACACCGAGGACCTTCCCGGGATCCCCTACTAACACAAAATTGGTCTACCACTTCACTAGTACTATCGAAAATGATCACTACTCTGTTAGTGGGCCCTGAAGTATACAATTTGAGAACTGATATTGACCCTAGATGGGGATTATCATACCCTACTTGGGAGTGACCCATTTCGCCTTGATTCATCTCCCATGTTTTAGTCGTTCATGATTGATGAGGTTTGAGGCTACATTTTATGTTTTTATATAGCACTTACCACTTGGAATGCTAACACTTCCCTCAAAGCAAGAATGGAATGCTAGCATTCATCCATACAAGTTCATTCTGAGATCAAAAAAATGCTTGAGAGCTCCATTTTCAATTCCATCATCTTTAAGATGTTTTTACTTCGAAATTTAAGTTATATCAAAACGGAATTAGGATAACATATCCAATCCCGGTCTCTTCGAAACAACATTCGATAATTTCTTATAAACTCAACCCCGGTCCTTTAGGAAATAAATGATCAAAGATAAGAGTGGAGATCCCCTCCTAACCGTTAGTAGACGGATTTCCTTATTATTCTCCTAGAGATTGAAATGAGATTTATACACGTAGTACTGCATCATCGGAGATGACAGTGTCATATAACTTGTGTGCCTTCTATATATTTACATTTTTGGTCCAAATTCGACAATCGGTTATTTAATTATCGAATAAAAATATTAAATTAAGGATTTTGTTTAAAAAGGGAATACCAACATTGGTTAAGCATATAAGTAACCACTAGCCTCCTTAATTAATCTTTAATTGATTAAATTCACTTTGTAAATATTTGTAAACAAATTCCTTTTACAAAGATATATCCACTATCCATATTATTTCAATATTTAGAAAATATCCACATACTTATCTCAACGATATAAGTATATTCACAAATTGAGGAAGATATCCTTTTCACACAATTCAAAAATCGTTTACAGATCCCTTGTAAATCACAAAAACCATTTATAAAATTATTTTAAAATGTATGAAATCATTTATAAAACTTTATGTAGAAGCCCTTATAAAATCCAACTTCCATTTCAAATTGTAAACTCTTTTGTTAATTTCAAACCGTTTATAAACTCTTTAATAATCCATAAAACTATTTATAAAACTCTTCTTATAAATTTATAAAACCATTTCTAAATTTCCTTTATAAATATCTAAAACCATTTATAAAACTCTTTTTATCTTGTATATAATCTTCCTTTGAGTCTTCAATCCCTTTTATAAAGCCGCCCTTGTGAACCCGAGTCCATTATAAAACTCTAGTAATTTGTCTCAAAAACATTTATAAACAAATAAAATTATTTAGTTCTAAATACATACTATATAATAATAATCATTAATAATAACATTATGAGTAAACAAATAACAATTACTAACCTTAAAGATCTCAAAGTAATAATTAGTAATTTCAAGGACATTATAAATAAAACACTAATAATTAACTTTTCTTTATTTTTATGAATAATAATAATAAATTTTGAAAAACAGCATTGATAAATCATTTTAATTACTTTTGCACGATATTAATTATTGAAAATAAACAACTTATCCAAATAATAAAAATATTTATAAACAACTTTAAAAAAATATTAAATATAAATAGAATTTTCGAAAATGATATTAAATATAAATAAATAAAATTAAAAATAATATTTAGTACAAATAAATAGTCTTTAAAAAATATTAACCATAATTTTAAATAAAACATATTGACTTAGAAAACGCCATATAATAATGATTGGAGTAAATAGAATTTTAATCCCATTTCTTTAACAAAATATCTCCGAAACCAAATTTGAATTTTAAAATCATTTTCTATCTCAAAATTAAATCCAACTCTAATAATAATTTATAGTATTCATAAAGTACTAGTTCAAGGCCAATGGCTACCAAACGCTTAACCAATAACGATATTGATTTTCTGTTACTACCGTGTTTCAGCTTTGAACATAAACAATGTCATAACCAATAGTTTCCATAAATCATGTTTCATATCCAAAGTTCATACAATAGGAATTTTATTGGAATAAATCTATAATAACAAGGAATCTACTGGATCCCTCCAACCTATCCCCTTGCATCACAACTCATATATATCAATACACATATATATGTAATAAAATTAAAAGTGGTGATGAATCATGTTGGATCCCTCCAACCTGTTTCCCTGTAATTGATTTCATATATTAACAGCTTGCAAAATCGAAAATTCATTAGAACCAATCAATCAACATATAAACATCCAATCGATATTTTTTTACCCACTATATGACATTACCGGTTAACCAAAAAGATGAGTTTAATGCACCGAAATCTCCATCGTTATCGAGGCGATCTATTTTGGAACTAAAATCGAACGACGTCTGATTTTAGCCCAAACTTTAACTGTCTCCAAATTCATCAAAATAGTTCCATTAAAAAGCATACGTCATCTTGAGTGCAAAGCAAAATTCTATGCCTTGATAGGACGTCGTATGAGAGAGATATACATGTTTTTAGTTATTGTTATCCTGCCTTTTGGCAAGGCCATGACACCAAGAACTTGACTAGACATCAAGGATGGTTCGTCCTGGAGATCGTTAACGCATAGGTCTGCTATGGATGTCGGTAAATTTTTTCCGAGTCTAGATCGAGCTACAATTGATATGACAAGACAAGAAAAGCTAATAAAGCCAACATTCCAAATTTCAAGTCAATCGGAGTTGGTATGCTCAAGATATTGATCGATCACGGTTGAGAAATCCAAACTTGCGTGGATCATAACTCAAGGTCTACAAGTCCAAATGTCACCAAATTTTCACAGTAGCTTACTGGCAACATGAGGAATGTTCACGCCAAATTTCAGCTCAATCAGATCAAATCTTGATTGATTCGAAGTTGCTTCGTATCGATCACGGACCAACTTGCATCGATCATATCTCACATTCCACATGTCTAAATGCTATGAAATTTTCACAGTATCTTACTGCCAACATGAGTAATGTTGTTTCCAAATTTCAGCTTAATTGGATCAAATCTTGATCGATTCGAAGTTGCTTCGTATCGATCACGGACCAACTTGCATCGATCATATCTCACAGTACACATGTCCAAATGCTATGAAATTTTCACAGTATCTTACTGCCAACATGAGGGATGTTCTTGCCAAATTTCAGCTCAATTGGATCTAATCTTGATCGATTCAAAGTTGCTTCATATCAATCACGTACCAACTTGCATCGATCGTATCTCATAATCCACATGTCCAAATGCTATGAAATTTTCACAGTATCTTATTGCCAACATGAGGAATGTTCATGCCAAATTTCAGCTCAATCGGATCAAATCTTGATCGATCCGAAATTGAGTTCGAATCGATCCCGGAACGGGCCCCAATTTCCTAAGGCCGGGCATTGTGGGCCCCCTCACGTGCCAGAAGCGGTATCCCCGGATTCTAGGCGAAATATCAGCCTCCTACACCTATAAATAGAGCCCTTGGTCATTCAGAAAGGGGATCGGGGAATTTTGAGAGTAAAAGAGCGCCCGGACTCTGCCACGTTCACTCCAAAACGCCATTACTGCCATTGATCTCGAATTTAAGCTTATTATCTGCTGTACTTCGCTATCAAAAATTTGTAATCTTCAAGTATCAAGCAATAAAGTGATAAAACTTCATAGTGGACATAGGCAACACGCCGAACCACTCTAAAACTCTGTGTTTCTTTGAATTTTCTTATATGTTTATTGGTGTGTTTGTTAGATCTGCTTCATTTTACACTTATTCTCTTCATTTTATCTCTTCAAACACATCCGAAGACTGTTGTGCCCAATTTTGGTGCAAACACTTTGGTGCTTTCACTGAGAAAAACCTAGTTTTTTTCTCGTTCCTTGGATCTACTTTCGATATCGGATTGCATAAATCTAAGGAGAAGATGCAGATCTATCGTTCAATGGTTCCTTCTATTCTGTTCTGATTGTTGCAGATCTAAGAGGAACCACATTCATCATGAATTTCGTACCCATATTTTCGTATCCATGAAAATATGATAGTTTTCGTATCCATATTTTCGAACCCAGAAAATATGGTCATTTTCGTATCCATGTTTTCGAACCCAGAGAATATGGTCATTTTCGTATCCATGTTTTCAAACCCAGAGAATATGGTCATTTTCGTATCCATGTTTTCGAACCCAGAGAATATGGTCATTTTCGTATCCATGTTTTCGAACCCAGAGAATATGGTCATTTTCGTATCCATGTTTTCGAACCCAGAGAATATGGTCATTTTCGTATCCATGTTTTCGAACCCAGAGAATATGGTCATTTTCGTATCCATGTTTTCGAACCTAGAGAATATGGTCATTTTCGTATCCATGTTTTCGAACCCAGAAAATACGGTCCTTTTCGTATCCATCCAAAGGTGGCTTCCTTCGCATCGACCTTGTTCGTAGCCCTCAGCAAGCATTCGTTCGAACCGATCAAGATGTACCACTTCGTATCCATCAGAGAGCGCTACTTCGTATCCATCAGGGAGCGCCACTTCGTATCCATCAGAGAGCGCTACTTCGTATCAATCAGGGAGCGCCACTTCGTATCCATCCATCTGCCTCCAATTCGTATCTATACTCACATGGACTTCTATCCATCCATCTGCCTCCATTTCGTATCGATACGCACATGTAGTTCATATCCATCCATCTGCCTCCAATTCGTATCGATACGCACATGCAGTTCGTATCCATCCATCTGCCTCCATTTCGTATCGATACGAAGAAGGACTTTTTTAGGTTGCTTGATGGATACAGAATTTCAAAAAAAAAAAAAAAATCGGGTACGATCCAAAACTCAACTCAACTTAGTAAAGAAACATTCTGATTGTTCCATGACTGGACTGGACATAGGAGATTACAACAATAATTGTTGAAATGCAATCGAGGAATGGGTATTGAAATACTACTCAACCGGTGCCCCTAGAGGCTGGAGAACCTAGCTAGTATGCCAAGAACTGGAGTTGATTAATATATCATGCTTCTAAGGTGGACTGCAACTTCCTCCAATTGACCAGCTTTTAAAACTCCTGAATTGACAACTATGGTACGATGGCTAATATGACAACTGCTCTACACTGTCAACTCTGCCAATTCAAAGCATAGCTGGTCACCACTGAATCATCTTCAAATGCCCACATCTTAATCATTCCACATCTATACGACTAAAAGCAAGGCATACAACCTCCAGAGAACTTCCTTAATACCCTATACTGGTCACCTATCTGTTAGCCCACCTTAACCAACTCACATCGAACCGACATTACCAACCGCTCGAACGTAGGGAAATCGGGCATACATCATTCACTAGTATACAAGGCACTGTAGCCTTAAAATGAACTTGATAATGTTGATATTAGTGTCTCTCCTAGTCAGGACCCATTCATTGAAATCATCCTACATGCAAAATTTGCAGCAAAACTTCAGCATGCTGACTATGTTAGTGTACTATGGAAATTCAACCTCCGACACTATCTCATAAAGGGAGAATGGTGCATGGAATCCATGAAGAATGATGAATGCCATCAAATGCAAAATCTATGCTCTAAATCAAGAAGCTCCTCTTCTTTAGATGGCTACCATGGATGCCAACGCTATAGGGCTGCCTCGGAAAGGATAACTCTAACAATATGTTCGAGCCCTATAAAACGAAGGGCCGAGAATCCCTGATCCCTATCAGTCACAAACTTTGGTCAAACTGAGCCACTTGCATTAGACTTCCAACAGAGAAGGGCTAGACTGAAGTGCAATAGCAAGCATACGACGCTGCTTCACACATCAATGAGATTTAATCCAATCTCTTTTGAATTAATTCTATTTCAATTTCGTTTATTTTGCGAAATATGACCGACTTGAATTAAACTACTTGCAAATGATGCGGGTAACCGAGTACTTAAGGATGGGTGCAAAACAACCTCCGTGTACTATGCTCAAATCACTAAGGTATCATCATGACGAGCGTGATTCAACCACTCGTCGGCTGCTATATGCACCTGACTTCGGGGCAGGGCATTAAAGCAAAAGAGACTGACAAGGTTGGGACTCTAGTACAAAGTGGATGCAACCGACCATCCTCCCATTTGCCTATGCAATTTAATTAGGAGATTTGAGAAAGACTTGTGGTTATATGTCCCAACAATGCACTCTCCATCTCGTACTTGAAGCTCGCCAAAATACTTATGCTTCTTCTGATGCCCAGTGGAATCAGAATCATACCAAGGGTGGACGTGACCGTCCATGTATCCAATCCTGCATTAGATGCTTGTGGTTACTTAATAACACTTGTTTGAAGTGGATATGATTTGACCATTCACTCCCCAGTTCGCGTCTGTGATTCTGCAGAACAATCGTGCCTTAAATCGACTTCATCAGGGGCTAACCCTCAATTTATAGACATCAACAACCAACTGCTTACTCGCTAATCATCATGAGCCATCGTTCCAACTCTCTTCCTCGACTCGACTGGAAGAGCGCAAAGCGTAAAGTGGACGTGGCTCGACCGTCTACTCTCCAACTCTTGCCCTCAACTTAAGGGAAAATACACAACTCAAAGTAGATGTAGTTCAGCCATCTTCTCCTTTGCTCGAGCTCAAAGCCTGCCAGAACACTAATCTTACTCCTTAGGCTTGGTAGAAGTGGGATCCAAATGAACATAGATGCGATTCAACCATCCATAAACTAAATCTCATCCTTCGTTGATGGCAGATAAGTGGAAAGTAATTGAGATCCCACCAATCACTCGCTAAGTGAAATCCAAGCATGAGGACAAGTCACCACACCGAAACCAAAAAAGGATTGATACACGATAGTCTTTAACTAACTCCAAACTCCCGGAGTGCGAGTTGGGGTATAAAACTCATAAATGCGGTTTCAAAGAGGGTGGATCCCTTCACCTAACGACTTTGGCTGCATCCTAACCAAGTTAGAGGAGGATGGAAGCGTCCATCTAACGACCTCGCTTGTTAACTTAGGGTGGATGTGATCCGACCATCCACGATCTGTCCCTTCATTCGACCATTTGCCACAAAATTTGTTGAACAGTTTCGCATGCACGTCGCAAGACCCAAAGATGTCAGCACTCTATCTAGCATCACTCAAGCTCCTGGAGAGACGCTCAGACACTACTTAGAGAGATTCCATACTGTATGTGTGGAGATCAGCAATCCGAACGATAACTCCATCCTTATGGCGTTGACTAAGGGGATCGACCCCGATTCTGAGTTCGACAACTGGTTAGCTGGAAAACCACCTGCATCATTGGACCGTTTCCACGCCAAGGCGGCTCAATTCTTGAGAAGGGAAGATGCGAAACAGTCTAGGAAGCAAACTGATGCAGGGCCAAGCACGGAAGGAATCCAAAGCAATGTCGCAATCAAACAGTCCGGTAAGCGCTCCGGAAAAGTTATGTTGAATGTGAAAAACAAACAAGCTCGGCGGAGAGAGAGCGTAAATCAAAATAGAAAACGAGATCAAAATCTCGGTCCACAGCGCAATAATCCCATGTTTGACAGTTATACTCCTTTAAATACATCACTGGAGAACTTGTATTTACAAACCTGTAATACAATTCAGTACCAAAAACCTGCACCAAAACCGTCGTCAGAGAGGCAAATCCAGACGGGAAAATTTTGCAGGTTCCATGAAAGCTATTGGCACAATACGAATGAGTGTCGTCACTTACAAGATATCATTGAAAAATTGATCAGAGAAAGGAAGTTGAAACAGTTTGTGCGGGCACCGCAGCATAGAGAAGCGGGCCCATCAAATCAAAACAATGATCTCGGTCGACCGAGAAAGGAGGATTCCAGTTGTCCCCGCGGAAGATTGGTGATAAACGCCGTCAGTGGCAGACCCGCTTTGTCAGGAGCCTGGAACGACGAGAATCTTCGTCACTGTTACACATGACAGGCTCTATTCAATCTACGAATACTTTGCAATTTCCTTTGCATTCTGAAATTTGAATTTGTAATAAGGCACTAACTTTGCCATGTTTTTCCGTTCCAGCAATAAATTACTATCTCTTCAAGCAAGAGCTGTGATTCACCCAATGCAACATTCCACAATCACGACACACGAAGAGCTAAGTTCCATCGAACAACAGATTTTATTCAAATAGCGAGTGAATGTGATACGACCGGCCATTCACTAAGTGAAACCTCAGCTCGGGGACAAGCCATCACATCAAAGGCTGAACTGGAACGACACACGACAGTCCTACAACTAACTCCAAATTCCCAGAGTGCGAATTAGAGTATAAACGTCACATAAATCTTTCCCAGAGTGCGAACGGACTCTAAATTCCCAGAGTGCAAATTGGAGTATAAACATCAAATAAATCGTTCCCAGAGTGCGAACGGACTCCAAATCCCGGAGTGCGAATTGGAGTATAAACATCAAACAAATCGTTCCCAGAGTGAGAACGGACTCCAACTTCCCACAGTGTGAATTGGAGTATAAACATCCAATAAATCGTTCCCAGAGTGCGAACGGACTCCAACTTCCTAGAGTGTGAATTGTAGTATAAACATCCAATAAATCATTCCCAGAGTGCGAATGGACTCCAACTTCCCAGAGTGTGAATTGGAGTATAAACATCCAATAAATCTTCCCAAGGTGCGAACCGACTCCAGCTTCCCAGAGTGTGAATTGGAGTATAAACATCCAATAAATCGTTCCCAGAGTGCGAACGGACTCCAACTTCCCAGAGTGTGAATTGGAGTATAAACATCCAATAAATCATTCCCAGAGTGCGAAAGGACTCCAACTTCCCAGAGTGTGAGTTGGAGTATAAACATCCAATAAATCGTTCCCGGAGTGAGAACGGACTCCAAATTCCCAGAGTGTGAATTGGAGTATAAACATCCAATAAATCATCCCAGAGTGCGAACGGACTCCAACTTCCCAAAGTGTGAATTGGAGTATAAACATCCAATAAATCGTTCCCAGAGTGTGAACGGACTCCAAATTCCCAGAGTGCGAATTGGAGTATAAACATCAAATCCATCGTTCCCAGAGTGTGAATGAATTCCTAAAAAGCCCAAATAGGTGTGACTGCCATCTATCGGCTGACTCCAACTTCCCAGAGTGTGAATTGGAGTATAAACATCTATTCCAGGTTCCCGGAATGCGAACCAACCCATCAATGCGAGCTCCAAGTTCCCAGAGCGTGAATTGGAGGATAAACATCAATTCCAGGTTCCCGGAGGGCGGACCGAAAAAATACAAATGTCAACTCCAAATTCCCAGAACGTGAAGTGGAGTATAAGCATCAATTCCAGGTTCCCGGAGGGCGGACCGAAAAAATAAAATGACAACTCCAAATTCCCAAAGCGTGAAGTGGAGTATAAACATCAATTCCAGGTTCCCGGAGTGCGAACCGAAATGTCAATGCTAGCTCCAAGTTCCCAGAGCGTGAATTGGAGGATAAACATCAATTCCAGGTTCCCGGAGTGCGAACCCAAAACATACATGCTAACTCCAAATTCCCAGAGCGTGAAGTGGAGTATAAGCATCAATTCCAGGTTCTCGGAGCGCGAACAAAATATACATGATAACTCCATACTCCCAGAGCGTGAAGTGGAGTATAAACATCAATTCCAGGTTCAAGGAGCATGAACCAAAATATACATGCCAACTCCAGATTCCTAGAGTGCAAACTGGAGTATAAACATCAACTAACTCTAGTCCCGAGAGCGCAGACTGGAGTATAAATACCAAACGGGTTTGACTGACAAACCATCAACCAACTCCAGTCCTCAAAGCTAGAATTGGAATATAAATATCAGTAGGGATGCGATTCGATTGTCCATCTACCAACTCTGATCCCACAGCAAGTCTTGTAGACAAAAAGTGGATGTGATTCAACTATTCGATTTCCTATCTTCCCCTGACATGGGGGCAAACTTATCATTAAAAATCAAATGCTCTGACCGTCTAGCATAAAGCGGGAACGACACGACCGTTCACGCATCAACACTTATCCCCGACATGGGACCTATCACATAATCTTATGGGGATGCACTCCAACCAAACAAGACAGAATTTCTTCCATGATTCGACAGCGAGATGCAGATTAGAAAAATGGGCCTAGCTGAACGTCTTATTCTAAATGGATATGATTACCCGTCCTATCGCAAATGAACGTGACATGACCATTCATCCGCTAACTCTAGCCAATGATCTGGTGGGCTGTGCATGCAACGTGGCCGGATATGACCCAACCATCCGCCAATTAGCTCCTTTCTCCAATTCAGAAGGAGGAACATCAAATTATAGTTGTCGCAATATGGCTGACTACACTTTGACTTTCGCCATTGACTAGTGCCAGAGGAATTAATCGAGGAAAATGTGGTTCGACCATTTTTTGCAAAAACTCTTAGTCCCCAGAGTGTGGACAGGGATGTAAATATCAAATAGGTGTGACTAATGGCCCTTCAACTAACTCTCCTCTCCGGAGTACGACTACGAGCGTGGACAAATGAATGAATGTGATTCGACCATTCATTCATCAACTCCGACCAAAAGTCGACGGGAGGAATATAAACTCGCTACAGATGCAATTAGACTCTCCACAAACTAACTCTGCGATTGTGGGCATAACAACAAATCATTGAAAAGAAGAGAAAGGTGACTCGCTACATCGCTAGCTTAGCGTCCTTTACAACTTAAGGCAATGACTGCAAGGAGTCCTTATTGCTAACCAATTAGAATGATGCGCGAAGTTACGGGGAGCCAATTATGTCATACCGCCAGATCGACGGGCAATATCGATCTGCACCTTTCATATCATACCAATGGGTCGATAGGCAATGAGGTCCTTACATTCTACATTGTGTCGCTAAATCGACGGCCAATGTCGATCCTCTTCAATTACAAATCGATATGACACGAGCTCCCATCGAATACCTTCGACCACCAGAGCATGATACAACCACGAATGAGTGTGACTTGACTATTCATCCTCCGTCGCCTTCCTTCGATCCGCCAGGAAGAGCATGAGACTGATGAGCATGACCTGACTGCATTTGAGCTGATTTTGCCCATAGATCTGACGGGAGAACGTAAATCGAAACGGACGTGGTTGATCGCCCAACTCTGAAAGAATGCAATGCGACCATTCATTCTTCGACTCTTACCATGATCCGACTAAACGAGCTATTCACAACGAGTGCAACAGAACTGTCCACGCACCGACTCTTACCCTCGATCCGATAAGGGAAGTATCAATCCTATATTGGATCTTACTAGACGATTCACTCTTCAATATTTGCCTGGAGTATGACGACATAAGCAACAAAGTGAATGTCGATGAGGCAACGAAGTATTCTGCCTAGAGGAAAGAACTAGGACAGAATGCAGAATATGCCACGGCTCGGCCTTCCATCGGTTAACTCGATATCATGGTTCAATGGGATAGAGTGCGAAATTGAAGCGAACATTATCTACCTTGCTGCTTATCGAGATATTCCTCAGACTTGGGGGCATGCACGAGAAATGAGATGAATATAATTTGATCTTTTATCAAACAACTCTAGCTCTTACAACTTGGACTATAGTATAAACACAGTAGAAGCTATGCTCAATCATTCGCGCAATATATCCACCAATCCAAGACCTAATATTACGTATCCATCGATACGAAGCATAAATCCACCAATCCAAGACCTAATATTACGTATCCATCGATACGAAGCATACATTATAACATCTTAAATCGATCCAGGGGAGGATCGATACGAAAGGACGGACTTAAAAACAACCATCGAGCGTTGTTACAACTCAAATTTCACTTCGATCCAGGAGAGGATCGATACAAACTCAATCCAAACAACAACTAAAGAACTTGATGACGACCCGCAAATGTGCAAACATTAATAAGTGTCAGCCTAACGTATGTGCATGTATGCCAAACAAACACTCAATTTTCAAAGTTACCAGGAATTGAATGCTTACCTGATGACAATCAAAATGATGAACAACAAATCGCTAGTGCTCAACACTCAGTTACAACAAAGCACTTCATGATCATTGACAATCAACAGTTTGACATCTACGTCACTGAAGATCAACCAAAGGCAAAATCTTTTGACGAAAAGATAGCAACTACTCAGTGAATTGGTAGAACTTTCCAGAATGAAGATGGCAGTTATCAAAATCTTTTGACTAGAGATCAAGGATGGTTCGTCCTAGAGATCGTTAACGCATAGGTCTGCTATGGACGTCGGTAAATTTTTTCCGAGCCTAGATCGAGCTATAATTGATATGACATGACAAGAAAAGCTAATAAAACCAACATTCCAAATTTCAAGTCAATCGGAGTTGGTATGCTCAAGATTTTAATCGATCACGGTTGAGAAATCCAAACTTGCGTCGATCATACCTCAAGATCTACAAGTCCAAATGCCACCAAATTTTCGCAGTAGCTTACTGGCAACATGAGGAATGTTCACGCCAAATTTCAGCTCAATCGGATCAAATCTTGATCGATTCGAAGTTGCTTCGTATCGATCACGGACCAACTTGCATCGATCATATCTCACAATCCACATGTCCAAATGCTATGAAATTTTCACAGTATCTTACTGCCAACATGTGTAATGTTGTTGCCAAATTTCAGCTCAATCGGATCAAATCTTGATCGATTCGAAGTTGCTTCGTATCGATCACGGACCAACTTGCATCGATCATATCTTACAATCCACATGTCCAAATGCTATGAAATTTTCATAGCACCTTACTGCCAACATGAGGAATGTTCTTGCCAAATTTCAGCCCAATCAGATCTAATCTTGATTGATTCGAAGTTGCTTCGTATCGATCACGTACCAACACGCATCAATCATATCTCACAATCCACATGTCCAAATGCTATGAAATTTTCACAGTATCTTATTGCCAACATGAGGAATGTTCATGCCAAATTTCAGCTCAATCGGATCAAATCTTGATCGATTCGAAATTGAGTTCGAATCAATCCCGGAACGGGCCCCAATTTCCTAAGGCCGGGCATGTGGGCCCCCTCACGTGCCAGAAGTGGTCTCCCCGGATTTTAGGAGAAATATCAGCCTCCTACACCTATAAATAGAGCCCATGGTCATTCAGAAAGGGGATCGGAGAATTTTGAGAGTAAAAGAGCGCCGGACTCTGCCACGTTCACTCCAGAACGCCATTACTGCCATTGATCTCGAATTTAAGCTTATTATCTGCTGTACTTCGTTATCAAAAAATTGTAATCTTCAAGTATCAAGCAATAAAGTGATAAAACTTCATAGTGGACGTAGGCAACACGCCGAACCACTCTAAAACTCTGTGTTTCTGTGAATTTTCTTATATGTTTATTGGTGTGTTTGTTAGATCTGCTTCATTTTACACTTATTCTCTTCATTTTATCTCTTCAAACGCATCCGAAGAGTGTTGTGCCCAATTTTGGTGCAAACAGTTATCGATTTTTATATTACAGTATAATTAAACTAATTATAATATTATCATTATAATTACAAAAATACCCTCTTCCCCAATTAAAAATCCCACTTCTTACGGTAGCCCTCCTCCCCATAGCTGCACCTACTCTCCTTTCTTCCTCCCTCGTCTCTCAACAAAACTCAAAACCGACATTTCCATTTCCTTCATCATCGCGAGCTTCATACTTCCATTCCAAATACCTCATACTGATTCCCTCCTCCAAACGTCTCCACACAGTAGCCGACCATACCACCGCTATCCCCACCCCCCTAATCGGACCACCCAAGGTTCAACCTCATAGCCCCTTGTTTCTTCCATAGATGCTAACCCACCTCACAACCATGAATTTGAACTCCATTCCATGAATCAACGAACCAATTTCCAAACAAACTCAACCCTAGCAAAAACCCCACATTCAAACACTATGCACTTACCATAGGAATGCTTGAGCTCCACCAAACTTATAAAGAAGGTGGATCTAGGTTCTCCTACTCATTGAATCAATTTTCGTGAATTTTATTTAAGTATATAAATGGTTCTCGATTTTTGAAGGTTTGAGTTGGTAGAAAATTTCTATTATACGACATGGTTTATAAAGGTGGGGAAACATAGCCGCACGTATGGGAAGTGATGGGATGCGCAGTGAACTATGGTGAGGTTTGATATGAGTATGGTCTAGGGGTGTACTATTTTATATTATAATATTCTCCACTACCACGTCAAAAAAATTTGAACTCCAAGCAAAGCATGTCGCCTGGCATTCCCCATGTAATACCCATATTTCGAACACAATGGAACTAGTCTCGAGGCCTAACTCGATCATATGTAGAAGATAGCTTTTCAAACCTAATTGTACTATATTAACTCCCAAAACTATTTTGTAAGCGTTTCGAACTTGCGCGACCAAAGGTTATGTTCGATTTCCACTAAAATTGACGACATATAATAATTAATTATTATAGATTTACTGGTTTCATCGAAATCTGAGACGCTGCCTCGGAAGGTAATTTTTATCGTTAATTAAAATGAATTATTAAAAAAACCAAACTAATCGCTTTAAATCTAATTTAAAAGTTTACTATCTTCATTCTTATTTGAATGGAATTTAAATCAACTTTCAAAATCATTTTTATTCACATTAAATTCATGATTTAATTATTTAACAATTCTAAATATCAAATTTAACAATTTAATTATCAAATAAATCACTAAATTTGAAAATTATGTTATTTAGCTTATAAAATTAATTTTCTACTAGTAAAAAATAAATTAAATATTCTAAATTCAATTGGCTAAAATTTTAGGTCGTTACATTCTTCCCACCTTAAGAGAATTTTGTTCCCGAAATTTCCAAGGTAAGAAAGAAAACTCATTAACTTTTTAAAACCAATTTAGCTGTAATAGGTTTCCTAATTCTTTTTACTATTTAAATTCATTCACTAATACAAACTAATATCATTCCCTGTTATAACACCAAAAAATCAAATTTTAGCTATCAAAAATAATTTTTTTCAAATTTCAATAATTTTCTACTGCCTTAAATTTTCAAAAAATTTCTCCAACGTCTCATTTGTGCAGTTCTACCGAATTTTTTGACAATATATATATAATCACAAATATACATCTCATCTTCAAAGATGAGACATCCCGTATAGAAAAATACAAAAATACGGTATGTAATCCGAGAAGTGTACCCTTTCTTAATAGTAGCATATTCAGTCAATACATAATGCAAAAGAGAGCTCCAAATGCGGAACATACGCCATCTACACCTACTAATTACTCAATAACAAACGGGAATATGTATATAAAAAGTAATACCAATATATAGCATAGCCTATACAATAACCATATCAAATGTAGCAAATGTAACCAGAGAAACCATTAAATAAATAATATTCATCCGACTAATTCATAACCATATCAATTTGCATTACCAAATGTCAACATTTAATTTATTAATGCTCGTACGATGTACATGTACCATCCGTATGTAATATTAAATCTAATCGCTCGCTCGGTCACACAATTCCACGTCCGAACTAGTATCGCGGAATCAATCAAAAATCAACATTTAGTGTTCACCGTCGAGAATCGAGCGAAATATTCTAACTTAGACCGATGTAATCATTTTGAAATCATGTACTCGAATCGAGATCAAACAGTTATGCGAATAAAATAATATGCGTACAACTTACGTATTTATTTTCATTGGTTTCTCATTATTCAGATTCTTTTATTTACATTCATTTTTCACAATCATTATCCACGTTTCTTTATTCACACTCGCTTATTTGTTAGTATATTCTTTCAATCCTAATATCACGTAAGAACTATTCCATCAACTTTTACTTAAGTTTGTTATAAACATTACATACAACACTTCTCATGTTTATTATCATTTTACAACTTAAGTTCATATCAATTTTTAATCAAAGTCAATTCCATTTAATTTATTTCATTTATTCACTTCATTATTCAATTTTATCAAACAACATTCTAAACCATTTTCAATTTACTCATTAAACAAGTTCATCCATTAATTCATTTCACATCACAATCAATTTCATTTCCAAAAATCGTTTCATTTAATTTAAGTTAAATCTTCATTTCAAATTTTCTTTTCCCAACATTCACATTCAATAATTTTTAAAACTTCGTTTTACTTACTAATTCTCAAAATTTATAAATTACAAAGCTCTTTTTCTCATATTTTCATAAAACACTCAATGAAAATTTCTGGAGATTAAACACCCTGTTCTGATTCCTAATTATTTTGAAACAATACTAATAGTAAAATCTATGTATTTCAAATCATACTTCGTGAAATTTAAACCAATACTAGTTTTACAAAAACAATACTCCAAGGGTTGTAATTCCCCTCTTAGAAACCCAAAAATGAACGTTGATGATGCTGTAGTCGTCATCAAAATTATTTTCTAACGACCGAAGTGAGTGCAATGCTTTCTTAACCCTTTTACATTCTATTTTAAAATATTTTCATTAGAAAAAATATTTCCCAAATAAAATTATTATTTTTCCAAAACCTTGAAACGCAATTTTCCAAAACCTTGAAACGCAATTTCCCAAAATCAACTGGAATTTCAAATTGCCGACATTTAATCCTTTTTGCTTACAAATCATATTTATCAACTTTCTTATATATACAATTTCACTTTGGTTATGTAAAACCATTTCTTAATTGTTTGTCTTCTTTACATTATAATAACAACAACTTTTATTAGAGTACAAACAACAAACAATAAATGATAATAATCGAATATTATCATTTACTAACAGCAGAGCACACCATATATACTATAGCAATTTTCTAAAAAATTATAACTTTATATATATAAAATATAATCAAGGTAAAATTATTCCATTTATCCAATTTCAAACAATATATGTTGAATTGCTTTGTTCAAGTGTTTAGAGACCCTTATCGATAGCGTTAATTATTCGTATTGACCAGAATCCATAAGCCGCTCAACAGATCAACCAATACAATATAGAACATTTATATATCACCAAAAAATATGCGCTCATATATATACACGCAAAAATCATAATAAGGCATTCTATTACTTTATCTCTTAAAGAGTTACCCCACCAAAGCTAAGGTTCTCACTTAACCTTCAACTCTGATACCACATGTAAAGAATTGAAAATTTCGACCCTCAGAAATTGAAACTAATACATCAACTGTTTTACTTGTCAGTAATCGGAAGCTGGAAAAACCAGAGTGTTAGGGGAAAAGAAGGAAGGAATAAGATAAGAAGAAACTAAAAAACATAGAATCTCACAACGAAATGGATAATCTATAATATACAACAAATCTTTACACAAAAACAAATTATAATACACACACACGGACATCAATCAAAGCATACCAGCCTATTTCAGCCCGGACGGTTATAACAACCTATCCTCGCAATTTTTGATAAATATGATAATGAATATAGCAGAAAAATTACCATGTACGTCAATGTGTCTCTAGGCCTCCAGATCGTCTCTTGAAGCTGCAAAGCATACAAACTAATTTATAATATGCTCGGTCTGACCCAAGCATTATAACAAAATAACACCCAAGTCAGTTATCAGGGTGTGAAAACACACCAATTGGATTTTAAAGTTATAAAAACTTTGAAATCAAAAGTATCTCGTAAGACCACACCACACAAAGACATGGATAGGTTTTTACCTAAATTAACCAAACCATTTTATATGAAATTCTTTGATATTATTATAGTGTCTAATTTACAATTACTTATTAATCATAGCCAAAATTTTCACATTAATAAATTCCAGCATAATAGGTATACAAAAAAGTTGTAAAGGTTTGTATTGGGGAATAGATTACATACAATGACTGGGCTACTGAGGCACCGCCCTTTACGGGCATCCCTAGATAAAATAGCACCGAGGACCTCGCCGAGATCCTCTGCCATCACAGAACTGGCCTACCACTTGATCAGTAGTATCGATATGATCGCCCGTCCATTAATGGGCCTCGAAGCATACAATTTGAGAGATAATATCGACTCTAGATAGGGATGATCATACCTAACTTAGGGGCGACACACTTAGCGTTATTACATCTCCCATATTTTAGTCATTCCCAGTTGAAGAGGATTGAAGCTACGTTTTACCCTTTTATGCAGCACTTCCCACTTGGAATACTTACACTTCCCTCTAGGTAATAATGCGATGCCAGCGTTCATGCATACATGTCCGTCCTGGGACCGAAAGAAATGCTGGAGAGCGTCCCAGGAAATGCTGGAGAGCTCTATCTTCAATTCCATCATCTTTAAGATGTCTTCACTTTGAAACACTTGAGCCGGATTGAAGTAATTTTTAGATAACATATATGATCCCGGTCTCTTCAGAACAACATTCGATAATTTCCAATAAACTCAACCCCGGTTCTTTGTGAAATAAACAGTCGAAGATAAGAGCGGAGATCATCTCCTAACCTTTATTGGACGGATTTCCTTATCATTGTCCTAGAAGAATGAAACGAGATTTATACACATAATATGACAACATCGGAGATGAATGTGCCATACAACTCACGTGTTTCTCCTAGATATTTCTAAAGTTACATTTTGGGTCCAAAATTCATAGTCGGTTATTTAACTATCAAATAACAATCATTAAATTAGGGATTTTGTTTAAAAAGGGAATACTAGTATTGGTTAAACACATAAATAACCACTAGCCTCCATAATTAATCTTTTATTAATTAAATTCGCTTTATAAATATTCATATATAAATACCTTTTACAAAAATATATCCACCAATTCCTATATTTTTAATACTTAGAAAATATCCATTTACTTATCTCAACGGTATATGTATATTCATAAATAGAGAAAGATTTCCTTTTCACATAATTCAAAAATCATTTACAAATCCCTTATAAATATCAAAATCCATTTATAAAACTATTTTAAAATCTATGAAACTATTTATCAAACTTTATATAGAAGCCCCTATAAAATCCAACCTCCATTTTCAATTATAAACTCTTTTATTAATTTTATAATATTTATAAACACTTTGTAAATCCATAAAACTATTTATAAAACTCTTCTTATAAATTTATAAACCCATTTCTAAAATTCTTTCGTAAATATCTAAAGCTATTTATAAAAATCTTTTTATCTTATAGATAATCTTCTTTTAAGTCTTCAAACCCTTTTATAATGCCCCTCTTATAGACCTAAGTCTATTATAAAGCTCTATTGACGAGTCTCGAAAACATTTATAAACAAATAAAATCATTTACTTCTAAACACCTTTTAATAATTATAATTATTAATAGTAACATTATGAATAAATAAATAATTATTATTAACCATAAAACATCTCAAAAGAATAATTAATCATTTCAAGGACATTATAAATAAAACATTAATAATTAACTTTTCAACGATTATGTAAATAATAATAATTAATTTCCCAAAATAGTATTAATAAATCATTTTTATTAATTTCACACCATTAATTATTTAAAATAAATAAAATTTCCAAATATTAATAATATTAAATATAAATAAATAATCTTTTAAGAAAACAATACTAAATATAACCTTTTAGAAAAATAATTCTATTGACTTAGAACCAGTTAGATAATAATGGTTGGAGTGAAATAGAATTTTAGTCCCTTGTTTTCAACAAAATACTTTCGAAATCCAAATCCAGATTTTGAAATCGTCTTCTGTCTCAAAATCAAATTCAAATTCCAATAACAATTTATAGTATTTTTAAAGTACTAATTCAAGGCCAATACCTACCAAACGCTTAACCAATATCGATATTGATTTTCTATTACTACTGGATTTCAATTTCGAACATAAACAATGTCATAACCAATAGTTTCCATAAATCATGTTTCATATCCGAAGATTCATTTGATAGGAATTTTATTGGAATATACCATCGATAGGGAGGAATCCGCTGGATCCCTCCAACCAGTCCCCCTTCATCACAACTCATACATACATACATACATACATACATACATACATACATACATACATACATACATACATACATACATACATATATTTGTGTGTGTATGTGTGTGTATATATATATTTATATGTATATGTATGTATGTATGAATGTTTGTAATAAAATCAATAGTTATTCGTTAGAACCAATCAATCAACATATAAACATCTAATCAATATTTTTTTATCAACTATATAACATAAGTAGTTAACCAAAAATATGAGTTAACTCACCGAAATCTCTGTCGTCGCCGAGGCATTTCCATTTTGGAACTAAAATCGAACGACGTCCAACTTTAGCCCAAACTTCAACTATCTCCAATTCATCCAAACCAGTTCCATTTCGATGCTTACATCATCCCGAGCGCAAAACAAAAATCCATGCCTCGATTAGACCTCATATGAGAGAATTATACATGTCTTTAATTATCCATTTTTATATTGTAGTATAATTAAACTATCTATAATATTATCAGTATAGATACAAAAATACCATATTTCCCAACTAAAAAATCTGGCTGCTTACAATAGCCTTCCTTCCCATAGCCACACTTTGATGACTCGGGCTCAGCGCTCAAAAATCGGCATCCAATACATCACCCGTATTCGATTGTCGAAGATTCAAACATCAGAGTCTGGTTCGTCGGAGCTTAGAACACATTATGTGAAAACAATACAGTGGAAACAAAGAAGAATTTATTAATACACAACAATAATACAACATGAAATAAAAAACGCTCGACAACACCAGATATAAAATACAATGGAGGAAAAAACAGCAACAACGGAACACAACAGCATGGTCTCCAAAGAGAGGGAGAATCCAATAGATTGCATCATCACTCCAAAGCTCCAAAGCAAAAGGCTCAAAACCACTATCATGCTGAAGTGAAGCAAACGCGATCCCAAACCAAAAGTTCAAAGACTGCCAAATCTACATCTACTGATCCGAAGTAGCTCCAGAACCTACGATAACCTGATTTTAGGCTGTCCGTGTGGAAAATTATGGGAAATAAAGTTTAGAAAAGGAAACAATAAACTCCGAGTCGGTCATGGGACTGGTGTGAGCAAACATAAGAACAGTTGTCAGAACAAAACAAATAAAAAGAAATCCATTATACTTTTCGGAAAATGAAACTACCATAAGTTCTCTCGGCACACACATAATGCAATCACACACTTGGGGGAGGTTTCTCCTTATAGTAGTCAAACATGCTTGATATGCGAAAATCCTTTTGATATTATTATTAGTGCATCATGTGGAAAACAATTTCAAAAGTATAATATTAATCTTAGCAAGCATAAGTACCATTATAATATGCCTACTGTAGCTACCATTTTAAATGGAAGGTTATACAACTAAAATCGTACAGGGCGCGTATTGATTGTTTGGAATTCCAACAAATGGTCAAGGCTAAGGAACTTCCATTCCGAATGGGTACGCCTCTGGAGGGACTCCTCGAGAACCTAACCGGATCTCTGCCAGTACAAGGCCGAGTTACCTCTGTAACTAGGTAACTAACTGTCACGAGTATGCCATCCCCCGGTCGTAACCGACCTTTACCGAGGTGCCACAACAACTAACTACCAATAACCATATAAGTACAATATCTGGGCTCCATACCATGATACCACATTTTATTCAGAAGGAAATGCACATACCCTAAGGGGCGCAACCCTCATAACCTTGTTGCATCCTTTCCTGTTTCGAACATTTCCGGTGTATGAGGTTTAATGAAGTCTCGTCCCATAAAGCTACGCTTTTCACAAAATTCATGCTTTGATCAATCCAATTCTCAGCACTTAGCATGCTACATTACCAAATTGGGAATATATCACTAGTAACCATCAACTACACAACCTCTGCGCTCGAACGTCTCAGGGATAGGTGTTAAGCTTAGAGAATAAATTCTCCGCCACGAAATAGAAATGTCTTTGATGGAAACTAGCTTTACATCTCAAAGTGTAATGTCAGACATACATCCACACAAGTCCATCCTGGATCTGAATGGAACTGAAGGCACTTCGTCCAATTAAGGAAAAAGTCCTTGCAAAACCAGATATTCCCTAATCAAGTCCGGACTTCCCATCACATAGGGTAATCTAATCTCTATGCCGGAGCCACTCGGTGAAAAGACATTCCACATGAAATCTTTTCGTTTTCGAAAATACCCGGTCTTCAACAACCGCCTTTAAATGCAATCCCATTTCACCGTATAATTATTCAAAATGGGCTTTATGACTTAGCATCCCCTCGTGGCTAACCCGAATAATGAGCGCTTATTTTAAAAACATATGAATACATCCAGATCTAAATTAAGTCACAAAAAATTTCCATTTTTTGATCTTTCAAACAAAAATCCATCTTTAAGATTAGATGTGGTTTTCGAATAACTATTTGGAATCTGACCTCCAGTCGCATCGAAATTCAAATGCCATTTTTAAAGGCCATATTTGTTTAAGTAATAATTTTATTCAATTTCAAAGTTCACATTCATACAGCAATACATCACGGATAAAATATTTATCACTGCTCCATCCAAAACAATTCATATCACAGAAATATACACATCAAAGGTATCAAACAATCCAAGGAATTTAATATAATCTAATCATCCATAAGCAAGATTAATTATTCCCCTGATTATAGTTAATTTAATTAACTCAAAATTAATTAATTACTTATGAATTAATCACCTAACCCTACTAAATTATCATTAATTAATTACAAACCATTTGATATTATTTTAATTCATTAATGGAGTTAATAAATCACCCTCAATCATCCGTATTAATCAATCATCTTCAATTAATTAATTATCCCTTAATTAATCACATAAATTAATTAACCTTTAGTTAATTAGATTAATTAATTAACCCTTAATTAATTACATAATTTAATTATTCTCAATTTAATTAATTACCATTAATTATTAAGTGATTAACCTTTAATTACTAATTAATTAACCTTGAACAAATTAATTATCATTTAATTAATTTCAGCAAGTAATTATCCTTCAATTACTCAACCTTTAATTAATTACATTAAGTAATTATCCTATAAATAATTATCCTATAAGTAATTATCCTTTAATTACTTATATTAATTAATTAACCTTTAATTAGTTATCCTTTAATCATTAATTAACCTTTTATTACTAATTATCCTTTAATTACTTACATTAAGTAATTATCTTTTAAGTAATTATCCTTTGATTACTTACATTAATTAATTAACCTTTAATTAAACAATTATTATTAAGATATGAATTAACTTAAGACCTTTAAGTTAATTAATAATTAAAAAACATTATTTATCTTCTTATTTAACCACTTAATTACACCATTTAATTTATTCTAAATAAACTTGGGAATTAACTTAATTAATTCAAGTTAAAAAATAAATTATACAACACTTATCTTATCCAATCATTTAAATAAACATCAATTATTTAAAAGAAATTTATTTAAAAAAATAGTTTAAAACTTGGTTTAATTAAATTTTAAAAACTTGATATTTTTTAAATTTAAAACTGTTATAACATATAACCGAGACAACTCGAGATCCCACCGGGCCAAATGCAGATTTACCCGAGTACAAACCCAAGAAAACTTCCCTTTTTCTCTTTTCGAAAGTTGTTTTTAGTTTAAATTTTAAAAAACGTTACATACTCGCATACCATCGCTGTCATCAACCCGAGGCCTTCCTTGAGCCATTCCCACATTTCCTCGAGATCAAACCCGAGACACATCTTCTTCCCTAAGCTCAAATAATCACCAAACATCATCGTGCACATATGCACGTGAAAGTCCAAACCGACCACCTCTGACCATCGTTGTGATAACTCGCAAGACCCCGACGACCTAGATCACCCAACACCACCGATTCGCCTGGAAACCAAATTCGAGCATTCGAGCAACCCATAAACCCAAAAACGATCGACTAAAGTTCCTTACAATGCCACCCTCGATCGCCAGAGACCACGTCCATAAGCCTGTACCTTCGCCTTGCCACGCTTTGATTCCACCACCTGCGATCGACCCCGATGCACCTATGTCGACGCACGAACCTCAACAACCTCTTCGACCAAAACCAGCAATTAAACTCTAAGTTGTCGTCGACCCACCACCACGGCGATCTATAAATCACACCACCATTTTTTATCGTTCTCCATTCTTCACACTACCTCCAACATCAGGCACGACATGTAATTTGTCATCGATCGCCTCGAATTGACGAAAATCCCAAAACCGATCATCTCGTGATATCTCCACAAACCCAAACTTAAAAATCATGATTTTAATATCAAAATTCATAACTTCCAAATACGATTCAAGTTATATACTCAAAATATGAAATTTAGATAATTGATTTTCTGACTTTTAATTGATCATCATTGTAATATCCAAATTTCAAAATATTTAATTAATATTTTCACTCGAAACCATTTTCAGACATGATTTTACATTCATATAAAAACTTTTCATTTAGAGATCCTAACCTAAAAGAGACTAGGGGAAAAGAAATTTAGATTTCAACTTTTTTAAAACAACATGTTAAGCTTAGAGCAGGGGTATCACAGACATGCACACAATCATTTGCATATATGTATGTATGTATGTGTGTGTGTATATATATATATATATAGACACACACACACACACACACACACACATATATATATATACATGCAAGGTTATTTACATCCATATAATCATTTTTTTCAACATACTTTAAGTATTATCACATATCTCAAAGTATATACCTAGGTTTGGTTTTTTTCTAAACAATTGTTTACTCACATGCATTGAAAGAAATAAAGAACATGCTTATTGAAAGAAAACTGGAAATGATTTGAATTTGCACTGAAAACTTGGTTTTTGATCTTACTTGCTTTGAGACTGAGACGATCTTGCTTAAATTATTTCAAGTTTGAGATAATCTGATCGCTTTAAACTGGGTTGAACTTGCACCAGGAATTCAGGTTGAGGATTTGTTTGAGTTGAATCTTTGCTTTGCTTTTGTTTCCAGGTTTTGATTTTGAAAAAGTTATGGACACAAAGAAGTTGTTGTTTGATTTTTCTTTTTCATAGCTGTTCCGGTTTTTTATTTAAGTTTCCAGGTTTGAAAATTTTTGAGTGAAAAGTTGAATGATGAAGAAAATGAGAGAGTAGAGAAGTAGAGATGTGTATATAATCTCTTTTTTAATGTTATTTATCATTTAAAAAATAAAAAGAGATCAATGACACTTGTAATTGCATGATGTATTTATCTTAAATTTGTTATGCATGTTATAATTTACTTAACACTTGTTCAAATTTATGTTACATACTTACACTTGTAATTTGCATGCTAATTAACGTTTAAATATGTGTTTATAAAAATTTTATATTATATTTTATTATTTAGTTTAATATTTATATATATACACAAACTTTTTTTATTCATGAATAGTTTTAAAAGAAAGTATATAAAACTTTTGTTAAATCTTTTCAACTAAAGCTATTATATTTATTAATTAATTAATATTTGTCTTTAGTGTTTGAAAATATAGAATTTAATTTAAATATCTTTTGAAAATTATTATTCAAACCATAACTTCCAAATCACAATGTACACACACACACACACACACACACATATATATATATATATTAAAATTAGAAAGCATATTTGTTATTAGTTTTTAAAACACAAATTTTTTTATTAAATCAAATTTATTTTTATGATATTTATTTTTGAATTTCAAATCAGAATTCTATTTACAATCAATTTATTTACTTAAAAAACACATATCTTATTTGTTTTGGGAAAAATTCGAATTAATTCACCAACTAATCCAAAAAATTATATTAATTACTAAATTAAATTTGACTTAAAAACAGGATCGTTGATTCCCCCACTTAAGAAAATTTCATCCTCGAAATTTGATAGACAGGGAGACAAAGAAAGAACATACGAATACATAAAAGGATAGAGAAATGGCTTATTGGATCAAGCTGAAATATCTATTCTATATTTGGGGTAAGACTTCCGCATTCAATTTCGGAATAAATCAAAATATCGCCAATAAATACGGGAATAGACTTATTCAATAGTACACGAAATACTCAGGTCACCAGGTTTACGAAATATGCAGGGGCACTGGTTAGTCCGAAGGGATAACTAACCATGCGTAAAATGTATCAGGACCCCAAAAACAAACGGATACAATCTCCCGCAACTCTCAGCTGATGGAAGCCTTGGGCTAGGCCCGTCTTGGAAAAGAATCGAGCACCATGCAATTGATCGAACAGGTAGTCGATTCGGGCAAAGAAAATTTATTTTTAAGTGTTAACTTATTAAGATCATAATAATCTACACACAATCTCAAAGATCCATCGGTATTGGCTATAAATACTATAGCTGAACCCCAACTGGAACGACTATATCATATAAATCATTTCTCTAGTAAATCTTGGGTTTGCTTAACTAACTCTACTCTTTCTCTTGGTCCCATCCTACGACTTGCATGCACAATTGGACATGCATTAGAAAACAAATCGATTCTAAATTCGATTTCCTTGTGTGGAGGAAAAACTTAACTTTTTCAAATACGTCAGGAAATCCTCGAACAATAGGCATGGACTCTAAACTCAGGCCAGAATATCCTATAGTATACATTAGCTTGACCCTCTTCGAACTTAGATCCTCACAAGAAAATTACAACAAAATTCCTAAGTTTGGCTTTGACCGAAATTGTTTTATTGATAAAATCTAATTTGGCTTCACATTTTGTTAACCAATTCATCCCAATTAAAATTCAAATTTATTAAAGTCAAAAACAAAATGACTGATAGGGAACTAATGATGAGAATACGAAATAGGAATTTTTCTACAACGTAAACAAAGATTGACAGGGCTACCTACCGGATTTTTATACACAAATAGGTTTATATATCGAATTCGGTTTCAAAATTTAACTCTTCTATGGTTTGTTGGGAAATAAAACTACGCGTGACTCTAGTGTCGAATAAAACTCTAACAATTTTATCATAACTAAAAAAATTACCTTACTTCTTATTTACATCCTAAAAATACCAGCAAAAGGCATATAATGCTGCTCAAATACTTACTTGAATCTATCGTATGTGAACTCATCTCCGATTCGACCAAAGTAATGGTCTCCCACGATACCAAAGCTTCTTCTTGGAGCTGCTAGGAAGCCATCATGTAACAACCCGATATTTTCAACTGTTCGCATCCACACGTGTCGGACTTGAATTGCTCAAAGTAGCACGTTGTAAATAAAATTTGGCAAATCTCAAATATATATTAAACAAAAAGTTATAGATCACAGACATAGAGTAAATAATAATGCAATAGAAGTAAAAGGGATAGTAGTTCATGAAGCTACTATACAAAAATAAGATACATCAGAGTTAAACAAAATACAATAGAAGAGTAACAAGATACATCGGGTAAAAATCATAATTAATCATTGAAATCACTGAGTACTGAAAGCAGAATATGGCTGGATCTTCAAGAAAAGCTCCAACTCCGAAGGTGAGTCTTGAATGATGAATCACTTAATCTGACTCGAGCGTAAAGCAAAACACAAAACACTCGAGTCAGGACATAAATACTTATGAACTGTAAATCAACTGTGAACAGTAACAAAATGCATCAGTAACTTAAAGGATGCTTGGGATCGCCCATCCTCTAAGGATCCATCAAACTATTTACTATGTAGTAATATTGCGCTATTATAATAATGTCTACAGTAAAATAAACATACTTTTAAATAGCGTTTCGGGTTACCCATATAGACCTTCACACATAATAGTCCTAGTAGTCCATCCAGTATCAGCATATCTCCAGATCGGAAGACTACCCTAAATACTCCACGAGCTACGGGAGAAAACCAAACTCTTTGTAAGGCTCGATATGGTAGGTGACACGGCACACAAGGCAATGCCAGGGTAGATATACCAATTACGCACACGGGCTGGTGTTAACGCAGCAGCCACTACGCCCACCTGGAAACACACTCCTAATAAACAATCGAAGGATGACTATCTAATCAACCACAAGTAAGAGTATAGTATCGAAGGAATGTGTCCGACCAGCGGAGCTACCCCTTTTGGCCCGAGATCGCCCCTGTTTTAGGCACCTTACGCCAACTCACGAGAGTTGGGTCCATGTAAGATACCTCAAGAACGACGCCACCATCCTACTTCATTCTAGAAACTCCACCGCATACACGGTTGTTAAAGTGGTTTTCGGAGTTGGCAAAGAGTATGACAACTTCCAATATCGGTCTCTTTAACAACCAAACGTTATTATAACACCGTGGACATTTCCAAATAGTTTATACTTAAAAAAGATCAAATCATTTCATTTCAAACTATATTCCTTTCAAAATAGTTTATACTTCGAAACCAAAACCATTTTTATTTCAAAACTATTTACCCAATCAAAATAGTTTATACTTCGAAACCAAAACCATTTTTGTTTCAAAACTATTTATCCAATCAAAATAGTTTATACTTCGAAAATAAAACCATATTATTTCAAAACCTATTTATTCAATCAAAATAGATTATAATTCGAAACCAAAAACATTTCAAACATATATTCATTTCAAAATCATAATACTTTCAAAGTATAACTCTTTCAAAACAAAAAATACTTTAAACAATTACACTTTGAAAATCAAAACATTTCAAAACCATACATTTGAAATCATGAAACATTTCTTTAATACTTTACATTTTACAAATTTATTCAATTAAACCAAAATTTCAAATTTCCAATTTAATTCAAATCAAACCATCAGTTTCAATTCAATTCAGTTTCCTTACAAAACATTTCAAATCTTATAAATTTAAATATAGATTTGATCCACAAAATAAACTATTAAATTTTTAATATACTTCAAAGCTTTAATATCCTATATTTCAAAACTAAATTTTATAATTTCATATATCTCAAATTTAACTTCATTATTACATAGTTTTGAAATATTCATTTCATAAATCCAATATCCTTTAAATAAACTTAAATTCCAAGTAAACCAAATATCTTTTCATACAAATATAAACTTCAAATATTCATTTATCAAAATCAAATATCATTCCAAATTCATATTCTTTCTCAAAATAAAGATCAAATCATTTCCAAACCATTCAAATCATCAAAATATCATATCCTTTCAAAACCTCATTATCAAATAATTATTTGAATTCAATTTCAAATGTTCGAATTTAAATATCATTTTAAAAATCAATTATGCCATTTATTTACAAATATCATTACAAATACATTTCAAAATTCCATTCAAAAATTCATTTATCTCATTTCATTCAAATTAACACATAACCAGTAAACCTTATTTAAATTCAAATTCAATTTAAATTCCCTAAAAATTCAAATTTAAAAATTAAATACATATTCAAACTTCTTAAGTTACACAAATAATCAATTCCAAAAGTTAAATCATTTAACACTTTAAAATATGACTCAAATAGTGTTAGAATCTATAATATTTTAAACATTGTCAAAATATAGCTTCGACAGCATTTATAAAGTGCTATCTTGCTTAAAATTTCCAAAATAGTTTAGTTTAGGAACAACGACATATATAAAATGTCGTAATAGAGATTTAGTTACTTCAAACATATTTAAATTCAAAACAACAACATTTTTAAAGTGCCGTCATAAAACTACAGAATTTTAGAAATGCTATTAATAAAATTCTAGATTTTATTATATAACAACCAGGTATTTTCAACCATTCGCATCCGCACATGTCGGACTTGAATTGCTCAAAATACCGCATTGTAAATAAAATTTGGCAAATCTCATAGCATACAAAAACTAATAATCACAGAACACAGACATCGAGTAAGAAATGCAACGGAAGTAAAAGAGATATTAGTTCATGAAACTACTATGAAAATATATCAGAGTTAAACAATAGAATAAATAAAGTACAACAGAAGTCTCAAGATGATAACCAAGTACAAGCTAAATAGAACAATAGAACTGAAATAGATAAAACTAGATAAGCAGATAATCTCCAGCGATTCCAATCTCCAGAAAGTGGAATCCAAATCTTTGAATAACTCAGGATAACCGAGCGTAAATAAAAATACAAACACTCGAGTCGGGACAATATATACTTATATAATGTAAACCAACTCAAGTGAACTGTAATAAGGTACAAGTAACTTAAAGGATGTCTGGAACCGCCCATCCTCTAGGGATCCGTTAAACTATTTACTATGTAGTAATATTGCGCTATTATAATAATGTGTACAGTAAAATAAACTTACTTTAAAATAGCATCACGGGGTTACCCATATAGCCCTAGACACGTAATAGTCTCAGTAGTCCATCCAGTATCTGCATATCTCCTGATCGGGAGACTATGAGAACATACGCATGGGCTACGGGAGAAAACCAAACTCGTAGTAAAGGCTCGATATGGTGGTGACATGGCACACAAGGCAATGCCAGGGTAGATATACCAATTACGCACACGGGCTGTGTAACAACCCGCATATTTTACGATTGAATATTTAAATATATTTTTTAATATTTTATCGTTAGCCGGATTTTAGACCGAAAAGTTACTTTTTGCATACGGTCGAATTAGGACTTGGAACCACTTCCATTGAGTTCAAAACACCGTTTTCGATCTTTTTGAGTATAAACTTTGATATTTTTGGAATTGGTGGAATTTTATCACTTTTTCACTTTGGGCTTTGGGTTTGGTTTAGCCCATTAGCCTAACTATTTACTCTAGCCCAACCCCCTTCCCTTCATAACTTTACTTTCATTTCCTAACACTCAAGCTTCATCAAAAATGGAGGAAGGAATGGGAAATTAAAACTCCAAGCTCTAGTTCATTTGCAAATCCAACATCTAATTCCAAATTCAAAGAGAAGCCATTGATTCTTCCATTGATTTCAAGCTTCTTAATTGATTTTGTGTAAAGGTGAGATTTTTATCTCACATCTTTGTCTATAACTATCTTTGATTGTTAGGTATGAATTCCTAACACTTATTCATGTGCATTTGCTTTTGGTTTGGATTGAATTGGTGAAAATCCCAATTTTTAGTGTTTTGGGTTCATATCTTTAGAAATCCAATCTTTGATGTTTGAACACGTTTTTGGTGATGCACCGAGGAGCCAATAGGACCCATAGCCGATAGGCATAATCCCCTAGCGTTCGTGCTCGTCCGGTAGCAAAATTGAGGGAGTTTAGCACTTTTTTGCCCCTTAGGTCGTTCGGCCTGCACCGTATAAGACCCTCGGCCTGCACCTAGCTCGCACGCTCCTTAGGTCGTGACAAGTTAGGTCGTTCCGGCTTAGGTCGCTTGGCCATGTTATGCCGCTAGTGCCTTAGGTCACTCGGCCATACTTTTCCACTAGCCCCTTAGGTCATTTCGTCCCTAGGTCGCTCGGCCTATTAGGTCGTTCCACCCCATAAGCCGCTCAACCATGATAAGTCGCGCCTGCATTAGGTTGCAACCCCTTAGGTCGCTCACCACCATAAGTCGCTCTGCAGTTAGGTCACGCCATGGATTGGCCGCGCCATGCTTGGTCGCTTGTGTTAGGTCGCTCGGCCCATTAGGTCGCACCATTCCTTAGGTCGCTCGCCCTGCACTTATGCCGCTACCACTTAGGTCGATTGCACTATTGAGTTGCACCATTCCTTAGGTCGCTCGCCCCTGCACTTATGCCGTTACCTCTTAGGTCGCTCATCTGCTAGGTCGCGCCGTGTCATGTCGCAAGGTTATTTCCACTTTGATGAATTTGGAATCGAATTCTTTGGATTTCATTCACGTATTCGTATGTGAATTTTTGTGATTTGATTGTTTCTACGATCATTTTTGTGATTTGTCATTTTAAAAATATACAAACCTTTACCTCGCTCGTACGAGAAATCTAATTAAACGGCTTCGTAAAACAAGTGGTATGAAACGCTTGCGTTTACTTCGTCGGTTAATTCTTGGACTTGTTCGATTGAATCTCTTGTGATAATTTTTGAGTGGAGATCTACAATTTGTTCGTAAATATTTATGTTAAGCTAGTGGTTATGGGACATGAAGCTAAGCTCATATATTTACTAGCTTGCTGTAATTGACACTTCTTGATGATCACTGATGATCATTTTTGTGATTTAGACTAGCAAATGTGCGATGTCTCTTTGTCTACGAGGGAGACTAAACCCCGTTTTTGTGGAGCTTCGGCTCAAAATTAATGGTTAGCAACCATGGAATAGCGTTCCATTTTGTGACACACGTGTTGGTGAGTTTTCATGCTCTCGTTTTGTGATAGGCCTCCCCCTTTTTGTGATTTTTGGATTTCCATTGATGATTTCTGGAATTTGTGTTTTCACCAATTTTCGTGATTTACATTGATAAGTTTTATCAATATTTGTGCATTGGTGTATTTGCGTGTCATTAACTTTTGTGATTGGCATGATATTATTGTCCACATTTCTGGTTTGGTGAATATAAATAAAGAGTATGACATTCCTTTCGATCTTTGAGAAGATTCTTGTGATATTGATTAATCTCTTGTTGATTTTCAATTACATACTTATCATAGTATGACTTTATGGTTATCATATGTTTATGTCATATCTCTTATTCTATATCATTTTATCTGATATTTATAGCTAGACTGATTCGTTTACTATTTTCTTATTAAATAATTCTCAGGTCAGACCGAGATGTTACAGGTGCTTCTGCTTGACTTCACATCTGAGATTATCACCCTGACTTTTAGCTAACTACGTAGATTAGTAGTTTTTTGTTGTATACATTTGAGATATAGACTCATTGATGTATCCATATTCTTCTGTCTAGCACTTGTAGCTATTCTTTTATGATACTGTGGATCTTGTTTGACCACTACTCTGATACACACTTTTAAGTGTTATATTCATATCTATTTCCGCCTTTGTGATATTGATGTCTGTGACTGATTTGTGTTATGTTTATTTCTATATTCATTTCCAAAGAATATATATAGCCACTGTGTAGTAGCTTTGAGTGAGTATTGGTATGCTGGATATCCTCTTGAAACCAGATGCATGTTGCACTATCTGGCATATTGGTGCTCGCACAAAGCAATTACACGGATGGTCGCTCCTCAACAGCCTTATTCTCTGTTCTTGTTGACGGCATTACACCGTAGTGTCCTTGGCTAGAGTGGGTATAGAGGTGGGGTGTCACAGCTTGGTATTAGAGAAAATCTTCGGAACAATGTAGAATAATCTAGCAAGGATCATCGTCCTAAGTCTATCTTAGGAGTCGTGCTTTTGGATTTAATTCGAGTCTTCGCACCGATTCATCCTATTTTCTTTACGATTCCTTGTTTATCTATCAAGATTGCTTCATATTCATTTGGTGAATACCTTATCCTTCTTCTTTCTTTCTTTCAAAAGGAAGAGAAATGGTACGACCTGGCCGTCCCAGCACCGGTTAATCTCGTGCTACTCCCTAAAATGGAGTATTTATGTCTGCCCAGCAGCTTCTTGATCTAGTAAGGAATTCTCAAGCAGCCGGATCTAATCCGAAGTCTACTCACCGTAGGTCAGGATTTGCACGTTTGTGCAGGGATTATACCAATTTGGGTGGGAAGCCATTCAAAGGTTCTGAAACTATTATTGAAGTCCAGGCTTGGCTGAGAGCGTGCGATCGAATCTTTTCTCGCATGAATCTTATTGATCTTCACCGTTTCCAAGTGGCTTCAAGTATGCTCCAAGAAAGAGCATTAGATTGGTATGAGCTTCTGATTTCTGAAATAAATGAAGCGGATCTTACTTGGGAGAAATTCCAGGAACGCTTCGAATTAAAATTTGTTCCCGAAGCTGAGAAGGTGACTTTGGCTCGCCGTTTCATTGACCTTGTTTAAGGTGAATCCTCTCTGACAGACTATGTCGCATCATTCGAGTCACTTTCTAAATACGGGGTCGAGTACATAAAAACCCCATTGAAGAAAAACCAAAGATTTGTTTATGGATTGAATAAAAATCTCAAGAAGCCATTACTTCTAAAGTTAGAAGTTTCTTTTGGTCAACTCGTTGATATCGCTCTTCGACTTGAAGAGGCAGATAAGAAAGTGACGTTGAAGTTATGGGTGCCAAACCAAACTTCAACAACAAGAAAAGGCCTAGTAAGTTCAAAGGTCCTTACCCCAACAAGAAAGTGAAGCAAGCAACTTCGGTGGCAAAGACTTCTACCACTGGTAGTGGGCAATGCTACAATTGTGGTTCTAGAGACCATTATGCGAACAAGTGTTCAAAGCCTCATGCTTGTTGCTATTGCAAAAGCCTGGATCATTATTTATCTTCTTGTCCCTAACTTCAAGGCAAGAAGGCGGAAAAGCTTAATGTTGCTCAAGCCCCTGGCAACACATCTCGTGGTAAAGGTATTTCTCATTCTATCCTTGATGGCATTATTTTATTTCGTGGTCATCCTATTTGAGTTCTTTTTGATACGGGTGCGTCTCACTCTTTTATTTGAAAAGAACTTGTTGATACTTTTTCTTTGGATGTTTTGTGTTTAGTGACTTCTTTGAGGATTGCGAATCCGTTTGGTGGATCCACAACAATTAGTTTATTGTGTAAAGGTGTCGAGATTATTTTGTATGATTTTTCTTTCCGGGCCGATTTTCATGTTATGCGCTACTTAGGCTTTGGAATGATTTTGGGAATGGATTGGCTTAACCGCTATGAAGCCCAAATCCTATGTCCTGAGCGGACTATTCATCTTCGACATCCTCAATCTAATAAGAAGATTTCTGTTGATCTTAAAGAGTCGGACTCCAGCTTCGTTGCATCTTTATATTCTTTAAATCCTCATGATGATGATAATGATGATGAGGAAGATATTATTTCTCTTATTCACGTTGTTCGTGAATTTTCTGACATATTTGAGCCCGTGTTAGGATTACCACCTAAGCGAGCAATTGAGTTCGAAATTAATCTCATCCCTTGAGCTCCACCTATCACTCGTCCTCCCTATCGTATGTCCAATAAGGAAAATGAGGAGATGCGTAAACAGTTATCCGAATTGGAGACGAAGCAATTTATTCTCTCTAGTTCCTCGCCTTGGGGAGCTTCAGCTATTTTCGTGAAGAAATCTGATGGTACACTTAGGCTTTGCGTTGACTGCCGCAAGCTTAATGATCTTACTATCAAGAATAAATATCCTTTACCTCGGATTGATGATCTATTCGATCAACTTAGTGGTGCTAAAGTCTTTTCACAATTAGACCTAGCCACCGATTTCCATCATCTTCGTATTGCAAAGGATAGTATTCCTTTGACATCGTTCCGTACTTGTTATGGATCTTATGAATGGCTTGTTATGCCATTTGGCTTAACGAATGCTTCGGTTTATTTCGTTGACCTTATGAATCGAGTTTTCAAGGATTTCCTCGATCGATTTGTTCTCATCTTCATTGATGATATTCTTGTGTATTCAAAAACTGAGGAGGAGCATGAAAAGCATCTTTGGATTGTTTTGGAAAATCTTAGGAGTAATCAATTAAAAGCAAAATTTTCTAAATGCCACTTTTGGCAATCTCGTGTGAAGTTTCTCGTTCATATTATTTCCGAATCCGAAATTTCCATGGATCCTTCAAAGATTGAAGCGATTCAAAATTGGAAGAGACCGGAGAGTGTGACGGAGATCTGTAGCTTCCTTGGATTGGAGGGTTATTACCGTCGTTTTAAAAAAGACTTTTCAAATATTTCCGTGCCTCTTACAAGTTTGACAAAGAAGGGAGTTAAATACTTTTGGTCGAATGAATGTGAAGCTTCTTTCCAGAAATTAAAAGAACTCCTTTATGATGCTCCTATTCTTGTTATTCCCATGGGGAATCAAGATTTTGTTGTTTATACCGATGCTAGTCGCGTTGGTTTGGGTGCCGTTCTTATGCAAAGAGAACGTGTTATTGCTTATGCTTCTGGACAGTCGAAGCCAACCGAGACTAGATATCCACTCATGATTTAAAGCTCGCAGCTATTGTTTTCCCCTTCGTATTTGGCGTCATTATCTTTTGCGAGAGAAGTTTGTTCTCTATACCGATCATAAAACTTTGAAGTATCTATTTTCCCAAAAGAAACTCAATCTTCGTCAACAACGTTGGCTCGAGTTCCTTGCACCTTATGATCTTGATATTCTTTATACTCCCGGAAAGGGAAATCGTGTTGTCGATGCACTTAGTCGCAAGCAACAAGCGGTTGTTTCCATGATGATATCCGAATGGAATGATCTCGAGGTTTTATCCACTTGTGAGATTCATGAAAAGTGTGCAGTAGTGATAGTTTACGAGTGCACGTACTAATATAGTACACACAGATCGTGTAATATGGAATATAATATAAATGCGGAAATATATGATAATAGCACAGTAAATAAAAAAGAAAAATCACACCAGAGATTTTTATACTGGTTCGGAGCACCGTCCTACGTCCAGTCCCAGACTTCTATCTGGATTTTCACTATTAACTACCTCGCTTCACCCGGAGGAACAGGTTTACAACACCCGAGCAAACGAACGGGATTTCACGCCTCTAATACACTGAGGACTTCAACACTTGCCTCTTACAACACCAAGGACTTCAACACTTGCCTCTTACAACACCGAGGACTTCAACAATGATGAATATAATTGTTTGTTGGCAGCATGTGTTCTTGCTAACACAGTTTTGTCACTTGTAGTACGAATTTCCTATAATCTTATCCTCAAAATATGTGAATGATGTTTTGTGAAGATTAAGGAAAGTATATTACTTATTGAATCAAAAGATATGAAATAATTTCAATGATTCAATAAGCAATTAAAATAATTGAGAGCTTTTAGACTACAGGAGTATTTAGAAAGTAAGATCAGAAATAGAGTAGAAAAACATATATTTTCATGTATTTGAATCAATGATTTAGTTGAGTTTATATAGAAAAAAAATGGTTGTAACTCTTTGTGAACAGTAGCCATTAATAGATATGATCATTGATGAAAGGTTAAAGATGCAACCATTGGAGAAGGAAGTGTCTTTTGAAAAAGGTTGCTCTCTGTTTAAAAACGGTCGACAGGTCAAAAAATGGCCAGTAGACAGGATTTCAAATATATAGTCGTTATGTGCATGTGTGCACGTTCATTGTGCATTTTACACAGAAACGGTCGACCGCCTGTACTAATATCTGTCGACCGGTTACTGTCAATTTGCACAATGAATATGCAATGCTATTATATATATATATATATATATATCGATTATATTGAGGTGCATGATTATTTGAGGATAGATTTTAACAAGTTTATCACTGTTACAATATCAAATGATCAACTTATAATTTAGAGATGTAGCTCCTTTGTGCCTCTTTATAGCCATGATGTCTGTGTTTAGTCGATCGCCTTTATTTCTTTGTCATTAATCAAAATCTTCATAGAATCTGTGTCTCAACATTCTCCCCCTTTTTGATTGATGACAATATATATCTGAAGTTATGAATCTCCCCCTGAATATGTGATCTCCCCCTGAGATTTTGTTTGTATTCTTTATATATATATATATACCTGCAAATAATTGATAGCACTTTCTCCCCCTTTGTCATCGACAAAAAGGAATAGATAATGGAATAATATAGGAGTATATCAACCAGAATATATCATAATATAATATACCAAAGTATCATATACACCATAATATAGGAGTATCATACACACCAAACATACCAGAGTATCCAAACATACCAAAGTATCATACACACCATAATATCATACTAATAAAAGTAACGACGCTATTTAGTACAAGTGTCGAATGATGTTTTAAATTACTAAACCAAAAGATAGAAAACAGAATCTAGGATGAGTCAGAAGGTGTCTCCTCTTGAATATCTTCTTCCTCATCATCATCATCATCTTCCTCTTCATCGTCCTCTCTAGATGATTCTCCACGACCATGTGCACAAGTACCAACAGACTTCTCAGTTGATAACCGGTTGAAAGCAGGAGGAGCAGGACGTTTGCCTGGGTCTTGAGCAGAGATGGATGTGCTACATGAAATAGCATCCCATAGAATACCAAAGAATGACTTGACTTTGTTGAAGCGTTTATCAATTTTCATGTCCATGCGCTTGAGTCGTGATTCAAGCAAGAATTGATTACGCACAATAGTTTCAAGTGATTCATTCATAGTTGATTTTGATTTCAACATTTTAACTTCTACGGAACGAGGTCGAGAGGAAGTAGCTGTTTGTTTTGATGGACCTCTTTGTTGCCATTGTTCAAACGGCATAATCTGAAGGTAAGGAGGAGGGAGCTTCATGCGTTTGATGGTCACGGAATCAATACATTTTGGTTTCGAGGTGGCAGAGTCAGAAGGTCTTACGCCATAAGCAAGCAAAATGCGCATGATATATTCATTGTAGAAAAAGTGAGGTCGCGTAGAGTTATTCACCTTGAGAATCTCGTCAAAAAACATATGAACCCAATTGATTTGGATATCTCCATAAATAGCATAAAGGGCCTTGAAATTTTCTTTGTATACAGCGTCGTAGTTTCCTAGTCTAGGAAACAAAGAAAACATCAAGATGCAATGTTGTAGTCTGGCGGTGGGTCGAAGGCCAATTGATTTTGTGCCATCACTGTTGTCCTCCATGAATTGATGGCTGATGTTATTGCGAGTGAAAACTTCACAGAAATGTGATGAAAACTCATCGCCTTGATTTGGAATTCCCAATATAGAAGCTATCCTATCAAGAGTGATAAAAATTTGTTTGCCACATACGACAGACCAAATGACTCCGTTAGGATCATCAGGTTTATACTCCTCCAGATTCATGTTGGCATAGAATAATTTTAACATCAAGTGATTTATTTCCACATTACTTTCTGAAAAATCGATCAATGAAGTAAGATTGGAGTTATTTGCTAATCTACGGATTCCATAAGATGTGAAACCATCAAACTTGATGAAAGAACCCGGATGAAACTTGTAGTTAGTCATTTGATTCCATCTTGTGATAGCTACCAGATTTTCGAGCCACTTCTTAGCGGAGATATTGAGTGATGAAGTTTCGGAGGATGATCCTTTCTTGGGTTTCTTTTGCGGAGGAGCCATTGTTAGAAAATTTGGAGATTTGAAAATTGAAATTGAGAGAATAGCGTTTTTGGAATTTGGGGATAAATAACCGGTTGAGACAAGTGAGGAGGAGGGTAAAAAAATGACGCAACCAGTATATAAAAACTGAATATACGTAAACCGGTCGACCGCTATAATATGGCCGGTCGACAGTTTTCATCCAGAGGCTAAACGGTCGACCGGTCATATTATAGGTGGTCGACCGGTTTTGTTGCCTGATGAAAAAAACAGTATGTATTGCAGTTTTTTTGAGAATGTGTCGTGCTATATAATTCATATTTCACCCTTATTATAAAATACAAACGTTATTACAAGAGTTATAGAGAAAAAACGACGCAACAAGTATATATATATATATATATATATATATATTTAATGGGAAGTGGAAGAATCGTAAATAGAATTTTCTTTATTATCTTTAATACGATGTGACCATGGACTCCAGTTTTTCTGAGCACCTTCATTCCTGTTATAATTCCGATCCCAAGAGTTAGGACTCCTAGATGTTGACGGCCTAGACGGCATCGGTTCATGCACATCATGCTTGTTTGAACCACAAAAGAATGATGCCATCTTTTCTAAAACAGATAAACGTGCCGATGTTCGTTGTTGCTCATGATAAAGCTGGCTTTGTCCGTAATGGAGCTGTCTTTGAAGATCTATTTGATGTTTCTGATAGTGGTGAATCTCGTCGATCTTTACTTTGGTACGAGGAGAACAAAATAGCGACTTCTTCACTCGTTTTGAGGTTGGTGTACTACTAGGAGTACGATTGTATTGGTGATGATACTTCGGTTTCTGTTTTGGTGTTTCAGGAGAATAATACTCCTCCGGCTTGGAACTTGTAACGGAAATGTGTGATTTTTGAGCACACTTGTCACAAATGTGAGCCATAAAAATTATGTATAGGGGCTTATGCTAAGATAAGAAAAGATGAATAAAGAGAGAAGTTTTGACAAGCTTATAAAGAAATTCCTTAAACTTAAGCCTGTGAATGAGAGTGAATAAAGAAATATGACCGTGAAAGCAAGCAAAGGCTCTTATTTAAAGAAAATAAATAGATTTTCATAAAAAAATGCTATAGTTAAAATATAACCAAAAGAAAAGACAATCATTAGTAATTACTAGTCAAAATCTTTTCTTGAAATTAAACCAAGCTCTCTTCATAATCTAATAAAACTAGATTCGAGCAGAGGCTTAGTAAAAATGTCTGCTAATTGATTATCAGTTTGGACATATTCAAGACATATATATATCCTTTTTCAATATTATCTCTAAGGAAATGATGACGGATATCAATGTGTTTGGTTCTAGAATTATTCACTGGATTCTTAGAGAGATTTATAGCACTTGTGCTATCACAGTATATAATAGAATTTGATAAATGAATATCAAAATCTTGAAGTGTTTGTTGCATATATAGTACTTGAGTACAAGCGAGAGTTGCTGATATATATTCAGCTTCACATGTTGATAGTGAAACACAATTTTGTTTCTTACTAAACCAGGAGACAAGTGATTTTCCAATAAAATGGCATGTACCACTTGTACTTTTTCTATCCGTTCGCGAGCCGCCAAAATCAGCATCACTATATGATACTAATTCAAATGGACATCATTTTGGATAAAAAAGACCGAAATCTTTGGTATTATTATACGTTTCAATGCTCGTAGATGTGATTCCTTTGGATCTGCTTGAAAGCGTGCACATAGACAAACACTCATCATTATATCTGGACGACTAGCTGTAAGATAAAGAAGAGAACCAATCATGCTTCGATATAATTTCTGGTCAGCACTCTTACCATTTTCATCTTTTTCAAGATGTGTAGTTGTACTCATAGGAGTTGGTTTACCAGATGTATTTTCTAATCCGAAGCGTTTGATAAGATTTCCGCAATATTTTTCTTGATTGATAAAGATACCACTTGGAAGTTGTTTGATTTGAAGTCCAAGAAAATATGACAGTTCTCCCATATGAGACATTTCGAACTCTTTGGTCATAATACTTGCAAATTCCTTACAGAGTTTATCGTTTGTTGAACCAAAGATGATGTCGTCTACATATATCTGGATAACTAGAATATCCTTTTGTGAATGTTTAATAAACAAAGTTTGATCGACTTTGCCTATTTGAAATCCTGAGTTAATAAGATAACTATGTAATCGTTCATACCAAGCACGAGGTGCTTGTTTTAAACCATACAGAGCTTTCTTAAGTTTGAACACATGATCAGGATATTTTTCATGTACGAACAAAGGAGGTTGTTCGACATAGACATTCTCTTTGATAAATCCATTGAGAAAAGCACTTTTGACATCCATCTGATAAAGTTTGAAATTATGGTGACAAGCAAAAGATAATAGGATTCTAATAGCTTCTAGTCGAGCAACTGGTGCATAAGTTTCTTCATAATCGATACCTTCTTCCTGATTATACCCTTGTGCTACTAATCTTGCTTTATTTTTAGTGATATTTCATTGTTCGTCAGCCTTATTATTATAGACCCATTTAGTACCAATAACTGACTGATTAGTTGGTCTTGGAACAAGTTCCCAAACGTCATTGCGCTCGAACTGATTTAGTTCTTCCTGCATGGCAATGATCCAGTAATCGTCTGTAGCAGCTTCTTCTGGATTCTTAGGTTCGATATTTGAGAGAAAAGCGACATGACCCATTTGGTTGAGTTGACTCCTTGTTCTGACTTTTGATGTTACTTCACCGATTATATTTTGGGCCGGATGGTCTCTTAATATCCTTGGTGGTGATTGTAACTCACATATTTGAGGAATATTCTCAATAATTATTTCTGAGTCAGAATCAATATTCGTGATAATTGGATTGTCAGTGACTATTGATTCGTCATCATCTGATATAGTGTGAGGATGCTGATAGAATTCATCAAAAGAGTCATGAAGTGATTCTTCAATAGTTTTGGTTCGCTTATTAAATATACGATAGGCCTTACTTCGTTCCGAATAACTGACAAATATTCCTTCATCGACTTTTGGATCGAATTTGCTAAGCTGATCTTTCGTATTTAAGATGTGAAATCATCAAACTTGATGAAAGAACCCGGATGAAACTTGTAGTTGGTCATTTGATTCCATCTTGTGATAGCTACCGGATTTTCGAGCCACTTCTTAGCGGAGATATTGAGTGATGAAGTTCTGGAGGATGATCCTTTCTTGGGTTTCTTTTGCGGAGGAGCCATTGTTAGAAAATTTGGAGATTTGGAAATTGAAATTGAGAGAATAAGGTTTTTGGAATTTGGGGATAAATAACCGGTTGAGACAAGTGAGGAGGTGGGTAGAAAAATGACGCAACCAGTATATAAAAACTGAATATACGTAAACCGGTCGACCGCTATAATATGGCCGGTGGACCGTTTTTATCCAGAGGCTAAACGGTCGACCGGTCATATTATAGGTGGTCGACCGGTTTTGTTGCCTGATGAAAAAAACAGTATGTATTGCAGTTTTTTTGAGAATGTGTCGAGCTAAATAATTCATATTTCACTCTTATTATAAAATACAAACGTTATTACAAGAGTTATAGAGAAAAAACAATGCAACAAGTGTGTATATATATATATATATAAATTTAATGAGAAGTGGAAGAATCGTCAATAGAATTTTCTTTATTATCTTTAATACGATGTGACCATGGACTCCAGTTTTTCTGAGCACCTTCATTCCTGTTATAATTCCGATCCCAAGAGTTAGGACTCCCAGATGTTGACGGCCTAGACGGCATCGGTTCATGCACATCATGCTTGTTTGAACCACAAAAGAATAATGCCATCTTTTCTAAAACAGATAAACGTGCCGATGTTCGTTGTTGCTCATGATAAAGCTGGCTTTGTCCATAATGGAGCCGTCGTTGAAGATCTATTTGATGTTTCTGATAGTGGTGAATCTCGTCGATCTATACTTTGGTACGAGGAGAACAAAATAGCGACTTCTTTGCTTGTTTTGAGGTTGGTGTACTGCCAGGAGTACGATTGTATTGGTGATGATACTTCGGTTTCTGTTTTGGTGTTTCAGGAGAATAATACTCCTCCGGCTCGGAACTTGTAACGGAAATGTGTGATTTTTGAGCACACTTATCACAAATGTGAGCCATAAAAATTATGTATAGGGGCTTATCCTCAGATAAGAAAAGATGAATAAAGAGAGAAGTTTTGACAAGCTTATAAAGAAATTCCTTAAACTTAAGCCTGTGGATGAGAGTGAATAAAGAAATATGACCGTGAAAGCAAGCAAAGGCTCTTATTTAAAGAAAATAAATAGCTTTTCTTAAAAAATGCTATAGTTAAAATATAACCAAAAGAAAAGACAATCATTAGTAATTACTAGTCAAAATCTTTTCTTGAAATTAAACCAAGCTCTCTTCGTAATCTAATAAAACTAGATTCGAGCAGAGGCTTAGTAAAAATGTCCGCTAATTGATTATCGGTTTGGATATATTCAAGACATATATATCCTTTTTCAATATTATCTCTAAGGAAATGATGACGGATATCAATGTGTTTGGTTCTAGAATGATTCACTGGATTCTTAGAGAGATTTATAGCACTTGTGTTATCACAGTATATAATAGAATTTGATAAATGAATATCAAAATCTTGAAGTGTTTGTTGCATATATAGTACTTGAGTGCAAGCGAGAGCTGCTGATATATATTCAGCTTCACATGTTGATAGTGAAACACAATTTTGTTTCTTACTAAACCAGGAGACAAGTGATTTTCCAATAAAATGGCACGTACCACTTGTACTTTTTCTATCTGTTCGCGAGCCGCCAAAATCAGCATCACTATATGATACTAATTCAAATGGACATCCTTTTGGATAAAAAAGACCGAAATCTTTGGTATTATTAAGATAACGAATTATACGTTTCACTGCTCGTAGATGTGATTCCTTTGGATCTGCTTGAAAGCGTGCACATAGACAAACACTCATCATTATATCTGGACGACTAGCTGTAAGATAAAGAAGAGAACCAATCATGCTTCGATATAATTTCTAGTCAGCAGCCATACCATTTTCATCTTTTTCAAGATGTGTAGTTGTACTCATAGGAGTTGGTTTACCAGATGTATTTTCTAATCCGAAGTGTTTGATAAGATTTCCGCAATATTTTTCTTGATTGATAAAGATACCACTAGGAAGTTGTTTGATTTGAAGTCCAAGAAAATATGACAGTTCTCCCATATGAGACATTTCGAACTCTTTGGTCATAATACTTGCAAATTCCTTATAGAGTTTATCGTTTGTTGAACCAAAGATGATGTCGTCTACATATATCTGGATAACTAGAATATCCTTTTAAGAATGTTTAATAAACAAAGTTTGATCGACTTTGCCTATTTGAAATCCTGAGTTAATAAGATAACTACGTAATCGTTCATACCAAGCACGAGGTGCTTGTTTTAAACCATACAGAGCTTTCTTAAGTTTGAACACATGGTCAGGATATTTTTCATGTACGAAAAAGGAGGTTGTTCGACATAGACATTCTCTTTGATAAATCCATTGAGAAAAGCACTTTTGACATCCATATGATAAAGTTTGAAATTATGGTGACAAGCAAAAGATAATAGGATTCTAATAGCTTCTAGTCGAGCAACTGGTGCATAAGTTTCTTCATAATCGATACCTTCTTCCTGATTATACCCTTGTGCTACTAATCTTGCTTTATTTTTGGTGATATTTCCTTGTTCGTCAGCCTTATTTTTATAGACCCATTTAGTACCAATAACTGACTGATCAGTTGGTCTTGGAACAAGTTCCCAAACGTCATTGCGCTCGAACTGATTTAGTTCTTCCTGCATGGCAATGATCCAGTAATCGTCTGTAGCAGCTTCCTTTGGATTCTTAGGTTCGATATTTGAGAGAAAAGCGACATGACCCATTTGGTTGAGTTGACTCCTTGTTCTGACTTGTGATTTTACTTCACCGATTATATCGTGGGCCGGATGGTCTCTTTATATCCTTGGTGGTGATTGTAACTCACATATTTGAGGAATATTCTCAATAATTATTTCTGAGTCAGAATCAATATTCGTGATAATTGGATTGTCAGTGACTATTGATTCGTCATCATCTGATATAGTGTGAGGATGCCGATAGAATTCATCAAATGAGACATGAAGTGATTCTTCAATAGTTTTGGTTCGCTTATTAAATATACGATAGGCCTTACTTCGTTCCGAATAACTGACAAATATTCCTTCATCGACTTTTGGATCGAATTTGCTAAGCTGATCTTTCGTATTTAAGATAAAACACTTGGAACCAAAAACTTTGAAGTATGAGATTTTAGGCTTTCTTTTGTTAAATAATTCATAAGGAGTATTCTTGGTAAGAGGTCTTATGGACACACGATTTAAAACATAACAGGCAGTTGCGATGGCTTCTGCCCAGAAATGTTTTGGTAAGGTGGTTCCATTCAATAATGTTCTTGCACATTCGTGTAAAGTTCGGTTCTTCCGTTCTACAACTCCGTTCTGTTGTGGAGTTCTAGGAAACGAAAAATTATGATATATACCTTTCTTTGTACAAAAATGTTCAAATTCATTATTTTCAAACTCTCCGCCATGATCACTTCTTATATTTTTAACTTTAATTCCTTTTGATTTTTGAATTCTTTTGACGAAAGATTTGAAATGATCGAAAGTGTCACTTTTATTTTTTAAGAAAATTGTCCATGTGTAACGAGAGAAATCATTAACAATTACAAGCACATATCGACTGTGATTTATTGACTGCACCCTAGTAGGTCCAAATAAATCCATGTGTAGTAACTCAAGTGGTTGTAATGTTGATATTACTTTCTTGGATTTAAAAGACGATTTGGTCAATTTTCCTAATTGACATGCATCACAAATGTTGTTAACTTTAAAACTCATTTTGGGTAGTCCTCTAACTAGATTGTTTTTGGCTAGCTTGTCAATAGTTCTGAAGTTTATATGACAGAAGCGTTTGTGCCATAGCCATGGATCATTATCATTTGCCACAAGACACATATCTGAATTATGATTAATATTCATATTAAGAATATATATAATTCTGTCTCTATAACCTTCGAAAACTAAATTATGGTCTTTATCTAAAATGCTACACTTATTATTCGAAAAGGAGATTATAAAACCCTTGTCACATAACTGACTAATACTAAGTAAATTGTGTTTTAAATTTTTAACTAGCATGACATTAGTAATAAGAGGTAAGTTAGATGTACCGCAATTGCTCACATCGCCTTTGCCGATGATATAGCCTTTTGAATTATCTCCAAAAGTGACAGATCCACCATCTGAGTATGTAATATTTGTTAATAAGCTCTTGTCTCCAGTCATGTGCTTCGAGCAACCACTGTCCAATATCCACTTTCCTCCTTTCTTAAGTGGGACCTGCAAAAAATAGAATTAAGTTCATGGTACCCACTTTTTATAGGGTCCTAAGAGTTAGGTCTTAGGAGTCCAAACCCATACGGGTCTGGTATCCCCTTTATATACATAATTAGTATTATGATGCACAATATTCATGAAATTCTGAATATATTTGTTCCTAATCAAATTGTTATTTGTTTTAGGAACCCATATTTTGATAGTCTTGATATTTTTCTTTTGAAATTTCACAACTGGTTTCGGTTTGGAGTATAATAAACTAAGATTTTTCTTAGCTTCAGTTTTTTGTACTTTCTTCTTTCTTTTATTACCAAGATGTTTCTTGGTTTCTTGTTTCTTATATCCCAAACCTTGTTTATCCGAAATAGATTGTGAACTTTCAATGATTTTTGTTAAATTTTCTCCACCTTTGTTGAAGTTAGAAATATTTTGAGTAATGTTATCTAACTTACTTTGTAAACTAGTCTTTTCTAGGTCCAGAATTTTGACTTTTGCCTCAAGCTCATGATTTTTAGTAGTGAGAGCATCATTTTTCTCTTTTTGAGTTTCAATTTCTTGACTCAAAAGAAATAATTGAGAGTCAACATTAGATGATGATTCTTGAAAATTTTCAAGTTCTTCTTCTAATATTTCTTCTCGTCTTTTAACATATCTCGTTCAAATTCTGCTATACTCAAATCTGCTTTGGCTTCTTTTAATTGACGTTTTATGTCTTTATATTTGACTATCAATTCAGCATTAATATCAAGTAATTCATCAAGTGTAGGAATTTGTACCTCATCTTCTGTTGCCATAAAACAAACATTAGCTTGTTCATTCTCCGAATCACTTTCACTTTCTGATGAAGATGAGTCTGAATAATCCCACGTTACTGAGAAGGCTCGTTTTTTTGACTTGTCCTTCTTATATTTGAATTTGTCATTTTATGACTTCTTCTTTTGTTCTGGACAATCCTTCTGCATGTTCCCCTTTTTGTGACAGTTGAAGCATTCTATAGAGGATGATGTTGGTTTATTTGATCCGGATTTCTTTCTGTTATAACGACTGGCTTTTCGCTGTTTTAGGAATTTTTTGAAACCTTTTGCTATGAAAGCCAGATCTTCGTCTTCAGATTCTGATTCATTTTCGTCTTTTTCAGCATGGAATGCCACGTTCTTCTTTTCTTCTTTTTGTTCCTTTCTAGTCTGCAAGTTAGCTTCATAGGACATTAGATTTCCTATCAATTCATCTGGCTTCATGACGGAAATGTCATTAGCTTCTTCAATTGCTAATACTTTTCCTTCCCATTCACTAGTCAGAGAATGTAGGACTGTTGAAACAACATCAAAATCAGAATACTTTTGTCCTAAGCCAATAAGTGCATAGTGGATAGTTTAAAACCGTGAATACATATCATTGATTGTCTCTTTTGGTTTCATTTTGAAATTTTGAAATTGACTTTTCAGCATGGCTATTTTGGCTTGTTTAACCTTGTTAGTACCTTCATGAGTGATTTTTAGCGTTTGCCAAATTTGATATGCAGTAGTGCAGATACTAACACGGTTATATTCATTTTGATCTAATGCACAAAACAACATATTTATTGCTTTTGCATTTACGGCTGCTGCCGTTCTCTCAGCCGCAGTCCATTCTGAATAATCAGTTGTTGGATTTACTATTTCTTTTTGAGTTGCATTCCAAGCATCATAACTATTTGATTGCATAAAGAATGACATACGAGTTACCCAATAACTATAGTTAAGACCATTGAAAAATAGAGGTCTTTGTGTCGATTGACCTTCCATGTAAGTGGTGTTTTGAGTGCTAATACTTGCGTTATTTGCCATATTACTAGAATATATCAAATAACTGTGTGACGATTATATGATGACTGTGCTCTGATACCAAATGAAAAGTGTGCAGTAGTGATAGTTTACGAGTGCACGTACTAATATAGTACACACGGATCGTGTAATATGGAATATTATATAAATGCGGAAATAGATGATAATAGCACAGTAAATAAAAAAGAAAAATCACACCAGAGATTTTTATACTAGTTCGGAGCACCGTCCTACGTCCAGTCCCAGACTTATATCTGGATTTTCACTATTAACTACCTCGCTTCACCCGGAGGAACAGGTTTACAACACCCGAGCAAACGAACGGGATTTCACGCCTCTAATACACTAAGGACTTCAACACTTGCCTCTTACAACACTGAGGACTTCAACACTTGCCTCTTACAACACCGAGGACTTCAACAATGATGAATATAATTGTTTGTTGACAGTATGTGTTCTTGCTAACACAGTTTTGTCACTTGTAGTACAAATTTCCTATAATCTTATCCTCAAAATATGTGAATGATCTTTTGTGAAGATTAAGGAAAGTATATTACTTATTGAATCAAAAGATATGAAATAATTTCAATGATTCAGTAAGCAATTAAAATAATTGAGAGCTTTTAGACTGCAGGAGTATTTAGAAAGTAAGATCAGAAATTAGAGTAGAAAAACATATATTTTCATGTATTTGAATCAATGATTTAGTTGAGTTTATATAGAAAAAAAAAATGGTTGTAACTCTTTGTGAACAGTAGCCATTAATAGATATGATCATTGATGAAAGGTTAGAGATGCAACCATTGGAGAAGGAAGTGTCTTTTGAAAAAGGTTGCTCTCTGTTTAAAAATGGTCGACAGGTCAAAAAATGGCCAGTAGACAGGATTTCAAATATATAGTCGTTATGTGCATGTGTGCACGTTCATTGTGCATTTTACACAGAAACGTTCGACCGCCTGTATTAATACCAGTCGACCGGTTACTGTCAATTTGCACAATGAATATGCAATGCTATTATATATATATATATATATCGATTATATTGAGGTTCATGATTATTTGAGGATAGATTTTAACAAGTTTATCACTATTACAATATCAAATAATCAACTTATAATCTAGAGTACCATATGTAGCTCCTTTGTGCCTCTTTATAGCCATGATGTCTGTGTTTAGTCGATCGCCTTTATTTCTTTGTCATTAATCAAAGTCTTCATAGAATCTGTGTCTCAACAATTCGAGATCATGTTTCCGATTTATGTTCTTCTCTTGTTTTATGTAGCCTTGAAGCTCATCCTTCTCTTTTAGACCGCATTCTCGAAGCTCAAAAGCTAGATCTTGAATTCGCTCTTCTTGGCCAAAATTTTAGGGATAAAATTGATATTGTAGGTTTGAAAGACTTTGATATTGATTCTCGTGGTGGCATTTGAAAATTTGGTAGACTTATCGTGCCAAATAGTTGTGATCTTCGTAAAGATATTTTGGAAGATTCTCATCGGTCTAAATTTACCATTCATCCCAGTAGTAGTAAAATGTACGCGGATATGAAGCGACTTTATTATTGGGAGGGAATGAAATCTGATATTGCTAACTTTGTTAAGTGTTGCATGACTTGCCAACTTGTGAAGGGCGAACATCAAAGGCCCGGTGGTTTGTTGAAACCTTTAGAAATTCCAATTTGGAAGTAGGACCAAATTTCCATGGATTTTATAGACGGCCTTCCCCGTTCTCGTTCGGGTCATGGTAGCTTATGGGTGATAGTTGATAGACTTACTAAATCCGCCCATTTTACTCCCATTCGATCTAATCGAACCGTTCCTCTTTTGGCCAAACTCTTCATTAAAGAGATTGTTAAATTACATGGAGTTACTACTTCTATTGTCCATTGTTTACTAGTGGATTTTGGAAGAGTCTTCAAAAAGCTTTGGGAACGAAGCTAAATTTTAGCACTGCTTATCATCCTCTGTCCTATGGACAAACTGAGCATGTGAATCAAACTCTTGAAGATCTTCTTCGTGCGTGTGTTCTTGATTTTGGTGGAAGTTGGAAAGATCATATTTATCTTGTTGAGTTTTCCTATAATAATAGCTTCCAATCTAGTATTGGTATGGCACCTTTTGAGGCACTCTATGGAAGGCCATGCCGATCTCCTTCTTGTTGGCTTAAGGTCGGTGAGAAGCTGGTTTTAGGTCCAGATTTTATTCGTGATCCCACAGAGAAGATTGACCTTATTCGTCATAAGATGGAAGAAGCCCAGAGTAGAAAAAAATCCTATGCCGATAACCGGAGAAGGAAATTAGAATTTTCTATGGGAGATCTTATGTTTATTCATGTTTCAAATATGAAGGGTGTTGTACATTTCAGTCGATCGCGGAAGTTAGCACCTCGATATATTGTTCCATTTCCCATCACCGAACGTATTGGTTCCGTGGCTTATCGCCTTTTATACCGACTCAGTTTTCTGCTATTCATGACGTGTTTCACGTTTCTCAATTACAGAAATGCCTTCGAGATTCCGATTCTGTTCTTGAGCCCGGTGTTGTGGAAGAAATTGAAGTTTCTCCTAATTTAACTAATGAGCAACATCTTATTCGTATTATTGCTTCGGAGGTCAAGCGCCTTCGAAATAAAGATGTTCCGCTTGTTAAAGTCCAATGGTCCTCAAATCCTAAGGATTGCTCTTTGGAATCTAGAGAGTTCATCGAGCGAACACATCTGGACTTACTTTCTCGTGCTCCATAAGGTGAATTTCTTATTTCAAATTTCTTTTGTGTTGATATGCTTCCATGGATGTTACCTTATATTTTCTTCTTAATTATTGCGAGGACGCAATTTCTTTAAGGAGGGGAGTCTGTAACAACCCGCATATTTTACGATTGAATATTTAAATATTTTATTTTAATATTTTATCATTAGTCGTATTTTAGTCCGAAAAGTTACTTTTTGCATACGATCGAATTAGGACTCGGAACCACTTCCATTGAGTTCAAAACACCGTTTGCGATCTTTTTGAGTATAAACTTTGATATGTTTGCAGTTAGTGGAATTTTGTCACCTTTTCACTTTGGGCTTTGGGTTTAGTTTAGCCCATTAGCCTAAACTATTTATTCTAGCCCAACCCCCTTCCCTTCATAACTTTAGTTTCATTTCGTAACACTCAAGCTTCATCAAAAATGGAGGAAGGAATGGGAAATTAAAACTCCAAGCTCTAGTTCATTTGCAAATCCAACATCTAACTACAAATTCAAAGAGAAGCCATTGATTCTTCCATTGATTTCAAGCTTCTTGTTCATTGATTTTGTGTAAAGGTGAGATTTTTATCTCACATCTTTGTCTATAACTATCTTTGATTGTTAGGTATGACTTCCTAACACTTATTCATGAGCATTTGCTTTTGGTTTGGATTGAATTGGTTAAAATCCCAATTTTTATTGTTTTGGGTTCATATCTTTAGAAATCCAATCTTTGATGTTTAAACACGTTTTTGGTGATGCACCGAGGAGCCAATAGGACCGGGTAGCCGATAGGCATAATCCCCTAGCGTTCGTGCTCGTCCGGTAGCAAAATTGAGAGAGTTTAGCATTTTTGCCCCTTAGGTCGTTCGGCCTGCACTGTATAAGCCCCTCGGCCTGCAGAAAGCTCGCACGCTCCTTAGGTCGCGACAAGTTAGGTCGTTTCGGTTAGGTCGCTCGGCCATGTTATGCCACTAGTGCCTTAGGTCGCTTGGCCACGCTTTGCCACTAGCCCCTTAGGTCATTTCGTCCCTAGGTCGCTCGGCCTACTAGGTCGTTCGACCCTATAAGCCGCTCAACCATGATAAGTCGCGCCTGCATTAAGTTGCAACCCCTTAGGTCGCTCACCACCTTAAGTCGCTCTGCAGTTTGGTCCCGCCATGGATTGGTCGTGCCATGCTTGGTCGCTTGTCTTAGGTCGCTCGGCCCATTAGATCGCACCATTCCTTAGGTCGCTCGCCCTGCACCTATGCCGCTACCACTTAGGTCGATTGCATTGTTGAGTCGCACCATTCCTTAGGTCGCTCGCCCCTGCACTTATGCCGTTACCTCTTAGGTCGCTCATCTTCTAGGTCGAACCGTGTCGTGTCGCAAGGGTATTTCCACTTTGATCAATTTGGAATCGAATTCTTCGGATTTCATTCACGTCTTCGTGTGTGAATTTTTGTGATTTGATCGTTTCTACGATCATTTTTGTGATTTGTCATTTTAAAAATATACAAACCTTTACCTCGCTCGTACGAGAAATCTAATTAAATGGCTTCGTAAAACAAGTGGTATGAAACGCTTGCGTGTACTTCGTCGGTTAATTCTTGGACTTGTTCGATTGAATCTCTTGTGATAATTTTCGAGTGGAGATCTACAATTTGTTGGTAAATATTTAAGTTAAGCTAGTGGTTATGGGACATGAAGCTAAGCTCATATATTTACCAGCTAGCTTACTGTAATTGACACTTCTTGATGATCGTTGATGATCATTTTTGTGATTTCGACTAGCAAATGTGCGATGTCTCTTTATCTACGAGGGAGACTAAACCCCGTTTTTGTGGAGCTTTGGCTCAAAATTAATGGTTAGCAACCATGCAATAGCGTTCCATTTTGTGACACACGTGTTGGTGAGTTTTCATGCTCCCATTTTGTGATAGGCCTCCCTCTTTTTGTTATTTCTGGGTTTCCATTGATGATTTCTGGAATTTGTGTTTTCACCAATTTTCGTGATTTACATTGATAAGTATTATCAATATTTGTGCATTGGTTAATTTGTGTGTCATTAACTTTTGTGATTGGCATTGATATTATTGTCCATGTTTCTAGTTTGGTGAATATAAATAAAGAGTATGACGTTCCTTTTGATCTTTGAGAAGATTCTTGTGATATTGATTAATCTCTTGTTGATTTTCAATTACATACTTATCATAGCATGGCTTCATGGTTATCATATGTTTACGTCATATCTCTTATTCTATATCATTTTATCTGATATTTATAGCTAGACTGCTCCGTTTATTATTTTCTTATTAAAAAATACTCGAGTCAGACCGAGATGTTACAGGTGCTTCTGCTTGACTTCACATCTAGGATTATCACCCGGACTTTTGGCTAACTACTTAGATTAGTAGTTTTTTTGTTGTATACATTTGAGATATAGAATCATTGATGTATCCATATTCTTTTGTCGAGCACTCGTAGCTATTCTTTCGTGATATTGTGGATCTTGTTTGACCACTACTCTGATACACACTTTTAAGTCCTATATTCATATCTATTTCCGCCTTTGTGATATGGATGTCTATGATTGATTTGTGTTATGTTTATTTCTATATTTGTTTCCGATGAATATATATAGCCACTGTGTAGTAGCTTTGAGTGAGTATCGGTATGTCGGATTTCCTCCTGAAACCAAATGCATGTTGTACTATTTGACATACTGGTGCTCGCACAAAGCAATTACACGGGTGGTCTCTTCTCAACAGCCTTATTCTCCGTTCTTGTTGACGGCATTACACCGTGGTCTCCTTGGCTAGAGTGGGTATAGAGGTGGGGCGTCACAGGCTGGTGGTAACGCAACAGCCACATATGCCCACCTCGGAACACACTCCCATATCAAAATCGAAGGATGGCCATCTAATCAATCGCAAGTAAGAGTATAGTATCGAAGGAATGTGTCCGACCAGAGAGCTACCCCTTTTGGCCCGAGATCGCTCCTGTTTTAGCCACCTTAAGCCAACTCACGGGAGTCGGGTCCACGTAATATACCTCAAGAATGTCGCCACTATCCTGCTTCATTTTGGAATCTCCACCGCGTACACGGTTGTCAAAGTGGTTTTCGGTATCGACAGAAAGTATGCCAGATTTCCGATCCCGATTTCTTTGCCAACCAATCCTTATTATATCCCACGGTTATAACTTTTCAAATAATATTTATACTTCAAAATAGAATATCATTTCGAATCCAAATCTTTATCAAAATAAAGATTAAATTAATTCCAAACCATTTCAAAAACATCATATCTTTCCAAAACTTCCTGTCAAATCATTTTAATATATCAAAATATCATATCTTTACAAAATTTCATTTCTAATCATTTTAATGTATCAAAATATCATATCTTTACAAAACTTCATTTCCGATCATTTTAATATGTCAAAATATCATATCTTTACAAAAATTCAATTTCCAATCATTTTAATATATCAAAATATCATATCTTTACAAAACTTCAATTTATAATCATTTTATTGTATCAAAATATCATATCTTTACAAAACTTCATTTATATCAAAATATCGTATCTTTACAAAACTTCCTTTCAAATCATTTCAATACATCGAAATATCATATCTCTTCAAAACTTCAATTTCCAATTATTTTAATATATCAAAATACCATATCTTTACAAAACTTCATTTCCAATCATTTTAATATATCAAAATATCATATCTTTATAAAACTTCCTTTCAAATCATTTCAATACATCAAAAATATCATATCTTTTCAAAACCACATTTCCAATCCTTTCAATATATCAAAATATCATAGCTTTTCAAAACTTCATTTCCAATCATTTTAATATATCAAAATATCATATATTTAGAAACCACATTTCAAATCATTTTAATTTAATACCATTTCAACACACATTTCAAAAAAGTTTATACTTCAAAACAAATTACTTCATTTTAAATCATAAAAATGAAGTTATTATATTTAATAATTAAATTATTAAATTTTCAAAATTTTCAACATTCAAAGTTCATTTATTCACCTAAGTTTATCATAACAGTGAAAATTCACTTTTCGCAGCATTTAGAAAATGCTACGAAAGGTTACATTCGAAACAATTCAATTTAACAAAAGACAGCATTTTAAAAATGCTATAATAGGGTTTACTAAAATTTCAAATAAACTTAGTTAAATTCAACAATTATAGCACTTACATAAATTGCTATAATAGCCTTAAATTCAATTTAGCTTTTTAGTTCATTATCATCAACTACAGCATTTACAGATGCTGTAATATCATTTACATTGCAGTTAATAGCATTTCAAAAATGCAGTTAACTAAGTTCAAATATTCAATATAATTTTATAGCCAATTATATTTTTATTAAAAACATTTTTAACTTATAAAATCATACATTTTCACATTTATAAACATCATTTAATTTTCCTTAGGTTCATGATTTTATAAAGTTAAATTTCCGTTCAAAAATCAAGATTTAATAATAATTCACTTATTAAATTTCAACATTAAATTTTAAATTCATTGAATTAAATTAACTTAACACTTAAGTTTAAAATTTCAAAATATAACTTAATTTCAATTTTATTTATTTAACTTAAAATTCACTTTTAAGCCAAATTCACAAATTCCCATTTTGGTTATATTTCAAAATTTCAACTTAAATAATCATTCATTTCACATTTTAACCTTGTTAAAAAATAATTAATATATTATAAAATCACTTTAAATTCATTTTAAATTCAAATTATCATAAATTTATCATAATTTCGTATTTAATTTAATTTCCCATTATAATTAAATCAAAATTTCCAAAATAACATACATTCAGATTTCTAACTTTTCCATAATTTATTTAACTTATAAATTTTCAGAAAATCAATAATAATTTTAAAAAATCATTTTTAATTAAGTTTTAAATCAAAATTTTATAATATTTACATTTCTAAAATAATTTAAATTTTTAGAAAACATATTTTAACTATGGGTCTGTATATAATTTTCTACGCTAGGTAAAGTGATACGGGTAATATTTAATTTCAACCCGCAATTTACAAAGAAAATCCGGGTTTTATCATTTCAAACCCATAGTCCCAAGTAAACGAAATAAATTGAAAATCGCTTAGGCCTATCATTTCAGCCTATAATGATTTTCCCTTATTCTAAAGCCCGTTCGGGTATGTATCATTTCAACCCATAGTGATTCTAATCTAAAGGGAACTTGGAGTGTGATAAACTAATAAAAATAACAGAACAACATAATATAACAGTAACATGTGATATAACAGGTGTTTAAGCAAGGGTGAACATCATATAATCATAACATAGCAGATGTAAAATGGTTACGCAGTTTACAGATTCAAAAGGGGTTAATTCACTACTTATATATGTACATATTGTCTGGTGAGAATAACTCACTTGTTTAAGCTGGAGATGACAACCAAAACATACAACAAAGAATCTTTGAAGGCACGAAAATAGGAATATGATTTGAGTGGGAGAACCAAAGATAAATCTTCGTGGATACATGAGACAAACGAATATATAAAACATAAATTTCAAATGCAAAAATACGATAGAATAAGATAGAATCAACTGCACGAATCAAAGAAGAATTGCTTTGCACTTGCTTCCAACAACCTCCAAGTTCAGCCATAAGGTGTACTACAGGTCTAAGGCAAGGTTTGGATTAGGTTTTGGTTGGGTATGGTTGACCTACACTTGGTTGTTGATGGTGCAAAAGTGGGTAGTGGTGAAAACAACACAACAAGGCAATATCACATGATTCAAGGCCAAAACAAGGCTCGGTCAAGGAACTAGGGTCACGGCCTGTACTGCGGGTCCAAGGGCATGGTGTGGCCGAGAGTCCAGGTGGTGACGGAGGTGGTGGAGGTGATGATAGTGGCGTCCATGGGTGGTGGAAGTGGTGGATGTGGATGATTGTGCTCGGCCTAGGCAAGTTTATGGAGTTTTGTTGGATTTTGGTGATGGATCAATCCACAAGGAGGCACGACTTGTGGTTTGGTCAGAGCATATGTGATGATAGTGGTGTTCTCATGTGGTGCTGGAGGCGGCAGGGGCTGGAGAGGAGGTGGCCGATCCTATGAGAGAAGAGATCAAGTGCAAATCAATGTCATACAATAAGAAGAATAAAATTAAACAAAGAAAAGAAAAAAGAAATTTTACCCAAACTTCTCTAGGCTATGGCCGATTTTTTTTCAGTTTGAGAAAAAGAAATGTACGTGAATGATGAATGAAGGTGGTTGGCTGAAAGATGTGGGAATAATGGCTAATTGATGAAAAAGTAAGTTACAAATATGAAATGTTGGAAAATAAAGAGCCATTGGAAACCAAAAGTCAAAACCTTTTCAAATTACCTTTAATTTATTTATACAAGTTTATATTACTGAATATAATAATAATTTCAGTCACAAATTCGAAAATATAACCAAATATAAAATATATATAAATATTTATTAATTATATAACGTTAAAATAAGAAAATAGCACAAAACTACAAACGGGTCTAGAAAAATGGAAAATAAATAGAATGAACTTTGGAAAATTTATATGGACTTGTAAAAATATTTATAAAAAAGAAAATAACATAAAAATAAAATGCATTAACAAATAAATATATAAATTTTAATTTAAATATAATTAGATAAAGAAAATAGCAGAAAAATGGAAACTAGGCTTTAAAATTTGGAAATAAATTCAATAAGCTTTGTAAAAATTCAAACATCACTTTAAAAATATTTAATAGTCAAAATATACATAATATAACATAAATATACAAATTAGAATAAGATATATCAAGTAAAATATCATTTATATAAATTAAACAAAGAATATTGTTAAATAACCCTATATACACACAATATTGTAAAGGGTATAACTTTCACAATTTAAATCCAATTTCAACGAAACGAAAAGCAATATTAATGATATTAAATCTATTTTCATAATAAAATATAAAATTCAAGAATTAAAATATTTAAATTTAAAATTTAAAAGTCTAAGTTTGACCAGTTTTGACCACAAATCCATTTTTCAAGAAAATATTCAATTTATATCAGTTTGAAATTATAATTCATATAATAATCAAAATTTATATTTAAAAATAAAATGCTTGAAATAAAACAAGTTTAAAATAATTTCAAAATAAAATAAATTCAAATTTAAATTATATGCAAAAAATCTAGGGTTGTTACACTCTTCCCCACTCAAAACTTTTCGTCCCCGAAAAGGAATGGGGTGCAGGAAAGCATAGAAAAAGATAAGATTAAGACAAGATGACAAGGAGATTGAAATTATACCTGATAACTATTGTTATAGGTAAGTTTAACATGGTGGAGGTGATAATCCCAAGATTCTCCAGAATCAGGAACAAAAGCATGAAAAAGGGTGGATTCAAAATGAGTGCCGAAGATTATAGAAAGATTTTAAACAGAAAGATTATAGAAAGATGCCTATAACAGTCTGTAGCAAGATAAGGAAAATAAGGACAACCAAAAGATAGTTTGAAAAACAAAATAAGATAATAAGTCAGAAACCATGGAAATTTCAACTTAAATAAATAATTAATTTTTTACAAAAATAAATCTTAATATCTCAAATTTTATTATCTTATCTTCTAATCATCATAAATTAACAATTTCTAAGATCATAGATTTGAAAAATAATCATTCATTGTACTTATAATGTACTTAATAAATTTAATTCTTCTTTATTCCTACTTAAAGTTAAATTTATTCCTCTCAATATATTTTATCATATATGCCCATTATACTTTTATTATAAATGCTTTAATTTATTGTTAGTTCCATTAACATCATTTTATATTGTAAATTATTCGATTAACCTTTTATTCTATTTACTCCCGTTAATCATTTTATAACTAAAATTTAAGTGTATAACATTTATTTTAACCATTCAAATTTTATTTATAAACTCTTTTTTTTATATTGTGTATTATCCAATTACATTGTTAACTTCTGCATAATTTGGGTAAGTTATAATTAAATGCAATTGAGTATTATACAAATAAAACTTTCTAATTCCCTCGTCTTAAGTTTGAATCATTTATCTAAAATTTTGATTTTCTTTTTATAATTGAAATGATTCTTTAAGATAAAGTTTAATTATAAAATTTCTGATTCCTTCAAACCATTTAGAGATAAATAAATATATATACATAAAATGTCAAATCAAATCTAAATCATGTATCTATATATATTATAAATCCAGTCTTATTTTAGAAATCCAAATCAATTAAATTTCCCAAAACAAAGCTGTAGCAAGACTATAGAACAGTCTCTTCACTTCGAAACTCGAAAATGAACATCGATGATGCCGCGGTCATCACCGAAGTTATTTTCCAGCCACAAATAGAAGAGCGCTAATTTTAAACTTTAAAATTTCTTGGAAACAAATTTCTATTAGAAAATACTTTAAATAATATACCCCTTTTAAAACATAAACACAAGGTTTGAAACCATCGGAAATTAAATTATCAAATTTCTTGTTTTAAACTCATTTCAGTTCCCAAATCAATATACAAACAGCTATTTATAAATTCATTTATAGAACAATAAATGATAAATAAAGTATTATCATTTCAAATGATTAATTTAAATCAATTTATTAAGTTCCATAAATTTACTTATATCAAAATTTATTTCATTAACCAAAATTTTAAAATAATATTGTGTCAGTTTGTCCTGTCAAAGTGTTTTAGAAATCCTATCGATAGCGTTGATCAGACGAATCAATCGAAAACCTAAATCAACATCAACAACCCAACACAATATAAAACAAAACATTAATATTGATTCACAAGTACAATTCAAAATGTTTGGAAGATAGATTGTAAACAAAACACAAGATGATTGAATAATAAAATAGGGAGGTGGATAAGCTTAAATAAATCGCAGGCAACCTTAACCGGGTCAACCGTAACTTAAAGAATAAGACATATGTGGATTTTATAGGGTAAATCTACATTTGATCTCAATAGATAGAGTTTGGAATAACAAAAGATATTAGCATCTAAACTAAGCATAGATATAAATCTCTGGTGAATCGATGCTAATTGTAAAGGAGTTTCCCCCTTTACAAATGAATTTTTGATATTGGCGGGACCGCCAATTCACTATATAGCTCATTCGAAGTGGAGTTATGGGATACTCCAGAATCAAAAGGAGATGAATAGTGAGAGACACGAATGAATTTTGGAACCGCAGAGAATGTTCCAAAATTCAAATGAAATTTGAACCAAAGAGGAAGAGATTCAAGTTTGGATGAAAGTGATTCTGTAACTATCTTTTACCATACATTCTAAGTTTTGCCTCAAAGCCAAAGCTTTGATACCAACTGTAACAATCAGGTATTTTCAACCATTCGCATCCGCACATGTCGGACTTGAATTTCTCAAAATACCGCGTTGTAAATAAAATTTGGCAAATCTCATAACATACAATAAATAATAATCACAGAACACAGACACAGAGTAAGAAATGCAGCGGACGTAAAAGAGATAGTATTCCATGAAGCTACTATGAAAATATATCAGAGTTAAATAAAATACAATAGAATAAATAAAATATAATAGAATAAATAAAGTACAACAGAAGTCTCAAGATGATAACCAAGTACAAGCTGAATAGAACAATAGAACTGAAATAGATAAAGCTAGATAAGCAGATAATCTCCAGCGATTCCTATCTTCAGAAAGTGGAATCCAAATCTATGAATAACTCAGGCTGACCCGAGCGTAAATAAAAATACAAACACTCGAGTCAGGACAATATATACTTATATAATGTAAACCAACTCAAGTGAACTGTAATAAGGTACAAGTAACATAAAGGATGCCTGGGACCGCCCATCCTCTAAGGATCCGTTAAACTATTTACTATGTAGTAATATTGCGCTATTATAATAATGTCTATAGTAAAATAAACTTACATTAAAATAGCATCATGCGGTTACCCATATAGCCCCAGACACGTAATAGTCCCAGTAGTCCATCCAATATCTGCTTATCTCCTGATCGGGAGACTACGAGAAGATACGCATGGGCTACGAGAGAAAACAAAACTCGTGGTAAAGGCTTGATATGGTAGGTGACACGACACACAAGGCAATGCCAGGGTAGATATACCAATTACGCACATGGGCTGGGGGTAACGCAGCTGCCACATACGCCCACCTCAGAACACACAATATCAAAATCGGAGGATGGCCATCTAATCAATCACAAGTAAGAGTATAGTATCGAAGGAATGTGTCCGACCAGAGGAGTTACCCCTTTTGGCTCGAGATCACTCCTGCTTTAGCCACCTTAAGCCAACTCACTGGAGTTGGGCCCACGTAATATACCTCAAGAACATCGCCACCAACCTACTTCATTCTGGAACCTCCGCCGCATACACGATTGTCAAAGTGGTTTTCGGTATCGACAGAGAGTATGCCAGATATCCGATGCCGGTCTCTTTGCTAACCAATCGTTATTATAACCCGCGGCTATAACTTTTAAAATAATATTTATACTTTAAAATAGAATATCATTTCAAATCCAAATCTTTATCAAAATAAATATTAAATTAATTCCAAACCATTTCAAAAACATCACATCTTTCCAAAACTTCATGTCAAATTAATTCAATATGTCAAAATATCATATCTTTACAAATCTTCATTTCCAATCATTTTAATATATCAAAATATCATATCTTTACAAAACTTCATTTCCAATCATTTTAATATATCAAAATATCACATCTTTACAAAACTTCAATTTCCAATCATTTTAATATATCAAAATATCATATCTATACAAAACTTCAATTTCCATTCATTTTAATATATCAAAATATCATATCTTTACAAAACTTCATTTCCAATCATTTTAATATATCAAAATATCATATCTTTACATAACTTCCTTTCAAATCATTTCAATACATCAAAATATCATATTTTTACAAAACTTCAATTTCCAATCATTTTAATATATCAAAACATCATATCTTTACAAAACTTCATTTCCAATCATTTTAATATATCAAAATATCATATCTTTACAAAACTTCCTTTCAAATCATTTCAATACATCAAAATATCATATCTTTTCAAAACCACATTACCAATCCTTTCAATATATCAAAATATCATACATTTTCAAAACTTCATTTCCAATCATTTTAATATATCAAAATATCATATCTTTTCGAAACCACATTTCAATTCATTTTAATTTAATACCATTTCAACACACATTTCAAAATAGTTTATACTTCAAAACAAATTACTTCATTTTAAATCATAAAAATGAAGTTATTATATTTAATAATTAAATTATTAAATTTCCAAAATTTTCAACTTTCAAAGTTCATTTATTCACTTAAGTTTATCAAAACAGTGAAAACTCACTTTTCGCAGCATTTAGAAAACGCTACGGAAAGTTACATTCAAAGCAGTTCAATTTAACAAAGGACAGCATTTAAAAAATGCTATAATAGGGTTTACTTAAATATCAAATAAAATTAGTAAAATTCAGCAATTATAGCAGTTACATAAATTGCCATAATAGCCTTGAACTCAATTTAGCTTTTTAGTTCATTATCACCAACTACAACATTTACAGATGTTGTAATATCATTTACATTGCAATTAATAGCATTTCAAAAATGCAGTTAATTAACTTCAAATATTCAATATAATTTCAAAACCAATTATATTTTTATTTAAAATATTTTTAACTTATAAAATCATACATTTTCACAGTTATAAACATCATTTAATTTTCCTTAAGTTCATGATTTTATAAAGTTAAATTTCCATTCACAAATCAAGATTTAATAATGATCCACTTATTAAATTTCAACATTAAATTCTAAATTCATTGAATAAAATTTCAAATTAACACTTAAGTTTAAAATTTCAAAATATAACTTAATTTCAATTTTATTTAACTTAAAATTCACTTTTAAGGCAAATTCGCAAATTCCCATTTTGGTTATATTTCAAAATTTCAACTTAAATAATCATTCATTTCACATTTTAACCTTATTCAAAATCATTAATATATTATAAAATAACTTTAAATCATTTTAAATTTAAATTATCATTAATTTATCATAATTTCATATTTAATTTAACTTCCAATTATAGTTAAGTCAAATTTCCAAAATAACTTACATTCAGATTTCTAACTTTTCCATAATTTATTTAACTTATAAATTTCCTAAAAATTTAAAAAAATTTATTTCTAATTAAGTTTTAAATCTAAATATTATAATATTTACATTTCTAAAATATTTTAAAAATTTTAGAAAACATATTTTAACTATAGGTCTGTATATAATTTTGTACCCTAGGTAAAGTGGTACGTGTAATATATCATTTCAACCCGTAATTTAAAAAGAAAATCCGGGTTTTATCATTTCAAACCCACAGTCCCATGTAAATGAAATAAATTGAAATCACTCAAGCCTATCATTTCAGCCCATAATGATTTTCCCTTATTCTAAAGTCCGTTCAGGTATGTATCATTTCAACCCATAGTGATTCTAATCTAAGGGGAACTTGCAGTGTGATAAACTAATAAAAATAACAGAACAACATAATATAACAGTAACATATGATATAATAGGTGTTTAAGCAAGGGTGAACATCATACAATCATAACATAGCAGATGTAACATGGCATGTAGTTTACAGATTCAAAAAGGGTCAATTTACTTGTTATATATGTACATATTGTCTGGTGAGAATAACTCACTTGTTTAAGCTGGAGATGACAACCAAAACACACAACACAAAATCTTTGAAGGCACGACAACACGAATATGATTTGAGTGGGAGAGCCAAAGATAAATCTCCGTGGATACACGAGGCAAACAAATATATAAAACATAAGTTTCAAATGCAAAAATACGATAGAATAAGATAGAATCGACTGCACGAATCAAAGCAGAATTGCTTTGCACTTGCTTCCAACAACCTTCAGGTTTAGCCATAAGGTGTACTACAGGTCTAAGGCAAGATTTGGTTCAACTTTTGGTTGGGTATGGTCGGCCTACACTTGGTTGTTGTTGGTGCAAATGTGGGTAGTGGTGAAAACAACACAACAAGGCAATATCACACGATTCAAGGCCAAAACAAGGCTCAGTCAAAGCACTAGGGTCATGGCCTGTACTGTGGGGTCTAAGGGGATGGTGTGTTCGAGAGTCCAACTGGTACTGGAGGTGGTGGAGGCGATGATAGTGGTGGCCATGGGTGGTGGAAGTGGTGGATGTGGATGATTGTGCTCGGCCTAGGCAAGTTTATGGAGTTTTGTTGGATTTTGGCGATGGATCAATCCATAAGGAGGCACGGCTTGGGGTTTGGTCAGAGAAGAGGTGATGATAGTGGTGGAAGCGGCAGGGGCTGTAGAGGAGGTTGCCGATCCTATGAGAAAAGAGATCAAGTGCAAATCAACGTCAAACAATAAGAAGAATAAAATTAAACAAAGAAAAGAAAAAAGAAATTTTACCTAAACTTTTCGAGGCTATGGCTGAAATTTCTTTTCCGTTTGAGAAATAGAAATGTACTGAATGATGAATGAAGGTGGTTGGCTGAAAGATGTGGAAATAATGGCTAATTGATGAAAAAGTTAGTTATAAATATGAAAGGTTGGAAAATAAAGAGCCACTGGAAACCAAAAGTCAAAACCTTTTCAAATTACCTTTAATTTATTTATATAAGTTTATATTACTGAAAATAATAATAATTTAAGTCACAAATTCGAAAATATAACCAATTATAAAATATATATATAAATATTTAATAATGATATAAGGTTAAAACAAGAAAATAGCACCAAATTGCAAACTGGTCTAGAAAAATGGAAAATAAATAGAATGAACTTTGGAAAATTTATATGGACTTGTAAAAATATTCATAACAAAGATAATAACATAAAAATAAAATGCATTCACAAATAAATATAAAAATTTTAATTTAAATATAATTTAGATAAAGAAAATAGCAATGTTCATGATATTAAATCTATTTTCATAATAAAAGATAAAATTCAAGAATTAAAATATTTAAATTTAAAATTTAAAAGTCAAAGTTTGACCAGTTTTGACCACAAATCCATTTTTCAGGAAAATATTCAATTTATACCAGTTTGAAATTATAATTCATATAATAATAAAAATTTATATTAAAAAATGAAATGTTTGAAATAAAACAAGTTTAAAATAATTTCAAAATAAAATAAAGTCAAATTTAAATTATATGCAAAAAATCTTGGGTTGTTGCATATTATAATTTCAGAAACATTAAAGATTAAAAAATTTCTATTTTAAAATTTTAAATCATATTTCTAGAATTCAAAATTTCACATTTAAATCAACTTAACATATGATTTATCACAAAAAAATTTGTAATTAAATATCCAAATAAAACTCACTTTTATTCGTTAAGTCAAAATTTCACTGTTTCTTAACTTATAAATTTCAATAAAACTTAACATTTTCTTCAAATATCATTTCAAAACATTAAATTTAATTTTCGTTATTTACTTACATTTAAAAAATATAATTTAAAGTCAAATATCGCATTTACTTCAAATTTATGTACTTAAATTCACAATTTCAAGATTTAATGTTTAGTTTTCTTAAAACCATAAAATATATATTTTTAAATCAAAATTCATACTTTTAAAAAATACATATTTTAATTAAAATCATTTAAAAATTTACCACGGGGTCTGTGTATAATTTTCTAAACAAGGTCAAGTGATACGGATATATATCATTTCAAGCGGTAATTTAAAAAGAAAACTCGGGTTCTATCATTTCAAACCCGCAATCCCAAGTAAAATAAATGCAATAAAAAGCACTCAGGCCTATCATTTCAGCTCATACTGATTTTTTCCTATTCTAATGTACATTCAGATGTGTATCATTTTAACCCATAATGATTCTATTCTAACAGGGAACTTGCATTGTGAATATATGCATAAATAATATAAACAATGCCAATGTCACAATATAATGTCATATATAAAATGTCAGGTGATAATTAACAGTTTTAACATGGTAATAACATGGCATAGCATATCATATGATCATCATTAACTTGCATAAACATTTTATATTACTATACACTTGCCATCAATTTACTATTTCATAAGTATATATGTCAGAGTGAGAAAGATTCACCTTTTACGAAGCTAGGGACCAAAAAAACACACAAGCACGATTCCAAGGGCACGACAAGCATGATTCAGCATGACACAGCATGACATTGGATTCAAATGAGAGGGATAGCCAAGATATGATCTTGTATGCAACAACGAAAACAAGACATTGAAAACATGAATATTCAATACAAAACAATGTTGAACAAATTGAAATATAAAAGCGATAAAGACAAGATAGCTTAACCTTGCCTTAACCATCCAAATGCTTGGCCATAATGGAACATATGCTAGGCTAAAGTGATGTTTTGGTGGTAAATGGCTCAGGATTGGATTCACATATGCATGGCAACATGAAGTGAAGCGGTAGGAGAGTTGCAAAGTGAAGAATGCAAAGAAGAAGGCAAATAGGAAGGGTTTGTTCAACTTTTTGGCTCGGCTATGGGTAAGTGGTGCTCGGCCAAAGCATGGTATAGGTTTGGACATGTCAGGTGATGGCTAGAGTGATGGACAAAGGAGATGAACTTGCTGGTGGTGGTGGCTAAGGGGGTGGCCAAAGTGAAATAAGAAGGGAAGGTGATGTTATGTGGTCTAGGCATTGTTTTCAAGGGTTGGAGCTTGCAAATTTGTGGAGCTATCATCATAAGGAGGCACGGCCTGAACTTGGTCAGAGGAGGAGGAGGTGGAGTTATTCTAGATGGTGGTGGTGTGGTTGGTGGTGAAGATGGAGAGCGGAGCCATGCAAAGCCTTGAAAAGAGGAAGGAAAAATCAATGAAAGAAGAAGAGAAAATGAGGTAAAAATGGAAGAAGCCGTTGTTGTTATTTTTTTCAAAAATGAATGGCCGAACTTCTGATGGAATGGGAAGTTTCTCTCACGTGAATCCAACATAAAACTCATGGCAAAGCAAAAGGAAGTGGACGGCTACTCAATGAAAAGTCAAAAGAAGATGTAAAGCCAAAGGTAAGTGAAAAGTCACATGCAAATGAAAGGCTTTTGTCTCTTAGAATTTCTTGTTCTTTTATTAAAATTAAACAATAAAAATTTCAGTAAATAAAAATAAAAATCTGCAAAAAATAAAGTGAAAAATAAAATAAATAAGTATTTTGTATAAAAGTATAAAATAATTAAGAAAATAGCACAATAATAGAAACTTGGGCGAAAAATTGTAGATAAAATACAATAAGCTTTAGAAAACTAAAATCACACTTTTAAAATGTTTTAAAAATAAAATAAATACATAACATGACATATTACGCATATTAGAAAATGTTTTGACAAATAAAAATATTACTTATATAAATTAAAATTGATAATTTTGTTAAACAAATCAATTTACATACAATTTTGTAAAAAGCATAACTTTCACAATATAAATCGGATTTCAACGAAACGAAAAGCAATGTTCTTGAAATTTTATTTATTTTCATAATAAAAGATAAAAATAAAATTTTCAAATAATTAAATTTAAAATTTAAAAGTCAAAGTTTGACCAGATTGACCAAAAATTCACATTTTTGTAAAATATTCAATTTATTCAAGTTTGAAATTATAATTTGCATAAAAATCAATATTCATTTTAACAAATAAAAATAAAGTTTTAAATCAGGAATTTAATTTAGAATAATTTAAATGTACAATTAAAATAATCACAAAATATAGGGTTGTTATACTCTCCCCCACTCAAAACTTTTCGTCCCCGGAAAGGGATGAGGTAGGGGAAAGTATAGAAAAATATAGAATGAAATAGGATTAAGACAAGATGACAAGAATATTGAAATTATGCCTGATAGTTATTGTTATAGGTAAGTTTGACAATGTGGAGATGATCTTCCCAAGATCCTCCAGAATCAAGAACACAAGTACGAAAAAGATCTTTTAGAATCCGATTCACCCTTCCCGTTTGACCGACGGTCTGTGGATGGCAAGTAGTGCTCAGATTCAAAATGAGTTTCAAAGATTATAGAATGATTTCTAAACGGACTGGTGTAAGCAATAATCTCCCCATTCAGCAGCAAGATAAGGAAAATAAGGACAACCAAGAGATAGTTTGAAAAACAAAATAAGATAAAAATTTGAAATCATGAAAATATCAACTCAAATTGAAAACTAAATTTAAAGTTAAATAAGTCTTAACTACCTCTAATCTCATTATCTTATCATCTAATTATCTTAAATTAACAATCTCAAAAATCAAGGATTTGAAAGAAAAATCATTTAATATACTCATAATGTACTCAATAAAATTTAATTCTTCTTTATTCCTAATTAAAATTAAATTTATTCCTCTCAATATATTTTATCACTTATGTTAAATATATTTACACTTATTATAACTCCTTTAATTTATTCTTAGTTCCTTTAACATCATTTTATATTGTAAATTATTCCATTACCCTTTTTCTATTTACCTCTATTAATCATTTTATAACTAAAATTTAAGTGTATAATATTTATTACAACCACTCAAATTTTGTCTATAAAAATCCCTTTTTATATTGTATATTATCCAATTACATATTCAACTTCTGTATAATTTAGGCAAGTTATATTAGAATGAAATTGTGTATTATACAAATAAAACTTTCAATTCAATGATTTCAAGCTTAAATATTCATCCAAATCTTGAAATTGTCTTTCAAGAAAAATTTAGGAATTAAATTTCTGATAAATTCAAAACTATTTAGAGATAAATAAATGCATGAATACTATACATATATATATATCCATTCAAATTTTAAATCATATATCAGCATATGTTATAAATCCAGTCTTATTTTAGAAATTCAAATCAATTAAATTCCCCAAAACAAAACTGTAGCAAGACTACAGAGCTGTCTCTTCACTTCGAAACTCGAAAATGAATGTCGATGATGCTGCAGTTATCACCGAAGTTATTTTCCAACGACAAAGAGAAGAGCACTAATTTTAAACTTAAAATTCTTTGGAAACAAATTTCTATTAGAAAATACTTTAAATAATGTATCCTTTTAAAACTTTAATTACAAGGTTTGAAAACATCGGAAATTAAATTCTCAAATTCCTGTTTTAAATCATTTTAAATTTCCAAATATATTAATAACTATGTTTATAGTTCAATTATTTATGTATGAAACAAGAAATAATGGTATATAAAATCAAATATTATTTCTTAACAACCAATTCAATAAAATCCAGAAAAAGATTTATAATATAGTTACAAAATTTATTTCATTACTAAATTTGAAAAAAAAACATATTGTGTCAGTTCGCTCTGTTCAAATGTTTTGGATATCTTATCGATAACGTTGATCAGACCAATAGATCTGAAACCAAATCAACATCAACAACTCAAACAACACAATATATAAAACATTTAAATATTTGTTTACAAATACACTTCAATAATGATTTGAAGATAAGTTGGAAACAAAGATGAGATGGCTAAATAACAGAATCGAAAGATGGATAAGCTTATATAAATCGCGGGCAACCTTAACCGGGTCAACCGTGATAAGATTGATGTGGATTTCTAGAGTAAATCAACATTCGGTCTCAAGAGATAGAGTTTGGGATAATAAGAGATACTAGCATCTAAACCGAGGATATAAAATATCTGGTGAATCGATACTGATGTAAAGGAGTTTTCCCCCTTTACAAATAAATTTGAGATTGACGAGACCGCTAACTCATTATAAAGATCCTTCGAAATGGGGTTATGGGATACTCCAAAATCAAAAGAAAATGAATAGTGAGGGACACGAAATGAATTTTGGAACCGCAGGGAACGTTTCAAAATTCAAAGGTATCGATTCAAAAAGAAAGAGATTCAAACTCGAATGAAAGTGATTCTGTAAATACATTTACCATATATACTGAGTTTTGCCTAGAGCTACCAAAGCTCTGATACCAAATGTAATAGCCCAATATTTCAACCATTCGCATCCACACATGTCGGACTGGAATTGCTCAAATTACCGCGTTGTAAATAAAATTTGGCAAATCTCAAAATATACAGTGTCACATATCACAGACGCAGAGTAAATAATAATGCAGTGGAAGTAAAAGGGATAGTAGTTCATGAAGCTACTATATAAAAATAAGATACATCAGAGTTAACCAAAATACAACAGAAGAGTAACAAGATACATCAGGTACAAATCAGAATAAATCACTGAAATTCACCGAATACTTAAAGCAGCATATATGGCTGGATCTTCAAGAAAAGCTCCAACTCCGAAGGTGAGTCTTGAATGCTGAATCATTCAATCTGACTCAAGCGTAAAGATAAACACAAAACACTCGAGTCAGGGCATAAATACTTATGAACTGTAATTCAACTCAAGTGAACAGTAACAAAATGCATCAGTAACTTAGAGGATGCTTGGGATCACCCATCCTCTAAGGATCCGTCAAACTATTTACTATGTAGTAATATTGCGCTATTATAATAATGTCTACAGTAAAATAAACATACTTTTATATAGGGTTCCGGGTTACCCATATAGCCCTTCACACATAATAGTCCTAGTAGTCCATCCAGTATCAGCATATCTCCAGATCGGAAGACTACTCTAAATACTCCACGGGCTACGGGATAAAACCAAACTCGTAGTAAGGCTCGATATGGTAGGTGACATGGCACACAAGGCAATGCCATGGTATATATACCAATTATGCACACGGGCTGGTGGTAACGCGTCAGCCACTACGCCCACCTCGGAACACACTCCCAATCAAAATCGGAGGATGGCCATCTAATCAACCACAAGTAAGAGTATAGTATCAAAGGAATGTGTCCGACCAGAGGAGCTACCACTTTTGGCCCAAAATCGCTCATGTTTTAGCCACCTTATGCCAACTCATGGGAGTTGGGTCCACGTATTATACCTCGAGAATGACGCCATCCTACTTAATTCTGGAAACTCCACCACGTACACGGTTATTAAAGTGGTTTTCGGAGTTGGCAGGGAGTATGACAACTTCCGATCCCGTTCTCTTTAACAAACAAACGTTATTATAACGCCATGGTCATTATACAATAGTTTATACTTCAAAAAGATCAAATCATTTCATTTCAAAATATATTCCTTTCAAAATAGTTTATACTTCGAAACCAAAACCATTTTTATTTCAAAACTATTTATTCAATCAAAATAGTTTATACTTCGAAACCAAAACCATTTTTATTTCAAAACTACTTATTCAATCAAAATAGTTTATACTTCAAAACTAAAATCATTTTTATTTCAAAGCTATTTATTCAATCAAAATAGATTATGCTTCCAAACCAAAAAAATTTCAAACATATATTCATTTCAAAATCGTAATACGCTCAAAGTATAACTCTTTCGAAACCAAAAATACTTGAAACAATTACACTTTGAAAATCATAACATTTCAAAATCATACATTTGAAATCATGAAAAATTCCTTTAATTCTTTACATTTTACAAATTTATTCAATTAAACCAAAATTTCAAATTTCCAATTTAATTCAAATCAGACCATAATTTTCAATTCAATTCAGTTTCCTTTCAAACATTTCAAATCTTATCAATTTAAATATAGATTTGATCCACAAAATAAACTATTAAATTTTTAATATACTTCAAAGCTTTAATATCCCACATTTCGAAACTAAATTTTATAATTTCATATATCTCAAATTTAACTTCATTATTACATAGTTTTGAAATATTCATTTCATAATTCCAATATCATTTAAATAAACTCAAGTTCCAAGTAAACCAAATATCTTTCCATACAAATATAAACTTCAAATATTCATTTATCAAAATCAAATATCATTCCAAATTCATATTCTTTCTCAAAATAAAGATCAAATCATTTCCAAACCATTTAAATCATCAAAATATCATATCCTTTCAAAACCTCATTATCAAATCATTATTTGAATTCAATTTCAAATATTCAAATTTAGATATCATTTTAAAAATCAATTATGTCATTTATTTACTATTTCAAATATCATTACAAATACATTTCAAAATTCAATTCAAAAATTCATTTATCTCATTTCATTCAAATTAACACATAACCAGTAAACCTTATTTAAATTCAAATTCAATTTAAATTCCTTAAAAATTCAAATTTACATATTAAATATATATTCAAACTTCTTAAATTTCACAAATAATCAAGTCCAAATGCTAATCGTTTAACACTTTAAAATATGACTCAAATAGTGTTAAAATCTATAATATTTCAAACATTGTCAAAATATAGCAACGACAGCATTTATAAAGTGCTATCGTAGCTTTAAATTTCTAAAATAGTTTAGTTTAGGAACAACGACATTTATAAAATGCCTTAATAGATATTTAGTTACTTCAAACAAAGTTAAATTCAAAACAACAGCATTTTTAAAGTGCTGTCATAAAACTACAGTATTTTAGAAATGCTATTAATAAAATTCCAGATTTTATTATAACTTCAGAATCATTAAACATCAAAAATTTTCTATTTTAAATTTTTAAATCATATTTCTAAACTTTAAAATTTCACATTTAAATCAACTTAACATATGTTTTATCATAACAAAAATTATAATTAAATATCAAATTAAAACTCACTTTCATTTGTTAAGTCAAAATTTCACTGTTTCTTAACTTATAAATTTCAAAAAAACTTAACATTTTCTTCAAATATCATTTAAAAACTTTAAATTTAATTTCCATTATTTACTTACATTTTAAAAAAAAATAAAGTCAAAAATCACATTTACTTCAAATTTACGTACTTAAATTCACAATCTCAAGATTTAATGTTTAATTTTATTAAAACCATAAAATATATATTTTTAAATCAAAATTCATACTTTTGAAAATAATATTTTGGTCAAAATCATTTAAAAATATACCACGGGGTCGGTATATAATTTTTTAACCTAGGTCAAGTGATACGGATATATATCATCTTAATCCGCAAATGGTTCTATCATTTCAAACCCGCAATCCCAAGTGAAATAAATACAATAAAAATCACTCAGGCCTATCATTTCATCCCATAATGATTTTTCCCTATTCTATTGTCCGTTCGGGTATGTATCATTTCAACGCATAGTGATTCTTTTCTAACAAGGAACATGCGGTGTGAATATATGCATAAATAATATAAACAATGTCAATGTCACAATATAATGTCATATATCAAATGTCAGGTGATAATTAACAGTTTTAACATGGTAATAACATGGCATAGCATATCATGTGATCATCACTAACTTGTACAAACATTTTATATTACTATACACTTGCCATCAATTTACTATTTCATAAGTAAATATGTCAGAGCGAGAAAGACTCACCTTTTACGAAGCTAGGGACCAAAACAACACACAAGCAAGATTCCAAGGGCACGACAAGCACGATTCATCACGACACGACATGAAATTGGATTCAAATGAGAGAGATAGCCAAGATATGATCTTGTATGCGACAACCAAAACAAGACATTGAAAACATGAATATTCAATACAAAACAATGTTGAACAAATTGAAGTATAAAAGCGATAAAGACAAGATAGCTTAACCTTGCCTTAACCATCTAAATGCTTGGCCATAATAGAACATATGCTAGGCTAAAGTGATTTTTTGGTGGTAAATGGCTTAGATTTGGATTCACATATGCATGGCAACATGAAGTGAAGGGGTAGGAGAGTTGCAAAGTGAAGAATGCAAAGAACAAGGCAAAAAGGAAGGGTTTGTTCAACTTTTTGGCTCGGCTATGTGTAAGTGGGGCTCGGCTAAAGCATGGTATAGGTTTGGACATGTCGGATGATGGCTAGAGTGATGGCCAAAGGAGGTGAACTTGCTGGTGGTGGCGGCGGCTAAGGGGTTGGCGAAAGTGAAATAGGAAGGGTATGTGATGTTATGTGGTCTAGGCACTGTTTTCAAGGGTTGGAACTTGCAAATTTGTCGAGCTATCATCATAAGGAGGCACGGCCTGAACATGGTCAGAGAAGGAGGAGGTGGAGTTGCTTTAGACGGTGGTGGTGTGATTGGTGGTGAAGGTGGAGAGTGGAGCCAAGCAAAGCCTTGAAAAGAGGAAGGAAAAATCAATGAAAGAAGAGGAGAAAATGAGGTAAAAATGGAACAAGCCATTATTAATTTTTGTTGCAGAAATGAATGGCCAAACTTGTGATGGAACGAAAAGTTTTTCTGATGTGAATTCAACATAAAACACATGGCAAAGCATAAGGAAGTAGACGGCTACTCAATGAAAAGTCAAAAGAAGATGTGAAGCCAAAGGTAAGTGAAAAGTCACATGCAAATGAAAGGGTTTTGTCTCTTAGAATTTCTTTTTCTTTTTTTCAAATTAAATAATAAAAATTTCAGTAAATAAAAATAAAAAGCTTAACAAAATAAAGTGAAGAAGAAAATAAATAAATATTTTGTATAAAAATATAAAATAATTAAGAAAATAGCACAATAATAGAGACTAGGGTGAAAAATTGTGGATAAAATACAATAAGCTTTAGAAAATTAAAATCACACTTTTAAAATGTGTTGAAAATAAAATAAATACATAATATGACATATTACACATATTAGAACATGTTTTGACAAATAAAAATATTATTTATATAAATTAAAATAGACAATTTTGTTAAACAAATCAATTTACATACAATATTGTAAAAAGCATGACTTTCACAATATAAATCGGATTTCAACGAAACAAAAAATAGTGTTCTTGAAATTTTATTTATTTTGATAATAAAATATAAAATTCAAGTTTTCATGTATTTAAATTTTAAATTTAAAAGCCAAAGTTTGACCAGATTGACCAAAAATCCACATTTTTGTAAAATATTTAATTTATTCATGTTTGAAATTCTAATTTACATAAAAATCAAAATTCATATTTAAAATAACAAAGTTATTCATTTTAATAAATAAAAATAAAGTTTTTAAATCAGTTATTTAATTTAGAATAATTTAAATATACAATTAAAATAATCACAAAATACAAGGTTGTTACACATCAACGAATTGAAATTGGATGATGATCAAAGGAGGTTGATGGAAAAGGTTGTTCCTTCCATTGTTGTTGTTGCAGGGTGCCGACAATTTGTAGTGGTACTCCCTTGTCCTCTATCTCGTCCTCTTCTTGCAATCATTCTCAATATCAGTGAATAGTAAGAAAATTGATTTAAGCCTATGGACAAGATATCTTAGGTAATATACTTATTCTAGGGAATTTTAATCACTATCTCTAATGCGTCACCTAATGAGTTATACTCCAAAGCTAAAGTTCTTACTCAACCTTCAGCTCTGATACCACATTGTGACGACCCGGGCTCGGCACTCGAAAATCGGCATCCAATACATCACCTATATTTGAATGCCGGAGATTCAAACGTCGAGTCCGGTTCGCCGGAGCTTATAACACATTAGGTGAAAACAGCACAGCGGAAACAAAGAAGAATTTATTGATACACAACAATAATACAACACGAAACAAAAAAGCCCAACAACATCAGAGATAAAATACAACAGCGGAAAATATAGCAACAGTGGAATACAACAGCATGATCTCGAAAGAGAGAGAGAGAGAGAGAGAGAGAGAATCGAACAGACTACATCTTCACTCCAAATCTCCAAAGCAAAATGCTCAAAACCACTATCATGCTGTAGTGAAGCAAATGCGATCCTAAACCAAAACTTCCAAGATTGCCAAATCTGCATCTACTGATCTGAACTAGCTTTAGAACCTACTGATAACCTGATTCTAGGCTGCCTGTGTGGAAAATTATGGGCACCCAGAGTTTAGAAAAGGGAATAATAAACTCCGAGTCAATTATGGGACTGGTGTGAGCAAATATAAAAACAGTTGTTTGAACAAAAGAAATAAAAAGAAATCTGTTATACTTTTTGGAAAAATAAACTACCATAAGGTCTCCCGTCACACACACAATGCAATCGCACACTTGTGGGGGGTTTCTCCTTATGGTAGTCGAACATGCTTGATACGCAAAAATCATTTCGATATTATTGTTAGTGCATAGTGTGGAAAACATTTCGAAAGTATAATATTAATCTTAGCCAGCATACGTATCATTATATTATGCTTACTATAGCTCCCATTTTAAATGGCAGGTTATACAACTAAAACCGTACAGGGCGCGAATTGATTGTTTGGATTTCCAACAAATGGTCAAGGCTAAGGAACTTCCTTTCCGAATGGGTACGCCTCTGGTGGGACGCCCCAGAACCTAACCGAATGTCTGCTAACACAAGGCTGGGTTACCTCTATAACTAAGTAACTAACTATCACGAGTATGCTATCCCACGGTCGTAACCAACCCTTACCGAGGCGCTAAAACAACCAACAACCAAATAAGTAAAATATCCGGGCTCCATACCATAATGCCAATTTTTATCCAGAAGGAAATGCATATACCATGAGGGGTGCGACCCTCATAACCTTGCTGCATCCTTTCCTGTTTCGACCATTTCCAGGGTATGAGGTTCAATGAAGTCTCGTCCCACAAAGCTACGTTTTTCATAAGCCATGCTTCGATCAATCCAATGCTCAGCACTTAGCATGACACGTTACCAAATTGGGAATATATCACTAGTAACCATCAACTACATAACCTCTGAGATCGTACATCTCAGAGAAGGGTGTTAAGCTAAGAGAATAAATTCTCCGCCACCAAACAGAAATGTATTTGATAGAAACTAGATTTACATCTCAAAGTGTAATGTCAGACATACATCCGTATAAGTCCATCCTAGGTCTGAATGGAACCGAAGGCACTTCGTCCAATTAAGGAAAAAGTCCTTGCAAATCCGGATATTCCCTAATCACGTCTGGACACCCCATCACATAGAGTAATCTAAATCTCTATACCGGAGCCACTTGGTATAGAGACATTCAACAGGAAATCCTTTCGTTTTCGAAAATACCCAGTCTTCAACCCACCGTCTTCAAATGCAATCTCATTTCCATTATTCGGAATGGGTTTTATGACTTAACATCCTGTCTCGCTAATCCGAATAATGAACGTTTATTTTAAAAACATGTGAATATATCCAGATCTAAATTTAGTCACAACAAATTTCCATTTTTCGATCTTTCAGATAACCATTTGGAATCTGACCCTCGGTCGCATTGAAATTCAAATGTAGTTTTAAAGGCCAAGTTTGTTTAAGTAACAATTTTTATTCAATTCAGAAGTTCACATTCACATAGAAATACATCACAGATAAAATATCTATCACTGCTCAATCCAAAACAATTCATATCACAGAAATATACACATCAGAGATATCAAACAATCCAAGGCATTCAGTATAATCCAATCATCCATAAAAAAGATTAATTAATCACCTAATTATAATTAATTTAATTAACTCAAAATTAATTAATTACTTATGAATTAATTACCTAACATTGCTTAATTATCATTAATTTATTACAAACCAATTGATATTATTTTAACTAAGTAATGGAATTAATAATCCTTAATCATCCATTTTAACTGATCATCCCCAACTAATTCATTATCCCTTAATTAATCACATAAATTAATTAACCTTAAGTCAATTACATTAATTAATTAATCCTTAATTAATTACATTAATTAATTAACCCTTAATTAATTACGTTAATTAATTAACCCTTAATTAATTACATAACTTAATTATTCTCTAATTAGTTAATTAACCTTTAATTATTAAGTGATTAACCATTAATTAGTAATTAATTAACCTTTAACAAATTAATTATCCTTTAATTAATTTCATTAAGTAATTATTCTTTAATTACTCACTCTTTAATTAATTACATAAGTAATTATCCTATAACTAATTGCCTTTTAATTACTTACATGAACTAATTAACCTTTAATTAATTATCCTTTAATCATTAATTAACCTTTAATTACTAATATTCCTTTAATTACGTATATTAAGTAATTATCTTTTAAGTAATTATCCTTTAATTAATTACATTAATTAGTTAACCTTTAATTAATCAATTATAGTTAACATATAAATTAACTTAAGACCTTAAGTTCAATGATAATTAAAATACAATATTTATATTCTTAATTAAGCACTTAATTACACTATTTAATTTATTTTAAATAAACTTGAGAATTAACTTAATTAATTCAAGTTAAAAAAATTATACAACTCTTATCTTATCCAATCATTTAAATAAACATAAATTATTTAAAAGAAATTTATTTAAGAAAATAGTCCAAAACTTGGTTTATTTAAATTTTCAAAACTTGATATTTTTAAAATTTTAAAACTGTTATAACATATACCCGAGATAATTCGAGTTCCCACCCGAGCCAAATGCACATTTACCCGAGTACAAACCCGAATAAACCTCCCCTTTTTTCTTTTCAAAACTTGATTTTAGTTTAAATTTTAAAAACTATTACATACTCGCGTACCATCCCTGTCTTTAACCCGAGGCCGTCCTCGAGCCTTCCCCACATTTCCTCGAGATCAAACCAGAGACACATCTTCTTCCCCAGGCTCAAATAATCACCAGGCATCATCGTGCACACGTGCACGTCCAAACCGACCACCTTCGACCATCGCCGTGACAACTCGCAAGGCCCCGATGACCTCGCCGACGACCCAGATCAACCAGCACCATCGACTCGCCTGGAAACCAAAATCGAGCACTTGAGCAACCCCTAAACCCAAAACTGATCAACTAAAACGTCTCGCAACGCCACCATCGATTGCCAAAGACGACGTCCACTTGCATGCACCTTTTCCTTGCTTCCACGCTTTGATTCCACCACCTGCGATCGATCCCGATGCACCTATGTCGATGCATGAACCTCGACAACCTCTTCGACCAAAACCAGCCATTAAACCTTATGTTGTCGTCATCCCGCCACTATGGCGATTTATAAATCGCACCACCATTTTTCCCTCGATTTCCATTCTTCACTCTACCTCTAGTAACAGGCACGACATGAAACTCGTCGCCGATCGCCGTGAATTGACAAAAATCCAAAAACCGATCATTTCATGATATCTCCACAAACCCAAACTTAAAAATCATGATTTTAATATCGAATTCATGATTTCCAAATGCGAATCAGGTTATATACTCAAAACATGAAATTTAGATAACTGATTTTCTGACTTTTAATTGATCATCACTGTAATATCCAAATTTCAAAATATTTAATCAACATTTTCACTTGAAACCATTTTTAGACATGATGTTAAATTCATATAAAAACTTTTCATTTAGAGATCCTAACCTAAAAGAGACTAGGGGAAAAGAAATTTAGATTTGAACTTTTTTAAAAAAACCTGTAAAGCTTAGAATAGGAGTATCACAGACATACACACAATCATTTGCATATATGTGTGTGTGTGTGTGTGTGTGTGTGTCTATATACATGCAAGGTTATTTGCATCCATATAATCATTTTTTTCAACGTACTTCAAGTATTATCACATATCTCAAAGTACATACCCAGGTTTGTTTTTTTATAAAAGTGTTTACTTGCCTGTATTGAAAGAAAACGAGAATAGGCTTATTGAAAGAAAACTGGAAATGCTTTGAATTTGCACTGAAAACTTGGTTTTTAATCTGACTTGCTTCGAGACTGAGATGATCTTGCTTAAATTGTTTCAAGTTTGAGATAATCTGATCTATAACTTGCTTTAAGCTGAGTTGAACTTGCTTCAAGCTTTCAGATTGAAGATTTGTTTGAGTTGAATCTCTACTTTGCTTTGTTTTCCAGGTTTTGATTTTGAAAAATTTATGGAAACAAAGAAGTTGTTGTTTGATTTTTCTTTTTCATAGCTTTTCTGGTTTTTTCTTAAGTTTCCAGGTTTAAAATTTTTTGAGAGAAAACCTAAATAATGAAGAAAATGAGAGAGTAGAGAAGTAGAGATGTGTTGATAATCTATTTTTTAATTTTATTTATCATTTTAAAAATAAAATGAGATTAATGACACTTGTTATTGCATGATGTATTTAACTTACATTTTCTTATGCATGTTATAATTTACTTAACACTTGTTCAAATTTATGTTACATATTTACACTTGTAATTTGCATGTTAATTAATTTTTAAATATGCTTTTATAAAAAAATTATATTATATTTTATTATTTAGTTTAATATATATATATATATATATATATACAAACTTTTTTTATTCATGAATAATTTTAAAAGAAAGAATATAAAATTTTTATTAAATCTTTTTCAACTAAAGATATTATACTTTTTAATAATTAAATATTTATCTTTCGTGTTTCAAAATATAGAATTTAATTTTAAATTGCTTTTTAAAATTACTATTCAAACCATAACTTCCGAATCACAATGTATATATACGTATATGTATATATATTAAAATTAGAAAACATATTTTTTATTAGTTTTTAAAATGTAATTTTTTTATTAAATCCCATTTATTTTTAAGATATTTATTTTTCAATTTCAAATCAAAAATCTATTTACAATCTATTTATATATATAAACAACACATATCTTGTTTGTTTTGGGAAAAATTCAAATTAATTCATAAATCAATCCTAAAAATTATATTAATTACTAAATTAAATTTGATTTAAAAACAGGATCTTTACGCGCACCTACTCTCCTCTCTTCCTTCCTCGTCTCTCAACTAAACTCGAAATCGACAATGCCATTTCCATCACCATTGTGAGCTCCATACTTCCAAACCTAATACCTCATACCCGATTCCCTCCTCCAAACATGTCCACACAGTACCCAACCATACCACCATCCCTCTTATTGGACCACTCTAGTTTCAACTGCATACCCCCATGCTTCTTCCCTAGGTCCTAAACTACCTCATAACCATGAATTCGAACTCCATTCCATGAATCAATGAACCAATTTCCAAACAAACTCAACCCTAGCTAGAATCCCCACATTCAAACACTCCATACTTATCATAGGAATGCCTGAGCTCAACCAAGCTTATACAGAACATAGATTTAGGCTCTCCTACTTACTAAATCAATTTTAGTAAATTTTAGTTAAGTATATAAATGGTTCTCAGTTTTTAAAAGTTTGTTTTTGGAGAAAAAAGGCTCCATTTCTTTTATCAGGCACGACTTATAAAGGAGGGAAAGTATAGCTGCATGTATGGGAAGAGATAGGCTACACAGTGAAGTATGGTGAGGGTTGATGAGGTATGGGTTAGTGGTATAATATTTTATATTATAGTATTCTCCACTAACGTGTCGAAATTTTTTAAACTCCAAGCAAAGCATGCCGCCTAACATTCTGTATGTAATACCCATATTTCGGATAGAATGGAGTGAGGCCTAATTTGATCATATGTTGAAAGTAGCTTTTCAGACCCACTTATATTATATTAAATCCTTAAATTAATTTCTACGCATTGATCTCAGGTGACCAAACGATACATCTGATTACCACGAATATCGATGGCATATAATAATTCATTATTATGGATTCGATGAAACTAGTTTCCTCGAAATCTGAGAAAGTGCCTCGGAAGGCTATTTTTATACGTTAATTAAAATGAAGTATTATAAAAACCAAATTAATCACTTTTACATCTAATTTAAAAGTTTACTATCTTCATTCTTATTTAAATGGAATTCAAATCAACTTTTGAAATCATTTTTATTCGCATTAAATTCAGGATTTGATTATCTAAGCAATTCTTAATATTAAATTTAACAATTTTATTACCAAATAAATCGCTAAATTTGAAACTCAAGTTATTTAATGTACAAAATTAACTTTTCAATATTAAAAATCAATTAAACATTCCAAATTAAAATTGCTAAAATTCTAGGTTATTACAGAACCAAGTAATGACTAATCCCATATTTGAAGAATGTATGTAATCCAAACCTAAAGAATGGACAAAAAAAGTGAATCACAGAGAAGAGCACAACGCACTTCTCGATGCAATTAAGAAAGGGTTAACTACAAGGTTCGAATTGAATAAGGAGAATGAATTTATCCAACATAACTTAGTGGGTGCTCCTCGTTTCAATGAAATTATACCTCTAGAAAAAATATACTTGAGAGCACACACATCACTCTTGGGAACTTCCAAGATGGACCTCACTTTATAAGGGCATGGGAATATTTCACATTAATTTAAGCATGCCAACAACTCTCTAGATTGATGTGAACATAATCTAATCGGTGTGACCCACATGGCTTGGCTCCTTGACGCGTTTTCTTTTTAGTTTATCCAGTGTTGGATACCAATGTTATGAACGAGCAAAAATCTTTTTAGAATGATGAAGCATAATGACTTGGAGGTTGCACCCCCTTTATCCACGTTTTGGTTTTAGTCATTTTTGACAAAGGATGACAAAGTTCAATGTAGTAAACATAGTCTTAGAATGATGAAAACAAATGAAGATAGCAGAATCGAAATCGATAGTCGAGAAATAAACTGTTGGTAATAACTACGTGATTGGCATATGAGAATTAAATTGCATATACTTACCACACATGAAATGAATCAAACGCTTAAAACATTTGATTCGTACTTGTGCTTGATTTTGTCATTTCAATATTAATAAAAACACTTAAAAATTATTGTTTAAATTGATCTTTTAAAAGACATTTACAATATATGATGACCCACCTGCTTGACTCTTAGAAATTGACACTAATACATCCTCGGTATTTACATGCCATAAATCCAAGCGCCGAAGAGGTAGATTATCATGAGGTAAAGGAAAATAAAGATATAAGACAGAATAAAAATAGAATCTCGCATTGTATTTAAAAAGTGATAATCATTTAAGTAGTACATATAATCGCTCGCAAAGTGAGGTATCAGTCATGATCCTAACTAGGATAATTATAAGGGCATATCCCTACAGGTGCTGGTAGATACATATACGTAATACAAACATAGCGGAAAGTGGTTGTAATAACGAAAAAAGAACTGAATTGCTTCATGCTTCATGCTTCCTCCTTCATGCTCCAAATTTTTAATAATTAGTTAACTGCTAGGCAACCCGGGAAGTTAGGGCACTCAGAGTTTAAGGGGAGAGAAAAATAAACTCCGGGTTTGTCATGGGACTGGTGTGAGAAACTCAAAATATGGATTTGAAAAACAAAAGGTATCTCATAAGACTGTGTCCATAATAAATATGGATTGGTTTTTACCTTATAATAACCAAAACATTTGATATGCAAAAAACATTTGATATTATTTTTAATGACATTCCTTTGAAAACATTTTGCAAGTAAACTTATTAATCTTAGCCGAAATTGTTGCCATTATTAAATTCTGAATATGTTTGTCTCTACAAACAATACTCTCATAAGGCTCGTTCGAAGAATGGATTTCCGTACAATGGCAGGCAAGGGACTACCTACCGTATAGTACATCTCTAGAGGAATGTGCTAAGGATACACGAAGAATCCTCTCATCTGGAAAGACCGATCTATCCCTATCTAGCACTCATACATGGCTTGGATAGAAATCGAGTATGACATCACCTCGGTCGTAACTGACCTATCTAAGATCTCATTGCATACACCACATACTTGACATATAGATATTAATCTAGAAAGGTGGTGGCCATACCCAAATGGTTGTGAACAACATAGCTTTGCAGCGTACCATGTTTAAGCCATTACCGAGTGATGAGTCCTGAGGTGGCGATTACCTTTCACATAGCATGTTCCAATTTAAATGCCATATGGCCATCCCATAGTCACACAACTGATTTCTACAAATATATAAATCCTAAGCTCGTACGTCTCGGGAAAGGGTGTTAAGCTAAGAGAAGTTGTTTTTTTAGCCATCAAACAGATGATACGTTCACAGAGATCAATTTATGTAACTAGAAATGCAACGTCGGACATTCACCATAGAAATTTTCTTATAACAAGACAAAACAAAGGCACACTTCTACCACATCCTATCATGAATTACCCCTAGGATCAGCAGCGAGAAGACCTTGCATCGAAGATCTTAAATGAAGAACCACTGCCACATAATATGATATGGAAAATTTCCCACGAGGGTCAGGATAGGCCCTCTTACATTCCATCTTCTAAATCATATCCATGTATTTTACTTCGAACATATAAATTGGTTCGAAGTGGTCTACGGATAAAATCCGACCCCAATTCTTCGATCCAATCATCGGTAAAAAGAAGTTCTGTAAATAGGGAATCATTCAACAATTGATTAATTTTTTTATCAAAATATCTTTTGGAGATACATATATTTCTAAAACATTCTTTCTAGTATATACGGAATCATTAAACCTCCCTTATCAAATCCCTTGATCACTCTAAACCGTTTTAAAACTGGGAATTATTCAAAATCATTTCATTTTTCACTTAGGAAAATATTGATCCAAGTAAACCAAATTTACTATCCCATCCATCGGGCCAGTGTGAATAATTAGGATCGCAGGAAACTGGGTTTCTAAACTCAAGCCTAAACATTATCTCTCTCACACCCATAAGGCGGTCTTAAATCATTTAATATTTAACCATTACATAAATCTTTCAAATCACTTCTAAAATACTTTATTATTCATTGAAAAACATTTACAAAAGTTTTGAAAAGAATGGTAGTGTTTAAAACTGTATTTCAAAAGTTATAGAAAAGTGCCGAGGAAAAGTGCTTAGGAAAGTGCTGTGGAAAAGTGCTACGGAAAGTGCTTTTTAAGCTATATTGATCAAAACTATTTTTTATCCTTTGGAAATCCATTTTTATAACTCAAACCACTTTTAAAATATATTAAAAGATTTTTATAATTTATTTCATATTTTAAACAATTTTAAAATATCATTTTTAAAGAAATCCTTTTATAGATTCCAAGATGCAAAAGCGCAATATTTCCAAAAACTTGTTTTTATAATATTTCAAAATCCACATCTTCAAATCTCAATTTTATTTCTTTATTTTAAAACCATGGATATAATAGTTCAAAAAATTCTTATCTCAAAGCATTTTGAGCTATGTTCCATTATATATACTCGTTTAACTTTTATGTAGGAAATCACGAACTACCATTACGCGACACGCCTATTTTGGCTAAATTTTCAATTACTTTTCAAACTTCACCAAAGCACTTTCATATGTTTATAAAACATGTCTAACTCATTTTGAACCAATTTAAAGTGGTTCAACTTTCCATATACACTAATTCATTAAATAAAGGAAAGTGACTTTCTTTGTGTTTATCAATGTGTACTTCCATGACTTGCATATATATATATATAACATTCATAGTTAGTAACCATTATCAACAATCATAATCAAACATATCTAACATCCAATAGCATATAACACTATAGTATCGGAGTTTCTCACCTCGGTTTTAAACGATTAACTAAAAATTGGCTGTAGCTCCGCTATTTGGATTTTAAAGCTCATGATCCTATGGACTTAAGCTCCTTGGTGGCCTGGCCTAAGCTTGGGAAGGCTTGAAGAGCTCTGGCTCAGGGTAGAGGAATAGGAAGGCTCAGGGCACAATGGAGGAGGTGGGGGCCGTGTATGCGAAGAGGAAGAGTGGAATTTTGGAATCATTTGAAGGTTCTTAAATGTATATAAGTATATATGTAACGACCCGTAAATTTTAGTGGTTTATTAATCTAATTAATTAAATTTTGTGAAATTTTATATCATAAAACTTGGAAATAAAATTTAATATTTTGGAATACGTCTAATTTAACATAGAAAATGTTGAATTTTCATCTGAAAATATGGAAGTTTATTTTCTTGTGTAATTTTATTTCAATTCAAATCAGTTAAAATAAATAATAATAAAATAATTTTCAAACCTAAAACTTTTACATAGTAAATTTGTAAATCATCTTCTGAGTGAGACATCATCTTTCATTTCTTCAAATTTGGACTTTATTGCTCCGCTTATCTTATTTTCGACAGATTTGCTACATTTTCGGTACCGATTATCGACTTTTGATAGGAGGATAGTACCACTGATATATGTATACCGTTTTTACCGTCTCATCGTGCCGATCTCTATGGTATGGTTAATTCTGTGTTTTGAATTATTGTACGAAACGGAATCCCTGTAAGCAATAATAGTATATGCTCTACAACTTGCATCATGTTTGGACTGTGACCATTCACTATCCATCGGTTAAACTGTAATGCTACTTACAATTCCGTTTCCGTGAATTCAAGCAGTCACCAACCATTTTTATTCAGCTTTTGACCTTTTGTTATTCCACCATTTCAATTTGTACCCACTGGTTCATTTCATTTTCTATCCGATCCATTGGAAAACAAAATATATTAGTAAGTGTACTCTCTTCACAGTTGCTTTCTTCCTCTCCTCTATGTTTATTTTTAGCCTGCTACTTGCAAATGTCCAATCCTCCCTCCTACATTTGCTACTTTCATCCACCGTGCATGCAAGCCTCTTTCCAATCCGTCAGCCAACCCTATCTCCGGCCTTCATGCCGAGCCTGTCACCATACTCTCCACACAGGCCCATCCACCTCTCTCACTAGCTTGCGTTCCCCTTCCTCACCGCACCGGGCCCGCCCGAGCATGCAAGCACCCCAGCATGGTCACCGTTCCACCTCACCATTATAGCATTAACTTGCCTATATATTTCAATTTTGCATAGTAAAGTATATATATTGTTATATATGTGTAGATCTAATATTGTGTCGGTTTATATATGTTGGTGTGTGTGTATATATATACATTAGTTAATATATATAGATATTATGTTGTATAAATGTTTTCACTTCGGGTTTTTTATGACTAGAGATTTTATTTTTATATTAATATAGAAGTTGCTGCAAATATGTTAGTTTAATGCATATAAGTGTTCAGCCGTTGTTTAATATATTATTTTATAAAATTTTGGTCTAATAGTTTATATATATCAATCTATATATGATTGCTTCAGCAGTAATATGTTAGTGTATATTTATTTGTTTTACCTATTATACTAGATGCTCTTAGTTATATTTAAAGATTATATGCATGTCAGGTTTATATGTATATACATATTTTTGCAAATGAATATAATAATCAATATATATTGTTTTACTAGCTTATCTTTATAATATGTTAGTAATAGTATGTCTATTTGAGGAAGCTCACTTATATTTGTTTATATATAGTCTATAGATGATTTTTAATAGCTTAAATAGTTGACAGATTGTTCCTAAATGTATATTGTTATATAGGAGTGTTGTTCAGCTACATGTTTTAATTATTTTTTCCTAATATATAAGTATATAAGGTTGCTTAGGGTATAAGTTATATAATAGACTAGTTCATATATGTGTTTATTTAAGTTTGTATGTATGTGTTTGAACAGAAACATGATTATTGATATAGTGTATTATAAGTTATACATAAACTGCTGACTTATATTTTAAAATAATAAAAATTATGTTTGATATATATCTAGTCTTACTTTATATATATTTGTTTTATGTAGGCAATATGTATAAGGTTGTTCATATAGTACATAAGTTATAGATTGGTGTTATATTGGTTTTAAATATTTTTTTTTAAATGTAATATAATATATGGATTTTTATGTTATATATTTTATTATTGATTTTATTATATTTGGATATGGATTTTGATTATATGTATATATTGATTTAAATGTGTAAATATTTTGCATTTTAATAAGTTAATATATAAGTATTCATTTAATTTCAAATGTGTTTGAATTTTGAATTTGATCTATATATATATATATAGTTATAAGTAAGATGTCTTATACCATTCATCTTTATTCATCCAGTTTTGACCAAATTCGACAACTCCTAATTGTCGGCTTCGTTCGTCAATTCAAGTTCAATCTTGCCTTGTTTTGAGATTCGTGCCTGGATCCGTAGCTCATTTCTTAGTCAAATCTATCTAGCCTCGAAAGCTGAGCAATCACTCACGATTAATGTTCTTATATGTAACGCCCCACCCCAAGACCCACCTTAGTAAAGAGAATTAACGAGTGATTCCGTCTACTAAAGCGGAGAATAGGGCTGGTTAAGGGCGACCATCTATAACTTTGTCTTAAACATCTACTGAATACGTCGATAAATGCATTATGATTTTTCTTTTCTGTCTCAATGGATCGACATACATAGTAAATGCTTAATCCAAAATTATAGGTGGCTAATGGATCTATCAGAACAAAATACAATAACTATATGTAAAGCACATCACAGAACAGTAATAAACATCATATATATACATATACACCGATACATGTTTAGTACAATACAATATGAATGCAATAAAGGTGGTACGGTACACGACCACGCCATATATATCGAATTAATTGTAAATACATCAGAGTCAAGCGGAAAGAAATAAAAACTACACAAAAGTCCTAGGCTGGTATCCAAGCAAATGCATCAAAGCAAGGTCCCGTAACAGATAGCTAACCTGAAAAAAACTCGGTCTGACTCGAGTACAAAGTACACGGGTCAGTCTAGCTAAAATAATCAGTTAATGAGGGTAGAAGATAATATGAAGCATAAGATAAAAGGTGATAATTCTTTTCGAATGAGAAGAGGCCACAGAAAGAATATAACCCATGACTTAAGTGAAATAATGTCACTTAAGTATACAAAGACCTCAAAAGAGGTAAGTTCAATAATACTAGCCAAATAATATAAACATTCGCCTCATATCATCGACGACATTCCAAAATGTATACATGGTTTCCATGAACCATATCTCCTCAAAAGGTAAAACATCAATACAAAATCTCGCCAAAAAGGAAAACATAAGACATTCTCAAGTAGGATGATCCCAAACTCAAATATAAAAGAATCTCCAAACTCAATTATACCTCATCTCATCGGTATAAATGTATATAAATCTCAATCTCAACTCGCCAGAATGGCAAGGCCTAGAATATCCTATAAATTCATGAAATCATCCAAACTCATAACTCAAGGAACTCAATAAGAGTTCAAGACATCATAAATGAAATCACCTACATACGGCATCTCATATAGCACTAGGCTATCGATGTAATCAAACATCTTAAAATGGTGAAATCATAATAAAATAGAAAACTCAGAAAACCATGATAGGCCAAATCCCCAATTGCAATGCCGAAGCAATGCTGCACGTGCTAAACTCAGACGGCCGAAGCCTCAGACAAGGTCGCTAACACCTCCCAAAGCAGTTCGTCCTCATGACAAGGTCGCTGACACCTCTCCAAGCAATTTTGTCAGCCCTAACAAGGTCGCTAACACCTCCCGAAGCAGTTTGTCCTCATGACAAGGTCGCTGACACCTCCCCAAGCAGTTTTGTCGGCCCTAACAAGGTCGCTAACACCTCCCGAAGCAGTTTGTCCTCATGACAAGGTCGCTGACACCTCCCCAAGCAGTTTTGTCAGCCCTAACAAGGTCGCTAACACCTCCCGAAGCAGTTTTGTTAGGTAAACATCGTGAATGTGCCACAAACTCACGGATAGGAACCCAAAAAGTGTTAACGTATGTCCCATACCATACATTCGCACTTAGAGGTTTACTAGCCATTAGTCGATGTCACACTAGAAACATCATAAAACTCATAAAATTATATCTCGCCTAGTCTCATTGGCGAGTGATAAAGAGACACAATACTTGTCTCATCTCATCGACAAGTATTAAATGGCAACGTAATTTTTCTCATCTTATCGACATGTGAAAATATCATGATGGTTCATCATAAACCATAAATTTCAAATTATGAAATCATTAACCCAAGACTTGCCTCATATCATTGGCAAGTAAACAAAACGTCATGATGGTTCTCATCGACCATACTCCTTCATAGGAGATCTCAAACCACGATACTTGCCAAACATTAACCATCTTAAATAATTCCAATAAATAGAAATTATAAAATTAAAAATATGCCATAAAATGGCAAAACATCTCAGAATCAATATTCCCAAATAGCTTCGATCGTACAAGTCCGAAATTAACCGAAATAGTAAACGCACATGTCCCATACCACGTGTTTTACTAAATCGTTTAATTCTCTTTCTTATACGTTCGAATAGTACAAAAGTGTATGTTTTATATTTAAAGTAGTTTACTAGAGAAAACAAGCTTTTAAACTTTTTTTTTTCTTTCTAAAAAGATTAATAAAACCAATATTTGAAGTTCCTTCATTATAGGAAATAAGTAGATTTTATATCAGAAAAATAATTTTAAAATAATATATAATAATAATTTGAAATTTTCATATATTTCAAAAATCACTTCAAAAATGGTTAGTGGAAACCATGCTCAAAAATAAAGAAAAACAAGAAAGGTAACTCAAGACCGATAACTTGAGTTCAATACGAATTCAATTCAAATTCTATTTAAATTTCAATTTCAAATTCTTCAAATATAGCTAACCTATTGATAGGCATCATATCTCTCAAAACATCTCAAAATAACATCAAAATCGAATAAGAATGAGAGCAAAAATAAACTAATACAATTCTCGGGTCAATAATTGTTATTGCTGTCATTTTGCTCTCGCAACAGCGACAAACAAACACAGTTTTGATCAAGCAAACCTCAAAATTTCAAGAAACACAAAACATGAAACTTTTAGTACAAAGTATAAGCTTTCCATAACATGTAAGATTATTAATTTTGGATAAGAAATGAGAAAGTTATGATAAAAATAGTTCAGAGATCTAAATTCAACACTGCTGTCATTTTGATCTCGGGATAGCAACGATCAAATGCAGTTTTGATCAATATAACTTCAAAATTTCAGAAACCTCAAAACATGAAACTTTTAGAACAAATTTTTAGATTTCCAGAACATTAAAGATTATTGAATTTGGATAAAAATTGAAGAAGTTATGCTTAATTTAGTTTCAGATTCAACAACAGAGCAAATAATAGTTTTGCTCTCGGGATTACAATAGAAACACTCAAATTTGAAATAGATAACTTCAAAATTATGAAAAACACAAAACATGAAACTTGTAGTATATGATCTAAGCTTTCCAAAACATCAAATATTCTTAAATTTGGTTAAGAAACGAAAGAGTTATGCTTAAATTACTAACAATATTAGTACTGAAATTTGACAGGGCAGAAACTATTACTCTGTTAAAAAAAGGATTTTGACGAAGAAATATTCAAAATATGAGAAAGTAACTAAAATAAAAGTTCTTCCACAGAAAATTATCTTTCTACTGCAAAAAGATTCAACACAATTGGATTTACCAATCAAAAGTTATGTCCATTTTACTTTCAAGTATTAACTCGGAAATGTTTTATATGGCTGTGCTATAGCATTAGTTTCAAACACAATTTCGACCCATTTAACAGCAGAATTTCGAAATATGATTAGAAGAAAACTTGTAGCTAATTGAAATAGCTTTCAGCCACAAAAAGATTGAGTCAATTTGGATTAGTCTACCTTATATTATCGTTGTTTTACTGCAGCTACTTTTTTTTATATCAAATTTTCAGCAAACAATAACACAAAAATCACACAACTTTTCAACCAAATTGCACACAATTGAATCAAAAATCATTCAAATAATAATATGCAGCAAACAAAGATTTAGAAATAGGCATGTGAGTGATTAACTCATCTCTATCCTTTAATTCAACAATCGTTATTATCACTTCGGCCCAAATTTCCAAACTAGTAAACCCTAAACAAAAAAATCAATCCAAAATATACCCAAAAGCCCTAATTTAGTTTACTGTAAATTGAGAATTCAAATCATTGAGATGCATTTAAGCTAGAGATGATTACCTGCAAAAATAAGCTCCTAAAGATGTTTAATTTACCATGAATTGAAGAAGAGATTTGATTTTTTCTTCTTCTAGGTTTTGAAAGAGGAATTGAGTTCTCTGGAGGGTTAGAGAAGAGAATGAAAATGTACGTACTGTAACTTTTCTCTTCTCATTTCTTAGGTTAATAGGCCAGTAAAGAATATTTACACTAATTGGGCTAAGGTCCAACAAAATAAAAGAAATAAGATTATGTTTTTTTTTTTTTTACTTAATCACTTAACCAAGTATGTTAAGAAATAAACTTATCAATATTTCAAGCTCTACTTCTTTAAAATTATGAAATTCATTACTTATGATAATAAAAATGTTTTATACCCAATTAAAAGATGATTTACATAATTAGAACATATTTATTATCATATTTCTCTATTTAAAGAAAATAGCAAATTTACATTTAATTACAAAACTCATTGTAATTAACACTATAAATTACACAAAAAAATCACAATTTTGTGTCATAAAATTCTATAACTCATTTCAAATATAGTTTTATGCTCAACTTATATTTTTAAACTCAATTCCATCATTTTATTAAATATAACCCATTTTAAAAGTAATTACTTCTTTTAAAAAAAAATATTAAATGAAGTAAAGAGCAATAATTAACAAAATTATTGCATTAACTCTAAATAAAACACATTTTCCTCATTTTATCCTTAAATATATTGTTTATTCCCAATAAACAATTTAATTTCCTCTTTAATTATTAATTTACGCTATTAAATTATAACTGCCGTTATAATTTAATATTTTCAGGTAATCGCAAAAACCAGGGTTGTTACAGACTCCTCCCCTTACAAAAATTGCGTCCCCGCAATTTTCTAGAAAAAGAGCTGTAAAAACATAAAAGATACAATTATCGAAGGATAAAGACAAGCTCGAATTTCAAATCATTCATACTCTCAATATGGAATGGTAGAAAGAAATAAGGAAAAACTCATTTGATTAATTCAATGGCCTATCATATGCTAATATAGTGATTAGCAAACCATCGAATTTTCCAAGAACTCGAAAGAATATCAAAGATATCTCGTCTTTGAATCAAAACTCAATAAGATGCTCAACAGTTAATCAATTGAAAATGATTGATTTCACAAAACTCTACGAATAGAGTCGGGATCAAACTCACTTAAAGCCGAACTCTAAGCAATAAAGAAGATCATCAATAGGATTTTCCGCATAAAGATACGGAAAGAAAAACCTCACAATAGAGTAGAAACAATAGACAAGATAGATAAATCACGAAATGACTTCTTACAGGGCCACCAAACTCGAAGGACCATGAAAATGCATGTCGTTATTATTAACTTAAGGATAGAATATACATAAGAGACAAGGATATAAGCTCGAATTACTTTTCAATCCAAGATATTTATAATTTTTAAATCTCAACATCTTTTAAATTTAAAATCTCAATTTTCAAAATTTGAAAATTTTCTAACTCTTTATTATATTACTTAGTAAGTAATTTAAAAATCAAATTAAAAGTCCAAATTTCTTATCTTACTTCAAAATTAATTTCGAAAGAAATTTGTAAATCCATAATAATAATCATCAAAACAAATTGAGGGTTTAAATTCTCTTTACTTTTTTTATTTATTAAACCACCTAAATAGTTTAAAAACAATCTTCAAGTTCTCTTATAACTTTTCTCTTAAAACATCCAATGTATATAATATAGATTCTAAAATCTCAAAATATACTTTCAATAAAGTATAGCTCAAGAATATTCTCACATATTCTCATCTTTAAAATTTCAAAATAAATAAATAAATAAATGGCTTTGCCTCGCCATTGAATCTCTAATAAATAGATATATCTGTTGGCTGCAGAGTTGACCGAATGATCAAAACTGCCTCGCCACTCTATTACTCATCTCTAAAATCAATGGCTGCAATTACCATTCAAAAATAAATTTAATATTTAATCTCAAAATATTATTTTCAAAATCTCAATCCTTAAAACACAAATCTTCGTGTTTGTTTGCCTCATCATAGCATTTAGGAGATTCCTATTGATAACGTTGATCGGGCGTATCGACCAGAACCCTTAACTACTCGATGGATAAACCAACACTCTCAAATTATTTCTATGAAAGAATACTGCTCATAAAAATATATTCTCAAAACATTCTTTGATTTTTCAAATATCTCAAAACTCCAATTTCTCTTTTTAAAACTCATATTTATATAGCTTCAAACCTCAAACCAAAGAACATTAAGAGAATGCATCGAGATATTCCCAGAATATTCGATTCTCAAAATCAACAAAAGGAGATAGAGCGTTCGTCAATCTTACGATGTCACGAGCCACTTCCAAAAAATCATCAAGATATAGGATAAGCAAGATATTCTTCTCGAAGGATAAGAAGCATACAAACCACAAATCGTTACTTCATACAAAGTAATGCTACAAAGGATAACACCGATCGAGTATTCGGAAAGGATAACTTAAAGAAACTGAATGATAAACTCAATCAAACTCGAATAATCTAGCAACTCACCTCATTCCTTAGTGGATGTCCTCATGGAAGGATAGTCGAAGGCTAAAAGCTAAAAATAAGGTTAATTCAACACTCAATTCCTTGTTTGGATGTCAAACCCAAACGGACTCATCAAAACTCAACAAAGTCACCTTGATTGGAATTCCGGTTATATCAACAACATCTGGATACTCAAGAGTGAATTCAGAAACTTCAAAATCATCATTGACATTCCAAAGTGATAGAAATAGTAAACCAATCAAAATAGGAAACCTAAATATACAATAGGATCCTAAAAAAAACAAAGGATTGGACTTAATATCAAATAAGTCAATCCACCTCAAATCAAATGCATCTCAAGATCGTGAGTAACAAACAAATACTCAATAAAGCAGCAACAAATAGAAAACTCAAAATGATTAGAACAAGCCAATCTTTATAGATCCCTCCAATAGGATTCACTACTCTCGAAGGAACACAACAAGAATACTATAAGAAATCAATAAGCTTCATCGATACGAACTCACTCGCATCGACAAAAATAAGAATAGAATAATCCCAAATAAGATTATTCACAAGATAAGATGACATCCAACTCTATTATGGAATACTACGGAATACAATGTATATTTTCCTAGACATATTCCATCTCAACAATCCCAAAACCCAAAAAAAGAATCAAGGCTCGATTCGAAAACAAGCTCGAATAAAGGACAATGATTCACTAGTATTGTACTTCGGTGTATCATGATATGCGTACTGTTTTGTGTTTATTCTACTTTGTTCTGATCACAGCTCTGATACCAAGCTGTAACGCCCCACCCCAAGACCCACCTTAGTAAAGAGAATTAACGAGTGATTCCGTCTACTAAAGCGGAGAATAGGGCTGGTTAAGGGCGACCATCTATAACTTTGTCTTAAACATCTACTGAATACGTCGATAAATGCATTATGATTTTTCTTTTCTGTCTCAATGGATCGACATACATAGTAAATGCTTAATCCAAAATTATAGGTGGCTAATGGATCTATCAGAACAAAATACAATAACTATATGTAAAGCACATCACAGAACAGTAATAAACATCATATATATACATATACACCGATACATGTTTAGTACAATACAATATGAATGCAATAAAGGTGGTACGGTACACGACCACGCCATATATATCGAATTAATTGTAAATACATCAGAGTCAAGCGGAAAGAAATAAAAACTACACAAAAGTCCTAGGCTGGTATCCAAGCAAATGCATCAAAGCAAGGTCCCGTAACAGATAGCTAACCTGAAAAAAACTCGGTCTGACTCGAGTACAAAGTACACGGGTCAGTCTAGCTAAAATAATCAGTTAATGAGGGTAGAAGATAATATGAAGCATAAGATAAAAGGTGATAATTCTTTTCGAATGAGAAGAGGCCACAGAAAGAATATAACCCATGACTTAAGTGAAATAATGTCACTTAAGTATACAAAGACCTCAAAAGAGGTAAGTTCAATAATACTAGCCAAATAATATAAACATTCGCCTCATATCATCGACGACATTCCAAAATGTATACATGGTTTCCATGAACCATATCTCCTCAAAAGGTAAAACATCAATACAAAATCTCGCCAAAAAGGAAAACATAAGACATTCTCAAGTAGGATGATCCCAAACTCAAATATAAAAGAATCTCCAAACTCAATTATACCTCATCTCATCGGTATAAATGTATATAAATCTCAATCTCAACTCGCCAGAATGGCAAGGCCTAGAATATCCTATAAATTCATGAAATCATCCAAACTCATAACTCAAGGAACTCAATAAGAGTTCAAGACATCATAAATGAAATCACCTACATACGGCATCTCATATAGCACTAGGCTATCGATGTAATCAAACATCTTAAAATGGTGAAATCATAATAAAATAGAAAACTCAGAAAACCATGATAGGCCAAATCCCCAATTGCAATGCCGAAGCAATGCTGCACGTGCTAAACTCAGACGGCCGAAGCCTCAGACAAGGTCGCTAACACCTCCCAAAGCAGTTCGTCCTCATGACAAGGTCGCTGACACCTCTCCAAGCAATTTTGTCAGCCCTAACAAGGTCGCTAACACCTCCCGAAGCAGTTTGTCCTCATGACAAGGTCGCTGACACCTCCCCAAGCAGTTTTGTCGGCCCTAACAAGGTCGCTAACACCTCCCGAAGTAGTTTGTCCTCATGACAAGGTCGCTGACACCTCCCCAAGCAGTTTTGTCAGCCCTAACAAGGTCGCTAACACCTCCCGAAGCAGTTTTGTTAGGTAAACATCGTGAATGTGCCACAAACTCACGGATAGGAACCCAAAAAGTGTTAACGTATGTCCCATACCATACATTCGCACTTAGAGGTTTACTAGCCATTAGTCGATGTCACACTAGAAACATCATAAAACTCATAAAATTATATCTCGCCTAGTCTCATTGGCGAGTGATAAAGAGACACAATACTTGTCTCATCTCATCGACAAGTATTAAATGGCAACGTAATTTTTCTCATCTTATCGACATGTGAAAATATCATGATGGTTCATCATAAACCATAAATTTCAAATTATGAAATCATTAACCCAAGACTTGCCTCATATCATTGGCAAGTAAACAAAACGTCATGATGGTTCTCATCGACCATACTCCTTCATAGGAGATCTCAAACCACGATACTTGCCAAACATTAACCATCTTAAATAATTCCAATAAATAGAAATTATAAAATTAAAAATATGCCATAAAATGGCAAAACATCTCAGAATCAATATTCCCAAATAGCTTCGATCGTACAAGTCCGAAATTAACCGAAATAGTAAACGCACATGTCCCATACCACGTGTTTTACTAAATCGTTTAATTCTCTTTCTTATACGTTCGAATAGTACAAAAGTGTATGTTTTATATTTAAAGTAGTTTACTAGAGAAAACAAGCTTTTAAACTTTTTTTTTTCTTTCTAAAAAGATTAATAAAACCAATATTTGAAGTTCCTTCATTATAGGAAATAAGTAGATTTTATATCAGAAAAATAATTTTAAAATAATATATAATAATAATTTGAAATTTTCATATATTTCAAAAATCACTTCAAAAATGGTTAGTGGAAACCATGCTCAAAAATAAAGAAAAACAAGAAAGGTAACTCAAGACCGATAACTTGAGTTCAATACGAATTCAATTCAAATTCTATTTAAATTTCAATTTCAAATTCTTCAAATATAGCTAACCTATTGATAGGCATCATATCTCTCAAAACATCTCAAAATAACATCAAAATCGAATAAGAATGAGAGCAAAAATAAACTAATACAATTCTCGGGTCAATAATTGTTATTGCTGTCATTTTGCTCTCGCAACAGCGACAAACAAACACAGTTTTGATCAAGCAAACCTCAAAATTTCAAGAAACACAAAACATGAAACTTTTAGTACAAAGTATAAGCTTTCCATAACATGTAAGATTATTAATTTTGGATAAGAAATGAGAAAGTTATGATAAAAATAGTTCAGAGATCTAAATTCAACACTGCTGTCATTTTGATCTCGGGATAGCAACGATCAAATGCAGTTTTGATCAATATAACTTCAAAATTTCAGAAACCTCAAAACATGAAACTTTTAGAACAAATTTTTAGATTTCCAGAACATTAAAGATTATTGAATTTGGATAAAAATTGAAGAAGTTATGCTTAATTTAGTTTCAGATTCAACAACAGAGCAAATAATAGTTTTGCTCTCGGGATTACAATAGAAACACTCAAATTTGAAATAGATAACTTCAAAATTATGAAAAACACAAAACATGAAACTTGTAGTATATGATCTAAGCTTTCCAAAACATCAAATATTCTTAAATTTGGTTAAGAAACGAAAGAGTTATGCTTAAATTACTAACAATATTAGTACTGAAATTTGACAGGGCAGAAACTATTACTCTGTTAAAAAAAGGATTTTGACGAAGAAATATTCAAAATATGAGAAAGTAACTAAAATAAAAGTTCTTCCACAGAAAATTATCTTTCTACTGCAAAAAGATTCAACACAATTGGATTTACCAATCAAAAGTTATGTCCATTTTACTTTCAAGTATTAACTCGGAAATGTTTTATATGGCTGTGCTATAGCATTAGTTTCAAACACAATTTCGACCCATTTAACAGCAGAATTTCGAAATATGATTAGAAGAAAACTTGTAGCTAATTGAAATAGCTTTCAGCCACAAAAAGATTGAGTCAATTTGGATTAGTCTACCTTATATTATCGTTGTTTTACTGCAGCTACTTTTTTTTATATCAAATTTTCAGCAAACAATAACACAAAAATCACACAACTTTTCAACCAAATTGCACACAATTGAATCAAAAATCATTCAAATAATAATATGCAGCAAACAAAGATTTAGAAATAGGCATGTGAGTGATTAACTCATCTCTATCCTTTAATTCAACAATCGTTATTATCACTTCGGCCCAAATTTCCAAACTAGTAAACCCCAAACAAAAAAATCAATCCAAAATATACCCAAAAGCCCTAATTTAGTTTACTGTAAATTGAGAATTCAAATCATTGAGATGCATTTAAGCTAGAGATGATTACCTGCAAAAATAAGCTCCTAAAGATGTTTAATTTACCATGAATTGAAGAAGAGATTTGATTTTTTCTTCTTCTAGGTTTTGAAAGAGGAATTGAGTTCTCTGGAGGGTTAGAGAAGAGAATGAAAATGTACGTACTGTAACTTTTCTCTTCTCATTTCTTAGGTTAATAGGCCAGTAAAGAATATTTACACTAATTGGGCTAAGGTCCAACAAAATAAAAGAAATAAGATTATGTTTTTTTTTTTTTACTTAATCACTTAACCAAGTATGTTAAGAAATAAACTTATCAATATTTCAAGCTCTACTTCTTTAAAATTATGAAATTCATTACTTATGATAATAAAAATGTTTTATACCCAATTAAAAGATGATTTACATAATTAGAACATATTTATTATCATATTTCTCTATTTAAAGAAAATAGCAAATTTACATTTAATTACAAAACTCATTGTAATTAACACTATAAATTACACAAAAAAATCACAATTTTGTGTCATAAAATTCTATAACTCATTTCAAATATAGTTTTATGCTCAACTTATATTTTTAAACTCAATTCCATCATTTTATTAAATATAACCCATTTTAAAAGTAATTACTTCTTTTAAAAAAAAATATTAAATGAAGTAAAGAGCAATAATTAACAAAATTATTGCATTAACTCTAAATAAAACACATTTTCCTCATTTTATCCTTAAATATATTGTTTATTCCCAATAAACAATTTAATTTCCTCTTTAATTATTAATTTACGCTATTAAATTATAACTGCCGTTATAATTTAATATTTTCAGGTAATCGCAAAAACCAGGGTTGTTACATTATATGTATTAAATTTGATTTCAATTGAAACGACAATTGAAATATGCAGCTGTTAGTTATTTACATTTATATATATATATGCTATTTGTTCACCTGTGACATCTGACACCATTATCTGTTATTATATTGATGATATATGCATGTTATATTATTATAATATCTGTTATCACTATGCAAGTTCCATATTAGTATGGAATTCACTATGGGTTGAAATGATACATACCCGAACGATCTATAGAATAGGCGAAAATCGTTAGTTGAATGATAGACCTAAGCGATTTTCATTTGTTTTGAATTTGGGATTGCGAGTTGAAATGATATATACCTGTATATATTTAAATTGCGAATTGTAATGATAAATATTCTTATCACTTGACCATAGGATAGAAAATTATATACGACACCGTTAGTCTATATATTAATATTTTTGAAAAATGATTTCTATGGTTATGGAAAGAAATATAAGGTTTACAAATATTGATTTTAGATATTATATAAATGTTATTTTATATATAGTTAAATTCTTGATTTCAAGTTATGTATAAAAAAATTTAAAATAAAATAAGTTTAATAATAAAGTTTGATTTTATTAAAACATGATATGGTTAAGTATTTATCTAAATTATATTTTTATATAGAGTTCATAAAGATTTTGATAAATTATGGTTGAGAAGACGGATTTGAAATTTGTTTGAAATGTTATTTAATTAAGAATTATATTTAATTAAAATCGATTTGGAACTTATTAAATTTTAGATTTTAAAGGATATAGTTTTATAACTTGACTTTGGTTAAGGTGATTTAAATGAATATTTCAAGTTTGATTAAATTGAGGCGAATATTTAGTTTAGATTATTCGAGATTGATTTAAGTCATATTGGATTTATTAAGTGGATATTTCAAAAATAAATAATAATGAAGTTATATTTAGATATGCATGAAGTTATCAAATTTAGTTTTGAAATGTTTGAATATTTAAAGCGTTGGAAATATTGAAATTGAAATGGTTTATTTTGTGGCTAAAAATTTGTATTTGAAATCAATATAATTTGAAATAGTTATTGAGAAACTGAAATAAATCGAATTTGAAAATTGGAGATTTGATTAAATTTTAATTTTTGAATTAGAGTTGATTTGGAGTTTTATTTGTGAAATTTGAGGAAGCTATCTTATTATATAAATTATTTTAAATTATATCTAAAACCATTTTTCCTTTATAAATCATTTTAATATAAACTATTTTAATATAAGGACTATTTTAATATACTAATTATTTTAATATAAACTATTTTCTCTTATAACTCTTTTATATAAACTATTTTACTTTATAAACTATTTTATTATACATACTATTTTAATATCTAAGATGTTAAGTGGTGGAAGTTATGTTTTCAATGTTATGAATTTCAAAGTATTATGTTATGAAAGTGTTATAATTTTAAGTCTTTGCTTTTAGAAGTGTTATGACTTTGAAAATACTATGATTTTGGAAATGATATCGTATTTAATTTTAAAATGGAAAAGATATCATATTGATATGGTTTTGAAATGGCAATGATATTTTGGTTTTGAAGTATAAACTATTTTTAAATGACCGCGGTGTTATAATAACGTTTGGTTGTTAAAGAGACCGGGATCGGAAGTTGTCATACTCTCTGCCAACTCCGAAAATAACTTTAACAACTGTGTACGTGGTGGAGATTTCATAATGAAGTAGGATGGTGGTGACGATCCTATTGAGGTATATAAGTGGACCTGACTCCCGTGAGTTAGTATAAGCTGGCTAAAACTGGAGTGATTTGCGGACCAATGAGGTAGCTCCTCTGATCGGACACACTCCTTCGATACCATTCTATTACTTTGTGATTGATTGGGGGCACTCTTTGATTTTTGATTTCAGGAGTATGGCACAAGGTGGGCGGTAGTGGTTGCTATTCGTTACCACCAGCCTTGATGCATAATTGGTATATCTACCCTGGCATTGCCTAGTTGTGCCGTGTCACCTACCATAGCACGCCTTGTACGAGCTTTGATTTGCATCGTACCTATGGAGTATTTATGGTAGCCTCCCGATCTGGAGGCACGATGGTACTTTATAGACCATTGGCACTATATATGTGTTAAGGTGGAAAATATAAAGCCTTAATGCAAATTTTAAGTATGTTTACTTTAGACATTATTATAGTAGCGTATATTACTACATAGTAAAGAGTTTAACAGATTGTCAGAGGGTGGTTATCGAAAACATCCTTTGAGTTACTTGTATTTCAGTTGCTATTTCACTTGAGTTGGATTTATTGACATAAGAATTGTTAATCCTAACTCGAGTGTTTTGTGTTTTGCTTTACCCTAGGATACGACTGAGTGATACATCTTTTAAGACTCACCTTTGGAGTTGGAGCTTCAGTTGGAGATCCGTCTACATCTTTTCAACTTGCAGTTATTCAGTTTATTCCAGTGATGTATTCTGATCTTGTATTTGACTATTGTATTTGAAACTTTTATTGTATCTTATTTAACTCTTATATAATATATAGTAGCTTCATGAACTACTATTCATTTTGTTTCGACTGCATATTATACATTACTCTGTGTCTGTGATTCTATGATGAATTTATTTACTGTATATGCTGAGTTTTTCTCAATATAATTTAACAATCTAGTATTTTGAGCAATTCAAATCCAGCATGGGTGGATGCGAATGGTTGAATATATCCAGATGTTACAGTTGGTATCAGAGCTTTTGTTTAGGTAAAACTCAACATATGTAGTAGATTTAAGTACAGAATCACTTTAGTTCGAGCTTGAAATTTTTCCTCTTTGATTCAAATTTTTGTTTGAATTTTTGGAACGTTCCCTTCAGTTCCAAAATCCATCCTTATCTCTCCCTATTCGTGCTTCTTGATTTTGGAGTATCTGATAATTCCACTTCGAATGATCTCTATAATAACTCGACGGTTTCGCCAATATTCGAATGATTTGTAAAGGGGTGAAACTCCTTTACAATAGGCATTGATTTACCAGAGATTTCTATATCCTCGATTTACGATGCTATCTATATCCTGCTATGCCTGAATTCTATCTCTTATGATCGAATTTCGATTTTCCTTGGAATCCTACATCAATCTTAATCTTGAAGTCACGATCGACCCAGTTAAGGTTGCCCACGGTTTATATAAACTTATCCATCTTCCTATTTTGTTATTTAACCATCTTATCTTTATTTCGAACCTATCTTCGAAGCCAAATTCACTTTGATTTGAGTCCATCATATTTGAATCTCTATCCTTGCTTTGAAATACGTTCTTATATCATCCAGCAAGGAAGTGTATTTGTAAATTAATATTAAAAATGTTATATATATATATATATGTTGTTGTTTGAATTTTTGATGTTGATTTGGGTTTTCGATCGATTCGTTTGATCAACGCTATCGATAGGATTTCCAAAACACTTGAACAGAGCATACTAACACAATGTTGTTTTCATATTTGGTAAATAAAAATAAATTTTGTATATTTATGTTATATTTGTAAGTATAATTTTCTAAAAGATAATTGTTAAATGAATTGTTTAACCAAATGATATTATTTGATTTTCATTTATTGTTTTGTAAACCATTGATTTTGCCAACATATAAATGAATGAAATAATAAAACATGGTTTATAAATTGATTTTGAATTTAAATGGATTTAAATTAGAATTTGAGAATTTAATTTTCGATGATTCCAAATTGGTTTTAGAGTTTTAAAAATGCATATTGTTTAAAAGTATTTTCGAATAGAAATTGTTTCCAAAGAATTTTAAAATGTTTAAATCAGTGCCCTCCTGTTTTGTCGCGAGAAAATAATTTAGGTAATGGCGGCCGCATCATCGACATTCATTTTCGAGTTTCGAAGTGGAGAGACCATTCTATAGCTTGGTTACACTTTTGTTTTGGAAAATAAATTGATTTGAATTTCTAAAGTATGACTTGATCTAATATATATACATATATGCAGGTATATGATTATATATATATATTTGGTTTGATAATAGAGATATATTTATCTCTAAATTATTGAGGTGAATTCGAAAATTTAATTCTTAAATTTTGTTAATTGATGATTTCAATTTTACAAAACGAAATCAAAGTTTTGAATCCATATTTAAACTTGAAATAATTGAATCGGGAAAAATTTACTTGTATAACACTCAATTACATTCCAATATAACTTACCTAAACCATTTAGAAGTTGAATATGTAATTAAATAATTTACAATGTAAAATGGTGATTAATGATTTTATAAATAAAAGTTGAGTGGTTCTAATAAATGTTATACACTTAGATTTTAATTATAAAATGCTAATAGAGAAAAATAGAATAATAAGTTGATTGGATAGTAAATAAGACAGACCAAAGAAAATTCTGTTTTAAAGGAAGCCTTTATGGTATCAAATATTAATAAACTGAAATTCAATCAACTCAATGAAATACCTTGAATATAAAAATCAATTATTGAGTATTAATTTGTTTAAATTGAAATTTATAATTTTTTGAATTAATTGTTTATTTTATTTTCAATTTATTTTCCTTTTTGGTTGTTTCTATTCTCCTACCTCCTTCCTTTTTGAGGATGAAAAGTTTTGAGTGGAGGAGTGTGTAATGACCTGGAAAGTTTAGTGGTTTATTAATCTAATTAATTGAATTTTGTGAAATTTTAAATGATAAAATTTGGAAATAAAATTTAATATTTGGAAAACGTCTAATTAAAAATAACAAACGGTGAATTTTCATCTGAAAATATAGAAGTTTATTTTCCTTGTATAATTTTATTTCGATTCAAATAAGTTAAAATTGATGATAATAAAATAATTTCCAAACCTGAATAATTTACACAATAAATTTGTAATTCATCTTCTGAGTGAGATGTCACATTTCATTTCTCCAAATTTGGACTACTATTGCTCCATTTATCTTATTTTCGACAGATTTGCTACATTTTCGGTACCGATTATCGACTTTTGATATGAGGATCATACCACTGATATATGTATACCATTTTGACCACCTCGTCGTGCTGATCTTACGATATGCTTAATTTTGTGTTTTGAAGTTCAGTACGAAACAGAATCAATGTAAATGGTTACCGTATCCGTTCTGCAACTTTCTTCATGATTGGACCGTGACTAGTCATTATCTCCCGGTTAAACTGTAATGCTATTTACAATTCCATTTCCGTGAATTCAAGCAGTCTCCAACAATTTTTATTCGGCTTTTAACTTTTTTTTATTCCACCATTTCACTTTGTATCCACTGCTTCGTTTCATTTTCTATCTGGTCCACTAGAAAACAAAATATATTAGAAAGTGTACTCTCTTCACTGTTGCTTTCTTCCTCTTCTCTTTGTTTACTTTTAGCTTGCTACGTGCAAATGTCCAATCCTCCAACCCTACATTTGCAACTTCCCTCCACCGCGCATGCAAGCCTCTTTCCAATCCATCGGCCAACCCTACCTCCGGCCTTCATGCCTAGCCTGTCACCATACTCTCCACACAGGCCGATCCATCTCCCTCAGTAGCTTGGGTTCCCCTTTCCTCATCCGCACCAGGCCAGCCCGAGCACGCAAGCTTCCCACTGTTGTCATCGTTCCACCTCACCATTATAGTAGCCACTCGCCTGTTCATTTCCATTTTGCATTGTAAGTTATATATATTGGTATATATGTGTGGATCTAATATTGTGTCGGTTTATATATGTTGATATATATATATACCAGTTAATATATATGGATATTATTTTGTACAAATGTTTTCACTTCAGGTGTTTTATGACTTCAGATTTTATTTCTATATTAATATAGAAGTTGATGCAAATATGTTAGTTGAATGCATATAAGAGTTTGGAAGTTGTTTTATATATTAGTTTATAAACTTTTGGTCTAATAGTTTATATATATATATATCAATCTATATATGATTGCTTCGGCAGTAATATGTTAGTATGTATATTTTATATTTTTTACCTATTATACTATAGGTTGCTAGTTGTATTTAAAGATTATATGCATGTCAGGTCTATATGTATATACATATTTTTGCAAATGAATTTAATAATATATATTGTTTTACTAGCTTATCTTTATAATATGTTAGCAATAGTATGTCTGTTTGAGGAAGCTCGCTTATATTTATTTATATATAGTCTATAGACGATTTTCAGTAGCTTATATAGTTGACAGTTTGTTTCTAAATGTATATTGTTACATGGAGTGTTGTTAGGCTACATGTTTTAATTATTTGTTCCTAATATATAAATATATAAGGTTTCTTAGAATATAAGTTATATAATAGACTAGTTTACATATGTGTTTATGTAAGTTTGTATATACGTGTTTGAACCGAAACATGATTATTGATATAGTGTATTATAAGTTATATATAAACTGCTGAGTTATATTTTAAAGTAATAAAAATATGTTTGATATATTTCCGGTCTGACTTTATATATATTTGTTTTATATAGGCTATATGTATAAGGTTATTCGTATAGTACATAAGTTATAGATTGGTATTATATTGGTTTTAGATATTTGTTTTAAATGTAATATAATATATGGATTTTTATGTTATATATTTATTATTGATTTTATTATATTTGGATATGGATTTTGATTATATGTATATATAGATTTAAATGTGTAAATATTTTGCATTTTAATAAGTTAATATATAAGTATATATTTAATTTAAAATGTTTTTGACTTTAGAAATTTGATTTATATATATAGTTATAAGTAAGATCTCTTATACCATTCATCTTCATTCATCCTGTTCTTACCGATTTCGACAATTCCTATTTATCAGCTTCGTTCGTCAATTCGAGCTCAATCTTGCCTTGTTTTAAGATTCGTGCCTGGATCCGTAGCTCATTTCTTAGTCGAATCTATCTAGTCTCGAAAGGTGAGCAATCACTCACATTAATATTCTTATATGTATTAAATCTGATTTCAACTCAAATGATAACTGAAATATGTTGCTGTTAGTTATTTACATTTCTATATATATGCTATCTGTTCACCTGTGACATTTGACACCATTATCTGTTATTTATATTGATGATATACGCCTGTTATATTATTATCATATCTGTTATCACTCTTCAAGTTCCCTGTTAGTATAAAATTCACTATGCGTTGAAACGATACATACCCGAACGTTCCATAGAATATGAGAAAATCGTTATGGGTTGAAATGATAGACCCAAACGATTTTCATTTGAATTGAATTTGGGATTGCGGGTTGAAATAATATATACCCGTATATATTTAAATTGCGGATAGAAATGATAAATATCTGTATCACTTGACCATAGGATAAAAATTTACATATAGACATCATTGGGCTATATATTGACATTTTTGAAAAATGATTCTATGGTTTTGGAAAGAAATATATGGTTTACAAATATTGACTTTAGATATTATATAAATGTTATTTTATATAAAGTTAAATTCCTGATTTCAAGCTATGTATAAAATTGTTTAAAATAAAATAAGTTTAATGATAAAGTTCGATTTTATTAAATTATGATACGGTTAAATATTTATTTAAATTATATTTTTACATCGAATTTAATGATTTTTATAAATTATGGTTGAGAAGATAGATTTGAAATTAGTTTGAAATTTTATTTAATTAATAATTAAATTTAATTAGAATCGATTTGGAACTTATTGAATTTGAGATTTTAAAGGATATGGTTTTATAACTTGACTTTGGTTAAGGTTATTTAAATGAATATTTCAAGTTTGATTAAAATTGAGGGGAATATTTAGTTTATACTATTCGTGATTTATTTAAGTGATACTGGATTTATTAAATGGATATTTCAAAACTAAATAATAATGAAGTTAAACTTACACATATATGAAGTTATCGAATCTAGTTTTGAAATGTTTGAATATTTAAAGCTTTGGAAATATAGAAATTCAAATGGTTTATTTTGTGGCTAAAAATCTATATTTGAAATCGATATAATTTGAAATAGTTTATTGAGAAAATGAAATAAATCGAATTTGATAATTGGAGATTTGATTAAACTTGATTTTTGAATTCGAGTTGATTTGGAATTTGCTTTGTGAAATTTGAGGAAGCTATCTTATTACATAAAGTATTTTAAATTATATCTAAAACTATTTTTCCTTTATAAATCATTTTAATATAAACTATTTTAATATAAAAACTATTTTAATATACTAATTATTTTAATATAAACTATTTTAACTTATAACTCTTTTATATAAACTATCTTACTTTATAAACTATTTAATTATATATACTATTTTAATAACTAAGCTATTAAGTGGTGGAATTATGTTTTCAAAATTATTAATTTCAAAGTATTACGTTATGAAAGTGTTATAATTTTAAGTCTTTGGTTTCGAAAGTGTTATAACTTTGAAAATACTATGATTTTGGAAATGATATCGTAGTTAGTTTTGAAATAGAAATGATATCATATTGATATGGTTTTGAAATGGCAATAATATTTTGGTTTTGAAGTATAAACTATTTTGAAATGACCGCGGTGTTATAATAACGTTTGGTTGTTAAAGAGACCGGGATCGGAAGTTGTCATACCCTCTGCCAACTCCAAGAACCACTTTAACAACTTTGTACATCGTGAAGATTCTAGAATGAAGTAGGATGGTGGCGACGATCCTATTAGGGTATATACGTGGACCCAACTCCTGTGGGTTGGCATAAGGTAGCCAAAACAGGGGCGATTCGCGGGCCAATGATGTAGCTTCTCTGATCGGACATACTCCTTCAATACCATTCTATTACTTTGTGATTGATTGGGTGCACCCTTTGATTTTTTATTTTGGGAGTGTGGCTCGAGGTGGGTGGTAGTGGCCTCTATGCATTACCACCAGCCCAAATGCGTAATTGGTATATCTACCCTGGCATTGCCTAGTTGTACCGTGTCACCTACCCTAGTGCGCCTTGCACGATTTTTGATTTGTGTCGTACCTATGGAGTATTTATGGTAGCCTCCCGATCTGGAGGAACGACGGTACTGTATAGACTATTGGCACTATATATGTGTTAAGGTGGAAAATGTAAAGACTTAACGCAATTTTTAAGTAAGTTTACTATACTTTAGACATTATTATAATAGCGTATATTACTGAATAGTAGATAGTTTAACGGATCCTTAGAGGATGGTTATCCCAAACATACTTTGAGTTACTTGTATTTCAGTTGCTATTTCACTTGAGTTTGATTTATTGATATAAGAATGTTAATCCTGTAGGATTGATTTTTCCCTAGAGGGAGGGTGAATAGGGTGATGCTATTAATTTTAAAAATTATTGCGGAAGCTTATAAAATTATTTCAACACAGATATATCAAAATAATAGCAGCACAGATAATAGTAGAATAATAAATGCAGAAATAGAACGACACAGAATTTACCCAGCTTCGGCAAAACCCTACCTACGTGCTTCCCCCAAAGTTTCTACTAGAAATTAAGTGGTCACACGCTTACACACGTAAACTCGCGACACCCGCTATTGACTAACCTAACTCTATGCACAAAACCCTGCCACAACTCAGCCACTGACTTGCGAATTCTCAAACTACGCCACGTAATTTGTCCCCTAGTCGCACGAGTAGAAATTACAATGGTTTAAAATGGAAAATACAATTTAAACACAATTTTAAGAAAAACAAAACCCTAATTATCTCCGTTTTATTATAAACCAACACTAAAAAAAGGCCGGTCCAATTTGGAATATTATTCTCTTTATTTTATCGGTCTGCTTCCTTGTGAAAAGTGGTGGCTTCCTGTTCGTTCTCGTTCGTTCCTCTCTGATTAAAAATTAGTTTTTTGAACAAATTTGAAGACGTCGACTTTAATCTGATCGATCGAGTAATTGATTTCGATTTCCTGGCTCTGTCGATTGATCGTCTCTTGAGATGGTTTCGGCTGCTTCTATTTGATTGAGTTCGACTTTGATTCGGGAATGTAATTTATGCTTTTTCTCTCTAGTTTGAATACTTGAACTCGATGATTGAAAACTGCCGATGATGAATGGGATTTACAGAAGTCGAATTCCTATATTTGCGTTCGTCAGATAGTTTTTGATTTCGTCAATACTATGCTTGGCGATTCGATCATTGTTTAGATGTTCGAGATGATCACTGACTTGTTCCAATTTGTATATATTTCACTTGGTTGACACGGTTTCGAAACTTGGTCATCACGGCGTTGATTTGCTTTGACGATGTTGATTTCGTTCTTTAGGCCGTTCATTTTCTTGGCCATCACGGTTTCGAATTCTTTTTGCAATTGACTTTGGCATTTTGATTTTTGAACCACGGCTTCTTCTCATGCTTGTAGATTAATTTCAGTCATTTTTGAACCTTCCTGACTTTGCTCTGTTGACATCACTGAATTTTGCTTTAGTAAAACTGTTAATTGATGTTCATGACTTTTGAACCATTTTTGGCTTGTTCAAATTCTTTGACAATCATGGCATTTTTTATACTATGATTTTGATACTGTACTTGATTGCTTGCATGTGTGTGTGTGTGTGTATGCATTCATATGTATATATGTGCTATCATCTTGTACATCTCCGTCTCGAGTAGTTCTTGATTGTCGTGGATACGCGTTTGTTCGAACTTGTCACCACTATATCATTTACTGATTTACTTGATTTCATGATTCACTACTTAGACTGCTGTTTCCTGACTTTGACATATATGCTGTTTGCAACTATTTCATTTGATGTGTTGTAGCTGCTGTCCATTTTTGGTTTTGCTTTGGCCTGACATTATCACTTGTAGTTGTAGTGTTGCAGTCTTTAACTTGTACTCTTCAGGCAGTTAGTATACAGTTGCATTGTTGGTCTTGTATCACTTGTTGTTCATTAGCTTTGCCTTCTCTCTGGTCATGGCTGATCTCTGGTTTACTTTGACCCGATATGATGCATGTTGTATCTGCATTCACCACTGTTTGTACACTTCCATTCTGTTGTGTCTTTAATGTTGGCTTGCATTTGATTTTGTACATTAGTCTAAAGCTTGTGTTCATCTTTGTTGTAGCATTGTGTACATGTGTGCACATTGATGTATATGCATTTATCGATGCATCAATCGTTGCCATTCACTTGAAATCAGTTGCATTCGTCTGGTTTTACTGCATCATGCTTGTGTTTTAACTTGCATTTTGAACTTTGATTTGTGATTGAAAACTTGTCTGGTTGACATGTATGGACTGTCTAGTTCTAGTCATTGTTGATTCGGTTCATTTGTTGGGTCATAATTTTTGGCAGTTCTAGTTTCATTTCATTTTTAATTTGCGCCTTTGTTGTTTCACTATTTCATTGAATTGTTGCACTATTAGCTTCATGTGTACTTTCTTGCTTTAACCTGAACTGGTCTGGTTTGCTTCCATATCATGGCTGGTTTGAGTTTTGCTGTCACTACATGTATTTATACAAGTGTATAAACATATGTATATATATGTTTGTGCATTGTCTTCGTGTAATTTGTAAAACACTGCCTTTGTGCACTGTTTGGTTCATATTGCATTTGTACATTTGGATTTTGGTCGAGGCTTGTTTTAGTTGTCTTGACCATTTTCATGAACTTGCACCTAAAATGTTGAATCTAGCTTAGAACTCGGGTTTGACCTTGTGTTGATATTGTGACATTATTTTTATTTCACTTGAGTTGAACCTGGTGTTTTGGGTTTGACCTGTGCTCACTTGTCCCTGTAATTTTATCAAGTGTATATATCAGTGTGCACGGCCTTATGGCATGTACAGTGATACACTGTGCATGTCACAAGCTGTTCGTGTATGATGAATTCAAATTTAAATGATGACGAACAACCCAAATAACTAAGGCAAATATTATTTTCAAAATTCATATTTTATTTTATACTGCAAAAATATTTTATTTTCAATTTTACTACGTCGATGTATATTTTTGCAGATTGCTCAGATGCTGCATTCACATTGGAAATAAGTTGAAGATAAATACGAGTGTGAGTGATATGTAGTAAGGTGCAAATGTAAATGTGAATTTTTATGTAATCAAATTTGTATTGTAATTGAAATTGTATATATATATATATAGTGAGAGCTTGAAATTTGTACTATTCAAAAATTGTAATAAATATTTGTTTGCATAAAATCTCTGTTTGAATTCAAATTCTTTGTCATTTATTTTATTCATCAAATATGTATTTAATCTGTGAAAATAAAATAGTATATTAAGAAAACATTTAAGTGAGTGTATATATGTTTATTATCATCAAACAAAAATCATATAGTCACATATTCAACAATCTCCCCCTTTTGATGATAACAAACATATATTTAAGATTTTGAATTTGTTAAATGTATTTGAACATTCAATTTGCTCCCCCTATTTGAATGCTTCCTCTCTACAGAAAGCTCCCCATTCATATATGCATGTAAATAAAAATATGCAAATAAGCCTAGTTGCAAATAGAAAATATTTGACCTTTACTTAATTTTATTTGACAAACCTTAACCTTTCTCTCCCCCTTTTGTTATCAGCAAAAGAGTAGCAGTGTTAGAAAAATAGAGATAAAGTGATAGATATTAATATAACATTAAAACTCAATCGAATATAAATATTAAATTTCAATAAAAAATCAAACAAAAATCATAAATACTCTGTTAGGTGCATATTCCACTTTTAGAATGATGGGAATGATGTCATCATATAAAACCATACAGTTGTGTCTATTTGTGGTATATTTATACCAGGAATTTGAATATCTACCAACCGTGCATAACCGTTGGGACTTTTAAATGAGATTAGTAGTATTCCAATTTTATTTAAAAAAATGAATTCAAGTATCTTTTAACCACGCATAACCATGAGGACTTTTAAATGGGATTAGAATCAACTTGTTTATTAAAAAAATCAATTTTGATATGCGTTCCATACATGCATAACCGTGAGGACTTTTAAATGAGCATGGAAGCACATAACTAATTCCAAGTAATTCACCCATGCATAACCGTGAGGACTTTTAAATGAGAGTGAATACTTTGGTTTTTTATTTTTATTTTTATTATTAATTAATTATTATTTATTATTAATATAAAATGAAAAACGAATGATTCCTGTTTAAATCACCACATATTGACATACTATAAAGGATTATGATGAGTGATGGTCGATAAAAATATGATAGAAATTGAAATGGTCATGGAATATTTATCAATAAAGAGTTTTTATAACTCCTGTTTAAATTTCTAAAGAAATTTACTAATTATACTGTCTTGAGTTATAATATATGATTAATATCAAAACTCATCACTTTTTTCAATTACCACGATAATTAGTAGGGAGAAAAAATGTTAAATATTTAGAAAATCAAATTTCTAAAACACGTAAGCTGAGACGTAGTTTACAAAAACTATTTTCTGGCAGAGGTTTTATAAAAATGTCTGCAATTGAGAATTGGTTGAAATGAAATTTATGCAGATATTTTCCTTGGAAATATGATCTCTAATAAAATGAAGTCTAACATCTGTATGTTTTGTTCATGAGTGATGTACAGGTTTATTTGTGAGATCAATTATTCTTTTTCTATCACCCATTAGTGGTACACGTTTAAAACTTAGACCATAGTCTTGCAAAGTTTGTATCATCCATAAGATTTAAGTATAGCAACCATTCAAAGAAATATACTCTGCCTCTGTGGTGGATAACACAATACAATTCTGTTTTCTACTTGACCATGCAACTAATGAATGTCCTAACATAAAGCATGCACCACTAGTACTTTTTCTATCAACTAAACTTCCAGCATAGTCCGCATCTAAAAATCCTTTTAATTCAAAATTATCATTTGTTGGACACAAAAGACCAAACCGTGGGGTGTGCAACAAATATTTTATAATTCCTTTAATGGCTTTTAAATTAGATTCTTTTAGGTTAGAATGAAATCGTGCACACAAACAGACAGAAAACATGATGTTAGGTCTAGAGGCGGTAAGATAAAGGAGTGATCAATCATACCTCTATATTGCTTTTGATCAACTGCCTTACCTTTTCATCATTGTCAAGTTTAATTGTTTTGCTCATGGGGGTTCTAGCTGGTTTAGCATTTTTTAATCCAAATTTGTTGACAAGTTCCCTAATATATTTGTTTGAGAAATGAATGTACCTTTATCGCTTTGTTTGACTTGAAATCCTAAAAAGAATTTTAACTCTCCAACCAAGCTCATTTCAAACTTTTCCTGCACAACGTTTTCAAATTTCTCATTCAACAAATTGTTAGTAGTACCATAAATGATGTCATCAACATATATTTGAACAATTAAAAGATCATCGTTTTCATGCAAGAGAAATATTATGGTGTCTACACAGCCTTTTTGAACCCATTTTCAAGAAGATGAGTACTAAGGCATTCATACCAAGTTCTAGAAGCTTATTTTAATCCCTTATTTTAATCCATATAATGCCTTTTTAAGCATATATACATGATTAGGATGTCCATAACTTTCAAAACCTTCTGGTTGTTCAACAAATACACCTTCATTCAAAATTCCATTAACAAAGGCACTTTTAATATCCATTTGTCTTAATTTAAATCCTTTGTAGCAAGAAAAAGCTAACACTATCCTAATTGATTCTAGTCTAGCTACTGGTGCAAAAGTTTCATCAAAGTCAACTCCTTCAATTTGATTATATCCTTTAGTGACTAATCTAGCTTTATTTCTAATCACATTTCCAGATTCATCATATTTATTTTTGAAAATCCATTTTGTTCCTATGTCTGGATAATCCTTAGGTCTAGGTGCTAGACTCCAAACATCATTTCGCTTAAATTGATTTAGCTCTTCTTGCATAGCTATAAACCGGTTTTCATCATTAAGAGCTGTATCTATGTCTTTGGGTTCTATTACTGAAATAAATCCAATACATAGACACAGATCGCACAAATTTCTAAAGGAGGAACGGGTTTGAACACCTGTGATAGGATTTCCTATTATCAATTCTGGAGGATGATCATCTTTGAATTTCAATCTCTCTGGATCTAGATTCCTTCGGACTTCTTTTGTTGTTGCAATTTCTTTTGGTTTTTCATTCTCATCTTTTTCGTTCTCCTTTTCAACATTGCTTTTGACCATTTCCTGTTCATTAACGCCTTCATCAGACTTCATATTGATTGACTCCACAATTGTTTTATTCCTTTTGTTGTAGACTTTATAAGCTTTGCTTCTAGAAGAGTATCCCATGAATATGCCTTCATTGGTTTTTTCTTTGAATTTTCCTAATTGATCACCTGTATTGAGAACCAGCACTAACACCAAAATACTTTGAAATAAGCAATGTTTGGTTTATTTTTGAACCATAGGTCATAAGGTGTTTTGTTAAGAATCGGTCTAATCATAGCTCTATTCATTACATAACAAGTTGTATTTACCGCTTCTGCCCAAAAATGCAGAGGTACCTCATACTTATCTATCATAGTCCTAGCCAACTCTTCCAATGTTCGACTCTTTCTCTCAACTACTCAATTTTGTTGTGGAGTACGTGCTGCAGAAAATTCTTGTTTAAATCCATTTTCATCACAAAAGTTTTCAAATTCATAATTTTCAAATTCTCCACCTTGAACACTTCTATACGAAACAATAGGAACTCCTTTTTCATTTTGAACTGATTTTGTGAATTTTGTGAAGTATGAAAAAGTTTCTGATTTTTTAGCCAAGAAATGCAACCATGTATATCTTGAGTAATCATCAACTAAAACAAAGCAATATTTCTTACCACCTAAGCTAGCAATGTCGTTAGGTCCAGACAGATCCATATGAACTAGTTCAAGAACTCTAGAAGTGCTTACGTTGTTTTTGGCATGAAAAGATGATTTTTAAGTTTTCTCAAGGTACATGCTTTACATAAATTTTCTATTTCGAAATCATGTGATGGCAACCCTCTTACCAAATTTTTCCTTTTTAATTTGTTTAACAAATTAATGCTAGCATGCTCTAATTGTCTATGCCATAAATTTACTTCTATATCGTTAGCTACCAAACATTTTGAAAGGGTGAGATCATCAAAAGATAGAGAATATATATTACCTTTCCACTTATCTGAAAATAAGATTTCTTTTGATGATTTTTCAACAATTTTGCACAAGTCAGAACCAAAAATAACATTCATACCTTTATCACATAGCTTGCTGATTGATATCAAATTGTGGTGCAGATTTTCAACATATAGTACGTCATTTAAGGTAAATGTATCGTTACCTACTTTACCATTGCCGAAAATTCTACACTTGTCATTGTTACCCATTGTGACTCTGCCACCTCTGTACTTTTCTAGGCTAAGAAACTTTGATTTATCGCCTGTCATGTGCCTGGAACAGCCAGAATCCAAGTACCATTGTTGTTGTTCCTTAGCCTGCCAGCATATCCACACAAGAAGAGATTTTAGTGACCTATTTATTTTTATAGGTCCATTATTGTTAGTGGTAATTGATTTTGAAAAATAATTTCGTGGAGACCCAAAACTATTTATATATGTTCCTTTCGGCACCCAAATTTGTTTAACTTTGAGAGATTTTATATTTGTGCCTTTTGGAACCCAAATTGGAATCGTTTTCACGCGTTTGGGTCTATACCAGCAATTGTTTTGATTGTGGTCAAATTTTCTGCAAATTGTGCACATTGAATTTACTTGATTAATCTTATTTCTAACATTTTTAGATCTATAACCAAGTCCTTGTCTAATTGTATTAACAGTTTGTTTTCCTAATAGAATGTTCAACGATTTCTCACTTTTTGAAAATTTATCTAAAGTTGTTGATAGTTGTTGGACTTGTGTTTTGAGAGATTCATTTTCATTTTACAATTGTGTGCACCTTTTAATAGAATTTACTCTTCTTGTATTTTCACTTTCTTTCAAAATCAGAATTTCATTTTTAAGTGACTTTATATTAATTTCTGATTTTTTTAAATTTCTTCTTCAAACAATGGACACTTGTCACACTTAGGGCACTTATTTTGATAGTTTTTAACTAATTGTTCAAGCTGATCATTTACTTCAATCAAACTATCTCTTTGTGATTCAATTTTAGCATATTTCTCCCTAAGTCGTTCAAAGCACCCATTTACCTCGTGAAAATATATAAGTAATTCTGAATGAGTAAGTTTTGATACCTCACTTGGCTCGTCATCATCACTGTCAGATATTTCACCATAAAGACACAAATTTGCTTTTTCACTCTCGCCGCCAATGCTATCACTTCCATCTTCGTCGCTTTCATCCCAGGTAGCTGCAAAACTTCTCCTTTTTAGCTTCTTTCCTTGGCTGAGTCGATTTTGGGGACAATTTGGCTTGATCTGACCGGGTTTATTGCATTTGCGACAAATGATTTTCTGCTCTTCTGGGTTGTCTAGTGCTTTTTTTAATCTGCTCTTTACTTGATAATTTTTGGCTGGATTGCCATATTTGCGATTCCACCTTTTGAATCTTCTTATTAATAGTGTTAGTTCTGCTTCACCATCATCATGATCATCATCTTCACTTTCAGTTTTCCTTTTAAGAGCTATTGATTTCTTTTGAGTGTCTCCTTCTTCGCGCTCTTCCTTGAATTTCATCTCTAGCTCGTAAATGGTGAGGTTTCTGATGAGTTCTTCGACATTCATTTGTTTCAAATCTTTTGATTCTTGAATGGTAGTTACTTTGGCTTCCAAACTTCATGGAAGGACTCTGAGGATTTTTCGGACTATCTCTAATTCTATGTATGATTTTCCAAGAGCCTTTGATTTGTATACGATATTGGAAAGTTGTCCGTATATTTCTTTGACATTTTCTTCCTTTGCCATTGTGAAATTCTCGTATTCGCTACTGAGCATGGCAAGACGAGATTCTTTGACTTGAGATGTTCCTTCGTGAGTCACTTCGAGTGTATGCCATATTTCCTACGCAGTTAGACAATGTGAGACACACTTAAATTCAAATTGATCCAATGAACAGATAATAGAATTCATAGCTTTAGCGTTAGCATTTTGTAATTTATTTTCTAGTTCAATCCATTGATCCTTTGGTTTATTTACTTCTTGATTATTTACAAATATAGTTGGTGCTTTATACCCTGTCTCAACAATATCCCAAGCATCAATGGATTTTAGAAAAATTTCCATCCTATTTTTCCAGTAAGCATATTCACCATTAAACATTGGTGGTCTAACCATGAACTGACCCTCTGCAAAAGCATTATTAAAAGAAGCCATTTTAAAAATTCAAATTTTTAAAGCAAAAATTGGTTTTTGAAAAGAAATCGAATTTTAAAAAGAAAAGTTGACTTCTATTCCTAGCTCTGATACCACTTGTAAGATCGATTTCACCTTAGAGGGGGGAGGTGAATAGGGTGATGCTATTAATTATAAAAATTATTGGGGAAGCTTATAAAATTATTTCAACACAGATATATCAAAATAATAGCAGCATAGATAATAGCAGAATAATAAATGAAGAAATAGAACGACACAGAATTTACCCAGCTTTGGCGATACCCTGCCTACGTGCTGCCCCCAAGGTTTCTACTAGAAAATAAGTAGTCACATGCTTACACACGTAAACTCGTGACACCCGCTATTGACTAACCTAACTCTACGCTCAAAATCCTGCCACAACTCAGCCACTAAGTTGCGAATTCTCAAACTACGCCACATAGTTTGTCCCCTAGTCACACGTCTAGAAATTACAACGGTCTAAAATGGAAAATACAATTTAAACACAATTTTAAAAAAACCCTAATTATCTTCCTTTATAAACCAACACTAAAAAAAAGGCCAGCCCAATTTGAAATATTAGTCTCTTTATTTTTATCAGTTCAGTCCGCTTCCTTGTGAAAAATGGTGGCTACATGTTCGTTCTCGTTCGTTCCTCTCTGATTAAAAATTAGGGTTTTGAACAAATTTGAAGATGATGAATTTAATCAGATCAATCAAGTAATTGATTTCGATTTCCTTGCTCTGTCGATGATCGTCTCTTGAGATGTTTTCGGCTGCTTCTATTTGATTGAGTTCGACTTTGATTCGGATATGTAATTTATGCCTTTTCTCTCTGGTTTGAATACTTGAAATCGATGATTGAAAACTGCCGATGACGAATGGGATTTATAGAAGTCGAATTCCTATATTTGCGTTCGTCTGATAGTTGTTTGATTTCATCAATAATATGCTTGGCCATTTGATCTTCGTTTGGATGTTCGAGATGATTATTGACTTGTTCCAATTTGTATATATTTCGCTTGGTCGTCACGGTTTCGAAATTTGGTCGTCACGGCGTTGATTTGCTTTGACGATGTTGATTTCGTTCTTTAGGCCGTTCATTTTCTTGGCTATCACGGTTTCGAATTCTTTTTGCATTTGACTTTGGCATTTTGATTTTTGACCCATGGCTTCTTCTAATGCTTGTAGATTGACTTCGGTCATTTTTGAACCTTCCTAACTTTGCTCTGTTGACATCACTGAATTTCGGCTTTGGTAAAACTGGTAATTGATGTTCATGACTTTTGAACCATTTTTGGCTTGTTCAAATTCTTTGACAACCATGGCTTTTTTATACTATGATTTTGATACTGTACTTGATTGCTTGCATGTGTGTTTATATATATATATATATATATATATATATATATATATATATATATATATATATATATATGTGTGCATTCATATGTATGTATGTGCTATCATCTTGTACATCTCCGTCTCGAGTAGTTCTTGATTGTTGTGGCTATGCATTTGTTCGAACTTGTCACCACTATATCATTTACTAATTTACTTGATTTCATGATTCACCACTAAGACTGCTATTTCATCACTTCGACATATATGATGTTTGCAACTGTTCCATTTGATGTGTTGTAGCTGTTGTCCATTTTGGTTTTGCTTTGGCCTGACATTGTCACTTGTAGTCGTAGTGTTGTAGTCTTTAACTTGTACTCTTTAGGCAGTTAGTATACGGTTGCATTGTTGGTCTTGTATCACTTGCTTTTCATTAGCTTTGGCTTCTCTCTGGTCGTGGCTGATCTCTGGTTTAATTTTACCTGATCTAATGCATGTTGTATCTGCATTCACCACTGTTTGTACACTTCCATTCTGATGTGTCATTGATGTTGGCTTGCATTTGATTTTGTACATATGATGGCATTCATGTGTACATTAGTCTGAAGCTTGTGTTCATCTTTGTTGTAGCATTGTGTACATGTGTTCACATTGATGTACATGCATTTGAACTGATGCATCACTTGTTGCCATTCACTTGAAATTAGTTGCATCCGTCTGGTTTTACTGCATCATGCTTGTGTTTGATCTTGCATTTTGAACTTTGATTTGTGATTAAAAACTTCTCTGGTTGACATGTATGGACTGTCTAGTTCTAGTCATTGTGATTTGGTTCATTTGTTGGGTCATCATTTTTGGCAGTTTTAGTTTCATTTCATTTTTAATTTGCACTTTTGTTGTTTCACTGTTTCATTGAACTGTTACACTATTAGCTTCATGTGTACTTTCTTGCTTTAACCTGAACTGGTCTGGTTTGCTTCCACATCATGGCTGATTTGAGTTTTGTTGTCACTACATGTATGTATACATGTGTATATACATATTTATATATATGTTTGTGCATTGTCTTCATGTAGTTTGTACCACTGCCTTTGTGCACTGTTTGGTCCATATTGCATTTTTACATTTGGATTTTGGTCGAGGCTTGTTTTAGTTGTCTCCACTATTTTCATGAACTTGCACCTGTGTTGAATCCAACTTGGAGCTCGGGTTTTACCTTATGCTGATATTGTGGCATTATTTTTATTGCATTTGAGTTGAACCTGGCGTTTTGAGTTTGAACTGTGCTCACCTGTCCTTGTAATTTTATCAAGTGTATGTATAGGTGTGCACGGCCTTGTCGCATGTACAGTAATACACTGTGCATGTCACAAGCTGTTCGTGTATGATGAATTAAATTTAAATGATGACGAACAACTCAAATAACAGAGGAAAATATTATTTTCAAAATTCACATTTTATTTTATACTGCAAAAATATTTTATTTTTAATTTTACTTCGTCAATGTATATTTTTGCAGATTGCTCAGATGCTGGGTTCATATTGGAATGATGTTGGAGATAAATACGGGTGTGAGTTATATGTAGTAAGGTGCAAATTTAAATGTGAATTGTGATGTAATCAAATTTGTATTGTAATTGAAACTGTATATATATAGCGAGAGCTTGAAATTTGTACTATTCAAAAACTGTAATACATATTTGTTCGAATAAAATATCTGTTTGAATTCAAATTCTATGTTATTTATTTTATTCATCAAATATTTATTTAATCTGTGAAAATATAATAGTATAGTAACAAATACATTTAAGAGAACGTATATATGTTTATTATCATCAAACAAAAATCATATAGTCGCATATTCAACAAATCCTAGCTCGAGTGTTTTGTGTTTTGCTTTACGCTCAGGTCAAACTGAGTGATACATCTTTTGAGATTCACCTTAGGAGTTGGAGCTTCGGTTGGAGATCCATCTACATCTTTTCAGCTTGTAGTTATTCAGTTGATTCCAGTGATGTATTTTGATCTTGTATTTGACTATTGTATTTGAAACTTCTATTGTATCTTATTTAACTCCGATATATATATATATATATATATAGTAGCTTCATGGACAACTACTCATTTTGTTTCTGCAGCATATTGTACATTACTCTGTTTCTATGATCTGTGATGAATTTATTTACTATATATGCTGAGTTTTGCCAAATATAAATTAACAATATGGTATTTTGAGCAATTTATATCGGGCATGGGTGGATGCGAATGGTTGAACATATCAAGTGTTACAATATATTAAAATTTTAAAATTCTTTTTGATAAATAATTTGGCATCATTTCCTTTATTGGAAGCTATGAAAGTGTGCAGAAAGAGCTTTGGAACTTACAAGGAGAGTGTAGGGTATTTATAGGAATGAAAGTGGAGGAAAATATGTTGAATATTTTATGTTATTCATCATCACTTGCATCATACTCACTTCCCTTACCTCACCTAGTTTCGGCTGCAAGCACCACCCCCCCAATGTGCATGCAATCATGCTTGTACTATGGTGGACTTTTGGTTAGCTTAGGAAGTAAGGAAAAGAGAAATATCTTGGATATTTATACATATATGTTTTTATATTTGTATGTACACGTCTGCATATATGGATGATCATGTACACAAGAATATATCTTCACGTATGCACATGTATATGTGCATATGTATCTCCACAACGTTGTGCCACTTCCATGCGTTGCATCATTACGAATCTCGATTTCGATTCCCGGTCATATTTTCACTTTTTAGTTATTGTGCTTATATTTGAAAATCAAATTTGAAAATAAATTTCTTATCATTTTTAACTAATTGAAATGATCATATTTAATTTATAAAAGCATATAAATTAATATTAATATTTATTTACAAAATTGTTATTATCTCGATAAAGCGAAACGAATTCTTACTATTTTAAATCAAGTATAAAAATAGTGATAAATTATTACTTTATAACCATTTAAAATGAGCTTTCAAAATAACTATAGTAATTATTAAATAATTTTAATCTCAAATTAATTCAAATATGTAAATTTATTAAGGTAATGTATTTGTGGGTCGTTACTGACTTCCCTCTTAAAAGAATTTCGTCCTCAAAATTAAGGATAAGAAGAAGATAACTCAGAAACAAATATATGAAACGAAGTGATACATATTTATGAGGTAAGTAAGTGATATCATCATTGGCTGGTAAGTACACAACACAGCATACAACTATGTATCCATTCTAAACTCAAGATAGGATTTACGCATTCTCTCTTCCATCTCCCATGTGTAGTCTGCTGCGTCTCCACTTAATTAGACATTGACTAATCTTACGATTTTCCTCCTTAATCGCTTCTCATAACGATCCACGATTCGCATAGGTTGCCTAATGACTGCCAAATTAGGTTCAACTTCTAAATCTTCTTGGCATCTATTTTAATGATTTGCTTTGGATCATACACATATTTTCCTAAGTGAGGTATGCGAAAGACATTGTGCACACCTGACAAACTTTTAGGCAATTCTACCTAGTAAACCAATGGCCCAATCTGGTCGAGAATGGGAAAAGGTCTAATATATTGAGGGGCCAATTTCCAAATTCTCCCAAATCTCATCACTCCTCTAATTGGGGAAACCTTCAAGGATACATAATCTCCTAGCATGAATTCCAAATTTCTATGCCTTTTGTCTACATAGCTCTTTTTCCTACTTTGGACTTCTATTATTTTCTTTCTGATCATGTCAACCTTTTTTGAAGCTTCTTTAATCATGTCAGGGCCAAGCACCAATCGATCTCCGACCTTGATCCAACATACTGGGGATCTACACGGATGACCATATAAATCTTCATATAAGGCCTTGATGATACTAGCCTGATGACAGTTATTATAAGAGAATTCTATCAGATGAAGGTAGCTTCTCCATGAACCTTCGAAATCTAAGACGCAACCTCTTAGAAGATCCTCCAACACCCGATTTAACCTTTATGTTAGTCCATCAATCTGGGGGGATATGCGGTGCTAATGTTTAGCTTAGTTCCTAAAGATGTCTGCAATGCCTCCCAGAACTTATTTGAATGGTTGGGTCTCAATCACTAAATATGCTACTTGGGACACTTTAACGACCCGAAATTTAGCGCTCCAAAATTGACATTCATACTTCACCGTATTCGAATGCCGTAGATTCAAATGTTGAAATTCAGTTCGCCAGTTATAACCACATTAGGTGATAACAACACAGCGAAAACAGAATGAATAATTTTATTGATACACAATAATGATACAACAATATGATACAAATGATCATCAACAGTATCAGGGATACACAATAGCAGAAAACACAACAGCGGAAAGGTAATATCCTCAATGCCAAAGCTCCAAAGCTCCAAAGCTCCAAAGATGCCAAACCAAGAAACTCGAACCACCATCATGCTGAAGTGAAACAAATGCGATTGTCAAAATCCAAAGACTTCAAAGATTGCCAAAAGGTACATCTACTAGCTGATTGTCTGAAAACCTGAATGTAGGCGGCCGTGTGGAAAATTGTGGGCACCCAGAGTTTAGAAAGGGAACAATAAACTCTAAATCAGTCATGGGACTGGTGTGAGCAAACATAATGAACAAAAACAAGCAAAAAGAATTGAAAAGAAATTCGCTATGCTTTTTGGAAAATGAAACTACCATAAGGCCTCCCGCCACACACATAATGCAAACGCACAATTCGAGGAGATTTCTCCTTATGATAGCCAAACATGCTTGATACGCGAAAATCCTTTTGATATTATTATTAGTGCGTAGTGTAGAAAACATTTTCGAAAGTATAATATTAATCTTTGTCAGCATATAACCATTATAGTATACCTGCTATAGCTGCCATGTTTTATGGCAAGTTATCACCACGCTACATGGCAAGTTGTACAACTAAAACCATAAAGGGCTCGTATTGTTTGTTTGGATTTCCAACAAATGGTCAGGCTAAGGAACTTCCTTCACCGAATGGGTACACCTGTGGAGGGATGCCCAGAGAACCTAACCTGCTCTCTGCCAACACAAGGTCGGGTTGCCTCTATAACTAGGTAACTACTGACATGAGTATGCCATCCCTTGGTCGTCACCAACCTTTATTCGAGCAATCAACACCAACAAATTCCAATAACAACACAAGTTAAGTATTTGGGATCCATACCATGATACCACTTTTTATCCAGAAGAAAATGCACAAACCCTAAAGGGCGCGAACCTCGTAACCTTACTGCATCCTTCCTGTTTCGAACATTTTCGAGTAGTGTGGTCTGACGAAGTCTCATCCACAAAGCTACGCCTTTCACAAAGCCATGCTTCGATCAACAAATGATCATCACTTAGCATGCCACACTACCAAATTGGGAGTATATCACCAATAACCATCAACTACATAACCTCTGAGCTTGTACGTCTCAGAGAAGGGTGTTAAACTAAGAGAATAAATTCTCCGCCACCAAACAGAAATGTTTTTAGTATAAATTAGCTTTATATCTCAAAGTGTAATGTTATACATAAAACCATGCAAGTCACTTCCGGGTTCGAATGGAACCGAAGGCACTTCAAAGAAGCCTTTGCAAATCCAGAATATTCGCTAATCACGTCCGGACTCCCCATCACATGGGGTAATCAAAATCTCTATACTAGGGTCATTTGTTGTAGAGACATTCGATAGATAATCCTTTCGCTTTTAAAAATACTCAGTCTTCACCACCGTCTTCAAATGCTATCCATTTTGTCGTATCATTAATTTGGACTGGTTTTTATGACAAAAAGTCCTCTCCCGGCTAAACCGAATAATGAGCGCTTATTTTAAACAGCATATGGATACATTGGGATCTTGGTTAAGTCATAAATTTTAGCCCAAAACCTTTCCTTTTGAATGGTTTAAACAAATTTCCACTTATAATCTTTTAAACAAAAGATTCACCCTTTAAGATCCTTTTCAATTTGAAAACAAAGTTCACCAATCTTTAACAAAGATTCATGCATAGCTTTCAAAATTATTTCCATTTCAAATTTCATTTACCCACAACTTGAAATCGTTTCAACAAAAACTAGAAATTCTTTCTTTATATAAAAGCTATTATCATTTTAAAACAAAGGTTTTCCGTTTTAGAAGAATTTGATCAAATATGCACAAGTTATAGCCTTTTAAAGGAAAATCAGCGAACTGTCGTATCCTCGGCAAGTTCTATTTGGGTTAAATTTAAATTCTAAAATAGCTCATATAGAAATGCTTCAAAAATGGTTTAAAATCCATAAATGTATTTTATAACTTGTATAATCCTTTCAAACTATAGTTTTCAAAATAATTTCAAAACTTAAACAAGACATATTATATTCAAACTAAATTTCAATTTCAAACTTACTTTTCAAAAGCTTTTCATATTCAACCCAATTTCATTTCCAAACAATTTTGGAAACAAAATTCAACTTTGCAATCATTTCACCATTTGAATAAAATAATATTAAATTCAAATATCTGTGACATAATAATTCCTCGTGAAATCCATATTTGTGTGTCGTGATATCTGTGACAATACAATATCACAACCATCACAAATTCAAGCACAATAATATCAATAAGCGGTATAATCCTATAATTCTTATCTTCATTCATAGATTTACAGATAAATATGTAAATTTATCACAGATGATAAATCATAGTTCACAGCTCAATCTACACAATTCACATCACAGAATGTCACACATCAGAGATATCAAACAATTCAAGGTCTTCAATATAATCCAATCATCCAAAAACAATCACCTAACCCTGCTTAAACATCATTAATTAATTACAAACCATTTATTTTAATTAATAAATGAAATTAATTAATCATCCTAATTATCCAACTTAATTTATCATCCTTAATTAATCACATAAATTAATTAACCTTAAGTTAATTACATTAATTATTTAACCCTGAATTAATTACCTTAAGCAATTATCCTTTAATCACAAATTAATTATCCTTTAAATCAACCTCCAATTATTCAATAATTAACCTTTAAATAATAATTAATTAAAATTTGATCATTAATTAATTATCCTTAAATCAATAATCATTTATCCGTTAATTAATAATTAACTAACCTTAAATCAATAATTAATTAACCTTTAATCCATAATTAGTTAACCTTTAATTAATTTCATTAAGTAATTACCCATTAATTACTTATATTAATTAACCAACTTTTAAATTATGTACATTAAGTAATTATCCTTAATAAATTAATCATAATCCTTTAGTTAAATTAAGATCTCAACTTACTTGAGATAAACCATTTGTCTTTAATCAATTACTAAATTATCATTTAAACCTTAAATAAAATTTGAAATTGATGATTATTAACACCTAAATTAAATTAGACCTTTAAGTTAATTAACAATTAAAACATCTTTCCTTAATTAACTTCTAAATCACAATTTTAAAAAAATAAACTTAAGAATTTATTTGAGATAAAGGATATAGATTAAACACTTTAAAACTTATTTAAATAAACTTAAGAATTCATTTTAAAATAATTTACTTAAAACTTTAAGTAACCTAAAGTTTAGAAAACCTTTAAAAGAAATTGTTCTAAGAATATAATTTAAAACTTGTTCCATTTTAAACCTTTAAAAAAACTTGTTCTATGTAAAAATTCAAACTGTTATACATGAACCCGAGACAAACTCGAGTCCCACCCGAGTCAATTCCGATTTTTCCCAAGTACAAACTCGAATCACCCCTTCCTTTTATATTTTTTTTTCTATTTTAATTTTTTTTAATACTTGAAACACTCTCGCGAACTCACCCGCTATGATATTCGAGCCATTACATTACTTACCCGAGCTTCTACCCGAGAAAAATGTTTCTTCCCCAAAGCCTTGAATCACCGGACTTCACCGTGCACACATGCACGTGCACCAGCGAACGACAACATTCTGACCATCACCGCGACCATCCTCAGGTCGCCTACAACTTCGCCAATGATCCCGTTGAATCAGATCGCCGAAATTACCGGGAAATCAAATTTAGGCTGACCGAGCTACCCACGAACCCAAGTTGATCAACGAAAACCAGATTGCACCGTCGATCCCGATCATTAGAGATCACGCCATCACTATCAGAGTTGCATCACTCATCTATGTTTCTAATTTTACTGGTTTGATCGCCTCTAAAGCAACCTCGATGATGAAATCGCCTCAAGAACATCGGCGACCATAACTGGTCCTTAATCCCTGACTCGACGTCGCACCACCACTCCAGCGATCTAAAAATTCTTCCACTGTTTTTCCTCCGACCAACGACTCATGAGCCACCCCTGACCGAAGTGCAACGTTCCTCCATCGCCCATCATCTTGAAATAGACAGAAAACCAATTTTCAAATAACTCATAAATTCTCAACATATATACACTTAAAACTTATGAAATCTCTTTCTAAAATCATCCTTTCTGGATACAAATCTGTTTCTAAAATCAAAACTTGAAATTATAATCTATGATTTTTCTGTTTTAAAAAGATTTTACTGAAAATTTCCATTTTTGAATTGATTATTCAATAAATATAGTTGAATTTATTTTTAAAATGGATATTACATGGTTACAATTTTTTTTTATTTAGAGATCTTCACCTAAAACAGATCGTGGCAAGAGGATTTGAATTTTTTATGAGTTTTAGCATGTAAATGTTTAAAACAGAAAGAGATATGTGCCTGTAAGCAGACATGCACAGAACAATCTATGTATGTGTGTGTGTGTGTGTATATACACACACATGCATATATATTTAACAACTAAGCAACATTTTCATAACATATTCAAGTGTTAACCACAACATCAAGATATAGAAGCAGGTTTAAGTGGTTTGCTCACCTGGATTGGTTTTGAACAGAGAGCCTGGAAATGTTTTAAAACTGGAGAATATTTTTGAAACTTGAAACTTTTGATCTGCTTTTGTTTTGATACTGAGTTGAACCTGATCTTTATGTTGCTTCAGTTTGATTGCTTTAAACTTTTCTTGCTTACTTGATTTGCTCTTTGCTTGATTCTACTTTGCCTTGAATTGTTTCAGACTTTTAAATTTGATTAGCTGATTGCTTTGTTTTAATTCCAGGTTCTATTTTTGACTGTTCTGGTGTAAGTTTTCGGATTTGTAGATTTTGAATCATATGAAGGAAAATATGAAAAGAGGAGAAATAGATGTATATATAAATAACATGTTTTAAAATTTATTCATTATTTGAAAAAAATGACACTGTAATTATATAATAAAATTAAGTTAACACTTGTTTTAATGTTTGTTAAAATGTTTACAAATGTTAAATTGTATCGTAACTTGTTTAATTCATGATGAGATGATTACACTTGTCTAATTCCATGTTTACTATGCTTACACATGCTGATTTGTATATATTTAAATGTTTTAAATATGTTTTTATAAGATTTTATCTCATATTTCTCAATTAGGTACATATATATATATATATATATATATATATATATATATATGTTTTTATAATTTAAATTAACATATGTTAAAATCAATTATATATATATGTATCCTTATGTTTTAATATTTATTTATATTTACAAACCATATTTATATCAAATATAACTTTCAAATTATTGAATTCAAAATATAACTTTCAAATTACAATGTATGTATAGGTATATATAATTAGAAAACAAATTTTTATTAATTTAAAATATAGATTTTTTAAATCTAATTTATTTTTAAGATATTTATTTTTGAACTTAAAATCAAATTTCTATTTTCAATCTATATATATTTATATAAACAACATTTATCCTATTTTATTTTGGAAAAATTCAAATTGATTCATAATTTATTCCAAAAATTTATATTAATTACCAATTTAAATTTAGCTTAAAATCAGGATCATTACACACACCATGCAATCAAACTATTTCCTAAAAGTTTGTAGGATCGTGTAATATGGAATATAACTAAATCTAAATTTGAAAACCGATGATAATAGCAAAGTAAATGGAAATTAGTGAAATAAAACAAGCACACCAGGAATTTTTATACTGGTTCGAACTTCCCGTTCTACGTCCAGTCCCAGACAAACTTCTGACTTTAACTAACAATACCCTCACTTAACCCGGAGGAATAGGTCTGAGCAGCAGAACAGACACCTGAGCAACAAAAAAGGATTTTTTTCTCAGCGGTCGAAGAGGACTTTCCCTTGCCTGAGCAGCAGAACAGGTCTTTAACAAAATATAAAAGTTGTTGACTCAATGTGTTCTTGATAACACTGATTTGTCTTTTAAGATTACAAACTTCCTATAATCGACTCCTTAAGAATGTAAAGAGTATGTGAAGATTTGAAAGGAAGAATATTGCTAAGAATCAAAGTATATGTAATATAATTCAAAGATTCAAAGCAATGAAGAGTATGAATGCACTAGAATAATCACAAGAGAGAATAGAGAGAATTAGAATCAGAAATTGGTGATTATGAAGTGAGTGATAACTTCTATATATAGTTTTCAAAGAGATGCAACTCTTAGTGAAGAGTTTCAGCCAAGAGAGACATCTATTTATGAAGTGCATCCCTTCATGCAAGAAGATGTCCATTCAGAATTTTGACAGTTGAAGCCCGATCAGTCGACTGGTCGATTTTGATCAGTCGACTGAATTTGAAAATTTGAAAATGTTTGACCGCTTTTTGAAAAAGAGTATACTATTATGCATATGCACAATCAGTTGACTGGGCATGCATAGCCAGTCGACTGGCTGTGTATATTTTGCACAATGAACTTTGTTTTAAAGAAAAAATAGAAAGCTAGAAAATTTGAGGATTGATTTTAACATATTTCTAAGATTCAAACACATATAATAATTACTTAGGCATAGAAATGTAGTCTTAATCCTCTGATGTCTTCTTTTTGTCGTGTATGAGTGCATATTTTTCTTTAGCTTCTGAACCGTATTGTCATGAGTCAAAACTAGTGATTCAACATTCTCCCCCTTTTTGATTGATGACAACCTATATATATTCTAGAGAGAAAATTTTATCCCCCGAATGTATGATATCATTTTCCGGCATCAAATATGTTAGTGCATATACTTTTTCTTTTCTCCCCCTTTTTGATTGATGACAACCTGTATATATTTTAGAGAGAAAATTTTCTCCCCGTGAATGTATGATATCGTTTTCCTGCATCAAATATGTTAGTGCACATACTTTTTCTCCCCCTTTGTCATTGACAAAACGGAGACAAATTAAATAAATTTTAATGTACAACACACAAATAGAGAAAACAGATTATAACATACTAATAGTACACAAAGAGTAGATAGAGTATCATAGTACATTACAAATTTCATCAAAGCTTACCAACAATAAAAAGAAGCATACTTATCATGACCCTAGTCAAAATCCTTTTCAGACATATGCTCCTTGCCAGGCCTTGATGTGTTTTGTCCACTACCACTTGGTCCGCTGGTATCGCTTCTAGTGTGTTCCTCGGAAGTAGACCATGTGAATCTCGGCTCTGGTCGCTTGCCATGTGCTACCGAAGAAGCAGTCGTGGATGAAGAACATGAAATCGCATCCCATAGTATAGACAAAAATCCTTTGACCTTGTTTAATTTTTTATCAACTTTCTTCAAACGAGTTCCTAGTGTTTATTGATTTCTAGAAAGGATCTCTATGGATTCTCGTACACTAGCCGTTTTTGCAAGACGAATTTCTTCGTCTTCTTCGGGATGAGGTGTTCGTTCTCGAATGATTGGTCCGCCTGATTGTTGTTGTTGTTGGCAATGCCATTCTTTATATGAGGGGAATGCTGGAGGAGTTGACGGTAGTTTCATGAGAATTAATGTGCGAATGTTGATAATTCCAACAGAAGAAGTTTTGGATTCCGGTTGCGGTGTGCCCACATTTAAAAGTAATCTCATTATATATTCTCCGAAGTAAATGGTTCTTATATTACCATTGTTGAAGGTGAGAAATTCATCCAATATTCTCCATAGCCAATTTACTTGAATTTCTCTCCATACCGCATATTGTGCTTTGAAATTTTCCGGGTAGATAAGTTCATAAGACCAGGTTCACGGAAGGATACTCCTCATGAATGCTTTATGAAGAATTCTTGCTTTTGGTCGAAGAAGAATAGATTTGAGTTCCGTCATATTGTCACTCATAAACATATGGCTAACTTGATCTCTTTGTCGAATATTACAATCGACATCATTTAGACGAATACCTTGGTAAGGGGTTTGAAGTATGTGTGTCATTCGATCTAAGGAGAAGAAAACTTGATGCCCATAAACTAAACTCCAAACACAATCATCTCTATTTGATGGACGTTGATGAGGAAGGTTTAAATTAGCATAGAAAAGCTTCACCATGAGATGATTGATCTTGTGAGAATTGAGATTCAAGTCAAGTAGAGATTCCAATCCGGATCTACGCATAAGCTCTTGTAAACCATAAGCCGCAAAATCACTGTAGACCATGAATGAACCTTCAATGATCCGCGAATTTTTCATTTTTTGTCGTCTTGCTATTGCTACATTATTCTATAGCCATTGTGCAATTTGGGCATCGGTGGGATCGGTGGAAGAAGAGCTCGGCATATGTCGCTTCGTAGGTGCCATTTGATTTAGTATTTGGTGAAAATTTGGAGTTTATTTGGGATTTTAGGGTTTTTGGACGAAATAGATTTGGGTAAAAAAAATTGAGAACGGTAAAGTGAGGGAGAAGTAATAAAGAAGTAAACAAGGAATATAGTGAATTTTCATACAGCCAGTCGATTGGTATATTGTAGACAGTCGACTGGTGCACTGAAAAAATCAAAAATTTATAAAGCCAGTCGACTGATCGTGTTAGGTCCGTCGACTGACTGGTTTCCCGAGAATTTTTCATAAACAGTTGATTGAATATTTTCAGTCCACTAAATGTAAAAAATTGCAGAACATCTTTTGAATTATTTTACATGAAGACATACAAGTATTATTTAAGAACATAAATTCAATTTTAAAACGGAGACGATGAGCATAGAAGTTTTTTTGCGTGTACAAAATTAGAGATGAGAGTGTGAGTCTTTCAATTCTTCTCCTGGTTCAATTTTTGTATTTTCAACAAATAGTTTTATAGGATAACATTCTTTTTCAATCGGTGAGTTGCTTGTTCCTCCACGTTCCCATGCGTTTGGTGATACATGATGGCGTTGAGGTGAGTGAATATGTGCGTTCATGTTGATGGGGGATGAACCGCATATTTTTGCAGCACATCTTTCAAGAGAACTAAGACTCCTACCATGACTCTTTTGTTCATAATACATTTCATGCTGAAGTTCAACTGTTTCCCTCTGATAGTGATGCAAGTCATCTATCTTTTCTTTTTTTGTTGGAGTTGGAAATAAGTTTCTTCGCGTGCGTTTATTTTCTGGCTTATATCCCGTATGATGGTTTTGTGGTGGACATATTGGGATATAAGCAGGAGTTGGAGTTGGAAGATTTGAAGACCTTGAACTTGGAGATTCGTAATTAATTGAAGAATGTCTTGACGAGTAATGAGAGGAAGGCTCGTCTGAGGATGATCCAGCCATGGTGTAGAAAAATAATGCAAAGTTGAAAACCATGTTTGATTGTTTTCGATAGAAGTAAAAATTTCTTTAATCAAGTAGGAAAGTTATGAATGAATATAAATAGAGAAGTCTGTTAAAATAATAGATGAGATTAAATATAGAGGGATTCAATTTCAACCATAAGAGAATTGAGGACAATAATCAAGGAGATGTGGACCATTAAAAAGAGTAAGATGAAATGAACTATGAGATTAGACAAGAAACATCATGTAGCCTAGTGGCAAAGACACATCCTTACTTACCAGGAGGTCCTGATTTCAAATCATAGCTTATGCAAAAAAATAATTTTTTTTAAAAAAAAACTTATAAATTTTTAAACGAGATGATTCCTAGTTCTCGTCTCAATTTTACAAAAGAGCTTTCATTTAAAGGTTTAGTAAAAATATCGGCCAATTGGTTTTCAGAAGATACGAAATCAAAATTTATTATATCTTTTTCAGTGCTATCACGAAGAAAATGATGACGTATGTCAACATGTTTTGTTCGTGAATGATTAATAGGATTTTTAGATAGGTTGATAAAACTTAAGTTATCACAAAAATTGTTGATTTAGATAAATTAAAACCAAAATCTTGATGTGTTTGCTGCATGTAGATCACTTGAGCACATGCCAAAGCTGTAGATATATATTCCGCTTCACAAGTTGATAATGAAACACAGTTTTGTTTCTTACTAAACCAAGATACAAGAGACCGTCCAATGAAGTGACAAGTCCCACTTGTACTTTTTCTATTTTTTCGGCTACCTCCAAAATCAGCATCACTATAAGACACTAATTCAAAAGGACATTCCTTTGGATAGAATAGTCCAAAGTCCTTGGTTTTATTAAGATACCATAAAATGCATTTCATTGCTTGTAAATGTGAATCTTTGGGATCTGCTTGAAATCGTGCACATAAACAAACACTCATCATAATGTCAGGTCTACTAGCTGTTAAATATAGTAACAATCCAATCATACTTCGGTATAATTTTTGGTCAATACTTTTGCCATTTTCATCTTTATCAAGATGTATGGTTGTACTCATAGGAGCTTGTTTGGTAGAAGTATTTTCCATACCAAAGCGTTTAATTAGATTGTTATAATATTTTTCTTGATTAATAAAAATACCATTTTATAGTTTTTTTATTTGTAAGCCAAGAAAATAATTTAACTCACCCATATGTGACATTTCAAATTCATTGGTCATTATTTTAGAAAATTCTTGACAAAGTCTTTCATTTGTAGATCCAAAAATTATATCATCAACATATATTTGAATATTTAAAAAGTCCTATTTATTTCTTTTAATAAAAAGAGTTTGATCAACCTTTCCAATTTCAAAACCAAAATCTATTAAATATCTTTTAAGACGATCGTACCAAGCACGGGGTGCTTGTTTCAAACTGTATAAAGCTTTTTTAAGCCTATACACATGGTCTGGAAATTGTTCGTGTATAAATAACGGAGGTTGTTCAAAATAAACATTTTCCTTTAAAAAACCATTTAAAAAAAGCACTTTTGACATCCATTTGATATAATTTAAAGTTATGGAAACATGCAAAAGCTAGTAAGATTCGTATTGCTTCTAGTCTAGTAAACTGGAGCAAACGTTTCTTCATAGTCAATTCCTTCTTCTTGATTATAACCTCGAGCAACCAATCTTGCTTTATTTATAGTAATGTTTCCTTGTTGATCTACTTTATTTTTGAAAACCCATTTTGTACCAATAACTGATTGATCACTAGGCCGTGGAACTAAATCCCTAACATCATTTCTTTCGAATTGGTTTGGTTTTTCTTGCATAGCGATTAACCAATTTTCATCGGTAGATGCTTCTTTAACATTTTTAGGTTCAATATTAGATAGAAACGCTACATGACCCATTTGATTTAATTGACTTCTTGTTCTAACAGATGAATTGAGTTCTCCAATAACATTAATAGAAGGATGAACTCTTAATACTCTAGGTGGAGATCCTAATTCACTATTATTGTGAACAATGTTTTCATTTTTTTCAAAATTTGAAGTTTCTGTGTTTGTGGTATTATTAGGAAATCTTCATCATCTCTTATACTTGGGATTGGTTTAAAATTCTCATCGAAAGTTACATGAAGAGTTTCTTCAATGATATTTGTTCTTTTTTTATAAATTCGATAAGCTTTACTTCGATCTGAATATCCTAAGAAGATTCCTTCATCGGATTTTGGATCGAATTTACCAAGCTGATCTTTTATATTTAAAACAAAACATTTTGAACCGAAAACTTTAAAATAAGAAATATTTGGTTTTCGTCCATTAAGAAGTTCATAATAGTATTCTTAGTTAGTGGTCGAATAGAAACATGATTCAAAACATAACAAGCTGTTGCAACTGCTTCAGCCCAAAAATGTTTTCGTAATGTACTTCCATTTAACAAAGTCCTTGCACATTGTTGTAAAGTTCTATTTTTACGTTCTACAACTCCATTTTGTTGTGGAGTTCTAGGAAACAAAAAATTATGGAATATTCCCTTTTTCTTACAAAAATGTTCAAAGGCTTCGTTTTCAAATTCTCATCCATGATCACTTCATATGTTTTTGATTTTCAATCCTTTAAAATTTTGAATTCTTTTGACAAACGTTTTGATATTATCAAAGGTATCGCTTTTATTTTTCATAAAAATAGTCCAAGTATATCTAGAAAAATCATCAATAATAACAAACACATATCTACTATGATTAATGGATTGTACTTGCGTTGGTCCAAATAAATCCATATGTAGCAATTCAAGTGGTTGTAGAGTTGAAATGACCTTTTAAGATTTAAAAGATGACTTAGTTAACTTTCCTAACTGACATGCATCACAAATATGATCAATTTTAAAATTCATTTTTGGTAGACCTTTCAATAAATCATTTTTTAGAGAGTTTTTTTATAGTCTTGAAGTTAATATGACATAATCGTTTGTGCCATAACCAAGGATCATTTTCTTTGGCTATTAAACACATATCTGAATTATGATTTATTTTCATATTCAGAACATAGATATTTCTGTCTCTATTTCCTTCAAAGATAAGATTTTGGTTTTGATCAAAAATACTGCATTTGTTTTTAGAAAAAGTGATTTTAAATCCTTTGTCACACAATTGGCTGATACTTAGTAAATTATGTTTTAAATTTTTGACAAGTAAAACATTTGAAATAAGAGGTAAATTTGAAATACCGTTGTTACTCACATCGCCTTTGCCGATGATATATCCTTTGGAATTGTCTCCAAATGTGATGGAGCCTCCATCTGAGTAAGTAATATTTGATAGCATATCTTTGTCTCCTGTCATATGTTTTGAGCAACCACTGTCAAGTATCCATTTTCCTCTTTTCTTGAGTGGTACCTATAAAAAAATATAAGATAACATTGGCACCCACCTTTTAAATAGGGTCCTAAGAGTTAAATCTTAGGAAACCAAACCCAAGAGGGCTCGGTATCCCATTTAAAACTGTGATCTTTATTTTTATGAACAGTTTCTAAAAAGGTGTTTATATATTTCTTCCTAATCAAACTATTGTTTGTTTTAGGAATCCATATTTTAATGGTTTTTAAATTTGTCCTTTTTGAATTTTCTTTAGTGGTTGTGGGTTTAAAATAAATTCTCCTTTTATTTTCTATTCTAGATGGAGCTATAGACTTCTTAACATAGCCTAACCCCTTTTTACTTGATACTGATTGAGAATTTTCAATAATTTTAGACAAATTTTCTCTTCCTTTATCAAAGTTAGAAACATTTTTAGTAATATTCTCTAACTTACTTTTTAGCACAATATTGTCCAGTTCAAGCAATTTTACTTTTTTTAACTCGTGATTTCCAGAGACAAGAACATTATTCTTTTCCTTTTGAGTTTCAATTTCTTGACTCAATAAAGTAAGTTGAGAATTAGTATTAGAGTCTGATTCTTGAAGTTCTTCAAGTTCTTCTTCTAGTATTTTCTTCTCATCTTTAAGCATATCTCTTTCGAACTCTTGTTCCGATTTTCGCAAGCTTCTTTATATTTTCTTTTGAAACTTTTTAAGGTGTTCAAAAGTTCTAAATTAATTTCAATTAGATCATCAAAAGTCAGATCACTAACTTTATTTTCTGTGGCCATGAAGCATACATTTGTTTGTTCATTTTCATTATCACCGTCACTATCTGATGGTGAGGAATTTGAGTCGTCCCATGTGACAGAGAATGCTTTCCTTTTGTACCTATATTTTCTACCCTTGTTGGAATAATTCTTCTTTAGTTCTGGACAGTTTTTATGGATATGTCCATTCTTGTGACAATTATAACATTCTAAAGCTGATGTAGATGGTTTGCTTGATAAATTCTTTTTATCATTGAATTTGTTGTTCTTTTGATACTTTAAGAACTTCTTGAAATTTTTGGCAATGAATGCTTAATTCTCATCATCTAAATCTTGGTTCTCTTCTTCTTCAGCCCAAAAAGCTATGTTCCTTTTGCCTTGTGCCTGTACTCTTTTAGCCTGTAAATTAACTTCATAAGACATTAGATTTCCTATCAACTCCTCTGGTTTTATGGAAATATCGTTAGCTTATTTGATAGCTAAAGCTTTTCTCTCCCATTAATCCGTGAGTGAGTTGAGGAGTTTTGATACTATATCAAAATCTGTATACTTTTCTCCTAGTGCTAACAATGAGTGATATATGTCTTGGAATGTAGAGTACATATCATTTATAGACTCATCTTGTTTCATTGTAAAGTTTTGAAACTGATTTTTGAGCATGGAGATTTTGCTTTGTTTGACTTCGTTCGATCCTTCATGAGTGATTTTAAGCGTTCTCCATACTTCATAAGCAGTTTGACACATGCTAACATGATTATATTCATTTCTATCTAGTCCATAAAATAACATGTTCATAGTTTAGCATTGGCAGTAGCATCTAATTTTTGTGTGTTTGACCAAGTGGAATACTCTCCAGTAGGAAGAGTGTATTCATTCTGTGTGATATTCCATGATTCAAAACAATTATATTGCATATAAATTCTCATACGAGTAGACCAATAATTATAATTCGAACCATTGAAAAATGGAGGTCGTGTAGTGGATTGACCTTCAATAAAACTAGTGTTGGTAGTGTTGGTATTGTTTTCCATATTAGCAAAATATCAGATAACTGTGTAATGGTTATAAGATGCCTCGCGCGATACCAAATGAAAGTTTGTAGGATCGTGTAATTTGGAATATAATTAAATCTGAATGTGGAAACAGACGATAATAAAAAAGTAAATGGAAATAAGTAAAATAATACAAGCACACCAGGAACTTTTATACTGGTTCGAACTTCCCATTCTACGTCCAGTCCCAGACTGACTTCTGGCTTTAACTAACAATACCCTCACTTAACTCGAAGGAATAGGTCTGAGCAACAGAACAGACACCTGAGCAACAGAACATGATTTTTGCCTCAGCAACCGAAGATGACTTTCCCTTGCCTGAGCAGTAGAACAGGTCTTTAACAAAATATAAAAGTAGTTAACTCAATGTGTTCTTGATAACACTGATTTGTCTTTTAAGATTACAAACTTCCTATAATCAATTCCTCAAGAATATAAAGAGTATGTGAAGATTTGAAAGGAAGAATATTGCTAAGAATCAAAGTATATGTAATATAATTCAAAGATTCAAAGCAATGTAGAGTATGAATGCACTAGAATAATCACAAGAGAGAATAGAGAGAATTAGAATCAGAAATTGGTGATTATGAAGTGAGTGATAACTTCTATATATAGTTTTCAGAGAGATGCAACTCTTAGTGAAGAGTTTCAGCCAAGAGAGACATTTATTCATGAAAAGCATCCCTTCATGGAAGAAGATGTCCATTCAGAATTATGAGAGTTGAAACCGGATCAGTCGAATGGTCGATTTTGATCAGTCGACTGAATTTGAAAATTTGAAAATGTTTGACCCTTTTTTGAAAAAGAGTATACTATTGTAAATATGAACAGTCAGTCGACTGGGCATGCATAGCCAGTCGACTGGCTGTGTATATTTTGCACAGTGAACTCTGTTTTAAAGAAAAAATGGAAAGCTAGAAAACTTGAGGATTGATTTTAACATATTTCTAAGACTCAAACACATATAATAATTACTTAGGCATAGAGTTGTAGTCTTGATCCTCTGATGTCTTCTTTTTGTCACGTAGGAGTGCATATTTTTCTTTAGCTTCTGAACCGTCTTGTCATGAATCAAAACTAGTGATTCAACATTTCCCTCGTGTGGTTTTTGCAAGTTTGCCGCAGTTCGTGTTGGTTTTAAAGGGATGAAGTGCGTGCTTTTGGTTAGCCGATTTTTGATGACCCAAATGCCCTTATTTTCCTTCCTTGATCGGGACAAACCATTGATGAAATCCATCCATATTTGGTTCCATTTCCAAGTTGGAAATTTAAGATGTCGGAGTGGTCCAACATTCTTTTGTGGATCACTCTTTATCTATTAATAATTTGCACGAGTAACATGGATGGAGATATCCCTCTTCATACTTTTCCACCAAAATGTCCATTTTACGTCCTTGTACATTTTGTTAACGCCTCGATGGATATTAAGTTTAGATTGATGGCACTCTATCAATACTTCTTGTCTTAAGTTGTCAACGTATGGGACACAAATTCTCCCTCTTAACCATAATATCCCACGGTTATCGATTTCAAAGATTGAACCATGCCCTTTGCGTACTCTTTTAAAAATCCTCTTTAGCCACTAATATTCATGCTTCTTGTTTGTGATTTTCTCTAGAAGGGTCAAGGTAACTATAATATAAGCTATAACGATAGGCTTTCTACTCAATCCATCTGCTACCACGTTGGCCTTCTCGGTTGTATATAAGATATCAATATTGTATGAAGCAAGATATTCTAACCAATGTTGTTACCTCATTTTTAAGTCATACAGAGTGAAAAGATATTTCAAATATTTGTGGTCTATGAAGAGCTCAAACTTTTCACCTATTTGAAGAAGGAATTATAATTACTTGGGCCAATCAAAGTCTATTTAAAATAAACTATAATGAATTCTTACCTAGTAGATAACATCTCCATATTTTTAATGTGAACACAATGGCTAATAACTCCAGGTCGTGTGTTGCATAATTCCCCCCATGGATCTTCAGTTGTTTACTTGCATAAGCAATGACCTTTCCACGCTGCATTAGAACAGAACCAACTCTCTCCCCACAAGCATTTGTGTATACAGCAAATCTGCCATTTTCATCCGCTACCACTAATGCAGGAGTAGTGGTTAATCTTTTCTTGTGCTCTTGAAAAGCTTCTTCACATTTTTGTATGCACTCAAACATCACATCTTTCATAGTCAGTTTTGTTAAGTGAGAGGAAATCTTGAAGAAGTCTAGAATGAATCTTCAATAGTACCTACTAATCCTAAGAAACTGCGAATGTCCTCCGAAGTTTAGGGTTATTTCAGTCTATAATAGCCGTAATCTTTGCTGGATAAACTGAAATTATTTCCCCTGACACCACGTATCCAAGGAATCTTACTTCTTTTTCCCAGTAGTGGCATTTTGAAAATTTAGCTTTCAGCACATTTCTGCTCAATATTTCAAATACGATTTCAAGATGTCTTTCATGTTCTTACCATTCTTTGAATATATCAAAATATCATCGATAAAGACTAATACAAATTTATTGAGTACTTCTTTAAATACACTATAGATAAGGTCAGCGAAATAGTTGGAGCATTTGTTAGCCCAAAGGGCATAACCAGCCATTCATAGAATTCATTTAAGCTCTTTAAATACACTAAATAATAGTGAAATCAAGTTGGGAGACAAACGCAACTATCAAAGTTTAGTCTTTGAAATGTTGAATATTTAAAGCTCTGAAATATATTAACTTCGAATTATATTGAAATTTAAATGGTTTATTTTATGGTTCAAATCCGTATTTCAAATAGATAAAATTTGAATTAGTTTAGTCAGAAAATAAATTGAATGGAAATTGATAAATTTTGATTTAATTAAATTTGAACGGGAAGGTCGACTTGATTTTTGAAGCGATTTGTGAAGTTTGAGGAAATAAAAATACTTTACTTCACAAATTATTGGATATATATATATACTAATTTGGAAAATAGAGATATTTGAAATGAAAATGATATTTTAGTTTTGAAATATAAATAAAATTGAAATGACCACGGTGTTATAGTGTATATTTCTACCCTGTAGATAGTTCCTTGGATCCTTAGAGGGTGGTATCCCAAACATCCTCTAAGTTAATTATATTTCAACTCATATTTCACTTGAGTTGGATTATAGATATAAGAATGTTAATCCTGACTCGAGTGTTTTGTGTTTTGCTTTACGCTTGGATCAGACTGCGTGATACAACATTTGAGACTCACCTATGAAGTTGGAGCTTTGCTTGAAGATCCAGCTATCTATCCTTTCAGTCATCCAGTCGATTGGTTGAGAGAAGTCATATGCCCGTACTGGAGACTTCACTCCATCTGGGATTTTCTGATGTATTTTATTTCTAACTTTGTTTATGTAGTAGCTTCATGAACTACTATTCATTTATTCCGCTGTGAATCATTGTACTACTCTGTATCTCTGATTCTGTGATTGATTTATTTACTATAGATGTTAAGTTTGGCCAAATTTCAATTAATATCATGAGCAATTCAAGTCCGACATGTGCGGATGCGAATGGTTGAAAATATCAGGTTGTTACACTTATTTTAATTAATTAAGGATAATTAATTAAAGGATAATTAATTAAGGGTTAATTAATTAATGTAATTAATTAAGGATAATTAGTTAATAATTTAAGGTTAATTAATAAACGATTAAAGGTTAATTAATTAAGATGGTTTGTAATTAAATAATATTAATTAACTAGGATTTGCAATTTATTCATAAGTAATTAATCTGGTTTAAATTAATTATAATAAGATATTAATTGATCTTACTTATGGATGTTTGGATTCTATTGGATGTTGAATTGTTTGATATCCCTGATATGTGATGCTCTGTTTTGATTTTGACCTGTGATGAATGTAATTATCTGTGATGAATGTAATTTATTTATTTGTGATAAATTTATGTTATCTATGAATCTGTGAATGAAGATAAGCATTATATATTGTACCGCTTATCGATATTGATGTGATTGAATCTGTGATGATTGATGTTGTTGCACTATTGTGTAAAAGCCCTGGACTACACCATGCACACACAAATATGGATTACACTAGGAAATCGGTTAAGTCACAGATATTTTGAAATCTAAATATTAGTTTTTGAAAGTTGAATTTTGAATCCAAATGATTTTGGAAATGAATTTGTTTAAACATGAAAAGCTTTTAAAAAGGAGTTTTGAAGATAAAGGTTATTTTGAATATCTTGATAAAGTTTTGAAATTTAAATAATTTGATTTGAGTTCAAATTCAAAATTTGAAATTGAATTCTATATTTGGAAATTATGGTTTAAAAAGGTTATATAAGTTATAAATGTGTATATATGGGTTTTAAACCATTTTAAAGGTACTGTTTTGGGAATTTGAATTTAACTCAAGTTTTATACTTGAAGGGCTTTAACTCGTGCAAATATAATCAGATTTTTCCCATATAAAAACCTTTGTTTTCAAATAATAATAGCTTTAATATAAAAGAAAGAACTCCCGGTTCTGTCGAAAGGATTCCGAGTTACGAATGAATCTTTGTGAAAGATGGTTGAACCGTGTTTAGAAATTGAAGAGGATTTTAAATGGTGTATCTTTTATATAAAAGATTTGAAATGGGAATTGTTTTGAAAGTTATGAATGAATCTCTGGAAATGGTTTTGAAAGATATGAATTGAGTGTTTGATTTAATGATTGGATGAGTTAATCCAATTTGAAAAGGAAATTGTTTTGAAAGCCGTAAATGAATCTTGGTGGAAGATAGGTGAACTTTGTGAAGTGAAACATTTTGTTTCAACATTTGAAAATGGTAATTAGTTTAAACCATTTGAAAGAAAAATTTTGGGTTTTAAGTTGTGACTTAACTGAGATTCAATTATCCATATGGTTTTTAAACATTGTGCTCATTATTCGGTTTAGCTGAGAGAGGAACTTGTGTCATATAGCCCATTCCGAATAATGATACGACGATATGGATAGCATTTGAAGACTAGTGGTGAAGAATGGATATTTTTGAAAATGAAAGGATTACCGGTCGAATGACTCTGCATTGAGTAGCTTTGGTATAGAGATCTCCATATGTGATGGGGAGTCCGATCGGGATTGTGAATACCCGAATTGCAAAGGCTTCTTTGTGAAGTGCCTTCTGTTCTGTTCGAACCCAAAATAGACTTGTATGGATGTGTGTCTGACATTACACTTTGAGATGTAAAGCTAGTTCCTATCAAATACATTTCGGTTTGGTGGCGGTGAATTTATTCTCTTAGCTTAACACCCTTCTCTGAGACGTATGAGCTCAAAGGTTATGTGGTTGATGGTTACTAGTGATACTTTCCCAATTTGATAATGTGGCATATGAAGTGCTGCTGATCATTTGGTGATCAAAGCATGATTTTTGCGTAAAGCGTAGCTTTGTGGACGAGACTACATCAGGACCTCACTCTCGGAAATGGTCGAAACAGGAACAACGCAGCAAGGTTATTTAGGGGTCGCCCTTAGGGTATGTCCATTTTTTCTGGAAAAGGATGGTATCATGGTATGGAGACCAGATGCTTAACTCATGTGGTCACTGCAAATTTGTTACTTTTTGGTTTGTTTATGGTTGAGAGCTATCGCATTGTGTGTATGACGAGAGACCTTATAGTAGTTTCGTTTTCCAAAAGAATTGCGGATTTCAACTTTAAAATATTTTGTTGTTTGTTTGAAAGATAAACTATTTTCATTTTCTTATACCAGTCCCATGACTGAGCCGAAGTTTATTTTTCCCTTTCCAAACTCTTGGTGCCCACAGTTTTCCATACGGGCAGTCTAGAGCTAGATTTTCAGATAATCAGCTAGCAGATGTAGATTCAATAGCTTCGAAGTCTTTGGTTTGGCAACCGCGTTGTGGATCGCATTTTTCTCAATTCAGCTTGACGATGGTTTGAGTTTAGAGCATTGGAGCTTTGGCATTTGAAGACTCAGTTTGTTGGATTCCCGCTTTCTCACTTGAAAGACTTTATTGATGGTCATCTTTCCGTTGTCCATGGTCGCAAAGTCTAGACCATCCTTGTTGTTGTTATCCTATTCCGCTGTTGTATATTTATCTCTGATATTGTAGGAATTCATATGGTATCGGATATTTTATTCATTGTTGTATCAATGATATTATTCATTTTCTTATGCCGTGTTGTTGGACTTAATGTGTTATAAGCTCCGACAAATCGAATTCGAATGTTTGAATCTGTAGCATTCGAATACGAGTGAAGTGTGGATGTCGATTTTTGATCGCCAAAATTCGGGTCGTCACATTTGGTATCAGAGCTGAAGGTTGAAACTTTAGCTCAGAAGTATAACACATTAGGTAACTCATTAGAGATAGTGTGAGTAATACCCTAGAATGAGTATATCCCTAAGATATCCGTCTGTATGCCTCACTAAATTCTCTTACTATCCACTGATAGTATGTATGGGTGCAAGAAAAGGACGAGACAGGGGACAGGGGAGTACCACTACAAATGGTCAATACTTGTAATAACAAGAAAACAATTGTAACAAACTAGTATTTTCAACCATTCGCATCCATACGTGTCGGACTTGAATTGCTCAAAATACCGCGTTGTAAATAAAATTTGGCAAATCTTAGAATATACAGTAAAAAAATCACAGATCTTAGACACAGAGTAATAATAGTGCAGCGGAAGTAAAAGAAATAGTAGTTCATGAAGCTACTATATAAATATATCGAAATTACATAAGATACAACAGAAGAAATAGAGTACAACAGAAGTCTCAATACATAGAAGTCTACTAATACAAGAGCTGAAAAGGAAAACAAACTGAAAAGGATAAAACTAGACAAGTAGATAATCTCCAGCGATTCCAATATCCAGAAAGTGGAAATCCAAATCTGTGAATACTCAGGCTGACCCGAGCAGCAATAAAATAGAAAAACTTGAGTCAGGACATACATAATTATACAATGTAAACCAACTCAAATGAACTGTAGTAAAGGTACAAGTAACTTAAAGGATGCTTGGGACCGCCCATCCTCTAAGGATTCGTTAAACTATTTACTATGTAGTAATATTGCGCTATTATAATAAATGTCTAATAGTAAAATAAACTTACTTTTAAATAGCATTAAGGCTTTACATTTTCCACCTTAACACGTAATAGTCCCAGTAGTCCGTCCAATATCTGCATATCTCCTGATCGGGAGACTAAGAGAAGATATGCATGGGCTACGGGACTCAAGGCAATGCCAGGGTAGATATACTAATTATGCACACGGGTTGATGGTAACGCAGCGGCCACATACGCCCACCCCGAAACACATTCCCAAAATCGAAGGGGCACCCGAACAATTACAAAAGCAAAAGAATGGTATCGATGAAATGTGTCCGACCAGAGGAGCTACCCCTTTTGGTCCGAGATCGCTCCTGTTTTAGCCACCTTATGCCAACTCACGGGAGTTAGGTCCACGTAACATACCTCCAGAACGTCTCCACCATCCTACTTCATCTTGGAATCTCCACTGCGTACACGGTTGTCAAAGTGGTTTTCGGTATCGACAGAGAGTATGACTATATCCGATCCCGGTCTCTTTGCCAACCAATTGTTATTATAACCCGTGGTTATAACTTTAACATAATATTTTATACTTCAAAATAAAATATCATTTCAATCCAAATCTTTATCAAAAATAAAGATTGAATCATTTCCAAACCATTTCAATATATCAACATACCATATCTTTCAAATTCAAATATTCATCAAAATAAATATCCAGTCATTTCCAACCATTTCAATATATTAAATTATCATGTGCTTTCAAAACTTCATTTTCAAATCGCTATATAAGTTCAATGTAACAAACCAGAATTTTCGAATCCGAAAATTGCAGATAGTTAGGGAAAAGAAGAAAGAAATAGAAGAAAAAGAAGAACAGAAATACCAACATCTCACATTCGCAACGGATAAAATATAATAACAAATAATAACAGTTATACAAAGGAAAAATGTGCTAGTCAAATTTCACTTTAATACATCACAGTTACACAAATATACAAACACGGGACAGACACAACCATGTCCCAGATAACTACAATATATTTAAGCTGATACACTCCATACGTTTCTGCCATCCAGCTTGCCTCCTAAGCTCCAGAACATCCTTACCTGAAAATCGGTAATACTCGGTCTGACCCGAGAATTACATCAATGTAACACCCGGGTCAGGCTGGAAACCAACGTGAGTAAACCCATCTAGCATGGAATACAAAAATATACAATTTATATAAACCCGGGGTAACTTGTATCAATTTACAACTTCACAAGTTGTTATAGACATCCCTTATCTCACACATCAATTTCTAAGTACCAAAACTTAGATTAAAGGGTCCAAATCACTTAAATCATTCCATTCTAACCTATTGATTTCACATTTCAAATATGTACAGAATTTGTATATATTACAATCGAAGTGGTTTCGGCTATTAGTAAATTCCCAACTCCGATCTCTACGAATCCCATGTCATCTTAACCCAAATTACTCAATTAAATACAATCCAACTTTAAATAGGATGTCACTTAGACACCGCAATTTATCATTGATTAATAACCACACTAACACAGTCTACATAAAAATATCATATCGCAAATCGTTCATATCAGAAATATCAAATAAACCAAGGTATTCAATATCATTCAATCATTTATAAGCAAGATTAATTACAAACCTTTAATTAATCATCCCTTAATCATCCTCTTTAATTACATTAAGTAATTAACCTTTAATTAATTACACAAATTAATTAACCTTCACCCATCATATTAAATAATCCCTTAATAACTTTGACAAAGTAATTACCAATAATTTATTACTTTATCCTTAACTAATTACCCTAATTAATTATTCTATAATCACTTATATTGATTAATTATCTTTTAATTGGCCACAGTAGTTAATTAAATAATTCTTTAATTAATTAATCAATCCTTCAATTAATTACACTAAGTAATTTATCCTTAATTACTTCCATTAAGAAATTTCCCTTTGATTACTTACCTTAAGTAATTAACATTTAAGTAACTCATTATCCCCTAATTTAGTTCACTAAGTAATTATTCCATAATTACTCGAGTTGATAAATTAAACCTTAATCACTTCATAAATTAATTTTCTTAAGTTAATTACATTCAGTTATTAACTCTCAATTAATCTCATTGAGAAATCAATTATCCTTCAATTGATTACATTCAGTATTATTCTTTAATTACTTATACCATGTAATTAATTTTCCTTTAATTACTTTAAGAAATTTAAATTCAGGTTGTAAAATATTAGATAATTAAAATACCCCATATATTTCAATTAATTACTTGATATTATCATAAGAACCAAAACAATCCATTTTCAACATAAAAAATTTAACTTTACATTTAAATCTTAGAAATTTCACTGGAAAACTTGTTCAATACTTATGGCCTTGTAACTTGTTCATTTCTATTTGAAAAATTAGTTGCAAATTTCCTTCGTATTTAAACCTTTAAAATCTGAATCAAACCTAATCTCCTAATGAAATTTACCCGAGCCAATCTTCATAATTCTCGAATAAAACCCGAGTTCACCCTAGCACATTTTCCTGTTTTTTTTTTTCAAAAAAATTAAATAACCAACCTGGAAACACACACGCAACAACCTGAACGCTTACTTCGAGTTCAAAACTTACCTTCCCGAGACTCGACTCGAGCAACCTGAACACTTACTTTGTTGCATGTTTATTTGTGAAATTGCCGTCAATAAATTTGGCATATCTCATTCGTTTTAAGTCGAATTGGATAATTTTAGATGTTCTGAAAAGCATAGACATAGATCTACAAGTTTCATGTTTTGTGTTTTCTAAAATTTTGATGTTTTCTTGAACAAAATCGTGCTTGTTTGTTGTTGTCCCGAGGGAAAATTGACAGCAGCAACAATCATAGGCTAGAGAAGTGTTTTAGCCATAAGGTTTTCGTTTCTTATCCAAATGGGGTCAAATTTTTTTCATATGAAAATAAATTCAATTAGGAGTAATTTATCTTCAGGTTTCAATTCGATATTTTACGATTTGATTGACCCAAAATAGATTTGTAAGCAAAAGTATAGATATGTCTTTGATAGAATTTCGTGAGTTTGAATCTGATATTGTTTGAGCTATATCGTTCTCGATTTTGATCGGAATTCGATAATTTTTAACGTTCCAGGAAAAACAATTCATGTACTACAACTTTTATTCATTGAGTTTTCTGAAATTTTCAGGTTAGCTGTGTCAAAATCTAATTTTCTACTGCTAACCTGAGAGCAAAACAAATATTTGCTCTGTGTTTGAAACTGTAACGTATTTGACCATAACTTCTTTGTTTCTTAACCGAATTTGATGATTTTGGATGTTCAGGAAAGCTTAGGTCATATGCTACAAGTTTTATTCATTGTATTTTCTATAATTTTGCTTGGTCGAAAGTATGGTTGTATGCTGCTATCCTGAGAATAAAATGACAACAACAACAATTGCTGAACTTAGAATTGTATAAACTCATTTTTGCTCTTATTCTCTTCGGTTTTGATGATGTTTTTGAGATATTTTGAGAGCTATGATGCCTATTAGTAGGCTAGCTATATTTTGAGAATTTGAAATTCAAATTTAAATTGAATTTGAATTGATTTTGTGTTAAATTTGAATTGAATTGTATTGAATTCAAGGTATCGGTTTTGCGATGTCTCTCTTATTTTTCATTTTTTCGAGAACGGTTTTCATTAAACCATTTTTAAAATAAATGGAAATTTCAAATTACTATTACATATTATTTTTTAAATTATTTTTCTAAATAAAGATAGATTTATTTCCTATAATAAAGGAATTTTAAATACGGGTTTTAATAATCGTTTTTGGAAAACCGTTTTAAATTTCTGTTTTCTCTAATAAAATTATTTTGTCAATAATATTACTTATTTTTGTGAATTTTGGATGTATAAGAAGGATAATTAAACGGTAAAGTAAAACATGTGGTATGTGACACATGTATTTGCTTTATCGCTTAATATCGGACTTATACGATCGAGACTCTTTCGATGAACTTTTTGAGATGATTTTAAGATGTTATTAAATTTTTGGTAGATTATATGGTCCGAGAACTCCAATTTAAGAGTACATTTGATGAAGGATCATTTTAAGATGTGTTTCTTAATCGTCGTTGAAATGAGGTGAATTAAGAATAAATTCCTAATTCGAATTATGGTTATAAATAACCATCTAGATGTTATTTTTACTTGCCGATGAGATGATGTAAGCTTCTTTATGATGATTTTGCGAGGTTGAGATGTATTATGAAAATTTTTACTTGTCGATGAGGTGAGACAAGTCACGATGCTACTAGTACTCGTCAATGAGATGAGACGAGCATGATACTGTATTTACTCGCCAATGAGATGAGGTTGAGTAAATTTTCTTGATGTTTATGCTGTTTTACTAGTGTGTTAACAACTAACGGCTAGTAAACCATTAGGTGCGAACATATGGTATGGGACGTACGTTAACACCTATTGGCTTCCTATTCGAGAAGTTGAGACACATTCACGATGTTTACTAGTACAACAGACCACGAGTACTCGATTGGAGTCATCACGATGTAGTTGCAACTCCGATCATCACGATGTTATTAACTTGGGTCTTTGTGACTGGGAGTCATTATGATGTTATAGACTATAGTCATTCACGATGTTCATAATGTTATTTGACTCCAGTCATCACGATATTTATGGTACCCAATAGTATTACTAGTCACGATGAAGCACACGTAGCGTTGCTTCGACACGCAATCGAGGATTTGGCCAATCCAAGATTTCTTTGAGTTTTGATGTTTTAGACTTCACATTCTTTAGATGATTGTTACATTGATAGTCCAGTGCCAAATGAGATGTATATATATATGGTGAAATCACTTATTGTGTTGCTCTTTGATTGAGTTATTTGCATCATGGATTGGTGATTTGATGATTTTATACACTACTCAATGTTAAGATGGAGTTGAGATGTTTTTATATATTTATACCAATGAGATGAGGTTTAAATGATTATGAAGAATCTTTTATGATGAGTTTTAGTGATGGATTTGAGATTTATCTATATTCATACCGATGAGATGAGATATGAATAAGTACGATGCTTCTTTTATGATTGGGTTTTATATTTCCTTGAATGATCCTTGGGATGTGCCAATGAGATGAGGCACATCCATATGCGTTTTATTCTATGTATGAAGGATATATACCTTTGATGTATTGTTGTATTGACCACCACTTCGAAGAAGATAGTTGAATCATTTGAAGTCATTATCCATATTTCTTTACAAAGACGATGATATGAGGAAAAAGCGATGTTTATTAAGTCTTATCTTTAAAACTTTGCTCGTCGATGTTCCATTTGCTTAAGTGTCAGTTATGCCACTTAAGTATGTCTTTATCAACATTATCTCTTCGACATGGCAAGAAGAGACGTTATCCTTTCTTATGATGTTGAAACCCTGTTTAGGGCATGACATCCTTTAAGAAAAAGGATACCATAGCTTCCACCTACTTATCCTTATCGATTATTCTGTTTAACTGATGATTAGCTAGCCTTACCCGTGTGTTTTCACTCGAGTCAGACCGAGTTGTTTCAGTTATCGTCTACTGGACTTAGCTTGAAATTGATGTTGGATATCAGCTCTTCTTTCGCTTGAGTAGTTTATTTCTTCCGCATACTTTGATTTTTTTTATATTTGATTTGATGTACATGGTGTGGTCGTGTACCACCTTTATTGTATTCATATTGTATTGTACTAAACATGTATCAGTGTGTGTATATATATATGATGTTGATTACTGTTCTGTGATGTGCTTTACATTTAGTTATTGTATTTTGTTCTAATAGATCCGTTAGCCATCTATAGTTTTAGATTAAGCATTTACTGGGATGTTGATCCACTTTAGTTGAAAAGAAAAATTATATTGCATTTACTGACGTATTCGATGGATGTTTAAGACAAAATTACAGACGGTCGCCCTTAACCAGCCTTATTCTCCACTTTAGTAGACAGAATCACTTGTTAATTCTCTTTGCTAAGGTGGGTCTTGGGGTGGGGCGTTACACTAATGATCTTGTACACAACCCATGAACAAAACAAAAATAAAGTTATAATTCAATACAACATTAAATTGAAATAACTTTTAAATGAAAAACAATTTGAATGCAACACTTTTTGCCTTGCTTTCTAGATTATTTTGCATGGCCTAGGGAATGTTTTGGCTCAGGTTTGGAATGACTTTTGGCTTAGGTTTGGACATAAGTAGGCACGGCTACAGGAGAATAGGATGGGTAAACGAGTTACAAGTGAGGAAATACAAGTGGTCAATGCAAAAATATGAGTTTTGGTTCAACTTTTGGCTCGGCTACATGGGTCTATGCCTCGGCCTTTCATGCTTTAGATTTGGATAGAGGCTAGGATGATGTGGAGTGGTGGTAGCAAGGTGGTGGTGGCGACTCAAGGTGGTGGCCAAAGTGATGGATGAAGGTATATTGCAACTAGTGGTGGCTATGCATGTTTTCAAGAGGTTTTCAATGGTTTTGTGTGGTGTTTTATGGTGTTAACATCCAAAGAAAATCATGGCCAGAAGTAAAGAAGTGGAGGGGAAGGTGGTGAGGCCATGGATGATGGTGGTATTGGTCATGGAGGTGGTGGAGGGGCCATGGCCGATCAACACTATGAAGAAGCAAGGCAAAAATATTAATAAAACAAGAAGAAAAGTAGAAAAATGACGAGAGGCCATTACGCAACTTTTCTCAGCCGTGAAAGAGAAATGAGGACAGAAAGTTTTCCGTGAATTGAGAAATAGAATTCACGGCCAACCAAAAGAAAATACACGGCCAAACAAGAATAAATGAATGGTTATGGAAAATGAAAGGTCTTAGGCAAATGAAAGGTCTTATGTTAAAAGCTTTTTAAACTCTTCACATTTCCTTTTTCTTTAATTCAAATAAAACAAATAAAATCAGTAAATTTGACTTTACAACCGAAACTAATTAATATAAAATTAAAATAAATAATAATTTTTTAAAGAAAATGGAAAAATAATTAAAGTAATTACTTAAAATTCAAATCAGGGTTCAAAATTACAATTAAGTCATTATTGGCTTTGGAAAAATATTTTCTTCATTTTAAAAATATTCTAAAGCAAAATTTTGAAATAAAGTAAGTTTTTTAAACATATTAAAAGTGAAATAAATAATTGAATTTAGATAAAATAGAAAAATAATTAAAGAAATTGTTTAAAAATTGGAAACAGGACATGAAAATTACAAATGAAATACCATTGGCTCTAGAAAATTTCTATTTCACTTTAAAACAAATAAAAAGTCAAATAATTAAAAAAAACAAGGAACAAAATAAAGTGGGAACGAGAATAAAATAAGATCTTAAGAAAATAGAAAAATAAATAAATAATTTCTTAAATTAATTGAAGCTGGAAATTAGAAATTGTAAAAAAAATACAACTGCCCTAAAAAATGTAAATTACGCTTTCAAAAATGTTTTAAAAACAAAATATATACAATACATGTTATTTACCCATATAAACATAAATTAGAACATTACATGACCAAATAAAATATTATTTATATAATTTAAAATAAACAATTTTGTTAAATAAAACAAATTTCACACAATGTTAAAAAGGCATAACTTTCACATTATAAATCTGATTTTAACGAAACGAAAAGCAGTGTTCTTAAAATTTTATTTACTTTCATAATAAAAGATAAAATTCAAATTTTCAAAATTTTTCAAATTTTAAATTTAAAAATCAAAGTTGACCATGTTGACCAAAATGCACTTTTTTGAAAAATATTCTATTTAATCATGTTTGGAATTCTAATTCACATCAAAATCAAAGTATATATTTGAAATAACAAAATTATCTAAATTATATAAATAAAATAAAGTAAAATAAAAATTTAATTAAAATAATTACAAAATACACGGTTGTTACAACAACTCTTCTCAATCTCGTTTTATCGAATTTCAAATTCTTTGTTTGCTTCGTAACAGCTCCGAGAAGAAGCTTTAGTGTGTTGGTGGCCCTACGAATCATTGTAGAAAAGGTTCTAGTTCCTATTTTGTATACTCTACATCAACTTTCTATCAGCTTCTCCTTTGACTTTAATAAATTTGAAATATTATTTGAAATGAATTGATTAATAAAATATGAAACTGAATTAAAATGTATCGATAAAACGATTTCGCTTAAAACAAAACTTGGAAATTTTTTGTTGAGATTTCTTGTATGAATCCAAGTCCGAAGAGGGACAAGCTAGTATATACTTTGGGATATTCCAATCTGAATTGAGTATCCATTGTATGTTCTTTTGGGTCCGGATATATTCTACGAACGGTTAGTTATCCTTCGGACTAACCAATGCCCCAGCATATTTCGTAGATCAGAGGACCCTAGTATTATGTAAAACGAATTTATTCTTGTATTTGATGATATTTTGATTTGGTAAGCCAAATGCAGAATAGATATTCGGTTTGATCTGGTAAAACATCTTTTTTCCTGCTGTCTTCCTGTCTAACAAATTTTGAGGACGAAATTGTAAGGGGGAATCTGTAACGATCTCAATTTTTAAGCTAAATTTAAATTGGTAATTAATATAATTGTTGGATTAAATTGTGTATTTATTTGATTTTTTCCAAATAAATAGATATTTGTTTGTTTATTAATATAAATATGACTTTAAATAGAATTTCTAATTGGAAATTCAATAATAAAAATCTTAGAGAACAAATTGAATTTAAAAATTTATATTTAGAAACTAATAGAAAAATTTGTCTTCTAATTTCAATATATATGCATTGTAATTTGAAAGTTGTTTAAAGTTAAAATTTATATAACAATTTTTAGAAGGTTAATTTAGTTAAATTCTTATATATATACAAGTAATATGATTACTTATTTTTGTATAATTGATTTTGAATCATTTTCCTAAAGATTATTTAAAAAGTTATGAAAGTATAAAATAAGATTTAAGAAGGATTTATATACTTTCTTTTTAAAATTGCTTGAATTCAAATTTGGTCTGTAAATATATAATGAGATTAATAAAATGGTTAAATTTCTTTCTTTTAAAAAAAAATTAGTTTGTATATATGCTATAATTTATTCACTAAGGGTTTAAAACAAAATTTATAAAATTAATGAAAAAAATTTAACATAAATTTAAGTGTTTTAAAATTTGTAAGCCATGAAATTCGGAAATTAACAAGTGTGCATAAATAAGATTATGTAATTACAAGTGTTACAAGTGTTAACTTAGTAAGCATGAGATTAACAAGTGCCAGACTTGTTTTTATTTTTCTTTTATTTTTGAAATTTATGAATAAAGAGGAAAATAAGCTATATGAACAATCTCTACTTCTCCTATCTTCTTTCTTCTTCATTTTCAAAAGACTGTAAATAAGGGAAAATCAATCAAAGCTAAAAAAATAAATCAGGTTTAAAATAAATCAAAACCAAAACTTGATCAAGAGTAAAAGAAATCATCTCAGCAATTAAAACCTGAAAGTATCAAAACAAACAAATCTTCAACTTGAGTTTAAAGCTTTAGGAAAATTAAAACAATTCAAAGATCAACTCAAAAAGGGTTTCAGATAAAAATCCTGAAGCAAAATAAGTTCTAGAAAAATCAAAACTAGAGGGAAGATGAAGCAATTCAAATCAAACCAGGGCAAGCTAATAACAACAAGTACAAATTCATCTCTGCAATTCAAAAGCTTCAACCTGATTCTTGAGCAGCATCAAGATCAGGTTCGAACTCAGGTTGCAATGCAAAGCAAGTACAGATTATTTGGAAAAAAAATCAAGAATCCAGTTTTTAATTAAAAATTAGGATCAAGATTTCAAATTCCAGGCTAAAAAAATCCTTTTTAATCTTCTTCCAGGAATTTGTGTGCAAACCTCTTAACCCTGATTTTTTATCTTGATGTTTGGATTTGTATTTGAAGCTATAATGTGAATATGCTTGAATGTTTATGCCTACATGTATATGTATATAGGTGTCTGATTGGGTGTATGACTATTGACCAGTATAAATATATCTCCGTTCAAACTTACAGGCTGCAATCATAAAAAAATTCAAAACCAAATCCTCCAATCTTTTTAGGCTTCGACTTCTGAATAAAAAAATGTTTGTATATGAGTAACTTCATTTTTCAAAATAATATCTAGTTAAGATATTTGATAAATAATTCTAAATTTTGATTATTGGACCAAATTTGTCTTGTAGTATGATGGTTTTTAAAGGTAATCTCACGATTTTTAAGATCATGAATGTCGAGAAAACTTGATTTGATCTGAGAACGAATTTCTATCGATACACAACGATCGATGATGAGGTGAGTGTCAGTTTTGATTATGGTGGTAGTTGGCGTAGTGGAGATTAAGGGAAAAATATTCGGAGCATTTACAAGTGGTCGAGGTGGCGGGTAGACGACGAAGTAGTGTTCTAACCTAGTTATTAGTTGATACTAGAAATCGGGTTGCTACGTCGTTGTTGGTGATCTACAAGCGATCGCACAAGGGGTTTGACACGTAGGATCATGATAAAGCTTTCAACATGGTGGCATGGCCTTTGGTTATCGGGATCGTCGTCGGCAAGCCAATTTCGTTTGGGGGTTTTGGGTTCCAGGTTGTGTTGAATGAACCGTTTTTGATTCAGGCTAGATATGTCGATTCTGTGTGTTTGACTAGATCGTTAGGGTCGTCGACGATGTGTTGGAGGTGGCGCGGATGGTCGGAGATGGACTGTCAGATTGTACATGTGTGGGGTAGCAAATTGTATCTGGTCTGTTTGAAATTGGGGAAGAAGGTATGTTTCTCAGGTCGATCTCGAGATGTTGGTGAGTTTGACTCGAAGTGGATTGGGTTTGTGAGTGCTTGCGTGCGACTCCGGTACTTGGTCTGGTTTTCTGGAGATGGGCTCGGGTATTAATGTGTTGAGTTATCTGCTTTGTAAAGAAAGTAAAGTTTGAACAAGTTTTTCAGGATTTAAATTGTTTTAAACTGTTTATCTTAAAGGTAATTATAAATTAGATTAATAATGTAGTTGAATTTAATAAGTTTTCAAAATATAAAAGAAATAGTAACCAAATTCCTAAATAAAGTTTTCAAATGGTTTTCAAGATTGAATTTTGAAATGTTTTATTTTGGGTTTTGAGTAATTATACTGGGTTAATGATTGAACGTAATTAATTTAAGGGTGATTTAATTAATATAAGCAATTGATGTATGATTACTTAATGAAATTATTTTCTTAATGTAATTAAAAGGTAATTACTTTGTGTAATTACAATAAGGATAATTAATTAATGAAAGTAAAGGTTGATTAATCAAATGATATAAAGAATAATTAATTAAAGGATAATTAATTAATGTGATTGATTAATTAAAGTAATTAATTTGAGGATAATTAAGTTAAAGGTTAATTAATTAATGAAACCGATTAGAGATAATCACTTATTATAATTACTCAAGGATAATTAATTAAGGGATAATTAATTAATGGTTAATTAAGTAACGTAATTAATTAAGGATAATTAATTAATAATTTAAGGATAATTAATAAATGATTATAGGTTAATTAATTAAGATGTCTTGTAACTAATTAATATTAATTAACCAAGATTTGTAATTTATTCATAAGTAATTAATCTGATTTAAATTAATTATAATGAGATGTTAATTGATCTTACTTTTGGGTGTTTGGATTCTATTGGATGTTGAATTGTTTGATATCCCTGATCTATGATGCACTGTTTTGATTTTGAGCTATGATGAATTTAATTATCTATGATGAATGTAATTTATTCATCTATGATAAATTTATATTATATGTGAATCTGTGAATGAAGATAAATGTTATAGATTATACTGCTTATCGATATCGATATGATTGAATCTGTGATGATTAATGTTGTTGCATTACTGTTTAAAACCCTTAGACTACACCATACACTGAGAAATATGGATTGCACGAGGAAATTGGTTAAGTCACAGATATTTTGAAATCTAAATATTATTTTTGAAAGTTGAATTTTGAATCCAAATGGTTTTGGAAATGGATTTGGGTTAATCGTGAAAAGCTTTTGAAAAGGAGTATTGAAGATAAAGGTTATTTTGAATAACTTGATAAATTTTTGAAATTTAAATAATTTGATTTTAATTTGAATTCAAGATTTGAAATAGAATTCTATGTTTGGATATTACGGTTTAAGAAGGTTATACAAGTTATAAATGTGTTTATATGGGTTTTAAACCATTTTAAAAGTATTGTTTTGGGAATTTGAATTTAACCCAAGTTTTATACATGAAGGGCTTTAACTCGTGCAAATATAATCGAATTTTTCTGAAATGAAAACCTTTATTTTAAATAATAATAGCTTTCGTATGAAAGAAAGAATTCCCAGTTCCGTTGAAAGGATTTTAGAGTGATGAATGAATCTTTGTGAAAGATTGTTGAACCTTCTTTCGAATTCGAAGAGGATTTTAAATGGTGTATCTTTTATATAAAAGATTTGAATGGGAATTGTTTTGAAAGTTATGAATGAATCTCTGGAAGTGGTTTTGAAAGCTATGAATTGAGTCTTTGACTTAATGATTGGATGAGTTAAACCAATTTGAAAAGGAAATTGTTTTGAAAGCCATGAATGAATCTTTATGGAAGATTGGTGAACTTTGTGAAGTGAATCTTTTTGTTTAAAGATTTGAAAATGGTAATTTGTTTAAACCATTTGAAAGAAAAATTTTGGGTTTTAAGTTGCAACTTAACTGAGATCCCATTATCCATACAGTTTTCAAATATTGCGCTCATTATTCGGTTTAGCCAGGAGAGGACCTTGTGTCATGTAACCCATTCTAAATAATGATTCGATGATATGGATAGCATTTGAAGACCAGTGGTGAAGATCGAGTATTTTCGAAACGAAAGGATTACCCATCGAATGACTCTGGACTGAGTAGCTATGGTATAGAGATTTTCATATGTGAGGAGGAGCCCGATCGGGATTGTGAATATCTGGATTGCAAGGGCTTCTATATGAAGTGCCTTTGGTTCTGTTCGAACCGGAACAGACTTGTATGGATGTGTGTCTGACATTACACTTTGAGATGTAAAGCTGGTTTCTATCAAATACATTTCTATTTAGTGGCGAAGAATTTGTTCTCTTAGCTTAACACCCTTCTCTATGACGTACGGGCTCAGAGGCTATGTAGTTGATGGTTACTAGTGATACATTACCAATTTGGTAATGTGTCATATGAAGTGCTGCTAATCATTTGTTGATCAAAGTATGGCTTTTGTGTAAAGCGATGCTTTGTGGACGAGACTGCGTCAGGACCTCACACCTCGGAAATGGTCAAAACAAGTAAAATGCAGCAAGGTTATTTAGGGGTCGCGCCCCTCGGGTATGTCCATTTCTTCTGGAAAAGGGTGGTATCATGGTGTGGAGCCCAGATACTTAACTTATGTGGTCATTGCAAATTTATTACTTTATGGTTGCTTTGTGGTTGAGAGCTCTTGGATAAACCTCCACAAGCTTCCCGACCATCCAAGTTCAACGTTTTCGTCGAAATTAAAAATTGAGCACACGAGCACCTAGCTGGAACCACCCTCAATCTATAAAATCGCCACGCCCCGATGATCCCGACCACTAGAAATCTCGCCCGTTTGCCCAGAGCTGCTCCATGACACAACACATCGATACAGCCATCTCAGTCAGTTCCAATCCACCATAACGAAGCACGAACACGAGAAACGACGGTGACCAAATAGCTCCTAAAAACCCTAAATCGTTGACAACCAAGCACATCGATGATCTATAAAACATTCAATTATTTTTCCCGAGTGACAACCCTCCATCCATCTCAAGTATCAACCACGACCTCCATAGCTTCGCTGCTCGTTGGCAATCGAAGAAAAACCATTATTCGAAAAACTTAGAAATTGTCAACATATATACACTTAAAAATTATGAAATCACTTTCTAAAATCATCATTTTCAGATACAAATTTGTTGCGAAAATCAAAACTTCAATTTATAATCATCGATTTTCTGACTTGAAATGTTTTTCACTTTTATTTTCTTATTTTTGAAATACTTACTTGATATATACACATGGAGCTATTTTTAAAAATAAAATATGATGGATACTAACATTTTTTATTTAGAGATCAACCTTAAAAAGGATTGGAAGAAGAGGAATCAAATTTTGAAATTATTAAAAACCTGTAAGCTTTAAACAGAGGTACACATATATATGTATATATACCTGTATACAGACATATACACCAAAATCTTCATATTCTTAGGCTTGCAATCGCATTTCACATTCATAAAACCATATCTAAGTTATCATCATCACAAACATCAGAGATAAACTGTTTGATCTTTTTGGTAGGGGAGTTTACTCACCTGGAGATGATGAACAGAGAGAATCTAGAAAATGAAGCAAAGAAGCAAAAGCCTGGAAATAGATGATGATCTTTGATCTGATACATGATTTGAACTTGCTTTATATTGTTTTCCTATCTTTCTTGATCTTCACCATGTTGAATTTGTGAAGAAGTTTGCTTTGGCTTGTTTTAAGTTTCCCGTTTTGAAAATCTTTTGAGTTGAATCTGATCTGCTTTGATCTTGCTTAGGTTTGATACTGAGTTGAATTTGCACTTGTTATTTGATTTTACTTGAGTTGATCTTGCTCAGATTTGAAGCTTCAGGTTTAAACTGAAGTTTGATTTCATTTTTGGTTTTCTTTTTCTTTTCTTTTGTTTTTTCTTTTGATCGGTTTACTTTCTTTTCAGGTTTGTTTTAGATTTTTCTTCTAGTTTGAATGCATGAAAGAGAAAAATTAAAAGAGAAGGAAATGGTGGTATATATAACTGGTTTTTTTCCTTTAATTATTAAATAAAAATGAAAAGAAAATTTTAAAAACATGGCACTGGTTTTACTTCATTCTACATGTTTTACATTTGTTAACCTTCATTAAAATGCTTACACTTGTCTTATTTTCTTATTAAACTAGTTACAAATGTTAATTTGCATGATAAAAAATTTACACTTGTAAATTATGTGTATTAAACATTTAGATATGATTTATATTTATATTTTCAATTTAAACAAATCCATTTCATTTTATTTATTTATTTATAATTTTAAATAAAATGATTTTAAAAATTAATTACACATTAATAAAGAAACACACATATACATAATATATATAAGTTTTTAAAATATAGAATTTAACTTCTAAATAGCTTTTGAAAATTATCATTATATTAAATTTAAAAATAACTTTCCCAATCAATTTATATATATATAGACCTATATATGCATTATAATATTAGAAAGCAAATTTTTATAAATTTTAAAATATATAGTTTCAAAATCCAATTTATATTAATCTCAAATCGTAACTTCTAGACATATATATTACATATATATATAATATATATAATTAGAAAGAAAATTTTATTAATCTTAAAATATAGAGTATTTATATTAAATTTATTTTCAAAAATATTTATTTTTGAGTTTTAATTTCAAAATTCAAATAAAAAATCAATTTGTAAACATATATATAAATAAACAACATATATTATTTATTTTAGAAAAATTAGAATTCAAATTTCAAATTATAATCTATTTATATAAATAAACAGGCACATATCTTATTTAATTTGGAAAATTCAAATTAATTCACAATTTAATCCAAAATTTTATATTAATTACCAAATTAATTTTGACTCAAAACCGGGATCGTTACAACCACCCGCTCCTCCTACCTTACCTAGTTTTAGCCAGAAGTACCCCCTTCTCCATGTGCTTACAATGATTCTTATAATTTGGTGGAGTTTTGGTTAGCTTAGGAAGTAAGGAAAAGAGAAATATCTTAGATATTTTATACATATATGTGTTTATATTTGTATGTACATGTGCGAATATATGAATGATAATGCAAATGAGAATATATCTCATGTATGCATATGTTTATGTGCACATGTACCTCCACGACATTGTACAACTTCCATGTGTTGTATCGTTACACATCTCAATTTCTATTCACGATCATATTTTCATTTTTAGTTAATATACATATATTTGTAAACCAAATTTGAAAATAAATTTCTTATCATTTTTAGCTAATTATCATGATCATATTTCCTGTATAAAACCATATAAATTAATATTAATAATTAATACAATTTTGTTATTATATCGATAAAGCGAAACGAATTTCTCTTATTATTTTAAATCAAGTATATATACTTATAAAATTAATGATAATTTATTACTCTATAAATATTTAAAATGAGCTATCAAATCATTATAATAATTATTAACTCATTTTAATCTCAAATTAATTCAAATAAATAAATTTATTACAATGATTTATTTGTGGGTCGTTACATAATACTAAGTATATTAAAACAATGGTCTAAACAATGGTCATTAAAACATTGTTTATTTTAATTTTATTTTTAAACAATTCGATCAAAAGAATTTTCATTTGTAAACCTTCATTTGTAAATTTAAAACAATATTTATTATCCTAAAAGAAAATAAAACAATTCAAATATCTTTGAAAATTTAAAACAATGATACTCATTTCAAAGAATGATTTATAATACTCTTTATACCTTTAAAACCACATTAATATTCCAAAAAGAAAATAAATCAAAATTTTAATTTCTATTAATAAAAAAAATCCATTATCTTAAACAAAATAGTTAATTATTCCAAACATTTCCATTAAATCAGTAAATTAACTTAAAACCATTATTTAATTTATTCATCAATTTTAATACACTAAATCAATTATTTAACTTTAAAATACTTTTACCAAATCTGTTAATTTACTTTTAAAATAATTTATTAAATAATTTAACTAACTTAAAATATTATTTATTAAATGACTTATAAAATTCAAATAATCATTACTCAAAATCAACAATTAACCTTAAATATCATTAACAAAACTAATTAACAAAATTTAAACACTACTAATTAACATAATTAATTAAATTCAGATAATCATTAGTTAAAATAATTAATTATATTTCAAATATCATTAGTTAAAATAATTTAGTTAAATTCAAACATCATTAATTTGGATGATTAACTAAATTTCATATACTATAAGCTAAATCAATTAATTAAATTTAAACAATCATTAGTTAAAATGATTAATTTATTTAAAATATCATTAATCGAATTGATTAATGAATTTTAAATAACTATTTTTGAGAAAACACAAGCTCAAGTTCAAAACACACACAAGGGTTTATAGGGTGATATGCAATAGGTGACAATATATCGACACTTAAACAATTAAATAGAATATCATGGCTAATTTTAATTAAGCATCAATATAAATAGCATAAGAAGGTAAATAAATAATTATTAGTGAGAAAACCCTTAGGTCCTTTCTACAAATGTTCCCTTCAAAATAATGGTTATGGATAATATATATAATCATATGGACTCATAATAATCAAATAAATACATCATCCATTTTCCAAACGGAAATTCAACCAAACAATCAATCAAACAATTTAACTAACATCCAAGTAACCAACAATAGTTTGTAGCATCACAAATATAATATTGTAAATTTGAATGTGAGTTACTCACAACGATTCCAGTTTTCGCCGAAATGTTCCAGATTGAACTATAATCGAACGGGCGTTCAACTTTTAGCTAAAATTTATACAAGCTTTAAACCTCTCCAAAAATAAATCCATTACGAAGATAATGTCCATAAGAGTGTATCGCAACAAATGGCGTTCAAATCTGACCTCGCATGCAAAAGTTATAGCTTTTATAAATTATTGAATTAAATTAAATTACTTAACCAATATAATTAACGACTAAACTAATTACCATTTACCCTAATCATCTTCTTTCCCTTTATGTAACAACATAAAATTTAACCCATAATACTTAATTCGTTATTTAACTAAATAATAAAATAACTTTGTGAAATTATGAGAATTGAGCCACAGGAATTGCACCATTATGTCCATGGTAATTTTCTAGTCAATTTCTATATATAGAATGTCAGAAACCTGGCTAATATGACCAAGTTATAAAACAAACAAAATAAGCGGAAATATATATTGTAACAACCCGCATATTTGTCGATTTTATATTTAAATATTTTATTTAAATATTTTATCGATACTCGGAAGTTAGTCCGAAAAGCTACTTTTTGCATACGGTCGAATTAGGACTCGGGACCACTCCCATTGAGTTCAAAACGCCGTTTGCGATCTTTTTAAGTGTCAACTTTGATATGTTTGGAGTTAGTCAAGTTTTGCTATGTTTTGATTTTGGGTTTGGGTTTGGGTTCAGCCCTATGTTTAACTTATACTCAAATCTGAACCACTCCCCCATTCACTCTCACTTCCTCCTCTTTTCAGTTCTAAAGCATCAATGGTTGGAGAGATGGGAAATTAAAACTCCAAAACCCTAGTCTTCCTTAGCAAATCCAACTTCTAGCTCCAAATTCAAGAAAACCCATTGGTAGGTTTCTCTTCATCTTCTCCAACTCATTCTCTTAAACAATTTCAGAAATTCCTAAACCTAATTTTGGAATGTTCTTCTTTTAAGCTTAGAATCAAGCTTCTTGAGTTGGATTTGAAGAGTGGTTGATTCTCCTTTGCTTTCAAGCTTCTTCTTCAATCGTTTAGGTTCAAAGGTGAGATTTTTATCTCACATCTTAGTTTATAACTATCTTCGATTGTTAGGTATGAATTCCTAACACTTATTCGTGTGCATTTGCTTTTGGTTTGGATCGATTTGGTGAATATTCCAATTTTTAGTGTCTTGAGTTCAAATCTTTAAAAATCCTAACTTTGATGTTTGAACATATTTTTGGTGATGTATCGAGGAGCATATAGGGCCGGGTAGTCGATTGGCATAAACCCTTTGCGCCGTTGCTCGTACGATTGTAATTTGGTCGAGATTTACACCTCATTTGAAATAGGTTTAAATTGGCAGAACATTAGGTTCGGCCGATCGAACCCATGGGCCGGTCAACCGACCTGCTTCCAAAGTGCATAGGCACTTTTCTGTCTCTGGTCCGGTCGATTGGCTACAAGGCTCGGTCGACCGACCTGCTTCCCGAGAATTTTTTAGAACAGGGTCCGGTCGATTGAGATCTGTAGCCGGCCGACGGACCTGTTGCTGTTTCGCCTATTTCGCCTATATTGTGTGGTTTCCCAAATTTAATCGATTCGTGTTATTTCCCTATTTGTTGTTATCGTTTGTTATTGACTTTGATGACTTATTTTCTTCGGGAATTCTTGGAATATCCATTTCGATGGATTCGGTACCGATTTCTTTGGATTTTATTCACATCTTCGAATGTGAATTTTAGTGATTGATTGTTCCTATAATCTTCTTTGTGATTTGTAACTTCAAAACATAAAGGTTTTCTATACTAGTAACAAATATCAAAACTCTTTCTTCAAATGATTTCAACACTATTTTATTACAAAGCTCGTTTTCTCAAACCGATTTCCAATCTATTGGTCTATACAAACCTTTACCTCACTCGAATGAGAAATCTAATTAAACGACTTAGTAAAACGAGTGGTATGAAACGCTTGCGTTTACTTCGCCGGTTAATTCTTGGACTTATTCGATTGAATCGCTTGTGACGATTTTCTAGTGGAGATCTACAATTCGTTCGTAAATATTTAAGTTAAGCTAGTGGTTATGGGACATGAAGCTAAGCTCATATATTTACTTGCTTACTATAATTGACACTTCTTGATGATCATGATTATTATTTTTGTGATTTAGACTAGCAATTGTGCGATGTCTCTTTGTCTGCAATTTAGACTAGACCCCGTTTCTGTGTGATTTCGACTCACACATGTGGGGTAGCTCCCCATGGCCTTTGGGCCGTTCGTGTGTCAAAAATTAATGGCTAGATACCATGAGATAGCTTCTCGTTCGTGTGATACATATGTTGGTGAGCATTAATGCTCCCGTTCGTGTGATAGGCCTCCCCACTTTCTTGTGATTTCTGGATTTCGTGTGTTGAATTCTGGAATTTATGCTTCACCTATTTTTGCGATTTCTATTGATATGATTTATCAATTTTTGTGCATTGGTGAATTCGTGTGTCATTGACTTGTTGTGAATACAAGTTTTGGGTATGAAACTCCTTTGGATCTTTGTGAAGATTTTTGTGATATTGATTAATCTCATGTTGAGTTTCAATTTCATACTTATAGTAGTATGCCATTATGGATATTATATGTTTATTCCATATCTCTTATTCTATATCATGTCATCTGATATTTATAGCTAGACTTATCCGTTTTTTATTTTCTTATTAATAATACTCGGGTCAGACCGAGATGTTACAGGTGCTTCAGCTTGACTTCTCACTTGGGATTGATTTCTCTGACTTTTGGCTAACTACTTATATTAGTAGTTTATTTTGTTGTATACACTTGAGATATGGACTCATAGTTGTATTCTTTAGTATAGCACGTGTTGCTATTCTTTTGTATTATTGTGGATCTTTTTGACCACTACTCTGATATACACTTTCATGTGTTAGTTATATATTCATATCTTCTTCCGCCTTTGTGATATGAATTATCTGTGACTGATTTGTGTTATGCTTATTTCTATATTTGTAACCGAAGATTATTATTGCCACTGTGTAGTAGCTTTGTGTTTGTATCGGTATGTCGGATTTCCTCTTGAAATAAAATGCATGTTATACTATCTGACATGTCGGTGCTCGCGCAAAGCAATTACACGGATGGTCGCTCCTCAACAGCCTTATTCTCCGTGCTAGTTGACAGCATTACACCGTAGTGTTCTTGGCTAGCGTGGGTATAGAGTGGGGCGTCACACACACACACACAGATATATATATATATGTACGTATGTATGTATGTATGTATGTATGTATGTATACGTATATATATATATATAGGCGGGTCGACCGTGCGGTCGAACGTTCATTCGTTCGAAGGTTCCAAAGCCTATTGGTGACGTGTTTTGCACTCTTTTGACCAATTGATCCATTTATTTTTGCGTCAAATGGCTCATATTCAGCCTATGACGTGGTTGCATCCTATTCAATTCCCAAATCCAAAGGTTCGAGATCCACTTCTACCCCTATAAATAGAACCCTAGACCTAACACTTTTTGGGTTCACCTTTCTAGGAAGGACCCTAAACGAATAATTTTTCAAAGGAGAAAATCGTTGTAAATTAAATTATTTCATGACTCCAAGTAGATTCGAGAAGATGAAAGGAAGAAATTAGGACATAAGGTGAGTGATTGTAATTATTTTAAGATTTCTTTAAGTAATTTAAAATAATAGGGTTTCCAATATTTATAGTTTTACTATGATTTTTGGAGTAGCCTTTTCCTTATTTTATTTACAGTTTTTAGAATATTTTCAGTCTATTTCCTTTCAGCTAATCTTTTTAGTAATTTTAGTTTATTTCTATTAATTATAGCTTTTCCTTTTATTTATAGTTTACAATATTTTAGTTTATTTACTGTTATTTATACGTTATTTACATCTTCTTTCTACACTTTGGAAATTCTTCTATTTTTAGTTTTCTTTTATTTCTCCTTCTTCTTCACCTATGGATTAGAATAGAATTAACGTGAAATTGGATTAAATTACAAGAATTAGGAAAAAACGAAAGATAAGATGTAAATTATAAAGACTATAATATAAATTGAATTGGACTGAAAATATGCCTAATTATGATTAGAATTCGACTAATTAATTGGCCTAGTTATAACTTAGAATTATAACTAAAAAAGAGTAAATGATGAAAGAGGCTTATTTTCACACTTAGACCATAAGTTTAGTAATAAGCATGATGATAACATAGTTTATAATAAGAAAAAGAACGTAATAAGACTTATTTTAAGAATTAGGATAAATTAATAAGCACAAATAGCAGAGAAAAGTGTAAAGGCTTATTTAAATAATTTATCTAAGTTAATAAGCAAAGACGAAAGTAGGACCTATACCAAATAGCATTCCCTATTAGATGAATGGTAGTCTCACATTCGCTTGAAGTGAGATGAGGGCACGCTTTTGCTAAGATTGGTAGTAATTGGTCAAATAGAAGTCCCAATCATGGGGGATTTGGATAAGGGGTGCAACTAGATATTGTTTGGCTGATGGGCCAGTACTAACAGCATTTCCCCAATTTTCTATGGACACATGGTGATCTCACATTAGCCTGAAGTAGTATGAGGAGTGCGCTTATGCTAGAGTTTGAGGTAATAAGAAGACCCAATAGGTGGAGAAAAAGGTAGCATGGGCATGGTGGCAGTTACGTGTGCGACTTCCATTCGGGTGCTCAGTAATAGCTATGAGTTCCAAGCCGTAGTAGGAGCGTCTTTCATAGACACCATTGCCTTCTGTGTAGGGAGCTATATATGTCGTCCGGGTCTACAGTGGTTGCTCTGTGCATCTTTCATAGATATCTTTGGCTTGTATATAGGGAGTTATATAGGGTCTAGTCCACAGTAAGGTCTGTGGAGTAGTAGGCCAATTAAAAAGGGTAGAATTAGGGTTTTATCCTAATTAAAAGATTTAGAATTCAGCCTAATCAAAGCAGAAATCAAGGACAAGTGCAAGCAATCGAAATTAACCTATCTTTTATTTAATCATATTTATTTCCAGTTTATCTCTTTCCTACTTCCTCTGTTATTCTTATTTATGTTATAACTGTTGTAGTGTCTATTACTTATCATACTTAACGACTCTAGCATTTACTACCATTCACCAGACTTTTAGTCCGACCAATCCTCTATTTTCCCCGTTTCCCCCCCCCCCCATAAGAAATCAAAGGAGAAGTCAGTAGATTAGTGCTGCTTGGAGGAGATTCTACTATGTAATTCTTTAAATTTCAACTATTGTTCTTTCTATATACTGGCTTATTATGAGGGATATTATGTACTCTGATTTTTAAGACTATAAGTTTTTGTTTCATGATATATATTGAATTTTTAGACATGTATGTGGTATTTTTTATGAAGCAATTATGAAATTTTGTTTTAATTAATTACTATTTTACGTTTCCGCTGTTTTATCTATTTTTGTCTTGTGAATCTTAATCTCTGTTAACTTTAGTTATACCTAAAACGCACCATACCTTTTAATATGTCATTTTGGGTATATTAAGGGGTATAGGTTGTTTCATTTGGTATCAGAGATTAAGGTTATAGGATTCCTAAAATTTTATTTTAAAAGTAAAGTATTTTCCAAAATAACTTGTTTTAAAGGTATTTTTGACAAAAGAACTCGTACAAAGTTTTAAAGTATAAATGTGTTATGAAAGTCCCTTCAAAGTCTGGTTCAACCTTTTTTCAAGCCTAATTTTCCTTTTCTTTACATAGCATGGTTGACTAGTTCTGTAGAGCTACGGTACCAGAGGTGTAAGGGAAAGCGCCCAATAAACACCGACAGGAGGAAATCCCTTTAATCCACCTACACCAGTCGACTTTTCTTAACTATTCAAGGACTTCACTAGCATAGGAGGCAGAATGTTTTCTGGCACAAAGGATTTCATAGAGACACAAGCTAAGTGGATGATATGTAGTGAAAGTTTAGGTGGTTCGGCTTGGAGGACCGATAGCGAATTCAACCTACTTATTGGATGTTGAAGGGAGAACATAAGGAGGTTTCTACAAGCTCTAAGAAACTATGGTGGAAGGACAAGAAGGATAAGAGGAAAGATAAGGGACCTTAGAAGTGGATCAAGAAAAATGGAAAATCTACGCACTGTAGAATCAATGGTCATTACGCAAAAGACTGTAAAAAGGCATGAATGGAGTGAAGGCGTTTCAATTAGGGACAGCTTGGACACTTAATAAGTTTTGTCCTCAAAAGATGGGGAAGAGAGCGATTGCACCTGCAGCACTGATTTAGGCTTTGGATGCAACACCTTCTAACAGTGGACTGGATTAAGGTAGGAAAATTTGGTTTCTTTTTCTGATTTTCCAATTCAAACTCTTTTCGATCCTAGAGCATAATACTTTTTCATCATAAGTTCTTTGGTAGATTGTTTGAACGTAGAAACTTTTCTATTAGTAGACCCTATTATTGTTTTAAACCCTATGGGAGGATTAACACTCTTGTTTATGGTTTGTAGGGGTTTGAAAATTTATATCCTAGTCATAGAATTTGACTATGACACCCATACTTTGGGATTTTTGGGGATGGGATGATTTTGGTAATAGATTGGCTATCCACATATGGGGCTATATTAGATTACGAGAGAAGAGTCGTTAGACTAGAGACATGCATCAGTAGGACTCTCGAGATTTCTTGCGACTTGCAAGGGTCAGTTATGTTGAGCTTCCTTTATTCCCTCGATTCATTATCATCGGAGTTAGATTCGCTTCTTGTCGTCAAATATTTTTCTAGACATCTTTGAGGAGGTTAGAAGACTACCACCTAAGAGAGAGATTGACTTCAGGATTTCTTTAGCTAGCCAGTAGCATTACCAGTAGGCCATATGGCTCCTAGGGAAAGGATGGATTTGAGAAAGAAGATCCGTGAGCTTTGGAGAAAGGTTTCATAAGAAGAAACATATCTGAATAGGGAGCGCCAGTCGTCTTCGCTACCAAAGTAAGTGGTTCTCTTTGAGTTCACATTGACTAAAGAGAATTGAATAAGCTCGTAAAGAAGAACCATTATCCACTCTCTAGAATAGATGATCTTTTCAACCAGTTAGTTGGCTCTTTAGTATTCTCCCATCTTGATTTAGCCACTGGATTTCATCAGCTTAGGGTCGCTGATGATAACATTTATAAGACCGCATTTAGGACGCTAGATGGATTCTTTGAGTGGTTTGTCATGACTTTTGGGCTAACCAATGTCCCAGCCAATTCTATAGATTTGATGAAACATGTATTTAGAGATGTCCTAAAATAAATTTTATGCTGGTATTCATGGTAGGCTTTTGGTGTTTTCCAAGAAGTATGGAAGAGCATGTTATCATCTTAAGAAAGTACTTCGTAAAGTTGAGGATAGAATTCTTGAAGTATCAATTTTGGCATAAGGAAGTGCGTTTCTCGGGGCATAGAGATGGTCTACACATTTTAGGAATGATTTTGTACACTTAGGATTTGGATTTTGGAAATCGAAAGAAAGGTAGACAAAGGTTAGAGATGTACGATAAAAATTTGGTAGATAAGAAAGCCCATATGTAGATAATTGCAGAGGTTATAATTACTTCACATAAGTGGATTTAATGGTAACGCCTTAGAATAAGTATAAGCAGCAAAGAGGAATAGGGGTAAAAGACTTCTGTTTAGGAAAGGTATTCCTAAGGTAGTAGGTAAGAAAAACCACTTTATGTCAAACTAAATAAAATGAAATTTTCAAAATTTAAAAAGTTGAAAAAAGTTGTTATTATTAGAATTGAAAATTTTCATTGTTGACATTTTCTTTTAGAAAATAAACATAGGGTTTTTGAAGAATGTTATGAAATATAAGTTGGTTTTTATATATTGAAAAATTGGAATTCTTTTGGAAGAATTATGGAGTGTGTGTGTGAGTAAATAAAGATTTTAAACATAAAAGCCTAGAGTGTATCAAGTATCGAAAACGTGGATTACAAATTTTATTGTTGTAATAAATGTTTTCGTGGAAAATAAGTGGAGCATAGGCTATAACACTATTGTTATAGTAAGTGACTCTCAAGTGAAATTTTTTTTACATAGGTATACTAGATTTAATTATTTTTTTAGGTTGTAGCAACGGTGTTTTACGTTTGTGCAGTTACTGCGCTCGGTAGATTCGAAGCGGTGGAGGCACAAAAAGTCATAGCGGGGATACAGCGAGGATATAGCGGGATATAGCAGATGACTCTAAAATAGCATATAAAACTCGTACTTAATATTTTTACAAATATATAAATGATAATTAAATAAAAAATTATCATTCAATTGAATTAAAATTAATACATAAATAACTTTAAACAAAAAAACATGTGCGAATATACATTAAATAAACGTAAAACTGTTATAACATTATTGAATTTAGTAGAATATTAGGGTATTTTCATTTCTGAAAATATATTAAAAATTAACCAAATAAATTAGTTTCATAATTTTTATAATGTATAAATGCAATTTTTTTAATTCATTTTATTAAAAATGATATAGTGGAAATAACAAAATATAGCGGGAATAATGGGATATAGCGGAAATAGCGGGGATTAAAGCGGAAAGTCTATATTTTAGGGCTATATGGAAAAATCATAGCGGTAGAAACCCGCTATAAGATATAGCGGGGTTATAGCGGGATAATAGCGGGGCATTAACTACACAGGTTTTACGCAACATCCGTTTTAATCCAAATAAAATGTATTTTAAAACGTAATTTCTAGGTATAGAAACAAAATGCTTTGTAAAGTACATTTATTATTATAAGTATAAGCAAGTGTTTTTGCGATTATAGAAATATTAAAATAGTTTTGAAGATGAGTTTTTCTAAAAGGAAAATGTGTAAGTTTGATATTAAAAAATAATTATCACGAAAGAATGCAATTTAAACATATTTTAATATGTAGGAATGAAAAGAATAATGGTATGATTTTCTATGAAACCAACAAAAATGTTTTGTGCAAGTTACACGGAATATATAAAATAGATAGACAATGTATGAAAAGCACCATATTTTGTATAGCCTATTTCTAGTAATATAAAATAAGTCCCTTGTAATTTCGCATAAACATGAAACTGCCTTTCAAAGGTTCATAGAATATTTTAGGGTTAATAATTTCTCATAAGAGAAAGTTGTTCTAATACATTAAGATATGAGACTGTTAGGCGTAACGAGAAGCTGTTTTGCAAACACATAAACAATTTTTAAAGATATTTTAAAAGAAAATGGTTTGGTGAAAAAGTAAATAAGTTTATGAAATGAAAAACTTTATAAACATAAAATTTGAAAATTCAAATTTTTATAGAAAATTGTAAAAATCTTTAAAAGAAAGAGAGGTATAAGTTTTAGACTTAAAAATTTGGAAGTTTTTCCCTCTAGGTTTGGAAAATAATATTAAGTAGCCAAATATTTTTGATAGAAACTGAAAAGGTAACACTTTTAAAGACAAAGATTTTGGGAGTTGATGTTTTAATTTTTTTAGAAACTTTAGTTTTTAAAACAAAGTGATAAATACCAAACCAAACTCTTAAATGTAGAGTAGATAAGAATCATCATAGGAGTAACGGAAAAGGTGTAAGGAGATAGCAGTAATTAATTTTAGAAGTGATAATAGAAGTTTCCGTAAAGTGTATAGGAAACTAGTAAGAACCTAGGAATATTGATTCATGAAGAAGAGTAAAATGAAATTAGTAAGATAGTAAGACAAGCATGGTTGAGAATGAGTATTCTTGATTTTGGAAGAACTTGGGAAAAGAATCTATCTTTAGTGGAGTTCATATTGTAGGATCCAGATTAACCCTAGAGGGGGGGAGTGAATAGGGTTATTGCAAATTTTCTCGATTTAAACACAGAAACAAACTGCAGAAATAAATATGCTGAAAAGTAAATCACACACAAAATTTACCCAGCTTCGGCAACCCCTGCCTACTGCTGCATTCCCAGATTTCTATTAGAATTAAACAGTATCCTGCTTACAAACATTCTACTAGACTCGCAAACCCTTTCTCCCGCTCACAAACACTCTACTAGACTCGCACCCCCTGCTCCGTCTATAGAGCTTCGCAAACTCGCAAACTCTGCTCCCGCCTATAGAGTTTTACAAACTCGCACGCCCTGCTCGCTAAACTAATTCTAACTAGACAATCTGACACTACCTACAACCTAGGTGGTGATTTACCAATACTTTGAAAAGAAAAAGAAAAAAAGACGTCAAAAATAAAAGCAGGAGCAAAAATTAAAATACAAACTTGACTCCATAATTTTGCTCAAATAAAACTAGATTTAAAACTTAAACCCTATTAAAAAATAAATTTAAGCCTTCTAAAAATAAAAACCCCTTTTATAAATCAAGGCCGGCCCTTTTATTCTTTAACCCGATCTTTTCTTTTGCTATGTGAAGAAAGTGGCGGCCGACGTTGTATTCTTTGTTCGTTCTGAAATTAGGGCTTCTGCTCTTGCGATCCAAATTGGGGCCTTTTCCAAATCAATTCTCTAGTTTGCTCGCGCTCGTTCTCTGATAATTGATTCTGGTTTGTGTTGCTCCTTTGTTGATCGATTCTCGTTGCTTGGCTTGCTCGTTCTCTGATGATCGAGTTCGTTGTTGATTCGGTATGTAATTTTTTCGTTGATGGTTTAATGATTGCTTCAATGGAACTCAGTGCCAATTATGATTTTTAGGATTGTATTTATATGAATTCGAGATACTTGCACTTGCTCGTATCAATTCGATACTTTCCAAATTTTTCCATTGCTTGATGCGCACAGCTTTCCTGATATAACTTCAACTTGTTACTCACGGCTTTGATTATCAAACGTTTGATTTATCTCGTGGATAATGCAGCAGAAACTTTCACTTTTATTTGTTTTGACTTTTTCAAAGATACGAATTTGAACTTTTGACTTGGTCATCTGATTTTGTGAACGCGACTCCATGACTTGCCATTACCATTGCGTTCACTGGTCAATCACTGCTTTACTGATTTCTCTGTATTCGATACTTGTTATGTTTGACTGCCACTGGCTTTGACTTGGTTATCCCTTCGAATTTCTTTTGGCTTCACTGTGAACTTTGGCTCTATTGTAACTAGATATTTTGCTTGAGTCACTTGCATTACTGATGCTACGATGTGGTTATTTCATATTCATTTGAATTTGCATTTGTCTGCACTGTGTATCGAGTACTTTGGTTCTTCATGCATGTTCTCTGTTCATATGCTCTTGGTGGCATTTCTTTGTGATATGCACTGCTTGTTGTAGCTGGACTTATTGTGCATACATGTTTTTATTCTTGTGACATTCATGTTGATTCCATTGTTGTTGACATGCCTTGTACTTCTAGTCTTGGCCATGTTGGTTTAGTTGTATTGTAGTTGCATTCACTTGGCATTCACTTGAGTCTGTTGCTTTGCTTATTTGTAGCTTGCATCACTGGTGCAAATTATTTGCTGTGACACTTGTTCACTGGTGTACTTGAGCTTCTGGCCTGTATTTTGATGTTGCCACTGTGTTGCATTTGTATCACTGCAAAACTGCATGTTACTCTCTTGCATTTGTATCTCTGGTATTTGCATACATGTGAACTTGTGTATCTTGTCTCCATGTATTCATGTACACTACTGTGTTGTATGCTTGATCACTGAGCACTTGAGTTGTTTGGATTTTGCTCTACTAGTTCATTGTGTAGTATTTGCCATTTGTTGTTGCCTTATTCTCGGTACATACCTGTATCATGCCTGGCTTTGCGGTTTGGTTTCACTTGGGCTTGTAGTTGTACACTGCATAGTGCATTTCCTTGTTTGCTGTGAAGTTTGGTATTGCGTTTGATCTGGATAATGTGATATTGCTTCATTATGTTGTATACATGTCCACTGCAGTATCCATTTGTAGTTGTATTCACTTCATGTTTGCCTACATGTTATGGTTTGGACATTTGCACTTGTACACTCCATACTTGGTCGTGCTGTAGTCTTCAAGCATGTTTCTGTTGAACTTTGGTCTTGCATTTGTGTACTGTGTCTTTGATTGGTCTGCACATTCATGTTGCAATTAATTTGTGTTGTTTCATGTGCTTGTATTTCCAGTTTTGATATGTCAATGCTTTGCATTCTTCATGTTGCCTTGTGTTGAACCCAGTTTTTAAAAACTCGGGTATGACCTTGTGCTAATGACGTGATTTCATTCGTATTGCACTTGAGTTGAACCTGTCTTTATATTTGGGTTTGACCTTGTGCACACCTGTCCCTGTAGCATCATCAAGTGTATATAGATGTGCACGGCCTTGTGGCATGTACAGTGTACACTGTGCATGTCACATTGTTCGTGTATGATGAATTCAAGTGCGAATGATGATGAACAACCCAAATAACTGAGGTAAATAATATTTTCAAAAACCATATTTCATTTTATATTGCAAAAATATTCCTTTTTCAATTTTACTGCGTTAGTGAATATTTTTGCAGATTGCTCAGATGCTGGATTCAAACTGGAATGCAGTTGAAGACAAAATACGAGTGTGAGTGATATGTAGTGAGATAATTAATGTAAATTGAATTGTGACGTATTCAAAAATGTATATGTATAGTGAGAGCTTGAAATTGTACTATTCAAGATTGTAATAAATATTTGTTTGAATAAAATTTATGTTTGAATTCAAATTCTGTGTTATTTATTTTATTCAACAAATATTTATTTGATCTATGAAAAATAAAATAGTACATTAACAAATACATTTAAAGGAATGTATATATGTTTATTATCATCAAATAAAAACGTATAAGCGCATATTCATACAATCTCCTCATTTTGATGATAACAAACATATATTTAAGATTTTGACGGTGTTAAATGTATTTGATCAACGATATACTCTAATTGCTCCCCCTATTTAAATGCTTCCTCTCTACATGATGCTCCCTCTACATATATGCATGCAAATAGAAATATTCAAATAAGCCTAGATGCAAATGGAAAATTATTTGACCTTTGCTTGACTCTATTTGACAAAATCTTAACTTTTCTCTCCCCCTTTTGTTATCAGCAAAAGAATAATAGTGTTAGAGAAAATAGAGATAAAGTGATCTATATTAATCCAACATTAAACTCAAATTGAATATAAATATTTAAAGTTCAATAAAAATCAAATAAAAATCATAACTACCCTTGTTAGGCGCATATTCCACTTTTTAGAAAGAATGGAAATGATGTTCTAATATAAAATCATACAATTGTATCAACTTGTGGTACATTTATATCAGGAATTTGAATATCTACTAATCATGCATAACCGTTAGTAATTTTAAATGAGATTAGTAGTATTCCAATTTAATTTTTAAAAAATAAAATCAAGTATCTTCTAACCACGCATGACCGTGAGGACTTTTAAATGGGATTAGAGTCAACTAGTCTATTTAATCAATTAATTTTGATATGCGTTCCATACATGCATAACCGTAAGGACTTTTAAATGAGTATGGAAGCACATAATCAAAAATCCAAGTAATTCACCCATGCATAACCGTGAGGATTTTTAAATGAGAGTGAATACTTTGGATATTTATTTATTTATTTTTTTTAAAAATGTGAAATGAAAAAAAAATGATTCCTGATTATAGTACCATGTATCGACCAACTATATTTAAGTTTTGATAAACAATGGTCGATAGAAATATGATGGATATAGAAATGGTCATGGAATCTTTACCCAACAAAAAGTTTTATAACTTTTGTTTGAATTCCTAAAGAAATTTTCCAAATATACTCTCTTGAGTAATGTATGTTAAATATCAACACTTATCACCTTTTCAATCACTATTTATCTTTTCGATAATTATTAGGGAGTTAGATTAGTCAAAAAAATTCATTTAAAATCAAATAAAAATGACTAATCTGAAAATATGGTCAAAAATGATTTTCTCGAGGAGGTTATAGAAGAAAAAAATTTTGCTATTTAAAAAATATTTGTAATGAAAAATATGCAGATATTTTCTTTGAAAAACGATGCAGCAAATGAATGTTTCAAAAATTAATCACGTTCTACTAGTAATTTTTCTATCAACTATATTACCAGTGTAATCTGCATCAGAGTTTCTCTTTCAATCCAAAATATCACTAAATAAAATTGATAAACCAGACCATGAAGTGCATCAAAAATTTCAAACTCAATTTTAACAACAATTTAAATGACATTCTTTGAATTTGAATTGAAGCCATGTAAACAATCAGAAACTGAGAATATAGAGTTAGCCGAATTATGACCTAATGTATCCAACAAAACACAATGTTTATTCCAAACAAATATGTATGAAATAACTCAAAAAATGGTGTTTTTGGCATCAATATAATTGGCTAATTATGTAGACCAAGTCAGAATCAAAAAATCTTCATCTCTTTACAACATCTCAATATTGGCTGATTTCATTCAGAATATGGTGTAGATTATCACAATTAATATATCGATCAGATAAGTATACCTTCACCTGTTTTACCTTTATGATAATTCTTCGTGGTTGCCCATTGTGATTCTGTCACCTTTGTACTAGGCTAAGGAACTTTTCTTTGTCGCCCGTTGTGTTTCTGGAACAGCCAAAAATCCAGAAAACACTGTTGTTGTTCCTTAGCCTGCCACCATACCTACACGATGAAAGATTTTTGTGACCTATTTTTTATAGGTCCATGATTGTTAGTGGCTGAAGCATTGTGAATAAATAAACCCTTTGGAAGCCAAACTTGTTTAGTCCTTTTATTCTTGTTCCAATAGACATGAAATTTGTTTGTAGAATTCTTAGGAACCCAAACTTGTATAAACTTTGTGTTCTTGCCTATGACTACAATTTTCAAAACAATGTTCAATTATTTCAAATCTATCAAAGACACTTCCCTTTTGCATTATCCTCAACTTGTATTTTCCCAAAACCTAGTCCTTTTCTGTTGTTAGCAAAAATTTGATTTCCCAATAGCTTGTTGAAAGATTTTTCGCCACTCTTGAAAAGTTATTGAAAGATTTCTCAAGGTTTTGGACTTTGGTTTTTAGTGTTGTGTTTTCAGTGACAAGTGAGGTGCATCGATTTGTAAAATCCTTTTTCCTAGTGTCGATGGTTTCCTTAAGATTCAAGTTTTCTTTTTCAAGATTCTCAAAGTTATTCCTAAGTTTCGATAATTCTGAATCTAAAATCTTACAATTTTTACAGTCTAGGTTTTGCATGTTTTCAAGTTCAGTTTCTAACCTAAAATTTTCATAGGCGAGTTTCCTCCTTTCAGATTTCAGTTTTTCAATTTTTGATTCAAGACTATCAATTGTTTTAGAAAGATCTAAGCACATAAAAACAAGATCTCTATAGGAATACTCACCTGCCTCACTAGATTCCTCGGAGCTTGCTTCTGATTTTGATTTTGCCATACAACACAAGTTAGCCTCCTCTGAGCTACTATCCGAAACTTCCTCTCCTTCTTCATCATCCTAAGTCGTTGCAAAGGCCTTTTTCTTCTTTTTCTTTCCTTGGTTGTATTTGAGAAGTGGGCATTCTTGTTTAAAGTGGCCAGGCTTGTTGCAGTTATAGCACGTTAATTCATTATCGAAATTGTTAGACTCTCTTGACCTATTACCAGATGTTTTCTTCTTGCGTGGCTTGAATCTTGACCATTTTCTAAGATTATTGACAGCCATTGCAAGCTCTTCAACCGGATCTTCTTTATCTTCATCGCTCTCTTCTTTGCTCTTTAAGGCTATCGTCTTCCTCTTTGATTCGGAGTTGTTGCATTCCTCTTTTGCTTTTAGCTCAAGCCCATATGTCATCAAGTTGCCAATCAACTCCTTCATTCTTAGTTTACTCAAATCTTTCGATTCTTGGATTGCCGTGACTTTTGCCTCAAAGTTCATCGGTAAAACTTGTAGCACCTTCCTCACAAGCTCTACCTTAGTGAATACCTTCCCAAGCGCTCTAGCGTTATACACCAAAGTTGAAAAGCGTCCAAACATGTCCTTTATGCTGTCGCCTTTGTCCATCACAAAGTTCTCGTATTCATTGCTGAATAAGGCTAGACGAGACTCCTTGACTTGAGAAGTTCCTTCATGTGTCACCTCCAAGGTATGCCAGATTTCCTATGCTGTTTTACAATGAGAAATTCTATTAAATTCATTCTTATCAAGAGCACAGATCAAAGCATTCATGGCTTTAGAATTTGTGGTTTTTAATTTCTTATCGTTAGCATCCCACCTATCCCTAGGTTTAGGAATCTCAGTATCACCAACAGTTATAGTGGAAGATTTATAGCCAGTTTCAATAATATCCCAAACATCATAATCAACAGAACTAAGATAAATACCCATCCTAACTTTCCAATAAGCATAATCATTCCCGTTAAACATGGGTGGCTTAACAAAAGATTGCCCCTCGGAAAAAGCATTATTTGATGAATTCATGACTCTAGAGTTAAAGAAAAATACCGTGCTCTGATACCACTTGTAGGATCTAGATTAACCCTAGAGGGGGGTGAATAGGGTTATTGCAAATTTTCTCGATTTAAACACAAAAACAAACTGCAGAAATAAATATGCTGAAAAGTAAATCACACACAAAATTTACCCAGCTTCGGCAACCCCTGCCTACTGCTGCATTCCCAGATTTCTATTAGAATTAAATAGTGTCCCGCTTACAAACACTCTACTAGACTCGCAAACCCTTGCTCCCGCTCACAAACACTCTACTAGACTCGCACCCCCTGCTCCGCCTATAGAGCTTTGCAAACTCGCAAACTCTGCTCCCGCCTATAGAGTTTTGCAAACTCGCACACCCTGCTAACTGAACTAATTCTAACTATACAATCTGACACTACCTACAACCTAGGTGGTGATTTACCAATACTTTGAAAAGAAAAAGAAAACCAGACTTCAAAAATAAAAGCAGGAGCAAAAATTAAAATACAAACTTGACTCCATAATTTTGCTCAAATAAAACTAGATTTAAAACTTAAACCCTATTAAAAAATAAACTTAAGCCTTCTAAAAATAAAAACCCCTTTTATAAATCAAGGCCGGCCCTTTTATTCTTTAACCCGATCTTTTCTTTTGCTATGTTGTAATATCCTGGAATTTCCAGGAGTTTAAAATACTGATAATCGCTTAATTTAATTATTTGAAATTGATAAAATTTGTTATTCTCAAAAATAATTAACCAAGTAATGTTTTAATTATGGTTATAAATTGGTTTTATAATAAGATTAATTATTTTATTTGTGTAAATAAATTCTAAATTGGTATATTGTTTTCAAAATTTATAAGTATGTTTAAATACATTTATATCTGTGTGTTTTAAATTGATTTTAAAATAGGATATATTATTTGTAAATAATAAAGAACTTATTTTAAAATAGTTGTTTATATTTATTTAAATTTATTTTAGATTTGACTTTTTAATTTGACTTTGAAATGAATATAAAACTTGAATTCAAAGATATACATGCATCTTAAAATAAAATAATATATAAATAATTTGGTTTTAACTATATAGATAATATTTTAATTAAAGATAAGATTTGGATTTATTTTTCTTTTATAAGAAGTTTATCTAAACAAGTTTGATTTGTATTTATTTAATAAAATGAATGTAAGGCTTTTGGAATAACATTTAAAATAAGTTTGCAATGTTTTATAATTTTATTTAAATTATCATTGATTTTATTTTATGTTCTTTTTAAAAGATTGTATGTAACAACCCGCATATTTGTCGATTTTATATTTAAATATTTTATTTAAATATTTTATCGTTAGTCGGATTTTAGTCCGAAAAGCTACTTTTTGCATACGGTCGAATTAGGGCTCGGGACCACTCCCATTGAGTTTAAAATGCCGTTTGCGACCTTTTTTAGTATAAGCTTCGATATGTTCGGAGAAAGTTGATTTCTGCTACTTTTTTACTTTGGGTTTGGTTTTGGGGCTCAACCCTATGTTAACTTATGCTCAAATCTGAGCCACTCTTCCCCACTCACCCTCATTCTCTTCTAATTTCAGTTTTTAGAGTGTTAATGGTGGGAGAGATTGGAAATTAAAATTCCAAAACCCTAGTTTCTCTTGCAAATCCATCTCCTTGCTCCAAACTCAAGAAGAACCCCTTGGTAAGCATCTCCTTCTTCTTCTCCAACTCTTTCTCCATTCAATCTCAGAAATTTCCTAAACCTAATTTCGGGAATGTTCTTGTTTTTGAGCTTAGATTCAAGCTCATTTGGGTTGTGATTGAAGAAAGGTTGATTCTCCATTTGCTTTCAAGCTTCTTCTTGTTCGATTTTGTGAAAAGGTGAGATTTTTATCTCACATCTATGACTATAATTATCTTTGGTTGTTGGGTATGAATTCCTAACACTTCTTCATGTGCATTTGCTCTTGATTTGGATTGGTTTTGTGAATATTCCAATTTTTGGGTTTTTAAGTCAAATTTGTGTAAAATCCTTTTATGGATGTTTGATCATGCTTTTGGTGATGCATCGAGGAGCATATAGGGCCGGGTTGTCGATTGGCATAAACCCTTAGAGCCAATGTTCGTCCGATTGCATTTTGGAAGAGTTTGCTCTTCATTTGAATAAGGCTGAAAAACAGCCCAGGCTTGATTCAGTCGACTGAAATCTCTGTTCAGTCGAATGAACCCGAAACCCGAGAGTTTCCAAGCATGATTCAGTCGACTGAAACTGGAAATAGAAAGTTTCCTGAACCTGGAAAATTTCCATGTACAGGGTCAGTCGATTGAAAAACTCTGTTCAGTCGACTGAACCTGCTGTTTGAGTCTAATTTGCCTCTTTGGATTGAAATTCTAATTTAAATCGATTCGTGATAATCCTATTTGTTGTTATCATCTATTATGACTTTGATGACTCTTTTTAGGGATTTTTGAATATCCATTTCGATGGATCCTTTATCGATTTCGTTGGATTTTATTCACGTCTTCGTATGTGAATTTTTGTGATTGATTGTTCTTACAATCTTCTTCGTGGTTTGTCACTTTAAAAATATAAAGGTTTTCTATACTAGTAGTAAATATCAAAACTCTTTCCTCAAACGATTTCAATACTATTTTAATACCAAATTCGTTTATAAAACCGTTTTCCAATCTATTAGTATATACAAACCTTTACCTCACTCGTATGAGAAATCTAATTAAACGGCTTAGTAAAACAAGTGGTATGAAACGCTTGCGTTTACTTTGTCGGTTAATTCTTGGACTTGTTCGATTGAACCTCTTGTGACAATTTTCTAGTGGAGATTTACAGTTTGTTCGTAAATATTTAAGTTAAGCAAGTGGTTATGGGACATGAAGCTAAACTCATATATTTACTAGCTTAGTGTAATCGACACTTCTCGCTGATCATGACGATCATCTTTGTGATTTAGACTAGCAATGTGTGATGTCTCTTTGTCTGCGAGGGAGACTAAACCCCGTTTTGTGGAGTTTCGACTTAATTTGTGATGGGGTAGCAACCCATGGTCTTCGGGCCGTTTGTGGAGCTTCGGCTCAATTTGTGATGGTTAGCGACCATGGAATTAGCGTTCCGTTTGTGATACACGTGTTGGTGAGCTTTATGCTCCCGTTTGTGATAGGCCTTCCCCCCTTTGTGATTTCTGGATTTCTTGTGTAGATTCCTAGAGTTTGTGTTTCACCAATTTTCGTGATTTCCATTGATAAGTTTTATCAATATTTGTGCATTGGTGAATTTGTGTGTCATTGACTTTTGTGATTTCTGGATTTCCTGTGTAGTCTTCTGGAATTTGTGCGTCTTTGACTTTGGTGATTGACATTGATATTATTGTCAATATTTGTGGTTTGATGAACGAAATAAAGAGTATGACACTTCTTTGATTCTTGTGTAGATTTGGTGACATTGATTAATCTCTTGATGATTATCAACTAAGTATATATATATATATATATATATATATATATATATATATATCACAGCTTGGCATTGTGATTATTACGTGTTTAGTCATATCTCTTATTCTATATCGTTTCATCTGATATTTATAGTTAGACTGATCCGTTTATTATTTTCTTATTAAATAATACTCGGGTCAGACCGAGATGTTACAGGTGCTTCTGCTTGACTTCTCATCCGGGATTAACTCCTTGACTTTTGGGTTAACTACTTAGATTAGTAGTTATTTTGTTGTATACATTTGAGATATAGACTCCTTAATGTATACTTATTCTTTTGTGTAGTTCGTGTAACTATTCTTTTGTGATATTGTGGATCTTCTTAGACCACTACTCTGATGTACACTTCCTAGTGTAATATTCATATCTTATTCCGCCTTTGTGATATGAATTGTCTGTGACTGATTTGTGTTATGTTTATTTCTATATTTGTTTCCGAAGGATTTATATAGCCACCGTGTAGTAACTTTGAGTTTGTGTTGGTATGTCGGATTTCCTCGTGAAATAGAATGCATGTTATATTATCTGACATATCGGTGCTCGCGCAAAGAAATTACACGGATGGTCGCTCCTCAACAGCCTTATTCTCCGCGCTAGTCGACAGCGTTCACCGTAATGTTCTTGGCTAGCGTGGGTATAGAGGTGGGGCGTCACAGCTTGGCATCAGAGCCAAACTTCGGAACAATATGGAATATTATAACAAGGATCATCGTCCTAAGTCTTTCTTAGGAGTTGTGCTTTAGGATTTTATTCGGGTCTTCGTACCGTTCTATCCTATTTTCTTTATGATTCCTTGTTTTATCTATCAAGATTGCTTGATATTCAATTTGGTGAATAACCTTTTCTTCTTCTTCTTTCTTTCTAAAGGAAGAGAAATGTCTAGACCTGGCCGCCCCAGAGCCGTGCCATCTAGCACTCCGCCCCAGGATGGAGTTTTTATGACTGCTCAACAGCTTCTTGATTTAGTGACAAATGCTCAAGCAGCTGGAGCTAACCCGGAACCTACTCACCCAAAGTCGGGATTTGCACGCTTGTGTAGCGATTACACTAATTTGGGTGGGGAGCCATTCAGAGGTTCCGAAACTGTTATTGAAGTACAGGCCTGGCTAAGGTCATGCGATCGAATCTTTTCTCGCATGAATCTTATTGACCTTCACCGAGTTCAGGTGGCCTCTAGTATGCTCCGAGAAAGAGCATTGGACTGGTACCAGCTCCTTATTTCTGAAACTAATGAAGCGGATCTCACTTGGGAGAAATTCCGAGAACGCTTCGAGTTGAAATTCGTACCGGAAGCTGAAAAAGTGACATTGGCTCGACGATTTATAGACCTTGTTCAAGGTGAGTCCTCCGTGGCTGATTACGTCGCCTCCTTCGAGTCGCTTTCCAAATATGGGGTTGAATACATCAACACCCCTCTGAAGAAGAATCAGAGATTTGTTTATGGCTTAAACAAAAGTCTTAAGAAGCCATTACTTCTAAAGTTAGAAGTTTCTTTCGACCAACTCGTTGATATCGCTCTTCGTCTTGAAGAGGCGGATAGAGAGAATGATGTTGAAGTGGTGGGTTCCAAATCAAACTTCAACAACAGAAAGAGGTCAAACAAATTTAAAGGCCCTTATCCCAATAAGAAAGGGAAGCAAGCAACCTCCGTGGCAAAGACTTCTTCCTTTGGTCGTGGGGAATGCTATAATTGTGGTTCGAAGGACCATTATGTGAACAAGTGCCCAAAGTCTCTTTCTAGTCGCTACTGCAAAGTTCCCGGTCATGTTATATCTTCATGCCCCAAGCTTCAGGGCAAGAAGGAGGGAAAGTTAAATGTTGCTCAAGCCCCTGGCAACACATCTCGTGGCCAAGGTATTTCTCATTCTATTCTAGATGGAATTATTTTGTTTCGTGATCATCCTATTCGAGTTCTTTTTGATACGGGTGTGTCCCATTCTTTTATATCAAAAGAACTTGTTGATGCTTTTTCTTTGGATGTTTTGTGTTTAATGACTTCTTTGAGAATTGCGAATCCGGTTGGTGGATCCGCAACGATCAGTTTATTGTGTAAAGATGTCGAGATTATTTTGTGTGATTTTTCTTTCCGAGCCGATTTGCATGTCATGCGTTATTTAGGCTTTGGAATGATTTTGGGAATGGATGGGCTTAACCGTTATGAAGCTCATATCCTATGTCCTGAGCGGACTATTCATCTTCGACATCCTCAATCTGTTAATCAGGTTTCTGTTATTCTTAAAGATTCAGATTCTGCTTTTGTTGCATCTTTATATTCTTTAAATCCTCGTGATGACGATGATGATGATGAGGGTGATATTATTTCTCTTATTCACGTCGTTTGTGAATTTTCCGACATATTCGAGCCCGTTTTAGGATTACCACCTAAGCGAGCAATTGAGTTCAGAATTAATCTTATTCCGGGAGCTCAACCTATCACTCGTCCTCCTTATCGTATGTCCAATAAAGAAAACGAGGAGATGCGTAAACAATTATCTGAATTGGAAACGAAGCAATTTATTCGCTCTAGTTCCTCGCCTTGGGGAGCTTCAGCTATTTTTGTGAAGAAATCCGATGGTACGCTTAGGCTTCGCGTTGACTACCGCAAGCTTAATGATCTTACTATCAAAAATAAATACTCTTTACCTCGGATTGATGATCTATTCGATCAACTTAGTGGTGCTAGAGTCTTTTCACAATTGGACTTGGCTACCGGTTTCCATCAGCTTCGTATTGCAGAGGATAGCATTCCTTTGACATCGTTCCGCACTCGGTATGGATCTTATGAATGGCTTGTTATGCCATTTGGGTTAACAAATGCCCCGGCTTATTTCGTTGACTTAATGAATCGAGTTTTTAAAGACTTTCTCGACCGGTTTGTTCTCATCTTTATCGATGATATTCTTTTTTATTCTAAAACCGAGGAGGAGCATGAAAAACATTTTCGGATTGTGTTGGAAACTCTTAGGAGTAATCAATTAAAGGCAAAATTTTCTAAATGCCATTTTTGGCAATCTCGTGTGAAGTTTCTCGGTCACATCATTTCCGAATCCGGAATTTCCATGGATCCTTCAAAGATTGAAGCGATTCAAGATTGGAAGAGACCGGAGAATGTGACAGAGATTCGTAGTTTTCTTGGATTGGCGGGCTATTACCGTCGCTTTATTAAAGACTTTTCTAAAATTGCTGTGCCTCTCACTAGCTTGACGAAGAAAGGTGTTAAATACATTTGGTCGGACAAATGTGAAGCTTCTTTTCAGAAATTAACAGAACTTCTTTCTGATGCTCCTATTCTTGTTATTCCCGATGGGAATCAAGATTTTGTTGTTTATACTGATGCTAGTCGCATTGGTTTGGGTGCCGTTCTTATGCAAAAGGAACACGTTATTGCTTATGCTTCTAGGCAATTAAAGCCTGCTGAGACTAGATATGCCACTCATGATTTAGAGCTCGCGGCTATTGTTTTTGCTCTTCGGATTTGGCGTCATTATCTCTTAGGAGAGAAATTTGTTCTTTACACAGATCATAAGTCTTTGAAATATTTATTCTCACAAAAGGAACTTAATTTGCGTCAACAGCGTTGGCTCGAATTTCTTGCAGCATATGATCTTGATATTCTTTATACTCCCGGTAAGGGTAATCTTGTCGCCGATGCTCTTAGCCGTAAACAACAAGCTGTTGTTTCTATGATGATATCCGAATGGAACGATCTCGAGATTTTATCCACTTGCGAAATTCGAGACCGTGTTTCCGATTTATGCTCATCGTTTGTTTTATGTAGCCTTGTGGCTCATCCATCTCTTTTAGACCGCATTCTTGAAGCTCAAGGGCTAGATCCCAACTTGGCTCTTCTTGGCCAAAATATTAGGGATAAAATGATATTGAAGGTTTGAAAGACTTTGATATCGATTCTCGTGGCGGCATTCGAAAATTTGGTAGACTTGTCGTGCCAAATATTGGCGATCTTCGTAAAGATATTTTAGAAGATTCACATCGTTCTAAATTTACCATTCATCCCGGTAGTAGTAAAATGTACGCGGATATGAAGCGACTTTATTATTGGGAGGGAATGAAACTTGACATCGCTAACTTCGTTAAACGTTGCATGACTTGCCAACTCGTTAAGGCCGAACATCAAAGGCCCGGAGGGTTATTGCGACCTTTAGAAATTCCAGTTTGGAAGTGGGATCAAATTTCCATGGATTTTATAGATGGCCTTCCCTATTCTCGATCGGGTTATGATAGCTTATGGGTAATTGTCGATAGACTTACTAAATCCGCCCATTTTATTCCCGTTCGGTCTAACCGAACTGTTCCTCTTTTGGCCAAAATATTTATCAAAGAAATTGTTAAATTGCATGGTGTTCCTACTTCTATTGTTAGTGATCGTGATCCATTGTTTACTAGTGGATTTTGGAAGAGTCTTCAAAAAGCTTTGGGAATGAAGCTTAATTTTAGCACCGCTAATCATCCCCAGTCCGATGGACAAACCGAGCGTGTGAATCAAACTCTTGAAGATCTTCTTCGTGCTTGTGTTCTTGATTTTGGTGGAGGTTGGGAAGATCATATTTCACTTGTTGAATTTTCCTATAATAATAGCTTCCAATCTAGTATTGGTATGGCACATTTCGAGGCACTCTTTGGTAGGCCATGCCGATCTCCTTCTTGTTGGCTTGAGACCGGTGAGAAGCTGGCTTTAGGTCTAGATTTTATTCGGGATTCTACAGAAAAGATTGATCTTATTCGTCATAGGATGAAAGAAGCCCAGAGTAGACAAAAATCCTATGCCGATAACCGGAGAAGGAAGTTAGAATTTTCTGTGGGAGATCTTGTGTTCATTCGTGTTTCACCTATGAAAGGTGTTGTACGTTTCAGTCGATCGGAAAAGTTAGCGCCTCGATATATTGGGCCATTTCCTATCACCGAACGTATTGGTTCCATGGCTTATCGCCTTTTGTTACCGGCTCAGTTTTCTGTTATGCATGACGTGTTTCACGTTTCTCAACTTCGGAAATGTCTTCGATATTTCGATCTATTCTTGGGCCCGGTGTTATGGAAGAGATTGAAGTTTCGCCTAATTTAACTTATGAGCAACATCCTATTCGTATCATTGCTTCGGAAGTCAAACGACTTCGAAATAAAGATGTTCCGCTTGTTAAAGTTCAATGGTCTTCAAATCCTAAGGATTGTTCTTGGGAATCTAGAGAGTACATCGAGCGTACACATCCGGACTTACTTACTCGTGCTCTTTGAGGTGAACTTCTTATTTCAAACTTCTTTTGTGTTGAATATGCTTTTATGGTTGTTACTATATATCTTCTTCTTGTAATATTGTGAGGACGCAATTTCTTTAAGGAGGGGAGTCTGTAACAACCCGCATATTTGTCGATTTTATATTTAAATATTTTATTTAAATATTTTATCGTTAGTCGGATTTTAGTCCGAAAAGCTACTTTTTGCATACGGTCGAATTAGGGCTCCGGACCACTCCCATTGAGTTTAAAATGCCGTTTGCGACCTTTTTGAGTATAAGCTTCGATATGTTTGGAGAAAGTTGATTTCTGCTACTTTTTTACTTTGGGTTTGGTTTTTGGGCTCAACCCTATGTTAACTTATGCTCAAATCTGAGCCACTCTTCCCCACTCACCCTCATTCTCTTCTCATTTCAGTTTTTAGAGTGTTAATGGTGGGAGAGGTTGGAAATTAAAATTCCAAAACCCGAGTTTCTCTTGCAAATCCATCTCCTTGCTCCAAACTCAAGAAGAACCCCTTGGTAAGCATCTCCTTCTTCTTCTCCAACTCTTTCTCCATTCAATCTCAGAAATTTCCTAAACCTAATTTCGGGAATGTTCTTGTTTTTGAGCTTAGATTCAAGCTCATTTGGGTTGTGATTGAAGAAAGGTTGATTCTCCATTTGCTTTCAAGCTTCTTCTTGTTCGATTTTGTGAAAAGGTGAGATTTTTATCTCACATCTATGACTATAATTATCTTTGGTTGTTGGGTATGAATTCCTAACACTTCTTCATGTGCATTTGCTCTTGATTTGGATTGGTTTTGTGAATATTCCAATTTTTGGGTTTTTAAGTCAAATTTGTGTAAAATCCTTTTATGGATGTTTGATCATGCTTTTGGTAATGCATCAAGGAGCATATAGGGCCGGGTTGCCGATTGGCATAAACCCTTAGAGCCAATGTTCGTCCGATTGCATTTTGGAAGAGTTTGCTCTTCATTTGAATAAGGCTGAAAAACAGCCCAGGCATGATTCAGTCGACTGAAATCTCTGTTCAGTCAACTGAACCTGAAACCTGAGAGTTTCCAGGCATGATTCAGTCGACTGAAAAACTCTGCACAGTCGACTGAAACTGGAAACAGAAAGTTTCCTGAACCTGGAAAATTTCCATGTACAGGGTCAGTCGACTGAAAAACTCTGTTCAGTCGACTGAACCTGCTGTTTGAGTCTAATTTGCCTCTTTGGATTGAAATTCTAATTTAAATCGATTCGTGATAATCCTATTTGTTGTTATCATCTATTATGACTTTGATGACTCTTTTTAGGGATTTTTGAATATCCATTTCGATGGATCCTTTATCGATTTCGTTGGATTTTATTCACGTCTTCGTATGTGAATTTTTGTGATTGATTGTTCTTACAATCTTCTTCGTGGTTTCTCACTTTAAAAATATAAAGGTTTTCTATACTAGTAGTAAATATCAAAACTCTTTCCTCAAACGATTTCAATACTATTTTAATACCAAATTCGTTTATAAAACCGTTTTCCAATCTATTAGTATATACAAACCTTTACCTCACTCGTATGAGAAATCTAATTAAACGGCTTAGTAAAACAAGTGGTATGAAACGCTTGCGTTTACTTTGTCGGTTAATTCTTGGACTTGTTCGATTGAACCTCTTGTGACAATTTTCTAGTGGAGATTTACAGTTTGTTCGTAAATATTAAGTTAAGCAAGTGGTTATGGGACATGAAGCTAAACTCATATATTTACTAGCTTAGTGTAATCGACACTTCTCGCTGATCATGACGATCATCTTTGTGATTTAGACTAGCAATGTGCGATGTCTCTTTGTCTGCGAAGGAGACTAAACCCCGTTTTGTGGAGTTTCGACTCAATTTGTGATGGGGTAGCAACCCATGGTCTTCGGGCCGTTTGTGGAGCTTCGGCTCAATTTGTGATGGTTAGCGACCATGGAATTAGCGTTCCGTTTGTGATACACGTGTTGGTGAGCTTTATGCTCCCGTTTGTGATAGGCCTTCCCCCCTTTGTGATTTCTGGATTTCTTTTGTAGATTCCTAGAGTTTGTGTTTCACCAATTTTCGTGATTTCCATTGATAAGTTTTATCAATATTTGTGCATTGGTGAATTTGTGTGTCATTGACTTTTGTGATTTCTGGATTTCTTGTGTAGTCTTCTGGAATTTGTGCGTCTTTGACTTTGGTGATTGACATTGATATTATCGTCAATATTTGTGGTTTGATGAACGAAATAAAGAGTATGACACTTCTTTGATTCTTGTGTAGATTTGGTGACATTGATTAATCTCTTGATGATTATCAACTAAGTGTATATATATATATATATATATATCACAGCTTGGCATTGTGATTATTACGTGTTTAGTCATATCTCTTATTTTATATCGTTTCATCTGATATTTATAGTTAGATTGATCCGTTTATTATTTTCTTATTAAATAATACTCGGGTCAGACCGAGATGTTACAGGTGCTTCTACTTGACTTCTCATCCCGGATTAACTCCTTGACTTTTGGGTTAACTACTTAGATTAGTAGTTATTTTGTTGTATACATTTGAGATATAGACTCCTTAATGTATACTTATTCTTTTGTGTAGTTCGTGTAACTATTCTTTTGTGATATTGTGGATCTTTTTAGACCACTACTCTGATGTACACTTCCTAGTGTAATATTCATATCTTATTCCGCCTTTGTGATATGAATTGTCTGTGACTGATTTGTGTTATGTTTATTTCTATATTTGTTTCCGAAGGATTTATATAGCCACCGTGTAGTAACTTTGAGTTTGTGTTGGTATGTCGGATTTCCTCTTGAAATAGAATGCATGTTATATTATCTGACATATCGGTGCTCGCGCAAAGAAATTACACGGATGGTCGCTCCTCAACAGCCTTATTCTCCGTGCTAGTCGACAGCGTTCACCGTAATGTTCTTGGCTAGCGTGGGTATAGAGGTGGGGCGTCACATTGTATTTTATAAACTAAGCATACATTTGTAAATGTATAAGTGTATTTGTTTATTTGATATTTAATAAGAAAAGCATTTTTAAAATTCAGAAAAACATATTAGTAATTAGGAAATTCAATTTAAAAAAAAGGGAGAGTTTTAAAATCATTTTACAACAAATGTAAATAAATAATTACAAGTGTTATGTTATAAACATTTTAATGTAACAAGTGTTAAAAATTTATGTGAATTAAAGACAAGTGTCATATTTGTTTCCTCTTTTTCTTTAATTTTGATAAATCATAATTTAAACCTATATACACAATCACCTTTTTGCTAAAATCCTTATCTCAATTCACTACTCAAGAGAACTACATGTAAACTAATTTCAAAAATCAATCCTCAAAACAAATCAAATATCTGAAATCCTTCAAAACTCAAACACATTTAGTAAAACAAAAGCTCGCAGTTTTTCTTAAATCAAAAATCTGCATTTACTCCTCAAATTCAAACCCTTTTCTGTGATCAAAGCCTGCAGTTTTCCTCAAAACAAAATCACAGAAAATCTTCAATCCATGTCTGCATCATTTCCATATGCATGCAAGTAAATCTGTTGAAAGAAAACCTGAAGCAATGCAGTTAAACAAGTCTGGGTTAAAACATGATGTTTCAAAGTATTTCAAGGTTTTAAAAGAAGCATAGCAAGTTTTTCAAAAATGCAAATCTGGAAAGCAATTTCTGTTTAGAGGCTTCCTGTGCTTTTTCAAAATTCTGCATTGTCTTCTTTTGATTGAGGTGAGTAAACTTAACTATAATTAGTTTTAGATCTGGTTGCTTGATTTATATCATTAGTGCTTGTTATACATTGTGTGCATGTGTCTGGTAAATGAAGTAAGCATGCTATATATATTGTTATCTTTGTTAATTCTTTCACAACTATAATGAGCATTTTAAACTCTGGATTTAGAATTTTGATGATCGGAAGCTTGTTTAAAGTAGGCTGGAAGTTTTGCTTACTTGTATATGTTTATATAAATAGTGCCACTGTATATAAATGATTGAATTCATGTGTGTATGTTTTAATGTATACTCTTCTCTGTTTCTTATTTCTCCAGGCTATAATTAATAACTCAAGATCTTTGTATTTAACCACTGTTTGGACTTAGATTCCAAACATAATAGTTTAGTTTATTAAGAATTTAAGTGCTTAAATCAGATTCAAATATCTGATGTTTAAAAAAAAAATCAGAGTCTTCTGGATTTTGAAGTTTATCTGAAAACCAAGCATGTAGTAAAAATTTAACATCAATATATGATATCAAGAATAAAATTTGGTTAAAATGATTATGGAAACTTAAGTGTCATTGAAAATTTTTGAATTTTGAAAGGAAATTCACAATTTTTAAATTTGTATTAAGTTAGAAATTGGGATTTTACTGGAATTTGGGTTTATGCAAATCTCTGTTAATATGTGAATCTGGATTGCTTAAGATTCTTCCTGGAGCTAGTATTTGCATCAGAGAGTATAGTAAAAATTGTTGATGAATTTTAAAATCACTGGGAAGTTTTTAATTTGCTAAAATTGATTTTAAACCTAGTTTTTGAATCCTACTGTAAATCGAACAACGGCATCTTCAAAACTGAATCGAGCTTGATGAAACTTCTGGTGAGGGAAACATGGTGGATCATCGAGCTATGGCCGGAGTTCTGGCAGCTATAGTCGATCGGAGGCGATGTTCAAGGGGGGGTTTTCCTGATGGTTTTTGAGTTATGTTCATCCTGGATGCTTGATTTTGGGTTAAGGCAAAAATCAGTGATTGGTTGATCGTGGAGGCTTGTAGAGGCTTGGAGTGACTCGGCGGTGGGTTCGCCATTGGCCAGAGGAGGTCCGGCGTTGGTGCAGGTTGCACGAGAGGGGGTGGGTGTCTGAACGTTTGGGTTTGTTTGATTTGTGTTTCTAGGTTGTAGCTCGAGTAGAAAGGGGGTAGGACTCGGGAAGGGGCACGAGTAATTTTAGTTATGGCTCGGGTTATAGCTCGCGTGGACTCAGGGTTAAGCGGCAGTGTTTAACTGTTGTATTTCAACAGTTTGAAGTTTTAACTGGAAACAGTTTTTTTTTATAAATAACAAAAAAAGAAGTGAAGATGCACTTTGTTTCTTAGTTTCCAGTAAATATAGGTTGAATCCAAACTAAAGTGTTAACAAAAAAATTTCAAAGTTAAATGAATAAGTTTTAAACTTTAAATAGTTTAAATTAAAGTAAAATTCTTGTTTTTGAAGTTTAATTGTTTTATAAATGAAATTTATATGATTTGTTTAAATGTTTTAGCTAATGTTGTTTTCAAACTTAATTTGGAAATAATAAAGTAAATTTATAATTGTTTTTATTGATTAACAAATAAAGTTTAAGACAACATCTTAACTTGGAATTAGATTTGTTAATTAATAATTAGAGAAAGTAATTAATGGTTTCTTATAATTTAATTTAATTAAGGAATTAAGTTAAATAAAGATTTCAAGATTTATTTAAGATAATATTTTATCTTAAATAATAATTAAGTATTAAGAATTTGTAATTAGTTAGTTAACTAAAGAAGTTTAAGTTAATTAATTAATTATTTAAAAGGGGTTAATTAAGTAATTAAGTATAATTATTTATTTAATTAACTGTTAGTTAAGACGATGATTTAATTAATGACAAGTGATTAATTAAATTGTAATTATTTATTAATTAAGTAATTAAGAATTAATTAAAATAGAAATTAACTAATAAAGATTTTATTTAGTTTTAATTGGGTTTTCTCAATTAATAATTAAAGGAAAATGCTAATTAATTAAGAATTAATTAATTATTTTTATTTAAGGTTAATTAATTATATTTATGAATTAATTAATTTGTAATTAAGATTGTTAATTAATAATTAAGTTTATTAACTAATGATTATGAGATGATTAATTAATTAATTAAGCTTAATTAATTATAAAGGTAAATAGTGATTAATTACTTTTATTTAAAGAATTGATTAATAATTAAGGTTTATTAATTAATAGTTGGAGATAATTAATCTGATAATTTAAGATTAATTTGGGTTAATAAGTAATTATGGATGGATTACTCAATGTTGTTTTATGAGACGAATGTAATCAAGTAAGTTAATTAATTTATTAATTAATTAAATATAATCACTTGATAAAAGATTAAGTATGTTTACTTAATAAGTTTTGGGTAAGGTTAATTACTTAAGATAAGTAATTGATAAATTACAGAGGGAATTGAGATAGGTAAATTACTAATTGGGAAGTAATTTTAAATGGGTAATTACTTGTTAAAGTAATTAAAGGTTTATTACTGGGTGTAATAAATCAAAGAATTTATAAGTAATTAGAAGTAATTAAGAATAATTAATTACTGTATTTAAGTTGATTAATTAAAAGCAATTAATCTAAGCTTGATTAATTAATTAAGGTTCATTAGTTGATATAATTAATGAGAATAATTAAGAATTAATTACTTGATTAAGAGTTAATTAATCATGGTTGATTATTTAGGATGGCGATTTAGTAATTGGTTTAACTAATGGTTATTTAAGCAAGATTTATTTTGATGAAGGTAATTAATTTAATTAACTTTAAATTAATTAAGTGATTAGGTAATTAATTTAATTCACTTTAAATTAATTAGAGATAGTTAATTTAATTCAGTTTAAATTAATTATATTGTGTTTTGAGTTAATCATTGCTTATGAATGATTGGATGACATTGATTGTCTTGAATGCTTTGTGATCTCAGTAATGAGATAAGTATAGTTGTGTGGTATGGATGTTTGATTTGATTGTGATGTAGATTATCAATTGGAATGTTGATATATGGATTATCTATTATGATATGGAGTATGTGGATTTCCTGTTATTTGATAATGTTGATTATCAATTATGATTTGTGAATTAACTATTCTGTGTGTATATAGATAGTTGAATTGATTTGTTTTAAAACCTTTAAAACAACTTGGCCCTAAAAGACACGCTTTGGATTTCGATGAGACCGGGATCGGGTTTCCATATTTGGATATCCGAAAACCACATCGATTCCAAATAACGTTAGGTCGTGAACCTAAGTGGAGCTTTGTGAAGACTCGAGGTGTAAGGGCTATACGTCAGTATAACTCTGTGGGTGCTTCCGTAAGGAGTTGACGGAATAGTGCTTATAGATTCGAGATGGTGGTTTAGAGTCCAAGGGTTATTGTCGTTAACTCTGAGGGTGACTCCAAAATGAGTGTAACGAGATAATGCCTTCGGTTTCGTTCGAACCCGGAACGAACTTGTATGGATTGAATGCTTTCAGAACATCGTAAGGTGGACGATGAGCATTCTACGTGATGTGTCCTATAAAGGTAATCGTAACCTCAAGCCTCATCAACCGGGAATGGCTAAAATAGGGGAGGTGCAGCAAGGCTTCGTGGGTATCTCCCACTGGAGAGCAAGATTGATCCCTGTCTAGAAGTCCCTTTATATTCGGCTGTGTGGGGAAGTTGATTGCAACAACTACCGGGGTTGTCTTGTTCAGGACTGTTCAGTAAGGAATGGTCCCGGTCTTGTGTTGCAGGGGAGTTAGGGTGGCTCCTCGGTACGGTGATCTAGGCCACATACTGTGACGGGCGGTACCCCAGTAGCCCTGCCATTGTATGGAATCCAAAATCCAATAAGTGCCAACGGTTTTGATTGTATTACCCACTTTTGTGGCTAGTAGCTGGAATTTAATAGATGTAACAATTTCGGCTATTTCTTATTTACTTGAAAACCCTAGACAATATTATAATATCATCGGATTTCCTATCAAATGTTTTGGTTAGCGTAAGGTAAAAACTTTTCCATGTTTATGTGTGGGAAGTCTTACGTGATACCTTTCCTTTCAAAAGATTTTTAAAGTTAAGCAACTTTAACCGTTTACTCACACCAGACCCATGTCTGACCCGGAGTTTATTTTTGTTTTCATAAACTCTTGGGTACTCAAATTTTTATGAGTAGTCAAGGGATTCAGGTTGGGAATTAAGTCGGCTTGACGAATTCTGGAGGAGCAAATGGAGCAGGAGGCTTCTGCATATAGCTATAGAGTATTCCGCTGTGTGTTCTCTGAGATGTTGTTTGTATTGAGTTGTATAACTAGACAGGTGTTTATAACTATCTAGTGTGAGTTGATTATGCTGTGTATCTCTGATGTTTATGATACTATGTAAAGTATTATGTGATTAATATAATTTATTCGTTCCGCTGTTTAGATTCCGATGTGTTGTTTCTTTCTTCTTCTCTATCTTTCTCTTTTCTATCCCTTTCTTTCTTAAAAGATGATGCGATTTTCCGGGAGTGGAAAGTCGGATCGTCACATTTGGTATCAGAGCGTTAGGTTGAGTGAATACCTAGGCTCTGTAGAGGTGTCTTTCTTGAGAGAGCGTACTTGTAATTTTTATATATAACTAGATATATATATATATATATATATATTTATTTATTTATTTATTTCTACCTATCTGTTGGGTTAACTGTTCAGGTTTCCCAATATAAGTTATAAAGGTAAATGGGGTAGTAGTGTGTGTAACACGATTACTACCATTGGTTGGAGTTTGAATGTTTGAGGATGGAAGTGTTTTGTCGAGACTGTAGACCTAATACCGTCTCGAGTGAGTCTTGTAGTGATAAAGAACTTCATTGATCTCTGAAGGAAACTTGTTAAGGTTCGGAGTTTATTTCTGAAGTTGGATGAGTAGAGTTTGGATCTGTTGGTTGGGCAGAAGCGAGTGATGGTATCTTGGAAACCTCAGGAAGTTGTAGCTACGAGATGAGATGTAGTGACTATGAATGTCTCCAAAGATGTTTTCTTTTGGAGCAAGTTTAAGGAAGTGTGTTTGCTTCGGTGTTGTGCCTGAGTTTAGCAGGATGTTTGTGTTTAGTTGGAGGTCCGAGTTTCTCGGAGAGCTTTGTTTTAGAAGTCCTTGGCATCTGTGTTAGCAGTGCAGCTCAGGAGTGTTCTGTGCTTCAGTAGGAAGATCGTTTTGGCCTAGCATTTCCTGGAAGGGGAGTTCAGAAGCAGCAGTGAGGATCTGTTTCTTCGATGGATTAGTTGGTCAAGGATAAACTGTTCTGATTAGTGGAGTGAGAACAGTATCTTGGATATTGGATTGGTTGATCGCAAAAGTGACTTGCGATAGTTGGTGATTATCTTAGATAGTTTTTGCCCGGATTTGTGGCAACTCTAGAGGATGTAGGAGTTATGGGATTGCTGAAGATTTTTCTGGTTATATCTTCAGGAAAGTTAGAAATTTGCCGCATTGGAGTTTGAGTTCTGAATCGACTTGATATCAGGAGTGATACGAGTGATTAAGTTGGGTAGAAGGTTGTTTCCTAGGTTGGTTGTTTGGTGTAGCAGCTCTGTATCTTTTGGAATTTCCATTGAACCTTATTTCCGAGATGTGATGTTTAGTCTTTGCATATGTTCTTTTACGGCATTTTCATCTACTCCAGATCAGAGTTGTGCAGCGGAAGCAGAGGTGGCTGTTGTTCTTGAGTAGAAGCAACTGGGAATTGCAGTGTTTTGGATTAGAGAGTTCTTCTGAATTTATTTTTCAGAATCTGAGGCAAGTTGGCGAGTGATTCTGTTTTGTCTTTTCTGGATAGGTGAAGCTGTTTTATTCGGTTGATAGTGAAGTTTGGTTTTGATTTTGGATTGATCTTGTGAGGATCAGTTTGTGAGTTGATCCAGTTAGTTTGTAGAAGTATCAGTGAAGGTTGAGCTGATCAGGAAGGATCTGTTGGCAGCCGGGTCATCCGGTAAAGTTTTGAGGGTAAGTAACAGAAGAATTTGGAATTCGAAGTTGGAGACTTCGATGTTGTTGAGTTTCCTCTGGTAAAGGAAGTAATAAGTTTTGGTGAGCTTCGAAGTATATTGGATTTTGAGGTGATCTTCAAGGTATTAGATTCTTCTGAGTTTTGTAGAGATTAGTGCTTTGGTTTGAAGAGTTGAATTTCCAGTTTGGAAAACTGGAATTCAAAATCATTTCACGTATCTCTGAGGGAGTACGTGTTTGGTCATCACTGGTTTTTGAGACTAGTAGTTCTGTGAGGGTTTTAGATGTTGATCAGACTTGTCTATGGTCTGGTATCTTGGGTAGATTATAGATCTAGCTGAATAGGAACTCAGTAGCTTATAAGTATAGCTAGTTTGGATTTAGTATAGCGAGTATCCCTGTATCTGTACTTGGGAAACTCGAGATAATTTTAGGAAATTTATCCGAATCTGTGTCTGGATAGCTAGTGTTGTTTGGTTGGATTGGTTGTTTGGATGAAATTGTTTGTTTGATTGATAGTGTATGGCTGTTATGAATATTTGAATTGGTTGAAATAAAATAAAACTGTGGATTGTCTTTGTTTTAAATTTCGAGGACGAAATTCTGTTAAGGGGGGAGGGTTGTAATATCCCGGAATTTCCAAGAGTTTAAAATACTGATAATCGCTTAATTTAATTATTTGAAATTGATAAAATTTATTATTCTCAAAAATAATTAAACAAGTAATATTTTAATTATGGTTATAAATTGGTTTTGTAATAAGATTAATTGTTTTATTTGTGTAAATAAATTCTAAATTGGTATATTGTTTTCAAAATTTATAAGTATGTTTAAATACATTTATACCTGTGTATTTAAATCTATGTGTTTTAAATTGATTTCAAAATAGGATATATTATTTGTAAATAATAAAGAACTTATTTTAAAATAGTTGTTTATATTTATTTAAATTTATTTTAGATTTGACTTTTTAATTTGACTTTGAAATGAATATAAAACTTGAATTCAAAGATATACATGCATCTTAAAATAAAATAATATATATATAATTTGGTTTTAACTATATAGATAATATTTTAATTAAAGATAAGATTTTGATTTATTTTTCTTTTATAAGAAGTTTATCTAAACAAGTTTGATTTGTATTTATTTAATAAAATGAATGTAAAGCTTTTGGAATAACATTTAAAATAAGTTTGCAATGTTTTATAATTTTATTTAAATTATCATTGATTTTATTTTATGTTCTTTTTAAAAGATTGTATTTTATAAACTAAGCATACATTTGTAAATGTATAAGTGTATTTGTTTATTTGATATTTAATAAGAAAAACATTTTTAAAATTTAGATAAACATATTAGTAATTAGGAAATTCAATTTTAAAAAAAGGGAGAGTTTTAAAATCATTTTACAACAAATGTAAATAAATAATTACAAGTGTTATGTTATAAACCTTTTAATGTAACAAGTGTTAAACATTTATGTGAATTAAAGACAATTGTCATATTTGTTTCCTCTTTTTCTTTAATTTTGATAAATCATAATTTAAACCTATATACACAATCACCTTCTTGCTAAAATCCTTTTCTCAATTCACTACTCAAGAGAACTACACGTAAACTAATATCAAAAATCAATCCTCAAAAGAAATCAAATATCTGAAATCCTTCAAAACTCAAACACATTCAGTAAAACAAAAGCCTGCAGTTTTTCTTAAATCAAAAATCTGCATTTACTCCTCAAATTCAAACCCTTTTCTGTGATCAAAGCCTGCAGTTTTCCTTAAAACAAAATCATAGAAAATCTTCAATCCATGTATGCATCATTTCCATATGCATGCAAGTAAATCTGTTGAAAGAAAACCTGAAGCAATGCAGTTAAACAAATCTGGGTCAAAACATGATGTTTCAAAGTATTTCAAGGTTTTAGAAGAAGCATAGCAAGTTTTTCAAAAATGCAAATCTGGAAAGCAATTTCTGTTTAGAGGCTTCCTGTGCTTTTTCAAAATTCTGCATTGTCTTCTTTTGATTGAGGTGAGTAAACTTAACTATAATTAGCTTTAGATCTGGTTGCTTGATTTAAATCATCAGTGCTTGTTATACATTGTGTGCATGTGTCTGGCAAATGAAGTAAGCATGCTATATATATTGTTATCTTTGTTAATTCTTTCACAACTATGATGAGCACTTTAAACTCTGGATTTAGAATTTTGATGATTGGAAGCTTGTTTAAAGTAGGCTGGAAGTTTTGCTTGCATGTATATGTTTATATAAATAGTGCCACTGTATATAGATGATTGAATTCATGTGTGTGTGTTTTAGTGTATACTCTTCTCTGTTTCTTATTTCTCCAGGCTATAATTAATAACTCAACATCTATGTATTTAACCACTGTTTGGACTTAGATTCTAAACATAATAGTTTAGTTTATTAAAAATTTAAGTGCTTAAATCAGATTCAAATATCTGATGTTTAAAAAAAAAATCAGAGTCTTCTGGATTTTGAAGTTTATCTGAAAACCAAGCATGCAGTAAAAACTTAACATCAATATATGATACCAAGAATAAAATTTGGTTAAAATGATAATGGAAACTTAAGTGTCATTGAAAATTTTGAATTTTGAAAGGAAATTCACAATTTTTAAATTTGTATTAAGTTAGAAATTGGGATTTTACTGGAATTTGGGTTTATGCAAATCTCTATTAATATGTGAATCTGGATTGCTTAAGATTCTTCCTGGAGCTAGTATTTGCATCAGAGAGTATAGTAAAAATTGCTGATGAATTTTAAAATCACTGGGAAGTTTTTAATTTGTTAAAATTGATTTTAAACCTAGTTTTTGAATCCTACTGTAAATAGAACAACGGGATCTTCAAAACTGAATCGAGCTTGATGAAACTTCTGGTGAGGGAAGCATGGTGGATCATCGAGCTATGGCCGGAGTTCTGGCAGCTATAGTCGATTGGAGGCGATGTTCAAGGGGGGTTTTCCTGATGGTGTTTGAGTTATGTTCATCCTGGATGCTTGATTTTGGGTTAAGGCAAAAATCAGTGATTGGTTGATCGTGGAGGCTTGTAGAGGCTTGGAGTGACTCGGCGGTGGGTTCGCCGTTGGCCAGAGGAGGTCCGGCGTTGGTGCAGGTTGCACGAGAGGGGGTGGGTGTCTGAACGTTTGGGTTTGTTTGGTTTGTGTTTCTAGGTTGTAGCTTGGGTAGAAAGGGGGTAGGACTCGGGAAGGGGCACGAGTAATTTTAGTTATGGCTCGGGTTATAGCTCGCGTGGACTCAGGGTTAAGCCGCAGTGTTTAACTGTTGTATTTCAACAGTTTGAAGTTTTAACTGGAAACATTTTTTTTTATAAATAAAAAAAAAAGGAAGATGCACTTTGTTTCTTAGTTTCCAGTAAATATAGGTTGAATCCAAACTAAAGTGTTAACAAAAAAATTTCAAATTTAAATGAATAAGTTTTAAACTTTAAATAGTTCAAATTAAAGTAAAATTCTTGTTTTTGAAGTTTAATTGTTTTATAAATGAAATTTATATGATTTGTTTATATGTTTTAGCTAATGTTGTTTTCAAACTTATTTTGGAAATAAATAAAGTAAATTTATAATTGTTTTTGTTGATTAACAAATAAAGTTTAAGATAACATCTTAACTTGGAATTAGATTTGTTAATTAATAATTAGAGAAAGTAATTAATGATTTCTTATAATTTAATTTAATTAAGGAATTAAGTTAAATAAAGATTTCAAGATTTATTTAAGATAATATTTTATCTTAAATAATAATTAAGTATTAATAATTTGTAATTAGTTAGTTAATTAAAGAAGTTTAAGTTAATTAATTAATTATTTAAAAGGGGTTAATTTAGTAATTAAGTATAATTATTTATTTAATTAACTGTTAATTAAGATGTTGATTTAATTAATGACAAGTGATTAATTAAATTGTAATTATTTATTAATTAAGTAATTAAGAATTAATTAAAATAGTAATTAACTAATAAAGATTTTATTTAGTTTTAATTGGGTTTTCTCAATTAATAATTAAAGGAAAATGCTAATTAATTAAGAATTAATTAATTATTTTTATTTAAGGTTAATTAATTATATTTATGAATTAATTAATTTGTAATTAAGATTGTTAATTAATAATTAAGTTTATTAATTAATGATTAAGAGATGATTAATTAATTAATTAAGTTTAATTAATTATAAAGGTAATTAGTGATTAATTACTTTTATTTAAAGAATTGATTAATAATTAAGGTTTATTAATTAATAGTTGGAGATAATTAATCTGATAATTTAAGATTAATTTGGGTTAATAAGTAATTATGGATGGATTACTCAATGTTGTTTTATGAGATGAATGTAATCAAGTAAGTTAATTAATTTGTTAATTAATTAAATATGATCACTTGATAAAAGATTAAGTATGTTTACTTAATAAGTTTTGGGTAAGGTTAATTACTTAAGATAAGTAATCGATAAATTACAGAGGGAATTGAGATAGGTAAATTACTGATTGGGAAGTAATTTTAAATGGGTAATTACTTGTTAAAGTAATTAAAGGTTTATTACTGGGTGTAATAAATCAAAGAATTTATAAGTAATTAGAAGTAATTAAGAATAATTAATTATTGTATTTAAGTTGATTAATTAAAAGCAATTAATCTAAGCTTGATTAATTAATTAAGGTTCATTAGTTGATATAATTAATGAGAATAATTAAGAATTGATTACTTGATTAAGAGTTAATTAATCATGGTTGATTATTTAGGATGGTGATTTAGTAATTGGTTTAACTAATCGTTATTTAAGCAAGATTTATTTTGATAAAGGTAATTAATTTAATTAACTTTAAATTAATTAAGTGATTAGGTAATTAATTTAATTCACTTTAAATTAATTAGAGATAGTTAATCTAATTCAGTTTAAATTAATTATATTGTGTTTTGAGTTAATCATTGCTTATGAATGATTGGATGACATTGATTGTCTTGAATGCTTTGTGATCTCAGTAATGAGATAAGTATAGTTGTGTGGTATGGATGTTTGATTTGATTGTGATATAGATTATCAATTGGAATGTTGATATATGGATTATCTATTATGATATGGAGTATGTGGATTTCCTGTTATTTGATAATGTTGATTATCAATTATGATTTGTGAATTATCTATTCTGTGTGTATATAGATAGTTGAATTGATTTGTTTTAAAACCTTTAAAACAACTTGGCCCTAAAAGACACGCTTTGGATTTCAATGAGACCGGGATCGGGTTTCCATATTTGGATATCAGAAAACCACATCGATTCCAAATAACGTTAGGTTGTGAACCTAAGTGGAGCTTTGTGAAGACTTGAGGTGTAAGGGCTATACGTCAGTATAACTTTGTGGGTGATTCCGTAAGGAGTTGACGGAATAGTGCTTATAGATTCGAGATGGTGGTTTAGAGTGCAAGGGTTATTGTCGTTAACTCTAAGGGTGATTCCAAAATGAGTGTAACGAGATAATGCCTTCGGTTTCGTTCGAACCCGGAACGAACTTGTATGGATTGAATGCTTTTAGAACATCGTCAGGTGGACGATGAGCATTCTAAGTGATGTGTCCTATAAAGGTAATCGTAACCTCAAGCCTCATCAACCGGGAATGGCTAAAACAGGGGAGGTGCAGCAAGGCTTCGTGGGTAGCTCCCACTGGAGAGCAAGATTGATCCCTGTCTAGAAGTCCCTTTATATTCGGCTGTGTGGGGAAGTTGATTGCAACAACTGCCGAGGTTGTCTTGTTCGGGACTGTTCAGTAAGGAATGGTCCCGGTCTTGTGTTGCAGGGGAGTTAGGGTGGCTCCTCAGTACGGTGATCTAGGCCACGTACTGTGACGGGCGGTACCCCAGTAGCCCTGCCATTGTATGGAATCTAAAATCCAATAAGTGCCAACGGTTTTGATTGTATTAACCACTTTTGTGGCTAGTAGCTGGAATTTAATAGATGTAACAATTTCGGCTATTTCTTATATACTTGAAAACCCTAGACACTATTATAATATCATCGGATTTCCTATCAAATGTTTTGGTTAGCGTAAGGTAAAAACTTTTCCATGTTTATGTGTGGGAAGTCTTACGTGATACCTTTCCTTTCAAAAGATTTTTAAAGTTAAGCAACTTTAACCATTTACTCACACCAGACCCATGTCTGACCCGGAGTTTATTTTTGTTTTCATAAACTCTTGGGTACTCAAATTTTTATGAGTAGTCAAGGGATTCAGGTTAGGAATTAAGTCGGCTTGACGAATTCTGGAGGAGCAAATGGAGCAGGAGGCTTCTGCGTATAGCTGTAGAGTATTCCGCTGTGTGTTCTCTGAGATGTTGTTTGTATTGAGTTGTATAACTAGACAGGTGTTTATAACTGTCTAGTGTGCGTTGATTATGCTGTGTATCTCTGATGTTTATGATACTATGTAAAGTATTATGTGATTAATATAATTTATTCGTTCCGCTGTTTAGATTCTGATGTGTTGTTTCTTTCTTCTTCTCTATCTTTCTCTTTTCTACCCCTTTCTTTCTTAAAAGATGATGCGATTTTCCGGGAGTGGAAAGTCGGGTCGTCACATACGTGAAGAAACTGGCGGCCGACGTTGTATTCTTTGTTCGTTCTGAAATTAGGGCTTCGGCTCTTGCGATCCAAATTGGGGGTCTTTCCAAATCAATTCTCTGGTTTGCTCACGCTCGTTCTCTGATAATTGATTCTGGTTTGCGTTGCTCCTCTGTTGATCGATTCTTGTTGCTTGGCTCGCTTGTTCTTTGATGATCGAGTTCGTTGTTGATTCGGTATGTAATTTTTTCGTTGCTGGTTTAATGATTGCTTCAATGGAACTCAATGCCGATGATGATTTTTGGGATTGTATTTATATGAATTCGAGAAACTTGCATTTGCTCGTATTAATTCGATACTTTCCAAAATTTTCTATTGCTTGATGCGCACGGCTTTCCTGATATAACTTCAACTTGTTACTCACGGCTTTGATTATAAAACGTTTGATTTATCTCGTGGATAATGCAGCAGAAACTTTCCCTTTTATTTGTTTTGACTTTTTCAAAGATACGAATTTGAACTTTTGACTTGGTCATCTGATTTTGTGAACGCGACTCCATGATTTGCCATTACCATTGCATTCACTGGTCAATCACTACTTTATTGATTTCTCTGTATTCGATACTTGTTATGTTTGACTGCCACTGACTTTGACTTGGTTATCCCTTCGAATTTCTTTTGGCTTCACTGTGAACTTTGGCTCTGTTGTAACTGGATATTTTGCTTGAGTCACTTGCATTATTGATGCTACGATATGGTTATTTCATATTCATTTGAATTTGCATTTGTCTGCACTGTGTATCAAGTACTTTGGTTCTTCATGCATGTTCTCTGTTCATATGCTCTTGGTGGCATTTCTTTGTGGTCTGCACTACTTGTTGTAGCTGGACTTGTTGTGCATACATGTTTTTATGCTTGTGACATTCATGTTGATTCCATTGCTGTTGACATGCCTTGTACTTGTAGTCATGGCCATGTTGGTTTAGTTGTATTGTAGTTGCATTCACTTGGCATTCACTTGAGTCTGTTGCTTTGCTTATTTGTAGCTTGCATCACTGGTGCAAATTATTTGCTGTGACACTTGTTCACCGGTGTACTTGAGCTTCTAGCCTGTATTTTGATGTTGCCACTGTGTTGCATTTGTATCACTGCAAAACTGCATGTTACTGTCTTGCATTTGTATCTCTGGTATTTGCATATATGTGAACTTGTGTATCTTGTCTCCATGTATTCATGTACACTACTGTGTTGTATGCTTGATCACTGAGCACTTGAGTTGTTTGGATTTTGCTCTACTTGTTCATTGTGCAGTATTTGCCATTCACTGTTGCCTTATTCTCGGTTCATACCTGTATCATGCCTGGCTTTGCGGTTTGGTTTCATTTGGGTTTGTAGTTGTACACTGCATAGTGCATTGCCTTGTTTGTTGTGAAGTTTGGTATTGCATTTGATCTGGATATTGTGATATTGCTTCATTATGTTGTATACATGTCCACTGCAGTATCCATTTGTAGTTGTATTCACTTCATGTTTGCCTACATGTTGTGGTTTGGACATTTGCACTAGTACACTCCATACTTGGTCGTGCTGTAGTCTTCAAGCATGTTTCTGTTGCACTTTGGTCTTGCATTTGTGTACTGTGTCTTTGATTGGTCTGCACATTCATGTTGCAATTAATTTGTGTTGTTTCATCTGCTTGTATTTCCAGTTTTGATTTGTCAAAGCTTTGCATTCTTCATGTTGCCTTGTGTTGGACCCAGTTTTTAAAAACTCGGGTTTGACCTTGTGCTAATGACGTGATTTCATTTGTATTGCACCTGAGTTGAACCTGTCTTTATATTTGGGTTTGACGTTGTGCACACCTGTCCCTGTAGCATCATCAAGTGTATATAGATGTGCACGGCCTTGTGGCATGTACAGTGATACACTGTGCATGTCACATTGTTCGCATATGATGAATTCAAGTGTGAATGATGACGAACAACCCAAATAACTGAGGCAAATGATATTTTCAAAAATGATATTTCATTTTATATTGCAAAAATATTTCTTTTTCAATTTTACTACGTTAGTGAATATTTTTGCAGATTGCTCAGATGCTGGATTCAAACTGGAATGCAGTTGAAGACAAAATACAAGTGTGAGTGATATGTAGTGAGGTTATTAATGTAAATTGAACTGTGATGTATCCAAAAATGTATATGTATAGTGAGAGCTTGAAATTGTATTATTCAAGATTGTAATAAATATTTGTTTGAATAAAATTTCTGTTTGAATTCAAATTGTGTGTTATTTACTTTATTCAACAAATATTTATTTGATCTATGAAAAATAAAATAGTACATTAACAAATACATTTAAATGAATGTATATATGTTTATTATCATCAAACAAAAACATATAAGCGCATATTCATACACATATGGTGGTATTTTTCAAGTTAGCATTGGAATAACACCTTTTGAAGCTCTTTTTGGGAAGGTCGTGTAAGACCTCTTCATGTTGGTAGGAGTCTACGGAAAGGTTGCTTCTTGGTTCTGATATGGTTAGAGAGATTTCCAAGAAGACTAATTTGATTAGGAGAAAATTTGTATCTCATATCCATATCTCTTTGATAATAGGTTTTAGAATTTCCTTTTTCCATCTTTAGTTTTGAGAAGTTCTTTCCTTTGCTATCCTTTGGGAGGGTAGAACTTAGGATTTGACCTATGCATGGTAGGATTTGATGTAAACATGTTAATAGAACATGTTATGAATGGTATATACTAGTGATTGCAAGTGTTTAGTAGTGGATGCTAATGGACGCATATAGGTACACTAGGCACTATTATGCTTAACTAGGCACTATAGCATATGCATATGGACGTGCACGCATTTTATTCTATTTTACATGGTTTCCATAAATGGATGATTTTCACAAGGTTGTTGCATTTGGATATGTTTGTAGCACAAATGTAGAATTATCAGTTATCACTAGGAAATATTCACATTTATTTGAATACATGGCACAGACATGATTACATAAAAGGAGGTCAACTGAATCAGTGGACCGCCTAATCTTTTGCATTAGTTGGGAACATTTGCACTATACTAATTGCATAAATATCATAAAATTGCATTAGAAAAAACTTAAGGACAATGGATCAATGGTTGATGATTGAGTAGTTGGTTGTAGAATTGGATGAAAACATTTAGTACATTCATTTATTTTTAGATATTTCGAGGATGAAATCCCTTAAGAAGGGGAGAATGTAACAACCCGAAATTTAACCCCTAATAATTAATTTGTTAATTAACTAAATAATGAAATAACTTTGTGAAATAATCAAAATTGAACCCATATGAATTGCACCATTGTGTCCGTGGTAATTTTCTAGTCAATTTCCATATATAGAACGTCAGAAACTGAGCTAATATGACAAAGTTATAAAATAAACAAAATAAGCGGAACATATATATAGGCAAGTCGATCGGTCGATCGGCTGGTCAACCTGGACACCAACGTGGTCGACCGCTCAATCGAGCCGCCTCTATTACTTGTGAACAAACGAACGTTCGTTCGAATGTACCAAAGCTTATGGGTGACATGTTTTGCATTCTTCTAACCATTCCAGTCCATCTATTTTTGCATCCAATGGCTCCTATTCAGCCTATGACGTGGTTGCATCCTATTCAATTCTCAAATCCAACGCTCTGAGATCAACTTCTACCCCTATAAATAGATACCTAGACCTAACACTTTTTCTCACTCTAGGTTTTCTCCAATTGGGTTTACCTTTCTAGGAAGGGCCCTAAACGGAATAATTTTTGTAAAGAAGAAAATCGTTATAAATTAAATTATTTTATAACTCCAAGTGGATTCGGGAAGACCAAAGGTAGAGCTTAGGATCGGAGATGAGTGATTGTAACTATTTAAGATATCTTCAAGTAATTTAAAATAATAGGGTTTCCAGTAGTTGTAGTTTGTTTTGATTTTTGAAATAGCCTTTTCAGTAGTTACAGTTTTTGGAAATGTTTTCAGTCTATTTCCTTTTAGTTATTCTTTTAAGTAATTTTTGTTTATTTTTGTTAGTTATAGCTTTTCCGTTTATTTTCAGTTTACAGCATTTTAGTTTATTTACTATTATTTATACGTTATTTACATCTTCTTTCTACGCTTTGGATTTTCTTCTATTTTTGGATTTATTTTATTTCTGCTTCTTCTTCACGTATGGACTAGAGTAGAATTAATGCGAAATTGGATTAAATAATAAAAATTCTGAAATAACGAAAGATAAGATGCAAATTAAAAAGACTACAATATAAATGGAAGTGGACTGAAATTATGCCTAATTATGATTTGAATTGGACTAATTAATTTGCCTAGCTATAACTTAGAATTATAACTAACAACGGGTAAAAGATAAAAGATGGTTATTTTCGCACTTAGACCTTGGGTTTAGTAATAAGCATGATTATAACGTAGGTTATAATAAGAAAAAGAATAGAATAAGGCTTATTTAAAGACTTATGATAAATTAATAAGCACAGATGGTAGAGAAAAGTTTAAAGGCTTATTTAAATAATTTATCTAAGTTAATAAGCAAAGATGAAAGTAAGACGTGCACCAAATAATATTCCCTATTAGATGAAACGGTAGTCTCACATTAGCCTGAAGTGAGATGAGGACACTCTTATGCTAAGAATGGTAGTAATTGGTCAAATAGAAGTACAAAACATGGAGGATTTGGATAAGGGGTGAGGCTAGATATTGTTTGGATGACGGGCCAGTATCAACAGCATTTCCCTATTTTCTATGGACACACGGAGATCTCACATTAGCCTGAAGTGGGATAAGGGGCACACTTATGCCCGAGTTTGAGGTAATAAGAAGACCCGATTGGTAGAGAAAATGGTAGTACTGGCATGGTGGCACTTACGTGTGCGACTTCAATTTGGATGCTAAGTATTAGCCATGAGTTCCTAATGCTTAGTATGGGTGTTTGTCGTAGACATCATTGCCTTATGTGTTGGGAGCTATATATGTCATCAGGATCCCCAGTGGTTGCTCCATGCATCTTTTGTAGATAGCATTGGCTGGTGTGTAGGGAGTTATATAGCATCTGGTCTGCAGTAAGGTCTATGGAGTAGTAGGCCATTCAAAAATGGCAGAATTAGAGATATATCCTAATAACAGGATTAGGAATTCAGCCTAATCAAAGCAGAAATCAAGGACAAGTGTAAACTGTCAAAACTAATGTATCTTATATTTGATCGTATTTATTTCCAGTTTATCTCTTTTCTATTTCCTTTGTTATCCTTACTTATGCTAGAACTGTTGTAGATTCTATTACTTTTATCTTGCTTAAAGACTCTAGTAATTACTATCATTCACTAGACTTTTAGTTTGTCCCACTCCTTTATTTTCCCCTTTTTGCCCCCCATAGGTAATCAAGGGAGGAGTCAGTAGATTGTTGTTGCTTAGAGTTTTCTTGGATGAGATTTCTACTATGTATTTCTTTTATTTTCAGCTTTTGTTCTTTCTATGCACTGGCTTATTATGAAGGATATTTTGAACTCTGATTTTTGAAACTATGAGTTTTTGTTTCATGAGACATATTGGATTTTTAGACATGTATGTGGTATTGGGTATTTGACTTATTTATGAAGCAATTATGAAGTTTTATTTTCATTAAGTTATTATATTAAGTTTTCTCTGTTTTTATCTATTTTTGTCTTGTGAATCATAGTCTCTGTGAGCTTTAGTTATACCTACAACGCATCACACCTTTCAATGTGTCCTTTTGGGTATATTAAGGGGTGTGGCGTGCTTCATTTTACTAATCCTCTCCTATACATGTCAAAAATGACATGGTCGTGTATGCAAATGCAATGATATGGATCTCTGCTCCGCCAAACTCAAATCCCTCGATTTCATTGATCTTCTCTCTATACGCTCAATACGTCCATCCCAAAGATGGCATAACCATACCTTCTTCCTCCAACCAAACTAGCACCAGCTCCAAATGATGCAACACCCAAATGGAGGACGAACCCTCCAAAATTCTGGCCAAAGGTGCTATATTTTGCTACGAACGCGAAACCAAGCTCTGATTAGCCTCTTGCCCCTTCAATCCCTAACATAGCTAACCCTATCTTGCTGCCCCAAAATCGACTACACCCTAAGCGTGATAACCCTAAAAGCCTACCTAGAAATGAAGCTAACTTGGATACAAGTTTAACAAATCAAGAATCATAATTTTTGGTGGAGTATACGATTTTATTTTGATTTTTGAAATGGTAAGAACTCTTATTTTGGTTATAGGCCACATTTAAATAGAGGAGGGAAGTATGGACTTGAAAACTTAGGTATGGGCATTGGTATGGGGTAGAATGATGGAGTATTGTGAATAAGATATGATGTCTATTATTTTATTTGATAATATTCGACAATACATACCCAAAAATTTCGAACTCCAATTGGGGCATGGCGGCTGGCATTCTATACTATATACCCCTATTCCGGAATCAATGGAACTAGTCTCAAGACCTAATTTCAGATCATACAATAGTAAGCTTTTTAAATCAAATTTTATTTAAAATTAATCGCAATGCATTTCGAGCTCAAATGACCAAATAACACGTCTGATCTTTACGAAACTAAACGATGAACAACAATTTATTATTCCAATTCTAATAGCACTAGCTTCATCAAAATCCGAGAAAGTGCACCAAAATGCTAATTTCACATTTGTTTAATACCCTTTTGTAGTTTCGATCAAATTATATTTATCCGATCTATTTATTATTGCAAATAAATTTACAAATCAAATTCTCCAATTTTATTTATTAATTTAAAGGAGTTAAATTAAATTTTCAAATCCATTCAATTAATATTTAATTCACAATTCAAATATTAAATAACCAACATATTTGATTTCAACTTATTAAATTCCCAATATCCTATAATTTAAATATTTAAAGTCAACTAAATGTTTAGAATTAAATGACCAAAATTCTAGAATGTTGCAATATATATCTAACCTCATCTGGTTAATATACTAATAATAGTATACATAACATATGTAGCTTGAGTTTGCTCAACAACCAGAGAGTATGCAGGTAATTTATTAATATATGAAAGGCAAAGGAAAACTCTTATATCAAAGATTCATAATCTTCAATATATTTAATTAAGTGATAACGACTTATGGAATAATTATTTTTTCAAGTATCCTCGTGATTTAGTATTAGACACAACAAAAGCCATAAGTATGTACAATACGTATGTATTTGTTCCTTTAGTCTGATTGAGTTTCTTACTTTTACATCTTTAATTTATACATTCGTATTATATAAGTTTTAATTGCTATATAACTTTTATAATTTATTTAACACTTGTAATATTTTATATACAACATTAAATTGATTAAATCTAATTAATTAATTAAATTAATTATTACATTATTCAATTATAACATATTATATTGAATATATATATACACATATACACACATGTATTATAACCATTGTAACGACCCAGAATTTTTATTAATTAAAATTTGAATATTTAATTAATTTTAAATATAAATGAGTGAATTTATAAGTCGAATAAATTTTTATTTGAATTTTTGGATTTAATTGGATTATTAAATCGATAATTTAATATGTGAAATTATGGAAATAATTGAAAATTGGGTTAAATATGATTGAAAATGATTTGTAAAATTTTATTTTATCATATTGAAGTTAGAAGGATATTTTAGAACTTTTAAAATCGAATTAAAAGTTAATTTGTGAAAATTGAATATTTTAATATTTAATCGACTAGTGAAAATAGCCAATTTTTGAACAGTCTCAGAATTGAACGAAACCAATTCCATTGGATCCATAATGGTTAGTTATTACCGGATTTTAATTTTCATGTCAATCGGAGTTATCGTTTGAGCGTGGCAGCTCGAAACGCATCGAATTGTTTTTAATTTAAATTTGACGAGTGAAAATAGCCATTTTTCAAAAAGTCTCGGATTTCGACGAAACCAGTTTCATCGGATCCGTAATGTGATATTATTGTAAGGTTTCAAATTTCAAGTCGATTGGATTTACTGTTTGTCCGTTACAAATTAAAACGCCTAGAAATCGGTTTAAATCGGTTTAATTTAAATTCAACGTATGTAGCCATAACTCGCACAGATGTCCGAATTAGCTTCCGAAACCTATTCCATTGTGTCCGGAACGCAGGATAAACCCTAGGAACGTCAGTTTCGGCGCGTAAATCGGAGTTCGGAATTTCCGGATGAATAGTGTTCGAATTTTCCCTATAAATAGACCCCTACACTTCATAAATTAAAAAAATAAAAAATAAAACCTAACCCTAATCAAAACTGCAGCCGCCACCCTCACCCATGGACGGCCAGAAAATTCAATCTTTCTTCCTCATTTATCTTCCAATCTACTCAATAATTTCACAAACTTCCAACTAGAAACTCGTAGAGGATGGTGAGATCTTGGGTTTCAACGGTTGTGATTGGATTTGGTGCGATGGATTGACAGCAAGAGGGCCGCATCCTAGGGGGTTTGCGCACGCATTTTAAGGCCCCAGAGGCAGCCGAGCTTCGTGCTCTTCTTGGTGGTGGTAGCTTGCGTGTGGGGCTTTGAAGTGGAGGTGTTTGATCGGCGTGGAGATGGAAGGAGATTGCTCGAATTTAAACCCTAATTATCTAAATGGGTTCGGCGGCTAAACATGAGTACTGGAGGGGATAAACGTGAGGGAGAGGGAGAGTGGGGGTGCGGCCAAGATTTCATGAAGTTGGATCATACGGCTATGGCTTGATTAGGTTGAAATTATATATTTAAGTTGTAAATTTAGTTATAAAAATTCGTATAAACTAGTAAAATTCATAACTTTTTCATACGAGATCGAAAACGCGCGAAACCAGTTGCGTTGGAATCGTATGGACGAGCACTACGCGATGGAGTTGGTTTGGAGTCGTTTGGAGTTAGTGAGAATTTTGGGTAAAATTATACGCACGTTTAATTTTATTCGAAATAAATCGCTAAAACGGAATTAAAATCAAGGTGAGAACTTCTCACTCAATCGAATAAGTTTCGATTTTATTTTAAATAGTTAGATTTAAAATATTTGAATGCATGTTTGAATGATGATTGTTATATATTGATTGTTAAAATAGACATTATACGCCGTTAGTAAGCGGATGTTATTTATTAAAAACATATACCGCGAATATTTCATAAACAGTGAAATTGGTATTATAAATAATATCAATATATATATATTGGCATATGTATATATTGCAGTTGTTGATTCCCCGCATTTTTTAGCGGATGAGACCCTATTGCGCCGTTATTAAGCGGATAATATTTAATAAGAACATATACCGCGATAATTTCGTACTGGAACGGAATTGGTATTGTGCTAATGTTTGTGGATGCAGGAAAACAGGTTGGAGGGATCCAACTGGATTCCTCAACAGTTTTTATTTGATTTCAGATATTTTGATATTTGATGGATTTTCATATTGATATATGATATCGTTGTAGTCGTGATTGACTATTTGGTGTGTAGCATCATTGGACCAAATTTTGGGATTTTAAAATGATTTTTAAAGTGATTTTTGAGAATATACTATATTTTGGAATTGATCCATTATAAATAAATAAACGTTATAATTTTTAAAGTTATAAAAATTATGATTTTTAAGAAATATAGTTAAAAGCTGATTTTTGAAAATAAGGAATTAATGACTTTATAAAATAGTTAAATTGGGATTTCTGAAATAATTGTGAAAAGTTTAAATATAGGATTTATAAAATTTGATTATTTTATAAATCAAAATGATGAAATTATAAAGGAGTTTAAAGACGTTTTTAAAATATTAATATGAATTGATTTATATAAGAGATTTATAAATGGATATTTGTAAATTGAGATATTGAAATTATAAAACGAGTTTTTATAAGTGTTTGAATGAAGTGAAAATGAATTTCATTAAAGAATGAAATTTATAGAATTATAAACGGTGAAGTTATAAATGAAATTTATAAATAGTAAGAATTATAAATTTGTGAAGTTATTTGAAGAATAGATTTGGTTAAATAAATGAATCTTATAAGTTATAAGATTTATGGTTTGTAAAGTCTTTAGAGGAACGATTTTGTAAAATAATCGTTTTATAAGTATTTAACTTATAATATGAACTTTTAGTTTATAATTGAGTTATAAACTGGAATAGGTTAATAAAAGAATTTATAAAAAGGAAGTTTTTACAAATAAATAGAAATGGAATTTATAAACGTTGTTTTATAAATTCGCAAATGACTTATTTTGACAAGAAAATTTGTTGAAACCTATAAATGGAGTTATATTCACATTTTTGAATAGTGAATAATCCTTTGAATTAAAATGAATAAAAGGATGAAATTGTTAATGAAGTATATTCACGTTTTTGAATAGTGAATAACACGTTAAAGAAATTGTTTTGGATTTGGATGTTTTAAATAGAAATAAAACGATCGAACAATGTTTTAAAATGTGTTGAGATTCGAAACCATAGATTTCACCATTTATTGTTGAAATAGACGTTTTCGAGAAATAGAAGGAGATGATGGACTATAACACTGTTGTTATAGTAAATGATTTCCGAAAGGAAATGTTTTGTATAGTATTGGGATTTATATATCTATTTTAATTTCGAATCACTATACTAGTGGTTTTGGGTTGTCGTAACGATGTTTTACGCAACATTCGTTTTGGCCCAAATAAATATGTTGAAGAGAATGATTTCCTTAATAGAATGAAATATATACTAAATTTCGATTTAAGTATATTGAATATTTTCCAAGGGTGAAAATAAATAAAATTTGTGAATTACTTATGAATAAATAAGTATGGAAATGTTTTTCCAATGTGAAATGAAACGTTTTGAGAATTTATCTTTTTGAAGATAAATTGAAATGAATTATTGAAATCATATGCATGGATATTTTGAAATGTAAATTCACTAAGGAATTTATAAAAGAAAGTGGGATTGGTTTAGAAAAATAAATATTGATTTATTTTTGAAGTACTGAAATTATATATCTTGTAAAGATATTTTGGAAAATAAATTATTTGGAAAATTATTTGGAATCTGGTGATGTTGTGCATATCCATTGATAGTTCAATAATCGACTATCAATATTTCCCTTTGAATGGGTATTTGATGTGATTTGTTTGAATTTGAATGCCACACTTATTTTTGAATAAGCGCTCACTATTCGGGTTAACCGGGAAAGGACCATGGGGTCGTATAACCCATTCCGAATATGTGATACGTCGTTGTGAATTGCATTTGAAGATCGGTGTTGAAGACCGGATATATGCGAGAGCGATAGAATGACCTGTCGATTTACTCTGCACCGAGTTGCTCCGGTATAGAGTTCTCCATATGTGATGGTGAATCCGATCAGGATTGTGGATATCCGGATTGCAAGGACTTCTTTGTAAGTGCCTTCGGTTTTGTTCGATCCCGGAACAGACTTGTATGGATTGTATGTCTGACATTACAAGTTGAGATATAAAGCCGATTTCTTTCAAATATATTTCTGTTGGTGGCGGAGAATTTATTCTTTTAGCTTAACACCCTTCTCTGAGACGTACGAGCTCAGAGGTTATATAGTTGAAGGTTATCAGCGATATATTCCCAATTTGGTAATGTGACATGGTGAGTGTTGCTGAAATGATCATTGTGTTGATTATTTGTGATAGGATCATTTATTTGATCGTCTATCTTGGTGATCATTGTGTTGATCATTTGTTGACCCAAAGCATGGCTTTTGTATAAAGTATGTTTTTGTGGACGTGACTTCGTCGAGCCTCACACCTCGGAAATGGTCGAAACAGGAATTGTGCGGCAAGGTTATGAGGGGTAGCTCCCTTTAGGGTATGTACATTTCCTTCTGGATAGAGGTGGTATCATGGTATGGAGCCCAGATATTTAACCTATGTGGTTACTGCGAATTTATTACTTTGTGGTTGTTGGTTATCGGGATCCCGTGAGAAAGGTCGTTTACGATCGGGGAATGGCGTGCTCGTGTCAGTAGTTACCCAGTTAGGGGTAACCCGGCCTTGTGTTGGCAGAGTTCCGGTTTGGTTCTCGGGAATGTCCTTCCAGAGGCATTCTCATGTGTCAATGGGAAGTTCCTTGGCCTGACCATTTGTTGGAAAAATCCATTCTCCAAATACGAAACTTGTACGGTATTAGTTGTAGAACCTATCATTCACTTATGGTGTCGCAACACTGTTTGGATGGTAGCTATAGTAGGCATAGTTCGAAATGTCTATGTTGGCTAAGATTTATATCTTTATTTTCGAAATAATTTTCTACACTATGCACTAGTAATAATATCAAATGCTTCTTTTTAATGCGTATCAAGCATCTTTGACTATCATAAGGAGAAATCTCCTCCGATTCTGCGTTTGCATGTGTGTGTGTGCGGGAGGCCTTATGGTAGTCTCATTTTTAAAAGCATTGCGAATTGAATTTAAAAATATCTCTCTATTTTGATTTTAAAGTTAAATAAACTGTTTTGAGTTCTCACACCAGTCACATGACTGACTCGGAGTTTATTGTTTTCCTTCCTAAACTCTGGGTGCCCACCAATTTCCACACGGGCAGTCAAGAGTTAAGGTTTATCAGGATATTCTGGATATTCAGGAATTGCTGGAGGCAAGCTGGATGGCATGGCGTATTACTAGTATATAGTATTTCTTTTCCGCTGTTTGTTGTTTGTTGTTGTACACTCTGATGTAATGAAATGAAATGTAATGTAATAACTGATATAGTTCTTTGTTTAAAGATTATTCATTTATTATTATATGTTGTTCCGCTGCGAATTGTGAGATTCTGATGGTGTTCTGTTGTTGTTTTCTGTTCCGTTCTATTTTAAAATTTTCTATTTTCTTTTCCCTCCATCTTCTACCTTTTTCTCTCTTTTTCTTTTCTTAAATTCTTTTTAAAAACCCTAACTATTCGGTTTTTCGGCAACGAAAAATCGACATGTTACAACCATCATAGTAATAGATATATATCTTAAATTTTTTTAATTTATTAATTAAATTTTAATTAATATATCTAACTAATTTTTTAAATTAATTCTGTTAATTTCAAAAATTCTTTTATACACACATGTATATTCGTATTGTCTTAAACAATTCAAGATAACATAACATAATTAATTTAATTAATTCAATTAGTTTACTTATTTTATTAATCTTATTAATTAATAATATTTTTGAAATTAATTACAACATTTCGAAAAATAATATTATAACTTTTGTAATATGTGGTTTATTTTAAATTTAACTTTTAAATTTAAAATTTTTATTTTTATTTTCAAAACAATTTAAAATTTTGTATTATATTATTTGTAATATTTTTCTTATTTCAAATTTAAGTTTTAAATTTAAAACTTTAATTTTAGTTTCAAAACAATTTTGAAATTAACCCAGGACCCAATACAATTTGGGCATTTTCTATTAGGGGCGACCTTTAGGCTCTAAATTATTTGGTCCAGGCCGAAAGTTAGGTTGGATAGGGTACTTGATTATCCAACAATCCAGCTTAGACAGCTGAAACGCCCAATAATTAAATAATAGTTAATTAAAAAAGGAATTTAGACTTTGGATTGGAAATAATTATATATGTAATAGGTAAATAAATATTGTTAATTGATGTTAAATTAACATTCAACAAATATTTGGTGCCTAAATAACATTAACATTGATTTGATCGCATAAACTTAGTTACACATGGAAGCAAACGAAACAAAATAGACAGTTAATATGTAAAGACGACCGACCGACCCCCTTATTGGGACCTATTGACCGATAGAGAAATATCGGCCAACCAGTGGTACACTGCCAGCTGCTAATAACCTTGGTTGAACGACCTGGATTTAGTATAATTTATTCTGATGCTTGAATTGATTCGAATCCTTATAAATACAGGCCAGCCTCACACTTTTCTTCTCACGTTTTCTAAATCAGTGGCGAAGCTCTACCGTTTTCTTTTCTCCATAAATTATAAAAATATATAAAGTATAAATTAAATATACTTACATAAGTGGAGAATAGCATAAAACAATATAGAAGAAGAATAGGGTCGAACCGATTCTCTAAAGAAAAAGGTGAAATTAAAAATCTAAATCTACATTTAATTCAAATATCTTCTCAAATCTATAATTTTAATAAATATGTATATACTTTTAATACATATTTTAGTAGAAAGAAGGGTGTCAATTAGGAATAAGATATTTAGATCTAGAGATATGGGAGCTTAGAGGTATGTGGAATATTATATATTTTTCTATCATACTGGATTTATATCATTGTGAATCTGTTCCTCTTATGCCTAAACGTAAATTTGTAGTTGCATTGCATATATATTATGTCGCCTATTTAAATAATAATAGAAAAGATAATTCCTTGTAATTTCAAACACAACTCAAATCCTGTTTAGGTAATTTATGGGAAATTACAGTGTTAACATTTCCTTTTGGGAAGGTGTAGTTCTAATGCGTTAAAATATATAAATCCCTAAATGTAAAATCGCAACATGATAAATATAAATAATAATGTTAATTCCATCGTTAATTTAATATAAATGTCTTAAGATAAGTTAGGAAACAAACAACATGCGGTGGAAGTAGTAATAAGATAACCGAATATGGAATTAGGAAAGTTATAATAATCAATGAAGTATAGCTACTAGTTCAAAGGGAACTGTAGAATATATCAAATTATATTAGATGGAAATCAAGCTGTAAGAAGTATTTAATCTATCAAATTAGAGTTAAGAAATAAATGACATTTAATAGCATTAAGAAGTAAGAAGCAAGTTCATGTAAAAGAGTCCGAGTAATAACAATTGAACTTAAGAGGCATGTTAATTTTGCAGCTAAATTTATATGGTCTCAATTATACATTTATGATGAGTGTGAATTTTCAGATCTAGCCAATGATTTAAATTAACTATGGATGATGCAGTTATTTGATGCAGTCATTGGCAAGGGATGGAATGCAAGTTTAGTAATGGTGCTCAAAATAAGTATGCCCCTCCCCTCGAAAGGGACTAGCAGCAATTGCATATACATTGTACTGATGTAGAACATCTCCATCTGTAGGACCTATGAGGATATATGTTTGAATATGGGTGAAGGGAATATACCAAAGAGGGTTCGCCTTGGGTTAAAGTCATAAATGACCAAGTAGGGACGTCTTCAATCCTTATAAGAGCGCTAGGTAACCAGATGTGCATTTCCTTGATTAGCATTAGGCAATCTATACGTGAAGATGGGTGTAGGTTCGGCGCTATGTCGACAAGATTGATACTATATATTTAAGGAGTAGTTTTTGCACATAGGTCGAGATTACCATTGGTCCTAGAGTGGCCATTATAAAGACTTAGATTACGCTTAGAGAAGTACACCTCTACTGGTGTAGGATCCATATGGGACATGCATCATCTCAAAGTTGTTTGTTAGTTTGTTTTGTCGTTAGGATGCAAGGCTAGATAAACCATAGATGAGTCTTTAAGACAAATTAGAATATGGCTAAATAGTTGCAATGTCGATATTAAGCATTGACGGGAGGTTCCCCAATGTACACGCGCAATTTGGCCTAAATACTAACGTTGGATGCTCGACAGGTGCAATGTTACGGACACTAGTGGGGAATGTATCCTGATCCAGTAGGGGACTGTGATACATATACATTTACATATACATACACATACATATATACATATAAATATATATGTGTGTGTATGTAAATAATTATTGTATACCTCGACTGGGTTGGCCGTATCGCATGCGTACATGAAGTAAAAATGACTAAGTATTAAATAATAGACATAACACACAATGGAAAAACAATCGGCTTAAACTAGTGTTATGAAGAAAGTATATAATTTACCCATCACCGGAACGTTATTTTGACCCCCTCCTCATTACAACCTACATGATAGATTTAAAGGCACGTCTATGGGTATAAGGTGAGAATAATGGAAGGACATATTTTCTTATGCATGATCAGCATTGACATGGTTACTTGTGACGCCCCACCTCTGTAATCATGCTAGCCAAGGACATTACGGAGTAATGCCATAAACTAGCACGAAGAATAAGGCTGTTGAGGAGCGACCATCCATGTAATTGCTTTGTGCGAGTACCGATATGCCATATAAAAGGTCATGCATTTCATTTAAAGAGGAAATCCGACATATCAAGTACAAACTCAAAACTACTACATAGTGGCTGTCTTGTCTTCGGAAACAAATATAAAATAAACATAACATAAATCAGTCACAGGTATTCATATCACAAAGGCAGAAACAGATATGAATATAACACATGAAAGTGTACATCAAAGTATTGATCATGCAAGATCTACTACATCACAAAAGAATAGGTACAAGTGCAAGACAAAAGAATATGTATACATCAAGGAGTCTCTATCTCGAATGTAGAAAACAAAAAATACTAAGCTAAGTAGTTAGACAAAAGTCAGGTGACAATCCTCGATAAGAAGTCAAGTAGAAGCACCTGAAATACCTCGGTCTGACCCGAGTATTATTTAATAAGAAAATAATAAACGGATTAGTCAAGCTATAATTATCATATAAAATGAGATAGAATAAGAGATATGACAAAAACGTATGATAACAATAATGCCATGCTGTGACAAGTGTACATTTAACAACCACCAGAATCATACAATATCTCAAGAATCTCAAAACACCAAAAAGAATGTCATATTCCTTATTTTATTCACCAAACCACAAATATTGAATATCATATCGATGCCAATTGTAAAAATTTGTGAAACACACATTTTAGAAATCATTAATTAGAAATCCATAAATCACAAAGCGGTAAGCCTATCGCAGACAGGAGCATGAAAACTCACCAAAACGTGCATCACAAACGAGCCGCTATCCTATGGTCGCTAACCATAATTCGAAACATCGACGCAGTACAATAGCGGTACGTCTAATGAACCGAACTCAAATAATTCATAACATCGGCGCGGCACAATAACGGTACATCCAATGAACTGAAACTCAAATAATTTAAAACATCGACGCTGTACAATAATAGTACGTCCAATGAACCGAAAAGCCGGGGAATCAATGTAGTACAATAATTGTACATCCGATGAACCGAACACCATAAAAGAACATGGATCGCTAGCGCATAAAAGAAATGAGATGAAGCTCAATAAAACGAGGTACAGTCTTCCATGTGGATAAAAAGACATCGCACATTGCTAGTCTAAACCATAAAATGATCACCATTGATCAATAAAAAGTGTGAATTACACTAAGCTAGTAAATAAATGAGTTTAGCTGCATGTCCCATAACCACTGGCTTAACATAAATATTTATGAACAAATTGTAGATTTCCACTCGAAAATTGTCACAAGATTATCAATCGATCTAGTTTAAGAATTAAAAGACAAAGTAAACGCAAGTGTTTCATTCCACTTGTTTTGCTAAGTCGTTTAATTGGATTTGTCAAACGAATGAGGAGAAGGTTTGTATGCACTAATAGATGGGAAAACGGTTTTAAAAGCGAGTTTGATATTGAAAGTAAATGTTGAAATCGTTTTGATGAAAGAGTTTGAAAATTTGCTAGTAATATAGAAACCTTTGCATTTTAAAGTGATAAACCATAGAAATGGTTGTAAAAACAAACAATCTCCAAAAATTCACATAGGAAGACGTAAATTAAATCCAAAGAAATCGATACCAAATCCATCAAAATGAATATTCCCAAAAATCCAAAGAAGGAAGTCATCAAAGTCGATAATAAGTGATAACAACTAACGGATCAACAAAAATCGATTAAAATTGGAAATCCACTCAAAACAGCAAAAATAGGCAAAATGAACAGTTCCAAACGTCTGGGGGTCAATCTAGACGTTTGGATTTAGGTTCTGGAAATTCAAAAACCTTCCAGACGTCTGAAAGATGGCTTCAGATGTCTGACATGTTGTATCAGATGTCTAAAAGGTGGTATCAGTCATCTGACATGGTGTTTCAAACGTCTGAAAGGTTGTTTCAGACGTCTGATTTTGTTTTCTGTATTTTTCTCTTCTGCCGTATATTTTTTTCTCCAGAATGCATAATCAGACGTCTGAACCTTAATTTCAGACGTCTGGATGCCTTAGCTGGGCAACAATTTACCTAGTCCATGATGGCCAAAATGATTCGGGAGCGATCAAGCGAGAAACGATGGTTAGGAATTTATGCCAAGCGACAGCCCAGCCTTATAGGTTCTTCGATACACCCCAAATAACATATCCAAACATCCATATAAGGATTTTCATAGATTTTGACTTCAAAACACCAAAATTGAAAAATTCACCAAATCAATCAAATCAAAAGCTAATGAACATGAATAGATGTTAGGAATTTATACCTAACAACAAAGAAAGTTATAGACGTAGATGTGAGTTCAAGAAGTCGCCTTTAAACCCAAAAACAATGAAGGAGAAGCTCATAAACAAAGGAAAGATCAATCACCCTTCAACTTCAACTCTAGAAGCTTCAATCTAAGCTCACAAAAAATATTTTCTAAGTTAGGGTTTAGGAATTTCTAAAAATGGAAGAGGGATTGAGATGGAGAAGATGAACAGAACACTTACCTAAGCTTCTCCTTAATTTCTAGAAACTTGAATTTGAATTTCCTAGCAAATCTAAGACTTAGGAGTTTTGAGTCTCCTTCCTTTCCCCCATTTTTACTTTAGGTTGAGAGTATTAGGAAATGAGAATGAATGAAGAGGAGAGGGGGTGGAGTTAGGGTATTATGTGAGTTGGGTTAGTTGGTTGAAACCAAAACCCAAAGCCTAATAGAAATATGGCAAAATTCAACCCAACTCCAAACATATCGATGTTTATACTCAAAAAGGCCGTCAACACCATTTTGAACTCAGTGGAAGTGGTCTCGAGTTCTAATTCGATAGTTTGCAAAAAGCATCATTTTAAACTTTAATCCGACCAACGATGCTTTATTTAAGTAAAACATTTAAACATACAATCGTAAAATATGTGGGTTGTTACAGACTCCCCTCCTTAAAGAAATTGCGTCCTTGCAATACTTTAGAAGAAAACAAAGAGTAACCCATAAAACCATATCAACACAAAGGCAAATTTGAAGTAAGAAGTTCACGTTAAAGAGCACGGGAGGGTAAGTCTGGATGTGTTTGTTCGATGAATTCTCTGGATCCCTAGAGCAATCCTTAGGATTTGAGGACCACTGAACTTTCACAAGAGGAACATCTTTATTTCGATGGCGCTCAACCTCTGAAGCAATGATGCGAATAGGATGCTGCTCTAAAGTTAAATTAGGTAAAAATTCAATCTCTTGAATAACATCGGCCTCAAGAATAGAGTCGAAATCCCTAAGGCATTTCCGTAGTTGAGAGACGTGGAAGACATAATGAATAGTATAAAATTGAGCCAGTGCGACGATGTAGTTCAATAAAGGTACGCCCGAGGAACCCGAAACTCGAATAATTTGGAACAACGACGTAGTGTAATAATGGTATGCCAGATGAACCTGTTAAAAGATCATTCCATTCGGACATCATAATAGAAACAACCGCTTGTTGCTTGCGATTAAGGGCATCGGCAACACGATTTCCCTTTCCAGAGGTATAATGAATATCAGGATCGTAAGATGCAAGAAACTCGAGCCAATGTTGTTGACACAAATTAAGTTCCTTTTGAGAAAATAAATATTTCAAATATTTATGATCGGTGTAGAGAACAAATTTCTCTAAAAACGAAAACAATGGCCGCGAGCACTAGATCATGAGTGGCATACTTAGTCTCGATAGCTTTAATTGTTTAAAAGCATAAGCGATAAAACATTCTCTGTTTTGCATGAGAACGACACCCAAACCATTACCACTAGCATCAATACAAGCAATGAAGTCTTGGTTCCCTTCGGGAATCACAACAATGGGAGCATCTGAAAGGAGTTCGTTTAATTAATCCACTTTCTCGAAAAGCTAAAACATTCAAAATTATAATTAACTTTATGTAATCATCTTTTTAGAAAAATTTACTTATTCTAAGTCAATTTACTATGTCTGACTGTCTCATCAATAGCATTTAGGAGATTGCTATCGATAACGTTGATCATGTGCATCGACTAGAATTCTTAAAGCACTCAATGGGCAATACAACCAAAATCATCTTCTATATGATAAGAATATCACTTAAATTTTTACGAATATTCTTTGCTCGTTTTAAGAAAAAAATTCAAATATACTTATAAATATCTTATTAAAAAGATTTGCAAATTTTAAAATGCTGTTTTCATCCATTACTAATGAATGCTCTTCGAGATATTCGTAGAATACTCGATTTATAAGATGGATGAAATAAGCTGGACAGACCGAACGACATCAAGATTCAATCATAAGAATCATAACGAGTGTAGAAAGTGGTAAGGGGAAAGCTATCCTCCGCAACTCGCAACTGATGAAAACTGGTGGCCAGGTCAAGCTGAAAAGACCTTAGCACTACCCAAAAGATTGTTCCTAAGATAGGCTAAAAGATATCGAGAAATTGTCGAACTACTCAAATGGGGGGAATAACATCTTCCTCAACAAGTGGGTCTAGAGAATAAAATGATGCCATCAAATTAGAATCGGAATCATTAAGAAAAATGGAAATCTGCTTAATAGATTGAGAATTTCGAAGATGGATAGCCCTCTCAAGACATAGGATATGGCTTCATAATGGTTAAGCCAATCCTATCACAAAAATAAATTTCAAAACCTAAGTAGCATATAACATGCAAAACGGATCGGAAAGCATAATCACATAAAATAACCTCGACATTTTTACGAAGTAAACTGAGTGTTGCAGATCCACCATCCGGATTCGCATTTCTCAGTGAAGTAATCAAGCCCATAATATTTAAGGAAAAAGTATCAACAAGTTCTTTTGATATAAAAGAGTGAGATTCACCCGTATCAAAAAGGACTCGAATAGAAAGATCATGAAATAAAATAATGACATCAAGGACTGAATGAAAAATACCTTGACCAAGAGAATTTTCATAAGGAGCTTCCACAATATTTAGATTCCCTCCTTCTTCCTTTAAAGCATGGGACACGCGGATATATGATAACTCGAAGTTTAGCAATAACGACAAAAAAGGCGTTCCGGACACCTACTCGCATAGTGGTCCGTAGAACCACTATTGTAGCATTTTCCACGACTAGAGGTAGGAGTATTTGCTACCGAAGTTTCTTACTTTTCTTTCTTATTAGGATTGGGGCCGTTGAACATAACAGGCCTCTTCATGTTATTTTTGAAGTTCTGCTTGACACCCGTAACTTCAACATCACCTTCTTTATCGGCCTCTTCAAGACGAACAGTGATACCAACAAGCTGTTCAAAAGAAACTTCTAGTTTCAGAAGTAATGGCTTCTTGAAGTTCTTACTCAACCCATAGACAAATCACTGATATTTTTTTCTTCAATGGGGTAATAATGTACTTGACCCCATATTTAAAGAGTGATTCAAAAGATGCGATGTAATCTGTCGTAGAAGATTCACCTTGAACATGGTCAATAAAGCGCCGAGTTAAAGTTACTTTTTCAACCTTCGGCACAAACTTTAATTCGAACCTTTCCCGGAATTGCTACCAAGTAAGATCCGCTACAATAATTTCAGAAGTCAAAAGCTTATACTAATCTAATGCTCTTTCTTGGGGCATGCTAGAAGACACTTGGACTCGATGGAGATCAACAAGATTCATGCGAGAAAAGATGTGGTCGCATGATCTAAGGCAAGCTTGGATTTATATAACACTCTTGGACCTCCTGAATGGCCTTCCACCCAAACTGGTATAATATCTGCACAAGCGTGCAAACCTAGATCTAGGATGAGTAGGCTCTGGATAGGTCCGGCAGTTTGAGCATTCTTTACAAGATCAAAAAGCTGCTGGGCAGACATAAATACTCCATACCGAGGAGTAGCACCGGATTGACTAGTCTTACCATTTCTCTTCTTTAAGAAAGAAAGAAAGAAGAAGAAAAATGTTATTCTCGGAATGAATATCAAACAATCATGATTGATAAAACAAGGCATCTTAAAAGAAAATAGGAAAGAACAGGTCCAATGACTCGAATTAAATCCTAAGGCACGATTCCTAAGAGAGACTTAGGACAATGATCTTTGCTATAATATTCTATATTGTTCCGAAGTTTGGCCTTGATACCATGCCGTGACACCTTACCTCTATACTCACACTAGCCAAGGGCACAATAGAGTAATGCTATCAACTAGCATGAAAAATAAGGCCGTTGAGGAGCGACCATCTGTGTAATTGCTTTGTGCGAGTACCGATATGCCAGAAAAAAGGTCACGCATTTCATTTAAAGAGGAAATCCGACATATCAAGTACAAACTCAAAACTACTGCACAGTGGCTGTGTGGTCTTCAGAAACAAATATAAAATAAACATAACACAGATCTGTCACAGGTATTCATATTAAGAAGGCGGAAACAGATATGAATGTAACGCATAAAAGTGTACATCAAAGTAGTGATCATGCAAGATCCACTACATCACAAAAGAATAGGTACAATTATTTTATTTCACCAAACCACAAATATTGACAATCATATCAATGCCAATCGTAAAAATTGGTGAAACACAAATTCTAAATATCATCAATTAGAAATCTAGAAATCACAAAGGGGAAGGCCTATCACAAACGGGAGCATGAAAACTCACCAACACGTGCATCACAAACGGGTCGCTATCCCATGGTCGCTAACCATAAATTCGAAACATCGACGCAGTACAATAACGATACGTCCAATGAACCGAAACTCAAATAATTCAGAACATTCACGCAGTACAATAACTGTACGTCCAATGAACTGAAACTCAAATAATTCAGAACATCGACGCAGTACAATAACGGTACATCCGATGAACCGAAAACCTGGGGCGTCGATGTAGTACAATAACGGTACATGCGATAAACCGAACACCATAAAAGAACATGGGTTGCTAGCCCATAAAAGAAATGAGACGTAGCACAATAAAATGAGGTACAGTCCCCCATGTGGAAAAAAAGACATCTCACATTTCTAGTCTAAACCATAAAATGATCATCATTGATCAATAAAAAATGTGAATTACACTATGCTAGTAAATAAATGAGTTTAGCTTCATGTCCCATAACCACTTGCTTAACTTAAATATTTACGAACAAATTATAGATTTCCACTCGAAAATTGTCACAAGAGTTTCAATCGAACAAGTGTAAGAATTAACCGACAAAGTAAACGCAAGCGTTTCATACCACTTGTATTGCTAAGTCGTTTAATTGGATTTCTCGAATGAATGAGGAGAAGGTTTGTATATACTAATAGATTGGAAAAAGGTTTTAAAAGCGAGTTTGATATTGAAAGTAAATGTTGAAATCATTTTGACGAAAGAGTTTGAATATTTGCTACTAGTATAGAAACCTTTGCATTTTAAAGTGACAAACCATAGAAATGATTGTAAAAACAACCCATCTCCAAAAATTCACATACGAAGACATGAATTAAATCCAAACAAATCGATACCAAATCCATCAAAATGAATATTCTCAAAAATCCAAAGAAAGAAGTCATCAAAGTCGATAATAAGTAATAACAACTAACCGGATGAACAAAAATTGATTAAAATTGGAAATCCACTCAAAAACAGCAAAAACAGGCAAAATGAATAGTTCCAAACGTCTAGGGGTTTATCCAAACGTCTGGATTTAGATTTTGAAATTTTGAAAACCTTCCAGATGTCTGAAAGATGGTTTCAGACGTCTGATATGTTGTATCAGACATCTGAAAGGTGTTATCATACGTCTGTGAAGGTGTTTCGGACGTCTGAAAGGTTGTTTCAGACGTCTGCTTCTGTTTTCTGCATTTTTTTCTTCTACCGTATATTTTTTTCCTCCAGAATGCATAACCAGACGTCTAAACCTTAATTTCAGACATCTAGATGCCGGGCTGGGCAACAATTTGCCAAGGCCATGATGGCCAAAACGATTCGGGAGTGATCGAGTGAGCAATGATGATTAGGGATTTATGCTAAGCGACAACCCAGCTATATAGGCTCTTCGATACACCCCAAATAACATATCCAAACACCCGTATAAGGATTTACATAGATTTTGACATCAAAAAACCAAAACTGGAAAATTCACCAAATCAAATCAAATCAAAAGCAAATGAACATGAATAGATGTTAGGAATTCATACCTAACAACAAAGAAAGTTATAGACATGGATGTGATTTTAAGAACTCACCTTTAAAACCAAAAACAATGAAGGAGAAGCTCAAAAACAAAGGAAAGATCAGCCACTCTTCAACTTCAACTCTAGAAGCTTCAATCTAAGCTCATAAGAAAATATTTCCTAATCTAGGGTTTAGGAATTTCTGAAAATGGAAGAGGGATTGAGATGGAGAAGATGAAGAGGATGCTTACCTAAGCTTCTCCTTGATTACTAGAAACTTTAGTTTGAATTTCCTAGCAAAACTAGGGCTTAGGAATTCTAAGTCTCCTTTCTTTCCCCCATTTTTACTTTAGCATGAGGGTATGAGGAAATGAGAATGAATGATGAGGAAAGGGGGTGGAGTTAGTGTATTATGTGAGTTGGGTTAGTGGGTTGAAACCCAAACCAAAAGCCCAATAGAAAAATAGAAAAATTCAACTCAACTCCAAACATATCGACGTTTGTACTCAAAAAAGGCCGCAAACACCATTTTGAAATCGATGGAAGTCGTCTCGGGTTCTAATTCGACTGTTTGCTAAAAGTAGCATTTCAGACTTTAACCTAACTAATGATGCTTTATTTAAATAAAATATTTGAATATAAAATCATAAAATATGCGGGCTGTTACATTACTAGATATAGAAGTATTATCCTTGGTTAGTATACGTATATGTTTTATTATATTTATTTATTCAGCTGTGAGTTCTTATCAATAGTTCTCTTATATACTTTTGCTTAATTATAGGATGCCAATACCAACGATACATACCATCACTTGTACATGTACACACCCAAGGCATCATGAAGTGTTGGATGACACATGGAGGGGTGTTTGGGTAAGATGGGAGGGGAAGGGAATTTCAGTAATTCCATGCATAAGAATTTCTACCCTATAAATAAACATGTATATCATCTTCCTTTCTTCACAAGTTCACTTCACTTCTCTTCTTCTTCTTCTTCTTCTTCTTGAGTTCTCTGATATCTCTTTTTCAGTGGCTTTCTGAATAGTGAAAATATTTTAACATCGCATTGAAGTTCTGCTATACACAGACGATATAAAATCGCTTCAAAAAGTTAGCCAAACTCCACCTCTTCCTCACTAAAGTACATGGACCACACCACCGCCTTCTCAAAGCTGAGCTACCACCTCTACATAAGTTTGGTCGAATATCACTGAGTTCTGAAGGGCAAAGTTCCATAAGCTTCGGCACAGAGAAATGGATTGTTTAGTCGATTAAAAAAACACTTAAAATCAGATAGCATGAAAATGAGAACACTACTTCCATCTTAATTAAGTTATCTATGATTTATGCTATGCATGTATACTATATTGATTAGTATAGTTTGGGTGCTGAAATGACTGATTATTGGATGATTGATTGATAATATGCATGTTTCGTTTGAATATCATTCACGGTAACATAAAGTCGAATTTACATAACGGAATCAATTTCCTTTATGAATTATAATGGTACATATAAAATTGCTAAATTTTTTGAATATGGATATTGGTTTATAATTTGTTTTTAAACATTAAATCTTATTTTGGCAAAGTTTGAAAAAGATTTGAAAAACTGAATCAAAATAAGCGCGTCGCGATTTCATGCCTTAAAAGTTAAATCCATGTATAGAATGGAATATAAGTTGGAATCCTTTGGATAAGAATTTTTTGGACCCTCATAACTAAAGTTTTCAAAAAGAAAAGAAAAATCAAGATTTCATTTAGTAAACCTTGAAATATGTCCAAATTAAGTTTTCAATCATTGTGTTTTGGCAGTTCGAAAAATATTTGTTTCAACACTTTAAAAATAGATATAGATCTTCAAAAATATGAAGTAAATTCTATAAATATGTTAAAATGTTTTAAAAGGGATTAAATTTTTAAAAATGGACATAAATATATAATGGAATAAGTATTTTGATCTGCAAAGCTTTAAAATCACTATTCACCAATAATTTATCAATTGAATTTGGCAATTTTCGAATAAATGATTTCAACTTGGATTTTGTAACGACCTGTAAGATTTTAATAAATTTTATTGTTTTATTTACATATTTAATTGAATTTTTGAGAAATTTTAATGATAATAATTTTTAAAATAAAAAACTTAATATTTGGATTACGTATAATTAAACATAGCAGGTGGAAAATTTTCAATTAATTATATGGAAGTTTATTTTATTGAGAAATTCTATTACATTCAAATCAGTTAATAATTGATGGTAATAAGTAAATTTCCAAACCTAAATATTTTTACATAGAAAAATTCTAAACCATCTTCTGACTAAGACGTCGTTTTTCGAAATCGGACTTCTATTACTCCGTTTATCTTATTTCTGGCAAAATAACTGCATTTTGGTACCGATTATCGACTTTTGATCGGATGATCGTTCCACCAATGTTATCTGTATTTCGTTTTGATCGTCTCGTCGAGTGGATCTCTACGGTATTTTATTTCTATATTTTGAAGTCCGGTACTCAGCGGAATCTACGAAACCAGTAACCGTAACGGTACCGGATCTGCTAACCTTTATTTATTTTGAGTTTCAAAAATTTGAACGCGTATAATCGATTGCTTTATTTGTCAGCTGAATCAATGAGAGACTGTTACAATTTCATTTATTTGTATACGTTTTCGTTTCAATTATTGTACACATCATGGTTCCTTTTATATTTATTTCTTTCCCCTTCATCTTCATTTTTCAGTGCATGTAAAATTCGAAAATGTACTGGCTAATCAGCTATTAATTGTTTTAATTATTTCCTGAATCAACGTATAGCCTTTGATTTTATTACTCCGGAATTTAAGCAGCTGCCAGTACTACCAAATTCATTGATAACGTTTATGGTTCGTTTTTCACTGATTGCTTCCATTTACGTTCACACATCAAAATGAGTAATTTACGTGTGAACAGTTATATTCTTTAAAAGCCTGCTAATTTCCCATCGTAGCCACCTGTTCGTCTGCACTATCCTACCCACTTCGTTTTCTATTAAATCTTCACTGGTATAAAATATTCAGTAGCCTATTTAGACCGACATTCTTTTCTTACTCTACCTATGCTTCTTCCCCTACCAATCCATGTTCCATCACCTGTAGAGACCTCCTCCCCACTCTCCTTCTCCCTCTTGCTCTCGGCCACAGGTGAGATCGGCTCCACCTTCAACGCAATCACCTACGCCTTCATCTTCCCTGACTGCCGATGCTCCCCCCCCGATCAGCCGCGCCGACCTCTACCAGTGCCGAACCACTTGATGTTATTTCGGCCCTGACCCACAAACCGAGCACAGCCCACTTCACAAGCGAATGACATCCCTCTACACGCCGTAGTCAACCATTGAACCGACACTGCCTCATGCGACCCACCGCCGTGCAAGACCTCTGACCTCTCCTGCAACCGCACCCCGCGTGCTCCGACCCGAGCCTTCACAGTGAGCCAACATTTTGCCTTTCCCCTTCGGCCAGTATTGCATGTGCCGCAGCCTCCACCATCGTCCTGCCGTTAGCCTTCCAACTTTCACCTCAGCCACCTACCTCGGTCGAGCCTCCATGTGCTCCTAATACCGAACCACCCACTGCCAAGATCCGTACAACATCACCCCTTCGATAAGCAGCAGCCACCTTCATTTCTTCCCACCTCCCATGTAGCCTTAAACCCCACAACAGCTAGCCGAACCACCAGTCGCCGCCTAGCCCGAACTTCGCACCCCATCACCATACGAATGCAGCTCTTTTCCCCGGCCTTATTGTGTGTCGTGTGTGCCCATACCCCTCTAGCCTGCGCAAGTATGTATCTGCTTATATATTTCCATTTATATATATCTCTCTTGAATTTTATCTACTGCCTAGTATTGTATTACCGTGTTTAAAAGTATATATGTATATTATATTTTAGGCCTTAGTATACATGTGTATAATATATGAATATTATTTTTCAAACTTGTAAGCTTTTACATATCGTATATATATATATCTATTAATACGTGAGTATTGTATAGTCTGCTGCATGTCATGTAAGGATTAAGTAGTATTTTATGTTAGGATGTATGAATACGTACGTGTTTTAATTTTATTTTTATTTTATTTTAAAATTTGAAAACTGGATATTGATTTCTAAGTATACATTGGTTTGTTTTAAATTTACATATTGAAACTTGTTTATTTGTTAGTTATTTAAAGCTGTTAGGTTAGTATTGGGTCTGTAGCCTTAGTTAGTATTAGCAAAGTTTATATAAAGATCTAATGTTTGCAGTAATATAGGATTTAGGATATATAGGTTACAGAAGAAAAAAATTCATAGGTCCTAGCGCTATATTTTTATGAGATTTAGTCAAAGTACATTATTAGTATTGGTATAAAGCAGGGGATATAGGCTTTATTTTAATATAGATTTCTAAAAGATATAACTTATATATATAAATTTCGATTTTGGTGGGTTATTTTGATATGTATTTTAAAATTTGAGTATTGATTTAAATATACATAATACAATAATAATATATCCATTTTCAGTTTTATCCAGACGATTCTGATTTGTTTCCATCAATCTCTATTTTTCAGCTTTGCCGTCAAACCCACTTTCAGCTTACTTCGCGTTGCGATTTTGTTTGGATTTTTTTTCGATTGTCTAGATCGTGACCCAATCCATAGCTCGATTCTTTGTCAAGTATCTCTCTACCCTCGAAAGGTGAGCAATCACTCACGATTAACGTTCTTTTATTTATTAAATTTGATTCAATTGAAACGTCAAGTGAAATATGCTGCTGTTAGTTGTTTTACTGTTACGACTGCTATCATCTGTATCTGTTCACCTATGACACCTGACACCATTATCGGTTAATTATTTATGTGATAATAATACAGATTGGTTGAAAATTGACTGATTGATTGATTGTCATTTAAATTGGATGTTAATTACTATTGTTAAGTGATAACTAGTTTGCTAGTAAGATTTGAGGTGGTATAGTTTACAAAGTAAAACGGATTATATATGATGGACCTTGATTGATTAAACCTGACCCCGCCATATGTAAATTTGATTAGTTTAATTTGACCCATTAATTGGCGTAGAAATTGATAAGTTATACTTTAAAGCTTTGAACGTAGTTTGGATTAACTGTTGTAATATTAAACTGAAATTGAAATGGAACGACAAGTGAAAAACTGAAATGTAATAATCTGTAATCTACATGAAATGATAGTGTAGATTCTAGAAATAATTATACAAGTAACAATGCGAATTAATACGCTTATTTTGGGGTTATTTGATTAAGTTATTGAATGGTTGTTGATTGTTGTTATTGTTTGTTTATTTACTTTGACACCATCCCTGTCATCACACTGCAAGTTTCCTTTGTTATGTTTGATTTTTAAATTGAAATGGGTTGAAATGATAGTCCCAAGCGGTTTTCATTTAAATAAATTTGGGATTATGGGTTGAAATGCTATTCACCCGTATACATTTTGTGTACGGATAGAAATGATAATATCCGTAACACTTGAACCCTATGATAAGAAACATATGGTCTTATTAAATGTAAATGCTTAAATACATATAAGGGGTAAGGATAAATATAGAGTTAAGTATATCTAGTTTAATCAAGATTTGATTAAATACATAAATTTTGATAAAAATTTATGTAAATTTTATCTCGAATAGTTTTGAAATAATATTGAACAATTAAGACTGGGAGATAAATTTGGGTTATTTTTTTTATGGTTTTAGATAAGGATTTATTTATTTAAATCAATTTGAAATTTATCGAATGTGGTATTTCACGTTTAATAAAATTTAAGAAATATTGAGAAAATGTAATTTAAGGTCACTAAAAGGATATTGAATCAAATAAGGAAGGATTCGAGACTGAATAATAATGATGTAAAAATCGAGAATCTATATGAAACTGTTAAACTTAAATTGTTATATTTAAGCTATGAACTATAGTGGAATTAAATGGTTTAGAGATTTGGATATGTATTTGGAACCAAGATAGTAGAATTCGTTATGTAGATAACTAATTGAATTAAGTGAAAACTTAGTTGAACTAAATTTTGAAATTCGAAGTAAGAAGACTAGATTGGGAAAAATTTAGTTGAAATGTTAAATACTTAAAGTATGGAAACATATTGAGATAAAAAGGGAAATTGGGATATCAAAATCCAGATTTGAGATTTATAAAAATTAAAGTGGTTAATTTAGGAAGATTTTAAAGTGATAAATTGAGATTGAATTTAATGTGTAAGGGAAGGTCGGATTGATGTTGAAGGGTTCGCTAAGTAAAGGAATTGAATATACTTCACTTTATAAATTATTTAATCTATATAATATTTTGGGAAATATAGAGATATTTGAAGTGAAAATAATATTTGGTTTTGAAATATAAATTTGAATTGACCTCGGTGTTATAGTGTATATTTCTACCTTGTAGATAGTTCCATGGACCCTTAGAGGGTGGTTATCCCAACATCCTTTAAGTTATTTGTATTTCAGTTGATATTTCACTTGAGTTGGATTTATTTATATAAGAATGTTAATCCTGACTCGAGTGTTTTGTGTTTTGCTTTACGCTCGGGTCAGACCGAGTGATACAGCATTAGAGATTCACCTTTAGAGTTCAGAGTTTCATTTGGAGATCCAACTATCGACTCAGATTCCAGCCCTTCCAGTTGATTGGTTCAGAGAAGTCATCTGTTGCATTGGAGACTTCACTGCATTTAAACTATTTGGTTGCATTTTATTTCTAACTTTAATGTATATAGTAGCTTCATGAACTACTATTTTTATCTATTCCGCTGCATCATATTACTCTGTGTCTGTGATCTGTGATTGATTTATTTATTGTATATGTTACGTTTTGCCAAATTTAAATTAACAATTCGGTATTTTGAATTATTCAAATCGGACATGTATGGTTTTATTGTCGATTTGAATGGTCCAAAATAGCGGGTCGTTACAGTTGGTATCAGAGCTTTGGCTCTAGGCAAAACTTAGCATATATGGTAAATTTATTTACAGAATTACTTTCATTCGAGTTGAATCTCTTCCTTTTTGACTCGATTTCCTTTGAATTTTGGAATGTCCCTCAGTTTCGAAATTCATTCTTGTCTCTCCCTATTTATATTCGTTCGATTCTGGAGTACTCCATAACTCCACTGAATGATTTGTAAAAGGGGAGAAACTCCTTTTCAGTTGGCATTGATTCACCGAAGATTCATGTATCCTCGGTTTACAATGCTGCTATATCTAGTTATGCTGAATTCTATATCGGGCGATAGAATGTCGATTTGCCTTAGAATTCCGCATCGATCATATTCCTGAAATCACGATTGACCCGGTTAAGGTCGCCCGCGATTTGTAGAAGTATATCCTTCTTCTATTTTGTAATTTAATTATCTCATCTTCGATCGAGTCTATCTTCGAATCAGAATTCTATGGATTGGAGTTCCTCTAATTCAAATCTCTATCTTTGTTTTGAAATTCATTCTTAAAATTATCCTTTGAAAATCGGGTATCTTTGCATTTTGAAAATTGTTTTAAATATCGAAATTATTATTTTGATAACTATGATTTTATTCTATATATAAAAGTGAAATGTTTTCCATAAGGATTATATACCTATATACAAAACAAATAAGAAATGTTATTCTATATATAAAAAGTTTTGAAGGGATTTGAAATTTTGAAAAATTATAAGAAACCGATTTATATAAAAATGATTTATAACTAAAGCGTTAAATTTGAAATTCGAGAATTGAATTCCGGTATTTTGAAATTGGATTTAAGATTTTGGAAAATATATATATAAAAAAATACGATTTAAAGGTATTTTTCCAAATAAGAAATGTTTCAAATGGGTTCAAATAAATTCCAATAATTTTGAAGAAATTTCAAAAAGTTTTCAAGAAATAGAAGTCCAGAACTCACGTATGTCGCTGGAAAATAATTTCGGTGATGAGTGCACGCATCATCGACATTGATTTTCGAGTTTCAGAGTGGGGAGAGGCCACTTTAATAGCTTCGCTATGCGAGTGATTTTGTAAACCGTTTTTGATTTCAAATTTTGAAGTATAATTTGATATTTTAGAAAGATATATGTATATATTTGAAACAATTTAAAGTGAGACCGGTGTTTAGTCCTCGAGTTCCAGATTTAATAATTGATTTATTGATTTATTGTTGATTTTCAACTCTTGAATTGAAAATTTGATTTCCCTAACTATTTTAAATGTTCGAACACTTCCAAATCGAGATTAAATTTTCAAAACTAAGAAATTTCGAAGAGTATACAATGTCTGATTAAGAATATAAATTTAGTTTTGAAATGTTTTGGAAAAATAGTTGAATAATGGTTTTCAAAAAGGTAAATTGGATATTTCACATAGAAATGGATAGTTTAAAGGTTTAAAAGGGATAAGTATAAAGTTGGAAACCATTTTGAGGATAATGGATTGTGAGAAAATATTGGGTTTTAAAATTTAATTGAAATTTAAAACCAGTACTTATATGATGATTTTGGAAATGAATTTGTTTGACTTGAATTATTTTAATCTGGAAACTGGGATAATTTTCTAAACCTATTATTTTGGGGAACTTTGAAATTAGGATATCTAATTTGGGAGAAAGTTGGTGAATTCATATATGACTTTGGAACTAAATTTGATATTGATTGATTTGAAATTGAGAACCTTGTATAATTAAGCACTTGATTTGGGAAGTGGTCGGACTTATATAAAATGGATTTGTATAAGTATGAAAGTGATTTGAAATCAATTGATTTGAAAGGTACTCAATTTGGAAAGAAAATTTATATAATCAAAGTCTATGTAAGTATGTTTTGATATACTATTGATTTGGAAAGTATTCGATTTAGAAAGGAATCCTATACATATGGACTTTATATAAGTACGATATTTGAAAGTGATTTGAAAAGGTACTATATGATATATATTTTGCAAATAAAGATATGGAAAGTGCCTTCTGCTTGATATCCGCTTTGTGGCCACAGCGTGGATTCATTCTATCGATATTATTCTCTCTGATTTTTGGTTTTCCGGATGTAATACTCGAGTGTTCCCACCGTGACGTAACCCACGGTTTCTTTTTTCTCTCGTGAATGCACAGCGAAATTGCCTGGCTGAGTCTTGCCTAGGGGTACGGATTGTTTCCTGGGGGAACCAGGCGTAACCATTGTGTATCCTGCAATCTGTGTAGGTCGCGAATAGTAGCGCAAGTGCCTGGCTGAGTCTTGCCTAGGGGTACGGATTGTTTCCTGGGGGAACCAGGCGTAACCATTGTGTATCCTGCACCCTACTAGTCATCATGGCGTAACTCGCAGGGCTGTGAAAGCTTACGGATATGGATTGTTTCCTGGGGGAACCAGGCGTAACCATTGTGTATCTGCGAACCATGATCGGACAAAGGTTTTGGTTTGATTGTTTTGTTGGATCGTACTTTCCATATCTGATTTTAAAAGATTTTTCCAAGTATTTTCACTGGGTATTGAAACAAGTCTACTTAGTACTTGAAGAATTCTAGCTTTGCGCCTGATCAACGCATGGCCAGAGCCTGCAAGAACGAGGATAAACTTGTTGAAACATCGAGTTATAAAAGTATTTTCGAAAGAAATTTACTTTGATATAGTAATATCTTATTTTAAAAGTATTATTATAAAGGTATTTATTATAAAATATTTTCCCAACAAAGAAATTTGTTGGGATCTTTGAAATTAAATTCCTTTGGTGAATTAACAATTCGTGCCCGATTCTTTCTTTTGAATCTACCTTATCTGCTCAGCTTATTTATTCGCCTTGATTCTGTTTTCAAAACTACCTTCCTTCCTTGTTGGATTTATCTTTAAATATTGTTTATTTACATGCTACATGGTTTAATAGAAAATATAAGTGTTATAAGTATTTTAGAAGTATTAATTTAATAAAAACATATTTAAAGTAAATAATTACTGATTTATTAATAATGTTGAAAAGTATTTTGAGATAAATTTATGAATTAAGGATTAAATGTTTCCAAATGGTATTTGTAAATATAAGTAATAATGTAAATAATTGTTTCAAAAGAAGTTTGAAAAGTATTACATATTAAAGTAAAATTAAATTGCAAATGAAGTTTCAAATGAATATTTCGAAGAAATTTATATAGTTTAAATAAGTTATCTACATTTGACTTTCGATTTACTTTATTCTCCTACCTCCTTCCTTTTCGGGGACGAAAAGTTTTGAGTGGGGGAGAGTGTAACGACCTGTAAGATTTTAATAAATTTTATTGTTTTATTTACATATTTAATTGAATTTTTGAGAAATTTTAATGATAATAATTTTTAAAATAAAAAACTTAATATTTGGATTACGTATAATTAAACATAGCAGGTGGAAAATTTTCAATTAATTATATGGAAGTTTATTTTATTGAGAAATTCTATTACATTCAAATCAGTTAATAATTGATGGTAATAAGTAAATTTCCAAACCTAAATATTTTTACATAGAAAAATTCTAAACCATCTTCTGACTAAGACGTCGTTTTTCGAAATCGGACTTCTATTACTCCGTTTATCTTATTTCTGGCAAAATAACTGCATTTTGGTACCGATTATCGACTTTTGATCGGATGATCGTTCCACCAATGTTATCTGTATTTCGTTTTGATCGTCTCGTCGAGTGGATCTCTACGGTATTTTATTTCTATATTTTGAAGTCCGGTACTCAGCGGAATCTACGAAACCAGTAACCGTAACGGTACCGGATCTGCTAACCTTTATTTATTTTGAGTTTCAAAAATTTGAACGCGTATAATCGATTGCTTTATTTGTCAGCTGAATCAATGAGAGACTGTTACAATTTCATTTATTTGTATACGTTTTCGTTTCAATTATTGTACACATCATGGTTCCTTTTATATTTATTTCTTTCCCCTTCATCTTCATTTTTCAGTGCATGTAAAATTCGAAAATGTACTGGCTAATCAGCTATTAATTGTTTTAATTATTTCCTGAATCAACGTATAGCCTTTGATTTTATTACTCCGGAATTTAAGCAGCTGCCAGTACTACCAAATTCATTGATAACGTTTATGGTTCGTTTTTCACTGATTGCTTCCATTTACGTTCACACATCAAAATGAGTAATTTACGTGTGAACAGTTATATTCTTTAAAAGCCTGCTAATTTCCCATCGTAGCCACCTGTTCGTCTGCACTATCCTACCCACTTCGTTTTCTATTAAATCTTCACTGGTATAAAATATTCAGTAGCCTATTTAGACCGACATTCTTTTCTTACTCTACCTATGCTTCTTCCCCTACCAATCCATGTTCCATCACCTGTAGAGACCTCCTCCCCACTCTCCTTCTCCCTCTTGCTCTCGGCCACAGGTGAGATCGGCTCCACCTTCAACGCAATCACCTACGCCTTCATCTTCCCTGACTGCCGATGCTCCCCCCCCGATCAGCCGCGCCGACCTCTACCAGTGCCGAACCACTTGATGTTATTTCGGCCCTGACCCACAAACCGAGCACAGCCCACTTCACAAGCGAATGACATCCCTCTACACGCCGTAGTCAACCATTGAACCGACACTGCCTCATGCGACCCACCGCCGTGCAAGACCTCTGACCTCTCCTGCAACCGCACCCCGCGTGCTCCGACCCGAGCCTTCACAGTGAGCCAACATTTTGCCTTTCCCCTTCGGCCAGTATTGCATGTGCCGCAGCCTCCACCATCGTCCTGCCGTTAGCCTTCCAACTTTCACCTCAGCCACCTACCTCGGTCGAGCCTCCATGTGCTCCTAATACCGAACCACCCACTGCCAAGATCCGTACAACATCACCCCTTCGATAAGCAGCAGCCACCTTCATTTCTTCCCACCTCCCATGTAGCCTTAAACCCCACAACAGCTAGCCGAACCACCAGTCGCCGCCTAGCCCGAACTTCGCACCCCATCACCATACGAATGCAGCTCTTTTCCCCGGCCTTATTGTGTGTCGTGTGTGCCCATACCCCTCTAGCCTGCGCAAGTATGTATCTGCTTATATATTTCCATTTATATATATCTCTCTTGAATTTTATCTACTGCCTAGTATTGTATTACCGTGTTTAAAAGTATATATGTATATTATATTTTAGGCCTTAGTATACATGTGTATAATATATGAATATTATTTTTCAAACTTGTAAGCTTTTACATATCGTATATATATATATCTATTAATACGTGAGTATTGTATAGTCTGCTGCATGTCATGTAAGGATTAAGTAGTATTTTATGTTAGGATGTATGAATACGTACGTGTTTTAATTTTATTTTTATTTTATTTTAAAATTTGAAAACTGGATATTGATTTCTAAGTATACATTGGTTTGTTTTAAATTTACATATTGAAACTTGTTTATTTGTTAGTTATTTAAAGCTGTTAGGTTAGTATTGGGTCTGTAGCCTTAGTTAGTATTAGCAAAGTTTATATAAAGATCTAATGTTTGCAGTAATATAGGATTTAGGATATATAGGTTACAGAAGAAAAAAATTCATAGGTCCTAGCGCTATATTTTTATGAGATTTAGTCAAAGTACATTATTAGTATTGGTATAAAGCAGGGGATATAGGCTTTATTTTAATATAGATTTCTAAAAGATATAACTTATATATATAAATTTCGATTTTGGTGGGTTATTTTGATATGTATTTTAAAATTTGAGTATTGATTTAAATATACATAATACAATAATAATATATCCATTTTCAGTTTTATCCAGACGATTCTGATTTGTTTCCATCAATCTCTATTTTTCAGCTTTGCCGTCAAACCCACTTTCAGCTTACTTCGCGTTGCGATTTTGTTTGGATTTTTTTTCGATTGTCTAGATCGTGACCCAATCCATAGCTCGATTCTTTGTCAAGTATCTCTCTACCCTCGAAAGGTGAGCAATCACTCACGATTAACGTTCTTTTATTTATTAAATTTGATTCAATTGAAACGTCAAGTGAAATATGCTGCTGTTAGTTGTTTTACTGTTACGACTGCTATCATCTGTATCTGTTCACCTATGACACCTGACACCATTATCGGTTAATTATTTATGTGATAATAATACAGATTGGTTGAAAATTGACTGATTGATTGATTGTCATTTAAATTGGATGTTAATTACTATTGTTAAGTGATAACTAGTTTGCTAGTAAGATTTGAGGTGGTATAGTTTACAAAGTAAAACGGATTATATATGATGGACCTTGATTGATTAAACCTGACCCCGCCATATGTAAATTTGATTAGTTTAATTTGACCCATTAATTGGCGTAGAAATTGATAAGTTATACTTTAAAGCTTTGAACGTAGTTTGGATTAACTGTTGTAATATTAAACTGAAATTGAAATGGAACGACAAGTGAAAAACTGAAATGTAATAATCTGTAATCTACATGAAATGATAGTGTAGATTCTAGAAATAATTATACAAGTAACAATGCGAATTAATACGCTTATTTCGGGGTTATTTGATTAAGTTATTGAATGGTTGTTGATTGTTGTTATTGTTTGTTTATTTACTTTGACACCATCCCTGTCATCACACTGCAAGTTTCCTTTGTTATGTTTGATTTTTAAATTGAAATGGGTTGAAATGATAGTCCCAAGCGGTTTTCATTTAAATAAATTTGGGATTATGGGTTGAAATGCTATTCACCCGTATACATTTTGTGTACGGATAGAAATGATAATATCCGTAACACTTGAACCCTATGATAAGAAACATATGGTCTTATTAAATGTAAATGCTTAAATACATATAAGGGGTAAGGATAAATATAGAGTTAAGTATATCTAGTTTAATCAAGATTTGATTAAATACATAAATTTTGATAAAAATTTATGTAAATTTTATCTCGAATAGTTTTGAAATAATATTGAACAATTAAGACTGGGAGATAAATTTGGGTTATTTTTTTTATGGTTTTAGATAAGGATTTATTTATTTAAATCAATTTGAAATTTATCGAATGTGGTATTTCACGTTTAATAAAATTTAAGAAATATTGAGAAAATGTAATTTAAGGTCACTAAAAGGATATTGAATCAAATAAGGAAGGATTCGAGACTGAATAATAATGATGTAAAAATCGAGAATCTATATGAAACTGTTAAACTTAAATTGTTATATTTAAGCTATGAACTATAGTGGAATTAAATGGTTTAGAGATTTGGATATGTATTTGGAACCAAGATAGTAGAATTCGTTATGTAGATAACTAATTGAATTAAGTGAAAACTTAGTTGAACTAAATTTTGAAATTCGAAGTAAGAAGACTAGATTGGGAAAAATTTAGTTGAAATGTTAAATACTTAAAGTATGGAAACATATTGAGATAAAAAGGGAAATTGGGATATCAAAATCCAGATTTGAGATTTATAAAAATTAAAGTGGTTAATTTAGGAAGATTTTAAAGTGATAAATTGAGATTGAATTTAATGTGTAAGGGAAGGTCGGATTGATGTTGAAGGGTTCGCTAAGTAAAGGAATTGAATATACTTCACTTTATAAATTATTTAATCTATATAATATTTTGGGAAATATAGAGATATTTGAAGTGAAAATAATATTTGGTTTTGAAATATAAATTTGAATTGACCTCGGTGTTATAGTGTATATTTCTACCTTGTAGATAGTTCCATGGACCCTTAGAGGGTGGTTATCCCAACATCCTTTAAGTTATTTGTATTTCAGTTGATATTTCACTTGAGTTGGATTTATTTATATAAGAATGTTAATCCTGACTCGAGTGTTTTGTGTTTTGCTTTACGCTCGGGTCAGACCGAGTGATACAGCATTAGAGATTCACCTTTAGAGTTCAGAGTTTCATTTGGAGATCCAACTATCGACTCAGATTCCAGCCCTTCCAGTTGATTGGTTCAGAGAAGTCATCTGTTGCATTGGAGACTTCACTGCATTTAAACTATTTGGTTGCATTTTATTTCTAACTTTAATGTATATAGTAGCTTCATGAACTACTATTTTTATCTATTCCGCTGCATCATATTACTCTGTGTCTGTGATCTGTGATTGATTTATTTATTGTATATGTTACGTTTTGCCAAATTTAAATTAACAATTCGGTATTTTGAATTATTCAAATCGGACATGTATGGTTTTATTGTCGATTTGAATGGTCCAAAATAGCGGGTCGTTACAGATTTCTTTGTCCAAATCTTTTGAAATAGTTTTCCACATAACCATACAAGTATTTTTAAAGGTTTGGAGTGGATCAAATAACTTGATTGCCTTACGGGTGACAAAGATGCAGTCTTTTGGCTAGAGTCTGGGAAACTAGTTACTTGCTCCCCCCGACTAGCCCGATGGAGGGGATAGTTGATTTGATTTACTTAGACCGCATTTTTCCTAAGATAAAAGGAAAGGGATTGGGAGTTTCTTTCGAAACGTTAAAGATTTAAAATAGAATTTTGATGCTAAAGAGAACATTCTAGTTAAACTCTATATTCAATTCTGAGAAGGATATCCATACTATCCATGTGAATTTAAAAAGCTATTTCACCATTATTCGACGAATAGTACAAGTTGAATACATAAATTAGTATTGAGTATAATTAATCTAAAATCAATAGATCCCTTTTACACAGTACTAATTGGTTTGGGTATACATTAATAGATGTCTTAAATAACTTTTTTTTGTCTATTAAAAGATATGTTTAGAAATAAGTAGTCTCCATTAAGATTGAAATTGCACCTATAATAGAAGATGAAAATATTTTTCCTAAGTAATTAAAGGAAATGATTTGGTATTTCCAAAGTTAAAAAGAAGTTTAATAAATCTGTATATACCAACAAGAAATGGTTTAAAATACGTCTCTAAAGATATTTTAATGGATACAAATATATTTAGTAATTGAAAGACGATCACCAATCACCCATATACTTAACATATTTTCTATCAATAATTGGTTCAGAGATACAGGGAGCGAATTTTGTTGATTCCTATCAGCAAATCACTTCGAACTAATATACACGTTTGAAAGTGTAGACTTATTGAAGATAGTGATTTTTAAGATAGGATCATCATAATGTAAGGCTGCTTCTAACTCTTTATTCCAATATTATATACATATGGTGGTAGTAATACCTTCATTTTGAAATATTCAATGTAAGGACTGCTCCCTACTAATCCTAGAGGTGTGCAACGACCTGCTAATTTATCGCTTTCATAAATTAAATTTATTTTTAAACTTATGCAAATAAAAGATTAATGGTCTGAATAATATTGTTTTAAGTGATGATTAATCATTTATAATAATTTTTATTAAAACATATATTTGTTTTGAAAATAATAATAGTTATCATTAACTTTTAATGTAATAATAACAATAATAATTATTAATTGTTAATGATTAATGTTCTATGATTTATGCTAATTTATCTATATAATAATAGTTATTGTAAATAATTGTTAATTTTAATTTATATGGTTTTATAATTAAAATATGATCATTTCATTAATTTAAAATGATAAGAAATTTATTTTTTAATTTTGTTACAAATACATGAATGTTAATTAATAAGAGAAAATGTGACTGATAATCGGTTCACCGGATTTCAATGATGTAACAAACAAAATTTATTCGAAGATGCTCGAAGCGTTATGCATATACATGTACAAGCACGTATATATCACATGCATATGATAACATATACAAGTATACGTAAATGCAGATATATATATGTGTGTGTGTGTGTGTGTTACAAAACTAATTTAATAATTCCTAAAGCTAAACCTTTAAGTAACCATAAAGCAAACATCAATTCATTGTACCATAGCATCACCTCATATCACCGTCACATGGCTTAGGGGGAAGTCATGCATGTAGAGGGGTAGGAGGGGTGTAGGATAGGGACATTTTAGTAATTTTTATTTTGAATGTTTTAGTCCACGTTTTTTTCTATAAATACCACACCTCTTCTCATAAATTCCTAATACCATTCCACTTCTTCTTCCTCTTCTTTTTAATCTTTCTAAGTGCCTCACTAGTGGTTACTTATTCATATTAAAATATTATAGAAAAGTTAGAAAAATAGATATCAAATGAAAGAGGTGTTTGCACAAAAAATGGGCAAACACCTCCAAGTCGTATGATTTACTTGATTATACGTTGTTCTTAATGATTTGGGTGATTTATGCAAATATATAAAATAGATGGACTAAACTGTAAAAGACACACACGTTTATAGTGGTTCGGCCAGAATGTGCCTACGTCCACTTTATATGTTATTCTCCTTTACTTTTCAGGTTACACGTACAAAGCTTTGATTACAAGTATCTGAAAGTTGTTTGAAAGTTCTATCCGTGCTTGAGCTCTCAAACTTGTCTGCCATTGTTGTACCCCTGCCACTCTATTTATAGAGTGAGGCTGGGGGAAGGGGTCTTGGATGCATATAGCTGCTGGTGGGCCTGGGCTGATGTAGTATGGCCTGGCAGTGTTGGTCTTGTAAGCCTTGGTCCGGTGGTGAGTGGTCCGGTAGTGGTTGGAGCGATGAGGCCTTGGATCGGTGGAGGTTGATTCGGTGGAGGCTGGTCCGTTAAGGTTGGTCCGGTGGAGCTTGGTCCGGTGAGGCTGGTCCGGTGGAGCTTGGTCCGGTGAGGTTGGTCCGGTGGAGCAGGGGAATTGTGTTTGAACCGGTAGTTGGTGGGAACGTGATTGGTTCGGCTATGAGGGAATTGGGGTTGGTTAGGTAGCAGGTGGAAACATGCCCAACACTTGCCCCCCAAAGTTGGGCATACGCCTGTATATGGCGTGCTTTGTTTTAAGTCATTCATCCTGAGCGCTCTTATCCGGTCTCTAATGCCGAACCAATTGATCCATTCGTTGATATTTGCTTATAAGTATGGGCCTTATGCTTCCTCCATTCCTTACCTTTTGAAATAGCCGAACCAAATTCTCGACTGCCGAATTGATTATAGTGCCGAACCAGTTCCAATTGCCGAATCGTTTGAAGTGCCGAATCAGTTCTGTTTGCCGAACCGTTTGAAGTGCCGAATCAGTTTCGTTTGCCGAACCATTTGAAGTGCCGAATCAGGTGAGGCATTCTCTTGCCGAATGTTTTTTTGACTTTGATTTACCGAATGAGGTCGGGAACCTTAAGTACCGAATGAACCCGATGATTTTGATTTACCGAATGAGTTCGGGGACCTCAAGTACCGAATGAACTTGCCAAATGATCTTGGGGGGTATAATGCCGAATGACCTTTTTGCCCTTGAACTACCGAATGTTCTTTTATGTTTTGAATTATGAGTGAAATTCCAGGCTACATAAACTTGCAGGTTTATATCTTCTGGTCCAACGACGTTGTTTTTTGTGTTTGTAGATAAATGTCTCATAAAGTGGAAACTCGATCAGATAAAAAGAAATCTATAGACAGAAGAGAGCCCCAGGTCGTGCCCCCAGTTCAGCCGGAATCAAGGCGACATGAGCCCACACCGAGATCTCTAGTGGATGAATATGGCCCTCGGGAGCTCTTGAACTCTCCTCCTGACTGCTTTCCTAGCTCCCTCAAAGAAGAGCAGCTTGATGTTATCTCTCGCTCCTTTAGGATTGATAGAGCGTGTATGCTGTTGCCGGGGGAAGGAGTGATGCCGTACAACCCCCCTGAAGGATATTTCGCTTATAGTAGGTACCATTGTATGTGTGGGGCCATTCCCCCGATCAACGCTTGGATAGTCAGCTTCATCACCTACCTAAAGGTGGCCCCTTTCCAGCTTCATCCCAACTCTTACGCTATCCTGGTGAGCCTATTCATCATTTTCCAGAGAAAATACGGGCGTCCCCCTTCCAACCGGGAGATCCGATATTTGTACAACTTGAGAGGCTATAAGAAGGGGTCTCTGAACATCAGCTTGGAATCGGCCGTGTTCTTCAAGCCGGTCCTGGACTTATATTCGAAGTTAAACATGTTCAAGAAAGAATGGTTTTTTGTCAAGGATGACTCTGTTTCTATCCGTCGCTTCACCTCCGGCTATAAGTTGAAGCTTATTTATAACTTACGTTCTGATTGCAATGCTTCCTCTTATGTGTTTTTATTTCTTGCTAGTGACAGGTGGCTTTGCGGTCGTGGAGAACGATCGCCTGGTTCAGATGGCTGCGGAAATAGAATCCATTTCGGGAAGGGAGAGGTCGGCTTCTTACCTGATCAAGAATGCTACTCTTCTGTAGCACAACTTGATTCTACCACGTTAGTCTGTGGTCAAGCAGAGAGATACAGCCGAGGAGAGGGCTGCGAAAGCTAAAGGAGGGCCACGACGAAGAGCAGCAAGAGGAAACCCTTCTCGATACCTCCACTCGTCGGGGGGAAGAAGCTCAAGAAATCCGATGGACCCTCCCCTAGCACATGTCCATATGTTTCGCAGGAGGAAAATGTAGAAGAGGAAAGAGGCGAGGACGAGAGCAGAGGTGATGGAGAAGGTGATGGTGGCGAAGGACAGAGCGGTGATGGCGTTGGGGCTTTGTCTTCTGGGCAAGCATGGGAGATCCAAAAGTGCACAGATGATGCTTTCCGCGAGGCTTTTGAGGGGTTGGAAGAAGGATCGGCCTTGGTGGAGAAGACGAAGGAAGCTGACAAGGCGGAACTGGTGCCGATCCATCTTCTAAGAGCGTTTCAGCCAGGGCAACTCCGGCGATTCAAGGTGAATTTTTGACTCCTACCGACTCCATTTATGATATGTATTTAGGAATATTTCATGGCCAGCTCCCGTTTCTTTTCACTTGATATATTTCTTGAATTATGATTCAATGCAGTCTCATAACACTTGGTTTTTATTACAAGAGCGGGTAAGGTGGCCAAGACATCAGACATTCGACACCGTCTACAACAATTCAAACTCCTCAAACCTTCCGCTAAGCCAAAGCCTCCGGCCAGCCGTTCTGGGGACGTAGTCGACTACCGTCCTTTCTCGGAGTTATTGAAGAGGATATTCAAAAGAAAAGGAGGAGGCGCTCCATGTTCGAACCTTCACCTGGACCTCTGCCCCCAATCCAGCCTATTCACGATATCACGGGGGAGGATACTGAGTTCATACCCTCTCTGCCTCCATCAGAGAATCCTACCGTTACTCATATTGATCGTCCCGGCTTGGCTTGTAATCCATTTGCGGGTCATCCAGATCTCGATCCGGGTTCTCATGATATTTCCTTTGACGAGGTTACTGGTGAGCACCTTCTTCCTCGCAATCCTATGGTAAGGGTGTTTGATGAGGCCAAGGCCCTAGACCTTGATTTGCTTACTACTCGGATTGTAACTATGGGGGATGAAGCCAAGGCAAATATCGACCGGGTTGCTGAGGAGACTAGGAAGTTGATGTGGCATCACGCCCGACTGGTCAAGGCCGGGTAGGAAATTGGGAGTGCCAACATAAGATTACGGCTAATGGTTGCCGACCAGGCCAAGCAACTCGCCGATCAGGTCATCCAGATCTCTCAGCACGAGGCTGCCTCCAAACGGCTAAAGAAAACTATGGAAGAGGATAGCAGAGCCGAGCTGTAGAAAATGGAGGCCATCTGCAAGGAATGGATCGATATGGCTATTGCAACGGTGGATGAGGTTCGGAAAGCGGATCTCGAGCGGGTAGAGGAGTTATCTGGGAAGCTTGAAGCTGCGGAGCTTGCTCAAGCCAAGCTGAAGGAGGAGATGGAGGCGATGAGGAAATCCCTTCAGGCTGACCGCTTGCGATACCGATCGGAGAGGGATGCCACCGTTGCAAAGTTGTCGGCTTCTGACGTCCGAATGAGGGAGTTTGAGGAGGACGAGGGGATGATGGATGAGATGCTCCAGGATATGTATTTCCGTACTTGGAAGCAGGGAAACTTATCCTAGATGGATGATTACCCCCGGATCATGGCCAGGATTTATCTCCGGGCTCTGGAGGAGGCCAAGGCTGATGCGGATAAGGAGGGTGGCATGGCCTTCAGAATGGATGAGATCACGGCCCAATTCACTAAGGAGGAGAAAGTGGCGGTGAAGGAGGGCATGCAGCTGCTTGCTGCTGAGGAGGTAGGCGTGCAGTTGGGGGATGATGATCAAGGAACAGATGCTGGTAAGTTTTCCCTTTTTGCCTTTTCATAGCTCGGTTGCTTATTGTTCATTCACTGAATTCTTCTCCTGAATTGGACAGGCGGCACCTCTGAAGCGCCAACTACCTCTGGTCAGCATGCTGGGAGTTCTGATCCGGTGGTTATTTAGACCTCGGAGAGCCAGCAGGATAGAGGCGAAGCCCCGATGCAGTCGGTTCCTTGGCTTGATCTGAACATTTTTCAGTTTACATGACATCGCCGTCTATGTTAGTCTTAGAACATTAATGTAATTTTCAGGCTGTGATTATGTAACGAACAACTTGATTTTTGGCATGTAACTTTATAACATAAGCTGATTTTGTCATGTTTGAATGCTGTCGTTATTTCGATGTGTTGCATAAAATATAGTTGTGCATGTGTTAGTAATTCAATTGTGTTTGACGCTAAGTTCTAGCTTAAAATACAATTCCATGTCTTGCAATGTAAGTGTGATGTGTGAATAAATTATAGTTACATATTTATGTACAAGGGAAGAAAGTACCGCCTTTCAAGTTTTAGCTGTAGATGGTAGCTTTTAATGCCTTCTGTAATCGAACGTGTAATGCAGCTCAGTGACCTGCCATCCAGCTGTGAGTTCTTATTCCCATTTGCGAGTGTCTCCCATTTTGTGTCCTGCACTTTAGCGACCGTTATAGAGGATAGGAGGAATGTTTTTATAAATAAAATGGAAATATAAGAAATAGTAAAACCTCCAATCACAGAAGGCCTTCGATGCGCTTAAGTTCGTGGCAAACGGGCTTTGTAGTCACTTTCTCTAGCTGTGGGTCTTGGAGACATTTGTCACCATCTTACGCCTCCGCAGGGAGTTTTCTTTTTAACTACAGCCGTACTTAAGACACATCGGAGCCGATATCGCGCATGGTAATTACCTGGGCCATTATGGCCCGTAATCGTGGGTATTATTCGATTTACCATGGCCGGCTAGCGCGGGTGCCGATCGTCAACTGTGAACTGCCCCTGGATGGCACACCTTATGTTGGGGCTTATAATCGGTTCACAGTTGTCGGCGAGCCAAACGCCGTAATGAGCTGCCTAGGCTATTTTCGGCCTCCTTGGTGGCTTATAATCGGCTCATTACAGTTGGCTTTGAGGGCCGTTGCGAGCAATGAGTTAACCCACAGCAGAGGGATGCTGGAGCAAAAGTGTCTCATTGGCGAGGGCATAGATTCGTATAGTACCTGTTAGGTCTTGTCCAGGTGAGGTTGCGTCGTGAAGTGTCTAGAATGGAAATGCCATTACACAGGATTCTGTTCAAGTGAAAAGGATAAAGCTTAACAAGCAGCCATGATATAAAGGAACAAGTTAAAAGGAGACAAGATTTTTAAAGTGGTTCGGCACGAAAATGCCTACATCCACTGATTCTCTTTGTTAATCCACTTTATATGGGCAGTACAAGTTAAGAAAAGTATCGATGAAGGTGTTTGATGTTCCATGCCCTCTGGAACACCTCTCCGTCCACTGTTGACAAAATATAAGCTCCATTGTGGAGATCTTCATGAATTACATATAGTTTGTCCCAGATGGGATCTAGCGCTCCGGGGCACGGGAAGATTCGCTTGAGGACAAGATCTCCTTCTTGTAAACTGCGGTGCTTGACTTTGGAATTGTACCGTGCTGCCACTTTTTCCTTGTGAGCTGCTGCTTTGAGTGCTGCATCATTTCTTCTTTCTTCGATTAGATCCAAAGACATGTGGAGGAGTTCTTCGCTCTCTTCTGGGTTGTAGTGGATCCTACGGTGGGATGGCACTACAATTTCAACTGGGAGCTTGGCCTCCGATCCGTATGCCAAAGAGAAAGGAGTATGCCCTATTGATGTTCTGAAAGACGTGCGGTAGGCCCAAAGTGCCATAGAAAGTTCATCCACCCAAGCGCCTTTTGACTTTTCAAGCTTCTTCCTGATTAGAGTTTTAAGAATTTTTTTGACAGCTTCGACTTGTCCATTTGCCTGGGGATAAGCCACAGATGAGAAGCTTTTGTGAATTCCGTGCTCTTGGCACCAGTCGGCGAACTCCTCGCTGTCAAACTGAAGTCCATTGTCCGATATGATTTTGAGTGGAACCCCGTACCTGCATAGAACATTTTTGATCAAGAAGTTAATAACTTTTGCCAAAGATATTTTATTTAGAGGTTCCGCTTCCACCCATTTGGTGAAATAATCGACTGCCACTATAGCATATTTGGCTCCGCCTCGGCCCATCGGCAGTTCGCCAATCAAGTCAATTCCCCATACTGCAAAGGGCCAAGGGTTGGTCATTTGAGTAATCTCATTTGTTGGTAGTCGAGGAATCTTAGCAAATTTCTGACATCTGTCGCATCTTTTGAAGAAGTCTAAGGCGTCTTTGTTTAAAGTGGGCCAGTAGTATCCATATCGGAGCGTCTTCTTCACCAGAGTCTGTCCACCAGTGTGATCTCCGCAGCTCCCTTGATGGATGTTGGATAAGATTTTCTGGGCTTCCCTTCTAGCAACACACCTTAATAAGGGGTTAGAGAAGCCGCGCCGATAGAGGATGCCTTCTTGTATTGTGTAGCGGGAAGCTCTCTTCAAGATTTTCCTGACTTCGTTACGCTTGTTGGGTAGTGTGCCATCTTGTAAGTATTTCCGGATAGGAGTCATCCAGGTTTCTTCTTCGGTTGCAACTATCAGATCTTCTTGTTTGAAACTTGGGGCTAGTTGTTTCGAGATGGCTACTGTTCTGGAAATGGTGTTGTTCTTCATGCTAGCTTTCTTTGCCAACTCGTCGGCCTCTTGATTCTCTTCTCGAGGAATGTGTTTTATTAAATAGTGATCCAATTGATCGAGTAACAGCTTGGTCTTCTTTAGATATGCCGTGAGTCGTTCTCCTCGAGTCTGAATCCTAGTACTTGGTTTACGATAAGTTGAGAATCACTATGAAGACATAAAGAACTGACTCCAATTTCTAAGGCAAATTCTAATCATGCTATTACTGCTTCATATTCTGCATCGTTGTTGGTGGCGGCGAATTCCAACCTTAGGGCATAGTGCAGCTTCCTTCCCCTGGGGGTGATTATCACAATACCTGCCCCCGAGCCATGTTCGTTTGATGCTCCATCTACAAAGAGATTCCACTTGATATCTCCTGTTATTTCAGATTGCTCCTTACCTTCGTTGGTAGTGAATTCAGCAATGAAATCGACCATGGCTTGTTCCTTGATGGCGGTACGAGGATGGTAAGTGATATCATATTGACTCAGTTCAATGCACCATTTAAGTAGTCGTCCAGAAGTGTCGGGGCGATGGAGTACCTGCCTTAGTAGTTGATCGGTTAAAACTCTGATGGAATGAGATTGGATATAGTGTCGCAATTTCCGTGACGTGATTAGCAAACAGTATGCTAGCTTCTCAAGTTTAGGGTATTTGGCTTTTGCCCCCGTAAATCTCTTGCTTACAAAGTATACGGGCCGCTGCGCGTGGTTGTCTTCTCTCACCAAAGCGGCACTTAGGGCATGGGACGATACATCATGGTATAGGTATAGTTCTTCGCCTTCATTTGGAGTTGAGAGTACTGGTGGTCTCTGGAGGTGTTCGATTAGGTTAAGGAAGGCTGTTGAGCATTCGTCAGTCCATTCGAACTTTCCTTTGTCTTTCTTTAGAGATTTGAAGAAAGGGATGCATTTGTCAGTTGCTTTAGAGATGAATCTGCTTAGGGCGGCCACCTTCCCGTTTAGGCTTTGCATCTCTCTTCGAGTGGATGGTATCTTGATATCTTGTAAAGCCCGGACTTGTTCGGGGTTTGCTTCAATCTCCCTGGCATGGACGATGAATCCGAAGAACTTTCCCGACGATACTCCGAAGGAGCACTTTAGAGGATTCAGCTTCATTCCATATTGGCGAAGTACTTGATACATCTCGTCCAGGTGGTTTATATAATCGTTGGCTTTCCTCGATTTTACCAGCATGTCATTCACATAAACTTCCATAGTTCGTCCTATTAGTTCCGCAAACATCTTGTTGACGAGGCACTGATAGGTAGCTCCGGCGTTTTTAAGTCCAAAAGGCATTACTCTGTAGCAGTACAATCCCCGGTCAGTGATGAAACTAGTGTGGTCTTGATCGGAGGTGTGCATAGGAATCTGGTTATATCCTGAGTATGCGTCCATAAAAGATAAGAGTTCATGCCCGGCCGTGCTGTCCACGAGTTAATCGATTCGGGGGAGTAGGAAACAATCCTTCGGGCAAGCGTCATTTAAGTTGGAGAAGTCAATGCATGTTCGCCACTTCCCGTTAGCCTTCATTACCAGTACAGGGTTGGCGATCCATTCTGGGTAGATGGCTTCTCGTATGAAGTTATTAGCAAATAGGTTCTTTAGTTCTTCCTCGAGGGCTGTTGATCGTCCTGCCCCCATACTTCTCTTTTTCTACTTTACTAGCACCTTGGTGGGATCGATGTTCAGTACGTGGCACGCTACGTCTAGGGAGATTCTAGTCATGTCAGCGTGCGTCCATGCAAATACATCCAAGTTGTGGCGAAGAAAATCGACGAGTTGATTCTTCAGCTCTGCTCTTAACTAAGACCCGATTCTCAGCAGTCTACTTGGGTTGTGTTTGTCAACAGATACAAATTCCATGGCGTCTGCAGGCTCCGCGGTGGCCTCCTCCTCTTTGTCCCTTGGGTCTAATTCATTGAAAGGATCACTGGTATATCGAAGAGGAGGGGATTTCTTTAGTTGCTATGCTTCCAAGTTTTTCTTGCAGAGAGTAGTCTCTGCATCCTTCCCTTTATCCTTCCTGCGGTTATTGCGAAGTTCAGTTACATAGCAGTCTCGAGCAGCGTATTGATCTCTCTCTACTTCTCCTATTCCATTGTCTGTCGAGAATTTCATCTTCAGGCACCACGGGGCCAGGACAATTTGGAAGTCGGATAGGGCTGGTCTTCCTAAAAAGGCGTTGAAGGCCGAGTGGTTATCTATCAGCACAAGTGTTTGTTTCCGGACAACGAAGCGGAGATGACTTCCTATTTCGACAAAGAGGTCCAATTGCCCGAGGGGCATCTTCGCATCTCTAGTGAAACCGTGTAGTGATTTGTTTCAGGGAGACACATCCTTCATTGACAGCTTCATTTTGTCGAAAGCATGCTTGAATAGAATATTTATGGAGCTTCCAGTATCTACCAGAATTCGAAAAAATTCGGTTGGGCCGAACCAGGCAGAGATAACCATAGGATCCATGTGAGGGTACTGCCTTCCTTCTTGGTCTCGCCTACTGAATGTGATGTCATTATCCTCTTTCCGCTTCGGGCGGCTTTCTACCACTATGGAATTGATGCAGTCTACATTGTTTTTAAGTGACTTTCCATATCTTTCCATTTCTGCCCAGTTTCTGTCGGCGATGTGTGGTCCTCCCGATATTGTATGGACCACTATCTTCTCTTGACTGGAACCGCTGGTGTTGTGATTTCTTCCGCCTGCCTTTGGGTGGAGTCGCCCTGGGTTCTCCTTGGTAGGAGCTGGAGTCCTGTCCTAACCCTTTACATAGTGTTCCAATCTCTTCCTTCTGATGTATTCTTCAATCAAGTCCCGGAGATGACGAAAATCATTGGTATCATGCCCATGGGATTCGTGGAAATGGCTGAACTTCCCAGACTTGATTGCATGATCTGATTCCTTCTTATATGGGGGCGTTTGTATTTAAGCTCGTCTTGGGTGGCCAGGAAGATGTTTTCGACTGTTTCATTCAAAGGATTGTAAGCATCAAATCTTGGTCCTAGCCGATATAAGTGTTTTTCACCCTTCTTGCCCCCAGCACTATCTCTGGAGTCATTTCTTCGAACGTCCTTTGCTACTGCGGGTGTGCTCCTATGAGCTGACTTAGCTTGTTGCCCTGTCTACCTTTCAATGGCAGCGTCTTCAAGTCTCATATATTTTCCGGCTTCATGGAATAAGTCGGGTAAGGTAGCTGGTTTTTCTTTCGTTAATCTTCTAGCAAACTTGGTATCCGGATGTACGCTACTACAAAGAGCCATTAGGATAAGTTTCTCATCGGCATCTTGGACTGCGGCCGCTGCGGCGTTGAATCGGGTTAGATATTGTTGCACTATCACTCCGGGCTTTTGTTTGACATTAGATAGGGAATAAGCATCCTTGGGTTGTTCCATATGAATGCGGAACTGGCTGATGAACTTTTCTTTCAACATTTCCTATGAGCCGATGGATCCTCGGGGTAGATGGCAGAACCAGGAGGTAGCTAGGTCTGCCAAGAATAGTGGGAAGCATTTACACAACACTCCCTCTGTTGCTCCGCTCATGAGCATATGTTGTGTGTATCTCTGCAAGTGTACAACGGGGTCAGAGGTTCCCTTGTAAGGTTCCATTGTTGGCATTCTCCATTCTCGGAGGGTGATGGCAGTTTCGATATTGCGGGTGAAGGGGCTGATTACCCTAGCGCCTATCCCCCAATCCCTTTGTTCCCGTTGGACGCACTCTCTGAAAATTCATGCCATCCTTTCATCAGAATTTGGGGCGGATAGAAATGAGTTTGGTTCTTCTCTGCGGGATTGATTCTGTCCGGATGACCTGTAGGGATGGTATCGTCTATCACTCCTAACATTTTTCGGTGACTGTCTTCGGTCTTCTGGGAGCTTGCTTGGGTCAGCCACAGTTGGCCCTTGTCTTGATCTTCCCCCACTGGGCTTTGTTCTAAGCATTCCCTCGGGCATAACTTCGTGCTGGACTCTAGCTCGGCCCCGTCCATTGGTGTTCCCATGGTTAGGTAGCATGACAGGCTCGGCCATATCCAACCCCTGCCCGGTACCTCCCCCGTTGGGTTCGGTTCCAAGTGTTTCCTCGGGTCGAAATTCGGACTGAGTCTGGGCTCGGCTCCTACCATTGATATTTCTGTTGTTAGCCTCCTCGAAGAAGAAAGTTCTTTGTCTCCTCCCAGATCCTCCAGACTGGGACTCGCCCCATGATTCGGTGTTGCGGTTGGAATCTTCAGCATCGCTTAAGCGTGACATGAGTTGGTCCACCAAAGCTTCTTGTTGAGATGTGAAGCGGTTAGTTACTTCAGCAACACCCTGTCCGGATCTGCCTTAGTAATTGGTTGCTCCGTGGCAAGGGATGTCGGATTTGCCTGATTTCCATTTGCTGTTGGAAGGAACGATTCCCTTGATCTGTGATTACTGGATCCGGAATACTGCTAGTCGCGATGTTTTTTCCTTTGTTAACATCTTTCTTCTGCTTGGGCGGCATGTTTTCCAAGCAATGAGCGAAGCTATTAGGAAGAAGGTTGAGGGGGAGAAGCTGAAGCTTCTAGCTCGAGTTCTCAGTGAAAGCACCAAAATGTTTGCACAAAAAATGGGCAAACACCTCCAAGTCGTATGATTTAGTTGATTATACGTTGTTCTTAGTGATTTGGCTGATTTATGAAAATATATAAAATAGATGGACTAAACTGTAAAAGACGCACAAGTTTATAGTGGTTCGGCCAGAATGTGCCTACGTCCACTTTATATGTTATTTTCCTTTACTTTTCAAGTTACAAGTACAGAGCTTTGATTACAAGTATCTGAAAGTTGTTTGAAAGTTCTATCCGTGCTTGAGCTCTCAAAATTGTCTGCCATTGTTGTACCCCTGCCCCTCTATTTATAGAGTGAGGCTGGGGGGTAGGGGTCTTGGATGTATATAGCCGCTGGTGGGCCTGGGCTGATGTAGTCTGGCCTGGCAGTGTTGGTCTGGTACGCCTTGGTCCGGTTGTCAGTGGATGGATTTTGGTTCGGTGGGACTTGGTCCAGTGGTGAGTGGTCCGGTAGTGGTTGGAGCGGTGAGGCCTTGGATCGGTGGAGGTTGATTCGGTGGAGGCTGGTCCGGTGAGGTTGGTCCGGTGGAGCTTGGTCCGGTGAGGCCGGTCCAGTGGAGCTTGGTCCAGTGAGGTTTGTCCAATGGAGCAGGGGAAGTGTGTTTGAACTGGTAGTTAGTGGGAATGTGATTGGTTCGGCTATGCAGGGAATTGGGGTTGGTTAGGTAGCAGGTGGAAACATGCCCAACAAGAGGAAAATGTATACACTAGTTTATAATATCAATCCACTTCAAAACTAGTTCAAAACACCTCCTCTACACTTCTAAAATCCACGTCCACCACCCCACATCACCAAGACCATGAGTTTCAAGCTTGTTCGTGCACATATTAGGGTCTTGGACTCAATTCCATAAGCTCTGGTGCGTCGATAGCGGAGCTATTATCAATTTTATATTAGCTCGATGGGAAAATGAAGGTGAGAACTCCTAAATTATAGTATTATATTTATGGGTGATGATATGATGTTTAAAAATAGATGTTTAATATGCTTTGATAATCAAGTTTGTTTTTTAATATGAATGTTGAAAATATATGTGAGTCAGGGAAAAACATGGCGATAAGCACGAAGGAAATCACTTTCCTCTATGTTAATGAATTGGTGTATATGAAATATTAGACTTCTTTAAAACAGTTGAAAATGAGTTTGAGATGGTTTATATACATTGAAAAGTGTTTTGATGAAGTTTGAATGAGTAAGGAAAATTTAGTCAAAAATAGGTGCGCTGCATAACGGTAGTTCGCGATTTCGCGCCACAAAAGCTGAACGAGTATGTAAAATGAAATATAGCTCGAAATTCTTCGTGATAAGAAATTTTCAAATTATTCTATCCATTTTTTCCAACAAATAAGGAAAATTGAGATTTTGATAAGTAGATTTTGAGATATGATTAAAACAAGCTTCTTGAAGAACCGCGGTTTTGAAATTCAGAATCCGAAACTGGACTTCTTTGAAAATGATATTTTTAAATTGTTTAAAAATGTGGAATAAATCTTATAAATATTTTGAAATGTTTTAAAAGTGATTTGATTAGTAAAAATTAGTTTTCATATAATAAGAAGTCTTTTTGATTTATATAGCTTAAAAAGCACTTTCCACAGTACTTTTCTGTAAGTTTTAAATTTTGGTTTTACACTTAATGATTCTTTTCCAAATCATTTATAAATTTTTTTTAAATGGATAATTAAATGTTTTAATGATGATTAGAGGTTTTATAACTTATTTAAGAGAGTTTAACGTAAATGTTTAAAAGAAAAGCTATTATAAATAAAGTGGTTTAATTGTGGCTCTAAAAGCCGACGGGTAGACTGGATTTTTCTATTCATGAGATTTGAATGTGAGGTGCTTAAACTGAGGAGATATTCAAGAGTAACCAGTGCCCTGCCTCACTTGGTCCCTTCCTAGGGCGAGGGAAAGATAAGGCCAAAATGTCGAAAATGAGTTAAGTATAAAAGATTTAGATTTCCAACTTTGATTTTATGAAAATGATCTTCTTATGCTTGGTGTTAAAGCCCGTAGAGGGAACTCGTACTGTTCGTGGAATTTAAAAGATGATTTTTCCATTATTCCACCCGCAGAATTTTTTGAATACAAAAATTGATATTGAGTAGAATCAAATGGTTTTTATAGATTCTACTCATTTTATATTCACTATTTTTGGATTAACATCCTAGATAACATGGTTTTAACTCAATCAAAATTTCAAGTTTTGAATTAAGAAATCTTTTTTAAGATTTAAATGAAATGATTTGGAAATGTTTCCCTAAGTTAAAAAATTAAATGATTTTGAATTATTTCAAGTTTAAAAAGGGTTTTGAGTAATCAAAGCTTTTGATAAGAGAGGTTTAATGATTCAGTGGATAGAAGAAAGATTGCTTTAGAAATATATATCTCCAAAGGAGATTTTTTAAAAAGAACTTAAGCAATTAAAGAATGATTCCCAATTCACAAACCCACTTTTTATTGAAGATTGGATCGAAGGAACCGAGGTTGGATTTGGGATAATTCATGTCTAAAAACCACTTCGAGCCAATGTATGCATTCGAAAATGAAGACCTGGTAAAGACAATGAAGGATAATGACCGATGATTTTCGAGATGAAAGTAATACTTGTTTATAATACTTGTTAGCTCCCAAATACTAAAGTAGGAGTGGTCCTTTCATTTCTAAAACTTTTTGGGTTGCAAGGACTTCTCGCTACTAATCCTAAGGGTAACTCCCAACAGGATGTGGTAGGAGAGTGCCTTTGGTTTCGTTCAATCCTAGAAAGAACCTGAATGGACGAATTTCTGCCATTGCATTTCTAATTACATAAGTGATCTTTATGAACGTATTATCAGTTTGTTGGCGGAGAAGGCAACTTCTCTTTGCTTAACACCCTTTCCTAAGATGTACGAGCTCAAGATTTATACATTGTAGAAATCAGTTATTTGATCATGGAATGGTTGTGTGGCGTTTAAAGGAAGATGATATGCTATGTGAATGGTAATCGTGACCTTTAGCCTCACACCCGGAAATGATCGATACAAGGTAGATGGAGTTGGGCATGTGGTAAGCAACCATTGGGATATGATCATCCTTCTATAGATATATTTATTCCCGCTGACATTCAGGACTTAAATTATTGTGAATGTATGCTATGAGGGTCCACGGATAAGTCTGTAACGACCGGGTTAATGATATATTCAGTACCATCTAGGAAGAGGTACGCAGGTCTTGTGTTGGTAGAGGACCATCAGTTGGGCCTCGGTACATTCCTCTAGAGATGTACTACCGGAAGGTAGTCCCTTTACCTTGTCATTTATAAGGAAATCCATTCTCCAATACGAGCCTGCCATTTTGTTTGTAGAATCTAGTATGCTGGAATTTAATAATGTAACAATTTCCGCTTAGATTAAGAAATTTACTTGTAAATGTTTTCAAAGATATGCCATTAAAAACAATACCAAGTGATTTTACGTAATAATGACTTGGTCATCATAAGGTAAAAACTTGTTCCATGTTTATATGCACGTTGTTCTTTTGAGATACTTTTTTGTTTTCAAAACGTGTATTTTGAGTTCTCACATCAGTCTTGTGACTAATCTGGAGTTTATTTTCCTTATCCTCAAACTTTGGGTGGCCTAATTTCCCTAGGTAGCCTAATAGTCAAGTTTAGTATGGAAGAAATTTGGATGGAGCTCAAAGCATGGAGTTGGAAGTTTTTTTTGAAGATTTTTCTCCATTTTCACCACACTCTTGTACTAGAGTGTTTCGCATTTGTAAGGATAGGAATTTATAACTGTGCATGTTTAACTCTGATACATGTATTCTAAACTTCCGTTGTAAAGTTTATACTGAAATAACATATGTGAGATTCTGTTCTCTCTTTATCTCTTTCTTACCCTTGAGAATGCGCTTCTCTAACACTTGCTTTTATGGCAGTAAATACCTAATATGTATTGGTGTCAATTTTTGAGAGTCGATGAAACAGGTCCTCGTAGTGTGGTATTAGAGCTTAGATTGAGCGAATACCTAAGCTTGATCGGGATAAAAGACTCATTAGAGATAGGTTAGTAACACCATAGGATGAGTAACTCATTGTAGACAGGGTTAGTAACGCCCTAGAATGAGTTTGAGTATATATTATGAGTAAAAATCATATACAAATGAATATGGTTTTATATGAAATCGGTTTACCTATATATATATATGTATATGTATGCATATTTGGAAAGAAAAGAATAATTTGGTAAAATTTTCAAAGAATTTTTGAAATAATATAACATTTTCGTACAAAGAATTTTGAAAAACTATCTTTAGAAATGAATATTGAAACATTTTTTGAGTATTAACCAAATCTCTCTACCTAAATGTACGCTAGAAATTTCCTACTACTTATGTCTAAAAGAATAATTGTTTACCTTGTAGAAATTACATTGGGGAAATTACACGAAAGGAGATCCTCTAGAGAAAATTGGTAGAGAAGGATAGCCTCATTTTCCCCTCTAGCGATGAAGAGGAGAGACCAGAATATCCGTCTATCAATGGTGGGTTTCCAGTCGAGGAAGAATATGCCTTATGCACTCGAGGAGGTGAAAATGGATACCCTATTGCTGAAATGCTTATACCATCCCCAACTCTAGAAGTTATTATGATTTCTAGTGATGATGAACCCAGGCAGGCATCGGAGGGAAATTTGATAGCAGATCCCGCTAGCTCCATTTTTAAACCTATAAAAGAGATTGAGCTTATGGAAAAAGAATCAAAACCCATGGAAGTGGAAATAGAACTTATGGAGGAAGAATCAGAGTCAATGGAAGACCCTGGTTCTATCATATCAAGCGAGTGCAACAGTGTAGTAAGGGATATGGGCGGGGAGCATGTCGTATGGTAGGAGGGATCATCTAGTTCATACATAAACTGGAATGAGATAGAAAGCAACAATGAAGAAGCAACAGAAGAAGAAGAAGAGGGAGTTGGAGAATTCGAAAACCTTTAGGAGGAAAACCTACAAGGCTTAGAAGAATTAGAAGAGGACAGGGTAATTCCTGGAATACTTGTCTGTAAGGGACAAGTCCCACGGAACCTACCATAGCTGCCCAAGGGAATGGGAGAGTTATAGGAGGAAAACGGCAATGAGGCCGACGAGGAGCTGGACAGTGATGTAGAAGGAGAAGGTGAAGTGATGATAGACCTTGGTAATTGGAGTCCACCATGATCTTCGGACTCGGAAGAATAGGAGTAACATTTGGGGAGTTGAGGATAGTTCTATTATGTATAAGTTGGATGGGATGTTTATTTGATTTAATGTTTTGTATTAATGTAAGGACGGGAGGGGAATTTTTCCTTTTGGACCCAAGCTTCGAAAAATTCAAATGATGTAAGCATGTAAGAATTCATAATAGAATGTTGTCCTAACTTCTCAATAGTACGGATCTTTAAAATAAATATTCGGAGTTATTAATGAATGGTTTTGGTTTCGTAGTAAACGTTGTTTTAGCAACATTTGTTTTTAAACCCTTAAATGAAACTTTGGAAGAAATTTATGGGTATATTTAGATCTTTAATAATGGGATTTTGAAGATAATAACAAGTATTGGAGTCTTTTATAAAAAGATAAAAAAATATTGTAACTAACATGGTATAAAAAAGAAGTTTATTATAACAATATTTTGGTAATAATTGTTTTAATCTCTTTGATTTTATTTTAAGAAAAAAAACTTGTTAAGTAAATTATGAATATACCTAAAACAATTGAATAAGTATATGAATACTTTTATATATTGAAAATGTAAAAGTAATGTAATAAATATGTATAAGGAAGTTTTAATTAATAAAAGAGTATTTATTAATAAAGTAAGTTTAACTAATAAAGGAAGTTTTAACATTTGATATTAGCTAAATGAAGTTTATGGTGATTTATCAATTTAATGAATTATTTTGAAAATAAGTTTTCGGAAACCATTAAGAAATGTTTTATAATAAAGAGATATTTATCTTTTGAAAATATATGTTTTCTCTAAGTAGAAAGATTTGTAAATAAAAATATAAAATGGTTATCAATAAAGAAATATCTTTATAAAAGTTGGAACAAAGAATGAAAGATTTACGAAATATTTTCATAAAAAATTTCTTTGAAAGGTTAATAAATACATATGAAGTATGAGAATTATTTCGTCAGACGATTTAAATCTAGATTCAAGTGAAGAACTTTGATGTGTCTAAAACTTATCCGCAAAAGGATTTACCACTCGACTCTTAACGACGAACATTGATGAGGGTTAATGGATAGATGCTCGAGTTTTCTTTCATAGTAGAGAGTATGCGAGGAAAACTAATGTTCTGATCAGAAGCCTAGTCACAGTCCGTACTAGAGGATCGAGGATCAATACTTGTCCGGAAGTAAAGATTGTGAATTCGAATAATAGATCGAATCAGATATTGTATGCGGGTGATCTGTATACATCGTACGAACGTAAGTTTAAATTTAAATATTTTGGGCTAACCTTTGGGTTTTTGTTTTGGTAATTTCACGATGAAATTCTTTTAAAGGGGAAAGTCTATAATGACCCGCAAATTTATCACTTTGACAATTTATATTTATTTTTAAATTTATGCAAATAGAAAGATGATAATCCGAATAATATTGTTTTAAGTGATAAAAATAGCAGTAATCTTATTTTGAATAAATATTTACAAAAATATTTTCCTCGAAATTTATACCGATAAAATGGCGTCATATAGATTTATGAATTTAATTTGAGATTTAATAATTATTTTAGTTATCCAAATAATTATTTTAAATGATGGTATTCCATTCTGAATGGTTATAAAGTGATGATAAATCATTTATAATATTTTTTTATAAAAACATATATTTGATTGGAAAATACAAGGAAAAATCGATAACGCTTTATCAACATAATAACAATTATTGTAAATAATTGTTAAAATTAAAGTATATGGTTTTATAATTCAAATATATTCATTTTAATTAATTTAAAATGAAAAGAAATTTATTTTTAAATGTATTTTACAAATATATGTACATTAATTAATATGTTAAAATGTGATCGATAATCGGTTCCCTGGATTTCAATGATTTAACAAACAAAAGTTATTCGAAGACATTCAAAGTTTTATGCGCCTATACGTACATGCATATATATGTCACATGCACATGATAACATATACATGTGTACACAGACACACACACACGCACGTGCGCGCACACACACACATATATATTAGTATATGTGTATGTATATGTATATTACAAAAATAATTTAATAATTCCTAAGGATTAACCTTTAAGTAAGAATAAACAAAAAATCAAATCATTGTACCACACCATCACCTCACATCACCATCACATAGCTTGGGGGGAAGTCGTGCGTGTAGAGGGGTAGGCGGGGTGTGGGCCAAGGGCGTTTTAGTAATTTTGCTTTTGAATATTTTATTCCTTTTTTTGCTATAAATACCACCCCTCTTCTCATATATTCCTCATACCGTTCCACTTCTTCTTCCTCTTCTTTTCAAGCTTTCTAAGGGCCTCTCTAATGGCTTGTTATTGATAGAAAAAGATTATAGAAAAGTTAGAAAAAAATATATTAAATAAAAGAGGAAAATGTATACACTAGTTTACAATATCATTCCACTTCAAAACATGTTCAAAACACCTCCTCTATCCTTTCAAAATCCACATCCACCACCCCCACACCACCAAGGTCATGTGTTCCAAGCTTGATCGTGCACATCTAAGGGTATTGGACTCGATTCCATAAGCTATGGTGCGTCGATAGTGGAGCTACAGCTGATTTTATATTAGCTCAAAAGGAAAATGAAGGCGATAACTCCTAAATTATAACATTATATTTTTGGATGATGATATGGTGTTTGCAAATGGATGTTTATATGCTTTGATCTTCAAGTTTGGTCGTTTTATATGAATGTAGAAAATATATGCAAGTGACATAAATACACGACGATAAGTACGAAGGAAATCACTTTCCTCCATAAATTAGTGTTTTGGTGATAAATATATTAAACTCTTTAAAATGATTTAAAATGAGTTCGAAATGTTTTATGAAAATTGAAAAGTGTTTTTGGTGAAGTTTGAAAGAATTTGGAAAATTTAGTCAAAAAAGGGCGTCGCATAACTACGGTTCACGATTTTGCGCCATACAAGCCGAACGGGTATATAAAATGGAATATAGCTTGGAATTCTTCGAGAGAAGAATTTTACGAACTATTATATCCATAGTTTTCCAACGAAGAAAGAAAATCAATATTTTCACAAATATATTTTTAGATATGATTAAAACAAGCTTTTTGAAGAATCGTGGTTTTGCAGCTCGGAATCTGAAACTGGATTTCTTTGAAAATGATATTTTAAAACTGTTTAAAAATGTGGAATAAATCTTATAAATCTTTTAAAATGTTTTAATAGTGATTTGAGTAATAAAAATGAATTCTCAAATAACAAAAAGTCATTTTTATTTATATAGCTTAAAAAGCACTTTCCATGGCTCTTTTCTATAACTTTTAAATTTTAGTTTTAAACGATTCTTTTCCCAATCTTTTATAAATGCTTCAAATGGATAATTTAATGTTTTAATTGGTTGGAGGTTTTCTACTCATTTAAGAGAGTTTAAAACAAATTTTTAAAAGAAAAGCTATTATAAATAAAGTGTTTTAATCTTGGCTTTAAAACCCGACCAGTGGACTGGATTTTTCTATTCATAAAATTCGAATTGAGGTGCTTAGACTAAGAAGATGTTCAAGAGCAACCAGTTCCTTGCCTCACCTTGTCTCTTCCCTAAGTGCAGGATAGATAAGGTCGAAATGTCGAAAATGAGTTAATTAAAAAAGATTTAGATTTTCAGTTTTGATTTTATAGAGGTTTTGATAAAAAGATAAAGAAAAATTCCTTATTCATAAAACCTCTTTTTATCGACGATTGAATCGAAGGAACCAGGGTCGGATTTGGGGTAACTCTTATCTGAAAACCACTTCGAACCAATGTATGAGTTCAAAAATGAAGACCTGATAAAGAAAATAAAGGATGAAGACCGAAGATTTTCGGGATGAAAGGATTACTTGTCGATAATTCTTGTTATTTCCCAAATACTAAAGTAGCAATGGTCCTTTCATTTCTGAAACTCTTTGGGTTGCAAGGAATTCTCACTACTAAAACTAGGGGCAAAATCCCGACAATATTTGGTAGGAGAGTGCCTTCGGTTTCTTTCAATCCCAGAACGAACTTGTATGGACGAATATCTAGACTTGCATTTCTAGTTACATAAGTTATCTCTAAGAACGTATTATCTTTTTAGTAGTAGAGAAGGCAACTTCTCCTAGCTTAACACCCTCTCCTTAGATGTACGAGCTTAAGAGTTATACGTTTGTAGAAATCAATTATGTAGAGTAGATGTAGCAAGGCTATGTGGTTCGCAACTATTAGGATATGATTATCCCCTTCTAGATATATCTATTCCCATTATGACGTTCAGGACTTAAATTAGTGTGGATGTATGCTCTGAGGGACCTCGGATAGGTCAATAACGACCGGGGTGATGACATATTTGTTACTATCTAAGAAGAGGAAGGCCAGTCTTGGTTAGTAGAGGACCATCAGTTGACCTCGGTACATTTCTCTAAAGATGTACTGTCGGAAGGTAGTCTCTTCACCTAGTCATTTATATGGAAATCCATTCTCCAATAAGAGCCATCCATTTTGTTTTTAGGACCTATTATGCTGGAATTTAATAATGGTAATAATATCGGCTAAGATTAACAAGTTTACTTGCAAATATTTTCAAAGATATGTCATTACAAATAATATTAAGTAATTTTACGCAATAATTATTTGGTTATCATAAGGTAAAAAACTTTTCCTTGTTTACGTTCGGCATGGTCTTATGAAAAAACTTTTTATTTTCAATACGCGTATTTTAAGTTCTCACACCAGTCCCATGACCCATAGTTTATTTTCCTTTTCTCTAAACTTTAGGTTCCCTAATTTTCCAGGCGGCCTAGCAGTCAGGTTTGGTGTAGAAAAATCTGGATGGAGCTCAAAGCATGGAGTTAGAAGTTTTTTCTGAAGATTTTTTTTTCGATTTTCACAACACTCTTGTACTATAGTGTTTTGCATTTGTAAGGGAAGGAATTTATAGTTGTCTATGTTTAATTCTGATAAATGTATTTTAAATTCTGCTGTAAAGTTTATATTGAAATAACATATGTGAGATTCTGTTTTGCCTTTATTTTCTTTCTTACCCTTGAGTCCTCTTCTTCGGCACTTGGATTTACAACACGTGAGTACCAAGGATGTATTAGTGTCGGTTTTCGAGAGTCGAAGAAACGGGTCCTCACAAGGTGATTCTCAAATAGGGTATAGTAGGAGTACCTTCAGTTTATCCTATTCCTGGACAACTTGTATGGATGAACGTCTGACATTGCATTTTTAAGACCATGTGCATTGGTCTTTACAAACGTACATCTATTTAGTGGTGTAGGAGGTAACCCCTCTTATATTTAACACCCTTCTGACGCGTTTGAACTCAATGGTTGTACTTTTGTGGAAACCAATTAGTTGGTCATTGGAAATGACAATGTGGCATTCAAAGTGGGATTTTTCATGTGAAAGGTAAAACGAAACCTCAAGCCTCACACATCGGTAATGGCAAAAATAGAGATGATGCGCCAAGGCTATATGGGTCGCACCTATTAGGAGATGATCATCACCTTTTTAGATTTCCCTCTATATATCGAGTTTTTTGTGTATTATATGGCCATAGATAGGTTGGGAACAACCAGGGTGATGACATATTCTGTACTATCTATGGTAAAGGTGCGCTGGTTCTTTGTTGCTAAAGGGCAGCGGGGCTGTGCTTCGTTATATTTCTCTAGAGATGTAATGTACTGATTGTAGTCCCTTACCTTGTCATTATTGAAATCCATTCTCTAACATGTACCTTTAACGAAATTGATTTTATACCTGAATATGGCATTGAATTTAACAAATGTAACAATTCTAGCTATTATAGTATGTTTTTTGAAAGGATTTTCAAAGCAATGTCAATAAAAATAATATCAAATGTTTGATAAAAATGTTTTAGTTATCATAAGGTAAAAACATGTTCGTATTTATGCGTGGCATTATCTTATGAGATATTCTTCTTTCCAAAAGTATTGTTTGAAATCAAGGTCGATCTATGACACTGTCATATATATTTATAATTCATGTCTCACTCTAGTTTGCGGAGCCTAGTCCGGGTATTTTTAAATGTATGTCAGATCCGAGTAGTTTCAGGATTAGCTAAAAACACTTGGAGTTTACAGAGGAGAGCTGGAGATCTTCATCAGCGTATTGAGTAGTTTACTTTTCCATTATGTTTGTTGTTTTTTAGCATTTGTAGTTACATGTATTTGTAACAGCCAGGCTGAGCTTAGGATAGACTCTGATATATTTATTGAAATAATATATGTTATTCCATTCGCGTGAGATTTTGTTGTCTTCTTTTTCTTTTTACCCTTAACTGTCCATCTTTTTGTTCAATTTGAGTTGGACATGTGTGGTTTATTGTTAACCTAAATTGTATGAAAGTGTAGGTCGGTACATGCATGCTTAGCACCGACAAGGGTAATAGGTACAGAAGTATTATCCTTAATCAGTATGTGGTGTGGGCTGTTACAACACCCTACTAATTGGGTTGCCCATATATAGATGTTGGGATTTATACTGCAACGGACATACTTGCCCCTCTTTATACATGAGTATTGTAAATTTATAAATGTATATATACAATATCATATGTTATAAATATTAGTTGCAAAGAGTGAAATATTATAAATACAACATATATGCATGCATACATTAAATAAAGATTATTTAATGCAATAAAATTAATTGTTAACATTCACATGTATTTTGAAACAATTTTAAATTTATTATAAATAATTAATTTTAATATATATACACCCTTAAATGTATTTCGAAATTTATATATTAATACATATGTATATATATAAGTCTTTCTAATATATGTGTGGGTGTGTGTATGTATATATATCTTAAGTAATATTTAATGTTATAAACATGCGCATGACATAAATAAATACACATTTATATTTAAAAAAATCCCTTTTTACTTTCTTTCCGCAATACAACGATGTACAAATTTTTATTTTATTAGTTTTCTTTGCTGAAAATTATAAATAAATTAAAATTAATTTTAAAAACCGAAAATGACATTTAAAATTTTACACTTTTTTTACGGTAGTTAAATTATATATTACGTAATTTTGAGTTCATTTATTACAAATACGTGTAAGTTTAATTTGATTAAGTAATGTATTTATTAATTTAAATATTCAGATTTGATACATATATATACACATTTATATATATATATTATTTTTTTGACCACTAAAAATATGTTTACTGATAAATATATGAAATAAAACATACATTATGTTTGTTTATACTGTATAAATTATCCATTTATAATTTTTTTTAATGATATATATATATATATATATATTAAATTCAAAATTAACTTTTTTTATACATTTGGCGAAGAATTATAAGAAAAAAATTAATTAAATATATATACATATATGACCATCTTATTATGACAGCACCGATATATACACATTCACGATATTGGATTCCTAGCTTGACCATACATGACATTGTATAATCGATATATATATACAAATATATATATATATATATATATATATCTGTTTGTTGGTGTGTAAGAAAACATACCTCTGCCTATTGCCTAAAAGATACACATTGAAATGAAGAATCCAAACTCCTTGAATTTAATCTTGTATGCAAAAGTTGTAAGCTCCCAAACACAACTACCACCAACGATTGAATCAAAATCAATTTGATTTTGAAAAATGCTTGAATAATTAGAGGAAAGGGATGGAAATTTCGACTAGAAATATGATGGAGGATGTGATTTCCAAATGCTCAAGCAAAAATAAGCGTTAAGGGGATTACATAAAGGAGATCTAAGAGTGTGAAAAGTGGATCTAGATCCCTTTATTTCTCTTACTATTTCTTCTTTTCTTTTAGTTCAAATACCCCTTCACCATGTCGAACATGGCGTGTTTACCATGCTCCATTAAATGTCGAAAATCACAAGCCTCGTATGGGCTTCAAATTTACTACAAGTTCGAACAATATTCATCGCATTTAAATCCAATTTAAACGTGGATCGATATAGTATATCGATCGTATCCATCTTATATGCACACTATTTAATTTTGTTCAATACACATCAAATAAAATTTTGTAATTAATATTTCATAAATATTGATTGATTTAATTAGGTTATAAAAATTATAATTGAATTAAATCAAGTGGTAAAAAGAGTATTTAACATTTCGGTTGTGTGACTCTTAGGTGCAAATTTGGTCAGCTATTAATATCCAACAATTCATGCATCACTTAACATGTAGTGTGACATTATGGACAAATTTTTTGCTTACTTAGCATCAGTAAAATCCAGTTTTATTTTATTAATGTTACCCAGTAGTGATAATTATGTACACAAATTCTATTCATCAAAATTATATCACTTTTGACATATGAAATTCGGTAACGATCAAATTCCAATATCAACCATATTCAACTCTATATCCAAATAAAAGTCCTTAGTTTAATAATAACAAATATTATTAACTACACTGCTTTGATCACATATTTTAACTTCAAGTTGACTTTAGTTGATCGTGATATTAACCTTGGATAACCGAGGAGACGAATCCTCTCTAGAATGGTGTTTCACTCCTAATGCTTCCGCTCTATCCAACTATAGTCATTTGATGGATGTCGTGTCATGATTTAACAATAATCAAAGTGGACCTTCAAATTGAAGATCAACGGCATTCTCAATTCGAGAGAACCGTGTAATTTTGTCACGTCGATATTTTTTTGTTTGACCTTAGCTATGTTAACAACAGAAAATTATCGAGTGATTCATTCCATATTTATCCAATAAATATCAGTACATAACCCCTTGGTACCCCTGGCAGCCATGGATAATACATTCCCAGTATTTGGAGAGCATTACATACTTTATTCTCAACGAATTCATCAATATCCAGTTAGGTATGTCTTAACTATGAATATTTAAAATGGTATTTTTATATTATTATGATAAACCACTCCTGGTTACAACACATTGTAACTACTATCATAGAACATACCATTTATGAATTTCCTATTAAATATACTTTTACTTCTATTAATTAATTAATATATAACACATTATATCATGTTTATAATACAAAGAAAACATCTTTTATTTCGAACAAGATTTGTTATCAAGTTTGATATGTGTAATAATTACATAATTGCACCTTGGATGTACCACTAACTCTATCAATATTTTTGTGAGAAAGGTTGTTCCTCAACATCTTTAAAGTGTCTTTAGATTAGTGGGACATAATTATAGAAGAGACTAATGAGCAGGCCATGAATTGGGCTGAATTTAGACGTCACTTGTGTCCTTAGTTTATATTTGTGATGGAGTAGGACGTGCAGCTTGATCGTTTCATCCATTTTTAGCAGGGTAGCTAATCAATGAAATAGTATGTCAACCAGTTCAGTCCTTCTGCTTAACTTGAGATTGAGATGGTCAATACTCCATTATTGAAGGCAAATAAGTTTGCTAAGGGTCTAAAAATCCTTGGTTAGAGATTCATTGCTTAGTCATATCCCCATAAGGAGGCCATTTTTGAGAGTCTTGTTGGGATGGCTCTTTTTCGTAAGAACACCTACAGGTTTCGTTAGAGTTAGCGAAGGTGGAAAGAAAACCAACGTTCCAACTAAAGTGCAAATTCCAAGTAAACTTATGCAAAAAGGAGAGCTAATATATTATGCCACTCTTGCAACATAAAGGGTCATTCCTTTACAGAATTTCATGCAGCTAAGGTGAATGTAAGTTCTTCAATTGCTATCAGCTTAGCCACTTAAAGAAGGATTGTCCGATGTTTCAAAGGGTAGGCAAGTGATGATGACTTATGCTTTACAGGCATTACCAAGTCCTAGTTGGCCTACTGCTTAGGGAAAAGAGAAGAAGCTCATTTATTGAGGTTTGACTTGGATTTATGTCTAGGTAAGATTCTGAAAGACTGAGCAGATGACTTATTTACATTTTGCGGGGAGTCATTCACGTTAAAAGTGTTTTTCCTTGTGTTAGTAAAGATTAGGTGATGAGAGTAATCCCATGTGCTGAAGAGGTGTTTTCCAAGGATTAGTGCATTCACTTTCTAGTTCCTAGTCCATAGTATAAGCATAAGGTTTCTAGGTGATTTACACCAGTTGGGCAAGGGTTTTGACTCGATTCTTAAAAGCGAGCACTAGAGATGGATTCTTGAGATAATTAGGAGATTTCTAAAGCATGATTCTATTCGTATAAGGAAATTTCAATAGTCAGATCAAGGAACCAAACTAGAGTTTGCATGAGAGTAGTCAAGTACCCAACCCTAGTTCAACAAAGAAATCTTATGAGCAAAGGATTGGATCGGGTATCATATATCATTTTGAATGATTTTAGCCGATGTAAAATTTTAATATAATATAGTTAAGATTGCTTATGATAGTTCAGGGATGGACTTCTTAACTAGTTTTGTAATGATTCAGTATTCTAAGGGCGATGTATGCAAGCATTGTAGTACACTTAGTATATTATAATCATTAACATTTTGTGGTTGATGAGAGTTTGACCCAAGCAAACACAAGTGTTTATATATCGTCATGTAATAATGATTGAGTTATTAAAGTTTTCTCCTTTGGAGAATGAGTTCTGTTTGGAAGAGAAGGAAAGGTTAGACTTTGATTGCTAGATTCATTTGAGAGTTTAAGGATCGATGATCCAACATATTGTAAAAGTTTTCCTTTTTAGGGCGAGCAGTTTAATAGTCTTTCATGTATTGTATTCATGAAAAGACCTATACTGTAACATCCCAAAATTTTGAATTTAAAATTCGGTAAATTATTTGAACTTTTTAATTTAATTTATGAAATTTCAAGAGAAATAAAATATTGTAAATATTAGTATTATAAAGTTATATGGAATTAAATAAATAATTGATAGTTTAAGCTTAAAATAATAATAAATAAAGAAAAGAACATATTATAAACAAGGAGACAATAAAATAAAAGTTGAAGTCGGACCAAATCAAAAATTGATTACAAAGAAAATAAGATATGCAAGATCTGCCAAACAAAAACATTAGATTATAAGAGCCTACAAAGTAAAATAAACTTTGTACTTGCAAGAGTGTAAAGTAAAATTGCTGTAAACAAGAGGGAAGCATTGTCATTAATGCTTTCATTAAATGCCATTTACTCTTCAGCATGTACAAGATCACATCAGCTGAATTAAATGCATGGGTTTAGTCAAAAAAATAATATAATCTAATTAAAGAAACTGTCGCACTAGTAAACCTTCATATATCTGTACACATCCACATGCCTTTGGTTCGTTCAAAGGAAAACCCTGATAAAGATCAGAAGATAAAAAAGAAAGAAAATAAAAGCAAACATCACTATTTTTTTACAGATTCAAATTCAGTTATACAACAAAACAAAAAAGGTAAAAGAGGAAGAATCAAGCTGTTTGTTTTTCAAAACAGAAGCATCTCTGTTCATCCTTATTTTCAATGTGAGTAACTAATTTAAATCCAACTAAGAATGTATCTGTTTATTGCGTATGAAGTCTGAGTTTGCAGTTGCTATGTATGTATATATATGCGTGAAATTTTCCTCTGCGAATAAATATGTACAAGTGCATATGCCTGCTCATATGTAACTCTTTGTTTCTTTAGTTTCAGAGCAATCCAACTTGATCAAAACCCAATATCTAATCATTTGATCTCTGTTAAGCTAAAGGCTTCAATACAAAATGTTGTTTGTTTATAAACCAAAGTAGAAAAAAAATTATTTTTAGCCAAATAAATTCAAGTGGAAGTATGAAGTTTCATAATTTTGAGGAAAATGTATAAACATGAAGAATTCGAGTATAACAATTTGTTGAATCGAATATATACATTGAATCATCATGGAAAATTATGATTTCTAAAACAAAATTTTTGATTTTTCAATTTGTATGTTGAGAGCAGTTTTGAGTTGAACGAAGATGGGTTTTCGTCGAACCCAGGCAATCGGAGGATGGTTGATGATCGAGGCTTCGCGTGGAGGTGTGCGAGGCTACGGTGAGTAGAGGAAAAATAGTTGGTGGTGGCCACGGCCACGGTGGCGACAGCGGCAAGCGTTTGAAGTTTCTAACCCTAGTTTTAACGAGGGGTCGCATTTTTGATTCGTTCTTCCTCCATGATGCATCGAGTGTTCGAAGCTTTGGGAGGTGGAAGATGGGACGTAGGCGAGTGTGTGGCTGGAATTTCGAGCTTCCTGGTGATCGTGGTTGTCAGAACGATGCAGTTCCAGGTTTGGGAGGGGTTACTGAGTTTGTTTCCAGGTTTGCCTCAATCATTCGATTTAGATTTCGAGTTGTTTTGTGAATTTTGATGGTCGGGGTTGTAAGGATGGGAAATTGCCAATGTGAGCAGGCCGGTTTGGTTGACCGGAGTGGGTCGAAGTCACGGTGCAGGTGCATGAACCATTGATGTGTATCAGTGGCATGAGGTTGAAGAAGAAGATCTTGGACTAGAGGTAACCCTCGGGAAATTTGCATGATAGCTCGAGTTCAGGCTCGTGTGTTTTAAGTTCATGCCGAGTCAATTTTTAACACTTAAACAAATTTTTAATATTTACAAGTCCTCGGTTAAGTTTGGCAAGAACCCGAAGCAAGTGATGCTTCGACTCGAGAAAACACTCGGGTTTGACTCGGAGTAGGAAAGTTTGTACTTGGAGTAAATTTCATTCGTTATAGGTTTCGTTATAAAACCTGTCTGTTTAATTTTTGAAACAGAAATTGAAATTTTAAATACAGATTTTAAAACTGAATGTTTTTAAAAATACACTTTAACACTAATTAAATCATTAATAAAAAATAAATTATCTTGGAGATAAATAAATGGTGAAAATGATAATTAAGGTAAATAATTTTTATTAACTAATGGTTTTGAAAAGAAATTAAGAATGATTTGCAATTTGTAGTTAAATTGATTAATAAACAATTAAGTGTTCAAATTAATTTGTAATTACAAAAAAGTTAAGTTAATTAATTAAAATTGGCAGTTAATTAAAATAACTAATTAAGAAACAATAAATCGAGATAATTAAGATTAAATTAATTTATCCAATTCTAATCATTGATATAAATTAAGCAATAAAAATAAAATTAAGCGGTTAATCTATTAAATCGCACTCACATTGATTAAAAATAATTGTTCGGCACTAGATTGATATTTTTGTTCTGGTTGCGATACTATGTGATGTAGATTGCTATGTATTGTCCTATAATTGTGATTTGTTCTGTATTGATGTGAAAACCATGTTAGCCGTAAAACGGCATTTTAACTTCGATGCGACAGGGAATCGGATTTCAGTTTGTTATTCGAAACCCACATCGAACCTGTGGATTTTTGTGAATGACATATCCACATGTTTTTAAAATTGACCCTCACTATTCGGTTTAGCCGGGAAAGGACCTTTGTGTTATATAAACCACTTCGAATAAGTGATACGATAAAATGGATGAGCATTGAAGACGGTGGTAAAGACCGGGTATCTTCGAGAACGATAGGATAACCTGTCGAATGACTCTGCACTTAGTTGCTCCGGTATAGAGTTCTCCGTATGTGATGGGGAATCCGATTGGGATTGTCGCGCCCATATTGCAAGGACTTCTTTGGAAATGCCTTCGTTCTGTTCGAACCCAAAAAAGACTTGTATGGATTGTATGTCTGACGTTACATTTGAGATATAAAGACGATTTTTTTCAAATACATTTCTGTTTGTGGCGGAGAATTTATTCTCTTAGCTTAACACCCTTCTCTGAGACGTACGAGCTCAGAGATTATGTATTTGAAGGTTATCAGTAATATATACCTAACTTGGTAATGTGGCATGCTGAGTGACGTTGGTCATTTGTTGATCAAAGCATGGCTTTGTGAAAAGCGTAGCATTGCAGATGAGACTTCGTCGAACCTCACACCTCGGAATGGTCGAAACAGGAAAGATGCAGCAAGGTTATTGGGGGTAGCGCCCCTTAGGGTATGTGCATTTCCTTCTGGATAGAAGTGGTATCATGGTATGAAGCCCAGATACTTAACTTATGTGGATATCGCAGATATATATATATATATATATATATATATATATATATATATATATATATATATTACTTTGTTATTATTGCTGTGGCCCCGGATAAAGGTTGGTTACAACCGGGGGATGGCATGCTCATGTCAATAGTTACCTAGTTAGAGGTAACCTGGCCTTGGGTTGGCAGAGATCTGGTTTGGTTCTCGGGCCGTCCCTCCAGAGGCATACCCATGTGGCTCAGGAAGTTCCTTAGCTTGACCATTTGTTGGAAATCCAAAGAAACATACGAACGTAGTACAATTTTAAATTGTATAACCTGCCATCTTAGGTGGTAGCTATAGTAGGCATAGTATAATGGTACCTATGCTGGCTAAGATTTATATTATATTTTCGAAATCATTTTCTACACTATGCCCTAATAATAATATCTGAAAATGTTTTCTCGTACCAAGCATATTTGACTATCATAAGAAGAAATCACCTCCAATTCTGCAATTGCATTGTGTGTGTTGCGGGAGGTCTTATCATAGTTTCATTTTAAAAGCATACCGAAATTCTTTATAAATCTAGTTTCTTTAAAAGCAACTGTTTTTGTTTACTTTTACCAATCCCATGACTGACCTGAAGTTTATTGCTTCTTTTCTAAACTTTGGGTGCCCAAAATTTTTACTCGGGCGGCCTAGTAGTAGTTTTCATATTCTGGAGTTAGCAGTATTTTGGAGCTCTTATCTTGGAGATATTCTAGAAGCTTTTGGAGATCTCAGGTATTTAGCTTTTGGGAGTTCGTTATCACTTCTTTCATTTGAAGACTTTTTGGGAATATGATCACCGTTGTATTATTATGATGTTTATTCGGAGTTGTGGTGTATGCATTAAATACTCTGATGTAGTAATAGATATTATACTGTTGTATCTGTGATATATGCATGATATTCATTCTGTTCCGCTGTTTTATATCCATCTGATGTTGTTATAAGCTCCATCCGAACTGAAATTTGATGTTTGAATCTCCGGCAGTTGAATACAAGTGAGGTATTTGATGTCGACTTTTGAATGCTGAATTTTGGGTCATGAAAAATTGGTATCAGAGCTGAAGGTTGAGTAAGAACTTTAGCTACGGTGTATAACACATTAGATGGCTCATTAGAGATAGGGTGAAGCATACCCTAGAATGAGTATAACCAAGATTGAAAATCTAAATTTTCTTAGTTCATTTCTTTTTACTGTTGATATTCCTTAAGATATATCATTCGTATATCTAAATCAATTTTTCTTACTAATTATAGATAGTAAGAATGAGCGGAAGGATAGGAAGAGCTAGGGGTCGAGGAAATGCCGCAACTCCTAATCAAGATCCCCCAACAGCAGTTGTAGCAATAGATGTCCAACAGCAGCCGCATCTGGCTGATTTGTATAAAAATTTCTCAAAGCTTGGTGGCAAACCGTTCACCGGCGAGGAGTCAATTGTTGAGGCTCAAGCATGGGTAAGATCATGTGAGAAATTTTTTAAAGGGCTAAAACCGCAAGACGAGCAGATGATACTTATAGCTTTTTGGCAGCTCCATGAAGAAGCCTCAGCCTGGTGGGAAACAGTCATTATTGATGAACCAGAGGAAGAGTTTACTTGGAATCGTTTTAAGGAGGTGTTTGAAAAGCGTTATATGCCGTCGACAGGAATTTCTATAATGTATTAAGAATATTTAGATTTTAGCAAGAAAGCTTGTCATTTGAAGAGTACTTAAACAAGTTCAACGAACTATCCCGTTTTGGTCCAGAGTTGTTAAACACGCCTCTTAAGAAAAATGAAATGTTCATCCGTTGAATGAACCAGAAGTATCACGAAAGGATGACAACACACATCAAAGAATCTTTTTCTGATCTTATTGATATGGGATATAGGTATGCCACACTGGATATGCAGGAGATTCCAAGGGAAGGAGGAAATTCAAGTAATCGGAATTGGAAGAAAAGGAAGTTTGGGGGCAAGAGGCCACAACAAGACAAGGATAAGAAGAGCAGTCAAGGAAATTCGTCTAGGAACATAATTTGTTACAATTGCCAAGAGAAGGGCCATTATTCAAACAGCTGCAAAAACCCAAAGAAGCAAGTTAAGAAGGAACAACCTGTGAGGAAAGATGAAGGAGCTAAAGAATGCTATAATTGTCACAAGCCTCGGCATGTTATTAAAGATTTCCCAGTAACGAAGCAAGCACAGGTGGCAAATGTTTATGCGATAAAGAAAGACCCTTCAACTTCGAAAGCAGATAAAGGAAAATGTGTTCTGGAAGATAACCTTACTATTTATGACAGAGCTGTTAGAGTTTTATTTGATACGGGAGTTTCACATAGCTTTATCTCCCAACAAACCGTAAGTGAATTAGAACTTAAAACCGAATTTGTTGACGACCCTATTTGCGTGAAAAATCTAGTTGGAGGGCCCGTAAATCTTTGTTTATATTGTAAGAAAGTTCCTATTTCATATGCTTTCTACCAATTTCCTATCAACCTTTATGTCCTCGAATTTAATGAATTTGAAATCTTACTCGAAATGAACTGGTTATCGAGATACGAAGCTAAATTGGATTGTAATAATCGGACAATTTTAGTCAAAACAAACCTTGGAAATGTTATTGAATCTCTTGTGAGGATCCAAGTCCAAAAAGAGATAAATTGATGTATACTTTGGGATATCCTGAACCCAGTTTGCAGTCTATACCTGTTGTTCGGGAATTTTCCAACGTATTTGAAGAAGTAAAATCCTTACCTCCACACCGAGAAATACATTTCCAAATTGACTTAGTACCCAATGTCCGTCCTGTTGTTCACGCAAGTCGGAGGATGGCACCTAGGGAAAGAATTGAATTAGTCAATCAAACTCAAGATTTGCTAAAGAAAGGATTGATTCGCCCTGGTGTTTCCGAATGGGGTTCTACTATTGTATTTGTGGCTAAATCGGACGGATCATTGAGATTGTGTGTAGATTACTGCGATCTTAATAAACAAACTCTCAAAAACAAATTCCCTTTACCTAGAATTGACGATCTATTCGATCAACTTCATGGCACTCGATTCTTTTTTATGATGGATTTAGCTTAGGGATTCCATCTGCTGCGAATAGCCGAGGATTTTGTTCATTTAACTGCCTTTAGGGGTCCTAACATTTTCTACGAATGGTTAGTTATGCCTTTCGGATTGACCAACGCTCCCACATACTTCGTAGACTTAATGACTCGAGTGTTTCGAGAAGTATTGAACAAATTTGTCCTTGTATTTATTGATGATATCTTGATTTACTCCAAAAATGAAGAGGAACATATTGAACATCTCAGAACTGTTTTGGAGATATTAAGGATGAATATCTTATTGGCTAAATTTTCTAAGTGTCACTTTTGGGTCAAAGAAGTCAGATTTCTGGGTCATATTGTTAATGAATAAGGAATTTCTGTTGATCCAAGCAAGATTTCTGCAATTCTTGACTGGAAGCAACCCATTACTCCTAGAGAAGTTCGAAGTTTTCTGGGTTTAGCGGGATATTATAGAAAGTTTGTATATGATTTTTCTAAGTTGGCCAGCTCATTGATTAAGCTAACAATGAAGAATGCTAAATTAGATTGGACCCCAAAATGTGATGAAGCTTTCCAGGAATTGAAAAAGTGATTGACTACTGCTCCTGTTCTCGCTATCATTAACGGGAACCAAGACTTATCTGTCTATACTGATGCGTGTGGTGATGGGGTAGGTGCAGTATTAATGTAGAATGGGTAGGTAGTTGCCTACGCGAGTAGACAATTACGTCTGCACGAGAGAAACTACCAAACACATGATTTGGAGCCTTTGGCTGTTGTTTTCGCTTTAAAAATTTGGCGACGCTATCTTCTGGGTAAGAATCTTTTCACCTTTCTTAACAATTTACGAACTTAACTTAAAAAATATACTTAATAAACTCTCTTTGTTTTAGGTGAAAAATTCGAATTATTCACCGACCATAAATCCTTGGAATATCTCTTTACCCAGAAAGATCTGAATCTGCGACAACAACGCTGGTTGGAATTTCTGGAATCTTATGACCTAGATATTCCGTATACACCCGAAAAAACTAATGTAGTTGCCGATGCTTTGAGTAGAAAACATGTTATTCTTGCTCATCTTGTTATCACTCCTACTCTCCTCGAAAAGGTTTCCAGCCAGCAAAAAGAAGATGATTTTCTTCATCAAATTTATGAGAAAATGCGTCGTGAAGAAAATACCAGTTTTGAGATTGACAACAGTAATATTATAAGGTTGAAAGGAAGAATTTGTGTCCCTGACATTCCTGAGCTGAAACGTGAAGTTTTGGGACGAATGCCACAAGTCCAAACTCAGTATCCATCCAGGAGTTATAAAATGTATAGAGATATAAAAAGGACTTTCTAGTGGAGGACAATGAAAATGGACATATCCATATATGTGAGTCGTTATGCTACTTGTCAACAAATCAAAAGCGATCAAAAGAAAGTGGCCGGTTTACTTCAACCTTTGGAAGTATCAAAATGGAAATGGGATCAGGTGTCGATGGATTTCATCAACAGATCGCCAAGAACCAAGAAGGGAAATGAAGCAATTTGGGTTATAGTGGCTAACCAAAACTGCTCACTTTATCCCAGTGAAATCCACTCGGACTGCAGCAAGCTTGGCAGGGCTATATATAAAGGAAATTGTTCGTCTTCAAGGTATTCCCAGCTTTATAGTGAGTGATCGTGATCCGATCTTCACTAGTAGATTTTGGGAGGCATTCCAAGCCGCTTTGGGAACAAAATTAAATTTCAGTACTGCGTATCACCCATAATCTGATGGGCAATGTGACAGGGTTAACCGAATTGTAGAAGTCCTATTGCGTGCTTGCATTCTCGATTTTGGTGGTTCTTGGGAGGACCATTTACATCTGGTCGAATTCTCTTATAACAACGTCTATTAGGCCAGTATAGAAACGGCTCCTTCGAAGCTTTATATGGTCGTCCGTGTCAATCACCTACATGCTGGATTGAATCAGGTGATACACTCGTCCTTGGACCAAATATGATTAAGGAAGCCACGGAGAAGGTTGATTTTATTCGAAAGAAATTAATAACTGCTCAGAGTCGTTAGAAGAACTATTATGACCGCCGAAGAAGGTATTTGGAATTTCAAGTTGGAGATTCTGTATTTCTAGAAGTGTCTCTGATGTGGGGTGTATTGAGATTCGGGAAAACTGGAAAGCAGGCACCGCGTTATATTGGCCCTTTTCCTATTCTGGAAAGGATTGGTCCTCCGGCATATCGAGTGCAGCTACCCAACTAGTTGTCTGGCGTGCATGATGTGTTTCACATTGCTAATCTTCGAAAGTATGTGCACGATCCAGATAGTATTATTGAAGAAGCTGCTCAGTAGGATCTTGAGATCACTCCTAACTTGGCAATTAAAAGGGAACCGATAAAAATTGTTGATCGTGATGAAAAGCGATTCCGAAACAAAGTTGTGAAACTGGTCAAAGTTCAATGGAGTGGCGATCCAAAGGACTGTACTTAGGAGACTGAATATAATATGGAAATCATATCCGAATTGCAGAGTAGACATCTCGGCTTATTGGTAAGCCATTTCCTTATTTATCTGAATTCGTATATTCTTTATTTGCGTTTCTCTCTCTTTCAATTTTGAGGACGAAATTTTCTTAAGGAGGGATATTGTAACATCCCAAAATTTTGAATTTAAGATTTGGTAAATTATTTGAGCTTTTAAATTTAATTAGTGAAATTTCAAGAGAAATAAAATATTTTAAATATTAGTATTATAAAGATATATGGAATTAAATGAATAATTGATAGTTTAAGCTTTAAATAATAATGAATAAAGAAAGGAACATATTATAAACAAGGAGAAATAAAATAAAAGTTGAAGTCAGATAAATCAAAAATTGATTACAAAGAAAATAAGATATGCATGATCTGCCAAACAAAAACATTAGATTATAAGAGCCTACAAAGTAAAATAAACTTTATACTTGCAAGAATGTAAAGTAAAATTGCTATAAACAAGAGGGAAGCATGGTCATTAATGCTTTCATTAAATGCCATTTACTCTTCAGCATGTATAAGATCACATCAGCTGAATTAAAAGCATGGGTTTAGTCAACAAATAAAAAAAAATCTAATTAAAGAAACTGTCGCACCAGTAAACCTTCATATATCTGTTCACAAACCCTTTCATATATCTGTACACATCCATAAACCTTTGGTTCGTTCAAAGGAAAAACCTAACAAAGATCAGAAGATAAAAAAATAAAAATAAAAGCAAACATCACTATTTGTTTACAGATTAAAATTCAATAATACAACAAAACAGAAAAGGGAAAAGAGGAAGAATCAAGCTGTTTCTTTTTTAAAACAAAAGCATCTCTGTTCATCCTTATTTTCAATGTGAGTAACAAATTTAAATCCAACTAAGAATGTATCTGTTTATTGCTTATGAAGTCTGAGTTTGCAGTTGCTCTGTATGTATATATATACATGAATTTTTCCTCTGCGAATAAATATATACAAGTGCATATGCCTTCTCATACGAAACTCTCTATTTCTTTAGTTTCAGAGCAATCCAACTTGAGCAAAACCCAAATATCTAATCACTTGATCTCTGCTAAGATAAAGGCTCCAAATACAAAATGTTGTTTGTTCATAAACCAAAGTAGAAAAAAATTATTTTTAGCCAAATAAATTCAAGTGGAAGTCTGAAGTTTCATAATTTTGAGGAAAATGTATAAACATGAAGAATTCGAGTATAACAATTTGTTGAATCGAATATATACATTGAATCATCTTGGAAAATTATGATTTTTGAAACAAAAGTTTTGATTTTTCAATTTGTATGTTGAGAGCAGTTTTGAGATGAACGAAGATGGGTTTTCATCAAAATCCAGGCGATCGGAGGGTGGTTGATGATCAAGGCTTCGCGTGGAGGTGGGCGAGCCTACGGTGATTCGAGGAAAAATAGTTGGAGGTGGCCACGGGCAAGGATGGCGACAGCGACAAGCATTTGAAGTTTCTAACCCTAGTTTTAACGAGGGGTTGCATTTTTGATTCGTTCTTCCTCCATGATGCATTGAGTGTTACGAAGCTTTGGGAGGGGAAGAGGGGATGTAGGCGAGCGTGTGGCCGGAATTTCGAGCTTCCTGGTGATCGTGGTTGTGAGAGCGACGCAGTTCCAGGTTTGGGAGGAGCTACTGGGTTTGTTTCCAGGTTTGGCTCAATCACTCGATTTTGATTTTGAGTTGTTTTGTGAATTTTGATGGTCGGGATTGTAAGGATGGGAGATCACCAATGTGAGGAGGCCGGTTTGGTTGACCGGAGTGGGTCGAAGTCACGGTACAGGTGCACGAACCACTGATGTGTATCAGTGGCATGAGATTGAAGAAGAAGATCTTGGATTCGAGGTAACCCTCGGGAAATTTGCATGATAGCTCGAGTTCAGGCTCGTGTGTTTTTAAGTTTTTGCCGGGTCAATTTTTAACACTTCAACAAAATTTTAAAATTTACAAGCCCTCGGGTAAGTTTGGCCAAGAACCTGAAGCAAGTGATGCTTTGACTAGGGAAAACACTCGGGTTTGACTCGGAGTAGGAAAGTTTGTACTCAGAGTAAATTTCATTCGTTACACGTTTCGTATAAAACATGTCTGTTTAATTTTTAAAACAGGAATTGAAATTTTAAATACAGATTTTAAAACTGAATGTTTTAAAAATACACTTTAATACTAATTAAATCATTAATAAAAAATAAATTATCTTAGGGATAAATAAATGGTGAAAATGATAATTAAGGTAAATAATTTCTATTAACCAATGATTTTGAAAAGAAATTAAGAATGATTTGCAATTTGTATTTAAATTGATTAATAAACAATTAAGTGTTCAAATTAAATTATAATTAAGAATTTGTAATTAGAAAAAAATTAAGTTAATTAATTAAAATTGGCAGTTAATTAAAATAACTAATTAAGAAACAATTAATCGAGTTAATTAAGATTAAATTAATTTATCCAAATTTAATCATTGATTTAAATTAAGCAATAAAAATAAAATTAAGCGGTTAATCTATTAAATCGCACTCACATTGATTGAAAATAATTGTTCGGCACTAGATTGATATTTTTGTTCTGGTTGTTATACTATATGATGTAAATTGCTATGTATTGTCCTATAATTGTGATTTGTTCTATATTGATGTGAAAACCCTGTTAGCCATAAAACGGCATTTTAACTTCGATGCGACAGGGAATCGAATTCCAGTTTGTTATCCGAAACCCACATCAAACCCGTGAATTTTTGTGAACGACATATGCACATGTTTTTAAAATTGACTCTCACTATTCGGTTTAGCCGGGAAAGGACCTTTGTGTTGTATAAACCATTTTGAATAAGTGATACGACGAAACGGATGAGCATTGAAGATAGTGGTGAAGACCGGGTATTTTCGAGAACGATAGGATAACTTGTCGAATGACTCTGCACTGAGTTGCTCTAGTTTAGAGTTCTCCATATGTGATGGGGAATCCGATCGGGATTATGGACGCCCGGATTGCAAGGACTTCTTCGAAAGTGCCTTCGGTTCTGTTCGAACCCAAAACAGACTTATATGGATTGTATGTCTGACATTACATTTGAGATATAAAGCAGATTTCTTTCAAATACATTTCTGTTGGTCGCGGAGAATTTATTCTCTTATCTTAACACCCTTCTCTGAGACGTACGAGCTCAGAGGTTATGTAGTTGAAGGTTATCAGTAATATATTCCCAACTTGGTAATGTGGCATGCTGAGTGCTGTTGGTTATTTATTGATCAAAGCATGGCATTGTGAAAAGCGTAGCTTTGCGGATGAGACTTCGTCGAACTTCACACCCCGGAATGGTCGAAACATGAAAGATGCAGCAAGGTTAGTGGGAGTAGCGTCCCTTAGGGTATGTACATTTCCTTCTAGATAGAAGTGGTATCATGGTATGGAGCCCAGATACTTAACTTATGTGGATATCGCAGATATATATATATATATATATATATATATATATATATATATATATATATTACTTTGTGATTGTTGTTGGGGCCCCGGATAAAGGTTGATTACAACATGGGGATGGCATGCTCGTTTCAGTAGTTACTTAGTTAGAGGTAACCCGACCTTATATTGGTAGAGATCCGGTTAGGTTCTCGGGTCGTCCGTCCAGAGGCATACCCATGTGGCCTAGGAAGTTCCTTAGCCTGACCATTTTTTGGAAATCCAAAGAAATAATACAAACATAGTACGATTTTAAATTGTATAACCTGCCACCTCAGGTGGTAGCTATAGTAGGCGTAGTATAATGGTACCTATCCTGGCTAAGATTTATATTATATTTTCGAAAACATTTTCTACACTATGCCCTAATAATAATATCTGAAAATGTTTTCTCGTAACAAGCATATTTGACTATCATAAGAAGAAATCTCCTCCAATTCTGTGATTGCATTGTGTGTGTGGCGGGAGGTCTTATGGTATTTTCATTTTAAAAGCATACCGAAATTCTTTATAAATCTAGTTTCTTTAAAAGCAACTGTTTTTGTTTACTCATACCAGTCCCATGACTGACTAGGAGTTTGTTGTTTCTTTCCTAAACTCTGGGTGCCCAAAATTTTTACTCGGGTAGCCTAGTAGCAGGTTTCCGTATTCTGGAGTTAGTTGTATTTTGGAGCACTTATCTTGGAGATATTCTAGAAGCTTTTGCAGATCTCAGGTGTTTAGCTTTTGGGAGTTCGTTATCACTTCTTTTAGTTGAAGACTTTTTGGATATATGATCACTGTTGTATTATTATGATGTTTATTCGGAGTTGTGGTGTATGTATTAAATACTCTGATGTAGTAATGGATATTATACTGTTGTATCTGTGATATATGCATGATATTCATTCCGTTCCGTTGTTTTATATCCATCTAATGTTGTTATAAGCTCCATCCGAACTGAAATTTAATGTTCGAATCTCTGGCAGTTGAATACAAGTGAGGTATTTGATGTCCACTTATGAACGCTGAATTTTGGGTCGTGACATATACTACTTAGACATTTCATCTTCATGGATGTTGAACATAATCATGAGAGTTTATACCTTGACATGCGCATTTTGATAATTGTTGGCTACCATTCGTGTGGGTGTAGAATAGTTTTGCCGATTGTTTGATTGCTATTTGTTGTTGCCGATTGTTTGATTGCTATTTGTTGTTGATTGTTATTGCTTATCATTGCTGGTTGTTTGATTATTGTTTATTATTGATTGTTATTGCTTATTGTTGGTTATTTTCGTTTTATTGTTGTTGATTGTTATTGCTTATTGGTGCTTATTGATGTTTGTTTTTGTAGGTTGCTGTAATGACATGCAAATCCATCTGATATTATAATAATGTATATAGAAAGTTAAATAGAATCTAGCTGAAATGCTTGTATCTCACATTTCAGCATAGTTGGGCACAATCAAAAACATACAGGCGCTGTCACAACCTAGTATTTTATGATTATTTTTATTTGTTTATCTTAATTATTTTATTTGAATTTATGATTTAAAAATTTTATTATATTTATTAAAATGGATAAATTTTGTTATTTTAATTATAAATTTTGATTTTTGTGTGAATTATAATTCCAAACCTGAATAAATAGAATATTTCTAGAAAATGTGGATTTTGGCCAATTTGGTCAAACTTTGAATTTTAAATTTTATATTTAAATTTTTGAATTTTGAATTTTATATTATATTATGAAAATAAATTAACTTTCAAGAATTCTGCTTTTCGTTTCGCTGAAATCTGATTTATATTGTGAAAGTTATGCTTTTTACTACGTTGTATGTAAATTGATTTATTTAATAAAATTGTCTATTTTAATTTATATTAATAATATTTTTATTTGTCAAATCTTGTTCTAATTTGTATATATGTGTAATATGACACATTAGGTATATTTTTTTATTTTAAAACTTTTTTAAAGTGATGTTATAATTTTCCAAAGCTTATTGTATTTTATTTTCAATTTTTGAAACCCTTGTTTCTATTATTTTGCTATTTTGTTAATTAATTTATATTTATCTAAAATTTATTTATTTATTTCTTTTCATACATTATTTTTTTTGTGTTTTTATTTTATTTATATTCATTTTTCATGTGTTTAAAAATGTAAAAAGAAAAAAAAGGAAATTTTAATAGTTTATAACTTTTCACATGCCTTTGACTCTCCACCTTCTTTTACCTATTCATTTGCAAATCAACATTTGCATTCAATTTGGCTGACCATATCCTTTCTTCAGCCGTCACCCTTCATTTTTCATGAAAAAATAAGTTTCTCATTCTAAAATTTTCGGCTATCGTCTCTGAAACGAATTTTGGTAATGATTCTTCTCCTTTTTCTTACATTTTTTCCTGTTTTATGTAATTTCATGCCTTGCTTTCACCTATATGGCTTGGCCATAGCCTCCTCCTTTACCACCACCTTCTTCAGCTGCAAAACATCTCCATCTCCCCTGATCTACCTGGCCATGGCTTCCATGATGCAAGATCCACACAAAAATTAGCAAACACTTCTTATTTATGCATAGCTGAGCCCACCTATTACCTTCACCACTTCACCACACCTCTTGGCCACCACTTGCTCCACTTCCACCACCCCCCACCTGACCTTAAGCCACTTCCACACCATCCCCTAGCCTCCGCCAGTCATGGCCGATCCAATTAGATCCATGGCCGAGCTTGTGATTGCGAAAAATTTCACCTTTGTTGACCTGGCTAGTGATGTTCATGCATAACAACTTCCCTACTTTCATACCGAAGCTAGGCCGAGCATATTGGACCCATAGTTGGCCAAATACACCATCATGGCCGTGCCTTATCACCATATGGTTGATCATGGTAATTGTTAAAGCATGTGCAAGTTGTTTGATTATGTGTCGTTCCTTAATTTCTAGTGCTCTATGTCATATTTTGGGTTGAAAGTCATGTCATATATACTGTTTTGTTTCATATGTAACAAGACAACTATTTTGGCTCTCCCCTCACTTGAATCATAGTCATGATTTTGTGCTTTTCGGTCTTTGTTTGTGTGTCTGATTTGTTATCTCTAGCTGGTAGAGGTGAGTAATTCTCACAAGGCATTATGTACTTATATAATTAGTAAATTGACACCATTTGAATTTGTAGATTTTATTATCATGTTATAACTACCTATGATATGATCATATGATGTTCACTCATATTTATACACCTATCACATCATCTGTTACTGTTATATAATATTATTCTGTTTATTTCTATCAGTTTATCACACTGCATGTTCCCTGTAGATTAGAATCACTATGGATTGAAATGATACATACCCGAACGGACTTTAGAATAGGGAAAGATCGTTATAGGCTAAAAAGATAGGCCTGAGCGAATTTTATTTATTTCATTTTACTCGGGATTGCGGGTTGGAAATGATAAAACCCAGATTTTCTTTGTAAATTACGGATTGCAATGATATATTATCCGTATCATTTGACTTAGGTTAGAAAATTATATACAGACCGTGGTTAATATATATTTTTCTAAAATTTTTAAAACATTACAAAATGTAAATTTTATGATATTTTGATTTAAATTTAATTAGAAATGATTTTTTTTAAATATTAGTGATTTTCTACAAGTTAAATAAGTGAAATTAATAAATGGTAAAGTAGAATGTGAAATATAAGTTAATTGTGGAATTTATGATTTTGTTTATAAATGAAGTTTAAATTAAGTAAGAAAATATGATAATTTGATTTAAATTTAAATTTAAAATGATTTTATAAAGTATTATTAATTTTCTATAAGTTAAAAATAGTTAAATAAATAAATGTTCAAAATTGAAATTTGAAATATAACTTAACTTGGAAAATGTGAAATAGGTTTTAAATTTAAAAGTTAAGTTAAGAAGAATAAAAATGGAATTTAATTTAATTTATGAAATGGTAAATTTAATATAAGTGTAAAGTAAATGTAAGGTTATAAAATTTTACATTGATTTTTTTTGTAAGTGAATTATTAAAATTTGATAATTATTTGTGAAATTGCACTTTATAAAATCATAAATCAAAGAGTATTTAAATGATCATTTTAAAGCGAGAAAATATGATTTTATAAGTTAAAAATGATTTAAATTAAAGTTTAATGGTTTATGAAATTGTATTGAAAATTTGAAATTTAATTTAATAGCATTTTTGAAATGCTATCATTTTTTAAGTAAAGGATATTACAGCATTTCTAAGTGATGTAGTTGATACAAATGAACTAAATGACTAAAATGAACTAAGGGCTGTTACAGCACTTTGTAAGTGCTGTAGTTGCTGAATTTAACTAAAGTTTTTATTTGAACCCTAAAACCTATTACACCATTTTAATGCCGTCTTTGCTAAATTGAATTGTTTTAAAAATGTAACTTACCGTAGCATTTTCTAAATGCTGCCACAGCTGAAATTTCATCGTTTTAATAAATTTAAGTGAATAAATGAAGTCTGAATGACTATATTTTACGAAATTGAATATTTAATTTTTAGAGTAAAATAATGTCATTTTAATTGGTTTTAAATGGAATATTTGATTTGAAATATAAACCATTTTAAAATGTGATTTGGAATGGTATTAAATTAAATAAAAATGAGTGAGGTTTTAGAAGGATGTGATATTTTGATATTATAAATGAATTTGAAATGATATTGAATTTTGAAATGATATTTGATTTAGAAGTATAAAATACCATTTTGGAATTTTAACCATGGGATGTATTTAATTTATGGTTTAACTGATTCTTAGAGGATGGGCAATCCCAAGCATCCTTTAGGTTATTGTGCATTACTACTATAGTTCACTTAAGTTGGTATACATTATATAAGTATGTATGTCCTGACTTGAGTGTTTTGTGTTTTACTTTACGCTTGGGTCAGCCTGAGTATTTACAGCTTAGCTTTGGATTTCTTTTCTGGAGCTAGGAATCGCTGGAGATTCTGCTTATCTAGTTATCTATTCCCTTTCAGTTTCAGTTGTTCAATTTCAGCTCTGGTATTTATAAACTTCTATGCATTTGAGATTTCTATTGTATATGTTTTTCAGACTGATATTATGTATTTGTTTTGAGATGTTGTTATAGTAGCTTCATGAACTACTATGGTATTTTAATTTCCACCACAAGTTATTTTGATATTTCTGTGTCTGTGATTGTTTTTGTTTGCTCCAAATTTATGTAAAATGTCGTATTTTGAGCAATTCCAGTCCGACATGTGTGGATGTGAATGGCTGAAAATATCATGTTGTTACATTTTACACTCGAGTCAGCCTGAGTATTTAGAGCTTAGCTTTGGATTTCTTTTCTGGAGCTAGGAATCCTGGAGATTCTACTTGTCTAGTTATCTATTCCCTTTCAGTTTCAGTTGTTCAATTTCAGCACTGGTATTTATAAACTTCTATGTATTTTAGATTTCTATTGTATATGTTTTTCACGCTGATATTATGTATTCGTTTTGAGATTTTGTTATAGTAGCTTCATGAACAACTATGGTATTTTAATTTCCGCTGCGAGTTATTCTGATATTTCTGTGTTTGTGATTCTGTGATTGTTTTCATTTGCTCCAAATTTATTTAAAATGCGGTATTTTGAGCAATTCAAGTCCGATATGTGTGAATAAGAATGGCTGAAAATATTGGGTTATTATAGGCGCTCATTGGAGATTGGATTCCATACAATGGCAGGGCTACTGGGGTACCGCCCGTCACTGTACGTGGTCTAGATCACCGTACCGAGGATCCATCCTGGTCCTTTGCACCACAAGACGGGAGCTATCACTTATTGGATAGTCCGAGTAAGATCACCCCATGGTTGGGATCAACAACCATCAACATAGCCGAATAAAAGGGACCTTTGGACAGGGATGATCTTACCCTAATTGGTTGCTAGCCACTTAGTCTTGTGTACACCTCCCCTGTTTTAGCCATTCTCGGTTGATGAGGCTCGAGGCTATGCGTTACCTTTTTTGCACACATACACTTTGAATGCTCACCGTCCTCCTGACGATGTTCTGAAAGCATTCGTCCATACAAGTCTGTTTCGGGTCCGAACGTAACCGAAGGCACTACTCCTACTACATCCATTTTGAAATCCCCTTAGGATTAGTAGCGATTAGCCCTTGCACTTCACTGCTTTCATCTTCGACTCCAAGCTCTTGTCTTGCTCACGAAAACGTTCAAACTGGATTGAAGTGGTTTTTGAGAAATTAATCCCGATCCCGGTCTCTTCTAAATGATCAGCATATTGGCCAATATTGATAGTCAGTAATTTAAATATCAAATAACATTCACAAACAATCATCAGAATTTAAATAATTTTCCATATTATTTATTTCAAAATATCTTCACAAGCTATTTTCCATACTTCAACCCTTTGAAAACAGTTTCCAAATCGCTTTCCTTTCGTACAATAAATTCAAAATATTTTTTATTCCCACTGAAAATTACCAAGTTAAATACTTTAGAATTAAAATAATTTTAAATTGCTTAATCCAAATACACACACACACACACACTCTAAAAAATTAAAAAAAAAAACAATTAGAAGACTTTTTTTAAAAAAATTAATAGTTATGAAATTTTATAATAACTTCTCATGTAAAACTTAAGCCAAAAAGAATTTTAAAATAGAAGTTACGAAATTCTATACAAGTTTTCAAATAAAAACTTTAGCCAAACTATCTTTAGAATAAAACTACTTTATAAAATATAAATATTAATAATTATGTTTTTAAATCATAATACGAATTAACCTTTTAAATAATTACTACTATAACTGATTTAATAAATATTTACCTTTAAATTTCAAAACAACTAAAATAATAATTTCTCAAAAAAAATTCTTTTAAAAAACTTTAAAACTTTTATCTTATACTAAAAATCTGTTTTGAAAACGTACTTGGCTTTTCAGTGAAATGCACTTTTCTTTCACACCTTTAAAAATACATCATTATTATTTTTGAAACAAATTACCCATTCCTTTAATAAATTCCTACAGTGAGTTCAAAATCATAAATATCCACCGATATTTATCTCACTTTATTTATAAACCCTGTTTATAAATCTCATAATCTCTTTTTAATCATAGTTTCAACACTTAATCGATTCCCCATTCGATTTTGAAATTAACTCCATTTTTAAAATAAGTTCCTTTACTTGCCTAAATATTATTTCAAATTATCCCTTATTCACACCTTTATTTATGATTTAAATTCTTATTTAAATCAAAAATACCAATTTCATTCTTTATTTCAAATTCTCCTTCTATTTTCCCAAACACATTTTCAATCTTAAATTTTAAAAATATATTTCTTTTTTACTTTACAAAACAATATTGCTTAAGTCCTTATTTAAATAAAATTCTTTTTCCCATTTATTTAAAATCCCTATTTTTTGCATCCTTGAATTTATTATATAGGATTTAAAATCAAACCTTTATCTTTTATTCTCCAAATTCGTTCCTTTAAATTATTAGGATTCACTATAATTAAAAATTTCCCCTTTCTATTTCCTTTATAAATTCAAACTTTGTATAATTTTCATTTTTTATCAAATATTAATATATATAACCAAGTCATAGCATTTAAAAAATTTAATTCCAAATAAACTCAATATAATCCATCACAAATTATCACATACATCACACTATTGAAAAATAAATTCAACATTTGAAGAATCCAGTTGGATCCCTCCAACCTGTTTTCTTGCATCCAAAGATGTTAGCACAACAATTTAAAATACCAATCCCGCTTCAAGGCAGGATATCACCGTATAAAGGGTCATCCACTATTATGCAGGACGCATATGATCTCATCCGCTATATAATGTAGGAAATCAATCACTCCAATATATATACACTACTATATAAATAATATCATCCAACAGATAAATTATTAAATTCATCCAAGCACATCCAACAATTTAAATTTATTCATTTAAATTTTTTAGGCAATCCAAATGAGTGAGAAGAACTCACCTTTGCTTTTTATTGTGATTCACTTTAACCTTGCCCTAGTTCACGATTTCAGGCCTTGTATAAATATTATACAGTTTATTAATATTTGAATTAATCGAATAGTAAAATTCCTTTTCAATAAATTGATCAACCAATAATTTAGTTTAAACCAATTTTCCCTTTAAAATATCTTTTAGTAGCTAAATAATTTAAATAAGTTTATTAACCACATTAATCACCTTAATAAATTATTTTTAATTTAAACTATTAAATTAAAATGGATATAGGTATATATATGCTTTATTTCTCATTTAGAACTACATGTATATATGTTTAAAAAAAATCAAATTCTTTTATATAAACTTTAAAACATTTAAAATTCCTCTTTATTTTCCAAAATCTTATATATACATATAATTTCTTTTTATTATATATATATATATATATATATATATATATCGATTAGATTCTTACAAAATTAAAAAAATACCGTTCTAGCCTATATACACTTTTAAATTTCAAAACAGAACTATCTTTGAAATCTCTCTTTAGAGTTAAAATCTCAACTATATACTTTTACCTACATGCATATATATATTTCATTAAGTTTAAATTGGAAAGGAAAAATCAAGAATACCTCGCGTCGGTCGCCACCTTCGCCTCACTATTACGGTCATCGTGACTCCATTGACCAGCACATCGTCGCCACTACCTCAAGAACGAGGTCTCCATCACCATTTCTCCCAAATCATCGCGCCACCTAATCTTGCGTCTCTAGGCTGTAAAGACCCACAGAATCACTAGACCATTGCTACCTCCTACTCACACGACGCCACGGTCCTCGACCAACCTGCGTCGCTCGTGTGAGTGCGTCAATCGAACGTCGCATTGTCGCTCGAGATGCCATCAATCTCCTTCATGAGATCTAAGTGTCGAATTGAGGCTCGACCCCTATGTTCTTCGATTTCAATTTGATTGCTAGCGCCCTTTTTTTATTTTAAGATATGGATTGATCTGCGATTGAAGGAGATATGAATTGATCTGCGATTTCAATTTGATTGCTAGCGCCCTATTTTACAGTGGCCATTTTTATTTTGACTGAATTCGATTTTGTTTTTGAAGATGAAGAAAGGCTCTTATATATATACATGTATGTATGTATGTATGTAATGCAAAAAAATTCCTTTGATTTGAACTGGGTGAACGGAAGGAAACGTGTCCAAATTATCCTGCTATAGTGACATTTGAAACGACGACAAAAAAGTCCTCATGTAAGAATAAACATAAATCAGCCAAATTTATATATAAAATGTTAAATTTTAAATTTAATTCTTCGACAAACGCAACTCAAAATCTCGATCTCTTATCAAGGCTTGTCGCTAGGCATTTATAATGTTAAACACCTATTCCGAATGAAATGGAAAATGTTTCGAGTCCTAATTCAGTCGTATGGAAAAGATAGATTTTTGGACCAGTAATTATATTAAATTTCGATATAGATTTCAACACATTTATCAACCATGCAGCCAAACGATCACTCCAAACACTACGAAAATTGAAATCCGACAATAATACACTAGTACGGATCCAATGGAACTGGTTTCGTCGAAATCCGAGACCGTGCCTCGGAAGGCTATTTTGAAATATCAATTTAAACAATATATTTTTAAAATCAAAATAAAACACTTTTAATTTCGATTCTATCACATTTATTTTCTTCAGTATTCCTAATATAAATTTTAATAAGCCTTAGAAAACTCAACATTTAATATTTTGCCCAATTCCCAGTAATTAAATTCAATTAATTTAATTATTAAATAAATGGAGATATTTGAAATTCAAGCTAAATTAACTTTCAAATATTTAAAATCAATTAAATATTTCGATTTCAAATATTCAGAAATTTTTGGTCGTCACAACTGTTGTTGTTTGATTGTTGATTATTATTGATTGTAATTGTTTTTGCTTATTGTTGACCGTTGTTGCTTTTTCGCATGTCTAGTTACTTGTATGCTAGTTGTCTATTTGGTATAAAAAGTTCGGAGAGGGATAGCAATAACTATCTAAACTACATCACATATCATCCATGCCCATTGTAGGAGTCGAGGTGGGATCAATACAAATATATTGCATATTGATGTGACTTAAGAGTCTGTAGTATATTTAAATACTGAAATTTTTGAGTATGCTCTCTAATTTTTAGTGATGTATGATTGTGGTGTATCATTTACTAAATTGAAATTATACAGGTTTTAATTTTGTCTTATTATTATGTTGGTGCATAATCCTCATTGTATAATGCAATTAAGTACTTAAGAGCAGAATCGTGGTTGTCTTGATGCTTACTTGTTTAGGTTTGCATCTAAATGGTGAGAAACTCTCTTAAAAAGGTGTATGTATTTTTGGAAATATAGGATAATATATGTTATCATGTGTTTCCTCGATGCGTAATGCATTTTAATTTAGGAGTATCTATAAGGATAGTCACGAAAGGGAGCTACTATTGAATTTTTTTCAAAGTTGATGCTCAAGAATTTCTGTCAGTCATGTTACTTTGTCGTACGCATAGAAATTTCGAGGATGAAATTCTTTTAAGGAGACGGAGTGTAACAACCCTCGATTTTGATGACTAAAAATTTAAATAATTAACTTAAATGATAAATCATTCATTATGGAACGTCCATTGTACTTGATTTTGGAGACGAGTGAATTGGAACTCATGGCACTCGCCATTGAAACCGCAATTCCATCATGGGAAGAATGAGTATAAACTTGGCTACGTTTGGAGACAGAAAGTTTTTACAGTGAATAGTGATTTCATGTTAATGCAATTAATTTAGGCTACAGCTCGCTAGTTTGCCTATAATTTGGTTAACCTCTTTATTTAATTTTCATTCCATGTTACTTTTCTTTCTCTCCTCTAATTACTTTCCTAGTTATCTCCTTAATCCCTAACCCTAGATGCACTAATCCAAGCATAAATTATTTCTAATAAATCCTGAAAAATCGCTACAATTCCTCTTTTCCAATTCCTCGCAAAATACATCATTGGATTGGCTTAAAGTGGAGTGTGGAGCTTAATCTCAACTTTGAAGAGAGCTTGAAGTTGGTTATGGTGATTAGAGCTTGATTTAAGGAAGAAGAAGGTGCGTGGGAGGATTATTTACTTTATTTAATTGTTATACTTCATTAATTTATTTATTGATAATTATGAAGTTGTATAAAGTGATTTAGAGAATATTTTATGATGATTTAGGTTTATATTCATATTGTAAACATGAATCAACTCATTATTTATTAAAAAGCTTGATTAGAACTTTTGAAAAATTTTAGTAAGCATAGAAATGAATTTTAGGTTAATTGAATTATGGTGTGTGATATTACTAAAGATTATTACTGAATTAAGGATTTTTGATGGATTTACTGAGTTGAATATGGATAATATTGCAATTCGAACCAAAACTAAATCATATACATCCTAAAGCAATATAATGCTTACGATGAGAACATGTGTAAATAATCATTACTAAAAGGTACTGCTTAAACTATAAAATTTGATTTTACTAATGAGATTTGTACGCTATGATTTTAGCCATACTTTCACGCCACTAGCTAAGGTAACGTATGAACCTGTGCAGTTAATGCCCCACTAAATCGCCACTATAACGCATAGCGCTCTTTGACTACTACGCTTTTCCAATACAGCATTATCAAATAGTTAATCCGCTTGAAGCCCTGCTATTTTTTTGCTACACTCGCTAAATCAAGGCTTTTTAGCGCCTACTTCAGCAACATTAAAATGAAAAGGTTGTTTCTTTTAAATCAAATCAATAAAGTTAGAGTAAAGACCTAATTTTAAGGCATAAGTGCTGAATATAAGTTAGAAATCTATTATAGCTACCTAATCCAATCTACATAAATTATAATATTCTTGACTTTGTTATATAAGAGTAAAGAATATCTTATTCATAAATAAATAATGTAAGAATGAGAATAAATAAACTTTAAATACTTGGTTTTATACCTAATGAATGTTATTGCACATCCGCTATTTTCCACTACATCTCCATTTATCCCTGCTATAGCTTTTTGCACCTCCACCACTATGGAACCGCCAAGCGCTTTAACTACATAGGTGTGGACATCAATATTTGAATTATCCATTTACTAATCTCTGATGAAATTCATACTTGTGAGTTACACAGCTAAAGTCATTTCAGTCTTTGAAACTCCACTCGATTTAATTATTTAAAAAGAATTATAAATTAATTAAATTAATAATATTTTAGAAATAGCGATAGTTGTTGTTTTTAACGTTTAGGGCGTATTTAGTAAATTGAGCAGCCTCAAGAAATGTTGTGAGTGATATTAGTAATTAACTAGATGTGTATGTAATATTTATACGTGTGTTTATCGATATACAACATCGATATATATTTAAATGTAATTTAAATAAAGTTAAATGCTATTGGGTATGAAGTCCATTTGGTCTATCATAGACTATAGACAAAGCCTGTAACGAATCGAAATTCTATCACTTAAATTTCTGGAATATTTAATTAGTTTTAAATATTCAATTTGGGATTTTATAATAAAATCTATATTTCAAATAATTGTTCAATTTTTGATGACGTAATTTTTATTTGATTTATAGAATTTTTCCATAATTTTTAATTTGGGAAATATTTAAATTTTCATTTGACATATTTTACATCAAACTTTCGCATTTTTGAAATTTAATAGGACTTGTTAACCATTGTGTTTTATTCTTGCTTTGTAATCGTGTCGCAATGTTTTACACGATCATACTTCGTTTTCTGTTATTCGTGGTTTGTACGCAGATGCGATATTATAGGGCTGGATACCGTGATCTATTCGAAAATCAGTACAAGTACACAGCAACCAACATTTGTTTTCCCTTTTTCCTAACTACTGCCACTATCTTTCCCTACTCTTATTCCCTCTCACCGATAGCAGCCGCGTTGCTTCCTTGCCCCTTGTCTCTTGCAGTCAAAAGTTAATGTTGATATGACTCTAGTTTTTGTGTGTATGTGTCTATATATGTACTCAAAAAGCTTTGATCTCCTTCTTCATTTGGTTGCCTGATATTGAAATAAACCCTCCTCTTTTAGTTTCAAAAAGCTATTCTTCCTCATTTATTCATTTTTAACGAAATGTCCCAACAGAAAAGTTTTTTTTGATCTCTAATTTATTTTAAAAATAGTTTCTTTGTTTTCTATCCAGTAATTTGGGAGATTTTTGTAAATAACAGTAAGTGGTCATGAAAATGATCGTTTTTCTAATCACGGATTGATGAACAGAGAGTATAGATGGGTTCGTAGCGACAATTGGGGATTTTTAGAAGTGTTTGCATGATTTTTAGTAGATTGATTTGTTGTGAAAGAGGAAATGAATGGAATTCATTCAAAAAATAATTTATGGTAAACCGATTGTCGAGGAGTGCATCAGAAGTGTCGAGGAGGAGCCTTGGGATTGGGCAAAGGTGATGGCCGTGGAGAATTTCTCTCTAGTGATCTGTGCTAAGGGGAATTAGTTGAACTAGGGTTTAAGGCCATTGGTTTAAGGTGCTCAATTGTTTGCATTTTCTAGTGATGAGGGGCGATCATTCTCGGCTCGAGTGGATTTGGAAGGTGCAATGGCCGATGTTCGTGCTTGTGGTCTAGTCGTGCATGCTCTGGTAGTGCATGGTGGTCGTGGAAGGTAGTTTATTTGTCGCAACCTGGGAGATTGGATGTAGCTTGTTCATGGGTCGCACGGTCTAATTTTGTTCGAGGCACTAGGGTTTAGGCGAGGTGGTGTAATATGATGAGCTCGAGGAGTTGTGTATGCAGGTGGCTGGAGATGGATGAACGTAGATGTGGTCACAATGTGCACACGCACGACGTGCATGAGTATAGGTTTTAGGTTTCATTTAAGCAATCGGGGAAGGAGATGATGTGCGTTTTGGGTTTTGGTGCTTGCAGGTTGAAGTTATTTGGGCTTGAGCCCAAATGCATGGGTGAGAAATATTATAATTAATGTTATTTAATTTTATAAAAGTGTGTTAAAATATGAAAGTTATAGCTTGCTCACATATGATCCGTTTGACACATGGATTTTTGCGTCGTGCCCGTATGGACGATACAACGTTGTAATGTAACTTATCGATGGCTTTGGCAATGTATAAAAATATGATATATTGAAACGGACCAAATTTCATTACATTATTTTAAGTAATAACATCCTTTAATTATTACATCTTAATTGATGATAATTATTTGGCCAAATAAACACTGTACCGCTAAAATGAATTGAATATGGTAATCCGAACACCTGTTTTGCAGAGAAAAACACCGGTCCGCTAATCAAATTAATTTGACATTTGATTAGCAAAATAAATTCCTATTTTGCTATGTTATAGATTTGGTCATCTGGTTATATATCGTTAATTGATACCACTTTCAATTAGTGATATTAGCCAATGACGGTCAAGTTTTGAATTTATTTACATAGTCATAGCTTTTGTAAATATCACTTATTAGCTTAGAAAGTTTAATTGAATGATATGGTACCTTGATTAAGTACCATTGTGATCGTTAAGCCACTTTCAAATTTGAAAAGTTAATTATTGATTTGAAAGTTAATTTAAGAATAATTATTATCCATTATAAGGTTTTAAATGATAATTAGTATTTAGTAATAAAAGGTAATAACTACTTCTTAATAATATTTTAAAGATAATTAATAATTATTTTTAATAATGATTTAAAGTTAATTATTTTGTTTATTTCTTAAAGTTATCTTAGAACATTAAATTATTATTTTGAAGTTATTTAATTATTGGCTTAATTTTTTTTAATTATATTTTAATTATTTACTTAAAGTGATTTAACTACACTTTAATTTTTAATTAAAGTTATTTATTTTTATTTGTTTAAGTTATTTAATTTTATTTATAGGTAAATTAATCATCATAGTAATATTAGCTAAAAGTTAATTGATGGTTGTATTAATAACGTTTTAATGTTAATTATTATATTAATATTTATTTGTAGTTAACTTATTAATACAATAATAATTTAATATATTATTAATGAGATTCTAATGTTATTATTTTGAGCGAGGTTTAAAGATAATTACATAAAAGGGTGTTTAGTTATAATTTGTTATTTAAAGTTATTTTAAATAATTTATTGTTTATCAATAGAACTTTATAGACTTAAAAAGTTTATTAAATAAGGTTTGCTTTAAACGAGGAAAGTTTATGAAAGAAGTTTTACAAATGATTTTGGATATCTAGGAAGACATTTTATAAATGATTTGGAAATTTGTAGAAAGGTTTTTAAAATAAACTTAGAGATTTATAAAGTGTTTTATACATGAATTTAGAGTTTAAATAAATTAGATTTCATAAATGAAAGAGGTTTATTTAAAAGGATTTCTTGAAGAAATATATAAAAGAAATTGAGATTGGATTTTCCTTAACCGACCTCCTTAATTATGATCGTATGGGGCATTCGTTCCACACTTAACAACAAAGGAATAACGATTGGCGTTGTCTTTATCTCTATTTTAAAAAATATTTGGGTTTGGTCATTTTAACATGATTTGAAATAGGAATTTCTCTAAGAGATTTTGGGAAATATGCTTATACCATTATTAAAGTATGTAAAAAAGGTTTTCAAGTTTGGAAGGGAATGATTTGTGAGTATACTTATACCAACGAGATAAGTTTATGAATATTTTAATAAATAGTGGAAAATAAGCATAAGGACAAACTTTGAAAAAAATTGGACTAAAGGACAACAAGTTTCATTTTGGGGTTAAAGGACAAACTTTGAAAAAAATTGGGCTGAAGAACAATGCTAATTATAGTTCGCATTTTGTACATTGTAAAACTAAATGTAATGCTAGTTAAAACATTTTGTGTAGTGTGAAATATTCCCTACTTAACACCAAAGGATTTTAGCTCTGGAAATATCTGGAGAAGCACAGGGATTGTATGGTACAGTTACCATCGGTGGTGTTATGCTGTACGTATCAACTTGTTTTGTTCTTCTGGGATAAATGATAAGGAGATCCGTACACTTAAACAGTTAGGGGGTTATCCTTACTCTTTTGTGATGTCTAATTTTTTCCTAAAGAACTGGTATTGAGCATTCTAGAAAATCGACGATTTGTCTTTGGGGCGCCTGTTGCGTGGGGTAGTGTACTCGTAAGAGATGACTCATACCGTAACCACTCCAAAAACCATATACGGTTCTATGGAGGAGCTCCGTGATATATTAAGATGTTGGAATCCATGTTTGATTAATAGAACCCATTGGGGAGTGGGAATCCATGTGTGATTTTGAGATATGTTCAACTGGCGGTGTGTGAGCTCGAATGCCGGACGTAGCCTCACCAGTGGTAATTACTAAAACTAAAGGTAGGAGGCATGGTCGGTAGGGTTTTCAAACCCATAGGGCACAATTGTCACCACCAAGAGCTACCTGCATTTATTATGCATGCATGGAGCGATGAACTTAGTCTTGGCAGACCAGCTATGTTTTTTATATGGTATATCACTAGGGATGTATGCTCCTTTGAAAGGATATCTCGGATTCTTGTGCAGGAGGACCGTTCTTGGAGTACTGAGAGCACCTCCAGGGAATCCTACATAATTAGCGAACGTGCCTTGTCGGCTTTTTATTACATACATATTATTGTTGTGATGTACACTCATGAGCATCACAGCTATCTGATTATTATTATTTTCACCCTTAAACATTATGATAATATCATTGGATTTTCTAACATAAATGTTTTGTTTATTGTAGGGTAAAACTCATCTGTGTTTATGTGCGGTGTGGTCTTATGAGACACATTTGAATTTAAAGGATTTTGCAAGTTATAATAAATAGAATTCCTTGTGATTTTAGTTTCTCAGGCTTGTTTTACCAAGCTGACCCGAGCATTGTTTTTAATTCTCTGATCATCCCAAGCATGTTTTCAAGATTTAGTTGGATGCTTTCGGGCTTTCAGGAGATGAGGTGGATTCTACAGGAGAATTCACGTATCTTATATTTTCCGCTATTTTGTAGATCTTGATTTCTGTCTGTACTTATCCGTAAATTGCAAGGATGGTTTGTTATAACTATCTAGGGTTGATGATTGGTGTTGTCTGATTGTATTATGTATGTATAATAGAGATGATTTACATAGATAAATTGCATATTGTAGAATTCAAAAATATTTAAAATATTTTAACAAACTTTAACCTTAAGCAACCAACTCTTACCATCATTTTTCATATCCAAGAAGGCACATGGGATTGTCCATACATAATAAGACCTTAAGACATCCTAGGTGGTGTAGGAGGATATAGGTAATGATGGAGAAGGATGAGGCAGGGATGATGTGTTTGACAAATATACATATACAAGTTACATATATATTCACATAAGCAAAAATATCTTAGTAAGGTTAATACTTAAGCTTACTTAAGTCAACATAGGGACATGAAGTGATATGAAAAGATTGTGGCACATGGGGAAGTGATGCAAGGAGGAAGTGGTTGTATGTGGGTGATGTAGGGGTGATGTAAAGGGGAGGTTGATTTGAGGAAGGTTTACTTGTTGGAAAATCCTATAAATACCACTCAATTTCCCTCTTCTTCTTCCGTCCATAACTCTCTCTTTTCTACTCCAAAACATGAGATTCATTTAAAGAAACCTTGTAAAATTTCAGTGGCTACAACTTTGTAGTTGACACCTTCTTCCAATCCTAAACATTTCTATGTCAAAAACTCCATTTTTTCTAATGCGTTCTCTAGCTCAATTTTTTGACCGAGAATACCCCATATTGTATCGACCGTATCTCCTTCAAAACTGATACAAATGAAGAGATACCTTTTTAAATCATGTAAAATTCCGGTGGCTACAACATTCATGTTGAGCACTTCTTCCAGTTTTTAATTTGGCTATGCCAAAATTCCACTTCTTTGAAGTGTATTTTCGGTTATGATTTTGATAAATCCAAGAATACCTTCTCCTCATTTGATTGTAAATTCCTTATAACAAATCAAAATCAAGTGTTTCATTTTATAAAAGTCTGGTGAATGAGTATAGGTTTAATATATGATGATCATGTTTAGTTAACTTTAAATATACCTTATGCAACCTAGCGTGTTCTACAAGTGTCCCTGTACTTTCCAAGGTCTTAGCTTAAGGGTTTTTGTCCAGTACACACCTACAACAACTTGTATATGTTACCATAAGGATCAAACTATGGATAGAACCTCAATCATTAATTATTTTCCATAGCTCCTAGAGCTTCTCAATATGTAAACATCGCCGCTAGGCTACTAATCATGGAAATACCGCCCCCAAAGCTGTTAAATATGGAAACTCCACTACAAGGCTACTGAACATAGAAACATCGCTCCCTTGTCTACTAAATATGGAAACACTACCAAAAGGATACTGTAGAAATAAATTTCCATTACTACCATCATTAGAGCTACTGTGAGAATAAATTCCCACTACTACGATTACCCATAAACCAACTACGCATCGAGGGGAGCCACAATGCCAACTCGTCGGTATGTCTCATCGTCTGCATACATATCCACCTCTCGGACATAGTGTACGCCTCTTATTGCATGTGCTAGGATCCATCATCTGAACTGTATCACATCACATTAGTATACATACATATTAGGATTTCCATTGTGCCAGGCACCACACTTCATCAGGCATCAGCCAATGTTATGCGTCCACTGTAAAACCTCTTGTGAGTGTCATTTGCGATAAAAGTCACCCCAATCGAATAATCGAGCCCCATTCGAAAAAGAGCATTTACCCTACACCGCAACATTCTAGCTCATCTCATAGGGATTTTTCCAACCACAACATACACACATAGGCATACAATATGCCTACAAAAACGATTAATTTCTTATGTTAATTTTACTCCTAACCTGTAACGACCCATAATTTTTTAGTCTTGGAATTTGGTTATATAATTTTTGTTTAAATATTCAAATTTAAATTTAAATATAATAAAATCTTTGTTCAAATAACCACTTGATTTTTTATGACATGTTTTAGTTAACTTATATGATTGTTTTCATAATTTTTAATTTGAAAAATAATTAAATTTTCATTTGACGCATTTTGAAGCAAAAGTCGGTATTTTTGAAACTTCACAAAGTAAGTTAATCTATGTATTTTATTATTGTTTTGTGATCGTGTTGCATTGTTGTACATGGCCGAATTTTTATTTATCTCATTCACGGTTTGTATGCAAACTTGTTATTGTGTAGCGCTATACCGCAAAACTAAAATTTTCAAAATCAAAATTTACATATACAATGTAATACACACAGGCAACCATCTTTTCCTTTGTCTTTGCACTTGCACATGTTTCTTGCTTGTTAACTTTTCTTACTTAGCTATAAAGAAAATGTTACCTGGAGATTTGACCAAGCAACTAGGCACTCGGCATTCGCATATCGTTTGGCATCCAGAGTCGTTCGGCACTAATGGTTCGTTCGGCATTCGAGTTCGACCGGCATCCAGAGTCGTCCGGCACAAATGGTTCGTTCGACATTCAAGTTCGACTGGCGTCCAGAGCCGTTCGGTACAAATGGTTCGTTTGGCATTCGAGTTCGGCCGGCATCCAGAGCCGTCCGGCACAAATGGTTCGTTCGGCATTCCAGTTCGATCGACATCCAAAGTCGTTCAGAACGACAAAGTCATTCGGCATTCCATTCTGCTCGGCATCCAGACCTCGTTCGACACTCGACCTTGTTCGGCATAAATCTCGGTCAGCATTTGAGACCTTTCGGCATTCAGAGTTATTCGGCATCACTTCATTCGGCATGAAGATATCGTTTGGCATCACTGCGTTCGGCATTTTTCCATTCAGCATCTCTAGATCGGCACATAGAGCTAACTCTTTTTGGGCCGAGATACTTAGCTACCTGGTCCACGAGGGAAGTCCAGCACATCTTCGTCTATAAATAGAGAGGCAGGGGAACAGTGAAAGGGAGCTTTTTTGGGAGAACACCAAGGAGACTCTACCGCAGTCAAAACTCATTCAAGACTTACCTTTCTTGCTTAACAATTATAATCAAATAGTTGATATACAGATTGTATCTGTAATCGACTATCGATGAAAGCAATAAAGATTAACCTCAAAGTGGACGTAGGCAATTACGCCAACCACTATAAATCCGATGTTCATATTTTTCTTCATTTAAATTTGCATACTGTTTTCTATTTAATTTGACTTTCTTCATTAATCCCTCTACATAATCTCCCTTAAGGGTGTTAGTGACCAATTCTGGTACTAACACTTTGGTGCTTTCATTGAGAATCGAATTCTCAGGACGATAGGATCTACTTTGTAGCTACTAGATTAAAAAATTCCCCAAAGGAGATCCAAATCATTCGCAAGACATCTGTTGATTCTACTCAGAGTTACAACCGACAACTCTACCATGGAAAGACCACGAACTAGATTGCTCTCTCACGACGCAGACGTCAATGAAACTGCTGGTGTACAACAGATAGGACCTAGCAACCAACCAGCAATTCAAGGCACAGGAACCTCTACCTAGAACCAAGCGGAGGTCGTTTCCCGAACAGAGTTCAATGACTTGATAAGAGAACTCAAGGAGAGTAGAAGGCAACTTGCTGAGCAGGTTCAAGACAATACTAATCTCATGACTTAGCTTGCCCATCAGCAGCATCAGAATGCTTTAAGTAGTCCTGCTTCTTATTCTTCATCTGATAGTTCGACCTCAGCTGACAAACCTCTTAGATGTAGACGCCGTAAGGCAGAGGCTGCATAGGAAGATGTCACTGATCGATCCGCCAGGGATCAGGCACGTGAAGAGATCGGACGCCCGACTCATCAAGACCCATATCAAGCTAGCCATCAGGACGCACGTTTGACCTACCGTCCACAGGCATGACATCAAGCTGCAGGTCCCGTGGAGTGGAACCCAACCTCCCACCGTCCATACAAACTCCAGATTTATTAGCCATGGTCAGGCAGTTGATGAGAGAGAACCAAGGCCTGACCAACGAAGATTGGGGAGTGTCCAAAAGTCATACTCCCTTCACAGATGTTATCCTACTGGCTGAGTACCCCAAGAAATTCAATATGCCGACTATCCCAGTCTACGAAGGGAAGGCCGACCCTAGGCAACATGTGATGATATACGAATGGATGATGGATTCGGCAAGGGCAAATGACGCGACTAAGTGTGTTTCCCAATCACTCTGTCCGAAATCGCCACTATGAAATTTGTTGAATAATTCAGGATACATGCTACTCGTCCAAAGGACGTGATGTCCTTATCAAGTGTAATCCAGGCTCCTGGAGAGTCTTTGAAAGCATACTTACAAAGGTTTCATGTTTCTGCCACCGAAGTCAGCAATCCTAACGACCATGCAATTTTGATGGCGGTAATGCGAGGCATAGATCCGGACTCGGAGTTTGGAGATTGGTTGGCAGAAAAGCCCCCAGCTACGTTGGAACGATTCGATTCCAAAGCTTATCAGTTTATATGAAAGGAAGAAGCTCGATGAATAAGACGAGACAAGGCATTAGGGCCTGTTCAGGAGATTGTGAAAAGTAACATCGCCGTGAAGCAGTCCGACGACAGTTCGAGAAAAGTTCAAGTCAACGTCTAGAACAGGCCAGGGCAGTCCAAAGGATACGAAAATGGAAATCCCAAAAAGAAAAAAGAATCAGGGAAATGGAAGCCAAGGATTCTTCCGACCTACAACGAATACACTCCCCTGAATACTTCTCTTGAAAACATTTATCTATCTACCTGTAACACCTTTGAATACAGAAAGCCACGTCCAAAGGAGTCCACTGCAGAACAAAAATGGACAGGGAAGTATTGTCACTTCCATGAAGCCCATGGGCATAATACCGAGGAGTGTAGACACCTTCGTGATGCCATAGAAAGGTTGATCAGGCAGAAAAAGCTGCAGGAGTTTGTTAAAAACCCACCAAAAGGGTAGGCAAGTAACGTCGGACCCCGGGCGTGGGCCGGCTGCATGTCTCCCAAAGGAACCTACCCGGACTGTAGGTTGGTTGATCATAAACACTATAGTCGGAGGGCCTCATCCTGCAGACAAGAATTGGCAGGAGATGGAACGATATGCTACCTCCTTGAGGCATGCAGATTATGAATGTTGTTCGAATGTGGAAGATGGAACCCCTGTAAAACAACAACGCATGATGAATGATGAAATAGTGTTTAGGAGTCGTGACGCGGACAAGGTGGAGGCTCCTACTATTGACCAGATAGTTATATCTACAACAATCGGACCAGCCTACGTGAAAAGAATTTTGATTGATTGTGGAAGCTATGTTAATATCATCTTCAAGAAGTCTTATGACCAAATGAAGATGGAGACAAACGATTTGAAACCATGGAAAGCCCGTATCCATGGCTTTAACGGTGCTGCAACTGACGCAATGGGGTACATAGAGTTACCAGTAGAACTAAGGGAAGATGAGCATAGGAGAGTGCAAGTCCTACCGTTCATAGTAATGGATGTTAACTCTTCATACAACGTATTTTTGGGTCGTCTAGCCCTGGTAGAATTTAGGGCCGCTCTGACCCAAGGTGTTTGACATTAAAATTTTCGACAGACAAAGGAGTCGGTGTTGTACATGGCGATCAGGCAACCGGTCGTGCATGTTATGTGGCGGAATTGAGAAAAGCTCGACGGAGAGAGAAGGGAAAGGTTGCGAACAGCTCCGTCCGCATCCTAAAGACTCATGATTGACAAGTAGTGCCCGAGCCCTGACTCGGGCAGCATTCTTGTATACTTAGAGACATAGATCCGAGAGATAATGATGGGGAACCTAGGGGAACGGATACAGCACCAGCTGAGCTGATGATCGACATTCCAGTCAGCCAGGATAACCCATCACGAGTTCTTAAGATTGGATCACAACTCGACCCTTCAGTGGCCGAGGATCTTACTGATTTCCTCCGGGCGAATCTGGACGTTTTCGCATGGACACACTCTGATATGTGCGGGACTTCTCCAGCAATTGCTAGTCATTTGTTGAACATAGGCCCGAAACACATTCCCGTAAAACAGATATGGAGAGGTATGGACTCGAAGAGGTCCTCGGCTCTCAAAGAGGAGGTGGACAAACTCAAAGCCAATGTGTTCGTCCGCGGTGCCCTCTACCCTGAATGGGTATCTAACCCAGTGCTAGTAAAAAAGAAAATGGAAAGTGGAGAATTTGTGTTGATTGCTCCGATCTGAATAAAGCATGCCCGAAGGATGGTTTCCCTTTACCTTGACTCGACCAGCTCATCACATCTACCGCCAGACACGAATTATCGTCATTTATGGATGCGTATTCTGGATACAATCAGATCCCGATGCATATTCCATACCAAAAGCACACCAGTTTTGTCACAAATATAGGGATATATTGCTAAGTAGTAATGCACTTTGGATTGAAAAATGCAGGAGCAACTTATCAGCATCTGGCGAATCGAATTTTTAAGAACCAGATTGGTAGAACGATGGAAGTCTATGTGGATGACATGCTCGTGAAGTCACGGTAGTCAAACGACCACAAACGAGACTTAGCAGAAATGTTTGACACACTCAAACATTACGGTATGAAGATCAACCCCTTGAAGTACTCCTTTGGCATGGCATCAGGAAAGTTCTTGGGTTTCATTGTGAATGCACGTGGAATTGAAGCCAACCCGAAAAAGATTCAGGCTATTCGGGACATACAAGTGCCCAGAACTATAAAGCAAGTACAAAACTTGAAGAGAAAGGTTGCGGTGCTGAGTCGATTCATATCCAAAGCCACCGATACGTGCATTCCTTTCTTTGATGTGATAAAGAGAGGAAAAAGGAATTTCAAGTGGACATCTGACTGCGAGGAAGCATTCTAAGCTCTGGTAAGGCATTTGGAGAGCCCCCCGGTGCTGTCGAAACCAATAGACCATGAAATGTTGTATGTGTACTTGGTAGTATCCCAACATGCTATCAGTATGGCTTTGGTTCGTGAAGAGGACCGAGTTTAAAAGCTAGTTTACTATGTTAGTAAATGTCTGACGGGGGCATAAAGAAACTATCCTAAGATCGAGAAATCAGCCTATTGCTTGGTGATTGCATCACGCAAGCTTCGCCCATATTTTTAGGCACACCCAATCAGTGTTTACGCTGATCAACCCTTGCGTCGGGTACTCCAACGACTGGAAACTTCTGGAAGAATGTTAAAATGGAATATCGAGCTGAGTTAGTTCGATATTGCTTACCTGCCGCGAAAGGCCATACAGGGACAAGCGCTAGCAGATTTCATCGCTGAGTTCACTATGACGACTAATCAAACAGCCGCAATGTCATAACTCCCATTCGATGGAAGATGTACACCGATGGGGCATCTAACGACTGTTGTTCGAGGGTTGGCATAGTTCTTGTAACTCCTGAATACCGATCAGTTTGCTATTCTTTGAAGCTCGAATTCACAGCAATGAATAACGAAGCCGGGTATGAAGCATTGATTTCCGGCTTAAGACTCGTCAAAGAACTGGGAATAATATCGGTTGAAATCTTTTGCGACTCGCAACTGGTGACGTATCAAGTGCGTGGAGACTACCAAGTAAGGGGGCAGAGACTTGCCCCATATTTGGCCTAAGTTCAGGAGCTGCTAGCGAATCCCAAGTATTATGATATTTCACATGTTCTGCGTGAACAAAATAGAGCAGCTGATTCATTGGCAAAATTTGCAAGCACTGGCGATGCGCAGCAGATGGGATTGTTTCGCGTTGAGACCTTACATATTCCGAGCATAAATATGATGGAGGTAGGTTTCATGTTAGAAATAGAAATCGAGAAGGAGTCATGGATGACCCCATTCAAGCAGTACTTGTTACACGGGGCCATGCCCGAAAGAAGGCACGAAAGACAACAAGTCATTGATAAGGCTTCTTGTTACGTAATGCAGGATGGAATAATATATCGGAGGGGATTCTCGACCCCATTACTCCGGTGCATTGCCTATGATGAGATAAAACGAGTCCTGAAGGAAGTCCATGAAGGTGAATGTTGCGACCATACCGGGAGGTAGACGTTAGCAAAGAAAATCCTCCGCTATGGATACTATTGGCTAATTGTGAATCGAGATGTCGCAGAATACATGAGAAGATGTGACAAATGTCAGAAGTATGCGAAAATACCAAGAGCTCCGCCAACGGAACTCACACAAATGGTTAGTCCTTGGCCATTTGCAATGTGGGGGATCGATATAGTCGGTTCCTTACCCCTATCCAAAGGTGGTGCAAAATACGTGATTGTTGCAGTCGATTACTTTACCAAGGGGGCAGAAGCAGAGCCTTTGGCCATTATCACCACCAAGAAAGTCATTAATTTCGTTGTATGAAATATTATATACCGCTTTGGCCCACCACGAACAATCTTTACAGACAATGGAACTCAGTTTGAAAGCAAAGAGTTCAAGAATTTTGCCAAAAATATGGTATTGAGAAAAAGTTTGCAGCAATTGCTCATCCGAAAGCTAATGGATATGTGGAGACCGTAAATAAGATAATCAAATACGTATTGAAAAAACGTTGAGAAAAGTCTAGAGGCACGTGGGTGGATGAGCTTCCGACAGCACTTTGGGCTTACAGAACCACCCACAAGTCCGCGACCGGCCACACTCCGTTCGCATTAGCATATGGCATGGATCCTGTCATACCCATGGAACTTGAAGTTCCATCACATTGGGTAACTTATTATGACCCTGAGTCAAATCAAGATCTCTTGTTGGAACCATTGGACTTCATTGATGAAAAACGCGAAGAAGCTAATTTAAGAGCGGCCGCGTACAGGCACCGAGTTGCTCGATATTATAATGAAAAAGTCCGACCGAGAATCTTTGGCGTGGGTGATGTCATTTTGAAACGAGTTTTCCCAGTTCCATCACACATGAGCCCCGCATGGGAATGTCCATATGTCATTGAACGGAAGCTTGGAGAAGGAACTTTCAAGCTAGCGACTGTTGATGGTGCGACACTCCCCCGAGCATGGAATGGTGAACATTTGCGGCATTATTAGACTTAGTTCATTTCTATCATATTTTAGTTGCATTTATTTCTAGCAAATTTTTATTCCTAGTTTACGGCATGTAAAAAGACAATTTAGCTTAATAAAGGCTTGAAGCCATTTCTTGTTCCCATGAATTGTCGATTTTTCTGTGTATGATAACACTGTAACAAATGACTAAGAGATATGTTCTGTCTGACGTACGAGCGAGAATAAACGATTCAATATCTCCAAGTCCCTGGAGTGCGGACTGGAGTACTCTAAGTCCCCAGAGTGCGGACTCGAGTATAAACGACTCAAAATCTCCAAGTCCCCGGAGTGCGGACTGTAGTACTCTAAGTCCCCAGAGTGCGGACTCGAGTATAAACGATTCAAAATCTCTAAGTACTCGGAGTGCGGATTGGAGTACTTTAAGTCCCAAGAGTGCGGACTCGAGTATAAACGATTCAAAATCTCCAATTCCCCGGAGTGTGGACTTGAGTACTCAAAGTCCCCAGAGTGTGGACTCGAGTATAAACGACTTAAAATCTCCAAGTCCTCGGAGTGCGGACTGGAGTACTCTAAGTCCCCAGAGTGCGGACTCGAGTATAAACGACTCAAAATCTCCAAGTCCCCGGAGTGCGGACTGGAGTACTCTAAGTCCCCAGAGTTCGGACTCGAGTATAAACGATTCAAAATATCCAAGTCCCCGGAGTCCGTACTGGAGTACTCTAAGTCCCTTGAGTGCGGACTCGAGTGTAAACGACTCAAAATCTCCAAGTCCTCGGGGTGCGGACTGGAGTACTCTAAGTCCCCAGAGTGCGGACTCGAGTGTAAACGACTCAAAATCCCCAAGTCCTCGGAGTGCGGACTGGAGTACTCTAAGTCCTCAGAGTGCGGACTTTAGTATAAACGATTCAAAATATCCAAGTCCCTGGAGTGCGGACTGGAGTACTCTAAGTCCCCAGAGTGCAGACTCGAGTATAAACGAGTCAAAATCTCCATGTCCCCAGAGTGCGGCCGGAGTACTCTAAGTCCCCAGAGTGCCGACTCGAGTATAAACGATTCAAAATCTCCAAGTCCCTAGAGTGCGGACTGGTGTGCTCTAAGTCCTCAGAGTGCGGACTTGGGTATAAACGACTCAAAATCTCCAAGTCCTCGGAGTGCGGACTGGAGTACTCTAAGTCCATAGAGTGTGGACTCAAGTATAAACGACTCAAAATCTCCAAGACCCTGGAGTGCGGACTGGAGTACTCTGAGTCCCCAGAATGCGAACCAGAGTAAAACCGATTTAAATGTCCAAATCCCCTTAGGAAAGACTGGATACAAATGACTTGAAGTCATCGAGCCCTTGGCATACGGATTGGAAAATATTCTAAGTCCCCTGAGCGTGGGATAAAAGAATGTGCAATAGCAAAAAAGTTGCCAACTTGTTTGAAGATGAATAGAGAAGTTAACGTAACTCGCAGTACCTCGGGTTTCGACCACGGTTATACAAAAAACCAAACAACAACAGTCCTTTGAGAGAGAAAAGAACTAAGTTTTATTCATCACAAATAATTTTATGTACATCAACTACGAAAACAAAAAATAATTACATAATCTAAACTAGCTCTTGTTGAACAAGACTGAAGACTACTTCTTTGATTTCTTCGACCTTTTACCAGATGACTCCTCCCCAGTGTGTTTACCCTTAATAGCTTTCTTTGACGGAGGAATGACAGTTGAAGAAGTACGAGAAACATCCATGGGTTTGGACCTGCCTAGGAGGATGACCTTAAACGGCTTGTTCAAAGGATCGTCCAGGTCCACAGCTTGAGGTTCGACCTTTATCTTCACCGTCTTTTCCTTCTCTTTCTCAAGCTGCTCCTTCATGCTCAGTTCGGATGTATGTTCAGAGGAGCCTGTAATTTCAACTTCATAACTCCAATCGATGGGAGAGGAAGTCTTAGATTTATCCTCGTCAAGCGCTCCGATCACCTGAGCCACTGGACCGGGAGATTCTCCTGCATGAGTGGCTTTACTCTTTTTTTCCCTCACCTCCTTGGCGACATCGCTCCTTGAGTGGGGTCAAGATCAGAACGGCCTACGAAAATCATGAAAAGCAAGCATTAGAATGCGATAGCTTCTGGTGAAAAACAAAAACTCTTGGAATGTTAAAGTAAAAGAGTTGTCTACCAGGTTCCGGCTGGCTCTCAGCCGTTGGGGGGTCTCACCCTCTTGAATAGGGGACAAAACGAGAACACCAAGGCCGGGGTCCTCCGGGTCATAACCGATGTGCTATTCAAAGGGATCGAGTATCGGCCGACCGGCCGGCTCGGTAGGCACACGAGTTGGAGACTCGATCCCGAATGGACCGGCGATAACTTCTTTCCCTTTCGTTAAGGGGGAGCCTTTGCAATAAAGGGCTTTGGCCGCTGACAGGTCTGAAGGCTCGTTTCCCTAAAGGAATTCTTTTATCAAAGTTCCCTCATATACCTCCTCGGTACGATGCTCGGCCTTCCTGAGTTCTATTAAGGTCTCCCATGCTTCGGCTAAAGATTCGAGATAGCCCTCGCCCAGTAAAGTTAAGTCCCGGTGCTTGAGAACGTGGGCGTTGAATTCGGCAATAAGCGGGTCGAACATGCTTTTGACCTCTTCCCTGCCTTCTTCCTTGGCCACCTCAAGACATGATTCGATCTCCGCAAATACTATCTTTTTGCCCTCTTCACGGGCATCATTCTTCAGCGCCTCAACTTTAGAAAGCTCGTGCTCAAGTTTCGCTTTTAGGAGTCGCATAGCAACGATCTCATCGCAATACCTCTGCGACTCTTCTTGGACAGCAATCTTCTCTTCCTCCTCTTTCTAGAGTCGCTCCTCGAGTTATTTGACTCGGAGGCTGAATGCATCCCTCTCTTTTTGCATCGAGTCTTTCTCCAAAGCTAAGGCCCCACAGGTTGGACCGCTTCGTCTATTTCTTTTTTTGGGATGATTCCAAACGAGTTACGGCTTCGGCGGTATCTTTGGCGCTCTGTTGGGTGGCCTCAAGCTGAGACTTGTAAGAAGCAAGCTCTTCGTCCTGAGCTTTGATAATGTCTTTGTCATGGATAGCCTTAAGCTTCAGGCGATCAATCTCATGTTGGCGTTCTATGGAGACTTCTGACACTTTCTCAGCAAGATGAACAAATGCGTCATGCTGAACATAGACGTCGTTGGTGCTGGCGATAGCGCTCTACTTGACATCTCTAGGAATGTGATGGATCGTCGGGAGAAACTTCAGACCATCAAAGCAGATTTTTAGAAATTTAACTTTAAGCTCGGCCAGTCTCTCCGATACTTTTGGATCTGTTGTAGGAACAGGAGGAGACGGCTTTGAAAGTTCAGCTCTCCTGTAAGGATCCCGAGACTGTCGTGTGGAAGAGGAATCAGAATGTTGATCATGGGGGACATCGGATTGCGACCCCTTGTGGCCGTGCTTATCTTTGCTTTGCTCCGAGTGAGAAGTGGGATGTTGGTAGCATTTGGGATGATAATATGTTTTCTTCCGAGATGATGAGTCCCGGGAATGATTATCCCTATCGTCATCACTGTCTCGTCCCGGCGTCTTCCGGAACCTGAGTCCCTTCCAGAATGAGGGAAGGTAGCCAACCATGGAGACGATAAATTACGTGTGTATGCCCCATGTCACCTACATAGAATTTAAATAACAATGAATTAGCAAAAAGTAGTGTGACGACGGAAATTTAAGTGCACGGTGAAGTGCACGTGTTTGTGTGTGTCCTAGTGTTTCCCCCCGATGGACCAGTTTCTTTACTAATGGGAGTTTTTTCTCCCTGAGTTTGGGATTAAACGCCTACATCGCCTATGATGGGCGAGTGAACTTTAAGTTTCTTCGGATCATCAAAATCATAATTGAGTATATCATCGGGTATGGAGAGGTTCGATAGGCCTTTTAAAGAACATTCTAAATGCTGAGAGGAAGCCTCTTTCTCCTTTGGAATAAGGGTAATTTTAGAAGTTCTGCCAATCTTTTCCTTCCTTATCTTGTACGTCAGTTTCTTTTTCCTCTGCGAAAAGGAAGATGACATTTCGATGTCGTGAACTTCGACGGTCGAGTCCTGAGTGGGACCAACGTTCTTATCTTGTGCTTTGGGTGTTTCGGTTTCCTTGATTTCCCCTTCTTCTAGTGCATCAGGAGCATTACGTGTTGAAGACTCGGCTTGTTTTTTCCCTTTTCCAAAGGCGGGCCTAGGTATGGTAACGCCCTGAGGAAGGCTTATCCGATGGCCTTCTATCAGCAGTCCAAATATTGTAAGTGACTCATTCGAAATGAGAGTTTGGATGTAACGTTCTTCGACAGGAAGGGATCTAATAGCTTCGATGGCTTCAGAATATGCACGGCTGTCAAGACATGGATTGATACCTGAAAAGATGGAAAAAAGAGTTAGAAAAGGCACGGCTTTGACCAAACACGAGTATCGATCTAGGAAAATGACTTACTTCCTTCCACCCATCTCCTCGTAGAACCGGGAAGGAAACGCACATAAAACCACTCCTGTTTGTATAGGGCAAACTTGGTCCAGTCCCCAGTCAAGATTTGGCATTTGTTGTGCGGCTCGAGAAACAAGAAAGATGGGCTATCTCTCCACGTCTTGATGCAATATATATATATATATATATATATATATATATATATATATATATGATGCCACCCGACGTTGGAGGCCTAGAGAGGACGTTCATGAAGAGGATCTAGGCACCGTAGATGAAGGCATGACCATTCGGGTGCAGTTGCGACGGGGCAATGTCGATGTATTGCAGCACGTCCCGAAGAAATGTATTGAACGGTGGCATGCTGCCAACCCAGCACATAAATTTATTTGACAATCGTGTCTCGATGGAACTAGCATGTCATCAAAGGGGATTCCGTGGACAGATCATGTCTGACGGAGCGCACTTTCATTAATCTTCGAAGCTTATGAATCGACTGTGTTGTCCAAGAAAATTGATGCTTCCAAAGCATCGGGAGCTTGGTTATGAGTAGGGGAAGTCGACGAGTTTTAAGTATCTACGACATCTCGTCTAGAAGACGGCCTAAGTCTGTCTGAGATTGTAGCGGAGCTAGATTTCCTAGACATCTTTAACAGAGATTGAATCTAGTAGAGCACCTGCTTGAACTATACTTGAAAAACAATCGACGTTAGACTTAACAACACAAGTTTCCCCTCGTGTGGTGTGTGAACTAGTGTGATAATTCAAATATAAGTGCTGAGAAATTGAAAGTCACAGAGTTGATGGTATAGAGTTGAGCATTGAAATGTCGTCTTCGAAGACCGTCATCGCTGACCGTCTCCAAGAGCTTGCCCTATGATGTTTTCAATTTCGGGCTTAGACATTGGCGCTGTATGTTAAAGGCAATTATCTATTTGTCGATTTAAGTTCAGGCTTGTGATTGCTGAAACTAGGAAGTTAACGGCCCTGATTAGTTTGATATGCTAGTTTGCTTAGGCCCTTGTCCTTGTATTTTGTCATATGATTAGGCAAAGTGAATAGGTGTTCGGCCAAAGTATCATTTGGCCAAAATATTGATCGGCCTAAGTATCGTTCGGCCAAAATATTGCTCGGCATAAGTATTGTTCGACAAAACTATTGATCGGCCTAAGTATCGTTTGGCCAAAATATCGTTCGGCCTAAGTATCGATCGACATTCGTGTCGTTCGGCCTAAGCGCTTTTCGACCAAAATATCGATCATCGTCCTGTCCATTCCCCGTTTCCTTTTAGTTTTTCCACTCCAACCTCGTTCGGCAGGGGAAGATCATGTCGAACCACGGCCATGTCAATCCACACCAATAGGCCTGATCTCTAACTCCATTCTCGTGCTACCATAGGACCACTCGTCATTAAAAGATCATGCCGAGTCACTACAATGCATCTTCCATCTTTCTCTTCTCTAATCCATCCACCTCGAAATCACCTGAGAGCATACTAAGTTCCAGCCCTAGAACGCGTCCGAGCCTCAATTCATCACCCTCATTCACACGCCTCCACTTTCTACGATCTATGAAGAATTCACAAGTTCAAGTAATATCCAATATTTCCTAATTTGAGAGAATCATCGAAAGGTTCTTAACGAAGAGTATGGCGAGAGCTCGAGGGTCTGTGAGTTAGGATTGGAGGTTGTTCGAAAGTAACTTAGGAAAGGCATGATGAATTCCAGGTAGGAATGGAAGATCGAAGAAGTGAACGAGACTCAAGGGAGGAAAGTTACACGTTACTGGAAAGTCACGAAGGTAAAAAGTGAAAAATTGAAGAAGAAGGAGAATGCTGGCCTTTATAGGGAAGAAGAGGAAGTCGAAGAGACAATGACCGGTAGAACCGGTCAAAATGACATCGTTCGGCATAGGCTTCGGCTATGTTGTTCGGCATTTGTATGACGTTCGGTATGCATTGCCTCACTCGGTATTCACAAGAAAACACTATCGAGAAGAATAAGCCAAGCTCAAAGCGAGGCACAGAGGACACGTGATTCAAAGCGCATCACGTTCGATCACGTAATGCACTTTGGAGGGAAAATATTACCCGCAGATTTGACCAGGCAATTAGGTACTCAGCATTTGAATACCGTTCGGCATCCAGAGTCGTTTTGCACAAATGGTTCATTCGACATTCGAGTTTGACCGACATTTAGAGTCATTCGGCACAAATGGTTCGCTCGACATTCGAGTTCGACCGGCATCAGAGCCGTGGGGAATAAATGGTTCGTTCGGCATTCGAGTTCGACCGGCATCCAGAGCCGTCCGACACAAATGGTTCATTCGTCATTCGAGTTCGACCAACATCCAGAGTCGTTTGGCACGACAAAGTCATTCGACATTCCATTCTGCTCAGCATCCAGACCTCGGTCGACACTCGACCTTGTTCGGCATAAATCTCGGTCAGCATTTGAGATCGTTCGGCATTCAGAGTTGTTCGGCATCACCTCGTTCGACATGAAGATATCATTCGGCATCACTTCGTTCGACATTTTGCTGTTTAGCATCTATGGATCGGCACACCGAGCTCACTCTTTTTAGGCCGAGATACTTAGCTACCTAGTCCACGAGGGAAGTCCAACCCATCTTCGTCTATAAATAGAGAGGCAGGAGCACAGTGAATGGGAGCTTTTTTGGGAGAATACCGTGGAGACTCTGTCGCAATCAAAACTCATTCAAGACTAACCTTTCTTGCTTAAAAATTGTAATCATATAGTTGATATACGGATTGTATCTGTAATCTATTATCGAGGAAAGCAATAAAGATTAACCTCAAAGTGGACGTAGGCACTTACGCTGGACCACTATAAATCTGGTGTTCATATTTTCTGCATTTAAATTTGCAAATTGTTTTCTGTTTAGTTTGACTTTCTTCATTAATTCCTCTACACAATCTCCCTTAAAGGTGTTAGTGACCAACTCTGGTGCTAACAGTAAATTAGTTTTTATATATACACATTCAATACACAAGGCGGGGAAAAAAAATATACACGGTTGGACACTTTCATTTCTTCTTTACAAATTCAAAGATAAAACCAAAATGGACGCGCATGGCACAAATATGGACACGTATGGAGAAATATAAACATAAAGCACACTTCTTCACTTCTTTCATTTTCATTTACAAAATAAACACCCTCCTCCTCAAATATTTGTATTTCCCTCCAGACTCACTATTAGCCAAAGTGTTTTACACGAAACTTGTAGAAGGCAGTAAGAGCTTCGACCTAGTGCCATTCGCTAAGTGTCGATGGGATGGTATGGCCATGGTGGGGCAATGACCGACAGTGGTGTCGGGCTGGTCAATGATTTTGATGAGGCACTCGACGCTGAGTTCAATGGCAAAGAGGGCATGTCGTTCCATGGCCGGAGGAAGAAGAAAGAGGTGAGAGAAATTATAGTGATGGTATAGGGAAGGGAGCGTGAGAAATATAAGAGTGGAAGTGGTCTCTTTTGCGTGGTTGCATGTGCATACAGGTATATTCATTTGGAGAAGAGGCACCGTTCTCATGCGTGTTAGGCTTGGTCCTAGTAGGGTTAGGTTTAAGTATTATTAATTAAATTAGTTAATAAAATGCTTGAATTTGAAAATAAAATATAGGAGGAAGGGTGCGGGTGCATGTGGGTTGCAAGCGAGAAGGCAACTGGGCCATGGATGCATTGGCTTTGGCTGATGTGGTTGGGTGAGATCAGTTAAGTAATATTGGTTTAATAATCTAGTTAGTTAAAGTTTAAAATTTAAAAATAAATAACTTACCCATATGTAGTTCGTTTAACCTATGGTCTTTGACGTTAGATTCATAATAAAGTGATGAAGTATAATTTAGTAATAAATTAATATTGATATAATTTAACTATGATTTATATAGCTAAAATGTTGTACTTCTTTGGTAATAATTTTTAGCAGAATAAATCTCCATTCTGCTATTATTTAAATTTGGACATTTACATATATGCTAGTTAATTTCGATTGATGTATTATTGTACATTGCTGATAATAACGTATTTGTTATTATTGTTTGTTTGATTGTCTGGATTATGCAGGGCTAGTTTCAAAAATTAGTTACCCGTTTTTATTTGACATAGGTTGGGTAGAGACCAATTGCAGGCTAACACCTTATGAATTAGACTATAAGGTGTTCTGTGATAATATTGGTTTATTATAATTAGTTATAATAATTTAAAATTTAAATTTTGAACTTCAAACTGAATAAGTTACTTTGAAAATTGATTTATATTTAAGAAATGTATTCCTTAATTAAAATATAAAATTAAATTTTTTTGGGAATAAATATTTATTGAAATGCTTTATTAAAAGATTTTTATTAAACTATCTTTTATTTGAACTTAAATCCCGATGGTTTTGAAATCATTATGGAACAAAATAATAATAATAATATGGTTTGAAGTATTTGAGAAATATTATTATTTCGATAATAGTTTTGAATTTGTTCCAATAAATATTTGCAAATTGTTTTACAAGTATTCTTATCTATTACGGCGAATGATTAAAACCAAAGGCGATAGAGAGTTTCCTCTATTGGGATTTGCCGTGTATATTTATTCACTCTATTGTGTTTAGGAGGTACTAGAATACCACTAGAGGTTCCATTTTTTGTTTATAATTATACCTTACTCGAAAAGGGTGGTGCACCCTCCTAGTCATTGTTGGTAATAGTTTTGATATATTCCCTTTTGGAAAGAGTTTAGAATAATAATTTTTTGAATAGAAAAACCCTGGTATTTAGTTCTAAATTATCTTTTGGAAATAATTAAAAATTGAGCCTAAGTAGGTAGATTCAAATACTATATTTTCATGTAATATATTACGTAGTGTGGGAATTGCATATTTGTTTGTACATTGTTGTAGTACCCTATAATTTGACGTTAGTTATTTAAGTAGTTGGTTAGTTAATTTATTAGGCTCCGAAAATGGAATTTCTACGAACGATGAAATTTGACCATGAAATTTGCACCATTGCGTTCATGACAAAATTCTAAGTAACTTTCGTATTTGGAGTTTTGTGATCGGAGTTTAAACGAAGATGTTATGGACAAAGAATGAATTCGAAATGAAAATAATTAAATAAAAAATAATTAACGTTTTTATATTAACTAACTGGGCACAAAGGCCAACCCATCATTGGGGACGGTCGACCCCTAGCGGTCGACCGGCCACCCAAGGGCGGTCGACCAGTGGCGACCTGGCAGCTCCAACAAACCTAGGCCGCAACGAACCTGATTTAATATATTTCAACCTAACGGTTCTAATTGATTCTAGCGCCTATAAATTCAGACCTAACTCTTCCTTCTCTTCTCATATCTTATGAAGACAGTAGTGAAGCTCTGTCATTTCTTCTTCCCCACTTTCTTTCTAAATTATAAAGATAAGGCATTATATATATTCATACAAATTGGAGAAGAGTAGAAATCTAATAAAATGAGAAGAGAAGAGAATCAACCATACGCGTATTTGGGTAATTTATATATTTATATATTTGTGTCTATTTTCTCTTCCAATCCAAAATCTCTCATCAGATCTGTATTTATAATGTATGTATATACCCTTTTATACATATCTTTTGGATTAAAAAGGATATAGAGATGAATCAAAGGTTCTACTTCAGATCTAGAGATTTAGACCGCTAATAAAATGTGAGTGGGAATTTTGTAGATTTTTATAATATGAAAATTATCATGTTGGTGCTTATTTGACTTTTATGCCTAATTGGATAATTATATATGAGCTGTAGGAAAAAAATTGAATACGATTTCAATATAAAAAATGACACCTAAATATTCTTGTTTATGAATTGATTTAGCATTGTATACAAGCTGATCTGAAAATTAGTCCAAAACTATGAATTTAGAACATTAATTTGAAATAAATTTATTTTAGATCTGAAATAGGTTGTATAGTAATGTTATAAATTGGATTATTGTCCTAATCTTGTTAGAATGTGACTTTTCTATATTTGGAATTCTTGGAATAGAGATCCATTTAATATTTGTAAATTAGTTTGATTTCTTTCCCTTTTAGAAAGATACAGGTTTTGATCTAACAAGGAATAGATGCAAATAGAAGAGAACGAGATGTGTAAAGTATAAAATCATTGTAGTTTACACATTCTATTTCAATAATAAAAAGAAATGATTATTCCTTGTAATTTCAAACGATGCAATCTTTTATATTTTAAAGTTAAATCTTTTATTTTGAACCAATTTATGAGAATTATATCGAATTATCATTTTAAATATGATTCCAATAATTAACGTGGAAAAGTACATTCTAGTAAAGATGTAGCTAGAATATATTTGGTAAAAGTAAATACTGTATGTAATTATTGTGCTTATAATAATTAAATAAAAAGCTAATAGTTACGTATGCACAAAATATTTTCGTTTAGGATAATTAATCAATGAGAAAATAATTTAAAAGGTTGTAACTCCAACAAATGGTAATAAATATGGAAATTGCAATAATTTGGTAGGGTAAATGGATTAATGGGACTGATGAATAAAGAAGTTGAATTAGTAAAAATGGAATAGATATAAAAGTTACTAATTTGAAATTACTAATCATGCACAAATGTCATAGGAAATGTACTCCGTTAGGATTTTATGGACAAATTGACATTTATGAGAATTGAACGGGGATTTATGGGTAGAAAAATATTCAAGGTAAATCTTATTCCCATAAATAAAAAGAAAATTAGTAAGCTAAGTCCAACGCCTACCTAAGGTAATATAACTAAAGACTTCGGATGGTTAATTGGACTTAGTAGGTTAGTGATGCGAGGTGAGTAGAGTCACTCGACGGAAGACTGCCCTTCACTTTGAGGCTACTAGAAATCAAGCGTACTTACTACTTATATGAGATATCACTAATCCAACAACCCGTGATGACGAGAGAGATTCGGCCTGCGTTCTTAATTGGAAAGTATTAAATGGTCCAAATTTGTAATTAGGAGCGATGAGGGATATCTCAATAGGGGTTTGCTTTTGGTTTAAGGTTCTATGTGGCCGAATGGTCTGCCTCTCTCCTAAATGGAAGTATTAAGTATCCTAATGAGATTCCAAATAAATAAATAAATAAATAAGGATGTCTCTAAAAAGGTTTTACTTCAGCATTGAGGTCTTAAGTGGCTGAAGGGTTTATCTCCTTGCCAAAAATGTAACCTAATAAGATGCCATATTTATAGTTAAAGAGTGAGAGTGGATATCTCGGGAAGGGTTCGCTTTAGGTTTGTGGCCTTAAGTGATTATAAAGTCCTTCTCTTACCTATAAAAGAAGTATTAAGTAGCCCAATGAGATTTCCAAGCAATAACAGCTAGATATTACCATTGAGAAGCATGCTTTTGGAAGTAGGTCTCAAATGACGGGGTCTACCTATTTTCCACTAGGAAGTATTAAGTGGCTTGTGTACCATCTCTTACATTGCTAAAGCTAAAATAATAATAGTACCATTTAGGAGCATGCCTTGGGGATAGGTCTTAAATGATGGGGTCTGCCTTATTTGGGGTCTTAAATGACCAACGTCTGTCTATTTTTTAATAAAAGGTATTAAGTGGCTTGGTTATATTTTATGACATGATTATGATTTTATCGGTGATTGATGTGGTAATCATTGGACATTAACTGTCATAAGATTTAAATAGTGGTTAGAGGTCTTGTAGCTAGGACCCACCAACCATTGACAACACTGTTAGGAAACTACCTTGGGAATAGGCCTTTAATGACGGGGACTGCGGCAATTAAGGTCATAAGCGACATATTTACTTATTTCTCTTTTAAAAAGTATTATAGAAGCCTGCTTCATATTTAGTAGTATTAAGTGGCTAATGGGTTTGGAAGTATTGGATGGTTGATATGGCTTCATTAATATTTTGTACCTTGGGAAGGGATAAGTATGTAATCTTGTGTGCAATGCAATGTTATATTAGAATTGCTAACTTTAATGGACATAACAATTAAATAAAACCCATCGGTATAAGTTTATGTTATGGATAGGTCGTATTGATCCAGTCACCAGAACCTTACTCTGACCCTCTCCTCAATATAGCTCACATGATAGATTTAGAGGAACAGGTCAGTGAAGCTGGGCATGCTTTATTGTTGGAGAGTCTTCTTTCTCTCATGCTTGGTGTTAATGTGACAATCTACTATTCAAGAAATACCATTAATTCCAAGGTAGTAGGCGTAGTCAGTATTCTTATCCTATTATTGTTTCCGCTATGAGTTTAGATTTCTATCAATCTCTGATAATGCCCTTGCTTATTTGCATGTACCAAATCCAACGATATGTGGTTTGATGGACTTGGGTTTTGATTTTGGTCAAAATTTAGGCCAATTAAGGTATGGGTTGTTGTATTTGGTACCAAAACACTAGGTTAGCAGCTAAGAGTGATTAGGATAAATAGAGAGAACATACTTGAACTTTCCTATCTAGTAATATTATATTTTTACACTAGATTTATAGAGTTTCGACTATAGAAGCAGTTGTAGTTCTACTCTAAAGGAATGGGAAATGCAACTATGAGTTGAAAATATCTTAGAGTTATGATTTTCACACCGATTTTGAGGCACCCCATGAAGTGTTGGCAATGCATAAAGCGCTGTTAATGAAGAGCATGAGTACGACATATGGTTATACCCGAAGACTAGATGTGTTCGACTTGACGATTGAGATTCTAGCTATCTTTTGATTTTGAATTTTAAGTTCCAGTCGAAGATGCACAATTATTCCAAATGGATGAGTAATTAGATTTTGTATGTTGCAATTGTCTAGAAGCAAGTTTTGTTATGGTGCATTCATTGATCACCGCTTTGATGGCGAACCAAATTTTCATTTAAATAATTAACGTCAATTCCATATTCTAAAGCCCATGAGAAATTTTTCATAAAATATATTTTGAAAATGACTTAGTTTTTGAAAAAGGAGTTTTCAAAGGATTTCTTCTCCTAAAAATTTAATTTGAAATTTCTTTTTGGGAAAGTTTTGAACTTTTAATTTTCTAAGAAACACGTATACCACTAATTTGGCCGTGTTGAGAAAATTTTGTTTTATAAAAGATTAATTCTTCACATCCTTAAATATTTATATGTATATATCAGTAAAGGGTTGATATTGGTTTTTGGCAAGAAATAGTTTTCCAATTCGGGAAATCTGTGTTTTAAATAGAATTTTTTGGAAACACTGAAATATTTATGTATAAATTTGACTTTAAGGGAAGTTTTGGCATGAAATAGCTTTTATTACGTAGAAACAAGTATAAAGGAGCATATACTTAGCTCCATGATTTTTTGGATGATAAATCAATAGTTTTTATATTTCTCTCTTTAAGACGTGGAAAATGGGAATAACATCAACTTTATTAAGGTACTTAGTTTGAAGTGTTGTCAAACCCACCAATAATTGGAAGAAATATCTTCATGCGAAATATGTAGGAAATAATAGTTGGAGTATTTTTCGTTCTTTGGAAGTGTTGTTGTCGCAACAATTTTTCCGAGGTGTGCTATCTTGCAAAGGAAAGGTCTACATGGTAAGATGGATAGCAACATGTGGAAGGCAAAAAATTTATTGATGGGTTAAGATGAAGATGGTGTGCAAATTGATTATTGCAATATTAATTAATTTCACCGGCCCTATGGGTTCAGGTTCAAGCCGTGCCTAAATCTGGGCTAGGGTCGTCCAAGCGATCGACCATAGCGGTCGACCAATTGACCAAATAGCAGTCGACTGCTAGCTGGATTCGGGTCGAATCTGAACACAGAATGCGACTATAAGTCACGTCCAAACCTTCAACCACTAGTCCCCCTCACTCTCTTCCTCCTCTTCAATTAGTTTAGCCTAACCCAACTCACGTCCCTTTCCCTCCACTTAACCAATGCCTCTCTTTCCATTCCTCCACCAACCGACACTAAAATCCATGCAGGTCAGACCTTGCCCCACCATTACTCCAGATCGAAACCCTTTTCTCCCCTTTTCCAGGCGCTTTTCAGCCCATGGCACCGCCACATACTGGTGGCACTTCCTCTCATCATCCCGGCCTCACTCCACAGGAAGCCGCTTGGCTTGACTAGAGCGAGTGGAAGATTGCCGCCTGTCTTGGAACATCGAACTTTGATTTCCTTCATGGATGGCCAGTAAAATTCAAAGAATTCGCGCTCCCGGGCTTGTAGAGCTTTTCGTCCCGCAGGACTTGCACCGATCCTCCACTTCGAGGATTTTGAGCGGGAATATTATCGATGCTGCATCCATCTTTTCGATGCACAGATGGCGCAGAACTTCGATGATGGCAATAGCTACATTGAGTCTGAGGTGAAGGGAGCTCTTTCATTTCTTCTCCTCCACATTATTTTGAAATTATAATGATAAGGTATTTGTATCTCTATTCTGTATATCATAAAAGTGTAGAAATCTAATAAAAAGGAGAAGAAAAGTGAATCAACCATACGCATATTTGAGGTAATTTGTAAATTTATATATTTGTATCTATTTTATCTTCCAATCCTAAATCTCTTGTTCTCAGATTGGTAATTCAAATGAATTTATATGCTCTTTTATATATATCTCTTGGATTAAAATGGATTTGGAGATGAATCAAAGGTTCTACTTTAGATCTGAAAATTTAGACCGCCTTTAAAAGGTGAATGAGAATTTTTATAGATTGTTACAACATGAAAAATATCATGTTGTTGTTTATTTGAATTTATGCCTAATTAGATAATTATGTGTGAGTTGTAGGTAATGAATTGAATACGAACAGAATACAAAAAATATCACCTACATATCCTTATTAATGAATTGATTTAGCATTGTATACAACCCGATCTAGAAATCAATTCCAAAATTATGAATTTAGAATATTAATTTGAATGAAATTTATTCCAGATCTGAAATAGGTAGTATAGTAATATTGTAAATTTGGATTATTATCCTAATCTTATTATAATGTGAACTTTACTATATTTGGAATTGTTGGAATTTAGATGCGTTTAATATTTGTAAATTAGTTTGATTTATTTCCCTTTTCAAAAGATATAGTATTTGATCTAACAAGGAAGAGATGCAAATATAAAGAGAAAGAGATATGTAAAGTATGAGTTCATTGTAGTTTACACTTTCTATTTCAATAATAAAAAGAAATGATTATTCCTTGTAATTTCAAACGATGAAAATTTTTATGTTTTAGAGTTAAATCTTTTATTTTGGACTAATTTATAGAAATTATAGCGGAAATTTTTTTTAGATATGATTCCAATAATTTTACATGGAAAAGCATATTCTAGTAAAGATATAATTGGAACATGTTTAATAAAAGTATGTTTTGTATGTAATTACTGCGACTATAATAGTTAAATAAAAAGTTAATAACTATGCATGAAATATTGCAGTTTAGGATAGCTAACTAATGAGAAAAGAATTAAAAATATTGTGACTCTAATAAATGGTAATAAATATGGAAGTTGCAATAATTTGTTAGGGTAAATGGATAATAGGACTTATAAATAAAGAAGTTGAATTGATAAAAATGGAATAGTACAAAAGTTTACTAATTTGAAATTAGTAATCATACATTAATGTCTTTGGAAATGTCCGTTAGGATTTTAGGGACAAATTGACATTTACGAACATTTAACGAGGTTCTATGGGTAAATAAATATTTAAGGTAAATCTTATCGCTGTAAATAAAAAGGTAATTAGTAAGCTAAGTCCAATGTCTACCTAGGATGATATAATTAAAAACCGAGGATGGTTAATTGGACTTAGTAGGTTAGTGATGCAAGGTGAGTAGAGTCACTCGATGGAAGACTGCCCTTCACTTTGAGGCTACTAGCAGTCAGGTGTACTCGCTACTGTTGGGAGATACCACTAATCCAATAACCCGTGACGACATGATAGATTGGGCATGCTTTCTTAATTGGAAAGTGTTAAATGGTCCAAATTTGGAATTAGGAGTAGTGAGGGATATCTCTATAGGAGTTCGCTTCTGGTTTGAGTTCCTAAGTGTTTGAAGGATCTACCTCTCTCCTAAATGGAAGTATTAAGTAACCTAGTGAGATTCTAAAAAAATAAATAAGGATGTCTCTAAAAAGGGTTTACTTCAGCATTGATGTCTTAAGTAGCTGAAGTGTATGCCTCCCTACCGAAAGAAGCAACCAAATGAGATGCCATATTTATAGTTAAAGAGTGAGAGTGGATATATCGAGAAGGGTTTGCTTCAGGTTTGGGGTCTGAATTAATTGTAAAGTCCTCCTTTTTCCTATAAAAGAAGTATTAAGTAGCCCAATGAGATTTTCAAGCAATGACAGCTAAATAGTACCATTGAGGAGCACTGTAACAACCCGCTAATCTGCATGACTTAAGTTAACAATAAACCACATATGTCCAACCCAAAATTAAATGGAAAGACATACAGTTATGGGAAAGAAAGAGGAAAGGAGAAGAGAGGAGAAGATAGGAGAAGAAGAAGAGCGAAAAACTAAACAACAATAGAATCTTACAATCACAGCGGAACAATATATAATATAATATCAATGATCTTTAAAAAAAGAGAAACTATTATACATACAACTGTCAGAGTACAACAACAATCACAATCATTAGCTTCAATGGTTATAACAACCTATCCTCACAATTGCTAATGATTTAAACAACAAGCCGCGGAAAAATAATCATATGCATGAATACGTCTTCGGGCTTCCACCTTGTCTCTTGAAGCTCTAAAGCATTCCAACTAAATCCATAATATGCTTGGTCTGACCCGAGCATTATTGTGACGCCCCCACTCCAAGACCCAAATTAACAAAGAGTATTACTAGGTAATACCATTTTCTAATGCGGAGAATAGAGCTGATTAGGAGCGACCATCTACAGTCTTGCCTTAACTATCTATTAAATACATCGACATTAGCCATAGAAAGCGAATCGACATATCCAATAAATACCTAATGCAAAGCCATAGTGGCTAAGGATCTATCAGAAGAAAATATAATAACTCAAATATAACACACATCATAGAATAGTAGATCATCACATACACATTTACAGATACATAGCAGAGTATACAAAAATGATACATGTCAAGTGGTATAGCAATGCACAATATGCAGACGAGCCCAAAAGAATACATATCAGAGTTTTAACCAAAAGGAATACACAAAAGGCTATAACAAAAAGGAGCAAGCTGAAAGGTACATACAGAAGCAAAATAGGCTAAGTCCAAATGCACCTAAGATGAAACATCTCGGTCTGACCCGAGTATAAAATACACGGGTCAGTCTAGCTAAACAAATCAGTTAGATAAACTGTGAAACAATAAACCTGCAAGGTCATAAAGTATAACAAATATCTCTAAAAGAGATAACTCAATCATCTAACAAAAGATGAAACATAACAAACCTCATATCATCGACAAGTCAATAAACAAAGGATATGAATATCCCAAAACAAGCCGAAAAGGAAAATAACAAATACCAATGAAGGTAATACAAGTTCCATAAGGTAACCGCTATACATCGTGTGGCTCAAAAGGACCAACACCGAAGGGCGATACCTAGGAAATATACATATCAATGAAACAACAGAAAATTGCATGTGCTCAGTACTGTATAAACAAGGATCCATTAGCCCGAAGACTACATACCCGTAGGTGCAAACCCGAAGGCAACACACCCGAAGGCAACAAATCTGAAGGTGCAAACCCGAAGGCAACACACTCGAAGGCAAAAACCTGAAGGTGTAAACACGAAGGCAACCCACCCGAAGGCAACAAACCGTAGTGGTGAAGGTCCGAAGACCCAGTACTGGACGCCACTAATTGGAGGAATGTGTCACAACTCTTGGAAAGAACCCAAAAAATGTTAACGTGAGTCTCATACCACACGCTCGCACTAAACTATTTACTATCCGTTAGTCAATTTCACGTTCAAAGCAATACAAAGTTTACCTCATCTCATCGGTAAACTAGACCCAAAAGGCCAAAATGATCAATCGAATAGGTCGGGGATTAATCGGAAATATAAACGCGCGGATTCATGGTCCGTGTTTCACCGAACCATTTAATCTCCTTTCCACTTCGCTCGAAGTGCGAGATTGTGTGTGTGTTTTAAATAGAAATTATAAATTGGTGAAACGAGCTTTTAATACAATTTGAAAAGATCATTTTATAAAAACCCATGCATGAAATCAAAAAGGAATCATCAAAGTCCACAATTGACAGTTCCAGACGTCTGGTAGATGTTTCCAAACGTCTGGCCCTATGTTCTGGAAAATATATGCTTTTCTCCTCTCTCTTTTAAATTCCTGGGCCATTTCATATGTTTGAAATTTTCAACCAGATCTCTGAATTTGATTTCAGACGTCTGGATTTTGTTTTAGACGTCTGGATTTAGTTTCTGTCTTTTCCAGATCCCTTTTCAGACGTTGGGATTTTCAACCAGATGTTTGGATTTGATTTCAGACATCTGAAATTAATTTCAGAGTCTGAAATTTTCTGCTACGCAAAAAAACAGCCTAGACCAAAAATAACAAATCCAAACCGAAATGCGATCAAACGAGCGATGGATGCTAGAGATTTTTGCCGACCGACAACCCAACACTATAGGCTCTTCGATACGCTACAAATAACATGCTGAAACATCCAAGATAGGATCTTTAAAAATTTTGACTTAAAAACACCAAAATTAGAAAATTCACCAAATCAATTCAATACAAAAGTAAATGAACATGAAAAGATGTTAGGAATTCTTACCTAACAACAATGAAAGTTATAGACGTAGATGTGATTTCAAAAACTCACCTTTTTAACTCAAAAACAAAGGTGAGAAGCTCAAATGCAAAGAAAAGACCAACCACTCTTCACTTCTACTCTACAAGCTTCAATCTAAGTTCAAAACAAGTATTTCCTAAGTTAGGTTTAGGAAATTTCTGAAATTGAAGAGGAAATGAGATGGAGAAGATGAAGAGGAGGCTTACCTAATAGCTTCTCTTGGGTTATGGAGCAAGAATTTTAGTTTGCAAGAGGAAACTAGGGCTTGGAATTTCCATTTCCCATTCTCTTCCCCCATATTCAGTTGAGTTTGAGTTTTAGGAAATGAATTGAGTGAATGGAGAGGAGAGGGGCTGGGTTGGGGTATAGGATGAATTGGGTGAAACACAAACCCGAAAGCCCACATAGCAAATAGAAAAATTCGACTTACTCCAAACATATCGAAGTTTATACTCAAAAGATCACAAACACCATTTTGAACTCAATGGAAGTAGTTTCGAGTCCCAATTCGAATGTTTGCAAAAAGTGACATTTCGGACCAAAAAATCCAACTAATGATGCTATATTTAAATAAAACATTTAAATATATAATCGTAAAATATGCGGGTTGTTACAGATCTCCTCTCCTAACAAAATTGCATCCACGCAATTCCTAGAGACGATATTTATAACAACTACATACATATATCATCCAAAAAGAAAAGGAAATAAGCTTGAGGTATAGAGATATTCTCACCATCGCTAAGCAAAGATAGAAATCCCGGATATGATCGCTCGATAAACTCTCTGGTTTCCCAAGTATAGTCATTAGGATTAGCAGACCATTGAACTTTAATGAGTGGCACATCCTTGTTTCGAAGGTGTCTCACCTCCGAGGCAAGTACGGAATAGGCTACTGTACAATAGATAAGTCTGGTGAGATCTCAAACTCGTGCAGATCAGGAAAATTAATAACAGAATCCGATTCTCGAAGACACTTCCGAAATTGAGAGACGCGAAACACGTCGTGAATGCCAGATAAATGAGCAGGAAGTGAAACTCTATAAGCCACAGGGTGAATACATTCAGTAATAGAAAATGGTCCTATAAAGCGAGGAGCCAATTTCCCAATCGTACTGAAACGCATAACCCCCTTCAAAGGAGAAACACGAATAAAGACGAGATCGCCAACTGAGAACTCGAGAGCCTTCCTACGGTTGTCCGTGTAGGATTTCTGGCGGCTCCGTGCCTCTTCCATTCTTAAACGAATAAAATCTATCTTCTCAGAAGAATCACGAACAAAATCTGGGCCAAGAATAAGCTTCTCCCCTAATTCCAACCAACAAGAAGGTGATTGACATGGCCTTCCATATAATGCTTCGAAAGGAGCCATACCGATACTGGACTGAAAACTATTATTGTAGGAGAACTCTACAAGAGGTAGGTGATCCTCCCAACTACCACCGAAATCAAGATTCCAATATGGAGGAGATCTTCCAAGATACGATTTACCCGTTCGGTCTGTCCATCAGACTGGGGATGATAAGTTATGCTAAAATTAAGCTTTGTTCCCAACGCTTGCTAAATACTCTGCCAAAAATGACCTATGAATAAAGGATCACAGTCACTCACAATAGAACTAGGAACACAATGAAGTCTCACGACTTCCTTGACATATAACTTAGCCAAATGAGAAGCAGTCCTATTAGACTTAAAAGGAGTAAAATGAACAGACTTAGTGAGGCGATCAACAATAACCCAAATGCTAGAATGGCCTGATCTCGAACGAAGTAGGCCGTCAATGAAATCCATCGAAATCTTATCCCATTTCCACAATGGAACCTCAAGAGGCTGAATAAGACCAGAAGGACGCTGATGTTCGGCTTAATACATTGACAAGACATGCAATTACTCACATAACTCCCCACATCGCTCTTAATGCCTTCCAAATAATAAAGGCGGTGCATATCAGCATACATCTTACTACTACCAGGATGAATAGTGTACTTAGAACGATGACAGTCATCCAGACTTTAACGCCTAAGTGCAAAATTAGAAGGTACAACAAGATGGTTCTTCTTGCGTAGACACCCATGAAAATCAGTGCTGAAATCCCGCAACGCCTCTTCACGAGATTTAGTCTCACAATGCTGAATAAGATGCAACAATTCTAGATCACGCCGCTGAGCATCGGCAATACGATCCAATAAAATGGGTCGAACTCCCAAACTAAATAATAGAATAGGAGAATCAGAAGATGAAGCTCGATCATGAATTTCACAAAAAAATAGAGTCTCAAGAACATTCCATTCCGCGAGCATCAAAGAAACGACAGCCGAATGTTTGCGACTAAGCGCATCAGCAACACGATTACTCTTACCAGGGGTATACTGGATATTAAAATCATAGGAGGCAAGAAACTCGAGCCAACGTTGTTGACACAAATTAAGTTCCTTGTGATAAAATAAATATTTTAAAAATTTACGATCGAGTAGGAGAACAAATTTCTCCCCGGAAAAAAATGATGCCACACTAAAAGTGAAATCAATAGCCGCGAGCACTGGATCATGAGTGGCATACCTAGTCTCGATAGACTTCAATTATTTAAAATCATAAAAGATAGCACATTCTATTTTGCAATAGAACGACACCCAAACAAATACTACTAGTATCGGTGCAAATAATGAAGTTTTGATTCCTTTTGGGGACCACAAGGATATGAGTATCAGAAAAGAGTTCTTTTAAATATTATTCTTTCCCGAAAAGCTAAAACTTCCAAAATTACAATTATCTTTATGTAATCATTTTTCTAGAAAATTTTACTTTTTATAAGTCAATTTATTCTGTCAAATTGTCTCATCAAAGCGTTTAGGAGATTCCTATCGATAACGTTGATCAAGCGCATCGACCAGAATTCTTAAAGCGCTCAATAGACAATACAATCACAAAATCATCTTCTATATAATAAAAATGGCTCTTAAAAACATTACGAATTCTCTTTGTTCGTTTCAAGAACAAAAATCCATTTATACTTATAAATATCTTATGGAAAAAAATTCAAAATTTTAAATTGTTGTTTTCCATCCAAAACAATAAATACAAAAAGGAATCATTGAAATATTCATAGAGTACTTGATTCATAAAATGGATGAATAAGATAGACAAACTGAATGGCATAATAAGTCATTCATAAGAATCATAACAAGTATGGAATGCGGTAAATGGAAGGTTAACTTCCGCAACTCGAAGCTAATGAAAACCGGTGGCAAGGTCGAGCTGAAAAGACCTTAATACCACTCAAAAGATTGCTTAGGAGATAATCCTAAGACAAGCTCAAAAAAACCGAAAATTTTTACAAACTACCCAAATGAGAGAAATAACATTTTTCCTCATCATGTGGGTTTAAAGAATAAAATGATGCCATCAATTTGGAATCAAATCACAAAGAAAAATAGAAACCTTCCAAAATAGATGAAGATATACCTTATCCCTAAGAAGAATCTCCAAAAGCATCTGCTATATTTAGCTTGCCAGATTGAGAATTATTCGGAGCAATAGGACAAGTGGAAAGACGATGGCCTTTCTTCTTGCAGTAGCGACAGAAGAGAGGCTTAGGACAAGCTTGAATCATATGATCAGAAGAAGCACAATTGAAACACTTCCGAGTGGAAGGTGTTCCAGCAGACTGAGACTGAGAATCAGATTCAACAGGTTTTTCTTCTTGGAAGGGAAAATTTTCCACTTATCGAATGGAAACTGCTTCTTGTTGGTGTTCTTGCGAACCTCAACATCATCCCCACAATCACACTCCTTCTCGAAGGCTTCGAGATGAAGTGCCGAATCAACCAACTCCTCAGAAGAAAGCATAAGCTGGAGCATTAAAGACTTCTAAAGACAATTTTTAAGACCAGATACAAACTTCAGATTCTTCCTATACGAGGTGCTAATGAATTCAAGACCATACTTAGATAAGGCCTCGAATGACACAACATACTCAGAAACGGAAGACTCCCCTTGCTTCAACTCAAGAAAGAGACGGGCCAATAAAATTTTCTCATATTCAGAAACGAACTTGAGTTTGAATCGTTCCCCAAACTAAGTCCAAGAAAAAGCAAACTCATCAAATTCAGCTAAAAGATGCTCGTACTAATCAAGAGCACGCTCTTGCAATAAGCTAGAAGTTACAAGAACTCTGTCATGATCAGAAAGATCCATGCGAGAGAAAATATTCTCGTACATGTGAATCCAAGCTTGGACCTCAAGAACAATCTCAAAGCCTTTAAACGGCTTTCCTACAAGATGAGAAAAATCACTGCACAATCGTGCGAAGGCGGACTTGCATGGAGGAGATGTTCGAGTAGGAGCTGGAGGCTGTGTGCTCCTAAACCACTCCAAAAACTGATCGACAGACATATGAACGTCGTTCGGATGCGAGCCGTTGAATTGCCCATCACCCGAGCGTCGTCCTCCGCCTCTTTCAGCCATAAGATGAAAGTTAAGATAAGATAAAGATTATTCCCAAGGTAGATAATTCAATATGGAATACTATGGAATGTAAATGCATTCTTCGACGTATTACCAAATCCTATCTAGCCTTTGGGGTGGAAGGAATAGATGCACGATGACTCAAAGATTTGTAACACTTATTTCACTTTGATGTACCGTAACATGTGTTTCTATTCTGTGTTTATCATATTTTGTTCTGAACCTCGCTCTGATACCAAGCTGTGACGCCCCACTCCGAGACCCACATTAACAAAGAGTATTGCTAGGTAATACCGTCTGCTAATGCGGAGAATAGAGCAGGTTAGGAGCGACCATCTATAGTCTTACCTTAACTATCTACTAAATACATCGACAGTAGCCATAGAAAGCGAATCGACGTATCCAATAAATACCTAATGCAAAGCCATAGGTGGCTAGGGATCTATCAGAAGAAAATATAATAACTCAAATGTAATACACATAACAGAACAGTAGATCATCACATAAACATATATAGATACATAGCAGAGTATACAAAAATGATACATGTCAAGTGGTATAGCATACCACAAAATACAGACGAGCCCAAAAGAATACATATCAGAGTTTTAACCAAAAGGACTATACAAAAAGCTATAACAAAAAGGAGCAAGCTGAATGGTACATATGGAAGCAAAATAGGCTAAGTCCAAATGCACCTAACCTGAAACATCTCGGTCTGACCCGAGTATGAAATACACGGGTCAGTCTAGCTAAAAAAATCAGTTAGACAAACTGAACAACAATAAACCTGCAAGGTCATAAAGTATAACAAATATCTCTAAAAGAGATAACTCAATCATCTAACAAAAGATGAAACATAACAAACCTCATATCATCGACAAATCAATAAACAAAGGATATGAATATCCTAAAACAAGCCGAAAAGGCAAATAACAAATACCAATGAAGGTAATACAAGTTCCACAAGGTAACCGTTATACATCGTGTGGCTCAAAAGGACCAACACCGAAGGGCGATACCTAGGGAATATACATATCAATGAAACAACAGAAAATTGCACGTTCTCAGTATTGTACAAACAAGATCCATTAGCCCAAAGGCTACAAACCCGATGGTGCAAACCCGAAGGCAACACACCCGAAGGCAACAAACCTGAAGGTGCAAACCCGAAGGCAACACACCCGAAGGCAACAAACCTGAAGGTGCAAACCCGAAGGCAACACACCCGAAGGCAACAAACCTGAAGGTGCAAACCCGAAGGCAACACACCCGAAGGCAACAAACCTGAAGGTGCAAACCCGAAGGCAACACACCCGAAGGCAACAAACCTGAAGGTGCAAACCCGAAGGCAACACACCCGAAGGCAACAAATCTGAAGGTGCAAACCCAAAGGCAGCACACCCGAAGGAAACAAACCGTAGTGGTGAAGGTCCGAAGGCCCAGTACTGGACACCACTAACTGGCGGAATGTGTCACAACTCTCGGAAAGAACCCAAAAAACATTAACGTGAGTCCCATACCACACACTCGCACTAAATGGTTTACTATCTGTTAGTCAATTTCACACTCAAAGCCGTACCTCATCTCATCGGTAAACTAGAACCAAAAGGCCAAAATGATCAATCGAATAGATCAGGGATTAATCGAAAAGATAAACGCGTGGATTCATTGTCCGTGTTTTACCTAACCATTTAATCTTCTTTCCACTTCGCTCGAAGTGCGAGATTGTGTGTGTATTTTAAATAGAAATTATAAATTGGTGAAACGAGCTTTTAATACAATTTGAAAAGATCATTTTATAAAAACCCATGCATGAAATCAAAAAGGAATCATCAAAGTCCAAAAATGCGATAACAACTAATTAGAATCAACATGAATCGATACAATTTGGAAATTAACCCAAAAATAGGCAAAATTGACAGTTCCAGACGTCTGGTAGATGTTTCCAAACGTCTGCCCCTATGTTCTAGAAAATATATGCTTTTCTCCTCTCTCTTTTTAATTACTGGGCTATTTCAAATGTAACGACCCAGTATTTTCAACCCTTCGCATCCGCTCATGTCGGACTTGAAATGTTCAAAGTACTGCGTTGTAGAATAAATTTGGCAAAACTCAGAATATGCAGTAAATAAAATCACAGAATCACATACACAGATATCAGAACTTACAGCGGAAATAAAATTTCAGTGGTTCATGAAGCCACTACAAAACTTTGATCAACAGAATTTACATAGTTTAGAATCTGCAATACAGCTTTAGACATACATAGGAACAGAGTCTTCCAAAGCCTTGCTTGCAAAAAGATAAAGACTGAAAAGGCTTCCAGCAGCACGAATGATCTACGGGATGTCCTAGCTCCAGATAGAACTGAAAACAGCAACTCAGGCTGACCCGAGCGTAAAATAAAACATAACACTCGAGTCAGGACATACATACTTATATAATGTAAGCTAATTCAAGTGTACTGTAATATAGAGCAAGTAACTTAAAGGATGCTTGGGACCGCCCATCCTCTAAGGATCCGTTAAACTATTTACTATGTAGTATATTGCGCTATTATAATAGTGTCTATTTATAAAATAAACATACTTTTTTCTTAGCATTAAGGGGTTACCCATATAGCCCTTAACACGTAATAGTCCCAGTAGTCCATCCAATATCATAGCTCCTCCTGATCGGGAAGCAACTAGAGGATACCACACGGGCTACGGGAGAAATCTAAACTCGTACAAGGCTCGGTATGGTAGATGACACGGCACAACTAGGCAATGCCAGGGTAGATATACCAATTGCTATCCAGGCTGGTGGAAACGCGTAGCCGCAGTTACCGCCCACCTCGGACTAACTCCCCAAAATCAAAATATAGAGGTGGCCACCGAATCAATCCAAAATCATAGTATAATATCGAAGAGGAGCGTCCGATCAGAGGAATGACCTCATTGGCCTGGAATTGCTCCTGTTTTAGCCACCTTATGCCAACTCACGGGAGTCGGGTCCACGTATTTACCTTACAGGAAACGCCACCACCGACCTACTTCATTCTGGGATCTCCACCGCGTATACGGTTGGTCAAAGTGGTTTTCGGTATCGACAGAGAGTATGTCCATATCCGATCCCGGTCTCTTTGCCAACCCATCGTTATTATAACCCATGGTCATTTAAAACATTTTATACTTTAAAACAAGAATAAACATTTCCATTTCAAAACTATAAGTACGAGATCATTTTGAAACCCAAAACAATATGATATCATTATATTCAAATATAATTCTTTCCAAAACCATACGGCTTAAAATTTATAATATCTGGAAACCAAATATTTGAATTATATCTTCAAACATAATATTTTTGGAAATTTACTTTAAAACCATAACTCCCAAACACAATGGTTTGGACATTCAACGGTATATAAAATAAATGGGTTAACTTTACGGTTACTTTGTAAAGAAGATAATTTACGTAGCTTTACAATTATATTTCTTTAATTAAAGTTTTAAACCAAAATTTAAATATCACTTCACGTTCCCAAAACCATTTCAATCCTTATGTATATATATCCAATTGGAGTATTAATATTCAAAACTAAGGTTGGATTTTATTCTTTCAACAAATTAATGTTTTAATATTTTCGTCTTGAATATTCCTATAAGTTCCCTAAATAAACTCCAAATTTCAGCTATTTAATATTTTCAAAATTTGACTTAATACTAGAATGTTCATCTAAATTTTATTAAGGAAAAATCCAGTTATAAATAACAAAATCAATTTCCTTAAATTTTAAAACAGTCAAATTCAAGATTCTGTAGCACTTAGGAAATGCTATCTAAAGTTACGGGTAAAACTGGTCCAATTTCAAAAAAAAAAAAGACAGCATTTGAATGCTGTAGTAGATTGTTTAACTTAATAAGTATTCCCAATTATAACTTATTTTATTTATTTCTTTTCTTAACTGAGATCTTATTCTTTCAAATCCCAAAATTTCTAAAATAAGTTATATTCCACATTTTATTTATTTAACTCCTTCAAAATAAAATCTTTTAAAGATATTAAACCAAATATTTAACTCCCAGAATAATTTTAAATATTTCAGAAAATATTATAAGGACCACGGGCCTGTATATAATTTTCTAGCCTAGGTCAAGTGATACGGATTTATATCATTTCAATCCGTAATTTACAAACACCGGGTTTTATCATTTCAAACCCGCAATCCCAAGTTTAATAGTTTAGCAGTTAACAGCATAATTTAACCATAATAATCATTTAGGCCTATCATTTCAGCCCATACAATCTAAATTAACAGGGAACTTGCAGTGTGATTTAAGCAGTAAATAAACAATAACATAATATAACTGCAGATAAAATACAACATATAAATAACTGATGAGTTGCCAATTTAAATGGGATTTATCATTTTATACAACATTACAGACAGATAGTAGTGAAATAAATTTCTACACATACACTTGCAATAATTTACGAAATATAAATACGTATGTCTGGTGAGAAATACTCACCTGAGAGTTGCAGAAAATTTGAATTCAAAATGACGATTCACCGGTAAAGACCGACAGAAAATAACGATCAAATTTCTTCTGATGTTGCCTAGATTCAAATCTAGAACAAAATTCAAATATGGAATACGCGACTTTAGAATTTGTGGTCACAGAAGAATTTAAAAATAGAACAAGAATTGTTTTGATTTGCTCGACCACTCCACCGTGTACCGTGACCAAAACATACCCTAAACGAGAACCGGGTTAACCCAATATTTTACGACAAAATTTCTAAAGGCCGACTGACAAAAGGTGAAGACTCTCTACTATATGTCGTGATACGCACGTGCACACGTGCACACTACGTTCACGCCAACACACACACGTGCACACAAATCCTACCACCTGAATTTTTTTACCTTATACTAAAAGTTTTAACCTAGATTTACATTATCTTTACATTTAACCCATTTTTACTAAATTTCCAGGCTTGATATCCAAACAGACAGAAAATATAAACTTTCCAGTTCACTTGCTCAACAGACACAACCATGCTCGTCCCACACCCTATCTTGTGTACTATGCACTGAACTCATGTGTGCATTTACACATTTATTCCTTCTGCCTGCCTGCCTTGCATCATATCCCCTTACTTATGCTAGAGTATGAACTCATGCCAACACATATTTACTACTGCCTAACTTGTTGTTCAAACAATATGGCTTAATCAGCTTAGTTCGATAAAAATAAACTTTGCAGGCTTTTACACTTATAAACAGACAGGGAACATCATTTGTCTCCCGAGCCTCCCTCGCTACAACTTCGAGACAATAATGCAATTTCTTCGAGTCAATTATGCACGAACTTCGGGTGATTTTTGCCAGAACTTCGGGTTACATGCACGCCTTCCCCTCTGTATACAATTGGACACATTTCTTTCTACCAAATCACTGAAGCTCCACACAACAGCTACTCAAAACATTTAGGCTAGACCCTTGTACCACTGACTCCCTCTCCTTCCAGTTGCTCAGTGACTTCACCTTCCTTCATTCTCCAGCCAAGTCAATCCCATCCCCACCCGGCTTTGCACTCATAGCCCAAACTTTGGGTAAAATATGCAGACAAGCCTATGATACCTATGTGCACTCCTGAACTAATTTCTTACTCCTGATATTATTGTTATTATATTTTTTTTCAAGGTTCAAAAGCTTTTTATCCTAAGCCCTCATACTTTCTCTTATCAACTTCGACCACTCCCTAGGTCAGTCACCAACCTGGTCAAAGATTTCATTCAAGCCTGCCTATAAAATGTGCCTATATGCTCCCTTTTTTTTTATAGCTTTACATGTACACATGCAATAACATGCTGCTGCTTAAACAAAACAAGAACTTTCCCCTGGGCTTACATACATGTACATAGTGACACTTAAATGTGCACAGCCTCATTCACATATGCAGACACTACTCCCCTGATGCTTATGCCAACTTAAACCCCCCCATAACCCCTCATGCTGTCTAACCCAGATTCCTACTCCTAACAGTTCAGATAACATGCACACCCTATCATGGCACTCCCTATATGATGCAGACAAGTGAGAAAAACAGAGCAACGCAACTGGTTCTGAAACATTCCTTTTATCTTTACTACACTCTGATCTGAACAATATATGCAGACAATCATTCTATACTTATGTCCCCTTATATTTGCAATAAATCCTACCCAAACTAAGACACAAGTAACAGGAAGATAGCAGACCCAATATCCAATATGAGATGTGTGAGTGTTTCAACATGATCTACTACAACCATATTTCTCTCTAGCATCTACCAAACTCCGGTCCTACTTACACTGCTCTGCACAATTTTCTTCTGGCCCAAGCAGCAGAAACTTCCTATGCACTGAGTCCAACAAATATGCTTTTATATGATGGTAAATCATTTACAGATCTAACACTGTCTCATCATGGCTACACCAATCCTAAACTTAGTTTTACAACATATCTTAACACATCTTATGTTTAAACTTTGCAGTCTGAACTTGAATCTACACAATTCTACACTAACTTCATGCACCCAGAGCCACCACTTCCACTGCATCTTTACACAACCCCTATTCTACTACTCACCCAATCCCAGTCAGACTTAAAACAACTACCCATACAAAATACCCTCCCCAGTTGCAGGCAGGTGACAAGCCTCGTGGAAAATAAGGTGAATGGATGATGGTGTGGCCGAGCAAGGCATCATAAAAGAAAACAAGAAGCTGAAGAAAGGAGGAAATCAAGATTTATTACCTGACGAAGCTCGAGAGGAAGCAGAGGTATTCAGATGCAGAGAAGAGAAAGAAAAAAAAAAATGGTGAGGTGGGTATATATCTATAGGCAAGGCCTTGTGTAAATTAGGGAGGATAGGTGAACACTTTTGATTTCCTTCCAGTTTGGTTTGAATGGGAAAATCAATGCGTGATTGAATGGTAACTGATGGTAAGGGCAAAAGCTGATATGCACGTTACTTAGAGCTTGCGTGATTTAAGTGTTGTTTCAATTATTTGAAACTTTGTATAACTGATGAGGACAGTGCAAAGGTTGATAAGTAATTGCCTCTGATTTGAACAAAACGGCAGAGGTTGCAATGCAAGGCTAAATCAGTGGAGAAAATGCAACAGTTATGTTTATAAATAGGTAAAAGCGTGATTCAAACTGCTGCCAGTTTATATTTTTTTTTGATATATAGGCAACGAAATGGCAATATTGATTAAATGCAGTTGCTCCTTTAGTCTAAGAAATTGCAGAGCAAGTGGTGGTGAATTCAAAAGAGAGGTAAATGCATCAGTTACCAAAATGAATACGAGATAATGACCGGTCACAAGGTTTTGAATGTGATCTATTTTATTGAATTTAGCTAACATCTTGATTTTATTAGTTTAACACCACTAAATAGAATGGTAAAGATTTATATAGGTTAAGAACGAAAACGTATATAATTTATTTAAAAATCAAATGGTCAGGTAAAACAACATACGTTTGCCAAAATTTTACTGACTGATATTTTATGTCCAAAAGTATTTAAAACATGATTTTTGCACTACGCTAGACAGACGCAGTTTAAAACTTCAGAAATTTTCATAAAATAGCATTTTTATTACGCTGCTTATACCCTAAAATTGACGCGTCTTTTAAACGCGAAATTTACAGTTCAAACATATCTTAAATTCTCACAGTTATTATTTAATTTTATTGGCATATACAATTTAAAAAAATATATCTCCAAATTAAATAATTAAACTATATTTTTAAACACATTTTATATAAAATATGTTTCAAAATTAAATAATTTTAAAATAAAATAAATAGTTGAAAATTAGGGCTGTTACACTCTCCCCCACTTAAAAACTTTTCGTCCTCGAAAAGGAACGAAAGAAAAAGAAGCAAAGGAAGATAAGCTAGATAAACAAGTGTCTCAAACGGATAGTTCCGGATTTGAAGCACGAAAAAGAACTTCTAGAATCGGTTTTACCCTTTCAGTTTGACCGCCAGTCTATGGTTGCTCAGGGTCCCGATGAGTGGCAAGGAATTTCAAAGATTATAGAAAGATTTCTAAATAGACTGGTATAAGCAATAGCCTCCCCATTCTGTAGCAGATAGGGCAACCAAGGACACTCGAAGATAGCTTTAAAAATAAGATAATAAACTTGAAATGAATAATGCTTTAAAATCAAAATATTTATAATACTTTGAAAGTCATTAAAATTTTTAGATATTATCATTTGGAAAAACAATGCTACAAAATCATAACACTTTTAAAATAATCCTCATTTATATCTTTTAATTTCAATGCCAAATAATATTCATATCAAAGTTGAAATATTCCTAGGTTCATTTATTCAATTATAAAATTTTCAAAACATTTTATTTTGAGAAATAGCAGCACTTAAAATATGCTATAGTGGATATAATAGTATTTCTAATCAGTTCAATTTTCTTAACTCTTAAATTTTAACCAAATACCCTATACTTGGAATTTTCATTTGAAAACCAATATCTCAATTATCAAATTTTAGTGATATTGAAATATGTCTTAACTATTAAATCATAATTATTCACTTAGGGAATAACTTTAATTAGAATTTCTTAGTTAGATTTAAGGTTCCATGTTAAATCAACTTTGATTATTAGGTTCCTTTGAATAAATTTCTTAAATTCCTTTTTCTATATCTACCTCTATTTATCTTTTACAACTAAAATTTTAATGTATAACATTTATTATAACCACCTAAATTTTAATTATAAAATCCCCTTTTTATAATGTATATTATCCAATTACATTGTTAACTTTTGAAACTCAAGGTAAGTTATATTGAATGGAATTGAGTATTATACAACTAAACTTTCAAATTCAATTATTTCCTGTTGGAATTTCTTATTCAAATTTATTTTTATTAAATTATTCCTCAAGATAAAACTTAAGAATTAAATTTCTGATTCTTCTTCAAACCATTTAGAGATAAATAAATACATATACATAATATGTCAAATCAAATATAAATTATATATATTAAGTTATACTTTAGAAATTCAAATCAAAAATCTCAAGGTACACTGTAGCCAGACTACAGGGTGGTCCCTTCACTTCGAAACTCGAAAATGAAAGTCGATGATGCTGCAGTCATCACCGAAATTATTTTCCAGCGACAAAGGGAAAAGCACTAGATTTAAAAATTTTCGGAAACAAATTTCTATTCGGAAATACTTATTATATCCTTTTAAACTTTAAATCCAAGGTTTGAAATCATCGGAAGTTTAATTCTCAAGTTCTAGTTTTAACTTCATTTCTATTTGTAACCATTGTTTTATAGTTCAATTATTTATATATGACAAAACACATGGCTTACAAACTCATAAAAAAAATCAAAACTATTATCTCTTGACAACTAGTCAAATTAATTATAGAGTTCTGAAAATTATACTTATAATTATATTAGATTTTATTTTCAAATACAGAAATAAAACTTTCAAGTCAAGGATAGTGATTCAAATTTTTGATGAACTCAAATCAAATAGAATTCAAGATGAGTTGAAATCAGAAAATCCGGTGATTAAAAATCAGAATAAGGAAACTGGGTAAGTCTATATAATCGCGGACAACCTTGACCGGGTCAATCGTGACTTAAAGAATCGGATCGATGTGGTTGGGGTAAATCTACATTTGATCCGAAGAGGTAGAGTTCGGAATAACCAAAGATACTAGCATATAAACCAATGAGAAATATAAATCTCCGGTGAATAAATGCTAATTGTAAAGGAGTTTCACCCCTTTATTAGAATGATGGCGAGACCGCAAATTTACTATGAAGATCATTCGAAGTGGAGTTATGGAATACTCCAGAATTTAAGGAAGATGAAAAGTGAGGGACACGAATGAACTTTGGAACCGTAGGGGACGTTCTAGAACTCGAAAAGAGAATGGTTCAATCTCTAATGAAGGTGATTCTGTAAATCCAATTTACCATATATTCTAAGTTTGCCTAGAACCAAAGCTCTGATACCAAATGTAACGACCCAGTATTTTCAACCCTTCGCATCCGCTCATGTCGGACTTGAAATGTTCAAAGTACTGCGTTGTAGAATAAATTTGGCAAAACTCAGAATATGCAGTAAATAAAATCACAGAATCACATACACAGATATCAGAACTTACAGCGGAAATAAAATTTCAGTGGTTCATGAAGCCACTACAAAACTTTGATCAACAGAATTTACATAGTTTAGAATCTGCAATACAGCTTTAGACATACATAGGAACAGAGTCTTCCAAAGCCTTGCTTGCAAAAAGATAAAGACTGAAAAGGCTTCCAGCAGCACGAATGATCTACGGGATGTCCTAGCTCCAGATAGAACTGAAAACAGCAACTCAGGCTGACCCGAGCGTAAAATAAAACATAACACTCGAGTCAGGACATACATACTTATATAATGTAAGCTAATTCAAGTGTACTGTAATATAGAGCAAGTAACTTAAAGGATGCTTGGGACCGCCCATCCTCTAAGGATCCGTTAAACTATTTACTATGTAGTATATTGCGCTATTATAATAGTGTCTATTTATAAAATAAACATACTTTTTTCTTAGCATTAAGGGGTTACCCATATAGCCCTTAACACGTAATAGTCCCAGTAGTCCATCCAATATCATAGCTCCTCCTGATCGGGAAGCAACTAGAGGATACCACACGGGCTACGGGAGAAATCTAAACTCGTACAAGGCTCGGTATGGTAGATGACACGGCACAACTAGGCAATGCCAGGGTAGATATACCAATTGCTATCCAGGCTGGTGGAAACGCGTAGCCGCAGTTACCGCCCACCTCGGACTAACTCCCCAAAATCAAAATATAGAGGTGGCCACCGAATCAATCCAAAATCATAGTATAATATCGAAGAGGAGCGTCCGATCAGAGGAATGACCTCATTGGCCTGGAATTGCTCCTGTTTTAGCCACCTTATGCCAACTCACGGGAGTCGGGTCCACGTATTTACCTTACAGGAAACGCCACCACCGACCTACTTCATTCTGGGATCTCCACCGCGTATACGGTTGGTCAAAGTGGTTTTCGGTATCGACAGAGAGTATGTCCATATCCGATCCCGGTCTCTTTGCCAACCCATCGTTATTATAACCCATGGTCATTTAAAACATTTTATACTTTAAAACAAGAATAAACATTTCCATTTCAAAACTATAAGTACGAGATCATTTTGAAACCCAAAACAATATGATATCATTATATTCAAATATAATTCTTTCCAAAACCATACGGCTTAAAATTTATAATATCTGGAAACCAAATATTTGAATTATATCTTCAAACATAATATTTTTGGAAATTTACTTTAAAACCATAACTCCCAAACACAATGGTTTGGACATTCAACGGTATATAAAATAAATGGGTTAACTTTACGGTTACTTTGTAAAGAAGATAATTTACGTAGCTTTACAATTATATTTCTTTAATTAAAGTTTTAAACCAAAATTTAAATATCACTTCACGTTCCCAAAACCATTTCAATCCTTATGTATATATATCCAATTGGAGTATTAATATTCAAAACTAAGGTTGGATTTTATTCTTTCAACAAATTAATGTTTTAATATTTTCGTCTTGAATATTCCTATAAGTTCCCTAAATAAACTCCAAATTTCAGCTATTTAATATTTTCAAAATTTGACTTAATACTAGAATGTTCATCTAAATTTTATTAAGGAAAAATCCAGTTATAAATAACAAAATCAATTTCCTTAAATTTTAAAACAGTCAAATTCAAGATTCTGTAGCACTTAGGAAATGCTATCTAAAGTTACGGGTAAAACTGGTCCAATTTCAAAAAAAAAAAGGACAGCATTTGAATGCTGTAGTAGATTGTTTAACTTAATAAGTATTCCCAATTATAACTTATTTTATTTATTTCTTTTCTTAACTGAGATCTTATTCTTTCAAATCCCAAAATTTCTAAAATAAGTTATATTCCACATTTTATTTATTTAACTCCTTCAAAATAAAATCTTTTAAAGATATTAAACCAAATATTTAACTCCCAGAATAATTTTAAATATTTCAGAAAATATTATAAGGACCACGGGCCTGTATATAATTTTCTAGCCTAGGTCAAGTGATACGGATTTATATCATTTCAATCCGTAATTTACAAACACCGGGTTTTATCATTTCAAACCCGCAATCCCAAGTTTAATAGTTTAGCAGTTAACAGCATAATTTAACCATAATAATCATTTAGGCCTATCATTTCAGCCCATACAATCTAAATTAACAGGGAACTTGCAGTGTGATTTAAGCAGTAAATAAACAATAACATAATATAACTGCAGATAAAATACAACATATAAATAACTGATGAGTTGCCAATTTAAATGGGATTTATCATTTTATACAACATTACAGACAGATAGTAGTGAAATAAATTTCTACACATACACTTGCAATAATTTACGAAATATAAATACGTATGTCTGGTGAGAAATACTCACCTGAGAGTTGCAGAAAATTTGAATTCAAAATGACGATTCACCGGTAAAGACCGACAGAAAATAACGATCAAATTTCTTCTGATGTTGCCTAGATTCAAATCTAGAACAAAATTCAAATATGGAATACGCGACTTTAGAATTTGTGGTCACAGAAGAATTTAAAAATAGAACAAGAATTGTTTTGATTTGCTCGACCACTCCACCGTGTACCGTGACCAAAACATACCCTAAACGAGAACCGGGTTAACCCAATATTTTACGACAAAATTTCTAAAGGCCGACTGACAAAAGGTGAAGACTCTCTACTATATGTCGTGATACGCACGTGCACACGTGCACACTACGTTCACGCCAACACACACACGTGCACACAAATCCTACCACCTGAATTTTTTTACCTTATACTAAAAGTTTTAACCTAGATTTACATTATCTTTACATTTAACCCATTTTTACTAAATTTCCAGGCTTGATATCCAAACAGACAGAAAATATAAACTTTCCAGTTCACTTGCTCAACAGACACAACCATGCTCGTCCCACACCCTATCTTGTGTACTATGCACTGAACTCATGTGTGCATTTACACATTTATTCCTTCTGCCTGCCTGCCTTGCATCATATCCCCTTACTTATGCTAGAGTATGAACTCATGCCAACACATATTTACTACTGCCTAACTTGTTGTTCAAACAATATGGCTTAATCAGCTTAGTTCGATAAAAATAAACTTTGCAGGCTTTTACACTTATAAACAGACAGGGAACATCATTTGTCTCCCGAGCCTCCCTCGCTACAACTTCGAGACAATAATGCAATTTCTTCGAGTCAATTATGCACGAACTTCGGGTGATTTTTGCCAGAACTTCGGGTTACATGCACGCCTTCCCCTCTGTATACAATTGGACACATTTCTTTCTACCAAATCACTGAAGCTCCACACAACAGCTACTCAAAACATTTAGGCTAGACCCTTGTACCACTGACTCCCTCTCCTTCCAGTTGCTCAGTGACTTCACCTTCCTTCATTCTCCAGCCAAGTCAATCCCATCCCCACCCGGCTTTGCACTCATAGCCCAAACTTTGGGTAAAATATGCAGACAAGCCTATGATACCTATGTGCACTCCTGAACTGATTTCTTACTCCTGATATTATTGTTATTATATTTTTTTTTCAAGGTTCAAAAGCTTTTTATCCTAAGCCCTCATACTTTCTCTTATCAACTTCGACCACTCCCTAGGTCAGTCACCAACCTGGTCAAAGATTTCATTCAAGCCTGCCTATAAAATGTGCCTATATGCTCCCTTTTTTTTTATAGCTTTACATGTACACATGCAATAACATGCTGCTGCTTAAACAAAACAAGAACTTTCCCCTGGGCTTACATACATGTACATAGTGACACTTAAATGTGCACAGCCTCATTCACATATGCAGACACTACTCCCCTGATGCTTATGCCAACTTAAACCCCCCCATAACCCCTCATGCTGTCTAACCCAGATTCCTACTCCTAACAGTTCAGATAACATGCACACCCTATCATGGCACTCCCTATATGATGCAGACAAGTGAGAAAAACAGAGCAACGCAACTGGTTCTGAAACATTCCTTTTATCTTTACTACACTCTGATCTGAACAATATATGCAGACAATCATTCTATACTTATGTCCCCTTATATTTGCAATAAATCCTACCCAAACTAAGACACAAGTAACAGGAAGATAGCAGACCCAATATCCAATATGAGATGTGTGAGTGTTTCAACATGATCTACTACAACCATATTTCTCTCTAGCATCTACCAAACTCCGGTCCTACTTACACTGCTCTGCACAATTTTCTTCTGGCCCAAGCAGCAGAAACTTCCTATGCACTGAGTCCAACAAATATGCTTTTATATGATGGTAAATCATTTACAGATCTAACACTGTCTCATCATGGCTACACCAATCCTAAACTTAGTTTTACAACATATCTTAACACATCTTATGTTTAAACTTTGCAGTCTGAACTTGAATCTACACAATTCTACACTAACTTCATGCACCCAGAGCCACCACTTCCACTGCATCTTTACACAACCCCTATTCTACTACTCACCCAATCCCAGTCAGACTTAAAACAACTACCCATACAAAATACCCTCCCCAGTTGCAGGCAGGTGACAAGCCTCGTGGAAAATAAGGTGAATGGATGATGGTGTGGCCGAGCAAGGCATCATAAAAGAAAACAAGAAGCTGAAGAAAGGAGGAAATCAAGATTTATTACCTGACGAAGCTCGAGAGGAAGCAGAGGTATTCAGATGCAGAGAAGAGAAAGAAAAAAAAAAATGGTGAGGTGGGTATATATCTATAGGCAAGGCCTTGTGTAAATTAGGGAGGATAGGTGAACACTTTTGATTTCCTTCCAGTTTGGTTTGAATGGGAAAATCAATGCGTGATTGAATGGTAACTGATGGTAAGGGCAAAAGCTGATATGCACGTTACTTAGAGCTTGCGTGATTTAAGTGTTGTTTCAATTATTTGAAACTTTGTATAACTGATGAGGACAGTGCAAAGGTTGATAAGTAATTGCCTCTGATTTGAACAAAACGGCAGAGGTTGCAATGCAAGGCTAAATCAGTGGAGAAAATGCAACAGTTATGTTTATAAATAGGTAAAAGCGTGATTCAAACTGCTGCCAGTTTATATTTTTTTTTGATATATAGGCAACGAAATGGCAATATTGATTAAATGCAGTTGCTCCTTTAGTCTAAGAAATTGCAGAGCAAGTGGTGGTGAATTCAAAAGAGAGGTAAATGCATCAGTTACCAAAATGAATACGAGATAATGACCGGTCACAAGGTTTTGAATGTGATCTATTTTATTGAATTTAGCTAACATCTTGATTTTATTAGTTTAACACCACTAAATAGAATGGTAAAGATTTATATAGGTTAAGAACGAAAACGTATATAATTTATTTAAAAATCAAATGGTCAGGTAAAACAACATACGTTTGCCAAAATTTTACTGACTGATATTTTATGTCCAAAAGTATTTAAAACATGATTTTTGCACTACGCTAGACAGACGCAGTTTAAAACTTCAGAAATTTTCATAAAATAGCATTTTTATTACGCTGCTTATACCCTAAAATTGACGCGTCTTTTAAACGCGAAATTTACAGTTCAAACATATCTTAAATTCTCACAGTTATTATTTAATTTTATTGGCATATACAATTTAAAAAAATATATCTCCAAATTAAATAATTAAACTATATTTTTAAACACATTTTATATAAAATATGTTTCAAAATTAAATAATTTTAAAATAAAATAAATAGTTGAAAATTAGGGCTGTTACATCAAACGTCTGAAATTTTCAACCAGACATTTGAATTTGATTTCAGACGTCTGGATTTTTTTTCAGACGTCTGGATTTAGTTTCTGCCTTTTCCAGACCCCTTTTCAGACGTCTGGATTTTCAACCAGACGTCTGGATTTGATTTCAGACGTCTGAAATTTTCTACTAGGCAAAAAAACAACCTAGACCAAAAATGGCAAATCCAAACCGAAATGCGATCGAACGAGCAATGGATGCTAGAGATTTATGCCTATCGACAACCCAGCGCTATAGGCTCTTTGATAAGCCACAAATAACATGCTCGAACATCCAAGGTAGGATCTTTAAAGATTTTGACTTAAAAACACCAAAATTGGAAAATTCACCAAATCAATTCAATACAAAAGTAAATGAACATGAAAAGATGTTAGGAATTCTTACCTAACAACAATGAAAGTTATAGACATGGATGTGAGTTTAGAAACTCACCTTTTTAACTCAAAAACAAAGGTGAGAAGCCCAAATGCAAAGAAAAGACCAACCACTCTTCAGTTCTACTCTACAAGCTTCAATCTAAATTCAAAACAAGTATTTCCTAAGTTAGGTTTAGGAAATTTCTGAAATTGAAGAGGAAATGAGATGGAGAAGATGAAGAGGAGGTTTACCTAATAGCTTCTTTTGGATTATGGAGCAAGAATTTGAGTTTGCAAGAGGAAACTAGGGCTTGGGATTTCTATTTCCCGTTCACTTCCCCCATTTTCAGTTGAGTTTGAGTTTAAGGAAATGAATTGAGTGAATGGAGAGGAGAGGGGCTGAGTTGGGGTATAGGATGAGTTGGGTGAAACCCAAACCCAAAAACCCACTTAGGAAATAGAAAAATTCGACTTGCTCCAAACATATCGAAGTTTATACTCAAAAAGATCGCAAATGCCATTTTGAACTCAGTGGAAGTGGTTTCGAGTCGAAATTCGACATTTTGCAAAAAGTGACATTTCGGACCCAAAAATCCGACTAACGACGCTATATTTAAATAAAACATTTAAATATATAATCGCAAAATATGCGGGTTTTCACAATTATAAGAAAATTACAACTGAGTCATCTGGAAAAGTAGAGTGAGAAAACACACCCAACTGGATTTTAAAATTGTTAAAACCTTTGAAACAAAGGTATCTGTGACAACCCAAAATTTCACTGCTTTGATTTGTGAATATTTAATTAATTTTAAATATTCAATATATAGGTTTTATAATAAAAATAAAAATATTTTGAATAATAAATAATGATTGTGAAATAGTTTTTAAAATGTGTTTAAAAATGTATAGTTCGATGAAAAATAGAAAATATGACCAGAAATTGTTTTCTTAATTTTCGACGTTTGATCATATAAATGTTGTTTGAAATGTTGTGTACGCTTTTATGTATGTATATGCAGACACATATTAAGTATATAATATGGTTTAGGATAGTATGATTAGGTTTTATCAAGTACATTAGTTATTTTAATTAAGATAATCATGATTGACACTTTAGCAACTAGTATAAAAAATAACTGGAGAATTTTACATCAAAGGGACATGATGTGACACATTAACACCTAGAGGAAGAAGGATGTGATGGGGGTGGTGATGTGTCATTTAATTGCGGAGGGTAAAGGACGAGGGGCAACATGGTAATTTAGTAACTGCACTTCGTATATAAATAGATTCTAATTTTCTCTTTCATTTCATTTTCATTCTTTTATTTTTTTTCCTAAATCTCCATCTTCTTCTAAGCTTTTGAAAAACTCTTTGATGGCTTCCTTACCATTTTAAACATTTAAATTTTCGATTTTTTATTTTTTTAAATGTTTTAAACTTAGTTTAAACTCCTTCTTTTTCAAAGAAATTTCTTCATTTTTCCCCGAAATGGTTTCGACCATAACTTCTTACAACTACCCCAAAAAAAAATTTCTTTTTTGTAAACCCCTTATGATTTCAATAGCTACAGGTTTATAGTCCACTGCTTTTTCTGATTTTAAGCTTAGGTACCCCAAATATTCACTTTTATACAGTATTTTTGAACTTAGATTGTAAAGGCTGTCCTCCTTTTTCGGCTATAACTTCCTCAAAATTTAATAGTTTTGAGTAATTCTTTTTCTTAAGTGATAGAGAAAAGAAAAATCTAAAACTTTACTTTTATCACTTTACCAAAATCAGAGGGTGAAAGGATCAAAAGTAGAGTGCAAAATGACCTATTTTCAAGAAGCGTTTGTGGTTTTCCAAGCTTTCCGAGCGTTGAAGTATTTCAAGTTTTCAATGGTTTTTGGTTAGTAAACTTCTTAAAATTTCAAAATAATTTACTTTTGTGTATGCGTATGTGTTTATATGTGTTGGTTATGTGCTTATATATATGTATATGTAAATGGTTGGCCTGGATTGGGGTATTGTATGGATATGTTGGTTACAAAAGTTGTGATGTTGATTATGTTTGATTTAAAAGATATGTGCTTGTTTATGTGATGCTTATGGTACAATAGACTTTGGTTTGGTTGTGATATAGAAGTGGAAAACAAGTTGGAAATTACGGGTATCCAACTATGGTTGCAGTTCGGATTTTCCAAAATTTCCAGTTTTAAGTTTCTTTAAAAATGTTTTGGAAATCTTTTCAAACCAAATTAGCGACACTTATGTTAATTATAATTTAGTTAAGTATGTTTTTATTAATTAATTTATTTATTAATTAATGATATTAATTGGTAATTATGGTAAATTAATTAGTATTAATTAATACTAATTAAGTAAGTCAATTATTTATTAATTAAGAAGTTAATTAAGTTTTGAAAAGGTAATTAATTTTTAATTAATCATGTTAGTTATTTATTTAATTTAAGTTAATTAATTAACTATTTATTTTTTAAAGGTTAATTATTTATTTAATTATTTCTTAATTAAAGTTACTTTTACGACTTAAATTAATGATTATTAAAAGGATTTAAATTATTATTTAAGTTTTAATTAAATGTTATTTAATTATTTAATTAAGATTAATTAATACTTAATTATTAATTAAGGTTTAAATTATTGTTTAATAATTTGATAAAGCACTAATTAACATTATTTGCTAATTAATTATTGTTATTATTTATTTAAAGGTTAAATTATTTCTTGATGACTTAATTAAATTGAGTTAAGATTTAACAAAGATTTATTAAATTTTAAAAAGTAATTTAACTTATAATTTATTATTCTAAAGAGTTTAAAGTTTTAAAGCCTTTGTTTTTCCTAGAATTGAATTGTTTTAAAGGAACTTATTTTCTAAAGATGGTTTTAAGTTCAAGAAATTCAAGTGTCGAAACGGCTAAGGAACTATATAGCTGTGAATGAGTTATAATGTGGATTGTTGGATTGTGTGGACATGTGTTAGCAGAATGAACCCCCGTTCTGCTATAAATTGATGGTTAGCTTGTTTGTGTGTTTGTGTGGACATATGTTTGTAGAATAAATCAACGTTCTACTATGAATTGATTGAATTTTTTAGACATTTGTTTAGCAGGACAAATACCATCCTACTATAATGTTATTTGGAAATGTATATGTTAGTTAGTTCATATTGACATGTTATTCCCTTATTGGATGTGAGTTATATTTAAATATATGTTGATCTATGTAAGTAACCAATAAGTGAATTGGAATTGAAATTGAATGATAACTTAAACTAGTATCATTGGGATTGCTAAGAAACTTTTTGAAATAGTAAAGTGTGTTTTAGAATTAGTCTAAATTCTTTGATCAATTTGGGTTTAAAGTTATGAATGATTTCAAGTTATTTTATAAAATTATTTTTTAACTAATATCTTGTATATCAAAGGGGTTTTATTAAAGAGTATACTTAAAGTGGTTTATAGATATTTTGTGAATGATATTTTATAAAGTATTTATAAAGAAGTTTTATAAATAGTTTTGAATTAGAAAGAGATTTTGTAAACCATTTTAGTGATTTAAAAAGAAGTTTTAAATCTAGTTTCGAAATTTATAAGATGTTTGAAATTTGAAGTGAACTTATAAATGTATTTTTATAAGTGATAAGTGAATGTGTTTTATACTAAAAGATGTTTTGGGAAGGGAATTACTTGGCAATTTATTATAGAATTAAGAAAGAGGAAAGCTTTCTAAAAGCTTTAAGTAAAAGGGATGTTATAGGTTTTGGAAAAAGTGTTTTTGAAGAGATCTTTGGATCAAGTTTTATAAAATGATTTTATTAATTAAAGTTTAATTAATAAAGGCTTAGAGGATCCTATATAGGATTGAATCAATGTTTGAATGTTGTTTATTTTGAAATTTAAATCACCGACTATCAAATCTGGACCCAAAATGCAACTTTGGAAATATCTAAGGGAAGCATGAGAATTATATGGTACAGTTACCGTCGAAGGTGCTATACAGTACGTATAAACTCGTTTCTTCTTCTCGGATAAAGGATAAGTAAATCCATCCATAAATGGTTAGGAGGTGAACTCCACTCTTATCTTTTATCTGCTTATTTCTTAAAGAGTTAGAGTTGAGTTTACTAAAAATTATCGAATGTTGTTTCGAAGAGACTGGGATCAGATCTATTATCTGAAAACCACTTTGATCCAACTCAAGCATTTTGAATTAAACACATCTTGAAGAATATGGAATCAAAGATGGAGCATTGAAGTGTAAGGACTGTTTGCTACTAGTCTAAGGATGATTCTAAAATGGATGTAGTAGAAGTAGCGCCTTCAGCTTGTCCTTATCCTAGATAACTTGTATGGATGAATGTTGGCACTGCATTACTGCCTGGAGGCAGTGTTAGCATTCCAAGTGGGATTGCTATTCAAAAAGGTAAAATGCAGCCTCAAGCCTTATTAACTGGGAAATGACTAAAACAAGGCATGCAACTGGGCTAAGTGGGTCGCTTCCATTAGGGTATGTCATCTTTCTGGATAACCCTATTTTTATGGATTTGGTTGTACATGAGAGATCTCGATTAAAGTTGGAAGACCGGGATGATGGTATATTTGGTACTACTAGTCACGTGGTGGGTCGGTTCTGTGTGGCAGGATACAAGATGTTCTTGTCAGACCCGGGTGCAATGATCTAGAGATGTACCCATCGGAGGTAGTTCCTTATCTGGTCATAAAACGGTTTTGATTGTAAAGCCTAGTATGCTGGAATTTAATTTATGTAACAATTTCGGCTATTTTAATAAATATTTGTACTTAGACACTATTATAATACCACTGGATTTTCTATAAAAGTATTTTGTTTATCATAGGGTAAAAACCCCTCCGTGTTTATATGCGGCGTGGTCTTATGAGATACCTTTTATTTTTAAACGGTTTTGAAATGTAATAATAAATTTGCTTGATTTTACTCACAACAAACTCATGTATGACCTGGAATTTTATTTTCTTTCCCAAAAACACTTAGGTGCTCAAATTTTTACGAGCAGCCAAGTAGTTTAAGATTTTGCATGGATGCATTTTGGAGGAGCTCGGAGCAGGAGGCTTCATCGATAGCTACTTATTATCTTGTTTCTACTGTATATTGTACTCTATATCTGATGTATATAGATAGGTAGTTATAACTATCCTAGGTTAGAAATTATATTAGTGTAACCCTGATATATCGTTTTTGAATGAGTTTGTAAAGAACTATGTTGATTAGTATATGTTATTCCGTTGCATTGTGAGATTCTATGATTTGTTTTGTTTCTTCTTATCTTCTTTCTCCATTCTTTCCCCCAACGAACGGTGTTTTCGGCACTTGAATAGTCAGCATGTAATACAGTGAATGTATTGGTATCGATTTTCAAGAGTCAAAAATCTGGTTTGTTACATTTTCTCATAAGACCATGCCGCACATAAACACTGATGGGTTTTTACCTTATGATAACCAAAACACTTTCTATGAAATCCTTTGTTATTATAATAGCGCATAAATACAAATACTTTTTAATCTTAGCCGAAATTGTTACATTAATTAAATTCCAGCATAATAAGTATACAACTAAAAAGGTAAAGGCTCGTATTGGAAAACAGATTCCATATAATGGTTGGGATACCTCCCGTCACTGTGCATCTCTAGATTAAATAACACCGAGGACCTTGCCTGGATCCCTTGCCAACACAGGACCAGTCTACCACTTAACTAGTAATGCCGAATATGATCACCCCACTATGGGCCCCAAAGCATACAATTTGAGAGATAATATCGACTCTAGATAGGGATGATCATACCCTACTTGGGAGCGACCGACTTAGCCCTGGTGCATCTTCCATGTTTTAGTCATTCCCGGTTGATGAGGCTACATTTTACATATTATATAGAACTTCCCACTTTGAATGCTAACACTGCCTTCCAGGCAACCATGCAATACCAACATTCATCCATACAATTCCGTTCTGGAAATGAACAACACACTTGAGAGCTCCATCTCTGAATTCCATCTTCATCAAAATGTCTTAACTTCGAAACGCATTTGTTGGATCAAAGTGGTTTTTGGATAACATACGCGATCTCGGTCTATTCGAAACAACATTCATAATTCCTAGTAAACTCATCTTGGGTTCATTAGGAAATAAACAGGCAAAGACAAGAGCGGAGATCGCCAACTAACCGTTAGTGGATGGATTTCCTTATCATTGTCCTAGGAGAACAAAACGAGGTTTATATGCATAGTACAATATCATCAAAGATGACTATGACATATAACTTACGTGTTTCTCCAAGATATTTCCAAAATTATGATTGGGTCCGAATTCGACAGTCAGTTACTTAACTATTAAATAACAAACATTCAAATCAAGGATTTAAATTCCATAGGCAAACAAAAATTAGTTAAGCGCCAAGCAACACTAAGCCTCTTTTAACAAATCCTTCCATTAGCTTAAACTACTTTTTAAATATTTGTACCAAAATACTTTACAATGATTCATTCACAAACACTTATATTTCAATACTTGGAAAATGTCCATATGCTTATTTCAACGGTATTAGTATATTCACCAACACCGAGGAAGATTCTCTTGTTAACAATTATAAGTCATTTATAAACCCTATTATAAATTTCTAAAGCCATTTATAAACCATTTCCTAAATATCTAAAAATCACTTATAATCTCTTTAATCAATTTCAATTACTTATAACTGTTTTTAACCTCTAAAATCATTTATAAGCACTTTATAAATCTTTAAAACAATTTATAAATATTCTTTTATAACTTATAACTCATTTCTAAACACCTAACCATTATAATACTCTTTTACAGTTCTTCAGTATTTCTTTAAGTCTTCCAAACCATCTTATAAGATTCCTATTATAAAACTTACATCTGTTTATAGAATCTATATATAACTCTCGAAAATATTTATAAATAAATTCTAACCTTTTGCTTTAAAACATTATTATATAATAATAAATTTATAAATAAATAAACGTTAACTTTAAAACATCTTAAAATATTATTTAATAAATTTTACAACATTCTTAAATAAACAATAAATTCTCCTTCGACGATATTGTAAATAATAATAATTAATTTCCAAAGCCTTACTGATAGATAATTAAAACTAATTCCAAACCATATTAAAATTTTAAATAATAAACATCTCAAAATATTAAAGTATTGGTAAACCACTTTTAAACAGTATTAATAAACAATTTTTAAAAAATAATTATATTCCATTGATAAAAATCCATAGTTAATTATCAACATGATCATTTCCATATTTATAAAACTATATTCATAAATCTCTTCTATTTTTTGAAACTTCCTTTCATAAAATCCCTTTTTATTTATAAATCCTATTTATTACTCAATCCTTTTATAAATCTTGCTTATTCAAAAAGTCCCATTCAAAACATAATTTCAACTGTTTTTAAACTTGCTCCCATAGGTACAAAATTTCTTTTATATATTCTTTTCAACTTATAAATTTTCATTTTACAAACGAACGTTTACCCTAACCTTCAATTTCCAAAATAGAATCAACTATTTTCTAAAATATCACCACGCATCGTATAATAGAACCACCATTTGATTTATTTCCACATTTTATTAAATGACGATAGTTTCCCTTAATTTATAAATCTATATTTTTACTAATAAAGTATGATTTTTCAAATCTTCAACTTATTTGTAAAATATAGCTTTTATAAATTGATCACATTTATAATTCCCATATTTATAAATAATCTTAATATATGTATATATAATATACATACCACTTTATATAAAACGGCTAACAACTTTTTGTACCAAATACCTCCAATTTCTTTTTAAAACTATATTACTTTGTTATAAACAACGGACTTATTTTTAAGATTTCAAAATCTTTATGTACAGTTGAAAATTTCAATTTAAAATATTTTATAAACTGTAAATTTATAATTTCTCAAAACCATACCTTTTATTTTAGAAAAATTATTTAAACATATAAAATGTCCAAAATCACTTTGAAACCCCATTGTAAATCAAATCATTATTTTATAGTATTTAAAATACCAAAAATAAGGCCTAGCTACTAAAGCACTAAATACGCAAAATCATGTCCATGTCATCAATTATAACATCTAATATATCATATATATGTTTATATGAAAATAAATAAGCGGTGTGAGGAATCTCGTTGGATCCTTCCAACCTATCCCCCTACATCACATACAATATATAATCATAAAAATATAAATCAACCGCTTCGAGGTGGTATTTGTATACAAAGGGTCATCCGCTTTTACATAGAATGTAATGACGTCTCATCTGCTCCAGGGGTGGAAATGTGACGCCCCACCCCGAGACCTGCATTATTAAAGAGAATGACTAAGTAATCTTGTCCACTAATGTAGATAATAGGGCTGGTTAAGGGCGGCCCTCATGATAATGCATTAGCTAAGAGCTAAGTATGTCGATATATAAATATGTATGTATGTATATGTATGTATATGTATATATATGTATGTATGTATGTATGTATGTATAAGTATACATATTTTTCTTTACCTCATATATGGTTGACACACCTAGCCCTTAACTAATACATTACCATGGTGGTTTAGGACCATTTCAAAATAAATGCAGTATATATATATATATGTGTGTGTGTGTGTGTGTGTGTGTGTGTGTGTATACATACAGTCACAGAACGACAAACCCAAATCAGAGTATACATACATCTCCATTCATCATCCATAATACATCATGCATAAGTAGCATGAACTACAAAATGTACATACATAACCATCCCACAAAATAATAGGTACAATGTCCAAGTCTGAACGAATTGGTCTAAACAAAAGCAAGCTACAAATCCAGAAGGAGTGAGCTAAATCCATACCTAACCTACAACTTGGTCTGACCCAAGTAATAAATACACGGGTCAGTCTAGCTAGAACTTATCATTGGTAAAGATAACAGTAACAGGAGAAAAGGGAGAACCATTTCGATGTTGCCAATGGAAAGATATAAGTATCGCCAAAATCATCTCTAAGGTGAGATATCTATGGATTCATCATGATTTCATAAGGGAATTCAGTTGGTTATCTAACTATTGTTCATCTTCTATAGTTATATAAGTGAAATAAGCAAGGATTTGAATCATATAAATAATCATCATAAAACAGTCTAAAACCTCATAAATCCATCATAATAGAACTCAATGAGGGTTCAAAACATCATATTAGCAATCAACATAAAACCATCAATACATGTAAGCCTTCATCTTACTCAAGGCTATAATAGCATCCTCATAAAAAGGTGAAATCAAAACATCTAAAACTTCATGGAAAACTGCGCGTGCTTACATCGTGACTAGTACTAAATTTGGTACCATAAACATCGTGATGACTGGAGTCATGTAACATCGTAACATCGTGAACATCGTGATGACTAAAGTCTATAGTATCATAATGAATCCCAGTCACAAAGACCCAAGTTAATAACATCGTGATGATCAGAGTCGCAACTGCATTGTGATGACTCCAATTGAGTATTCGTGGTCTATAGTACAAGTAAACATCCTAAATGTGTCTCAACTTATTGGATAGGAACCCAATAGGGGTTAACGTACGTCCCATACCATATGATCACACCTAATGGATTACTAGCCGTCAGTTGGTGCCATGCCAGTAAAACATCATAAACATCATGAAAATATACATCGCCTCATCTCATCGGGGAGTAAATACAATACCGTACTCGTCTTATCTCATTGACGAGTACTAGTGGCATTGTGACTTGTCTCGTCTCATCGATAAGTAGAAGCCATCATAATACATCTCAACATCGTAAAATCATCATAAAGAAGCTTACCTCATCTCAAATAGTTCGTCGAAATGGGTTTCGATCATATAAGTCCTATATTAAGCGATAAAGCAAATCCATGTATCCCATACCACATGTTTTACTTTAACGTTTAATTATCTTTCTCGTACTTTCGAAATTCATAAAAATAAGTAATTTTATTTATAAACAAATTTTTTATTAGAGAAAAACAGGAATTTAAAATGATTTTCCAAAAACAATTATTAAAACCAGAAGTTGAAATTTCATTATTATAGGAAATAAATATATTTTATTTAGAAAAATATAATTTTAAAATACTATATAATAATAATTTGAAATATCCATATATTTCAAAAATGGTTTAGTGAAAATCGTCCTCGAAAATAATAAAAACTAAGAAGGATATCTCAAAACCGATAACTTGAATTCAATACGAATTCAATTCAAATTTATCCCAAAATCATTTCAAATTCCATTTGAATTTGAATTTCAAATTCTCCCAATAAAGCTAGCCCACTGATAGGCATCATAGCTCTCAAAATATCTCAAAAACAACATCAAAACCGAAAGAGAATGAGAGCAAAAACGAGCTAGTACAATTACAAGGTCGATGATTGTTATTTCTATCATTTTGCACTTAGCACTGCAAAATACAACATAATTTCGACCAAGCAAACTTCAAAATTTCAAAAAACTCCAAACACGAAACTTGTAAAACATTATCTAAACTTTGAAAAATATCTAAAATTGTCGAATTTGGATAAGAAATAAAAGAGTTATGCCTAAAAATATTGTCAGGCCTATGATTGTTGTTGCTGTCGATTTGCTCTCAGGACAGCAACAAACAAGCACGATTTTGATCAAGAAAACATCAAAAAATTAAAAAAATACTCAAAACATAAAAAATTTAGCTCTATGTCTAAGATTTTTAGAACATTCAAAATTATTTGGTTTAGAAATGAAAGAGTTATGGCCAAAATAATTCTTAGGCATGTGATTGTTGTTGCTGTTGATTTGCTCTCGGGACAGCAACAAATAAGCACGATTTTGATCAAGCAAATATCAAAATTTTAGAAACCTCAAAACATGAAAATTATAGCTCTATGTCTAAGATTTCTAGAACATTCAGAATTAACGAATTTGGTAGGAAACGTAAAAGTTATGGCTAAATTCGTTTCAGCTTCAATCCCAAAAAATATATTACAGTAATGATCTTTTTTTCAGTAAGTTCACCACTGTAAATCATAATTAAAGCGTGAATTCAAACTAGAAAGTGTGAGGGAACCCTTATCTTAGATATCTTCAAATATTGGGTTGAAAACTTCACATATTTGGATCAATTTGATGATTTTGAGGCTCCTTCGTTAGCTTCAGCAGCTGAAAATGTTGAAACAAGAACATGCAGTAACAAAGAATTGGTTATAGGCAATTCATATCATAAGTTCAAAGCTTTTTAATGAAATTTTCACAGTATTGGATAGAGATTGTCTTGTAAATTCTTGTTTTATTGATTATCTTCTTTAATTTGCAACAGATTTGGTGAATTTTGGTTTTAATTGGAGAAAGCCATGACTTTTTTTTCTTTTTCTGTAAACTCTTGTTTGAGAAGGAAGATGAGAAAGGAAATACAAACACTTTCTCACAAACCAGAAGCTTATAGGTTAGGCTATTGGATCTAATCTTACCTAAATAAGCCCAAGAGCATGATTACTTAGAGAAATATGAAACTATATACATGTTTTCTCTTATTTTAACACTATATTCACATTTTCAACATTTTTAAGCCAAGGAAAATACATACGTCAATTTGTTTTGAAAATAAATATTTATTGTGACAAAATTAAATTTATTTTAACAATAAAAGGTTATTTTAACAATAAAACACCATTTTTAACAATTTACACAATTTTAGTGTAAAAACACTATTTTTAAAGTCTAGCTAGAACTTATCGTTAGTAAAGATAACAGTAATAGGAGAAAAGGGAGAACCATTCCGTTGTTGCCAATGGAACGATATTAGTATCATCAAAATCATCTCTAAGGTGAGACATCTATGGATTCATCATGATTTCATAAGGTAATTCAGTTGGTTATCTAACTATTGTTCATCTTCTATAGTATATAAGTGAAATAAGCAAGATTTGAACCATATAAATAATCATCATAAAACAGTCTAAAACCTCATAAATCCATCATAATAGAACTCAATGAGGGTTCAAAACATCATATTAGAAATCACCATGAAACCATCAATACATGTAAGCCTTCATCTTACTCAAGGCTATAATAGCATCCTCATAAAAAGGTGAAATCAAAACATCTAAAATTTCATGAAAACTGCACGTGCTTACATCGTGACTAGTACTAAATTTGGTACCATAAACATCGTGATGACTGGAGTCATGTAACATCGTAACATCGTAAACATCGTGATGACTAAAGTCTATAGTATCATAATGACTCCCAGTCACAAAGACCCAAGTTAATAACATCGTGATGATCGGAGTCGCAACTGCATTGTGATGACTCCAATTGAGTATTCGTGGTCTATAGTACAAGTAAACATCCTAAATGTGTCTCAACTTCTTGGATAGGAACCCAATAGGGGTTAACGTAGCCATACCATATGATTGCACCTAATGGATTACTAGCCGTCAGTTGGTGCCACACTAGTAAACCATCATAAACATCATGAAAATATACTTTGCCTCATCTCATCGGCGAGTAAATACAATGTCGTACTCGTCTTATCTCATTGACGAGTACTAGTGGAATTGTGACTTGTCTCGTCTCATCGATAAGTAGAAGCCATCGTAATACATGTCAACATCGTAAAATCATCATAAAGAAGCTTACCTCATCTCAAATAGTTCATCGAAATGAGTTTCGATGATATAAGTCCTATGTTAAGAGATAAAGCAAATCCATGTATCCCATACCACATATTTTACTTTACCGTTTAATTATCTTTCTCGTACTTTCGAAATTCATAAAAATAAGTAATTTTATTTATGAACAAATTTTTTATTAGAGAAAAACAGGAATTTAAAATGATTTTCCAATAACAATTATTAAAAGCAATATTTGAAATTTCATTATTATAGGAAATAAATATATTTTATTTAGAAAAATATAATTTTAAAATACTATATAATAATAATTTGAAATGTCCATATATTTCAAAAATGGTTAGTGAAAATCGTCCTCGAAAATAATAAAAACTAAGAAGGATATCTCAAAACCGATAACTTGAATTCAATACGAATTCAATTCAAATTTATCACAAAATCATTTCAAATTCCAATTGAATTTGAATTTCAAATTCTCCCAATAAAGCTAGCCTACTAATAGGCATCATAGCACTCAAAATGTCTTAAAAACAACATCAAAACCGAAAGAGAATGAGAGCAAAAACGAGCTAATACAATTACAAGGTCGACGATTGCTATAGCTGTCATTTTGCACTTAGGACTGCAAAATACAACATAATTTCGACCAAGCAAACTTCAAAATTTCAAAAAACTCCAAGCACGAAACTGTAAAACATTATCTAAACTTTGAAAAATATCCAAAATTGTCGAATTTGGATAAGAAGTAAAAGAATTATGGCTAATACAATTCTCAGGCCTATGATTGTTGTTGCTGTCGATTTGCTCTCAGGACAGCAACAAACAAGCACGATTTTGATCAAGAAAACATCAAAAATTAAAAATAAATTACTCAAAACATAAAAAATTTAGCTCTATGTCTAAGATTTTTAGAACATTCGAAATTATCGAATTTGGTTAAGAAATGAAAGAGTTATGGCCAAAACAATTCTTAGGCCTGTGATTGATGTTGTTGTTGATTTGCTCTCGGGACAGCAACAAATAAGCACGATTTTGAACAAGCAAATATCAAAATTTCAGAAACCTCAAAACATGAAAATTATAGCTCTATGTCTAAGATTTCTAGAACATTCAAAATTAACGAATTTGGAAGGAAACATAAAAGTTATGGCAAAATTCGTTTCAGCTTCAATCCCAAAAAATATATTACAGTAATGATCTTTTTTTCAGCAAGTTCACCACTGTAAATCATCATTAAAGCATGAATTCAAACTAGAAAGTGTGAGGGAACCCTTATCTTAGATATCTTCAAATATAGGGTTGAAAAGTTCACATATTTGGATCAATTTGATGATTTTGAGGCTCCATTGTTAGCTTCAGCAGCTGAAAATGTTGAAACAAGAACATGCAGTAACAAAGAATTGGTTATAGACAATTCATATCATAAGTTCAAAGCTTTTTAATGAAATTTTCATAGTATTTTATAGAGATTATCTTGTAAATTCTTTTTTTATTGATTATCTTCTTTAATTTGCAACAGATTTGGTGAATTTTGGTTTTAATTGGAGAAAGCCATGACTTTTTTTTTCTTTTTCTGTAAACTCTTGTTTGAGAAGGAAGATGAGAATGGAAATACAAACACTTTCTCACAAACCAGAAGCTTATAGGATAGGCTATTGGACCTAATCTTACCTAAATAAGTCCAAGAGCATGATTACTTAGAGAAATATGAAACTATATACATGTTTTCTCTTATTTTAACACTATATTCACATTTTCAACATTTTTAAGCCAAGGAAAATACATATGTCAATTTGTTTTGAAAATAAATATTTTTTGTGATAAAATTAAATTTATTTTAACAATAAAAAGTTATTTTAACAATAAAACACCATTTTTAACAATTTACACAATTTTAGTGCAAAAACACTATTTTTAAAGTATAGCTTGATCAAAAATTATTCTCTTAGTCAAATAAATTGTAATAAATCATTCTAACAATTTTAAAACAACAAAATAATATTTTTACACAATATTTCATCTTTTATTTTAGTAAAAGGTATGTTTTCTTCATATTTTTTCCTCTTATATTCAATAAAAGGATAATATTAGCAATAATTACCAATATTATCACATTAACTTAATTAAAATACAATAATTGATTAATTTCACTCCAAAACATCAAAATAAAGTTTTTAAAACTTTATCTCCATCAATTTGGATTTATTTTAACAATTAAATGTTGAATTACATCACTTGTTAAATTTATCAACTCAAATTTATCTATATTCCAATAGTTTCCATTTTATTTAATCAAAACTCCAAACAATGAATTTTAAATCCAATATCTATGTGACCACACACCTTTCATTCCACACAAAAACGTATCATTGTTAAGAAAGAAATAGGTAGAAAAAGAATATATAGAAGAACAACAATATCTGAAACTCACAGCGGAAACGGAAAAATATAATATTTCACATAGATATTGCATAGTCATATACATCAGAGTTACACAATTACACAACATCATCACATTAGATAGTCTTAAAGACTTGTCTATCCATTACATTTAGAATACAACAGACAAAAGACTTCAACACAGCGGAAATAGATATATACAGCTACGCCAAGACTCCAGCTCCAAGCTTCCTAAAATTCGTCAAGCCAAACCTGATCACTTGGCTACTCATAGAAATTTGAGTACCTAAGAATTTAAGAAAAACATAATAAACTCCGGGTCAGACATAAGTCTGGTTTAAGTAAACGATTAAGTTATTTAACTTGAAAAACCTTTGAAATAAAAGGTATCTCTTAAGAATCTCCGCAAATAAAGACGAAAGAGTTTTTCCCTTACGATAACCAAAAAATTTGATAGGAAATCCAGTTGTATTATAATAGTGTCTAGAGTTTCAATATAGAATACAGAAATAGCTGGAATGCTTACATCTCACGTTCCAAAATAGTTGGGCACAATCAAAACCGTACAGGCACTTATTGGACATTGGATTCCATAGAATAGCAAGGCTACTAGGGTACTGTCCGTCATAATACATGGTCTAGATCACCGTACCGAGGATCCACCCTGATCCCCTACATCACAAAGCCAAAGCTAACCCTTACTAGATAGTCTGAAAAAGACAACCCCGCGGTTGGGGCCAAACAACAGCCCGCACAGCCGAATAAAAAGGACCTCTAGACAGGGGAAAATCTTACCCTACTTGGGTGTTACCCACATAGCCTTGCATGCACCTTCCCTGTTTTAGCCATTCCCGGTTGATGAGGTTGAGGCTATGAATATTTTTTTAGAACATATATCTTGGAATGGCCATCATCCTCCTATTGACGATGGTTTGATAGCATTCATCCATACAAATTCGTTCCGGGTTCGAACGAAACCGAAGGCACTATCTCGTTACACTCATTTTGGAATCATGCTCAGTGTTAACGATAATAGCCCTTGCACTTTGAATCTTCAGCTCAATCTTCACTTGAGATATCACGACCTATCATTTAACTTGGATCGATGTTGTTTTCGGACAACAAATTTGATATCCGATCCCGGTCTCATTGAAATCCAAACGTCGTCTTAAAGGTCAAGTTGTTTAAGGTTCAAACAATTTAATTCAATTCAAAACATTGAATTCACACAACATTCATTACAGATCAATAACACACATTTTTCACAGCCATATCCAAAGTATATCACATCACAGAATATCACAAATTATCATACTATAAATATCAATCAACCCAGACATTCTATTCAATCAGTCATCCATAAGCAAGAACTATTAATCTATACTATAATTATTTTAAGTAACTCAAAATAAATTAATCACATAAGAATTAATCACCCAACCCTGCTTAATCAATCATCAATTAATCAAAAACCATTTTAATTAATTGATAATTCTTTAATTACTTTACAAATTAATTAATCTTTAATTACTGATTAATTATCCTTTAATTATTAATTAAATAATCAATAATCAATAATTAATTAATCCTAGTTACTAATTAATAAATCCTTAATTATTAATTTATCAACCCTTGATTACAAATTAATTAATCTCTAATTAATTAATTAATCAATCTCTAATTACCAATTAATTAAACCTTAATTATAAATTAATTAATCCTAACTAATTAATTAATTAAACACTAATTACAAATTAATTAATTAATTAATTTATAACCCTCAATTACTAATTAATTAATCTTCAATTCATTAATTAATTAATATTTAATCATTAATTAATTAAATTAATTAATTACTCTTTAATTATTTTATCATTTAATTAATCTTTAATTATCCAAGGTCTTAATTAACTTTAAGATGACCCATTTATCTTTATTAATTACTTAATTATCATTGACATATAAATTCAAAACATTATACCTTTAAATTAATTCTTAATTAAACCATTTAACATAAGTTTAAAAATAATTTAAGAATTTAACTTAATTAATATAAGTAAAATAAATCTCATAACTTTCTAAAAACAAATGTTAATGAAAACATTTATTACATATAAAAGAAATTTTATTTAAGAAAAGGTTTAAACTAGATTTATTTAAAAATATAAAAACTTGCTTATATTAAAATTTACAACTGTTATAATATTAACTTCGGGTTCAACATGGTATCCACCCCAAGTCACACCCGAGTAAATCATCTTTTTCATCTTCTTTTTAAAAAAAAACTTGTCAAAACTTAAACTGTTAACATATAATAACACTCAGAATCCTACCCGAGTCCATACTCGAGACACAAGGCAGGCTACTTCGAGTCATTTCCCGGTCCTGCCCATCTTCCCCAAACCACTGACACCACTGACCCAACATTTACGTGCACACCGAAATTCGCCACTCCGACCATCGTTGATCACTCACCACATATCGGCGACAACCTCCTCAAAGCGACCGACCACCCAGATTCCAAAGATCGAACATGAGACGAAAATGTGAAATTTCGATCAAACTGGAACAAACTCAACCGACCCAAAGCCACCTCGACTTGTCGTTTTCGACCACCAGCAACCTCGGAACACCGTTCACACCATCGCCGACCAACCCCTCTTCAATTCCCTAACCTCCAAGCAAGTCCGGTGTTCCAGAGACGTTGTGGCAATCAGATTTCCAGCCTCGACCAAAATTGTGCCCAAAACCCTACTCCGACCATGAGCCGCCGCCATGGTGGTTCAAAAATCCACCATTCATTTTTCCTTAGCACGACCACATCCTGGCTTCCTCTAGTGGCGATCCCAACCATCCCGAGACATCTGATCCCTAGAAAAGCCTCAAAACCCATAATCTGATGAACCTTGATTTTCTCACTCGATACGACAATAGAAATCCTGAATTTCCTTTTAAAACTCATAGTTTTCGAAGATGATTCATATTATATAGCTGAATCAGCAAATCGTGATGTTTGATTTTAATATATTTTAAGGTTTCCACTGTCTTTCTTAATATCCAGATAAAATTCCAACTAATTTTACTTAAATTTAATTTTAAAACTTAGTTTAGGTTTAAACAATCATAACTTATTTGAATTCCAAAGCCTATCGGAGATTAGATGGGAAGTTTTTGAATTTTCTACTTTGATTAAACCTTGTAAAATAAAAATAGGGGAATACAGACATGCACATAACTTACATACAGGAATCATAATTATACATACATGCGAAGCATAATCCAAACCATACATTCCAGGACATTTACATGCAACAAATTAAAACAAGTATTAGTTTTGTTTACTCACCAATTTATGTTGAACAGAGAAGGTTTGAAGCAGTTTTTATTTTGAAAATTTGAATGTTGTGATCTTTGAACTGGAAACTGGAAAATCACTTTAGATCTGAAACTTGGTTGTGTTACTGAAATGATCTTGCTTGATTTAAATTGAAGATGGAATCTTGCTTTTAAAAACTAAAATGATTTAATTGATCTATTTGAATTTGTTGTTTGAATTAATTATCTGGTTTGAAAATGTTTACAGGCCTTTAGTTTTCTTGTTTGAAAAGTGAGGATATCAAAGAAATGAAAGAAGGGAGTGGAGAGATATATTTATAGCTTAATTTATGATTTTCAAAAATAAAAGAAAATAAAAAGAAAACGGTGACACTTGTTAAAATTTGTTTACATTTGCCATTTGCATATATTAATTATCGTACATTTGTTAAACCATGTGCTAATATATCAACACTTGTATAATGCATGTGTTTACTATTTTTTAAATGTTTTTATAAAACTTTTATTTTTAATTTTCTATTAAGTAAAAACATTTCTTAATTTTATAAATAAAATCTTTTAAAGAAATAATATAAAACAAATTATATACTAAATAAAATCATATATATTTTATTTTTAAACCCAGTTTATTTGAAGATATCTATCTAATTGAATTTCAAATTCAAATTCAAGTTAAATCAACTCATATACACACACACACTCATATAAACAAACGCATATTTAATTTCCTTGAAAAATAATAATTTCATTTAAAATTTACTAATATATTATATACACATAAACAACTCATTATTATTTGTTTTAAAAGAATAATTTGTAAATTTTAAATAATTTCTAAAAGAGATTATCACATATTAATTGCTTGAAAATTGTCGAGATATCACATTCCTTCCCGCTTAAAAGAATTTCGTCCTCGAAATTTAAACGCAAAAGATAACCCAAAAGCTTTTATTTCAAACAATTCAAGCATACATGTCAGTCATACACTAACAACCAAACAAACATTACTAGCTATCCGAACACAAATCTAGATAGGCTTTCCTAAAACTATCTAGAGTCTCCTAGGTACAATCTATGAGATCCTCACTCCACTGAACCTTGACCAACTTTACCACCTTGTTTCTGAGTTGCTTCTCATCTTGATCAACTATCTAGACTGGACGCCTGACTACCGATAAGTCTGGTTCGATCTCTAAATCTTCTTGCACTGCCGCTCCACAACTAGAGATGGGTCGAATACGTACTTCCTCAGATGAGATACGTGAAAAACATTGTGAATTCAGCCATCCGGACTGGCAATACAATCCTGTAGGCCACAGCGCCAATTCTCTCGACTACTCGGATTGGTCCAATATACCTCGGGGCAAGCTTTCTCGTCTTTCCAAATCTGATCGCTCCTTTAATCGGGGAAACGTTGACAAAATCCAAATCTCTGACTTCGAATTCCAATTGCCATCATCTCTTGTCCATATAACTCCTCTAGCGATCCTAGGCTATTTTCATTCTGATCTTCATAAGCTCCACCTTCGTAGATGCCTCTCGGATCAAATCTGGACCAAGAACAAGACGATCTCCTGACTCTACCCAACAGGACGGTGATCTACAAGGTCTTCCATACAAAGCTTCAGAGGGTACCATCTTGATACTTACCTGATAACTATTATTGTACGAGAATTAAAATAGATGCAGATGGTCCTCCCAAGATCGACTGAAATCTTAAACACAAGCCCTTAACATATCTTCTAAAATATGATTCAACCTTCCCGTTTGTCCATCGGTCTGGGGATGATATGTTGTACGTTAACTCAATCTCATACCCAAAACTGTCTGCAAAGCCTCCCAAAATTTGCTAATGATGATTGGGTCACGGTCACTAACTATGCCGACAGAAACACCATGCAGCCTGACGATCTCCCTCAAGAAAATCTCTGCTAAAGATGATGCAGATCTGGGTAACAATCCCGGATTTAAATTGAGTGTGAATTGATAATCAATTTCATTTTTGAATAAAAATTATGAAATAATGGGTAATTGATATAAAATACTATTTAGATTATGAATTGATTAAGAATTAATTTGAATATACGGAAATAAATGTGTAGAAAAATACAAAACAAATGTATATGAATTAACTTGTATAAGAAAACAAACAGATAAAATATAAAATGTCTTTGTATACTTGTAAAATAATGAACAAAGGGAATAGTAAAGCAAATAAAAAGTATCTATCTACAAAGCAACAAATACATAATAGCATCCTCTAATACATATTAGCCGTAACAAAGATATGCATGTAAATAAAATAAGAAAACAAAAGTACAAGCTCATAAATGCAGCCCCAAACATGTTATCTCAGCCGAAATAGCATCATGTATACAAGTTGTATGTAATAAAAAAAACGAGATAAGTATAAGATTTGAAACAAGACACTTTTACATTAAATGCTAGCAAACCAAAGTCAAGTTTCAAGTTGTATATTGTACCTGTTGATATCTTTTCAGCCTCCAAGATGCTGCACAAAAATATAACCTCACATGTATTGATTTTATCATTTGCAACTTGTTTATAAATATTAACCTGTAAACTCATTCTCATATACATCAACTTCATTTCTATTCGTCCATCAAAAAACTCAACAAAATGAAAGCCTGAAGAAGAAAAAAAATTAAAATAAAATCAAAGCTACAACCTGAAAGCAATTTACATTCACAGGTTTAAGAGCCTATAGTATAATATGTAGTTCATGCAAGATCAAGCTTCAACAAGCTTCAGATTTAAAAGTTCAAAATTCAAACCCAAAGTAAAGATTCAAATGCAATTTCCAGTTTTTCAAACACATGAATCTTCACTGTTTCTGCTTCAGAATTTTAAAGGTGAGTAACTTCCTTTTTAAAACATTTGAGATGGTTGCAAGAGTTTATCTAGAAAGTGTGTTGTTGCAAATCTCCTATATATATGTTGATGTATGTGTGCCTGTGATTATTGTATTGCCTCTGCTTTATCTTTATTTTATTTTCCAAAACCCAGATTTATAAAATAAATCTCTATCTCCTTATCTACTCGCTGTTAGATCATGGAATATAAACGAAAGATGTTTGTTTGATTATGAACCAGGATTTAAAAATTTGTTTAAGTTAAAACCATTTGTGTATGACTCTGGAAATAAGATTAAAGCAGGAAACTCAAGTCCCTGTGAAAATTCAAACCTGTTAATTTTACAATTCAGGTATATGAGTGGAATCATCACACTTTAATATGATTTTTAATGCAAAATTTATAACTTTTAGAGGTGGGGTTTAGGGGTGATTCGAAAATAAACAAAAAGTATACTTCGACCAATTTCCGGTGACGTATTGATCTGGGGGTGTCGCGGTCGTTCGAGGTGGTGGAGGAGCCTACGGGGCGTCGGAGAAAAATAGGAGAGGGTCGCCTAGAGGTTGGTGATGGCGATGGGAGGTCGTTGAAGTTTGAAAACCTAGTTTTACTGGGTTGGAGAAAATTGGTCACTTCGGCATTTATAGATGATTGAGCTTGACGTGCTTGTGGGGATTTGAAGAGGGGTCGATGACGAAGGGATGGCCGGTGGTGCTGGTGCTCCGGTGGTCGGAGGAGGGGACGAAACGTGGTGACAGGTTGGGGTGGTGATAGCTGTTTGTGTTTCCAGGTTCGAATTTCGAACTCAATTTCGAATTCGAGTTCAACGTTGGGGTTTAACGCTTGGGGCGATGGAGCAGATCATGGGTGACTTGGTGGCATCGGCGACGATGATCGGAACTGGCTGCGGCGTGCGTACACGTGCACGTGCACGTGCACGTTGGGATTTGAGTTTGGCTGTGGGTTGCGTTGTTGAAGAAGAAGCTGGGTAAACTCTCGTGTGTTTACTCGAAGCTTTGCTCGAGATTCTGTAGGTTGGGCTCGAAGCAATGGGGAGTCTGACTCGAAGCAAGTTTGTTAGCCTCGGGTTATTTTGTATGTTACAGGTTTTATGAAACCTATCCGCAAATTTGAATTTTAAAGCAAATTTAAATGGAATTTGGATTTTAAATTAAAATTTCAAATCAAGGTTTTAAAAACAAATATTTATTCGGATTTTGATAAAATTCTTTTATAAAGGGTTTCTTAAATTTTAATGAGAAGTTAAATGGTTGGTTTTAACTTGAATTTGCAAGTAAGAATATTAATGTATTTTGAAAGCTTAATTTTTAGATAAAAATTTAGTAGATTAGTTTAAAAGCTTTCTCTTATATAAGTAATAAATGTTATTTACATTTATCTTAGAGGATTATAAATTGATTTTTTTTAAATTGGATTAATGTTTAAAAGAATAATCATTTTGAATTTTAAATTCAAAATGTAAATTTAATTTAAATTCAAAAGTGAAATGTTTTTCACTCTAATGTTAATGAAGTCATCAATAAGAAATGAATTATATTAGAGATAATTAAGGTATTAAATGACTCAATTAATAAGATAATTAAGGAATGATTTATTTATCGAATTTATAAATTAATGATTTAGATTATTTTATAATTAGAGATTAATTTTAAAGTAATTAAAGAAATGCTAATAGTAAATGAAGATAATTAACTAGGAATTATTAAGTGATTAAATTAATGTGAATAATTTTGATAATTAATTTGATTAATTGAATAAGAAAATCAATTATAAATTGTAATTACTTAATGAAAGTAATAAAGGGGCAAATTACCAATTGTAATTGAATTTGAATATTTTGATTAACTTAATGATAAAGTTTAATTGGTAACTAATGATTAATGGTTATGAGGTGATTGCTTAATGAGAAGTAATTAAAAGTTTAATTACTTAAGATAATAAATTAAGAGGTTAATTAATTTTGTAATTGGTTCAGAGGTTAATTTAATTAATATGATTAATTAAGAATAAATTAATTAATCAAAATGTTTGATAAATTAATTTATATCAAATGATTTGTAATTAATAAATCAGGATTAGATAATTAAATTCATAAGAAATTTATTTTACTTGGAAATAAATTGAATCGATTAGGATTAATCAATTTAATTAATCCTACTTATAAATGACAATTGAATGCTTAACCTTACTTATGAATGATTGTATTGTATGAGATGCCTTGAATTGATTATCCTATCTGATTTGTGATATTTTGTTCTATAGATTGAACTGTGTATATTTATTGCATCTGTATATTATCTGTGAATCTGTGAATGGACGATGAGCGTTATAATTTATATCGCTTATCAACTATATTTCTGTGTTTTAATCTGTGATGATTGAATGATGTTGCACTATTGTGTTAAACCCCTGGCCCACACCATACACACACAAATATGGATTTCATGAGGAAATCGATTAAGTCACAGATTTGTGAAAATAGTTTTGAATTTGAATTTTTAAATTCAAATGGTTTGAAATAGATTGGGTTTAAAGTGAAAAGCTTTTGAAATGGAATTTCAAAGATGAAATTTATTTTGAATAACTTGATAAAGTTTGAAATTTAAATAATTTTATTTAAATTTAAATTCAAAATGTAAAACTGAATTCTATAATTTGAAACTAGGGATTTAAGATGTTATACAAGTTATATATGGGTTGAACCATTTTAAAATGTATTAATTTGGGAATATGAATATGAATTAAGAACTTTAATTTGTGCAAATATAATTGGATTTTTCTTAAACGAAAACTATTTGTTTTCGTTTAATTAAAGCTTTCACAGAAGTAATGAACTTCCAATTTGTGTTAAAATGATTTCTAGTTTAAAATGAAAATGATTTCCAAGTTATAGAAACGGTTGAAAGCTATAAGTTAAATCTTTGATTTAAAGATTTAATGAGTTAATACAATTGAATGAAATTGTTTTGGAAATCTATGAATTGATCTTTGTGAAATAAATCTTTTTGTTTAAAGATTTGAAATGGTAATTTGTTTAAACCATTTGAAAGAAATGTTTGAATAATTAAGTTGAGACTTAATTGAAATCCCAATATCCATATGTTTTTAAATATTGCGCTCACTATTCGGTTTAGCCGGGAGAGGACCTTTGTGTCATATATCCTATTCCGAATATGTGATACGTCGTTATGGATAGCATTTGAAGACCGGTGATGAAGACCGGATATTTTCGAAAACAAAAGGACAACTCGTCGAATGTCTTTGCATCGACTGGTCCCCGGTATAGAGACTCCTTATGTGATGGGAAGTCCGAACGTGGTTAGTGAATATCCGGATTTCAAGGGCTTCTTTGGAAGTGCCTTCGGTTCTGTTCGAACCCGGAACAGACTTGTATGGATTGTGTGTCTGACATTACAATTTGAGATATAAAGCAGATTTCTTTCAAATACATTTCTGTTGGTGGCGGAGAATTTATTCTCTTAGCTTAACACCCTTCTGTGAGACGTACGAGCTCAGAGGTTATGTAGTTAAAGGTTATCAGCGATATATTCCCAATTTGGTAATGTGACATGCTAAGTGTTGCTGTGTAATGATCATTGTTTGATCATTTGTGATAGGATCATTTGTTTGATCATTTATCTTTGTGATCATTACTTTGATCATTTGTTGACCCAAAGCATGGCTTTGTACCAAAGCGTGGCTTTGTGGACGAGACTTCGTCGAGCCTCACACCCCGGAATGGTCAAAACAGGAAAGATGCAGCAAGGTTATTAGGGGGTAGCGCCCCTTTAGGGTATGTTCATTTCCTTCTGGAAAGGGGTGGTATCATGGTATGGAGCCCAGATACTTACTCATGTGGAAAACACTCTATTTACTATAGTGTGATGTTGGTTATCGAGCGCTCGGTTAAAGGTCCTAAAGGACCGGGGGATGGCATACTCGTGTCAGTAGTTACCCAGTTAGGGGTAACCCGGCCTTGTGTTGGCAGAGATCCGGTTAGGTTCTCGGGGACGTCCTTCCAGAGGCGTTCTCATGTGGCAATGGGAAGTTCCTTGGCCTGACCATTTGTTGGAAATCCAAAGAAACAATACGAGCCTTGTACGGTTTTAGTTGTATTACCTGCTATGGAATGTGGCGGTAACCTGCTATTGAACATAGTAGCTATAGTAGGCATAAGTGCGGAATGCCTATGCTGGCTAAGATTTATATTCTACTTTCGAAATGCTTTTCTGCACCGTGCACTTATAATAATAATATCAAAGAAATTTTCTGCGTATTAAGCATCTTTGACTATCATTAGAAGAAATCTCCTCCAAGTCTGTGTTTGCATTGTGTGTGTGGTGGGAGGTCTTATGGTAGTCTCATCTTTCAAAAAGCATTGCGAATTTACTTTAAATCTTTTGTTGTTTGTTTTAAAGGTAAAACTATTTTTGTTGCTCACACCAGTCCCATGACTGATCCGGAGTTTATTGTTCCTTTCCTAAACTCTGGGTGCTCATTATTTTCTACACGAGCAGTCTAGAGTTGGGTTTTTCAGATAGTTAGGTTCTGTGAATTATCTGGAGTTAGTTCAGTCTTGGGTTCGCACCAGTCTTGCTTGTCTTTGTGCATCGTTATGGGGAGTTCGAGCTATTGCTGGATTGGTTCTTGGAGATGGAGTTCAGATTTGGAGTTCTTCCTTGAAGACTATCTTAGAGTTATTTGTTCCGCTGCTAGTGTTATCGTTTTCTTTTCCGCTACTATTTTATTGTATCCCTGATGTATATTGATATCATTGTATCACTCTTTTGTATCAGTGTTGTATATCAATGTATTATTCTTTTTATTCCGCTGTGTTATTTACTTAATGTGGTTATAAGCTCCGGCGAATCGGATTTGAACGATCGAATCTATGACATTCGAGTACGAATGAAGTATGGATGTCGATTTTCGAGCGGGCAAAACCTGTTTCGTTACATCTGGTTGCCAAAACTGAAATAAAATGGGCGCTTTAGGTCAGCCGGTCTACAATTACCCATATTCCATTATTTCCCTTTCTGGTCCTTGGCAAACCGTCGACGAAATCCATAGATATCATTTCCCACTTAGACTTAGGATCTTGCAGAGGCTGCAATAAACCTGGGTCATCTGTTGATCACCTTTCACCCGCTGACAGATCGCACATCCATTCACGAATGCAGCAACATCCTTCTTCATGCCTGGCCACCAGAAAACTCTTTTTATATCCTTATACATCTTTGAGATCCCTGGTTGGATACTCAACCTTGATTTGTGGCCTTCCTGCAATACTTCCTACCTCAAGCCATCCACATCTGGTACACACAAGCGTCTGTTGATTCTCAAAACTCCTTGATCATCTTTCTTTAAATCTAAATATCGACCATCCTTAGTTCCAAGAATCAATTCCTCAAAAATTCTATCCTTCATATGACTGCTTATGATCCTTTCCTGAAGAGACGGAACAACTTCCAAAATAAACAGAACTACATTCCTACTCAGAGCATCCGCTATGACATTCGCTCTCCCTGGAGTATAAGGGAAATCCAAATCATAAGATGCCAAAAATTCTACCCCCCCCCTGCTGCCTCAAATTCAGATCCTTCTGGGAGAAAAGTTATTTCAAAGGTTTGTGATCCGTGAAAAGCTCAAACTTCTCTCCCAACAGATAGTGCTTCCAGATCTTCAAAGCAAAGACGATGGCCAACAATTCCAGATCGTGCATAGTGTAATTCTTTTCATGTGGCTTCAACTGCCTACTCGCATACGCAATCAATTTCCCATTCTGCATCAGCATTGCACGTAGCCCAACTCCAAATAGCATCCGTGTAGACTTCGAACTTACTCTAAACATTAGGAATAGCTAGAACAGGTGCATTCGTCAGCCTTGCCGTCAAATCCAAGAAAGCTTCTTCACACTTGGGAGTCCACCTAAACTTACGCCTTTCCGAGTCAACTTGGATAAATGTGAGAAACCTTAGAGTAGTCCTTGATAAATTTCCTTTAGTACCCTTCCGAACCCAAAAAACTACGGACTTTCGTTGGAATGTGCGATTGCTTCCACTCTTGAATAGTTGCTACCTTGGCTGGATCAATAGAAATACCCTCTCCAGAAACAATATGCTCCAAAAATCTGACTTTCGACTTCCAAAAATGGCACTACGAAAACTTAGCCTTTAGAAAGTGCCTTCTTAAAGCCTTCAACACTATCTCCAAATGTTGCTTATGCTCCTCTTTAGACTTAGAGTAGACAAGAATATAATCGATGAACACGAGCATGAACTTATTCAACACTTCCCGGAACGGTTCATCAAACCCATAAAATAGGAAGGAGCATTGGTTAGCCCAAAAACCATAACCAACCATTCGTAAAAACAATTGGGCCCCCTGAATGCAGTTAAGTGTATACTGTCCTCAGCAACCCTTAACTAGTGTAACCCAAAGTTAAATCTAATGGGGAGAGAACAAAAGCTCCATGGAGTTGATCAAAAAGATCGTCTATACAAGGAAAAGGATACTAATTCCCAATAGTAACCTTATTCAACTCCCGATAATCCACACAGAATCTCAGTGACCCATCCGACTTGGTCACAAAGACTACAACAGAACCCCAACTAGAAAAACTGGGCCGGATCAAACCTTTCTTTAAGAAATCTTGGGTCAACTTCACCAGTTCTTCTCTCTCTCTCGGCGCCATCCTTCTAATGGGTTGAACAACAAGTATTGCTTGCGGAACTAAGTCGATCCGAAACTCTATCTCTCGATGCGGGGGCAAACCTTTAACTTCCTCGAAGACATCCGGAAAATCTTTGACCACTTCGATGGATTCAACACCTTCTGGAGATGCCTCGATTCCATGCAAAAGATTAATCAAGTGAACTCCAGAGTTATCGCAAGTCATTTTTGTAATCCTTTCCAACTCAGTTTCCAAAGACACAATTCTCTCTTCACAAATTAAAACTGCCTTATACTTACCCAACCAATCCACTCCTAGAATAAGGTCGAACACTTTGAAATCCCATACAAATGGGTCACAAGAAAAACTACGAGATAGATAAGAAATCCTTAGGTCTCTATGGAACTTATCTAACTTGGTCATCCCGCCTATAGGATTGGATAAAAAAATAGGTCGGTCTACCAAACTAGGGGAAAGACGAAACTTCTTTACCAATTCCAATGAAATAAAACTAAGAGATGCATCAGAATCAAACAGAACTCTAATAAAATTGCCATCTAAAAGTAAAGTACCTTCCAAAACGCCTTTAGAAGTAGAAGTTGATGGCCCACCTTCAAGAGCAAACACCTTGATCTGTTGGGCCTTCTGAAGAAGCAAACAAGCCTTCACCATGTGCCCTGACTGATGACAGTTGAAACACAAGGATTTCTAAACCAATGTTGAACCGGGTCCACTCTGACGTTGTTGTTGCTGCTGATATCTACTTCTGGGACATTGCTTAGCCAAATAAACCTCTTGCTGACACACATAACACTTACGAGGTCCATTGTTGCCTTTATGTTTCCCTTTGCCTTGCTTCTTCCAATTTGGGTTGAATTTCCTCTTATTTAGATTGGAAGAAGTTTCACTGGGTGCTGCTATAGATGCCAACGATTTCTTACTCATAGGCTCCTTATACCTTAATGCCATGTCGATCAACTTCGTGAAAAATCCCTTAAGGTGTGCTATCATCTTCTCGTGGAACTAAGGCCTCATTCCATGCACAAACATCTCATTCTTCTTGAGGGGTGTGTCGATCAAACCAGGCCCGTAGCGAGATAATTCATTGAACTTAGACTCATATTCTGAACCAAACATACTCCCTTGCTTCAGATCTAGAAAATCTCTATACAGACGAGTCCTCCCAGCTGTAGGCATGAACTTTTCCTCAAATAGCTCCTTAAACTTACTCCAAGAAATATTGTGCTCTGAAATGTTCGTTGTAACTGCATCCCACTAAGCTGCATCTCCTTCTTAAAGTTGCCACGATGCCATCACTCTCTTTTGCTCGTCCGACAAATCCAAACTCTTAAAAATGCGCTCATATGAGCTTAATCAAGCCTGAACTTCAATGATGGACTCCGATCCTTTAAAAGGCCTTCCTTCCAGATTGGTGAAATCCTTACACAAAGTAGCAAAACATACTCGAGGCGGTTTTGGATTCACAGCCTCGCTAACGGTCGGACCTCTTCCATTAGTGGTCATCGTGCTGCCCACAACTCTGCCTCTCCTTCCTCTAGAACTCATGTTCGCAACCTGGACAGGTAACCCAACTATTTAGATAGGTACATAGATATATAAAAATAACAAATACACGCTCTCAAGATAGATACTACTCCAAAGCCTAGGTATTATCTCAACCTAGCGCTCTAGTACCAACTGTGACAACCCGCCTTTCATTCCATAGAAAAACGGATCATCAATAAGAAAGAAATAGGTAGAAAAAGAATAGATAGAAAGAAAGAACAATAATATCAGAATCTCACAGCAGAAATGGAAAAATATAATGTTTCACATAGATATTTCATAGTCATATAGATCAAAGTTACACAGTTACACAACATCATCACATTAGATAGTCTAAAAGACCTATCTATCCATTACATTCAGAATACAACAGACAAAAGACTTCAACATAGTGGAAATAGATATATATATATATAGCTATGCCAGGACTCCTGCTCCATGCTTCCCAAAATTCGTCAAGCCAAACCTGATCACTTGGCTACTCATAAAAATTTGAGTACCCAAGAGTTTAAGAAAAACATAATAAACTCCGGGTCAGACATGGGTCTCGTGTGAGTAAACGGTTAAGTTGTTTAACTTGAAAAACCATTGAAATAAAAGGTATCTCGTAAGACTCTCCGCAAATAAACGCGGACAAGTTTTTTCCTTACGATAACCAAAACATTTGATAGGAAATCCAGTTATATTATAATAGTGTCTAAGATATTCAATATAAAATACAGAAATAGCTAGAATTCTTACATCTGTGTTCCAACATAATTGGGCGAAATCAAAACCGAACAGGCACTTATTAGAGATTGGATTCCATACAATGGCAGGGCTACTGGGGTACGACACGTCACAGTACGTGGTCTTGATCACCGTTTCGTGGATCCACCCTGATCCCCTGCATCACAAAGCCGGAGCTACCCCTAACTGGATAGTCTGAATAAGACAACCCTACGGTTATGGCCAAACAACAGCCCACACAACCGAATAAAAGGGACCTCTGGACAGGGGAAATCTGATCCAACTTGGGTGCTACGCACTTAGCCTTACGTGCACCTCCCCTCTTTTAGCCATTCCCGGTTGATTAGGCTTGAGGCTACGATTATCTTTTTAGAACATATATCATGGAATGCTCATCGTCCTCCTATTGACGATGGTCTGATAGCATTCATCAATGCAAGTTTGTTCCGGGTTCTAACGAAACCGAAGGCACTATCTCGTTACACTCATTTTGAAATCACCCTTAGAGTTAATGATAATAGCTCTTGCACTCTGAATCATCATCTTGGTCTTCACTTGAGATTTCATGACCTGTTGTTTAACTTGGATTGATGTAGTTTTCGGGTAAAAAATTTGATATCCGATCCCGGTCTCATCGAAATCCAAACGCCGTCTTAAAGGACAAGTTGTTTAAGGTTCAAACAATTTAATTCAATTTGAAACATTGAATTCACATAGCATTCATTACAGATCAATAACACACATTTTCATAGCCATATCCAAAGTATATCACATCACAGAGTATCACAAATTACCATATTATAAATATCAATCAACCTAGACATTCTATTCAATCAATCGTCCATAAGCAAGACTTATTAATCCATACTATAATTAATTTAATTAACTCAAACTAAATTAATCAATTAAGAATTAGTCACCTAACCCTGCTTAATCAATCATCAATTAATAACAAACCATTTTAATTAATTGATAATTCTTTAATTACATTACAAATTAATTAATCTTTAATTACTGATTAATTATCCTTTAATTATTAATTAACTAATCCTTAATCAATAATTAATTAATCGTAATTATTAATTAATAAATCCTTAGTTACTAAATTATTAACCCTTAATTATAAATTAATTAATCTTTAATTAATTAATTAATCCTTAATTAAAATTAATTAATCTCTAATTACTTAATTAATTAAACCTTAATTACAAACTAATTAATCCTAATTAATTAATTAATTAAACCTTAATTACAAATTTATTAATTTACTTATAACCCTCAATTATTAATTATTAATCATTAATTAGTTAATCTTTAATCATTAATTAATTAAATTAATTAATTACTCTTTGATTATTTTATTAATTTAATTAATCTTTAATTATCCAAGGTCTTAATTAACTTTAATATAACCCATTTATCTTTATTAACTACTTAGTAATCATTAACATATAAATTCAAAACATTTTACCTTTAAATTAATTCTTAATTGAACCATTTAACTTAAGTTTAAAAATAATTTAAGAATTTAACTTAATTAATTTAAGAAAAATAAATCTTACAACTTTCTTAAACCAATGTTAATAAAAACATTTATTATATATAAAAGAAATTTTATTTAAGAAAAGGTTTAAAGTAGATTTATTTTAAAATTTAAAAGCTTACTTATATTAAAATTTAAAACTGTTATAATATTAACTTCGGGTTCAACCCGCTATTTACCCCGAGTCACACCCGAATAAATCATTTTTCACTCTTTTTTTAAATTTGTTAAAACTTAAACTATTATCATATAATAACACTCATGAATCCTACCCGAGTCCACACTCGAGACACAAGGCAGCTACTTCGAGTCGAGCCTACCCATCTTCCACAAACCACTGACCATTGTGCGCATGCACTCCGGAATTCGCCAGTCCGTCGTCGATCACTCCCTGCATATCAGCGACCACCTCCTCAAAGCAACCGACCACCTAGATTCCAAAATCAAACATGAGACGAAAACGAGCAATTTCGATCAAACTTGAAAAACCTCAACTAACCTAAAACCAACTCGACCTATCGTTTTCAACCACCAGCAACCCTAAAACCCCATCCACACCTTCGCCGACCAACCATGCTTCCATTACCCAACCATCGAATAAGTCCGGTGCTCCAGAGATGTCGCGGCAATCAGATTTCCAGCCTCGACCAAAAATGTGCCCAAAACCCTACTCCGACCAAGAGTCGCCGCCACAGTGGTTTAAAAATCCACCTTCCATTTTTCCTTAGCTCGACTACACCCTGGCTTCCTCCAGTGGAAATCCCAACCTTCCTAAGACATCCGATCACCAAAAAACCCTCAAATCCCATAATCTGATCAACCTCAATTTTCTCACTCGATACAACACTTGAAATCCTGAATTTCCTTTTAAAAATCATAGTTTTCGAAGATGATTCAGATTATATACCTGAATCAGCAAATCATGATATTTGATTTTAATATATTTTAAGGTTTTCACTGTCTTTCTTGATTTCCAGATAAAATTCCAACTAATTTTACTTAAATTTATTTTTAAAACTTAGTTTAAGTTTAAACAATCATAACTTATTCGAATTCCAAAGCCTATCAGAGATTAGATGAGAAGTTTTTGAATTTTCTATTTTGATTAAACCCTATAAAAAAATTGGGGAACATAGACATGCACATATACTTACGTAAAGGAATCACAATTATACATACATCAAAGCATAATCCAAACCATACATTCTAGGAAATTTACATGATATAGATTAAAACAAGTATTAGTTTTGTTTATTCACCGATTTATGTCGAACATAGAAGGTTTGAAGCAGTTTTTGTTTTGAAAACTTGAATGTTGTGATCTTTGAACTAGAAACAGGGAACTCACTTTAGATATGAAATTTGATTTTGTTGCTGAAATGATCTTGCCTGATTTAATTTGAAGATGGAATCTTGCTTTTATAAACTAAAATGATTTAATTGATCTAGTTGAATTTGCGGTTTGAATTAATTTTCTAGTTTGAAAATGTTTACACCCCTTTAGTTTTCTTGTTTCAAAAGTGAGGATATCAAAGAAATAAAAGAGAGGAGTGGAGAGATATATTTATAGCTTAATTTATTATTTTTAAAAATAAAAGAGAAGAAAAAGAAAATGGCAACGCTTGCTAAAAATAGTTTGCATTTGTTAGTTCCATATGTTAATTATCTTACATTTGTTAAACCATATGCTAATATCTCAACACTTGTATAATGCATGTGTTTATTATTTTTAAACGTTTTATAAAACTTTTATATTTAATTTTCTATTAAGTAAATATATTTATTAATTTATATAAATAAAATCTACTAAAGAAAATAATATAAACAAATTATATACTAATAAAATCGTATATATATTTTATTTTTAAATCCTATTTATTTTAAGATATCTATCTAATTGAATTTCAAATTCAAATTCAGTTTAAATCAACACATGTATATAGATATATTTAAACAAACATATATTTAATTTGTTTGAAAAATAATAATTTCATTTAAAATCTACTTATATATTATATATAAACAACTCATTATTATTTGTTTTAAAAGAATATTTTTCAATTTGAAATAATTTATAAAAGAGATTATCACATATTAATTGCTTGAAAATTTTCAGGGTATCACAATTTGACTCCAAACATAATTTTATTTGAAATAAATAATTTAAAACCAAATTTATTTTCCTTATTTCATTTTATTCTTAATATTAAACTATAAGTATTGTTATAATTTAATGTTTCAGGTAATCACCAATAAGAGTGTTGTTACAGGAAATATATCCAAACCAATATTATAGTTTAGGAAATTATCCAAATAGTTAATTACTTTATTGATATCACTCTTTTACGGTAAACGAAAATAGATTGCCCTCATCTTTGTTTTTATAGAAGATTAGGTGGTTTCATTTTCGGCATTGGCATATTTACCTTCAATTGGAGCTTTTGGGGCGTTACTGTAACGTCCTGCCTTTTTGTACGTTTTAGGCAAACATACATGCCGACTCAAAATGCACAGAAGGGCGGATTGTTATTGGGGTTAACAAGAAAATGCAAAGAAAGAAGAAAAACAAAACTGAATCTTACAGCGAAATGGTAAAATATAATAATCAAATAAATATTTCATGAAGCTATTTTACAAAACATTTGATTTTACCTACACAACACAGATCGGAGTTACACATACCAAAGAATAATAAAAATGCAGCGGAACGATATGAATGCGGTGGAATAGTAGAATAAATAATAATTATATTACAATCTTCGTCTTCGTCCTCCGGAGATAAGGTCTTCAATTCCTGAAATGCTCAGGATGACCCGAGCGAATTGGAAAGACAAAATATTTGAGTTAGAACTAAAAGATCTTATATAAGTTAAATCAATGGTAATAAATATGAGTGTAAACGGCATCGGAGATGTTTACGGGGCTTGACATCTCCTATCCAGTGTCTAAACGTGAGTGCAATAACTTAAGAGATGCTCGGGATTCACATCTACTAAGAACCCGTTAAACTATCTACTATGTAGTTGTGACGATTCGAAAATTTTGAACATTTGGAATTGAAATAGTTAATTGATTTTAAACATTTGAAAGCTGGTTTAACTTGAAATTTTAAAAAACATATTTATTTAACAATTAAATTATAGAATTTAATTATTGAAATTTGGGTAAAATATTGAATCTTCGGTTTTATGCTAACTAAAAATAATTTAGAGGCTTAGAAAATTCATATTGATAATACTGCAGATAATAGAACTTTGAAAATTAAGTTTAAAAGTGTTTTGATTAGTTTCGAAGTTATATCATTTAAATCAATATTTAAAAATAGCCTTCCGAGGCATAGTCTCGGATTTCGACGAAACCAGTTCCGTTGGATCCGTAATATTGTATTATTATCGAATTTCAATTTCTGTAGCATTCGAAGTTGTCGTGTGACCATACGGATTATAAACGCGCTAAATTTAAATTGGAAATTCAATATAAATACTGGTCCAAAAAGCTATCTTCTCCATATGATTGAATTTGGACTTGGAACCTTTTCCATTGCATTTGGAAATAGGGGTCTAACGTTATAAAAGCCTGGCAGCAGGCCTTGATAGGATGTAAGAATTTTAAGCATCAATTTTAAGACAATTTAAATTTTGAATTTAAATTTAAATATAAATCATATTAATGCACCGAAACACTGTAGCATCACACACGTAGAGAAATTTCAAAACGTGTCCCCCTACCATTTTAAAATGCATACAAGTGTTTTCACTTCGTCTGGTAAAAAGAAATTAAAAAAGGGAAGAACATCGCAGCCTAGAAAAAGAAACTAAAATAAAATCCATGGCGAACAAATCGTTCAAGTTTAATTCGCGAGTTTTTTTCTTCGATTTTAATCTCGTGCCTCGATTCAAAAAGGAAATCACGGCATTTTCCTTCAAATTTCTTCTCCTCCTGTCTTAAATTAGTGGCCGAAAAGAAAATCATGCTCGTTTCCAGTCTCATAAATTTTCGTGTCCTCCTCTTTTCTCCTTCCTCCAAAACCCTAATTGCATCATCCAGAAGAAAAACAAATGTAATCTTTTTCACCGAAGATCGGATTCGTGGCACGAACAACATGCTAATCCAGAGACTGTCTAGTCTAGGAAACATTGCTCGGTTATTGGATGAGAAGTTTGGGAGGTCAACGAAGGTTTGGATTCTGGAAGCTTGTCGATTTAACGGCGCTGTTGCTATGTATGAAGAGTTTGTGCCGAGTTTGGATTGTGTGGGCAATCCATTAAGGATACGGTGGTCATGGCCTTCTCGCTGCTTCCAATTTGTTTATGTTCTCTGCAAGGCAGTTTATCAGGTTCGAAGCAAAGTATCAAGCAGTTCAACTGAATCATTATCTTCCAACGAGTAATATTGTGAAACCAAAACAATCCCTGTTCACTGACAGTAGGAGCACAAAATTTGTAGATAACAGGCTGCATGTTGATCTGGGTGGTAACCATGTTGTCATTGATGATGCAGAATTGGAAGGTGAAATAAATACTGACGATTTAATGCTTTATTCTAATTATGTACTTAGGGTGATTAATTTGTTTAACAAACTTGTTTTATTTTTATTTTTAGTCACTAAAAATATTATTAAAAGAAATTGGTTTGAAAAAATTAAACTAATAGTTAAGATAAGTTATTAGCTAATTTAAATTTATTAAAAAGTAAATAAATTGTTTGATTTATTCAAAATGCTAATAAATCATAAATGGTAAATTATATGTCGTTTATTTCAAATAGTAATAAATTGTGAATTGTCTATACAAGGTTTAAATCGTGGTGAATCAAGTCGAGTTTGGATGTATTGCAAAATAAAAAGAAAAGGTGAGATCTTCTCACTCACTTGGTTTGCTTGTTTAATTTAAATTCGGGATGAATTTGATAATTTATCTATTGGTGATATTAGATATAGTAGAGTGTGTGTGTGTATCAGAGTGACTGATTTCCCTCATTATATAATGGATGAGACCCTAAGCATCGTATAATAGCAGATGGTATGATATAATCCCATATACCGCGATATTCCACCTCGAAGTGGAATTGGCATTTTATATCGTGCTAAAATCTGTGGATGCAAGGAAACAGGTTAGAGCGATCCAACTGGATTCCTTAAATATTTGAATTTATTTTCATGTTGTGATGTGATTTACTGATAATCTGTCAATGATTATTTTGGTGATTGAATTCATTGAAGGCTATGTTTAGCCGAATATATTCTTTGTATCGTAGGATACCAAAAATATATAAATGGATTTTTGGAAATTAAAGTGGAAAATTTTGAGTAATTTAATTTTAGAGAATTGGATAAATTTAGAAGAAAGAATTTGAAAAGGGTAAAGATTGATTTTTGTAATTCTATCGAATTAATTACAAAATATGGGGAAAAGATTTTAATAAATGGATTTTGAGTAATATTGTTTAAAAGTTGATGAATTTATTTAAAATTGGGATTATAAATAGTTTGGGAGAAATAAAGGAATTTATTTTCTAAAAGGTAGTAAATTTTGGAAATCAATTTGGAATTTGATTTGTGTGCTTGAAAATAAAATTTGGAAATCAATTTGGGAAATGATTTGGTGTTTGAAAATAAATTTTTGGGAAATCGATTTGGAATTTGATTTGGTATTTGCAAGTGAATTTTGGGAAATCAATTTTTAAAATTGTATATCAGTGGATATTTAGAAATATAAATTCACAAATGGAATTTATAAAGGAATGGGTGATTTGTTTAAAAATAGATATTTGTTTATTTTTAAAAGTATGGAAAGAAAAGTTATGAATTTGGATGTAACTTGAAATAAATTAAGAAGGATTTATTAATTGTTTTAAATAGACTATTTTGAAGTGGAAAGTGTATTTTCCCTGTAAAGCCGAGTATGTTTTCGAAGTAGCATTTAAAATATAAATTAAAAGTTTTAGAATTGGTTTAAAAAGAATATTGTTGGAGAAATTATTTTGATAAATTGTTTTTAATCTTTAAGTTAATTATAGAAGTGATTATTTTAAAGATTAAATTGATACTTGATTTAGAAAATGGTTATTTAAATAATTACACTTTATCTAATAATTTTATTTTTAAAATTATGTTTTGGGCTTAAGTTTTATATGAGATATTAGTACAAAAATTTCATAACTAATATTTTAAATAAAATATTTAAAAATAGTTTTCATTTTAAGTGTTTCCAAATATATTTTCAGTGGAAATAAATAATATTTGGAATTTTATTCCGCAAAAGGGAAGTGATTTTTGTTTTCAAAAGGGTTGAAATGTGAAAATAAATCTTGTGAAGATATTTTAAAAATAAATAATTTGGGGAAATTACTTCAATTTGATGGTTGTTGTGAATATTATTTGATAGTTAAATAACCGACTATCAGTATAAAAAATTTGTGAAATTATTGAGGCTTGATGGTTGTTGTGAATGTTGTTTGATAGTTAAATAATTGACTATCAATATTGGCCTTTGAAACGGCACTTGAATTTGTTTTAAAAAATAAGCACTCATTACTCGGTTTAGCCAGAAGAGGGCTTTATGTCATAAAACCTATTTTGAATAATGATACAACAGAATTGGAGTGCATTTAAAGATGGTGTTGAAGACCGAGTATTTTCAAAAACGAAAGGATTACCGGTCGAATGTCTGTGCACCGAGTTTGTTCTAGAGCGAAGTCAGAAAATTATGCTGTGGAGATTAGGAGGCAAGCTTGATTGCGTGGTGTATCACGTATATGATGTCATTTTTCTGTTATATTCCGATGTTGTGTTGTATATATCTCTAATGATGTAATGTATAAACTGATATAGTTCTTTTGTTTTAAAGATTATTCATTTATCTATTATATATTGTTCCGCTACAAACGAGAGATTCTGATATTGTTTATGTTTTCTTCTTCTATCTTCTTCTTCTTTAATCCTAACGGTTCGATTTTCTGCAATTCGATTTTTTGGCATTTGATATAGTGGACGTATTGATGTCGATTTTCGGACATCGAAAAATCGGATCTTTACAGAGTGTTATCAGAGCAATAGGTTAAGCGATAACCTTGGCTCTAGTGGGGATTACTCATTAGAGATAGAGTCAGTTGTACTCTAGAATGAGTTTGAGTGTAATAATAGATATGAGCGCGTATTTGTTAGTGAATAAAAAATAAAATTGCTTTATATTGTGTTGATTGGTTTGTTGAGTGGTATATGGATTCTGGTCAATGTGAGTAATTAACATTATTGATAGGGATCTTTTAACACTTGTACAGAATAACTCGACACGTTATTGTTTTAAAATAGGGTAAATGAAATAACTTTGCCCAAATTATTTTTGTATATAAAAAGAAATAATTTTCTATAGATTATTATAGTTATATATGGCTGTTTGTTTGCTAGGAAGTGATAATATTAAATTATTATCATTGATTGTTGAATAAGAAATTGAAATTATAACCCAAGGTTAAGAAAAAAATTCATATACAAATGGGATTTGTAAATGTAAATTGTAAATGAGATTTATAATTTGAAATGGAATTCCAGAGAAATATTTGAAAATGTTTCTGAAAGGATTTGGGATTTGAGATTTATAAAATTGAAATCCCTTTTGAGTTTGAAAATGATTTTCAAAAGTTTAGGAAAAATAATGGTGATATTATTTAGGGAAAATATTTTTGAATTGGATTCGAAATCTGGTGGATATTGAATTTAAAAATATTTGGAAATGTTTTAAAGGCGTAAAAGCACTAAACTCTTTTTGGTCGTTGGAAAATAACTTCGGTGATGACTGCAGCATCATCAATGTTCATTTTCGAGTTTCCAGGAGAGGAATTATTGGCAAATTGTTTTAAATGGAAGTTGTTTACAAAACTGGGCTTGGTTTTGGAAATTCAGAAGATAATTTGAATTGATTTCAAAAATGATTTTTTGAAATGTTGGAAAGACTCTGGAATCCTATTTAAAAATATTTATGGAATCATAAAGGATTTGATAATTTATTAAATTTGGAAATTTGATAGAAATGAAAATATGTTGGCAACTTATAGAAGTTAAAGATTTGAATTAAATTAAAAGTGTGGAATAAATTTGTAAATGAACAAATGGATTTACATTTCTAAGTAAATGAAATTGGAAACTGGATATTGTAGTTAAATTTAAATTGTGTCATATGTAAAATTTGTCATGTTTGGACCAAACGAAACAAAATATTGAAATAAAATTTGTAAGTGAAACTAATTGAAGGAATGACAAATTAAATATGGTTTGAAATGAACTGAATTCAGTATTTATAAAATGAAAGGGAAACCGAATTCAAATAAATTTGAAAATGAAAATTTTCAATAAAAGTATAGATAAAATCAAAGTGGTGAAATTAAATTAAATATTAGGTGTATATAGAATATTTGCATTGAACTTAAGAAATAAAGTGTGAAATTCATAAGCAAAATTGGTATTGGAGAAAGTATTCTCAGTTAAAATTTGAATGAAGCTTGAACAAAAGGGTTGTGAAATGGTAATTGTGGATAAGTGAAAAAAAATCGAAATGAATGTGAATAAAAGAAAATGGATATTTCTAATAATAATCAATTGGAATGAATACGCGGAATGTACGTGTACTATTTTATTCGCATAGCGATTCGACCTAGAATTCGAGCACAGAATTTCAAGATAGTTATATTGATCCACTCGATTTTCGACGGCGAACCCTGGATATGGATTTTTTATTGATTCTGGAAATTCTCTATCATAGTTTACGGCTATGCAAGGTGAATGACGGTTTTTGATCAAGAAACCAGATCTGAGTCCGCGCTAGGAAGTCGGGTGAAGGATACTCGTTCGAAAGTGAAATTGTGTGATCGAGTGAGCAATCGAATTTGGTATTGCATACGAATGATATAAGTACATCGAACGGATTTGAATCAAATAAATATTCAAACTTTTGTAAAAAAAATGTGCAAAATGATTTTGAATGTTGTAATTAGGCATTATTGCTAAGTAGGATATAAAGGGGTTATAAAGGAAAAATGGAATTGGATTTTTGATTTAGAAGATAAACAAATTGCTCGACAAAAAGGTATGTATTTAAATTTGTATATGAAATTTGATGATTTCTTATCTAGCCACTTGACTTTTTGTTTTCTTTTAAAATCTGGGGACCTGTTGCGGCATTTTGTAGTCGTACCGAGCTAGCCGCGCAAAGGAGATACTAGCAAAAAAATTCGAAAATTTAGGGAGCTAGAAAAAATTTCGAGAAAATTGAGGTAATTTAAATTTAAAATTGAATTGTGGAGTAAATAATGCTGTTTGGAAACTTTGAAGGATTTTAGAAAGTTAGTGAAGTGATGGTGGGTCTTTAATATAAAGATTTGTTTTGGGCAAGTAGATAAAACTGTTTGGTTTTGGGAAAATAATAAATGGGTTATAGATCATTCTTCTTAACTAGTAATTTCGGGAGAAATTCTTTTAAGGGGGAAGAATGTGATGACCCGAAAATTTTGAACATTTGAAATTGAAACATTTAATTGCTTTTAAATATTTGAAAGTAGCTATAACTTGAAATTCAAAAATATCTGTTTATTTGGCAATTAAATTATTGAATTTAAATTTTGAAATTTGGGTAAAATATTGAATCTTCAGTTTAATGTTGATTAAAAATAATTTGGAGGCTTAGAAAATTCATATTAACAATACTGAAACTAATAGAACTTTTAAAATCAAGTTTAAAAGTGTTTTGATCGGTTTTGAAGTTATATCGTTTAAATCGATATTTAAAAATAGCCTTCCGAGGCACAGTCTCGAATTTCGACGAAACCAGTTCCGTTGGATCCGTAATATTGTATTATTATCGGATTTCAATTTTTGTAGCATTTAAAGTTGTCGCGTGATCATATGGATTATAAACCGCTGAATTTAAATTGGAAATTCAATATAAATACTAATCCAAAAAGCTATCTTTTCCATTTGATTGAATTTGGACTCGGAACCTTTTCTATTGCGTTCGAAATAGGGGTTTAACATTATGAACACCCAGCGGCATGCCTCGATAGGATGTAAGAATTTTAAGCACAAATTTCAAGACAATTTAAATTTGAATTTAAATTTGAATATAAATCATATTAATGCACCGTAGCACTATAGCATCACACATGTAGAGAAATTTTAACATGTGTTCCCCTGCCATTTTAAAATGCGTACAAGTGTTTTCTCTTCATCTGGTAAAAAGAAATAAAAAAGGGGAAGAAACATCGCAGCCTAGAAGAAGAAACTACAATAAAAATTCATGGCGAACAAATCGTTCAAGTTTAATTCGCGAGTTTTTTTCCTCTGATTTTAATCTCGTGCCTTGATTCAAAAGGGAAATCATAGCCTTTCCCTTCAAATTTCTTCTCCTCCTCCCTTACATTAGCAGTCGAAAAGAAAATCGTGCTCGTTTCCAATCTCACAAATTTTCATATCTCTCCTTCTTTCTCCTTCTTCTGAAACCCTAATCACATCATCCAAAAGAAAAAATGTAATCTTTTTCACCGAAGACTGGATTCGTGGCACGAACAACACGCTAATCCAGAGACCGTCCAATCCAGAAAACATTGCTCGGTTGTTGGATGAGAAGTTTGGGAACTCGACGAGGGTTTGGGTTCTGGAAGCTTGTTGATTTAACGGTGGTGTTGTTGTGTATGAAGAGTTTGTGCCGAGTTTAGATTGTGTGGGCGATCCCATTAAGGATACGGTGGTCATGGCCTTCTCGCTGCTTCCAATCTTTTTTCTGTTCTCTGTAAGGCATTGATCTGGTTCGAAGCAAAGTACCCAGCAGTTCAACTGAATCATTATCTTCCATCGAGTAATCTTGTGAAACGAAAAAAATCCCTATTCACTGGACAGTAGGAGCACCAAATTTGCAGATAACAGGCTGCATGTTGATCTGGGTGGTAACTAAGTCGTCATTGATGATACATAATTGGAAGGCGAAACAAATACTGATGATTTAATACTTTATTCCAATTATGTAGTTAGGGTGATTAATTTGTTTAACAAACTTATTTTATTTTTATTTTTAGTCACTAAAAATATTATTAAAAGAAATTGGTTTAAAAAAATTAAACTAATAGTTAAGATAAGTTATTGGCTAATTAAATTTATTAGAAAGTAAATAATTTGTTTGATTTATTCAAATTATAATAAATCGTAAATGGTAAATTATTTGTAGTTTATTTCAAATAGTATTAAATTGTGAATTATTTATACAAGGTTTAAATCATGGTGAATCAAGTTGGGTTTGTATGTATTGCAAAAAAAAAGTAAAGGTGAGATCTTCTCACTCACTTGGTTTGCTTGTTTAATTTAAATAGTTAAATTTAAATTCTGGATGTGCTCCAGTGAATTTGATAATTTATCTATTGGTGATATTAGATATAGTGTGTGTATATATATTGGAGTGATTGATTTCCCGCATTATATAGCGTATGAGACCTTATGCGCCGCAAAATAGTGGATGATATAATATAATCCCATAGACCGCGATATTCCATCTCAAAGTGGAATTGGTATTTTATATTGTGCTAACATCTGTGGATGCAGGGAAATAGGTTAGAGGGATCCAACTGGATTCCTCAAATATTTGAATGTATTTTCATGTTGTGATGTGATTTATTTATAATCTGTGAATGATTATATTGGTGATTGAAATCATTGAAGGCAATGTTTGGCCTAATATATTTTTGGTATCGTAGGATATCAGAAATATATAATTGGATTTTTGGAAATCAAAGTAGAAAATTTTGAGTAAATTAATTTTAGAGATTTGGATAAATTTAAAAGAAGGAATTTGAAAAGGGTAAAAATTGGTTTTTATAATTCTATCGAATTAATTCCAAAATATGGGGAAAAGATTTTAATAAATGGATTTTAAGTAATATTGTTTAAAAGTTGAAGATTTTATTTAAAATTCGGATTTTAAATTGTTTGAGAGAAATAAAGGAATTTATTTTTTTAAAAGGTAGTAAATTTTGAAAATAAATTTGGAATTTGATTTGAGTGTTTGAAAATAAAATTTGGAAATCGATCTGGAAATTGATTTGATGTTTGAAAATAAATTTTTGAGAAATCCATTTGGAATTTGATTTGGTGTTTGAAAGTAAATCTGGGAAATCAATTTTTAAAATTATATATCAGTGCATATTTAGAAATATAAATTGACAAATGGAATTTATAAAGGAATGGGTTATTTGCTTAAAAATAAATATTGGTTTATTTTTAAAAGTGTGGAAAGAAAATTTACGAATTTGGATATAAACAGAACTAAATCAAGAAGGATTTATTAATTGTTTTAAATGGATTATTTTGAAGCGGAAAGAGTATTTTTCCTGTAAAGCAGAGTATGTTTTCAAAATAGCTTTTAAAATATAAACTAAAAGTTCTAGAATTGGTTTAAAAAGAATATTGTTGGAGAAATTATTTTCGTAAATTGTTTTTAAATCTTTAAGTTAATTATGGAAGTGATTATTTTAAAGATTTAATTGATATTTTATTTAGAAAATGGTTATTAAAATAATTACACTTTATCTAAAAAAATTATTTTTCAAAAATTGTTTTGGGTTTAAGTTTTATATGAGATATTAGTATAAGAATTTCATAACTAATATTTTAAATAAAGTAATTAAAATTAGTTTTCATTTTAAGAGCTTTCTAGTATATTTTTGGATAAGTGATTTAAATTATTTTGAAGTATTCGAACTTGGCAAATTTTCAGTGGAAATAAATAATATTTGGAATTTTATTCCGCAAAAAGGGAAAGTGATTTGAAATTTGTTTTCAAAAGGGTTGAAGTGTGAAAATATATCTTGCGAAGATATTTTAAAATTAAATAATTTGGGGAAATTATTTAAATTTGATGGTTGTTATTAATATTGTTTGATAGTTAAATAACCGACTATGAGTATAAAAAAAATTGTGAAATTATTGAATCTTGATGGTTGTTGTAAATGTTGTTTGATAGTTAAATAACCAACCATCAATATTGGCCTTTGAAACGACATTTGAATTTGTTTCTATAAATAAGCGCTCATTATTGGTTAAGCTCGGAGAGAACTTTATGTCATAAAACCCGTTTCAAATAATGATATGATGGAATTGGATTGCATTTGAAGACGTTGTTGAAGACAGGATATTTTCAAAAACGAAAGGATTATCTGTCAAACGTCTCTAGGAGTTGCTCCGGTATAGACATTTATATCACCCTACGTGATGGGGAGTCCGGATGTGATTAGTGGACATCCAAATTTGCAAGGGCTTCTTTTCTTAATTGGAGGAAGTGCCTTCGGTTCCGTTCGAACCTAGAACGGACTTGTATGGATGTATGTCTGTCATTACACTTTGAGATATAAAGCTGGTTTCTATCAAATACATTTCTGTTGGCAGCAGAGAATTTATTCTCTTTGCTTAACACCCTTCTCTGAGAGGTACGAGCTCAGAGGTTATGTAGTTGATATTTACTGTTGATATATTCCTAATTTGGTAATGTGGCATGCTAAGTGTTGATCGAAGAATGGCTTTTGTGAAAAACATAGCTTTGTGGATGAGATTTCGTCGAACCTCACACCCCGGAAATGGTTGAAACAGGAAAAGATGTAGCAAGGTTATGGGTGTTGCGCCCCTCAGGTTATGTACATATCCTTCTGGATAAAAAGTGGTATCTGGTATGGAGTCCAGATATTTAACTTGTGTGGATAAATAAGTGGTATTCTTAGATGGAGCCCAGATTATTTACTTATGTGGTTGTTGGCTGTTGAGGCGCCCCAAAAAAGTTCGGTCTAGACCAGTGGGTGGCATACTCGTGACAATTAGTTACCTTATTACAGAGGTAACCCGGCCTTGTGTTGGCAGAGATCCGGTTAGGTTCTTGGGGCGTCCCTCTAGAGGCGTACCCATTCGGTGAAAGAAGTTCCTTAGCCTCAAACATTTTTTGGAAATTCAATCACCAAATACGAGCCCTGTACGGTTTTAGTTGTAGAACCTACCATCTAATATTGTAGCTATAGTAGGCATACTATAATGGTACGTATGCTGGCTAAGATTTATATTATACTTTCGAAATGTTTTCCATACTATGCACTAATAATAATGTAACAACCCAAAATTTAACAAAAATTTCATTCTTTAAATTATAAAACTTTGGGTTTTATTATATAAAAATCTAAATTTTTAAAATTGATTAAAACATTTTCCAAATTTTTAATTAAATGATAAGTTTTCTGAAATTTTGATTTTGGTTAAAGATTAACTCTAATTGGAATTTTTTAAAATTGTAAATTTTATCTTTCAAGCTCTAATTTCAAATTCTTTTAATTCAACTGAATTATTGTAACAACATTTATACTTTGTTTTTGTCTTTTTTAAAAATGGATTATCTACCTTTTTAAAATTAGTAATATATTGTTTTACTTATTTACATCCATTTGAATAATAAATTTCCTTGTAAATGGTAATATGAATCAGAGGAACGTAAACAAATTTTATTTTTTTAGTCAAGTAATAAATTTCAAAATTTACAGTGTATTAATAAACTGTTTAATTACGCGTTTAAAAGGCACGTTATTTGATGGAATAAATAACGTATAAGCGTTACTTTTGTATAAATTTGGGTGTATATTATTGCGGTTGTAGTATGCATTCTTAGAAATTCGTACCATAGATATAAATAATTATGAATTTGTAGATATGCAATTCTAAGTGGTAAATGAATAAATTTCCTAGCCTATTAATTTCGTTTAAAAGTTGCCTAAATTCGCATGTAAACGTTACCTTTTCCTTTATTTTCAATCGTTCTAAAATTGGAATGAAATCTTTGATTTCTCCTACTATTTAAATTTTATTTGCTTACCGTTTCCTTCTTCCATTAAATCAACGCAAATTACTTCCTTTAAGTGTAAAACATGCCTCACCATTTAACGCAATCACTTTGGGGTAAAATTTAAACCATTCCTCCTCTGTTGAACAATAAGCCACGATCAATAAGATTTATAACCTGCAAAATTTACGTGCCATTCAAAATTTTTTTTATTAATTCTTGCGTTTTAACCTATGCAGTTTGCATCTTTTAATCAAACACGTTCAAAATTGTTATTTCTTGCCTTTGACCTCTCTCACATAAATCTATGTAGTTATTTCTCTTTCCGTTCTAACAAATATTGCCTAAAATTTTCACATGCCTTGAATTGGCGTTTCTCATTTTATCATTTTGCCTGCGTTTTTAAATTAATCAATCAACAAAATTTACCTCTTCATAAAGCAAACATCACACAGAATACTCTCCTGATCATTTAAGAATGATTTCTTGCCATATATTTTTTCCTTCACGCGAATTGCGCAACTTCTCTTATATAAATGAAAACCCATGATCACAAATTCCATAACCGTTCACATTTTTAAATTCTTGCCATAGTTCCCAAAAATCAACGCAATCAATTAATTGCTTGCCAATTTCTTTCACAACAAAATCATCGCCTGTTTACATCTTTTATATAATCACGTTCTTTTTTTCTTTCCATTTACCGTTCCTAAAGCAATTTCTTTCTTGCATTTTTAACAAACGCAATTATATCCATCATGCACCTCCTTTAAATTATTATCTTAGCTAAATAAAGAATTTAATCCATAGACGTTCCATTTTTGTTGCTGTTTCTTTTGTAAATCAATAAAATAAATTAACCGTTGCTTATTTTCACCTTAAATCAGTGCAAGATTTGTTTATTAGAGTACGTTCAAAAGTTCACTTATCTCTTGCAATTTTTCCCTCTAAAATCACGCAAGATACCCTATGTACATATTCCAATCACGGGTATAATTATTTTAAATCAATTCTTGCCGTTACTTTGCTAAAATCACTCAACCAATTTAATTATTAACGCAACCTTTAATAATACACTGAAATCATTCAGTTCTTTTAGCATTCTAAAATTTGAATTCACTTGCCATTTTTTTCCTGCATTGATTTTTCGCATGCCCAAAAACACGCAACCCACTATATAAATTCATAAGCCCTCATTTACATTTCCATTACCACAAGCTCATCTTTAACTACGTAGCACATTTGCAACAATTTCATTCTTTTTCTTCCCTGTCATGCTAAATTGTAACAACCCGCATATTTATCGATTTTATATTTAAATATTTTATTTAAATATTTTATCGTTAGTCGGATTTTAGTCCGAAAAGCTACTTTTTGCATACGGTAGAATTAGGACTCGAGACCACCTCCATTGAGTTCAAAATGCCGTTTGCGACCTTTTTGAGTATAAGCTTCGATATGTTTGGAGAAAGTTGATTTTTGCTACTTTTTCCTGCTTAGGGCTTTGGTTGGGCTGAGCCAATTGGTCACTAACTCAGTTCCAACACTCTCCTCTTCATTCACTTCTCTTCTATTTTTCCTAACACTCAAGCTCAAGCAAAAATGGAGGAAGACAATGGGAAATAGAAATTCCTAAGCCCTAGCTTGCTTTGCAAATCCATCTCCTTGCTCCAAAGTTCATGAGAACCCATTGGTAAGCTTCCTCTTCTTCTCCAACTCATTCTCTCTTTGAATTTCAGAAATTTCCTAAACCTAATTTAGGGAATGTTTCTCTTTTAAGCTTAGATTCAAGCTTGTTGAGTTGGAATTGAAGAGTGCTTGTTCTTGCCATTGCTTTCAAGCTTCATCTTCATAAATTTAGTGCAAAGGTGAGATTTTTATCTCACATTTATGACTATAATTATCTTTGGATTGTTGGGTATGAATTCCTAACACTTATTCATGTGCATTTGCTCTTGTTTTGGATTGATTTTGTGAATACTCCAATTTTTGGGTTTTTAAGTCAAATTTGTGTGAAATCCTTTTATGGATGTTTGATCATGTTTTTGGTGATGCACCGAGGAGCATATAGGGCCGGGTTGCCGATTGGCATAAACCCTTAGAGCCAATGTCCGTCCGGTTGCAATTTGGAAGAGTTTACTCTTCATTTGAATAAGGTTGAAAAACAGCCCAGGCATGATTCAGTCGACTGAAAACTCTGTTCAATCGACTGAACCTGAAACCCGAGAGTTTTCAGGCATGATTCAGTCGACTGAAAATCTCTGCACAGTCGACTGAAACTGGAAACAGAAAGTTTCCTGAACTTGGAAAATTTCCAGGTACAGGGTCAGTCGACTGAAAAACTCTGTTCAGTCGACTGAACCTGCTGTTTGAATCCAATTTGCCTTTTTGGATTGAAATTCCAATTTAAATCGATTCGTGATAATCCTATTTGTTGTTATCATCTATTATGACTTTGATGTCTCTTTTTAGGGATTTTTGAATATCCATTTCGATGGATCCTTTATCGATTTCGTTGGATCTTATTCACGTCTTCGTATGTGAATTTTTGTGATTTGATTGTTCTTACAATCTTCTTCGTGATTTGTCACTTTAAAAATATAAAGGTTTTCTATACTAGTAGTAAATATCAAAACTCTTTCCTCAAATGATTTCAATACTATTTTAATACCAAATTCGTTTATAAAACCGTTTTCCAATCTATTAGTATATACAAACCTTTACCTCACTCGTATGAGAAATCTAATTAAACGACTTAGTAAAACGAGTGGTATGAAACGCTTGCGTTTACTTCGTCGGTTAATTCTTGGACTTGTTCGATTGAATCTCTTGTGACAATTTTCTAGTGGAGATCTACAATTTGTTCGTAAATATTTAAGTTAAGCTAGTGGTTATGGGACATGAAGCTAAGCTCATATATTTACTAGCTTAGTGTAATCGACACTTCTCTTTGATCATGACGATCATTTTAGGTTTTAGACTAGCATCATGCTATGTCTTTGTGATTTGGTTCATCGGACGTCCCGCTGTACGACGTCGTTGTTCCCTTTGATTGTGATTTGGTTCATCGGATGTCCCGCTGTACGACGTCGTTGATCCTTTCCTCGTGATTTCTGGATCTGGTGTGTTGAATTCTGGAATTTATGTTTCACCAACTTTTACGATGGGCATTGATATATATGTCATATATTGTGGCTTGGTGAATGAAATTAGGAGTATGACATTCCTTTTTATCTTGAGTAGATTATTGTGATATTGATTAATCTCTTGTTGATTTTCAATTACTTATTATCACAGCTTGGCATTGTGATTATTATACGTTTATGTCATATCTCTTATTATATATCACTTCATCTGATATTTATAGCTAGACTGATCCGTTTATTATTTTCTTATTAAATAATACTCGGGTTAGACCGAGATGTTACAGGTGCTTCTGCTTGACTTCTCTCTTGGGATTGATCCCTCTGACTTTTGGCTAACTACTTAGATTAGTAGTTTTTGTTGTATACATTTGAGTTGTAGACTCCATAATGTATACTTATTCTTTTGTGTAGTTCATGTAACTATTTCTTTTATGATATGTGGATCTTTTTGACCACTACTCTGATATACACTTTTATATGTAGTATTCATACCTATTTCCGCCTTCGTGATATGAATTGTCTATGACTGATTTATGTTATGTTTATTTCTATATTTGTTTCCGAAGATATTATAGCCACTGTGTAGTAGCTTTGAGTTTGTGTCGGTATGTCGGATTTCCTCTTGAGATGAAATAGAATGCATGTTATATTTTTATCTGGCATATCGGTACTCGCACAAAGCAATTATACAGATGGTCGCTCCTCAACAGCCTTATTCTCCGTGCTAGTCGACAGCATTCACAGTAGTGTTCTTGGCTAGCGTGGGTATAGAGGTGGGGCGTCACAGCTTGGTATCAGAGCCAAACTTCGGAACAATATGGAATATTATAACAAGGATCATTGTCCTAAGTCCATCTTAGGAGTTGTGCTTTAGGATTTAATTCGGGTCTTCGTACCATTCTATCCTATTTTCTTTATGATTCCTTGTTTTATCAATCAAGTTTGATTGAAATTTATTTTGAGAATAACTCTTTCCTCTTCTTTCTTTCTTTCTTAAAGAAGAGAAATGGTTAGACCTGGCCGTCCCAGCGCCGGTCAATCTAGTGCTACTCCCCTGGATGGAGTTTTTATGTCTGCCCAACAACTTTTAGATCTTGTCAAGAACGCTCAAACAGCGGGTCCCAATCAGGAGCCTACTCATCCTAGATCCGGTTTTGCACGCTTGTGCAGAGACTACACCGATTTGGGTGGAGGGCCATTCAGGGGATCCGAGAGTGTTATTGAAATTCAAGCTTGGCTCAAATCATGCGATCGCATCTTTTCTTGCATGAATCTTATTGACCTTCATCGAGTCCAAGTAGCTTCTAGCATGCTCCAAGAAAGAGCATTGGATTGGTATGAGCTTTTAATTTCTGAAATCGTTGAGGCGGATCTTACTTGGGAGCAATTCCGGGGAAGATTCGAATTGAAATTTGTGCCGGAGGCTGAAAAAGTAACCTTAGCCCGGCGTTTCATAGACCTTGTTCAAGGTGAATCTTCTGTGACAGACTATGTCACATCCTTCGAATCTCTGTCTAAATACGGGGTTGAGTACACTAATACCCCATTGAAGAAAAATCAGAGATTTGTCTATGGCTTGAATAAGAATCTTAAGAAGTCATTACTCCTGAAACTTGAGGTTTCATTTGATCAGCTTATTGATATCGCTCTTCATCTTGAAGAGGCCGATAGTGAAGGTGATGTTGAAGTTGTGCGTGCCCAACAGAACTTCGACAATAACTTGAAGAGGCCTATCAAATTCAAAGGCCTCGATTCTAATAAGAAAGGAAAGCAAAAAACTCTGGTAGCAAATGTTCCTACCTCTAGTCGTGGACGATGCTACAATTGTGGTTCCGCAGACCAACATGTAAGGGAGTGCCCGAGACCCCTCTTTTGCCGTTATTGCAAAGGTTCGGGTCATCTTTTATCTTCGTGTCCTAAGCTTCCAAGCAAGTGAGAAGGAAGGCTGCAACTTTCGGTCAAGGTATTTTCATTCAATCCTCGATGGCATTGTTTTAATTCGTGAACTTTCTATTTGAGTTCTTTTTGATATGGGTTTCATCTCATTATTTTTATATCAAAAGAACTTGTCGATTCTTTTCTTTGAATATTTTGGGCATATTGACTTCATTGAGAATTGTGAATCCGGATGGTAGATCCGCAACACTCAATTTGCTTTTGTTTAGATGTCGAGATTGTTTTATGTGACTTTTCTTTCCGAGCCGATATTCACTTTGGCTTCGGAATTGACTTTTTCTGTAAGGATTGGCTTAAATTGTGAAGCCCATATCCTATTTTTCGAGTGAATTACTCATCTTCGACATTTTCAATCTGTTAAGCAGATTTCTATTTTTCCTTTATGATTTTGAATCCAACTTGATAGCATCATTTTATTCCTTAAGCCCACTTATAAGTAAAGTGTTATTTCTCTCATCTAAATAGTTTGAGAATTTTCCGGTATATTTTACTTGTCTTAGGATTATCACCTAAGTAATTTTTGTGTGGTGCTAAGGTCTTTGGTTCGACTTTACCACCGTTTTCATTTGCTACAAGTTGCAGAAGTTAGCATTTCACTTATCGCATTCCGCACTCGTTATGATTCTTACGAATGACTTATTATGTCATTCAATTTGTCCAGCTTATTTCATCCATTTTATAAATCGAATATTCTATGAATATTTCGATGAGACCATTCTTGTATTTATTGATTTTGGATGAAAATAGTAATTTAAAATTTTGCAAATCTTTTTCATAAGATTTATTTATAAGTAAAACTGGATTTTTGTTCTTGAAACGAACAAAGAATATTCTTAAAACTTTTTAAGAGATTTATTTATACTATAAAAGATGATTTTGTGATTGTATTGCCCGTTGAGTGCTTTAAGAATTTTGGTCGATGCGCTTGATCAACGTTATCGATAGGAATTTCCTAAACGTTTTGATGTGACAATCAGACACGATATATTGACTTATAAAAATTTAAATTTTTGTAGAAAGATTATTACATAAAAGTAAAAATGTAATTTTGAAAGTTTTAACTTTTCGGGGAAGAGAATTATTTAAAAGAACCCTTCCTTTCAATACTCTTATTCTTGTGATTCCTGAAGGGGAACCAAGACTTTGCTATTTGTACCGATACTAGTCGTATTGGTTTGGAATGCCATTCTCTTTCCATGGAGAACGTGCTATCCCTTGTGCTTCTGAATCATTATAGCTTCTCGAGACTAGATAGCCACTTATGATCTAGTGCTCTCGGCTATTGTTTTTACTTTTGGAAATTTGGCATCATCATTTTTGGATGAGAAATTTGTTCTCTACCTCGATCATAAATCTTTGGAATAATTATTTTCTCATAAGGAACTTTATGTTGACTCGAGTTCCTAGCATCTTATGATCTTGATATTCTTTTATTCCCGAGAAGGGAAATCGTGTTGCCAATGCGCTTTGTCGTAGGCAACAAGTGGTTGATTCGTTGATGTTGTCTGAATGGAATTATTTTTCTATCAAGTTCATCGGACGTTTTGGTATACTTCGTTTTATTGAGCTTTATCTCACTCCTTTTAAGGACTTGCGTCCGATGTCCTTTTATTGTGTTCGGTTCATTGGACGTACCGTTTTTGTACTGCGTCAGTGTTTCGAATTATTTGGGATTTGATTCATCGGATGTACCGTATGTACTACATCGATGTCTTTGCTTTTGATTCATCGGATGTACCGTTGCCGATGTCTTTGCTTTTGATTCATCGGATGTACCGTTGCCGATGTCTTTGCTTTTGATTCATCGGATTTACCGTTGTACTACATCGATGTCTTTGCTTTGGATTCATCGGATGTACCGTTTGTACTACATCGATGTCTTCGCTTTTGATTCATCGGATGTACGGTTTGTACTACATCGATGTCTTTTCTTTTGATTCATCGGATGTACCGTTGTACTACATCGATGTCTTTGCTTTGGATTCATCGGATGTACCGTTTGTACTACATCGATGTCTTTTCTTTTGATTCATCGGATGTACCATTGTACTACATCGATGTCTTTGCTTTTGATTCATCGGATGTACCGTTTGAACTACATCGATGTCTTTGTTATTTGATTCATCGGATGTACCGTTGTACTACATCGATGTATTTGCTATTTGATTCATCGGATGTACCGTTTGTACTACATCGATGTCTTTGCTTTTGATTCATCGGATGTACCGTTTGTACTACATCGATGTCTTTGTTTTTGATTCATCGGATGTACCGTTTGTACTACATCGATGTCTTTGCTTTTTGATTCATCGGATGTACCGTTGTACTACATCGATGTCTTTGCTTTGGATTCATCGGATGTACCGTTTGTACTACATCGATGTCTTTGCTTTTGATTCATCGGATGTACCGTTTGTACTACATCGATATCTTTTCTTTTGATTCATCGGATGTACCGTTGTACTACATCGATGTCTTTGCTTTTGATTCATCGGATGTACCGTTTGTACTACATCGATGTCTTTGTTATTTGATTCATCGGATGTACCGTTGTACTACATCGATGTACTTGCTATTTGATTCATCGGATGTACCGTTTGTACTACATCGATGTCTTTGCTTTTGATTCATCGGATGTACCTTTTGTACTACATCGATGTCTTTGCTTTGGATTCATCGGATGTACCATTTGTACTACATCGATGTCTTTGCTTTTGATTCATCGGATGTACCGTTTGTACTACATCGATGTCTTTTCTTTTGATTCATCGGATGTACCGTTGTACTACATCGATGTCTTTGCTTTTGATTCATCGGATGTACCGTTTGTACTACATCGATGTCTTTTCTTTTGATTCATCGGATGTACCGTTGTACTACATCGATGTCTTTGCTTTTGATTCATCGGATGTACCGTTTGTACTACATCGATGTCTTTGTTATTTGATTCATCGGGTGTACCGTTGTACTACATCGATGTATTTGCTATTTGATTCATCGGATGTACCGTTTGTACTACATCGATGTCTTTGCTTTTGATTCATCGGATGTACCGTTTGTACTACATCGATGTCTTTGTTTTTGATTCATCGGATGTACCGTTTGTACTACATCGATGTCTTTGCTTTTTGATTCATCGGATGTACGGTTGGTACTACATCGATGTCTTTTCTTTTGATTCATCGGATGTACCGTTGTACTACATCGATGTCTTTGCTTTTGATTCATCGGATGTACCGTTTGTACTACATCGATGTCTTTTCTTTTGATTCATCGGATGTACCGTTGTACTACATCGATGTCTTTGCTTTTCATTCATCGGATGTACCGTTTGTACTACATCGATGTCTTTGATATTTGATTCATCGGATGTACCGTTGTACTACATCGATGTCTTTGCTATTTGATTCATCGGATGTACCGTTTGTACTACATCGATGTCTTTGCTTTTGATTCATCGGATGTACCGTTTGTACTACATCGATGTCTTTGCTTTTTGATTCATCGGATGTACCGTTTGTACTACATCGATGTCTTTGCTTTTTGATTCATCGTATGTACTGTTTGTACTACATCGATGTCTTTGCTTTTGATTCATCGGATGTACCGTTGTACTACGTCGATGTCTTTGCTATTTGATTCATCGGATGTACCGTTTGTACTACTTCGATGTCTTTGCTTTTGATTCATCGGATGTACCGTTTGTACTACATCGATGTCTTTGCTTTTGATTCATCGGATGTACCGTTTGTACTACATCGATGTCTTTGCTTTTGATTCATCGGATGTACCGTTTGTACTACATCGATGTCTTTGGTATTTGATTCATCGGATGTACCGTTGTACTACATCGATGTCTTTGCTTTTTGATTCATCGGATGTACCGTTGTACTACATCGATGTCTTTGCTATTTTATTCATCGGATGTACCGTTTGTACTACATCGATGTCTTTTCTTTTGATTCATCGGATGTACCGTTGTACTACATCGATGTCTTTTCTTTTGATTCATCGGATGTACCGTTGTACTACATCGATGCATTTGCTATTTGATTCATCGGATGTACCATTTGTACTACATCGATGTCTTTGTTATTTGATTCATCGGATGTACCGTTGTACTACATCGATTCCTTTGCTATTTGATTCATCGGATGTACCGTTTGTACTACATCGATGTCTTTGCTTGGGTTCATTGGGCGTACCGTTTTTGTACTACGCTGATGTCCCAAATTGTTTGAGTTTCTAGTTTTTCGGGCGTACCGTTTTTGTACTACGCCGTTGCACCGGCTAAATTTTCTGCTATTCTTGACGTTCCCCACGTCTTTCATCTACGGGAATGCCTTAGGGATTCCGGTTTTCATTCTTGAGCCCGGTGTTATTGTGGAAATTGAAGTTTCACTAGATTTCCTGCTAACTCTTTTGTGCACTTTAGGGTGAACTTCCTATTTCAAATTTTCTTTTGTGTTAATATGCTTCTATGGTTGTTACTTCTTATATTTCCTTCTTACTTATTGCGAGGACGCAATTTCTTTAAGGAGGGGAGTCTGTAACAACCCGCATATTTATCGATTTTATATTTAAATATTTTATTTAAATATTTTATCGTTAGTCGGATTTTAGTCCGAAAAGCTACTTTTTGCATACGGTAGAATTAGGACTCGAGACCACCTCCATTGAGTTCAAAATGCCGTTTGCAAACTTTTTGAGTATAACCTTCGATATGTTTGGAGAAAGTTGATTTTTGCTACTTTTTCCCGCTTAGGGCTTTGGTTGGGCTGAGCCAATTGGTCACTAACTCAGTTCCAACACTCTCCTCTTCATTCACTTCTCTTCTATTTTTCCTAACACTCAAGCTCAAGCAAAAATGGAGGAAGAGAATGGGAAATAGAAATTTCTAAGCCCTAGCTTGCTTTGCAAATCCATCTCCTTGCTCCAAAGTTCATGAGAACCCATTGGTAAGCTTCCTCTTCTTCTTCTCCAACTCATTCTCTCTTTGAATTTCAGAAATTTCCTAAACCTAATTTAGGGAATGTTTCTCTTTTAAGCTTAGATTCAAGCTTGTTGAGTTGGAATTGAAGAGTGTTTGTTCTTGCCATTGCTTTCAAGCTTCATCTTCATAAATTTAGTGCAAAGGTGAGATTTTTATCTCACATCTATGACTATAATTATCTTTGGATTGTTGGGTATGAATTCCTAACACTTATTCATGTGCATTTGCTCTTGTTTTGGATTGATTTTGTGAATACTCCAATTTTTGGGTTTTTAAGTCAAATTTGTGTGAAATCCTTTTATGGATGTTTGATCATGTTTTTGGTGATGCACCGAGGAGCATATAGGGCCGGGTTACCGATTGGCATAAACCCTTAGAGCCAATGTCCGTCCGGTTGCAATTTGGAAGAGTTTGCTCTTCATTTGAATAAGGTTGAAAAACAGCCCAGGCATGATTCAGTCGACTGAAAACTCTGTTCAGTCGACTGAACCTGAAACCCGAGAGTTTCCAGGCATGATTCAGTCGACTGAAAATCTCTGCACAGTCGACTGAAACTGGAAACAGAAAGTTTCCTGAACCTGGAAAATTTCCAGGTACAGGGTCAGTCGACTGAAAAACTCTGTTCAGTCGACTGAACCTGCTGTTTGAGTCCAATTTGCCTTTTTGGATTGAAATTCCAATTTAAATCGATTCGTGATAATCCTATTTGTTGTTATCATCTACTATGACTTTGATGACTCTTTTTAGGGATTTTTGAATATCCATTTCGATGGATCCTTTATCGATTTCGTTGGATCTTATTCACGTCTTCGTATGTGAATTTTTGTGATTTGATTGTTCTTACAATCTTCTTCGTGATTTGTCACTTTAAAAATATAAAGGTATTCTATACTAGTAGTAAATATCAAAACTCTTTCCTCAAATGATTTCAATACTATTTTAATACCAAATTCGTTTATAAAACCGTTTTCCAATCTATTAGTATATACAAACCTTTACCTCACTCGTATGAGAAATCTAATTAAACGACTTAGTAAAACGAGTGGTATGAAACGCTTGCGTTTACTTCGTTGGTTAATTCTTGGACTTGTTCGATTGAATCTCTTGTGACAATTTTCTAGTGGAGATCTACAATTTGTTCGTAAATATTTAAGTTAAGCTAGTGGTTATGGGACATGAAGCTAAGCTCATATATTTACTAGCTTAGTGTAATCGACACTTCTCTTTGATCATGACGATCATTTTAGGTTTTAGACTAGCATCGTGCTATGTCTTTGTGATTTGGTTCATCGGACGTCCCGCTGTACGATGTCGTTGTTCCCTTTGATTGTGATTTGGTTCATCGGATGTCCCGCTGTACGACGTCGTTGATTCTTTCCTCGTGATTTCTGGATCTCGTGTGTTGAATTCTGGAATTTATGTTTCACCAACTTTTACGATGGGCATTGATATATATGTCATATATTGTGGCTTGGTGAATGAAATTAGGAGTATGACATTCCTTTTTATCTTGAGTAGATTATTGTGATATTGATTAATCTCTTGTTGATTTTCAATTACTTATTTATCACAGCTTGGCATTGTGATTATTATACGTTTATGTCATATCTCTTATTATATATCACTTCATCTGATATTTATAGCTAGACTGATCCGTTTATTATTTTCTTATTAAATAATACTCGGGTCAGACCGAGATGTTACAGGTGCTTCTGCTTGACTTCTCTCTTGGGATTGATCCCTCTGACTTTTGGCTAACTACTTAGATTAGTAGTTTTTGTTGTATACATTTGAGTTGTAGACTCCATAATGTATACTTATTCTTTTGTGTAGTTCATGTAACTATTTCTTTTGTGATATGTGGATCTTTTTGACCACTACTCTGATATACACTTTTATGTGTAGTATTCATACCTATTTCCGCCTTCGTGATATGAATTGTCTATGACTGATTTATGTTATGTTTATTTCTATATTTGTTTCCGAAGATATTATAGCCACTGTGTAGTAGCTTTGAGTTTGTGTCGGTATGTCGGATTTCCTCTTGAGATGAAATAGAATGCATGTTATATTTTTATCTGGCATATCGGTACTCGCACAAAGCAATTATACAGATGGTCGCTCCTCAACAGCCTTATTCTCCGTGCTAGTCGACAGCATTTACAGTAGTGTTCTTGGCTAGCGTGGGTATAGAGGTGGGGCGTCACATAAATCTTCAGGTAGCGTCAGGTACATGGCTGCATCCCTTCTTCCTTCTTATTTTCCTCTTTCTTTTTTTAGTTTTCTCCATTTCCTATTGTTTGTTCCACTGTGCTCGGCTACTCTGCCACCACCCTTCGCTCTTTGTTCTGTCACCGACCTTACACCATGAACCATCCCTTGACTTTGTGCTGGCCAACGTTTGAGAAAAAATGAAAAAAAGGGGAAAACAATGCATGCGCCACCTTTTAACATCAGCCTATACGACTAAATCTCGAATGCACCCACGTAGATAGGCTTGAGCCACCTGAGTTTAAACCTGCCTTAATCTGTTTCAAATGTTAGTGCTTCAGGCTTTAAAAAAAAATATAATAGGGAAGAGAGCCACATCATTTTGCATTTTTCTCATGCATGATTGGGTTGTTAGCCACTGACTTGGCATGCTACTGCATGCGTTCAGTTTAAATAAATAAATAATAATAAATAAATAAATAAAGGAAGAAGTAAATTATGCGTACATGTCTGTAATGAATATATGGGCAAGCATAGTGTTGTGTTGTCCAACTAGAGACTAGGTTGAAATCACCCTTTTGCATTTCTGAAGTAGAAAATGTGCGCCACCTGTAGCTTGTGTAACCAGTCCTCTATGCCATGACGTGAAGTCTCAGGAGTGCATGCATTCGAATTTTGAAATTTGGCAAGGGCCGTGCCTTTTTATAAAAAAAGAAAAAAATATTATAATAAGAGGGTGAATAGAATAGTAGGGAGCCACCTGTGCATATGAGTAGAACATCTTGAGCATTACCGTGTTAGGATATACAGTGAATATAGGTAGGTAGATACATACATGAATAACAGTCTTTATGCACTATGAACAGATCCATATGATGTATCGTATAGTAAGGATAATTATGAAGTATTAATACATAAACCACATGTTGCACTTAGTAAAAAAATAAAAATAAAATAAAAAATAAAAAATAAAAAAACGAATGAATGAACAAGCCGAGCCTTTGAAACGTGGGTCAAGTCGTGTGGTGAGTGGTCGAGCCGTTATGTCATTTCCTTTAATTCAATCTTGTTTCAAATTTGATGTGTTCGTGATAAGATTCGAATACTTAGTTTTATTTAATCACTTTGTTCAAGATTTGAATCAAGTCGTTGCATACACTGAAAATTGATCGTGCCTTCTGTACTCTTCTTTTGGGGTCGATATCGTTGTTTGAATAAATTCTGCAGCTTCGAGAAGGTGAGTATTCCCACCTGACAAACGTACTTATATATCTGTGAATTAATAACAAGTGTAATTATAGAATAAAATTATATTTCATTTTATTTGACCGTTATATAAATTGATGATGTTAAAAATCCTGTTATTAAACCTACACATCATCAGTTATATTAGATACTATTTTATTTATGCTGTTATATTATTTATTAATTTACTGCTTAATCCCACTGCTAGTTCCCTGTAGAATAGAAATCGTTACAGGCTGAAATGATAGGCCTGAATTATATTTATTTTATTCATTTATTTATTCAGTTATTTATTTAAGTTGGGATTACGGGTTTGAAATGATAAAACTCGGATTTTCTTTATAAATTTCAGATTGAAATGATATATTATGCATAGCACTCGACCTAGGTAAGAAAATATTATATAGACCCATGGTTATATATATATGTGTATGTATGTATGTATGTATGCATAAATTTTCTGGAATTATTAAATATTTGTAAAAATAGAATGTATAATATTTTGTTTAAAATTTGATTTAAAATGATTCTTAGGCATAGTTATATTTTACAAGTTAAAGATGTAAATAAATAAAAGTTAAAAATTTATAGTATAAATTTCTCTTATAAATTTGGATTTGTAAAATAAATGAAGTTTTGGCTAAGAAATAAAATATGAAATTTGTTATAACTTGAATATAAAGCGAGGATAAGTTTTTATGAATTAAATAGTTAAATTAGTGAAATATGAAAGTTGAAATATAACTTGATTTAGAAATGCGAGGCTGGTTTTAAAATAAAGGTAAGATAATAAATTAATTGGAAATTTAGTTATTTTGGAAACGGTAATTTAACTTAATTATTAAGTAAAATTCATAGAAAAAGGGTACTTGATTTTGTGTAAAGTATAAAAGTTAGATATATACTTGAAGAATTTACTTTATAAAAATCATAAATTATTGACAAATTTAAATGACTATTTAAAAGTGGAAATTTTGATTTGTTTAAATAAAAGGTTAAGTTTTGCTGAAATTATACTGAAATCTAAATTTTAATTTACTCAAATTTATTATAAAGGATATTACCGCACTTTGCAAGTGCTGTAGTTGATACAATTGGACTAAGGCTAAACTTTTGGGATTTTATATTTTATTTTGTAAGAAAAATAACTTCACTTTTAAATAGTTTCAAAAGTAGCATTTTGATTGAAATATAAACTATTTTAGATTCTTTATAACCACGGGTAATAATAACGTTGGTTGTTAAAGAGACCAGGATCAGATATGGGCATACTCTCTGTCGATACCGAAAACCACTTTGACAACCGTGTACGCGGTGGAGATTCCAGAATGAAGTAGGATGGTGATGACATTTCCTTTGAGATAAATACGCGGACCTGACTCCCGTGAGTTGGCATAAGGTGGCTAAAATAGGAGCGATTGATGGACTTATGAGGTAGCACCTTTTGATCGGACGCACTTCTTGGTATGTCATTCTATTACTTTGTGATTGTTTGGTCTGCGCCTTTGATTTGGGAGTGATGTTCGAGGTGAGCGGTAGTAGCAGCTACGCGTTACCACCGGTCCGGATGCGTAATTGGTATATCTACCCTAGCATTGCCTAGTTTTGTCATGTCACCTACCATAGCAAGCCTTGTACGAGTTTGGTTTTCTCCCATAGCCCGTGTGGTATCCTCTAGTGGCTTCCCGATCAGGTGGGACTATGATATTGGATGGACTACTGGGGCTATTACGTGTTAAGGGGAATATTGGGTCACTCCTTAGCGCTATTTAAAAGTAAGTTTATTTTACTAATAGACACTATTATAATAGCGAAGTATTACTATATAGTAAATAGTTTAATGGATCCTTAGAGGATGGGCGGTCCCAAGCATTCTTTAAGTTACTTGTATTTTATTACAGTTCACTTGAATTAGCCTACACTGTATAAGTATGTATGTCCTAACTCGAGTGTTTATGTTTTAATTTACGCTCGGGTCAGCGTGAGTTTCAGTTCAGACTTCACTCCGGAGCTTGGACTTTTGTCGATCATCTCTTTTCAAGCTGCCGTCAAGTTTCCGTTCAGTTCTTATTAGGCTTTGTAATCAAGACAATCTATTATTGAGATTTTCTGTGGATATTATAAACTATATTTGGTTCAATACTATGTATTTTATACTTATTTTGAGACTATTGATAGTGGCTTCATGAACCACTAAGTTATTTTTATATTCCGCTATGAGTATTCTGATTCCGTGTCTATGATTCTGTGATTATTTATTTACTGTATATTTTGAGATTTTCCAAATTTTATTTACAACGCGGTATTTTGAACAATTCAAGTCCGACATGTGCGGATGCGAATGGTTGGAAATATCGGGTCATTACAGTTTGGTATCAGAGCTTTGGCTCTAGGAAAAACTTAGAATGTATGGTAAATTTGATTTACAGAACCACTTTCATTCAATCTCTTCCTTTTGATTCGATTTCCTTTGAATTTTGGAACGTTCCCTGTGGTTCCAAGTTCATTCGTGTCCCTCACTATTCATCTTCTTTCGACCTGGAGTATCCCATAACTCCACTTCAGATGATCTTTATAGTGATTGGTGGTCTCGCCAATATTCTAATAAAGGGGTGAAACTCCTTTACAATTAGCATTGATTCACCGTAGATTTATATTTATCCTCGGTTTAAATGCTAGTATCTTTGGTTATTCTGAACTCTATCTCTTCAGATCGAATGTAGATTTACCCCAAAAAATCCACATCGATCTTACTCTTTAAGTCACGGTTGACCAGGTTAAGGTTTCCCACGATTTATATAAACTTATCCAGTTCCTTATTCTGTTATTTAATCATCGGATCTTCTGATTCCAACTTATCTTTAAATCAAAATTCTCTTTGATTTGAGTCCATCAAATTTGAATCTTTATCCTTGTTTTGAAAATTTTATTCCTATATTTGGAAAAAATCTAATATTATATATATAAGTATAATTTTCAGACTTTTGATAATTAATTTAACTAATTTTCAAGAGATAATAGTCTTTGATTTTATTTATGGTTTTGTAAACCAAGGGTTTTGTCTCATATAAATAATTGAACTATAAACAATGGTTATAAATTAATTTGGAAACAGAAATGAATTTAAAACTAGAACTTGAATTCTCGATGTTTTCAAACCTTGTGTTTGAATTTTAAAAGGATGTATTATTTAAATTATTCCAAAGAATTTTAAAGGTTTAAAAATTAGCGCTCTTCTGTTGGTCGCTAGGAAATAATTTCGGTGATGACTGGAACATCATCGACATTCATTTTCGAGTTTCGAAGTGAAGAGACCATTCTGTAGTCTGGCTACAGTGTTACCTTGAGAATTTAATTGATTTGAATCTCCAAAATATGACTTGATTTATAATATATAGATATGTGATTTAAATTTGATTTGACAAACTATGTACATATATTTATTTATCTCTAAATGTTTTGAAGGGAATCTGAAATTTAATTCTTAAATTTTATCTTGAAGAATAATTTCAATTATAAAAAGAAAATCAAAATTTTAAATAAATGGTTCAAACTTGAGATATTGAATTTGAAAGTTTTATTTGTATCATACTCAATTGCATTTCAATATAACTTACTTTGATTTTCAGAAGTTAACAATGTAATTGGATAATATACAATATAAAAAGATTTATAAATAAAATTTGAGTGGTTATAATAAATGTTATACACTTAAATTCTAGTTATGAATAATTTTCAATATAAAATGATGTTAAAGGAACTAAAATTAAATTTAAACAGTTGCAATAAGTGTAAACATATTTAACATAGATGAGAAAAACATATTGAAAGAAATAAATTTAATTATAGTTAGGAATAAAGAAGAAATTAATTTATTGAACACATTTTTGAGTATAACAAATGATTTTCAAACTTATGATTTTAGAAATTTTTATTTTAAGATAATTGGAAGATGAAGTAATGAAATTTGAAATGGTAAAATTTACTTGAGCGAAATTAAATAGATGAAATTAATTATTAATTTAAAATTGAATTTGTATGGTTTAGATTAATGATTCTAATTTAAGTTTCAATTTAGTTTTCTTTCAGGTTGTTTCTATTCCCCTACCTTCTTCCTTTTCGAGGACGAAAAGTTTTGAGTGGGGGAGAGTGTAACAGCCCAAAATTCAACAAATATTTCATTCTTTTAATTATAAAACTTTGGGGTTTATTATATAAAAATCTAAATTTTTAAAATTGATTAAAACATTTCCCAAATTTTTAATTAAAGGATAAGATTTCTGAAATTTTGACTTTGGTTAAAGATTAACTCTAATTGGAATTTTTAAAATTCTAAATTTTATCTTTCAAACTCAAATTTTAAATTCTTTTAATTCAACTGAATTATTGTAACAACATTTATACTTTGCTTTTGTCTTTTTTAAAAATGGATTATCTACCTTTTTAAAATTAGTAATATATTGTTTTACTTATTTACATCCACTTGAATAAATTTCCTTGTAAATGGTAATATGAATCAGAAGAACGTAAACAAATTTTACTTTTTAGTGAAGTAATAAATTTCAAAATTTACATTGTATTAATAAACCGTTTAATTACGCATTTAAAAGGCACGTTATTTGATGGAATAAATAACGTATAAGCGTTACTTTTGTATAAATTTGGGTGTATATTATTGCGGTTGTAGTATGCATTCTTACAAATTCATACCGCAAATATAAATAATTAATTAATTTGTAGATGTGTAGTTCTAAGTGGTACATCAATAAATTTCCTAGCCTATTAATTTCGTTTAAAAGTTGCATAAGTTCGCATGTAAACGTTACCTTTTCCTTTATTTTCAATCGTTCTAAAATTGGTATGAAATCTTTGATTTATCCTACTATTTAAATTTTATTTGCTTATCATTACCTTCTTCCATTACATCAACGCAAATTACTCCCTTTAAGTGTAAAACGTGCGTCACCATTTAACGCAATCACTTTGGTGTAAAATTTAAACCATTCCACCACTGTTGAACAATAAGTCACGATCAATAATTTTTATAACCTGCTAAATTTACGTGCCATTCAAAAACAAATTTTATTAATTCTTGCGTTTCAACCTATGCAGTTTGCATCTTTTAATCAAGCACGTTCAAAATTGTTATTTCTTGCCTTTGAGGTCTCCCACATAAATCTATGCAGTTATTTCTCTTGCCATTCTGACAAATATTGCCTAAAATTTTCACATGCCTTGAATTGGCGTTTCTCATTTTATCATTTTGCCTGCGTTTTTTAATTAATAAATCAACAAAATTTACCTCTTCATTAAGCAAACATCACGCAGAATAATCTCCTGACCATTTAAAAAGGATTTCTAGCCATATTTTCTTTCCTTTACGTGAATTGCGCAACTTCTCTTATATAAATGAAAACCCATGATCACAAATTCCATAACCGTTCACATTTTTAAATTCATTCCATAGTTCCCAAAAATCAACGCAATCAATTAATTGCTTACCTATTTCTTTCACCCCAAAATCATTTCCTATTTACGTCTTTAAATAATCACGTTCTTTTTTTCTTTCCATTTACAGTTCCTAAAGCAATTTATTTCTTGCATTTTTAACAAACATAATTATCTCCATCATGCACCTTCTTTAAATTATTATCATAGCTAAATAAAGAATTTATTCCGTAGACGTTTCATTTTTCTTGCCGTTTCTTTTGTAAATCAACGAAATAAATTAATCGTTGCCTATTTTCACCTTAAATCAGTGCAAGATTTTATTTATTAGAGTACGTTGAAAAGTTCATTTCTCTCTTGCAGTTTCTCCCCCTAAAATCATGCAAGATACCCTATGTACGTATTCCAATCACGGGTATAATTGTTTTAAATCAATTATTGTCGTTACTTCGCTAAAATCACTCAACCAATTTAATTATAAAACGCAATCTTTAATAATACAGTGAAATCATTCAGTTCTTTTAGCATTCTAAAATTTGAATTCACTTGCCATTTTTTTCCTACATTGATTTTTCGCATGCCCAAAAACACGCAACCCACTATATAAATTCATAACCCCTCATTTACATTTCCATTACCGCAAGCTCATCTTTAAATACGTAGTACATTTGCAACAATTTCATTCATTTGCTTCGCTGTCGTGCTAAAGCTTCAGGTAGAATTAGGTACATAGCTGCATCCCTTCTTCCTTCTTATTTTCCTTTCTTTTTTTAGTTTTTCTCTATTTCCTATTGTTTGTTCCACCATACTCGGCTACCCTTCGCTCCTTGTTCTATCACCTACCTTACACCATGAACCATCCCGTGACTTTGTGCTGGCCAACGTTCGAAAAAAAAGAAAAAAAAAGGAAAACAATGCATGCGCCACCTTTTGACATCAGCTATAGGACTAAATCTCGAGTGCATACACGTATATAGGCTTGAGCCACCTGAGTTTAACCCTGTCTTAATCTGTTTCAAATGTTTGTGTTTCAGGCTTTGAAAAAAAGTATAATAGGGAAGAGAGCCGCATCATCTTGCATTTTGCTCCCGCATGATTGGGTCGTGAGCCACTGACTTGGCATGCTACTGCATGCGTTCAGTTTAAATAAAATAATAATAATTAATAAATAAATAAAGGGAGAAGTAAATTATGCGTACATGTCAGGAATTAATATATGGGCAAGCATAGTGTTGTGTTGTCCAACTAGAGACTAGGTTGAAATTACCCTTTTGCATTTCTGAAGTAGAAAATGTGTGCCACTTGTAGCTTGTGTAACCAGTCCTCTATGCCATGACGTGAAGTCTCAGGAGTGCATGAATTCCAGTTTTGAAATTTGGCAAGGGCCGTGCCTTTTTATAAAAAAAGAAAAAAATATTATAATAAGAGGTTGAATAGAATAGTAGCGAGCCACCTGTGCATGTGAGTAGAACATCCTGAGCATTATCATGTATGGATATATAGTGAATATAGGAAGGTAGATACATGCATGAATAACAGTCTTTATGCACTATGAACAGATCCATATGAAGTATTGTATACTAAGAATAACTATGAAGTATTAATACGTAAACCACATGTTGCACTTAGTAAAAAAAATAAAAATAAAAAAATAAAAAATAAAAAATAAAAAAAGGAATGAATGAACAAGCCGAGCCTTTGATATGTGGGTCAAGTCGTATGGTGAGTGGTCGATCCGTTGTGTCAATTTCCTTTAATTCAATCTTGTTTCAAATTTGTTGTGTTCGTGATAAGGTTCGAATACTTAGTTTTATTTAATTACTTTGTTCAAGATTTGAATCAAGTCATTTCATCCACTGAAAATTGATCGTGCCTTCTGTACTCTTCTTTCGGGGTTGATATCGTTGTTTGAATAAATTCTGCAGCTTCGAGAAGGTGAGTATTCTCACCTGACAAACGTACTTATATATCTGTGAATTAATAACAAGTGTAATTGTAGAATAAAAATTCATTTCATTTTATTTGACTGTTATATAAATTGATGATGTTAAAAATCCTGTTATTAAACCTACACATCATCAGTTATATTACATACTGTTTTATTTATGCTGTTATACTATTTATTAATTTACTGCTTAATCCCACTGCTAGTTCCCTGTAGAATAGAAATCGTTACAGGCTGAAATGATAGGCCAGAACGATATTTATTTTGTTCATTTATTTATTTAGTTATTTACTTAAGTTGGGATTGCGGGTTTGAAATGATAAAACTCGGATTTTCTTTATAAATTACGGATTGAAATGATATATTATCCGTAGCACTTGACCTAGGTTAGAAAATATTATACAGCCCCATGGTCATATATATATGTATGTATGTATATATATATATGTATATGTATATATGTATAAATTTTCCGGAATTATTCGATATTTGTAAAATTAGAATGTATAATATTTTGTTTAAAATTTGATTTAAAATGATTCTTAGGCATAGTTATATTTTACAAGTTAAAGATGTAAATAAATAAAAGTTAAAAATTTAAAGTATAAATTTCTCTTGTAAATTTGGATTTGTAAAATAAATGGAATTTTAGCTAAGAAAGAAAATATGAAATTTATAACTTGAATATAAAGCGAGGATAAGTTTTCTATGAATTAAATAGTTAAATTAGTGAAATATGGAAGTTGAAATATAACTTGATTTAGAAATGGGAGGTTGGTTTTGAAATAAAGGTAAGATAAGAAATTAATTGGAAATTTAGTTATTTTGGAAACGTAATTTAACTTAATTATTAAGTAAAATTCATAGAAAATGTGTACTTGATTTTATATAAAGTATAAAAATTAGATATATTATCAAAGAATTTACTTTATAAAAATCATAAATTATTGAGAAATTTAAATGACTATTTAAAAGTGGAAATTTTGATTTGTTTAAAGAAAAGGTTTAATTTTGCTGAAATTATATTGAAATCTAAATGTTAATTTACTCAAATTTATTATAAAGGATATTACCGCACTTTGCAAGTGCTGTAGTTGATACAATTTGACTAAGGCTAAACTTTTGGGATTTTTTACTTTATTTTGTAAGAAAAATAACTTCACTTTTAAATAGTTTCAAAAGTAGCATTTTGATTGAAATATAAACTATTTTGGATTCTTTATAACCAAGGGTAATAATAACGTTGGTTGTTAAAGAGACCGGGATCGGATATGGGCATACTCTCTGTCGATACCGAAAACCACTTTGACAGCTGTGTACGCGGTGGAGATTCCAGAATGAAGTAAGATGGTGGTGACGTTTCCTTTGAGGTAAATACGTGGACCCGACTCTCGTGAGATGGAATAAGGTGGCTAAAACAGGAGCGATTGACGGACTAATGAGGTAGCACCTTTGATTGGACGCACTTCTTCATATGCCATTCTATTATTTTGTGATTGTTTGGTGCGCACCTTTGATTTGGGAGTGTTGTTCGAGGTGGGTGGTAGTAGCAGCTACGCGTTACCACCAGTCCGGATGCGTAATTGGTATATCTACCCTGGCATTGCCTAGTTGTGCCGTGTCACCTACCATAGCGAGCATTGTACGAGTTTTGTTTTCTCCCGTAGCACATGTGGTATCCTCTGGTGGCTTCCCGATCAGGAGGGACTATGATATTGGATGGACTAGTGGGACTATTACGTGTTAAGGGGAATATTGGGTCACTCCTTAACGCTATTTAAAAGTAAGTTTATTTTACTAATAGACACTACTATAATAGCGAAGTATTACTATATAGTAAATAGTTTAATGGATTCTTAGAGGATGGACAGTCCCAAGCATCCTTTAAGTTACTTGTATTTTATTACAGTTCACTTGAATTAGCTTACATTTTATAAGTATGTATGTCCTGAATCGAGTGTTTATGTTTTAATTTACGCTCGAGTCAGCCTGAATTTCAGTTCAGACTTCGCTCCGGAGCTTGGACTTCTATTGATCATCTCTTTTTAAGCTACCGTCAAGTTTCTGTTCAGTTCTTTTTAGGCTTTGTAATCAAGACAATCTAATATTGACATTTTCTGTGGAGATTTTAAACTATATTTGGTTTAAGACTATGTACTTTATACTTATTTTGAGACTATTGATAGTGGCTTCATGAACCACAAAGTTATTTTTATATTCTGTTGCGAGTATTCTGATTCTGTGTCTATGATTCTGTGATTATTTATTTACTGTATATTTTGAGATTTGCCAAATTTTATTTACAACGCGGTACTTTGAACAATTCAAGTCCGATATGTGCGGATGCGAATGGTTGGAAATATCGGGTCGTTATAAATAATATAAAAAAAAGATTTTGTGTATCAAACATGTTTGACTATGATAAGGAGAAATCTCCTCCAATTGTGTGATTACATTGTGTGTGGCGGGAGGACTTATGGTAGTTTCATTTTCCAAAAGCATAAGGGATTTCTTTTCCTTTTCTTTCTATGCAAATAACTGTTTTAAGATCTCACATCAGTCTCATGACTGACCTGGAGTTTATTGTTCTCTTTCTAAACTCTGGGTGCCCATTATTTTCTACACGGGTAGCTTAGAGTCGGGTTATTAGTTGTTCTGTAGCGAAGTCAGAAAAGTATGTTATGGAGATCAGGAGGCAAGTTGGATGACGAGGTATGTCACGTATATGATGTTATTTTTCTATTATATTCCACTGTTGTGTTGTATATAACATTGATGATGTAATGTATAAACTGATATAGTTCTTTTGTTTTAAAGATTATTTATTTATCTAATATATATTATTCCGCTGCGAATGTGAGATTTTGATATCGTTTCTGTTTTCTTCTTCTATTTTCTTCTTCTGAACCCTAACGGTTCGGTTTTCTGGCATTCGATTGTTCGGCATTTGATACAATGGACGTATTGATGTCGATTTTCGGACGTCTAAAAATCGGGTCGTTATGGTAGTACAATAGGCTACATAATAGTGCCAACAGTAAAGTAAAAGTATTTAAAATAGCATTAAGGAATTACCCATGTCCCCCTTAATAGATTTTATATATTCTCATAGTCTATAAAGTATCGTAACTCCCCCCGTAAACTGGTGGGCTATCAAAGGGAAATCCATAGGTATGATACAAAACAAACTCGTAGAAGGCGTGTAACATCCCGATATTTTCAACCATTCACATTTATACATGTCGGATTTGAATTGCTCAAATAAACAGATTGTTTATTTATATTTGGCAAAACTCAGCATATACAGTAAATAAATATATCATAGAATCACAGACACGGAGTAATATAACAATAATGCAGCGGAAACAAAAGAATAATAGTTCATGAAGCTACTATATATATAACAGAGTTAAATAAGATACAATGGAATTCTTGAATACAATAGTCAAATACAAGATCAGAATACATCACTAGAATCAACTGAATATCCGAAAGCCGGATAGATAGCTGGATCTCCAAGTAAAGCTCCAACTCTAAAGATGAGTCCCAAAAGCTGAACTACTCAGTCTAACTCGAGCATAATGCAAAACACAAAATGCTCGAGTCAGGATTAACATTCTTTTATCAATAAATCCAACTCAAGTGAAATAACAACTGAAATACAAGTAACTCGAAGGATGTTTGGGATGACCATCCTCTAAGGATCCGTTAAAGTATCTGCTATGTAGTAATATATGTTATTAAAATAATTTTAATGTATGTTATTATAATAATGTCTAAAGTAAAGTATAATATATTTAAAAATAGCGTTAAGGCGTTACCCATATCCCCCTTAACACATTTAATAGTGTCAATAGTCTATACAGTACCATAACACCTCCAGATCGGGAGGCTGCCAGAAGATACTCCATAGGTACGACATAAATAAAACTCGTACAAGGCGCACTAGGATAGGTGGCATGGCACAACTAGGCAATGCCAGGGTAGATATACCAATTACACTTCTGGGCCGGTGGTAACGCGTAGCAGCCACTACCGCCCACCTCGAGCCACACTCCCAAAAATCAAAGGTGCACCCAATCAATCACAAAGTAAAAGAATGGTATCGAAGAATTGAGTCCGATCAGTGGAGCTACCTTATTAGCCCGTCAATTGCTCATTTTCTAGCCACCTTATGTCAACTCATGGGAGTCGGGTCCACGTATAACCTTAATAGGACGTTGCCACCATCCTACTTCATTTTGGAATCTCCACCGTGTACACGGTTGTTAAAGTGGTTTTTGAAGTTGGCAGAGAGTATGACAACTTCCGATCCCGGTCTCTTTAATAACCCAACATTATTATAACACCGCGGTCATTTCAAAATAGTTTTACTTCAAAACCAAAATATCATTGTCGTTTCAAACCATATCAATACGATATCATTTTCATTTCAAAACCAAATAAGATATCATTTCCATTTCACGTATATCCATTTTCAGAATCATAGCATTTTCAAAGTTATAACACTTTGAAACCAAACACTTGAAAATATAACATTTTCAAAACATAATACTTTGAAATTCATAGCTTTGAAACCATAACTTTCACCACTTAAGCAGTTTAGATATTCAAATAGTATATATAATAAAACAGTTTAAATTTAAAATTATTTATAAAATAAAATAATTTTCTCAACTTCACAAATTGATTCAAATCAACTTGAACCCAAAATTCGATTTAAACCAAATATCAATTCATAAATTTCAACTCAATTCAAATTTTAAATAAACTATTTCAATTTATATCAATTTCAAGTACAGATTTGAACCTCAAATAAACTATTTTAAATTCCATATATTTCAAAGCTTTAAATATTCCATAATTTCAAAACTAAATTTTTTAATAATTCCATATATATCAAATTCAATATACTATTATTTAGTTTTGAAATATTTACTTAATAAATCCAATATCATTTAAATAAAACTTTTAAACTTCAAATAACTGAATATTATTTCAACTTATTTAAACTTGATATATACATTTGAATCAATTTGATATATTTATTTAAATCACTTTAAACCAAAATCAAGTTAAAAAATCATATCCTTAAAAAGTCTCAATTTTCAATAAGTTCCAAATCGATTTAATTAAATACAATACCATTTCAAATCAATTTTAAAATTTATCTTTCAACCTAAATTTATTTATATCATTATAAACTCTATATTAAAATATAAATTTATATAAATATTAATCATATTTTAAATAAAAAAAATCAAACTTGTTATTAGACTTGCTCTATATTATGACAAATTTATATAGCTTAAATCAAGAATTTAACTATATATAAAATAACATTTATATAATATCTGAAATCGATGTTTATATAAAACCATATATTTCTTTCCAAAACCATAGAAATCATTTCAAAATATTTTTATATATATAGACCACGGTGTCTGTATATAATTTTCTATCCTATGGTAAAGTGATATAGGTACTTGCCATTTCAACCCGTAATTTAAATATATGCGGGTATATATCATTTCGACCCGTAATCCCACGTTCAATTCAATGAAAATTGTAAGGACCTGCAAATCCGTACTCCTTGAATAGACACTAATCTCCATTGATTTACTCAAGATGAATGGAAATACGAATTCTTAGGGTTTTAAGAAAAAGAAAAGAAAGAAAAAGATAAAAGAAGAGAGAAAAGTAGAACAGAACAGAAAGAAAACAGCAGAACAATATTAGAATCTCACAATCGCAGCAGAACAACATATAATAAATAAATGAATAATCTTTAAAGAAAGAACTATATCAGTAATTACATTACATTACATTACATTACATTATATCATCAGAGTGTACAACTATCAAAAAACAATAAACAGAACAAACAGCGGAAAAGAAATACTATATACTAGTAAATACGCCATGCCATCTAGCTTGCCTCCAGCAACTCCTGATGTAACGACCCGTAAATTTCGACAATTTAAGTCGGTTAATTTAATTAAGATTTTGTAATTTAATTTAAAAAGAGATGAAATATAAAGGGTAAATAAAACTAAATATTAGTATAGGGAATAAATCCTAATAAAGGTAGTAGTGAGAGCGTACACTTTGAATTTTTTTTTATATGAAAGGTAAGCAGTAAAATTATCCAATGCAATATTCGATTTATTAAAAGTAACTGCATGAAAATCTAGACAGAAAAGTTAATCTAGCTGAATTTGTATGAATTGAATGAAATAGGTTTAATATGAATGGTATATTAGGTTATAAAATCAAATGAGAAAAGCAAGCGTAATTATTTGATTTATCTAATGAATTAAACATGTTGAATAGTAACTGAATGTTAATAAATGGAAAATTATGCAATTTTGTTAGATGATTTGGTCATAATGTTTAATAATTGATTAAATAATAACGGAAGTATGTATGCAAGTTTAATAGAAACATGAATAGCATGAATATAATTAAATGAAACCATGCAATAATGTGGTAAATGATGGCATTTATGAATGAAATAAGATTTGTAGGTAATTTGAATTTAATTCTAAAATGTGTAAACTGAATATAATTTAATGTAATAAGGAGTGCAATAACAATTGATTGGGATTCAAATTCATCTTAAATAAAATTCCTATATTAATTGAAAAATACTATTTTGCGATTTAGGTGAGAAATAAAGTTTTAATGAAATTAAGGAATGTAATCTAATTCCATGTAAAGAGTCAATATGTATAATAGCAAGGTTTTAATTAAATAAATGGTTTTATGTAGATTTCAACTGATAATTTATGAAGTCTAATGTGAGATCATATTTGCAATTAATTTTCTTAAGTTGTGCAGTAAGGTAGGTTAATTTGTCAATAAAGACAGTTGATTCTATAAGATGAAATAAAGGTTAGTATTAATTATAATATGAAGATTTTTGATAACGTTATTTGGGGTTGAGGGATAAGTTGAAATTTGATAATTAAGATATTTAGACGTACAGTATATAAAGAAAGATATATTGGTTCTATTTAATAAATAGGGGATTTAATATTATCAAAGAGAATTAAATATTGTCCTAATGTAATTTAGATAAATTGTGTAATTAAATGCTGGCTCCATTCAGAATATGACAATGGGTGTAACAATTTGTATTGTAAGAAATAGTTATAAGTTACATGTTTAATTTGGTTGATGAAATTTAAATAGAAATAAATGTTAATACACTAAATAAAAGTTACATTTAATATGAGAAGTACTACCATGTTAGAAGTGGTAAAATTTAGGGTGTTAAGACTTATAAATGGAAATTAAGAGGCGGTTGAAATTTAGTGGACTTTAATATGCATTAATGAGAAATTTACGCTATGACTAAAGAGGTAAATGGAATAAATACAAAACAATGTGGATTGTATACATGGGATGACAATTTTAGTGAATGATAGGATTTAAAACCTAAATAAATAAATTCCTTGAAATTTAAGTTGTAATCGCTACATAAATTGGAATTGTACGTTAATTTTGAATTATTCTATAATAAATTTATGTAGGAAGTTGTTTAAGGGATTCTAAATTTACCAAGTAATCCAAGCTGACAAAATTTGAAAATATTTAAAATTTTGAGTTGTAAATCTGATTTAATTAACCTATTAATAATTTATTCATTTGGAATATAAATGGCAATGATAGGATTTATTGCAATTAAAGGTAATGTAATTTGTACGCTATTTTAAATTAAGTCAAAATGGGTGGATATTAGGAACGAAGACCTAAAAATAGGGTAGATACATTTTATTTCAATAAGACTTGTATGACTAGAGTGGAGGATTTTATTTTGGAGTCTATGTTATAATTTCAAAGTTTAGTAGATATTGAAATAAAGTAAACATTTGAATCTATGAATCTATCAACTCAAATTTTCATTTAAATTTGTTTAATCATTGTAATTTGTTTGACAAAAATAAAGAGGTATAATAAGTTTAGGTGTAAATGGAAGTATGTATGGGAAAATGAATTATTTGCAGGGAAATATTTGGTAAAAAGGGTGGGACTAAGGAAAGGTTATTGTTTGTTGGAAACATTAATTAGTATGGGAATATAATTAGACAAGCATAACCCATGCAAGTGTATAATTAAGAAATTAAGCAATAATTAATAATTATTAACCAATCCAAAATTTGGTAACCCATTTAATTAGTGATTGGTATAGGCTATTTATTTAAGTACAGTGCAATACCAATTTATGTATTTGCGAAATGTTAATAAAATATTTATAGTATGGGATTCAAAACTATATATACATAGGAATGTGGATTTTATAGTATGTAAACTTAGTCGATTTACAGTAGTTAAATCTATTGGGAATGAATAAGAATCTAAGATAATTATTACAGTAATTTGAAATTTAGTTAAAAATGGAAATTATTTATTAATTTAAAATTCAATGTAAATGTTTGAGGAAGAAATTTATTTATTTACCAATCCGTAATGTATCCAATTAATATGAAATATTCTGGTGGGCCAACAATCGTTTTGCGCGTTTATAATTCGTGCCTACCTATTCGTTTTCACTTTGTCTATAAATAGGCTGTGTAAACCCTAGCCTCCATCTATCTTCATTTCTCTGTGTGTTCTTTTCTTCAACTTCTTCTTTTCCAATGGATGCAAAATTCTAGATCCAATTACAATCCAAAATATAAATAAAAATTCAAACTCCTCCAAAAATTTCAAAAAAAATTTATATGTCATAGTTCTCGAAGAGAGGTATTCTTTATTTTAGTTTATTTGATTTTCAATACAATTTCTTTAATGTTTAACTTGTGTAATTTTCACATACCGTGTCCGATTCATGCGAGATTATTTTTGTTAGGATCGTATTGAAATTTCAGATCTGTTGACGCTGGTTTGGATGAATTTGGAGACTGCAAAATTTTGGGTTTAAATTGGATTTAAATCCAATTTAAATTCAAAAGGTGAGTGTTTTAACCCACTCACAACGTCTAAAATATTTTATGTTTGTTAAATTGATTTTTAGATATGAGTAGAAATTTATATATGATTTGTTTGGCATGTTTTATTCATCTTCTCAATTAATTCGCATTTTTATTTATTTAACTGTTTATTATTTTAATTATTGCGTATAAATTTACAGTTAGAATTTATTTTGCATATAAACTGCTAGTTAGCAGTTATTAAATTTATTATTGAATATAAACTGTTATTTATTACCTGTATAATTTATATGCTCTATATCGATGACTGTTTAAATTGGACGATGATTGCAAATAATGGTTAATGATTGATATTTGGATGAATGGATGCTATATTTATATTGTATAAACTGCAAGTCATCATGCATTTTCATTTCATTCGGGATTGCGGTTTGAAATGATATACAACCACATTTTTTTTTAAATTGCGGATTGAAATGATAAACATCCGTATCACTTGACCATAGGATAGAAAATTTTATACAGGCACCGCGGTAAATATATAAAATTATTTTTGGAAATGTTTTACTATGGTTTTGTAAAGCTATACATATATATATGGTTTATGGATTTTGATTTGATCATTAATAAAAGCTATATATATAGAAATTTTCCGGTTTTAGGCTTTGTATAAAAATTGATTTGAAGTATAAACCGAAGTTTGATTTTAAGATCAAATACGATTAAGCATTTAATTAAAATTTAATTTTTGGTAGTTCTATTGACTTAAATGAGAATAAAATTGGAAGTTGAATATTAAGTTAAATCGGAATTTAAATAAAAGTTAAATTTTCAAAGGATATGATTTATAACTTGATTTTGTGTAAAGTGGTTTAAATGAGTATCAGGTTGTTTTAAATGAATATATCAAGTTAAATAAATTGAAAAAATTTCCAGTTATGAGAAGTTAAAAGTTTACTTAAATTATATTGAATTCAATAAGTAAACATTTCAAGTCTAAATAATAAGTAATTGGATTTGATACATATGGGTTTGTTAAATAAGTTTGTTTTTGAAATGGTGAAATATTTAAAGCTTTTAACCATATGAATTGAAATGGTATTGGGAAGTTTAAATCGATATTTAGAATTGATTTGTGAAATCTAAAGAATCTATTTTGTTTTATAAAAGTAGTTAAATATTTAACCATTTAATAGATGGAAATTTGTTTCAGAGCTATGTTTTTTCAAGGTAGTATAAGTTGGAAATATTATATTCAAGAGTTTTGATTTCTAAATATTTTACTTTGGAAACCCTATGATTTTGGAAATAATATATATTGGAAAATAAAATGATATCGTATTGATTTAGGGTTTTAAGAATAAAAATGATATCGTTTTTATATGGGTTTTAAATGGATATTTTATTTTGGTTTTAAAAGTATAATTATTTTTAAATGACCGCGGTGTTATAATAACGATTGGTTGGCAAAGAGACCGGGATCGGATATGGACATACTCTCTATCGATACCGAAAACCACTTTGACTAACCTGTACGCGGTGGAGATTCCAGAATGAAGTAGGTTGGTGGTGGCGTTTCCTGCAAGGTAAATACGTGGACCCGAATCCCGTGAGTTGGCGTAAGGTGACTAAAACAGGAGCGATTCTTGGGCCAATGAGGTCATTCCTCTGATCGAACGCACTCCTTCGATACTATACTCTGACTTTGGATCGATTCGGTGGCCACTATTGATTTCTTTGATTTTGGGGGTGTTTGTTCGAGGTGGGCGGTAGCTGCGCGCTGCGCGTTTCCATTAGCCCATATAACAATTGGTATATCTACCCTTGCATTGCCTAGTTGTGCCGTGTCACCTACCATAGCGAGCCTTGTACGAGTTTGGTTTTCTCCCGTAGCCCGTGCGGTATCCTCTGGTGGCTTCCCGATCAGGAGGGACTATGATATTGGATGGACTACTGGGACTATTACGTGTTAAGGGGTATATTGGGTCACTCCTTAACGCTATTTAAAAGTATGTTTATTTTAAATATAGACACTATTATAATAGCGAAGTATTACTACAAAGTAAATAGTTTAACGAATCCTTAGGAGATGTAAATCCCGAGCATCTCTTGAGTTACTGCACACATATTTATTTCTAAACATTTAACTCACATAAGATCTTTTAGTTCTGACTCGAGTGTTTTGTCTTTTCAAATTCACTCGGGTCAGTCCGAGCGTTTCAGGATTTGGAGATTTAGCTCTGGAGGACGAAGACGAAGATTTGTATTACTATTATCTATTTTATTTCACTGCACTGCCGCTGCATTTATATTCTTGGTATGTGAACTCTGATTTTTAATTATATATAGAAGAATCAAATGTTTTGTAAACAGTTTTATAAACTGTATATTTTATTATTATATTTTATCCTTCCGCTGTGAGATTCTGTAACGACCCATATTTTTACGGGTCGATAGATCGTAGAATTACTAGGTTGTTAGTGTTGTTTATGTCGTCCATAACCTAAGTCGTGTGGGAGTTAACTCGTGGATAGTTTGGACCGACTTAAGAGGTTTACGACCTTAGGGAGTTAGCTTAGGTCGTGAGCGAGTTAGCTTAGGTCGTGTGAGCAAGTTAGGGGTTTCTGACCGACCTATAGTTATGTAGTGGACGACTTAAGGTGGTTGGACGAGTTAAGGTGTTAGCATGTTACGACCAAGTGATTTGGACGACCTAAGAAGTAGACGAGTTAGAAGGCAGCGACTTAAGGAAGTTGCCGGCTAACGACCTATAGGTTTGAACCGAGTCAGGATAGTAAGCGACTCATAGGTAACGACTCAAGGAAGGTAACCGACCTAAGTGATTGACCGGGTTAAGATGTTAAGCGGTCTAAGGATTGGGACGGGTTATGGTATAAGTTGTAGGTCGGCCATACTGTTGAGTCGATAGGTCGACAGGGGGATAGGTCGGCAGCGAGCTAAGTTAGGTCGGAGGCTTTTATATCGTGTATAGTTGTTAGGTCGTGTGGCCCGTGTTATTGTTAGGTCGGCAGGAAGAAGTTTGCGACTTAGTGGTTAGGTCACATGAGTCTTGGGTCGGCCATGTCCTTAGGTCGGCCGTGTTGTGTTGGTTAGGTCGTAGGTCGGGTTGGTTGAGACGCTAAGTTGCAAACGACCTAAGGCTTAGGTCGTTAAGTCGTGAAATGACTTATGGTTAGGTCGGTGACGACCTAAGGGGCGGACGACCTAAGGGAAATTCAGCCTATAAATAGAGGGGTTTGGCTCACTTTTTGGCACCGGTTTTTGAAGCGACGAAGTGCTGCCATTTTAGGAACTCGACTACAACATTTCTTCATCTTCTTTTCTCCATTCCAATCTAGTTCTAACATCCATCCAAGATCGAAGATCAAGATCAAAGATTCAAGGGCAAAAGTTGAAGATCTTCATCCGTTTGAGTGAGATTTCATCGATTGAAGCGAGATTTCGCCGGATCAAGCCTTGTTCTTCGCTGTCCAGATCTAAAGTGTTTAGTTTTTGAGGTGTTTGGGTGATTTGGTGAGTGGTAGTTATCTCTCACGCGGACCCAAAGGAGTATATTGAATTGGTGGTTTGTTGGAGTGTTGTAGATAGTGATTTTGTGCATTTTCCTTAGATCCAAGTATAGATCCATTGTTTGTGAAGATGTTTACCTATGCAAGCTCATTTATGAAGTTATAGAAACAAAACCCATGTTTTATATTTACTAGATCTATGCTAAAAACCCATGATTCATGTATGTTAGTTCTATGCTCATTTATTTACGAAATTGCCATTGTAGTTATGAATGCCTAATTAGATCTTGATTGAATACATATTTGTTTGGATTAATGTTTGCCTTGATTGATTGTTGTGAATGAGCTATCTAGTTGATAGATTTGGACAAGTATGGTCAAAGATGATTCAAAAGCTACAGAAGAGGCTCTTGAATGGTGAAAGCTGCTAAAGGCATATGTGGCGGATGTGGAAGCTCATATGTATGGATTGAATGATGTTGAGATGGAACTTTGCCATGATGCAATGAGGCAAACCATGTTGTTGAGTTGGGACTTTGCTATGGTGTAATAAAGCGAAGTATGATGTGATGTAGACTTGGCGTAATCCAGGCAGGGATCATTCCAAGCATGTTGATAACTCGAGGGATGGTTCGAGTTGGTTGATAATGGATTGCTCGAGAGGTAGCTTGAGCTAGTACGAGGATAGTCGTCAAGGAGGATGACTAGGAGGCTTGGATCTCATCGTTGTTGAAGGTTCTAGCATGCTCAAAAGCAAGAGTACATGGGGTGCCCATAACGACTACAGGTAGGTAGTCGGGACAACCAAAAGACTACAGGTAGGTAGTCGAGTACTCTGGGCAAAGTAGATAAGTCCTAGGCACAAGGCAGTTTGCGGAGTTATGTCTGGAACCGGGGTTACCATTAGCCCTTGACGGATGGTCATTCAACTAACGGTGATATCAAAGCAAGGATAACAGTGATAGCCAGAGTCATGGATGTTTGGACGATTGGTTGTATCATCATTCGGTCTCAAGAGCGGTATTTTCTAGGTGCTTATCTGATCTTGGTTTAGGCCTTGGGGGTTTGTATTTGGAAAACATCGCCCTTGACTCGAGTGATTATTGCTTTACCTTAATTATCTGCTATGTTATGCTTACTTCTCTTTGGTGTGTATCTGGGGGCTATCACTGTAGAAAGAGGTGGAGTGGGATGGTTTGGTTCCTATTCCTTTTATCCTTTATGCTCTTTTGGTATGTTTGATAGTTGATTTACTGCTCACTAAGACTTTGTCTGACTCAAGGTTTTATGTCTCCTCTTATTACCTTGGGCTGTTCATCCATGTTGGGATGGGCAGACTAGGTAGCAGGTGACAGGTGCTGTTCTTAGAGATCTACGCTGATGATGACGAAGACGAGCAGGAGGCTTTGCATACTAGTTTTCTTACTATATGTACTGGGTGTTCCGCTGTTATATCTGATTGAGTGTTTGTAGTGAGGCTTTGATGTATGGATGATTCATGTTTGTATAAAACTACTACGATGCTTATATGATGATTTTTCTGTTATGGGGCTTCACTATATATTTCTCTATTGTATTTTATCCATGCGCTGTGAGTTGTACGATAGAGTTTGCTGTTTTATTTTACCCTGACTATCGTCCATGGCTACCTGGCACACCTTTCAGCGCACTATTCCATTGTTTTGATGCGGGAGTCATGAGCGGTCGTCACATTTGGTATCAGAGCTTTGGTTAATCGATTTTAGCCAACGCTCGCTGACGTAACTACGTATGAGAGACGTAATTGTATTTTGATGGATGATTACTATAGATAATATAGTGGCTTAGAAGGATTTGAACTCCTTATGCAGTTGTTTCTTAAGGTGTTCTAATCATTCTTATTGCAGATATTAAGGATGAGTCGAAGAGGGAGACCAGCTGCAAGGGAAGGCCGTGCTACTGAAGGAGCTGTTGATTATGGAACTATGTTCGAAGCGATGATGACTTCGATCATGAGAAGGATACCAGCTCCAGGGCCATCAGTAGATGTGGGAGTTCAAGTCCAAGCTCCAAGACCGGTGGATTTTGCCATGCTTTGCAAGGATTATACTTCTCTTGGAGGAAAAGCTTTCTTGGGGACAGAGTCGACTATTGAGGTGCAGAGATGGATTGATGCATGTCGAAGGATCTTTGGTGACTTAGGGATTGAGGATGCAACTAAGAGGAAGCTTGCATCGAGACAGCTTCAGGGAAGAGCTGCTGATTGGTGGAATTCTACCACCATCGATACTCCAGAAGAAGAGATTACTTGGGAGCAATTCCAAGTCAGATTTGAAGCTAAGTTTATCTCTACGGCTCAGAAATCTGTCTTGTTTAAGAGGTTTGTAGAGCTCAAGCAAGGTGGGAGACCAGTTCTTGAGTATATTTCTGAGTTTGAAGCTTTGTCCAAGTATGCCAGATCGTACATTGATTCTCCCTATCAGAAGAATGAGAAGTTTGTGACTGGTCTGGATGCTTATTTTGGGAGGCAGTTAGTGGATCATTTGGACGATCCATTTGAGAAGCTGGTGGAGAAAGCTCTTAGGCATGAGGGTCTGTTTCCTAGGGAAAGTTCTGTTGTTTCTGTAACCAAGGAAGGATCTAAACCCCAGCAAAATGGAAACAAGAAGAGGAAGCAGCAGCAACAGAAGGGAAAGGATGGCCAGAAGAAGCCGAAGAGCGAAGTGACTTGCTATAACTGCCAGCAGAAGGGCCATCTTTACAAAGATTGTAAGAATCCCAAAGTGCCGGGAAAGTGTTATAACTGTGATAAACTGGGACATATCAAGAAGGATTGCCCAGAGCCGAGGAAAGATAGGCAGATTGTGCAAACTTATGCTTTGGGAGTTGTGCCGTCGTCTTCAAAAGCTCCTACTGCTGAAGAAAAGGGGAAGAGTGTGGTGGTTCAAGGTACTCTTTCTATCTGTGGTGTTCCAGTTAGAGTGTTGTTTGATACTGGAGCGTCGCATTCTTTTGTTTGTAATGATTTGGTAGACCGGTTAAGTTTGAGACTGGATATTGTTGATAGGCCATTGGTTGTGACTAATCCAGTTGGGGGTTCGTCATGTTTGTGTATGACATGCCGTGGTCTAGTTGTGTCGAGTCATGATTGCTCGTTTGTTTGTGATTGCTTTGTTCTGAACTTTGCGGGATTCGGAATTATTTTGGGTATGGACTGGCTTAGGAAGTATGCGGCTAGGATTGATTGTGAAAGGCTGGAGGTGACAGTCGGGAATGTGGAAGGGCGAAAGGTTGTGATACGATGTAAGCATGAGGAAGGCGTCTTCATGAGCTTCATGTATTCGCTGGTTGTTCCACGGGATGGACTGTCATCAGTGCCTATTGTGAATGGATTTGAGGATGTCTTTGACGAAGTCAAAGGGTTGCCGCCGCATAGGGAGATCGAGTTTCGTATCGATCTAGTTGAGGGAGCCAGACCTGTTGTGATGCCTCTTAGGCGGATGGCGCCTAGGGAGCAGTTAGAGTTGAAGGTGCAGGTTGATGACCTTTTGCAGAAAGGATTCATTCGGCGTAGTGTGTCCGAATGGGGTGCACCGGTTGTGTTCGCAACCAAAGCGGATGGATCGTTGAGGTTGTGTGTGGATTATCGTGAGCTGAATAAGTTGACTAGGAAGAACAAGTATCCATTGCCGAGAATAGATGACTTGTTTGATCAGCTTCACGAGGCTAAGGTGTTTTCTCAGATGGATTTGGCAACGGGATTTCACCAGTTGAGAGTGGCGAAGGATAGTGTGCCGAAGACTGCTTTCAGGACACCATCGGGTTTTTATGAGTGGCTGGTAATGCCGTTTGGATTGACTAACGCACCAGCATATTTTGTGGATCTTATGAATAGAGTATTCAGAGATCAGTTGAATAAGTTTGTACTTGTGTTCGTAGATGATATTTTGGTTTATTCCAGAACTGAGGAAGAGCACAAGACGCACTTGAGAATTGTTTTGGAAATCTTGTGGAAACATCAGCTGAAGGCTAAGTTTTCGAAATGTCACTTCTGGAAGAGTGAAGTGAGGTTCTTAGGCCATGTTATCTCTGGAAATGGAATAGCGGTTGATCCCGCTAAGGTGGCAGCAATCGAGGATTGGGTTAGACCTAAGAATGCATCTGATGTGAGGAGTTTTCTTGGATTAGCAGGATATTATCGTCGGTTTATCAAAGACTTTTCCAAGATAGCTGCACCGTTGACAGGATTGACGAAGAAGAACCAAGTGTTCAGATGGGATGACAAGTGTGAGCAAGCTTTCGTAATCCTGAAAGAGCGACTGACAAGTGCTCCTGTTCTGACTATTCCAAGTGGGAATGAAGAGATGGTGGTTTACACCGATGCATGTGGCACTGGACTTGGAGCAGTGCTAATGCAGAAGGATAAAGTTGTTGCGTATGCTAGTCAACAACTGAAGCCGCATGAAAGGAATTATCCGACTCATGATTTGGAGTTAGCGGCGATTGTGTTTGCTTTGAAGATATGGAGACACTATCTATTGGGAGTTAGATTTGAGTTATTTACAGATCATAAGTCGTTGAAGTATCTGTTCTCCCAAAAGGATTTGAATCTTCGACAGCAAAGATGGCTAGAGTTCTTAGCATCTTATGATTTTGGTGTAGCCTATACTCCGGGAAAAGGTAACGCGGTGGCTGATGCGTTAAGTCGAAGACATGCAGGATTGGGAGCTATGTTTTCAGAATGGAAGAGTCTCGAGTATTTGGCTGGATTTGACTTCAGGCCTAGATGTGAATTGGAACCTGAGATGTTGGCAAATTTATCGATAAGACCTACTCTTGTGGAAAGGATTGGCGAGAGCCAAAAGCGAGACGATAAGCTTGTCAAGATTATCCGAGATTTGGAATCCGGATTGGACCCAGAGAAGGATAAGGGATTCGAGGTCGATCGAGAGGGTTGGCTTCGAAAGCAAGGACGGCTAGTTGTTCCCGATGTAGATGGATTAAGAGATGAAGTTCTGAGGGAAAGTCATCACTCGAAGTTGACAATTCATCCAGGTGGAAATAAAATGTATCGGGATATGAAGAGAGCCTATTACTGGGAAGGTATGAAGAAGGATGTTGGAAATTTTATTTCCAAGTGTATGAACTGTCAGTTGGTGAAAGCTGAGCAAAAGAAGCCCAGTGGATTACTTCAGCCATTGGAGGTTCCTACATGGAAGTGGGAGCAAGTGTCGATGGACTTTATCGATGGTCTACCTAGGACAAGAGCAGGAAATGAAGCAATTTGGGTCATAGTAGATCGTTTGACCAAGAGTGCAAGGTTCATTCCTGTTCGATCAACTAGGACTGCATCGAAGTTGGCTGAGTTGTATGTTAAGTTGATAGTTCGATTCCATGGTATTCCGAAGAGTATAGTGAGCGATCGAGACCCATTGTTCACTAGTAGATTTTGGAAGAGCTTCCAGGAAGTTTTGGGAACTGAGTTGTGTTTGAGTACAGCTTATCACCCTCAAACAGATGGTCAGACTGAGAGAGTTAACCGAGTTTTGGAAGATCTTCTCAGAGCTTGTGTTTTGGACTTCGGAGGATCATGGGAAGATCATCTTCATTTGGTGGAGTTTGCATATAATAACAGTTATCAGTCGAGTATTGGTATGGCACCATATGAGGCATTATATGGAAGACCGTGTAACTCTCCGACATGTTGGTTGGAAACTGGAGAAAAGCTGATACTTGGGCCAGAGATGATTCGACAGACTTCGGATTGTATAGAGATCATTCGGCAACGAATGAAAGCAGCCCAAGATCGTCAGAAGAGTTATGCCGATAATCGTCGAAAGGATTTGGAATTCGACGTAGGTGATATGGTTTTTGTGAAGATTTCTCCTTTGAAGAGTGTTATTAGATTCGGGAAGAAAGGGAAATTGACTCCGAGATTTGTTGGACCATTCCCGATTATCGAGCGAATTGGAAAGCTCGCTTATAGATTGGAGTTACCAGAAAAGATGGCGGGTGTGCACAATGTTTTTCATGTATCTTATCTACGGAAGTATGTGCATGACCCAACTACGGTGGTTTCTGCTGATAGCTGTGAAGATTTAGAGGTTGATCCAGTTGTTTCGAAACCTCGTAAGCCGCTTCGTATTGTTGAAACCGATACGAAACAGCTTAGGAGGAAGACTATTACGTTGCTCAAGGTACAATGGAGTGATGATGTTAACGACTGTACGTGGGAAGAGGAAGAGAGGATGAAGGCAGCTCATCCCGGACTCTTCGAGGTATGGCCCTAAAGTGTCGTGACATCTCATGAATTTGTAGCTTGTTCTAAGTTTTAGAATTCTGCATGCTAGGCTAGAATTGGATGCATGGTTTGTTGATTGCTATGGATGGTAGGCATGCGGAATAGTTTTGATTGCTGTTGTTTGCTTGGAATTTCGGGGGCGAAATTCCTAAGGGGGAGAGAATGTAACGACCCATATTTTTACGGATCGATAGATCGTAGAATTACTAGGTTGTTAGTGTTGTTTATGTCGTCCATAACCTAAGTCGTGTGGGAGTTAACTCGTGGATAGTTTGGACCGACTTAAGAGGTTTACGACCTTAGGGAGTTAGCTTAGGTCGTGAGCGAGTTAGCTTAGGTCGTGTGAGCAAGTTAGGGGTTTCTGACCGACCTATAGTTATGTAGTGGACGACTTAAGGTGGTTGGACGAGTTAAGGTGTTAGCATGTTACGACCAAGTGATTTGGACGACCTAAGAAGTAGACGAGTTAGAAGGCAGCGACTTAAGGAAGTTGCCGGGTAACGACCTATAGGTTTGAACCGAGTCAGGATAGTAAGCGACTCATAGGTAACGACTCAAGGAAGGTAACCGACCTAAGTGATTGACCGGGTTAAGATGTTAAGCGGTCTAAGGATTGGGACGGGTTATGGTATAAGTTGTAGGTCGGCCATACTGTTGAGTCGATAGGTCGACAGGGGGATAGGTCGGCAGCGAGCTAAGTTAGGTCGGAGGCTTTTATATCGTGTATAGTTGTTAGGTCGTGTGGCCCGTGTTATTGTTAGGTCGGCAGGAAGAAGTTTGCGACTTAGTGGTTAGGTCACATGAGTCTTGGGTCGGCCATGTCCTTAGGTCGGCCGTGTTGTGTTGGTTAGGTCGTAAGTCGGGTTGCTTGAGACGCTAAGTTGCAAACGACCTAAGGCTTAGGTCGTTAAGTCGTGAAATGACTTATGGTTAGGTCGGTGACGACCTAAGGGGCGGACGACCTAAGGGAAATTCAGCCTATAAATAGAGGGGTTTGGCTCACTTTTTGGCACCGGTTTTTGAAGCGACGAAGTGCTGCCATTTTAGGAACTCGACTACAACATTTCTTCATCTTCTTTTCTCCATTCCAATCTAGTTCTAACATCCATCCAAGATCGAAGATCAAGATCAAAGATTCAAGGGCAAAAGTTGAAGATCTTCATCCGTTTGAGTGAGATTTCATCGATTGAAGCGAGATTTCGCCGGATCAAGCCTTGTTCTTCGCTGTCCAGATCTGAAGTGTTTAGTTTTTGAGGTGTTTGGGTGATTTGGTGAGTGGTAGTTATCTCTCACGCGGACCCAAAGGAGTATATTGAATTGGTGGTTTGTTGGAGTGTTGTAGATAGTGATTTTGTGCATTTTCCTTAGATCCAAGTATAGATCCATTGTTTGTGAAGATGTTTACCTATGCAAGCTCATTTATGAAGTTATAGAAACAAAACCCATGTTTTATATTTACTAGATCTATGCTAAAAACCCATGATTCATGTATGTTAGTTCTATGCTCATTTATTTACGAAATTGCCATTGTAGTTATGAATGCCTAATTAGATCTTGATTGAATACTTATTTGTTTGGATTAATGTTTGCCTTGATTGATTGTTGTGAATGAGCTATCTAGTTGATAGATTTGGACAAGTATGGTCAAAGATGATTCAAAAGCTACAGAAGAGGCTCTTGAATGGTGAAAGCTGCTAAAGGCATATGTGGCGGATGTGGAAGCTCATATGTATGGATTGAATGATGTTGAGATGGAACTTTGCCATGATGCAATGAGGCAAACCATGTTGTTGAGTTGGGACTTTGCTATGGTGTAATAAAGCGAAGTATGATGTGATGTAGACTTGGCGTAATCCAGGCAGGGATCATTCCAAGCATGTTGATAACTCGAGGGATGGTTCGAGTTGGTTGATAATGGATTGCTCGAGAGGTAGCTTGAGCTAGTATGAGGATAGTCGTCAAGGAGGATGACTAGGAGGCTTGGATCTCATCGTTGTTGAAGGTTCTAGCATGCTCAAAAGCAAGAGTACATGGGGTGCCCATAACGACTACAGGTAGGTAGTCGGGACAACCAAAAGACTACAGGTAGGTAGTCGAGTACTCTGGGCAAAGTAGATAAGTCCTAGGCACAAGGCAGTGTGCGGAGTTATGTCTGGAACTGGGGTTACCATTAGCCCTTGACGGATGGTCATTCAACTAACGGTGATATCAAAGCAAGGATAACAGTGATAGCCAGAGTCATGGATGTTTGGACGTTTGGTTGTATCATCATTCGGTCTCAAGAGCGGTATTTTCTAGGTGCTTATCTGATCTTGGTTTAGGCCTTGGGGGTTTGTATTTGGAAAACATCGCCCTTGACTCGAGTGATTATTGCTTTACCTTAATTATCTGCTATGTTATGCTTACTTCTCTTTGGTGTGTATCTGGGGGCTATCACTGTAGAAAGAGGTGGAGTGGGATGGTTTGGTTCCTATTCCTTTTATCCTTTATGCTCTTTTGGTATGTTTGATAGTTGATTTACTGCTCACTAAGACTTTGTCTGACTCAAGGTTTTATGTCTCCTCTTATTACCTTGGGCTGTTCATCCATGTTGGGATGGGCAGACTAGGTAGCAGGTGACAGGTGCTGTTCTTAGAGATCTACGCTGATGATGACGAAGACGAGCAGGAGGCTTTGCATACTAGTTTTCTTACTATATGTACTGGGTGTTCCGCTGTTATATCTGATTGAGTGTTTGTAGTGAGGCTTTGATGTATGGATGATTCATGTTTGTATAAAACTACTACGATGCTTATATGATGATTTTTCTGTTATGGGGCTTCACTATATATTTCTCTATTGTATTTTATCCATGCGCTGTGAGTTGTACGATAGAGTTTGCTGTTTTATTTTACCCTGACTATCGTCCATGGCTACCTGGCACACCTTTCAGCGCACTATTCCATTGTTTTGATGCGGGAGTCATGAGCGGTCGTCACAGATTCTATTTTGTTTTATTTCTTCTTTGTTTTTCTTGTTTACCCCATAACAATCTGCCCTTCTGTATGGTTTGAATCGGCACATGTGTCTGTTTAAATCGTGCGAAAAGGCGGATGTTACAGTTGGTATCAGAGCTTTGGTTTAGCGACAAACCTTAGCTTTGTGGGGTTTGACTCTTTACTAATAGGGTAGTAATACCCTATGGGAATCACTGAGTGTATATATATGAGAAAGCGTATCTGTTAGTGTTATAAAAAGGTTTTAATATTGTGCTAATCTGTTCCATTTTGTATTTATAAACTCTGGTTGGTGCATGGGACGCTGTGACATCAATAGGGGTTTCTAAACACTTAATAGGACAGACCGACATAATATTTGTGAATGAAATAATTTTACCTATTATATTTTCTATAAAATAATTTTTCAAAATAATATATATATTTGGTTGTAATAGATTGGTTGTTAGGTAATGAAGGTTTTGAATAATGATAGAAATAAGATTTAAAAATAAGATCAATGAAATTTGGAAATTTAGGACTTAAGATCCGGGGTTTTGGAATTTTTCGTAAAATTTTTGGAATATAATTGTTATAAGTATTTTCTGATATGAATATTTAATATAATTTAAGAGAAATTTTTTTAAAGAAGATTTTTGGAGAAAATAAGTTTTGTACTTTCCTCTCTGTCGCTGGAAAATAATTTCGGTGATGAGTGCACGCATCATCGACATTCATTTTCGAGTTTCGAAGTGGGAAGGCCACTGTAGTAATTTACTGTAGAATTGTTAAGAAAATTTTATCGTTTTAATTATAATTGGATATATATGTTAAGTGTAGATATCTATCTATTATTTTAAATGATTTAAAATTTAACCCGGTATTTGGTTCTTAAGTTCCAAATTTATTAATAGTACAATTAAGTGTAAGAGAAGTAATGTAAATAAACGGTTGTAAACCTTAGTAAATGGATAAAGGAAATTCTTTATTTATTAGAATTGATGTTATAAGGTTACAAATTAGGTGTAATTAAAATGTTACTATTATTAAATATTAGCATGAAGTAAATGAATGAAAGTAAAAGTAAGTTGAAATTGTAACTTATAAAACGAATATATAATTAATGAACCCAAAAAAAACAAAAGGAATTGAGAAGAAACTTGTATAAATTTTCACTTACATTCTTAAAGCATATATATAACTTGCCATATAATAAAAGTTACAGTATTAGTAAGAAAATGTAAGGGGGAAATCTTACAAGTAAAGCTTGAGATAATGAAAGTATTCAATGAATTTGCTGTTATAAATGGAAATTTATTGTTATAAACTTAAGTTGTAAATTTAAATTTTACCATAATTAAAGGTAAGTATTATATTAGATGATTTTAAAACTTAAGTAAATAGAATGAAATTCTATAATAAATGAAACTGTGAGAAATAAATAAATAAAATTTAGAAATACATAAATGGAATGCAATAAAAAGAAACTTACATGACATTTAAAATGGAAGATGAATATTGTAAGTAATAAATGAAAATAAATGAGGTAATTACTCATTAATGAAAGAAAGGAAATCAAACAACTAAAGTATGAAATAAAGATTTATAATAAGTTAAATTGATTGTTGGGTTGAATGGTTATTATTTGATTTATGTTTGGTTGGGTAAGGAAATTTGAAGTTGTTGGATGAATAAATAATTTATTCCATCTAAGACTGTTGAGTAAATGATGCACTTGATAGTTATTTTTCATTCCGTACAATTTCAAGTTTGAACCCAAACAACTATTTGATTTGTGTGATTGTATGGTTGTTTTGTAATTGTATGTATGTTGTTCGAGGAAATTGATGATTGTTGTATTAATTTGGATGATTAGTGATTGGAACTACTTAGATATTTAAATTTTGGACTTAGAAATATTTTGAAATGTTCTTCAAACTCTAATAAATTTAAGTATAAAAAGGATAATGTTGTAAATTTGTATATTTTAAGAAAAGCAACAGATACTGTAAATTTAATTGTTTATAAGGTAATGTTTTGAATAAGATATGTAGATTCTAAATCCTTCTTTTCCCTTCTTTTTCCTTTTCGGGGACGAAAAGTTTTGAGCGGGGAAGAATGTAACGACCCGTAAATTTCGACAATTTAAGTTGGTTAATTTAATAAAGATTTTGTAATTTAATTTAAAAAGAGATGAAATATAAAGGGTAAATAAAACTAAATATTAGTATAGGGAATAAATCCTAATAAAGGTAGTAGTGAGAGCGTACACTTTGAATTTTTTTTGTATGAAAGGTAAACAGTAAAATTATCCAATGCAATATTCGATTTATTAAAAGTAACTGCATGAAAATCTAGACAGAAAAGTTAATCTAGCTGAATTTGTATGAATTGAATGAAATAGGTTTAATATGAATGGTATATTAGGTTATAAAATCAAATGACAAAAGCAAGCATAATTATTTGATTTATCTAATGAATTAAACATGTTGAATAGTAACTGAATGTTAATAAATGGAAAATTATACAATTTTGTTAGATGATTTGGTCATAATGTTTAATAATTGATTAAATAATAACGGAAGTATGTATGCAAGTTTAATAGAAACATGAATAGCATGAACATAATTAAATGAACCATGCAATAATGTGGTAAATGATGGATGAATGAAATAAGATTTGTAGGCAATTTGAATTTAATTCTAAAATGTGTAAACTGAATATAATTTAATGTAATAAGGAGTGCAATAACAATTGATTGGGATTCAAATTCATCTTAAATAAAATTTCTATATTAATTGAAATTTACTATTTTGCGATTTAGGTGAGAAATAAAGTTTTAATGAAATTAAGGAATGTAATCTAATTCCATGTAAAGAGTCAATATGTATAATAGCAAGGTTTTAATTAAATAAATGGTTTTATGTAGATTTCAACTGATAATTTATGAAGTCTAATGTGAGATCATATTTGCAATTAATTTTCTTAAGTTGTGCAGTATGGTAGGTTAATTTGTCAATAAAGACAGTTGATTCTATAAGATGAAATAAAGGTTAGTATTAATTATAATATGAAGATTTTTGATAACGTTATTTGGGGTTGAGGAATAAGTTGAAATTTGATAATTAAGATATTTAGACGTACAGTATATAAAGAAAGATATATTGATTCCATTTAATAAATTGGGGATTTAATATTATCAAAGAGAATTAAATATTTTCCTAATGTAATTTAGATAAATTGTGTAATTAAATGCTGGCTCCATTCAGAATATGACAATGGGTGTAATAATTTGGATTGTAAGAAATAGTTATAAGTTACATGTTTAATTTGGTTGATGAAATTTAAATAGAAATAAATGTTAATACACTAAATAAAAGTTACATTTAATATGAGAAGTAATACCATGTTAGAAGTGGTCAAATTTAGGGTGTTAAGACTTATAAATGGAAATTAAGGGGCAGTTGAAATTTAGTGGACTTTAATGTGCATTAATAAGAAATTTACGCTATGACTAAAGAGGTAAATGGAATAAATACAAACCAATGTGGATTGTATACATGGGATGACAATTTTAGTGAATGATAGGATTTAAAAGCTAAATAAATAAATTCCTTGAAATTTAAGTTGTAATCGCTGCATAAATTGGAATTGTACGTTAATTTTGAATTATTCTATAATAAATTTATGTAGGAAGTTGTTTAAGGAATTCTAAATTTACCAAGTAATCCAAATTGACAAAATTTGCAAATATTTAAAGTTGAGTTGTAAATCTGATTCAATTAACCTATTAATAATTTATTCATTTGGAATATAAATGGCACTGATAGGATTTATTGCAATTAAAGGTAATGTAATTTGTACGCTATTTTAAATTAAGTCAAAACGGGTGGATATTAGGAACCAAGACCTAAAAATAGGGTAGATACATTTTATTTCAATAAGACTTGTATGACTAGAGTGGAGGATTTTATTTTGGAGTCTATGTTATAATTTCAAAGTTTAGTAGATATTGAAATAAAGTAAACATTTGAATCTATGAATCTATCAACTCAAATTTTCATTTAAATTTGTTTAATCATTGTAATTTGTAACGACCCGTAAATTTCGTATATTTAATTTGGTTAAATAAATAAGTTGTAATTAAAGGTTAACCATATAAAAATGAAATTCCAATTCAATAAAATAATGTAAAAAGTTGTGATTTGATTTTTAATGGAATATGAGAAAACAAGAGTAAGTATTTAATAATATGTTATTTATTTAGGATATTGAATAAAAATTTATAAGCCAATTGTGATAAATGGTAATATTGTGATATAAGTTAATAAATTTGATTTCAATGCAATACCCATAAATAAATGGGATGAAATGACCGTATGTAAAGGTATACTAGGTTATTTGTCGAATAGGAGGAAAGAAAAGTAAATATCAAATTGATTGATGATAAATATGCATTGAATAGTAAATTGAATGTACAGTTAATGGTAATTTAAAACTTATTTATGGTAAAATTGCATAAGATTCAATAAATTTAAAGAATTATGCAAGCGGATCATTTATAAACTAAAATGAAACATTCCAATTTAGTAGAGACATTTGAATGTTATGACTTATTTAAAGGTAATAATTGGAGTTAATTAGAATTGGTTATATTTGGTTTAAGTAGGGAAGGAGTATATAAAGGTAACTGTAAATAGTAAAGTCATAACCATAAATGAAAGAAATTGTACTAAGGGCAGTAAACATTTAATAAATTATAGGGATAAATGCCAACATTGAATGTAATAAATGCAATTAAAAATTTCAAGTGTGTGAAACGTAAAAAAAGGGGTTAAAAGTTGTTAGGATTGGTATACTAAATTTATGATAAGGAGTAAATGTAAGTATTAATAGAATCATGAATTTATTTGAAGGGAATCTATTAATTGTTTTGAAACCTTAATTGAAATGGGTAATTTATTTTATGTAAGCAAAACCAATGCAAATATTGAATTTATCATTAAGCAATAATAATAAATAGAAATCAATTAAATTTGAAATCCATTTTTTTCAATTAACGATAATAGTATTGGTGAAAGCTAATAAGTCTAAATGACAATGCAATACAAATTTACGGAAATTGAATATAAACGGAGGTAATAAAGTAATGCAAGAAAATAAATAATGTAATTAGTACAATCCATTTTATTTGTAAACTATTGTAAGGTGTTAATTAATTGAAATATGAAAATTTGGAAATAGATTCAAAATTTATGTTAGATAAATGAACTGCAATAATTAAAGTTAGTAATTAATAGGTTAAAGGGAATACCAATTTATTCATAAATGAATATAAGTGAATGTAACAAAATAAATAGGAAACACTAATTATTCATAAGTGATGGTTGATGATATTAACGTTACTAACTATTAATGTAGTAACGTAAGATGTAAATGTATTTTCAACGGAAATGTAACCTTATTTCTAGGTAGAAATTGCAGGTAGATTTATGAAATGGAGTTTATGAGATAAATAGAATTGAATGTTTTGTTAGTATGATTTTAAGGGAATATGGGGTAAATTGATTAAATCAATAAAAGACAATAAATGCAATGATGATGGGTTAGTAATAAAAGTGAATAGGGAAATGATTGTATAGTAAAAATGGAATTCCAACTTGTTGGAATGGAGTAAATACACTTAGTAATAAATTTAGGATAGGAAAACGAAATGGAAATATTGAATTAGTTAATTCGTATATATATATAGAATGGTGATTATTGGATTGTAAATAATAAACTTATTAATGGTGATTAAGAGTTGTGACCACAAGTTATTATGAGTGATACATATATATTTAATTCAATTCAATTGATTTGGAAATCATTGCATTAAATATAAATCAAATGTTACGTTGAATAAGTTAAGGTAATAAATGGATAATAACGTAAATGTTCTTCATAGATATGATAATTTGAATCTATTGAAATTTATGGAATTTGAATATAACATTTTACGTTAATTGGAGATAAAGATGGAAATAGGTAATAATTGCATTAATTTGTAAGTAGAAATAAATCGTTAATGAGAACAAGTATTTAAGATTTACCACCTATTTAGTATATTAAGTTATAACGGAAAATCAATTGCAATAATTAACATTATATTTATTTCATTAATGATAATGACGTAATATTTGAAATATTAAATGTATATAACGATGGAAATGTGAAATTTGGGGAATAGATTCAAAGTTATAAATGAGTTGTTAAAATAATACATAATAAGTGCAAATTGAATGAATCAATGGGAGCATAGATTTAAGTTTAGAAAATGATATTTTGGTTTAATTAAGTATTGCAAAATAAATGAAATTAACGTTTAAATATTTCGTTTATAGAGATTAAACTAAAATTCAAGGATATTAAAATAATAGATTTTGAACCCAACATGGAATCCTTCTACTTAAAATTTTTAGATGGAATAAACATTTGATTATTTAATTGAATAGAGAAAAAGATTTATTTAGTATGTAATTTAATGCTTGTTGAAACCTGTAATTTTATAAATGTAACGACCCATATTTTACGTGTCGATGATATCGTAGAATTATTAGGTCGTTGGTATTGTTTATGTCGTCCAAAGCTTAAGTCGTCCGGAGTTAGCTCGTGAGCGATTTAGTGAGGTAGAACGACCTAGAAGTTAGGTCGTGTAAAAGTTATGTCGTGTGAAAGATAGGTCGGGTGGAGCGACCTATAGAGGTAACGACCTAAGTATATTGAGCGACCTATAGGATTGGGCCGACCTAGGCGAGTTAACGACCTAAGAGTGTGGGCCACTTATAGGATTAGCGACCTATAGGATGGGAACGACCTAAGGTAGATATCCGACCTATAGAAATGAGTGACTTAGGGTTAGCGACCTAGCAATTAGGCGAGTTAACGGGTTGAAGGTAGTTAACAACCTAAGAGCTATCGGGTTAGAGGTCCCAACGACCTAGTAGTAAGCGACCTAAAGTAGAGTGTTGCGTAGAGTTAGGTCAAGTGTAGCGACCTAAGAAGGGTAGCGACCTAAGGAGGCTAGTTACGATTGGTTAGGTCGTAAACGACCTAAGTTAGAATGCTGTGTTTGTTAGGTCGCAGGGATGATAGGTCGCGTGAGTGATAGATCGTGGGGTTGCTTAACCCAGTTAGGTCGATCGGTCGCATGGATCGTTAGGTCGCGTGAGTACACCAGTTAGGTCGGGGAAGTGGCTAGGTTGTTAGGTCGTGATGTTTTAGGTCGTGGATGACCTAATAGTGAGCGACCTAAAACCGAGCGACCTAAAAACTGCCTATAAATACACGGCCATTTCCTCACTTTTTGGCACCGGATTTTGAAGCGACGAAGTGCTGCCATTTTGAGAGCTCGACTACAACATTTCTTCACTTCTTTTCTCTACTCTAATCTTGTGCTAACATCCATCCAAGATCGAAGATCCAAGAGCCAAAGTTGAAGATCTTCATCCAACAAAGTGAGATTTCATCGTTTCAAGCGGGATTTCAACAAATCAAGCTTGAATCCTTGCTGTCCAGATCTGAAGTGAATAGTTTTTGAAGTGTTTGGGTGATTCGGTGAGTGGTAGTTATCTCTCACATGGACCCAAAGGAGTATATTGGATTGGTGGCTTGTTGAGTGTTAAAGTTAGAGATTTCATGCATTTTTCTTAGTTCCAAGACTAGATTCATTACTTTTGAAGATGTTTACCTATGCAAGTTCAATTAACAAGTTATAGAGACAAAACCCATGTTTTATATTTGATAGATCTATGCTAAAATCCATGATTTCATATATGTTAGACTTATGCTCATTTATTTACGAAATTGCCATTATAGTTGATATTGCTTGATTAGATCTTGTTTGAATGCTTGATTGTTTGGATGTATGATTGATTTGATTGTCTCGAGTTAGCTTGTAGTTGATTTGGGACAAGATGGTTGAAGATGATTCAAAAGCTAAGTGGAAAGGCTCTTGAATGGTGAAAGCTGCTGTGGCATATGAAGCGGATGATGAAGCTCATATGGATGGGTTCGAGGACTTTGCTATAGTTAGAGGAAGCGAAGTATGATGACGAAATGGACTTTGCCATGATATGTTGAGGCGAAGTATGATGATGAGATGGACTTTGCTAAGATGCGTTGGAGCAAAGCATGATGTGGAAGCCTTGGTTTAATCCAGACGGGATCATCCCAAGCATGTTGATTACTCGATGATGCGGTTCGAGTTGGTGGATAATGGTGGGCTCGAGAGGTGCTTGAGCTATAATGGAAATAGTCGTCGAGGGGGATGACTAGAAGGCTGAGATCTTATCGTTATTGAAGGTTCTAGCAAGCTCAAAGCAAGAGTACGTTGGGTAGATCCGTTATACCCAGGCGCGGGTCATGATGACGTGCTAGTACTCTGGGTAGATTCGTTATACCTAGGCACGGGTCACGATGACGTGCGGAGTTATGTCTAGAACCGGGGTTGCCATTAGCCCTTGACGGATGGTTGAAAGATGAGTTGGTCATTCAATTAACGATAAAATCAAGGCAATGATAACAGTGATAGCCAGAGTCATGGATGTTTGGTTGTATCATCATTCGGTCTCAAGAGCGGTGTTTTTTGGGTGCTTATCTGATCTTGGTTTAGGCCTTGGGGGTTTGTATTTGGAAAACATCGACCTTGATTCGAGTGATTATTGCTTTACTTTAATTATCTGCTTTGCTATGCTTGCTTCTCCTTAGTGTGTGTCTGGGGGCTATCACTGTAGAAAGAGGTGGAGTGGGATGATTTGGGTTCCTATTCCTCTTATCCTTTATGTTCCTTTGGTATGTTTGATAGTTGATTTACTGCTCACTAAGACTGTTGTCTGACTCAAGGTTTTATGTCTCCTCTTATTACCTTGGGCTGTTCATCCATGTTTGGGATGGGCAGACTAGGTGACAGGTGGCAGGTGCTGATCTTACTGGCTCACGCTGATGATGACGAAGACGAGCAGGAGGCTTTACATATTATTTTCATATTCTATGTACTAGATATTCCGCTGATTGTTGATTACTCTGAGTGCTATGTAGTGAGGCTTCTTGTATTCATGATTCAGACCATGTATAAAGCTATTATGATTAGATGATGATATTCTGTTCTATGTGAGCTTCACCATATTATATTCCTCAATTGTATTTTATCCATGCGCTGTGAGTTTTACGATAGAGTCTGCAACGTTTATTCTACCCCTTGACTTTCGTCCATGGCTGCCTGGCACACTTTCAGCGCATTATTCCCTTGTTTCCGTGCGGGAGTCATGGGCGGTCGTCACATTTGGTATCAGAGCTTTGGTTAATCGATTTTAGCCAACGCTCGCTGACGTAACTGCGTATGAGAGACGTAATTGTATTTTGATGGATGATTACTATATATGGTATAGCAGCTTAGAAGGATTTGAACTCCTTATGCAGTTGTTTCTCAAAGGTGTTCTAATCATTCCTTTTTCTAGATACTAAGGATGAGTCGAAGAGGGAGACCAGCTGCAAGGGAAGGCCGTGCCGCTGAAGGAGTTGCTGATTATGGGGCTATGTTCGAAGCGATGATGACTTCGATCATGAAAAGGATGCCAGCTCCAGGGCCATATATAGATGTTGGAGTTCAAGTTCAAGCTCCAAGACCGGTGGATTTTGCTAAGCTTTGTAAGGATTATACTGCTCTTGGAGGGAAGGTTTTCTTGGGAACGGAATCGACCATTGAAGTGCAGAGATGGATTGATGCTTGTAGAAGGATTTTTGGTGACTTGGGAATTGATGATGCAACTAAGAGGAAGCTTGCACCGAGACAGCTTCAAGGGAGAGCTTCTGATTGGTGGAACTCTATCACCATTGATACTCCGGAGGAAGAAATTACTTGGGTGCAGTTCCAAGCTAGATTTGAAGCTAAGTTCATTTCTACGGCTCAGAAGTCTGTCTTGTTTAAGAAGTTTGTTGAGCTCAAGCAAGGTGGGAGATCGGTTCTTGAGTATGTTTCTGAGTTTGAGGCTTTGTCCAAGTATACTCGGTCGTATATTGAATCTTCTTATCAGAAGAATGAGAAGTTTGTGACAGGCTTGGACAGTTATCTTGGAAGACAGTTGGTGGATCATCTGGACGATCCATTTGAGAAGCTGGTGGAGAAAGCTCTCAGGCACGAGAGTTTGTTTCCTAAGGACGTATCTGTTGTTGCTGTGACCAAGGAGGAGTCTAAACCACTGCAGGGTGGAAACAGGAAGAGGAAGCAACAACAGCAGAAGGGCAAGGATGGTCAGAAGAAGCCAAAGGGGGAAAAGACCTGCTACAATTGGCGGCAGAAGGGCCATCTCTCCAAGGATTGCAAGAATCCAAAGGTGTTGTTGAAATGCTACAACTGTGATAAGCTGGGGCATATTAAGAAGAACTGTCCGGAACCGATAAAGGACAGGCAGGTTGTGCAAGCTTATGCTTTGGGGGCTGTCCCGTCATCTTCGAAAGCTCCTACTGCTGAAGAGAAGGGGAAGAGTGTGGTGGTTCAAGGTACTCTTTCTATTTGTGGTGTTCCAGTTAGAGTGTTATTTGATACTGGAGCATCTCATTCTTTTGTTTGTAATGAGTTGGTAGACCGGTTGGGTTTGGAACCGGATATTGTTGATAGACCATTGGTAGTGACTAATCCAGTTGGGGGTTCGTCTTGTTTGTGTATGCTATGCCGTGGTCTAGTTATATCGAGTCATGATTGCTCTTTTGTTTGTGAGTGCTTTGTTCTGAATTTTGCGGGGTTCGGAATTATTTTGGGTATGGACTGGCTTAGGAAGTATGCGGCAAAGGTTGATTGTGAGAGATTGGAGGTGACAGTCGAGAATGTGGAAGGGTGAAAGGTTGTGATACGATGTAAGCATGAAGAAGGCGTCTTCATGAGCTTCATGTATTCGCTGGTTGTTCCACGGGATGGACTGTCATCGGTGCCAATCGTGAATGGATTCGAGGATGTCTTTGACGAGGTCAAAGGGTTACCGCCGCATAGGGAGATCGAGTTTCGTATCGATCTAGTTGAAGGAGCCAGACCCGTTGTGATGCCGCTTAGGCGGATGGCGCCTAAGGAACAGCAAGAGTTGAAGGTGCAAGTTGATGACCTTTTACGGAAAGGATTCATTCGGCGTAGTGTGTCCGAATGGGGTGCACCAGTTGTGTTCGCAACCAAAGCGGATGGATCGTTGAGGTTGTGTGTGGATTATCGTGAGCTGAATAAGGTGACTAAGAAGAACAAGTATCCATTGCCGAGAATAGATGACTTGTTTGATCAGCTTCACGAGGCTAAAGTGTTCTCTCAGATGGATTTGGCAACGGGATTTCACCAGTTGAGAGTAGCTAAGGATAGTGTGTCGAAGACTGCTTTTAGGACACCATCCGATTTTTATGAGTGGCTAGTAATGCCGTTTGGATTGACTAACGCACCAGCATATTTTGTGGATCTTATGAATAGAGTATTCAGAGATCAGTTGAACAAGTTCGTACTTGTGTTCGTAGATGATATTCTGATTTATTCCAGAACTGAAGAAGAGCACAAGACGCACTTGCATTTGGTTTTGGAAATCTTGCGGAAACATCAGCTGAAGGCTAAGTTTTCGAAGTGTCACTTCTGGAAGAGTGAAGTGAGGTTCTTAGGCCATGTTATCTCTGGTAATGGAATAGCGGTTGATCCCGCTAAGGTGGCAGCAATCCAGGATTGGGTTAGACCTAAGAATGAATCTGATGTGAGAAGTTTTCTTGGATTAGCAGGATATTATCGTCGGTTTATCAAAGACTTTTCCAAGATAGCTGCACCATTAACAGGATTGACGAAGAAGAACCAAGTGTTCGGTTGGGATGCTAAGTGTGAGCAAGCTTTTAGAATCCTGAAAGAGCGATTGACGAGTGCTCCTGTTTTGACTATTCCAAGTGGGAATGATGAGATGGTGGTTTACACCGATGCATGCGGTACTGGACTTGGAGCAGTGCTGATGCAGATGGATAGAGTTGTTGCGTATGCGAGTCGACAACTGAAGCCGCATGAAAGGAAATACCCGACTCATGATTTGGAGTTAGCGGCGATTGTTTTTGCTCTGAAGATATGGAGACATTATCTATTGGGAGTTCGATTCGAGTTGTTTACGGATCACAAGTCTTTGAAGTATCTTTTCTCCCAAAAGGATTTGAATCTTCGGCAGCAACGATGGCTAGAGTTTTTGGCATCATATGATTTTGGTATAGCTTATACTCCGGGAAAAGGTAACGCAGTAGCTGATGCGTTGAGTCGAAGACATGCAGGATTAGGAGCCATGTTTTCGGAATGGAAGAGTCTCGAGTATTTAGCTGGATTTGACTTCAGGCCCAGATGTGAATTGGAACCTGAAATGTTGGCAAACTTATCGATAAGGCCTACTCTAGTGGAAAGAATTGGCGAGGGGCAAAAGCGAGACGATAAGCTTGTCAATATTATCCGTGATTTGGAATCTGGGTTGGACCCGGAAAAGGATAAAGGATTCAAAGTTGATCAAGAAGGTTAGCTTCGGAAGCAAGGACGACTAGTTGTTCCCGATATCGATGAATTGAGAGATGAAGTTCTAAGGGAAAGTCATCACTCGAAGTTGACAATTCATCCAGGAGGAAATAAGATGTATCGGGACATGAAGAGAACCTATTACTGGGAAGGTATGAAGAAGGATGTTGGAAATTTTATTTCCAAGTGCATGAATTGCCAGTTGGTTAAAGCAGAGCAGAAGAAGCCCAGTGGATTGCTTCAGCCGTTAGAAGTTCCTACATGGAAGTGGGAGCAGATATCGATGGATTTTATCGATGGTCTACCTAGAACCAGAGCAGGGAATGAGGGGATTTGGGTCATAGTAGATCGTTTGACCAAGAGTGCAAGATTCATTCCTGTTCGATCGACTAGGACTGCATCGAAGTTGGCTGAATTGTATGTTAAGTGGATAGTTCGATTCCATGGTATTCCGAAGAGTATAGTGAGCGATCGAGATCCATTGTTCACTAGTGGATTTTGGAAGAGCTTTCAGGAAGTTTTGGGAACCGAGTTGTGTTTGAGTACAGCTTATCATCCCCAAACAGATGGTCAGACTGAGAGAGTCAATCGAGTTTTGGAAGATCTCTTGAGAGCATGTGTTTTGGATTTCGGAGGATCATGGGAAGATCACCTTCATTTGGTGGAGTTTGCATATAATAACAGTTATCAGTCTAGTATTGGTATGACACCATATGAAGCCTTGTATGGAAGACCGTGTAACTCTCCGACATGTTGGTTGGAAGCTGGAGAAAAACTGATGCTTGGGCCAGAGATGATTCGTCAGACTACGGATTTCATAGAGATCATTCGGCAACGAATGAAGGCAGCCCAGGATCGTCAGAAAAGTTATGCAGATAAACGTCGAAAGGAGTTTGTCAGGACACGATTCTTCGTCTTCCGAAAATTCCACGTCGACACTCACTTTATCGACTGCCGAGAAATCGAACGACGGAAAACCGAACACTGAGGGTTTTATTTAAGAAGAATTTAGGAAAGAAGAAGAGAAAAAGATAGAAATTAGGGAGGAGAGAAGAAGATAGGAAATAGAGGGAAAAGAAAATAGACAATTTTTAGAAAACAGAGAATTAGAAAAACAGAAGATAGAAAATTTTAAAAATAGAACGGAAAAAGAGAATAGAGAAAAAGGAAAAAAAACAGAAGAAAATAGGACGGGACAGAAAGGAAACAACAGAACAACAACAGAATCTCACAATTCGCAGCGGAACAACATATAATAATAAATGAATAATCTTTAAACAAAGAACTATTTCAGTTATTACATTACATACATTTCATTACATCATATCATCAGAGTATACAACAACATACATCAACAAACAGTGCAGCGGAAAAAGAAATACTATATAAATAATATGCCATGCCATCCAGCTTGCCTCCAGCAACTCCTGAATATCCAGAATATCCTGATAAACCTAACTCTTAACTGCCCGTGTGGAAATTGGTGGGCACCCAGAGTTTAGGAAGGAAAACAATAAACTCCGAGTCAGTCATGTGACTGGTGTGAGAACTCAAAACAGTTTATTTATCTTTAAAATCAAAAAGAGGAATATTTTTAAATTCAATTCGCAATGCTTTTAAAAATGAGACTACCATAAGACCTCCCACCACACACACAATGCAAACGCAGACTTGGAGGAGATTTCTTCTTATGTTAGTCAAAGATGCTTGATACGCATTAAAAGTAACATTTGATATTATTACTAGTGCATAGTGTAGAACAAATCCTTTCGAAAGTAAAGATATAAATCATAGCCAGCATAGGTACCATTATATTATGCCTACTAATAGCTACCATATTAAATGGCAGGTTCTACAACTAATACCGTACAAGTTTCGTATTGTTTCTTTGGATTTCCAACGAATGATCAGGCCAAGGAACTTCCCATTGCCACATGAGAATGCCTCTGGAAAGACATCCCCGAGAACCAAACCGGATCTCTGCCAACACAAGGCCGGGTTACCCCTAACTGGGTAACTACTGACACGAGCACGCCATTTCCCGGTCCTTTAGGACCTTTTCAACCGAGCGCTCGATATCCAACATCACACAATCATAAAGTGTTTTCAACATGAGTAAGTATCTGGGCTCCATACCATGATACCACCCTTTTCCAGAAGGAAATGCACATACCCTAAGGGGAGCTACAGCAACCCCTAATAACCTTGCTGCATCTTTCCTGTTTTGACCATTCCGGGATGTGAGGCTCGATGAATTCACGTCCACAAAAACATACTTTATACTAAAGCCATGCTTTGGGTCAACAAATGATCAACACAATGATCACTAAGATAGACGATCAAATAAATGATCCTATCACAATAATCAACACAATGATCATTTCAGCATCACTCAGCATGTCACATTACCAAACTGGGAATATATCGCTGATAACTTCAACTATATAACCTCTGAGCTCGTACGTCTCAGAGAAGGGTGTTAAGCTAAAAGAATAAATTCTCCGCCACCTCAGAAATATATTTGAAAGAAATCGGCTTTATATCTCAACTTGTAATGTCAGACATACAATCCATACAAGTCTGTTCCGGGATCGAACAAAACCGAAGGCACTTACAAAGAAGTCCTTGCAATCCGGATATTCACAATCCTGATCGGATTCACCATCACATATGGAATCTCTATACCAGGAGCTACCCAGTGCAGAGACAATCGATAGGTCATCCTATCACTCTCGCAAATACCGGTCTTCAACACCGATCTTCAATGCAATTCACAACGACGTATCACATATTCGGAATGGGTTATACGACCCCATGGTCCTTTCCCGGTTAACCCGAATAGTGAGCGCTTATTCAAAAATAAGTGTGCATTCAAATTCAAACAATTCACATCAAATACCCATTCAAAGGGAAATACTGATAGTCGGTTATTGAACTATCAATTGATATGCATACATCACCAGATTCCAAATAATTTTCCAAATTATTTATTTTCCAAAATATCTTTATAAGATATATAATTTCAACACTTCAAAAATAAATCAATATTTATTTTCAAACAAATTCCACTTTTCACATATAAATTCCATAATGAATTTATATTTCAAAATATCCATGCATATTCGATTTCAATAATTCATTTCAATTTATCTTCAAAAAGATAAATTCTAATTATTCACTTCATATTGGAAAACATTTCCATACTTATCAAAAATAAGTAATCGACAAATCTTTTTATTTTCAACCTTTGAAAATATTCAATATACTTAAATCGAATTAAGTATATTATTCATTCTTTAAGGGAAATCATTCTCTTAAACATTTTTATTTGGGCCAAAACGAATGTTGCGTAAAACATCGTTACAACGTCCCAAAATCACTAGTATAGGGATTCGAAATTAAATAGATATATAAATCCCGATACTATACAACCCATTTCCTTTCGGAAATCATTTACTATAACAACAGTGTTATAGTCCACCATTTCCTTTTATTTCTCGAAAACGTCTATTTCAACAATAAATGTTGAAATCTATGATTTCGAATCTCAACTCCTTTTAAAACATTGTTAGATCGTTTTAATTCTATTTAAAACATCTCATTCAAAACAATTTCTTTAATATATCATTCACTATTCAAAAACGTGAATATACTTCTTTAACAAATTCCATCCTTTTATTCATTTTCAAAGGATTATTCACAGTCTAAAACGTGAATATAACTCTATTTCTAAGTTATAACAATTAACTTATCAAAATAAGTCGTTTGTGAATTGATAAAACAACGTTTATAAATTCCATTTCTATTTATTTACAAAAACTTCCTTTTTATAAATTCCTTTATTAACCTATTCCAGTTTATAACTCAATTATAGACTAAAAGTTCATATTATAAGTTAACTACTTATAAACGATTATTTCACAAAATCATTCCTTAGAGTTTCATAATTATAAATCTTATAACTTATAAGATTCATTTATTTAACCCAATCTATTCTTCAAATAACTTCATAAAATTTATAAATCTACTGTTTATAAATTTCGTTTACAACTTCACCATTTATAATTCTATTGATTTCATTCTTTAATGAAATTCATTTTCAATTCATTCAAACACTTATAAAATCTCATTTTATAATCCCAACGTTTTAATTTACAAATATTCATTTGTAAATCCTTTAATATAAATCAATCTATATTATTCTTTAAAACGTCTTTAATTTCCTTTAAAAAAAACTTCACCATTCTGATTTATAAAATAATTAAATTTTATAAATCCTATATTTAACTTTTTATAACAAGTTCAGAATCCCAATTTAAACTCTTTTATAAAGTCATTAATTCCTTATTTTCAAAAATCAGCTTTTAACTATATTTCTTAAAAATCATAATTTTTATAACATTAAAAATTATAACGTTTATTTATTTGAAATGGATCAATTCCAAAGATATTTTATCTTTTCAAAAATCACTTTAAAAACATTTTTAAATCCCAAAATCTGGGTCCAATGATGCTACACACCAAATAGTCAATCACGACTACAACGATCCATCATATATCGTATATGATAATCAACGAATATCAAAATATCCATAATCAAATAAAAACTGTTGAGGAATCCAGTTGGATCCCTCCAACCTGTTTCCTGCATCCAAAAACATTAGCACAATACCAATTTCGCTCCAGTACGAAATTATCGCGGTATATGTTCTTATTAAATATTATCCGCTTAATAACGGCGTAATAGGGTCTCATCCGCTAAACAAAAAAATGCGGGAAATCAACAACTGCAATATATACATATGCCAATATATATATATTGATATTATATATAATACCAATTTCACTGTTTATGAAATATTCGCGGTATATGTTTTTATTAAATAACATCCGCTTACTAACGGCGCATAATGTGTATTTTAACAATCAATAATTTACAGTCATCATTCAAACATGCATTCAAATATTTTAAATCTAACTATTTAAAATAAAATCGAAATCTATTCGATTGAGTGAGAAGTTCTCACCTTGGTTTTAATTTCCGTTTTAGCTTTAATTTCTAATAAAATTAAACGCGCGTTTAATTTTACCCGAAATTCTCACTAACTCCAAACGACTCCAAACCAACTCCATCGCGTAGTGCTCGTCCATACGATTCCAACGCAACTGAGTTTGCATTTTTTCGACCTCGTATGAAAAAGTTATGTATTTTACAAGTTTGTACACAGTTTATATTCATAGATTTATAACTAACTTAATAAATTTCAACCTTAGCCAATCTCAGCCACAAGATTAACATCCAACGCCTCACGTACATCTCCCCCAATCACGTAACCATCTCCAGGCAATGAAACATGAGGCCGAACCCATCCTAGTTAGCTAGGGTTTGATTATTCTCCTTCCATAATCAACGAAATTCGATCACAACACCACCAATGCGAAGCACACGACGCGAGCTACCACCACCAGCCACCATTGGAAGTTCGGCCATCCCCTGCTACTCGCGCACGCAAGTGCACAGCCCCCACACGCGGCCCCCTAGACGCCACCACGCCACTCCAAATCGCATCACAACCGTTGATCTCCAAGCTCTTGTTGCCCTCTACATCTTTCATGTTGAGAGTTTCGTCTAATTGCTAGTGGATTGGAAGAAATCGAGGGGGGAAGGAGAAGAAATACTGGCCATTGAAACATGGGTGGCGGCTGTAACATAGAATTAGGGTTTAGGATATATTTTTTTTTTTTTTTTAATTTTGTGAAGAGAGAGGTGTATTTATAGAAAGAGCTAGCGTAAATACTATTCATCCCGGGAATTCCGAACTCCGATTTACGCGCCGTAACCAGCGTACCTAGGGTTTACCCCACGTTCCGGACACAATGGAACAGGTTTCGGAAGCTAATTCGGAAGTATGTGCGAGTTATGGCTACAAACGCTCAATTTAAATTAAACCGATTTAACTCGATTACTAGGCGTTTTAATTTGTACCGGACAAACGGTAAATCTAATTGACTTGAAATTTGAAACCTTACAATAATATCACATTACGGATCCGATGAAACTGGTTTCGTCGAATTCCGAGACTTTTTGAAAAATGGCTATTTTGACTCGCCAAATTTAAATTAAAAATAATTCGATGCGTTTCGAGCTGCCACGATCAAACGATAGCTCCGATTGACACGAAATTTGAAATCCGGTAATAACTAACTATTACGGATCCAATGGAACTGGTTTCGTTCAATTCTGAGACTGTTCAAAAATTGGCTATTTTACAATCGATTATTAAATATTAAAATATTCAATTTTCACAAATTTACTTTTAATTCGATTTTAAAAGTTCTAAAATATCATTCTAACTTCAATATGATAAAATAAAATTTTACAAATCATTTTCAATCATATTTAACTCTATTTTCAATTATTTCCATAATTTAACATATTAAATTATCGATTTAATAATCCAATTAAATCCAAAAATTCAAATAAAAATTTATTTGACTTAAAAATTCACTTATAAATATTTAAAAATAAATTAAATATTCAAATTTTAATTTCTAAAAATTCTGGGTCGTTACAATCTTTCCCCCTTAAAAGAATTTCGTCCTCGAAATTACAAGTAAGAAGATTACAGAACCTATTAACTTTCCAAAATCCATAGTTAAACTTTTTACCAATCTTTACTAAGTTTTCAAATCATACTTAGTTATCTTTTAAAAACAACTACTATTGTTTAACTTTCATTTCCAAAATCAAAGTTAAAGTTTTCAAAAATTTTCCAAATTTTCTCAAATTTTTCTAACGCCTTAAATTTCCGGAAAAATTCGTCATGTCTCCTTTGCGCGGCTCGATCCAAAAAAAAATGACAGTTTATATATCACAAATATACATCTCATCAAGTAATGAGGCATCCCGAAGGGAAAAAAGTGTAAAAGTACTGTATTTAATCCGAGATATGTACCTTATATTTTATTAGCAAGCATATACGGCTAATATAGCGCTAAAGCGAACTCCAAATGCGAAGCAAACGCGATCCGCACCTACTAAACTCAACAAACAACATGAGAACCATGCACATATGCAAATAATCTCAATATACAACATATAGCAACATAACTATACATGTCACATAGCAAATGCAACTAAAGCAATATATATTCAACCATCAACCAATGACATCCATAACCAATCAATATTCATTTATATTCTCATTCATATTCAATGAATTTGGGTTTTCACTTTAAATCATATTTGATTTATTTACATTGGATTTTATCAACATTCATTCTTATTTTTAATTAGTTTGCATTCACTAATTAAATCCAATTCACATTCAATTCTATTCAAATTTATTTACTTTCAATTTGAATTCAATTACATAGCTTCCAATTTCATTAACACTTAATGAATTACATACAATCATCTAACAATCATATAACAATCAATGTTTATTAATTTCAACCAAATTCCTTTACTTATATTCATTCAATTTGGTTTAACACCATCACTTTCAATTTGTTTAATTAAATTGATTTCATTCAATTTATTCAACTCCCAATAACATTTGATTTCAATGAACTAACACTTATATTCATTATTACTTACAACTCATATTCATAAATATATTCATAAAGTTTCACTTCTTATATATATAAGTTTATTTCATAATTGTAATTCACATTAATTATAATTCAATTCTTATAATTCTTTTGCTTATACAATTATTCTTTAATTTAGATTATTCAAACAACCTAACAATCAACTTATACACTTTGATAATTTTGAAAAATTATTCCTTTATATATAAAATATAATCGAGGCAAAATTATTCCATTTACCCAATTTAAAATCAATACTGTGTCGAATTGTTCTATTCAAGTGTTTAGGAACCCCTTCGGCTCAGTTTCGAGGCTGTGCTGACGAAAGTTCATATGCCACTTAATAAACCAATCATCACAATATAAAACAATTTTTATATTCACTAACAAATACGCTCTCATAGCTATTATTACACTCAAACTCATTCTAGAGTACTGCTGACTCTATCTCTAATGAATTAATACCCAACAGAACCATGGTTGTCGCTTAACCATCAGAGCTCTGATACCACATTGTCAGATCCAGGCTTTTCAACCATCGACAGAAGTCACAACCGGTAGGCTTTTCAACCATCCCAGCCCCACCGTGGCAACAACTGGTATCCCAAACTTGCTTTTACGGCCAGCCTCTCGACTGTCTCAGGTTACACCTAACCAACCCCCTAAAAGAGGATGTGTGGGAGTAAGAGTCTCCCGTTCGCCACCTAACCGCGAAGCGAGAATCCCCCATCACATAGCCCAATAGCTTAACAAGACTGGTGTGAGAACTAAAAACAGTTTATTTATCTTTAAAATCAAAAAGAGGAATATTTTTAAATTCAATTCGCAATGCTTTTAAAAATGAGACTACCATAAGACCTCCCACCACACACACAATGCAAACGCAGACTTGGAGGAGATTTCTTCTTATGTTAGTCAAAGATGCTTGATACGCATTAAAAGTAACATTTGATATTATTACTAGTGCATAGTGTAGAACAAATCCTTTCGAAAGTAAAGATATAAATCATAGCCAGCATAGGTACCATTATATTATGCCTACTAATAGCTACCATATTAAATGGCAGGTTCTACAACTAATACCGTACAAGTTTCGTATTGTTTCTTTGGATTTCCAACGAATGATCAGGCCAAGGAACTTCCCATTGCCACATGAGAATGCCTCTGGAAAGACATCCCCGAGAACCAAACCGGATCTCTGCCAACACAAGGCCGGGTTACCCCTAACTGGGTAACTACTGACACGAGCACGCCATTTCCCGGTCCTTTAGGACCTTTTCAACCGAGCGCTCGATATCCAACATCACACAATCATAAAGTGTTTTCAACATGAGTAAGTATCTGGGCTCCATACCATGATACCACCCTTTTCCAGAAGGAAATGCACATACCCTAAGGGGAGCTACAGCAACCCCTAATAACCTTGCTGCATCTTTCCTGTTTTGACCATTCCGGGATGTGAGGCTCGATGAATTCACGTCCACAAAAACATACTTTATACTAAAGCCATGCTTTGGGTCAACAAATGATCAACACAATGATCACTAAGATAGACGATCAAATAAATGATCCTATCACAATAATCAACACAATGATCATTTCAGCATCACTCAGCATGTCACATTACCAAACTGGGAATATATCGCTGATAACTTCAACTATATAACCTCTGAGCTCGTACGTCTCAGAGAAGGGTGTTAAGCTAAAAGAATAAATTCTCCGCCACCTCAGAAATATATTTGAAAGAAATCGGCTTTATATCTCAACTTGTAATGTCAGACATACAATCCATACAAGTCTGTTCCGGGATCGAACAAAACCGAAGGCACTTACAAAGAAGTCCTTGCAATCCGGATATTCACAATCCTGATCGGATTCACCATCACATATGGAATCTCTATACCAGGAGCTACCCAGTGCAGAGACAATCGATAGGTCATCCTATCACTCTCGCAAATACCGGTCTTCAACACCGATCTTCAATGCAATTCACAACGACGTATCACATATTCGGAATGGGTTATACGACCCCATGGTCCTTTCCCGGTTAACCCGAATAGTGAGCGCTTATTCAAAAATAAGTGTGCATTCAAATTCAAACAATTCACATCAAATACCCATTCAAAGGGAAATACTGATAGTCGGTTATTGAACTATCAATTGATATGCATACATCACCAGATTCCAAATAATTTTCCAAATTATTTATTTTCCAAAATATCTTTATAAGATATATAATTTCAACACTTCAAAAATAAATCAATATTTATTTTCAAACAAATTCCACTTTTCACATATAAATTCCATAATGAATTTATATTTCAAAATATCCATGCATATTCGATTTCAATAATTCATTTCAATTTATCTTCAAAAAGATAAATTCTAATTATTCACTTCATATTGGAAAACATTTCCATACTTATCAAAAATAAGTAATCGACAAATCTTTTTATTTTCAACCTTTGAAAATATTCAATATACTTAAATCGAATTAAGTATATTATTCATTCTTTAAGGGAAATCATTCTCTTAAACATTTTTATTTGGGCCAAAACGAATGTTGCGTAAAACATCGTTACAACGTCCCAAAATCACTAGTATAGGGATTCGAAATTAAATAGATATATAAATCCCGATACTATACAACCCATTTCCTTTCGGAAATCATTTACTATAACAACAGTGTTATAGTCCACCATTTCCTTTTATTTCTCGAAAACGTCTATTTCAACAATAAATGTTGAAATCTATGATTTCGAATCTCAACTCCTTTTAAAACATTGTTAGATCGTTTTAATTCTATTTAAAACATCTCATTCAAAACAATTTCTTTAATATATCATTCACTATTCAAAAACGTGAATATACTTCTTTAACAAATTCCATCCTTTTATTCATTTTCAAAGGATTATTCACAGTCTAAAACGTGAATATAACTCTATTTCTAAGTTATAACAATTAACTTATCAAAATAAGTCGTTTGTGAATTGATAAAACAACGTTTATAAATTCCATTTCTATTTATTTACAAAAACTTCCTTTTTATAAATTCCTTTATTAACCTATTCCAGTTTATAACTCAATTATAGACTAAAAGTTCATATTATAAGTTAACTACTTATAAACGATTATTTCACAAAATCATTCCTTAGAGTTTCATAATTATAAATCTTATAACTTATAAGATTCATTTATTTAACCCAATCTATTCTTCAAATAACTTCATAAAATTTATAAATCTACTGTTTATAAATTTCGTTTACAACTTCACCATTTATAATTCTATTGATTTCATTCTTTAATGAAATTCATTTTCAATTCATTCAAACACTTATAAAATCTCATTTTATAATCCCAACGTTTTAATTTACAAATATTCATTTGTAAATCCTTTAATATAAATCAATCTATATTATTCTTTAAAACGTCTTTAATTTCCTTTAAAAAAAACTTCACCATTCTGATTTATAAAATAATTAAATTTTATAAATCCTATATTTAACTTTTTATAACAAGTTCAGAATCCCAATTTAAACTCTTTTATAAAGTCATTAATTCCTTATTTTCAAAAATCAGCTTTTAACTATATTTCTTAAAAATCATAATTTTTATAACATTAAAAATTATAACGTTTATTTATTTGAAATGGATCAATTCCAAAGATATTTTATCTTTTCAAAAATCACTTTAAAAACATTTTTAAATCCCAAAATCTGGGTCCAATGATGCTACACACCAAATAGTCAATCACGACTACAACGATCCATCATATATCGTATATGATAATCAACGAATATCAAAATATCCATAATCAAATAAAAACTGTTGAGGAATCCAGTTGGATCCCTCCAACCTGTTTCCTGCATCCAAAAACATTAGCACAATACCAATTTCGCTCCAGTACGAAATTATCGCGGTATATGTTCTTATTAAATATTATCCGCTTAATAACGGCGTAATAGGGTCTCATCCGCTAAACAAAAAAATGCGGGAAATCAACAACTGCAATATATACATATGCCAATATATATATATTGATATTATATATAATACCAATTTCACTGTTTATGAAATATTCGCGGTATATGTTTTTATTAAATAACATCCGCTTACTAACGGCGCATAATGTGTATTTTAACAATCAATAATTTACAGTCATCATTCAAACATGCATTCAAATATTTTAAATCTAACTATTTAAAATAAAATCGAAATCTATTCGATTGAGTGAGAAGTTCTCACCTTGGTTTTAATTTCCGTTTTAGCTTTAATTTCTAATAAAATTAAACGCGCGTTTAATTTTACCCGAAATTCTCACTAACTCCAAACGACTCCAAACCAACTCCATCGCGTAGTGCTCGTCCATACGATTCCAACGCAACTGAGTTTGCATTTTTTCGACCTCGTATGAAAAAGTTATGTATTTTACAAGTTTGTACACAGTTTATATTCATAGATTTATAACTAACTTAATAAATTTCAACCTTAGCCAATCTCAGCCACAAGATTAACATCCAACGCCTCACGTACATCTCCCCCAATCACGTAACCATCTCCAGGCAATGAAACATGAGGCCGAACCCATCCTAGTTAGCTAGGGTTTGATTATTCTCCTTCCATAATCAACGAAATTCGATCACAACACCACCAATGCGAAGCACACGACGCGAGCTACCACCACCAGCCACCATTGGAAGTTCGGCCATCCCCTGCTACTCGCGCACGCAAGTGCACAGCCCCCACACGCGGCCCCCTAGACGCCACCACGCCACTCCAAATCGCATCACAACCGTTGATCTCCAAGCTCTTGTTGCCCTCTACATCTTTCATGTTGAGAGTTTCGTCTAATTGCTAGTGGATTGGAAGAAATCGAGGGGGGAAGGAGAAGAAATACTGGCCATTGAAACATGGGTGGCGGCTGTAACATAGAATTAGGGTTTAGGATATATTTTTTTTTTTTTTTTAATTTTGTGAAGAGAGAGGTGTATTTATAGAAAGAGCTAGCGTAAATACTATTCATCCCGGGAATTCCGAACTCCGATTTACGCGCCGTAACCAGCGTACCTAGGGTTTACCCCACGTTCCGGACACAATGGAACAGGTTTCGGAAGCTAATTCGGAAGTATGTGCGAGTTATGGCTACAAACGCTCAATTTAAATTAAACCGATTTAACTCGATTACTAGGCGTTTTAATTTGTACCGGACAAACGGTAAATCTAATTGACTTGAAATTTGAAACCTTACAATAATATCACATTACGGATCCGATGAAACTGGTTTCGTCGAATTCCGAGACTTTTTGAAAAATGGCTATTTTGACTCGCCAAATTTAAATTAAAAATAATTCGATGCGTTTCGAGCTGCCACGATCAAACGATAGCTCCGATTGACACGAAATTTGAAATCCGGTAATAACTAACTATTACGGATCCAATGGAACTGGTTTCGTTCAATTCTGAGACTGTTCAAAAATTGGCTATTTTACAATCGATTATTAAATATTAAAATATTCAATTTTCACAAATTTACTTTTAATTCGATTTTAAAAGTTCTAAAATATCATTCTAACTTCAATATGATAAAATAAAATTTTACAAATCATTTTCAATCATATTTAACTCTATTTTCAATTATTTCCATAATTTAACATATTAAATTATCGATTTAATAATCCAATTAAATCCAAAAATTCAAATAAAAATTTATTTGACTTAAAAATTCACTTATAAATATTTAAAAATAAATTAAATATTCAAATTTTAATTTCTAAAAATTCTGGGTCGTTACAATCTTTCCCCCTTAAAAGAATTTCGTCCTCGAAATTACAAGTAAGAAGATTACAGAACCTATTAACTTTCCAAAATCCATAGTTAAACTTTTTACCAATCTTTACTAAGTTTTCAAATCATACTTAGTTATCTTTTAAAAACAACTACTATTGTTTAACTTTCATTTCCAAAATCAAAGTTAAAGTTTTCAAAAATTTTCCAAATTTTCTCAAATTTTTCTAACGCCTTAAATTTCCGGAAAAATTCGTCATGTCTCCTTTGCGCGGCTCGATCCAAAAAAAAATGACAGTTTATATATCACAAATATACATCTCATCAAGTAATGAGGCATCCCGAAGGGAAAAAAGTGTAAAAGTACTGTATTTAATCCGAGATATGTACCTTATATTTTATTAGCAAGCATATACGGCTAATATAGCGCTAAAGCGAACTCCAAATGCGAAGCAAACGCGATCCGCACCTACTAAACTCAACAAACAACATGAGAACCATGCACATATGCAAATAATCTCAATATACAACATATAGCAACATAACTATACATGTCACATAGCAAATGCAACTAAAGCAATATATATTCAACCATCAACCAATGACATCCATAACCAATCAATATTCATTTATATTCTCATTCATATTCAATGAATTTGGGTTTTCACTTTAAATCATATTTGATTTATTTACATTGGATTTTATCAACATTCATTCTTATTTTTAATTAGTTTGCATTCACTAATTAAATCCAATTCACATTCAATTCTATTCAAATTTATTTACTTTCAATTTGAATTCAATTACATAGCTTCCAATTTCATTAACACTTAATGAATTACATACAATCATCTAACAATCATATAACAATCAATGTTTATTAATTTCAACCAAATTCCTTTACTTATATTCATTCAATTTGGTTTAACACCATCACTTTCAATTTGTTTAATTAAATTGATTTCATTCAATTTATTCAACTCCCAATAACATTTGATTTCAATGAACTAACACTTATATTCATTATTACTTACAACTCATATTCATAAATATATTCATAAAGTTTCACTTCTTATATATATAAGTTTATTTCATAATTGTAATTCACATTAATTATAATTCAATTCTTATAATTCTTTTGCTTATACAATTATTCTTTAATTTAGATTATTCAAACAACCTAACAATCAACTTATACACTTTGATAATTTTGAAAAATTATTCCTTTATATATAAAATATAATCGAGGCAAAATTATTCCATTTACCCAATTTAAAATCAATACTGTGTCGAATTGTTCTATTCAAGTGTTTAGGAACCCCTTCGGCTCAGTTTCGAGGCTGTGCTGACGAAAGTTCATATGCCACTTAATAAACCAATCATCACAATATAAAACAATTTTTATATTCACTAACAAATACGCTCTCATAGCTATTATTACACTCAAACTCATTCTAGAGTACTGCTGACTCTATCTCTAATGAATTAATACCCAACAGAACCATGGTTGTCGCTTAACCATCAGAGCTCTGATACCACATTGTCAGATCCAGGCTTTTCAACCATCGACAGAAGTCACAACCGGTAGGCTTTTCAACCATCCCAGCCCCACCGTGGCAACAACTGGTATCCCAAACTTGCTTTTACGGCCAGCCTCTCGACTGTCTCAGGTTACACCTAACCAACCCCCTAAAAGAGGATGTGTGGGAGTAAGAGTCTCCCGTTCGCCACCTAACCGCGAAGCGAGAATCCCCCATCACATAGCCCAATAGCTTAACAAGACTGGTGTGAGAACTAAAAACAGTTTATTTATCTTTAAAATCAAAAAGAGGAATATTTTTAAATTCAATTCGCAATGCTTTTAAAAATGAGACTACCATAAGACCTCCCACCACACACACAATGCAAACGCAGACTTGGAGGAGATTTCTTCTTATGTTAGTCAAAGATGCTTGATACGCATTAAAAGTAACATTTGATATTATTACTAGTGCATAGTGTAGAACAAATCCTTTCGAAAGTAAAGATATAAATCATAGCCAGCATAGGTACCATTATATTATGCCTACTAATAGCTACCATATTAAATGGCAGGTTCTACAACTAATACCGTACAAGTTTCGTATTGTTTCTTTGGATTTCCAACGAATGATCAGGCCAAGGAACTTCCCATTGCCACATGAGAATGCCTCTGGAAAGACATCCCCGAGAACCAAACCGGATCTCTGCCAACACAAGGCCGGGTTACCCCTAACTGGGTAACTACTGACACGAGCACGCCATTTCCCGGTCCTTTAGGACCTTTTCAACCGAGCGCTCGATATCCAACATCACACAATCATAAAGTGTTTTCAACATGAGTAAGTATCTGGGCTCCATACCATGATACCACCCTTTTCCAGAAGGAAATGCACATACCCTAAGGGGAGCTACAGCAACCCCTAATAACCTTGCTGCATCTTTCCTGTTTTGACCATTCCGGGATGTGAGGCTCGATGAATTCACGTCCACAAAAACATACTTTATACTAAAGCCATGCTTTGGGTCAACAAATGATCAACACAATGATCACTAAGATAGACGATCAAATAAATGATCCTATCACAATAATCAACACAATGATCATTTCAGCATCACTCAGCATGTCACATTACCAAACTGGGAATATATCGCTGATAACTTCAACTATATAACCTCTGAGCTCGTACGTCTCAGAGAAGGGTGTTAAGCTAAAAGAATAAATTCTCCGCCACCTCAGAAATATATTTGAAAGAAATCGGCTTTATATCTCAACTTGTAATGTCAGACATACAATCCATACAAGTCTGTTCCGGGATCGAACAAAACCGAAGGCACTTACAAAGAAGTCCTTGCAATCCGGATATTCACAATCCTGATCGGATTCACCATCACATATGGAATCTCTATACCAGGAGCTACCCAGTGCAGAGACAATCGATAGGTCATCCTATCACTCTCGCAAATACCGGTCTTCAACACCGATCTTCAATGCAATTCACAACGACGTATCACATATTCGGAATGGGTTATACGACCCCATGGTCCTTTCCCGGTTAACCCGAATAGTGAGCGCTTATTCAAAAATAAGTGTGCATTCAAATTCAAACAATTCACATCAAATACCCATTCAAAGGGAAATACTGATAGTCGGTTATTGAACTATCAATTGATATGCATACATCACCAGATTCCAAATAATTTTCCAAATTATTTATTTTCCAAAATATCTTTATAAGATATATAATTTCAACACTTCAAAAATAAATCAATATTTATTTTCAAACAAATTCCACTTTTCACATATAAATTCCATAATGAATTTATATTTCAAAATATCCATGCATATTCGATTTCAATAATTCATTTCAATTTATCTTCAAAAAGATAAATTCTAATTATTCACTTCATATTGGAAAACATTTCCATACTTATCAAAAATAAGTAATCGACAAATCTTTTTATTTTCAACCTTTGAAAATATTCAATATACTTAAATCGAATTAAGTATATTATTCATTCTTTAAGGGAAATCATTCTCTTAAACATTTTTATTTGGGCCAAAACGAATGTTGCGTAAAACATCGTTACAACGTCCCAAAATCACTAGTATAGGGATTCGAAATTAAATAGATATATAAATCCCGATACTATACAACCCATTTCCTTTCGGAAATCATTTACTATAACAACAGTGTTATAGTCCACCATTTCCTTTTATTTCTCGAAAACGTCTATTTCAACAATAAATGTTGAAATCTATGATTTCGAATCTCAACTCCTTTTAAAACATTGTTAGATCGTTTTAATTCTATTTAAAACATCTCATTCAAAACAATTTCTTTAATATATCATTCACTATTCAAAAACGTGAATATACTTCTTTAACAAATTCCATCCTTTTATTCATTTTCAAAGGATTATTCACAGTCTAAAACGTGAATATAACTCTATTTCTAAGTTATAACAATTAACTTATCAAAATAAGTCGTTTGTGAATTGATAAAACAACGTTTATAAATTCCATTTCTATTTATTTACAAAAACTTCCTTTTTATAAATTCCTTTATTAACCTATTCCAGTTTATAACTCAATTATAGACTAAAAGTTCATATTATAAGTTAACTACTTATAAACGATTATTTCACAAAATCATTCCTTAGAGTTTCATAATTATAAATCTTATAACTTATAAGATTCATTTATTTAACCCAATCTATTCTTCAAATAACTTCATAAAATTTATAAATCTACTGTTTATAAATTTCGTTTACAACTTCACCATTTATAATTCTATTGATTTCATTCTTTAATGAAATTCATTTTCAATTCATTCAAACACTTATAAAATCTCATTTTATAATCCCAACGTTTTAATTTACAAATATTCATTTGTAAATCCTTTAATATAAATCAATCTATATTATTCTTTAAAACGTCTTTAATTTCCTTTAAAAAAAACTTCACCATTCTGATTTATAAAATAATTAAATTTTATAAATCCTATATTTAACTTTTTATAACAAGTTCAGAATCCCAATTTAAACTCTTTTATAAAGTCATTAATTCCTTATTTTCAAAAATCAGCTTTTAACTATATTTCTTAAAAATCATAATTTTTATAACATTAAAAATTATAACGTTTATTTATTTGAAATGGATCAATTCCAAAGATATTTTATCTTTTCAAAAATCACTTTAAAAACATTTTTAAATCCCAAAATCTGGGTCCAATGATGCTACACACCAAATAGTCAATCACGACTACAACGATCCATCATATATCGTATATGATAATCAACGAATATCAAAATATCCATAATCAAATAAAAACTGTTGAGGAATCCAGTTGGATCCCTCCAACCTGTTTTCCTGCATCCAAAAACATTAGCACAATAGCAATTTCGCTCCAGTACGAAATTATCGCGGTATATGTTCTTATTAAATATTATCCGCTTAATAACGGCGTAATAGGGTCTCATCCGCTAAACAAAAAAATGCGGGAAATCAACAACTGCAATATATACATATGCCAATATATATATATTGATATTATATATAATACCAATTTCACTGTTTATGAAATATTCGCGGTATATGTTTTTATTAAATAACATCCGCTTACTAACGGCGCATAATGTCTATTTTAACAATCAATAATTTACAGTCATCATTCAAACATGCATTCAAATATTTTAAATCTAACTATTTAAAATAAAATCGAAATCTATTCGATTGAGTGAGAAGTTCTCACCTTGGTTTTAATTTCCGTTTTAGCTTTAATTTCGAATAAAATTAAACGCGCGTTTAATTTTACCCGAAATTCTCACTAACTCCAAACGACTCCAAACCAACTCCATCGCGTAGTGCTCGTCCATACGATTCCAACGCAACTGAGTTTGCATTTTTTCGACCTCGTATGAAAAAGTTATGTATTTTACAAGTTTGTACACAATTTATATTCATAAATTTATAACTAACTTAATAAATTTCAACCTTAGCCAATCTCAGCCACAAGATTAACATCCAACGCCTCACGTACATCTCCCCCAATCACGTAACCATCTCCAGGCAATGAAACATGAGGCCGAACCCATCCTAGTTAGCTAGGGTTTGATTATTCTCCTTCCATAATCAACGAAATTCGATCACAACACCACCAATGCGAAGCACACGACGCGAGCTACCACCACCAGCCACCATTGGAAGTTCGGCCATCCCCTGCTACTCGCGCACGCAAGTGCACAGCCCCCACACGCGGCCCCCTAGACGCCACCACGCCACTCCAAATCGCATCACAACCGTTGATCTCCAAGCTCTTGTTGCCCTCTACATCTTTCATGTTGAGAGTTTCGTCTAATTGCTAGTGGATTGGAAGAAATCGAGGGGGGAAGGAGAAGAAATACTGGCCATTGAAACATGGGTGGCGGCTGTAACATAGAATTAGGGTTTAGGATATTTTTTTTTTATTTTTTTAATTTTGTGAAGAGAGAGGTGTATTTATAGAAAGAGCTAGCGTAAATACTATTCATCCCGGGAATTCCGAACTCCGATTTACGCGCCGTAACCAGCGTACCTAGGGTTTACCCCACATTCCGGACACAATGGAATAGGTTTCGGAAGCTAATTCGGAAGTATGTGCGAGTTATGGCTACAAACGCTCAATTTAAATTAAACCGATTTAACTCGATTACTAGGCGTTTTAATTTGTACCGGACAAACGGTAAATCTAATTGACTTGAAATTTGAAACCTTACAATAATATCACATTACGGATCCGATGAAACTGGTTTCGTCGAATTCCGAGACTTTTTGAAAAATGGCTATTTTGACTCGCCAAATTTAAATTAAAAATAATTCGATGCGTTTCGAGCTGCCACGATCAAACGATAGCTCCGATTGACACGAAATTTGAAATCCGGTAATAACTAACTATTACGGATCCAATGGAACTGGTTTCGTTCAATTCTGAGACTGTTCAAAAATTGGCTATTTTACAATCGATTATTAAATATTAAAATATTCAATTTTCACAAATTTACTTTTAATTCGATTTTAAAAGTTCTAAAATATCATTCTAACTTCAATATGATAAAATAAAATTTTACAAATCATTTTCAATCATATTTAACTCTATTTTCAATTATTTCCATAATTTAACATATTAAATTATCGATTTAATAATCCAATTAAATCCAAAAATTCAAATAAAAATTTATTTGACTTAAAAATTCACTTATAAATATTTAAAAATAAATTAAATATTCAAATTTTAATTTCTAAAAATTCTGGGTCGTTACAGAGTTGGAGTTCGACATAGGTGACATGGTTTTTGTGAAGATTTCTCCATTGAAGAATGCTATTCGATTCGGGAAGAAAGGAAAATTGACCCCGAGATTTGTTGGACCATTCCCGATTATCGAGCGAATTGGAAAGCTCGCTTATAGATTGGAGTTACCGGAAAAGATGGCGGGTGTGCATAATGTTTTTCATGTATCGTATCTACGGAAGTATGTGCATGACTCGAGCACAGTGGTTCCTGCTGATAGCTGTGAAGATTTGGAGGTTGATCCAGTTGTTACGAGACCTCGTAAGCCGCTTCGTGTTGTAGAAACCGACATGAAATAGCTTAGGAGGAAGACGATTACGTTGCTCAAGGTACAATGGAGTGATGATGTTAACGACTGTACATGGGAGGAGGAAGAGAGGATGAAGGCAGCTCATCCTGAACTCTTCGAGGTATGGCCCTAAGGTGTCGTGACATCTCATGAATTTGTAACTTGTTCTAATCTTAGAATTCTGCATGCTAGGCTAGAATTTGGATGCATGGTTTGTTGATTGCTATGGATGGTAGGCATGCAGAATAGTTTTGGTTGCTCTTGTTTGTTTGGAATTTCGGGGGCGAAATTCCTAAGGGGGAGAGAATTTAACGACCCGTATTTTACGTGTCGATGATATCGTAGAATTATTAGGTCGTTGGTATTGTTTATGTCGTCCAAAGCTTAAGTCGTCCGGAGTTAGCTCGTGAGCGATTTAGTGAGGTAGAACGACCTAGGAGTTAGGTTGTGTAAAAGTTATGTCGTGTGAAAGATAGGTCGGGTGGAGCGACCTATAAAGGTAACGACCTAAGTATATTGAGCGACCTATAGGATTGGGCCGACCTAGGCGAGTTAACGACCTAAGAGTGTGGGCCACTTATAGGATTAGCGACCTATAGGATGGGAACGACCTAAGGTAGATATCCGACCTATAGAAATGAGTGACTTAGGGTTAGCGACCTAGCAGTTAGGCGAGTTAACGGGTTGAAGGTAGTTAACGACCTAAGAGCTATCGGGTTAGAGGTCCCAACGACCTAGTAGTAAGCGACCTAAAGTAGAGTGTTGCGTAGAGTTAGGTCAAGTGTAGCGACCTAAGAAGGGTAGCGACCTAAGGAGGCTAGTTACGATTGGTTAGGTCGTAAACGACCTAAGTTAGAATGCTATGTTTGTTAGGTCGCAGGGATGATAGGTCGCGTGAGTGATAGATCGTGGGGTTGCTTAACCCAGTTAGGTCGATCGGTCGCATGGATCGTTAGGTCGCGTGAGTACACCAGTTAGGTCGGGGAAGTGGCTAGGTTGTTAGGTCGTGATGTTTTAGGTCGTGGATGACCTAATAGTGAGCGACCTAAAACCAAGCGACCTAAAAACTGCCTATAAATACACGGCCATTTCCTCACTTTTTGGCACCGGATTTTGAAGCGACGAAGTGCTGCCATTTTGAGAGCTCGACTACAACATTTCTTCACTTCTTTTCTCTACTCTAATCTTGTGCTAACATCCATCCAAGATCGAAGATCCAAGAGCCAAAGTTGAAGATCTTCATCCAACAAAGTGAGATTTCATCGTTTCAAGCGGGATTTCGACAAATCAAGCTTGAATCCTTGCTGTCCAGATCTGAAGTGAATAGTTTTTGAAGTGTTTGGGTGATTCGGTGAGTGGTAGTTATCTCTCACACGGACCCAAAGGAGTATATTGGATTGGTGGCTTGTTGAGTGTTAAAGTTAGAGATTTCATGCATTTTTCTTAGTTCCAAGACTAGATTCATTACTTTTGAAGATGTTTACCTATGCAAGTTCAATTAACAAGTTATAGAGACAAAACCCATGTTTTATATTTGATAGATCTATGCTAAAATCCATGATTTCATATATGTTAGACTTATGCTCATTTATTTACGAAATTGCCATTATAGTTGATATTGCTTGATTAGATCTTGTTTGAATGCTTGATTGTTTGGATGTATGATTGATTTGATTGTCTCGAGTTAGCTTGTAGTTGATTTGGGACAAGATGGTTGAAGATGATTCAAAAGCTAAGTGGAAAGGCTCTTGAATGGTGAAAGCTGCTGTGGCATATGAAGCGGATGATGAAGCTCATATGGATGGGTTCGAGGACTTTGCTATAGTTAGAGGAAGCGAAGTATGATGACGAAATGGACTTTGCCATGATATGTTGAGGCGAAGTATGATGATGAGATGGACTTTGTTAAGATGCGTTGGAGCAAAGCATGATGTGGAAGCCTTGGTTTAATCCAGACGGGATCATCCCAAGCATGTTGATTACTCGATGATGCGGTTCGAGTTGGTGGATAATGGTGGGCTCGAGAGGTGTTTGAGCTATAATGGAAATAGTCGTCGAGGGGGATGACTAGAAGGCTGAGATCTTATCGTTATTGAAGGTTCTAGCAAGCTCAAAGCAAGAGTACGTTGGGTAGATCCGTTATACCCAGGCGCGGGTCATGATGACGTGCTAGTACTCTGGGTAGATTCGTTATACCTAGGCACGGGTCACGATGACGTGAGGAGTTATGTCTAGAACCGGGGTTGCCATTAGCCCTTGACGGATGGTTGAAAGATGAGTTGGTCATTCAATTAACGATAAAATCAAGGCAATGATAACAGTGATAGCCAGAGTCATGGATGTTTGGTTGTATCATCATTCGGTCTCAAGAGCGGTGTTTTCTGGGTGCTTATCTGATCTTGGTTTAGGCCTTGGGGGTTTGTATTTGGAAAACATCGACCTTGATTCGAGTGATTATTGCTTTACTTTAATTATCTGCTTTGCTATGCTTGCTTCTCCTTAGTGTGTGTCTGGGGGCTATCACTGTAGAAAGAGGTGGAGAGGGATGATTTGGGTTCCTATTCCTTTTATCCTTTATGTTCCTTTGGTATGTTTGACAGTTGATTTACTGCTCACTAAGACTGTTGTCTGACTCAAGGTTTTATGTCTCCTCTTATTACCTTGGGCTGTTCATCCATGTTTGGGATGGGCAGACTAGGTGACAGGTGGCAGGTGCTGATCTTAGTGGCTCACGCTGATGATGACGAAGACGAGCAGGAGGCTTTACATATTATTTTCATATTCTATGTACTGGATATTCCGCTGATTGTTGATTACTCTGAGTGCTATGTAGTGAGGCTTCTTGTATTCATGATTCAGACCATGTATAAAGCTATTATGATTAGATGATGATATTCTGTTCTATGTGAGCTTCACTATATTATATTCCTCTATTGTATTTTATCCATGCGCTGTGAGTTTTACGATAGAGTCTGCAATGTTTATTCTACCCCTTGACTTTCGTCCATGGCTGCCTGGCACACTTTCGGCGCACTATTCCCTTGTTTCCGTGCGGGAGTCATGGGCGGTCGTCACAATAAACATGTTTGCTGGACTATAAATAAGGATTGCAATGTTCACGTATTTATTTAATTGATTTCATCAATTAGGGTCTGTTTTGAAGTGGAAGATTAAAATTAATTGGAAATAAATTTGTTAAAATATTTCAATTGAAAAAGGAAAAGAAACAAAGTGCAATTAATAAAATTTACGGAAGAATGTTTTCATTATGAATGTACATTATTTGGAAATATAAGAATTCATTTAATATTGTATAAGTTGATCATTTTAGAATATAAGAATGTTTACATTACGTATTGCATGTAACAAATAAGCATTTTAAGGAAAATAAAAGAATGTTGAGGAAATAAAGTGAACGTTTCCATTCTAAATATAAGAAAGTGGAGAAATTAACACTGCAATGGATAGACTTATCAGCTTTTAATTTACATCTAAATTTGTTTAGACCAATTTGGAAATTAATAAAATTGTGGATATATTTTGAAACGTAAACGAAACGTCTAGATTTACATTTGTAAATATGTTTAAAATAAAATGTAAATGATAAGGAATTTATATATTTCCTTAATCCATAACGTGTGTAATTAATATTATTTATCTTTTGGGACCACCTCCGTTTGCACGTCAAAATTCGTGCGCACCTATTCTTTTGCGATCTATCTATAAATTGGCGGTGAAACCCTAGCCTCCATCTTCATTCCTCTGTATAGTCTCTTCTTCAACTTCTTCTCTTCTTCAATGGCAACAGACAATTTCTAGATCCAGTTTCAATCCAAATAAAAGTCAAAATTCAAACTCCACTAAAAATTCCAGAAAAATTATATGTTGGAGTTCTCAGAATACGCAATCTACTGGTGGTGTTCGTTTTCCGTTTTGGGTTCGGTCTAGAAACATATTCGCGTGCTCCTGTAGCCAAAGCGCGTGGAAGACGATAGTGACGTGGCGAGTATCTAATTAAGGTTTGTTTTGTTTTATAATTTATTTTGATTTTCAAATCGTTTAAATCGCATAACTTTTTCATACGACCTCGGATTCATGCGAAATTTTGTTTGTTAGGATCGTAATTAAATTCCGGACAGTTTGGAACAAGTTTGGACCAATTCGGAGACCGTTGAATTTTTGGGTTTAAATCGGATTTAAATTCGATTTAAATTCAAAAGGTGAGTGTTTTAACCCACTCACAACTTCTAAAAGTTTTTATGTTTGTTAAATTTATCATAGATATGAGTAGAAATTTATTTATGACTGTTTGGCATGTTTATTCATCATATCTGTTAAATCGTGTTATTAAATTTAACTGTTAATTTATTTTATTTATTGCACATTAATTGATAGTTAGAATTAATTTATTTGCATATAAACTGCTAGTAAACAGTTATAAAATTTATTACTGAATATAAACTGTTAGTTTAATAGTTGTTAAATTTTATTTTGAATATAACTGCCAGTTATTACCTGTTATATATTACCAGATATATATTGGTATTGATTTATTATTGGATGATGATTGTGATTTGGATGATGGATGATTTTGATGAATGGATGTTTTTTTTATCATTAAACTACAAGTTATCATGCATTTTCATTTCAATTCGGGATTGTGGTTTGAAATGATATACAACCGCAAATTTTATTTTTAAATTGCGGATTGAAATGATAAATATCTGTATCACTTGACCATAGGATAGAAAATTATATACAGGCACCGTGGTCTATATATAAATTATTTTAAAGTGATTTCTATGGTTTGGATGGGATACGGTTTATAAAAATTTTAAATTTTGATATTTTATAAATATTATTCTTCTATATATATACATATGAAGTTAAAAATTTTGAATTTAAGCTGTGTATAAATCTGTTGAATAAAAATGGAAATCTAGAAAATGGAATTTGAAATTTATATTATGTGTTTAAATTTGGAAATTTTTAAGGTATGATATTTATAACTGGATTTTTCCAAGATAAATTTAAAATGAATATTCTAGTATAATTAAATTGAAGAAAATATTTAATTGCTAGAAATTGGAGTTTTATTTATTTATTTTATGTTATTATTCAAGACTAAATAATAGAACATTTAATTTGTTGAAAGAATAAATTCCAACTTTGGTTTTGAAATATTAACACTCCAAATGGATATATATATAGAAATTGAAGTGGTTTTGCAACTTGAAAGTGATATTTAAATTTATGGTTTAGACTTTAAATAAAGAAATATATTTGTAAAGCCATGGAAATTATTTTTCTTTACAAAGTAACCTTAAAGTTAAACCATTTATTTTATATACCGTTGAATATCCCAACCATTCAAGTTTTAGAAGTTATGGTTTTAAAATTTTGAATTTCGAAATATTATGCTTTGAAAGTATATTTCAAATATTTGGTTTCCAGATATTTTAAATTTTAAACCAGCATGATTTGGGAAAAGAATTATATTTGAGATAAAATGATATCATATTGTTTTGGGTTTAAATTGATATCGTATTCATAGTTTTGAAATGGGAAATTTTATTCTGGTTTTAAAGTATAAACTATTTTTAAATGACCGCGGTGTTATAATAACGATGGGTTGGCAAAGAGACCGGGATCGGATATGGACATACTCTTTGTCGATACCGAAAACCACTTTGACTAACCGTGTACGCGGTGGAGATTCCAGAATGAAGTAGGTGGTGGCGACGCTTCCTGTAAGGTAAATACGTGGACCCGACTCCCGTGAGTTGGCATAAGGTGGCTAAAACAGGAGTGATTCTCGGGCCAATGAGGTCATACCTCTGATCGGATGCTCCACTTCGATATTATACTTTGACTTTGGATTGATTCAGTGGCCACTTCTATTTTTGATTTTGGGGGAGTTTGTTCGAGCTGGGCGGTAACTGCGGCTACGCGTTTCCACCAGCCCGGATAGCAATTGGTATATCTACCCTGGCATTGCCTAGTTGTGCCGTGTCACCTACCATACCGAGCCTTTACTACGAGTTTCTATTTGTGTCGTACCTATGGAGTATCCTCTGGTAGCTTCCCGATCAGGAGGTATTATGGTACTGTATGGACTATTGGCATTTTATGTGTTAAGATGGAAAATGTAAAGCCTTAACGCTATTTAAAAGTAAGTTTATTTTACAATTAGACACTATTATAATAGCGCGATATACTACATAGTAAATAGTTTAACGGATCCTTAGTAGATCTAGATCCCGAGCATCTCTTGAGTTACTGCACTCATATTTACTCCTGTTGATTTAACTCACATAAGATCTTTTAGTTCTGACTCGAGTGTTTTGTCTTTTCAATTCGCTCGGGTCAGTCCGAGCGTTTCAGGATTTGAGGATTTAGCTCTGGAGGACGAAGACGAAGATTTGTATTACTATTATCTACTATTTTTCCACTACACTCATATTTTTCCGCTGCATTGTTATTGGTATGTGTAACTCTGATATGAATTATATAAATGTTTGTGAACAGTTTTATAAACTGTATATTTTATTATTATATTTTATCCTTCCGCTGTGAGATTCTATTTTGTTTTTCCTTCTCTGTTTTTCTTATTTACCCCATAACAATCCGCCCTTCCGTATGGTTTGAATCGGCATGTGTGTCGGTTTAAAGTGTGCGAAAAGGCGGGACGTTACATAATTTTTTTGAGAAAATGAAGAGGCATAATAAGTTTAGGTGTAAATGGAAGTATGTATGGGAAAATGAATTATTTGCAGGGAAATATTTGGTAAAAAGGGTGGGACTAAGGAAAAGTTATTGTTTGTTGGAAACATTAATTAGTATGGGAATATAATTAGACCAGCATAACCCATGCAAGTGTATAATTAAGAAATGAAGCAATAATTAATAATTATTAACCAATCCAAAATTTGGTAACCCATTTAATTAGTGATTGGTATAGGCTATTTATTTAAGTAACAGTGCAATACCAATTTATGTATTTGCGAAATGTTAATAAAATATTTATAGTATGGGATTCAAAACTATATATACATAGGAATGTGGATTTTATAGTATGTAAACTTAGTTAATTTACAATAGTTAAATCTATTGGGAATGAATAAGAATCTAAGATAATTATTAGAGTAATTTGAAATTTAGTTAAAAATGGAAATTATTTATGAATTTGAAATTTAATGAAATTATATTGAAATTTAAATAAAGCGTCTAAATTTACATTTGTAAATATGTTTAAAATTCAATGTAAATGTTTGAGGAAGAAATTTATTTATTTACTAATCCGTAACGTATCCAATTAATATGAAATATTCTGGTGGGCCAACAACCGTTTTGCGCATTTATAATTCATGCCTACCTATTCGTTTTCACTTTGTCTATAAATAGGCTATGTAAAACCTAGCCTCCTTCTATCTTCATTTCTCTGTGTGTTCTTTTCTTCAACTTCTTCTTTTCCAATGGATGCAAAATTCTAGATCCAATTACAGTCCAAAATATAAATAAAAATTCAAACTCCTCTAAAAATTTCAGAAAAATTTATATGTCATAGTTCTCGAAGAGAGGTATTCTTTATTTTAGTTTATTTGATTTTCAATACAATTTCTTTAATGTTTAACTTGTGTAATTTTCACATACCGCGTCCGATTCACGCGAGATTATTTTTGTTAGGATCGTATTGAAATTTCAGATTTGTTGACGCTGGTTTGGATGAATTTGGAAACTGCAAAATTTTGGGTTTAAATTGGATTTAAATCCAATTTAAATTCAAAAGGTGAGTGTTTTAACCCACTCACAACGTCTAAAATATTTTATGTTTGTTAAATTGATTTTTAGATATGAGTAGAAATTTATATATGATTTGTTTGGCATGTTTTATTCATCTTCTCAGTTAATTCGCATTTTTATTTATTTAACTGTTTATTATTTTAATTATTGCGTATAAATTTACAGTTAGAATTTATTTTGCATATAAACTGCTAGTTAACAGTTATTAAATTTATTATTGAATATAAACTATTATTTATTACCTGTATAATTTATATGCTCTATATCGATGACTGTTTAAATTGGACGATGGTTGCAAATAATGGTTGATGATTGATATTTGGATGAATGGATGCTATATTTATATTGTATAAACTGCAAGTCATCATGCATTTTCATTTCATTCGGGATTGCTGTTTGAAATGATATACAACCGCATTTTTTTTTATATTGCGGACTGAAATGATAAACATCTGTATCACTTGACCATAGGATAGAAAATTTTATACAGGCACCGCGGTAAATATATAAAATTATTTTTGGAAATGTTTTACTATGGTTTTGTAAAGCTATACATATATATATGGTTTATGGGTTTTGATTTGATCATTAATAAAAGCTATATATATATATAGAAATTTTCCGGTTTTAGGCTTTGTATAAAAATGGATTTGAAGTATAAACCGAAGTTTGATTTTAAGATCAAATACGATTAAGCATTTAATTAAAATTTAATTTCTGGTAGTTCTATTGACTTAAATGAGAATAAAATTGGAAGTTGAATATTAAGTTAAATCGGAATTTAAATAAAAGTTAAATTTTTAAAGGATATGATTTATAACTTGATTTTGTGTAAAGTGGTTTAAATGAGTATCAGGTTGTTTTAAATGAATATATCAAGTTAAATAAATTGAAAAAATTTCCAGTTATGAGAAGTTAAAAGTTTACTTAAATTATATTGAATTCAATAAGTAAACATTTCAAGTCTAAATAATAAGTAATTGGATTTGATACATATGGGTTTGTCAAATAAGTTTGTTTTTGAAATGGTGAAATATTTAAAGCTTTTAACCATAAGAATTTAAATGGTATTGGGAAGTTTAAATCGATATTTAGAATTGATTTTTGAAATCTAAAGAAGCTATTTTGTTTTATAAAAGTAGTTAAATATTTAACCATTTAAGAGATGGAAATTTGTTCAAAGCTATGTTTTTTCAAGGTAGTATAAGTTGGAAATATTATATTCAAGAGTTTTGATTTCTAAATATTTTACTTTGGAAACCCTATGATTTTTGAAATAATATATATTGGAAAATAAAATGATATCGTATTGATTTGGGGTTTTAAGAATAAAAATGATATTGTTTTTATATGGGTTTTAAATGGATATTTTATTTTGGTTTTAAAAGTATAATTATTTTTAAATGACCGCGGTGTTATAATAACGATTGGTTGGCAAAGAGACCGGGATCGGATATGGACATACTCTCTGTCGATACCGAAAACCACTTTGACTAACCGTGTACGCGGTGGAGATTCCAGAATGAAGTAGGTTGGTGGCGGCGTTTTCTGCAAGGTAAATACGTGGACCCTACTCCCGTGAGTTAGCGTAAGGTGGCTAAAACAGGAGCGATTCTCGGGCCAATGAGGTCATTCCTCTAATCGAACACACTCCTTCGATACTATACTCTGACTTTGGATTGATTCGGTGGCCACTATTGATTTCTTTGATTTTGGGGGTGTTTGTTCGAGGTGGGCGGTAGCTGCGCGCTGCGCGTTTCCATCAGCCCGGATAGCAATTGGTATATCTACCCTGGCATTGCCTAGTTGTGCCGTGTCACCTACCATAGCGAGCCTTGTACGAGTTTGGTTTTCTCCCGTAGCCCGTGCGGTATCCTCTGGTGGCTTCCCGATCAGGAGGGACTATGATATTGGATGGACTACTGGGACTATTACGTGTTAAGGGGAATATTGGGTCACTCCTTAACGCTATTTAAAAGTATGTTTATTTTAAATATAGACACTATTATAATAGCGAAGTATTACTACATAGTAAATAGTTTAACGGATCCTTAGGAGATGTAAATCCCGAGCTTCTCTTGAGTTACTGCACACATATTTATTTCTAAAAATTTAACTCACATAAGATCTTTTAGTTCTGACTCGAGTGTTTTGTCTTTTCAAATTCGCTCGGGTCAGTCCGAGCGTTTCAGGATTTGGAGATTTAGCTCTGGAGGACGAAGACGAAGATTTGTATTACTATTATCTATTTTATTTCACTGCATTGTATTCCTCTGCATTTACATTCTTGGTATGTGAACTCTGATGTTTAATTGTATATAGAAGAATCAAATGTTTGTAAACAGATTTATAAACTGTATATTTTATTATTATATTTTATCCTTCCGCTGTGAGATTCTATTTTGTTTTATTTCTTCTCTATTTTTCTTGTTTACCCCATAACAATCCGCCCTTCCGTATGGTTTGAATCGGCACGTGTGTCTGTTTAAATCGTGTGAAAGGCGGATGTTACACCTGAATTCCAGAATATCCTGATAAATCTTAACTCTTGACTGCCCGTGTGGAAATTGGTGGGAACCCAGAGTTTAGGAAGGAAAACAATAAACTCCGAGTCAGTCATGTGACTGGTGTGAGAACTAAAACAGTTTATTTTTCTTTAAAAAACAAAATAGAGGATAAATTTTTTTTAAATAGATTCGCAATGCTTTTAAAAATGAGACTACCATAAGACCTCCCACCACACACCCAATGCAAACGCAGACTTGAAGGAGATTTCTTCTTATGTTAGTCAAAGATGCTTACTACGTAAAATCAAATCATTTTTTATATTATTATTAGTGCATAGTGTAGAAAACATTTCGAAAGTAGAATATAAATCTTAGCCAGCATAGGTACCATTATATTATGCCTACTATAGCTACCATATTAGATGGCAGGTTCTACAACTAAAACCGTACAAGATCGTATTGTTTCTTTGGATTTCCAACAAATGGTCAGGCCAAGGAACTTCCCATCGCCACATGGAAACACCTCTGGAATGACGTCCCGAGAACCAAACCGGATCTCTGCCAACACAAGGCCGGGTTACCCCTAACTGGGTAACTACTGACACGAATATGTCATCCCCCGATCGTAACCGATCTACATCCGAGAATCGTCGATTTCCAACAACCACAAAGTAATAAGTTTGCAGCAACAACATAAGTTAAGTATTTGGGCTCCATACCATGATACCACCTCTATCCAAAAGGAATGACATACACTAAAGGGCGTTTCCCCTAATAACCTTGCTGCATCCTTCCTGTTTTGACCATTTCCGGGGTGTGAGGTCCGACGAAGTCTCGTCCACAAAGCCTACGCTTTGGTACAAAGCCATGCTTTGGGTCAACAAATGATCAAAGTAATGATCACAAAGATAAATGATCAAGCAAATGATCATATCACAAACGATCAAACAATGATCATTTCACAGCAACACTCAGCATGTCTCATTACCAAATTGGGAATATATCGCTGATAACCATCAACTACATAACCTCTGAGCTCGTACGTCTCAGAGAAGGGTGTTAAGCTAAGAGAATAAATTCTCCGCCACCATCAAAAATATATTTGAAAGAAATCAGCTTTATATCTCAATTTGTAATGTCAGACATACAATCAATACAAGTCTGTTCCGGGATCGAACAGAACCGAAGGCACTTGCAAAGAAGTCCTTGCAATCCGGATATTCACTAATCACGTCCGGACTTCCCATCAAATATGGAATTTCTATACCGGGGACATTCGGTGCAGAAACATTCGACGGTAATCCTTCTGTTTTCAAAAATATCCGGTCTTCAACAACGATCTTCAAATGCAATTCATAACGACGTATCACATATTCGGTATGGGTTATACGACCCCAAAGTCCGTTCCCGGTTAGCCCGAATAGTGAGCGCTTATTTAAAAATAAGTGTGGCATTCAAATTCAAGCAAATTTAAACAAATACCCATTCAAAGGTAAATATTGATAGTTGGTTATTGAACTATCAATGGATATGCACAACATCACCAGATTCCAAATAATTTTCCAAATTATTTAATTTTCCAAAAATATCTTTACAAGATATATAATTTTCACACTTCAATCATTTGAAAGCAATTTTCAAATCACTTTTCATCTTTACCACTTTTGAAAAACAAATTTCAAACATTTTCCTTACGCGGAAATAACTTTCATTTCAACATGGTTCATTTAAACCAATTAAATAAATCCTTAACGATTTACTATTTATTTACGTTCCAAATCCGTAAATTTATTCCCATACTTCAAAAATAAATCAACGTTTATTTTTAAACAATTTCCCTTTTCATTTATAAATTCCATAGTGAATTTACATTCCAAAATATTTATGAATACACGATTTCAATTATTCATTTTCAATTTATCTTCAAAAAGATAAATCTTGAAATATTCACTTAATATTGGAAAAACATTTCCATATTTATTTATTAATAAGTAATTCACGAATCTTTTATTTTCAACATTTTAAAAATATTCAATATACTTAAATCGAAATGAAGTATATATTTCATTTTTTAAGGAAATCATTCTCTTAAACATATTTATTTGGGCCAAAACGAATATTGTGTAAAACATCGTTACGACAAACCAAAATCACTAGTATAGGGATTCGAAATTAAAATAGATATATAAATCCCAATACTATACAAAACATTTCCTTTCGGAAACCATTTACTATAACAACAGTGTCATCGTCCACCATTTCCTTCTATTTCTCGAAAACGTTTATTTCAACAATGAATGTTGAAATCTATGGTTTCGAATCTAAAACACATTTTAAAAACATCTTTAGATTGTTTTAATTCTATTTAAAGCATCACAACCAAAACATTTCTTTAGCATATTATTCACTATTCAAAAACGTGAATATACTTCGTTAACCAATTTCATCATTTCCATATGTTTTACTTTAAAGGATTATTCACTGTCTAAAACGTGAATATAACTCCATTAATAAGTTATAACAAATTTACTTATCAAAATAAGCCGTTTTCGGATTTATAAAACAATGTTTATAAATTCCATTTCTATTTATTTTATAACCGCTTCCTTTTATAAATCTCCTTTATTAACCTATCTTAATTTATTACTCAATTATAAACCAAAAGTTCATATTATAAGTTAAATACTTATAATTTATTTGTTTACAAAATCGTTCCTTTAAACTTCCCAAATTATAAATCTTATAACTTATAAGATTCATTTATTTACCCAAATCTATTCTTTTAATAACTTTACAGATTTTATAAACCTACTGCTTATAAAATTCCATTTATAACTTCACCATTTATAATTCTATAATTTTCATTCATTTATGAAATTCATTTACAATTCATTCTAACACTTATAAAAACTCGTTTTATAACTCAAATATTTTAATTTATAAATATCAATTTTATAAATCTTTTATATAAATCGATTTATATTATTATTTTAAAATGTCTTTAAACTCCTTTATAATTTCATCATTTTCTTTGATTTATAAGAATAATCAAATCTCATAAATCCTATATTTAAACATTTTACAATAATTTCAAAAATCCCGATTGAAACTATTTTATAAAATCATTTATCCCATATTTTCAAAAATCAACTTTTAACTATATTTCTCAAAATTCATAATTTTTATAACTTTAAAATTATAACGTTTATTTATTTAAAATGAATCAATTCCAAAAATATTTTATAAACGTATACTTCCAAAAATCACTTTAAAAAAATCCTTTTAAAATTCCAAAATTGGCCCAATGATGCTACACACCAAATAGTCAATCACGACAACAACGACATCATATATCTATATATGATAATCAACGAATATCAAAATATCCATAATCAAATAAATACTGTTGAGGAATCCAGTTGGATCCCTCCAACCTGTTTTCCTGCATCCACAAACATTAGCACGATAGCAATTCCGTTCCAATACAGAATTATCGCAGTATATGGGATTTAAAATATTATCCGCTTAATAGGCGGCGCAATAGGGTCACATCCGCTATATAATGTGGCAAATCAACTCCAAGTACATAAATAATACCAATTTCACTGTACTGTGAAATATTCGCGGTATATGTTTTTAATAAATAACCCCCGTTTACTAACGGCGCATAATGTCTACTTTTACAATCAATAGATAACAATCATCATTCAAACATACATTCAAGAATTTTAAATATAACTACTTAAAATATAAAAAAATCGAAACCGATTCGATTGAGTGAGAAGTTCTCACCTTGATTTCAATTTCGTTTCCAGCTTTTATTTCGAATAAAATTAAACGAGCGTTTAATTTGCTTCGAAATTTTTGCTAGCTCCAAACGACTCCAATCCAATTCCATAGCGTAGTGCTCGTCCATACGAACCCAACGCAACTTGTTTCGCGCGTTTTCAACCTTGTATGAAAAAGATACGAATATTTAAAGTTACACGAATTTTTGATATGAATTTACAACAATTTATTTTCTATTTTCTAAACCTATTCACATCAGCCTTTGGATCCAAGCCCCTGCAATCGTGGCCGCAGAACGCAAAACCCCTTCTTCCTCGTATTCGAATGCAGCCGCACACAATTTCCATCGTTCAACCCTAATTGCCGCCACCAAATCCATCACTTCCAAGCCGATCAAGCTCCACCATTTCAAGTGTCAACCCATGCTCTACACTCGGCTGCAATTTCGCTGAGCTCGGCCCCCCTAGCACCTCGAAAAACGTGCATGAACGGCACACGTTCATCTCCATTTTGTCGTTGATCGGTTGCTCGAAACTTCATCATCTCCGTTGGATTGCTAGCTTCCATCGAGCTCTACATCTTTGCAGTTGGAAGATTCTTGAATCGAGTTGTGGATTGAGAGAAATTTAAGGAAGAAAACGATGAATTTCTGGCCATTAATAACTATAGAAGCGTCCTGCAGTTTTTTTAACCCTAGGGTTGTTTTCTCTTTGCAAATGTGAAATTTTAAGGGCTTTTATAGAAAATTTCGCAAACACTATTCATCCCGGATTTTCCGAACTCCAAACGAAGCATGCCGGTTGGCATTTCTAAGGTTTACCCCGCGTTTCGAACACAATGGAACATGTTTCGAGAGCCAATTCGGTCATATGTGCGAGTTATGGCAATAAACATTCTATTTTTAAGTTAAATCGGTAAATCATATTTCTAGGCGTTTTAGCTTGCCCCGGACAAACGGTAAATCCGATTGACACGAAATTTGAAACCATACAATAATATCACATTACGGATCCGATGCAACTAGTTTCGTCGAAATCCGAGACTGTTTGAAAAATGACTATTTTAACTCGCCGAATTAATATTAAAACAATTTCGATGCGTTTCGAGCTGCCACGGTCAAACGAAAACTCCGATTGACACAAAAATTGAAATTCGATAATAACAAACTATTACGGATCCAATGGAACTAGTTTCATCCAATTCTGAGACTGTTCGAAAATTGACTAATTTCACTAGTCGATTTAAATATTAAAATATTCGATTTTCACAAATTAACTTTAAATTCGATTTTAAAAGTTCTATAACATTGTTCTAACTCCAATATAATATAATAAAATTTTACAAATCATTTTCAATCATATTCAACCCAATTTTCAATTTTTTCTGTAATTTAACATATTAAATTATCGATTTAATTATTCAATTAAATCTAATTATTCGAAATAAAATTTATTCGACTTATAAATTTCACTTATTAGTATTTAAAATTAATTAAATATACAAATTTTAATTGACAGAAATTATGGGTCGTTACAGACTTCCCCCTTTAAAAGAATTTCGTCCTCGAAATTACCAAGTAAGAAAAGTTACAAAATCTATTAATTTTCCATAAATCCATAGTTTAACTTCTTACAATAACTTTACTAAGTTTTCAAATCATACATAGTTATCTTTTCAAAAACAAACTATTGTTTAACTTTCAACTCCAAATCAAAGTTATAGTTTTCAAAATTTTCTAATTTTTTCTCAAATTTTTTTAACGCCTTAAATTTTCGGAAAAATCCGCTATAGTCTCCTTTGCGTGGCTCGATCCGAAAAAAAATGATAGTATATATATCACAAATATACATCTCATCAAGTGATGAGGCATCCCGCAGGAAAAAAAGTGTAAAAGTACGATATTTAATCCGAGATATGTACCTTATATATTATTAGCGAGCATATACGGCTAATATAGCACGAAAGCGAGCTCCAAATGTGAAGCAAACGCGATACACACCTACTAAACACTCAACAAACAGATGAGAAACATGTATATAGACAATAGTATCGATATACAACATGTAGCAAAATAATAACTATATATGCCAACATAACAAATGCAATAAAAGCAATATATTCAACCATCAACCAACTATCATCTAACTAGCATTCAACTAACATCCATAACCATATAAATATTTATTCATATTCTCATTAATATTCAATGAAATGGGTTTTCAATTTAATCACATTTGATTCATTAACAGTGGATGTTTTTTTTATTAACATTCATTTTCAATTATTTTATATTCACTAATTCATATTCAAGTTGGTTCACTTCCAAATCAAATTCACTTAACTTCCAATTGGATTTCAAATACTTTAGCTTTCAATTTCATTAATTCTTAATGAGTTATATACAATCAACTAACAATCATATATCAACCAATGTATATTAATCACAACCAAATTCCTTTGCTTTCAATTGGTTTAATTAAATTGATTTACATTCAATTTTTCAACTTCCAATAACATTAGATTTTAATGAATCAACACTTACATTCATTATTTCATATCAATTATTTTCATTTAATTGATTAACATTTAATCCATTAATTCAATTCAATTACAAAAGTTGAATTTCATTTATATAACTCAAGTTCATATCCATCACTTCACTTTATTAATTTACTTCGATACCAAAATCAACTTCATTCAACATCTCTTAAGTTATACTCCATTTAAACAATATTTGGTTTTACTTAACTTAAATTCCCACTTATAAATCCAATTCAGATTCCAATTCTAAAGTAAATTTCCATTTAACTTTTTACCAAAGTCCAATTTCATTACTTATTCAAACTCACTTTTATTTACAACTCATATTCATAAATATATTCATATAGTTTCACTTCTTATATATATAAGTTTATTTCACAATTTTAAATCACTTTAATTATAATTCCATACATTTCTCAGGGTTTTAAGAAAAAGAAAAGAAAGAAAAAGATAGAAGAAGAGAGAAAAGGTAGAACATAACAGAAAGAAAACAGCAGAACAATATCAGAATCTCACAAACGCAGCGGAATAACATATAATAAATAAATGAATAATCTTTAAACAAAGAACTATATCAGTTATTACATTACATTACATTATATCATCAAAGTGTACAACTATCAAACTACAATAAACAGAACAAACAGCGGAATAGAAATACTATATACTAGTAAATATTCCATGCCATCTAGCTTGCCTCCAGCAACTCCTGAATTTCAGAATATCCCGATAAACCTTAACTCTTAAATGCCCGTGTGGAAATTGGTGGGCACTCAGGGTTTAGGAAGGAAAATAATAAACTCCGATTCAGTCATGTGACTGGTGTGAGAACTAAAACAGTTTATTTATCTTTAAAAAAAAACAAAGGATAATTTTTTTAAATAGATTCACAATGCTTTTAAAAATGAGACTGCCATAAGACCTCCCACCACACACACAATGTAAACGCAGATTTGGAGGAGATTTCTTCTTATGTTAGTCAAAGATGCTTACTACGTAAAATCAAATCATTTTTGATATTATTATTAGTGCATAGTGTAGAAAACATTTCGAAAGTAGAATATAAATCTTAGCCAGCATAGGTACCATTATATTATGCCTTTTATAGCTACCATATTAGATGGCATGTTCTACAACTAAAACCGTACAAGATCGTATTGTTTCTTTGGATTTCCAACAAATGGTCAGGCCAAGGAACTTCCCATCGCCACATGGAAACACCTTTGGAATGACGTCCCGAGAACCAAACCGGATCTCTGCCAACATAAGGCCGGGTTACCCCTAATTGGGTAACTACTGACACGAATATGTCATCCCCCGATCGTAACCGATCTACATCCGAGGATCCTCGATTTCCAACAACCACAAAGTAATAAGTTTGCAGCAACAACATAGGTTAAGTACCTGGGTTCCATACCGTGATACCACCTCTATCCAGAAGGAATGACATACACTAAAGGGCGCTACCCCTAATAACCTTGCTGCATCCTTCATGTTTTGACCATTTCTGGGGTGTGAGGTCCGACGAAGTCTCGTCCACAAAGCCTACGCTTTGGTACAAAGCCGTGCTTTGGGTCAACAAATGATCAAAGTACTGATCACAAAGATAAATGATCAAACAAATGATCATATCACAAACGATCAAACAATGATCATTTCACAGCAACACTCAGCATGTCACATTACCAAATTGGGAATATATCGCTGATAACCATCAACTACATAACCTCTAAGCTCGTACGTCTTAGAGAAGGGTGTTAAGCTAAGAGAATAAATTCTCCGCCACCAACAGAAATATATTTGAAAGAAATCAGCTTTATATCTCAATTTGTAATGTCAGATATACAATCAATACAAGTCTGTTCCGGGATCGAACAGAACGAAGGCGCTTACAAAGAAGTCCTTGCAATCTGGATATTCACTAATCACGTCCGGACTTCCCATCACATATGGAATTTCTATACTGGGGCCATTCGGTGCAGAAATATTCGACGGTAATCCTTCCGTTTTCAAAAATATCCGGTCTTCAACACCGGTCTTCAAATGCAATTCATAACGACGTGTCACATATTCAGAATGGGTTATACGACCCCAAAGTCCTTTCCCGGTTAACCCGAATAGTGAGCGCTTATTTAAAAATAAGTGTGGCATTCAAATTCAAGCAAATCTCAACAAATACCCATTCAAAGGTAAATATTGATAGTCGGTTATTGAACTATTAATGGATATGCACAACATCACCAGATTCCAAATTATTCTCCAAATTATTTTATTTTCCATAAATATCTTTACAAGATATATAATTTTCACACTTCAATCGTTTGAAAACAATTTTCAAATCACTTTTCATCTTTACTACTTTTGAAAAAACAAATTTCAAACATTTTCCTTACGCGGAATAACTTTCATTTCAACATGGTTCATTTAAACCAATTAAATAAATCCTTAATGATTTACTATATATTTACGTTCCAAATCCGTAAATTTATTCCCACACTTCAAAAATAAATCAACGTTTATTTTTAAACAATTTCCCTTTTCATTTATAAATTCCATAGTGAATTTACATTCCAAAATATTTATGAATACACGATTTTAATTAGTCATTTTCAATATATCTTCAAAAAGATAAATCTTGAAATATTCACTTAATATTGGAAAAACATTTCCATACTTATTTATTAATAAGTAATTCACAAATCATTTTATTTTCAACATTTGGAAAATATTCAATATACTTAAATCGAAATTAAGTATATATTTCATTCTTTAAGGAAATCATTCTCTTAAACATATTTATTTAGGCCAAAACGAATGTTGTGTAAAACATCGTTACGACAACCCAAAATCACTACTATAGGGATTCGAAATTAAAATAGATATATAAATCCCAATACTATACAAAACATTTCCTTTCGGAAATCATTTACTAAAACAACAGTGTTATAGTCCACCATTTCCTTCTATTTCTCGAAGACGTCTATTTCAACAATGAATGTTAAAATCTATGGTTTCGAATCTTAACACATTTTAAAAACATCTTTAGATCGTTTTAATTCTATTTAAAACATCACATCCAAAACATTTCTTTAACATATTATTCACTATTCAAAAACGTGAATATACTTCGTTAACCAATTTCATCATTTCCATACGTTTTACTTTAAAGGATTATTCACTGTCTAAAACGTGAATATAACTCCATTAATAAGTTATAACAATTTTACTTATCAAAATAAGCCGTTTGCATATTTATAAAACAATGTTTATAAATTCCATTTCTATTTATTTTATAACAACTTCCTTTTATAAATCTCCTTTATTAACCTATCTCAATTTATTACTCAATTATAAACCAAAAGTTCATATAATAAGTTAAATAGTTATAATTTATTTGTTTACAAAATCGTTCCTTTAAACTTCCCAAATTATAAATCTTATAACTTATAAGATTCATTTATTTACCCAAATCTATTCTTTTAATAACTTTACAGATTTTATAAACCTACTGCTTATAAAATTCCATTTATAACTTCACCGTTTATAATTCTATAAATTTCATTCATTTATGAAATTCATTTACAATTCATTCTAACACTAATAAAAACTCGTTTTATAACTCAAATATTTTAATTTATAAATATCAATTTTATAAATCTTTTATATAAATCAATTTATATTATTATTTTAAAACGTCTATAAACTCCTTTATAATTTCATCATTTTCTTTGATTTATAAGAATAATCAAATATCATAAATCCTATATTTAAACTTTATACAATAAATTCAAAAATCCCGATTGAAACTATTTTATAAAAACATTTATCCCATATTTTCAAAAATCAACTTTTAACTATATTTCTCAAAAATCATAATTTTTATAACATTAAAATTATAACGTTTATTTATTTAAAATGAATCAATTCCAAAAATATTTTATAAACGTATAATTTCAGAAATCACTTTAAAAAAAATCCTTTTAAAATTCCAAAATTGGCCCAATGATGCTACACACCAAATAGTCAATCACGACAACAACGACATCATATATCTATATATGATAATCAACGAATATCAAAATATCCATAATCAAATAAATATTGTTAAGAAATCCAGTTGGATCCCTCCAACCTGTTTTCCTGCATTCACAAACATTAGCACAATAGCAATTACGTTCCAGTACAGAATTATCGCGGTATATGGGATTTAAAATATTACCCGCTTAACAGACGACGTAATAGGGTCACATCCGCTATATAATGCGGCAAATCAACTCCAAGTACATAAATAATACCAATTTCACTGTACTGTGAAATATTCGCGGTATATGTTTTTAATAAATAACCCCCGTTTACAAACGGCACATAATGTCTATTTTACAATCAATAGATAAATATCATCATTCAAACATACATTCAAGAATTTTAAATATAACTATTTAAAATAAAAAAAATCGAAACCGATTCGATTGAGTGAGAAGTTCTCACCATGATTTCAATTTCGTTTTCATCTTTTATTTCGAATAAAATTAAACGAGCGTTTAATTTTACCCAAAATTTTTGCTAGCTCCAAACGACTCCAATCCAATTCCATAGCGTAGTGCTCGTCCATACGAACCCAACGCAACTTGTTTCACGCATTTTCGACCTCGTATGAAAAGGATACGAATATTTAAAGTTACACGAATTTTTGATATGAATTTACAACAATTTATTTTCTATTTTCTAAACCTATTCACATCAGCCTTTAGATCCAAGCCCCTGCAATCGTGGCCACAGAATGCAAAATCCCTTCTTCCTCGTATTCGAACGCAGCCGCACCCAATTTCCATCGTTCAACCCTAATTGCCGCCACCAAATCCATCACTTCCAAGCCGATCAAGCTCCACCATTTCAAGCGTCAACCCATGCTCTACACTCGGCTGCAATTTTGCTGAGCTCGGCCCCCCTAGCAGCTCGAAAAACATGCATGAACGACACATGTTCATCTCCATTTTGCCGTTGATCGGTTGCTCGAAACTTCATCATCTCCGTTGGATTGCAAGCTTCCATCGAGCTCTACATCTTTGAAGTTGGAAGATTCTTGAATCGAGTTGTGGATTGAGAGAAATTTGAGAAAGAAAATGATGAATTTCTGGCCATTAATAACTATAGAGGCGACCTGCAGTTTTTTTTAACCCTAGGGTTGTTTTCTCTATGCAAATGTGAAATTTTAAGGGCTTTTATAGAAAATTTCGCAAACACTATTCATCCCGGATTTTCCGAACTCCAAACGAAGCATGCCGGTTGGCGTTCGTAAGGTTTACCCCGCGTTCCGAAAACAATGGAACATGTTTTGGGAGCTAATTCGGTCATATGTGCGAGTTATGGCAATAAACATTCGATTTTTAAATTTAAATCGGCAAATAAAATTTCTAGGCGTTTTAGCTTGCCCCGGACAAACGGTAAATCCGATTGACACGAAATTTGAAATCATACAATAATATCACATTCGGATCCGATGCAACTAGTTTCGTCGAAATCCGAGACTGTTTGAAAAATGACTATTTTAACTCGCCAAATTAATATTAAAACAATTTCGATGCGTTTCGAGCTGCCACGGTCAAACGGAAATTCCGATTGACACGAAAATTGAAATCCGATAATAACAAACTATTACGGATCCAATGAAACTAGTTTCGTCCAATTCTGAGACTGTTCGAAAATTGACTAATTTCACTAGTTGATTTAAATATTAAAATATTCGATTTTCACAAATTAACTTTAAATTCGATTTGAAAAGTTCTATAACATCGTTCTAACTCCAATATGATATAATAAAATTTTACAAATCATTTTCAATCATATTTAACCCAATTTTCAATTTTTTCCGTAATTTAACATATTAAATTATCGATTTAATTATTCAATTAAATTCAATTATTCGAAATAAAATTTATTCGACTTATAAATTTCACTAACTAGTATTTAAATTAAATATACAAAATTTTAATTGACAGAAATTGTGGATCGTTACAAAAATCGCTTAGGTTTATCATTTCAACCCATAACGATTTTCTCCTAATCTACAAATCGTTTGGGTATGTATCATTTCAACCCGTAGTGAGTTTTATACTAATAGGGAACTTGCAGAGTGATAACAGATATGATAATAATATAACAGGCATATATCATAGTATAAATAACAGATAATAGTGTCAGAAGTCATAGGTGAACAGACACGGATAAATTGCATATATATAGCAATGTAAATAACTAACATCAGCATATTTCAATTTTCGTTTCAATTGAAATCAAATTTAATAAATATAAGAACGTTAATCGTGAGCGATTTCTCACCTTTCGAGGCTAGAGAAAATTGAAAAAAGAACTAGCACAAATTCGAAATCAAAGCTAGATTGGCACAAATTCGATGAAAAAGCTGATAAATGAAAATTGATGAAATAAATCCGAATCTGCTTAATATAGACGGAAACGAAACATATAATATAATATATATTTTATTCTCAAGGAAATCAATCAAAAATACATGTTCAAAAATCTATATATCAATATATGTGTTTTAAAACAAATTATCCAAATAAAATCATTGTTTTAAATCAAAACTCATATATTAAAGTCAAACATATATATAATAATAAATTTTGAATCAACACATAAAACTTAACAGTTTATATAAACTGATATATATAACCTATTGTAGAACTGCCCAAACTACTGAAAAGAAACTACATATATATACAACACACATATTATATATATATATATATAAATCTTTATGCATTCTGAAATCAAATTTCGATCTAAATATATTAAAATACTTGTGTATGCAATACGTTATAATATGTAAACCGTATAACTTTATAATTATAAAATACAACAGATCAGATAGGTTAAGTACACTAAATACAGGTAATATATAAAACGTGAAATATATATACATACACACATACATATATATGATATATGTATATATCAACATATACGAATAACTTTCAGCTAGATTGCACAAATATATATATATATATATATAGGTAGGAACTATATAAAATCAATTGTATTCAAACATCACGTCTAGACTATAGTATATATAATTTAAAGGTAAAAGGAAAAGTATCAAAACCTGTAGACTGTAACCTTTATATACTATAGTATATATAGATCGGTGTAACAAATTTACAGTTGTACATATATAATAGCTCTTATATAATATATATGTGACACTGTTATAACCTTGTAAACAATTCAACTGATTTTATATAAAAAGACTGCAACGGTATATATATTATGATGTAAACTATTATAATTTTATGTAATAAACTTACATACTGAAACTAGTAATATGATATACCATAGAAAAATAAAATATATAAACAGACCGAAATATATACAACATATATCCTAAATTATATAAAGCGAACCCAAGTACACAAAACAGAGAAAAAGTAATATATAACTTATATAAAATCGACGCAGATCCATATATATATATATATATATATATATATATATATATATATATATACCTTGAAAGAGCAATAGGGCTGCAAACATGTGGAGAGTCAAGGTTGTATAGGATTTGAGGGTGGTGGTGTTGGTTGCTACAAGGTGGGTTGTGAGCTAGAAGATGGACACGAAGGCGAAGCCAGCGAGGGGAGAACATGGCAGGTCGAAGGGGATGCTAATGGTTGTGGAAGCGGTGGAGCGGTAGGCGAATCACGGTTGGAGATGATAACGTGGAAAGTAGCTTCGGTCGGGGAAGAAAGAGGTGAGAAAGGAGGTGGTTGTGGCGCTCATGGCTACTCGGCAGCTTGTATGCATGGATGATATGGATCACAACACGTGGAGGGAGGATTTAAGCCAAAAGAAGATAGTCGGAATGAATGAGAAGGTGATCGAAAGTATGCTTCAGTGGTATAGATGATGATGGCTTCAGCAGATAAAATATATTTGATTTCCTTCTTTTCTTCAAATGAATGGACAGATCAACAATGGGAAAGAGAAACAATAAAGGTGAATAGTCGTAACTGAGAAATATATCAACGGTGGGAATAACAAAAAGTTGAAAGATGAAAATAATAATTATTGGTGACGTTTGATTATCTGTGGATAGTTGAATGGTCAAAAGGAAACAAAAGGCAAATTTGAGTATCGATACGGCTAGTCGTTCCATGGGTTTCGCCGTGTACTGGACTTCGAAACAAATGAATAAATTAAGGAGATCGGCACGATGAGACGATCAAAACGGCATACAAATATCAGTGGTACGATCATCCTATCAAAAGTCGATAATCGGTACCGAAAATGCTGCTAATTTGCCAGAAATAAGATAAATGGAGCAATAGCAGTCCAAATTTGGAGAAATGAAATATGACGTCTCACTCAAAACATGTTTACAAATTTTTTGTGTACATATATATAGTTTTGGAAAACATTTTATTACCATCGATTTTTAACTGATTGGAATAAAAACAGAATTACACACAAAAATAAATTTTCATATTTTCTAATGAAAATTTACCAATTACTATGTTTAATCAGACGTATTCCAAATACTAAAATTTTATTTCAAAATTTCTTATTTAAAATTTCACAAAATTCCAATTAAATATATTAATAAAACAAATAAAACTATTTAAAATTTACGGTTCGTAACAAGGGGCGCTAGGGCATTTAAACACGGCACACGGGGAAATGCCAGGGTAGATATCCCATTTGCGGATCCGGACTGTTGGTAACGCATAGTAGCTACTACCGCCCACCTCGAAACACACTCCCAAATCAAAAAACAAGGGGTGGGCACCAAAACAATCAAAAATCAGAATATAATATCGAAGAAATGTGTCCGATAGGAGGAATGACCTCACTTGGCTCGGCATGGCTCCTGATTTTAGTCACATTTAAGCTGACTGATGGGAGTTTGGGTCATGACATACCTTATACAGAAATCGTCCATTAACCATCCTACTTCATTTCTGGAATCTCCACCACATACATAGTTGTTAAAGTGGTTTCGGTATTGGCAGAGAGTGTGACAATATCCGATCCCCGTCTCTTCAACAACCAATTGGTTATTACACATCAGATGGCTCTTTTACATTCGAAAAATTCAATTTACAAAAGGTATCAAAATACCATATTCTAAAAAACATAATAATTTCAAAATCATATTCACCTCCAAATCATATTCGCTTTCAAATCATATTCGCTTTTAATCATATTGTTTCCAAAATCACAATTTCTTCCAAAATTCATATTTCTAAAACAGGTTAAATTCTTACTTCAAATCATCAATTCAATTTATTATACATTTAAATCCCAATTTAGGTCATTTCATCATTTTTGCCTTTAAACCAATGAATTTGAATAAAACACTTCCTTTACTTAGTCTGAAAATTTAAAAAATAATTTAAATAGTTATGAATAGTTAAAATAGTTATAAATAGATTTAAAATAGATCAAATACAATTAAAATAGATTAAATAGGTTTAAAATAGATTAATTAGATTTAATATGAGTTAAATGGTTTAATTAGTTTAAATATAAATATAATGGTTTTAAAATAAGTTAAATTTATTTAATATAGTTAACATAGGCTAAAATAGTTTATAAATCTGAAAATCACAATTTTGGAGTCTTAAACATAATATAATTTAAAACTATTTATATTTGAAAAACATGAATTTGTGATTCATTAATTTAAAACTATTTATTTCTTTCCAACAATTCAGACCATTCCAATTTTTTAAACTCAAATTCCAATTTTAAATTCCAATTCTCAATAAATCATTCAATTCAATATTGCTTCCAAACCATGTCAAAATATCACTTTATATTATTCCAATTCCGATACATTTCAAAAGTTATATTTTCCAACAACTCAAATAACGCAACTCTTACAATTTCACTTATACCTCAAATTCGACTTTAAGATTTCAATCTCATTTCTTAAAACCATTCCTTTAAACCAATCCACATTCATGAAATTTGATTTCAAGAACACTTCAATTTACATAAATCAAACTTTTATTTCAAAATATCAATTTATCGAATTCCAAAAATTTAAGGATTTTAAAATCATTTAATTTAACCAATCCGGTATCCGTATATAATTCTCTACCCTAGGGTCAAGTGATATGGATATTTATCATTTCAATCCACGATATAAAATTTTGCGGTTATATATCGTTTCAAATCGCAATCCCGAATGAAATAAAAATCCATAACAAACATGCATTTTATAACAATATAAAATACAACATCCACTCATTCAATATTAACAGTCAAACATCCATCACAATCATCATCCAAATCAATAAATAAATAACCAGTATAGAACGGATAATCAATAACAAGTATTTTACTAGCAATATATATTCAGTAATAAATTAAATAACGAATTTAATGTAATAAATTAAAATTAACTAAGATGATGATTCAATATATAACAAACAGCCATAAATTAATTTCTAATCAAATCATAAATTAAATTTAACTAACATAAGAAATTTTAGAAGTTGTGAGTGGGTTAAAACACTCACCATTTGAATTTAAATCGAATATAAATCCAATTTAAACCCAAAAATTGAACAGTATCAGAATTCGCCCAAACAAGCACCAAATTTTCTGGAATTCCAACATGATCTTAGCGGAGAAAACCATGCATGAATCTGAGTCCGTACGTAAGAGTTATATAGTTAGAACATTCAAATTTGAAGAAGAAAAAAAATAAAACATGAAGGAATCACCACTCACATCTTGCCATGTCGTCTTCATCACGCACGCAACAGGAACCTAGCTAGAACACGATTGAATCACGCGAAACCTAGGGTAGCAGCCACCAAAAAATCTAGGTTGAACGCACGGCCGTCGCGCGATGGCCAGAGCCAGGCGTCGCCCTCCCTCCCACGCCCTACCGGCCTCCTCTGGACGAGCGCTCGCAACCCCCATCGCCCAATAACACAGCCGCCGCCATTGTTAAAGAAACCCTAATCGAGTTATTACAGGCGATCAAGCCGTTAAATCACCAAACGATCATCTCTAATGTACCCCATTCGTCGCCCTCCACAACCCGTTATCATTGATTCGACGATCGATCGAGGTTGATCGAAGATCAATGAATGGCCGAGAATTGTTCTTAAATTTTTGAACAGATAATGGTTCGAATTGGAAAATGAATTACAAATCTGAGATGCACTCGTCGAGAGCTTCAAATCGATATATAACTCGATATAGATTAAGGAGTTTGAATTTTGATTTGGTTTTGATTTGAAATTGCAATTGCAATTGGGAATTAGGCTTTGTCTGCCATTGGAATGAGGTGAAGCAACTGGAATTGTACATACAGAATAATGAATATAAGAAATAGTCTAGGATTTATAATGATATATATATATATATATATATATATATAGGAAGAACAAAATAAAAAGAATGGGCTAGATAGGTTTGGAAAATTGAACGATAAACGGCCCGAAAAGCCCGTTTGTCTCCGTAACGAAAATGGGTCAACCCAAATATAAAAATAGATGTTTTTTAAACATTTTAAACGCAATGGAACAGGTTTCAAGTCCTAATTCCATCATATGAAGAAGTTATGCTAAAATCAAGTTACTTCAAATTGATTTCAATTGATTTCAATTAAATTGATTTCTAGGTGTTTCGAGTCCGTACGATCAAATGACAAGCCCGATCACTACGGAACTTGAAATCCTATAATAGTTCACCGTTACGGATCCGTTTAAACTAGTTTTGTCGAAATCCGAGTCAGTGGCCAAAATGGCTATTTCCCAGTTAATTAAATAAATTAATATTAAATTAAGTTAAATCACTTTTTCATTCAGTTATCATTTTTTTCCAATTTCTATCACTTTGGATTACTAAGTAATTTAGAATCCTATAAAACAAATTCTCTTATTAACTTATTATTGTATATTTCACAATTTACAGCATTTAATTTCAATTTCAATTAATTTAGTAATTATAGATTTAAATTCCCAATTAATCCATATATTTGATTTCTAAATCTTGTTATTGAATCAATTATCATTTTATGGGTAAAATTATCATTGGTTTACTTTTTATTACTTTAATATTTCCCGTTTCATCCTAGTTTCAATTAATATAGTATTTAATTCCATTTACTTACCATTAATCCATTTGTTATAGATTGAATTCTAATTAATTAATTTCAAATAAACTGATTTGATTCAATTCAAATCTTTTTGTTAAGTCTATATTTGTAACGCCCCACTCCGAGACCCACTCTAGTAAAGAGTATTACGGAGTAATACCGTCTACTAGAACGGAGAATAGAGTATAATGGAAGCGACCATATGTAATCAAGCTATAACTATCTACTGAATACGTCGAATAGGTGATTTTCTTTTCTCAAGTGGTTCGACATATCCAATAAATATTTATAACGAAACTACAATGGCTATGAAAATAGGTTCAGAACAAACATAATACAAAATGATAACATCATCATCACAGAACAGTCACATAACAGTCACAGAACATAGGTACAATATATCGTCAATACAGATCCAAGTATCAAAAGGTGGGTACAAAGCCACCGCTCACACATGTGAGTCAAAAATATGTACATAAGAGTCTGAAATAACAGAGTAACTGAATAGTGGACAAATAAAAGAGCTATCTATCAGCATAGCAGATAATGTCCAAGCGGAAGCATAGAAAGCTAAGTCCAGAGACCTAACCTGAAACAACTCGGTCTGACCCGAGCGAAAACACTCGGGTCAGGCTAGCTAAACAATCAGTAATAACTGAGATATATATAATAATGCAGTACATAAATAAAACAGTACTTCTCCAAAGAGAAGAGTAATATGGACTACATGAATATAATGACGATCCCTAATCATCAATAAACAGTAAAAATCTCCAAAGAGAATACAAACACCAAAGTGTGGAATAAATAAAATCGCCTCATATCATCGGCGTAGCCAAAGCTAGATAAAGTTGTCCATAGGCAATTATCCCAAGAGTGACCAGAGTCAGTAATCAATGCCCAAGCAAAGATCGATGCTCCAAAGAGCAATAGGGATATACTGAAAAGTCAATGAAATCAAACACTGAAAAGCAGTGTCCAGAGACACTGTGAATCCACAAGGTAATCGCAGTTACATCGTATGGTTACATAGAACCAACACCGAATGGCAATACTCGAATGGATATAAAATCATCAGATAATACAAATATTGCACGTGCACCGACCAGAGTCGTTGTTGCCAAGTACTGTAGAGTTGTGATCGATCACTCGCACAGATGCGGAACGCGCGAAACGGCGAGATCCTTCCCAGAAGGATAAAGGCCTAGAGGCGCACGCCGAAAAATAAACTGCTCCATAGAGCAGGTGTCCAGAGACGGTTGCCCAGAGGCGTGGTGACCCAGAGGTCCAGTACTGGCCGCCCAGAGGCTAATGTGTCACTAACTTCTTGGAGAGGAACCCGTACAGTGTTAACAATGAGTCCCATACCCCACGTTCGCACTAAACGGTTTACTAACCAATAGCAAGCTCACACTCCAAACAATAAAAAGTCCACCTCGTACCATCGGTAAACTAGACCCAAAGGTCAAAACGATCAACCGAATAGGTCGGGGATTAACCGGAAAGAAAATACACACAGTTCCATAGGCCGGAGATTTCCTAACCGTTTAAGCACCTTTCCACTTCGCTCGACGTGCTAAAAAGTGAGTGTGAAATTTTTATTATAGAAAATAATGGTGTGAAACGGATTTTCAATTGATTTCGAAATCACTTTTAAAACGGTCTTTTGAAAAGTCTCCTATTATGGAGTAATTAATTTAATAATTAAAAATAATATTATATAATAATTTTCAAAGCCATTTAGGAGTGAAAAATCCTTTTAAAATAGTTCATAAAAACCCGTGTAAGAAATTCAGAGACAAATCTCAAAGAAATCGATAAAACCAGAAAATCACTGAAAATATTCTAAGTGTTTGAAACCATTCAAAAACTGCTGTGAACCCAAGTTCGGCAATTTATTTGGACCAGCAAACTGTGTCCAAATGGCATGAAAACTGGTAGGCATGTAGTCGGACATCCCTACTTTAAGATGCAAAAATAATTTCTGCATTCCGAGTTGAGACGAAGTGGCAGCGACGTCTCAAGGTTGAACCCAGAAAAAGATTCACACTGTTTTCCAACAGCGACCAGAGTCTAACTTTGGCGCGAAAATCGAAGTACCAAACGAACTCCAATGTTGCCCAAATTTTCCAGAGATGGAGCTCGAAACTCCACCTTTCCAACGAGACCAAAATAGATAAAATCCGACATTGGACGAGCCCGGGATGGCGTCGCAAAGTCGGGGTTCTACGCTGAAAACAACGGGAGAAAAGAGACTAAGGCCTATAGCTATGCACTAACTGGCCAGAGATAAAAAACCACAATTTTGGCATAGTAAACTTCAAATTCTGGCAAAGTGAATAAAATGAAAGTTGTAGCTTAGTTTCTAAGCTTTCCGGAATGACCAAGATCGTCAAATTCCGAATAGAGATGAAGATTCTATGACTAAAACAATTCTCAGATCTAGATTCTATATCACTGTCGTTGTGCTCTCGGAACAGTGGTAAGAATGCACAGTTTTGACCAAATTAACTTCAAAATTTCATGAAACTCAAAACATGAAAGATTTAGCCCTAAATCTATGCTTTCCAGAACATCCAAAATTATTAGATTTGGATAAGAAACGAGTTACTTATGGCAAAATCAATTTCAGGTTTTTATTTTATCAACCCTGTAGTTTGTTGTCAGGTCAGCCACAAACAAACGTGATTTCAACCATTCAAACCCCAAAATTAGGCAGAGCTCAAAACATAAAAGTTATAGGCTACAGAATGAGCTTTCCAGAACTTCAAGAAAATCTTAATTCCGATTTAAGATGAATGAGATATGCCTAATTTACTAACTGCAATAAATTGATTATAATTTCAGCTAGCATATATTACTAATAGATAGTAATTACCTCAATGAAGCAAATGATCAATTGGGTTGTGTGCACAATATCAAGCAAGCCAAACCCTCAACCTCCAAGCAAATATCAAGAGACTTCAAGGACCCAAAATCAACAAAAAAATACACAATAATTACAACAAGATGGAGGAGATAAATAGGGATTAAGAAGGAGGATTAGAGAATTGGAGAGATTGCATTACCTTTCTTCTTTTTTTCTAGGATTAAACTAATTTATGAAGAGAAGGAGATGGAGCTTCTAAAAAGAGGCCATTAATTTTGTTTAGATCTAGGTTTTAGGAATTTATGAAGAGGAGGAGGGTTAGGGTTTATGGGAGGGGTTTGAGATATTAAATAGGAGTGGGTTGGTTAATGGGTCATGGTAAGAGGTTTTAAAACCCATTAGGACTTAGTTTATTTTCCTAAGGTTATCATGTGAACAAAAAAGGAGCATCCTAGTTTTAATTAAAACCATATAATTGCTCATTTGACCCATTAACCTATAATCACATAAAAAAATTCCCCATTTCAACCCCAAAAATATTTTAATTTGCGAATCAATTGCAAATTTAAATTCTCAAAAATTTGTTTAGCTCCCTCTTTAACTTAAAAATCATAATTTTAATTCATTATTCGGTAATTGCAATCTCAGGGTTGTTACAGACTCACCCCTTAAGAAAATTGCGTTCCCGCAATTCCTTAATTATAGAAGTCGTCTATAACATCTAATCCACAAAAGGAATACAGAAGATAAAATATAGATGCTCACCCATGCCGGAAGATGAAAGAAAACCAGGATAAGTACGCTCGATAAATTCTCTGGTCTCTCAAGTGCAGTCCTTAGGATTAGACGACCATTGAATCTTCATAGGCGGAACCTCTTTGTTTCGAAGACGTCTTACCTCCGAATCAAGCATACGAAGAGGTTGCTGTTCTAGAGATAGATCGGGTGAGATCTCCAAATCAGGTACGGTATGAGGCTCGATAATAGAATCAGGATTGCGCACACACTTGCGAAGCTGAGAAACATGGAACACATCATGTATTCCAGAGAAATGAGCAGGTAGAGCCACTCTATAGGCAACAAGGCCGATGCGTTCCGTGATAGGAAACGGTCCAATATAGCGAGGGGCCAGTTTCCCTGTAGAACTGAAACGCACAACCCCTTTCATGGGAGAAACCCGAATAAAGACAGAATCGCCAATGGAGAACTCAAGAGGCTTCCTACGATTGTCCGCGTAGGATTTCTGGCGGTCCTGTGCCTCTTTCATTCTCTGACGGATAAGCACGATCTTCTCAGAAGATTCCCGAACTGAATCTGGATCAAGAATGAGCTTCTCGCCAGACTCTAACCAACAAGCAGGAGAGAGACATGGCCTTCCATAGAGAGCCTCGAAAGGTGCCATGCCGATACTAAACTGATAGCTGTTGTTGTAGGAGAACTCTACGAGCGGTACATGATCCTCCCAACTACCTTTGAAATCCAGAATACAACAGCGCAAAAGATCCTCTAAAACACGATTCACCCTCTCCGTCTGACCGTCGGTCTGAGGATGATAAGCAGTCGAGAGATTCAGCTTTGTGCCCAAAGCTGACTATAGGCACTTCCAGAGGTGACTAGTAAAGATAGTGTCTCTATCACAGACAATAGAGCTAGGAATGCCATGAAGTCGAATGACTTCCTTCACATAGAGCTTGGCCAACTGAGGTGCAGTCCGAGTGGACTTAATCGGAATGAAATGAGCCGATTTGGTCAAGCGATCAACAATAACCCAGATAGAAGTATGGCCTGACCTCGATCGAGGCAGACCGTCAATGAAATCCTTGGATATCTGATCCCATTTCCATAATGGAATCTCTAGAGGCTGAAGAAAACCAGATGGACGCTGATGCTCGGCCTTGATCTGTTGACAAGTTATGCAACTACTCACATAACTTGCCACATCTCTCTTCAAACCCTCCCAATAATATAGCCGGCACATATTGGCATACATCTTACTCGAACCAGGATGTATAGTGTACTTAGTGCGATGACACTCGTCCAGAATGTCACGCCTAAATGATAAATCAGATGGTACAATAATACGGTTCTTCCTACGAAGACACCGATGAAAATCAAAAGAATAATCTAGCAATGTCTCATCACTGGATCCCGACTCGAGAAGATGAATAAGATGCAATAAATCTGGATCATGCCGCTGAGCATGGGCAATGCGATCCAATAAGATAGGACGAGCTTCCAAGCTAAATAATAAGACCGGAGAATCAGAGGATGGAGCTCGATCCCTAACATCACACAAAGATAAGGTCTCAAGAATATCCCACTCGGCAATCATCATAGAAACTACTGCCGGGTGCTAGCGACTGAGCGCATCTGCAACACGATTACCCTTGCCAGGGGTATACTGAATATCTAAATCATATGAGGCGAGAAACTCAAGCCATCGCTGCTACCTCATATTGAGATCCCTCTGACTGAAAAGATACTTTAGAGACTTATGATCGGTGTAAAGAGTGAAGCGTTCGCCTAATAGAAAGTGACGCCACGTCTTCAAGGCAAAGACGATAGCTGCAACTCAAGATCATGAGTCGGATAGCGAACCTCATTCGGACGCAATTGCCTAGAAGCATAAGCAACTACCCGATCCTTCTGCATAAGCACAGCACCGAGCCCGCTACCACAAGCGTCGGTGTAAACTACAAGATCCTGGTTACTCTCAGGAACCACAAGGATAGGAGCATGAGTGAGAAGTTCCTTCAATCGCTGAAAAGAAGCTTCACACTTATCAGACCAAATAAAGCGAACACCCTTACGAGTCAGCGTCGTAAGGGGAAGTGCAACTCGAGAGAAATCCTTGACAAACCGACGGTAATAACCCGCCAGACCAAGGAAGTTGCGAATATCATGAACGTTCTCGGGCTGCTTCCAATTCTGAATAGCTTCGATCTTGGCAGGATCGACAGAAACACCCTCAGATGATACAATATGGCCCAAGAACTTGACCTTGCTCTCCCAAAAATGGCATTTGGAGAGCTTGGCCTTAAGCTGATGCTGACGAAGAGTATCCAAGACGATCCGCAAATGATGAGCATGCTCTGCCTCGGATCTAGAATAAATAAGAATATCGTCGATGAAAACCAGAACGAATCTATCGATGTATTCCCGGAATACTCGATTCATAAGATCGACGAAGAAAGCTGGTGCATTCGTCAAGCCGAATGGCATGACCAACCACTCAAAAGAACCATAACGAGTGCGGAAAGCGGTAAGAGGGATGCTATCTTCCGCAACTCGGAGCTGATGAAATCCAGTGGCAAGGTCGAGCTGTGAAAAGACCTTCGCACCGCTCAACTGATCAAACATATCGTCCATCCGTGGTAATGGATAACGATTTCTGATGGTCAACTCATTAAGCTTGCGATAGTCAATGCAAAGCCTAAGAGAGCCATCGGGCTTCTTAACGAAGACCACAGCAGCACCCCATGGCGGAGAACTGGACCGAATGAACTGCTTCGCCTCAAGCTCAACTAACTGTTTCCTGAGTTCCTCATTCTCTTTAGTAGACATCCTCGTGGGAGGACGTCCAACTGGGCGGGAGCCAGGAATGAGATCGATGCGGAACTCAATGGCCCGCTTTGGCGGCAGGCCAGATACTGGCTCGAATACGTCGGGGAAATCCCGAACAACAGGAATACGAGATAAGTCCAAATCCTCATCTCGTGAATCAAGAGAAAATAGAGTAACATCAGAAAGCCCAACATCCTGAAGAACAATAGCTAATGGAGAGGACGAATCAGGGTGATGAATGAATAATATCCGCTCCGAACAAATAATTTTGGCGTCGTGCTGAGCGAGCCAATGCATGCCAAGAATCATGTCAAAACCCAAATACTCCATAACGTGCAGATTTGCACGGAAAGAAAAGCCTCAAAGATCAATATCTATATTCTCATAGAGTAAGCTAAGGGTCGTGGATCCACCAATGGGATTCACAATCCTTAGTGAAGAAACCAGACAAGTAACATCCAAGGATAACGCATCTACTAGCTCCTTTGATATGAATGAGTGAGAGGCACCCGTATCAAAGAGAACTCTACAAGGTCTATCACGAAATAAAAGAGAACCTTCAAGAACAGAAGGATGCATACCTCGAGGCTGAGATGAAGATGCGAGTTAAGCACGATTCAAAGATAGATAATTCAAATGGAATACTACGGAATATAAATGTATTCCTAAACATATTCCTAACTTATCTATCCAATGTCATGAGGAAAGGGCTTTGTAATATTTGAATCATACTAAGATGTATTGTACTAAGTGTTACTGTTTTGTGTTTATTATGCTTATTCCTAAAACCAGGCTCCGATACCAAGCTGTAACGCCCCACTCCGAGACCCACTCTAGTAAAGAGTATTACAGAGTAATACCGTCTACTAGAACGGAGAATAGAGTATAATGGAAGCGACCATATGTAATCAAGCTATAACTATCTACTGAATACGTCGAATAGGTGATTTTCTTTTCTCAAGTGGTTCGACATATCCAATAAATATTTATAACGAAACTACAATGGCTAAGAAAATAGGTTCATAACAAACATAATACAAAATGATAACATCATCATCACATAACAGTCACATAACAGTCACAGAACATAGGTACATTATATCGTCAATACAGATCCAAGTATCAAAAGGTGGGTACAAAGCCACCGCTCACACATGTGAGTCAAAAATATGTACATAAGAGTCTGAAATAACAGAGTAGCTGAATAGTGGACAAATAAAAGAGCTATCTATCAGCATAGCAGATAATGTCCAAGCGGAAGCACAGAAAGCTAAGTCCAGAGACCTAACCTGAAACAACTCGGTCTGACCCGAGCGAAAACACTCGGGTCAGGCTAGCTAAACAATCAGTAATAACTGAGATATATATAATAATGCAGTACATAAATAAAACAGTACTTCTCCAAAGAGAAGAGTAATATGGACTACATGAATATAATGACGATCCCTAATCATCAATAAACAGTAAAAATCTCCAAAGAGAATACAAACACCAAAGTGTGGAATAAATAAAATCGCCTCATATCATCGGCGTAGCCAAAGCTAGATAAAGTTGCCCATAGGCAATTATCCCAAGAGTGACCAGAGTCAGTAATCAATGCCCAAGCAAAGATCGATGCTCCAAAGAGCAATAGGGATATACTGAAAAGTCAATGAAATCAAACACTGAAAAGCAGTGTCCAGAGACACTGTGAATCCACAAGGTAATCGCACTTACATCGTATGGTTCCATAGAACCAACACCGAATGGCAATACTCGAATGGATATAAAATCATCAGATAATACAAATATTGCACGTGCACCGACCAGAGTCGTTGTTGCCAAGTACTGTAGAGTTGTGATCGATCACTCGCACAGATGCGGAACGCGCAAAACGGCGAGATCCTTCCCAGAAGGATAAAGGCCTAGAGGCGCACGCCGAAAAATAAACTGCTCCATAGAGCAGGTGTCCAGAGACGGTTGCCCAGAGGCGTGGTGACCCAGAGGTCCAGTACTGGCCGCCCAGAGGCTAATGTGTCACTAACTTCTTGGAGAGGAACCCGTAAAGTGTTAACAATGAGTCCCATACCCCACGTTCGCACTAAACGGTTTACTAACCAATAGCAAGCTCACACTCCAAACAATAAAAAGTCCACCTCGTATCATCGGTAAACTAGACCCAAAGGTCAAAACGATCAACCGAATAGGTCGGGGATTAACCGGAAAGAAAATACACACGGTTCCATAGGCCGGAGATTTCCTAACCGTTTAAGCACCTTTCCACTTCGCTCGACGTGCTAAAAAGTGAGTGTGAAATTTTTATTATAGAAAATAATGGTGCGAAACGGATTTTCAATTGATTTCGAAATCACTTTTAAAACGGTCTTTTGAAAAATCTCCTATTATGGAGTAATTAATTTAATAATTAAAAATAATATTATATAAAAAATTTCAAAGCCATTTAGGAGTGAAAAATCCTTTTAAAATAGTTCATAAAAATCCGTGTAAGAAATCCAGAGACAAATCTCAAAGAAATCGATAAAACCAGAAAATCACTGAAAATATTCTAAGTGTTTGAAACCATTCAAAAACTGCTGCGAACCCAAGTTCGGCAATTTATTTGGACCAGCAAACTGTGTCCAAATGGCATGAAAACTGGTAGGCATGTAGTCCGACATCCCTACTTTAAGATGCAAAAAGAATTTCTTCATTCCGAGTTGAGACGAAGTGGCAGCGACGTCTCAAAGTTGACCCCAGAAAAAGATTCACACTGTTTTCCAACAGCGACCAGAGTCTAACTTTTACGCGAAAATCGAAGTACCAAACGAACTCCAACGTTGCCCAAATTTTCCAGAGATGGAGTTCGGAACTCCACCTTTCCAACGAGACCAAAATCGATAAAATCCGACATTGGACGAGCCCGGGATGGCGTCGCAAAGTCGGGGTTCTACGCTCAAAACAACGGGAGAAAAGAGACTAAGGCCTATAGCTATGCACTAACTGGCCAGAGATAAAAAACCACAATTTTGGCATAGTAAACTTCAAATTCTGGCAAAATAAATAAAATGAAAGTTGTAGCTTAGTTTCTAAGCTTTCCGGAATGACCAAGATCGTCAAATTCCGACTAGAGATGAAGATTCTATGACTACAACAATTCTCTGATCTAGATTCTATATCACTGTCGTTGTGCTCTCGGGACAGTGGTAAGAATGCACAGTTTTGACCAAATTAACTTCAAAATTTCATGAAACTCAAAACATGAAAGTTTTAGCCCTAAATCTATGCTTTCCAGAACATCCAAAATTATTAGATTTGGATAAGAAACGAGTTACTTATGGCCAAATCAATTTCAGGTTTTTATTTTATCAACCCTGTAGTTTGTTGTCAGGTCAGCGACAAACAAACGTGATTTCAACCATTCAAACCCCAAAATTAGGCAGAGCTCAAAACATAAAAGTTATAGGCTACAGAATGTGCTTTCCAGAACTTCAAGAAATCTTAATTCCGATTTAAGATGAATGAGATATGCCTAATTTACTAACTGCAATAAATTGATTATAATTTCAGCTAGCATATATTACTAATAGATAGTAATTACCTCAATGAAGCAAATGATCAATTGGGTTGTGTGCACAATATCAAGCAAGCCAAACCCTCAACCTCCAAGCAAATATCAAGAGACTTCAAGGACCCAAAATCAACAAAAAAATACACAATAATTACAACAAGATGGAGGAGGTAAATAGGGATTAAGAAGGAGGATTAGAGAATAGGAGAGATTGCATTACCTTTTTTTTCTAGGATTAAACTAATTTATGAAGAGAAGGAGATGGAGCTTCTAAAAAGAGGCCATTAATTTTGTTTAGATCTAGGTTTTAGGAATTTATGAAGAGGAGGAGGGTTAGGGTTTATGGAAGGGGTTTGAGATATTAAATAGGAGTGGGTTGGTTAATGGGTCATGGTAAGAGGTTTTAAAACCCATTAGGACTTAGTTTATTTTCCTAAGGTTATCATGTGAACAAAAAAGAAGTATCCTAGTTTTAATTAAAACCATATAATTTCTCATTTGGCCCATTAACCTATAATCACATAAAAAAAATTCCCCATTTCAACCCCAAAAATATTTTAATTTGCGAATCAATTGCAAATTTAAATTCTCAAAAATTTGTTTAGCTCCCTCTTTAACTTAAAAATCATAATTTTAATTCATTATTCGGTAATTGCAATCTCAGGGTTGTTACAATATTACTCTATAACCCTAGTTAATATTCGTTTATCTTTCATTACATTAATATATTTAAATTTCCATCTTTCCTTTGTATTAGCTGTTGTTCTTAATTATATTGAATTTGTCAAACATGTACATTTATTATAAGTAAAACCTCAATTAATTTATTCAACTTGGTTTCATTCCTTTTATTTTATCTTATGAATAAAATATACATTTCCATTAATCTATTACATTCACACTTTATAACTATATCCTAACTCTCATTAATGAATATTTATTTATATTTAAATATAATTGATTTCCAATTAATTTTGTAGACTAATTAAATAGGCAACTTATAATAGTTGTTACCATAACCTTTAATTGCACTTATGAATCCACTATTATTTACAATCAAATGTTATAATTATTTTCCCAATACAAATTCTATTCACTTTTCATCTATTATATGGTAATTCATTTATCAATTCAAAACTTACATTTGTTTTCATATACACACTTATAGCTAAGTATAACATTTGTATTATTTCATTTATTTGGATTTTATTCACATTCACAAGTCTGTTATCTATAGCCAAATATTATAATTACATAACCAACACTGATTTACTTCCATTTCTATTAATCATATATTATCTCATGATTCAACATTCACACTTGTTTTCTTATGTTTAAATTTATAACTAAGTATAACAATTTGCATTGGTTCATTATTGGAGTTTCACTTCAATTGTTAATAATTAGTTCTAAATATCATTGTTACATTTCATCTTAGCAATCATTTCATTGATAAATCACAAAGTTTTTATTTCTTCCAAATTAATTTTCCAAAATCTTATTTAATTAACAAATTTAATTATTGAAAATTTACGGGTTGTTACACTTACTTATAGGGTAGCATGATAATTCTTTTAAATTTCTTCAAACATTTACTAAATAACACTCTTTACATATTATTCTCATTCACCTTAGCAATAACCATTTATTAAATATTTCTAATGTTTACAGTCCAAACTCGAGAATTGGACATCGAGTTCTATGGAGCGAATGCCTAGAATTTAGATCATTCGAACTTAGATCTTGGATTGTGGGTGGAGAATTTAATGCTACGCGCTTTTTAGGAGAACGATCACCTTTGGAAGGTTATTTCTCTTCTATTGAAGAATTTGATCAATTTATTATTTGATCAATGGCTAATTTAGATAGATTTTTCATCAGTAACGAAATCAAAGTTAAATTTCTTATTTGCAGAGTCACTAGTTTGCCTTCTACGTATTCAGACAATTGCCCTATCATTCCTTTGTGTGATCATCATAAAATTGTTAATAAAACTTTTAAATTTGAAAAATGTAGTTATTAGAATCTAACTTTCCTAATTTGATTAAAAATAAATGGAAATCAATGAATTTTTATAATATTAGAAATACAGATAACTCAGCAAAAAAATTTGTTTTTAAACCTAGAGGTCTAAGGAATTTTCTTCAAAAATGGAATAAGAATGTATTTTGCAATATTAAAAGAAAAAAGAAAATTTGCTTTCTGAAATGCTTAAAATGAATAAGATCGAAAAAACTAGACAACTGAATCTTGAAGATTAATTAACTCGCTAATATAAAAGAAGTACTTAATTCTATTTTAGAAAAAGAAGAGGTTACGTGGAAACAGAGATCTGGAATTCAATGGATTAATGAATGTGACAATAATACAAAAAAATTCATAATATAGCTAACGTTAGAAAACGTAGCAACACAATACAATCTATTTTTGTGAATAAAGTTGAATTGGTTGATCAAAGGGATTTAAATAAGATCTTTACTGATTACTATTGGGATATTTTTAGCCATAAAAACAAGCATAGAATAAATCATAGATGGAATGAACTATATCCTATTGAGTCTAGAATTAATCTTAATGGCATTGATAATCCTTTTTCTAAAGAGGAGATTTTGAAGGCTATTAACAATATGCCTAGTGATAAAGCCTCGGGTCCCAATGGTTTTCATATTTTATTTATAATCTATTTTATAATGTATTAAATTTGATTTAATTGCATGTTTATCGAATTTTATAATGGTTAACTTCAATTAGGAATATTTAATTTTGCAAACGTCATTCTATTACATAAAAAAATCAGTGCTAACAATTTAAAAGATTTTAGGCCAATTTTTTTTAATTAATTGTTTAGTTATTTCAAAATTTTTAGCGAATAGACTTAGTAAAAGAATGAATGATTTAATCGTCTTTTCATAAACTGCTTTCATTAAGGGCAGAAATATCACGGATGAAGTGGCTAATGTTCAAGAATACATTAATCATTGTTGTAAAAATAATGTTACACTCATGCTTTTAAAACTTGACATTTCGAAAGCTTTTGACTCGGTTGATTGAGATTTTCTAATTAATATAATGGCCAAAGGTTTTAGTCACAAATGGATTCATTGGATTATGACTTTGCTTAAAACAGGTAATTCTAGTATAATGGATAATGGGATTTTATGGAATAAAACACAGTCAAAACGTGGCTTACGATAGGGTGATCCTTTATTGCCTCTCTTGTTTAATTTAGCTGCCGATATTTTCGCTATGATAATTAAAAAAGTTGTTGGAAATTGATCTTTAAGGTGCGCTGGTGGCAAAATTTCACGTAATGGACTCTTTATTCTTCAATTTGCGGATGTTACCTTATTATTTACTTCTCACTTGCCTAATCACGACATTACTCTTTAATTTAATTTATGCAGCTTCGAACTACTTTCAGGACTAAAAATTAATTTTGACAAATGTTCGGGTTTAATTTTAACTGACGTCGATAAGGTTGAGAATGTAGTAGATGCTACTTTAAATTTTGAAACCATGAATTTCCCTAATGATTATCTTTGATTTTTGATTAGACCAACTAAACCTAAACATGATGACTGGCTAATTATAATAGATAAAATTAAAAATAGATTTTCCAATTGGAATGGGAGGTTTTTATCGAGGGTGAGTAGATTAGTTCTTATCAATTCTGTTTTATTTGCACATTCGATTTATTGGATGTCTATGCATCTTTTTTCCAAAATGGATAATCAATAAAATTGATAAAATATGAAGGGATTTTTTATGGAGTAGTGATAATCCTAGAAGTAGTCTAAAATGTTTCGTTAATTGAGAAATCGTTTGTAAATCAAAAAAAGGAGGGAGGATTAGGTGTTATTAATTTGCATAACATGAATTGGTCTTTATCAAGGAAATGGTTGTGGAAATTTAAGAATGTCAATGATAATTCTATTTGGAAAGAAATTGTTTCTAAACATTATTATAATGATAGTAATAATTTATACCAAATTACACCTTATGTTAACAATAAATTGTCTAATTTTTGGAAATCAATTTTAAAATGTCATGATATTTATAACCTTGGTACTAATGCGATTGTTCATTCAGGAAATAATACAAATTTTAGCATGATCGTTGGATATCTTTCTTTCCTCTTTGGGTCGAATTTAAAACTTCAAAAATGCTTTAATTAAAGATGTTTTTTCTTCGGATAATGATCCACCTTGGAACTTTAGTTATAATAGAATCTTAAAAGGTACAACTCTTAGACAATTTACTTTATTATTTATAAGATGAATTTATATAATAATGACAACAAAAATGATATTATTAACTGGGCTCATTGTATAAATTTCTTAATTTCTTCGGCGTTACTAATAACACTTTTAATCTTATTTGGAAAGCAAATGCATCACCAAAAGCTAAGATTCATATGTGGTTAATCATGCATGGGAAGCTAAATACAACTGAACTTTTAAGAAGAAAGAATTTTCCAATTGACAATAAATATACCTTTTATAACTTATATTTTGAAAATATTAATTTTATATATTAAGATTATATGGATACTAGTAACATTCTTACTAATACTCTTAAAACCTTTAATTTTATTCTTACAACTAAAGTTACAAATCGTGATTTTTACTGGAACAACTTAAGAATTAAGTTTTAAAAAGGAAATAGATTTTTACTAGACACTTTATTCACTATAATATGTTGGTGTATTTGGTTTGAGAGAAACCAGAGACTATTTAATCAAAACAATAATTGTATTTATAAACTGGTTTTAAAAATAGCATCATTTTGTTTCAATTGGATCTCAAATCCAAAATATATATTGGCTAAAAATAATCATTTTAGTGAATATCTTAGTAAGGTTAGAAAAAGCAATGAATTATTTAAATAATTTTTTTTAACATTAATAACTACAACATTAGCATTTATTCGAATTCGAATGAAGATTTAACCAGTTATCATAATGTTCTTTTGATCAAAGGAGCATAGTACTAATATTTTTAGATTTTTAAAATTTTATAAGTATATAATTACATATTTTGTTAATATCCATGCCTTTTGATTTCGTGATCGTTATCTCATAACATGAAAGTATGTTAAGAAGATGTATAATGAGTTTGACCCTTTTATTAGTCTAACTCTTATTATAGTTTCTTTGTCGTCTTATAGTTTTAACTCTTATATATAAATTTTATTTATATACATATATGTGGGTTATTCTTATATTTTTATATAGTTCCATCTTCAGGTACAGGTTTAGGCTAAAAATGGTGCTAGAATGCTATTTGCAGGGTTTTATGGTTAATGTTGCCAGGTTTGTAGGATTGATATTCGTAAGATCGTGGTCAGGAGAGATTTCATATTTTAGATTTGGATCATCCATGCTAGTTGTGAGGCGTTCATTCTCTAAAGGAGCTGTTATTGATCTCGTTTGTGCACTTGGATGCACCATGGTTTTTATTGGATAGTTCTAACACTTCGTTATCATGTGGTAGCCTTGTCGGAGTTCGATATTAAGGTATAATGGGCGGCGGCCTTGCCGGAGCTCATTGAAGAAATTACCTGGGTTTGTTATCTTCGATTTTTCTATGTTATGATTTATCACCTACCAGGCATGTTGGTAGCTCCTATGCTATCTGTGATATATGTGTGTGTTTAGGTGTGTGTGTGTACATGTGTGCTCTCCTCCACTTTCGTGTATCACACATTTCACTCAAAAAAGTCAACAATAAAATATTCACACATCCAATAAATAATCTTATCGATTAAAAATATTTATGGTTAACCAAAAAGGTGAGATTAACACATTTTTGTAGATCGTCAAAACGCTTCGATTTGGATTAAAATTGAACGGTCGTGTAATTTAACCCAAAATTTCCACTAGCCTCGAATCCATCCAATCCTATTCCATAGCGTATTCTTCGTCAAAATGATCACAGCTCGTCTTGTTGCATTCAATTTGGACCCTGCATTGGTTTATACGAACAAATGAACTTTCAAAATAATTAAAAATTTAATTAACATAAATTAAAACGGTTAAAATTAATACCATTCTACCTTCATATGCTCATTCGAGGCAATGCAAGCCAATCAAATGCGACTTCAACCATAAATCGCCACCTTCTCCAGCCACCAACCTTCGCCGCATCATCATCTCATGCTTGCGCGCCGCTCACCTGTCACTGCCGCACCTGTAACGACCCAGAATTTTGAACAATTTAATTTGAAAATATTTAATTAATTTTAAATATTTGAATGATGGTTTGACTTGAATTCCATATTATCAGAATGGTTTAGCGATTAAATTATAGAATTTAATATATCGAAAGTTGAATAAAAATTTGAATCTTCAATTTTAAGCCAATTAAAAATATTTCAAAGGCTTGTAAAATTCATATTGATAATATTGAAGATAATAGAAGCTTCAGAATTTAATTTGGAAGTGAATTGTTCAGTTTTGAAATTAAATCGTTTGAATCGATATTTAAAAATAGCCGTCCGAGGCACAGTCTCGGAATTCGACGAAACCAGTTCCATTGGGTCCGTAATATTGAATTATTCTCGGATTTCAAATTTCGTATTTTTCGGAGCTGTTATGTGATCACACGACGCGTAAACGCATTGGAATTTAATCGAATTCAATTTGAATTTTAAATTTTAAAAATTGTCAACATTAGTTTCTTCCCATACTCCTTCCATACTGCTGCCATCCCTAGATTCATGCCTAAAGTTATGCTAGAAATCACGAACGAAGATCGTGATAAACATGCCTCAGTTTATTTTAAATACCCCTTTCTCTCATTCGATTCAAATTCATTCGTTTATTTATATAAAAAAAAAAAGAAGGCCGAAGCCCTAAATTAAATTCACGATTGCGGAGGCGCATGCTTGCGCGTGAGGCGGTGCCACGAGGCGTTAGGCGAGGCGGCGACGAGCTTCGCGAGCTTGAGTCGCGATGGCGGCGAGGCTAAGGCAGCGGCGGCCTCGAATGGGTGGCGCGCGATTCACGATTTGGATGGCAGCAACGAGCGCGCATAGGAGGGGTCGCGATAGGGGAGGCTCGAGGCGCGGCCGCGTGTGCACACGCAATGGAGGCAGCGACAGCGTCGACGTTGGGGCGATTGCTCGGTGGGGCTCGCGATTGGTTTGGGGCGACTGGCGGCTGGGGGGGAAGAAGGCAAATGCTAGGATTTGGATCTGCTGTTAGGTAGAAATTCCATCTTGTTTGTATTTAATTTACTTTAATTTTTACTGTAGAAAAAAATAAAAATAAATATATATATATATATATATATATGCAGAAAACTGTTTACAGTAAGTATAAAGACGTATGTACATATTTTTAATCCCTAGTTTATTTAAAAATAATGTATAAGGGAGATTTAAATTGGTTAATTAAATTGGTTAAAAGAAAATAAAATTTTCAATTTAAATCCATATATTAATGAATCTATATAATGTTTATACAAAGTGGGTATATATTAGACAAGGAAAAAAAATTTATAGGAATTTTAAATGATAAGTATAGGTATTTGTATGCTAAATAAAATTTATTTTTAACAAAAGGAAACTTAGTTTTAAAATTTAATTGTAGCTAAATAAATTTATTTAAGTAAATTTAGTTGAGATTTAAATTTTATTAGGTAAATTTGTTAAGAGTAATCTGTTTAAAAATAAAAAGGAAATTTAATTTTTAGTTAAAATAAATTATAAAAAAAAGGGGAATTTAATTCAATTGGGAATTTCTAGTTAGAATTATTTTAAAAGAAAAAATTTGTTAAAATAAAATTATTAAACGGAAATTTAGTTTAAATTAAACTTTTAGTTAATTAAAAAACAGCGAATGGAAAGTGATTATGTGATTTGTCCAAATGTTATATAAAATAAAGATTTGAATTTATAAAGAATAGTTTTGAATTTAATTTTTGTTAAATCAAAGTATTAAAAAGAAATTGTTTGAAAGCCAAAAACAATTTATTAAAAAGAGAATTTAGTTTAAAATTTAAATTTTTAGTTAAACAAATTTATTAAAAGGAATTGATATAAGGATATTAATTTAAGGTAAAATGATTAGTTAAGTTGTTATAAAATAAATAGTTTACGATAATAAATTTGTTTTATCTATTATAGTTACTAAAAAGAAAATTTTTAGTTAAATATTTTATTTAAGAAGATTTGTTAGGAATTTGATTTATTTGATAAATAAATTTATTTAAGGGGAAAATTGGGTTAAAAGAAAGTATCAAAGAAATTTAGTTCTTAAATTAAATTTTTATTTAAATAAATTTATTAAAGAAGAAACTGATTTAAATAAAACTATCAGTAATTTAACTATTAAAAATGAAATCACCGATGAATTAAAATTATCTAATGAAAATTTATTATTCGATCTGTTCGAATATTAATAAATTGTGCATAATATTTATACAAGGTATAAATCGAGAAAATCGAGTCAAGATGGAAATGGATTGCAAAATAAAAGCAAAGGTGAGAACTTCTCACTCAAAAGGAATTTTGTTATTTATTTAAATTTTAAATAGTTAGATTTAAAATTTGCTTGACTGTGTTGATTGAATGATTGAATGATGATTGTTATATATGTATTGGATGTGAATAGACCCTATACGCCGTTAGTAAGCGGAGGTTATTTATTACACACATATACCGCGATATTCCACCTTGAAGTGGAATTGGTATTATATTATATATATAGCAATATATATATATTGGCATATGTATATATTGCAGTTGATTGATTTCCCGCATTTTTTTAACGGATGAGACCCTATTGCGCCGTTAGTAAGCGGATATATTTTATAAAAACCCATATACCGCGATATTCCGTCTTGAAACAGAATTGGTATTGTGCTAATGTCTGTGGATGCAGGGAAACAGGTTGGAGGGATCCAACTGGATTCCTCACAAATATTTATTGATTTTAGATATTGTGATGTTTGATTGTTTATCATATCGATATATGATGTTGAAAGTCGTGATTGACTATTGATGTGTTGCATCATCGGATCCAATTTTTGGAATTTAAAAACAACGATTTTGATTTCTAAAGTGATTTTTGGAAAATATACGTTTATAAAATATTTTTGGAATTGATTCATCTTAAATAAATAAACGTTATAATTTTAATGTTATAAAAATTATGATTTTGAGAAATACAGTTAAAAGTTCATTTTTGAAAATATGGGATTAGTGATTTTATAAAATAGTTTGAACTGGGATTTCTGAATTTATTATAAGAAGTTTAAAAATAGGATTTATAAAATTTTTATTTTATAAATCAGAATGATGAAATTATAAAAGAATTTAAAGATGTTTAAAGTAATAATATAAATTGTTTATATTAAAAGATTTATAAATTGATATTTATAAATTTAGAATATCTTGAATTATAAAACGAGCTTTTATAAGTGATAGAATGATTTGTAAATGAATTTCATAAAGGAATGAAATCTATAGAATTTATGAAATTTGATTATTTTATAAATCAAAATGATGAAATTTTAAGGAGTTGAAAGACGTTTTAAAATAGTAATACAAATTGTTTTATATTAAAAAGATTTATAAATTGATATTTATAAATTAAAAATATTGGAATTATAAAACGAGCTTTTATAAGAGTTAGAATGAATTGTGAATGAATTTCACAAATGAATGAAATTTATGGGATTATAACGATGAAGTTATAAATAGAATTTTATAAATAGTAGGTTTATAAAATTTGTAAAGGAAAACAAAATAAAATTCATAAGGTTATTAAAGGAATAGATTTGGATAAATAAATGAATCTTATAAGTTATAAGATTTATAAAATTTATGAAGTTTAAAGGAACAATTTTATAAACAAATAAATTATAAGTATTTGACTTATAATATGAATTTTTAATATATCATTGTGATATGAATTGAGATAGGTTAATAAAGGAAATTTATAAAAGGAAGTTGTTATAAAATAAATAGAAATAGAATTTATAAACATTGTTTTATAAATCCGCAAACTACTTATTTTTAATAAGTAAATTGTTATAATTTACTTATGGAGTTATATTCACGTTTTTGAACAGTGAATAATCTTTTAAAATAAAATGAATAGAAGTGATGAAATTTATTAACAAGTATATTCACGTTTTTGAATAATGAATATTATGTTAAAGAAATTATTTTGGATGTGATGTTTTAAATAGAATTAAAACGATCTAAAGATGTTTTAAAATGTATCGAGATTCGAAACCATAGATTTCAACATTCATTGTTGAAATAGACGTTTTCGAGAAATAGAAGGAAATAATAGATTATAACACTGTTGTTATAATAGATGATTTTCCGAAAGGAAATGTTTTGTGTAGTATTGGGATTTATATATCTATTTTAATTTCGAATCCCTATACTAGTTATTTTGGGTTGTCGTAACGATGTTTTACGCAACATTCGTTTTGGCCCAAATAAATATGGTTAAGTGAATGATTTCCTTAAAGAATGAAATATATACCTAATTTCGATTAGAGTATATTGAATATTTTCCAGGTGTAGATAATAAAAAGACTTGTGAATTACTTATAAATAAATAAGTACGGAAATGCTTTTCCAATATTAAGTGAATATTTTGAATTTATCTTTTTGAAGATAAATTGAAAATGAATATTTGAAAACGAATGGAAATCGTATATTCATAAATATTTTGGAATGTAAATTCAATATGGAATTTATAAATGAAATTTGGAAAATGGGTTTAAAAATAAATATTGATTTATTTTTGAAAAATGGAAAATATATATATCTTATAAAGATATTTTTGGAAAATAAATAATTTGGAAAATTATTTGGAATCTGGTGATGTTGGCATATCTATTGATAGTTCAATAACCGACTATCAATATTTACCTTTAAATAGGTATTTGTTGTTATTTGTCTGAAATTGGATGCCACGCTTATTTTTTTTAAAATAAGCGCTCACTATTCAGGTTAACGGGAAAGGACCTTGGGGTCGTACAACCCATTCCGAATATGTGATACGTCGTTATGAATTGCATTCGAAGATCGATGTTGAAGACCGGATATTTTCGAAAGCGAAAGGGTTTCTTGTTGATTGTCTCTGCACTGGCTGATCCCCGGTATTGAGATCTCCATATGTGATGGGAAATCCGAACGTGATTAGAGATTATTCGGATTGCAAGGACTTCTTTGTAAGTGCCTTCGGTTCTGTTCGAGCCCGGAACAGACTTGTATGGATAGTGTGTCTGACATTACAAATTGAGATGTAAAGCCGATTTCTTTCAAATATATTTCTGTTGGTGGCGGAGAATTTATTCTCTTAGCTTAACACCTTTCTCTGAGACGTACGAGCTCATAGGTTATATAGTTGAAGTTATCAGCGATATATTCCTAATTTGGTAATGTGACATGCTGAGTGTTTCTGTGAAATGATCATTGTGTTGATTATTTATGATAGGATCATTTATTTGATCGTCTATCTTGGTGATCATTTCTATGATCATTTGTTGACCCAAAGCATGGCTTTTGTATAAAGTATGTTTTTGTGGACGTGACTTCGTCGAGCCTCACAAACTGGTAATGGTCGAAATAGGAATTGTGCGGCAAGGTTTCCAGGGATCGCTTCCCTAGGGTATAGCCATTCCTTCTGGAAAAGGGTAGTATCATGGTATGGAGCCCAGATACTTACTCATGTTGAAAACACTTTATGATTGTGTGATGATGGTGACGAGCGCTCGGTGAAAGGTTCCAAAGAACCGGGAGTGGCATATCTGAGGGTTTGTAATATTCCTTGGGAAAAGGGATTCCCGGCTTTGTTTAGCAGAGAACGGTGGTTCTCGGGGCGTCCTTCCAGAGGCGTTTCCATGTGGCAATGGGAAGTTCCTTGGCCTGACCATTTGTTGGAAAATCCATTCTTCAAATACGAGACTTGTACGGTATTAGTTGTATTACCTGCCATCTACTTATGGTGGTAACCCACTGTTTGGATGGTAGCTATAGTAGGCATAAGTGCGAAATGTCTATGCTGGCTAAGATTTGTATCTTTATTTTCGAAATGAATTTTCTCTACACTATGCACTAGTAATAATATCAAATGTTCTTTTTAATGCGTATCAAGCATCTTTGACTATCATAAGGAGAAATCTCCTCCGATTCTGCGTTTGCATGTGTGTGTGTGCGGGAGGCCTTATGGTAGTCTCATTCTTAAAAGCATTGCGGATTGAATTTAAAAATATTCTTCTATTTTTTGATTTTAAAGAAAAATAAACTGTTTTGAGTTCTCACACCAGTCACATGACTGACTCGGAGTTTATTGTTTTCCTTCCTAAACTCTGGGTGCCCACCAATTTCCACACGGGCAGTCAAGAGTTAAGGTTTATCAGGATATTCTGGAATTCAGGAGTTGCTGGAAGCAAGATGGATGGCATGGCGTATTACTAGTATATAGTACTTTCTTTTCCGCTGTTTGTTTGTTGTTGTACACTCTGATGATTTGATGTAATGTAATATAATGTGATGTAATAACTGATATAGTTCTTTGATTAAAGATTATTCATTTATTATTATATGTTGTTCCGCTGCGAATTGTGAGATTCTGATATTGTTGTCCTGTTCTGTCTCTGTTCTGTTTTCTATTTTCTTTTCTCTCTTCTACCTTCCTACCTCTTTCTTTTTCTTTTCTTCTTTCTTAAAAACCATAAGGGTTCGTATTTTCGTTCACCTTGAGTTAATCAATGGAGATTAGTGTCTATTCAAGGAGTACGGATTTACGGTTCTTTACATTTGGTATCAGAGCTTATGGTTAAGCGACAACCATGGTTCTGTTGGGTGTTACTCATTAGAGATAGAGTCAGCAGTACTCTAGAATGAGTTTGAGTTTAATAATGGATATGAGCGCGTATTTGTTAGTGAATATAAAATTGTTTTTGAATCGGGTAAATAAGATAATTTTTCCCAAAACTATTTTTGGATAGAGAAGAAATGATTTTCTATGGATTTTTATGGTATATGGTTGCATGATTGTTAAGAAGTAATAATATTAAATTATTATCATTAGCATATGGAATTAAATAAGAAATAAAATGGATTGAATTCAAGTAAATTAACTTGATAATTTATTCATTTGTGAAATAATTTCAAATGGAATGAATTGAATATTGAAATGAATTAGTGGATGAAACTAATTTAAAGTAGTAATATGAATTACTAAATGAAAGTTAATCGATAGAATTCAATATTTAGAATTGAGAATTGAATTCGAATGAAATTTGAAATTGTGAATGGAATATGAAAGGTAAAATTGAATGAAAATGGATATGTAACTTCAATAGTGAAGTAAAAATGTATAGGAAGCATATGTTGGGAAATTTTGTAATAGAATTTGCAAAATGGTTTGAATGTTGGAATTAGATATTATGAATAGCAGGATATACAGGTATTATGAAGGGATTGGATTTTGATTTCAAAGTTAAAAATTGAATTGCTCGACAAAAAGGTACGTATTTGAATTTCAGTATGAAATTTGATGATTTTCTTCTCCAGCCACTTGGCTTTCTCTTTTCTTTTTGATTCTGAGGGGTCGTGGTGCCATTTTGTAGTCGTACCGAGCTAGCCGCGCAAAGGAGACGCTGGCGAAATTTTTCGAAAATTTAGGGTGTTAGAAAATTTTTGAGAAATTTTGAAAGTTTGAAATTTGAATTTGAATTTAAATTTAAATTGTTAGGAAAACAATGTTGTCTGAAACCTATAATTGAAGTTGGAAAGCTAGTTGAAATGATAATGAAACTCTAGTAAAAAGATTAGGTTAGTAAGTTGATAAAACAATTTGGATTGTGAAAAATGATAGACGGGATAGGGGCATTCTTCTTAACTTGTAATTTCGGGACGAAATTCTTTTAAGGAGGGAAGATTGTAACGACCCAGAATTTTGAACAATTTAATTAATTTTAAATATTTGAATGATGGTTTGACTTGAATTCCATATTATCAGAATGGTTTAGCGATTAAATTATAGAATTTAATCTATCGAAAGTTGAATAAAAATTTGAATCTTCAATTTTAAGCCAATTAAAAATATTTCAAAGGCTTGTAAAATTCATATTGATAATATTGAAGATAATAGAAGCTTCAGAATTTAATTTGGAAGTGAATTGTTCAGTTTTGAAATTAAATCGTTTGAATCGATATTTAAAAATAGCCGTCCGAGGCACAGTCTTGGAATTCGACGAAACCAGTTCCATTGGGTCCGTAATATTGAATTATTCTCGGATTTCAAATTTCGTATTTTTCGGAGCTGTTATGTGATCACACGACGCGTAAACGCATTGGAATTTAATCGAATTCAATTTGAATTTTAAATTTTAAAAATTGTCAACATCAGTTTCTTCCCATACTCCTTCCATACTGCTGCCATCCCTAGATTCATGCCTAAAGTTATGCCAGAAATCACGAACGAAGATCGTGATAAACATGCCTCAGTTTATTTTAAATACCCCTTTCTCTCATTCGATTCAAATTCATTCGTTCATTTATATATTAAAAAAAAAAAAAGGCCGAAGCCCTAAATTAAATTCACGATTGCGGAGGCGCATGCTTGCGCGTGAGGCGGTGCCACGAGGCGTTAGGCGAGGCGGCGACGAGCTTCGCGAGCTTGAGTCGCGATGGCGGCGAGGCTAAGGCAGCGGCGGCCTCGAATGGGTGGCGCGCGATTCACGATTTGGATGGCGGCAACAAGCGCGCGTAGGAGGGGTCGCGATAGGGAAGGCTCGAGGCGCGGCCGCGTGTGCACACGCAATGGAGGCAGCGACAGCGTCGACGTTGGGGCGATTGCTCGGTGGGGCTCGCGATTGGTTTGGGGCGACTGGCGGCTGGGGGGGAAGAAGGCAAATGCTAGGATTTGGATCTGCAGTTAGGTAGAAATTCCATCTTGTTTGTATTTAATTTACTTTAATTTTTACTGTAGAAAAAATATATATATATATGCAGAAAACTGTTTACAAGAAGTATAAATACGTATGTACATATTTTTAATCCCTAGTTTATTTAAAAATAATGTATAAAGGAGATTTAAATTGGTTAATTAAATTGGTTAAAAGAAAATAAAATTTTCAATTTAAATCCATATATTAATGAATCTATATAATGTTTATACAAAGTGGGTATATATTAGACAAGGAAAAAAAAATTTATAGGAATTTTAAATGATAAGTATAGGTATTTGTATGCTAAATAAAATTTATTTTTAACAAAAGGAAACTTAGTTTTAAAATTTAATTGTAGCTAAATAAATTTATTTAAGTAAATTTAGTTGAGATTTAAATTTTATTAGGTAAATTTGTTAAGAGTGATCTGTTTAAAAATAAAAAGGAAATTTAATTTTTAGTTAAAATAAATTATAAAAAAAAGGGGAATTTAATTCAATTGGGAATTTCTAGTTAGAATTATTTTAAAAGAAAAAATTTGTTAAAATAAAATTATTAAACGGAAATTTAGTTTAAATTAAACTTTTAGTTAATTAAAAAATAGCGAATGGAAAGTGATTATGCGATTTGTCCAAATGTTATAAAAAATAAAGATTTGAATTTATAAAGAATAGTTTTGAATTTAATTTTCATTAAATCAAAGTATTAAAAAGAAATTGTTTGAAAGCCAAAAACAATTTATTAAAAAGTGAATTTAGTTTAAAATTTAAATTTTTAGTTAAACAAATTTATTAAAAGGAATTGATATAAGGATATTAATTTAAGGTAAAATGATTAGTTAAGTTGTTATAAAATAAATAGTTTACGATAATAAATTTGTTTTATCTATTATAGTTACTAAAAAGAAAATTTTTAGTTAAATATTTTATTTAAGAAGATTTGTTAGGAATTTGATTTATTTGATAAATAAATTTATTTAAGGGGAAAATTGGGTTAAAAGAAAGTATCAAAGAAATTTAGTTCTTAAATTAAATTTTTATTTAAATAAATTTATTAAAGAAGAAACTGATTTAAATAAAACTATCAGTAATTTAACTATTAAAAATGAAATCACCGATGAATTAAAATTATCTAATGAAAATTTATTATTCGATCTGTTCGAATATTAATAAATTGTGCATAATATTTATACAAGGTATAAATCGAGAAAATCGAGTCAAGATGGAAATGGATTGCAAAATAAAAGCAAAGGTGAGAACTTCTCACTCAAAAGGAATTTTGTTATTTATTTAAATTTTAAATAGTTAGATTTAAAATTTGCTTGACTGTGTTGATTGAATGATTGAATGATGATTGTTATATATGTATTGGATGTGAATAGACCCTATACGCCGTTAGTAAGCGGAGGTTATTTATTACACACATATACCGCGATATTCCACCTTGAAGTGGAATTGGTATTATATTATATATATATAGCAATATATATATATATATATATATATATATATATATATATATATATATATTGGCATATGTACATATTGCAGTTGATTGATTTCCCGCATTTTTTTAGCGGATGAGACCCTATTGCGCCGTTAGTAAGCGGATATATTTTATAAAAACCCATATACCGCGATATTCCGTCTTGAAACGGAATTGGTATTGTGCTAATGTCTGTGGATGCAGGGAAACAGGTTGGAGGGATCCAACTGGATTCCTCACAAATATTTATTGATTTTAGATATTGTGATGTTTGATTGTTTATCATATCGATATATGATGTTGAAAGTCGTGATTGACTATTGATGTGTTGCATCATCGGATCCAATTTTTGGAATTTAAAAACAACGATTTTGATTTCTAAAGTGATTTTTGGAAAATATACGTTTATAAAATATTTTTGGAATCGATTCATCTTAAATAAATAAACGTTATAATTTTAATGTTATAAAAATTATGATTTTGAGAAATACAGTTAAAAGTTGATTTTTGAAAATATGGGATTAGTGATTTTATAAAATAGTTTGAACTGGGATTTCTGAATTTATTATAAGAAGTTTAAAAATAGGATTTATAAAAATTTTATTTTATAAATCAGAATGATGAAATTATAAAAGAATTTAAAGATGTTTAAAGTAATAATATAAATTGATTTATATTAAAAGATTTATAAATTGATATTTATAAATTTAGAATATCTTGAATTATAAAACGAGCTTTTATAAGTGATAGAATGATTTGTAAATGAATTTCATAAAGGAATGAAATCTATAGAATTTATGAAATTTGATTATTTTATAAATCAAAATGATGAAATTTTAAGGAGTTGAAAGACGTTTTAAAATAGTAATACAAATTGTTTTATATTAAAAAGATTTATAAATTGATATTTATAAATTAAAAATATTGGAATTATAAAACGAGCTTTTCTAAGAGTTAGAATGAATTGTGAATGAATTTCACAAATGAATGAAATTTATGGGATTATATCGATGAAGTTATAAATAGAATTTTATAAATAGTAGGTTTATAAAATTTGTAAAGGAAAACAAAATAAAATTCATAAGGTTATTAAAGGAATGGATTTGGATAAATAAATGAATCTTATAAGTTATAAGATTTATAAAATTTATGAAGTTTAAAGGAACGATTTTATAAACAAATAAATTATAAGTATTTGACTTATAATATGAATTTTTAATATATCATTGTGATATGAATTGAGATAGGTTAATAAAGGAAATTTATAAAAGGAAGTTGTTATAAAATAAATAGAAATAGAATTTATAAACATTGTTTTATAAATCCGCAAACTACTTATTTTTAATAAGTAAATTGTTATAATTTACTTATGGAGTTATATTCATGTTTTTGAACAGTGAATAATCTTTTAAAATAAAATGAATAGAAGTGATGAAATTTATTAACAAGTATATTCACGTTTTTGAATAGTGAATATTATGTTAAAGAAATTATTTTGGATGTGATGTTTTAAATAGAATTAAAACGATCTAAAGATGTTTTAAAATGTATCGAGGTTCGAAACCATAGATTTCAACATTCATTGTTGAAATAGACGTTTTCGAGAAATAGAAGGAAATAATAGATTATAACACTGTTGTTATAATAGATGATTTTCCGAAAGGAAATGTTTTGTGTAGTATTGGGATTTATATATCTATTTTAATTTCGAATCCCTATACTAGTGATTTTGGGTTGTCGTAACGATGTTTTACGCAACATTCGTTTTGGCCCAAATAAATATGGTTAAGTGAATGATTTCCTTAAAGAATGAAATATATACTTAATTTCGATTAGAGTATATTGAATATTTTCCAGGTGTAGAAAATAAAAAGACTTGTGAATTACTTATAAATAAATAAGTACGGAAATGCTTTTCCAATATTAAGTGAATATTTTGAATTTATCTTTTTAAAGATAAATTGAAAATGAATATATGAAAACGAATGGAAATCGTATATTCATAAATATTTTGGAATGTAAATTCAATATGGAATTTATAAATGAAATTTGGAAAATGGGTTTAAAAATAAATATTGATTTATTTTTGAAAAATGGAAAATATATATATTTTATAAAGATATTTTTGGAAAATAAATAATTTGGAAAATTATTTGGAATCTGGTGATGTTGGCATATCTATTGATAGTTTAATAACCGACTATCAATATTTACCTTTAAATAGGTATTTGTTGTTATTTGTTTGAAATTGGATGCCACGCTTATTTTTTTTAAAATAAGCGCTCACTATTCGGGTTAACCGGGAAAGGACCTTGGGGTCGTATAACCCATTCCGAATATGTGATACGTCGTTATGAATTGCATTCGAAGATCGGTGTTGAAGACCGGATATTTTCGAAAGCGAAAGGGTTTCTTGTTGATTGTCTCTGCACTGGCTGATCCCCGGTATTGAGATCTCCATATGTGATGGGAAATCCGAACGTGATTAGAGATTATTCGGATTGCAAGGACTTCTTTGTAAGTGCCTTCGGTTCTGTTCGAGCCCGGAACAGACTTGTATGGATAGTGTGTCTGACATTACAAATTGAGATGTAAAGCCGATTTCTTTCAAATATATTTCTGTTGGTGGCGGAGAATTTATTCTCTTAGCTTAACACCCTTCTCTGAAACATACGAGCTCAGAGGTTATATAGTTGAAGTTATCAGCGATATATTCCTAATTTGGTAATGTGACATGCTGAGTGTTGCTGTGAAATGATCATTGTGTTGATTATTTGTGATAGGATCATTTATTTGATCGTCTATCTTGGTGATCATTTCTATGATCATTTGTTGACCCAAAGCATGGCTTTTGTATAAAGTATGTTTTTGTGGACGTGACTTCGTCGAGCCTCACAAACCGGTAATGGTCGAAACTGGAATTGTGCGGCAAGGTTTCCAGGGATCGCTTCCCTAGGGTATAGCCATTCCTTCTGGAAAAGGGTAGTATCATGGTATGGAGCCCAGATACTTACTCATGTTGAAAACACTTTATGATTGTGTGATGATGGTGACGAGCGCTCGGTGAAAGGTTCCAAAGAACCGGGAGTGGCATATCTGAGGGTTTGTAATATTCCTTGGGAAAAGGGATTCCCGGCTTTGTTTAGCAGAGAACGGTGGTTCTCGGGGCGTCCTTCCAGAGGCGTTTCCATGTGGCAATGGGAAGTTCCTTGGCCTGACCATTTGTTGGAAAATCCATTCTTCAAATACGAGACTTGTACGGTATTAGTTGTATTACCTGCCATCTACTTATGGTGGTAACCCACTGTTTGGATGGTAGCTATAGTAGGCATAAGTGCGAAATGTCTATGCTGGCTAAGATTTATATCTTTATTTTCGAAATGAATTTTCTCTACACTATGCACTAGTAATAATATCAAATGTTCTTTTTAATGCGTATCAAGCATCTTTGACTATCATAAGGAGAAATCTCCTCCGATTCTGCGTTTGCATGTGTGTGTGTGCGGGAGGCCTTATGGTAGTCTCATTCTTAAAAGCATTGCAGATTGAATTTAAAAATATTCTTCTATTTTTTGATTTTAAAGAAAAATAAACTGTTTTGAGTTCTCACACCAGTCACATGACTGACTCGGAGTTTATTGTTTTCCTTCCTAAACTCTGGGTGCCCACCAATTTCCACACGGGCAGTCAAGAGTTAAGGTTTATCAGGATATTCTGGAATTCAGGAGTTGCTGGAAGCAAGATGGATGGCATGGCGTATTACTAGTATATAGTACTTTCTTTTCCGCTGTTTGTTTGTTGTTGTACACTCTGATGATTTGATGTAATGTAATATAATGTGATGTAATAACTGATATAGTTCTTTGATTAAAGATTATTCATTTATTATTATATGTTGTTCCGCTGCGAATTGTGAGATTTTGATATTGTTGTCCTGTTCTGTCTCTGTTCTGTTTTCTATTTTCTTTTCTCTCTTCTACCTTCCTACCTCTTTCTTTTTCTTTTCTTCTTTCTTAAAAACCATAAGGGTTCGTATTTTCGTTCACCTTGAGTTAATCAATGGAGATTAGTGTCTATTCAAGGAGTACGGATTTACGGTTCTTTACAGCACTTACATGCAGCCCTCCTTCCTTGACGTTGAGCCCCAAATCATGCCCAAACCAGCCATGAATGCGAGAAAATTGTAGACACCCACGACACATTACCAGAATCCGAACTTTGAAGAGCTTCGTAAGGTCATGCTCTACACCTTACAAGTTGACAACTTCGTCCGATATAGTTCCTAGTGGCTTCGATCGCCCGTGGCCGTTCGATTTAGTCCTTTTGAAAATTTTAAAATGAATGAATATTTTTTTCTTCTGATATGAACGCACTTAAAATAGAGGGAGGGGTATGGCTTTGATTGTGGCAGGTATGGGCCAAGCATGGCTAATAAAAAGAATACATACATATATATATATATATATATATATATAATTTTAAAAAAATTATTTTTAAACGTCCGAAAATCTCAAATTCCAAACGAGGCATGCCGCTTGGCCTTCTATATATTTTACCCCTATTTCGAACACAGTGTAACTAGTCTCGATACCTAATTTGATCATATGCAGAAGATAGCTTTTCATACCCAATTATATTATATAATTTCCGAAATTAACTTCAATATGTTTCGGCTTGCATATCAAACAATATATCCAATTACCATGAAATTCGACGGCATATAATAATTCACTATTATGGATCCAATGACACTTGTTTGTCGAAATCTGAGATAGTGCCCCGAAAGGTTATTTCTATACATTAATTACAACGAATTATTACAAAAACTAGTTTATTCACTTTTAATTCAATTTTTAAAAGTTTAATATCTTCCTCTCTATCAAAACAGAATTTAAATTAACTTTCAAAATCAGTTCCCTTCATTTTAAATTAAAGAATCAATTATTTTAAATGTTCCCAATTATTGAATTCAACAATTTAATTATCAAATAAATTGCTATATTTGAAATTCAAGTTATTTACCTTATAAATTGACTTTCCAATATTTAAAATGAATTAAATATCCCAAATTCAAATGAATGAAATTTTGGTTCATTACAAGCACACTTTTGGAAGTAGGTTTCAAATGAGGGGGTCTTCCTAATTTCCCCTGGAAAGTATTAAGTGGCCTGGGTACAATCTCTTAAGTTGCTAAAGCTGAAATAATAATAGTACCGCTTAGGAGCATGCTTTGGAGATAGGTCTTAAATGATGAGGTTTGCTTAGTTAAGGTCTTAAATGACCAAAGTCTGCCTATTTTCTAATAAAAATGTATTAAATGGCTTGGGTACTGTTTATTACAAGATTACGATTTTATTGGCGATTGATGCGATAATAGTTGGACATTAAATGTCAGAAGCCTTAAACAGTGGTTAGAGATATTATAGCTAGAACTCGTTGACCACTAACAACATTGTTAGAAAACCACCTTGGGAATAAGTCTTAAATAATAGGGTCTACTTCAATTAATATCATAAATGATAGAATCTACCTATTTCTTTTTTTAAAAGTATTATTGAAGCCCGTTTCATATTTAGAAGCATTAAGTGGCTAATGGGTTTGGAAGTATTGGGTGGTTGATGTTGCTTCATTAATATTTCATACCTTAGGAAGGGGTAAGTATGTAATAGTGTGTGCAATGGAAGGTTGGATTAGAATTGCTAACCTTAATGGACAATGGAAACCTAACTATATAAGTTTATGTTATTGATAGTTTTTATTTTTCGAATCACCCGAATGTTGCTAACCTTGCTGGTTAGAATTGCTAACCTTATATAGTTTATGTTACCTATATAAGGTTAGATTAGAATTGCTAACCTCGCTAGTGCCTCCTCGGTTGGCGATCATCTAAGCGTGCATCCTAATGACCCGCTTCATTACGATCTTGACAAGGTGGTTGACCAGCTCCCAAGTGTGTTCCAGATCCTAAGTTTCTCACTTTAGGTTGGGTGCGACACCCCATGTGCAATTGAGGAGCCATAGTTCCAGCTAAGGAATCTGGATCATTTCTGTTGGTTTGTCCTTGGCGACTCATCACAAATTGCTCTAATTCACCAGTTTGTGTCGTTTAAATCCTACAGCATCTGCGCATGTGGTGTTCATCTGACGAAGCACAGCCGTCGGATGATGAGCAAGAATCAAGGCTTCCTCCATTTTTCTGACGTTGCTGCTGAGCGATCTGGGTCATCAGGTTGGCATTTGCTTGAATCTACTCATTAAGCTGTCTCCTGCTTTCCATGAGCTCCCTCATCGGCTCATTGAATTCTTCCCCGGTGATAGCTTCTACTTGGTTTGGGATGGTGGTCGGTTCTGCTCCAGCATTAGCTTAATGATTGTTGGGTCTTAATTGTTGGACTTTAGTGGTCTTATTAGCATCGGCGTTTTGGGAGGTGGATCTAGTACATGGTCTTGTCATCTTAGAGTTATCCGTAGGAACTCTGAGTAGAATCTATAAACTCTTGAGAATGAACTTGGATCTCCTTCGGGGGATTTCCTTAATTCAGCAGCAAAAAAGCAGATCCTAACAGCCTGAGAATGAACTTTCTCAGTGAAAGCAATAGAACTGGTCACTAACACCCTAAAATAGATTTGTGTAGAGAGACTAATGAAGATAATAAATTAAAACAGAGTATTATCACAATAGAATGCAAAAACAACAGCAGAAACAAGAACGCCAAAGTTATAATGGTTCGACGTAAATGCCTACATCCACTTTGAATGTAATCCTTATTTCTTTTTCAAATACTTGAATACAGATATAATCCATAAACAAATAGCTTGAATAAAAATTTGATTAAGAAGAAAGCGAATACAGAAAATGGCAGAGTCTCTCTAGAGTTCTCCAAAAAGGGACCCTCAAACTGGACCCCTGCCCCTCTATTCATAGATGAGTTAGCCTGGCTTCCCTGCGCAAGCCCATGACCAAGATAGCTCAGCCCATAAGAGACAATTCAAGTTGACCGACCCAGGTATGCGAACCCTCCATAACAGATCCAATAACTGCTGAACCACTTTGGTCGAATCATCAATGTCGAGCTGGGGTTTCCTCGTGGGTGACTTGAAGCAACTTCTAAAGTGAATCAAAGCAAAGGACTGTCGACCACATTACTTTGTTGTAAACCAGATAACTTGCCAACTTCCCCAAGGTGCACCAACCCTGGTATGCCGAACAATGGTGATCGAGCCCAAGCCGCTGATCTACTTACGCCGATCCACCTAGGCCGACCAAACATGGCCGATCCACTTCTACTTAACTACCTTGACTAATCCACCAAAGCCGTACACCTAAGCCAACCCAACATAATCAACCCACCCCTACTTAACTATCTTAACCGATGTACTGCTAAATCGTCTACCTTGACCGACCCACTAAGACCGACCCATTCATGATCCTTCACAGTTGCTACCCTACTTCAACCAACCCACTATCCAATACCGAACAACACATACAGGCCGATCCAAACAAGTTACACAAACTCTTATACTTCTAATCTTCTCTTGGCTTGAGTCCCGTCTAGATCCTACCATATCTTCTGCAACTATCTCCGTGTAAGCGGGCCAAGTAGACGGGTAACAAGCATATATAATATTAAACTAGACTTGAAAGAATGGAAATAAACCGTAAAATCAAAATTAGACAGACTAGATAGAACAAGTAAAATAGTCCAATTTGTTATAATAGACTACATAAGGTAGTATACTAACTTGATAGAATGGACTAAATAAGGTAACAGTCCAACTCGACAGAATGGACTGAATAAGGCAGCAGTCCAACTCGATAGAATAGACTAAATAAATACTTAAATTTCATAGTGAGGAGTTGGCACTACCTGTGGTGATTCAAAGCTAAAACATATTCAAGGGTTACAAATCAAATAAGGAAAGGAAAGTTTCTAACAAATGACTAGGAAGGTGCACCTCCCTTTAATTATTGAAGTATACCTCTAGTAGTATACTTCTAAGTAGCTCATTTACTCCATGACACTTCTCGGACAATACCAAATCGGACCCCGACAGACCTTACCGAGTATCCGAATAATTCCATATCTAAGTGCAAAACCGAATCCAAACTAGGTGAGTTATGAAAATACCCTAATGGAAGCAACCTCAGATAGCTTGGCTTCCTCTCACGCTTTTGTTTTAGTCATTTCCGACAAAGGATAGTAATGCTTAACGGAGCAATAAATCGTCTTAGAATGACGATAATAAGTAGCTGAAGTAACTGATAGTTGAGATACCAACTATCGAGGATATAAGACGATTATATATGGAAATTAAGTATTCTATACCTATCACCACCATTGAATTCAGACTTTACTATTTCTTGTTAAAATAATACCGGACAAGTCAAGGTAGTGTTACATCAAGTTATGTCACATGATTATTCTTGACTTTCGAAATAGCGACAAATTTACTTCTTCGATGTTTAGTGCTAATTTTACAAATAAATTGTTTCCATATAAGTGATTCACTTTGCAGAAATAATTCGTTTCCACAGATGAATCAATCTTTTTCACTTTTAAAAACAAACTAAACTTGTGCTTGATTTCCATATTGGCAAAACACTTTTAGAATTAGTTCTTAATTGTTAAACGTTAAGAGAATATATTTTTTCCCAAGTACGCGACGTCGAAGACCTAAACCAACATCAGATCGAACATCAAGAAAGTTATCCAACTTAACGTCCCAATAATCAAGTTCCAGCTCCGTTTTATAACTTTAAAACAGTATTAATTATCCCAAAGACAATTAATCGCATTAAAAAATTTCAAGTAAAAAAATCCATTATCTATAATAAAATAGATAATGATTTCCAAATACTTTTACACCATGGGTAAATCAACTTTAAAAATATTAATTAAATAGGAGGTTTGAGGTTCGATTCCCAAATAGGAGGAGTGGGGAGGTACGCCTCTCACATGCGACGTTTGAGGTTCACTCCCGCCTCCTGCACCATGCCAACCAAAAGGTCTGGCTTACTTGGAATAGTGGTTGTGGCGGGCCAGCCATCTATTCCCTAAGGCTGCTGTTCAGGAATCGCATGTCGGTAGTGATTGAACAAGTTTCTCTGGTTTCAAAAAAAATCAGCCTGTAACAATTAAAATAGTTAATTAAAGAAATGTTATTATATTAAATAATTTACTTAAATCACTTTTATTAAATTAAATAATGGGGCATTTCACCAGAAGGATAAACTTTGCAGTCCAATTAGTTTCTAGGACACACATTCAAAGAAATTACTTTCAAGGCCAAAGTCAGTATAATAATTACTTTCAAGGACAAAGTCGGCAGTCTAATCACTTTGAAGGGCATAATTACGTAGGTTTTTAGGCCCTAGAAAATAATTATTTTGTGCTTGGTCCTCGAAAGTAATTATTTTAGTTGTGTGTCCTAAAAACTAATTACACTTGCTAAATAGGCCTTTGTGGCTAATTTCCACTTAAATAATTGACTTTAAATATCATTAAATAAAAAGATTTATTAAATTCAAATAATCATTGATTAAATGAATAATTAATCTCAAACATCATTAATAAAAATGATAAAAAAATTAAATTCATTAATTAAATTTAAATAATCATAATTTAATATGGTTAATTATATTTAAATCCGCATTAGTCACAGTGCTTAATTAAAACATCATTTGTTAAAAGGATTCATTTAACTATAAAACATCATAAATAAAAATAATTTAACTAAATTCCAAAAACTATTTGTAAAAAAATTAATTAAATTGAAAACCATCATTAATTGATTGATTGATTAAATTCAAATATCATTATTTAAAAAAATTAATTATTTTTAAATATCATTAATCAAAATGATTATTATTTTCAATTATCATAAATTGAAATAATTAATTTAATTCCATCATCATTAATTCAAATAATTAATTAAGTTAAATAAAATAATTAAGCTCCATTATCATTAATTAAAAGAATTAATTAAACTCAAATAATCATTAGTTGAAGCAATTAATTAAGTATCAAACATCATTAATTACAATAGTTAATTAAATCTAAAGATAAACCAATTTTAGACAACATTTATTACATTGTTTAATTAATCTCAAATTAATTAATATAAATGATTAATTATTTAAATTATCATTAATTTAAATAATTAATAAATTTTCAATATTCTTTTTAGTGGAAACACAAGCTCAAGTTCATACGATATGGTTTTGGTAATGGAATTGAATAAACAATCGTATAGTGAAAATCGCTTTAACGACATTTAAACTATTAGATGGATTACCAGGATTTTATTTAATTATCATAAATATAGCACCATACGAATGTATATAAGTAATTTCTTGGCGAGAAACCCTTTTTGGGGGTCTCTACATATTTTCCCTATAAAACAATGGTGTGGATAATATATAGATAATCATATGGGTTTATAACGGTCAAATTAATATGGCATCCATTTCCCAATCGGAAATTCTACCAAACTGTCAATCAAACAATTTAACTAACATTCAAGCAATCAATAAACGTTTATAACAACATTTATATGATACAATAAAATTAAATATGACTTAAACTCACATCGATTTTCGTTTTCGCCGAAACGCCTAATTTCGGATTAAAACCGAATAGCTGTCCGATTTTAGTCTAAATTTTCACTTACTCTAAATCCAACCAAACAAACTTCATCGCTAAGACCTCGTTGACACGAGTCCAGAGCAAAAAACGGCATTCAAATCCGATCTCGTACGAAGGAGTTATGCAAATTATAAGATATTGATAATTTTTAAATAAATAAATAACAACTTAAGCAAATATTTACAACTATATCCTTCTTCTTCCTCCCCCTATCTCTTCTATGCACGAACACATAGTGCATGCCTAGAACTCCAACTCTCTCTCTCTCTCCTCCATACTCCTTTGCCTCTCCACGAAAACGCACCAAACCACCTCCGATCATCAACTCTTCACAAGGACATCACGATGGACCCAAATTATTAGAGCTCGAGCCACCTCTGTAGATCGCAACCTAACCTTCATCCCCAGCCTTACATGTCACACTTCCAAATTCAGCGTCGGTCTCCCTTAAATTCGACGAGAAGATGCCTTTGACAAGACAAGCCCCAATCCAACATTCAAAACACAAATTGATGACTGAATCTTCCAGAAACACTAACCCTAGTTGCGCCCAAAACCATCCAGGCGTGGTCAAACTTGATCACGAGCAACAACATTGATATATATTTGTAACCCAATTCCATATAAAATGAAGTATATGAATTGATTTTTGAATTCTTGGTTTTTCAAAAAGAATAAGAGGCTCTGTTGTTTACAAAAACAAGGACACAGACAGAGGAAACAACGCGAGAAACTAGGGAAAATGTTCGTGGGCCGATGTTAGGAGTGGACCTAGTTTATTTTATTTTTAAAATTTTCAATAAAACACGTGGCATGCCGCCTGGCGTTCTATATGTTATACCCCTATTTCGAACACGATGGAACTTGTTTCGAGACCTAATTCGACCATATGCAGAAGACACGTTTTTTGACCTAAATATTATATCAAATTTCTGATATTAATTTCAACGCGTTTTGATTTCGCACGACCAAACAATATGTCAAATGCTATGAAACTTTAAATCCTATAATAATTCACTATTACAGATCCGATGAAATTGGTTTTGCCGAAATCCGAGACAATGCCTCAGAATGCCAATCTCGTAGATTTAAATATCGTCTTATATTTAATTATCAATATTTATCCGATCCATTTATATTTGTAAAAAAATTTACAAATTGAATTCACCAATATTATTATTAATTAAAAGGAGTTAATAATATTATTAAATCCATTTAGTTATTCACAATTCAAATATTTAATTATTCCCTACATTTGAATTATAAGTTATTAAATTCTAAAATTCAATTATTTGAATATTTAAAATAAATTAAATATTTAAAATCAAATAACCAAGATTTTGGGTTGTTACAGAACCCATGAAACAAATAGCCCTAAACCTTAGATCTAGTTATACCCGACACCACAGGCACTTGGAGCTCTCTCCTCTAACACGAAAAAGGTGTGTCTCCCTCTAAACTTTGTCGTGGTACCCTTCATCGAACCTCTCGACCACCGATTCAATGGAATTTGATTTTTAATCCAAAATTGAACAACCATTAAATTTGAACAAAACATAATTGTAAAAATCATGAAACCACCACTAAAAATCATGTTTTGCACATACGATCACGATCATACAGTTTTCGTCGATTTGTGATCGACGAAAACTGACCATTTAAACCCGTTACTATAACTATATAATTTCTTCAAATTATGCTCAACTAGAAATCCAAAATATATTTTTAAAATAAACTATGTATCAAAACAAACAACCCTCTAGTTGACGGCAAGTTCAAATGCATAACGGCTTGAGAGATACTGGTTTTAGAAGATGTGAAGTAGCTTCTTTTTCAAATACACAAGGAAGGAACAATAAATGTTTATATGTATACAGTAATCTAAAATTTGCATTTTTAAGCCAAATTATGCCTATTTACAAAACATGGTTGTCCCATACAAATTCACAAACAAGTTGACATATAAATCTACACGATGTTGAATATTAAAAATAAATAACAAATTAAATAGCTCGCCTTTATTATTATTTTCCCATGCTTTTGAAAATGCCAATCCAAATCCTTAAGATTTTAAAATACTTTGAGTAAATCAGCCATTTTTGAGTTTAAAAATAAATTTTTTAATTTATATTTTGAAATTTAAAAAGTTAGAAGAGAAATGAAGTTAAGAAAGAGAAGGAAGATGGAAAACAATTTGAAAAGTGAAAATAAGAATTATTTTTACAAATAAAATGAAAGTGCAAAGACCAAAATACCCCTTAATCATATTTTTCAACCCTAACAACATTTCAAAGCCACCAAAGGACAAGCATTAGTAAACATATTGGATAATAAGGTGTTTTTATGTACTTAATCCATTTCGACAATTAACATCTCAAATCCATGTCACGTCTTTCATATTTTAAATTTAAATTATTATATACTTTTAACACGTACTATTATTATTATATACTTTTAACACGTACTATTATTATTATATACTTTTAACACGTACTATTATTATATTATTAAAAATAAAAGTACTTTTAACCTTTAAAAGATGTATTTAAAGAAAAACCAAAATATACAACTTGAAATAACTTGTCTTTCGATAAAAAGTTGAAAATCTGAAAAATGTGGAAAATCACATTTTCAATTTTCCGCTAAACTATTTATTTGTGTAAACAAAATTTAAAAATAATTTTTCTATCTTCAGTTATAAATTAAAATAAGGTTATTAAATTAATAAAAACCATTCACAAATATTTTAATTAAATTAAATATTCACAAATTAAAATGATAAAATTCTGGATTGTTACATTCTCTCCTTTAAAAGATTCGAACTCCAAAATTTCACCACATGAATATCCGGTATATTCATAAGTCTACATGATGTTCATAAATTATCCATTTGCAAAATTTGATTTGATTTCTGATCAAATATGTATCTTCACTTCCAAACTAGTATCTCGTACCCGACTTATTAATGCGGACTCCGATCAAGCTCCTTGATTAGAATTCTCTATTCTCCATACATAGTCATACATAAAACTTTAGCTCCACTTCATGAACCCTCACCAAGTGTTCGCCGTCAAGGATCGAGTGATAAATCTATATTCGAAGTGATATGAGTCACCTCAAAGTTGTGCACCCGATTCTTAGGTCGAGAACAGTTACGCAAATGGTCAAATTACAACTTACATTCTTATTCTTATTAGATATTACTTATTCAAATTTTCTTTTACTTTTAAAATTATTTATGAAAATGTCTCATAAAAATTTAACTTGAGTTCATATTCATATAATACACTTTATACCCTAAGAGTATATATACGACATCATTTTTGTTTTACTTAACCAAAAGCATAACAAATTTAAACTGGTTTTAATTTGCTACCTTCTCTAATTAATAAGTTACAAAAACATATTTTCTTATATTTCACAAACGTATATTTTTAATTTCTATAGACATTCGAAAGTTTTCGACTGTCCTATATCATCGAAAATTCTGTTTCATTTTAACAAATGAAACTACCAACCAAATTTCTTGTAACAAGATTCATAGCCAACCTACCCCAATGCATAAGATACATGAGTCCATACAATAACTTAATCAAAAACTTAAGAAGTAAACATATCTGCTTTTTATTTCAAATCAATTTAAAACAATAATATATAAATACATACATACATACATACATATATATATATATATATATTCCTATACTTTCGGTATATCAAATCATAGCTAACGATTTACCAAAACACTTGAAACAAACTACTATGGTAGCATTCCCCCCTTAAAAACTCAAAAACAAAAACATCGATAATGCTGCAGTCATTATCAAAAATATTTTCCAGTGATCGAAGTGAGTTCAATGCTTTCTATTCCTTTAAAATATTTATAATCATAAAAACTGTCAAATAGTACCACTATTATTTTCCCAAAATTTTGGAAACCCTTTTCCAAAGTATTGGGATTTAAATTCTTAATTTAAATTCTTAAAAATCATCTTTATTTTATGAGACACATCTTATAACCCTTATCTATATTAAATCAACTTTATACCTTAATTTCCTATATTATTATAGAAACCACTTTTAACAAAGTAAACTTGTTAAACCTACATTATTAAACCAATGCCTTATAATCAAATCGTGAAACTAAATTCACAAGGTGTTCATACCTAATTTTGAAATTACATTAATCAATAAATGCTCATAAAGTAACCGAGCACAAGCAAACAAATAAATGATGATAAATAAATATCAACATTTCCTAACAAACAATCACAAACAAAATTAATTCTAATTATCATTGAAAATTATCCCTTTATATATAAAATATAACCCTTTATAAAATTATTCCATTTATTAATTTTCAAAAAAAATACTGCATCGATTTGCCTAGTTTAAGTGTTTAGAAACCCCTATCAAAACATGGCATCCCACATCTCGACTAGAATTCTTAAACCACTCAATAGATAAACTCATCCTAGGGTCTCACTTATCCTATTCCAAAAGTTTCAATCCCACCAAAGCCTAGGTGTTCGCTTAACCTAAGCTCTGATACCACTTGTAATATTCACCTTTTTCGGGGTGCTAACTATACCGTGGTAACCTTGAATCTGATTTTATGTAAAAACCTCTTGACCCGTGACCTAGACATGTAGGTGTAAGTGACAAAGCTTCGTCACATCCTTCACAATGCGAGAAACCCTATCATGTGTAAACAAAACACCAACCAGATTTGATAGACTATTATTTACCTATCAAATAAACATACATCAATCACAAATTTAATTTCCCATTGAAACCACTAAGCCTCCTTTAGTTAATCTTCCATCAATTAAATCACTTTAATTATTTACCTAAAATATTCATATACTTATTCCATCGGTATAAGTATATTCACAAACGAGTTAAGAAAGATTTTTCAAATTCAAATCACATTAAATGGGTCAAAAACAAATGTCATTTAAAACATTGTTTATTATAAACCTAAACCACTTATCCTTCAGTGTTAAGTATGGAAAGAGCATTTCATTACCACAATAATTAAGAAGTGTTATTATTAATGCATAACTTGACTTTCTTATGTATAACTAAATCATATATGGAAATAATACTTTGAATTCATAGTTTCCATATATAATTCATTTTAAACATGGTTCTGTAAACTCATTTCTTTTCCAAATTCAAAATCTCTTTCCAATTATAACTCTTTTACTTAATTCTTCTATTAAATAAAATCCCCTTATAAAATAAATTGGTTAACTTTAAACCCCTTTTATAAAACAATATTATTATTTAAAGCATATACTTAAGTTAATTAAATTAACTGAAACTCCATTACTAAATTAATTAATTAACTTTAAACAAAACTAACAAAATTATTAATAAAATTTAAACATCATTAATTAATCTAAACCTTGTTAATAAAGTAATTAATTAACCTTAAACACCTTTATCAAATTTAATTAACTTAAATCATTATTAAAAAAAAGATTAATTACTTAAGATAACATAAATTAAAAGAATTAGTTAGCCTGATCTTTAGTAGTTAAAATTAAAATTAACTTTAAACAGGATTAATTAAATTTATAATTGCCTTCAAAATAGTATTAATTAAATAATAATTATCTTCATATTATTAATTTAAATTAAATTTAAGCCTTTATTAATTTAAAAAAACTTCAACTTCATTCATGAATTAAAAATATAGACATTATTAATTTATTTATCAATTTAATTTAAATTGTTATAAAAATTAATTGATTTTAAATCAATAACTTGTCCAACTTGGAAAGAGGCTTAGAAAATCCCAACGGTACTTAAATAAGCTACCATTATACTCAAATCGAAATTCAAGTCACAACACAAGTACTTGCATAAAAACGACTATGTAAATAAATTCCATATGATCAATCGATGGATACAATCAATAAAAAACAACTGGCAAATAAATAAATGCCCAAACTAGCATAATAGATAGATTTATTCTGCTAAATAAATGTTCAATATAATCTACTCAATTTTAATGTACCAGAACGGTGTTTTATTCCGCTAACAGTATGTTAGGGATAAATTATAATTACTAAACCATGTAATTATACATAGCCAATATTAATTTACAAATTAAACTACACTACAACATATGGTCACATGATTTTATGAGCGTGTTCTATAAGTCAATATAAACTCAACACTGAAAACGCGAGGAAAACGGATTCTGAGTGAAGGAGTTGAATGATTTCAAAATTAACTATTAAGTAAATTAAATTTTACTAACACACTTCTATGAGGCCAGTTCCTATGAAACCCAGCCTACAAAGGCACCTACCTAAACTTGGTACTTTAACTACATGCTATAAGCTCACCTACCAGGAAAACCATCTGGAACTTGCCTTCACATACACATGTGCACAAACATGCATGTGCATGCGAACTCCCTGCCATTAGCCATCATGTCGACCCTCACTAGCACGAGCTCCCCGGCCATCTCAACCTGACCGTCATACCACCCATGGCCATTTCACCTCAGGCCAAGATGAGACCCACTAGCCGAGCCAAACTTGAGCTTCCTTAAACTAAAACACACACAAAAATCATCCACAACTGATAACCTTCGATGCCTGCAACCCCACCGCTCACTACTGGTTCCACCCAGGTGGAACTCGACACTACCAAGCCCATTGAAAACTAATCATGACCAAACCAATGAAACTAATAGCCCTAAACCAAGATCTAGCCATACCAGACCCCACAAACTCCTAGAGCTCTTTCCTTCAACGCGGAAAAGGTGCGTCTTCCTCCAACTTTCATCCGGATACCCTCCGTCGAACCTCTTGATTCGTCGAAAATTGATATTTTAACTAAAATCGAACAATTATCAAATTTGAGCAAACCGCCACTTTAAAAATCATGAAACCGCTATTAAAAACAAGTTTTGTGAAGACGATAACAATCATACATTTTGTTCGTCGATTTGTAATCAATGAATAGCTGACTATTTAAACCTACTTACTATTAATTTTAAATTTATCAAATTATACTCAACTAAAATCCGACAACTATTTTCAAAATAAACTATGGATCAAAACAAACAACCCTCTAGTTGACGGCAGGTTCGAATTTTTAACAGTTTGAGAGATACTAGATTTAGAAGATGTGAATGAGCTTTTTTTCACATACACAGAGAAGGAACAATAAATTTTTATATGTATATAGTAAGCTAAAAGTTGCATTTTAAGGCCGAATTATGAGATTCTAAACTTATTTAAAAAACATGATTATTCCACTCAAATTCACAGACAAATTAACATGTAAATCATTAATGTTGAACATTCAAAAATAAAGAACAAATTGAATAAGTCACCTGTATTATTATTTTTCGCATGCTTTTGAAAATGCCAACCAAAACTTAAGCTTTTTAATTCTTTGACTAAATCAATCATTTTTGAATTTAAAGATAAGATTGTTAAATTCTAATTTGAAATTTTAAAAGTTAGAAAGAAAATGGAGTTAAGAAAGGAAAGGAAGATGGAAAATAATTTGAAAGTGAAAACAAGAATTATTTCTGTAAATGAAATAAAAGTGCCAACCAAAATACCCCTTAATCTTATTTTTCAACCTTAACATCATTTTAAAGTCACCATAAAGGACAAGCATTAGTAAACATATTAGATAATAAAGTGTTTTTATATACTTAATCCATTTGTACACTTAACATCTCAAATCCATGTCACGTCTTTCATATTTTAAATCGAAACATATTATATTCTTTAAACACTTATTATTATTAAATTATTCAAAATAAAAGTGTTTTAAGCTTTGTAATTCGTTTTAAAGAAAAATCAAAATGTTACAACTTAAAATAACTTGTTGTTCGATAAAAAATTAAAAATTCGAAATGTGTTTCAGTCACATTTTTAGTTTTCCATCAAACTATTTATTTGAGTAAACCAAATTAAAAAAATAAGTTTTCTATTAGTAGTAATAAATTAAAAAAGGGTTATTAAGTTAATAAAAATCATTAATTGAATATTTAAGTTAAATTAAATATTCACAAATTAAAATGATAAAACTCTGGGCCGTTACAAGTATATAGGGTGTGGACACATACTAGAAAATTATAGTTGCACTCCCTTAGTTGGTTTATGATCATCTTGCCTTCTTGCTTATAGATTCCATCGGAACCATAAAGGCAGGTTCACGTCCGAAATGTAGCTATCTCTTCTGAGTCGCTCCCATTAGAATTACTCATTCTCACTATCTGTGATTAGGAATTTTTTTCAACTTTTCCATAGATAGTATTGGTGGGGATACGTGATAGCGTTCTTTCATGTTATACCTTTATACATACACATGTAAAACCTTTGAAAACCTCTATCCAAACACACACACACACATATATATATACACACACACACACATACATACACTTTTCAAAAGTCTATTTTGAAAAACTTTTTTTTAAAACATTTTGGAAGACCCTTTTTTCAAATTTTCAAGTATGTTCTCCAAATATGTGCCTAAATTTAGGGTATCTTAAAAATCTAAGCTTTGATACCAAATGTAACAATCTGCACTTCTTACACACCAATCTAATGTTTAAGCTGACATTTGGACTCGTGTCAGCCAATTGATACGTGCTTCTGGGTTTTTAAAATATTACGTTGCATAATTATATGGGTAAGTTCTAAGACATTTTTCACTTTTAGATCTCATAGCGAAAGGAATTAAAATATAAGTACTAAAAAGTATAAATTTTAGAAAATAGTCTCCAAAAAACTTAATTCCTATGTACGTTGTTTCCAAAAATACGATATAAGTTTTATAGACTTTAATATAATAAGTAACTACATGAAGAATGATAAAGAATATGAGAACTCCAACGTGTAGCTCCTTTTCGATGTACTGTACCTAACCAACCGCTAACCTATCATCCTATGGTAGGGAAAATTTGAAGAAAGGAGTAGGTCAGATAAAATTATGGTGGATGAGGATATGTTTAATGTATGATGATCATGTATAATTAACTTCAAATCTACCATGTGCAACCTAGAGTGCTCTACAAGTGTCTGTGTACTTCCCAAGATCTTAAATTAAGGGATTTTGTCTGACACACACCTACACTACAACTTATGTAGGTTACTATAAGGATCAAACTACGGATTGAACCTCAACAACTAACGATCGGCCGCCGCTCCTAGAGCTTCTCAATATGTAAACACCACCAGTAGGCTACTAATCATGGAAACACTGCCCCCTAAGCTACTAGATATGGAAACTCTGCCACAAGGCTAATGAACATAGAAACATCGCTCCCTTGTCTACTAAATATGGAAACACCACCAAAAGGCTTATATAGAAATAAATTTCCATTACTACCATCGAGATACTAAAAGAATAAATTCCCACTACTACGACTACACGTAAACCAACTACGCATCAGGGGGGAGCCGCAATGCTAACTAACCTGTGTATCACATTGTCCGCATATGTATCCACCTCATGACCATAGTGTACACCTTTTATTTCATGTGCCAGGATCCAATATCTGAACTATATCACATTGCATTAGTATATGTGCTTATTAGGATTCCCATATGCTAGAACTACACACATTATCGGGCATCAATAAGTGTTACGCATACACTGTAGAACCTCCTGTGAGTGTCATTTGCGATAAAAGTCGCCCCTAATCGAATAATCGACCTCCATTGGATAAAGAGCATTCACCCTACACGACAACATCCTAGCATCATCTCATAGGGAAATAGCTTGCCTACTACCTCTAACATACACACATAGGATACAATATGCCTTCAAAAAAATTAATTTCTTATATTAATTTTATTCCTAACCTGTAACAACCTATAATTTTTGAGTCATCGAATTTAAATATTTAATTTAAATTTAAATATAATAAAATATATATTTAAAATAACACTTGACTTTTTATGACGTGTTTATAATTTAATTTATATGATTTTTTCCATAAATTTTAATTTGGAAAATAATTAAGTTTTGAAAAGTGTAGTAATATATGTACATGTAGTTATTAATTTATATATAATCTATATTGGAGTTCTCATTTTTTGTCGTTCATCATGCAGTTACTTATAATAGAATTTAATGAAATAAGTAACTACATAATGAACGATAAAGAAAATGAGAACACCAACGTGTATCTCCTTTCTCTACGTACTATTCCTAACAAACCGCTAACATGTCATCCTAAAGTTGGAAAAATGAAAGGAAGGGAGTGGGTTAGACAAAAATTTGGTAAATGAGTAATATATGATGATCATGTTTAGTTAACTTTAAATCTACCATATGCAACCTAGGTTGTTCTACAAGTGCCTGTGTACTTCCTAGGGTCTTAACTTAAGTGTTTTTTTCCAACACACAGCTGCACTGCCACTTGTGTAGGCTACTAACAATATTGAACTATAGATCGAACCTCAATAACTAAAGATTGGCCACCACGCCTGGAGTTACTCAATATGTAAACACCGCCACTAGGCTACTAATCATGGAAACATCGCCACTAGGCTACTAAATATGGAAACATCGCCATAATGCTTCTGAACGTAGAAACAGCATCCCCATGTTTACTAAATAAGGAAACACCGACACAAGGCTAGTATAGAAATAAAATTCCAATACTACCATTGTACTAGAGCTATTGTGAGAACAAATTCCCACTATTATGACTATAGGTAACTCAATTACATATCAAGTAGGAGCCTGCAATGCCGGCTCACTGGTGTATCTCATCGTCTACATCTATAACCACCTCTTGATTGTAGTGTATATCTCTTATTGCATGTGTCGTCATCCACCATCTGAATTGTATCACGTCGCATCACTATACGTGCATAATAGGATTTCCATTGTGCTGGGCCTACACACTTCATCCAACATTAGTCTATGCTATGCATACACCGTAGAACTCCATATGAGTGCCATTTACGATAAAAATTGCCTCGGGCCAAATAATTGACCCCTTATTGAGTAAAGAGCATTTATTCAGCACCTCAACGCCTAACGTTGTCTCATAGGGAATTAGCTTCCCTGCTGCTTCTAAAAAACACATAAGGGTATAAATGAAAACTATCTAGAAAATTGCTATGAATGAAATGACGCAAAATTCGTAGTTAAATTTGGAAATTTGTGAAAATATTATTGTAGTGCTTAGTTTATTAAAATTTAATTTTCTTATTAGATTTTCACTAAATTTTTCGAGGTGTTATAGCGGTCCTATGATTTTTGAGCAAAATGATGGTCAAAATACCAAGACAAGAGAATCCTAACACCCAGAAAAGGAATAAAAAAAATTCTATATTTTCTTAGGGTTTTAAGAAATAAGAAAATCTGATAATAGCTTATTAGAAAAATTAAATGAACACACTTAACCTTTTTTAATAATTTAAAATCATTTGCTACGTATAAATTACTAATCTCATTAAATTAAATTTGCAGCATAAAGACCAAACTGTGGCTATTTTTGGAAAACGATAAGCTCACCGAACTTAATTATATGGATTGGCTAATAGTGGCAAAGATAACACTCGCATATAAATGTTTATAGTCATCTATTAATGAACCATCAAAAGTACAGCCCATTGTAACTAATGACCATAAGACGATAAAATCTTATAACACTTGGGTAGCTAACTTGAAATCACTCAAGTTTTCGTGTTGTCAACATTAGACAATCTGTTGTAGTGGCAACATGAAAATATGTTTGTTTGTAAAATCTTCAAAAACCTCAAAGCTTTATTTAGGGAGAAATCTCATTCTGCAAAGATCGATATTGCTAAGAAGTTGTTCAATCTGAAGATGAGTAAGGGCAATCATGTTAACGATTTTTTCTTAACAATGAAAGGCTATATTAGTAGACTTTCTAAGCTATATGTTAAGACGAGCAATGAACTACAAGTGAACTTAATTCTTGGCTTGCTGTTTTCAAAGTTTAAGGCTTAAACATTTAATTACATTATGAACCGATTGAGTGTTAGCCTTGTCGAGCTACTCACCAAATTGAGTTCAATTGATGGTTTATTGAAGGATCAAGGAAATGTGTCAGATGTAAAAGAAAACACATCAACTTTTTAAAAAAATCAAAGAAATGCAAGTGAGGTTCTAAGAAATAGGGAAAAATGCTCCTCCTAATAAAGGTAAACGTCACCACTTTCATAAGAAAGAGCATTGGAAATGCTATTGTCCAAACTACTTGATGATGGCCAAAGAGATAAAGAAGGAATCAAATTCCTCTACTCCTAGAGGTACATTTATGACTTAAAATTATTTTGTAACAAATAAATTATCATGGGTTTCAAATTCTGGATCTGGGAATCATATCCTTAATTCATTATACTGACTTGGGGGTAGATGACATGTGGCAAAATGTGAAACGAGGCTTCAAGTTGTTGATGGATCTCTGGTGGATGCAACTATAGTTGGAGACTATAATTTGATTTTTCCTTGTGTATTTAATTTTGTATTGAAAAATTGTCATTATGTTAAAAACTTTATTTGTAGAATTATATCTAGTTTTAGATCGTTTAAGACAAGTTTTGGTTTTCATTGTAAAGACAATATCATGAATATTGTGTTTAATGGAAATAATATCTACGATGGGGTTTTAAATAATTTATGTACTTAATTTTAATCATATTTGTGTTGTAATAAATCTCCTACTGACGTTAATAATAGTTATTTATGGAACTATAGGCTAGGTCATATTAGTGACAAAAGACTGCACGAACTAAAAACCGATGGTTTTCTACTATCATTTTATTATAAATCATTTAAAACTTTTAAGCGATGTCTCAAAGGGAAAATGACCTAGCACTCCTTTAGTTAGAGTAAGGAAAGAGTTGATGATCTCTTGGATCTCGTACATACTGATGTATATAGCCCAATGCTTAAGTGACAAAGGACAAATCAAGTTACATCGTAACTTTTGCTAATGATTTATCAAGACAAGGATATGTATACAATATAAAGAATAAAATCAATGTCCACAAAAAATATAAAGAGTATAAGAAGACGTAGAAAATTAGAAAAACCACGAAATAAGTGTACATTGACTAGACAGATGAGGTGAGTATGTTAGACAAGAGCTCCAATGGTTATAAAAGATAATAGGATATTCTCTTATATTACTCTACCCTACACTCTACAACATAATTGCTTTCGAAAATAAGGAATCAAAATCTATTAGACATGATTAGAAGCCTAAGTTAGGATGTGATAACTCGAATTTTCGGGCATCTGATAATTGGTAATTAACAGGATTAAAATTATTAAATTATTGATTTGTATGTTAAATAGATAAAATTATGATAACAAAAAATATCTGGATGTGTAAATGGATTTGAAAATATAAAAAAATATAATAAAGGATATATATGACATCCCAAAAATTTCAAGAAAATTCCATTATGATAATCTGTTTTATAAATTATTTAAAATTGGTAAAATTGTTATTTATTTCAAAACAAATAATAATGATTGTTTATATATATATATAAATAGATTTTAATAGAATTATTATTACAAATTGGATTTGTGTTTGTTCAAATATGTATATGTGTGTGTGTGTGTATTTGAGTTCATTTCAAACTGGTTTTTGAAATTGAATTTAAAATTTGATTTAAATTTGAAATTTAAAAAATTGATATCTTAAAATATTTTGGATTTAAGAGTATATTATATATGATTTTTATTTAGAATATAATTTATTTTATAATATTTTCTTCAAAAGATCTTATTTATATAAATTAAGAAAAGAATTTATTAATTAGGATATTTAATATAAAAAGTTTTATGAATTATTTTAAAATTAATTTATACATGCATATTTACAAGTGTATAAGTTCTAGCGTAATTGAACAAGTGCTAAGATATTAATATGCCTTCAAACCATTTGTAACAATTTTATTATAAGATAGAACAAGTGTCACTAGCTCTTTTGTTTTCAAATTTAGGAATAAATTTAAGAATAAAACTATATATATACATATCTCTACCCTTACTTATTTTCTTTTTCATATTCAAACAAAAGAAACAAAGCCATAAAAACAAAGATCTGTAACTTAAAACCTGAGTTGAAATCAACGAAAAGAAGACAACAGTCAGATCATCTCAGTAAAGAGAAAAATTCAAACTTAACATAAAGTTTTCAGGATCAATCAAATCCTGGAATCCAAAACCAGAGGAAGAAGTAAAATCAAACAACAACACTTTCAAGTTTCAAGTATAACCTGAAGCAATTCAAGATTCAACTCGGTTTAAGTTGCAGATCAAAATTAAAAGTACGGTTTCAACTTCAAAGCATTTGTGTTTCTCTATTCGACATAGAGGTGAGTAAACTACTCTTTAACATTTCAAAAACCATCTGTATGAGACGATCATTGAAGTTTGGATATAAAATTTTGCTTGCACGTATATGAATATATGAAAATGTGGTATGCATGTCTGGAAACAAGAAAATTTGTTCTGTTCCAGGTTTGCAGAGGATAGAACAAATTCAAACCCCAAAATCTTTTACCCGTTCTCTTATGGGCTTTAATTATTAAACAAAATATGTTTGGATTAACATGATTCAAGTTTGGAAAATATTTTTAAGTTTAATTAACAAGTAAAGAATACAGAAAATCAAGATATCATGGTGGAAAATCATTCTAGTCAAAATTCAAGTGAGAAGATTACAAGTTTTGATTTTGTAACTGGATTCGAACTCATAAATAATGAATTTCGGTAACAAATTCTTGATTTTTAAGTTTGGGTATGTTAAGATTTTGCGAATTGATCAATATTGGGTTTTCTAATATTTGCAACTATCGATTGGAAGTGGTATGCCATGCTTGTCACTGGAGGAAGAGGGGGATCTGGCAAACTAAAAAAAAAATGGTGGTTGATTTTTCTATCGAGTGGGAAGTTTGATCGTGATCAATTTAGGGTTTAGGAATGGTTCTGGTTGACATTGCATTGGAGAGCCGTGCAACCTGTGATGATTTCGAGTGGGCTCGGAGGTGGTGGAAAATGAAGAGTGAGGTCTGGCACGACTATCGGTGGTAGCTCGTGGTCTCTGATGACCAGAGCTAGGCATTGCAAGTGTTTTGGTGATCTGGACTATGTCCCAGACGGTACTCGAAGATCTCGATTTCGACTTAGGCATTCGGTTGGGTTTCTAGGTAGCTGGGTGGGTCGGAAGGATTAACGATTACTTGGGGAGGACATTGAAGCCGGTCGGCGTTGTTTCGCCACCATGTGCACATGCACGGTGGTGGTTATGTGTCAGTGTGTTTTCGAGAAGGGAATGGAGAGGTATGGGGGAACGCGGGAAGATGTTGGTGATGACTCGGGATGGTCTTGAGATTTTCGTGTGTGTGTTCTGGTTTACCTAGTGTTAATTTTTAAAACAAAGTTTTTGGTAGGAGAAGGGAAATGGTTACTCGGATTTGGAAGTGGTAGTAATTGGTTTTTTGCTCGGGTAAGATATTGGAGTTTTAAATAAAGATATGTAACTTTTTTTTAGATTTAATTAAATCATAAGTCGATTTAAAACTTAATTAATAATGTAATTAAGTAATAATTATAGAGGATGAAGTGTTTTATCATTTAACTTATGGACTTTTACAAATTTTCAAGTAAATGATAATTAATCTCAAGTTTATTAATTTTGATAATGATTAAGATAAATGAATTACCTTAAAATTTTATCAAGGTTTGGGTAATTAAGATTTATTATTTAAATTGATTGATTATTACTAATGATTAACTAATTAAGGAAAGTTATTAAAATTTACTAACTAAGGATTAATTAATTAATCGTTTATAATTTTAAATTAATTAATAGGAACTAATTAATTGGTAATTAGAAATTAATTAATTGGTAATTAGAAATTAATTAATTGGTAACTAGAAATTAATAAATTGGTGATTAGATATTAATTAATGTAAGTTATTAAAAGGAATTTATTAATAAGGATTAATTACTCAAAGAATTAATTAATTAAGGAAATAAATTAAGAGTTAGATAATTAATGAGTGTGATCAATTAAAGGATAATTAATCAATGTAAGTGATTATAGGATAACTAATTTGAGTAACTAAATTATGGATAAATGTGATTAATGTGAATAGGTGAAGGTTAATTAATTTGTGTTATTAATTAAGGCTAATTACAAAATGTAATTAAAGATAATTAAGGGATGATAAATAAATGGTTCATAAATTTATTTTAAATTAATTAGAAATGCTTTAGCAAATTAATCTTGCTTATGAATTATTGAATGATATTGTATGCCTTAGATTAGTTGATATCTTTGATATGTGATTTGTGATGCTATGTAAGACGATATGTTTGGTTTAAAATGTGATAATGTGTGTATCTATCGGTTATGAATTATTGTGTAAAAGTGATATCATGTATTTATAGTTGAATTGTATTTCACTTAAATAACTTGGGTTATGATGGTATTGAATTCAAAGCGACCAGGGTCGGGTATCAGTAAATACCCAAACCCACTTCAATTTGTAACCTACAATGATACTTTATAGATTGATATGAGAAATCAATAGGTTGGAATGGAATAATATGGCCCTTTGAAACTAAAGGATTGATTTGTGAAATAAGTATTGACTAACAAGTTGTGAACTTGTAGAGAAGTATGAGTTACCCTGGGTTTTAATTAGTCTTTATGCATTGGCATTTCATGTTAGATGGGTTTACTCATGCTGGTTTCCAGCCTGACCCAAGTGTCACTATGATGTAATTCTCGGGTCAGACCGAGCATTACAGCTTTTCAGGTTAGGACGTTCTAGAGCTCAGGAGGCGAGCTGGATGGCAGGACGTATGGAGTATTCCGCTGTGTATGTTATTGTAGTTTATCTGGGACATGTTGATTTTAACTGTCCTGTGTTTTATGTAAATGTCGTAACTCTGATAAAATGTATGTAAAATAACAAATACAACTTTCTTTGTATAACTGCTCTTTCATTTAATATTATAATTTGATCCGCTGCGAATGTGTTGAGTGTATATATATTTATGAGAGTGTACTTATTATTTTCTTATACAAAGGTTTTAAAAATGGTTTTAATGAATGATTTTTTATAAAAGCTTATAGTTTACATATAAAGTAATAACTGGTTGTTGAATATTGAAATTGAATAAGAATTATGTGATATATATATATATATATATATATATATGTATGTATGTATGTATGTATGTATGTATGTATGTATCATAATGGGAATTGAATATAATGAACTGTACAAATTAGATGGACTAGAATTGGTTTCAAACCCGAATATGGAATGGTTATTGTGTTTAATAATGGGATATTATTCTAGTAAACATTGATAAAGCAAAATGAAAATGTTTTACGGAAGAAAACTTTTAGATAAGTATAACTTATAAATTGAAGCGGGTTTTAAATTGTGAAGTTTTAAATCCTAAGTCTAGGAACATTTGGAATTATTTCAAAATGTTAAAGGAAATGATATTATTCAGACTATTTTGAATGTGATCTTATTTTAAAATAAGAAATGTTTGGAAAATTCTAAAGGAATTTGTTTTGAATTTAAAACCAAAGGTGGTTTAAAAATTAAAGTAACTTTGTGTGTAAAGAAAATAAATATGTATATCTGAAATAAACTCTAAGGTTGAGTTTTGAATTTTCATTGGAATGTGATGTGAAACCCAAAGTGAAGTAAGTTTTTAAACTTAAGTGGGAAGATAATTAATCTGCAGCTTAAAATTTGAATGGGAATTCAAATTGAATAAATTTGTCTGGATTAAATTAAAGTGAATTTAATTATGGGGAAATTAAATAAGTTTAGAAACGACAACCTGAATTGGAAATTTCAAAATGAAATTGAGATTTAACTTAGGAAGTTAAATGGTAGATTTGAATTAGGAGTTTGTGTGATCTCAAAATGGGGTTGGGATCTGGAAATTGGAAATGGATGGATGTTTTAAAAAAAATTGGATAATATTATCCTATTGTTATTAATAATCTTTAAACTATGAATTGGATTTGTTTAAATGAACGAAGAAATGGAGTGTGGTAATATATCCATTATTGAGATAAAAAGGAAATTAAACTTTAATTTGAAATTAAGGATATGGAATTACTTTGAACTTAAGATTTGAATGTTAAGAATTTAATTTGTTATTAAAATTGTTTAAGAATCGGTTTCAAAGTTGGAAGATAAAATTGGGTAATAAATTGTATTTTAAAGGTAAAATTGTTTTGAACCCTTATTTGAACTTTGAAATAAGTTAAGTAAAGATAATTTAAAATGGAATTTTGAAATTTTGACTTAGAACTAAATTGTTTAAAGATTTAGATTGTTGATTTAAAAATAAAGGATAATTTGATTTAAGGGATTAAATCAACATTTAAAAATTTAACTTGAATTATATAATTCAAGATGGTTTAAAGTTGAGATTTGAATTGAATTAGTTCAAATTGATTTTGATTTGAATTAAATAGAATTTTGATTGAAGATGGATAAGTTTAAAATTCAAATGGAAAGTTTGAAATTGGATTAATTTAAAATGAAATTGAAGTTGAACGAGTTCAAATTCAAATGGGAAGTTGATTTGAATTTGGCGATGGGAATGGAAGTTAACCTAAGTGAAATTGAGATTGAAGATCAATTGGAAATTGGCAATTGATTGGAAATAGAGATTGGGAATTGAACAGTTTGGCTCTTGACTATTTTCAAATAAATTATTTTCATGTAAAATATTTTAAATCTATTTTTCCAAGCTATTTACTATATACAACTCTTCTTTTTAAACCCAAATTATTTTATATTTATTTTACAATTATTTTTGGAACTATTGAACTATTTTGCAACCGTTTTATAAACTAATCACTATTTTTCAACTACTTATCTATTTTTATTTTTTTTCAAGCTATTTTCTTAATTTAAGCTAGACAGAGTTCAAATTGTTTATGATTAAATACCCAATTGAGATAAGAATTGAGGTAATAATCCAAGTAGGCAGTGAGGCAATTGTGAATAAATGAATAAGTGGATAGAAATTAAAGTGAATGTGAATAGAAAATGAGATTGATTTGGCTAATAATCAATAGAGATAAATACGTAAGGTGACATATATTGTTCTATCTGCATAGTGATTTGATCCAGATTCGAACACAGAATTTCGAGATAGTATATCGATCCGAGTTCTATTCCTGGTACCAAATCAATCCCGGTATCAAATCAATCCGGAACCCAATGGCTCGTTTCGGTGGCAATTCATTTACCGGCTCAAAAACATCTGCGAATTCTATTACTATGAAAACTTGACTCAACTCATCTTCCAGCTCCATAACACCAATAAAGCATTCACTTCACAATTATAGCTTTCTATGGTATAGATAATCCGCTCACTGCAACTAGGGTGACTAAGTGATATTTTCCTATTGTCGCAAAATATCCTAACATCATACCAATCCATACCCAATATAATTCTGAACCCTACAAAGTCAAATACATGCAAACTGCAAAAAAAGGTGTAACCTAGCAAATCAAACTCTAAATGGTCACATCTCATCCCAGTGTCGCATACCCTCCTATCGGATTTGCAACCCTTAAGGAAGTAACGAAATATGAGGGTTCTAGGTTAATCTTATCTACCAAACATCGAGAAATAAAAGAAAGTGATGCACCGGTATCAAATAGAATGCTAACAGACATACCATGAATCTATAGCGAGCCTCCTAGAACACCCTTTCCTTTTTCCTACACAACTGGTCTCGATGTTGTGGGCTCCAATACATAAACTTTCCCATTTCCATCTCTAGCGGGCTTTGGGCATTTGTTTTTGTAGTGGACAATCTGATCACAGTTATAACAGCTGACATTCTTCTTTCCAACCACTTCATTTTCATTCTCTTTTCCTTTCTTAGAGTAACACTCGTTAGCATAGTGTGCCTTCTTATCACATTTATAACACACCACTTCATCATTTCCCTTTTTCTGTGCTCCTCCCTTCTGAGCATTTTTCTTCTAGAAAAACTTTCTCTATTGGCCTTGTCAAACCTAGGCCTCCTTTATCTTCTTCCTCAAACAAGTTAATGCCTCTTCCTACTTCAGCGCCATCTCTACCACTATATCACATGGATCTCTTAACTAAGGCAATTTGAGAAATTGCACTTATCAACTCCAGCCTTAAGCCTCTTATAAATTTCTCATTCCTCTTGATCACCATATTAACTAAGGCATACCCGTATCGGGCCAACTCTACAAATTTCCTTGCATACTCAAGAGTAGACATCTCCCTTTGTTCTAATTCTGCAAACTTCCTCACCAATGCCGACTACGCCATCACCAACATAAACCACTCTTGAAACCTCCTTTTAAACTCCTCCCAAGTTATGGTTTCTTCATCAATACCAGCTACGACAGTGTTCCACCACAATAAGCAGCTCCTTGAAGCAGTCTCGAAGCTTGTTTCCTTCTTTTCTCATCATTCAATCCTAAGTCAGCAAAAATTCTCTCATAATGTAGCAGCCAATTTTCAACCTTAATCGCATCTTCAGTTCTAATGAACATCTTCCCTCCAAGCCTGATATAGTCTCTATACAGATTAGCATATTGATTGACCAATGGAGCTTCTTGAACTCCTCCTCCAGCAACATTTCCTCTGATAACTCCAGCTGCTACCCAGCTTGCATCATGTTTACAAAGAACTAATACATGGCTCCCATGTCCACTTAAGGAACCCAAGCACCAACAGTTTCAGCTTGAGCCTGATCGGGACTTCTCCTAGCATTTGTTCAGGCATTTCCACTACTGGTGGTGCTATCTCCTCCAAGACCAACTCTGCCTCTTCTTCCTTCCATATCTGTATTCAAACCTCATGAGATATAGATGAATAGTCTAACCAAGATAGGAATCTAGAGATATAGCGTATACTTGTATATAACAAATATAAGTACATTACTATAGTGTAATCTCATACCCCCATCTTAACTATAATTGCTAAGGATTATGTTTTCAAAACTATTTTTAGTTAAAGTATTTCATAAACCATGCTCTGATACCATGCTGTAACATCCCCTATTTAAAGGCACAAAACTAAGCGCTATAGATGCTGCTGTCATCTATAGTATTAGCTTCCGGAGACTAAATACGGCTATGTTAATGGTATCTAAAATATCAGAAGCACTTGAATATGAAACAAAATGCAAATTACAAAAAAAATTACAAATTAAATTTCGAAACAAATTGTTTCACATTCTCGACACATAATCCCAAATAGTTCCCAGGCACAGATAAAATATAGCTATTACAAATTACGCTAAGAGGGTATATGAAGGTACCCCCTAAGTTGATCAGAGTCATATGGTCATAATAGACCTAATACAAACATAGTGAAAATAAACATAGATAAGAAATACAACCCCTAAATAGCTATCCATTTGCCTCTTACATGCCTCCGGTAGCCTTATTCGTCATCGTACTAAAACTTGAAGAAAACCATAATCCTCAGTCCACTCAAATTAATTTTGAGCACCCGAGAATTTAAGGGGGAAACATAAACTTCGAGTCAGACATAAATCTTGCTATGAATAATACTATACATCCCGGTTTAATTTGTTAAGTGAGACCATGCCGCTTAGTGTAACGGATTTCTCCTCACTAACATCCTTTTAAAACATATCTTTACAAAACCATTTCCTACCACCAAAATTAGTTAAATACTATAAATCATTATTATGTAAACATACATAAATATCATGTAATAAATGAACTTTCTATTCAAACGCAAAAGTTTTGTTTGGCTAACTTTTAATCTTTGGTTGATTCGGGCCTACCATACAATATAATCAAAATTAATCTAACACTTGTTAGTTATTCTTCTTATGGACTATATATCCTTAACTATATATCAATACTTCACTTCTAGACGGTTTGTCCCTAGCTTAATCATCTCCCAGGTCTTCTTTATCCTAATGGTTTTGCGGGCTCACCAATAACCTATCTGTATACAAATATATTTTCCTTTCTATGTGTAATCATAATTTTAGTCTACCTGACCAAGCCCTACACATTGGAATTTTGGACAACAATTAGCTGGGGATAATAGCTCATGTATAGTGCATGACCACATAGTAGTCCATCTGGCATTCTATATCTGAGTCATTTTCACATAAGGATCCTCTCCCATAATTTTTCCTTGAAAACACTTTAAAAATAATTTAAAACACTTAAATCAAACTTACACATGGAAAAATATATAATCTTTATGCTTTACTCAAAATCATATCACCATGTCATATATATCTTCTTTACTAAAATCTTAGTTGATGAAAATAGTTAAACACTTGAAAGAACCTCTTTCTAAACTTTTGAAATCATCTCTTTCAAAATCAAACATCAAAACTTTTGAAATCATACCTTTTGAAAACAATAAAACTTTTAAACATCCTTCTTAAAATCATTTTAAACCATTGCCTAAGAAAACCTTTCATCTCAAACCTTTCAAATCCATTGAACTAAACCTTTGGAAACCATTGATATAAACCTTTCGAAACCGTTGAATTAAACCTTGCGAAACCATTCAATGAACAAACCTTTCAAAACCATTCAATAAACAAACCTTCTGAAACCATTCAATAAACAAACCTTTCAAAGGCATTCAATAAACAAACATTTTGAAACAATTTAATGAACAAACCTTTCGAAACCATTAAACTAAAACCTTTTAAAATCGTTGAACTCAAACCTTTCGAAACCATTGAACTAAAACCGTTCGAAATCATTAATCTCAAACCCTTCGAAACCACTACACTAAAACCTTTCGAAATCATCGAACTCAAACCTTTCATAACCACTGCTCTAAAGCCTTTCGAAATCATTGAACCCAAACCCTTCGAATGCATTCATTCTTTAAAATGTAAACCTTTTGAAAACTTACTGGGTTCAATTTAAAACATGTGGACAGTCTCCTTTAAAACCTTTTGACTTCACTCGAAGCAACCTTACGACTTTATCGAAAGCTCTACTTCGAAAGCTTTGGTTATACTTCAGTTAAAAATGAAAGGTAAATCACTTAAGTCGAAAGCTTTGCTTCGAAAGCATGGAGAAGCGGCTCGTTTTTAAAAAAGTAAACCATTCGACTATATTGGAAGGTTCAAACCAAAACAAAGCGGCGGTAACCTTTCGACTGTGTCAGAAGGTTTCAAAAAAAAATAGTGATAAAGAGCAGCAACCTTTCGACTACGTCAAAAGGTTTAAAACCAGTATTTTAAACATTAGACCTAGTTGAAAGCAAGCAAGTCAAGAGTCTTATTCGAAAGCAAAGAGGTGATTCTTTTGGCTTATAAAACAAACATACTTCAAACCTTTTCGGTAACCAACCTTTCGACTAAGAATACTTCGAACTTGTTCAATGCATTACGTAAAAAGTAACTGGATGTCATATGCATTGATTTGACCTTGTCGAAAGCTTTGAACCGCTCGACATCATCGAAAGGTCTGGGTCAGAAAGTTTAATGCTAGAATTGACTGAGACATGCTAAAAGCATGATTTTCTTGTTTTTAACTTAAAAATATAACATTTCAACTCACCTACCTATGTTTATCAATTTCACATTGGTTAATATTAAAAAAAGTGCCGCCACTAGTTTTAGAATTAAGTAATAATTTTATTTTATAAAATGTCTTTCTCCTTAATTAAATATATAAAACGTTTAAGTCCCATACCATAAATAATTTTATATATTTATCAAATCACTTAGAAAATAATCTGGAAAAATCCCAAAAAATATGTTTTAATATGTTTTCCAACATACAAAAATTTTAAAACCAAATAATAATTATTTTATCCATAAATAATTTATAACCCAACAAATCATTTTCTTCACTAGAAAAATTATATAAGATCCACATTAATTCATAAAATTATGAAAATTGAAACCCATTTTAAAATAGCATTGCTGACCTATATTTAAATTTTCAAGGCATTTGAATGTCATTTAATAGGGTTTTCATGTCAAACACATCATAAAACGAACATGAACAAATATAATTCATCAACAAGCATATATATAACTTTATCATCAAAACAATGCATATACTTGCAAAAACATTTTGGATCTAATCTAAAAACCGAAATCATAAGAAAATGGGATGTGGTCATTATTTACCTTAGCTTTGAGAATATAAGACGTGAGATTTGATGTTGATTATGTTGATTATCTTCCTTCACCTGAATCCTAGCTTTTTTTTCTCATGAGAAGAATAATGGTGGATGGCCTTTGTATAATTTTCGTTAAAGTAAAAATGAAATGAGTGTGAGTTTCATTCCTAAGGGTTTAGGGTATAAGCACTTCTCCTATTTTCCATATTGCCCTTCTCATAAACTAAAACATTAGCTTATGTTATTTCATTTTAGTTTGTACACTAATATGACATGGCTACCCTTAATTTAATCAAATCTCAACCTATTAATCTTCACATTATTTTATTTTATTTCACTAAATAAATACTCTAAATAATGTTATAAAAATATGGGTTGTTACATATGGATATTAGGGAGTTTTATCATAAAGAAAAAATATCCTTGCAGTAGGAAGACATATGAGCCAACAAACCGGAGGTGAACGTTGTACAAAGCAGAAGATCATCAAAAAATGCAAAAAAAAATGAAAAAGGAAAGTGAAAACTAGATGATGTATATAATGGAACGAAAAGGCGATGAAAAAAGCAAAAGCCAAAGTCCCCCTCCTACTCTAATTTGACCGAAAACCTAGAACGAATTTATTTGGACACTAGAGGTTACTCCCATATAGAAAACCAACAAGGAGGGATCCCATGGAGCTGGAGCATATGTTTGGAAAGTACTGCCTATTCCACAAATTGAACCAACACACCATGGATGAATGCAAGCATTTGGAGGGTATGATTGAGGAGCACGTCAAGAAAAGAAGACTGCCATAGTACATGAGGAATCGGATAATAGCGGTGGAAGAGGAGCAGCCGCCGTCCACATCGAATGGAAATAGGAATGGCCTTGGATTGGGGCCATGAATCGTCATCAACTGATTGTGATGATAAGGGCCGAGTTTAGGACTTGGACTCCGACTATAATATTAATAACAATAAACACTATAATAAGGAGGCTAAGTTACTTGCACATGTACGGGATCGAGGACAGCCCCTAGGCATGCTTTGGATGATGATGATGAACCGTCGTGCCTGGAGAGGAACCCTTTGGCTTTTTTAGTTTTTTGGATTTTTAGATGTACAAATTGTGACCCCCTACCTCTATACCCACTCTAGCCAAGGACACTACGGTGTAATGCCGTCAACTAGCATGGAGAATAAGGCTATTGAGGAGCGACCGTCCGTGTAATTGCTTTGTGCGAGCACCAATATGTTAGATAGTACAACATACATTTGGTTTCAGGAGGAAATCCGACATACCGATACAAACTCAAAGCTACTACACAGTGGCTATATATATTCTTCGGAAACAAATATAAAAATAAACATAACACAAATCAGTCACAGACATCCATATCACAAAGGCGAAAATCGATATGAATATAACACTTAAAAGTGTGTATGAGAGTAGTGGTCAAACAACATCCACAATATCACAAAAGAATAGCTACAAGTGCTAGACAAAAGAATATGGATACCTCAATGAGTCTATATCTCAAATGTATACAACAAAAACTACTAATCTAAGTAGTTAGCCAAAAGTCAGGGTGATAATCCCAGATGTGAAGTCAAGCAGAAGCACCTATAACATCTCGGTCTGACCCGAGTATTATTTAATAAGAAAATAATAAACGTCAGTCTAACTATAAATATCAGATGAAATGATATAAAATAAGAGATACGAAAAAAATGTATGATAACCATAAAACCATACCGTGATAAGTATGTAATTGAAAATCAACAAGAGACTAATCAATATCACAAGAATCTTCTCAAAGATCAAAAAGAATGTCATACCCTTTATTTTTATTCATTAAAACCATAAGTATTGATCATTATATCAATGCCAATCACAAAAGTTAATGACATACAAATTCATCAATGCACAAATATTGATAAGACTTATCAATGTAAATCATGAAAATTGGTGAAACACAAATTCTAGAAATCATCAATGGAAATCAAAAAATCACAAAAAGGGGGGAGGCCTATCACAAAACGGGAGCATGAAAACTCACCAACACGGGTAACACAAAATGGAATGATATTCCATGGTTGCTAACTATTAATTTTGAGCCGAAGCTCCACAAAACGGCCCGAAGACCATGGGTCGCTACCCCACCAAATTGAGCCGAAGCTCCACAGAAACGGGGTTTAGTCTCCCTCGTAGACAAAGAGACATCGCACATTTGCTAGTCTAAATCACAAAAAATGATCATCAAGAAGTGTCAATTACAGTAAACTAGTAAAAATATAAGCTTAGCTTCATGTCCCATATCTCCACTCGAAAATTGTCACAAGAGATTCAATCAAACAAGCCCAAGAATTAACCGACGAAGTAAACGCAAGCGTTTCATACCACTTGTTTTACTAAGCCGTTTAATTAGATTTCTCGTACGAATGAGGTAAAGGTTTATATATACTAGTAGATTGGAAAACAGTTTAAGAAAAAAGCTTTGTAGTAAAATAGGGTTGAAATCGTTTTGATGAAAGAGTTTTGATATTTACTGCTAGTATTGAAACATTCATATTTTTAAAGTGACAAATCATAAAAATGATTGTAGAAACAAACAATCACAAAAATTCACATTCGATGACGTGAATAAAATCTAAAGAATTCGATTCCAAATCCATCAAAATGGAAATACCCTTGTGACTTAACAACCACGACTTACGACTTAACACAATACAACACAAGAAATTAGTGGCTCAACTCATATGACCCCACGGCATACGACACAAGGGATCAACGACTTAAGAAATAGCATGCGGCCTAACAGGGCAACTTAACATGGCGCGACCTATATCATGGCGCGACCTAAGTTGGTGCGAGATATAGCAGCAGGCCGAGCGACCTAAGTGGTGCGACCAAAGGGGTGCGACCAAGCCGAGCGACCTAAGTGGTGCGACCTAAGGGGTGGGACCAAGCCAAGCGACCTAAGTGGTGCGACCTAGGGGGTGCGACCAAGCCGAGCGACCTAAATGGTGCGACCTAAGGGGTGAAAGTAGGCCGAGCGACTTAAGTAATGGAACGACCTAAGAGATGTGGCTTAACATGGCGCGACCTATAGCAGGTGCGACTTAATGGCCGAGCGACTTAACACATGGCCAAGCGATTTATGAAATGGAATGACCTAACACATGGCACGACCTAAGCATTGCGCGACCTATGTTGGTGCGACCTATATGCAGACCGAGTGACTTAAATGTGCAGGCCGAGCGACCTAGGGGATAGATGTGCAAAACTCCCTCAATTTGCAACCGGTCGAGCATGGACACTAGGCGATTACGCCTATCGGCTACCCGGTCCTATTGGCTCCTCGATGCATCACCAAAAACATGTTCAAACATCAAAGTTAAGATTTTTAAAGATTTTAACCCAAAACACAAAAAATTGGGATTTTCACCAATTCAATCCAAACCAAAAGCAAATGCACATGAATTAGTGTAAGGAATTCATACCCAACAATCAAAGATAGTTATAAACAAAGATGTGAGATAAAAATCTCACCTTTTCACAAAATAAATGAAGAAGAAGGTTAAAAGTAAAGGAAGAATCAACCACATTTCAATCTCAATCACAATAAGCTTGAATCAATGGCTTCTCTTTGGATTTGGAGTTAGATGTTAGATTTGCAAATGATCTAGGGCTTGGAGTTTTAATTTACCACTCCTCTCTACATTTTTGATGAAGCTTGATTTTTAGGAAATGAAAGTGAAGTGATGAAGGAAAGAGGGCGTTGTGCTAGAGTTAATAGTTTAGGCTAATGGGCTAAACCAAACCCAAAGCCCAAAGTGAAAAAGTGGCAAAATTCCAATAACTCCAAACATATCAAAGTTTATACTCAAAATATCGCAAACGGCGTTTTGAACTCAATGGAAGTGGTCCCGAGTCCTAATTAGACCGTATGCAAAAAGTAACTTTTCGGACTAAAATCCGACTAACGATAAAATATTTAAACAAAAATATTTAGATATTCATTCGTAAAATATGCGGGTTGTTACACAAATTCTTATTTATTAGGTCATTTATGCTCCACATTACTGTGATAAATAAAATAGGCGCGATTATTGTCCCAACCAGAGCGACGGGGCGGTAATCGCAAGGTACGAGTCCCTTCATTAGAGAGCAACAGAATGGACTCATACATGGATTATGTCCTCGACTGGAGAGTCGAAGCTGGAGAATAAAACCCAATAGGATATCAAGTATGGATTATGCTTGATAAGGAGTAGGTAGCTCCACCAAAGAGCGACAAGGATGGCTTACTCAAGTCATCGAGTATGGATTATGGTTAATAAGGGTCCAGAGGGACCACTATCGGCCTAATACTTAAGTCAAGACATAATGTTTAGTGATACTGAACTGGAGTACAAGAAATAACTCTGCTTCATCGCAGAGTGATGGTGTTGGCTTACTCAAACATTGAGTATGGATTATGCTCAGAAAGGACCCGGAGCGATCATGCTTTTGGTATGGACCCGAAGCGGTCCCGTATTGGGCTAACAACCTGGTGTGGTCGAGGATTCGGATAAGATGATCCTAGGAGATCGTCGATTCGGATTAGATGATATGGCTATCCATGGATTACGAACTTCGATTTTTGGATATATGGAAATTCAAAACACACCTCCCTTTCGCAAGGCAAGTTTTAGGGGAAAAGTGTTAGCCTACCTTTTGCCAAGGTGGTATATAGGAAGATTTAACCCAACAGACTTCACGATCATTAAGGCAGAAAGCCGAAAGAGATGCTTACTAGGATTATAGATCTATTATATTTGAAACTGTGGACTATAGTTGAATGGATTTATATGGACAGCACTCAAAAAAGAGATGAGTACGAAACTAGCACTCCTCCTAGGAGAGGGATCGGATCGGAACATTCAATCCACAAAAAGGGATCGGAATAGAGTGATCGAAGTAGAGGGATCAGATATAACAGGATGCACACGATACAACTCAATGATGATCACTCCATAACTCAACCACAAAGCGAATGTAAGGACCCACCTTTATGGATGGTTTAAATCGATAAAAAACCACACATGTCTAATTCAAACCATTCAAAAGGAAGGATTACTAATGGGGTAAATAAGAAAAGAAGAGAAAAGAAGAAAAAACACAGAATCTCATAGCGGAATGACAAAACATAATACTCGAATAAATAATTCATGAAGTTGTTTTACAAATAACATTTGATTACACTTTTACAACATAATCAGAGTTATACATAAAACAGGTATAATAGGATAATGTCGTCGAACAACATGAGGTGGTGGGTTAAATAAAATAAATAGTAATAATGTATTAAATCTTCGACTTCATCCTCCAGAAAGATAGTCTTCAGATCTAAAAAGCTCAGGCTGTCCCAAGCATAAACAAAAAAAAATACTCGGGTCAGGATTAACATTCTTATGTAAGCTAAATCAACAATAAGTAAATATAAGTGTAATGGCTTCAGATATGTTCATAGGAATTTACATCTCTTATCCAGTGTATAACGTGAATGCAATAACTAAAGGGATGTTTCGGGATTTTCCATCTCCTACGGATCCGTTAAACTATATATATGTAGTAAAATACACTATATATATGTAGTGTCTATCAGTAAAGTAAAGTATTAAAATAGCATTAATGCGTTACCTATATTCCCCTTAACACATTTTATAATGTCATAGTCTATACAGTACTATAAACTCCACCAAACCGGTGGGCTGTTAGAGAGCACTCCATAGGTATGACACAAACCAAAATCATAGTGGGCTCGATAAGGCATATGACAAGGCACGCGAGGTAATGCCAGAGTAGGATTCTATCATTTGCACTTCCGGACTGGTGGTAACGCATAGCAGCTACTACCTCCCACCTCAGAACACACTTCCATAATCAAATCGATGGTGGCCACCAAATCAATCACATAGTAACAGACATGGTAACGAAGAAATGTGTCTCATCAGAGGAGCTGCCTCACTTGGCCCAGTATAGCTCATGCTTTAGTCATATCAAGCTGATCCGAGTGGGTCAGGGCTGCATTCATAGCTTATACATTAGCGTTTGCCAAATCATCCTATTTTATTATGGATTCTCCACCACGTCTACAGTTGTTAAAGTGGTTTGGAATTGGCAGAGAGTATGACAATATCCGACCCCTGTTTCTTTAACAACCAAATGCTTATTTCACACTGTGGTCATTTCATAAAACATTTATGATAAAAATCTAAAAACAGTTCATACTTTCATGTCAAGATATCTATATACTTATTCCGAAAGCATAGATATATTCCTAAATACCGAGGAAGATTTCTTTCAATCAATTTCGAAAATAATTTATAAATCTTTTCTAAACCATTTATAAACTAATTATATGTTTTAAAACCATTTATAAAGCTATTTATAATTTCCTAAAACAATTTACAACTCGTCCCTTTATCATAAACTTTTACACCAATTCCTTTATGCGCTTCCAAATCCCTTTATACAAGTTCTTTTATAAAACCCTTCACAAAATATTTTACAAAAATCTTTGATAACTTCTTTTATAAAACTATTATAAAATCTTTTATAAAATCTTTTATAAAAATCCTTTTATAAAATCCATTATAAAATCTCTTACAAAACTTATATAAATTCCATAAAACCTTACAAAGGTTAAAAGATCTTTTACAAAGATCTTTTATTTGTTAAAGTTAATATAAACATCTATATTTTTATTTTAAATCAAAACTACATTTATAGTATTAAATCAAATTTAAAACATATATTAAAAATATATTAAATTAAATTTAAAAAATCTCTTAAAATTATATTAAATATTCTATTAAACTAGATTTTAAACTATTTAAATTGTATATTTAAAACTAAATTAAAATTATAAATTAAAATCTTAAATTTACATTTAAAATCATTCATTAACTTATAATTCGAAGCTTTAAAACTATAAATTATTTTCTCAAATATAAACTTTTCTAAATAAAATCATTAAATTAAATTTAAAAATCAAATTTATAAATCAAACATACTTTACCATTTAGATAAAAGTTAAAACTGACAAACGATGATCGTATATAATTTTCTACCTTATGGTCAATTGATTATGGCATACATCATTTCAAACCCAAAATAATTAAATTTACGGGTATATAGCATTTCAACTCATATCCCAAGTCAATTTCCTAATTTAAAAAGCCGTTCGGGTATGTGTCATTTCAACCTATAGTGATTTTTCCTAACTAACATACAAAGAGAACTTGCAGTGTGACTGAAACAAATAAATAACATAACATATCATAACATGAATCATATAACATATTACATAACATAACAACTCATCATATGACATAAAATATACTGCTTAACTTAACATAACATACATGTGACCTAAATATATTACTAGCATAACATATATGTGATTTAACATATTGCTAACCTATAATATATGTGATTTGACATATTACTAACATATTGACATATTACTAACATAATATATATGTGATTTAACATATTACTAATGTAATATAATATATTACGTGTCGAAATAGCATATCATGTCATATGGTTAACATAGCAAAACATGTAACATTTAGTGGATCATATCATATCACATGTCATGTTAAATACCACATGGTGAACATATAAAATCATATCAATTCATATAATTATAAGCTAACAACATTCATAACTAAACAAACATTACCAAGTCATTTCCTATAATATCCATTCACTTATTCATACGAATATTAATCGTGAGTGATTTCTCGCCCTTCTTGGCTAACAAAGGTGACAATTATTCAATCAAGATGGAGATGGAGATCACAAGCAACCAACACAAAATCCAAGCTATCACACATGCGAATATGATGACTCAACAAACTATTTTTTTCTCTTCTCATTTATATTTTTCTTTCTCTTTTTTTTTAGTGGAAGAGGTTCAACCAAGCAAAGGAGAGAGAGAAGAGGGCAAGGGAGGAGAGGAGGAAAGGAATAAGGAAGAGGAGGATTTGGGTTTTAGGAGATTGGAGAAAGAGAAGAGGATCAATGGTGGAAGAGAAAGTTTCTAGTTTGAGAAAGACAGAAATGAGATAGCAGAAAGATTATACAAAGTTTCTTTTTGATAAGGAGTTTGTACGTAGAAGAGTAAAGGTTTCTGAATTAAAGGTGTCAGTTGAAGCCCAAGAGACTTCCAAAGAGCCTAAGAATCACATACGAATTAGAATACACTAGAATGTACTATATGAAATATTATGTAATATACACACAATATACACTATTATTTTATGCGAGTTTGCACTATAAACTGCAAATTTAGAGCAATAGGAGTCTAATTTTGACGAAACAAAAAGTGGAAATCATCTCAGAATTCAGTCTAGAATTTGAAGAAAAAATAATAAATTATAAATTTTCAAATTTTAAATTTCAAATCAAATCCAAATTTTGACTAAATTTGACCAAAAATTGAAATTTCACAAACATTTTCTTTTTATTAAATTTGAGATATTAATTTTCCATGTTAATTCCAAAGTTAAATTATTACATTAATTTTAGCGTTCAATTACAACTGCAATAAATTCATTAACTAAAATTAAAATCCTAATAAATTGTTTTATTTTGATTCTCACTCTTATTATTGAATCAACTATTATTTTATGAATATAATTAACATTAGTTTATATTTTATTACATTCATATTCTTTAGTTATCATCTTTTACCGTATTAATTATAAAATTGCATTAATTCCATTAATTACCAATTTAATTCCAACGGATTAAGTACTAAGGTGAGAATAAACAATTGTTATCCATTAGTAATTCATATCTATTAACTTATTATTTACAACCAAGAGTATACATTGCTTATCAAAACTTATTTCATATTATATAATAAACCTATTTCAATTAATAACAGATAATTTGAACAGTGAATCCAAGGTTTAAATTTATTCCATATTTGTAGTTATAACCAAATTAACTTTACAATTATTCCAATTGACTGAAATTATATTAAAATAGTTATCAATAACATTCGAACAACATTATTAAACCTTATCCTAATCAATTTTCTCATTAATAAATCATAAATTTTAATTTCTCACAATACTAAATTCCAAAATCTTATTTAATTTAATATTTTTAATTATCAAAAATGCATGTCGTTACACTCTTCCCACTCAAAACATTTCGTCCTCGAAAAGGGGTTAAATATGAAATTTAACACTTGATATATTTTATCCAAACAATCAACTTATAAAATATTAAAATCTTATATACAAAATTTTCACTACCCTTATATTACGCTACTCCGATATCGGTATACAGAAATTACAACTAACTTATAAAAACAAGCACATAAAAACAAGCATAAATACACAACATACAACGATCATAAGCAAACAAAACAGTAATAACAGTGGTTTATAATAGATCATTCAACCATTAATATTCATTCTATTAGATCATAACTATATCAATTTTCATTATCTAGTATCCATGTTTCATTTATACACTTCATTTCTTGTTAGCTTCCAAATTTTATTATCATTTGATTGCTTTGCATCAAATATATTCACATCTATTTCATTCACATTCAATTTATTCAATTCAATTTGTGAAATCCCAATTGTTTCACTTTATGTTTAACCTATTCCATATAAATCCATTTATGAACCATCTTATAACATTATTCAATTTCATACAATCTTATTTTAAGTAAAATTTCATTTCATTATGCTTAGTATATTTTCTTTGATACCAATCTCATTTATAAACCATTTAAGTCTATTGCAACCATTTTATAAAATGCACTTCATATTTATTTTTCAATTACTCACATTAATTTTCTTACACTCGTTTATTCTCATTCAGTTTCTTCATAATCCAAATTGCATTTCATTTTATAATTCAAGTTCATATTCATTTCATTAATTCATTTGTAGCTTAAGTGGAATTAATTCACTTTACTAATTTATTTGGTCTTATTCAAATCTAATTCAACTCATTTAATGTCAAGTTAAACTTCACTTCATTTTAATTCATTACTATATTTATTCAACATTATCTAAGTTAAACTTTTTTTCCATTATTCGCATTCAACAAATTTAAATTTTGTTATTTGCTAAATATTTCTAAAATCTGTAAGTTATACAATTTATTCACTTAAAATTTCCATCCATTATTTATCTAATTCATTTCAATGCAATTCATTTTTATTTAAGCTTTCTTGAGTTAGACTTCATTTTATTTCTTTTGTTACACTAACTCGATCTATTTATCATTTCTTAGGTTAATTCTTTCTTTTTATATCCCAAAATCAGATTTGCTTAACTAATTTAAAATTAAATTTATTTTTCCGTTCAAATTCATAAATTATAAAATACTTTCAATTATAAGTTCAAAACTATTTTCATATATTCATCCAAATCATACTTAGAATATTTCCTCACAATCAAAACTTATTTTAACCAAAAATAAATTCCTTTCGTAGCAATTCTCATTCAAAAACTCAAAAATGAATACTGGCGATGTTGTAGTCATCTTTAGGATGATTTTCCACCGACTAGAGCGAGTAAAATGCTTTATTTCTTTCAAAAACCTTTTCAAAATATATTTCTAGTCAAAATACTTTCAAATAATATTGTTATTAATTTTGAAGGCTTTGAAATTTTTTTGAAAGCAACAGGTTTTAAATTCAAAAATTCTCGACTACTAAATCCTTCCTTTTTATAAGCTACATTATAAATATACTTATACAAATTTCATTATCTTATTATCAAAACCTTTTATTAATTTACAAATTTTTTATTGTAAAAAATACTTGTTATAATTATATTTCAATTAAATTTAATTATTGAATGCTTCATGAAATAAAATTCACAAAGTATTCGTTATATTTTAATCCAACTAATAATCGATGATAATTAAATATTATCATTTCCTAACAATTAACATCCATTGAAAATTATCATTTTGTATATGTAAAATAATTAGGTAAAATTATTTCATTTACTTGATTTTAAAACAATATTATGTCGATTTCCCTCATTAAAGTGTTCAGAAACACCTATGATAACATGGCGTCCCACGCCCCGACTAGAATTTGTAAACAACTCAATGGGTAAATAAATACAACTAAAACATTTTATAACACTAACAAGTACGCTCGCTCCTACATATACACACACTCAAACGAAATCAATATAGGGAATTACTACCATGTCTCTAATGAGTCAAACCCCACAAAGCTAAGGTTATCGCTAAACCAAAGCTCTGATACCAACTGTAACAACCCACCTTTTTGGATGGTTTAAATCGACAATAAACCACACATATGTAATTCAAACCATTCAAAAGGAAGAATTTTTAATGGGATAAATAAGAAAATAAGAGAAAAGAAGAAAAACCGAAAAACAGAATCTCATAGCGGAATGGCAAAATATAATACTCAAATAAATAGTTCACAAAGCTGCTTTATAAATAACAGTTGATTGCACTTCTATAATACAATCAGAGTTACACATACAACAGGTATAATAGGATAATGCAGCGGAACAACATAATGCAATGTGATAAATATAATAAATAGTAATAATGTACTAAATCTTCGTCTGCGTCATCTAGAAAGATAGTCTTCAATATTGAAAAGCTCAGGCTGACCCGAGCATAAAGCCAAAAAACCAAAACACTTGAGTCAGGATTAACATTCTTCTGTAAGTTAAATCATCAACAAGTAAATATGAGTGTAATGGCTTCAGATATGTTTATAGGATTTTACATCTTCTATCCGGTGAATAGCGTGCGTACAATAACTTAAGAGATGTTTGGGGATTTTTCATCTTCTAAGGATCCGTTAAACTATCTATATGTAGTAAAATAAGCTATATATGTGTAGTATCTATCAGTAAAGTAAAGTGTTAAAATAGCATTAAGGCGTTACCCATATTCCCTTTAATACATTTTATAAATGTCATAGTCTATACAGTACTGTAAACTCCACCAAACCGATGGGCTATCAGGGAGCACTCCATAGGTACGACACAAATCAAAATCATAATGGGCTCAATAAGGCATATGACAAGGCACGCGAGGCAATGCTAGGGTAGGATTACCGTTTGCACTCCCGGACTAGTGGTAACGCATAGCAACTACTACCGCCCATCTCAGAACACGCTCCCATAATCAAATCGAATGTAGTCACCAAATCAATCACAAAGTAACAAACATGGTATCGAAGAAATATGCCCGATTGAACGAGAGACCTAACTTGACCTGGTATACCTCCTATTTTAGTCATATGAAGCTGACCCAAGAGGGTCAGGGCTGCGTTCATACCTCATACAGTAGCGTTTGCCAAACCATCCTACTTCATCCTGGATTCTCCATCACGTGCACAGTTGTTAAAGTGGTTTCGAAATTGGTAGAGAGTATGACAATTTCCAACCCCATTCTCTTTAACAACTGAACACTTATTTCACACCATCGTCATTTCATAAAACATTTATAATAAAAATCTAAAAAATATTTTATGCTTTCATGTCAAGATATACATATACTTATTCCAAAAGTATAAATATATCCATAAATACCGAGGAAGATTTCTTTCAATCAATTTTTAAAAAAATTGTAATCTCTTCTAAACCATTTATAAACTATTTATATGCTTTAAAACATTTCTAAAACTATTTATAAATTCTCAAAACAATTTAAAACTCTCCCCTTTATCATAAGCTTTTACACCAATTCCTTTATGCTTCCAAATCCCTTTATATAAGTTCTTTTATAAAACTCTTTATAAAATCCTTTATAAAAGTCTTTGATAACTCATTTTATAAAACTATTATAAATCTTTTATAAAAATCCTTTTATAAAATCCATTATAAAATCTCTTACAAAATTATATAAATTCCATAAAACCATTTCCAAAGTTCTAAAATCTTTTACAAAAACCTTTTATCTATTAAAGTTATTATAAACGTCTATATTTTTATTTTAAATCATGACTATATTTATAGTATTAAATCAAATTTAAAATATATATTAAAAATATATTAAATTAAATTTAAATAAACCTCTTAAAATTATTTGAATATTTTATTAAATTAAATTTTAAACTATTTAAATTGTATATTTAAAACTAAAAAAAATTTATAAGTTAAAATCTTAAATTTACATTTAAAACCATATATTAACTTATAATTTAAATCTTTAAAACATATAAAATGAATTATTTTCTCAAATATAAATTTTTCTAAATAAAATCATTAAATTAAATTTATAAATCAAACATACTTTACCATTTATAAAAAAAATTAAAACTGACCAACGGTGTCCGTATATAATTTTCTACCCAATGGTCAAATGATTAGGATACATATCATTTCAACCTAAAATAATTAAATTTACGGGTATATATCATTTCAACCCATATCCCAAGTCAATTTCCTAATATAAAAAGCCGTTCGAGTATGTATCATTTCAATCCATAGTGATTTTCCTAAATAATATATAAACGGAACTTGTAGTGTGATTGAAACAAATAAATAACATAACATATCATTGCATAACATATCATAACATGAATCATATAACATATTACATAACATAACAACTCATCGTGTGACATAAACTATAATACTTAACGTAAAATAACATATATGTGACCTAAACATATTACTAGCACAACATACATGTGATTTAGCATATTACTAACATAACATATATGTGATTTAACATATTACTAACATAACATAACATAACATATTATGTATGGAAATAGCATATCATGCCATATGGTTAACAATGCAAAACATGTAACATATAGTGGATCATATCGTATCATATCATCTCACATGTCATGTTAAATACCACGTAGAAACCATATAATTATAACCTAACAAAATTCCTAACTAAGCAAACATTTCCAAGTCATTTCCTATGATACCCATTCACTTATGCACATGAATAATAATTGTGAGTGATTTTTCACCTTTCATGGCTAACGAAGGTGATAACTATTCAATCAAGATGGGGATGGAGATCACAAGCAACCACACAAGATCCAAGCTATTACACATGTGAATATGACGACTCAACGAACTATTTTTTTTCACTTCTCATTTCTTTTTTCTTCCTTTTTTTCTCTCATTTTTTTAGTGGAAGAGGTTCAGCCAAGCAAAGGAGGAGAGGAGGAGAGAGAGAAGAGGGAAAGAGAGGAAAAAAGGAAAGGAATACGGAAGAGGAGGATTTTGATTTTAGGAGATTGGAGGAAGAGAGGAGGAGCAATGGTGGAAGAGAAATTTTTTGGTTTGAGGAACACAAAAATGAGATAACATAAAGTTTGTACGTAATTTCTTTCTGATAAGGAGTTTGTACATAGAAAAGTAAAGGTTTCTGAATTAAAGATGTTAGTTGAAGCTCAAGAGACTTCCTAAGAGCCCAAGAGTCATATACGAATTAGAATACACTAGAATATACAATATGAAATACTGCGTAAAATACACACAATATACACTGTTATTTTATGTGGGTTTTTCACTGTAAATTGAAAATTTAGAGCAATAGGATCCGATTTTGAAGAAACGAAAAGTAGAGACAATCTTAGAATTTAGTCCAGAATTAGAAAAAAGAATAATTTTTAAATGTTCAACTCAAAATCAAATTTTGACTAAATTTGACCAAAAGTTGAAATTTCGCAAACATTTTCTTTTTATTAAATTTGATATTTTAATTTTCCATGTTAACACTGAGGTTTAAATATTACATTAATTTCAACGTTCAATTACAATTGCAACAAATTCATTCATTAAAAATGTTAATCCCAATATTTTTTTATTTTCACTCTTATTATTGAATCAACCATTACCTTATGAATATAATTAATGTTAGTTTACATTTTATTATATTCATATTCTACAGTTATCACCATTTGCATATTAATTATAATATTTCAATTGCATTAATTTCGTTAGTTACCAACTTAATTCCAACGAACTAAATACTAAGGTGAAAATAAACAATTGTTATCCATTAGTAATTCATATCCATTAACTTATTGTTTACAACCAAGAGTATACATTGCTTACCAAAACTGAATTCATATTTTATAATAAACCTATTTCAATTAATAACAGATAATTTGAACATTAAATCTAAGATTTAATTTATTCCATATTTACAATTGTAACCAAATTAACTTTACAATTATTTCAATCGATTGAAATTACATTAAAATAGTTATCAATAACATTCAAACAACATTATTAAATCGTATTCTAATTATTTCTGTCATTGATAAGTCATAAATTTTAAGTTCTCACAAGATTAAATTCCAAAATATTATTTAATTTAATGTTTTTAATTATCAAAAAAACAGGTAGGTGCAGCGAATTGAAGTGAAACTTTGGAAACGGGGATCTACCCTAGGGATCACACATTAAACGGAGTAGTTTGGAGGGATCGACCCTCTTCCCTATAAGTGATCGGCCATATTCAAGTTCACAGCAATGATCAGTCAATAACTCAAATTCTACGAATGCAATCAACATGAAATTTGAAGGGAAAGTACATTACAACATGGGGGATCCATCGTAGATCGCATCTTATAAATTCACCAAAATAGGGATTGGCCCAATCCCTATTATGGGCTTCGATGGACCGTAAACTTACTGGGCAGGCTCGTCTTGGCTTTAGGGTTCCAGATCGGGGTTTTGAGCGAGTTATTTTCAGGTCTTCTCTTGTAAATATAGCGGACATGGCATCAGCAAAGGGATCTTCTTTCAGCTTCATTCTACCTTCTACTTGGCTATACTCTGACATTTTTATTCCGGGATTTCATGGATTTGTAAAGCAGCATAAATGAATAAAAGGAAAATCTTTGAAGTGGAGGTAGGTTGGAGTTAGCCGAACCACTTTAAATCTGTGTCTCTCCTTACTTACTTTCTGTTTTAATTTTATTATTCTTCAATTTATATTCTCTACATTATACCATCTAATATCTATGACTGGATATTGGTGCTTTCACATAACTGGGTGTTGGTGGCCATAAGGTCTATTATAGAATCTCATGCACCAAATAGATACTATGGATTTCTCATGGATTATAATAAAGAGGATTGTGTCTTAGAGTATGATACTCCCTAAATGTTCCCGGCAAGCACTATAGAGTAATGACTCTACCTTTTGTCTTTAAGCTTTGAAATTCGATATGGATTCCATGTATGACATCAAATTTTGGATTCTGGATGACATACCTAAAGGGATAAAAACCATCAGTTGTAAATAGATTTTAAAGAAAAAGCTAAATGCATATGGAAATGTGGAGGCTGATAAGGTTATGCTAGTCATAAAAGATTTTTACCCAATGCAAAGGTGTTGATTATGATGAAACGTTTTCGTCTATAGCAATGCTTAAATCCACTTTGATAATGCTTGTTATCCCTAGATCAATGATAATGAAGTATGAAAGTGTGACCTTAAAACAGTATTGCTAAATGGTAATTTAGAAGAGAACGTTTACATGTCGCATCTTATGGGTTTTGAGGTCCGTGAGAGCGAGGGAAAGGCATGTAACTTCTTAAGATTAATTTATGGTCTTAAGCAAGCTTCTAGGAGTTGAAGAAAATATTTTGATAAAGTAATTAAACAGTTTGGGTTTTATCAAAACACGAGAGAAGCGTGCGTATACCCGTAAGAATAGGGAAACGCTATCGTGATCTTAGTCTTGTATGTCAATAATTTTCTTCTGATTAGAAATGACATTGTGTTGTTACAATTTGTGAAAGCATGGTTGTTGAAGAATTTATCCATGAAGGATTCAGGAGAAGCAACCTATATACTTGGTCTAAGGATCCATAGACATAGATTCAAAAGGTTATTGGGATTGTCCCAATACATGTACATAAATACTATATTGAAATGGTTTAGTATGGAGAATTCCAAGTGCAGAAATATTCTGACGCGATCTAGAATCGTCCTTTCGAAAGGACACTCCTTATCCTGTTGAAGAGGAGGAGCATATGAAGATGATACCATATGCATCCGCAATCGATTCCATTATGTGCACTATGCTATGTAGTAGACAAAATGTGCCTTGTTTAGGATGCATAAGCTGATATTAGTCTAATCGCAAAGAAAACCATTGGATAGTGCTGAATTGTATTCTAAAGCATTTGAAAAATCCTAAAGACTTATTCCATATATATATTTGAATGAAGACCTCGGTACAAAATCAAGCTTTCAGAGTGATTTCAAAGACAATAAATCAGTATTTGATTATATACCTACATTGCATGGTTAAGCAGTTAGTTGAAAAGTTCTAAGCAAGAAACTTTAGAAGATTCCATGATGGAGATCGAATGCATTACCCTCGAGCCGCTAAAGAAACAGTTTGGATGGGCAAGTTTATGTATGAGCTAGGAGCAATTTCAAATATCCAGAATCACATGTCATTATTCTATGCTAACTACATCGTGGTGTAGATCACAAAAGAATCTAGAGCTCATAAGAGGTCAAGATGCATTCTTCAAAATTTTCATATGATAAGGGAGTTTATCAGTAATAAAGAAGTTGTGATTGAAAGAGTAGATACTAAGGACAATGTAGCTGATCCATTTACGAGGGGGTAGCTCAATCGGTTTTGTGCAAACTGTTCGAAAGGATGAGATTGAGATTTCATAACTGGCCCTATGTTCAAGTGAGAGACTAAGAGCATTAAGGATATGCCTTAGGAATAATTATGTAATTTACTATTTGTATTAAAATCTAGTTCAAATTAAAGGTGTTGGTTTTTCTATTATATTATATACTTGTCATATTACTAGACATTAATTAAATAATTAATTTAAATGTATTTAATAAAAAAATTAAATGATATGTTATGTGATACTAATTATAAGGAGTTGTGATCATGAGAAAATTATCACCATATAGAATAACATTATATGTAAATATTCATGGTCAAGATATTTCGAGATAGGATATGAATAAATCCATTGAGGCCTAAGAATGTATTGCTCTCTAAATATATGTGTGTATATGCACGCGCACACGTTTGTTTACACACACACATATATATGTATACATACATACATACATAGATATATATATATATATGTATGTATGTATGTATGTATGTATGTATGTATATGTATATGTATATGTATATGTATATGTATATGTATATGTATGCATATATATGTACATATCTATATGTATGTACATATATAAAGATATATATGTATATGTATAAGTATAAGTATGCATATATATATATATATATATATATATATATATATATATATATGTATGTATGTATGTCTGTATGTACACACGCGTGCACGCGCGCACACATATATATAAGTATATTTGAGTATATTAAAGATTGTTGTTGGGTATGAGTGACTATTAAAAATGAAGTTACATTGATCATGAAATTATATTTGAAGTTTGATAAAAAATAGAACAAAAGAACGATCTAAATGGGACAAAAATATCAAGTTAAAAAACGCTGAAAAACCCAACAACAGGCAAACGGTGGACTGACCCACCCCATTTGTGTATGGTCAATCAGTCGACTGTTTAAGCCATCAGTCGATTGACTATTCGAACACTCTATTAATTTTGTTTACATAGCCGATTGATCTTCTGTTTAAAAGAAAAAATACGAAGGAAAAAGGTCAAATGATCATGTATGTTCAGTCGGCTGGTCGTTTGTAGCCAATTGTATTTACATACATTGTATGTATGTATGTATGTATGTATGTATGTATGTGTATGTGCATGTATATGGTGTGTGTATGACTGAAAGGCTTGTTTGAATTCAAGTAATTCTAACTTTCGAAACATAATATGCATCAGCCAATGTCAGAAAGTTCAAGACTTAGTTAGTCAAACGAGCGCCGCGATGTGCTCGGTTTGTCTTACGAACGCCGACACTCTTTTTTCATCCAAAAGTACTATTTTAAGCTTGAATTTTTGTTAGTAGAAAGTATGCCAATGTGCATATGTCAACGTGTGCATATCTCAACAAAAAAACATTTAGGAATGCTTAAAGGCCAAAGAATAGCATTTTGTTTCTAATCCTATAACTATAACTATACAGGATTCTTTATGTTTTTTCTTGGCCAAATTTGAGTCTCCAATTCAATCCTCCTTTTCAAATAACAAATGTACTTCGAAATCAAATATATAATAAACGTGTCAAATTTATGTCAACAAACATCACTCGTTAAATAATTAGATAAATGGGTTTATGTTATTCCAAAGCCAAAGTTCAATTAAAGATTGCAGACTCAAACCACGTTTAAATTTTATTTTAAAGGTGAGTTGGTAGTTTTAAACGTAAACGTTCCGACCAGAAGAATAGTTAAAAGCTCGTTCAATTTGTGGACAAGATCCACGGTTAGATAGCAAGGTTATAGAGTAGTATTTTATTTGAATTTGATACAGACAAATACATTATCCAAAACCGGTTGTGATGACTAACACGCAGCAAATTGTTTACAACGGATCAACTCCAAGAAAGAGGGGGAAATATCTTTGGAGGATAAGGTATAAACGCATATTATCTCTCCTGTAAAAATGGGTCGAATTGTTAAACACATGTTTTATTAGCGCATTTTGGAAATTTCAAAACGTATGTTGGAACAACGGTAACACTGGGTTGTTTCTATAAATAGAAGTAGTCTGCTGTATAATCATCACTCATTAAGCAATTCTTCCTACTCTATACATCAAGGTAGGTAGCTAATCTAGAGGTACAACTCATTTTAATATATATTCACGTACCCACGTTTACTTTCTGCGTTTGATATCTACTTATCTGCAGAGATTTATATACCTACAGTAGGTACAGTATGTATGTATGCATCTATTAATATAATATATACTGCTGTTGATAATAAATTTTTTGCATATTGCAGCTATGTTAACTGAAACGAGAATGAAGATAAGGAGGAGGGACATCTGTGTGTTGCTGTTTTTAATCTCCTGCTTTTTAGTGAACCAAAGTTCAGCAAGGCATAACTTGATGGCAGCAGCCCCACCAGCAGCAAACCCAGCAGGAAGCCTAAATGTAGTTATGAACGTCAATGCTTCTTCCATGAGAGAAATGCCTGAAGATTTCTTCGGTATTTTCTTCGAGGTAATTAATATACTTGATTATTCTTCAAACCAACTAACATACATACAAGGCTTATTGTTCACATGATGATTAATTAAGCAAGTTAACTGCATGCATATATACATGTATTGCATATCCTAATCATCATATGTTAATGCAGGAGATTAATCATGCTGGATCTGGTGGAATATGGTCGGAGCTAGTTAGCAACAGAGGTAGACATAAAAAATAGTTTATAGAAGTAAACTAAGTAAAAGCTTTAATTAATGCTTGCTATATAATGTTGTAAACAAATGTTCCTTGTCGTATGATCATTTGCAGGTTTTGAGCACATAAATGATTCGACCCCAAATCCACTAGATCCGTGGTTGATGGTCGGAGATGAAGATTCAATAAGACTATCGACTGATAATAGTTCATGTTTTGATCGCAATAAAGTGGCACTGCACATGAAAGTTCGTTGCGATATTACTTGTCCTCATGGTGGAGTCGGAGTCTATAATCCTGGATTTTGGGGGATGGTATGCCACTTGTTCTTTTTTAATGCCTTTTTTTCCTTTTCTTTTAAACCAATGATGATGTTATTTTGTTTTGCTTCCGCAGAATATTGAGAAAGGGAAAACGTATAAATTGATCTTCTATCTTAGGGCAGCCAACCTGTCTCATGATTTGGAAATGAAAGCTTCTCTTACAAGTCCAGATGGGTTGCAAACTTTGGCATCTGTAAATATCTCGTAAGTCTATCAATATGCCTGGTTCATTAGTCACATGCTTAACATTAAGTAACTTGTTTGTATTCCACAATCACAATTGATAAATATTCACTTATTTGATGCAGTATGAGTACTGAACAAGCAAAAAAATGGACAAAGGTGGAGCACACGTTCATAGCAACAGCAAGTAATACAACGGCAAGGCTTCAATTCACAACCAATAGAATAGGTTCATATTGGCTGGACCAAGTATCTTTGATGCCTACCGACACTCACAAGGTCAGTGTACATACATTATTCGTCACTTTATATTGATTTAGTTCAACAACGAACTTTTTTTATTTTTCATACAGGGACACGGCTTTAGGAAGGATTTGTATGCAATGCTTGAAAACTTAAGTCCTAGTTTCATGAGATTCCCAGGTATATGTAAAGACCTTGTTAATTCTGCTTTATGGTATTCCCAGGTATATATCTTTATATTTTAAACGAGATTTATTATTTGTAAAGGTGGAACCTATGTTCAAGGACAGCTAGAAGAAAATCGATTTAGATGGAAGGAGTCGATTGGTCCATGGGAGAACAGATCTGGACATTATAATGACAATTGGCATTACTGGACTGATGATGCACTTGGATACTATGAACTTCTACTTGTATGTATTTTCTTTCTTCTTTTAACGGCATACTCAACTATCTTTTTAGATGTATAACAAAAGCAATTTCAAGTCATTAGAGACAATGCCCACTGCTCTCTTTTACACGCTTCCATAGGGTAGTTTCCAGATTTAAGAGAGTAAGCAACGGACCCACCTAATCATTGGTTTTTCAAGCATTACATTACCTAATAACATATTTGTAGTCAATTACACAAGTCTCGCTAATATTGCTATAATGCTTCCAATGTTTTGGGAATCAGACTTTTCTATTTATCTTGTATTTTAATACTTTGTATACATACAGCTAGCAGAAGATCTTGGCGCAACTCCAATTTGGGTGTTTAATGTTGGTTAGTCTGCTCGTTGATGAATTTGACATTGATTTATATCATTAGTTTGTGTATTTCCTACTAAATATATTGTTGCATATGTAGGAATGGGTGCAGATGATTTCCCACTTATTAAAGCCGAAGATGTTTATAAATATGTGCAGGTACGCATCATTTAATATATTTCAATTTCTTCAATCAGCTAACTTTAAAGCTATATATGACCAATAATATATATTCAGTCTTCATATCAAAGTTATGCTGGTTGTAAATAATATATATACATTATGCCAATAATTGATAAACAATCACGGTTTACTAACCAGGAAGCTCTAGATGGTGTTGAGTTTGCTACTGGAAGCGTTAATTCAACATGGGGTTCAGTTAGAGCAGAAATGGGTCATCCTGAACCATTTACCATGAAATATATTTCTGTTGGAAATGAAAATTGTTTCATTGATTCCAAAAATCACAGTCAACATTACGAAGGTTTATTTTTATGTTTTTTTCTCAATTTTTTTTTTTAAATATTGTACACTAAAATGCTATTGGTTATGCGTTGCTTTCAGATGTTGTATATCCACAGTTCTACAATGCATTTAGAAAAGCTTATCCCAACCTCAAACTGATTTCCAACTGTGATGCAACTCTGCAACCATTGAAGGACCAAGCTGATTTATTTGACTTTCATGTATGTATTTATACATTAATGTTTGAGTAGGATTATTTTCTTATAGATGCTAACTAAAAAATCTAACATGACCAAACTTTATTTTTGTTTGATTCGGCAGCCATATATGGGTTTTGACGGAATGTTCAATCTGAATACTAAATTTGATAATTTCAGCAGGAGGGGACCAAAGGTTATTAGCTATTGTTTACTTGGTAAAATTGGTGTAATATAGTTGTTTCGCTAATGTATGTTTGTTCAACTTTTTTAAGGTTTTCGTGAGTGAGTACGCCGTTACTAGTCCTGAATGTGGAATAGGATGCTTCCATGGCGCTCTAAGTGAAGCTGCGTTTTATATTGGCTTGGAAAGAAACAGGTATAGACACATACATGCTTAACCAACAAAAATGAATGGTTAAAAGATATGACAGGTTTATTTCATCCATTTCCATGTTATTTGCTATATTATACTTCTCTTCGACTTAAACTAATATATTTCTAAATATGTGGTGTTTCTGTTTATGATTTTGCAGTGATGTTGTTGAGCTAGCATGTTACGCTCCCCTTTTTGCCAATGTACATGATATTGGGTAACGTACCTCTCTACTTTTATGTTATTTTGTTAACACAAACAATGCAGATTTTATCTTAATAACATTTGGGTTGTATAATTAACTTTTTTATATTAATGTCTTTACACCATGTAGTTGGAGACCAGATGCTATCTGGTTTAATAGCTGGCAAGCGTTTGGATCGCCTAGTTATTGGGTGCAATATATGGTTAAAGAATCCAGTGGTGCAACCCTTCTTTCGTCGACACTCGAAACAAATTCTTCTGCTAAAGTCGTTGCATCTGCTATTATTTCCCATAATGTTACATCAAAAGTTAACAAAATCAAAGTAAAAGTAAGTCAATTTGATCTACATACAATTTTTATTTCGACGATATCATTTTTTTAAAAGTATCATATTTGAACAGGTTGTGAATTACGAGGACAAGCTTGTGAATCTTAGATTATCAATATCAGATCTGAACAGTAAAATAAGCGCATCCACATCCACGGTGACAGTACTATCTTCTGCTAAACTAAAAGATCAAAATACTTTGAAAGAACCAAACAAGGTATAACTGCACACTTGCTTTTTCTACTTTTACTTTTGTTATCATCAAAATTGAATTCGGCAATATTTTAATTTTTATCCTTCTCTTCTTCTTCTATCAAATATTGTAGGTGGTACCCCAAACCAAATTCATAATGCCTGCAGGAGCGCTGATGGATCTTGATCTTTCACCTCGTTCATTTACCGCATATGACCTAATATTGGAGTGAATATGTTACTAGTTTGCATTCTAGTAATAAAGATTACTTAGTACTCAATTGGTAGCTAGTTGGACAATGTTTAGGGTTTTAGGATTTAAACTTGTATTCGTTCTGTTTATTTTGGTAATAAAAGCTCCAGTTAGTCCATGTTTCATGATCTCATCATATCATATTACTTTGCAGTCTTCTAATGCTAATAAGAATAATAAACGTTGCCTTACAAATAATTGAATATTGTCTATTATCAAATAGCACGCCACAAAAAATTATTTTACAAATGGCTAAAACTCACTAATAAGTGTATAATTAAATCAAGGTTTGAACTTGCTTCCATATTGTATGTTGTGTGTATACAGCTACAATGTCATAAAAATTATTCTTAAAATGAATTATTATTTTTTATTTTTTATTTTTGCACAATATCAGATCATGGTATCTTGCAAAAAACAAAAACAAAAACAAAATTCATCTCCAATCTCGTCCTAAGTATAGTTACTCGACTTCCAAATGAAATTCATCAATGGATGAGGCTGAAAAGACATATCCATTAATCACCATCATGACATTCGAATCATTAAAATTATATGAAGCAATAAAGAGACAATGTTAAAACAATGAAATTACAATGTGATTTTTGTTAAATCCACCAAACATTTAGGATAAGATGTTCCTCTTTCAGCACACCTTAAGTGAATTTAGGCATTAGTTAACTACAAATCCCTTCAATCACTTGTTTATTTTTACTAGTATAAACTCATGCTTTGCGCATAGTTATGGCAAAAACATATTTGTTGTATTTAGAAAATTAAATTATTTTGAAAAATAATCAGAATATACTATTTACATGAAGGTATTAGAAATATTATTACAATATCAAATATAAGTATCTTTATTGAGTTAATATATTAATAAGACTTAATTTTCTCAAACATATATGTAGGCGAAAGAGTTAAAAGGGCAAAGTGGACTCATTGATATTAATTAGAAAAACAGCAGATGCACTATGGTGAAATACGAACAGTAAAATGCGTGGTTCTTATAAAATAGGACTAAAGGTGTATCATAAAATAATGTTTCCACTACACAGTATATCATTCATTAAATTGAATCACATTTTAATGTAACATAGTAAACGTGACACACACACACAACACACACACACACACACACATTGGTTATGCCTTGTTTCTTAACTGCTTTTATAACATAGACAGAACAATCAGTGTATGATACAGTCAATATACATGATAACTATTGACAAAGAACTGGGTTTATTGAATTAAAATATTAATTAACATATCTATCATAGTTGTTATAGCAAATATATAGTCTGAATCCATAGATGTCCGCCTTTATTACAGTAGCATGATAACAAAAGAATAAAGTAATAAATATATATCTTCATAACTATTCTCCCAAGCTTATAGATGAAACGCTCAAATATATTTAGTGTATAGACCGAAGATTCAGTCAGTATATTAATAGCACTCCATATATCTAGTTTATATACACACACACGATAATTTCAATAAATCCTCTTATTATGAAGACGTATTTGCTGCACTACATCTTAGATAATTATTCGCACATGTTGCTGCATTATAATATAGCTTTTAAACATTCATGATGTATATATATCGTTTAAGATAACCTCACACAAAACAACAATCACTCACCGTATATACAAATATTGAAAACACAATGAAATGTTGACCAAGGATAGAGAGCAGTAAATAATAGAAATTAAAGGTTCATTCATTTAAAATAACATACAACTTATACCAGCATTATTTGGTTTTCAGGAATGCAAATATAAACTAATCATGGAACAATGGTATTTATTTCTAAGTGACAATGGTAGTTAAGGTCGTTAAGCTAAAAGAGCTACACATTAAACATAAAATATGATGTACTTCACATGTAGACTTTAATTTATCTTGACTTTTCTTATTTTTATTTCCACTCTCCATAGGTTATTATTAGCTTCTTTTTCTATTGAACTGTCACTACAACAAAAATACCCTGTCACAACACCCTTTTTACTACGGGCATTGGTTGTCTGTTATAATAGAAGGATATTGCAACGGTCTACTCAGGCCCGTTGTAATAGATGTCCTATATAACGTCCTTTTTACAACGGATGACTGCCCATTGTAATAGAATGCTAAATGCTCATTGTAATAGATGCCAATTTTACTACGGTTACAAAATGCCCGTTGTAAGAGGTGTCAATTTTACAACGCTCATAACGCCCGTTGTACTAGGTGCTAGTTTTACAACGGGCTAAAATGCCCGTTGTAATAGGTGTCAATTTTACGACGGTCGTAAAATTCCTGTTTTAGCCGATGTCAATTTTACAGCTATCATAAAACGCCGTTGTAACAAATGTTTGTTGCCAATTTTCGACAATCAATGATTAATAATTGCAATGCTTTCTTAAAATTAATATTTATTATTTATTAATATTTAATAATTAATCATTAATAATATTATATTAATCATATGTTACTAATTACTAATTATAATATTATTACTAATTATTAATCATTAATAATATAATATTATTTATTAATATTTAACAATTAATCATTAATAATATTATATTAGTCATTTATAACTTAATCAATATTCCAATAGACTTAATTTTAATTAATAATATAAAGTAATTCCTACTAATAATTAGTAAGTAATAATCAATTAATAAAAAAATATATTAAATAGTAATAACAATGAATTAATATATAATAATTAATAATTAATTTGAAATATGAAATAATTCCTAATAATAAAATATATATATATATATATTAATTAATAGTTAATATATAAATTAATAATCAATAAATAAATATAATTAATTAATACTATTATTCATTTACTAATGAATAATAAATAATTAAAATTTTCATAATTAATTATTAATAATTGATTTTATTACTTTAATATTAAATATTAAATAATTTATAATTAATATTTAATTACAAAAAATATTTAGTATTGAATAATTACTAATGATATTTAATAATAAATAATTAAATTTTTAATAGCTAGATTTTTCTAATTACTTTTTATAATTAATAATTAATGATAAATATAAAATAATTACTATTAATATTCAATAAATATAGTTAATAATTAATCATTAATAAGTAATCATTAATGGCTATTAGTGTATAATTAATATTAAAAAAATAACTATTACATAATTAGTAATTAATAATTAATTTCTAATAAAAAATATTTAATAATTTGTTGTAGTTAAATATTTAATAATTTAAATTCCTTAATAGTTAATTTACTATTAAATTTTTTATAATTAATTATTAATAAGCAGTACTTAATAACTAAGAAACAATATTTCTTATCTAGTATTTAATATTGACAATTATATTTAATATATCAATTTTTTAAAATTATAATAATTTTAAGATAAATTTAATAATATTAGAAAAATGAAAAAATAAAAGTTCATTTTAAGTTTTTCTTTCAAACAAAAGTTCATAAAACCTAATAATTTCAAGTTGTTTTTGGCTCCAATCGAAATTTTTTGGCTCCACCCAATTATTTTTTTGGCTCCACACCAATGTTCTTTGAGTTTTTGAACCTATATTCATTTTGAATCCTTTCTTTTCTTCAATTTCCCCCAATCCAAATTTCTTTTCCATCTCTACTTCATAAATCTCAATGATGTTCTCCCTAAATCAAACTTTTAACGTCTCATATTCCTCTCTACTTCAACACTTTTGCTCCGCGTAAATTGCGATCAACATCCTCGGCCTGCCCTTCTACTTTGCTTCCTCCATCGTGATTCAGAAATTGCTTTTGTGGTTTGTTGAGTAGGTTGCTGGGTTGGGCTAGGCGATTTTGGTAGCGAAAGGGGTTCAGGCGTTACACGTTCGATGGCGAATTGTGGTGAATGAGGGTTGGCGATTGCAGTTTGGTTGCGGATTTGTTGTGAGGCTGTTGGCGGATTTGGGTGGAGTTCGGTGATTGCTGTTGAGGTTTAGGTGAGTTCGATTGGGGTGCGGCGAACGATTGCTGGCGATTGGCAGAGAGATTATTTGTTGTGGTTGGTGATGTTTTCTGGTAGGGTTTGGGAAGATGGTGGCGGTGGTAGTTCAGCTGTCCAGTGAGGTTTGCAAGTTTGCAAGTTGACAGTGGTTGTAATGGCTGGAAAATGGTTGTGGTCAGACAGTAGCAAAAATTCATGGTCAGGTATGATAACTGGCAATATGGCTTGTGGTTTATGTGTAGTGTAAAAGGTATGATGACAGTAGCAGAAATTTATATGTAGGGCAGGAGATGGATTATTGAAGTGGAAAGTAATGGCAAAGGTCAGTAAGTGGTTGGATCAAGTGGCAGTGAGTGTCAATAGAGGTTTGTACAGTTCTGAGTTTGATGTGTATATCAGATGGAGAGTGCAAATATGTAGAAGTGAATGCAACGTGCTTGGTGACAAATGAATGTTGTTGATAGACAGTAAGTTTGAAGCAAGTAGTGGCAGTGATGATCAAGTTATGGTTAACAGTTCAGTGCAGTGATATGATTCGAGCATCTTATCGCCCGAATGATTCTTTGAATCCAACTTATGTTTAAACTAACGTTCGGTGATTTCTCATTTAGGAAATCAGTTGTTTTACTTATGCTTGTCTTACTAGATGTTAAGAAGGTACAGTCTTTATTTTTGTTTTGATTATATTTTTAATCCTTTTTTTAGCAATGTAATAATTTGCGACCACATTTATTACAACCATTTGTTTAATGGGTGGAAAGGGAAGAAAGGGAAGAACGGGAGGATAAGTCGCTGGAGGATAAAAGACCACCATTGCCATCGAGCGGTTCAATGTGGGAGCTGTCGCTACTGGTTGGAGTGAGACGGGATCATAAGTACAGTAATCAGGTACGTATGGTGGATGGAAGAATAAAGCTTTTACCTAAAAATATGGTGAAGGGATTCGAAGGTGATATGCTTTATTATAAGCATAAGAAGTTTGTGGAAATGTTGCATACTATCCCAATTCAGAATGAAATTTTCAAAGATATCCTAATGTTGTAGGAACTTTCCAAATGTGAATTGTGATACCCGGGGTCTTATATAACATGTGTGGAAAAGGAGACAAATAGTTGCCTCAACAACAGATGAAATCATATATGGTGTCTCAATTAGTCAAACAAAAGATTATAACAAATATTATAATTATAACAAATATAGTTGAATTATTAAACAGTCTGGTACGATCATAACAAATATTGTTATTTTTTTCAACAGGAATTGCGCTTGTAGTTATAGTTTTGGAGAGAAATGTTGACATAGCAAAATCATTTCTTATAGTCATATTAAATAATACAGTCTAGAACCATACTCAGGTAGGGAGGTTTGTAGTATCAACCAACGTTGTTTTGTTCTTCTGGATCAGCTTTTGTTTCCACTTGTGAGCACATACAGATACGATGGACCAGAAATTAACATCACCTTAGCAAAGGAAGAAGCAAATATTCTTCATGAAGCCGTTAAACAAAAGTACTATGGTAGTGAAGAGATAATGAGAATCTTGATTACAAGGAACAAAAGAACTATGGTCTAGTACGATAGTACTTAGAACATGATATTTGTAGCTGGTTGTTATATGTCAATGCTTATGTATTTGGCTGTTACGTAACTAGTTGTCAAGTGTATGTTAGAACTATGTCAATGTAAACTTATCTAACTTTTTGGAATGTGTTGGTGTAACGACCCATAAAATTTTATTAATTTTTAATTGGTTTTATAACGTATTTAATTTGGATTTTGAGAAATTTTAATAATAATATTTTGAAATAAAGTTTTAATATTTGGTTTACGTATAATTAAATATAGCAAATGGTAAATTTTCAATTAATTATATGAAGGTTTATTTATTATATAATTCTATTAAATTCAAATCAGTTAATAATTGGTGAAAATAAATTTATTTTCAAGACCTGAATATTTTTACATAGAAAAATTCTAAATCATCTTCTGACTGAGACGTCATTTTTCGTTTTCCCAAATTTGGACTTCTATAGCTCCGTCGATCTTATTTTCTACGTTTTTACTGTATTTTTTTCTACTAGTGAAAATTCGAATTTTTATAATTCAATCGTACCACCAATATCTATATACCATTTTGATCGTCTCGTTGTACTGATCACTATGGTATATTTATTTCTGTATTTTGAGATCCGATACGCGACGGAAACGCTAAAAACGTGCGTCATCGGTGCTGAAATTTGTGGCTTGGATTTATCTACTTTTCAAACTTGAAACCGTACAACTCATACCATATTAAATTTATTTTAAAGTTTTAGCTAAATCTATGGGTGAGCGTTGCCACACCTTTCCACCTTATATTTAATTCTCTGCCATTTCAATTTGCATTCTATTCGTTCACATTTCATTTATTCATTTTCTACCGTATATTCCATTATCTCTTTCTGCTATTTGCTAATTGCTATTTGCTCATTCACGCGATCATTTAATTGAAATCAAAATTTCAACCCTTACTTCTCTTTTCTTTTCAAAGTTGAAATGTACTATTAAATCAAGCCATTAATTGCTTTTATTTTTTTCCTTCAATCAACGTACATCTCACACAATTATAAATTGCATTAAATTTTCTGATGAACCACACCATGGCCGTTTATATTACATTCATTTGTAATATATTCATTTGTTTGAAATCTTTCCCTTTCTCTCTCATCTCAGTTGGGAATAAAATAAATTTCAGCGGGAACCACGTTTCAATGCTTTTAACTCTTTATAACTTTTGATAAAATTTTCTGTCCTTTTTGAAATTAAAACGTATAGGGATATATGTTTCACATTTATTAATTTCTAAATCGTCCTGTTGTCCTTTTCTGTATGTTATATTTATTTATATTTTAACATTTTCTATTTATTTCACTTATCCCCCTACACGTTTCTATTTATTTGTTGATTTGTTGCATACGTTTCGTTTTGAAAAAATACGGTTCATTCCTATTTATTTCATTTCTCACATTTATTTCATCTTTTACTGAAATTCGACCGTTGCCACGTCATACCATTTTGGAAGTATGAATGTACAAAACATGCATACGTTTTATCTTTGCTTAAATTTCTCTGTCCATTCCTTATCCTTGCCTTTCCAAACTCATTACGTACTGTCCAAACAAATAGAAATTTCTTACTTTAATTATTCAGCTCAATCTGAGGGACCGTTACTATTCAAATCACTTTATATTTATGGTATACGTTTCTTATCTTTATTTGGAAATGGTTCTTTTTTTTTAATTGCCTTAAACACTTTGCTGAATCAATGGACAACCGTTCCTATTAAAATTTTCTTTTGATCTGATCTGTGGCATACGTTATTTTGAAATAAATTTTTAGATATCATAGCGTCTGTCACTTCCATGTTCCATTTTGAATCATTTATTTACCTATTCCTTTTCTGTACTTACACGTTATCAAATAAATAAAGTATATATTTATAATCAAGCTTTCATCTTCCCAGATCCAATTCATGTTATTGAAAACTTTTGCATCCTCTTCCCCTGTTTCAACCCGAAGGACGTGCAAACCATCCTTCTTCCCTGATGTCATCTCCAACCTTTTGTTCCTCCTCCTCTTCTTCTAGTGCATCAGGTGAGTAATATATAAGTTAGAACTATATATATATATATATATATATATTTCTTTTTTTTGAACTGTTTACAATTAATACAAGGCATATCTATATGAAAGTATTATATAATTTTCTATGTTCAAAGATATATTTTCTTTGTATGTTTTAAACTGATTTTTGTTTTTGTATATATATATTTCATATGGGACAGAGAATATATATGTACATGTTTTGTATTATAATAGTATATAAGTTGATATTATATGTTGTTTTAAGTATTATATAGATTACTGTATTTCATTTGCAGTAATATATATAGGGATAAAGTACTGTTTATTTGAGATTCAATTGTTTATATCCTACTTACTTACAAATTTTAATAGTATACGTATGATATTATATTATTCGTTTATGCATAAGTTTACAACTGTGTATACGTGTAATTATATACTTTAACCATAAAATTTATAAGTATATATACATTGATTTGTAGTGATTTATAGGATTGATTCTTGTAAAATATATACGTACGTGGTTTACAAAGTCTTGGGATTTAACAGTTCTGTTGCATATGTTATATTGTTTTATATAAAATAATAAAACTGTTAGCGTTTGTAGCTTTCTTTGTTACAGTAATATATAAAGTTATTTTGAAAAGTGGTCTCATCATTTTTCTTTAAACTTGTATATGTTTACGTATATTTCTATATAAAAGTTACAGCATTTATTTCAAATTTTATTATATTTGATTTTAATACATGTGTTTAATACAAACCAATGATTGTTCTTACATACATATTTTGTTTTGATATTTGACTTAAAAAGAAGTATTAATTTAATAAGAAAATAATAACGTTATATTTTCAATTTATGTCAATATGATTTGAATTTGTTCTCGTAATATTCTGTTGTCAGCTCTATCCATCGAATTCGTGCCAATCCTGCTTTGCTTTGAAACTTGTGCTTGGATTCGTAATTTATCCCACTTTCATTCATCTCTAGCCTCGAAAGGTGAGCAATCACTCACGATTAACGTTCTTTTATTTATTAAATTTGATTTCAATTGAAACGACAATTGAAATATGAGGCTATAGTTATTTAAATTGTTATATATGCTATTATCTATAACTGTTCACTTATGGGATATGACACCATATCCTATTGTTTATATTTATTTTGATGATATATGCCTGTTATTATTATTATTATGTTCATATCTGTTATCACTCTGCAAGTTCCCTGTTAGTATAGAAATCATTATGGGTTGAAATGATACATACCCGAATGGACTTTGGAGTAAGAGAAAATCGTTATGGGTTGAAATGATAAACCCAAGCGATTTTCATTTAATTAAATTTGGGATTACGGTTTGAAATGATATCCACCCGTATATATTTAGTGTACGGGTTGAAATGATAAATATCTGTAGCACTTGACTATATGATAAGAAATATATACAGACACCGTTGGTCCATATAAATATTTTGAAAATAAATTTCTACAGTTGAAAAGAAATATATGGGATTTAATAAATATTGGTTCTTAAAATATTATATACATAAATGGAAATTTTAAATATAGATTTAATAATAATATTATTGAGATTGATTTAATCCATATAATATGTTTGAGTATTATTTAAGATTTATATTTCAAAATTTACCGTTGTAAAAAGTTGAATAATTAAGATTGGGAGATAAATTTGGGTTTATTAAAAATGGCATTTAAATAAGGATTTATTTAATTAAATCAATTTGAAATTATTGAATGAAAAATTTAAAGGTATGATTTTATAACTGGATTTTTTATTTAAGTGATTTAATGAATATTTCACGTTTAATAAAATTAAAGAAAATATTGAGTAAAATGTAATTTAAGGTTACTTAAATGATATTGAATCTAATAAGGGAGTATTTCAAGACTAAATAATAATGAGGTTAAATCGAGATCTATATGAAACTTATATAGAATATTTAAATATTAAAGCCTTGAACTATATTGGAATTTAAATGGTTTATGTTGAGATTCGGATCCGTATTTGAAATCAACGTAGTTGAATTTATTATTTAGAAAACTAAATTGAATAAAAATTTAGTTGAAACGTTTAATACTTAAAGTTTTGAAATATATTGAAATATAAAGGGGTATTTTTGTGATTACAAATCCGAATTTGAGATCGATAAATTAAAGTGTTTATTTTAGGAATTGAGTTGAATTTAAATTGATAAATTGAGGTTGAATTTAATTTAAATGGGAAGGTCGGGTTGATGTTGAAACGATTTGTTAAGTTGAGGGAATTGAAAATACTTTATTGTATAAATTATTTAATATATATAAATACTATTTTGGGAAATATAGAGATATTTGAAGTGAAATGATATTTGGTTTTGAAGTATAAATTAAGCTGAAATGACCACGGTGTTATAGTGTATATTTCTACCTTGTAGATAGTTCCATGGACCCTTAGAGGATGGTTATTCCAAACATCATTTATGTTATTTGTATTTCAGTTGATAATTCACTTGAGTTGGATTTATTGATATAAGAATGTTAATCCCTTGACTTGAGTGTTTTATGTTTTGCTTTACGCTCGGGTCAGACTGAGTGATACAACATTAGAGACTCACCTTTGGAGTTCGGAGTTTCATTTGAAGATCCAACTATCGACTCTGATTCCAGCCTTTCCAATTGATTGGTTTAGAGAAGTCATCTGTTGCATTGGAGACTTCGCTGCATTTGAACTATTCGGTTGTATTTTATTTCTAACTCTGATGTATATAGTAACTTCATGAACTACTATTCTTTATCTATTCCGCTGCATTATATTACTCTGTGATCTGTGATTGATTTATTTATTGTATATTTTATGTTTTGCCAAATTTTAATTAACAATTTGGTATTTTGAATTATTTAAGTCGGATGTGTAAGGTTTTATTGTCGATTTGAATGGTCCAAAATAGCGGGTCGTTACAGTTGGTATCAAAGCCAGGTTCTAGGCAAAACTTAGCATATATGGTAAATTTATTTACAGAATCACTTTCGTTCGAGTTGAATCTCTTCCTTTCTGACTCGATTTCCTTTGAATTTTGGAATGTCCCTCGGTTCCGAAATTCATTCTTGTCTCTTTCTATTTATATTCGTTTGATTCTGGAGTATCCCATAACTCCACTGAATGTTTTGTAAAGGGGGTGAAAACTCCTTTACAATCGGCATTGATTCACCGAAGATTTATGTATCCTCGATTTACAATGCTGCTATATCTTGATATGCTGAATTCTATCTATAGCGATCAAATGTCGATTTGCTTTGGAATTCCGCATCGATTATATTCCTAAGGTCACGGTTGACCTGATTAAGGTCGTCGCGATTTGTAGAAGTATATCCATCTTCTATTTTGTAATTTAATTATCTCATATTCGATCGAGTCTATCTTCGAATCAGGATTCTATTGATTGGAGTTCCTCTAATTTAAATCTCTATCTTTGTTTTGAAATCCGTTCTTGTATCACCCTTTGAAAAATCGGGTATGATGTATTTTTGAATTGTATATACCGAAATTATTATTTTGATAACTATGATTTTATTCTATACATAAAAGTAAAAATGTTTTCGATAAGGATTATATACCTATATATAAAATAAATAAGAAATGTTATTCTATATATAAAAGTTTTGAAAGGATTTAAAATTTTGGAAATTTATAAGAAATTGATTTATATAAAAGTGATTTATAATTGAAGGGTTAAATTTGAAATTCGAGAATTGAATTCCGGTATTTTGAAATTGATTTTAAGATTTTGGAAAATATATAAAACTAATACGATTTAAAAGTATTTTTCGAATAAGAAATGTTTCAAATGAGTTCAAATGTATTCCAATAATTTTGAAGAAATTTCAAAGAAGTTTTCAAGAAAATAGAAGTCCAGAATTCACTTATGTCGCTGGAAAATAATTTCGATGATGACTGCACGCGTCATCGACATTGATTTTCGAGTTTCAGAGTAGGGGAGAGGCCTCTTTAATAGCTTCTCTATGCGAGTGATTTTGTAAAACTGTTTTGATTTCAAATTCCAAAGTATAATTTGATATTTTCGAAAGATATATGTATATATTTGAAACAATTTAAAGTGAGACCGGTGTTTAGTCCTCGAGTTTCGGATTTGATTTAATATAATCCTATCTATTGAAATTGATTTATTGATTTATGTTGATTTTCAACTCTTGAATTTGGAAATTTGATTTCCCTAACTATTTTGAATGTTCGAGCACTTCCAAATCGAGATTAAATTTTCAAAGCTAAGAAATTTCGAAGAGTATAAATGTTTGATAAAGAATATAAATTTAGTTTTGAAATGTTTTGAAAAAAAATAGTTTTGAATAATGCTTTTCAGAAAGGTGAATTGGCTATCTCAAATAGAAATCGATAGTTTAAAAGTTTTAAAGGGATAGTTATAAATTTGGAAACCATTTTGAGTATAATTGATTTTGAGAAAATATTTGGTTTTGAAATTAAATTGAAATTAAAAACCAGTACTTATATGGTGATTTTGGAAATGAATTTGTTCGACTTGAATTATTTTAGTTTGGAAACTGGGATAATTTTCTAAACCTATTATTTTGGGAACTTTGAAATTTATTTAATTTGGAAGAAAATTTGGTGAAATCATATATGATTTTGAAACTGAATTGATATTGAAATGATTTGAAATTTATAACCTTATATTATTTAGCACTTGATTTGGGAGTGGTCAAACTTATATAAAATAGATTTCTATAAGTATGAAGTTGATTTGAAATCTATTGATTTGAAAGGTACTCAATTTGGAAAGAGAATTTTATATAATCGAAGTCTATATAAGTATTATTTGATATACTATTGATTTGGAAAGTATTCGATTTGAAAAAAAGAATCCTATATATAATGGACTTTATATAAGTATGATATTTGAAGGTATTTGAAAAGGTACTATATGATATATATTTTCGAAGCAATGATATGGAAAGTGCCTTCTGCTTGATACCCGCTTTGTGGCCACATTGTGGATTCATTCTATCGATATTATTCTCTCTGATTTTAATTTTCCGGATGTGATACTCGAGTGTTCCCACCGTGGCGTAACCCATGGTTTTTTTTCACTCGCGACTGCATAGCGAAATTGCCTGGCTGAGTCTGGCCTAGGGGTACGTATTGTTTCCTGGGGGATCTAGGCGTAACCATTGTGTATCCTGCAATCTGTGTGGGTCGCGATTAGTAGCGAAACTGCCTAGCTGAGACAGCCTAGGGCTACAGATTGTTTCCTGGGGGATCCAGGTGCAACCATTGTGTATCCTGCACTCTACTAGTCATCATGGTGTAACTTGCAGGGCTGAGAAAGCTTACGGATACAGATTGTTTCCTGGGGGATCCAGGCGTAACCATTGTGTATCTGCGAACCATGGTTAGACAAAGGTTTTGGTTTGGTTGTTTTGTTTGAATTTTACTTTCCATATCTGTTTTAAAGGTTTTTTTGACGCCCTACCTCTATACCCACGCTGGCCAAGAACACTACGGTGTAGTGCTGTCAACTAGCACGGAGAATAAGGCTGTTGAGGAGCGACCATCCATGTGATTGCTTATCACACGGTGGCTATAAATAATATTCGGAAACAAACATAGAAATAAGCATAACACAAATCAGTCACAGACATCCATATCACAAAGGCGGAAGAAGATATGGATATATAACTAACACATGAAAGTGTATATCAGAGTAATGGTCAAAAAGATCCACAATAATACAAAAGAATAGCAACACATGCTATACAAAAGAATACAACTATGAGTCTATATCTCAAGTGTATACAACAAAAACTGCTAATCTAAATAGTTAGCCAAAAGTCAGAGTAGCAAATCCCGGGAAGAAGTCAAGCAGAAGCAACTGTAACATCTCTGTCTGACCCGAGTATTATTTTAGAAAATAACAAACGGATCAGTCTACCTATAAATATCAGATGACATGGTATAAAATAAAAGATATGGCATAAACGTAAAATATCCATACTGACATACTACTATAAGTATGCAAATGATGATCAACAGAAGATCAATCAATAAGAGATAAATCGATATCACAAGAATCTTCTCAAAAATCCAAAGAGGGCATCATACCCTAAACTTGTACTCATAACAAGCCAATGACATAAATTCCAGAAATCAACACAAGAAATCCAAAAATCGCAGAAAAAGGGAAAGAAGCCTATCACATGACGGCCCGAAGACCATGGGGAGCTACCCCATATGGGTGAGTCGGAATCACCCAAATGAGGTCTAGGCTAACCAAAAAGCAAAAAGGTATGTGTGAGTAGAATCACACAAATGGTGTCTAGCCTAACCTCGCAATAAAAAGGTATGTGTGAGTGGAATCACACAAATGGTGTCTAGACTAACCTTGCGGACAAAGAGATATGTGTGAGTCGGAATCACACCAATGAGGTCTAGTCTAACCTTACAAACAAAGAGACATCGCACAATTGCTAGTCTAAATCATAAAATGATCGTCATGATCAACGAGAAGTGTCAATTACACTAAGCTAGTAAATATAATAGTCTAGCTTCGTGTCCCATAACCACTTGCTTAACTTAAATATTTACGAACGAACTGTAAAACTTAACTAGAAAATTGTCACAAGAGGTTCGATCGAACAAGTCCAAGAATTAACCGACGAAGTGAACGTAAGCGTTTCATACCACTTGTTTTACTAAACCGTTTAATTAGATTTCTCATCCGGGTGAGGTAAAGGTTTGTATATACTAGTAGATTGGAAAACGGTTTAAGAAAAAAAGCTTTGTTATTGAAAATAGGGTTGAAATCATTTTGTTGAAAGAGTTTTGATATTTACTACTAGTATAGAAAACCTTTATATTTTAAAGTGAAAAATCATAGAAGTGACTGTAGAAACAATCAATCATAAAAATTCACATTCGAAGATGTGAATAAAATCCAAAGAAACCGATAAAGAATCGATCGAAACAGATATTCAAAAATCCATAAAATCGACCGAGAAGCCCAAGATAGTTTGTCTCGAAGAATGGTCAACTCAGCATCTCAACAAAGCAAGTTCTGTTGAATGTTTTTCAGATAAGATCCCCTACGGAGGGGGGTGGCAACCCCCCAAGGTGGGGGTGCGGGGGCAACGCCCCCGCTACGGGGTTCGACCTGCCTGATCAGGTCGTGGGGGTCCAGGGGGCAGCGCCCCGTCCAAAATGGTACAACTTAGTGAAGACCTAAGGGAGGATAGGATCGAGCGACCCTACGAGTATAAGGGGTCGAGCGACCTAGAGGTGTTCGCGACCTAACGACCTAAACAAGGTCAGCGAGTTAAGGTGATGCGCGACCAAACGTGTCATGCGACTTAACGAAGGCAAGGCCGAGCGAGTTAGGGTGATGCGCGACCTAACGAAGGCGAGCGACTTAAGGGGTCATGCGACCTAACTGGAATGGCCAAGCAACCTAACAACCCAGGCAAGGTCGAGCGACTTAAAGTGGTAAGCATGCGGCCTAGGTGGACGCGGCCTAATGGTCATGCGACCTAGAGGGATGAGCGACTTGAGCGAGCGACCTAAGGGTTTAACACGCGAGCGACCTAAGGGTTTTAACACACGAGCGACCTATCGATTTTAACACGCGAGCGACCTATCGGTTTTAACACGCGAGCGACCTATCATCCCAAGGCCTAACAGTATAACGGCCTAAACCATGCGAACGACTCAAGGTCATAAGACCTAAAGGGGAACGGCCTAAGGTCAAGTGACCTACGACCTAGGGGAAACGACATAATTCCGAGGCGTCATTCCGAGACAGTGCGACCTAACTGCAGTTTTTCACCAAAAACACTAAAAATTGGAGTTTTTCGCCAATCCAATCCAAACCAAATGCAAATGTACATGCTAAAGTGATGGAGAATCATTCCCAACAGACTAATATAGTTATAGACTAAAACTGTGAGATAAAAATCTCACCTTTGCACCAAATTTATGAGAAAAAGCTTGAAAGCAATGGAGAAGTAATCACAAGCTTGAATCCAATATCTTCTTCTTGAATTTGGAATTGAATGTTGGATTTGCAAGAGAATTTGAGCTTGGAATATTAATTTCCCCTTCCACTCACCATTAATGCTAAAGCTTGGTTGTTAGGAAATTTATGAAGAGTGAGGAGAAGGAGAGAAGTGGGTTTGAGTTATAATGGCTAATCTAACCCAAAGTCCAAAGCGGGAAAAGTAAGTGAAATTCCACTAACTCCAAACCTATCAATGTTTATACTTAAAAAAATTGTAAACGGCATTTCGAACTCAATGGAAGCGGTCTCGAGTCCTAATTTGACCATTTGCAAAATGTAGCTTTTCGGAGCAATATCCGATTAACGACAAAATATTTAAATAAAATATTTAAATATAAAATCGATAAATATGCGGGTTGTTACAGACTCCCCTCCTTAATGAAATTGCGTCCTCGCAATATAAGATGGAAATAAAAAGTAACAACCATAAAAGCATATTGACACAAAAGAAATTTGAAATAGGAAGTTCACCTCAAAGAGCAGGAGTAAGCAAGTCCGGATGTGTTCGCTCGATGAATTCTCTGGATTCCCAAGAGCAATCCTTAGGATTTGAGGACCATTGAACCTTCACAAGCGGAACATCTTTATTTCAGAGTCGTTTGACCTCCGAAGCAATAATTCGAATAGGATGATGCTCGTAAGTTAAATTTGACGAAACTTCAATTTCTTCCACAATACCAGGCTCAAGAATAGAATCGGAATCTCGAAGGCATTTCCGTAATTGAGAAACGTGAAACACGTCATGCATGGAAGAAAACTGAGCCGGTAATGAAAGGCGATAAGCCATGGAACCAATACGTTCAGTGATAGGAAATGGCCCAATATATCGAGGCGCTAACTTTCCTGACCGACTGAAACGTACAACACGTTTCATAGGTGAAACACGAATAAAAACAAGATCTCCAACAGAAAATTCTAATTTCCTTCTTCGATTATCGGCATTGGATTTTTGTCTACTCTGGGATTCTTTCATCATATGTCGAATAAGTTCAATCTTTTCTGTGGAATCACGAACAAAGTCTGGACCTAAAACCAGCCTCTCACCGGCCTCAAGCCAACAAGAAGGAATCAGCATGGCCTTCCGTAGAGTGCCTCAAAAGGTGTCATACCAATACTAGATTGGAAGCTATTATTATAGGAAAATTCGACAAGTGAAATATGATCTTCCCAACTTCCACCAAAATCAAGCACACAAGCTCGAAGAAGATCTTCAAGAGTTTGATTCACACGCTCGGTTTGTCCATCGGACTGGAGGTGATAAGCGGTGCTAAAATTAAGCTTCGTTCCTAAAGCTTTTTGAAGACTCTTCCAAAATCCACTAGTAGACAATGGATCTCGATCGCTAACAATAGAAGTAGGAACTCCATGCAATTTAACAATTTCTTTGATAAAGAGTTTGGCCAAAAGAGGAATGGTTCGGTTAGATCGAACGGGAATAAAATGGGCCGATTTAGTAAGTCTATCAACAATCACCCATAAGCTATCATGACCCGAACGAGAACGGGGAAGGCCATCTATAAAATCCATGGAAATTTGGTCCCACTTCCAAATTGGAATTTCTAAAGGTTGCAATAACCCACCAGGCCTTTGATGTTCGGCCTTGACAAGTTGGCAAGTCATGCAACACTTAACAAAGTTAGCAATATCAGATTTCTTTCCCTCCAATAATAAATTCGCTTCATATCAGCGTACATTTTACTACTACCGGGATGAATGGTGAATTTAGAACGATGGGAATCTTCTAAAATATCGTCACGAAGATCACCAATATTTGGTACGATAAGTCTACCAAAATTTTGAATGCCGCCACGAGAATCAATATCAAAGTCTTTCAAACCTTCAATATCAATTTTATCCTTAACATTTTGGCCGAGAAGAGCCAATTCAGGATCTAGCCCTTGAGCTTCAAGAATGCGGTCTAAAAGAGAAGGATGAGCCTCAAGGCTACATAAAACAAGTGATGAGCATAAATCGGATACGCGCTCTCAAATCTCACAAGTGGATATAATTTCGAGATCGTTCCATTCGGATATCATCATAGAAACAACTGCTTGTTGTTTACGGCTAAGAGCATCGGCGACACGATTACCCTTACCGGGGGTATAAAGAATATCAAGATCATAAGGTGCAAGGAACTCAAGCCAACGCTGTTGACGCAAATTAAGTTCCTTTTGAGAAAATAAATATTTCAAAGACTTATGATCCGTGTAAAGAATAAATTTCTCTCCCAATAGATAATGTCGCCAAATTCGAAGGGCGAAAACAATAGCCGCGAGTTCTAAATCATGTATGGCATATATAGTCTCAGCCGGCTTCAATTGCCTAGAAGCATAAGCAATAACACATTCTTTTTGCATAAGAACGGCAACCAAAACAACGTGACTAGCATCAGTATAAATAACAAAATCTTGATTCCCTTCGGAATAACAAGAATAGGAGCATCGGAAAGGAGTTCTTTCAATTTCTGAAAAGAGGCTTCACATTTGTCCGACCAAATGTATTTAACTCCCTTCTTAGTGAAGCCAGTAAGAGGCACGGCAATCTTAGAAAAGTCTTTAATGAAACGACGGTAATAACCCGCCAATCCGAGAAAACTACGAATCTCTGTCACACTCTCCGGTCTCTTCCAATCTTGAATCGCTTCAATCTTTGAAGGATCCATGGAAATTCCAGATTCGAAAATAATATGACCGAGAAACTTCACACGAGATTGCCAAAAGTGGCATTATAAAATTTTGCCTTTAATTGATTACTCCTAAGAGTTCCCAATACAATCCGAAGATGCTTTTCATGCTCCTCCTCGGTTTTATAATACACAAGGATATCATCAATGAAGATGAGAACAAACCGATCGAGGAAATCTTTGAAAACTCGATTCATGAGGTCAACGAAATAAGCTGGAGCATTCGTTAACCCAAATGGCATAACAAGCAATTCATAAGATCCATATCGAGTACGGAATGATGTCAAAGGAATGCTATCCTCTGCAATACAAAGCTTATGGAAACCAGTAGCCAAGTCCAATTGTGAAAAGACCTTAGCACCACTAAGCTGATCGAATAGAACATCAATCCGAGGTAAAGGATATTTATTTTTAATAGTAAGATCGTTAAGCTTGCGATAATCAACGAAGAGCCTAAGAGTACCACCGGATTTCTTTACGAAAATAGCCGAAGCACCCAAAGGCGAGGAACTAGAGCGAATAAATTGCTTCGTCTCTAATTCGGATAATTGTTTGCACATCTCTTCATTTTCCTTATTGGACATGCGATAAGGAGGACGAGTAATAGGTTGAGCTTCAAAGGTAAGATTAATTCTGAACTCAATTGCTCGTTTAGGTGGTAAACCTAAAACGGGCTCGAATATGTCGGAAAATTCACAGACAACGTAAATTCAAGAAATGACGTCTTCCTCATCATCATCATCATCATCATCTCGAGGATTTAAAGAATATAAAGATGCAGTCAAAGAAGAATCCGAATCTTTAAGAATAATAGAAATCTGATTTATAGATTGCGGATATCGGAGATAAATAGTTCGCTCAGGACATAGGATATGAGCTTCATAACGGTTAAGCCAGTCCATACCCAATATCATTCCAAAGCCTAAGTAACGCATAACATGCAAATCGGCTAGGATAGAAAAATCGCATAAAATAATCTCCACATCTTTACAAAGTAAACTAAGAGTTGCAGATCCACCAACAGGATTCGCAATTTTTAAAGAAGTCATTAATGCAGTAACACTTAAGGAAAAAGTGTATACTGGTTCCTTTGATATAAAAGAATGGGATGCACCCGTATCAAAGAGAACTCTAATAGGTTGATCATGAAATAAAATAATACCATCAAGAATGGAGTGAGAAATACCTTGGCCACGAGATGTGTTGCCAAGGGCTTGAGCCACATTCAACTTTCCTTCCTTCTTACCTTCACGTTTGAGGCATTGATGTATGTAATGATCTGGACGCTTACAATAGCGACAAGATTTGGGCTTAGAGCACTTATTCGCAAAATGATCCCCAGATCCACAGTTGAAGCATCTCGCACCACTAGGAGAAGGAGACTTTGTCGTAGGGGTTGCTTGCTTACCCTTTTTGTTGGGATAAGGGCCTTTGAATTTACTGGGCCTCTTTTTGTTGTTGAAGTTGGGTTTGGAAGCTACTACTTCAACATCACTTTCTTTATCAGCCTCTTCCAGACGAAGAGCGATATCTATAAGTTGGTCGAAAGTAACTTCTAACTTCTAACCTTATCCTCTTCCCCTCTTTCAACCCGAAGGACGTGCAAACCATCATTCTTCCCTGATGCCATCTCCAAACTTTTGTTCCTCCTCCTCTTATTCTAGTGCAGCAGGTGAGTAATATATAAGTTAGAACTATATATATATATATATATATATATATATATATATTTCTTTTTTTTTCAACTATTTACAATTAATACAAGGCATATCTATATGAAAGTATTATATAATTTTCTATGTTCAAAGATATATTTTCCTTGTATGTTTTAAACTGATTTTTGTTTGTATATATATATATATATATATATATATATATATTTCATATGGGACAGAGAATATATATGTATATGTTTTGTATTATAATAGTATATAAGTTGATATTATATGTTGTTTTAAGTATTATATAGATTACTGTATTTCATTTGCAGTAATATATATAAGGATAAAGTACTGTTTATTTGAGATTCAATTGTTTATATCCTACTTACTTACAAATTTTAATAGTATACATATGATATTATATTATTCATTTATGCATAAGTTAACAACTGTGTATACGTGTAATTATGTACTTTAGCCATAAAATTTCTAAGTATATATACATTGGTTTGTAGTGATTTATAGGATTGATTCTTATAAAATATATACGTACGTGGTTTACAAAGTCTTGGGATTTAACAGTTCTGTTACATATGTTATATTGTTTCATATAAAATAATAAAACTGTTATGTTAGCGTTTGTAGCTTTCTTTGTTACATAATATATAAAGTTATTTTGAAAAGTGGTCTCAACATTTTTCTTTAAACTTGTATATGTTTATGTATATTCCTATATAAAAGTTACAACATTTATTTCAAATTTTATTATATTTGATTTTAATACATGTGTTTAATACAAACCAATGATTTTGCTTACATACGTATTTTGTTTTGATATTTGACTTAAAAAGAAGTATTAATTTAATAAGAAAATAATAGTGTTATATTTTCAATTTATGTCAATCTGATTTGGATTTGTTCTCGTAAAATTCTGTTGTCAGCTCTATCCATTGAATTCGTGCCAATCCTGCTTTGCTTTGAAACTTGTGCTTGGATTCGTAATTTATCCCACTTTCGTTCATCTCTAGCCTCGAAAGGTGAGAAATCACTCACGATTAACGTTCTTTTATTTATTAAATTTGATTTCAATTGAAACGACAATTGAAATATGAGGCTGTAGTTATTTAAATTGTTATATATCCTTTTATCTATAACTGTTCACTTATGGGATATGACACCATATCCTATTGTTTATATTTATTTTGATGATATATGCATGTTGTTATTATTATTTTCATATCTGTTATCACTCTGCAAGTTCCCTGTTAGTATAGAAATCATTATGGGTTGAAATGGTACATACCCGAACGGACTTTGGAATAGGAGAAAATCGTTATGGGTTGAAATGATAAATCCAAGCGATTTTCATTTAATTGAATTTGGGATTACGGGTTGAAATGGTATCCACCCGTATATATTTAGTGTACGGGTTGAAATGATAAATATCCGTAGCACTTGACTATATGATAGGAAATATATACAGACACCGTTGGTCCATATAAATGTTTTGAAAATAAATTTCTATAGTTGAAAAGAAATATATGGGATTTAATAAATATTGGTTCTTAAAATATTATATATATAAATAAAAATTTTATATAGATTTAATAATAATATTATTGAGATTGATATAATCCATATAATATGTTTGATTATTATTTAAGATTTATTCAAAATTTACCGTTGTAAAAAGTTGAATAATTACGATTGGGAGATAAATTTGGGTTTACTAAAAATGGTATTTAAATAAGGATTTATTTAATCAAATCGATTTGAAATTATTGAATGGAAAATTTAAAGGTATGATTCTGTAACTGGATTTTTTATTTAAGTGATTTAATGAATATTTCATGTTTAATAAAATTAAAGAAAATATTGAGTAAAATGTAGTTTAAGGTTACTTAAATGATATTGAATCTAATAAGGGAGTATTTCAAGACTAAATAATAATGAGGTTAAATCGAGATCTATATGAAACTGTTACATAGAACATTTAAATATTAAAGCCTTGAACTATATTGGAATTTAAATGGTTTATGTTGAGATTTGGATCTGTATTTGAAATCAACGTAGTTGAATTTATTATTTAGAAAACTAAATTTTATAAACATTTAGCTGAAACGTTGAATACTTAAAGTTTTGAAATATATTGAAATATAAAGGGGTGTTTTTGTGATTACAAATCCGAATTTGAGATCGATAAATTGATGTGTTTATTTTAGGAATTGAGTTGAATTTAAATTGATAAATTGAGATTGAATTTAATTTAAATGGGAAGGTCGGGTTGATGTTGAAACGATTTGTTAAGTTGAGGGAATTGAAAATACTTTATTGTATAAATTATTTAATATATATAAATACTATTTTTGGAAATGTAGAGATATTTGAAGTGCAATGATATTTGGTTTTGAAGTATAAATTAAGATGAAATGACCACGGTGTTATAATGTATATTTCTACCTCGTAGATAGTTCCATGGATCCTTAGAGGATGGTTATTCCAAACATCCTTTAAGTTATTTGTATTTCAGTTGATATTTCACTTGAGTTGGATTTATTGATATAAGAATGTTAATCCTGACTCGAGTATTCTGTGTTTTACTTTACGCTCAGGTCAGACTGAGTGATACAACATTAGAGACTCACCTTTGGAGTTCGGAGTTTCATTTGGAGATCCAACTATCGATTCAGATTCCAGCCCTTCCAGTTGATTGGTTCAGAGAAGTCATCGGTTGCATTGGCGACTTCACTGCATTTGAACTATTCGGTTGTATTTTATTTCTAACTCTGATGTATATAGTAACTTCATGAACTACTATTCTTTATCTATTCCGCTGCATTGTATTACTCTGTGATCTGTGATTGATTTATTTATTGTATATTTTAAGTTTTGCCAAATTTTAATTAACAATTCAGTATTTTGAATTATTCAAGTCAGGTATGTATGGTTTTATTGTCGATTTGAATGGTCCAAAATAGCGGGTCGTTACAGTTGGAATTTTATGACTCTAGCTTTATTTAGACTTTGTGGTTTTGGTTGTTTTATGATAATATTTATAACTCGTTAAATTATTCATTATTGATATGGATATACTGCATGGATGCTGCTGTTGTTTTTTTAATTTGCATTTATTTTGCAACGGACAGAGCATGTTGTTATACAACCTTTTTACAACGGTCAGAGCACGTTGTTATTCGAGCTTTTTACCACGGCTCATGCATGTTGTCAAAAGAGATTTTGCAACGGTCAATGCATGTTGTCAAAGAGTCTATTGCAAGGGCCAATGACCGTTGTAAAAAGGTGTATTACAACGGTCATTTACAATGTTTATTGCTCGTTGTAAAATATAGTGGACCTATTACAACGAGGCCTAATACGACGGGCGCATGCCCGTTGCGAAACACATATTACAACGGGCATTGCCCGTTGTAGAAAAGCTGTTTTGCTGTAGTGTGCTAAGTCTCTCAGCATCAAGCTTCACATGCTCTTAATCTTTTGCTTCTCCTTCACTTCCCATTTCTTCTTCTTCTTGCTCATAAACATTACATTCCATGTCAGCATCTCTTTGTCCCTCAACAAAAATACAGCGTTGTCAAACTTTATTAGTGAATTAGTTTTCTTATCCTTATTTATCAAAAAAATGTAAGAAAAAAAGATGAGCCACTTGAACACAATTTTGCAGTAGAAAAGCCACTTAAAATCTCTTAAGATTCAAAATTTTCTTAGTCTTAAGCCTATCAGCAGTAAATGTTGGATTGCATTAGTCATTAGATTATCATATTACAAAGGCACCATAAAACAAATCCCTTACGCACTAATAACATTTTGTAAAGAAAATCTGCGGTTTTACTTGATATCTTTTTTTACTAATATTTAAAACATTCGCATAATTAATAAATGAGTGCACTGCACTTCTTGTAAAAAAAAGACTTGTGATGTTGCTACTGATTAACTATGACCTGTAAAACTACTTGTCTACATAAGAGATTACTTTTGGACTTACTGCAAGATCATAGGAAGTGCACAATATTATATAAGACGATTTCAGATAAAATATTTAGAAAAATAAATAGAAGAAGGCGGTTAAAAATGAAGAAAATTTAATGTGAAAAATCTAATCACTTACCCTTTGGAAATGATGACCAAACCGACGACTCTAAGCCATGCTTGTTTCAACCACTAAAATTTTGTTGCTTTTTTCAATAATTCTCTATTAATAGAAAAACTAACTAATATTTCTTGTCCTTTTCACTAAAAGAAAAGAAGTTATAAAAATACCAAGCATGCAATACTTAGCATAAATTCATGTATGTAATTAGAAGATATAATGTATGAAGTGTAGCCAACACAATTATGTACTAATTTACCTGAAGCAACATAGTTGATTTCCTTCATGCACATACAAATATTTATTTTTCAATTCAAAAGTAGTACTTCTTGCTTGAAATTGATGAAGGATCGGTAAAAGTAATAGATTTGATGTTTTTGTGTTGTGGACATGCTTCTTGGAAAGTGAAACTTTCTATGCCCATGGTTTACATCATGTAGATATAGATTAAAATGGGTTATAACTTTCAACATCGTTCTTTTACTTTCGTGTTTATCATTTGATCCTCCAGCCTTTAACCCAGATGAAAGTTGTTCCGTTTATAACTAATAGTTTAGTATTGTAAACTATACACATAAATGATTGTCAAGGATTGAAAATAATATTGTTCATTTATAACACTATGGGTTCGGAATTAAGTTAATTGTTAACATAATATTTGTTGTAAGCAGCACTACTGTATCCTTCTTCTTGTGAGTACTTACATGTCACATATGCATCTTGAGTTTTTTCAAATTTATTACACAAATATGAAGTGCACAAATTTAGGATGAATGCATGTAATAATACAGAATCAAATACGTAGAGAATAAATGCAACCAAACTTATGGTAAATAAACTACTCAATTAATGGAAATTATATCTCAGAAAATAAAACTTCCTAATACCATTCTTGGATGCTAATAAAAAATATTGCTAACCTTTACTGTTCTTATTGATGGTAGAAGTATGGCTAAGGTAAATATTGATGTACCAATTTATTGGCAACTTAATTCATAAACTTACCAAAAATTATGTCAAGTACACTTATAAAGAGTATAACGTCGTAATAAATAGTTAATGATTTTGAGCCTGTATTACACCATATTTATTGAAAATTATATTTGTCTAATGTATTCACATGTTTTGTTACATATTTGTATTTTTAAGAATATTTGATAGATTTTTGTGTCAAACTGTTAATATAGAAGTTAAATCGTCCCAACATTACCTATTTGAAGATAAGGCATTTCGCAAAAATGCTTGCATAGAATTACAATATTACAAAAGCAAACCCTCAACCAACAGTTTCATTAAAGGTAGGAAATGATTGATTGAATACGATATTAAACCTTATGCATAAGCTAACCAAAGCCATTTATAACATCCATCAAACCGTTGTAAATCCAAATAAATCTTCTTAAAATAGGTATGTATCCAAACTCACATTTTGTAGCCCATATGTAACAAAAGATAATAATAAGGGAGCAGCAAAATTACAATGTAAAATTGAAGATTTATACCTTTATTCTCATTTGATGTTTGGATGTGGCAAGGGAATTTGTTGTCATTGAAAACAAATAAACCTTTATAGTAATTTTTGAACCTTTAGATTATCAATTACTCCTTCAACCACAATATTAACTACAACTAAAAACAGAATTTCTTCAAATCGTGAATATATGTAAAGAAAAACAAGCATCAATCATATTTTTTTAATGAATTAGCATTAAAATATCAGATATATTTTGTGACCAAGACACTATTCACTATATTAAAGAGGAAGGTTACAATACTTTATTATAGAATTGGATTAAAGTTATATGGTTTAGTTCTACAACATACAACTATTTCAAAATCATCATATTGATATTAATGTACCTTTGTAGTATCCCCACATAAGCGATATTGCAACGAATATATGCTCAAACACACCCATCATTGTAGATACCTTGCAACTGTAGAACCTGTGTACAACACATGTATATATTTTGGTATAATCCAAGTTATATGAGGAACTAAAATCATATTCTACATATATGCACACACAAATCTAACAGAAAATATGGCATGTAGAGTTGTGCTCTTCCACTAAATACTCCTAATCAAAAAACATAGACTGCACATAAGTACCAGAACTAAAAAAATATAGTGAAATGAACCGTCGAACACTTAGATCAATTTGTTATAACATACTAATGGAGAGAAATATTGTTAAATAAATCTGCTCAGACATAATATAGTGATATCACATGAACTACCCGTTTAGACATGAATACACATTAGATCAAAATCATCACTAAGGTAACCTATAGGATATATATGAGAACATCATATAAAAAAGTTAAATTAGGTAAAAATTCACTATGTAGTCTATCATGGGTCACGTTATGATATATAGATAATTATATTTTAGCTTTTTTGAATAATTACAGAGTCTGCTATTTTTTGTCAACGTTTGTTTCTTTGCACCAAATATTTTTAAGTTGTGAGGAATCTCCACTCAAATTCTTTTATATTAGTCTTGCTCACTAAATGTCAACTTTTGTTTTGTTTTCCTTGGTTAATTCATTGCGATGGTTTTTCTCACCTAGGAGTAAAAATGTAAAGTATAAAAATAATTAGGTTGTACTCATCTAACCAATGATTGTTAACGATATCCATGGAAAAAATCGACGACTTCTCCTTAAAGCCTCTAATCGTAAACAAAATAAAAAATTCAATCCAAAAGTTAGAATGAACATAGAAATTGATTGATAGAGATAAAACGAATCAGGGTTTCGAAGTATGGAAGAAAAATTAGACCAATCTCTATGCAGCGTTCTTCGTATTGATTACTTCTTCCGATCTAGCTACGTTGTCACCATTTACATCTATTCTGATGAATAAATCACCGGCTTCTCCTTAAAGCCTCAAATCATAAATAAAATTTAAAATTTCAATCCCAAAGTTAAAAGAAACATAAAGATTGATTAATCAGGGATAAAACGAATTACAATTTCGAAGGATAGAAGAAGAATTAGAGTAACCTTTATGCAAAGTTCTTTGTGTTGATTACTTCTTTCGATCTGACTACATTATCATCATTTTCGTTTATTTTGATGAATAGTTAGTGGAAAGAGTGGATGCAAAAATTAAGGAAAAAACTTTTGGTCATGATGGTGTAGATTTTCCGATAGGTGAAAATCTAGAAGATGATGCGAATGAGGGGTTAGAAGACTTTGAGGACGCCCTCCAGATGGTAGAAATTTTTGTTGATCATGGAATATTTTCTTCACCATCAAAAGAAGATATTATGTGTTTTTATTTCGAAGATGGTTGATTGTACAAAGGAAGAAGGATTGAAAGGATGCCAGAAGATATGTTATGAAGAAAGGAAGGGAGTCGTGACTGTTCATTTCACAAAATACTCATGAGGCTTGTGCGCTCTTGAAATCTAACTAAGTAATAATAGTATAGTATAGATTTTTGGATCAAGAATTTATCATGAATTATGATTAATAAAAATTTAGCCAATCTCAGAATTATGATTAAGGTATAACATTAGATTATTTACTAATACCGTTAGTTTAAAATGTAAAATAAGGAAGTAAGAAGTAAAAAAACAGGGAGACACAAGATTTAGTGTGCTTCAATCTGAATTGATCTAGAAACTAATTGTCTAAGAGCTTTTGTTTTTCAACCCTTGAGAAAATACATGCCTTGAGATATTTATATTTGCTTCAATATATTTCAATGGTTGTGATTGCACTATCAATGTTTAGAAAGTGCTCGGGGTCGTTGATTTTGGCAGTTGGCTGATGTGCGCCAGCTAAGTAGCAAGCAAGATCATGTGGTTCAGATGATGCCTACCGGCGGTCCATACTTTGGTATGGCTTAGTCAGGGATAGCAGGTATGGGATTAGAGAGTGGTTGTGTAGTCACATTTTGTCAGGGTGACAACAAATGACATGGAGTAGTTACTATTATCCACATATTTTCTATTTTTTTTTTGAATTACCTAGAGAACAAAGCTTCGCTCGTAAACTTTAGGGAAGTATGTGCCTGCCAAACACATACTTCGGGTACTTGTTAAGAAATAAGCAAGAGTATATGAAAGAAATGGAAGATAGCATTACTACAAATATGTATAAGAAAGCATATTAAGCTTATAAACGCATGTCGAGTTAATAAATCTATGAATATATATTGAGCTCCCAAGTCAATAACGTAGCAAGCATCTAGCATAAATATATCAAGCCACAAGGGATGTCAAATTCAAAGGTAGGAAGGATGTCAAGAGTTTACATTCATAAAGAATGACATCGAGCATAAAAGTAATCTTGGAATTATGTAGTGGTGATGTTGAGCTTATAAAATGATAAGGTTGTCGAACCTATAAATATATAAAATGTCATGAGCTTATAAAATGTGAGGTTAGCAAGCTTCTACAATGGCAGAAGAGATGTCGAACCACTACAAAATGGAACATTGCCTAACATAAAACAAAAAAGGGATACCGAGCACATGAAGCAAAAAAGATATCGAGCCTCGACACTTATAGAGGGTACCAATGTCTAAAATAGAAGGCGAAGACAAACCTTTGTGGTAAATGGGGTATTGATTATCTAAATAGGGAACGAAGGAGTATCGAATCTCAAAGGGGTAACAAACCAAAGAGAAATGATGAGCGTTATCAAGCGACCGTAAGTGAAAAAAGACGTCTAGCTTTAATAATCAAGAAGTGTATCGAGCGCGCGCCTAACATCTAGAGGATGCCAAATTTTAAAAAGACAACATGGGATATTGAGTCTCTATAGTCAAAATGATATCGACGTTCTGTAACATAATGTTGTAGAACATGAAACAAGGGAAAAGTGATGTACCACCTGAAGATGTCGAGCTTTTATCATAAAGTTATTATGCTTATACTACTAATATTAAGCTGCTACAAGAATGAAAGACTATCAAATGATAACGATTAGAAATTGCGAGCTTGTACATGCATATGACTCCTTACACTTGACTCAGACAGTGGACATGCATATTTCATTCTTTTGGACTTGTAAGTAAATACTTCTCTCAAGCTTTGCATAAGGCTATCTAAGCTCTTATCCGAACTTGGTTTTGCTTATCTTGCATATTTGAGTTAACAAAGAAACTTGTTGACAACTACATTTAAGCTTATAGGAAATATTGGATCCATATCATATAATTTTATCTTACGCAACATTTAGGATGTTGAATCAAATTTTGGTTTAACGTTTTAACGCTAGTACTAGGGCTCGAACCTCCATGTCATCATTTCCTTACTTTGAAAGCCAACAAAGTGATATTTTGTTTCAGGAAAATAGTGAAGACCGAGAAAGTTATTATCCCAAACAATGAAGTTGTACAACAGATAGCCCTGGAGGACAATGTCAATCAGGACTTCAATTTGGAAAATACAGAGTTTGTGATTAGTCGAAGCTCAACACTTGAAATTGATTGAAAAGAGGTAAAAGAATTAAAAGGTGAAGATTTGAAAGAAATAGATTATTTTGCCAATAAATAATAACTTTGGAATGATCTATAAATAAAATTTTAATTATTCTTTATATGTATGCGAATAGAGATTATTTAGAAACTTATAATTTCTGGGAATTGTTTAAGCCAATATACTTTTCAAAGTATATACATATATACATGATTATTAAATGTTTGAAGGACTTTTATAGAAGGGTATCTAAAATTTATACGTAAAACTGATGGTTTATTGGGAAGTTTTGTAAAAAGAAAATATTTTGGAATAATAATAAGATAAATATTGTTTTTTTATTGTGTGAAATTTATTAGTAACAAAGTGTATTTTGTCAAAATGATTTTGGAAGTAACATACATCCAGTAGTTGATTATTTTTATAAACAAAAAGGAATTTGTTTTCTATATACATACACACACACACATATATATATATATATATATATATATGTACATATATATATGGAAGTGTTTGAATTTAATTATTATAGAAAGGGAAATTTTGGTATTTTGTTATATGAATGAATTTAGCAAATCGATATTTTAATATTAAATATTTAAAGATTATTGTAAAAGAGAACTTTAGGTTGGTGAATCATTTCTCGATAGACCTAATGAGCCAGAAATAATGGAAAAGCCCTATAATATTTTAAAAGGAAAAACTGAAAGTGAATAAAAGTTTTAAAGTGTTGTTTTTGGAATTTCAATTCATGGATTTGGAAAATATTTTAAGTTGAAAATCCTTACAAGAAAGTGAGACTAATTAGATTTTTTGTTTAAAGGAAATTATAAATCGTAAAAACTTTTTCCGTATTATCATTTTGAAACTATGAAGAAGAGCTTCGAAATTTATGAATTATTTTTGAAATTAAGTAAATGCTTAAAATATATATTTTCTTGAATTATACAAGAGGTTTTAGAATAAAGATTTTTGAAAGGAATAAGTTTTTATTATTTAAACCTCTTTTAAAATTAATATTTTTCCTTTTAAAGTTAAATAAAAGGTTTTGAAAATGGAGATTTTATTGTAGAACTCTTATGAATCAATAAATAATTGAAGTATGTAATTTGTGTGGAATTCTATATTGCGAGATCTTTTGGTAAATAGGTTAGATTGCAGAAGCAAGCAAGAAAGAATGAAATCTTCCAAAAGCCTAGAAGAATTAAGTTTAGAATTTCTATATTCAATCAAAATGGTAAAAATGGAAAAGAACCGGCCGACAGTCTCAAAGAGCGCTTACCTGACTCGTCAAATCTAGAAATGATGTGTTTGACAGAAATCACTCAAACATGTCAGAATAGATGCAGTATTTATGAGCAAAGCTCTAAAAACAGATCCAAATATTATCCCTATTCGACAAAAGAAAATGCACTTTGATAAAAATCGAGCTAATAGGAAGGAGTGGTGGGTTGCTTTAGAATGGATTCATTAAAAAAGTCCTTTACCCCAAATGGTCGGCTAATCCTATATTGGTTAAAGTATACAAAGGAAAAGGGAGAACATACGTCAATATACCAATCTAAATAAGGTATGCCCCAAAGATTACTATCCTTTACCCAGAATAGATTAATTGATTGATACCACAAGTGGACAAAAATTGTAATCTTTTATGGATGCATGATCAAAATATAATGGAATCCCCATGTTCAAATTAGATGAAGAAAACGTAGGTTTTAAAACAAATCGAAGAACTTATTATTATATAGTCATTCCATTTGAGTTAAAGAATGCATGGGTTACACATCAAAGGATATATGATCAATCTTGAAGAATAAAGGTCAATCCTGATCAAATCAAGAAGATTAAGGGAAAGGCAGAGCCAATAAAAGTAGAGATTGTGGTGATGCTAAATGGAAGGATGACAGTTTTAAATAGATCTTCTTTGGACCGACTTCTGTAGTCCGAGCTTACCGTTCCCAACATTGTAATTGATGTGATTTCTTAGGTCGAAGATGTTGTTGGACCCTCCTATTGGATCAAATCCCAGAAGTGTTAATTTTTTGCCCTCTGGCTTTTTGAAGAATTAATCTTCAAAGTTCCATGATTTTTTTAATCCATTACCCAACCAAATAAAGTGGGATAATGCAATCCAACCTTTATTTTTATAAAATATTTCCATTTTTAAACCATATTTGTCCAAAAGGAAGAATTTTGGGAGTATAATTACTATTGAATTTTCACTAATTTAAGAAAATTTACATGTTACTAATTCAAAAGCAATTTGCAAAATAAGAGATAGTTTTTATCGTGATGGCCATAATTTTAACCCGAAGGATTTTTTAATGAGGTCATTTTTAAGATATTCTAAAAAGGAAATTACATACTGCCAATATTCACTATAAAAGTGCGATGACTATAAATTTATGGATATTCGAAATTGAAATATTTAATTGATTTTAAATATTTGAAAGTTAGTTTAATTTGAATTTCAAATATCACTATTTAATAGGTAATTAAATTATTGAATTTAATAAATGGAAATTGGTTAAAATAGTGAATCTTGGTTTTAAGCTGGTTAAAAATGTTTCAATGACTTATAAAATTTATATTAATAGTACTAAAGATAATGAAAGCTTTAGAATTGAATTGGAAGTGTTTTGTTGAATTTTGAAAATATATCGTTTAAATCGATAGCCTTCCGAGGCACGGTCTCGGATTTCGAAAAAATCAGTTCCATTGGATCCGTAATAGTGTACTATTATCGAATTTCAAATTCGTTGAGTTTGGAGTTGTCCGTGATCGTACGATAGGTAAACGCGCAGATATATCGAAAATTCTACATAATGATTGGGTCCAAAAATCTATCTTCTCCATACGATCGAACTAGGACTCGGAACCTTTTCCATTGCGTTCGGAATAGGGGTATAACCTTATAAACGCCTTACGGCATGCCTCAATAGGAGGTCGAGATATTTAGCACGATTTCGAGACGTTTGAATTCAATTTAAATTAAAATTGTATATTGTGACCAGTCAAATACAAATCATTTCAAAACGTGTCTTCTGGTGTAACCCATGTTCGCCCTAGTTAAACACATATCTTTACAATAATAAAAAGAACGGCCTCATTCTCCCTTGATTCAAAAGAAATAGCCAAAGCATATTTTTTATTAAAAAAGGGGGGAAGAGAAAAATAAAAAAAAGATAGAAAATTCTCATTTTCCTTCTTTTGAGTTATCTGTTCAAATGAAATCGAGTATTCCTCTATAATTTAAAATCCGAGACCTCTCATTCCTTTCAGTTCAAAGCGAAATGAAAATCATTCGTTAAAAAAAGGGAATCAAATCTCGAATCGCGAAATTGAATCACGATTTGAGGAGTGGTGAACGAGGTGACCTGGGAGTTTGTCGGTGTGGCAATAGGAGTCAGGTGAAGTTGGTGGTTTGCGCGGATTATTGGCGACGTTGGTTTCGTCGAGAAGTGTTCATGCGCTCGTACATACGAGCGGTGGCGATCGTGAGTCAACGTGGGTGAGGAGGCATGGCTTCGAGTTGTGCGTCATCGGTCGGTTTCGTGAGTCTGGTTTGGCTAGGGTTTCGATGATGGGTAGTAACGTATTGGGTTGTTTATTTAATAATTTCAATATAAGTATATATTAGGAAAATAATTTACAATAAGTTGAAACATATCTTAGTTTGAATTCTATATGTATATATAGGCTAGAAGGAAAAATAACGACAATAAGTTCATAAAACAATCTATTTTCTTCAATTTGTGCATATATATATATATATATATATATATATATATATATATAGTAAAAGCATACAAATGCAGATTTTTTTTATGTTATTCATATGCAGAAAATAAAAGAGTATAAAATAAATGTAAATGTACCTATAAAAACACTCATGCATGTTTGATATTTAGAAGTTAACAGAAAAATTATTTTATATAGATAAGGTTTGAAAAAGTAGGAATTTGAAATTGTTAAAAGTTTATATAAAATTCGATTTTGAAATCTATAAATTATTTTATAAGTATACATGTAGTTTCAAAAGAGAATAAATATACATATATACCTATTTTAGTTTACCAGTTTAATTTTAAAATAATGGATAATAATTTGTTTGATAAAAACTTATTCAATTATTTTAGTTACAAAAAGTATTTTTTTAAAAAGGAAAATTATTTAGTTAAAAATAAAGTGTTAACTAATTAAATTTGTTAAAAAGGAAATAAATTGTTCGATTTCTTCGAGTATTAATAAACTATATAAATATTTGTACAAGGTCTAAAATCATGAAGAAACATGTCGAGGTGGATCAGATTGCAAATTAAAAGCAAAGGTGAGATTTATCACTTATTTGGATTCTGATGTTTTAAAGTAAATGATTAAATTTAAATGATTGGATGTTGATTGATTTATCTGTTGGATGATATTATTTATAGTAGTAAATATATACATGTATATATATTGGAATGATTGATTTCCAGCATTATATAGCGGATGAGACCCTATGCGCCCCGCATAATAGAAGGTAATCCATTATACCGCGATATCCCCCTTGAAATGGGATTGGTATTTTTATATTGTGCTAACATCCGTGGATGCAGGGAAACAGGTTGGAGGGAACCAACTGGATTCCTCAAAGCAGTGGAATTTATTTTCCTAATCTATGATTTATTTGATGATCTGTGATAGATTATATTGATTATATTGGAATTGAAAATATTGAATGCTATGGTTTGACTGAATATATTTTGGGTATATTGAGATATCAAAGATATAAAGATTTGATTTTAAAGGAAAATATAAGAGGGGATTCTAAGTAAAATAAATATAGTTAAATTGGATAACTTAAAGAATGAATTTGGGAAAGGATAAAAAAGTTGATTTTTAAATTCTCATAAATAAATTCCAAGTGTGGGAAAGGATATTTTTGAATAAATGGGAATAAATGAATTTTTAAACTTAAGTGATATTATTTAAAGAAATAAAGGAATTGTTTTTAAATTCAAAATAGTTTGGGAGAGATAAAGAAGAATTTTGGGAAAAAGTATGTAACCGGTATTTTTAGTTTAAATAAGATTTTAATTCGTAATAAAAGGATGAATCTAAATAATGGGTTTTGAAATAAATTTAGATAAATAAAGGAATTTATTTTAAAATATAGTAAAGGAATTTATGAAGTGAAATAAGATATCACTAAATATTAGGAAGTATAAATTCACGGAGGGAATTTACAAGAGAATGGGTAATTTATTTTAAAAATAAATAGTGGTTTTTTTAAAGGTATGGAAAGGAAAGTGTAATTCCTTGGAAAGCTAGGTATATTTTCAAAGAAAAATTTCCAAGTATAAGTTAGAGGTTTTTAAAGTGGTTTTAAAAGAATGTTTTAGAAAGAAATTATTATTTAATGGTCTTAAAATTTTAAAAAGTAAATATTCATTAAGTTAATTATATATGTAAATTATTTGAAGGTTTGACTAGTATTATGATTTTAAAGATAATTATTTAATATTTATACCTTATAGAATAACTTTTATTTTAAGAGTAGTTTTTGCTTAAGTTTTACATGAGAAATTAGTATAAAATTTCATAACTAGTATTTCAAATAAAGTGTTTTAAGTAGTTTTTATTTTAAGTGTTTTAAAAAGTATATATTTTTGGATACGTGATTTAAATTATTTTAAAATCTGAAGTACCAAGACTTGGGGATTTTCAGTGGAAATAGTACAATTGGGTGGAAATTTATTCCGCGAGAGAAAAAGTGATTTGAAAACTATTTTCAAAGGGTTGATGTATGGGAATATATCTTGCGAAGATATTTTGAAATAAATAAATAATTTGCGAAATTATTAAGGCCTGATGGTTGTTGTGGGTGCTATAAGATAGTAAAATAACCGACTATCAATATTGGCCAATGCACTGATCGTTTCGAAGAGACAGGGATCGGGATTAATTTCCCAAAAACCACTTCGATCCGTTTTGAAAGTTTTCGTGAGGAAGACAAGAGTTGGAGTCTAAGATGGAGTAGTGAAGTGCAGGGGCTAATCGCTACTAATCGTAGGGGTGATTCCAAAATGGATGTAGTAGGAGTAGTGCCTTCGGTTCCGTTCGGACCCCAAATGGACTTGTATGGATGAATGCGTCAAAACGTCGTCAGGAGGACGATGAGCATTCTAAGTGAATGTGTGCTAAAAAGGTAACGCATAGCCTCGAGCCTCATCAACCGGGAATGGCTAAAACAGGGGAGGTGCACGCAAGGCTAAGTGGCTAGCAACCAATTAGGGTAAGGTCATCCCTGTCTAGATGTCCCTATTTCGGCTGTGTGGGAGGTTGCAAATCCCAACCGCGGGGTGATCTTATTCGGACTATCCAGTAAGGGGTAGCTCCGGTCTTGTGTGGCAGATGATCAAGGTGGATCCTCGGTACGGTGATTTAGACCACGGACTATGACGGGTGGTGCCCAGTAGCCCTGCTATTGTATGGAATCCAATCTCCAATAAGCGCCTGTACGGTTTTGATTTTGCCCATTGAAACGTGAGATGCAATCATTTCTGCTAGATTCTATTTTACTTTTATAGACACAATTATAATATCAGACGAATTTGAAAAAAATGTTTTGGTTATCATAAGGTAAAAACCCGACATGTTTATTTGTGGCGTGGTCTTACGAGATACCTTTGATTTCAAAGAATTTTGGAAACTTTAATAATCCAATTGGGGGTGTTTTCTCACTCTGGTTTTCCAGACTGACTCGGGTGCTATTTCGCTATAATGCTCGGGTCAGACCGAGTATTATAGAATACAGGAAAGGATGCTTTGGAGCTCAGGAAACGAGCTAGATGGCGAGGTGATCACACGTGTTTGATGTATATTCTGCTGTGTAGTTAGTTTTGAGAGGACAAGTTAATATAACTGTCCAGTTGTGTGCTATAGATTTTGTTGTACTCTGATGATGTAATGTATAAACGGATATAGTTCTTTTTGTTTAAAGATTAGTCATTTATCTATTATATATTGTTCCGTTGCGATTGTGAGATTCTGAAATTGTTTCTATTTCTTCTTTTACATCCTTCTTCTTTAACCCTAATGGTTCGGTTATTTGGCATTCTATTATTCGGCATTTGATACAGTGGATGTACTGATGTCGATTTTTGGGCGTCAAAAAATAGGGTCGTTACTGTTGGTATCAGAGCTTAGGTTGGCGATAACCTAGGCTTTGGTGGGGATTACTCATTAGAAATAGAGTCTGTTGTACACTAGAAAGGGTTTGAGTGTATTATTAGATATGAGCGCGTATTTGTTAGTGAATATAAAAATTTGTTTTATATTGTTTTGATTGGTTTGTTGAGCGGTTTATGGATTCTGGTCAATACGAGTAATTAACATTATTGCTAGGGATCTCTAAACACTTGTACAGAACAATTTGACATGGTATTTTTTAAAATAGGTTAAATGAAATAATTTTACCCAAATTATTTTTGTATATAAAAGAAATAATTTTCCGTAAAATATTATAGTATATATATGGTTGCTTGGTTATTAGAAAGTGATAATATTAAATTATTATCCATTTTGTGTGGAGATTGAATAAGAAATTAAAATCATAACTAAAACCTAAGAAATAAATTCATATACAACTGTGATTTGTAAATGCGAATTGTAAATGTGATTTGTAATTGAAAATGAAATAAAAATATTCCAGAGTAATATTTGAATATGAATTGAAAGGATTTGGAAATCGAAATTTTAGAAATTTAATGCCTTTGATTAGAAAATGATTTTCAAAGGTTTTGGAGAAATAATGGTGATATTATTTGGGAAATATTTTTGAATTGGATTTGAAATCTAGTGAGATTTGGAATTTAAAAGTATTTGAAGGGGTTTTAAAGAGAAAAGCATTGAACTCTTTTCGGTCGTTGGAAAATAACTTCGGTGATGACTGTAGAATCATCGATGTTCATTTTCGAGTTTCCAAGGAAGGAATTGCTACCAAAATGTTTTAAATTGGGGTTGTTTGCAAAACTGGGTTTGGTTTTGAAATTCAAAGAAATAATTTGTGTTGATTTTGGAATAAATTGATTTGGATATATATGTTTTCAAAATTGATTTTGAATGTTTAAGCAATGGCTTAAAATTCTGGAATTTTATTTAACTTATAAAATTTGAAATTTGTTTAGAATAAAATTTAACTTAAGAAGAGTTAAATCAAAATAAGTATGAAAATGAAATCAGCTAGTGAAGTAAACCAAATAAATGAAGTAAAAAAATTAGTGAATGAAATGTAGTTAAATTTGGAAAACTTATAGAAGTTTAAAATTTTGAATTAAATCAAAGTGTAATTAAATCTAGTTAAGTAAAGGTGAATGTAAAGAAAAATTCTAAGTGGACTAAGTGAAATGATTACTTAAATAAAATTTATTAACGTGGAAATAAATTTGTGAATGAATAAATGAATTTACAATTGCAAGTCAATGAAACTGAAATGAATGTTGAAATTCATTTTGAATTCGTAAGTAAATGAAAAATTAGTCAAGTGGTCTAAACAAAACAAAGGATTCTAAAAAAAATTAGTAAGTAAACTAATTAAATTAAATAGGTAAGCAAACGAATTAAAATTATATATTGAAATGATACTTAATTTAAATTGGGCAAAGTGAAGTATAGAATTAGTTCGAAGTGGACTAAAGATAATAATGGTTAGAAATAAGAAGTGGTTGAGATATAAATAAATTAGCAAGTGGAACTAACTAAAGAAATGGTTAGTTAAATATGGTTTGGGATAAGGTGAATAGAATTCAATATTTAAAATTGGAGGGTAAATTGAATTCAAATGGAATGGAAAATGAAAAAATGAACGGAAATGGATATATAACTTCAGTAGTGAATTGAAAACAAATATTTAGGTGTGTAAAATATTTGTATTGAACTTAATAAGAAATGAATGGTGAAATTCTTAAGTAAATTTGAAATGGAGAAATATACTAAGTTAATATTTGGATGAAAGTTTAATATGGGTGTGTGAAATGATAATTGTGAATAAGAAAATAGAAATCAAAATAAATGTAAATAAAAAAGAATTGATATAGCTAGTAATGAATTAAGATAAATATGTGGGATGTATGTATGTTATTTTATTCGCATAGCGATTTGATCTAGAGTCGAGCACAAAATTCGAGATAGTTACATCGATCCGAGTTGGGATTTTTCACTCGACTTCGACGGCGAACTCTGGATATGGATTTTCAATTGATTCTAAAAATTCTCTATCATAGTCTACGGCTATGCAAGAAGAATGACGGTTTCCAATCAAGAAACCAGATCTGAGTCCGCATTAGGAAGTCAGGTGGACGAAACTAGTTCGGAAGTGAAATTGTGTGATCGAGTGAGCGATCAGATTCGATATAGCGTACAGATGATATGTGTACATCGCATGGCTTACGTAAAGTAAATATTGAAAATTTTGTAAAGAAGTGAATAAAATGACGTTGGATTCTATAATTGGATATTATTGCCAAGTATTATATATGTAACTAAAAGAAAAAAGGAAATTGATGAATTTGATTTCAGAGGATAAAGTTTTATGGCCCGACAAAAAGGTATGTATTTAGTTTCTATATGAAATTTGATGATTTTCTGGTCTAGCCACTTAACCTTTTGTTTTCTTTTGAAACCTGGGGACCCATAGAGTCATATTGTAGTTGTACCGAGCTAGCCGCGCAAACGAGACGCTTGCGAATTTTTTCGAAAATTTAGGGAGTTAGAAAAATTTTGAGAAATTTCGATAATTTAAAATTTGGTCTAAATTTGAATTTGAATTGTTGAGTACATAATGTTGTTTGGAAGTTATGGATGAATTTAGGAAGTTAGTAAGAGTGATAGTGTCTTTAATAAAAATTGTTTTGGGAAGTTGAAATTGTTGGGTTTTGGGAAGTTGTTCAAGCTACTTGGATTGGGAAAATAGTGAATGGGTTGTGGATCATTCTTCTTCACTAGTAATTTCGAAGATGAAATTCTTTTAAAGGGGAGGAATGTGATGATCCGGAATTTCTAGATATTTGAAATTGAAATATTTAATTGATTTTAAATATTTTAAAGTTAGTTTAACTTGAATTTCAAATATCACTATTTATTTGGCAATTAAATTATTGAATTTAATAATTGAAAATTGATTAAAATAGTGAATCCTGGTTTTAAGCTGGTTAAAAATATGTCAAAGGCTTATAAATTTTATATTAATAGTACTGAAGATAATGAAAGCTTTAGAATTGAATTTGAAAGTGTTTTGTTAAGTTTTGAAAATATATCGTGTAAATCGTAGCCTTCCGAGGCACAGTCTCGGATTTTGACAAACTAGTTCCATTGGATCCATAATAGTGTATTATTATTGGATTTCAAATTTCGTAGAGTTTGGAGTTGTCGTGTGATCGTACAATAGGTAAACACGCTGAAATCTATATCGAAAATTCTATATAATAATTGGGTTCAAAAGGATATCTTATCCATACGACCGAATTAGGACTCGGAACCTTTTCTATTGCGTACAGAATAGGGGTATAACCTTATAAACGCCTAGCGGCACGACTCGATAGGAGGTCGACATTTTTAGCTCGATTTCGAGACGTTTGAATTCAATTTAAATTAAAATTGTATATTGTGACCAGCCAAAAACAAATCATTTCAAAACGTGTCTTCTAGTGTAACACATGTTCTCCCTAGTTAAACATGTGTCTTTATAATAAAAAAGAACAGCTTCGTTCTCCCTTGATTCAAAAGCAACAGCCGAAGCATATTTTTTATTAAAAATAGGGACATAGCAAAATAAAAAAAGGGGCAGAGTAAAATAATAAAAGGGCAGAAAATTCTCATTTTCCTCCTTTTATGTTCTCTGTTCAAACGAAATCGAGTATTCCTCTATATTTTAAAATCCCAAACCTCTCATTCCTTTCAATTCGAAGCGAAACTAAAATCGTTTTTAAAAAAAAGAGAATCGAATCTCGAATCGCGATTTATGGAGTGGTGAACAAGGTCACCTAGGAGTTCGTCGATATGGCAATACGAGTCGGGCGAAGTCGGTGGTTCGCGTGGATTATTGGCGATGTTGGTTTTGTTGAGAAGTGTTCATGCGCTCGTACGCACGAGCGGTGGCGATCGTGAGTTAGCGTGGATGAGGAGGCATTGTTTCGAGTTGCGCATCGTTAGTCGGGTTCGCGAGTCTAGTTTGACTAGGGTTTAGACGATGAGCAGTAAGGTATTGGGTTGTTTTTTTTAATTATTTCAATATAAGTATACATTAGGAAAATAATTTACAATAAGTTGAAACATATCTTAGTTTGAATTCTGTATGTATATATGGCTTGAAGGAAAAATAATGACAGTAAGTTCATAAAACAATTTATTTTCTTCAATTTGTAGATTTATATATATGTATGTGTGTGTATGTATATGCATAAAACAAAAGAGTATAAAATAAATGTAAATATACCTATAAAAATACTCATGCATGTTTGATATTTAGAAGTTAACAGAAAAATTATTTTATATAGAGAAGGTTTGAAAAAATAGGAATTTGAAAATGTTGAAAGTTTTTATAAAATTAAATTTTGAAATCTATAAATTATTTTATAAGTATACCTGTAGTTTCAGAAGAAAATAAATGTACATATATACCTATTTTCATTCACTAGTTTAATTTTAGAATAAATGAGATTAATTTGTTTAATAAAAACTTATTCAATTATTTTATTTACCAAAAGGATTTTTTTAAAAGGGAAAATTATTGGTTAAAAATAAAGTGTTAACTGAATAAATTTGTTAAAAAGGAAATAAATTGTTCGATTTCTTCGAGTATTAATAAACTATATAAATATTTGTACCAGGTCTAAAATCATAGATAAACAAGTCGAGGTGGATCCGATTGCAAATTAAAAGCAAAGGTGAGATTTTCTCACTCATTTGGATTCCAATGTTTCAAATAAATGATCAAATTTAAATGATTGGATTTTGATTGATTTATCTATTGGATGATATTATTTATAGTAGTGTGTGTGTGTGTGTGTGTGTATTAGAGTGATTGATTTCCCACATTTTATAGCGAATGAGACCCCAGGCTCGCCGCATAATAGCGGATGACCCTTTATACCGCGATATCCCTCTCGAAGTTGGATTTGTATTTTTATATTGCACTGACATCTATGGATGCAGGGAAACAGGTTGGAGGGATCCAACTAGATTCCTCAAAGTAGTGGAATTTATTTTCCTAATCTATGATTTATTTGATGATCTGTGATATATTATATTGATTATATTGGAAATTGAAAATATTGAATGCTATGGTTTGACTGAATATATTTTGGGTATATTGAGATATCAAAAATATAAATAGTTGATTTTTAAAAGTAGAATAGGGAATTCTGAGTAAAATAAATATACTGAAATTGGATAAATTTAAGAATGAATTTGGGAGAGGGTAAAAAGTTGATTTTTAAACTATAATAAAAAAATTCCGAGTATGGGAAAGGAGATTTTTTAATAAATGGGAATAAATGAATTTTTAAACTTAAGTGATATTATTTAAAGAAATAAAGGATTTTTTTAAATTCAAGGTTTAAAATAGTTTGGCAGAGATAAAGAAGAATTTTGGGTAAAAGTGTGAAATTGGTATTGTGACGCCCCACCCCCCGAGACCCACGTTAGTAAAGGGAATTAACGAGTAATTCTGTCTACTAACGCAGAGAATAAGGCTGGATAGGAGCGACAACATAGCATACAATTGCTATGAACTAAACATGTCAAGTATGTGTCAAATTTTTTTTTCATTACCTCATGTGCGGTTGACACGTCTAGTGCATAACTATTGCACACTACGGTGGCTATATAACATTTCAGAAATAATGTAATATAATATGCGGAATAATCAAAGTCACAGAAAAGCAAACCCAGATCAGTCATATACATACATAACCGTCACCATACATATCCATATAATATATCATACAAGGGTAACTACTAGGTAGCTAAGTGTCAAAATATACATCCCAAAAATATACAAGTGATCATACAGGAGTAGTCCCAGAAAACGAAGACTAGCTAGCCAAAATATACATATATGTGTCCCGCAAAAGTATCAAGCTGAACTGGAGGCAAAAGAAATCCGGGCTAACCTGCAACTCGGTCTGACCCGAGTGAAAAAAAACACACGGGTCAGGCAACTAAACTCATCAGTAGATAAGGAACTCTAGGATAATAAGTAAAGGGAAACATTCATTCTGTTGTACCCAACAGAATAAATGAAAGGTTCAATGTTAATCAAGGAAGGTGTCAAGCTAATATTCTAATGTCATGCGTAAGGGAAAATGTGATTAAGTAAAGTAAATTATTAACAAACATCCATGAAATCATGAAATCTCATAAATCTCCAACAAGTCATGAAACGATCTAAATAATCATGGACCACAAAATAATATCGCCTTATTCATATATAAGGCTATAGAAATCATCAAATTCCGATAAATCATAAAGCATCAAAAGATAATTTTGCACGTGCTTTTGAATCTCCACTAGTACTATACTTTGGTACCAACAATCGTGATGATCGGGATCATGTCATCTAGATAAATCTTGATAATCTTGACGACTACGTAGCCTATAATTTAATCAATCCCAATAGGTGACGTTAAAGACCCGAGTAATAGTAAATTCATGATTTGGGGTATAATTTCAAATCTTGATTCCCCAATAAACTCATGGTCTCATAGTATTAGTTCAATCTTGAATGTGTATCAACATCGAGACTAGAAACCCATAAGGGTATAACCCACGTCCCATACCATGAGTTATCACCTAATGGTTTACTAATCACTTGTTGGTTCCACATTAGGAGAAATCATAAATCAATATAATCACAATGCCTCATTTCATCGGCGAATGTAAATAATCAATTCGTAGCAATTCCACTACGATAAACAAAAATAAATTCAAACTTGTCTCATTTCATCAACAAGTAAAACACAATCTAAATCAACAAATCGTAATAGTCCAACATCATCTATATATTCCCATTCGAGAATTATTGGACTACATTCCATACAAGCTCATCATGCTAATATGGAAAAGTATGCTCTAAGTTCATCTTGAGGTACCACGGAGTGGTCCCTAATCATGGAGGAGATCACAAGATTCCTCAAAATATTTCGATCATACAAGTTCATACTTAAGCGATAAAGTAAACGCGCACGAGTCCCATACCCCGTGGTTTTTACTAAATCGTTTAATGTACTTTCTCGTATGTTCGAATACTCTACAAAATGATAAAATATTTTTATATAGGACTAAAATATTTCTATAGCAAAAGTAGGATTTATAAAACTATTAATAATAAATCCCCGGATTTTTAATAGAGAGAATACTATTTTTAAGGCCATAAAACAATTTATAAAAACTTTTTAAATATAATAATAAATGCTTAAAATCCTTTAAATATGCATAAAAAAATAACAATTTGAATTTAAATAAATTTAAATTCAAAAACTCATGTAAACTTGGCTAATCCATTGCTGGATATCATGGCCAAATATTAGCATCAAAATTTCATGTAAAATTTTTGCAAAAGAATGCTAATGGAATTGTCAAAACCGAACAAACACATGAATATCATTGCTGTCAATGACAGACCGGCAGTAAAAATAATAGTTTTTCTCCATTTAAACATCAAAATCATAAAAAACTTAAAACATAAAAGTTGTAGCTTATTCTCTGGAGATTTCATAACATCCAAAATTTCAATATTCCGATCAGTAACGTGAAAGTTATGGTCGAAATACTATCCTATGAATTTTATGTGCATTAGCTAACAACTACAGGCCAGAGACAAACATTCACGATTTCAGCATAGGAAACATCAAAACTTGGCAAATTGATTCAAAGAAAAGTTATAGAATATTACCTGGGGATTTCAGAACATCCAAAATTTCAATATTCCGACCAGTAACGTGAAATTTATGGTCGAAATACTATCCTATGAATTTTATGTGCATTAGCTAACAACTACAAGCCAGAGACAAACATTCACGATTTCAGCATACGAAACATCAAAACTTAACAAATTGATTCAAAGAAAAGTTATAGCATATTCTCTGGGGATTTCAGAACATCCAAAATTTCAATATTCTGACCATTAACGTGAAAGTTATGGTAGAAATACTATCCTATGAATTTTATGTGCAGTAGCTAATAACTACAGCCCAGAGACAAACATTCACGATTTCAGCATAAGAAACATCAAAATTTGGCAAATTGATTCAAAGAAAAGTTAGAGCATATTCTTTGGGGATTTCAGAACATCCAAAATTTCAATATTCCGATTTGTGGTTCAAAAGATATGCTCAAAATACTACTTCAGCAAAAGAGTATTTTCTGTGCCAAAAGTCATTCGACACAGCAACTTCTAACTCAGTTTTCACGCCTCAAATAAAATCCAAATGCCGTAAAAATTGGCGTGAATATACTACAGTCAATAAGCTTCGAAATGAGACAAAAATCACCTCAATCCGATAAGGGATGAGAGAGATACAAACAAATGAATTTAGGGTATTTTCAGGATTCAATATGAACAAACCGGAGTAAATTGACATACAAAAATTACATTTTTCCACAACTTCAGATGATTTAGCTTGCTGTAAGATAATTCTTACCTTGCTTACCACTTGAGTTAGCAATGGTTTCGGCAACAATATGATGGATTTTGAAAGGAAATGCCTTCAAGAGCCTGTAGATTGCAAAATAGGAGCATACAAAACAACATAAGCAAATAAAAGATAAATCACATCTCAAGCTCTCAAATTTTGATGAAAATTATCTGGTGTTGGAAGGAGATTACCTTTCTCTTTTTAGATTAGGTGATTTCCCTTTTAATTCGTAGAAAAGTAGGGTGGAAATTAGGTTTAGAAGGCAGCCATTGTTTTCCACTTAAGGTAGAAGAAGAAATAATTTACGTACAATTCTTTTCTCACCAGAAGGATCTAAAGAATGGGCTTTGGATCCTATCCAAACCCTCTAAGCCCAAATAAAACCTTAAGAGAAAAAAACAAAGTTATGTATATATTTCCACTTAATTTAACACTATATGCATATAACAACTCATTTTCAAGCCAAATAAAATGCATACACCAATTTGTTTTGAAATAAAATAGTTATTGTGACAAAATGAAATTTATTTTAACAATAAAAAGTTATTTTAACAATAAAACACTATTTTTAATAATATTTTACAATTTGCACAATTTTAGTGTAAAAACACTATTTTTAAAATATAACTTGATCAAAATTTATTCTCTTAGTCAAATAAATTGTAATAAATCATTCTAACACTTTTAAAACCAAAAATAATATTTTTGCACAATATTTCATCTTTTATTTTATTAAAAGACATGTTTTCTACATATTTTTCCTTTTATATTCAATAAAAGGCTAATATTGGCAATAATTGTCAATATTATCTCATTGACTTAATTAAAATACAGTAATTGACTAATTTCACTCCAATACCTCAAAATAACATTTCTAAAACTTTATTTCCATCAATTTGCATTTATTTCGGCAATTTAATGTTGAAATACATCACTTGGTAAATTTATTAACTCAAATTTACCTAAATTCCAATATTTTCAATTTTATTTAACCAAAATACCAAACAATGAATTTTAAACCCAATATTTAACTCCATACGTATTGTTTATTTGAAATACACAATTTAAACCAAATTTATTTCTTCATTACATTCTATTTACCATATTAAATTATAACTATCATTATAATTTAATATCATCAGTAACCTCCAATACCAGGGTTGTTACAGGTATTTTCAGTTTAAATAAGGTTTTAAATCGTAATAAACGGATGAATCTAAATTAATGAGTTTTGAAATAAATTTGGATAAGTAAGGGTATTTATTTTAAAATGGAGTAAATTTTGGAAATTGATTTAGTGTTTGAAACTGTGTTTTAAAAGGAGGATGAAACTATGGAATTTATAAACTGGGTTTATAAAGTAAAATAAGATATCAATGGATATTAGGAAGTATAGATTCACGGTGGTAATTTATAAAGGAATGTGTAATTCATTTTAAAAAATAAAAAGTGGTTTATTTTTAAAGGCATAGAAAGGAAAGTGTATTTCCCTAGAAAGCCAAATATATTTTCAATGAAAGATTTCCACGTATAAGAGTCTATATCGTACCGTGATTCCTCCGTAAAATGGAGGGCTATCAGAAGGCGCTTCATAGGTATGGTACAAAAAACTTGTAGAAGGCACGATAGGGCATGCGCCACGACACACGAGGAAATGCCAGGGTGGATATACCATTTGCGGATACAGACTAGTGGTAACGCATAGCAGCTACTACCGCCCACCTCGGAACACACTCCCAAACCAAAATCAAGGGTGGCTACCAAATCAAATCATAAAGTCATAATATAGTATCGAAGAAGTGTGCCTAATATGAGGAATGACCTCACTTGGCCCGGTGCGGCTCTTGATTTAAGCCGCATCAAGCTGACTCACGAGAGTCAAGGTCACGTAAATACCTCATATAGAATAGTACACCAAACCATCCTACTTCGTTTCTTGAATCTCCACCACTTACGTAGTTGTTAAAGTGGTTTTCGGTATTGGCAGAGAGCGTGACAATATCTGATCCCGGTCTCTTTGACAACCAAACGCTTATTTCACACCGGATGGTTCCTTTACATTTCAAAAAGCCAATTCACAATTGATATCAAAATATCATATTCGATTTCAAATCATATCTCTTTCGAAATCATATTCACTTTCAAAACTATATTCACTTTCAAAATCATATTCACCTTTGAATTTATCGATAAGATAGGTTAATGAAATCCTAGTTCCAAAATCATCATTTTTACTCAAATAAGTCATTTCACAAAAAGGTATCAATTTCAAATTTCAACTTAGATTGTATCAACATCAAGGATTTCTAATATAAATACTTCAATTTTACACAGTCTAAAATTCCAAAATTAGTTTAGATAGTTTAAAATAGTTTCAAAAATAGTTTAAGATAGTTTAAAATAGATTAAAATAGATTAAAATAGATTAATAAAGTTTAAAATAGGTTAACATAGTTTAAATAGATTTGAAATATATTAAAATACTTTAAATAGATTTAAAATAGATTAAAATGAATTAAAATACTTTAAATGAATTTAAAATAGATTAAAATAAATTTAAAATAGATTAGATAGATTTAAATTATATTAAATAGATTTAAAATAGATAAATATTTTTAAAATAGATTAAATGTATTTAAATTATATTAAATAGATTTAAAAATAGAATAAATACATCTAATTATTTTGAAATAGGTAAAATGGAATATATTGGATTAAATAGGTTATAATAGATTAAAATAAATTAAAATAGTTTACATTGACCAAAACAGTTTAAATTAGTTTAAATAGATTTTAAAGTTATATTCAAACATTTCAATAACTCAAATTCGATAAAATTCATTTTTTTTTGACAATTCAACTTTGAAATTCCAATTTAAGTCCTTTGAAGCATTCATTAAATCAATTCCAATTTTAGAATTTACGCTTGGATTATCAAAAATAACTCAGTTTATATAAAACATTTTTTACCTCAAAATGCCAATTAATTAAACTCCAAATTTAAATAATTAAAAATTGTTTAATTTAACCGATCCAGTGTCCATATATAATTCTCTACTCTATGATCGAGTGATACAGATATTTATCATTTCAATCCGCAATTTAAAATTCTACGGTTTTATATCATTTCAAAATGCATTCGAAAATTCAATAACATCCATAAAATCACTCGAGTCTTCATTACAACCCATAACGATTTTTCCCTAATCTATATATCGTTTGTGTATGTATCATTTCAACCCATAGAGAACTTGCAGTGTTATAACAATATAATTTATAGCATCCAGTCATTCAATAGCAACAATTCAAACATACATCAAAATCATCATTCAATCCAATCAATAAACAATAACAATTAAACATTAATCAATGATAGGTATTAATTGGTTGTTAAACTCCAATATTAATTTAAATGGCTATTTATTTCAATAAAGGTCAAATTTAACTGGGATGATAAATTTATTATACCAAACATCAACAAATAAATTTCAAATCACATCAGAATTTTAGTTTAACTAATATAAGAAAATTCAGTAGCTGTGAGTGGGTCAAAACACTCACCTTTGATTTTAAATCGATTTGAATTTCAAAATGAGGCCCTAAATTCAACACTCTTAGAATTCATCCAAACCAGCATTAAGATATCCGAAATTTCAATACGATCCCAATGAAATAAACCACGTATGAATTTGACCTCGTATGTAAAAGTTGTATAAGCTAGAACTTTCGAAAATCAAAAAAACAAAAACAAAACAGGGGCAATTTGGTAAATAAGTTTACCTTCCCCAAACCCTTCCAGCTCACGATCGAACGGTACACATGCCACCGCTACATGATTCAACGTCACCCACATCCAATCGCATCCACATCAACGGCCACCAGAGGAGCCGCCATGCTCGCCCGAACTCCCCCAGACCACGCGACCTCCTTCCCCCCGTCGACCTCCACGTCGTAGAAAAATCCACCGCCGCCGAAGTAACTCAAAACCCTAATCAAATTAATTCCCTCGATCCAAACATTGAAACGCCGAATGGGCTATGCCGATGGACAACGCGTGAAACACCCCCACACGATGGTATTGTCGACTTTACGAGCCATCGTTGTTGATCGACGCGTAATGGATGACCGAGAATAAACCATTGATATCTGGGAACACAGAAACTCAGATCAAGAAACAAACTGCAGATTTGACTTGCCCTCGTCGAGAGCTTCAAATCGATATATAATTTGATACATTTTGAGGAGTTTTATTTTTGGAATTGAATTTGAAATTGAATTGAGGGCTTTTGGTTTTGGTTTGTCTGCCATTGGAATTAGGAGTTGAAAAGAAAATGTACGTACAGAAAAATGAAAATAAGAAGTAGTTAAGGTTTATAACAGACTATTTATAGGCAGATACAAAATAGAAATGAATGGATCAGATTTGATTTGGAAGTGGAGCGATAAACGACCTGAAAAGCACGTTTTGTCTCTGAAACAAAAATGGGTAATGTCATGTATCAAAATAAATGTTTTGGATAGTTTTAAACTCAATGGAATAGGTTCCAAGTCCTAATTCCATCATATGAAGAAGTTATGTTAAAATCAACTTATTTCAAATTGATTTCTAGGTGTTTTGAGCCCATACGAACAAACGACAAGTCCGATCAGTACGAAACTTGAAATCCTACAATAATTCACTGTTATGGATCCGATTAAACTAGTTCTGTCGAAATCCGAGTAAGTGGCTAAAATGGCTATATTTCAGTTAATTAAATAAATTAATATTAAATTAATTAAATCAATTATTTAATTCAAATTTAATAAATTACAATTTCTATCATTTTGGCTTACTTAGTAATTTATAATCCTTTATAAAAAATTTATGTACCAATCTATTATTGAATATTGTATAATTTCCAGTGTTAAATTTCAATTTCAATAAATTTAGTAAATATAAATTAAATTTCCAATGAATTCATTTATTTGATTTTCAATCCTGTTATTAAATCAATTATCGTCTTATGGATATAATTAACATTCATTCATATCTTAGTACATTAATATTCTCCAATTCTATCTTAATTCTCATTAATGTAATATTTAATTACATTTAATTGCAATAAATCTATTTATTATAGCTTAAATACCAGTGAATTGATAAATCCTGATTTCCATTCCTTTTATTCAACCAGTTATCATATTATGGATAAAATTAATAATAATTTCAATTATTACCTTAATTTACATTAACGTAATATTTAATTAGATTTATTGCAATTAATTTTCAATTTAATTTAACAGGCTAAACAAATAGGTAACATATAATAATTGTAACGATCCCGTTTTTGAATCAAATTTAAACTGGTAATTTAAATTAATTTTTGGAATCAAATTGTGGAAAATGAGAATTTTATTGAAACTTAATAAGATATTTGTATATAAATTAATTTTAAATTGAATTGTGAGTTTGAAATTCAAGAATAAATATCTTAGAAAATAAATTGGATTTAAAAGCTATATTTTAAAATTTAATAAGAAATTGTTTTCAAATTTTAATAGATATAATATGTATTTTGGAAGTTATGATTTAAATTCAATATAATTTAAATTTCTAAAAAAAGCCATTTAAGGAATAAATTCTAATATACATATATGTATACATGTTTGTTTATTTATATAAATAAATATTTATTTAAAGATATAATAGTTCCAAATTAAATAAGATTTGCAAAAGCTTTATAAACTAAGAAATGTATATGTGTATGATTTATTTGTTAAGTGTACAAATTGTTTTTAATCCATTTCTCTTTAAAAGTTGTAAAAGTAAAATAAATACAAATGTATGTAAATAATTTGTATAAACATGTAAACACAAGTTAATAAGGTTAAAACAAAATTTATAAAATGATTTAAAAGAGGGATATAAACATAAATTTGATATCTTTAACATTTGTAAGCAATTTAAACAAAGGGATAGACAAATTTTAACATGAATTAAACAAGTGGCATTTAATTCTCTTAAATTTTTATTAATATGTATTAAAAGAAAAGAAAAAAAATACTACTATTCTCAGTTTATAATTTCCAAACCTGAGAAATGAAATCCAAACCTGAACAAAGAAAAAGCAATCAAGAAAGAAAATCATCTCAGCAAGCAGAAAATTCAAACTCAGCATGGAAGTTTTCAAGATCGAAATAAATCCTAAGCAAAGCTTCAGATCAATAAATCAAAACAGAAAGACAAGATTATCAAAACCTGGAAAATCAAATTCAAACAACAGTCTTCTTCTTATAAAGACCTGGAAGATTAAAACCCAGTAGATCGAAAGACAAATTCAACTCAAAACTAGTTCAGATCAGAACATCATCTCAATCAAGCATGCAAGTTCGGGCACCTAAATATATTTCCAGTTTTCAACGTTCCAGACCTCTATTTCCCAATTCCAGTTTTAGGCTCAAAAGTTGTTCTCTGTCTTCAATCAGGTGAGCAAAACTTTTTATTTATTTAAACCTTGATCTGCTTTTTTTTTCATGAATGAGTGAAGCAATGCTAGAATGTGTTTACTTGAATGAAAATATGTTTGTATATATGTGTAAATATGTATATACATTACTATGCATGCTAAAGAATCAGGCAAATTTGCCTTTGCTTTTCCTACAGGTTTTCAAAACCTATTCAAAAATGAAAATCTCTTTTCCTAATCCTTTCCAGTCTTTGAATTATAAACAAAACATGTTTATATGATCAAGAGCTAGGTTTAAAAATATTTTTAGTGAAATATGAAAGTAATTTTGGCTAGAAAAGAAGATATACAGTAAAACCCAAAATATGTCAAAGTTCAAGTATTTTAATTCTTTGATTTAATTACATAATCTGATTTGGTTTCAAAAACCATGATTTTTAAAAATAAAATTTGGATTTTTAAGTCAGTATTTCGGGAAGAATTTTTGGTTGAACGGAATTGACCTTTTCGCCAAATTCTGACGATCAAAGACGATCTGAGTGAAGCGATTGATACTAATGGTAGATGGAAGGATGGGTTGCTCGGGAAAAATAGTAGAAATTTTTTTCCAATGACCGGTGTAGCCTGGGAAAGGTAATCTAGGGTTTAAGATACCCAATTTGGTTAATACTGTTCATCGTGCTCGTGTTGCAACGTGGGTTGATCGTAGTGAACCGAAACTGGAGGAAATGAAGAAGGGGATGGCGGTGCAGCTCTAGGCGAGGCGACGCGTTGTCTGATGGTTGGAGGAGGATGAATGAGGTGTTTTTGGTGATCGTAGTTGGTTCCAGGTTTGGCTCAACATGCTCGATCTTGTTTGTGGGTTTGTGTTGCAGAATTTGTGATCGGTTTCGATGGTTTAGGAGATGGTTAATGTGTCAGAGGTTGCAAGGATGGTCAGAGTCGCCTCGGTCAACTGTGCAGGTGCACCATCTCGTGGGTGTGTCAATTTGTTTTGGTTCTCTGGGTATTGAGGAAACTTAGATCAAACTCGAAGCATTTGATTTATCGTCTCGAGGAACTTCAAAACTTGGCTCGAAGTAAAGTTTGGTAAGCTGGGGGTTTAGTTCGAATAGCTGTGGTTTTGCCTCGGGTATTTATAACAGTTACAAACTTAATAAAGGAAAGATTTAAAAAATTTAAATTAATCTAGTTCAAATTATTTCTTAAATCTAATTCCTTATAAAATAAATGTTCTATCTTGATTTAAGAAATGGTAAGATTTGTTTAACATAAATGTATAAAGTTAAATTCTTAAGTTATTTTAAATTTAATTTGAAATGTAATTAGGCGGTTAGTTAAAAAGGTAAATGTTTAAATGTATATGTTAATCATAATTAAGTAATGGTTTACCTTAAAAGTTAAATTATGGTTTGATGATTTAAAATTACTTAATATAAGTAATTGAGGGTGAATAATTAATGGTTTCAAAAATTGATTAATCGAGTGTTTAAAGGTTGGTTAATTATGGAATAATTAATTAATGTGATAAATTGATTAAGGTAATTAATTTGAGAATAATTAGTTAATTAAAGGTTTATAAGTTATTAATTTAAGAAGTAATTAATTAATTAAAGGATGGTTAACTAATAATTAATTAATTGTAAAAGTTAATTAAGTAAATAGGGGTAATTACTTATTAATTAGGATTAAGTAATTAAATGATAATTAACTAAGAGTTAATTAATTAATTAAGGATAATTAACTAAAGAATAATTAAATAATTAAGGATTAATTATGTAATGATTAAAGATTGATTCATTTGTTAATTAAGGTTGGTTAATTACATTAATTAATGTCAAATGATTTGTAATTAATTAATCAAAATTTGATAATTAATTCATAAGCAATCAATTTAATTGGAAATTAAATTGAATTAATTAGGATTTGAATAATTAATTAATCCTACTTATAAATGATTATTGAATGCTAGGATTGTTCGTATTGTGAAATGCCTTAAATTGTTTGTTATCTCTAGACTATAATATTCTGTTCTGTGAATTGAGCTGTGTGTAGTTTATTTGTTTATTTAATTATTTATTTTATTTTTTTATCTGTAATACATTTATCTATGAATCTGTGAACGAAGATAAGCGTTATAGGATTATACCGCTTATCGATATTGATGTATTTGGATCTGTGCTGATTGATGATGTTGCACTATTGCATGTAAAACCCCAGGACTACACCTTACACACACAAATATGGATTGCACGAGGAAATCAGTTAAGTCATAAATATTTGAATTAAATATTTTAAAATGATTTTTAAAGTTGAATTTTGAATCCAAATAGTTTTGGAAATGGATTTGAGTTGAAAGTGAAAAGCTTTTGAAAAGGGATTTCAAAAATAAAAGTTATTTTGTATAACTTAATAAAGTTTTGAAATTTAAATAATTTGATTTGAATTTGAATTCAATATTTGAAATTGAATTCAATGATTTGGAAAATATGGTTTAAAAAGGTTATACAAGTTATAAAGGTGTTTACATGGGTTTTAAACCATTTTAAAAAAGTATTGTTTTGGGAATTTAAATTTAAACTCAAGTTTTATACTTGAATGGATTTAACTTACATAAATGTAATCAGACTTTTCCAAAATGAAAACTATTTGTTTTAGAATAATAAAAGCTTTCGTATAAGGAAAGGATTTCCAATTTGGGTTGAAAAGTTTCAAGTTCAAAAAGAAATTGTCAATTGTTGAAAGCTATGAATGAACCTTTGTGAAAGATTATTAAATCTTGTTTTGAAATCAAAGAGGAATTTAAATGGTGTATCTTTTATATAAAAGATATGAGTTGGAAATGGTTTTGAAAGCTATAAATTAAGTCTTTGGGTTAATAATTGGATGAGATAATCCAATTTGAAAAGGAAGTTGTTTTGAAAAGCTGTGAATGAATCTTTGTGAAAAAATGGTAAACTTTGTGAATTGAATCTTTTTGTTTAAATATTAGAAATGGTAATTTGTTTAAACCATTTGAAAGAAAGGTTTTGGACTTTAAAGTTGTGACTTAACCGAAATCCCAATATCTATATGTTTCTAAATATTGCGCTCATTATTCGGTTTAGTCGGGAGAGGACCTTTGTGTCATGTAACCTATTCCGAATAATGATACGACGTTATGGATAACATTTGAAGACCGGTGGTGAAGACCGAGTATTTCCAATAACGAAAGGATAACCCGTCGATTTTCTCCGCACTGAGTCTCGCCGGTATAGAGATTCCCTAAGTGATGGGAAGTCCAATCGGGATTGTGAATACCCAGATTTGCAAGGGCTTCTTTGGAAGTACCTTTGGTTCTATTCGAACCTGGAGCAGATTTGTATGGATGTGTGTCTGACATTACACTTTGAGATGTAAAACCATTTTCTATCAAATACATTTCTGTTTGGTGGCGGAGATTTATTCTCTTAGCTTAACACCCTTCTCTGAGACACACAAGCTCAGAGGTTATGTAGTTGATGGTTACTAGTGATACATTTCCAATTTGGTAATGTGGCATACGAAGTGTTGTTGATCATTTGTTGATCAAAGCATGACTTTGTGAAAAAGCATAGCTTTGTGGACGAGACCTCATTGAGCCTCACAACCCGGTAATGGTCGAAACAGGAAAGATGTGGCAAGGTTGCAGGGGTCGTGCCCCTAGGGTATGTCCATTCCTTCTGGAAAAGGGTGGTATCATGGTGTGGAGTACAGATATTTAACTTATGTGGACATTGTAAATTTATTATTGTGTGATGTTGTTGTTGTAGAGGTACCTCGGATAAAGGTCGCAAATGACCGGGGGTGGCATATCTTAGGTCTTACTCCCGGGATGATTCTCGGGGCGTCCCTCTAGAGGCGTACCCATGTGGCAATGGAAAGTTCCTTGGCCTGACCATTTGTTGGAAATCCAATCATCCAATACGCGCCTTGTACGGTTTTAGTTGTAGAACCTACCATTTAATATGGTAGCTATAGTAGTCATACTATAATGGTACGTATGCTAGCTAAGATTAATATTATACTTGCAAATGTTTTTTGCACTATGCACTAATAATAATATCAAATGGATTTCGCGTAGTAAGCATTTTTGACTATCATAAGGAGAAATCTCCCCCAAGTGTGCAATTGCATGGTGTGCGTGCTGGGAGGCCTTATGGTAGTTACATTTTCCAAAAAAAGCATTGCGGATTTCAATGTTTTTAAAAAATCTTTTGTTGTTTGTTTTAAAGATAAAACTGTTTTTGTTTGCTCATACCAGTCCCATGACTGACCTGGAGTTTATTGTTTCTTTCCTATACTCTGGGTGCCCATAATTTTCCACATGGGTGGTCTAGAGTTGGGTTTCAGATAATCCCATAGTAGGTGTAGATTCGATAGCTTTTGGAATCATTGGTTTGGTAGCATTTGGAGATCTTCTTCAGTCTTTGGATGACTGACCTTACTTAGTTCAGCTTGATGAGGGTTCGAGCTAGCTTTGGATTGAAGATGGAGTTTTTGGAGTTTGGCATTGAAGTCATTGTCTTTCCGCTGCTATTGTCTCTGCTATTGTCTTGTATCTATCTTGGACATATTGATAGTCATTTGTATTTGATATTCAGTTGTATCTGATCTTGTATCAATTGTGTATCACTGATATATGATATATTATTATTCTTCCGCTGTGTTGCTATACTCAATGTGTTATAAGATCCGGTGAACCAGATTCGACGTTTGAATCTGCGGCATTTGAATATAGATGATATGTTCAGTGCCGACTTTCGAAGGTCGAGTCAGGGCCGTTAACTTTGGTATCAGAGCTGAAGGATGAAACTTTAGCTCAGGAGTATAACATATTAGGTAGCTCATTAGAGATAGGGTGGAGTATACCCTAGAATGAGTATATCTCTAAGATATGCGTCCGTGTGCCTCAGTAAATTATTTTACTATTTACTGATAGTGAGTATGAGTGCAAGAAGAGGATGAGATAGGGGATAGGGGAATACCACTACAAATGGTCAATACTCTGCAACAGTGGAAACAACTTTCTTCTCAATCTCCTTTGATTCAATTTCCATTCTTTGATGTCTTCGTAGCAGCTCCAGGAAAAAAGCTTTGATATATTTGCATGGGGCATAAACTCCAGATGGGTCAGAATTGTTTGTTTGGATGAATTGTTTGCTTTGGTTGCTATGGTTGATAGGTATACCTTGGTTTCTAAACTAAAAAAGTGTTGGGATTTTATCCATATATCTGTCTATTCTTTTGGGTCCAGATATATTCTACGAATGGTTAGTTATCCCTTCGAACTAACCAGTGCCCTTGCATATTTCGTAGATCTGGTGACCCAAGTATCTTGTGTAATATTGAAAGAGTTTGTTCTCATATTATTGGTGATATTCTGATTTGGTAAGCCAAATGCAAAATGGATATCTCAGTTTGATATGGTGATTCATCTCTCTATCTTCTATCTGTTCTTTTGTTGTTTCCTTGTCTTGCAACTTTCGAGGACGAAATTTTCTTAAGTGGGGAATCTGTAACGATCCCGTTTTTGAATCGAATTTAAATTGGTAATTTAAATTAATTTTTGGAATCAAATTGTGAACAAATGAGAATTTTTTTCCAAATTTAATAAGATTTGTAGATAAATTAATTTTAAATTGAATTCTGAGTTCGAAATTAAAGAACATATATCTTAGAAAATAAATTGGATTTAAAAGCTATATTTTAAATGTTAATAAGTAATTGTTTTCAAATTTTAATAGATATAACATGTATTTTGGAAGTTATGATTTAATTCAATATAATTTAAATTTCTAAAAAAGGTCATTTAAGGAATAAATTCTAATATACATATATGTATACATGTTTGTTTATTTATATAAATAAATATTTATTTAAAGATATAATGGTTTCAAATTAAATAAGATTTACAAAAGATTTATAAACTAAGATGTAACAACCCGCATATTTATCGATTGTATATTTAAATATTTTATTTAAATATTTCATCGTTCGTCGGGTTTTAGTCCGAAAACCTACTTTTAGCAAACAGTCGAATTAGGACTCGAGACCCCTTCCATTGAGTTCAAAATGCTTTTTGCAACCATTTTGAGTATAAACATTTATATGTTTGGAGCTAGCTAAAAATTTGACCTTTTTCACTTTAGGTTTGGGTTTGGGTTTAGCCCACTAGCCAACTTAATACCCCAAACCGAACCACTTCTCTTCATTCATTCCCTCTTCCTTATCTTTTCAGTTCTAAAGAGAATAATGGGGGAAAAGAAAAGGAATTAAAATCCTAAGCCCTAGTTTCCATTTGCAAATCAAGTTCTAGCTCCAAATTCAAAGAGAAGCATTGATAAGTATCATCTCCTTCTTCTCCAACTCATTCTCTCTTTGATTTCAGAAAATTCCTAAACCTAATTTGGGAATTGTTTCTATTTTAAGCTTAGATTCAAGCATCTTGTGTTGAGATTGAAGTGTGGTTGATCTTCCTTTGTCTTCAAGCTTCTCATTCATTGTTTTGGGTTCAAAGGTGAGATTTTTATCTCACATCTATGTCTATAACTATCTTTGAATGTTGGGTATGAATTCCTAACACTTATCCATGTGCATTTGCTTTTGGTTTGGATTGATTTGGTATATATTTCAACTTTTGGTGTTTTGAAAGCAAAATCTATGAAAATCCTTTTATGGATGTTTGAACAAGTTTTTGGTGATGCGTCGAAGAGCCTATAGAGCCGGGTTGCCGATTGGCATAAATCCCTAGCGCCATTGCTCGTTCGGTTGTGAATTAGATGAGATTGCACATCAATTATATAGGCAAAAAAACTTCCCAAGCACCAGTCAGTCGACTGGCTGTAGCTAATAAGCATTTCGAGGGCTGTCTGCAGAGGCTTAGGGGCTCTGTTTCCTGCGTCAGTCGACTGAGTCTCTGAGCTCATTCGACTGGCCTGCTCCTAATTGCCTGTTATGCCTATTTTTTCCAATTTTGTTTATGATTCCAATTTTTATCGATTCGTGGTTCTCCGATTCATTGTTGTCATTTCTTATCGACTTCGATGACTTCATTTTCGGGATTTTTGTGAACATACATTTTGATGGATTCGGAATAGATTTCTTTGGATTTTATTCACGTCTTTGTACGTGAATTTTGGTGATTGATTGATTCTATAATCATTTCTACAATTTGTCACCTTAAAAATATAAAGGTTTCAATACTAGTAGTAAATATCAAAACTCTTTTATCAAAACGATTTCAACTCTATTTTCAATAACAAGCTTGTTTATAAAACTGTTTTCCAATCTACTAGCATATACAAACCTTTATCTCACTCGTATGAGAAATCTAATTGAATGACTTAGTAAAACAAGTGGTATGAAACACTTGCGTTCACTTCGTCGGTTAATTCTTAGACTTGTTCGATTGAATCTCTTATGATAATTTTCTAGTGAAGATCTATAATTTGTTCGTAAATATTTAAGTTAAGCTAGTGGTTATGGGACATGAAGCTAAGCTATATATTTACTAGCTTAGTGTAATTGAAACATTTCGATGATCGATGATGATCGTTTTATGGTTTAGACTAGCAATGTGCAATGTCTCTTTGTCCAAGTGGGGGACAGTACCTCGTTATGTTGAGCTTTGCCTCTCTTTGCCCACTTAGGGGGATTATACCTCGATTTTGAGGAGCTTTGGCTCATCAGGAGGAGCTTCGGCTCATCAGGAGGAGCTTCAGCTCGTAGTCCGCAATGGGGGACTATACCCTGTCAGGAGGAGCTTCGGCTCATCAGGAGGAGCTTCAGCTCATAGTCCGCAATGGGGGACTATACCCTGTCAAGAGGAGCTCCAGCTCATTTTTATGGGATAACGACCCATTTTGTGATAAACGTGTTGGTGAGTTTTCATGCTCCCGTCTTGTGATAGGCCTCTTCTCCCCTTTTTTGTGATTTCTGGATTTCCATTGATGATTTCTAGAATTTGTGTTTCACCGATTTTCATGATTTACATTGATAAGTTTTAGCATTGGCGAATTTATGTGTCATTAACTTTTGTGATTGGCATTGATATAATTGTCAATATTTATGGTTTAGTGAATAAAAATAAAGAGTATGAGATTCCTTTTTATCTTTGAGAAGATTCTTATGATATTGATTAATCTCTTGTTGATTTTCAATTACATACTTATCACAATATGGCTTTATGGTTATCATATGTGTTTGTCATATCTCTTATTTTATATCATTTCATTGAATATTTATAGTTAGACCGATCCGTTTATTATTTTCTTATTAAATAATACTCGGGTCAGACCAAGATGTTACAGGTGCTTCTACTTGGCTCTTCATTTGGGATTATTATCCTGACTTTTGGCTAACTACTTAGATTAGTAGTTTTTGGTTGTATACATTTGAGATATAGACTCATTGATGTATACTTATTCTTTTGTGTAGCACTTGTAACTATCCTTTTTGTGATATTGTGGATCTTGTTTGACCACTACTCTGATATACACTTTTATGTGTAATATTCATATCTGTTTCCACCTTTGAGATATGAACTTCTGTGACTGATTTATGTTATGCTTATTTCTATATATTTTTTCCGAAGATATCATAGCCACTATGCAGTAGCTTTGAGTTTGCATCAGCATGTCGGATTCCCTTTTGAAATGAAATGCATGTTATACTATCTGACATATCAGTGCTCGCACAAAGCAATTACACAGATGGTCGCTCCTCAACAGCCTTATTCACCGCAATAGTTGACGGCATTACCCTGTAGTGTCCTTGGCTAGCGTGGGTATAGAGGTGGGGCGTCACAACTTGGTATCAAAGCCAGGTTTCGATCCTGGGACCTGTGGGTTATGGGCCCACCACGCTTCCGCTGCGCCGGTCAATCTAGTGCTACTCCACATGATGGAGTATTCATGTCTGCTCAGCAGCTTTTAGATCTCATGAAGAATGCTCAAGCTGCCGGACCCATCCCAGAGCCTACTCATCCTAGATCCGGTTTTGCACGCTTGTGCAGAGACTATATCGATTTGGGTGGAAGGCCATTCAGGGGTCCGAAAGCGTAATAGAAATTCAAGCTTGGCTCAAATTGTGCGATCGCATCTTTTCTCGCATGAACCTTATTGTTCTACATCGAGTCCAAGTGGCTTCTAGCATGCTCCAAGAAAGAGCATTAGATTGGTATCAGAGCCAAACTTCAAAACAATATACAATAATCTAGCAAGGATCATTGTCCTAAGTCTTCCTTAGGAGTCGTGCCTTAGGATTTAATTCGTGTCTCGTACCGTTCTATCCTATTTTCTTTTATGATTCCTTGTTTTATCAATCAAGATTTGTTTGATAATCATTTTGAGAATAACTTTTCTTCTTCTTTCTTTCTTTCTTAAAGAAGAGAACGTGCTATCATTTATGTTTCTAAATCATTAAAGCCTATCGAGACTAGATATGCCATTCATGATCTAGTGCTCGCGGCTATTGATTTCACTTTTAGAATTTGGCATCATCATTTTTGGATGAGCAATTTGTTCTCTACCCCGATCATAAATCTTTAGAATATTTATTTTCTCATAACGAACTTAATGTTGGATAGAGTTCCTTGCATTTTATGATCTTAATATTCTATGTATACTCCCGGAAGGGAAATTATGTTTCCCATGCCCTTAGTCGTAAGCAACAAGTGGTTGTCTTTTTGATGATGTTCGAATGGAATGATCTTTTACCAAGTTCATCGGACGTTTCGATGTACCTTGTTTTATTGGGCCTCGTCTCATTTCTTTTATGGGCTTGCGTCCGATGTTCTTTTATGGTGTTTGGTTCATTGGACGTACCGTTTTTGTACTGCGTCGATGTTTCGAATTATTTGAGCTTTGGTTCATCTGGCGTACCGTCATTGTACTATGCCGCTGTTTCAAATTATTCGAGTTTCTAGTTTCTCGGGCGTACTGATATTATACTACGTCATTGCACCAGCTTAATTTTATGTTATTCATGACGTTTTCTCACGTCTTTCTACTACGGAAATGCCTTAGGGATTATGATTTTTATTCTTGAGCTCGGTGTTATTAAGGAAATTGAAGTTTCACCAGATTTGACTTATGATAAACATTCAATTCGCATCATTGCTTCAGAGATTGAGTGCCTTCGGAATAAAGATGTTCTTCTTGTGAAAGTTCAATGGTTCTCAGATCATAAGGATTGCTCTTGGGAATCCTAGGAATTCATCGAGCGATCCCTTTCAGGCTTACTCTTTCATGCTCTTTATGGTGAACTCCTATTTCAAATTTCTTTCGTGTTGATATGCTTTTACGGTTGTTACTCTTTATTTTCTTCTTAAGTATTGCGAGGACGCAATTTCTTTAAGGAGGGGAGTCTGTAACAACCCGCATATTTATTGATTGTATATTTAAATATTTTATTTAAATATTTCATCGTTCATCGGATTTTAGTCCGAAAATCTACTTTTAGAAAATAGTCGAATTGGTACTCGAGACCCTTTCCATTGAGTTCAATATGCCGTTTGCAACCTTTTTGAGTATAAACATTTATATGTTTGGAGCTAGCTAAAAATTTGACCTTTTTCACTTTGGGTTTGGGTTTGGGTTCAGCCCACTAGCCAACTTAATAACCCAAACTGAACCACTTCTCTTCATTCATTCCCTCTTCCTTGTCTTTTCAGTTCTAAAGAGAATAATGGGGGAAAAGAAAAAGAATTAAAATCCTAACCCATAGTTTCCATTTGCATATCAAGTTCTAGCTCCAAATTCAAAGAGAAGCATTGGTAAGTATCATCTCCTTCTTCTCCAACCCATTCTCTATTTGATTTCAGAAAATTCCTAAACCTAATTTGGGAAATGTTTCTCTTTTAAGCTTATATTCAAGCTTCTTGTGTTGAGATTGAAGTGTGGTTGATCTTCCCTTGTCTTCAACCTTCTCATTCATTGCTTTTGGGTTTAAAGGTGAGATTTTTATCTCGCACCTATGTCTATAACTATCTTTGAATGTTGGGTATGAATTCCTAACACTTATCATGTGCATGTGCTTTTGGTTTGGATTGATTTGGTATATATTCCAGCTTTTGGTGTTTTGAAAGCGAAATCTATGAAAATCCTTTTATGGATGTTTGAACAAGTTCTTAGTGATGCGTCGAAGAGCCTATAGGGCCGGGTTGTCGATTGGCATAAATCCCTAGCACCATTGCTCGTTCGGTCGCAAATTGGATGAGATTGCACATCAAGCACCAGCCAGTCGACTGACCTTTGCAGTCAATCAACTGGCTGTAGCTAATAAGCATTCTAAGGGTTGTCTATAGAGGCTTGGGGGCTCTGTTTCCTGCAGTCAGTCGACTGACTCTCAGAGTTCAGTCGACTGACCTGCTCCTAATTGCCTATTATGCCTATTTTTGCCTATTTTGTTTATGATTCCATTTTTTATCGATTCGTAGTTCTCCTATTCATTGTTGTCATTTATTATCGACTTCGATGACTTTATTTTCGGGATTTTTATGAACATACATTTTAATGGATTCGGAATCGATTTCTTTGGATTTTATTCACGTCTTCGTACGTGAATTTTGATGATTGATTGATTCTACAATCATTTCTACGATTTGTCACCTTAAAAATATAAAGGTTTCAATACTAGTAGTAAATATCAAGACTCTTTTATCAAAACGATTTCAACTCTATTTTCAATATCAAGCTTGTTTATAAAACCGTTTTCCAATCTACTAGCATATACAAACCTTTATCTCACTCGTATGAGAAATCTAATTAAACGACTTAGTAAAACAAGTGGTATGAAACGCTTGCGTTCACTTCATCGGTAAATTCTTAGACTTGTTCGATTGAATCTCTTGTGACAATTTTCTAGTGGAGATCTACAATTTGTTCGTAAATATTTAAGTTAAGCTAGTGGTTATGGGACATGAAGCTAAGCTCATATATTTACTAGCTTAGTGTAATTGACACTTTTTGGTGATTGATGATGATCGTTTTATGGTTTAAAATAGCAACGTGCGATGTCTCTTTGTCCACGTGGGGGACAGTACCCCATTACGTTAAGCTTTGCCTCTCATTGTCCATGTGGGGGGACTATACCTCGATTTTGAGGAGCTTAGGCTCATCAGGAGGAGCTTCGGCTCATCAGGAGGAGCTTCGGCTCATCAGGAGGAGCTTCGGCTCATAGTCCGCAATGGGGGACTATACACTATCAGGAGGAGCTTCGGCTCATCAGGAGGAGCTTCGGCTCATCAGGAGGAGCTTCGACTCATAGTCCGCAATGGGGGACTATACCCTGTCAAAAGGAGCTCCGGCTCATTTTTATGGGATAACGACCCATTTTGTGATACACATGTTGGTGAGTTTTCATGCTCCTGTCTTGTGATAGGCCTCTACTTCCCCTTTTTGTGATTTTTGGATTTCCATTGATGATTTCTAGAATTTGTCTTTCACCAATTTTCATGATTTACATTGATAAGTTTTATCAATAGTTGTGCATTGGTGAATTTGTGTGTCATTAACTTTTGTGATTGGCATTGATATAATTGTCAATATTTATGGTTTAGTGAATAAAAATAAAGAGTATGACATTCCTTTTTATCTTTGAGAAGATTCTTGTGATATTGATTAATCTCTTGTTGATTTTCAATTACATACTTATCACGGTATGGCTTTATGGTTATCATATGTGTTTGTCATATCTCTTATTTTATATCATTTCATCGGATATTTATAGTTAGACTGATCCATTTATTATTTTCTTATTAAATAATACTCGGGTCAGACCGAGATGTTACAGATGCTTCTGCTTGACTCCTCATCTGGGATTATTATCCTGCCTTTTGGCTAACTACTTAGATTAGTAGTTTTTGGTTGTATACATTTGAGATATAGACTCATTGATGTATATTTATTCTTTTGTGTAGCACTTGTAACTATCCTTTTTATGATATTGTGGATCTTGTTTGACCACTACTCTGATTTACACCTTTATGTGTAATATTCATATCTGTTTCCGCCTTTGAGATATGAACTTCTGGGACTGATTTATGTTATGCTTATTTCTATATTTATTTTCGAAGATATCATAGCCAATGTGTAGTAGCTTTGAGTTTGCATTGGCATGTCATATTCCCTCTTGAAATGAAATGCATGTTATACTATCTGACATATCGTTGCTCGCACAAAGCAATTACACGGATGGTCGCTCCTCAACGGCCTTATTCACCGTGATAGTTGACGGCATTTGTAAGGACCTGATTCTTCGACTTCCGAAAACTGACATCAATACGTTCACTGTATCAACTGCCGAGCAACCGAATGCCGGAAAACCGAACACTTAGGGTTTTAAGAAAAAGAAAAAAGGTAGAAGAAAAGGATAGAAGAAGAGAGAAAAGATAGGACAGAAAGAAATAACAACAGAACAATACAACATTAGAATCTCACAATCGCAGCGGAACAACATATAATACATAAATGAATAATCTTTAAACAAAGAACTATATCAATTATTACATTTTATACATTACATTACATCATCAGAGTGTACAACAACAAACAACAACAAACAACGGAAAAAGAAAATACTATATACTAGTGATTACGCCATGCCATCCACCTTGCCTCCAACAACTCCTGAATTCCAGAATATCCTGATAAACCTGTCTCTTGACTGCCCGTGTGGAAATTGGTGGGCACCCAGAGTTTAGAAAGGAAAAAAATAAACTCCGAGTCAGTCATGTGATTGGTGTGAGAACTCAAAACAGTTTATTTATCTTTAAAATCAAAATATAGGAATATTTTTAAAGTCAATTCGCAATGCTTTTAAAAATGAGACTACCATAAGGCCTTCCACACATACACAATGCAAACGCAGAATCGGAGGAGATTTCTCCTTATGATAGTCAAAGATGCTTGATACGCATTAAAAAAGAACATTTGATATTATTGCTAGCGCATAGTGTAGAAAAAATCATTTCGAAAATAAAGATATAAATCTTAGCCAACATACGACCATTATCGTATGCCTACTATAGCTACCATCCAAACAGTGGGGCGCCACCATAAGTGAATGATAGGTTCTACAACTAATACCGTACAAGATCGTATTGTTTCTTTGGATTTCCAACAAATGGTCAGGCCAAGGAACTTCTCATTTCCACATGAGAACGCCTCTGGAAGGACGTCCCCGAGAACCAAACCGGATCTCTTCCAACACAAGGCCGCGTTACCCCTAACTGGGTAACTACTGACACGAGTATGCCATCCCCCGGTCCTTTGGGACCTTTATCCGAGCGCTCGTAACCAACATCACACAATCATAAATAAAGTGTTTCAACATGAGTAAGTATCTGTGCTCCATACCATGATACCACCCTTTTCCAGAAGGAAATGCACATACCCTAAAGGGAGCTACCCCTCATAACCTTGCTGCATCTTTCCTGTTTTGACCATTCCGAGGTGTGAGGCTCGACGAAGTCACGTCTACAAACACACGCTTTATACCAAAGCTGTGCTTTGGGTCAACAAATGATCATAGAAATGATCACAAAGATAAGTGATCAAACAAATGATCATATCACAAATGATCAAACAATGATCATTTCTCAGCAACACTCAGCATGTCACATTACCAAATTGGGGATATATTGCTGATAACCTTCAACTACATAACCTCTGAGCTCGTACGTCTCAGAGAAGGGTGTTAAGCTAAAAGAATAAACTCTCCGCCACCAACAGAAATTTATTTGAAAGAAATCAGCTTTATATCTCAATTTGTAATGTCAGACATACTATCCATACAAGTCTGTTCCTGAATCGAACAGAACCGAAGGCACTTACAAAGAAGTCCTTGCAATCTGGATATTCACTAATCACGACCGGACTTCCCATCACATATGGAGTCTCTATACCGGGGACCAGTTGATGCATAGACATTCGATGAGTTGTCCTTTCGTTTTCAAAAATATCCGGTCTTCAACACCGGTCATCAATGTTATCCATTACGTCGTATCACTATTCGGAATGGGTAATTCGAATAACGAGCGCAATAATTTAAAAATAAGTGTGGCATTCAAATTCAGCAAATCCCAACAAATACTGATTCAAAGGTAAATATTGATAGTCGGTTATTGAACTATCAATTGATATGCAGAACATCACCAGATTCCAAATAATTTTCTAAATTATTTATTTTCCAAAAATATCTTTACAAGATATATAATTTTCACACTTCAACCATTTTGAAAACAATTTTCAAAATCACTTTTCACCTTTACCACTTTTGAAAACATGTTTCAAACATTTCCTTATGCGAAAATACTTTCATTTCAACATGGTTCATTTAAACCAATTAAATAAATCCTTAACGATTAACTTTATATTTACGTTTCAAATCCGTAAATTTATTTCCACTCTTCAAAAATAAATCAACGTTTATTTTTAAACAAATTCCCCTTTTCATTTATAAATTGCATAGCGAATTTATATTCCAAAATATTTATGAATATACAATTTCAATTATTCATTTTCAATTTATCTTCAAAAAGGTAAATTCTCAAAATGTTCAAAATGTTTCATTTCTCATTGGAAAAACATTTCCATACTTACTTATTCATAAGTAATTCACAAGTCTATTTATTTTCAACACTTGGAAAATATTCAATATACTTAAATCAAAATTAAGTGTATATTTCATTCTTTAAGGAAATCATTCTCTTAAACATATTTACTTGGGCCAAAACGAATGTTGCGTAAAACATCGTTACGACAACCCAAAATCACTAGTATAGGGATTCGAATTTAAGATAGATATATAAATCCCAATACTAAATAAAACATTTCCTTTCGGAAATCATTTACTATAACAACAGTGTTATAGTCCACCATTTCCTTCTATTTCTCGAGAACGTCTATTTCAACAATGAATGTTGAAATCTATGGTTTCGAATCTTAATACATTTTGAAAACATCGTTAGATCGTTTTAATTTTATTTAAAATATCACATCCAAAACATTTTCTTTAACATATTATTTACTATTCAAAAACGTGAATATACTTCGGTAACCAATTTCATCATTTCTATTCATTCTACTTTAAAGAATTATTCACTGTCTAAAACTTGAATATAACTCCATAAATAAGTTATAACAATTTACTTATCAAAATAAGTCGTTTGCGGATTTATAAAACAACGTTTATTAATTCCATTTCTATTTATTTTATAACAACTTCCTTTTATAAATCTCCTTTATTAACCTATTAAATTTCATATCTCAATGATATACTAAAAGTTCATGTTATAAATTAAATGCTTATAAGTTATTTGTTTACAAAAATCGTTCTTTTAAACTTCCTAAATTATAAATCTTATAACTTATAAGATTCATTTATTTATCCAAATCTATTCCTTTAATAACTTTACAAATTTTATAAACCTACTGCTTATAAAATTCCATTTATAACTTCACCGTTTATAATTCTGTAAATTTCATTCATTAATGAAATTCATTTACAATTCATTCTAACACTTATAAAAACTCGTTTTATAATTCAAATGTTTTAATTTATAAATATCAATTTATAAATCTCTTATATTAATCAATTTATACTATTATTTTAAAACATCTTTAATCTCCTTTATAATTTCATCATTTTCTTAGATTTATAAAATAATCAAATTTTATAAATCCTATATTTCAACTTTATACAATAAACTCAGAAATCCAATTTAAATTATTTCATAAAATCATTAACCCCATATTTTCAAAAATCAACTTTTTACTATATTTCTCAAAAATCATAATTTTTATAACTTTAAAATTATAACGTTTATTTATTTTAAAATGAATCAATTCCAAAAATATTTTATAAACGTATACTTTCAAAAAAAATCAATTTTAAAATCCTTTTAAAATTCCAAAATTGGCCCAATGATGCTACATACCAAATAGTCAATCACGACAACAACGACATCATATATCGATATGATAATCAATCAAATATCAAAATATCTGAAATCAAATAAATACTGTTGAGGAATCCAGTTGGATCCCTCCAACCTGTTTCCCTGCATCCAAAGATGTTAGCACAATACCAATTCCGTTCCAGTACAAAATTATCGCGGTATATGGGATTTAAAATATTATCCGCTTAATAGACGGCGCAATAGGGTCTCATCCGCTATATACTGCGGGAAATCAATTCCAAGTACATAAATAATTCCAATTTCACTGTTTATGAAATATTCGCGGTATATGTTTTTAATAAATAACATCCGCTTACTAACGGCGCATAATGTCTATTTTAACAATCAATAGATAACAATCATCATTCAAACATGCATTCAAGAATTTTAAATCTAACTATTCAAAATTTAAAATCGAAACCGATTCGATTGAGTGAGAAGTTCTCACCTTGATTTCAATTTCGTTTTAGCTTTTATTTCGAATAAAATTAAACGGATGTTTAATTTTACTCGAAATTCTTACTAACTTCCAATGACTCTAATCCAATTCCATAGCGTAGTGCTCGTCCATACGATTCCAACGCAACTGGTTTCGCGTGTTTTCGACCTCGTATGAAAAAGATATGATTTTTAGAACTTACACGAATTTATAATTAAAATTTACAACATATTTAATTTTTTTCTAAACCTAACTTAATCAACACCGTAGAATCTCCATCCCCCCCCATCAGGACCGTGCGCACCTTCCACTCCCCTCACGCGTTCCTTCCAGTAAACCAAACCCATGAAGCCGCCTATTAGGGTTTTCGAACGCACCACATACAAACGTCGATAGCCCATCTTTTCACCACCATTCGGAGCGCCTCGGCCACCACCACCTTCGGCCAGGAGGAGCTGAAGCTCGGCTATCCCTGTAGCTTGGAAAAGAGCACGAACTTCGGGTGTTTAGGGCCGATTTGCCGTCGATCCGATGCCCCGTTCTTGATCACAGCCGTTCACATCGTAGAGCTCGCGAAGCTCTTCAATTTCCTAGTTGAAGTTGTTGCCTAAAAACGCGTAGATGAGGAGATAAACGAGGGGGAAGTTGATATTTTTTCGGCCATTCATAATAGTGATGGCGGCGGCCTGAAGAAACTAGGGTTAGGTTTCTTTTTTTTTGTTGCAAAATGAAATTTACAAGTCCTTATATAGAAAATTCCAACGACACTATTCATCCCGGATTTTCCAAACTCCAAACGAAGCATGGCGGTTGGCGTTCCTAAGGTTTACCCCGCGTTTCGAACACAATGAAATGTGTTTCGGGAGCTAATTTGGTCATCTGTGCGAGTTATGGCAATAAACGTTCGATTTAAAATTAAATCGGTAAATCAAATTTCAAGGCGTTTTAGCTTGCACCGGACAAACGGTAAATCCGATTGACATGAAATTTGAAACCATACAATAATATCACATTACGGATCCGATGAAACTAGTTTCGTCGAAATCCAAGACTGTTTGAAAAATGACTATTTTAACTCGCCAAATTAATATTAAAACAATTTCGATGCGTTTCGAGCTGCCACGATCAAACGAAAACTCCGATTGACACGAAAATTGAAATCCGATAATAACAAACTATTACGGATCCAATGGAACTAGTTTCGTCCAATTCTGAGACTATTCGAAAATTGGCTATTTTCACTAGTCGATTAAATAAAATATTCAATTTTCACAAATAAAGTCTAAATTCAATTTTAAAAGTTCTATAACATCATTCGAACTCCAACATGATAAAATAAAATTTTACAAATCATTTTCAATCATATTTAACACAATTTTCAATTATTTCTGTATTTTTAACATATTAAATTATCGATTTAATTATCCAATTAAATCCAATTATTCGAAATAAAATTTATTCGACTTATAAATTTCACTTATTAATATTTAAAATTAATTAAATATTCAAATTTTAATTAATAAAAGTTCTAGGTCGTTACATACTTCCCCCCTTAAAAGAATTTCGTCCTCGAAATTATCAAGCAAGAAAAGTTACAGAATCTATTAATTTTCCCAAAATTCATAGTTAAACTTTTTACAAAATCTTTACTAAGTTTTCAAATCATACTTAGTTATCTTTTCAAAAACAACTACGTTTAACTTGCAACTCCAAATTAAAGTTATAGTTTTCAAAAAAATTCCAATTTTTCTAATGCCTTAAATTTTCGGAAAAATTCGCCATAGTCTTCTTTGCGCGGCTCGATCCGGAAAAAAAAATGACAGTATATATATCACAAATATACATCTCATCAAGTGATGAGGCATCCCCCAGGGAAAAAAGTGTAAAAGAACGACATTTAATCCGAGATATGTACCTTATATTTTATTAGCGAGCATATACGGCTAATATAGCACGAAAGCGAGCTCCAAATGCAAAGCAAACGCAATCCGCACCTACTAAACACTCAACAAACAACATGAGAACATGTATATATGAAAATAATATCAACATACATCATATAGCAACATAATAACTATATATGCCAACATAGCAAATGTAGCAAAAGCAATATATTCAACCATCAACCAACTATCATCCAACTAGCATTCATAACCAATAAATATTCATTCTTATTCTCATTAATATTCAATGAACTGGGTTTTCAATTTAATCACATTTGATTCATTAACAGTTGATGTCTTTACTAACATTCAATTAGTTTATATTCACTAATTCATATTCAAGTTGGTTCACTTCTAAATCAAATTCAATTCTATTTAAGATTCACTTAAGGTCCAATTGGATTTCAATTACTTTAGCTTCCAATTTCATTAACACTTAATGAATTATATACAATCAACTAACAATCATATAACAACCAATGTATATTAATTACAACCAAATTCCTTTGCTTATATTCATTCAATTTGGTTTAATTAAATTGATTTTCATTCAACTATTCAACTTTCAATAACATTAGATTTTAATGAATTACACTTACATTCATTATTTCATATCAACTTAATTTACATTCAAGTGATTAACATTTAATCCATTCATTCAATTCAATTACTAAAGTTGAATTTCATTTGTATAACTCAAGTTCACATTTATCATTTAACTTTATTAATTTACTTTGATACCAAAATCAACTTCATTCAACATCACTTGAGTTATACTTCCATTTTACAAAAATCACTTGGTTTTACATAACTTAAATTCCCACTTATAAATCAATTTCAAATTCCAATTCTAAAGTAAATTTCCATTTAACTTTAAATTCATTTTTATTACAACTCATATTCATAAATATATTCATATAGTTTCACTTCTTATATATATATAAGTTTATTTCATAATTGTAAATCACTTTAATCATAATTCAATTCTTATAATTCTTTTTACTTATACAATAATTCTATAATTTAGATTATTCAAACAACTAAACAATCAACTTATATACACTTTAATAATTCTGAAAAATTATTCCTTTATATATAAAATAAAATCAAGGTAAAATTATTTCATTTACCCAATTTAAAACAATATCGTGTCAAATTGTTCTGTACAAGTGTTTAGAGATCCCTATCAACAACGCTGATCACACGTATTAACCAGAATCCATATACCACTCAACAAACCAATCATCACAATATAAAACAATTTTATATTCACTAACAAATACGCCCTCATAGCTATTATTACACTCAAACTCATTCTAGAGTACTACTGACTCTATCCTTAATGAGTAATACCCAACAGAACCATGGTTGTCGCTTAACCATATGCTTTGATACCACAACCCGATTCTTCGACTTTCGAAAACTGACATCAATACGTTCACTGTATCAACTGCCGAGCAACCGAATGCCGGAAAACCGAACACTTAGGGTTTTAAGAAAAAGGTAGAAGAAAAGGATAGAAGAAGAGAGAAAAGATAGGACAGAAAGAAATAACAACAGAACAATACAACATCAGAATCTCACAATCGCAGCGGAACAACATATAATACATAAATGAATAATCTTTAAACAAAGAACTATATCATTTATTACATTTTATACATTACATTACATCATCAGAGTGTACAACAACAAACAACAACAAACAGCGGAAAAAGAAAATACTATATACTAGTGATTACGCCATGCCATCCACCTTGCCTCCAGCAACTCCTGAATTCCAGAATATCCTGATAAACCTGTCACTTGAGAGCCCGTGTGGAAATTGGTGGACACCCAGAGTTTAGGAAGGAAAATAATAAACTCCGAGTCAGTCATGTGACTGGTGTGAGAACTCAAAACAGTTTATTTATCTTTAAAATCAAAGTAGAGGAATATTTTTAAAGTCAATTCGCAATGCTTTTAAAAATGAGACTACCATAAGGCCTCCTGCACACACACACAATGCAAACACAGAATCGGAGGAGATTTCTCCTTATGATAGTCAAAGATGCTTGATACGCATTAAAAAAGAACATTTGATATTATTGCTAGTGCATAGTGTAGAAAAAATCATTTCGAAAATAAAGATATAAATCTTAGCCAACATACGACCATTATCGTATGCCTACTATAGCTACCATCCAAACAGTGGGGCGCCACCATAAGTGAATGATAGGTTCGACAACTAATACCGTACAAGATCGTATTGTTTCTTTGGATTTCCAACAAATGATCAGGCCAAGGAACTTCCCATTGCCACGTGAGAACGCCTCTGGAAGGACGACCCCGAGAACCAAACCGGATCTCTGCCAACACAAGGCCGGGTTACCCCTAACTGGGTAACTACTGACACGAGTATGCCATCCCCCGGTCCTTTGGGACCTTTATCCAAGCTCTCGTAGCCAACATCACACAATCATAAATAAAGTGTTTCAACATGAGTAAGTATCTAGGCTCCATACCATGATACCACCATTTTCTAGAAGGAAATGCACATACCCTAAAGGGAGCTACCCCTTGCTGCATCTTTCCTGTTTTGACCATTCCGGGGTGTGAGGCTCGACGAAGTCACGTCCACAAAGCCACGCTTTATACAAAATCTGTGCTTTGGGTCAACAAATGATCATAGAAATGATCACAAAGATAAGTGATCAAACAAATGATCATATCATAAATGATCAAACAATGATCATTTCTCAGCAACACTCAGCATGTCACATTACCAAATTGGGGATATATTGCTGATAACCTTCAACTACATAATCTCTGAGCTCGTACGTCTCAGAGAAGGGTGTTAAGCTAAAAGAATAAATTCTCCGCCACGAACAGAAATATATTTGAAAGAAACCGGCTTTATATCTCAATTTGTAATGTCAGACATACTATCCATACAAGTCTGTTCCGGGATCGAACAGAACCAAAGACACTTACAAAGAAGTCCTTGCAATCCGGATATCCACTAATCACGACCGGACTTCCCATCACATATGGAGTCTATACCGGGGACCAGTCGATGCAAAGACATTCGACGAGTTGTCCTTTCGTTTTCAAAAATATCCGGTCTTCAATACCGGTCATCAATGCTATCCATTACGTCGTGTCACTATTCGGAATGGGTAATCCGAATAACGAGCGCAATAATTTAAAAATAAGTGTGGCATCCAAATTCAGCAAATCCCAACAAATACCCATTCAAAGGTAAATATTGATAGTCGGTTATTGAACTATCAATGGATATGTAGAACATCACCAGATTCCAAATAATTTTCCAAATTATTTATTTTCCAAAAATATCTTTACAAGATATATAATTTTCACACTTCAACCATTTTGAAAACAATTTTCAAAATCACTTTTCACCTTTACCACTTTTGAAAACATGTTTCAAACATTTCCTTATGCGAAAATACTTTCATTTCAACATGGTTCATTTAAACCAATTAAATAAATCCTTAACGATTTACTTTATATTTACGTTTCAAATCCGTAAATTTATTCCCACTCTTCAAAAATAAATCAACGTTTATTTTTAAACAAATTCCCCTTTTCATTTATAAATTCCATAGTGAATTTATATTCCAAAATATTTATGAATATACAATTTCAATTATTCATTTTCAATTTATCTTCAAAAAGATAAATTCTCAAAACGTTTCATTTCTCATTGGAAAAACATTTCCATACTTACTTATTCATAAGTAATTCACAAGTCTATTTATTTTCAACACTTGGAAAATATTCAATATACTTAAATCGAAATTAAGTATATATTTCATTCTTTAAGGAAATCATTCTCTTAAACATATTTACTTGGGCCAAAACGAATGTTGCGTAAAACATCGTTACGACAACCCAAAATCACTAGTATAGGGATTCGAATTTAAGATAGATATATAAATCCCAATAGCAAATAAAACATTTTCTTTCGGAAATCATTTACTATAACAACAGTGTTATAGTCCACCATTTCCTTCTATTTCTCGAAAACGTTTATTTCAACAATGAATGTTGAAATCTATGGTTTCGAATCTTAACACATTTTGAAAACATCGTTAGTTCGTTTTAATTTTATTTAAAATATCACATCCAAAATATTTTCTTTAACACATTATTCACTATTCAAAAACGTGAATATACTTGGTAACCAATTTCATCATTTCTATTCATTCTACTTTAAAGAATTATTCACTGTCTAAAACGTGAATATAACTCCATAAATAAGTTATAACAATTTACTTATCAAAATAAGTCGTTTGCGGATTTATAAAACAACGTTTATAAATTCCATTTCTATTTATTTTATAACAACTTCCTTTTATAAATCTCCTTTATTAACCTATTAAATTTCATATCTCAATGATATACTAAAAGTTCATATTATAAATCAAATGCTTATATGTTATTTGTTTACAAAAATCGTTCTTTTAAACTTCCTAAATTATAAATCATATAACTTATAAGATTCATTTATTTATCCAAATCTATTCCTTTAATAACTTTACAAATTTTATAAACCTACTGCTTATAAAATTCCATTTATAACTTCACCGTTTATAATTCTGTAAATTTCATTCATTTATGAAATTCATTTATAATTCATTCTAACACTTATAAAAACTCGTTTTATAATTCAAATGTTTTAATTTATAAATATCAATTTATAAATCTATATAAATCAATTTATACTATTATTTTAAAACATCTTTAATCTCCTTTATAATTTCATCATTTTCTTAGATTTATAAAATAATCAAATTTTATAAATCCTATATTTCAACCTTTTACAATAAATTCAGAAATCCCAATTTAAATTATTTCATAAAATCATTAACCCCATATTTTCAAAAATCAACTTTTAACTATATTTCTCAAAAATCATAATTTTTATAACTTTAAAATTATAACGTTTATTTATTTTAAAATTAATCAATTCCAAAAATATTTTATAAACGTATACTTTCAAAAAAATCAATTTTAAAATCTTTTTAAAATTCCAAAATTGGCCCAACGATGCTACACACCAAATAGTCAATCACGACAACAACGACATCATATATCGATATGATAATCAATCAAGTATCAAAATATCTGAAATCAAATAAATACTGTTGAGGAATCCAGTTGGATCCCTCCAACCTGTTTCCCTACATCCAAAGATGTTAGCACAATACCAATTCCGTTCCAGTACAAAATTATCGCGGTATATGGGATTTAAAATATTATCCGCTTAATAGACGGCGCAATAGGGTCTCATCCGCTATATACTGCGGGAAATCAATTCCAAGTACATAAATAATACCAATTTCACTGTTTATGAAATATTCGCGGTATATGTTTTTAATAAATAACATCCGCTTACTAACGGCGCATAATGTCTATTTTAACAATCAATAGATAACAATCATCATTCAAACATGCATTCAAGAATTTTAAATCTAACTATTCAAAATTTAAAATCGAAACTGATTCGATTGAGTGAGAAGTTCTCACCTTGATTTCAATTTCGTTTTAGCTTTTATTTCGAATGAAATTAAACGGACGTTTAATTTTACTCAAAATTATTACTAACTCCAAACGACTCCAATCCAATTCCATAGCGTAGTGCTCGTCCATACGATTCCAACGCAACTAGTTTCGCGCGTTTTCGACCTCGTATGAAAAAGATATGATTTTTAGAACTTACACGAATTTATAATTAAAATTTACAACATATTTAATTTTTTTCTAAACCTAACTTAATCAATACCGTAGAATCTCCATCCCCCCCATCAGGACCGTGCGCACCTTCCTCTCCCCTCACGCGTTCCTTCCAGTAAACCAAACCCATGAAGCTGCCTATTAGGGTTTTCGAACGCACCACATACAAACGTCGATAGCCCATCTTTTCACCACCATTCGGAGCGCCTCGGCCACCACCACCTTTGGCCAGGAGGAGCTGAGGCTCGGCTGTCCCTGTAGCTTGGAAAACGAGCATGAACTTCGGGTGTTTGGGGCCGATTTGCCGTCGATCCGATGCCCCTTTCTTGATCACAGCCGTTCACATCGTAGAGCTCGCGAAGCTCTTCAATTTCCTAGTTGAAGTTGTTGCCTAAAAACGCGTAGATGAGGAGATAAACGAAGGGGAAGTTGATAGTTTTTCGGCCATTCATAATAGTGATGGCGGCAGCCTGAAGAAACTAGGGTTAGGTTTCTTTTTTTGTTGCAAAATGAAATTTACAAGTCCTTATATAGAAAATTCCAACTACACTATTCATCCCGGATTTTCCGAACTCCAAACGAAGCTTGCCGTTGGCGTTCCTAAGGTTTACCCCGCGTTTCGAACACAATGGAATGTGTTTCGGGAGCTAATTCGGTCATCAGTGCGAGTTATGGCAATAAACGTTCGATTTAAAATTAATTCGGTAAATCAAATTTCTAGACGTTTTAGCTTGCACCGGACAAACGTTAAATCCGATTGACATGAAATTTGAAACCATACAATAATATCATATTATGGATCCAATGAAACTAGTTTCGTTGAAATCCGAGACTGTTTGAAAAATGACTATTTTAACTCGCCAAATTAATATTAAAACAATTTCGATGCATTTCGAGCTGCCACGATCAAACGAAAACTCCGACTAACACGAAAATTGAAATCCGATAATAACAAACTATTACGGATCCAATGGAATTAGTTTCGTCCAATTCTGAGACTGTTCGAAAATTGGCTATTTTCACTAGTCGATTAAATATTAAAATATTCAATTTTCACAAGTAAACTCTAAATTCAATTTTAAAAGTTCTATAACATCATTCTAACTCGAACATGATAAAATGAAATTTTATAAATCATTTTCAATCATATTTAACCCAATTTTCAATTATTTCTGTATTTTTAACATATTAAATTATCGATTTAATTTTCCAATTAAATCCAATTATTCGAAATAAAATTTATTCGACTTATAAATTTCACTTATTAATATTTAAAATTAATTAAATATTCAAATTTTAATTAATAAAAATTCTGGGTCGTTACAGCATTACCCCGTAGTGTCCTTGGCTAGCATGGTATAGAGGTGGGGCGTCACATAAGAAATGTATATATTTATGATTTATTTGTTAAGTGTACAAATTGTTTTTAATTCGTTTCTCTTTAAAAGTTGTAAACGCAAAATAAATTCAAATGTATGTAAATAATTTGTATAAACACGTAAACATAAGAGAATAAAGGTTAAAACAAAATTTATAAAATGATTTAAAAGAGGGATATAAACATAAATTTGATATCTTTAACATTTGTAAGAAATGTAAACAAAGGGATGGACAAGCGTAAACATGAATTAAACAGGTGGCATTTAGTTCTCTTAAATTTTATTAGTATGTATTAAAAGAAAAGAAAAAATATACTACTATTCTCAGTTTATAATTTCCAAACTTGAGAAATGAAATCCAAACCTGAACAAAGAAAAAGCAATCAAGAAAGAAAATCATCTCAGCAAGCAAAAAATTCAAACTCAACATGGAAGTTTTCAAGATCGAAATAAATCCTAAGCAAAGCTTCAGATCAATAAATCAAAACAGAAAGACAAAATTACCAAAACCTGGAAAATCAAATTCAAACAATCGTCTTCTTCAAATCCAGACTTGGAAGATTAAAACCCAGTAGTTCGAAAGAAATATTCAACTCAAAACTAGTTCAGATCAGAACATCATCTCAATCAAGCATGCCAGTTCAGGCAACTAAATCTATTTCCAGTTTTCAACATTCCAGACCTCTGTTTCCCTATTCCAGTTTCAGGCTCTAAAGTTGTTCTCTGTCTTAAATCAGGTGAGCAAAACTTTTTTTTATTTAAACCTTGATTTGGCTATTTGTTTGATGAATGAGTGAAGTAATGCTAGAATGTGTTTACTTGAATGAAAATCTGTTTGTATATATGTGTGAATATGTATATACATTACTATGCATGTTAAAGAATCGGGCAAATTTGCCTTTGCTTTTCCTATAGGTTTTCAAAACCTGTTCAAGAACGAAAATCTCTTTTCCTAATCCTTTCCAGTCTTTAAGTTGTAAGCAAAACATGTTTATATGATCAAGAGCTAGGTTTAAAAAATATTTTTTAGTAGGATATGAAAGTAATTTTGACTAGAAAAGAAGATATACAGTAAAACCCAAAATATGTCAAAGTTCAAGTATTTTAATTATTTGATTTAATTACATAATGTGATTTGGTTTCAAAAACCATGATTTTACAAAATAAAATTTGGATTTTTAAGTCAATATTTCGGGAATAATTTTTGGTTGAATGGAATTGACCTTTTCGTCAAATTCCGACGATCAAAGACGATCTGAGTGAAGCGATTGATACTAATGGTAGATGGAAGGATGGGTTGCTCAGGAAAAATAGTTGAAAAATTTTCTAATGACCGGTGTAGCCTAGGAAAGGTAAAGTAGGGTTTAAGATACCCAATTTGGTTAATACTGTTCATCTTGCTCGTGTTGCAACGTAGGTTGATCGGAGTAAATCACGACTGGGAAAAATGAAGAAGCGGACTGCGGTGCAGCTCTAAGCGAGGCGACGCGTTGTCTGATGGTCGAAGGAGGATGAACGAGGTGTTTTTGGTGATCGTAGTTGGTTCCAGGTTTGGCTCAACATGCTCGATCTTGTTTGTGGGTTTGTGTTGGAGAATTTGTGATCGGGATCGATGGTTTAGGCGATGGTCAATGTGTCAGAGGTTGCAAAGATGGTTGGAGTTGCCTCGGTCGACTGTGCAAGTGCACCATTCGTGGGTGTGTCAGTTTGTTTTGGTTTTCTGGGTATTGAGGAAACTCAGATCAAACTCGAAGCATTTGATTTATCGTCTCGGGGAATTTCAAAACTTGGCTCGAAGTAAAGTTTGGTAAGCTGGGGGTTTAGTTCGAATAGCTGTGGTTTTGCCTCAGGTATTTATAACAGTTACAAATTTAATAAAGGCAAGATTTAAAAAATTTAAAAGAATCTAGTTTAGATTATTTCTTAAATCTAATTCCTTATAAAATAAATGTTCTATCTTGATTTAAGAAATGGTAAGATTTGTTTAACTTAAATGTATAAAGTTAAATTCTTAAGTTACTTTAAATTTAATTTGAAATGTAATTAGGTGGTTAATTAAAAAGGTAAATGTTTAAATGTATATGTTAATCATAATTAAGTAATGGTTTGCCTTAAAAGTTAAATTATGGTTTGATGATTTAAAATTACTTAATATAAGTAATTGAGGGTGAATAATTAATGGTTTTAAAAATTGATTAATCGAGTGTTTAAAGGTTGGTTAATTATGGAATAATTAATTAATGTGATAAATTGATTAAGGTAATTAATTTGAGAATAATTAGTTAATTAAAGGTTAATAAATTATTAATTCAAGAAGTAATTAATTAATTAAAGGATGGTTAATTAATAATTAATTAATGGTAAAAGTAGGGATAATTAATTATTAGTTATGATTAACTAATTAAATGATAATTAATTAAGAGTTAATTAATTAATTAATTAAGGATAATTAACTAAAGAATAATTAAATAATTAAGGATTAATTATTTAATGATTAAAGATTGATTCATTTATTAATTAAGGTCGATTAATTACATTAACTAATATCAAATGATTTGTAATTAATTAATCAAAATTTGATGATTAATTCTTAAGAAATTAATTGAATTGGAAATTAAATTGAATTAATTAGGATTTTAATAATTAATTAATCCTATTTATAAATGATTATTGAATGCTTGGATTATTTGTATTGTGAAATCCTTAAATTGTTTGTTATCTCTGGACTGTAATATTCTATTCTGTGAATTGAGCCGTGTGTAATTTATTTATTTATTTTTTCTGCGATACATTTATTTGTGAATCTATGAATGAAGATAAGCGTTATAGGATTATACCGCTTATCGATATTGATGTATTTGGAACTGTGCTGATTGATGATGTTGCACTATTGTGTGTAAAACCCCTAGACTACACCTTACACACACAAATATGGATTGCACGAGGAAATCTGTTAAGTCATAAATATTTGAATTAAATATTTTAAAATGATTTTTAAGTTTAATTTTGAATCCAAATAGTTTTGGAAATGAATTTGAGTTAAAAGTGTAAAGCTTTTGAAAAGGGATTTCAAAATAAAAGTTATTTTGTATAACTTAATAAAGTTTTGAAACTTAAATAATTTGATTTGAATTCAATGATTTGGAAACTATGGTTTAAAAAAGTTATACAAGTTATAAAGGTGTTTATATGGGTTTTAAACCATTTTAAAAAATATTGTTTTGGGAATTTAAATTTAAACCCAAGTTTTATACTTGAATGGCTTTAAGTTATGTAAATGTAATCGGATTTTTCCAAATTGAAAACTATTTGTTTTCAAATAATAAAAGCTTTCATATAAGGAAAGATTTCCAATTTGGTTGAAAAGTTTCAAGTTTGAATAGAAATTGTGAATTGTTTTGAAAGCTATGAATGAACCTTTGTGAAAGTTTATTAAATCTTGTTTTGAAATTGAAGAGGAATTAAATGGTGCATCTTTTATATAAAAGATTTGAGTTGGAAATGGTTTTGAAAGCTATAAATTGAGTCTTTGGGTTAATAATTGGATGAGATAATCCAATTTGAAAAGGAAGTTATTTTGAAAAGCTGTGAATGGGTCTTTGTGAAAAATTGGTAAACTTTGTGAATTGAATCTTTTTGTTTAAAGATTGAAAATGGTAATTTTTTTAAACCTTTTTAAAGAAAGGTTTTGGACTTTAAAGTTGTGACTTAACTGAAATCCTAATATCTATATGTTTTTAAATATTGCGCTCGTTAAGGGTTAGCCGGGAGAGGGCCTTTGTGTAATATAACTCATTCTGAATAAGGATACGACGTTATGGATAGCATTTGAAAACTGGTGGTGAAGACCGGGTATTTCCAAGAACGAAAGGATAACCCATCGATTGTCTCTACACTGAGTCGCGCCGGTATAGAGATTCCCTAAGTGATGGGAAGTCCGGTCGGGATTGTGAATACCCGGATTTGCAAGGGCTTCTTCGGAAGTGCCTTCGGTTCTGTTCGAACCCAGAACAAGCTTGTATGGATGTGTGTTTGACGTTACACTTTGAGATGCAAAACCGGTTTCTATCAAATACATTTCTGTTTGGTGGCGCAGATTTATTCTCTTAGCTTAACACCCTTCTCTGAGATGTACAAGCTCAGAGGTTATGTAGTTGATGGGTACTAGTGATACATTCCCAATTTGGTAATGTGGCATACGAAGCGCTGCTGATCATTTGTTGATCAAAGCATGACTTTGCGAAAAAGCATAGCTTTGTGGACGAGAGCTCATCGAGCCTCACAACTTGGTAATGGTCGAAACAGGAAAGATGCGGCAAGGTTGCAGGGCTCGCGCCCCTAGGGTATGTCCATTGCTTCTGGAAAAGGGTGGTATCATGGTATGGAGCCCAGATACTTAACTCATGTGGACACTGTAAATTTATTACTATGTGATGTTGTAGGTGTAGAGGTACCTCGGATAAAGGTCGCAAACGGTCGGGGGTGGCATATCTTAGGTCTTACTCCCAGGAAGGGAGTAAACCGACCTTGTGTTGGCAGAGAACAGAGGGATGGTTCTCGGGGCGTCCCTCCAGAGGCGTACCCATGTGGCAACCGGAAGTTCCTTGGCCTGACCATTTGTTGGAAATCCAATCATCCAATACGCGTCGTGTACGGTTTTAGTTGTAGAACCTGCCATTTAATATGGTAGCTATAGCAGGCATACTATAATGGTACGTATGCTGGCTAAGATTAATATTATACTTGCAAATGTTTTCTGCACTATGCACTAATAATAATATCAAATGGATTTTGCGTAGTAAGCATTTTTTACTATCATAAGAAGAAATCTCCCCAAATTTTGCGATTGCATGGTATATGTGCCGAGAGGCCTTATGGTAGTTTCATTTTCCAAAAAAAGCATTGCAGATTTCAATGTTTTTAAAAATTCTTTTGTTGTTTGTTTTAAAGATAAAACTGTTTTTGCTTGCTCATACCAGTCTCATGACTGACCTGGAGTTTATTGTTCCTTTCCTAAACTCTAAGTGCCCATAATTTTTCACATTGGCAGTCTAGAGTTGGGTTTTCAAATAATCCCATAGTAGGTATAGATTCGATAGCTTTCAGAATCCTTGGTTTGGTAGTATTTGGAGATCTTCTTCAGTCTTTGGATGACTGACCTTGCTTAGTTCAACTTGATGGGGGTTCGAGCTAGCTTTGGATTGAAGATGGAGTTTTTGGAGTTTGGCACTGAAGTCATTATCTTTCCGCTGCTATTGTCTCTGTTATTGTCTTGTATCTATCTTGGATATATTGATAGTCATTTGTATTTGATATTCAGTTGTATCTGATGTTGTATCAATTGTGTATCACTGATATATGATATATTATTCATTTCTTCCGTTGTGTTTTTATACTCAATGTGTTATAAGCTTCGGCGAACCAGATTCGACGTTTGAATCTATGGCATTTGAATATAGGTGATATATGCGGTGTCGATTTTCAAAGGTCGAGTCAGGATCGTTACAATAATTGTTACCAATAACTTTTACTCACATTTAAAAGTTTATTATTTACCAACAAATGTTACAATTGCTTACATAACACTGATTTTATTCAATTATCATTAATTATATATTATTTCTTACTTGATTCAATATTTACATTTTTTTTCTTATATTCAATTTATAACTAAGCATAACCTTTACATTATTTCAATTTATTGGAATATCATTCAGGTTGCGAGTGACTAACTTTAATTAACATTGTTACGTTTCATTCTTAGTTATTATTTCATTATTATATCAAAAAAAAATTCTTCCAATATTAAATCGCAGATTCCAATTAAATTAACACTTTTTAGTTATGAAAATTATGGGTCGTTACATGTGTGATCCTCTAGAATAGAGGATAGCACATATGTAAATATGTATATATCACAGAGGACAAGATGCGGCCAACATGCCTGGCAAGTAGCTAATCAAGGAACAAAAAACAAAAAAAATAACTTATGTACCCCTAGAACGAACTCTGGCAAGGCCACAGCCCATTACACCCCAATATCAAGCTCCGGCAAGGCCACTGCCCAGTATTGAGGTGTTAGAAGTATCTAAAAAACTATGGAGCCCCTCAGAGCCAAAGATACTAGAAGCCAGCTCCTTTTGAGGAGAAAATGTCACGCTGTAGACTCGGAAGAAAAGGAAATGCTAATGATCTGGAATGGAAAGCGCCACTTTGTAGACTCGATAGAACTGGGTAGTGTGCCATGCTTAAAAGAGAATCATCTAAAAAGTAGAATGCCATAATGAAGATATAGAAGAACTGATAAGAACTCCTAACCACAAATAGCAATCATGCCATCGGCAATCCTGTGAAGCTGCAAAAAGATTCTAACCCCATTTATGGTCCAAACCTATATCTGTAAAAGAAGCTAAAGAAAATTATAAGAATAATACACATATTTGTATATAGATGAAATTTATATACATATATATGTATTAATAAAATAAAAGTAAAGATATAAAAGCTAAGATAATAGGAAAAAATACAATAAAAATTAGAATAAAAGACTAAAAAGAAACCATGATCAAAAGAAGTTAAAGATCTATAAACTAAAACAAACTAAAACTAAAACAAATTAAAACTAATCCTTATGGTCCTTTGGGGAAAAGGATATTATGACAAACAGTGAAATCATCGATTAAGTTTGAAAAAATGTTAGTACTACATTTGTTAATGTCAAAAATATTGTTTTTATGTTTAAATAACTTAATATTATTACTAACCTTATTAAGATATTCTTTGAAATGATTATTTTTAGCTAATTTATATTTAGGATTTGAGATCCAATTAACACAAAATGAAGAAATTATAAAAATCAATTTATTAAAAAGACTAATATTATTATTAGAATTCTCTTATTTCTCTCAAACCAAATATACCAACAAATTATAATGAATAAAATGTCAAGTAAAAATCTATTTTCCATTTTAAACTTAAGTCTAAAATTATTCCAATAGTAATCGCAATCTAAAATTTTAGTTGTAAGACTAAAGTTAAAGATTTTGAGAGTATTAATCAGAATGTAGTAAGTATCCATGCAACCACATTATACATGTTTAATATCTTGAAAACGCAAATTACAAAAATAACATTTATTATCAATTTGTGTATTCCCTTTTTAAAAATTCTATAGTATTTAGTTTTCCATGCATAATTAACCACATATGAATTTTAGAATTAGTGGAGCATTCGTTTTCCAAATAAATTTAAAAGAGTTATTAGATACACCCGAGAAGCTAAGAAATCTATGAAAAGAATTAGAAGTATATTCCTTACTCTTATCACATCCCTAACTAATATTAGCATTTTCATTATCAAGTTTATATAGATTCAATCTAGCCAAAAGCAATGAAATTTTTCTAAGAGTAGTATCCAGTAAAATTTTATTAAAATCATCATTTTCGCGAGAAAACCATCAAAAAAAATTAAAGTTACAAATTTCGTAAAGCTCTTTAAATTCTATCCTAAGAGGGATAACAGAAATGCAACGGCCATGCCAAAAATAAGTATTATTTCCTGAATGAACTATTGTATTAGTACCTAGGTTAAAATCTCATGAATTTTAAAATTTATTTCCGAAAATTAGACAATTTACATATAACTGTAGGAGTAATTCGATGTAAATTATTACCGCCATTATAGTAATATATAGAAATGATTTCCGTCCAGATAGGATTGTCATTAATATCCTTAAATTTCCATAGACATTTAGCTAACAAAGACAAACTCATGTTACGCAAATTAATGACTCCTAAACCACCTTCCTTTTTGGATTGAGAAACATTTTCCCAATAAACTAAACATTTAATATGACTGTTAGAGTTTTTCCCAATCCATAAGAAGTCCCTCATTATTTTATCAATTTTGTTAATTAACAATTACGAAAAAATATGCATAGACATCCAATAGATTGGGAGAGCTGATAAAACAGAGTTTATAAGAACTAATCTACCTGCTCTCGATAAAAATCTCTTATTTCAATTAGAAATCCTATTTTTAATTTTATCAATGATAATAAACCAATCATTATGTTTAAGTTTAGTTAGTCTAATCAAAAAACCAAGATAATCAAATGGAAAATTCATAGTTTTACAATTAAGGTATTAGCAACTAAATTTTCAACCTTTTCAAAATCATTAATAACTAAAACCAAACTATGATCAAAATATATTTTTAAACCCAATAGCAGTTCAAAAATATATTAAATAAATTTAAAGGTAATAACATGATTAGGCAAATAGGAGGTAAACATCAAGGTATCATCCGCAAATTGAAGGAAAAATAGACCATTTCGCGAGATTTCACTACCAACATTCCCCAAAGATCCATTATCAACCGTTTTTAAATTATCTTAGCGGAAACGTCTGCAGATAAGTTAAACAAAAGAGATGATGAAGGATCACCTTGCCTTAGAACTCGTTTGGATTGTTATTTATTACCAAAAATACCATTAACCATTATATTATAGTTGCCAGTTTTAAGTAAAGTTATGATCTAGCTAATCCATCTATGACTGAAACCACTTGCATGTAACATATCAACTAGAAAATCCCAATCCACCGAATCAAAAGCTTTCATAAAGTTTAGTTTTAAAATCACACAAGTAATATTATTCTTACAACAATTATTAATGTGTTCTTGAACAACAGCCACCCCATCAGTGATATTTCTCCCCTTAATGAAACCAGTTTGTGAACAGTCATTCTTTTACTTAGTCTACTATCTAAAACTTTTGAAATAATTTTAGTGGAACAAGTAATTAGGGAAATATGTCTAAAATCTTTTAAATTATTAGCACCGATTTTTTGTGCAACAAAATAATATTTGCAAAATTAAATCTTCCTAATTGCAATTTTCCATTACAGAAATCGTTAAACATGCTAATTAAATCGAATTTTAAAACATCCTAAAAAATTTGTAAAAGAAAATAAGGAACCCATCACAACACCAGAAAGGCAATTTCCTCACGGTTATAAGCGTGACAAAACTAATTTGTTACGGTTATAACCGTTAATAGGTCCCATGGGCAAATTCAGTCACATTTTTGCTCACGGTTATAAGCGTGATAAAAATAGTAATTTCTGACACTTATAACCGTTATAAATTTAGATATTATCACACTTATAACCATGACAGAACAACATTTACTCATGGTTATAATCGTGATAAAATGGTTATTACCAACGCTTATAACCGTGAGAAATTTAGATAGTATCACATTTATAACCGCGACAGAACAATAGTTTCTAGCATTTATAACCATTAACAAAAAGGAAGCTCTAACACTTATAACCGTAATAAATGCAAATTATATCACAGTTATAACCATTGGGAATATTTTAATTTCTAACAGTTATAACCGTTGGGAATTTCTTGCATAAGTAAATAGTAAAGTTACCAACACTTATAAGTGTTACAAATTTGGTATAACTGAACCATATCTTATTCAACATCTAATAGTATCTCATTCGGCTATATCTATATGAATTTACAACAATAGTAAACACAAGGCTAAATTTCAAAACTAACATATCATCGAATCATTAAAAAAACATCAAACGTATGAAATAGAACATATTAAATTCTACAAAGTTCATTGTGATAACTTCAAATTTCACTACTACAACATATCTAGAAGCTTACAAACAACGAATACGACACTCCGGCCAAACTACAAAACCACCATTAACCAACTCGGACAATGTATAATGACCATTTTGAGGTGCATCAAAAAGTGGCTCGTCCGGATTCTCATGTAGGCTTGCATTCTCGAGTCTCCGCTTCCTACATGCATATATATGAATTCATTTGTAAATAACGCATTACCATTAAGATTTCTTAAAAAAAGTGCAAACTTCCTACCCAACAGGAAAAAAAGTGCAAGCATCTGAAAATTTCTTAAAGAAGCCAATTCTAATCCCAAATCCAAAAAATCACCATCGAGCAACAAGAAAAGTAGAAATTTGATAATTATATTGTAAGTGGCAATTGGCGTGGGCTTCATTGTATCAGTGGTTGGCGTCTATTTTCGTTTGTTGGCAAACAAAAAAAGCAGTGTACACTGTCATGCCTTGGCGAATGGGTCTAAGTGGACAACTGCAGAAAGCATCTGTCACAGATTTGTAGCATTTGTCAAAAGATTACCACAATAAATGGTCATTTATAATATATTAAAAAACGTTACAATCACATTGATGATGAACAGTCAATGATTAATCTTAGTACATTCTATCAATATAATCCATCAATATAATTATCTTCGTAGAAATAAGTTCCATTATGGAATTTTTGTTAATAAAAAAACTCCTATTTCACATAATTACAATTTGATTACTTTCCCTTTTAGGAAAATATTTTTTTTGAAATAGAGAATCTAACTTGACAGAGAAATAGTTTAGAAAGGATTTCATAATAACATGCTTATTAATATTATTTATATTTACAACCCTTGCAAGGACGAAGCACAATTTACAGAGAATAATATGCATGACATACCTACAAATACTGTCCTAAGATAAGAATATCAACATCAATGGTCCTTAAGTCATTCATTGCTTTTATTTCCTCACTAGATTCACCCAAACCAAGCATAATAGATGACTTTGGAACCATTCCTTTCTTGCAGAGTTTTGCTTGCTTCAGAACACTCAAACTTTGCTAATATTCGTTAAATGTATCAAAATAGTCATCATTTTTTATGAAACCATAAAGCTAGCGCATGAAAGAACTTTTGTATTTTACATTGCTACAGAAAATTGGAAAATAAATCATCTCAACAAAAACAATTTAAAGTTTATAGATGTTCATTATGCAGAGTAAATGTTTCAGTTTTAAATTGTTACAGAAGGTGGAAAATTAATTGTTTCAACCGTGGGCAATTTAACGATTATACCATGGTCATCATTCAGAGTAAATATTTCAGTTGAACAAAACCATGATGTATTAGTTAGAATCTAAGCATTTAAAGGCCATCGATTTATTAAAGATGAAGATATGTTATATTATATTTTTCAGATTTGGAATATAAAGTTATTGTACTTGATGAAAGTTATTGAATCACACCAAAAATCTCCAATTATGATAAAATACCTTTCATAATTATGATTCAAATGAAAAGATAATATGTATATATAATATCAAGATAAATGTACATGATAAATATAAAACAAAATTATGATAAAATACCTTTCATCCAACTATAATGTGCCCACTCATCATGCATGGATGCGATGAAATTTTGCATATCAACTAAATTATATTGTGGTTGTGGCACGTCTGACAGGTGCATTCATGGAAGTCAATTATTCAGCATCAGCTTTCTCTATGACATCGAACAAATAGCCAAAAGGAGGCATTTCTACATACCTCCCTAAGCCATAGGTAATATTCAGAATCCCATCTTTCCATACTATTCTTCCTCTCGATATCATTACTTCCACTCTCTCCTAAAACCAACATTTTGATATCAAGTCAAAACATATATGATTAATACAGTCTCAAATGCAAGAGAAAAACATGCAAAAAGAGTTTATGGGTCAACTCCACTGTACGGAGAACTTCCACTATTTGCCATAGATCTTACTGACCTATTTTTACATTTGTGTTCATTACATAAATGAATTATGTGCTGTAATAATGTAATAATTAAGTAAATTGTTCGTGATATAAACAGCTTACATGTAGCGCATATCCATTCTTGTGCCTGAGGTAAACATTGGCTTGGAAAAGGTATTTGACACATCTCTCTTTGGATCTACCGGTTTCTTTTCATCGGTGCCGTCCTAAAATTCATAGATAACATACGAAATTTAAGAACTAATATAAGGATAACTTCTATGTTATATAAACTTCACAGTTTCTGGAAAACTATTCATTATGATATATATTGTTTGAGAAAATAAAAACCTTCCCAGGATCATCAAAACTTTGCTTGTTCTTCCTTCTATTGCGGTAATCATAGTATATTGTTTGAAACACCTGTACTACTGTTGTTGCTGTATACAGCTGCAAGAAAAAAATTAATTTCAGAATAATCAAATAAAAGGAAAAAAGGAACAATTTGGAGCCCCATTTTTTTTAAAAAATTTAACAAAACTAAGAAAAATAAAAAGCTTAATTTTCGCTTACCAGAGTTGTATACAATAGTGTTGGCAAGTGCATACACAAAACCAAACGAAAATTATTTTAGCATCTTAAAGCAAAGTACTTTTGTGTACTAATTCACTCATGTGATAATAAAATTTAAGTAAAACTGTTCACTTACTGTAACTGGTTCAAGAATACAACCTACCAAGTTGAAAACATCACTGCATTACAAAATCAAAAGAACAAGTTGATGTAGACATTGCATAATAATTTAAAAGTTAATCTTGGAAAATATTTAAAAAATGGACTAACCCAAGAGCCTAAGTAAGCAAAAGTGCAAGAGAAAACACCATGCCCAGATTTAGTCTGAAAATTTGTGATAATTCGAGGTATTTTTGCAATTCCCTAACACAATAAACTCACAATGCCAAGTCCGAATGAAACTTCACTACTAATATCGCACACGCAATCTCTGAAGTACTTTCTACCCATTTTACACAATCATATTTTTCTTGAGTGCAAGTAGCCATTTTCTGTAATTGTATTCTTTGTAAAATAAAATGATCGTTCATATAATGGAGTTTAGTTTTTATGAAGTGAATGGAATATGCTGTAGATTGGAATATGTCAAGAATATATTGGTTTATCTTCGCATCATATAGTAAATTACACTAAATAACAAATTAACATATGAGAGATCACTTATCCACAAAAAAAATGTGCTCCCGTTATTGATTTGCTGATCTTTAAAACAATTAGTGAAAAGAAAATAATTGAATGAATGTAGTTTGGAGTATTGAAACCAAAAGTGCTTTTGCTTTTATTATTAAAAGTCTTGAAATTATTAAGAAAAACAACTCAAGTATTATGCTAAATGTATTCCATTTGCATAAATGACCACAAATGTTTTGCACTATTCACTCATTTCCATTTGTTTCTTACTTTTCCAATAATGCTATAGTGCTCCACATCACCTTTGATGGCAAATGCGCTTTTTGATATCACATAAAAAGTATAAATTTTTCTTTAGTTCTTTTAATGTGAGGGTGTTTCATAATCTTTTTTCTTGTTCATATAGATTATTACCAGATCCCAAAAAGTTTGCATATCTGCTATTACGATCCTCTTGCAAGTATCAACGGACATGAAGTGATCTCCAGCAATATAAGAATAGTAAAATAAGTTTATGAATATTTCTTTAAGACCAAAATGCATATACATTTTTTGGTATAGTTGATTGGGCTTTTTTGTTAGAAATTTTTTTAATACCAAAATGCATATTTGCTAATTTTTACTATAAAAATTAAGCATAGATTTTTCTCATATAGCGTTGGTATTCACAAACTGTACATACATGATCATAATATATATAATATTAGTAAGCTTCTGATTTTTATACATGAAAGAAGGGATAACTGGAGATACATATATACCTCGGGACATAGGGCATTGGCTCAGATGCCTTCACAGGCTAATAAAGCACATCACTGCTGAACAAAATGACATCACCCTTACTTGCTGAGTAAATAGGCTCAACAGGCACTGGGTAAGGCCATCTGCTGAACCCATATTCATCACAGCCCCTGGCTTCTTCAAATTTCTCATTGTTTGAATCTGCAATTATAAGTAACTAGTATGAAACTCTGTACGAGATGTCCATTATAACGATGAGTGGAATTATACATACAATAAATAAGTTGTGTTGTGCTTACAGCAATTTGAGTGCTATCAGCAAGAGCAGTGAAGTTGATATTGATGATGCGCCTCCACGAACTATTGCCATCAGTTTTGTCCTCATCGAAACTTATGTCAGTAACACCAAATCCTGCACTGTGTACACTAACATCCAGACCTCCATATGTTTCTACATGCTTCACATATGCTGAAGATAGTTCCACTATACAAATGTCACACAATATATAGTAGATCAGTCAATGACACAATTGGAAGTTAATTACTATTGCTAAAATTATACAGTACCAGGATTGGAAACATCACACTTAATGAATGTTACAGAAGGAAAAATTGAGCATAGTAAAAAATGGTAATAGTTCTTTTATTGTAAAGCTAATAGAAGCAAAAAAATTTCTTTTAATTGATTGATTCATAGATTATTTGATTCGGTATTATTTGGTTTTATTGAGCTCTAATTTTGTTTGGTTTTCAAAATTCTTAATAACGCATTTTCTTATGGTTCATAAACAAACATACATTCACAACAAGAGATCCATCGTATACACCCAAATCTAATATTTCATAATCTGCATATGAATAATTAATGTAATAGCAGAAAAGAATGAGCATATATGAATTGCTTCAGGAAGGAAAATAATCCAGATGACATTCCTAAATTTTGTCCAACATGCGTTCAGACTTTCATGTTTACACACGCATCCTTAAAACTACATATATTACTTTGGCAAGTTCAGACAAGACACTAGATTACAGAGGCTCCTCCATCCAAAAAGATTGATCAAATAATTTAAAATAAAAACCATATAATATTAACTAAAATGCGGCCGTGTAGACCATAAAATAGTTATTTTATCTTTGATAATCATAGGTCAAGCTTATCTAGTGAACTCTTATCTAAATTAAACTCAATATATTCATTCCTTAAATTATTTTAAACTTCAGCTTTTAACTGTGTAATAATAAAACTACAATGGATAAACTAATACAAATGTACATACCATCTCCATTGATGCACAAATTAACGTGAAAGAAAAGACGGGTTGGTTCATTTTTCAATAGAACTCTACTTCCTCAGACTTCAATTATCATACAGATAAATTTATTTTATGCCTAAGAGCTCCTGCTTGTTGCTCTGTTCTTTTATATCTAGTTTATGACACTAATCTATAAATTATAGGTATAAAACAACTAAATTCATCTAGTTTAAATAGTGTTACTTTTAATGATAGAAAAATAGATACAGATTATGGCATAAACTTCAATTACAAATAGCATTGCTTTTATTGATACAAAACTATAACTACAAATTTTTCAAACTAGATATTAAACAACTTCTAAATGTATAAATCATTCTTAAAGAAAAACAACTAAACTACATAGCCCTAAATACTAAAAGTGATCATATTAAAATCCATAATCGGTACACAATAAAAGGTAAAGATGTAAAATAAATAAAACAATATAATATTAGTGGTTTTATTGACCAACAGCAAGCATCACTATTTACTCCACCAACCAAGATTTTACTACATGATTAACATTAAACCAAACAACCATCATATATTTCTCTTTTTCTATATTTTACTACATGATTTACCTGGAGTCTAACAAGGTTAGTTTACTAGACTCCAATTTTCTCCATATTACAAAACCAAATAAAAGGTAAAGTTATAAAATATAGAAAAGGCTAAATATATAAACATCACAGGCTAATAATATCTGCGTATTTCACACTTTCTAAATGGTAGAATTAGCACTAAAAAGAAAGAGCAATGATTTAGTACTAAAACATCACCTTTTAGATTTCATAATATTACTATAGGGTATTAGGAAAAGCTATAAATAGCCTAAACAATAGATGATGCTAAAGGCACTTACATACTTCGATGTATCTTATAGTCCCCTGAGCTCCACACTCAATTTAAGATACGTTTTACAATACCATATTCAAGACCAGTTAAACTCCATCGCGTAAATGTCTTGAAAGCATGATATTTCATCTAATTATTAGTATTCACTAACAAATTCTCCTACATCAGGCCTTCAATCTATACAAAATTTACAACAGTCTCAAACCCAACTATGCTTACAACACTAAACATGATGACATTAAGTTCTTCAAAATAACAATCATTAATTCCAAGCACTAGCGGTACCTCACTTCAGTAGCAATATTACAAGGTAATGTTAGACCAATAAAGATAGAGAATGTAAAATACTGTATAAAAAAAAATTGAACCGATTTTTAGCACGAAATACCTAATTTCAAAAAATGAGTTGAAGTTGAAGTTATTACCTGATTTGAAATCAAAATTTTGGTTGCAATCCGTTGTCGAAATAGAACAAGCCCTAACATTTCCTTGTCTTCGTCAAATCGGCGAAAAATAATCAAACAAAGGAAGTGGTAGAATGATGGAGATAGTGCCAAAAGGCGGTGGCAGAACGGCTGAGGCGGCGGCCAAAACGGCGTAGGCGGTGGGAGAATAAACCGGAGGCGCGATAACCTAGAACGAAAGAGCAATTAAAATGAATACTGAATTGTCGTCCGTGAGAAATGGAATAAGTAACAATAGAAATAAAATTACAATCCTATCCATATTAATTTTTACAATTTATAAAATAAAAAGATTTTATAACGGTAATAACCGTGACAAACGTTTGTAACGGAAATATCTGTTAGAAATTTATAACGGTTATTACCATGACAAAAATATGCTATTTGGTGTAGTGCATCAAGACCCGAAGATTTATCATCAGGCATGTCATTAATAGCTTTCAAATTTCCTTTTCAGAAAATGGATTATCGAGCTCAGGAAGGTCAAAGCTAGAATCAAAAGGATAAAGATCATTCAATCTAGCATTAATTATATGCCTATTTTTATTTCAGAAAGTATCTTTATAATAGTCGGTAAAAGCCTTATTAAGATCTCTTCGATCGACCAATTCCTCATTATTCGCAAAAATAGAATTAATCATATTGCTACATTTTCTACCATTAGCCATATTATGAAAAAATTTGGTATTATTATCACCTTATTAATCCATTGAATTCTAGATCTCTATTCCCACATAATCTCCTCTTTCTCTAGAGGGGGTAGTTAGAATATAAACTTGATTTATTAAATTACGTTTGCAATAAGAACACCAGTTTTGTCTTTGATCTCACATAATCATTTTTGAAATTCACATTATGTCCCTTCTTTAAAAGTTGCCCAACACTCAAAAGATTGTATTTAAGATCGGGAACATAATAAACATTAGAGATATAATTTTTACCTTGCTTTATCTGTATCGGAATATCGCCACTGCCTTTGACAATGATCCTTTTGTTATCACCTATCTTGACTTCTCTTTGGACACTTTCATCAAAATTCACAAAGCAACTTTTATTTCCAGTCATGTGGTTACTACAACCACTATCAATATACCATATATCATCAAAAGAAGCTTCTTGAACATTCAAAGCAAGAAGCATACTTTCATCTTGTGCCTTCAAATTCTCATGTAGAAAATTAGAATTATCTTTTTCATCATTAATTCTTTTAAAACAATCCTTTTGCATATGCCCATATTTATGACAATAATGACATTGAATATTATAAGAGTCACATCTTCCTTTTCCACTGTATCCTCCACGACCTCTTCCTCTTCCTCTTTGAGATGGGCTTGAATTTTCACTTTGAATTTGGCCTCTTCCTTGTCCTCTACCACGGGTTGATCTTCCACCTCTTCCTCTAAAACCACCATGGCTGGTGTCTCGAATTTGAAAAGCTTGCTCGGAAGGAGAGGAATCAAATTGTTTGATGCGAATCTCATGAGATTGTAGTGAGCCCAACAATTCTTCAAGAGAGAGAGTATTTAAATCTTTTGATTCTTCAATAGCAACAATAACATGCTCAAATTTCCTTGTCATACTTCGAAGAATTTTTTCAATAATTCTTTTATTCGAAATTTCTTCACCATTGATTCGAAGTTGATTAGCAATAGAAATAGTTCTATTATAAAATTCCTCCACCGATTCACTTTCTTTCATTTTGAGTAAATCAAACTCACCTCTTAGAGCTTGAAGTCTTACCATCTTTACCTTTTCTTCACCTTTGTACGCCTTGTTGAGGATGTCTCATGCCTCCTTTGATGTTGATGCCGTAGAGATCCTTTCAAAAATTGCTTCTTCCACGGCTTGATAGATAAAATAAAGAGTCTTTTTATCCTTCTTTCGAATCTCTTTCAAAGTATTCAATTGTTGTGTTGAAAATGTTGCTTGATTCTCCGGTTCTTCGTATCAATTTTCAACAATCTTTCAAAGATCTTGAGAGCCATACAAGACCTTCATTTGAATGCTCCATTGATTGTAATTCTTTCCCGTCAAACGAGGAAGTTGAGGTTGCAACATATTGTTGGAAGTCATCCCTAAACCTTGCTCTGATATCACTTTGTTGGAGTATATGTTAAAAAAAAAAAGGTTGGAGACTAGAGAGAAGAAACTTGTTCTCACTAATAATGATTTAATATTATTTTCTTTGCTTGATTGCATACATACAAATGAGGAGAGCTCCTCTATTTATAAGCCCTAATAGATTATTCTAGAATTACTTGATTACAAAGAAAACGTAATTCTAGAAACGTTTTTACTTAATTACAAATAAAACGTAATTCTAGAAACGCATTTACTTGATTACAAATAAAACGTAATTCTAGAAACATTTTTACTTGATTAAAAAAAACGTAATTCAATGAATCAAGTTTATATTCTAACAAATTTTAGACCGAAGATCCCCAATTGATGCACATTGTGGTAACAATATAAGCGCAGACTGATACTTATATGCATATTGAGAATCATCTATCTACATATTCCTTCATCATCAGAAGAAAGCTTTTTACCCTTCTCTGATCTTAACTGATTGTTCAATATTCCCTCAACCGGTAAAATATAACTCTGGGAAACAGTAGTGCAAATTAAATTATCTGAATTCACATTTTCACCAGGATTAAGTGAACAACCTTCGCCATCCATTTCTGAGCAATAATCCACAATATACTGAAATGTACTAAAATCAGACAGAGAATTAAACTTCACCATTTCACTGTTAAGCAAAAAGGCTTCAATATCATTAACCTTAATAATATCATCCTCATTCAGCAATTCAACCAAATACTTCGGTTTTACAGAAGTAGAATCTCCAACCACTGCGCCACTTTTAATCAATAACATATTAGAATCACCACTTCTATACAAAGCTTCCACCCGTACTTCAGATTCCATAATCTCAGACTTCTGTGCACATTGAGATACAGGTGCACATCTGGATACAAATTCAGATACAAGACAAGCACTAGCTTTATCATGAGAAAATATAGGATTGTTCACCATCATATTCATTTTGACAGATGAAATATCATCAACATTAAGCTTAATAGAGTCACCCTACGGCCGCTTCTCAATAACCATCAAGCATTTTGACAAATCAACCTCCAAATGAGTTTCCAAAATATCAGACTCGTTTGCACACTGAGAAAGAACACACTTTGAGTCAACTACGGACATTAATCCACCATGAGAAACAACAACCTCATCGTCAATCTCAGATCGACTCTCTGAAATAAGTTCTGAATCTTCCAAATATTCCAAACAATCAAAACAATTATTAGTGATTAAGTTGGAACTTTTTGCTCCACGTGATTTTGCAATATTCCTATTACTAAGAATAAAATCAGCATCATATATCTTCAATTGATATGCTCCACTAGATTTTGCGATATGCCTATTAACATCACCATTAGCCTGGGTAGAAAAACCCTGACCACCACCATCATTAATCAATTTCAAGAAAATCAAGCCTTGTCTACAAAAAGATACGTCTGGATCAGATAATACTAGATCTGATAAGAGAACTTCCTTAATCTGTTTCACATCTAAGAAGTCTGGATCAATCTTAAAATTATAGTTCGAAGTATCAGAAACACACTATGAACTGGTCGAGAAACCCCAATAAACTTGTCATCTTCATTCAAAAATCATGATTTCCAAAATAATCAGCAGGATCCCCAAATTTCAATTTGTAATCCCATCAATGTTGACCTTGTTTATAGCTTCAAAATGTTTGAAAGTTCTTCCAAAAGTGCAATGCCTTCATCCCTTTGAATCCAAAGATGGTCAAGTAGAATCCTTTTCAGTTTCATGCATTTGAGTACAAATTGAAAGCCATGTTCTTTAATAGACAGAACTTTTCGACCCTCGGAAATCAAACTACCAGGATTAGAACTGCTAGAAGAGGCATTCAATTTCATCAAACACTTGTTCTTGTTATGGCCAAAATCCCCACACCGGAAAGATCTAATTGGTCTGCGACAAATGTTCGCTAAATGGAATAATCCTCCACACCGAAGACAATATCTCTTACCTTTTCTAGAATCAATCCAATTCTTGGTTGATCGAATGAAAGGAAATGAGCGATTTGGATATCGGGACGATAAGAAAGGATGATCTTTTACCAATTGCGCATACGAATGAGCGTTCAATGAATTGAGGTTCACAGATGGATTAGAGTTGCAAAGATTATAATACGAGAAATTTGAATGAGAAGTAGATTGAGTCAAAAAAGAATGATACACAAACGCCATTTTCTTGAACATTTTCTGGTGAAACCCAATTTCTAATCTTTATTACAACTTCACAATTTAGATCCTTTTATTGAATAATTACCAAACAAATTTATCAAAGAAACCATCACATTGCAATATAATTAAATAAATTTATATTATTAATGTTAATTAATTAATACTTAAAAATTGGATTGTTACATACTTCCGCCCTTAATATACATATACATACATATATATACATATATACATACATATATATATATATATATATATATATATATATATATATATATTTGGTTAATGAGGTTATTGTAAATTTATAAATTATTCTTAAATATAGAAAGATTGTATATTAAAATTAAGTGAATACGGTATAACTAAGTGTTGTGTAATTATATTATTATAGATTTCTCCTTAACAAAATTGCGTCCTCAAAATTCTTATAAGGAGAAATCTGTAATAATATAATTACACTACACTAAGTTATAACATATTCACTTAATTTGAATATACACTCTTTCTGTATTTAAGAATAATTTATAAAATTTACAATAACTTCATTAAACAAATATAACTATACATATACACACATTACAGAAAATCGTAGTTCGTTACGAATCTAATTTGATTATAATCCAAATTTTTATTGAAGAATTCTTTAAATTATTTCATTAGTAAACATCTATAATTCATAATTGCTAAAATAATTTTTTTAACAACTTCAATTCTTTGCGTATGACAAATTTTTATGAAATTTTTTCCAACTCTCAATATTTTGAAAATTTTCGATAGAGTCTTCTTTGCACGGAGAGACTTTAGCAATTTTACAAATATGTTATACGAAATATACATCGACCACACGGTCAGAAAAACTGTATTTATCGTTATTTTCAAACACTTGTACTTTAAAATTGTATGCGTACATTTTAATTAGAGTGAAGCAATTTCATTGCTATTAACCGAGCAATAACGAGGCAACATCGCCAAATATATACAAAGAGGCGCCAATTGTACCTATACTTAACTAGTTTGAATATTATTACAAAGAAATAATTATAACCACTATATATTCAGGTTGTGCAATCAATAACCAAATTGCAATGTAAAAGTCCATTAAAAGAGAAACTAAATGAAAATGAAAGCAACTTGTTATCTTCATTTTATTAAATATTCCAATGCTTTTTTTAACTTTGCATAAAATCACCTTTTTTATAAACAAAAATCACGTAATGCATTGGAATTAGGACTTCACAAGAATATGAAAAAAAGTTATTTAAACAACTAATGAAATAATGCACTAGATTAAGGCTAAGCAGGGAACTAAACATTGATACAACACTAGATAGCAAATACTTCAGGTCAAGAACAAGAGAATTAACATACACAAAGTAAAAGTACAAGAGTGCAGCAAGCTAAACAAGCAAACAAGCATTCTCAAGGGAGAGTATCACATGCACGAGAACAACACATATGCTAAGCATAAATTGGTTCAGGAAGGACCAAAAGAACAAAAAAAATGAATGTACTGGATATCAACACAACAACCACAGTGGGTTGCGGCAATGAGGAGCATGTGCATCACCCTTCACAATTGTTTAGAGCACAGGGCAAAGAACATAACAAGGACATAAAACAATAGAAAGCATTAGGGTACTAATGTACAAGGATAAACATGCGCCAAAAATTCAAGTGCACAAACACAGGTACAAGTCTCAATATTACATACACAATCGATTCAAGGGTAATACATCAGGTCTGACTTAAAGAAACAAGGTTCAAAGCTCAGGCAGACAACATATATACATACACACCCATATAAATATATAGATGTATATATGCACATAGCATATATGACGCATCGGATATTAACAAAACGATATAGATCGATGAAAGTAGCAAACGGTGGATTGAAGATACTGAAATGACCAAATTCGTTGATCACAAAGATACCGAATTCTAGCTATCTTCGACACGTTGATCGCGCACGATACCGTGAAAGAAGATCTACAATTCTTCAAACGTTGATCAATCGCACTTGATACCGTGAATTGGTTTCAACAATCGTTGAATCGAGCGCACTCGATTACCCGAAAGTGGAGATAGGAGATTACACTCAACTACCAATTTAAGATGAAAGCACACAGCAATCAACAAGAATTTTATTCAAAAAAAAATCAACCACCCTCAAAAAGTACAACACACTCCCTATTTATAGCATTTCACAACCGGACCCTTAAGTCGTTCATGACTCACGACTCAACATAAGTCGGCAGCGACTTAACTCACACGGCCTATTACAATACAATGCCGACTCAACTTATTACATCACCTTCACATACATGCCTTTGGCCGACTCATTGACATAACGACCTAGGACTTAGACAACACATGTACAACGACTTAAAAAAATACAACACACATTCGGCCGACTTATCTGCATGCCGACTTACGACTCATCACAACACAAGTTATAGCGACTTAAAGAAATTACAACACATACGAGTTAAACAAGGTAACGACCTACGACTTAAGTACCAGTGACTCAACGAATACAACGACTCAAGAACATAACGACTCAATACAAAAGCAACTCTACTTAGGTCGTGAACGACCTACTAAAGATAACTCGGTAGCGACTTATCTGGAGGCGACTTAAGAAAGCATCGTGATTTAAAGCCGTCAACGACTTAGCATAGGTCGTTCCAACGACTCATTCCATGGTTTCAGCTTGTTAGGTTGTAGCTCCTCTTCTCCAGACCTGTTAGGTCGTGGCTGACCTAAAACTCTTTCCAACACCGAACGACTTAAAGCTTGGTTAGGTCGTGTCTTCTTGTCTCTTGATTCTTTAAGTCGCAGATGACCCCAAACTCCTTCTTTAGGTCGTGTATTCACTAACTCGTTGGAGTTAGGCCGCAGATCCATACGTTCTGCATCTTGGGTTGCATCATCCTCTCCTGGTTGAGAAAAATTCGTCCTCGAATTTAAGTTTTCTATTCCGTTGGATGATTCATCTCCAAAATAAGGCACCAGATGTTTAACATTGAACACATCAGAAGTGTATACCCCCTCTGGCAGCTTCACCCTGTAAGCATTTTCATTGATCCGTTGCACAATTTCCACAGGGCCAATTTTTCTGGTTTTCAACTTATTATAAGCATCCACTGGAAAACGATCCTTTGTTAATACAACGTACACTAAGTCTCCTTCATTAAACTCAACATTTCTTTGTTTCAAGTCTGCGGATCTTTTATACTTCTCATTCGCCTTCTCCAATCGTTCCTGAACGATTTTATGACATTCCGTCAAACTATCAACAAAATCAGCAGCTCGTTTAACTATCCCTTTTGGTTGTGGTATTATTGTTAAATCCAACGGCCCCTTTGGCAAGTTTGAACAAACAATCTGAAATGGACTGAATCCTGTACTACGATTCACCGCATGATTATGAGCAAACTCAGCTTGACATAACTTCCCATCCCAACTTTTTTATCTTTTACCAAACATCGTAACAAATTCCCCAATGATCTGTTCACAACTTCGTTCTGACCATCTGTCTGCGGATGATACGCACTACTGAACTTCAACTTTGTTCCCACCATCTTCCACAAACTTAACCAAAAGTGACTCAGAAAGCGAGTATCTCTATCTGACACAATAGATTCGGGCAATCCATGAAGTCGATAGATCTCCTTGAAAAATAACTGAGCAACATGAACAGCATCCGCCGTCTTCTTACAAGCAATAAAATGTACCATTTTCGAGAAACGATCCACCACAACATATATAGAGTCATTCCCCCTTTGAGTTCTCAGCAATCCCAACACGAAATCCATGCTAATGTCTACCCATGGTTTTGTTGGAACAGGTAATGGAATATACAATCCTGCATTTGTAGCTGTCCCTTTCGAAACCTGACAAATATGACATCTACGCACAAACCTTTCAACTTCTTTCCTCATTGACGGCCAATAATAAGACTGAGAAATCAACTGCAATGTTCGATCTCTACCCACATGTTCTTCTTCATGTAGCTCCTTTATAATCTTCATTCTCAAACTACCTTCTGGTACGCACAATTGATTCCCTTTGAACAAGAACCCATCTACCAACACGAATTCATCAGTACTCCCGTCCTTGACTTTCTCAACAAATTTCATAAAGTAAGGATCTTCTTCAAGCAACTCTGGCAATAGTTCAAACCCTGTCACTTCAACTTTCATTGTCGTCAACAAATGATTCCTCCTGCTCAATGCATTATCCTTCCCTTGCAATTGCTTCAAAGCTTCATGATCCGTATAGAGAACAAACTCCTTCTGAAACAGATAATGTCTCCAGTGCTTCACTGCTTGAACAATTGCGTAAAACTCAACATCATAAGTGCTATATCTCAACTTAGCTCCAGATAACTTCTCGCTGAAATAAGCAACTGGTCTTCCTTTCTGACTCAAAACTCCACCAACCCCAACCTTCGATGCATCAGTATGTATTCAAACAACAACTGAAAATCCGATAAAACTAGAATTGGTGCTGTCGTCAATAGTGTTTTGATCTTCTCAAAAGCAACCCCTGCTTCTTCTGACCACTCAAACTTCTTTCCTTTCATGCAATCGGTTATAGGTGCCATCACACTACTAAAATGTGGAATGAATCTTCGATAGAAAGACACCAATCCATGAAAACTCCTCACTTCAGTAATTGTCTTCGGCCGTGGCCAACTCCTGACAGCCTCTACTTTACTTTTATCCACTTGAATTCCTTCTTTCGATAGAACGTATCCCAGAAACAAAACACTGTCCGTCATAAACATGAACTTTTTTGTTGCAGCATAAAATTTCTCCTGTCGTAGAATCAGCAGTACTTCACGCAAATGCTGGACATGCTTTTCCATACTCCCACTGTAGATCAAAATATCATCAAAGTAAACAACCACGAATTTTTCAATGTATGGTCTGAAAATCTGGTTCATCACTCTCATAAAAGTACTTGGTGCATTCGATAAACCAAACGGCATAACCAACCATTCATATAAACCTTCCCTGGTTTTGAAAGCAGTCTTCCATTCATCGCCTGGTCTAATACGAATTTGATGGTATCCACGCTTCAAGACAATCTTTTAAAACACAGCAGCTCCACTCAACTGATCTATCAAATCTTCAAACATCGGCATAGGAAACCTGTATCTTACAGTTATCTTGTTCAGAGCCCGACTGTCTGTAACGACCCGGAATTTTCAATCATTCGCATCCATTATAAGTGTATAGGTAGACACTCATGCCGGAATTGAATTGCTCAAAATACCGCGTTGTAAATAAAAATTTGGCAAATCTCAGAATATACAGTAAATAAAATCACAGATCACAGACACAGAGTAATAATAATGCAGCGGAAGTAAAAGAGATAGTAGTTCATGAAGCTACTATGTAAATATATCAGAGTTAAATAAAATACAATAGAAGAATAAAAGGATACATCAGGTACAAATCAGATACATCACTGAACCACTGGATACTGAAACAAAATAGATGGCTAGATCTTCAAGGAAAGCTCTAACGCCGAAGGTGAATCTTGAATGCTAACTCAATCAATCTGACCCGAGCGTAAAGCAAAACACAAAACCCTCGAGTTAGGACATAAATACTTATAAACTGTAAATCAACTCAAGTGAATAGTAACAAAATGCATCAGTAACTTAAATGATGCTTGGAACCGCCCATCCTCTAAGGATCCGTTAAACTATTTACTATGTGGTAATATACGCTATATACGGTAGTGTCTAATCAGTAAAGTATAATCATATAGAAAATAGCGTTAAGGGGATGGTGAACCTTAACGCGGTAGGATCTTTAAAACCAAAATCGTAGTGGGCTCGATATAAGGATATGACACGGCACGCGAGGCAATGCCAGGGTGGATACACCGTTTGCACTCCCGGACCGGTGGTGACGGCAAGCCAGCAGCTTCCGCCTACCTCGAACAATACCCCCGAATCAAAGTGGCGCCACCGAATCGAATCACAACAGTAATAGAATGGTTTCCGATGGAGCATGCTCGATGAAAGGGTGCGACCCTTTGTGTAGCCCAGTATAGCCCCTGTTTTAGTCATATATGCCAACTCACGGGAGTTGGGTCCACGTAATATACCTCGAGAACGTCGCCACCATCCTACTTCATTCTGGAATCTCCACCGCATACACAGTTGTTAAAGTGGTTTTCGGTATTGGCCGGCTATAAGACAATATCCGATCCGTTCTCTTTAACAATCAATCGTTATTATAACCCGTAGTTATAACCTTTTAAAACAATTTTTATACTTCAAAATAAAATATTATTTCAACCCAAATCTTTATCAAAATAAAGATTAAATCATCCCAAAATATCATATCTTTCGGATCTTCTTTTCAAATCATTTTAATATCAAAATATCATATCTTTCAAAACTCCATTTTCAAACCATTTTAATATATCGAAATATCATATGTTTTCAAAACCACATTTCAATCATTTAATATATCAAAATATCATATCTTTTTGAAACCACATTCATTTCAAATCATTATTCATTTTATTCAATTTAAAATATCATTTCAATCCATATTTCAAAACAGTATATATTCCAAAAATCATTTTTAATCATTAAAATGAAGTTATTATGTCTAATAATTAAATTATTAAATTTCCAAAATTTTCGACTTCCAAAGTTCATTTATTCACTTAAGTTTATCAAAGCAGTGAAAATTCACTTTTCGCATCATTTAGAAAACTCTACGGAAAAATACATTCAAAACATTTCAATTTAACAAAAGACAACATTTTAAAATGTTGTAATAGGGTTTACTTAAATTTCGAATAAACTTAGTTAAATTCAACAATTTATAGCACTTACAAAAATTGCTATAATAGCTTTTAATTCAATTAGCTTTTTAGTTCATTATCATCAACTTCAGCATTTACAAATGCCGTAATATCATTTACATTGTAATTAATAGCATTTCAAAAATGCAGTCAATTAACTTCAAATATTCAATATAATTTCTCAACCGATTATATTTTTATTTAAAACATTTTTAACTTATAAAATCATACATTTTCACATTTATAAACATCATTTAATTTTCCTCAAGTTCATGATTTTATAAAGTTAAATTTCCATTCAAAAATCAAGATTTAATAATAATTCACTTATTAAAATGCAATATTGAATTTTTAAAACCCATTACATTAAATTTCAACTTAACATTTAAGTTAAAATTCTCAAATATAACTTAGTTTCATTTTTATTTACTTAACTAAAAGTTCACCTTTACGTCAATTTCATAAATTTCTAGTTTTAGTTATATTTCAAAATTTCAACTTACAATATTCATTCATTTCACATTTCACCTTTATTAAAATCATTAATATGATATAAAAATCACTTTAAATTCATTTAAATTCAAATTATCATAAATTTATCATAATTTCATATTCAATTAAATTTCCAATTATAATTAAATCAAATTTTCCAAAATAACTTACGTTCAAAATTTCTAACTTTTTCATCAATTCATTTCACTTACAATTATTCAGAAAATCAATAGTATTTTACAAAAATTTTATTTTTATTAAATTTAAAATCAAAATATTATAATAATTAAATTTCTAAAATATTTTAAATTTTTTAGAAAAGCATATTTTAACTACGGGTCTGTATAAAATTTTCTACGCTAGGTAAAGTGATACAGGTAATATATCATTTCAACCCGTAATTTACAAAGAAAATCCGGGTTTTATCATTTCAAACCCGCAATCCCAAGTCAAAAGGAAAAATTTAAAACCATTCAGGCCTATCATTTCAGCCCATAACATTTTTTTTCTAACAGGGAACTTGCAGTGTGATCATATACAGAAATAATATAAACAAGGTCAATATCACAATATACAGTCATATATGAGATGTCAGGTGTTAACAGTTTTAACATGGTAATAACATGGCATAACATATCATATGATCATCATTAACTTGCATAAACATTTTATATTACTAAACACTTGTCATCAATTCACTATCATAAGTATAAATGTCAGAGTGAGAAAGACTCACCTTTTTCAAGCTGAAGACCAAAACAACAAACACAAGTGCGATTCCAAAAGCACGACAAGCACGATATAGCACGACTTTTGATTTGAATGAATGGAGAGAGAATCAAATCTACAACCATTGTGTACAACCCAAAACAAAAAAATCAAAAAAAAATCAAAACAACAAAATTCAATACGACCTTAAAATGCAATAACATTGAAATAAAAGGAGATACGACTACGAAGTCTTTTGCTTTGCCTTCTCTATTGTTTGGTATGGCTTTGGGGTCTGATGTGGTTCAGATGTGGTCAAGTTTTGGGTCAGGTTTGGGCTAACATAGCTCGGGTTCCAGGCAAGACAAGGTGGAGTTTGTACATGATGAGGTGATGTGGTTTTGAAGTCAATTAGGTGGTTTTTGGTCAAAACAAGGGCTCGGCCATGGGGATTGGGCTCGGCCTGTGATGTGTCATGACTGGACAGAGGTGGGGAGGGGTGTGTTTTGGTCAGGTCTGGGGAGTGGTGGCGGCTATGGTGGTGGTTTGGGTGGTGGTTGAAGTGGATGAGCATGTAGAGGTCAAATAAGCATGGATCTAGGCATCTAGGTTGTAATTTGAGGGGTTTGATCATCAAAAGGGGTTTGACCATGGTCAGATCTGATGGGGTAGATGGTGGTGATGGTTGGGAAGAGGTGTAGGAGGTGGTGGCCGTGGCTATGGAGGAGAGGCCAAGCAATACACATGAGAAAACAAGGCAAAATATAAGAAAACAATGGAAAAAGAAGAGCAAAAAGAAGAGGAAAAGAGGAGCCATTACCAAACCTTTCTAGCCGTGAAAAATGAAGTGGAGAGGAATGTTTTCACGTGAAAATGAGGTAAGAAATTCACAGCTACAATAAAGAAAGGAACGGTCAAAGGAAATTAAATCTATTAATTGGAAAAGAAACGGAAGAAGAAACGTTAAAACGGTTTTACGTTTCTTTGCTTTCAAACCTTTTAAACTTCCTATATATATTCATATACATCTTAAATAACTGAAAACACTTATAAATTTCAGTTAGAATTCGAAAATATAACAGATAAACAAAATATTAATAATTAAATATTAATTAGATATGATTAAAATAAGAAAAATAGCACAGAAAATGAAAACTTGACTTAAGAATTAGAAATAACTTCAATACACTTTGGAAAAATTTGCTTTAATTTAAATACATGTAAAATGAATAAAATAAGGTAAAACACAGCAAATAAAAGTGAGTGCAAAAAAATAAATAAATAAATTTTAATTATATAAAATTAAATTAAGAAAATGGCTTAAAATTGTAGACTAGGCTTTAAAATTAGAAATAAATTCAAATGAACTTTAGAAAAATTATATTATCATTTTAAAAATACTTAAAATTCAAAATATACATCATATAACATATCATCACATATAAAAAAAATATAACAAAGAAGAAGTAATTTATACAATTTAAAATAGTCATTGTTAAATAACGCTATATACGCACAATATTGTAAAGGGTATAACTTTCACAATTTACATCCAAATTCAACGAAACGAAAAGTTGTGTTCTTAGAATTTTATGTACTTTCATAATAAAAGAAGAAATTAAATTTTAAACTTTTAAAATTTTAAGTTGAAAGTCATAGTTTGACTATTTTGACCAAAATCGGCATTTCAGACAAATATTCAACTTACACAAGTTTGGAATTATAACTCATATAAAATCAAGATTTATATTTAAATAATAAAATTTAATCATTTCAAATAAGTAAAATAAGTTTTTAAATCAAAATCTTACATTAAAAATAATTAAAATATACAATAAAATAATTACAAAATACAGGGTTGTTACACTCTCCCCCACTCAAAACTTTTCGTCCCCGAAAAGGAATGAGGTATGGAAGGGCACAGAAAAGATAGAGTGAAATAGGATTAAGATAAGATGACAAGAAGATTGAAATTATACCTGATAACTGTTATTATATGTAAGTTTCGCAAGGTGCAGATTATCAAAGATTATAGAAAGATTTCTAAACAGAAAGATCATAGAAAGATGCATATACCAGTCTATAGCAAGATAAGGATGATAAGAACAACCAAAAGATAGTTTGAAAAACAAAATAAGGAAATGAATTTGAAAGCATGGAGATTTCAACTTAAATAGAAAATAAACTTTTACACAAGTTACATAAATCTTAACTATCTCAAATTCCATTATCTTATTATCCAATCATCTTAAATTAACAATTTTTTTTTTAAAACCATGGGTTAGAAAAATAATCATTTATTACACTCACAATGTATTTAATAAATTTTATTCTTCTTTATTCCTAATAAAAATTAAATTTATTCCTCTCAATATATTTATCACTCATGTTCAATATACTTACACTTATTATAACTGCTTTCTTTTATTCTTAGTTCTTTTAACATCATTTTATTGTAAGTTATTCAATTTCCCTTTATTATATTTACCTCTATTAATCATTTTATAATTAAAATTTAAGTGTATAACATTTATTATAACCACTCAAATTTAAAAAAAAACTTTTTATATTGTATATTATTCAGTTACATTGTTAACTTCTAAAATTTTGGTAAGTTATATTTGAATGCAATTGTATTATACAAATAAAATTTCCAATTAAATCATTTCAAGCTTAAATCAATTTTTTTTTCTTTTTATAATTGAAATTATTCTTTAAAAATAGAATTTAAGAATTAAATTTCCGATTTCTTCAGACCATTTAGAGATGAGAAATAATATATATACATATATAATATGTCAAATCAAATTTCAATCATATATCTATATATATATATATATATTATAAATCAAGTCATATTTTAGAAATTCAAATCAATTTAATTTCCCAAAACAATGCTGTAGCAAGACTACAGAACAGTCTCTTAACTTCGAAACTCGAAAATGAACGTCGATGATGTCGCGATCATCACCGAAGTTATTTTCCAGCGACAAAGAGAAGAGCACTAATTTTAAACCTTTAAAATTCTTTGAAAACAAATTCTATTCAAAATACTTTAAATAATATAACCTTTTAAAACTTTAAACCAAAGTTCGAAATAATCGGCATTTTAAATCCTCAAATTCTTGTTTTAAATTCAATTCAGTTCCCAAATAAATTTATAAACAAATATTTATAGATCTATTTGTAGAACAATAAATGATAAATCAAGTATTATCATTTCAAATTATCAATTTAAATCATTTCATTAATTTCCATAAATTTACTTATATATCAAAATTTATTTCATTAACCAAATTTTTTTTTTAAAATATATTGTGTCCGTTTGTTCTGTCAAAGTATTTTGGAAATCTTATCGATAGCGCTGATCAGACGTATCGATCAGAAACCTAACTCAACATCAACAACTCAAACAACACAATATATAAAACATTTTAATTTTAAATACTAGTTTACAAATACACTATACATGAATAAATTTTCAAAGAAGGATAGAGATTCAAATTTTTGATTATCACAAATCAAAGGAGATTATGATTAAAAATAAGTTGGAAACAAGGATGACATGATTAAATAATAGAATAGGAAGATGGATAAGCTTATACAAATCGTGGCCAACCTTAACCGGGTCAACCGTGACTTAAAGAATAAGATCAATGTTGATTTTTCTAGGGTAAATCTACATTCGATCTCAAGAGTTAGAGTTTGAAATAACAAAAGATATTAGCATCTAAACCAAGGATAGATAAGAATCTCTGGTGAATCGATGCTAACTGCAAAGGAGTTTTCCCCCTTTTTTCAATTCAATTTGAAATTGGCGTGACTGCTGACTCACTAAAAAGATCATTCGAAGCGGAGATATGGAATGCTCCAGAGTCAAAAGAAGATGAATACTGAGGGATACGAATGGATTTTGGAACCGTAGGGAATGTTCCAAAATTCAAAGGAATCGAGTCAAAAGGGAGAGATTCAAACTCGAATGAAAGTGATTCTGTAAATACATTCACTCCATATGCTGAGTTTTGCCTAGAGCTACCAAAGCTCTGATACCAACTGTAATGACCCGGTATTTTCAACCATTCGCATCCATTATAAGTGTATAGGTGGACACTCATGCTGGAATTGAATTGCCCAAAATACCGCGTTGTAAATAAAAATTTGGCAAATCTCAGAATATACAGTAAATAAAAATCACAGATCACAGACACAGAGTAATAATAATGCAGCGGAAGTAAAAGAGATAGTAGTTTATGAAGCTACTATGTAAATATATCAGAGTTAAATAAAATACAACAGAAGAATAACAGGATACATCAGGTACAAATCAGATACATCACTGAATCACTGGATACTGAAACAAAATAGATGGCTAGATCTTCAAGGAAAGCTCTAACGTCGAAGGTGAATCTTGAATGCTAACTCAATCAATCTGACCCGAGCGTAAAGCAAAACACAAAACCCTCGAGTCAGGACATAAATACTTATAAACTACAAATCAACTCAAGTGAACAGTAACAAAATGCATCAGTAACTTAAAGGACGCTTGGGACCGCCCATCCTTTAAGGATCCGTTAAACTATTTACTATGTAGTAATATAAGCTATATACGGTAGTGTCTAATCAGTAAAGTATAATCATATAGAAAATAGCGTTAAGGGGATGGTGAACCTTAACGCGGTCGGATCTTTAAAACCAAAATCGTAGTGGGCTCGATATAAGGATATGACACGGCACGCGAGGCAATGCCAGGGTGGATACACCGTTTGCACTCACGGACCGGTGGTGACGGCAAGCCAGCAGCTTCCGCCCACCTCGAACAATACCCCCGAATCAAAGTGGCGCCACCGAATCGAATCACAACAGTAATAGAATGTTTTCCGATGGAGCATGCTCGATGAAAGGGTGCGACCCTTTATGTAGCCCGGTATAGCTCCTGTTTTAGTCATATATGCCAACTCACAGGAGTTGGGTCCACGTAATATACCTCGAGAACGTCGCTACCATCCTACTTCATTCTGGAATCTCCACCGCGTACACAGTTGTTAAAGTGGTTTTCGGTATTGGCCGGCTATAAGACAATATCCGATCCCGGTCTCTTTAACAACCAATCGTTATTATAACCCGTAGTTATAACCTTTTAAAACAATATTTATACTTCAAAATAAAATATTATTTCAACCCAAATATTTATCAAAATAAAGATTAAATCATCCAAAATATCATATCTTTCGGATCTTCTTTTCAAATCATTTTAATATCAAAATATCATATCTTTCAAAACTCCATTTTCAAACCATTTTAATATATCGAAATATCATATGTTTTCAAAACCACATTTCAATCATTTTATATATCAAAATATCATATCTTTTTGAAACCACATTCATTTCAAATCATTATTCATTTTATTCAATTTAAAATATCATTTCAATCCATATTTTAAAACAGTATATATTCCAAAAATCATTTTTAATCATTAAAATGAAGTTATTATGTCTAATAATTAAATTATTAAATTTCCAAAATTTTCGACTTTCAAAGTTCATTTATTCACTTAAGTTTATCAATGCAGTGAAAATTCACTTTTCGCATCATTTAGAAAACTCTACGGAAAACTACATTCAAAACAGTTCAATTTAACAAAAGACAACATTTTAAAATGTTGTAATAGGGTTTACTTAAATTTCGAATAAACTTAGTTAAATTCAACAATTTATAGCACTTACAGAAATTGCTATAATAGCTTTTAATTCAATTAGCTTTTTAGTTCATTATCATCAACTTCAGCATTTACAAATGCCGTAATATCATTTACATTGTAATTAATAGCATTTCAAAAATGCTGTCAATTAACTTCAAATATTCAATATAATTTCTCAACCGATTATATTTTTATTTAAAACATTTTTAACTTATAAAATCATACATTTTCACATTTATAAACATCATTTAATTTTCCTCAAGTTCATGATTTTATAAAGTTAAATTTCCATTCAAAAATCAAGATTTAATAATAATTCACTTATTAAAATTCAATGTTGAATTTTGAAAATCCATTACATTAAATTTCAACTTAACACTTAAGTTAAAATTCTCAAATATAACTTAGTTTTATTTTTATTTACTTAACTAAAAGTTCACCACGTCAATTTCATAAATTTCTAGTTTTGGTTATATTTCAAAATTTCAACTTACAATATTCATTCATTTCACATTTCACCTTTATTAAAATCATTAATATGATATAAAAATCACTTTAAATTCAATTATATTCAAACTATCATAAATTTATCATAATTTCATATTCAATTAAATTTCCAATTATAATTAAATCAAATTTTCCAAAATAACTTACGTTCAAAATTTCTAACTTTTTCATTAATTCATTTCACTTACAATTATTCAGAAAATCAATAATATTTTACAAAAAATTTATTTTTATTAAATTTAAAATCAAAATATTATAATAATTAAATTTCTAAAATATTTTAAATTTTTTAGAAAAGCATATTTTAACTACGGGCCTGTATAAAATTTTCTACGCTAGGTAAAGTGATACGGGTAATATATCATTTCAACCCGTAATTTACAAAGAAAATCCGGGTTTTATCATTTCAAACCCGCAATCCCAAGTCAAAATGAAAAATTTAAAACCATTCAGGCCTATCATTTCAGCCCATAACATTTTTTTCTAACAGGGAACTTGCAGTGTGTTCATATACAGAAATAATATAAACAAGGTCAATATCACAATATACAGTCATATATGAGATGTTAGGTGAAAATTAACAGTTTTAACATGGTAATAACATGGCATAGCATATCATATGATCATCATCAACTTGCATAAACATTTTATATTACTAAACACTTGTCATCAATTCACTTTCATAAGTATAAATGTCAGAGTGAGAAAGACTCACCTTTTTCAAGCTGAAGACCAAAACAACAAACACAAGTGCGATTCCAAAAGCACGACAAGCACGATATAGCACGACTTTTGATTTGAATGAATGGAGAGCGAATCAAATCTACAACCATTGTGTATAACCCAAAACAAAAAATTAAAAAAAAAAAATCAAAACAACAAAATTCAATACGACCTTAAAATGCAATAACATTGAAATAAAAGGAGATACGACTACGCAGTCTTTTGCTTTGCCTTCTCTATTGTTTGGTATGGCTTTGGGGTCTGATGTGGTTCAGATGTGGTCAAGTTTTGGGTCAGGTTTGGGCTAACATAGCTCGGATTCAAGGCAAGACAAGGTGGAGTTTGTACATGAGGAGGTGATGTGGTTTTGAAGTCAATTAGGTGGTTTTTGGTCAAAACAAGGGCTCGGCCATGGGGATTGGGCTTGGCCTATGATGTGTCATGACTGGACAGAGGTGGGGAGGGGTGTGTTTTGGTCAGGTCTGGGGAGTGGCGGCGGCTATGGTGGTGGTTTGGGTGGTGGTTGAAGTGGATGAGCATGTAGAGGTCAAATAAGCATGGATCTAGGCATCTAGGTTGTAATTTGAGGGGTTTGACCATCAAAAGGGGTTCGAACATGGTCAGATCTGACGGGGTAGATGGTGGTGATGGTTGGGAAGAGGTGTAGGAGGTGGTGGCCGTGGCTATGGAGGAGAGTCCAAGCAATACACATGAGAAAACAAGGCAAAATATAAGAAAACAATGGAAAAAGAAGAGCAAAAAGAAGAGGAAAAGAGGAGCCATTACCAAACCTTTCTAGCCGTGAAAAATGAAGTGGAGAGGAATGTTTTCACGTGAAAATGAGGTAAGAAATGCACAGCTACAATAAAGAAAGGAACGGTCAAAGGAAATTAAATCTATTAATTGGAAAAGAAACGGAAGAAGAAACGTTAAAACGGTTTTACGTTTCTTTGCTTTCAAACCTTTTAAACTTCCTATATATATTCATATACATCTTAAATAACTGAAAATACTTATAAATTTCAGTTAGAATTCGAAAATATAACAGATAAACAAAATATTAATAATTAAATATTAATTAGATATGATTAAAATAAGAAAAATAGCACAGAAAATGAAAACTTGACTTAAGAATTAGAAATAACTTCAATACACTTTGGAAAAATTTGCTTTAATTTAAATACATGTAAAATGAATAAAATAAAGTAAAAAACAGAAAATCAAAGTGAGTGCAAAAAAATAAATAAATAAATTTTAATTATATAAAATTAAATTAAGAAAATGGCTTAAAATTGTAGACTAGGCTTTAAAATTAGAAATAAATTCAAATGAACTTTAGAAAAATTATATTATCATTTTAAAAATACTTAAAAGTCAAAATATACATCATATAACATATCATCACATATAAAAAAAATATAACAAAGAAGAAGTAATTTATACAATTTAAAATAGTCATTGTTAAATAACCCTATATACGCACAATATTGTAAAGGGTATAACTTTCACAATTTACATCCAAATTCAACGAAACGAAAAGTGGTGTTCTTAGAATTTTATGTACTTTCATAATAAAATAAAAAATTAAAATTTTAAACTTTTAAAATTTTATGTTGAAAGTCACAGTTTGACTATTTTGACCAAAATCAGCATTTCAGGCAAATATTCAACTTACACAAGTTTGGAATTATAACTCATATAAAATCAAGATTTATATTTAAATAATAAAATTTAATCATTTCAAATAAGTAAAATAAGTTTTTAAATCAAAATCTTACATTAAAAATAATTAAAATATACAATAAAATAATTACAGAATACAGGGTTGTTACACTGTCCGTACACATTCTCCACGAACCATCCTTCTTTGGCACCAATAAATCTGGCACTACACAAGGACTCAAGCTCTCCTGAACACGCCCTTGTTCTAACAGCTCCTCCACCTGCCTTCTTAGTTCCTCATGCTCCTTAGGACTCATCCTATAATGTGGCCTGTGTGGTAATACTGCCCCTGGCACAAGATCAATCTGATGTTGAATATCCCGCAACGGTGGTAACTCCATTGGCAACTCTTCAGGAAACACATCTCTGAATTCTTCCAATACCGGCTTTACTTCCTCTGGAACTTCTACCGTTTCAGTGGTTTCATGTCCAATCAACAAAAACATTTCTGGACTTTCCGCTACTTCTTCAATAAATTCTTTCAAAGTCAATAAAGTCTTCAGCTCCTCAATCTCTTCGGATTTACTCTCTTCCTGTTGTCTCTTCTTTGGAACCAAAATGATTTTAACACCTTCAAACATAAAACTGTAGCTATTCGTCTGACCGTCATGCTGCACTGCTTGATCATACTGCCATGGTCTTCCCAAAAGCAAGTGACAAACATCCATTTCCACAACATCACACCAAATCTCGTCTTTATACTTCTTCCCAATAGAAAATGGAACTCGAACTCGCCTGTCCACCTTCACTTCTCCTCCTTTTCTCAGCCACGCTAACTTGTAAGGATTAGGATGTTTCTCCGTCTTCAACTTCATCTTTCTCACAGCTTCAGTAGAAATAATATTGTCACAACTTCCAGCGTCAATCACAAATTTACAAACCTTTCCCAGAATAGTGCATGTTGACTGAAAGATGTTACTCCTCAACCAACTAGCTTCTTCTTCTTGCTTCGGTATTAAACAAGACCTCCTCATCATTAGATTACATCCTTCATCTCCTGACGCAATATCCTGTTCATCCTCCTCAACTGGACTAGAATAACCTTCCCCAACATCCTCACCTTCAACTTCAGCGATCATAGTTCGTTTCTTCGGCTTCGGACATTCATTACTCTTGTGACCCACTTTCTGGCAATTGTAACACTTGAAACTGTTGTTGACCTTTGTCTTCGCAACTTCATTCACAACTGGTTTACTGATAGATTTAGGAACATTAGAGCTTCCACTAACACCCTTCACTTGATTGTTGGAATTAGTAAACACACCACCTCCACTCCTTCTCTGCTTCTCCCAAGCCAACGCTTTCTGATGTGCTTCTGCTACAGATCTTGGATCAAACATATTCACCATATCCTGCATCTGTATCCTCAACCCTCCAACAAATCTAGCAGTCAGCTGTTCCTCTGTCTCCATAATGTCATTTCGAGCAATCAGTTGATAAAATTCGTCAGCATAATCATTAACAGTCTTCGTCGCTTGCCTCAGATTCTGCAACCTCTGATACATAAGTGATTGATAATTGTAAGGCAAGAATGTAGCCTTCATCAACTTCTTCATCTTCTCCCATGATTCAATCTTCGACTTTCCCATTCTCTCCCTTATAAGTTTAGTTTGCTGCCACCATGCTAAAGCTCTCCCCCTCAACCTAGTAGCAACTAACTTCACTCTTCTATGCTCAGGAACTTCTTTAAAGTCAAAAATCTCTTCAACATTAGACAACCAATCCAAAAATTCTTCTGCTACCATTCCTCCCTTGAACTCTGGAATTTCCATCTTCATACCCGACTCCCATCGACGATCATCATCTACATCAAAATCAAATGTATGTCTGTATCGATCTCGTCTTTCTTCATCTCTATAATCATGCATGGTCCTTCTACCCTGCTATCCTTATCGGGATGTGATTCATTTTCAAACTCTCGTGGAGTTCTCCTCTCTTCATGTCCGTAGTCATGGTGATCTCTTCTTGACGAAATTGATGTTTCTCTTCTTTCTCTAAAAGATTACGGTGATACCCTCCTCGCTTCCGTAATCGCTGGCGAAACTCTATTTCCTCCATGGTTCGAGATTGGTGATCTCCTCCTTTGATTTTGATTCAAATCATTCATCAATTTCTCTAACTTTCCAATGCCTTCATCAAATTTCTCATTAATGCGTTGTTCCATTTGCTCGGCTTCTTCTCTTCTATACAACGCTTCAACATTTTGATGACGATTAGCTCTCCTTGGTGGCATGATTAAATCAACATGAACACTTCAAAACTTCACAAATCTTCTTCACAAGTCAAACAAACACGGCCCCAACTCAACTTGGCTCGGCCTCAATCACTTCAACACAAATCAAATTCAAACAACTTCCACACTTTGATCCAAAATGAAATGGATCGAAAGCTTCTAACTTGTTGCAACTTCAAGATGAACACGATGAACACCAACTTCAAACTCCTTGGCTCCAAGACTCGGCTTAGCTATGATTGGCTAAGTCTAGCTCCGATACCAAAACTGACGCAGCGGATATTAACAAAAAGATATAGATCGATGAAAGTAGCAAATGGTGGATTGAAGATACTGAAATGCCCAAATTCGTTGATCACAAAGATACCGTATTCTAGCTATCTTCGACACGTTGATCGCGCACGATACCGTGAAAGAAGATCTACAATTCTTCAAACGTTGATCAAGCGCACTTGATACCATGAATTGGCTTCAACAATCGTTGAATCGAGCGCACTCGATTACCCGAAAGTGGAGATAGGAGATTACACTCAACTACCAATTTAAGATGAAAGCACACAGCAATCAACAAGAATTTTATTCAAAAAAAATCAACCACCCTCAAAAAGTACAACACACTCCGTATTTATAGCATTTCACAACCAGACCCTTAAGTCGTTCACGACTCACGACTCAACATAAGTCGGCAGCGACTTAACTCACACGGCCTATTACAACACAATGCCGACTCAACTTATTACATCACCTTCACATACATGCCTTCGGCCGACTCATCGACATAACGACCTACGACTTAGACAACACATGTACAACGACTTAAAAAAATACAACACACATTCGGCCGACTTATCTGCATGCCGACCTACGACTCATCACAACACAAGTTATAGCGACTTAAAGAAATTACAACACATACGAGTTAAACAAGGTAACGACCTACGACTTAAGTACCAGCGACTCAACGAATACAACGACTCAAGAACATAACGACTCAATACAGAAGCGACTCTACTTAGGTCGTGAATGACTACTAAAGATAACTCAGAAGCGACTTATCTGGAGGCGACTTAAGAAAGCATCGTGATTTAAAGCCGTCAACGACTTAGCATAGGTCGTTCCAACGACTCATTCCATGGTTTCAGCTTGTTAGGTCGTAGCTCCTCTTCTTCAGACCTGTTAGGTCGTGGCCGACCTAAAACTCTTTCCAACACCGAACGACTTAAAGCTTGGTTAGGTCGTGTCTTCTTGTCTCTTGATTCTTTAAGTCGCAGATGACCCCAAACTCCTTCTTTAGGTCGTGTATTCACTAACTCGTTGGAGTTAGGCCGCAGATCCATACGTTCTTCATCTTGGGTTGCATCAATATACAATGCTCACAGATACCGAGCACACTGGGTCAGCACCCATATGAACGCCAAGCAAGAGCTTAAACATGGACAAACGAAACAGGATAGAATTGGACTCGGGGTATCATATGCCCACAATACATGTTCAAGTTGATCATCAAAGATGCAAGCACAATAGTTAGAAAGATACAACAAACAAGAGAATGATACATGGGTGTAATTAGATGAGCAAAAATAATGAATGCAATACATAATAAAACATAAGGATAGCAAATACATATGCATACCGCAGTAAACAAGAGCAAGGAAGTATGCACGGGTTCAACAAGTGCATTGAGCATCATCAAATCAGCAATGCAAACAGGGTGGTAAAATGAAACCAGGTCAACATTATATATATCATTAAAGTAGCATGCACATATATATATAGGTATCAAAAATTCAGTCATGGCATCAAAATACATGAGCAAGCTAGCAAGGATAGTCTATTACATTTAGAAACCATCATCTGAATGTCAACTTATCATTCACAAATCGAATAGCAAGTGCGATCAAAAGTTAGACAATGCGGCAAACAAGTATGAACCAAACACAAGCGTCGATCAAAGGTTTTCAAGTACCAAATATTCCAATTTGATCTCATCAAATAGTGTCTCAGTTCAGCACACACATATACATAAAGGGTCAAGTACGTAGGCACAAAACCATCACCAGAACAATAAGCCATCAAATAATTCAACAACGAGTTAGAAAAATAGTGTTAAAAATGGGCAGACAGTCAACATTAAAAATGAAGTTCGAAATTAAACAGTATATAAAAATAAATTTGAACGTATCAGAGGATGTGGCATGTATATAAAGTAGCTACCAAGTTAGAAAGCATCAAACCGCTCGATCAGAAATCAAAAGCCGAAATGTAAAAACATAAAGCCAAGTTTAAAAATTTCAATTTGAAAAGATAGGAAATCAATCCCTATATATACCTATTATTAAATAATATGAGTCAATTTGATCCTCATTTTTCAAATTTCATGTCATACAAATTCAACACAATTGGAATTTAGAATTTTCCTCGAACAACTTCAATTTATTCTATCTATATTTAAAAATTTATCATCCTAAAATTCCAACTAAATTGATTTTCTATTTAACAAAATATTCCACCTTATTTTGTCTAGAATTAACATTTCATTATTCTCTTTATATAATATCTAAAGGTCTATAAAGTGACTTATAAAATGCTTACAGTACTTCATACATATAATTTTTATTAATTAATTCAAAGTAATGCATCCAACTTATATTCATTTATTGATAACTTATATTTTTCCACAATCCTAAAATTTAAACCTTCAAATATTACATAAAAATTTCATGTTTTAAAACTCCAATTTCCATACCATTGTCATTTCATAGTTTTATCAAAATAGCATCAATAATACATTTGTATATGTCTATATTTACATTTCCCTTTACAAATAAATTTCTTATGAAGTTAATAAATATAATCTCTTATTTTCAAGACTAAAGCACATAAAAATTTCAAGCAACAATTTCCAAAATATTTTAATTTAAACTTATTTTATTTTTCCTCCATTCAAAACATTCAATTCTCACTTAAAATAATTTAACTTATCATGGATTATTTATACCTATCCGTAAACATTGTGTCCATATGTTTTATCGAAGTGTTTAAGAACTTCTATTGAATACGTATGCTCCCGCATTGATTAAAATTCTTAATACACCCAACGGACAAGTTGACACCATTTTACTTTAAAAACTTATATAAATATTACCTCCACTAATTAGCAATATACAAGTTCCAATAGAACTTTACTCGTTCATTTACCAAATCTTCATTAATACTACACTTATAAATCACATCTTCCAAAAAATTCTTACCATTCTCTTAACATCCCAAATAATTTAATAATAAAATAATCGATATTTGCAAAAACTATAAATCTATTCAAAATATTATGTCGATCTGCCTTGTATGAGCGTTTAGGAATTCCTATCGATAACGCTGATCAAATATATCAACCAAAATTCTTAAATGACTCTACGGACAAACTGACACTAAAATAAATAATAAAATAATTCTATTCATTTTATAAAATCAATTTCATTATTTTTATAAATCATATACTTGCTTGAATATAATATTTATATTTCAATCTTCCATGTGAAAATTTCTTCTATATACCAAAACCAATATGGTATTTGAAATGCAATTGCTTTTTAAGCATTTAATTTAGTAACACATAAATTTGTGAATAAACCATAATAATAGGATAAGGAATAATATATATATATATATATATATATATATATAGACACTTACATACATACATATATATATAATGAAAAATAACAAATACGTACCTAGATGATTACCCCAGTAGTCATCACATAATTCAAATATTTCTTAAGTATAAATAAAAATTCTACAACACATCCATGGGAACATGGATTTAAGTCTCACTAAGTTCAAGACTCGCCTCTATGATATACAACATATTGTTCTAAACCTCGCTCCAATACCAATAATTAATACCCCACCTCAAGTCTTATATTATCTAAGTGTATCACAAATTAATACTATTGGAAAATACGGAGAATAAAGCTATATGGGATATACAAGTGAATATTCTCTCGGACTAACACTGGTACATATTAAAACATTAAGTAAATATCTCTCCTATATGTATACAATATTGATACAAAACAATAAACACATGAGCCTCAAGGACAAAATAATACATAATACACAATAACAGAAGAGAAAACAAAGCCAGTTGAAGCGATAATATATAATACATAAGATACAATAATGTTATAAGAATACAGTACAACTCAATGTTAATATTATGTATACATGCTCTGGATCAATGTCTTTTGAATATTATACAACATCCTAATATATATTCTCTAAGCCCACTAAAATAAATGTTGGTCAAGTCATCCTAGTACCTAAAATATCTCAAACTGACCCGAGTATTATATAAAATAATAAACGGGTCGGACTATGTCTAAATCAAGGGTAAATAATATATGATATTTATAATATCAACAAATATGTAAATCATTAATCAACATACCTCTCCCATATAGTAATATCAACAAATATGTAAATTTATCCAGTTAAAGTATCACTGACTGTCTCAACTAGATCGTAATCATCAAAAGTACCACAAAACCATACATAAAGATGTCATCACCCATATAATAAAGCACATCATAGCAAAATCACTAAATCAATATCAAATAGGTGAGTCATACATATCTAGAACATCATCGAAGTTGGAAGCCATCAACAATGAGATATCCATAAGTAATATTGGGTAATGCCCATAGTCTCTCTCAATTTCATATTATAAATATCATTATCAAATCAATAAAATAAATAAGTAAGATTTGATCCAGCTCAAAATAAATTCATATATTTCAACCCACAGTCTTTAGAGAGATGTAACTCTTGACTGAACGACCCGAAGGGATATAGGTAGTAAATCAGCAATGTATAGGTCGTCTGCATAAGAAGGGTATGGGATTGATCATACTTTGGACAGTCTCAGGTATAACCCTATATATACATAATATATGTCTACCTACTACCCATATACATATCCATACATTCACGTATACCGTAACCTGAGGAAAGACTGATAGCACGTTTGCTTACTCCAAGAGCCTTAAATGGTCCATAAGATACGACTCATATAGTCATTAGTTACCATTATATCTTCCCTTTCGGTAACGTGAAGGTGATCCATCATAGGCTCAACAATGCGTAACTTGTAACAACCCGAAATTTAACCCAAAATAATTAATTCGTTAATTAATTAGATAATAAAATAACTTTGTGAAAATATCAGAATTAAGCTATGGAAGTTGCACAATTGTGTCCGTGGTAATTTTCTGGTCAATTTCCATATATAGAACGTTAGAAACCGTGCTAATATAACCAAGTTATAAAATAAACAAAATAAGCCGAAAAAATACATATAGGCAGGTTGACCGGCGGGTTAGCCTGGGTACCAAGGCGGTCAACCGTGTGGTCTGACCGGCGGGTTAGCCTGGGCACCAAGGCGGTCAACCGTGTGGTCGGCCAGCCTCTGTTATTTATGATGAACGAAGTTCGTTCATTCGAACGTTCCAGAGCCTAATGTGACATGTTTTGCATTCTTTATTTTGATTCAGTCCCTCCATTATTACATTCGATGGCTCATATTCAGCCTATGACGTGGTTGCATCCTATTCAATTCTCAAATCCAATGGTCAGAGATCCACTTCTACTCCTATAAATAGACCACTAGACCTAACACTTTTTCTCATTCTAGTTTTTCTCCAATTGGGTTCACCTTCCTAGGAAGGACCCTAAACGGAATAATTTTTCCAAGGGAGAAAATCGTTATAAATTAAAGTATTTTACAACATCAAGTGGATCCGGGAAGACCGCATGAAGAGCTTAGGATCAGAGGTGAGTAATTGTAATTATCTTAAGATTTCTTTAAGTAATTTAAAATAATAGGATTTCCAATAGTTGTTGCCTTAATACGACTTTTGGAGTAGCATTTTCAGTAGTTTATTTATAGCTTTTTAGAACTATTTTCAGTCTATTTCCTTTCAGCTATTCTTTTCAGTAATTTTAATTTATTTCTGTTAGTTATAGTATTTTTGTTTATTTATTGTTCATTTACAATATTTTAGTTTTTTACTATTATTTTTACCTTATTTACATCTTCTTTCTACGCTTTGGATTTTTTTTCTATTTTCAGTTTTCTTTTATTCCTCCTTTTTCGCGTACGGATTAAAGTAGGATTAACGTGAAAATGGCTTAAATTGTAAGAAAACCAAAATAATGGAATATAAGATGTAAATTTCAAAGCCTATAATATAAATGGAATTGGACTGAAATTACGCCAAATTATGACGTTAATTGGACTGAATTAAAAAGATTGGCCTAGTTATAACTTAGAATTATAATTAAAAAGAGTAAACGATGAAAGAAGCTTATTTTCACACTTAGACCTAGAGTTAAGTAATAAGCATGATTGTAACGTAGGTTATAATAAAAATAAGAATAGAATAACGCTTATTTTAAGACTTAGGCGAAATTAATATGCACAGATAGTAGAGAAAAATATAATGGTTTATTTAAATAATTTATCTAAGTTAATAAGAAAAAATTAACGTAGGACCTGTACCAAATAGCATTCCCTATTAGCCAAAACAGTGGTCTCGCATTAGCCTGAAGCGAGAAGAAGGCACGCTTATGCTAAAAATGGTAGCAATTAGTCAACTAGAAGTCCAAATCACGGAGGATTTGGATAAGGGGCAAAACTAAATATTATTTGGATGACGGACCAGTACCAACAGCAATTTTCCCTATTTTCTATGGATGTATGTTGATCTCACGTTAGCCTGAAGTGGGATGAGGGGCACGCTTATGCTGGAGTTTGAGGTAATAAGAAGACCTAATAGGTGGAGCAAAAGGTAGCATGTTCATGGTGTTAGTTACGTGCGACTTCTATTCGAGTGCTCAGTAGCTATGAGATCCAAGCGCTAGTATGGGTGTCTTCCGTAGACACCATTGCCTTCTATGTAGGGAGCTATATATGTCGTCTGGTCCATAGTAACATTCTGTGTAGGGAGTTATATATAGTATCTGGTCCATAGTAAATAAATGTCTTCTGTGTATGGAGCTATATATGTCGTCTGGTTCGCTGTAACATTCTATGTCAGGAGATATATAGCATCCAGTCCGCAGAAAGGTACTATAGAGTAGCAGGCCGATCAAAAAGGGTAGAATTAGGGTTACATTCTGATTATAGGATTACGAATTCAAATCAGAAATTAAGGACAAGTGCAAGCAACCAAAGTTAACCTATCTTATAAATTTAGCAATATTTAATCGTACTTAATTCCAGTTTATTCCTTTCCTATTTCCTTTATCCTTATTTATGCTAGAACTGTTGTAGAGTCTGCTATTTTTATCTTGCTTAAAGACTCTAGTAATTACTATCATTCACCAGTCTGACCCGCTCCTTTATTTTCCCTTTCCCCCCACCCATAGGCAATCAAGGGAGAAGTCAGTAGATTGCCGCTGCTTGGAGTTTTCTTGGAGGAGATTCCTATTATGTACTTTTTTTATTTTCATCTTCTATTCTTTTTATGTGCTGGCTTGTTATGAGGGATATTATGTAATTTGATTTTTGATATTACGAGTTTTTGTTTCATGAGACATATTGGATTTTCAGACATGTATGTGGTATTCGGTATTTGACTTATTTATGAAGCAATTATGAAGTTTTGTTTTTGATTAAGTTATAATTTTAAGTTTCTATTGTTTATATCTATATTTGTCTTGTGAATCTTAGTCTCTATTAGCTTTAGCTATAGCTACAAAGCTACAAGCCTTTTAATGTGTCCTTTTGGTATATTAAGGGGCATTGGGTGTTTCATTTGCTATTAGAGCCTAAGTTACAGGATTCTTAAAATTTTATTTAAAATATTTTTCGAAATAACTTGTTTTAAAACGTAATTTAAAAAAAAAGAACTTTTAGAAATGATTTTTAAGTATAAAAGATTTAATAGAAATCCCCTCATAAGTCCAGTTCAACCTCCCTTTGACTCTTTCCTAAACTATCATTTTCTTTTCGTAGAATGGCTGATGCCCCGAACCTTCCTGAGGGCATTCCAGTCCCAACCTGGATTCGTAGGTACTTACAAGCCACAACTCCAGAGGTGCACGGACCTGTGCCCAATCTTGCACCAGCGGGTGGGAATCCCATCAACCCAACCACCGCCATCAATTTCTCTTAGCTTTGTAAATATTTTGCAAGTTTATGCGGGAAGACTTTTTCTGGAAAGGAGACTTTTGTAGATGCTGGAGCTTGGCTTAAGGACATAGAGAGGAGTTTGGCCTTTTGGGATTGGATGGTCAGCAGCGAGTTCTGCTAGCCGCATGGCAGCTAAAGGAGGAGGCTTCTTATTAGTGGGTGGAGATCTAGTTAGAGGGTACAAATGTTATTTGGGATGGATTCAGGGAGCGATTCGATTGGAAGTTTGTGCCTCGGGCGGAAGAGAGTATTCAACTGGACAGGTTTATTAATTTGTAGCAAGGAAGTTTGTCTGTTAAGAAATACATCAATTAATTCAACGAGTTGTCATGGTTTGGTATGGATTTGGTGAACATGCCACACAAGAAAGCTATGAAGTTTGCGAAGGGATTGAATCAACCCCTTCAGGCACTATTGCTGACTCGTGTATCGATGGGAGCTACTTATGAGTCTTTGGTCGAGATGGTGCTTATGTCAGATATAGTCAAGAAGGGAGAGTCTAAAGAGGAGGTTAAATCAGAAGGTTCAAAGAAGAAGTGGTGGGAAAAGAATAAGAAAAAGAAGAAAGGTGATGGTCCTTAGAAGCAAATTAAGAAGGGAATAAAGTGACAAAGTTGTGGGAAGGTTGGACATATGGCCAAGGATTGTTAGAAAGAGAAGATAAAGGGTAAGTACTATACTTGCGGCAAGCCCTGTCAAATGAGTAGGAGTTGTCCGTACGGAGCGAGTGCACCAGTTGCGTAGATTTAGGCATTAGACATAGCACCTTCCAGTAGCATTCCAAATAGAGGTAGGAAAGTCCAAATTGAAGGTTTGATTTCTATATCTGATTTTCCCATTCGGACTTTATGTGAATCTGGAGCACCACATTCTTTTATCTCTAGTTCTCTAGTAGATTGTTTGCACTTGGACATATCATTAGTAGTAGACCCCATTATTGTTTCAAACCCCATAGGAGGATCGGCACACTTATCTATGGTTTGTAGGGTTTTGAAAATCTTTATCCTATGCGTAGAATTTGACTACGACGCCTATGTTTTGGGATTTTCGGGGTATGGGATGATCTTAGGCATGTATTGACTATCCACATACGGAGCTATATTAGGCTGCGAGAGGAGAGTCATTAAACTTGAGACTTGCAGTGGTAGGATTCTGGAGGTATCTTGCGACCAGCAAGGGTCAGTCATGTTGAGTTTTCTCTATTTCCTTTATTCATCATCATAAGAGTTGCATTCAGTTGCTATTGTCAGAGATTTTGCAGACGTCTTTAAGGAGGTTAGGGGACTACTCCCTAAGAGAGAGATTGACTTTAGGATTTAGTTGACCGAGAATGCCAAGCAGTAGCATTACCTATAAGGCACATGGCACCTAGGGAGAGGAAATAATTGAGTAAGTAGATTTGTGAGCTTTCGGAGAAGAGATTTGTTAGAAGGAGCATATCAGAGTGGGGAGCGCCATTTGTCTTCGCCACTAAGGTGGATGGTTCTCTCCGACTTTGCATGGACTATAACGAATTAAATAAGCTCACCAAGAAGAATTGATATCCACTCCCTGGGATAGATGATCTTTTTGACCAGTTGGTTGGTTATTCATTTTCTCTCAACTAGATTTAGCCACGGAATTCCATCATCTTAGAGTCGATGATAATAGTATAGATAAGACTACCTTTAGGACACCGGACAGATTCTTCAAGTAGTTGGTTATGCCTTTTGGGAGAACCAATGCTCCAGCCTATATCATTGATTAGATGTGTCTTGTCTTTAGGGATGTCCTAAATAAGTTTGTGGTGGTATTCATGGACGATATCTTGGTATTTTCCAAGAATATGGAGGACAATGCTGTTCATTTGAAAGAGATTCTTAGCACACTTCGTAGTCATCATTTGAGAGCTAAGTTTTCGAAATGTCATTTTTGGAGAGGGGAAATAGTTTCTTGGGCCAAGTAGTCTCGAAGGAAGGTTTGGATGTTGACCCGGCTAAGGTTATTGCAGTGCAAGATTGGAAGGCCCCTAGAACGTTACTGAGGTTAGGAGCTTCCTAGGATTAGCTGGCTACTACAGGAAGTTCATTAGGGACTTTGGTAAGATTTAAGAACCAACCCCCTTACTAAGAAGAATAAAGCTTTCGTGTAGGACAAGGATTGTGAGGATACCTTCACAAAACCTAAGAGAGCCCTTACTAGTGCACTAGTTTTACTCAACGGAGCTAAGCCTTTCACTATATACACTGATGCATGCGGAACGGGTCTAGGAACGATGTTGATGCAAGAAGGGAGGATAGTGTGTTATAGTAGTAGGCAGTTGAGGATGCATGAGAAGAACTACCCTACCCACGATTTATAGTTGGCTGCCATAGTTTTTGCACTTAAGGATTGGAGGCACTACTTACTTGGAGAGAGGTTTGAGCTTCTTACCGACCATAAGTCATTAAAGTACATATTCTTACAGATGGACTTGAACTTGAGGCAACAAAGGTGGATGGAGTTTTTAGCCTCGTATGACTTTGAGATAGCTTATACCCCTAACAAGGGCGTTATTGCGAATGTGGTTGCGGATGCGTTGAGTAGAAAGAAAGGAACCCTTAGTCCATTATTCATAGAGTGGAGGAGCTTGAGTTTATTTGTACATTTGATTTTAAGCCCTCGACGGTCATTACTCCTGGATTATTGGCGATATTAGAGGTGAGGCTTATTGATACGCTAAGATTTTGATTAATGACAATGTGCCTCAACAAAAAGGAAGAGATGTGCAAAGCTAAAGAAAGAACGATGAAGACCAAGGATAAACATAAGTATGATTTTTATATAGGTCTTAGTTTAGATTTATTGTTAAAATCTATCCTCAAGAGGCTTTCACAAACACTAGAACACATTTTATAAATTTCATTTTTTAATAAACATTCACTGTGCACAATTTAGTAGTTCAGTCGACTATACAGGGATGACCAGTTGACTGAACCTGTTACACATATACAAACATGTACAGTTTCAGTCGACTGAAACACCCTTCTCAGTCGACTAAATTTGTTCCTAAAGATTTTATTTCATATTTTCAGTTGACTAAATTTCCTGTTCAGTCGACTGAATTTGAACCTGCGAATTTCTCTGAATGGACACCTTCTTTCTCCCAAGAGTTGCAACCATTCTCCAATGGAAATGGAAGCATCTCTTGTCTACATCTCTAGCCAACAAATGCATCTCTTCTACACTCATATATACATGCTTCTAACATCTTCAAAATTACCGAATTCTCTTGCTTTAATCTTACTATTTTCTTGAACAAATTATCTAGAAATTCTCAAAGCAATCACAAATCTATTGCTTGAATTACTGCTTTGTTTTCAACATTCTTTTGATTCATAGCAATTCACATTTCTTAAATCTTCACAAACACATTACATACTCCCGAGGATAAGACTATAGGAATATTGTACTACATTAGACTCATTAGTGTTGACAAGAACACAACAAGTCGAAAATTGTTTTTTTAGTAATTGAGTTGAAGTCTCTTCTGTAGTCGAGGCAAGAAATCCCCTTCGGTTGTTCGGGTAAGTTATAAACCTATTCCTCCAGGTTAAGTGAGGGTTTTAGTTAGTGGAATTCCTAAGTGAAGCTTAGGGACTGGACGTAGGACTAAAGGTCCAAACCAGTATAAAATCCTGGTGTCTACCTTTCTTTTGCTTACTTTATCTACGTAGACAATTTCGTTATTCCATATTACACGATCCTACCGCATAGCCTCTTTCAATTGGTATCAGAGCAAGGCCGTCCTATAACCATAACACCGTTATTAGATATATTGATAATATGGAAAATAACGTAAGTACAAGCACAACATCTGCCTATAGTTCTACATTTGCGGAAGGACAATCTACCCAAAGACCTCCTCTATTCAATGGACTAAACTATAACTATTGGGCTACAAGGATGAGGATTTATATGCAAGCAACAAGTTTCGAAGCTTGGAATGCTACTCAAGCAGAGTTCGTTGTACCCACAACCGATTATCCTACATGGACACAAACTCAAAAGAATGAAGCTAGTGCAAATGCCAAAGCTATGAATATGCTATTTTGCGTCCTGGATAGAAACAAATTCAACCGTGTTAGCATATGTACTACTGCATATCAGATATGGGAAACACTTAAAGTCATACATGAAGGCACAAACAAGGTTAAAAAACAAAGATATCCATGCTGAAGAATCAATTCCAAAACTTTAGAATGCGACAAAATGAATCCATCAATGACATGTACTCGAGATTTCAAGACAATCATCATGCTTTAATCGGACTAGGAGAAAAATACACGGATTTTGACATTATGTCTAAAGTTCTAAATTCACTCACTGATGAATGGGAGAGAAAAGTACTAGCAATCGAGGAAGCAAATGATCTATCTATAATGGAACCAGTGGAAATGATTGGAAATCTTATGTTATATGAAGTAAATATGCAAGCTAAGAAAGATCAAGCTCAAGAAAGAAAGAATGTTGCTTTTCATGCGGAAAAGGAAGAATCAGAGTCTGAAGATGAGGATTTAGCGTTCATAGCCAAAAATTTCAAGAAATTCTTAAGATATAGAAAGGGAAACAAAAACGGACTCAAAAAGAATTCTTAAACAAACCTACAACCTCGAATATAGAATGTTTCATCTATCACAAAAAGGGTAACATGCACAAGGATCGTCCAGAGCAAAAGAAGGAGAATCAGAAAGCTCTCAAAAATAAAAACAAGACAGAGAAATTTAAAAAGAAGGCATTCTCTGTAACATGGGATGATTCAGATTCATCTTCATCCGAAAGTGAAAATGATAGCGACAATGAACATGCAAAAGTATGCTTCATGGCTTAAGAATCTGAAGTAAGTAATTTAACTTTCGATTACTTAATTGAAGTAAACTCTGAATTTTTGGGCACAATAAAAATTCTTAAAAAGAAAATTAAGGAAATTCGTGTAAATCAAAACAAAGTTGAATTTGAAAGAGATATGTTAAACGATGAAAAGAAAATTCTAGAAGAAGAACCTGAAAAAGTTCAAGAATCTTATTCAAATTCGGAAACTCAATTATCTCTTTTAAGTCAAGAAATTGAAACTCAAAAGAAAAAGAATGATGTAATTGTTTCTGAAAATCATGAGTTAAAAACTAAGATTAGACAAGTTGAATTAGAAAATAATAGTCTTCAAGCTAGATTAGATAACATAACTACAAACGTTTCTAACTTTAACAAAGGAAGGGAAAATTTATCCAAGATATTAGAAAATTCTCAATCATCTTCAAATAAACAAGGTTTAGGATATAAAAAGAAGTCAAAAATTCCTAACTAAAAGGATATAAATCTTAAAAGGAATATTGATTCAAAATAACAAATATTGTTAAGAAACCTGTTGAAACAAAAGTAGAAACCAAGGTAGTTAAAATTTGGGTTCCAAAGACTAACAATGTGTTAATTAGGAATAAATATATTAAAACATTTGTGGATACTGTTCATTATAATAAAAACTATATTTATAAAAAGGATACTAAACCAAATTGGGTTTGGAAAGCTCTAACTTTTTAGGACCCTATTAAAAGGTGGGTACCAATAATTTTGTATTTATTTTCAGGTCCCACTTAAAAAGAAGAAATGGATACTAGATAGTGGTTGCTCTAAACACATGACCAGAGACAAAAATATGCTTACAAACATCACATACTTTGATGGTGGCTCGGTTACCTTCGGAGATAATTCAAAATGCTATATCATTTGCCAAGGAGATGTGAGCAATTACGGTACATCAAATTTACCTTTTATGAAAAATGTTTTATTAGTTGAAAATCTAAAACATAATCTACTTAGCATAAGTCAACTTTGTGACAAAGGCTTTAAAATAACTTTTTCGGAAAATAAATGTAGTATTTTTGATCAAAACCAAAATCTTGTTTTTGAAGGAAATAGAGATAGGAAAATTTACGTTCTAAATATGAATATTAATCATAATACAAGTATGTGTTTACTAGCCAAAGATAATGATCCTTGGTTATGGCACAAAAGATTTTGTCATATAAATTTTAAAACTATTAGAAAACTTCCCAAAAATGAATTAGTAAGAGGTTTACCCAAAATAAACTTTAAAATAAAAAATCTTTGTGATGATTGTCAAAAAGGAAAATTAGAGAAATCATCTTTCAAATCTAAGAAAAATTATTTTGACTTTACAACCATTAGAATTACTACATATGGATTTATTTGGACCCACACAAGTTCAATCCATTAATCATAATCGATACGTGTTTGTAATAGTTGATGATTTCTCAAGATGTACATGGAATGTTGATGATTTCTCAAGATGTACATGGAATATTTTTATGAAAAATAAAAGTGATACTTTTGAGCATTTTAAAACATTTGTCAAAAGAATTCAAAACACTAAAGATTTGAAGATTAAAAATATACGAAGTGATCATGGAGGCGAATTTGAAAATGAAGCTTTTGAAACTTTCTATAAGAAGAAAGGAATAAATCATAATTTTTCATTTCCTAGAACTTCTCAACAAAATGGAGTTGTAGAAAGAAAGAATAGAACATTACAAGAATGCGCTAGGAAATTATTAAATGGAAGTTTTCTACCAAAACATTTTTGGGCAGAAGCCGTAGCTACTGCATGCTATGTATTGAATAGAATATCAATTAGACCGTTAACTAAAAATACTTCATATGAACTATTCAACAACAAAAAGCCAAATATATCTTATTTTAAAATATTTGGATCAAAATGTTTTATTTTAAATACAAAAGATCAACTAAGTAAATTTGATCCAAAAGCTGACGAAGGAATTTTCGTAGGATATTCAGAATGAAGTAAGGCATATCGAGTATTTAATAAACAAACAAACGTAATCGAAGAAACCTTACATGTATCTTGTGATGAGAATTTCAAAAAAGAATTAAGTATAAAAGATGATGAAGAATTTATAAATATAGAAAATACAAATCTTGAAAATTGTAAAAATGAACTAAGATCTTCACCAAGAATATTACGAGATCACCCTGCTCAAAACATAATAGGTAAAATCAATTCTCAAGTTAAGACGAGAAATCAACTAAATCAAATGGGACATATAGCTTTCATTTCTACCATAGGACCTAAAAATCCTAAAGAAGCATCAACAGACGATTACTGGATTATTGCAATGCAAGAAGAATTAAATCAATTTGAACGTAACGATGTTTGGGAATTAGTTCCCCGTCCAAATAATCAATCTGTTATAGGAAAAAAATGGGTTTACAAAAATAAAATAGATGAACAAGGTAATATAACTAGGAATAAAGCTAGACTAGTAGCACAAGGATATAATCAAGAAGAAGTATTGATTTTGAAGAAACTTTTACTCCCGTTGCAAGACTTGAAGCAACACGTATTCTATTAGCTTTCGCATGTTTTCACAATTTTAAACTTTATCAAATGATTGTTAAAAGTGCATTTTTAAATGGTTTTATAAAAGAAAATGTATACGTAGAACAACCTCCTTTATTTATACATGAAAAATATCCAGATCATGTATATAAATTAAAGAAAGCACTATATGGTCTTAAACAAGCACCTCGTGCTTGGTATGAAAGACTTAAAAGTTACTTACTAAATTCGGGATTTCAAATTAGAAAATTTGACCAAACGGTTTTCATTAAAAATACTACTAAAGATATTTTAATAATCCAGGTATACGTGGATGATATTATATTTGTTTCGACAAATGAAAATTTATGTAAAGAATTTTCAAATATAATGACTAAGGAGTTCGAAATGTCTCATATGGGAGAATTATCATATTTTCTCGGACTTCAAATTAAACAATTAACAAAAGGAAATTTTCATAAACCAAGAAAAATATTGTGCTAATCTAATTAAATGTTTCGGAATGGAGAACACTTCTGCTAAACCTACTCCTATGAGTACCACTACTCATCTCGATCGAGATGAAAATGACAAAAGTACAGATCAAAAATTATTTAGAAGTATGATAGGTTCCTTATTTTACTTAACCGCTAGTAGACCAGACATAATGATGAGTGTATGTTTATGTGCACGTTTTCAATCTAATCCTAAATAATCACATTTAAGAGCGCTAAAACGAATTATGCGATATCTTAATGATACTAAAGATTTTGGTCTTTTCTATCCAAAAGAGTGTCCATTTGAGTCAGTATCATTCAGTGATGCTGATTTTGGTGGATCTTGAACAGATAGAAAAAGTACAAGTGGTACGTGCCATTTCATTGGAAAATCATTTGTATCTTGGTTTAGTAAGAAATAAAATTGTGTCTCGCTTTCCACCCGTGAAGCAGAGTATATATCATCCGCTTTAGCTTGCACTCAAGTTATCTACATGCAACAAACACTTAAGGATTTTTATATACATTTAACAAACTCTACAATATATTGTGAAAATACAAGTACAATAAATTTATCTAAAAATCCGGTTAATCACTCTCGCACAAAATATATACATATTCGTCACCATTTTCTACGTGACAATATCGAAAAAGGAATCATAAATTTAGAACATATTTCTACCGAAAATCAAATTGCCGATATATTTACTAAACCTTTATTAGAAAACTCCTTTATAAAATTACGATGAGAATTAGGAATAATCTCTTTTAAAGATATTTTATAGAGAAAGTTATTTAAAAAAATATATATAATTCAGTCGACTGCATCTATACGCTCAGTCGACTGAATGAAGAAAACTATGACTTTCAATTAATATTTTCAAATAATGATACATAATGAATAATAATATAAGGGCTATCTCTAATCCATACATTTCTAACTGATTTATTTTAACCATTAAATCTTTGATTGGTTAAAAAAAACTTTAATAAATTATCACCACAATATTTTTAGAATATTCATCCTATAAATACACGTTTAAACATATTTTCATTTCACAACTCATTTTCACTTACAAAAGATTGAAAAGCCGATATAAAAATGTCCTCAAACAACTCATACTCCCCAATCAACATCACCTCTTCGGTTGATAACTCACCAACATCACCAAAACTTCCTACTCCAATACCAAAGCATGAGCCAGTCTATAAACGTGACAACTATCGAACTGGCTACACACCTGAATCAAAGAAGGCCAAACGTGGACTTTTTATATCTCCAGATACAAAAAGAAAGATTGATGAGATTCATCACTTTCAGCAACAACAAATAGATCTTCAACGAGAATTATAGTTTGAACAAAAAGTAACGGCTAGACGATTAAGCTTCCTAGAGCAAATCGTTTTACGTTTTTGTGGCTCAGAGAAAAACGAAGTGACCGAGCCCCTACCTAGACCTGTTAGTTCATATGATCCGCCTTCGTCTTACCGTACACCAGTCGATCCCGTGAATCCTTGGATGTCGCTAAAGACTCTCCAGTATAGTCCAAATTCATGGGATATAAACTATATGGAGAATGAAGGGAAAAAGATGCAAAATAAAAAAGTCCATCTCCGAAGAAATAATTACTTTTGAAGTCAACTCATGTTGTTGTATATCTATACAATTGTAATTATTTCTTTCAATAAAACGTTTGCTTTCAAAATTCACGAAAGAAAAAAAATTGCAAGGATCAGTCGACTAAACCTTACTGTTCAGTCGACTGAACATAAGGCAGAAAACAAAATTTCCATAGCTCAGTCGACTGACATCATCTGCACGGTCGACTAAATTTTTAACAGAAACTTACATATCACAGTTCAGTCGACTAAAAACCCAGCTCAGTCGACTGAATTCAACACAGAAAATATTTAGCCTTCAATTCAGTCGACTGAACAGACGTTTCAGTCGACTGAATGCCAATTCCCGAGCAACTTTTCCCTTTTATCCACCAGTTTTCACCTTTTTTCCTTCACTTCTTACATTGCAAAAGTTCTCTCTTCCCCATTGTTTTCAAAAACCCTAGCCCCCAATCCACAAGTTACTCTCAAATCTCACAACAAATGGCCCCAAAAAGATCAAGAGCTTCTTCTTCTTCATCCTCTGAGCCAATTGATGCTCAAATTGCATAATGGCTCTATGATGGAGTAGCTGTAACGAGGTGGAATAAAATGAATAATTCTCGCATTTTCGAACACTCCTTCGTTGATTTTCAAAGCCTTCAGACATACAACATCCAAGCATTAACGGATCAGGCAGGTTTAACTTCTCTCTTGGATTTAAAAAGAAACGACCATGCAATAAATCATGTCATGGTCAAACTATTTTATGCAAACCTTAATCTTGGACACCAAACTCCAAGAAATCCAAATGATAGTGTTTGGAGTATGATGTGCGGGAAGAAAGTTTGGTTCTCCTTAGATCGAATTGCACACATCTTAGGATCACCTAATGTAGGGAGAAAGCTTGACGAGGTAGAATTCAATCCACAAATTCGAGATAACATAAACCATCAATTTCTGGATGATAATGTTAACATTCGAGATTTTAAATCCACTTCCCTACGACCTAGAGCTGGATTCCTTCACAAAGCTCTTATGAGAACAATTACTCGACGAATGGGTTCATATGAAATTGTCTACCCAATTAATATCGAGCTCTATACGCTATTTGGGGCAATATTCAAGTCAACTGGGTCCAACTAATTCTTGATGAGTTTCTCACATTTAATAATGGAAAAATGCGAACTATATATTTTGGAGACTATATCATGAGACTTCTCCTCAATGTTGATATGCCATTACCCGAGTCCGAAAATACAATGGTCCATCAAATTAACCAACAGACTATAAGCCTTATGCAACTCCCGACTAGACCTCCTGGCATCATATCTCTTGCCGAATGGGAAGCTAGGCATCAAGAACAACAACAACCTCCACAAGCTCCACATGATGAACCTTTCGACCGAGAAGATGAAATTCGTATCATTGAGACAAGTTTTACTACCAATCAATCGTTTGGGATTTTATGAAGAAATCAACAAATTCTTGATAATCACCTCAAGAAGGTAGATCACAAACTTGATAAAATTAAAGGATTCTTCAATAAACTATGGGATGCCATCTCATGCTCAACTTTCACTGCCGCTTCAACATCACGCGATAAGCGTCCTGCACCTACTTTCACATGGACATCATCCGAAAAACATCCAAGCAGCAGCACGAGTGGCACTAGTGGTGGTCAAGGAGAAAGAACCTATAGACCACCCATCGATGGACCAATCATCCGTGAACCAGAGGGAGGGAGAGAAGACTCATATGAATGGGATAAAGATCAATAATTTTCTTGTGGTTTGATGTTTTATTACATAACCTTTTTATGGCTTGTATAAATAGCCATTCTATGTTTTATTTATCTATGCTACATTCTGTGTTTCCATGATTGTGTTGGTAATATACTTCTACGGTTATTACTTCCTTTTTTGTCGATGACAAAGGGGAGAAAATCTATAATACTAACTTTGTTTTTGTAGAAAAGATAGTGCATATATTCAGGGGGAGGAAATAATCTCTACACACATGAGTATTGTCATCAATCAAAAAGGGGAGAATGTGATACGCTAAGATTATGATCAATGACAATGTGCTTCAACAAAAAGGAAGAGATATGTGCAAAGCTAAAGAAAGAACGATGAAGACCAAGGATAAACAAAAGTATGATTTTCATATAGGTCTTAGTTTAGATTTATTGTTAAAATCTATCCCCAAGAGGCTTGCACAAACACTAGAACACATTTTATAAATTTCATTTTTTAATAAACATTCACTGTGCACAATTTAGTAGTTCAGTCGACTGAACATGGATAACCAGTCGACTGAACCTGTTACACATATACAAACATGTACAGTTTCAGTCGACTGAAACACCCTTCTCAGTCGACGAATTTGTTCCTAAAAAATTTAGTTCATATTTTCAGTTGACTAAATTCCCTGTTCAGTTGACTGAATTTGAACCTGCGAATTTTCTCTGAATGGACACCTTCTTTCTCCCAATAGTTGCAACCATTCTCCAATGGAAATGGAAGCATCTCTTGTCTACATCTCTAGCCAACAAATGCATCTCTTCTACACTTATATATACATGCTTCTAACATCTTCAAAATTACCGAATTCTCTTGCTTTAATCTTACTATTTTCTTGAACAAATTATCTAGAAATTATCAAAGCAATCACAAATCTATTGCTTGAATTACTGCTTTGTTTTTAACATTCTTTTGATTCATAGCAATTCACATTTCCTAAATCTTCACAAACACATTGCATACTCTCGAGGATAAGATTATAGAAATATTGTACTACATTAGACTCATTAGTGTTGACAAGAACAAAACAAGTCGAATATTTTTTTAGTAATTGAGTTGAAGTCCTCTTCGGTAGTTGAGGCAAGAAATCCCGTTCGGTTGTTCGGGTAAGTTGTAAACCTATTCCTCCGGGTTAAGTGAGGGTTTTAGTTTGTGGAATTCCTAAGTGAAGCTTAGTTTCATGGTTTTCCATGAACTCGAAAGGGTAATGAGGCGATTTGGGTTATTGTGGACCGTCTGACCAAGACTGCCCACTTTATCCCAGTTAAATCCACCCGAAGGGCATTGAGTTTGGCAGAGTTATATGTGAGGGAGATTGTTTGACTCCATGGAATACCAAGTAATATAGTGAGTGATCGAGATCTGATCTTCGCTAGCAAATTTTGGAAGGCATTTCAAGCCTCGCTATGGACCAAATTGAACTTCAGTACTGCTTACCACCCGCGGTCTGATGGGCGAACGGAGAGAATTAATCGAATCATGAAAGATCTTTTGTGTGCTTGTATTCTTGATTTTGGAAGTTCATGGGAGGACCATTTTCATTTGGTTGAGTTTTTGTACAATAATATCAGGCCAGTATTAGAATAGCTCCTTTCGAAGCATTGTATGGTCCTCCTTGCGGATCACATGCGTGTTGGATTGAGTCAGGTGATAGGCTTATTCTTGGTCCGGACATGATAAGGGAAGCTTCAAAGAAGGTTGATTTCATTCGGAAGAAGTTGAAAACTGCCTAGAGTCAACAGAAAAGTTATGCCGACCACATGAGAAGAACTTTAGAGTTCCAGGTTAGAGATTTAGTTTTCTTAATGGTTTCTTCAATACGTGGAGTTTTGAGATTTAGAAAGAAGGATAAGCTGGCACCGAGATATATAGGTCCTTTACTATACTTGAGAGGATTGGTCCTTTGGCTTATCGAGTGCAGTTACCTAATTGGTTAGCTGGCGTGCATAATGTGTTCCATGTTTCACACCTTCAGAAGTATGTGTACAACCCAGATCATATCATTGAGGAGGCCGCTCAACAGGATTTGGAAATCACACCTAACTTGGCAGCGAAAAGAGAACCATTGAAAATTATTGATCGAGATGAAAAGTGGTTAAGGAATAAAGTGGTGAAATTGATGGAAGTACAATGGAGTGGAGATCCGAATGATTGTGGTTGGGAAACAGAGGAAAGCATGCAGAAGTCCTGTCCCAAATGTAAAATTGATATTTCGGCTTGATCTGGTAAGCCATTTCTCTATCTTTTTATGTGTTCATATGTTCTTTGTTTGTCTCCTTGTCTATCAAATTTCGAGGATGAAATTTTCTTAATGGGGGAAATTTGTAACGATCCATTTTTTTAAGCCAAATTTAATTTAGTAATTAATATATATTTTTTTGAATCATTTTGTGAACTAGTTTGAATTTTTTCAAAAAAACAAATAAAATACGTGTTTGTTTTATGTATATATATAAATCGATTGTAAATAGATTTTTTATTTGAAATTCAAAAAAGAAATATTTTAAAAATAAATTGAATTTTAAAAACTCTATATTTTAAAAACTAATATATATGCATATATGTGTGTGTTTATTTATTAATGTGTAATTAGTTTTAAGTCATTTCCTTTAAAGATTATATAAATATTAACAAAAGGAAATGTATTAATAAAAGTAGAAAATATAATATAAAATAATATAAAACATATTAAAAACATAAGTGCATGCAAAAAGATAAGTGTGAGTTAAATTCAACATGCAATTTAACAAGTGTCATATTATTAATTTACTTTCCATTTTAAAAATAATAAATAAAAGGATTTCAAGGCTATATATATATCTCTCTACACCTACTCTCTCATTTTTTTCTTCATCTATCATTTTTATTTTCTCAAACTTTACCAAAACCAAACCTGAAAACAAAACAGAGATTAAAATCTAAAACAAATCACATTTTTTTACAAATCTCAAACCTGAAGCTCAAGCAAAGTTTAACTCAACTTAAAGTAAAGATTCAAGATCCAGGATCATCTCAAACAAGCAAGATCATTTTCCTGTTTTCAAAATCAAGCATTTCAAGATTTCATAAAAAAAGCTTCTCTATTAATATATGTACTGTGAATAGACTAACATTTTAAAACTTAAATCTGTTTATATATCTCGATGTTTGTGATTAATACTTAAAGTTTGTTGCGAAAAATGTTTGTATAGATGTTAAATAATGCTTACATGTCTATATACATATATATATATATATATATATATATATATTTGTGTGTGTATTGTGTTTGTAAATGATTGTGTGCATGTTTGTGTACAAGTATGCTTGTTCTATTCTTGTTTTACAGGTTTTAAAAACTTATTCAAAATTTCATCCCCTAATTCTTTTTAGTCCTTAATGTTTAAACAAGATATGTTAGAATTAATATGATCTAAGTTTTAAAAATATTTTGTAGTAAAATTAGTTTAAGTTTTTCTAGAAAATTAGAAAATACAGTAAAAACCCAATGCATGTCAAAATTCGAGTACCATGGTTTCTTGATTCACTTATATAACCTAATTCATTTTCAAAAACTATGATTTTTAAAAATAAAATCATGATTTTTAAGTTTTTATATCGAGAGAGCTTGCGAGTTGAATGAGAAGGGGATTTTGGGCATTTTTTGATGATCGAAGCAAGGTAGGTGGTCGGGATCACTGTTGGAGATAGCTTGAAGGTTGGCGATCGGGCGAAAAATGATCAGTGGATTTTTGATCATCGTGGCGGTAGGCACGACATCGATTTAGAGTTTTGTTTCCTGTTGAGGTCAAGTGGGTTTGCAAAGTGTCTATGTTATCGTCGAAGCACCGAAGATGATAGGTATGGGGGTAATCGATGCATGGTTGAACGGCGCTGGTTTTTTCGAAGTTTCGAGGTCTCTGGTGACTTGAGGCAGTGGGTCGATGTGATTTTAGGCGAACGTTTCGTTCCAGTGGGTACCATCTTGTTGCTCGAATTCGATTTCGTGGATGTCTCGAGGTTCTGGGTGGTCATCCTGTTGGGGAAGGTTGTTGTCGACGTGCTGGAGGTGGCATCGATGGTCAGAGTTTCTTCATTCAGGCGTGCATGTGCACATGTGTCAAGTTGTATCGGTAGGTTGGATTTCAAAAGCGGGTGGTGGCCTCGGGTGAGAGCTCGGGGAAGTTTTTTTGGGCTCGAGTCTGGTTTCATGTTGATCGTGAGTGACTTTAACTAGCTATAGCAGTTTTAAAAAAAACAGGCTGTAAAAAGAAGAAAAGGCATGGGGGATTGCTCGGGGAAGGTATCGGGTACGCTCCGAGTTGACTCAGGTATATAAAGTTGGAGTTTTAAATCTTTATATCAATTCAAGTTTAAAACAATTTCTTCACGAATTCTTTTAAACAAAAATTGTTTATTTAATTTTGGATTAGTTAAAGGTTATAAAATATATTATTTTAAAATTAGGTAAGTTTAAAGTATTTTATTTTGTGTGCATTATTTATAATAAATTCTTAAGTTTATTTAAGTAGTATAATTAGGTAGATAAAATAAAGAAGGGTAAATGTTTTAATCATTAATTAAACTTAAAGGTTTTAAGTTAAGTCATGGGTTAATATTAAATTTATTTCAAAGGTTTATTATATAAGATTTAAATAATAATTAAGTGATCAAATAAGATAAATGGTTTATCTTAAATTAATTAAGGTCTTGGGTAATTAAAGAATAATTAATTAATGAAAGTAATTAAAGAATAATTAATTAATTAATGATTAAATGTTAATTATTTAGTGATTAAAGGATAATTAATTAATAATTAAAGAGTAATTAATCGGTAATTATAGGATAATTATTTAATGCAAGTAATTAAAGATGATTAATTAATTTAAAATAATAACTAATGGTTCGTAATTAATTAATGTAAATCAAGCATAGTTAGGTAATTAAATCATAGGTAATTAATTGATTTGGTTTAAATTAAAGTAATTATAAATTATGCGGTTAATTAATCTTGCTTGTGGATGATTAATTATACTCAATGCTTGGATTGATTAATATCTCTAGTATGCTAATCTGTAATATTGTATGATATGAATTGCTTTGGATTGAGATGTGATAAATGTAAGTTATTTATCTGTGATAAATTGATGCGTAAATAATGTTCTACATTGAATTATAAAAGACGGATCTTTTGTTTAAGAGATTAAAAACGGAAAATTGTTTAAACTCTTCAAAAGGAAAGGTTTTGGGACATAAGGGCTAAAAAGTTATGACTTAACTAAGATCCGAATGTATTCATATGATTTAAATAAGCGCTCATTATTCGAAAAGGCTGGGGGAGGGCATTAAGTCGAAAACCCATTTCGAATAATGATACGACGAAATGGAATTGCATTTAAAGACGGTGGTTGAAGATGGAGTATATTCGAAAACGAAAGGTTTGCTTGTTGATTGTCTCTGCACCGAGTTGCTTCGGTATAGAGAATACCCTATGTGATGGAAAGTCTGGACGAGATTGGGAATATTCGGATTTGCAAGGACTTTTTTTCCTTAGTTGGACGAAGTGCCTTCGGTTCCATTCAGACCCAGGATGGACTTAATGGATGTATGTCTGACATTACACTTTAAGATATAAAGCTGGTTTCTATCAAATACATTTCTGTTGGTGGCAGAGAATTTATTCCCCTAGCTTAACACCCTCCTATGAGACGTACGAGCTCAGAGGTTGTATAGTTGATAGTTATTAGTGATATATTCCCAATTTGGTAATGTGGCATGCTAAATGTTCAGCGTTGGTTGATCGAAGCATGGCTTTTGTGTAAATCATAGCTTTATGGGACGAAACTTCATCGAACCTCACACCCTGGGAAATGATCGAAAAGGAAGGGTGCAACAAGGTTATGGGGTTTGTGACCCTAAGGCTATGTGCATTTCCTTCTGGATAAAAAGTGGTATTATGATATGGAGCCGAGATATTTTACTTATATGGTTGTTGGAATTTGAGGCGCCTCAATAACGGTCGATTACGACCGACGGACGACATATTCACGACAGTTAATTACCTAGTTATAGTGGTAGTCCGGCCTTGTGTTTACAGAGATCCGGTTAGGGTCTCGGGGCGTCCCTCTAGAGGCGTACCCATTCAGATAAAGGAAGTTCCTTAGCCTTGGCCATTTGTGGGAAATCCAAACGAAACAATACGAGCCCTTTACGATTTCAGTTGTAGAACATGCTATTTAACATAGTAGCTATAGGAGGCATATTATAATGGTACGTTTGTTGGCTAAGATTAATATATACTTGCAAAATGTTTTTCCACACTATTGACAAAAAATAATATCAATGGATTTAAGCGTACTAAGCATGTTCGACTATTATAAGGAGAAACCTTCCCTGTGTGTGCGGTTGCATTTGAGTGTATGCCGGGAGACCTTATGGTATTTTCATTTTCCAAAAGCATGAACAGATTTCTTGTTGCAAAAATAATTGTCTTTAAGTTCTCACACTAGTCTCATGACTCACTCGGAGTTTATTATTCCATTTGCTAAACTCTAAGTGCCTTTAATTTTCCACATGGGCAGCATAGAGTCAGGTTATCTGTAGATTCTGGAGCTAAGTTGGGAGGTAGATGTGGATGTGGAAGTGTTTGGAGCTTTTGGTTTTAAGCTTTTTGGTTTGGACTTTGGAGCTTTGGAAATGGGGATGCAGTTTGTTGGACTCACTTGGAAGATCATGTTGATGTTATTTTTCCGCTGTTATGTTTCATTCCACTGTTGTGTTATATATAGGACTCTGATGATGTTGAGCACTTGTTGTAAGAATGTTGTAATCCATGAAGTGTATGAATAAAGTTATTTTGTTTCCATTGTGTTGTTATTATCTAATATGTTATGACTTCAGCGATTCGGATTCCAACATTTGAATCTCCGGCATTTGAACACGGGTGATGTATTGGATACCGATTTTCGAAGGTTGAAAATTTGGGTCGTCACAAATGACCTCACTTGGTTTGGCGTGGCTTCTAATTTTAGCCGCATCAAGCTGACTCACGGAAGTCAGGATCACGTAAATGCCCCATATAGAATCGTACACCAAATCATCATACTTCGTTTCTGGAATCTCCACAACGTACACACTTGTTAAAGTGGTTTTCGGTATTGGTAGAGAGTATGACAATATCTGATCCCAGTCTCTTCAATAACCAAATGCTTATTTCACACCGGATGGTTCCTTTACATTTTGAAATGTCAATTCACGATTGATATCAAAATATCACATTCGATTTCAAATCATATCTCTTTCGAAATCATATTCACTTTCAAAACTATATTAACTTTCAAAATCATATTCACCTTTGAATTTATCGATAAGATAGGTTAATTAAATCCTAGTTCCAAAATCATCATATTTACTCAAATATGTCATTTCACAAAAAGGTATCAATTTGAATTCCAACTAAGATTGTATCATCATCAAGGATTTTAAATATGAATACTTCAACTTTACACAGTCTGAAATTACGAAATTAGTTTAGATAGTCTAAATTAGTTTCAAAAGTAGTTTAAAATAGTTTAAAATGGATTAAAATAGATTAATATAGTTTAGAATAGGTTAACATACTTTAAGTAGATTTGAAATAGATTAAAATACTTTAAATAGATTAAAAATAAATTAAAATGAATTAAAATAGTTTAAACCAATTTAAAATAGATTAAAATAAATTTAAAATAGATTAGATAGATTTAAATTATATTAAATACATTTAAAAAAAGATTAAATACTTTTAAAATAGATTAGATATTTTTAAATTATATTAAATAGATTTAAAAATAGAATAAATACATTAATTATTTCGAAATAGGTAAAATGGATTATATTAGATTATATAGGTTATAATAGACCAAAATAAATTAAAACAATTTTCATTGATTAAAATAGTTTAAATTAGTCTAAATAGATTTTAAAGTTATATTAAAACATTTCAATAACTCAATTTCGATAAAATTCATTTATTTTTTACAATTCAACTTTGAAATTCCAATTTAAATCCTTTGAACCATAAATTAAACCAATTCCAATTTCAGCATTAATGCTTGGATTATCGGAAATAACCCATTTTATATAAATCAATTTTTATTCGAAAATGCTAATTAACTGACTCCAAATTTAAAGAATTAAAAATCATTTAATTTAACCGATCTGGTGTCCGTATATAATTTACTACCCTATGATCAAGTGATATAGATATTTATCATTTCAATCCGCAATTTAAATTTTTATGGTTATATATCATTTCAAACTGCAATCCCAAATTCAATAACATCCATAAAATCGCTCGAGTCTATCATTTCAACCCATAACGATTTTTCCCTAATCTATAGATCGTTCGCGTATGTATCATTTCAACCCGTAAGGAACTCGCAGTGTTATAACAATATAACTTATAGCATCCAGTTATTCAATAGCAACAATTCAAACATACATCAAAATCATCATTCAATTCAGTCAATAAAAATAACAATTAGACAGTGATCACCAATAGGTATTAATTGGTTATTAAACTCCAACATTAATTTAAATGGATATTTATTTCGATTAAGGTCAAATTTAACTGGGATGACAAATTAAATATACCAAACATCAACAAATAAATTTGAAATTACAGTAGAATTTTAGTTAACTAACATAAGAAAATTCAGTAGTTATGAGTGGGTTAAAACACTCAAATTCGATTTTAAATCGATTTGAAATCCAAAATAAGGCCCAAAATTCAAAAGTCTGAATTCGTTCAAACCAGAATCAAAATGTCTGGAATTTTAAAAAGATCCCAACGAAACAAACCGCGCATGAATCGGACCTCGTATGTAAAAGTTGTATAAGTTAGAACGTTTGAAAGTCCAAAAAACAAAACAAAACAGGGGCAATTTGGTAAATATATTTACCTTCTCCAAACCCTCCCAGCTCACGATCGAGTGGGACACATGCCGCCGCTACATGATTCAACGCCACCCACGTCCAATTGCATCCACATCCACTGCCACTAGAGGAGCCACTACGCTCACCTGAATGCCCCGAGGCCACGCGACCCCCCTCGTCGACCTCCACGTCGCAGAAAAATCCCCCGCTGCCAAATTTATTCGAAACCCTAATCAAATTAATTTGCTTGATCCAACAGTTGAAGCATAGAATGGGCTATGCCGATGGACAGCGCGCGACATTCTCCACATGATGGTATCGTCGATTTGACGATCTGTCGCTGTTGATCAACGCGCGCTGGATGGCCGAGAATAAACCATCAAATTCTGGGCACGCAGAAACTCAGATCGAGAAACAGACCGTAGATTTGACTTGCGCCTGTCGAGAGCTTCAAATCGATATAATTCGATATATTTCGAGGAGTTTTTTTTCGGAATTGAATTTGAAATTGAAATGGGGGCTTTTGCTTTTGGTTTGTCTGCCATTGAAATTCGAAGTTGAGAAGAAAATATATGTAGAGAGAAATTAAAATAAGAAGTAGTCGGGATTTATAACGAACTATTTATAGGCAGATACAAAATAGAAATGAATGGATCGGATTTGATTTGGAAGTTGAACGATAAACGACCCGAAAAGCTCATTATGTCTCCGAGACGAAAATGGGGAATCCCATATATTAAGATAGATGTTTTGGATAGTTTTAAACTCAATGGAATAGGTTTCGAGTCGTAATTCCATCGTATGAATAAGTTATGTTAAAATCAGCTTAGTAAAAATTGATTTCAATTAAATTGTTCTCTAGGTGTTTCGAGTCCGTGTGATCAAACGACAAGTCCGATCATTATGAAACTTGAAATCCAATAATAATTTACTGTTATGGATCTGATGAAACTGGTTTTTTCGAAATCCGAGTCAATTGCCAAAATGTTATATTTCAGTTAATTAAATAAATTAATATTAAATTAATTAATCACTTTTTCAATTCAAGTTTGATAAATCACAATTTCTATCATTTTGGCTTACTTAGTAATTTATAGTCCTTTATAACAAATTTCTATATCAATCTATTATTGAATATTGCATAATTTCCAGTGTTAAATTTCAATTTCAATAAGTTCAATAAATAAAAATTAAATTTCCAATAAATTTATTTATTTGATTTTCAATCCTGTTACTAAATTAATTATCGTCTTATGTACATAATTAACATTGTTTATATCTTAGTACATTAATATTCTCCTTCCATCTTAATTCTCATTAATGTAATATTTAATTACATTTACTGCAATAAATCTATATATTATAGCCTAATTCCAATAAATCGATAAATCTTGATTCTCATTCTTTTTATTCAACCAATTGTCATATTATGAATAAATTAACAACAATTTCAATTATTATCTTAATTTACATTAACGTAATATTTAATTAGATATATTGCAATTGATTTTCAATTTAATTTAATAGGCTAAATAAATAGGTAACATATAATAATTGTTACCATTAACTTTCAATCACACTTAAAAGTTTATTATTTACCAACAAATGTTATAATTGCTTACATAACACCGATTTTATTCAGTTATCATTAATTATATATTATTTCATTAATTGATTCAATATTTGCATTTGTTTTCTTATATTCAGTTTATAACCAAGCATAACCTTTACATTATTTCAATTGATTGGAATTTAATTCAGATTGGGAATGACAAACTTTAATTAACATTGTTATGTTTCATTCTCAATTATTATTTCATTATTATATCACAATTTTTTTATTCCAATATTAAATCACATTCTTATTAAATTAACAATTTTTAACTATCGAAAATTAGGGTGTTACACTCTCCTTCACTCAAAACATTTCGCCCCCAGAATGGAAAAAGAAGGGAAAAGAAGGAATTGAGTAATCAGTATATCTTATTCAAAATATTAAATTTTTACACAATTAACTTCTAAAATTAAATAATTTAAGTAAAATATACCCATTTATAACAATTAAATCTTTTATATTCAAATTCACAAAGTTTGGAAGACATTTCATAAAATTTTCTAAGTCAAAAATTCATGGAAAATTTCGGTAGAGTCACCTTTGTACGGAGAGGTCTAGGTGATAAAATAATATCAATAATAACAATATATCATATATATTTCAAAATAATAAGTCCCAACAAAGGGAAAATAATTTAATATCTCTATAAAACTGTAATCCGAGAACATACCTATTTATCGAACAAACAACGCTTAATTGATGAAACCAAAAGCAGTAATTATTGCTTCCATAACCTGTATTTCACTCATATAATCCAAAGGAGTTAATAATTATATAAGAGAAATATTTTGAGTTGTTTCAACTAATAATATAACAAATCAATGCAACATAACAACAATCACTTGCAACAAGCATACAATCATCACATGAAATCAAAGAGATCAACCATTCATCCATATCAAGCAAATAAATGTTTTGTTTGGGTTTGGACATTTTAATCGTATAGAATGACAAATGAACTGCTAAGTATATCGTCCACTCAGCAGGCTTAGATAAAACTCAATATATTATTCATACACCCTAAACAATTAGAAGCATCTTTACCCACAGCCCATAAACCAAAACAAATATCAAATTCCAAACATTCTTCAAGTTTATTCTTATTAATTTCTTTTCACAAGAATTTTTGTTCGTTTTTTCTCATTCAATGATTACTTTCTTTAATTTTTACATTTATTTCATACAAAAATTTATTCCCATTTATTCATTCAGCACTGAATTCCATTTATTTACATTCATTTATTTATATACGTTATTTACATTTTCTTACATATGTTACTTATACACAATTATTTGAAAGATATTTAAATCAATTCTTCAAATATTATATAGGTTTCTTTGAAAATAAATTCACATCCATTCATTCAGTGCTTATTTCCATTTATATTCATTTATTCCTTAATAAATTCATTTTCCATTTATCCATATAGTGCCAATTTCTTTTTACTTCATTACATTCATTTCTTACATAAGATAATTCCATTCAATTGTTTATAAAAATCAATGAATTCATTATTTAAGATTTACATACATTTTATCAAAGTTTAGTTCACATTAATTAATTTATATACTTGAATTCTTTAGATTTCTAATATTCATTAGTGCATAGGTACATACTTGTGTTTCTTGCCCTCTAATTTACATTCATTTCTTCCGTATATAAGGTCATTGAATATTAAATCTATTTTCTAAATCATTTCAACCTTCTGAAGATATAGTCGTTAACTTAATATAGTCTTCCTTTTCTCACTTTAATTATAAATGGCTTCAAAGCATGAACTTAAGTTTATAATTATTTACTTAAAGTACTCACTGTTCTATTACTTTTTTTAGTAACATTTAAATTATAACTTAAGTTTATAACAATTATAATATCAAAATTCTTATCTACAAAAGTAATTCTATTGAACACTTTCATTCTTAAGGTTTAATTGTACAATATCTTATTACATGATCTTATTAAACATTACAACTTTGAATATTTTGGTAAGTTATATATTTATGTTTTCTAATAACGAAATTTAATATTACATGTTTTTCTTACTTATTTTAATAACTTAATGCTCAATGATTATCACGTCACCTTTTCATACCCTTTTTACTAACAGTTTACAAATTTCAAATTCCTCATATATTTCATTTATAACTTAGCATTTAATTTCTTATATTCCATTAAGAAGTTCCAATTATTAAATAGTTAAGTTTTCATTTCAGTATAATAACTGAAATCTTTATTTTATATAAATTTAAGAACTAAATGTCGGGTTCCTTTTCAAATCATTTAAAATAATATATATAACCATATGTTTCTATACATCAATCTTATTTATAAATTAAAATTTTATGATTTGCTTATCAAAACAAACCTTAGTAAAACTACTACAACAGCCTTCCCACCTTGAAACTCGAAAATGAATATCGATGATGCGTGCACTCATCTCCGGATTTTTTTTCCAGCGACAGAGTGGGGAGTACATAACTTATTTCCTTCCAAAAATTTATTTTAAAACATTTCTTCCAAATCACATTGAAATATTTATATCAAAAAATACTTCCAAATAATATAAATATTAAATTCTAAAATGACTTGAAAAGAGTCTTCAAAAATCCCGGAATTCAAATTCTAAATTTTCCAATTTATATTTATTTTATTTACAAATTTTGATTTCGACCAATATTTATAAATTTCAGTACCTAACATACAAATATATTACAACCAAATATATCATTCATAAAATTATTATTTTATATACAAAATAAGTATAATAGGCAAAATTATTTCATTTACCTATATTTCAAAACAAATATTGTGTCGGTCTGCCCTATTAACTGTTTAGAAATCCCTACCGACGTCATAACATCCTATGCACTAACTAGAATTTATACAAAACGGAGCAAACTAACACAATATAAAAACTTTTTATAACACTAACAAATACGCTCTCTCATATATATACACTCAGCGACTCATGCTAGGTATTACTACCCCATTTTTTATGTGTCAGACCTCATAAAGCTAAGGTTATCGTTAAAACAAAGCTCTAATACCAACTATAACGACCAGCCTTTTTGGACGTTTTAAGAAGACACACATGTCGACTCAAACCATTCATAAGGACATATTTTTATGGGGTAAATAAGAAATAGAGAAAGAAATAAAACAAATACAGAATCTCACAGTGGAATGACAAAACATAATAATCAAATAACAGTTCATGAAGCTATTTAAAAAATAAATTTGGTTATACTTATACAATACAGAATCAGAGTTACAAACAATAAGAATAAATAAATAAATGCAGCGGAACAACATGATGCAGTGGAATAAATATAATAAATAGTAGAAGTACAATCTTCGACTTCGTCCTCCATAAATAAGGTCTTCAACTCTGAAATGCTCTGCCTAACCCAAGCGAATTGAAAAAACAAAACATTCGAGTCGGAATGAAAAGATCTTATGTAAGTTAAATCAATGGTGAATATGAGTGCAACAGCGTCAGAGATATTTACGGGGTTTGACATCTCCTATCCAGTGTCTAACGTGAGTGTAGTAACTTAAAAGATGTTCGAAATTTCCATCTCCTAAGGATCTGTTAAACTATCTACTATGTAGTACAATACACTATTATAACATGTCTACAGTAAAGTAAAAGTATTAAAATAGCGTTAAGGCGTTACCCATATCCCCCTTAATACATTTTTATATATTCCTATAGTCTATATCGTACCGTGATTCCTCTATAAAATGGAGGGTATCAGAAGGCGCTCCATAGGTATGGTACAAAAAAACTCGTAGAAGGCACGATAGGGCATGCACCACGACACACGAGGAAATGCCAGGGTGGATATACCATTTGCGGATACAAACTAGTGGTAACGAATAGCAGCTACTACCGCCCACCTCGGAACACACTCCCAAACCAAAATCAAGGGTGGCTAACAAATCAAGTCACAAAGTCATAATATAGTATCGAAGAAGTGTACCTAATATGAGGAATGACCTCACTTGGCCCGGTGTGGCTCTTGATTTAAGCCGCATCAAGCTGACTCACGAGAGTCAAGGTCACGTAAATACCTCATATAGAATAGTACACCAAACCATCCTACTTCGTTTCTTGAATCTCCACCACTTACGTAGTTGTTAAAGTGATTTTCGGTATTGGCAGAGAGCGTGACAATATCTGATCCCGGTCTCTTTGACAACCAAACGCTTATTTCACACCGGATGGTTCCTTTACATTTCAAAAAGTCAATTCACAATTGATATCAAAATATCATATTCGATTTCAAATCATATCTCTTTCGAAATCATATTCACTTTCGAAACTATATTCACTTTCAAAATCATATTCACCTTTGAATTTATCGATAAGATAGGTTAATGAAATCCTAGTTCCAAAATCATCATTTTTACTCAAACACGTCATTTCACAAAAAGGTATCAATTTTAAATTTCAACTTAGATTGTATCAACATCAAGGATTTCAAATATAAATACTTCAATTTTACACAGTCTAAAATTCCGAAATTAGTTTAGATAGTTTAAAATAGTTTCAAAAATAGTTTAAGATAGTTTAAAATAGATTAAAACAGATTAATATAGTTTAAAATAGGTCAACATAGTTTAAATAGATTTGAAATATATTAAAATACTTTAAATAGATTTAAAATAGATTAAAATGAATTAAAATACTTTAAATGAATTTAAAATAGATTAAAATAAATTTAAAATAGATTAGATAGATTTAAATTATATTAAATAGATTTAAAATAGATAAATATTTTTAAAATAGATTAAATATATTTAAATTATATTAAATAGATATAAAAATAGAATAAATACATCTAATTATTTTGAAATAGGTAAAATGGATTATATTGGATTAAATAGGTTATAATAGATTAAAATAAATTAAAATAGTTTACATTGATTAAAACAGTTTAAATTAGTTTAAATAGATTTTAAAGTTATATTCAAACATTTCAATAACTCAATTTCGATAAAATTCATTTATTTTTGGCAATTCAACTTTGAAATTCCAATTTAAATCCTTTGAACCATTCATTAAATCAATTCCAATTTTAGCATTTACGCTTGGATTATCAAAAATAACTCAGTTTATATAAAACAATTTTTACCTCAAATTTGCCAATTAATTAAACTTCAAATTTAAAGAATTAAAAATCGTTTAATTTAACCGATCCAGTGTCCGTATATAATTCTCTACTCTATGATCAAGTGATACAAATATTTATCATTTCAATCCGCAATTTAAAATTCTACGGTTTTATATCATTTCAAAATGCATTCGAAAATTCAATAACATCCATAAAATCACTCGAGTCTTCATTACAACCCATAAGGATTTTTTCCTAATCTATATATCGTGTTTGTATGTATCATTTCAACCCATAGAGAACTTGCAGTGTTATAACAATATAATTTATAGCATCCAGTCATTCAATAGCAACAATTCAAACATACATCAAAATCATCATTCAATCCAATCAATAAACAATAACAATTAAACAGTAACTAATGATAGGTATTAATTGGTTGTTAAACTCCAATATTAATTTAAATGGCTATTTATTTCAATAAAGGTCAAATTTAACCGGGATGATAAATTTATTATACCAAACATCAACAAATAAATTTCAAATCACATCAGAATTTTAGTTTAACTAATATAAGAAAATTCAGTAGTTGTGAGTGGGTCAAAACACTCACCTTTGATTTTAAATCGATTAGAATTCCAAAATGAGGCCTTAAATTTAACACTCTTAGAATTCATCCAAACCAGCATTAAGATATCCGAAATTTCAATACGATCCCAATGAAATAAACCGTGTATGAATTTGACCTCGTATGTAAAAGTTGTATAAGCTAGAACTTTCGAAAATCAAAAAAACAAAAACAAAACAGGGGCAATTTGGTAAATAATTTTACCTTCCCCAAACCCTTCCAGCTCACGATCGAACGGTACACATGCCACCGCTACATGATTCAGCGTCACCCATATCCAATCGCATCCACATCAACGGCCACTAGAGGAGCCGCCATGCTCGCCCGAACTCCCCCAGACCACGCGACCTCCTTCCCCCCGTCGACCTCCATGTCGCAGAAAAACCCACCGCCGCTGAAGTAACTCAAAACCCTAATCAAATTAATTCCCTCGATCCAAACATTGAAACGCCGAATGGGCTATGCCGATGGACAACGCGTGAAATACCCCACACGGTGGTATCATCGATTTGACGAGCCATCGCTGTTGATCGACGCGTAATGGATGACCGAGAATAAACCGTCGATATCTGGGAACACATAAACTCATATCAAGAAACAAACTGTAGATTTGACTTGCCCTCATTGAGAGCTTCAAATCGATATATAATTCGATATATTTTGAGGAGTTTTATTTTTGGAATTGAATTTGAAATTGAATTGAGGGCTTTTGGTTTTGGTTTGTCTGCCATTAGAATTAGGAGTTGAAAAGAAAATGTACGTACAGACAAATGAAAATAAGAAGCAGTTAAGGTTTATAACAGACTATTTATAGGAAGATATAAAATAGAAACGAATGGATCAGATTTGATTTGGAAGTGGAACGATAAACGACCTGAAAAGCTCGTTTTGTCTCCGAAAAAAAATGGGTAATGTCATATATCAAAATAGATGTTTTGGATAGTTTTAAACTCAATGGAATAGGTTTCCAAGTCCTAATTCCATCGTATGAAGAAGTTATTTAAAATCAACTTATTTCAAATTGATTTCTAGGTGTTTTGAGCCCGTACGAACAAACGACAAGTCTGATCATTACGAAACTTGAAATCCTACAATAATTCACTGTTATGGATCCGATGAAACTAGTTCTGTCGAAATCCGAGTAGGTTGCTAAAATGGCTATATTTCAGTTAATTAAATAAATTAATATTAAATTAATTAAATCAATTATTTAATTCAAATTTAATAAATTACAATTTCTATCATTTTGGCTTACTTAGTAATTTATAATCCTTTATAACAAATTTCTGTACCAATCTATTATTGAATATTGTATAATTTCCAATGTTAAATTTCAATTTCAATAAATTTAGTAAATATAAATTAAATTTCCAATGAATTCATTTATTTGATTTTCAATCCTGTTGTTAAATCAATTATCGTCTTATGGATATAATTAACATTCATTCATATCTTAGTACATTAATATTCTCCAATTCTATCTTAATTCCCATTAACGTAATATTTAATTACATTTAATTACAATAAATCTATTTATTATAGCTCAAATACCAATCAATTGATAAATCCTGATTTTCATTCTTTTTATTCAACCAATTGTCATATTATGAATAAAATTAATAATAATTTCAATTATTACCTTAATTGACATTAACGTAATATTTAATTAGATTTATTGCAATTAATTTTCAATTTAATTTAACAGGCTAAACAAATAGGTAACATATAATAATTGTAATGATCCCGTTTTTGAATCAAATTTAAACTGGTAATTTAAATTAATTTTTGGAATCAAATTGTGAAAAATGAGAATTTTTTTGAAATTTAATAAGATATTTGTATATAAATTAATTTTAAATTAAATTGTGAGTTTGAAATTCAAGAATAAACATCTTAGAAAATAAATTGGATTTAAAAGCTATATTTTAAAATTTAATAAGAAATTGTTTTCGAATTTTATTAGATATAATATGTATTTTGGAAGTTATGATTTAAATTCAATATAATTTAAATTTCTAAAAAAAGCCATTTAAGGAATAAATTCTAATATACATATATGTATACATGTTTGTTTATTTATATAAATAAATATTTATTTAAAGATATAATAGTTTCAAATTAAATAAGATTTACAAAAGCTTTATAAACTAAGAAATGTATATATGTATGATTTATTTGTTAAGTGTACAAATTGTTTTTAATCCATTTGTCTTTAAAAGTTGTAAAAGTAAAATAAATACAAATGTATGTAAATAATTTTATAAACTTGTAAACATAAGTTAATAAGGTTAAAACAAAATTTATAAAATGATTTAAAAGAGGGATATAAACATAAATTTGATATCTTTAACATTTGTAAGAAATTTAAACAAAGGGATAGACAAGTGTTAACATGAATTAAACAAATTGTATTTAATTCTCTTAAATTTTTATTAATATGTATTAAAAGAAAAGAAAAAAAATACTACTATTCTCAGTTTATAATTTCCAAACCTGAGAAATGAAATCCAAACCTGAACAAAGAAAAAGCAATCAAGAAAGATAATCATCTCAGCAAGCAGAAATTTCAAACTCAGCATGGAAGTTTTCAAGATCGAAATAAATCCTAAGCAAAGCTTCAGATCAATTGATCAAAACGGAAAGACAAGATTATCAAAACTTGCAAAATCAAATTCAAACAACAGTCCTCTTCTAATCAAGACCTTGAAGATTAAAACCCAGTAGATCGAAAGACAAATTCAACTCAAAACTAGTTCAGATCAGAACATCATCTCAATCAAGCATGCAAGTTCGGGCACCTAAATATATTTCCAGTTTTCAACGTTCTAGACCTCTATTTCCCAGTTCCAGTTTTAGGCTCAAAAGTTGTTCTCTGTCTTCAATCAGGTGAGCAAAACTTTTTATTTATTTAAACCTTGATCTGCTTATTTTTTCATGAATGAATGAAGCAATACTAGAATGTGTTTACTTGAATGAAAATATGTTTGTATATATGTGTAGATATGTATATACATTACTATGCATGTTAAAGAATCAGGCAAATTTGCCTTTGCTTTTCCTACAGGTTTTCAAAACCCGTTCAAAAATGAAAATCTCTTTTCCTAATCCTTTCCAGTCTTTGAGTTATAAACAAAACATGTTTATATGATCAAGAGCTAGGTTTAAAAATATTTTTAGTGGAACATGAAAGTAATTTTGGCTAGAAAAGAAGATATACAGTAAAACCCAAAATATGTCAAAGTTCAAATATTTTAATTCTTTGATTTAATTACATAATGTGATTTGGTTTCAAAAACCATGATTTTTAAAAATAAAATTTGGATTTTTAAGTCAGTATTTCGGAAAGAATTTTTGGTTGAACGGAATTGACATTTTCGTCAAATTCTGACGATCAAAGACGATCTGAGTGAAGCGATTGATACTAATGGTAGATGGAAGGATGGGTTGCTCGGGAAAAATAGTAGAAAAATTTTCCAATGACCGGAGTAGCCTGGGAAAGGTAATCTAGGGTTTAAGATACCCAATTTGGTTAATACTGTTCATCGTGCTCGTGTTGCAACGTGGGTTGCTCGTTGTAAATCGCAACTGGAGGAAATGAAGAAGGGGATGGAGGTGCAGCTCTAGGCGAGGCGACGCGTTGTCTGATGGTTGGAGGAGGATGAACGAGGTGTTTTTGGTGATCGTAGTTGGTTCCAGGTTTGGCTCAACATGCTCGATCTTGTTTGTGGGTTTGTGTTGGAGAATTTGTGATCGATATCGATGGTTTAGGAGATGGTCAATGTGTCAGAGGTTGCAAGGATGGTCAGAGTCGCCTCAGTCGATTGTGCAGGTGCACCATCTCGTGGGTGTGTCAATTTGTTTTGGTTCTCTGGGTATTGAGGAAACTTAGATCAAACTCGAAGCATTTGATTTATCGTCTCGGGGAACTTCAAAACTTGGCTCGAAGTAAAGTTTGGCAAGCTGGGGGTTTGGTTCGAATAGCTGTGGTTTTGCCTCGGGTATTTATAATAGTTGCAAACTTAATAAAGGAAAGATTTAAAAAAATTAAATTAATCTAGTTTAAATTATTTCTTAAATCTAATTCCTTATAAAATAAATGTTCTATCTTGATTTAAGAAATGGTAAGATTTGTTTAACTTAAATGTATAAAGTTAAATTCTTAAGTTATTTTAAATTTAATTTGAAATGTAATTATGCGGTTAATTAAAAAGGTAAATGTTTAAATGTACATGTTAATCATAATTAAGTAATGGTTTACCTTAAAAGTTAAATTATGGTTTGATGATTTAAAATTACTTAATTTAAGTAATTGAGGGTGAATAATTAATGGTTTTAAAAATTGATTAATCGAGTGTTTAAAGGTTAGTTAATTATGGAATAATTAATTAATGTGATAAATTGATTAATGTAATTAATTTGAGAATAATTAGCTAATTAAAGGTTTATAAATTATTAATTTAAGAAGTAATTAATTAATTAAAGGATGGTTAACTAATAATTAATTAATGGTAAAAATTAACTAAGTAAATAGGGGTAATTACTTATTAATTAGGATTAAGTAATTAAATGATAATTAATTAAGAGTTAATTAATTAAGAGTTAATTAATTAATTAAGGATAATTAACTAAAGAATAATTAAATAATTAAGGATTAATTATGTAATGATTAAAGATTGATTCATTTGTTAATTAAGGTTGATTAATTACATTAATTAATATCAAATGATTTGTAATTAATTAATCAAAATTTGATAATTAATTCATAAGCAATCAATTTAATTGGAAATTAAATTGAATTAATTAGGATTTGAATAATTAATTAATCCTACTTATAAATGATTATTGAATGCTAGGATTGTTCGTATTGTGAAATGCCTTAAATTGTTTGTTATCTCTAGACTATAATATTCGTTCTGTGAATTGAGCTGTGTGTAGTTTATTTGTTTTTTTTATTTTTTTTATTTTATATCTATTATACATTTATTTATGAATCTGTGAATGAAGATAAGCATTATAGGATTATACCGCTTATCGATATTGATGTATTTGGATCTGTGCTGATTGATGATGTTGCACTATTGCATGTAAAACCCCAGGACTACACCTTACACAGACAAATATGGATTGCACAAGGAAATCAGTTAAGTCGTAAATATTTGAATTAAATATTTTAAAATGATTTTTAAAGTTGAATTTTGAATCCAAATAGTTTTGGAAATGGATTTGAGTTGAAAGTGAAAAGCTTTTGAAAAGGGATTTCAAAAATAAAAGTTATTTTGTATAAATTAATAAAGTTTTGAAATTTAAATAATTAGATTTTAATTTGAATTCAATATTTGAAATTGAATTCAATGATTTGGAAACTATGGTTTAAAAAGGTTATACAAGTTATAAAGGTGTTTATATAACGACCCAGAATTTTTATTAATTAAAATTTGAATATTTAATTAATTTTAAAATATTAATAAGTGAATTTATAAGTCAAATAAATTTTTATTTGAATTATTGAATTTAATTGGATTATTAAATCGATAATTTAATATGTTAAATTATGGAAATAATTGAAAATAGGGATAAATATGATTGAAAATGATTTGTAAAATTTTATTTTATCATGTTGAAGTTAGAACGATATTTTAGAACTTTTAAAATCAAATTAAAAGTTAATTTGTGAAAATTGAATATTTTAATATTAAAATCGACTAGTGAAAATAGTCAATTTTTGAACAGTCTCAGAATTGAACGAAACTAGTTCCATTGGATCCGTAATAGTTAGTTATTACCGGATTTCAAATTTCGTGTCAATCGGAGCTATCGTTTGATCGTGGCAGCTCGAAACGCATCGATTTATTTTTAATTTAAATTTGGCGAGTAAAAATAGCCATTTTTCAAAAAGTCTCGGATTTCGACGAAACCAGTTTCATCAGATCCGTAATTTGATATTATTGTAAGGTTTCAAATTTCAAGTCAATTGGATTTACCGTTTGTCCGGTACAAATTAAAACGCCTAGAAAATCGCTTAAATCGGTTTAATTCAAATTGAGCGTTTATAGCCATAACTCGCACATACTTCCGAATTAGCTTCCGAAACCTGTTCCATTATGTCCGGAACGCGGGATAAACCCTAGAAACGCTGGTTACGGCGCGTAAATCGGAGTTCGGAATTTCCGGATGAATAGTGTTCGATTTTTCTTTATAAATAGCACCCACCTCTTCATAAATTAAAAAAAATAAATAAAACCCTAATACTAAAACCCTAGCCGCCACCTAACAAACCAATGGCCAGAAATTCACAAGCTTTTCCCCTTAATCTCTCTCAATCTACAAAGATTTAGCCAAGGTGTTCAACACGAAAGTCGTAGAGCTCGACGAGAGCTTCGATTCCATACGGTGATGATCGGAAATGGTGCAACGGAGAGGGAGCTATGGGGGGCCGTTCATGGCCAGTCACGCACGCGTTTCCCAAGGAGGGAGGGGGCCGAGCTCCACAGGCTTCTGGCCGAGTATGGCTCTTGTCGAGAGCTTCGCGATGGTGGTTGTGTGATGGAGTATAGTCGAGAGATGGAGGAGTATAATCAAACCCTAATCTATATGTGATGGGTTTCATGAAGACGGCCTTAACCTGTAGAGGGTAACGTGAGGGGGATGGAGGGAAAGCACGGCCAGGATTTGATGAAGTGGGATCCTATGGCTCTAAATTGATGGAGGTTAAAAATAGTTAAAGTTATGTTGAATTGTTTATATAAAATTGTGTACAAACTTGTAAAATCAATAACTTTTTCATACGAGGTCGAAAACGCGCGAAACCAGTTGCGTTGGAATCGTATGGACGAGCACTACGCGATGGAGTTGGTTTGGAGTCGTTTGGAGTTAGTGAGAATTTTGGGTAAAATTAAACGTCCGTTTAATTTTATTCGAAATAAATCGCTAAAACGGAATTTGAAATCAAGGTGAGAACTTCTCACTCAATCGAATCAGTTTCGATTTTATTTTAAATAGTTAGATTTAAAATATTTGAATGCATGTTTGAATGTTGATTAATATCTATTGATTGTTAAAATAGACATTATACGCCGTTAGTAAGCGGATGTTATTTATTAAAAACATATACCGCGAATATTTCATAAACAGTGAAATTGGTATTATATATAATAGCAATATATATATATATTGGCATATGTATATATTGGAGTTATTGATTTCCCGCATTTATTTGTTTAGCGGATGAGACCCTATTGCGCCGTTATTAAGCGGATAATATTTAAAAAGAACATATACCGTGATAATTTCGTACTGGAGCGAAATTGGTATTGTGCTAATGTTTTTGGATGCAGAAAAACAGGTTGGAGGGATCCAACTGGATTCCTCAACAGTTTTTATTTGATTTCAGATATTTTGATATTTGATGGATTATCATATTGATATATGATATCGTTGTTGTCGTGATTGACTATTTGGTGTGTAGCATCATTGGACCCAGATTTTGGAATTTTAAAATGATTTTAAAGTGATTTTAGAAAGTATACGTTTTATAAAATAATTTTGGAATTGATCCATTTTAAATAAATAAACGTTATAATTTTTAATGTTATAAAAATTATGATTTTTGAGAAATATAGTTAAAAACTGATTTTTGAGAATATGATGCTAATGATTTTATAAAATAGTTTAATCGGGATTTTAGAATTTATTGTGAAAAGTTTAAATATAGGATTTATAAAATTTAATTATTTTATGAATCAAAATGGTGAAATTATAAAGGAAATTAAAGACGTTTTAGAATAATGATATAATTTGATTTATATTAAGAGATTTATAAATGGATATTTATAAATTGAAATATGGACATTATAAAACGAGTTTTTATAAGTGTTTGAATGAAGTGGAAATGAATTTCATAATTGAATGGAATTTATAGAATTTTAAACAGTGAAGTTATAAATGGAATTTTATAAACAGTAGGTTTATAAGATTTATAAAGTTATTGAAAGAATGAATTTTGGATAAATAAACAATCTTATAAGTTATAAGATTTATAATTTGGGAAGTTAAAAAGAACGATTTTGTAAAAATATTCGTTTTATAAGTAATTAACTTATAATATGAACTTTTAGTTTATAATTGAGTTATAAACTGGAATAGGTTAATAAAAGAATTTATGAAAAGGAAGTTTTTATAAACAAATAGAAATGGAAATTTATAAATGTTGTTTTATAAATTTGCAAACAACTTATTTTGATAAGTTAATTGTTATAACCTAGAAATAGAGTTATATTCACGTTTTTAGACAGTGAATAATCCTTTGAAATAAAATGAATAAAAGGATGAAATTTGTTAACAAAGAATATTCACGTTTTTGAATAGTGAATAAGATGTTAAAGAAATTGTTTTGAATGTGATTTTTGAAATAGAATTAAAACGATTGAACAATGTTTTAAAATGTGTTGAGATTCGAAACCATAGATTTCAACATTTATTGTTGAAATAGACGTTTTCGAGAAATAGAAGGAAATAATGGACTATAACACCGTTGTTATAGTAAATGATTTCCGAAAGGAAATGTTTTGTATAGTATTGGGATTTATATATCTATTTTCATTTCGAATCCCTATACTAGTGATTTTGGGTTGTCGTAACAATGTTTTACGCAACATTCGTTTTGGCCCAAATAAATATGTTTAAGAGAATGATTTCCTTAATAGAATGAAATATATACTTAATTCGATGTAAGTATATTGAATATTTTCCAAGTATAGAAAATAAAAAGATTTGTGAATTACTTATGAATAAATAAGTATGGAAATGTTTTTCCAATATGAAGTGAATAATTAGAATTTATCTTTTTGAAGATAAATTGAAATGATAAATTGAAATCGTGTATGCATGAATATTTTGGAATATAAATTCACTAAGGAATTTATAAAAGAAAGTGGGATTGGTTTAGAAAAATAAATATTGATTTTTTTTTGAAGTGTTGAAATTAGATATATTGTAAAGATATTTAAAAAAAAATAAAAAAAAATAAATAATTTGGAAAATTATTTTGGAATCTGGTGATGTGTGCATATCCAGTGATAGTTCAATAACCGACTATCAATATTTCCCTTTGAATGGGTAATTGATGTGATTTGTTTGAATGTGAATGCTACACTTATTTTTGAATAAGCGCTCACTATTCGGGTTAACCGGGAAAGGACCATGGGGTCGTATAACCCATCCCGAATATGTGATACGTCGTTATAATTGCATTGAAGATCGGTGTTGAAGACCCGGTATTTGCGAGAGCGATAGGATGACCTGTCGATTTACTCTGCACCGAGTAGCTACGGTATAGAGTTCTCCATATGTGATGGTGAATCCGATCAGGATTGTGAATATCCGAATTGCAAGGACTTCTTTGTAAGTGCCTTCGGTTTTGTTCGATCCCGGAACAAACTTGTATGGATTGTATGTCTGACATTACAAGTTGAGATATAAAGCCGATTTCATTCAAATATATTTCTGTTGGTGGCGAAGAATTTATTCTTTAGCTTAACACCCTTCTCTGAGACGTATGAGCTCAGAGGTTATATAGTTGAAGTTATCAGCGATATATTCCCAATTTGGTAATGTGACATGCTGAGTGTTGCTGAAATGATCATTGTGTTGATTATTGTGATAGGATCGTTTATTTGATCGTCTATCTTGGTGATCATTGTGTTGATCATTTGTTGACCCAAAGCATGGCTTTTGTATAAAGTATGTTTTTGTGGACGTGACTTCGTCGAGCCTCACACCCCGGAAATGGTCAAAATAGGAAAGATGCGGCAAGGTTATGAGGGGTAGCACCCTTTAGGGTATGTACATTTCCTTCTGGATAGAGGTGGTATCATGGTATGGAGCCCAGATATTTAACCTATGTGGTTACTACGAATTTATTACTTTATGGTTGTTGGCTATCGGGATCCCGTGAGAAAGGTCGTTTACGATCGGGGAATGGCGTGCTTGTGTCAGTAGTTACCCTGTTAGGGGTAACCCGGCCTTGTGTTGGCAGAGTTCCGGTTTGGTTCTCGGGGATGTCTTTCCAGAGGCATTCTCATGTGGCAATGGGAAGTTCCTTGGCCTGACCATTTGTTGGAAATCCAAAGAAACAATACGAAACTTGTACGGTTTTAGTTGTAGAACCTATCATTCACTTATGGTGTCGCAACACTGTTTGGATGGTAGCTATAGTAGGCATACGATAATGGTCGTATGTTGGCTAAGATTTATATTCTACCTTCGAAATGAATTTTTCTCTACACTATGCACTAATAATAATATCAAATGTTATTTTTAAATGCGTATCAAGCATCTTTGACTATCATAAGGAGAAATCTCCTCCGATTCTGCGTTTGCATTGTGTGTGTGTGCGGGAGGCCTTATGGTAGTCTCATTTTTAAAAGCATTGCGAATTGAAATAAAAATATTCTTCTATTTTGTTTTCAAAGATAAATAAACTGTTTTGAGTTCTCACACCAGTCACATGACTGACTTGGAGTTTATTGTTTTCCTTCCTAAACTCTGGGTGCTCATTATATTTCTACACGAGCAGTCTAGAGTTGGGTTTTTCAGATAGTCAGATGTAGTAGATTATCTGGAGTTAGTTCAGTCTTTGGATCGCACCAGTCTTGCTTATGCTAGGTGAATCGTTATTGGGGGTTCGAGCTATTGCTGGATTGATTCTTGGAAATGGAGTTGCAGTTATCGGAGTTCTCTTTTGAAGACTATCTTAGAGTTATATTGTTTCGCTGCTAGATGTTATCTATCGTTTTCTTTTCCGCTGCTATTAATTGTATCATATCTCTGATGTATATTGATATCTATTGGATCATCTGTTGTATCAGATATTGTATCAAAGCTGTATATCAATGTATTATTCTTTTATTCCGCTGTGTTGTTTACTTAATGTTGTTATAAGCTCCGGCGAATCGGATTTGAACGTTCGAATCTATGACATTCTAATACGATATGAAGTATGGATGTCGATTTTCAAGCGGGCAAAATCCGAAGCGTTTCATTTGGTATCAGAGCTTATGGTTAAGCGACAACCATGGTTCTGTTGGGTATTACTCATTAGAGATAGAGTCAGCAGTACTCTAGAATGAATTTGAGTGTAATAATAGCTATGAGAGCGTATTTGTTAGTGAATATATAAATTGTTTTATATTGTGATGATTGGTTTGTTGAGTGGTATATGAACCTTCGTCAGCACGGTCTGGACAACTATGCCGAAGGGGTTTATAAACATTTGAATAGAACAATTCGGCACAATATTGATTTTTAAAATTGGGTAAATGAAATAATTTTGCCTTGATTATATTTTATATATAAAGAAATAATTTTTCAGAATTATTAAAGTATATAAGTTGATTATTTAGATGTTTGAATAATCTAAATTGAAGAATAATTGTATAAGCAAAAGAATTATAAGAATTAAATTATAATTAAAGTGATTTACAATTGTGAAATAAACTTATATATGTAAGAAGTGAAACTAATGAATATATTTATGGATATGAGTTATAAATAAAAAAAATGAATTTAAAGTTGAATGGAAATTTACTTTAGAAATGGAATCCAACTTGAAAGTGAAGTAAATCAATTTAAATATAATTGAATTTAAATTGGAAGTGAACCAACTTGAATATGAATTAGTGAATATAAACTAATTGAAAATGAATGTTAGAAAGAACATCCACTATTAATGAATCAAATGTGATTAAATTGAAAGCCATTTCATTAAATATTAATGAGAATATGAATGAATGTTGATCGGTTATGGATGTTAGTTGGATGATAGTTGGTTGATGTTTGCATTTGTTGTTTGTTTGCATTGCTATGTTGGCATATATAGTAATTATGTTGCTATATGTTGTATATTGATACTATTGTCATATATGCATGTTCTCATGTTGTTTGTTGAGTGATTAGTAGGTGCGGATCGCGTTTGCTTCGCATTTGGAGCTCGCTTTTGCGCTATATTAGCCGTATACGCTCGCTAATAAAATATAAGGTACATATCTCGGATTACATACCGTACTTTTATACTTTTTTCCCTTCGGGATGCCTCATTACTTGATGAGATGTATATTTGTGATATATATACTGTCATTTTTTTTTTCGGATCGAGCCGCGCAAAGGAGACTATGGCGAATTTTTCCGAAAATTAAAGGCGTTAGAAAAAATTTGAGAAAATTGAGAAAATTTTGAAAACTTAAACTTTGATTTTAGAATTGAAAGTTAAACAATAGTAGTTGTTTTTGAAAGGATAACTAAGTATGATTTGGAAAACTTAGTAAAGTATTGTAAGAAGTTTAATTATGGATTTTGGAAAGTAAATAAATTCTATAACTTTTCTTACTTATAATTTCGAGGACGAAATTCTTTTAAGTGGGGAAGATTGTAACGACCCAGAATTTTTATTAATTAAAATTTGAATATTTAATTAATTTTAAAATATTAATAAGTGAATTTATAAGTCAAATAAATTTTTATTTGAATTATTGAATTTAATTGGATTATTAAATCGATAATCTAATATTTTAAATTATGGAAATAATTGAAAATAGGGATAAATATGATTGAAAATGATTTGCAAAATATTATTTTATCATGTTGAAGTTAGAACGATATTTTAGAACTTTTAAAATCAAATTAAAAGTTAATTTGTGAAAATTGAATATTTTAATATTAAAATCGACTAGTGAAAATAGTCAATTTTTGAACAGTCTCAGAATTGAACGAAACCAGTTCCATTGGATCCGTAATAGTTAGTTATTACCGGATTTCAAATTTCGTGTCAATCGGAGCTATCGTTTGATCGTGGCAGCTCGAAACGCATCGATTTATTTTTAATTTAAATTTGGCGAGTAAAAATAGCCATTTTTCAAAAAGTCTCGGATTTCGACGAAACCAGTTTCATCAGATCCGTAATATGATATTATTGTAAGGTTTCAAATTTCAAGTCAATTGAATTTACCGTTTGTCTGGTACAAATTAAAACGCCTAGAAAATCGCTTAAATCGGTTTAATTCAAATTGAGCGTTTATAGCCATAACTCACACATACTTCCGAATTAGCTTCCGAAACCTGTTCCATTGTGTCCAGAACGCGGGATAAACCCTAGAAACGCTGGTTACGGCGCGTAAATCGGAGTTCGGAATTTCCGGATGAATAGTGTTCGATTTTTCTTTATAAATAGCACCCACCTCTTCATAAATTAAAAAATAAAATAAAACCCTAATACTAAAACCCTAGCCGCCACCTAACAAAACAATGGCCAGAAATTCACAAGCTTTTCCCCTTAATCTCTCTCAGTCTACAAAGATTTAGCCAAGGTGTTCAACACGAAAGTCGTAGAGCTCGACGAGAGCTTCGATTCCATACGGTGATGATCGGAAATGGTGCAACGGAGAGGGAGCTATGGGGGGCCGTTCATGGCCAGTCACGCACGCGTTTCCCAAGGAGGGAGGGGGCCGAGCTCCACAGGCTTCTGGCCGAGTATGGCTCTTGTCGAGAGCTTCGCGATGGTGGTTGTGTGACGGAGTATAGTCGAGAGATGGAGGAGTATAATCAAACCCTAATCTATATGTGATGGGTTTCATGAAGACGGCCTTAACCTGTAGAGGGTAACGTGAGGGGGATGGAGGGAAAGCACGGCCAGGATTTGATGAAGTGGGATCCTATGGCTCTAAATTGATGGAGGTTAAAAATAGTTAAAGTTATGTTGAATTGTTTATATAAAATTGTGTACAAACTTGTAAAATCAATAACTTTTTCATACGAGGTCGAAAACGCGCGAAACCAGTTGTGTTGGAATCGTATGGACGAGCACTACGCGATGGAGTTGGTTTGGAGTCGTTTGGAGTTAGTGAGAATTTTGGGTAAAATTAAACGTCCGTTTAATTTTATTCGAAATAAATCGCTAAAACGGAATTCGAAATCAAGGTGAGAACTTCTCACTCAATCGAATCAGTTTCGATTTTATTTTAAATAGTTAGATTTAAAATATTTAAATGCATGTTTGAATGTTGATTAATATCTATTGATTGTTAAAATAGACATTATACGCCGTTAGTAAGCGGATGTTATTTATTAAAAACATATACCGCGAATATTTCATAAACAGTGAAATTGGTATTATATATAATAGCAATATATATATATATATATTGGCATATGTATATATTGGAGTTATTGATTTCCCGCATTTATTTGTTTAGCGGATGAGACCCTATTGCGCCGTTATTAAGCGGATAATATTTAATAAGAACATATACCGCGATAATTTCGTACTGGAGCGAAATTGGTATTGTGCTAATGTTTTTGGATGCAGGAAAACAGGTTGGAGGGATCCAACTGGATTCCTCAACAGTTTTTATTTGATTTCAGATATTTTGATATTTGATGGATTATCATATTGATATATGATATCGTTGTTGTCGTGATTGACTATTTTGTGTGTAGCATCATTGGACCCAGATTTTGGAATTTTAAAATGATTTTAAAGTGATTTTAGAAAGTATACGTTTTATAAAATAATTTTGGAATTGATCCATTTTAAATAAATAAACGTTATAATTTTTAATGTTATAAAAATTATGATTTTTGAGAAATATAGTTAAAAAATGATTTATGAGAATATGATGCTAATGATTTTATAAAATAGTTTAATCGGGATTTTAGAATTTATTGTGAAAAGTTTAAATATAGGATTTATAAAATTTAATTATTTTATGAATCAAAATGGTGAAATTATAAAGGAAATTAAAGACGTTTTAGAATAATGATATAATTTGATTTATATTAAGAGATTTATAAATGGATATTTATAAATTGAAATATGGACATTATAAAACGAGTTTTTATAAGTGTTTGAATGAAGTGGAAATGAATTTCATAATTGAATGGAATTTATAGAATTTTAAACAGTGAAGTTATAAATGGAATTTTATAAACAGTAGGTTTATAAGATTTATAAAGTTATTGAAAGAATGAATTTTGGATAAATAAACAATCTTATAAGTTATAAGATTTATAATTTGGGAAGTTAAAAAGAACGATTTTGTAAAAATATTCGTTTTATAAGTAATTAACTTATAATATGAACTTTTAGTTTATAATTGAGTTATAAACTGGAATAGGTTAATAAAAGAATTTATAAAAAGGAAGTTTTTATAAATAAATAGAAATGGAAATTTATAAATGTTGTTTTATAAATTTGCAAACAACTTATTTTGATAAGTTAATTGTTATAACCTAGAAATAGAGTTATATTCACGTTTTTAGACAGTGAATAATCCTTTGAAATAAAATGAATAAAAGGATGAAATTTGTTAACAAAGAATATTCACGTTTTTGAATAGTGAATAAGATGTTAAAGAAATTGTTTTGAATGTGATATTTGAAATAGAATTAAAACGATTGAACAATGTTTTAAAATGTGTTGAGATTCGAAACCATAGATTTCAACATTTATTGTTGAAATAGACGTTTTCGAGAAATAGAAGGAAATAATGGACTATAACACCGTTGTTATAGTAAATGATTTCCGAAAGGAAATGTTTTGTATAGTATTGGGATTTATATATCTATTTTCATTTCGAATCCCTATACTAGTGATTTTGGGTTGTCGTAACAATGTTTTACGCAACATTCGTTTTGGCCCAAATAAATATGTTTAAGAGAATGATTTCCTTAATAGAATGAAATATATACTTAATTCGATGTAAGTATATTGAATATTTTCCAAGTATAGAAAATAAAAAGATTTGTGAATTACTTATGAATAAATAAGTATGGAAATGTTTTTCCAATATGAAGTGAATAATTAGAATTTATCTTTTTGAAGATAAATTGAAATGATAAATTGAAATCGTGTATGCATGAATATTTTGGAATATAAATTCACTAAGGAATTTATAAAAGAAAGTGGGATTGGTTTAGAAAAATAAATATTGATTTTTTTTTGAAGTGTTGAAATTAGATATCTTGTAAAGATATTTTAAAAAAAATAAAAATAAATAAATAATTTGGAAAATTATTTTGGAATCTGGTGATGTGTGCATATCCAGTGATAGTTCAATAACCGACTATCAATATTTCCCTTTGAATGGGTAATTGATGTGATTTGTTTGAATGTGAATGCTACACTTATTTTTGAATAAGCGCTCACTATTCGGGTTAACCGGGAAAGGACCATGGGGTCGTATAACCCATCCCGAATATGTGATACATCGTTATAATTGCATTGAAGATCGGTGTTGAAGACCCGGTATTTGCGAGAGCGATAGGATGACCTGTCGATTTACTCTGCACCGAGTAGCTACGGTATAGAGTTCTCCATATGTGATGGTGAATCCGATCAGGATTGTGAATATCCGGATTGCAAGGACTTCTTTGTAAGTGCCTTCGGTTTTGTTCGATCCCGGAACAAACTTGTATGGATTGTATGTCTGACATTACAAGTTGAGATATAAAGCCGATTTCATTCAAATATATTTCTGTTGGTGGCGAAGAATTTATTCTTTAGCTTAACACCCTTCTCTGAGACGTATGAGCTCAGAGGTTATATAGTTGAAGTTATCAGCGATATATTCCCAATTTGGTAATGTGACATGCTGAGTGTTGCTGAAATGATCATTGTGTTGATTATTGTGATAGGATCGTTTATTTGATCGTCTATCTTGGTGATCATTGTGTTGATCATTTGTTGACCCAAAGCATGGCTTTTGTATAAAGTATGTTTTTGTGGACGTGACTTCGTCGAGCCTCACACCCCGAAAATGGTCAAAACAGGAAAGATGCGGCAAGGTTATGAGGGGTAGCACCCTTTAGGGTATGTACATTTCCTTCTGGATAGAGGTGGTATCATGGTATGGAGCCCAGATATTTAACCTATGTGGTTACTACGAATTTATTACTTTGTGGTTGTTGGCTATCGGGATCCCGTGAGAAAGGTCGTTTCGATCGGGGAATGGCGTGCTCGTGTCAGTAGTTACCCATTTAGGGGTAACCCGGCCTTGTGTTGGCAGAGTTCCGGTATGGTTCTCGGGGATGTCTTTCCAGAGGCATTCTCATGTGGCAATGGGAAGTTCCTTGGCCTGACCATTTGTTGGAAATCCAAAGAAACAATACGAAACTTGTACGGTTTTAGTTGTAGAACCTATCATTCACTTATGGTGTCGCAACACTGTTTGGATGGTAGCTATAGTAGGCATACGATAATGGTCGTATGTTGGCTAAGATTTATATTCTACCTTCGAAATGAATTTTTCTCTACACTATGCACTAATAATAATATCAAATGTTATTTTTAAATGCGTATCAAGCATCTTTGACTATCATAAGGAGAAATCTCCTCCGATTCTGCGTTTGCATTGTGTGTGTGTGCGGGAGGCCTTATGGTAGTCTCATTTTTAAAAGCATTGCGAATTGAAATAAAAATATTCTTCTATTTTGTTTTCAAAGATAAATAAACTGTTTTGAGTTCTCACACCAGTCACATGACTGACTTGGAGTTTATTGTTTTCCTTCCTAAACTCTGGGTGCTCATTATATTTCTACACGAGCAGTCTAGAGTTGGGTTTTTCAGATAGTCAGATGTAGTAGATTATCTGGAGGTAGTTCAGTCTTTGGATCGCACCAGTCTTGCTTATGCTAGGTGAATCGTTATTGGGGGTTCGAGCTATTGCTGGATTGATTCTTGGAAATGGAGTTGCAGTTATCGGAGTTCTCTTTTGAAGACTATCTTAGAGTTATATTGTTCCGCTGCTAGATGTTATCTATCGTTTTCTTTTCCGCTGCTATTAATTGTATCATATCTCTGATGTATGTTGATATCTATTGGATCATCTGTTGTATCAGATATTGTATCAAAGCTGTATATCAATGTATTATTCTTTTATTCCGCTGTGTTGTTTACTTAATGTTGTTATAAGCTCCGGCGAATCGGATTTGAACGTTCGAATCTATGACATTCTAATACGATATGAAGTATGGATGTCGATTTTCAAGCGGGCAAAATCCGAAGCGTTTCATTTGGTATCAGAGCTTATGGTTAAGCGACAACCATGGTTCTGTTGGGTATTACTCATTAGAGATAGAGTCAGCAGTACTCTAGAATGAATTTGAGTGTAATAATAGCTATGAGAGCGTATTTGTTAGTGAATATATAAATTGTTTTATATTGTGATGATTGGTTTGTTGAGTGGTATATGAACCTTCGTCAGCACGGTCTGGACGACTATGCCGAAGGGGTTTATAAACATTTGAATAGAACAATTCGGCACAATATTGATTTTTAAAATTGGGTAAATGAAATAATTTTGCCTTGATTATATTTTATATATAAAGAAATAATTTTTCAGAATTATTAAAGTATATAAGTTGATTATTTAGATGTTTGAATAATCTAAATTGAAGAATAATTGTATAAGCAAAAGAATTATAAGAATTAAATTATAATTAAAGTGATTTACAATTGTGAAATAAACTTATATATGTAAGAAGTGAAACTAATGAATATATTTATGGATATGAGTTATAAATAAAAAAAATGAATTTAAAGTTAAATGGAAATTTACTTTAGAAATGGAATCCAACTTGAAAGTGAAGTAAATCAATTTAAATATAATTGAATTTAAATTGGAAGTGAACCAACTTGAATATGAATTAGTGAATATAAACTAATTGAAAATGAATGTTAGAAAGAACATCCACTATTAATGAATCAAATGTGATTAAATTGAAAGCCATTTCATTAAATATTAATGAGAATATGAATGAATGTTGATCGGTTATGGATGTTAGTTGGATGATAGTTGGTTGATGTTTGCATTTGTTGTTTGTTTGCATTGCTATGTTGGCATATATAGTAATTATGTTGCTATATGTTGTATATTGATACTATTGTCATATATGCATGTTCTCATGTTGTTTGTTGAGTGATTAGTAGGTGCGGATCGCGTTTGCTTCGCATTTGGAGCTCGCTTTTGCGCTATATTAGCCGTATACGCTCGCTAATAAAATATAAGGTACATATCTCGGATTACATACCGTACTTTTATACTTTTTTCCCTTCGGGATGCCTCATTACTTGATGAGATGTATATTTGTGATATATATACTGTCATTTTTTTTTTGGATCGAGCCGCGCAAAGGAGACTATGGCGAATTTTTCCGAAAATTAAAGGCGTTAGAAAAAATTTGAGAAAATTGAGAAAATTTTGAAAACTTAAACTTTGATTTTAGAATTGAAAGTTAAACAATAGTAGTTGTTTTTGAAAGGATAACTAAGTATGATTTGGAAAACTTAGTAAAGTATTGTAAGAAGTTTAATTATGGATTTTGGAAAGTAAATAAATTCTATAACTTTTCTTACTTATAATTTCGACGACGAAATTCTTTTAAGTGGGGAAGATTGTAACGACCCAGAATTTTTATTAATTAAAATTTGAATATTTAATTAATTTTAAAATATTAATAAGTGAATTTATAAGTCAAATAAATTTTTATTTGAATTATTGAATTTAATTGGATTATTAAATCGATAATTTAATATGTTAAATTATGGAAATAATTGAAAATAGGGATAAATATGATTGAAAATGATTTGCAAAATTTTATTTTATCATGTTGAAGTTAGAACGATATTTTAGAACTTTTAAAATCAAATTAAAAGTTAATTTGTGAAAATTGAATATTTTAATATTAAAATCGACTAGTGAAAATAGTCAATTTTTGAACAGTCTCAGAATTGAACGAAACTAGTTCCATTGGATCCGTAATAGTTAGTTATTACCGGATTTCAAATTTCGTGTCAATCGGAGCTATCGTTTGATCGTGGCAGCTCGAAACGCATCGATTTATTTTTAATTTAAATTTGGCGAGTAAAAATAGCCATTTTTCAAAAAGTCTCGGATTTCGACGAAACCAGTTTCATCAGATCCGTAATATGATATTATTGTAAGGTTTCAAATTTCAAGTCAATTGGATTTACCGTTTGTCTGGTACAAATTAAAACGCCTAGAAAATCGTTTAAATCGGTTTAATTCAAATTGAGCGTTTATAGCCATAACTCACACATACTTCCGAATTAGCTTCCGAAACCTGTTCCATTGTGTCCGAAACGCGGGATAAACCCTAGAAACGCTGGTTACGGCGCGTAAATCGGAGTTCGGAGTTTCCGGATGAATAGTGTTCGATTTTTCTTTATAAATAGCACCCACCTCTTCATAAATTAAAAAATAAAATAAAACCCTAATACTAAAACCCTAGCCGCCACCTAACAAACCAATGGCCAGAAATTCACAAGCTTTTCCCCTTAATCTCTCTCAATCTACAAAGATTTAGCCAAGGTGTTCAACACGAAAGTCGTAGAGCTCGACGAGAGCTTCGATTCCATACGGTGGTGATCGGAAATGGTGCAACGGAGAGGGAGCTATGGGGGGCCGTTCATGGCCAGTCACGCACGCGTTTCCCAAGGAGGGAGGGGGACGAGCTCCACAGGCTTCTGGCCGAGTATGGCTCTTGTCGAGAGCTTCGCGATGGTGGTTGTGTGATGGAGTATAGTCGAGAGATGGAGGAGTATAATCAAACCCTAATCTATATGTGATGGGTTTCATGAAGACGGCCTTAACCTGTAGAGGGTAACGTGAGGGGGATGGAGGGAAAGCACGGCCAGGATTTGATGAAGTGGGATCCTATGGCTCTAAATTGATGGAGGTTAAAAATAGTTAAAGTTATGTTGAATTGTTTATATAAAATTGTGTACAAACTTGTAAAATCAATAACTTTTTCATACGAGGTCGAAAACGCGCGAAGCCAGTTGCATTGGAATCGTATGGACGAGCACTACGCGATGGAGTTGGTTTGGAGTCGTTTGGAGTTAGTGAGAATTTTGGGTAAAATTAAACGTCCGTTTAATTTTATTCGAAATAAATCGCTAAAACGGAATTTGAAATCAAGGTGAGAACTTCTCACTCAATCGAATCAGCTTCGATTTTATTTTAAATAGTTAGATTTAAAATATTTAAATGCATGTTTGATTGTTGATTAATATCTATTGATTGTTAAAATAGACATTATACGCCGTTAGTAAGCGGATGTTATTTATTAAAAACATATACCGCGAATATTTCATAAACAGTGAAATTGGTATTATATATAATAGCAATATATATATATATATTGGCATATGTATATATTGGAGTTATTGATTTCCCGCATTTATTTGTTTAGCGGATGAGACCCTATTGCGCCGTTATTAAGCGGATAATATTTAATAAGAACATATACCGCGATAATTTCGTACTGGAGCGAAATTGGTATTGTGCTAATGTTTTTGGATGCAGGAAAACAGGTTGGAGGGATCCAACTGGATTCCTCAACAGTTTTTATTTGATTTCAGATATTTTGATATTTGATGGATTATCATATTGATAAATGATATCCTTGTTGTCGTGATTGACTATTTGGTGTGTAGCATCATTGGACCCAGATTTTGGAATTTTAAAATGATTTTAAAGTGATTTTAGAAAGTATACGTTTTATAAAATAATTTTGGAATTGATCCATTTTAAATAAATAAACGTTATAATTTTTAATGTTATAAAAATTATGATTTTTGAGAAATATAGTTAAAAACTGATTTTTGAGAATATGATGCTAATGATTTTATAAAATAGTTTAATCGGGATTTTAGAATTTATTGTGAAAAGTTTAAATATAGGATTTATAAAATTTAATTATTTTATGAATCAAAATGGTGAAATTATAAAGGAAATTAAAGACGTTTTAGAATAATGATATAATTTGATTTATATTAAGAGATTTATAAATGGATATTTATAAATTGAAATATGGACATTATAAAACGAGTTTTTATAAGTGTTTGAATGAAGTGGAAATGAATTTCATAATTGAATGGAATTTATAGAATTTTAAACAGTGAAGTTATAAATGGAATTTTATAAACAGTAGGTTTATAAGATTTATAAAATTATTGAAAGAATGAATTTTGGATAAATAAACAATCTTATAAGTTATAAGATTTATAATTTGGGAAGTTAAAAAGAACGATTTTGTAAAAATATTCGTTTTATAAGTAATTAACTTATAATATGAACTTTTAGTTTATAATTGAGTTATAAACTGGAATAGGTTAATAAAAGAATTTATAAAAAGGAAGTTTTTATAAACAAATAGAAATGGAAATTTATAAATGTTGTTTTATAAATTTGCAAACAACTTATTTTGATAAGTTAATTGTTATAACCTAGAAATAGAGTTATATTCACGTTTTTAGACAGTGAATAATCCTTTGAAATAAAATGAATAAAAGGATGAAATTTGTTAACAAAGAATATTCACGTTTTTGAATAGTGAATAAGATGTTAAAGAAATTGTTTTGAATGTGATATTTGAAATAGAATTAAAACGATTGAACAATGTTTTAAAATGTGTTGAGATTCGAAACCATAGATTTCAACATTTATTGTTGAAATAGACGTTTTCGAGAAATAGAAGGAAATAATGGACTATAACACCGTTGTTATAGTAAATGATTTCCGAAAGGAAATGTTTTGTATAGTATTGGGATTTATATATCTATTTTCATTTCGAATCCCTATACTAGTGATTTTGGGTTGTCGTAACAATGTTTTACGCAACATTCGTTTTGGCCCAAATAAATATGTTTAAGAGAATGATTTCCTTAATAGAATGAAATATATACTTAATTCGATGTAAGTATATTGAATATTTTCCAAGTTTAGAAAATAAAAAGATTTGTGAATTACTTATGAATAAATAAGTATGGAAATGTTTTTCCAATATGAAGTGAATAATTAGAATTTATCTTTTTGAAGATAAATTGAAATGATAAATTGAAATCGTGTATGCATGAATATTTTGGAATATAAATTCACTAAGGAATTTATAAAAGAAAGTGGGATTGGTTTAGAAAAATAAATATTGATTTTTTTTTGAAGTGTTGAAATTAGATATATTGTAAAGATATTTAAAAAAAAATAAAAAAAAATAAATAATTTGGAAAATTATTTTGGAATCTGGTGATGTGTGCATATCCAGTGATAGTTCAATAACCGACTATCAATATTTCCCTTTGAATGGGTAATTGATGTGATTTGTTTGAATGTGAATGCTACACTTATTTTTGAATAAGCGCTCACTATTCGGGTTAACCGGGAAAGGACCATGGGGTCGTATAACCCATCCCGAATATGTGATACGTCGTTATAATTGCATTGAAGATCGGTGTTGAAGACCCGGTATTTGCGAGAGCGATAGGATGACCTGTCGATTTACTCTGCACCGAGTAGCTACGGTATAGAGTTCTCCATATGTGATGGTGAATCCGATCAGGATTGTGAATATCCGAATTGCAAGGACTTCTTTGTAAGTGCCTTCGGTTTTGTTCGATCCCGGAACAAACTTGTATGGATTGTATGTCTGACATTACAAGTTGAGATATAAAGCCGATTTCATTCAAATATATTTCTGTTGGTGGCGAAGAATTTATTCTTTAGCTTAACACCCTTCTCTGAGACGTATGAGCTCAGAGGTTATATAGTTGAAGTTATCAGCGATATATTCCCAATTTGGTAATGTGACATGCTGAGTGTTGCTGAAATGATCATTGTGTTGATTATTGTGATAGGATCGTTTATTTGATCGTCTATCTTGGTGATCATTGTGTTGATCATTTGTTGACCCAAAGCATGGCTTTTGTATAAAGTATGTTTTTGTGGACGTGACTTCGTCGAGCCTCACACCCCGGAAATGGTCAAAATAGGAAAGATGCGGCAAGGTTATGAGGGGTAGCACCCTTTAGGGTATGTACATTTCCTTCTGGATAGAGGTGGTATCATGGTATGGAGCCCAGATATTTAACCTATGTGGTTACTACGAATTTATTACTTTATGGTTGTTGGCTATCGGGATCCCGTGAGAAAGGTCGTTTACGATCGGGGAATGGCGTGCTTGTGTCAGTAGTTACCCTGTTAGGGGTAACCCGGCCTTGTGTTGGCAGAGTTCCGGTTTGGTTCTCGGGGATGTCTTTCCAGAGGCATTCTCATGTGGCAATGGGAAGTTCCTTGGCCTGACCATTTGTTGGAAATCCAAAGAAACAATACGAAACTTGTACGGTTTTAGTTGTAGAACCTATCATTCACTTATGGTGTCGCAACACTGTTTGGATGGTAGCTATAGTAGGCATACGATAATGGTCGTATGTTGGCTAAGATTTATATTCTACCTTCGAAATGAATTTTTCTCTACACTATGCACTAATAATAATATCAAATGTTATTTTTAAATGCGTATCAAGCATCTTTGACTATCATAAGGAGAAATCTCCTCCGATTCTGCGTTTGCATTGTGTGTGTGTGCGGGAGGCCTTATGGTAGTCTCATTTTTAAAAGCATTGCGAATTGAAATAAAAATATTCTTCTATTTTGTTTTCAAAGATAAATAAACTGTTTTGAGTTCTCACACCAGTCACATGACTGACTTGGAGTTTATTGTTTTCCTTCCTAAACTCTGGGTGCTCATTATATTTCTACACGAGCAGTCTAGAGTTGGGTTTTTCAGATAGTCAGATGTAGTAGATTATCTGGAGTTAGTTCAGTCTTTGGATCGCACCAGTCTTGCTTATGCTAGGTGAATCGTTATTGGGGGTTCGAGCTATTGCTGGATTGATTCTTGGAAATGGAGTTGCAGTTATCGGAGTTCTCTTTTGAAGACTATCTTAGAGTTATATTGTTTCGCTGCTAGATGTTATCTATCGTTTTCTTTTCCGCTGCTATTAATTGTATCATATCTCTGATGTATATTGATATCTATTGGATCATCTGTTGTATCAGATATTGTATCAAAGCTGTATATCAATGTATTATTCTTTTATTCCGCTGTGTTGTTTACTTAATGTTGTTATAAGCTCCGGCGAATCGGATTTGAACGTTCGAATCTATGACATTCTAATACGATATGAAGTATGGATGTCGATTTTCAAGCGGGCAAAATCCGAAGCGTTTCATTTGGTATCAGAGCTTATGGTTAAGCGACAACCATGGTTCTGTTGGGTATTACTCATTAGAGATAGAGTCAGCAGTACTCTAGAATGAATTTGAGTGTAATAATAGCTATGAGAGCGTATTTGTTAGTGAATATATAAATTGTTTTATATTGTGATGATTGGTTTGTTGAGTGGTATATGAACCTTCGTCAGCACGGTCTGGACAACTATGCCGAAGGGGTTTATAAACATTTGAATAGAACAATTCGGCACAATATTGATTTTTAAAATTGGGTAAATGAAATAATTTTGCCTTGATTATATTTTATATATAAAGAAATAATTTTTCAGAATTATTAAAGTATATAAGTTGATTATTTAGATGTTTGAATAATCTAAATTGAAGAATAATTGTATAAGCAAAAGAATTATAAGAATTAAATTATAATTAAAGTGATTTACAATTGTGAAATAAACTTATATATGTAAGAAGTGAAACTAATGAATATATTTATGGATATGAGTTATAAATAAAAAAAATGAATTTAAAGTTGAATGGAAATTTACTTTAGAAATGGAATCCAACTTGAAAGTGAAGTAAATCAATTTAAATATAATTGAATTTAAATTGGAAGTGAACCAACTTGAATATGAATTAGTGAATATAAACTAATTGAAAATGAATGTTAGAAAGAACATCCACTATTAATGAATCAAATGTGATTAAATTGAAAGCCATTTCATTAAATATTAATGAGAATATGAATGAATGTTGATCGGTTATGGATGTTAGTTGGATGATAGTTGGTTGATGTTTGCATTTGTTGTTTGTTTGCATTGCTATGTTGGCATATATAGTAATTATGTTGCTATATGTTGTATATTGATACTATTGTCATATATGCATGTTCTCATGTTGTTTGTTGAGTGATTAGTAGGTGCGGATCGCGTTTGCTTCGCATTTGGAGCTCGCTTTTGCGCTATATTAGCCGTATACGCTCGCTAATAAAATATAAGGTACATATCTCGGATTACATACCGTACTTTTATACTTTTTTCCCTTCGGGATGCCTCATTACTTGATGAGATGTATATTTGTGATATATATACTGTCATTTTTTTTTTCGGATCGAGCCGCGCAAAGGAGACTATGGCGAATTTTTCCGAAAATTAAAGGCGTTAGAAAAAATTTGAGAAAATTGAGAAAATTTTGAAAACTTAAACTTTGATTTTAGAATTGAAAGTTAAACAATAGTAGTTGTTTTTGAAAGGATAACTAAGTATGATTTGGAAAACTTAGTAAAGTATTGTAAGAAGTTTAATTATGGATTTTGGAAAGTAAATAAATTCTATAACTTTTCTTACTTATAATTTCGAGGACGAAATTCTTTTAAGTGGGGAAGATTGTAACGACCCAGAATTTTTATTAATTAAAATTTGAATATTTAATTAATTTTAAAATATTAATAAGTGAATTTATAAGTCAAATAAATTTTTATTTGAATTATTGAATTTAATTGGATTATTAAATCGATAATCTAATATTTTAAATTATGGAAATAATTGAAAATAGGGATAAATATGATTGGAAATGATTTGCAAAATATTATTTTATCATGTTGAAGTTAGAACGATATTTTAGAACTTTTAAAATCAAATTAAAAGTTAATTTGTGAAAATTGAATATTTTAATATTAAAATCGACTAGTGAAAATAGTCAATTTTTGAACAGTCTCAGAATTGAACGAAACCAGTTCCATTGGATCCGTAATAGTTAGTTATTACCGGATTTCAAATTTCGTGTCAATCGGAGCTATCGTTTGATCGTGGCAGCTCGAAACGCATCGATTTATTTTTAATTTAAATTTGGCGAGTAAAAATAGCCATTTTTCAAAAAGTCTCGGATTTCGACGAAACCAGTTTCATCAGATCCGTAATATGATATTATTGTAAGGTTTCAAATTTCAAGTCAATTGAATTTACCGTTTGTCCGGTACAAATTAAAACGCCTAGAAAATCGCTTAAATCGGTTTAATTCAAATTGAGCGTTTATAGCCATAACTCACACATACTTCCGAATTAGCTTCCGAAACCTGTTCCATTGTGTCCAGAACGCGGGATAAACCCTAGAAACGCTGGTTACGGCGCGTAAATCGGAGTTCGGAATTTCCGGATGAATAGTGTTCGATTTTTCTTTATAAATAGCACCCACCTCTTCATAAATTAAAAAATAAAATAAAACCCTAATACTAAAACCCTAGCCGCCACCTAACAAAACAATGGCCAGAAATTCACAAGCTTTTCCCCTTAATCTCTCTCAGTCTACAAAGATTTAGCCAAGGTGTTCAACACGAAAGTCGTAGAGCTCGACGAGAGCTTCGATTCCATACGGTGATGATCGGAAATGGTGCAACGGAGAGGGAGCTATGGGGGGCCGTTCATGGCCAGTCACGCACGCGTTTCCCAAGGAGGGAGGGGGCCGAGCTCCACAGGCTTCTGGCCGAGTATGGCTCTTGTCGAGAGCTTCGCGATGGTGGTTGTGTGACGGAGTATAGTCGAGAGATGGAGGAGTATAATCAAACCCTAATCTATATGTGATGGGTTTCATGAAGACGGCCTTAACCTGTAGAGGGTAACGTGAGGGGGATGGAGGGAAAGCACGGCCAGGATTTGATGAAGTGGGATCCTATGGCTCTAAATTGATGGAGGTTAAAAATAGTTAAAGTTATGTTGAATTGTTTATATAAAATTGTGTACAAACTTGTAAAATCAATAACTTTTTCATACGAGGTCGAAAACGCGCGAAACCAGTTGCGTTGGAATCGTATGGACGAGCACTACGCGATGGAGTTGGTTTGGAGTCGTTTGGAGTTAGTGAGAATTTTGGGTAAAATTAAACGTCCGTTTAATTTTATTCGAAATAAATCGCTAAAACGGAATTTGAAATCAAGGTGAGAACTTCTCACTCAATCGAATCAGTTTCGATTTTATTTTAAATAGTTAGATTTAAAATATTTAAATGCATGTTTGAATGTTGATTAATATCTATTGATTGTTAAAATAGACATTATACGCCGTTAGTAAGCGGATGTTATTTATTAAAAACATATACCGCGAATATTTCATAAACAGTGAAATTGGTATTATATATAATAGCAATATATATATATATATATATATATATATATATATATATTGGCATATGTATATATTGGAGTTATTGATTTCCCGCATTTATTTGTTTAGTGGATGAGACCCTATTGCGCCGTTATTAAGCGGATAATATTTAATAAGAACATATACCGCGATAATTTCGTACTGGAGCGAAATTGGTATTGTGCTAACGTTTTTGGATGCAGGAAAACAGGTTGGAGGGATCCAACTGGATTCCTCAACAGTTTTTATTTGATTTCAGATATTTTGATATTTGATGGATTATCATATTGATATATGATATCGTTGTTGTCGTGATTGACTATTTGGTGTGTAGCATCATTGGACCCAGATTTTGGAATTTTAAAATGATTTTAAAGTGATTTTAGAAAGTATAAGTTTTATAAAATAATTTTGGAATTGATCCATTTTAAATAAATAAACGTTATAATTTTTAATGTTATAAAAATTATGATTTTTGAGAAATATAGTTAAAAACTGATTTTTGAGAATATGATGCTAATGATTTTATAAAATAGTTTAATTGGGATTTTAGAATTTATTGTGAAAAGTTTAAATATAGGATTTATAAAATTTAATTATTTTATGAATCAAAATGGTGAAATTATAAAGGAAATTAAAGACGTTTTAGAATAATGATATAATTTGATTTATATTAAGAGATTTATAAATGGATATTTATAAATTGAAATATGGACATTATAAAACGAGTTTTTATAAGTGTTTGAATGAAGTGGAAATGAATTTCATAATTGAATGGAATTTATAGAATTTTAAACAGTGAAGTTATAAATGGAATTTTATAAACAGTAGGTTTATAAGATTTATAAAGTTATTGAAAGAATGAATTTTGGATAAATAAACAATCTTATAAGTTATAAGATTTATAATTTGGGAAGTTAAAAAGAACGATTTTGTAAAAATATTCGTTTTATAAGTAATTAACTTATAATATGAACTTTTAGTTTATAATTGAGTTATAAACTGGAATAGGTTAATAAAAGAATTTATAAAAAGGAAGTTTTTATAAATAAATAGAAATGGAAATTTATAAATGTTGTTTTATAAATTTGCAAACAACTTATTTTGATAAGTTAATTGTTATAACCTAGAAATAGAGTTATATTCACGTTTTTAGACAGTGAATAATCCTTTGAAATAAAATGAATAAAAGGATGAAATTTGTTAACAAAGAATATTCACGTTTTTGAATAGTGAATAAGATGTTAAAGAAATTGTTTTGAATGTGATATTTGAAATAGAATTAAAACGATTGAACAATGTTTTAAAATGTGTTGAGATTCGAAACCATAGATTTCAACATTTATTGTTGAAATAGACGTTTTCGAGAAATAGAAGGAAATAATGGACTATAACACCGTTGTTATAGTAAATGATTTCCGAAAGGAAATGTTTTGTATAGTATTGGGATTTATATATCTATTTTCATTTCGAATCCCTATACTAGTGATTTTGGGTTGTCGTAACAATGTTTTACGCAACATTCGTTTTGGCCCAAATAAATATGTTTAAGAGAATGATTTCCTTAATAGAATGAAATATATACTTAATTCGATGTAAGTATATTGAATATTTTCCAAGTATAGAAAATAAAAAGATTTGTGAATTACTTATGAATAAATAAGTATGGAAATGTTTTTCCAATATGAAGTGAATAATTAGAATTTATCTTTTTGAAGATAAATTGAAATGATAAATTGAAATCGTGTATGCATGAATATTTTGGAATATAAATTCACTAAGGAATTTATAAAAGAAAGTGGGATTGGTTTAGAAAAATAAATATTGATTTTTTTTTTGAAGTGTTGAAATTAGATATCTTGTAAAGATATTTTAAAAAAAATAAAAATAAATAAATAATTTGGAAAATTATTTTGGAATCTGGTGATGTGTGCATATCCAGTGATAGTTCAATAACCGACTATCAATATTTCCCTTTGAATGGGTAATTGATGTGATTTGTTTGAATGTGAATGCTACACTTATTTTTGAATAAGCGCTCACTATTCGGGTTAACCGGGAAAGGACCATGGGGTCGTATAACCCATCCCGAATATGTGATACGTCGTTATAATTGCATTGAAGATCGGTGTTGAAGACCCGGTATTTGCGAGAGCGATAGGATGACCTGTCGATTTACTCTGCACCGAGTAGCTACGGTATAGAGTTCTCCATATGTGATGGTGAATCCGATCAGGATTGTGAATATCCGGATTGCAAGGACTTCTTTGTAAGTGCCTTCGGTTTTGTTCGATCCCGGAACAAACTTGTATGGATTGTATGTCTGACATTACAAGTTGAGATATAAAGCCGATTTCATTCAAATATATTTCTGTTGGTGGCGAAGAATTTATTCTTTAGCTTAACACCCTTCTCTGAGACGTATGAGCTCAGAGGTTATATAGTTGAAGTTATCAGCGATATATTCCCAATTTGGTAATGTGACATGCTGAGTGTTGCTGAAATGATCATTGTGTTGATTATTGTGATAGGATCGTTTATTTGATCGTCTATCTTGGTGATCATTGTGTTGATCATTTGTTGACCCAAAGCATGGCTTTTGTATAAAGTATGTTTTTGTGGACGTGACTTCGTCGAGCCTCACACCCCGAAAATGGTCAAAACAGGAAAGATGCGGCAAGGTTATGAGGGGTAGCACCCTTTAGGGTATGTACATTTCCTTCTGGATAGAGGTGGTATCATGGTATGGAGCCCAGATATTTAACCTATGTGGTTACTACGAATTTATTACTTTGTGGTTGTTGGCTATCGGGATCCCGTGAGAAAGGTCGTTTCGATCGGGGAATGGCGTGCTCGTGTCAGTAGTTACCCAGTTAGGGGTAACCCGGCCTTATGTTGGCAGAGTTCCGGTATGGTTCTCGGGGATGTCTTTCCAGAGGCATTCTCATGTGGCAATGGGAAGTTCCTTGGCCTGACCATTTGTTGGAAATCCAAAGAAACAATACGAAACTTGTACGGTTTTAGTTGTAGAACCTATCATTCACTTATGGTGTCGCAACACTGTTTGGATGGTAGCTATAGTAGGCATACGATAATGGTCGTATGTTGGCTAAGATTTATATTCTACCTTCGAAATGAATTTTTCTCTACACTATGCACTAATAATAATATCAAATGTTATTTTTAAATGCGTATCAAGCATCTTTGACTATCATAAGGAGAAATCTCCTCCGATTCTGCGTTTGCATTGTGTGTGTGTGCGGGAGGCCTTATGGTAGTCTCATTTTTAAAAGCATTGCGAATTGAAATAAAAATATTCTTCTATTTTGTTTTCAAAGATAAATAAACTGTTTTGAGTTCTCACACCAGTCACATGACTGACTTGGAGTTTATTGTTTTCCTTCCTAAACTCTGGGTGCCCACCAATTTTCACACGGGCAGTCAAGAGTTAGGTTTATCAGGATATTCTGGATATTCTGGCGTTGCTGGAGGCAAGCTGGATGGCATGGCGTATTACTAGTTTATATAGTATTTCTTTTTCCGCTGCACTATTTGTTGTTGTTGTACACTCTGATGATATGATGTAATGTAATGTGATGTAATGTAATAACTGATATAGTTCTTTGTTTAAAGATTATTCATTTATTATTATATGTTGTTCCGCTGCGAATTGTGAGATTCTGTTATTGTTCTGTTGTTTTCTGTTCCATCCTATTTTCCTCTATTCTCTTTTCTTTCAATTTTAAAATTTTCTATCTTCTTTTCCCTATCTAAATTTCCTATCTTATGTTTTCTCTTCCCTCTATTATCTATTTTCTATCTCTTCTCTATTCTATTTTCTCTCTATTTTCTCTTTTCTATTCTATTTTCTAATTTTCTGTTTTCTCTTCCCTCTATCTTCTACCTTTTTCTTTCCTTTTCTTTTCTTAAATTCTTTTTAAAACCCATAACTATTCGGTTTTTCGGCAACGAAAAATCGAAGCGTTACAGTTTACATGGGTTTTAAACCATTTTAAAAAAGTATTGTTTTCTGAATTTAAATTTAAACTAAAGTTTTATACTTGAATGGATTTAACTTACATAAATGTAATCAGACTTTTCCAAAATGAAAACTATTTGTTTTAAAATAATAAAAGCTTTCATATAAGGAAAGGATTTCCAATTTGGGTTGAAAAGTTTGAAGTTCAAAAAGAAATTGTGAATTGTTGAAAGATGTGAATGAACCTTTGTGAAAGATTACTAAATCTTGTTTTGAAATCAAAGAGGAATTTAAATGGTGTATCTTTTATATAAAAGATTTGAGTTGGAAATGGTTTTGAAAGCTATAAATTAAGTCTTTGGGTTAATAATTGGATGAGATAATCCAATTTGAAAAGGAAGTTGTTTTGAAAAGCTGTGAATGAATCTTTGTGAAAAAATGGTAAACTTTGTGAATTGAATCTTTTGTTTAAATATTAGAAATGGTAATTTGTTTAAACCATTTGAAAGAAAGGTTTTGGACTTTAAAGTTGTGACTTAACTGAAATCCCAATATCTATATGTTCTAAATATTGCGCTCATTATTCGGTTTAGTCGGGAGAGGACCTTTGTGTCATGTAACCTATTCCGAATAATGATACGAAGTATGGATAACATTTGAAGACCGGTGGTGAAGACCGGGTATTTCCAATAACGAAAGGATAACCCGTCGATTGTCTCAGCACCGAGTCTCGCCGGTACAGAGATTCCCTAAGTGATGGGAAGTCCAATTGGGATTGTGAATACCCAGATTTGCAAGGGCTTCTTTGGAAGTACCTTTGGTTCTGTTCGAACCTGGAACAGACTTGTATGGATGTGTGTCTGACATTACACTTTGAGATGTAAAACCAGTTTCTATCAAATACATTTCTGTTTGGTGGCAGAGATTTATTCTCTTAGCTTAACACCCTTCTCTGAGACACACAAGCTCAGAGGTTATGTAGTTGATGGTTACTAGTGATACATTCCGAATTTGGTAATGTGGCATACGAAGTGTTGCCGATCATTTTTTGATCAAAACATGACTTTGTGAAAAAGTGTAGCTTTGTGGACGAGACCTCATTGAGCCTCACAACCCGATAATGGTCGAAACAGGAAAGATGCGGCAAGGTTGCAAGGTTGGCGCCCCTAGGGTATGTCCATTCCTTCTGGAAAAGGGTGGTATCATGGTGTGGAGTACAGATACTTAACTTATGTGGACATTGTAAATTTATTATTGTGTGATGTTGTTGGTGTAGAGGTACCTCAACTAAAGGTCGCAAATGACCGGGGGTGGCATATCTTAGGTCTTACTCCCGGGAAGGGAGTAAACCGGCCTTGTGTTGGCAGAGAACAGAGGGATGATTCTCGGGGCGTCCCTCCAGAGGCGTACCCATGTGGCAATGGGAAGTTACTTGGCCTGCCCATTTGTTGGAAATCCAATCATCCAATACGCGCCTTGTACGGTTTTAGTTGTAGAACCTGCCATTTAATATGGTAGCTATAGTAGGCATACTATAATGGTACGTGTGCTAGCTAAGATCAATATTATACTTGCAAATGTTTTTTGCACTATGCACTAATAATAATATCAAATGGATTTCGCGTAGTAAGCATTTTTGACTATCATAAGGAGAAATCTCCCCCAAGTGTGCGATTGCATGGTGTCCGTGCTGGGAGGCCTTATGGTAGTTTCATTTTCCAAAAAAGCATTGCGGATTTCAATGTTTTTAAAAAATCTTTTAATGTTTGTTTTAATGATAAAACTGTTTTTGTTTGCCCATACCAGTCCCATGACTGACCTGGAGTTTATTGTTTCTTTCCTAAACTCTAGGTGCCCATAATTTTCCACACGGGCGGTCTAGAGTTGGGTTTTTCAGATAATCCCATAGTAGCTTTGAGTTTGCATCGGCATGTCAGATTCCCTCTTGAAATGAAATGCATGTTATACTATCTGACATATCGGTGCTCGCACAAAGCGATTACACGGATGGTCGCTCCTCAACGGCCTTATGCACCGTGATAGTTGACGGCATTACCCCGTAGTGACCTTGGCTAGCGTGGGTATAGAGGTGGGGCGTCACACAAGAAATGTATATATTTATGATTTATTTGTTAAGTGTACAAATTGTTTTTAATTCGTTTCTCTTTAAAAGTTGTAAACGTAAAATAAATACAAATGTATGTAAATAATTTGTATAAACACGTAAACATAAGAGAATAAAGGTTAAAACAAAATTTATAAAATAATTTTAAAGAGGGATATAAACATAAATTTGATATCTTTAACTTTGGTAAGAAATTTAAACAAAGGGATGGACAAGCGTAAAGATGAATTAAACTAGTGGCATTTAATTCTCTTAAGTTTTATTAGTATGTATTAAAAGAAAAGAAAAAAATATACTACTATTCTCAGTTTATAATTTCCAAACTTGAGAAATGAAATCCAAACCTGAACAAAGAAAAAGCAATCAAGAAAGAAAATCATCTCAACAAGCAGAAAATTCAAACTCAACATGGAAGTTTTCAAGATCGAAATAAATCCTAAGCAAAGCTTCAGATCAATAAATCAAAACAGAAAGACAAGATTACCAAAACCTGGAAAATCAAATTCAAACAATCGTCTTCTTCAAATCCAGACTTGGAAGATTAAAACCCAGTAGATCGAAAGAAATATTCAACTCAAAACTAGTTCAGATCAGAACATCATCTCAATCAAGCATGCAAGTTCAGGCAACTAAATCTATTTCCAGTTTTCAACATTCCAGACCTTTGTTTCCCTATTCCTGTTTCAGGCTCTAAATTTGTTCTCTGTCTTAAATCAGGTGAGAAAAACTTTTTTTTTATTTAAACCTTGATCTGGTTATTTGTTTGATGAATGAGTGAAGTAATGCTAGAATGTGTTTACTTGGATGAAAATCTGTTTGTATATATGTGTAAATATTTATATACATTACTGTGCATGTTAAAGAATCAGGCAAATTTGCCTTTGCTTTTCCTATAGGTTTTCAAAACCTGTTCAAGAACGAAATTTTTTTTTTGCTAATCCTTTCCAGTCTTTGAGTTGTAAGCAAAACAAGTTTATATGATCAAGAGCTAGGTTTAAAAAATATTTTTTAGTAGAATATGAAAGTAATTTTGACTAGAAAAGAAGATATACAGTAAAACCCAAAATATGTCAAAGTTCAAGTATTTTAATTCTTTGATTTAATTACATAATGTGATTTGGTTTCAAAAACCACGATTTTACAAAATAAAATTTGGATTTTTAAGTCAATATTTCGGGAATAATTTTTGGTTGAACGGAATTGACCTTTTCGTCAAATTCCGACGATCAAAGACGATCTGAGTGAAGCAATTGATACTAATGGTAGATGGAAGGATGGGTTGCTCAGGAAAAATAGTTGAAAAATTTTCCAATGGCCGGTGTAGCCTAGGAAAGGTAAAGTAGGGTTTAAGATACCCAATTTGGTTAATACTGTTCATCATGCTCGTGTTGCAACGTGGGTTGATTGGAGTGAATCGCGACTGAGGAAAATGAAGAAGGGGACTGCGGTGCAGCTCTAAGCGAGGCGACGCGTAGTCTGATGGTCGAAGGAGGATGAACGAGGTGTTTTTAGTGATCGTAGTTGGTTCCAGGTTTGGCTCAACATGCTCGATCTTGTTCGTGGGTTTGTGTTGGAGAATTTGTGAACGGGATCGATGGTTTAGGCGATGGTCAATGTGTCAGAGGTTGCAAAGATGGTTGGAGTTGCCTCGGTCGACTGTGCAATTGCACCATTCGTGGGTGTGTCAGTTTGTTTTGGTTTTCTGGGTATTGAGGAAACTCAGATCAAACTCGAAGCATTTGATTTATCGCCTTGGGGAATTTCAAAACTTGGCTCGAAGTAAAGTTTGGTAAGCTGGGGGTTTAGTTCGAATAGCTGTGGTTTTGCCTCAGGTATTTATAACAGTTGCAAATTTAATAAAGGCAAGATTTAAAAAGTTTAAAAGAATCTAGTTTAGATTATTTCTTAAATCTAATTCCTTATAAAATAAATGTTCTATCTTGATTTAAGAAATGGTAAGATTTTTTTAACTTAAATGTATAAAGTTAAATTCTTAAGTTATTTTAAATTTAATTTGAAATGTAATTAGGTGGTTAATTAAAAAGGTAAATGTTTAAATGTATATGTTAATCATAATTAAGTAATGGTTTACCTTAAAAGTTAAATTATGGTTTAATGATTTAAAATTACTTAATATAAGTAATTGAGGGTGAATAATTAATGGTTTTAAAAATTGATTAATTGAGTGTTTAAAGGTTAGTTAATAATGGAATAATTAATTAAAGTGATAAATTAATTAAGGTAACTAATTTGAGAATAATTAGTTAATTAAAGGTTAATAAATTATTAATTCAAGAAGTAATTAATTGATTAAAGGATGGTTAATTAATAATTAATTAATGGTAAAAGTAGGGATAATTAATTATTAATTAGGGTTAACTAATTAAATGATAATTAATTAAGAGTTAATTAATCAATTAATTAAGGATAATTAACTAAAGAATAATTAAATAATTAAGGATTAATTATTTAATGATTAAAGATTGATTCATTTATTAATTAAGTTTGATTAATTACATTAATTAATATTAAATGATTTGTAATTAATTAATCAAAACTTGATGATTAATTCTTAAGCAATTAATTGAATTGGAAATTAAATTGAATTAATTAGGATTTTAATAATTAATTAATCCTATTTATAAATGATTATTGAATGCTTGGATTATTTGTATTGTGAAATCCTTAAATTGTTTGTTATCTCTGGACTGTAATATTCTATTCTGTGAATTGAGCCGTGTGTAATTTATTTATTTATTTTTTCTGCGATACATTTATCTGTGAATCTGTGAATGAAGATAAGCGTTATAGGATTATACCGCTTATCGATATTAATGTATTTGGATCTGTGCTGATTGATGATGTTGCACTATTGTGTGTAAAACCCCTGGACTACACCTTACACACACAAATATGGATTGCACGAGGAAATATGTTAAGTCATAAATATTTGAATTAAATATTTTAAAATGATTTTTAAGTTGAATTTTGAATCCAAATAGTTTTGGAAATGAATTTGAGTCAGAAGTGTAAAGTTTTTGAAAAGGGATTTCAAAAATAAAAGTTATTTTGTATAACTTAATAAAGTTTTGAAACTTAAATAATTTGATTTGAATTTGAATTCAATATTTGAAATTGAATTCAATGATTCAGAAACTATGGTTTAAAAAATTTATACAAGTTATCAAGGTGTTTATATGGGTTTTAAACCATTTTAAAAAGTATTGTTTTGGGAATTTAAATTTAAACCCAAGTTTTATACTTGAATCGCTTTAAGTTATGTAAATGTAATCGGATTTTTCCAAATTGAAAACTATTTGTTTTCAAATAATAAAAGCTTTCATATAAGGAAAGGATTTCCAATTTGGGTTGAAAAGTTTCAAGTTTGAATAGAAATTGTGAATTGTTTTGAAAGCTATGAATGAACCTTTGTGAAAGATTATTAAATCTTGTTTTGAAATTGAAGAGGAATTAAATGGTGTATCTTTTATATAAAAGATTTGAGTTGGAAATGGTTTTGAAAGCTATAAATTGAGTCTTTGGGTTAATAATTGGATGAGATAATCCAATTTGAAAAGGAAGTTGTTTTGAAAAGCTGTGAATGAGTCTTTGTGAAAAATTGGTAAACTTTGTGAATTGAATCTTTTTGTTTAAAGATTGAAAATGGTAATTTGTTTAAACCTTTTTAAAGAAATGTTTTGGACTTTAAAGTTGTGACTTAACTGAAATCCCAATATCTATATGTTTTTAAATATTGCGCCCATTAATGTTTAGCCGGGAGAGGGCCTTTGTGTCATATAACTCATTCTGAATAATGATACGACGTTATGGATAGCATTTGAAAACTGGTGGTGAAGACCGGGTATTTCCAAGAACGAAAGGATAACCTGACGATTGTCTCTACATTGACTCGCGTCGGTATAGAGATCCCCTAAGTGTTGGGAAGTCCGATCGAGATTGTGAATACCCGGATTTGCAAGGGCTTCATCGGAAGTGCCTTCGGTTCTGTTCGAACCTGGAACAGGCTTGTAGGGATGTGTGTTTGACATTACACTTTGAGATGTAAAATTGGTTTCTATCAAATACATTTCTGTTTGGTGGCGCAGATTTATTGTAACAACCCGATATTTTCAGTCATTCGCATCCGCACATGTCTGACTTGAATTGCTCAAAATATCGCATTGTAAATAATTTTGGAGCAAATGAAATACAATCACAGAATCACAGACACAGAAATATCAGAATAACTCGCAGCGGAAATTAAAATACCATAGTAGTTCATGAAGCTACTACGGCAGAGTCTCAAACCAAATACATAATACAGTCTGAAAACAACATAATAGAAATCCGAAACACATAGAAATTCACTAATACATGAGATAAACTAGAATAGCTGAAACAGAAAGTAGATATAAATGTAGATAAGCAGAAACTCCAGCAAAGACCAGCTCCAGAAAGAGAATCCAAAGCTGTGAATACTCAGGCTGACCCGAGCGTAAAGTAAAACACAAAACACTCGAGTCAGGACAATATATACTTATATAATGTAAATCAACTCAAGTGAACTGTAGTAGAAATGCACAATAACTTAAAGGATGCTTGGGATCACCCATCCTTTAAGAATCAGTTAAACTATAAATTAATTACATCCCGTGGTTAAAATTTCAAAATGGTATTTTATACTTCAAAATCAAATGTAATTTCAAAATTCAATATCATTCAAAATATCATATCTTCCAAACCACATCATTTTTATTTAATTTAAATACCATTACAAAACACATTTCAAAATAGTTTATATTTCGAAACAAATTACTTCATTTCAAATCATAAAACGAAGTTATTATATTTAATAATTAATTATTAAATTTACAAATTTTTAGTCTTTCAAAATCCATTTATCCACTTAATTTATTAAAACAGATGAAAATTCAACTTTCGTAGCATTTAGAAATTGCTACGGAAAGTTACATTCAAAACAGTTCAATTTAATAAAAGATAGCATTTAAAAAGGTTGTAATAGGGTTACATTAGTTTCAAATAAAACTTAGTTAAATTCAATAATTATAGCACTTACAAAAATGCTATAATAACCTTTAATTAAACTTAGCCATTTGGTTCATTATTATCAACTACAGCATTTACAAATGTTGTATTATCATTTACATTAGAATTAATAGCATTTCAGAAATGCAGTTAATTAACTTCAAATATTCAATATAATTTCACAAACAATTATATTTTTATTTAAATCATTTTTAGCTTATAAAATCATATAATTTCACTTTTAAAACAGTCATTCAAATACCCTTATATTCATGATTTTATAAAGTTAAATCTCCATTCAAAAATCAAAATTTAATAATAATTCACTTATTAAATTCCAACATAAAATTTCAAATTCATTAAATTTAATTTAATTTAACACTTAAGTTTAAAATTTTCAAATATAACTTAATTTCATTTTTATTTACTTAACTTAAAATTCACTTTTAAGACAAATTCACAAATTTCCAATTTTAGTTGTATTTCCAAATTTCAACCTAAATATTCATTCATTTCACATTTTAACTTTATTCAAAAATCATTGATATATTATAAAATCATTTTAAATTCATTTAATTCAAAATATCACAAATTTATCATATTTTCATATTTAATTTAAATTCCATTTATCACCAAATTCTAGTTTCCAAAATAACTTACATTCCAGATTTTCTAACTTTACCATTTATTTATTTCACTTATAAATTTTCAGAAAATCAATAATGCTTTACAAAAATAATTTTTAATCAAATTTAAATCAAAATATTATAATATTTACATTTCTAAAATAATTAAATTTTTTAGAAAAACATATTTTAACAACGGGTCTGTATTTCATTTTCTAGCCTAGATGAAGTGATACGGGTAATATATCATTTCAACCCGTAATTTACAAAGAAAACCGGGTTTGATCATTTCAAACCCGCAATCCCAAGTAAAAGAAAATAATTGAAAATCATTCAGGCCTATCATTTCAGCCCATAATGATTTTCTCCTATTCTAAATTCCATTCGGGTATGTATCATTTCAACCCATAGTGATTCTAGTCTACAGGGAACTTGCAGTGTGATAAACTGATGAAAATAACAGAATAGCATGAAATAACAGTAACATATGGTATAACAAGTGTAAATATAGGTGTGAACTTCATATGAATGTAATATAGCAGTTATAACAGGATGATATGCATTTACGGATTCAGGTGATGTCAGTTTATCACTACATAAGTACATATTAGTCTGGTGAGATTTACTCACTGTTTTGAGCTGATGACACAACGAAGAATTGCACAACGGGATCTACACAAGCACAAAAGCACGATACAGATACGAAATGGAGGAGCCAAGGATTAATTCCCTTGAATACAAATCAAACAAACAATATAATAATTATAAGGTTTCAGACCAAAAATACGATAAACGATGCTAGAAATTAAGGAACAACAATTAATCAAACACTTGCACTTGCTTCCACCATCACTATGCTCAGCCTATAGGGTGATAAGGTACTGCCATGGGGTGTATTTGGTCAGGTATGGGTCATATATGGTCGGCCTAGCAAGGGTAGTGAAGGTATGGAAGTTGCTATGTATGAAAATACAAGTACAAGGCAAACAAGTGGATTTTCGTGCAATTTCAAGCATCGGGCAAGGCTACAAATGGCATGGCCAGACCTGCTGGAGGAAAGGAGAAGGTGTGGCAGTGGTTTTGGTTCAGGTATGAGCTGGAGAAGGTGGTGCAAAGGCCGGCTAAGGGTGTGGTGAAGTGGTGGAAGTTACAAGGTGTGAATACAAAGGGTTTAAGGCAAATAAGTGGCTTTTGTGCAACCATGGCTCAACCAAATGACCATTGGGCTCGGTCCCTACAAGGTGAAGGTCGGGTGGAGTCTGGAGGAGATGGTGACCTGATGTGGTGATGGTGGAGGCGGCTATGGTGGTGGAGGAGCAAGGCCGAACCTATGATGAAGAAGAACAAGTGCAAAAACCATGAATTCAAGCATAAACACATGGAAAAAGGAAATAAAGTTTACCAAACTTTCTTCAAAAGCTATGGCCGAATTTTTTTTGAGTAAATGAGAGAAAAAATAAAGTACGTTAATGAGAAATGAGGGTGGCAGCTGAAAGAATGAAGAGATATGGCCATTTGAGTGAAAAGAAACGTTAAAATGTGAAAAGGTGGGAAAATCAAAAGCCATAGGAAACAAAAGGTCACAAACCCTTTCAATTTACCTTTTATTATTTATATAAATTTACGTAGCTGAAATAATAATAATATCAGATAATATTTCGAAATTTTCAACCAATATACAAATATATATAATATTTATCAATTATGTAAAGTAAAATTAAGGAAAATAGTTAAAACAGTGAACTAGACTAGCAAAATTTGAAGTTAAATGAAATAATTTTTAGAAAATTCATATAAGCTTGTAAATTATTTTTAAACATAAATAATAACATAAAATACAAATATATTCACAAAATAAATATTTAAAATTTAATTTAAATATAAAATTATAATGTAGAAAATAGCAGAAAATGGGAAAACAGCCCTTAAAAATAGGAAATCAACACAGTAATTTTAAAAAAAAATTCTATTATTATTTTAAAAATATTTAGAGATTAATTTTCACAAATAAAACAAATTTAAAATAAAATAAAGAAATTTAAAAATGAAGAAAATGGCAGAAAATTAGAAAACAGCCTTTAAAAATAGGAAATAAATACAGTAAATTTTGGAAAAATTATATTATCATTTTAAAAATGTTTAGAAATGATATCACACAAATAAAAAAAATTTAAAATAATTTCAAAATGAAATAAAGTCAAATTTATATATATAGTCAAAATCTAGGGTTGTTACACTCTCCCCCACTCAAATCTTTTCGTTCTCGAAAAGGAAGGAAGCGAAGAAACAACAAGAAAGAGCAATAGGTTGGAATGCATCCCCGAAAGAAGGTAGGGAAAAAAAGATAGCTAGGAGGTAAAGCAGGTTGAAAGACAAGGATGAACCATTATTTGAACCATTATACATTTCAATTTTTTTTTATGATGAATAGTCATTTGATTCAAATCTGATGGTTCAAAGTAAACAATATTTAAAACATTTTAAATTTTTAGAAGGGAAAATAACTGATCAAAATATTCTTTATATAGTACTTTATCAAAATACTTTTATAACTCGATGTCTTAACAAGTTTACTTTCGTTCCTTCAGACTCTGGCTATGCGTTGATCAGGCGCAAAGCTAGAATTCTCCAAGTACTTAGTATACTTGTTTCAACACCCAGTGAAAATAATGAAAACACTTTTAAAAACAGATATGGAAAGTACAATCCAAACTAATCCACCAAACCGAAATAGTTGTCTAACCATGGACCGCAGATACACAATGGTTACGCCTGGATCCCCCAGGAAACAATCCGTATCCGTAAGCTTTCTCAGCCCTGCGAGTTACTCCATGATGACGAGTAGAATGCAGGATACACAATGGTTACGCGTGGATCCCCCAGGAAACAATCCGTACCCCTAGGCAAGACTCATCCAGGCACTTGCGCTACTCTTCGCGACCTACACAGATTGCAGGATACACAATGGTTACGCCTGGATCCCCCAGGAAACAATCCGTACCCCTAGGCAAGACTCAGCCAGGCAATTGCGCTATTTAGTCGCGATCATAAGACCATGGGGATCGCCGTGGAATTCGATGGACACTCGAGTATCATATCCGGAAAACCCAAATCAAAGAGTGAGAATAATATCGATAGAATGAATCCACAGTGTGGCCACAAAGCGGATATCAAGCAGAAGGCACTTTCCATATCTTTACTTCGAAAATATGTATCATATAGTAAGTTTCAAAATCACTTTCAAATATCATACTTATATAAAGTCCATTTTATATAAGATTTCATTTCAAATCAAATACTTTTCAAAATAATAGTATATCAAATCACACTTATATAAATTTCGATTATATAAGATTTCATATTTTCAAAATTGAGTACCTTTTCAAATTCAATAGTTTCTGAATCAATAGTTTTCAAATCAACTGCATACTTACGCAAATCAATTTTTATATAAGTTCGGTAACTCCCAAATCAAGTATTTAGTAAATCAAGGTTCTCAATTTTAATTTGTTCAATATCAATTCAGTTTCAAAAATAATATATGATTTCACCAAATCCTTTCTTCCAAATTACATATATTCAGTTTTAAATTTTCTTAAAGCCAAAGATTTAGAAGAAAATCCAAAGTTTCGAATCAACAACATTTATGCCAAACAAATTCATTTCTATTTCAAACATATATTCATTGTCCAAAAATCATAATACTTTCAAAGTTGTAAATCTTTCGAAACCAAAATACTTGAAATCTTTACACTTTGAAAATCATAACCCTTTGAAATCATAAAACATTCCTTTAATTCTTTACATTTCACAGATTTATTCAATTAAACCCAAATCTAAAATTTCCAATTTTGATTCAATTCAAACCATCAGTTTCGATTCAATTTAGTTTTCCAACAAAACCATTTCAAATATTATCAAATTTCAAATATAGATTTGATTTACAAAATAAACTATTAAATCTTAAATATTTTTCAAGGCTTAAATATACCATATTTCAAACTAAATTTTATAATTTCATATATCCCAAATTTTCTTAATTATTACTTACATATGTCATCATTTCGCAACATTACATTCAATCGCTCGCTTGATCACACAAGTTCGCTTTCGAACTAGTATTGCCCATTCGACTTCCCTAATGCGGACTTCGATATGGTTTCTCGACTAGAAGCCATCAGTCTCCTTGCATAGCCATATACTATGATAGAGAATTCTAGATCAAGCCCAAAATCCATATCAAATATTGCCCATCAAGAATCAAATGAAAAATCCTAACACGAAATGGTGTAATTCACCTCGAACTTGTGTACTCAGACTTGGATCAAATTAATTATGCGAATAAAACAACATACGTACAACTTATGTATCTATTCAACTTGTTAAATAAATAGTTTTATAAAGATGTTACTAAGTTAAAACATTTAAAACCAAATTTTTCTCAAAAATTTGAAGACTAATTTTTATCCAAAACATTTCAAAACTAAATTTCATATTAGTATAATTCAAAATAGTCTTATTTATTTACTTAACAAAACAGTTTCAACTTATAAAAATCATATTATTTAATACTTGAAATATACAAAATAAACTTATATTCTTTATCAAATACCTTATACCTTTCAAAAAAATTTAGCTTTGGAAAGTTAACCTTGATTTGGAAGTGCTCGAATCTTAAAATAGTCGAAGAAGTCATATTTTCAATCCAAGAGTTGAAAATCAACACTAAATCAGTAAATCAATTTCAAAAGTTAGGTTTCAAAATCTGAAACTCGAGAACTGAACACCGGCTTACTTTAAATCTTTTCAAATATATATATATATATATATATATATATATACACACACACACACGGATCTATCTTTCGAATATCAAACCATACTTCGAAATCTGAAATCAAAATTGGTTTCACAAAATCACTCGCAGAGCAAAGCTACTAGAGTGGCCTCTCTCTCACTCAGAAAACTCGAAAATCAATGTCGATGATGCATGCATTCATCACCGAAATTATTTTCCAGCGACATAAGTGAGTTCTGGACTTCAATTAACTTTGAAAAACTTCTTTGAAATTCCTTCGAAATCATTGAAATTCATTCGAATACATTTGAAACATTTCTTATTTGAAAAAAATATCTTTAAATCATATTATTATTATATATTTTCCAAAATCTTAAAACCGATTTCAAAACACCGGAGTTCGATTCCTCGAAATTCAAATTCAAAACCCTTCAGTTATAAATCATTTTTGTATAAATCAAGTTCTTATAAAATTTTCAAAATTTCAAATTCTTTCGAAGCTTCCAATTTTCATTTTTGAAAGGTATATAATCCTTATCGAAAACATTTCACTTTTATATATAAAAATATGGCCATCCTTAATAATTTCGATGTATGCACAATTTCAAAATACAACCAAACACAAATTTCCAAAGGATGATTCAAGGAAGGATTTCAAACAAACAAAGATTCAAAATTAGAGGAACTCTAATCAAATAGAATTCTAGTTCGAAGATAAACTCAAACGAAGATGAGATAATTTAATTACCAAATAGAAGATGGATAAGCCTATGTAAATCGCTGGTGATCTTAACCGGTCAACCGAGACTTTAGGAATATAACCAAAGCGAAAATCTAAGGCAAATCGACATTCGATTGCCAGAGATAGAATTCGAGTAGAGTAGGAGATAGATAGCATCGTAAACTGAGGATATAGAAATCTCTGGTGAATCAATGCTAATTGTAAAGGAGTTTCACCACTTTACAAATCATTCGAAGATTGGCGGAATCACCGATCTTTGGAAAGGTCATTCCAAAGTGGAGTTATGGAATGCTCCAAAATCAAAAAGGAAAAATAGGGAAGACAAGACTGGACTTCGGAACAAGAGGGAGTGTTCCAAAGTTCAGGGAACCCTAATCGATAAGAATTCTAACCAAGAGGTTTCTAACAAGGTTGATACAGAAGGAATGAAGTTTAGAAAATCTTGGTTTCAAAAAAAAAAAATATACCAAAATAATCTTTGAAACTACTTTAAAAATCATTTAGAAATCATTTTATACTTCGAAAATATGTTCTCTCACAAGGAAATGATTCTGAGATTGATTTCACCCATTCTAAGATAATTCTACCCTATCTCTAATGAGTTTTTGCTCCACAGGCTAAGGTTTGCCTAAAAACCAAAGCTTTGATACAACTGTAACAACCAGATATTTTCAGTCATTCGCATCCGCACATGTCTGACTTGAATTGCTCAAAATATCGCATTGTAAATAATTTTGGAGCAAATGAAATACAATCACAGAATCACAGACACAGAAATATCAGAATAACTCGCAGCGGAAATTAAAATACCATAGTAGTTCATGAAGCTACTACGGCAGAGTCTCAAACCAAATACATAATACAGTCTGAAAACAACATAATAGAAATCCGAAACACATAGAAATTCACTAATACATGAGATAAACTAGAATAGCTGAAACAGAAAGTAGATATAAATGTAGATAAGCAGAAACTCCAGCAAAGACCAGCTCCAAAAAGAGAATCCAAAGCTGTGAATACTCAGGCTGACCCGAGCGTAAAGTAAAACACAAAACACTCGAGTCAGGACAATGTATACTTATATAATGTAAATCAACTCAAGTGAACTGTAGTAGAAATGCACAATAACTTAAAGGATGCTTGGGATCACCCATCCTTTAAGAATCAGTTAAACTATAAATTAATTACATCCCGTGGTTAAAATTTCAAAATGTTATTTTATACTTCAAAATCAAATGTAATTTCAAAATTCAATATCATTCAAAATATCATATCTTCCAAACCACATTCATTTTTATTTAATTTAAATACCATTACAAAACACATTTCAAAATAGTTTATATTTCGAAATAAATTACTTCATTTTAAATCATAAAATGAAGTTATTATATTTAATAATTAAATTATTAAATTTACAAAATTTTAGTCTTTCAAAATCCATTTATCCACTTAATTTATTAAAACAGATGAAAATTCAACTTTCGTAGCATTTAGAAATTGCTACGGAAAGTTACATTCAAAACAGTTCAATTTAATAAAAGATAGCATTTAAAAAGATTGTAATAGGGTAACATTAGTTTCAAATAAAACTTAGTTAAATTCAATAATTATAGCATTTACAAAAATGCTATAATAACCTTTAATTAAACTTAGCCATTTGGTTCATTATTATCAACTACAACATTTACAAATGTTGTATTATCATTTACATTAGAATTAATAGCATTTCAGAAATGCAGTTAGTTAACTTCAAGTATTCAATATAATTTCACAAACAATTATATTTTTATTTAAATCATTTTTAGCTTATAAAATCATATAATTTCACTTTTAAAACAGTCATTCAAATAACCTTATATTCATGATTTTATAAAGTTAAATCTCCATTCAAAAATCAAAATTTAATAATAATTCACTTATTAAATTCCAACATAAAATTTCAAATTCATTAAATTTAATTTAATTTAACACTTAAGTTTAAAATTTTCAAATATAACTTAATTTCATTTTTATTTACTTAACTTAAAATTCACTTTTAAGACAAATTCACAAATTTCCAATTTTAGTTGTATTTCCAAATTTCAACCTAAATATTCATTCATTTCACATTTTAACTTTATTCAAAAATCATTGATATACTATAAAATCATTTTAAATTCATTTAATTCAAAATATCTCAAATATATCATATTTTCATATTTAATTTAAATTCCATTTATCACCAAATTCTAGTTTCCAAAATAACTTACATTCCAGATTTTCTAACTTTACCATTTATTTATTTCACTTATAAATTTTCAGAAAATCAATAATGCTTTACAAAAATAATTTTTAATCAAATTTAAATCAAAATATTATAATATTTACATTTCTAAAATAATTAAAATTTTTAGAAAAACATATTTTAACAACGGGTCTATATTTCATTTTCTAGCCTAGATGAAGTGATACGGGTAATATATCATTTCAACCCGTAATTTACAAAGAAAACCGGGTTTGATCATTTCCAACCCGCAATCCCAAGTAAAAGAAAATAATTGAAAATCATTTAGGCCTATCATTTCAGCCCATAATGATTTTCTCCTATTCTAAATTCCGTTCGGGTATGTATCATTTCAACCCATAGTGATTCTAGTCTACAGGGAACTTGCAGTGTGATAAACTGATGAAAATAACAGAATAGCATGAAATAACAGTAACATATGGTATAACAAGTGTAAATATAGGTGTGAACTTCATGTGAATGTAATATAGCAGTTATAACAGGATGATATGCATTTACAGATTCAGGTGATGTCAGTTTATCACTACATAAGTACATATTAGTCTGGTGAGATTTACTCACTGTTTTGAGCTGATGACACAACGAAGAATTGCACAACGGGATCTACACAAGCACAAAAGCACGATACAGATACGAAATGGAGGAGCCAAGGATTAATTCCCTTGAATACAAATCAAACAAACAATATAATAATTATAAGGTTTCAGACCAAAAATACGATAAACGATGCTAGAAATTAAGGAACAACAATTAATCAAACACTTGCACTTGCTTCCACCATCACTATGCTCAGCCTATAGGGTGATAAGGTACTGCCATAGGGTGTATTTGGTCAGGTATGGGTCATATATGGTCGGCCTAGCAAGGGTAGTGAAGGTATGGAAGTTGCTATGTATGAAAATACAAGTACAAGGCAAACAAGTGGATTTTCGTGCAATTTCAAGCATCGGGCAAGGCTACAAATGGCATGGCCAGACCTGCTGGAGGCTAGGAGATGGTGTGGCTGTAGTTTTGGTTCAGGTATGAGCTGGAGAAGGTGGTGCAAAGGCCGGCTAAGGGTGTGGTGAAGTGGTGGAAGTTACAAGGTGTGAATACAAAGGGTTTAAGGCAAATAAGTGGCTTTTGTGCAACCATGGCTCAACCAAAGGACCATTGGGCTCGGCCCCTACAAGGTGAAGGTCGGGTGGGGTCTGGAGGAGATGGTGACCTGATGTGGTGATGGTGGAGGCGGCTATGGTGGTGGAGGAGCAAGGCCGAACCTATGATGAAGAAGAACAAGTGCAAAACCATGAATTCAAGCATAAACACATGGAAAAAGGAAATAAAGTTTACCAAACTTTCTTCAAAAGCTATGGCCGAATTTTTTTTGAGGAAATGAGAGAAAAATGAAGTACGTGAATGAGAAATGAGGGTGGAAGCTGAAAGAATGAAGAGATATGGCCATTTGAGTGAAAAGAAACGTTAAAATGTGAAAAGGTGGGAAAATCAAAAGCCATAGGAAACAAAAGGTCACAAACCCTTTCAATTTACCTTTTATTATTTATATAAATTTATGTAGCTGAAATAATAATAATATCAGATAATATTTCGAAATTTTCAACCAATATACAAATATATATAATATTTATCAATTATGTAAAGTAAAATTAAGGAAAATAGTTAAAATAGTGAACTAGACTAGCAAAATTTGAAGTTAAATGAAATAATTTTTAGAAAATTCATATAAGCTTGTAAAGTATTTTTAAACATAAATAATAACATAAAATACAAATATATTCACAAAATAAATATTTAAAATTTAATTTAAATATAAAATTATAATGCAGTAAATAGCAGAAAATGGGAAAACAGCCCTTAAAAATAGGAAATCAACACAGTAATTTTTAGAAAAATTCTATTATTATTTTAAAAATATTTAGAGATTAATTTTCACAAATAAAACAAATTTAAAATAAAATAAAGAAATTTAAAAATGAAGAAAATGGCAGAAAATTATAAAACAGCCTTTAAAATAGGAAATAAATACAGTAAATTTTGGAAAAATTATATTATCATTTTAAAAATGTTTAGAAATGATATCACACAAACAAAAAAAAATTTAAAAAAATTTCAAAATGAAATAAAGTCAAATTTAAATATATAGTCAAAATCTACGGTTGTTACATTTATTCTCTTAGCTTAACACCCTTCTCTGAGACGTATAAGCTCAGAGGCTATGTAGTTGATGGCTACTATTGATACATTCCCAATTTGGTAATGTGGCATATGAAGCGCTGCTGATCATTTGTTGATCAAAGCATGACTTTGTGAAAAAGCATAGCTTTGTGGACGAGAGCTCATCGAGCCTCTCAACTCGGTAATGGTCGAAATAGGAAAGATGCGGCAAGGTTGCAGGGGTCGCGCCCCTAGGGTATGTCCATTCTTATGGAAAAGGGTGGCATCATGGTATGGAGCACAGATACTTAACTCATGTGGACACTGTAAATTTATTATGATGTGATGTCGTAGGTGTAGAGGTACCTCGGATAAAGGTCGCAAATGGCCGGGGGTGGCATATCTTAGGTCTTACTCCCAGGAAGGGAGTAAACCGACCTTGTGTTGGCAGAGAAACTGAGGGATGGTTCTCGGGGCGTCCCTCCAGAGGCGTACCCATGTGGCAACGGGAAGTTCCTTGGCCTGACCATTTGTTGGAAATCCAATCATCCAATACGCGCCGTGTACGGTTTTAGTTGTAGAACCTGCCATTTAATATGGTAGCTATAGCAGGCATACTATAATGGTACGTATGCTGGCTAAGATTAATATTATACTTGCAAATGTTTTCTGCACTATGCACTAATAATAATATCAAATGGATTTTGCGTAGTAAGAATTTTTGACTATCATAAGGAGAAATCTCCCTGAAGTTTGCGATTGCATGGTATATGTGCCGGGAGGCCTTATGGTTGTTTCATTTTCCAAAAAAAGCATTGCAGATTTCAATGTTTTTAAAAATTCTTTTGTTGTTTGTTTTAAAGATAAAACTGTTTTTGTTTGCTCATACCAGTCCCATGATTGACCTGGAGTTTATTGTTCCTTTCCTAAACTCTAAGTGCCCATAATTTTTCACATTGGCAGTCTAGAGTTGGGTTTTCAGATAATCCCATAGTAGGTGTAGATTCGATAGCTTTCAGAATCCTTGGTTTGGTAGCATTTGGAGATCTTCTTCAGTCTTTGGACGACTGACCTTGCTTAGTTCAACTTGATGTGGGTTCGAGCTAGCTTTGGATTGAAGATGAAATTTTTGGAGTTTGGCACTGAAGTCATTATCTTTCCGCTGCTATTGTCTCTGCTATTGTCTTGTATCTATCTTGGATATATTGATAGTCATTTGTATTTGATATTCAGTTGTATCTGATGTTGTATCAATTGTGTATCACTGCTATATGATATATTATTCATTTCTTCCACTGTGTTTTTATACTCAATGTGTTATAAGCTCCGGCGAACCAGATTCGACGTTTGAATCTACGGCATTTGAATATAGGTGATATATGCGGTGCCGATTTTCGAAGGTCGAGTCAGGATCGTTACAATAATTGTTACCAATAACTTTTAATCACATTTAAAAGTTTATTATTTACCAACAAATGTTACAATTGCTTACATAACACTGATTTTATTCAATTATCATTAGTTATATATTATTTCTTACTTGATTCAATATTTACATTTTTTTTCTTATATTCAATTTATAACTAAGCATAACCTTTACATTATTTCAATTTATTGGAATATCATTCAGGTTGCGAGTGACTAACTTTAATTAACATTGTTACGTTTCATTCTTAGTTAATATTTCATTATTATATCATGAATTTTTTTCTTCCAATATTAAATCGTAGATTCCAATTAAATAAACACTTTTTAGTTATGAAAAATTATGGGTCGTTACATTTGTGATCCTCTAGAATAGAGGAGAGCACATATGTAAATATGTATATATCACAGAGGACAAGATGCGGCCAACATGCCTGGCAAGTAGCTAACCAAAGTACAAAAAAAAAAAAAAAAACTCATGTACCCCCTAGAACGAACTCTGGCAAGGCCACAGCCCATTACACCCCAATATCGAGCTCCGGCAAGGCCACTGTCCGGTATTGAGGTGTTAGAAGTACCTAAAAAACTATGGAGCCCCTCAGAGCCAAAGATACTAGAAGCCAGCTCCTTTTGAGAAGAAAATGTCACGCTGTAGACTCGGAAGAAAAGGAAATGCTAATGATCTGGAATGGAAAGCGCCACTTTGTAGACTCGGTAGAACTGGGTAGTGCGCCATGCTTAAAAGCGAATCATCTAAAAAGTAGAATGCCATAATGAAGATATAGAAGAACTGATAAGAACTCCTCACCACAAATAGCAATCATGCCATCGGCAATCCTGTGAACCTACAAAAAGAATCTAACCCCATTTATGGTCCAAACCTATATCTGTAAAGGAAGCTAAAGAAAATTATAAGAATAATACACATATTTGTATATAGATGAAATTTATATACATATGTATGTTTTAATAAAATAAAAGTAAAGATATAAAAGCTAAAATAATAGGAAAAAATACAATAAAAATTAGAATAAAAGACTAAAAAGAAAGCATGATCAAAAGAAGTTAAAGATCTATAAACTAAAACAAACTAAAACTAAAACAAATTAAAACTAATCCTTACGGTCCTTTGGTGAAAAGGATATTATGACAAACAGTGAAATCATCAATTAAGTTTGAAAAAAATGTTAGTACTACATTTGTTAATGTCAAAAATATTGTTTTTATGTTTAAATAACTTAATATTATTACTAACCTTATTAAGATATTCTTTGAAATGATTATTTTTAGCTAATTTATATTTAGGATTTGAGATCCAATTAACACAAAATGAAGAAATTATAAAAATCAATTTATTAAAAAGACTATTATTATTATTATTGAAATTCTCTTATTTCTCTCAAACCAAATATACCAATAAATTATAATGAATAAAATGTCAAGTAAAAATCTATTTTCCATTTTAAACTTATGTCTAAAGTTATTCCAATAGTAATCGCAATCTAAAATTTTAGTTGTAAGAATAAAGTTAAAGATTTTGAGAGTATTAATCAGAATGTAGTAAGTATCCATGCAACCACATTATACATGTTTAATATCTTGAAAACGCAAATTACAAAAATAACATTTATTATAAATTTGCATATTCCCTTTTTAAAAATTCTATAGTATTTAGTTTTCCATGCATAATTAACCACATATGAATTTTAGAATTAGTGGAGCATTCGTTTTCCAAATAAATTAAAAGAGTTATTAGCTACACCTGAGAAGCTAAGAAATCTATGAAAAAAATTAGAAGTATATTCCTTACTCTTATCCCGTCCCTAACTAATATTAGCATTTTCATTATCAAGGTTATATAGATTCAATCTAGCCAAAAGCAAAGAAATTTGTCTAAGAGTAGTATCCGGTAAAATTCTATTAAAACCATCATTTTCGTGAGAAAACCATCAAAAAATTTTAAAGTTACAAATTTCGTAAAGCTCTTTAAATTCTATCCTAAGAGGGATAACAGAAATCCAACGGCCATGCCAAAAATAAGTACTATTTCCTGAATGAACTATTGTATTAGTACCTAGGTTAAAATCACATGAATTTTAAAATTTATTTCCAAAAAGTAGACAATTTACATATAACTGTAGGAGTTGTTCGATGTAAATTATTACCGCCATTATAGTAATATATAGAAATGATTTCGTCTAGATAGGATTGTCATTAATATCCTTAAATTTCCATAAACATTTAGCTAACAAAGACAAATTCATGTTACACAAATTAATGACTCCTAAACCACCTTCCTTTTTGGATTCACAAACATTTTACCAATAAAGTAAACATTTAATATTACTGTTAGAGTTTTTCCCAATCCATAAGAAGTCCCTCATTATTTTTATCAATTTTGTTAATCACCCATTTCAAAAAAATATGCATAGACATCCAATAGATCGGTAGAGCTGATAAAACAGAGTTTATAAGAACTAATCTACCCGCTCTCGATAAAAATCTCTTATTCCAATTAGAAATCCTATTTTTAATTTTATCAATGATAATAAACCAATCATTATGTTTAAATTTAGTTAGTCTAATCAAAAAACCAAGATAATCAAATGGAAAATTCATAGTTTTACAATTAAGGTATTAGCAACTAAATTTTCAACCTTTTCAAAATCATTAATAACTAAAACCAAACTATTATCAAAGTATATTTTTAAACCCAATAGCAGTTCAAAAATATATTAAAAAAATTTAAAGTTAATAACATGATTAGGCAAATAGGAGGTAAACATCAAGGTATCATCCACAAATTGAAGGAAAAATAGACCATTTCGCAAGATTTCACTACCAACATTCCCCCAAAGATCCATTATCAACCATTTTTAAATTATCTTAGCGAAAATATTTGCAGCTAAGTTAAACAAAAGAGATGATAAAGGATCACCTTGCCTTAGAACTCGTTTGGATTGATATTTATTACCAAAAATACCATTAACCACTATATTATAGTTGCCAGTTTTAAGTAAAGTTATGATCTAGCCAATCCATCTATGACTGAAACCTCTTGCATGTAACATATCAACTAGAAAATCCCAATCCACCGAATCAAAAGCTTTCATAAAGTCTAGTTTTAAAATCGCACAAGTAATATTATTCTTACAACAGTTATTAATGTGTTCTTGAACAACAGCCACCCCATCGGTGATATTTCTCCCCTTAATGAAACCAGTTTGTGAACAGTCATTCTTTTACTTAGTCTACTAGCTAAAACTTTTGAAATAATTTTAGTGGAACAAGTAATTAGGGAAATATGTCTAAAATCTTTTAAATTATTAGCACGATTTTTTGTGCAATAAAATAATATTTGCAAAATTAAATCTTCCAAATTGCAATTTTCCATTACAGAAATCGTTAAACATGCTAATTAAATCGAAATTTAAAACATCCTAAAAAATTTGTAAAAGAAAATAAGGAACCCATCACAACACCAGAAAGGCAATTTCCTCACGGTTATAAGCGTGACAAAACTAATTTGTTACGGTTATAACCGTTAAAATAGGTCCCATGGGCAAATTCAGTCACACTTTTGCTCACGGTTATAACCGTGATAAAAACAGTAATTTCTCACACTTATAACCGTTATAAATTTAGATATTATCACACTTATAACCATGACAGAACAACATTTACTCACGATTATAATCGTGATAAAATGGTTATTACTAACGCTTATAACCGTGGGAAATTTAGATAGTATCATATTTATATCCACGACAGAACAATAGTTTCTAGCATTTATAACCATTAACAAAAAGGAAGCTCTAACACTTATAACCGTGAAAAATGCAAATTATATCACGGTTATAACCATTGGGAATATTTTAATTTCTATCAGTTATAACCGTTGGTAATTTCTTGCATAAGTACATAGCAAAGTTACCAACACTTATAAGTGTTACAAATTTGGTATAACTGAACCATATCTTATTCAACATCTAATAGTATCTCATTCAGCTATATCTATACGAATTTACAACAATAGTAAACATAAGGCTAAATTTCAAAACTAACATATCATCGAATCATTAAAAAAGATCAAACGTATGAAATAGAACATATCAAATTCTACAAAGTTCATTGTGACAACTTCAAATTTCACTACTACAACATATCTAGAAGCTTACAAACAATGAATACGACACTCCGGCCAAGCTACAAAACCACCATTAACCAACTCGGACAATGTATAATGACCATTTTGAGGTGCATCAAAAAGTGTCTCGTCCGGATTCTCATGTAGGCTTGCATTCTGGAGTCTCCGCTTCCTACATGCATATATATGAATTCATTTGTAAATAACGCATTACCATTAAGATTTCTTAAAAAAAGTGCAAACTTCCTACACAGCAGGAAAAAAAAGTGCAAGCATCTGAAAATTTCTTAAAGAATCCAATTCTAATCCCAAATCCAAAAAATCACCATCGAGCAACAAGAAAAGTAGAAATTTGATAATTATATTGTAAGTGGCAATTGGTGTGGGCTTCATTGTATCAGTGGTTGGCGTCTATTTCGTTTGTTGGCGAATAAAAAAAGCAGTGTACACTGTCATGCCTTGGCGAATGGGTCTAAGTGGACAACTGCGGAAAGCATTTGTCACAGATTTGTAGCATTTCTCAAAAGATTACCACAATAAATGGTCATTTATAATATATTAAAAAACGTTACAATCACGTCGATGATGAACAGTCAATGATTAATCTTAGTACATTCTATCAATATAATCCATCAATATAATTATCTTCGTAGAAATAAGTTCCATTATGGAATTTTTGTTAATAAAAAACTCCTATTTCACATAATTACAATTTGATTACTTTCCTTTTTAGGAACATATTTTTTTGAAATAGAGAATCTAACTTAACAGAGGAATAGTTTAGAAATGATTTCATAATAACAGGCTTATTAATATTATTTATATTTACAACCCTTGCAAGGACGAAGCACAATTTACAGAGAATAATATGCATGACATACCTATAAATACTGTCCTAAGGTAAGAATATCAACATCAATGGTCCTTAAGTCATTCATTGCTTTTATTTCCTCACTAGATTCACCCAAACCAAGCATAATAGATGACTTTGTAACCATTCCTTTCTTGCAGAGTTTTGCTTGCTTCAGAACACTCAAACTTTGCTAATATTCGTTAAATGTATCAAAATAGTCATCATTTTTTAAGAAACCATAAAGCTAGCGCATGAAAGAACTTTCGTATTTTACATTGCTACAGAAAATTGGAAAATAATTCATTTGAACAAAAACAATTTAAAGTTTATAGCATGTTCATTATGCAGAGTAAATGTTCAGTTTTAAATTGTTACAGAAGGTGGACAATTAATTGTTTCAACCATGGGCAATTTAACGATTATACCATGGTCATCATTCAGAGTAAATATTTCAGTTGAACAAAACCATGATGTATTAGTTAGAATCTAAGCATTTAAAGTCCATCAATTTTATTAAAGATGTAGATCTGTTATATTATATTTTTCAGATTTGGAATATAAAGTTATTGTACTTGATGAAAGTTATTGAATCACACCAAAAATCTCCAATTATGATAAAATACCTTTCATAATTATGATTCAAATGAAAAGATAATATGTATATATAATATCAAGATAAATGTACATGAAAATTATAAAACAAAATTATGATAAAATACCTTTCATCCAACTATAATGTGCCTACTCATCATGCATGGATGCAATGAAATTTTGCATATCAACTAAATTATATTGTGGTTGTGGCACGTCCGACAGGTGCATTCATGGAAGCCAATTATTCAGCATCAACTTTCTCTATGCCATCGAACAAATAGCCAAAAAGAGGCATTTCTACATACCTCCCTAAGCCATGGGTAATATTCAGAATCCCATCTTTCTATACTATTCTTCCTCTCGATATCGTTACTTCCACTCTCCCCTAAAACCAACATTTTGACATCAAGTCGAAACATATATGATTAATACAGTCTCAGATGCAAGAGAAAAACATGCAAAAAGAGTTTATGGGTCAACTCCACCGTACGGAGAACTTCCACTATTTGCCATAAATCTTGCTGACCTATTTTTACATTTGTGTTCATTACATAAATGAATTATGTGCTGCAATAATGTAATAATTAAGTAAATTGTTCGTGATATAAACAGCTTACATGTAGCACATATCCATTCTTGTGCCTGAGGTAAACATTGGCTTGGAAAGGGTATTTGACACATCTCTCTTTGGATCTAAAGGTTTCTTTTCATCGGTACCGTCCTAAAATTCATAGATAACATATGAAATTTAAGAACTAATATAAGGATAACTTCTATGCTATATAAACTTCACAGTTTCTGGAAAACTAGTATTCATTATGATATATATTGTTTGAGAAAATAAAAACCTTCCCAGGATCATCAAAACTTTGCTTGTTCTTCCTTCTATTGCGGTAATCATAGTATATTGTTTGAAACACCAGTACTACTGTTGTTGCTGTATACAGCTGCAAGAAAAAAAATTAATTTCAGAATAATCAAATAAAAGGGAAAAAGGAACAATTTAGAGCCCCATTTTTTTAAATTTTTTTAACAAAACTAAGAAAAATAAAAAGCTTAATTTTAGCTTACCAGAGCTGTATACAATTGTGTTGGCAACTGCATACACAAAACCAAACAAAAGTTATTTTAGCATCTTAAAGAAAAGTACTTTTGTGTACTAATTCACTCATGTGATAATAAAATTAAACTAAAACTGTTCACTTACTGTAACTGGTTCAAGAATACAACCTACCAAGCTGAAAACATCACTGCATTACAAAATCAAAAGAACAAGTTGATGTAGACATTGCATAATAATTTAAAAGTTAATCTTGAAAAATATTTAAAAAATGGACTAACCCAAGAGCCCAAGTAAGCAAAAGTGCAAGAGAAAACACCATGCCCAGATTTAGTCTGAAAATTTGTGATAATTTGAGGTATTTTTGCAATTCCCTAACACAATAAACTCACAATGCCAAGTTCGAATGAAAATTCACTACTAATATCACACATGCAATCTCTGAAGTACTTTGCACAATCATATTTTTCTTGAGTGCAAGTAGCCATTTTCTGTAATTGTATTCTTTGTAAAATAAAATGATCGTTCATGTAATGGAGTTTAGTTTTTATGAAGTGAATGGAATATGCCATAGATTGGAATATGTCAAGAATATATTGGTTTATCTTCACATCATACAGTAAATTACACTAAATAACAAAATAACATATGAGAGATCACTTATCCACAAAAAAAAAATGCTCCCGTTATTGATTTGCTGATCTTTAAAACAATTAGTGTAAAGAAAATAATTGAATGAATGTAGTTTGGAGTATTGAAACCAAAAGTGCTTTTGCTTTTATTACTAAAAGTCTTGACATTATTAAGAAAAACAACTCAAGTATTATGCTAAATGTATTCCATTTGCATAAATGACCACAAATGTTTTTCACTATTCACTCATTTCCATTTGCTTCTTACTTTTCCAATAATGCTATAGCGCTCCACATCACCTTTGATGGCAAATGCGCTTTTTGATATCACATAAAAGTATAAATTTTTCTTTAGTTCTTTTAATGTGAGGGTGTTTCATAATCTTTTTTCTCGTTCATATAGATTATTACCAGATCCCAAAAAGTTTGCATATTTGTTATTACGATCCTCTTGCAAGTATCAACGGACATGAAGTGATCTCCAGCAATACAAGAATAGTAAAATAAGTTTATGAATATTTCTTTAAGACCAAAATGCATATACATTTTTTGGTATAGTTGATTGGGCTTTTTTGTTGGAAATTTTTTTAATACCAAAATGCATATTTGCTAATTTTTACTGTAAAAATTAAGCATAGAATTTTCTCATATAGCGTCGGTATTCACAAACTGTACATACATGATCATAATATATATAATATTAGTAAGCTTCTGATTTTTATACATGAAAGAAGGGATGACTGGAGATACATATATACCCCAGGACATAGAGCGTTGGCTCAGATGCCTTCATGGGCTAATAAAGCACATCACTGTTGAACAAAATGACGCCACCCTTACTTGCTGAGTAAATAGGCTCAACATGCACTGGGTAAGGCCATATGCTGAACCCATATTCATCACAGCCCCTGGCTTCTTCAAATTTCTCATTGTTTGAATCTGCAATTATAAGTAACTAGTATGAAACTCTGTATGAGATGTCCATTATAACGATGAGTGGAATTATACATACAATAGATAAGTTGTGTGGTGCTTACAGCAATTTGAGTGCTATCAGCAAGAGCAGTGAAGTTGATATTGATGATGCACCTCCACCAACTATTGCCATCAGTTTTGTCCTCATCGAAACTTATGTCAGTAACACCAACTCCTGCACTGTGTACATTAACATCCAGACCTCCATATGTTTCTACATGCTTCACATACGCTGAAGATAGTTCCACTGTACAAATGTCACACAATATATAGTAGATCAGTCAATGACACAATTGGAAGTTAATTACTATTGCTAAAATTATACAGTACCAGGATTGGTAACATCACACTTAATGAATGTTACAGAAGGAAAAATTGAGCATAGTAAAAAATGGTAATAGTTCTTTTATTGTAAAGCTAATAGAAGCAAAAAAAATTCTTTTAATTGATTGATTCATAGATTATTTGATTCGGTATTATTTGGTTTTATTGAGCTCTAATTTTGTTTGGTTTTCAAAATTCTTAATAACGCATTTTCTTATGGTTCATACGCAAACATACATTCATAACAAGAGATCCATCGTATACACCCAATTTTAATATTTCATGATCTTCATATGAATAATTAATGTAATAGCAGAAAAGAATGAGCATATATGAATTGCTTCAGGAAGGAAAATAATTCGGATGACATATCTAAATTTTGTCAAACATGCGTTCAGACTTTCAAGTTTACACACGAATCCTTAAAACTACATATATTACTTTGGCAAGTTCAAACAAGACACTAGATTACAGAGGCTCCTCCATCCAAAAAGATTGATCAAATAATTTAAAATAAAAACCATATAATATTAACTAAAATGCGGCCGTGTAGACCATAAAATAGTTATTTTATCTTTGATAATCATAGGTCAAGCTTATCTAGTGAACTCTTATCTAAATTAAACCCTATATATTCATTCCTTAAATTATTTTAAACTTCAGCTTTTAACTGTGTAATAATAAAACTACAATGGATAAACTAATACAAATGTACATACTATCTCCATTGATGCATAAATTAACGTGAAAGAAAAGACGGGTTGGTTCATTTTTCAGTAGAACTCTACTTCCTCGGACTTCAATTATCATACAGATAAATTTATTTTATGCCAATGAGCTCCTACTTGTTGCTGTGTTTTTTTATATCTAGTTTATGACACTAATCTATAAATTATAGGTATAAAACAACTAAATTCATCTAGTTTAAATAGTGTTACTTTTAATGATAGAAAAATAGATACAGATTAGGGCATAAACTTCAATTACAAATAGCATTGCTTTTACTGATACAAAACTATAACTACAAATTTTTCAAACTAGATATTAAACAATTTCTAAATGTATAAATCATTCTTAAAGAAAAACAACTATACTACATAGCCCTAAATACTAAAAGTGATCATATTAAAATCCATAATCAGTACACAATAAAAGGTAAAGATGTAAAATAAATAAAACAATATAATATTAGTGGTTTTATTGACCAACGGCAAGCATCTCTATTTACTCCACCAACCAAGATTTTACTACATGATTAACATTAAACCAAACAACCATCATATATTTCTCTTTTTCTATATTTTACTACATGATTTACCAGGAGTCTAACAGGGTTAGTTTACTGGACTCCAATTTTCTCCATATTACAAAACCAAATAAAAGGTAAAGTTATAAAATATAGAAAAGGCTAAATATATAAACATCACAGGCTAATAATATTTGCATATTTCACACTTTCTAAATGGTAGAATTAGCACTAAAAAGAAAGAGCAATGATTTAGTACTAAAACATCACCTTTTAGATTTCATAATATTATTATACGGTATTAGGAAAAGCTATAAATAGCCTAAACCATAGATGATTCTAAAGGCACTTACATACTTCGATGTATCTTATAGTCCCCTGAGCTCCACACTCAATTTAAGATACGTTTTACAATACCATATTCAAGACCAGTCAAACTCCATCGCGTAAATGTCTTGAAAGCATGATATTTCATCTAATTATTAGTATTCACTAACAAATTCTCCTACATCAGGCCTTCAATCTATACAAAATTTACAACAGTCTCAAACCCAACTATGCTTAGAACACTAAACATGCGGACATTAAGTTCTTCAGAATAACAATCATTAATTCCAAGCAGTAGCAGTACCTCACTTCAGTAGCAATATTACAAGGTAATGTTAGACCAATAAAGATAGAGAATGTAAAATGCTGTATTATTAAAAAAAATTGAATCGATTTTTAGCACGAAATACCTAATTTCAAAAAAATGAGTTGAAGTTGAAGTTATTACCTGATTTGAAATCAAAATTTTGGTTGCAATCGGTTGTCAAAATAGAACAAGCCCTAACCTTTCCTTGTCTTCGTCAAATCGGCGAAAAATAATCAAACAAAGGAAGTGGTAGAATGATGGAGATAGTGCCAAAAGGCGGTGGCAGAACGGCTGAGGCGGCGGCCAAAACAGCATAGGCGGTGGGAGAATAAACCGGAAGCGCGATAACCTAGAACGAAAGAGCAATTAAAATGAATACTGAATTGTCGTCCGTGAGAAATGGAATAAGTAACAATAGAAATAAAATTACAATCCTATCCATATTAATTTTTACTATTATAAAATTAAAAGATTTTATAACGGTAATAACCGTGACAAACGTTTGTAACGGAAATATCTGTTAGAAATTTATAACGGTTATTACCGTAACGAATTGAAAGCGGAAAAATGTTATAAAATATGCTATTTGGTGTAGTGCATCAAGACCCGGGGATTTATCATCAGGCATGTCATTAATAGCTTTCAAATTTCCTTTTTAGAAAATGGATTATCGAGCTCAGGAAGGTCAAAGCTAGAATCAAAAGGACAAAGATCATTCAATCTAGCATTAATTCTATGCCTATTTTTATTTCGGAAAGTATCATTATAATAGTCGGTAAAAGCCTTATTAAGATCTCTTCGATCGACCAATTCCTCATTATTCGCAAAAGTAGATTAATCATATTGCTACATTTTCTACCATTAGCCATATTATGAAAAAATTTGGTATTATTATCACCTTAATAATCCATTGAATTCTAGACCTCTATTCCCATATAACCTTCTCTTTCTCTAAAATTGAATTAAGCACTTCTTTTCGATTAGCAGGAACATTATGCTCACCTAGATTTAGTTGTCTAGTTTCATCTATATTGTTTATTTTAAGCATTTCGGAAAGAATGTTTTCTTTTTAATTTTAATACTACCAAAAACATTCTTACTACAATTTTTAAGAAAGTTTCGAAGACCTAAGTTTTAAAACAAATTTTTTTTGCAGAATTATCAACGTTTCTAATATTATAAAAGTTCATTGAAATCCATTTATTTTTAATTAAATTCAAAAAATTGGATTTTAATAACCACATTTTGTGAATTTAAAAGATCTATTAATAACTCTACGATGATCACATGTATGAATGATAGGACAATGATAAGAATAACTGTAAGGCAAACCAGAAACTCTACAAATAGGAAATTTATCCTCTATTTCATCACTAACGAAAAACCTATCAAGAAGGGCCATAGATGGGAACTTTTTAGTAATACTCCAAGTAAATTCACTATTAGAAAGAGCAATTTCAATCAAATTAGAATTAATAATAAATAGTCAAATTCCTCCATAGTAAAGAAATCACTTTCCCGTGGTGAACGTTCTCCTAGAAAATGTGTAACATTGAAATCACCCCCCAGAATCCAATAACCAGGAGCTAAAGATCTAAATTCTAGACATTCATCGCATAGAATCCGATGACCTATTTTTGAGTTTGGCCCATAAACAATAGAAATATTTAAAATAGAATTATCACCACGGTTAATGAGAATAATATATAGAGAGTGTTGCTTGGAAATACATTGGAGCAATTTAAATAAATTATCCCACCTCCCAATAAGTAAACCCCCAGAAGCGCCAACAGAAGGTAAATAAGCTCATTTCTTAAAATGATAACAACCCAATCTTCTATAAAAACGAATATCGGGACATTCGATTTTAGTTTCCTGTAAAATGCAAAGTCAATAGAATAGTCTTTAAAAAAAGCTCTTATTTTATCACACTTATTTAAATCGTGTAGTCCTCTGATATTCAACTAATAATCCTCATAAACCAACAGATCTAGCCCTATCAAATTTCCTATTTCTATTATACGCCAAATCTACCTCAACATCATAAAAAAAGCGTTATCTCTAGCTAGCTAACAAAATTCGGAAGAAGACAAACTACTAAAGCATATCATGAATACGTACTACCCAAATCGAAAATCGTGACACTTTGTCGTACAGATACACTTACAGTCACAGACTTCCTACGCCAACCTCTCCTCGATGATGTAGAAAAAGATGCTGAATTACTGCCAAAATCACTAGAATCTACATTTGCTTTGAGTGATGAACGCCGAGTCACTGAATTCTCCACCTCTCCGTCCATATTGTTAACAATAACGTTACATGCTGCTAAATTAGAATCCATAACCAATATATCTCTCTCAAACTCAATACGAATCTCCACTTCCTTAAAAATATGATCGCTTGAGCCCTTCAAATCGATGGAAACATCAATTTTAGACCGAAGATCCCCAATTGATGCACATTGTGGTAACAATATAAGCGCAGACTGATACTTATATGCATATTGAGAATCATCAATCTACATATTCCTTCATCATCAGAAGAAAGCTTTTAACCCTTCTCTGATCTTAACTGATTGTTCAATATTCCCTCAACCGGTAAAATATAACTCTGGGAAACAGTAGTGAATATTGAATTATCTGAATTCACATTTTCACCAGGATTAAGTGAACAACCTTCACCATCCATTTCTGAGCAATAATCCACAATATACTGAAATGTACTAGAATCAGACAGAGAATTAAACTTCACCATTTCACTGTTAAGCAAAAAGGCTTCAATATCATTAAACTTAATGATATCATCCTCATTCAGCAATTCAACCAAATACTTCGGTTTTACAGAAGTAGAATCTCCAACCACTGCGCCACTTTTAATCAATAACATATTAGAATCACCACTTCTATACAAAGCTTCCACCCGTACTTCAGATTCCATAATCTCAGACTTCTGCGCACATTGAGATACAGGTGCACATCTGGATACAAATTCAGATACAAGACAAGCACTAGCTTTATCATGAGAAAATATAGGACTGTTCACCATCATATTCATTTTGACAGATGAAATATCATCAACATTAAGCTTAATAGAGTCACCCTACGGCCGCTTCTCAATAACCATCAAGCATTTTGACAAATCAACCTCCAAATGAGTTTCCAAAATATCTGACTCGTTTGCACACTGAGAAAGAACACACTTTGAGTCAACTACGGACATTAATCCACCATGAGAAACAACAACCTCATCGTCAATCTCAGATCGACTCTCTGAAATAAGTTCTGAATCTTCCAAATATTCCAAACGATCAAAACAATTATTAGTGATTAAGTTGAAACTTTTTGCTCCACATGATTTTGTAATATTCCTATTACTAAGAATAAAATCAGCATCATATACCTTCAATTGATATGCTCCACTAGATTTTGCGATATGCCTATTAACATCACCATTAGCCTGGGTAGAAAAACCCTGACCACCACCATCATTAATCAATTTCAAGAAAATCAAGCCTTGTCTACAAAAAGATACGTCTGGATCAGATAATACTAGATCTGATTAGAGAACTTCCTTAATCTGTTTCACATCTAAGAAGTCTGGATCAATCTTAAAATTATAGTTCGAAGTATCATAAACACACTATGAACTGGTCGAGAAACCCCAATAAACTTGTCATCTTCATTCAAAAATCATGATTTCCAAAATAATCAGCAGGATCCCCAAATTTCAATTTGTAATCCCCATCAATGTTGACCTTGTTTATAGCTTCAAAATGTTTGAAAGTTCTTCCAAAAGTGCAATGCCTTCATCCCTTTGAATCCAAAGATGGCCAAGTAGAATCCTTTTCAGTTTCATGCATTTGAGTACAAATTGAAAGCCATGTTCTTTAATAGACAGAACTTTTCGACCCTCGGAAATCAAACTACCGGGATTAGAACTGCTAGAAGAGGCATTCAATTTCATCAAACACTTGTTCTTCTTATGGCCAAAATCCCCACACTGGAAAGATCTAATTGGTCTGTGTTGGGATCCCTCCTTAATTCGAGAGTTTCTAGAAAATTCTAGACGTTTCTAGAGAAATCTAGAATTTTCTAGAATGTTCCGGAGAACTCTAGAGAAATGTAGAACTCTCTAGAAGCTTGTGGAAGAGTACGGAACCCTCTGTAATATTCTAGAGATGTGTGGAACCTTCTGAAACCTTACGAAAGAGTATGGAAGAATAAAGATGGGAATGGAAGAGTTTAGAGATTCCTAGAGAGTGTGGAGCATTCTAGAGAATCAATCTCTACCGTCGGATGCAAGTAATCTCCACCATTCATTATGGAGGTTGAGTAGTATAAATAGGAGAAGGAGCCCTATTACTAGCCATCCAAGAATCCAAGGAAGAAGCCACTTCTTAGAGTGAGAAAAAACTTTAGAGAGAGATCCTCTTTGAGAGAAAAGAGTGATAGCTTGAGAAGTCTTTATCCTCAAGCTTGAGTGAGCCACCAAGTGTGAGTTACTTTTGTAATCATATTATTGTAATCCTACTATTCTTTTGTATAGTGGAAGAATCTCCATATTGGAGAATTATAAACTCTTGTGCTTCCATTGCTACTTTTAATCTTAAAGTGCCTATCTTAACTTCACGAAGCGGGAAAGACCGAGATTTCCCCAACAGTGGTATCGGAGCCAGATTCATCCGTAGCCGTAATCAAGCTCGTGTAAGTTCAAGATGGAGGATATTGTCGCTCATGATGGAGACATGTTCAAGCTCACAACTAACAACTACTCCTATTGGAAGCCAATGATGGAGGACCACTTGTATTGTAAGGATTTGCATGAGCCCATCATCTACAAAAATAAGGTGGAAGGAAAGAGTGATGCTCAGTGGGAACTATTGAACCGTAAGTCTGTTGCCATGATCCGTAAGTATATCGATAAAACTCTCTTCGAGCATGTTTCTACTTATACCAATGCCTATGAATTATGGACAAAGCTTGAGTCCATGATTCAGAAGAAAACGCCTCGCAACAAGGCCAATTTAGTTCGATGGTTGGTGAAATTGGAGTATAAGGATGGTCATAGTATGATTGAGCACTTGAATAACTTCAAGGGGCTCGTAAATCAATTAACAAAAAATGATATGAAGATTGATGATGAGCTACAAGCCCTTCTACTCCTTAGTTCCTTACCGGAAAGTTGGGACACACTTGTTGTCACGCTAAGTAACTCAGCTTCGGAAGGAAAGTTAACTATGGATACCGTCAGTGATAGCCTTCTTGGTGAAGAAGCAAGGAGAATGGAACGAGATGAGTCTATCCATCCCGAAGCTAATGTTGTTGAGAATCAGGGTAGGAATGAAACTCGTGGACGTAGTAAGAGCCGAAATCCCCATCAATCTCGAGGTAGATCCAAGTCACGCTCGAAGATTGCATGCTATTACTGTGGAAGGATGGGTCACAAGAAAATGGAATGTCGAAGCTTCAAAAGAGACCAAAAGGCCGGTAATGTTAAGCCTGACCAAATAAGCCTAACAAAGAAGCAAGAAGAAAAGAGTACTACTGCCATAGTATTAAAGGAAGATCTGCTATATCTCGTTGGTGAAAGTAACATTCTAAACATTGCTTGTGATGAGAGTTCTTGGATTGTTGATTCTGGTGCTTCCTTCCATGTTACTCCACATGAAAACTTCTTCTCATCCTACCAAAGAGGTGACTTTGGCACGGTGCAAATGGGAAATCAAGATAGAAGCAAGATTGTTGGAATAGGAGACATCACTCTGACGACAAGCACTGGGTGCAAGCTTGTTTTGAAAGATGTGAGGCATGCCCCGACCATGCACCTCAGTCTTATCTCCGCTGGAAAGCTAGATGATGACGATCTAATGAATTACTTTGGTGAAGGGAAGTGGAAGCTCACCAAAGAAAGTTTGACAATAGCTCGAGGAAAGAAGGTAGGATCATTGTATGTAATGCAAGCTAAGCTATGCAAAGGAGAAGTAAACATCTCTACTGATGATATGGGCACATGATATAAACGACTTAGGCATATTAGTGAGAAAGGTCTTCACATACTCGCTCAGAAACAATTCCTCCCTGACGTGAAAGGTAAACCACTTCATCCTTGTGCTCATTATTTAGCTGGAAAATAACATAGGGTTGCTTTCCAAAGATCTTCTCCGTCCACAAGAAGAAAGAACATTCTAGACCTCGTGCACACTGACGTATGTTCGATGTCTGAGAGATGCATTGATGGTGCTCCATATTTTGTCACCTTCATTGATGATCATTCAAGGAAAGTATGGTTGCACCTGTTAAAATCAAAGGATCAAGTGCTTGATGCCTTCAAAGAATTCCATGCTCTGGTGGAGCGTGAGACTGGACGGAAGATCAAGTGTGCACGATCAGATAACGGAGGTGAGTATAGAGGTCCTTTTGAAGACTATTGCAAGAAATATGGCATTAGGCTAGAGAAGACTCCACCCAAGACACCACAATTGAATAGGCTAGCTGAGAGAATGAACCGAACCATTGAAGAAAGAGTTCGTTGTGTGCTCTCTCATGCTAAGTTACCCAAATCATTCTGGAGAGAAGCTATAATGGCTGTGGCCGACATTGTCAACCTCACACCATCAGTTCCTTTGGATGGGGCCATTCCTGAGGAAGTTTGGACGGGCAAGAGGGCTTTATATAATCATCTCAAGGTGTTTGGGTGCACAGCATTTGTTCACATCCCCAAAGATGAGAGAGCTAAGCTTGATGCAAAGACGAAGGAGTGTATTTATCTTCATTCACCTAAGGATGAATTTGGGTACTGGTTGTCGGACCCAATTAACAAGAGGGTTATTCGCAGTAGAGACGTTGTATTCTTCGAAGACCAAACAATTGAAGATATCAAGAATTTAGAGAGGCCAAGATTGAGAAGCAGTAAGAACATTGAACCTACTCTGGTTCGACATGAAGATAACAACACACAAGAAAGCGGTGAAGCTGAAGATCATGAAATTCATGATGAACCAGTTCAGGAAGAACCTCAATCTAGCACTCCAATCGCACCAGAGCCAAGATGATCCTCAAGGGATAGATGACCATCCACCCGATACAACACAGAGGAGTACGTTACGCTCCCTGATGAGGGGGAGCCTCAAAGCTATAAACAAGCGATGAGTGATTGTCATAAAGAAGAGTGGAGAATAGCCATGCAAGAAGAAATGCAATCCTTGCATGAGAATAACACATATGAACTAGTGGAGCAACCAAAAGGGAGAAGAGCTTTGAAGAATAAGCGGGTGTATAGAATCAAGACCGAAGAGAATTGTTCAAAGCCTCGCTACAAAGCTCGATTAGTCGTCAAAGGATTTGGACAAGAAAAAGGTACTGACTTTGAAGAGATATTCTCTCTCGTGGTAAAGATGTCATCAATCCGAGTTGTGCTTAGCCTAGCAGCCGTGCAAGATTTGGAGATTGAACAACTCGATGTCAAGATGGCGTTTCTACATGGTGACCTAGAGGAAGAGATCTACATGGAAAAGCCTGAGGGATTCAAAGTTCCAAGCAAAGAAGATCTAGTGTGCCGCCTCACAAAGAGTCTATATGGACTTAAGCAAGCACCAAGGCAATGGTACAAGAAGTTCGACGCATTCATGGAAGAACATGATTTCAAAAAGACGAAAAGCGATCATTATGTCTTCATAAAGAGGTATGTAAATGGTGACTTTCTCATACTTCTGCTCTATGTTGATGATATGCTAATCATTGGACAAGACCGCATAAAGATAGCTGCTTTAAAGAAAGATCTAAGCAAGAGCTTTGCCATGAAAGATTTGGGGCCGGCTAAACAGATTCTTGGGATGAGAATAACTCGTGATAGATCAAAAAGACTGTTATGGCTATCCCAAGAGAGATATATCGAGAAAGTCTTGGAAAGGTTCAACATGCACAAATCAAAGCCGGTTAACACTCCACTAGCTGGGCACTTCAAGCTAAGTTCGAAGCAGAGTTCGACAAGTGAAAAAGACAAGGAGGAAATGAAGAAGAAACCATACTCATCTGTAGTAGGCAGTCTCATGTACGCAATGATATGCACAAGACCAGATATCGCTTATGCAGTTAGTGTCGTCAGTCGCTTCTTGGCTAACCCAGGGAATGAGCGTTGGGTTGCAGTCAAATGGATCCTCCGATATCTACGTGGTACTTCCAAAAGATGTTTATGCTTTGGAAAAGGAAAACCTGTGTTAGAAGGATATACAGATGCATACTTGGCTGGTGACATTGATTCAAGGAAATCAACATCAGGATACCTAAGCACTTTTGCAGGAGGAGCTATTTCATGGCAATCAAAGCTGCAAAAGTGTATTGCCTTATCCACTACAGAGGCAGAGTATATCGCAGCTACTGAAGCATGCAAGGAGATGTTGTGGGTGAAGAACTTGTTGCATGAATTGGGAGTGGATCAAGAAAATTATGTCTTGAAGTGTGACAATCAAAGTGCAATTTACTTGGCAAAGAATTCAACATTTCATTCCCACACAAAGCATATTGATACAAGATATCACAGGATCCGAGGAGTCCTCGAGGAAAAGAAAATAAATCTTGACAAGGTTCACACAGATGAGAACTGGTCTAACATGATGACCAAGGTAGTACCAACAAAGAAGTTTGAAGACTGCTGTCAAGGTGCGGCGTACTACTACCCCCCAATTAAATCGGAAGGGGGATATTTGTTGGGTTCCCTCCTTAATTGGAGAGTTTCTAGAAAATTCTAGACGTTTCTAGAGAAATCTAGAATCTTCTAGAATGTTCCGAAGAACTCTAGAGAAGTGTAGAACTGTCTAGAAGCTTGTGGAAGAGTGTGAAACCATCTGGAATATTCTAGAGATGTGTGGAGCCTTCTGGAACCTTACGGAAGAGTATGGAAGAATAAAGAAGGGAATGGAAGAGTGTAGAGATTCCTAGAGAGTGTGGAGCATTCTAGAGAATCAATCTCTACCGTCGGATGCAAGTAATCTCCACCATTCATTATGGAGGTTGAGTAGTATAAATAGGAGAAGGAGCCTTATTACTAGCCATCCAAGAATTCAAGGAAGAAGCCACTTCTTAGAGTGAGAAAAAACTTGAGAGTTAGAGAGATCCTCTTTGAGAGAAAAGAGTGATAGCTTGAGAAGACTTTATCCTCAAGCTTGAGTGAGCCACCAAGTGTGAGTTACTTTTGTAATCATATTATTGCAATCCTACTATTCTTTTGTATAGTGGAAGAATCTCCATATTGGAGAATTATAAACTCTTGTGCTTCCATTGCTACTTTTAATCTTAAAGCGCCTATCTTAACTTAACGAAGCGGGGAAGACCGAGATTTCCCCAACAGTCTGTGACAAATGTTCGCTAAATGGAATAATCCTCCACACCGAAGACAATATCTCTTACCTTTTCTAGAATCAATCCAATTCTTGGTTGATCGAATGAATGGAAATGAGCGATTTGGATACCGGGACGATAAGAAAGGATGATCTTTTACCAATTGCGCATACGAATGAGCGTTCAATGAATTGAGGTTCACAGATGGATTAGAGTTGCAAAGATTATAATACGAGAAATTTGAATGAGAAGCAGATTGAGTCAAAAAAGAATGATACACAAACGCCATTTTCTTGAACATTTTCTGGTGAAACCCAATTTCTAATCTTTATTACAACTTCACAATTTAGATCCTTTTATTGAATAATTACCAAACAAATTTATCAAAGAAACCATCACATTACAATATAATTAAATAAATTTATATTATTAATGTTAATTAATTAATACTTAAAAATTGGCTTGTTACATACTTCCGCCCTTGATATATATATATATATATATATATATATATATATATATGGTTAATGAGGTTATTGTAAATTTATAAATTATTCTTAAATATAGAAAGATTGTATATTAAAATTAAGTGAATACGGTATAACTAAGTGTTGTGTAATTATATTATTATAGATTTCTCCTTAACAAAATTGCGTCCTCAAAATTCTTATAAGGAGAAATCTATAATAATATAATTACACTACACTGAGTTATACCATATTCACTTAATTTGAATATACACTCTTTCTGTATTTAAGAATAATTTATAAAATTTACAATAACTTCATTAAACAAATATAACTATACATATACACATATTACAGAAAATCGTAGTTCGTTACGAATCTAATTTGATTATAATCCAAATTTTTATTGAAGAATTCTTTAAATTATTTCATTAGTAAACATCTATAATTCATAATTGCTAAAATAATTTTTTTAACAACTTCAATTCTTTGCGTATGACAATTTTTTATGAAAATTTTTCCAACTCTCAATATTTTGAAAATTTTCGATAGAGTCTTCTTCGCACGGAGAGACTTTAGCAATTTTACAAATATGTTATAGAAAATATACATCGACCACACGGTCGGAAAAACTGTATTTATCGTTATTTTCAAACACTTGTACTTTAAAATTGTATGCGTACATTTTAATTAGAGTTAAGCAATTTCATTGCTATTAACCGAGCAATAACGAGGCAACATCGCCAAATATATACAAAGAGGCGCCAATTGTACCTATACTTAACTTGTTTGAATATTATCACAAAGAAATAATTATAACCAGTATATATTCAGGTTATGCAATCAATAACCAAATTGCAATGTAAAAGTCCATTAAAAGAGAAACTAAATGAAAATGAAAGCAACTTGTTATCTTCATTTTATTAAATATTCTAATGCTTTTTTTAACTTTGCATAAAATCACCTTTTTTATAAACAAAAATCACGTAATGCATTGGAATTAGGACTTCACAAGAGTATGAAAAAAGTTATTTAAACAACTAATGAAATAATGCACTAGATTAAGGCTAAGCAGGGAACTAAACATTGATACAACACTAGATAGCAAATACTTCAGGTCAAGAACAAGAGAATTAACATACACAAAGTAAAAGTACAAGAGTGCAGCAAGCTAAACAAGCAAACAAGCATTCTCAAGGGAGAGTATCACATGCACGAGAACAACACATATGTTAAGCATAAATTGGTTCAGGAAGGACCAAAAGAACAAAAAAATGAATGCACTGGATATCAACACAACAACCACAGTGGGTTGCGGCAATGAGGAGCATATGCATCACCCTTCACAATTGTTTAGAGCACAGGGCAAAGAACATAACAAGGACATAAAACAATAGAAAGCATTAGGGTACTAATGTACAAGGATAAACATGCGCCAAAAATTCAAGTGCACAAACACAGGTACAAGTCTCAATATTATGTACACAATCGATTCAAGGGTAATACATCAAGTCTGACATAAAGAAACAAGGTTCAAAGCTCAGGCAGACAACATATATACATACACACCCATATAAATATATAGATGTGTATACGCACATAGCATATACAATAAGCCATCAAATAATTCAACAACGAGTTACAAAAATAGTGTTAAAAATGGGCAGACAGTCAACATTAAAAATGAAGTTCGAAATTAAACAGTATATAAAAATAAATTTGAACGTATCAGAGGATGTGGCATGTATATAAAGTAGCTACCAAGTTAGAAAGCATCAAACCGCTCGATCAGAAATCAACAGCCGAAATGTAAAAACATAAAGTCAAGTTTGAAAATTTCAATTTGAAAAGATAGGAAATCAATCCCTATACATAGCTATTATTAAATTATATGAGTCAATTTGATCCTCATTTTCCAAATTTCATGTCATACAAATTCAACACAATTGGAATTTAGAATTTTCCTCGAACAACTTCAATTTATTCTATCTATATTTAAAAATTTATCATCCTAAAATTCCAACTAAATTGATTTTCTATTTAACAAAATATTCCACCTTATTTTGTCTAGAATTAACATTTCATTATTCTCTTTATATAATATCTAAAGGTCTATAAAGTGACTTATAAAATGCTTACGGTACTTCATACATATAATTTTTATTAATTAATTCAAAGTAATGCATCCAACTTATATTCATTTATTGATAACTCATATTTTTCCACAATCCTAAAATTTAAACCTTCAAATATTACATAAAAATTTCATGTTTTAAAACTCCAATTTCCATACCATTGTCATTTCATAGTTTTATCAAAATAGCATCAATAATACATTTGTATATGTCTATATTTACATTTCCCTTTACAAATAAATTTCTTATCAAGTTAATAAATATAATCTCTTATTTTCAAGACTAAAGCACATAAAAATTTCAAACAACAATATCCAAAGTATTTTAATTTATACTTATTTTATTTTTCCTCCATTCAAAACATTCAATTCTCACTTAAAATAATTTAAGTTATCATGGAGTATTTATACCTATCCGTAAACATTATGTCCATATGTTTTATCGAAGTGTTTAAGAACTTCTATTGAATGTGTATGCTCCCGCATTGACTAAAATTCTTAATACACCCAACGGACAAGTTGACACCATTTTACTTTGAAAACTTATATAAATATTACCTCCACTAATTAGCAATATACAAGTTCCAATAGAACTTTACTCGTTCATTTACCAAATCTTCAATAATACTACACTTATAAATCATATCTTCCAAAAAATTCTTACCGTTCTCTTAACATCCCAAATAATTTAATAATAAAATAATCGATATTTGCAAAAACTATAAATCTATTCAAAATATTATGTCGATCTGCCTTGTATGAGCGTTTAGGAATTCCTATCGATAACGCTGATCAAATATATCAACCAAAATTCTTAAATGACTCTACGAACAAACTGACACTAAAATAAATAATAAAATAATTCTATTCATTTTATAAAATCAAATTCATTATTTTTATACATCATATAATTGTTTGAATATAATATTTATATTTCAATCTTCCATGTGAAAATTTCTTCTATATACCAAAATCAATATGGTATTTGAAATGCAATTGCTTTTTAAGCATTTAATTTAGTAACACATAAATTTGTGAATAAACCATAATAATAGGATAAGGAATAATATATATATATATAGACACGTACATACATACATACATACATATATATATATATAAAATGGAAAATAACAAATACGTTCCTAGATGATTACCCTAGTAGTCATCACATAATTCAAATATTTCTTAAGTATAAATAAAAATTCTACAACACATCCATGGGAACATGGATTTAAGTCTCATCTAAGTCCAAGACTCGCCTCTATGATATACAACATATTGTTCTAAACCTCGCTCCAAAACCAATAATTAACACCCCACCTCAAGTCTTATATTATCTAAGTGTATCACAAATTAATACTATTGGATAATACGGAGAATAAAGCTATATGGGATATACAAGTGAATATTCTCTGGACTAACACTGGTACATATTAAAACATTAAATATCTCTCCTATATGTATACAATATCGATACAAAACAATAAACACATGAGCCTCGAGGACAAAATAATACATAATACACAATAACAGAAGAGAAAAAGAGCCAGTTGAAGCGAGAATATATAATACATAAGATACAATAATGTTATAAGAATATAGTACAACTCAATGTTAATATTATGTATACATGCTCTGGATCAATGTCTTTGAATATTATACAACATCCTAATATATATTCTCTAAGCCCACTAAAATAAATGTTGGTCAAGTCATCCTAGTACCTAAAATATCTCAAACTAACACGAGTATTATATAAAATAATAAACGGGTCGGACTATGTCTAAATCAAGGGTAAATAATATATGATATTTATAATATCAACAAATATGTAAATCATTAATCAACATACCTTTCCCATATAGTAATATCCACAAATATGTAAATTTATCCAGTTAAAGTATCACTGACTGTCTCAACTAGATCGTAATCATCAAAGTACCACAAAACCATACATAAAGATGTCATCACCCATATAATAAAGCACATCATAGCAAAATCACTAAATCAATATCAAATAGGTGAGTCATACATATCTAGAACATCATCGAAGTTGGAAGCCATCAACAATGAGATATCCATCAGTAATATTGGGTAATGCCCATAGTCTCTCTCAATTTCATATTATAAATATCATTATCAAATCAATAAAATAAATAAGTAAGATTTGATCCAGCTCAAAATAAATTCATATATTTCAACCCACAGTCTTTAGAGAGATGTAACTCTTGACTGAACGACCCGAAGGGATATAGGTAGTAAATCAGCAATGTATAAGTCATCTGCATAAGAAGGGTATGGGATTGATCATACTTTGGACAGTTTCAGGTATAATCCTATATATACATAATATATGTCTACCTACTACCCATATACATATCCATACATTCACATATACAGTAACCTGAGGAAAGACTGATAGCACATCTGCTTACTCCAAGAGCCATACATGGTCTATAAGATACGACTCATATAGTCATTAGTTACCATTATCTCTTCCCTTTCGGTAACGTGAAGGTGATCCATCATAGGCTCAACAATACGTAACTTGTAACAACCCGAAATTTAACCCAAAATAATTAATTCGTTAATTAATTAGATAATAAAATAACTTTGTGAAAATATCAGAATTAAGCCATGGAAGTTGCACAATTGTGTCCGTGGTAATTTTCTAGTCAATTTCCATATATAGAACGTTAGAAACCGTGCTAATATAACCAAGTTATAAAATAAACAAAATAAGCCGAAAAAATACATATAGGCAGGTTGACTGGCGGGTCAGCCTGGGCACCAAGGCGGCCAACCGTGTGGTCGGCCAGCCTCTGTTATTTATGATGAACGAAGTTCGTTCATTCGAACGTTCCAGAGCCTAATGTGACATGTTTTGCATTCTTTATTTTAATTCAGTCCCTCCATTATTACATTCGATGGCTCCTATTCAGCCTATGACGTGGTTGCATCCTATTCAATCCCCATATCCAATGGTCCGAGATCCACTTCTACTCCTATAAATAGACCACTACACCTAATACTTTTTCTCATTCAAGGTTTTCTCCAATTGGGTTCACCTTCCTAGGAAGGACCCTAAACGGAATAATTTTTCCAAGGGAGAATATCGTTATAAATTAAAGTATTTTACAACATCAAGTGGATTTGGGAAGACCACATGAAGAGCTTAGGACCAGAGGTGAGTAATTGTAATTATCTTAAGATTTCTTTAAGTAATTTAAAATAATAGGATTTCCAATAGTTGTTGCCTTAATACGATTTTTGGAGTAGCTTTTCAGTAGTTTATTTATAGCTTTTTAGAACTATTTTCAGTCTATTTCCTTTCAGCTATTCTTTTCAGTAATTTTAATTTATTTCTGTTAGTTATGGTATTTTTGTTTATTTACAATATTTTAGTATTTTACTATTATTTTTACCTTATTTTCATCTTCTTTCTACGCTTTGGATTTTTTTTTTCTATTTTCAGTTTTCTTTTATTCCTCCTTTTTCGCGTACGGTTTAAAATTGGATTAACGTGAAAATGGCTTAAATTGTAAGGAAACCAAAATAATGGAATATAAGATGTAAATTTCAAAGACTGTAATATAAATGGAATTGGAGTGAAATTACGCCAAATTATGACGTTAATTGGACTGAATTAAAAAGATTGGCCTAGTTATGACTTAGAATTATAATTAAAAAGAGTAAACGATGAAAGAATCTTATTTTCACACTTAGACCTAGAGTTAAGTAATAAGCAAGATTGTAACGTAGGTTATAATAAAAATAAGAATAGAATAATGCTTATTTTAAGACTTAGGCGAAATTAATATGCGTAGATATTGGAGAAAAAATAATGGTTTATTTAAATAATTTATCTAAGTTAATAAGCAAAAATTAACGTAGGACCTGTACCAAATAGCGTTCCCTATTAGCAAAAACAGTGGTCTCGCATTAGCCTGAAGTGAGAAGAAGGCACGCTTATGCTAAAAATGGTAGTAATTGGTCAACTAGAAGTCCAAATCACGGAGGATTTGGATAAGGGGAAAAACTAATTATTATTTGGATGACGGACCAGTACCAACAGCATTTTCCCTATTTTCTATGGATGTATGTTGATCTCACGTTAGCCTGCAGTGGGATGAGGGGCACGCTTATGCTGGAGTTTGAGGTAATAAGAAGACCTAATAGGTGGAGCAAAAGGTAGCATGTTCATGGTGTTAGTTACGTGCGACTTCTATTCGAGTGCTCAGTAATAGCTATGAGATCCAAGCGCTAGTATGGGTGTCTTCCGTAGACACCATTACCTTCTGTGTAGGGAGCTATATATGTCGTCTGGTCCATAGTAACATTCTGTGCAGGGAGTTATATATAGTATCTGGTCCATAGTAAATAAATGTCTTCTGTGTATGGAGCTATATATGTCGTCTGGTCCGCTGTAACATTTTATGTCGGGAGATATATAGCATCCAGTCCACAGAAAGGTGCTATAGAGTAGCAGGCCGATCAAAAAGGGTAGAATTAGGGTTACATTCTGATTATAAGATTACGAATTCAAGGCAGAAATCAAGTACAAGTGCAAGCAACCAAAGTTAACCTATCTTATAAATTTAGCAATATTTAATCGTACTTAATTCCAGTTTATTCCTTTCCTGTTTCCTTTATCCTTATTTATGCTAGAACTATTGTAGAGTATTCTATTTTTATCTTGCTTAAAGACTCTAGTAATTACTATCATTCACCAGTCTGACCCGCTCTTTTATTTTCCCTTTCCCCCCACCCATAGGCAATCAAGGGAGAAGTCAGTAGATTGCCGCTGCTTGGAGTTTTCTTGGAGGAGATTCCTGTTATGTACTTTTTTTATTTTCATCTTATATTCTTTTTATGTGCTGGCTTGTTACGAGGGATATTATGTAATCTGATTTTTGATATTACGAGTTTTTGTTTCATGAGACATATTGGATTTTCAGACATGTATGTGGTATTCGGTATTTGACTTATTTATGAAGCAATTATGAAGTTTTGTATTGATTAAGTTATTATTTTAAGTTTTTGTTGTTTATATCTATATTTGTCTTGTGAATCTTAGTCTCTGTTAGCTTTAGTTATAGCTACAAAGCGACAAGCCCTTTAATGTGTCCTTTTGGTATATTAAGGGGCAATGGGTGTTTCATTTGCTATTTGAGCCTAAGTTACAGGATTCTTAAAATTTTATTTAAAATATTTTTTGAAATAACTTGTTTTAAAACGTAATTTTAAAAAAAGAACTTTTAGAAATGATTTTTAAGTATAAAAGATTTAATAAAAATCCCCTCATAAGTCCAGTCTAATCTCCCTTTGACTCTTTCCCAAACTATCGTTTTCTTTTCGTAGAATGGCTGATGCCCCGAACCTTCCTGAGGGCATTCCAGTCCCAACCTGGATTCGTAAGTACTTACAAGCCATGACTCCAGAGGTGCATGGACCTGTGCCCAATCTTGCATCGGCGGGTGGGAATCCCATCAACCCAACCACTGCAATCAATTTCTCTAACCTTTGTAAAGATTTTGCAAGTTTATGCGGGAAGACTTTTTCTGGCAAGGAGACTTTTGAAGATGCTGGAGCTTGGCTTAAGGACATAGAGAGGAGTTTGGCCTTTTAGGATTGGATGGTCAACAGCGAGTTCTGCTAGCCGCGTGGCAGCTAAAGGAGGAGGCTTCTTATTAGTGGGTGGTGATCTAGTTAGAGGGTAAAAATGTTATTTGGGATGGATTCAAGGAGCGATTCAATTGGAAGTTTGTGCCTCAGGCGGAAGAGAGTATTCAACTGGACAGGTTTATTAATTTGTAGCAAGGAAGTTTGTTTGTTAAGAAATACATCAATCAATTCAACGAGTTGTCATGGTTTGGTATGGATTTGGTGAACACGCCACACAAGAAAGCTATGAAGTTTGCGAAGGGATTGAATCAACCCCTTCAGGTACTATTGCTGACTCATGTATCAATGGGAGCTACTTATGAGTCTTTGGTCGAGATGGTGCTTATGTCAGATACAGTCAAGAAGGGAGAGTCTAAAGAGGAGGTTAAATCGAAAGGTTCAAAGAAGAAGTGGTGGGAAAAGAATAAGAAAAAGAAGAAAGGTGATGGTCCTTAGAAGCAAATTAAGAAGGGAATAAAGTGACATAGTTATGGGAAGGTTGGACATATGGCCAAGGATTGTTAGAAAGAGAAGATAATGGGTAAGTACTATACTTGCGGCAAGCCCTGTCAATTGAGTAGGAGTTGTCCGTAGGGAGCGAGTGCACCAGTTGCGTAGATTTAGGCATTAGACATAGCACCTTCCAGTAGCATTCCAGATAGAGGTAGGAAAGTCCAAATTGAAGGTTTGATTTCTATATCTGATTTTCCCATTCGGACTTTACGTGAATCTGGAGCACCACATTCTTTTATCTCTAGTTCTCTAGTAGATTGTTTGCACTTGGACATATCATTAGTAGTAGACTCCATTATTGTTTCTAACCCCATAGGAGGATCGACACACTTATCTATGGTTTGTAGGGTTTTGAAAATCTTTATCCTATGCGTAGAATTTGACTACGACGCCTATGTTTTGGGATTTTCGGGGTATGGGATGATCTTAGGCATGTATTGACTATCCACATACGGAGCTATATTAGGCTGCGAGCGGAGAGTCGTTAAACTTGAGACTTGCAGTGGTAGGATTCTGGAGGTATCTTGCGACCATAAAGGGTCAGTCATGTTGAGTTTTCTCTATTTCCTTTATTCATCATCATAAGATTTGCATTCAGTTGCTATTGTCAAAGATTTTGCAGACGTCTTTGAGGAGGTTAGGGGACTGCTCCCTAAGAGAGAGATTGACTTTAGGATTTAGTTGACCGAGAATGCCAAGAAGTAGCATTACCTATAAGGCACATGGCACCTAGGGAGAGGAAATAATTGAGTAAGTAGATTTGTGAGCTTTCGGAGAAGGGATTCATTAGAAGGAGCATATCAGAGTGGGGAGCGCCATTTGTCTTCGCCACTAAGGTGGATGGTTCTCTCTGACTTTGCATGGACTATAGCGAATTAAATAAGCTCACCAAGAAGAATTGATATCCACTCCCTGGGATAGATGATCTTTTTGACCAGTTGGTTGGTTCTTCAGTTTTCTCTCAACTAGATTTAGCCACGGAATTTCATCATCTTAGAGTCGATGATAATACTATAGATAAGACTACCTTTAGGACACCGGACAGATTCTTCGAGTGGTTGGTTATGCCTTTTGGGAGAACCAATGCTCCAGCCTATATCATTGATTAGATATGTCTTGTCTTTAGGGATGTCCTAAATAAGTTTGTGGTGGTATTCATGGACGATATCTTGGTATTTTCCAAGAATATGGAGGACAATGCTGTTCATTTGAAAGAGATTCTTAGCACACTTCGTAGTCATCATTTGAGAGCTAAGTTTTCGAAATGTCATTTTTGGAGAGGGGAAATAGTTTCTTAGGCCAAGTAGTCTCGAAGGAAGGTTTGGCTGTTGATCCCGCAAAGGTTATTGCAGTGCAAGATTGGAAGGCCCCTAGAACGTTACTGAGGTTAGGAGCTTCCTAGGATTAGCTGGCTACTAGAGGAAGTTCATTAGGGACTTTGTAAGATTTAAGCACCACCCTCCTTACTAAGAAGAATAAAGCTTTCGTGTGGGACATGGATTATGAGGATTCGTTCACAAAACCTAAGAGAGCCCTTACTAGTGCACTACTATTAGTTTTACTCAATGGAGCTAAGCCTTTCACTATATACACTGATGCATGCGGAACGGGTCTAGGAACGATGTTAATGCAAGAAGGGAGGATAGTTTGTTATAGCAGTAGGTAGTTAAGGATGCATGAGAAGAACTACCCTACCCACGATTTACAGTTGGCTGCCATAGTTTTTGCACTTAAGGATTGGAGGCACTACTTACTTGGAGAGAGGTTTGAGCTTCTTACCGAGCATAAGTCATTAAAGTACATATTCTTACAGAAGGACTTGAACTTGAGGCAACAAAGGTGGATGGAGTTTTTAGCCTCGTATGACTTTGAGATAGCTTATACCCCTAACAAGGGCGTTGTTGCGGATGTGGTTGCGGATGCATTGAGTAGAAAGAAAGGAACCCTTAGTCCATTATTCATAGAGTGGAGGAGCTTGGAGTTTATTTGTACATTTGATTTTAAGCCCTCGACGGTCATTACTCCTGGATTGTTGGCGATATTAGAGGCGAGGCTTGTTGATACGCTAAGATTTTGATCAATGACAATGTTCCTCTACAACAAGGAAGAGATATGTGCAAAGCTAAAGAAAGAACGATGAAGACCAAGGATAAACATAAGTATGATTTTTATATAGGTCTTAGTTTAGATTTATTGTTAAAATCTATCCTCAAGAGGCTTGCACAAACACTAGAACACATTTTATAAATTTCATTTTTTAATAAACATTCACTGTGCACAATTTAGTAGTTCAGTCGACTGAACAGGGATGACCAGTTGACTGAACCTGTTACACATATACAAACATGTACAGTTTCAGTCGACTGAAACACCCTTCTCAGTCGACTGAATTTCTTCCTAAAAATTTTAGTTCATATTTTCAGTTGACTAAATTCCCTGTTCAGTCGACTGAATTTGAACCTGCGAATTTCTCTGAATGGACACCTTCTTTCTCCCAAGAGTTGCAACCATTCTCCAATGGAAATGGAAGCATCTCTTGTCTACATCTCTCGCCAACAAATGCATCTCTTCTACACTTATATATACATGCTTCTAACATCTTCAAAATTACCGAATTCTCTTGCTTTAATTTTGCTATTTTCTTGAACAAATTATCTAGAAATTCTTAAAGCAATCACAAATCTATTGCTTGAATTACTGCTTTGTTTTTAACATTCTTTTGATTCATAGCAATTCACATTTCTTAAATCTTCACAAACACATTGCATACTCTCGAGGATAAGACTATAGGAATATTGTACTACATTAGACTCATTAGTGTTGACAAGAACACAACAAGTCGAATATTTTTTTTTTAGTAATTGAGTTGAAGTCCTCTTCGGTAGTCGAGGCAAGAATTCCCGTTCGGTTGTTCGGGTAAGTTGTAAACCTATTCCTCCGGGTTAAGTGAGGGTTTTAGTTAGTGGAATTCCTAAGTGAAGCTTAGGGACTGGACGTAGGACTAGAGGTCCGAACCAGTATAAAATCCTGGTGTCTACCTTTCTTTTGCTTACTTTATCTACCTAAACAATTTCGTTATTCCATATTACACGATCCTACCGCATAGCCTCTATCAATTGGTATCAGAGCAAGGCCGTCCTATAACCATAACACCGTTATTAGATATATTGATAATATGGAAAATAACGTAAGTACAAGCACAACATCTGCCTATAGTTCTACATTTGCGGAAGGACAATCTACCCAAAGACCTCCTCTATTCAATGGACTAAACTATAACTATTGGGCTACAAGGATGAGGATTATATGCAAGCAACACGTTTCGAAGCTTGGAATGCTACTCAAGGAGAGTTCATTGTACCCACAACCGATTATCCTACATGGACACAAACTCAAAAGAATGAAGCTAGTGCAAATGCCAAAGCTATAAATATGCTATTTTGCGCCCTGGATAGAAACAAATTCAACCGTGTTAGCATATGTACTACTGCATATCAGATATGGGAAACACTTAAAGTCATACATGAAGGCACAAACAAGGTTAAAAAAACAAAGATATCCATGCTGAAGAATCAATTCCAAAACTTTAGAATGCGACGAAATGAATCCATCAATGACACGTACTCGAGATTTCAAGACAATCATCATGCTTTAATCGGACTAGGAGAAAAATACACGGATTTTGACATTATGTCTAAAGTTCTAAATTCACTCACTGATGAATGGGAGACAAAAGTACTAGCAATCGAGGAAGCAAATGATCTATCTATAATGAAACCAGAGGAATTGATTGGAAATCTTATGTTATATGAAGTAAATATACAAGCTAAGAAAGATCAATCTCAAGAAAGAAAGAATGTTGTTTTTCATGCGGAAAAGGAAGAATCAGAGTCCAAAGATGAGGATTTAGCGTTCATAACCAAAAATTTCAAGAAATTCTTAAGATATAGAAAGGGAAACAAAAACGGACTCAAAAAGAATTTCTTGAACAAACCTACATCCTCGAATATAGAATGTTTCAACTATCACAAAAAGGGTCACATGCATAAGGATTGTCCAGAGCAAAAGAAGGAGGATCAGAAAGCTCTCAAAAATAAAAACAAGAGAGAGAAATTCAAAAAGAAGGCATTCTCTGTAACATGGGATGATTCAGATTCATCTTCATCTGAAAGTGAAAATGATAGCGACAATGAACATGCAAAAGTATGCTTCATGGCTTAAGAATCTGAAGTAAGTAATTTAACTTTCGATTACTTAATTGAAGTAAACTCTGAATTTTTGGGCACAATAAAAATTCTTAAAAAGAAAATTAAGGAAATTCGTGTAAATCAAAATAAAGTTGAATTTGAAAGAGATATGTTAAACGATGAAAAGAAAATTCTAGAAGAAGAACCTGAAAAAGTTCAAGAATCTTATTCAAATTCGAAAACTCAATTATCTCTTTTAAGTCAAGAAATTGAAACTTAAAAGAAAAGGAATGATGTAATTGTTTCTGAAAATCATGAGTTAAAAACTAAGATTAGACAAGTTGAATTAGAAAATAATAGTCTTCAAGCTAGATTAGATAACATAACTACAAACGTTTCTAACTTTAACAAAGGAAGGGAAAATTTATCCAAGATATTAGAAAATTCTCAATCATCTTCAAATAAATAAGGTTTAGGATATAAAAAGAAGTCAAAAATTCCTAACAAAAAGGATATAAATCTTAAAAGGAATATTGATTCAAAACAACAAATATTGTTAAGAAAACCTATTGAAACAAAAGTAGAAACCAAGGTAGTTAAAATTTGGTTTCCAAAGACTAACAATGTGTTAACTAGGAATAAATATATTAAAACATTTATGGATAGTGTTCATTATAATAAAAACTATATTTATAAAAAGGATACTAAACCACATTGGGTTTGGCAAGCTCTAACTTTTTAGGACCCTATTAAAAGTTGGGTACCAATAATTTTGTATTTATTTTCAGGTCCCACTTAAAAAGAAGAAATGGATACTAGATAGTGGTTGCTCAAAACACATGACCGGAGACAAAGATATGCTTACAAACATCACATACTTTGATGGTGCCTCGGTTACCTTCGGAGATAATTCAAAATGCTATATCATTTTCAAAGGAGATGTGAGCAATTACGGTACATCAAATTTACCTTTTATAACAAATATTTTATTAGTTGAAAATCTAAAACATAATCTACTTAGCATAAGTCAACTTTGTGACAAAGGCTTTAAAATAACATTTTCGGAAAATAAATGTAGTATTTTTGATCAAAACCAAAATCTTGTTTTTGAAGGAAATAGAGATAGGAAAATTTACGTTCTAAATATGAATATTAATCATAATACAAGTATGTGTTTACTAGCCAAAGATAATGATCCTTGGTTTTGGCACAAAAGATTTTGTCATATAAATTTTAAAACTATTGGAAAACTTTCCAAAAATGAATTAGTAAGAGGTTTACCCAAAATAAACTTTAAAATAAAAAAATCTTTGTGATGATTGTCAAAAAGGAAAATTAATGAAATCATCTTTCAAATCTAAGAAAAATATTTCGACTTTACAACCATTAGAATTACTACATATGGATTTATTTGGACCAACACAAGTTCAATCCATTAATCATAATCGATACGTGTTTGTAATAGTTGATGATTTCTCAAGATATACATGGAATATTTTTATGAAAAATAAAAGTGATACTTTTGAGCATTTTAAAACATTTGTCAAAAGAATTCAAAACACTAAAGATTTGATGATTAAAAATATACGAAGTGATCATGGAGGCGAATTCGAAAATGAAGCTTTTGAAACTTTCTGTAAGAAGAAAGGAATAAATCATAATTTTTCATTTCCTAGAACTTCTCAACAAAATGGAGTTGTAGAAAGAAAGAATAGAACATTACAAGAATGCGCTAGGAAATTATTAAATGGAAGTTTTCTACCAAAACATTTTTGGGCAGAAGCCGTAGCTGCTGCATGCTATGTATTGAATAGAATATCAATTAGACCGTTAACTAAAAATACTTCATATGAACTATTCAACAACAAAAAGCCAAATATATCTTATTTTAAAATATTTGGATCAAAACGTTTTATTTTAAATACAAAAGAACAACTAAGTAAATTTGATCCAAAAGCCGATGAAGGAATTTTTGTAGGATATTCAGAACGAAGTAAGGTATATCGAGTATTTAGTAAACGAACAAACGTAATCGAAGAAACCTTACATGTATCTTTTGATGAGAATTTCAACAAAGAATTAAGTATAAAAGATGATGAAGAATTTATAAATATAGAAAAGACAAATCTTGAAAATTGTAATAATGAACTAAGATCTTCACCAAGAATATTAAGAGATAGGTGAAATCAATTCTCAAGTTAAGACAAGAAATCAACTAAATCAAATGGGACATATATGTAACGTCCCGAAAATTTTCGACTTTCGAAAATTCAACATCGATACTCACTTTATCGACTGCGGAGAAATCGAAGGCCGGAAACCCGAAATGTTATGGTTTAAGAAAAGAAAAGAGGTAGAAGAAGAGAGAAAAAGACAGAAAAGAAAGACAAAGAAAAAGAGATAAGGAGAGAGAAGATAGAAAATAGAACATAGAAGAAAAAGAGAATAGAACGGAATAGAAAACAACAGAACAACATCAGAATCTCACAATTCGCAGCGGAACAACATATAATAATAAATGAATAATCTTTAAACAAAGAACTATAACAGTTATTACATTACATCACATTTCATTACATCATATCATCAGAGTGTACAACAACAAATAACAACAAATAGTGCAGCGGAAAAAGAAATACTATATAACTAGTAATACGCCATGCCATCCAGCTTGCCTCCAGCAACTCCTGAATATCCAGAATATCCTAATAAACCTAACTCTTGACTGCCCGTGTGGAAATTGGTAGGCACCCAGAGTTTAGGAAGGAAAACAATAAACTCCGAGTCAGTCATGTGACTGGTGTGAGAACTCAAAACAGTTTATTTATCTTTAAAATCAAAATAGAGGAATATTTTTAAAGTCAATTCGCAATGCTTTTAAAAATGAGACTACCATAAGGCCTCCCGCACGCACACACAATGCAAACGCAGAATCGGAGGAGATTTCTCCTTATGATAGTCAAAGATGCTTGATACGCATTTAAAAGACATTTGATATTATTACTAGTGCATAGTGTAGAAAAAAATTCATTTCGAAAGTAGAATATAAATCTTAGCCAATATAGACATTTCGAACTATGCCTACTATAGCTACCATCCAAACAGTGGTGACCACCATAAGTGAATGGCAGGTTCTACAACTAATACCGTACAAGTTTCGTATTGGGAATTGGATTTCCAACGAATGATCAGGCCAAGGAACTTCCCATTGCCACATGAGAATGCCTCTGGATGGACATCCCCGAGAACCAAACCGGATATCTACCAACACAAGGCCGGGTTACCCCTAACTGAGTAACAACTGACCGAATATGCCATCCCCCGGTCCTTTGGGACCTTTCACCGAGCGCTCGTAATCAATTCACACAATCATAAAGTGTTTTCAACATGAGTAAGTATCTGGGCTCCATACCATGATACCACCCTTTTCCAGAAGGAAATGCACACATCCTAAAGGGCGCTACCCCTCATAACCATGCTGCATCTTTCCTGTTTTGACCATTCACGGGGTGTGAGGCTCGACGAAGTCACGTCCACAAAAACATACTTTATACAAAAGCCATGCTTTGGGTCAACAAATGATCATAGAAATGATCACAAAGATAGACGATCAAATAAATGATCCTATCACAAATAATCAACACAATGATCATTTCACAGCAACACTCAGCATGTCACATTACCAAATTGGGAATATAACGCTGATAACCTTCAACTACATAACCTCTGAGCTCGTACGTCTCGGAGAAGGGTGTTAGGCTAAAAGAATAAATTCTCCGCCACCAACAGAAATATATTTGAAAGAAATCGGCTTTATATCTCAACTCGTAATGTCAGGCATACAATCCATACATGTCTGTTCCGGGCTCGAACAGAACCGAAGGCACTTACAAAGAAGTCCTTGCAATCCGGATATCACAATCCTGATCGGATTCCCCATCACATATGGAGAACTCTATACCGGAGCAACTCGGTGCAGAGTCAATCGACAGGTCATCCTATCGCTCTCGCAAATATCCGGTCTTCAACACCGATCTTCAATGCTATCCATTACGTCGTATCACTATTCGGAATGGGTAATCCGAATAATGAGCGCAATAATTTAAAAGTAAGTGTGCATTCAAATCCAAGCAAATCACAACAAATACCTTTCAAAGGTAAATATTGATAGTCGGTTATTGAACTATCAATGGATATGCACACATCACCAGATTCCAAATAATTTTCCAAATTATTTATTTTCCAAAATATCTTTACAAGATATAAAATTTTCAATACTTCAAAAATAAATGAATATTTATTTTTAAACAAGTTCCCCTTTCTTTTATAAATTCCATAGTGAATTTATAATTCCCAAAATATCTGTGAATATATGTTTCAATTCGATTTCTAATATTCATTTTCAATTTATCTTCAAAAAGATAAATTCTCAAAATATTCACTTATTATTGGAAAACATTTCCATACTTATTTATTAATAAGTAATTCACGACCCTATTTATTTTCAACACTTGGAAAATATTTAATATACTTAAATCGAAATTAAGTATATATTTCATTCTTTAAGGAAATCATTCTCTTAAACATATTTGTTTGGGCCAAAACGAATGTTGCGTAAAACATCGTTACGACAACCCAAAATCACTAGTATAGGGATTCGAAATTAAATAGATATATAAATCCCAATACTATACAAAACATTTCCTTTCGAAAATCATTTACCATAACAACAGTGTTATAGTCCACCATTTCCTTTTATTTCTCGAAAACGTCTATTTCAACAATAAATGTTGAAATCCATGGTTTCGAATCTCAACACATTTTAAAACATCGTTAGATCGTTTTTAATTCAATTTAAAATATCTCATTCTCAACATTTTCTTTAACATATTATTCACTATTCAAAAACGTGAATATACTACGTTTACACATTTGATCATTTCTATTCTTTTTAACTTAAAGGATTATTCACTGTCTAAAACGTGAATATAACTCCATTTATAAGTTATAACAATTTACTTATCAAAATAAGTCGTTGGTGAATTTATAAAACAACGTTTATAAATTCCTTTTCTATTTATTTTATAACAACTCCTTTTATAAATTTCTTTATTAACCTATTCAATTTATAACTCAATTATAAAACAAAAGTTCACGTTATAAGTTAAATACTTATAATTTATTTGTTTGAAAAAATCGTTCCTTTGAACTTCATAATTATAAATCTTATAACTTATAAGATTCAATTATTTATCTAAAACCATTCTTTTAATAACTTTATAAATTTTATAAACCTACTGCTTATAAAAATTCCTTTTATAACTTCACCGTTTATAATTCTATAAATTTCATTTCTATTTATGAAATTCATTCACAGTTCATTCTAACACTTATAAAAACTTTCAAATGTTTTAATTTATAAATATCAATTTATAAATCCTTTATATAAATCAATTTATATCATTCTTTTAAGACATCTTTAATCTCCTTTATAATTTCATCCTTTTGATTTATAAAATAATCAAATTTTATAAATCCTATACTTCAACTTTTTATAATAAATTCAAAAATCCCGATTAAACTCTTTTTATAAAGTTAATAACCCATATTTTCAAAAATCAGCCTTTTACTATATTTCTCAAAAATCATAATTTTTATAACATTAAAAATTATATCGTTTATTTATTTAAAATGAATCAATTTCCAAACATATAGTATATTTTCAAAAATCACTTTAAAAATCATTTTAAAATTCCAAAACTTGGTCTAATGATGCTACATACCAAATAGTCAATCACGACAACAACGATATCATATATCGATATGATAATCCATCAAATATCAAAATATCTGAAATCAAAAATAAATACTGTTGAGGAATCCAGTTGGATCCCTCCAACCTGTTTTCCTGCATCCAAAAACATTAGCATAATACCAATTCCGCTCCAGTACGAAATTATCGCGGTATATGGGATTTAAAATATTATCCGCTTAATAGACGGCGCAATAGGGTCTCATCCGCTAAAAAAATGCGGGGAATCAACAACTGCAATATATACATATGCCAATATATATATATATATATATTGATATTATATATAATACCAATTTCACTGTTTATGAAATATTCGCGGTATATGTTTTTAATAAATAACATCCGCTTACTAACGGCGCATAATGTCTATTTTAACAATCAATAGATAACAATCATCATTCAAACATGCATTCAAATATTTTAAATCTAACTATTTAAAATTTAAATTGAAACTGATTCGATTGAGTGAGAAGTTCTCACCTTGATTTTAATTCTGTTTTCAGCTTTTTATTTCGAATAAAATTAAACGCGCGTTAATTTTACCCAAAATTCCCACTAACTCCAAACGACTCCAATCCAATTTCATCGCTTAGTGCTCGTCCATACGATTCCAACGCAACTGGTTTCGTGCGTTTTCGACCTCGTATGAAAAAGTTATGATTTTTTGAAGTTTGTACACGATTATATATATATAATTTACAACCTAAATTAACAATTTCAAACCCACTTTGTTTACAGCCGTGAGATCCAAGCCCAAGGCAATCTGAACCGTGCCTATTATCTTCCCTCTTTCACGTTCCATCTCCAGTATCTTCATACGCACTTGAACCCATATAGCTCCAACTTAGGTTTTGATTTTGCAACTAAAATACACAACTACATGTCGATCAAGTAGCTTCATGTCAAAGCCCTCACCATAAGCTACTTTCGGCCATAAGCATGAGAAGCTCGGCCTGCCCTTCTTCCTCGAGTTGCGTGCGCAACTGGCCACGGTCGGCCCCCCTTAGCTCCCCCTCCGATGCTCCAAAACCCATCAAATCCGTATAGATTTCAAGATCTCATCGTGCTCTATAATGTTGTAGTTAACAACTTTGGCTAAAATTTCACGGATTGGAAGTAATTGAGGAAGAAAGAAGATTGAATTCTAGCCATTGTTTATATTAGTGGCGGCTAGGGTTTTAGGAATTAGGTTTTATTTTATTTTTTTAATTTATGAAGGGTAGGGGGCGATTTATAAGGAATTCTCAAACACTATTCAATCCGGAAATTCCGAACTCCGATTCACGCGCCGTAACCAGCGTTTCTAGGGTTTACCCCGCGTTCCGAACACAATGGAACAGGTTTGGGAAGCTAATTCGGACATCTGTACGAGTTATGGCAACAAACGTTCGATTTAAATTAAACCGATTTAAACGATTTTATAGGCGTTTTAATTTGTACCGGACAAACGGTAAATCCATTTGACACGAAATTTTAAAACTTACAATAATATCACATTACGGATCCGATGAAAATTGTTTCGTCGAAATCCGAGACTTTTTGAAAAATGGCTATTTTAACTCGCCAAATTAATAATAAAAACAATTTCGATGCGTTTCGAGCTGCCACGATTAAACGATAGCTCCGATTAACACGAAAATTGAAATCCGATAATAACTAACTATTACGGATCCAATGGAACTGGTGTCGTTCAATTCTGAGACTGTTCAAAAATTGACTATTTTCACTAGTCGATTTTAATATTAAAATATTCAATTTTCACAAATTAACTCTTAATTCGATTTTAAAAGTTCCAAAATATCATTCTAACTTCAACATGATAAAATAAAATTTTACAAATCATTTTCAATCATATTTAACTCAATTTTCAATTATTTCCATAATTTAACATATTAAATTATCGATTTAATTATCCAATTAAATCCAATTATTCAAATAAAAATTTATTTGACTTATAAATTCACTTATTAATTATTAAAATTAATTAAATATTCAAATTTTAATAAATTAAAATCCTGGGTCGTTACATATAGCTCTCATTTCTGCAATAGGACCTAAAAATCCTAAAGAAGCATCTACAGACGATTACTGGATTATTGCAATGCAAGAAGAATTAAATCAATTTGAACGTAACGATGTTTGGGAATTAGTTCCCCGTCCAAATAATCAATCTGTTATAGGAAAAAAATGGGTTTACAAAAATAAAATAGATGAACAAGGTAATATAACTAGGAATAAAGCAAGACTAGTAGCACAAGGATATAATCAAGAAAAAGGTATTGATTTTGAAGAAACTTTTGCTCCCGTTGCAAGACTTGAAGCAATACGTATTCTATTAGTTTTCGCATGTTTTCACAATTTTAAACTTTATCAAATGATTGTTAAAAGTGCATTTTTAAATGGTTTTATAAAAGAAAATGTATACGTAGAACAACCTCCTTTATTTATACATGAAAAATATCCAAATCATGTATATAAATTAAAGAAAGCACTATATGGTCTTAAACAAGCACCTCGTGCTTGGTATGAAAGACTTAAAAGTTACTTACTAAATTCGGGATTTCAAATTGGAAAAGTTGAGCAAACTGTTTTCATTAAAAATACTACTAAAGATATTTTAATAATTCAAGTATACGTAGATGATATTATATTTGGTTCGACAAATGAAAATTTATGTAAAGAATTTTCAAATATAATGACTAAGGAGTTCGAAATGTCTCATATGGGAGAATTATCATATTTTCTCGGACTTCAAATTAAACAATTAACAAATGGAATTTTCATAAACCAAGAAAAATATTGTGCTAATCTAATTAAACGTTTCGGAATGGAGAACACTTCTGCTAAACCTACTCCTATGAGTACCACTACTCATCTCGATCGAGATAAATGTTAGAAGTATAGATCAAATTTTGTTTAGAAGTATGATAGGTTCCTTACTTTACTTAACCGCTAGTAGACCAGATATAATGATGAGTGTATGTTTATGTGCACGTTTTCAATCTAATCCTAAATAATCACATTTAAGAGTGCTAAAACGAATTATGCGATATCTTAATGATACTAAAGATTTTGGTCTTTTCTATCCAAAAGAGTGGCCATTTCAGTTAGTATCATTCAGTGATGCTGATTTTGGTGGATCTCGAACAGATAGAAAAAGTACAAGTGGTACGTGCCATTTCATTGGAAAATCATTTGTATCTTGGTTTAGTAAGAAATAAAACTGTCTCGCTTTCCACCTGTGAAGCAGAGTATATATCAGCCGCTTTAGCTTGCACTCAAGTTATCTACATGCAACAAACACTTAAGGATTTTAATATACATTTAACAAACTCTACAATATATTGTGATAATACAAGTACAATAAATTTATCTAAAAATCCGGTTAATCACTCTCGCACAAAACATATACATATTCATCATCATTTTCTACGTGACAATATCGAAAAAGGAATCATAAATTTAGAACATATTTCTACCGAAAATCAAATTGCCGATATATTTACTAAACCTTTATTAGAAAACTCCTTTATAAAATTACGACGAGAATTAGGAATAATCTCTTTTAAAGATATTTTATTGAGAAAGTCATTTAAAAAAATATATATAATTCAGTCGACTAAATCTATATGCTCAGTCGACTGAATGAAGAAAACTATGACTTTTAATTAATATTTTCAAATAATGATACATAATAAATAATAATATAAGGGTTATCTCTGATCCATACATTTCTAACTGATTTATTTTAACCATTAAATCTTTGATTGGTTAAAAAAAACTTTAATAAATTATCACCGCAATATTTTTAGAATATTCATCGTATAAATACACGTTTAAACATATTTTCATTTTCACAACTCATTTTCACTTACAAAAGATTGAAAAGCCGATATAAAAATGTCCTCAAACAACTCATACTCCCCAATCAAAATCACCTCTTCGGTCGATAACTCACCAACATCACCAAAACTTCCTACTCCAACACCAAAGCATGAGCCAGTCTATAAATGTGACAACTATCGAACTGGCTACACACCTGAATCAAAGAAGGCTAAACGTGGACTTTTTATATCACCAGATACAAAAAGAAAGATTGATGAGATTCATCACTTTCAGCAACAACAAATAGATCTTCAACGAGAATTATATTTCGAACAAAAAGTAATGGCTAGACGATTAAGCTTTCTAGAGCAAATCGGTTTACGTTTTTGTGCTCAGAGAAACACGAAGTGACCGAGCCCCTACCTCGACTTGTTAGTTCATATGAATCGCCTTCGTCTTACCGTATACTAGTCGATCCCGTGAATCCTTGGATGTCGCTAAAGACTCTTCAGTATAGTCCAAATTCATGGAATATAAACTATATGGAGAATGAAGGGAAAAAGATGCAAAATTAAAAAGTCCATCTCCGAAGAAATAATTACTTTTGAAGTCAACTCATGTTGTTGTATATCTATACAATTGTAATTATTTCTTTCAATAAAACATTTTCTTTCAAAATTCACGAAAGAAAAAAAATTGCAAGGATCAGTCGACTAAACCTTACTGTTCAGTCAACTGAACATAAGGCAGAAAACAAAATTTCCATAGCTCAGTCGACTGACATCATCTGCACAGTCGACTAAATTTTTAACAGAAACTTACATATCACAGTTCAGTCGACTAAAAACCCTGTTCAGTCGACTGAATTCAACACAGAAAATATTCGGCCTTCAATTCAGTCGACTGAACAGACTTTTCAGTCGACTGAACGCCAATTCCCAGGCAACTTTTCCCTTTTATCCACCAGTTTTCACCTTTTTTCCTTCACTTCTTACATTGCAAAAGTTCTCTCTTCCCATTGTTTTCTAAAACCCTAGCCCCCAATCCACAAATTACTCTCAAATCTCACAACAAATGGCTCCAAAAAGATCAAGAGCTTCTTCTTCTTCATCCTCCGAGCCAATTGATGCTCAAATTGCATAATGGCTCTATGATGGAGTAGCTGTAACGAGGTGGAATAAAATGAAGAATTCTCGCATTTTCGAACACTCCTTCGTTGATTTTCAAAGCCTTTAGACATACAACATCCAAGCATTAACGGATCAGGCAGGTTTAACTTCTCTCTTGGATTTAAAAAGAAATGACCATGCAATAAATCATGTCATGGTCAAACTATTTTATGCAAACCATAATCTTGGACACCAAACTCCAAGAAATCCAAATGATAGTGTTTGGAGTATGGTGTGCGGGAAGAAAGTTTGGTTCTCCTTAGATCGAATTGCACACATCTTAGGATCACCTAATGTAGGGAGAAAGCTTGACGAGGTAGAATTCAATCCACAAATTCGAGATAACATAAACCATCAATTTCTGGATGATAATGTTAACATTCGAGATTTTAAATCCACTTCCCTATGACCTAGAGTGGTATTCCTTCACAAAGCTCTTATGAGAACAATTACTCCACGAATGGGTTCATATGAAATTGTCTACCCAATCAATATCGAGCTCTATACACTATTTGGGGCAATATTCAAGTCAATTGGGTCCAACTAATTCTTGATGAGTTTCTCACATTTAATAATAGCAAAATGCAAACTATATATTTTGGAGAATATATCATGAGACTTCTCCTCAATGTTGATACGCCATTACCCAAGTCTGAAAATACAATGGTCCATCAAATTAACCAACAGACTATAAGCCTTATGCAATTCCCGGCTAGAGCTCCTCGCATCATATCTCTTGCCGAATGGGAAGCTAGGCATCAAGAACAACAACAACCTCCACAAGCTCCACATGATGAACCTTTCGACTGAGAAGATGAAATTCATATCATTGAGCCAAGTTTTACTACCAATCAATCGTTAGGGATTTTATGAAGAAATCAACAAATTATTGATAATCGCCTCAAGAAGGTAGATCACAAACTTGATAAAATTAAAGGATTCTTCAATAAATTATGGGATGCCATCTCATGCTCAACTTCCACTGCCGCTTCAACATCACGCGGTAAGCTTCCTGCACCTACTTTCACATGGACATCATCCGAAAAACATCCAAGCAGCAGCATGAGTGGCACTAGTGGTGGTCAAGGAGAAAGAACCTATAGACCACCCATCGATGGACCAATCATTCGTGAACCAGAGGGAGGGAGAGAAGGCTCATATGATTGGGATAAAGATCAATAATTTTCTTGTGGTTTGATGTTTTATTACATAACCTTTTATGGCTTGTATAAATAGCCATTCTATGTTTTATTTATCTATGCTACATTCTATGTTTCCATGATTGTGTTGGTAATATACTTTTATGGTTATTACTTCCTTTTTTGTCGATGACAAAGGGGAGAAAATCTATGATACTAACTTTGTTTTTGTAGAAAAGATAGTGCATATATTCAGGGGGAGGAAATAATCTCTACACACATGAGTATTTTCATCAATCAAAAAGGGGGAGAATGTGATACGCTAAGATTATGATCAATGACAATGTGCTTCAACAAAAGGGAAAAGATATGTGCAAAGCTAAAGAAAGAACGATGAAGACCAAGGATAAACAAAAGTATGATTTTCATATAGGTCTTAGTTTAGATTTATTGTTAAAATAAATCCTGAAGAAGATTGCACAAACACTAGAACACATTTTATAAATTTCATTTTTTAATAAACATTCACTGTGCACAATTTAGTAGCTCAGTCGACTGAACAGCGATGATCAGTCGACTGAACCTGTTACACATATACAAACATGTACAGTTTCAGTCGGCTGAAACACCCTTCTCAGTCGACTGAATTTGTTCCTGAAAATTTTAGTTCATATTTTCATTTGACTAAATTCCCTGTTCAGTCGACTGAATTTGAACCTGCGAATTTTCTATGAATGGACACCTTCTTTCTCCCAAGAGTTGCAACCATTCTCCAATGGAAATGGAAGCATCTCTTGTCTACATCTCTAGCCAACAAATGCATCTCTTCTACACTTATATATACATGCTTCTTACATCTTCAAAATTACCGAATTCTCTTGCTTTAATCTTACTATTTTCTTGAACAAATTATCTAGAAATTCTCAAAGCAATCACAAATCTATTGCTTGAATTACTGCTTTGTTTTTAATATTCTTTTGATTCATAGCAATTCACATTTCCTAAATCTTCACAAACACATTGCATACTCTCGAGGATAAGATTATAGGAATATTGTACTACATCAGACTCATTAGTGTTGACAAGAACAAAACAAGTCGAATATTTTTTCTTTAGTAATTGAGTTGAAGTCCTCTTCGGTAGTTGAGGCAAGAAATCCCGTTCGGTTGTTCAGGTAAGTTGTAAACCTATTCCTTCGGGTTAAGTGAGGGTTTTAGTTTGTGGAATTCCTAAGTGAAGCTTAGGGACTGGACGTAGGACTAGTGGTCCGAACCAGTATAAAATCCTAGTGTCTACCTTTCTTTTATTTACTTTATCTACCTAGACAATTTCGTTATTCCATATTACACGATCCTACCGCATAGCCTCTTTCAAGGCTTGCCCATACGGATCAGATTGGCTTGAGGCATCAGGAGGATTCGAAGCTCATGGAATTATGGATAGGGTTAACCAAGAAAAGGTCCCGAGACATCTCCAATGCTATTCCATACATAGCAGGGGGTGGCTTAGGAGAGATGGGAGGCTTTGTTTCTACGCGCCAGTGACATGTTGAGAGCAGTTTCGAAGAAGGCACACCATTCTCATATGACTATTCATCTGGGTGGTGACAAAATGTATCGGGATATGAAGAGGATGTTCTATTGGGGTGGCAGGAAGAAGGACGTGGCGGACTTTGTAGATAATTGTCTCATATGCCAAAGGGTAAAATCAAAGAACCAGAAGCCCGATGGGTTACTTCAGCCCTTAAATGTGCCGGAGTGGAAGTGGGACAGAATTTCTATGAATTTCATTGATGGTTTAACCCATTCTAGGAAGGGGAACAGTAGCATTTGGTTGATTGCTGATAGATTGACCAAGAGTGCTCACTTCATCCCCGTTAAGAGTAAGCGTACGGCTTCATATTTGACATCCTTGTATATTCGAGAGATAGTCCGTCTACATGGAGTTCATTCTATCATTATTAGTGATAGAGATCCCATTTTCTCTAGTGAGTTTTGGAGAAGCTTGCAAGAGGTGCTAGAGATTCAACTTGGGTTGAGTACGGCTTATCACCCCTAGAAAGATGGCCAAACAGAGAGGGTAAATGGGGTGCTTGACGATTTGCCGAGGATGTGCATTTTGGACTTTGGAGGAACTTGGGAGGAGCATCTTCTGTTGGTTGAGTTTGCGTACAATAATAGTTACCAAACAAGTATAGGAATGGCACCATTTAAGGTTTTATATGCAAGACCTTGCAAGTCCCCATCATATTGGGTAGAGTCTACAGAGAAGTTATTACTGGACCCGATATGGTTAAGGAGACCTTTGAGAGGATGTATTTGATTCGGCAAAGGATGAAGATGGTTCTTGACAAAGTATCTCTGCTTAGGAAGGTGGCAAGATTCGGATCAAATAAAAAGTTAGCCCCTAGATTTGTTGGACCATTTCCTATCACAGAGAGAGTTGGGAAGATGGCTTACCGAGTAAGGCTACCTGATAGCCTCGTGGGAGTGCATGACGTTTTTCATGTTTTACACTTGCGAAAGTGCTTACATGACTCGGTGAAGGTAGAAAAGGAAGCTTCTGTTCGACGTATCCCCATGAAGATTGTTGGGAGAGACATTAAGCGACTAAGGAATAAGGAGGTTCCACTGGTGATGGTGCAATAGGGAGATGATGTTGCAGATGCCACTTGGGAAGCAGAAGAGAAGATTCGTACTTCCTATCCTCATCTTTTTGATAGTAAGTTTTAGAATTTATTTTTCCATCTTTAGATTTGAATAGGTTCTTTTCTTTGTTATCCTTTGGGAAGGTAGAACTTAAGATTTAGCCTATGGATGGTAGGATTTGATGTAAACATGATAATAGAACATGTTATGAATGATGTATTCTAGTGGTTGCAAGTGTTTTCTAGCGGATGCTAATGGATGCATATAGATACACTAGGCACTATTATTTTTTAGGGATCGGCCTAACTAGAACACTAGAGCATATGCATATGGATGTGTGTGCACATGTGTGCTATAAATGGATGTATATCACATGATTATTTCATTGGATGATGTTTGTAGCATGCATATAGAATTATCAGTTATCATCACGAAACTTTTGCATTCATTTGGATACATGATATGAACATGATTGCATAAAAGGAGGTCAACTGTATCAATGGACCGCCTAATCTTTTGCATTAGTTAGGGACATTTACACTAAACTAATTGCATTAGTATCATAAAATTGCTAGAAAAACTTAAGGACAATGGATGAATGGTTGATGATTGAGTAATTGGTTGTAGATTTGGATGAGAACATTTAGTACATCCTTTTATCCTTAGAGATTTCGGGGATGAAATCCCTTAAGAAGTGGAGAATGTAATAACTGGAAATTTAACCCATAATAATTAATTCGTCAATTAATTAGATAATAAAATAACATTGTGAAATTATCAAAATTAAGCCAGGAAGTTGCGCCATTCAATTTGTGGTATTTTTTTGTTAATTTCCATATATAGAACGTTAGAAACCGAGCTAATATGACCACGTTATAAAATAAACAAAATAAGAAAAAACTATATATATATATATATATATATATATATATATATATATATATATATATATATATAGGCAGACCGACTGGCCGGTTGACCTGGGCACCAAGGCAGTTTACCGCCCGGTCGACCCGCATTTAATATTTACGAACTAACATTTTTGCATTCTTTATTTTAATCCGCTCCCTCCATTTTTGCATCCGATGGATCCTATTAAGCCTATGACGTGGTTGCATCATATTCAATCCCTAAATCCAACGGTCCAAGATCCACTTCTACCCGTACAAATAGACCTCTAGCCCTTACACTTTTTCTCATTCTAGGTTTTCCACAATTGGGTTCACCTTTCTATGAAGGACCCTAAACGGAATAATTTTTCTAAATGAGATCATCATTATAAATTAAATTATTTTACAACACCAAGTGGATCCAGGAAGACCAAAGGAAGAGCTTAAGACCGGAGGTGAATAATTGTAATTATCTTAAGATTTCTTTAAGTAATTTAAAATAATAGGGTTTCCAATAGTTGTTGTCTTACTACGATTTTTGGAATAGCCTTTTCAGTAGTTTATTTACAGTTTTTAGAACTATTTTTAGTCTATTTCCTTTCAACTGTTCTTTTCAGGAATTTTAATTTATTTCTGTTGGTTATAGCTTTTCCATTTATTTCCAGTTTATTTACAGTATTTTAGTTTATTTACTATTATTTATACATTATTTACATCTTCTTTCTACGCTTTGGATTTTTTCTATTTTTAGTTTTCTTTTATTCCTCCTTCTTCGCGTATGGATTAGAATAGGATTACCGCGAATATGGATTAAATTGTAAGAAAAATGAAATAATGGAATATAAGATGTAAATTTCAAAAACTGTAATATAAATGGAATTGAACTGAAGATACGCCAAATTATGACGTTATTGGACCGAATTAAAAAGATTGGCCTAGTTATAACTTAGAATTATAACTAAAAAGAGTAAAAGATGAAAGAAGCTTATTTTCACACTTAGACCTTTGGTTAAGCAATAAGCATGATTATAACGTAGGTTATAATAAGAAAAAGACAAAATAAGGCTTATTTTAAGACTTTGGCGAAATTAATAAGCATGGATAGTAGAGAAAAATGTAAAGGCTTATTTGAATAATTTACTTATGTTAATAAGAAAAAATAAAAGTATGACCTGTACCAAATAGCATTCCCTAATAGACAAAATGGTGGTCTCACAATAGCCAAAAGCGAGACGAGGGCGCGCTTATGCTAAAAATGGTAGTAATTAGTAAATTAGAAGTCCAAATCACGAGGGATTTGGATAACAGGCGAAACTAGGTATTGTTTAGATGACGAGCCAGTACCAACAACAATTCCCTTATTTTCTATGGACACGTGATGATCTCACGTTAGCCTGAAGTGGGATGAGGAGGACATTTATGATGGAGCTTTAGGTAATAAGAAGACCCAATAGGTGGAGCAAAAGGCAGCATGGGCATGGTGGCAATTACGCATGCAACTTCCATTCGAGTGCTCAGTAATAGCTATGAGTTCTGAGCACTTAGTATGGGTGTCTTTCGTAAACACCATTGCCTTCTGTGTTGGGAGCTATATATGTCATCTGGTCCACAGTAACATTCTGTGTAGGAAGTTATATATAGGCTCTGGTCCAGAGCATATAAATTCCTTTTGTGTAGGGAGCTATATATGTTGTCTGGTCCACGGTAACATTCTGTGTAGGGAGTTATATAACATCCTGTCAGCAGAAAGGTACTATAAAGTAGCAACCGATAAAAAGGTAGAATTAGGGTTACATCCTGATTACAAGATTAGGAATTCAAAGTAGAAATCAAGGTCAAGTTCAAGCAATCAAGTTTAACCTATCTGATAAATTGAGCAATATTTAATCGTACTTGATTCCATTTTATTCCTTTCCCATTTCCTTTATCCTTATTTATGCTAGAACTATTATAGAGTCTGTTACTTTTATCTTGCTTATATACTCTAGTAATTACTATCATTTACCATACATTTATTCTAACCCACTCCTCTATTTTCCCTTCCCCCCATTCCCATATGTAATCAAGGAAGAAGTCAGTAGATTGCTGCTACTTAAAGTTTTCTCGGAGGAGATTTCTACCATGTGCTTCTTTTATTTTCTACTTCTATTCTTTCTATGTACTGGCTTATTATAAGGGATATTATATACTCTGATTTTTGAGACTATGAGTTTTTGTTTCATGAGACATATTAGATTTTCAGACATGTATGTGGTATTTGACTTATTTATGAAACAGTTATGAAGTTTTGTATTGGTTAAGTTATTATTTTTAGTTTCCGCTATTTTTATGTATATTTGTCTTGTGAATCTTATTCTCTGTTATCTTTAGTTATATCTATATCGCATCACGCCTTTTAATGTGTCCTTTTGGGGATATTAAGGGGTGTCGGATGTTTCATAACCTCTTTTCCACGACTACCAATATATGCCCCTATATAGTAACTGACTACAAGCCTACGCGACACATGAGGAAACCAATACCAATCTCGGAAGAGCATCAAATATCATAACAACAATAATAGTGTCGCGGATATGGGGCGCGACCCCATGATCAGGCCTTAAGGGTGGATATTGGCTAATCTGGTTCACCCTTGAAACATAAAGGGAGTTGTACAAAAGTATATAATCATATGATGTATATAAACTATGTGGTTAATAAGTAGCCTCCATACATTCTCACCGTTGCGAGTTACCCACACACTACAATCCACCGTATGAATGTCATCCATGATCAAAGAATTACTAAATAAATAACAGAACGGCATCCCACACCACTGTGTGTTACCATTTCAATTATTCAGTGGTCATACATCACACTCACCTTTCAATATTTTATATAACGAGTCCAAAGAATAATCGAAATAGTGTCACCGAAAATATCATACCAGACGGTATCACTAATCTTTTTATTCTAATTCCTCGTCATATAGAATAAATGTCAATAAACCAACTGAAAAGTTGTCATCGCCATACCATATTAAAATATCAATCAAATCAAGCTCAACGGTGGATCACTTATATTGATCAATACATCATATATGTATACGAAGCAATAAAAAAATATAAATTAAATTACGTAAAATGCCAATAACAAATCTATATTAAATAATAAATCAGTTATAACATATAATTTTATAACAAATTAAATACTAAGTAAAGAATGATATAATATATATATATATATATCTTAAATTAGATATAAGTTTAAATAATTCATATACATACATGCATAAATTATCTCATATATTCAAAATCAATATATGTTAAATATTAATCGGGAAAACAACAGAGTAACATATTTGAATTATATAAAATTACAAATATTATATCGATTTTTAATAAAATCGTTCACGACTTTACCCCATAAATGAAATAAATATTAATACAACAACAATGAGTAAATTTACATAAATTACCCAAATTCAATGGTAATTTTAATTTTTACAAAAGACAATAAGCCTTTTAACCTTCTATGAAAAAATTAGATAGTAACTTAGAATTCAAAAATAACCATTGAAAATCTCCCTTTTATTTTATTAGGAACTCAAATGGGTTTATAAAACTCAACTATACATATATCCATTTAATATATATACAAAAATTAATACTTATATCCATGTTATATAGGTATTGATGATAAACCATTATTACTTGCTTATATATAAATATAGAATCGTGTTTTTATGTACAATAAATAATTAATTAACGAAGTAAAACAAATATTATAACATCAGGTTTTCCAAAACCAAAAATTTAAACTATTGAGGCCTAAAACAAGGAATTCAAGCCTGCATATGGAGTCTAGAGTAAGACATAATGCAACACACAAAAATCAATTTACCATATAGATGCATAAAACAAGACCAAAAGTTGAGTTCTAAAGATTCGCAAATAAAGAACAAAAACACTTATATATATATATATATATATATATATATATATATATTCAAATATAGCACAATGATTGAAGAAGAAAGATTCATGCTAACATACATAAAACAACAACGAAAAATCACCAAAATAGACAATTCAATAAACTCAAACTCACATCCTTATATACACTATCTAATGCACACACACACACACATTTATATATAGTTTAGTTATAAAATATATAAATAGAGACGTATTTTGACTAATCAATTGTCTAGAGTTAATGTTTATATGGAGTCGCATACTAATACCTAAAAATTACTTAAAGGACCGCAATAACACTTACATATGTATATGCATAAGCTACAATTTAGATAAAGGAAGGTAAGTTGAAGCTCAAAGAATCATAACAATAGGGAAGAAATATTGAAACATACACTCCAAATCACTTCATAGGCACTAACTAACAGGACACAAATTGTATATATACAAGCAACAATCATTCATTATATAATTATAGCAATCAATCTAATTAGATATAGTCGTGAGTTGTAATTAACTCACTAATTGATGGTCGAGAACACACAAACATCGCAGGAAATCACCGCCATTTCTTTCATAGCTAGCTCACTGCTAACTTCTGTTGAACCATGCCTCAACCAAGTTGCAACCTCTCTCATCAACGCTTAGAACTTTAAACCGCAACTCCATCAGCTCGTCGCTCGCCAGAAGCCATTGCACACCTTCAAGCCATACTCCCAAAATCGCCTCTGAACGCTTACGAAGAGTGGTATCGAGAAATCCCAGATTTGAATTTTGGGATAATACAAATTTCATATATGATTTAGCTTAATTTTTAGCAATGAGGATAATTTTGGTTATAAATATTTTCAAGCGCAAGAGAACGAATCATCCTTGTCTCTAGAAAGTGAGAGAATTCGAATAGAAGGAACAAGACATTTGGGCTGGGATGGGAATTAAACCAATTTGGGCTTCTGGTTATAAAACTTAGTTATGAGGAAGATGATTTATTCTTAAGTTAAATTCAATTTAAACCAAGTTATTATTTTATTTAATCTTGATCAGTTTCACAGAATATTATTTTCCACATTTATATCTTATTTAAATTTAAATATCACAATTCCACAATTTAAATCCTTTTATATACTAATTGTCGAACAAATTTATCAAATAAACCATCACATTCTAATATAATTAAATAAATTTCTATTATTAATGTTAATTAATTATTATTTAAAAGTCGGTTTGTTACAATAGTAGTCAATCCAAAAAACCAATTTAAAAGGAACTGTTCTCACAATATCGTACACGTTTTATATAACAGAAACAATTAGTGTCTATAACACAAACCTAAAAGAAATAATTGCTGAAAGCTGCCCATCAACATCAACTGAAATTAATGATGTTGCGGCTCTATCACTTAACTAAATGGACCTTTCTAACATTCCATTTTACTATAACCCACATTCCTTAGCTTTCCTTTTTAGCTACGAATAAATAAGTTCCATCCATTACTTCCATTATCACAACCAATTATATTACTATCTTCTTTTAATCCAAATCTCTTAACTATATTCTCACATCTTGGTATATGCGTTCTTTATTTTTAATCTTTCATGTTGGTACACTCTAAAAGATGTAACAATATACTTTGATACCATTTTCCATTTTCTTGTGGGTTTTACTCCATGGTCTTCACCCATATTTAATGAAAAATTCCTAATCTGTAACTAATACTCCTTATATCCAATGGGGTCCACAATTGCTATTATACAAGCATTTATTACTAATTTACTCATAGTATTATTTTTTTACCCCATCTTACCTAGACAATCATCCATATCAACTCCATATTAAAAGTTTGGTTTTTTTGCCACTATTAAAACTTTATAATTATAAAGTACTTTAACACCGAAAATTTTGTCTTTAAAATATAAACTTAGAAACTTTTTATGTGAATCCTTCAATAGTTTGATTTTAAAAAAGGAACCACGAAAATCTTCTTATACTAACCAATGTTAATTGTGCATATCTTAACTTTTAAAACATATAATTTAGAATTTATCAATTAAGTTCGTTTATGAAGTTTAAAAGGAAATGTTAGCAGTTAGATTTTTAAAGATCTTTTCTTTCTTTTTAAATAAAAGCTAAATTTTATTACATTTATGGTCATTCAAATCAATTTTTCCTTTAAAACCTTTTAACAAAAAAATTACTCCTTAAAAGTGTGATTTTAACTAAAACTATTTATTAAGTTTTATATTCCGAAAACTAATTTTTTTATATCGAACCATTTTCTTCAAAAATTCACTTTACAGTGTTTGCAAAACATCCTATATAACTTCTGATAAAACTAGACTAGACAATAAAAGCTTCCATGCTATTATTTTTCCAATACTCATATTGTTTTCACTTTCAACCTTAGCAGATGTACTAGTAGCAATTACCGCATATATTTGTGGAAAGTATCCATTTTTTCTTTTAGTTGCCTATATTGTTTCTAATTACTAACACTATTTTATATAAATTTCTAGCTTTGTTTCAAGATATATTTCATAATGTCACTACTATTTAGCTTTATTCAACTTAAACTACTCTTATTTATATTCTATTTCTATAACTTTACTCTTAATTTATTGTATTTTTTTGAACCATTACAGTGCATTTGCCTAATTCTTTTGTTTTTGAGTTCTTTTTCCTTTTCATTCTTTTAAACCCATTTAAAATTTTTACCACCTCCTACTATCTAGAATATTACCACTTGAAAATTTTCATATAAGAAAAATCAACAAGCTATATATGCTCTACTATTTTTCTAAAAAACTAACAATGTTTTATAAAAGACCATTTACTTAAATCCCCAATTTAACTAATTTTAGTTTATTATAGAACTTTTTATTTTAAAAAATATAGATATTTTGTTTTTTCCAAAAATTTAATTTTACATACTTTTGAAAAATACAGTTCTTCTGCCATCAAATAATTCCATTGAAAATCATTTCAAATGTACTATTCATATATTTTTCTCAACTTCTATACTAGAATCATTTGAACTTTTATATTAAATTCTTTTGTATAACGTCGGACTCAGAGTAGAGTTTTATGTATCCCTTCTTTTGGACTTTTCTTCTTCACTACTTGTTTACTGAATTATCTTCTCCTTGGATATTGAAAATTCCGCTATCATCTTGGTTATTACACACCTTCTTTCGAGAACTTATTCGATTCTTCTTCCGCATATTCGCAACATGTAGATTTTCATTTTCCCCATATCCAATCTAATATACGTGATCAATCGGCAATCTCGTTGGGATCTACAATCATAGAACAATCGTGGCTCCACAAGGGAGCCAAATACTATCCAACTTCATGGGCTCTTCCATATGTCACATTCATGCTCTTCTTATGTCAACTCTTTCCAATACGACCTATTTTCCTTGGGGTGATCCAGATATGTGTATATCTTCAACACTTTCTATTGTTCTAGCTCATAGTAGCATTATCCATTTTTTTAGAATAGGGTTACAACTACTTCTACAGTCGGAATTCGTAGAGTATGGTGCATAAAATATGTAATTATAGTAAACAAAACAAATATGTTCCCTTAACATATCCTACTCACTAGGTAAGATGCATGAGTCCTCATGCACGATAACCTATCTTTCTTAGGCGATGGTTATCTTGACTTACTAGCCGAAGCATATGATACTATGATAACCTTAAGAGGGAAGAGCTAGGCGTCGAAGAGGTTGATGAAAAGGATCTCGTGAGGGAAGTGCTCCAAGGAAATGAGCCTTCAGACTTATTTGCAGTGAAAACCCTCTTTGGAAGAGATTCCCCATCATCGAAGGGTAAAGAGGATATCGCTGGCCCGTCCGGCACTAAGTCTTCAGTTCCTCCTATTCAACCAACCGAAACTTCATCACTTAGTCCTCCTGAGAAGCATGTTGGTTATGAAGAGAAGCCCGGACTTGGCATTCACGTTTTATCCCCAATCCCTGAGGGTGATACTCCAAGGACCACCGAAAGTAAATTGGAAGCCGGTACGTAGCTTCACCTTTTCGAATTTAGAAAATCATCGCTTTTGGCGAGAAACGGATGTGTTCTAACATTTGCTTTCCATGAATTCATATAGGTCACTCTAGTCCAGGGCTGACTCCAAGGAGCAATGTCGCCACAGAGCGGGAAGGGAACGAGGCGGAGGCTCCCACATTGAAGACATGTAACTTCCGCCTTTTTGTATGCTTTAAATCAACGATAAACCACACCCATCTGAATCAAACCGTATAGAAGGGCGGATTGTTATTGGGGTGAATAAGAAAAAGCAGGGAAAGAAGAAAGACAAAACAGAATCTTGCAGCGGAACGACAAAATATAATAATCAAATAATAGTTCATGAAGCTGTTTACAAAATCATTTGATTATACTTATACAATACTTATCAAAGTTACACATACCAGAGAATAATAAATAACAATGCAGTGGAACAATGTGATGAGTGGAATATAATAAATAATAGTAATATAATCTTGTCTTCGTCCTCCAGAGATAAAGTCTTCGAATCCTATACTGCTCAGACCGACTCGAGCGAATTGAAAAGACAGAACACTCGAGTCAGAACTAAAAGATCTTATGTAAGTTAAATAAACTGTAAAAAATATGAGTGGAATGTCGTCAGAGATGTTTACGGGGTATGACATCTCCTATCCAGTGTCAAACGTGAGCGCAGTAACTTAAGAGATGCTCGGGATTCACATCTCCTAAGGATCTGTTAAACTATTTACTATGTACTAATATTTCTCTATTATAATAATGTCTAATAGTAAAATAAACTTACTTTTAAATAGCATTAAGGGATTACCCATATAGCCCTTACCACATAATAGTCCCAGTAGTCCATCCAGTATCAGCGCATCTCCAGATCGGGAGGCAACCCTAAATACTCCACGGGCTATGGGAGAAAACCAAACTCATACAAGGCGTGATAGGGTAGGTGACACGGCACAACTAAGCAATGCCAGGGTAGATATACCAATTACGCTTTCGGACCGGTGGTAACGCGTAGCAGCTACTACCGCCCACCTCGAGCCACACCCCCAAAATCAAAAAGGGGCCCCAATCAATCACAAAGTAATAGAATGGTATTGAAGGAGGGTGTCCGATAAAAGGTGTTACCTTATTAGCCCGTCAATCGCTCCTGTTTTAGCCACCTTATGTCAACTCACGGAGTAGGGTCCACGTATATACCTCAAAGGAAACGCTGCCACCATCCTACTTCATTCTGGAATCTCCGATGCGTACACGGTTGTTAAAGTGGTTTTCAGAGTTGGCAGAGAGTATGACAACTTCCGATCCCGGTTTCTTTAACAACCAACGTTATTATGACACCGCAGTCATTCCAAAATAATTTATACTTCAAACCAGAATATAATATCCATTTCGAAACCATATAAATATGATATAATTTCCACTTCAAAATCCAGATCAATATGATATCATTTTTTATTAAAACCCAAATTAATATAATACCATTTTTATTTCAAATATATCCTTTTTCCAAACTCATAGCACTTTCAAATTTATACACTTCAGAACCAAACATTTGAAATTATAACACTTTAAAACATAATACTTTGAAATTCATAACTTGGAAACATTTCAATTTCGATAAAACATTTCAATTTTGATATATTTCAAGGCATTAAATATTCCAAAATTTCAAAACTAAATTTGATAATTTCGATTCAACAATTAAATTTTCTATTATTTAGTTTTGAAATATTTTGCGTAATAAATCCATTATCATTTAAATAAAACTCAAATTACAAATAACTAAATATTTCCTTCAATTCATTTATACTTGAAATACTCATTTAATTCACCTTGACCTAAAATCAAGTTATAATAATTATACCTTTTAAAATTCCCAATTGAATAAATTTCACATCAACTTTTTTTTTAGTTTAGTTCTTAAATAAATTTAATTTCAAATAAATATCCTATTTATCTCCCAACCTTAATTTATTTAAATCATTATACACTCTATATTAGAATAAATTTTAAATACTTACTCACATTTTATTTTAATAAAAATCAAACTCTATTATTAAACTTAATTTTTATTTAACAAACTTATACACAGCTTAAATTCAAGCATTTAACTATATATAAAAATAATATGTATATAATATCAAAAATCAATATTCATTAAACCATATTTTTCTTTCCAAAACCATAGAAATCATTTTCAAAATATTTTATATCTAGACCACGGGGTCTTTATATAATTTTCTATCATATGGTCAAGCGATGCGGATATTTATCATTTCAATCCGTAATTTGAAATATAAATACGGTTATATATCATTTCAAACCGCAATCCCAAATGAAATAAAAATTCATAACAACTTGTAGTTTATAACAATATAAAATACAACATCCATTTATCCAATATCAATCATCAAACATTTATCACAATCATCATCTAGTTCAATCAATAACATCAATATAGAAAAGATAATACTTAATAAGAATTTTACTGGCAGTTTATATGCAATAATAAATTAAATAACAAATTAACTGGCAGTTTATATGCAATAATAAATTAAATAACAATTTAATTCAATAAATTCAATTTAACTGAGATGATGATTAAAAATATGCCAAATAGTCATAAATAAACTTCTAATCACATCAAAAATAAATTTAACACACATAAGAAATTTTAGAAGTTGTAAGTGGGTTAAAACACTCACCTTTTGAATTTAAATCCAATTTAAACCCGAAATTTGAATAGTCTCGGAATCTTCCCAAACTAGCGTCAAAACGTCAGAAATTTTATTACGATTCTAGTGGATCCAACCGCGCATAAATCCGAGTCCGAATGCAAAAGTTATTCGAATAGAATTTGTATGATAAAAAATTTAAAACAATTAGAATAAAATAAACAATGTCTTCCATGTCACCTTCTGGAACCCAAGAAACCCTAGCGTAAAAAATCAGATTGCGTTCGAAAAAAACACAACTGCCACCTTCAAACCCTAACTTCACTTTTTGCCGCGTCTTTGGTGATCTACAGCCCAATCGAACACCACTACCGACCTCGCCACGGCCAGCCGCCCCTACTCCGCTCGCGTCGCCACCTTCGCTGGTTTCTTGTCCACCCGCCGTCGCATGAGAATACGACCAATCGCGGCGATTCTAGCAACATCTATCCCAAATAAACCGTTCCGATCGAAAGCACTCGGCCTCCTATACGCGCCTAGACTTCCTGATCGATGAATCGTGGAAGATCTACCGTTGATTGAGCATCGATACAATGTGCAGCCAAAAATAAATTGCGATTTCTTGGAAGAACGATGACTCCAATCGGAAAACAAATCACCTATCTAACTTGCGCTCATCAAGAGCTTCAAATTGAAATAAAATATGATATAGTTTGAAGAGTGTGAATTTTGGCTTTAGGGTTCTGTCCGCCATTGAAAGAGGAGAAGCAAATAGAATTGTACGTGCAGAAATTAGGAATAAGAAGTAGGTTAGGGTTTATAACAACATATTTAAAGGTGGATCAGAAAATAGAAACAATTGGATCGAATCCGTTTGAAAGTTGAACGCTCCGCGGCCCGAAAAGCCCGTTTCGACTCCAGAACGAAAATGGGTCAACCTATATATCAAAATAGATGTTTTAATTTAAAATCAATGGAACAGGTTTCAGGTCCAAATTCTACCGTATGAAGAAGTTATGCTAAAATCAAGTTATTCAAATTGATAACAATTTATTTCAATTAAATTGATTTCTAGGCTTTTCCAGTCCTTACGATCAAACGACAAATCCGATGGTTGCGAAACTTCAAATTCTACAATAATTCTCTGTTATGGATCGAAGAAACTGGTTTCGTCGAAATCCGAGTCAGTGGCAAAAATGGCTATTTTTACATTTATTAAATAAATAAATTAATTAAATCAAATTTTCAATTTCAATTCTATAATTGACAATTTTTATCATTCTTGATTTCTTAATCATTTATAATGATTTAAACAAATTTAGGTGTCAATTTAACGTTGATTCATTTACCAATTTCAGTGTTTAGTTTCAATTTCATTAAATTCAGAAATTATAATTTTAAATTCCCAAAATCCATTTACTTGATTTTAAATCTTGTTATTCAATCCATTATCATCAAATAGATAAAATTAATATTGGTTCATGGTTTATTACATGAATATTCTCAAATTTCAAATTAATCTCCATTAACATAATATTTAAATATTTAATTTCAATAATTTGCAATTAATCCAATTATTAAATTTAAATTCCAATAAATTAATAAATCTTGATTTTCCATTCTTTTTACTCAACCTATTATTATATTTGGAATAAAATTTACATCATAACGTCTCATTCCCGTTATTAATTCATTAATAAATTTCAAATTTTTATTTATTCCAGATTAAATTACCAAAATCTTATTAAATTGACGAATTTAATTATTGAAACTTTACGGGTCGTTACACTCTCCCACACTCAAACTTTTCGTCCCCGAAAAGGAAAAAGAAGGGAAAATAAGAATTAAGAATCAATATATCTTACTTAAAATATTAAATTTATAAACAAATAAATTTACAAAATAAATTAATTTAAATAAAATATACCAATTTATAACCATTATATCTTTTTATACTTAAATTAATAAAGTTACAAAAACATTTTCAAAAGTTTTCTAAGTCCAAAATTTGTAGAAAATTTCGGCAGAGTCTCCTTTTTACGGAGAGGCTCGGGAGAAAATATAATATCAAATATAACAATGTACAACATACAATTTCCAAATAATATATCCCAACACGGGAAAAACAATATAATAACGTTATAAAACCGTAATCCGAAAATGTACCTATTTATTGGGCAATTTACGCTTATTTTATGAAACCAAAAGCAGTAGCAATTGCTTCCATAACCTGCATTTCACTTATATAATCCAAAAAGAGTTAATAATTGTATAAATGAAATGTTTAAAGTTGTTTCAACCATAAACAAACAAATCAATACAAACAACAATCACTTGCAACAAGGCATACAACCATCACATAGAATCAACACAAATCAATCATTCATTCAGAACAAACAAAACAAATAATTGTTCGGGTTCAAACTTTAAATTGCAAAGAATGTAAAATAAACTACTTAGTGCACCATTTACTCAACAGTCTTAGATGAAACTAAATAGATTATTCATTCATCCAAACAATTTTAAAGTATCCTTGCCCAAACAACCATAACTACACAAACAACAATTTCAAACAATATATCAATTTCATTCTTATTAATTTCATTTCATACATTTGTTGTTTGATTTCCTTTTCATCCATATAATGATTTATCCTTTATATTTACATTTATTTCTTGCAAATTTTCATTTTGTTTTTTTTAATTCATATCATATTAATATTCTTTTTATTGCAATACATTCACTCATTTCTCAAATTCATTTATTTTCATTCATTTATTACTTAATTTCATTTATTCATTTATTTACAATACTTACGTTTCAATTTATTTAAATTAGTTGCCTCTCAATTATACTTAAGATTATAACAACTACAACATCCAATTCTTATTTATTAAAGAATTTCACTGAATACTTTCATTATTTCATATTTTACTTGTAAGATTTCCCATTACATTTTCTTTTGACATTTTAACTTTTTATAGTTGGTAAGTTATATATATGTTAAAGAATGCAAATGAAAATTATATAAGTTTATCTCAATTCTTCTTTTAAAATTAATTCAATGTTCAATAGTCCTATCTTTTGTTTTATTGGTTACAAATTTCAAATTTCTTGTTATTTCATTTATAACCTAGTATTTTATCTCTTATTTTAATTAAAGGTTCAATTTTTTTTTAATCTTTTATATTCCATTTCCATACAATAATTGAACTATTAATTAACGGGAACTTAAGAACTAAATACTGGGTTAAATTTCAAATCATTTTAAAATAGTAGGTAGATGTATACACTTACAATATATATATATATATATATATATATATATATATATCCAATCATATTTAAAATTATTTGAAATTTACATTTGTTTATCAAAATAGATCTGTGGTAAAACTACTACAGCGGCCTTCCCACTTGGAAACTCGAAAATGAATGTCGATGATGTGTGCACTCATCACCGAAATTGTTTTCCAGCGATAGAGAGGGGAGTATAGAACTTATTTTCTTTAAAAATTTCTTTAAAACAATTATTTCAAATCATATTGAAATATTTATATCTAAAAATACTTTTAAATAAAATTATTATTATATTCCAAAATCATTTGAAATAAATTATCAAAACCCCGAAACTTAATTCTAAATTTCCAATTTATTCTCTTTATTTTACTTTCAAATTTAATTTTAACCAATATCTATAAATTTCACTACTTAACAATCAATATATTACAACTAAATATAATCTTTACAAATTTTTTATTTTATATATAGAAAATATAATAGGCAAAATTATTTCATTCACCTATATTCGAAACAAATATTATGTCGGTATGCCCTATTAACTATTTAGAAATCCCTATTGATGTCATAGCGTCCTATGCACCAACTGTGGGGTGTGTTTCGATCGGCTCCATCCCTACCACCAAATCAACACCTCACCGGACCGGCTCCTTCCCTACCATCGAATCAACACCTCACCGGACCGACTCCATCCCTACCACCGAATCAACATCTCACCGGACCGGCTCCATCCCATGCCCACCGAACCAATTCACTCCTAAGCCACCACCGGTCCAATTCCCCTCACTACCGAACCACCAACTACCGAACCATCCCACACTCCACCCATTACCGAACCAAGTTCCACCATACCAAGGCATACCAGACCAGCACTTCCAGGCCAGACTGCATCAGCCCAGGCCCACCAGCAGCTATATACATCCAAGACCCCTGCCCCCAACCTCACTCTATAAATAGAGGGGCAGGGGTACAACAATGGTAGACAAGTTTGAGAGCTTAAGCACGGATAGAACTTTCAAACAACTTTCATACTCTTGTAATAAAAGCTTTGTACTTGTAATTCGAAGAGAAAAGGAGAATAACATATAAAGTGGACGTAGGCACATTCTGGCCGAACCACTATAAATCTGTGTGTTTTTTACAGTTTAGTCTATCTATTTTATATATTTGCATAAATCACCCAAATCACTAAGAACAATATATAATCAAATAAATCATACGACTTGGAGGTGTTTGCCCATTTTTTGTGCAAACATTTTTTGGTGCTTTCACTGAGAACTGAACTCAGGACCCCCCGCTTACCCCTTTTCCTATCAGCATCGTTCATTACTTGGAAAACATGCCTCCTGGATGGAAGAAAGATGCTAACAAAGGAAAGAACATAACAACTAGCAGTATCCCAGATCCAGTGATCAGAGATCAAGACAATAGTCCGATTCCAACAGCAAATGGAAATTAGGCAAATCCGACAGCCCGTGCTACGGAACAACCGATTACAAGGGCGGATCTGGACAGGGTTATGGCCGAAGTAACTAACCGCTTCACATCTCAACATGAAGCCTTCGTGGATCAACTCATGTCACACTTAAGGGATGCTGAAGAATCCAACCGCAACACTGAATCATGTGGTGAGTCCCAGTCTGGAGGATCTGCGAGACGACAAAGGTCTTTCTTTTTCGAAGAGGCAAACAACAGAAACAGCTATGGTAGGAGCCGAGCCCGGACACAGCCTGAATTCCGACCCGAGGAAACACTTGGAACCGAACCCAACAGGGGAGGTACCAGGCAGGGGTCGGATGTAGCTGAGCCTGCCACGCTACCTAACCATGGAAACACCAATGGACAAGGCCGAGCTGGAGTCCAGCCCGAAGTTGGACCCAAGGAAGTACAGAGGACAGAACCCGGCAGGGGAAGATCAAGGCAAGGGCCAACTGTGGCTGACCCCAGCGTGCCCCCGGTAAACCAGAGGCAGCCATTGGACAATGTTAGGAGTGATAGACGATACCATCCCTACAGGTCATCTGGACGGAATCAATCCCGCAGGGAAGAACCAAACTCATTTCTATCCGCCCCAAGTTCTGATGAAAGGATGGAGCGATTGTTCAGAGAGTGCATCCAACGGGACCAAAGGGATCGGGGGATAGGCGCTAGGGTAACCAGCCCCTTCACCCGCAATATCAAAACTGCCATCACCCCCCGGGAATGGAAAATGCCAACAATGGAGCCTTACAAGGGAACCTCTGACCCCGTCGTACACTTACAAAGATACACACAACATATGCTCATGAGCGGAGCAACAGAGGGAGTGTTGTGTAAATGCTTCCCACTATTCTTGGCAGATCTAGCTACCTCCTGGTTCTGCCATCTACCCCAAGGGTCCATCAGCTCATGGGAAATGTTGAAAGAAAAGTTCATCATCCAGTTTCGCATTCATGTGGAACAACCCAAGGACGCTTATTCCCTATGTAATATCAAACAGAAACCCGGAGAGACAGTGCAACAATATCTAACCCGATTAAACGCCGCAGCGACCGCAGTCCAAGATGCCGACGAGAAACTTATCCTAATGGCCCTTTCAAGTGATGTACATCCGGATACCAAATTTGTTAGGAGATTAACGAAAGAAAAGCCAGCTACCTTACCCGATTTCTCCCATGAAGCCGGGAAATACATGAGACTTGAAGACGCCGCCATTGATAGGCAGACAGAGCAACAAACCAAGGCAGCTCATGGCAACACACCCGTAGTAGCAAAGGACGTTCGAAGAAATGACTCCGGAGACAGTGCTAGGGGCGAGAAGGGAGAAAAACATTTATATAGGCCAGGACCGAGAATTGACTCTTACACTCCTTTAAATCAAACAATCGAAAACATCTTCTTGGCCACCCAAGACGAAGTTAGATACAATCGCCCCCCGCACAAGAAGGAATCAGATAATGCAATTAAGTCTGGAAAATTCTGCCGCTTCCACGAATCTCATGGGCATGACACCAATGTTTGCCATCATCTCCAGGACTTGATTGAAGAACACATCAGAAGGAAGAGACTGGAGCGCTATGTGGAAGGTCAGAACAGGACTTCAACTCCTGCCAATGAGAACCCAGGGCTACCCCTCCCGGAAGTAGGCGGAGGAAATCGCAACACCAGCGGCTCCAGTCAAGAGAAGATAGTGGTCCTTACTATATCAGGAGGACCACACGTCGCCAAAGGAAGCTGGGCAGAGATGGAAAGATACGGTAAGTCACTTAGAAACAATGAAGGCTACTTTAATTCTGTTACAGAAGAACACCACCTGAAACGGAAAGAGAATGATGACATCACATTCAGTAGGCGTGATCTAGAGGGAAGGCAGTAGCCTCACATGGATCCTATGGTCATCTCTACCTGGTTCGGTCCAGCCAAAGTTTTCCGAATTCTAGTAGACACTGGAAGCTCAGTATATATCCTATTCAAACAAGCTTTTGACAAAATGAAGCTGTCAATGAAGGATGTGTCTCCCTGCAGCAAACCGCTACATGGTTTCACTGGAGATGCGAAGATGCCCCTCGGGCAACTGGACCTCTTTGTCGAAATAGGAAGTCATCCCCGCTCCGTTGTGCGAAAACAAACATTTGTGCTAATAGAGAACCACTCGACCTACAACACCTTTTTGGGAAGACCAACCTTGTTTAACTTTCAAATTGTCCTAACCCCATGGTGCATGAAGATGAAATTCCCAACAGATAACGGAGTAGGAGAAATAGAGGGAGATCAAGACGCTGCTCGAGATTGCTATGTAACTGAACTTCGCAATAACCGCAGGAAGGATAAAGGGAAGGATGTAGAGACTTCTCTCTGCAAGAAAAACTTGGAAGCATAGCAATTAAAGAAAGCCCCACCTCTTCGATGTACCAGTGATCCTTTCAACGAATTAGACCCCAGGGACAAGGAGGAGAAGGCCACCACCAAGCCTGCAGAGGCTATGGAATTTGTATCTGTAGACAAACACGACCCAAGTAGACTGCTGAGAGTCGGTCTTAGTTAAGAGCGGAATTGAAGGATCAACTCGTCGATTTTCTTCGCCACAACATGGATGTATTTGCATGGACGCATGCTGACATGACTGGAATCTCCCTAGACATAGCATACCACGTACTGAACATCGATCCCACCAAGGTGGCAGTAAAGCAGAAAAAGAGAAGCATGGGGGCAGAACGATCAGCAGCCCTCGAGGAAGAAGTAAAGAACCTACTTGCCAATAATTTCATACGAGAAGCCATCTACCCAGAGTGGATCGCCAACCCGGTACTGGTAAAGAAGGCTAATGGGAAGTGGCGAACATGCATCGACTTCTCTAACTTAAATGGCGCTTGCCCGAAGGACAACTTCCCACTCCCCCGGATCGATCAACTCGTGGACAACACAGTCGGACACGAACTCTTATCCTTTAGGGACGCATACACAGGATATAACCAGATCCCTATGCATGCCCCCGATCAAGACCACACTAGTTTCATCGCTGACCGGGGATTGTACTGCTACAGAGTAATGCCTTTTGGACTTAAAAACGCCAGAGCTACTTATCAGCGCCTCGTCAACAAGATGTTTGCGGAACTAATAGGACGAACTATGGAAGTTTATGTGGATGACATGCTGGTAAAATCGAGGAAAGCCAACGATCATATAAACCACCTGGACGAGATGTTTCAAGTACTTCGCCAATATGGAATGAAGCTGAATCCTCCAAAGTGCTCCTTCGGAGTATCGTCGGGAAAGTTCTTGGGATTCATCATCCATGCCAGGGGGATTGAAGCAAACCCCGAACAAGTCCGGGCTCTGCAAGATATCAAGATACCATCCACTCGAAGAGAGATGCAAAGCCTAAACGGGAAAGTGGCCGCCCTAAGCAGGTTCATCTCTAAAGCAATCGACAAATGCATCCCTTTCTTCGAAGCTCTAAAGAAAGACAAAGGAAAGTTCGAATGGACTGACGAATGCTCGACAGCCTTCCTTAACCTAATCGAACACCTTCAGAGACCACCAGTACTCTCAACTCCAAATGAAGGCGAAGAACTATACCTATACCTTGCTGTATCGTCCCATTCTTTAAGCGCGGCTTTGGTGAGAGAGGACAACCGCGCGCAGTGGACCATATACTTTGTAAGCAAGAGATTTGCAGGGGAAGAAGCCAGATACCCTAAACTTGAAAAGCTAGCATACTGTTTGCTAATCACGTCACGGAAACCGCGACACTATTTCCAATCTCATTCCATCAGAGTTTTAACTGATCAACCGCTAAGGCAGGTACTCCATCGCCCCGACACTTCCGGCGACTACTTAAATGGTGCATTGAACTGAGTCAATATGATATCACCTACCACCCTCGCACCGCCATCAAGGGACAAGCCATGGCCGATTTCATTGCCGAATTCACTACCAACGAAGGTAAAGATCGATCTGAAATACAAGTGGAATCTCTTTGTAGATGGAGCATCAAACGAACAAGGCTCGGGGGCAGGTATTGTGATAATCACCCCCAAGGGAAGGAAGCTGCACTATGCCCTAAAGTTGGAATTCGCTGCCACCAACAACGATGCAGAATATGAGGCAGTGATAGCCGGATTAGAACTTGCCCTAGAGATTGGATTCGGTTCTTTATGTCTCTATAGTGATTCTCAACTTATTGTAAATCAAATACTGGGAGAATTCCAGACTCGAGGAGAATGACTCACAGCATATCTAAAGAAGACCAAGCTGCTGCTTAATCAGTTGGATCACTATTTAATCAAACACATTCCTCGAGGAGAGAATCAGGAGGCCGACGAACTGGCAAAGCAAGCTAGCATGAAGGACGGCACCACTTCCGGAACAATAACCATCTCAAAGCAACTAGCCCCGAGTTTCGAGCAAGTGAATCTGATAGCTGCAATCGAAGAGGAAACTTGGATGACTCCCATTCGGAAGTACTTACAAAGTGGCACACTGCCCGACGGGTGTAACAAAGTTAAGAAAATTTTGAGGAAAGCTTCCCGCTACACAATACAAGAAGGCATCCTCTATCGGCGCGGCTTCTCTAACCCCTTATTAAGGTGTGTCGCTGGAAGGGAAGTCAAAGAAGTCCTGTCCAACATCCATCAAGGAAGTTGCGGAGATCACACTGGAGGGCAGACTCTAGCAAAGAAAATACTCCGATATGGGTATTACTGGCCCACTTTAAAAAAAGACGCCTTAAACTTCGTCAAAAGATGTGACAGATGCCAGAAATTGGCTAAGATTCCTCGACTACCAACAAATGAGATTACTCAAATGACCAGTCCTTGGCCCTTTGCGGTATGGGGAATTGACTTGATTGGCGAACTGCCGATGGGCCGAGGCGGAGCCAAATATGCTATAGTGGCAGTCGACTATTTCACCAAATGGGTGGAAGTGGAACCTTTAAATAAAATATCTTCGGCAAAAGTTATTAACTTCTTGTTCAAAAATGTTTTATGCAGGTACGGGGTTCCGCACAAAATCATATCGGACAATGGACATCAGTTTGATAGCGAGGAGTTCACCGACTGGTGCCAAGAGCACGGAATTCACAAAAGCTTCTCATCTGTGGCTTATCCCCAGGCAAATGGACAAGTCGAAGCTGTCAACAAAATTCTCAAAACTCTGATCAAGAAGAAGCTTGAAAAGTCAAAAGGCGCTTGGGTGGATGAACTTCCCACGGCACTTTGGGCCTACCGCACGACTTTTAGAACATCAACATGGCATACTCCTTTCTCTTTGGCATACGGATCGGAGGCCATGCTACCAGTTGAAACTATAGTGCCCTCCCACCGTAGGATCCACTACAACCCAGAAGAGAATGAAGAAGTCCTACACATGTCTTTGGACCTAATTGAAGAAAGAAGAAATGATGCAGCACTTAAAGCGGCACTCACAAGCAAAAAGTGGCAGCACGATACAACTCCAAAGTCAGGCACCGCAGCTTACGAGAAGGAGATCTTGCCCTCAAACGGATCTTCCCGCGCCCCGGAGTGCTAGATCTAGTCTGGGACGGACCCTATGTAATTCATAAAGATCTCCACAACGGAGCTTATATTTTGTCAACAGTGGACGGAGAGGTGTTCCATAGGGCATGAAACATCCAACACCTTCGTCGATACTTTTCTTAACTTGTACTGCCCATATGAAGTGAATTAACAATGAGAATCAGTGGACGTAGGCATTTTCGTGCCGAACCACTTTAAAAATCTTATCTCTTTTTAACTTGTTCCTTTATATCTTGGCTGCTTGTTAAGCTTTATCCTTTTCTGTTGAACAAAATCCTGTATAACGGCATTTCCATTCTGGACACTTCACGGCACAACCTCACCTGGACAAGACCTAACAGGTACTATACGAATCTATGCCATCGCCAATGAGACACTTTTGCTCCAGCATTCCTCTGCTGCGGGTTAACTCATTGCTCGTGACGGCCCTCAAAGCCAACTGTAATGAGCCGATTATAAGCCACCGAGACGGCCAACTATAGCCGAGGCAGCTCATTACGGCGTTTGGCTCGCCGGCAACTGTGAACCGATTATAAGCCCCAACATAAGGTGTGGCCAGCCAGGGGCAGTTCACAGTTGACGATCGGCACCCGCGCTAGCCGGCCACGTTAAATCGAATAATACCCACGATTACGGGCCATAATGGCCCGGGTAGTTACCGTGCGCGATCTCGGCTCCGATGTGTCTTAAGTGCAGCTGTGGTAAAAAAGAAAACTCCCCGCAGAGGCGTAAGATGGGTGACAAATGTCTCCAAGACCCACAGCTAGGGAAAGTGACAACAAAACCCGTTTTCCACGAACTTAAGCACATCGAAGGCCTTCCGTGATTGGAAGTTTTACTATTTCTTATATTTCCATTCTATTTAAGAAACTTTCCTCCTATCCTCTATAACAACCCTTAAAGTACAGGACACCAAATAGGATGCACTCGCTAATGGGAATGAGAACTCTCAGCTGGATGACGGGTCACTCAACTGCATTCTGTATTCGATCACACAAGGCATTCAAAGCTACCATCTACAACTAAAAATCGAAAGGGCGGTACTTTCTTCTCTTGTATACAAATAAGTAGCTCTGATATATTCACACATCACATTAACATTGCAAGACATGAAATTATATTTTAAGCGAGAACTTGACATCAAAACACAATTGAATCACTAGCACATGCACAGCTATATTTCTTATGCAACACATCAAAATAATGACAGCGTCCTAATATGACAGAATCATCTTACGTAATAAAATTACATGTAAAAAATAAAGTCGTTCCTTGCAATGACATAATTACAACCTGAAAGTACATTAATGTTTTGGAACTAGTATATACAGGAATGTCAAGTAAAACCAAAAATATCCGGATCAAGCCAAAATAGTCGATAGCTCAGAACTTCATCTCTATCCTTCCGACCCCCCAAGATCTACTTGACTGCAGGATCGGAGCTCCCAGCATGCTAACCAGAGGTCCCACCTGTCCAATTCAGGAGAAGAATCTATTAGATAAACGATAAGCAACTAAGCTATGAAACGGCTAAAAGGGAAGACTTACCAACATCCGTTCCTTGATCGTCGTCTCCCAACTGCACGCCTACCTCCTCGGCAGCAAGAAGCCGCATGCCCTCCTTCACTGCCACTTTCTCTTCCTTAGTAAACTGGGTCGTAACCACATCCATCCTGAAGGCTATACCACCCTCCTTATCCGCATCAGCCTTGGCCTCTTCCAGAGCCCGAAGATAAATCCTGGCCATGATCCGGGGATAGTCATCCATCCAGGATAAGTTGTCCTGCTTCCAAGTACGGAAATACATGTCCTGGAGCATCTCGTCCATCATCCCCTCGTTTTCCTCGAACTCCCTCATCCGGACTTCAGAAGCCAACAGCTTTGCAACGGCAACATCCCTCTCTGATCGGTATCGCGAGCGGTCAGCCTGAAGGGATTTCCTCATCGCCTCCATCTCCTCCTTCAGCTTGGCTTGAGCAAGCTCCGCAGCTTCAAGCTTCCCAGATAACTCCTCTACCCGCTCGAGGTCCGCCTTTCAAACATCGTCTACTGTTGCAATGGCTATATCGATCTGTTCCTTGCAGATGGCCTCCATTTTTCGCAGCTCGGCTCTGCTAGCCTCTTCCATAGTTTTCTTTAGCCGTCTGGAGGCAGCCTCGTGCTGGGAGATCTGGATGGCCTGATCGGCAAGTTGCTTAGCCTGGTTGGCAATCACTAGCCGCAATCTTATGTTGGCACTCCCAATTTCCTCCCCGGCATTGACCAGTCGGGCAAGATTCCCCATCAACTTCCTGGTCTCCTCATCCACCCGATCGATGTTTGCCTTGGCCTCATCCCCCATAGTCACAATTCGAGTGGTCAACAAGTCGAGATCCAAAGATTTAGCCTCATCAAGAACCCTTACCATAGGACTGCGGGGTAGGAGGTGCTCACCGGTAACCTCATCGAAGGAAATATCATGAGAACTCGGGTCCAGATCTGGATGACCCGCAAATGGGTTACGAGCCAAGCCGGGACGATCAACATGAGTAACGGTAGGATTCTCTGATGGATGCGGAGATGGTATGGACTCAGTATCCTCCTCCGTGATATCATGAATAGGCTCGGTTGGGGGCTGAGGTCCAAGTAAAGGTTCGAACATCGAGCGCCTCCTCTTTCTCTTTTGAATATCCTCTTCAATAACTCCGAGAAGAGGACGGTAGCCGACTACGCCCCCGGAACGGTTGGACGAAGGCTTCGGTTTAGCAGAAGCTTTGAGGAGTTTGAATTGCTCGAGGCGGTGCCGAATGTCTGATGTCTTGGCCGCCTTACCCGTTCCTGGAATAAAAACCAAGTGTTACAAGCATGCATGAGACTATAATCCAAGAAACATGTGAAGTTGAAAGAGGAGTCAAAAATTCACCTTGAACCGCCGGAGTAGCCCTAGCTGAAATGCTCTCAGAAGATGGACTGGCACCAGTCCCGCCCGACCCTTCCTCCAAACCCTCAAAAGCTTGACGGAAAGCATCATCCGTCCACTCTTGAATCTCACCTGCTTGCCCAGAGGTCAAGGCACCAACGCCACTACCACTTTGTCCTTCGCCACCATTACCACCATCACCTTCTCCATCGCCTCCGCTCTCCTCCTCGCCTTTTTCCTCCTCTTCACTTTCCTCCTTCGAAACATCTGGTCACGTGCTGGGAGAGGGTCCATCAGTTTTCTTGAGCTTCTTCCCCCGACAACTGGGGGTATCGAGAAGGGTTTCCTCTTGCTGCTCTTTGTCGTGTCCCCTCCTTTGGATTTAGCAGCCCTTTCCTCAGCCGTATCCCTCTGCTTGGCCACAGACTGATGTGGTAGAATCAAGTTGTGTCCCAGGAGAGTGGCATTCCTGATCAGGTAAGAAGCTGACCTATCCCTTCCCGAAATGGCTTCTATCTCCGCGGCCATCTGAACAAGGTGATCGTTCTCCACGATCGCAAAGCCACCTGTCGCTAGCAGGAAATAAAAACACATGAGAAAAAGCATTTCAGTCAGAAAGGAAATTATAAATAAGCTTCAACTTACAGCCAGAGGTGAAGCGGTGGATAGAAACGGAGTCGTCCTGGACGAAGAACCATTCCTTCTTAAACATGGTGAACTTTGAATACAAGTCCAGGACCGGCTTGAAGGACACGGCCGGCTCCAAGCTGATGTATGGAGACCCCTTCTTGTAACCCCTCAAGTTATATAGGTACCGAATCTCTCGGTTGGAAGGGGGCCGCCTATACTTTCTCTGGAAAATCACGAATAGGCACACCATGATAGCGTAGGAGTTGGGCTGGAGCTGGAAAGGGGCCACCTTCAAATAGGTGACGAAGCTAACTATCCAAGCATTGATTGGAGGAATGGCCCCACACATGCAGTGGTACCTACTATAAGCGAAGTATCCTTCAGGGGGATTATATGGCATGACCCCCTTCCCTGGCAACAACATGCGTGCTCTATCAATCCCAAAGGAGCGGGAGATAAAATCAAGCTGCTTTACTTTGAGAGAGCTAGAAAAGCAGTCAGGTGGAGAATTCAGAAGCTCTTGAGGACCATACCCATCTACTAGCGATCTCGGGGTGGGTCCATGACGTTCCGGTCCTGGCTGAGCTGGGGGCACTACGGTGGACTCTCCTTCGTCCTTGGATTTCTTCTTATCTGATCGAGTTTCCACTTTACGAGACATTTATCTGCACCACAAGAAAGTACATCGTTAGAACAGAGGATATAAACATGCAAGTATATGTAGTCCGGAATTTCACTTGTAATTCAAAACATAAAAATTCAAGCATATAAGGTCCATTGGCACTCGAATCATTTGGCAATTCAAGAACGAAAGTTCATTTGGTAATTCAAAGATTTGAGTTCATCCGGTAATATAAGTATATAAGTTCATTCGGCACTTATACTCCACGAAGTTCATTCGGTGAGTCGAGTCCCCGAAACCATTCGGTAGCCTAGAACAAAAACGCATTCGGCAGAAAAGGATCTCACCTGGTTTGGCAAAATAAGATTCCGGTTCGGCTAACACGTTTGATTCGGCAGAGACGATATTTTGATTCGGCAAAGACAGGGGTTTGGTTCGGCTGATAAGGAAAAACGAAAGCGTTAGGCCCCTATATATAAGCAAATGTCAATAACCGGACCAGTTGGTTCGGCATTAGAGACCAGATGATAGCGTCCAAGATGAATGACTTAAAACAAAGCATGACATATACAGGCATATGCCCTACTTTTGGGGGCAAATGTTGGGTGTGTTTCGATCGGCTCCATCCCTACCACCGAATCAACACCTCACCGGACTGGCTCCTTCCCTACCACCGAATCAACACCTCACCGGACCGGCTCCATCCCTACCACTGAATCAACATCTCACCGGACCGGCTCTATCCCATTCCCACCGAATCAACATCTCACCGGACCGGCTCTATCCCATTCCCACCGAACCAATTCACTTCCAAGCCACCACCGGTCCAATTCCCCTCACTACCGAACCACCAACTACCGAACCATCCCACACTCCACCCATTGCCGAACCAAGTTCCACCGGACCAAGGCATACCAGACCAACACTTCCAGGCCAGATTGTATCAGCCCAGGCCCACCAGCAGCTATATACATCCAAGACCCCTGCCTCCAACCTCATCTATAAATAGAGGGGCAGGGGTACAAGAATGGTAGACAAGTTTGAGAGCTCAAGCACGGATAGAACTTTCAAACAACTTTCATACTCTTGTAATAAAAGCTTTGTACCTGTAATCCGAAGAGAAAAGGAGAATAACATAAAGTGGATGTAGGCACATTCTGGCCGAACCACTATAAATCTATGTGTCTTTTACAGCTTAGTCCATCTATTTTATATATTTGCATAAATCACCTAAATCACTAAGAACAACACATAATCAACTAAATCATACGACTTGGAGGTGTTTGTCCATTTTTTTTGCAAACACAAACCAGAATTTATAAATACAAAATCGAACAAATTAACACAATATTAAAACCTTTTTATAACACTAACAAATACGCTCACTCATAATATACACGCAACGACTCATCATAGGGTATTACTACCCTATTAATAAAGAGTCAGACCCCACAAAGTTAAGGTTTATCGCAAAACCAAAGCTCTGATATCAGATGTAACATCCTACCTTTTTGTACGCTTTAAATCGACGATAAACCACACCCGTCAGACTCAATACATACAGAAGGGCGGATTGTTATTGGGGTGAATAAGAAAAGGCAGGGAAAGAAGAAAGACAAAACAGAATCTTGAAGTGGAATGACAAAATATAATAATCAAATAACAGTTCATGAAGCTGTTTACAAAAACATTTGATTATACTTATACAATACATAACAGAGTTACACCTACTAGTGAATAATAAATAATAATGCAGCGGCACAACATGATGTAGTGGAATATAATAAATAATAGTAATACAATCTTCATCTTCGTCCTTCAAAGATAAAGTCTTCGAATCTTGTAATGCTCAGACTGACCCGAGCAAATTGAAAAGACAAAACACTCGGGTCAGAACTAAAAGATCTTATGTAAGTTAAATCTAATATAAGTAATATGAGTAGAACGACGTCAAAGATGTTTATGGGGTTTTACATCTCCTATCCAGTGTCAAACGTGAGTGCAGTAACTTAAGAGATGCTGGGATTCACATCTCCTAAGGATCCGTTAAACTATTTACTATGTAGTAATATTTCGCTATTATAATAATGTTTAATAGTAAAATAAACTTACTTTTAAATAGTGTTAAGGGGCTACCCATATAGCCCTTACCACGTAATAGTCCCAGTAGTCCATCTAGTATCAGCGTATCTCCAGATCGGGAGACTACCCTAAATACTCCATGGGCTACGGGAGAAAACCAAACTCATACATAGCACGATAGGGTAGGTGATACGGCACAACTAGGCAGTGCCAGGGCAGATATACCAATTACGCTTCCGAACCGATGGTAACGCGTAGCAGCTACTACCGGCCACCTCGAGCCACACCCCCAAAATCAAAAAGGGGCCCCAATCAATCACAAAGTAATAGAATGGTATTGAAGGAGTGTGTCCGATAAAAGGTGCTACCTTTTTAGCATGTCAATCGCTCCTGTTTTAGCCATATTATGCCAACTCACGGGAGTCAGGTCCATGTATATACCTCAAAGGAAACGCTGCCACCATCCTACTTCATTCTGAAGTCTCCACCGCGTACACGGTTGTTAAAGTGGTTTTCGGAGTTGGCAGAGAGTATGGCAACTTCCGCTCCCGGTCTCTTTAACAACCAAACGTTATTATAACACCGCGGTCATTCCAAAATAATTTATACTTCAAACCAGAATATAATATCCAATACAAAACCATATAAATATGATATAATTTCCACTTCAAAAACTTAATCAATATGATATCATTTTTATTAAAACCCAAATCAATATAATATCATTTTTTTCAAATATACCCCTTTTCCAAAATCATAGCACTTTCAAATTTATACACTTCGTAGCAAAACATTTGAAATTATAACACTTTTAAAACATAATACTTTGAAATTCATAACTTCAAAACACTTCATTTTCAATAAAACATTTCAATTTCGATATATTTCAAGGCTTTAAATATTCCAAAATTTCAAAACTAAATTTGATAATTTTGATTCAACAATTAAATTTTCTATTGTTTAGTTTTGAAATATTTTACATAATAAATCCATTATCATTTAAATAAAACTCCAATTACAAATAACTAAATATTTCCTTCAATTGATTTATACTTGAAATACTCATTTAATTCACCTTGACCCCAAAATCAAGTTATAATAATTATACCTTATAAAATTACCAATTTAATAAATTTCGCATCAACTTTTTTTTGAGTTTAATTCTTAAATAAGTTTAATTTCAAATAAATCTCCAATTTATCTCCCAACCTTAATTTATTTAAATCATTATACACTCTATATGAAAATAAAATTTAAATACTTACTCACATTTTATTTTAATACAAATCAAACTCTGTTATTAAACTTAATTTTTATTTAACACACTTATACATAGCTTAAATTCAAGCATTTAACTATACATAAAAATAATATGTATATAATATTAAAAATCAATATTCATTAAACCATATTTTTCTTCCCAAAACTATAGAAATCATTTTCAAAATATTTTATATATAGACCACGGTGTCTTTTATAATTTTTATCATTTGGTCAAGTGATATAGATATTTATCGCTTCAGTCCATAATTTAAAATATAAATACGATTATATAACATTTCAAACCGTAATCCCGAATAAAATAAAAATCCATAACCTGTAGTTTATAACAATATAAAATACAACATCCATTCATCCATTCATCCAATATCAATCATCAAACATTTATCACAATCATCATCCAATTCAATCAATAACATCAATATAGAACAGATAATACTTAATAAGAATTTTACTGGCAGTTTATATGCAGTAATAAATTAAATACCAAATTAACTGGCAGTTTATACGCAATAATAAATTAAATAACAATTTAATTTAATAAATTCAATTTAACCGAGATGATGATTAAAAATATGTCAAACAGTCATAAATAAATTTCTAATCACACCAAAAATAAATTTAACACACATAAGAAATTTTAGAAGTTGTAAGTGGGTTAAAACACTCACCCTTTGAATTTAAATTGAATATAAATCCAATTTAAACCCAAAATTTGAACAGTCTCAGAATCCATCCAAAACCAGTGTCGAAACGTTAGAAATTTTAATACGATTCCAGGGGATCCAACCGCGTGTAAATTTGAGTCCGAATGCAAAAGTTATTCAGAATAGAAGTTATACGATAAAATTTTTAAAACAATTAGAATAAAATAAACCATGTCTTCCACGTCACATTCTGGAGCCCGAGAAACCCTATCGACAAAAATCAAATCGCGATCGAACAAAACACAACCGCCACCTTCGAACCCCAACTCCACTTTTTTCCGTGTCTCTGGCGATCTATAGCCCAATCGAACACCACTGCCAACCTCACCATGGCCGGCCGCCCCTGCTCCCCTCGCGTTGCCACATCCGGTGGTCCCTAGTCCACCCGTCGTCGCACGAGAATATGACCAATCATGGTGATTCTAGCAACATCTACCCCAAAAGAACAATGCCGATAGAAAGCACTCGGCCTCCTCTATGCGCCTAGACTTCCTGATTGATGAATCTTGGAAGATCCACAGTTGATTGAGCATCCATACAATGTATGGTCGAAATTGCAATTTCCTGGACGAACGATGACTCCAATCGAAAAGAAATCACCTATCTAACTTGCACTCGTCAAGGGCTTCAAATTGATATAAAATATGATATAATTTAAAGAGTTTGAATTTTGGCTTTGAATTTGATTTGAAATTGCAATTGAGAATTAGGGTTCTGTCTGCCATTGAAAGAGGAGAAGCAAAAAGAATTTTACGTATAGAAATAAGGAGTAAGAAGTAGGCTAGGGTTTACAACGACATATTTATAGGTGGATCAGAAAATAGAAACGATTGGATCGAATCCATTTGAAAGTTGAACGCTCCACGGCCCAAAAAGCCTGTTTCGACTCCGGAAGGAAAATGGGTCAACACATATATCAAAATAGATGTTTTAAAATATTTTAAAATCAATGGAATAGTTTTCAGGTCCAAATTCTATCGTATGAAGAAGCTATGCTAAAATCAAGTTATTTCAAATTGATTTCAATTAATTTCAATTAAATTGATTTCTAGACTTTTGAGTCGTACGATCAAATGACAAGTCCGATCGTTACGAAACTTGAATTTCTATAATAACTCTCTGTTACGGATCCGATGAAACTGGTTTCGTCAAAATCCAAGTCAGTGGAAAAAATGGCTATTTTTACATTAATTAAATAAATTAATAATTTTATTAATTAAATCAAATTTTTAATTTCAATTCTATAATTGACAATTTTTATCATTTTTGATTTCTTAATCATTTACAATGATTTAAACAAATTTAGATGTCAATTTAACGTTGATCCATTCATCAATTTCAGTGTTTAATTCAATTTCATTAAATTCAGAAATTATAATTTAAAATTCCCAAAATCCATTTACTTGATTTTAAATCTCGTTATTCAATCTCTTATCATCAAATAGATAAAATTAACATAGGTTCATGGTTTATTACATTAATATTCTTCAATTTCATCTTAATCTCCATTAATGTAATATTTAAATATTTAATTTCAATTATTTGCAATTAATCTAATTATAAAATTTAAATTCTAATAAATTAATAAATCTTGATTTTCCATTCTTTTTACTCAACCTATTATTATATTATGAATAAAATTTACATCATTACATCTCATTCCCATTATTATTTCATCAATAAATTTTAAATTTTTATTTATTCCAGATTAAATTACCAAAATCTTATTAAATTGAAGAATTCAATTATTGAAAATTTACGGGTCGTTACATCCATGATCCCGATGCTCAGGTGATCGGGGAGCTAGATAAGGATAAACCCGAAGATCACTCAGGGATTCTGAAGCTTGGAATTTGAATTTAAAGGCTTAGGAACCCGGATTTTGGAAAGCAATGGTTAGGCCATCGACAAGGAGACAAGTGATAGAAATGAGCTATCAAGTGGGAAGCTAGGAGGCCTCTTTTAGAGCTGGAGCAGATCAGGCATCCATCTACATCACTAGGGATGAGATATAGATCATGATGGATTTCATCCAGGAGCTACTGATGAAAAGGCAAGAGGAAATGATGCAGACCATTCTTAGGCAATTTGGACAGGCAAAAACAGTAGGAGCTGTAGGAGCTCTGATCCATGGAGTTGGATCAGAAGGACTCAAAAGGCAAACAGATGGAGTGGCTCGGTAGGGGGTATCCCCCAATCAGCAAACTACTGTTAATCTGGGTGGACCTAGACTCAAGGGCACACCACCATATAATACTGGACCATTCCGTAGAGGGATACCAGATGATGAGCCCGATGCCAACATGAATACGGTCGATTTTCTCTACATGCATTGTATCCATGATCTGTGACTGTGATTTGGTGCCTTTATCTGGATTTGGGCGTTAGTGACCAATTTCGACGCTAACATAATACTAAATGTAACAGCCTATTCCTCAATGGGTCTGAATTTTCGCAAAATGGGAAATACAAGTCCACTAAAGTACGGACCATTAGTGTCCGGTATCCTGCAAATAACAAAAGAATATCATAACACTTTTGATATAAACTTACAACAAAAAAATAAAGTATAATAAAAACATATTATTACTGACCAAGGCTAACACAACTAATCATTAGTGACCTTGTCAGTTTTGAGCATGCATAAAGAAATTTGTCCTCCCATCGTTCCTGCCTTGTTCCGCTGCATGTCCCTCTAAAGCTATCCCATTGGTTGTAATGTGGAAGGGCTAGAACAACATTCTGGTAAATCCAAATTGTATATTTAATATATAACACTAGTTTATGTCGATTGCCGTCCATTTCATGTTATGTCTGTAGTTTTACTTAGTCGCCCTAACTTCACATATGCGTACAATATGCCTCATCTATTCGAGATAGATAATAACTACACACACACACACACACACACACACACACATATATATATATATATATAAGTGCCACTGTCCCTGTTTGGACCAAGATATTTCTCCGCCAGTACCCATAACCCAATACCTTGTCAAGATCCGTTTTTAACATAATATCGCATTCTCAATATCGTGCATCCAAGGAACCCCCATAATGCCTAATAACCGCATTACAACTATTTAGCTATATTATACTTTTTTTTAAAGACCTCTACCAAAAGATTATCCAGCCTTCCCTCCTAACAATGGACTAACCAACAAAAAAATATGAGGCGGTGCCTATCCATAACTTGATTTACACAAGTAGGAGGTGTTGTCCACTTAGGCGTAGGCCCTGTCTTTCGTTGACCATTCAGGATCAATGATGATCGCGACCTATGTAAACAGCTCCTACCCTTGTGTATATGGTACCAATCAAACTGTTATAGCACCAAGCCTATCTCATCCTTTGCAAAAACCTACCTTTTCGATCCTTAGAAATTGACAATAATACGTCGATGGTATTCACGTGCCGGAAAGATGGACTGTCGGGGTGACAAAAGAAAAGAAGATTGAATAGAAAATAGAATCTCACAGGAGAATAATTTACAATATCAATAATCTTTACAGCAGAAATTTTTGGAATACATATCAGAGGCTAAACTAGATTCAGCCTGGATAGTTATAAATCTCTGTCCTTACAAATGCTGACAAACAACAAACAAATGTAGTAGTGGAAGCATATAATAGAATACATTTATACATTGATGAAGATCTCCAGCTCTTCTTTAGAAACTCCAAGCGCCTTGAACTAAACCTGAAACTACTTAGATTTGATTCGAGTATTGAAAATACTCGGATCAATAAATCATCTTGAGATACTCGAAATTTTAGATGTATAGATCATTCTAACGTCAATCAAAATCTTTGAAAAGAAGGGTATCCCATGAGACCACACCTACACATAAATACGGATGGGATATTATCTTATGATAATTTACTAAAGCACTTTGATATTATCTTTAATGACATTCTTTTGAAACACTGTTCAAATAATATGAAAAAGTAAAGCATCAATAACCGGACTAAGACTATGGTAATATATCTGGACTAGCTCAAACAGAATATAACTGGGTGGAATATATGATACCAAAGAAGCAACTAAAAAGTTTACAAAGCGTTATAGCTATTTTGGGAATACAATCAAAGCCGTAAAGCTTGTATTGGTGTTGGATTTCTGACATGATATGGAACTAGTGGCCCGATGTGGTGTTTTAGTTGCAACAAACATATATCCAATGGCTACACATCTAAGGGCTCAGACGCCACTATAATCCTGTCAACAACCGATAGGAATCAATATCAATAGCTACTCATCGAAGGACTCAAATGCCACTTATTCTATCCAAGGAAGGATGTAGCCTTTTTGCATTTTATTCGATTCGTAAATCTATCTTATAGAATACATAATATTTCATATCATTACCGGGTTGTGAGGCTAGAGAGGTTACGCTCTTCTTTTCATAAAGCCATACTTTGTTTTTCACAAAGCCACGCTTTATTCTTCCACAAAGCACATTCCAGTTAGAATGCCACATTGACATTCCTTCGTTTACTACTGACTTTCGTGAACACATAACCTTTGAGCCCATTCATCTTAGAGAGAAGTGTTAAGCTAAGAGAAGTTTCCTTCTCCGTCAGCAAGCGGATGTATGTTTGTAAAAGTCAACGTTTGTAATCTTAGAAATGCAATCGTCCATACAAGTTCGTTTTGGGACAGAACGAAACCGAGGGCACTCATCCTACCAAATACTTTTGGGAATCACCCTTAGGATTAGTAGCGTGTAGTCCTTGCAGTATAAAGATTTCAAAACATGACAGGACCATTGCTACAATAAATATCTCTATATTGGGAATGACCCAGTGAATGTCAATAAGAAGCCCTTTCACAATGAAGATCTTCAGTCTTCAATAATCATCATCTTCAACATGTCTTTATCATTAAGATGCCTTCACTTTCGAACTATATACTGGTTCGAAGTGGTTTTCAGATAGGATTTACCCAAATCCAACCTCGGTTCCTTCGAACCAATCATCGTCAAAAAGAATTAGGTATATAGTATTTATCAAACAACATCCAATCAATTAATCTTAAGTATAGGAATTAAACTAATTCCAAATAATTTATTTAAATCTCATATTGGAAAACATTATTAAGCAAAAAGGATCATGAAAATTAAATAAATTCTACTCAATATCAATTTCTGTATTCAACCTTTACTATCCGTCGAATAGCAGTTAAATCACCTTTTAAATTCGTAGGGATAGTACGATTTCCCTCCTCAGAATTTGATACCAAGTGTAAGAAGATTATCTCTATGCAATCCAACTTGTTTAAATTTGGAAAATTTAATCTTTTACACTTAACTCGTTTCCAACACTTTTGACCTTATATAACCCTTGCCCAGGAGAGGCCAAGTGATCCGGTGCACTAGTTGCTTTTGAACATCTCCTTAGTTTAAGCACCCTACTCGAATCTTATGAATAGAAAAATCCAGTCCACTTGTCGGCTTTTAGAGTCAAGATTAAAACACTTTATTTTGATAGTTTTTCTTTAAATTGGTTATTTAAACTCTCTAAAATAAATTATAATATCCTCAAATCATCATTAAAACACTTAATTATTTATTTGAAATATTTATAAAAGATAGGGAGAGAATAATTAAGTTTAATGTCATATTTCAAAGTTATTAAAAACTGATGCAAAACGTGCTACTAATAGTGCATTAAATGCTTATTTGATAAAAACAACTTTTCTATCATTTAAAGATTCATTTCTATAACTCAAATCTCTTTTTAAACATTTTAAAAGATTTATAAAATTTGTTTTTTATTTTTAAACATTTAAAAATAATCATTTTATATCAATTTCAAATTCAGGTTTTAAACTGCAAAACTGTGATTTTTCTAAAAACTTGTTTTACTCATATTTAACATTTACAAGATGAAATCTGGATTTTCTTTCTCCATTTAAAAACCATGGACATAATAATCTATAAAATTCTTATCTTGAAAAATTATGAGCTATATTCCATTTCTTGTATACTCATTTGAATTCTTCGATGCGAAATCGTGAACTATCGTTACGCGACGCACCTAGTTTTGACTTGTTTTTCAATTTCTTCTCAAACTCCATGGAAACACTTTTATACGTTTATAAAATATTTCTAAACCATTGAAAACTCGTTTTAAATAATATTTTCATATTTCATTCCATATTACAATTTTATAATATTATTATATTCTTTTCAACCATTTTAGATATTTTAAAATCATTAAGAGGCTAAATAACTTTATACACTTTTCATTTGGATTTATTAACTGAATAGGGTTAGTTTACTAACATTACCTAACTTGAATATTATTTTCACATCACCTGCTTATGGAATTTCACAACCAAGCTATTAACTGTCTTAACATGCATATAATCATCCAATTCTCAATCGATCCTCAACCAAGCATATAAATTAATTAATTGAACATACTTAATAATATCTTAAGGAGTTGAGTAATTTAAAGATAACTCAAGTACTCACCTTTGTCTCTAACTAATTCTTCTTACCAACATTCTTATCCAGTAGCACTTCATTATCATCACTAAACCTAACCAAACTCCATCAAATCAATTCCTTCTTCACTTAAACCTAGAACCATGCTTCTCTCTTCTAAACCACAAAACCATCCTCCATCACCATGTTTTAGTTCACGGCCATCCTCCCTCCTCCACTTTTCTCACTTACATGATCCTCAACATCCACCATTGCTCTTGGCCTTGAGCCGTCATGGGCATGGATGCCCCACCATAATACATTACTATTTGGTATGCTAATGATGTTCTAAGGTTTTTCACAAAGTTTAGAGGCGATTAGAATTTGTTTGATATGATTTCAGGAAAGCTAGAGAGGAGAAAGAAGAAGATGAAGACATTAAAGATAAGAAAAGAGCTTGAGAAAGAAGAAGAAGAAATTTTTTTGTGTGTGAATAATCAGAGGGTATGCTTGTGTATTTATAGGTATAAAAAGTTTACAAAATATCTTTAGGTAAAAAGACGAAGATACCCATTCCTTAACCATTAAGCTAAGGTTACTCCATCTTTAATCCACATTACTTCCATCACCCATCACATTGTCCTTTGTCTTTTGCCTTCACACTTAAGGAAATGAATGTGGATGCATTTATGGCTAAAGGGAAGAGTTTGTTTGGATTTGATGTGATTTGACTAGATTTTGTTTAGATTTGTTAACTTTGCTTAATTAATTTTTCACTTATTTTATTTAATCTTTATTAGTTCTAAATACGCTATAATGTGTTAGTATGTTCATATAATAACTATTCAAGTTGTAAAACATTTAGACAACATATACTTAACAAAAACGTTGATTTTCTATAAAACTTTTTACAGTATCATTTTCTATTTTTAATCAAACTATACATGTTTGTAAACCAAACTTGAAAATAATTTTCTTGCCATCTTTAATTAATTATAAAAAGACCATTTGAGTTATAAAACTATATTAAATAATAGTAAAGTTTAATTATAAAATACGACGTCGATTTGTCAATATGCGACGAAGTTTGTATACTTTTATAAAACAAGTATATATATTTGTAAAACCAATATAAACCATTTTTTATTATTTTACAACAAATCAAAATAGATTATTTATAATTCAAAACACTTATTTGATCATATTTTCAATTTTATTGAAAATTAACTTTTATCACTTTTACGATAAAAGTCCAAACTCTCTATTTCGTAAATAAGTTCTAAAATAAATTTATCATTCTAACTTATTGTACAAAAATTGATTATTTTTTTGAAATAAACCTATATTTGAATATTTTAAAATTATATATTACAATTTTCAAAGTGATAAAATTATGGGCCGTTGCATATTTCCCCCTTTAAAAGAATTTCGTCCTCGAAATATCTCCAAAATAAAAACCCAACTATGTATAAAATGCCCTTTGCTTTTGTACTTGAAACAAACTATATCATCTCGTACCGGTTTCTCCTTCTTCCTTTTTACCATGTCCGTACACAAGACTGCGTAATATCCTTCTTTTAGACATCTAAAACAATAGACGCCCGTATAGGGTCATATTGTTTCTTTTTCTTCATCTTCTTCTACTGCTCATGCTCTTCATGCTTGTTTTGGAGTTAACCAAAACTCATTACTTTGTAATAAGCCATCTTGCCCTTAAGTGATATACCAAAATATTATCAGAAGGGCAAAAATCCTTTTTATCCAAATAACTTGATGTTGACTTGCTCGGATTTGGACTTGCCTTGATCGTAGCATGATAAAGAGAATAACTTACCAGGTATTCGGTACCATTCACCCAAGCCAACATCTGAATAATACTTAGAAGATTATTCCAATCATCAGTAAACAGATCAAGACCTTATTCATTGAACTTTCCTAAGGGAGTGTATCTTATAAAATTTCCTAATCATACAAGTATCTATATCTTTTGAAAAATATTCTTTTTATATAAAATATAATCTTTTCAAAACAGTGTGTTGTTTTATCTTGTTTAAGTATTTAGGAATCCCTATCGATTACAGAGCGTCCCCTGTATTGATTAGAATCCATAAACCACTCAACAGGTAAATTAACACAAAACATTTTAATATTCATTAACAAACACATGCTTATATATACACATGCACACACTATACTCTCAAACTAATTTTAGAGTGTTACTAACCGTATCCCTAGTGAGTTACTCGTCCTAGAGCATTACTATCCTATCTATGATGAGACATTACTAAAATCAGGCTAAGGTATTAGAGGAACCTATGCCTCGATACCGAATGTAAAGATCCAACTTTATCGATTAGAAATCAACACTAATACATTCGCTGTATTCATACATCGAATTTTTTTGAAATACATATTAGAGTCTAACCTTGATTCAGCCTAAAAAGTTATAGATCACCTCCTTACAAACGTTGAAAAAGTACAAACATATGTAGTAGATGAAGCAAATAATAGAATGCGTTTACACATTGATGAAGATCTCCAGCTCTCCTATGGAAACTCCAAGTGTCTTCAACTAAACCAAACCTGAAACTGCTCAGATCTGATCCAAGTATTGAAAATACACAAATCAGACTTGATAAAATAGCATGAGATACTCGAACTTTTAAATGTATATATCATGCTGATGCTAATGAAAGCCTTTGAAAAGAAGGGAATCTCATAAGACCAGCCTATACACAAATACAGATGGGTTTTTATCTTACGGTAACCAAAATACTCTATACTGAAAAGACTTTGATGTTATCTTTAATAACATGGAATACTATTCAAGTAATATATCAAAATAAAGTATCTATATTGGACCAAGTCTATGGTAATGTATCCAGAATAGGTCGAACGAAATGTAACTAGATGGAATATATGATACCAAAGGGGGTTAACTGAAATGTTTGCAAAGCATTAAAGCTATTATGAGATTATAATCAAAACCGTAAAGCTCATATTGGGATTGGATTTTGAACATGTTGAGGAACTATTGGCCTGATGCGGTGTTTTGGTTGCAACAAACCTATATCCAATAGCTACACATCCAAGGACTCAGATGCTACTATAATGTCGTCAACAACCGATGGGAATCAAAATCAATGGTTACTCATCCAAAGACTCAGACGCCACTTATTCTACCCATGAAAGGTTGTAACCTTTCTCGCATTTCGTCTATATCCCGTATTTTTGTCTTGCAGACCATATAATATCCCATATCATTACCGGGTTGTGAGGCTAGAGAGGCTATGCTCTTCTTTTCATAAATCCATACTTTGTTCACAAAGCCACGCTATATTCTTCCACAAAGCACATTCCTCTTAGAATGCTACGTTGTCATTCCCTCAATTACTATTAACTTTCACAAACATACAACCTTTGAGCTCTTACACCTTAGAGAATGCTATTAAGCCAAGATAAGTAACCTTCTCCACCACCACGCAGATGTATGTCTGTAAAAGTCAATGTTTGTGATCTTAGAAATGCAATGTTAGACATTTTTCCATGCAAGTTTGTTCTCCAACTGAACGAAACCGAATGCACTCCTCCTATTGCATCCTTTTGGGAATCACCCTTAGGATCAGTAGCAAGCAGCCCTTACAGTACGAAGATTTTAAAACATGACAGGACCACTTCTATAATAAATATCTCTATCTTAGGAGCAACCCAGAGAATGCCAACAAGCAGTCGTTGCACTATGAAGATCTTCGGTCTTCAATAATCATCATCTTCAAATGTCTTCATCATCATGATATCTTCAATTTTGAATGTACATATTGGTTCAGAGTGGTTTTCGGATAGGAGTTACCCCGACCTCGATTCCTTCGAACCAATCATTGATAAAAAGATATCAAGTATATAAGTTTGTCAAATAACAACCAATCAATTAATCTTAAGTATAGGAATTAAAATAGTTCCAGTTCATTTATTTAAATCACATATTGGAAAACAATATTGAGTAAAAGGGATCATGGAAACTATACTAATTCTACTCGATATCAATTTCCGTATTCAACCTTTACTATCCGTCTAATAGCAGTGATATCACCTTTTAAATTCATACAGAAGGTATTGGTTCCCTCCTTCGAATTTAACACCAAATGTAAGAAGATTATCTCCATGCAGTCCAAGTTGTTTAAATTTGGAAATTTTAATCTTTTATGCTTAACTCATTTTCGACACTTCAACCTTATCCATCCCTCATCCAGGAGAAGCCAGGTTTGCTGTGGCATTGGTTTGTCTGACACATCTCCTTAGTTTGAGAACCTCGTCTAAATCTAACAAATAGAAATATCCAGTCTATTCATCGGCTTTTCTAGACAAGATTAAATCACTTTATTTTGAAAACTTTTCTTCAAATCATTTATTTAAACTCTCTAAAATAATTTATAAAATCCTCAAACCATATTTAAAACACTTAGTTGTTTATTTTAAAACATTTATAAAATATTTGGGAAAGAATAATTAAGTTTAAAGCCATGTTTTAATTGTTATTAAAAACTGCTACAAAAAGTACTACGAATAGTGCTTTAAAGGTTTAATTGATAACATGGCTTTTCTATCATTTAAAAATTTATTTCTATAATCTCTTTTAAAACATTTTAAAAGATTTACAAAATATATTTAATACTTTTAGACATTTAAAAACATTCATTTTAAATATATTTCAAATTTGGGTTTCAAACTACAAAACTGTGATTTTTCTTAAAACTTGTTTGACTCATATTTAAAAATTTACAAGATGAAATCTTGATTTTTTTTCCTTCATTATAAAACTATGGACATAATCATGTGGAATTTTTTTATCTCAAACAGTTCCAGGCTATATTACATTTTGTATACTCATTTGAATTCTTCGATGCGAAATCACGAATTATCGTTACACGATACGCCTAGTTTTGACTTGTTTTTTTAATTTCTTTTCAAACTTCATGGAAACACTTTTATATGTTTGTAAAACATTACAAACCATTTTAAACTCGTTTTAAACATTATTTTCATATCTCAAACTCATATTTCATCCATATTATAATTTCATATTATTAAAATATCATTTTCAACTTTTTCAGATATTTTAAAATCATTAAGAGGCTAAATAACTTCATACACTTTTCATTCGAATTTATTAAACTAACTAGGGTTAATTTACTAACCATTACCTAACTCGAATATTATTTTCAAATCAATTGGTTATAGAATTTCATAACCAAGCTATTAACCATCTGAACATCCATATAATCATCCAATTCTCGATCAATCCTCAACCAACCAGATAAATTCATTAACTGAACATACATAACAATATTTTAAGGAGTTGAATAATTTAAAGAAAACCCAAGTAGTCATAGTTGTCTCTAGATAATTCCTCCTACCAACATTCTTATCCAACAACACTTTACTATCATTAATAAACCTAACCAAACTCCACCCAATCAATTCCTTCTTCACTTAAACATCACCTAGAACCACTTCTCTCTTCTAAACCACATAACCATCCTCCATCACCATCACTTAGCTCACGGCCATCCTCCCTCCTCCACTTTTTTCAAGTTCAATCTCCTCCATATCCACTATTGCTCTCGGCCTTAGGCCTTCGTGGACATGGTGCCACAAACCTTCCACTATACATTACTAGTTAGTTATCAAATGATGTTCAAAGGTATTTGACAAAGTTTGGAGGAGATTAGAGTTTGTTTGATATGATTTCTAGAAAGTTAGAGAGAAGGAAGAAGAAGATAATGAAATAAAAAGAAGAAGAATAGATCTTATGAAAGAAGACGAAGAACTGTAATCGTGTGTGAAAAACAAGAGGGTATGCCTACGTATTTATAGGAATAAAAAGTATACAAAATATATTTAGGTAAAAAGACAAAAATACCCTTTCCTTAACAATTAAACTAAGGTAACTTCCATCTTTAATCCACATTACTTCTACCACCCATCACATTATCCTTTGTCTCTTGTCTTAGCACTTAAGGAAGTGAATATGGATGCATTTGTGGCTAAAGGGAAGATTTGTTTTGGATTTGATGTGATTGACTAGAATTTGTGTAGATCTGTTAACTTTGCTTAATTAATCATTCATTTAGTTTAATTAATCTTTGTTAGTCCTAAATACGTATTTATGTGTTAATATGTTCGTATAATAACTATTCAAGTTGCAAAATGTTTACACTACTTTTATTTAACCAAACATTGATTTTTGACCGCACGTTTTATGGTCAAATTTTGTATTTTTAATCAAACTATATACATTTGAGTTTCTATCATCCTTAGTTAATTAAAACAATATCATTTGAGTTGTAAAACCATTTTAAATAAAATTAAACTGCAATTATAGAATACAATGCCGATTTGTCAACGTGCGATGAAGTTTGTATGCTTTTATAAAACAAGTATATATGCTTATAAAGAAAATATAAACCGATTTTTTATTATTTTATAACAAATAAAAAATGGTTATTTATCATTCAAAACACTTATTTGATAATATATTCAATTTTATTGAAGAACGACTTTTGTCACTTCTAGGATGAAAATCCAAACTCTCTATTTTGTAAATAAGTTTATCATTCTTATTTAATGTATAAAAATGATTATTTTTTTAAAACAAACCTATATTTGAATATTTTAAATCAAATATTCTTATTTTCAAATAATAAATTTATGGATCGTTACATCATCCCATTTAGATTGATGCAATGACTCAACTTTTCTACCCTCGAATGTCAATACTAAATACATCAACTATATTCGTGTGTCACGCACCCAAGTGCACAGATAGATAATTAGGGTAACGAATAGAACAGTAGAGAAAGAACACAACATCAAGATCTAACAATAGAATGGTAACATATTATATCTAAAAGATAATACAAAGGGTTACTTCAAATACAGAATAATTTTAGAGTCACTAAACCAATATACTATCATCAGCCTAGTCAGTTATAACTACTTGTCATCACAATGATAATACATACATCCATAATATAGTGCAACGAAAATAGAAATAGAGAGATAACGGAAACCTCTAGCTTGTGTCCTAAACTCTAAAGCATCCAAAGTATGACATGCTTTACTCGGCCTATACGAAAGAGTGTACGTAGAATTTATGAAAAACAAAAACCATGTATCAAACACAAGTTTGATACAAGAAAACTCAAGATATATGCACCCATATATCATTAACTTTTGAGACTGTATGAATCATAGTAACAATTTTTCCCTTCAAAGAAACCAACCATTCATTAAGTTAACATAGTGATATATAAATGATGTTTAGTGTGTAGAATATAAATTAGAAAATAGGTATGTTGCTTGCATCTTACAACACAACAATGTTAGAAGTATATCTAAAACAACTAAGGTACATTCACATATGAATTTTCTATGGAGACGCCTCTAGTAAACCGAAGGGGACTTTATGCGCTAGGATCGAAAACTACCTTTTGAGCATCATATATCTAAAGATAAAATATACCATATGGTAAAATATAGCTGGTCCATGCTTAAACATGGTATGAACCATGTGAAACCAAGTGTCAACAATTCCCACCAACAACATCGATAATCATACCCTAGATACAGAGTTGATTTACTCTATCGTGAGATAGCCAAACCACAAACTATGCATGCTACTTTTTCTATAGCTATTTCTGATGTCGAGTTCATGTTCAGCATCCCTCACACAAATCTTCATCACTCAAACTTTACACAAATCACTCTATGGATTCCCATATAGCCATTTTGAAAAATGCTAACGCTGACCCTCTTCCTTGGACATAACCTTAGGATCGATAGTTTAACGTTATGACATAAGTCTGAAATGTTAATACATACCTCTCCCTTGGATTTAACCTTGAGACAGACAACTCTTCGTTATAACATTCCACTTCACAAATGCTTTCATAATATAAACTCGTATAGTAGTTTTGAAGTGGTATTCCATAAGTAAAATACTTACCGATCCTGGACACTTCAAAACTATATCGATGAATTTTTAGTAAACTCGATTCCATTTCTTTTTGAAGTTTATGAACTATATAAAGAGGTGTCCTTAGGAAATCTTATATATATAAGTTCCTAAAGCCAGATACACTTCATACCAATGCTCCTCCTTATGGGATCTTAAATCATATGAAGCCATGAAGCTTTTAGACACTTCTTAAGTTATAATTTGTTAAATTCGATGGTCAGCTAATTACCTATCTAGTTCTAAAAATGATTGCTTATAGAAATCAAGGTTTACATACTTAATACGTTTCTAACCTTCCATGTTAAAATATTCCTCTACCAAGATTGAACGTGTGGGTTAGATGTAATGACCCGTGTTTACGTATTACAGGATTGTAAAATATTTTTATTTTATTCATATGTGGTCGTATAATTCTATAATTATTAGATACGACTGTTAAGGACATCCTGCACACATATGACTTATCAAAATTTTAATGTGATAATTTTTCCCATGTCAACTTTTTTTGGGCTATAACTTTTGATATGAGTTGAATTAGGGTCTTAAGCTAGTTAAATTGCTTAGGATGATGGTTTCTCATTCTATAAAGCGGTCATACAAAAAACATACTTACGACTACAAAGTTATGCCTTTCAAAGTCTTTAAAGCTGTTGACCAAGATTAGTGTGTAACTAAGTAAGCCCATCCGTGAGCCCATTACTCTAGTTGGGAATTATTACAATTAGGGGGCTAAATAGTCAACTTAAAATTTTTTGCTCTCATTCTAAATCAAGTTGAGACCATAATTAGCCTAGGTTCATCCTAATTTCATTCAAAATCACTCAAATTGCTGTCTAAATTGAATTACATTACGGATTAGAGATTAGATCATCTACTTTTTTGAATTGAAGTGCATTCCATTACTGTTCGGAACGGATCAACATTCATATTAGTTGAATTTGTAATTGGTGAGTGGCTAATGCCTTCTCACTATACTATGCATGTTTATACAGTAGAATCGCAGGATTTTACGTGTTTTAATTCGATTTTTGGAAATAAAACCTCTTCCAACATTAATTACATGTTAAACTACGTATATGATTTTGATTGATTAGATTTTTAAACTATGTATATGATTTAGATTGATTAGAAATAACCCTTGCGCGTGCTCATATATTCATCCTATATGTAGATCTTTGTTAGAAATTGATTTGTTTGTTGTATTATGATTGGCTTCATGCATGATTGGATGAAATTGCTTGTAATTCTATGTTGGGTGGTATGATTTGATGTTTTCTAGTGTTGTAATTGAAAGAAAGTTAGGTCGTAGAATTGAGTAAATCAAAGGAAAAGATGGTTGGAAGTAGATGGAACTTGGAGAGGAAGCTCTAGAGTACGAGAGGGCTTGGGGTTCTAATTGTAGATTTAGATTCTTTAGGCACAAAAGTCAGCATCAACATGAGAGGTCAATATCGAGTTATGTGGGTTAGTCCAACAAGTCGATGACTTTGGGGAAAGCAAGGATGTTGTTTGTAGAGGTTGCCTAAGATGATGGATAGATGATTATTTAAGTGTTCAAGATTGTGATGAATTTTTTCTAGGATATGAAGTAGGATGATTTGAAAAGAGGACTTGGTCTATGGCGACTTGATTTGCGTAGAGAAGTAGGGGTGAAAGTATCTGGGCATGGAGTATTAAAAGCAAGGATAGAGTGAAATAAAACTTAGCCATAGATTGGCTAAGTGGAGAGGTCAGGGCCGAGTTTAGAGTTTAGGGATGAGTTCTACGCTTAGATCCAAATGGGATGAAACTTCTAGAAGATGAAGTAAAGGTCCTTTAGATCTGCTGGAGATGTTGGCTCATTCATATTAGGTTGGATGATGATTTAATTGCCTGTGAATAGCTATGGTCTTCAGATAGTAGCTCGTGTTGGGAATAGGGCCCAAAGATGGTGGCTCGCAAGGATGGTAGGCCGCATGATCGAGGAATGTGGAAGGGTTCCTTGTGAATAATGGAAACTAGATTGAGTAAGAAATGCTTGGTATACAAATGGATCAAATGTAAGCTCGAGTGTATGTGCTAAGGTATCTTAATGACTCAAAGAGTTTTCAATTGTACTCGCAGTAGGGGTATTGTAAGTGAGGATGCCCATGGGTCAATGAAAGGACTTATATACCCTAAACTTGAAGCTTTGGGTCTAATGTCCAGCTTTGGCCAACGAGACACGTATCCAGCTTTGGGCTGAGAGATACTAGAGCACAACAGAGAACTGGGATTTCAATTAGTACTTGGCTTTGGGGTCATACAAGTTATCATATATTCAAAGCATATGGAGTGATAGTTGGGACTGTTTGATGGATGTGAATGCTATAGTTTCTTTGTTTGTTTTCATTAATAGGCTATCACTCTTAGGTATTAGGGGAAGTAGGTTTTAGAGATATGAGTACTTGGAAGGCTAAATCCCTTATTTGTGTTGTAATATATCATTATGATATTATAGAGTAGCGTATTATAGTTTTATGTGCTAACTCCATGGTTGTAAAGACAAGCCAGGTATGGTTCATGTACTCTTATTCCTTACCATTTTTACCCGTTTATTATTTTGAGAATCATTTATTACACACACTAGACAATGCTGTCGAACCCAAGTTTTTATTGTTTGCCTCTTAATATTTTAGGTACTCTTAAATGAGTAGACTAGGTGACAGGTCTAGGTGATGCAGTATTTGTTTGGAGGATGAGCTAGAGGGAGCTATCTTATATTATATACATATATGGAGTATGCTTATTCTGTTGTGTCGCCCTATGGAGCCTTAATGGCGACTGCTTACTATTAGTATTTGAGACAGCTGTTGAGTTTGTTTCCCATTGTACGAACTCTATTATGAATGTATAACTCTATGGATATTATGCTCTAATGATGATGGTCTATTCATATTGCTATTACTATCTCGTTTTTTTGTATGTGATATTATATTTTGTCCATGTGTTATGAGATATACGATAGGTTATATGCAATATTGGTTTATCTCAAACTTGATGATTTTCCTATATCGGCCAGGCATGGATAGCACACTATTTATATACTATTTGTGCTAGTGGTGTAGGGCGGTCATCATATTTGGTATCAGTGATATGGTTACATGATTAACTAGAGTTGATACCATGATCTAGTAGAGATAGGGAAGGTGTTATAACATTAGACTGGATCGAGAATATGTATATATATGAGAGAGTGCGTACTTGTTATAAGTTTGGTTTTCAAATATATAGTAATATATTATATGCTATAATTCACTTGCACATGAGCACTATAGACATAGTTTTTATGGGAAACTTGTTACAGATAAGAATGAACTGGCATATAAGAAACGCTGTGAGGAATTCTGCTTTAGGAGTAGAGGAAGGAATGGGATCAGGAGCTTCTACGCCTAATGTTAAAGCCTTATTTAATACTATAATGGCTAATATGATGAGGAATTCTTTTGGAGAGGTGATAGGAAGAGGTGCCCCAATGCAAGCCCTAGGTTGATTTTTCCAAGTTAAGCAAGGATTAATCCACTTTAGGAGGAAAGCTATTCTAGTGAGTGGATTCAGCCATAGAATTACAACACAGGTTGGATACTTGTAAGCACATCTTTGGTGATATGAAGGTGGAAGATGTTATAAAGAGAAAGTTGATGGCTTAGAGACAGCTTTGAAGCTGCGCCATGAATTGATGGAATGTTATTACTATTGCTACTCCAGAGGATCAGTTTACATAGGATATGTTCAAGGCAAGGTTCGAGGACAAGTTTATTATGTTGCTCAAAAGTCGGTTCTGTTTAGAAAATTTTCTGACCTTAAGCAAGAAGAGATGATAGTTTCTTAATATGTGGCATAATTTGATGCCTTGTTTAAGTGTGATATGTCATTCGTCATCACTCCCTTGAAGAAAAATGAGATGTTCATCATAGGATTGGATGACTATCTTAGAGTGAGGTTACTGGATCATGTGGATGAGCCTTTTGACAAGCTAATAGAGAAGGCTCTTCGACAATAGAGCTTGTAACCTAAGGCTAAGACTGTTACTATTGTTTCTATGGATAAATAAGAGCCAAAGGTGCAGCAAGGCGGTGAAGGCAAGAAGAAGTGGAATGGAAAGAGAAAGAAATCCCAGGGAAAGGGCGGTAAGAAAAAAATAGGAACCTGCTTGCTTTGGATGCAAAGAAAAAGGTCATTTGATTTAAGACTGCAAAATGACCGAGAAGAGGAAATGTTACAACTATGACAAACCTGGGAATTTGAAGAAGAATTGTATGGAACCGGTAAAGGATAAGCAGGTAGTGAAGGCAATGCTTTGAACGCAGTCCCGACTTCGCCGAATGCTCCCTAGGCAAAGGAGAAGGGGATGAGAGTCGTCATTCATGGTATGCTTTCTATTGGTGATGTTTCTGTTTGAATTCTATTTGGTACTGGTACTTCTCATTCATATATCTGTAGTGAGCTAGTAGATAGATTGGGATGGAACTTGACATAGTAGATCGACTCAAATCGTGACGAACCTCATTGGAAGCTCCACTAGCCTTTGCATGGTTTTTTGTGGCCAACTTTTATTGAGTCATGGATGTTCTTTGGTTTATGATTTCTTTGTTTTGAACTTTATTGGGTTCAGGATTGCCTCGGGTACGGACCGACTTATGAAATATATGGCCATAGTTGATTGCGAGAAGCTGTTGATGACAATCGGAAGTGTGGATGGACAAACGGAAGTGACTGGCTACCTATGAGAGGATAAGGTGATTGTAAGCTTTCTATATCGCTTGAGGTTCAACATGCGAGATTGTCTTCTTTGCCAATCGTTGGAAAGTATCCAGATATTTTTGAGGAAGTGAATGGATTGTTGTATCATAGAGAGATCGAGTTTCAGATAAATTTGGTGAAGGAAGCCAGACTGATAGTTATTCCTTTGAGTCGTATGGCATTAAGAGATCAAAAAGGATTGGAGGTGAAGTGAATGAATTTATTGAGGAAAGGGTTCATTAAAAGGAGCATAACTGAGTGAGGCACACCTATAGTATTTGCAATAAAGGTGGATGGCTATTTGAGGTTGTGTGTGGATTATTGTGAGATGAATAAAATGACGAGGAAGTATAATTATCCACTCCCACCTATTGATAACTCTTTCAATCAAATGCATGACGCAAATGTGTTCTTCTAAGTGGATTTGGCGATGGGATTACACTAGTTAAGAGTAGCAAAAGAGAGTGTACCTATTTTTGCATTTCGTATGCCATCGGGTTTCTTTGAGCGGTTCATGATGCCATTTGGATTGACCAACGCTCCGACGTACTCTATGGATCTCATGAATATGGTATTTAGAGAAAATTTGAATAAGTTCATGCTTATGTCCGTTGATGATATCTTAATATACTCTAGAATTGAAGAGTAACCGAGACGCACTTGAGGATTGTGTTAAAGATATTGATGAAGTATAAGTTGAGAGAGAAGTTCTAGAATTTCACTTTTGGAGAGAAGAAGTAAGATATTTGTGTAATGTTAATCTGGGATAAGGTATAGCAGTGGATCCTGCGTAGGTGGAAGCGGTCCAAGATTGGAATCAACCCAAGAATGCTATGGATGTAAGGAGTTTTCTAGCACTGACAGGATACTATAGACACTCCATAAAGGGCTTCTTGAAGGTAGTGGCACCATTGACCAATATGACGATGAAGAATTAAAATTTTGTATGGGATGCAAAGTATAAGCATGCATTTGTAAGTCTGAAGGAGAGGTTGACGAGTGAACCAGCATTAACCATTCCTAGTGGAAATGAAGAGCTGACATTATACATTGATGCTTGTGGCACTGAATTGGGTGCGGTGTTAAGGTAAAAGGGAAGAGTTATTGCTTATGCAAGTCAATAGCTAAAACCACATGAAAGGAATTGCCTAACTCATGATTTGGAATTAGCAGCAATTTTTTTTGCTTTGAAGATGTCGTGGTACTAATTATTGGGAGAAATGTTTAAGTTGTTTACGAACCACAAATCCTTGAAGTGCTTTTTCTCTCAGAAAGATCTCAAGCTTTGACAACAACGGTGGTTGGTGTTCTTAACCTCTTATGATATTAGTATTTCCTGTACTCTAGGAAAATGGAATGCACTTGCTGACACACTAAGTAGAAGACATGCTGGGTTGGGAGCAATGCTCTTGGAATTGAAATAGATAAAATATATTGCTAGATTTGATTTCATGCCTCATTACGAGATAGAACCTGAAATGTTGGCAAGTTTGTTGATTAAACCTACTTTGATAGAAAGGATCGATCCTTGTCAGAAGTGGGATTTTAGACTAGCATAGATCGTAGCAAAGACAGAAAAGGAGTAGAGTCTGAAGACTTAAAGCAATACAAACTCAAGCGAGAAGATTGGCTTCGTATGGACGGAAGATTATTTGTTTTCATGCTTATGGATTGAGAGATAAAGTGCTAAGAGAGTGTCATCATTCCTGATTGACCATTCATCCTGGTGGTAACAAGATGTACTGAGATATGAAGAGAACTTACTACTGGGATGGTGTGAAGAGTGACGTTAGGGCATTCACCTCGAAGTATATAAATTGTTAATTGGTAAAGGAAGAGAAGAAGAAACCTAATGGATTATTGCAATCATTAGAGAGTTCTAAATGGAAATAGGAACAAGTGTCGATGGATTTTATTGATGGATCACCAAGGACTCAAGTAAGGTATAATGGAATTTAGGTCATAGTAGATCGGTTGACCAAGAATGCAAGGTTTATACCTATCAAGTCAAGTAGGATAACATCCAAGTTGGCAGAGTTGCATGTCAAATGGGTAGTACGATTTCATGGCGTGCCAAAGAGTATTGTGAATGGCTAAGATCCATTGTCCACTAGTGGGTTTTAAAAGAACTTGTAAGAGACGTTAAGGCTGGAGCTGCACTTTAATACAGCTTATCACCCACAAATGGATGGGCAGATCGAAAGATTAATCATTTATTTGGAGATCTCTTGTGAGCATGCATTATAAACTTACGTGGATCATGGGATGGTCATTTGTGTTTAGTGGAGTTTGCATACAACAATAGTTATCAGTCAAGTATTAGTATGGCTTCGTATGAAGCATTGTATAGCCGACCATGTAATCCTCTTTCATGTTGATAAGAACCGGGCAAAAAACGGATACCTTGATCAGATATTGTTAACCCACCTTTTTCGCAAGGCCTTGAGCAGGCCGATTCAACTAAATAGACTATTCATTTGAGGAGATTGAAATGTAATGGGTTTGAGCTGGTTTGGATGGATATGGTCGATCATGGGTGGTTTGGTGTGTGTCGTCCGGTCAAGGTGGCTCAATCTTTGAACGAGTCGTATTGGTTACGGCTTGGCATTGGCGGTCAGTGTGAAGCGGCTCGGCATTGGTCACTTGGCACGGAGTGGTGCGGCATTGGAGTTCGCTCGACATAGGACACTATTCGGCATAGGACAGCGCTCGGCACAGGACACCATTCAGTATAGGACACCGCTTGGCATAGGACATCGTTCAGCATAGGACATCTCCCGGCACAAGACACCGTTCGGCATGGGACAACGCTCGGCATTGAACACCATTCAGCATAAGACGTCGCTCGGCATAGGACATCGTTCGACATAGGACGCCACTTGGCATAGGACCCCATTTCGCATTTGGATGGCTCGGCATGGTGGTGAAGCCATGTCGCTCGGCAAGGTGGCTTGGTCTTTGAGTGGATCGGTATTGGAGGTGGCTCGGTATGGTTTGGGCATGGTTTGGTGTGTTGGAGCTCACAAGTGGGTCGGCATAAGATAGTAAGGTCGTTCGGTCATAGTGGAATGGGTCGGGATTGACACTCATCTAACTCCGTGTTGGCAAGCATGTTACTTCGAGTCGCTGAGCACTTTACTTTGAGTCAAGGTTAGGGACACTTCGGGACAGTACCCTGGCTACTTTGGGTTGGCTTACTGAGGAATGGGGATCGGTGGATGCGGCTCGGTGGATGCAGCTCGGCCTACCTGGCTTGGTCGTCATGTTGAGCCTGGATCGACAATGGCCTTGATGGGCCCTAGTTACTTAGGAGGCCCAACTTCTTGGATTTGTCTATAAATAAAGCATGTGGGGTTTTAGAAAAAGAATCTTCTTCGGTTGGCTCTCCGACTTTCTATTTTCTATGTTTAAGGCCACTCTACCAGTTTGTAACTGTAATTGATTCTAATATCAATAGAAAGGAAATTTATGGAGTGGATGTAGGCCGGAGTCAGCCAAACCACTATAAATTATGTGTTTTTACTGTTCTCTCTTTTATTTTTGCTCTTCTTCATATTTATACTCTCTACATACATTCTATCTGTGATCTATGACTGTGATTTGATGCTTTCATATGGATTTGGGTTTTAGTGACTAATTTTGGCACTAACAGATATGACTAGATAGACTTCAGAGACGATTGAGGTCATTCGGCAACGAATGAAAGCTGCTTAGGATTGACAGAAAAGCTACACGAATAAGAGACTAAGGGAGTTATAGTTTTTTCTCCGTGATATGGTGTTTCTAAAGGTCTCTCCTCTAAACAATATAGTTTGATTCATAAAACGGGGGAATTGGCACTAAGATTCATAGGTTCTTTTTTCGATAGTCACAGAATCGGGAAGCTAGCATAAAGGGTAGACTTACCTTAGAAAATGGCAGGCATGGCCAATGTTTTTCATATCTCTTATCAATGGAAGTTTGTGCATGACTTAGGCGTGAATATTACACCAGATAAACTAGAAGATGTTGAGGTAGAACCAAAATCTTCTATATCTCATGGGCCACTTTGTATTGTTGGATACAATACGAAACAGCTTATAAGAAAGACGATGAAGCTAGTTAAGGTGCAATGGAGTGGAAGTGGTGACGATTGTACGTGGAAGACAGAAGTGAGCATGAGGAATTCTTGTTTGGAGCTCTTTGAATGGTAAGACCGATCATTTATTGTATTTACTTTCACTATTGTATACTATATTTGATAGGTAAGTATTCCGCATGCTAGGATAGGTCACTTATACTATAGATTAAATGGCTGCTTATTTAAAATGTTTGTAGGTTGCTTATAATTGATATGCATGTGAGATGACCACGATGGATTATACTTTAGCGTGTTTGGGGATTTCAAGGGAAAAATTCCAAAAGGGGGATAATGTAAGGACCGTATTTTCCGTATCTGAGGATTGTGAAATATTTTTATTTTATTTGTTGAGGTCAAATGCTTCAACAATTTTGGAGTCTGACTCTTAGGGTCATTTTGCACACATATGATTTTTTATTCCGAATTTCTACGTGACCATTTTGACCCTAGAAACCTTTTTTGAGCTATAACCTTTGATAAGAGTTGAAATAATGTCTCAAACCACTTTCATTGCTTCAAGATGATGGTTATCCATTCCATAGAGTGGTTATAATAGAGTAACGGACTTACAGCTAGAATGTGATGTCTGCTTTAAGTTTTTAAAGATGTTGGCCAGGATTATTTTATATTTAATTAATACCATTAGTGAGCTCATAAGTCCAATTTAAAAAATACATAAATACGGGGCTAAAAAGTCAAGTTAAAACTTTTCCCTCTCATTCTAAGTCAGGTGTAAACCCTAATTAGCCCTAGATCCACCCTAATTTCATGCAATATCACCCAAATCGCTCTTGAAATCAAATTAAAATATGGATTAGAGATTAGATCATCAACAAGAAGATAGAGGTCATTTATTTGCTTAACTTGAAGTGCATTCCATTGCTATCCAAATTTGATCTACATTCATATTGGTTGAATTCGGGAATTAGTGCGTGTTTTATGCCTTCTCACTATACTATGCATGTTTTTATGGTAGTATCATAGGATTTAACATGTTTCAAATAGACTTTTGGCAATAAAACCTTTTTTAATTTAAATTACATGTTCAACTATATATATGATTCTGAATAGAAATCAACATTTCTCATGCTCATATATTCATGCTATGTGTTGATATATGTTAGAAATTGACTTGTTTGTCTTATTTTCATGGATTACATGTTTGATTGGAAGAAATTTCTTGTTATTCTGTGTTGGATGATATGATTTGATGTTTTATAATGTTGTAATTGCGAAGAAAGCTAGGTCATAGAATGAGCAGTTCGAAGGCAAAGCTGATTGAAATTGGATGAAAATTTGAGGGAAACTCCAAAGTGCGAGAGGGGATTGAGGTTCAAATTGCATATTCATATTCTTTGAGGACAAAAATCGACACTAACATGAGAGATCAGTACCGAATTTTGTGGGATGGTCCAACAAGTCGGCGACTTTGGGGAGAGCTAGGGCGTTGCAAGTAAAGGTTGACTAAGGTGATGGATAAGTGATTGACTAAGGGTTGGAGGCTATGATGACTTGTTTCTAGGATATGAAGTAGGATGCTTTAAAGGGAGGACTTGTTCTATGATGACTTGATTTTTGTAGAGAATTCGAGGTTAAAGCATCTAGGCATGTAGTACTAGAAGCAACAATGGAGTGGAGAAATACTTAGCCATGGATTAGCTAAGTGGATGGGTCAAGGTCGAGTTTAGAGGTCGGTGTCGAATTGTAGGCTTAGGTCGACTTTTGGAAGATGAAGTAGATGTCCAAAAGATTGTGTTTGAGATGTTGGCTCCTTCGTATCTTGTTGGATGATGATTTAACAACATGATGAAAAACTATGGTCCGCGGATGTTTGCTCGTGTTCGTAGTGGGTTCCAACGATGGTGGCTCACAAAGTGGGTAGCCTATATGATCGGAGAATGTGGAAGGGTTCCTCATGAATAATGGAAACTGGATTGAGAAAGATGGGCTCGGTATCCAAATGGAGTAAAGATGGGCTTGGGTGTATGTGCAAAGGAATCGTTGATAATTGAAGAGATTTCAGTTGTACTTGAAGTATCAGAATTGCAACTGAGGATGCCTATGTATCAATAAAGGGACCTGGATACCCTGAACCTATAGCTTTAGGTCTATTACCCAACATTGGGTTGTGAGACGCATATCCATCTTTGGGCTATGAGATATGAGAGTACAATAGAGAACTAGGATTTTCGTTTGACCCTGGCTTGGGGATCATACAAGTTATTATATATTCAGAGCACATGGAGTGATAGTTAGGATTATTTGATAAATGTTATGGATGCTATGGTTGCTTTGGTTGCTCTCTTTAGCAGGCAATCACTCATAGGTATCAAGGGAAATAGGTATTGGAGATAGGAATACTTGGAAGACTGATATCCTTTATTTGTTTGTGATATGTCTTTTTTATATTGTATAGTAACATATTATAGTGGTTTATGCTAACTCTTTGGTTGCAAGGACAGGCCAGGTATGGTTCATGTACTCTTGTTCCTTACCATATGCACATGTTTGGTATTCTTAGACTTGTGTGCTGCTCACACCAAACTATTTTCCAACCCAAGGTTTTATGCTTCGCTTCTGATTATCTTAGGTACTCTTAAATGAGTAGAATAGATAACAGGTTTTAGTGACACAGTAGTTGTTCGAAGGATGAGCTGGATGGAGCTATCTTGTATTATAAACATATATGGAGTCTATGCTTATTTCAGTATGCTTCACTAAGGAGTCTTAGTGGTGACTGCTTATTATTTATATTAGAGACAGTTGTTGAGTTTTTTTATTGAATATGCGAGTATATGATTTTTGTTTGATGATAGTAAACATATATATATATTCATTTAAATGTATTTGTTAATGTACTATTTTATTTTTTCATATAATTAATATATATTTGCTGAATAAAATAAATAACACAGAATTTGAATTCAAAAGGATATTTTATTCAAACAAATATTTGTTAAAATTTTGAATAGTACAAACTCAAGCTCTCACTATATATATACAATTTCAATTACAATATAAATTTGATTACATCACAATTTCTAATTTACAATTGAACCTCACTACAATTCACACATTCACTCGTATTTTATCTTCAACTTGAATCCAGCATCTGAGCAATCTGCAAAAATAAATACTGACGTGGTAAAATTGAAAATAAAATGTATTTTGAAAATATTATTTGCCTCAGTTATTTGGGTTGTTCGTCATCATTAAAATTTGAATTCATCATACATGAACAGCTTGTGACATGCACAGTGTATCACTGTACATGCCACAAGGTCATGCACACCGATATATACACTTAATAAATCTACAAGGACAGGTGAGCACAAGGTTAAACCCAATGAAAAGCCGGGTTCAACTCAAGTGCAATACAAATAAAGTCAACACGATATCAGCACAAGGTCAAACCCGAGCTATTAGCTGGATTCAACACAGGTGCAACTCAAAAGTACACATGAATGCTATGATCAAAGTATGCATATATATATATATATGTCGACCAGGCAGCAAACAAAGTCAACAAATCATGCATCATATAGATGGCAACCAAACCGAAGCACAGTGGACAGAAGTCAACGCAAACATACAACACTAGACCAGGACCATAAAGGAACCGGAAAAAGTTCACCACCAAACCAGGCTACATAATGAACAACTACCAGAGTCCATCACACTTGTATACACATGTACAGGCAACTGAAGTGTAGCCACAAATGCAAACTGACTCGGTGGCTCAACAACATCCATATGTACAGTTACAATGAGAACAGCAACTATCTGATGCAGACTTGGTTGATCAGTGGACAAAACAGCATGGAACAAAGACACAATCCAACAAACAAAGCAACCAAACCCAAGTGGATATACAATGGAGCAATTCCTACTAAAAACGACTATACATGAACACCTACAACAGGAGAAGGCCACACAAGCAACCAGAATGCCATCATACGTACCAAACCAAAGCCAAGCCAACATCAAAGCATTCATCAACTCAATATGCTATGGACGATGAACAGGTCAGAGACATAATGGCCGAAGTGAGTACACAACGAAAATGCAAAGTCAACTCAAAGCCATATGCAATGACCAGAGGCAGTAAACATAAATGGCCAGAGTCAAGCACAAAGGAAATAAACAATGTCACATGGTACAAAACCAAGTAAAGAAGAAGGCCAATGAAGCAAATCGATGCATCACTGAGACACGAATACATGGAGCTAATGCATCAGTCGACAGTGAAGACATCCAAACATGCTACAGAGAACAGTACAACAACAATGATGAACCAATAGAGTTCGAGTTTGAAACACAACAACTTGATGCATAACTGTGACAAAGATACAAGATGAAATGCACAATACCACAATGCATCAGATATCAAGGATGCAAGTAAATAAGGTACAAGCCGAAGTCAGGTGATGTTCAAAAACTTTATGAAGCCGAAAATGAACGAAGTGCGAGAAACCAAAATAGTTTCAAGTTGAACAAGTTAATGCCAAAATCAACATAATTAAATCAAGTGACCGAAGTCAACAGAAATCAAAATCGTGGTGGCCACAAACGAAATCAACTATTTCAAACCAAATCAGTGACGAAGACACAGAGAAGAACTAGATTATCAAAAATTCCAAAATGGCCGAGCATTGAAAATGCTACAGTATATTTAACAGTTTTATCATAGCCGAAGTTCAAACCAAAATCAACGCCATGGAAGCCAAGAAATCGAAATCAACACCGTGTCAATCAAGATGTAGCGACCCGACTTCCTATCTCCAGGAAATCGCATCACTAGTGAAGAAAGAAAGGGATAGAAGAAGAAAAGAAAGAGAAAGAAGAAACAGAACCACATCAGAGAACTCACAACGGAACGAATAAAATATAATAATTAACATAAAGTATTACATAGTATCTCATTACATCAGAGTACACAACTATACAACACATATTAGACAGTTATAAACATCTGTTTAATTCATACAACTCAAGTACAACAGAAGAAACAGATATCAAACACACAGCGGAATCAATATATATCTACACGTCGAAGCCTCCTGCTCCATATCGCCCCCAAAATTCGTCAAGCTAACCTGAATCACTTGACTACTCATACATAATATGAGTACCCAAGAGTTTAATAAAACAGAAAATAAACACTCGGGTCAGACAGGGGTCTGGTGTGAGTAAACGGTTTAAATTGCTTAACTTTAGAAAACCTTTGAAAGAAAAGGTATCACGTAAGACTTCCCACACATAAACATGGAAAAGTTTTTACCTTACGCTAACCAAAACATTTGATAGGAAATCCAGTGATATTATAATAGTGTCTAGGGTTTTCAAGTAAATAAGAAATAACCGAAATTGTTACATCTATTAAATTCCAGCTACTAGCCACAAAAGTGGGTAATACAAACAAAACCGTAGGGTCTCGTAGGGAAAATGGGTTTCCATCAATGGCAGGGCTACTGGGGTACCGCCCATCACAGTACATGGCCTAGATCACCGTACCGAGGAGCCACCCTAACTCCCCTGCAACACAAGGTCGGGACCATTCCTTACTGAACAGTCCCAAACAAGACAACCCCGGCGGTTGTCCGAAATTCAACCGCCCCACACAGCCGAAATAAAAGGGACTTCTAGACAGGGGTAAATCTTGCTCTCCAGTGGGTGTGACCCATGAAGCCTTGCTGCACCTCCCCTGTTTTAGCCATTCCCGGTTGATGAGGCTTGAGGCTGCGATTACCTTTATAGGACACATCTCTTAGAATGCTCATCGTCCGCCTGACAATGTGCTGAAAGCATTCAATCCATGCAAGTTTGTTCCGGTTTCGAACGAAACCGAAGGCACTATCTCGTTGCACCCATTTTGGAATCACCCTCAGAGTCAACGACCATAGCCCTTGCACTCTAATTCATCATCTCGAATCTATAAGTACTATTCCGTCAAACTCATTACGGAATCACCTACAGAGTTATACTGACGTATAGCCCTTACACCTCGAGTCTTCACTTGCTCCACTTGGATTAACGACCTAACGTTTAATTGGAATCGATGTGGTTTTCGGATTCCAAATATGGAAACCCGATCCCGGTCTCATCGAAACCAAACACCATTTTAATGTCCAAGTTGTACTTAAGGGATTTAAACAGTTTAACTTATTCAGGATGATATAAATAGATAGATGAATAACAATATCACTATAGATAATTCATATCAACATTCATTACACAATGTAGCATATCACATATCTCATAGTCATCCAAATCATCCAGTATCAACCAATCACCTAATACCAATCATCCAATATCATTCAACACCCAATATCAATCATCCAATATCATTCATTCAATATTAATCAATCACCCATAGCAGAATTGATTAACTCTTAATCAATTTAATTAACCTCTAATTAATTACTATCCTTTAATCATTTGGTTTACCCTAAATCCTGCTTCATTGATTTATTACAAATCAATTTCATTAATCATCTCTTAATGATCTTCTTTAATTAATCTTACTTGATTAATTATCTCTTAATTACATTCAAGTAATTATCCTTAACCATATTCAGTAATTAACCTATCATTAATTACAATAATTAATGATCCTTTATTAATTAATTAATTATAATTAATTACATTAATCCTTAATTAATTTCTTAATTAATTAATTACATTTTAATCAATTACCCTTAGTAATTAATCTTAATCAATCTCATTCATAATTAATTAATCACATTAATTAATTAACTAAAATAATTAAGTAATTAACTCTTAATTACTTACATAAATAATTACCTCTAATTACTTCTTTGATAAATCTTAAATACTTTCTTAATTAATTATTTAACAAATAATTAATTCCATCATTAAATAATTCTTCATTCTTTAATTAACTAATTATTCCATAATTAATTAACTTCAAAACAATTATATTAATTAATTCCTTAATTAATAACATTAAGTGATTATCCATTAATCACTTCCTTTTAATTACTTCCATAAGTAAATCCTCTAATTGCTTTCATAAGTACTTACCATTTTAATTACATTTAAAAATTAACCATTGATTACTTTATTAAGTAATTACACTTAATTAATCCATAATTAAGTGATTATTTAAAATTAAATAAATAATTAACTAATCATTTAAAATTAATTAAATAATTAATTAATTAATTTCTTATATTTCAAAATCCTTAATTAATTAAGAAAACATTTATCTTAATTAAACTCTTTACTTATTAACATAACATATTAATTAAGTATTCTTAAGTTCATAACAAAGATAATTTAACCATATTTATTTTCACAAATTAATCATTTGAATTAACCAAATTTAAATAACTTGAAGACACATTATTCAATTTGGTTTACAAAATTATAACATTAATTTTATTTGGAAATAAGGTATTTAGAAATCAATTTAAACTTATTTAGTTTCAAAATAAATTTGAAAACTTAGCTATTAAACATTACTTAGCAGATTTACTTAAACTTTGATTAAATATTCAAATTCAAAACCTTCCTCATTTAAATTTAAAATTCAAATATAATTAAGTTAAATTACTTTCAAAACATACTCTTAAAAATTTAAATTAAATTCAATTAATATTTTAAAAGTTTGATTAACTTAATTTCAAATTAACGAGTTTTAACTTGATACATTTGTTTCTTTTATAAACTTGTTTATAATTTGAAGCTTGATTTTATAACAACAAATAGTTTTAACCTGTAACTTATATTACTACAGTACTTTACATTACAGAAAACCCAGAAAGCAATCGACCTAAAACACTCGAGACAAATCCCACTATAACCCGAGCCTGCCCAGAAAACTTCCCCCTGCACCTCGTCATCGAGTCACACGCGAGCATACGCGATAGTTTCTTCGAGTCGAACATGCGACATCGCGAAAGCTTCCCCGAGTTTAAACTCGTCTTCCCCAACATCACTTCCAGTGCATACAATAAACGTGCAATGTGTACGTGCCCACCTGCCAACGGCCACCGTACGTCGTCACGACCAACGTCGACAATCCCACGATCGCACGCGAGCTCAACGAAAAACCCAGATTTAACAATTATCACTCAAATCGAAATTCAACCCACTAACTCAAAACTGCAGAAGCAACTCGAACCCAACATCCCATCGCCGCCGACCATCTCGTCACCTTTGAACCCCGCCCTCTTCACCAACGAATGCCATGACCTCAAACTCCAACATCCTCGAACACGATCGAACTCGAACTCATAACAAAGTCGCAATAATTTCCAAAGCCAGACCGAAACAAGAACAAACTAAAACCCTAGTTTTATCAAATTCGATCAATATACTCATTTGAAAAATTATTTTGTATTTTTCCTTTAATCCTTAGCCCAAAGGCTTGCTTCACCCATAAATTCAATTCGAAACAACAATTGAATCAAAGACAATTTACCAAAGTTCCCAAAACACTCAAACCCAAAATTCGAATAAAATACCACACTAAAAATTACAAATTTCATATCTAAATTCATGATTTAACATCAAGGTTTCATATATGTAGTCAATTTTGGAATTTAAGATAATAAATTTTTAACCAAAATTCAAATTCCTCTGTAAATTTTATTTTAATCAAGATTTTATGATATTTCGAATTTCCAGACTATTTTAAAATCTTTATTATACAATTACAAATCTATTTCATTCACATATTAAAGGCTACTATGGATTTGAGGTGTTGGTATTGAATTTTTTTCTTTTATCAGAACCTTCATAGTAGTTGAACAGAGAAACTCTTGCATGTATATATGAACAGACAAGCTCACCCATCATAAACATAACAAACAATTTATATAAATTTAAAGTATAGTATTTTAATTCAAGTCAACAAACACATGCATAACGGTAAAATTTAAATCAACTGTTTTTAAAACATTTACTCACCTGATTTTTTTAAAAATGCAGAGCAGTGAACAGTAGTTTTAATTCCAGGCTTGAATCCTTAATTTGAAAAGCTTTTAATTGCTGGTGTAAAATTCCCCTTTGCATGCTTCCAAGTGGTTGTTTAAAAGTTGAAATTGCAGGATTTGAATTTGCAGGTTAATTTTGCTGATTCTAATTTTGCTTTGCAGAATTCAAGTTTGATTTGCTTTTATCTTCCAGTTTCAGGTTTTAAGAATGCTTGTAATTTCGAATTTTAGATTGACATTTGCTTTTGTGGTTTTGAAATTCAAATTTGAGAAATATTTCAGGTTTGAGAAGATTTTTGGGTTGCCATTAAAATTAGAAAGAATGCAAAACAAAGAAAGTGAAAATGTTATGTAAATTCAAGTTTCCTTCTAAAAACATTTATTAAAATTATGTTGCCACTTGTTACTAATTTTGAACAAATGTCACATAATTAGCTTAATAGGTTTACATGTGTTATTAAGATCTTTAATATGTTTACACATGCCTATGTATTTTAATAAACCTTTATTTAATTTAAACTTACATATTTAATTTACTTTGTTAATTAATACTTACATATGTGAATGTAAATTCTCCTTTATAAAAAAATGTTCTAAACAAATTGTAATATAAATATATCTTACTTTCTTAAGTTACTTAATAAATAAATTCTTATATATGTAAATATAAATTTACCTTTAAAAGAGAATATTATAAAACTAGTTAAAACACAAATGAATTGCTTATACATGTATTCACAAATATAAACATTTGTATTTATAACCATTTAAAAATTTAAACATTTTAATAGAGAACAAAACAAAACTTGTTTAAATCCTTTTTAAACTATCATATTTTTAAAAACAAACAATTATCTATATTTTGAAAACAAATGAATTACTCTTTAATTTAACTTTTGAAAAATATTATGTTTTAAAACAAAGCTTTCAATTACAATATTCATTCATGTATAAATTATCAATAGATTAAAATTAAATTCCAAAACAACTCAAACTATAACATATACATACATATATATTATAATTTGAAAGTTCATTTTTTTAATTTAAAACAAAAGATCTCCCATTCACAATATATATCAAATGTATATATTATAAATAGAATAAAAAAATTTATTAGCTTTGAAAAACAATTCTTATCAATTCTTGCCAGATTAAGAATTCATTAACCTTAAAAAGATTACATTTACCAATTTAAATTAAAATTATAAAGAAAAATCATCAAACCAATTAAATTATTTATACAGATTATTAAATTTATATTGCCCAAAATTCCGGGTCGTTACACAAGAAATAAAAAACATACAAAATTGATAAAGTCGGAATCAATCTCAAGCATCCAAGCAACATCGACCGGCCGAGCAAGATAAATTGACAAATTCAAACAAATATATACGAACGAGAAAATAGGGATTCGAACCCTATATGAGCAAGCAACAACATAGGCAAAAAGAACTCGAGTTCAAGTACGCAAAATCAGAAGAAGCAAAAGCAAAAATCACATAACGGAGCAAGATCGAACTCGATCATCGAAGGAGCCGTGAGCCAAGTGAAGAGACGATCGATCAACAGAGCAAGAGAGCGAAATCCTACTTCGATCAATCAATTTAAAGTCGGCATTTCAAAGCTTTAATTACAGATCATAGAAGAACGAACAAGGAATGGCTGCCATTTTCACAAAAGAAAGGAACGGAGCAAATAAAAGAGAAACCAGGCCAATAAAGAAATAAATGAAAAGGGGGCCGGCCTATATTGTTTACAATTGTATATAGGCTTAATCTTTTCAATTAGGGTTTGGTTGTTTAAATTGTTTTTAAATTTAAATTCTTCTTTTGAACGTTGTAATTTCTAGTCGTGTGACTAGGGGACAAACTACGTGGCGTAGTATGAGAATTTGCAACTCAGTGGCTGAGTTGTGGAAGGATTTTGAGGGTAGAGTTAAGGCTACTCGATAATGGGTGTCGTGAGTATACGTGTGTAAGCGTCTGACTACTTAATTTCTAGTAGAAACCTTGGAGGCAGCACATAGGCAGGGTTTTGCCGAAGTTGGGTAAATTCTGTGTCGTTTTATTTCTGCATTTATTATTCTGCTATTATCTGTGCTGCTATTTTTTAATATATCTGTGTTGAAATAATTTTATGAGCTTCCGCAATAATTTTTATAATTAATAGCATCACCCTATTCACCCCCCTTTGGTGTCAGAGCGATGAATAGAAGTCAACTTTTTTTTTAAAAAATTCGATTTTTTTGCAAAAACCAATTTTTGTTTTAAAAATTTGAATTTTTAAAATGGCTTCTTTTAATACTTCTTTTGCTGAGGGGCAATCCATAGTTAGACCACCAATGTTCAATGGTGAATATGCTTACTGGAAAAATAGGATGGAAATTTTTCTGAAAACCATTGACACTTGGGAAATTGTTGAGACAGGATAAAGAGTGCCAAAAATAATTGTAAATAATCATGAAATAAATAAACCAAAGGATCAATGGACAGATCTAGAAAATAAGTTACAGAATATTAATGCCAAAGCTATGAATTCGATTATTTGTTTTAGATCAATTTGAATTTAATCGTGTCTCACATTGTCTAACTGCACAGGAAATATGACACACACTTGAAGTGACTCACGAAGGAACGTCGCAAGTCAAAGAATCTCGCCTTGCCATCTAAGCAGCGAATATGTGAACTTAACAATGGCGAAGGAAGAAAATGTCAAAGAGATGTGTGGACGACTTTCCAATATCGTATACAAATCAAAAGCTCTCGAAAAATCATACACAGAATTGGAGATAGTCCGAAAAATCCTCAGAGTCCTTCCATGAAGTTTTGAAGCAAAAGTGACTACCATTCAAGAATCAAAAGATTTAAAACAAATCAAAGTTGAGGAACTCATCGGAAATCTGACCACTTATGAGCTAGAAATGAAATTCAAGGAAGAGCATGAAGGAGGAGATACTCGAAAGAAATCAATAGCTCTCAAAAGGAACAACTGAAAGTGATGACGATGATGATGGAGTAGTAGAGCTACAAATGGTAACAAAGAAATTAAAAGGGCGGGACCAAAAATACGGAAATCCAGCTCTAAATCAAAAATTAAAAAGCAGAATAATCAAAGTTCTAGATAACATAGAACAGCAAGAAATCATTTGTCATAAGTGCAGTCAACTTGGACACATCAAGCCCAATTGTCCTCAAAATCGACCCGACTTTGAAAAGAAATCAAAATGGAGAATTTTTGCAGCCACGTAGAATACAAGTGATGAAGATAATAAAAGTACTAGCAGTGAGAATGAGAAAGCAGATATGTGCCTTCAAGGTAATATAACTGATAGTGACGATGACGAGCCAAGCGAGGTATCAAAACTCACTCACTCACAGCTACTTATATATTTCCACGAAGTAAATGGCTGTTTTGAACGACTTAGGGAGAAATATGCTAAAATTGAATCACAAAGAGATAGTTTGATAGAAGTAAATGAATAGCTTAAACAATTAGTTAAAACCTATCAAAGTACGATCTCTAAGTGTGATAAGCGTCCAACATTTAAAGAAGAGATTAAAAAATCAGAAATCAAAATTAAATCGCTTGAAAATGAAATTCCGATTTTAAAGGAAAGTGAAAAATACTAAGAAAGAGAACTCTATTAAAAAGTGCACACAATTATTAAATGAAAATGAATCTCTCAAAACACAACTCCAACAGTTGTCAATGACTTTAGATAAATTTTCCAAAAGTGAAAAATCGTTGGATATGCTATTGGGGAAGCAAACTGTTAATACAGTTAGACGAGGACTTGGATATAATCAATCTGAAAATGATAGGAATGAAATTAATCAAGTCAATTCAATGTGCACAATTTGTAGAAAATTTGGACACAATCAAAACAATTGTTGGTGTAGACCCAAACACGTGAAAGCTATACCAATTTGGGTTCAAAAAGGCACAAATATAAAATCTCTCAAAGTCAAACAAATCTGGGTGCCGAAAGGAACATTTATAAATAGTTTTGGGTCTCCACAAAATTATTCAAAATATTCTGCCACTAACAACAATGGACCTATAAAAACAAATAGGTCACAAAAACCTTTTATCATGTAGGTGTGGTGGCAGGCTAAGGAACAACATCAGTGTTAACTTGGATTCTGGCTGTTCCAGCGACAAAACGAGTGTCAAAGCAAAGTTCCATACCCTAGTACAAAGGTGACAGAATCACAATGGGCAACAGCGAAAAATTACCGTAAAGGCAAAACAGGTAATGGTATATTTCGAACGATATATTAAATGTGATAATCTGCACCGTAGTCTGAATTAAATCAGCCAGTAATGTTATGATAAAATAAATGACAATTTTGATTCTGACTTATTCAAAATAATTAGCCAATTATATTCTTATGCCAAGAACATTATAAAAATCTATAGAATCTTTGAACTACATCATATATTTTTTTGGATTAATAATAGTGTTTTATTGGTTGATGATAATACATTTGGTAATTTTACGGCTGACTCTATATTCACGGTTTTTGATTATTTACACGGCTTCAATTCAAATTCAAGAGAATGTCATTTAAAAAGCTGTTAAAATTGATTTTAAGATATTTTAATGCACACTTCATGGTCTGGTCTATGAAATTCAATTAATAATAATTTTTTAGTGAAAGAAAAATTCAGATGCAGATTACACTGGTAATCTAGTTGACAGAAAAATTACTAGTGGAACGTGATTTATGTTGAGACATTTAGTAACCGCATCGTTTTTTTCAAAGAAAACTTCTGCATATTTTCACTTCAAATAATTTTTAAAAACCAGACATTTTTCTTATAAAACCCCTTCTAGAAAATCATTTTTTTACCTTGTTTCGGATTAATCATTTTGGAAAGTTTGGTTTTATAATTATTTTTTAATACAATTTTAAATGATTACATTGGCTAATCTGACTCCTAATAATTATCGAAAAGATAAATAGTGATTGAAAAAGTGATGAGCGTTAATGTTAATCATATGTTATAACTTGAGACGGTATATTTAGTAATTTTCTTTAGAAATTTGAACAAGAGTTATAAAAACTTTTTGTTGGTAAAAATTCCATGACCATCTCTAGTTCTATCATATTTCTATCAACCATCACTCTTCAAAATCCATTATAGTATGTCAATATGTGGTGATTTAAGCAGGAATCATTCGTTTTTCATTTAAAAATAAAAAAAATCAAAGTATTCACTCTCATTTAAAAGTCCTCACGGTTATGCATGGGTGAATTACTTGGAATTTGTTATGTGCTTCCATGCTCATTTAAAAGTCCTCACGGTTATGCATGTATGGAACGCATATCAAAATTGATTTTTAAAAAAACAAGTTGATTCTAATCCCATTTAAAATCCCTCACGGTTATGCATGGTTAGAAGATACTTGAATTCATTTTTTTTAAAATAAAATTGGAATACTACTAATCTCATTTAAAAGTCCTAACGGTAATGCATGGTTGGTAGATATTCAAATTCCTGATATAAATATACCACAACTTGACACAACTGTATGGTTTTATATGATGATATCATTCCCATCATTCTAAAAGTGGAATATGCGCCTAACAGAGTATTTATGATTATTTTTTTTGATTTTTTATTGAAAATTAATATTTATATTAGATTGAGTTTTAATGTTGTATTAATATCGATCACTTTATCTCTATGCACTTTATCTCAATTTTTCTAACAATATTACTCTTTTGCTGATAAAAAAAGGGGGAGAGAAAAGTTAAAATTTTGTCAAATAAAATCAAGTAAAGGTCAAATATTTTCTATTTGCATGTAGGCTCATTTGCATGTTTTTAATTGTATGCATATATGAAGGGGGAGCTTTGTGTAGAGAGGAAGCATTCAAATAGGGGGAGCAAATTGAATGTTCAAATACATTTGACAAATTCAAAATCTTAAATATATGTTTGTTATCATCAAAAGGGGGAGATTGTTGAATATGTGAGTATATGTTTTTTGTTTGATGATAATAAACACACACACACACACACACACACACACACACATATATATATATATATTCATTTAAATGTATTTGTTAATGTACAATTTTATAATATACTATTTTAATTTTCACATAATTAATATATATTTGCTGAATAAAATAAATAACATAGAATTTGAATTAAAACGGATATTTTATTCAAACAAATATTTGTTACAATTTTGAATAGTACAAATTCAAGCTCTCAATATATATATAATTTCAATTACAATACAAATTTGAATACATCACAATTTCTAATTTACAAATGCACCTCACTATAATTCACTCATTCACTCATATTTTATCTTCAACTTGAATCCGACATCTCAACAATCTGCAAAAATAAATACTGACGCAGTAAAATTGAAAATTAAATGTTTTTGCAGTATAAAATAAAATGTATTTTGAAAATTCTATATGTCTCGGTTATTTGGGTTGTTCGTCATCATTTAAATTTGAATTCATCATACACGAACAGCTTGTGACATGCACAGTGTATCACTGTACATGCCATAAGGCCATGCACATTGATATATACACTTGATAAATCTACAGGGAAAGGTGAGCACAAGGTCAAACCCACTGAAAAGCCGGGTTCAACTCAAGTGCAATACAAATAAAGTCATAACATGATATCAGCACAAGTTCAAACTCGAGCTATTAGCTGGATTCAACACAGGTGCAACTCAAAAGTACACATGAATGCTATGATCAAAGCATGCATATATATATATATATATATATATATATATATATATATATATATATATATATATATATATATATATGTCGACCAAGCAGCAAACAAAGTCAACAAAACATGCATCATATAGATGGAAACCGAACTGAAGTACAGTGGACAGAAGTCAACGCAAACATACAACACTAGACCAGGACCATAAAGGAACAGGAAAAAGTTCACCACCAAACCAGGCTACACAATGAATAACTACCAGAGACCATCACACTTGCATGCACATATACAAGCAACTGATGTGCAGCCACAAATGCAAACTGACTTGGTGGCTCAAAAACATATATATGTACAGTTACAATGAGCACAGCAACTATCCTATGCAGACTCGATTGATCAATGGACAAAACAGCATGGCACAAAGGCACAATCCAACAAACAAAGTAACCAAACCCAAGTGGATATACGATGGAGCAATTCCTACTTAAAACGACTGTACATGAACACTTGCAACAGGAGAAGGCCACACAAGCAACCAGAATGCCATCATATGTACAAAACCAAATGCAAGCCAACATCAAAAACATTCACCAGCTCAATATGCCATGGACAATTAACAGGTCAGAGACATAATGGCCGAAGTAAGTACACAAAGAAAATGCAAAGTCAACTCAAAGCCATATGCAATGACCAGAGGCAGTAAACACAAATGGCCAGAGTCAAGCACAAAGGAAATAAAACTGTCAAACACAGCGCAAAACGAAGTAAAGCAGAAGACCAGTGAAGCAACTTGATGCATCACTGAGACACGAATACATGGAGCAAATGCATCGGTCGACAGTGAAGACATCCAAGTATGCTACAAAGAACAGTGCAACAACACTGATGAACCAACAGAGTTCGAGTTTCAAACACAAAAACTTTTTGCATCACTGTGGCACAGATACAAGATAAAATGCACAATACCACAATGCATCAGATATCAAGGATGCAAGTAAATAAGGTACAAGCCGAAGTCAGGTGATGTTGAAAAACTTTATGAAGCCGAAAGTGAACAAAGTGCCAGAAACCAAAACAGTTTCAAGTTGAATAAGTTAATACCAAGATCAACATAATCAAATCAAGTGACCGAAGTCAACAGAAATCGAAATCGTGGTGGCCACAAACGAAATCATCAGTTTCAAACCAAATCAGTGACGAAGACACGGAGAAGAACCAGATTATCAAAAATACCAAAATGGCCGAGCATTGAAAATGCTACAGTATATTTAACAGTTTTATCAAAGCCGAAGTTCAAACCAAAATCAACACCGTGGAAGCCAAGAAATCGAAATCAACACCGTGTCAATCAAGAAATCATAAACATACGAAATTTATAAAGTCAGAATCAATCTCAAGCATCCAAGCAACATCGACCTGCCGAGCAAGATAAATTGAAAAATTCAAACACATATATACGAACGAGAAAATAGGGATTCGAACCCTATATAAGCAACCAACATCATCGGCAAAAAGAACTCGAGTTCAAGTACGAAAAATCAAAAGAAGCGAAGGCAAAAACCACATACCGGAGCAAGATCGAACTCAATCATCGAAGGAGCCGTGAGCCAAGTGAAGATACGATCGATCAACAGAGCAAGAGAGCGAAACCCCAATTCGATCGATCAATTTAAAATCGGCATTTCAAAGCCCTAATTACAGATTGAAGAAGAACGAACAAGGAACGACCGTGATTTTCACAAAAGAATGGAACAGAGCAAATAAAAGAGAATCCAGGCCAATAAAGAAATAAATGAAATGGGGGCAAGTCTATATTGTTTTACAATTATATTTGGGCTTAGTCTTTTCGATAAAGGTTTTGATTGTTTAAATTTGTTTTTAAATTTAAATTCTTCTTTTAAACGTTGTAATTTCTAGTCGTGTGACTAGGGGACAAACTACATGGCGTAATTTGAGAATTCACAACTCAGTGGCTAAGTTGTGGTAGGGTTTTGAGCGTAGAGTTAAGGCTAGACGATAACGGGTGTCATGAGTTTACGTGTGTAAGCGTCTGACTGCTTAATTTCTAGTAGAAACCTTAGGGGCAGCACGTAGGCAGGGTTTTGCCGAAGCTGGATAAATTCTGTGTCGTTCTATTTTTTCATTTATTATTCTGCTATTATCTGTGCTGTTACTATTTTGATATAACTGTGTTGCAATAATTTTATAAGATTCCGCAATAATTTTTATAATTAATAGCATCACCCTATTCACCCCCCTCTAGGGTGAAATCGATCCTACATTTTTCCTATTGTATAAACCCCTACTATTGATCTATAACTCTATGGATATTGTACCCCAATGATGATGGTTTGTTCTCATTGTTATTACAGTCTCTTCTTTTGTATATGTGATATTATATTTTGGCCATGCACTGTGAGATATACTACAGGTTATATGCAATACTTGTTTGTTTTAATCCTGATGATAATCCTATATCGACCGGGCATGGACAATGCACTATTTATATACTATTGATCCCCGTGGTGTAGGGCGGTCATCACACTAGAGAACATTTTCTCCAATCCCAACTTGAACATCAATTTTAACTCTCACAAATAGATAAGGCTGCTTCGTAAGCTTTCAGTATTTAGTATAGTACTAATAACTCTCTATAAATAAATAAGTAATCAATGTAGTAACACCTTTCTGACCTTTCCAACTTAACTATTCTTCGGTTAACGGTGAGGCTAGGATGTCAGAGCACAATTACTAATATCCATGTTAGAACATCAATTTTAACTCTAATAAATATATAAGCATAATTCGTAAGCTTTTAATGTTAAACATGGTCAATTAATTTTCAAAAAAAAAAATTAAACAAATAACGATTTAGCCAATAAGCAATTCCTAACCCCCTTTTTAAATTATTATTTTATAATTAAAAACCTATTTTAGAAATGATATATGTATGTATGTATGTATGTATGTATGTATTGTAATTTGTTCGTAAAACTAGATATTTAATAAAACATTTTAAAGGATACTATATTATATAAGATATTAATACTTGAATAAAATAATTAACTACTTTGCTAAAAACTATATATACTTAAAGATACATTTAAAATACAATAAAATATTTATAATAGGTTTCAAAACATTCATTCAAAATATTACTTAAAAATAACAAGTTTATAATTTATTTAAAAACATGAAAAAACCATGTTCTCTATATTTAAAGTAAATCTTCTACTTTAATATTCATAAACAATTCTTAAAAATACAAAAAAAATTCTAAATTACTTTCAGAATACTCTAATATGAGTTAGAAAAGCCTTGTGAAAAAATGAAACAAAATTCGTAATGTCATTTTCAAACTTTAAAGTTCGAAATAAAGGCTAAAATGGAGTAGTTTTGCATATAGGAAAGTTTGATCACATTTTGATATATTACTTAACTTTTTAACATCCAATATTTTTACAACAAGAAATATGCACAATATATATCACAATTATGGAAAGAAAACCCTAAAGATCTCCATATAGGGCTCCTTATAACTTTCCAAACACATCGTAATTCCTAAGTGCATCTATAGCAATCATCGTTATAAGAGCACTTTCAAATTCAAGTCCAATTCCAGTAGAGCTTCAGCAACAAGTCTAGAAAAGATCCCACTTGTGTTGCAGGCGGGATGGTATTTATATGGTTCGCAGAGCTTCTAGGTCAGGCCACTTCATCATATGCTAGCAGGTAGGTAGGGAACAACCCAAGGATGGTTTGGCTCGCAAACCGAGGTAAGAACATGGTCCGTTGGCGACCGATAGCCAATGGGTCGCTAGCGATCCATAGACTTGGCTCGTTTGTGGGCCAATGTCTTGGCCTCTTGTCGCTGCAACCTCACCTAGCTTGTTTGAAGATTTGTTGAGAGGCATGGGTCGCTGATGATCCAAGCACTTAGGATTTTTCTAGAGTCTGGAATTGAAGATGTTTCCACAGTCATTGTGGTTCCATTTTAATGACGATCTACTAACAATTTGTGCTCAGCCGCTGATTGGGCTAAACGAATGTTGATCTCTCTGTTTCGCTGATCCCAATCATTACCTTAGTGATATAGCGTGGATTTCATTGACTTCTTGCCTTTGCCTTTCAAGTTAAGTTCTAAACCACTCCGATAACACCAGATTGTGTTGTCCCTTGTTAGATCCCACTAGGTTAAAAGTCTAAATAACATTTGCCCCCCATAGTTCGTCTTCGTTGTCAATAAGGCGTGCTTTAGAAGTTATCGCTCTTGATATATGTCCATTGATTTCCATGTGATCGCATTAAAGTTTATGAATGCGTGGCAGGTCAAGTTGTCGGTCATCAAACTTTGTTTCTGACTACTATTACTTGTCACAACGGATCAAATTTCTTTTTGTAATTTTTTAGCATGCCTCAGAATGATGAATATGCCAAGGAGATCGAGTTCAAGGAAGATGTGTGTAGCCTTCTTTTCTTTTTCTTTTTTTGTGGGTCTCTAGCGATCGATGTGGGATGGGTTGCTAGAAACCTAATTTCTTAGGGAAATTTACACGTTCAAGGTGGGTCAACAGTGATCCATGGTGGATCGCACGCGACCTCACTACTTAGCCAAATTTTTTGCCTCTCTTTTGCTTGGCTATACACATGAGTTGAGCCGACCTATCCTTCATTCAACTCGATCCAACAACCCTCTTTATGTGGTCGATCCTTCAAGCAACTCAATTCAATTCCAGGAGATTGGTGCCCTTGCACGACCCGATTCATCTCCTCCTTAGATCAATCCATCCAAGCTCCATGTCGTGCATTCGCTGCTGATTAATTCGCCTGCAAACCATCTAAACCCCAGCTCGCCTTTGAACTATAGACAACCTATCATCATCTTGCCACCGATCCAATCCACAGCTCGTGGAGTTTGATATTTGATTCTTCTCATACCTTTGAATCCAGTTAAAGGTGGTTTCGCTTAATTAGTTTGCTAATTATTGCGTCAGTATAATGATATGATGATGAGTTTCCATTTACAATGTTGATTTCAAGAAGTTCGAGTTGATTATGGTTTAATGGAGGAAGATTGGAAATTAAGTCTCTAGTTGTTTCTCGAAACGACATTCGGGCTTCGGCCCAATGGTTGACACATTTTACTATCTTCATCCATTACACTAGAATTGACTTGTTCACAGTTTTACTATACGTCACATCACCAGTCAATCACAACTCGTTTATAGAACTAGGACTTATCCTACTTGCTTATTGCACACTCGGTGTTCCTGTAGTGAGAAGTGTTTTCCTCATCACTTCAGACAACGAATCCGTTATCGATCATGGATCGATAACAGGTAAGTGTAAGGAAGTTGAAATAAAAGTAGAAAACGAAATGATACGGGAAGTTCATTTCTTTCTTCACTATGAGCAAACTATCTACACGGGATAGGGCTTCTACAGTATATCAAGCACCGACATTATCCCTGTAACGACTCAAAAAATTTCGATGCCGAAAATTCCAGATAGTTAGGAAAGAAGAAAAGAGAAAGAAGAAGAAACAGAAACTAGTCACAGAAACCTCACATTCGCAGCAGATCAAAATATAATATCATAAAATAACATTTATACAAAGAAGCTGTATGAGTTAAATTTCATACAATACATCAGGGTTACAATATTTACACAAACACTGGACAGTTAAAATTAACTAGTTCCAGATAAACTACAACATGTCACAGCGGAATACACTCTATATGTTCCTGCCATCCAGCTCGCCCCCCCGAGCTCCAAAACGTTCTTACCTGAAAATCTGTAATACTCAGTCTGACCCGAGCATTACAACAAAGTAACATCTGGGTCAGGCTGGAATCCAGCGTGAGTAAACCTATGCAATTTAAAATACAAAGATTTAAACATAATTGAAATCCCGGGTGACTCGTATCCCACTACGAGTTCATAACTTGTTATATTCCAAACTCATTTCACAAATTAATCTCTAAGTACACTTACTTAGTTCCAAATGGTCTAGATTACTTAAAACGTTCCATTCCAGCCTATTGATTTCACATATTAAACCTATAAATTATTATAGATTACAAATCGAAGTGGTTTTGGGTATTTACTGATTCCCGACTCCGGTCTCTTCGAATTCAATGTCATCCTAACCAAAGTTATTCAGGTGAATACAATTTACTTTTAAATACTGGATGTCACTTTACACAGCATTTCGTCGTAGATAACCGCATTATATTGTTCATCCCAACATATCATTTTACATAAACATTTCATATCACATAGCATCATGATCACATACTAGGGATATCAATTAATTAAAGGCATTTAATATCATTCAATCATTCATAAGCAAGGTTAATTAGTCATAATATTTCTAATTAATCTAAATAGATTAAATTAATTACTTCAATCATCTTTAAATCATGCTTACACGATTAATTAATTACAATCCAATTAATTAATCATATTCTAGTTATCATCTTTAATTACATTAATTAACGAGTCTTTAATTCATTACACAAATTAATTAACCGTTAATTGCACAAATTAATTGACCTTTATTTATCCTTAATCAATAATTTACCATATTGATTCTTAATCTAATCAACACATTGATTAGCTAACCTTAAATTAATCAAATTTATAAATTTACTAACCTTTAATTAATTTCCTTAATTTATCTTTTAATTAATAACACTAAGTAATTAATCCTCGATTACTTCCATTAAGTAATTATCAACTAAGTAATTAAACCCTAATTACCCCTATAATTAATCTCCCATTAATTAATATTTTATAATCCCTCAAATATTAATTAATTAATCCATTGATTTAATTATACTAACTATTTCCCCTATAATTAATGAATTAATTAATTAATTCCTTTTTATTTACTTAATTTAATTAATCTAAATCTTCCATGATCTTAATTAAATTTAAGGTATATATATTAGACCTATATCTAATATCAGAAACTTGCTTTTGAAAATTTGATAAATTATTTACTTAGAATACTTGTTAATATCGGCTTCGAAACTTGCTTTGAAACTTAACAATGTTTAACTTTAACTTTTTAAAAAAAACTTAATTAATCACTATACTAAAAGCATCGGGTTCAGACCCGGTTCTAAACTCCAAAATGTCGAGACAATCCCCGATCCTCTCTTCAATACTTCTTCTTCCATTCGTCTTCTTCTCTACCCTACATCAATTCTACAGCAACACTAAACCAAAATCCCTGACATGCTGGTGCACCATGCACATGCAGACGGTGGCGAAATAACACTGACCAACTTCAACGACCTTCCCAAGTCGCCGCTGACCTCTCCGACTCACCCAGCTACTCAAAAACCCAACCGAACGCCTATGTCGAAATCGAGATCTCCGAGAACCACCTGGGACAAATCCCAGTCACCAAAACACTTGCAATGCCTTGCTCTGGTCATCGAAGACCACATGCTCGCACCGATAGCCATGCTAGACCTTCCCCTTCATTTTCCATCACCATCGAGACCACTTGAATTCATCGCGGCGCCACACGATTCTCCAAATCAATGACAATCAGAACCATACCTAAACCCTCAATCGATCGCGATCGAACAATCCACCAGATAAAAAAATCAACTGCCATTTTCCCAAGTGTGCTAGACCTCCATCTACCTCTAGTGACGAACATGAGCTACCTCTTTCAACCGATCATCAAAAAACATCAGAAACCCCAATATTGATCAATACGTGAAATCTTCACACACCTAAACCTTAAAATTAGGAAATTGCTTCTAAAATTCATTATTTACAAGTTCGAATCCAGCTACAAAATCAGAACTTGAAATCTATTTACTTGATTTCTGACTAGAAGGGTTTTCCACTGGGACATCTTAATTTTCTGTATTCATTACTTGTAAATTACACTTAAAATATATTTCCTAAGCTTTAATCATGTTAATTCAACATATTACGTTTAATAATTTAAGCCTATAAGAGAATGGGAAAAGGATTTTTGGGATTTGCATTTGTTTCAACATTTGTAAACCCGGAACAGAACTAATTTTTTTTCTTTTTTTCAGACATACATACCCCATTTTCCTATATTCATATACATGAAATAAATTTTATATATCCAAGCTTCAATGGTCATCTTATACAGAACAAAATACTGAAGGCTTTTGAAATGTTTGAGACCAGTTTACTCACCTTCTTCAGAAAATAACAGCGGAGCCCAAAAATCTGGATTTGATTTGAGCCTGAAATCTTGATCTGGGTTTGAATGCTCTGATCTGTTCTTGTTTCAGTTTGTAAGACAAGAAGTTGTTTAAATTTATCAGAATTTAGCTGCTTTGTTGTTGAGCCAAAATCTGACCTTGCCTTGAGCATCCAAGTTATGGATTGAAAAGATTGATTAAATTGATTGTTGTTAATGAATTCTCTTTGGTTAACTATCTCAAGTTTAATCCCCTTTTGCAATTGTAAGAAAAGAGAGAAGATGAAAGAGAGAAATAAAGATATGTTTATACAACTTTAATTTATTTTTATTTTAAAATAAAAGAAAATGAAAGATACTTGTAACTAGCATTTTATAAGTTGATTACACTTGTATTTGCATGTAACAATAGGTTTACACTTGTAATTACAATGTATTAATGTGTTTTGTAAAAAAGATTATATATATTTTATTATAGTTAAATTTTAGTTTTATATTACTAACATCTTAGGAGTGTTTAATAATCAAGCTTCTTTTTGTTTAAATTTTATTTATTAAACTTACATTTGTAATTATGCATGATATATTTGTTTTAAATGTTTATAAAGCTTTTGTATTTATTTTGTTAATTAACAATCACTTTCTTAATTTATATAAATAAAGTTTCCTTTAAGGAAAATAATATAAAATAAATCATATTCTAATAAAAGCCTTATTCATATATTTTAAATCCAAAATTTAAAGTATTTATCTTTTAAATTTCAATTTTAATCCGGAATTCCAATTCCAATTCCAATTCGAAATTAAAAATCAACTCATAAATATAAATATACACTTTTAAGAAAATACATTAAAAAAAATTCTATTTAAAATCTGCTTATCTACATATATTCCATCTTTATTATTTTATATATTTAAAATTCAACTTTTGTTATATTTTTAAATGTATTTATATATCCAGATATCTTTCATTATCAAAATTCTTATCTGTTCAATCTATAAATCAGATAATTATTCAAGATGTTCAAAAATCTGGATTATCACATTCCTCCCCCCTTAGAATCTTTTCGTCCTCGAAAAGGAACGAAGCCACAATTTATTAAAATGATTATTATCAGAAAAATTATTCTTCGAACATTTTTAAACTATAAACCCTTTTTTTAAGAATTTTTTTAAACTCTTTTAAAATCTACATATTATTACAAAAATAGTTTTATATACATACTTTTTATAACTCGATGTCTCAAGCAGTCCAACCTTGTTCTCACAGAAATTTGGTCATACGTTGATCAGGCGTAAGACTGAAAATCTACAAATGCTTGGCAGATCCGTTTTCAACATCCAGTGAAAATACTTTGAAAATAATTTTACTGAAAGTATAGAAAACATTTTGAAATAGAGGAAATATTTTTAGTGAGAATGCTCTGGAAATCATCACCCCCATCCATGGTCGCAGTTCACCCGATGGTTACGTTGCCATCCAGAAAAATCCATAGATAACTGTAGGCCTCCGCGCCCCTCGATTACACCATGGAACCCGCTACAGATCGCAGCTACAACTGGGGTTACGTTGCTATCACAGCAAATACCCATATAACTGTAGGCCTCAGCGCCCTCGAATTCCGCTGCCAAAAGAATGAAACTTCTCCACTCCAATTGACCATAGATCGCAGTCTACCGATGTTACGTTGCCTTCCCGGCAAAATCAAGCATAGACCGTTGACACTCACCTCCACATGATTTCCGCTATGGTCCACACAGTAGATCGCAGCGACATCTAGTTACACTGTCGTCACAGCATAACCCAAATGCCTCTGTAGGCATCAGCGCCCTCGACTTTCGCTACCCAATAATCCTCAGGAACTAGTTTATCCGGACTCCTCACAGGATCAACTTTAGAACCTCCCTCTTAGAGGATCAAGGCAGCACCAACCTATGGTACTCCTGAGAAGTTCATCCCAAGGGAGCGCCTTTTTCTCCAGAGCCATTTTCAAAACACTTTATACTATACACATATAGTATCTTTCAAATCATACACCTAGTGTGAATCTCATATAAATCTCCTTTCTCAAAATCGATTATCCCAAAATTAATAATTCTCAAAAAGCCTTTTCCAAATTCATAGGTTCCCAAAACCTATTTCAAATCATTCTCACGAGATCCTTTATATATATAGATATATATAACCTTGAAAAATCTTAGGATCATTTCAAACTTGTATAAAACCCTTTTTATACTTCAAAAAACTTTCAAAAACCCCTTTCTTTTGGCTATAGATTCACAAAGGGAGATTTATCTTATATAACAAAAATACATAACTTTGTTTATCCAAAATCAAATATTCAAATTTGATTACTCTATAAAGTCACTTACCAAATTACTTACTTCCAGAAAGTAAATTTCTACCATAGAAATATCCAATTTCCACTTTATTTCATCGTATATTTCACAAAATATACCTTTCATTTTAAAAACCATTTCACATTTTTTTTATCTATAAATTCCCACTATCAATTTTATTTAAATCCGTACGATGCACACATCATCGTATGCTATATCAATCAGATCGCTCACTCGATCACACAATTTCACTTCTGAACTAGTATCGTCCACACGACTTCCGAGCGCGGACTCAGATCTGGTTTCTTGATCAGAAACCGTCATTCTCCTTGCATAGCCATAACTATGATAAAGAATATCCAGAACCAATCAACAATCCATATCCAGGTTCGCCGTCGAAAATCGATCGAAAAATCCCTACTCGGATCGACATACTATCTAGAAATTCTGTGCTCGAATCTGGATCAAATCACTGTGCGAATAGAATAAAATACGTACACCCTACGTATTTATCTTTATTGGTTATTAGCCAAATCAATTCTCTTTCCATTCACATTCACTTTAATTTCTATCCACTTATCCACAATTTCTTTAATCCCTATTTGGATTATCACTTCAATTTTTACCTCAGTTGGGTATTTAATCAATAACAGTTTGAACTCCGACCAGTTTATTTTCAGAAAATATCTTGGAAATTTTTTAAAAAATAGATAAGTAGTTGAAAGATAATTATTATTTTGTAAAATAGTTGGAAAATAATCGAATAGTTATTAAATAGTTAGATAATTGCAAAATAGTTGTAAAATAGTAATAAGTTATAAAACAGTTGAAAAACAATAATTAGTTTATAGAACGGTTAAAAAAATTGTAAATAGTTCCAAAATAATTGTAAAATAAGTATAAGATAGTTTAGCTTTTAAAAGAGAGACTGTATAGTAAGTATTTTGGAAAGATAGATTTGTATTAAAACAATTTATTTTTGAAAATAGTCCATAGTCAAACTGTTCAATTCTCAACCACCATTTCCAATCAATTTAAATTTCCACTTCCATTTAAATTGACTCAATTCCAAATTAAATAACTTAAATTTCCATTAAAATTGACTTAACCCTAAATTCAAGTTGAATTAATCCCCAATTCCTTTTCTAAATTCAAATCAAATTCCATTTGAATTTACTCATTCAACTTTAATCACGATTTCAATTAATTCAATTAAATTTCAAATTGAACCAATTTCAATTCATATCAATTCCAGTTTGAGTTAATCCCAATTCCAAACCTCATTTCCAAATCAAGTTGAATTATTCATGATTTCCTCCTAAATTCAATTCAAATTCCATTTGAATTTAAAACTATTCAACTTTAAATACAATTCCAAATTATTCAAATAAATTTGGAAAATTTCAAATTTAAACCATCCCGAATTATATAAATTCGAGTTAAATTTTCAAATGTTGATTAAATTCTTTAAATCAAATTAACTTATATCTTTAAACCATTTAATTCTTAATCCAAATTCCATTTTTATCCTATTTCAAAGTTCCAGTAATAATAATCCAAATCCTTTTTAAACGCCTAAATCTTTGAAATTCAATTTATCACCAAATTTCTATTTTGAAACCAAACCATTGAAGTTTTATCTTAAACATTCAAATCTTAAATCCAAAATTATTTCATTTTATCTTAATAATGGATATATTACCACACACCATTTCTTCATCCATTTAAACAAATCCAATATCAGCTTAATGATTATTAATAACAAAGGATGGTATCATTCAAATTATTTTAAAACATCCATCCATATTAAATTCCAGATCTCAAACCCATTTTGAGATCACACAAACTCCCAATTCAAATTAACCATTTAACTTCCCAATTTAAATCCCAAATTCTTGAAATTTCCAATTATGGTTGCTTGTTAAATTACTTAACTTTCCAAATGTTAAATTCTATTCACTTAATTCGGCCAACCTTACCCGATTTGAATTCCCTTTTCAAATTTTAAACTTCACATTAATAATCTTTTCACTTATCAGTTCAAAAACTTAGCACTTTGGGTATCACATCTCTTTCCAAAATTAAAACTCAACATTTAGAGTTTATTTCAAACTATCTTTGATATTATGTATATCCACACATATATACGTATTAACTTCTTCGCCCAACAAGCCAAATTCAAACCAACCTTGGTTTTAATTCTAAGCAAATTATTTTAAAATTTACAAAGAACTTCTTATTCTAAAATAGGGTTATATTAAAATTGTTTGAATAATATTATTTCCTTTACACACGAAGTTATACTTCAAACGTTAGACCACCTTTGATTTTTAATTCAAAACCAATTTTTATTAAATTTTCAAACAACTCTTGTTTGAAACAGGACTCTTCATTCAAATACATTAAATAACACTATTTATTATTCCTTTATCACTTTGAAACAATTTCCAAAATCTAGATTTAAAACTCCACAATTTAAATCATCTTTACTCCCAATTTATAAGTCATACTCACCCAAATGTTTTACTTCTTTAAAACGTTTCATTATTAAATTCAGCAACCATTTATGATAATAACCAAGATTATAATCTCTGGAAACCAATTCATTATCATCTTATTCTGAAAATTCTTTTCCAAATCCAAGATTTTAAATTTCAGTTTGAACCTATTTCAAACTTATCTTTATTTAATTTTCAGTTTGGTTGAATTTCTATTACCACTTAATTTAATTTCAATAATTTATCATCCAATTACCTTAATATTTATTAGAAAGAAATTCTGCTTTATATATCAAAATATATTCTTATATAAAATAATTTAAAATCTTTGTATAAGAAAATAACAAGTACGCTCATATATATATATATATATATATATATATATATATATATATATTTATAGACACACACTCAACTCATATTTAGGGTACTACTTACCTTATCCTTAATGAGTAATCCCACCAGAGCCAAGGTTCTCGCTTAACCTTCGGCTCTGATACCAAATGTAACGACCCAGAAATTTTCGATCTCGAAAATTCCAAATAGTTAGGAAAGAAGAAAAGAGAAAGAAGAAGAAACAAAACAAGTCACAGAAACCTCACATTCACAACAGATCAAAATATGATATCATAAAATAAAATTTATACAAAGAAGCTGTATTAGTTAAATTTCATACAATACATCAGAGTTACAATATTTACACAAAACTGGACAGTTAAATTTAACTAGTTCCAGTTCACTACAACATGTCACAGCGGAATACACTCTATATGTTCCTGCCATCCAGCTCGCCCCCCTGAGCTCCAGAACGTTCTTACCTGAAAATCTGTAATACTCGATCTGACCCGAGCATTACATCAGAGTAACACCTGGGTCAGGCTAGAATCCAGCGTGAGTAAACCCATGCAATTTAAAATACTAAGCTTTAAACATAATTGAAATCCCAAGTAACTCATATCCCACTACGAGTTCATAACTTGTTATATTCGAAACTCATTTCACAAATTAATCTCCAAGCACACTTACTCAGTACCAAATGGTCCAGATTACTTAAAACGTTCTGTTCCATCCCATTGATTTCACATATTAAATATATAAATTATTATAGATTACAAATCGAAGTGGTTTTGGGTATTTACTGATACCCGACTTCGGTCTCTTCGAATTCAATGTCATCCTAACCAAAGTTATTCAAGTGAATACAATTTACTTTTAAATACTAGATGTCACTTTACACAGAATTTCATCACAGATAACCACATTATCACTGTTCAACCCAACATATCATTTTACAGAAACATTTCATATCACATAGCATCATGATCACATACCAGGGATATCAATTAATTAAAGGCATTTAATACCATTCAATCATTCATAAGCAAGGTTAATTAGTCATAATATTTCTAATTAATCTTAAATAGATTAAATTAATTACTATCATCTTTAAATCATACTTACACGATCAATTAATTACAATCCAATTAATTAATCATCTTCTAGTTATCATCTTTAATTACATTAGTTAATGAGTCTTTAATTCATTACACAAATTAATTAACCGTTAATTGCACAAATTAATTGACCTTTAATTATCCTTACTCAATAATTTACCACATTCATTCTTAATCTAATAACCACATTGATTAGCTATCCTTAAATTAATCAAATTTATAAATTTACTAACCTTTAATTAATTTCCTTAATTTATGTTTAATTAATAACACTAAGTAATTAATCCTCGATTACTTCCATTAAGTAATTATCAACTAAGTAATTAAACCCTAATTACCCTTATAATTAATCTCCCATTAATTAATTAATTAATAATCCATCAAACATTAATTAATTAATCCTTTGATTTAATTATACTAGTTAATTCCCCTATAATTAATGAATTAATTAATAAATTCCTTTTTATTTACTTAATTTAATCAATCTAAATTTTCCAAGATCTTAATTAAATTTAAGATATATATATATTAGACCTATATCTAATATCAGAAACTTGCTTTTGAAAATTTGATAAATTATTTACTTAGAATACTTGTTAATATCGGCTTTGAAACTTTCTTTGAAACTTAACAATGTTTAAAATTTACTTTTTTTTTAAAAAAAACTTAATTAATCACTATACTAAAAGCTTCGGGTTCAGAACCGGTTCTAAACTCCAAAATCTCGAGACAATCCCCGATCCTCTCTTCAATTCTTCTTCTTCCATTCGTCCTCTTCTCTACACTACATCAGTTCTACAGCAACACTAAACCAAAATCCCTGACATGTTAGTGCACCGTGCACATGCATACGGTGGCGAAACAACGCTGACCAACTTCATCGACCTTCCCAAGTCGCCGTAGACCTCTCCGACTCACCCAGCTACTCAAAAACCCAACCGAATGCCTATGTCGAAATGGAGATCTCCGAAAACCACCTGGGACAAAGCCCAGTCACCAAAACACTTGCAGCGCCTTGCTCTGGTCATCGAAGACCACGTGCTCGCACTGATAGTCATGCTAGACCTTGCCCTTCATTTTCCACCACCACCGAGCCCACTCGAATTCATCGCGGCGCCGCCGATTCCCCAAATCAATGACAATCAGAACCATACCTAAACCCTAAATCGATCGGGATCGAACAATCCACCTGATAGAAAAATCAACTACCATTTTTCCCGAGTGTGCTAGACCTCCATCTACCTCTAGTGACGAACACGAGCTACCTCTTTCAACCGATCATCAGAAAACATCAGAAACCCCAATATTGATAAATACATAAATCTTTACACACCCAAACCTTAAAATCAGGAAATTGCTTCTAAAATTCATTATTTACAAGTTCAAATCGAGCTACAAAATCAGAAATTGAAATCTATTTACTTGATTTCTGACTAGAAGGGTTTTCCACTGGGATATCTTAAATTTCTGTATTCTTTACTTGTAAATTACACTTAAAATATATTTCCTAAGCTTGATGTTAATTCAACAAATTACGTTTAATAATTTAAGCCTATAAGAGAATGGGTAAATGATTTTTGGGATTTGCATTTGTTTCAACATCTGTAAACCTGGAACAGAACAAATTATTTTTCTTGTTTTCAGACATACATACCCATTTTCCTATATTCATATACATGAAATCAAATTTTATATATCCAAGCATCAATGGTCATCTAATACAGAACAAAATACTGATGGCTTTTGAAATGTTTGAGACCAGTTTACTCACCTGCTTCAAAAAATAACATAGGAGCCTAAAAATCTGGATTTGATTTGAGCCTGAAATCTTGATCTGGGTTTGAATGCTCTGATCTTTTCTTGATTCAATTTGTAGTTCAAGAAGTTGTTTAAATTTATCAGAATTTAGCCGCTTTGTTGTTGAGCCAAAATCTGACCTTGCCTTGAGCATGCAGGTTATGGATTTAAAAGATTTGCTTCAGTTTGTATTTAGAGAAAATTGATTCTTGTTAATGAATTCTCTTTGGTTAACTATCTCAGGTTTAATCCCCTTTTGCAATTGTAACATAAGAGAGAAGATGAAAGAGAGAAATAGAGATATGTTTATACAACTTTTATATATTTATTTATTTTAAAATAAAAGAAAAAGAAAGACACTTGTAATTAGTATCTATAAGTTTCTTACACTTGTATTTGCATGTAACAATAGGTTTACACTTGTAGTTACAATGTATTAATGTGTTTTATGAAAAAAAATTATATATATTTTATTGTAGTTAAATTTTAGTTTTATATTAGTAACATCTTAGGTGTGTTTAATAATCAAGGTTCTTTTTGTTTAAATTTTATTTATTAAACTTACATTAGTAATTATGCATGATATGTTTGTCTTAAATGTTTATAAAGCTTTTGTATTTATTTTATTAATTAACAATCACTTTCTTAATTTATATAAATAAAGTTTCCTTTAAGGAAAATAATATAAAATAAATCCTATTCTAATAAAAGCCTTATTCATATATTTTAAATCCAAAATTTAAAGTATTTATCTTCTAAATTTCAATTTAAATCCAGAATTCCAATTCCAATTCAAAATTAAATCAATTCATAAATATAAATATACACTTTTAAGCAAACACATAAAAAAATTCTATTTAAATCTGCTTATCTATATATATTCCATCTTTATTATTTTATATATTTAAAATTCAACTTTTTTTATATTTTTAAATGTATTTATATATCCAGATATCTTACCAAAATTCTTATCTGTTCAATCTATAAATCAAATAATTATTCAACTATCAGATGTTCAAAAATCCGGATTATCACAATCCCATATAGATAGCACGCTTCACTTGCCCCAGTCCGCACTTGAAATCCGATGTGGCGATTACAAGTTAATGTTCCTTTCGAATTCAAGAGCAGCAGGGGAAGCTATTAATTTAAGCTAGATTTACCTGACCATTTTCAGATGCAAGCTTTGTTATTTAAAATGAAGTAACCAGCCACACGTCGTAAGTCAATCGAGGGAAGCCCTGTGCTCTTAGAAGCTAAGTCATCTACTTCGCAAGCTCAATACGACCAATTAGTCCAACTTAGGCTAATCGTGGATCATATGCCTCCCAACTTCAGAGTTCTACTTAATCCACTTGAGAGAGCTTCATCGGTTGTTTCCGCCAAGGTCTTCGTAACATCCATGCTCAACAAGGACTTCCCAAAGAGGATGTTTGTCTACCGAAGAAGGACGAATTCGCTCATATGCCTCCCCTACGGTACACCGCTTGCCACGGATAGATGTGTTTGAATGGAGCCGTGCGTCCCTTCAATGACTTTCTACATGAGACTCTCTCAAACTTTGGTATTGCCCCATTTAAACTTCAATCGAATGGTTATGCCATCCTGCTTGCTTGCATGTTCTTTTCATGCGGGCATTTAACCGTGCTCCAAGCTTTGATAAGTTGTGGTACTTTCTTGCATTCAAGAGGAGAGATGATTGTCCCCCCTTGATTATAATCGAACCCTAGAGAAATCGAAAAATTATCGAGCACTTACAAAGCAACATAACGCAATTCAAGATGCAATATTTCTTTGTCAGATGCCCCGTGGGGTTCATTTGTCGGTGGACGACAGGGGGTGAGCTTCTTTTTATTCATCGAGCTTTTGATGCATTGTCATGGAGTTCCTAACCAACCATATGTCTCTTGCAGTTATTCCAAGACTGAACAGAGATATGGCGCTCAATGATGTTTGCAAGACTTTAAAATTGACACGACGCTTCTCGGTTCGGGTGATATTATGTCAGCAGTTAGCCTGGTTCCGCCCACAATACTAGTAGTCGGTCTGATCCCTTCTACTACGACTATTGGTTCCAGTTTGTGATGCAGCTTTAGGACCATATTCGAAACACACTACACATTGCTTTATGATCTCGCTCACTTTTATTCATCTCTTCATATTTATTGTGCTACATTTAGTTTCATTCTTTTGAGACTTTTTATGTATGCCTTGTTTTAGGTACGATGAGGGGGCGAGGCTTTTATGATGACTTGAAATACTTTACCAACTCATAGCGGTATCCCAAGCGCCCCTCTAGCTGCCATCAACTCCGAGAGACGGAGGAGGAATACAAGCGGAGAAAGTAGTTTGAAGCTGAAACCTACCGTCCAGAAAAAAAGGTCGAGCTCGATCATATAATGGTAGGTATAAGAAGAGAAGATCTCTTGAGGAAAGAAATGATCCATCAAAAAAGTCAAATTTTGAACATCACCCTAATTCTTCGAAGCTTACTTTAGAACACTCTTCCGTGGCCAAGAAATTCCCATCACTTCTACTCTGATCCCACCTTCAACTCATGTATCATCATCTTCTATTGTCACTACTACCCCAGTGCTTCTCGCTTCTACCAAAGACCTTCTAACATCCTTCCTTTAGGTCCCTCTAAACTTGAGGCAGTGCTTCCTAGTTGGTTCTGAAAGGGGGTCAAGTTTGACATGGATCTCCACCCTATTCGTGAGGATTCCATGTCGCATCTCCAAGTTATCCAAAGCAACGTAGAACTGGCCAAACAATGGGAGAATCTCATAAAACAACTAGTGTATACAAACAGAAATAATTATTAGGAGGTCCTCTCCTTCGAATTGGAGAAAGATGACTTTGAGAAGTGTTGGCCGAACATGACGCCAAGATTTAGCGGTTAGAGGAGGAGAAAGCAGCGACACTGCAGAACAGCAAAAGAAATGCCGACACACTGAAAGAGCTGAGAGAAGCCCACAATCGAATAGAAATCGTCTACAGAGACGAGATCAAAAAGCTCAAGTGGAGGAGGAGAATTAAATGTAAGAAGTGAATGCTTACAACGCAACAATTGAGGCTCAAAGAAAGACTATCACTGATCATGACCTCATCGTTGAAGGGCACAACAAAACTATTTCCCGCCAAGTCGAGATCATTGCCAAGTTACAAGCCCAAATCGCACAGCTCAGTGCCGAAAAGACAACTGATGAAATTGAGAAAGTTGTTGTATAAGCGGATTATTTGGACCTCCAAAGTGCTTTTGAAAGAAAAATGGAGAAGCTGGATGCGACTATGCTGCATTTCTCTGTCAACTCTCTATTGCATCAAGAAAGTCTCAGATATCTTGGCCTGAAGTTTCCGCACACTCTCGCCCTTGCTTGGAAGGAAATCTTATCTTGTTTTGCTGATAACGGCAACATTTATTCCGATCAAGAGTTGCGAGATGCCTATCTCAAAGATGAATCTAAAAAGGCGTTACTTAAGGCTAGAAAATTCTCCAAGTTGAAAGAGAGAAGGAGGCCCTCGAGCTGCTTTATCGACCGCTACCGACATGCTTACCAAGCCCTCTATTTCGGGCGTGGGTGGATTATCTTAGTAGCTCCACGACCAGCTAACAAGTTCAATACTTGAAATTATTCCTTAGGTGGTGGAGCCATCAAAAGAGGGTGAGGTTGGTGAGTACGAAGTAGACATTCTCAATCATCCCTCTAGCGCATGTAATGTCCTTGCCTCCTCTGAATTTGAGAGTTTCAAGCTTATGCCACAAGAGCAAGAGGAGTTTAATTCTTTTATTTTTGATCTTATATGTCCATCTACCTTCCCCGTTGACGTGCCAGCTACTTCGGCGCCTCTTCCTGCTTCCATTTCCACTTCTTCTGTGATTGTTTCTGCTCCGGATCCCACCTCCACATCTGGTTTGCAGAGGGGCCAAAGGCCGAAAAGATAGCTATGCTCCTTGGCCTGGATGATCCTTATATATCTTTAGAAGTTGATATAACCGCTGCAGAGGCCAAGGGTAACGACCCAGAATTTCAGTTATTCGAAATTGGAAAATTTAATAGATTTTAAATATTCAAAAGTAAATTCTATAAGTAGAATAACTTATATTTCAAATATAATGATTAGTTGGATTATTAAATTGTTTAATTTAAGATTTGAAGTTGTTTAAATAATTGAATCTTGAATTTAAAATGAATGAAAATGATTTCTAAAGTTAAATTCTATTAGAATTAGAATGAAGTCGGCGAACTTTTAAATTTGAACAAAAGTGAAAAAATAAAAACTGGGATTTATTTGATTTAATTAACGTGTAAAAATAGTCATTTTTGACACTGTCGCGGATTCGACGAAACCAGTTTCATTGGATCTGTAATAGTGAATTATAGTATGCTGTCAAATTTCATGTCAATTGGACTTACCGTTTGATCGTGCGAGTTCGAAATACACGGAAAGTAATTTAAGGAAGTTTATTAAAATAACTCGATTTTGAAAACCTATCTTCTATATATGATGGAATTGGCCTCTGATACATATTCCATTGTGTTAGGAATAGAGGTAAAATATTAGAAACTCCATGCAGCACACTTCGTTTGGTGTTTGGAAATTCTGGACGTGAATAGCATCGAAAATTTGTCTATATAAGGACCCTAAACTAATTTCATTTGCCGCAAACCCCAGCCTATCTCTTCTCAGATGCCACCTTCGTTTTCAACGGCCTGAAACTTGCGACCTTCTTCCTCAATCATCTCTGAATCCATGAAGTAAAAGCTCTCGACTACAAAGTTGTAGCACATCGGGCTCTTCAAGTTCAATGGTGGAGATCGTCTTAGGCGAAGCGAGGCAGCTGAGTTCTCTCTCCATTCGAGCTGCATTTAGAGGGCGATTTCAAGGCTTTGGCTGCAAGATGGGGGAACGGAGCATAGGCGCTGGTGAGGGGGGAGGATGGAGCACGACATGGTGGTGGTTGATCGAGGGTAAGGCGATCGATTGAGGAGCAGCAATCAAAGGGAAGTATGCGTGAGTGGATTCGAGCCTGGGAGAATATAACAAGTGATTGAGGAAGGTTAAAATTTAAATTAGTTAATTATGTTTTTAATTATATTATAATTCGTGCAACTTATAAAATGCATAACTATTTCATACGAAGTCCAATCAAACGAAACAAGTCGTAATGGGTTCATATTGACAAGTACTACATTTTAGAGTTGGATTGGATAGATTTGGAGCTAGCTAGAATTTTAGTTAAATTCAAACACATGTTCATTTTTAATCAAAATAAAAATCTGTAGTGACGACTACAACCGTAGTGAGTAAAACTCAAACTCTTTGGCTCACTTATACTTTATATAAGTGGGAATATTTTTATTATCTTATTTTGATGATTGTTTGGATGATATACGGTATTATATATATATATATATATATATATATATATATATATATAGATTGGATTGATATGTTCTCTCATATTTAGAGGATGAGACCCTATTCCCATGTATGATCGGATGACCCTTTATACGCATGACTGCCTCGAAGTAAATATTGTACCTTTTTCTTATATGCTGTATTTATTGCAAGTTACAGGTTGGACGGATCCAATAGGATTCTTCACCGTTGTTGATTATTTATGTACGCATATTTATTGATATGCCGTAACATGTGATTAGCTATTCAGGGAAACAGATTAGAGTGATCCAACTTGATTCCTTATTATTATTGATTATTTTTATATATATGTGATATATGATATGTTTGGATGCCATGCTTGTGAATTGGATGTTTAACTCCTTATTTAGTGCTTAAGCAGCATTGGGCCATGTTTTCAGTATTTTTGAAATGTTTTAAAAGTGATTTAAAAGCGATTTTCGTTTAATAGTGATTTCAAGTGATTTTGAAGTATTTTTTGTTTATAATTATTTTCGAATTACGAAAAGGAGTTTAATAAAATGAAAGTATGGATTTTGTTATTTTAAATATACAGTTTATGTATGTTTTAAATCAAGTTTTTGAAATTTTTTTATATATAAGATTCATAAGTAACATTTTATGAATAAGTAATGGATTTCCAAATGGAATTTTATAAGTATTAGAAATGGATATGAAATCAATATTTATGTACACCATTTTATATAATGGATTTACAAAAGGGATTTGTATAGAAATGGTTTTATAAGTTAGTTATAAATTGGATTTGCTATTGATAGTTTAGCGATGGTTTTATGATTGGATTTAACATCAATAAATTTGTAAATGATTTTATAAATAGATTTTGGTAGATAATGAGATTTCAAAGAATAGATTTATAAATGAAACTTTTTAAACAAAAGGATGTTATATAAATGAAGTTTTGTAAATATTTAAATAAATGGATTTGTAATCGAATAAGTTGTAAAATAATGGGATTTACAAATTGATATTTAGAAAAGGTTTTATACATAGACTTTAGAGAATAGAAAGTTATAAGCATTGTTTGTAAATGTAAATGATTTATTTTGATAAGTAAGTACAGATTATATAAAATAAGCATATTCATGTGGTGAAATGAATAATATATAAAGTGATAGTTTTGAAATGATATTTTCAAAAATGAAGTTTAAATTGTTTTAAAGATGTTGTAGCTTTCCTAAAATGGTTTGAGTACATAATTATTTTTGATTTAAGTATATTATGTTATTTTCTAAGTATTGAAAATAGAATGATTTGTGACTTTGCTTATTCTGTCAAGATAAGTATATGGAAATGTTTTCCAATTATCAAATATTTGAGAAGTTTTGAATATACATCTAGTATATGAAAATGTTTTCCAATTATTGAATAGTTGAATTAGTTTTGAGTATATGTATATTTGCAAAGTGTTTTGGTTTACAAGAATTAAAAAAGGGCGCAATAATTGCTTTTGTACTAAATTATGCCTATTGTAAAAGTTTCGGTTCCTTGACTTGATGTGGAAACTGATAAGTCTTGCACTTAGCACGTGTCCAACTATGTAGGCTTGATTATTATTTGTCTTGAGAATGCTGATTCGTGTAGTGTGGTGTGAGTTTATTACTCCAATCTACCGAGCTTCCTTCTTAGCCAAAGGATAGTAGGTTGAAAGTTGGAATCGCGATAAGTCTATAAGACTTAGTTTTAGTATAAGGATAAGAGCCACTTTTCGATATTGGTACGAAGAGACGGGGATCGGATTTATTCGAAAACCACTCTGAACCAATGTATGCGTCCAGAAGTGCAGATTATTGATGATGATTTTTGAAGACCGAGTATCTTCATAGCATGAGGATGGCTTGTTGACATTTTTTGGGTCGCTCCCTTATTGAGACATTTATAGCAGTGGTCTTCTCATTGTGGAAATCTTTAGATTGCAAGGACTACTGTAGTAGGAGAGTGCCTTTGGTTTCGTTTAGTCCCAGAACGAATTTGTATGGATGTTTATCTGACGTTGTATTCTAAATCACATTTGAGTGGTTTCTATTAATGTATATCAGTCGATGGCGGAGAGGGTGACTTCTCTTAGCTTAACACCCTTTCTCGAGAAATATGAGATTAGGAAGTTATGTTTTTCTACAAATTACTCACGTGATGTAGGATGACAAAGTGGCATTCAGAGATGTGATATGTGATATGAGAAAGGTAATCGTAACCTCACGAGCCTCACTCCACGGTTTTGATGGGATACTACGTGGTCAGGTGTACGCATATTTTTGATTGAGGTTTATGTAGATGACAAGATGTTTTGGGCTTATGGCAAAGAAACAGTGATGTCTGAGTCCTTGGATGTTATTCGCAAGGGGTATCCATTTTTAGCCATATATATGGATATATAGCGGCGTCTGAGCCATGGATGTTAGCTGTGGATACAGATTGATCTTTCCACAAGTTCCCTACCACGTTGGAAATCCAACTCCAATACGTGCCGGCCATTTTGTTTTGTAGCGCCTTAAATGATTAGGTTTGAAATGTTATATGGGTAACCATTTCGGCTATATTTGACATTATTTATGAAATAGACACCATTATAATAAAATAGAATTTTATATAAAGTGTTTTGGTTATCGTAAAGTAAAAACCCATTTATGTTTATGTGTGGACGTGGTCTTACGAGATATTTTTTGTTTTGAAAAGAAATGTTTTGGTAATTTTATAAATTCAGAAGAGATGTGTTTTTCTCACGTTGGTTTACCAGAATGATCCGGACGTTCTTCTCTTTCAATACTCGGGTCAAACTTAGTATATTTTTAGGTTAAAAAGTGTTGCATTGGAGCTTCAGCAGACGAGCTGGACGTCTTCAGATCGTATTCTCGTATATGTCTATATTTTGCTGCATTATTGTCTATTTTATCAGCATTTATGAGTACATGTTGTTATAACTATCCAGTTGATGATTTCTTTTCATGTACTTTGATATGATTGATATATGCTATTACAATTCACTTTTATATAGATTATTGATATTATTTTATATGCTATTCCACTGGGTTGTGAGATTCTGTGTTGTTATTGTTCTGTTTTGTTTTCATCTTCTCTCTTTGTAACAACCCGATATTCGCGTCAATTCATAATCGACGTTAAAATGATTTATATTTTCGTCAATTTCCATTTTGAAGTTTTTAAAATTAAAATTAAAATTAAAATTACAAATGGTTATAAAGTTTGAGGGGCTTTGATTTTTTTAAAAAAATAAATGGTCCACGAGTTTTTATTTGGGCCGTGAAAAAAGTTACATAGACATATGATCGGCCTTCCCTTTTTCTCACTCTCGTTCACAACCCTAAAAGAAAAAAAAATAAGAAATGGCGGCCTCCCTCGTTCTTCCCCCTTTCGTGATTAGGGTTCGTGAAAATCAGAGTCTCCGACAACCGAAGCTCGATCGAATGAAGGCTCTGGCCTTGTTTAGGCGATCAGCGGCTCCTTCGACATGCTCGAGCTCGAGGGGACATTGGCTGCTCTAAATCGTGGCTAAGGTGAGTGATTTTTATTTCACTCACATTTAATTCGTCTCAGTATTTTGATTCGAATGTTTGATTTTCATCTCGATGTGGATGATTTTGACTCGGAATTGATCCTTGTTTTCCATGGTTTGATTATCATGTCACTGTTTGTTTTTCGTGTTCCATAGCCTCGGCTTTAACTGGGTTTTGTTCAATGTTTTTGACTTGTTGTTGATCATGTTATTCATACTCAGGTTGTTTCTCCTGATTCGATTGAAGTTGAGTTAGTGCCTTTCTGTCAGTTTCATGTACAAGTTATGACATCATATTATTCTGTCGCATGTAGTTATATGGTGCTGCTTCATGTTATTCATGCTCATGTACATATGTTATTGCTTCATTTTCATATGTGCCTCTAGTCATGTATGTTAGCTTCTTCATGTTGCATGATCGAGTCAAGTTGCACTGCCGTTCCATGATACGCTTGCTTGTTTCTGTAGTTACATTTGTTGTTGCCTTTTTCAGTTTCATTTAATTGACACTGTCTCACTCCATCTACATGTATTTTGATACAGTTGCAACTAAGTTGTACTACTGCCTTTCCTCTCAAGTCTGACACTTGCACTGTCCAGTTTTGTTTAGTTGTTCACTGGTCTGCATTTACCAGTGAAGTTGAACTAGTGTTCTTGTGGTTTGCTGTAGCAATTCATCACACTTGAATTGCATTTGAGTTTCTTTTCAAATCCATCTTCTTGCTTATTACTACTTTGTGTACTTGATTTAGTTGTACACTTACTGTGCACATTCCATATCATGCCCCTGATATTGTGCATATCATTTTTACCATTATGTCATTCAGTTTGTATTATTATTTCATCATGCTTGCTGTTTGACCTGCTGCACTATATGTTGTGTTGCCATCTTCTTGGTATTTGCAGTTCTCTACTGCCCCTTTAACTTGCTTATGCTCCCTGGAGACGTGGCATTCCTTCTTTACTCCTTTGATTTGTCGCAGTCGTTGTACTGCATATATTGGGGACTGTCCATTTGAGTTAGTTCACTGATGCATTCATTTGCATATCACTCGATTGCCCCTTTTATTACATGTTCTTCAAGACAGATTGCATACCGTTGCATTGTTGGTCTTGTAATTATGTCTCGGTGGTGCATTGTATTTGTTGTCGGTTCTTTACTTTTTGAACCTGTCTTTGAGATGTACCGTGACTATCTATTTTATATGTTGCAGTCTTGAGTTTCTTGTAATGGCCATGTGTGTCTGTTGCACTACATAGTAGCCATGTTGGTGCATTTTGTCGTATTGGGCCACCATGTCAGTGCTTTATTAACCTGGTTAGCATGCAGTTCCATGTTGCCATTTCTATATCCATTTTGTTAAGGTGCTGTTCGTTATGTACATTCAATTGTGTACATATTTTTCTTTCATTTGGTGGAAGTTTTAACTGTTGCCATCATGTACAGTCTGTTGTACATTGCTCTTCATATTAGTGCATTGGGTCCTTATTCCTTTTAGTTCATACTGTATATCTTTGTGTGCTAGTTGCCATGCACATTCTCCATGTCTGCCTTCTTGACCACTGAGGCCGTGGTATTTGATATTTGAATCTTCATTGATTTCGGTTCGTTGATCATTGGGTACATCATCACTGTAGTGGCAAGGCAGTGCACGCAAGTGTGAACTGCAGCCACACGGTATGGTTTTATGATATCTATCTTGTTTTGATTAATTGATCTTTTGCATATTCCATATGCTGTAGTGGCGAGGCAGTGCACGCGTGCGTGTACTGCAGCCCTACTCGACTTAATATTTTAATTGATATTTAAATGTTTTGAACTGTTTTGTTTATTTCAATTCAATATTCTGAATTGCATTCTGATTTGGTTTAATTACTGTCGTCTATTCATTATTTAATTATTATTGCTTCTGTGCACTAATAACTGAGTTTGAATTAGACTGACCCAAGTATTATATTCTTTTGAATTTAATACTCGGGTCAGACCGAGTATTTCAGGTTGTAGATATTCTGCTTTGGGTTGCTGCTAGAGCTATGAAGTTCTTTCATATCTTTTGGTGTAGTCGTCGTCATTTGTAGTAGTCTGTAAAATTGTATAGGAAGATATGTATTCATGTATATTAAATACGTTAATGTACTTGTATATGTAACTTCCTTAGTCGATTGTTGTAGTTGTATCACATGTACCGTGTGAATGTATTGTAACTGACATCAGTTATTATATATATATATATATATATATGAGACTTTCTGTTTCATCTGTGTTCCGCATTTATATTATCTGTGTTGTTATTTTATATTTTTGTCCTAGACTATTATAGCCACTGTGTAGTAGCTTTGAGTTTGCATCGGCATGTTGGATTTCCTTCTGAAATGAAATGCACGTTTTTACTATCTGGCATATCGGTGCTCGCACAAAGCAATTACACGGATGGTCGCTCCTCAACAGCCTTATTCTCCATGCTAGTTGACAGCACTACACCGTAGTGTTCTTGGCTAGCGTGGGTATAGAGGTGGCGCGTCACAGCTTGGTATCAGAGCTTGGGGTTTAGAACAAATATAAAACATAACTTAGATAGTACATGTGTTACAACTATTTGTCGATGTTTTCTCTCTCATCTTTTCTTAAGATCATCTTTGATTTGTTAGGTACGAATTCCTAACTCTTATTCATGAGCATTGCTGCTATTCTTCGTTGCACATGCTCATTTGAGTTTGCACTGCTAAGTATCATTGTGTATATGCTTTACCAAGTTGCATACTGCTGCAACTCGTACCCACTTCAATTTGAACTCGCATTGTTTATTCGAACTGCTGTATATATGCATTCTTATCTCTAATTCGTGTACTTAATGCAGTCTCCATACAATTGGGTTTTGGGTATCAATCTTTGAGACATATTGCATTTCAATTGTCGACTCTGTCTGTTTACCTATGGTTTGTTGGCTTTCATGTGCCTCTCTCTGATAGTTTTAAAATTTCTTTGGTATAAAAGAAATTGTCTTGGACTTTGCCTTGTCGATATCGACGTTGACTTGACTTTTACTTTTGTTAAAGTCCTTCATGCATTTATGCTCGTTTTGCTTCGTTTTTCCAATTGTTGATCGATTCTTCTTTTCCGATTAGTTGTTATCACCTTTGTCGGCTTTGATAACTTCTATTTTAGGAATTTTTGGGTATTCCTACTTTGATGGATTGGAATCGAATTCTTCGGATTTTATTCACGTCTTCGAATGTGAATCTTAGTGAATTGATTTGGTTTTCGAATTTAATCGATTCTTGATTATTTCCCGATTTGTTGCTATCATTTATTAGCAACTTCGATGACCTTTTCTTTGGGATTTTTGTGAACATACCTTTCGATGAATTCGGTATCAATTTCTTTGGATTCTATTCACGTCTTCGTATGTGAAATTCTTGTGATTGATTGTTTCTACAATCATTTTTGTGATTTTTCACTTTAAAAATATAAAGGTTTTCTATACTAGTAGTAAATATCAAACTCTTTTCCTAAACCGTTTTTCAATCTGCTAGTATATACAAGCCTTTACCTCACTCGGATGAGAAATCTAATTAAACGGCCTAGTAAAACAAGTGGTATGAAACGCTTGCGTTCACTTCGTCGGTTAATTCTTGGACTTGTTCGATTGAACCTCATGTGACAATTTTCTAGTGAAGATTTACAGTTTGTTCGTAAATATTTAAGTTAAGCAAGTGGTTATGGGACATGAAGCTAAACTTTTACATTTACTAACTTAGTGTAATTGACACTTCTCGTTGATCATGACGATCATTTTTACGGTTAGACTAGGCCTCATCGGTGTGATTTCGTCTCACACATATCTCTTGAGCTTTGAGGATTGTCTAGACACCATTTGTGTGATTTCGTTCACACATACCTTTTCGGTTAGACTAGGCCTCATCGGTGTGATTTCGTCTCACACATGTCTCTTGGGCTTTGAGGATTGTCTAGACACCATTTGTGTGATTTCATTCACACATGCTTTCCTTTTGTTTGCGAGGTTAGACTAGACACCACTTGTGTGATTCCACTCACACATACCTTTTTGAATTTTGGTTAGTCTAGACCTCAATCTGTGTGATTTCGACTCACACATGTGGGGTAGCGCCCCACGGTCTTCGGACCATTCGTGTGTCAAAATTAATGGCTTGCAACCATGAGATAGCGTCTCGTTATGCGTTGCACGTGTTGGTGATTTTCATGCTCATGTGTAGGTGAGATTCCGTGCTCCCGTTCTCGCTTTGCGTTGCACGTGTTGATGATTTTTCATGCTCGCGTGTAGGTGAGATTCCGTGCTCCCGTTCTCGCTTTGCGTTGCACGTGTTGGTGATTTTTTATGCTCGCGTGTAGGTGAGATTCCGTGCTCCCGTTCTCGCTTTGCATTGCACGTGTTGGTGAGTTTTCATGCTCGCATGTAGGTGAGTTTTCGTGCTCCCGTTCTCGTTATGCGTTGCACGTGCTGATGAATTTTCATGCTCGCATGTAGGTGAGTTTTCGTGCTCCCGTTCTCGCTTTGCGTTACATGTGCTGATGAGTTTTCATGCTCGCGTGTAGGTGAGTTTTCGTGCTCCCATTCTCGTTATGCGTTACATGTGTTGATGAATTTTCATGCTCGCGTGTAGGTGAGTTTTCATACTCTCCTTCGAGTTTTCATACTCTGTTCGAGTTTTCATACTCCGTTTGAGTTTTCATACTCTGTTCGAGTTTTCATACTCCGTTTGAGTTTTCATACTCTACTTCGAGTTTTCATACTCCATTCGAGTTTTCATACTCCGTTCGAGTTTTCATACTCCGTTCGAGTTTTCATACTCCGTTCGAGTTTTCATACTCCGTTCGAGTTTTCATACTTTCATCTTGTGATTTCTGGATTTCTTGTGATGATTTCTAGAATTTGTGCTTCACCAATTTTCGTGATTTCTATTGATAAGTTTTATCAATTCTTGTGCATTGGTGAATTCGTGTGTCATTGACTTGTTATGAGTACAAGTTTAGGGTATGATATCCCTTTCTATCTTTGAGAAGATTCTTGTGACACTTTTGATGAATGAAAATCCACTTATCGAAGTTGCTACTGATATCGCTGTTTTAGTCACGTGTTTTAAAAATTGTTTCAAAATAAAAATCGTTTTCAAATTTTTTATAGTTTACGCTTTCAAAAGAATGAGGAAGCGATTTAAACGTTTCAGCAAAATCGAGGACTATGACCCCTTTCTTTTACTGATTCGTTTAATTCCGGACTTGTCCGTTTGAGGGTGAAAATTTGTAAATTCCTTTTATAAAATTAAGAGAATATTTTGTGATTGTATTGCCCATTGAGTGCTTTAAGAATTCTGGTCGATGCGCTTGATCAACGTTATCGATAGGAATCTCCTAGACGCTTTGATGAGACAATCAGACACAATAAATTGAATTTTAAAATGTAAATTTTTCTGAAAAGATAATTACATAAAGTAAATTGTAAATTTCGAAAGTTTTAGCTTTTCGGGAAAGAATATTATTTAAAACAACTCTTTTCCGACACTTCTATTCTGGTGATTCCCGTGGGAATCAAGACTCTATCGTTTGTACCAATGCTAATCGTGTTAGTTTGCATGCCATTCTCTTGCAAAAGAGAACGTGCTGTCTCTTGTGTTTCTAAATCATTAATGCATATTGAGACTAGATATGTCACTCATGATTTAGTGCTCTTGGCTATTGATTTCGTTCTTCAAGATTTGGCATCATTATTTTGGGTAAGAAATTTGTTCTCTACCCTGATCATGAATCTTGGGAATATTTATTTTCTCATAAGGAACATGATTTGCGTCAACCACGTTGACTCGAGCTCCATACATCTTATGATCTTGATATTATTTACCACTCCCGGATGGGAAATCGTGTTGTCGATGCACTTGTCGTAGGCAAACAAGTGGTTGTTCTTTGATGATGTCCGAATGGAATCATCTTTTCACCCTGTTCATCAGACGTTTCGATGTACTTCGTTTTATTGAGCTTCGTCTCATTCCTTTTAGGGACTTACGTCTGATGTTCTTTTATGTTGATCGGTTCATTAGACGTACCGTTTTTGTACTACGTCGGCGTTCCGAATTAATGAAGCTTTGATTCATCTGGCGTATCGTTATTGTACTACGCTATTGTTCCAAATTAATCGTGTTTCACCTATGAAAGGTGTTGTGCGTTTCAGTCGGTCGGGAAAGTTAGTGCCTCGATATATTGGGCCATTTCCTATCACTGAACGTATTGGTTTCTTGGCTTATCGCCTCTTATTACCGGCTCAATTTTCTGTTATTCATGACGTGTTTCACGCGTCTTTCTTTTACGGAAATGCCTTAGGGATTCCGATTTTTATTCTTGAGCCCGGTATTATTGAAGAAATTGAAGTTTCACCAGATTTGACTTTGAGCAACATTCTATTCACATCAATGCTTTGGGGGTTCAGCACCCTCGAAATAAAAATGTTTTTCTCGTGAAAGTTTATTGGTTCTCAAATCCTATGGATTTCACTTAGGAATCCAGAGAATTCATCGAGCAAACACGTTCAGGCACTCTCTCTCTCTCATGCTCTTTATGGTGAACTTCCTATTTCAAATTTCTTCATCGTGTGTTGATATATTCTTATGGTTGTTACCTTTTGCCCATTTATTTCTTAAGATTGCGAGGACGCAATTTCTTTAAGGATGGGAGTCTGTAACAACCCGATATTCGCGTCAATTCATAATCGACGTTAAAACGATTTATATTTTCGTCAATTGCCATTTTGAAGTTTTTAAAATTTAAATTACAAATGGTTATAAAGTTTGAGGGGCTTTGATTTTTTTAAAAAAATAAATGGTCCACGAGTTTTCATTTGGGCCGTGAAAAAAGTTACATAGACATATGACCGGCCTTCCCTTTTTCTCACTCTCGTTCATAACCCTAAAAGCAAAAAAATAAGAAATGGAGGCCTCCCTCGTTCTTCCCCCTTTCGTGATTAGGGTTCGTGAAAATCAGAGTCTCCGACAACCGAAGCTCGATCGAATGAAGGCTCTGGCCTTGCTTGGGCGATCAGCGGCTCCTTCGACATGCTCGAGCTCGAGGGGACATTGGGTGCTCTAAATCGTGGCTAAGGTGAGTGATTATTATTTCACTCACATTTAATTCGTCTCGGTATTTTGATTCGAATGTTTGATTTTCATCTCGATGTGGATGATTTTGACTCGGAATTGATCCTTGTTTTCCATGGTTTGATTATCATGTCACTGTTTGTTTTTCGTGTTCCATAGCCTCGGCTTTAACTGGGTTTTGTTCAATGTTTTTGACTTGTTGTTAATCATGTTGTTCATGCTCAGGTTGTTTCTCCTGATTCGATTGAAGTTGAGTTAGTGCCTTTCTGTCAGTTTCATGTACATAAGTTATTACATCATATTATTCTGTCGCATGTAGTTATATGGTGCTGCTTCATGTTATTCATGCTCATGTACATATGTTATTGCTTCATGTTCATATGTGCCTCTAGTCATGTATGTTGGCTTCTTCATGTTGCATGATCGAGTCAAGTTGCACTGTCGTTCCATGATACGCTTGCTTGTTTCTGTGGTTACATTTGTTGTTGCCTTTTTCAGTTTCATTTAATTGACACTGTCTCACTCCATCTACATGTATTTTGATACAGTTGCAACTAAGTTGTACTACTGCCTTTCCTCTCGAGTTTGACACTTGCACTGTCCAGTTTTGTTTAGTTGTTCACTGGTCTGCATTTACCAGTGAAGTTGAACTAGTGTTCTTGTGGTTTGCTGTAGCAATTCATCACACTTGAATTGCATTTGAGTTTCTTTTCAAATCCATCTTCTTGCTTCTTACTACTTTGTGTACTTGATTTAGTTGTACACTTACTGTGCACATTCCATATCATGCCCCTGATATTGTGCATATCATTTTTACCATTATGTCATTCAGTTTGTATTATTATTTCATCATGCTTGCTGTTTGACCTGCTGCACTATATGTTGTGTTGCCATCTTCTTGGTATTTGCAGTTCTCTACTGCCCCTTTAACTTGCTTATGCTCCCTGGAGACGTGGCATTCCTTCTTTACTCCTTTGATTTATCGCAGTTGTTGTACTGCATATATTGGGGACTGTCCAATTGAGTTAGTTCACTGATGCATTCATTTGCATATCACTCGATTGCCCCTTTTATTACATGTTCTTCAAGACAGATTGCATACTGTTGCATTGTTGGTCTTGTAATTATGTCTCGGTGGTGCATTGTATTTGTTGTCGGTTCTTTACTTTTTGAACCTGTCTTTGAGATGTACTGTGACTATCTATTTTATATGTTGCAGTCTTGAGTTTCTTGTAATGGCCATGTGTGTCTGCTGCACTACATAGTAGCCATGTTGGTGCATTTTGTCGTATTGGGCCACCATGTCAGTGCTTTATTAACCTGGTTAGCATGCAGTTCCATGTTGCCATTTCTATATCCATTTTGTTAAGGTGCTGTTCGTTATGTACATTCAATTGTGTACATATTTTTCTTTCATTTGGTGGAAGTTTTAACTGTTGCCATCATGTACATTGCTCTTCATATTAGTGCATTGGGTCCTTATTCCTTTTAGTTCATACTGTATATCTTTGTGTGCTAGTTGCCATTCACATTCTCCATGTCTGCCTTCTTGACCACTGAGGCCGTGGTATTTGATATTTGAATCTTCATTGATTTCGGTTCGTTGATCATTGGGTACATCATCACTGTAGTGGCAAGGCAGTGCACGCAAGCGTGAACTGCAGCCACACGGTATGGTTTTATGATATCTATCTTGTTTTGATTAATTGATCTTTTGCATATTCCATATGCTGTAGTGGCGAGGCAGTGCACGCGTGCGTGTACTGCAGCCCTACTCGACTTAATATTTTAATTGATATTTAAATGTTTTGAACTGTTTTGCTTATTTCAATTCAATATTCTGAATTGCATTCCGATTTGGTTTAATTACTGTCGTCTATTCATTATTTAATTATTATTGCTTCTGTGCACTAATAACTGAGTTTGAATTAGACTGACCCGAGTATTATTTTCTTTTGAATTTAATACTCGGGTCAGACCGAGTATTTCAGGTTGTAGATATTTTGCTTTGGTTTGCTGCTAGAGCTATGAAGTTCTTTCATATCTTTTGGAGTAGTCGTCGTCATTTGTAGTAGTCTGTAAAATTGTATAGGAAGATATGTATTCATGTATATTAAATATGTTAATGTACTTGTATATGTAACTTCCTTAGTCGATTGTTGTAGTTGTATCACATGTACCGTGTGAATGTATTGGAACTGACATCAGTTATTATATATATATATGAGACTTTCTGTTTCATCTGTGTTCCGCATTTATATTATCTGTGTTGTTATTTTATATTTTTGTCCTAGACTATTATAGCCACTGTGTAGTAGCTTTGAGTTTGCATCGGCATGTCGGATTTCCTCCTGAAATGAAATGCACGTTTTTACCATCTGGCATATCGTTGCTCGCACAAAGCAATTACACGGATGGTCGCTCCTCAACAGCCTTATTCTCCGTGCTAGTTGACAGCACTACACCGTAGTGTTCTGGGCTAGCGTGGGTATAGAGGTGGGGCGTCACACTCTTTCTTCTCTTCTCTTCTTCTCTCTTCTTTCCTTCTCATTATTATCTACAATCGGTGCACCTTGGTTCGGATATTTAGTGTCGGATTCATAAGGCATCGGGTGTGGGTCGTCACAAGTGGTATCGGATCTTGGGTTTAGCATACTCCTAGGCTTTGATGTGTACTCAGTGTAGATAGGGTCAATTGCATCCTAGATTGAGTTTGAGTATATTTATATATGAGCGCGTAATTGTTAGTGACATAAAAATGTTTTATATTCTGTTGATGTATCTGTTGAGTGGCTTATGAATTCTGATAGGGATATAGGAAGCCACGTTATCGATAGGAGTTTCTAAACACTTGAACAAGACGTATCGACATAGTATTGATTTTAAATTGGGCAAAAGAAATAATCTTACCTCGATTACATTTTCTAAATAAATGAAAAAAAATTCAAAAAAATTATTGTAGTGTACATACATTGATTATTTGGTTGTTTGAAAATGTAAATATATATATATAAGTTAATAAAAGTTGTTTAAATAATCTAAATAAAAGACAATAATTGTAAAAGAATAAATTATATAAGAAAGTGACTAATAAAGTATGGAATTATAATTAAAATGATTTACACTTGTGAAATAATCTTATATATAAGAAATGGAACTACATGAGTACATTAATAAATATGAGTTATAAATAAAAATGAATTTAAACTAAGAATTTCAGAATTTGAATCATGTTGTTTTTGACATTTGTTTTGCAAAAGTTTATGGGTGTTATATTATTATTAGAAGTATTTTGATTAGAAATGATTTTTAAAAGAATTTAAAAGAGATCAAAAGCACTTAACTCACTTTAGTCATTAGAAAATAATTTTGAGGATGATCGCGACATCATCAGTATTCATTTTTATGTTTCTAAGTGATGGATTTCTACCATTATTGATTTTCTATTGGAATTCTGTTTTGTTAAAATATGTTTTGATTTTAAAATTTAAAATATGATTTGAATATACAAAAGAGATATATATGTGTGTATGTATATATGATTTTGAAATGATTTGAAATAAATTGGTGTTCAAATTTTGAAATTTTTATCTAAATGTTTTGTGGAATAAATGAAATTAAGTTTTTAACCTTATAATTTAGAAAATGGAATAGATAAGTAAAGTAAACTTGAAATTAAGCTATGTAATTAAAATTAGCTTGAGGAAAGAGGTTAATTGGAATAAGCTAACGAGCTAAGCATATTAAATGTGTTAAATGAAGTAAATAAATGAAGATTAACTTAAGTTAAATGAAATAGATTAAATGAGCTAAGTGAAGAAATTGAAATGAATACGAATTTGAGTTAAAATATGAAATTCAACTTAAGTATATAAATGAATTGGATATAAGTTGAAATGTTGTTTGATAAAATTGAAAAAAAAAACTTAAATAAGGAAGTGAAAATAAACATAAGTGTTATATAAAATGTTTAAGCAAAATTTAGTAATGAAATAAAATATTTGTTAAGTGTTATTAGTATTAAAAAGAATTATATTAAGTGAATAATGAAATGTTATTAAACATGAATTGGAAGTAAAATGAATGTAATAAAATTATCATTAGTTAACTTGAATTTGAATTAGTTAGATGAAAACTAAATAGTAAACGAGTGGATTGATTTGTTAGATGTTAGTTGTTTGATGATTGCTTATGCTGCATGTGTTTCATTTTCATAAGAATATTGTATAATTATGTTATATATCGATATTATATGTTATATACATGCTTCTCATTTGATTGTTGAGTGTTTAGTAGGTGCGGATAGCATTTTCTTTGCATTTGGTGCTCGCTTTCATGCTATATTGCTTATATATGCTCGCTAAATATATGCAAGGTATATATCTCGGATTACATATCGTACTTTTATATTTTTTTCCTACGGGTGCCTCATCCTCGAAGATGAGATGCATATTTGTGATATATATATATACATATATATATGTATGTATGTATGTATGTGTAGTGATCTTACTATGATTAAACCGTGCAAAGGAGATGCTGGCGCATTTTTTTGCAAATTTAAGGCGTTAGAAAATTTTGAGAATTTTGGAAAAAAAACTGATAACAAAAAGTTTGATTTTGAATTATAAGTTGAAATAATATTAGTTGATTTTTTGAAATAGTATAAGTTAATAGCTATAAATGAATTGTAAGACTTAGATAAAGTTTTATAAGAAGTTTAATTAGTTGACTTTGGAAAAGTTAAAAGGTTGAATAATTTGGTAATCTAGTTTGAACGAATTGTTTTTGAAAAGTTAAAGGGATTTTATGGCTTTTCTTAGTAATTTCAGGGACGAAATTCTTTCAAGGAGGGGAGAACGTAACGATGCAGAATTTCAGTCATTCAAAATTAGAATACTTAATTGATCTTAAATATTTAAAGTAAATTTTATTAGTAAAACAACTTATATTTCAAATATAATGATTATTTAGATAATAGAATTGTTTAATTTAATATTTGAAAATGTTTAAATAATTCAATCTTGAATTTAAAATGAATGAAATTGATTTCAAAGTAGATTTAAATTCTATTTGAATTAGAATGAAGTTAGTAAACTTTGAATTAAAAGTGAATAAATAAAAATTGGGATTTATTTGATTTAATTAATGTGTAATAATAGTCATTTTTGACACTGTCTTGGATTTCGATGAAGCCAGTTTTATTAGATCTGTAATAGTGAATTATAGTATTCTGTCGAATTTCGTGTCAATTGGACTAACCGTTTGATCGTGCGAGTTCGAAACACATAGAAATTAATTTAAGGAAATTTATCAAAATAATTCGATTTCGAAACCTATCATCTATATATGATGGAATTAGCCTCCGATACATATTCCACTGTGTTCGGAATTAGGGTAAAACATTAGGAACGCCTGGTGGAACGCTTCGTTCGGAGTTCGAAAGTTATAGACGTGAACAGTGTCGAAAACTTGTCTATATAAGGACCTTAAACTAATTTCATTTGCGCCAAACCCTAGCTTGTCTCTTCTCAGCCGCCACCTTTGTTTTCAATGGCCTGAAAACCATGACCTTCTTCCTCAATCATCTCTCAATCCACAAAGCAAAAACTCTCAACTACAAAGTTGTAGAGCACATTGAGATCTTCAAGTTCAATGGTGGAGATCGTCTTAGGCGAAGCGAGGCGGTCGAATTCTCTCTCCCTTCGAGCTACTTTTGGGGGCGATGTAGAGGCATTGGCTACCAGATGGGGGTCGGAGCTTGGGCGCTGGTGAGCGAGAGGATGTCGCACGACGTGGTGGTGGTTAATCGAGGGTTAGGCGATCGATTGAGGAGAAGCAATCAAGGGGAAGCGTGATGAGTGGGTTCGGACCTGGTCGAGTTTTGCGCATTAGGGAGGATGGTTAAAATTTAATTAAAGTTAATTAATTTAGTTAATGATGTGGTTATGTATATTATAATTTGTGTAACTTATAAAATGCATAACTATTTTGTACAAGGTCCAAATCAAACGAAAAAAGTCACGATGGGTTCGTATTGATGAGCACTACATTTTAGAGTTGGATTGGATGGATTTGGAGCTAGCTAGAATTTTAGATAAATTTGAACATTTGTTCATTTTTAATCAAAATAAAATGCTGCAGCGACGACTACAACCAAAGTGTCTAAAACTCATAGTCTCTGGCCCGCTTATATTTTATATAAGTGGGAATATTTTTATTACGTTGTTTCGATGACTTTTTGGTTGATACACGATATATTATATATATTGGTCGGTTGGACATATTCCTGCATATTTTAGCGGATGAGACCCTATATCTTTCCATGTATGAGCAGATGACCTTTTGTAAGCGCGTCTTCTTCGAAGCAGACATTGTACATTTTTCTCATACGCTGCACTTGTTGCAGGTTACAGGTTGGAGGGATCCAACAAGAGTCCTCACTGTTGTTGATTGTTTATGTACGCAAATTTATTGAAGTGTCGTAACATGTTATTTGTGATGTAGGGAAATAGATTGAAGGAATCCAACTAGATTTCTCATTATTGTTGATTATTTTTCATATATATGTGTTTGTGAATGGGATGGTTATCCCCTTGTTTAGTGCTTGAGCAGCACTGGGTCATGTTTTCAGTATTTTTAAAATGTTTTAAAAGTGATTTCGAAGTATTTCTGTTTATCATTATTTTTAAATTATGAAATAGAGTTTATTTTGAATCAAAATGAAAGTATGATTTTTGTTATTTTAAATATACAGTTTTATGAATGTTTTCAAATCAAGTTTTTGAACAATTTTTATATATAAGATTCACAAGTAACATTTTGTGAATAAGTAATAGATTTTCAAATGGAATTTTCTAAGTATTAGAAATGGTTTTGAAATTAATATTTGTTTAAACCATTTTATATAATGGATTTATAAAAGGGTTGTGTATAGAAATGGTTTTATAAGTTAGTTATAAATTGGATTTGCTATTGATATTTTACGGATGGCCTTATAAATGGATTTAACATTAATAAATTTGTAGTGATTTTATAAACGGATTTTGGTAAATAATGAGATTTTAAAAGAATAGATTTATAAATGAAAGTTTGTAAACAAAAGGATTTTACATAAAAGAAGTTTTGTAAATATTTAAATAAATGGATCTATAACCTAATAAGTTATAAAATAATGGGATTTGCTAACTGATATTTAGAAAAGGTTTTGTACACGGACTTTGGAGAATTGAAAGTTATAAACATTGTTTGTAAATGTAAATGATTTATTTCGATAAGTAAGTATGGTTTTTATAAAGTAAGTATATTCATGTTTTGAAATGAACATTTTAAAGGCGATGGTTTTGAAATGATATTTTCAAAAATGAAGTTTAAATTGTTTTGAAAGTGTTGTAGCTTTCCTAAAATGGTTTTGTATATACTTATTTTTGATTTAAATATATGATGTTATTTTCTAAGTGTTGAAAATCGAATGATTTGTAAATATGCATATTCTGTTGACATAAGTATATGAAAATGTTTTCCGGTTATTGAATTTTGAGAAGTTCTGAATATATATCTGTTATATGGAAATGTTTTCCAATTATTGAAAAGTTGAGTTAGCTTTATGTATATATCTTTTTAAAGATATTGTGGATCATATACATTTGAAAAGTGTTCTTATTTATAAAAATGGGCCTAATGATTGGTTTAGTACTAAATTATGCCTATTGGCAAACTTTTGGTTCCTCAACTTGATGTGGAAACTGATTAGTCGTCCACTTAGCATGTGGCAAACTGTGTAGGCTTGATTATCGTTTGTGTTGAGAATGTTGATTTGTGTAGTGCGGAGTGAGTTTATTACTCCAATCCACCGAGCTTCCTTCTTGGCCGAAAGATAGCAAGTTGAAAGTTGGAACAGTGATAAGTCTACGAAAGTTAGTTTAAGTATGAGGTTAAAAGTCACTTTTCGATATTGGTACAGAGAGACCGGGATCATATTTATCCAAAAGCCACTCTGGACCAATGTATGCATTCAGAGGTCACTCCGGTTATAGAGACATTTATAGCAGTGGCCTTCTCGTCATGGAAATCTTCGGATTGCAAGGACTACTCGCTACTGTTGATAGTAGGAGAGTGCCTTCGATTTCGTTCAGTCCCAAAATGAAATTGTATGGATGTTTGTCTAACATTGTATTCTACATCACATTTAAGTGGTGTCTATAAATGTATATTAGTCGGTGGTGGAGTGGGAAACATCTCTTAGCTTAACACCCTTACTTGAGACATACGAGATCAAGAAGTAATGCTTTTCTAGAAATCAATCATATGACGTGGAATGACAATGTGGCATTCGGAGATGTAATATGAATATGAGAAATGTGATTGTATTTTCATGAGCCTCACTCCCGATTTTAATGGGACACTATTTGGTCTGGGGTTTGCATATTTTCGATTGAGGTTTATATAGATGACAAGATGTTCTAGGTTTTATGGCAGAGATTCAACGATGTCTAAGTCCTTGGATGTTATTTGCAAAGGGTATCCCTTTTTAGCCATATATATCCTCATATAGCGGTGTTTGAGACTTGGATATTAGCCGGGGATATAGATTAATCTTTCCACTAGTTTGCTATAATGTTGGAAATCCGACTCTAATAAACGCCTGCCATTTTTTATTGAGCTTAAAATGATTATGTCCGAAATGCTATATGGATAACTATTTTGGCTATATTTGATATTATTTGTGAAATAGACACTATTATAAATAAAAGAATTTGATATATTTTGGTTATCATAAGATAAAAACTCGCTCATGTTTATCTATGGGTGTGGTCTTGTGAGAATCTTTTCTTTATTTCGAACAGAAATGTTTTGGTAAATTTATAAATTTAGTGGAGATGTGTTTTTCTCACACTGGTTTACTAGACTGATCGGGGCGTTCTTCCCTTTCAATGCTCGGGTCAGACCGAGTATATTTTCAAGTTCATATTTGATGCAGTTAAGCTTCAGCAGATGAGTTGGAAGTCTTTCGGTCGTATTCTCGTATATATTTATATTCGACTGCATTATTTTATATGTTATTAGCATTTGTAAGGACATGTTGCAATAACTGTCCAGCTAATGTTTTGTTTCATGTACTCTAATATGATTGATGCATGATATTACAGTTTCGCTTTTGTAAAGATCACTGATATTATATTATATGTTATTCGGCTGCATTGTGAGATTTTATGTTGTTATTGTTCTATTTGGTTTTCCACTTCTCTCTTTCTTCCCTTCTCTTCTTCTCTCTTCTTTCTTTCTCATAATTATTTGCAATTGGTGCACTTTGGGTCGGATATGTGTGGTTTAGTGTCAGATTCAAAGAGTGTCTGGTGTGGGTCGTCACACCAAGGAGCAGGTGATTCGGATGGAGCCACTGTAGAAGACTCAACACGTACTGGTTACCATCAAGATGGAAAAGGTCGAAGCGATCTAAGCCTCCTAAACTTCTACAAATATCGAACGCGAAAGACGAAGTTAGAGTTTTTTGAGTAGGCTTCAGAGGATGATGAGGACATTGCCATCGAGTTATTCGTTAATATTACCGGCAGTGACATCACTCCATAGAAGAAGCAGAAGTTGTCGATCAAGGGCGGAAAAGGGAGTGGCGGTGGGAAACATTAAGTGGCTTATGTGATGGTTAACTTGATTTTGATCAGTTCTTGCAGGAAGATTGACCTGTTTGGGTTTCTTTTTGAGTCATTCTATTCAAGTGCAGGGTCTGCACTTTGCATCTTTAATGTAAAGTCTGTACTTTCTTTTGGTTAGCTAGTATTCTGTTACGGCCCCCACATTTTAACCCTGTGTATATAAAACTATAAGCCATATATTGATATTTTGATTGTACTCTTATCTGTCAGTTCATTTGTGTTCTGTGTACTTGTACTTGGCTGTTATCACTTTTCTAGTTCTGCGATTATGTTTTTTGGAGGCTTTTCTAGTTCTGTGTACTTGTACTTGTACTTGTTTTATTTGGCTGTATCCTTTGTGTTTTAGGGATATCGATATTTCGATATATCGATATCCAAATATCGTATCGAAAGGTCTTTGGCTATAATCGCAGAACTCAAAAAACATATGTGTATCGATACAAAGGATACGGCCAAATACAGCCAAATATCGTGTTATCACTTTGTGCTTTCGGGATATTTGGCTGTATCCTTTGTGTTTTCGGGATATCGAAAACACGAAGGGTTGTGCTTTCGGGATGCTTAAGGATCAATACAAACGAGATAACACGAAGAGCAAGGGTCGATACGAAAAGGCCATTGAGTCATCGATGCAAAATAAGCATCCCAGATAGATACGAGGGAAACGTGTTCGAATTAGGAAGCAGTCAACTCGAAATAAAAAAATGGATCTCCTCTGGGTTTCCGAGCCACATCATCGACGCAAATGTGATGGACATGAAGGGAAGATGGATACGAATGGATGGAGACGAATCGATGGATGCGAAGCTTCAAGCCTACTCACAAACGACACTTGCATCGATCATAATTCAACATCTACATGTCCAAATGCTATGAAATTTTCAGGGGAGCTTCCTGATGCATTCGAGAACCTCCATGATCGATCTTAGCTCGATTGGACCACTTTTGGATCGCTATGAAATGACTTACTCCTTGCCAGGTACAATCCATACCCAATGACCATTTACCAAAACCAGATAATAATACAATAAAAATACAATCCAAAATTCATATTAAATCAGAAAACCAAAAACCCATACCAAAAATCTAGACCAACATCCAAACCAGAAACAAGCATCCAAACCAAAGTCAAAATCAAAGAACAAACAAAACCAGGAGTTTAAACCAAACTATGAAACCAAACCAGAAAAGAAAAAAGCGAGTGTACAAATCAAAAAAGAGAAAGCAGATTTCACAAACTAGAGCGCCATGGTTTATCATCATTTCAGGGCATGCTTAGAGGCTATCTCTGTCCCCGCACATGAGTAAGTGACTTGGCCGTTTTCCCAGAGTTTGCTACTTATTCCATATCATCCCTATCAGTCGATAACTAATCGACCATCATCCCTAGGCCTTGTGCCATCGTCGTTTGAGGCAGACGACGGTTGCTCCTGTTCCATCGCCACATTGCGAGTTTCGTCATATTGCCGCAACCGACTATACCTTACATGCTCCTCGATGATATCCTCTAAATGCCTACAACTGTTGGTATCATGCCCGTCTAGGTCGTGAAAGATACAGTGCCTTTTGGATGCCCTCTCGAATTCCGAGGGTTCCCTCCTTGTCGGCCTTCGATAAGGAAAGTGATCCTGAGTCTTCATGAATATTCGTTCTAACGGCTCGTTCAATCCTGTATAAGTCAAGAATTTCGACTCTCTCCACTGCTTCCTTGTTTTTCTAGATTCGTCATCCAACTTCCTCTTTCCTTTGTCTTTATCTTTACCCAAGCTATCCTTATATGGTTCTCCATCCTTAACCACATTCTCTTCCTTTGGCATTAGATCCAGACTCGCGTCCTCCTGTCAAAGAAACCTTTTAGCCAGTGAAACGACTCCCCGAGATCCATTGGTGGGCCCCGTATCAGTGATACTTTGAACTACGAGTTATCCCTGATTATGGATACTACTACCATTAAGACCACCGATGGATCCGACCGATCCACCGAAGCAATCGCTGCATTGTACCAAGTTAAGAAATCCTTAAGCAATTCTCCTATTCTCTGTTTTACTGACATTAGTGTCATTACATTCTTCGGTCTTTTGACATGAAACCGAAACTGCATAAAAAACCTGCCCACCAATTCTATCCATGTCCTGATAGATCCATCCTCTAACTGTCGGAACCACATAGTAGCTATATCCATCAAGTACGGAGGAAAACATCGACCCATAATCTCCTCTGTTGCCCCCAGCACTTCTATGTGTCTCATGTATCTCATCAAGTGATTGGTAGGATCAGCCCAGCTATTGTATACCTCTAGAGTAGGTAGCTTAAACTCTGATGGGTTCCGAGCCATTTTGATGTCATGGATTAATGGGCTCCGGTTTACTCGTTCCAGATCTCTATTTGTTAAACCTCCGCGTATAGTTCGCTTAATAATCTCAGCTAATCAGTGTTATCCACCAAGGGTTGCCCCCCAAGTCCTCGTGGGAATTATGGTCACGCACTTCTACATTTCTATCAGCTCCATTTTATGTAGTGTCACATGGAATCCCTCCATGAATTGGCCTATCATTTCATGGTGGTGTGCCCCCGAGTCTGCATCCATCCAAATTAGTAACTATGTGCTGGTTGGGGGTTGCACCCTATTGAGCTATTCCATCCGATTGCTTGTTGGGTCCTTCTATTCTTGCTCTGTGGATCTGAACTCCTAAAGCTCCAGCTATTCCTGCCTGCCCAAACTATCTGAGAAGGTTCTGCATCATTTCCTCCTGTCTTTTCAACAATTCTTCATGTACAATTCCCATCATCATCTCCGTCTCATCTCTAGTGATGAAAAATGAGGCTTTAATTCGCTCTTGAGGAAGCCTCTTGACACCCTTCATGCTGACTCCTTTCCACTCTTTGTCTCCTGTCCGACTGCTTTGTCATGATTCCCCTAAGATCGGACCATGTAGCTCTCCAAATCTGAACCCCAAATCCGAAGTTGTGGGTGCTGATCTTTCTCCGTGGAAGCACCAAAGTGTTTGCGGAAAAATTGCCACAAACCCCAGAAATACCGAAAGCACCAGTATATACACATAGATCCACAATATTCCAACACAGATCTCAGACCATGGTATAGTAGAGAATAAAATTGAAGAGATAGCAAATGTAAAATGTAAGAAAGAAAGTAAAGAACATAAGAGTTTATAATGGTTCGGCTATCTCCGGCCTACGTCCACTTTGAATTAATCCTTTTAATGCTTTTGTTGTGATATTACAGTCACAAGCCTTTGAAAATCAATTGCAAATGGCAGAGTTTCCCTAGCCAAGAAGAAGAAGATCCCTTTCTAGTTGCCATAAGACTGCTATTTATAGGTGTAGATTCAAAAGTATCCGCCTCAAAACCCGGAATACCTTTTCTCTTTGCACAGGTAGGCACGCCACATCGATCCATAGTGATTTTGTATCGATGAGTGTTCAATTCATATCGATCCAAAAGTGGTCCAATCGAGCTGAGATCGATCAAGGAGGTTCTTGAGTGCATCAGCAAGCTCCCTGGAAAATTTCGTAGCATTTGGAGCTGTAGATGTTGAGTTATGATCGTTGCAAGTGTCTTTTGTGAGTAGGCTGGAAGCTTCGTATCCATGAATTCGTCTCCATCAATGCGTATCCATCTCCCCTTCGTGTCCGTCCCATTTGCATTGATGACGTAGCTCGAAAACCCAGGGGAGATCCATTTTTTATGCCGAATCGAACTGGGATGCTTATTTTGCATCGATGACTCAATGGCCTTTTCGCATCGACCCTCTGCTCTTCATGTTACCTTGTTTGTATCGATCCTTGAGCACCCCAAAAGCATATGCCTTTGTATCCATCAAACCTACCTTCTTCATATCATGATTTTTGGCTATATCCTTCGTATCGATACACATCTTGTTTCGTATCGATGCTGGGTTATGCTCTTCGTAACCACACCTTGTGCCTATCTTCGCATCGATCCCGTAAGCATCCCGAAAGCACATGCTTTCATACCCATCAACTATGCCTTTGTTTGCATCAATCGATCCTGGTCCATTGCCTTTGTATCGATCCTAAACACCTCTATGGGTATCAATCCCAGCCTCTGTACCCATCACTCTGTCGTCCATTTTTTCTTGAACATTTCCTTCATATAGATCAATACGAACTCAACCGATACGAGAACTGCTCATGATTTGTTAGTACCCATCTAAAGTTATGTCTCTTCATATCAATCCAAGCTTTGATCGATATGAAGTATGCCTTGCCGTATCCATTCAATCGATCCACGCTGCATCGATATGAAATCCATCGGCCCAAAGTGAGGTGCCAAATGCTTTTCCCTCATCCATATTCATAAGGATCGATACGAAGCCATCGATACAGTGCAAATTGCAGAAACCTTTGAAATTACTAGAGCTTTGGATATTTTTGTTTAGACATTCTGAGAACTTTAGAAATTAATTGAACTTAGAAAATTTTTGTTTAGAAAATCTTTGTGAACTTCTTTCTTTAAAATTTTAAACTCTTTATCTAGAGTAACAAAACTTGTGAAGTTATCGTTTACACATGTTTCTTTCCAAGTATCGGTGTATGCCCCCTAGTTCAAGGGCTATTTACTTCAATTAATTTTTAGATAATTTGTAACTTAGGGTTTACATAATCTACATTGAAATTTTGGCTAAGTTACAAATCGATTCTCCTTTTTTGGAAGTTTTACAACTTTGTGCATCCAATCCAAGCTTCATGTGATATTTCAAAGTATGCAACGCGTGTTTTAGAGGCGCACGGTGCATAGGTTAATTGAGGGTAATTTTATCTCTTAAGTGTCTATAGATGAGGCTTTTCATTTATTTTGTGGCATTCCAATCTTGGTGGAGTTGTGCTCATCATTTCTGAGTATGGGAGCAGCTGGCACTGGTTATGAGATGCATGGTTTTTGGCACTCCTCGGAGTTACCTATCTTTGGGCAACACGATGAGTTAGTGTTTTGGAATTTAGTGTGCATCTTATGGAATAAATGACTTTTCATTTTTCCTCAACGTTGCCTATCTTCGGGCAACGTGAGGAGTTATCATTTTAATGCGTGGCGTATGGGATGCGTGGATTTTTTTGTTTTTCCTCGGTGTTGCCTACCTTCGGTCAACGTGAGGAGTTATTATTTTAGTGCACGGAAAATGGGATGTGTGGCTTTTTTTGTTTTTCCTCGGTGTTTCCTATCTTGAGACAGCGTAAGGAGTTATTATTTTACTGTTCGGCTCATAGGATGCGTGGTTTTTTCTGTTTTTCCTCTGTGTTTCCTATCTTCGGGCAACGTGAGGAGTTATTATTTTAATGCGCAGCTTATGGGATGTGTGGCATTTTTTTTCTTCGGTTTGCCTATCTTTAGGCAACGCGAGGAGTTATTATTTTATTGTGTGGCTTATGGGATGCACGGTTTCTTTTGTTTTTCCTCGGTGTTGCCTATCTTCGGGCAATGTGAGGAGTTATTATTAAGTGCATGGCATATGGGATGCGTAGATTTTTTTTGTTTTTCCTTGGTGTTGCCTATCTTCAGGAAACCTAAGGAGTTATTATTTTAATGCACGGCTAATGGGATGCACGGGTTTTTTTCCTCGATGTTGCCTATCTTCGGGCAATATGAGAAGTTATTATTTTAGTCGCTGGATTCTCGCCTCCTCCCGTACGAGAGCGACACTCAACGCATGCTTGAAACTGCTAAATAAACGAATAGGTCTTCTCCATCCACCGTCTTTGATAAGATTAATGGAGCTTCCATGTGTTGTAGTAGTTCCTCGAAAGTTGTCTGACAAGCGTCACTCCATTTAAAGTTTTTCTTTCCCTTCTTCAGTGTGTCAAAGAACGGTTTGCACTTGTCCATAGCTTTTGAGATGAATCGACTCAGTGCTACAACTTTTTCATTCAAGATTTGAAGTTCCTTTTTATTTTAAGGGGCGACTTCATGTGACGTTGTTATTTGCTCTGGATTCACTTCAATGCCCTATGCACTTACTTTGAAACCCAAGAATTTCCCAAAGGTTGCTCTAAAGTGACATTTGAGCAGGCTAAGCTTCATCTCGTATTTTGAGGGTATCTCAAATATTTTAGTGAGGTTGTCTAGATGTTTAGATGCTACTCGAGATTTGACCAACATGTCGTCCACGTAAACTTTCGGTCTTTCCAATCTGGCGTTTGAACAAAGTGTCCACTAGCCTTTGGTATGTAGCCTTGGTATTCTTTAACTCGAATGGAATTATTCTGTAGTAGTACAATCCCAAATCGGTGATGAAGTTGGTATTCTCTTGATCTGGCTAATGCATCAGGATCTGGTTGTAGCCCGAGTATGCATCCATAAATAACAGCAATTCATGCCCTGCCACTCCATCCACAAGTTGATCAACTCTGGGGAGTGGGAAGCTATCTTTCAGACAAGCCTTGTTTAGATTCGAGAAGTCAATACAAGTTCGCAATTTCTTATTAGATTTCATAACTAAAACTGGGTTCGCTACTCATTCAGGGTACGTTGCATCCCTGATGAAGCCATTAGTCATTAACTTGTCAACCTCCTCTCTCAATTCCTTGGACCGTTCGAGGCCCAAGCCGTGCCTTTTACGCTTTACTGGTGTGAATTTGGGATCAATATTAAGAGAATGGCAGGCAATTTCAGATGATGCCCCACACATATCAAAATTTGTCCAAGAAAATATGTCAAATTGGCGCGAAGGAATTTGGTTATTGCTGATCACATCTTGTTTCCAAGCTGCGACCCAATTTTCAGCACCTGTGTTGGGTCATCCATACAAACTGGGACAGACACCCTCAGCTTTGTCGGTGCTTCCCGATCCTTCCTCGAGCTCTTCTTTCTAGTGTCCAAAGCCTTGTCAAATCGGTTATGGTCCCCAAGCCAGGGGCGGTTCTATAGTTGCTATTCGGAAGGTTCACGGATGTGGAGGGTTTCCCCGCATTCTTTCCTTTTTCCTTTCTTCTTGACTCATGCAATTATGCAACGTGGCATTCCAAGGCGTCGCTTTGGTCTCCTTTTGCAATTTCGACTCCATATTTTATTGGAATTTCATTGAAGGCACCATTGGGCCAGTGCTATTCTGATGTCGGCTATTGTGGGCCGTCTCAAGAAGGCATCATATGCTGACATTTCATCCACGATCATGAAAGTCTGAATGAGGGTGACCTTTCGCTCACCCTCTCCGAGCTCCACGGGTAGGTCAAATGTTCCCACCGATTGTTTGGGTTCACTAGTAAACCCCTGAATCTTCGTTTGGCACGTAGACACACTTTTCATGCCAATCTTCATTTGATTGAAAGTGCGCTTGAAGAGAATATTAACAGAGCTGACACTGTCAACCAACACCCACCGGACTACAGCAGGTCCAATTCCTACTGTCACCACAAACAGATCAAGAGTTGGAGCTTCGGTCCCATCCGCGTCTCGATTCAAAACATGGTATCATCATTCAAGATCTTTTCATTTTAATTGGATTTTTATCGTCCACATCCAAAAATGAATCCTTTGGTGCATGCTTCAACGAACTTTCTTACCACTCCATTTCTCCCTAACTTCTTTGTCCAGGATAAGGTCTCCCAGATATTGTTTCGATGATGAGCCTCTGGTCAGTTCGTTGCAACCCTTATTCGTTGGTTCCTGCTTGATTCCTTTATTCCCTTAGCGGTTGAGGAGTTGCAGATTGATCGAGGTTTTGCAGTTATTTAACGTACTGCTAGAGTTTGTTGTTCTAGATCAGTTCCACAATGAGATTCTTTAGGTGGCGGCATTAATTCGTATTATGGCCATGTGTCTTATGGAAGCGACATAACTTCACTGAGCGCTTCTGCTACTCGGTCACCTCCTTTCAGGGTGGCTTTTTGCATTCATTAGTTCCTTGAATTGCGAGAAAAATGTTTACTGGTATGTCGCTCAAGGGAGTGTAGCCTTCGAGCTTGAACCCTTGGAGCTTTTTATTGCTTCCATTTCCATTCTTCTTATTTGAGTTTTGACCTTTTCTCTTTGAATTCCCGTCTTTCCCAGTGGTTCCTTCAGCACCCCGAAAAGTGTGTGCATTTTGATTCATTGCTACATCGCTTTGCTCGGCATTTGTCGGTTAAACACTAATAGACATCCCTTCCAATTCCTCGGCTTCCTCCAACCTTAGGTATTGACTTGCTTTACGAATGAAATCTTTTCTGGTGGTAAGTTGCTTCATTTTAATCCACTTTCCAAATTCAATTTTTCGGTGAATGGCATGACTAATGCTATAAAAACCATGTCTTCATTGGGGTTACTTACTTCCATCACTGCGGTGTTAAACCTATTCATGAAATAGTTTAGTGATTCGTTACACCCTTGGAACAACCCAATAGGGACATGGCGTCTTGTGTATGTGCAGTATGGAGTCTGAAATGATCAAGGAACCTTGTCGCTAGTTGGTCAAAAGTAGAGATAGATCTTAGCGGAAGCCTAGTGAACCCCATTAATGCAACCCCTTTGAGAAAGATAGGGAAGCATCCGCATCGAACAGCTTCATTCGCTACGTCCATATACCAACTGTATTTGTATAAGTGAGGCTTTGGTTCTTTCGTTCCATCATAGGATGAAATAGTTGACATTGTGAATTTTTCTCGATATCTCTCATTCAAGATTTCATCGGTGAAGGGAGTCCAACTCGGCACAAATCCCCATTCATCATCTCTTCTATCTTTACCCTCCTCCATTAATCATTTAACCATGTCCACTATGTATGCCTCTTATGTTTGGTAGTCTAGAGGACGACAATCAATCACTGCACCAAGTGTTTGACTTTGCAAACGGTCTTGGTGACTGGGCTGAGATCTAGGCTCTCCTATCTTCAGTAGAGCCATTCCTGCAAGATCTTGTTGGCTTGTAGTTTGTCTAACTAGGAAAGTTTGGGTATTTCTTGCATTATCAAATGCATTGGCATTTTCTTCCATTTTGTCATCTAACACTTCATCCTTTGAGTCGGAAAGATGCATAGTTATGTCTTCTACGGGGGTCTTTTCCCCTTGACTCGAATTCAGAATAGGTTGCTTTGTGGCAAATAGAGTACTTGCTTTTGCATCCACGTAAAGTCCTGTTGTCACCCTTTTTATGGCCATTTTCCATTTCTTTTATGTAGAGTAGAAAAGGAGGAATTCTCTTATCCAATAGCAGTCGCGGGTTCGTGCATAGTCCTTGGAGCAGGATTTGACTTTAGGGTTAGGAGAGGGTTAAGCTTATCCATTAGAGCCTTTTGGCTACTCTCCATTTTTTGGTTGTTCTCATCAACCATTTTATTTAACTCATCCCTGGTAACAACTTCATGCTAACTGGAGGATGTTGGCGCCTCATTCCCTTAATTAGCGCCATTTACTTCAATTTGTTGGGGATTGACATCTTCTTCAGCTACTATTGCCCCTATGGACCTTCCGGAAGTAATTCTTCTTCTTCCAGGAGCCATTGATTCCAAAAAAAGGATTCCTTAAGCAAAGATTAAGGATAAAACTTCTAGACCTATAAGATCCAAAGTAGATAGCTAGATCTGGATCCTGAGTTGGAGTTCTCAATGAAAGCACCAAAATGTTGACCCAAAAAATGGACCAGCACCCTGCTTGAGTTTGAAAACACCAGCCCTGTTCTGACAAAGCAATATCACAGATAACAAATATAGAAAAAACATTGAAATAAAGAAGACAGAGAATTTTAACAATGGTTCGGCAATTAATGAAGCCTACGTCTACTTTATAGTTTTATCAAAGACTAATTGATGTTAAAAGAGATGTTTGATTACAAAGCTTTGATTATCTATTGCTAGATTAAATCCCCAAAGTTGGAATCTACTAGAGAATCGCAAAGAATTCCTTTTGAGATTGTTGTGAGGTAGGTGGAGAGTGAAGTATAATTCCAGCAGATCTTCAGTAATCAGTCCGGAAAAGATCCCGTTTGTGTTACAGGCAGGATTGTAATTATATAGTTCGGAGAGCTTCTGGGTCAGGCCACTTCATCATATGCTCACAAGTAGGTAGGCAGCGACCCTTGGATGGTTTGGCTTGCAAACCAAGGCAACAACACGGGTCGCTGGCAACCCATGGTCTATGGGTCGCTAGCGACCCATAGACTTGGCTCGTTTGCAAGCCAATGTCTTGGCCTTTTGTCACTACATCCTCAGCTAGCTTGTTTGAAGATTCGTAGGGAGACATGGGTTGCTGATGATCCAAGCACGTAGTATTTTTTTGGAGTCTAGAATTGGAGATGTTTCCATAGTCGTCATGGTTCCGGTTTAATGACGATCTACTAGCTGTTTGTGCTCAACCGCTGATTGGGCTAAAAGAATGTTGATCTCTCGTTTTCGTTGATCCCAGTCATTACCTTAGTGATATAGCTTGGTTTTGATAACTTCTTTCCTTACCCTTTCTAGTTAAGTCCTAAATCATTTCGATAACACCATATCGTGTTATCCCGTGTTAGATCGTGGTAGGTTAAATCCCGTATAACAAAAGTCCATATTCCATTTCAAAATAAGTAGTTGCCAAATTCTTATTCAATTACAAGGAAATCAATAAATTAACTTCAATTGGTTTCCAAATTCTTTAAATTGCTTTTAAAGAAAATAATATACATTTTAAAATCCTTCTCAAATAGTTGGAAATAATAATATTAAACAAGTTTTGTAATTTAAGATTTTATTTTGTTAAAAATAATGATAAGCAAATGCTAGGCATATTACTTATAATAAATTATTTCTTAAACTTTCGGACTATTAAATTCGAAAAGAAGTTAAGAATCTTGCAAATTTTAAATAACATCTTAGAAAAATCATTTAGATATTTTTATAGTCATCGATAAATGAATGAAGATATAAATATTCAAAAAACCACTTATCTAGTAAAATCTTAGAATTCATCATCTTTCAAATAATTTTGATTTATAGAATACTCAAAATAATTCACTTAAATAAATTTCTATTACTATTAATATTTCCAATTTTAAATAAAAATTATCTAAAAATCCATTATTTGTTTCCAAAAATATTTCATTTCCTTGAAAAACCTTCTATTTCAATTTTTTCATCCCCTTCCGCTCAATTACTAATGTTATCTCATTAACAAAACTATGCAATTTAATTTCACCCAACTCAATCCATTCAACAAACTGCTCATCGATAAAAAAAATTAAAAAAATGATATAAAAATAGGATCTAGACCGTAGATGAGTCATCAAAATATATAACTCACCCAAACAATGGCAGTAAACTCAATCAGCCATTCAATACCATAGCATAATCAAACAATTTCAACTAGGTACAATATACAATGTAATAGACAATAGTTGTGAGTAAAAGAATTCACTTACTGAAATGCGAACACAAGATTGAGTTATGCAGCAACTTCAGCCTTCATTATGCCATCAGTGAGACTTCTCCCCAAACGTGGCTTGCTCCCCTTCCAACCTTGCCTAAAGCCACCAATCCATGTCCTGTCCTTCCAAAGTCATCTTCTATCCTCGAACAAGCAGCAATACACCTTCGACTACTCATTGCGATGCCATCTACCAGGCTTCACGCTTCCATCATGTTGCCCTACTCCATCGCCACTACCATAGTTGAGCTTCCTCCACCACCATCGCTACTGTGCAACCCCACTTCGCCATCCCAAATCACGATCGACCTACCCCAATCACGACCGCACCAAGTTGTGTCACTATCCTTGTCGTGACCACACACGTCATTCCTTATTGAGCCTGCCACCATCTTGAATGTTTCTAGGCGGGATTATTTCTTTCCTTCTTTTAATGCAAATTGATTTTTTTAAATGGGGGAAATAGGGCAGAAAAGTATGGTTACGGGTCTTTGTTTTGAATAGGAAATAGGTTTTAGGTTTGAATGGTGAGGCTAGGGAAGTTATAAAAATAAGGAGAAATAGAATGGGCTTGTTTAGACCCTTAAATTCTAATTTATTTTTTTAATTAATTTCCTTCACGTTCAAATTTAAATCTTTAATCACTGACATTTATTTATATATATATTTCAATCTAGTTTAAACTGATGTACACTACATTCTATAAATTATATTTTGATAACTACACAATATCTTCCAATTCGATATTTATTTATTTTATTTTTCGACTATTTAAATCATTTTAAAACGTTACATTTTAAAATATTTTATATTGATTAAAACATTTTATTCAATGAATTATTCTAAAAGAATTTACAAATTTAATTAAATTTAAGTATATTATTTAAAAAGAATTTACAAATTTAATTAAATTTTCAATTCAAAATATTTTATTAAATAGACTTCATGTAAATAAGAAATTATTTTCGAAATAATAATGATAAAAAAATCAAATTCGAATATTTTTATTTTTATTAAATTTATTTAATTTACGGTGTAGAAAGTGGGGCTGTTACGGATCAACACCCCAAAATAGATAAATCCAAATCATACAAGCAGAAACAAAAGGAAAATAAGAACAAACAACAATTTTTATGGTGGTTCGGCGAATACTTCGGCCTACGTCCACTAAAGCCTTCCTATTAATTGTTTCTCTCTAGAATACAATGATCATATTAGGACATCCGAGCTACGATCTTGTACATCTCGGCTTTGTATGAGATTTAAGAGTTAATGAAGAAAATAGAAAGCCGAGTTGTAGATCTAGAGTCAAGAAAACCATATCCCCATCCCTAATTTTTCCTTGTAGCTCCTTTTGTATTTTAGGTATCCTCTAACAACACAATCGGAAGTATGTGTTTGAATCACCAAATCATTACATCTGAAATCATAGGCTCCAACCCTAGATCAAACGGAGCCACCATAAAAAGTCGCTGGCCGAAATCCATCATGACGTAGTTGATGCCAACTCGGTACCAAGTTGATGCCAACTTGGGTTGGAACTGAGTTTTCCTTAGTTCCAACTCGAGAACTTCTCATTAATGCGGGTTGGACCCTAGTTTGCTTCAGGTCTAACCCAAGAACTTCTTGGATCAACTTGATGCTAAACTGATCCAATCAGCTCGATACTAAGTCGACTTTGACTCAAGGTTGGCCCGAGTTTGCCTTAAGTCGACTTCGAGTGGCTCCGGTCGTGAGTTTCTGAAATTTTTCCTTGCACTTCACTCTTCAACTTTCTTCATCACTTCAGGATTTTGCATCCAATTCAACTTGTCACTGAGTTGGTGTGCTAAGTTATCTACTTTGGTTATATATATTTTTTTTCGACTATCAGAATTCACTTTAGAATAGTGTGAAATTTTAGGTGTAATAGCAAGAAAATCATATACATTATTGATTTTAATGAATCACCTATGTTAAATTCAGTTTAGTTTGGTTATTTAATTCTTGATAAAGAGTTTGAAAACTCATCTTTTATTATTAGTATAAAAGATTGTAGGGATTGTCCTAAATAATATACATAGTAACTATATTAAAATATTTAATATGGGGCACATAAATAATAGGAATTATAATATATAATAAAGTTGTCTGCTAAATCGCATCGCTTGTGTATTTGGTGCATAGAGTGAGAATCAAATCCAAACGAATGTCATTAAATGATAGTTATGTGTTTCCTCTGGTAGTTATGAAATATTTTAGAATTGTTTATAAAAATAACAAACTCCTTATGAAGGAGTAGTTGGACTCGAACCTCTGAAGTGACATCAAACATAGTATATATGTCAATCCAGAATTCATGTTCAACCTTAATTAAGGAGCATAACAATGGAAATGTTAAAACAATAGGTAGTCACTGATTCAACCAAAAGAAAACATCCTTGAATCACGATGCAATATAAGTATTTTAAATGTTCATGCTTAAATTAATAAATGAGTAAGATGTTATTCCAAATGTTGAGAATCCTATAACATTGATTTCTAAGCACAATGTTGCGATACAGATTATAAAAGAAACTAGGGCTCATAAGTTGCCTATACACATACTCTGAAGCTTCCTCATGATAAAGGTAATTTATTAATGAGAGAGAGATGTTGTCCGACAAAGTAGATAGTGATACAATATAGTAGATCTGTATACCAAAGGGCTAGCTTAATTGGTTCTGAACTATTCAGAGAATGGAGATTAAGTCACCATAATTACCTCGAGTGCAAGTATGGGATTGAGAGAGTTAGTGGTATGTTAATACCTCAGATATTGATTTTGATGACAATAACCATATATATATATACACACAAATTTTTACCAAGTTGTATAGATATATTGCAGAACATTACACATGTACAAAATGATTAAACTTGAAGACTGATCAGTATATAGTCCAAGAATGAAGATTTAGAGATGACGATCAAGACTCATGAGTATAGATCCAGAATACTTGAAGATTTGAAGACTTTAGTATGAGTCATTACAACAAATTATTGAAGTCCTTGATAGTAGATTATGATCTTTATAACAAATTTTTGATTTTTGATATTTTAACAAAAACAAATTATTTTAAATTTAAAATATATTTTTACAAATATTCTATAAAAGTGTTTATGTATTCAAACTGTTTAAAAATTATGTTTAAAATTAATTTACCAAACTATAGAAGTTTAAAATCAATTTAAAAGAAAAATCAATTTTCAAAGTTGATAAGGGTATGTCGACTACCCCTCACAGATATGTTGATATATTGATTATTTTCTTTTAGTTTTTTGAAAAGAAGTCTCTTTTTATACACCTCTTCATAAATGAATAGTTCTGTTCATTCATTTTGTAAAGAGGAGTGCAATTAATTTTCTCACTTTCTTCTTACTCCTCACTCTTTTGTTCTATTTCTTGAAATCTACTTTCCATATTATTCAAAATCTATACAGAATCAATCCATACTCTACTAGATTGATTCTCTATAAACTATTTAGTATTTTGGAAGCATTCTCTTTACAAACTTAAAGATCAAATTGCTATCAGAAGTGATATAGGATATCTTGTATCCCAGTACAGCTGTTTGTATTTATAAATCAACAACTCTATACTTATTTGTTTGGGTGTTCTTGTTGCATGTACAAATCAAGTGGGTGAACTTCGTAGCCTATTTAGATCTAGTAGGTATCTTGTTGCTCAGTAAATCACGAGTGTAACAACGTGTACCTCCACGGGCCAAAATTTGAACAAAAATCGAATTCCAAGTCGATCAAAGCACAAATCGTTGGATTTGGTACCTACAAATAAACATAAGCATTAAGAAAGATTGATAGAAATCTAAACTCACAGCGAAAATGATAATAAGATAACAAAACCAACTATGACTACTAATGGTATTCCTTGGATAGCAGATTGTCACTTCAGCATCGAGCATGAGAGAAAAAGAAGACTTCTTCAATAACAAAGCACATTCAGTTCCAATGACATGTTTCTCTAAAGCTGCCATGTGGGTTGCAATGAGGAGCGAGTCAAAACAATGTTCTAGTGACTACGAAATCTATAAAATTGTCCATAACATAAATCTAAGCCGATTGGTTTCCATTTAATAGTTATGTCCATTAAGGTTGGCAATTCTAATCTAACCTTGCATTGCACAGTACGAAATACCGGTGAAGCCTTATCAACCACCCAATACTTAAAACCCATTTGCCACTTAATACTTCTAAATATGAAGTGGGCTTCTACAAAAATTTTAAAAGAGAAATAGGTAGATTCTACTATTTAAGACTTGAATCAAGGTAGACCCATCAATTAAAACCTAAATCACGGTAGACCCAGTTATTTAAGACCTATTCCTTAGGTGGTTTCCTAACAATGTTGTCAATGGTTGGTGGATCCTAGCTACAAAGACCTCCAACCACTATTTAAGGATTCCAACATTTAATGCCTAACTACTACCGCGCCCATCGTTGATAAAATCCTAGCAATATAAGATACATTACCTAAGCCACTTAACACAGTTTATTGGAAAATAAGAAGACCACGGTCATTTAATACCTATTTCCAAGGCGTGCTCCCCAATAGTACTATTGTATATGGCCTTAGCGGTGTGAGAGACTGTACCTAAGCCACTTAATACCTCATTACTAAAGACTAGGCGGACCCCTGACCATCTAACACCTATTTATAGGTAGGCCTGTGTCATTTACTACCTAATCCCAAGGTGGACTCCTCGCTGGTAATATCTAGACGACAATGCTTAGAAATATCATTGGGCTACTTAATACTTCATTTATAACAAAGTGGCAGACCCTACAGTCACTTAATACTCCAAACCTGAAGCGAACCCTTCCCGAGATATCTAATATCACTCTTAATTATAAATATGGAATTTTATTAGGTTACTACTTTTAGAGGCGGACCCTTCAGCCACTTAATACCTCAACACTGAAGTAAACCCATATAGAGACAACCTTATTTATTTGGAATCTCCCTAGGTTGCGTAATACTTCCATTTAGGAGAGAGACGTACCTTTCAACCACTTAATATCTCAAACAAGAAGCGAACCCTTATAAAGATATCCTCACCACTCATAATTCCAAATTTGGACCATGTAAGACTTTCCAATTAAGTAAGCAGACCTAATCTCTCACGTCACCAAAGGTCTTAGGGTTAGTGATATCTTGCATCGGTGGTAAATGCAGCCGACTAATAGTAGCCTCAAGGTGAAGGGCAATCTTCCATCGAGGGACTCTACTGACCTCGCATCACTAACCAACTAAGTCCAATTAACCATCCTAAGTCTGTACTTATATTATCTTAGGCAGACATTGGACTTAGGTTACTAATTCCATTTTTATTTAAGATAATAAGATTTACCTTAAATACTTATCTACCTATAAATCCCCATTCAATGCTCACAAAAGCCAATCCATAAAATCCTAACGCACATTTCCTAAGACATTTATATATGATTACTAATTTCTAATTAGTAACTTTTTATATCTATTCCATTTTTATCAGTCCCATTAATCCATTTACCCTATCCAATTATTACAACTCTCATACTATTACCATTTATTTCCCATTTATTGGAGTTACAACCTTTTAAATTCTTCCATTAATTAAGTATCCTAAACGCGAATATTACATGCAAGTGTCGATGTTAGTTAATTTTTATTTTAATTATTATAAGCATAGTAAATTACATACAAATATCTACTTTTATCAAATATATTTTATGATATAACTTCACTAAAATATTCTTTTAACTTTAGATTATAAAAGATAACGTTGTCTTAAATTAAAAGGAATAATCATTTCTTTCTTTTTTACTGAAATAAAATGTGTAAACTTCAATGAATTCAGACTTTACACATCGTTTTCTCTTTTTGATTTGCATATATCCCTTGCTAGATCAATGTTGTATTCTTCCAAAATGGGGAAAGGAATCAACTAATTTACAAATATTAAGCGGATCTATATTCCAACAATTCCAAATATAGAGAAGTTTACATTCCAATAAGATTAAGGTAATAATCCAAATTCATAACATTATTATACACCCTATTTCAAATATGGAATAAATTTCATTCAAATTAATATTCTAAATTCATACTTTTGGGACTGATTTTCCAGATCAGGTTGTAAACTATTCTAAATCAATTTATCAACAAGAACATGTAAAAGATATTTATTATATTCATAATATATTCGATTTGTTTCTTACAACTAATATACAATTATCCATTTAGGCATAATAATCAAAAAACACCAATGGAATAATTTTTATATTATAACAATCAATAAAATTTCCCACTCACCTTTTAAAAGTGATCCAAATCTTCCGTTCTGAAGCATAACCTATGATTCATCTCAAATACTTTTTAATCCAAGAAATACTTATAAAAGGGTATATACATACATTAGAATTACAGATCTGAGAAGTGATTTGAGACTGGAAGAGAAATTAGATACAAATATAGAAATTACCTCAATACATGTATAGTTGATTCTTTTCTCTTCACCTTTTTATTAGATTTCTGTTCTTCTCTGGTTTGTATAAATATAGATATAAACATTTTATTTTATTTTATTTACAAAGAAAGCGGATAAGAAGAAATGGCAGAGCTTCACTACTGCCTCCATAAAAATATGATAAGAGATGGGAGGGTTAGGCCTGAATTTATAGACGCTAGAATCCTAAACCATTGGGTTTAAAATATCAAATCCAGGTCGTACATAGCCTAGGTTTACTGGAGCCGCCATGGATGAAGCAGTCGACCATTCCCATCCTAGAGGTCTACCATCTCTGGTCAACCGCTCCAATATGCGGATCGACCTATGGGTCCATCTATTTAATTAAAAACATTAATTTTTCTTATTTATTTATTTATTTCTGTTACGAACTCGTTTTTCATTCATAACTTCTTTATTTAGACTTCAATCGCAAAATCCCAAATATGAAAGTTGCTCATAATTTTGCCACGAATTTAATGGTGCAAGTTTCACAGTCAAATACCATCGTTTGCACAAATTCCATTTTCGAAGCCTAATTAATTAACTAACTAATTAAATGACTAATGCCAAATTACGGGGTGTTACACTCTTTCACCCTTACGAAAAATTTCGTCCTTAAAATTTCACCAATGATTAAGTCATGGTTTTGGCTCCTAATTATTCTGAACTACACAACCAATGAGTGTACAACCAATTTTGCAACCAAACGTGCACAAGTTCATAGTGTACTATTGTATTACTATATAGAAAATATGAATGGAGAACGATTCCAATCGGATACACCTACATGAATGCATCTCTTTTTAAAACATTTTTGGAAACATGATGCAAACAACCAACATATATACTAGTAGTCCTATAGATATGCAGTTTTTTGAAAAATCTTTTCAACCAAAACCCCCATACTCCTGTAAATAGAAGTATAAAACAACCAATTTGACATCCACTTCCTACCATCCAATAATCTAACGCATTGAAAATCGTTTTCTAAACTTTACTTCCATGTCGGAAAAATGAATTTAGGTAGAGAATCTAACATTCTTGCCACTCTATGATCCTCATATTCCCGTAGTACGGTGAAAATTTCCTTACTGCCATCGATTTACTCTAAATTTTCCATGCATGAAACGCATAATGGGACTTATTTCAAATTCTAAAATAGAATTAAACCTGAAAATGAACTCGTGCACGTTGTCGATGAGGTATGAGAAAAGAAATTCCATGCCTAAAACAGCTTTTCCCTTGTTATCGCTTGCATTTGTCATTTCATCGATCCTAATGCACCGCTAAATTTGCAAATTCTACCTCTATTTTCCTTCCTTGGTCTAGCATATGGCCTTCAAAATCAAATTTTTGGAAAAATATCTAAAAATAATTTAAGAGTCAAAAACACCTAAAAAAAATTTTTTCAAAAGAGAACTTTTCAAATCAAGGGGAAACATTTCAATGTTTCCCTCCTCAAAAATTATAATCAACCAAGCCACAATTTCAGCGTAGTCGAAAGTTGGTTATGCGCTAAATGGATAAACCAAATTTTAAAATCTACAACTAACATTTACCCATAAAACTTGACATTTTACACAAAAGAAATTTATCAACACATCTATTATTCAAAAAATTTGCTTTTAAGGAATATGAGAGATGACCCGCGATATCAAAACAACCTTATCATATACTTCGCTAAGATTTCCAATTATTCTAAACTTCTAGCCATAAATTACATCTAATGTTAGTCAAGTGTATTTATGAGATTTCCATATTTATATTGCTTGTTTGCTATACATATATAGAAGCGGTTCACATATCCAAAAACAGTAACAAGTCAATAAATAGAAACTCAAAATATCGTGCGTACCTTTAACAATAGACAAGTAATAGTTTTACAACCCAAACAAGCTAAAAGAAAATAAAAAATGCTGAAAATAAAAATTACAACAATCATAAATAAAGACCGCCTACAAACTATGAGAAGGTCATGCTACAGGGGTGGAGCTTGAGCCATTGCCACGATCATGGAATGGACATAGCATGGCAGCTATGTACCAATCTTATGCCATTGGCGTTGCTGCTCTGCCCTAATCTCTCGAAGCTCTTTGCCTGAACCCGACAGGTAACAACAAGCTCAGGATTCATGTATCCATTGACGCCCTACGTTATCCCCTACTGTTGGTGCTGCGTCGTTGGTGCTGGTATAGGTGGTGTAGCAGGTGGTAAAAAGGAATAATTATCCTCTTAATAGCGAGTCGGTCGACTGCAGAAGGGACCTTTCTCGCTACTGGCTATCCACTCAAATTTACCTCGTAATGCCTAAACACTCGAGTGAGCAACTGGAAAAATGAAAAGTGAGTCCTTGGGTACCAACACCCAGATCAACCATATGATACATCAAAACACGGCCCCAGTTAATGGATATGTCTCCAATTATAGCATAGATGGTCCTCCTCACCTAGGTACAGATCTGGTCTAGGCTTTCCATCTTCGAAATGATGTTATGCTGAATAATGTGCATGAGGAGATGGGCAACCGATCACAAATTGTCAATCATCCAATCAATGACATTTTCAGAAATGATCCACTGTAGAATCTCAGGGTGTATCATCTATATGTCATCTAAATCTTCGCCTACTATAGATATCTCCAAAAGCCCAATGAGATCATCATTTGTCATCTCGATCCATGGTCCCTTCACCTCGAGCTCAATATAGTTGTAGCCATTATCAAAATTCTACACCATCTGGGCATCGAAAAGATGGATGCAGCGAGGGTAAAATTCTCGCTTATAAGTCTCGAAGCGGAGAATCATTGCAAGTCCTGCATGACGAAGAACTCTTAAAGCCCAAGAGCGGCGAAATCTTTGAATTTCACTGGTCATTTGTAGAGAAAATCAAAGTCTGCAATTCTAGGAAAACTGGCGATCGTCCGCTCGCTCCGATCAATCCAAGCTACTGCTAGCGGAGTAAGCCGGGATGATGAAAGGAAGATCTACTAGTGTGTGATGGTGCCATGGGCTGAGAGAGGTTAAAAAGAGAGAAAAGGGTTTAGATATGGAGTGGTGGTTGGGTAAGATCTGATGCGTAAGAATTTTGACATCGCTTGCTGAAGGAATGGAGGAGAGAGACTTTGATTAAGTGCAGGAAGGGGGAGGTGGAAATAGGATTAGACTTAAAATGAAGAGGAGGAAAAGAATGAGGAGTTGTGGTGGTTAATGGTTTGGATGCGACTTATAGTCATGTTCTAGGTACGGATTCGGCCCAAATCCACCTAGCGGTTGACTACTAGCCCATATTTGGGCACGACCTAATCCAGGACCCAATAGGGCCAGATAAAATTAAGTAATATTCTAATGACCGTTCCGCACACCATCTTCAGCTTATCCCATCTGGAAAATGTAATAGCCAGGATTTTTGACCCTTGAAAATTTACACTAATACGTCCACTGTTTTGCGTGCTGAGAAATCGAATGCCGAAAAGTCCTAAACTTAAGGGAAAGGAGAAAGGAAAGAAGATAGGAAGAAAGATAAACAACACAGAATCTCAGGGCGAAACAAATAATCTATAACATACAACCAATCTTTACACAAAAGAAAAACTTCAATATGTATATATGTACACACAGAAATCAATCATATTATACTAACCTATTTCAGCCTAGATATTTATAACAGCCTGGTCTTACAATTGCTGGTAGATTCAAAATGAATACAGCAGAATATAACCATCTAAGTGAATACACCTCTTTACCTCCAACTCGCCTCCTAAAACTCCAAATCATCTAAACAAATCTATAATATGCTTGGTCTGACCCGAGCATTATAATAAAATAACACCTAAGTTAATCTATAAAATCAACGAGTGAAAACACACCCAATTAAATTTTAAAGTTATAGAAAACCATTGAAAAATCAAGAGTATCTCGTAAGACCACGCCACACATAAACATGGACGGGTTTTTGCCTTACGATGACCAAAATATTTCATACGAAATTCTCTGATATTATAATAGTGTCTAAAATACAAATACTTATTAATCTTAGCCAAAATTGTTACATTAATTAAATTTCAGCATAATAGGTATACAACTAAATCTATAAAGGATCATATTGGAAAATGGATTCTATACTATGGCAAGGTAAAGAACTACCTTCCGACGTTACACCCCTAGAAAATGCACTGGAGTCTGACAAGAAATTCTTGTACCCCTACTGCACAGAGTCGGCTGGCCCTTTAACATGACGAGCCGGATTACCTCATCCTTTTTTGACATCAAGGCTTATACTACCGCGGTGTTTGCGCATGAAGTAATTCGATATAGACAATCTAGAATGGAATGGCGTCTCGTAATGGTAGCTGATCACATAGCTCTTCTGCATACCATGTTTTTTCCATTTCCCTGTTTGTGAGGCTCGCGAGGTCACATCTTTGCCTTCTTCCTCCTAGCAAACCATCTTGGAATGCTAACATTGCCCCCCAAGCAATAATGCAATACTCGCATTCATCCATACAAGTTCGTTCTGGAACTGAATAAAACACTCAAAAGCTTCGTCTCTAATTCCACCATCTTCATGTTGTCTTCGCTTTAAAATGCACTTGTTGGATCGAAGTGGTTTTCGGGTAACATACCTGATCCCGGTCTTTTCGAAACAACATTCGATGATGCTCGGTAAACTCTACCCTGGTTCTTTAGAAAATAAATAGTCAAAGATATGATAGGGGATCATCTCCTAACTGTTAGTGGTCGAATTTCCTTATCATCTTCCTAGGAAAACGAAACGAGATTTATACGCACAGTACAACATAATCAACGATGATTGTGCCATATAACTCACGTGTTTCTCCTAGATAGTTCCAAAGTTACATTTGGGTCTAATTTCGATAGTCCGTTATTTAACTATCGAATAACAAACATTCAATCGGGGATTTATTTCATAGGGAAAACCAACATAGGTTAAGCATATAAGCAATCGCTAGCCTCCTTTTATAAATCTTTCATAAATAAAAACCACATTGTAAATTACTTGTATAAGAATACTTTTACAAGGGTATAACTGCAAATCCATATATATCAATACTTAGAAAATATCCATATACTTATCTCAATGGTATAAGTATATTCATAAAAATAAGAAAGACTTTCTTTTTATTTATTTAAAAATCATTTACAAAACTCCTTATAATTCTCTAAAAACATTTATAATCCATTTTATAAATCTTTTGGACCATTTATAAAATTCTTTTATACATTTCAATCACTCATAATTTCTTTTTGTACATTTCTAAAATCATATGTGAAGCCTTCATAAATTCATATAATCTTTTATAAACTCCTTTTGTAAATCTATAAACCCGTTTCTAAAATTCGTTTATAAATATCTAACTATTTATAAAACTCTTCACCTTGTAAATAAGCTTCCATAAAATCTTCAAACCGTTTTATAAACTCCTTTATAAAATCCAAGTCTTTCAACTCTATTCATAGGTCTTGGAAACATTTATAAATAATTAAAAATCTTTTTACTTCAAAACAACATTATACATAATAATGATTATATTAACAATAACGTTATAATAAATGAAAATTATTAACTTAAAACATTTTAAAAATAACAATTACTAATTTAAAAATATTGTTTAAGAAACAATAATAATTAATCTTTACCATTTTTATAAATAATGTTAATTTATTTTTAAAACCTTATTAATAATCCTTATTATTATTCTAAACCATAATTATTCGTGGAATAATTAACCCTTCCGAGTATTAACATTTTGATAAATTCTTTAAAACCAAATTAAGTATATATAAATAACTTTAAAATAATACTAATATAATTAAATAACATTAAAATAACATTACTATAATTAATTAACTTTAAAACAATATTAATCTAATTAAATACTTTTAAAACAATATTAATTTAATTAAATAACTTTAAAACAATATTAATATAATTAAATAATTTTAAAAAAATCTTACTATAAGTAAATAACTTCAAAAAATATTAAATATAAATAAATTATCTTTAGAAAAAAATATTTTTGAAACTCGTTTTCGGTTTTAAAATAATTTCCTGTCTTAAACCAAATTTCAATTCATTTGGCAGTTTATAGTATTTCAAAGCACTAATTTCAGACCAGTTGCCACTAATGCTCAACCAATATTGATATTGATTTTCAATAATGTATCGCCCCGTAAATTTCGATAACTAAATTGGCTGATTTAATAGGATTTTTGTAATTAAATTTAGAAATAAATAAAAACTTTATAATTTATAATGAGGTGAATGTTAAAATGAAATGTAGCAGTGGTAATCAAAACTAATTATTGACAATTGGAGTGAAATCCCAATAACGAAATAGTATAAATTGTTAGAACTTGGTTATGAATTCAATATAAGATAAGCGAATGTAAATATTGAAGTATGTTATGAAAGGGTAGCATAAATGGTAATGAAATAAAATTAGTGTTATGTATGAAAGTATAACCTATGTTGGTAAGTAATAAACTTAAAATGTAATTAAAAGTAAATGGGTGACAATTAATATATGTTGTTTTTTTATTTAGTGTATTAAATAAAATTCGGTAATCAATTGCAATAAATCTAAATTGAATATTATGTTAATGGAAATCTAGATAATAAATTAGAAAACATTAATGTGCTAAGAGATAAACCAATGTTAGTTGTACCCTTATTGTAATTAAAGACCTGAATAACAAGTTTTAAAATTTAATAAATGGATTTTGGAATTTTTAATTTATAATTTTTGAATTTAACGAAATTGACGGATTAATAAACATTAGTTTGACATCTAATTTTTTTTTAATTTTTGTAAATGTTTAGGAAATCAAAAATGTTAAGGCTCGATAATTAAGGGATTGAAATCGAAAACGTGATTTAATTAATTAATATTAATTTATTTAATAAAATAGAAAATAGCCGTTTCAGCCACTGACTCGAATTTTGACTAAAATAGTTTCATCGGATCTGTAATAGTGAATTATTATAGGATTTCAAGTTTCGTATCCATTGGACTTGTCGTTTGATCCTACGGGCTCGAAACGCCCAGAAAATCAATTTGGTTGAAATCATTTGAAATCAATTTGAAATAAATTGATTTTAGCATAACTTCTTCATACGATGGAATTAAGACTGGAAACATGTTCTATTGCATTTAAAATATTTAAAAACTTCTATTTTGATATATGGGATGACCCAGTTTCGATCCAGAGGAAGAACGGGCTTTTCAGGCCATTTATCGCTCAGCTTTCAATTCAAGTCAATCCGGTCCATTCTATTTTCAGCTTTGCCTATAAATACCTCATTACAAACCCTAGCCTATTTCCTATGTTCATTATTCTGTATGTATAATTCTAGTTGCTCCTCCTCATTCCAATGGCAGACAAAACCAATTCCAAATTGCAAATCCAAATCAGAAATTAAAACTCTTCAAGCTATATCGAATTATATATTGATTTTAAGCTCCCGACGAGCGCAACCTAAATCTATGATTCATTTTTCGATTTGGATCATTGTTTGACCGGAATTTGGGATTTTATCTCTGGCCATTCGTTTGTGGTTGTGTGTCTAAGTGGTGGATCGTCATCCTTACGACGATCGGGTGGTGGCAACGGGTAGAGGGCGTCGAGGCATGGAGATCGGCATGGTTGCTTGGGCCTGAAGTCGCTCGTTTTCGCCGAAATTGGTTGATTTAAGAATCGGCAGCGCACCACTCTAGAAGGGGGCAGAGCTCGTTGCGAATGGCCACTAGGGTAGGCTGAGTTGGAGAATCACTCCGGTGGTATCAGATCTGGTCCAGATCGAGCAAGGCGATGGCGTTTTCCATTGGTCGATGGCGGCTCTGTTGGGTTCAAGTACGATAGGCTGTGATGTCACGTGCACAACCTAGGTTTCACGTGAACATTGGAAGACGACTTGGCAGAGTAATTTCATTTGTTTACTTTTATTTTTATTTTTATTTTCAATTGTTCTAATTAGCATAACTTTCGCATACGAGGTCTGTTTCGCATGCGGTTTTCTCCACTAGGATCGTAGTGGAATTTCAGACATTTTGACCCTAGTTTGGGCGAATTGGGAGACTGTTTGAATTTTGGATTCAAATTGGATTTAATTTCAGTTTAAATTCAAAAGATGAGTGTTTTAACCCACTCACAACTTCTAAAATTTCTTATGTTTGTCAAATCGATTTATGATGTGACTAGAAAATTATTCATAACTGTTTGGCATATTTCGAATCATCATCTCAGATTATTTGAATTCATTTGGACAAAATAATTATTTAATTTATTATTGAATATAAACTGCCAGTAAATACCTGTTATTTATTATCGGTTCTATATTGATGTTATTGATTGAATTGGATGATGATTGTGACAAATGATGTATGAATGATATTGGATGAATGGATGTTGCATTTTATATTGTCATAAACTGCAAGTTTTTATAGATTTTATTTCATTCGGGATTGCGGTTTGAAATGATATATAACCGTATTTATAGATTTTATTTCACTTTGGAAATGTTTTAAAAATAATTTTAATTTCAAATTTTATTTTAGAATATTTTTAAATTTAAGTTAATAATTTTTCAAAGCCAATGGTGATTTATTGAAATTTCTGGACAATGTTTTGGATTTTTAAGCAATTTCTTTAAATCTTTTTCTATTTTCTTTAAAATTAATTATTTATTTTCATATTATGTCACTTTTTCGGTTTTTTAAAGTATTTACTGAAATTGTGTTGTTATATTTGATTTAATAGGAATAGTAAATTGAAGAGACAAGACTCTTCCTTTTCCTTATGACTTTTCAGTTTCTTGACTTTTCAAATTACATAACTCTTCATTTACTACAACTCCTCCATTATTCTTGCTTTGGCTGTGTATTTTCCTTAGATTGCCGTGTATTATGTCTCATTTCTCATGCAAAAAAATTCTCATTTCATTCTTCTTCACGGCTAGCGAAAAAATTGGTGATGGCCTCCATCTACTTTTCCACCTTTCTTCCTATTTTTATGCATTTTGCCTTGTTTTCTCATGCAAGTTTGGATCGGCTCCTCCTTGTTCCATGGCCACCACCACCCTACATCACTTCCATGATATCACCACCAGCCACTCCTCTGATCTTCACCAAGGCTGAGCCCCTATGGTGATCAAAACCCTCAAGAATGCAACCTATTGCCTAAAAACAATACTAGATGACCACCTTTGCTTCATCTCCTTCAACCACCACCATAGCCGCTGCCACCACCTCTGTCCAGACCACCCCCTCACCCCGCCAGCTACTGTTCAGACCTGAGCACAAGTGGCCGAGCCCAAGACCCAAGCCGTTCCCTTTTGTTGAACCAAAACTTCACAACATTGCCTAAAAACCCCTTCGCCTTCTCATGTATAAAACTCCACTTTGTTCACACCTTAAACCCGAGCCATGGTAGCCCAAACCTGAGCCAAAACTTGACCAAATCTAAACCAAACCATACCTTAGGCCATGACAAAAGTTGAGGAAGCAAGGCAAAAAGTTTGGCATTAATATTCTCTTTTATTTCAAAGTTATTTCATTTTTAAGTTATATTGAAATTGTGTTGTTTTGATTGTTTGTTTGGGTTGTAACACAAGAGTTGTAGCTTGGATTCGCTCTCCACTCAATTTCGTAATCGTGACATCGTGCTTTGTTTTCTGTTGTGCCTTTGGTTTTGAAATCTTCAGCAATTAGAGGTGAGTAAAACTCACACGACGTTTATACTAATACAGTTGTGAAACAACACAACTGAATGTGTAGAAAAAAAATATATTATGTTATAACTGCCGGTGATTAATTATATATGGTGGTAAACCAGTTTATACACCTGTCATTTCATCTTTCAATTATTTATATGTTATTACTGTTCATTTATATCTGTTTATCACACTGCAAGTTCCCTGTAGATTAATATCACTATGGATTGAAATGATACATACCCGAACGGACTTTAGAATATAGGAAAATCGTTATGGGCTGAAATGATAGGCCTGAGCGGTTTTCAAAATCATTCTTTTTACTTGGGACTGCGGGTTTGAAATGATAGAACCCGGGTTTTCTTTGTAAACTGAGGATTGAAATGATATACATTTGTATCACTTGACCTAGGCTAGAAAACTATATACAGACCCGTGGGTTATAAATTATTTTCTGAAATGTTTTAAAATTATTTTCAAAAGTAAAAGTATAATATTTTGAATTGAAATGAATAAAATGATTTTTTTATAAAAATAAAAGTGATTTTTGAATAAATGAAAATGTGAATAAATGAATGTTTTAAGTCAAAATTTTGAAATATAACTTATTTTGGGAAATTTTCAACTTTTGTTAAAAATGACGTTTTTATGAAGTAAAATAAATAGAAATAAGTTATAATTTGGTAATTTAAAACTTAATGGTTAAGTAATAAAATTAATTAATGAAATGGGATTTAATACATTAATTTAAATAAGAAATTATGTTAAAATTTGATTTTTGGATGAAATTTACCTTAATAAAAATCATAAAAATAAGAGTGTTGAAATGATGATTTTAAAATGTGAAATTTTATGATTTTATAAGTTAAATGGTTTAAATTAAAATTAACTGTTGGTGAAATTTGTATTGAAGCCTTGAATTTGATTTAACAGCATTTTTGAAATGTAATGTAAGAGTATTACAGCATTTTGTAAATGCTGTAGTTGTTTAAATGAACTAAAAAGTTAAATTGAAATAAAGGCTATTATAGAACTTTGTAAATGTTATAGTGGTTAAACTTAACATTTAAGCTTATTTGAAATTTAAAGGAAATCTATTACAGCACTTCAACGCTGTCTTTGTCAAATGAACTGTTTTAAACTATAACTTTACGTAGCATTTTTTAGTGCTACGGAAACTATATTTTTGTTGTTTTAATAAATTTTATGAAAAAAATAATCAAATAATCTTTGGAAAATGATAAAATTTTGGAAATTAAATGTTAAATTTCTAAAGATAATGAATAAAAGTTAAAGGATTTAAGTTTTGGAAATTTAATATTTAATTAATAAATATAAGGAATTGACTTTAAATGATTTAAATGAACAGATTTAATTTTTGATATAAAATCTTTTGAAACATAAGTTTGAAATGGTAATTAATTCCTAAATAAAATGAAGGGATTTAAAAGTGATTTAAATGAATAAAGATGAATGATGTTTTGAATAATATTTTGACATTTTGATATTTTGAAAGGATATTTGATTTCTGTTTTATTTAATTTATTTGATAAATGAATATTTGAAGTATATATTATTTGAGTTTATTTAAATGATATTGGATTTATCAAAGGTGGGATATTCAAACCTTGAAATATACTAAAGATTGAATATTGTATTTTGTGGCTTAAACCTATATTTGAATTTGATAAGATTTGAAATGGTTTGTTAGTAAACTGAATTTGGATTGAAAATGATGGTTTGGATTAAATTAAATTTAAATTTAAATTTGGGTTTAATTTAACAAATTGCAAATGTATAGAATTAAAGGATGATTGCAAATGTATAATTTCAAAATGTTCTGATTTATAAAGTGTAATGATTTCAATGTTTTGGTTTCGAAAGAGTTATAACTTTGAAAGTATAAACTATTTTGAAAAGTGAATATATGTTTGGAATGGAAATGATACTGTTTTTGAAATAAATATAGTTTTGAAATAAAAATGAATTTGGGTTTTCGAAGTATAAACTATCTTTGAAATGATATTTTGATATTAAAATGATTTGTAGTGAAGTTTTGAAAGGATATGATATTTTGATATATTGAAATGATTTGAAAAGGAAGTTTTGAAAGGATATGCTATTTTGATATATTGAAATGGTTTGGAAATGATTTAATCTTTATTTTGATAAAGATTTGGATTTGAAATGATATTTTATTTCGAAGTATAAAATATTATATTTTAAAATTATAACCATGGGTTATAATAATGATTGGTTGTTAAAGAGACCGGGATCGGATATCTGGCATACTCTCTGTCGATATCGAAAACCACTTTAACAACTGTTTACGCGGTGGAGATTCCAGAATGAAGTAGGATGGTGGTGACGTTCCTGAGGTATATTACGTGGACCCAACTCCCTTGAGTTGGCATAAGGTGGCTAAAATAGGAGCGATCTCGGGCCAAGTGAGGTCATTCCTCCGATCGGACACATTCCTTCGATACTATACTCTTACTGGTGATTGATTAGATGGCCATCCTCCGATTTTGATTGGGAGTGTGTTCCGAGGTGGGCGTATGTGGCTGCTGCGTTACCTCCAGCCCGTGTGCGTAATTGGTATATCTACCCTGGCATTGCCTTGTGTGCCGTGTCACCTACCATACCAAGCCTTTACTACGAGTTTGTTTTTCTCCCGTAGCCCGTGTGGTATCCTCTGACAGTCACCCGGTGTGGAGATGTCATGATATTGGATGGACTGCTGGGATTATTATGTGTGAAGGGTGATATGGGTAGCCTGGAACGCTATTTAAAAGTAAGTTTATTTTACTGTAGACATTATTATAATAGCGCAATATTACTACATAGTAAATAGTTTAACGGATCCTTATAGGATGGGCGGTCCCAGGCATCCTTTAAGTTACTTGTACTTTGTTACAGTTCACTTGAGTTGGTTTACATTACATAAGTATATATTGTCCTGACTTGAGTGTTTGTATTTTTATTTACGCTCGGGTCAGCCTGAGTTATTCACAGATTTGGATTCCACTTTCTGGAGATTGGAATCGCTGGAGATTATCTGCTTATCTAGTTTTATCTATTCTAGTTCTGTTGTTCTATTCGGCTTGTACTTGGTTATCATCTTGAGACTTTTGTTGTACTTTATTTCTTCTGTTGTATTTTATTTAACTCTAATATATTTATAAAGTAGCTTCATGAACTACTTTTTCCTTTACTTCCGCTGCATTATTAAATACTCTGTGTCTGTGATCTGTGATTATTATTTACTGTATATTCTGAGATTTGCCAAATTTTATTTACAACGCGGTATTTTGAGCAATTCAATTCCGGCATGAGCGTCTACCTATACACTTATAATGGATGCGAATGGTTGAAATATCGTGTTACAGTTGGTATCAGAGCTTTGGCTTTGAGGCAAAACTTAGAATGTATGGTAAATTTAGTTACAGAATCACTTTCATCCAAACTTGAACCTCTTCCTCTTTGATTCAAATTTCATTTGAATTTTGGAACGTTCCCTTCGGTTCCAAAATTCATTCGTGTCCCTCACCATTCACTTCCTTTTGATTCTGGAGTATCCCATAACTCCACTTCGAATGAGCTTATAGTGAATTGGCGGTCCCGCCAATCTTAAAAATTCATTTGTAAAGGGAAAAACTCCTTTACAATTAGCATCGATTCACCAGAGATTTATATCTATCCTTGGTTTATATGCTAATATCTTTTGTTATTCCAAACTCTATCTCCTGAGGCCGAATGTAGATTTACCCCAGAAATCCACATTGATCTTATTCTTTAAGTCACGGTTAACCCGGTTAAGGTTGCCCGCGATTTATATAAGCTTATCCATCTTCCTATTCTGTTATTTAATCATGTCATCCTTGTTTCCAACTTATTTTTAAAACAGAATTTCCTTTGATTTGAGTTAATCAAAATTTGAATCTCTATCCTTCTTTGAAAATCTGTTCCTGTATAGTATATTTGTAAACTAATACTTAAATTCAAAATGTTTTATATATTGTGTTGTTTGAGTTGTTGATGTTGAATTGGGTTTCTGATCGATTCGTCTGATCAACGCTATCGATAAGATTTCTAAAACACTTTGACAGAACAAACTGACACAATATTATTTTAAAATTTGGTTAATAAAATAAATTTTGATATAAGTAAATTTTTGGAACTTAATAAATTGATCTAAATTAATCATTTGAAATTATAATACTTGATTTATCATTTATTGTTCTATAAATGAATTTATAAATAGCTGTTTATAAATTGATTTAGGAACTGAAATGAATTTAAAACAAGAATTTGAGAATTTAATTTCCGATGGTTTCAAACCTTGTGTTTTCAAGTTTTAAAAGTATATCTTATTTAAAGAATTTTGAATAGAAACTTGTTTCCAAAGAATTTCAAAAGTTAAATAAATTTTTGCTCTTTTCTTTGTCGCTGGAAAATAATTTCGGTGATGAACCACGGCATCATCGACTTTCATTTTCGAGTTTCGAAGTGAAGAGACCGTTCTGTAGTCTTGCTACATTGTTGTTTTGGGAAATCTAATTGATTTGAATTTCTAAAATATGATTTGATTTATAATATATATAGATATATGATTTAATTTTGACTTAACATATTATGTATTTATATTTATTTATCTCTAAATGGTTTGAAGGAATCGAAAATTCGATTCTTAAACTTTATCTTAAAGAATCATTTCAATTATAAAAAGAAAATAAAATTTTTATATAAATGATTCAAACTTGAGATGAGGGAATTAGAAAGTTTTATTTGTATAATACTCAATTGCATCTAAATATAACTTACCCAAATTTTACAGAAGTTAACAATGTAATTGGATAATATACAACATAAAAAGATTTTATAAATAAAATTTGAATGGTTAAAATAAATGTTATACACTTAATTTCTAGTTATAAAATGATCAACTGAAGTAAATGGAATAAAAGGTTAATTGAATATTTTACAATATAAAATGATGTTAATGGAACTAACAATAAATTAAAGCAATTTTAATAAGAGTAAGTATAAGGAGCATATATGATAAATATATTGAAAGGAATAAATTTAACTTTAAGTAGGAATAAAGAAGAATTAAATTTATTAAGTACATTATGAGTATAATGAATGATTATTTTTCAAGTCCATGATCTTAGAAATTGTTAATTTAAGATGATTAGAAGATAACATAATAAAACTTGAGATAGTTAAGATTTATTTAACTTGTGCAAAAAAAAAATAGTTATCTATTTAAGTTGAAATTTTCATGGTTTCTAATTTATTATTTTATTTTATTTTTCAAACTATCTTCTGATTGTCCTTATTTTCCTTATCTTGCTACAAAATGGGGAAGCTACTGCTTATGCCAGTCTGTTTAGAAACCTTTCATAATCTTTGAAAATCTTTGGTACTCATCTTGAATCTGAGCACTGTTTGCCATCTACAGACCGTCGGTTAAGCGGAAAGGGCGGATCAGATTCTAGAAGATCTTTTTCGTGCCTGTGTTCTTAATTCTGGAAGATGTTGGGAAGATCATCTCCACCTTGTTAAACTTACCTATAACAACTGTTATCAGGAATAAATTTCAATCTTCTTGTCATCTTGTCTTAATCTTATTTCACTCTATATTTTTCTGTGCTTTCCCTTTCCTCATTCTTTTTCGGGGACGAAAAGTTTTGATTGGGTGAGAGTGTAACAACGCTAGATTTTGTATATTATTTAAATTGGACTTTCTTTTATTTTTAAATTAATTTAAATTTTTTTATTTCAAACATTTCGTTTTTAAATATAGATGTTGATTATTAAATGATTTATAGTTCAAACTAGTATAATTTGAATATTTTGCTGTAAAGTGAATTTCTGGTCAAACTGTTCAAACTTTGACTTCTAAACTTCAAATTTAAATTATTTTAAATCTTAAATTTTATCTTTTATTATGAAAATATATTTAATATCATGAATATTTCTTATCGTTTCGTCGAAATTGGGTTTAAATTGTGAAAGTTATACCCTTTGCAATATTGTGTGTATATAGGGTTATTTAACAATATTCTTTGTTTTAATTTATATAAATGATATTTTTACTTGGCAAATCTTATTCTAATTTGTAAACTTATGTTATATTATGTATATTTTGACTTTTAAATATTTTTAAAGTTATAATAAAAAATTTCCAAAGCTTAGTGAATTTATTTTCAATTTTTAAAACCTAGTTTCTATTTTCTTTGCTATTTTCTTAATTTAATTTTATATAATTAAAATTTATTTTTTTATTTTATACATTCACTTTTAATTGCTGTGTTCTTACTTTATTTATGTTCATTTTACATGTATTTAAATTAAAATAAAATTTGTCCAAAGTTTATTGAAGTTATTTCTAATTTTTAAGCCTAGTTTGCAATTTTAAGTCATTTTCTTAATCTAAATTCTGTTTAATTAAAATTAAATTATTTATTTCACTTTGGAAATGTTTTAAAAATAATTTTAATTTAAAATTTTATTTTAGAATATTTTTAAATTGAAGTTGATAATTTTTCAAAGCCAATGGTGATGTATTGAAATTTTTGGACAATGTTTTGGATTTTTAAGCAATTTCTTTAAATCTTTTTCTATTTTCTTTAAAATTAATTATTTATTTTCATGTTATGTCACTTTTTTCGGTTTTTAAAAGTATTTACTTAAATTATTATTTTTTTATTTGATTTAATATAAATAGTAAATTGAAGAGACAAGACTCTTCCTTTTCCTTATGACTTTTCAGTTTCATGACTTTTCAAATTACATAACTCTTCATTTACTACAACTCCTCCATTACTCTTGCTTTGGCTGTGTATTTTCCCTGGATTGCCGTGTATTATGTCTCATTTCTCATGCAAAAAAAATTCTCATTTCATTCTTCTTCACGGCTTGTAAAAAAATTGGTAATGGCCTCCATCTACTTTTCCACCTTTCTTCCTATTTTTATGCACTTTTGCCTTGTTTTCTCATGCAAGTTTGGATCGGCTCCACCTTGTTACGTGGCCACCACCACCCTACATCACTTCCATGATATCACCACCAGCCACTCCTCTGATCTTCACCAAGGCTGAGCCCCTATGGTGATCAAAACCCTCCAGAATGCAACCTATTGCCTAAAAACAATGCTAGTTGACCACCTTTGCTTCATCTCCTTTAACCACCACCATAGCCGCTGCCACCACCTCTGTCCAGACCTCCCCTCACCTCGCCAGCTACTTTCTAGACCTGAGCACAAGTAGCAGAGCCCAAGACCCATAGCCATGCCCTTTTGTTGAACCAAAACTTCACAACATTGCCTAAAAACCCCTTCGCCTTCTCATGTGTAAAACTCCACTTTGTTCACACCTTAAACCCGAGCCATGCTAGCCCAAACCTGAACCAAAAATTGACCAAATCTGAACCAAACCATACCTTAGGCCATGACAAAAGTTGAGGAATCAAGGCAAAAATTTTGGCACTCATATTCTCTTTTATTTCAAAGTTATTTCATTTTTAAGTTATATTGAAATTGTGTTGTTTTGCTTGTTTGTTTGGGTTGTAACACAAGAGTTGTAGCTTGGATTCGCTCTTCACTCAAGTTCGTAATCGTGACATCGTGCTTTGTTTTCTGTTGTGCCTTTGGTTTTGAAATCTTCAGCAATTAGAGGTGAGTAAAACTCACACGACGTTTATACTTATACAGTTGTGAAACAACACAACTGAATGTGTAGAAAAAATATATATTATGTTATAACTGCCTGTGATTAATTATATATGATGGTAAACCTATTTATACACCTGTCATATCATATGTCAATTATTTATATGTTATTACTGTTCATTTATATCTGTTTATCACACTACAAGTTCCCTGTAGATTAATATCACTATGGGTTGAAATGATACATACCCGAATGGACTTTAGAATAAGGGAAAATCATTATGGGCTGAAATGATAAGCCTGAGCGGTGGAACTGCGGGTTTGAAATGATAGAACCCGGGTTTTCTTTGTAAACTGCAGATTGAAATGATATACATCCGTATCACTTGACCTAGGCTAGAAAACTATATACAGACCCGTGGGTTATAAATTATTTTCTGAAATGTTTTAAAATTATTTTTAAAAGTAAAAGTATAATATTTTGAATTGAAATGAATAAAATGATTTTTTTTATAAAAATAAAAGTGATTTTTGAATAAATGAAAATGTGAATAAATGAATGTTTTAAGTCAAAATTTTGAAATATAACTTATCTTGGGAAATTTTGAACTTTTGTTAAAAATGACATTTTTATTAGGTAAAATAAATAGAAATAAGTTATAATTTGGTAATTTAAAACTTAATGGTTAAGTAATAAAATTAATTAAAGAAATGGGATTTAATACTTTAATTTAAATAAGAAATTATGTTAAAATTTGATTTTTGGATGAAATTTAACTTTATAAAAATCATAAAAATAAGAGTATTGAAATGATGATTTTAAAATGTGAAATTTTATGATTTTATAAATTAAATGGTTTAAATTAAAATTAACTGTTGGTGAAATATGTATTGAAGCCTTGAATTTGATTTAACAGCATTTTTGAAATGTAATGTAAGAGTATTACAGCATTTTGTAAATGTTGTAGTTGTTTAAATGAACTAAAAAGTTAAATTGAAATAAAGGCTATTATAGAACTTTGTAAATGTTATAGTGGTTAAACTTAACATTTAAGCTTATTTGAAATTTAAAGGAAATCTATTACAGCACTTAAACGCTGTCTTTTGTCAAATGAACTGTTTTAAACTATAACTTTACGTAGCATTTTTTAGTGCTACGGAAACTATATTTTTGTTGTTTTAATAACTTTTATGAAAAAAATAATCAAATAATCTTTGGAAAATGATAAAATTTTGGAAATTAAATGTTAAATTTCTAAAGATAATGAATACAAGTTAAAGGATTTAAGTTTTGGAAATTTAATATTTAATTAATAAATATAAGGAATTGACTTTAAATGATTTAAATGGACAGATTTAATTTTTGATATAAAATCTTTTGAAACATAAGTTTGAGATGGTAATTAATTCCTAAATAAAATGAAGGGATTTAAAAGTGATTTAAATGAATAAAAATGAATGATGTTTTGAATAATATTTTGACATTTTGATATTTTGAAAGGATATTTGATTTCTGTTTTATTTAATTTATTTGATAAATGAATATTTGAAGTATATATTATTTGAGTTTATTTAAATGATATTGGATTTATCAAAGATGGGATATTCAAACCTTGAAATATACTAAAGATTGAATATTGTATTTTGTGGAATAAACCTATATTTGAATTTGATAAGATTTGAAATGGTTTGTTAGTAAACTGAATTTGGATTGAAAATGATGGTTTGGATTAAATTAAATTGAAATTTAAATTTGGGTTTAATTTAATAAATTTGTAAATGTATAGAATTAAAGGATTATTGCAAATGTATAATTTCAAAATGTTTTGATTTTTAAAGTGTAATGATTTCAATGTTTTGGTTTCGAAAGAGTTATAACTTTGAAAGTATAAACTATTTTGAAAAGTGAATATGTGTTTGGAACGGAAATGATATTGTTTTTGAAATAAATATAGTTTTGAAATAAAAATGAATTTGGGTTTTCGAAGTGTAAACTATCTTTGAAATGATATTTTGATATTAAAATGATTTGTGGTGAAGTTTTGAAAGGATATGATATTTCGATATATTGAAATGATTTGAAAAGGAAGTTTTGAAAGGATATGCTATTTTGATATATTGAAATGGTTTGGAAATGGTTTAATATTTATTTTGATAAAGATTTGGATTTGAAATGATATTTTATTTCTAAGTATAAAATATTATATTTTAAAACTATAACCAAGGGTTATAATAACGATTGGTTGTTAAAGAGACCGGGATCGGATATCTGGCATACTCTCTGTCGATATCGAAAACCACTTTAACAACTGTGTACGCGGTGGAGATTCCAGAATGAAGTAGGATGGTGGTGACGTTATTGACGTATATTACGTGGACCCAACTCCCGTGAGTTGGCATAAGGTGGCTAAAACAGGAGCGATCTCGGGCCAAGTGAGGTCATTCCTCCATTCGGACACATTCCTTCGATACTATACTCTTACTGGTGATTGATTAGATGGCCATCCTCCGATTTTGATTGGGAGCGTGTTCCGAGGTTGGCGTATGTGGCTGCTGCGTTACCACCAGGCCATGTGCGTAATTGGTATATCTACCCTTGCATTGCCTTGTGTGCCGTTTCACCTACCATACCGAGCCTTTACTACGAGTTTGTTTTTCTCCCGTAGCCCGTGTGGTATCCTCTGACAGTCACCCGGTGTGGAGATGTCATGATATTGGATGGACTGCTGGGACTATTATGTGTGAAGGGTGATATGGGTACCCTGGAACGCTTTTTAAAAGTAAGTTTATTTTACTGTAGACATTATTATAATAGCGCAATATTACTACATAGTAAATAGTTTAACGGATCCTTATAGGATGGGCGGTCCCAGGCATCCTTTAAGTTACTTGTACTTTATTACAGTTCACTTGAGTTGGTTTACATTACATAAGTATATATTGTCCTGACTCGTGTGTTTGTATTTTTATTTACGCTCGGGTAAGGCTGAGTTATTCACAGATTTGGATTCCACTTTCTGGAGATTGGAATCGCTGGAGATTATCTGCTTATCTAGTTTTATCTATTCCATTTCTTTTGTTCTATTCAGCTTGTACTTGGTTATCATCTTGAGACTTCTGTTGTACTTTATTTCTTCTGTTGTATTTTATTTAACTCTGATATATTTATATAGTAGCTTCATGAACTACTTTTACTTTACTTCCGCTGCATTATTAAATACTCTGTGTCTGTGATCTATGATTATTATTTACTGTATATTCTAAGATTTGCCAAATTTTATTTACAACGCGGTATTTTGAGCAATTCAATTCCGGCATGAGCGTCTACCTATACACTTATAATGGATGCGAATGGTTGAAAATATCGGGTTGTTACAGAGGCTTGCGTGTTTGCCGTGAGGTGCGGTTCTAGCGTGGATCTGGTCGGTGGTGGTCTCGGGAGAAGGCGGAAGAGGTGGCCATGGGAAAGGTCTGTTGATGGTGATGGAGGTCGGGTCTTTGTTGTACCGGGTGGCGTTCATGCGGAGGTGGGCTAGGGGATCTCGACACTCGGGTTTGTAGGGTGGAGCGGCTACCGACGTGTTGTGGTGGACGGTGGGCTTCGGTCAGCAATGGCCATAGGAGGTGGTTGTGTTCAAAGTGGAAAGGTAGAGAAATGCCAGAGGGAAAAGAAGAAAATGAATAGCCTGGTGAAAAAGTGGGACTGCATAACAAATATATGTGCGGCCACTGAAAGAAAATAAAATATGTCAGTTCGCCTTCTAATTTTTTTTAGAACGAGCTGGCATTTGGATTTGAGAACTGAGAGGATGGGTAAGTAAGTTAGCAAAAGGAGTCGGTTGCTAAGATGAATGCAATGTTCCAAACGAGGTGAAGAAATGAACGAACCGAAATAATAATTTTTTTTCCAAAGCCATCGGAAATTGAAGATTAGCTATCAAATTTAGACAATGCAAATTAAAGCAATCTATTAGATTGCTTGGGCTGCACATTTAGAGTCTGAAACATAAAAGAAAACAAAAGTTTACGGATCTGGTACCGATACAGTAATCGGTTTGGTGGATTCCGTTGTGTACCGGACTCCGAATTTGACAATCAAATATACTGCGAAGATCGGTACGACGAGATGATCAAAACGGTATATTCATATCAGTGGTACGATCGAATTCTAAAAATTCGTAATTTTTATACTAGCGGAAAATGCATGAAAAACATAGAAAAATAAGATCGACGGAGCTAAAAATGTCCGAATTTGGAAAAACGAAAAATAGCATTTGCTCAGAAGATGTTTTAGAATTTTTCTACGTAAAAATATTTAGGTTCCGAAAATATTTAATTTTCATCGCTTTATAACTGATTAAATTGAAGTGAATATGCGCACGAAATAACATTTCATATTTTCGGACGAAAATTTACCGGTTGCTATGTTTAACTAGATGCATTCCAAATATCAAATTTATATTTCAAAATTTTATCATTTAAATTTTTATTAAATTTCACACAAATTCAGTTAATTAATTTTAATTAAAACCGTTAAAATATCCGGGTTGTTACACTCTCCCCCACTCAAAACTTTTCGTCCTCGAAAAGGAAGGAGGTAGGAGAATAGAAATAAGCAGATGAAAATAGATTTGAATTCCAAAAATAAAACAATTAATTTAAACCATATAAACTTCAATTTGAATTAATTTATATTCATCAATTTGTTTTTAAATTCAAGGTTTCCATTAAATTGATTTTATTTCATGTTTATTTATATTTTATACAAAAGGTTTCTTTCAAAACAAAATTTTCTTTAATTTCAATTAGTTCAAGATATTCCGTTGAGTTGATTTTATTTCAAATTTTTATTAATTCACTCAAAATAGAATTTATTTTATTTACCTCATTTATTGTTCTATTAACTTATCATTCTATTCATCTCCATTATTAGTAAATAATTAAATTAAGTATATGACAATTATTATAACCACTCAAATTTTGTTTATAACATCATTTTATATTGTCTATTATCCAATTTCTTAAATTAGCAATTTCAAAGATCATAAATTCAAGTAGTCATTCATTATAATCATACTTTATTCGAGAAATTTAATTCTTCTTTATTCCAAATTACTATTAAATTTATTCTGCTTAATATCTTATCACATATATATTAAGTATATTTACATTTATTATGACTAGTCAAATTTATTTAAAATTCCTTTGATACCATTTATATTGTATAATATTCAATTACATAATTAACTTTTGAAAATTTAGGTAAGTTATATATATAATGCAATTGAGTATTATCCAAATAAAATTTTACAATCCAGTTATTTCAGGTTAAGTATTTGTACAATTAGAATTTGGCTTCATTTATAATTTGAAATCGTCCTTTAACAAATTTAAGAATTAATTTCCGATTAGCTTCAAATAACTTAGAGATAAAATAAATATATATCTATTCATAATATATCAAATCAAATTTAAAATCTTCAATATATATTATAAATCAAGTCACCTTAAGAAGTTCCAATCAATCTATTTTCCTAGCAAAACTGTAGCGAAGCTACAGAATGGTCTCTCCACTTCGAAACTCGAAAATAAATGTCGATGATGCACCGTCATCACCGAAATTATTTTCCAGTGACAAAGAGAAGAGCACCGATTTAAACATCTAAAATTTCTTTGAAAAGATTTCTATTCGAAAATACTTTAAATAATATACATTTGAAACTTTAAAGCCATAGTTCGAAATTATCGAAAATTTATTCTAATTTAAATTCACTTCAACATCCACATCAATTTATAACTAAGTTTATAAATTCATTTCTTTATATTATGAAATAGTCAATGGTTTATCAAACAATAAATGAAAATAAAATATTATCATTTCGGACAACAGATTCATTAACAATTTAATTTCAGAGAGATTTATACTTATATATAATATATTCATACAAACTTTATTAAATTTACCAATTTGAAAACAATATTGTGTCAGTTTGCTCTGTTAAAGTGTAATGACCAGTAAATTACGATAATTAAACTGGTTAATTTAATAAGATTTTTGTAATTAAATTTAAGAAGAAAAAAACCTTTATAATTTATAATGAAGTGAGTGTTTAAAATGAAATGAAAAGAAAAAGGATATAGTAACGGTTGTAAGTTACTATTTAATTGGTTTATTAATGTAGTTATAACTGTTACATTTGGGTATTAAATTGAATATATGCAAATAAACGTATGGTAATGGAGTGAATTCAACATTATATAAGCAATTCTGATAATTAGTGGAAATAATAAACTTGAGTGTAATATAAAGTTAGTGACAACATTTATACAAGTCACCTCTTTATTTAGGGCTGCTAAATTCAGAGTAGGAAGTCAAAATGTAGGTAAATGTTCATTAATGTGAGATAGGACTGTAACTGTAATGTGTGAATGTAAATGAAATGACATAAATGGAAATTTATATTTTATTCATAAGATGAAATAAAGGAATGAAACCAAGTTGAATAAATTGATTTAGATTTTATTTATGATAAATGTATATATTTGGGAAATTCAATATAATTGAAAATAACAAGTTATAACAAAAGAAAGATGAAAATTGGAATATATATTTTTGTAAGGAAAGATAGACAAATAATAACTAGGTTTATAGAGTGATAACAGATTTAATAAAAAAGTAGGATTAAACCGTGGTAGTTATTGGAAAGTAATTAATTGAAATTTGGATGAATTGGGATTTTTTTTTATGTATCAGTATAAAAACCAATTTTAATATTACCCATAAGAGGATAAGTTAATAGTCGATTCAATAACATGATTGAGAAATCAAATATATGGATTTATTGGGAATTTAAAACTTATACTTTTTTTTTGATAAAATACAGCGTTTTACACGCAATAAATTTTTCTACTTTTATTACATATTATATATATGTAACAACCAGGTATTTTCAACCATTCGCATCCATTATAAGTGCATAGGTAGACACTCATGCCGGGATTGAATTGCTCAAAATACCGCGTTGTAAATAAAATTTTGGCAAACCTCAGAATATACAGTAAATAATAGTCACAGATCACAGACACAGAGTATAATAATGCAGCAGAAGTAAAAGAGATAGTAGTTCATGAAGCTACTATGTAAATATATCAGAGTTAAATAAAATACAACAGAAGAATAACAGGATACATCAGGTACAAATCAGATACATCACTGAACCACTGGATACTGAAACAAAATAGATGGTTGGATCTTCAAGGAAAGCTCCAACGCCGAAGGTGAATCTTGAATGCTAACTCAATCAATCTGACTCGAGCGTAAAGCAAAACACAAAACACTCGAGTCAGGACATAAATACTTATAAACTGTAAATCAACCCAAGTGAACAGTAAAAAAATGCATCAGTAACTTAAAGGATGCTTGGGACCGCCCATCCTCTAAGGATCCGTTAAACTATTTACTATGTAGTAATATACGTTATATACGGTAGTGTCTAATCAGTAAAGTATAATCATATAGAAAATAGCGTTAAGGGGATGGTGAACCTTAACGCGGTCGGATCTTTAAAACCAAAATCGTAGTGGGCTCGATATAAGGATATGACACGGCACGCGAGGCAATGCCAGGGTAGATACACCATTTGCACTCCCGGACCGGTGGTGACGGCAAGCCAGCAGCTTCCTCCCACCTCGAACAATACCCCCGAATCAAAGTGGCGCCAACGAATCGAATCACAACAGTAATAGAATGGTTTCCGATGGAGCATGCTCGATGAAAGGGTGTGACCCTTTGTGTAGCCCGGTATAGCTCCTGTTTTAGTCATATATGCCAACTCACGGGAGTTGGGTCCACGTAATATACCTCGAGAACGTCGCCACCATCCTACTTCATTCTGGAATCTCCACTGCGTACACAGTTGTTAAAGTGGTTTTCGGTATTGGCCGGCTATAAGACAATATCCGATCCCGGTCTCTTTAACAACCAATCGTTATTATAACCCGTAGTTATAACTTTAAAACAATATTTTATACTTCAAAATAAAATATCCTTTTCAATCCAAATCTTTATCAAAATAAAGATTAAATCATTTCCAAAAACATTTCAATATATCATCGTAAAATATCTTTCAATTCACATATTTATCAAAATAAATATCAAGTCATTTCTAACCATTTCAATATATTAAATTTTCATACCCTTTCAACACTACCTTTCAAATCATTTTAATATATGAAAATATCATAACCTTTCAAAGTTTCAGTTCCAAAATATCATATCTTTCAGAACTTCTTTATAAATCATGTTAATATCAAAATGTCCTATCTTTCAAACTCCGTTTTCAAATCATTTAATATCAAAAATAACATATCTTTCAAAACTTCGTTTCAAATCGTTTTAATATATCAAAATATCATATCCTTTCAAAACTTCGTTTCAAATCATTTTAATATATCAAAATATCATATCTTTTCAAACTTCATTCATTTCAAATCATTATTCATTTTATTCAATCTAAAATACCATTTCGATTCATATTTCAAAACAGTTTATATTCCAAAAATCATTTTTAATCATTAAAATGAAGTTATTATGTTTAATAATTAAATTATTAAATTTCCAAAATTTTCGACTTCCAAAGTTCATTTATTCACTTAAGTTTATCAAAGCAGTGAAAATTCACTTTTCGTGGCATTTTGAAAACGCTACGGAAAAATACATTCAAAACAGTTCAATTTAACAAAAGACAACATTTTAAAATGTTGTAATAGGGTTTACTTAAATTTCAAATAAACTTAGTTAAATTCAACAATTTATAGCACTTACAAAAATTACTATAATAGCTTTTAATTCAATTTAGCTTTTAGTTCATTATCATCAAAGACAGCATTTTCAAATGCTGTAATATCATTTACATTGTAATTAATGGCATTTCAAAAATACAGTCAATTAACTTCAAATATTCAATATAATTTCTCAACCAATTATATTTTTATTTAAAACATTTTTAACTTATAAAATCATACATTTTCACATTTATAACATCATTTAATTTTTCCTCAAGTTCATGATCTTATAAAGTTAAATTTCCATTCAAAAATCAAGATTTAATAATAATTCACTTATTAAATTGCAATGTTCAATTTTAAATCCATTACATTAAATTTCAACTTAACACTTAAGTTCAAATTCTCAAATATAACTTAATTTTATTTTTATTTACTTAACTAAAAGTTCACTTTTAAGTCATTTTCATAAATTTCCAATTTTAGTTATATTTCAAAATTTCAACTTAAAATATTCTTTCATTTCACATTTCAAATTTGTTAAAAATCATTAATATGATATAAAATCACTTTTAATTCATTTAAATTCAAATTATCATAAATTTATCATAATTTCATATTCAATTTAATTTCCAATTATAATTATATCAGATTTTCCAAAATAACTTACGTTCAAAATTTTCTAACTTTTCATTAATTCATTTCACCTACAATTGTTCAGAAAATCAATAATACTTTACAAAATTTATTTTTAATAAATTTTAAATCAAAATATTATAATAATTACATTTCTAAAATATTTTAAACATTTTAGAAAAACATATTTTAACTACGGGCCTGTATATAATTTTCTACGCTAGGTAAAGTGATACGGGTAATATATCATTTCAACCCGTAATTTACAAAAAAATCCGGTTTTATCATTTCAAACCCGCAGTCCCAAGTAAATAAAATAAATTTGAAAATCATTCAGGCCTATCATTTCAGCCCATAACAATTTTCCCTTATTCTAAAGTCCGTTCGGGTATGTATCATTTCAACCCATAGTGATTCTAGTCTACAGGGAACTTGCAATGGTGATTAACAGATATGAATGAACAGTAACAACAATATACAATAGTAACAGGTGATGTGACATGTAACAGGTGATATGACATATAATTTAACATGTTAACATCATATATATTAAATCACATGGCAGTTATAACATCATAAATATTTCTACACATTCAGTTGTGGTTGTTTTACAACTGCATAAGTATATAATTGTCATGTGAGATTTACTCACCTCTTTGTACTGGAGATATCAAAACCAATGACACAATGGAAACAAAAGAACGATGACAAGACTACGGACATGAGTGGAGAGCGAATCAAATCTACAACCATTGTGTACAACCCAAAACAAAAAAATCAAAACAACAAAATTCAATACGACTTTAAAATGCAATAACATTGAAATAAAAGGAGATACGACTACGCAGTCTTTTGCTTTGCCTTCTCTATTGTTTGGTATGGCTTTGGGGTCTGATGTGGTTCAGATGTGGTCAAGTTTTGGGTCAGGTTTGGGCTAACATAGCTCGGGTTCAAGGCAAGACAAGGTGGAGTTTGTACATGAGGAGGTGATGTGGTTTTGAAGTCAATTAGGTGGTTTTTGGTCAAAACAAGGGCTCGGCCATGGGGATTGGGCTCGGCCTGTGATGTGTCATGACTGGACAGAGGTGGGGAGGGGTGTGTTGTGGTCAGGTCTGGGGAGAGGTGGCGGCTATGGTGGTGGTTTGGGTGGTGGTTGAAGTGGATGAGCATGTAGAGGTCAAATAAGCATGGATCTAGGCATCTAGGTTGTAATTTGAGGGGTTTGACCATCAAAAGGGGTTCGACCATGGTCAGATCTGATGGGGTAGATGGTGGTGATGGTTGGGAAGAGATGAAAGGAGGTGGTGGCCGTGGAATAGGGGAAGAGGCCGATCTTAATCAAGGGAGAAGGCAAGGCAAAATTGCATAGAAAAAGTAAGAAAAAGTAGAAAGAAGAGAGAGATTTACCTAAATTTTTTCTTCAAGATGGAGGCCATGATTTTTAGGGTTTTGGAGCTTTGAAAATTCGTGAATGAGAGGGAAAAAAAGTGGCGGCTGAAGAAATGAGGAGATGTGGTCAGTTGAATGAAAAGTTAGGTTAAAAAGTAGAAGGGTTAGAAAAAAAGGGCCTTAGGAAGATGGAAAGTTTAAGGCCTTTCAAATTTCTTTTCTATTTTGTAAATACATAAAAAGCATGATAAAATAGATAAATAATCTCAGAAAAAAATGTAAATGAGAGAAATAAAAACATACATTTTAAATTATATAATTTATATAAGAAAATATCCATATATGTGAAACTAGGCTAAATAAATTGGAACAACCCAAAAAATCTTTGGAAAACCTATTTTTAACCAAAATACATATAAAATTAATATTAATAAAGTATAAACATATCAAATAAAAGGGAATTTATAAAATAAATAAATAAATTTTAAATATATATAATTAAATTAAGAAAATAGCAAAGAAAATAGAAACTAGGCTTAATAAATTGAAAACAATTTCAATAGACTTTAGAAAAATTATATTGTCATTTCAAAAAATACTAAAAGACAAAATATAGATAAAATAACATATAATCACATATTAGATAAAATAGAACAAAGAAAAAGTAATTTATACAATTTAAAATAGATAAAATTGTTAAATAAACAGTTTATACTCAAAATTGAAATGTACATATCTTTTGCAGTTTAACTCCGTTTTCAACGAAACAAAAAGTGGTGTTCTTAGAATTTTGTGTACTTCCATAATAAAAGATAAAATTTAAAATTTTCAAACTTCTAAAATTTAAAATTAAAAGTCAAAATTTGATTATTTTGACCAAAATTCACCTTTTTGGAAAATGTTCTTTTTAGTCATGCTTTGGAATGAAAATTCATATCAAACTAAAGTTTATATTTAAAGTAACAAAATTAATCATTCAAAATAAAATAAAAATAAGTTTTTAAATCAAAATTTAATTAAAAATAATTAAAATATACAAAAAATTAAATCGCAAAATACAGGGTTGTTACAATATATATATATATATATATATATATATATATATATATATATATATATATATATATGTTCTTATTATTATTATTTTCTTATATCCACCTCTATTTTATCTTTCTATTTTTATTTTGTCTAGGCAGTCATGTTTATTTATTGGATTATTGCTTGTTTATATCTTTTATTTATGGCTTGGAAGAAACTAAAAGGGTATGCGTTATATTGTCTTAATTGCTTGCCTTTTTAATTGCCTACTCTTTATTTCTTTTAGCTGTTCATTTTCTTTTGGCCGTGTATTGTACTTGCTATTCACGTACAAAGCTAATCATTCTCATCTCTCATGCAATTCTAGAAAGAAAGAAAATTTAATACATTAAGTTATTCATTTATACCCTCTTTCTTTCTTACCTTAGCCCTCCACCTCATTCATAACTGTGTGTTTCTTTTTGCCATTCAAATAAAAAGATTTATTTCCCACTTCTCATTTTTATTTGCCTAGTCCCTGTATTATTTTCCTATGTCTATCTCTTGACATTTATTTCTTTATTTATTTGTCTAGACCTTATTTTATCTATTAAATATTTCTTATGTGTATCTTTTATTTAATAGCTTGGAAAAAAAAATCAATTATACATACGTTACTTTGTTTTAAATTACGCATACGCTAAATTGTTTATTTCTTACCTTTTTTTTTACCTATCTATTTAATTACCATACTTTAGTTATGTATTACTCTTCCTAATCACTCCAAAATCTTCTCCTTATCTCATTCCTTTTTCATTTGCATATAAGATTAAATATATATGTTTCTTTTCCCTTAAACTTATGACCTTTTCAATTCTAGCCTCTTTATTTCTTACCATTCTTGTAGCCATTCATTTTCCATTTTTCTTTTTTTTTCCTTTTCTAAATTTAGCTCGCCCAAGATTTTTATTTATAAGAAAACTCTAAAATGCATATTTTGGTTATAAATTAACGTTCATCGGAATCTAAATCTTTTTTAAATTCGAGTTTTCAAATCTTTTAGTTTAATTGAATAAATTCACAACAACTTTTATTCCACTTTTGTTCTTTAAAATAGATTGTATACCTTTTAAAAATAAAATAATTTATACCATTACTTATATACACTTTTGTAATAGATTCTGGGTAAATGATAAATGAATGAATAAAAACCCAGTGTAAAAAAAACATATCTTAATAAGTAATAAATTTCAAGATTCATAAAGAAACTATTTAAGTATGCATTTAAAGGGCACGTTATCTGATGGAGTGAATAATGTATATAAGAAAACGTATAAGAATTTAGGCGTCATTTTGAGCGTAAAATTTTGAGTTAGTTATTGCGTCTATAGTGCGGATTCCAAATGTGTATACCGTAACTAAAAATGGTCAAATAAATCAGTAAACGTACATTTTTGAGTAAGAGGGAAGCATATCCGTTTCAATTATCCTTTAACCGTGACTAGCCATTTACCTTTTTAGGGACATCCCTTTTCTCTTTTGCTGCAACTATTTTATTTGGTATAAAATCTTTGATTTTTCTAACATTCATATCCTTAATTTGTGCGTTCCTTATTTTATCTATCAGTAAAACTTTCATCTTTTAAACTAAATCATCAATGCAAGTTTCTTGTCAAGTAAGCAGTATATATTTTTTTTTCCTATCAGCTTGCCTCCCTTAACTTCATTTTGAAAGATTGCGAAGTAAAACTATTCCTGTAATATAAAATATGTCAAACTTCATTTTCTATGTAGTAGAACCAAATTTCAGTTAAATTTGCTTTATATTTGCAACTAAATGTAATTTAACCTACGTGGCAGAAAATGATAAAAACAATGCAATAACTTTAGATATCACATGCATAGACTGCTAATTTATTTCAGAAAGAAACGGATACCGTATATTACATATCTATTATTTCCTACCTGAAACTATTGGCAACGTTCGAAATTTCCTCTTCAGTCAAAGCAAAATGTGTTTGATGTTTCTTCCTATAATCATGCAAACCCTTTTGGAAACACTCGGTCAGCAAAAAAAAATCTTTTGCCATTCCTTTATCAAATGAATGTACGTTACTTTTGGATATGTGGTCCAAGATACCACTGCAAAAATTAACTATTTGTTTTAAATTATAAACGCAATAATTCAACATCACATATCAAAGCAAAAATATTTGCTTGCCTTTTTTGTTCCCGTTTGATTTGCTCACGTTACTTTTCCTTGCGTGCAAAGCTTCTGCCTATAAATACAAACCTCATATCATATTTCCTCATCTCAAAATTTTCTGCATCTCTATTAGCTTCTTTCTTTTTCGTGAGCAGGGAAATCAGGTAATTGTTTTATTCATTTTTTCCTTCCTTCTTCTTTTTGTTTGTTATATTTTGTCGTCCACTTCATGCTCATCTACACCCTACCTTCCTCTCTCCATCTAGTGAATTGGTCAAGTCAATATTTGATTCCATTCGTTCAGTTTATTTCAAAATTTTGTGTTAAATTTTACTTAGTTTTGATGTTGAATTTATTCGTTTCCTTTTCAAGAATAAAAAAATCTGGTCGCAGCCTTCACAACTTTGATCGTGCTTCTGTGCATTCTCTTTTCAAAGTGTTACCATCATTTTAAATCAAATCTTCGACGGCATTTAGGTGGGTATTCCTCACCAGACAAACATACTTGTATATTTGTGAATTAATCACAAGTGTAATTGTAAACTTATTTTATTTAATTTTATTTGCCTGTGATATTAACTTATGATGTTAAACCCCATTATTTAATTGACACATCATTAGTTGCATTATCTATTGTTATATTTTGTAGTTATACTATTTATTATTATTTACTGTTTAAAAATCACACTGCAAGTTCCTTGGAAAATAAAAGAGATCATTACAGGCTGAAATGATAGGCCTGAACGATACTTTCTTATTTATGCATTCATTTATTTATTTAGTGATTTATTTAACTTGGGATTATGGGTTTGAAATGATAGAACCCGGGTTTTCTTTGTAAATTGTGGAATGAAATGATATATATCCGTATCACTTGGCCTTGGGTAGAAAACTATATACAGACCCGTGGTTTATATAATATTTTTATGAAGCGTTTTAAAAACATATTAAATGGAAAATTTATAATATTCTGGTTTAAAATGTATTTAAATGATTTTTATAAAATTTATAATGATTTTTGAATGAGTCAAATGTTAAATAAATGAATGTTTAAGCAAAATTTTGAAATATAACTTATTTTGGGAAATCCTGAATTTTTGTTAAAAGTGAGATTTTATAAAGTAAAATAATTGATAATAAGTTATATTATGGGAATTTAAAACTTAATTGTTACGTTAATAATTTAATTAAAGAAATGGGAATTTAATACTCGGATTTAAATAAGAGATTCGTAATAAAATTTGATTTTTTGTATGAAATTTACTTATAAATTCATAAAAATATGAGTATTGAAATTATGACTTCATCATGTGAAAATATATGATTTGTAAGTTAAAGATGATTTAAATAAAAATTTACTTAGTTATGAAATTATAGTTAAACCTTGAAATTTTAAATATAAAGGATATTACAGCATTTGTGAATGTTGTAGTTAAATTTAAATGAACTTAAAGGCTAATTTGAACTAAAAGCTATTATAGCACTTTGTAAGTGCTATAGTTGATAAAGATAACTAAAGTTTAGTTGGAAATAAAGAAATCTATTACAGCACTTAAATGCTGTCTTTTGTAAATGGACTGTTTTAACCTATAACTTTAGGTAGCATTTTATAAGTGCTACGGAAACTGAATTTTTGATTGTTTTAATAAAATTTAATAATCTTTGGGAAAAAGGCTTAAATTTTGGAATTCAATATGTAATTAATAAAAATAAGGAATTGACTTTAAATGGTTTTAAATGGAAGAATTTAACTTTTAAATGTGAGTTGAAAGGCAAATAATTCCTAAATAAACTGAATAGATTTAAATGGTATTTTATATTAAATAAAATGACTGATGTTTAAATAAATGATGTTTGAAATGATATTATGATATTGAAATGTATTTGAAATTTATTTTGATTTTTAAAGTATAAATACCATTTTTAAAAGTTGTAACCACGGGTTATAATAATGTTTGGTTGTTAAAGAGACCGGGATCGGATATCTGGCATACTCTTTGTCGATACCGAAAACCACTTTGACAACCGTGTACGCGGTGGAGATTCCAGAATGAAGCAGGAAGGTGGTGACGTTTCCTTTAAGGTAAATACGTGGACCCGACTCCCGTGAGTTGGCATAAGGTGGCTAAAACAGGAGCGATTCTCGGATTAATGAGGTAGCACCTCTGATCGGACGCACTTCTTCGTATGCCCTTCTATTACTTTTGTGATTGTTTTGGTGTGCACCTTTGATTTGGGAGTGTTGTTCGAGGTGGGCGATAGCTGCGCGCTACGCGTTTCCACCGGTCCGGATGCGTAATTGGTATATCTACCCTGGCATTGCCTAGTTGTGCCGTGTCACCTACCATAACGAGCCTTATACGATTTTGGTTTTGTGCCATACCTATGGAGTGCCCTCTGACGACGCCCATTCCGGGGGAGATTACGGTACTGTATAGACTATGGGAATATATTATGTGTTAAGGTGGAAAATGTAAAGCCTTAACGCTATTTAAAAGTAAGTTTATTTTAATATAGACACTATTATAATAGCGAAAATATTACTATATAATAAATAGTTTAACGGATCCTTAGAGGATGGGCGGTCCCAAGCATCCTTTAAGTTACTTGCTTTATATTACAGTTCACTTGAATTAGCTTACACTGTATAAGTATGTATGTCCTGACTCGAGTGTTTATGTTTTATTTTATGCTCGGGTCAGCCTGAGTTGCAGTTCAGTTTCATCCTGAAGCTAGGATTTCTGTAGATCACTTTCAAGCTGCTTGCAAACTTCCCTTCCAGTTCTTTATCTAAATTTTTGAAATCAAGACTAGTGGACATTTGGATTGTTCTACTGATGATTTAATACTATATTTGGACTAAAGACTGTGTTATTTTTATTTGATTGAGACTATTTATAGTGGCTTCATGAACCACTAAGTATTTTTAAATTCCGCTGCGAGTTTTCTGATATCTGTGTCTGTGATTCTGTGATTATTTATTTACTGTATATTTTGAGATTTGCCAAATTTTATTAACAACGCGGTATTTTAAAAAATTCAAGTTCGACATGTGCGGATGCGAATGGTTGAAAATATCGGGTCGTTACATAAAGTGTTTTGGAAATTCTATCGATAGCGTTGATCAGACGAATCGACCGAAAACCCAAATCAACATCAACAACTCAAACAATACAATATATTAAACATTTTTAATGAAAGGTTACAAATACGCGTCCTCGCTCGACGATACAAGAATGGATTCCAAAGCAGTATAGAGATTAAAAAATTTTATAGACATAAATCAAAGAGAATTTTGATTCGAATATAGGTTTTAAATAAAGATAAGATGATTAATAACGAATATAGGAAGATGGATAAACTTATATAATTCACAGGCAACCTTAACCAGATCGACCGTGACTTCAAGAATTAGATCGATGCAGAATTTCAAGGCAAATCTACATTCGATCGCAAGAGATGGAATTCAGGATATCTAGAGATATTAGCATCTAAACCAAGGATATATATATATATAAATCTCCGGTGAATCGATGCTATTGTAAATGAGTTTTATCCCTTTACAATTCATTTAAAGATTGGCGAGACCGCCAATTTATCATAGAGAACATTCGAAGTGGAGTTATGAGATGCTCTAGAATCGAAAGAAGACGAATAGTGAGGGACACGAATGAATTTTGGAACCGCAGGAAACGTTCCAAAATTCAAAGGAATTGAGTCAAAAGGAAGGGATTGAAACTCGAATGAGAGTGTTCTGTAAATACATTTACCCTATGTGTTAAGTTTTGCCTAGAGCTAACAAAGCTCTGATACCAACTGTAACGACCCGCTATTTTGGACTATTCGCATCCGTACATGTCGGACTTGAATAATTCAAAGTACCGAATTGTTAATTTTAAATTTGGCAAAATTGAACATATACAGTAAATAAATAATCACATATCACAGACACAGAGTAATAATATGCAGCGGAAGCAAAAGATAGTAGTTCATGAAGCTACTATATAAATAACAGAGTTAAATAAGTTACAATAGAAGTCTCGAATACAGTAGTCAAATAAAAGAATCGAAATATGACACTGTAATCAACTGAATATCTGAAAGCTGGGCAGATAGCTGGATCTCCCAGCGAAACTCCAACTCCAAAGGTGAGTCTCGAAAGCTGAACCACTCGGTCTGACCCGAGCGTAAAGCAAAACACAAAACACTCGAGTCAGGATCAACATTCTTATATCAATAAATCTAACTCAAGTGAAATAACAACTGAGATAAAAGTAACTCAAAGGACGTTGGAATAACCGTCCTCTAAGGATCCGTTAAACTATCTACTATGTAGTAATATACGCTAAATAGATAATGTCTATCAGTAAAATAAAGTATCAAAATAGTGTTAAGGCGTTACCATTATCCCCCTTAACACATTTTTATATAAGCGTTATAGTCTATACAGCACTGTAAACTCCACCGTAAACTAGTGGGATATCAGGGTGTACTCCATAGGTATAACACAAAGCAAATTCGTAGTGGTCGCGTATATAGGGATACAAGTATGACAAGGCACATGAGGCAATACCCAAGGTAGTGAAACTACCGTTTGCCTGATCCGGACTGGTGAAAACGCATCGCCACAACGATCGCAACACCGCGAAACAACACTCCCAAAAGTACGAGGGTGCACCAATCAATAACAAGTAATGAGTAGTATCGAAGAAGTGTGTTCGCTCGAGGTGGCTAACCCCATTTGATCTGGCACGGCTCATGTTTTAGTCATTTCGAATTTGAAACAAGTGTCAAGGCTATCCATTATCGTTCTCTTTCTTCAGTCATCACGTACATCATTCCAACCACTTCATTCTGGATCACACTCCGCGTATAGTTATTAAAGTGGTTTTCGGTTTAAACAGAGAGTATGTCCATAACCGATTCCGGTCTCTTTAACAACTTTCGTAATTATTACACCGATTGGTCGTTTAATAAATTTCAAAACCAAATCAATTTACATTTCAATTAGAGTTTATAAATCAACATTTCATTTGCCTTTCTAAATCAATTTCCATAATTTACTTTTCATAACTTCCAAATTTACCATTTTAAAACTCTATAATTCAATTTCAATTTTTATTTAAACAATTCAAATATTGATTTAAATTCGTATATAGGTTTCATTCCGGAAATCATTTAAATTAATTTAATTTAACATTCAAATCAATTTAAATTCATTGATCGATTTCATTCAATTTTGGTTACGTTAATTTATCATAAAAAATATTTTTATTTAATTTACCATTCATTAAATCAATTTAATTTTTCCTTCAATATGTCAAAACTTACAAATTGAATTAAATTAAATTCGTCAAATAAATTCTTTAAATTTCAAGTCTTACATTATTCAAAGTTTATTTCTTGTTAAAGAAATTCAATTTCAATTATTTATTTACTTAGTTACAAATTTCAAAACTCAATTAATAAAGAAACTAAATTTCACTTATTCAAGACGTTAAATTTCATTTAATGAATTCGATTCAAATTAAATTATTAAACAATTCAATCCCATTAAATTATCAATAATTTAAATTTCTTAATTATTGCTAAATTCAAAACTTAATTATTAATCATTTCAAAACTTAATTTTTAATAATTTCAAAACTTAAATATTAATAATTTCAACTTAATTATTACTAATTCCAAACTTAATTATTAATAATTTCAAAACTTAATTATTAATAATTTCAAAACTTAATTATTAATCAACTTAAATTCTAAACAATGTTCTTTCGTCAATTACTACGTTAATATTTGTTTCAAATTTCAAATATTCACATTTTCCTTTCATTTAAATGTAAATTCCAATTTTATTTCAAAACCTTATTATTATACAAATAAAATCTTTATTTTATTTAAATCAATTTATTGACCAATCGGGTTAATTTAATTACCTATCCTAAGTCAAGTAATTTGGGTAGTTATCATTTCAACCTGATTCCATTTCAATTCAAAAATCAAAGCATAGCAAAGGGAACTTGCAGTGTGATAACTTGGATGGTGTCAAAGTAAATAAACAAGCAATAACAACAATCAATAACAATCCAACAATTAATTCAAGTAATCCTGAAATAATCGTATTAATTTACATTGTTGTTTGTGCAAATTAATATAATTATTTCTAGAATTTACACTATCATCTCATGTACATTAAAGATTATTACATTACGGTCTTTCACTTGATGTCCATTATTCAATTTCATACAACATCAATTTAAACAACAGACATTTAAATGGTTCAAGGTGTATTTTACCAAATTTCAACGTGTCAATTAATTCAACATTTAAAGGGTCATATTTTGCGAATGTCATCTAATCAAATTTAACATATATCAAATCTAACTATCCTACGCCAATTTCAATTTCAAATTATTTATCACTTACTACATTAATAATTAACGTCCAATGTCAACATCAAACAATCAATCATTTCAACCAAACTGGATTATTATATAAATAACAGATAATGGTGTCAGATGTCACATGTGAACTGATACAGGTAATAGCATATATAACAGTGTAAATATCTAACAGCAGCATATTTCAACTATCGTTTCAATTGAAATCAAATTTAATAAATAAAAGAACATTAATCGTGAGTGATTGCTCACCTTTCGAGGCTAGAGAATATAGAAGATGACACGGATACGCACACTGATACGGACATTGAAATTTGAATGATGAATTGAAGCAAAGCAAAATCGACACGTATTCAACGATCAAGCTGATAATAAGAATAGATGGAGCAAATCAGAACGGGGTTGATGAAGATAATTAGTATAAGTGAACCTATATAACCATATATAACTATATATAAAAAAATCATATTCTAAATTCAATGCAAATAATTTTTTTATTGTTTAAATTAAAACACATACGGAAAAAAATCAAACGTATATTTTCGTAATCAATATTTGAAAGAAATACGTAACTAAGTCAACATATCTTATACACAGTACAATTCATGTCTTGCACCGCACTATAGTATAATATATAAATATACTATATCAAAATATAAGATACAGCTTTTTTTTTACATTATAACCATAGTTCAACCATATCAGTGCGTGCAACTAACAGTTTGTATAAATGCTAACAGAACATATATTTGTATTGGAAATCTATCTATATATTATAACATCAGCATATATAAATCTGTAAACAAATACCATTTTAAACAACAACAAAACAAAAGGTTGCAATCAATCTATATTTAAAATATATATACAATAAAATTAAGGTATACCAATGCCAGTCTATATTAAACATGCAGACTGTAATGTACCCAGGTATACTTAGCCAAATATGCAGACCGACCTCTATACACAAAACAATATTAGACCAAATAAGATTTACATATATAAACTGACTGTATATGAATTATACTTACAGCCTTATATTCGAAATAGATAGTCGAGTTTAATACATATTTTTGCGTACACCAACCGAACAGTTTATATGCGTAAAATTTACATATTTATATTTAAAACTCCATAATGCACATTTTCAATAAAATATGACACATATATATTTATACTTTGTATGTGTCGAAACCATTATGTATACTATATTTTGAGTATCGAAGCATATATAGGTGTATACACTGCATTACCTACACTGTCATGTAAAGGATTTCTAGGGTCTTATAAGCTAACCCAAAAACTGTTATATATAATTAAATATCAACCAACTTGTTATATACATGCTTTACACTGATCAGTAGCTTGATAAAAATATATGCATAATACTCAGATTTTAAGAACAGCTAAAGAAAGGGAACTCACGATAAACGAAGGAAGGTGGCTAAGAGGTGGGGAGGAGCGAGGCTTGCGTGTTTGTCGTGAGGTGCGGTGCTGGTGTGGATCTGGTCGGTGGTGGTCTCGGGAGAAGGCGGAAGAGGTGGCTACGGGAAAGGACTGTGGATGGTGATGGAGGTCGGGTCTTCGTTGTACCGGGTGGCGTTCATGCGGAGGTGGGCTAGGGGATCTCGGCGCTCGGGTTTGTAGGGTGGAGCGGCTGCCGGAGTATTGTGGTGGAAGGCGGGCTTCGGTCAGCAACGGCCATAGGAGGCGGTTGTGTTCAAAGTGGAAAGGAAGAGAAATGCCAGAGGGGAAAGAAGAAAATGAATAGCCAGGTGAAAAAGTGGGACTGCATAACAAATATATGTGTGGAACTGAAAGAAAATAAAATATGTCAGTTCGCCTTCTAATTTTTTTTAGAACGAGCTAGCGATTGGATTTAAGAATTGAGAGGATGGGTAAGTAAGTTAGCAAAAGGATTCGGTTACTAAGATGAATGCAATGTTCCAAATGAGGTGAAGAAATGAACAAACCGAAATAATAATTTTTTTTCCGAAGCCATAGGAAATTGAAGATTAGCTATCAATTTTAGACAATACAACTTAAAGCAATATATTAGATTGCCTGGGCTGCACATTCAGAGTCTGAAACGTAAAAGAAAACAAAAGTTTACGGATCTGGTACCGATACGGTAATCGGTTTCATGGATTCCGTTGTGTACCGAACTCCGAATTTGACAATCGAATATACTGCGAAGATCGTTACGACGAGATGATCAAAACGGTATATTTATATCAGTGGTACGATCGAATTACAAAAATTCAAAATTTTTATACTAGCGGTAAATGTATGAAAACCACAGAAAAATAAGATCGACGGAGCTAAAGATGTGCGAATTTGGAAAAAGAAAAATAGCGTTTGCTCAGAAGATGGTTTAGAATTTTTCTATGTAAAAATATTTAGGTTCCGAAAACATTTTATTTTCATCGCTTTTAACTGATTAAATTGAAGTGAATTTGCGCACGAAATAAACTTTCATATTTTCGGACGAAAATTTACAGTTGCTATGTTTAACTAGACGCATTCCAAATATCAAATTTAGATTTCATAATTTTATCGTTTAAATTTTTATTACATTTCACACAAATTCAGTTAATTAATTTTATTTAAAACCGTTAAAATATCCGGATTGTTACAATATGGTTATGTATTTAAATTATATTTTGATGTAGAGTTATAATGATTTGACAAATTAAGGTTGGAAGATAAATTTGAGATTTATTTGAAGTTGAATTTATTTAAGAATTAAACTCAAATAAGCTTGATGTGGAATTTATTAAATTTGAAATTTTAGAAGTTATGATGTTTATAACTTTATTTTGGTTTAAGATGAGTTAAATGAATATTTCAAGTACAAATAAATTGAAAGAAAAATTTAGTTATTTGTAATTTGGGTTTTATTTAAATGATAATGGATTTATTATGTAAAATATTTCAAAACTAAATAATAGGAAATTTAATTGTTGAATCGTAGTTACCAAACTTAGTTATGAAATTTTTGAATACTTAAAGATCGAAATATATTGCATCTGAAATGGTTTATTCTATGGATTAAATCTGTTTTGAAATCGATAAAATTTGGAATAGTTTATATGGAAACCGAATCGTATTGAAATGTATGATTTAGGATTTGGTTAAATTTAAAATCGAGAAATTCGAGCTGTTTTGGAATTGATTTATGAAATTGAAGAAGCTATTTCATTATATAAAGTATTTTAATATTTAAACCATTTAAGTGATGGAAGTTATGTTTCAAAGTTTTGAGTTTCAAACTATTATGATTTGAAAGTGTTATATTACAAGTGGTTTTGATTTCGAGGTGTTATAACTTTGAAAATGCTATGGCTTTGGAAAATGGATATATTTGAAATAGAAATGATATCTTATTTGGCTTTAAAATGGAAATGATATCGTATTTATATGGTTTTTGAAAGGGCAATTATATTTTGGTTTTTAAATATAAACTATTTAAAATGACTGCGGTGTTATAATAACGTTTGGTTGTTAAAGAGACCGGGACCGGAAGTTGTCGTACTCTCTGCCAACTCCGAAAACCACTTTGACAACCGTGTACATGGTGGAGATTCCAGAGTGAAGTAGAATGGTGGAGGCGTTCTATTGAGGCATGAACATGGACACGACTCCTGTGTGTTTGCATAAGGTAGCTAAAACAGGAGCGATTCTCGGGCTAAGGAGGTAGCCTGTAACAGCCCGATATTTTCAACCATTCGCATCCATTATAAGTGTATAGGTAGACACTCATGCCGGAATTGAATTGCTCAAAATACCGCGTTGTAAATAAAAATTTGGCAAATCTCAAAATATACAGTAAATAAAAATCACAGATCACATACACAGAGTATTTAATAATGCAGCGGAAGTAAAAGAGATAGTAGTTCACGAAGCTACTATATGAATATATCAGAGTTAGACAAGATACAATAGAAGAAATAAAGTACAACGGAAGTTTCAATATGATAACCAACTACAAGCTAAACAGAACAACCGAAATGAAATAGATAAGACTAGACAAGCAGAAAATCTCCAACGATTCCAATCTCCAAAAAGTGGAGTCCAAATCTGTGAATACTCAGGCTGACCCGAGCGTAAATAAAAATACAAACACTCGAGTCAGGACATACATACTTATACGATGTAAACCAACTCAAGTGGGCTGAGTTCTAGTGGTCCAGTGGTTAAGACATAGTGGAGTTTCTACATATGGTTGTAGTGGCACCGGTTCGAATCCCAGTGGCCACAATAATGAGGCATAGTGCACGGCCACTTATAAAACCGGCTAACCGAAGGCCAGGGCAAACATAGTTTCCTTGGCCCCAAAGTTTTAAAAAGCAAGTTTTCATATTTTAAAAAATGGCGACCAATATAAGGGCTATATCGGCCATCCCTGTTCCTTCTTCTTCTTCTCCCTGCCTTTCTCTTCTTTCCAAACCGTTGTCTGACACTATCCCTCCGGCTCAAATCCCTCCTCCTCCTCTTCCTTCAGATCCTCCAGACCCTTCTTCTACTCTCCGTCTCCTCCCTCCCCTATTCTGGATCCTCCATGTCCTCCTCCGAAGCCATATTCATCAACCTCACAGCTTTCCTGGTCATCCCTGTTTGCAACTAAACCTAGGAACGCTGGCTCCTATACTCCAACGGAGTTCATTCTGGATTATCAAGGTACGCCGCTTCCTCCCCCTGACATCCTGGTTTCAGAAGGTAAGAGCTACTGGGAAGGGTATTTAGTGGGCTTCTTTCTTGAAGTTCCAGTAAATTACATGGCAGTGGTTACACATTTTAAAAAAACTTGGAAACTGAAAGGATCCTATGACATCAAATCTGATGGAGCAAATTACTTTTTCAAGTTTAGCTGTGCTGAGGACAAACAATTTGTTCTTCGTGCATATCATACGTTTATACGTGGACAAATGTTTGTCATCACTACTTGGAAGCCAGCTTTTGGCTCGGTGCAATCTCAAGTGAGATCAGTTCCCATTTGGATTCATCTTTACAATATTACGCATATAGCTTGGACTCTAGTTGGTATTAATTAGATTGCGTGCCATTTGGGAAAACTGGTTTGCTTCAATGAAGCAACTGAAAAGCGAGAAAAAATGGAATACGCAAAATGTTTAGTAGAACTATCTCCTGACAAAGAGTTACCTGAATTTTTGTTGATAGGAGATGGAGAGGAGACATGTCAAAAAGTTTACATTGAGTATTCATGGAGACCTCTTATTTGCACTTCTTATAAAGTTTTTGGTCATTCTACTAAAAACTGTGATATGAGCAAAAATAATGTTGAAGAGAAAATAAGCATTGAAAAATAAGGTTTGGTAAATGAAACAACACATACAGATAAAGGTAAAACTTCTGTCACCAGGAAATCCTTTGGGGATAATATGAAGAATAAGCAACAAAAATGGAAACCCAAAGCTACACAAGTGAAACAAAAAGGGATGGAACCAAACATACGTAAAATGACTATAGAGTTGGACTTAAATAATTTAAAAAATACAGAAACAACTCAGGTTACCAAAGATAGACAGGTACAGGTTGTAACACAAGATCCAATTGAAACAAATAATGCCTTTGCTATTCTTTCTGATGTGGAAGAAGGAGAATGTATAGAAGAGAACATGGGAACAAAAGGAAACATGCAAGTGGAAACAGGGAATAATGTAAAACAACAGTGTAAAGGAAAATCAGATAATTACATTAGTTCCCAGAAGAAGCATGTACAAACTGAAGTAAGTAATTACAATCAGCAGCAGAATACAAATCAAAGTAAATACAAAGGAAAGGAAACAACAGTTCATTATTGCTCTTCTAATCCGGAGTATACTAATACTACTGCAGCGGTTACATCATCTACGAATACTAGTGTTGACATATCAGACAGTCCATATGCCAAATTAAAGCCACCCCAAGAAATCCCATTGTTTACTCCTACTATTGATATCAATGCTCTATTTGAATTGGGATCATCTTCAGAATCGGATTTCTATTCTGAAGACGATATGAATGATGGCTATGAATACAATCACGAGAAAATTTTGACAAAGCTCAATCCAAAGAACTCCAAAAAGAGTGAAAAGAAAGCCTCTGCTAAGAAAAAGGGACAACAAAGAGTTACAAGGCAATCTGCCAAAAAACATAAAAATAAGTGATGATAGATAATATTGAATATTGGAATATACGTGGTGGGCATGATGATGCCGAAGTTTATGAAATCAAACAACTTATCAAAGGCAACAAATTGGGAATAATATGCATCAGTGAAACTAAATATTCAGAAGAAGAAACTAACATATTTGCTAATCGCATTGCATATGGGTGGGATTTTATCCACAATCATATTGCTGCCCCTTTTGGCCGTTTATTGATTTTGTGGAATCCCCAAGCTTACTCAATTAATGCTACTGTTACACACAGACAATTCATACACTGCAATATAGATCACTTACCTACTAATTACAAATTTAACACTACTTTTGTGTATGCAGATAACATGAAAGCTAATAGACAGTTCTTTCTTGACTTACTTCCTACTTTGCACACTTCCAGTCCTTGGATTTGCTTAGGAGACTTTAACTGTATGCAAAGCTCTGAAGACAAGATGGGTAGGTTACCTCTGTCATTGGTAGATGTTGCTCCTCTTAATAATCCCATCCTCCTTTCTCAGCTACACGAAGTTCCTAAATCAGGTGTATTTTATACTTGGAATAACTGTAGCAGATCTGGTAATAGAACTTTTTGCAAACTGGATCGCTCTTACTTTAATTCTTCTGCTTTCAATGCTTGGCCTTCTATCTTTTTTCCCTACACCATCTCTTTCTGATCATAGTCCTATTATATTAGATTGGGGAACTAGGAATGATAAAGGTCCTTCTACATTTAATTTTTTCAACAGTTGGATTGCTGATTCGGAATTTTTACCATTGATAGAGCAAGTTTGGGCCTCTCTTAAATTTGGCAATCCCATGTTTATTCTACAATCTAAGCTTAAAGATTTTAAAGCTTATATTAAAGCTTGGTCATTAAATAAGTATGGTACTGGTAACCTTCTTTCTTCTAAATTAAGCACTGATCTCAATGATACTCATATTCAGTTGCATGATGATCCCAGTAATATAATGCTTTCAGATAAAGTTCATGAGCTTACAAAAAAATTGAAATTAGCTATCAAATTTGAGCTTCTTATGCTCCGTGAAAAAAATAAACAAAACTGGGATATAGGAGGAGATAAAAATACTAAAACTTTTCATAATTCTTTGAAACTCAAGAAGACTTCTGCCTTAATCCACATGATTAAGGATATGCATGGGTTTGAAGTGAACACACATTCTAGTATAAAGCACTCCTTTCTTAATTATTATACACAACTTTTTAATCATTCTGACTCTGTTACTAATTTACATGTCCTAAATGACTTGTCCCTTAATACTATCTCTAATGAACAAGCAGGTAATTTAATTAAGCTTAGTACTCCAGAAGAAATACAAGGTACTATTTTAAAAATGAAATCCACTAGCTCTCCTGGCCTTGATGGCTTTTCTGCTATGTTTTTTTCAAAAATGCTGGCACATAGTAAAACATGATTTTTGTAAAGCTATTCAACACTTTTTCAAAACAAACACCCTACTGAAGGGTATAAATCATACTAAATTAGCTCTTATCCTTAAGGTTAACCGTCCCCAATCAGTTACAGAATTCAGGCCCATTGCTTGTTGCAATGTCATTTACAAATGTATTGCTAAAATTATCTCAACTCGCATGAAAAATTGCCTGACTGATTTAATCTCTCCTAATCAAAAGGGTTTCATAGCTGGGAGATCTATTATTGATAACATTTTACTTTCTCAAGAACTTATTAAAGGTTACAGTAGGAAAAACATCTCCCCTACATGCTTCCTGAAGCTAGACATTCATAAAGCTTATGACTCTGTTAGATGGGAGATTATCATTTCAATTATGTCCAGAATGAACTTTCCCCTGCCTTTTTAGCCTGGATATACACTTGCATTTCTACGGTTTATGTGTCATTATCTCTCAATGGTGAATCTTTTGGCTATTTCAAAACCCAAAAAGGTATTAGGCAAGGGGATCCTATTTCTTCTTCTCTATTCATCTTAGTTATGGAAGTACTTACATACTTGATTAGTTTAGAATGCAAAAATAAAAATATTGATTTTCATCCTAAGTGTCAAAAACATCAAATATCCTCTTTAATGTTTGCTGATGACCTATTGCTTTTTACTAAATCAAATATTAAATCCATCTCCAGTGTGTTCTCCACTCTTCAAAAATTCAATCAGATGACAGGACTCCACATAAATAAAAGTAAATTTCATATAAATATTGCTGGGGTTACTGAAAACAATTAACAGAGTATTCTTCTGCTATCTGGTCTTCAGGTCATGGATCGTAATTCCATGTACCTTGGTGCACCTATGTGTAAGTCTAGAATATCCATCGTGCAATGCCTTCCCTTATACGAAAAAATTATAATTAGACTTAAAAATTATAATGGTAACAATCTATCACAAGCTGGCCGGCTTGTGATCATAAAAAGTATTGCCACTTCTATGTGTTCATACTATTTTAGGCTTTTCATCATTCCAGCAAAGCTTATTAACATGTTAAATAGGGCATTTAATCATTTCCTGTGGCATGGTAATATTTACTCCACTAAACTCATACCAATTGCATATAAGAAGATTATATTTCCTTTTAATAGGGGTGGTCTAGGTATTATTAATCTTAAAATATGGAACATTGCCACTGCTTCTCATCACGTTAACAGATTGCTTAGTAATAATATGGGGGTATGGGAGGTCTAGAATAGACAGTTCAACCTTAAAGGTGGCAATTTTTGGACTATGGATGTTAACAAAGATGCTAGCTTCCTTTGGAAAAGACTTATGGACAATAGAAGACATTACCTGCCGATAATACAATGTAGCACTAGCAATTCCTTTTGGTATTCCCCTTGGTGTGCTCCGGGTATGATCCTTTCTCACTTGATTGATTATAATCTCATTCCTAACTCTGGTATACCACAAAATGCTAATGCTAATTCCTTTATTGTCAATGAGAATCTCCATTTGCCTCAAGTCAGTTCTCCCACGTTGAACAACCTCTGGTCTTCTATTACTGCTGCATTTAAGTATGTGGATCAATCCAAGCTTCGATGGAAAGACAAGCACCACAGCATTTCTTTGGTTTACAAAGCCATCGTACAAAATTATCATACATCTCCTTTTCCTTGGCATGCTCGAATATGGAAGTCTGGATCGAAACCTAAGCACAACCTTCTACTCTAGAAATGCCTGATGAATGCCTTATATACACAGGATAATCTTGTTAAAAGGCAATTTATCGATCACTCTGTGTGCATCCTACGTAATCGCGCCTCGGAAAATGTTGGCCACTTGTTTTTCAGCTGCCTATTTTCCTACTAGCTTTGGAAACGGGTTCTTCACCTCATTCATGAGAGGCCTCCGTTCAGAGAGTTCAATCTCGAATGGGTTCGTATCTTTCAACAAACCAGATGGAAAACCCTATATACAACTCGCCTACTCCGATACCTTAAGCTAACGATAGCGGCGATTTGGGAGGAAAGAAATATGCGCAGATTTACACGGTCATCTCTACTATTTCTGCTCTTATTTTTAAAATTTTGTTGCGATGATGTCGCGGTATTTTGTTTGGTTGTGGGGTTGTCCCTGTTCCTCCATTTATTTGCTTCGTAGTATCTAAACTATGTATTTTGATTTAGTTTAATAAATAGTGGACTGTCCACTTAAAAAACAGGCTGGCCTTGCCCAAAAAAATAAACCAACTCAAGTGAACTGTAGTAAAAGTACAAGTAACTTAGAAGATGCTTGGGACCGCCCATCCTCTAAGGATTCGTTAAACTATTTACTATGTATTATATTGCGTTATATACTTTAGTGTCTAATCAGTAAAGTATAATCATATAGAAAATAACGTTAAGGGGATGGTGAACCTTAACGCGGTCAGATCTTTAAACCAAAATCGTAGTGGGCTCGATATAAGGAACATATGACAAGGCACGCGAGGCAATGCCAGGGTGGATGCACTGTTTGCACTCCCGGACCGGTGGTGACGGCAAGCCAGCAGCTTCCGCCCACCTCGAGACATACCCCGAATCAAAGTGGCGCCACCATATCGAATCACAAAAGTAATAGAATGGTTTTCGAAGAAGCATGCTCGATAAAAGGGTGCGACCCTTTGTGTAGCCCGGTATAGCTCCTGTTTTAGTCATAAATAGGCCATCCATCAGCGTTCTCATACTTCATTCCAGAAGCGTTCGCCAACCAACCTACTTCGTTCTGGAATCTCCACCGCGTACACGGTTGTCAAAGTGGTTTTCAGTATCGACAGAGGGTATGCCAGATATCTGATCTCGGTCTCTTTGCCAACCAATCGTTATTATAACCCGTGGTTATAACTTTTAAAAAATAGTTTACTTCGAAATAGAATATCATTTCAAATCCAAATCTTTATCAAAAATAAAGATTAAATCAATTCCAAACCATTTAAAATATCATATCTTTCCAAAACTTCATTTCAAATCATTTTAATATATCAAAATATCATTTCAATGATAGTTTGTACTTCAAAACCAAAACCATTTTATTTCTACTTTAATATCTCATATTTCATAAATCCAATATTATTTAAATAAACTCAAATAATATATATATTTTAAATATCCATCTATCAAATAACTTAAATAAATCAATAAATATCATTTCAAAATATCAAAGTATTATTTAAAACGTCATTCATTTTTAATTCATTTAAATACCATTTAAACCATTCATTTTATTTAGAAATTTTCATCATTTAAAACTTACATTTCAAAGGAGTTTGTATTTAAAGATTAAATCTTTTCATAAAAAAGTCAATTCCTTATATTTAATAGTGAAATATTTAATTTCCAAAAATTTAAATCTTATTCCAAAGATTAATCTCATTAAAATTTAATAAAATAATAAAATTCATTTTTCGTAGCACTTAAAAATGCTACGTAAAGTTATAGTTTAAAACAGTTCACTTAACAAAATAAAGCATTTAAGTGCTGTAATATATTTTCTTTAAATTTCAAATAAACTTTAAATGTTAAGTTTAACCACTATAGCACTTACAATGTGCTAGAATAGGCTTTATTACAAATTAACTTTTTAGTTCATTTAATACAACTACAGCATTTACAAAATGCTGTAATATCCTTTACATTACGCTTTAAAAATGCTGTTACATCAAATTCAGGGTTTAAATACAAATTTTACCAACAGTTAATCTTTAATTTAAATCATTTAACTTATAAACATCATATAATTTCACATTTTAAAATCATCATTTCAATACTCTTATTTTTATGATTTTTATAAAGTTAAATCTCATCCAAAAAATCAAATTTTAACATAATTTCTTATTTAAATTCAAGTATTAAATTCCATTTCTATAATTAAATTATTAAATTAACAATTAGGTTTAAATTTACAAAATATAACTTATTTCCATAAATTTTACTTGATTAAAATTTCACTTATTAAAACAAAATTTAAAATTTCACAATTAAGTTATATTTCAAAATTTACTTAAACATTCATTTGTTTAACATTTTAACATATTCAAAAATCATTATTATTTTTATATAATCATTTAAAATACATTTCTAAACCAAAATATATTTTTTTTCTTACTTTACATAATTTCCTTTTCAAAACAAAACATAAATTCCAAAATTTACTTATAGTTCAAATTCAACTTTACATACTTAATTCATTATTTAATTTGTAGAAAATCATTAATATTTCTACAAAATCATTTTTAATTAAATTTAAATCAAAATATTATCAAATTATTATAAATTTTACATTTTAAAATATTTTAAAACATTTTCAAAAAATATTACATAAACCACGGGTCTGTATATAGTTTTCAAGCCTAGGTCAAGTGATACGGATATATATCATTTCAATCCGCAGTTTGCAAAGAAAAACCGGGTTCTATCATTTCAAACCCGTAGTCCCAAGTAAAATGAATGATTCTGGAAACCGCTCAGGCCTATCATTTTAGCCCATAACGTTTTTCCCCTATTCTAAAGTCCGTTCGGGCATGTATCATTTCAACCCATAGTGATTCTAGTCTACAGGGAACTTGCAATGGTGATAACTGATATAAATGACAGAATAGCATGAAATAACAATAACATATGATATAGCAAGTGTAATAGCAGGTGTGAACATTATATGATAATAATATAGCAGATATAGCATGATGATAAACAGTTGCAGATTCAAATGGTGTCAGTTTATCAGTTATATAAGTACACATTAGTCTGGTGAGATTTACTCACTTTTTGTGCTGGAGATATCAACTCAAATGGCACAACGGATTCCAGAAGACAATAGCACGATTTTTGATTTGAGTGGAGAGCAAATCCAAGCTATAGAACTTGTGTTACAACCCAAAACAAAACAAAATAAAATTACAATTCAACACAACATTAAATTGAAACAACTTTGAAATAAAAGGAGATAAGAATACACAGTCTTTTGCCTTGCTTTCTACATTTGATTGCACGGCCTAGGGGATGTTTTGGCTCAGGTTTGAAAATAGGAAATGCATGGCATGAAGGCTAGACATGCAGAGGAAGTTACAAGGTAGGAATGTGAAGGGGTTTAGGCAAAATAGATGGGTTTTTGGTCAACAAAAGGCTCGGCCATGTAGGGGTTTGGCTGGGCCATTCAAGTTTAGGTCTGGATAGATGTTGTAGTAGTGTGTGGTGGTCTGGTCAAAGGTGGTGGCGGCGGCTAGAGGTGGTGGTGGAAAAAGGGGTGGTGAAGCAACAAGGCTCAAACTAGCATGTTTTCAAGGCATAGGTTGTATTTTTCTGGATTTTAGCATCATGGGGAGTAGGTGGTGATTGTGACAGGGAAGAGGTGTTGTAACAACCCGCATATTTATCGAGTTTGTATTTAAATATTTTATTTAAATATTAACTCGTTAATCGGATTTTGGTCCGAAAAGCTACTTTTTGCAAACGGTCAAATTAGGACTCGAGACCACTTCCATTGAGTTCGAAATGTCGTTTACAACTTTTTAAGTATAAACATCGATAGGTTTGGAGTTAGTGAAATTTCACTAACTTTTCCCGCTTTGGACTTTGGGTTAGTTTAGCCTATTAAGCCCAAGTTCCAACCCTCTTCTCCTCACTCTTCATAAATTTCCTAACTAATCAAGCTTTGGCATTAATGGTGGAGGGAATGGGAAATTAAAACTCCAAGCACAAATTCAATTGCAAATCCAACATTCAACTCCAAATTCAAGTAGAAGATATTGGATTCAAGCTTTGGATTGCTTCTCCTTGCTTTCAAGCTTCATCTTCATAAACTTTAGTGCAAAGGTGAGATTTTTATCTCACAATTCTAGCCTATAACTATATTGGACTGTTGGGAATGATTCCCTATCATTTTTGCATGCATGTTAGCATTTGGTTTGGATTGGATTGGCGAAAAACTCCAATTTTTAGCGTTTTGGTGAATTTTCTGCACTTAGGTCGTTCTGGCCATTTTTAGGTCGTTCGGAGTTAAGTCGTTCGTCCATGGGTCATGAGTCGTTCACGAGTTAACTTTAGGTCGTTCTGGAAGAATTGGCACTTCGGAATTAGGTCGCTCACGAGTTAAGCCTTAAGTCGTAGGTCGCTCACGAGTTAGGCCTTAAGCCGTAGGTCGCTCGCGAGTTAAGCTTTAAGTCTTAGGTCGTTTCCGACCTATAATCTCTAGGCAAACGTTAAGTCGCTCGCCCTGGTTTATCTCGTAGGTCGTCTCCGACCTAAGCTCCTGATAAGTCGTTCGAGTTAGGTCGTTGGACCATTTACCTTAGGTCGCTCGTCCACTAGGTCGGCCTGGTTTATCTCGTAGGTCGTCTCCGACCTAAGCTCCAGATAAGTCGTTCGAGTTAGGTCATTGGACCATTTACCTTAGGTCGCTCGACTCTGTTAAGTCGTAGGTCGTTAGACCTTAGGTCGCTCGACTCTGTTAAGTCGTAGGTCGTTAGACCTTAGGTCGCTCGACTCTGTTAAGTCGTAGGTCATTAGACCTTAGGTCGTTCGCATTCCTTAAGTCGCTCGACCCCTCCACACTAGGTCGCTCGGCTTGCTTGAGTCGTAGGTCGTTGGACCTTAAGTCGCTTGCCTCCCTTAACTCCAGTTAGGTCGCTCGGCCATTGTGTTAGGCCGCGTGAACCCTTAGGTCGTTAGACCTCACTTTGCTTAGGTCGAACCCCGTAAGCGGTGGCGTTGCCCCCGCACCCCCACCTTGGGGGGTTGCCACCCCCCCTGGACCCCCCCTCCGTAGGGGATCTTATCTGAAAAACATTGAGCTGATTTCCTTGGATTTTATTCACATCTCCGTATGCGATTTTTGTGACTGATTGTTTCTACAATTGCTTATGTGTTTTGTCACTTTATAATATAAAGGTTTCAATACTAGTAGTAAATATCAAAACTCTTTTAACAAACAATTTCAACTCTATTTTTAATAACAAAGCTCTTTTCTTAAATCGTTTTCCAATCTATTAGTATATACAAGCCTTTACCTCACTCGGATGAGAAATCTAATTAAACGACTTAGTAAAACAAGTGGTATGAAACGCTTGCGTTCACTTCGTCGGTTAATTCTTGGACTTGTTCGATTGAACCTCTTGTGACAATTTTATTAGTGAAGATTTCGGTTTGTTCGTAAATATTTAAGTTAAGCAAGTGGTTATGGGACATGAAGCTAAACTTCTATATTTACTAGCTTAGTGTAATTGACACTTCTCGTTGATCTTGATGATCGCTCTATGAATTAGACTAGCAATTGCGCGATGTCTCTTTCATTGCAAGGTTAGACTAGACACCACTTGTGTGATTCCATTCACACATACCTTTCTGCTTTTTGGTTAGTCTTGACCTTAATCTGTGTGATTCCATTCACACATGCGGGGTAGCTCCCCTTGGTCTTCGGACCGTCATGTGATAGGCCTCTTTCCCTTTTTATGATTTCTGGATCTCTTGTGTTGATTTCTGGAATTTATCTCTTTGACTTGTCATGAGTACAAGTTTAGGGTATGATGCCCTCTTCGAATCTTTGAGAAGATTCTTGTGATAATGATTATCTCTTATTGATTGATCTTCTGTTGATCATTATTTACATACTTATAGTGGTATGTCGTTATGGATATTTATGTTTATGCCATATCTTTTATGTTATATCATGTCATCTGATATTTATAGCTAGACTGATCCGTTTATTATTTTCTTAAATAATACTCGGGTCAGACCGAGATGTTACAGGTGCTTCTGCTTGACTTCTTCCCAGGGATTCATCACTCTGACTTTTGGCTAACTGTTTAGATTAGCAGTTTTTGTTGTATACACTTGAGATATAGACTCATAGTTGTATTCTTTTGTATAGCACGTGTTGCTATTCTTTTGTATTATCGTGGATCTTACTGACCACTACTCTGATGTACACTTTCATGTGTTAGTTATATATTCATATCTTCTTCCGCCTTTGTGATATGGATATCTGTGACTGATTTGTGATATGATTATTTCTATGTTTGTTTCCGAAGATTATTTATAGCCACCGTGTGATAAGCAATTACATGGATGGTTGCTCCTCAACAGCCTTATTCTCCGTGCTAGTTGACAGCACTACTCCGGAGTGTTCTTGGCTAGCGTGGGTATAGAGGTGGGGCGTCACAGGTGTAGGAGATGGTGGCCATGGCTATGGAGTGGAGGCCGAGCAAAAGAGTGGAGAGAATAAGGCAAAAATACATAAGAAAATAGGAAGAAAAGGAAGAAAATAAGAGGAAGACATTACCCGAAATGTTTGAAGCCATGAATTAAATGAAAGAATGGTTTCTTGATTGAGAAATAGGATGAAAGTCATGGCTAGAAAACTGAAAATGGACAGACAAAATGAATAAATGAGACGGTTATGGCATTTGAAACGTTTTTGGACAACGAAACGTCTAGAAATGAAACGCCTTAAACTCTTCACGTTTCCATTTTCTAAAGATCAAATAAAAACAAAAGTGAATCAGAAAATACTTGTAAAAACCGAAACCAAGTGAAATAATATGAAAATAAATAATAAAATTTAAAGAAAATAGAAAAAGAATAAAAGGAATTGCTTAAAAATTCAAAACAGGGTCCAGAAATTACATATAAATCACTACTAGTCTTGGAAAAATGTCCACTTCATTTTAAAAATATTATGAAGTGAAAATTTGAAATAAAATAATTTATTTATCATTTTAAAAATAAAATAAATAATTAAATTGGAGAAAAATAGAAAAGGAACTCAAGAAAATGTATAAAAATTGAAAACGGGGCCATGGAAATTACAGGAAAAATACTACTAACTCTAGAAAAATTCCTACCTCATTTTAAAATATTAAAAGACAAAAATATACATAAAATAACATATTAATACATATTAAAATAAAATATGACAAAGAAAATATAATTGATACGATTTAAAATAACAAAATTGCAGAATAAACAAATTGCACTCAATATTGAAATATACATAGCATTCACAGTTTAAGTCCATTTCCAACGAAACGAAAAGCAGTGTTCAGGTTATTTCATCTATTTTCATAATAAAAGATAAAATTTAATATTTTAAATAATTTAAATTTGAAGTTTAAAGGTCAAAGTTTGACCAGTTTGAACAGAAATTCACTTTTCAGCAAAATATTCAATTTATACAAGTTTGAAACTATAATTCACATAAAAATCAACATTTATATTTAAAATAACATAATTTATTCATTTAAATAAATAAAATAAAATTCTTAAATCAAAATTTCAAATAAAGTAATCAAAATAAAAAATTAAATAAATCACAAAATTCAGGGTTGTTACACTCACCCCCACTCAAAACTTTTCGTCCCCTAAAAGGAATGAAGTATGGGAAAGCACATAAAAAGATAGAGTGAAATAGGATTAAGATAATATGACAAGAAAATAGAAATTATACCTGATAACTGTTGTTATAGGTAAGTTTGACAAGGTGGAGATGATCTTTCCAAGATTCTCTAAAATCAAGAACACAAGCACGCAAAATAGATTCAAATGAGTACCAAAGATTATCAAAGATTATAGAAAGATTTCTAAACATGAAGATTATAGAAAGATGCCTATGCCAGTCTATAGAAAGATAAGAATGATAAGGACAACCAAAAGATAGTTTGGAAAACAAAATAAGGAAATAAATTTGAAAGCATGGAAATTTCAATTTAAATAGAGAATAAATCTTTACAAAAGTTAAATAAATCTTAACTATCTCAAATTTCATTATCTTATTATCCAATCATCTTAAATTAACAATTTTTAAAACCATGGGTTTGAAAAATAATCATTTATTACACTCACAATGTACTTAATAAATTTTATTCTTCTTTACTCCAAATTAAAATTAAATTATTCCTCTCGATATTATGTTAAATATACTTACACTTATTATAACTGCTTTCTTTTATTCTTAATTCTTTTAAAATTATTTTATTGTAAGTTATTCAATTACCCTTTATTATATTTACCTTTGTTAATCATTTTATAATTGAAATTTAAGTGTATAACATTTATTATAATCACTCAAATTTTATTTATAAAATCCTTTTATATTGTATATTATCCAATTACATTGTTAACTTCTGAAATTAAGGTAAGTTATATTGGAATACAATTGAGTACTATACAAATAAAACTTTCCAATTCAATTATCTCAAGTTTGAATTATTTATCCAAAAATTTTGATTTTCTTTTTATAACTAAAATTATTCTTTTAGATAAAATGTAAGAATTAAACTTCTGATTCCCTTCAAACCATTTAGAGATAAATAAATATATATATATATACACAGTATATGTCAAATCAGATTTAAAATCATATATCTATATGTCATAAATCAAGTCATACTTTAGAAATTCAAATCAATTTGATCTCCTAAAACAAAGTTGTAGCAAGACTACAGGGCGGTCTCTTCATTTCGAAACTCGAAAATGAATGTCGATGATGCCGCGGTCATCAACGAAGTTATTTTCCAGCGACAAAGAGAAGAGCACTAATTTTTTTAAAAAAACTTTTAAAATTCTTTGAAAACAAATTTCTATTCAAAAATACTTTAAATAATATAACTTTTTAAAACTTTAAACACAAGATTTGAAACCATCGGAAATTAAAGTCTCAAATTTCTTGTTCTAAATTCATTTCAGTTCCCAAATCAATTTATAAACTACTATTTATCAACTCATTTATAGAACAGTAAATGATAAATCAAGTATTATCACTTCAAATAATCAATTTAAATCAGTTTATTAAGTTCCATAAATTTACTTATATATCAAATTTATTTCATCAACCAAATTGTAAAACAATATTGTGTCAGTTTGTTCTGTCAAAGTGTTTTGGAAATCTTATCGATAGCGTTGATCAGAAGAATCGATCAGAAACCCAACTCAACTTCAACAACTCAAACAACACAATATATAAACAAAACATAGATTTACAAGTACAATTCTAAATGTTTGAAGAAAGGTTGGAAACAAAAGACAAGATGATTAAATAACAAAATAGGGAGGTGGATAAGCTTAAATAAATCACGGGTAACCTTAGCCGGGCCAACCGTGACTTAAAGAATAAGATCAATGTGGATTTTTCTGGGGTAAATCTACATTCGATCTCAAGAGTTAGAGTTGGAATAAAAAAAGATATTAGCATCTAAACCAAGGATAGATATAAATCTCTGGTGAACTGATGCTAATTGTAAAGGTGTTTCACCCTTTTCCAATTCAATTTGAAATTGGCGTGACCGCCGACTCACTAAAAAGATCATTCGAAGCGGAGTTATGGAATACTCCAGAGTCAAAAGAAGATGAATAGTGAGGAATACGAATGGATTTTGGAACTGCAGGGAACGTTCCAAAATTCAAAGGAATCGAGTCAAAAAGGAAGAGATTCAAACTCGAATGAAAGTGATTTTGTAAATACATTCACTCTATATGCTGAGTTTTGCCTAGAGCTACCAAAGCTCTGACACCAACTGTAACAGCCCGATATTTTCAACCATTTGCATCCATTATAAGTGTATATGTAGACACTCATGCCGAAATTGAATTGCTCAAAATAGCACGTTGTAAATAAAAATTTGGCAAATCTCAGAATATACAGTAAATAAAAATCACAGATCGCAGACACATAGTATTTTGTAATGCAGTGAAAGTAAAAGAGATAGTAGTTCATGAAGCTACTATATGAATAAATCAGAGTTAAACAAGATACAACAGAAGAAATAAAGTACAACAGAAGTTTAAATATGATAACCAAGTACAAGCTGAACAGAACAACCGAACTGAAATAGATAAGACTAGACAAGCAGAAAATCTCCAGCGATTCCAATCTCTAGAAAGTGGAATCCAAATCAATGAATACTCAGGCTGACCCAAGCGTAAATAAAAATACAAACACTCGAGTCAGAACATACATACTTACACAATGTAAACCAACTCAAGTGAACTGTAGTAAAATTACAAGTAACTTAGAAGATGCTTGGGACCGCCCATCCTCTAAGGATCCGTTAAACTATTTACTATGTAGTATATTGCGCTATATACAGTAGTGTCTAATCGGTAAAGTATAATAATATAGAAAATAACGTTAAGGGGATGGTGAACCTTAACGCGGTTGGATCTTTAAACCAAAATCGTAGTGGGCTCGATATAAGGAACATATGACAAAGCAAGTGAGGCAATGCCAGAGTGGATACACCGTTTGCACTCCCTGACCGGTGGTGACGGCAAGCCAGCAGCTTTCGCCCACCTCAAGACATAACCCAAATCAAAATGGCGCCACCAAATCGATTCACAAAAGTAATAGAATGGTTTTTGAAGAAGCATGCTCGATGAAAGGGTGCGACCCTTTGTGTGGCCCGGTATAGCTCCTGTTTTAGTCATAATTAGGCCACCCATCGGCGTTCTCTTACTTCATTCCAATAGCGTTCGCCAACCAACCTACTTCGTTCTGGAATCTCCACCGCTTACACGGTTGTCAAAGTGGTTTTCGGTATCGACAGAGAGTATGCCAGATATCCGATCTCGGTTTTTTTGCCAACCAATCGTTATTATAACCAGTGGTTATAACTTTTAAAAAATAGTTTACTTCGAAATAGAATATCGTTTCAAATCCAAATCTTTAACGAAAATAAAGATTAAGTCAATTCCAAACCATTTAAAATATCATATCTTTCCAAAACTTCATTTCAAATCATTTTAATATATCAAAATATCATTTCAATGGTAGTTTATACTTCAAAACCAAAACCATTTTGTTTCTACTTTAATATCTCATATTTCATAAATCCAATATTATTTAAATAAACTCAAATAATATATATATATATTTTAAATATCCATCTATCAAATAACTTAAATAAATCAACAAATACCATTTCAAAATATCAAAGTATTATTCAAAACATCATTCATTTTTAATTCATTTAAATACCATTTAAAACCATTCATTTTATTTAGAAATTAATCACCATTTCAAAGGAGTTTATATTTAAAGATTAAATCTTTTCATAAAAAAAGTCAATTCCTTATGTTTAATAGTTAAATATTTAATTTCCAAAAATTTAAATCTTATTCCAAAGATTAATCTCATTAAAATTTAATAAAGTAATAAAATTCAGTTTTCGTAGCACTTAAAAATGCTACGTAAAGTTATAGTTTAAAACGGTTCAGTTAACAAAATACAGCATTTAAATGCTGAAATAGATTTTCTTTAAATTTCAAATAAACTTTAAATGTTAAGTTTAACCACTATAGCACTTACAATGTGCTATAATAGGCTTTATTTCAAATTAACTTTTTAGTTCATTTAATACAACTACAGCATTTACAAAATGCTGTAATATCTTTTACATTACGCTTTAAAAATGCTGTTAAATCAATGTCAGGGTTTAAATACAAATTTCACCAACATTTAATCTTTAATTTAAATTATTTAACTTATAAATATCATATAATTTCACATTTTAAAATCATCATTTCAATACTCTTATTTTTATGATTTTTATAAAGTTAAATCTCATCCAAAAAAAATCAAATTTTAACATAATTTCTTATTTAAATTCAAGTATTAAATTCCATTTCTTTAATTAAATTATTAAATTAACAATTAGGTTTAAATTTACAAAATATAACTTATTTCCATAAATTTTGCTTAATTAAAATTTCACTTTTTAAAACAAAATTTAAAATTTCACAATTAAGTTATATTCAAAATTTAGTTAAACATTCATTTGTTTAACATTTTAACTTATTCAAAAATCATTATTATTTTTATAACTTATTTAAAATACATTTTTAAATCAAAACATTATATTTTTCTTACTTTACATAATTTCCTTTTTAAAACAAAACATAAATTCCAAAATTTACTTATAGTTCAAATTCTACTTTACCATTTACTTAATTCATTATTTAATTTATAGAAAATCACTAATATTTCTACAAAATCATTTTTAATTAAATTTAAATCAAAATATTATCAAAATATTATAAATTTTACATTTTAAAATATTTTAAAACATTTTCAAAAAATATTACACAAACCACGGGTCTGTATATAGTTTTCTAGCCAAGGTCATGTGATACGGATATATATCATTTCAATCCGCAGTTTACAAAGAAAAACCGGGTTGTATCATTTCACACCCGCAGTCCCAAGTAAAATGAATGATTTTGGAAACCGCTCAGGTCTATCATTTCAGCCCATAACGTTTTTCCCCTATTCTAAAGTCCGCTCGAGTATGTATCATTTCAACCCATAGTGATTCTAGTCTACAGGGAACTTGCAATGGTGATAACTGATATAAATGACAGAATAGTATGAAATAACAATAACATATGATATAACAAGTGTAATAACAGGTGTGAACATCATATGATAATAATATAGAAGATATAGCATGGTGATAAACAGTTACAGATTCAAATGGTGTCAGTTTATCGGTTATATAAGTACATATTAGTCTGGTGAGATTTACTCACTTTTTGTGCTGGAGATATCAACTCAAATGACACAACGGATTCTAGAAGACAATAGCATGATTTTTGATTTGGGTGGAGAGCAAATCCAAGCTATATAACTTGTGTTACAACCCAAAACAAAACAAAATAAAATTACAATTCAACACAACATTAAATTGAAACAACTTTGAAATAAAAGGAGATACGAATACTGTCTTTTGCCTTGCTTTCTACATTTGATTGCAAGGCCTAGGGAATGTTTTGACTCAGGTTTGGACATGCTTTGGCTCAGGTTTGAACATAGGAAATGCATGGCAAGAAGGCTAGACATGCGGAGGAAGTTACATGGTGGGAATGTGAAGGGGTTTAGGCTAAATAGGTGGGTTTTTGGTCAACAAAAGGCTCGGCCATGTAGGGGTATGGCTTGGCCATTCAAGTTCAGATCTGGATAGATGTTGTAGTGGTGTGTGGTGGTCTGGTCAGAGGTGGTTGTGGTGGCTAGAGGTGGTGGTAGTGGTGGAAAAAGAGGTGGTGAAGCAACAAGGCTCAAACTAGCATGATTTCAAGGCATAGGCTGTATTTTTTGGATTTTAGCATCATGGTGGGTTCGACCATGGTTCAGATTGGAGGACTAGGTGGTGATGATGACAGGGAAGAGGTGTAGGAGGTGGTGGCCATGGCTATGGAGTGGAGGCTGAGCAAAAGAGTGGAGAGATCAAGGCAAAAATACATAAGAAAATAGGAAGAAAAGGAAGAAAATAAGAGGAAGACATTACCCAAAATGTTTGAAGACATGAATAAAATGAAAGAATGGTTTTTTGAGTGAGAAATAGGATGAAAGTCATGGCTAAAAAACTGAAAATGGGCAGCCAAAATGAATAAATGAGATGGTTATGGCATTTGAAACGTTTTTGGACAATGAAACGTCTAGAAATGAAACGCCTTAAACTCTTCACGTTTCCATTTTCTAAAGATCAAATAAAAAAAAGTGAATCAGCAATACTTGTAAAAATCGAAACCAAGTGAAATAATATGAAAATAAATAATAAAATTTAAAGAAAATAGAAAAAGAATAAAAGGAATTGCTTAAAAATTCAAAACAGGGTCCAGAAATTACATATAAATCACTACTAGTCTTGAAAAAATGTCCACTTCATTTTAAAAATATTATGAAGTGAAAATTTGAAATAAAATAATTTATATATCATTTTAAAAATAAAATAAATAATTAAACTGAAGAAAAATAGAAAAAGAACTAAAGAAAATGTATAAAAATTGAAAACAGGGCCATGGAAATTACAAGAAAAATACTACTAACTCTAGAAAAATTTCCACCTCACTTTAAAATATTAAAAGACAAAAATATACATAAAATAACATATTAATACATATTAAAATAAAATATGACAAAGAAAATATAATTTATACAATTTAAAATAACAAAATTGCAGAATAAACAAATTGCACTCAATATTGAAATATACATAACTTTCACAGCTTAAGTCCATTTCCATCGAAATGAAAAGCAGTGTTCACGTTATTTCATCTATTTTCATAATAAAATATAAAATTTAAGATTTTAAATAATTTAAATTTGAAGTTTAAAAGTCAAAGTTTGATCAATTTGAACAGAAATTCACTTTTCAGTAAAATATTCAATTTATACAAGTTTGAAACTATAATTCACATAAAAATCAACATTTATATTTAAAATAACATAACTAATTCATTTTAATAAATAAAATAAAATTCTTAAATCAAAATTTCAAATAAAGTAATCAAAATAAACAATTAAATAAATCACAAAATTCAGGGTTATTACATAGCGCCTCTTATCGGACACACTCCTTCGATATTATATTCTGACTTTAGATTGATTTGGTGGCCACTTTGGATTTTTGATTTTGAGGGGGTGGCTCGAGGTGGGTGGTAGTAGCTGCTATGCGTTACCACCAGCCCGGATGCATAGTTGGTATATCTACCCTGCATTGCCTTATGTGCCGTGTCACCTACTCTAGCGTGCCTTATACGATTTTGGTCTTGTACCATACCTATGGAGTGCCCCCTGACGACGCCCTGTACGGGGGAGATTATGGTACTGTATAGACTATGAGAACATAAAAGTGTGTTAGGGTGGAAAATGTAAAACCTTAACGCTATTTTTAATTTATATTATACTTTACTATAGACACTATTATAATAGCGTATATTACTACATAGTAGATAGTTTAACGGATCTTTAGGAGATGTAAATCCCGAGCATCTCTTAAGTTATTGCACTCACGTTAGACACAGGATAGGAGATGTCAAACCCATAAACATCTCCGACGCTGCTTACACTATTATTTATTTACAGATGATTTAACTCACATAAGATCCTTTAGTTCTGACTCGAATGTTTTGTCTTTTCAATTCGCTCGGGTCAGTCTGAGCATTTCAGGATTTGAAGACTTTATTTCAGAGGACGAAGACGAAGATATCATTATTATTATATACTATGTTGTTCCACTGCATCACACTGTTCCGCTGTATTGTTATTTATATTTCTTTGGGATGTGTAACTCTGACTCTGTGTTGTATAGTTATAATCAAATGTTTTTGTAGACAGCTTGATGAACTGTTGTTTGATTATTATATTTTGTCATTCCGTTGCGAGATTCTCTTTTGTTTTCTTTCTTTCTTCCTTCTCCTTATCCACCCCAATAACAATTCGCCATTTTGTATGGTTTAAGTCTTACATGTGTGGCTTATCGTCGATTTAAAACGTACAAAAAGACGGGATGTCACATATAATCACTAGGTTTTTGTTTTTAAACATAAAACAATGTTATAACCATAGTGTCCACAATTAGGTTCATTATTCAATAATCCATATAAAAGGAATATTATGGAACAATTCAACTATAACAAGGAATCTCGTTTGATCCCACTAACCTTTTTTCCCCTGTGTCACAAACGTTATATAATCATATAATATAAATCAACCAATTCGAGGCGGGACTTGTATACAAAGGTTCATATGCTTTTACATGAGAACGTAATAGGGTCTCATCCGCTCCAAGGGCAGGAATATATCCAAACCAACTAATAAATATATTGTAATTCATCCCAATAATCATTTAACAATTTTTATCAACTATATATCATAGTAATTAACCAAAAAGATGAGTTCAACTCACCGAAATTTTCTATTGTTGCCGAGGCGCTTCAGATTCTATCAGAATTCGAACGACGTTCGAATTCAGCGTAAAATTCTACAAGCTTCATTTGTTGCCAAACCAACTCCATATCATAGATGGTGTCCAAATGAGTGCAACACAACTCGTCTCCTTTGAATCTGATCGAAATCAGTAAGTTTCATTCTTTATAAGATTTCAAAATTATCATTATAATAGGCTTACTAAATACAACCATTTGCATAAATTACCCTTTTTAAATTATTAAACCGACCTTTCTTTCCTCCTCGTAAACGAACTAACCCAACCCAGGCCGCCATCCTTTGCCCCTCTCGACGTCGCTACAGCAACCTACAAGTCGTCACTCCCTCACCACACGACACGCCGCATTAGGTATGCATCTTTCCACCAACCACGCCGCCTTCGCCTACCCATCTCGCCCGAAAAAGGAAAAGTTCTATAGCAACTTCCAAGCACTGTAGCCACTGCCTGGTCCACCATTGGACAACCGACTTTGCCAGTAGGTTCCCACGAACCATCCTTATGATTTTCCTTCAACCATCAACTTTCCAAAGTGCCTCTACTCACCATAATCGTCGAACTCCCTCCCTCCATTCATCGATCTAATCTCGCTTCCACACTTCGCGACACCATCATCCAAACATTGATTTGCTCCATCATGTCGAGAAGAATAACTTCCTAGTTGAAGCCGAGGTCTGATATGTCCCGTGGTAATCCAAAATCGTTACGGTCATTAGATGAGGTTAATTTTAAAAGAAAATGAACGTTTTCTTCTTTCCTTTGTTTTATTGATTCTCTGGTATGAAAATTGGTTAGACTTAAAGGGAGAGGGAGAGGGAGTTTTCCAAAAGGAGTATGAGAGATGGTAAGGATATAGGCTTGTACATGGATGTATGGGCAACCATTTCGTAGGTATGGCCAAGAAATAATGTATATATTATTTTATATTTAAATTATCCAGTTATAAAACGTCTAGAAATCTCGAACTCAAAATGAGGCGTGTCATCTGGCTTTCTATATGTTATACTCCTACTCCAAACGTAATGGAACTTGTCTCGAGTCTTAATTCAATCATATGTAGAAGGTAGCTTTTTAAATCCAATTATTATATTAAATTTTTGATATTAAATTCTATGCTTTTTGATCTCGCACAACCAAACGGTTCATCCGATCGCCATGAAATTTAGTGGCATATTATAATCCATTATTACAAATATAATGAAACTAGTTTGTTGAAATCCGAGAGAGTGCCCTAGAAGACTATTTTTACTCGTTAAATAAATGAATTATTTTAAAAACCAAATTAATCGCCTTTAAATTAACATTAAAAGTTTTATTATCTTCATTCTTATCAATATAATTTAAATAAGCTTTGGAATCATTTTTATCCAACTTGAAACCCAAGATTCATTTATTTAAACATTTCAACTATTAAATTCAATAATTTAATTATCAAATAAATCATTATATTTAAAATTCAAGTTATTTAACTTATAAAATCAACATTCAATATTTAAAATTAATTAAATATCCCAAATTCGAACGACTAAAATTCTGGGTCATTACAGAAAAACTACCTTTCATACAACGGTATCCACCTTACCTATAGACCACTGGTTATCAAGAATGCGATAGCCTCAACAAAACTGTTGCGCCTAACAACACTTCCAAAAACCAAAAGTACTTTAACTGCTAAAACCTGCCTACTTTGTATAGAAATATTTCTCCCAATAGCTGGTGTGTGCAAAAATACTTCGAACTACATACCCCAATAAAGTTGAATGTCATTCCTATTTTGTTTGTAACTTAAAAATAGATTATATAAACCTTGATTTTATGAATCAAAAAATCATCGATCTAAGTATACGCTCCTTCATACATGTTTCTAAATAATGGAAACCGTTTCATACAAAAACCTCCCTTTAAAAATCAAATATATATATATGTATGTATATGTATATTTCAGGGTTTCCAAAAACTTCTTTTTAAAACACAAATTTCAAATTGAAAAACTATTTCCTTGCAAAAAATCAGAATCCAGCTTTTATCGATATATATAAATATTTGAGGATTTCAAAAATTAATCTTTTATAAACTAAAAATTTCTTAGCACGACCAACTTAGAAGTATAAATGTTTCTTTGAAAATTAAAAAAATTTAAATTTTACAAAATAAAATTTCCAAAATAAATCTTTAGGAAAAGAAATCCTTTGAAAACCCTATTTCCAAAATCAAAGGCATTTCCAAAACATATTTATGAAAATTCTCTCATGGGTTTTGCACTAAGGATTTGACATTAATTATCTAAATAAAAATTTGGTTTGCCATCCAAGAGGTGATCAATGAATGCATCATGGTAAAAACTTGCTTTTGGACAATTGTGACATATAGACTCTAGTTTCCCGCCCATTTGGAATAATTTGTGTCTTCGATAGGAACTCGAAATCAAAAATCACAAGGTATATAGAATCTCTATCATTAAGCCGAACACCTCCAGTCCTCGGGATTATGCCATATATCGAACTCATGCTCTATATCAATAGCATTGTACGCATTGTCAGCCCTACGTAGGGTACTTCAGAGTCAGTGTGAAAATCTTAACTTTAAGATATTTTCAAACCATAGTTGCTTTGTCCATTCCTTCATAGTGGAACTACAGCTACTTCTATAATCGAAACTATTAGAATCTAGCATAAAAATATAATATTACTAAATAGGAAAGTATGAATACATTCTCTTAATTTATCCTAACTCCTCTGATCTACTAACCTAGGCTATGATACCAAATGTAACAATCCATACCTCCATGGTCCTAAATTTGAAAAATTAAAACCCAAGTCCATCAAAATACATATTGTTGGATTTGATACCTGCAAATAAGCATGAGCATTATCAAAGATTGAAAGAAATCTAAACTCACAACAGAAACAATAATAGAATAGGAATATTAACTATGACTACTACCTTGGAATTAATGGTATTAATTGGATAGCAGATTGTCACATCAACATCGAGCATGAGGGACAAAGAAGACTTCTCCAACAACAAAGCACATCAAGTTCTAGTGACATATTTCTCTAAATCTATCCTATGAATTGTAAGGAGGGGGGTTAGAACAACATTTTGACGACCGAAAAATCTATAAACTGTCATAACATAAATTTATACCGATTGATTTCCATTTTAATAGTTATGTCTATTAAGGTTAGCAATTCTAATCTAACCTTGCACTGCACACACGATTACTTACTTACCCATTCTCAAGGTACGAAATACTAATGAAGCCTTATGAACCATCCAATAATTCCAAACCCATTTACCATTTAATACTTCTAAATATGAAGCAGGCTTCTATAGTACTTTTACAAGAGAAATAGGCAGACTTTGCCATTTAAGACCTCAATCAAGGTAGCCTGATCATTTAAGACCTAAATCAAGGTAGACCGCATCATTTAAGACCAATTCCAAGGTGGTTTCCTAACAACATTGTCAATGGTAGGTAGGTTATATCTACAAAGACCTCTAACCACTACTTAAGGCTTCCAATATTTAATTTCCGACTATTACCGCATCTATCATCGATAAAATCATAGCCATACAAGAGACAGTACCCAAATCACTTAATACTTTTTATCAGAAAATAGGCAAACTTTGGTCATTTAATACCTTAATTAAGGCAGACCCTATCATGTAATACCTATTTCTAAGGCATGCTCCTCAATGGTACTATCATTATTACGGCCATAGCAATGTGAGAGACTATACCCAAGTCACTTAATACCTAATTAATAAGGACTAGACCAACCATGACAATTTAACACTTATTTATAGGTAGGCCTTTATCATTTAATACCTAACGCCAAAGTAGACTCCTCAGATGTACTATCTAGCTGACATTGCTTGGAAATCTCATTGGGCTACTTAACACTTCTTTTATAGGAAAGTGGCAGACCCTACAGTCACTTAATACACTAAACCTAAAGTGAACCCTTCCCGAGATATCCACTATCACTCTTAATTATAAATATGGAATCTCATTAGGTTACTTCTTTCGGTAGGGAGGTGGGCTCTTCAGCCACTTAATACTTCAACACTAAAGTAACCTCTTTTAGAGACATCTTTTCTTATTTTGAATCTCGCTAGGTTATTTAATGCTTCCATTTATGAGAGATGGGGTCCCTACACCCACTTAATACCTCAAATCAGAAGCGAACCCCTATGGAAATATCTCTCACCACTCCTGATTCCAAATTTGGACCATTTAATACTTTTCAATTACGAAAGTAGGCCCAATCACCAACGTCGTCATGGGTCTTAGGATTATTGATGTCTCAAATCAGTTGTAAGTGCACCCGATTACTGGTAGCCTCAAAGTGAATGGCAGTCTTCCGTCGAGTGACTCTACTAACCTTTCATCACTAACCTATTAAGTCCAATTAACCATATTAAGTCTTTACTTATATTATCTTAGGTAGACACTCGACTAAATTTTACTAATTACCTTTTTGTTTAGGGTAATAAAATTCTCCTTAAATACTTATCTATCCATAAATCACCGTTTAACGCTCATAAGTGTCAATTTGTCCATAAAATCCTAACGGGCATTTCCTAAGACATTTATATATAATTACTAATTCCAAATTAATAACTTTTATATATATCCATTTTTATCAATCCCATTAATCCATTTACTCCATCAAATTATTATGACTTCTATATTTATTACCATTTATTTCCCATTTGTTGGAGTTTCGACCCTTTAAATTCCTGTCCAATAATTAATTATCCTAAACATGAATATTACATGCAAGTGTCCTTATTAGCTTGGTTTTTAATTATTATAATCATATTAAATTACGTGTAAAAATCTACTTTTATTAAATATATTCCAGTGATATATCTTCACTAAAATATCACGTACAAAAATCTACTTTTATTAAATATATTCTAGTGATATATCTGTATTAAAATATTCTTTTTCATATTCAATTATTGGAATCATATCGAAAATGATTATCCGCTATAATTTCCATAAATTAGTCCAAAATAGAATATTTAAGTTTAAAATATAAAATATTACATCATTTGAAACTACAAGGAATAATCATTTCTTTTTATTACTGAAATAAACAGTGTAAACTACAATGAATTCATACTTTATACATCTTTTCTCTTTTTAATTCGCATCTTTCCCTTGTTAGATCAAACGTTTTATTCTTTGAAAAAAAGGAAAGAAATCAACTAATTTAAAAATATTAAACGAATTTAAATTCCAACAATTCCAAACATAGAGAAGTTTACATTCCAACAAGATTAGGTAATAATCCAAATTCATAACATTATTGTACAACCTATTTCAGAACTAGAATAAATTTCATTCAAATAAATATTCTAAGTTCATACTTTTGGGCAGATTTCCAAATCAAGTTGTGAACAATTCTAAACCAATTTATCAATAGGAATATATAGGAGATATTTATTATATTCATAATATATTTAATTTCTTGCTTACAGCTCATGTACAATATCTAGGTAGGCATAATAATCAAATAAACACCAATGGGAATTTTTATAATATTATAAAAATATATAAAAAAATTCACTCACCTTTTAAAAGTGATCCAAATATCAAGATTTTAAGTGGAACCTTTTATTAATCTCCAAATCCTTTTAATCCATGAAATATTTACAAGAGGGTATATATAAATATTAGAATAACAGATCTAAGAAGAGATTTGGGATTGAGATAGAAAATAGATATAGATATATAAATTACCTCAAATACGCGTATAATTAATTCTCTTCTCATTTTTATTAGATTTCTATTCTTCTCCGATTTGTATGAATATAGATATAAATATCTTATAAATATAAGTTAGAAAGAAAGTGGAGAAGAAAAAATAGCAGAGCTTCGCTGCTGCCTCTATAAGAATATGAGAACGAAAGGGAGGATTAGGCCTGAATTTATAGGTTTAGAATCAACCTCAACTGTTTGATTTAAAATATTAAATCTGGACCATACATGGCCTAGGTTTACTGAAGCCAGCACACATGAAGCGGTCGATCACCCCTGGTCGACCTCTCCAACATGCAGGTCGACCTATGGGCACAGCTAATTAATTAAAAACATTAATTTTTCTTATTTATTTATTTTTGTTTCAAATTCAATTTTTGTCTGTAACTTCTTTTGGACTCTGATGCAAAACTCCAAATATAAAATCAGCTCAAAATTTCGCTATAAATGTAATGGTACAAGTTTCATGATCAAATTCCATCATTTGCACAAATTCAATTTTCGGAGCCTGCTTAATTAACTAACTAACTAATTAAATAACTAATGCCAAATTATGGGGTATTACAAGAGAGTTTACCCTAGACTCACGAGGCAAACGGGTGTATCTCATGGCCTTAAAATTGAGTCCATATTCCAGTTTGCTTGCTACTTGGTTAAAGTGGACGATTGAAAAGAAATTTATATAAGAAATTGTATAAGACTGGATTTAGAAGAAATACAAACCAGTATAAAATTTCTGGTGCCATATCTCTAACTCATTACTTCACTTTTGCTACATTGGTTTAGATCTATGGTTGCCTATTGGTATATTTATCAACGGTTGATTATCTATGTTTGATTTAAATCTTGAATAATTTAAAAAAAGCTCCATAAAAGTCATAAAATATTATTCACCCCTCTCTAGTGTTAAAGTAGCCTTAAGATCCATTATCATTAGTACTACACCGTTTCTCGCATTTGGTATCAGAGAATTTGGTTTTTAAAATTTCGTAGATTGATTTTTGAAAAATATAAATGGCTAGTAACAACGGTAATTCACTTTTTAATACTTTTATAAAATGACAATCAACTGCTAGATCTCCGCTACTTAATGGTAGTAATTACACTTGTTTGTTATGTAGGATGAAGATTTATTAATAATCTAATGGTTTATATAACTGTTATCCCACCTTTTAGCAAGGTCGTGATACCAAAAGATTAACTTGAAACCAAAGACAGTTCTCCTCGATTGCCAGTTATGTACAGGTCAGCTATGGATGTCGGTAAATTTTGACCAAGTCTGGATTAAGCTATAATTGATGCAACACGACAAACAAACCTATGGAAGTCAACATTTCAAATGTCAAGTCAATCGAAGTTCATATGCTCGAGATATGATCGATGTAAGTCAAGCAATGCTCTTATTCGTATCCATTGGATCATCATCTTCGTATCGCTTTCATTCTTGTCCATCTCCTTGCGCTGGCCTCGTTCGCATCCATCCACTTCGTATCGATCGACATCCATCCACTTCGTCTCAATCGACACCCATCCACTTCATATCCATTGGCACCCATCCACTTCATATCGATCGACATCCATCTACTTCGTATACATCGACACCCATCCACTTCGTACCGATCGATAGCAACATGAGAGACCATTTCGTATCTATCAAACTCCAAATAAGCTTCATATCGATCGGCCACAGATCGATATGAAAGCAACACTTCCCATCGATACGAAATTGGACACGTGACATTGATACGAAGTGGACTGCAAGCGAACGATACGAAGTGAAATACACAAAATCCACACTAAGTGAGATACAGCTGATCGATGCGAATAAGGTCAGGTTGGGTCGATACGAATGAGGCATATACATCGGAGAGACTCGATCGTTCAGCATGAAAAATGGACCGATCCAAAAAGTTAGCAGCACGTCATCAAACACCACGTGCAGGGTTATCGATACGAGACCATTGATATGAAGGAGACAGCATTTGAAAAGCACGAACTTGCATCGATCATAACTCACAATCTACATGTCCAAATGCCACCAAATTTTCACAGGAGCTTACGTACAACCTAAAAGATGTTCATGCTAAATTTTGACTCAATTAGATCAAATCTTGATCGATACGAAATTCATTCGTATCGATAATGGAGCGAGTGCAGATGACATAGGATCGATCGTGTGTGCCCATTCACATGCCAGAAGAGGTCTCCTGAGATCTGAGCGAGATATTTGCATCCTACGCCTATAAAATAGCATCCCATAGTCTACAAAAAAGGAACCTTTGGCTCATCTACGTACAGACTCTGCGGAGATTACTCCTATACTTCAATTCTACTACTGTAACTCATTGTAACCAACAAACAAAGATCAATAAAAATCAGCCATTTCATAGTGCACGTAGGCCAAATGCCGAACCACTCTAAATCTATGTGTTTCTATGTGATTCTTTTTAAATTCTGAGTGTTCTTCACGTTTGTTTTCTCTACATATTTGTTACCTGTGATCCGTGGTTGTAAATGGGTGTTTTCATCGACAATTGGGTGTTTGTGACCATTTTTGGCGCAAACAAGAACGCTACACATAATAAGTACAGTGATCCCAAAACTAAATACTCAATATGGACACTAGATCAAAAGTCTTAAGCACTTAATAATTCTAGGGCCATGAATATTTTATTCTATTTATTATATAAAAATGAGTTTCATCAAGTTTCTATTTATAAGTTTGCATATGATGTAACTTACTTATGAGGGCACTAGTAATGTAAACGAACAAAAATTTCCATGCAAACTAATCAGTTTCAGTTATTTAAAATAAAACAAAATTACTCTATTTGCGATATGTATTTTAGAGTCTAGGATATAATTTATTCTTTTGTATCATTAAGTAAAGAAAAATTTGAAGAAGTCCAAGTCAGAAAAGTCCTTAATTCACTCTCTCCAAAGTAGGAAAAGACATTAGCAATAGAAGAGGCTAATGACATTCGTACATTAAAAATTGAAGAGTTAATTGATAATATAATGTCCTATGAAGCACAGATGCAAAGCCGGAAGGAAAGCAAGCCAGCTAAAAAGAAATCAATTGCATTTATGCGAAACTGACGATCAGGATTCAGAAGATGATGATAAGATAAGGAAATTGCTCCTTTGACTAGTGTACTGACCAAAAAAATTTGGTCATTTAATTTTGAATGTTAAATTAATTTAGATATTAAAATGTTGGTTTAAAAATATTTTGATAACATAGATTAAAATATAGAGATTGATTTAAAAAATTTAATTATGATTTAATATGTGTATAGTGCTTCAAGTATCAAGATTCAAATTGAATATTGATTTAATGGATTAAATAGCTTTTTTATTTAATAAATGATAACCATAAATGCATTTTGTAAATTTAATTGCAGTAATAAAAGGTTATAATAAATAATAAGAAAATAAATGATTAATTTTACGACTCGATTTATTTTGACATATTTTTTACTTAATTTATTCGACTTTTCCCAAATTTTTAATATGAAAAATATTTAAATTTATTCGTTTAATGATTTATCGAAAAAAGATAATGTTTTGTGTTTATTACAGACATAAACCAGTGCATATTATTATTATTATTATTTTGAGGTCGAGACGTTGTTTTGAGCGTGACCATTTTTTTCATTCGGAGTTCATACGTGAACGGGAAAGCTGTGTAATGATATGCCGAAAACGGTGAATAAATATAACTCAACCCTTAACCAATCCAACACCACACATTTCTTTCTCATTTATTTTACTATTTCATCTATTTTGACAAAACAAATATAAACATAGATTTACTACCTTTAAAATTCTAAAACAATTTAAACAAAAATTAATAACACAAAAAACAATGGTCTTTGGCTTTGTTGAGGATAGATCTAAAAGATGAAAGATGTTTGGTGAGGTTTGGTGGTGCTTGGTAGTGCTCGGCAGTTTAGTAGTGAACGGTTTTAGTGATGGATGAATAGGGTTTCGATTTTTGAGCAATACAAGGAATATTGGGGTTGTATTTGAGTTCGGGGAGGGAGACCTCACCTAGGGTTGGAGTTTAGGAGGTCACGACGCCTTATAGAGGAGTGCGGTCGGCAGTGTACATAGGATGTGACACCCCACCTCTATACCCACGCTAGCCAAGAACACTAGGTAGTAATGCTGTCAACTAGCACGGAGAATAAGGCTGTTGAGGAGCGACCATCTGTGTAATTTCTTTGTGCGAGCACCGATATGTCAGATATTAAAGCATATTTCATTTAAGGAGGAAATCCGACATACCGATACAAACTCAAAGCGATGACACGGTGGCTATGTATAATCTTCGGAAACAAACATAGAAATAGACATAACATAAATCAGTCACATATAATTCATATCACAAAGGCAGAAACAGATATGAATATTACACATAAAAGTGTATATCAAAGTAGTGGTCAAACAAGATCCACAATAACACAAAAGAATAGATGCAAGTGCAAGACAAAAGAATATGTATACATCAAGGAGTCAATATCTCAAATGTACACAACCAAAAAGTACAAGCTAAGTAGTTAACCAAAAGATCAGATGATGGTCCGATAAGGAGTCAAGCAGAAGCACCTGTAAAATCTCAGTCTGACCCGAGTATTATTTAATAAGAAAATAATAAACGGATCAGTCTAGCTATAATTATCAGATAAAATGAGATATAATAAGAGATATAATAAAAAGACGTATGAAAACCAAAAATGTAATACTACGATAAGTATACATTCGAGAACCACGAAAGTCATACAAAATCCCAAGAATCTCATAGCATCAAAAAGAATATCATATTCTTTATTTAATTCACCAAGCCACAATAAATGACATACATATCAATGCCAACTGTAAAAAGGTGGTGAAACATAAATTATAGAAATCATCATATAGAAATCCAGAAATCACAAAAAAAGGTTGGCCAAGACATTGATGTAGTGCAAACGGTACATCCAATGAATCAAAAAGCAAAGACATTGATGTAGTACAAACGGTACATCCAATGAATCAAAAGCAAAGACATTGATGTAGTGCAAACGGTACATCCAATGAATCAAAAGCAAAGACATTGATGTAGTGCAAACGGTACATCCAATGAATCAAAAGCAAAGACATTGATGTAGTGCAAACGGTACATCCAATGAATCAAAAGCCAAAGACATTGATGTAGTACAAACGGTACATCCAATGAATCAAAAGCAAAGACATTGATGTAGTGAAAACGGTACATCCAATGAATCCAAAAAGCAAAGGCATTGATGTAGTGCAAACGGTACATCCAATGAATCCTAAAAGCAAAGACACTGATGTAGTGCAAACGGTACATCCAATGAATCCAAAAAGCAAAGACACTGATGTAGTGCAAACGGTACCTCCACATGGACAAAGAGACATCGCACATTGCTAGTCTAAACCATAAAATGATCATAATCGATCATCTAGAAGTGTCAATCACACTAAGTTAGTAAATATATGAGTTTAGCTTCATGTCCCATAACCACTTGCTTAACTTAAATATTTATGAACAAACTGTAGATCATCACTAGGAAATTGTCACAAAAAGGTTCAATCGAACAAGTCCAAGAGTTAACCGACGAAGCAAACGCAAGCGTTCCATACCACTCGTTTTACTAAGCCGTTTAATTCAATTTCTCATACCAGTGAGGTAAAGGTTTGTATATACTAACAGATTGGAAAACGGTTCAAGAAAAGAGTTTTGTAATAAAATAGTGTTGAAGATTGCTTTGACGAAAGAGCTTTGACATTTACTACTAGTATTGAAACCTTTATATTTTTAAAGTGACAAATCATAAAATGATTGTAGAAACAATCAATCATCAAAATTCACATTCGAAGACGTGAATAAAATCCAAAGAAATCGATTACGGAATCCATCGAAACGGATATTCCCAAAAATCACGAAGAAAATGTCATCAAAGTCGATAATAAGTGATAATAACAAAAGGGAATCAACATGAATCGATTAAAGTTGGAATTCTCAAGCAAATAGGCAAATAGGCAAAAGAGTGTAGATTCAGACGTCTGAAATAAAGGATTCAGACGTCTGAATCTGGAAAATAAAATATTTTCCAAAACAGAATTCAGACGTCTGAATCCTTGATTTCAGACGTCTGAAATAGGCACTTTTTAGCCTATTTCCTTTCTGGTTCCAAACGAACCAATTCAGACGTCTGAATAATTTGATTCAGACGTCTGAATACAGGGGAATAAAAATTCCCAATATAATGTTCAAAGTCTGAATACTACGCTTCAGACGTCTGAAACCTGGGTTCAGGGCATTCCCTGAACCTAAGCCAAAAATGACCAAACGAATATCCGAAGCGATCTGGACGAGCAACGACGACTAAGGATTTGCGTCGAGCGACAACCCAGCCTTAACGGCTCTCCGATACGCCTCAAATATCAATGTCCAAATATCTATAAAAGGATTTTCATAGATTTTGATTTCAAAACATCAAAAATTGGAATATACACCAAATCAATCCAAACCAAAATCAATTGCACAAGAATAAGTGTTAGGAGTTCATACCTAACAATCGAAAATAATTATAGACAAAGATGTGAGACAAAAATCTCACCTTTGAACCCAAACAATTGAAGGAGAAGCTTTTAAAACAAGTTAAGATCAATTTCTCTTCAATAACAACACAAGAAGCTTCAATCTAAGCTTACAAGTAAAATATTTCCTATGTTAGGTTTAGGAATTTCTGAAATGGAATGGAGAAAGAGTTGGAGAAGATGAAGAGGATGCTTACCAATGGGTTCTCTTAGAATTTGGAGCTAGATCTTGGATTTTGCAAAAGAACTAGGGTTTTGGATTTCTATTTCCCATTCTCTTCCACCCTTTTTGCTTTAGAGCTGAAAAGAGGAGAAAGTGAGAGTGAATGGGGAGAGATGATTCAGTTTGGGGTATTATTATTTCTAGTGGGCTGAACCCAAACCCAAACCCTAAGTGAAAAGGTCAAATTTTTAGCTAGCTCCAAACATATCGAAGTTTATACTCAAAAAGGTCGCAAACGGCGTTTTGAACTCAATGGAAGTAGTCCCGAGTCCTAATTCGACAGTTTGCAAAAAGTAGCTTTTCGGACTAAAATCCGACTAACGATGAAATATTTAAATACACATTCGATAAATATGCGGGTTGTTACAGACTTCCCTCCTTAAAGAAATTGCGTCCTCACAATACTTAAGAAGAACATAAAGAGTAGCAACCATAGAAGCATATCAACACAAAAGAAATTTGAAATAGGAAGTTCACCATAAAGAGCATGAAAGGGTAAGCCTAAATGGGATCGCTCGATGAATTCCTAGGATTCCTAAGAGCAATCCTTAGGATCTGAGAACCATTGAATTTTCACAAGAACATCTTTATTCCGAAGGCGCTCAACCTCCGAAGCAATGATGCGAATGGAATGTTGCTCATAAGTCAAATCAGGTGAAACTTCACTTTCTTCAATAACACCGGGCTCAAAAATAAAAATAGGAAACCTAAAAGTATTTCCATAGTTAAAAGACAGAAAACGTAAAGAATAGCAGAAAATTGAGCCAGTGCAACGGCATAGTACAGAAACGGTACGCCCGAGAAACTAGAAACTCGAATAATTTGAAACACCGACGTAGTACAAAAATGGTACGTCCAATGAACCGATAAACCGGAACAACGATGTAGTATAATAATGGTACATCCATTGATGCAGATAAGACGGATCATCGATGTAGTATAATAACAGTACATCCGATGAACCGAACACCATAAAAGAACATCGGACGCTAGTCCATAAAAAAAATAAGATAAAGCTCAATAAAACGAAGTATATCAAAACGTTCGATGAACTTGATAAAAAGATAATTCCATTCAGACAACATCAAAGAATCAACCACTTGTTGCCTACGACAAAGCGCGTTGGCAACACGATTTCCAGAATATCAAGATCATAAGATACCAGGAACTCGAGTGGACATGAAGTTCCTTATGAGAACATAAATATTCCAAAGATTTATGATCGAGGTGGAGAACAAATTTCTCCCCCAAAAATGATGATGCCAAACTCTAAAAGCGAAAACAATAGCCGCGAGCACTAGATCATGAGTGGCATACCTAGTCTCAATCGGCTTTTAATGATTTAGAAGCACAAGTGATAGCACGTTATCTTTTGCAAGAGAACGGCATCCAAACCAATACGATAAGCATTGGTACAAAAGATAAAGTCTTGGTTCCCTTCAGGAATCACAAGAATAAGAGTATCGAAAAGAAAGAATTTCTTTTAAATAATCTTCTTTCCTGAAAAGTTAAAACTTTCAACATTACATTTATCTTTATGTAATAATCTTTCTAGAAAAATTTACATAAGTCAATTTATTGTGTCTGACTGTCACATCTAAGCGTTTAGGAAATTCCTATCGATAACGTTGATCAAGCGCATCGACCAGAATTCTTAAAGCACTCAACGGGCAATACAATCACAAAATCATCTTCTATATGATGAAAATATCTCTTAAAAGTTTTGAGAATATTCTTTGCTCGTTTAAGATCAAAATCCAATTGTACTTATAAATAAATCTTATGAAAAAGATTTGCAAAATTTTAAATTTCTATTTTCATCCAAAATCAATATATACAAGAATGGAGCCATCGAGATCGTAGAATACTCGATTCATAAAATGGATGAAATAAGGTGGACAAACTGAATGACAAAATAAGTCATTCATAAGAATCGTAACGAGTGCGGAATGCGGTAAGTGGAATACAAACTCCCACAACTCGTAGCCAAATGAAAATCGGTGGCAAGGTCGAACTAGAAAGACCTTAACACCACACAAAAGATTTCTTAGGTGATAATCCTAAGACAAGCTCAAAAAATACCAGAAAATTCTCAAACTACGTGAATGAGAGAAATAACACTTTCCCAATCATGTGAGCTTAAAGAATAAAATGATGCCATCAAGTTGGAATCAAAATCACAAAGGAAAAAAAATAGAAATATTCTTAACAGATTGAAAATGTCGAAGATGAACAGTCCACACGGGACAAAGGATATGGCTTCATAATAATTAATCCAATCTTCACAAAAGTCAACTCCGAAGCATAAGTAAAAATCAGCTCGGACAGAAAAATCACATAAAATAATTTTGACCTCAATAAAAATCAAGTTGAGTGTTGCGGATCTACCATCAGGATTCGCAATCCTCAAAGAAGTCAACAAGCCCAAAAATGTTTAAAGAAAAAGAATCAACAAGTTCTTTTGATATAAATTAGTGAGATGGAACCCATATCAAAAATAACTCAAATAAGAAGATCACGAAATAAAACAATGCCATCAAGGATTGAGTGAAAAATACCTTTACCAAGAGAAAAGTTGCTAGGAGCTTGCACTACATTGAGCTTTCCCTCCTTACTACTATGAAGTATGGGACATGCAGTTATATGGTGACCCGCATTTTTGCAATAGCGACAATAGAGAGGTTTCGGACACTCCCTTGCATAGTGGTCCGTGGAACCACAATTGCAGCATTGTCCACGACTAGGGGTAGGAGTCTTTGCTATCGGAGTTTGTTGCTTCCCTTTCTTATTAGAATTGGGGCCTTTGAATTTAATTGGCCTCTTTAAGTTATTGTCGAAGTTCTGTTGGGCACGCACAACTTCAACATCACCTTCATTATCGGCCTCTTCAAGACGAAGAGCGATATCAATAAGCTGATCAAATGAAACCTCAAGTTTCAGAAGTAATGGCTTCTTAAGATTCTTATTCAAGCCATAGACAAATCTCTGATTTTTCTTCAATGGGGTATTAATGTATTCAACCCCGTATTTGGAAAGAGATTCAAAAGATGCGACATAGTCTGTCACAGAAGATTTACCTTAAACAAGGTCAATAAAACGCCGGGCCAAAGTTACTTTTTCAGCCTCCGGCATAAATTTTAGTTCGAATCGTTCCCTGAATTGCTCCCAAGTAAGATACGCCTCGATAATCTCCGAAGTTAAGAGCTCATACCAATCTAACGCCCTTTCTTGGAGCATGCTAGAAGCCACTTGGACTCGATGTAGATCAATAAGGTTCATGCGAGAAAAGATACGATCGCATGATTTGAGCCAAGCTTGAATTTCTATAACATTCTCGGATCCCTTGAATGGCATTCCACCCAAATCGGTGTAGTCTCTTCACAAGCGTGCAAAACCGGATCTAGGATGAGTAAGCTCTGGAATGGGTCCTGCAGCTTGAGCATTCTCCACGATATCTAAAAGCTGCTGAGCAGACATGAATACTCCATCTTGGGGAGTAGCACTAGATTGACCGACGTTGGGACGGCCTGGTCTAACCATTTCTCTTCCTTTAGAAAGAAAGAAAGAAGAAAAAGGTTATTCACCAAATGAGTATCAAGCAATCTTGATAGATAAAATAGGGAGTCATAAAGAAAATAGGATGAATCGGTACGAAGACTCGAATTAAATCCTAAAGCACGACTCCTAAGATGGACTTAGGACGATGATCCTTGTTAAATTATTCTACATTGTTCCAAAGTTTGGCTCTGATACCAAGCTGTGACGCCCAACCTCTATACCCACGCTAGCCAAGAACACTACGTAGTAATGCCGTCAACTAGCACAGAGAATAAGGCTGTCAAGGAGCGACCATCCGTGTAATTTCTTTGTGTGAGCACCGATATGTCAGATATTAAAGCATATTTCATTTAAGGAGGAAATCCGACATACCGATACAAACTCAAAGCGATGACACGGTGGCTATATATAATCTTCGGAAACAAATATAGAAATAGACATAACATAAATCAGTCACAGATAATCCATATCACAAAGGCGGAAACAGATATGAATATTACACATAAAAGTGTATATCAGAGTAGTGGTCAAACAACATCCACAATAACACAAAAGAATAGATGCAAGTGCAAGACAAAAGAATATGTATACCTCAAGGAGTCAATATCTCAAATGTACACAACCAAAAACTACAAGCTAAATAATTAACCAAAAGATCAAATGATGGTCCGATAAGGTGTCAAGCAGAAGCACCTGAAAAATCTCAGTCTGACCCGAGTATTATTTAATAAGAAAATAATAAACGGATCAATCTAGCTATAATTATCAGATAAAATGAGATATAATAAGAGATATAATAAAAAGACGTATGATAACCAAAAATGTCATACTACGATAAGTATACATTCGAGAACCACGAAAGTCATACAAAATCCCAAGAATCTCATAGCATCAAAAAGAATATCATATTCTTTATTTAATTCACCAAGCCACAATAAATGACATACATATCAATGCCAACTGTAAAAAGGTGGTGAAACATAAATTATAGAAATCATCATATAGAAATCCAGAAATCACAAAAAAAGGTTGGCCAAGACATTGATGTAGTGCAAACGGTACATCCAATGAATCAAAAAGCAAAGACATTGATGTAGTACAAACGGTACATCCAATGAATCAAAAGCAAAGACATTGATGTAGTGCAAACGGTACATCCAATGAATCAAAAGCAAAGACATTGATGTAGTGCAAACGGTACATCCAATGAATCAAAAGCAAAGACATTGATGTAGTGCAAACGGTACATCCAATGAATCAAAAAGCAAAGACATTGATGTAGTACAAACGGTACATCCAATGAATCAAAAGCAAAGACATTGATGTAGTGAAAACGGTACATCCAATGAATCCAAAAAGCAAAGGCATTGATGTAGTGCAAACGGTACATCCAATGAATCCTAAAAGCAAAGACATTGATGTAGTGCAAACGGTACATCCAATGAATCCAAAACGCAAAGACATTGATGTAGTGCAAACGGTACATCCAATGAATCCAAAAAGAAAAGACAGTGATGCAGTGCAAACGGTACATCCAATGAATCCAAAAGGCAAAGACACTGATGTAGTGCAAACGGTACATCCAATGAATCCAAAAGGCAAAGACATTGATGTAGTGCAAACGGTACATCCAATGATTCAAAACACATTAAAAGTACATGGGATGCTAGCCCACAAAGAAATGAGACGAAGCTCAATGATTTGAGGAACGGACCTCCACATGGACAAAGAGACATCGCACATTGCTAGTCTAAACCATAAAATGAACATCATCGATCATCTACAAGTGTCAATCACACTAAGTTAGTAAATATATGAGTTTAGCTTCATGTCCCATAACCACTTGCTTAACTTAAATATTTACGAACAAACTGTAGATCTTCACTAGGAAATTGTCACAAAAAGGTTCAATCGAACAAGTCCAAGAGTTAACCGACGAAGCAAACGCAAGCGTTTCATACTAAGCCATTTAATTCAATTTCTCATACGAGTGATGTAAAGGTTTGTATATACTAATAGATTGGAATACGGTTTAAGAAAAGAGTTTTGTAATAAAATAGTGTTGAAGATTGCTTTGACGAAAGAGTTTTGATATTTACTACTAGTATTGAAACCTTTATATTTTTAAAGTGACAAATCATAGAAATGATTGTAGAAACAATCAATCATCAAAATTCACATTCGAAGACGTGAATAAAATCCAAAGAAATCGATTACGGAATCCATCGAAATGGATATTCCCAAAAATCATGAAGAAAATGTCATCAAAGTCGATAATAAGTGATAATAACAAAAGGGAATCAACACGAATCGATTAAAGTTGGAATTCTCAAGCAAATAGGAAAATAGGCAAAAGTGTGCAGATTCAGACGGTGAAATCAAGGATTCAGACGTCTGAATCTGGAAAATAAATTATTTTCCAAAACAGAATTCAGACGTCTGAATCCTTGATTTCAGACGTCTGAAATAGGCATTTTTAGCCTATTTCATTTCTGGTTCCAAACGAACCAATTCAGACATCTGAATAATATGATTCATACGTCTGAATACTGGGGAATAAAAATTCCCAGTATAATATTCAGACGTCTGAATACTACGTTTCAGATGTCTGAAGCCTGGGTTCAGGGCATTCCCTGAACCTAGGCCAAAAATGGCCAAACGAATACCAGAAGCGATCGGACGAGCAACGACGACTAAGGATTTGCGTCGAGCGACAACCCAGCCTTAACGGCTCTCCGATACGCCTCAAATATCAATGTCCAAATATCCATAAAAGGATTTTCATAGATTTTGATTTCAAAACATCAAAAATTGGAATATACACCAAATCAATCCAAACCAAAATCAATTGCACAAGAATAAGTATTAGGAATTCATACCTAACAATCGAAGATAATTATAGACAAAGATGTGAGATAAAAATCTCACATTTGAACCCAAACAATTGAAGGAGAAGCTTTTAAAACAAGCTAAGATATACTCCTCTTCAATAACAACACAAGAAGCTTCAATCTAAGCTTACAAGTAAAATATTTCCTATGTTAGGTTTAGGAATTTCTGAACTAGAATGGAGAAAGAGTTGGAGAAGATAAAGAGGATGCTTACCAATGGGTTCTCTTAGAATTTGGAGCTAGATCTTGGATTTTGCAAAAGAACTAGGGTTTTGGATTTCTATTTCCCATTCTCTTCCACCATTTTTTCTTTAGAGTTGAAAAGAGGAGGAAGTGAGAGTGAATAGGGAGGGATGATTCAGTTTGGGGTATTATTATGGCTAGTGGGCTGAACCCAAACCCTAAGTGAAAAAGGTCAAATTTTTAGCTAGCTCCAAACATATCGAAGTTTATACTCAAAAAGGTCGCAAACGACGTTTTGAACTCAATGGCAGTAGTCCCGAGTCCTAATTCGACAGTTTGCAAAAAGTAGCTTTTCGGACTAAAATCCGACTAACGATGAAATATTTAAATACACAATCGATAAATATGCGGGTTGTTACATAGGAAAGGGGAGCTATATTGCGTTATTGTAAGGGTTGAGTCCCTGGCAAAGCTCTCCCAAAGAGGAAGTCGGTGGTGACGGTATGTCATTTCGTTGAGTAAAGAGGAAGTATAAGGTGGATGAAGTGGTCCGTCATGGAGGGGTTTTGTATAGGAAGACGCGGGAAGCGGTTTTGAGAAAGATGGATCTGTTTTAATAAGGTAATTAGTTTTAAATTTGAAATTAGTGGAATTTATTTTAATATTTAAATCGATAACTTATAAAATTCATAATTTTCTCATACTAGGTCCAACTGAGGCAGAACATTTTGTATTCTAATCATAATGGCAAAGGCTTCGTGATGGAACTGATTTCATTAAATTTGGTGAAAGTTGAAATTTGGGCTAAAATCGGACGTCGTTCGATTTTAGCCCAAATCAAAACGCTTCGACGCAAAGTGAAATTTCCGTGAGTTAACTCACCTACTTGGATAAATCAATCCGTTATCGTAGATAAATTTTACTATTTGCATTTAGTTGAAATTATTGGTCGTTTAGTTAAAATATTCGCTTTTATAAGCGTTTGGCATTTAAAATTGAAATATGAGGAAAATTATTGAGAAATCTGGATTTCTCAATATTTCCAGTTATTTACTTGTTGTTTTATTTTAGTTATTTATTTGTGATATAGATCCATATTGAATGTGACGCCGACATACGTGAAAATTTTAGTTATTTATAACAAAGAATGTATATAATAATATCCGATAATTAGGAAAATGTCGTTATTTTGATAAACTGGAGGAACAAATGCCATTTGGGGATTTATTAAGGTATATAAATTGATTGTGTTAGGAAAACAATATGAGTTTTATAATTATATTTTTGGAAAATGTTATATATTTGGGTTTTTTGTGTTATATTTGAAGTTTTGTTTCAAAAAGGGATTTGTAATTATATTCAGAAATTTTTAAAAAGAATATTATAAATGAATTTTTAGTTTTATAAAAGAGTTGCAGATAAGTCGGAGATTTATAAAATAAGTTTGCAAATGATTTTTAATAAATAGAAGTTTGATAAAGTATTTTTTAAATGATATAAAATATGAGTTTAAAGGAGACATTTAAATAAATTTGGAAACAATGGATGTAATTATGTAACGAATTTATAAATAATATTTATGAAATTGTTTTTGTAAATGAATTTTTAGCTTATATTTATAAAGAAGACTTTTATGAAATAGTGGTTTATGATAGAGATTTGATTTTTCAAATTGACCTTCTTAGTTATGGTGGTATGGAATATTCTTTTTCCCTACTTAACACCAAAGGAAAAGTGTTTGGGTTATTACTATCTCTATTTTAAATGACTTTTTAACCCAATTTTAACGGAGGTTTTGTTATAAAAAACTTTCTTAAGATTTATAAATATATTTATACCGTTGAGATAAGTATATGAATATTTTCGAGGTAGTGAAAAGCGGGGTGAAGTGTTTTTTGAACTATATATTTTTGTGAAAGTATGTTTAATATAAGTGTTTACAAAGTAGTTTAAATTAATGAAATGATTAATTTAAGCGGGTCAGAGTTACTTTGCACTTAACCCGTATTATTTCCCTTAGAGAACTATAAATCCTGGTTGAATTGTTTATTTGCTGGATTGTAACAACCCGGATATTTTAACAGTTTTAAATTAATTTAATTAACTGAATTTGTGCGAAAATTAATAAAAATATAAAAATTAATTTTGAAATACAAATTTAATATTTGAAATACGTCTAGTTAAACATAGCAACTGGTAAATTTTCGTCCGAAAATATGAAAATTTATTTCGCACGTAACTTTACTTCGATTTAATCAGTTAAAAAGCGATGAAAATAAAATATTTCCGAAACCTAAATGTTTTTAAATAGAAAAATTCTAAAACATCTTTTGAGCAAGTTGTCAGTTTGTCGTTTTTTCAAATTCGGACATCTTTAGCTCCGTCGATCTTATTTTTCTGTGTTTTTCATGCATTTTCCGCTAGTTGAAATTTCGAATATTTAAAATTCAATCATACCATCGATATCCGTGTGCCGTTTTGATCATTTCGTCGTGCTGATCTCCGCGGCAGTCCGATACACGGCAAAAAAAAAATCGATGAAACGAGCAGTTGTAACGGTTCCGCTTTGGAGCCTTTTCACTTTCCTGAGCCCATTCATTATCCTCCTATTGAACTGTCAGTCATGACCTTTTATTATTAGCAAAATTTATACCTAACCGTATCAATCCCCTATATTTCATTTATTTTGCATTGGTACACGAACTAGTTGCTCTGAGAATACAAAACGTAATGTTCTTGTGGCATTTCCTTCATTCTCGTGAGCTTACCTCTGTGACTCTTCAAAACAAAGCCAATTCCTTCTTTCCATTTTTCACTGGAAAAAAAAGGAAAAAAAAAAGAAAGCATATGTTCGGCCTCATCACCGCTCACCAAATCACAAACAAGGTATTCCTCTGTTATCAATCTTATTACTACTCCTGTTGTTGCATGTACTGTTAAGGTTTTATCATCATTTGTTTCAGAGAACCATCATGAAACACCTACCATCATAGCTCCGTTCATCATGAGAGCTTCAAAATTCTAACTGAGAGAATATATGTGCTTGTTTCATGTTGGAACCTGAAGCTCGCTCCTCCTAACCCAGCCACCAACCGCCATCACCACATCAACCATCGGCCACCCTCCTCCCTAGCCGTATGCTGAGCAACCCAAACCCATTGACCACCGCACCCTCGCCTCTTCAGCTCAGTCATCCTCCCTAAGCTCCCTCCAACGCACCGGCCTCGGCCACCTTATGACAACCGCGCAACTCGCCCACCTTATTTCTCCATTAGGTTCGACTTTCCACACTTCCCGATCACCTCCACTTTGTTTGCAACCACTCTTCCTCTGTGCATTTTGAACGTGAGTGTGAATATATATGTAAGTTTAAACAGTATTGTATTATTAGATTTGTTAGAATATTAGCTTTGAGGTCATATATATTGTTCTGTAGGTTGGTATAGTACATGGATATATATTTATATAATAGATGTTGTTATATATTAAGGGTATGATGTATGTATATATATTTATATACAATGTAAATTGTACGTGTTTATATATATGAAAGTTATATGTAAGTATAAAATTGGTTGCAGTTTCTACATTAATATATATATAAGTATTTTCGGTTGTAGTTTATGTATTGTTTACAAAGTATGCATATATAGTTTTTTATAATAACAGTATATATGTATACTTGGTTTTATATGTCATATCTGCTAGAATTTATAAACTTTATACATATTGTGTCTGTGCCTATATTAGCGTGTTAAATTATATAGTTATAAAGCTATAAAAGCTTATACAATATATATATATATATATATATATATATATATATATAAGTTTATATATTGAATATGTTGTTTATAAATGAGTATGAGTATATATATAAAAGTGGTCTACATAATCTTGTATAAGAGTTGCGCGGTCCGTTGTTCAAAATAAAAGTTTACTTAAGTTATATAAAATATATATGTAAGTATTATACAAATATTTAATACACGTATTCTATTTTCTCAGCATATATTTATTTTATGGCAACTACAATGTGTATGTTTGCCTACTTTCGTGATTGTGAATCTTCCTGTACTTGGAAACCTTTTTTTTATTCTGTTCGTATATTTTGAAGAGTATATATTATAGTATCTTATGTTATATTATATTACACCACATTTTATTATAAGTTGTCAGCCTACATGCTTTCATCCAAACGCGATACATATATGTATATTTTAATATACGAATTCTGTGCATTATGCCAACTCACATATATTATAACATACGAGTACAGTATGTTGTGTTATAAGTATTATACATATATTATACTTTAAAAAGTAGGTTGTTGTTTTATTAGCTGTTATATGTTGTTTTGAAAATTTAAATTCTGAGAGTAATATGGTGTTGTTGTTTTGTATTAAATATGGACATTGTTCAAAATATAATATATATTAATCTATATATTTGTTTATATCTATACATTGATTTAAAATTATAATATGTATATATGTTTGATTTCAATATATGTTTAAAATTTAAGATTTATTTAAAATGCATATGTATTTTTAAATTGAATTTTGGGTTTAAAGAAAATAATAATATAATATACATCTTGTTTAAATTTTTTTTATTTAAGCTAATTTGATTTGTTCCCATTGATTTCTATTATCAGATCTGTTCGTCGAATTAGTGCCAATCTAGCTTTAATTTGGAATTCGCGCCTGGAATCGTAACTCAATTTCAGTGTCCGTATCAGTGTGCGTATCCGTGTCACCTTCTGTAATTTCTCTAGCCTCGAAAGGTGAGCAATCACTCACGATTAATATTCTTTTATTTATTAAATTCGATTTCAATTGAAACGACAATTGAAATATGCTGCTGTTAGTTATTTACACTGTTATATATGTTATTACCTGTATCAGTTCACCTGTGACATCTGACACCATTATCTGTTATGTATGCAATAATAACCCAGTTTGGATGATAATTGATTGATTGATTGTTGTTTTATAGGATGTTAAATTGTAATGTATAAAGTGATAATATTATGCAACTGAATTTGACGTAGGATAGTTTAAAATTTGAATCGACATATGTGTTGAATTTGATTAGTTAATTTGAATAATATGACCACTATTATTTTTTTCAGTTAATTGACACGTAGAATTTGATAAATTAGACTTTGAACCTTTGAACGTATATTGAATTAATTATTGTAGCTTTAAAATTTAAATTGAACGACAAGTGAAAACCGTAATGCAATAATCTTTAATCTACGTGAAATGAAAGCGTAGATTCTAGAAATAATTATATTAATTTGCACAAACAACAATGTGAATTAATACGATTATTTCGGGATTATTTGAATTAATTAGTGAATTGTCATTGATTGTTGTTATTGCTTGTTTATTTACTTTGACACCATCCCTGTTATCACACTGCAAGTTCCCTTTGCTATGTTTTGATTTTTGAATTGAAATGGAATCGGGTTGAAATGATAAATACCCAAATGAACTTGACTTAGGATAGAGAATTAAATAAAATCTGATTGGTCAATAATTTGATTTAAAAATAAAATAATGATTTTATTCGAATAAAGAATAAGTTTTGAAATGAAGTTGGAATTTGAATTTTATGAAAGGAAATTTAAAGATTGAGATCTGAAACAAATATTAACGTAGTAATTGATGAAGAACGTTGTGTGAAATTTAATTATGTAAAAATTAAATTTGGAACTATTCGTAAATAATTTAGAATTAGTAATAATTGAGTTTTTGAAATTATTAAGTTGAAATCATTTAATAATTAAATTTGAAATTATAATTAAGTTGGAATTATAGTTAAGTTGAAATTATCAAGTTGAATTTATAATTGAGTTGAAATGATTTGATAATTAAGTTGAATTCACAACTAAGTGGAAATGATTTAATAATTAAGTTTGAATTTATGATTATGTCGAAATGATTAAGTTTTGAAATTACTAAAAATTAAGATTGAAATTATGTAATAATTGAATGAGATTGAATTATTTGATAATTAAATGAAATTTGAATTCTTTGATAAGAAAATTGAACTTCGGAATAAGTGAACTTGAACTTCGTTAATAAATGAAAATTGGTTTCTTTACTTATTAAGGTTTGGAAAACTATTTAAGTTAATAAGTGAAATTGAACTTCTTGAATATGTGAAATTAGTTTCTTTATTAAGTGAGTTTTTGGTATTAGTAACTAAGTAAACGAATAAATGTAACTGAATTTCTTTAACAAGAGATAATTGCGTTTTATTGAAACAATCGTAAAGCTTGTAATTTAAAGAATTTGATTTGACGAATTTAATTTAATTAAATTTGTAAGTTTTGATATAATGGATATGGACTTAAGTAATTGATTTAATGAATTGTAGATTTAATGTTAATTGTTTAAATTGATAAATTAATGTAACGAATATTGAATGGAATCGATAAATGAATTTAGATTGGTTTGAATGTAAATTAAATTAGTTTAAATGATTTCGGAATGAAATTTATATACGAACTTGAATCGATATGTGAATTGTTTAATAAAAGTTGAAATTGAATTATAAGATTTTGAAACGGAAAGTTGGAAGTTTTGAAACGTAAACTTTGGAAATTGATTTAGAAAGACAAATGAAATGTTAATTTACGAATTGAAATTGAAATTGAAATTGAATTTGTTTTGGTTTGAAATATATTAAACGACCAATCGGTGTAATAATTACGAAAGTTATTAAAGGAACCGGAATCGGTTATGGATATACTCTATCTAAACCGAAAACCACTTTAATAACTATACGCGGAGTGATGATCCAGAACGAAGTGGTTGGAATGATGTATGTGATAACTGAAGAAAGAGAACGATAATGGATAGCCTTGACACTTGTGTCAAATTGGAAATGACCAAAATCAGGAGCCGTGTCGGGCCAAATGGGGTTAGCCACCTCGAGCGAACACACTTCTTCGTAACTACTTCTCATTACTTGTTATTGATTGGTGCACCCTCGGAATTTCAGGAGTGTTGTTTCGCGGTGTTGCGATCGCTGCGACGATGCGTTCTCACCAGTCCGGATCAGGCGAACGGTAGTTTCACTACCTTGGGTATTGCCTCATGTGCCTTGTCATACTTGTATCCCTATATACGCCACCACTACGAATTTGTTTTGTGTTATACCTATGGAGTACTCCCTGATATCCCACCAGTTTACGGTGGAGTTTACAGTGCTGTATAGACTATGACATTTGTATAAAATGTGTTAAGGAGGATAGTGGTAACGCCTTAACACTATTTTGATACTTTATATTACTGATAGACATTATCTATTTAGCGTACACTACTACATAGTAGATAGTTTAACGGATCCTTAGAGGATGGTGATTCCAACATCCTTTGAGTTACTTGTATTTCAATTGCTATTTCACTTGAGTTGGATTTATTGATATGAGAATATTAATCCTGACTCGAGTGTTTTGTGTTTGCTTTACGCTCGGGTCAGACTGAGAGTACCAGCTTTCGAGGCTCATCTTTGGAGTTGGAGCTTTGCTTGAAGATGCAGCCATCTATTCTGCTTTCAGTATTCGATGATTCCAGTGATGTATTCTGATTTGTATTTGATGTATCGTATTTCTCTTCTGTTGTAAACTCTGATGTATCTTATATATTTATATAGTAGCTTCATGAACTACTATCTCTTTTACTTCCGCTGCATATTATTACTCTGTGTCTGTGTTCTGTGATTAATTATTTACTGTATATCTCAGTTTTGCCAAATTATAATTAACAATTCGGTATTTTGAATTATTCAAGTCCAACATGTGCGGATGCGAATAGTCTAAAATAGCGGGTCGTTACATGGATAGTTAAATAACCATCAAATCTTGACCAAAAATACAACTCTGGAAATATTTAGGAGAAGAATGTAAGTTGTATGGCATAGTCATCTTCGATTATGCTGTACTTTGCGTATAGATCTTGTTTTGTTCTATTAGAACAAATGATAAAGAGATCCGTCCACTTAAACGGTTGGGGGTGATCCCCGCGTTTATCTTGTCTGTGTATTTCTGAAAGAATCGGAGTTGAATTTATCGAAAACTATCGAAAGTTGGTTCGAAGATTGGGATCGGATAAATATGGATAATCCAAAAACCACTTCGATCCAACTCAAGCGTCGTATTGAAAACATCTTAAAGATGATGGGATCGAAGATGGAGTCCTTTGAAGTATAAGGGCTACTTGCCACTAATCCGGAAAGTGAATCCATAAAGGATGCAGTAGAAGTAGTGCCATCGGTTTGTTCATATCCTAAACAACTTGCTTGGATGAATGTTGGTACCGCATTGCTACATGGAGGAAACTATTAGCCTTCCAAGTAGGTTTGCTTTATAAAAGTTAAAATGTAACCTCTAGCCTAACCAACCGGGAATGACTAAAACAGGGGTGCATAGTAGGGCTGAATGAGTCGCTCCCATTAGGATGTATCATCACCTTTCTAGATATGCATTCATTTTATAAATTGGTTGTGCATAAGAGATTTCGGTAAAAGTTGCAAGAAAACCAAGGTGATGATATATTCGTTACTATACAGGATGGCGTAGGCTGGTTCTATGAGCAGGGCTGCAAGATGTTCTTGTTGAGCTCGTTATATTTTTCTAAAGATATACTGTGACGGATGGTACCCCAGTTGCCCAGTCACTAATGGAATCCATTCTCCAATATATGCCTTTACAGACTAAGTTTAAACCTATTATGCTGGAATTTAATTAATTTAACAATTTCGGCTATGATTAATATGTATTTATATCCCAGACATCATTAATATATCATTGGATTTCTATAAAATGATTTGGTAATCGTAAGGTAAAAACCCATCCATGTTTATGTACAGCGTGGTCTTATGCGATACCGTTATTTGGAAAGGCTTTTATAAATTTAAAATCCATTTGAATGTGTTTTAAGAAGATAGTTTACCAAGCTGATCCTGTCGTTATTTCTTTTTAATGCTCAGGTCAAACTAAGCATATTTAAATATTCAGCATGGATGCTTTGGAGCCTCAAAAGACGAGCTGGATGCCTCCAAGACGTATATACGTATAATTTTATTTTCTACTGCATCTGTTGGTTTTTTATTTATCTACATTTGTGATGATGGGTTGTTAGAACTATCCAGGAAGACAATTGGTAGTTTGAATCTGATTGATGTATGTATATTGTTGTTATTATCTTCTTTGTAAAGATCTTTTCATATAATATGTTACGCGTTAAGATGTGAGATTATGTTCTGTCTTTTTCTTTCTTTTTCTGTAACGACCCAACTTCCAAACTCCAGGAAGTCGCATCGCTAAGAAGAAAGAAAGGGATAGAAAAGAGAAAAGAAAGGAAAGAAAGAACAGACAACATCAGAATCTCACAGCGGAATCGAATAACTTATAATATATCACATAATACTTTACATAGTATCATATACATCAGAGTAATACAACTAGTACAACACAAACTAGATAGTTATAAACATCTGTCTAGTAATTACAATTCAAATACATCAGAGAGAACAGACACAACACAAAACAGAGCGGAACCACTAAATATATCTACACGCTGAAGCCTCCTGCTCCATTATCTCCTCCAGAACTCGTCAAAGCAATCCTGAATCACTTGACTACTCATACATAATATGAGTACCCAAGAGTTTAATAAAACAGAAAATAAACACTCAGGTCAGACAGGGGTCTGGTGTGAGTAAACGGGGATAAAAGTTACTTAACTTTAGAAAAACCCTTTGAAAACAAAGGTATCACGTAAGAGTTCCCACACATAAACATGGAAAAGTATTTACCTTACGCTAACCAAAACATTTGATAGGAAATCCAGTGATATTATAATAGCGTCTAGGGTTTTCAAAATAAAATACAGAAATAGCTGGAATGCTTACATCTCACGTTCCAACATAGTTGGGCACAATCAAAACCGTACAGGCACTTATTGGATTATGGATTCCATCAATGGCAGGGCTACTGGGGTACCGCCCGTCACAGTACGTGGCCTAGATCACCGTACCGAGGAGTACTCCCACTCCCCTGCAACACAAAGCCGGACCCGTTCCTTACTGAACAGTTCCGAACAAGACCGCCCCGCAGATTGGTCGTCACCAACTGCCACACAGCCGAATATAAAGGGACCTCTAGACGGGGGTAAATCTTGCTCTCAAGTGGGGGCTACCGACGAAGCTTTGCTGCACCTCCCCTGTTTTAGCCATTCCCGATTGATGAGGCTTGAGGCAACGATTACCTTTATGGGACATATCAATCTTAGAATGCTCATCGTCCACCTGACGATGTTCTGAAAGCATTCAATCCATACAAGTTCGTTCCGGGTTCGAACGAAACCGAAGGCATTATCTCGTTACTCGTATTGGAATCACCCTCAGAGTTAAAGACGATAACCCCTGCACTCTAAATCACCATCTCGAATCTATAAGTACTATTCCGTCAAACTCGTTACGGAATCACCCACAGAGTTATACTGACGTATAGCCCTTACACCTCGAGTCTTCACTTGCTCCACTTAGGTTAACGACCTAACGTTTAATTGGAATCGATGTGGTTTTCGGAATTCCAAATATGGAAACCCGATCCCGGTCTCATCGAAACCAAACGCCATCTTAATGTCCAAGTTATACTTAAAGGTTAAAAAATTAACTTATTTCATTATTATCTATTTTACAGAGATATATAAACTACATCTAACAATAGATAAGCACATTCATATCATAACAGATAATCTGTATCATCCATAAACAGATAATCATCACAATCAAATAATCCATCACAAACCATCATACTTAAACCAATCATCCATATCATACAGATACAACTAATCTCATTACTGAGATCACAACCATTCAATCAATAACATCCATAAGCAATGATTTATTAACCATCAATTATAATTAATTTAAAATGAATTAAATTAATTACAACCATCTCTAATTAATTTAAATTAAATTAATTAACACATTTAAATCTTGCTTAACATCCATTAATTAATTAACCCAGTTAATTAATCATTCACTAAGTATTTAACTTGATTAAACAACTCTGATTAATCATTTACTAATTACAATAAGTAATTAGTATTGAATTAATTTCATAAATTAATTAACCTTATTCATAAGTAATTAACATTTAATTACTTCATTTATTAATTAATTATAATTAATTATATTTATCCTTAATTAATTACAATTAATTAATCACTTGATTAATTAATTATTACTTAATTAAACAATCCTTAATTACATCATTAATTAAAATAATTAATGATCTCTAATATTTAAATAAATTACTTAATTAAAATTAATTGCATTTAGTAATTAATCCAATTATTAATCACCTTGATTAATATCAAATTAATTAATTAACTATCCTTAATTACTTATTTACAAATTAATTAACCAATAATTAATCATTAATTAATTCCTTAATTAATTACAAAAGTAATTATCCAAATTACTAATTACATTCCAGTAATTATCAAGTAGTCCTGCTCCATTAATTACATTAAGTAATTACACTTAAAATCATCAAATGATTTATTAAAATTAATTAAACTGAATTAATTAACTTAACAAATCACAATCCAAATTAATAAGTAATTAATTCCTTAATTACTTAACAAATTACAATTAATTAGATTCAATTAATTAATCTAATTAATTATCCAAAATTATTTTCCTTAATTAATTACTAAATTATCCTTCGATAATTATCATTATTTATTAATTAACATATTTCATTAATTATATACTTAAGGAAATTTAAATTAGATTAATAAAACATTTCTAATTAATATTAATCTAAACCATTATTTAAGAATCAAATAATTAAGTAAATCCTTAATTATCTTAAAGATTTTCAAAATAATTTAATTACTAATCATATGACTCATTTAAATTCAAAATGTATTAAAACAATACATTTCTAAAAATTAAATTCAAATTCCAATTTATTTAAAGATTCAAATGTTTAATTATTTAAACATTAATTCAACTTAAATAATTATAAACCTTAAAAATAAAAATGAATGTTTAAGAACATTACTTAGATATAAAAGAGAAGTTTAGAACAAAATTACTTGATTAAAATAAATCAAGCTAGAGAATAAATTGATTACATAACTTCAATTATAAATTAACACTTCATATTTCAAATATTAAAGAAATAATTTTTCTAAGTTTAAACCTTATTTGAAATCAAATTTCATTTCCAAATTCACTTTTAAACATTTGGATATAATCAACATTTTTTTTATTTTTTTACAAACTGGTTTTGAAATCAAAAATGTTTCCAAAGAAAATTTGAAAAACTGCTTTTAACTAAATTTCAAAACCAATTTAAATCTTGTTTAAATCATTTAAATCTGCTCAAAATTTAAAACTCAAATAAACTATTTTAAATCAAAAATCAGGTTTAAAAGATAACCTGAAACTATTTTAAATCTTAACTTAAACCCAGATTAAATTTTGTTTAAATTTAAGATTCTCATTTTCAAAAACTTTAAATTTCAAACAACATTTTGATTCAGTTTTCAACTTCCACCTAAAATCAAATTCCCACACAAAAATTTAAATTTCATTCAAATGTTAGAAATTGCAAAGCTACAGGATTTTAAACCTGAAACTGTTTTGTTTTAAAACTTGATTTAAAACAGAATTTAAAACTTGTTTAAATTTAAAAGTTTCATTTTTAAAAACTTTGAATTTCAAACCTCATTTGAAATTAGATTAACTTCCATTTAAATCAGATTCTAACTAAAAAAAAATATGAATTCATTAAACTAAAAACTGCAAAATTTCTCAGGATTAAAACCTGAACTGTTTTGTGTTTAAATCGTGATTTTAAACAGAATTTAAAACCTTGTTTAAATTTAAAAATTTCATTTTTAAAACCTTCAACTCAAAACTCCATTTGAATTCAGTTTCAATTCATACTTGAATCCAGTGTTAACTTAAAATATGAATTTCATTCAAAAATTTAAAAACTGCATCATTTCAGGTTTAACCCTGCAACTAACCCACCCGAGAACTCATCTATTTTACTTCGAGTTCTATAACCCTTTGCTTCGAGTCAAAAATAAAAATACCCGAGCAATGACTCGAGTTAAAACCCTGCACACTACAGAAGTTCACCAGAACTTCAACCTGAAATGTGCACATGCACTGTCACCTTGGCCAACTCCAGCTACGCTAACCCCTTCCTACAAGTCACTTACCATCCCCTAACAGTGATTCAATCCCCTAATCTCCCCTGCAACTCACATTTCAAAATTTCAGGTTGATCAAACAACCTGAAACACAACCACAAACTATATCAACCTGGAAAACCCAATATCATCTCCTTCCCTTCTGATCATCTGTCACCAGTTTCCCCCATTCTCACATCAATACACCACTAACATGAAGCATCTTAATACCCTAAATCCACTAGCTCCTCAGAAAATTCCTAAGTTTTTAGTTCTGTTCCAAACAAAATGCTAGTACTACAGTTTATATAAAATGAAATTTGTTTTACACTTTCTGATTTCTAACATACATCAATGTTATAATCTTCTTTTAAATAGTTAATGATGTTGATATTTGGTTTTATTGAAATGCTTACTGCTGTGTTTGCTTCAGAATTAACAGATTTTTCAAAGTAACAAAATTATGATTTAAGGACATAATTTTATTATTAAACAACATTATCTGTTTGCTCATATTAATTCCTAACAGAAGTTAAACAAGTAAATAAAGTTTTCTACTAAACTTATTTTAAAACAGAAAACTGTAAATCAAGATTTCTGTACTTCCATTTATATCTATGTATATTCACACATTATATTGATCACAAATAAAAGCATACAAGTATATACAATACAACAGATAGATTTCAACTTCTCACAGTAAATAAATAGATAATTAACAGGGCAGTTTCAATCACAGCAGTTTTGAAACAAAGAACAGCATACATATGAAGCTTAGGTTCTGGAAATCTTGTATAAATTTTGATTAAAAAGAAACTATTTTTAAAAGTAAAGGTTTACTCACCTTATTAAATTGAAGAATGCAGAAAACAATTTGATGCAGAGCACAAGCTTAGGCAGATCCATTTTCCAGAAACTGTATGTTAAAATGCATTTGAAATTTGGGTTTTGCAAGATGAAGTTGCTTGTTGATGATGATGCATGCAGACCTATACTTATTGCTCAGATTTCATATTGAAATTGCAACCCAGTTTGAAGTTGAAAAATAGCATGCAGATCCAATTTCAATTGCATAGATTTGAAATTGAATAGATCTTCATTTTGCAGATTTGAGAATTGATTCTTCATTTTGCAATTTATATATTGAGGAAAATGATTACAGATTTGAAGTTATTTGTATAAATTGATTGGCAGATTTGAGGTTGAATGCAGATTTTCAACATGCATTTGTTTTGAGGGGTTTGGATTTACTAAAATTTTGATTTCAGGTTTCAAATGAGAAAAATGTGTTTTTATCAAATGAATCACTATGTTTCTCTTATCAATAATTTAAAAAAAATAAGATTTAAAACCAATGCCACTTGTTAACTTATCATGTTAAATGTTTTACAAGTGTCTACTTAATAGTTTAATTGACTAACACATGTTTATTTCAATATTTAAAAGAGAATTCTAAATTATTAAATGTATTTGAATTTGTCTTAAACCATTTCAAATTAATTTTAGCAATTTTCAAATGTTTATTAACATCTAGTCTTTAAATAAATACATATAAACTATGAACTTCTTTATAAAACTATACATTTACATTTAAATGCTTGTTTAATTATTTAAAATAATATTCTATATGAAACTATATTTCAAAAGAAAAGAATTTTAAAATAAAACAAAACAAAATAAACCTTTATTATAAAATTGAAATTTTAAACTATATTTATTTTTAAAAACAAAATAAATACTTATTTACTTTCTATGAAAATTATAAGGTAGATCTTTTAAAACAAACTATTGAAAAGTTTACAATACTAATTTAAATTAATTTAAATCCATTTACAATTTATTCATTTATATATAAATTAGAAAATACCCTTTATTAAATAATAAATTAAAATTAAAAACCAAATCTTCTATTTACAATGTATAAACATTTATACATCATAAATAAAATATTTTTAAATCAGTTAAGAAAGATTATTTATTACTTAAATATTTTTAACTTTTGAAAACAATATCATTTAACAAACTAAATAATTATTAATTTTCAAAAGAAAATTCCAGTTTAAATTAAATTATTAAATCAATATTTCACATTTTAAAATAATTATCAATGAAATTATTAAATAATTATTGCCTAAATTTCCGGGACATCACATTCCTCCCCCCTTAAAAGAATTTCGTCCCCGAAATTTAAAAGCAAAGGTAATTTAATAATCCCATATAGATTTTAAGTTTAAAATAATAATCAAATACTATCAACCAAATTCTAGCAACCATAGCAACCAATTCAAACAAACAATTCTAATTACCCAAACAAAAATTCTGGATAGAATTTCCTAGAGTTTCCCAGGTACAAACACCGGGACACTCGTCCTACAAAATCTAAACTAACTACACCACTCAGATTTGGAGCTCCTATATATCTAGGTCTACCAATCTAAACAGAATACAGGACTACAGACAAGTCCTGATCAACTCCCAAATCTCACAGAACTACTGATTCTAAAACCAGAGATAAACCATACACGTACTCCCTCAGAGATACGTGAGAAACCAAACAAATTCCAGCCATCCGAACTGGAAATTCAATCCTGTAGAACAAACACTTAATCCTCAAGAGAAAACAGAAAGATCCAAGACAAAACTCAAATTCCTAATGAATCGAGTGCTCAAATTCTGGAATAGCGGCCACCATGCTTCCACTGCGCAACTCTGATTCTAGCATGTTTTTTATGAACACAAGTATAAACTTGATCAACTTATCCCGGAATATTGTTCATCAAATTCCATAAAATCTCGGTAACCTATCCGATTCAGTCACAAACGCCACAACAAAAATTCAACCAGAAACCAGATCCGATAAATCCTGCCAACTTAAACAGATCACACTCAAAGAATCTCCTACAATGCTGAACCACCGGTAAAGCTCCAAGAATCAAGTTGATACAGAACTCAAACATCCACTAGAGATGCTTCAATCCAAACAAAGATCACTCAGAAAACTTCCGAACCATCGCAAGTCACTTTTGCGATTCTACCTAGTTCAGATTCCAAGAAATCGTTCTCACTTCAACAATCAAAACAGCTAAAGTCTTCAAAGAAAAACTAGTGGTCCACGTCTTAACTACAAACATCACACCCAATAGAGCTTACAGAAGAAATGGACAAGCTCCACTATCTGCCCGGACTACTGACAGAAGAATCACAGAGTTTCTGAACCATCGAAGAACAGGCCACTCACTACTGCTGCTGCTGCCGCCAAAACTTCCTTAACCAAAAGCTCATCGAACCTCAAAGCTACACCAGCCTCTTCACAATAGATCCTTCCAGATAGACAGATATCTCTCAGGAAACTCGCTCCCAAACCAAGCTCAAAACACTCTGCCAAACTGAGTCTCAAACTCAAATATAGACAGAACTCCTTCCTAAAGTTTCCAAGATACCATTGCTGGCTTCAGAACTTCCAACTGATCTAAACTCAAGAGAATCCACTCATACGAGTGAAATCCAGCTTACAATCCAAAAATATACTCCGAATCTTGAAACGATTTCCTTCAGAGATCAGTGAAATCCTTCACACCAAACTACCAAACTACTCAAGATGCCCAATACTGCCCTAGCAGATCACATCCAACCTCAAACACTCGAACTCCAACCATTGGTAGTTGTGTTACACACACCACTACCCTATCTACCTTTATTACTTATATTGGAAAACCTGAACAGGTAACCCAACAAATAGGTAGAAATAAATAAACAAATACCTAGGCTCTCCCGGAAAATCGCATCATCCTTAAGAAAGAAAGGGATAGAAAAGAGAAAAGAAAGAAGAAACAACACAAGAATCTCAACAGTGGAACGAATAAATTATATTAATAACATAAGTATTACATAGTATACATCAAATATCAGAGTTACACAGACATATACAACAAATACTAGACAGTTATAAACACCTGTCTAGTTATTACAACTCAATCACAATACAGAAACACTCAGAGATACCAAAACAGCGGAAAACTATATAACTATACGCAGAAGCCTCCTGCTCCATTTGCTCCTCCACAATTCGTCAAAGCTAACCCGAATCCTAACCTGAATTTTCTTGACTACTCATAAAAATTTGAGTACCCAAGAGTAATAGAAAAAAACAGAAATAACTCCGGGTCAGACATGGGTCTGGTGTGAGTAACAGGTTTAGAAAAACCTTTGAAAAGAAAAGGTATCACGTAAGACTTTCCACACATAAACATGGAAAAGTTTTTACCTTACGCTAACCAAAACATTTGATAGGAAATCTGATGATATTATAATAGTGTCTAGGGTTTTCAAGTAAAATACAGAAATAGATGAAATGCTTACATCTCACATTCCAACATAGTTGTGCACAACTAATACGTACGGCACTTATTGGATTTTGGATTCCATCAATGGCTGGGCTACTGGGGTACCGTCCGTCATAGTACGTGTCCTAAATCACCGTATCGAGGATTACTCCCAATCCCCTGCAACACAAAGCCGGACCCGTTCCTTACTGAACAGTTCCAAACAAGACAACCCCGCAGTTGTGATCAGCAACCGCACCACTAAGCCGAAAATAAAGGGACCTCTAGACAGGGATAAATCTTGCTCTCAAGTGGGTGCTACCCACGAAGCTTTGATGCACCTCCCCTGTTTTAGCCATTCCCGGTTGATGAGGCTTGAGGCTACGATTACCTTTATAGGACCTATCACTTAGAATGCTCATCGTCCGCCTGACGATGTTCTGAAAGCATTCAATCCATACAAGTTCGTTCCGGGTTCGAACGAAACCGAAGGCATTATCTCGTTACACTCGTATTGGAATCAACCTCAGAGTTAACGACAATAACCCTTGCACTCTGAATCACCATCTCGAATCTATAAGTACTATTCCCTCAAACTCATTACGGAATAACCCACAGAGTTATACTGACGTATAGCCCTTACACCTCGAGTCTTCACTCGCTCCATTTGGATTAACGACCTAACGTTTAATTGGAATCGATGTGGTTTTCGGATTCCAAATATGGAAACCCGATCCCGGTCTCATCGAAATCCAAAGCGTGTATTTTAAGGTCCAAGTTGTTTTAAAGTTTAAAACAATTCAATTCATTATCTAAATATACACAGATAGATAATTCATCACACACTAGATAATTAACCTTATCATTATCAACAGATAATTCATATCATAATCAGATAATCCATATTATCATCCAAAAACAACCAATGCATCCATATCACATACACTACTCATCTCATAACTGAGATTTACAAACCATACCAATCAATACCCATCATCAAACATAAGCAACTATCTAATGATCACACTATTTATAATTAATTTAAAATGAATTAAATTAATTACTTACTCTCTAATTAAGTAAATTAATTACTTTATCATTAAAATCCTGCTTAACTAAATCATCAATTGATTACAAATCAATTTATAAATCACCATTCCAATATTCATTTCAATTAATCATTATTGATTAACCATCTCTAATTACAATAAGCAATTAGCATTTAATATTAATTATACAAGTTAATTACTTAAACCCCTTACAAATAATTAACTTGAAATTGCTTAATTAATTAATCATTAATTATACCTTAATTTATCAATACCAAATTCATCATTAATTAATTAATTAATGATTACATTTAATCAATCTCTAATATGAATTAATTACATAAGTAATTAATCTTCAATTTAAACAACATATATATATTAATCACCCATGATTAATAATACTAGTAATTAACTACTTTAGTTACTCATCCCATAATTAATTACTCTTAATTAATTATCTTCATTAATCACTTGATTAATTTTCAAAGTAATTTAAATCTAAATTACTTTTAAAATAAATATCTTTAATTACATTCAGTAATTATTAATTAATTACTTCCATAAGTAATTATAAATTCATTAATTACACAAGTAATTATCAATAATCCACAAATGTTTAAATTAATTAAACTTAATTAATCTAAACTAATCACATTAATCAAATTAATTACACTAAATAATTAATTCATTAATTACTTTCATTAAGTAATTAACATAAACAATTGATTATTATTAATTAATTAATCTAATTAATTATCAAAAATTAATCACATTAATTAATTGTAAAAATAATCTTAAGTTAATGACCTTCATTAACATTCTTAATTACTTAATTAAGAATTAACTTATATTAACCATTATTAATTATCAAGTAATTAATCTCTAATTATCAATTAATTAAGTGTTAATTGAAATCTTAATTATCTCTAATTATTTGATTAAATAAATCTTAATCATTAATTAAAATTTAATTAATCATCCTAATTATAGATTAATTAACCTTGATTAATCAAATCTCAAATCTTAATTAATTAACTTTAAAAATTATTAATTACTTAATTAAGCATCCACATTATTGATTAATTAAATAATTAATATTCCATTTAAATTAACTTAACAATTTAAATGAAAAAAATTTAAGTTCTAAATTAAGATACATTCTACTTTATACAAAAGTATTTTAAACAATTTGTTTCAAACAAAATTAAATTTAAAAAAATTTCTTTTTAAATTCAAACTGAATCACAATTTTAAATTTTCATTTCAGAATTCAATCCTAAAAATTAAAACTTTATTTACATCTCTATCTTCATTTTTTAATTCAATTTATTTAACCTTTCCTAACATAGTTAAACAAATCTAAATTTAAAACTTATTTATTTTTAAAACTGACTTTAAAGTCAAACTTCAGGTTTTAAACTGAATTTTAAATTTATTTTAAATTCTTATCCATAATTTAAAACTTACAGCTTTAAATACAAACCAATTTTTCTTTATGCTTGTAAAAGTTTAAAAATCTAATTTAAACTTTCCAGATTTACATTAAATTCAAACTCAAGTTCCATATTTCTATTTTTTCCAGATTTTAAACTTGTTTTTAAATTTCAGTTGCATTTTAAAGTTTACTTTTAAACTAAAACAGAAAAACAGTTTTCTGTCTTTGTTTGAACATTCTAAAATTTTGAATTTAAAAATGATTCAAAATTCAAGATTTAAGCTATTGACTTCAAACTCAAATTTCAGGTTTAAAACTTCCAGTTGAACTCCATTTAACTAATTTTGAAATTTTACTTTTAAATCCAAAAACAGAAAACAGTTTCTGTTTTTGTCTAAAACCAAGCTTGAATCTAAAAGCATTTCAAATTTAATTCAAAGATTTAAAACTTAAAACTTAATTGAGTTTCAAATTAAGTTTCAGGTTCAATTTAGTTCCAGACTTTTGGTTTTGAAATTGACCTTTACTTCAAATTTAGTAAACCTGGAAAACAGGTTTCTGTCTTAGCTTAAGTACAAATAAAATTTTCAAAATTTAAATTATTTCAAATCTAAAATTAAACTAATTGAATTTTATACTTAAATTCAGTTTAAATTTAAATTGAATTGATAAATTTTGTTAATAAATTTGATTTGATTTAATAATTTTCTTTATTTAAATATTTAATTTGTGAATTTATTTTTAATGAACTAATGAATTTGTTTTCTATTTAATAATGTATATGAATTTATATATATTTTAAATAGATAAGTTGTTTTTAAATAAATTAGTATAGCATAATTTTAATAATTTGAAATTAAGAATTGTGATTTATTTTTGATCTAAGCTTTTCAAAAATATTTAATAAAATACTATATGATTTTTAAATATGACAAAAATGTTTTAGTTGGTTTAAAATTCATTTTTGACTTAAAGTTAGAATATTAAAATAAGTTACAAAATGTTTGTGTTAATTCTTTTTAAATATTGATTGATAATTTTGATTTGTAAATTTAATTTGAAATTTAAAATACAATTTAAAATGTGAACATGTATTCATGTAAGTTATTGTAAACTCTTATATAAATTTATTTTAATTGTTTAAAGGTGTAAGAACTAGTTAACTAAGTTTAATTTTCTTTAACCTTAATCAAAATAACAAAACATTTACAAATACATGTGTGAACTTATCATCAATTTAAAGTAACAAATGTAATAGCTCAAGCCATGTGTCATTGTTTGAGTTTGTTTTCCTTTAATTTTAATTTCAATTTAAATCAAACATTTTTATTTAAAACTTGCATATATTCATTTCTTTAGCTCTTTCTCATTCTTCATTCTAAAAAGAAATCTGAAATTTTGTTCATCTCTTCAAACTGCATTTCTCAAATCTGTAAACAACTTGCTTTCAACTCCTCTCTTTTTTCAAATATTCAAAAACCTGCATTTCATCTGGAACATGCATATGAATTTGGAGATAAATGCAAATGAGTCTGGAAACACAAAGGGGCCTGCATTTCATTTGCAAGCATGAAGCCTGCATTTTTTTCAAAATAACCTATGGATTTGCATCTGCATTCAAACTGGAAGCATCTTTTTAAAACAATGTGGCTCTGTTCTTCATATTAGATTTAGGTGAGTAACACCTAATTTAAAATAAATAAGTAGGATTACATGCTTGTTTAAATCTGATGAATTAAATTTGTGCATATGCTTTTTAGTCTTCCTGCCTGTGTATATAAGAAATGTAATGCATGTCAGATCTCCAAGGTTTTGATTGTTATAGTTTAAGTTCAAAATTGAATAAAATCTGTTTGTTTTAGAATAAAGTAAATACAAATTTTATATGATTTAAAATTGAATTATCTTTAACCTGAGATATCAAGTTACACAAAGTGAATTAGCATAAAGGAAATTCAAACTTTATAATTTGATGATTCAGATTTATACATAGCATCATCAAGCAAATATATGAATTCTAAATCAAATATTAAAACTTTTAGTGTTTTAAATGAAGAGCAGATTTGAATATACTGTATTTTACAATTTAGTCAAGTTCAGTTGATGCATGCAATTGAATTGGTTGAAATTGTTTTTGGAGACAGTGTGTTTTTTCAACTTCCACCTAAAATCAAATTCCCACACAAAAATATAAATTTCATTCAAATGTTAGAAATTGCAAAGCTACAGGATTTTAAACCTGAAACTGTTTTGTTTTAAAACTTGATTTAAAACAGAATTTAAAACTTGTTTAAATTTAAAAGTTTCATTTTTAAAAACTTTGAATTTCAAACCTCATTTGAAATTAGATTTAACTTCCATTTAAATCAGATTCTAACTAAAAAAATATGAATTCATTTAAACTAAAAACTGCAAAATTTCTCAGGATTAAAACCTGAATTGTTTTGTGTTTAAATCTTGATTTTAAACAGAATTTAAAACCTTGTTTAAATTTAAAATTTTCATTTTTAAAACCTTGAACTCAAAACTCCATTTTATTTTTATAAACCTTAAAAATAAAAATAAATGTTTAAGAACATTACTTAGATATAAAAGAGAAGTTTAGAACAAAATTACTTGATTAAAATAAATCAAGCTAGAGAATAGATTGATTACATAACTTCAATTCTAAATTAACACTTCATATTTCAAATATTAAAGAAATAATTTTTCTAAGTTTAAACCTTATTTGAAATCAAATTTCATTTCCAAATTCACTTTTAAACATTTGGATATAATCAACATTTTTTTTATACTTTTTACAAACTGGTTTTGAAATCAAAACTGTTTCCAAAGAAAATTTGAAAAACTGCTTTTAACTAAATCTCAAAACCAATTTAAATCTTGTTTAAATCATTTAAATCTGCTCAAAATTTAAAACTCAAATAAACTGTTTTAAATCAAAAATCAGGTTTAAAAGATAACCTGAAACTATTTTAAATCTTGACTTAAACCCAGATTAAATTTTGTTTAAATTTAAGATTCTCATTTTCAAAAACTTTAAATTTCAAACAACATTTTAATTCAGTTTTCAACTTCCACCTAAAATCAAATTCCCACACAAAAATTTAAATTTCATTCAAATGTTAGAAATTGCAAAGCTACAGGATTTTAAACCTGAAACTGTTTTGTTTTAAAACTTGATTTAAAACAGAATTTAAAACTTGTTTAAATTTAAAAGTTTCATTTTTAAAATGTTGGAATTTCAAACCTCATTTGAAATTAGATTAACTTCCATTTAAATCAGATTCTAACTAAAAAAAATATGAATTCATTTAAACTAAAAACTGCAAAATTTCTCAGGATTAAAACACGAACTGTTTTGTGTTTAAATCTTGATTTTAAACAGAATTTAAAACCTTGTTTAAATTTAAAATTTTCATTTTTAAAACCTTGAACTCAAAACTCCATTTGAATTTAGTTTCAATTCATACTTGAATCCAGTTTCCAACTTAAAATATGAATTTCATTCAAAAATTTAAAAACTGCATCATTTCTGGTTTAACCCTGCAAGTAACCCACCCGAGAACTCATCTATTTTACTTCGAGTTCTATAACCCTTTGCTTCGAGTCGAAAATAAAAATACCCGAGCAATGACTCAAGTTAAAACCCTGCACACTATAGAAGTTCACCAGAACTTCAACCTGAAATGTGCACATGCACTGTCACCTTGGCCAACCCCAGCTACGCTAACCCATTCCTACAAGTCACTTACCATCCGCTAACAGAGATTCAATCCCCTAATCTCCCCTGCAACTCACATTTCAAAATTTCAGGTTGATCAAACAACCTGAAACACAACCACAAACTCTATCAACCTGGAAAACCCAATATCATCTCCTTCCCTTCTGATCATCTGTCACTAGTTTCCCCCATTCTCACATCAATACACCACTAACATGAAGCATCTTAACACCCTAAATCCACTAGCTCCTCAGAAAATTCCTAAATTTTTAGTTCTGTTCCAAACAGAATGCTAGTACTACAGTTTATATAAAATGAAATTTGTTTTAGACTTTCTGATTTCTAACATACATCAATGTTATAATCTTCTTTTAAATATTTAATGATGTTGATATTTGGTTTTATTGAAATGCTTACTGCTGTGTTTGCTTCAGAATTAACAGATTTTTCTAACATACTTGAATCTCACAGAACTACTGATTCTAAAACCAGAGATAAACCATACACGTACTCCCTCAGAGATACGTGAAAAACCAAACAAATTCCAGCCATCCGAACTGGAAATTCAATCCTGTAGAACAAACACTTAATCCTCAAGAGAAAACAGAAAGATCCAAGACAAAACTCAAATTCCTAATGAATCGAGTGCTCCAATTCTGGAATAGCGGCCACCATGCTTCCACTGCGCAACTCTGATTCTAGCATGTTTTTTATGAACACAAGTATAAACTTGATCAACTTATCCCGGAATATTGTTCATCAAATTCCATAAAATCTCAGTGACCTATCCGATTCAGTCACAAACACCACAGCAAAAATTCAAGCAGAAACCAGATCCGATAAATCCTGCCAACTTAAACAGATCACACTCAAAGAATCTCCTACAATGCTGAGCCACCGGTAAAGCTCCAAGAATCAAGTCGATACAGAACTCAAACATCCACTAGAGATGCTTTAATCCAAACAAAGATCACTCAGAAAACTTCCGAACTATCGCAAGTCACTTTTACGATTCTACCTAGTTCAGATTCCAAGAAATCGTTCTCACTTCAACAATCAAAACAGCTAAAGTCTTCAAAGAAAAACTAGTGGTCCACCTCTTAACTACAAACATCACACCCAACAGAGCTTCCAGGAGAAATGGACAAGCTCCACTATCTGCTCCGACTACTGACAGAAGAATCACAGAGTTTCTGAACCATCAAAGAACAGGCCACTCACTTCTGCTACTGCTGCCAAAACTTCCTTAACCAAAAGCTCATCGAACCTCAAAGCTACACCAGCCTCTTCACAATAGAGACTTCCAGATAGACAGATATCTCTCAGGAAACTCGCTCCCAAACCAAGCTCAAAACACTCTGCCAAACTGAGTCTCAAACTCAAATATAGACAGAACTCCTTCCTAAAGTTTCCAAGATACCATTGCTGGCTTCAGAACTTCCAACTGATCTAAACTCAAGAGAATCCACTCACACGAGTGAAATCCATCTTACAATCCAAAAATATACTCCGAATCTTGAAAAGATTTCCTTCAGAGATCGGTGAAATCCTTCACACCAAACTACCAAATTACTCAAGATGCCCAATACTGCCCTAGGAGATCACATCCAACCTCAAACACTCGAACTCCAACCATTGGTAGTTGTGTTACACACACCACTACCCTATCTACCTTTATTACTTATATTGGAAAACCTGAACAGGTAACCCAACAAATAGGTAGAAATAAATAAACAAATATATATTTATATATATTCAAAATTACAAATACGCTCTCTCAAGAAGGACACCACTATAGAGCCTAGGTATTCGCTCAACCTAATGCTCTGATACCACGTTGTAACGACCCAACTTCCAAACTCCAGGAAGTCACATCGCTAAGAAGAAAGAAAGGGATAGAAAAGAGAAAAGAAAGGAAAGAAAGAACAGACAACATCAGAATCTCACAGCGGAATCGAATAAATTATAATATATCACATATTACTTTACATAGTATCATATACATCAGAGTAATACCACTAGTACAACACAAACTAGACAGTTATAAACATCTGTCTAGCAATTACAATTCAAATACATCAGAGAGAACAGACACAACACAAAACACAGCGGAACCACTAAATATATCTACACGTTGAAGCCTCCTGCTCCATTATCTCCTCCAGAACACGTCAAAGCAATCCTGAATCACTTGACAACTCATACATAATATGAGTACCCAAGAGTTTAATAAAACAGAAAATAAACACTCAGGTCAGAAAGGGGTCTGGTGTGAGTAAATGGGGATAAAAGTTGCTTAACTTTAGAAAAATCCTTTGAAAATAAAGGTATCACGTAAGACTTCCCACACATAAACATGGAAAAGTTTTTACCTTACGCTAACAAAAACATTTGATAGGAAATCCAGTGACATTATAATAGTGTCTAGGGTTTTCAAAATAAAATACAGAAATAGCTGGAATGCTTACATCTCACGTTCCAACATAGTTAGGCACAATCAAAACCGTACAGGCACTTATTGGATTTTGGATTCCATCAAAGGCAGGGCTACTGGGGTACCGCCCGTCACAGTACGTGGCCTAGATCACCGTACCGAGGAGTACTCCTACTCCCCTGCAACACAAAGCCGGACCCGTTCCTTACTGAACAGTTCCAAACAAGACCACCCCGCAGATTGGTCGTCACCAACTGCCACACAGCCGAATATAAAGGGACCTCTAGAAAGGGGTAAATCTTGCTCTCAAGTGGGGGCTATCCACGAAGCTTTGCTGCACCTCCCCTGTTTTAGCCATTCCCGGTTGATGAGGCTTGAGGCTACGATTACCTTTATAGGACATATCAATCTTAGAATGCTCATCGTCCACTTGACGATGTTCTGAAAGCATTCAATCCATACAAGTTTGTTCCGGGTTCGAACGAAACCGAAGGCATTATCTCGTTACACTCGTATTGGAATCACCCTCAGAGTTAACGACGATAACCCTTGCACTCTAAATCACCATCTCGAATCTATAAGTACTATTCCGTCAAACTCATTACGGAATCACCCACAGAGTTATACTGGCGTATAGCCCTTACACCTCGAGTCTTCACTTGCTCCACTTGGGTTAACAACCTAACGTTTAATTGGAATCGATGTGGTTTTCGGAATTCCAAATATGGAAACCCGATCCCGGTCTCATTGAAACCAAACGCCATCTTAATGTCCAAGTTATACTTAAAGGTTAAACAATTAACTTATTTCATTATTATCTTTTTTACAGAGATAGATAAACTACATCTAACAATAGATAAGCACATTCATATCATAACAGATAATCTGTATCATCCATAAACATATAATCATCACAACCAAATAATCCATCACAAACCATCATACTTAAACCAATCATCCATATCATACAGATACAACTAATCTCATTACTGAGATCACAAACATTCAATCAATAACATCCATAAGCAATGATTTATTAACCATCAATTATAATTAATTTAAAATGAATTAAATTAATTACAACCATCTCTAATTAATTTAAATTAAATTAAATTAATTAACAAATTTAAATCTTGCTTAACATCCATTAATTAATTAACCCAGTTAATTAATCATTCACTAAGTATTTAACTTGATTAAACAACTCTGATTAATCATTTACTAATTACAATAAGTAATTAGTATTAAATTAATTTCATAAATTAATTAACCTTATTCATAAGTAATTAACATTTAATTACTTCATTTATTAATTAATTATAATTAATTATATTTATCCTTAATTAATTACAATTAATTAATCACTTAATTAATTAATTATTACTTAATTAAACAATCCTTAATTACATCATTAATTAAAATAATTAATGATCTCTAATATTTAAATAAATTACTTAATTAAAATTAATTGCATTTAGTAATTAATCCAATTATTAATCACCTTGATTAATATCAAATTAATTAATTAACTATCTTTAATTACTTATTTATAAATTTATTAACCAATAACTAATCATTAATTAATTCCTTAATTAATTACAAAAGTAATTATCCAAATTACTAATTACATTCCAGTAATTATAAAGTAGTCCTGCTCCATTAACTACATTAAGTAATTACACTTAAAATCATCAAATGATTTATTAAAATTAATAAAACTGAATTAATTAACTTAACAAATCACAATCCAAATTAATAAGTAATTAATTCCTTAATTACTTAACAAATTACAATTAATTAGATTCAATTAATTAATCTAATTAATTATCCAAAATTAATTTCCTTAATTAATTACTAAATTATCCTTAGATAATTATCATCATTTATTAATTAACATATTTCATTAATTATATACTTAAGGAAATTTAAATTAGATTAATAAAACATTTCTAATTAATATTAATCTAAACCATTATTTAAGAATCAAATAATTAAGTAAATCCTTAATTATCTTAAAGATTTTCAAAATAATTTAACTACTAATCAAATGACTCATTTAAATTCAAAATGTATTAAAACAATACATTTCTAAAAATTAAATTCAAATTCCAATTTATTTAAAGATTCAAATGTTTAATTATTTAAACATTAATTCAACTTAAATAATTATAAACCTTAAAAATAAAAATGAATGTTTAAGAACATTACTTAGATATAAAAGAGAAGTTTAGAACAAAATTACTTGATTAAAATAAATCAAGCTAGAGAATAGATTGATTACATAACTTCAATTCTAAATTAACACTTCATATTTCAAATATTAAAGAAATAATTTTTCTAAGTTTAAACCTTATTTGAAATCAAATTTCATTTCCAAATTCACTTTTAAACATTTGGATATAATCAACAATTTTTTTATTTTTTTTACAAACTGGTTTTGAAATCAAAACTGTTTCCAAAGAAAATTTGAAAAACTGCTTTTAACTAAATCTCAAAACCAATTTAAATCTTGTTTAAATCATTTAAATCTGCTCAAAATTTAAAACTCAAATAAACTGTTTTAAATCAAAAATCAGGTTTAAAAGATAACCTGAAACTATTTTAAATCTTGACTTAAACCCAGATTAAATTTTGTTTAAATTTAAGATTCTCATTTTCAAAAATTTTAAATTTCAAACAACATTTTAATTCAGTTTTCAACTTCCACCTAAAATCAAATTCCCACACAAAAATTTAAATTTCATTCAAATGTTAGAAATTGCAAAGCTACAGGATTTTAAACCTGAAACTGTTTTGTTTTAAAACTTGATTTAAAACAGAATTTAAAACTTGTTTAAATTTAAAAGTTTCATTTTTAAAAAGTTTGAATTTCAAACCTCATTTGAAATTAGATTAACTTCCATTTAAATCAGATTCTAACTAAAAAAAAATATGAATTCATTTAAACTAAAAACTGCAAAATTTCTCAGGATTAAAACACGAACTGTTTTGTGTTTAAATCTTGATTTTAAACAGAATTTATAAATTTAAAATTTTCATTTTTAAAACCTTGAACTCAAAACTCCATTTGAATTTAGTTTCAATTCATACTTGAATCCAGTTTCCAACTTAAAATATGAATTTCATTCAAAAATTAAAAAACTGCATCATTAAAGGTTTAACCCTGCAATTAACCCACCCGAGAACTCATCTATTTTACTTCGAGTTCTATAACCCTTTACTTCGAGTCAAAAATAAAAATACCCAAGCAATGACTCGAGTTAAAACCCTGCATACTACAGAAGTTCACCAGAACTTCAACCTGAAATGTGCACATGCACTGTCACCTTGGCCAACTCCAGCTACGCTAACCCATTCCTACAAGTCACTTACCATCCGCTAACAGAGATTCAATCCCCTAATCTCCCTTGCAACTCACATTTCAAAATTTCAGGTTGATCAAACAACCTGAAACACAACCACAAACTCTATCAACCTGGAAAACCCAATATCATCTCCTTCCCTTCTGATCATCTGTCACCAGTTTCCTCCATTCTCACATCAATACACCACTAACATGTAGCATCTTAACACCCTAAATCCACTAGCTCCTCAGAAAATTCCTAAATTTTTAGTTCTATTCCAAACAGAATGCTAGTACTACAGTTTATATAAAATGAAATTTGTTTTACACTTTCTGATTTCTAACATACATCAATGTTATACTCTTCTTTTAAATAGTTAATGATGTTGATATTTGGTTTTATTGAAATGCTTACTGGTGTGTTTGCTTCAGAATTAACAGATTTTTCAAAGTAACAAAATTATGATTTAAGGACATAATTTTATTATTAAACAACATTATCTGTTTGCTCATATTAATTCCTAACAGAAGTTAAACAAGTAAATAAAGTTTTCTACTAAACTTATTTTAAAACAGAAAACTGTAAATCAAGATTTCAGTACTTCCATTTATATCTATGTATATTCACACATTATATTGATCACAAATAAAAGCATACAAGTATATACAATACAATAGATAGATTTCAACTTCTCATAGTAAATAAATAGATAATTAACAGGGCAGTTTCAATCACAGCAGTTTTGAAACAAAGAACAGCTTACATATGAAGCTTAGGTTCTGGAAATCTTGTATAAATTTTGATTAAAAAGAAACTGTTTTTAAAAGTAAAGGTTTACTCACCTTATTAAATTGAAGAATGCAGAAAACAATTTGATGCAGAGCACAAGCTTAGGCAGATCCATTTTCCAGAAACTGTATATTAAAATGCATTTGAAATCTAGGTTTTGCAAGATGAAGTTGCTTGTTGATGATGATGCATGCAGACCTATACTTATTGCTCAGATTTCATATTGAAATTGCAACCCAGTTTGAAGTTGAAAAATAGCATGGAGATCCAATTTCAATTGCACAGATTTGAAATTGAATAGATCTTCATTTTGCAGATTTGAGAATTGATTCTTCATTTTGCAATTTATATATTGAGGAAAATGATTACAGATTTGAAGTTATTTGTATAAATTGATTGGCAGATTTGAGGTTGAATGCAGATTTTCAACATGCATTTGTTTTGAGGGGTTTTGATTTACTGAAATTTTGATTTCAGGTTTCAAATGAGAAAAATGTGTTTTATCAAATGAATCACTATGTTTCTCTTATCAATAATTTAAAAAAAAATAAGATTTAAAACCAATGCCACTTGTTGACTTATCATGTTAAATGTTTTACAAGTGTCTACTTAATATTTTAATTGACTAACACATGTTTATTTCAATATTTAAAAGAGAATTCTAAATTATTAAATGTATTTGAATTTGTCTTAAACCATTTCAAATTAATTTTAGCAATTTTCAAATGTTTATTAACATCTAGTCTTTAAATAAATACATATAAACTATGAACTTCTTTATAAAACTATACATTTACATTTAAATGCTTGTTTAATTATTTAAAATAATATTCTATATGAAACTATATTTCAAAAGAAAAGAATTTTAAAATAAAACAAAACAAAATAAACCTTTATTATAAAATTGAAATTTTAAACTATATTTATTTTTAAAAACAAAATAAATACTTATTTACTTTCTATGAAAATTATAAGGTAGATCTTTTAAAACAAACTATTGAAAAGTTTACAATACTAATTTAAATTAATTTAAATCCATTTACAATTTATTCATTTATATATAAATTAGAAAATACCCTTTATTAAATAATAAATTAAAATTAAAAACCAAATCTTCTATTTACAATGTATAAACATTTATACATCATAAATAAAATATTTTTAAATCAGTTAAGAACGATTATTTATTACTTAAATATTTTTAACTTTTGAAAACAATATCATTTAACAAACTAAATAATTATTAATTTTCAAAAGAAAATTCCAGTTTAAATTAAATTATTAAATCAATATTTCACATTTTAAAATAATTATCAATGAAATTATTAAGTAATTATTGCCTAAATTTCTGGGACATCACATTTTCCCCAACAATCTATCTTTCCAGCACTCGAATGCTCGACACGTGAATACCATGGATGTTTTATTTTTGACTTTGAGGATCGAAAAGGCGGGTCGTTACAAGTAGAAATTTCAGAAAATTCCTAAATTATAGAAAGATGAATAATTTTCATAGACCTTAAAAATTTTGTGCAATGTGAGTGTAATTAATGTTACAACTATGATGAACTTGGTCATTTGCAAAGAGGCTGTATATATCAAAAAAAATTAAAATTCATGCCTGTCACCGATTCAAGCAAAAAGATAAAGAGCGCTTACACTGCAATTTTAGACGATTTTGATACAACATCAAGTGACACAAACCAAATATAGAAAATGTTAATATGTGATTCACAGCAGTAGAAGATTAATCGGATCAGAACAAAGGACGGCAGCAAAAATGGTACTTTCTACATTTATTTAATTTTATTTGAAATTATAAAATTTAGGAATAAGTATAGATTAATAACAATAACTTTATCTTAGTATATGTTTACATATATAGGAATATATTGCCTTTGTTCAAAATTTGAATTTTTCGGCTTATATATCAATATATGTTACGTGAGTATGTCAACGGACATGGAAGAAAATTGAAGAATCTTTTCAAATTCAAACTTTTGAATAATCCCCTATTTGCATTAATTTGAAAGACTAAAAATGTGTCTTTTCAACTGAAAATTTTTAGTTCACTCTCTATTAAATCATCGCATTCCTATCGCTTCACTCACTCATACTTAATGTCAAAATTCAATTTCATTCTTCACTCTCCCACTTTCAGAACTTCAAAAACATGTCTTCCTCAAGCCAATGCTCCTTATCTAAAGCCAGTAGGCCCACCAGAAAGATTAAAAGTCAACTTCATAATGATAAAGATTCCATTGGAACCTATATTGAGTATGTTACTTATAGAAAAGTATTTTCAGAAAGATTTGCAAATTTTTAATGAATTTTCTTCTTATAATTTACAAGATAGGGGAATTAATTTAAAGGACAAAATTTTGAATATTTTTAACATCAAGGACACGACCTCAATATTTTAACCACAAGGACAAACATTCTCCTAAAAATTAATCATAAGGACAAACATTCTTCCAAAATTATTCATAAGGACAAGCATTCTTGCAAAACTGCTACCGAACTAAAAAATGATACATAAAAACTACTACCGATAACTACAAACTGATGCCTAAAAAATGTTATCTATAACTAAAAATTGATACCTAAAGAAAGTTGTCTATCTGACAAAAATACTAAAGGTCTGATCTTGAGGCTAAAATGCTGAGTAATTTTGTCTTTGATAATAATTTCCTGTTATAAGATATTACCTTAAAACACAATATTTTTAGTTTAACCAATTTATTTAAAAATGATTTTTATTGCTATCCCAATTTGGTCAAAATGTATTTAGCAAATTTAAAGGGAAAGTTTGAAGAAGAATGTCAAATTTGGAGTAGTGTAAAAGACACTATTATTATTTTGGATCATGAAATTTTAGGACAAATTCTTAGTTATAAAAGTAGTGGAAATAACCGCTCCACTTTTAAAATTGATTATGGTGATAAAGTAGTTATGCACAATTTTTTATAATGATAAAGAGATGGTTTTAAGGGCAAAAATCTTAGGCCTAAAGGAAGACTAGTGAGTTTTATTTTAAAGACAAAGTATTACACAAAGATGGGTAATTAAAATAACCCCACTCAAAAAGTTTTCCAAACTCTTTTTGTTGTTTTTAGATAATATGGTATAAATTGGGCTCTAATGATTTTTATGATTTTGTTCAGGAGAAAATCTCTAGGCATGAGAGCATAAGTTATCACGCTGTGTATCTTACAAGAATTTTCAATTATTTCGGTATCGATCTAAGAGATAAAAAATTGCCCCATAAATTTTTCGACAAAACTAACCTCTTTTATATGCACGTCCCACTTGAATTTGAACCCTATTAAGCTCTTGTTGAAAAGGAAGAAAAATTAGCATGAGAAAAAAAGCAAGAAATTCGACAACAAAAAGAAAAAGGTGACGATATGGAAATTAAAGAGGAGGAAGAGCAAGAAGTGAAAGAAGAGAAAATGGATATTTCCCTAGAAAGCTTTGACAAACATTCTCACTATTCCAACAAAGGTATTCCCAAAAACCAAGAGAAGCTTCTCAACAAGAAAAGGAAGCTTTAATGCCCTTTTAGTGAAATGTTCGCTTCTCTCTCCCACAAAGTGGACAAATGTAATAACCCGAATTCCAATGGGTCAGAATTTTTCGCAAAAATACTAAAATCTAAGCCCACTGAAACCCAAGTTGGGTTTCTGGTATCCTGCAAATAGACAAGGACAAATATATCAAAACTCGGATAAATATCGCACGGCGGAACTGACTAAAATATAATAGTAAGTAAATACTCACCAATATAATAACACTTTCTAAACAAGTGTCTCAAAGCAGGAAAGTCTCTGACATCTACCTAACCTATTGGATCTTATGAAGAGGGGGTCGGAATTTGAGTTATCGTGAATGGACAAATTATATATCTCTAAGCTTAATTCTACATATACCATTTTATTTCCATTTACTGTTATATTAGGTTTATAAGGGTTATAATACTCTCGCCTCAGTGCGTGAATCGTGCCCATCTACTCCCTAGTAGATCAAAACCTAATAACTGATATATATATATATATATATATGTAGCTATATGCCCAATGACCGCATCGGTCCTAGATACTATCCATAGTACCTTCCATATCACTGGAGCCTGTGTAGGATTTCCGGTATCCTACAAATAGGCAAAGACAAATATAGCAGAGCTCAGATAAATATCTCACAGTGGAACTGACTAAAATATAATAGTAAGTAAATGCTCACTAATATAATAACACTTCTAGACAAGTGTCTCAAAGCTGGAATGTCTCTGTTATTAACCTAACCTATTGGATCTTATGAGGAGGGGGTCAAAACTTAAGTTCTGATGAATGGACAAATTATACATTTCTAAGATTAATTCAACGTATACTGTTTTATTTCCATTTACTATTATATTAGGTTTATTGGGTTCATAATACTCTCGCCTCAGTGCATGAATCGTGCTCATCTACTCCTTAGTAGATCAAAACCTAATAACCGATATATATGTGGCTATATGCCCAATGACCGCATCGGTCCTAGATACTGCTTATAGTACCTTCCATATCCTCCTCGTAAAGGACTCCATCGTCTTGCTTCTATGGCATTTTGTGACTACATATATAAAGGACTGCCTCATAAGGCCTACAATACAGATGTTCCATCGTCTACAATGGAAACCTAAAATGTGTCTGCACTAGTCCATACTAATGCTCGAACATCCATAACGTACCACCCAGTGCATACCTTAAGGACTATATGTAATCGTTCCGTCTACTCCCTAAATCCCGCTTAACAAGGTCTACCTTGTACGAAACGTGGTCGGGGATTTTCTGTTTCTGTAAAGGAATGTCCTATTAGGCCAGCAATAAAGATATTCTATTTGGTCTGTCGCTTTTCTTATCGTGGCTATGGCCGCACATAGCCACCCCTCAACTAATCGAAAATCTCTAAAGAGCTAAGTGGTCGTTCCTAACTGCAAACAATCTAAACATCCGATTGGTTGCACCCCTCATCCAATGTCTCCATAGTGAAAGGTTCATTGGACTGTTGGTTTAAATCTAATCTTTCCCGAACTCGCTTCTTGGTTTTTATGCTGGCCCGATATCTGCATGCGACTATCCTTTTGGGTCACGCCTACTAAAAATCACTTGAAAGTACTGGGACCTACGAATATCCTACTCCAAACATCAAGCCCTTTTAACTGCCTACAATGGTCCTGCCATGCAAAAAGCAGTCAAGGCATACTCTTTTGAAGGAACACCTACGGACCTGCCTCTAGAGGACTACTCCGCTACACCTACCCTAGAGGGACATCCTAGAGAACTCTTACATCCCGTTGAAGTCTCATACTTCCTTCTAGCCCAAAATAACTAAGTTGGACGTGCTTCTTTTATGATAAAATCTGCGATGAATTGCTTTGTTGGGCTCTTCATCCTTTGGGCTGCTTCAAACGTATCTCACTCTTTTATTAGACCCTAAGTCTAATCATTTATTTGCGTTTAGTTTACTTTTCTTATTCTGGTTTGGCTATTTATTTACCCTAATTAGCATAAGCTTGTCCCAACCTCACCTAACTAGTCTGAGACCATCAGTTCATGACTGAAAGGTAATGCTTTTGGTATGAGCCACTTCTATTATCTTGCTTATTAACTTAATTTAGATCTTAAGTTTATTAAAATAAGCCTTTTCTATTATTCCTGCTCTATTTGCTAATTAACTTAACTTTAGTCTTAAATAGGCCTTTTCTGTTCTTTCTACTTAATTATAACCTATGTTAATCTGTACATTATAAATATAATTACAAGCGTCTCTTTTCCGTTCGAGTCTGTCTTCTTTTATTATGATATTGAATTCTCTTTAATTCTCTTATATTATATGAAAATCTTGGCTTGGGACTACATCCAATTTTCATAAATTTACTTGTCATAATAACTGCTTTACTTTTTATTCTATTATTTACACAGTAAATGCAGGTCTAGGTACATTTCTGTTTATAGCTTCTAGTCTTATCTAATAAACAACTTGATTCCTTCAATTCTTTACTTCTTTTTATATTCTAGGAAGTAGTTCTATTCTTGTAACGACCCAGAATTTCGATCATTTGAAATTCATATATTTAATTAGTTTTAAATGTCCAAAAGTAAATTTTATAACTTGAATAACTTATATTTCGAATATCTGGATTTGATTGGATAATTAAATTGTTAATTTAATATTTGAAATTGTGACGCCCCACCTCTATACCCACGCTAGCCAAGGACACTACAGGGTAATGCCGTCAACTAACACGGAGAATAAGGCTGGATAGGAGGGACCATCTATAGCCTTGCTTTAACTATATATCAAATACGTCGACAATAATCATAGCAAACAGATCGACACATCCAATGAATACTTAAAACAAAACCATAGGTGGCTGGAGAATCTATCAGAACAGAATATAACAACTCAACTGTAATATACATCACAGAACAGTAATCCATCACATACACATATACTGACACATAACAGAGTATACAAAATAATACACGTCAAGTGGTATAGCAAACCACAATATACAGATGAATCCAAAAGAATACATATATCAGAGTTGCAACAAAAAGGACTACACAAAAAGCTATGACAAAAAGGAACAAGCTGGATGTCCATGCGGAAGAAAAATAGGCTAAGTCCAAAAGCACCTAACCTGAAACAACTCGGTCTGACCCGAGTATAAATACCCGGGTCAGTCTAGCTAAACAAATCAGTTAGATAAACTGAACAACAATAAACCTGCAAGGTTACAAAGCATAACAAATATCTCTAAAAGAGATAACACAATCATCTAACAAAAGTTGAATCATATCATAACAAAACAAGCCTCATTTCATCGGCAACATATTAAACAAAGGATATGAATATCCCAAAACAAGCCATAAAGGCAAATAACAAATACCAATAAGGTATACAAGTTCCACAAGGAAATCGCTATATATCGTGCGGCTCAAAAAGACCTACACCGAAGAGCAATACCGAGGGAATATACATATCAATGAAACATCATAAAATTGCTCGAGCTTAGAACTGTATAAATAAGGATCCATGAGCCCGAAGACTCCAAACCCAATATCACTCGAGCGGCTCATAAAGACCTAACTCCGAAAGCGATACAATAGGGTAACCCAATATCACCCATGCGGCTCATAAAGACCAACATAGAAAGCGATACTATAGGGAAACAAACCCGAAGGCACAAACCCGAAGGCACAAACCCGAAGGCAACAAACCGTAGTGGTGAAGGTCAAAGATCCAGTACTGGACACCACTAACTGGCGGAATGTGTCATAACTCTCAAAAAGGAATCCGAAAAGTGTTAACGTGAGTCCCATAACCACTCGTTCGCACTAAAAGGTTTACTATCCGTCAGTCACTTTCACACTCAAAGCAGTACAAAGTTCACCTCATATCATCGGTAAACCAAACCCGAAGGTTAAAACGATCAATTGAATAGGTCGGGGATTAATCGGAAGGATAAACGCACAGATTCATGGTCCGTGTTTTGCCCAACCATTTAATCACCCTTCCACTTCGCTCGAAGTGCGAAATTGTACGTGTGGTTTAAATAGAATTTATAAATCGGAGAAGTGAACTTTTAATACAATTTGAAGAAATAATTTATAAAAACCCGTGAATGAATTCAAAAAGGAATTATCAAGGTCAAATATGCATAAGCAACTAATTGGAATCAATATGCATCGATCAAATTTGGAAAATTAAACGAACCAGGCAAATTGGCCAAAAACAGCATATTCAGACGTCTGAAAGAAGGGATTCAGACGTCTGAATCTGGAAATCAATTTATTTTCCAAAACAGAATTCAGACGTCTGAATCCAAACTTTCAGACGTCTGAAATAGGCAATATTTTGCCTATTTCCTTTCTGGTTGAAATTTAGGCAATTCAGACGTGTGGAAATATAATTTCAGACGTCTGAATCTGGGGATGAAAATGTTCCCCAGAACAATATTCAGACGTCTGAAATAAGGGTTTCAGACGTCTGAAACTCAATGTTCAGGCATTTCCTGAACCTGGGCCAACTATGGCCAAACAAATCGAAAGCAATCGGATGCGTGTTGATTATGGGCTTATGTCAAATGACTGCCCAACCTTAATGACACACCCAAACACTCCGAACAACATAAACATCAACCATATAAGGTTTTACATAGATTTGGCTTCAAAAATCATAATTTGGCAATTTCACCAAAAGAATCCAAATCGAAAGCAAAAGCATATGAACAAGTGTTAGGAATCCATACCCAACGTTAATGATATCGTAAGAAGTAGATGTGAGTTTAAAACTCACTTTTTAACCCAAAACAAAGAAGAAGAAGCTCAAACACAAGGAGAAGACCAACCAATCTCTACTTCAACTCAACTAGCTTCAATCTAAAATCAAAACAAGTATTTCCTAAATTTAGGTTTAGGAATTTTTGAGATTGAAGAGAGAAAGAGAAGATGAAGAGGAGGCTTACCTATGGCTTCTCTTTGATTTTGGAGCAAGATTCAAGTTTGCAAGAAGAAACTAGGGCTTGGAATTTCTATTTCCCATTCCTTTCCACCATTTTCAGTTGAAGCTTGAGTTTAAGAAACGAGAATGAGTGAATGGAAGGAGAGAAAGGGCTGAGTTGGTTTAAAGAACAGTTTGGGTGAAACCCAAACCCAAAAGCCCACTTAGCAAATAGCAAAATTCGACTTACTCCAAACATATCAAAGCTTATACTCAAAAAGATCGCAAACGCCATTTTGAACTCAATGAAAGTGGTTTCGAGTCCTAATTCGGCCATTTGCAAAAAGTAACATTTCGGATCCAAAAATCCGACTAACAACGCTATATTCAAATCAAACATTTAAATATATAATCGTTAAATATGCAGGTTGTTACAGATCTCCCCTCCTTACAAAATTGCGTCCCCGCAATTCCCAAAGACGATATTTGTAACAACTACATACATACAACATTTAAAAGAAAGGAAAATAAGCTCGAGATGAAAAGATATACTCACCGTTTCTAAGCAAAGATAGAAAACCCGGATAAGATCGCTCAATAAATTCCCTGGTTTTCCAAGTATAGTCATTGGGATTAGCGGACCATTGAACTTTAACGAGCGGCACGTCCTTATTCCGAAGGTGTCGCACCTCCGTGTCAAGTACACGAATAGGTTGTTGTACAATAGATAAGTCCGGTGAGATCTCAAGCTCTTGCAAATCAGGAGAATCAATAACAGAATCTGACTCCCGAAGACACTTCCGAAGTTGAGAGACGTGAAACACGTCATGAATGCCAGATAAATGAGCAGGAAGTGAAACTCTATAAGCCACAGGGCCAATACGTTCAGTAATAGAAAATGGTCCTATAAAGCGAGGAGCCAATTTCCTAGTCGTACTGAAACGCATAACCCCCTTTCAAAGGAGAAACACGAATAAAAACAAGATCGCCGATCGAGAACTCGAGAGGCTTCCTACGGTTGTCCGCGTAGGATTTCTGGCGACTCTGTGCCTCTTTCATTCTCAATCGAATAAGATCAATCTTCTCGGAAGAATCACGAACAAAATCTGGACCAAGAATAAGCTTCTCTCCAGATTCTAACCAACATGAAGGTGATCGACATGGCCTTCCGTATAAAGCTTCGAAAGGAGCCATACCGATACTAGACTGAAAACTATTGTTGTAGGAGAACTCTACAAGAGGTAGGTGATCCTCCCAACAACCACCTAAATCAAAAATACAAATACGGAGAAGATCTTCCAAGATACGATTCACCCGTTCAGTCTGTCCGTCAGACTGCGGATGATAAGCTGTACAAAAATTAAGCGTTGTTCACAAAGCTTGCTGAAGACTCTGCCAAAAATGACTCGTGAATAAAGAATCATGGTCACTCACAATAGAACTAGGAACACCGTGAAGTCTCACGATTTCCTTGACATACAAATTAGCCAAATGTGAAGTAGACCTATTAGACTTAATAGGAATAAAATGAGCAGACTTAGTGAGGCGATCAACAATAACCTAATGCTAGAATGGCCCGATCTCGAACGAGGTAGGCCGTCAATGAAATCCATAGAAATCTGATCCTATTTCCACAATGGAATCTCTAGGGGCTGAAGAAGACCAGAAGGACGCTGTTGTTCGGCCTTAAAACGCTGACAAGTTATGCAATTATTCACATAACTCGCCACATCGCGTTTCATGCCTTCCCAATAATAAAGACGATGCATGTCGGCATACATCTTACTACTACCAGAATGAATGGTATACTTAGAGCGGTGACAATCATCAAGAATGTCATGCCTAAGCGCAAAATCAGAAGGCATAAAAAGACGGTTCTTCTTGCGAAGACACCCATGAGAATCAATGCTGAAATCCCGCAACGCCTCATCACAGGATCCAGACACACAAAGCTGAATAAGATGCAACAAATCAGGATCACGCCGTTGGGCATCGGCAATACGATCCAATAAAATGAGTCGAGCTCCCAAACTAAATAATAGAATAGGTGAATCAGAAGATGAAGCTCGATCACGAATTTCACTAAAAGATAGAGTCTCAAGAATATCCCATTCGGCAAGACTCATAGAAACAACAGCCGAATGTTTGCGACTAAGCGCATAAGCAACAAGATTACCCTTACTAAGGGTTCACTGGATATTAAAATCATAAGAGGCAAGAAACTTGAGCCAACGTTGTTGACACAAATTAAGTTCCTTGTGAGAAAATAGATATTTTAAAAATTTTTGATCGAGGAGGAGAACAAATTTCTCCCCAAAAAACCATGACGTCACACTAAAAGTGAAATCAATAGCCGCGAGCACTAGATCATAAGTGGCATATCTAGTCTTGGTAAGCTTTAATGGTTTAGAAACATAAGTGATAGCACGTTCTCTTTTGCAAGGGAACGACATCCAAACCAATACGATTAGCTTTGGAACAAAAGATAAAGTCTTGGTTCCCATCGGGAATCCTAAGAATAAGAGTATCGGGAAAGAGTTCTTTTAAATAATATTCTTTTTCAAAAAGCTAAAACTTCCAAAATTACAATTATCTTTATGTAATCATTTTTCTAGAAAAATTTACCTTTTATAAGTCAATTTATTATGTCAAATTGTCTCATCAAAGCGTTTAGGAGATTCCTATCGATAACGTTGATCAAGCGCATCGACCAGAATTCTTAAAGCACTCAATGGGCAATACAATCACAAAATCATCTTCTATATAATGAAAATGGCTCTTAAAAACTTTACGAATACTCTTTATTCGTTTCAAGAACAAAAATCCTACTTATAAATATCTTATGAAAAAGATTTGCAAAATTTTAAATTGCTAATTTCATCCAAAATCAATAAATACAAAAGGGGAATCATCGAGATATTCGCAAAATACTCAATTCATAAAATGGATGAAATGGGCTAGACAAATTGAATGACATAATAATTCATTCATAAGAATCACAACGAGTGCGGAATGCGGTAAGTGGAGTGCTAACCTCCGCACTCGTAGCCAAATGAAAACTGGTGGCAAGGTCGAGCTGAAAAAGACCTTAACACCACTCAAAAGAATGCTTAGGTGATAATCCTAAGACAAGGCCAAAAATACTAGAATATTCTCAAACTACATGAATGAGAGAAGCAACACTCTCCTCATCATGAGGGCTTGAAGAATAAAATGATGCCATCAAATTGGAATCGAAATCACAAAGAAAATAGAAATCTGTTTAACAGATTGAAAATGTCGAGGATGAATAGTCCACTCGGGATATAGGACATGGCTTCATAATAATTAAGTCAATCCTTTAAAAATATCAGTTTCGAAGCCTAAATAACGCATAACATGCAAATTGGCTCGGAAAGAAAAACCACATAAAACAACCTCGACATCAATACAAGCAATTTGAGCATTGCAGATCCACCAATTCGGATTCGCAATTCTCAAAGAAGTAACCATACAAGAAACATCCAAAGACAAAGAGCTTCTTCGATACGAAAGAATGTGAATCCCCCGTATCGAAGAGAACTCGAATACAATAGTCAAGAAATAAAATAGAACCTTCCAAAACAGAAGGAGATATACCTTTTCCCCAAGAAGAACCTCCAGAAGCATCCGCTATATTTAGCCTTCCTGACAGAAGATTACTCGGAGCAATAGGACAAGTGGAACAACGATGGCCTTCCTTCTTGCAGTAGCGGCAGAAGAGAGGCTTAGTACAAGCTCGAATCATATGATCAGATGAACCACAATTGAAACACTTATGAATGGAATGTGTTTCAACAGACTGAGACTGAGAATTAGATTCAACAGGCTTTTTCTTCTTGGAAGGGAAAAATTTCCTCTTACCGAATGGAAACTGCTTTTTGTTGGTGTTCTTGCGAACCCCAACATCATCCCCACAATCACACTCCTTCTCGAAGGCTTCGAGATGAAGTGCCGAATCAACCAACTCCTCAAAAGAAAGCTTAAGCTGGAGCATTAAAGACTTCTTAAGGCATTTCTTAAGACCAGATACAAACTTCAGATTCCTCTTATACGAGGTGCCAATGAATTCAAGACCATACTTAGATAAGGCCTCGAATGATGCAACATACTCAAAGACGGAAGACTCCCCTTGCTTCAACTCAAGAAAGCGACGGGCCAATAAAATTTTCTCAGATTCAGGAACGAACTTGAGTTCGAATCGCTCTCGAAACTGAGTCCAAGAAAGGGCATACTCATCAAATTCGGCTAAAAGAAGCTCGTACCAATCAAGGGCATGCTCTTGCAATAAGCTAGAAGTTTTAAGAACTTTGTCCTGATCAGAAAGATCCATGCGGGAGAAAATATGCTCGTACATGCGGATCCAAACTTGGATCTTAAGAACAATCTCGGAGCTTTTAAACGGTTTCCCTCCAAGATGAGAAAAATCACTGCACAATCGTGCGAAGGTAGACTTGCATGGAGGAGATGTTCGAGTAGGAGCTGGAGGTTGTGTGCTCCTAAACCACACCAAAAACTGATCGGCAGACATATAAACGTCGTCCGGATGCGAGCTACTGGATTGCCCAGCATCCGAGCGTCATCCTCCGTCTCTTCCAGCCATAAGCTGAAAGTTTAGCTAAGGACAAGATTATTCACAAGGTAGATATCATTAATCCAAATGTGGGAAACTACGGAATGTTTAATGCATTCCTAGACGTATTCCCAAAATTCTACCTACATCCCAAAAGCACAGAAGGAATAGAGAGACACGATGATTTAAAGATTTATATCACTTATAAACTTTGATGTATCGTAATATGTGCATCTATTCTGTGTTTATCATATTTTGCTCTGAACCTCAGCTCCGATGCCAAGCTGTGACACCCCACCTCTATACCCACGCTAGCCAAGGACACTACAGGGTAATGCCGTCAACTAACACGGAGAATAAGGCTGGATAGGAGGGACCATCTATAGCCTTGCTTTAACTATATATCAAATACGTCGACAATAATCATACCAAACAGATCGACACATCCAATGAATACTTAAAACAAAACCATAGGTGGCTGGAGAATCTATCAGAACAGAATATAACAACTCAAATGTAATATACATCACAGAACAGTAATCCATCACATACACATATACTGACACATAACAGAGTATACAAAATAATACACGTCAAGTGGTATAGCAAACCACAATATACAGATGAATCCAAAAGAATACATATATCAGAGTTGCAACAAAAAGGACTACACAAAAAGCTATGACAAAAAGGAACAAGCTGGATGTCCATGCGGAAGAAAAATAGGCTAAGTCCAAAAGCTCCTAACCTGAAACAACTCGGTCTGACCCGAGTATAAATACCCGGGTCAGTCTAGATAAACAAATCGGTTAGATAAACTGAACAACAATAAACCTGCAAGGTTACAAAGCATAACAAATATCTCTAAAAGAGATAACACAATCATCTAACAAAAGTTGAATCATATCATAACAAAACAAGCCTCATATCATCGGCAACATATTAAACAAAGGATATGAATATCCCAAAACAAGCCATAAAGGCAAATAACAAATACCAATAAGGTATACAAGTTCCACAAGGAAATCGCTATATATCGTGCGGCTCAAAAAGACCTACACCGAAGAGCAATACCGAGGGAATATACATATCAATGAAACATCATAAAATTGCTCGAGCTTAGAACTGTATAAATAAGGATCCATGAGCCCGAAGACTCCAAACCCAATATCACTCGAGCGGCTCATAAAGACCTAACTCCGAAAGCGATACAATAGGGTAACCCAATATCACCCATGCGGCTCATAAAGACCAACATAGAAAGCGATACTATAGGGAAACAAACCCGAAGGCACAAACCCGAAGTTACAAACCCGAAGGCAACAAACCGTAGTGGTGAAGGTCAAAGATCCAGTACTGGACACCACTAACTGGCGGAATGTGTCATAACTCTCAAAAAGGAATCCGAAAAGTGTTAACGTGAGTCCCATAACCACTCGTTCGCACTAAAAGGCTTACTATCCGTCAGTCACTTTCACACTCAAAGCAATACAAAGTTCACCTCATATCATCGGTAAACCAAACCCGAAGGTTAAAACGATCAATTGAATAGGACGGGGATTAATCGGAAGGATAAACGCACAGATTCATGGTCCGTGTTTTGCCCAACCATTTAATCACCCTTCCACTTCGCTCGAAGTGCGAAATTGTACGTATGGTTTAAATAGAATTTATAAATCGGAGAAGCGAACTTTTAATACATTTTGAAGAAATAATTTATAAAAACGCGTGAATGAATTCAAAAAGGAATTATCAAGGTCAAATATGCATAAGCAACTAATTGGAATCAATATGCATCGAATCAAATTTGAAAAATTAAACGAACCAGGCAAATTGGCCAAAAACAGCATATTCAGACGTCTGAAAGAAGGGATTCAGACGTCTGAATCTGAAAATCAATTTGTTTTCCAAAACAGAATTCAAAAGTCTGAATCCAAACTTTCAGACGTTTGAAATAGGCAATATTTTGCCTATTTCCTTTCTGGTTGAAATTTAGGCAATTCAGACGTCTGGAAATATAATTTCAAACGACTAAATCTGGGGATGAAAATGTTCCCCAGAATAATATTCAGACGTCTGAAATAAGGGTTTCAGACGTCTGAAACTCAATGTTCAGGCATTTCCTGAACCTGGGCCAACTATGTTCAAACAAATCAAAAGCAATCGGATGCGTGTTGATTATGGGCTTACGTCAAACGACTACCCAACCTTAACGACACACCCAAACACTCCGAACAACATAAACATCAACCATATAAGGTTTTACATAGATTTGGCTTCAAAAATCATAATTTGGCAATTTCACCAAAACAATCCAAATCGAAAGCAAAAGCATATGAACAAGTGTTAGGATTCCATACCCAACATTAATGATATCGTAAGAAGTAGATGTGAGTTTAAAACTCACTTTTTAACCCAAAACAAAGAAGAAGAAGCTCAAACACAAGGAGAAGACCAACCAATCTCTACTTCAACTCAACTAGCTTCAATCTAAAATCAAAAAAAGTATTTCCTAAATTTAGGTTTAGGAATTTTTGAGATTGAAGAGAGAAAGAGAAGATGAAAAGGAGGCTTACCTATGGCTTCTCTTTGATTTTGGAGCAAGATTCAAGTTTGCAAGAAGAAACTAGGGCTTGGAATTTCTATTTCCCTTCCCTTTCCACTATTTTTAGTTGAAGCTTGAGTTTAAGAAATGAGAATGAGTGAATGGAAGGAGAGAAAGGGCTAAGTTGGTTTAAAGAACAGTTTGGGTGAAACCCAAACACAAAAGCCCACTTAGCAAATAGCAAAATTCGGCTTACTCCAAACATATCAAAGCTTATACTCAAAAAGATCGCAAACGCCATTTTGAACTCAATGAAAGTGGTTTCGAGTCCTAATTCGGCCATTTGCAGAAAGTAACATTTCAGATCCAAAAATCCGACTAACGACGCTATATTCAAATCAAACATTTAAATATATAATCGTTAAATATGCGGGTTGTTACAGAAATTGTAAAAATAATTGGAATTTGAATTTAATGTGAATGAAAATGATTTATAAAGTTGTTTTAAATTCTATTTGAATTAGAATGATGTTAGTAAACTTTTAAAATTGAATTAAAAGTTAATTTCTAGAAATTGAATATTTTAATATTTAATTAACGGATAAAAATTGTTATTTTTCATACTGTCTTGGATTTCGACGAAACCAGTTTCTGAAAGAAGCTATGCGGTTGGATCATATAATATGGAATAGTGGAATGCTATAGGTAAATAACAATAAGCAATAAGTAAAGTAGACACCAAGACTTTATACTGGTTCGGTCCTCTTGTCCTACGTCCAGTCCCTAAGCTCCTCTTAGGAATTCCAAGTAACTACCCTCACTTAACCCGAAGGAATAGGTTTACAACTTACCCGAACAACCGAACGGGATTTCTTGCCTCAACTACCGAAGAGGACTTCAACTAGGTACAAAGAGTATTTCTGACTTGTTGTGTTCTCGATAACACTAATAAGTCTTATAGAGTGCAAATTTCTTATAATCTTATCCTCAAGAATATGAAATGTGTTTATGAGGATTTAGGAAATATAAATTGCTATGAATCAAAAAGTATTTAAGATAAATCAGAGATTCAAACAATCGAAGTGGATTGTGAATGCTTTTTGAAAACTTGAATAATCTGAAAATTTTGATCATGATAAATAGAGAGATTAAAGCAAATAAAATTGGTGATTTGCAAATGATAGAAACATGTTTTTATAGGTGTAGAAGAGGTGTATCTATTTGCAAATGATTCAGGCAAGAGATGCATCCATTACCATTGAAGAATGGTTGCAACTCTTGGAAGAAGAAGGTGTCTCTTCATTAAAAATTCGTAGGTTCAAATTCAGTCGACTGAGCAGAGAATTTCAGTTGACTGAAACTGTGCGTGTTGTATTTGTGTAACAGGTTCAGTCGACTGAAATATCCTGTTCATTCGATTGAACTGATAGATTACGCACAATGAACACTTAACTAAAAATATGAAGTTTTGTTATGTGTTTTTGTGTTTGTGCAAGTTTCTTGAGGATAGATTTTAACAATAAAACTATGACTAAGACCTATATATAATAAGTACTCATGATATCCTTGGTATTCATAGTACTTCCTTTAGCTTTGCACATATCTCTTCCTTTTTATTGAAGCACATTGTCATTGATCAAAATATAGCGTATCAACATTCTCCCCCTTTTTGATTAATGACAATACCTATGTTTGTAGAGATGTAATTATCTTTCCTCCCTCTGAATATATGCCCTATCTTTCCGTAGTTGCACACATCTTCTTTGCCAATGATGAAACCTTTTGAGTTATCTCCGAAGGTAACAGAGCCACCATCAACGTATGAAATATTTGTAAGCACTTCTTTGTCTCCGGTCATGTGTTTTGAGCAACCACTATCCAAAATCCATTTTCTTTTCTTGAGTGGGACCTGCAAAAAATATTAATAAATACATTGGTACCTACCTTTTAATAGAGTCCTAAGAGTTAGATCTTAGGAAACCAAACCCAAGTGGGTTTAGTATCCCTTTTATAAATATAATTTTTATTGTTATGAACAGTATTCATAAACGTTTTAACATATTTGTTCCTAATTAAATTATTGTTAGTCTTTGGAACCCAAATTTTAATTATCTTAGTTTCTACTTTTGTTTTAGTAGGTGCTCTTAATGATATATTATGTTTTGAATCATTATTCCTCTTAAGATTAGTATTTTTCTTTTGAGGAATTTTTGACTTCTTTTTTACTCCTAATCCATGTTTATTTGAGGAAGATTGAGAATTTTCTAAAATCTTAGATAAATTTTCTCTTCCTTTGTTAAAATTAGAAACATTTTTAGTAATGTTATCTAATTTAATTTGAAGACTAGTATTTTCTAATTCAACTTGTTTTATTTTATTTTTTAAATTGTGATTTTTAGAAATAATTTCATCATTCTTTGCCTTTTGAGTTCCAATTTCTTGACTCAAAAGAAAAAGTTGACTATCTGAGTTTTAGAGAGATTCTTGAACTTTTTCAAGTTCTTCTTCCAAAAAAAAAATTCGTCTTTTAACATATCTCTTTCAAATTCAGCTTTGTTCTGGTTTTCACGTGTCTCTTTAAGTTTCTTTTTGAGAATTTTTATAGTATTTAAAAATTAAGTGTTTACCTCTATTAAATCATCATAAGATAAATCACTAACCTCAGATTCTTGAGCCATGAAGCACACATTTGCTTGTTCATTGTCGCTATCACTATCATTTTCGGATGAAGATGAATCTGAATCGTCCCATGTTACAGAAAACGCCTTCTTTTTGAATTTATCCTTCTTGTTTTTGTTGTTGAAGCTTTTCTGATTTTCGTTCTTTTGTTCTGGACAATCCTTGTGCATATGTCCTTTCTTATGACAATTGAAGCATTCTATATTTGAGGATGAAGGTTTGTTTAAGAAATTCTTTTTGAAACCATTTTTATTTCCTTTTCTATATTTTAAGAATTTCTTGAAATTTCTAGAAATAAATGCTAGATCCTCATCTTCAGACTCCGATTCTTCCTTTTCTGTGTGAAAAGCCACATTTTTTCTTTCATGTGCTTGGTCTTTCTTAGCTTGCATGTTAACTTCATAAGACATAAGGTTTCCAATTAATTCTTTTGGTTCCATTGTAGACAGATCGTTTGCTTCCTCGATTGCTAATACTTTTCTTTCCCATTCATCAGTGAGTGAATTTATGACTTTAGATACAATATCAAAATCCGTAAACTTTTCTCTCAATTCTATTAAGGCATGATGAATGTCTTGAAATCTCAAGAACATGTCATTGATAGATTCATTCTGTCGCATTCTAAAGTTTTGGAACTGGTTCTTTAGCATGGAAATCTTCGTTTGTTTGACCTTGTTTGTGCCTTCATGTATGGTTCTAACTGTATCCCATCTCTGATGTGTAGTAGTACAAATGCTAACATGATTGAACTCATTTCTATCCAAAGAGAAAATTAGCATATTCATAGCTTTGGCATTTGCACTAGCTTCATTCTTCTGAGTTTGTGTGCATGTAGGGTAATCAGTTGTGGGTACAACGAACTCTGCTAGAGTTGCATTCCAAGCTTCAAACTTGTTGCTTGCATATAAATCCTCATCCTCATAGCCCAATAATTATAGTTTAGTCCACTGAATAGAGGAGGTCTTTGGGTAGATTGTCCTTCTACAAATGTAGAGCTATAGGCAGTTATTGTGCTTGTGCTTGTGTTATTTTCCATATTATCAATATGTCAGATAATGGTGTTATGGTCATAGGACGGCCTTGCTCTGATACCAGTTGAAAGAAGCTATGCGGTAGGATCCTATAACATGGAATAGTGGAATGGTATAGGTAATAACAATAAGCAATAAGTAAAGTAGACACCAAGACTTTATACTGGTTCGGACATCTTGTCCTACGTCCAGTCCCTATGCTCCTCTTAGGAATTCCAACTAACAACCCTCACTTAAGCCGGAGGAATAGATTTACAACTTACCCGAACAACCAAACGGGATTTCTTGCCTCAATTACCGAAGAGGACTTCAACTAGGTACAAAGAGTATTTCTGACTTGTTGTGTTCTCGATAACACTAATGAGTCTAATAGAGTGCAAATTTCCTATAATCTTACCCTCAAGAATATGAAATGTGTTTATGAAGATTTAGGAATTATAAATTGCTATGAATCAAAAAGTATTTAAGATAAATTAGGGATTCATACAATTGAAGTGGATTGTGAATGCTTTTTGAAAACTTGAATAATCTGAAAATTTTGATCAAGATAATAGAGAGATTAAAGCAAATAAAATTGGTGATTGGAAAATGATAGAAACATGTTTTTATAGGTGTAGAAGAGGTGTGTCTATTTGCAAAAGGTTCAGGCAAGAGATGCATCCATTACCATTTTAGAATGGTTGCAACTCTTGGGAAGAAGAAGGTGTCTCTTCATTAAAAATTCGCAGGTTCAAATTCAGTCGACTGAGCAGAGAATTTCAGTCGACTGAAACTGTGCATGTTGTATTTGTGTAACAGGTTCAGTCAACTAAAATATCATGTTCAGTTGACTGAACTGGTAGATTATGCAAAATGAACGCTTAACTAAAAATATGAAGTTGTGTTATGTGTTTTTGTGTATGTGCAAGTTTCTTGAGGACAGATTTTAACAATAAAAATATGACTAAGACCTATATATAATAGGTACTCATGATATCCTTGGTCTTCATAGTACTTCCTTTAGCTTTGCACATATCTCTTCCTTTTTGTTGAAGCACATTGTCATTGATCAAAATATAGCATATCAACAGTTTCATGGATCCATAATGTTATATTGTTGCAAGATTTCAAATTTCATGTCAATCGGATTTACGATTTGTCCCAGGAAAGCTAAAACGCGTAGAAATTCGTTTAAGTGATTTAAATTTAAATAATCGATTCGAAAACATATCTTCCAAATACGATTAAATTGGCTCTCGGTATATATTCCATTGTGTTCGGAATAGTGGTAAAACATTATAAACGCTCGTCGGCATGGTTCGTTTGGAGTTTGGAAAATTTTTGGATGAATATTGCACGAGAATTTTCTATAAAAGGACTTGATTTTTTTTTCTTATTTTCACTAAACCCTAAAGAACTAGAGCAAGCCGCCACTCTATAGTTCAATGGCCGATATTTTCGATCATTCTTCCATCTTTTTCTTCCAATCCATCAATCTATTCGAGAAACTTTCAACTACGAAGTTGTAGAGCACGATGAGAGCTTCCAATCCAACGGTCGAGATTGGATTTCAAGCTATGGATCAACGGCAATTCATATTTGAACGGCCAACATTCACACGCGTTTTTTGAGGCCATCACATGACCGAGCTTTATGATATTGGACTGAGGGTGGTGCTCGCATAGGGCTTTAGAATGGTGGTTCCGTATCGACGTGTAGATGAACGAGGAGGGGGTGAAAATTCGTATAATATTGACAGCGATGGGTTTATTCGCATGCGTATGATCCTAGAAGGGACGAAAAGTAGCGATCGGCCACAATCTAGTTTGTGGAAATCAAGGGCCAGGATTAATTGTGGAGTTTGAAATTAAAAAGAAAATTGTGAAATTAATTATATTAAAAATCGTATAAACTTCTAAATGCTGTAACTTTGTCATACGAGGTCCGTTTTTTAGGAAACAAGTTGCCTTGGGTTTGTATTGACGAGCGCTACATTATAGAGCTAGTTTGGAGTTAATTGGAGCTAATGTAAATTTTGGGTAAAATTAAACGCTTGCTTAATTTTATTCAAAATAGAACACTACAGCTGCTATTGGAACAAATGTGAGTACAACTCGCTCTTTCTGCCTCACTGATGTTTTTATATAAGTGAGAATAAATTTATTATATGCTGATTGATGATTGTTTGGATGATATATGGTATATTACCTATATATTGGTTGGTATTTGGAGATATTCCTGCCTATCGGAGCAGATGAGACCCTATACTTTCCCGTGTATGAGCGGATGACCCTTTGTACGCGCGTCTGCCTCGAAGCGGACATTGTACACATATTCTAATATGTATATTTGTTGTAGGTGACAGATTGGAGGGATCCAACTGGATTCCTCATAACCGTTGATTTATTTATAGATATTATAATATATGATGTTATCATATGATATATGATTTTTGGATATTGTGATTGATGTATTTAGTGTTGTTGTAGCATTGGACCTATTTTTGGTAATTTAATAAATTCATTTGAGTGTGTTTATCATGCTGATTTACCAGACTGATCTTGGCGCTCTTCCCTTTCAATGCCCGGGTCAGACCGAGAATATTTACAAGTTCAGATTTGGTGCTTCGGAGCTTCAGCAGGAGAGCTGGAGAACTTCTTTTTCGTATACACTTATCTGTTTTGTATAGCAGTTTGTGAGGAGAGGTTATTTTAACTGTCCAGACTGATAACTAGTGATTGATTATTGAACTCTGATTTATATATGTATATATAGTTTCTTTTTTGTAACGACCCGCTATTTTTGACCATTCGCATACGCACATGTCGGACTTGAATAATTCAAAATACTGAATTGTTAATTTAGATTTGGAAAAACTGAACATATACAGTAATAAATAATCACAGACACGGAGTAATAAATGCAGCGGAAACAAAAGATAGTAGTTCATGAAGCTACTATATACATATCAGAGTTAAATAAGGTACAACAGATGTCTAGAATACAATAGTCAAATACAATATCAGAATATATCACTGAAATCAACTGAATATCTGAAAGTTGGATAGACAGCTGGATCTCCAAGCGAAGCTCCAACTCCAAATGTGAGTCTCAAAAGCTGGTATTCTCAGTCTGACCCGAGCGTAAAGCAAAACACAAAACACTCGAGTCAGGATTAACATTCTTATATCAATAAATCCTACTCAAGTGAAATAACAACTGAAATACAAGTAACTCAAAGGACGTTGGAATAACCGTCCTCTAAGGATCCATTAAACTATCTATAATGTAGTAATATACGCTAAATAGGTAATTTCTATCAGTAATATAAAATATCAAAATTGTGTTAAGACGTTACCATTATCCCGCTTAACACATATTATATAAGCGTTATAGTCTATACAGCACTATAAACTCCACCGTAAACTAGTGGGATATCAGGGAGTACTCCATAGGTATAACACAAAACAAATTCGTAGTGGTCGCGTATATAGGGATACAAGTATGACAAGGTACAAGAAGCAATACCCAAGGTAGTGAAACTACCGTTTGCTTGATCCGGACTGGTGAAAACGGATCGCCGCAACGATCGCAACACCGTGAAACAACACTCCCAAAATTACGAGGGTGCACCAATCAATAACAAGTAATGAGTAGTTTACGAAGAAGTGTGTTCGCTTGAGGTGGCTAACCCCATTTGACCCGGCACGGCTCCTGTTTTAGTCATTTCCAATTTGACACAAGTGTCAAGGCTATCCATTATCGTTCTCTTTCTTCAGTCATCATGTACACCATTCCAACCACTTCATGCTGGATCAAACTCCGCGTATAGTTATTAAAGTGGTTTTCGGTTTTGACAAAGAGTATGTCCATAACCGATTCTGGTTTCTTCGTAATTATTACACCGATTGGTCGTTTATATATTTCAAAACCAAATCAATTTCAATTTCAATTAGAATTTGAAATTCAACATTTCATTTGTTTTTCTAAAACAATTTCCATAATTTACGTTTCAAAACTTCCAAATTTTTATTTCAAAAACTTATAATTCACTTCCAATTTTATTTAAACAATTCAAATATTGATTCAAGTTCGTATATAAGTTTCATTTCATAATCATTTAAATTAATTTAGTTCAACATTCAAATCAATTTAAATTCATTGATCGATTTCATTCAATATTCGTTAAGTTACTTTCTCATTCAAACAAATTCTATTTAATTTACCATTCATTAAATCAATTTAAGTTTTCCTTCATTATATCAAAACTTACAAATTGAATTAAATTAAATTCGTCAAATCAATTCTTTAAATTACAAGTCTTAAATTAATTCCAATAAATCACATTTTATTTCTTGTTGAAGAAATTCAATTTCACTTATTTATTTACTTGGTTACAAATTTCAAAACTCGGTTAATAAAGAAACTAAATTTCACATATTCAAGAAGTTCAATTTCTCTTATTAACTTACTTAATAATTTCGAAAACTTAATAAATAAAGAAACCCAATTTTATTTATTAACGAAGTTCAAATTCACCTATTCAAAAGTTCAGTTTCTCTTATCAAAGAATTCAAATTTTTATTTAATTATCGAATAATTCAATTTTATTTAATCATCAAAAAAATTCAAACTTAATTAATTAATTTCAAACTTAATTATTAAATTATTCCAAAACTCAATTATTCATTTCTTAAATTAAACAACGTTCTTCCGTTAATTACTTTTTTAATATTTCGTTTCATTTTTTTTTAAATATTAACATTACTTTACATAAAATTTCAAATTCAAACATCTTTTCAAAACTTTATTGTTTATTCAAATAAAATCTTTATTTTATTTTTAAATCAAATTATCGACCAATCGGGTTTATTTCATTCTCTATCCTAAGTCAAGTTCATTTGGGTAGTTATCATTTCAACCCGATTCCATTTCAATTCAAAAATCAGTGCATAGCAAAGGAAATTTGCAGTGTGATAACTGGGATGGTGTCAAAGTAAATAAACAAGCAATAGCAAACATCAATGACAATCCAATAATTAATTCAAATAACCCCGAAATAATCGTATTAATTTACATTGTTGTTTGTGCAAATCAATATAATTATTTCTAGAATCTACACTATCATTTCATGTAGATTAAAGATTATTACATTATATTTATATGGTTTTTCACTTGTCACTCATTTATCAATTTATACTACATACGTTTATACAACATACATTCAATGGTTCAGGGTGCAGTTAACCAAATTATACGTGTCAATTAATTTAACGATTAAAAAGGGTCATATTTAACTAATCAAATTTAACATATAAATCCATTTTAAATTGTTAACTATCTTATATCAAATTCAATTGCATACTGTTTATCACGTTAACATAAACAATTTAACGTCCAATATAAACATCAACAATCAATCAATTATCAGCCAAACTGTATTATCATCGCATAAATAATTAACAGATAATGGTGTCAGACGTCACAGGTGAACTGATACAGGTAATAACATATATAACAGTGTAAATAACTAACAGCGGTATATTTCAATTGTCGATTCAATTGAAATCAAATTTAATAAATAAAAGAACATTAATCGTGAGTGATTGCTCACCTTTCGAGGCTAGAGATGAACAAGACTAAGGTGAGTATGAATCCAAGCACGAAATCCAAAGCAAGGTAAGATTGGCACAAATTTGACGAGAACAACAGATAGCTCGGAATTGACGAAATCAAATCAACTGGATTGACGAAGATCAATGGTATAAGAGATCTTACTTATAACTATATATATATATATGAATCAAATTCTAAATTCATACATTTAAAAATCTATATATACATATAATCAAAGTCCATATCCAAGTATAATAAAATTAATAATAAAATATATAACATAAAACTCCATATTTATCTTTTAAATCAAACTGATATATATCTACAAACTATATAACTATATATATACAACCGATTATATAACTTATATACATTAAGCAATTATATATATATAACACTTTATACATAGACTTATATATAAAATATACAAATACAGGTGCAGCCGAATGAGGTATATAGATGTGGATCATAAAACAAAACAAAATTGGTATAAAATGTGTGAAGACTAACCTATATATATACGTACAGTGCGGACCATATACACATATATGTAGGCTATATAATATATGCAAATTCTTTTTTTTTATAAACTCTATATCTAAACTTTAAACAATCAAATGAATTTTGTATAGTATGTATGAACACACAACAGGTAAGACATCCGGTCACCAAATAAACAACATACATTATTATCTTTATAACATAACTTAAATAGTAATTGAAAATTTTAAAACTTATATATAACGTACTATATATCTTTTATGTATAAACCCTGATAAGGAAGATAACCCAAAATGTAAAAACAACAAGCTACCTATAACTCTTATAAGTGCTACGTATATCAACTTATGAACTGAAAACGTATGTAACTTAATTCAAACAAAATTTTATAACTTGTATAGGTCAGAAGTAAACTATATGCCTACAGAAACGAAACATATATAGTATATATAATATGTCCATATATATTGTAAGCATTCACATATATATATATATATAAAAAAAATTTAGAGCAACATATACACTTAGCAAGAATACACAGAATATAAGCTACTGTATAAATATTATAAACTAACATATTACACTTTTGTGCTTTGAACAAATTTATCAGTAAACAACAATTGAAATATAAAATTTATAAACAACCCAAACTTTGAAATATTACAGACTATAAACAATAAACTGTAGATAAACGAACCATCTAAACAACTCTATACATACTGCAGTAACCTTATATTCATAAAACAACCTTATACAAACTAATATATATAAATTGTGTAAAGTAACCTAAATGGACTAATATTTATATATGAACGTACATATGCAGACTTGATGTTGCGTGGATAATTATATGCATACCTTACTCCTAGCAATTATACTTAAATATATACATATGCAGGAGCTAGTTTATAGAGGTACTATATATATATTTTTATAACAACAGAGATATATATATTACATGTAAATAAATAGAATAGAAGTTAGGCCAAAGGAGGAGATGAAGGGAAGAAATGACGACAATTGGTGTGAGTGTAAGGAGGCGGTGGTGATGGGTGAGAGGCAAAGAGGAGATGGCCGAACCAGGCGAGAACAGTGGCTGTGTCACGTACGATTTGACGAAGCAAAGCAACTGCGGTGATGTGGTGCGACCATGGGTTCGAAGTGGCTGTCGTGGCCGCTGGTGGTGGTTCGCGTTGCCAGGCGGTGAGAAGTGGGACCGAGCTCGGGTGTAGGACGCACGGACTTGGGTTTCGGAGGAGTGACTAGCCTTGAGCTACGCGAGGGGAGGAGGAGTGCGGAGGAGCGAGCTGGGCTGAGGTCGTCACTTAGGTGGTAAGAACGACGGTGCTCGTCTATCCTCGGCCAAGGTGGAGACGGAAGATCATGTAAAGGTACGGCCTGGTGAGGTGATGTTTGGCCAAAGCTTTGGCATAGGTAGGCAATGGGTGTGGTCGGAGATGGGATGTGGTTCGCTGGAAGAGAAAGGAATGGAGGATGAAAAACAAATTACAGTGAAGTTTGCCTTTGATATAAAAGGAAGTGAAGAAGAAAGGCAAATATAACAATGTGACCGTTCGCATTAAATAAATGCGAATATAAATTTATCTTGAAAACTGATGGAAATAAAGGCAGAGATCGATGCAGATTATATGGAATAGAAAAAAAGCCATGCACAAGACTTCAGGTAATCATAAAGGAAAATGACCGTTAGATATTTGAGCGTTGGGCAATTGAATGTGTGTAGATGAATTCAAAAGATCAATACGTACCGAAACGGTGAACAGTTGCACGGTTTCGTCGCGTATGGACTTCAAAGCACAGAACTGAATATACCGCAGAGGTCAGCACGACGAGAAGATCAAAACGGTATATAAGTATCAGTGGTAAAATTGAATTATAAAAATTTGAATTTTCTATTAGCGGAAAATGCAAGAAAAACGTATAAAAATAAGATGGACGGAGCTAAAGAAATCCGAATTTGAAAAAACTAAAAATGACGTCTTGCTCCGAAGATGGTTTAGAATTTTTCTATGCAAAAATATTTAGGTTTCGAAAACTTTTTATTTTCCTCGATTTTTAACTGATTAAATTGAAGTAAATTTACGCGCGAAAATAAACTTCATATTTTTGGACGAAAATTTACCAGTTCCTTTGTTTAACTAGACACATTCCAAATATTAAATTTATATTTCAAAATTTTGTTTTATCTAATTTTTTTAATTTCACACAAATTAAGTTAATTAAATTAATTAAAACCGTTAAAATATCCGGGTTGTTACACTCTCCTCCACTCAAAACTTTTCGTCCCTGAAAAGGAAGGAGGTAGGAAAATGGAATCAACCAGAAAGGAAAATAGATTAGAAAACAAAATAAACAATTAATCTAAACCATATAAATTCCGATTTAAACAGATTAATATTCGCTAATTGGTTTAAATTCATTCATATTAAATCAATAATATTCATTAAGTTTAAATTTGTTAGTTCGAACTATAAATTTCGATTTAAATCAAATTAATGTTTAATAATTGAATTTAAATTCAAAGTATTTCATTAATTGATTAAATTGTTAAGGTATTAATTCTTCAAAGCAAAAATTTATTTATATGATTTATTCATTATCTTATTATCCAATTATCCTTTATTAAAAAATTTCTAAAATAAATAATCATATTTTATTCAACAAATTTAATTGTTCTTTATTCCAAATTATTAAATTTATTTCACTTAATATGTCTTATCACATTATTGAGTATATTTATACCTATTATAACCTTCGCAAATTTATATCAATTCCTTTAACAATATTTCATATTATATATTATTCCATCAACTTATTGTTCTATTTGCCTCTATTAATGTTTTTATAACTAAAATTGAAGTGTATAACATCTATTATACCCACTCAATTTTTATTTAAAAAAATTTCTTTTAACATCAGTTTATACTATGCAATATTCAATTACATAATTAACTTTTAAAAATTTAGGTAAGTTATATTGAATGCAGTTGAGTATTATACAAGAAATTTCTAATTTAATTATTCAGGCATTTTTATTCAAACTTCCGATTTCATTTTATAATTGAAATTATCCTTTATCATAAATTTAAGAATTTCATTTACGAGTAACTTCAAATTTATTTAGAGGTAAATATATATATATATATATATATATAATATCAAATCGGATTTAAATCATATATCGATATATACATTACAAATCAAATCATAAATTAAGAAATTCAAATCAATTTATTTTTCAAAACTAACCGTAGCAAAGCTACAGAATAGTCTCTCCACTTCGAAACTTGGAAATGAATGTCGATGATGCGGCGGTCATCATCGAAATTATTTTCCGGCGACAAAGAGAAGAGCACTTATTTAAACATTTTAACTCTTTGAAATGATTTCAATTTGAAAATATTTTAAAATTATACACTTTAAAACTTTCAAATCAAAGTTTGAAATCACCGAAAATTAAATTCTCAAATTCCTGGTTTACATTCATTTAAATTTCCATATCAATTTACAAACCAAGTTTTATAATTCCATTTATTATATGTTGGTAAATCAATGGTTTACAAAACACTAAATGAAAATCAAATAACATCATTTATTTAACCAATTCATTTAACAATTATCAGAAAATTTTCTTATATATATATATATATATATATAATATAATCATACACAATTTTACTTCATTTACCAAATTTGAAATCAATATTGTGTCAGTTTGCTCTGTTAAAGTGTTTTGGAAATCCTATCGATAGCGTTGATCTGACGGATCGGTAGAAAACACAAATCAACATCAACAACTCAAACAACACAATATATATAAAACATTTTAGCATAAATACAAATACACTCCCTCGCTCGACGATACAAGGATGAATTTCAAAATAAGTATAAAGAATCAAATTTGATGGAAATCAAATCAAAGAGAATTTTGATTCGATAATGAGTTCGAAACAGAAGATAAGATAATTCAATTGACAGAATCGCGAGATGGACAAGCTTATTTAATTCACGGGCAACCTTAACCGGGTCGACCGTAATTTGAAGAACAAGATCGATGCTGAATTACGAGGTAAATCAACATTCGATCTCAAGAGAAGGAATTTAGGTATAGCAGGGAATAGATAGTATTGTAAACCGAGGATACAGAAATCTCGGTAAATCGATGTCTATTATAAAGGAATTTCAGCCATTTACAAATAATTCGAAGATTGGCGAGACCGTAGATTCCTTATAAAGATCATTCGAAGTGGAGTTATGGGATACTCCAGATTGAAAGAAGACGAATAGTGAGGGACACGAATGAATTTTGGAACCGTAGGGAACATTCCAAATTCAAAGGAATTGAGTCAAAAGGAAGATATTGAAACTCTAATGAGTGTGATTCAGTAAATACATTTACCATATATACTAAGTTTTGCCTAGAGCTACCAAAGCTCTAATACCAACTGTAACGACCCGCTATTTTTGACCATTCGCATCCGCACATGTCGGACTTTAATAATTCCAAATACCGAATTGTTAATTTAAATTTGGAAAAACTGAACATATACAGTAATTATATAATCACAAAATCACAGACATAGAGTAATAAATGCAGCGGAAACAAAAGATAGTAGTTCATGAAGCTACTATATACATATCAGAGTTAAATAAGGTATAACAGATGTCTCGAATACAATAGTCAAATACAATATCAGAATACATCACTGAAATCAACTGAATATCTGAAAGCTGGATAGATAGCTGGATCTCCAAGCAAAGCTCCAACTCCAAAGGTGGGTCTCAAAAGCTGGTACTCTCAGTCTGACCCGAGCGTAAAGCAAAACACAAAACACTCGAGTCGGGATTAACATTCTTATATCAATAAATCCAACTCAAGTGAAATAACAACTGAAATACAAGTAACTCAAAGGACGTTGGAATAACCGTCCTCTAAGGATCCGTTAAACTATCTACTACGTAGTAATATAAGCTAAATAGGTAATGTCTATCAGTAAAATAAAATATCAAAATAGTGTTAAGGCGTTACCATTATCCCCCTTAACACATTTTATATAAGCGTTAGTCTATACAACACTGTAAACTCCACCGTAAACTAGTGGGATATCAGGGAGTACTCAATAGGTACAACACAAAACAAATTCGTAGTGGTCGCGTATATAGGGATACAAGTATGACAAGGCACAAGAGGTAATACACAAGGTAGTGAAACTACCGTTTGCCTGATCCGGACTAGTGAAAACGCATCGCCGCAACGATCGCAACACCGCGAAACAACACTCCCAAAATTACGAGGGTGCACCAATCAATAACAAGTAATGAGTAGTTTACGAAGAAGTGTGTTCGCTCGAGGTGGCTAACCCCATTTGGCCCGGCACGGCTCCTGTTTTAGTCATTTCCAATTTGACACAAGTGTCAAGGCTATCCATTATCGTTCCCTTTCTTCAGTCATCACGTACACCATTCCAAACACTTCATGCTGGATCACACTCCGCGTATAGTTATTAAAGTTGTTTTCGGTTTTGACAGAGAGTATGTCCATAACCGATTCCGGTTTCTTTAATAACTTTCGTAATTATTACACCGATTGGTCGTTTATATATTTCAATATCAAATCAATTTCAATTTCAATTAGAATTTGAAATTCAACATTTCATTTGTTTTTCTAAAACAATTTTCATAATTTACATTTCAAAACTTCCAAATTTCTGTTTCAAAATCTTATAATTCACTTTCAATTTTATTTAAACAATTCAAATATTGATTCAAGTTCGTATATAAGTTTCATTTCATAATCATTTAAATTAATTTAGTTCAACATTCGAATCATTTTAAATTCATTGATCGATTTCATTCAATATTCGTTAAGTTACTTTCTCATTCAAACAAATTCTATTTAATTTACCATTCATTAAATCAATTTAAGTTTTCCTTCATTATATCAAAACTTACAAATTGAATTAAATTAAATTCGTTAAATTAATTCTTTAAATTACAAGTCTTACATTAATTCCAATAAATCACATTTTATTTCTTGTTGAAGAAATTCAATTTCACTTATTTATTTACTTAGTAACAAATTTCAAAACTCAGTTAATAAAGAAACTAAATTCAACATATTCAAGAAGTTCAATTTCTCTTATTAACTTACTTAATAATTTCCAAAACTTAATAAATAAAGAAACCCAATTTTATTTATTAACGAAGTTCAAATTCACCTATTCAAAAGTTCAATTTCTCTTATCAAAGAATTCAAATTTTTATTTAATTATCGAATAATTCAATTTTATTTAATCATCAAAAAAATTCAAACTTAATTAATTAATTTCAAACTTAATTATTAAATAATTCCAAAACTCAATTATTCATTTCTTAAATTAAACAACGTTCTTCCAATAATTACTTTCTTAATATTTCGTTTCATATTTTTTTTTTAAATATTAATATTACTTTACATAAAATTTCAAATTCAAACATCTTTTCAAAACTTTATTGTTTATTCAAATAAAATCTTTATTTTATTTTTAAATCAAATTATCGACCAATCGGGTTTATTTCATTCTCTATCCTAAGTCAAGTTCATTTGGGTAGTTATCATTTCAACCCGATTCCATTTCAATTCAAAAATCAGTGCATAGCAAAGGAAATTCGCAGTGTGATAATTGGGATGGTGTCAAAGTAAATAAACAAGCAATATCAAACATCAATGACAATCCAATAATTAATTCAAATAACCCCGAAATAATCGTATTAATTTACATTGTTGTTTGTGTAAATTAATATAATTATTTCTAGAATCTACACTATCATTTCATGTAGATTAAAGATTATTACATTATATTTATACGGTTTTTCACTTGTCACTCATTTATCAATTTTATACTACATACGTTTATACAACATACATTCAATGGTTCAAGGTGCAGTTTACCAAATTCTACGTGTCAATTAATTTAACAATTAAAAAGGGTCATATTTAACTAATCAAATTTAACATATAAATCCATTTTGAATTGTTAACTATCTTATATCAAATTCAATTGCATACTATTTATCACGTTAACATAAACAATTTGAAGTCCAATATAAACATCAATAATCAATCAATTATCAACCAAACTGTATTATCATCGCATAAATAATTAACAGATAATGGTGTCAGACGTCACAGTGAACTGATACAGGTAATAACATATATAATAGTGTAAATAACTAACAGCAGCATATTTCAATTGTCGATTCAATTGAAATCAAATTTAATAAATAAAAGAACATTAATCGTGAGTGATTGCTCACCTTTCGAGGCTGGAGATGAACGAGACTGAGGTGAGTTATGAATCCAAGCACAAAATCCAAAGTAAGGTAAGATTGGCACAAATTTGACGAGAACAACAGATAGCTCGGAATTGACGAAATCAAATCAACTGGATTGATGGAGATCAATGGTATAGGAGATCTTACTTATAACTATATGTATATATATAAATCAAATTCTAAATTCGTACATTTAAAAATCTACGTATACATATAATCAAAGTCCATATCCAAGTATAATAAAATCAATAATAAAATATATAACATAAAACTCCATACTTTATCTTTTAAAAATCAAACTGATATATATCTACAAACTATATAACTATATATATACAACCGATTAACTAACTTATATACATTAAGCAATTATATATATATAACACTTTATAAATAGACTTATATATAAAATATACAAATACAGGTGCAGTCGAATGAGGTATATAGATGCAGATCATAAAACCAAACAAAATATGTAACGACCCAGAATTTTTAACAATTTAATTTGAAAATATTTAATTAATTTTAAATATTTGAATGATGGTTTGACTTGAATTTCAAATTTTCAGAATGAATTTGACGATTAAATTATAGAGTTTAATCTATTGAGATTGAATAAAAATTTGAATCTTCAATTTTAAGCCAATTAAAAATATTTCAAAGGCTTGTAAAATTTATATGAAGATTTTAGAAGCTTCAGAATTGAATTTGAAACTGCATTGTTCAGTTTTGAAATTATATCGTTTGAATCGATATTTAAAAATAGTCGTCCGAGGCATAGTCTCGGAATTCGACGAAACCAGTTCCATTGGGTCCGAAATATTGAATTATTCTCGGATTTCAAATTTCGTATTTTTCTGAGTTGATATGTGAGCACACGGCGAGTAAACGCATTGAAATCGAATCGAATTCAATTTAAATTTAAATTTAAAATAAAAGACTGCATCCCTAGATTCTTTCCTAAAATCACGTTATCGCCTAAGATTACGCCTAATGTCACGATGATGATCGTGCCGAGCTACTTCATTCAGTTTTAAATATTCACGTTCTCTCCTTCCTACCCATTCAAACGAAATCGAAGAATCTCAGAAGAAATGAAAATGGCGACATTTATTTTCCCCTTTATCTCGTTCTCCTCTCCCCCTTCTGTTTCGTTCAAACCAAAATCAAATTGGCCGAAGCCCTCTTCCTTTATCATTCAAAATATAAAAAAAAATGGCCGTAGCCCTAAAATCGAAATCGTGAGACGTTGACACACGCGCGCGTGCTCGCGCGTGAGAGGAGGCAGCGACGACACTAGGAAGTCGCGATTCAGTGGGGACGAGGGGGACTCGACAGCGAGGCAGCGGCGACGTTGAAGGCGGCGGCGCGCGATTCGAAGAAGGCAGTGGGAACGGCGATTGGCAGTGGTGTCTGGGAACTTGCGTGGGTTCTCGTGCAGTGGCGCGACTCGCGTGGAGATGGCGACGACCTGGGATAGCGGTGGCGGCAGCAGCGAGTCAGGGGGGATGGAGTCGATCGTGAGTTTGACTGGGTGGTCGTGGTTCTTCATTTTGCAGTAAGGTATAATTGTCATTTTCGTTTAATTTGAAAAAAAAAATATGTATATTTGAAAAATAAAATATGCAGTGAAAAAAAAAATAGGAAAAGATTTTTTTTACAGTAAATTAAATTACGGTTATGTTCAGTTTTTAGGAATAGATTTATAAAAGGAAATGATTTAAAAATTTAAAAGCATTAGTTTAAAAATAAATAAATCATTTGTTTAGAACTAAATCGATAGTTATTTAAATTATGAATTTAAATCATTAAACGAAAAATTAATTGTTAGATTAGTTCAAATTAAAATTGTTAAACAATTTAATCCATTGAAAAGAAATTGTTTTTAAAAAAAATTATTAGTTGTTAAAAGAAAAATATTAGTTCAGATCATTTTATTCAGAATAAATTTTTAGATAAAACAAAATTTGTTGAATAAAAAAATAAATATTCATACAAATCGATTTGATAATTGTTGAAGTTAAAATTTTAAAGACAGGAATATTATTTGTTTTAGAATGTGAAAAGTTTATATAAAAGGAGAATTAGTTAAAATATAATTTTTGGTAAGAAGAAAGGAAATAAAATAATTAGTTAAAATAAATTTATTAAAGGAGAAAAATTGGGTTAAAAGGAACTATCAGTTAATTTAACTATTAAAATGAAATCACCGATGAATTAAAATTATCAAATGAAAATTTATTATTCGATCTGTTCGAATATTAACAAACTGTGTAAATATTTATACTAGGTATAAATCAAGAGAAAACAAGTTGAATTGGAAATGGATTGCTAATAAAAGCTAAGGTGAGAACTTCTCACTCAAAAATTTATAAGTTGGATTTGCAGTTATTTATTGATTGCTATTTGGTTGTGATATTAGATATAGTAGGATATATCTATATATATAGCAATATATATATATATATATATTGGCATATGTATATATTGCATTTGATTGATTTCCCGCATTGTATAGCGGATGAGACCTTATTGCGCCGTTAGTAAGCCGATAATATTTTTATAAAATCCCATATACCGCGATATTCCACCTCAAAGTGGAATGGGTATTGTGCTAATGTCTGTGGATGCAGGGAAACAGGTTGGAGGGATCCAACTGGATTCCTCACAAATATTTATTTGATTTTAGATATTGTGATATGTGATTGTTTATCATATCGATATATGATGTTTGAAAGTCATGATTGACTATTAGATGTGTTGCATCATCGGATCCAATTTTGAAGTTTAAAAATAACGATTTTGATTTTTAAGGGATTTCTAAAGTGATTTTTGAAAGTATACGTTTATAAAAATATATTTTTTGAAATTAATTCATCTTAAATAAATAAACGTTATAATTTTAATATTATGAAAATTTTGATTTTTGAGAAATACAGTTAAAAGTTGATTTTTGAAAATAGGGGATTGATGATTTTATAAAATAGTTAAAAATTAGGATTTCTGAATTTATTATAAAAAGTTTAAAAATAGGATTTATGAAATTTGATTATTTTATAAATCAAAATGATGAAATTATAAAGGAGTTTAAAGGCGTTTTAAAGGAATAATATAAATTGATCCATATAAAAGATTTATAAATTGATATTTATAAATTTAGAATATCTTGAATTATAAAACGAGCTTTTATAAGTGTTAGAATGAATTGTGAATGAATTTCATAAATGAATGAATTTTATAGAATTATAACGGTGAAGTTATAAATGGAATTTTATAAACAGTAGGTTTATAAAATTTGTAAAGTTACTAAAAGAATAAATTTTGGATAAATAAATGAATCTTATAAGTTATAAGATTTATAAATTTGGAAAGTTTAAAAGAACGTTTTTTCAAATAAATTAATTATAAGTATTTAACTTATAATATGAACTTTTGGTATATCATCGAGATGTGAAATTGAATAGATTGATAAAGGAGATTTATAAAGAAAGTAGTTATAAACTAAATAGAAATGTAATTTATAAACATTGTTTTATAAATCCGCAAACTACTTATTTTGATAAGTAAATTGTTGTAATTTATTAATGAAGTTATATTCACGTTTTAGACAGTGAATAATCCTGTAAAACAAAATGAACAGAAATGATGAATTTGGTTAACAAGTATATTCATGTTTTTGAATAGTGAATAATATATTAAAGAAAATGTTTTGGATGTGATGTTTTAAATAGAATTAAAACGATTTAAAGATGTTTTAAATGTATTAAGATTCGAAACCATAGATTTCAACATTCATTGTTGAAATAGACGTTTTCGAGAAATAGAGGAAATAGTAGATTATAACACTGTTGTTTTAATAGATGATTTCCGAAAGGAAATGTTTTGTATAGTATTGGGATTTATATATCTATTTTAATTTCGAATCCCTATACTAGTGATTTTGGGTTGTCGTAACGATGTTTTACGCAACATTCGTTTTGGCCCAAATAAATATGTTTAAGAGAATGATTTCCTTAAAGAATGAATTATATACTTAATTTCGATTAGAGTATATTGAATATTTTCCAAGTGTAGAAAATTAAAAGGCTTGTGAATTACTTATTTTTAATATTATTTTTAATAAGTATAGAAATGTTTTTCCGATATTAAGTGAATATTTGGAATTTATCTTTTTAAAGATAAATTAAAAAAAATGAATATTAGAAATCGAACGAAAATCGTATATTCATGAATATTTTTGGAAATATAAATTCAATATGGAATTTATAAATGGAATTTGGAAAATTAGTTTAAAAATAAATATTGATTTATTTTTGAAGTATTGAAAATATATATCTTGTAAAGATATCTTTTTGGGAAATAAATTATTTGGAAAATTATTTGAATCTGGTGATGTTGGCATATCTATTGATAGTTCAATAACCGACTATCAATATTTACCTTTGAATAGGTATTTGTTGTGATTTGTTTGAAATTGAATGCCACGCTTATTTTTATTTTTTTAAAATAAGCGCTCACTATTCGGGTTAACCGGGAAAGGACCTTGGGGTCGTATAACCCATTCCGAATATGTGATACGTCGTTATGAATTGCATTCGAAGATCGGTGTTGAAGACCGGATATTTTCGAAAACGAAAGGGTTTCTTGTTGATTGTCTCTGCACTGGCTGATCCCCGGTATAGAGATCTCCATATGTGATGGGAAATTCGGACGTGATTAGAGATTATCCGGATTGCAAGGACTTCTTTGTAAGTGCCTTCGGTTCTGTTCGATCCCGGAATAGACTTGTATGGATAGTATGTCTGACATTACAAATTGAGATATAAAGCCGATTTCTTTCAAATATATTTCTGTTGGTGGCGGAGAATTTATTCTCTTAGCTTAACACCCTTCTCTGAGACGTACGAGCTCAGAGGTTATATAGTTGAAAGTTATCAGCAATATATTCCCAATTTGGTAATGTGACATGATGAGTGTTGCTGTGAAATGATCATTGTGTTGATTATTTGTGATAGGATCATTTGTTTGATCGTCTATCTTGGTGATCATTTCTATGATCATTTGTTGACCCAAAGCATGGCTTTTGTATAAAGTATGTTTTTGTGGACGTGATTTCGTCGAGCCTCACACCCCGGAATGGTCAAAACAGGAAAGATGCAGCAAGGTTATGAGGGGTAGCTCCCTTTAGGGTATGTGAATTTCCTTCTGTAAAAGGGTGGTATCATGGTATGGAGCCCAGATACTTACTCATGTTGAAAACACTTTGTTATGATTGTGTGATGATGGTGACGAGCGCTCGGTTAAAGGACCCAAAGGACCGGGGGATGGCATACTCGTGTCAGTTGTTACCCAGTTAGGGGTAACCCGGCCTTGTGTTGGTAGAGATCCGGTTTGGTTCTCGAGGACGTCCATCCAGAGGCGTTCTCATGTGGCAATGGGAAGTTCCTTGGCCTGACCATTTGTTGGAAATCCAAAGAAACAATACGAGACTTGTACGGTTTTAATTGTAGAACCTGCCATCTAATATGGTAGTTATAGTAAGCATAATATAATGGTACCTATGCTGGCTAAGATTTATATTCTACTTTTGAAATGTTTTCTACACTATGCACTAGTAATAATATCAAATGTTTTCTTTTAATGCGTACCAAGCATCTTTGACTAACATAAGAAGAAATCTCCTCCAAGTCTGCGTTTGCATTGTGTGTGTGGCGGGAGGTCTTATGGTAGTCTCATTTTTAAAAGCATTGCGAATTGACTTTAAAAATATTCCTCTATTTTTGATTTTTAAAGAAAAATAAACTGTTTTAGTTCCCACACCAGTCACATGACTGACTCGGAGTTTATTGTTTTCCTTCCTAAACTCTGGGTGCCCACCAATTTCCACAAGGGCAGTCAAGAGTTAGGTTTATCAGGATATTTGGAATTCAGGAGTTGCTGGAGGCAAGCTGGATGGCATAGCGTATTACTAGTATATAGTATTTCTTTTCCGCTATTTGTTGTGTTGTACACTCTGATGATATAATGTAATGTAATGTAATGTAATAACTGATATAGTTCTTTGTTTAAAGATTATTCATTTATCTATTATATGTTGTTCTGCTGTGAATTGTGAGATTCTGTTGTTGTTCTGTTATTTCTTTCCGTTCTGTTGTTTTCTTTCTATTTTCTATTTTCTTTTCTCTCTATTTTCTATCTCTTCTCTCTTCTTCTACCTCTTTTCTCTTTCTTAAAACCCTAACTATTCGGTTTTTCGGCAACGAAAAATCTAGAAACGTTACAAAATAGGTATAAAATGTGTGAAGACTAACATATATATATATACGTACAGTGCGGACCATACACACATATATGCAGGCTATATAATATATGCAAAAAAAAATTTATAAACTCTATATCTAAACTTTAAACAATCAAATGAATTTTGTATAATATGTATGAACACCCAACACGTAAGACATCCGGTCACCAAATAAACAACATGCATTATTATCTTTATAACATAACTTAAACAGTAATTGAAAATTTTAAAACAAATATATAATGTGCTATATATCTTTTATATATAAACCCTGATAAGGAAGATAACCCAAAATGTAAAAACAACAAGCTACCTATAACTCTTATAAGTGCTACATATATCAACTTATGAACCGAAAAGTATGTAACTTAATTCAAACAAAATTTTATAACTTGTATAGGTCAAAAGTAAACTATATGCCTACAGAAACGAAACATATATAGTATATACGATACGTCCATATATATTGTAAGTATTCACATATATATATAAAAAATTTAGAGCAACATATACACTTAGCAAGAATACACAGAATATAAGCTATTGTATAAATATTATAAACTAACATATTACACTTTGCTTTGAACAAATTTATCAGTAAACAACAACTGAAATATAAAATTTATAGACAACCCAAACTTTGAAATATTACAGACTGTAAACAATAAACTGTAGATAAACAAACCATCTAAACAACTTTATACATACTGCAGTAACCTTATATTCATAAAACAACCCGATTCTATACAAACTAATATATATAAATTGTGTAAAGTAACCTAAATGGACTAATAGATATATATATATATGAATGTACATATGCAGACTTGATGTTCGTGGATAATTATATGCAGACCTTACTCCTAGCAATTATACTTAAATATATATATATATATATGCAGGAGCTAGTTTATAGAGGTACTATATATATATTTTTTTAACAACAGAGATATATAAATTACCTGTAAATAAATAGAATAGAAGTTAGGCCAAAGGAGGATATGAAGGGAAGAAACGACGACAACTGGTGTGAGTGTAAGGAGGTGGTGGTGATGGGTGAGAGGCAAAGAGGAGACGGCTGAACCAGGCGAGAACAGTGGCTGTGTCACGTATGATTTGACGAGGCGAAGCAAATGCGATGATGTGGTGCGACCGTGGGTTCGAAGTGGCTGTCGTGGCCGCTGGTGGTGTTCGCGTTGCCAGGCGGTGGGAAGTGGGGCCGAGCTTGGGTGTAGGACGCACGGACTTGGGTTTCCGAAGAATGACTGGCCTTGAGCTATGCGAGGGGAGGAGGAATGCGGAGGAGCGAGCTGGGATGAGGCCGTCACTTAGGTGGTACGAATGACGGTGCTCATCTATCCTCGGCCAAGGTGGAGACGGAAGATCATGTAAAGGTACGGCCTGGTGATGTGATGTTCGGCCAAAGCTTTGGCGTGGATAGGCAATGGACGTGGTTGGAGATGTGATGTGGTTCGGTGGAAAAGAAAGGAATGGAGGATGAAAGAAAAAAATTACAGTGAAGTTTGCCTTTGATATAAAAGGAAGTGAAGGAGAATGGCAAATATAACAATGTGACCGTTCGCATTAAATAAATGCGAATATAAATTTATCTTTGGAAACCGATGGAAATAAAGGCAGAAATCGATGCAGATTATATGGAATAAAAAAAAGCCATGCACAAGATTTCAGGTAATCATAAAGAAAAATGACTGTTATAAATTTGAGCGTTGGGCAATTGAATGTGTAGATGAATTCAAAAGTTTAATACGTACCGAAACGGTGTACAGTTGCACGGTTTCGTCGCGTACGGACTTCAAAGCACAGAACTGAATATACCACAGAGGTCAGCACGACGAGAAGATCAAAACGGTACATAAGTATCAGTGGTAAAATTGAATTATAAAAATTCGAATTTTCTATTAGCGGAAAATGCAAGAAAACGTAGAAAAATAATATCGACGGAGCTAAAGAAATCCGAATTTGGAAAAACGAAAAATGACGTCTTGCTCAGAAGATGATTTAGAATTTTTCTATGTAAAAATATTTAGGTTTCGAAAATGTTTTATTTTCATCGATTTTTAACTAATTAAATTGAAATAAATTTACGCACGAAAATAAACTTCATATTTTTGGACGAAAATTTACCAGTTGCTTTGTTTAACTAGACGCATTCCAAATATCAAATTTATATTTCAAAATTCTATTTTATTTATTTATTTATTTTTAATTTCATACAAATTTAGTTAATTAAATTAATTAAAACCGTTAAAATACCCGGGTTGTTACATGTTTTGTAAAGATTGTTGATATAATATTATATGTTTTCCGACATGCTGTGAGATTCTGTATTGTTCTGTTTTGTTCTATCTTCTTTCTTTTCTTCTCTTCTCTTCTTCTTTCTTCTTTTCTTTCTCCTGACTTTCGGTCAGTCTGTACTTTTTGGGTCGGATATGTGTGGTTTATTTTCGATTCAAAGGATACGGATTTACAGGTCATCATATTTGGTATCTGAGCTTAGATTTTGTATATTCCTAGGCTTTGATGTGAACTCAGTACAGATAGGGACAGTAGCACCCTAGATTGAGTTGAGTGTATTATACATATGAGCGCGTATTTGTTAGTGATTATAAAATGTTTTATATTGTGCTTACTTACCCGTTGAGATGTTTGTGAATTTTGGTCGGTATGTGGGACGCCATGTTAACGATAGGGATTTCTAAACACTTAAATGAGACAAGTCGACATTGTATCATTTTAAATTGGGTGGATGAAATAATTTTACCTCGATTATATTTTATATATAAAGGGAATAATTTTTCAAAATTATTTAAGAGTAAATAAATGAATTGTTTGGTTGTTGAAGATGTAAACATAATATACGTTAATATAAAAGATGTGTGAATAATCTAAATAAAAACAATATTGTAAAAGAATAAATTAAATAAGCAAAGGAATTATAAAGTACGGAATTATAATTAATATGATTTACAATTGTGAAATAATCTTATATATAAGAAGTGAAACTAAATGATTATATTTATGAATATGAGTTATACATAAAAATGGATATAAACTAAGAATTTGAAAATTAGAATCCTATTGATTTTGAAAGTTGTTTTTCAAATTTAAAGAGATTATATTATTAGAAATCTAAATAAGGTAAATAAATTTGAAGTGATCTTATATAAGTAAAGTAAAACAGTGAAATTATATAAGTAAGATGATTTACAAATGTGATTTATAAATAAAAAGATTTTTCAAAAAGAATATAAAGCGCTGAATTCACTACTGTTGCTGTGTAATAATAAGGGTGATGACTGCAGCATCATCAGTATCATTTTTGAGTTTATATATGATGGATTTGCTACCAATAGTAAATTAAAAATTTTAGTTTTGTTGTGATATAAAAATGTGAATTTAAAATCCAAGTTGTAATTGGTAAATATAAGTGAAATGAGTTTTGGACTTATAATATGAAATAATAAATTTGAGTTAGCATAAAATATATGATTTGGAATTTAACTAAAGGTAAGGTTAAGTAAAGTGAATTGGATTTGAACTGGATTAGATAAATTATTGGAATAAAAATTAAACTTAAGTAGGAAGTGATTGCATTATATGAATTTGAAAGTTTAGATAATTAAGTTGTATAACTTATAAAAATGAGAAAATTTTTGTAAAACCAATTGTTAAAATGGTTAAACAGTTTTGTTAAGTAAAACAAAATATGAATTTGAATGATACGATTTTAACTTAAGTAAAAGTTAAATAAAATAAAATCTAAATTAAATTAAAAGTGAATGTAAGTTGTATAGTGAATGTAAATGCAAGTGAGAATGAAATGTAATAACCCGCATATTTATCGATTTTATATTTAAATATTTTGTCGTTAATCGGATATTGGTCCGAAAAGCTACTTTTTGCAAACGGTCAAATTAGGACTCGAGACCCCTTCCATTGAGTTCGAAATGCCGTTTACAATTTTTTTAAGTATAAACATTGGTAGGTTTGGAGTTAGTGGAATTTCACTAACTTTTCCCGCTTTGGACTTTGGGTTAGATTGCCATTATAACTCAAGCCCAAACCCCCTTCCATCTTCTCACTCTTCATAAATTTCCTAACAACCAAGCTTTTGCATTAATGGTGAGTGGAAGAGGAAATTAAAACTCCAAGCATAGGTTTCAACTTTAAATCCATCATTCAACTCCAAAATCAAAGTGAAGACATTGGGTTCTAGCTTGTAGTTGCTTCTCCATTGTTTCAAGCACCTTCTTCATTGAATTTGTGCAAAGGTGAGATTTTTATCTCACAAATCTAGTCTATAACTATATTGGACTGTTGGGAATGATTCCCTATCACTTTTGCATGCACATTAGCATTTGGGTTGGATTGGATTGGCGAAAAACTCCAATTTTTAGCGTTTTGGTGAATTTTCTGCACTTAGGTCGTTCTGGCCATTTTTGGTATTCGGAGTTAGGTCGTTCGCGACCTAACCCTTAGGTCGTTCGCGTGTTATCGCGCTAAGTCGCACTGCCTTGAATCTTCACTTCGGAGTTAGGTCGTTTCACGTTAGGTCGTATGGCTTTTAGGTCGTAGGTCGTATGGCTTTTAGGTCGTAGGTCGTATGGCTTTTAGGTCGTAAGTTGTTTGGCTTTTAGGTCGTAGGTCGTTGGCCTTTTGACCGTTAGGTCGCATGCCTTTCTACTTCGATAGGTCGTTCGGCCATGCTTTCTATTTTTAGGTCGCGACATCTTTAGGTCGTGTTACCTATATACCCTTAGGTCGAAAGACCTTAGGTCGTGCACCTTTAGGTCGCGAACCCTATTAGGTCGCGAACCTCTTTAGGTCGCCTGTCGCTTAAGCAGTTAGGTCGTTCGTCCTGTGATGCTTTAGGTCGTTTGACCCGTGTTACGTTAGGTCGCGTAACCCCTTAGGTCGCTTGACCTTGTTTCCTGTTAGGTCGCGTGACCTTGTTTTCGACCTTAGGTCGTTTCACTTTTAGGTCGCATGACCTTTAAACCGTTAGGTCGTTAGACCTATAACTCGATGGGTCGTTCGCCTTTAGGTCGCGAACCTTGTGGTCGCTCATCCTTAGCCCGCGAACCTTGTTAAGTCGTTCACCCTCCATTTCGTAAGTCGTAAGTCGTTACCGACCTTAAATCTCCTCTGCTAGTTTGGTCGTGTGCTTTTAGGTCGCTCGACTCTGTTAAGTCGTAGGTCGTTGGACCTTAGGTCGTTCGCCTTCCTTAAGTCGCTCGACCCCTCCACACTAGGTCGCTCGGCTTGCTTGAGTCGTAGGTCGTTGGACCTTAAGTCGCTTGCCTCCCTTAACTCCAGTTAGGTCGCTCGGCCATTGTGTTAGGTCGCGTGAACCCTTAGGTCGTTAGACCTCATTTTGCCTGGACCCCCGCGACCTGACCGGGCAGGTCGAACCCCGTAAGCGGTGGCGTTGCCCCCGCACCCCCACCTTGGGGGGTTTCCACCCCCCCGGACCCCACCTCCGTAGGGGATCTTATCTGAAAAACATTGAGCTGATTTCCTTGGATTTTATTCACATCTCCGTATGCGATTTTTGTGACTGATTGTTTCTACAATTGCTTCTGTGTCTTGTCACTTTATGATATAAAGGTTTCAATACTAGTAGTAAATATCAAAACTCTTTTAACAAACAATTTCAACTCTATTTTTAATAACAAAGCTCTTTTCTTAAACCGTTTTCCAATCTATTAGTATATACAAACCTTTACCTCATTCGGATGAGAAATCTAATTAAACGACTTAGTAAAACAAGTGGTATGAAACGCTTGCGTTCACTTCGTCGGTTAATTCTTGGACTTGTTCGATTGAACCTCTTGTGACAATTTTGTTAGTGAAGATTTACATTTTGTTCGTAAATATTTAAGTTAAGCAAGTGGTTATGGGACATGAAGCTAAACTTCTATATTTACTAGCTTAGTGTAATTGACACTTCTCGTTGATCATGACGATCATTCTGATGATTTAGACTAGCAACTGTGCGATGTCTCTTGTTGTGAGGTTAGACTAGACACCACTTGTGTGATTCCACTCACACATACCTTTTTGCTTTTTGGTTAGTCTGGACCTTAATCTGTGTGATTCCATTCACACATGTGGGGTAGCTCCCCTTGGTCTTCGGACCGTCATGTGATAGGCCTCTTTCTCTTTTCTATGATTTCTGGACTTCTTGCATTGATTTCTAGAATTTATGTCATTAACTTGTTATGAGTACAAGTTTGGGGTATGATGCCCTTTCCGAATCTTTGAGAAGATTCTTGTGATATTGATTATCTCTTATTGATTGATCTTCTGTTGATCATTATTTACATACTTATAGTGGTGTGTCATTATGGGTATTTTATGTTTATGCCATATCTTTTATGTTATATCTTGTCATCTGATATTTATAGCTAGATTGACCCGTTTATTATTTTTCTTAAATAATACTCGGGTCAGACCGAGATGTTACAGGTGCTTCTGCTTGACTTCTTCCCAGGGATTCATCACTCTGACTTTTGGCTAACTGTTTAGATTAGCATTTTTTGTTGTATACACTTGAGATATAGACTCATAGTTGTATTCTTTTGTATAGCACGTGTTGCTATTCTTTTGTATTATTGTGGATCTTTTGACCACTACTCTGATGTACACTTTCATGTGTTAGTTATATATTCATATCTTCTTCCGCCTTTGTGATATGGATGTTTGTGACTGATTTGCGTTATGCTTATTTCTACGTTTGTTTCCGAAGATTATTATAGCCACCGTGTGATAAGCAATTACATGGATGGTCGCTCCTCAATAGCCTTATTCTCCGTGCTAGTTGACAGCACTACTCCGTAGTGTTCTTGGCTAGCGTGGGTATAGAGGTGGGGCGTTACAGAAATGAAACATAGCTTAAGTGATGTTGAATGAAGCTGAATTTGATATTAAAATGAATTAATAAAGTGAATAATGAAATGAAGTAATTAAATGAATATGAATTTGAGTTATGTAATGAAATTCAACTTGAAAATTTAAATGAACTAGCAATTGAATTAATGAATGAATTGAATTGGATTAATTGAATAAATTATTAAATGAAATATGGATTGAATATTAATCAATGGAATGTAAATAAATTTGGCTATGTTGGATATGCGTTGGTTGTTAGATGGATGTTAGTGGATTGAATAGAAATTCATATGAAATTGAGTTAATAAAATTGAAAGCAAAATAATTGAATTCGAATTGGATAATAAGTGAATTTAAATAGAATTGAATTTGATATAATTTGGAAGTGAACTAACATGAATGTAAATTAGTGAATGTAAACTAATTGAATATGAATAAATGAATGTTAGTGAATCGAATGTGATTAAATTGAAATCAATTCAATAAATATTAATAAGAAGTGAATGTGTATTGATTTGGTTATGGATTGATTGGATAGATATTGGTTTGTTGGATGATAGTTGTATAATGGTTGGTTCGTTTCTTTTGATGGCATTTTCTATATTGGCATATATAGTTGTTGTATGGGCATATGTTGTATTTTGGTATTGCTTTCATATATACATGTTTCTCATTGTTTGTTGAGTATTTAGTAGGTGTGAATGGCATTGCTTCGCATTTAGAGCTCGCTTTCATGCTATATTGGCTGTATATGCTCGCTAATAATATATAAGGTACATATCTTGGATTACATATCGTACTTTGACACTTTTTTCTTTATGGGATGCCTCATCCTCGAAGATGAGATGTATATTTGTGATATATATATATATATAAGTTGTGATCCTACTACGTTCGGACCGCGCAAAGGAAACGTTGGCAAAAAAAATTGAAAATTTGAGGCGTTAGAATTTTTTTGGGATTTTGGAATAAAATTTGTGACAAAAAAGTTTTGATTTTGAGTTGAAAGTTAAACGGTATTAGTTCGTTTTGAAAAGATAACTAAGTACGATTTGAAAACTAAGAAAAGTTTTTGTAAGAAGTATAATTAATGGATTTTATGACTTTATCTTACTTGGTAATTTCGAGGACGAAATTCTTCTAAGTAGGGAAGAATGTAACAGCCCAGAATTTCGATCATTTGAAATTCGTATATTTAATTAATTTTAAATATTCAAAAGTAAATTTTATAAGTTGAATAACTTATATTTCGAATATCTGGATTTAATTAGATAATTAAATTGATAATCTAATATTTGAAATTGTAGAAATAATTGGAATTTGAATTTAATGTGAATGAAAATGATTTATAAAGTTGTTTTTAAATTCTATTGAATTAGAATGATGTTAGTAAACTTTTAAAATTGAACTAAAAGTTAGTTTCTAGAAATTGAATGTTTTAATATTTAATTAACGGGTAAAAATAGCCATTTTTCATACAATCTCGGATTTTGATGAAACCAGTTTCATTGGATCCGTAATGTTATATTATTGTAGGATTTCAAATTTCGTCATAATCGGATTTATGGTTTGTACGGGGTAAGCTAAAACGCATAGAAATTCGTTTAAGTGATTTTTAAATTTAAATAGTCGATTCGAAAACCGATCTTCCAAATTCGATCGAATTGGCTCTCGGTATATATTCCATTTTGTTCGGAATAGGAGTAAAATATTATAAATGCTAGACGGCACGCTCCGTTTGGAGTTTGAGAAATTTTTTGGATGAATAGTGCGCGAGGATTTTCTATAAAAGCACTTGATTTTTTCTTATTTCTACTAAACCCTAAAAAATTAGGGCAAGCTGCCACTCTACAGTTCAATGGCCAATATTTTCGCTCATTCTTCCCTCTTTTTCTTCCAATCCATCAATCTATTCGAGAAACTTCCAACTACGAAGTTGCAGAGCACGATGAGAGCTTCCAATCCAACGGTCGAGATTGGATTTCAAGCTACGGATCAACAGCAATTCGTATTTGAACGACCAATTTTAACACGTTTTTCGAGTCCATCACATAACCAAGCTTCACGATATTTGGCCCGAGGGTAGTGCTCACATAGGGCTTTGGAATGGTGGTTCTTCATCGACACGTAGATAAACAAGGAGGGGGAAAATTCACAGAATATTGGCGGCCAAGGGTTTACTCGCGCGTGTATGATCCTGGAAGGGAAGAAAAGTAGAGATCGGCCATAATCTGGTTTGTGGAAATCAAGGGCCGGAATTAATTGTAGGGTTTGAAATTAAAAAGAAAATTGTGAAATTAATAATGTTAAAAATCGTGTAAATTTCTAAATGCTGTAACTTTGTCATACAAGGTCTATTTTTGACGAAACAAGTTTCGTTAGGTCCGTATTGACGAGCACTACATTTTAGAGCTGGTTTGGAGTTGATAGGAGCTAGTGTAAATTTTGGGTAAAATTAAACGCATATTTAATTTTATTCGAAATAATACACTACAACTGCTATTGGAACCAATGTGAGTACTACTCAATCTTTCTACCTCACTGATATTTTCATATAAGTGAGAATAAATTTATTATATGCTGATTGATGATTTTTTGGATGATATATGATATATTATCTATATATTTATTGGTATTTGGATATATTCCTACCTATTGGATCATATGAGACCTTATATGTTCCCGTGTATGAGCGGATGACCCTTTGTACGCGCGTCTGCCTCAAAGCGGACATTGTACATGTATTCTAAAATGTATATTTGTTGCAAGTGACAGGTTGGAGGAATCCAGCTGGATTCCTCATCACTGTTGATTTATTTACACATATTGTGATATATGTTGTTATCATATGATATATGATGTTTTGGATGTTGTGATTGATGTATTTATTGCTGTTGCAGCTTTGGGCCTATTTTTGGTAATTTAATAAATTCAGCTGAGTGTGTTTCTCATGCTGGTATACCAGAATGATCCGGATGTTCCACAATTTTAATGCTTGGGTCAGACCGAGTATATTTACAGGTTCAGATTTGGTGCTTTGGAGCTTCAGCAGGGGAGTTGGTGATCTTCATTTTCATATACATGTATGTGTTTTGTTTATCTGCTACTTAATTGTTGTATATTATCGGTTTGTGAGGACATGTTATTATAACTCTCCAGGCTGATAACTAGTGATTGATTATTGAACTCCGATTGATGTATGTATACATAGTTTCTGTTTTGTAAAGATTATTGATATGATATTATATGTTTTCCACTGCGATGTGAGATTCTGTATTGTTCTATTTTGTTCTATCTTCTTTCTTTTCTTTTCTTCTCTTCTTCACTCTTCTTTTCATTCTCCTGACTTTCCTTCAGTCTGTGCTTTTGGGTCATACATGTGTGGTTTATTGTCGATTCAAAGGGTACGAATTTGCGGGTCATCACAATTCTATTTGTTGCTTACGAAAACTGCTCTAAAAATCCATTTCCGTATTTTAATACTAAATAATGCTGTAAACAATAATCCTTAACTGCAAGATATTTCTTTACTTTTCGGATAGTACAAAAAACATGGTTTCCCTATTTTACACTATCCCCCTTTTTCTTTCTTTTATTCTTGCAATTACGTTTATCTTTATCTTTTTTTAAATATTAAACTATAGATATGTATTATATTTTCTAAACCAATCAATTAACCTATCACTTACTTGTAACGATCCCGATTTAATGACGAATTTAAATTTATAATTAAATTAAATTTTTGGATTAAATTATGGATTTGTTTAAATTTTCAAAAAACATAAGTTATATATATATATGCTTTTGAATTTGGATTGAAACTCAAAATGGATATTTTCAGTTAAATTAAATTATAAATAAATTTTGATTTGGAAGTTCAAAATGAACTCAAAAATAATATATGTATGATTAATTATTGAATGCAATATAGATAGTATTGTTTAAAATAAAATTCAGTTCTATCAATATAAATATAAGTATACAAATATGAGGATATAAAATTAATGTTTGAAAAATTAAACATTAAATAGATAAAAATAACAACATTGAATTCATTTATATTACAAAGTGATAAGGTTAAAAAACAAAATACATACGAATGTACTTGCTAAAGAAAAGAAAATATGTGTAACTGAGCTGCAAAAGAAGATAGTACAATACGCTCAAATATACATACAAAATTGGATAAGTATGAACAAGGACAAGTAAGATAAGCATTAACACATGGGAATAAAAGACAAAGTATAAAATAAAGGAAGAATACATTCAACTAAGTATAGGACCAAAGCAAAGACAAGGAACAAAATTATATGTAACTGAGATTGCAAAAGGAAGCAGAAACTGTATATATGTTCATGTACAAGCAAAATATTAGAATGAAAAGAAAAGAAAAGAAACAAAAAAATAAAATATGTTCATAAAGTAAAAGCATAGGTAGGCAAATATAATATGTAGCCTGTAAGTAGTAATGCAAGGCAAGACACAATGTAAAAATATAATATGAAACATAAAGGACTTGAGTAATTAATGCAACATACCTCTAGCATATGAAAGCAAGATATCAGCTGAGTTAAAGGAATGCAAGCATCTTCAGCCATGCCTTGTATTGTACAAACAAAGATTATATCACCTATTGTACAAGCAAATCAATATCACATAGTAAAACTCATTTTCTTGTATATCAATCTCACCTACCTCAGTTCGATCATCAACTTGAGAAAAAAAATGAAAATAAAATAGCAACTTGAAAACAATAGCAACTAAATCAATTCGAAAAAGAAGATCAACAACAACCAGAGATCAAAAAAAGAGATTCAGCTGGCATTTCGGCAAGCCTGGTTTCAAAACAAGGAAGGCTCTGTCACTTTGCTAAAATACTGTGAGTAACATCACAATTAAATAGTTTAAGTGTATTATTTGTTATGTTACATGTTTCTCTCTGAAAATTCACTTTTGTTTGAGTATACTTTTGTTTAGTATACCTCTGTGAATGTTTGAATATAGTGATGAGCATCTCTGTGTATCTCTCTGACTTTAGTTCCAGGCTTAAGTACTCATCAAAATTCATTTGTTCTTGACCCAAGCATTAACAAGACTTAAGTTTTGAACATAAAATGAATGTTATAACATAGGCTTGAGTCTAAAAAAATTTGTTAAAGGAAAAACAACTTGTATTAGTTCTGGAAAATATAAAACAATAGTGGAAAACTTAAATAAGTTAAAATTTAATTTTTATAATTCATGGATTCAGGTATATGAATCAAAAGCTAAAACTAAAACTTGATTTTTAAAACCAAAATTACTATTTTTAATCAAGCGTTGAGGTTGCAGCTTGGGTTTGAATGGGAATGGGAATATTTGGTTTTTATGGTGATCAAGTAGATTGGAGTGCTCGGGGTTCTCTGTGGTGATGGAGGGGTGATCAGAGAGTTTGGGAAAATAGTGGGTGGTCATCCAGTTCATCGTGGAAGCGGCGGCAAACGTTTAAAGTTTTTAACCTTAGTTTTAACGAGGGGTCACATTTTTGATTCGTTCTTTCTCCATGATGCATCGAGTGTTACGAAACTTCGGGAGGTGGAAGAGGGGACGTAGGCGAGCGTGTGGCCGGAATTCCATACCTTCTGGTGATCGGGACGTTAAGTTCGACGTGATTTCCAGGTTTGGGGTTGGTTTCAGTTTCGAGTTCCAGGTTCAGTTTGAATGCCTGGATTTTGATTTTTGAGGAGAAATCAAAGTGTGGTGATTGAGGTAGGATGCCTTGATGATTGATGACTTGTAGAGATCGCTGTGGATAATCAAAGATGGGTGGCTAGCCTATGCATATACACAGTGCATATCTGATTTTGATGATGCCTGGGTGAAGTATGTTTGGTACTCGAGTTTTACTCGAGTGGTCCCAGGATTTGCTCGAAGTCTTTTGGTGATTGACTCGAGGCAGTTTTATGTTGGCTCGAGTTGTTTGCAATGTTACAGTTTTTGCCTGTAAAATTTTTGAATTTTGAACCTGGGTTTAAAATTGTAAGACAGAGATTTAAATAAGTTTAAATCCAAGTTTAAAATTGGTTCAAGTTATTTTTGAATCTCGGTTTAAAAATAAATTATGTTTTAAAAATTTAAATTATTTGTAACAACTTTAAGAAGGGTTAAATAGTTTGAATTTAAAAGTAAATTTTTAAAAAAAATAGATTTAAATTAAATTTTAAATCTGGAATTAAATCTAAATTTGAATCTTAGTTTAGGAATAAAAGAAGTTTTTGAATTTAAATTGTTCTAAATAATTTGAATGATTAAGTGTATTTTTAAATTAATTTGAATCTAAAATGAAATTTGGTTTTGAATTCTTTTAAAACTTTTCTTATATAAGTAATGAATGTTCTTTACATTGTTTAAAAGTTTTATAAATGGAATTAAAATTTGGTAATGTTTAATTGGTTAATCATTTTGAATCTTAAATTTAAAAGTGTAATGTTTTAAATACACTTTAATATTAATGAAGTCATTAATAAAGAAACGGACTACCTTAGAGGTAATTAAGGTAATTAAGTGATTTAACTAATGAGATAATAAAGGAATAATTTATTTAATTTATAAATTAATGATTTAGATTAATTTATAATTATGGATTAATTAAAAAATGATTAAGAAATGTTATTAGTTAATGAAGATAAATTAATTAAGGATTATTAAGTATTGATTAAGGTGATTAATTTTAATAATTAATTGGATTAATTAATTTAGATAATCAATTATAAATTGTTTAGATGTAATTATTTAATGAAAGTAATTAAGGATTAATCACTTATTGTAATTAATTTTGGATATCTTGATTAATTAAAATTAATTACTTATGTAATTGGTAAAGGTTGATTTAATTAATATGATTAATTAAGAATAATTTAAATTAATTAAGGTGATTGATTTAATTAATTTATATCAAATGATTTGTATTTAATAAATCAGGATTAGATAAATAATTCATAAGTAATTAATTTAATTTGAAATAAATTGAATTAATTAGGATTAAGCCATTAAATTAATCCTGCTTATAAATGACTGTTGAATACTTGACCTTACTCATGAATGATTGTATTGTATGAGTTTCCTTGAATTGATTGTCCTATCTGATCTGTGATATTTTGTTCTGTGGATTGAGCTGAGTATTTTATTCATTTACTTGTGATGCATCTGTATATTATCTGTGAATCTATGAATGAGCGATAAGCGTTATAGCTTATACCGCTTATCAACTATATTTCTGTGTTTTAATCTGTGATGATTGAATGATGTTGCACTATTGTGTTAAACCCCTGGACCACACTTATACACACAAATATGGATTTCACGAGGAAATCGATTAAGTCACAGATTTGAAATAGTTTAAAAATGGAATATTTAAATCCAAATGGTTTTGGAAATGGATTGGGTTTAAAAGTGAAAAGCTTTTGAAATGGTGTTTCAAAGATAAAATTTATTTTGAATAACTTGATTGAGTTTTGAAATTTTAAATAATTTGATTTAAACTTAAATTCAAGATTTGAAATTGAATTCTATGTTTGGAAACTAGGGACTAAAGATGTTATACCAGTTATATATGGGTTAAACTATTTTAAAAGTATTGATTTGGGAATGTGAATATAATTTAAGAGCTTCAACTCTTGCAAATATAATTAGATCTTTCTGAAATGAAAACCATTTGTTTTCGAATAATAAAAGCTTTCACATACGTAATGAACTTTCGATTTGTGTAAAAGGGATTTCAAGTTTAAAAGAAAATGATTTTCCAAGTTATGGAAACGGTTTGAAAGATATAAGTTAAATCTTTGATTTAACGATTTAACAAGTTAATCCAATAAAAATGAGAATTGTTTGGAAATCTATAACTGGATCTTTGTGAAACTAGGTGAACTTAGTGAATTGAATCTTTTTGTTTTAAAAAGATTTGAAATGGTAATTTGTTTAAACCGTCTGGAAGAAAAGTTTTGGGTAATAACTTGTGACTTAACTGAGATCCCAATATCCATATGTTTCTTGTAAATATTGCACTCACTATTAGGTTTAGCCGGGAGAGGACCTTTGTGTCATATAGCCCATTCCGAATATGTGATACGACGTTATGGATAGCATTTGAAGACCGGTGGTGAAGACCGGATATTTTCGAAAGCGAAAGAATAACTCGTCGAATATCTTTGCATCGACTGGTCCCCGGTATAGAGACTCCATATGTGATGGGAAGTCCGGACGTGATTAGGGATTATCAGGATTGCAAAGACTTCTTCGGAAGTGCCTTCGGTTCTGTTCGAACCCGAAACAGACTTGTATGGTTGTATGTCTGACATTACAAATTGAGATATAAAGCTGATTTCTTTCAAATACATATCTGTTGGTGGCGGTGAATTTATTCTCTTAGCTTAACACCCATCTCTGAGACGTACGAGCTCAGAGGTTATGTAGTTGAAGGTTATTAGCGATATACTCCCAATTTGGAAGTGTGACATGCTGAGTGCTACTAATCATTTGTTGGTCGAAGCATGGCTTTATGAAAAGCGTAGCTTTGTGGATGAGACTTCGTCAAACCTCACAACCCGGTTATGGTCAAAACAGGAATCGTGGCAGCAAGGTTATTTGAGGGTAGCTCCTTCTGAGGGTATGTCCATTTTCTTCGGGATTATGAGTGGTATCATGGTATGGAGCCCACATACTTACTTTGTGGTTGCTGCAAACTTATTGCTTTGTGGTTGTCGGTTGAGAAGCGCTTCGGATAAAGGTTGGTAACGACCGGGAGGTGGCATACTCGTGTCAGTTGTTATCTAGATTCAAAGGTAACCCGGCCTTGTGTAGCAGAGATCTGGTTAGGATCCGGGGACGTCCTTCCAGAGTCGTTCCATTTTATATGGGAAGTTCCTTTGCCCGACCATTGTTGGAAATCCAAAGAAACAATACGAGCCTTGTACGGTTTAGTCGTATAGCCTGCCACGGAATGTGGTGGTTACCTGCTATTGAACATGTAGCTATAGTAGGCATAAGTGCGAAATGCCTATGCTGGCTAGGATTTATATTATACATTCAAAATGGTTTTCATACTTTGCACTTATAATAATAATATCAAAGAAATTGGCGTATCAAGCATGTTTGACTATCATAAGGAGAAATCTCCTCCAATTCTGCGATTGCATGGTGTGTGTGGCGGGAGGTCTTATGGTAGTTACATTTTCTAAAAGCATTGCAGATCTATTTTAAAATATTTCTTTGTTTGTTTTTAAAGATAAAAATTTTTTGTTACTCGTACCTGTCCCACGACTGACCTGGAGTTTATTGTTCCTTCCCTAAACTCTGGGTGCCAAAAAATTTTCACACGAGCAGTCTACAGTTGGGTTTTTCAGATAGTCAGGTTTTGTAGATTATCTGGAGCTAGTTCAGTCTTTGGATGCGGACAAGACTTTCTTGTCTTCGTTATTGGGATTTCGAGTTATTTCTGGATTGGTGCTTTGGAGATGGAGATTATCCGCTGCTGGTGCTATCTATTTTCTTTCCGCTGCTATTTCTTGTATCATATCCTGATGTATATGGATATCTATTATCAATTGTATCATTCTATTGTATCATATTGTATCTGGATAGTGTATCAAATGTTGTATATGATATTATTCATTTCTTTTTCTTCCGCTGTGTTGTTATACTTAATGGTGTTATAAGCTCCGGCGACTCGGATTCGAACGGTCGAATCTGCGGCATTCGAGTACGATGTAAAGTATGGATGGCGGTTTTCGAACGCGAAAATTCTGATCGTTACATTTGGTATCAGTGCTGAGGGTTAAAAACTTTAGCTCAGGAGTATAACACATTAAGTAGCTCATCAGAGATAGGGTGAAGTATACCCTAGAATGAGTATCCATAAGATATCTGTCGATATGCCTCAGTAAATTCTCGTACTATCCAATGATGGTGAGTATGAGTGCAAGAAGAAAATGAGATAGGGGACAGGGGAATACGACTATAAATGGTCAATACCCTGTAACAACAAGGAAACGATCTTTTCTCTATCAATCTCTTTTGTTCAGCATCATTTCTTAATTCTTCGATAGTTTCTGGTAGATCCAGGAAAAAAATTGATAGATTTGAGAGAGACATAAACTCCAAATGGTCAGAATTATTGTTTGGATGTAATTGATTGTTTTGGTTGCTATGGTTGATAAGTATACTTTGGTTTTTAAACTAAAATTTTTGAAATTGTATCCATATATCTATCTATTGTTTGGGGGTCCGATATATGCTACGAATGGTTAGTGTCCCTTCAAACTAACCGATATCACTCCATATTTCGTAGATCTGGATGACCCGAGTATATTGTGAAAAACTTAATAGATTCGTTCTTGTATCTATTGTTGATATTCTGATTTGGTAAGCCAAATGCAGAATAGATATTCAATTTGATTGGATGAAATATTCTTCATCTATCTTTGTGTCTCCTTGGCAAATTTCGAGGATGAAATTGCTTAAGGAGGAGAATATGTAATGATCCCGATTTAACGACGAATTTAAATTTATAATTAAATTAAATTTTTGGATTAAATTATGGATTTGTTTAAATTTTTCAAAAAAATAAGGTATATATATATTTATTTGCTTTTGAATTTGGATTGAAACTCAAAATGGATATTTTCAGTTAAATTAAATTATAAATAAATTTGATTTGGAAGTTCAAAATGAACTCAAAAATATTATATGTATGATTAATTATTGAATGCAATATAGATTCTAATGTTTAAAACAAAATTCAATTCTATCAATATAAATATAAGTATACAAATATGAGGATATAAAATTAATGTTTGAAAAAATAAACTTTAAATAGATAAAAATAACAACATTAAATTCATTTATATTGCAAAGTGATAAGGTTTAAAAAAACAAAATACATATGAATGTACTTGCTAAAGAAAAGAAAATATGTGTAACTAAGCTGCAAAAGAAGATAGTACAATACGCCCAAGTATACATACAAAATTGGATAAGTATGAACAAGGACAAGTAAGATAAGCATTAACACATGGGAATAAAAGACAAAGTATAAAATAAAAGAAGAATAATTCAACTAAGTATAGGACCAAAGCAAAGACAAGGAACAAAATTATATGCAACTGAGATTGCAAAAGGAAGCAGCAACTATATATATGTTCATGTACAAGCAAAATATTAGTATGAAAACAGAACAAAAGAAACAAAAAAATAAAATATGTTCATAAAGTAATAGCATAGGTAGGCAAATATAATATGTATCCTGTAAGTAGTAATGCAAGGCAAGACACAATGTAAAAATATAATATGAAACATAAAGGACTTGAGTAATTAATGCAACATACTTCTAGCATATCAAAGCAAGGTATCAGCCGAGTTAAAGGAATGCAAGCATCCTCAGCCATGCCTTGTATTGTACAAACAAAGATTATGTCACCTAGTACAAGCAAATCAATATCACACAGTAAAACTCATTTTTTTTATATATCAATCTCACCTACCTCAGTTCGTTCATCAACCTGAAAAAAAAATTAAAATAAAATAGCAACCTGAAAACAACAGCAACTAAATCAATTCAAACAAGAAGATCAACAACAACCAGAGATCAAAAAAAGAGATTCAGCTGGCATTTCAACAAGCCTGGTTTCAAAACAAGGAAGGCTCTGTCACTTTGCTAAAATACCGTGAGTAACATCACAATTAAATAGTTTAAGTGCATTATTTGTTCTGTTACATATTTCTCTCTGAAAAATCATTTTTGTTTGAGTATAATTTTGTTTAGTATACCTCTGTGAATGTTTGAATATAGTGATGAGCATCTATGTGTATCTCTCTGACTTTAGTTCCAGACTTAAGTACTCGTCAAAATTCATTTGTTCTTGATCCAAGCTTTAACAAGACTTAAGTTTTGAACACAAAATGATTGTTATAACATAGGCTTTAGTCTAAAAAAATTTGTTAAAGGAAAAACAGCTTGTATTAGTTCTGGAAAATATAAAACAACAGTGGAAAACTTAAATAAGTTAAAATTTAATTTTTATAATTCATGGATTCAGGCATATGAATCAAAAGATAAAACTAAAACTTGATTTTTAAAACCAAAATTACTATTTTTAATCAAGCGTTGAGATGGCAGCTTGGGTTTGAATGAGAATGGGAATATTTGGTTTTTCTGGTGACCAAGTAGATCGGAGTGCTTGGGGTTCTCTGTGGTGATGGAGGGGTGATCAGAGAGTTTGGGAAAAATAGTGGGTGGTGGTCCAATTCATCGTAGAAGCAGCGGCGAACGTTTAAAGTTTTTAACCTTAGTTTTAACGAGGGGTCGCATTTTTGATTCGTTCTTCCTTCATGATGCATCGAGTGTTATGAAACTTCGGGAGGTGGAAGAGGGGACGTAGGCGAGCGTGTGGCCGGAATTCCATACCTTTTGGTGATCGGGACGTTAAGTTCGACGCGATTTCCAGGTTTAGGGTTGGTTGCAGTTTCGAGTTCCAGGTTCGGTTTGAATGCATGGATTTTTATTTTTGAGGAGAAATCAAAGTGTGGTGATTGAGGTGGGATGCTTTGATGATTTATGGCTTGTAGAGATCGTCATGGATAATCAGAGAGGGGTGGCTAGCCTGTGCATATACACAGTGCATATCTGATTTTGATGATGCATGGGTGAAGTATGTTTGGTACTCAAGTTTTACTCGAGTGGTCCCTGGATTTGCTCGAAGTCTTTTGGTGATTGACTCGAGGCAGTTTTATGTTGGCTCGAGTTGTTTGCAACGTTACAGTTTTTGCCTGTAACATTTTCAAATTTTGAACCTGGGTTTAAAATTGTAAGACAGAGATTTAAATAAGTTTGAATCCAAGTTTAAAATTGGTTCAAGTTATTTTTGAATCTCGGTTTAAAAATAAATTAAGTTTTAAAAATTTAAATTATTTGTAACAACTTTAAGGAGGGTTAAATAGTTTGAATTTAAAAGTAAATTTTAAATAAAAATAGAGATTCAAATTAAATATTAAATCTGGAATTAAATCTAAATTTGAATCTTAGTTTTGGAATAAAAGAAGTTTTTGAATTTAAATTGTGCTAAACAATTTGAATGATTAAGTGTTTTTTTAAATTAATTTGAATTTAAAATGAAATTGGGTTTTGAATTCTTTTAAAACTTTTCTTATATAAGTAATGAATGTTCTTTACATTGTTTAAAAGTTTTGTAAGTGGAATTTAAATTTGGTAATGTTTAATTGGTTAATCATTTTGAATCTTAAATTCAAAATGGAATTTGAATTTAAATTTAAAAGTGTAATGTTTTAAATACACTTCAATATTAATGAAGTCATTAATAAAGAAACGGATTACCTTAGACGTAATTAAGGTAATTAAATGATTTAACTAATGAGATAATAAAGGAATAATTTATTTAATTTACAAATTAATGATTTAGATTAATTTATAATTGCGGATTAATTAAAAAATGATTAAGAAATGCTATTAATTAATGAAGATAAATTAATTAAGGATTATAAGTATTGATTAAGGTGATTACTTTTAATAATTAATTGGATTAATAAATTTAGATGATCAATTATAAATTGTTTAAATGTAATTACTTAATGAAGGTAATTAAGGATTAATCACTTATTGTAATTAATTTTGGATATTTTGATTAATTAAAGTTACTTAATTATGTAATTGGTAAAGGTTGATTTAGTTAATACGATTAATTAAGAATAATTTAAATTAATTAAGGTGATTGCTTTAATTAATTTATATCAAACGATTTGTAATTAATAAATCAGGATTGGATAAATAATTTCATAAGTAATTAATCTAATTGGAAATAAATTGAATTAATTAGGATTAAGCAATTAAATTAATCCTGCTTATAAATGATTATTGAATACTTGACCTTCCTCATGAATGATTGTATTGTATGAGTTGCCTTGAATTGATTGTCCAATCTGATCTGTGATATTTTGTTCTGTGGATTGAGCTGGGTATTTTATTCATTTATTTGTGATACATCTGTATATTATCTGTGAATCTGTGAATGAGCGATAAGCGTTATAGCTTATGCCGCTTATCAACTATATTTCTGTGTTTAAATATGTGATGATTGAATGATGTTACACTATTGTGTTAAACCCCTGGACCACACTTATACACACACAAATATGGATTTCACGAGGAAATCGATTAAGTCACAGATTTTGAAATAGTTTAAAATTTTAATATTTAAATCCAAAAGGTTTTGGAAATGGATTGGGTTTAAAAGTGAAAGCTTTTGAAATGGAGTTTCAAAGATAAAATTTATTTTGAATAACTTGATTGAGTTTTGAAATTTTAAATAATTTGATTTAAACATAAATTCAAGATTTGAAATTGAATTCTATTTTTGGAAACTAGGGACTAAAGATGTTATACCAGTTATATATGGGTTAAACTATTTTAAAAGTATTGATTTGGGAATGTGAATATAATTTAAGAGCTTTAACTCGTGCAAATATAATTAGATCTTTCTGGAATGAAAACCATTTGTTTTCGAATAATAAAAGCTTTTACATAAGTAATGAACTTTCGATTTGTGTAAAAGGGATTTCAAGTTAAAAAGAAAATGATTTTCCAAGTTATGGAAACGGTTTGAAAGCTATAAGTTAAATCTTTGATTTAAAGATTTAACGAATTAATCCAACAAAAATGAGAATTATTTTGAAATCCGTAACTGGATCTTTGTGAAACTGGGTGAACTTAGTGAATTGAATCTTTTTGTTTTAAAAAGATTTGAAATGGTAATTTGTTTAAACCATTTGGAAGAAAAGTTTTGGGTAATAAGTTGTGACTTAAATGAGACCCCAATATCTATATGTTTCTGTAATATTGCGCTCACTATTCGGTTTAGCCGGGAGAGGACCTTTATGTCATATAGCCCATTCCGAATATGTGATACAACGTTATGGATAGCATTTGAAGACCGGTGGTGAAAACCGGATATTTTCGAAAGCGAAAGGATAACTCATCGAATGTTTTTGCATCGACTGGTCCTCGGTATAGAGACTCCATATGTGATGGGAAGTCCGGACGTGATTTGGGATTATCCGGATTGCAAGGACTTCTTTGGAAGTGCCTTCGGTTTTGCTCGAACCCGGAACAGACTTGTATGGTTGTATGTCTGACATTACAAATTGAGATATAAAGCTGATTTCTTTCAAACACATATCTGTTGGTGGCGGAGAATTTATTCTCTTAGCTTAATACCCTTCTCTGAGATGTACGAGCTTAGAGGTTATGTAGTTGAAGGTTATTAGCGATATACTCCCAATTTTGTAGTGTGACATGCTGAGTGTTGCTGATCATTTGTTGATCGAAGCATGGCTTTGTGAAAAGCATAGCTTTGTGGATGAGACTTCGTCAAACCTCACAACCCGGTTATGGTCAAAACAGGAATCGTGGCAGCAAGGTTATTTGAGGGTAGCTCCTTCTGAGGGTATGTCCATTTTCTTCGGGATTATGAGTGGTATCATGGTATGGAGCCCACATACTTACTTTGTGGTTGCTGCAAACTTATTGCTTTGTGGTTGTCGGTTGAGAAGCGCTTCGGATAAAGGTTGGTAACGACCGGGAGGTGGCATACTCGTGTCAGTTGTTATCTAGATTCAAAGGTAACCCGGCCTTGTGTAGCAGAGATCCGGTTAGGATCCGGGGACGTCCTTCCAGAGGCGTTCCATTTTATATGGGAAGTTCCTTTGCCCGACCATTGTTGGAAATCCAAATAAACAATACGAGTCTTGTACGGTTTTAGTTGTATAACCTGCCATGGAATGTGGTGGCAATCTGTTATTGAACATTGTGGCTATAGTAGGCATAAGTGCTAAATGCCTATGCTGGCTAGGATTTATATTATACTTTCTAAATGGTTTTTCACACTTTGCACTTATAGTAATAATATCAAAGAAATTGACGTATCAAGCATGTTTGACTGTCATAAGGAGAAATCTCCTCCAATTCTGCGATTGCATGGTGTGTGTGGCAGGAGGTCTTATGGTAGTTACATTTTCTAAAAGCATTGCGGATCTATTTTAAAATATTTCTTTGTTTGTTTTTAAAGATAAACTGTTTGTGTTACTCATACCAGTCCCACGACTGACCTAGAGTTTATTGTTCCTTTCCTAAACACTGGGTGCCCAAAATTTTTCACACGGGCTGCCTAGAGTTGGGTTTTTCGTATAGTCAGGTTTAGCAGATTATCTGGAGCTAGTTCAGTCTTTAAATGCGGATGAGACTTGCTTGTCTTCGTTATTGGGAGTTCGAGCTATTTCTAGATTGGTGCTTTGGAGATGGAGATTATCCGTTGCTGGTGTTATCTATTTTATTTCCGCTGCTATTTCTTGTATCATATCTCCGATGTATATGGATATCTATTATCAATTGTATCATTCTATTGTATCATATTGTATCCGGATATTGTATCCGATGTTGTATATGATATTATTCATTTCTTTTTCTTCCGCCGTGTTGTTATACTTAATGGTGTTATAAGCTCCGGCGACTCGGATTCGAATGGTCGAATCTACGGCATTCGAGTACGATGTAAAGTGTGGATGTCGATTTTCGAACGCGAAAATTCTGATCGTTACATTACTTCAAAATCAAGTTATTAGATTTCAATTTATTACTCCCGTTTTAGCATAATTACTGTAAATGTCTTCCTTCCAAACTTAAGCCTTTCTCTATATATGTTAAGCCTAGTTTTATTCCTATTTAAATAGATCTCTTTCGTTCTTTTCCATCTAAATAGTAAAATATAGATTTACAATCTCAGCATAATAAATTAACAGAATTAACTACTAGAATAAATGCTTAATTAAATAATTAATAGGAATCTAACGATAATATATCATAAACGAAAAAGGGATATAATTTAAATCCACTCACCTATCATCGTTAGCTGTACTTGTGCTCAGCTTGGCTCCATGGTCCTTTTGGATCCCCTTCTATGGTGTATAATATTTTTCATTGAGAAGACATCCCCCTTAGAAATATTTTTTTTTTAGAGTTCAGACTCAAGCAATGAACCCATTGGAAGAAAATCTGATTGTGAAAAAATAGTTAGGCCTAGGGTTCTATTTATAGTGAAGTTTAGGGATCTCGGATCGTTGGATTCTTGGATTGAATTTGGAGCCACCACGTCACACGGTTGTTCGAAGCCATCAGATAAATCAACGTATGGCTCAGATTGCGGACCAAAGTTACAATTACTTACAAGACCATGGTCTTACTCAATTTCCATTAATTATATTATACCTCGTTCATAAATTCAGCATTTACATTACTTCAATTTATTCTAATCTCCTTCGATCTATCAATAATTTAGCTTGAATTGCATTCTTTACCATTCAAATTAGTTATTACATCCACATTAAATAACCAATTTCTATTTTTTTTAATATTTTAATTACAAAAATCGTATTAAATCAACTATTTTTAATTACTAGAACTTACGGATTGTTACACTATCCCCCACTCAAATCTTTACGTCTCCGAAAAGAAAAAAGAAGGGCAAAGAAAGAATTAAGTAAACAATGCATCTTATTCAAAAACACTAACTTTATAGACAAATAAATTTACAAATTAATTATTTTGAATAAAATATACCATTTTATTTAAAAATTCCTTTAACACCATTTATATAGTATATTATTCAATTAATCTTTTTATTCTATTTACCTCTATTAATCGTTTATAACTAAAATTTAAGTGTATAACATTTATTATAACCACTCGAATTTTATTTATAAAAAAAATTTATATTGTATATTATCCAATTACATATTCAACTTCTGAATAATTTAGGTAAGTTATATTGGATTGCAGTAGAATATTATACAAATAAAACTCTTTAGTTTAATTTTCTCAAGCTTAAATATTTATTCATAATTTCGATTCTCTTTTACAATTGAAATCGTCCTTTAAGATAAAATTTAAGAATCAAATTTCCGATTAACTTCGACTATTTTAGAGGTACATAAATATATATACTAAATATACATCAAATCAACTTTGAAATCATATACCAATATATGTATTGTAAATCAAGTCATATTTTTTTGAATTTCAAATCAATTTAGTTCTCCAAAGCAAAACTGTAGTTGAATTACAAGATAGTCTCTTCACTTCGAAACTAGAAAATGAATGTCGATGATGCTGCAATCATCACCAAAATTATTTTCCGATGACAAAGAGAAGAGCGTTGCCTTAAAACTTTAAAATTATTTGAAAATGATTTTTATTCGCAAAATACTTCAAATAATATATCTTTTAAAACTTTCAAACCAAAGTTCGAAATCATCAAAAATTAAATCTCAAATTCTTGATTTAAGTTCATTTTAATTTCCAAATTAATTTATAACCATGTTTTATAGTTCAATTATTTATATATGAAACAAAAGCTAATGGTTACAAGCTATATACAAAGTCAAATATTATTTCTAAACATCCAATACAGTTAACTATCAAAATTCAGAAAGTTATACTTATATATACTATAATTATACTAAATTTATTCATTTACTAAATTTGAAAATAATACTGTGTCACTTTGCTCTGATCAGGTGTTTTGGAGGCCCTATCGATAGCATTGATCAGACGAATCGATCGAAAACCCAAATCAACATCAACAAATCAAACACAATGTATAAAACATTTTAAATATAGGTTTACAAATACACTATACAGGAATAGATTTTCAAAGCAATGATAGAGATTCAAATTCGATTAACTCAAATCAAAGAAAATTTTGATTTTAAAATAAGTTGGAACAAAAGATAAGATGATTAACTAACCGAATAAGGAAATGGGTAAGCTTATATAAATTGCGGGCAACCTTAACCGGGTCAACCGTGACTTCAAGAATCAGATCGATGTGGAATTCTAAGGCAAGTCTACATTCGATCTCAAGAGATAGAACTTGGGATATCAAGAGACACTGGCATCTAAACCGAGGATATATAAAATCTCCAGTGAATAAATGCCTATTGTAAAGGAGTTCCACCCCTTTACAAGCAATTTGAAGTGGAGTTATGGGATACTCCAGAATCAAAAGAATACGAATAATGAGGGACAAGAATGAATTTCGAAACTGAGGGAACGTTCCAAAATTCAAAGGAAATCGAGTCAAAAAGAAAAGATTCAAGCTCGAGCGAAAGTGATTCTGTAAATAAATTTACCATATATGCTAAGTTTTGCCTAGAGCCAAAGCTTTGATACCAAATGTAACGACCCGCTATTTTCAACCATTCGCATCCTCATATGTCGGACTTGAATTGTTCAAAATACCAAATTTTAATTTTAATTTGGCAAAACAAGGCATCAACAGTAAATAAATAGTCACAGATCACAGACACAGAGTAACAAAATGCAGCGGAAGTAAAGAAATAGTAGTTCATGAAGCTACGATATAAATTTACATCAAAGTTAAGCAAGATACAACAGAAGTCTAATATGATATCAAGTACAAAAAGAATCCATCACTAGACTCAACTGAATAACCGGAATCAACTGGATAACTGAAAGTGAAATAGATAGTTGGGTTTCCAAGTGAAGCTCCAACTCCAGAGGTGAGTCTCTAATGCTGTATCACTCAGTCTGACCCGAGCGTAAAGCAAAACACAAAACACTCGAGTCAGGACATACATAATTATACAATGTATTCCAACTCAATTGAACTGTAATATAAGGTACAGGTAACTTAAAGGATGCTTGGGACCTCTCATCCTCTAAGGATCCGTTAAAATATTTGCTATGTAGTAATATTTCTCTATTATAATAATGTCTATAGTAAAATAAACTTACTTTTAAATAGCGTTAAGGGGTTACCCATATAGCCCTTAACACATAATAGTGCCAATAGTCTATACGGTACCGTAATACCTCCTGATCGGAAAGCTACCAGACGATACTCTATAGGTACGACACAAATCAAACTCGTATAAGGACGCTAGGGTAGGTGATACGGCACAACTAGGCAATGCCATGGTAGATATACCAATTACGCTTTCGGACCGGTGGTAACGCGTAGCAGCTATTACCGTCCACCACGAGCCACATCCCCAAAATCAAAAGGTCACCAATCGATCACAAAGTAATAGAATGGTATCGAAGGAGTGTGTCCGATAAAAGGTGCTACCTTCTTAATCCATCGATCGCTACTGTTTTAGCCATCTTATGCCAACTCACGGGAGTTAGATCCACGTATATACCTCAAAGGAACGCAGCCACCATCGTACTTCATTCTGGAATCTCCACCGCATGCATGGTTGTTAAAGTGGTTTTCGTATCGACAGAGAGTATGCCCATATCCGATTCCGGTCTCTTTAACAACCGACCATTATTATAACCCATGGATATTTCTTTCAAAATCATTTACACTTTAAAACCAAAATATCATATCCATTTCAAAACTAAATACTATATTATTTCCTTTCAAAATCAAATCAATATATCATTTCCCATTTCAAAAACCAAAACAATAATATATCCTTTAAATTCCAAAGACCAAATCAATATCTCATTTAAGTAAAACCCAATTTTCCAAATCATTGAATATTCCTTCAATTCATTAAACTCGAAATATTGTTTCAAATCATCTTAAACCAAACCACTTTATAAAGTCATATTCATAAATCTTCAATTTCAATAAGTTCAAATTTATATATTTAAAGACGATTCTTAATTAAATACAATTTCCAATAATTTTATTTCCAAAGCCATACTACTTTCAAGTTATCAACTCTAAAACCATAAACTTTGAAACCATAATATTTTGAAATCCTAACAATTTAGAAATGTTATCATTTGGAATTCATACTGCTTAAAATCACAATACTTAGGAATCATAGCATTTTTGGAATGTAATACTTTCCACTTTATCATTTTTATAACCAAAGTATTTATATACTTACAAATTTTAACATGGTCATTTTATCATAGCCTTATAGTTAAATAAACTTTGTTACTGTAATATACAATTTAAAGCTGAAATTCTTATGTTAAGTTAAAAGTACCTTATTAACTTACATTATTATTACAATAAAGAAACTTTATTATTTAATCATTTAAAATATGTCATTTACATTAATTACGACTTACATATCAAATGTACGTTTTAACTTACATTTATTACAGTAAAGGGCATTTATCATTTTTATCAGCATTACACTAATTAAAACTTACATTATCAATTGTACGTTTTAATTTACATTTCTATTACCGTAAAGGGCATTTATTAATTTAATCAATACCACACTAATTAAAACTTTACATGTTTCTTTCATTAGTTAGGACTTTACACGTTTCTTTCATTAATTAAAACTTCACATGTTTCTTGCATTAATTAAAAACTTTACATGTTCTTTCATTAATTAGGGCTTTATGTGTTTCTTGCATTAGTTAAAAAATTACGCGTTTCTTTCATTAATTAAGTCTTTACATGTTTCTTGCATTAATTAAAAACTTTACATGTTCACTCATTAATTGGACTTTACACGTTTCTTTCATTCATTAAAACTTTACATGTTTCCTGCATTAATTAAAAACTTTACATGTTTATTGCATTAACTAAAAACTTACATGTTTCTTTCATTAATTAAAACTTTACATGTATCTTGCATTAACTAAAAATTTTAGATGTTCACCCATTAATTAGGACTTTATACATTTCTTTCATTAATTAAAACTTTACATGTTTCTTGCATTAATTAAAAACTGTATTTCATTTTCTCAATTCAACATACATCATTTATTATACAACCATACTCATTTCAAAACTAAAGATTGATTGCAATTATCAGGCTAGATTTTAAAATTCCATATAATCAACTTTAATTATTAAATTATTTATCACAAATAGAAATCTTTAAATTGCTATTTAAAACCAAATAAAGACTTTTTAAATTAAACTTTAAACCAATTATCAGCTTATAACATTTTAACTTGTAAAAACTGATATCTCTTTATATTTCAAATCTTTAAATCAAATTTTAAGTTAAAATTCCATATATTCCAAAATTTCAAAATACTTAATAAATTTTTAGGAAAATATTACTTTAGAAATATTAACCATAGGCCTATATAATATTTTCTAACCTAGGTCAAGTGATACGGATATGTATCATTTCAATCCGTAATTTAAAAAGAAAAATCCGGGTTCTATCATTTCAAACCCGCAATCCTAAGAAAAATAAATACAACAAAAATCATAGCCTTATAGTTAAATAAACTTTATTACTGTAATATACAATTTAAAGCTGAAGTTCTTATGTTAAGTTAAAAGTACCTTATTAACTTACATTATTATTACAATAAAGAAACTTTATTATTTGATCATTTAAAATATGCCATTTACAATAATTACAACTTACATATCAAATGTACGTTTTAACTTACATTCATTATAATAAAGTGAATTTATCATTTTTATCAATATTGCACTAATTAAAACTTACATTATCAATTGTACATTTTAATTTACATTTCTATTACAGTAAAGAGCATTTATTAATTTAATCAATGCCACACTAATTAAAACTTTACATGTTTCTTTCATTAATTAGGACTTTACATGTTTCTTTCATTAAATAAAACTTTACATGTTTCTTGCATTAATTAAAAACTTTACATGTTCTTTCATTAATTAGGACTTTATATGTTTCTTGCATTAGTTAAAAACTTTCATGTTTCTTTCATTAATTAAAACTATACATGTTTCTTGCATTAATTAAAAACTTTACATGTTCTCTCATTAATTAGGACTTTACATGTTTCTTTCATTAATTAAAACTTTACATGTTTCTTGCATTAATTAAAAACTTTACATGTTTCTTGCATTAATTAAAAACTTATATGTTTCTTTCATTAATTAAAACTTTACATGTTTCTTGCATTAATTAAAACTTTACATGTTCTCTCATTAATTAGGACTTTACACATTTCTTTCATTAATTAAAACTTTACATGTTTCTTGCATTAATTAAAAACTGTATTTCATTTTCTCAATTCAAAATACGTCATTTATTATATAACCATACCCATTTCAAAACTAACGATTGACTGCAATTATCAGGTTAGATTTTAAAATTCCATATTAATCAACTTTAATTATTAAATTATTTATCACAAATAAAAATCTTTAAATTGCTATTTAAAACCAAATAAAGATTTTTAAATTAAACTTTAAACCAATTATCAGCTTATAACATTTTAACTTATAAAAATCGATGTCTCTTTATATTTCAAATCTTTATATCAAATTTTAAGTTAAAATTTCATATATTCCAAAATTTCAAAATACTTAATAAATTTTTAGGAAAATATTACTTTAAAAATATTAACCATGGACCTGTATAATATTTTCTAACATAGGTCAAGTGATACAGATATGTATCATTTTAATCCGTAATTTAAAAAGAAAAATCCGGGTTCTATCATTTTAAACCCGCAATCCCAAGAAAAATAAATACAAAAAAATCAATAAAAAATAACTCGAGCCTATCAATTCAGCCCATAGTGATTTTCCTTATCCTAAAGTCCGTTCAGGTATGTATCATTTCAGTCCATAGTAATAGAAAACTTGCAGTGTGATAAACAGGAAATAAATATAACAACATAGCATATTTTTAATAACAGATGATATAACAAATATATAAACATCATTTAACATCATATAATCAATCACAGGCATGTATGAACATAGTGTAATAATTTCTACAATTCGCTTGTCATCATTTCACAATTATAAAAGTACGTTGTCTAGAGTGAAAATCTCACCTATTTGAAATCTAGAATCAAAATCAAACACATTCCAAACTCCGCAAAGCACAAAAAGGCACGACAAAGCACGACTATATTTTTTGAGTGGATGAAGAGTCGGATCCGAACTTGTAAACAACACATTACATAACATATATAAGCAATAATTCAATGCAAAAGTATATAGATAAAAACAATGAAAAGATAGAAAATAAAATGACCTAACCTTGATAAATCGAAGAAAAGTGATCAATACATGGCTTGGTTAAGGTTTGCTGTCAACTTTGGTGATGTATGCTTCCATGGTGGTCACAACTAGGCTTTGGTGGTGAGGAGGAGGTGGTGTGGTCGGCAATAGGTAGATACCAAGCCAAGCTTGAAGAAGATCAAAAGAAAATAGAAAAAGAAGAAGAGGAAGCCATGGAATAATTACTGCTTGCTGTATTTATTTCTTTACGCAAATGATAATGAGGAGTTTTGAGAATTGTTTGTGTAACGACCCGGAATTTTGGGTCGCCAGATTTGAACATTTAATTCATTTTAAATGTTGAATATGGATTATATTTTGAATTTTGAAATAAAAGACTTTGGTTAAGATAATAATATTAGTTAAATTTCAAATACGGTAATTTAATTGAGATTTGAATAATAATAGCTTAATATTAGAACTGGGATAATTAGTGAATCTGGGTGTAAATAAATATAAAAAAGGTTCCTAAAAATTTATTTATGTTTATTTTGATTTATATAGTAATGTTGGACTGTTGGATGAAAAGTCGATAGGTTGAATTTAGAAATTTATATTAATTTAATAATGGAATTTAATAATATAATAATGCAAATAATCAAATTTTGATTTAAACTAAATTAGAGCGATTTCTAATGTGAATATAAAGCCTATATGATTTATAATAGAGTTAATAAAATTTTAAAAGTAAAATTTTAAGTGATTTCGACGATTTTGAAAATCGCTTGAATTAATCGACGAGTTAAAATAGCCTTCCGGGGCACAGCCTCCGAATTCGACGAAACTAGTTCCATTGGAACCGTAATAGTTAGTTATTATCGAATTTTAAGTTTTGTAGCAATCGGAGTTGTCGTTTAACCCCGGCAGCTTAAAATGCATAGAAAATACTTTAATCGATTTAATTTAAAATTGATCGTTTATTTCCATAATCGCACATATGAACGAATTAGCTTTCGAAACATGTTCCATTGTATTTGGAACATGGGTAAAACCTTAGAAACGCCTGCCGGCACGCGTCGTTTGGAGATCGTTTGAAAAAATTACTTTAAATGGATTTAATATTAAAATAATAGTTATTAACATATATATAAACATGTTTAATCAAAAAACCCTAATTCTATTCTTAGGTCGCGTTTATATTACTCCTATGGCCGAAATTCATTCGCCTTCCTCCTCAGATCTACCACAATCCATCGAGTTTTAGAAGATGCTTCCAACTGGAATGTCGTAGAGAGCGGAGAGAGCTTCAGATCCAACGGTGGATCTTGAGCGGCGTCGTCGTATGGAGCCAGATTTGGGCCGTGAGTCATCGCTGTTTGCTTGCGTTTTCTAGGTGGAGATGTGAACCGAGCTCGCCGCGATTTGTGGAGGTAGCGCGTGGAGGCTAGGGCGATACTGTGGTGGTCGCAGATCAAGATAATTCTCGTCGAGGTGGCCGCGATTTTTAACCCTAGATCGTGTTAATGGGTTCGGTTTCATCTGTGTATTCGCATGGGGAAGAAGGCTTCGACCTTTATTTTGATACGGTATAGATTAATAAATTAATTAATAGAAAATTGTTTATATAAATTATATTCTAACGTTTAAAATTCATAACTCGAGCATACGTTGTCAGATTTCAATGAAACTGGCGACGCCGGAATCGCAGCGACGCGATCAATGCAGTGGAGCAATTCTGGAGCTATTCGGAGCAAGTAAAAATTTAGGTTAAATCGAACACCGTTCGATTTATTTTAAATTTGAACGCTCGCCGAAAACCCAAGGTGAGTTTTACTCACTCACATCTGGAATATTAGTTAATTTAAATAGTCAATAATTGAATGATTGCTAGATTGGTTGAATGTGATAATTATTATAAAATTGAATCGATATATATTGTTGTGCTAATATCTGTGGATGAAGGGAAAACAGATTGGAAGGATCCAATTGGATCCTTCATAGATAGAAATTTAGATTTATTTTCTGTGATATATCCTATTTATTATTCTGTGATAAATTGTTTAGATCTTGTTATGCCGTGTTTTACGTATATGATGTGATGAATTAAATTGAAGTTTAAATTGTGTTGTGCTGTGATTGGGTAAATACAACCTGAAAATTTTAAATATAAATAGATGAATTGGGTTTAAGGATATAAAAGAAATTCTAAGTAAAGAATTTTAAAGGAATCAAATTCAAGAAGATTGGTTGATAATTTGAAATGTTTGGAAATGTGATCTATAAAGGAAATGTGAATTGTTTCAAGAATAGCGTGTTTTATTTTAAAGAATGGGAAGTGTGATTTCTCCTAGAAATTTTATTTTGTTTTTAAGAAAGCTTTCAAATTATAAAATCTGCAGTTTAAATATGTTTAAAATATTTGTAGAAAGAAATATAATTTTAAATGTTTTTAAGTGAAAGCAAACATTGATTAAGTAATTATGGTATTTAATTATTTTTAAAAAGGTAAAGTAGTACTAAGTTTTGAAAAGGAAATTTTAATATGAATATTTGATTTAATAACCTTATTTTAAAAGTTAAATTTTATTTAAAATACTTAGGAAACCTTATATATTTCCTTAAGTACTATTTTCAATTAAATAATTTCTGGAGCTTATTTAAATATTTTAAACGTATGTTTGAAAGTGATTTCCAGAAAATAGCAACGTGTTTAAAATAAAAGGAGCTATTTTTAGACTATGGAAAGGATTATATAGGATAAACGTAAAATTGAATTGGGATAAATCGTGTTGGATTGATAAAAAGAATTCTATGGTTAGTCTAAGATGGAAGTGTATTTCCCGCAAAGCCAAATACGTTTTTAAAATAGATTTTTGAAACGTTTGAGTTTGAAGTTATATTAGAGAATGATTTCAAGAAAATTATTTAAGTTGTAAGAATTTTTAAAGTGAACATGTATTAAAGTGGTTATAGAAGTAACTATTTTTAATGGGTAATTAGAATTACGTTTTAAAGAATATTATTATCCTTTATATTTTATAAATGGTTCTGTTTTTAAGTAAAATCAATTAAAGCTTTATTTCAAATTGTATAAGGATTCATAACTTTATTTTTAAATATAGTATGACTTAACTTATTTTAAAGATAATAGTTTATATTTTATAAAGTAGTTTTATTCGAAACATTTTTAAAGGTATATATATATATATATTTTAAATTAAGTATGTAATTAGTGTTAATATAAATGTTTTAATGATTTTCAAAAATAAAGTATTTAAATTATTTTCAACCTTAAATATGGGTACTTGGATGTTTTCAGAGGAAGTAAAGATTTGGAAATCTATACCATTAGAAGAATTGGATTGGAAAAGTGTTTCAAAGGGATTTTGAAATGGAATTTTATCTTGTAAAGATATTTTAAGGAAATAAATAATGTAGGCAATTATTTATTGTGTGATGGATGTTTGTGAATGTTAATTGATAGTTAAATCACCGACTATCAATATTGGACAAATGCGTTGATCGTTTCGAAGAGATCGGGATCGAGATTTATTTCTCGAAAACCACTTCGATCTGGTTTGTATGTTTCGTGGGAAAAACATGTTCGGAGTCGAAGATGTAGCAGTGAAGTGCAAGGGCTAGTCGCTATTAATCCTGAGGATATTTCCAAAATGGGTGTAGTAGGAGTAGTGCCTTCAGTTCTGTTCGAACCCGGGACGGACTTGTATGGACGAATGCTTTCGGAACATGTCATGTGGGCGATGGGCATTCTAAGTGAAACGTTCTAAAAGGTAACGCTTAGCCTCATGCCTCATCAACCGGGAATGACTGAAAATCAGGGGATATGCAGCAAGGCTTGGTGGGAAGCACCCATTTCCGGGTAAGGTCATTCCTGTCTAGATGTCCCGTTATTTCGGCTTAGTGGTGCGGTTGCGGATCCCAACCACGGGGCGATCTTACTCAGGACTATACAGTAAGGGGTAGTCCGGGCCTTGTGTTGTAGGGGATCGGGCGTGGTCCTCGGTACGCTGATCTAGATCAGGCACTGTGACAGGTGGTACCACGGTGTCTAGTCATTGTTGGAAATCCATTCTCCCTGCGAGCCTTTTATGAGTTTTGTTTGTATTGCCCACTCTGTGGCTAGTAGCTGGAATTTAATAATGTAACAATTTCGGCTATTTTACAAGTACTTGTATATAGACCCTATTATAATATCAGAGGATTTCTACAAAAAGTGTTTTAGCTATCGTAAGGTAAAAACCTGACATGTTTATTTGTGGCGTGGTCTTACGAGATGCTTTTGTTTTCAAAGGATTTTTGAAACTTTATTAATCAATTTGGGTGCATTATATCAGCTGGTATTCTAGACTGACTCGGGCGTTATTTCATCATAATGTTCGGGTCAGACCCGAGTATTATATGTTCAGGGCAGGATGCTATGCAGCAGGAGAGGAGTTGGAGCCCGAGACGCATTATCCGTACTTATATATATATATATATATCCGCTGCTGTGATTGTATGGAATTGTCTGACTGGTAATTTTGCTTGTATGAGATACTCTGATGATATGATGTATAAAACAGATATAGTTTCATTTTGTGTAAAGATCTATTATTTACTATTATATTTATTCCGCTGCGATGGTTAGATTCTGATATTGTTTAGTTTCTTCTTCTTCTATCTCTTCTTCTTTAACCCTAATGGTGCGTTTTTCTATCCCACTTGAGTTAATTGATGTAGAATTGTGTTGACTCAAAGGGTATGGATTTGAGGGCTATTACACTTGGTATCAGAGCTTAGGTTGGCGACAACCTAGGCTTTGGTGGGGAAATTACTCATTAAACAGAGTCAATAGTACTCTAAAATGAGTTGAGTGTATTAATAGATATGAGGGCGTACTTGTTAGTGCATATAAAATTGTTTGTATACATCGTTTGAGTGTTTATGAATTCTGATCGATGCAGGAAGTACAACCGTATCGATAGGGGTTTCTAAACCCTTAAACAAGATAAACCGACATAGTATTGTTTTTAAAGAAGGCAAATGAAATAATTTTACCCAAATTTATATTTTGATATAAAATAAACAATTTTTTGAAATTATTATATATATATTTGGATGATTGGTTGTTAATACTATAATCAAATAAGAATCTAAAACTTGATCTAAAATTTAAAAATGGTTATAACCAAATAAAATTGTATGAGTATAGATTATACAAGAGGAGAATAACTAAATATGAATAAAACCAGAATATAAATCCCGGGGATTTTGAGAAGTGTTTTAAATATATTGAAAACAAAGGTTTGGGAAATTTAAAACCTTGGGAATGTTTGAAATGTTTTCCAATGTGTTTGCAAGCAATGATGGAATATTATTGTGGAAAGTATTTTGGATAGGAATTGTTTTGATATGAATATGGGAAAGTAAGGAAGCACTGAACTCACTTCAGTCGCCAGAAAATAATCCTGATGATGCTGGCCATATCATTAGAATTCATTTTCGAGTTTTTAAAGTGATGGATTGCTACCAAAGTGGTTGGTTATGATATTGTTTGGACTTGTTGGGTATACCAGCTGTTTTGGAAATTTCAAAGGGAAAATTTGTTTGGTAAAAATAAGTTTTCTGGAAATCCGAAGATTTGATTTAATATACCAAGTAGGCATGAGTTATTTATTATTTCAAAAGGGTTTTGAAATAAAACCGGGCAATTGAATTCTGGAAAATTCTATTTAAATGATGTGTAAAGTTAAAATGTATCAACTAATGAACTTATTCGGTGAAGTTGATGCTAATAAGAAGGAAATGAAGATTTTAATCCTGAAATTGAAAATTTAACTTGAGTAAATGGAAGTGAATAAAATATATTGAAGGGAATAGAAAATTTGAATTTAACTTGGATAAGTTAAATAAATTGGGCTTAGAATTAAATTGATTTGGATTAAATTGAAATGTAAAATGACCTTGTAATGGTGGGTCATTGTGTAATAAATTGTACCCATAAGCTATTAAGTGTTATACTTGTAATCTGAAATTTTGGATTTAAAATTTGCAAAGGATTAAGGTGAAAGAAAATTTTTATCCTTTAGAATTCAGAGATACATATATATAGAATTTGGAATTGTGATTATAAGGTGTAAATGGATTAAAATGAGCAATATAAACTTTGAAGTAAATGATTGGGTGAACTTATAAATAGGGAAATGGAATTATAATCACAAATAGGAAATAGATGAATGGTATGTTGAATTCAAACCTAATCTCAAATGAAATGTAAATTGAAATAAGGCGAAGAAAATATAAAAGATAAAAGGGTGAATGAACTTAAGTTAGTAAATAAGGTTTGAACTTGTATATGGAAAATTAAAATTGGATTGAATTGGATTTAACTTCGGTTAAATGAAATTGAGTTGAAATTTGGATTGAATTAAAATCAAAACTCATTTGTGTTACAAATTGTTGGGTGCATTTCCTACACACCACCGATCGAGGAGGAGGAGACCACCGGTCCAAATTAACTCCATCTCCATCACCACCGAATCAGACCTTAAAGCACCCCTGCCGAACCATACTCCTACCACCGAACCAAACCTCCACCGGTCCAACTCCATCCCCATGCACTGCCGGTCCACTCACCACCGATTCAACCCATGCCGAATCAACCTCCTGTCGAACCAAACCATCTACCACTCACCACCGAACCAACCTCCTGCCGAACCAAACCATCTACCACTCACCACCGAACCAACCTCCTGCCGAACCAAACCATCTACCACCTACCACCGAACCAAGGCATACCGGACCGACATTACTAGGCCAGATTGCATCAGCCCAGGCCCACCAGCAGCTATATACATCCAGGACCCCTGCCCCCAGCCTCACTCTATAAATAGAGGGGCAGGGGTACAACAATGGCAGACAAGTTTGAGAGCTCAAGCACGGATAGAACTTTCAAACAACTTTCAGTTACTTGTAATCAAAGCTTTGTACTTATAATCTGAACAGAAAAGTAGAATAACATATAAAGTGGACGTAGGCGCGTTCTGGCCGAACCACTATAAATCTGTGTGCCTTTTACAGTTTAGTCCATCTATTTCACATATTTGTATAAATCACCCAAACCATTAAGGACAACATATAATCAACTAAATTATACGACTTGGAGGTGTTTGCCCATTTTTTGTGCAAACACAAATAATTTTGAATAAATTAAATTCTTGTTTAAAATAGTAAAAGAAATGGTATGAATTTAAGTTGGCTGAATAAATTTAGTTAAACTTGAACTAAATTTGGAAAAGAATTGAATTGAAGGAGAATTTAATTAAGTTGAAAGGATATTGTATGGATAAAAATTTAACTCAACTAAAATCCAAAAAAATTTGTTTGGGAATGAATTTAGCATAAGCTAAATTAAATAAAGAAAAGCTTGAAGATGAATTTAGTGTAAACTAAATTAAATGGAATTTGTATTGGCATGGATGAAATTTTGGGGGTTTGTTAAGAAATTTTGAAAAGAAAAATAAAAACCCAGTTCTAGTATAGAATTTAAATTTTGGCAATAAAAAGTTGAGAGAGTAAATGAATAATGGAATTAGATTATAATAGTAATGGTTTGAATAATAAATAAATTCAAATGTGTGAAATAATTTAAAGTGGTCATATTATTAACAAATTTCAGAATAAATCGAGGAGATGAATTAAATTTTCAAATGGATTGAATAAATAAATAAATGGAATTAAAATTTGTAAATGAATTGAAATTTGTTTAGATAATGAAATTGAATTGCAAGTGAAATGGTTTTAATTAATTATTGTGATAAAATAAGGATGTATTGGTTGTAAGTAATCCAGAATTGAATGATATTAATATAAACTTGAATTGGTTAATGAAATTGAATAATTGCAATGTGATAAGAATGTTTGGTTTGTGTACCATGCAGAATTTAATAAAATTGATATAAAGTGAGTTAAGATTAATTTAAAATAACTATAAGCTTTAGTGATGGTTATTACATGAATAACATTTAAATTTGCATTGAAATTTGTCGTTTTGTGGTAAACGGAGGTAAATAGTTTAAAGTAAGTAAATAATTGGTTTTTGAATAAATTGGAATGGAATGGAGTTGTATTAAGTGATTTGTATATTAATACAAGTGAATCATAAAGGAAATGTAAGTATATCAAATTTAAGAATAAGAATTTGATTGTGAATCAATTTGAAATTGAATTGAAGTAAATTGATGCAAGTGATACACATGTAATCATATTGATGTGAATATGGATTGAGAATATTAAACTTGAATGTAAATCATTCAAGTGAAATAAAATGAAGTTTGGACTTGTATAAGAAATTTAAAAAGGTGATTGAAGTCTTTGAATTGCTGACAAAGTATGGTTAACATTGTTAGACTATGAAGTTTGGGTATGTAAAGAGGATTTAAAATGGTGTTGAAGTTGTGAATTGTTATAAAGGAAGTTAACATGCATAATTATAAAGATTGCTTAGTTAAGTTATGAAATTGATATGTTTGGTTAAGATGAATGGAATGTTAATAAATTCCCATATTATTGAAAACTGATGTGTTTATTTAAGTAAGCACAGGTACGGCGGGCAGTAGATAGAGTTGGAGCGCGTATATGCAATATAAATTAGTCGCATGCTGTTAAAATGCTAATAAAAGGTACGCCTATGCAATAAAAATAGGAAATATGAACTGTTTTTTGTTTTTCCGACCGTGTGGGTCGATGTATATATATTTATATCTATTATAAAATTGCAAAAGCTGCTCCGTACAGGGGAGACTCTGCCAAAAAATTTCGAAAATTTTGGGAGTTAGAAATTTTTGAAATAAATTTGAAATGTTTCATTAACGACAAAATTAATTTCAAATAACAATTTAAAATGAAAATGATTTTGGGATAGGAATTGAAACTAGTAGTTTCGATTTGTAACTAAAGAATTTGAGCAAAGTGAAATTGAGATTTCACTAAGTAAGTTTTGCTTTTGTGTTAGGAACATTCTTCTACATAGCAAATTTCGAGGACGAAATTTTTATAAGGGGGGAGGAATGTAACGACCCGGAATTTTGGGTCGTCAGATTTGAACATTTAATTCATTTTAAATGTTGAATATGGATTATAATTTGAATTTTGAAATAAAATACTTTGGTCAAGTTAATAATATTAGTTAAATTTCAAATACGGTAATTTAATTGAGATTTGAATAATAATAGCTAAATACTAGAATTAGGATAATTGGTGAATCTGGGTGTAAATAAATATAAAAATGGTTTCTAAAAATTTATTTAGGTTTATTTTGATTTATATAGTAACGTTGGACTATTGGATGAAATTAGAAGCCGATGGGTTGAATTTAGAATTTTATATTAATTTAATAATGGAGTTTAATAATATAATGATGCAAATAATCAAATTTGGATTTAAACTGAATTAGAACAATTTCTAATGTGAATATAAAGCCTATATGATTTATAATAGAGTTAATAAATTTTAAAAGTAAAATTTTAAGTGATTTCGACGATTTTGAAAATCGCTCGAATTAATTGACGAGTTAAAATAGCCTTCCGGGGCACAGTCTCAGAATTCAACGAAACAATTTCCATTGGATCTGTAACAGTTAGTTATTATCGGATTTCAATTTTCGTAGCAATCGGAGTTGTCGTTTAACCCCAGCAGCTTAAAACGCATAGAAAATACTTTAATCGATTTAATTTAAAATTGATCGTTTATTTCCGTAACTAGCACATATGAACGAATTAGCTTCCGAAACACGTTCCATTGTGTTCGGAACGTGGGTAAAACCTTAGACACGCCTGTCGGCACGCGTCGTTTGGAGATCGTTTGAAAAAGTTACTTTAAATGGATTTAATATTAAAATAATAATTATTAACATATATATAAACAAGTTTAATAAGAAAACCCTAATTCTATTCTCAGGCCGCCGTTTATATTACTCCTATGGCCGAAATTCATTCGTCTTCCACCTCAGATCTACCACAATTCATCGAGTTTTAGAAGATGCTTCCAACTGGAATGTCGTAGAGAGCGAGGAGCTTCAGATCCAACGGTGGATCTTGAGCGTCGTCGTCGTATGGAGTCAGTGTAACATCCCGCCTTTTGGAACGATTTAAACAGACACACGTGCCCATTCAAACCATACGGAAGGGAGGATTGTTATGGGGTGAATAAGAAAACATGGAAGAAATAAAACAAAATAGAATCTCACTGCGGAAGGATAAAATATAATAATAAATATACAGTTTATAAAACTGTTTACAAAACATTTGATTCTTCTTTATACAATTAAATATCAGAGTTCACATACCAATAATATCAATGCAGCAGAATACAGTGTGAGTGTAGTGCAATACTATAAATAATAATAATACAAATCATCGTCTTCGTCCTCCAGAGCTAAATCTTCAAATCCTGAAACGCTCGGACTGACCCGAGCGAATTTGAAAAGACAAAACACTCGAGTCAGAACTAAAAGATCTTATGTAAGTTAAATTTACAGAAATAAATATGAGTGCAGTAACTCAAGAAATGCTCGGGATTTACATCTCCTAAGGATCCGTTAAACTATTTACTATGTAGTATATTGCGATATTATAATAGTGTCTATTTATAAAATAAACTTACTTTTAAATAGCATTAAGGCTTTACATTTTCCACCTTAACACGTAATAGTCCCAGTAGTCCATCCAATATCATAGTCCCTCCTGATCGGGAAGCCACCAGAGGATACCACACGGGCTACGGGAGAAAACCAAACTCGTACAAGACGCGATAGGGTAGGTGACACGGCACAACTAGGCAATGCCAGGGTAGATATACCAATTGCTATCCGGGCTGGTGGAAACGCGCAGCGCGCAGCTGCCGCCCACCTCGAACAAACTCCCCCAAAATCAAAAATAAAAGTGGCCACTAAATCAATCCAAAGTCAAAGTATAATATCGAAGAGGAGTGTCCGATCAGAGGAATGACCTCATTGGCCCGAGAATCGCTCCTGTTTTAGCCACCTTATGCCAACTCCCGGGAGTTGGGTCCACGTATTTACCTTACAGGAAACGCCGCCACCAACCTACTTCATTCTGGAATCTCCACCGCGTACACGGTTAGTCAAAGTGGTCTCGGTATCGACAGAGAGTATGTCCATATCCGGTCCCGGTCTCTTTGCTAACCCATCGTTATTATAACACCGCGGTTATTTAAAAAAAATAGTTTATACTTTAAAACCAGAATAAAATTTTCCATTTCAAACTATGAATACGATATCATTTTAAAACCCAAAAAAATATGATATCATTTTATTCCAAATAAAAATTCTTTCCAAAAACCATACTGCTTTAAAATTTATAATATCTGGAAACCAACCATTTGAATTATACTTTTAAAGTATAATATTTCGAAATTCATAATTTAAAACCATAACCTCTAAAACTTAAATGGTTTGGATATTCAACGGTAAATAGAATAAATGGTTTAACTTTAAGGTTACTTTGTAAAGAAAATAATTTCCATGGCTTTATAAATATTTTCTTTATTTAAAGTCTAAACCAAAATTTAAATATCACTTTCAAGTTCCAAAACCACTTCAATTTATGTATATATATATATATATTCATTTAGAGTATTTATATTTCAAAACTAAAGTAAGATTTTATTCTTTCAACAAATTAATGTTCTATTATTTAGTCCTGAATATTCACATAAATTTCATAAATAAACTCCAAATTCTAGAAATTAAATATTTTCTCAAATTTACTTTATACTAGAATATTCATTTTTATATTTATCTTGGAAAATCTGGTTATAAATATCATATCTTAAAATTTCCAAACTTAAACATATAATATAAATTTCACATTCCATTTTCTAAATTTTCATTTTTATTCAACAGGTTTATACCCAGCTTAAATTTAAAATTTAACTTCATATATATATATATATATATATATATATATAGAAGAATAATTATTTATAAAATATCAAAGTTAAAATTTTATAAATCGTATCCCATCCAAACCATAGAAATCACTTTAAAATATTTATATATAGACCACGGTGCCTGTATAAAATTTTCTATCCTATGGTCAAGTGATACGGATATTTATCATTTCAATCCGTAATTTAAAAATAAAATGCGGTTGTATATAATTTCAAACCACCATCCCGAAAAAATGAAAATGCATGATGACTTGCAGTTTATACAATATAATTATAGCATTCATTCATCCAAATATCAATCATCAATCATCAATTGCAATCATCATCCAATTTTAAACAATCATCGATACAGAGCATACGAATTATACAGGAATCAATAACAGATATTAACTACAGTTTATATTCCATAATAAATTTAATGACTGTAATCTAGCAGTTTATACGCAAAAATAAATTCTAACTGTCAATTAATATGAAATAAATAAACTAAATTAACAGTTAAATAAATGCGAATAAACAGATACGATGAATAAAACATGCCAAACAGTTCTAAATAAATTTCTACTCATATCAAACATTAATTTAACAAACATAAAAACTTTTAGAAGTTGTGAGTGGGTTAAAACACTCACCTTTTGAATTTAAATCGAATCTAAATCCGATTTAAACTCAAAAATCCAACGGTCTCCAAATCTGTCCAAACCAGCGTCAACAGATCCGAAATTAAATTACGATCCTAACGGAAAAAAATTCGCGTGAAAACGAGTTCGTATGAGAAAGTTATGGCGATAAAATGATCTGAAATTCAAAATCAAAATTAAATAAAAAACTAAACATCTACCTTAATAAAACATCTGAGCCACGTCACTCCCTCACGTGATAAACTTTCCAGGCCGCGTCCTCTTCTACACAGCTACCCAACGTTTGCTACCACCTCTTCGCACTGGAACGCTGTCGCACCAACATCGCACATTCGAACGCATGCCACTTCTCCGGCCGAGGCCTCCCTCACCGTTCATCGTTCATCTCGCGACCCGATACCAGCTCGCGATCATCGCCTGCGCTCACCTTCGAACAGCAGCCGCCCAAAACATGAAACCCTAGTTCGAATTAAACTCCAAATCTAACCGTCAAACTGCCGCAAAATCTATATGGATGCACTCCCCTCGGTTATCTCCACAATACCCAGAAACAGTTTTCCGATCGGGCGAGTTTTGCTGCGGTGATGATGAATGGCCGAAACTTCATTGATTTCTTCTGGTCAAACGAATATCCAAAATAGAAAACGAATTGTACCAGTAGATTACGTGTCTCGAGAACTTTAACATAAAATTTTCTGGAATTTTTTTGTGGAGAGTTTGAATTTTCATTGAAATTTTGAACTTTAGATAGATCTAGGTTTTGAAACCATTGAGGAAGAGAAAGAGATGAAGAAAATGAACGTACAGACAAATGATAGAAGATGGAGGCTAGGGTTTATCACAGCATATATATAGACAAATCGTAGTAGGCTAGGTGGTCACGAATTACGAACGTGCTAAGCGGTAGTTGGCCCAAAAACCCATTCTAACCCCGGAATGAAATTTATTAAACCCATATATCCAAATAGGTATTTTAAAATGTTCTGAACGCGATGGAAAATGTTTCACGTCCAAATTCGGTCGTATGGAAAAGTTATGCTGAAAACAAAATTTCCAAATTGATTTCAAATTGATTTTAATTAAATCGATTTCAAGGTGTTTCGCGTCCGTACGATCAAACGACAAGTCCGATCGATACGAAACTTGAAAACCTACAATAATTCACGGATACGGATCCGATGAAACTGGTTTCGTTGAAATCCGAGTTCGTAGCCAAAATGGCTATTTTTATATTAATTAATTAATTGCTTAAATCCAAATTTCATAAATTTAATTTCTAAAATTGGAAATTTCATCATCTTTACTGCTCAAACGTTTACAATGGTTATAGCCAATCTAAATGTCAGTATAAAGAAAATAAATTTATCAAGTCAAATGTTAATCTCATTTTGTATAATTAATTTTACTAAATTCACAAAATTATAAAAAAAAATCCTTAAAATTCCAATTTAGCTAAATAAATTAATTTCTATCCCATTCCAAATTCTAAATAGAAGGGTTTTACCATCTGGATTTAAAATTTATTGTTCCAATATTTCCCGTTTCAACTCCAGTTTTAAATTACCGTAAAATTTTACATTTACTTTAAATTTATTGCAATAAATCCAAATTACCATATCTTAAATCCAATTTAATAAATAAAGCTTGATTCCCCTATTAACTCATTTGATTTCAATTGACTTTTATACCATAAATTAAATTCCAATATATTAAATAAACTTTATTTTCCATTTCTTTTACTCACAAATCATCGTATTATAAAGATATTTACGGAGTATTGGTTTTCATTCATTATTTATTATATGTTACTTAAATGAATTCACTATTCAAGTCCGTTAAAATTTTATTACCAATCCATCTACCTTTCCTAATAGATTTTGAATTCCATTCAATTTATAACAAATCAAAATTTTCATTCACTCTTTATTATAAACCCAAATTTGCAACTCATTACCTTATATAAATGTCCTTAAATTTTTATTTATCATTATAACTCTACGATCTATATACATTTTATTGATTGATTTCTATACAATTGCTATTACTTTACATTAAATTACTATTCAATGTATATTTATTCATCAATCAAATCCGATATTTACTTTCTATCCTTCTATTTGATAAACAACCTAGTATACCTTTTTTTTTATATACATTCATTCCATTCCATTCATTTATGGGTATTGTATTGGAATTAAATTTATTAACTAATACTAACATCACTAACAACAATGTTGCCATAGATTTAGATTTAATTAAATAAATTATATGAACGGTTAAAATTTGGTAATTATCACAAATGCCCACTATATATGTATTAATTACTACTTATTATTTGGATTCATTTATAAATTTACTAGTTGCCTTTGTCTTCTTATTTCCTATTTACTACCAAACTTCCTGTTTAGTTATAGCTTATCAATATATAATCACCTAGGCAAATTAATTTATTACCATTTTATTATCGACAACATTCATTACAATTACTTATCTACACTTATTGCATTGGTTTATTCAACGGTCACTTTTATTTAGTCACTACCTATTTTACAACCAAATGTACAATCTCCACTATTTATTTATATTAATGAATCCCATTCAAGTTAATATTTTTATTAAAATTCACTAATTCAACATTTATATTGGTTTCTCATATTTAACTTATAACTAAGTATGACAATTTACATTATTCACATCCATTGCCATATAAATATTAAATTATTAACATTAAATTACAATTACTATATCTAATTCCTACATTTACTCAAATAAAATCTTAAGACTTTTATTTCATTCTAAATTAGATTAGAAATCATATTAAATTAACTCATTTAATATCATCGAAGTTAACGGGTCGTTACAGTCAGACTGGGGCCGTGAGTCACCGCCGCTCGCTCGCGTTTTTTGGGTGGAGATGTGAACCGAGCTCGTCGCGATTTGTGGAGGTAGCGCGTGGAGGCTAGGGCGATGTTGTGGTGGTCTCCGATCAAGATAATGCTCATCGAGGTGGCCGCGATTTTTAACCCTAGATCGTGTTAATATGTTCGGTTTCATCTATGTATTCGTGTGGGTAAGAAGGCTTCGGCCTTGATTTTGATATGGTATAGATTAATAAATTAATTAATAGAAAATTGTTTATATAAATTATGTTCTAACCTTTAAATTTTGTAACTTGAGCATACGTTATCAGATTTCAATGAAACTGGCGACGCCAGAATCGCAACGACGCGATCTACGCAGTGGAGCAATTCTAGAGCTAATCGAAGCAAGTGAAAATTTAGGTAGCCGTTCGATTTAATTTAAATTTGAACGCTCGCCGAAAACCCAAGGTGAGTTTAACTCACTCACATCTGGAATATTAGTTAATTTAAATAGTCAATAATTGAATGATTGCTAAATTGGTTGAATATGATAATTATTATAAAATTGAATCGATATATATTGTTGTGCTAATATCTGTGGATGCAGGGAAAACAAGTTGGAGGATCCAACTGGATCCCTCACAAATAGAAATTTAGATTTATATTTTGTGATATATCCTATTTATTATTCTGTGATAAATTGTTTATATCTTGTTATGCCGTGTTTTACGTATATGATGTGATGAATTAAATTGAAGTTTAAATTGTGTTGTGCTGTGATTGGGTAAATACAACCTGAAAATTTTAAATACAAATAGATGAATTGGGTTTAAAGGATATAAAAGAAATTCCTAAGTAAAGAATTTTAAAGGAATCAAATTCAAGAAGATTGGTTGATAATTTGAAATGTTTGGAAATGTGATCTATAAAGGAAATGTGAATCATTTCAAGAATAGCGAGTTTTATTTTAAAGAATGAGAAGTGTGCTTTCTCCTAGAAATTTTATTTCGTTTTTAAGAAAGCTTTCAAATTATAAAATTTGCAGTTTAAATATGTTTAGAATATTTTTAGAAAGAAATATTATTTTGAAATGTTTTTAAGTGAAAGCAAACATTGATTAAGTAATTATGGTATTTAATTATTTTAAAAAAGGTAAAGTAGTATTAAGTTTTCAAAAGGAAATTTTAATATGAATATTTTATTTAATAACCTTATTTTAAAAGTTAAATTTTATTTAAAATACTTAGGAAACCTTATATATTTCCTTAAGTACTATTTTCAATTAAATAATTTATAGAGATTATTTTAAATATTTTAAACGTATGTTTGAAAGTGATTTCCAGGAAATAGCAACGTGTTTAAAATAAAAGGAGCTATTTTTAAAGTATGGAAAGGATTTTACGGGATGAACGTAAAATTGAATAGGGATAAATCGTGTTGGATTGATAAAAAGAATTCTCTGGTTAATTTAAGATGGAAGTGTATTTCTCGAAAAGCCAAATACATTTTTAAAATAGATTTTGAAACGTTTGAGTTTGAAGTTATATAAGAGAATAATTTCAAGAAAATTATTTAAGTTGTAAGAATTTTTAAAGTGAACATGTATTAAAGTGGTTATAGAAGTAACTATTTTTAAAGGTTAACTAGAATACGTTTTAAAGAATATTATTATCCTTTATATGTTATAAATGGTTCTATTTTTAAGGAAATCCAATTAAAGCTTTGTTTGAAATTGTATAAGGATTCATAACTTTATTTTTAAATCTAGTATGACTTAAATTATTTTACAGATAATAGTTTATATTTTATAAAGTAGTTTTATTCGAAACATTTTTAAAGGTATATATATATATATTAAATTAAGTATGTAAGTAGTGTTAGTATAAATGTTTTAATGTATTTTCAGAAATAAAGTATTTAAATTATTTTCAACCTTAAATATGGGTACTTGGATGTTTTCAGAGGAAGTAAAGATTTGGAAATCTATTCTATGAGAAGAATTGGATTTGAAAAGTGTTTCAAAGGGATTTTGAAATGGAATTTTATCTTGTAAAGATATTTTGAGAAAATAAATAATGTGGGCAATTATTTATTGTGTGATGGATGTTTGTGAATGTTAATTGATAGTTAAATCGCCGACTATCAATATTGGACAAATGCGTTGTTCGTTTCGAAGAAAACCGGGATCGAGATTTATTTCTCGAAAACCACTTCGATCCAGTTTGTACGTTTCGTGGGAAAAACGTGTTCGTAGTCGAAGATGGAGCAGTGAAGTGCAAGGGCTAGTCGCTACTAATCCTGAGGATATTTCCAAAATGGATGTAGTAGGAGTAGTGCCTTCGGTTCCGTTCGAACCCGGGACGGACTTGTATGGACGAATGCTTTCGGAACATCGTCAGGTGGGCGATTGGCATTATAAGTGAAACGTTCTAAAAGGTAACGCTTAGCCTCAAGCCTCATCAACCGGGAATGACTGAAAATCAAGGGATGTGCAGCAAGGCTTGGTGGGCAGCACCCATTTCCGGGTAAGGTCATTCCTGTCTAGATGTCCCGTTATTTCGGCTTAGTGGTGCGGTTGTTGATCCCAACCGTAGGGTGATCTTACTCGGGACTATCCAGTAAGGGGTAGTCCGGCCTTGTGTTGCAGGGGATCGGTCGTGGTCCTCGGTACGCTGATCTAGACCAGGTATTGTGATAGGTGGTGCCCCAGTGCCTAGTCATTGTTGGAAATCCATTCTCCCTACGAGCCTTCTATGAGTTTTTTTGTATTACCCACTCTATGGCTAGTAGCTGGAATTTAATAATGTAACAATTTCGGCTATTTTATAGACCCTATTATAATATCAGAGGATTTCTATAAAAAGTGTTTTAGCTATCGTAAGGTAAAAACCCGACATGTTTATTTGTGGCGTGGTCTTACGAGATGCTTTTGTTTTCAAAGGATTTTTGAAACTTTAATAATCAATTTGGGTGCATTATTATCAGCTGGTATTCCAGACTGACTCGGATGTTATTTCATTATAATGCTTGGGTCAGACCAAGTATTATATGTTCAGGCAGGATGCTATGGAGCGGGAGAGGAGCTGGAGCCCGAGACGCATTATCCGTACTTATATATATCCGCTGTTGTGATTGTATGGAATTGTCTGACTGGTAAATTTTGCTTGTATGAGATACTCTGATGATATGATGTATAAAACAGATATAGTTTCATTTTGTGTAAAGATCTATTATTTACTATTATATTTATTTCGCTGCGATGGTTAGATTCTGATATTTTTTAGTTTCTTCTTCTTCTATCTCTTCTTCTTTAACCCTAATGGTGCGTTTTTCTATCCCACTTGAGTTAATTGATGTAGAATCGTGTTGACTCAAAGGGTATGGATTTGCGGGCAGTCACAGTTTGTGCGTGAGTTATCAAAAGAAATACATGGCTAAAGATGGAAGGAAAAAAAAGAAACGGCTAAGGAGGAGTAAATGATAGGAAACGAAAAGGCATAAGCTAAGGAGAAATAAACTTGCATATATTTTATTCTTAAATGCAAATGAATATGAGAAGTGGGAAATAAATTTTTGTACGTGAATTGATAAAGTTTCTCATGGCTAATAGATGGAATGGTTTGGAAGGCAAAGAAGTAAATGCTAGGAAAAGGCATAATTAAGGAGAAAGGAACGTATATATTTATTCTTAATTGCAAATGAAAATAAGGAGTTTGAAATGGGAAATAAATCTTCTTGTACGTGATTTGTGGAATGATTTCTCACGGCTGGAAAAAAGTATACACGGCTATGGTAGGTAATTAAATAGACAGGTAAATAAAAGGCAAGAAATAAAGCAAATGTAACCTATGCATAATTAAACAAAGCAACGTATGTCTAATTAATTTGTTTCTAAGCCATTAAATAAAAGAATATACACAAATAAACTCCAATAAATACAATAAAAGCCTAGACAGATAAAAATAGAAAGATAAAATAGAGATGGATATAGGAAAAATATAAAATATGTATATAATAAAAGTACAGAAATTTATTGCATGTAAAACACTGTAATTTATCCAGTTTATAAAGTATAAGTTTAAATTCCCAACAAATCCATATTCTTAACTCCATCTAGTTATTCAATCGATTTATTATACGGTATAATTATCATGATTTATACCATAGTGCATTCATATTCCTATTTTATCTTAATTTCAAATAATGTAATATTTAATTCCATTTACTACAATAGATCCAATTATAAGAGATTGAATTTCAATACATAAATTTAAATTCGATTCAATTCCAAATCTTTTTATTAAGTCCATTGCTACTGTACAAACCTAGTTAACCATTCATTCCTTAATATACTCCAATTTAACAACTTTTAAACAATGTATTACATTTCACATTAATGTAACTTTTGTTTATATTTTAAAAATTGACTTCTCATTTCAATTTAATAGACTAAATAAACATGTAACACATAATGATAATCGTCACTGTTTACTTTTAACGACATTTACAAGTTTATTATCTACAGACCAAAGTAACAATTATTTATAGGACCATGGTCTTACTCAATTTCCATTCATTATATTATACCTCATTCATAAATTCAACATTTACATTATTTCAATTTATTGTAATCTCCTTTAATCTATCAATAATTTAGCTTAAATTACATTCTTTACCATTCAAATTACTTATTACATCCACATTAAATAATCAATTTCTATTTCTTTTAATATTTTAATTACAAAAATCTTATTAAATCAACTATTTTTAATTACCAAAATTTACGGATTGTTATACTCTCCCCCAATCAAAACTTTTCGTCCCCGAAAAGGAAAAAGAAGGGCAAAGAAAGAATTAAGTAAACAACACATCTTATTCAAAAACACTAACTTTATAAACAAATAAATTTACAAAATTAAATTATTTGAATAAAATATACCAATTTATTTAAAAATTCCTTTAACACCATTTATACTGTATATTATTCAATTAACCTTTTTATTCTATTTATCTCAATTAATCTTTTATAACTAAAATTTAAGTGTATAACATTTATTATAACCACTCGAATTTTATTTAAAATCTTTTTATATTGTATATTATTCAATTACATATTCAACTTCTGAATAATTTAAGTAAGTTATATTTGAATGCAATATAATATTATACAAATAGAACTTTTTAATTAAATTATCTCAAGCATAAATATTCATTCAAAATTTAGATTCTCTTTTACAATTGAAATCATCCTTTAAGATAAAATTTAAGAATCAAATTTCTAATTAACTTCAACTATTTTAGAAGTACATAAATATATATCAAATCAACTTTGAAATCATATACCAATATATGCATTGTAAATCAAGTCATATTTTTTTGAATTTCAAATCAATTTAGTTCTCCAAAGCAAAACTGTAGTAAAACTACAAGATAGTCTCTTCACTTTGAAACTAGAAAATGAATGTCGATGATGTTGCAGTCATCACCGAAATTATTTTCCGATGATAAAAGGAAGAGCACTGCCTTAAAACTTTAAAATTCTTTGGAAACGATTTCTATCGGAAAATACTTCAAATAATACATCTTTTAAAACTTTAAAATCAAAGTTAGAAATCATCGAAAATTAAATCTCAAATTCTTGATTTAAATTCATTTTAATTTCCAAATTAATTTATAACCATGTTTTATAATGAAACAAAAGCTAATGGTAACAAGCTATATACAAAGTCAAATATTATTTCTAAACATCCAATTCAGTTAACTATCAAAATTCAAAAAGTTATACTTATATATACTATAATTAAACAATGTTTATTCATTAACTAAATTTGAAAACAATACTAAGTCAGTTTGCTTTGTTCAAGTATTTTGGAGACCCTATCTATAGAGTTGATCAAACGAATCGATCAAAAACCCAAATCAACATCAACAATTCAAACAACACAATGTATAAAACATTTTAAATACAGGTTTACAAATACACTATACAGGAATAGATTTTCAAAGCAAGGATAGAGATTCAAATTCGATTAACTCAAATCAAAGAAAATTTTGATTTGAAAATAAGTTGGAACAAAAGATAAGATGATTAACTAACCGAATAAGGAAATGGGTAAGCTTATATAAAACGCAGGCAACCTTAACCGGGTCAACCGTGACTTCAAGAATCAGATCGACGTGGAATTCTACGGCAAGTCTACATTCGATCTCAAGAGATAGAACTTGGGATATCAAGAGACACTGGCATCTAAACCAAGGATATATAAAATCTCCGGTGAATGAATGTCTATTGTAAAGAAGTTCCACCCCTTTACAAGGCATTTAAAGTGGAGTTATGGGATACTTCAGAATCAAAAGAATACGAGTAATGAGGGACAAGAATGAATTTCGAAACCGAGGGAACGTTCCAAAATTCAAAGGAAATCGAGTCAAAAAGAAAAGATTCAAGCTCGAACGAAAGTGATTCTGTAAATAATTTTACAATATATGCTAAGTTTTGCCTAGAGCCAAAGCTCTGGTACCAAATGTAACAACCTGCTATTTTCAACCATTTGCATCCTCACATGTCGAACTTGAATTGTCCAAAATACCGAATTGTAATTTAAATTTGGCAAAAAAAGGCATAAGCAGTAAATAAATAGTCACAGATCACAGACACAGAGTAATAAAATGCAGTGGAAGTAAAGAAATAGTAGTTCATGAAGCTACTATATAAATATACATCAGAGTTAAGAAAGATACAACAGAAGTCTCAATATGATATCAAGTACAAACAGAATCCATCACTGGACTCAACTGAATAACCAAAATCAACTGGATAACTGAAAGCGAAATAGATAACTGGGTTTCCAAGTGAAGCTCCAACTCCAGAGGTGGGTCTCTAATGCTGTATCACTCAGTCTGACCCAAGCGTAAAGCAAAACACAAAACACTCGAGTCAGTACATACATCCTTATAAAATGTAAACCAACTCAAGTGAACTGTAATATAAGTTACAAGTAACTTAAAGGACGCTTGGGACCGTCCATCCTCTAAGGATCCGTTAAACTATTTACTATGTAGTAATATTTCGCTATTATAATAATGTCTATAGTAAAATAAACTTATTTTTAAATAGCGTTAAGGGGTTACCCATATAGCCCTTAACACGTAATAGTACCAGTAGTCTATAGAGTACCGTAATACCTCCTAATCGGGAGGCTACCATAGGATACTCCATAGGTAGGACACAAATCAAACTCGTATAAGACGTGCTAGGGTAGGTGATACGGAACAATTAGGCAATCCCAGGGTAGATATACCAATTACGCTTTCGGACCGTTGGTAATGTGTAGCAGCTATTACAGCCCACCTCGAGCCACACCCCCAAAATCAAAAGGGCCCCAATCTACCACAAAGTAATAGAATGGTATCGAAGGAGTGTGTCCGATAAAAGGTGCTACCTTTTAGCCCATCGATCGCTCCTGTTTTAGCCTACTTATGCTAACTCATGGGAATTGGGTCCACGTATATACCTCAAAGGAACGCCGCCACCATCCTACTTCATTCTGGAATCTCCACTGCGTGCACGGTTGTTAAATTGTTTTTCGAATCGACAGAGAGTGTGCCCATATCCGATCTCGGTCTCTTTAACAACCAACCTTTATTATAACCCATGGATATTTCTTTTAAAATCATTTACACTTTAAAACCAAAATATCGTATCCATTTCTAAACTAAATACTATATTATTTCCTTTCAAAATCAAATCAATATATCATTTCCCATTTCAAAAACCAAAGTAATAATATATCCTTTAAATTCCAAAGACCAAATCAATATCTCATTTAAATAAAATCCAAGTTTTAAAATCTTAAATATTCCTTCGATTTATTAAACTTGAAATATTGTTTTAAATCATCTTAAACCAAACCACTTTATAAAGTCATATTCTTAAATCTTCAATTTCAATAAGTTCAAATTTATATATTTAAAGACTACTCTTAATTAAATACAATTTCCAATAATTTCATTTCCAAAGCCATACTACTTTCAAGTTATAACAACTCTGAAACCATACACTTTGAAACCATAATACTTTGAAATCCTAACAATTTAGAAATGTTATCATTTGGAATTCATACTGCTTAAAATCACAATACTTAGGAATCATAGCATTTTTGGAATGTAATACTTTCCACTTTATCATTTTTTATAACCAAAGTATTTATATACTTACAAATTTTAACATGGTCATTTTATCATAGCCTTATAGTTAAATAAACTTTGTTACTGTGATATACAATTTAAAGCTGAAATTCTTATTTAAGTTAAAAGTACCTTATTAACTTACATTATTATTACAATAAAGAAACTTTATTATTTAATCATTTAAAATATGTCATTTACATTAATTACGACTTACATATCAAATGTACGTTTTAACTTACATTTATTACAGTAAAGGGCATTTATCATTTTTATCAGTATTACACTAATTAAAACTTACATTATCAATTGTACGTTTTAATTTACATTTCTATTACTGTAAAGCGCATTTATTAATTTAATCAATACCACACTAATTAAAACTTTACATGTTTCTTTCATTAGTTAGGACTTTACACGTTTCTTTCATTAATTAAAACTTCACATGTTTCTTGCATTAATTAAAAACTTTACATGTTCTTTCATTAATTAGGGCTTTACATGTTTCTTGCATTAGTTAAAAACTTACGCGTTTCTTTCATTAATTAAAACTTTATATGTTTCTTGCATTAATTAAAAACTTTACATGTTCTCTCATTAATAGGACTTTACACGTTTCTTTCATTAATTAAAACTTTACATGTTTCTTGCATTAATTAAAAACTTTACATGTTTCTTGCATTAACTAAAAACTTACACGTTTCTTTCATTAATTAAAACTTTACATGTATCTTGCATTAACTAAAAATTTTAGATGTTCTCCCATTAATTAGGACTTTACACATTTCTTTCATTAATTAAAACTTTACATGTTTCTTGCATTAATTAAAAACTGAATTTCATTTTCTCAATTCGACATACATCATTTATTATATAACCATACTCATTTCAAAACTAAAGATTGATCGCAATTATCAGGCTAGATTTTAAAATTCCATATTAATCAACTTTAATTATTAAATTATTTATCACAAATAGAAATCTTTAAATTGCTATTTAAAACCAAATAAAGACTTTTTAAATTAAACTTTAAACCAATTATCAGCTTATAACATTTTAACTTGTAAAAACCGATATCTCTTTATATTTCAAATCTTTAAATCAAATTTTAAGTTAAAATTCCATATATTCCAAAATTTCAAAATACTTGATAAATTTTTAGGAAAATATTACTTTTGAAATATTAACCATAGGCCTGTATAATATTTTCTAACCTAGGTCAAGTGATACGGATATGTATCATTTCAATCCGTAATTAAAAAGAAAAATCCGGGTTCTATCATTTCAAACCCGCAATCCTAAGAAAAACAAATACAAGAAAAATCAATAAAAAATCACTCGGGCCTGTCATTTCTGCCCATAGTGATTTTCCTTATCCTTAAGTCTGTTCGTGTATGTATCATTTCAACCCATAGTAATAGAAAACTTGAAGTGTGATAAACAGGAAATAGATATAACAATATAGCATATAATATCATAACAGATGACGTAACAAATATATAAACATCATTTAACATCATATCAATCACAGGCATGTACGAACATAGCATAATAATTTCTACAATTCACTTGTCATCATTTCACAATTATAAAAGTCTTTTGTCTAGAGTGAAAAATCTCACCTTTTTGAATGCTAGAATCAAAATCAAACACACATCCAAACTCCCAAAGCACGAAAAGGCACGACAAAGCAAAACTATATTTTTTGAGTGGATGAAGAGTCAGATCCGAACTTGTAATCAACACAACACATAACATATACAAGCAATGATTCAAAACAAAAGAATATAGATAAAAACAATGAAAAGATAGAAAATAAAATGACCTAACCTTGATAAATCAAAGCAAGGTGATCAATACATGGCTTGATTAAGGTTTGTTATCAACTTTGGTGATGTATGCTTCCATGGTGGTCATGGCTAGGCTTTGGTGGTGAGGAGGAGGTGGTGTGGTCGGCAATAGGTGGAGACCAAGCCATGCTTGAAGAACAAAAGAAAATAGAAAAAGAAGAAGAGGAAGCCATGGAATAATTTGAGCTTGCTGTATTTTTTTCTTCACGCAAATGATAATGAGGAGTTTTTAGAATTGTTTGTGTGTGAGTTATCAAAAGAAATACACGGCTAAAGATGGAAGAAAAAAAGAAACGGCTAAGGAGGAGTAAATGATAGGAAACAAAAAGGCGTAAGCTAAGGAGAAATAAACTTGCATATATTTTATTATTAAATGCAAATGAATATGAGACGTGGAAAATAAATTTTTGTACGTGAATTGATAAAGTTTCTCACGGCTAATAGATGGAGTGGTTTGAAAGGCAAGCAAAGAAGTAAATGCAAGGAAACAGAAAAGGCATAATTAAGGAGAAAGAAACGTATATATTTATTCTTAATTGAAAATGAAAATAAGGAGTTTGAAATGAGAAATAAATCTTCTTGTACATGATTTGTGGAATTATTTCTCACAGCTAGAAAAAAAATATACACGGCTATGGTAGGTAATTAAACAGATAGGTAAATAAAAGGCAAGAAATAAAGAAAATGTAACATATGCCTAATTAAACAAAGTAACGTATGTCTGATTAATTTGTTTCTAAGCCATTAAATAAAAGAGTATACGCAAATAAACTCCAATAAATACAATAAAAACCTAGACAAATTAAAATAGAAAGATAAAATAGAGATGGATATGGGAAAAACATAAAATATGTATATAATAAAAGTACAGAAATTTATTGTATGTAAAACACTGTAATTTATCCAGTTTAAAAAGTATAAGTTTTAAATTCCCAATAAATCCATATTCTTAACTCCATCTAGTTATTCAATCCATTTCATTATACGGTATAATTATCATGGTTTATACCATAGTGCATTGATATTCCTATTTTATCTTAATTTCAAATAATGTAATATTTCATTCCATTTTCTACAATAGATCCAATTATTAGAGATTAAATTTCAATACATAAATTTGATTCAATTCCAAATCTTTTTATTAAGTCCATCACTACTCTACAAACCTAGTTAACCATTCATTCCTTAATATACTCCAATTTAACAACTTCTAAACATTGTATTACATTTCACATTAATATAACTTTTGTTTATATTTATTAAAAATTGACTTCTCATTTCAATTTAGTAGACTAAATAAACATGTAACACATAATAATTGTCACTATTTACTTTTAACTACACTTATAAGTTTATTTTCTACAGACCAAAGTTACAATTACTTATAGGACCATGGTCTTACTCAATTTCCATTCATTATATTATACCTCATTCATAAATTCAACATTTGCATTATTTCAATTCATTGTAATCTCCTTCAATCTACCAATAATTTAGCTTAAATTACATTCTTTTCCATTCAAATTAGTTATTGCATCCACATTTAATAACCAATTTCTATTTCTTTTAATATTTCAATTACAAAAATCTTATTAAATCAACTACTTTTAATTACCAATACGGATTGTTACACGGATTTTGACAAGTTATATGTGGAAATTGATCAAAAATCGCCATGGACACATTGGTATAAATTTCAAGGCCATATTCTAACAATTCCAAAAATGTTTATTTCCACTGTTTATCGTTATTTAATTATCTAATTATTAAGAATGCGGGGTGTAACAACAAATACTTTACGAAGATCATTAGGAAGCTTGGTGAAAACTCTTCGTCGTCGTCGTCGTCATCATCTTTTTAGATATTTGTATCCCTTTGTTACATGTTTATTTATTTTATGATATTTTCATGTACTTTTCTATGAATTCATGTATCTCTCTATTTTGATTAATGAAATTTACTTCTTGCAGTTCAATTATGTTATCATAGTATCTATCGGTTAGTAAAATAAAATAATATTAAGTAAAAAACAAAAGTCAGAACAAAAACATAAATGTGTAAATTAAGCCACATATGTCGACTTACGCTACATAGATATTTTGACATACTAGCCGTTTCTGAAAATTTTAAATTTCAAAATTTTTGTAACTATTTTTAAAATATTTATTTAATTCAACATTTCATATCTATTTAAACCATTTTATTCTGAAAAAATAATACATTGATTCATATTTCATCTCCTTCCATTTCAAACATTTCCTTTCATAAAAATGAGTTCTCTGCATCAAAACTTTGTGGAAATTTAGAAGAAACACTTCAATCTTTCATAGACATTCTCCATTTTATTCTCCAAAATCAAAGGCATTTGGAATTAAGCCAAATGCACATGATAAAGAAACAAGAGAAGTACTTTCATGATCTTCATTGGTTAATTTCTCTCTTATCAAAGATGATCAAAGCAACAACCCAGAATTCTCAAACTCTATGGTAAACACGGAACAAGTAGATTGGAATGTCATCAAAACAAATCAAATCTTTAGATCCGAAGGGTGGGTTGAAGTTCCAAGAAAAATCTATTATTTTTATTTGTTTATAATTTGTAGGTATATGTTTTAAAATTTATATACTTAAATTTGATTGGTTTGTAAATAGTAGTTTGGTTTGGATTGATATTACTTTGTATATAATATTTTATTTGGATTGTATAGTTTGAATTTGTTTATTAGGGATTGTTTAATTATGCAATAGTTTGATTTATCAATAAAACTATTTTTCTTATTCAAATGTCTCCAAGATTTTAAATATTGATTTTATCTCCAAAATTCATAAGTATATCATATTTAGGGGAGTATTGCTTTTCAACCATTTTAGTTGATGACAAATAGGGGAAAAATATATAATATAACACATGCATATATTAAGAGGGAGTTATATTATATTTTATATACAGGAATATTTACATGGTTGTCATCATCAGAAATAGAGTGATTGCTAATACCTTAAATATTGATTTTGATGACGACAACCATATACATATATATACACTAATGTTTTGTCAAGTTGTATAGTATATGTTGCAGAATAGTACACATGTATAAAATAATTAAACTTGAAGACAGATCAATATAGAGACTAAGAATGAGGATTTAGAGACGATGATCCAGACTTGTGAGTTCAGAAACAGAAGACTTAAAGATTCAAGACTTTAGTATGAGTCATTTGAACACGTTGTTAAAGTCCTGGTAACAGATTTTGATCTTTATAACAAATTTTTGATCTTTGATATTTTAATCAAAATAAGTTATTTTAAATTCAAAATATATTTTTATAAATAATCTGTAAAAGTTTTTATGTATTTAGGGTATTTAAAAATTACTTTTAAAATTATTTTACAAAAATATAGAAGTTTGAAAAAAAAATAGAAAAATAATTTTTCAAAATTGACAAGGGTATGTCAATATACCTCTCTTAGATATATCGATAAAGTGACCGTTGGTTGCTTTTCTAATTATGAAAAGAAGTGTCTTTTTGATGCACCTCTTCTTGGATGGATACTTCTATTCATTCGCTAAATAAAGAAAGTACAAACGAATTTTTCAATTAATTTTCTTACTTTCTTCTTAATCCTTACTCTCTTGTTCTATTTCTTAGAATCTACTTTCTATATTCTTTAAAATCTATATAGAATCAATCCATGCTCTACTTGATTGATTCTCTACAAACTGTCTACTATTTTTAAAGCATTCTCTCTAAAAACTCAAAGGCCAAACCGCTATCAGATGAGGTTATAGGATATCTTGTATCATATGTACAACTATTTGTATTTGGAAACTAACAACTCTACTCTTATTTGTTTGGATGTGCTTGTTACACGTTCAAATCAGGTGAGTGTGCTTAATAGCCTGTCTAAATCTAGTATGTGATCTTGCTGTCTAGTAAATCAAGAGAGTTTACCTTGGACATGTGAGACGGGAGGGTATATCACATATCATTGAAATCGAAACTATATATTCTTGTTTGAACTTTCTGATTAAAGTAGGCGACTGAAAAGAAATTTGTACAAGAAATTATGCAGAACTGGATGTAGGAGAAATTCGAACCATCATAAAATTTCTGGTTTCATCTCTCTAACTCATTACTTTACTTTTGATGCATTTAGTTATATATGTGATTGCCTGTTAGTATATCTATCTGTATCTATCTGTGATTGATTGTCTCTACTTGAATCAAAACTTGGAATAAGTCAAAAAGTTCCATAGAAGTTATAAAACACTATTCCCCTCCATTCTAGGATTAAAGTAGCCTTAAGATCCGTTCATATTAGTACTACACTATTTCTCACACGATTCCTTGGGGGCTATTAAGAAAATGTTATGATAATAATTAACAATATTACAACAATGCTACTAAGGATTTTTATTAAGTACCCCAGTCATCTAAGAAGCAAATAAATGTACAATCCAACATGATATCATACATATGCACAAGTGCATGATCTAAAGGATACAAATCAATTTTAAAGTGTCCAAGCATTCTATGATCAAATGTAGTGTTAATAAATCTATTTGAACTTAGATGCATCAAGATGGCAAGAAGAGACAGACTCAAGAGCTTCAAAAGAATACATGTCATGAGCTGAGTCTACATCGAGTCATTATAGTTTAAAATTATATAAATCATACAAACTAACTCCGAACCATTTCAATTTTCTATCAAACCTCTAATATAAACTAAAAATAAATATTTTTCCACATTTTTTGGACTTTTTAAACGCAAGAAAAATGATAAAAAGTGTTAAAAATTGCGAACATATACAGTAGTTTTTTTCATAATAACAAAGCGCGGCATATTGGTCGAAAATCCTACCAAAGATTACTAATGACAACATTCTAAGTGGGCTTATTCTTGCATTTTTTGAACCAAACTACTACTGTACAATGGAATCTAAAATTCTATGTTTAAAATTCTTCAAATGACTATATTTTTGAAAAGGTGTTTCATGTCTATTCGATAACTTCACTTTACCAAACAAATGTCTAATGGGGTGCAGTCATTTAATAGCTTCTTTTCACTCTTATATAAGTCTCCTATCACCACCCAAATAATCATTCAATCATATGCATCCAAACTCTCTTTCGCTTGATTGAAATTACCTTGTATATACCCAAATCAAATGCTTCAACTGCTTTTTATGGTGCATTCAGTTTTAAATCGTTTATAATAGAAAATTAAGAAACTTTATGCCACAGATTGTCACTCTATTTTATCCAATGAAGGTCCTGTCACTTCATACACTTTGTTCATTCATCTTCATATTATTTGTGGTGGTTATAAGAGATTTGTACTAAAAGTGTGATTAATCCATGTATTGTCGGCACTAGTCAAGTCAAATTAAATTTATCTATTACTTAAGTCAAAGAACTTAGCAAGTTTGAAGCCTATTTGGTTGTTTGGGAAGTTTATGTAAACATTGTCCTCTAGGCGAAATGAAGGAACTAATATGAAACTTCTAAAAGGTGCCTAAGGATTGGATGTGGAGAGGTACTCCAAACTAATATAAAATCGACCTTGTAGTCTACTTTACTATTTCTGCTGCATTTTCATTATTTATTACTATTATCCATCTTCGATCCCATACATAGCAACTAATAGGGGAAATTACATAACTTACTACGTATATCTAACTCTGTAGTCAATCGTATTTGTAGCAATGGCATTTATTTTCTTTTATATACTTTGTTATATTATGATATAAATAAGTTAATAATTAAGTAAAGGTATATAACTAAGAAAATGATTAGAAAAACTTATGTGATTGTAGTTACAAATAGTTGAAATCATGGGTGATTAATTATAAAATAAAATAACTATTTTTATTAAATATTATTGATCGAGATGTTTCAAGAAAAGTATATTTATGCATCCATTAAGACCGGAGTGCATAACGCTACCCAAATGTCAGGCAGTGTTGTACTCATGGTTGCACCAACTTATTACGAACTCGTAATTATTAGATAATTATGAAATGATTTGACTGATAGTTTCATGTTGGTTAATAACAACTAGGTCAAATAGGAAATCCCAAGGTTACAATGTTGCACGGTTCCCTCAGATTGAAAATACTATAGAGTATAAATGTAAATACACCACTTTGATTATAGTTAAATCATGATATAGAAAACCATCGAATAAATATAGTTGGGTCTTAGTTGAAGCATTGATAATGAAACACCTCTCAATGAAGAATTCGTCTCCTGGGTTTTATGAGGTTAGTATCACTGTCAACAATAGTCAATTCAAAGTAAAAAAAATTGACCCCTTCACTGCTGCCGTCAGATATAGTGTTAAATACCAAGTTTTGACTTGGTGCTCATGGATCGTCTCCTGTGCCCCTTCTCCGCTACGTGGAAGTAGCTACCATTAAGTTAGTTCATTTCCATGCTCGGTTTCTAACATAATGCTGGAACTGCTTCTTCTTAATCAACTCACCCATTATATCCCTCAAATGTCAACACCCGGTGGCATTGTATTTGTGGATCTCATGGAAGTTATAAGACTTCCTTTAGTGATGCCCTCTTTTATTGCCTCTTTTGAGCAAACTTTCTAAGTTTAACCATAGCTTCACTAGCAAGGTATATATTTTCCACAGAGTCATTCAACTCTGTATATTCTCCTTCTCAAAAGAATCGCAAATGTTTCTTGAGTTCTTATCTCCTACTCCCATTGTTGTTGTCCTTTAGCTTATTACCACCACTCCCAACTTTTTAGTTGTCACTGTCTTGCTTAACAACCACACTGCTTTGAGCTACACTAATCAGTTTAGCCTAGCCACGAATGCCTAATTCTTCTTTAAGTTCTGCCTTTTCTAAGCATAGCAACTAATTCGCCTTTCTATAGAACTACAAGGAAGCCAACTACTTCATTCTAGGTCATTTTCCAAAATCATTTTGATTACACATTCCTTCTGCCAAAGCCATCAAAACGATCTCTTACCTTGTGTTCTTCACCTTCGTCATCGCAATGCTGAATCATTTCGAAATCTTTTCAGGATTTGACCAGACCTTTGATGCAAATTCACCAAGGATATCGCATCCTTCAACAGCTCTTTATACGTTCTAAGATGTTCTATGAACTTCTTAGCCAATTCATTAATAGACGACATGGACCCAAGCTCAAGTCGACCAAACCCCATCATGGAAAGTACTCCTAAAAAGAAGGAAAGCATCTACATCTCATCGCATTATTTGCACAAGCATTATCCTTATGCCATCAATACTTCATTAGATGTTGCGTTGGGTTAGTCAATTAATTATAACTCTATATTAATGCATGACAAACTTTTTCGAATATAGAATAGCTTTAATAATATCAGTGAATGGGCTTTGATTGGCTGTGGAATGTAATATATCATCTTGTTATTATTGGTTCTACTGTAATAACCTCTTCATATTCTCCACAAACAAATCATTATTGCCTATATTTCGCCCTGAGCGGTGATCTTCATGTTCATCACCATGTGTGTAACATCCCGAAATTTTTGAAATTTAAAATTAGATAAATTGTTTGAACTTCAGGATCTAACTAGTAAAATTTAATCTAAATATTTTATTGTTGATATTAATATTACACATTAATATAGAATTAAATAAAAAGAGATATTGATAGATGATCTTTTAATAGAATTTAAAATTTGTTAAAGTTATGATGAAATTATAAGAATTAAATCACATAACAAATAATTAAACATCTAAATAAACAAACAAACAGATAAATAAACAAATAAACAAATAAATAAATAAAAGAATAAACAAATAAATAAATAAAAGATATAAACAAAGGATCAAACAAATGAGCAAATGAGTAAACACATAGTTGAACCAAAGAACAAAAAAATGAACAAAAGAATAAATAAACAAATGAACAAATGACCAAATGTACAAACCAGTAAAATATGTAAGCAAAAGAAGATAAAATAAAATAAAACAACTTTCCTATATTTAGCAAAATAACTAAAGCAACACACCTATATATATATAAATAAAAAAACAAAACATTAGCTAATAAAAATATAAAACATATAAACTATACAAAAAAAAAAGAAAATCTAAAATAACACTAAGCTGTAAGTATAGAAAGAGGCAAAGGAGTATTGTATACATACCTTCATTTAATGCATTGCATGTACACAATCTTTTCAGCACTCACTAACATTTATTAACAAGCATGGTTTAATTTTTCTTTTACTTTAACCTGTACTTGTTTATGCTTTAACTTGTACTTGCTTTGCTGGACTCAGCCTATTTTCCCTACCCTGTACAAACTATCTCTTCTACATATACATGCATATTTGCTTTGGTTCATTCGAACAAAAACATAGCAAAGTCTGGGAAGAAAATATTTAAAACCTTATTGTTTTTATAAAGAAAAAAAATAAAAGCAAAAATCAGAGAGTGAAGGAGAGAAAGACCAACTGCAGATTCCAAAAACAAAAGCATCCTCTATTTTCAAATATTGTCAAGTGAGTAAACTTACTGCTTTGGATATCTAAAATCATGTGTATTTGATCCATAAACAAATTATGTTTGGCTATGTATGTTTTAAAGGATGACTCTGCATATCTTTGTTGTAGCTATTCTTCCAATCTTTGGTTTCAGAGAAAACAGAATAGAAAAAAAATCATATGTTTTCATACAAATGTTTTTTTAAAACTGGGATTTTAAAAAAGACATGAGTGGCCTAAACTTAAGTTATGATTTAGCAAACTATTTCAAGTTCGAAAATGAAGAACCTGACTCTGGAACACTCAGCTTACAGTAACAATAGATTTTATAATGAATTCAAAAATTTTAATTTAAGGATTCGAATATATAGCTTGAATTCTTACTTCAATTTATGATTTTTAAAAACAAAATGAGGATTTTTAGATTGGTATTGTATCAGCAGTTCGTTTATGAATGAAAACTGTATTTCCACAAATTCCAGGAAATTTAATCTATTTAAAAGGTTGAGAATTAAATTGAAGCAAGTACAAACATTAGGGATGTCACGAAAAATATCAGAAAAATTATCTATTGCGTGAGATTTGGATTCGAGGTCGCATTAGGGTTTTAATACCATTTTTTTTGTTCTGTACAAAAATTTCGATTGCGCCCTTTTGAGTTGATCGAGTTCGAAGATTTTGGGGAAGATGTTGGCTCGGGGTATGGACGTGGTAAGGCCGAAGTGACGAACCTTCTGGTGACTCGAGGCGTGGCGGCGAAGAGGTTTTGTTCAATGGGTTTTTGGGTTACAGTTCGATGAAGAGGCGAGTTTTTGATTTCGAGTGTTTTCGATCGAACCAATGTTCGATTTAGCATCTGCAGCGATTTTTCGACTTGCCGGTGATCGAGGCGATCACCAGAGTCGCGACGAACCACCGTGCACGTGCACGGTGGTGGTGATGTGCCAGTATATAAAAAAAAAAAAAAAAAAGAAACAAAAGGGAAATGAAGGAGAAGAAGGTCTGGGTTACTCGGTGATGTTATCGGGCATGGAGAGGGTCGAACTCAGGGTCGAACTCGAGCGTGTGAAGGAGACTTCTTTCCAGTTTGACATATACAAGCGTTAGATTAAAAAAAAAAGAACTGGGGGAAGGAAAGAAACTGGGATAAGAAGAGAAGGGATCGGGCTCGTGACCTTTGTTACACGGGTTGTTTATGATGGGCTAAGCCCATTTAAAAATCTTCAAGAGGATTTTGTGTTGCCATGTAAATAATATAAATCTAGCTAAGTTAAATTATTTAACAAATGTTATAGCATTGTTAATTCTTTGATTAAGTAATGAAAGTTTAAATTAAAAAAAAAAAAAAATTATTTAACCCTTTAATTAAAGTTTTTAGATTTTAAAGGAAGAATTTTAAATTGATTTACGTTAAAATTCCAACGTATCAACAAATTAATTTTTAAAAATATAAAACAGATTTTCAAATGGAAATTAAGGTAAACAATTTTTATCAATAGTTTTGAAAAGGAATTTAGAATAATTTAAAGTTGTGATAAAATTGATTTAATAAACAATTAAGTACTCAAATAAATTTATAACTAAGAATTTATTGATTTGATAAAGCAAGTTAATTAATTTAAATTGACACTTAATTAAAATAACTAATTAAGGAAAAATCAATGTATCAAGACGATTAAGATTAATTTAATTATCATTAAGAATAATAGATCATTGATTGAATAATCGATAAAATAAATATTGGTTAATTTATCTCATTCGTTTTGATTTATAAATAACTAACTATTGTTGTTAACTTATATTGATATCATCTCTGTTCTGGTTGTAATTCTGTATGATATAATTGCCATGTTATTGCACTGTGATTATGATTCGTTCTGTATAGATGTAAAAACCCTGTTGCCCGTAAAACGGCATTTAAACTTCGATGCGACAGGGAATCGGATTTCAGTTTGTTATCCGAAACCCACATCGAACCTGTGAATTATTATGAATGACATCCACATTGTTTTTAAATTAACGCTCACTATTCGGTTTAACCGGGAGATGACCTTCGTGTCGTATAACCCATTCCGAATAGTGATACGTCGAATTGGATAGCATTTGAAGACCGGTGTTGAAGACCGGGTATTTGCGAGAGCGATAGGATGACCTGTCGATTGACTCTGCACCGAGTTGCTCCGGTATAGAGTTCTCCATATGTGATGGTGAATCCGATCAGGATTGTGAATATCCGGATTTGCAAGGACTTCTTTGGAAGTGCCTTCGGTTCTGTTCAAACCCAGAACAGACTTGTATGGATTGTGTGTCTGACATTACAAGTTGAGATATAAAGCAGATTTCTTTCAAATATATTTCTGTTGGTGGCGGAGAATTTATTCTTTTAGCTTAACACCCTTCTCTGAGACGTACGAGCTCAGAGGTTATATAGTTGAAGTTATCAGCGATATATTCCCAATTTGGTAATGTGACATGCTGAGTGTTGCTGAAATGATCATTGTGTTGATTATTTGTGATAGGATCATTTATTTGATCGTCTATCTTAGTGATCATTGTGTTGATCATTTTTTGACCCAAAACATGGCTTTTGTATAAAGTGTGTTTTTGTGGACGTGACTTCGTCGGACCTCACACCCCGAAATGGTCAAAACAGGAAAGATGCGGCAAGGTTATTGGGGGTAGCACCCCTTAGGGTATGTACATTTCCTTCTGGATAGAAGTGGTATCATGGTATGGAGCCCAGATACTTAACTTATGTGGATATCGCAGATATATATATATGATTTTGTGATTTGTTGCTGGGGCCCCGGTTAAAGGTTGGTTACGACCGGGAGATGGCATACTCGTGTCAGTAGTTACCCAGTTAGGGGTAACCCGGCCTTGTGTTGGCAGAGATCCGGTTTGGTTCTCGGGGATGTCCATCCAGAGGCATTCTCAGTGGCAATGGGAAGTTCCTTGGCCTGACCATTTGTTGGAAATCCAATTCCCAATACGAAACCCTGTACGGTTTTAGTTGTAGAACCTGCCATTTACTTATGGTGGTCACCACTGTTTAGATGGTAGCTATAGTAGGCATAGTTCGAAATGTCTATGCTGGCTAAGATTTATATTCTACTTTCGAAATGATTTACTTCACTATGCACTAGTAACAATATCAAAGAATTCTTTCCTCGTATCAAGCATATTTAACTGTCATAAGAAGAAATCTCCTCCAATTCTGCGTTTGCATTGTGTGTGTGGCGGGAGGTCTTATGGTAGTTCCATTTTTAAAAGCATTCCGAAAATTCTTTTATAAATCTTGTTTTATTTAAATGTAACTGTTTTTGTTTACTCATACCAGTCCCATGACTGATCCGGAGTTTATTGTTTTCTTTCCTAAACTCTGGGTGCCCATTATTTCCACACGGGCAGCCTAGTAGCAGGTTTCTATATTTTGGAGTAGCGGTATTTTGGAGCTCTTATCTTGGATATATCTTAGGAGCTATTGGAGACTTCAGGTGTTTAGCTCTTGGGAGTTCGTTATCACCTCTTTCATTTTGAGGACTTTTGGATACATGTTCACTGTTATATTATCATGATGTTGTATTTAGAGATTATGGTATATGTACTATGTACTCTGTTGAAGTATGAATATTATGTTGATGTTGTAACAGTGATGTTATTTATGATATTGATTCTGTTCCGCTGTTTTATATTCATCTAATTGTTGTTATAAGCTCCGGCGATGCGAATTTGATGTCGTTTATTGGACATCGAGTTTGGGTCGTCACAAAGTGGTATCGGAGCTGTTGGTTGAGTAAGAACTTTAGCTACGGAGTATAACACATTAGACGGCTCATTAGAGATAGGGTGAAGTATACCCTAGAATGAGTATAATCAAAATTGAAACTTTGAAATTTCTTAATATGTTATTTTTACTGCTGATATTCCTTAAAATATTTCGTCTGCATATCTAAATCAATTTTCTTACTAATCTCAGATAGTGAAAATGAGTGGACGGAGAGGAAGAGTGAGGGGTCAAGGCAATGCTGCAGTACCAAATCAAATTCCCGCAGCCGCAGAAGCAGTAATAGAAATTCAGCAGCAGCCGGACTTGGCTGAATTATATAAGAAGTTTGAGAAGCTTGGTGGAAAACCATTTATTGGCAAAGAGTCAATTATTGACGCTCAAGCTTGGGTAAGATCTTGTGAAAAGATTTTTAAAGGACTAAAATTGCAGGATGAGCAGAAAAGACTTATAGCTTCTTGGCAACTCCAAGGAGAAGCTTCAGCTTGGTGGGAAACCATCATTGTAGATGAACCCGAGGAAGAATTCACTTGGGATCGTTTTAAAGAAGTGTTTGAGAAACGTTACATGCCATCAGCGGGTGTTTCTAGAATGTATCAGGAATTTCTGGATTTGAAACAAGGAAGTTTGTCGTTTGAAGAATATTTGAATAAATTCAGTGAACTATCTCGGTTTGGTCCGGAATTGCTAAATACACCTCTGAAGAAAAACGAAAGGTTTATCCGAGGAATGAATCAGAAATATCATGGAAGAATGACGGGTCATGTTAAAGAATCTTTCTCAGATTTAGTAGATATGGGTTACAGGTACGCTACTCTTGATATACAGGAAGCGACTGTGGAGAAAGGTAATTCAGGTAGTCAGAATTATAAAAAGCGTAAATTCGGAGGCAAGAAACCTTGGCAAGGCAATGAGAAGAAGAGGAACATTCAGGGAAGCGCAGCAGAAAATGTCACTTGTTACAACTGCAAAGAGAAAGGCCACTATTCAAGTCACTGTCCAAAACCGAAGAGACCAGCTAGAGAATGTTACAATTGTCATAAACCGGGACATTTATTTAAAGATTGCCCAGTGATGAGGCCAGCACAAGTAGCAAAAGTCTATGCAATAAAGGAGGACCCCTCATCTTCAAAAGCTGACAAAGGGAAAAGTGTTTTGGAAGGTAACCTTACTATTAATAATAGAACTGTTAGAGTTTTATTTGATACGGGAGCTTCACATAGCTTTATTTCCCAACAAACCGTAAATGAACTAGGACTTGAAACTAAATTTGCCGACGATCTTATTTGCGTGAAAAATCCGGTCGGAGGTCTCGCAAATCTTAGTTCATATTGTAAGAGAGTTCCTATTTCATATGCTAGCTATAAATTTCCTATCAACCTGTATGTCCTCGAATTTGATGAATTTGAAATCTTACTCGGTATGAACTGGTTAACGAGATACGATGCTAGATTGGAGTGTAGTAATCGGACAGTTTTAATCCAAACAAATTTTGGAAATTTTATTGAAATCTCTTGTGAGAATCCAAGTCCAAGGAGCGACAGATTGATATATACTTTGGGAAATCTTGAACCCACTTTGCAGTCTATACCTGTTGTTCGGGATTTTTCCGACGTATTTGAAGAAGTGAAATCTTTACCTCCTCATCGAGAAATAGAATTCCGAATTGATCTTGTACCTAATACTCGTCCTGTAGTTCACGCAAGTCGCAGGATGGCACCTAGGGAAAAGATTGAATTGGTTCATCAAACTAATGAGCTACTAGCAAAAGGATTAATTCGACCCAGTGTTTCCGAATGGGGCTCAGCCGTCGTATTTGTTGCTAAATCAGACGGATCTTTGAGATTGTGTGTAGATTACCGCGATCTAAATAAACAAACTCTCAAGAATAAATTTCCACTGCCCAGGATTGATGATTTATTTGATCAGTTGCACGGCGCTCGTTTCTTTTCAAAAATGGATCTGGCCCAAGGATTCCATCAATTACGAATCGCCGAAGATTGTGTACATCTGACCGCTTTCAGAGGTCCTAATATGTTCTATGAATGGTTAGTTATGCCTTTCGGACTAACCAATGCTCCAGCATACTTCGTAGATCTGATGACTCGCGTGTTTCGGGAAGTTTTAAATAAATTTGTGCTAGTATTCATTGATGACATCTTAATTTTTTCCAAAACTAAAGATGAGCATGTCGAGCATCTTAGAATTGTCTTAGAAATTTTGAGGAGAAATGTTCTATATGCGAAATTTTCCAAATGTCACTTCTGGGTCAATGAAGTCAAATTCCTTGGCCATATTGTTAATGAAGAAGGAATTTCAGTAGATCCTAGCAAAATTTCCGCTATTCTTGATTGGAAACAACCCACTACTCCAAAAGAAGTTCGAAGCTTTTTGGGTTTAGCAGGCTATTACCGGAAATTCGTTCAAGATTTTTCTAAGTTGGCTAGCCCATTAACTAAGCTAACAATGAAAGGTGTAGAATTTGATTGGACTTCAAAATGTGAGGAAGCTTTTCAAGAGTTGAAAAAGAGATTAACCACTGCTCCTGTTCTCACTATTGTTAACGGGAACCAAGGCTTATCTGTCTATACTGATGCAAGTGGTGAAGGGGTAGGTGCAGTATTAATGCAAAATGGAAGGGTAGTTGCCTACGCGGGTAGACAATTACGTCCGCATGAGAAGAACTACCCAACGCACGATTTGGAACTTTTGGCTGTTGTTTTCGCTTTGAAAATATGGCGACATTATCTTCTGGGTAAGAATCTTTTCAGCTTTCTAAATAATTTGCGAAATTAGCTAAAGAAATATACTTAATAAACTCTCTTTGTTATAGGTGAAAAATTCGAATTATTCACCGATCATAAAAACTTGAAATATCTTTTCTCCCAGAAGGATCTGAATCTGCGACAACAACGTTGGTTGGAATTTCTGGCATCTTATGACTTGGATATTCTATATACACCCGGAAAGGCCAATGTAGTTGCAGACGCTTTGAGCAGAAGTTATGCTGTTCTTGCTTATCTTGTTATCACTCCTACTCTTCTCAAAAGGATTGCAAGACGGCAGAAAGAAGATGAGTTTCTTCGAGGAATCCATAAAAGAATATGCCAGGGTGAAGATACTAGTTTCGAGATGGATAATAGAGGAGTAATAAGATTAAAAGGCAGGATTTGTGTTCCAGACTTTCCGGAACTAAAACGTGAAGTATTGAACGAATGCCACAAGTCAAAATTCAATATCCATCCAGGAGTCAACAAAATGTATCGTGATGTTAAAAGGACATTCTGGTGGAAAACGATGAAGAGAGACATATCTATTTATGTGAGTCGATGTGCTACTTGTCAGCAGATCAAGAGCGACCAAAGGAAAGTGGCCGGTTTACTTCAACCTTTGGAAGTACCGAAATGGAAATGGGATCAAGTATCGATGGATTTCATCGATGGATTGCCTCGTACCAGGAAAGGCAATGAAGCGATTTGGGTTATTGTGGATCGTCTAACCAAGAATGCCCATTTCATTCCAGTTAAATCCACTCGTACTGCGGCAAGCTTGGCAGGTATTTATATAAAGGAAATTGTTCGCCTCCATGGTATTCCCAGTAGTATAGTGAGTGATCGTGACCCGATCTTCACTTGTAGATTTTGGGAAGCATTTCAAGACGCTTTGGGAACGAAATTAAAATTCAGTACTGCTTACCATCCACAATCTGATGGACAGACTGAAAGAGTTAACCGAATTTTAGAAGACCTACTGCGTGCTTGTGTTCATGATTTTGGTGGTACTTGGGAGGACCATTTGCATCTGGTTGAATTCTCATATAATAACAGCTATCAAGCCAGTTTAGAAATGGCTCCTTTCGAAGCTTTATATGGTCGTCCGTGTCGATCACCTACATGTTGGATCGAATCAGGTGATAGACTTGTTCTTGGACCAGATATGATAAAAGAAGCCACTGAGAAGGTAGAATTTATTCGAAAGAAGTTATTAACTGCCCAAAGTCGTCAGAAGAGCTATTATGACCGTCGAAGGAGAAATTTGGAATTTCAAGTTGGAGATTCTGTATTTCTAAAAGTATCTCCGATGCGGGGAGTGTTGAGATTTGGGAAAACTGGAAAGTTAGCACCGCGTTATATTGGTCCTTTTCCTATTCTGGAAAGGATTGGTTCTCTAGCATATAGAGTGCAGTTACCCAACTGGTTATCTGGCGTACATGATGTGTTCCATATTTCTAATCTTCGGAAATATGTGCACGATCCAGATGATATTATTGAAGAAGCTGCTCAGCAGGATCTTGAAATCACTCCCAACTTGGCAGTTAGAAGGGAACCGATAAAAATTGTTGATCGTGATGAGAAGCGATTGAGGAACAAAATTGTGAAATTGGTCAAAGTTAAATGGAGTGGCGATCCAAAGGACTGTACTTGGGAGACCGAAGATAATATGAAGAAATCGTATCCCAAATGCAGAATTGACATCTCGACTTAAAACTGTAAGTCAATTCCTTATTTATAAATTCATCTATTCTTTGTTTAAGTTTCTCTCTCTTTTAATTTCGAGGACGAAATTTTCTTAAGGAGGGGATATTGTAACATCCCGAAATTTTTGAAATTTAAAATTAGATAAATTGTTTGAACTTCGGGATCTAACTAGTAAAATTTAATCTAAATATTTTATTGTTGATATTAATATTACACATTAATATAGAATTAAATAAAAAGAGATATTGATAAATGATCTTTTAATAGAATTTAAAATTTGTTAAAGTTATGATGAAATTATAAGAATTAAATCACATAACAAATAATTAAACATCTAAATAAACAAACAAACAGATAAATAAACAAATAAACAAATAAATAAATAAAAGAATAAACAAATAAATAAATAAAAGATATAAACAAAGGATCAAACAAATGAGCAAATGAGTAAACACATAGTTGAACCAAAGAACAAAAAAATGAACAAAAGAATAAATAAACAAATGAACAAATGACCAAATGTACAAACCAGTAAAATATGTAAGCAAAAGAAGATAAAATAAAATAAAACAACTTTCCTATATTTAGCAAAATAACTAAAGCAACACACCTATATATATATATAAATAAAAAAACAAAACATTAGCTAATAAAAATATAAAACATATAAACTATACAAAAAAAAAAAGAAAATCTAAAATAACACTAAGCTGTAAGTATAGAAAGAGGCAAAGGAGTATTGTATACATACCTTCATTTAATGCATTGCATGTACACAATCTTTTCAGCACTCACTAACATTTATTAACAAGCATGGTTTAATTTTTCTTTTACTTTAACCTGTACTTGTTTATGCTTTAACTTGTACTTGCTTTGCTGGACTCAGCCTATTTTCCCTACCCTGTACAAACTATCTCTTCTACATATACATGCATATTTGCTTTGGTTCATTCGAACAAAAACATAGCAAAGTCTGGGAAGAAAATATTTAAAACCTTATTGTTTTTATAAAGAAAAAAAATAAAAGCAAAAATCAGAGAGTGAAGGAGAGAAAGACCAACTGCAGATTCCAAAAACAAAAGCATCCTCTATTTTCAAATATTGTCAAGTGAGTAAACTTACTGCTTTGGATATCTAAAATCATGTGTATTTGATCCATAAACAAATTATGTTTGGCTATGTATGTTTTAAAGGATGACTCTGCATATCTTTGTTGTAGCTATTCTTCCAATCTTTGGTTTCAGAGAAAACAGAATAGAAAAAAAATCATATGTTTTCATACAAATGTTTTTTTAAAACTGGGATTTTAAAAAAGAAATGAGTGGCCTAAACTTAAGTTATGATTTAGCAAACTATTTCAAGTTCGAAAATGAAGAACCTGACTCTGGAACACTCAGCTTACAGTAACAATAGATTTTATAATGAATTCAAAAATTTTAATTTAAGGATTCGAATATATAGCTTGAATTCTTACTTCAATTTATGATTTTTAAAAACAAAATGAGGATTTTTAGATTGGTATTGTATCAGCAGTTCGTTTATGAATGAAAACTGTATTTCCACAAATTCCAGGAAATTTAATCTATTTAAAAGGTTGAGAATTAAATTGAAGCAAGTACAAACATTAGGGATGTCACGAAAAATATCAGAAAAATTATCTATTGCGTGAGATTTGGATTCGAGGTCGCATTAGGGTTTTAATACCATTTTTTTTTTGTTCTGTACAAAAATTTCGATTGCGCCCTTTTGAGTTGATCGAGTTCGAAGATTTTGGGGAAGATGTTGGCTCGGGGTATGGACGTGGTAAGGCCGAAGTGACGAACCTTCTGGTGACTCGAGGCGTGGCGGCGAAGAGGTTTTGTTCAATGGGTTTTTGGGTTACAGTTCGATGAAGAGGCGAGTTTTTGATTTCGAGTGTTTTCGATCGAACCAATGTTCGATTTAGCATCTGCAGCGATTTTTCGACTTGCCGGTGATCGAGGCGATCACCAGAGTCGCGACGAACCACCGTGCACGTGCACGGTGGTGGTGATGTGCCAGTATATAAAAAAAAAAAAAAAAAAAAGAAACAAAAGGGAAATGAAGGAGAAGAAGGTCTGGGTTACTCGGTGATGTTATCGGGCATGGAGAGGGTCGAACTCAGGGTCGAACTCGAGCGTGTGAAGGAGACTTCTTTCCAGTTTGACATATACAAGCGTTAGATTAAAAAAAAAAAGAACTGGGGGAAGGAAAGAAACTGGGATAAGAAGAGAAGGGATCGGGCTCGTGACCTTTGTTACACGGGTTGTTTATGATGGGCTAAGCCCATTTAAAAATCTTCAAGAGGATTTTGTGTTGCCATGTAAATAATATAAATCTAGCTAAGTTAAATTATTTAACAAATGTTATAGCATTGTTAATTCTTTGATTAAGTAATGAAAGTTTAAATTAAAAAAAAAAAAAAATTATTTAACCCTTTAATTAAAGTTTTTAGATTTTAAAGGAAGAATTTTAAATTGATTTACGTTAAAATTCCAACGTATCAACAAATTAATTTTTAAAAATATAAAACAGATTTTCAAATGGAAATTAAGGTAAACAATTTTTATCAATAGTTTTGAAAAGGAATTTAGAATAATTTAAAGTTGTGATAAAATTGATTTAATAAACAATTAAGTACTCAAATAAATTTATAACTAAGAATTTATTGATTTGATAAAGCAAGTTAATTAATTTAAATTGACACTTAATTAAAATAACTAATTAAGGAAAAATCAATGTATCAAGACGATTAAGATTAATTTAATTATCATTAAGAATAATAGATCATTGATTGAATAATCGATAAAATAAATATTGGTTAATTTATCTCATTCGTTTTGATTTATAAATAACTAACTATTGTTGTTAACTTATATTGATATCATCTCTGTTCTGGTTGTAATTCTGTATGATATAATTGCCATGTTATTACACTGTGATTATGATTCGTTCTGTATAGATGTAAAAACCCTGTTGCCCGTAAAACGGCATTTAAACTTCGATGCGACAGGGAATCGGATTTCAGTTTGTTATCCGAAACCCACATCGAACCTGTGAATTATTATGAATGACATCCACATTGTTTTTAAATTAACGCTCACTATTCGGTTTAACCGGGAGATGACCTTCGTGTCGTATAACCCATTCCGAATAGTGATACGTCGAATTGGATAGCATTTGAAGACCGGTGTTGAAGACCGGGTATTTGCGAGAGCGATAGGATGACCTGTCGATTGACTCTGCACCGAGTTGCTCCGGTATAGAGTTCTCCATATGTGATGGTGAATCCGATCAGGATTGTGAATATCCGGATTTGCAAGGACTTCTTTGGAAGTGCCTTCGGTTCTGTTCAAACCCAGAACAGACTTGTATGGATTGTGTGTCTGACATTACAAGTTGAGATATAAAGCAGATTTCTTTCAAATATATTTCTGTTGGTGGCGGAGAATTTATTCTTTTAGCTTAACACCCTTCTCTGAGACGTACGAGCTCAGAGGTTATATAGTTGAAGTTATCAGCGATATATTCCCAATTTGGTAATGTGACATGCTGAGTGTTGCTGAAATGATCATTGTGTTGATTATTTGTGATAGGATCATTTATTTGATCGTCTATCTTAGTGATCATTGTGTTGATCATTTGTTGACCCAAAACATGGCTTTTGTATAAAGTGTGTTTTTGTGGACGTGACTTCGTCGGACCTCACACCCCGAAATGGTCAAAACAGGAAAGATGCGGCAAGGTTATTGGGGGTAGCACCCCTTAGGGTATGTACATTTCCTTCTGGATAGAAGTGGTATCATGGTATGGAGCCCAGATACTTAACTTATGTGGATATCGCAGATATATATATATGATTTTGTGATTTGTTGCTGGGGCCCCGGTTAAAGGTTGGTTACGACCGGGAGATGGCATACTCGTGTCAGTAGTTACCCAGTTAGGGGTAACCCGGCCTTGTGTTGGCAGAGATCCGGTTTGGTTCTCGGGGATGTCCATCCAGAGGCATTCTCAGTGGCAATGGGAAGTTCCTTGGCCTGACCATTTGTTGGAAATCCAATTCCCAATACGAAACCCTGTACGGTTTTAGTTGTAGAACCTGCCATTTACTTATGGTGGTCACCACTGTTTAGATGGTAGCTATAGTAGGCATAGTTCGAAATGTCTATGCTGGCTAAGATTTATATTCTACTTTCGAAATGATTTACTTCACTATGCACTAGTAACAATATCAAAGAATTCTTTCCTCGTATCAAGCATATTTAACTGTCATAAGAAGAAATCTCCTCCAATTCTGCGTTTGCATTGTGTGTGTGGCGGGAGGTCTTATGGTAGTTCCATTTTTAAAAGCATTCCGAAAATTCTTTTATGAATCTTGTTTTATTTAAATGTAACTGTTTTTGTTTACTCATACCAGTCCCATGACTGATCCGGAGTTTATTGTTTTCTTTCCTAAACTCTGGGTGCCCATTATTTCCACACGGGCAGCCTAGTAGCAGGTTTCTATATTTTGGAGTAGCGGTATTTTGGAGCTCTTATCTTGGATATATCTTAGGAGCTATTGGAGACTTCAGGTGTTTAGCTCTTGGGAGTTCGTTATCACCTCTTTCATTTTGAGGACTTTTGGATACATGTTCACTGTTATATTATCATGATGTTGTATTTAGAGATTATGGTATATGTACTATGTACTCTGTTGAAGTATGAATATTATGTTGATGTTGTAACAGTGATGTTATTTATGATATTGATTCTGTTCCGCTGTTTTATATTCATCTAATTGTTGTTATAAGCTCCGGCGATGCGAATTTGATGTCGTTTATTGGACATCGAGTTTGGGTCGTCACAATGTGTTCAAGTGGTCAAGTATCCATGGTTAGAACGAGGGTCATCCTATCTCTGGGGAATCCATTTGCTTAGTTGTCTGGCAAATTCGGCATGGGATATTCCTCTTACAGAATTCCTAGCTATGTTTTCCTCTATAGCACCTCCTAAAGACTGTCTACCTATTCATCATCATCGGCATTAGCTTCCTACAAGTATCCTTCGGAGTCGCTCAGATCCAACCGCTTAGATCAATCAAAATTTACCGATGTTAGTGATAGAACAATTGTGCGGCTTTCCAGCCTGCCACCTTGACGTTCCATCGGCTTCTTTTGCACCTTTTGCGTCCTTCTATGTGATTTTTACTAGATTAACTTCCATCATTCAAATCAAAAAAAAAAATCTTTTGTCTCATGTGATGCTTATAGGATTATTTTTGCTACGGGGGTTGCGCTAAGTTGGCAAATTGGTTCTTCAACTTTTCTGTAATGAACATTTGATTAACCATCATCATTTTGTTCATCTCAACCATCATGCGATCCAATGTTACTTTAGTAAACACTTCTTGCAGCTGAATAGTCTCTCCTTTATTCTACTGATTAACCGCATGCTAAGATCCCTCTGGCTCATCGACTATTGTTGTGGATTTACTTGGTGGTGCTTTACTAAGAGTCATTTCCTTTGGATCTGGATGGAAAAAATTTCAAACCTTAGTAGCAGCCAGATCTAATCTTGAATTCTTCATTAGTGATGAAAGCACAAGAACATATTTGCAGATGAAATGGGAAAAACGTGCCAAATCAAATAAAATGAATTAAAATAGTAAGAATTAGAAAGAGAAAGAGAGAATACACTAATATTTAAAGTAGTTCCACAAATATTGAGTGCTTACATACATTATATCTTTTATTGCTGATTAGATTCAAAACTACAACCGAATTATAAAGCAAATATGAGATTTAAGTTGGTTGATTTCAAATTGTGCAGCAGCTCCATGGATAATTGGTAAGTCGAAAAAGTCATTTTCTAGTTGTTGTATGATGCCTACTTCTAGACGAATTTCACTTATGAATCATTGAATCATCAATAGAATCACTCAATATCTGGGTTCGAGTTTCCAAGATGAAGAATAAGTCAAAACAATGTTATTCCCAAAAGTTAGACCGCTTGGTACTGACCATATAAATCGGTACCAACCGATATTGTTGACTTTTCTTCTTCTTTAAAAATAGCTTAAGCCCCCACATCTTAGAACTTCAAGCCAAATAGTTAAAGATGATTGTTTGGCACCAGACGGTGTTACATCACTTATAATATTCTTCTTCAACATTGAATATTGAACCCACATAGAAGCTAAGTGGAGTCCTATGCCTATCCATAATTTTTTGGTACCAAACCATATCATTTGGTACCCACCGATTGTTCTAGTTTGATAGTTAACCAATTTTCTTGCGTCCTCAATCTGGACATCTTTCAAGCATCTTTGTCCATTCCTTCATTATTTCATAGTACAAATCCATCAAAATGTCGTTGGTTCAACTATTGTATAACAATATATGGATGTGTGATTGGTGCTAAGAAAAACAACGATAATGCTACAAAAAAAATTCGAAATGGCATCGGTAAATCCAATTTTGACATTTAAAAATGGCATCTCCCCAGCATTAGTAACTATGTTTTTTCTATTTTAATGTGGCATCGGTATGGTGTCGCTATGATGTCGGTAAGTATTTTCTTATGGCATGGGCATGGTGTCGCCTTGGCATTTGTAATTGGTCGTTGCCATGTTATCAAAATGGAGCCTATGCGGCATCAATATAATAGCATTAGTAAATTGCTTGACAAATGGTAAGGCATCAAAAATATTTTCATCAAAGGTTTTGCTGATGCCTTGCCAACTCTGCATCGGTTAAGGTTTACCAACGTCGTGTATGGCATCAATGCTATGTCGTTATGGGTGCCACATTTGAATTGGTAAACTCTATTTTTGTTGAGGTGATCCTCACTCTTTAAAAACTAAGTTAAAAAGTGTTTTATTCTTGCAGCCGAGATATTATGGGATTCAGTAATAATTTACTTCAATATTTAAATATATGTTTTCATATATTACAAATGTCAAAATAGCTACTAGTCAAAGATCTTAAAGTACTAGGAGATTATAATATTATTATTATTTCAGTACTCAAATTACAAACAAATTAAGTGTAGGAACTCAAATGTGATACCCGAACAAGATATTAATTCAATATTTTCAAAATAAAGGAAGACCAACTGAGGAACAAGCATCATATATCCATATGGCAACAATACTATGATACTATATGATACTAAAGATTCGACAATGTCGCATGTCAATACTGTGGAGAGCTTCTAAAGAGAGGGATGGGCATCAACAAGTAGTATATCATCAATTGGTGTGCTTCAACGCTTAACCAGCTAACGACAAGTTTCTTAATCCAACCTCCCAATGTGCCAAGTCAAGAATCCATGGTAAAATCTCTTCACCAATGACGAAGCAAAAAAACAATTGTAAATAGGTGGTGAATCCCTTATCAATGATCAAGATACTAAGATAATAATTTATTTTTCTAGAATAGATAAAAATTTAAAACTCGTTAATAGCATCCAGCATAATTGCTATATCTTTGAATAAAACTCTAAATTAGGAAAGTATAGAGAGTTGATGTAATGATTTTTCCCAGTTGATTGTAAATCATGATGTCTCTACCTTAAGATATTTAATTCCGTCTTTTTCTCAATCTTTTCAACATTAACTACTATTAAACTGCTTTCTATTTGGGTTTGACTCTAAATATCGAAGCTCTCGTACACTAAAGCTAGCATCCGATCGTTGGTTGTTATTATAGTGAAAAACCACAACAACAACTATTGTAACATAAAGTGTCACGACAAGGTAGCACGGTAGCATTATAAAATAAAAGTTTACAAAACTTTATACAAAAAGCTTTTCCTTTAGATGCTTTTCATAAGTAGCATTATAAATATGATTGGCATTAAACATAAAATGCTAGATGACAATAATGAACAATGTTCCTTCTATGTTGCAGGCTATGATAAGGTTTAATCGGTTAGTGAGTGTTGTTGGTTGACTCAATGTTTCGATGCTAATACTGTTTCTCGAAACAAGCTTGTATGTACAAAGACTCTTACTGAAGTAACTTCAGTTCCCTCCAAGATATCTGTTCGTATTGTACAGGCCATGTATCGGTTGTTGATGCACATTATAGTTGGAAACTGGAAATCTGTTTGTCATGTCATACATTTGGTCACCTTGTTGAAGCATGTTCTTTGCAAATTGATGACTTGCCTATCCCTCTTTCTTTTAGGATCCCTCTTCCTCATCCTATCATGAAGTAGCTTTGAAAGTCTACCTTGCTAATGAGTATTCGCCTCCTGATATCATGCCCCTTCGGCCAATAATGCTCCTTTTGTTGTTGTTACTGATGTTCGCTCAGTTGATGTTGTTGTGCCTACTGAGATCGTGTCTCCTGTCATTAATGTTCGCTCTGTTGACATTGATAATAGCTCTATGGGTATTCTGGATTCGGCTCCATCCTTGGATGACTTCTTTTGGGCCTCGTCTCAGCAGGCTTGGATTCTTGAGCCTTTTGAAATGAGATTTGACCATAAGGGTGGTAGGTTTTATAAGTATGTTGGTGGAGATGACGAAGAAAGGGGATTATATTACCATATTGAGGGTGAAGGGCTTATGCTCTCGTTTATAGGGCAGTTGGGTGATCTGAATCTTTCTATTACCTCGGATACCTCTTGGGATAGGAAGTACCTCTATGGTTTTGATTCTATGGATTTTGTTCCATTGTTAATTACTCTTTTCTTTGGGTTTTATCACGTTATTGGGCCTGAATCTTCGGATGAGATAGGTGGATCTTTCGTCGAACTATTAAATGTGCTCTGATATCTAAGTTTATTTTTTAGTTGGTTAGTATTTTGGCACTTTCGCCAAACTCATGCACTTTATTATTTCTTTTAGCTATTCTGATGCATGTACCTGAACACCTGTTTCAAATTCTTTTATACATGTGGATAGCCCATTAATATCACCGGCTAGCTTTTATAAAATAACGAACAATGTTATTCATGTCAAAATGTTCAAATACTATATAGATAACTACAATGATATATACTAAATAACAAACAAGATAGCACTAGATGAAACTACTTCATTTAAAAATGCTACTACAAAAAGGTTTATGAGAAATATATCCATTTTCCTCATTGAAAAAATGTTACTATAGCTCATATAATGCAACTACAAAATAGTCTTGTGATATATACATTTCATTTAAAAATATTAATACAGTTCATAATAAAATACTGATACAAAATAATAAGATTTGATATATATAAATTTTTACTTGATTAAAGAAAAATCACCTTATAAAATGATTCTATATAGTACTATTACACATTATATTTTCTTCTTTCCCGATCTACCACAAAATTTCCACAACTAAATATGGCTATTTCAACCACCATTCCGCCACAACATTGCGGTCAGTCTCACTTCCATGTTATCACAACTATCTTGATTTTTATCATCTTCTCTTTGTTGAATATGAAAGTATATCATTTTTGTTTGATGATAATAAACATATATATATATATATATATATATATATTCATTTAAATGTAACTGTTAATGTACTATTTTATTTTTCACATAATTAAATAAATATTTGGTGAATAAAATAAATAACACAGAATTTAAATTCAAACAGATATTTTATTCAAATAAATATTATTATAATTTTGAATAGTACATATTTGAGCTTTCACTATATATACACAAATTACAATCATATAACAATTTATCATTTACATATGCACCTCACTACATTTCACTCGTTCACTCGTAATTTATCTTCAACTCCAGTACAGATTGAATCCAGCATCTGAGCAATCTGCAAACATACGCATTGACGCAGTAAAATTGAAAATAAAGTATTTTTGCAGTGTAAAATAATTTAGAAAATATTATTTGCCTCGGTTATTTGGATTGTTCGTCATCATTTATTTTTTTGAATTCATCTACACGAACAATTTGTGACATGCACAGTGTGTCACTGTGCATGCCACAAGGCCGTGCACACTGATATGCAGTTGATAAATTTACAGGGACAGGTGAGCACAGGTCAAACCCAAATGAAAATCTAGATTCAACTCAAGTGCAATACAAATAAAGTCATGATATCAATGCAAGGTCAAATCCGAGCTATAAGCTGGATTCAACACAGGTGCAATTCCAAAAATAGAGATGAAGGTCAAGTGAAAACAACAGTTGAAAATGCACACAAATGCACGTACCAGAACTGGCAGCAAACAAGAATCAAGCTAACAGTGGAGTTGAAACAATGTCAACATGCAACATCGACAACAGTTAATGATTCAACTGGCCAGAGGCAACTCCAAGCTTGCGAATACAAGTCAGAATACAACAAGCTCCAAGTATTTGATAATGCACGAGACCAAAAATGAAACAGTGGTGGCAACATGGAGCTACAGACCAACCAAGTAACATATATGTATACACACTCAAACAAATGAAACCAGATATATACATACAGTGCATATATGTATATGTTAGCAGTCAACCAAACTAATGAACACAACATCATCAAAGACTGGTGCAACTCAATACAACAAGTTACAGCATAACACAAATGCTCAAAGAAACTCAAAGCCAGTGATACCAGATCACAATGTGCACAGGTATGCAACAGAGAAACATAAACATGAAGACATATATATCAGTGAACATATATATGTATAAGCACTGAAAGAAAGGAGCAACCAGACCAGTTCGATATGCTATGCAACCTGAACCAAAGAATACATGAAGTCTAATCATCTACTCAAGTGCTACCAGAATTTAAAGACAGCCAAAACTGAGTACAACATCATAAATGTATATATGTGCTCGAGACAACCGAACTGAATACACTAACAATTCCAAAATCATCAACACGGTAAAGTACAACATCAAGACCAAATGCCACCAGACAACAGAAAATGCTACATGAAGTCAAAAGGCAAAAGTGTACAAATACTACATGATACTTGACAGGAAAGAACTAACAATCTCAACTGACTATAAAAGTGCAGACTAACTTAAACAATACAATGAAACCAGAGGCAATGAATGACTGGACAAATATTCAAACATATGCAATGCACAGCAACTATTAGAGCAAGCTCGAATGAGCAAGTGCACCAGGGCAGTACACTTCAACCACAGTGTATACTGAAGCACACGTCATTGAAAAATGAGAACTTAATGCACAGACTCAAATGAAACAGTGATACCAAAGGCTTCAGGCGTGATCATAACATCAATTAGGAACTCGAATCAAGATTGAGTTCAAGCATATCATAGATCCAGACAGACATGCCAGAGTTTTTATGAAGCCGAGATGAACAAGTCGGAAAAATGAAAGTAAAATTCTCATCTCAAAATAGTTTCACAAAATCAAGTTTGCAGTCGAAGACAACTGCAGGTCAAAGCATAACCGAAGTCACCAACATATAAAACTGTGGACAATGCAAACAAGATATATATATATATATATATATATGCAATGTTGAACATTTCTTTGCAGAGTCAATGTCAAGCCACAATTCAAAATCAAGTCAGAGCCATGATAACCAGAGAAATTCACGGAACCAAAATCAACATCGTCAAAGAATTCAACACGGTGATGGCCAAGCAAAGTCAGAATCGAGCCATGTTAACCAAGCAATCAAATATATGAATTTGAATAAGTCAAAGAAATCACAATCATTAAAACATAATCAAGCGGCCGAGCAAAACTAATTGACAAATTCAAGTGATTCAATAGGAATGAGAATATAGGAATTCGAATTCTATTTAAACCCAATCATCATCGGCCTAACAAATTATTCGAGTTCAAGCAACATCACAGAGCAAAGCATCAATTAGGAACTCAAATCAAGTCGAGAATAATATAAATCAAAAAGGACTAACGTACCAATTAAATTCGAAGCATCATTAGATCTCGACTTTGAGCCGCACGCAATCATTGATAGAAGAAAACATTCGAAGCTTCAGCAATCTTTTAACTAAGCGGCGACTTGCCCACAAAGCCCTAACTTTTGTTTAAAGAAGAAACGAACGAGAAACAGATGAAGCTGCCATTTTTAAGTCAAAGAATTAAAGGCCGAAGAAATAAAACAAAGAAGTCGAGCCGAAGGATTAGAAGAAAGAAGGGATAAATTGTTTATCCCAGTATTTTTATTTGGTCTGACTTTTATTATTTTCGGCTTTAGTTAAAAATTAGGGTTTTGTATTTTTTAAATTGTTTTTATTTGCAATTTACTTTTTAAACTCTTGTAATTTCTAGTTGTGTGACTAGGGGACAAACTACGTGACGTAATTTGAGAATTCGCAACTCAGTGGCTGAGTTGTGGCAGGGTTTTGAGCGTAGAGTTAAGGTTAGTCGATAGCGGGTATTGTGAGTTTACGTGTGGAAGCGTCTGACTATTTAATTTCTAGTAGAAACCTTGGGGCAGCACGTATGCAGGGTTTTTCCGAAGCTGGGTAAATCTGTATGTTTTGTTTTTATTCTGCTATTTTATGTGCTGCTATTATTATGTGATCTGTGTTGAAATTATATTATATAAACTTCCGCAGTAAATTTTTATAATTAATAGTATCACCATGTTCATCTCCCCTCTATGGTAAAATTAATCCTACACTCTTTCCTTGTCGCCATCAAAAAAATCTCAACAATCATTGTTCGACCACCACCATCATCCATCTCAACCACTGTATCATCAGCGAAACCACTTGAATCACCATTAAAACCTATTGCGTCATCTCCTCCACCATCGAGTACACTATGAACATTTAATGTCGTTATCTTAATAAAATTTAAAGTTCTAATTTTTCGATGGAAAGGAAATAGATTTGAAAATGAATAGTTTGATGTTTAATTGATTTGGAAGGATAGTTCGATCTCAGGTTAATTTTCAAAATTGGTATTTTTTGTTAAAATTTTCACCCTTGTTATTTCTTAGCAATTACCTATTATCGCACACGGCCTAAAATTATTAATTAATTTAAACATGACTAATTCTAGTTAAACAAATGGTATAGCTCAGTTGTGTCCCTCTTCCCTTCTAATTTCAATAAAATGAACGACAAAATTGCTCATATGTGATTCACATGTATTTTTTACCTCTATTCAGTTCAATTTTTTTTCGTTCTTCAAATGCTCATAACCAATAAATCCTAGCAATTTAAATTTACGTAAATTCTAAAAAGATTTGCTTGAGTTGATGAATCATGATGATGGTAATACAAATCTAATGAAATTAGAAGACGTAAAACTTGAGTTTATCTTGTTTTGCATTGGTTTTTAAATTTAAAAGTTCACCATTAACATACGTTTAGCTAAGTGGTAGATTGGAAAATATTGTTGTTACAGCGTGCAATTTATAAACCAACCACGTATACCAGACAGAATAATTGTGTGATGTGCTATAAATCCATCTATTCGGCTTTCGTTGTTGAATTGAACAATCACCGGCACTTATCAATAATATGAGTATACTAAAAAATAAAAAATAAAACGTTTTCGGGATACTCAATAAATTTTTGGATTCGAATAGAATTATGCTTTGGATATTTATTTAATTAATAATAAGTAATTAAGTAAATAATATAGTTTTACATTTCAAATCAATCAGTGTTCAAAGCGTCCAAAGATACATTTTCACTAAATCGCTATCGCTTTTCACCCAATTTTGCGTTCAAGAATGCAAAACGTCCTTATAAGCATGTTTAATGCGTTAACTTGGAACACGGAGGCTTCTCCGTTGTTTCGCTTATCTGAGATTTGAAGCTTGGAACGTGCTCTGTGCGCATCAGTTTTGGAAATTATAACGGCAGTATACTGTACCATCTGTGGAGGATTTTTACAATTTTATTGCTAAGGTTGTTAATAATGTGATTCTATTGTTATCAATTGGGCCGGACATTGTCCATAAGCCTGTCTCAGATAGATAAATGCCATGTGAATGTGGCCCACTTGCTTCAAGTTACTGCTCTTTTTTGATAGCGACCGACAATTCGAACCATTTTTTTTTTTTCAAAAATTGGATCAAGGGCCCTTTCTAAGTTCTAATGCCCCACCCTCTTCGAAACGTGTAATTTGTGGAAAACAAATTCGTCGGTATTATTTTACCTTTTTTTTAAATAAAACCATAACTGTTTAACTAGTATCAACGTGGAATAAAATGGTAATAACTAATAAGAATCCACGTCATAGTTTTGAAACATAATACATGCACGTTCTTGTGTTTTTATTTTGTTTGTTTTATCATGCTGGGGATGAAGGAAGGTCCGATCCCACTGTCAAAGCTCGACCCCCCTTCTTCTGTTGCAGAGCTAAGAACCTTGCCAACTCCACTTAATCCACGAAGCCCATGCCGATGGCACGGCTGCAATTTCATCTTTTCTGTAATTTAGCATGATATTTGCTGCACAAATACGAAGTTTGTTTAGTGTAAAATTTAGACGTAAATAATATGTATTGTTACACACACATAATTTAATATCTAGAATATTTCAACATGGAATGAATATTTGCATTGTCCACTATAAGGCTTCTATTCAGTCCATTCTGTATAATATCAGTCAAATGTTCTGTTCCAATGATATGGTGATATATTGCATGCCTTTTAAAAAATAACATTAGACACCATTTTAAAATTAGGCCATCATATTCCAAATTTAAAGCTTATGGATACATTTTATTATCAATACTTTTGAAGTACAGATTCATAATGTAGAAAATATCTGTGTGTTAAAATGCAAGATGCTTGAATACAAAAATATACATGCAGCGAAGAATTAAATTACAAAATCATAATCGATTAAACCATCGATTTGTTTCAACTATTCCCATTTGGAAATGTCATGCATTATTGTGCTTTTATTATACCTTTGGAAACGAGTCCATCATGAATGGTACTTCTTTTTTTTACAGGTAAATAGACACAAGGAAGAAGTTGAAAAAAAAAATTAGTCTTAAGAACAACAAGTTTGCTTTTTAGTCTGAAGGACACTTTTTAGTGTAAACTGAAAATGATAGTTACAACTATCATTCTGTGATTTACACTAAAAAGTGTCCTTCAGCCTGAAAAACAAACTTCTTGTCCCTGAAACTAAATTTTTTTCTAACTTTTTCCTTGAGGCTAAAACCTCAAGCTTATGGATACCGTTTATTTGGTGAATGAAAGTAACGGCTAAAACCTCAAGGAAAAAGTTAGAAAAAAATTTAGTTTAAGGGACAAGAAGTTTGTTTTTTAGGCTGAATGACACTTTTTAGTGTCACAGAATGATAGTTGTAATTATCATTTTCAGTTTACACTAAAAAGTGTCCTTCAGTTTATTATTATTTTGTAATTAATGTTTTTCTCATTATTAACTTATTGTTGTATAATTAATTAAATTAGACTGAAGGAGAACAAGTTTCATTGTTGAGCTAAAAGACAAACGTTAGAAAAAAATTAGACGGGAAGACATATCTAGTTATAACTATCATTATATACAGCTAATGCTAGTTATAATTAGCATTATATTCAGTTTTACATCGTACAAAATACTAACAGTAACTAGCTTTGTCTTTCAGTTTAATATTTTTTCAAAGTTTGTTATTTAGCTCAAAGTTGAAATTTATCATGCTTCCGTCTAAATTTTTTTTCAAATTTTGTTCCCGTGCTTATTTTTTTCCTAGTTAACCTTAAAAGCGTTTTGACATAAAATATAATAAAAAAGTAGGTGCACGTAACCGTTTGTTTGGTGAATGAAAGTAACGGAACGGTTTAAATTAGTGTTTGCACAACGATACAAAAGAGCCGCACGAACAAAGTTCTCTATTGAATCAACTTTTTCCGAAAACCGTTTTTGTTGTGTTGCAGGGACAGAAGTCATCTCCCACGTGAAGGACTCCCAAAATCAGTTTCAAACACAATACGTCGCATACAAACAAACAAACAAACGTTATGTTTATTTCTACTCTGCTTTGCTTTTACAGTCAGATTCTCTGCAATTTGCGTACCTCACGTGTTGCAGATGACCATTACTTTCCCCTAATCATTCCTTTCTTTCTCCCTTTGCTCTTTGACCACACATTCCTGTATTTAAAGCCGAAATTATTCATGTATATATATGATAAAGATGGTAAAGACGTATAGTCAAAAATATTATATTATTTTACATTCATTGCTAATGGCCTTCAGGCCTTGTATGTTTAAGCATGGAAATTTAATTATCATTTCTGGATTTTCAATTAAATATAACTGTGAACGGTGGCATTTATGGGGCACAGCTAGAGGTACCTTTTGTCTTTTGTGTTATATGATGGTCAAAAGCCTCTAAATTTAGAGAGTCAAACAAGTAACCATGATGATGAAGATTTATTGTATGCATTTGCTTCGTATCAAGTAACTGGCGATACGTGTATGTAATCAGTAATTATTGCTTCACTATTTCATTGCCTAGCTTAGTTATGATGACTGTTGCTGTTATTATCTAGAGTTGTAATCTTTCTTATTCTTATTAATGGCAATGCCTTCTGCATGAATTCCATTCTGGTCATACGAGATTTTATTTGATACTCCACAGCTGGCTACTTTTAGTTCTTTTGTCCTATATGATAAGGGCCTTTTTCTTCAACTTTAAGCGTGAACAACAAGTGGACTTCACCGTTTCTTTTCTTTTGTAAAATGTAAGGAACGGTAAAAATGGTTATTGATTTAATATCGGTTACGAGAAACAAACATTATTCATGAACTTCTGGTTTTCGTTTTATATTCCTATCATTTTAGTTTTCAGAATATAATGAACACACGTTTTTTTGATACGGTTTTCATTTTAGGTAAGTTAGAAGGTGATACATTGGACATCTACCTAAACAATCAAAGGCTGGACTTTATGGCTTCTCGTAGATGGATCTCAAAACTGCCGGCATCCACCATCACATATTTCAAATCAACCTAGTCATCCTCATAGAAAAGGCCTACCTTAACCGCAGCATGCAAATCTATCCACAGGGGTATAAACTATCACGTCCCATTTTCATTGTTCCGCTTCCGGGCCCGTGGTAACGCGTAGCAGCTACTACTGTCCACCTCGAGCCACACCCCCAAAATCAAAAATCAAAAGTGGTCACCGAATAAATACAAAAGTCAGAGTATAATATCGAAGGGATGTGTCCGATAAAAGGTGCTACCTTCTTAGCCCGTCAATCACTTCTGTTTTAGCCACCTTATGTCAGCTAACGCGAGTTGGGTCCACGTATTTACCTCAAAGAAACGCCACCGCCATCCTACTTCATTCTGAAATCTCCATCGCGTACACGGTTGTTAAAGTGGTTTCCGAAGTTGGCAGAGAGTACGACAACTTCAGACTCGGTCTCTTCAACAACCAAACGTTATTATAACACCACGGTCTTTTCAATAGTTTATACTTAAAAAACCAGAATAAAATATCCATTTCAAAACCACATAAATACAGATATCATGTCTATTTTAAAACCCAAATCAATATGATATCATTTTTATTTCAAATATATTCTTTTTTCAAAATCATGATACTTTCAAATCTATATACCTTGAACCCCATAGCTTTGAAACATAACTTCTAATACTTAATGGTTTAAATATTAAATTACTTTCTATAATAAAATAGCTTCTTAAATTTCACAAATAAATTTCCAAATATCGATTTGAATTCTCAAATAAACCATTTCAGTTTCCATATATTTCAAAGCTTCAATTTTTCAATATTTCAAAACTAAATTTTATAATTCATATACACACACACACACACACACATACCAAATTCACTTTACTATTATTTAGTTTGAAATATTTGCTTAATAAATCCAATATCCTTTATATAAAGCTTCAAATTCAATAACTGGATATTCCTCAATTTATTTAGATTTCATACATTCACTTAAATCACCTTAACCCGAATTAAGTTATAAAACCATATTCCTTTAAAAATCTCAATTCCAATAAATTCCAAATGGATACTTATTATATATAACTATTAATTAAATAAAATCACAAATCAATTTTAAAACTATATCCTCAACCTTGATTTATAAAATCAATATAAACTCTATATTAAAATATAATTTAAGTAAATACTTATCCATATTATATTTTAATAAAATCAAACTTTATTATTAAACTTCTTTTATACTTTAAACAAATTTTATACATAGCTTAAAACCAAGAATTTAACTATATATAAAATAACATTTGTAAAATATCCAAATCACTATCTCATAAAACCATATATTTCTTTACGAAGCCATAGAAAATCATTTCAAAATATTTTTATATATAGACCACGGTGTTTGTGTATAATTTTCTACCACATGGTCAAGTGATACAGATATTTATCATTTCAATCCGTAATTTAAAATAAAAATACGGTTATATATCATTTCAAACCGCAATCCCGAATGAAATAAAGTGCATAACAATTTGCAGTTTATAATGATATAAAATACAACATCCATTCACCCAATAACAATCATCAACCATTAATTACAATCATCATCCAATTCAATCAATAGCATCAATATATAATGGATAATAAACAACATGTATCAACTAGCAGTTTATATTCAATAATAAATTAAATGAAAATTTAACTGGCAGCTTATATGAAATAAATAAATTTGATGCCAAAATTAATTCAAATAAATGCAATTTAACTTAGATGATGATTAAATATATGTCAAACGGCTATAAATAAATTTCAAATCACATCATAAATAAATTTAACAAACACAAGAAATTTTAGAAGTTGTGAGTGGGTTAAAACACCCACCTTTGGAATTTAAATTGAATTTAAATCCAATTTAAACTCAAAATTTGAACAGTCTCGAAATCCGTCCAAACCAGCGCCAAAATGTCCGGAATTCCGATAGGAACATAGCGGAAGAAACCGCGCGTGAAACGGAACTCGCATGCGGAAGTTATATGGATTAGAACAATTCCGGTTTAAATTAAATTACATAAAATAATATTCTTAAGATATTTACCGTGTCAGCATCAACTTACAACAGAAAACCCTATCTTCCTTCTCGTACGCAAATTCGCACAACACGCCGCCGCCATCCCCACGTTTGACCATCAATCGCTGCCGCTATGATCGCCCGACCTTCGATCAAAGCCCACCGACGTCATCTCCTTCTCGAGACGCACCCCCTCAGGCCGACTGGCCTCCTTTGGCTAGCCAAAGCACTCTCGCCGCCGCCTCCGTTATTCCCAAACCACGGCGATTCTGAATCCCCTTCGACCAAATTAACCGTAAGGATGGACTTCCTCGTCACTCCTCTTCGCATCCATGCCCCCTGATCGGCTCCACAGCGCAGTTCCACCGTTAAAACGATACACCCATATGAACGGCCGAAAGTAAAAGTCTTAATCCCAGTTGAATGCCAAATGAAATCGAAAAACGAATTGTAGACTTAGGTTGCGCTCGTCAAGAGCTTCAAATCCATATAAAATTTGGCATATATTGTGGAGTTTGAAATTTTAGCTTTTGATTTGATTTAGATTTGTATTTGGATCTAGAATTGTTTGTCTGCCATTGAGGAGGAGAGATAGTTGAAATATATGTACAGACAATTGAGAAATAGAAGTAGGCTAGGGTTTACAGCCGGGTATTTATAGATAGGGTTGAAATAGAATAGATGGATCGGGTTGAATATCGAGCAAACGACAAAGCGGCCAAAAAGCCCATTTCGACTCCGGAATGAAATTGGGTCAACCCATATATCAAAATAGATGTTTTTAAATGTTTTAAATGCAATGGAAAAGGTTTCAAGTCCAAATTCCATCGTATGAAGAAGTTATGCTAAAATCAATATTTTTTAAATTGATTTCAATTGATTTCAATTTCATTGATTCCAAGGTGTTTCGAGTCCGTACGATCAAACGACAAATCCGATCGCTACGAAACTATAAATCCTACAGTAATTCACCGTTACAGATCTGATAAAACTGGTTTCGTCGAAATCCGAGTCAGTGGCCAAAATGGCTATTTTTAAATTAATTAAATAAATTAAACCACTATTTAAATTTAAATTCTAAAATTCATAAATTTTATCATCTTGTATTGCTTTAGTGATTTATAATTCTTTATAACCACATCCCATATCAATTTGAAGTAAATTAGTTCACCAGTTATAGTATTTATTTCAATTACTTAAAATAATCCTTTTATCATAAATTGAATCCAATTTATTTTAATAAGTTTCCAATTAAACTGATTAGATTCAATTCCAACCCTTTAATTGAGTCTATTATTATCTATAACATAGTTAACACTTGTCTCACATTTCATTCCATTGATATATTCAAATTTCATCTTCATTTCAATTAGCGTAATAAATTAAATTTCATCTATAATAAATTCATTTAGCAATAAATTAGGTAATTTTTAATAATTGTTATATTATGAAGGGAATTAACGTTAATTTCAAATATTATCTCAATTTACATTAAGATAATATTAAATGAAATTTATTTCTTATTGCACTAATATACGCCTATTTACATCTTAATTAGAATAAATATTACATTTCTAAATGTGTACTTCTATCAATTGTACACATTAATTAAGGGTTAAAGCTAATTAATGAATTTACCTATATTCCATTCTTATACCAATTTATTACTTATACATGCCTTAGTTTCTATGAAATTTATCCATTCACACTTCCGTTGTCTCTATTCATTACCATTAAAGTAACGTTTATTATCAACAACAAACATTATAATTACTTATCTACATTGATTGTATAAATTTTCACTTTATTACTTACTACTTCATTGGTTAATATACTTTGAATTCATTCAATCACCACTAATTAAGTCAATTACTGCAATTTGCTTTCGAATTAAATTTTTATGAACTAAAAAAATAGGTAACTTATACAACTGTAACATTAAAATTTAATTAACTTTAAGTTTATTACTTTCAAGCAAATAATATGATTACTTATAGAACATTGTCTTTTATTCAATTCTCATTTATTGAAATTCAAATTCATTAATTTATTAAATGCTTACATTTATTTTCATATATCCAATTTGTTACAACTTTACTTACATTAACACTATTTCCCTTATTTTGGTTATTATTTCATACATAGATCACAAGTTTACATTCCTTTATACTATCTTATGAAAACAATATACATTTCTAATACTTTATTGCATTAATTTACATTTAGTAACAAATAAATCAATATATTATTCCACACATTAATACACTGGTTGCATTTGTTTATACTATATTCCATTTAAAACTAAGTCATAACATTTGAATTATTATATTGAATTGGAATGTTCATTCAAGTTCATTAATTATTAACTTGCAATAACGTATTTCCTTAATTTATATCCAATCATTGTTAATCATGTTTTAGTACATTAATCAATTCAATACTTACCTCTAATTTCACATATTCAATTTGTATCCAGGTATAAACCCTTATATCCCATTATAACTTAACGCATACATTAATTAAGATTTTAAATCAAATTAATCATTTCATCTTGGTAGCATTCTTATATTACAATGAGAATATAATTACATTTCCATTGTTTCACTTATTGGAATTACATCCAAGTTATTAACAATTAACCTGCCAATCTTATCCAAGTTATTATTTACATTAATAATTCACTAAATTTTTATTTCCTTCAACATTAAGTTACCAAAATCTTCTTAAATTAAGAAATTTAATTACCAAATTTTACGGGTCGTTACACGATTCTTTCACCCCGATCCATGCAATGCGATCCATTCTTTGACCGGTTCCTTCGTATCGATCGATACGAACGATCGATACAAAATAATTCCAAGTGTTGTTGCCTTCGTATCCATTGGTTGTTTTATTCCTCGTATCGATCCCAGCTTTGATCGATATGAAGTGTATTAATTGAAACCATTTTCCTTGAGTCGTAGTCAAATCTGTATCGGGTCTTCAACATGCTTTGCCATACCATTTGATCGATACGCATGTATCGATACAAAAACAACAATCCACATCCATCAACATGTATCCTTCCTGGAGCTACCCGATCAATACGAATTATATCGATACGAGATGTATCGACATGAATATCGCTCGATCCAAACCAGATGTAAAGCGTATGTGTTAATCCAAATCTGTATCTATAGTGATCGATACGAGATCTCGATGCGAGCCAGTTTTTCATGAATATTGATCTATCCATAACTCAAACATATGAACTTCGATTGACCTGAAATTCGAAGTGTAACCTCATCGTGCCTTGTGTATCATTCTTTATCGACCTCGCCTCGATTGGAGCTCGGTCCAACTTTGGCGGTATCGATCATAACTTGGTTTTCGATCGATCTCAGATCCTGATAACCATCAATTTGTTGGTTTCCTGGCTTTGACTATAAAGTGGGATAACATTTGCCACTCAAAACATGCCTTGACGTAGAAAGGCGTGTTTTGAATAGCTATAAACCTATGACCTGCAATTTAATTCATTGATTCTCAAGATCATCACTCATGGTCATTCAAGACCGTTGGTTAAAAATAAGGCGGTTTAAGGCAGAGTTTTTATAACAAAATGAGCGATGGTCGTTTGCGACCGATAGTCGTCCACGACGGACGAGGGCCATGCATGGTCGAATGTTGTTCAAGATGAGGTGAGATCGTTCAAGATCGTGCTCCGTTCAAGGCATGACAATATCGTTTAAGAACAAATGATCATTCGATATCGGATGTCATTCAAGACGTAAAATTATCATTCGAGATCAAGGATTTGTTAAAGCAGATGATGATCGTTCATGATCGAGTGTTGTTCAAAGAAGAGGGTAATCATTCGAGATCGAGTACCGTTTATGGCGGATGAATTGTTCGATATCGAATGCTTGTTCAAAGAGGAATGTGATTGTTCGAGATTGAGTGCGGTTCATGGCTTTAGACACAATCCACTCATTGTTTCTAACGAGGGGGGCTTGCTTACATTATTCTATCTCTCCTCTTATGGTGAGATTTTGGAATTATCATTATCAGTTTCCACGTTTGAGTGGTTCACAATCAAATAATTCAATCAAATAAATAAATAGAGTTCAGAATGTCCACATAAATTAAAGAAAACAAATGTCCAAAAATTGCAGTGTGTGCCTCTTTCGGGGCATGACGGTTTGTCGTTATCTCAAAGCATGCCTAGAGACTGTTCGTAATCTCATACATGTGTAGGTGACTTAGCCGTTTTATGGGAGAATCATAATGAAAAAACATGTTATGTGGTCAAGGTTCAAGTCCTGAACCTTCCCCTTATCATCACGTTCAACTGATGACGAGGTGTGACCCCGATTCAGGGTTATTCCTATCTTCTGGTGGTGCAGGCGAGGGTTATGCCTATTCTGCCTCTGCTCTCTGGGCTCTTACATACTATGATTGTCGGACATTCGCGACACAATCTTCAATTACATCTTTCAGATGCCTACAATCATTTGTATTGTGCCCATTTAACTTATGAACAAACAATATCTTCCCGATCTCCTTTCGTTATCAGCGGGCTCTCGACTCATCGGCTTGCGGTAGGGAACCTGCCCCTAGGTTTCCAAGTATATTCGTTTGATTCAGTTCAGTGTAGGAGGAGAATCTCAATTTCCTCTTAGGTTGTCTTGGTACATCGAAGCTATCAATAGCTTTTCTCTTTCCACTGTTTGCCTTGGACCCTCCTCCAGACGGTCCCTCATCTTGAGTAACATTGACATCTAGCTTTTCGGCCCATGCATCTTCTTGCCGCAAGAACCTGTCTGCCTCGTGGTAAAATTCCCCAAGGTTCTGTGGTGGATCCCGCGCTAATGAATCCTTGAATCCTGTGTTGTCTGCTATTGCTAATACTACCGCCATCAATACCATGGATGGATCTGGCCGATCCACCGATGCCGCCGCTGCATTAAATCTGTTAGAAAATCTCTCAAGGACTCTCCCATCCTCTGCATTATTGCCGCAAATGTCATAACATTTTTGGGTCTTGTGATGTCGATCCTGATTACCTTATGAACCGCTCAACAAGCTCAGTCCATGTCCTTATAGATGCATTATACAGCTTCTTGAACCAAAGTGTAGCCAATTAAGTTAAATATAACAGAAAACATCTTTCCATTACCTCATTGGATGCCACACAAGACTTCCATGTGCCGGATGTATCTCATATATATATGTGGGTGGATCCGACTTTCCGTAGTACATATCCAACATGGGTAGCTTGAAACTGGTGGTTTCCTTGCATTTCTGATGTTGGGGGTGAACGGGCTTCTATTTACATCCTTTAGATCCTTATTCGTCAATCCTTCATGTATGGTTTGTCTGATGATCTCTGCCAATCTGTTATTGTCATTTAGGGGCAGTCCCTGATTTCCTTCAGCTTGCCCCCCAAGACCACAAGAGAAATCTGGCACATATTCTTCATATTGTGAATTCTCCGTGGCAGGTCCAACATTACACGGGGTGTGGCCCCGAGCCTAGATCTATCCATATTAATAGTTGTGTGTTGATTGGGGGCTGCCCTCTGTTGAACTACTCCATCTGATTGCCTGTTGAGTCCTTCTGATCTAGCTCCACGGATCTGTGCTCCGGCGGCTTCTGCCTGTCCAAACTATCTGAGAAGATTCTGCATCATCTCCTCCTGTCTTTTCAACAACCGTTCCTGCATGGAATCCATCATAGTCTGCATCTCATCCCTTGTGATGTAGATGGATGCCTGATCTGCTCCAGCTTCGGAGGAAGCCTCTTGACTTCCCTCGTGATGGCTTTATTCTGGTAATGTCCTTCTAGCTGATTGCCCAACCATAGCTTCAGAACCAATCCTTTTCCAATGTAGTCGGTGCTAGAATTCTAGATGAAAGCACCAAAGTGTTGGCGCCAAAATTGGTCACTAACCCCAAATGTGTGAAAACACCAATATCCAGGTAGATCCAATCACAGATCTTATGATAGTTTTATGCAGAGAGTAATAAAGTGAAGAGATAATAAATGAAAATGAAAGCAAGTAAGTAAAGAACACAAGAAGTTTATAGTGGTTCAGCTATCTCCGGCCTATGTCCAATTCAAGAGTTTTCTTTATATTCCTTTATACTGTGATTATAGTGATGGAGTGCTATTCAATAGCTAAAATGGCAGAGTTTAGCCAAGCTTGAAGATGAATGAGAGCAGAGAGAAGAAGATCCTTTTTCTTGAGCCATGCTCTCACTATTTATAGGTGGAGATCTGCAAAGATCTTGGTGAAAATTAGGCAAAGAAGTCTCTCTTGGTCCATGTGGACCTGTATGCAGATTGACGCGGCCTACCTCCATGCTTTGGGATCGATCAATAAGTCCTTCGTATCGATAATCCCCATGTTAGAATCAGTTAGGATCAATCATGGTGAAAGATGATAGTGCAAAGTCCTTACTCTCCAAAATTTCATGAAGTTCCAATGTGTAGATTGTGAGATATGATCGATCCAAGTTCGAGTTTGTAAGTGTAGGCTGATGATTTCGTATCCATAGGTTTGTATCCATCTAAGTCTTTCGCTGTGATCCATGCAATGCGCTACACTCTTTGACCAGTTTCGTATCAATCGATACGAACGATTGATATGAAATACTTCCAAGTGCAGTTTCCTTTGTATCCATCGGTTGCTTTATTCCTTGTATCGATCCCAGCTTTGATCGATACGAAGTGTATCGATCGAAATCATTTTCCTCGACTCGTAGTCAAATCTGTATCTTGTCTTCAACATGCTTTGCGTATCAATCCGATCGATACCCATGTATCGATATGAAAACAGCAATCCACATCCATCAACCTGTATTATTCCTGGAGCCACCTGATCGATACAAATTGTATAGATACGAGATGTGTCGATATGAATATTGATTGATCCAAACCAAATGTAAAGCGCATATGTTAATCCAAATCTGTATCCATAGTGATTGATACGAGAGTATTGATATGAGCCAGTTTTTCATGAATATTGATCCATCCATAACTCGAGCATATGAAATCCGATTGACCTGAAATTCGAAGTGTGGCCCCACCCGGCCTTACGGATCATTCCTTATCGATCTTGTGTCAATTGGAGCTCGATCCAACTTTGACGGTATCGATTATAGCTTCGTTTTTTTATTGATCTTTGATCCTAATAACCATCAATTTGTTGATATCCTGGCTTTGACCAAAAAGCGGGATAACAACAAGATTTAGCCTGATGATTAAATCACAACTCCAAACGCAAATATGCAATTACCAAAATAAAGAAAAGAGATAAGAACTTAACATGGCTGGGTCAAATTGACCTTCATCTAGAGATTTTCCAATGACTTCATTTTATTTATTTCACAAAATAGAGAGGATATACAAATTCGAGATTAGAGATCACATACATATGAATAAAATCATTAATCTTCTTTACGAACGAGGATTATAAATGTCACTCAATACATAATTAAAAACCTTTAAATCGATGAATTAGGGTTTTTAATTATTATCTTGAATTAGGAAGGAACTCTCTTTGGTTGCTTGAAACAATAGAGGACTCAAGAGGAATTTAGTACTTGCCTGGATTGGAATAGTTGGAAAGGTAGTGTGTATGGAAAGTGAAGTATACGGTAAGTTTTGATAAGAAACAAATTTCTAATTTGATAATTATATTTGAATCGTATAGTTTCAACAATTAAATCACCTTAGCCTCCATCCATTTTTCCTAATAAAAGTTTCCACCATTAACCTCTCTGGAGGAAAAACCTAGTTATATAAGCTTATCAAATTAGAGTTTTCGAGCAAATCAAGCGTTTAATGAAATTGTTCGTTCAATTTGCATTACAAGTTAGTTTATCCACTATATTGTCTGTAACTTTGTGATCTCTCTACATTATACTTTGTTTGAATGAAAACAAAGGTATGGTTCTTTAGTTTGTGGAGGTAAATAATTTTTCCAAAGTCTGCAAAATCCATGTATTTTCTATTTTGCTTATTTATGGTTTTGATGATTATATAATAATTGATTTTCTATAATATTTTTCTCCTGTGATTGGTACTGTATGTTAAATTGGTTGTTGATAATTTATCTAAAAGATGCACTCTTAAATTTTGCGGTCTTCGATGGTGATGTTTTTGACAAGATAACCCGAACGCTTAAACAATTTCTTTTTAAATTATTACATTTCATTGCTCATGTTGCTTTAGTGTTTGTGTTTATTATTTATATTCTTGGGTAATATAATTATAGTACGTTTCCATTTGGTTTTCAAATGTTAGGATGTGTTCGCAGACACTTTTTTCATGGTTCAAATCCGCGTCACTTTAGACACATTGACGTGGGCTCACAATTTTGTTTAGTTAAAACAGATGGACCAAAATGAGCAGTTGGTTAATTCGAGAAACTAAGAGCTAAAGATCCTAAATTACTCAAATATGTCACGAATCGGATTTGAACAGCCTTGACTCCGACTCTAGACGCTCCCTTTGGTCTGATTTGACGATGCTTCATTTTTGGAAAGATGCAGAAAATGCTTACATTGGGTTCCTTTTCATCCAATGGACCCTATAAATTATCATGTTCCATTCTCCACTTCACCTCTCGCTCTTCTAAAAATGCATCTTTTGTAACATAAGCATGCATTCTCATTTTGCGAATCGTTCCCTTTCCATGTTCCCTTTGTGTCGCAACAAATGGCATGCATCCTGAATCTATTACGATTCTTCTAGAGAAAAAAGAACAGCACCTACAATAAATAACAAATTTTATGATTGTTATTCAGCTGCAAACATAATATGCTGTCCACCATGCATTTGCTTTATAATAATTGCCAAACACACGGCAATGCGTGTTTACTCGCCAACGCATTGTTGGACATAAATATGAAATGGACCGACCCGCAAATAGAAATGGTTGGGTGTAAAAAGAACGGTAGATGGGATAGAAACATGATTGAAAAAAAAGGTGTTGGGGTTGAGGAGTCAGGTACCAGAATTCAGAGCAACAACTGTAGCAGTATGAGTAAGTTGTACATCATTTTCGTGGGGATTTTAATCGATATACATATGCAGCAAAGCTTAACTATTCTTTCCAGCCTCTCCAAATCTGACCCTTTTCATTTGCCAAATGTAGAATTATCTATCAACCTATTTGACGACTCATGTCATCCATCCATCCATCCATCCATCCATCAGCACTTATTTTGTGCCTGGGTCCCCCATCCTCCTACAAACTCATTTCCTCGCTACCTTCCAAAACAAGCTCTGGGTTCAAGTCAGTCGTCGAGTTTCATTTTTTTTTCCTTCATGCTTTATACAATTCCTTTTCTTTTTGGACCTACTCACCATCCAAGTCAATCAAATATCAAACCATTTCCTGCCTCAATGCCTAAAATCAAATGACCAAAATAATTAATATAAGAGGATATTAAATAGTAACGTGTGAAGCACTTGCAATACCGTTACTATGAAAATCGATTGTATACAAGCATGAAATACAACATGGAACCGGCATACAGGACATTCCCGAATTGCACATGGTTTTTTTCTTAAAAAATTGTTAGGCTTTATGGATACCGTTATTTCTCCGTTCAAGTAACATTTACTACTACAGTAAAATAGATTTGGTTGACCCTGACCTTTTCAACCTAGTTTTGTTTTCATTTCAATCTTATTTTCAGAAATAAATATTTAATTTGATGGATAAAGTCGAAACAGTAGGAATGAATGACTGTTGAATGCAGAAAAGCGTCAATTCTAACTTGTTCTCATCTGACTTTATGATTTCATTACTTCCTTTTCTTTTTCGATTGTGGGTTGCATTTATTCGCTTTAGTTCAGACTAGTCAAACTTAAAATTTGAGTAAGCACTTTTAAGTAATCTAGTTAGTACGTACTTCAAGACTGTTGGAAGATACCAAACCAATGCGTGCAATTACGTTGTTTTCTTCGATTTCCTTTCATCGTTGTGCTTCTGAGGGTCTAAAATTATTGCATTCACTCATGTCTTTCAAAGTTTCACCTTTGTATACATAGAGTTTCCTAACGGGAAAAAGATAAATAAAAAGAGAAACATTCACCATTCACATTCTTCTTCATGTATATCTCAAGAAATTTGCTACATTTCCAAGTTTATAAATGACCTAAAACAATATGTATCACATAAAGATATTGGATATATACGTCCACTTGACATTCGAAATCGGTTGCATCAAGTGCATTAACAACATAGTAAAAGTAGCAAGTATAATTGAAATTCTTTGTTTAATTACTATACTTAATCTTTAGTTTGTGTTATCGTAGATATTTCGATACAATATATCATATTTAAAATAAATAATTTGATATACAAAGTGTTTCATAGTTAAATTTATATAATTAAATTTTATTTTGGTGATACACACACATCACAAAAATTGTTTGAAAGACTAAGCTGAAGCAAATTTTGATTTCAATAATAACGATTTTTAAAATCAACCACAAGGGCATACCATAGCCTAAAATTTGTTATAATGACAAGGTAATCAATAAGAAAGAGTACTCAATTTTCAACTGTCGCAATAAATAGAATTAAGGTTCTGTACCATACATCAAAGACTATAATAGAGAATAACAACACATGTAAATGAATGAAGACGGCTAGGGTTCCAAAGTTGGATGAAGAATACGATGACTAATGTTCTTTGAGTCGGACGAAGACGACGATTACAAAATTGGACTACCCTTACGATAGCAACGACGATGCAGAGAGGATAACCATATTTTGAAGAAGATGTTGCAATGTTGATCATAAATGAGCCGCTTTCAATTTGAAAAGAAGCAGAATCCGTAGTGAACTATCTAGTATCACTTAATGATTTTTTAGCAAATAATTTAGTTATTTATATTTCTGTTTGTAATGTCATTCTATGTTAGGTATTATTAATAGCATTTATAAATAAAATACATATATTTTAGCTCAATGTTATTTCATAATAGCAACAGAACTTTTTAGATGATGCATTATTTTTGCTCAAAATGTTATTTTGTAATATCATTTACAAACTGCACTAGTAGCTTTTGCACTATATTAGCTTTTTTTTTATAGTAGTATTTTATAAATTATAATATCGTTTTGTAGATAAAATGTGTAACCTTATATTGCAATGCTAATTCATGGTAGCATTGTATAAATTGTAGTAATATTTTTAAATGAATTAAACGTGTATAACAATTTATAAAGTTGTCCTTTGGAAGCATTTTTAAATGAAGTCTTTTATGATTCTACATTACATAAGCATTTTATATTTGTAAAGGTGGCATTAAGTTTATTTCATTTTTTGAAATTTTATAACATTGTTTTTTTGTAAATTATTGTATAAACTACTGCATAGTAGCTTTTGCATAAACAAGAAAAAAATTGATTCTTTTCCCGGCCAAAACATATTTATAATTAGATAAATATTACATATTTTCGCCAAATTAAAACTTTAGATTTGAATTATGATGTGTGTGTATAATTGAATCGATTATGGGCTATGGATATATTATTATATATAATTTAGCAGAAGAAATTTATTTTGGGTAAAACCCAATAAGTATACTTTAATTAAAATAATAAGTTATATGTATTTTTCAAGAACATGAGTGACCCTTAGTTCGAGCAAAGCAGTCAAACATTTATTCAATATAATAGTCATACGAGTATAACTATATATACATATAAATACACACACAAATAACTTTAAATTTAATTTAAATCATGGCTAGTCATAATTTGTATACATTTCAAATTAATTGACAAGAATATATTTCCATTTCATATTAGATGTTTAACAATATATCACGTGGTTGTATCTCAATTACCACATATCACGTGGTCGTAAATCTTAATTACCATATATGTAATTAGACACACACATGCCAATAAATGTTTTTGCATCTTATGATAGTATTAGATTTTATATTGTATGTGTGAATATAATGTTTAACAGTATTTTTTCTGATATACAGATATTTTGTTTAAAGGACAAACTTGTATCAAACTTAATCCATACACAACCACCTTCAGAAATTAGCCACACATACAAAACAAAGTATATTTATCTTCCACTCTAAAAATCCCGTTACTCACACACTGTTGGAGTCCACCATCACCACTACACATACAATTGCCGCATCAACTACAACCATTGCACCCCAACCTTGCCACAACTTTAGCTGCCACCCTAGCCAAAACCTTAAAGCTCCAACCGTCATTTTATTACAGCCATTCAAACCCTAACCTTAACAAACAAATATATACATCTTCTCATCCATCTATCATGCCACTCATATCCTCCACCACACCACAACATCATTTTCCATTTTATCATGCTCATAAATCATCAATTGTAACAAAAAATAGTAGCATGTACAAATGGTACCACATGGTATCATTTTATGAAAAAAAATTATGTAAAGGAATAAAAGCAAGTAAAAATGCTATTAAAACGCACATTTTAACATAAAATGCTACTACAATGTATGATTAGAAAATAATGTTATATTTTTAATTCAGTAAATACAATTGTTACCACGTGGTAGCATTTAAACATGAAATGCTCTCAGAAGGTTAGATAAAACATATATTTTTTCTTTCAGTAACCACAAATGCTACTAAGTCGCATTTAAACGTAAAATGCTACTACAATGTAAGTTAAAAAACATTGTTATTTATTTTGATCCAATAAATACAAAGTGCTATTATATAGTAGTATTTAAACATGAAATGCTACCACAAGATTATAAAAAGAGTAAATGTTATATTTTCTTTTGGTTTAGTAAATACAAAATGCTACTAATTAGTAACATTTAAACATGCTATTGCATGATAAAATTGAAAAAAAACGTGCTATTTTTTTTTATTTCAATAAAAATTAAGGTGGACGTTAATACACACACATATTAATCTATAAAATGTTTAAAATATATATAATTATTTTAATGAAGCTAAGTATGAAGTTAAGTATGAAGTTCTGTAAAAGATCCATACATTTTATTCAAGCTTTGGCCGAAATTACAAACACACACATCTGAATGTGTGTATGTTTTTGTTTATGTGTGTAGATTTTATGTTGAACATTTATAATTTAATTAATAAATATAATATACATATATAGATTAAACTCTTCATATATAGCATGGACAAAAATAATATAGTCATACACACACATGATCATTTACCACTTCGATCAAGTCAGCTGCATACACTTCATATTACAAGCTATTTCCACTACAGATTATACTTCGTGTCTCCTCCCAACTTAATATGCAGGTTAAGCAATAAGCTTCAACCTTTCTCCAATAGAGGCTAGTGTGTTGTTGTTTCAAAGTTTGTAAAGAATGACGGAAGGGGGTGGTATTCATAGTTCAAATATTAAAAGCACGATCATGGATAAGGATTTAGTTGCTTATAAATCAGTTAAGTGAAATCATATTTCTAATCTATCAAAGCTACACCTTAGTTTACGATATATTGAGCATATTTTCGTTCGTCATCATCATATCACGAAGATAACTCAAGTTTAGTCAATGTGCAAAAACTAAATATCTATAGTTATTACATAGTATAACTCAAAAGCCCTTGATTCAATCTGACATCAACGTCATACTCTTGTCACATATTTTGACTTTAAGTTGACTATTGATTATAGTGATACCTACCTTCGACAATGAAGGAGATAGACCCTCCACTGAGTATTTTTTCACTTCAGATGGCTTAATGGATGCCTAACTATGGCTGTAGCACTAGCACTATGTCATGTGGTTAACAATAATAGAAGTATAATCTAGAAACTTAAAACTCATAGTACTCTTAAGTATAAAGACTATTGCACATTGTTACATAAGATCCTCTATTTAGGCTTAGTTTTATTTAACCTATAGATGGCTCTCATTGTGTTGTTCTGATTGTTCAAAACAACCACAAGTATATATCCCATTGTTATCTCCAATAGTCATCCATAATTCAATGTCCATTCTACAAAGGAAGTTACATACATTAGTCTCTACGGAAGTGTCGATATCATTTTTCTCAATACATCTCAACTGGGAAATTTAAGGATAAGTATTTTAAACATATGGTTCAATACTCATGATCGTAAACACGTGCGCAACTGTAATCGATTAAAATGATTTCCCTAAGGATTTTTTACTTGTTTATATTTAATGTTTTTAAAGCTAACTTATATCACAATGAAACATATATATTAGAAAACAAAGCCAAAAACATATTTTATTTTCAACAAAATTTGTATATAAGAGTTAAGCTCTATAATAAAGCATGTATGAATCCCTAGCGCACATGCTTAACTCTGTTAATCACCCACATGCATTTGGGGCCAATTATGTTGCCGCATGTCCATATCATGTATAAGTATTCAAAAATTAGATAAAAAAGAGCCTTAGTGAATAGATTTAGATGTCACCTTTAATGTCTAATTTCTCAGCCACTACTTTTCTATCAATGATAAACTATCCTATCATGTAAACTAACCGCAAATATGTCTCTACTTCGGTGAGCTCGTGATTCCTTAGTAATCTATATTACTTCATTATTGTCAAAATACGTTAACATTGAACCTTCAATGTAAGGGACTAGGATTGGCTCTTCAATGAGTTTACGCATTCACATTGCTTCCGCTGTGCTTTGTTTAAGGTGATGAATTCAACCTTCATGGTCAAATCTGCGACATTTTCTTCCTTGGAACTTTCTAAACTTACAACTCCTTCTTTGAGGGCAAAGGTAAAACCCGGACCGGTTTACTGTCACACCCCTATTTTCAGTACAAATTACTATAATTGGTTGATAATTAAAGAATGATTATGTACAAGAATGGAGTGATTAAGGAGTAGTGTTATTAAACTATTTAAAATTTCTATAAGAAAAGGGTAATCATAATAACATTCTAAAGTAAAGAGGAACAAATGCTAAATGAAGAACAAGGGTAGTAGCAATTATTCTAAAGAAAGATTTGGAATGGGAAAGTCAAAGGCCCAACCCACTTAGGGAAAAGCTATAATATTTTTTTTCTTAAACTTTCATTCATTTTTATTATCAAAAAGAAAAAAGAAAAAGAAAACCCCAATTAATGGCTTCCTCTCTTCAAACCCTCATTTTTATAAGAAAGATTAAAATTATTAAAGAAGAAGAACCTAGGCACATCTCTTCATTTTTATACATGTGAATAGTGTTACCATCAATTTTTTTATGTTTTCATTTTGTCTTTGGTTGAAAATGCAATATAATGAGATGATAAAAGCATGGATATGTATAAAATCATTATAATGCTTCCATTAATTTATATTTAAAGTTATTATGCTAAATTACGATTTTTGAATTTGAAACCATAACAAATGACATTTAAATAATTTGGGACTTTGAGGTATTATTTATAACATCAAAATGGTAAAGGACATTTAATTTCATAATTTTCAGATTTAATATGAATTTTCTATCTTTCTAATTTGGAAAATAATGTAATTTCAATATTTGATTATCTAAAATATAAAAATAACTATTTATCGTCGAAATTTATAAGGTAAAAATTTTAAAATTTATTTTTGAGAAGTAGAAGAGTTTTATCGTGAAAATTCGAATTGTTAAGAATTATCCAGAATAAAGAAAATGTGGAAATTAAGGTGATTAGTTAATTAATTAATCAATATCCTTAATCAAAAGAGAAATATTCTTTTAAAATTTTCTGATACGAAATCAGCAAAAGAAGTAGTAAGAAAATGAGTTTAACATAATTTGGTAAAAATAAAAATTACTTTACATAGTAATAAAATAGTTTTAAAGTTGATTACGGGTTTCCCATTAAGATTTTAATATCTCGATTGATTTTCGTTGTCATATTTATGCCATGTATTCTTTAGAAAGTAGGAATTTTGTTGTCGATTTTCTATAGTTCTATTAGCATTGTTACCGATAGTTATGTTTTCGATAGATGTATTTTGCCAAATATGTTTTCAATAGCCATATTTTCATTAACCATGTTTCCAATATTTATGTTTCTAATAGTCATGTATCATTAGAAAGTTTAAAGCTTGATTTCATTATCCACTTTTTTGTTAACAGACCTACGGTATGTTTTCTTTAGCGTAGTTGGGGTATACTTTCGTTATCTATATGATAAATTTTTGATAACAAGGTTTGGTATACTTCCATTAGCCAATTATGCCATCTTTTTGATAGCATGCGGGTAAATCAACATTAGATCATGGTTATGCTTTCGAAAGCCTTGATAACGCATGTTTTCGATGGCACTTATGCATACTTTCATCATCTAGTTAGTTATATATACTTTAAAGTATGCTTTCTATAACCTTTTAAAGCATTTTGAATGGCTTACAATGTGTATTTTTAATAGCATTAAAGCATGGTTTCGATGGCCATTAAAAGGAAGAAAATCGAAAGTGTCAAAAAATAAGCAAGAACAAGTTAGGACTTATGTAAAGGCCCACAAATCCGTACCCCTTTGAACTAACAAAATTCCACAACAGTTCTATCCAAAGTGGCACAAAAGTACGAGTCTTCGGGTTTAAAGAAGAAAGAAGTAGAAGAAGAAGAAATAAAAACAACATCAGAGTCTCACAATCGTAGCGGAACAAAATATAATATATAATAACAGCTTTTAAATACAAAGAAATCTGTACTGTTATACATATACATACCATCATCAGAATACAACAGACATCCATACAGAGAAAAATTAATATTCATCCATACACAGCGGAAATAATAGTCAAATATGGAAGTAACGCTCCGTCATCCAGCTTGTCTCCTGAGCACCTTAGCTTTTAACCTGATCCCGTTTAACTCGGTCTGACCCGAGCATCATATAAAACAACTCCCGAGCCAGTCTGGAAAACCAGCGTGAGAAATCACACTCAATTGGATTATTATGTTTTCGAAAATCCTTTGAAAAAAAAGCATCTTGTAAAACCACGCCACAAATAAATATGTTGGGTTTTTACCTTACGATAGCCAAAAATTTTTTATCAAATTCGTTTGATATTATAATAGTGTCTATAGAAAGTAAAATAGAATCTAGCTGAAATGCTTGCATCTCACGATTCAGCAATAGTTGGGCACAATCAAAACCGTGCAGGCGCTTATTGGAGATTGGATTTCATACAATGGCAGGGCTACTAGGGTACCGCCCGTCACAGTACCTAATCTAGATCAGAGTACCGAGGAGCCACCCTAACTCCCCTGCAACACAAGACCGGAACCATCTCTTACTGGACAGTCTCGAGTAATATTACCACGTGGTTGGCGCGACCAACCACCCACTAAGCCGAAATAAAAAGGGACATCTAGACAGGGATGACCTCACCCTGAAATGGGTGCTACCCACCTACCTTGCCGCACCTCCCCGGTTTTATCCATTCTCGGTTGGTGAGGCTTGAGGCTAAGCGTTACTTTTCAAGAACGAGTCCCACTTAGAATGCTCATCGTCCCCCTGACGATGTTCTGAAAGCATTCGTCCATACAAGTTGCCTTGGGTCTGGACAAACCAAATCACCGTCTTCATCATCTTCACGGTCTTCATTCTTTACCGTTCAAATCGGATCAAGTGGTTTTCGGATAATTAAATCCGTTCCCGGACTCTTCGAAACGATCAGTGCATTGGCCAATATTGATAGTCAGTTATTTAACTATCAAATAATCATCCACAAGTAACAATCAAGTCTTAAATAATTTTCCTCAAATTATTTATCTCAAATATCTGCTTAAGATATCATCTTCATATTTCAATGCCTTGAAATTGTTGAATATGCGCTTATATGATTTTTGTTTGATGATAATAAACATATATACATTCATTTAAATGTATTTGTTAATGTACTATTTTATTTTTCATAGATTAAATAAATATTTGTTGAATAAATAAATTACATAGAATTTGAATTCAAACAAATATTTTATTCAAACAAATATTTATTACATTTTTGAATAGTACAAATTCAAGTTCTCACTAGACATATACAATTTTGATTACAATACATCACAATTTCATATTTACATAAATTCCTCACTACATATCACTCATACTCGTTGTTCATCTTCAACTTCATTCCAGTTAGAATCCAGCATCTGAGCAATCTGCAAAAGTATTCACTAACGCAGTAAAATTGAAAAAGAAATATTTTTGAAATATAAAATAAAATGTGAATTTTTGTAAATAATATTTGCCTCAGTTATTTGGGTTATTCGTCATGATTTATATTTGAATTCATCACACACAAACAATGTGACATGCACAGTGTATCACTGTACATGCCACAAGGCCGTGCACACCGAAATACACTTGATAATGTTACAGGGATAGGTAAGCACAAGTCAAACCAAAATTATCGGATTCAACTCAGGTGAAATATAAATAAAATCACAACACACGCACAAGGTCAAACCCGGACTATTAGCTGGATTCAACACAGGGTAGGTGTACAGGCTACGACTACAAGCATGAAACAGTTCCATATCCAAGCAACATTGAAAAGTAAGGAACCAACTACAAAAACTAATGTCAAAGTCAAACCAGATAAAAATGAAGCCACAACAATCAGATGCCAACAAGCCAACATAGCTGCAGTATGCATCAGTGCATATATGAAGTGACTCAAAACAGATAACCAGTGATACAAGTAACATGAGCAGACCCAAACAATACATACACCAGCCTCAATAATGAAGATACCAAAACCAGAATGCAAGTGGATGAACAGAGAGATATACACAATGAAGGCAAGAACAGTAGCCTCGACACAAGTACACATAGGTGGTGAAATTACTCAACTGAAGAGGAGTGACCTCAACAAGTTGGTATGACAGATTGTCAAGTAAGCATGATAAGACCAGTAAAGACATAAATCAGAGAAACAACTACAAGGCAGCATACAATATCAAAGTTCGGGTCAGACCAAACATCAAGACCAACTGCATAATGCAAATGAATTCGAACCAAGTCCATGAAGCACAAAGACTCCAAGCCTTCAAGCTACAACTCAAATGATACAGACCAATGAATGCACCTGAAACACAAGACCACCATACAAAGACCACAACAAACTTTAAATGACACAGTGTACATGAAAATTCGACAAGCACATGAGAAATTATTTTTCACAAGAAAGAAGCTGACAGCAAGGATTAGAATGCATCAGTGTGCAAAGAGCTCGAGCAAAAGATATGGCAACTGAACAATACAAAAACTACAACAATCAAATGAAGACAACATCTTGTACAACTGAAATGCAAGCAGATCAAATGATGTGTTAAAAGCAACAGTCAGCAGTGCAAACAAATGTATAGGGTACCAACAGACTCGAGAGCTACCAGAATATCATAAAGCATGTACACAGTTCAACATGACTAAAAGAACAGTGGAATGAAGTAAATGCAAATAGCAGAGGGATGAACACAGATATGGCCAGAGACGAAGATGACTAAAAATTCACGTAATTCATGAAATCAGAAATGGCCGAAGTCAAAAGAAAAACAACATCGTGGTGACCACGAAATTGAATCAACACCGTATCAACCAAGTAACACGAGTATATACGAATTGAAGAAGTCAGTGACATCATAAACATCCATACGAAAATCAACGATCAAGCAATATCAGTTGACAAAGTCAAATAGAGAATATACGACGCAAATCTAGGGTTACAAACCCTATATAAACACTCATCATCGGCAATCTCAAATCGATCGAATTCAAGCATACAAACAGAAAAGCAAAAAGAGCAGAAAGTACATATCGAAGCTTTTCGAATTTGATCAATTCGAAGCAGTTGAAGTGCACAAAGGAAATCATCGATTGACAAAAGAACGCCGAATCAATAATTCAATCGCAGTCGCAAGCTTCGAATTTCAAAAACCCTAAATTGGATCGAAGGGACGAAGCCCTAATTTAGCTTCAAAGAGGAACGACCGCCATCTCCAAATAAAGGAACGAAGAAACTAAAAGGAATGGGTTAAAATATAAAAGGGGGCCGGCCTTTATTTTTAAGGGCTTTTAATTAAATCAGGGTTATTTTGTTTTAAATTGTTTTAAATTGTATTTTCTTCTCCAAACCGCTTTAAATTTCTAGTCGTGTGACTAGAGGACAAGCTACGTGGCGTAGCTTGAGAATTCGCAACTCAGTGGCTGAGTTGTGGCAGGGTTTTGAGCGTAGAGTTAGATTTAGTCGATAGCGGGTGTCGCGAGTTTACGTGTGTAAGCGAGGGACTATCTAATTTCTAGTAGAAACCTTGGGGGCAGCACGTAGGCAGGGTTTTGCCGAAGCTGGGTAAATTCTGTGTCATTCTATTTCTGCATTTATTATTCTGCTATTATCTGTGCTGCTATTATTCTGTGATCTGTGTTGATATTATTTTATAAGCTTCCACGATTAATTTTAATAATTTATACCATCACCCTATTCACCCCCCCTCTAGGGTGAAATCGATCCTATAAGTGGTATCAGAGCTTGGAACAAAAGCCGTTTTTGTTTTAAAAATTTGATTTTACAAAAACCAATTTTTTGTTTTAAAAATTTGAATTTTTAAAATGGCTTCTTTTAATACTACTTTTGCTGAGGGTCAATCCATAGTTAGACCACCAATGTTCAATGGTGAATATGCTTATTTGAAAAATAGGATGGAAATCTTTCTGAAAACCATTGATGTTTGGAATATTGTTGAGACAGGTTATAGAATACCGACTATAGCTGTGGATAATCAGGAAGTAGATAAACCAAAGGAACAATGGACAGAACTAGAAAATAAATTACAAAATACTAATGCTAAAGCTATGAATTCTATTATCTGTTCATTGGATCAATATGAATTTAATTGTGTCTCACATTGTCTAACTGCGCATGAAATATGGCACACTCTAGAAGTGACTCATGAAGGAACATCTCAAGTCAAAGAATCTCGCCTTGCCATGCTAAGCAGCGAATACGAGAACTTCACAATGGCGAAGGAAGAAAATGTCAAAGAGATGCATGGACGACTTTCCAATATCGTATATAAATCAAAAGCTCTTGGAAAATCATATACAAAGTTGGAGATAGTCCGAAAAATCCTCAGAGTCCTTCCACGAAGTTTTGAAGCCAAAGTGACTGCCATTCAAGAAACAAAAGATTTGAAAAAAACGAAAGTCGAAGAACTCATCGGAAATCTCACCACTTATGAGCTAGAAATGAAATTCAAGGAAGAGCGTGAAGGAGGAGATGCTCGAAAGAAATCAATAGCTCTCAAAGGAACAACTGAAAGTGATGGCGATGACGATGATGCAGCAGCAGAATTGGAGCTATTAATAAAGAAATTCAAAAGATGGAATTACAAATATGGAAATTCAGCTCGAATTCAAAAAGCGAAAAGCAGAATAACCAAAGCACTAGACTACTCTGAAGAACAGAAGATCATCTGTCACAAGTGCAACCAACCCGGGCACATCAAGCCCAATTGTCCTCAAAATCAACGCGACTTTAAAAAGAAATTAAAAAGGAAAAGTTTTGCAGCCACATGGAATACAAGTGATGAAGATAATCAAAGTTCTAGCAGTGAGAGTGAGAAAGCAGATATGTGCCTTCAAGGGAATATAACTGATAGCGACGATGACGAGCCAAGCGAGGTATCAAAACTTACTCACTCTGAATTACTTATTTATTTCTACGAAATAAATGGCTATTTTGAACGACTTAGGGAGAAATATGCTAAACTTAAATCACAAAAAGTTACTTTGATAGAATTAAATGAACAACTTGACCAATTAGTTAAAACCTATTAAACTAGGATCCCTAAGTGTGATAAGTGTCCAACATTTGAAGAAGAAATTAAAAAATTAGAAATTAAAATAAAATCACTTGAAAATGAAATTCTGATTTTGAAAGAAAATGAAAATACTAGGAGAGAAAGTTCTATTAAAAAGTGCACACAATTTGACGCAGCGGATATTCGACAAAACGATATGGATCGATGAAAGTAGCAATCGGTGGATTGAAGATACTGAAATGCCCAAATTCGTTGATCACAAAGATACCGAATTCTAGCTATCTTCGACACGTTGATCGCACACGATACCGTGATAGAAGATCTTCAATTCTTCAAGCGTTGATCAAGAGCACTTGATTCCGCGAATCGGCTCAACAATCGTTGATTCGAGCGCACTCGAATAACCGAAAGTGGAGATAGGAGATTACACTCAACTACCAATTTAAGATGAAAGCACACAACAATCAACAAGAATTTTATTCAAAAATCAACCACCACAAAATGTACAACACACTCGCTATTTATAGAGTTTTTGACCTTGACCCTTAAGTCGTATACGACTTACGACTTAACTAAGTCGGTACCGACCTACTACAATGGCGACCCAAGCTCTATTCAACACAGTACAGTGCAAACGACTCAAACATGGCCGACTTAACTAAGTACGACCTAAGAACAACAGAACCGACTCATATATATACATGACCAACATGCGACTCAACTTAAGTCGGTAGCGACTTAACTCACACGGCTCAGCATATTACATCACCACACACTCACATGTTTACAACAGTTAGGTCGTATACGACCTAACGACTCACGACTCAAGGAACTACAAACACATAACGACTTAAACATACAACGACTCACGGCTTAAGTACGCTGCGACTTAGCATAACACGGCTTAAAGAAGTACAGACTCATCACAACACTTAGGTCGTATACGACTTAATGACCTCCGACTCAAAGAAAGCAAATTACAACATCAGGTTACGACTTAACATACAAACGACTCAAGCTCCATGCGGCATCTCTCTCTTGTGTCCTGTTAAGTCGTGACTGATTTAGCGCCTCTTCCTTAGGTCGTGACCCGTTAGAGTTAGGTCGTTAACTCGGCACAACTTCCCCTTTGGTCTCTAAATAGGTCGTGGATGACCTATAGTTTGAACCTTAAGTCGTGGACGACTTAACTCCATGCCGTTAGCTCGTATTGCTTCTCCCTTAGCTCCTATAGCTATAAGTCGTAACTCCTTCCCATGTGCCCTGTTAGGTCGGGGCCGACCTTGTTTAACCCGTGAACGACCTAAGCCTTCCTCCTTAAGTCATGTACGACTTATCCCCTGAGCTGCATCATCCTTCTCTGGTTGAGAAAAATTCATCCTCGAATTTGTGAATTCTTCTACATCAGATTGTCCATCTCCATAATATGGTACAAGATGCTTAACATTGAACACGTCAGAAGTGTACACATCCTCTGGTAGCTTCAACTTATAAGCATTTTCATTAATCCGTTTCATAATTTCTACAGGACCAATTTTTCTGGCTTTCAACTTGTTATAAGCGCCTACTGGAAAACGATCCTTCGTTAACACAACGTAAACCAAATCACATTCGTTAAATTCAACACTTCGTCGCTTCAAATCTGCAAATCTTTTATATTTCTCATTCGACTTCTCCAATCGTTCCTGAACGATTTATGACATTTAGTCAATACATCAACAAAATCGACAGCTCGTTTAACCGTCCCCTTCGGTTGTGGTACTACTGCCAAATTCAACGGTCCCCTTGGTAAACTTGAATATACAATCTGAAATGGACTGAATCTCATACTACGATTCACTGCGTGATTATGAGCAAACTCTGCCTGGCATAACTTCATGTCCCAACTCCTCAGATTATCCTGCACAAGACATCGCAACAAATTTCCCAATAATCTGTTAACAACTTCTGTCTGCCCATCAGTTTGCGGATGATAAGCACTACTAAATTTCAACTTCGTTCCCACCATCTTCCACAAACTAAGCCAAAAATGACTCAAAAATCTGGTATCCCTGTCTGAAACAATAGACTCTGGCAACCCATGTAAACGATAGATTTCTCTAAAAAACAACTGAGCAACACGAACAGCATCCGCCGTCTTCTTACAAGCAATAAAATGTGCCATTTTCGAAAATCTATCCACCACAACAAATATAGAATCATTTTCCCTTTGAGTTCTAGGCAAATCCAAAACAAAATCCATGACGATATCAACCCACGGTTTAGATGGTAAAGGTAACGGCATATACAATCCTGCATTTGTCGCTGTTCCCTTTGAAACCTGACATATATGACATCTCTCCACAAACTTTTCAACCTATTTCCTCATTGATGGCCAAAAATAAGATTGAGAAATTAACTGCAAAGTACGATCTCTACCCACATGGCCTTCTTCGTGCAACTCTTTGATAATCTTCATTCTCAAACTGCTCTCAGGAATACATAACCGATTTCCTTTAAACAAGAATCCATCAACCAACATAAATTCATCAGTATCTCCACCCTTAACTTTCTCAACAAACTTTGCAAAGTAAGGATCCTCCTCAAACAATTCTGGCAATACTTCGAATCCCGTTACTTCAATCTTCAATGTTGTCAACAAATGACTTCTCCTACTCAAAGCATCAGCCACACGATTCGTCACCCCAGATTTGTGCTTAACAACAAAGGTAAATTGCTGTAAATATGCAATCCACGATGCATGTCTCGCTGAAATCTTATCCTGCCCCTGTAAATGCTTCAAAGCTTCATGATCAGTGTAAAAAAAAATTCTTTCTGAAATAGATAATGCCTCCAATGTTTAACAGCTTGTACAACAGCGTAAAACTCAACATCGTATGTACTATATCTCAGCTTTGCCCCTGATAACTTCTCACTGAAATATGCAACAGGTCTTCCATACTGACTCAACACTCCTCCAATCCCAACCTTTGATGCATCAGTATGTAGCTCAAACAACAACTGAAAATCTGGTAATACAAGAATTGGTGCTGTCGTCAACAGTTCTTTGATTCATTCAAAAGCAACACCTGCTTCCTCCGACCAAGAAAACTGTTTCCCTTACATGCAATCAGTAGCTGGAGCCATCACGCTACTGAAGTGTGGAATGAATCTTCGGTAGAATGATGCCAATCCATGAAAACTTCTAACTTCAGTGATAGTTCTTGGCTGTGGCCAATTTCTAATAGCTTCGACTTTACTCTGATCCACCTGAATTCCCTTCTCAGATACAACATATCCCAAAAATAACACACTTCGAGTCATGAACACACATTTCTTCGTAGCTGCATAAAATTGTTCCTCACGAAGAATAATTAACACCTTTCTCAAATGCTCTACATGCTCCTCTGTGCTCGCACTATAAATCAGAATATCATCAAAGTAAACAACAACAAACCTTCCAATGTACGGTCTGAAAATTTGATTCATCACCCTCATAAATGTACTCGGTGCATTCGATAGACCAAACGGCATAACCAACCATTCATACAATCCTTCCCTTGTCTTGAATGCGGTCTTCCATTCGTCTCCTGGTCTAATTCAGATTTGATGATAACCACTCTTCAAATCAATCTTCGAAAAGATAGTTGCCCCACTCAACTGATCTAGCAAGTCATCCAACCTTGGCAGAGGAAATCTATAGCGAACAGTAATCTTGTTCAAAGCTCTACTATCGGTACACATTCTCCATGTTCCATCCTTCTTCGGTACCAACAATGCGGGTACTGCACAAGGACTCAAGCTTTCCTGAACACGTCCCTGCTCAAGCAACTCTTCCACCTGCCTTCGTAACTCCTCATGTTCCTTCGGACTCATTCGATAATGTGGTCTATGCGGTAATACTGCTCCCGGAACAAGATCAATTTGATGTTGAATGTCCCTCAGTGGCGGTAATTCCTTCGGTAACTCTTCTGGAAATACGTCTTCAAATTCTTTCAAAACTGGTTTTGCTTCTTCTGGGATTTCAACCACTTCACTACAATCTCGTCCAATCAACAAATAGACTTCAGGCTCCTCTTCAACCTCCTTGACAAACTCTTTCAAAGATAGCAAAGTTTTCAGTTCTTCGATCTCCTCCAACTTGCTCTCCTTCTGTTGTTGCTTCTTGGGAACCAAAGTGATTTTAGTACCCTCGAACATGAAACTATAGCTATTAGCACGACCATCATGTTGTACTGCTCGATCAAACTGCCATGGTCTGCCCAACAACAGATGACACACATCCATGTCTACAACGTCACACCAAATTTCATCTTTGTACTTCTTTCCAATAGAAAAATTCACACAAGCTCTTCGACACACCTTCACTTCACCACCCTTCCTTAACCATGCTAGCTTGTACGGTTTAGGATGTTTCTCAGTTTTCAAGTTCAACTTCCTTACTGCTTCTGTAGAGATAATATTATCGTAGCTTCCAGCATCAATAACGAACTTGCAAACTTTTCCCAGAATAGTGCATGTTGACTGAAAAATATTGCTCCTCAACCAACTAGAATCCTCCTCTTTCTTTGGTGTAAGACATGTCCTCCTCATCATAAGAGTACAACCTTCATCCCCAGACAATTCTTCTTCCTCTTCAACATAAGGTGTATTTGAACATTCTGCCTCCTCACCATCATCCTCTTCAACCTCAGCAACCATTGCTCTCTTCTTCGGCTTCGGACATTCATTGCTTTTGTGACCCAACTCCTGACAATTGTAACATTTGAAACTGCTATTAACCTTTAACTTCTCAATCTCCTTCACAACTGGTTTACTGATAGGTTTAGAAACATTAGAACTTCCACTAGCACCCTTCGCTTGATTATTGGAATTAATAAACAGACCACCTCCACGCCTTCCTTGCTTCTCCCAAGCCAACGCTTTCTGATGTGCCTCTGCCACCGACCTAGGATCAAACATATTAACCATATCCTGGATCTGCGTTCTCAATCCCCCAATGAATCTAGCAGTTAGCTGTTCTTCCGTTTCCATAATATCATTCCTGGCAATGAGTTGGTAAAATTCATCAGCATAATCACTAACAGACTTCGTCCCTTGTCTCAGATTCTGCAACCTCTGGTACATAAGTAATTGATAGTTGTATGGTAAGAAAGTAGCTCTCATCAACTTCTTCATCTTATCCCAAGATTCAATCTTTGACTTCCCCATTCTCTCCCTCGTAAGTTTAGTTTGCTGCCACCACGCCAAAGCTCTCCCCCTCAACCTTGTAGCAACTAACTTCACCCTTCGATTCTCCGAAACCTCCTTGAAATCAAAGATTTCCTGCACATTTGACAACCAATCTAAGAATTCTTCAGCTACCATTCCACCCGTGAACTCTGGAATTTCCATCTTCATACCCGATTCCCATCGACGATCATCTTCAACATTTCGATAAGAATTTTGAACTTGGTCTCGATCTCGATAATGAATACTTGCTCTATCACCCTCTTCATCAAAATCAAAAGTACGCCTACATCGATCTCGACCATTATCATCCCTTCGTTCATGCATGCTTCTTCGACTATGTCTCTCTTCATCTCTATATGGCTCATCTACAAATTCTCGTGGAGTTCTTCTCTCTTCATGTCCATAGTCACGGTGATCTCTCCTTGACGAAATTGATGTTTCTCTTCTCTCTCTAAAAGATTGCGGTGATACCCTCCTCGCTTCCGTAACCGATGGCGAAACTCTATTTCCTCCATGGTTCGAGATTGGTGATCTCCTCCTTTGAGTTTGATTTAAATCATTCATCAACTTCTCTAACTTTCCAATGCCTTCATCAAATTTCTCATTAATACGTTATTCCATAAGCTCGGCTTCTTCTCTTCTATACAACGCTTCAACATTTTGATGACGATTAGCTCCCTTGGTGGCATGATTGGAAACTCTTCACAAACACTTCAAAACTTCTCAAATACTTCAACAAATCAAACACAAAATTTCAACACAAGACCAACAAGTCACGACCTCAACCTTGACTCGGCAATAGCTCTACACGGCTTAACACTCCACTTGGTTCGGCCACCTACTCCAACCCTTCAATTCGAATAACAAGGCACGGCCCTAACTACTAGCTCGGCCTCAACACTTCACCTTCAACTTTGGCGTGCAAAATCTCACGGCCAAAATACAAACACTTTTCCAACTTTAGATCCAAAATGAAATGGATCAAAATCTTCAAACTTGTTGCAACTTCAAAATGAACACGATGAACAACAACTTCAAACTTCAACTTCAAAAATTGGCTCCAAGTCTCGGCTTAGCTATGATTGGCTAAGTCTTGCTCTGATACCAAACTGACGCAGCGGATATTCGACAAAACGATATGGATCGATGAAAGTAGCAATCGGTGGATTGAAGATACTGAAATGCCCAAATTCGTTGATCACAAAGATACCGAATTCTAGCTATCTTCGACACGTTGATCGCGCACGATACCGTGATAGAAGATCTTCAATTCTTCAAGCGTTGATCAAGCGCACTTGATTCCACGAATCGGCTTCAACAATCGTTGATTCGAGCGCACTCGAATAACCGAAAGTGGAGATAGGAGATTACACTCAACTACCAATTTAAGATGAAAGCACACAACAATCAACAAGAATTTTATTCAAAAATCAACCACCACAAAATGTACAACACACTCGCTATTTATAGAGTTTTTGACCCTGACCCTTAAGTCGTATACGACTTACGACTTAACTAAGTCGGTACCGACCTACTACAATGGCGACCCAAGATCTTTTCAACACAGTACAGTGCAAACGACTCAAACATGGCCGACTTAACTAAGTACGACCTAAGAACAACAGAACCGACTCATATATATATACATGACCAACATGCGACTCAACTTAAGTCGGTAGCGACTTAACTCACACGGCTCAGCATATTACATCACCACACACTCACATGTTTACAACAGTTAGGTCGTATACGACCTAACGACTCATGACTCAAGGAACTACAAACACATAACGACTTAAACATACAACGACTCACGGCTTAAGTACGCTGTGACTTAGCATAACACGGCTTAAAGAAGTACAGACTCATCACAACACTTAGGTCGTATACGACTTAATGACCTCCGACTCAAAGAAAGCAAATTACAACATCAGGTTACGACTTAACATACAAACGACTCAAGCTCCATGCGGCATCTCTCTCTTGTGTCCTGTTAAGTCGTGACTGACTTAGCGCCTCTTCCTTAGGTCGTGACCCGTTAGAGTTAGGTCGTTAACTCGGCACAACTTCCCCTTTGGTCTCCAAATAGGTCGTGGACGACCTATAGTTTGAACCTTAAGTCGTGGATGACTTAACTCCATGCCGTTAGCTCGTATTGCTTCTCCCTTAGCTCCTATAGCTATAAGTCGTAACTCCTTCCCATGTGCCCTGTTAGGTCGGGGCCGACCTTGTTTAACCCGTGAACGACCTAAGCCTTCCTCCTTAAGTCGTGTATGACTTATCCCCTGAGCTGCATCACAATTATTGAACGAAAATGAATCTCTCAAAACACAAGTCCAACAACTGTCAACGATTTTGGATAAATTTTCAAAAAGGGGAAAATCGTTGAATATGCTATTAGGGAAACAAACTGTTAATACAGTTAGACAAGGACTTGGATATAATCAATCTAAAAATGTTAGAAATGAGATTAATCGAGAAAATTTAATGTGCACGATTTGTAGAAAATTTGGACACGATCACAATAATTGTTGGTATAGACCCAAACATGTGAAAATTATACCGATTTGGGTTCCAAAAAGCACAAATATAAAATCTCTCAAAGTTAAATAAATTTGGGTGCCAAAGGGAACAATTATAAATAGTTTTGGGTCTTTACAAAATTGTTTTTCAAAATATTCTGCCACTAACAATCATGGACCTACAAAAACCAATAGGTCACAAAAATCTTTCAACGTGTAGGTGTGGTGGCAGGCTAAGGAACAACAACAGTGTTCTCTGGATTTTTGGCTGTTCGAGAAACACAACGGGCGACAAAGCAAAGTTCCTTAGCCTAGTATAAAGGTGACAGAATCACTATGGACAACAACGAAATAATATTATAAAGGTAAAACAGGTAAATGTATATTTACGATATATTAAACGTGATAATCTGCACCATATTTTGAATGAAAATCAGCCAATATTGAGATGATGAAAAGATGATGATTTTGACTCTGACTTATTCAACATAGTTGGCCAATTATATTCTTATGCCAAAAACACTATAATAATCTCTAGATTCTTTGAATTACTTCATATATATCATTTTGGATTAAAAATTGTGTTTTGTTGGATAATATAATTGGTTATAATACGGCTAACTCTATATTCACGATTTTTGATTATTAACATGGCTTCATTTCAAATTCAAGAGAATGTCATTTAAATTGCTGTTAAAATTGAGTTTGAAATTTTTTGGTGCACCCTTCATGGTTTGGTCAATCAAATTCAATTAATGATGATTTTGAGTGAAAAAGAAATTCAGATGCAGATTATACTGGTAATCAAGTTGATAGAAAAATTACTAGTTGAACGTGATCTTTGAAACGTTTAGTAACTGCATCGTTTTTTCAAAGAAAATATCTGCATATTTTTCATTTCAAATAATTTTCAAACAGTAGAAAATTTTCTTATAAAACCTCCTCGAGAAAATCATTTTTGACCATATTTTCAGATTAGTCATTTTGAAAAATTAATTTCATAATTATTTTTGAATTTGATTTTAAATGACTATTTTGACTATTCTGACTCCCTAATGGTTATCGAAAAGAAAAATAGTGATTGAAAAAGTGATGAGTGTTAATATTGATCATATATTATGACTCGAGACGGTATAATTAGTAAATTCCTTTAGAAATTTAAACAAGAGTTATAAAATTTTTTGTTGGTAAAAATTCCATGACCATCTCTATCTCTATCATATTTCTAACGACCATCACTCATCAAAATTCTATATAGTTTGTCAATATATGGTACTTTAAACAGGAATCGTTCGTTTTTCATTTTCACATTTTTTTAAAACAAAATAAAAAATAAAAAAAATAAAATAAATAAATACCAAAATATTCACTCTCATTTAAAAGTCCTCACGGTTATGCATTAGTGAATTACTTGGAATTTGTTATGTACTTCCATGCTCATTTAAAAGTCCTCACGGTTATGCATGTATGGAACGCATATCAAAAGTTGATTTTTAAAATAAACAAGTTGATTCTAATCCCATTTAAAAGTCTCACGGTTATGCGTGGTTAGAAGATACTTGAATTCATTTTTTTTAAAAATAAAATTGAAATACTACTAATCTCATTTAAAAGTCCTAACGGTTATGCATGGTTAGTAGATATTCAAATTCCTGATATAAATATACCACAAATAGACACAACTGTATGGTTTTATATGATGACATAATTCCCATCATTCTAAAAGTGGAATATGCGCCTAACAAAATATTTATGATTTTTGTTTGATTTTTTATAGAAATTTAATATTTATATTCAATTGAGTTTTAATGTTGAATTAATATCGATCACTTTATCTCTATTTTCTCTAACACTATTATTCTTTTGCTGATAACAAAAGAGGGAGAGAAAAGTTAAGATTTTGTCAAATAAAATCAAGCAAAGGTCAAATATTTTCCATTTGCATCTAAGCTCATTTGCATATTTTTATTTGTATGCATATATGTAGGGGGAGTATTGTGTAGAGAGGAAGCATTTAAATAGGGGGAGCAATAAGAGCATATCAATGACCAAATACATTTAATGCAGTCAAAATCTTAAATATATGTTTGTTATCATCAAAAGGGGGAGATTGTTGAATATGCACTTATATGATTTTTGTTTGATGATAATAAACATATATACATTCGTTTAAATGTAATTGTTGATGTACTATTTTATTTTTCGTAGATTAAATTAATATTTGTTGAATAAAATAAATTACACAGAATTTGAATTCAAACAAATATTTTATTCAAACAAATATTTATTACATTTTTGAATAGTACAAATTCAAGTTCTCACTATACATATACAATTTTGATTACAATACATCACAATTTCATATTTACATAAATTCCTTACTACATATCACTCACACTCGTAGTTCATCTTCAACTTCATTCCAGTTAGAATCCAGCATCTGAGCAATCTGCAAAAATATTCACTAACGTAGTAAAATTGAAAAAGAAATATTTATGAAATATAAAATAAAATGTGAATTTTTGTAAATAATATTTGCCTCAGTTATTTGGGATGTTCGTCATGATTTATATTTGAATTCATCACACACGAACAATGTGACATGCACAGTGTATCACTGTACATGCCACAAGGCCGTGCACATCGAAATACACTTGATAATGTTACAGGGACAGGTAAGCACAGGTCAAAACCAAATTATCGGATTCAACTCAGGTGAAATATAAATAAAATCACAACACACGCAAAAGGTCAAACCCGAACTATTAGCTGGATTCAACACAGGGCAGGTGTACAGGCTATGACTACAAGCATGAAACAGTTCCATATCCGAGCAACATTGAAAAGTAAGGAACCAACTACAAAAACTAATGTCAAAATCAACCCAGTGGCTGAGTTGTGGCAGGGTTTTGAGCATAGAGTTAGATTTAGTCGATAGCGGGTGTCGCGAGTTTACGTGTGTAAGCGAGGGACTATCTAATTTCTAGTAGATACCTTGAGGGCATCACGTAGGCAGGGTTTTGTCGAAGCTGGGTAAATTCCGTGTCGTTCTATTTCTGCATTTATTATTCTGTAACTATCTGTGCTGCTATTGTTCTGTGATCTGTGTTGAAATTATTTTATAAGCTTCCGCGATTAATTTTAATAATTTATACCATCACCCTATTCACCCCCATCTAGGGAGAAATCGATCCTACAGAAATTAGATTCAATTTCCTCTACTTCTCGTGGAACCACTTAAGTTTTTTTTTTTGCCGACCACTTATAATATTTCCCACTTCTAAACTTGGAAAATATTTCTTTATCTCCTATTTCTTTCTTCAAGAATCATTTACAATTTCATTTGTAAAGTTTCCCAAACTTATTTCTCATGAATCCTATAGATATCAGGATCCCCTGGGTAATTTCCGTTTATATTTCCCAAGCCATTTAGCATATTAAAAATTCAAGTTTCACCCTTGCTCTTCTTGTGAATTTTATCTCTCGTCGAAATTCACTTATCTTATACTTGGAATTTTATTCAAGTTCTCATAACCCTCTATAAAATCTTTCCTTGAAAATCTTATTCAAGTTAATTTCACTTGCTTTCCTTTCTCAATTGAATTTATAATTGGATTTTCAAAACATTTATGAAAACATCTTGACTTATAAAATAAGAATAATAGATTTATTTACAAGTTATGGTTTAAGGTAAAATTAAATATAAATATTAAAATCATATCTAGTTATTGACAAATTTACAAAGCTGATTTAGAAAACTAGAATTTATTTTAATAAATACTAAGAATTAAAATAATTATTCCGGAATATTCTAATTCTAGAAAATAGTTCTATACAAATTATATAGTATAGTAATTTTTAAAAATATTCCTTTAAAATAATCTACTTTTGTAGAAAACCCAATATTCATCCATAAATTCCTCTTGACCCTATTCTCATTTCTTACTTTCGGAAATATTCTACTATTTCCTTTCAAAACAAATTTTCATAATTCAGTATAAGTCCTCGCTATGACTTATCTATTTACGTATCCACTGATAACTTTCTATCCCATTTATAAACTCTGTTTATAAATTTATAATTCCCCTGAGTTTTTCATTTATTTTAAAAAATAATTTATTCAAAAAAATCCTATCTTTATGATTTTTTTTCTTCAATACGATTTCATGTTGTCCCTAAATAAAATCCTATTTCATTTCGTTTCTTATTTAAGTTCCTTCTTATTTCTTAATAAAAACTTCGCTTTACTTCTAATTTACTCATCGATTCCAATATTTCCTTAAGTCTTTTATATTTAATGTAAATTTTTCCAAAACTCAACTTTAACCAATTTAAGTATAACCAAAATATTAAATATTCTTTTCATTTTACTTTATTTTCCATAGAAGTAAATCCAAATCCTGAATAAACATTCGTTTAATTTAAATTTCATTTTAACTTCCTTCAAATAAATTGTTTATGGTATTTAAAATATTACTAAATTCCAATTTCCATGTTATTTAACGCTAAATAATTCAATTCGCATACAATTCCATATCAATTCATCCATCCTGTCATATGACAACATATATAAAATAAATAAATAAATATCTTTGAGGAATCCTGTTGGATCCCTCCAACATGTTTTCCCTGCACCCATAGATGTTAGCACAAAATAAAATATCAATTCCACTTCAAGGTGGAATATTTCGGTATATGGGTTTATATATATCATCCAGTGAATAAATTATTATAAATCAACCAAACACATCCAATGATTTAAATTTAACATTTAAATTTGGTCTATGGCATCCAAATGAGTGAGAAAGTCCCACCTTTGCTTTTAAGTTGCAATCCTTTCCAATCTTGACTCGATTTCTTGACTTTTGTCCTTATATAAACAATTTACGATTTATGAATACTTTGAAGAAATCAGACAATTTAGTTGTCATTTATTAATTTACTTAACTAACGTTTTAAGTTAAACTAACAATTTTCTTTTGACAAAACCTTTTAGTAACTAAATTAAATAAGCCAATTGAACAAAATTAATTACCTTAATAAATTATTCCTAGCAATTAAAATGGATATAGGTGTATATACTTTATTTCTCACTTTGGAATTACCTAACTATATGTTTATAAAAGTAATCCATATAGATTTTAAAATAAAATTCTTATATATACATATATATCTGTTTAACCTCACATACACATACATACATACATACATACATACATACATACATATACATACATACATACATACATACATACATACATACAAACATACATACATACATACATATATATATATATATATATTTATCAAACGTCCCGATCAAAGCAACTTAAAGTCTCGACATCCCATCGAGGCATGCCGCTAGGCATCTATAATGTTATACCCCTATTTCGAACGCAATGGAAAAGGTTTCGAGTCCTAATTCGATCGTACGGAGAAGATAGCTTTTAGATCGACTATTAAAATTAATTCAATTAATTATTTTCTAGGCGTTTATATTTCGTACGATCACACGATAGCTCCGCACGCTACGAAATTTGGAATCCTATAATAATTCAATATTACGGATCCAATGGAACTGGTTTCGCCGAATTCCGAGACTGTGCATCGAATGGTTAATTTTTAAATATTAATTTAAATGATATATTGTTAAAATTGAACAAATCGTTTCCAAATTCGATTTTAACACTTTTATTACCTTTATTATTATCAATATAGATTTTAAAAGTCTTTAAAGTATTTTTTTAATAGGCTTATAACTCCGGATTTTATATTTTATCCAATATCCAATTACTACTTAAATAATTAATTTATGCAGTAGATTGCTATATTCAAATTCTGAACCCTTTTTAATAAATAAAACCAAATTAAAAATAAATTCATAGTTCAAATTAAATATTTAAATTCATTTTAAATATCTTAAATTAACCGTTATAAAAATCTGGGTCGTTACATTCCTCCTCCCTTAATAGAATTTCGTCCCCGAAATTACTAACACAGAAGAATGCCCAAACCCACTAACTTTTTTTTAAAACAAAATTACCTAGTTAGACTTGTTATTTCCCATCCTAACCTTTTCCTTTTCCCAAACAATTGATTTTCCAATTCTAACTTCAAAATCCTTTATTCCAATTTCCAATTTTAAATCGTTTTGTCGTTAGTGAAAATAATTTTCAAAATTTTCGAACTCCCAAAATTTCTGAAAATTTTTGGCAGAGTCTCCCTTGTATGGAGAAGCTTTTGCAATTTTACAAGAGAGATATATATGTATACATCGACCCACACGGTCGGAAAAACAAAAAAACAAGCAACAGTTCATATTTCCTAACTTTTATTGCGTAGGCGTAACTTAATTTAGCATTTTTAAGCAAGCAGCTTATTCATTTAGCGATTTGCGCAACCAAAAATCCAGCCAAATGACTCCCGGTACCTGTACTTACTCGATTTAAACATATAAGCAACATATCTATGAAATTTATAACACTTTACTCATATAAGCAACTACAACACATCAATACTAAAAGTAATGCATTCTAAATAACTTCTATAAGCAATTTGTGGTTTCTAAACTAGTTCAATTGCTTTTAACTATTCATATGCCATTCACATTCAACTTAAGTAATTTATAACTCACTTGCTTATCTTCAATTCATTTTTATGTCCAAACAACTCATATTTATTTCAATTAATTCCAAAATCCACTTTATTTTTTCTATTAATCCATCTGATTTTTATTTAATCTTGTTTACAACAAACGACAATAAATTTTTATGCAATTCGACGAGATTTATGCAAATAAACTATCACTTGAGCTCATAACCATTTTAAATTGATTCTAACTCAATTTATATCAGTTTCATTTCATTTTAACTTATTCATAACCATACACTGTATTTTAATTAATATGTTTGCATAGATTTCATTCGAAACTACTTTATTCAGCTTGGAAACACCCCATTAAATAACCATTAACATATTTACTTAATCCGAGCTTCTATTCAATTATTTGCTTAGGTTATTTATTTTTTTCCAACTTATTTCAATCCCATAACCCAAGTTTATTTTACTTGTGAACAATCTCCATTTTAAATCCTTGATTTGATTATTATTATTATTATTTCGAATCCATTCCACTTACTAATTTAATTCAATTTGCTTATCCACTTGTTCATTTTAAATTTTAATTCACATTCACAGTTCACTTCCGAATCTATTTATTTAATTATAAGGCCATTTCCAATTTTATTTCAACTCTCTTGAATTTTATTTGTAATTCCATCCATTCTTGTTTCATTTGACAATACTTCAATTTAGTGTACTAACAATATATGTTGAATTTTATTTATTCAAGTTCTATTTAATTCAATTTACTTATCATTTTAAAGTCCATTCCATTATAATTTATTTACACACCATACATTAACATTTTATTCCATGCTCGCATTGGTTCCTTTCAAACCATTTTTATTAAGCTCGATATGTCATGTTTATAAATTAATAATCATTTCCCAAATTTAATTCACCCAAGTTTCCATTTAATGGGCTTCACCCTTACTCGAAGCCAAGCTTCTATTATTTTTAACTTAAGTCAATTTACTTATTTCAACTTCATACTTAAGTTCATCTTCATTTTAATTTGATTCTCATCTAGTCAAATTCTATTTAATTTAATTAGCCATAATCATAATCCATTTAAATTTCCAATTTGCATACCCAATTCATCCGAATTTATTTTATTATTAACAAGGCAATGTTTAACTCATTTACAGTAGAATTGGATTTTATTTGCAAATTCAAACCATCTTTATTTCAATCCAATTCCACAACATTTCCACTTATATTTAATTCACCACCAATCCCAATTGAATTTATTTATAACTCGAGTCCATTCCCAACTCCATCATTATCTCATAATCCAACTTCTATTTTAACTAATTTAAATCTCATTAACATATTCAATTAACCAATTTATTCCAAATTAGTTCACTCCCACCTCCAAATTCCATATTGGATTTTTATCTTTAAAAATCATCTTATTATTTTACCTGAGTTCAAATTTATTTTATAATTCAAGTTTGAATTTTTATTTCATTCTCCAAATACAAAATAATTTTATTTTGGTTTACTATTTAACTTCTCCATTTATTTTTTTCTTATAAGTAACACAATTATATTTTCTCACGTTTCTACCCATTTTAAGCTTGAATATATTCATATTTCTTTTTAACTCGAGATTGAACACTTATTTATATTCACATTTCCATCCATTAAAAATCAATCCCATCACCTTCTACTTTTAGTTCGGGATTATATATTTTTATTTAGTCAAGTATATATTCTTATTTCAATGCTTTTAACCTTATGGGCTATTTTAAATTCATTCATTCCAATACAATTTCTTATTCAACTTACTTTCACTTGTTAAAGTAAGAATTTTAATTCCACTCAATATTATCTACAACTCAACTGAATTTTATTTCAATTCAATTTTATTTAACTTAACTTCAGTTAAATCTAGCATTATACTATACTCTCCAATCCACCAATTCACTTGGATTTAATTAAGTAAGAACTTAATTTCATCTAATATCATCCATATCTCCATTCATTTCCTTTCAATTTGATTTCAACTTAATTCAAATACAACTAAATTTTATTCCATATTAATTCATCTTACTTCCATTTACTTAGCTTAAATTTATTTCACTCTGATTAGATTTTATCTTCCAATCACATTTAATTTCTATCTTCCCATTTCAATTACATTCAAATTTTACAAATTTATTTCTTCCAATCATCAATTAAATTTCAAAAATTTAAGCTTAATCCAAGTTAAATTCTCATTTTTAACTTTTACTTTTAATTCCAAAATCCAAATCCATTGCTTTCCTTGGTTATATAAACTATTTTGAATCCTTATAATATTATTTGTCTGTAATACTATCATCCAAAAACTTTAATTATATATAATATTTTGTAGAAAATTATTTCTTTTTATGTCAAAAATATATTTTGGGTGAAATTATTTCATTTACCCACTTTTGAAAACAATATTGTGTCGAATTATTCTATTCAAGTGTTTAGAAACCCCTTCGGCCCAGTTGTGCAGACTGTGCTGATGAAGGTCCATATGCCACTCAATAAATCAATCAACACAATATAAAACCATTTTATATTCACTAAGAAATACGCTCTCATATCTATTAATACGCTCAACTCATTATAGAGTACTAATGACTCAAGCTCTAATGAGTGATCCCCACTAGAGCCAAGGTTCTCGCTTAATCTTACTGCTCTGATACCAACTGTAAAAGCCCGCAAATCCGTACCCCTTTGAACTAACAAAATCCCACAACAGTTCTGTCCAAAGTGGCACAAAACTACGAGTCTTCGGGTTTAAAGAAGAAAGAGGTAGAAGAAGAAGAAATAAAAACAACATCAGAGTCTCACAATCGTAGCAGAACAAAATATAATATATAATAACAACTTTTAAATACAAAGAAATTTGTACTGTTATACATATACATACCATCATCAGAGTACAACAGACATTCATACAGAGACAACTTAATATTTATCCATACACAGCGGAAATAATAGTCAAATACGGAAGTAACGCTCCATCATCCAGCCCGTCCCTGAGCACCTTAGCTTTTAACCTGATCCTGTTTAACTCGGTCTGACCCGAGCATCATATAAAACAAGACCCGAGTCAGTCTGGAAAACCAGCATGAGAAATCACACTCAATTGGATTATTAAGTTTTCGAAAATCCTTTGAAAAACAAAAGCATCTCGTAAGACCACGCCACAAATAAATATGTCGGGTTTTTACCTTATGATAGCCAAAACATTTTTATCAAATTCGTATGATATTATAATCGTATCTATAGAAAGTAAAATAGAATCTAGCTGAAATGCTTGCATCTCACGTTTCAGCAATAGTTGGGCACAATCAAAACCGTACATGCGCTTATTGGAGATTGGATTCCATACAATGGCAGGGCTACCGGGGTACCGCCCGTCACAGTACCTGGTCTAGATCAGAGTACCGAGAAGCCACCCTAACTCCCCTGCAACACAAGACCGGAACCATCCCTTACTGGACAGTCCCGAGTAAGATCACCCCGTGGTTAGCGTGACCAACCACCCACTAAGCCGAAATAAAAAGGGACATCTAGACAAGGATGACCTCACCTTGAAATGGGTGCTACCCACCTAGTCTTGCTGCACCTCCTCTGTTTTAGCCATTCCCGGTTGATGAGGCTTGAGGCTAAGCATTACCTTTCAAGAACGAGTCCCACTTAGAATGCTCATCGTCCCCCTGAAGATATTCTGAATCCATTCATCCATACAAGTTGCCCTGGGTCTAGACAAACCGAATCACCGTATTCATCATCTTCACGGTCTTCATTCGTTATCGTTCAAATTAGATCGAAGTGGTTTTCGGAATATTAAATCCGATCTCGGACTCTTCGAAACGATCCGCGCATTGACCAATATTGATAGTCGGTTATTTAACTATCAAATAATCATCCACAAGCAACAATCAAGTCTTAAATAATTTTCCTCAAATTATTTATCTCAAATATTTGCTTAAGATATCATCTTCATATTTCGATGCCTTGAAATTAGATTCAGTTTCGTCTATTTCTCGCGGAACCACTTAAGTTTTTTTTTGCCGACCACTTATAATATTTTTCCCCTTCTAAACTTGGAAAATATTTCTTTATCTCCTATTTCTTTCTTTAACAATCATTTACAATTTCATTTGTAAAATTTCCCAAACTTATTTCTCATGAATCCCATAGATACCATGATCCCCTAGTTAATTTCCGTTTATATTTCCCAAGCCATTTAGCATATTAAAAATTCAAGTTTCACCCTTGCTCTTCTTGTGAATTTTATCTCTCGTCGAAATTCACTTATCTTATACTTGGAAATTTATTAAAGTTCTCATAACCCTCTATAAAATCTTTCCTTGAAAATCTTATTCAAGTTAATTTCACTTGCTTTCCTTTCTCAATTGAATTTATAATTGGATTTTCAAAACATTTCTGAAAACATCTTGACTTATGAAACAAGAATAATAGATTTATTTACAAGTTATGGTTTAAGGCAAAATTAAATATAAATAGTAAAATCATATCCAATTATTGACAAATTTACAAAGCTGATTTAGAAAACTAGAATTTATTTTAATAAATACTAAGCATTAAAATAACTATTCTGAAAAATTCTAAATCTAGAAAATAGTTCTATACAAATTATATTGTATAGTAATTTTTAAAAATATTCCTTTTAAACAATTTATATTTTTAGAAAACCCAATATTCATCCATAAATTCCTCTTGACCCTATTCTCATTTCTTACTTTCAGAAATGTTCTACTATTTCCTTTCGAAACAAATTTTCAGAATTCAAAATAAGTCCTCGCCATGACTTATCTCTTTATGTATCCACTGATAACTTTCTATCCCATTTATAAGCTCTGTTTATAAATTTATAATTCCCCTGAGTTTTTAATTTATTTTTAAATACAATTTATTCAAAAAAATCCTATCTTTATAATTTTTTCTTCAATACGATTTCACGTTGTCCTTAAATAAAATCCTATTTCATTTCGTTTCTTATTTAAGTTCCTTCTTATTTCTTAATAAAAACTTCGCTTTACTTCTAATTTACTCATAGATTCCAATATTTCCTTGAGTCTTTTATATTTAATGTAAATTTTTCCAAAACTCAACTTTAACCAATTTAAATATAACCAAAATATTAAATATTCGTTTTATTTTACTTTATTTTCCCTAGAAGTAAATCCAAATCCTGAATAAACATTCATTTAATTTAAATTTCATTTTAACTTCCTTCAAATAAATTGTTTATGGTATTTAAAAAATTACCAAATTCCAATTTCCATGTTATTTAACGCTTAATAATTCAATTCGCATACAATTCCATATCAATTCATCCATCCTGTCATATGACAACATATATAAAATAAATAAATATCTTTGAGGAATCCTGTTGGATCCCTCCAACCTGTTTTCCCTGCACCCACAGATGTTAGTACAAAATAAAATATCAATTCCACTTCAAGGTGGAATATTTCAGTATATGGGTTTATATATATCATCCAATGAATAAATTATTATAAATTAACCAACCGGATCCAATGATTTAAATTTAACATTTAAATTTATTCTATGGCATCCAAATGAGTGAGAAAGTCTCACCTTTGCTTTTAAGTTGCAATCCTTTCCAATCTTGACCCGATTTCTTGACTTTTGACCTTATATAAACAATTTACGATTTATTAATAGAAGAAATCAGACAATTTAGTTGTCATTTAATAATTTACTTAACTAACTTTTTGAGTTAAACTAATAATTTTCCTTTGACAAAACCTTTTAGTAATTAAATTAAATAAGTTAATTGAACAAAATTAATTACCTTAATAAATTATTCCTAGCAATTAAAATGGATATAGGTGTATATACTCTATTTCGCACTTAGGAATTACATATATATGTTTATAAAAGTAATCCATATAGATTTTAAAATCAAATTCTTATATATACATATATTTCTGTTTAAACCTCATATACATACATACATACATACATACATACATACATACATACATACATACATACATACATACATACATACATACATATTTATCAAATTCTAATGAAAAATAATATTTACTTCTAACAAGAATTACCTATACTTTACTGTAAACAACAAACATAAATTTCTTTACTGTAAACAAAAATATTATTATTATTTTTTCCTTTCTGTCATGTTCTCTATATATACACATATATTATTTAATTAAAATTAAATCAAGGTTAACTTAATATTTAAAACAAACTTCTTAACAGGTCAAGTTACTTTACTGTAAAAAAACCCTTTTTTTTACGAAACTGTAGCTTGCTGTTAATTATAATCTCCTTTATTATTTTCTAACCTATACGCATATATACATACATACATACATATATATATAGAACATATATAGAACATTCAGTACCTTCACTGGCACCACCTCGAGGAGCTCCCTGAACCTTATCCCCAAATCGACACGACGAGCCAACATCAAGTCGTCGCAGCCACCCTGCTTCGCACTTCTGCCACGTGAGCTCGTCTGACCTCGACACCAGATCGCGAACCCTAAACCATGCCAACGCTGCCGCACGAACAACCACGTCGCCGCTGCACCTCGTCAACACGAGACTGCATCGCCCATGAAATCGCGCCTCCTAAACTCGTGACCAAGCTTCAAAAAATCACGGCACGGCCAATTGCTTAAACGCGAATCGATTTCGCTCGTTCCCCTCTTTTTTTTAATTTTCAATTCATCGGAATCGAGCTTTAGGGATGAAAAGGGAAAATAAAGAGGACTTCGTAGATTAAAATATGAGGAGGGGTTTGTTTCGCGATTATGAAGAAGCGGCCATTGATTTTATTTTTTTCCTCTGATCGAAGAAAGAAACAAGAAGCATCACGTCTTTTTAAAGAAAAAGGGAAGCGTATGAAAGAAAATGTGCTACAGCGTTCTGATGGGACGAAAAAGCGACCGATGGAAAAGAATTTCGACTGCATTGATTAAGGTATATATAAATATTAAATTCAAATTCGAACGTCCCGATCAAAGCAACTTAAAGTCTCGACATCCTATCGAGGCGTGCTGCTAGGCGTCTATAATGTTTTACCCCTATTCCGAATGCGATGGAAAAGGTTTCGAGTCCTAATTCGATCGTATGGAGAAGATAGCTTTTAGATCGACTATTAAAATTATTTCCATTAATTATTTTCTAGGCGTTTATATTTCGTACGATCACACGATAGCTCCGCACGCTACGAAATTTGAAATCCGATAATAATTCAATATTACGGATCCAATGGAACTGGTTTCGTAGAATTCTGAGACCGTGCCTTGGATGGTTAATTTTTAAATATTAATTTAAACGATATATTTTTTAAAATTGAACAAATCGTTTCCAAATTCGATTTTAACACTTTCATTACCTTTATTATTATCAATATAGATTTTACAAGTCTTTAAAGTATTTTTTTAACAAGCTTATAACTCCGGATTTTATATTTTATCCAACATCCAATTACTACATAAATAATTAATTTATTCAATAGATTGTTATATTTAAATTCTTAATTAATTTATTCAATAGATTGTTATATTTAAATTCTGAACCCTTTTTAATAAATAAAACCAAATTAAAAATCAAGTCATAGTTCAAATTAAATATTTAAATTCATTTTAAATATCTCAAATTAACCGTTATAAAAATCTAGGTTGTTACAACTTATTTACATTTAATTGTTACGTTTATGTACCTTAATGTTCACTTGCATTAGTTGTTCAGTTATGTTTATTAATTATATCATACTGATGTGCCCACTTATGTAAAGGCATAGAACGTTGATGACGCTGGAGATTGGGGTTTGATAACCATGTAGGGTTGTCTAAATAGTGGGTACAATTAGATATAACCACTGTGTAAGCAGAGTTGCATCAAAAATATCGATTAGATCTGAAAATGCTAGGATTTAATACAGATCATATAATGATTTATTTGACATCAAGAGAAACAAGTTGAGTATTTTAGGAATGCTAATAAGGCAGTGCCTCGCACAATGATCATTGTCCCCTCGGCTATTAAGGTCAACAGTTTAGAGCACAGCGCTTTGCTATGCAACATCCCTACTTCAGCCACGAAAAAGAATGCTAACGATGTTACAGTAATCACCAGAATTATTTTCAAGCGATAAAATGAAATTTGAATTTTTTTTTCACACCATTAAGTTGATAAAGCAATCAAATAAATTTCATTACACTTAATTATCTTTTGACTTTTTATAAACCCAAAACATTCCCATGTAGAAGGAAATTTTAATAAGCATAAATACTAGCGTCATGCCCGACATATAAAGATGTCGACACAAACATTTAACCAGTTATGTAACCTTGTTTTACAATAGTCGAATAATTTTTTTTTTTTGCGTCTTGCTTCGTCCTCGATTTCTTTGTTCGTCTTTCAAAATATCCCATCTAATCCATAAACTTAGCATACTCAAATGAGTACCCGTGACTTTTTAGAAAATAATAAAAACATGGCCAGACATACAGTTTGATATGAGTAATACTTTACCCTAAAACATAAATCTAGTGAGGCCATGCTGCTCAAACACAGAACTGGTTTTCCCATCACTAAATCAACAAACACAGTTACATCTTATCGTATAAACAATCTTCACATCATGTGGTGGAGAAATAAAAAACCGATACTAATGAGATATATAAGCAGATAGTCATAAATCAAATAAATGACAAGGCAATAGATCAGTATATACCTAAATCTGAGAAATTACATTCACTCATGAGGAAAATAGCAATTGATAATGAACAAAAGTTGAAAACAAATTAGCTTATTAAAGGGAAAAGACCATCAGAGTTTTTTTACAGCAAGATTAATTCTCTTGTCCCTAGATGAAGGAGTAAACATATTCTTAATGACGACAGGTCTTGGACATTAGCATCAGAAAAACTTGCTCAGTAAGCCATTAGCTATTTCGTTGATCTATTCACGTCGTCTCAGGCTATATACCAATGCCCTGACATAACTTGTAAGAAAATTTTAACCGATCATGCTAGAAATACTTTGTGCAAACCATATTAGCTAGAGGAAATTAAAGTGGCTATATTCAAATCCGCGACAATAGCTCCCCTAGACCTGATGGTCTTAATTCAAAAATTTTCAAAGTCCGCTGTGAGCAAATAAAATATGATATTTGGAATGCTATGAATGGTATTCTCTAATTAGGAAAAATTATCAGAGAAATCAACCATACTTTCATTTGCCTCATACCAAAAAAACGTAAAGCAGTTGATGTTGCTGACTTTAGACCGATTTCTCTACACAATGTTTCTTAGAAAATTCTTGCTTATCTTCTATGTAATAGAATGAAAGATTATACGAATGATCTTATTTCATATAATCAGAATACTTTTATTCCTGCCGAATAATAACTGAAAATTCCCTGCTAGCATATGAAATGGTTAGAGGATTCAACAAGAAAAATTCTAACAATCTATGTTTGATATTTGATCTGCAAAAAGCCTATGATAGAATTAACAAAGAGTTTATTCATCACATATTTATTTCTATGGGCTTTCCTTTATTATTTGCTGATCTTATCTATGAGTGCATCTCCACTCGTTCATTTTTAATTTTAATAGATGGTTCCCCCTTTGGATTCATTAATAGCTCGAGAGGATTAAGGCAAGGTGATCCTCTCTCGCCTTATCTATTGTCTATTGCTATGGAATTCCTTACTGTATTACTTGCTATGGAATACTTAAAAGGTAACCTACTTCCTATATATCAAACCGAGCCAGTTATTACACATCTACTTTATGCAGATGATATTTCAATTTTGGCTAAAGCTACATCAAAAAATGCTTAAAGCATTAAACACATATTTCAGGATTTTAAAAATGTATCTAGCCTTGTAAATGCTAATAAGTCAACTTCATGTTTTAGTAAAGGAGCAAAAAACAAACAACAAATTGCTAATACTTTAAATATTAGCACTGGCAATCTTACTATTATTTACTTAGGCATCCCTCTTTCTTATAGCAAGTTGAAAACAAGGGATTTAGGTTGGTTGATTGAAAAAATAAAAAAATAAAATTCAATCACCGGAATAGTAAGATGCTTAATATCAGTGGCAAGACAGAAATGGTCAAAACTATCATTTTTTCTATGATTCAGTTTTGGCTTCAGTTCACACAATTCCCTGTGTCTATTATCCAATAAATTATTTCCATATGTGCTAACTTTTTTTGGAAATCTAAAGCACATAAAATGAGTTGGATGATGTATGCAAAGCTAAAAGTGAAGGTGGACTAGATATTAGAAGAATTGAAGGTATTGCTAAAGCAATTGTAGTTAAATTATTATGGAATTATATTCAAGAAGATTCTCTTTGGGCAAAATGGATGCACAGTAAATACTACAAAAATATTAATTTTTGGACTGCTACGATAGACAACAATGCTTCATATGTTTGGAACTCTATTCTTACAGCTAGGCAGTATTGCAAAGGATTAATTGACAAAAAAATTGCAAATTGTGAGAACACAAATATGTGGCTTGATCCATGGCTTAATGGAACATCTCTGATGATAAATTTGGCTAGAGTAGTATGGCAAATAATGGTGGGTGTAACAGAAAGGCTTCCAGTTTATTGTCAGACAATAAATGGAAACACAACGTTGTTCTTGTTCCTGCTTAAATACATCATTCTGTGCACAATATAACGATCCACAAACAAAAACATCAAGATTTTTGGGTCTGCCATCCTACTAACATTGGTCAATTTAGCATGAAATTAGCTTAGAATCAAATCAGGGGCAAGCATACCGAATTAAACCGGTCTAAAATCATTTAGGATAAAGGATGTGCCCCAAAAATGTTAACATGTGCTCTTCTAGAAAAAATGGACAAATTAAATACCAAAGACAGGATAAGTATGTGGAATCCTAATATAGACTGTGACTGTATGTCACGCTTATATTAAATCGAAGATATAGATCATCTGTTTTTTCATTGTTGTTACTCGAGACAACTTCTGGACTACATTAGGCAAAAATTAAAGTTTAATTTTGGTAACTCCTACGACCTTAGTCAAATTCTAGAATATATGTGCCAAAACCAAAATAATTACTCACTTTTGAATTGGATTATCAACACAACTTTCGCTAATTTGATATGGAAAATATGGTGCGAAAGAAAAAGTCGGATATTCAAAGGTATCAAGAATGCAAATCCTTAATAAAACATCTACTAGAATCGAAAATGATAAGCTCAGATATTAAACTTATCTTAGATGAGTTCGACATTGCCACTGGTCCAAAAGCTACCCACCATCCTCCTTAAAGCCACTCAAGATTTTTCTTTAACTCGACGATTTGTTTAATTTGTCTTTTCTAATCCTATCTTCCGCCGTTATTTCCCTACCTTGTGATTTCTTTTTCTCAGTTTTAATTTGGAAAGCTACGAGTTTTCTCTCTCTAGAAGTTGGGTCTTTGACGGCTTTGTTTTAATATCGTCTTGTTCCACGTGTCTTTGTGTAGTTTGTTTTTACTGTATTTTGTAATTTTTGTTTTTGTTTACTAAACCAAATTGCTCGTATGGATGGTTTTGAGTGTATTCCCTATTGTTTATTCCACAATCTATTTGACAAATTGGTTCAGGCTCCAGGTCGTTGTATTGTCAATATATGGATATGCTATGTACTCTTTATCCTTGCAAGGTAACCATCTAGGTTAGGGAGATTGCAAGGATTTAACGAGGCATGTCATGAAAGTATATGATTTCTTTTTCAGTATATAAAGTACCTTTTTCCAAAAAAACATACACATAACAACATTTCAATTGCAAATATACCCTATATTTAACATTCATTTATGACCAAGTCATATATATTAATCCATTTTAATTTAAGTATACCCTATATTTACCATCAATTAGTTATGGACCATTTCATCCAATCCTAAAAAACATTCAAAAAGCGTTACTTAAGACTCTTAGTTATGTGTCAATCTTAAATTTTTCGTAGCATTATTTAGTGATTACCTCACTAATTTATCGTTTTCTCGAACAACGTTGGCGATGAAATGGCCACTCATTTCACCATGGAAGCTACTTTGACTAGTGCCACCCTAACTCTCCTAGAGGTTGAATGTAAGCACCATAAGTACATTCTAGCAAGCATCATTACTAAGCGCTAATGGACTTTTATAGTCCCAAAAAACACTTTCATTTCACGCTATCGAAACATTCATTAATATACATGAATTTGATTTTATTATTCTCCCTAGAGTTAGTTTTTTGAACTGAACCCTGTAGACTTCCCAAGTCGTGGTACCCATTTATATACTACCGAATTTTAGACTTTATTAGTCATTGCACCCTACATTCAACAACTCCAAGAGTCGGCATAATTTACAATTTTGGGTTCGACCCAATTCTTTCATTCGTTGGTTGTGTACTCCACACTTCCCTTAGATCTTAATATTAGAAAAGTCATTTCATTCTTTGGATAAAACATTTTTATCTTTCTTTCAAATGAATGCATCTATCATTTCTTAGCTTCTCTAAGCTTACTTCATAATTCTACCTTCAATAAGTTTCTGAATTAAAATATTACTCCTCTGACCACTTTGACCAAGGTTTTGCTTTATTGTATAAGATATATATATATATATATATATATATATATATATATATATATATATATATATATATAGAAATATGATTTTGGCTTGGGCAAAAATTTCTTTTGCCTAATCTCATTAATTTATTTCCTTCAATACAAGAGCCTATACACCCAAAATTCAAGCTTTTATTTATTCCTATCTTATATGGTCGAATCTGATTGCACTAATCGCTCCTAGTTTATTCAATTAATATTTTAAGTGACCCACACTCAATTAATCAAATTTCTCTTATGATTTCCTAAATTAAATTATCTTAATTATCATTTAAAATTTTCTTATTACTAGTTTAATCTCCTATTTTTGTTCTCCAAGATATGAGGTTTTACAGTCTCCACTCCTTATAGGAATTTCTTCCTCAAAATTCAAATAATGTAAAGAAAGGATCCCTAGTCAAATAATTACACGAACCCCTTGATGTATAAAATCTTCATTAAGTAAAGTACATACAAATACAAAAGCTACACTAGTTTCCTACTAATGCAAACCACCAACTATCAAACATAATGCTTTAGTTCAATGACATACACGTATTTATATCATAACACAAATACACTTGTACCCTTACTAGTACATATAACAAATAACCAAAACATTGCTACAAACACGAATGTCTAAAACAATTTGAGATAGATATTTACTAACCTTATCCTTTATCTCCTGGGTACAATCATCCTTATCAACATTCCAGTAGATGCGAATAAGCCTAATAACTTTGTTACTTAGTACCTTGACGTACTATACCTTTTGTCCTTCTAAAATACATCAAATACAATTTATAGATAAGTCTTCAACCGCCCTTGGTTCTACAATGTACTTGGCTCGTGCCCACTTTTCCTTAAATGTGATATGTGAAAAACATTATGCACACTAGTGAAAAAAAAGGAAAAAATGGCTCAATACATAATTTTACCAATCTTCTCTAACATTGGAAATAGACAAATATTTCTAGGAGCCAATTACCCTACCTTCTCAAAGTGAACACCTCACATCGTTGAAGCTTGGAAGAATACATTGATATATATGTAAATGGAGCCTTTTTTATAATTTTTTCTTGAAGTACAACTGATATATACAATAGTTTAGAAAATAGTAATCAAGTACTCCTATCACTTGAAAACCAAAATTTGTCTGATAATGAGTGTGAAAGGTATCCATTAAAAAATTAAAAGAGCTAGTTGTTTTGATCAAATGAATTTGGATGTCTAGAAGATTTTGCATTTTGAAGATGTTGACATGAACTATGGAGATCAGGTTTGGCATATAATGATTAACTTCTTGTGCTTGTGCATAGTGAGGTTGGTGATGATTCAAAATCATTAAGCTCAGGGAGGAGGAGTGCTCGTATTAGTAGAGAGACCACTAGAGTATCGAGTGTTCCTGGTTCATTGTAAGAGGTTGATTCAGATTCAAGATCTTCTAGATCCGTGCGGAAGTATGCTCATATCCCTAGAGCAGCTGCTGGAGTTTCTAAGGATTTGGCTCAGGTATGAATCTTATTTTAGGTAGTACATATGGTTTTTATGGTTTAAATGTGTTAACTACTTGTGACATGCACTACTTTGCTAGGAATTTTTTTTTATATATGACGATGTTCAGCTAGGTACTGATTATATTAAAAGTAGGAAATTAAAGCTAGCTAGATCACTTAGACCAAGGGATACATTAGTTGGAATGTTATAGGTTTACACGAACTAGGAAAATGTAGTAAAATTAGGTCATTTTTTAAAGATAATAATATTGATATTTCTTTATTGCAAGAAAAAAATTAGAACACCCTGATTGTAAATTTTACAGGGGTTTAGGTGCTCCATATATTAACCATTGGGCTCATCTCCGTACCAAGGGTAGCTCTGAAGGGTTAGTCACTAGTTGGAAAGAAAACCGTGTTAAACTTTTACAAGCTAGTATGGAATTTCATTCGATACATTTAATTTTTTTATGATCTTAGTGATGGGACAGTTCTAAATGTTACTAATGTTTATGGACCAGATTCTAAATTGGACCGTAGGGTTCTTTGGAGTGAGTGTCTAAACTTTAGATCACTCGCTTTAGATCCATAGGCGATGGGTGGGAATTTTAATATCACTAAATTTCGAGGAGAATGAATCCCTAGAGAAGGAGACTTTTTCCTATGCAAGAGTTTGATCAATTCGTTATTAATAGTAATTTAACCGAACGTTAACTAAATAATAGATGGTTCACGTGGTCAAATAAAAGGATGACCCATCAATGGCTCTTTTAGATAGATTTTTTTATTAGTGATGAGGTGGAAGATAAATATCCTTTTTGTGAAGTGACTGGGCTTTTGAATATTTTGTCGGATCATTATCCAATTATTTGATCTTGTAGTAATTAAAATAATAGAAACAAAATATTTAGACTTGAAAAAATGAGGCTGTTAGAAAATAACTTTTTAGAATTAATTGCAGATAAATGGTTTGTTCCGAGTATCTATAATTATAAATTTTTAGGCAATATTACTAAAATATTTGTATGTAAAATTAGAGCTTTAGGAATATTTCAAAAGAAATGGAACAAAAATATTTTTGGCAATATAAGAATTAAAAATGATAAGTTATTTAATGAAATTCTAAAGCTAAATATAGAAGAATTTAGAAATTTAAATATTTTAGAAAAAAATATGCTTTCATACCTAAAAGTCAAATTAAATTAAATTCTAACATACGAATAACTAATGTGGAAACAAAGATCGAGGGTTCAATGAATAGATGAGGGTGATATGAATACTAATTTTTTTCCCATAAGCTAGCAAATGGTAGAAAACTTAGTAATACCATCAACTCTATTTTAATTAGTAATGTTGAGATTTTTGATTAAAAACAATTAAATTGGCATTTACTTACTATTATAAAAAATTTGAAACTAAAAATAAAATAGAATTATAATTAATTGGGATAATTGTTTACCTAATGACACTAGGTTCAACTTAGACGGATTGGTTTTTCCATTTACGAAGGAAGAAATATTGAGAGCTATAAAAGATATGCCAAATGATAAATCGCCTGGCCCTGATGAGATTTCTATATTATTTTACAAATTTTTTTATTGTGTTTTAAAATATGATTTAATTAATTTGTTTAAGGAATTTTATAAAGGTTCATTGCAATTAGGTAGGTTAATTTTGGGAATGTAATCTTATAACATAAGAAAGTGGGTGCAAATAAATTAAAAGATATTAGGCCTATTTTATTATTAAATTGTTCTTTCAAAATCATTTCTAAGGTTTTACCTAATCGGTCAAACTCTAAATGAATGAGTTAATTGATCTCAAATAGCGTTTATAGGTATACGTATTACTGGTGGGGTAGCAATAGATCAATAATTCATTAATCATTGTTGTAGAAGTAATATCACTTGTGCATTTTTAAAATTTGGTTGTGCAAAAAATTTTGATTCGACTGATTAATTTTCTTCATTGATTTATTATTACCTAAGGATTTCACTGTTAGATGGTTGAGCTAGATTATGTCTTTACTTAAAACTGGAAATTCAAGTATTGTGGTTAATGGTATATCGGGAAATAATGTTCAATTGAAATGTAGACTAAGGAATGGTGATCCATTATCATCTCTTTTGTTTAATTTAGCCGCGGATGTTTTAGCTTAGAATATTAAATTAGCCACTAGTAATGTGATTTAAAAAATGTAGAAAATGAAATTATGAGCAATGGCATTTCCATTCTTCATTTTTCGGATGATACCATGCTCTTTACATCCCATATGCCTAGACATATTATAGCACTTAAGTTTATATTATATAGTTTTGAGTTGCTCTTTGGACTATAGATCAATTTTGATAAGACTTCCCTGCTAGTTTTGGATGAAATGGATAAGATAGAGAATAAAGTCTCTTATACATTAAATTGTAAAATTATGAAATTTCCCATAGAATATTTAGGATTCTTAATAAGACCAACTAAACTCAAACACGATGACTGGTTAATAGTAATAGATAAAATTAACAAATACAAGATATTTAACCTTAAGCCTACATACCACTTTTCCAAATATCCATTTGATATGTAGTTTTAATTAATTGGTCTTAAAGTTTCTAATTAGACCACATAGACCACTTAGGCTCTAATACCATTGAAGTGGCCGACCCGACCTACAACGGATGAAATGGGTTGATTTTACAAAAAATTTCCTATTCGAATCATAGTGCGCTTTGAAGTCTAGTGGATTTCCTTAGATCCAATCTATTTTTTTTTACAAAATTATATTTGATTAATATTGTCTTATTCTTATTAATGAAATTCATGTTAATTATGTGCAAAATTTGAAATGGTATGAATATATCAAATGTATTCATATTTTAGAAGGTTTGAAAAAACATGTGAAATATATAGTGAGTGTAATCCTTTGGTGTTTAAGTATGGGAACAAACATGAAATAAGATCTAGATATTATCACATCAAGATACCAAAGGAAAGAGATGAAGGGGGCATCATTGTTTAATTCCACCTTTCCTATTTTGCAAACATTAATTAGTATTACGTCTAATTAACTTATAAGGGATGTTATATAATAATAATATGTTTAAAATGACAAAAGAAACAAATAATAAAACGGTGAATATATATATATATATATATATATATATATATATATAGGTTGATATTGAAATTTATATCTACCACGTATATATTATTGCCTCAATTTAAATTGTTCTATAAAAATAAATAAACAAACACATACACACACCATATGTTTCTAAAATGCAAGATTTAAGAATAAAAATAAAATATTGATATTTGGACACATATACGTATATACTGCTTAAGCTAAAATGATTTCAAATTCACTTAAAACAAACATCCATATTACATTAAACCTTCCCGAAGTATTTGTGCACGTGCTCACAAAAAGTCAAATGCTCACGCACACGCGTGCGCCCGCACACACACATTATATATATAATTTCTACCTAAATATAAAATTGGTTTTTAGATAGCCAATACTATCAAACCAAAATTGTATATGTCAAATTAAACAGGAAATCAACAATCTTTATGTTTAAGGTTAATTGAAAATTCAGAGAAACATCTAAATTACTAAATCATATAATATGTTTAGAATATTTTTATAGGTAATTAAAAATAAAGATTCATAACCTAAAACATTGTTTTATGCATGTATAAATTATGTTTTTAATTTATCATGTTAAAAACAAATCTAATTGTTTTGCAAGTTGTAAAAATTATATCACTAGTTCTAGATCAAGGTAAGGCAATGATATGAACATATAAAATTGTGATAGATATATTACATCTAAAAAAATTGAATTTAGAATGTACATTTCATGTGTGGCTAATAAATGACACTTTGATATGGAAATCTCTCGTTAGATACTGTATATGTGACGACCCGAACTCGATGCCCGATAAACGACATCGAAATCCGTATTGTCGGAGCTTGCAACAACATTAGATGAAAACAACACAGCGGAAACAAAGGATGATTACATTGATATACAATATAGATACAATGTCAGTTACATCATGATACAACATATCCATAAATATAAGAGACCATAAACAACAGCAGAAAAGATAACAACGGGAGAGATAACTCCAATATGATCTTCGATAGAAAGTGAATCCATAATCTGCAACTCCAAACCTAAACTCCAAAGCCAAAGCTCTAAACTTCAAGCTCGAACCACCATCAGCTAAACTTGTAGCAAATGGAATCCCAAACGCGATTGCCAAACCAAAAACTTCAAAGATCCAAAGACTGAAGAAGTTTTCCAAATGCTACCAAACCAAAGACTTCAAAAGCTATCGAATCTACCCCTATTATTTATTATCTGAAAGTCCCAACTCTAGAATGCCTGTGTGGAAAATTATAGGCACCCAAAGTTTAGGAAGGGAACAATAAACTCCGGGTCAGTCATGGGACTGGTATGAGCAAACGAAAATAGTTTTAAATAAAAACAAACAACAAAAGAATTTAAAACTGAAATCTGCAATGCTTTTTGTAAAATGAAACTACCATTAGGCCTCCCAGCACACACACCATGCAATTACACACTTAGGTGAGATTTCTCCTTATGATAGTCAAACATGCTTACTATGCAAAATCCTTTTTGATATTACTATTAGTGCATAGTGGAAAACATTTTGAAAGTATAATATTAATCTTTACCAGCATATGTACCATTATATTATGCCAGCTATAGCTACCACCTGAGGTGGCAGGTTATATAACTGCAATCATAAAGGGCGCGTATTGGTGATTGGATTTCCAACAAACGGTGAGGCTAAGGAACATCCTATTGCCACATGGGTACGCCTATGGAGGGACGCCCTGAGAACCTGCCCAGCTCTCCGCCAACACAAGACCGGTTTACCTCTTGCCTGGAAGTAACACCTACAAGTATGCCATCCCCGGTCGTTTGCGACCTTTATCCGAGGATCCTCAACCACAAAGCAACCACAAAGTAGTAAATTCGCAGTGTCCACATGAGTTAAGTATCTGGGCTCCATACCATGATACCACCCTTTTCCATAAGAAATGGACGTACTCAAGGGGCGCGACCCTTGATAAACTTGCCGCATCTTTCCTGTTTTGACCATTTTCGGGTTGTGAGGTCCTGATGTAGTCTTGTCCACAAAGCTACGCTTTTCATAAAAGCCATGCTTCGATCAACAAATGATCAGCACCACTTCGTATGCCACATTACCAAATTGGGAATGTATCACTAGTAACCATAAACTACATAACCTCTGAGCTCGTACGTCTCAGAGAAGGGTGTTAAGCTAAGAGAATAAATTCACCCCCACGAAACAGAAATTTATTTGATAGAGACCAGCTTTACATCTCAAAGTGTAATGTCAGACACACATCCATAAAAATCTGTTCCGGGTTCGTACAGAACCGAAGGCACTTCACAAAGAAGCCCTTACAATTCGAGTATTCACAATCCCAATCGGACTCCCCGTCATATATGGAGATCTCTATACCGTAGCTACTCAGTGTAGAGTCATTCAACTGGTAATCCTTTCGTTCTCGAAAATACCCGATCTTCACCACCAGTATTCAAATGCAATCTATAATGTCGTATCATTATTCGGAATGGGTTATATGACACAAGGTCCTCTCCTGGTTAAACCGAATAATGAGCGCAATATTCAAAAACATATGGATTTTGGAATTTCAGTTAAGTCATAACTTAAAACCCAAAATTTTCCTTTCAAATGGTTTAAACAAATTACCATTTTCAAATCTTTACAGAAAAAGATTCACTTCACAAAGTTCACCCATCTTTCACAAAGATTTATTCACAGATTTCAAAACAATTTCCCTTTCAATTGGATTAACTCATCCAATCTTTAAATCAAAGAGTTAATTCATAACTTTTAAAACCATTTCCAAAGATTCATTCTTAACTTGGAAAACCTTTTTAATTTCAAACTTGAAATCCTTTCAACATAAATTGGAAATCTTTTCTTTATATGAAAGCTATTATTAAACAAATAGTTTTCATTTTCGAGAAAATCCGATTACATTTGAACAAGTTAAAGCCCTTGGGTTAAATTCAAATTCCCAAAATAATACTTTAAAATGGGGTGAAACCCATATAAATAAATTATATAACTTGTATAACATTTTTAAATCATAATTTTCAAACATAGAATTCTATTTCAAATTTTGAATTAGATTATTTAATTTTCAAAATTTTATCAAGTTATTGAGAATAAACTTTTATCTTCAAAACTCCTTTTCAAAAGCTTTCCATAAGATCAAGTTTTTTCTAAAAAAGACTAAATCTTATGGAAATAAATCTTGGAAATTTATTTAAAATCTTGTAAATAATTTACTTTGAAAACTTGATCTAGATTCCCTTAAAAACTTATTTACTAAACAAACTTTAAAGTTAAACCAAAATTTATTCAAAAACTTATTAAATCTTCACGTTTAAAATAAGACTCGAACCATATTTATTACAATCCTGAGCTAAAATGATATTTTCCCGAGCAAAACTTCAGGCTTCACCAAATTTCAACGGCTTCGAGATATTCTCACGAGTAACACGAGCAAGAACCCGAGCGTATTATCATCTTCCTCAAAACCATTACCACCTCCAAATGCACAACTTTGCACGTACACGTGCACAACCACCCAAGCCTCCTCCGATCGTCGCCTCCGGCTCCAAAGCATCACCCACGACCTCGTCCATCAGCGCGACAACCCATAAGTATGAATCAAAGGCCGCAACGAAAAATCGATACTTGATCGAAAAACTAGAAAACACATACACCAGAAAAATAACCATCGCCGCCGATCTCGACCACGTCCTTTTTCGCTGACAACACCAGACTTACACCGCGACTTCCCGCTTCTAATCCCCCATTGCGATCACCTCCCATCACCCATGGCCATCGCGAAAGCTTCGAGAACATCATCATCCCAAACCGACTCTCGAACCCTAGCCTAGCTACAACCTCACTGCTCGGTCACCAGAAAAATCCATCTCCATTTTTCCTGTGATCAACCATCCACCGGCCATCTCCAGTCCAAGCCATAATCTCCCACTCGTTGTCGATCAATGGCAAAAGGCAAAAGTCCCGAAATCGAACAACTCTTGAATTCACTTCAAATACTAAATTAAAAATCACAAATTTTTACTTTAAAATTCATGATTCACTCACATGAATCAAGTGTTATAATCCAAAGATGAAATCATTGATATTGAATTTCAACTACATTTTTGATTTTACTGTAAATCCTAAATTTACAGAATATTTATCGAATATAAACACTTAAATTTATTTTTAAAAACAAGATTACCTTGTTACAATCAATTTCCTATCAAAAATCAAAGTCCATTAATGATTCATTTGGAAGGTAGGAATTTTTCTAATTGCTCTTGAACCAGAAATTGAATAGAGATCTATATTCTAATATATACATGCATTTTCCCAATACATGATAGGATTTAAGACCAAATTCAAGTTAAACATTAATGCACACACATTCACATCATGATTACACAGATATATTAGCACCAATTTTTTTACTTTTGAAAGTTTACTCACCTAGGATTTTGAAAGAAAAATAGAGGATAGAGATTCTGGAGTTTTGCTTGAACTCTTCTGCTGAGTTGAACCTGAAGCTTGATTTCTAGGTTGAAGATTTTAAACTTCTGTTTGAACCTTGGTTTCCAATTTTAAAAACTTTTGAATCTGAGGATGTTTTAGGTTTGGATTTGAAACTTGCCTTAAATTGAAGATTGAAGCTTTGATTTTTTTTGAACTATACTTTATTTACATGTTTTTTTGAATTGGATTTGTAGCCTGATTTGCTTTAGGTTTTGATCTATAGTTTTTGTTTTGATATTGAGATGATTTTGTTTCTTTTTTCTTCTTCTTTGTTTTAGAAAGTGAAGATAGGAAAGGAAATGAAGATGAATGATATAAGTTTATATAGGTTTAAATTAAGTTTTATGAAAAATAAAAGAAAAATAAAAAAAAAGTTGACACTTGTCATTTACTTTATTTAATTTGCTAACACATGTTATTAAGAATAATTATAAGTTAATACATGTAACTTGCATGCATAAATAAATTTTTAAATGTTTTATAAAGCCTTTAAAATCAATTTCTTAATTAATAAATAAATAATTTCATTTATATAAATAAATTTCTCTAAAAGGAAAATAATATAAAATTGTTTATGTTTTAAACAAAATCATATAAAAGTACATTTTAAAACCAAAATATAAGATATATATATATCTCTTTTGAATTTCAAATTCTAATATCCAAATTCAAATTAAATTTCAAACCCAATTTAAAAAAATCAATTTCATATATATATATATATATATATATACACATATATATGTTTTTAATAAACCCAAATGCAAATTTTAAAATCCAATTTATCTTCCAAATACATTTATTTTTGAGTTTTCAAATTCAAATTTCAATTAAAAATCAAAATATAAATAAAAAAAATTAATATTTTATTTTATTTTGGAAAAACTCAATTTAATTCACAATTTAATTTCAAAAATTAAATTAATTATCAAATTAAACTTGGCTAAAATCCGGGAATGTTACAGTATACACACGCCATTTTGCATGAGAAGGATGAACTTCGTTGACTTTATATTTATTTGATATTTTTATATGTTATGAAGTTGATCTTTAGTGTGTAAAATCCTGTTTAATATTTTCTTAAGCAGTACCATTTAGTAACAATAATCTATACATATTCTATTCTTCGACACTATATCACTTTGGATTTATGAAATTTTGTTTTGGTTAAAATTTTAGAATCATCCTTGGTCAACTTTGTTAGTCCACAAACAAAGTCCTTGGTTCAATAATAATATGTATTATTAACCCTACTACACTAGCCAAAGATTTTTGATTTCAAGTTAACTACGGCTGACAGTGATATCAACCTCGTACAATCAAGAAGATGAATCTTGTATTGAATAATGTTTCACTTCCATTGCTTCAAATTAGACCGAAGGATAGTCACTCAAAGGATGCCGTGCCATCGTTTAACTATTATTAAAGTGGAATTTCCATATTGAAGCTCAATCGTATTATCAATTCGTAAGAATTGTGTAACATCATCACTCAGAGATTTCTGATTTGATTAAGTTTTTATTAAGTGCGAAACTCTTGGAGGTGTCATTTCATTGTTATCCGTTAAATATTATTAGGTAATCCCTTAGTGCCCTTGGCATCTATGAGTAATACACTACCAAACATTTAGAGAGCGTTACATACTCTAGTCTTAATGGATGCATCTTCTATCTCAAGACATCCCAACCATGAATATTTAAATATCATTTTATTTTATATTATCATAATTTTCTCATGATTAAAACTTGTTGTAGTTAGCGTAATATAATATATCATTCAAGGATTTTTAGTTTTATATACTTAAATTAATTGCTTAATTAATTTATCAAAATACAATAAAAATAGAGCAGATAATAAAAACCATTTTTTCAAATGAGGTTTATTATATAGTTAATAATTTATAGTACATTATAGAATTATCCTTAGGACATACCCTTGACTCTCCATTCCTAATGTCTTCTATTCCTCGATCATGACTAACACTCCATTCTGCCGCTTTATACTTTATGCATCGATATATTCATTCCCCTTTCCCAATATATAATTGATATCAAAGTCGTATGCTGCCAATAACCTAACCACTTTTGTTGCCTTGTTTTTGATTCCTTTCAAGGGAAAAGATGCTTTAGGGACTTATGGTTCGTATATAACTCGAACCTTTTTTATCAGAAGATAATGCCTCTAAATCTTCAACGCGAAGATCACCACAGCCAATTAAAAATCTTTAGTAGGATATTGAATTTCATGTGGCCTAAACTGCCTATATGCATAAGCTCTGTAACATCCCTACTTGGAGGTCCAAAACAACGGCTACAAATGCTGCAGTCGTCCATAGTTATTAATCCTCAGCGACCAAATACAGTATTGTTAGCTACATTGATATACATAAACACATGGATATGTAAAAATTATATAATCACAAAATAACTTTTACATTCCATTTCAAAGCACTTCAAATTAATTACATAATCCCAATACAAGTACCACGTTTAGAGAAAATATACTTATTACAACAAACACTAAGAGCGACATATGAAGATACCCCCTTGGATGATCAGAGTATATATAGGAAATTAAACAACTTTGCATTTACAAGAACAATATAGCGGAATCAAAATAAAACAAAACTCTAAATAGCTACCATGCCTCTTGCATATCTCTGGAAGCTTATTCGTCTAAAGATGTATCTGAAAACCTCAACTCTTAAACTATTCAAAATCAGTTGAGGACCCAAAAGTTTAAGGGGAAGACATAAACTTCGAGTCAGTCATAAAGCCTGGTATGAATAATAATATACCATCTTAAACAATTTTGATATCGAGTGAGACCACGCCGCTTTGCGAAACGGGTTTTTCCCTCGCTAGTATCCTAAAAACTTTATAAAACAATATACTGCGCTTTTGCACCCATAATAGTCAAACAGATCACAATAATATGATGATATGAAAAACAAGTAATTCAATTCCGGATTTCCCATCGCCATTCGTTTTGACAATCTGTCTCAGTTATAATCTCTAGAGTCACTATTAACCCAATAGTTTTCATGGGCTTTCCAATAACTACTGAATGTTTATGGACTCCGTGTCCAGTTTCATAGTTTTCATGGACTTACTATTAATCTGTGTAATTTATGGACTCCCTGTCCTATTTCGTAGTTTTCATAGGATCACTAAGAACCTATTGGCCCCTGCTATTAACAATATTGTTCCATGGGTTCTCCTTGAACCTATTGGTAACTCCAATAACTTCCCTCTTATCCTAGTTTTCATGGGTTGACTAGGAACAAATTGACGTCTGTCAATAACTTAATCCGAATATAGTTTTCATGGGTTTACTACAAACCCATTGGCTCCTGCCAATAACTCAATCTAATCATAGTTTTCATTGGTTTACTATGAACCCATTCTAACAACTTCTTTTATGTATAGTTTTCATGGGTTTACTATGAACCTGTTTCTCTGACAACTTCTTTAATCATTTTTTTGGCAACCTATATTATGGTTTTCCTAACCTTTTAGATGCAATTCTACACATTCAGGAGTTAACTTAATTTATATTCACTACCGGGTCAACCTAGTTTGCTATTCTGCCATTTCTCACCAAAGTACAGTTATGGGTCCATTACAATGTGTGTGTGTGTGTATATATATATGAAGAAGTAAACAGAATAACATAACAATATCAACACTTGTGGTTTAATATCCTTAAAATCCTTTTATAACACTTGGTTATTAATCAAGGAAAACTTCTTCAAAACCTCCATACTTAAAATCATTTTCAAAATCTCTTTGTTTATGCCATGGTTTTCCTTTAAAATGAGATTTTGGGTTATTTGTTTTGAAAACTAAGGCTTTTGAAACTGTAAAACATAACTTTCGAAACCCTTGAATAACTTCCTTCGAAAGCATAGAAACATCTTTTTAACATATGACATATAAACCTTTCAAATCTCTTTAAATCATCTCTTTCGAAACCAAATCATACCTTTTGAAAGTGTCAAAACAATACTTAACACTCCTTAGAAACATAGCTTCGAAGCCAATGTGAGTACCTCTTCCAAAACAATTGGGTTTATTTAAAAACATCTTTTGGGTCAAAGTGAATATATACAAAAGTATCCCTTTTGAAAACTTTAATCTTCATATAATTTTTTTGAAGGAAAGTTTGATGGCGTCAGCATTATCCTTTTAAAAGCTTCAAAACATTTAAGTAAAACATTGAAGGTTAGCATCGAAACCCCTTTTTGAAACCATTACCTTCGAAACCCTTGAACCTTTTGAATGCTCTTAGGAAGTTTCTTAGTACATATATAAAACAAAAGCTTCCTTTTTAAAGCGTTGATGGCTTCAATTCATTCGAAAGGCAAAAGAATGGTAGAAGGGCTTCTACTAGGTCGGAACCACCATTTTTGTAAGTATTATTTTTTAAACAAGGGACTCATTCAAAAGCTTATATCTAAAAATGAAAGATGACAACCTTCTTTGAAAGCTATTTAGAAAACTCCTTTCGATAGCATATGTTTCAACTCCTTCAAAAGCTTTAACAAAACAAAGTCATTCACTAACATTTAAAAGCAAGCAAAGGTTTCGTTTTCATCGATAGCTATATTTCGACACCATGCCTTAAACATTCCTCCAATCCACTACGTACCCATGTTGTTACCTTGCGTATTGGTTTCACATTTGTGTGGTTTCGACTTGATTGAAGGAAGAAGCTACAAGTCGAATGGTGCTTCTAATAAAGGAGGAACTCATTTTTCTGGGTAAAAGTTGATTAATGCTAATTAAAGAAAATAATTTCTAACTAGCCTTTCTATGTATAAACATGTGATTGTTTGCCTCAACTTTTCAAATTCTTTACCAAAATAACTTCCAAATAATTTCAGATCTAAATCTAGATTAATTTAACAAATTAGCCCTTCCATTAAGCAAAATAATTAAATCATTTAGGTCCTCCTTTCAAAATAATTTAATACTCATAGTAAATCGCTAAGGAAAAATCCCTAAAAATCGCAGATATTCAATTTTAATATGCTATCTAACATACCTACATTTTAGACTCAAGTTCTCGATATAATTTCTAAAATAAATTTCTAAACCAATTAACTATATTTCCTTTAAAAACTCATAATAACCTTTTCATAGCTTGGAAAAATATCAAAATTAAAACGCAACTCCAAAATCATATTTTACATGATATATAAATTCCTTTTGGCATTCGAAATCATCTATAATCGATTTTACCTTAAAAACAGAATAAATCCATATAAAACAATTTGATTTAAATCAAACATGTTATAAATCCAAATATATCATCATCCAAACCATCATTAAAATGAATTTAATCTTAAACCCGAAAGCAAATAATTATAAAAAAAATAGACATTGTATAAATTATTATTTACCTTGATTAGAATAAGGAGATTGGATTGATATTTATTCCCCTTGCTTTAATTCTAAGCTTTACTTGAATTTTCTTCCTCTTTAATAATGGATGGCTCCTCTTCTATGTTTTTAAGTTTTGTGAAAATGAGAAATGAACGTGAATGGAGGGTGCAGCCGTGGATATACATACATACGTACATACACATACATACATACATACATACATACATACATACATACATACATACATACATACATACATACATACATACATACATACATACATACATACATACATACATATGGGTTATGGTGGTGCAGCTATTTCCCATTATACCCTTGTCTAAATTAATTTACTTACAGAAAAATCTTAAGCCTATTTATTTAATTATGCTCAGCCCTTAGTTTTATTTTCAAATCTCAATCCCTTTATCACTCTAATTATTTATAATATTCTATTTAATTTATGTAAATAAATCTCTTGAATAATGTTATTAAAATTAGGGGTGTTACACTATCACTCTTCCCTTCTACATTAGTACTGCTCCCAATTTTGTTCCTTAAGCATCAGTATAAACTACTAATTCTCGATTTCCTTCGTGTATGAGGAAGATTGGTATTTTTCTCTAATTTCTTCAGCTCCTGAAATGATCATTCACACCTTGCAGCCCTATTAGGGTAGAAATTAGACTAGGTTAGTTATATAAAGAGGAAGCAAAGGTATAGTCAAATTTATCTTCATAATAGAGTACACAAAGGCATTCCATCACATATTAAATGGGAACTGCCTTGCAAATCAAACTAATGCTTGTCCTTTACAATAAAATTGTCAGCTACAACTTGCTCTAACAGTCATGGATTCCTAATTCAGTGCTCTCCTTACAAAGTGGGAAATTTATGAAAATGAAGGAGAAGGAGGACTTGAGAAATTAGATCCATTTTGGAGGATTACCACTGTATTTATAGAGAATTGGAGTGGTTAGATTTCTGACACATGGCACCTCATTAGAAGTTGGTAGCCCAGATTAGTCCATGTGGCGCACGATCAGACATGACATGTGGCACACTTATCAGATGATCATATGCGATTATTCTCTCAAAATCTTGCACCTTGGCTCCAACTTTTGTTCCAAATAGCAAGCGGTGACGCTAACTCATCGCGATGGCGTGGATTTGCTATGGATTTTAGTTTGTGAGTTATGCATGCCAACGTCTTGGAAACCTTTTAGGACGACTTGAATCACCTCTCTTAGGATTTCTTTTGATAGCATGTTGAAACTCCTAGAACTACAGGCGGTGGCTTCATTGAATTCCTCGTGACTGCTTCACTTTGTTCACATGTAAGAAAACTTTCTCCGATGGCTTACTTTCCCACTTGGATGATGATACACAAAGGCTATGTTAGATTTTTTTGCAATGGCCCTTCTACATTGGCGAGGAATGGCTTTACAAACATATAGTGAGGGTTCCATCTTCAAAGTCATCATATAAAAGCTTCCTGCAGTTGTTCTATAAATTTTTCTTGATAGCCCGTAGAGAACTCTTTGTGTTGGCATTTTTGAGCTCTTAGCGATGACTTTGCTTTTAGCTTGAGTATAGTAAGCGACGACCTTTGGAGAATCTTGATGATGGCTTTGTGGAACTTCCGACGACGACCTTTAAAGACTCTTGGAGATGGGTTTTGGTAATTTTGGTGACAACAGTGCTTTAATGCTTAAAAATAGCGAGTGATGTCCCCATGGAACTTCCAATGACGGCTAGCATGTTTGAGATATAACAAGTCCGTATGAACTTCTTGTCCTTTCTACTCAACTTAGTCAAGGGTGATGCTATCCGCAAGAAATCCTTAATGAATCTAAAATAATAGCCAGCCAACTTAAGAAACTTCTTACTAGGTTAAAAATCTCTGGTCTCTTCTAATCAGTAACAGTCTCTATTTCGATGGATCCACTGCTTATCCATCCTCTGACATAACTTGATTAAGAAACTTAACTTCTCGTTTTCAAAAATGACACGTCAAAAACTTCGCCGTCAATTTGCATTGTATCAAGGTCTCCAACACCAATCTAAGATGGATTTCATGGTCTGTCTCATCTTTAGAATGGACCAAAATAACATCAATGAAGACTACCCCGAATTTATCCGACTGATTGTAAATGATTGAATTCATAAGATATATTAAGAATTCAGGGGCATTAGTTTATCCAAAGGGAATAGTTAACACTCCTATGAACCATACCTTGTTCTCAATACGGTCAATGGAACATTATTTTGAGCAATCCTAAGTTGATGGAATCCCATTGCTAAATATTACTGTTAGAATATTCTAGCTCCCCTAAACTAGTTAAACAAGTCATATATCTTAGGCAGTGGATAATGATTCTTCATTGTCAGCTCAGCCAATTTTCTACAGTCGATACACATCCAAATTGGTCCATCAGACTTCCTCACAAATACTATGGATTCTTTTGATTGTGAAGTACTTTGTAGTAATGAACATTTTATACTCAAGTTCCACTGTCCAACTTCTTTAATTCCTCCACCTCCTTGGGTGGCATTTTGCTAGGAGGTTTACTAATAAAATGAACCCCTACTATCAAATCTACTCGGAATTCATATCTCTTCTTGGCGGTGATCTCATTACTTATTCGAAATACTTGTTGAATTACCAAACTCATAGTACTGTTCTAATCTTATCTTCCATTCCATAAAATGTAATTCTAGACCTATCCTTCATTACATCCAATGCCATCATAACTCTTTCTCCTCCTCTTAGATTAACAAAGTTGATAATTCTATCAACAATTTGGATTCTTGCATCTTTTGTCCAAACTAGTCCTCCAAAAATACCTATACCATATGAAGTCAAACATATATAGGCCACAAACAAAAAAACGTCCACATAGTAAACTCAAAGTTATTTCCCTTAATTCAAGAGTGGAATAACCATATATCGGATTAACTACATGTAATGACATAGTCAAATAGCAGCTCCTAATTCTAACTTATCAACCAAGCATTTTGAAGTGAAAGAGTATGTAACCCCAGTATAAAGAAGAACTCAAATTGTAACGCTTGAAATCAAAAGCATATCTTCATGCACAACACCCTTGCCTTTTCTTCAAACATTAGTATAGTTGAAGGTCCCTCAAATGCATAAACCTTTTCCTATTTCAATTCTGGGTAATCTTTCTTCTTATGGCTAGGCTTATTATGGTTAATATACTTGCCCTTTTCCTTATTCTCTCCTTGTGTACATTTAGTAGAGTATTGACCCTTCTACCTACAGATGAAACAAGTAATATTCACCATATTTGACCTACGAGCTTCTCCTTTGAGGTCTTTCCTCTTATCTAGATCTTACTCCACTTATGATTTGTGTTAAACCACTTCTACCCACTTTGGGTCTCAGATTAACTGTGACGACTCAGAATTTTAGGCATTTGAAATTGGAATATTTAATTAATTTTAAATATTTAAAAGTTAGTTTCTAACTTGAATTTCAAATACCGCTATTTATTGGATAATTTAAATATTGAATTTAATAATGGGAATTGGGTAAGATGTTGACATGGAATTTTAAGCGTGATAAAAATAATTTAAAGGCTGTAAAATTTGTAATGTTGTTACTGAAGGTAATAAAATGGTTGGAATTTAATTTAAAGGTGATTTGTTCAGTTTTAATAATATATCGTTTAGATTGATATTTAAAAATAGCCTACTGAGGCACAGTCTCGGAATTTGACAAAACCAGTTCCATTGGATCCGTAATAGTTAGTTATTACCGAATTTCAATTTTCATAGCAACCGGAGTTGTCGTTTGACCCTAGCAGCTAAAAACGCAGAGAAACTATTTTAATCGATTTAATTTAAAATTGGTCGTTTATTTCCGTAACTTGCACCTATGACCGAATTAGGTTTCGAGACACGTTCCATCGTGTTCGGAATACGGGTAAATCCTTATAAACACCTGGCGGCATGTCTGATTTGGAGCTCGAGATTTTGAGTTACGCGAAGCATGATATTTTGGAAATAAAATTTTTTTATTTTTAAAAGGTCAACCCAGCCACCCTAATTGTACTCGAGCCACCCTAGACCTGAATTGCGTCGACCTAGCTATCTCCTTTCTTTTTATAGTTTGCCGAATATTTTTGAAACCCAGATCGAAACTCCACGAGAAAAAAAAATGAAAAATGAATGGCGACTGAAATTCATAAAATCAGTTGCGTCTTGCTCCTCTTCCATTCTTCGATCGCTTATGAAGGAAATCACAACCGAATAGTACTCGTTCGAATTCGATATTTCGCTCCTCAGTTCTATCACGAATCGGTGGCTGGAGGTAGAGTTTGGGGTTTTGTGCTGTGTGGAGGCAAGGGATGCGTCAGTTGGCCCGTGAGCTCGAGGTCACGACGATTGGAATGAGTATGGTGGTGACCGCGTTTAAGGTGGTTTGAACTAGTGTTTCGACTTGCGGTTGATCGAGGTGGAGAGGGGGGATTTGTAGTGTCGTTTTCGAGTGGATAGTGACGTTTTGAAGCTCGGGTCGATTTCAGTAACTCTGAGATTGGCGAGTTCGTCGGAGGCAGTTGTGGGCGCTAAATAGGGTTCAATGCTCGTAGATGCACGAGTTCATTCCCAGAAAGCGAGAGGCATCGAGAGAAGGTATAAACTAACCTAAGTTTTTTTAAAAATAAATTTTGAATTAGTTAATTACGAAATTTTTTATATATAGGTAATTTAGGATTTAATTCTAAGTGTTATTATTTATTTAATTTCAGATCGAAGAAAAATAATAATTACATTAAGATAAGTGTAATTTTTCCAATTTATATATTCAAATACAGAAAAGATTTTATATAGAAAGGAGTTTGAAAGAAATATATAGGAATTTTAAATAATTGAATTTTTTTATATAAAATTAAACTTTTGAATCGGTATAATTTAAGTTTTAAAATATTTGTAGTTTTAAAGAAAGTAAAATAAATATACATTTACACATTTTTACTAGTTTATTTTAAATAATATTGTTTGCGTCAAAATTGGTCACAAACACCCGATATCGTGAAAGCACCCATTTATGAACACAAATTAGCAACAATCAATATAGAACTCAGATCTAAGCAATAACAATCAAAATAATTCACAAATAACAATCGCAAACACGGGATTTATCGTGGTTCGGCGATCTTGCCTACGTCCACTCTGAAGCTTATGTCTTTATTGATTCACTTGATGATTCCAATCGATTACAGCGGATTACAATATAGCATTCAAATCTGATTACAACAACGATAATGGAGTATGGAATTGAATCCGGCAGAGTCTGGACGTTGAATCGCCAAAAGATTCCCTTTTCTGAAGGCTTCAGGGTGCTATTTATAGGCGTAGGAGGCCCAGATCTCGCACAAACTTTGGGAGACTTTTTCTGGCACGTGAGTGTGCCCACGCGACCGACCCCACCAAGTTTTGACTCGATCTGAGATCGATACGAAGTGATTTCGTAACCATCAAAAAATGACCGAATCGAGCTGAAACTTGGCAGGAACAATGTTTACCTTGTATGGAAGCTACTGTGAAAATTTCATTGCATTTGGCCATGTGGTTTGGTAGATATGATCGATTCGAGTTGATATGTTTCCGTTGGCTGTTTGGTTCGAACCCATTAGTTCGAACCGATACGTTCGAATCGACCTTGTCACGTGGTTCTTTGGTGACGTGGCGCGCGCTCCTCGCATCGATCCTATTTTTTCTCCGAGTTGACCGCTTTGCATCCATGAATTTCGCCTCGTTCGTATCGTGTGCCCCGACCCAATTCGCATTGATGGATTCGAATCATGGATCGAAACGAAGGGGATCGAGACGAACCAAGTGGATACGAACAGGGCAGATTTCATGGATACGAAGTAATGATCTGGCACTCTTGATGGATGCGAGGACGATCGATACGAAGCAGCGCTTTGGCATGAGACCGATCGATTCGAAGTAGGGTATGCCAATGGATACGAATGATGGATTCGAACTGCTCCGACTCAATGGATACGAACGTGCTGAGTGGATGTCCATTTGATCGATTCGAAACCGATCGATTCGAACTGACCGATATCATGCCTGATCGGTTCGAACTCGATCGACTCGAGGCATATGCAAACCGATGGATTCGAACAAGACAAACAATGATGGATACGAATCCTATGGATTCGAAATGAGCATCGCCTCAACTTTTTGATGGGTACGAACAGCATACTTTGGCTAACTTGCATCAATCATATCTCATTCATACGAACTCCAATTAACCTGAAATTTGGAACACTGGCTCTCATGGCCTTGCCTGTCATGTCCTACCAATTGTAGCCTGATCTGGGCTCGGAAAAAATTCATCGATATCCATGGTGAAGCAAAGTACAACCAATCTTTGAGATGAACTGTCTTTGGTTTTCGACCGATCTTTTGGTATCACGGCTTTACCAAAAAGCGGGATAACAAATATTTGGGAGATTAAATTATTCAATTTGTTTTTGGAACTTAAAATTTATTTGTTAAAAGAAAAAAAGATTGGTTTAAATAAAATTTGGGTTAATTAAATTTATTTAAGGGAAATTAAATGTTCGGTTAATTCAAGTATTAACAATCACCTAATGTTTATACAAGGTCCATATATCGTGAAGGCAATAGTTGGGATTGAAGTTGATTGCAAACGAAATCAGAGGTGAGTTAATCTCACTCCCTTGGATGTTTATTTTAATTTACATGGTTAATTTAAACAATTGATTGAATGATTGAATTTGTGATGCCCCACCTCTATACCCACGCTAGCCAAGGACACCACGATGTAATGCTGTCAACTAGCATGGAGAATAAGGCTGTTGAGGAGCGACCATCTGTATAAATGCTTTGTGTGCGTACCGATATGCCAGATAAAATATAACTTGCATTCTTTTCAAGAGAAAATCCGACATACCGACACAAACTCAAAGCTACTACACAGTGACTATAATATCTTCGGAAACAAATATAGAAATAAACATAACATAAATCAGTCACAGATAATTCATATCAAAAAGGCGGAAATAGACATGAATATATATATAACACGTAAAAGTGTTCATCAGAGTAGTGGTCTAGAAGATCCTCAACGACACAAAAGAATAGAAACACATGCTATACAAAAGAATAAGTGCACAACTATGAGTCTATATCTCAAACGTATACAACCAAAAACTTCTAATCTAAGTAGTTAACCAAAAGTCAGGATGATAATCCTAGAAGTGAAGTCAAGCAGAAGCACCTGTAACATCTCGGTCAGACCCGAGTATTATTTAATAAGAAAATAATAAACAAATCAGTCTAGCTATAAATATCAGATGAAATAATATAGTATAAGAGGTATGACTAAACGCATAATAATCACAATGCCAACCTGTGATAAATAAGTAATTGAAAATCAACAAGAGATTAATCAATATCACAAAAATCTTCTCAAAGTTCAAAAGGAATGTCATACTCCTTATTTCATTCACCAAGCCACAAATATTGACAACATATAAATGCCAATCATAAAATTGGTGAAATTCAAATTCTAGAAATCATCAATAGAAATCCAGAAATCACAAAAGTGATCGTAGAAACGATCAATCACAAAAAGGGGGAGGCCTATGACAAAAAGGGAGCATGAAAACTCACCGACACGTGTATCACCAAACAGGACGCTATCCCATGGTCACTAACTATAGAGCCGGTGCAATGACGTAGTACAACGGTACGCCCGAGGAACCAGAAATCGAATAGTTCGAAACAGCGACGTAGTACAACGGTACGCCCGAAAAACCGAACTCCATAAAAACGTGGGTCGCTAGCCCACAAGAATTGGGTCGAAACCCCAAGAAATAAATAGGTCGTTAGCCTATAATAAAAATGAGATGAAACTCGCTAAAACATAGGTCGTTAACCTATAAAAGAAATGAGACGAAATCAATAAAACGAGGTACCGTCCCCTACGTGGACGAAGAAACATAGCATGACGCTAGTCTAAATCACAAAAATGATCCTCAATGATCATCAAGAAAGTGTCAATCACTCTAAGCTAGTAAATATATGAGCTTAGCTTCATGTCCCATAACCACTAGCTTAACTTAAATATTTACGAACAAATTGTAGATCTCCACTAGAAAATTGTCACAAGAGATTCAATCGAACGAGTCCAAGAATTAACCAACGAAGTAAACGCAAGCGTTTCATACCACTCGTTTTACTAAGCTATTTAATTAGATTTCTCATACGAGTGAGGAAAAGGTTTGTATATACTAATAGATTGGAAAATGGTTTTAATAAATGAGCTTTGTATTAAAATAGTGTTGAAATCATTTTGATGACAGAGTTTTGATATTTACCACTAGTATAGAATCCTTTATATTTTTAAAGTGATAAATCACAAAAATGATTGTAAAACAATCAATCACTGAAATTCACATTTGAAGACGTGAATAAAAATCCATAGAAATCGATACCGAATCCATCAACATGGGTATTTCTAAAATTCCCGAAGAGAAGATGTCATCAAAGTCAATAACAAATGATAATAACAAATAGGGAAAGAACACGAATCGATTAGACTTGGAAACCACGCAAAATATGCGAAATAGGCAAAATAGCAACAGGTCGGTCGGCCGGCTACAGAGCTCGGTCGACCGGACCCTGTTCTGGAAAATTTCTCTGGAAGCAGCTCGGTCGACTTACCTCTTTAGCTGGTCGACCGGACCAGAGACAGAAAAGTGCTTATGCACTTTGGTAGCTGGTCGGTCGGCCGGCTACAGAGCTCGGTCGGCCGAACCTGATGTTCTGCAAATTGAAACCCATTTCAAATGAGGTGCAAACTCCTTCAATTTGCAAACGGACAAGCACGAACGCTAGAGGTTTACGCCTATCGGCTACCCGGTCCCATAAGCTCATCGATTCATCACCAAAACATGATCAAAACATCAAAGTTATGATTTTTAAAGATTTGAACTCAAAATGCCGAAAATTGGAATATTCACCAATTCAATCCTAACAAAAAGCAAATGCACAAGAATAAGTGTTAGGAATTCATACCTAACAATCGAAGATAGTTATAGACTAAGATGTGAGATAAAAATCTCACCTTTTCACAAAATCAAAGAAGAAGAAGCTATGGAGCAATGGCAAGAACAATCACTCTCCAATTCCAACCCAACAAGCTTGAATCTAAGTTTAAAAGAGAAACATTTCCTAAATTAGGTTTAGGAAATTTCTGAAATTGAATGGAGAAAGAGTTGGAGAAGATGAAGAGAAGGCTTACCAAAGTTTCTTCTTTTAGTTTGGAGCTAGAGCTTTATTTGCAAAAGAAAACTAGGGCTTGAGTTTCAATTTCCCATTCCACTCTCCATTGTTATAAAAGTTTGAGTATTGGGAATATAGAAAGGAAGTAAATGAATAGTAGAGGGTTGGGACTGAGTTAATAAGTGGTGTTAATGGGCTCAGCCCAAACCAAAGCCCTAAGTGAAAAGTGGCAAAATTCCACTAACTCCAAGCAAATCAAAGTTTATACTTAAAAAGATCGCAAACGGCGTTTTGAACTCAATGGAGGTAGTCCCGAGTCCTAATTCGACCGTATGCAAAAAGTAGCTTTTCGGACTATAATCCGACTAACGATGAAATTTTTAAATATGAAATCAATAAATATGCGGGTTGTTACAGAATTGATTTGATGTGCACTAATGATCAGGCGACTTTGGTTTTGGTTGGTTCTGGAGTTAATTGTTGCTTGACTCGAAGTATTTGGGTGTTAAATTGTTCTAAAGTCAAGTCATAAATAAGAAAATGTTTCCATTTTAATGTTAATAAGGGTTTAATGATTTGTGATTCTAGAAGGATAATTAAAATGGATAATTAATTAATTCAATTAATCAATGATTTGGGTTGATTAATTTAGTAATTAAGGGTTTCAATTAATTAATTAAGGTTTAAGTTAATTTATTAAGTTTAATTAATTTAGAATAATCAATGGATGGTTTGATAGGTAATTACTGAATGTAATTAATAAAATATAATTACTGTTGGAAATTAATTAGGAAATTAATTAAGATAGTTAATTAAAGAGTAATTAATTTATTTAATGAAGTAAATCAAAGGTAGATAATTACAGGTTGAGAGAAATCAAGAATAATTAATATTTACGATTTAATTATTGATTTATTATTTAATGTAATTAATATAGATCAGGATAAATTGAAATATAATTGGAAATCATTTATTTAGATAATTAACGATGTAATTATAGATTGATTAATTAAGATGAATTAATCAATAATAAGTGACTTATGAGAAGTTAATTAATATAAGTGATTAAGGATTAATGTAATTAAAATACTTAATTAATTCATGAAGTAGTTAAGACTGCTTATTGTTTTTGGTTAAGGATAATTAATATTTTGAAATTAATTGAAGATAATTACTTGAATGTAATTAAAGGATAACTAATTCAGGTTGATTAATTAATTTGAATAATGAATGGATGATTGATTAGAAATTAATTAATGACAAGTGAAGAAATTTACGTGATTGAGGTTAGTAATTCAATTAGAATTAATTAAATTAATTTTGGTAGCGATCAAGGTTTGCTTATGAATGATTGAATGGCATTGGATGCTTTGAATGATTTGATATCTCTGATATGAAATGTTGTGTATTTCATTTGGATAATTTGGGTTAGGATGACATAAGATACGAAGAAACCGGGATCGGGTATTAGGAAATACTCGGAATCACTTCGAATTTTACAGATTGATATGTGAAATCAATAGGCTGAAATGAAGTGACTTAAATGAATTGGACTATTTAAATTTAAATTTAAATTTTGGTACTTAGAAAATTGGGGTGTGAAACAAGTGATTTCTATAACAAATTGTGAATTTGTAAACTAATACGAGTTACCCAGGGTTTTATTTAAGTTGTATGCTTTGTATTTCATGTTAGTTGGGTTTACTCATGCTGGTTTCCTGCCTAACCAGGGTGTTACTTTGGTGTAATGCTCGGGTCAGACCGAGTATTACAGATTTTCTGGTAGGGACGTTCTGGAGCTCAAGAGGCGAGCTGGATGGCAAGAACGTATAGTATATTTCCCTGTATTCATATTATTGTATATCTGAGACGTGATGATTGTATATATCCAGTGTCTATATATATGTGTGTAACTCTGATGTATTATAAATGTACTTTGACAGATACATAATTCTTTTGTAAACTGTTATTATTTATTATTATATGTAATCCCCTGCGAATGTGAGATGTTGATGTTTCTGATATTCTTCTTCTTCTTCTATCTCTTTCTTCTTTTTTCCTAACTATCTGGAATTTTCGGGTTTGAAAATTTCGGGTTGTTACCGTTGGTATCATAGCTGAAAGGTTAAGCGAGAACATTAGCTCTGGTGGGGATTACTCATTAAATAGAGTCCGAAGTACTCTAGGATGGGTTGAGTGTATATATATATATATATATATATATATGAGAGCGTACTTGTTATTTTCTTATATAAAGGTTTTAAATGTTTTTATCTAAAAATATATTTTGATATATAAAGCACTATTTCCTTCTAATAAATATTAAGGTGATTGGTTGTTAAATTAATAGAATTAAATTAAGAAGTAATATATAATACAACCAAACTGAAATGTTGAACTGGAATTAAATTAATTGGTAACTGAAATACAACCAAATTAAAATTAAATTAAATTGTTTAAAAACTTTTAATAAAGGTTAATTTAGTTTAAAAAGTTATACCAACCTTTGAGAATTTAACTGGAATTTATATAATTCGATATGGTTTAAAATTGAGATTGAAATTTAATTAGTTCAAAATTGAATCTGATTTAAATTAATTGGATTTACGATTGAAGATGTATAAGTTTAAGAAAAATTTAAATGGAAAATTAAATTGGATTGAATCGAAATGATTTGAAGTTGAAATGGGTTCAATTGATATTAGTCCAAATTGATTGGAATAATTAGGAATTATTATCAAAGCTGAGTAGGTTTAAAATCAAATGGAATTTGATTTGAAATTGGGGTTAAGTCAATTTCAAAGGAAATTGAAGCTATTCAAGTTAGAATTGAGTCAATTTAAATGGAAGTGGAAATTTAAATTGAATTGATGGGGAAGCGAACAGTTTGACTCTAGACTATTTTTAAATTAAATTGTTTTAGTACAAATCTATTTTTCCAAGTTATTTATTATATTTACAACCTTTCTTATTAAACCCAAAACTATCTTATACTTATTTTATAACTACTTTTGGAGTTATTTAACTATTTTGTAACTGTTTTATAAACTAGTTACTATTTTTAAACTATTTCACAAATTAATTTCTATTTTACAACAATTTTGCAATTATATAAAATTTCTATAACTATTTAACTATTTTCAAACTTTTTTACAATTAGTTAACTATTTTACAGCTGTTTTGCAAACTAATACTTATTTTTCAACTGTTTTCTTTTATTTTCAAGCTATTCTCCAAATATAAACTAGTCGAAGTTCAAACTGCTATTTATTAAATACCCAACTGAGGTAAGAATTGAAGTGATAATCTAAATGGGGATTAAGGCAAATGTGATTAAGTGAATAAGGTTCAAAGTGAGGATGAATAGAAAGGAAATTGATTTGGCTAATAATAAATGAAAATTGATACGTAGGATGTACGTATATTATTCTATTCGCGTAGTGATTTGATCCAGATTCGAGCACAGAATTTCGAGATGGTTATATCGATTCGAGTTAGGATTTTTCACTCGATTTTCGACGGCGAACCAGGATATGGATTTTTGATTGATTCTGGATATTCTCTATTAGCTATGCAAGGAGGGTGACGGTGATCAAGGAACCAATTCTAAGTCCGTACTAGGAAGTCGGGTGGACGATACTAGTTCGGAAGTGAAATTGTATGATCGAGTGAGCGATCAGATTGGTATAGCGCATGGATGATAAGTGTACATCGACAGAATTGAATGAAATTGATATTGGAAAGAGTAATCAAATTTGAATTTTTGATTATGAATAAACAAAATTTATATGTCTTTGTTATATAAGATGAAACTCCCCTTGTTGAATCTATGGCCAGAAGAAAATAGATTTTTGAAAATAATTGAAGTACAAAAAGGGTTTTATACAAGTTTAAAATGATCCAAAGATTTTTATTAAAGATTATATATATATATATATATATATATATATATATATATATATATATAAAGGATCTTATGAGGATTTTGGAAAACGGTTTTGGCAACCTTTGGATTTAGAAAGGCTTTTTATTTTTGGGTAAAATCAATATTGGAATTTAGAAAGCCTAACTGAGAATAATCGATTTTGGGATAATCGATTTTGTGTAAAGGAGCTTTGTATGAGATCATACTAGGTGTATGATTTGAAAGATACTATATGTGTATAGTATAAAGTGTTTTGATAATGGCTTTGGGGAAAAAGGTGCTCCTTTGAAATGAACTTCTCAGAAGTGCCACCGGGTGGTGCTGCCTTGAACCCTAGGGGGGTTCTAAAGTTGATCCTATGAGGAGTTCAGACAAAACTAGTTCCTGAGGATTATGAGTAGTGTATTCCATAGTGAAAGTCGTCTGTGCCGCTGAGAGCCAACGATCTACATTTGATTTTATATCGATAGACTCCGACCTATGGTAACATAGCGAAAGTCGTGTGTGCTGCTGAGAGCCAACACTCTATGTTTGATTTTACATGGTGGACTGCGACCTATGTAGGAGTGGAGAAGTTTCATTTATTTGACAGCGAAAATCGGGGGCGCTGATGCTACAGTTACATGGACTTTTCCTACGATGGCAACGTAACCCTGTAATGTAACTGCGATCTGTTGTGGGTTCCATGGCGTAATCGAGGGGCGCGGAGTGCCTACAGTTACATGGACTTTTGCTTCGATGGCAACGTAACCCAACATGTAACTGCGACCATGGATGAGGGTGATGATTTCCAAAGCATTCTCACCAAAGATATTTCCTCTATTTTCAAAATCTGTTTTCGATATTTTCAATAAAATTATTTACCAAGTATTTTCACTGGATGTTGAGAATGGGTCTGCTAAGTACTTATAGATTTTCAATCGTACGCCTGATCAACGTATGACTAAATTTCTATGAGAACGAGGATGGACAAATTGAGACATCGAGTTATAAGAAGTATTTTTATAAAATGCTATTTCAATAATATTATGTGAATTTAAAAGCGTTTCTAAAATTTTAAAATAAAAGTGTTGGAATTTTGGAAGATGAAAGAAAATCCAAATTGGAATTATAAAATAAAATTTGAACTTAGGAAATTTAATGAAGTGATTTTTTGTAATAAAATCGAATATTGATTTAAAAGTTGAAAGTAAGTTTATTAGCTAAATAATTATTTGATGGAGTATGTTAATAAAATTTTACTCGGTTAAATAAATGGATTGTAAGCTAATAATGGAATTTGGAAGTGCATTCGAATTATAAATAGAATTTGACTTGGATTTGATAATGAATTGAATAAGTGGAGATGTTGTAAAAATAAAATACAGTTGGATCGAAATAGTGTGGTTTGAATTACAAATAAAATTCAAGTGTGATATGAATAATATTTAACGAAATTTGCAAGTAAATTAGATATATGGGAGTGTTGTCGAATGCAATGAAAGTGAATTATAACGGAAATGGCTTGAGTTGCAAATAAAACCCAGGTGAGTAGAAATAAAATGAGAATGGCTTTGTATTAATAAAATTTAAAATGGGGTGAATAAATGGGTTAATTGAATTAAATAATATATGGATGAAGTCGGATTGAATAAAAACTAAATCAAAGTGGTAATTGGAATTGGATTATCAGAATGAACTTGAGTTATGAGGCAAATTAATTTGAAGTAAACTTACCTAAGTAAAAAAAAGGCTTGGTTTTGAGTAGGAATGGAAGACCATTAGATAAAAGTTTGGATTAAATTTATTTGAAAATAAAAAAACTAATGATATTAATATAAGCATCGGATGTTGTCTAGCTTAATGAAGTAGTTTTAAAATGAAAACAATGCAGAGATGAAATGAAATGCAAATGTATGGTTGGTGAATAAATTAGAAACGAAATGGAATTAAATATAGAATGAGTTGAAATTAATTTAAAGTAGTTATAAACTAAAATGGGTACTCTATTAAGCAAATATCATCGAGTTTACATAAAAATAGTTGTCGTTTGACGTAAAACAAAAGTAATTAAAATTCTATAAGTTAATAGAGATTGAATAAATTAATCTTAGGATTAATTGAATTGAATATGAGCTTGACTGGTTAAAATAAATTGAATGTAAGAAACTGAGTTGTAAACCATTAAAATAGAATTAAATGGCATATGAATTGGTTGAAAGCAATTGACTTAGCTTTAAATCACATAAATCGCTTGTGGAAAGCATTTGGTACTTGTTGCTTATGAAATGCATGTGTTTAGCTATTGAAAGTTAGTGAAATGCTAATAAAATTTCTATATATGGCACTTATATATTTAAATTGAGTAAGTACAGGCACCTGAAGGCCGTTTGGCTGGATTTGGTTGCGCTAATTGCTAAAATAATAAACCGCTTGCTTAAAATGCTAAATAAAGGTACACCTACGCAATGAAAATAGGAAATATGAACTGTTTTTGCTTTTCCAACCGGGTGGGTCGAAGTATATATATTTATATCTCTTGTAAATTGCAAAAGCTCCTCCATATAAAGGAGACTCTGCCAAAATTTTTCGAAAATTTTAGGAGTTAGAAAGTTTTTTGTTAACGACAAAACGATTTCAAATTGGAAATTAAAATAAATTAGTAGATGAAACTAATATGAATTTGTTATAAATGGAAGATAAAATTCAATATTAAGAATTGAAGACAAATTGAATTCATATGGAAATGGGAAAACTAATTTGAATAGAAGTAGATATAAAACTTATGTAAGGAAATGTATAAAATGATTTGAAAAGTTACGATTGGATATTGTGGCTAAGTAAGGTATGTAGGTATTATAAAGGGAAAGGAAAATTGGATTTGATTTGAGGAGATAATTTGAATTGCCCGACTAAAAGGTATGTATTGAAATTTCTGTATGAAATTGGATTGGGTTTTTGATCTAGCCACTTGGCGTTTTGTTTTCTTTTGGAATTTGGGAGCCCGCAGAGGCATTTTGTAGTTGTACCGAGCTAGCCGCGCAAAGGAGACGCTAACGAATTTTTTTTGGAAATTGAGGGAGTTAGAAAAATTTTGAGAAAATTTTGATAATTCAAAATTCAGTTTTTGATTGAAATTTGAATGAGCGAGCAAAAGGGTATTGTTTGAAAACTATGGGAGAGTTTGAGAAGTTAGTAAGAATGATAAGGGGTCTTTTATAAAAGATAGTTGGTAAGATGTTGAACTGTTGGTTTTGGGGGAAAAGTAAATGGGTATTGGACTATTCTTCCTAACTAGTAATTTCGGGGACGGAATTCTTTTAAGGGGGGAGGAATATGGCGACCCAGAATTTTAGGCATTTGACATCGGAATATTTAATTAATTTTAAATATTTAAAAGTTAGTTTCTAACTTGAATTTCAAATATCGCCGTTTGTTGGATGATTTAAATATTGAATTTAGTAATGGGAATTGGGTAAGATGTTGAATATGGAATTTTAAGCTTGATAAAAATAATTCGAAGGCTTGTAAAATTTATAATGATGTTACTGAAGGTAATAAAATGGTTGGAATTTAATTTAAAGGTGATTTGTTCAGTTTTAATAACATATCGTTTAGATTGTTATTTAAAAGTAGCATTCCGAGGCGCAGTCTCGGGATTTGACGAATCCTGTTCTCCATAATAGTAAGTTATTATCGGATTTCAATTTTCGTAGCAATCAGAGTTGTTTTTTGACCCTGGCAGCTCAAAACACAGAGAAATTATTTTAATCGATTTAATTTAAAATTGGTCGTTTATTTTCGTAAGTTGTACCTATGATCGAATTAGGTTCTGAAACACGTTCCATCATATTCGGAATACGGGTAAAGCCTTATAAACGCTTGGAGGGGTGTCTGATTTGGAGTTCGAGATTTCGAGTTATGCAAAGCGTGATATTTTGGAATTTTTTTTAAAAGGTCAACCCAACCGCCCTAGACCTGAATTGCGTCGACCTAGCTATCTCCTTTCTTTTTATAATTTGCCGAATATTTTTGAAACCCAGATCGAAACTCCACGAGAAAAAAAATGAAAAATGAATGGCGAATGAAATTCATAAAATCAATCGCGTCTTGCTCCTCTTCAATTCTTCGGTCGCTTATGAAGGAAATCACAATCAAATAGTACTCATTCAAATTCGATCTTTCACTCCTCAGTTCTATCACAAATCGGTGGCTGGAGGTAGAGTTTGGGGTTTCGTGCCGTGTGGAGGCGAGGGATGCGTCAGGTGGCTTGCGAAGTTCGAGGTCGCGGCGATTGGAACTATTATGGTGGTGACCGCGTTCAAGGGGGTTCGAAATAGGGTTTCGGCTTGCGGTTGATCGAGGTGGAGATGGGGGATTTGCAGTGTCGTTTTCAAGTGGGTAAAGACGTTTTGAAGCTCGGGTCGATTTCAGTTACTCTGGGTTTGGCGAGTTCGTCAGAGGCAGTTGTGTGCGCCAAGTAGGGTTGGATGCTCGTGGATGCACGAGCTCATTCCCGGAAAGCGAAAGGCATCGAGGGAAGGTATAAACTAACCTAAATTTTGTTTTTATATAAATTTAGAATTAGTTAATTACGAATTTTTTTATATACAGGTAATTTAGGATTTAATTCTAAGTGTTATTAGTTTATTTAATTTTAGATCAAAGAAAAATAATAATTACATTAAGATAAGTGTAATTTTTCCAATTTATATATTCAAATACAAAAAAGATTTTATATAGAAAGGATTTTGAAAGAAATATATAGGAATTTTAAATAATTGAAAAGTTTTATATAAATTAGACTTTTGAATCGGTATAATTTAAGTTTTAAAATATATGTAGTTTCAAAGAAAGTAAAATAAATATACATTTACATATTTTTACTAGTTTATTTTAAATAATATTTGGGAGATTAACTTATTCAATTTATTTTTGGAACTTAAAATTTATTTATTAAAAGAAAAAACATTGATTTAAATAAAATTTGGGTTAATTAAATTTATTTAAGGGAAATTAATTGTTCGGTTAATTCAAGTATTAATAATCACCTAATGTTTATACAAGGTCCATATATCATGAAGAAAATAGTTAGGATTGAAGTGGATTGCAAACGAAATCAGAGGTGAGTTAATCTCACTCCCTTGGATGTTTATATAAATTTACATGGTTAGATTTAAACAGTTGATTGAATGATTGAATTGATTCGATGTGCACTGATGATCGGGTGACTTTGGTTTTGGTTGGTTCTCGAGTTAATTATTGCTTGACTTGAAGTATTTGGGTTTTAAATTGTTTTAAGCTCAAGTCATAAATAAGAAAATGTTTCCATTTTAAAGTTAATAAGGGCTTAATGATTTGTGATTCATCAAATTAGAAGGGTAGTTAAAATGGATAATTAATTAATTCAATTAATCAATGATTTGGGTTGATTAATTTAGTAATTAAGGGTTTGTATTAATTAATTAAGGTTTAAGTTAATTTATTAAGTTTAATTAATTTAGAATAATCAATGGATGGTTTGATTGGTAATTACTTAATGTAATTAATAAAATATAATTACTTCGTGAAATTAATCAAGAAATTAATCAAGATAGTTAATTAAAGAGTAATTAATTTATTTAATGAAGTAAATTAAAGGTAGATAATTATAGGCCGAGAGAAATCAAGAATGATTAATATTTGCGGTTTAATGAATGATTAATTATTTGATGTAATTAATTTAGATTAGGATAAATTGAAATATAACTGGAAATCATTTATTTATATAATTAACGATGTAATTAACGATTGATTAATTAAGATGAATTAATCAATAACAAGTGACTGATGAGAAGTTAATTAATATTAATAAATAAGGATTAATGTAATTAAAAAGTTAATTAATTCATGAAGTAATCAAGACTACTTATTTATTTAGGTTAAGGATAATTAATATTGTGAAGTTAATTGAAGATAATTACTTGAATGTAATTGAAGGATATTTAATCCAGGTTGATTAATTAAGGTGAATAATGAAGGGATGATTGATTAATTGATTAGAAATTAATTAATGACAAGTGAAGAAATTTAAGTGATCGAGGTTAGTAATTCAATTAGAATTAATTAAATTAATTTTGGTAGCGATCAAGCTTTGCTTATGAATGATTAAATGGCACTGGATGCTTTGAATGAGTTGATATCTCTGATATGAAATGTTGTGTATTTCATTTGGATAACTTGGGTTAGGATGACATGAGATTCGAATAGACCGGGATCGGGTATTAGGAAATACCCGGAACCACTTCGAATTTTATAGATTGATATATGAAATCAATAGGCTGAAATGAAGTGATTTAAATGAATTGGAATATTTCAATTTAAATTTTGGTACTTAGAAAATTAGGGTGTGAAATAAGTGACGTCTGTAACAAATTGTGAATTTGTAAATTAATACGAGTTACCCCGGGTTTTATTTAAGTTGTATGCTTTGTATTCCATGTTAGTTGGGTTTACGCACGCTGGTTTCCAGCCTGACCCGGGTGTTGCTTTGGTGTAATGCTCGGGTCAGACCGAGTATTACGGATTTTCAGACAGGGACGTTCTGGAGCTCGAGAGGCGAGCTCGATGGCAAGAACGTATAGAATATTTCCGCTGTATTTATATTGTTGTATATCTGAAACATGATGATTGTATATATCCAGTGTCTGTATATATGTATAACTCTGATGTATTATAAATGTACATTGACAGATACAGAATTCTTTTGTAAACTGTTATTATTTATTATTATATTTTATCCGCTGCGAATGTGAGATGTTTCTGATATTCTTCTTCTTCTTCTATCTCTTTCTTCTTTTTTCCTAACTATCATGAATTTTCGAGTTCAAAAATTTCGGGTGTTACGTTAACTTTCCTTTCCCCTTAGTACAAGTAATCATATCTCCTCCCCATTTCACTAATGATTTCAAGGAAGATAACAAGTGCGCCATCACATTATGATTCGGCCCTTCCTCTGTCCGTCAATTAAATTTTCACTCTGCTTCAGTGGACTATTAATATGCTCACTTCCATACTTTGGCAAAGCAGTAAACAGCTAAATATATTCTTCCAAAGCCATTTCTCCCTTCTTAAATCCCAAAAACTGTCTACATAAAGCACACACTACGATTTAGGTATAAATTGAGCCTTAAAGCGCTCCTTAAACTGCTTTTGAGTAATCTCCTCTTCCAGTACTTCAACAGGGTAGCACGCTATATTTTGAAGTGACATAATATGATAAATTAAATTGATAGTAAGAACTTAATGAGCGATAATTAAGATAATTTATTTGTATGAAATACCTAAGGGAAGCTTGACTAATTTTGTATTAGATACTTTAAAAGGTTGATTAGATGGACAAAGAGTAATTAGAGTAATTAATTTCAACCTCAATAACATGAAATAAATTTTATTTTAGAGTAAAGGGGATTTTGTACCAAGGAAAATAAATTAGTGAGAATAGGCAAGGTGCGGTTTCAACCAAAGCTAAAATCATTAACGTATATATACATACCCTTAACCACATTCTCTCCACTCACTTCATTTCAAAACAAACATAAAATAAATACCCCAAGGTGTGGTCAACCACCAATTCTAAAAGAAGGGAGAGGATATGAAAACCAAAAAGGCTGAAGCTTTCATCTCTAAGAAGGAAAAGAGGAATTCTAACATTTTTTCAAAGCTTAGGTGTGTAATATCTTCTCAAATTACGTCCAAACACATTTGAGTTCAGATTCGATATGAATCTATGGTTTGGAATATGGATAAACATGTTCTAATAAGGATGAATGCTTTATATACATGTTTCATGATTAAAGGATTTGATTTGAGATATGATTTTGGGTAAAACATGGATTAATCACCTTCAAATACTTAGATAGTTTAATACGATATTTAAATGTTAAAATAGAGGTGATTTTTGAATGAATACGTAGTTTATATGAATTTGCTAAGTGAAAAATAGGAAATTTAGGTGTAAATTAATATTTAAAATTTTTAATTTTATTATTTTGATTTCTTTTTTACAAATGGTAAGAGATGATGTTTTTGAAGATTTGGTAATTTTCTCGTTGATTTTGAATCATTTTAAATTAATTGGTGAGGAAAAATAAACTTTACTCCATAAAAATAACTATGTAAATGGTTAAGTAAAGGGGAGTTGATTGTTGGTAAAGGTCAGAGACTACTATTATAAATTAAAAGAAACCAGGACCAAATGAATTGCACGCAGACTAGGTTTAAAGTTATTGAATTATTAAGGAGAAATATCATTTTTTTAACTACGGATTTACCATAGCGATAGATTTAAGTTAAGTTACTTAATGGCCTAAGAGTTATGCATGCGATAGCATTGTTTTTTAACCCTCGATAGCTTTAGTTTATGGCCTGTGAAAGATTCTAAAAGCTTGACCTTCGACAACTTTGGTTTGTGACCTACTGTAGGTTTTACTGTATGGCCATTGTTATCTTGATTTTTTACCTGTGTTGTTTTTTAGCCTGACCTTCAATTGCTTTAGATGATGACATGCGATAGCTTTTTTTTATGATAGGTTGGCATGCGATAGGTTGACCTTCAATAGAGTCAGATCATGACATGGTATAGTTTTCCATGCAATAGGTTGATATTCGATAGCTTGACCTTCGATAGCTCTAAATTTGAGTCATGCAATAGCTCTTAAGCCTTGACCTTCGATAATGTTAAGTTGTGCATGTGATAGTTTTAAGTTATGACTTGTGATAGTTCTTAGATCTTGACTATCGATAGCTAGTGATGCTAGTTTTCTTAAGTAAATCCAGAGGATAAATAGTTACAATTTAGAAGTCCGTTTCCAAAATGTTGATTGATAATTCCATGTGTATGAAATTGAGATAAAGAAAAATAAGTTTAATGTTGATGCTTATTTAAGATTGAATGGAAGATTACACAACAAATGGAAGAAAAAATAGAATGGGCCCAAAATCATAAAATACATTGACTCATAGAGTTGTTAAATGGCAGGGTGCAAAAATAAATGATGTCTAAAATTCAATGCTACGTAGTTAAAGCCTTACTAAAGCGCATAGTGCACTCTAACTACTATGGTTTTTCAATTAGCGCCATTAAATAGTGGATATGCGTAGAGCCCTACCTTTCCCTGCTACGGTCGCTAATATGATAAGGTTATTTGATCAATTCTCTAATAAAACAAATCAACAAATTTAGGTATAAGTCTAGTTTTATGTCCAAAGCACTCAACATAATTTAGAACTTTATTCTATTCACCAAATTTAAAATGCAAGGATCATGATATTTCTAACATCCCCCTACTTTGAGGCCTAAACCTAATGGCTATGGATGCTGCATTCATCCATAGTTATTAATCTTTGGCAACCAAATATGGCGGTGCTAGATACATTGATACACAGATCACAAGAATATGTAAAAAAATTAACAATTTAAAAACATGTTTCCACATTCAAATTAAAACATCTCATTTTCATTACATAATCCTAAAATACGTTAACATATCCAGCAAAATATAATCATTACACATTTGCCAAAAGTGACATATGAAGATGCTACCTTGGTTGATCAGCGTATATAGTAAGGCTAATAAATATGCCTTTACATTCAACTACACAGTGGAAAAGTAAACTCCAAATAGCTATCTGCCTGGTACATGCCTCCGGAAGTTTTATTCGTCCAAGAAAAACCTAAAAACCTTAAACCTTATACTACTCAAAATCGATTGAGTACTCGAGAGTTCAAGGGGAAAACAAAAACTTCGAGTCAGACATAAAGACTGGTATGAATAATATTCTATCATCTCAATACAAATAGATATCTAGTAAGATCACGCTGCCTAGCGGAACATATTTTCCTCTCACTAGTATCCTAAAATATTTATAAAACCATGTACTATGCTCCTACATCCACAATGGTTAAAAACATAGTATTTCAAAACATTACGATGATATGCAAAACCAGCAATTCAAATTTGGATTGCCCATCCCCATTTATTCCGACTTTCTATCTCAATTATACTTTCTAGGATTACTATTAACCTAATAGTTTTCATGGGCTAACTAATAACCGGCTAAATATTTAAGGACTCCCAGTAGAATTACGTAGTTTTCTTGGGCTTACTACGAACCTATCTATCTGACAACAATAGCTTTCATGGGCTAATTATGAACCCGTCTATCTGACATTTTCATTTACACATAGTTTCCATAGGCCGACTATAAACCTGTCTATGTGACATCCTCTTTTATACATAGTTTCCATGTGCTAACTATTTTATACATAGTTTCCATGTGCTAACTATTAACCTATTGGCCCTACCAGTATCATACAGTTTTCATAGGCTAACTGGGAACCTATCGGCCCCTGCCAATATCTTTCCTTTATATTTTACTCATTCAGGAGTTTATTCAATTTATACATTATTGAGTTAACCTAGCCGGTTCTCCTACCCTTCTTTTCCAAAATACAGTTATGAGTCCATTATAAAGTGAATATGTTCATATTAGAAGAAACAATACAACAATACCACTACTGTGGATTTAATTTATCAAAGATAAATTCTTCTCAAACCATTATCCTTTAATATAGCTATGTTTTTTCCTTTTAAAAACAGAGTTTCGATCGTAAAACGTTTCGATAGCTTCGAAACCTAGCTTTCGACTTCATAGGGCAATCTCTTTCGAAAGCTAATCAAAACATTAGGCTCCTACCTTATAATACTTTGAATTCAACCATTCTAATGGATAAAACTTGGTCAAAGTTAAACAATTTTAGAACACAATTGAAAGTATCTCCTTCGAAGGCAAAGAAAACCAAGCGAACATTTTCGAAAGCAAAGAAAGCAACCTCCTTCGGAAACATAAAACTTTGTTTAAGCCATAACTTTTTATAGGTGTAGAATTAAGGTCTCTAACCTATTCCATCTTATTTAAATGATGTATTGCCTTTTCGTAGAGTGGTCACATGCAAAAAAGGGTTAGGGTTAGAAAGTTATGCGCATTTGAAGTTTTTAAAACAAAGCTGGAGAAAGTTGCTACAAAAGAGCTTACGCAACGTTTACTACGGCTGCCGAAAGGTAGCTTCCGACAAGGTCGAACGGTCGCTTTCGAAAAGGTCGGAAGGTTAACTAAAAATGTTGCGAAAAGGTCCAGAAATGCTGCGGAAGGTTCAATGACGAAGGGTTTCTTAGGCGGAAGTTTTATGATGAAAGGTTCATCAAAAAAGCTGCAGAAAGGTGAAGAAATACTACAGAAGGTTATATGACGAAAGGTTACTAAGGCAGAAGGTTTTATGACGAAAGGTTCATCAACAACACTGTAGAAAGTTTCATAAATGCTATGAAAGGTTCTAGGATGAAAGGTTACTTAGGTGGAAGTTTTAAGATGGAAGGTTCAGTGGCACGGTCTTAAATAACTCGAAAACTGCCAGACTTATGCTTTGTCAAATTTCTACTGGTTAAAAACACACTTTAAAAATTCTTTGTCAAATTTCTATTGGTTAAAGCCATATCTTTGCAGGAAATCTGCTATAGGTCAGAATAATTATTTTAGAAATTATTTTCAAAATAATTAGTTATATTAATATTTAATATAATTATTAAGCCTTTTTGGCTTAGAAAATTCATAATAAATTGAAATCACTTGGGGATAATCTAAAAAATTGACCAAAAATCTAAAATAACATTTTCTTCATCATATAAAAAATTTCAGGGAAGAATTTATTATTTTATTATTTTTAATAAGTAAAACCCGAAATAAATGTCTTTTCACCTAATGAAATTCATAAAATATTCGTATTAACGAAATTAAAAACCCATCTTTGGAATTACATTTTACATAGCATATCAAAAATTAAGCCGTTTGGAGGTCATTTACTAAGGTTTTTACTCGAAAACCCATCATTTCAATTCCACAAAAATCCCGATAAACAATTATAAATCATTATTATATCTAAACAACGATTATTAGATCCAAACATTATCATCACATTAAAATACATTTAGTTATTACCTATAATCGAACCAAAACAAGTAAAAATGAGATGATTTACACTATTATTCACCTTGATTAGTTAATTAGAGAATGAGATAATTTCCCAACTTTAATTCCTTAGCTTTTATCTTCAATTTTCTGCTCTTCCTTTAGCTTTTAATGGCTGGACAAAAAATAGGTAAGGAGTAATGAATGAGAAAGTAAAAGTCTTTAAGGTGGAGGGAAGGATTTATACTAAGGAATGTAGCCCTATTTCCTAATTTACCCCTTAGGAAAATCCTCCTTCTTAATATAGTTAAGTCTTATTTTAGTTCATTCATTAAGGCACGATTATTTGATTTATTAATCTCATCTCCCTAATCGATCATATTATTCTATTTAATTTATCTAATTAAATATCCAGAATAATGTTAAACAAAATTAGCAGTGCTATAATATTTTTTGGTTTGTTATATAAGAGTGAACTATGTATTTTTGTATACATACACAATTTTGGAATTAGAACGAATCAAGTTTGGTGATTTTAATTTATCTCCAATAAATATTTTTACACCTTCCTTATTTTCTGATATATCCCCGCTTTATCCCTACTATAGCCTTTTGCACCTCAAGCATTATAGTTGTAACGACCCGTAATTTCGCTACTTCAAAAATGAGAGATTTCGTTTGTTTCAAATTTAAAAAGTTTTAAAACTTAAATAAATAAGTTATATATAATAGATAATAGTAGAGAAATTATGTTTCCATATGGTTGATAATTTAAAAGAATAAATGTGGATTTTAGAATAAATCAACAAAAATTAAGTTTGTTAAAAATAAATAAATGCTTAAATAAATAGGTTTAGATATTTATTTAAAAATATAAATCTTATTGAAAATTTTTAATAAACATAATAAAAGTATATGAAAATATTTAAAAGTATGTTATTAATCATTTTATAAAATAACCAAAATTTGTTGCATTTTGTCAGTTTTGCATACACCGTTAAATTAGTGATTTTGATATTGTTTAATATGATTTTAAAATATAAAGAGACGTGTTTTAATTTATTTAAAGAAGTAAAAAGTTTATTTTTTAAATTTGGTTTACACAAATAAATAGTTTAATTAAAACTTCGAAATGTGACCGTAAAATATTTTGTCGAAAATCAACGTTTTTTTATTAATATTTGTCGCAATGTCGTCGCACCTTTATTTTCTTATATAGAAACATATGTTAAAATAGTATGAGTACTACGTAATTCGCTAATCAGGTTTACGTTTACTGGACATACTTAGAAAATTCTAGAATATAATTAACAAAAAGTAAGCATAAAAAGACAAAAAATTATAAAAGTCAAAAAGTAAAACATCAAATCAAAGAAGCATAATTATTACTTTCTTTACTTAATATCTAAGTGAAAATGACATAAATTAATGATTTGAAATGTGATGTTAAGTGTTGAAAAAATAAGATTACTTAGGAAGTAAGTAAAGTTATTTTGGTAATTTGGTAAAGAGATATTTTGGTAACTTGCCACTTCATTTTTTTCTATAAATACCAACCACTTTCTCACTTTTTTTCACACTATTTCTACCTTCTTCTTCTTCCTCCTTGAAGTTCTCTTTAATGGCTTCTTCTTCTCTTCCATTTTCTTACTAACTTTTCCAAAATCATATCAAATCAACTTCCAACATTACCAAACTTTCCAAAGACCTTAGGGTACTAATAAAACATGGTTTAACGTCTAAGAAGTGAAGAAATGTTGGAGGAAGGGGGAAATAGATGAAGGCCAAACCTATAAAGAGAAGGAAGCAAGTTGGAAAGCTTCGGAGCAAGAAAAAGAGGAGGAAGTGCCGCCGATTTCATTCCAGGGAGCTAATAGAAAATTCAAGGTGCTGTAGAAGCTCTGGCGAATTTTCCGAAGTCGATTGAGGTTGAAAACAATAGTGAAGTGCTGTTTGAAAAAAATGTTGGTAGGAAATTATTCTTTTGGTTAAAGGTGAGTACTCATGTTTACTAATTAATCCATAAATTATTTTAGTACAATGATTTGAAAGTTTAAAAATGTGAATGAATGTTTGATAACTTGGTTGCAAATTGGTTGATTATGTGATTGTTTATGTGGTTGATTACTTGTTCGATAAATGATAAGAGAAATGATTAGTAATTAACCGTAGTTAATTAAATGAGAATTAAATTCATATAGATATGTGTATGGAAATTATTTAGTCTCTTAATGATCTTAAATAATCTAAAAAGGTTAGAAATGACATTATAATAACATATAATATTATAATATAAAATGAAATGAAATAAGCGTTTGAAATGTGAAAATATTGTTTAAATGATTTAGAAATGTTTTATAAACATTTAAAAGTGTGTCCAAGAAGTTTGAAAATAAACAGAAAAACAAGTCAAAACTATGCGCGTCGCGTAGCGGTAATTCATGATTTCGCGTCCTAAAAGTTAAATGAGTGTACAAAGTGGAATATAGCTCAGAATTCTTCGAGATAATAATTTTCGGTCTATTATATACGTAGTTTTCCAACGAAGAAAGAAAATCTAAATTTCATCAAGTAGAGTTTGAAATATGTCCAAATCAATTTTCTAAAAAACATAGGGGTTTTGCTGTTCAAAATCCAAAAGGGGATTTCTTCATAAATGATATTTTTTAAATGATAAAAAATGTGAAATAAATTTGATAAATCCATTAAAATGGTTTGAAAGAGATTACGAATGGAAAATATGAATTTTCAAATAACAAAAATGTTGTTTAAATCAAATAAGCTCATATAACACTTTCCGTAGCACTTTTATGCCGCGACTTCTATAACCTTTTGAAATGCAGTTTTAAACTTAACAATTCTTTTCTAAATCTTTTGAGAATGATTTTAAAAGAATAATTAAGTAATGTAAAGATGATTTGAAAGTTTTAATAAGACTTTGAATAAATGTTAAAGAGAAATTGTTTATACCACTTAAAGAAAAAGCGAAGAATATTAAATGTAATAACAAATTGGGCATGCAAAAACGACTAGTACATTTGTCTCGCCTATGAGATCTGGAAAGATAAAACAAGATGTTTAGCTAAGGTTAGGGATGAAACAACTGGTGTCCTGAACTTACCCGGCCCCTGTCTTCTATTTTTAGGCGAGAGGTTGAATAGATCGAAAAGAAAGCCCAAATGTTCTAAAAGATCATATTTAAGTTTTTCCAAGATAAAAAACGAAACAAAATTTTTGAATGTTAATTAACCACTTAACATCTTTTTATCGATGATTGGTATGAAGAAATTGGGATCGGATTTGGGTGATTATTATCCAAAGAAACAGCATCGAATTTAGGTGATTCCTATCTAAAAAGCACTTTAAACTAATTTTCGAAACCCCATATGAACATAACATAATTTTATCGATGATTGGTACGAAGGAACCGGGATCGGATTTGGGTGATTACTATCCGAAGAACCAGCATCAGATTTGGGGGATTGATATTTAAAAATCACTGCAAACTAATTTTCGAAACCCCATATAGACATAACATCTTTTTATCGATGATTAGTACGAAGGTACCACGATCGGATTTGGGTGATTCCTATCCGAAGAATCAGGATCGGGTTCGGGCAATTCCTATCTAAAAATCCCTTTAAACTAATTTGAAAAATGAAACATATTGAATATAAAGATCGTTGAAGACAAAGATATTCAAGGTATAGGATTACTTGCCATTAGTCACTCGAGGTGAAATTTACCGTATCTTAAGTGGCAGTAGTGCTCCGTTATGAAAAACTTCGATTTGCAATAATATGATTTGAAGTAGCGTAGAGCTTTCTAATCTCAATGAGGACTAGGGTTCTTTCGTGCCGCCACCCATTTCTCCTTTTCTAGTCCCTCGCACTCGTATCTGCTTCATTCCATTTCCCAATTCCTCCATTTTCTTCACTTCCCTACATCCCTAGTGTAGCGACCCGACTTTCTACCACCAGAAAGACGCATCACTAATTAAGAAAGAAAGAGATAGAAGAAGAAAAGAAAGAGAAGAAAGAAAAACAACACTTCAGAATCTCACAGCGAAACGAAATGAAATATAATATATAACATATAATTAGTATCATATACATCAGAGTACCCAACTATACATCTTAGTTTAGATAGTTATAACAATTCTGTCTAATACAATACAAGAAATCATACAGAATAACAACACAACGGAAACTCTAACTATAATCTACACGCTGAAGCCTCCTGCTCCAAAGCTTCTCCAGAATTCGTCAAAGATGACCTAAATCACTTGACTACTCATACAGAATATGAGTACCCAAGAGTTTAATAAAACAGAAAATAAACACTCGGGTCAGACAGGGGTCTGGTGTGAGTATACGGTTTAGGATTGCTTAACTTTAGAAAATCCTTTGAAAGAAATGATATCACGTAAGACTTCCCACACATAAACATGGAAAAGTTTTTAACTTACGCTAACCAGAACCTTTGATAGGAAATCCAGTGATATTATAATAGTGTCTAGGGTTTTCAAGTAAATATGAAATAGCCGAAATTGTTACATTCATTAAATTCCAGCTACTAGCCATAAAAGTGGTTAATACAAACAAAACCGTAGGGTCTCGTAGGAAGAATGAGTTTCCAACAATGGCAGGGCTACTGGGGTACCGCCCGTCACAGTACTTGGCCTAGATCACCGTACCGAGGAGTACGCCCACTCCCCTACAACACAAGGCCGGGACCATTCCTTGCTGAATAGTCTCGAACAAGACCACCCCGCAGTTGGCTGCAGACCAACTGCCCACAAAGCCGAAATAAAAATGGACATCTAGACAGGGATGTATCTCGCTCTCCAGTGGGAGCTACCCATGAAGCCTTGCTGCACCTCCCCTGTTTTAGCCATTCCCGTTTGATGAGGCTTGAGGCTACGATTACCTTATAGAACACATCTATCTTAGAATGCTCATCGTCCACCTGACGATGTTCTGAAAGCATTCAATCCATACAAGTTCGTTCCGGGTTCGAACGAAACCGAAGGCACTATCTCGTTGCACTCATTTTGGAATCACCCTCAGAGTCAAAGACCATAGCCCTTGCACTCTGAATCACCATCTCGAACCTATAAGTGTTATTCCGTCAAACCCATTACGGAATCACCCACAGGGTTATACAGACGTATAGTTCTTACACCTCTAGTCTTCACTTGCTTCACTTGGATTACGACCTAACGTTTATTTTGGATCGGTGTGGTTTTCAGATATCCAAATATGGAAACCCGATCCCGGTCTCACCGAATCCAAATGCCATTTTTTAATGACCAAGTTGTACTTAAGGGATTTAAACAATAGATATTCAGAAATATCACTTAACATAAATGGATGATTCACATTACACAGATAGATAATTCACCATTATCACATTCATCCATATATATCACAAAGTAGCATATATATCACATCTCAAATATGTCACATTCACATCATCACATATCAACCAATGACATATAATATCAAACAATATCATTAACTCATCCAATGATACTTATCAACCAATCAATAATAACCCATACGCAAGGTTGATCCAACTTAAATAATTAAATTAATCCTTAATTAAATTGATTCTTACTTAATCACTTTCATTATCATCAATCCATCTTACTATTCATTAATTAATTACAAATTAATTAATAAACCTCACCTAATTATTCTCTTTAATTAATCATCTTTGATTAATTATTACTTAATTACTATAAGTAATTATTCCTCAACCACAAATTTAATTAATCATCTTGATTAATAACTTCTTAATTATCCAAGTAATTATCACTCGATTACTTTCTAAATTAATCGCACTTGATTTATTATTATTTAATTACCTTAATAATTATTTAATTAATCACACCTGATTAATCATCCTTAATTAATCATACTCGATTAATTACTCTTGATTAATTATCTTTAATTAATCATACTTGATTAATCATTTATAATTAATCATTTTTAATTAATTACTTTTAATTAATCACATTTGATTAATTAATTTTAATTACATTTAGTAATTAAAATTTATTATAAATTAATTAACAATTGATTAATTATTTCCATTAATTAATGAATACTTCATTAATTAAATTTCTTTTTAATTAATTACTTTAACAAGTAATTAATCACTTAATTAAATTCTCTTAGTCCTTTATTAATTAACCATTCATTAAATAATTAAAACCATTAATTAATTGTATTAATTAATTCTTAAATTATAACTCTAGTGATTAATTCTTTATCACAATCACTAAATTACTTTATGAAGTAATTATTTCTTACTTAATTACCTCCTGTAATTAATCACTTATGTAATTACCCAGTAATTATGCTTAATTAACTTCAAGTGATTATTATTTTTAATAAATCACAAGTTAATTACTTAATTAATTACTTAACTTAATCATTTAAATTTAATTAAATGATTCCTTAATTTTTTATATTATAAAGATTCTTAATTAAGAAACCTATTATCTTAAATTAAACCAAGATTCTAAACTTCTTAAGAAAATCTCTATTATAATTGATTACCAAATTCTAAATAATTAAATATTATTTTAAATAAAATACATTGAAAATCAATTATAATTAAAATAATTTAATACTTCAAATTAAACTTTTTAACTTTTCAAAGTTATTAAAATAAAATATAATATAATACAAACTTTATTATAAAATTCACTTATTTTATTTTTAAAACTTTATATTTCAAAATAAGAAATTGTTTAAAACTTAACTTTAAAACAAATTTAGTTTTATAAGTAAAACTTGTTTAACTCCTGTTTTAAAACTTTAATCATTGACCAAATCAAGTTTTCTTTTTTTTTAAAAGCTTTGAAAACATCACTGTTAACATTTTAACCTTTAAAACTTCCAGATTTATTTATATATATATACTTGTTTTAACATTTGTTTTTAAAACATTGATTATCTACACAATCATGTTATCGTTGTTTTAAAACTTTTAAAACTTTACTGAAAATTTTTAAAGCTTTAAACCCCCTGAAGCCAACTAAAAACATGCTCGACAAACTCGAGTAAAAATTCAGAAATACACGTGACTACCCGAGCAACCCAAACCCTATACTTGCTTCGAGGCAAAATAACACAAACCCGAGGCCATCTTCGAGTTTCCCCCCTTCTTCTCTTCCCAAAACCCAGCAGTAACACATGTACGTGCACGTAAACATGCACGTCGTCGATGATCAACGGCGAACTTCACGCCGACCTTTCCCAGGTCGCACACGGCCTCCACTTCAAATCGCACCACCTAGAAAAGTTATTTCGATCGAGAATCGAAACTTAGCCCTCCAACCAAAACTGTTCGAAACCCACACCAACAAACTTCGACCACCGTCGACCATCCCCCTCACTAGACACCATGCCGCCACTACCCTAGCTCCGTCTCACTTCCCCGCAACCCCAGAACCATATGAGATCAATCCCGGTTGCCCACTGACGCCGTGCAGACCCAAGAATTTCGACGACATATACAGTAAATATAAACCCTATCTCGAGAAATTCGACCACCTCATCCAAAAAGAAATCGCCATCCTATTTTTCCCAAAATCACTGCTGACCCCTCCCCTTTCGACAACAACCACAATCATCACTTCGCCGTAGTTCGCCGTGGATTGGACAAAATGTCCAATACAGTCAAATCCCAAATTCTCACAAAATACTAAACTAAAATTCGTGATTCTAGTTTAAAAAACATGTTTTCCTATTTGCAATATGATTATAAAATCAAAACTCTAGTTTGCATTCAAAAGTTTTTAACCCAATTATAATTTTACTGTAAATATAAAATTTTTGAGCTAATTACTTAATTTAACAACCTGTAACTATTTTTAGGTGTTAGATACTTTGAATATAATCATCTTCTCTTTACATATCAAAGCCAAATTCGAAATCAAAATCAAGTAAATGAATTTGTCGTGAGATTGAATTTTTTTTTATAAACATAGTGATTTCCTTCTTCTTTTTTTAATTTTGTACAGGCAATTCCTATATACAATTCAAAGCATGCATTCAGTAAACTTAAGGTAGATTCATATATCACCCTGTTATTCAATCATAAAATCAAATTGCAACAAATGTTTTAAACTGTTTTTTAAAAGATTTATTTACTCACATTGTTTGCAGAAGATTAGAACAGAAGTTAATGACTGCATTTTTTTCTTTTCCAGGTTTTGAAATTCACTTAGCATGTTTTTGAATTGATTTGAATGTTGAAAACATTCTAGTTGCTGTTGATTTCCAGCGTGCATTGATTTTGAATCTCCAGTTTATTCTTCTGATTTGAATTTTTCCAGATTATCCTCTTTTTTGTCTTCAAATTGCAATTCCAGGTTCTTTCATTTTCAGGTATTACTTCTTTCATTTTGATCTTTATTTTGCATTCAATTTGTTGAAATGAGATAATGTTCAACTGAAAGTAAAACTTGGTTTGTATTTTCCAATTAAATTTAGTTATTAAAAGAACATTGCCATTTGTCTATTCTACGTTCCCATTATCTTACACCTATGCACATAATTCACAAATGTCTTAACATGCATACTAAATGTTTTACAAGTGTCATTTTATGTTTAATTCATTTTTTCAAAAATTATTTCCTAATGTTTTATTAACGTTCTTAAATGTTTTTTTCTTTTTAATAACTTCTTTAAGCTATATATACACATGTATTTGTGTAATATTCATATAAATTCAAGTAACTTATATTTTTGATTCCAATCTAAATAACATATGTTTATTAAATTGAGAAATAGAGTTTAATTCCTTATATAATTTTTTTAAAACAATCTTATCTTATAATAAAATTAAAATGAAAGGATATTAAAACAAAAGCTAAAATATATGTTTAAAATAAATAAGAAATTATACTTTTTATATAAATTTCAAATATCATTTCCAAAGTATTAAGTCAAATTAAAATTTCAAATTTCAAATTATATATTAAAGTTTGAAAATACTTTATTAAATTCAAACCAATACATTTTTCCATTTCTATTATATACAAATATATACATATTTCAAATGGAAAAAACATTTTAACATTATATTTGAAAATTACTGTATTATATTTTAAAACAAATCTCAAATCACAATATATAAATTCATATATATTTACAATTTCAATATAAAGTTTTTATTACATTAAAAACTTCCTATTTACAAGATATATCAATACATATATATTATAAATAGAAAATATTTTTGATTAGCTTCTGGAAAATAAAACTTACCAATTTTAAATTGCCAAAATAAATATTTCCAAATTAAGGTATTATGAATTTTCAAAAGAATTAAACTTGTCAAATCTTATGTTGTTAAGAAAATTGTTGATGGATATTAAATTATTATTATTAGCCTTTTACAGAATTTTAACTTTACAATTTATAATTGTAAAATGATCAAATCAATTTAATTATTATCAAAAATTATTAAATTGATATTGCTCAAAATACCAGGTCGTCACATTCCTCTCCCCTTAAAAAAATTTCGTCCCCGAAATTTAAAAGCATAGATAATTTAATAACCCTGCTAAAGAATTTCAATTCCTATCAGCAATCAAACAATCAATCATACATCATCAATTATAGTAACCAAAGTAATCAATTCAGACAAACAATTTATTTATCTAGAAAATTCTGAACATAACTTCCTAATATTATCAAGAGTTTTCTAGGTACCTATACTGGAATACTTGCTTTACAGAACCTAAGTAACCATACTACTATAACCACGAACTCCCTTATCTGATCCCACAAATCTGAACTAGATATCAGACTAAACTCAAAACTAGCACAACTACCAGATCCTTCTGAACTGTTGATTCTATCACTCGATGAATCATACACATATTCCTCAGAGATATGTGAAATACAATGAATTCCAGCTATTCGAACTGGCAATTCAATCCAATAGATCAAAATCTAATCTTCAAAGAACACAGAAAAACTCAAAATACCTCCAGAGTTAGCCCTCTAATTTTTACCACATCTTATTGTTGAATACGCGCTTATATGTTTTTGTTTGATGATAATAAACATATATATTCATTTAAATGTATTTGGTAATGTACTATTTTGTTTTTTATAGATTAAATAAATATTTGTTGAATAAAATAAATTACACAGAATTTGAATTCAAACAGAAATTTTATTCAAACAAATATTTATTACAATTTTGAATAGTACAAATTCAAGCTCTCGCTATACATATACAATTTTGTTTACAATACATCACAATTTCAATTTACATAAATTCCTCACTACATATCACTTACACTCGAAGTTTATCTTCAACTTCATTCCAGTTAGAATCCAGCATCTGAGCAATCTGCAAAAATGTTCACTAACGCAGTAAAATTGAAAAAGAAATATTTTTTCAATATAAAATGAAATATGATTTTTGAAAATATGATTTGCCTCAGTTATTTGGGTTGTTCGTCATCATTCACATTTGAATTCATCATACACGAACAATGTGACATGCACAGTGTATCACTGTACATGCCACAAGGCCGTGCACAACGATATACACTTGATAATGCTACAGGGACAGGTGAGCACAGGTCAAACCCAAATGAAAAGCCGGGTTCAACTCACGTGCAATATATTTAAAATCACGACACGAGCACAAGGTCAAACCCGAGTTTTGAAACTGGATTCAACTCAAGCGAAATTTCAGAAATCAACAACTCAAGCAATGACCAGAATACAAAGGCAGTAGTGTACATGAATACAACTACAGGTACAAGGCCAGAACAACAACATGAATGCAGTAACAACCAGAATGAATGTCAAAGACCAGACAATAGTGAAGAACACAAGGCATAGCAACTACATAGCGACTGCAACAGAAAACAACAGAGCATCAAAGCACATGTATGCAGACCAGTGCCAACAATGACCAGACCAAACAAAGAACCAGAAGTACAAGTGCAATTTAAATGGCCGGACAAGTGCACAACTTCACAACAAACAAGTCAGTGTAGCAATGAAACAATACATACACCATGTGCAGAGGGCCAGTGATACGAGTAACATGAGCAGACCCAAACAATACATACACCAGCCTCAACACAGTGAAGATACCAAATACAAAATTCATACAGAAAGCTACGTGGATCAACGAATTGGATGAACAAAACTCGAGTGCAACAGTGAAGCCAGAAGAAATGGAATGCAACTACAGTGATCTCAATATAGTAATGACAGCAGACATAAATGCAACAATACTCAGCTGAACACATGGCCAAAGTCAATGAAGCCAAAGCAAATAGAAGGGATGATCAGGCACAGGACAACAAGTGCACAAATATACACAATCCAGGCAATACAACAATGAACTCGAGGCCGAGACTTAAAGGCATCAGAACTTCAACCAACACGAAATAGTATATACAAGCTACAAATTCATGAACTAGATGATACAATCAAGTTCAAGCCAGCCCAAGTATACAACAAGTAAACAAACTCAGGCAAATGTACACAATTCAACATAACTGAAAGAAGTCGATGCAAATAGTTCGAACAATCAGACAAGTCATAGTTAGTTTCTGCTGTGTATATCAATGCTACAGGAATGAACACATAGATGGTCGAAGTCGTGGAAAATCTAGGAGTAAAGTTCGAAGAATTTAACGCAGACGGAAAATCAAAGTCAGAAATCAAGTGTGTTTGTCTTTGAAAAAGTCACAAAGTAAAAGAGGAAAGTTTTTGCCGTATCAACCAAGAATAAATTGATCGCTTCAAAATCAAGGCCGTGCGCATCAAGTTGAAAACATATGAAAGCCGTGCGCATCAGGAAATCAAAAAATTAGGAAAGTATCGAATTGATACGAACAAATTCAAGTGCATTGAAATCCATATATAAACCCACAATCATCATTGGCAAAGTTCATCGAGTTCGAATACGAGAAATCATAAAAGCACAAATAGGGAAATTACATACCGAAGAAACAACGAACTCGATCAACAGAGGAGCAACGCAACCAGAGAATCAATCATAAGCTAAGTAGCGAGCAAGAGCAACGCAAACCAGACAATTGATCACCGGAGAAGCAACGAGCAAGAGCAACACAAATCAGATCGAACGAAGATTCAAAGCCTTAATTTTCGCAAGGGAACAAATGCCCTAATTCAGTTGCAAAGAGGAAACGGCCGCCACTATCAAAAAGGATCGGGTTAAAAGAAATAGAAATGGGCCGGCCTTGTTTTTACAAAAGAGGACTTTAGTTTATAGGGCTTTAGTTTATTATTTAGGGTTTATTTTTAAAGGGTTTTTTTGTTTATCAGTTTTATTTTTTATTTGTTCTTTTCGAATCAAGTCTTGGTAAATCACCACCTAGGTTGTAGGTAGTGTCAGATTGTCTAGTTAGAATTAGTTCAGTGAGCAGGGTGTGCGAGTTTGCAAAACTCTATAGGCGGGAGCAAGGGTTTGCAAGTTTGCAAAACTCTATAGGCGGGAGCAGGGGTTGCGAGTCTATAAGAGTGTTTGTAAGCGGGAGCAGGGTTTGCGAGTCTGTTAGAGTGTTTGTAAGCGGGAGACTTTTTAATTCTAATAGAAATATGGGAATGCAGCAGTAGGCAGGGTTTACTTTTCAGCATATTTATTTCTGCAGTTTGTTTCTGTGTTTAAATCGAGAAAATTTGCTATAACCCTATTCACCCCTTTCTAGGGTTAATCTAGATCCTACACTTATATCTCCTTTGATCGGATAAAACTAAGACGATATCCAAATTCTAACTACACATTCCAAATCTCCTTAATTCTTAACTGCATAACTCTTCTGATGCTCTGAGTCACCTTCAATATTCCTGATCAGCCTAACCCTTGCTAATTGCTTCAAGAAACAAACAGGACCAAAATCATACCAAATCTCCAGGTCCTACTCAACAAAATGGCTCTCCCAAAAATAATTTGCTGAAATCCAAAATACAACTCTATACCACAAGCATCAGTGGACTTCAAACCTATATCTCATATCTGGAATAATCAAACAGTTGCACTTGACAACCCTACCTTACAAGTCTAGAAAATTCTTTCATACTTGACTTCCCTAAAGAAATCCTTTAATCCAAGAAAACTGCAACTCTCGGCTGCTCCCACTCTAGAACAATCGCTATCTCGCTTCCACTGCACAACTCTGATCTAGACTAGTTAAGAATGCTATCGAAGAACATAAGCACAATCTTTCTCCATACACAGTTCATTCGACTCATAGAAATCTTAGCGACCATTCCACTTGATCAAAACACCCAATAGAATCTTAATTTGGAAACTAGGTGATCAATCCCTCTCCAAAGAATCCTGAGCTGCCTCACCAAACTCTTCTCGCTCCAAGAGTCATCCTACTATATGGTTGAATCATCAATACTACTTATGGAAATCCAAGTTGTTAAGAAAACTCAATCCCCGATTTGGGTCAACTTCTGATTCCCTCAAAACATCTGGAAAATCTCTGACTACTTAAGTTTCCTTTACCACCATATAAGATGCCTAAATCTCAAACCAAAGATTACTCAAAGATTCCTAAACTAATCGCAAGCCACTTTTGCGATCTTACTCAGTTCTGAATTCAAAGAACTATCTTCCCATCTAAAGCAGCTAAATCAAGATCAATCCTTCCAGAATGGCTTATCTACCAGAAAACTGATAGATCACTTCCAACAGATATCCCGCTCTGCTGAGCTTCCCGAGGAAATGGATAAACCTTCACCATCTGCCTGGTCTGCTGATAGTAGAATCCCAAAGATTTATGAATCATCGAAAAAATAGATCCATGCTGCTACCTCCAAACTTCACTTTAATGGTATAGCTAAGCCAAAAGATCATCCTTAACCACAAGCTCCTGAAATACAAAACTAACACCCAAATCCACTATAAATCCTTGAGACGAGTAGACATATTGTGACGCCCCACCTCTATACCCACGCTAGCCAATGACACTACGGTGTAATGCCATCAACTAGCACGGAGAATAAGGCTGTTGAGGAGCGACCATCTGTATAATTGCTTTGTGCGAGTACCGATATGCCAGATAAAATATAACTTGCATTCTTTTCAAGAGGAAATCCGACATACCGACACAAACTCAAAGCTACTACACAGTAGCTATAATGTCTTCGAAAACAAATATAGAAATAAACATAACACAAATCAGTCACAGATAATTCATTTCACAAAGGCAAAAATAGACATGAATATATATAACACATAAAAGTGTTCATCAGAGTAGTGGTCTAAAATATCCACAATGACACAAAAGAAGAGCAACATGTGCTATACAAAAGAATAAGTACACAACTATGAGTCTATATCTCAAATGTATACAACCAAAAACTACTAATCTAAGTAGTTAGCCAAAAGTTAGGGCAATGATCCCAGATGAGAAGTTAAGCAGAAGCACCTGTAGCATCTCGGTCTGACCCGAGTATTATTTAATAAGAAAATAATAAACGGATCAGTCTAGCTATAAATATCAGATGAAATGATATAGAATAAAAGATATGGCATAAGCGTATAATAACCATAATGGCATACTACTATAAGTATGTAAATGATAACCAACAAGAGATTAAACAATATCACAGGAACCTTCTTCAAAGATCCAAATCCACAAAAAGGTAATGACACACGAATTCACCAATGCACAAAAATTGATAAAACTTATCAATGAAAATCACGAAAATTGGTGGAGCACAAATTCCAAAAATCAACACACGAAATCCAGAAATCACAAAAAGGGGGAAAGGCCTATCACAAACGGGAGCATAAAGCTCACCAACACGTGTATCACAAATGGAACGCTAATTCCATGTTTGCTAACCATCACAAATTGAGTCGAAGCTCCACAAACGGCCCGAAGACCATGAGTTGCTACCCCACCAATTTGAGTCGAGAGTCCACAAAACGGGGTTTAGTCTCCCTCGTAGATAAAGAGACATCGCACATTGCTAGTCTAAATCACAAAAAATGATCGTCGTTGATCATCAAGAAATCGTCAATTACACTAAGCTAGTAAATATATGAATTTAGCTTCATGTCCCATAACCACTAGCTTAACTTAAATATTTACGAACAAACTGTAGATATTCACTAGGAAATTGTCACAAAAATGCTCAATCGAACAAGTCCAAGAATTAACCGACGAAGCAAACGCAAGCGTTTCATACTACTTGTTTTTCTGAGCCGTTTAATTCGATTTCTCATCTGAGTGAAGTAAAGGCTTGTATATACTAATAGATTGGAAAACAGTTTATGAAAAGAGCCTAGTAATAAAATAGTTTTGAAATCGCTTTGATGAAAGAATTTTTGATATTTACTACTAGTATTGAAACCTTTATATTTTTAAAGTGACAAATCACAAAAATGATTGTAAAACAATCAATCACCGAAATTCACAATCGAAGACGTGAATAAAATCCAAAGGAATCGATATCAAATCCATCAAAATGGATATTTCGAAAATTCCCAAAGAAAATTTCATCAAAGTCGATAATAAATGATAACAACAAAAGGGAAACAACATGAATCAATTAAAGTTGGAAATTCAAAAAAAATAGGCAATATAGGAAAAATTGGCAAATAGCAGCAGGTCGGTCAACCAGACTCCCTGAGTCGGTTGACCGAACCAAAGATGGAACTTCTCGGGGTAGCAGGTCGGTCGACCGGACCCTGAACACGGCCGACCGGAGCCTGTAACCTGCATTTGCAAACCAGAGGCAGGAAGTGCTCGGGTAGTAGGTCGGTCGACCGGACCCTGAGCTCGGTCGACCGGAGCCTGCTGCCAGCACTCCTATGCCTATCTAATAAATGCCATTCCCTTCCCAATTGCTATCGGTCGAGCAACGGCACTAAGGGTTTATGCCAATCGACTACCCGGTCATAGAAGTTCTTCGATTCATCACCAAAAACATGATCAAGACATCAAAGCTATGATTTTTAAAGAATTGAACCCAAAACACCAAAAATTGGAATATTTACCAAATCAATCCAAACCAAAAGCAATTGTGCAAGAATAAACATTAGGAATTCATACCTAACAATCGAAGATAGTTATAGACTAAGATGTGAGATAAAAATTTCACCTTTTGACAAAAACAATGAAGAAGAAGCTTGAAAGCAAAGGGAGAATCAACTACTCTTCAAGACAACCCAAACGAGCTTGAATCTATGCTACAAAAGAAGAACATTCCCAAAGTTAGGTTGAGGAATTTCTGAAATTGATAAGATATGAGTTGGAGAAGAAGAAGAAGAGGCCTACCAAAGTTTCTTCTATTAGTTTGGAGCTAGAGCTTGATTTGCAAAAGAAAACTAGGGCTTGAGTTTCAATTTGCCATTCCACCCTCCATTGTTATAAAAGCTTGAGTATTAGGAAAATAGAAAGGAAGTAAATGAAGAGGAGAGGGTTGGGACAGAGTTAATAAGTAGGGTTGTAGGGCTCAGCCCAAACCAAAGCCCTAAGTGAAAAGTGGCAAAATTCCACTAACTCCAAACGTATCGAAGTTTATACTCAAAAAGATCACAAACGGCGTTTTGAACTCAATGGAAGTGGTCCCGAGTCCTAGTTTACCGTATGCAAAAAGTAGCTTTTCGGACTATATTCCGAGTATCGTTAAAATATTTAAATAAAAAATCGATAAATGTGCGGGTTGTTACAGACTCCCCTCCTTAAAGAAATTGCATCCTCGCAATATTTAAGAAGAAGATATATAGTAACAACCATGAGAACATATTCATCACAAAAGAAATAAGAAATAAAAGGTTCACCTTAAAGAGCACGGGGAAGTAAGTCCGGATGTGTTCGCTCGATGAACCCTCTAGATTCCCAAGAGCAATCTTCAGGATTTGAGGACCGTTGAACTTTCACAAGCGGAACATCTTTTTTTCGAAGTCGTTTGACTTCCGAAGCAATAATACGAATAGGATGTTGCTCAAAAGTTAGATTAGGCGAAACTTCAATTTCTTCCACAACACCGGGCTCAAGAATAGAATCGGAATCTCGAAGGCATTTCCGCAATTGAGAAACGTGAAACACGTCATGAATAGCAGAAAACCGAGCCGATAATAAAAGGCGATAAGCCAAGGAACCAATACGTTCGGTGATGGAAAATAGACCAATATATCGAGGTGCTAACTTTCTCGATCGACTGAAACGCACAACACATTTCATAGGCGAAACACGAACAAACGCCAAATCTCCCACAGAAAATTCTACCCTCCTTCTTCGGTTATTGGCATAGGATTTTTGTCTACTCTGGGCTTCTTTCATCCTATGACGAATAAGATCAATCTTTTCTGTGGAATCACGAATAAAATCTAGACCTAAAACCAGCTTCTCACCGGCCTCAAGCGAACAAGAAGGAGAACGACACGGCCTTCCATAGAGTGCCTCAAAAAGAGCCATACCAATACTAGATTGGAAGCTATTATTATAGGAAAACTCAAAAAGAGAAATGTGATCTTCCCAACTTCCACCAAAATCAAAAACACATGCATGAAGACGATCTTCAAGAGTTTGATTCACATGCTCAGTTTGTCCATCGGACTGAGGATGATAAGCGGTGCTAAAATTAAGCTTCGTTCCCAAAGCTTTTTGAAGACTCTTCCAAAATCCACTAGTAAACAATGAATCACGATCACTAACAATAGAAGTAGGAACTCCATGCAATTTAAGAATTTCTTTGATAAAAAGTTTGCCCAAGAGAGGAACGGTTCGATTGGACCGAACGGGAATAAAATGGACGGATTTAGTGAGTCTATCAACTATCACCCATAAGCTATCATGACCCGAACGAGAACGGGGAAGGCCGTCTATAAAATCCATGGAAATTTGGTCCCACTTCCAAATTGGAACATCTAAAGGTTGCAATAACCCACCGGGCCTTTGATGTTCGGCTTTGACAAGTTGGCAAGTCATGCAACACTTAACAAAGTTAGGAATATCAGATTTCATTCCCTCCCAATAATAAAGTCGCTTCATATCCGCGTACATTTTACTACTACCGGGATGAATGGTAAATTCAGAATGATGAGAATCTTCTAAAATATATTTACGAAGATCACTAATATTTGGCACGATAAGTCTACCAAATCTCCGAATGCCGCCACGAGAATCGATATCAAAGTCTTTCAAACCTTCAATATCAATTTTATCTTTAATATTTTGGCCAAGAAGAGCCAATTCGGGATCTAGCCTTTGAGCTTCAAGAATGCGGTCTAAAAGAGAAGGATGAGCCTCAAGGCTACATAAAACAAGAGATGAACATAAATCGGAAACACGGTCTCGAATTTCACAAGTCGATAAAACCTCGAGATCATTCCATTCGGATATCATCATAGAAACAACCACTTGTTGCTTGCGACTAAGTGCATCGGCAACTCGATTTCCCTTTCCGGGAGTATAAAGAATATCAAGACCATATGGTGCAAGGTATTCGAGCCAATGCTGTTGACGCAAATTAAGTTCCTTTTGAGAGAATAAATATTTCAAAGACTTATGATCGGTGTAGAGAATAAATTTTTCTCCCAATAGATAATGACTCCAAATCCGAAGGGCGAAAACGGTAGCCGCAAGTTCTAAATCATGAGTGGCATATCTAGTCTCAGCTGGCTTCAATTGCCTAGAAGCATAAGCAATAACACGTTCTTTTTGCATAAGAATGGCACCCAAACCAACGCGACTAGCATCAGTATAAACAATAAAATATTGATTCCCCTTGGGAATAAGCAGAATAGGAGCATCAGAAAGGAGTTCTTTTAATTTCTGAAAAGAAGTTTCACATTTGTCCGACCAAATGTATTTAAAACCTTTTTTAGTTAAGCTAGTGAGAGGCACGGCAACTTTTGAAAAGTCCATGATAAAATGACGGTAATAACCCGCCAATCCAAGGAAGCTACGGATTTCCGTCACACTCTCCGGTCTCTTCCAATCTTTAACCGCTTCAATCTTTGAAGGATCTACGGAAATTTCGGATTCGGAAATAATATGACCGAGAAACTTCACACTAGATTGCCGAAAATGGCATTTAGAAAATTTTGCTTTTAATTGATTACTCCTAAGAGTTTCCAACACAATCCGAAGATGTTTTTCATGCTCCTCGGTTTTTGAATACACAAGAATATCATCAATAAAGATGAGAACAAATCGATCGAGAAAATCTTTGAAAACTAAGTATAAATTATTTTGAAATGACCGCGGTGTTATAATAAAGTTTGGTTGTTGAAGAGACCGGAATTGGAAGTTGTCATATTCTCTGCCAACTCCGAAAACCACTTTAACAACCGTGTACGCGGGGGAGATTCCAGAATGAAGTAGGATGGCGGCGGCGTTTCTTTTAAGGTAAATATATAGACCCGACTCCCGTGAGTTGGCATAAGGTGGCTAAAACAGAAGCGATTCTCAAATAAGCCGGAGCATTCGTTAAACCAAATGGCATAACAAGCCATTCATAAGATCCATATCGAGCATGAAACGATGTCAAAGGAATGCTATCCGCTGCAATACGAAGCTGATGAAAACGGTTGCGAAGTCCAATTGTGAAAAGACTCTAGCACCACTAAGTTGATCGAATAGGTCATCAATCCGAGGTAAAGGATATTTATTTTTGATAGTAAGATCATTAAGCTTAAGGTAGTCAACGCAAAGCCTAAGTGTGCCATCGGATTTCTTCACAAAAATAGCCGAAGCTCCCCAAGGCGAGGAACTAGTGCGAATAAATTGCTTCGTTTCCAAATCGGACAATTGTATGCGCATCTCCTCATTTTATTTATTGGACAACCGATAAGGAGGACGAGTAATAGGTTGAGCTCCAGGGGTAAGATTAATTCGGAACTCAATTGCTCGCTTAGGTGGTAATCGTAAAAAAGGCTCAAGTATGTTGGAAAATTCTCGAACAACGTATATAAGAGAAATGATGTCTTCCTCATCATCATTATCATCATCACGAGGATTTAAAGAATATAAAGATGCAGATAAAGTGGAATCCGAATCTTTGAGAATAATAGAAATCTGCTTAACAGATTGAGGATGTCGAAGATGAATAGTCCGCTCAGGGCATAGGATATGAGCTTCATAACGGTTAAGCCAACCCATTCCCAAAATCATTCCAAAGCCTAAGTAACGCATGACATGCAAATTGGCTTGGAAAGAAAAATCGCACAAAATAACCTCCGCATCTTTACAAAGCAAACTAATCGTTGCGGATCCACCAACCGGATTCGCAATTCTCAAAGAAGTCATTAAAGCAACAACGCTTAAAGAAAAAAGTATCAATGAGTTCTTTTGAAATAAAAGAATGGGATGCACCCGTGTCAAAAAGAACTCAAATAGGTTGATCACAGAATATAATAATGCCATCAAGGATAGAATGAGACATACCTTGATTACGAGATGTGTTGCCAGGGGCTTGAGCCACATTCAGCTTTCCCTCCCTCTTGCCCTGAATCTTGGGGCATGAAGATATAACATGGCCGGGACCTTTGCAGTAGCGATAAGAGAGGGACTTTGGACACTTGTTCGGGTAATGGTCCTTCGAACGACAATTATAGCATTCCCCACGACCAAAGGAAGAAGTCTTTGCCATAAGGGTTGCTTGCTTCCCTTTCTTATTGGGATAAGGACCTTTGAATTTGTTAGGCTTTTTCTTGTTGTTGTTGAAGTTTGGTTTGGTACCCATAATTTCAACATCGCTTTCCTTATCCGCCTCTTCAAGACGAAGAGCAATATCAATCAGTTGATCAAAAGAAACTTCTAATTTTAGAAGTAATGGCTTCTTGAGACTCTTGTTCAACCCATAAACAAATCTATGATTTTTCTTCAATGGGGTGTTAATGTATTCAACCCCGTATTTCAGAAGAGATTCGAAAGATGCGACATAGTCTGTCACATAAGATTCACCTTGAACAAGGTCAATAAAGTGGCGAGCCAATGTCACCTTCTCTGCTTCTGGTACGAATTTTAACTCGAAGCGCTCTCGGAATTTCTCCCAAGTAAGATCCGCTTCAATAATTTCAGAAATCAGAAGCTCGTGCCAGTCTAATGCCCTTTCTTGGAGCATACTAGAGCCACCTGAACACGGGGAAGATCTATAAGATTCATGCGAGAAAAGATTCGATCGCATGATCTCAGCCATGCCTGGACTTCAATAATAGTTTCAGAACCCTTGAATGGTTTCCCACCCAAGTTGGTATAATCATTGCACAAGCGTGCAAATCCAGACTTAGGATGAGTTGGTTCCGGACTAGAACCGGCTGCTTGAGCATTCTTTACTAGATCAATAAGCTGCCGGGCAGACATAAAAACTCCATTTTGGGGAGTAGCACTAGATTGACCGGCGATGGGACGACCAGGTCTAACCATTTCTCTCCCTTTAGAAAGCAAGAAATAAGAAGAAAAAGGTCATTCACCAAATGAATATCAAGAAATCTTGATAGATAAAATAAGGAATCATAAAGAAAATAGGATGAATCGGTACGAAGACTCTAATTAAATCCTAAGGCACAACTCCTAAGAAGGACTTAGGACGATGATCCTTGTTAAATTATGCTACATTGTTCCAAATTTTGGCTCTGATACCAAGCTGCGACGCCCCACCTCTATACCCACGCTAGCCAAGGACACTACGGTGTAATGCAATCAACTAGAACGGAGAATAAGGCTGTTGAGGAGCGACCATCCGTATAATTGCTTTGTGCGAGTACCGATATGCCAGATAAAATATAACTTGCATTCTTTTCAAGAGGAAATCCGACATACCGACACAAACTCAAAGCTACTACACAGTGGCTACAATGTCTTCGGAAACAAATATAGAAGTAAACATAACACAAATCAGTCATAGATAATTCATTTCACAAAGGCGGAAATAGACATGAATATATATAACACATAAAAGTGTTCATCAGAGTAGTGGTCTAAAAGTTCCACAATGACACAAAAGAACAGCAACATGTGCTACACAAAAGAATAACTACACAACTATGAGTCTATATCTCAAATGTATACAACCAAAAACAACTAATCTAAGTAGTTAGCCAAAAGTTAGGGAAATGATCCCTGGTGAGAAGTTACGAAGAAGCACCTGTAACATCTCGGTCTGACCCGAGTATTATTTAATAAGAAAATAATAAACAGATCAGTCTAGCTATAAATATCAGATGAAATGATATAGAATAAAAGATATGGCATAAGCATATAATAACCATAATGGCATACTACTATAAGTATGTAAATGATAATCAACAAGAGATTAAACAATATCACAGGAACCTTCTTCAAAGATCCAAATCCACAAAAAGGTAATGACACACGAATTCACCAATGCACAAAAATTGATAAAACTTATCAATGAAAATCACGAAAATTGGTGAAGCACAAATTCAAGAAATCAACACACGAAATCCAGAAATTACAAAAAGGGGGAAAGGCCTATCACAAACGGGAGCATAAAGCTCACCAACACGTGTATCACAAACAGAACGCTAATTCCATGGTTGCTAACCATCACAAATTGAGCCGAAGCTCCACAAACGGCCCGAAGACATGGGTTGCTACCCCACCAATTTGAGTCGAAACTCCACAAAATGGGGTTTAGTCTCCTTCGTAGACAAGAGACATCGCACACTGCTAGTCTAAATCACAAAAAATGATCGTCGTTGATCATCAATAAAGTGTCAATTACACTAAGCTAGTAAATATATGAATTTAGCTTCATGTCCCATAACCATTAGCTTAACTTAAATATTTACGAACAAACTGTAGATCTTCACTAGGAAATTATCACAAAAAGGCTCAATCGAACAAGTCCGTGAACTAACCGACGAAGCAAACGCAAGCGTTTCATACCACTTGTTTTTCGAAGCCGTTTAATCCGATTTCTCATTCGAGTGAAGTAAAGGCTTGTATATACTAATAGATTGGAAAACTGTTTAAGAAAAGAGCTTAGTAGTAAAATAGTTCTAAAATCGCCTTGATGTAAGAATTTTGATATTTACTACTAGTATTGAAACCTTTATACTTTTAAAGTGACAAATCACAAAAATGATTGTAAAACAAACAGTCACCGAAATTCACAATCGAAGACGTGAATAAAATCCAAAGAAATCGATATCAAATCCATCAAAATGGATATTTCGAAAATTCCCAAAGAAAATGTCATCAAAGTTGATAATAAATGATAACAACAAAAGGGAAACAACACGAATCGATCAAAGTTGGAAATTCAACAAAATAGGCAATATAGGCAAAATTGGCAAATAGGAGCAGGTCGGTCAACCGGACTCCCTGAGTCGGTTGACCGAACCAAAGATGGAACTGCTCGGGATAGCAGGTCGGTCGACCGGACCCTGAGCTCGGTCGACCGTAGCCTGTAACCTGCATTTCTAAACCAGAGGCAGGAAGTGCTCGGGTAGTAGGTCGGTCGACCGGACCCTGATCTCAGTCGACCGGAGCCTATTGCCAGCACTCCCATGCCTATCTAATAAATGCCATTCCCTTCCCAATTGCTATCGGTCGAGCAACGGCACTAAAGGTTTACGCCAATCGACTACCCGGCCATAGAAGTTCTTCGGTTCATCACCAAAAACATGATCCAGACATCAAAGCTATGATTTTTATAGAATTGAACCCAAAACACCAAAAATTGGAATATTCACCAAATCAATCCAAACCAAAAGCAATTGTACAAGAATAAGCGTTAGGAATTCATACCTAACAATCGAAGATAGTTATAGACTAAGATGTGAGATAAAAATCTCACTTTTTCACAAAAACAATAAAGAAGAAGCTTGAAAGCAAAGGGAGAATCAACCACTCTTCAACACAACCCAAACGAGCTTGAATCTATGCTCAAAAAGAAGAACATTCCCAAAGTTAGGTTTAGGTATTTCTGAAATTGATAAGAGAATGAGTTGGAGAAGAAGAAGAAGAGGCCTACCAAAGTTTCTTCAATTAGTTTGGAGCTAGAGCTTGATTTGCAAAAGAAAACTAGGGATTGAGTTTCAATTTCCCATTGCACTCTCCATTGTTATAAAAGCTTGAGTATTAGGAAAATAGAAAGGAAGTAAATGAAGAGGAGAGGGTTGGGACTGAGTTAATAAGTGGGGTTATAGGGCTCAGCCCAAACCAAAGCCCTAAGTGAAAAGTGACAAAATTCCACTAACTCCAAACATATCAAAGTTTATACTCAAAAAGATCGCAAACGGCATCTTGAACTCAATGGAAGTGGTCCCGAGTCCTAATTCGACCGTATGCAAAAAGTAGCTTTTCAGACTAAATTCCGAGTATCGATAAAATATTTAAATAAAAAATCGATAAATATGCGGGTTGTTACACATCTCCTCAAGAAACTCGGCTCCCAACCAAACACATCTTCTTAAGGAAAACAATTGAGACCATGTCCGAAATGAGGTAACTCATCGATCTTGGTCTCATACTTCAATATAGATAAGACACCCTTACTTGAGATCCAGAAGATCCTTAAATATCCGAATCTTCCCCGAAGTAGGCATCAACGTTCCTTCAACACTATCTTAATCTTGCTCTAGAAGAACATCCTCAGAACCATCTATGGATACTGCATCTCATCACACAGCTGTCCCTCCTGAAGTCATCAAGATACCTCACCTGCTTCTGCTCAGCTAACAACTCAACTCTTGGAAATCCCTTCTCACTCGAGAGCAAATCTGCTTCACACTCCAAGAATATACTCCAATTCTTGAAAAGACTTCCTCTGGATTCAATGAAATCCTTTTACCAATCTACAATGCTTATTCGAGATGGTATTAGATCTGCAATCTCGACAGACGCATCTCCAACCACAACATATGAGCCTCTTCCATTAGTGGCAGTTGTGTTCCACACACTTCTACCTTATCTACCTCTATAACCTATGTTGGAAAATACGAACAGATAACCCAACAGATTAGGTAGATATATATATATATATATATATATATATATATATATATATATATATAGATACATATTACAAGTACGCTCTCTCAAGAAAGACACCACTCCAGAGCCTAGGTATTCACTCAACCTAATGCTTTGATACCAACTGCAGCGACCCGACTTTCTACCACCAGAAAGTCGCATCACTAATTAAGAAAGAAAGGGATAGAAGAAGAAAAGAAAGAGAAGAAAGAAAAACAACACATCAGAATCTCACAGCCGAGCGAAATGAAATATAATATATAACATATAATTAGTATCATATACATCAGAGTACATAACTATACATCTCAATTTAGACAGTTATAACTACATAACTATTTAAGTTTTTCCAAGATAAAAAACGAAACAAAATTTTTGAATGTTAATTAACCACTTAAAATCTTTTTATCGATGATTGGTATGAAGGAATTGGGATCGGATTTGGGTGATTATTATCCAAAGAACCGGCATCAGATTTAGGTGATTCTTAGCTAAAAAGCACTTTAAACTAATTTTCGAAACCCCATATGAACATAACATATTTTTATCGATGATTGGTACGAATGAACCGGGATCGGATTTGGGTGATTAATATCCGAAGAACCAGCATCAGATTTGGGGGATTGCTATTTAAAAATCACTGCTCGATGATTAGTACGAAGGTACCACGATCGGATTTGGGTGATTCCTATCCGAAGAATCAGGATCGGGTTCGGGCAATTCCTATCTAAAAATCCCTTTAAACTAATTTGAAAAATGAAACATATTGAATATAAAGATCGTTGAAGACAAAGATATTCAAGGTATAGGATTACTTGCCATTAGTCTCTCGAGGTGAAATTTACCGTATCTTAAGTGGCAATCGTGCTCCGTTTATGAAAAACTTCGATTTGCAAGAATATGATTTGAAGTAGCGTAGAGCTTTCTAATCTCAATGGGGACTAGGGTTCTTTCGTGCCGCCACCCATTTCTCCTTTTCTAATCCCTCGCACTCGTATCTGATTCATTCTGTTTCCTAATTCCTCCATTTTCTTCACTTCCCTACATCCCTAGTGTAGCGACCCGACTTTCTACCACCAGAAAGACACATCACTAATTAAGAAAGAAAGGGATAGAAGAAGAAAAGAAAGAGAAGAAAGAAAAACAACACTTCAGAATCTCACAGCGAAACGAAACGAAATATAATATATAACATATAATTAGTATCATATACATCAGAGTACCCAACTATACATCTTAGTTTAGATAGTTATAAAAATTCTGTCTAATACAATACAAGACATCATACAAAATAACAACACAACAGAAACTCTAACTATAATCTACACACTGAAGCCTCCTGCTCCAAAGCTTTTCCAGAATTCGTCATAGATGACCTGAATCACTTGACTACTCATACAGAATATGAGTACCCAAGAGTTTAATAAAACAGAAAATAAGCACTCGGGTCAGACAGGGGTCTGGTGTGAGTAAACGGTTTAGGATTGCTTAACTTTAGAAAATCCTTTGAAAGAAATGGTATCACGTAAGACTTCCCATACATAAACATGGAAAAGTTTTTACCTTACGCTAACCAAAACCTTTGATAGGAAATCCAGTGATATTATAATAGTGTCTAGGGTTTTCAAGTAAATATGAAATAGCCAAAATTGTTACATTCATTAAATTCTAGCTACTAGCCACAAAAGTGGGTAATACAAACAAAACCGTAGGGTCTCGTAGGAAGAATGAGTTTCCAACAAAGGCAGGGCTACTGGGGTACCGCCCGTCACAGTACGTGGCCTAGATCACCGTACCGAGGAGTACGCCCACTCCCCTGCAACACAAGGCCGGGACCATAACTTACCGAATAGTCCCGAACAAGACCACCCCGCAGTTGGCTGTAGACCAACTGCCCACAAAGCCGAAATAAAAAGGGACATCTAGACAGGGATGTATCTCGCTCTCCAATGGGAGCTACCCATGAAGCCTTGCCGCACCTCCCCTGTTTTAGCCATTCCCGGTTGATGAGGCTTGAGGCTGCGATTACCTTATAGAACACATCTATCTTAGAATGCTCATCGTCCACCTGACGATGTTCTGAAAGCATTCAATCCATACAAGTTCGTTCCGGGTTCGAACGAAACCGAAGGCACTATCTCGTTGCACTTATTTTGGAATCACCTTCAGAGTCAACGACCATAACCCTTGCACTCTGAATCACCATCTCGAACCTATAAGTGCTATTCCGTCAAACTCATTATGGAATCACCCACAAAGTTATACTGACATATAGTTCTTACACCTCTAGTCTTCACTTGCTTCACTTGGCTTACGACCTAACATTTATTTTGGATCGGTGTGGTTTTCGGATATCCAAATATGAAAACCCGATCCCGGTCTCACCGAATCCAAATGCCATTTTTTAATGTCCAAGTTGTACTTAAGGGATTTAAACAATAGATATTCAGAAATATCACATAACATAAATGGATGATTCACATTACACAGATAGATAATTCACCATTATCACATTCATCCATATATATCACAAAGTAGCATATATATCACATCTCAAATATGTCACATTCACATCATCACATATCAACCAATGACATATAATATCAACCAATATCATTAACTCATCCAATGATACTTATCAACCAATCAATAATCACCCATACACAAGGTTGATCCAACTTAAATAATTAAATTAATCCTTAATTAAATTGATTCTTACTTAATCACTTTCATTATCATCAATCCATCTTACTATTCATTAATTAATTACAAATTAATTAATAAACCTCACCTAATTATTCTCTTTAATTAATCATCTTTGATTAATTATTACTTAATTACTATAAGTAATTATTCCTCAACCACAAATTTAATTAATCATCTTGATTAATAACTTCTTAATTATCCAAGTAATTATCACTCAATTACTTTCTAAATTAATCGCACTTGATTTATTATTATTTAATTACCTTAATAATTATTTAATTAATCACACATGATTAATCATCCTTAATTAATCATACTCGATTAATTACACTTGATTAATTATCTTTAATTAATCATACTTGATTAATCATTTATAATTAATCATTTTTAATTAATTACTTTTAATTAATCACATTTGATTAATTACTTTTTAATTACATTTAGTAATTAAAACTTAATTATAAATTAATTAACAATTAATTAATTATTTTCATTAATTAATGAATACTTCATTAATTAAATTTCTTTTTAATTAATTACTTTAACAAGTAATTAATCACTTAATTAAATTCTCTTAATCCTTTATTAGTTAATCATTCATTAAATAATTAAAACGTTTAATTAATTGTATTAATTAAGTCTTAAATTATAACTCCAATGATTAATTCTTAATCACATCCACTAAATTACTTTGTAAGGTAATTATTTCTTACCTAATTACCGCCTATAATTAATCATTTAAGTACTTTACCAGTAATTATACTTAATTAACTTCAAGTGATTATTATTTTTAATAAATCACAAGTTAATTACTTAATTAATTACTTAACTTAATCATTTAAATTTAATTAAATGATTCCTTAATTTCTTATATTATAAAGATTATTGATTAAGAAAACCTATTATCTTAAATTAAACCAAAATTCCAAACTTCTTAAGAAAATCTCTATTATAATTGATTACGAAATTCTAAATAATTAAACCTTATTTTAAATAATATATATTGAAAATCAATTATAATTAAAATAATTTAATACTTCAAATTAAACCTTTTAACTTTCCAAAGTTACTAAAATAAAATATAATACAATACAAACTTTATTATAAAGTTCACTTATTTTATTTTTAAAACTTTATATTTCAAAATAAGAAATTGTTTAAAACTTAACTTTAAAACAAATTTAGTTTTATAAGTAAAACTTGTTTAACTCCTGTTTTAAAACTTTAATCATTGACAAAATCAAGTTTTCTTTTGTTTTTAAAAGCTTTAAAAACATTACTGTTAACATTTTAAACTTTTAAAACTTCCAAATTTATTTATATATAAACTTGTTTTAACATTTGCTTTTAAAACTTTGATTATTTACACTATCATGTTATCATTGTTTTAAAACTGTTAAAACTTTACTGATAAATTTCAAAGCTTTAAACCCCCTGAACCCAACTAAAAACATGCTCGACAAACTCGAGCAAACACTCAAAAATACACGCGACTACCCGAGCAACCCAACCCTATACCTGCTTCGAGACAAAAATAACACAAACCCGAGGCCATCTTAGAGTTTCCCCCTTTCTTCTCTTCCCAAAAACCAGTAGTAACACACGCACGTGCACGTCGCTGATGATGAACGGCGAACTTCACGCCGACCTTTCCTAGGTCGCACACGACCTCCACTTCAAATCGCACCACCCAGAAAATTTATTTCGATCGAGAATCGAAATTTAGCCCTCCAACCAAAACTGTTCGAAACTCACACCAACAAACTTCGACCACCGCCGACCATCCCCCTCACTAGACACCACACCGCCACTACCCTAGCTCCGTCTCACTTCCCCGCAACCCCATAACCATATGCGTTCAATCCCGTTTGCCCACTGATGCCGTGCAGACCCAAGAACTTCGACGACATATACGGTAAATATAAACCCTATCTCGAGCAAATTCGACCACCTCATCCAAAAAGAAATCGCCATCCTATTTTTCCTAAGATCACAGTTGACCCCTCCCCCCTTGACAACAACCACGATCATCACTTCGCCGTAGTTCGCCGTGGATTGGACAAAATGTCCAAAATAGTCAAATCCCAAATTCTCACAAAATACTAAACTAAATTTGTGATTCTAGTTTAAAAAACATGTTTTCCTACTTGCAATATGATTATAAAATCAAAACTCTAGTTTGCATTCGAAAGTTTTTAACCCAATTATAATTTTACTATAAATATAAAATTTTTGAGCTAATTTCTTAATTTAACAACCTGTAACTATTTTTAGGTGTCAGATACTTTGATTATAATCATCTTCTCTTTACAAATCAAAGCCAAATTCGAAATCAAAATCAAGTAAATGAATTTATCATGAGATTGAACCTTTTTTATTTACACAGTGATTTCTTTCTTCCTTCTTTTTTATTTTTATTTTGTACAGGCAATTCCTATATACAATTCAAAGCATGCATTCAGTAAACTTAAGATAGATTCAGATATCACCCTGCTATTCAATCATAAAATCAAATTGCAACAAATGTTTTAAACTGTTTTTCAAAAGATTTATTTACTCACCATGTTTGCAGAAGATTAGAACAGAAGTTAATGACTGCATTTTTTTCTTTTCCAGGTTTTGAAATTCACTTAGCATGTTCTTGAATTGATTTGCATGTTGAAAACATTCTAGTTGCTGTTGATTTCCAGCTTGCATTGATTTTGAATCTCCAGTTTATTCTTCTGATTTGAATTTTTCCAAATTATCCTCTTTTTTGTCTTCAAATTGCAATTCCAGGTTCATTCATTTTTCAGGTATTACTTCTTTCATTTTGATCTTTATTTTGCATTCAATTTGTTGAAATGAGATAATGTTCAACTGAAAGTAAAACTTATTTTGTATTTTCTAATTAAATTTTAAATTTAGTTATTAAGAGAACATTGCCATTTGTCTATTCTATGTTCCCATTATCTTACACCTATGTACATAATTGACAAGTGCCTTAACATGCATACTAAATGTTTTACAAGTGTCATTTTATGTTTAATTCTCTTTTGCAAAAATTATTTCCTAATGTTTTATTAATGCTCTTAAATGTTGTTTTCTTTTTAATAACTTATTTAAGCTATATATACATGTATTTATGTAATATTCATATAAATTCAAGTAACTTATATTTTTGATTCCAATCTAAATAACATGTGTTTATTAAATTGAGAAATTGAGTTTAATTCCTAATATAAAAATTTTAAAACAATCTAATCTTATAATAAAATTAAAATGAAAGGATATTAAAACAAAAGCTACAATATATGTTTAAAATAAATACGAAATTATACTTTTCATTTAAATTTCAAATATCATTTCCAAAGTATTGAGTCAAATTAAAATTTCAAATTATATATTAAAGTTTGAAAATACTTTATTAAATTCAAACCAATACATTTTTCCATTTCTATTATATACAACTATATACATATTTCAAATGGAAAAAACATTTTAACATTATATTTGAAAATTACTGTATTATATTTTAAAACAAATCCCAAATCACAATATATACATTCATATATATATTTACAATTTGAATATAAAGTTTTTATTACATTAAAAACTTCCTATTTACAAGATATATCAATACCTATATATTATAAATCGAAAATATTTTTGATTAGCTTCTGGAAAATAAAACTTCCCAATTTAAAATTGCCGAAATAAATATTTCCAAATTAAGGTATTATAAATTTTCAAAAGAATTAAACTTGTCAAATCTTATATTGTTAAGAAAATTGTTGATGGATATTAAATTATTATTATTAGCATTTTACAGAATTTTAACTTGACAATTTATAATTGTAAAATGATCAAATCAATTTAATTATTACCAAAGATTATTAAACTGATATTGCTCAAAATTCCGAGTCGTCACACCTAGCTTTTCCTGCTGTGGTATTAAAGCTTTACATGTTTTCCTCTGGTTGCTTTCAATCTTCGATCTGCTGAGGCCCTGGCGTCCTTTCTCCACTGGTTTCTTCCTAAGTTATCGATGCAATGCCTTGCTATGATACTCGCTGAGTTCCTACACCGATCCTTCTACCTCAGTTCAGTGAGGCGACTTGTCACTGCTTCGCGACTTCTCCAACTCAGTCAATCGCTTTACTTTCATTCTGATTTGGACTCCCATTGCACCTCTGAATGGCAGGCCTTTCTTCTCTCGCGAGCTGGAGTAAGGCTGTTGATCGTTTCGACGACGTGCTGGTCGTGCTTATGTTTCAAATCATTTGTGATCAGGGGTTTGTTTATTTAATGTTTGTTGACTGTTGTCTCGTCGCTTTTGCTGTTTTGTTTTGCGAAGTGCATGTGTGTTTCGTCTTGTGTTGATGCGCGGGTGTTGGTGTCATTCTTGGTTGTCTTCCTTGGGGACCTGGTTGTCATGGTTGTGGTGGTATCTCTGTTTGTGTATTGCTAGTGGTGGGCAAGACTGTTTTGCATTTGGATGTATTTGCTATCTCTGTTATGCAATTCTGGGGTTCGACTGTTTGGTTCTGCTGCCATTGTGCCGTTCAACCTTATGGCCGAATTTTACTGCTGGTAATGTTTCTCATGTTAATGTTTTGATTTGCCAATTTTGGCTTGCCTGTTGATGTTGGTTATCATTGGCTTTTTGCAGCATTCGGTATCTTTGATACTTGTTATTGTTCTTTGTGCTTGTTTGTTCAATTTTCACTCTACGTGGTGATTGTGATTGCCATGTGCAGCTTGTATTTGTAGTTTGGGTGTGTTGTCCGACTTTTGTGCTGTAATCTAGTTTAGATATAGTGGTCGGTCCACTTTAAAAACCTTGTATTTGTTGATAGGCGTCCTGCTTATCATGTGCTTTGTATTGTTTTCTTATTTTTTTATAACAAAAGTGGATGGCCTACTATAAAAACTGGCTGGCTTTGCCAAAAACAGAAATCTTTGATTGAGATTTAATAATTGATTTGTTAATATTTTCCCTAAGTTAGAGGTTATAACTTGATTATAAGAAATCATTAATTAAGATGAAAAGAATGATTTGGAAAAGTTTTCCAAAGTAAAAGAGAAAATGATTTGGAATCATTCTAGGATTTAATAAAAATTTGAATAAACATAATGATTTGATAAATAAGGCTTAATGATTCCATATACATTTGAAAATAAAATGGAATAACTTGAAAAGAATATATCTAATAAAGATACGCGATTTAATAAAAGATGAAGTAATTGATTGATGATAGATATCCACATATGTACTAAACATCTTTTGATCGATAATTGGTTTCGATGGAACCGGAGTCGGATTTGGATGATTTCTGTTCGAAAACCACTTCGAACCAATGTATACGCTCGAAAGTGAAGATATGTTGGAAATGATGATTATCGAAGACCAAGGATCAACATAGCGTGAGGACAGCTTGTTGACCGCTCTGGGTCATTCCCATTATAGAGTTATTTATAGCATTAGTCTCATCATTATGGAGATTTTTTTTGGATTGCAAGGGCTTCTCGCTCAGTAATGGCCGAGGAAAGTGCCTTCGGTTTTGTTTAGTCACAGAACGAACTTGTATGAACAAATGTTTGACATTGCATTTCTAAAACGCAATGTTTGACTTTTACGATTGTCTACCTGCTTGGTGGCGGAGAAGGCAACTTATCTTAGCTTAACACCCTTCTCTGAGACATACGAGCTCAGATATTGTGTGCTTGTGGGAGTCAAATAGTGATTAAAGGAATTGCAGTGTAGCATTCAAAGTAGAACTTGTTATGATCAAAGCTTGGTTTTGTATGAAAAGCGTGGCTTTGATGAAATTGAGCATAGCCTCGCAAACCTCATACCCCAGTTACGATGGGATTCTATGTGGTTAGATGTATGCTCGCATTTTGGATAGTAGTGATTTGGGTTATTAGATTTTCTATGACCTAGGTACCAGATACGTTTGGGTCTCATGGCAGGGATGCGTGATGTTCGAGTCGTTGGATGTTATTCGCAGATTGTATCCACTTTTAGCCATCTGTGTTGATGTATAACAATGCTTGCGTCTTAGATGTAAGCCATGGATACAGATTAATCTTTCCACTAGTTTCCTATCATGTTGGAAATCCAACCCAATACAAGATTTACGGTTTTGGTTGTAGTCCCTGAATAGCAGTAATTACTTCAAACATTTCAGCTACCCCTTTCTAGTATCATATATTCCGTTCGGTATATTCCGTTGTCCTAGTCTGGATATATTACCGTAGATACCTTATTTGAATAAGTTTATTTGAAAGTGTTTTTAAAAGAATGTCATTAAAAATAATATCAAGTGAATTTTGGTATAATTTTTTTTTGGTTATTATAAGGTAAAAACTGTCCGTGTTTATATATGGGCGTGGTCTTATGAGATACCCTTCTTTTCGAAGGTTTTGTTAATGTCATCACGATATAGTCGTTTTAAATTTTCGAGTGTCTCACTCTGGTTTATCAAGCCTTATTCTGGTATTTTTACTACTCGGGTCAGATCCGAGCAGTTTCAGGTTGAATTGAAGACTGTTGGAATTTACAGAGGAGAGCTGAAAATCTTCATCGTCGTATGGACGTATTCTATTATCCGCTACATTTATTGCATTTGTTTTATTGTTTGTCAGCATTTGAAAAGACAGGGGTTTATAACTGTCTAGGCTGAATCTACGTTAGACGCACGTATTGTGTTTTCAAATTTTCCGACCAAAAGATTATTATGGAAATAATATATGCTATTCCATTTGTGTGAAATCTTGTTCTTTCTTTATTTTTCTTTCTACCATTAATGATCTGCCTTTTCGTGCAGTTTGAGGTAGACATGTGTGAGTTATTGTCGATTCAAAGGGTACGGAAAAATGGGCTATTATGTTTGGTATCCGAGCTGAAGTTTCAGCGAGAACCTTGGCTTTGTTGGGGGTAAAGACTCATCAGAGATAGGGTTAGCAATACCCTAGGATGAGTGGATCATTAGAAATAGTGTTAGTAACACCCTAGAATAAGTTTGAGTGTATTATATAAGAGTGCGTATTCGTTAGTGACAAATAAATTATTTTGTGTTGATTTATCTGTTGAGTGATTTATCGATTCTGATTGATGCGCCCGATCACCGTTATCGATTAAGGTTCCTAAACTTTTAAACAAAGTGAGCCGACACACTGACTTTGAAAAAATTGGTAAATGAAATGATTTTACCTTGGATTCAATTTTGAATATAAAATATATATTTTAAAAGTTTATATAGTTAGAAATCAAGATTAGTGAAATTTAAATATGAACATCTTGTGATTAGAATTTCACTATTTGACTATAAGATGTTTCGTAAAGATTATCCATAATTAAGAAATATGATAAGGTAATACAGATCTTTAATACTTATTCCAAAGTAATAAACTGAGAAATGATAATGTTAAGTTACTATCATAAATTGATTAATTATTTGATTTAAAAGTTTAAGTACAAATACCTTATGAATTAAGTTTCACAATTTGACTATCAGTTGTTTGATAATAAGATTTGTTTAAGGAACGAACATATAAAATAAAAATGTATTTAAATGATTATGTAAAGGGAAAAATAATATAAAAGGAACGAGAATTTAAATTCGAGTAAAAGAATTGTGGTAATTTAAATGAAGTTAATTAATATGAGGTAAATTTATAAAATTAATTTATAAAATAGGTTTTATAAAGTAATCTCTAAAGGATTTTGAAAATGGTATCATTTAAAATAAAAAGAGGAATTTTATGATGTCTAATTCGATTGTCTCAAAAATAAAATAAAAATGGGTAAGAGATGCGTTCGGATGGTAAGCACTTCCCTTAAGTATTACTCTTCTTATTAAGAGGATATATGATACTATTGGTAGTACCCGGTTCCTTGGATTATCTTTGAGTTACTCGATCTATATAATTTTGCTAAGTTAAAAAATAATGTGAATCATTGATTCGTAATCTTTGTAAAAGTGTTCAAACCAATGATAAATTGGGATCGCTAATTGCTAAAATAAAAAGGAATTTTCGACAATTTTGGACATTAGAAAATTTCCGAATTATACCTGTGAAAGCTTTTGGTAAAAGATTATGAAATACTTTGAGTAAATGAAATAAGATAAGGATAATTTATAAATATGATTTATAATTTTTTAAGAGTTAGAGTTTGAGGATTCAAATATGGGTGGTTTTAAAATTTGTTTTTCAAAACTAGAAAATTAACAATAATACTAAATATGAAATAAGTTTTATAACTTATGAATTTGAGATAATAGAAAATTACAACAAAGTCTAAATTTATTAGACAATCGGATTTAAGTAAAACAAATTTAAATTTGGGATTTGTATATACTCTTAGGTAGTAACGGTATATCATACAAATGTATATTTAGGTTGTGAACTTTTAAGTAAAATAATGGCTTCTCAAAAAAGTAACTATAACTTAGAATTTGTTTTATATGAATTCTTGCATAAATTAAGAATTTCGACATAAGCTTTTAAAATTGATTGATTCGCATAAGTTTTAAGATGAAATAAACTTAAATAATAGTTTTATGAATGATTTATAAATAACAATTGTGTTAAATGAAATATACCAAGTTAAAGGATTGTGGAAAAAAAGAATTATAATACAGATAAATCATCTTTTGAGTGGAAAATGGTTTCTTTAGAATATTTTCCTTTAATAAAGATATTTGAAAATAAATAATTAAATGGATTATATAAAGAAGCACCTTTATAAAATGTTTGAACTTAATATAAAAGTTTATGAAAGTTTTGAAAGTTAATGAATACATATGTTATATGTAGGTCATTTTATCATACAAATTTTGATCTAAGATTCAAGTTCAGAATTTCAAGGTGTTTACGCTTGTCCGAAAAAGGATTTGTCACTCGATTCTTGATGACGAACATTGATGAGGATTTTTGGTTAGGTAATTGAATTTTCTATCATAGTTAAGCGCTATGCAAGAAAAACAAAGGTTTCTGAGCAAAGAGCTTGATTAAACTCTGCATTAGAGGGTCGGGGGATCGGTACTAGTTCGGAAATAACGTTATGTATTCAAATAGAAGATCAAATAAGATATTTCATACGGACGATCTATGTAAATTATATGGAATTAAGTTTGAAGATAAATGTTTTAGGCAAATTTTTGTTTGGGCCATTTGGAGGACGAAATTCTTTAAATGGAGGAGACTATAACGACCCGTTATTTCGCTACTTCGAAAATGAGAGATTTCGTTTATTTTAAATCTAAAAGTTTTAAAACTTAAATCAATAAGTTATATATAATAGATAATAATAGAGAAATTATGTTTCCTTATAATAGATAATTTAAAAAGTATAAATTTGGATTTTAGAACAAGTCAACAAAAGTTAAGTTTTGTGAAAAATAAATAAATGCTTAAATAAATAGTTATAAATATTTATTTAAAAAGATATAATCTTATTGAAAACATTTAATAAAGATAATAAAAGTATATTAAAATATTTAAAAGTATGTTAATAATCGTTTTACCAAAATAACCAAATTTTGTCGCATTTTGTCTGTTTTAATACACTGTAAAATCAGAGATTTTGATATTTTTGATACGATTTAAAAATAGTAAGAGACATGTTTTAACTTATTTAAAGAAGTAACAATTTCATTTTTTAAATTTTATTTTCATACGTAAATAAATTAACTAAAACGTCAAAATGTGACCGTAAAACAATTTGTCTAAAATCAAATTATTATTGATTAAAAATTATCGCAAGTCGTCACACCTTTATTTTCTTATATAAGAACATATATTCAAATAATATAAGTAATAATAAACTCACTAATCAAGTTTATTTTACTAAACATACTTAGGAAATTCTAGAATATAATTAACAAAAAGTAGTGTGAAAAGACATAAAAGGTACAAAAATAAAAAGTAAAATATCAAATCAAAGAAACATAATTATTACTTTCTTTACTTAATATCTAAGTGAAAAAGAAGTAAGTAAGGTTATTTTGGTAATTTGGTAAAAGGATATTTTGATAACTTACCACTTCATTTTTTTTGTAAATACCAGCCACTTTCTCACCTTTTTTCACACTATTTCTACCTTCGTTTTCTTCCCCCTTGAAGCTCCCTTTAATGGCTTTTCTCTCTCTTCCATTTCCTTACTAACTTTTCCAAAATAATATCAAATCAACTCCAAACACTACCAAACTTTTCCAAAGACCTTAGGATACCATTAAAAAATGGTTTAATATCTAAGAAGTGAAGAAATGATGGAGGAAGGGGGAAATAGATGGAGGCCGAACCTATAAAGAGAAGGAAGCAAGTTGAAAAGCTTCAGAGTTAGAAAAAGAGAAGAAAGTGCCGCAGATTTTGTTCCAAGGAACTAGGAGTAAATTAAAGGTGCTGCGTATGCTCCGTTGAATTGTTCAAAGTTGGTTGAAGTTGAAAACAACAGTGAAGTGTTGTTTGAAAAAGAATGTTGATAGGAAGTTCATCTTCTGGTTAAAGGTGAGTACTCATATTTACTAAATAATCCATAAACTATTTCAAGTATAACGATTTGAAAGTTTAAATATGTTGAATGTATGTTTGATAATTTGGTTGCCAATCGGTTGATTATGTGATTGTTTATTTGGTTGATCACTTGTTTGATAAATGATAAGAGAAATGATTTGTAATTAACCATAGTTAATTAAATGAGAATTAAATCCATATAAATATGTATGGAAATTATTTAGCCTCTTAATGATTTTAAATAATTTAAAAAGGTTGGAAATGACATTATAACAACATAATATTATAAAACAAAATGAAATGAAATATGAGTTTGAAATTTAAAAATATTGTTTAAAATGATTTAAAAATGTTTTATAAACATCTAAAAGTGTTTCCAAGAAGTTTGAAAAAAATTGAAAAATAAGTCAAAACTTTGCCTGTTGCCTAACGGTAGTATGCGTTTTCGCGCCCTAAAAGTCGAATGAGTGCACAAAGTTGAACATAGCTGGGAATTCTTTGAGATAAGAATTTTCCGGTCTATTATATCCACAGTTTTCCAACAAAGAAAGAAAATGAAAATTTCATCAAGTCGAATTTGAAATATGTCCGAAATAATTTTCTAAAAAACATCGCGGTTTTGTAGTTCGGAATCCGAAAGGGGATTTCTTTATAAATGATATTTTTAAAATGATTAAAAATATGACAATATGTTGATAGTATTCATCCATACAAGTTGTCCTAAGTTAGAACAAACCGAATCTCCAAAATCACGGTCTTCATTATCTTCATGATATCACAATTCGCAATGCTCAAATTGGATCGAAGTGGTTTTTGGATAATCAAATTGTAACGACCCAGAATTTTTATTTATTAAAATTTGGATATTTAATTAATTTTAAATATTAATAAGTGAAATTTATAAGTCGAATAAATTTATTTCGAATTATATGATTTAATTGAATAATTAAATCGAGAATTTAATATGTTAAATTATGGAAATAATTGAAAATTGAGTTAAATATGATTGAAAATGATTTGTAAAATTTTATTTTATCATATTGAAGTTAGAATGATATTTTAGAACTTTTAAAATCGAATTAAAAGTTTATTTGTGAAAATTGAATATTTTAATATTTAATCGACTAGTGAAAATAGCCAATTTTTGAACAGTCTCAGAATTGAACGAAACTAGTTCCATTGGATCCGTAATAGTTAGTTATTACCGGATTTCAATTTTCGTAGCAATCGGAGTTATCGTTTGATCGTGGCAGCTCGAAACGCATCGAAATTGTTTTTAATATTAATTTGGCGAGTTAAAATAGCCATTTTTCAAAAAGTCTCGGATTTCGACGAAACAAGTTTCATCGGATCTGTAATGTGATATTATTGTATGGTTTCAAATTTTGTGTCAATTGGATTTACTGTTTGTCCGGTGCAAGCTAAAACGTCTAGAAAATCGTTTAAATCGGTTTAATTTAAATTGAACGCTTGTAGCCAAAACTCGCACAGATGTCCGAATTAGCTTTCGAAACATGTTCCATTGTGTCCGGAACGCGGGATAAACCCAAGGAACATCAGTTTCGACGCGTAAATCGGAGTTCGGAATTCCCGGATGAATAGTGTTCGTTCGTTCTTCTATAAATAGCCCCCTCTCTCTCTCTCTAAATTAAAAAAAAAAAAAATATAAACCCTAGCCGCCTCGCCTCCATATGCTATGAACGGCCAGGAATTTCATTCCTTCTTCCACTAATTTTTCTAAATCCGTTAACAATTATCGAAATCATCCAACTACAAACTTGAAGGGCTAGCTGAGTACTTCAAATCCATACGGGTATGATCGTTTTTAATGGCATAGATCAACGGCAATTGTCATTCAAAGCCGTGCGTTTTGTGCACAATTTCCTAGGCCAAGATGCAGCCGAGCTCTATGAGCTTATGGCCGAGCATGGAGCTCGTGACGAGCTTCGACGTGGTGGCGGCGTGATGGAGTTTCGACGCTCGAAGAGGTTGTAAAATGAAACCCTAAAATGGATAATGGGTTCGGCCACTTCATGTTACCTGGAGATGTTTGCGCGTTAATATGAGAAGAAGAAGAAAGGGTACGTTCTACGGTGGTGATGGGAAGGAGCATGGATCTAAGGCCTGGATTGAGCTAGGTTTAAAATTAGTAAAGTTATGTTGTAAAATTTTAAAAATAAATTGGTGTAACTTTAAAAATTCATAACTTTTTCATACGAGGTCGAAAACGCGCGAAACCAGTTGCGCTGGAATCGTATGGACGAGCACTACGCGACGAAATTGGATTGGAGTCGTTTGGGGTTATTGAAAATTTTGGGTAAAATTAAACGCGCGTTTAATTTTATTCGAAATAAATCGCTAAAACGAAATTGAAATTAAGGTGAGAACTTCTCACTCAATCGAATCGGTTTCGATTTTATTTTAAATAGTTAGATTTAAAATATTTGGATGCATGTTTGAATGATGATTGTTATCTTTTGATTGTTAAAATAGACATTATGCGCCGCTAGTAAGCGGATGTTATTTATTAAAAACATATACCGCGAATATTTCATAAACAGTGAAATTGGTATTATATATAATAGCAATATATATATATTGGCATATATATATATATTGGAGTTATTGATTTCCCGCATTTGTTTAGCGGATGAGACCTTATTGCTCCGTTTATTAAGCGGATAATATTTAATAAAAACATATATCGCGATAATTTCGCACTGGAGCGGAATTGGTATTGTGCTAATGTTTGTGGATGCAGGAAACAGGTTGGAGGGATCCAACTGGATTCCTCAACAATATTTATTTGATTTCAGATATTTTGATATTTGATGGATTATCATATCGATATATGATGTCGTTGTTGGTCGTGATTGACTATTTGGTGTATAGCATCATTGGACCAAACTTTAGAATTTTAAAATGATTTTTAAAGTGATTTTTGAAAATATACTATATTTTTGGAATTGATTCGTTTTAAATAAATAAACGTATAATTTTAATGTTATAAAAATTATGATTTTGAGAAATACAGTTAAAGATTTATTTTTGAGAAATATGGGTTAATGATTTTAAAAATAGTTAAATCAGGATTTTTGAAATTATTATAAAAAGTTTAAAAATAGGATTTATAAAATTTAATTATTTTATGAATCAAAATGGTGAAATTATAAAGGAGATTAAAGATGTTTTAAAAGAATAATATAAATTGATTTATATAAAAAGATTTATAAAATGGATATTTATAGATTAGAATATTTTGAATTATAAAACGAGTTTTTATAAGTGTTAGAATGAATTGTGAATGAATTTCATAAATGAATGAAATTCATAGAATTATAAACGGTGAAGTTATAAATGGAATTTTATAAGCAGTAGGTTTATAAAATTCATAAAGTTGTTAAAAGAATAGGTTTGGATAAATAATTGAATCTTATAAGTTATAAGAGTTATAATTATGAAGTTCAAAGGAACGATTTTGCAAACAAATAAATTATAAGTATTTCACTTATAATATGAACTTTTAGTTTATAATTGAGTTATAAATTGAATAGGTTAATAAAGGAATTTATAAAAGGAAGTTGTTATAAAATAAATAGAAATGGAATTTATAAACATTGTTTTATAAATTCGCAAATGACTTATTTTGATAAGAAAATTGTTGTAACTTATTTGTGGAGTTATATTCACATTTTCGACTGTGAATAATCCTTTGAAATAAAATGAATAAAAGGATGAAATTTGTTAACGTAGTATATTCACGTTTTTGAATAGTGAATAATGTGTTAAAGAAAATGTTTTGAATGTGATGTTTTAAATAAAATTAAAATGATCTAACGATGTTTTAAAAGGTGTTGAGATTCGAAACCATAGATTTCAACATTCATTGTTGAAATAGACGTTTTCGAGAAATAAAAGGAAATGGTGGACTATAGCACTGTTGTTATAGTAAATGATTTCCGAAAGGAAATGTTTTGTGTGGTATTGGGATTTATATATCTATTTTAATTTCGAATCCCTATACTAGTGATTTTGGGTTGTCGTAACGATGTTTTACGCAACATTCGTTTTGACCCAAATAAATATGTTTAAAAAAAATGATTTCCTTAAAGAATGAAATATATACTTAATTTCCATTGAAGTATATTGAATATTTTCTAAGTGTTGAAAATAAATAAAATCTGTGAATTACTTATGAATAAATAAGTATGGAAATGTTTTCCAATATAAAGTGAATATTAGAGAATTTATCTTTTTGAAGATAAATTGGAAATGAATAATTGAAATCGAATATTCATAGATATTTTGGATTATAAGTTCACTCAGGAATTTATAAAAGAAAGGGAAGTTGTTTAAAGATAAATATTGATTTATTTTTGAAGTATTGAAAATAATATATCTTGTAAAGATATTTTGGAAAATAAATAATTTGAAAAAATTATTTGGAAACTGGTGATGTAATGCATATCCATTGATAGTTCAATAACCGACTATCAATATTTCCCTTTGAATGGGTATTCGATGTGATTTGTTTGAATTTGAATGCCACACTTATTTATTGAATAAGCGCTCACTATTCGGGTTAACCGGGAAAGGACCATGGGGTCGTATAACCCATTCCGAATATGTGATACGTCGTTATGAATTGCATTTGAAGACCGGTGTTGAAGACCGGATCTTTTTGAAAGCGAAAGGACAACTCGTCGATTGTCTTTGCACCGAGTAGCTACGGTATAGAGACTCCCTATGTGATGGGAAGTCCGGACGTGATTAGAGATTATCCGGATTACAAGGACTTCTTTGTAAGTGCCTTCGGTTTTGTTCGAGCCCGGAACAGACTTGTATGGATTGTATGTCTGACATTACAACTTGAGATATAAAGCCGATTTCTTTCAAATATATTTCTGTTGGTGGCGGAGAATTTATTCTTTTAGCTTAACACCCTTCTCTGAGACGTACGAGCTCAGAGGTTATATAGTTGAAGTTATCAGCGATATATTCCCAATTTGGTAATGTGACATGCTGAGTGTTGCTGTGAAATGATCATTGTGTTGATTATTTGTGATAGGATCGTTTATTTGATCGTCTATCTTGGTGATCATTTCTATGATCATTTGTTGACCCAAAGCATGGCTTTTGTATAAAGTATGTTTTTGTGGACGAGACTGCGTCGAGCCTCACACCCCGGAAATGGTCAAAACATGAAAGATGCAGCAAGGTTATGAGGGGTAGCACCCTTTAGGATATGTGCATTTCCTTCTGGAAAAGGGTGGTATCATGGTATGGAGCCCAGATACTTACTCATGTTGAAACACTTTATTATTATGATTGTGTGAATTGATTAGAGAGCTCTCGGATAAAGGTCCCAAAGGACCGGGGGATGGCATATTCGGTCAGTTGTTACTCAGTTAGGGGTAACCCGGCCTTGTGTTGGTAGAGATCCGGTTTGGTTCTCGGGGATGTCCATCCAGAGGCATTCTCATGTGGCAATGGGAAGTTCCTTGGCCTGACCATTTGTTGGAAATCCAAAGAAACAATACGAAACTTGTACGGTATTAGTTGTAGAACCTATCATTCACTTATGGTGGCGCCCCACTGTTTGGATGGTAGCTATAGTAGGCATAGTTCGGAATGTCTATGTTGGCTAAGATTTATATTCTACTTTCGAAATGAATTTTTCCTACACTATGCACTAGTAATAATATCAAATGTTATTTTAAATGCGTATCAAGCATCTTTGACTATCATAAGGAGAAATCTCCTCCGATTCTGCGTTTGCATTGTGTGTGTGTGCGGGAGGCCTTATGGTAGTCTCATTTTTAAAAGCATTGCGAATTGAATTTAAAAATATCTCTCTATTTTGATTTTTAAAGATAAATAAACAGTTTTGAGTTCTCACACCAGTCACATGACTGACTCGGAGTTTATTGTTTTCCTTCCTAAACTCTGGGTGCCCACCAATTTACACACGGGCAGTCAAGAGTTAAGGTTTATTAGGATATTCTGGATATTCAGGAGTTGCTGGAGGCAAGCTGGATGGCATGGCGTATTACTAGTATATAGTATTTCTTTTCCGCTGTTTGTTGTTGTATGATGTTGTACACTCTGATGATATGATGTAATGTAATGTAATAACTGATATAGTTCTTTGTTTAAAGATTATTCATTTATTATTATATGTTGTTCCGCTGCGAATTGTGAGATTTTGATGTTGTTTTGTTGTTTTTTTCTTTCTGTTTCGTTCTATTTTAAAATTTTCTATTTCCTTTTCCCTCTATTTTCTACCTTCTTCTCTCTTTTTCTTTTTCTTTTCCTTTTAAAACCCTAACTATTCGGTTTTTCGGCAACGAAAAATCGATGACGTTACACAAATCCAATCTCGGTCTCTTCGAAACAATCAACGATTTTAGAAAGATTTGATAGTCGGTTATTTAAGCATCAAATCACACATAAAGATATATATATATATATATATATATATATATATTCAATCTCTTCCATTATTTCAATATTTGAAAACATTTACGAATATTTATATCCACAAGAGGATATTTCAACCATATCAACACTTAGAAATATTTCCAAATCCAACTTCTAATTCATTACGTAGAAAAATATTTCTAAATAGATCATTTCACCGCTAAAATATCCCGAAAACATTTAATTCCAATGCTTGGGAAAATATTATAAACCTATTTTCCAAAATAATTTCCAATATCCATACTTAGGATTTCTAATCTCCGGAATTTTTATTTATTTCCTTTAACAATTCTAAAAAATTATCGATTGTAGTTATTATAATCTAACAAACAATTTATAGCTTCTTTAATGAATCCATATTCATTTTCGAAGTCCCCATGTCTAAACAATTTGGAAATTTTCCTTTCTTAAATTTCTTAGGTTCTCGAATTCCATTTTAAAATTTTCTCTTATAAAATCACATCCATTAAAGAAAATCCGGTTCACAAATCTTGAGAAAATTTATAAATAAATATCAATCACTTACTTTTAAACTATATATATAATAATAAATTTCAAAAAAACACGGTTAAATAATTATTCAAAATATCAAAGCACTTTTAAAATAAACATCAATAACTAAATCCATTTCATTTATAAAATTTCTAATCAATTCACAAAACTTTTTATAAAACTTAGAATTTTTTTCAACAAAATTAAATATTTAAATTAGTAACTTTCGAAAATATTCGATCCAATTAATGGTTTTTAAAACCACATATTTTAATAATATAAAAATCTTTTTCTAAAGACAAACCTTAACTTCTTGTGTAACCATTTTAAAATTCAATATACCCATTTTATACTTAGAAATTTCTCTCAATTTATCACAATTCGATTTGCATTTCCATTTTCCATAACTATTCTCAAATTCCAAAATAGAATTTACTATTTCTTCTAAACCAATTCCCATATCTCATTATAAATCCTCACTTTGAATTTATATTTCAAATTCATCAAGTGATAATCATTTCACTTCAATGTTTACAAATTTCACAAACTCATTGCCAGTTTATAATAGGTTCATATTACTAAAATCTATTTTTAAATCGATTTATAATCAAAATTCCTTTTAGGAATCTATTCCTTAAATAATCCAAACTATATTCCAAAACCATTCAAATCTCAATTTTGATTCCCATTTCGTATTTTAACAATCTCATTTAAAAATTCTTCGTTTAAAAATCCTCACTTTAAAATTCTCTATTTGAAATCATTTTACGAAATAGCTAAATAAATATCCAAATCCAATCATTTATTTTATCCAACTCAATTCCTTTTTTAAATAGTCCCAAAATACAATATAAATAATTTCATTTCCAAAATTGCCTTTGATTCTCTTTTTAAATTCAAAAACATTATTTATGATATTTACAATACCAATATTAAGGCCAGTGCTACTATAGCATCCAGTAAATCAAATCATAACATATTCTATAACATTTTACTCACACATATCATATATCAATATATATGAAACTAAAATCAACAATCTTGAGGAAACCATCTAGATCCCTCAAATCCGTTTCCCTCTAACAATAGAAGTAATATAATCACAAAAATATAATCACTGCTTTGAGGCGGGATATCACAATAAAAAGGGTCATCAGCTATTATGCAGGTGCATAGTGTCTCGTCCACTCCAAACGACGGGAATATTCAATCCAACTACTAATATATACTAGTATATATAATATAACATCCAGTTGATAATCATTTATCAATCCATTCAATCAACCAATAAATAATTTTAATTATTTAAAATAAAACCAATTATCCTAGATGAGTGAGATTTACTCATATTTATTTTCTGTTGTCGCCAAGGCGTTCAACTTTGGAACTGAAACTGGATGACTCCGATTTTAGCTCAAAATTCAACTGTCTCCAAATCCGTCCAAACTAGTATCATTTCGTAGCTTTCGTCATTATGATCGCAATGCAGAAGTTTTCTTCACGACCGGACCTCGTATGCAGAAGTTATAAATTTTATAAGTAGTCGAATATTTTTAAATTAAATAAAATCACTAATTTCAATTTCACATTATTTGCATTATTGCCATCTTCTCTTTCCCTCAAATCGACATCACCTTTACACGATACAGTGCACTCATTATCACGTCCCCCGATGACACCACAAATGACTTGCCAAAACCATAAATAAACATCGTCAACAAACTTCCCTCATCGAACTCGACCTTACGGCACCATCTCCGCTGTTCCTAGCCTCCCCGGTCAAAACGCGACTGCCACGTTCTCCCCCAAGCCATAAAAATGTCACGCTCATCCATAAAGCATCGCAAAACATGAAATATGGTGCAATGCGTATTTTTGCAAGGGCAACTCGCTGGTAATCTCAAATTTAACAATCGATGCTCAAATTTGCAAAAATCTAAACCCTAACTAACAACTGGCGCTCGACTTTACTATCGAGTTCTTTATGTTGAATATGCGCTTATATGATTTTTGTTTGATGATAATAAACATATATATATATATATATATATTCATTTAAATGTATTTGGTAATGTACTATTTTGTTTTTCATAGATTAAATAAATATTTTTTGAATAAAATAATTTGAATTCAAACAGAAATTTTATTCAAACAAATATTTATTACAATCTTGAATAGTACAAATTCAAGCTCTCAGTATACATATACAATTTTGTTTACAATACATCACAATTTCAATTTACATAAATTCCTCACTACATATCACTCACACTCATAGTTTATCTTCGACTTCATTCCAGTAAAAATCCAGCATCTGAGAAATCTGCAAAAATATTCACTAACGCAGTAAAATTGAAAAAGAAATATTTTTGCAATATAAAATAAAATATGGATTTTTGAAAATAATATCTGCCTCAGTTATTTGGGTTGTTCGTCATGATTTATATTTGAATTCATCACACACGAACAATGTGACATGCACAATGTATCACTGTATATGCCCCAAGGCCGTGCACATAGATATATACAATTGATAACGCTACAGGGACAGGTGTGCACAAGGTCAAACCCAAATATACAGACAGGTTCAACTCAGGTGCTATATATTCAAAATCCCGTTGGCAGCACAAGGTCAAACCTGAGTTTTAAAACTGGGTTCAACACAAGGTCAATGCACAAACTGAAGAGTCAAGAAGGCACCAAACAAATTGAGGTAGCTACGAACAATATAATCGAACGAAGAAAGGAATCGAAGCTTCTGAAATCATTTTGACAGAGCGGCGCTTCAATTTTAGAATAGCCCTAATTTAAGAGCAAAGAGGAATAAGATCGAAGGAGGCAATTATTTTCACAACAACGCAATGAAACAAAAGAAGAAAAGGGACGGCGCATGTTTTTCTCTCGTGATTATTTGGGCCGGCTAATTAAAGAAAGAAGTTTGGGCTAACCGTTTGTAAATTAGGGTTTTTTAGTTTAAATTGTTTTAAAATCTGTTTTTTAAATTTAAATTCTCTTTTAAATGGTTGTATTTACTAGTCTTGTTACTAGGGGACAAGCTACGTTGCGTAGCTTGAGAATTCGCAACTCAGTGGCTGAGTTGTGGCAGGGTTTTGAGCGTAGAGTTAGGCTGGTCAGTAGCGAGTGTCGTGAGTTTATGTGTGTAAGCGTGTGACTTTCTAATTTCTAGTAGAAACCTTGGGGGCAGCACGTAGGCAGAGTTTTGCCGAAGCTGGGTAAATTCTATATCGTTTCTATTTCTGCATTTATTATTCTGCTATTATCTGTGCTGCTATTATTCTGTGATCTGTGTTGAAAGTATTTTATAAGCTTCCGCGATAAATTTTTATAATTAGTACTATCACCCTATTCACCCCCTTCTAGGGTGAAATCGATCCTACAAGTGGTATCAGAGCTAGGAGTAGAAGTCAATTTTTGTTTTAAAAATTCATTTTTCAAAAATCAGTTTTTGTTAAAAGTTTGAATTTTTAAAATGGCTTCTTTTTATAATGCTTTTGCTGAGGGTCAGTCTATAGTTAGACCACCAATGTTCAATGGTGAATATGCTTATTGGAAAAATAGAATGAAAATTTTTCAGAAAACTATTGACGCTTGGAACATTGTTGAGACAGGTTATAGAGCACCAACTATAATTGTAGATAATCAGGAAATAGGTAAACGATGGATCAATGGACAGAACTAGAAAATAAATTACAAAATGCTAATGCTAAAGCTATGAATTCTATTATCTGTTCACTGGATCAATTTGAATTTAATCGTGTCTCACATTGTCTAACTGCACAGGAAATATGGCACACACTAGAAGTGACTCAAGAAGGAACATCTCTAGTCAAAGAATCTCACCTTGCCATGCTAAGCAGCGAATACGAGAATTTCACAATGGAAAAAGAAGAAAATGTCAAAGAGATGCATGGACGACTTTCCAATATCGTATATGATGTAGCGGAATTATGAAAATTAAATGAAATCGATGAAACTGGCAATCAGTGGATTGAAAATACTGCAAGGTCTAAATTCCTTGATCCGAAGATACCGAATTCTAGCTATCTCTGACACGTTGATCGCGCACGATACCGTGAAGAGAGATCTATAATTCTTCGAGCGTTGATCAAGCGCACTTGATTCCACAAATTGGCTTCAACGATCGAAGATTCGAGCGCACTCGAATGTCGAAGGTGGAGATAGGAGATCACACTCAACTACCAATTTAATGAAAGCACAAAGCTAACAAAACATGAGTTTATTCGAACATAACCCTTTTTTACAATGACCCAACATTCCTATTTATAGGCTACAACTCAGACGACTCAACAGAACAATGCTACCGACCTAACATAGATCGTCCACGACCTAAAATACAAAATTTAACAAGACCCAGGTCGTTCACGACCTAACCACATGACGACCTACGAGTTACGACTCATCAACACTACAATGCCTCAACAACAAGCGACTCAACCATATTTACAACACGAGTTACGACTTAAGGAAAATGTAATTACAACACAATACACGAGTTAACAAATATACGATACACGACCTAACCAATGATTGACATAACAAACAACTCTAGAAGCCAGGCAGCGACCTTCAGGAAGCGACCTAAGAAGGCGCGTGACTTAAGGAAACTCGCACATAAATAAAACGACTTAAGTAGGTTGCTTGCAACCTATCCACTTGAGCGACTTAAAACACATAGCAGCGACCTATCTTCACCGCGGCATGAGGTCGAGCGACCTAAGTTCTGAGCGACATAAGGAGATGGGATGCGGCATGACATTGAGCGACCTAACATAGGTCGTAAATCGTTTCTGCGATCTAATTTAGATCGTAACTTGTCAAAGTCAACACTCGAAATATCAGAGCGACCTAAGGCAGCCATTTCACACGATTTAACTTCAGAACGACCTGAGGTTTTAGGCCGTGGCTTGATAGGTTGAGACTTCGAAACGTCGCTAGGTCGTTCGCAACTTTCAGATAATTCATTCCCTCCGTTAGGTCGCAGCTCGCTTGAATTAGGTCGTGAGCGACCTATGAATGGGTAACGACTTAACTCCATTGACTTTATAGGCTGGGCTGCATCATCCTCCCCTGGTTGGAAAGAATTCGTCCTCGAATTTAAAAGTTTTCCCCATTAGATTGTCCATCTCCATAATATGGTAGAAGATATTTAACATTAAACACGTCCGAAGTGTACACATCCTCTGGTAGCTTCAACTCATAAGCATTTTCATTGATCCATTTCACAATCTTGACAGGACCAATCTTTCGAGCTTTCAGTTTATTATATGTTTCCACAGGAAAACAATCCTTTGTCAGTATAGCATATACTAAATTTCCTTCATTAAATTCAACATTCCTTCGCTTCAGATCCGCAGATCGTTCATACTTCTTATTCGTCTTCTCCAATCGTTCCTGAACGATTCTATGGAATTCTGTTAACCCATCAACGAAATCAACAGCTCGCTTAACTGTCCCCTTCGGTTGTGGCACTCGTCAAATCCAACGGCCCCTTTGGCAAGCTTGAATATACAATCTGAAATGGACTGAAACCCGTACCACGATTCACTGCATGATTATGAGCAAACTCTGCTTGACATTACTTCACATCCCAGCTCTTCAGATTATCCTTCACAAGACACCGCAATAAGTTTCCCAATGATGTGTTCACAGTCTCCGTCTGTCCATCAGCTTGTGGATGATAAGCACTACTGAAATTCAGCTTTGTTCCCACCATCTTCCGCAAGCTCAGCCAAAAATGACTCAGAAATCTGGTATCCCTGTCTAAAACAATAGATTCTGGTAAACCATGCAAGCGATAGATCTCTCTAAAGAACAACTGTGCCACATGAACTACATCCACCGTCTTCTTACAAGCAACAAAATGTACCATCTTCGAGAAACGGTCCACCACAACATAGATAGAGTCATTTTCCCGTTGAGTCCTTGGCAAACCCAACACAAAGTCCATGCTTACATCTATCCACGGTTTTATAGGAACAGGTAAAGGCATATACAGTCCCGCATTTGTAGCCGTCCCTTTCGAAACTTGACAAACATGACATCTACACAAACTTTTCAACTTCCGTCTCATCGATGGCCAATAATAGGATTGAGAAATCAACTGCAATGTACGATCTCTACCCACATGCCCTTCTTCTTGCAACTCTTTCACAATTTTCATTCTCAAGGTGCAATCCGATACGCATAATTGATTCCCCTTGAATAAGAATCTGTCTACCAACACAAACTCGTCAGTAATCCCATCCTTAACTTTCTCAACAAATTTCGCAAAGTAAGGATCTTCTTCAAACAATTCTGGCAATAGTTCAAATCCAGTCAGTTCGACCTTCATCGTTGTCAACAAATGATTCCTTCTGCTCAAAGCATCAGCTACACGATTTGTCACCCCTGATTTGTGCTTCACGACAAAAGTAAACTGTTGCAAATAGGCAATCCACGATGCATGCCTTGCTGAAATCTTGTCCTGCCCTTGCAAATGTTTCAATGCCTCATGATCAGTGTAAAGAACAAACTCCTTTTGAAACAGATAATGTCTCCAGTGCTTCACAGCTTCAACAATTGCGTAAAATTCCACGTCATAAGTGTTATATCTCAACTTAGCTCCAGACAATTTCTCACTGAAATAAGCAACTGGTCTTCTTTTCTGACTCAAAACTCCACCAATTCCAACTTTCGAAGCATCAGTATGTAACTCAAACAACAATTGAAAATCCGGTAAAACTAGAATTGACGCTGATGTCAATAGTGTCTTGATCTTCTCAATAGAAACCCCTGCTTCCTCTGACCATGCAAACTTCTTTCCTTTCATGCAATCGGTTACAGGTTCCATTACACTGCTAAAGTGTGGAATGAATCTTCGATAAAAAGATACCAACCCGTGAACGCTCCTCACTTCAGTAATTGTCTTGGGTTGTGGCCAACTCCTGACAGCTTCTACTTTACTTTCATCCACTTGAATGCCTTCCTTCGACAGTACATATCCCAGAAACAAAAACTGTGCGTCATGAACACACACTTCTTCTTTGCCGCATAAAATTTCTCCTGTCGTAGAATCAATAATACTTCACGCAAATGTTGGACATGCTTTTCCAAACTCCCACTATAGATCAAAATATCGTCAAAGTAAACTACTACAAACTTCCCAATGAATGGTCTGAAAATCTGGTTCATCACTCTCATAAAAGTACTAGGAGCGTTCGACAAGCCAAACGGCATAACCAACCATTCGTATAAACCTTCCCTGGTTTTAAAAGCAGTCTTCCACTCATCACCCGTTCTAATACGAATCTGATGGTATCCACTCTTCATGTCAATCTTGGAAAACACAACAGCCCCACTCAACCGATCAATCAAATCATCGAACCTCGGCATAGAAAATCTGTATCTCAAAGTGATCTTGTTTAAAGCCCGACTATCCGTACACATTCTCCACGAACCATCCTTCTTCAGCACCATTAAGGCTGGCACTGCACAAGGACTCAAGCTCTCCTGAACACGCCCCTGTTCTAACAACTCCTCCACCTGCCTTCTCTGTTCCTCATGTTCTTTAGGACTCATCCTGTAATGTGGCCTGTGTGGTAACACTGCCCCTGGCACAAGATCAATCTGATGCTGAATATCCCTTAACGGTGGTAACTCCGTTGGTAACTCCTCAGGAAATACATCTTTGAATTCTTCCAATACTGGCTTTACTTCCTCTGGAATTTCAATAGATTCAGTTACTTCACGTCCAATCAACAAAAATACCTCTGGACTCTCCTCTACTTCTTCAATGAATTCCTTCAAAGTCAACAAAGTCTTCAGCTCCTCAATCTCCTCTGATTTGCTCTCTCCTTGTTGTCTCTTCTTTGGAACCAAAATGATCTTAACACCTTCAAACCTAAAGCTGTAGCTATTGGTTTGACCATCATACTGCACCGTTCGATCATACTGCCATGGTCTTCCCAAAAGCAACTGACAAACATCCATTTCCACAACATCACACCAGATCTTGTCTTTATACTTCTTCCCAATAGAAAATGGAACTTAAACTCGCCTGTCCACCTTCACCTCTCCTCCTTTTCTCAACCACGCTAACCTGTAAGGGTTTGGATGCTTCTCCTTTTTCAGCTTCAACTTTCTCACAGCTTCGTAGAAATAATATTGTCACACTTCCTGCGTCAATCACAAATTTACAAACCTTCCCCAGAGTAGTGAACGTTGACTGAAAGATGTTACTCCTCAACCAACTAGCTTCTACTTCCTGCTTCGGTGTTAAACAAGACCTCCTCAACATTAGATTACATCCTTCATCTCCCGACGCGATATCTTGTTCATCCTCATCAACGGGACTAGAATAATCTTCACCAACATCCTCACCTTCAACTTCAGCAATCATAGTTCGTTTCTTCGGCTTCGGACATTCATTACTTTTGTGACCCACTTCCTGGTAATTATAACATTTGAAACTGTTGTTGACCTTCGCCTTCACAGCTTCATGCACAACTGGTTTACTGACAGCTTTAGAAACATTGGAACTTCCACTAGCACCTTTGTTCTGAATATTGGAACTTGCAAACACACCACCTCCACGTCTTCCTTGCTTCTCCCAAGCCAACGCTTTCTGATGTGCATCTGCAACAAATCTCGGATCAAACATGTTCACCATATCTTGAATCTGCATTCGCAACCCTCCAACAAACCTAGCAGTCAATTGTTCCTCTGTTTCCATAATGTCATTTCGAGCAATCAGTTGATAAAATTCATCAGCATAATCATTAACAGTCTTCATCCCTTGCCTCAGATTCTGCAACCTCTGATACATGAGTGATTGATAGTTGTAAGATAAAAATGTAGCTTTCATCAGTTTTTTCATCTTCTCCTATGATTCAATCTTCGACTTCCCCATCCGTTCTCGTGTAAGTTTGGTTTGCTGCCACCACGCCATAGCACTCCCCTTCAACCTAGTAACAACCAACTTCACTCGACGCTTTTCCGGAATCTCTTTGAAATCAAAGATCTCTTCAACATTAGACAACCAGTCCAAGAATTCTTCTGCAATCATTCCACCCTTGATTTCTGGTATTTCCATCTTCATACCCGATTCCCAACGTCGATCATCTTCAACATCCCGATATTGACGTCGTCCCTGATCTCGATCTCGGTAATGAATACTTCCTCTATCACCATCAAACTCTTCATCAAAATCTGATGCTTATCATTGTCTATCACGACTACCAACATCTCTACCACTACCACTTCTACCACCAACATCCCTTCGATCTACATTCCCCCGACCACGATCATCCACATCTTTCCGATTTCGATCATCAACATTCCTATCACGATTGTCAACACTTCTACGATCATGATCTTCTCTTCTCTCCCGATCTGAATGTGGTGAAACTCTACTTCCCCCATGGATCGACTCCGGTGAAACCCTTCTTTTATTTTGATTCATTTCAAGCATCATTCTCTCTAATTTACCAATCCCTTCATCAAACTTTTCATGCATGCGTTGTTCCATTTGATCGGCCTCTTCTCTTCTATGCAAAGCTTCAATATTTTTATGGCGGTTAGCTCTTCTAGGCGGCATGATTACACAATCAAAACACTTCAACAAAGACAAACGCAAACGTCAAAACTTTAACAATACGCGGCTCAAACTAGCTCAACACTTTACTAGCTCGCACAAGCTTGTAACAACCTAAGGCTTAGCTCGGCTCGGCTTCAAACACCTCTCAGTCTACACTTCTCACAAAGTGATGCACGACTCTACCCAACTCGGCTCACTTCAATCACCTTTCACACTTTGATCCAAAATGAAATGGATAGAAAGCTTCCAACTTGTTGCAACTTCAAGACGAACACGATGAACACCAACTTCAAACTTCAAACTCGGCTCCAAGTCTCGGCTAAGCTATGATTGGCTAAGTCTAGCTCTGATACCAAAAATGATGCAGCGGAATTATGAAAATTAAATGAAATCTACGAAACTGGCAATCGGTGGATTGAAAATACTGCAAGGCCCAAATTCATTGATTCGAAGATACTAAATTCTAGCTATCTCTGACACGTTGATCGCGCACGATACCGTGAAGAGAGATCTACAATTCTTCGAGCATTGATCAAGCGCACTTGATTCCGCGAATTGGCTTCAACGATCGAAGAGTCGAGCACACTCGAATGTCGAAGGTGGAGATAGGAGATCACACTCAACTACCAATTTGATGAAAGTGCAAAGCTAACAAAACAAGAGTTCATTCCAGCATAACCCTTTTTTACAATGACCCAACATGCCTATTTATAGGCTACAACTCACACGACTCAACAGAACAACGCTACTGACCTAACATAGATCGTCCACGACCTAAAATACAGAAGTTAACAAGACCCAGGTCGTTCACGACCTAACCACATGACGACCTACGAGTTACGACCCATCAACACTACAACGCCACAACAACAAGCGACTCAACCATATTTACAACACGAGTTACGACTTAAGGAAAATGTAATTACAACACAATTAGTTAACAAATATACGATACACGACCTAACCAATGATCGACATAACAAACAACTCTGGAAGCCAGGCAGCGACCTTCAGGAAGCGACCTAAGATGGCGCGCGACTTAAGGAAACTTGCGCATAACCGAAACGACTTAAGTAGGTCGCTTGCGACCTATCCACTTGAGCGACTTAAAACACATAGCAGCGACCTATCTTCACTACGGCATGAGGTCCAGCGACCTAAGTTCTGAGAGACATAAGGAGATGGGACGCGGCATGACATTGCGCGACCTAACATAGGTCGTAACTCGTTTCTGCGATCTAATTTAGGTCGTAACTTGTCAAAGTCAACACTCGAAATACCAGAGCAACCTAAGGCAGCCATTTCATGCGACTTAACTTCAGAACGACCTGAGGTTTTAGGTCGTGGCTTGATAGGTCGAGACTTCGAAACTTCGTTAGGTCGTTCGCAACTTTCAGATAATTCATTCCCTCCGTTAGGTCACTGGTATGACTTAAAGGCGATGTTAGGTCGCACCTCACTTGAATTAGGTCGTGAGCGACCTATGAATCGGTAACGACTTAACTCCATTGACTTTGTAGGCTGGGCTGCATCAGTATACAAATCAAAAGTTCTTGGAAAACCATATACAGAGTTGGAGATAGTCCGAAAAATCCTCAGAGTCCTTACACGAAGTTTTGAAGCCAAAGTGACTGCCATTCAAGAATCAAAAGATTTGAAACAAATGAAAGTCGAAGAACTCATCGGAAATCTCACCGCTTCTGAGCTAGAAATGAAATTCAAGGAAGAATGTGAAGGAGGTGATACTCAAAAGAAATCAATAGCTCTTAAAGGAACAACAAAAAGTGAAAGTGATGATAATGATGATGGAGCAGCAGAATTGGAGCTGATAATAAAGAAAGTAAAAAGGTGGAATTACAAATACGGGAATTCAGCTCTTAATCAAAAATTTAAAAGCAGAATAAATAAAATATTGGACAATCCATAAGAACAAAAGATCATCTGTCATAAGTGCAACCAAACCGAACACATCAAGCCAAATTGTCCTCAAAATCGACGCGACTTTGAAAAGAAATCAAAAAGGAGAAGTTTTGCTGCCACGTGGAATACAAGTGATGAAGATAATAAAAATTGCTAACAGTGAGAATGAAAAAGCAGACTTGTGTCTTCATGGTGAAATAACTGATAGTGATGATGACGAGCCAAGTGAGGTATCAAAACTTTCTCATTCGGAATTACTTATATATTTCCACGAAGTGAATGGTTGTTTTGAACGACTTAGGGAGAAGTATGCCAAACTTGAATCACAAAAAGATACTTTGATAGATTTAAATAATCAACTTGACTTGACCAATTAGTTAAAACCTATCAAAGTAGGATCACTAAGTGTGATAAGTGTCCAACATTCGAAGAAGAAATCAAAAAGTCAGAAACTAATATAAAATCACTTGAAAATGAAATTCTGATTTTTAAAGAAAGTGAAAAAAGGAGGAGAGAGAAATCTATTAAAAAGTGCACACAATTGTTAAACGAAAATGAATCTCTCAAAACACAAGTCCAACAATTGTCGACGACCTTAGACAAATTTTCAAAAGGTGAAAAATCGTTGAATATGCTATTAGGAAAGCAAACAGGAAACACGATTAGACAAGGACTTGGATATTGTCAATCTGAAAATGTTGAAAGCGATATTAATCAAGAAAATTCCATGTGCACAATTTGTAGAAAATATGGACACGATCACAATAATTGTTGGTATAGACCCAAACATGTGAAAACCATACCAATTTGGTTTCCAAAAGGCACAAATATAAAATCTCTCAAAGTTAAACAAATTTAGGTGCCAAACGGAACATATATAAATAGTTTTGGGTCTCCACAAAATGATTTTTCTAAATATTCTGCCACTAACAACCATGGACCTATAAAAAAAATAGGCACATAAATCTTTTCCCGTGTAGGTGTGGTGGCAGGCTAAGGAACAACAACAGTGTTTTCTGGATTTTTGGCTGTTCCAGAAACACAACGGACGACAAAGCAAAGTTCCTTAGCCTATTATAAAGGTGACAGAATCACAATGGATAAACAGCGAAAAATATCGTAAAGGTAAAACAGGTAATGGTATATTTATTTGAACAATATATTAAATGTGATGATCCGCACCATAGTTCGAATTAAAATCAGCCAATATTGAGATCGTGAAGAGATGATTATTTTGATTCTGACTTGTTCAACATAGTTGGCCAATTACATTTATGCCAAAAACACTATTCTTTGATTTACTTCATATATATTAGTTTGGATATAGTGTTTTGTTGGATGATAATATTTTTTGGCTAAATCTATATTCACGGTTTTATGATTATTTACACGGCTTCAATCAAAATTCAATAGAATGCCATTTGGAATGCTGTTTGAGTTTTCATGCACACTTCATGATCTGGTCTATCAAATTTAGTTAGTGATATTTTGGAGTGAAAGAGAAATTCAGATGCAGATTACACTGGTAATTTAGTTGATAGAAAAATTACTAGTTGAACGTGATTTATAGTGAGACATTTAGTAACTGCATCGTTTTTCAAAGAAAATATCTGCATATTTTTCATTACAAATAATTTTCAATTAGCAGAATTTTTTCTCATATAAACCCTTCAAGAAAATCATTTTTAACCATATTTTCAGATTAGTCATTTTTATTTGATTTTAAATGTCAAATTTTTGACTATTCCGACTTCCTACTTTTAAGTGTTGATATTTAACATGCACTACTCAAGAGAGTATATTTGGAAAATTTCTTCAGGAATTCAAACAAGAGTTATAAAACTTTTTGTTGGGTAAAGATTCCACGACCATTTCTATACTATCATATTTCTATCGACCATGGTTTATCAAAACTTTAATATAGTTGGTTGATATGTGGTACTATAATAAGGGATCATTTGTTTTTCATTTCATATTTTTTTGTAAAAATAAATAAATATCCAAAGTATTCACTCTCATTTAAAAGTCCTCACGGTTATGCATGGGTGAATTACTTGGATTTTTGATAATGTGCTTCCATGCTCATTTAAAAGTCCTTATGGTTATGCATGTATGGAACGCATATCAAAATTAATTGATTAAATAGACAAGTTGATTCTAATCCCATTTAAAAGTCCTCACGGTCATGCGTGGTTAGAAGATATGTGATTTCATTTTTAAAAATCAAATTGGAATACTACTAATCTCATTTAAAAGTCCTAACGGTTATGCATGATTAGTAGATATTCAAATTCCTGATATAAATGTACCACAAGTTGATACAATTGTATGATTTTATATTAGAACATCATTTCCATTCTTTCTAAAAGTGGAATATGCGCCTAACAAGGGTAGTTATGATTTTTGTTTGATTTTTATTGAAGTTTAATATTTATATTCAATTTGAGTTTAATGTTGGATTAATATTGATCACTTCATCTCTATTTTTTCTTTAACATTATTATTCTTTTACTGATAACAAAAGGGGGAGAGAAAAGTTAAGATTTTGTCAAATAAAATCAAGCAAAGGTCAAATAATTTTCTATTTGCATCTAGACTCATTTGCATATTTTTATTTGTATGCATATATGTAGGGGGAGTGTTGTGTAGAGAGGAAGCATTTAAACTGGGGGAGCAATTAGAGCATATCAATGATCAAATACATTTAATATATTCAAAATCTTAAATATATGTTTGTTATCATCAAAAGGGGAAAATTGTTGAATATCCGCTTATATGATTTTTGTTTGATGATAATAAACATATATATATATATATATATATATTCATTTAAATGTATCTGGTAATGTACTATTTTGTTTTTCATAGATTAAATAAATATTTGTTGAATAAAATAAATTACACAAAATTTGAATTCAAACAGAAATTTTATTCAAACAAATATTTATTACAATCTTGAATAGTACAAATTCAAGCTCTCACTATACATATACAATTTTGTTTACAATACATCACAATTTCAATTTACATAAATTCCTCACTACATCTCACTCACACTCGTAGTTTATCTTCGACTTCATTCCAGTTAAAATCCAGTATCTGAGAAATCTGCAAAAATATTCACTGACGCAGTAAAATTGAAAAAGAAATATTTTTGCAATATAAAATAAAATATGGATTTTTGAAAATAATATCTGCCTCAGTTATTTGGGTTGTTCATCATGATTTATATTTGAATTCATCACACATGAACAATGTGACATGCACAGTGTATCACTTGTACATGCCACAAGGCCGTGCACATAGATATATACACTTGATAACGCTACAGGGACAGGTATGCACAAGGTCAAACCCAAATATACAGACTGGTTCAACTCAGGTGCAATATATTCAAAATCTCGTCGGCAGCACAAGGTCAAACCCGAGTTTTAAAACTGGGTTCAACACAGGGTCAATGCACAGACTGAAGAGTCAAGAAGGCACCAAACAATCAAACTGATACATGCAACTTGACCATCAAGATTCAGTGCACAAGACAATAAGATAGTGAAGCAACTCGACTACAATAATTCAAGCATTGACTTCAGTGATGCAGTTAACAATTACTAAAAGCAACAGTGACAATGAAGTGAATGTAACTGCAGGAACTCAACAGAGATAAGATGGTCAGTCACCATAATAATGAAAATGTCGAGCTCAATGCACCTAAGTGACACAGTGAACAAAGACCAACTCCGGAATGCATCAGACTGCAAATAAAACATGTGCAGACAAATAAACAGAGGCAACAAAGGTGAGGAAACATGGCAACATCAATGGATTTATAAACATCAACTACAAGCCCAAGTGTACAAACTGAAGACTACAAGAAATATGGAATTCGAAGTGATATAACAGCAAATACCATAGTATCAAGTTCATGTCAGACCAACAGCTACATGAAGCAAACACAAGTACACATAGGTGGTGAAATTACTCAACTGAAGGGAAGTAATCTCAACAAGTTGGTATGCCAGATTTTCAAGTGAGCATGATCATATCAGTGCAGACACAATTGGCAGATGCAACAACAAAAGCAATAATGATGCAGTGAAGCATTACAATGGAAAACAACAAATAAAAACTGCAACAACCCAAATTCAAACTACCGAATCCCAAGAAAGGAAATTACAACACCAAGTATACATGTGACAATGCTCAATGACCAGAGGCAAACAACATGACAGTGCAAACTAATACACATAGCCAAAAATGTACTCCAGACCAAAGTATGGTGACCAAAGTATGGTGTGTGCAAGTGCAAACTCAAATGAGCAAGTGCAATAGAGGACAACAACATGTACACATAGGGAAGTGCATTTATCAAGGATATCATGAAGCAATACCACAATATTAAGTTCAAGACTACAGTTACAAGATATGACATCACATCAACCAGGCAGCATGAACAGCAATATGTTAAAAAAATATGAACCGACAAAGGCCAAAATCTAACAAAGGCAAATGCACCAGAGAATCATATGTGCAGAGGAACAGTGATGGTCGAAGTAATGCAGGTTCGTGAATGAATACAGTCAAGAAAATCAAGTGCATGCAATTTTTGAAAAAGTCAAAAATATAATAGAAAAGTAGCTGCCGTAAAGAACAAGGAAGGATCGAAAGATCTCAGGTTAAAGCCGTAACAGTAAAGTAAGGGAAATATTCGAGTTGAATTCATCAGTTAAATCCCAAACGTTCAAACTGTATCAAGTGGCAGAGAAAATATTTTGACGAATTCAACTAAGTAATATACGACGTAAATTTAGAAGGTCGAATCCTATAAATAGGAACCAACGTCATTGGCAATAACCATCGATCGAGTTAAAGGATTAAAACCCCAATCATCATCATCGGCAATTTAAAAGCATCGGGTTCAAGCAAGTCAAAACCAGCAAAGCAAAAGGAGTAAAGTACATACCGAAAACGTAGACAATTAACTCGACCAAAATGAGGTAGCTGCGAACAATATAATCGAACGAAGAAAGGAATCGAAGCTTCTGAAATCATTTTGATAGAGCGACGCTTCAATTTCAGAAAAGCCCTAATTTAAGAGCAAAGAGGAATAAGATCGAAGGAGGCCATTATTTTCACAGCAACGCAATGAAATAAAAGAAGAAAAGGGACGGCGCATGTTTTTCTCTCGTGATTATTTGGGCCGGCTAATTAAAGAAAGTTGTTTGGGATAACCGTTTATAAATTAGGGTTTTTTAGTTTAAATTTTTTTAAAATCTGTTTTTTAAATTTAAATTCTCTTTTAAAAGGTTGTATTTACTAGTCGTGTGACTAGGGGACAAGCTACGTGGCGTAGCTTGAGAATTCACAACTCAGTGGCTGAGTTGTGGCAGGGTTTGGAGCGTAGAGTTAGGCTAGTTAGTAGTGAGTGTCACGAGTTTACGTGTGTAAGCGTGTGACTATCTAATTTCTTGTAGAAACCTTGGGGGCAGCACGTAGGCAGAGTTTTGCCGAAGCTGGGTAAATTCTATTTCGTTTCTATTTCTGCTTTTATTATTCTGCTATTTTCTGTGCTGCTATTATTCTGTGATCTGTGCTGAAAGTATTTTATAAGCTACCGCGATAAATTTTTATAATTAATACTATCACCCTATTCACCCCCCTCTAGGGTGAAGTTGATCCTACACTTTAAATATTCGCTGCACCTTACAAACGTCATGTCAAATCGAAGCTCCGGTTAAAACATGTTTTTTTAAAGAGATAGAAAACGGCTAAGGGGTCGACTTTTAAAATTTATAATATTATTTGATGACAAAATATCACATTTAAAGCAGCTTAAATTACCAAACTCCTACCCAGGCGTGCCACCTAGGATTCCTAATGTTATACCTCTATTCTGAATGTAATGAAACAGGTTTCAAGGCCTAATTCGATCATAAAGAGAAGGTGGTTTTCTGAACCCAATAATTATATTAAATTTTCGATATTAAATTCAAAGTGTTTCTATCCCGTACAGCGAAACTGTAATCCCAAACGCTATGAAATTTGAAATCCGACAATAATTAACTATTACGGACCCTATATAACTAGTTTCGTCGAATTTCGAGACTGTACATCAGAACTCTATTTTCACTCGTTAATTAAAATGAGATATTTTAAAAATTAGCTTAAACCACTTTTAAATCAAATTTAAATGTTTTATTACCTTCATTATAATTAATACAGATTTAATAAGCCTTTAAATCATTTTTATCCAAATAAAAATCCAAAGATTCAACTATTTAAACGATTTCACTCATTCCTGAATTGAATCATTTTATTGGAATGCAAGCGCAAGAATATGAGCTAAGACAAGCTTGAGACCCATCGCCGGTCGAGCACAATCCAAACTTTGAACATCTCCACTAAGAAGTAGTCTATTGCACCACTGCCATTATCATCACCATTGTTACAACGATCATCATTCCTCTTACTTTGGATAAATTTCACTCAATGGTGGGGGCCAAAAGCTCTAATAGGGGTAGAAAAGAAAAATTGGAAGCAATACAAAGCGAAGAGAGAACATATTTGTCTAAGGCATGGAATGATCTCCAATGTGTAGATCTTGTCCATAGCATAAAGAATAAAGAATGAAATTCTAACTGTTCAAAATGTTTGAAGGAATGTCTACTGGACAAAAGCAATGCTTCGATGCAGTTTATGAACAACTATCCAGAATCAAGGGATAGCAAATCTGTACCGGTCTTGGTCTTGAGCATGCTTTGTTTTCAATGAAAGCATACTCTAGGAGGCAAGTTTTAACCTGTTTGTTGACCAAGCCAAACCGGAAGTTAGAATATCAAAATGAAGACAAATGATTCAAGGACTTTGAAAACTTTATAAAAAGGCAAGAAAAAAGAAGTATAAAAAATAAGCAAAAAAATTTGACTTGAGTTTTTCAGCTTGTCGCTTGGGGCCGAGCCTGAGTCGAGTTGAACATAGGAAAATGAAAGAAAACTTGAGTTGAAAACAACTCGATACCGGGTTATTTTTTCTGGGGTTTGACTCATGAAACCTCAGGTCAGATTCTAAGCAATCGTTGTTGAGTTTTACTTGGGCCTGATGCATCAAACACTCAGGTCAGACTCAAAGCATTTGTCACTAAGTATACCACTCGGTAGTGACATAGTTTTTCTCGAGTCTGACTCATAAAACTCTCAGATCGGACTCGAAGCAATCACTACTGAGCAGGACTTGGGTCAGACACGCAAATCTCTCTGGTCAGACTCCAAGAAAGTATAACTTGGGTCTGACACATAAAACACTTAGGTCCTCCCCACTATCCTTTGGACGACCAAAAGCAAGACGAAGACCAAATGACTTGAAAATTGGTGAACACACTTAGATGAAGCAAGAAAATAGCTCATGAATGTTTCAACTAAAAACACACCGGGGAAACTGTTAGCACCGACATGTTTTGTATCGACATGTTTTTTAATGACTTGTATTGGATGACTTATTTATGTTAACATATTTTTGCTCCACATCCCTCCACTCCAACTTCACATGAGTTGTTGTCTTTCCTCCCATACATGGCCAGTTGATTTCCAAGGGTTTTGGACGTTTTGTTCCAAGAATCAAAGAGTTAGAAGCTAAAACGATAGAATAAACCAAGAAATGAAGGAATAATCATATCAATCAATAATCGATGGAAATAACATGGGACGCCGTAAAATAAAGTGGGAAGAAGGATGTAAGAAAGTATGAGGTAATTCAAACTGAGGAAACATGTTAGCACTAACATATTTAAGTCAATACTGACATGTTTGGTTGATTCATGAAGATCTACAATTTTTCACATGACTTTGGTTTGTCTTTGGACTTTTCTCCATGTGGACTTCTAAACCAACATAACCATCTCCTCTATAATACAACCCCTGGTGCAACTAAAGAGGATCTGATTCTATTATCACTATGCGAAAGCTCTATCTTCTTTTCATTTTCTTCCTCCATACAACAGTGAGCATGGTAGCTACTTTAAGATACTCTAGGACTTAGAATCTATCTTACCATAGTACTAGTGACTTATTATTTCTTCAATTCTCTTTTTATCACAGAAAAACTCTGTAAAATCAACAATCAATAAAACTTTAAAATGGATATAGGCCAGAGAGTGCCGAACCATTACGTAAACTTGTGTCCCCTTTACTTATTTTTGTTACTTCATTATCATCCTCTAGATCTAAGTCTTATTGGTTTGCTACAACTAAATTTTAGACATTGATCCATTTTTGGTGTCAATATGTGTATATATATGTATGTATATTAGTGTGTGCATATGTGTGTGTGTGTGTGTGTGTTTGTGTGGATATATCTATCTTTCTGCTATTGCTCACACTCTCTTTGCTTCCGTTTCGTATGAAAACATGGTTACACTGAAACCAGAAATGGAGATGTGAAGTGGACATATGGCTTGTAGAGGAACTGCTGGCATGCAAATGAATTGCTAAGGAAGGGAGGTAGCCTCGGAATTTCATGTTGAAGTTGGTAGTAGGATACCTTATCTTGGTTGTATGAGAAATGGATATGGATGCACTTTTTATTAGTACATGGTGGATATGATGATGCAACAACTAGCTGAAGTTGTTGAGCCAAGACTGGTGATAGGGTTAAACTTTTCCAAGATGACTCATAATTACAAGGACTATGGATAAATAATGTTTATGTTGGAGAAGTCTGCTTTAGTGATGCCGAACTGGTTGAAGGTGTGTGACTGCACCATTCGAGACTTTGGTTTAGATAATTCGTAGAAGAAGACGTTGGCTTTTTGTCAGCTTAAGAAGGATTGTTTAGACTAATGGTAAGCATTGAATTCTAAGTACCAAAAGAGAGGTAACTTAGGAGCAGTAAAGGTAGCAATTCGTGGCTCTACTTATCCCCAGCTCATAAAAGAGTGCTTTATGTAGTGAGTTTCTTGATTTGAAGCTAGGAGGGATGTGTAAGGGCTCATAATTTTCGATAATTTAAATTTGTTAATTTAATAAGATTTTGTGAGTTAATACTTGGAAGAAATAAAAATTTGTAATTTAATAATGAAATGAATACTAAAATAAAATGTAACAATGTTAATTAAGCTAATTATTAACAATTTGATTGGAATTCCAATTAATCGGAATAATGTAAGGTTATACTTGGTTATAAAGTGAACATAGGAAAAATACTGTGAATATTCATTAATGAAATAATAGATAGTAACTGGTAATTGAACAAAAATTAGCGTTATGAAAGAAATATTAACATTTGTTGTAAGCAATAAACCTATAAATGTAATCAAAAGTTAGCGGTAACAATTATTCTATGTTACCTATTTATTTGATCTATTAAATTTAATTTGACATCTATTGCAATTACTCCACTTAATTTTTGTAGCTAATGTAGGTTTAATGGATAATTGAGGAATGGTAATTCAACAAGATGTAACCAATGTAAATTATATTCATAATATAATAATTAAGTGAATAGAAAGAATGGGAAACAAGATTTATCAATTTATAGAAATTTAAGGTATAATAAGTGGATGTATTGTAATTTAATGAAATTAAATATTACGTTAATTTAAATTTAGATGACATTTGAAAATATTAATGTACTAAGATAGACCAATGTTAATTGTACCCATAAGATGATAGTTTATTGAATAACAAGATCTAAAAATCAAATAAAAGGATTTACTGGAATTTTAATTTATAATTACTGAATTTATTGAAATTGGAATTTAACACTGTAAGTTGTGAAATATTCAGCAATAATTTGATGTAGGAATTTTTTTAAAGGGTAATAATAATTAAGTAATCCAAAGTGATAGAAATTGTCATTAATTAAATTTGAATTGAAAAGGTGATTTAATTAATTTCATATTATATTTAATTAATGTGAAAATAGCCATTTTGGCCACTAACTCGAATTTCTACAAAACTAGTTTCATCGGATCCATGACGGCGAATTATTGTAGGAATTCAAGTTTCGTAGCAATGGGACTTGCCGTTTGATCAAACAGACCCGAAACACATAGAAATCAATTTAATTGAAATCAATTTGAAACAAAATGATTTTAACATAACTTCTTCATTCGATGGAATTAGAACTTGAAACCTGTTTCATCGAGTTTAAAATATTTGAAAACACCTATTTTGATATATGGGATGATCCATTTTCGTTGTGGAGGCAGAACGGGCTTTTCGGGTCGTTTACCGTTCAGTCCAAATCAATCTTGTGTGTTCATTCTATTTTTATGATCTGTTTATAATTATCTCGTTATAAACCCTAATTATTTCTCATTTCTCATTCGTATTATGTACAATTCTTACTTCTCCTCTCCTCGTTAATGGCAGAATCAGATTCGAACTTCAAACCGTCAAATTCAATTTCAAAACCAAATCAAAAATTCAAACTCCTCAAACTATATCATATTATAAATCGATTTGAAGCTCCCGACGCGCGCAAGTCAAATCTGTAGTTTATTTTTCCATCTGGTTTTTGTATGGCCGAAATTGGATGATTAAGTTCTAGTTTTTCATTGTGAGACTTCTCGTTCAACGGTGGATCTTCTTCGATTCTTGGATCGAAAGTTGCTGCTTTGTAGAGTTCGGCTAGGGCTTTCGATCCATCTAGCTACTGCGGTCGGAATGTAACGACCCAGAAATTTTAATTAATTTAAATTTGAATATTTAATTAATTTTATATATTAAAAAGTGAATTTATAAGCCGAATAAATTTTAATTCGAATAATTGGATTTAATTGGATAATTAAATCGATAATTTAATATGTTAAATTATGGAAATAATTGAAAATTGAGTTAAATATGATTGAAAATGATTTGGAAAATTTTATTTTATCATATTGAAGTTAGAATGATATTTTAGAACTTTTAAAATCGAATTAAAAGTTAATTTGTAAAAATTGAATATTTTAATATTTAAATCGACTAGCGAAAATAGTCAATTTTTGAACAGTCTCAGAATTGAACGAAACCAGTTCCATTGGATCCATAATAGTTATTTATTACTGGATTTCAAATTTCGTGTCAATCGGAGCTATCGTTTGATCGTGGCAGCTCGAAACGCATCGAAATTGTTTTATTATTAATTTGGCGAGTTAAAATAGCCATTTTTCAAAAAGTCTCGGATTTCGACGAAACCAGTTTCATCGGATCCGTAATGTGATATTATTATAAGGTTTCAAATTTCGTGTCAATTGGATTTACCGTTTGTCCTGTACGAATTAAAACGCCTAGAAAATCGTTTAAATCGGTTTAATTTAAATTGAACGTTTATTGCCATAACTCGCACAGATGTCCGAATTAGCTTCCGAAACCTATTCCATTGTGTCCGGAACGCGGGGTAAACCCTAGAAACACTGGTTACGGCGCGTAAATCCGAGTTCGGAATTCCCGGATGAATAGTGTCGATCGATTTCCTAATAAATAGACACCAACACCCTTCATAAATTAAAAAAATAAATAAAAAATATAACAAACCCTAAACCTAGCCGCCAGTTCAAGCTTCAAAGGCCAGAAATTGATCTCATTTCTTCCTCAATCTCTCCCAATCTACAAACAATTAGAAGAAGTGATCAACTACAAACACGTAGAGCATGAAGAGAGCTAGAAATCTATACGGTTGAGATCTGAAACGACGTCGTATGGAGGGAGAAAGGGGGGGCCAACGCCTACAGCTGCGCACGCATTCCTAGGGGAGGGAAGTGGCCGAGCTTCAAGGCCTTGAGGCCGAACATAGAGGAAGGTGAGGCCTTCGATACGGCGTATCCTGATCGTCGTCAAGTGGCAAGATGGAGGAGTAAGATTTAACCCTAGTTCTTTGTGTTTGGGTTCATATACGTGCTCAATAACCTGTAGAGGACGTGACGGAGATGGAAGGATGGGGACGGCCTTGATTTTCTCAAGTGGATCCTATGGCTTAGATTGGCTAAGGTTAAAATAATAAAGAAAATGTTGTAATTTATATAGTTTAAATTGTGTAAACTTATAAAATGCATATCTTTTTCATACGAGGTCGAAAACGCGCGAAACTAGTTGCGTTGGAATCGTATGGACGAGCACTACGCGATTAAATTGGATTGGAGTCGTTTGGAGTTAGTGAAAAATTCGTGTAAAATTAAACGTCCGTTTAATTTTATTCGAAATAAGTCGCTAAAACGAAATTGAAATCAAGGTGAGAACTTCTCACTCAATCGAATCAGTTTCGATTTTATTTTAAGTAGTTAGATTTAAAATATTTGAATGCATGTTTGAATGATGATTGTTATCTATTGATTGTTAAAATAGACATTATGCGCCGTTATTAAACGGATGTTGTGACGCCCCACCTCTATACCCGCGCCAGCCAAGAACACTACGATGTAGTGCTGTCAACTAGCCCGGAGAATAAGGCTGTTGAGGGGCGGCCATCAATAGTTAGGCCTTACACTAGTACTAGTTATCTCGATAGGAGTGATATATATATATATATATATATATATATATAAATATTCGTAATTTTTCATCTCTAATTTATTTTCTCCCATCGACATACCCCAATACCAGTATAAAACGAACTACGATGGTTCATAATAGTTTAGAACAGTAAATATAAAATATTACACAGATAATGTAATGCGGAACACAAATAAAACATAAAATCTCATATATACAATAACTGATGTCAGTTACAATACATTTGATACAATACATAAGACACAGTACATATGATACAACCACAACAGTCGACTCAGGAAGCTACATATACAAGTACATTAACGTATATAATATACATGAATACACATCTTCCTATACAATTTTACAGACTACTACAGATGACGACGACTACTCCAAAAGATATGAAAGAACTTCATAGCTCTAGCAGCAACCCAAAGCAGAATATCTACAACCTGAAATACTCAGTCTGACCCGAGTATTAGATTCAAAAGAAAATAATACTCGGGTCAGTCTAATTCAAACTCAGTTATTAGTGCACAGAAGCAATAATAATTAAGTAATGAATAGACGACAGTAAATAAACCAAATCAGAGCGCAATTCAGAATATTGAATTGAAATAGCAAAACAGTTCAAACCATTGAAATATCAATTAAAATATTAATTCAAGTAGGGCTGCAGTACACGCATGCGTGCACTGCCTCGCCACTACGGAATATGGAATACGCAAAAGGTTCCATAAGTCAAAACAAGTAGAATACCATACACGACATACCGTGTGGCTGCAGTTCACGCTTGCGTGCACTGCCTTGCCACTATAGTGCTGTCGTACCCAAAAACTCAATACCGTGTGGCTGCAAGTACCAGATATCATGCAGCAGTGTATCTATGTATATAACAAGTATACTGCACAAATGAATAAGGCTCAACAATGCCAAGATTAGCAGTCAAAATGCAATAGTGGACAGTACAAGCTCGAGTCAATATGATTGCAGTGCAGACTTGAAGTTACAAAAAAAATGCACACGAAAACGAGACCAGGCAGTGTGCAGTTCATTGTCAAAGAAGTAGCAAATGTATGAAGGCAGCAAGGCCAAAATAACTTGATATAATATCGTGCTTTGCCTAAAGATTATGACCCAGGTTTTAAAAGAAGTACGACTGAAATGCACATAATACGTGTGCCAGATACAAGTGCTCGTGCACATAAATACTCAAAGTCAATAATACAGGTTACTGCATATTAAATATGCAAACAAAATGAAGGCAAGAAAACAACACAGCAATGAACACATTGGACATTCACACACACATATATACATACATATATGTATGTATATACACGGTGATAATCCAGCAAACATTTCCGAAAGAAATAATTAGCAAACTACTGCAAATTTAAAAGAAAGAAAAACTTTATTCAAATGCCAAACTTCAAAAATAAAACATGCAGTATGCTGTGATACAAGCATGCAACAACAAGAAAACCAAATAAACAAGTGCAAATTCAAGCACTTGAACCACTGACCTGATCCAAACAACACACGTGCACAGATATGCAAATTCCACATAAAGAAGAAGCAAATTTGCAAATTTTAGTCATGCCGAGGGATTCTGACCAAAGTCAGAGGAACAAGAACGACATCAACATATAAAGTAGTGTATCCCACAGATGCAAACCTCAAAAAGTATCAGGCTTGAAACAGTGATAAGTACACAAAGGCTCCAAGATTGTAAGCATTACAAACATTAAACTTCAGAAAGTATCAAGTTCGAACAACCCAAAACTGAGGCAGTAAACAATACTAATACAAGTGTGCGTGTAAGTCTATATATAGAATACACACATATCTATACCCAATGCAACAACACCAGTATAAACAAGTGACCTAGGTAGTTCGAACAAAGCCAAAAGGGATTTCAATCTGCAAAGACTGTATGCCATGGCTAAAGCAATAATTCAAATCGAAATCAAAGTCAACATAGAGCCAAGCCAAAGCTGTGATAAAAATTCAATATACAGCAATCTCAATCCAAGGCCGAAGCCATCAGAATTCATAAAATCAACATCAGCTAAAAGGACAAAATGCATACACACTTGTGTACATATACATGAACATGAATGCAATGACCGACAGCCTCAATGTTAAATGATTCACACATATATAAGCAGTGCACATGTAACCATGTCTAAGCAGACTACAAGAATAACACATCAGGCATCACAACATACACATATACATGTGTAAACACACACACATATATATGCAGTGGAAACCAAATTTCAATACAACATGAAATGATCATGTGATAGCAAGTATGATTCAATGTAAAACAACACTGCATACATATATATGTTATGCATAAAAAAAAAGACTCTACATGATTCAAATGCACTTCAACGGACTAACAATGAATGGAGATGAACCTCAACATGGCAGTTGACAGAGCAGTGCAGACAAATGAACAAAAACATGTAACATGAACAACTCCATATGAAATCTGACAATGCCAGCTTTCAGAGTACATAAAAACTCAAGTCTGCATCATAAAACATGAATATATACATGTGTGAACACAATTCAGAGTTAAAGCCGATGCCCACTATAAAACTGCATCTCAAATCAACAAAACACAAATGCTCGACAAATTTAAGTAAACACAGCAAGGAGGCTTAACAATCGAAGTGACCGAATTCAACTAAAAATCGAATTTGTGATGGCCAAGAGATATTAAACAGCCCAAAATCAAAGCCGAGTTCCAAGTATCACGAAATTACACGAATTTGACAAAATCAGAGAAAGCATCAACCACGAAACAAAAAACGTACACCAAGTGTCTTTGAAAAGGTCACAAGTTAAAAGAGGAAAGTCACTGCCGTGCAATTCAAGTAGCAAAGAATTAAAGCCACGTTAGCACACAATAAGCGAGCATACGAACAATCAAACTAGGGTTTGAATTAGATGTAAGTGATGGAATCACTTACCTGATTTGCGAACCCGATCATCAGAGAACGAACGAGCCAAGCACGAGAATCAATCAACAGAGGAGCAACGCGAATCAATCACCAGAGAAGCCCTAATTCGAGAAAGAAGAACGAAGCCGCCATCGTCACAAACTATAAAGTGGATCGGGCTAGTGAAAGAAAAATGGGGGCGACCTTTAAAAAAATAAAATAAAAAATAAAAAAGGGGGATCGAGTTTGAATGGATGATAATAAGCAAAGGGGACGGGTTACATTTGCAAAGCAAATTTTCTCACGGCTTCAAACATTTGAAAATGTTACCGAGAATTTATTTTAAAGCCCGAAATTTCTTTTAACAATTTATAAATCAATTTTAATTCATAATTTAAAAAAACTTCAAATAGAAATATGTGTCAATATTAATCGTTTAAATTGTTGATTAAAATTGATGCAGAACACCGGGTTGTTACAGATGTTATTTATTAAAAACATATACCGCGAATATTTCATAAACAGTGAAATTGGTATTATATATAATAGCAATATATATATATTGGCATATGTATATATTGGAGTTACTGATTTCCCGCATTTGTTTAGCGGATGAGACCCTATTGCGCCGTTATTAAGCGGATAATATTATTAAAAACATATACCGCGATAATTTCGTACTGGAGCGAAATTGGTATTGTGCTAATGTTTGTGGATGCAGGAAAACAGGTTGGAGGGATCCAACTGGATTCCTCAACAGTATTTATTTGATTTCAGATGTTTTGATATTTGATGGATTATCATATCGATATATGATATCGTTGTTGTCGTGATTGACTATTTGTTGTGTAGCATCATTGGACCAAATTTTGGAATTTTAAAATGATTTTTAAAGTGATTTTTGAAAATATACTATATGTTTGGAATCGATCCATTTAAAATAAATAAATGTTATAATTTTAAAGTTATAAAAATAATGATTTTGAGAAATACGGTTAAAAATTGATTTTGAGAAATATAGTTGAAAAACTTACTTTTGAGAATATGATGCTAATGATTTTATAAAATAGTTTAAATTGGATTTCTGAATTTATTGTAAAAAGTTAAATATAGGATTTATAAAATTTGATTATTTTATAAATCAAAATGATGATGTTTTTAAAGGAGTTTAAAGACGTTTTAAAAAAATAATATAAATTGATTTATATTTAGAGATTTATAAATGGATATTTATAAATTGAAATATTGACATTATAAAACGAGTTTTTATAAGTGTTTGAATGAAGTGAAAATAGATTGCATAAATGAATGGAATTCATAGAATTATAAACGGTGAAGTTATAAATGGAATTTTATAAGCAGTAGGTTTATAAAATTTATAAAGTTATTAAAAGAATGGTTTTGGATAAATAATTGAATCTTATAAGTTATAAGATTTATAATTATGAAATTCAAAGGAACGATGGTGCAAACAAATAAATTATAAGTATTTTACTTATAATATAAACTTTTGGTTTATAATTGAGTTATGAATTGAATAGGTTAATAATGGAATTTATAAACGTTGTTTTATAAATTCGCAAACGACTTATTTTGATAAGTAAATTGTTGAAACCTATAAATGGAGTTATATTCACGTTTTTGACTGTGAATAATCCTTTGAAATAAATTGTATAGAAAGGATGAAATGTGTTAACGTAGTATATTAACGTTTTTGAATAGTGAATAATATGTTAAAGAAATTGTTTTGAATGTGATGTTTTAAATAGAATTAAAACAATCTAACGATGTTTTACGCAATATTCGTTTTGGCCCAAATAAATATGTTTAAGAGAATGATTTCCTTAAAGAATGAAATATATACTTAATCTCGATTTAAGTATATTGAATATTTTCTAAGTGTTGAAAATAAATAAAATTTGTGAATTACTTATTAAATAAGTATGGAAATGTTTTCCAATATAAAGTGAATACTTTGAGAATTTATCTTTTTGAAGATAAATTGAAATGAATAATTGAAATCGTATATTCATAGATATTTTGAAATATAAATTCACTATGGAATTTATAAAAGAAAGTGGAATTTGTTAAAAATAAATATTGATTTATTTTTGAGATATTAAATTATATATCTTGTAAAGATATTTTTGGAAAGTAAATAATTTGGAAAATTATTTGGAATCTGGTGATGTGTGCATATCCATTGATAGTACAATAACCGACTATCAATATTTACCTTTGAATGGGTATTTGATGTGATTTGTTTGAATTTGAATCCCACACTTATTTTTGAATAAGCGCTCACTATTCGGGTTAACCGGAAAAGGACCATGGGGTCGTATAACCCATTCCAAATATGTGATACGTCGTTATGAATTGCATTTGAAGATCGGTGTTGAAGACCCGGTATTTGCCAGAGCGATAGGACGACCTATCGATTGTCTCTGCACTGAGTTGCAACGGTATAGAGACTCCCTAAGTGATGGGAAATCCGATCAGGATTGTGAATATCCGGTTGCAAGGACTTCTTTGTAAGTGCCTTCGGTTTTGTTCGAGCACGGAACAGACTTGTATGGATTGTATGTCTGACGTTACAAATTGAGATATAAAGCAGATTTCTTTCAAATATATTTCTGTTGGTGGCGGAGAATTTATTCTTTTAGCTTAACACCCTTCTCTGAGACGTACGAGCTCAGAGGTTATATAGTTAAAGTTATCAGCGATATATTCCCAATTTGGTAATGTGACATGCTGAGTGTTGCTGTAAATGATCATTGTGTTGATTATTTGTGATAGGATCGTTTATTTGATCGTCTATCTTGGTGATCATTTGTTGACCCAAAGCATGGCTTTTGTATAAAGTATGTTTGTGTGGACGTGACTTGGTCGAGCCTCACACCCCGTGAATGGTCAAAACAGGAAAGATGCGGCAAGGTTATGAGGGGTAGCGCCCTTTAGGATATGTGCATTTCCTTTTGGAAAAGGGTGGTATCATGGTATGGAGCCCAGATACTTACTCATGTTGAAAACACTTTATGATTGTGTGAATTGATTGCGAGCGCTCGGTTGAAAGGTCCCAAAGGACCGGGGGATGGCATATTCGGTCAGTTGTTACTCAGTTAGGGGTAACCCGGCCTTGTGTTTGTAGAGATCCGGTTTGGTTCTCGGGGATGTCCATCCAGAGGCATTCTCATGTGGCAATGGGAAGTTCCTTGGCCTGATCATTCGTTGGAAATCCAAAGAAACAATACGATCTTGTACGGTATTAGTTGTAGAACCTATCATTCACTTATGGTGGCGCTCCACTGTTTGGATGGTAGCTATAGTAGGCATACGATAATGGTCGTATGTTGGCTAAGATTTATATTCTACTTTCGAAATGAATTTTCCTACACTATGCACTAGTAATAATATCAAATGTTCTTTTTAAATGCGTATCAAGCATCTTTGACTATCATAAGGAGAAATCTCCTCCGATTCTGCGTTTGCATTGTGTGTGTGTGCGGGAGGCCTTATGGTATTCTCATTTTTAAAAGCATTACGAATTGACTTTAAAAATATTCCTCTATTTTGATTTTAAAGATAAATAAACTGTTTTGAGTTCTCACACCAGTCACATGACTGACTCGGAGTTTATGGTTTTCCTTCCTAAACTCTGGGTGCCCACCAATTTCCACACGGGCAGTTAAGAGTTAGGTTTATCAGGATATTCTGGATATTCTGGAGTTGCTGGAGGCAAGATGGATGGCATGGCGTATTACTAGTTATATAGTATTTCTTTTTCCGCTGCACTGTTTGTTGTTGTTGTTGTACACTCTGATGTAATGAAATGTAATGTATAAAATGTAATAACTGATATAGTTCTTTGTTTAAAGATTATTCATTTATCTATTATATGTTGTTCCGCTGCGAATTGTGAGATTCTGTTATTGTTCTGCTGCTCTCTTTTCTCTCTATGTTCTATCCTTCTCTCCCTTCTTCTGTCCTTTTCTTTTTCAAAAAAAAAACCCTAACTATTCGATTTTTCGGCAACGAAAAATCGCGTATGTTACAATTTGGTATCAGTGCTTATGGTTAAGCGACAACCATGGTTCTGTTGGGTATTACTCATTAGAGATAGAGTCAGTAGTACTCTAGAATGAGTTGAGTGTAATAATAGCTATGAGAGCATATTTGTTAGTGAATATAAAATTGTTTTATATTGTGATGATTGGTTTATTGAGTGGCATATGAACTTTCGTCAGCACGGTCTGTCAAACTATGCCGAAGGGGTTTATAAACACTTGAATAGAACAATTCGACACAATATTGTTTTAGATTAGGTAAATGAAATAATTTTGCCTTGATTGTATTTTTATATATAAAGAAATAATTTTTCAAAATTATTAAAGTGTATATAAGTTGATTGTTAAGTTGTTTGAATAATCTAAATTAAAGAATAATTGTATAAGCAAAAGAATTATAAGAATTGAATTATAATTAAAGTGATTTACAATTGTGAAATAAACTTATATATATTCATAAGTGAAACTATATGAATAAAACTTAAATGATGTTGAATGAAGTTGATATTAGTATCAAAGTAAATTAATAAAGTTAAGTGATAAATATAAACTTGAGTTATATAAATGAAATTCAACTGTTGTAAATAAATTGAATGAATGGATTAAATGAATCAATTGAATGTAAATTAAGTTGATATGAAATAATGAATATAAGTGTTAATTCATTAAAATCTAATGTTATTGAATGTTGAATAAATTGGAATGGAAATCAATTTAATGTTAAACCAAATGGAATTAAATGTGTTGAACCAAATTTAATGTAAAGTGAATAATTTGGTTATGTTGAATATACATTGGTTGTTATTTGATTGTTAATTGATTGAATATAAGTTCATTAAGTGTTAATGAAAGTGAATTAGCGAAATTGGAAGCTATATAATTGAATTCAAATTGAAAGTAAATAAATTTGAATAGAATTGAATGTGAATTGGATTTAAATTAGTAAATGTTAACTAATTGAAAATGAATGTTAGTAAACATCCACTGTTAATAAATCAAATGGGATTAAATTGAAAACCAATTCATGAAATATTAATGAGAATATGAATGAATATTTATTGGTTATGAATGCTAGTTGGTTGATGGTTGAATATATATTGCTTTTATTGCATTTGCTATGTTAACATATATAGTTATTATGTTGCTATATGTTGTATATTGATACTATTGTCTACATGCATGCTCTCATGTTGTTTGTTGAGTGATTAGTAGGTGCGGATCGCGTTTGCTTCGCATTTGGAGCTCGCTTTCGCGCTATAATAGCCGTATATGCTTGCTAATAAAATATAAGGTACATATCTCAGATTAAATATCGTACTTTTATACTTTTTCCCTTCGGGATGCCTCATTACTTGATGAGATGTATATTTGTGATATATATACTGTCATTTTTTTTTTCGGATCGAGCCGCGCAAAGGAGACTATGGCGAATTTTTCCTGAAATTTAAGGCATTAGAAAAAAATTTGAAAATTGGAAAATTTTGAAAACTTTAATTTTGTTTTGGAATTGAAAGTTAAATAATAGTAGTTGTTTTTGAAAAGATAACTAAGTATGATTTGAAAACTTAGTAAAGTATTATAAGAAGTTTAATTATGGATTTTGAAAAATTAATAGATTCTGTAACCTTTCTTACTTGTTAATTTCGAGGACGAAATTCTTTTGAGGGGGGAAGATTGTAACGATCCAGAAATTTTAATTAATTTAAATTTGAATATTTAATTAATTTTATATATTAAAAAGTGAATTTATAAGCCGAATAAATTTTAATTCGAATAATTGGATTTAATTGGATAATTAAATCGATAATTTAATATGTTAAATTATGGAAATAATTGAAAATTGAGTTAAATATGATTGAAAATGATTTGGAAAATTTTATTTTATCATATTGAAGTTAGAATGATATTTTAGAACTTTTAAAATCGAATTAAAAGTTAATTTGTGAAAATTGAATATTTTAATATTTAAATCGACTAGTGAAAATAGTCAATTTTTGAACAGTCTCAGAATTGAACGAAACCAGTTCCATTGGATCCGTAATAGTTAGTTATTACCGGATTTCAAATTTCGTGTCAATCGGAGCTATCGTTTGATCATGGCAGCTCGAAACGCATCGAAATTGTCTTATTATTAATTTGGCGAGTTAAAATAGCCATTTTTCAAAAAGTCTCGGATTTCGACGAAACCAGTTTCATCGGATCCGTAATGTGATATTATTATAAGGTTTCAAATTTTGTGTCAATTGGATTTACCGTTTGTCCGGTACGAATTAAAACGCCTAGAAAATCGTTTAAATCGGTTTAATTTAAATTGAACGTTTATTGCCATAACTCGCACAGATGTCCGAATTAGCTTCCGAAATCTATTCCATTTTGTCCGGAACGCGGGGTAAACCCTAGAAACGCTGGTTACGGCGCGTAAATCGGAGTTCGGAATTCCCGGATGAATAGTGTCGATTGATTTCCTTATAAATAGACACCAACACCCTTCATAAATTAAAAAAAAAAAAATATAACAAACCCTAAACCTAGCCGCCAGTTCAAGCTTCAAAGGCCAGAAATTGATCTCATTTCTTCCTCAATCTCTCCCAATCTACAAACAATTAGAAGAAGTGATCAACTACAAACACGTAGAGCATGAGGAGAGCTAGAAATCTATACGGTTGAGATCTGAAACGACATCGTATGGAGGGAGAAAGGGGGGGGGCAACGCCTACATCTGCGCACGCATTCCTAGGGGAGGGAAGTGGCCGAGCTTCAAGGCCTTGAGGCCGAACATAGAGGAAGGTGAGGCCTTCGATACGGCGTATCCTGATCGTCGTCAAGTGGCAAGATGGAGGAGTAAGATTTAACCCTAGTTCTTGGTGTTTGGGTTCATATGCGTGCTCAATAACCTGTAGAGGACGTGAGGGAGATGGAAGGATGGGGACGGCCTTGATTTTATCAAGTGGATCCTATGGCTTAGATTGGCTAAGGTTCAAATAATAAAGAAAATGTTGTAATTTATATAGTTTAAATTGTGTAAACTTATAAAATGCATATCTTTTTCATACGAGGTCGAAAACGCGTGAAACTAGTTGCGTTGGAATCGTATGGACGAGCACTACGCGATGAAATTGGATTGGAGTCGTTTGGAGTTAGTGAAAATTTCGTGTAAAATTAAACGTCCGTTTAATTTTATTCGAAATAAATCGCTAAAACGAAATTGAAATCAAGGTGAGAACTTCTCACTCAATCGAATCAGTTTCGATTTTATTTTAAATAGTTAGATTTAAAATATTTGAATGAATGTTTGAATGATGATTGTTATCTATTGATTGTTAAAATAGACATTATGCGCCGTTATTAAACGGATGTTATTTACTAAAAACATATACCGCGAATATTTCATAAACAGTGAAATTGGTATTATATATAATAGCAATATATATATATTGGCATATGTATATATTGGAGCTATTGATTTCCCGCATTTGTTTAGCGGATGAGACCCTATTGCGCCGTTATTAAGCGGATAATATTATTAAAAACATATACCGCGATAATTTCGTACTGGAGCGAAATTGGTATTGTGCTAATGTTTGTGGATGCAGGAAAACAGGTTGGAGGGATCCAACTGGATTCCTCAACAGTATTTATTTGATTTCAGATATTTTGATATTTGATGGATTATCATATCGATATATGATATCGTTGTTGTCGTGATTGACTATTTGGTGTGTAGCATCATTGGACCAAATTTTGGAATTTTAAAATGATTTTTAAAGTGATTTTTGAAAATATACTATATGTTTGGAATCGATCCATTTAAAATAAATAAACGTTATAATTTTAAAGTTATAAAAATTATGATTTTGAGAAATACGGTTAAAAATTGATTTTGAGAAATATAGTTGAAAAACTGACTTTTGAGAATATGATGCTAATGATTTTATAAAATAGTTTAAATTGGATTTCTGAATTTATTGTAAAAAGTTAAATATAGGATTTATAAAATTTGATTATTTTATAAATCAAAATGATGAAGTTTTTAAAGGAGTTTAAAGACGTTTTAAAAAATAATATAAATTGATTTATATTTAATTTATAAATGGATATTTATAAATTGAAATATTGACATTATAAAACGAGCTTTTATAAGTGTTTGAATGAAGTGAAAATAGATTGCATAAATGAATGGAATTCATAGAATTATAAACTGTGAAGTTATAAATGGAATTTTATAAGCAGTAGGTTTATAAAATTTATAAAGTTATTAAAAGAATGGTTTTGGATAAATAATTGAATCTTATAAGTTATAAGATTTATAATTATGAAATTCAAAGGAACGATGGTGCAAACAAATAAATTATAAGTATTTTACTTATAATATAAACTTTTGGTTTATAATTGAGTATGAATTGAATAGGTTAATAATGGAATTTATAAACGTTGTTTTATAAATTCGCAAACGACTTATTTTGATAAGTAAATTGTTGAAACCTATAAATGGAGTTATATTCACGTTTTTGACTGTGAATAATCCTTTGAAATAAATTGTATAGAAAGGATGAAATGTGTTAACGTAGTATATTAACGTTTTTGAATAGTGAATAATATGTTAAAGAAATTGTTTTGAATGTGATGTTTTAAATAGAATTAAAACGATCTAACGATGTTTTACGCAACATTCGTTTTGGCCCAAATAAATATGTTTAAGAGAATGATTTCCTTAAAGAATGAAATATATACTTAATCTCGATTTAAGTATATTGAATATTTTCTAAGTGTTGAAAATAAATAAAATTTGTGAATTACTTATTCAATAAGTATGGAAATGTTTTCCAATATAAAGTGAATACTTTGAGAATTTATCTTTTTGAAGATAAATTGAAATGAATAATTGAAATCGTATATTCATAGATATTTTGAAATATAAATTCACTATGGAATTTATAAAAGAAAGTGGAATTTGTTAAAAATAAATATTGATTTATTTTTGAGATATTGAATTATATATCTTGTAAAGATATTTTTGGAAAGTAAATAATTTGGAAAATTATTTGGAATCTGGTGATGTGTGCATATCCATTGATAGTATAATAACCGACTATCAATATTTACCTTTGAATGGGTATTTGATGTGATTTGTTTGAATTTGAATGCCACACTTATTTTTGAATAAGCGCTCACTATTCGGGTTAACCGGGAAAGGACCATGGGGTCGTATAACCCATTCCGAATATGTGATACGTCGTTATGAATTGCATTTGAAGATCGGTGTTGAAGACCCGGTATTTGCGAGAGCGATAGGATGACCTATCGATTGTCTCTGCACTGAGTTGCAACGGTATAGAGACTCCCTAAGTGATGGGAAATCCAATCAGGATTGTGAATATCCGGATTGCAAGGACTTCTTTGTAAGTGCCTTCGGTTTTGTTCGAGCCCGGAACAGACTTGTATGGATTGTATGTCTGACGTTACAAATTGAGATATAAAGCAGATTTCTTTCAAATATATTTCTGTTGGTGGCGGAGAATTTATTCTTTTAGCTTAACACCCTTCTCTGAGACGTACGAGCTCAGAGGTTATGTAGTTGAATGTTATCAGCGATATATTCCCAATTTGGTAATGTGACATGCTGAGTGCTGCTGTAAATGATCATTGTGTTGATTATTTGTGATAGGATCGTTTATTTGATCGTCTATCTTGGTGATCATTTCTATGATCATTTGTTGACCCAAAGCATGGCTTTTGTATAAAGTATGTTTTTGTGGACGTGACTTGGTCGAGCCTCACACCCCGTGAATGGTCAAAACAGGAAAGATGCGGCAAGGTTATGAGGGGTAGCGCCCTTTAGGATATGTGCATTTCCTTTTGGAAAAGGGTGGTATCATGGTATGGAGCCCAGATACTTACTCATGTTGAAAACACTTTATGATTGTGTGAATTGATTGCGAGCGCTCGGTTGAAAGGTCCCAAAGGACCGGGGGATGGCATATTCGGTCAGTTGTTACTCAGTTAGGGGTAACCCGGCCTTGTGTTGGTAGAGATCCGGTTTGGTTCTCGGGGATGTCCATCCAGAGGCATTCTCATGTGGCAATGGGAAGTTCCTTGGCCTGATCATTCGTTGGAAATCCAAAGAAACAATACGATCTTGTACGGTATTAGTTGTAGAACCTATCATTCACTTATGGTGGCGCCCCACTGTGTGGATGGTTGCTATAGTAGGCATACGATAATGGTCGTATGTTGGCTAAGATTTATATTCTACTTTCGAAATGAATTTTCCTACACTATGCACTAGTAATAATATCAAATGTTCTTTTTAAATGCGTATCAAGCATCTTTGACTATCATAAGGAGAAATCTCCTCCGATTCTGCGTTTGCATTGTGTGTGTGTGCGGGAGGCCTTATGGTAGTCTCATTTTTAAAAGCATTGCGAATTGACTTTAAAAATATTCCTCTATTTTGATTTTAAAGATAAATAAATTGTTTTGAGTTCTCACACCAGTCACATGACTGACTCGGAGTTTATTGTTTTCCTTCCTAAACTCTGGGTGCCCACCAATTTCCACACGGGCAGTTAAGAGTTAGGTTTATCAGGATATTCTGGATATTCTCGAGTTGCTGGAGGCAAGATGGATGGCATGGCGTATTACTAGTTATATAGTATTTCTTTTTCCGCTGCACTGTTTGTTATTGTTGTTGTACACTCTGATGTAATGAAATGTAATGTATAAAATGTAATAACTGATATAGTTCTTTGTTTAAAGATTATTCATTTATCTATTATATGTTGTTCCGCTGCGAATTGTGAGATTCTGTTATTGTTCTGCTGCTCTCTTTTCTCTCTATGTTCTATCCTTCTCTCCCTTCTTCTGTCCTTTTCTTTTTCAAAAAAAAACCCTAACTATTCGGTTTTTCGGCAACGAAAAATCGCGTATGTTACACGGAAGGTGATCGATTTTCCCTAAAATCGAGGGTTTGTCCCCAATTTTGGGTTCGATGGCATGCGCATCGGGAGACGGCGAATGTGACCGCGAGTGTGGGGGTGACGCACTAGGAAACGCGCGTGGTGATGGCGTGACTGATCGTGGCCCAGGCTGCGGTGGTAGCGGGGCAAGTTTTGGATGATGTGGCGGCTGTTGTGCACATGATCGCGATGTTTTTCAGCCTAGGGTTCTTGCATGTTACGTGTTGCTGACATGGAAATTATGGTGAGGGAAGTTATTTATTTTGTTTTTTTATTTAATTTTGATTTTCAAACATTCTAACTTATGTAACTTTGCATAATATGTTCAATTGTGCGCGGTTTCTTGTGTTGGGATCGTATCAAAATTTCGGACATTTTAACTCTCGTTAGAGTGAATTCTTAGATCGTTTGAATTTGGGCACTACATTGGATTTAAATTCGATTTAAATTCAAAGGTGAGTGTTTTAACTCACTCACAACTTCTAAAACTCCTTAAGTTTGTTAAAGTAAATTTATGTGTGATTGAAAATTTATTTAAGGCTGTTTGACATATTTAAACCGTCATCTTAGTTTATTTGAATTTAATCTGAATTAAATCGTTATTTGGATGATGATTGTGATGGATGTGATTGATGATATTGGATGATGTGTTTTATATTGTTATAAGCTGCAAGTTCACTATAGGTTGAAATGATACATATTCGAACGATCTCATAGATTAGCAGTAAATCGTTATGGGTTGAAATGATAAACCCGAACGGTTTTCATTGCTTGTAAATGTTGATTTTTTGGTACTGGTTGAAATGACATATCACCATATAATTTCTTGCATTTGGATTTTATTTGGAACTGGATTAGTTGAAGGCCTTAAGTTAATTCGAACTTCAGATTTGTTTTAATTAGATGATTAAGATTGATATTCAAATTATTTGAAATCTTTTAATAATTATATTCTCGTTGCACACTTGATAGGAGATGGAAAATCGCGTAACATCTTTGAAGCCATTGCACTCACATTTTATGTTAGAGTAATTTGACTTACATAAGAATTTTTTAGTTCTCTGAAGCCATTGTACACTTGCCCAGACTTAAACTCATGAGTTCCTCGATTTTTTTAGGGTAGATGGTTCTTTAGTTTACCCTATGGAGGCGCTTTCGATCCTAGGATAAATTGTTTATAGATATTCTGAGAAAGACGCGCATCCAATGCTCAAATCATTGAATCAGCAACGTACCTAAGCAGCAGGGGGTCGATGGCCCCTTGTTTATGAATTTGCTATGATATTTTTGTAGAATCCGAAAGGTGGGAGGATCTTCTGGAAAATTTTATGTCCATTACGTCAATACTGCATCAGCGGTGGGCCACCGCTATCTTATTATCATCGTTTGACATTGGATTTTGAACGGTACTTCTCATACCTATTTTTAAGTATTTTCACTGGGTGTTGAAACAGGTCTACTAAGTACTTGGAGAATTCTAGCCTTGCGCCTGATCAACGCATGGCCAGAGTCTACAAGAACGAGGATAAACCTGTTAAGACATCGAGTTATAAAAGTATTTTGATAAATTTTATATAAAGGATATTTTGATCGTTTTTTTCTTTCTAAATGATTTAAAATGTTTATAATATTGTTTGCTTATATATTACATGGTTTAATGGTAAATTAGTAGTGTTGTAAATATTTTAGAAGTTATTAATTAAATAAAACATATTTAAAGTAAATGATTATTGATTCATTAATAATGTTTTAAAAGTATCAACGGATAAAATTTATAAATTTATAAAAAAATGGATTCAATGTTTTCAATAGCTTCTTTGTAAATATTAGTAATGATGTAAATAATTATTTTCAAATAGTTCACATATATTTATAAAGGTGTTATTTAAATATTTAAATGGTATTTACAAATGAAGCAAGAAATTTTACAAATAAATTTTTGAAAAGTATTAAAGTAATAACGATAATTAATTTGCAAATGAAGCTTTCAAATGAATATTTCAAGTAAAATTTATATAAGTTTCTTTGAATGTATAATTTAATGATATTATATGAATGGAAAAAAATTTGCTTTGCGAAGTTTATTTGTAGTATTATACTTGACAAATAAATTTGAATCTCTATTTTGAATATATAATTTGGAATATTTAGTTGATTTTGAAGTACCAATAGTAAATTTATTGGTTTATTTACTGTTTGAAGTTTTGTATTAAACCATAATAAATGTTTTTCATAATTTGAATACTCATTTTAAAACAACTGTACAAAAATTAATTATGAAGATATGAAATTTTAGACTTTGATTTAGAAATTTAATGTAAGATTTGAGTATATTATTAGTTTCAGTTTAATAATCTTGAATTTGTACTTATTTTAGAAATAATCAGTCTAATAAATTTTTGGATTTAAGAAAATTTATTTTAAAGCTTATTATAATGTTTTGATATAAATTTCTAACATTGTTTTATACTTTTGAAAAATCCTTATGTAATGCTATGAGGAAGTTTTAAATATATATTATATTTTACGAAGTGAATGAGGTTAAAGTTTCTACTGAATTTTTATATATATTGAAATATTTCTTTTCTCTTGAAGGGCGAATACCAAAAACTTAAAATTTTATTCAATAATCGAATTAAGTTATAAACTTAAGTAAGGTAGTAGAAGATTAATTAATATTTTATGAAATGGTTCATTAATGTGTTAAATCCTTAATGGAAAACAAATTATGTAAGTAATTGATCTTTATATAAATAAATGAATGGAAAAGTAAATAATGAGGAGAAAAAACCAGTAGAATAAACTAAAATAAATTTAAATTTGAATTTCAATTATTATAATGGAATTAAATTTTAACTATTTAATACTTGGAACTTCTAAAGTTGGAAGTAAGAAATTAAACGCTAAGTTATGAATGAAATATACAACAAATTTGAAATTTGTAACTCGTAAACAAAAAGGATATGAAAAGGAGAAATGATAACTATTAAACTTTATTTACTAAAATGAAATAAGATAAATTTGTGTAACTTTCAATTACATTCTTAGAAACATATTTATAACTTACCAGAATATTAAAAATTGTAATGTTAAATAAGGATATGTAATGGAATATTGTACAAGAAAAACTCAAATAATGAAAGTGTTCAATGAAATTTACTTTTATAAATAAGAAATTTGATATGAAAATTGTTATAAAACCGAGTTATAATTTTAGTGAAACTAAATAATATGAAATAAAAAGTGAATATTGTAAACAAAGAATTATGAACTTAAGATAACTTTTGAAGCTATTGATAATTAAAGTAAATAATAAAATGAATAATAGATTAAAATTAAAGGTTGTAACTTTAGAAATGGTTGATTACTTTAATCTCTTGTGAAGATTGTATGCTAGTTCACAAAAGATTGTTGTTATGTTGTAATTATTTATTTTGATTTTATGTGATGATGGCATGCTTTTGGTTGAAAGTGATCGTTGTCATGTTATGTTGATTGTTTATTGTTAATTTTAAACAATATAATTATTTCACTTCTATATAATTATTAACCTCTTTGGATTGCGGTTTTCTAGAGATATTATATTGTTTTCCCCTGTTGGGATATATTATTTTGAAATTATGGTATATATTGTTATACCTTAATATTATTATTTCTCCCAGACCTCTCCATACAAAGGAGACTCTAACGAAATTTTCGATGAATTTTGGACTTAGAAATTTTTTCTAAAATGTTTTCAAAATTTTATTAACTTGAATATAAAGGATTTAATTGTTATAAATTGATATGTTTTATTTAAACTGTTTAGTTTTTCAAATTTATTTGTTTATAAATTTGATATTTTGAATAAGTTATATAGATTACTTAATTCCTTCTTTTTCCTTATTTTTCCTTTTTGCGGATGAAAATTTTAAGTGGGGGAGAGCGTAACGACCCGTAATTTTCGATAATTTAAATTAGTTAATTTAATTAGATTTTGTGAGTTAATAATTGAATGAATTAAAAAATTTGTAATTTAATAATGAAGTGAATACCAAATGAAATGTAACAATGTTAATTAAAGCTAATTATTAACAATTTTGAATGGAATCCCAATTAATCGGAATAATGTAAGGTTATACTCGGTTATAAAGTGAACATAGGAAAAAGACCGTGAATATTGAATTCATTAATGAAATATTAGATAGTTAATGGTAATTGAACAAAAATTAGTGTTATGAAAGAAATGGTTACATTTGTTGTAAGTAATAAATCTGTAAATGTAATCAAAGATTAGTGGTAACAATTATTCTATGTTACTTATTTACTTGATCTATTAAATTTAATTTGAAATCAACTACAATTAATCCACTTAATTTATGCAGTTAATGTAGATTTAATTGATAATTGAGGAATGTTAATTCAATAAGATGTGACCAATGTCAATTCTATTCATAATATGATAATTGTGTAAATAGAAAAAATGGGAATCAAGATTTACCAGTTTATAGAAATTTATTATATAATAAGTAGATGTATCGTAATTTAATGAAATTAAATATTACGCTCATGAAAATTTATACGAGATATGAAAATATTAATGTGCTAAGATAAATCAGTGTTAGTTATACCCATAAGATGATAATTGATTGAATAACAAGATCAAAAAATTAAATAAATGCATTTATTGGAATTTTGATTTACAATTACTGAATTTATTGAAATTGACGCTTAACACCGTAAATTGTGAAATATTCAGTTATAATTTGATATAAGAATTTGTTTTAAAGGATTATAAATAATTAAGTAATCCAAAGTGAAAGAAGCTGTGAGTACTAAAATTTGAGTTGAAAAAGCGATTTAATTTATTTATTTAATTAACTTGAAAATAGCCATTTTGGCCACTGACTTGGATTTCGATGAAACTAGTTTCATCGGATATGTAATGGTAATTATTGTAGGATTTCAAGTTTCATAGCGATCGAACTTGTCGTTTGATCGAACGAGCTCGAAATGCTTTGAAATCAATTTAATTGAAATCAATTTGAAATAAACTGATTTTAACATAACTTCTTCATACGATGGAATTAAACATATTCCACTGAGTTTAATATATTTGAAAACACCTATTTTGATATATGGGGTGACCCATTTTCTTTCCGGAGGCAGAGCAGGATTTTCGGGTCGTTTATCGTTCAATCCAAATCAATCTTGTCCATTCATTCTATTTTTATGATTTGTCTATAAGTACCTCATTATAAACCCAAATTATTTATCATTTATCATTTACAGCACGGGCGAATCTTTGTGCTACTCTCCTCCTTGATGGTAGAAACAGATTCGAACGTCAAACCCTCAAATTCAATTTCAAAACCAAATCAAAAATTCAAGCTACTAAAACTATATCATATTATATATCGTTTTGATGCTCATGACGAGTGCAAGTCAAATCTGCAGTTTATTTTTCCATCTAGAGTTTAGTATGGCTGGAATTGGATGACTAAGTTCCGACCATTCATTCTAAGGTTTCTCGTTCAACAATGGATCTTCGTCGATGATTCGATCGAAGGGTGCTGCTGTGTAGAGTTCGACTAGGGCTTTCGAATTATACGACTACTTTGATAGCAAGGTGAATGATTTTTCCTAAAATCGTGATTTTGTGCCTAATTTTGGGTTCGCCCGCACAAGCATCGGGAGATGGTGAAGTTGACTGCGAGGGTGGGGGTGACGCGCCTAGATGCGCGTGTGGTGATGGCGTAAGTGATCGTGGCCCAAGCGACGGTGGTAGCGGGAGAGTTCTGGATGAAGTGGCGGCTATTGTGTGCACGATCGCAATGTTTTCGACCTAAGGGTTCTTGCGTGGAACGTGTTATTGACGTAGCAATTATAGCGAGGGAAGTAATTTTTTTGGTTTTTTTATGTAATTTTGATTTCCAAACGTTCTAACTTATGTAACTTTTGCATATTAGCTTCAATTCATGCGCTATTTCTTGCGTTGGGATCGTATTGAAATTCCAGACATTTTGTTGCTTGTTAGGCCGAATTCTGAGACTGTTTTAATTTGGGTTCTAAATTGGATTTGAATTTGATTTAAATTCAGAGGTGAGTGTTTTAACCCACTCACAACTTCTAAAACTTCTTATGTTTGTTAAATTTAATTTATGATGTGATTCAACATTTATTTAGGGCTGTTTGATATATTTAAAGTCATCTCAGTTAATTCGAATTTAATTCGAATTTAATAATTATTTAATTTATTATTGAATTAAAATGCCAGTTGAATACCTGTTATTATCAATTTTCTATTGATGTTTATTGATTGATTTGGATGATGATTGTGATGGATGTGATTGTTGATATTGGATGAATGGTTGTAGTATTTTGTATCATTATAAACTGTAAGTTCACTACGGATTGAAATGATACACAACCGAACGATCTTATAGATGAAGGAAAAATCGTTATGTGTAGAAATGATAAACCCGAATGGTTTTCATTGATTTGTAAATGTTGATTTTTTGTATTGGTTGAAATGACATATACCCATATAATTTCACGAATTTGGATTTTATTTAGAATTGGAGTACTTGTAGGGTTGAAGTTAATTCAAACTTCAAACTTTTTTTAATTAGATGACTAAGATTGATATTTCGAATTATTTGAAATCTTTTAATATATATAATCAAGTTGTACACTTGATAGGAGATGGAAAATCCTGTAACATTTCTGAAGCCATTGCACTAATATTTTATTTTAGAGTAATTCGACTTACATAAGATCTTTTAATTCTGACTCGAATGTTTTGTTTTTCATTATGCTTGGGCCAGTCTGAGCTTTTTCAGTGTACTGAAGACCATTTTATTTTCTGGAGGATGAAGACGAAGATTCAGTATATTATTTCTATTTATTATTATTCCATTGCTTTCTGTGTTCCGCTGCATTATTCATTTATTTTATGATCTATTTATAACTTTGATTTGAATTGTAAAAGTGTAATCAAATATCATTTGTAAAACAGCTTCATGAACTATTTATTTGATTATTATATTTTGTCATTCCGCTGCGAGATTAGGTGTTTTGTTTTCCTTCTTTTCTATTACTTTCTTATTTACCCATTAACAATCGTCCTTTTTGAATGGTTTGAATTAGACATGTGTGGTTTATTGTCGATTTAAACTGTTCAAAAAGGTGGGTCATTGCAGTTAGTATCAGAGCTTTGATTTTGACATACCTTAGCCTATTGGGGTTAACTCATTAGAAATAGGGTCGCAATACCCTAGAATGAGATGTTTGAGTGTATATACGAGAGCGCGTATTTGTTAGTGTTATAAAAATGTTTTATATAAGTTTTGAAATGAATTATTTTTCCTAATATTATATATATATATAAAGGAATAAATTTTTATAACCAATATAGATATTTGTAATGTGTTTGATTTATAAACTGGTAATAGTTAGTTGTTATCATTTATTGTTGATTAGTTGAGTTTTTGTCAGTTTATAAGCATTGGCTAACAATTATTGATTGAATTAATAGACTAAACACTAATTTACTAATGGTGTATTAAAGAGAATAAAATGAATAGTTAGGATTTTTTTATGAAATTGAAATGTTGTTGTGAATTTTATTGTTTGTTGACCAATAGTTTCAACTATTGAAATAAAACGGAATATTTGGATATTTTGGATAATCAAAACCTTCTGAATTAAAATATATGATTTGAGACTTAGAAATTTTGTTGAATTATGCAGTCGAATTTGATAACCTTAATTTTAAAGTGAGTAAAACAAGGTTTAATTTGTTATATCTATGTTTAGTAAATGAATAGAATTGTGGTATACATTCTTCATATGTAATGCAATAATATACAAGTGTGAACTATAATCCTTGGGATGTTAAATTGAAATTGTGATTAAGGAAATGTTTTAAATGAGATTAAATTGGAAAAATATGTTTATAAACTTAATTAATATTTGTGAAATGTGTCATAAATAAATTGAAAGGTAAAGGTGAAACTAAATAGGATAAGCAAATATGAATTTAAAGTGATATGATTATAAATAAAGCCGTGACTTGTAAATAGTTATGAAATAAATGGATGTTGCAATAAATGGTCATAAATTAAGTTGCGATAATTTTAAACTTGAACAATGTCTTATAAAAAGGAATTAAGTTTTTATAAATTGGTTATAAACTTAAGAAATTTCCTTATGAAATGATTTGCAAAAATATTGTAGTGTTAAATGAGAAATATTACATGTGAAATGAACATAATTTAAATTAATGAGAAATATAAGCAATATTATGAGCATGAATATATTAATGGTTTATATCAAATGGAGAAATTCTATGGAACAAATATTAAAGTATGAAGTGATATTTGTGTTAATCAATGATATTAAAATGAATTTAACTGAAATGTAATTATGACAAAACAAATTGGAATAATTACGCAAGTTGTGCATATATTATTTTATTCGCAAAATTAATTTGATCTGAATTTGAGTACATAAGTTCGAGGTGAATTACACCACTTCATGTTAGGATTTTTCATTCGATTATTTATGGCGGATATTTGATATGGATTTTGGTTTGATTATAGAATTCTCTATCATAGTATATGGCAATGCAAGGAGAGTGGTAGTTTCTAATCAAGAAACTATATCAAAGTCCGTACCAAGGAACTTGAATGGACAATACTAGTTCGAAAGCGAACTTGTTTGATCGAGCGAGCGATCGAATGTGATTTTGCGAAATGAGGACATATGTATATCTTATGTTCTATTACTATTGATATGATTTGACGCTGAAATTGAAAGTTGTTGGGTTGGATATCTTTGTAATTTAAATTGGAATTTTCTTCTATTCAATAATACTATTAATTTAAAACCATCTTTCAAACTATTTTCTTTTATTTTTCCTATATAAACGATTTTACAAACTATTTTATTTACAGACTATTTTAAAAACTAATTTTTTACAAACTTTTTTTAATTACTATTTTACAAACTATTTTACAAACAATTGCATTTACAAACTGTTTCACACAATACAAGACAACTCTAAATTCAAAACCTATTATAAAGCAAAAGTGTTCAATCCCAAATGGCTTTTCATACAGTGAAGTTCATTTTGGAAAATTTTTGTTCTTATATAAGATGGACCTTATATAAGTACAAGTGATTCTGAAACTGTTGATTTTGGAAGGTATTCGATCTGAAGAGATAAATCTTATATATAACGTAATTTATATAAGGACGATTTGATACATTCAAAATTATTGAAATTGGGAAGTACTTTATCTAAAAACAAAATCTTATATATGATGGATTTATATAAGTGCGATATTCGAAGCTATGATTTTGAAAGTGTACTATATATGGTATGTTATATTTTGATGTAAGAGGTATGGGGAAGTACCCACCCGTTGTTTGCACAAAAAATGGACAAACACCTCCAAGTCGTATTATTTAGTTGATTATATGTGATTTTCAGTGATTTTAGATGAGTATGTAAATATGAAAGAAGTAGGGGCTGAAATGTAAAAGACACACAGATTTATAGTGGTTCGGCCAGAATGTGCCTACGTCCACTTTATATGTTATTATCTTCTTTCTTTCAGATTACAGGTACAATGCTTCGTATATCAGTATATGAAAGTAGTTTGAAAGTTCCTTCCTTGCTTGAGCTCTCAAACTTGTCTGCCATTGTTGTACCCCTGCCCCTCTATTTATAGAGTGAGGTAGGGGGCAGGGGTCTTGGAAGTATATAACTGCTGGTGGGCCCGGGCTGAAGCGATCTGGACTGGCAGTTGTCTGGTTCGGCGGAGGACATTCGGCATGGAGCTTGGTCCGGTGGTAGGCGTGGTCCGGTGGTAGTGTGGAGATGGAGTTTGGACCGGTGTTGGTTCTCGTCCGGTAGTGGAGGAGAAGCTTTGGTTCGGCTGAGGGGTGGTCCGGTAGTGGTACCTCATCATCTGGTTCGGTGGTGTGGAGGCGAGGCTTTGGTTTGGCATGATCTCATTCGGTAGTTGGGCCTTGGTTTGGACCGGCATGGAGATGTGGGGGGTTGGTCCGGTGGCCTTCGTGCCGAATGGAACTGCTGCCAAGGGTATGTTGGATGGGCTTTAGCACTTGAGTACATGGAGATGCCGAATGAACCTCGCATGGGGATGCCGAATGGAACTTTGGACATGAGTGCTGAATGAACTCCTTACTGGGTGGAATGGGGGTTGCCAGCCCGGGTGAAATTTACGCTTCTCGGTCTCGAGACCTTCTGGGTGAGAATCCGCCCAACATTTGCCCCCCAAAGTGGGGCACGTGCTTGCATGTGTCGCGCTTTGTTTCCCTGTAGTGGGCGTGATTTGTAAAACGACATAAGCTGGGTGTCCATATCCTTCGGATGTCCTGCAAAGGAAATTATAGCTTCAGTGTGATTTCAAATGATGACCGTTCGAGCTCGTTATCGATGCCAGGTCCACGTTCGAGTGGTTCCCCGGATCGTTTTCAAGGTGGTTTATCGCCAGCTCAGAGCATGCCTAGGGATCGTTCGCGATCCCTTACATGTGTAAGTAGCTTAGCCATTCTCTAATTATCAGAGTCAAATATTCGTCTAACCGATGGGCTTAAAACAGGGGTGTCAAAGTGTGAATTCTCATGGCGACGAGGTTTATAGCCATTCAGAGCGTGCCTATGGACCATTCGCGGTCGCGTACACGTGTAAATGATTAACCCACGTTGGTGAGAGATTCACGACTTATCCGTTGTTATCATATTCTTTATTTTATTAGTAAGATCTGGAGTTCGGGACTTATCTGAGTGAGGCGCCCTGCGTGCCCCCTAGTTCCTGGTCTTGGACGGTAGAGAGAGAGTTCCATTCAGTTCTTGGTTGGTCCGGCTATTCTCATTCGGCTTATGGTGGTCCGGTATTATTGGTCCGGTTGGGCAAAATGTTTGGTTCGGTGGTTGTGAATTCGCCTATATATAGAGGCCGTACCCCCTTGTTTTTCTTTACCGAACGAGTAGAGCCGAACCATATTGAGCACCGAACCAGTTAAGTACCGGATCAAACAAATACCGAATCGATCAAGCGCCGGACCAATCTAGTACCGAACCAGGTATGTTCCCTTTTGCCGAATACATACGAAAGTTTTCATTTTACCGAATGGGACTATGGCCTTGGGGCCGAACGAGATGGGAACCGAAGGGATGGTAACCGAATGAGATGGAAACCGAATGAGATGGAAACCGAATGAGATGGAAACCGAATGAACTGGGAACCGAATGAACTTGTGAACTTGAAAACTTTAGTTTGCGAATGAAATCCCACACTTGCACGCATTTGTTTGTTTACTTTTCTATGTTCCTTGTCCTAATGCCTTGCTTTCCTTGTGTTGCAGAAAATGTCTCGCAAAGCGGAAACACGATCAGACAGAAAAAAGTCTCGAGGCACAGGAGAACCTTCTTCTTCCTTGCCCCCAGTCCAACCAGGATCCGGGCAACATCGACCTATCCCGAGGTCTCTAGTGGATGGATATGGTCCACAGGAACTTTTGATCTCTCCTCCGGATTGCTTTCCCAGCTCCCTAAAGGAGGAGCAACTTGACGTCATATCCCGTTCCTTCGGGATAGATAGGGCCCTTATGCTGCTGCCGGGAGATGGAGTGATGCCATATAATCCTCCCGAGGGCTACTTCGCTTTTAGCAGATACCATTGTATGTGCGGTGCTATCCCCCCTATCAACGCTTGGATTATTAGCTTCACCACATATTTGAAGGTGGCTCCCTTCCAGCTTCAGCCTAATTCTTATGCCATCCTGGTGAGCCTCTTTGTTATCTTCCAGAGGAGGTACGGGCGTCCTCCTTCTAACCGGGAAATTCGATACTTGTACAACCTGAGAGGCTATAAGAAGGGGTCTCCGTATATTAGTCTGGAAGCGGTCGTGCCCTTCAAACCAGTCCTGGACCTATATTCCAAGTTTACCATGTTCAAGAAAGAGTGGTTCTTCATCAAGGACGATGCTGTTTCTTTCCGCCTTTTCACTTCTGGCTGTAAGATGGATTTCATTTATATTTTCCATGTTTTGACTGTAGTGTTTTTTCTGACATGCTTCTATTTCTGGCTAGCGACAGGTGGTATTGCAGTTGTGGAGGATGATTCCTTGGTACGAATGGCTGCTGAACTAAAGGCTATTCCGGCACGGGACCGGTCGGCCTCCTTCTTGATCAGGAACGCAACCCTCTTGGAGTATAATTTGATCTTACCGCACCAGTCCGTGGTTAAGCAAAGGGACACGGCTGAGGAGAAGGCTGCTAAAGCTAAGGAGGGGGATAAGGTAAAGAGCGGTAAGAGGGAGTCTTTCGCAGAGCGTCCCGTGGTCGGGGGGAAGAAACTGAGGAAGTCCGATGGCCCTTCTCCGAGTACTTGCCCGACTGTCCCGGAGGAGGAAGGTGTAGAAGAGGAGGAAGGAGGCGAAGTTGGAGAAGGGTCGGAGGGTGGAGGAGATGGCGACGGTTAAGGTGGTAGTGGTGTTGCTGCTCTAACCTCTGAACAAGACCTCGAACTGGATGAGGCTCTCCGTCGGGCCTTCGGGGAGTCGGAGGGAGAGTCGGAAACGGAGAAGGGAACGGAGAAGGCAAAGGAAACCGGCAAAGCTGTGGCTGGCACTGACCCATCCTCTAAGGGTTCCTCAGCTAGGGTGATTCCGGCGATGCAAGGTGAACTTTTGTCTTCTGCCGATTCTATTTTCGATAAGGACTTAGGAATTTTTTACGGTTCACTTCCGTCCTGGAATGAGATCCAGGACTTATTGCAGTATCCCACTCCTCCGCCGGGTTTGTATAATAGATGTGTCTCCTCACTTTTCTTTCTTTTTAACTTAGCACATTTTTTGAATTGCGGATTATTGTATGTTCGTAACACTTGTTCTTTATTCCAGGGGCAGGCCAGGCGGGTAAAACGTCGGATGTTCGACACCGCCTTGAACAATTTAAGTCGAGGAGAGCTTCCGCGAAACCTTCTACTGATCGCACTGGGACGTAGTCAAGTACCGCCCTCTTCTTGGGGTCATCGAAGAGGGCATTCAGAAAAGGAAGCGGAGCCGTTCCTTATTTGAGTCTTCTTCTGCTTCGCAGCTTCCTACTCTGCCTCCCCCTACTCAGCCTCCTCGTGATACTACGGAGGAGAGCACGGAGCCCTGCCCCCCTCCTCCTCCTTCCAAGAGTTCTACTGTCATTCATATAAGGCGTCCCGATGTGCCTCGCCCCGTGCCTCGTGACCTTTTTGCCGGCCATCCTGATTTAGACCCAAGTTTTCGGGACATTTCATTCGATGAGACCACGGGCGAGCACCTCCTTCCCCGCAACCCCATGGTAAGAGTGCTGGACGAGGCCAAATCTTTAGATCTTGATTTACTTACTACACGGGTAGTCACCATGGGGGATGAGGCCAAGGCTAATATCGACCGGGTGGCCGCAGAGACCAAGAAGTTAATGGAGCATCATGCTAAGTTGGTCAAGGCCGGGGAAGAGATCGGGAGTGCTAACATTCGGTTGAGGTTAAAGGTTGCCGATCAGGCCAAGCAACTCGCCGACCAAGCCATCCAGATTTCCCAGCATGAGGAAGCCTCCAAGCGTCTGAAAGAGACCATGGAGAAGGCCAGTAGGGCGGAATTACGGAAGATGGAGGTCGCTTGCAGGGAACGGATTAACATAGCTATCGCAACGGTGGATGAGGTCCGAAATGCGGATCTCGAGCGGGTAGAGGAGTTGTCAGGGAGGCTCGAGGCTGCGGAGATGGCTCAGGCCGAGTTGAAGGAGGAGCTGGAGGAGATGAGGAGGTCCCTCAAGTTGAAGGAGGAGGAAATGAGGAGGTCACTCCAGGCTGACTACTTGAGATACCAATCAGAGAGGGACGTCGCCGTCGCTAAGTTGCAAGCTTCCGAGGCTCGGGTGAGGGAGTTTGAGGAAAATGAGGGGATGATGGATGAGATGCTTCAGGATATGTACTTCCATACTTGGAAAGAGGGTGGCTTGTCTTGGATGGACGATTACCCTCGGGTCATGGCCAAGGTGTATCTCCAGGCTTTAGAGGAGGCCAGGGTGAACGCGGGTAAGGAAGGCGGAGAGGCTTTCAACTTGAGTGCGGTTACTGCTCAGTTCTCAAAGGAGGAGCAAGCGGCGGTGAAGGAGGGGATGCGGCTGCTTGCTGCGGAGGAAGCGGGCGTGCAGTTGGATGATGAGGATCAAGCGGCGGATGCTGGTGAGTTATTCTTTCCCCTTTCTTTTCTTTCCGTGTTTTCATAACTTGATCGTTCGTTTAATGAATTCCTCTTCTGATCTGAACAGGTGGGACTTCAGATCCACACGCTGGGGGCTCTGATCCTGCGGCTAAGTAGGCTGGGGGAGTTGGTGATGGAGAGTGGATGCATCTGCCATCTTTTTGTTTCTTTTTTTTTTTTCTTTTCACTGTTTATGTTAGTCTTTGATATGCAACTGTAATAAAATTATCTGCAAAGAATAACTTCGTGTGATCTTATAATATAAGCTGATTTTGCCATGTTCAAATGTTGTTGCTATCTTTATGTGCCGTGTGAGAAGTATAATTATGTATATGCCTGTGATTCTAGTTGTGTTTGATGTTAAGTTTTTGCTTGAAATATAATTTCACGTTTTGCGATGCCAGTGTACGAATAAGCTATAGTTACGCATTTATGTACAAGAGAAGAGAGTACCGCCCTTCATGTTTTATTCGCAGGAGGTAGCGTTGAGTGTCATGTGTAACTGTTCACGGATATAGCTGAGTACCCTGCCGTCCAATACGCAGGCTTAGATTCTCATGAGTGAATGCTTCCTATTCGATTTCCTGCACTTTAGAGTTTGTTATACAGGATAGAAGAAAAATATTTAAATGGAATGGAAATATAGTAAAAGTAAAACTTCCAGTCACGGAAGGCCGTCGATGTGCTTAAGTTCGTGGCAAACGGGTTTTGTAGTCACTTTCCCTAGCTGTGGGTCTTGGAGACATTTGTCACCCATCTTACGCCTCCGCGGGGAGTTCTCTTTTTTACCACAGCCGCACTTAAGACACATCGGAGCCGAGATCGCGCACGGTAACTACCCGAACCATTATGGTCCGTAATCGTGGGTATTATTCGATTTACCGTGGCCGGCTAGCGTGGGTGCCGTTGGCCGTGAACTACCCCTGGCTGGCCACACCTTATGTTGGGGCTTAAAGTAGGTTCACAGTTACCGGCGAGCCGAACGCCGTAATGAGCTGCCATCGGCTATAGTCGGCCTTTATGATGACTTATAATCGGCTCATTACAGTTGGCTTTGAGGGCAGGCGCGCAATGAGTTAACCCGCAGCAGAGGGATGCTGGAGCAAAAGAGTCTCATTGGCGAGTGCATAGAATCGTAGCGTACCTGTTAGGCCTAGTCCAGATGAGGCCGCGGTGCGTCTTGAGTGGAGGTGCCATAGGATTTTGTTCAACAGAAAGGGATAAAACTTAACAAGTAGCCAAGACATAAAGGAACAAGTTAAAAAGAGACAAGATTTTTTAAAGTGGTTCGGCATGAAAATGCCTACGTCCACTGATTCTCTTTGTTAATTCACTTCATATGGGCAGTACAAGTTAAGAAAAGTATCGACGGAGGTGTCGGATGTTCCATGCCCTCTGGAACACCTCTCCGTCCACTGTTGACAAAATGTAAGCTCCGTTGTGGAGATCTTTGTGAATTACATATGGTCCGTCCCAGACGGGGTCCAGCGCCCCGGGGCGCGGAAAGATTCGCCTGAGGACAAGATCTCCTTCTTGTAAGCTGCGATGCTTGACTTTGGAATTGTATAGTGCTGCCACTTTTTGTCTGTGAGCTGCTGCTTTGAGTGCTGCATCATTCCTCCTTTCCTCAATCAGATCCAAAGACATGAGGAGGAGTTCTTCGTTTTCTTCTGGGTTGTAGTGGATCCTACGGTGAGAAGGCACAATAGTCTCAACTGGGAGCATTGCCTCCGATCCATATGCCAAAGAGAAAGGAGTATGTCCCGTTGCTGTTCTGAAAGATGTGCGGTATGCCCATAGTGCCGTAGGAAGTTCGTCCACCCAAGCGCCTTTTGACTTTTCAAGTTTCTTCTTGATTAGGGCTTTGAGAATTTTGTTGACAGCTTCAACTTGTCCGTTTGCCTGAGGGTAAGCTACTGATGAGAAGCTTTTATGAATTCCATGCTCTTGGCACCAGTCGGCAAATTCTTCGCTGTCAAATTGGAGTCCGTTGTCTGATACGATCTTGAGGGGGACTCCATACCTGCACAGAATGTTTTTGATCAAGAAGTTGATAACTTTTGCTGAAGATATTTTATTCAAAGGTTCCGCTTCCACCCATTTGGTGAAATAATCGACTGCCACTATAGCATATTTGGCTCCGCCTCGGCCCGTTGGCAGTTCGCCAATTAAGTCAATTCCCCATACAGCGAAGGGCCAAGGGCTGGTCATTTGAGTAATTTCGTTTGTGGGCAGACGAGGGATCTTGGCGAACTTCTGACATCTGTCGCATTTCTTAACGAAGTCTAGGGCATCTTTGTTTAGTGTGGGCCAGTAATATCCATATTGGAGTATCTTTCTTGCCAAAGTCTGTCCTCCAGTGTGATCTCCGCATCCTCCCTGATGGATGTCTGTTAATATCTCCTTGGCTTCCCTTCCTGCGACGCATCTCAATAAGGGGCTAGAGAAGCCACGCCGGTAGAGGATGCCTTCTTGTATTGTGTAGTGAGGAACTTTCCTCAAAATCTTCTTGGCTTCGTCTCGCCTGTCGGGTAGTATGCCATCTTGCAAATATTTCCGGATAGGAGTCATCCAGGTTCCTTCTTCGATTGTAGTTATCAGATTCACTTGTTCGAAACTTGGGGCTAGCTGCCTTGAGATTGCTAGTGCCCCGGAAATGGTGCTGTTCATCATGCTAGCTTGTTTCGCAAGTTCATCTGCCTCTTGGTTTTCTTCTCGAGGAATGTGTTTGATTAGATAATGGTCCAATTGATCGAGCAGCAGTTTGGTTTTCTTTAGGTATGCTGTGAGCCGTTCTCCCCGAGTCTGGAATTCTCCTAGTACCTGGTTTACGATAAGCTGAGAATCACTATGAATACATAGGGAATTGACTCCGATTTCTAGGGCCAGTTCCAATCCTGCTATTACTGCTTCATATTCAGCGTCGTTGTTAGAGGCCGTGAACTCCAATCTCAATGCATAGTACAACTTTCTTCCCCTGGGGGTGATGATCACAATACCTGCCCCCGAGCCTTGTTCGTTTGATGCTCCGTCTACAAAGAGGTTCCACTTGATGTTTTTTGCTACTTCGGATTGTTCCTTGCCTTCGTTGATAGTGAATTCGGCAATGAAATCAGCCATGGCTTGTCCTTTGATAGCGGTACGAGGATGGTAGGTGATATCATACTGACTTAGTTCGATGCACCATTTGAGGAGTCGCCCAGAAGTGTCAGGACGATGGAGCACTTGTCTTAGTGGTTGATCGGTTAGAACCCTGATGGAGTGAGACTGGAAGTAGTGTCGCAGTTTTCGTGACGCGATCAATAAACAATATGCTAATTTCTCAAGTTTAGGATGTCTGGCCTCTGCCCCTGTAAATCTCTTACTTACAAAGTAAACCGGGCGTTGTGTGCGGTCTTCTTCTCTTACCAAGGCGGCGCTTAGAGCATGAGATGATACAGCGAGGTATAGGTATAACACTTCACCTTCATTTGGAGTTGAGAGTACTGGTGGTCTCTGAAGGTGTTTGATTAGGTTGAGGAAGGCTTTTAAGCATTCGTCGGTCCACTCGAACCTCCCTTTGTCTTTCTTTAGTGCTTCGAAGAAAGGGACACACTTGTCAGTTGCCTTGGAAATGAATCTGCTTAGGGCGGCCACCTTTCCGTTTAGGCTCTGCATTTCTTTTCGAGTGGAAGGTATCCTTATTTCTTTTAAAGCCCGGATTTGTTCAGGGTTTGCTTCGATTCCTCTGGCGTGGACGATGAATCCTAAGAATTTTCCCGATGAAACTCCGAAGGAGCACTTTAGAGGATTCAGCTTCATTCCATACCGGCGAAGTACCTGAAACATATCGTCCAGATGGCTTACATGGTCGTTGGCTTTCCTGGACTTTACCAACATGTCATCCACATATACTTCCATAGTTCGTCCTATCAGTCCTGCGAACATTTTGTTGACGAGGCGTTGATAGGTAGCTCCAGCATTTTTAAGTCCAAAAGGCATGACTTTGTAACAATATAATCCGCGGTCGGTGATGAAGTTAGTGTGGTCCTGATCGGGAGCGTGCATGGGGATCTGGTTATATCCGGAGTATGCATCCATAAAAGACAGGAGTTCGTGCCCAGCTGTGCTGTCTACGAGTTGGTCAATTCGGGGAAGTGGGAAGCAGTCTTTCGGGCAAGCGTCATTCAGATTGGAAAAGTCAATACATGTTCGCCACTTTCCATTGGCCTTTTTTACTAGCACTGGGTTAGCGATCCATTCTGGGTAGATGGCTTCCCGTATGAAGCCATTAGCAAGTAGATTCTTTACTTCCTCATCAAGGGCTGCCGATCGCTCTGCCCCCATGCTCCTCTTTTTCTGCTTTACTGGTACCTTGGTGGGATCGATGTTCAACATGTGGCATGCTATGTCTGGGGAGATTCCTGTCATATCGGCATGGGTCCATGCAAATACATCTAAGTTGTGGCGGAGAAAGTCAATGAGTTGATCCTTCAATTCCGTTTCCAGCTGAGATCCGATTTTTAATAGTCTACTTGAATCATGCTTATCTACCGATACGAATTCCATAGCCTCTGCAGGCTCGGCGGTAGCCTCCTCCTCTTTATCCCTGGGGTCTAGTTCATTGAAGGGATCGCTTGTGTATCGAAGAGGAGGGGCTTTCTTTAGTTGCTATGCTTCCAAGCTTTTCATGCAGAGAATAGTCTCTGCATCTTTTCCTTTATTCTTTCTGCGGTTATTGCGAAGTTCAGTTACGTAGCAGTCTCGGGCGGCATCTTGATCTCCTTCTACTTCTCCTACTCCGTTGTCTGTTGGAAATTTCATTTTCAGGCACCAAGGGGCTAATACAATCTGAAAGTCAGACAAGGCTGGTCTTCCCAAGAAAGCGTTGTAAGCCGAGTGGTTTTCTATTAGTACGAACGTTTGTTTTAGCACAACGGAGCGGGGATGACTTCCTATTTCGACGAAGAGGTCAAGTTGCCCGAGGGGCATTTTTGCATCTCCAGTGAAACCGTGCAGTGGTTTGTCACAGGGGGATACATCCTTCATTGATAACTTCATTTTGTCGAAAGCATGTTTGAACAGGATATTTACGGAGCTTCCCGTGTCTATTAGAATCCGAAAAACTTTAGCTGGACCAAACCAGGTAGAGATGACCATGGGATCCATATGTGGGTACTGTCTTCCTTCCAAATCATGCCTACTGAATACAATGTCATTGTTTTCTTTTCGTTTCGGGTGGCGTTCCTCCGTAATGGAGTTAACATATCCTTTGGCATTTCTAAGCGACTTGCCGTACCTTTCCATCTCTGCCCAACTTCTGTCGGCGATGTGTGGTCCTCCTGAGATGGTAAGGACCACTATCTTCTCTTGACTAGAGCCACTGGTGTTGTGATTGTTGCGATTCCCTCCGCCTACTTCTGGGAGGGGTTGCTTTGAGTTCTCATTGGCAGGAGTTGGAGTCCTGTTCTGACCTTTCACATAACGTTCCAGTCTTCTTCTTTTAATGTGTTCTTCGATCAAGTCCCGAAGATGGTGGCATTCATTGGTGTCATGTCCGTGGGATTCGTGGAAGCGACAGAACTTTCCGGACTTGAGTGCGTTATCTGATTCTTTCTTGTGCGGGGGGCGCTTGTATCCGAGTTCGCCCTGAGTGGCTAGGTAGATGTTTTCGATTGTTTCATTCAAAGGAGTGTAGGAGTCAAATCTTGGCCCTGGTCGATATTGGCGCTTCTCAACCTTTCTGCCCCCAGCATTGTCTCTAGATTCATTTCTTCGAGCGTCCTTAGCTGCAGTGGGAACCTTGTCCTGAACTATCTTGCCTTGTTGCCCTGACTGCCTCTCCGTAGCAGCGTCTTCAAGTCTCATATACTTTCCATCTTCATGGAAGAAATCAGGCAAGGTAGCTGGTTTTTCCTTAGTTAATCTTCTGGCAAACTTGGTGTCTGGATGTACACCACTACAGAGGGCCATTAGAGTGAGTTTTTCATCGGCATCTTGAACTGCTGCCGCTGCGGCGTTGAACCGTGTTAGATATTGTTGCAGCGTCTCTCCGGATTTCTGTTTGACATTGGATAGAGAATAAGCATCCTTGGGTTGTTCCACATGGATGCGGAACTGGCTAATAAACCTTTCTTTTAACATCTCCCATGAGCTGATGGATCCTTGGGGTAGATGGCAGAACCAGGAGGTAGCTAGATCTGATAGGAATAGCGGAAAGCATTTACATAATACTCCTTCTGTTGCTCCACTCATGAGCATATGCTGGGTGTATCTCTGCAGGTGTACGATGGGGTCGGAAGTTCCTTTGTAAGGTTCCATGGTTGGCATTTTCCATTCCCGGGGAGTGATGGCAGTTTCGATATTTCGGGTAAAGGGACTGGTGACCCTAGCGCCTATTCCCCGGTCCCTTTGTTCCCGTTGGACACATTCTCTGAATAATCGTGCCATTCGTTCGTCAGAACTTGGAGCGGACAAAAATGAGCTCGGTTCTTCCCTGCGGGATCTATCTCGTCCAGACGACCTGTAGGGATGGTACAGTCTATCACCTCCAGCATTATCCAGTGGTTGTCTTTGGCTGCTTGGATGCACGCTAGGACCAGCTACAGTTGCCCCCTGCCTTGATCTTCCCCCGTGGGGTTCTGTTTCGAGCACATCCATGGGGTCAACTTCGGGCTGGGTTCTAGCTCGGCTCCGTTCAGCGGGGTTTCTATGATTAGGTGGCATGACTGGCTCAGCTACATCCGACCCTCGCCTGGTGCCTCCCCCGCTGGGCTCGGCACCAAGGGCTTCCTCGAGTCGGGATTCGGGCTGAGTCCGGGCGCGGCCCCTATCATTGTTGTTTCTGTTGATAGCTTCTTCGAACAGTGAAGACCTTTGTTGCCTCCGGGATCCTCCGGATTGGGATTCACCCCATGATTCCGTGTTGCGGTTGGACTCTTCAGCATCCCTTAAGCGTGACATGAGTTGGTCCACCAAAGTTTCTTGTTGGGATGTGAAGCGGTTAGTTACTTCAGCCACAACCCTGTCCAGATCTGCCCTAGTGATTGGTTGTTCCGTTGCGGGACCAGTTGGATTCTCCTGATTTTCATCTGGTACTGCTGTTGAAGTGGGCTGATCTGTGATTGCTGGATCTGGAAGGCTGCTAGTTGCGATGTTCTTTCCTTTGTTAACATCCCTTCTCTGTTTGGAAGGCATGATTTCTAAGCAACGAGTGATGTTGTTAGGAAGAAGGTTGAGTGGGAGAAGATGAAGCTGGAGTTCAGCTCTCAATGAAAGCACCAAAAATGTTTGCACAAAAAATGGACAAACACCTCCAAGTCGTATTATTTAGTTGATTATATGTGATTTTCAGTGATTTTAGATGAGTATGTAAATATGAAAGAAGTAGGGGCTGAAATGTAAAAGACACACAGATTTATAGTGGTTCGGCCAGAATGTGCCTACGTCCACTTTATATGTTATTATCTTCTTTCTTTCAGATTACAGGTACAATGCTTCGTATATCAGTATATGAAAGTAGTTTGAAAGTTCCTTCCTTGCTTGAGCTCTCAAACTTGTCTGCCATTGTTGTACCCCTGCCCCTCTATTTATAGAGTGAGGTAGGGGGCAGGGGTTTTGGAAGTATATAACTGCTGGTGGGCCCGGGCTGAAGCGATCTGGACTGGCAGTTGTCTGGTTCGGCGGAGGACATTCGGCATGGAGCTTGGTCCGGTGGTAGGCGTGGTCCGGTGGTAGTGTGGAGATGGAGTTTGGACCGGTGTTGGTTCTCGTCCGGTAGTGGAGGAGAAGCTTTGGTTCGGCTGAGGGGTGGTCCGGTAGTGGTACCTCATCATCTGGTTCGGTGGTGTGGAGGCGAGGCTTTGGTTTGGCATGATCTCATTCGGTAGTTGGGCCTTGGTTTGGACCGGCATGGAGATGTGGGGGGTTGGTCCGGTGGCCTTCGTGCCGAATGGAACTGCTGCCAAGGGTATGTTGGATGGGCTTTAGCACTTGAGTACATGGAGATGCCGAATGAACCTCGCATGGGGATGCCGAATGGAACTTTGGACATGAGTGCTGAATGAACTCCTTACTGGGTGGAATGGGGGTTGCCAGCCCGGGTGAAATTTACGCTTCTCGGTCTCGAGACCTTCTGGGTGAGAATCCGCCCAACACCCGTGAAGAAGTATATTATGATATGCTTCGACCCAGATGGACTTGGGGAATCCAGGAATGGATTCGATCTATAAACCCTAATGGAATTGGATGAATTAAGAAATATATTCGAACTGATATGGCTGTCCAAACTTAAACTCATGAGTTCCTCGATTTTTTTTAGGGTAGATGGTTCTTTAGTTTAATCTACGGAGGCTCTTTCAATCCTAGGATCTATTGTTTATGGATCTTCCAGGAAGGAAGTGCATCTGTGATGCCCCACCTCGATACTCACGCTGGATAAGGACACTACGGGGTAATGCCGTCGACTAGCATGAAGAATAAGGCCGTCGAGGAGCGACCATTCGTTTAATTGCTTTGTGCGAGTGCCGATGTGCCAGATAGAAGGTCACGTATTTCATTTAAAGAGGAAATCCGACATATCAAGTACAAACTCAAAGCTACTACATAGTGGCTATGTGGTCTTCGGAAACAAATATAAAATAAGCATAACATAAATCAGTCACAAATATCCATATCAATGAGGCGGAAAAAGATATGAATATAACACATAAAAGTGTACATAAAAGTCGTGGTCATATAAGATCCACTACATCATAAAACAATAAGTACAAGTGCTAGACAAAAGAATGTGTAAACATCAAGGAGTCTCTATATCGAATGTATGCAACAAAAACTACTAAGCTAAAGCAGTTAGCCAAAAGTCAGATGATGATCCCAAATAAGGGGTCAAGTAGAAGCATTTGTAATACCTCGGTCTGACCCGAGTAGTTTTAAGAAGAAGATAGTAAACGTATTGTAACGATCCCGGATTTAAATTTAGTATGAATTGATGATCAATTTAATTTTTGAATGAAAATTGTGGAATAAATTGGTAATTGATATAAAATATCAGTTAAATTATGAATTATCGGAAAAATGTATTTAAATTAAATTTAAATATTTTTGCAAATTTGTGTTTGGATTTTTGATATGATATTAAACAAAGTATTTCAAATAGGTTTATAATTATATAAAATATGAAATGATCGTGTTAGATAAATAAAAACAAATACATTAGTAAATTTTGTATTTGATAATTTGGGTTAGAAATAGGAACTAAAATACTTAAGCTAAAAATTCTTGAAAGTAAACGAGACAAGCAAGAGGAAAACAAAAATATATGCAAGTAAAAGAAACAAAGTCTAAAAGAAATATGACAAAGCAATGAGGCAAAGTATAGTGTTTACACCTTAGCTACTAAAGCTAGATAGTACCAGCCACCATAACATTATTGTATCAGCCGAGATCTTGTTGATAAAACAAAGAAATAAAATAACATTCCCTGTACAAACAAAGATAAAATAAAGCATGAAGGACATAAGAAAGTAATGCAAGCCACCACCATTATCTTTTCAGCCTCCAATTTCAAATAAAAAAAAAATCTCTGGCCAAATTTTATATAATGTTTCAAGTACACATGAAAGATCTTACATCTACCTTATTCTCCAGCCTGTATATATCAACTCATACTTTCACATTGGTTCATAAAATTTAAAACTGAGAAGAAAGTATAAACATCATCATTTAAAAATCAAACAAAGCAGATTCAAGTTTACAATGCATACCAGGTTCAAACCTGCTTCTCTGTTCTCTGTCAACATATTTTAAGGTGAGTAACATCACTTTTTAATTTAAGAATGAATATGGTTGCCTGTTTTTCCGTGATAGATATGGTAGTATGTATATATGTAAATGCAATATGCTTTGTGTAAGTTTATTTCCATGTGAGAATTCTCTGATCTTAGTTTCCAGTTCCTGTTTTAGATTTAAATTCATATTCTATTCAATCAATGGTTGTTAGGACTTAGTTTACAAGGAAAAGTTGTTTGATTTATTATGGATTAATGTTTAAAAACTTGATTAAGTTAAATTTCAAGCCTGAGTCTCACCGGAATATAAAAACAACAATATATGTTAAACAAAGTGAAAACCCAAATTTTGCAATTTATAAATTCAGTTTTATAAATTAAAAGTAACAACTACAATACGATTTTTAAAGCTAGAATCAAAAATTTCAGTTGAGAGATTCAAGGGCAGTTCGACTTTGAACAATATCAATTCTTTGATCATTTTCTGGTGATCGAATCATCTTTGGATGCTAAATTTGGGTTGAAGCAGGTTTGAACATCATGGAGTTTAGAAAAATTGTCAAAAAAATTATCTGTTGCAAGAATTTTGAGTTCGAGATACATATAGAGTTTGGTTTCCAATTTTTTTCGTGTTCTGTAAGAATTTGATTTAGCCAACATGACGTGATCGAGTGCAGCGAGCTTCACGGAGGTGGAAGTTGACGTGAAGAGGGAGTCGACGCCGGAGTTTTAGACTTAACGGTGTGGAAAACGTGACGTTGACAGGTTTGGGGTTGGTGGCTTTTGCGCGTTCCAGGTTTCGAGTTCATGCTTGAATTTCAAATTCGAGGAAGAATCGACGATCTGAAGATCGTGATTAGGAGCGGGGGTGATCGCCAACTAGAGGGGATCATCGTTGATGATCGGAGTTGGATGGAGCCACCGTGCATGTGCACGGTGCACCTCTTTGTTCTCTGGGATGATTGGGTTGAAGCTGAGAAGAAGTGCTGAGTTTTTTTTGTTGGGTGCAAAGTGTTTGAACCGGGGGAATACTTGAGTCATTCGAATATGTGACTCGAAGCAGGGAAGGTGAGGACTCGAGGCGATTTTGGTTTGGCTCGAGACAGTGAGTTGTTCCAGGTTTTGGCAAACCTGATTGATTCAGGTTTAAATTCTGTTCAAATTTAAAACTAAATTTTTTTTAGTAAGTTTGTTTTCAAACAAATATTTAAACTTGATTTTTGATAAACTTCTTTTATAGAAAAAAGTTTTTTTTAAATGAAAGTTAAATAATTTGTTTTAACTTAGATCTGTAAGTTAAAAATGTAATGAAATTTGAAAGCTTAAATTTTTAAATAATAATTAAGTAGATTAGTTTAAAAAGCTTTCTCTCATATAAGAAATAAATGTTATTTACATTTATTTTTAAGGATTTTAAATTGAACTTTAAATCGGATTAATGTTTTAAAGAATAATCATTTTGAATTTTAAATTCAAAATGTAATTTAAAATTTAAATTCAAAAGTGAAATGTTTTACACTTTAATATCAATGAGGTCGTTACCAAAGAAATGAATTACCCTAGAGATAATTAAGGTAATTAAGTAATTTAACTAATATGATAATTAATGGATAATTTATTCAATTTATTAAATAAATGATTTAGATTTATTTATAATTAGAAAGAAATTAAAAGAAATGTTATTAGTTAATGAAAATAATTAACTAAGGATTATTTAGTATTAATTAAGGTGATTAATATTAAATAATTAATTAAATTAATTTATTTAGATAATCAATTATAAATTGTTAAATGTAATTAATAGTAATTAAGGATTAATCACTTATTGTAATTAAATTTGGATATTTTGATTAATTAAAGTTAATTAATTATGAAATTGGTTTAAAGGTTGATATAATTAATATGATTAATTATGAATAATTTAATTAATGAAAGTATTTGATAAATAAATAAATATCAAATGATTTGTAATTAATTAATTAATCAAGATTAGATAATTAACTCACAAGTAATTGATTAAATTGAAAATAAATTGAAATTATTAGGATTAAACAATCAATTAATCATGTTTATAAATGATTATTAAATACTTGACCTTAAATACTTATGAGCGACTGTATCGTATGAAATGTCTTGAATTGATTGTCCTATCTGATCTGTGATATTTTGTTTTCTGAACTGAGCCATGTAATCTATTCATTTATTGATGATACATCTGCATATTATCTGTGAATCTGTGAATGGGGATGAGCGTTATAGTTTATATCGCTTATCAACTATATTTCTGTGTTTTAATTTGTAATGATTCAAATGATGTTGCACTATTGTGTTAAACCCCTAGACCACATCATACACACACAAATATGGATTTCACGAGGAAATCGATTAAGTCACAGATTTTTGAAAATAGTTTTGAATTTGAATTTTTAAATTCAAATGCTTTGAAAATAAGATTGGGTTTAAAGTGAAAAGCTTTTGAAATGGAATTTCAAAGACGAAATTTATTTTGAATAACGCGATAAAGTTTGAAGTTTAAATAATTTGATTTAAACTTAAATACAAGATTTGAAATTGAATTCTATGATTCGAAACTAGGGATTAAAGATGTTATACCAGTTATATATGGGTTAAACTACTTTAAATGCATTGATTTGGGATTTTGAATTTAAATTCAAGGGCTTTAACGCGTGTAAATATAATTGGATTTTTATGAAACAAACTGTTTGTTTTCACATAATAAAAGCTTTCACATAAGAAATGAACGTCCAATTTGTGTTAAAAAGAAATTCAAGTTTGAAAATGAAAATGACTCCCAAGTTTTGGAAACGGTTTGAAACTATAAATTAAATCTTTGATTTAAAGATATCATTGGATTAATCCTATCAAAATGAAATTGTTTTGGAAATCTTTGAATTGATCTTTGTGAAATCAATCTTTTTGTTTAAAGATTTGAAATGGCAATTGGTTTAAACCACTTGGAAGAAAGATTTGGGTTTGAAGTTGTGGCTTAATTGAAATCCCATATCCACATGTTTTAAATGTTGCGCTCACTATTCGGGTTAGCCAGGAAAGGACCTCTGTGTCGCATAACCCATTTCGAATATGTAATACGTCGTTATGGATAGCATTTGAAGACCGGGTATTTGCGAGAACAATAGGATGACCTATCGATTGTCTCTACACCGAGTAGCTACGGCATAAAGATTCCCTAAGTGATGGGAAGGCCGATCGGGATTGTGAATAGCCGAATTGCAAGGACTTCTTTGGAAGTGCCTTCGATTTTGTTCGAACCCAGAACAGACTTGTACGGATTGTATGTCTGACATTACATTTTGAAATATAAAGCAGATTTCTTTCAAATACAATTCTGTTGGTGGCGGAGAATTTATTCTCTTAGCTTAACACCCTTAGAAGATATGTAGTAGGAATTTATCCGCAATATATTCTCAACTTGGTAAAGTGGCATGCTGAATGCTACTGATCATTTGTTAATCAAAGCATAGCTTTTGTAAAATCATAGCTTTGTAGACGAGACTTCGTCGAACCTCACAACCCAAAAAATGGTCGAAACAGGAAAGATGAAGCAAAGTTTCAGGGATCGCGTCCCTAGGATATGTCCATTTCTTCGGGATTGGGGTAGTATCATGGTATGGAACCTAGATACTTACTCATGTGGATACAATATATCTATTACTGTGTGGTGTTGTTGGTAACGAGCGCTCAGATAAAGGTTGGTTTCGACCGGGGATGGAATATCTGAGGTCGATACTCCCGGGCAAGGAGTGCACCGGCTTTGTGTTGGCAGAGATCCATTTGGGATGCTCGGGGACGTCCTTCCAGAGGCGTTCCATTTCGGTATGGGAAGTTTCTTTGCCCGACCATTTGTTGGAAATCCATTCATCCAATACGAGCTTTTACGATTGCAATTGTATAACCTGCCGTGGAATGTGGCGGTAACTTGCTATTGAACATGGTAGCTATAACAGGCATAAGTGCGAAATGTCTGTGCTGGCTAAGATTTATATTATACTTTCGAAATGCTTTTCTGCACTTTGCACTTATAGTAATAATATCAAAGAAATTCACGTATCAAGCATATTTAACTATCATAAGGAGAAATCTCCTCCGATTCTGCGTTTGCATTGTGTGTGTGTGTGCGAGGCCTTATGGTAGTTTCATTTTCTAAAAGCATTGCGAATTTATTTTAAATCTTTTGTTGATTGTTTTAAAAGATAAACTGTTTTTGTTCCTCACACCAGTCCCATGACTGATTCGGAGTTTATTGTTTCTTTCCTAAACTCTGGTGCTCAAATTTTTTCTACACGAGCAGTCTAGAGTTGGGTTTTTCATATAGTTAGGTTCAGTGAATTATCTAGAGCTAGTTCAGTCTTTGGATGTGGACGAGACTTGCTTGTCTTTGCGTATCGTGATGTTGGATTGAGCTGCTGCTGCTGGAGTTTTCTTTTGAAGACTATCTTAGAGTTATATTGTTCCGCTGCTAGATGTTATATATTTTCCTTTTCCGCTGCTATTTCTTGTATTATATCTCTGATGTATATTGAATTCATTGTATCAGATATTGTATCAACGTTGTATGTCAATGTATTATTCTTTTATTCCGCCGTGTTATTTACTTAATGTTGTTATAAGCTCCGGCGACTCGGATTTGAACGGTCGAATCTACGGCATTCGAGTACGATGTGAAGTATGGATGTCGATTTTCGAGCGCAAAAAATCCCTCTCGTCGCACGTATCAGTCTAGCTATATAAATATCATATAAAATGAGATAAGATAAGAGATATGACAAAAATATATGATAACAAAAATGCCATACTGACAAGTATACATTAAATAACAATAAGAATCATACAATATCTCAAGGAATCTCAAACACCAAAAAGAATGTCATATTCTTCATTTTATTCACCAAACCACAAATATTGACAAACATATCAATGCCAATCGCAAAAGTTGGTAAAATAGAAATTCTAGAAATTATCAATTAGAAATCCCAAAATCACAAAGAGGGGAGGCCTATTACAAATGGGAGCATGAAAACTCACCAACACGTGCATCATAAATGGGTCGCTATCCCATGGTCGCTAACCTTAAATTCGAAACATCGACATAGTGCAATAACGGTACGTCCCATGAACCGAAACTCCAATAATTCGAAACATCGACGTAGTACAATAATGGTTCGTCTAAGGAACCAAAAAGCCAGGACATCGACGCAGTACAATAACGGTACGTCCAATGAACTGAAACCACAATAATTCAGAATATCGGCGCAGTACAATAACAGTACGTCCAATGAACCGAAAAGCCGGGATATCGATGTAATACAATAACGGTACATCCGATGAACCAAACACCATAAAAGAACATGGGTCGCTAGCCCATAAAAGAAATGAGGCGAAGCTCAACAAATGAGGTTCAGTCCCCCATGTGGATAAAAAGACATCGCATAACGCTAGTTTAAACCATAAAACGATCACCATTGATCAAAAAAGTGTGAATTACACTAAGCTAGTAAATATATGAGTTTATCTTCATGTCCCATAACCACTGGCTTAACTTAAATATTTATGGACAAATAGTAGATCTTCACTCGAAAATTGTCATAAGAGTTTCAATTGAACTAGTCTAAGAAGTAACCAACAAAGTAAACGAAAGCATTTTATATAACTTGTTTTGCTAAGTCGTTTAATTGGATTTCTCGAACGAGTGAGGTAAAGGCTGTGTATACTAATAGGTTGGGAAACAGTTTTAAACGAGCTTCGTATTAAAAATAGAGTTGAAACCATCTTCCTGAAAGAGTTCGAATATTTACTACTAGTGTAGAAAACTTTGTATTTCGAAAGTGACAAACGACAAAAATGATTGTAAAAACAATTAATCACCAAAAATTTACATAAGAAGACGTGAATCAAGTCCAAAGAAATCGATACCAAATCCATCGAAGTGGATATTTCAAAAATCCCAAAAAAGAAATTATCAAAGTTAACAAAAGTGATAACAACTAACCGGATCAATGAGCATCGATTTAAAATTGGAAATCCACACAAAAAGGCAAAATTGGCTGAGAGATGCAGGTTCAGTCAACCGAACTTAGTGGTCAGTCGGCTGATTCTATACCTGGAAACTTTTGGTTTCCAGGTTTAGTCGACTGAATACAGAGGTCGGTTGACTGACATAGGGATAGGAATTTTCTGTCCCCAGGTTAAGTCGACTGAACTCAAAGGTCAGTCGACTGGTACGAGGACAGAAATTTTCTTCCCCTAAATTCAGTCGACTAAACCTACAGTTCAGTCGACCGAACCTACAGTTCAGTCGACCGACCTACAGTTCAGTCGACCGAACTTACAGTTCAGTCGACCGAACTGCTATTTGCAGTATAATTAGCCTAGCCCCATGAAGGGCAAAACAAAGTTCCAACCAAATGCAATCGAATGGGCAATGGAGACTATGGATTTATGTCAAGAGTCAACCCATCACTATAGCCTCTTTGACGCGCCACCAAAAACATGTTCAAGCATCCAAAATAGGATTTTTAAAGGTTTTGACTTCAAAACACCAAAAGTTGAAACCTTCACCAAATCAATTCAAATCAAAAGCAAATAAACATGGAATAGATGTTCAGAATTCATACCTAACAACGATGAATGATATAGACATAGATGTGAATTCAAAAACTCACCTTTAAACCCAAAAACAATGAAGGAGAAGCTTTTAAAACAAGGCAAGATAAATTCCTCCTCACTACACCTCTAGAATCTTCAATCTATTATCAAAGGTGAATTTTTTCCAAAGTTAGGTTATAGGAATTTCTAAAATTTGAAGAGGGGATTGAGATGGCGAAAATGAAGAGGATGCTTACCAAAGCTTCTTTTATATTTTTGGAGCAAGAACATGAATTTGCAAATAAAACTAGGGCTTAGGAATTTCAATTTCCTCTTCCTTCCCCCATTTTATTAACTTAGCTTGTGTGTTAGTAAATGAGGAATGAAAAATGAATAAAGAGGAGTTGGGCTAGAGTATTTGGTATAGGAATTGGGTTCTCATATTGGGTTAGTGGGCTGAAACCCAAACACAAAGCCCTAAATGAAAATGCCAAATTTCTAGCTAACTCCAAACATATCGATATTTATACTTAAAAAGGTCGCAAACGTCGTTTGAACTCAATGGAAATAGTCTCGAGTCCCAATTCAACTGTTTGCAAAAAGTAGCGTTTCCGAACTTAGTCCGTGTAACGATGCAATATTTAAATCAAATATTTAAATATACAATCATAAAATGTGAAGGTTATTACATACTCTCCTCATTAAAGAAATTGCATCTTCGCAATACTAGAGAAGAAAACAAAGAGAAACAATCACAAAAGCATATAAACACAAAGGAAAATTTGAAGTAAGAAGTTCACCTGAAGGGGCATGAGAGAATAAGTCCGGATGCGTTCGTTCGATGAATTCTCTAGATTCCCAAGAGCAATCCTTAGGATTTGAGGACAATTGAATTTTCACAAGCGGTACACCTTTATTACGAAGGCATTTAACCTCTGTAGCAAGGATACGAATAGGATGTTGCACATAAGTCAAATTAGGCAACACTTTAATTTCTTCAACAACACCGGGCTCAAGAATAGAACCGGAGTCTCTAAGGCATTTCCGTAGTTGAGAAACATGAAACATCATGAATTGCAGTAAATTAATTCGGTAATAAAAGGCGATATGCCATGGAACCAATGCATTCGGTGATGGGAAATGGACCAATGTATCGTGGTGCTAGTTTTCCCGATCGACTGAAACGCACAACACCCTTCATAGGTGAAACACGAAAAAAAACCAAATCTCCCATAGAAAATTCTAATTTCCTTCTTCGATTATCGACATTGGGTTTTTGTCTACTTTGAGCTTGTTTCATCCTTTGACGAATAAAGTCAACCTTTTCTGTGAAATCATGAATAAAATCTGGACCTAAAACGAGCTTCTCACCGGCCTTAAGCCAACAAGAAGGAGATCGGCATGGCCTTCCATAGAGTGCCTCGAAAGGTTCCATGCAATACTAGATTGGAAGCTATTATTATAGGAAAACTCAACATGAGAAATATGATCTTCCCAACTTTCACCAAAATCAAGAATACATGCACGAAGAAGATCTTCAGGAGTTTGATTCACATGCTTGATTTTTCCATCGGATAGAGCATGTTAAGCGGTGCTAAAATTAAGCTTCATTCCCAAAGCTTTTTGAAGACCCTTCCAAAATCCAGTAGTAAATAATGGATCACGATTACTAACAATAGAAGTAAGAACTCCGTGCGATTTAAAAATTTCCCTAACATAGAGTTTAGCCAAAAGAGGTACGATCCGATTGGACTGAACGGAAGTAAAATGGGCGAATTTTGTAATTCTATCAACCATCACCCATAGGCTATCATGACCCGAACGAGAACGGGGAAGACCGTCAATAAAGTCCATGGAGACTCGATCCCACTTAAACTGGAATATCTAAAGGTTGCAATAACCCACCGGGACTTTGATGCTCGGCAATAATGAGATGGCAAGTCATGCAATGCTTGATAAAATTAGCAATATCAGATTTCATTCCATCCCAATAATAAAGTCGCTTCATATCCGCGTACATTTACGTCTACCGGGATGAATGGTAAATTTAGAATGATGAGAATCTTCTAAAATGTCTTTACGAAGAATACTAATATTTGGCATGATGAGTCTACCAAATTTTCGAACACTGCCACGAGCATCAATATCAATGTCTTTCAAACCTTCAATATCAATTTTGTCCCTACAATTTTGCCTAAGAAGAGCCAATTCGGGATCACGCCTTTGAGCTTCAAGAAAGAGGTCTTAATGAGAAGGATGAGCCTCAAGGCTACATAAAACAAGAGATGAAAATGAATAAGATTCACAATCTCGAATCTCATAAGTAGACAAAGTCTCGAGATCATTCGATTCAGTTATCATCATAGAAACAACCGCTTGTTGCTTGCAACTAAGGGAATCGACAAAACGATTTCCCTTTCCAGGAGTATAAAGAATATTAAGATCATAAGATGCAAGGAACTCGAGCCAACTTATTGACGCAAATTAAGTTCATTTTGAGAAAATAAATACTTCAGGGATTTATTACCGGCATAAAGAACAAATTTCACTCCCAAAAGATAATGGCGCCAAATCCAAAAGGAGAAAACAATAGCCGCGAGCTCTAAATCATGAGTGGCATATCTAGTATCGGCATGCTTTAATTGCCTAAAAGCATAAGCGATAGCACGTTCCCTTTGCATGCGAACGGCTCCTAAACCAACACGGCTAACATCGGTATAAACAATAAAGTTTTGGTTCCCTTCGAGAATCAAAAGAATAGGTGCATCAGAAAGGAGTTCTTTTAAATAATCCTCTCTCTGGAAAAGATTAAAACATTCAAAATTGAAATTAACTTTATGTTATCATATTTTTAGAAAATTTTACTTATTACAAGTCAATTTGCTATGTTTGGCTGTCTCATCATAGCATTTAGGAGATTCCTATCGATAACGTTGATTATGCGCATCGACCAGAATTCTTAAAGCACTCAATGGGCAATGCAACACAAAATCATCTTATGATAAAAATATCTCTTAAAAACTTTATGAACATTCTTTGATTGTTTTAAGAAAAAAATTCGATTATACTTATAAATGCCTTATGAAGAAGATTTACAAATTTTAAATTGTTGATTTCATCCAAAATCATTGAATACAAGGATAGTCTCATCGAAATATTCGCAGAATACTCGATTCTTAAGTTGGATGAAATAAGCTGGACAACTCTAATGACATCACGAGTCACTCATAAGAATCATAACAAGTGCGGAATGCGGTAAGTGGAATGCTATCCTCCGCAACTCATAGTTGATGAAAACTGGTGGCAAAGTCGAGCTGAAAAGACCTTAGCAAAGCTCAAAAGATTGCTTAGGTAATAATCCTAAGACAATCTCAAAGATACCCGGGAAATTCTCGAACTACTTGAATGAGGGGAATAATATCTTCCTCAACAAGTGGGTCTAGAGAATAAAAAAATGCCACCAAATTGGAATCAAAATCAATAAGAAAATAGAAATCTGCTTAACTGATTGAGAATGTCAAAGATGAATAATCCTCTCAAGACATTGGATATGGGCTTCATAACGGTTAAGCCAATCCATTCCCAAAATCATTCCGAAGCCTAAGTAACTCATAATATGAAAATTGGCTCGGAAAGAATAACCAAATAAAATAATCTCGGCATCTTTACAAAGCAAACTGAGTGTTGCGGATCCACCAATCGGATTCGCAATTCTCGGTGAAGTCATCAAATCCATAACAATAAAAGAAAAAGTATCAACAAGTTCTTTTGATATTAAAGAATAGGATGCACTAGTATAAAAAATAACTCGAATAGGATGATCACGAAGCATAATAATGTCATCAAGGATAGAATAAAAAATACCTTGACCAAGAGAAGGATTACTAGGGGCTTGCACAACATTCAGCTTTCCCTCTTTCTTACTTTGAAGTTTGGGACATGAAGATAAAAGATGACCCAAACCTTTGCAACAGCGACAAGTAAAGGGCTTTGGACACTTAGTTGCATAGTGATTCTTGAAACTACAATTGTAGCATTCTCCATGATTAGGGATTGGAGTCTTTGCTACTAAATTTTCTTGCTTCCATTTCTTGTTGGGATTTGGGCTTTTTAACTTAATATGCCTCTTCTTGTTGTTATTGAGGCTTCTTTTGGAACCCCCAACATCACTATCACTTCTTCGTCGGCCTCTTCTTTTCGTAGAGAGATATCTACAAGCTGATCGAAAGGAACTTCTAGTTTCGGAGGCAAAACCTTTTTAGGATTCTCATTCGAAGCACAAATAAACCATCCAAAAGTTGTTGGGCAGACATGAATACGCCATAGAGAAGCACTACTGGATTGACCAGCACTAGGACTGCCAAATCTAACCATCTCTTCTTCTCAAAGAAAGAAAGAAAGTAGAGAAAAAAAATTTATTCTCAAAATGAATAACAAACAATCATGGTTGATAAAACTAGGCATCATAAAAGAAAATAGGATAGAACATGTCTTAAGACTCGGATAAATTCTAAGGCACGATTCCTAAGAAGGACTTAGGAAATGATCTTTCCTAGATTATTCAACATTGTTCCGAAGTTTGGCTCTGATACCAAGCTGTGATGCCCCACCTCTATACTCACGCTAGCCAAGGACACTGCGGGGTAATGCCATCGACTAGCACGAAGAATAAGGCTGTCGAGGAGTGACCATCCGTGTAATTGCTTTGTGCGAGTAACGACATGTATAGAAGGTCACGTATTTCATTTAAAGAGGAAATTCGACATATCAAGTACAAATTCAAAGCTACTACATAGTGGCTAAGTGGTCTTCGAAAACAAATATAAAATAAGCATAACATAAATCAGTCATAAATATCCATAAAACTAAGGCGGAAACAGATATGAATATAAGACATAAAAGTGTACATAAAAGTTGTGGTCCTGTAAGATCCACTACATCATAAAAAAATAGGTACAAGTGCTAGACAAAAGAATATGTATACATTAAGGAGTCAAGTAGAAGCACCTGTAATACCTCGGTCCAACCCGAGTCTTATTTAAGAAGAAATTAATAAATGGATCAGTCTAGCTATAAATATATATAAAATGAGATAAGATAAGAGATATGACAAAAATGTATGATAACAAAAATGCCATACTGACAAATATACATTAAAAGCAACAAGAATCATACAATGTCTCAAGAAATCTCAAACACCAAAAAGAATGTCATATACTTTATTTTATTCACCAAACCACAAATATTGACAAACAAATCAATGCCAATCGCAAAAGTTGGTGAAACACAAATTCTAGAAATCATCAATTAGAAATCCAGAAATCACAAAGGGGGGAGGCCTATATCAAACGGGAGCATGAAAACTCACCAACACGTGCATCACAAATGGGTTGCTAACCCATGGTCACTTACCATAAATTCAGAACATCGACGCAGCGCAATAACGGTACGTCCCATGAATCGATACTCCAATAATACGGAACATCGACGTAGTAGAAGAATGGTACGTCCAATGAACCAAAAAGCCAAGACATCGACGTAGTATAATAACGGTACGTCCAATGAACCGAAACTCCAATAATTTAGAACATCGAGGCAGTAATAACGGTACATCCAACGAACAGAAAAGCCGGGACATCGATGCAGTACAATAATGGTACATCCGATGAACCAAACACCATAAAAGAACATGGGTCGCTCGCCCATTAAAGAAATGAGGCGAAGCTCAATAAACGAGGTACAGTCCCCCACATGGACAAAAAGACATCGCATAATGCTAGTTTAAACCACAAAATGATCACCATTGATCAAAAAACTATGAATTACACTAAGCTAGTAAATAAATGAATTTAGATTCATGTCCCATAACACAGACTTAACTTAAACATTTACGAAAAATTGTAGATCTCCACTCGAAAATTTTCACAAGAGTTTCAATCGAATTAGTCTAAGAATTAACCGATGAAGTAAACACAAGCGTTTCATGCCACTTGTTTTGCTAAGTCGTTTAATTGGATTTATCGAACGAGTGAGGTAAAGGTGGTGTGTACTAATAGGTTGGAAAACAGTTTTGTAAACGAGATTTGTATTAAAAATAGAGTTGAAAACATCTTCGCTAAAGAATTAGAAAATTTACTACTAGTATGGAAACCTGTATATTTAAAAAGTGATACACCACAAAAATGATTGTAAAACCAATCAATCACTAAAAATTCACATACGAAGATGTGAATCAAATCCAAAGAAACCTATACCAAATCCGTCAAAGTGGATATTCCCAAAAATCCCGAAAAAGAAATTATCAAAGTCAACAAAAGTGATAACAACTAACTGATCAACGAGCATCGATTTAAAATTGGAAATCCACATAAGTAACGTCCCACCTTTTCGCACGGTTTAAATCGATGATAAACCACACACGTCAGACTTAAACCATATAGAAGGGCGGATTGTTATTGGGTGTTTGCGTAAAAAATGGCCACAAACACCCAATACCGTGAAAGCACCAGTGTATGAATATAAGTCAGCGATATTCAAACACAAATCACAGATCTCAGCAAATAACTCAAATACGTTTGCACAAAAGATGGGCAAAAAACTCCAAGTCGTATGATTTAGTTGATTTTATGTTGTTCGTAGTGATTTAGGTGGTTTATGCAAATGCGTAAAAAGCAGGGACTAAACTGTAAAAGACACACAGATTTATAGTGGTTCGGCCAGAATGTGCCTACGTCCACTTTATATGTTATTCTCCTTTTCCGATCCGATTACAAGTACAAAGCTTGTAGTACAAGTGTATGAAAGTTGTTTGAAAGTTCCTTCCCGGTTTGAGCTCTCAAACTTGTCCCCCATTGTTGTACCCCTGCCCCTCTATTTATAGAGTGAGGCTGGGGGCAGGGGTCTTGGAAGTGTATAGCTGCTGGTGGGCCCGGACTGAAGCAATCTGGACTGGCAACTTTGGTTCGGCATTCTTCGGTTCGGCCGTGCTTTCATTTGGTATGGAACTTGGACCGGTGATGGAGTGGGATGGAGATTCATTCGGTGAGGAGGGATGTGGTAGGCTCGGTTGTGTTGGTCCGGCCATGAATGGTCCGGCGATGGTGGTTCGGTTGTGGGTCGTGAGGCAGTTGGTTCGGCGTTGGGATGTGTGGAGTACGTTCGGTGGTAGAAGTATGGTTCGGTGGTCCGGTGGTCACTGGGTTCGGTTGTTTGGTAGAGGGTGGTTGATCCGGTGAGGCTACATTCGGCATGGGGGGAAGTTTGGTTCGGTAGCCTCGTGGATCGGTGGTTGGTCCGGTGGAACTACCGAATGGAAATGCCGAGTGACCCTTCCTACTAGAGAATGCCGAATGAGCCATTACCGGATAACTCAGGGAGATGGGAAATGGTGGGAGTGCCGGACGAGCTCTTTGAAGTTCAATTCCGAATGGGCTATGCCGAATGAGATGCCGAATGCTTCTTTTTGCTCCTGGTCGTGGTGGAAACGCACACAACATTGATATTCCAATTTTGTCCAAAAAATGGGATAACACTTTGCCCCCCAAAACATGCCTTGTGATAACAAGGCGTGTTTTGAATAGTCCTGAATCCAATATCCAAAGTCAATAGCCATATTGCCAGAGTAGATCATCCTTGACTGCTCCGAGTCGATATCCAGTTCCAAATCCAATAACCAAAGCTTGAGCCTATTCCTTGTCCATCCGAACTCGACAACCGAGTCCCAAACCATCCTTATCCAATAGCCAACAACCTAATCCAGGACCTCTCTGGGTCGATATCCAAATTCATAACCTCTCCGGGCTCTTGCCAAGCGCAATCCACACCTGACGGTCGTGATCCAGTGTCCCTGGATGTTGAGCTAACCTCTCCGGTTTCTTGCCATGCGTAATCCATACTTGACGATCTTGGTCCAGTGTCCCTGGACGTTGAGCTAACCTCTCCGGGTTCTTGCCAAGCGTAATCCACACTTGACGACCTTGATCCAGTGTCCCTGGACGTTGAGCTAACCTCTCCGGGTTCTTGCCAAGCGTAATCCACACTTGACGACCTTGGTCCAGTGTCCCTGGACGCTGTACGATGCCATGGCTTAAGTCCTAAGCCGAATCCTGGTCTCTCCGGACCCTTGTCGAGCATAGTCCATACTCGACGACCTGAAAATAACGATTGATAATATAGGGCCTAAGTCCTAGGCCGAATCCTGGTCACTCCGGACCCTTGCCGAGCATAGTCCATACTCGACGACCTGAATGAGTCAATTTGCCACGTTCGGGCACAGCGACTCACCCCTTGCCAGGCATAATCCATACCCGACGACCGTTTATCAAAAATCAGATAAAAATCCAATCAAAATCCAATCCAAAATCCAAATCCAAATCCAAAATCCAAATCCAGAATCCAAATCCGAAAATCCAAATCCAAAACCAGAAAACCAGAAATCCAAACCAGCATCCAAAACCGAAAACAATTGTCCAAAGGAAAATCCAAATCAAAAAGCAAGGAAAACCAAGAGCTCAATCCAAGCTCCAAAACCGAAAACCAAAAAGAAAAAGCAGTGTCCAATCCAAAAGCAAAAGATAAATTTCACAAACCATAGCATCGCAGCCCATTATCATTCAGAGCATGCCTAGGGGCTATCTCCGTCCCCGTACATGTGTAAATGACTTGGTTGCTTGCCAATAGTTTGCTACTTATTTTATATTAACCTGGTTAAGGGACGATCAACCGACCATCATTCCTGGGCCTCCCACCATCGTAGCTTGAGGTAGGCGGCGGTTGCTCCTGCCTCGCCGTTGCACTCCGCGGTCCAACATATTGTGGCAGTTGTCCATTCCTTACATGTTCCTCAATTATGTCCTTTAAGTGCCTGCAGCTGTTGGTGTCGTGTCCATCCAAATCATGGAAGAGACAGTGCCTTCCTGATGTCCTTTCCCGTTCTGTTGGTTCTCTCCTAGCCGGCCTCCGGTAGTGAAGGCGATTTCGAGTATCCAGGTATATCCGTTCCAGTGTTTCGTTCAATCCTGTGTATGTGGAAAACTTTGGATCCTTCCATTGCTTCCTAGCATTTCCAGAATCATCGTCCAACTTCCTTTTTCCTTTGTTTTTATCCGAACCATTGCTGGATGGTCCTCCCCCTTCAACTGCATTAACCTTTTTCAATTTTAAATCCGTACTCGCATCTTCTTGTCGAAGGAACCTTTCTGCCTCATGAAAGAATTCGTCGAGATTCCGTGGGGGATCTCGTATCAGAGATACCTTGAAATCCGAGTTCTCCCTGACTCCTGATACTGCTGCCATTAAAACCATCGATGGATCGGGCCGATCCACCGAAGCAACTGCGGCACTGAATCGAGTTAGAAAAGCTCTAAGCGATTCATCCATCCTTTGCCTTACCGATGTCAATGTCATCACGTTCTTCGGTCTCTTGACATGAACCCGAAACTGTCCCAGAAACCTTTCCACCAATTCCCTCCAAGTCCCGATAGATCCTTCTTCCAGCTGCCTGAACCACATCGCAGCTAAGTCCGTCAAGTACAAAGGGAAGCATCGGGCCATCACCTCCTCTGATGCCCCCAGCACCTCCATGTGTCTAGTGTATCTCATCAAGTGATCCGTAGGGTCTTCCTTGCCATTGTATACCTCCACGCTAGGTAGCTTGAACTTAGGTGGGTTCTGAGCCATCCTTATTTCCCGAGTGAACGGACTCCTGTTTACTCCTTCCAAGTCTCCGTTGGTCAAACCACCTCGCACAGTCTTCCTGATTATATCTACCAATCCACCGTTATCTGTCGGGGGTTGCCCCCGAGGGAACTCCGGTACATACTCTTCGTGTGGCTCGTTAGCAGCAACGTTGGTTCTAGCCTGTTGAACTCCTTCCAAAGGTTCTCCTGTGTTGAATCCTGTGGGCCTGCCCCCAAGCCCTTGTTGATTGCCGCCTGGCTCCGTATCCTGTCCTTCATTGGGTTCCATAACCCTAGCTTCCTGTCCTGCATCCACAGCCGTTGTAGCTGTTCCTAGGTTCTGCATCCCTGCAACTCTCATTTGCTCCAAGAAAGTTTGCATCATTTCCTGTTGACTTTTCAGCAACCTCTCTTGCAGTGAATTTGTTATGGCTACCATTTCATCCCTTGTTATGTAGATCGAAGCCGGTCCTTCCTCACCTCCGGAGGATGCTTGTTGACTTCCTCCTTGTTGGCTTCTCTCAGCCCTTAGCCTTCTACTGCTTTGCCTAGTCATTGTCTTCCAAATCTAAACCTCTATCCGATGTAGCGGGAGCTGGTTCCCTCTCAGTGAAAGCACCAAAATGTTTGCGTAAAAAATGGCCACAAACACCCAATACCGTGAAAGCACCAGTGTATGAATATAAGTCAGCGATATTCAAACACAAATCACAGATCTCAGCAAATAACTCAAATACGTTTGCACAAAAGATGGGCAAAAAACTCCAAGTCGTATGATTTAGTTGATTTTATGTTGTTCGTAGTGATTTAGGTGGTTTATGCAAATGCGTAAAAAGCAGGGACTAAACTGTAAAAGACACACAGATTTATAGTGGTTCGGCCAGAATGTGCCTACGTCCACTTTATATGTTATTCTCCTTTTCCGATCCGATTACAAGTACAAAGCTTGTAGTACAAGTGTATGAAAGTTGTTTGAAAGTTCCTTCCCGGTTTGAGCTCTCAAACTTGTCCCCCATTGTTGTACCCCTGCCCCTCTATTTATAGAGTGAGGCTGGGGGCAGGGGTCTTGGAAGTGTATAGCTGCTGGTGGGCCCGGACTGAAGCAATCTGGACTGGCAACTTTGGTTCGGCATTCTTCGGTTCGGCCGTGCTTTCATTTGGTATGGAACTTGGACCGGTGATGGAGTGGGATGGAGATTCATTCGGTGAGGAGGGATGTGGTAGGCTCGGTTGTGTTGGTCCGGCCATGAATGGTCCGGCGATGGTGGTTCGGTTGTGGGTCGTGAGGCAGTTGGTTCGGCGTTGGGATGTGTGGAGTACGTTCGGTGGTAGAAGTATGGTTCGGTGGTCCGGTGGTCACTGGGTTCGGTTGTTTGGTAGAGGGTGGTTGATCCGGTGAGGCTACATTCGGCATGGGGGGAAGTTTGGTTCGGTAGCCTCGTGGATCGGTGGTTGGTCCGGTGGAACTACCGAATGGAAATGCCGAGTGACCCTTCCTACTAGAGAATGCCGAATGAGCCATTACCGGATAACTCAGGGAGATGGGAAATGGTGGGAGTGCCGGACGAGCTCTTTGAAGTTCAATTCCGAATGGGCTATGCCGAATGAGATGCCGAATGCTTCTTTTTGCTCCTGGTCGTGGTGGAAACGCACACAACATTGATATTCCAATTTTGTCCAAAAAATGGGATAACATTGGGTAAATAAGAAAAAGCAGAGAAAGAAATAAACGAAATAGAATCTTGCGGTGGAACGTTAAAATATAATAATCAAATATACAGTTCATGAAGCAGTTCTACAAATTATTTAATTATTCGTATACAATACATATTAGAGTTACACTTACCAGAGAATACTAATAATGCAGCGGAATACAATGGTGTGGTGGAATAATATAGTAGATAATAGTAATAATAATTCTTCGTCTTTGTCCTCCAGAATTAAAGCCTTCCAATCCTGAAATGCTCAGGCTGACCCGAGCGAATTGAAATGACAAAACACTCGAGTCAGAACTAAAAGATCGTATGTAAGTCAAATCAACAGTAAATAATATGAGTGGAACGGCGTCAGAGGTGTTTACGGGGTTTGACATCTCCTGTCCAGTGTCAAACGTGAGTGTGCAACTCAAGAGATGCTAGGGATTTTACATTTCCTAAGGATCTGTTAAACTATTTACTATGTAGTAATATTTTGCTATTATAATAGTGTCTAATAGTAAAATAAACTTACTTTTAAATAGCGTTAAGGGGTTGCCCATATAGCCCTTAACATGTAATAGTGCCAATAGTCTATACAGTACCGTAATACCTCCTGAACAGGAAGCTACCAGAGGATACTCCAAAGAAATGACACAAGTCAAACTCGTACAAGGAACGCTAAGGTAGGTGACACGGCATACAAGGCAATACCACGGTAGATATACCAATTACGCTTCCGTGCTGGTGGTAACGCGTAGCTACCGCCCACCTCGAGCCACACCCCCAAAATCGAAAGTGGCCACCGAATTAATCCAAAGTTAGAGTATAATATCGAAGGGATGTGTCTGATAAGAGGGGCTACCTCCTTGGCATGAGAATCGCCCCTGTTTTAGCCACCTTATGCCAACTCACGGGAGTCGGGTCCACGTATTTACCTTAATCTAACGTCGCCACCATCTTACTTCATTCTAGAATCTCCACCGCGTACATGGTTGTGTAAGTGGTTTTCGGAGTTGGCAGAGAGTATGACAACTTCCGATCCCGGTCTCTTCAACAACCAACCATTATTATAACACCGCGGTTATTTTAAAAAATCATACTTCAAAACCAAAATATGATATCCATTTTAAAACCATATAAATACTATATCATTTCCGCTTTAAAAACCAAATCGATATGATATCATTTTTATTTCAAATATATCCCTTTCCCAAAATCATAGCATTTTCAAATCATATTACCATAAAACCCATAACTTTGAAACATAATTTCCAATACTTCAATGGTTTAATATTGAATTACTTCATATAATAAATTAGCTTCTTTAATTTCACAAATCAATTCCAAATACAAATTTGAATCCTCAAATAAACCATTTCAACTTCCAAATATTTCAAAGCTTTAAATATTCCACCATTTCAAAACTAATTCTTTGATAATCTCACAGACATCAAATTCAATTACTATTATTTAGATTTGAAATGTTTCCATAATAAATCCAATATCATTTAAGAAAACATTTAACTTCACATAAATGGATATTCTTTCTATTTATTTAACTTGACATATTCATTTAAATCAACTTTATATTCATTTAAATCACTATAAACCAAATCAAGTTATAAGACTATCATTTAAATTACTATTATAGTGATTTATTTATTGAAAATCCATTGTAACATTCTGTCATTAATGTCTTCTTGAACTGAACAAAAAAAACGGCTATCAGAGATTTCCTTTCTGTGTTTCTTCGTCTCAAATCCCTTTCTTTTTCGTTTTCGATTTTGTTATTATGATGGAATCGGGATCCAATTTTGTATGTGTGGGGAATTTTGTTCGATCCAAACCTCCTCTTAGTTCCATTTTCTCTGCAATTGCTTTTAACTTCCACTGGCCGTTTTCGATTAAATCGACCTCTGAATCTACAGTGGATATCTACGTCACTACTGTCGATGCTTTTTGTGATCTAGCTCGGTTGCGATTCGTTATTATCGAAGAGGTCTTTATGGAAGTTAACCCTAATTTTAATGGAGCGTTTGGATCGCCCCCCTTTCTGTCTTTGTTGTACCCTTGCTCTGCTGCGTGGTTGGGTTCCTCTGCTCCTTGTCCGATTTTAAAAAGGAAGACCAAAGGAGATTTGACCACTCCTTTCGTCCCTTCATTAAAGTTTTTCAAGGGTGGCTCTGCTGGTTCTAGTTATCCCCTTTTGGGGTTTGTGGTGGGTGATTTGTGGTGTAATATCGACCGGGAAGACGGTTCCATTGATGAGCAACTGTCTTGCTCTTATGGGGAAGTGATGACTCCATCTTTTGTCAAGCATCAGCTCGTCAGTGGCAACTGCTCTTATTCGGCTACTGGTTCTATGGCTTCTTTTCATGATTCTTTGGGTCCCTCGGTGCAGTTCAGGCAATGCGATATTGTCCTCCGCAAGAAAAAGAGAAATAAGAGAAAGAAGAAGCGCAACCTAAACGCTTACAGAAGGGATCCAATGCTTTGCAAGTTCCTTGTGATGCTGGGATGGATGTTGATTGTCCCACTGTAAGTACATCCCCCATATTTGTTAGCGTGGATCCTTCTGATTTTCAGGAATCAGGTATGATTGATTTTGTTTCGTTATTGGCTTTGTCTTGGTTGCCTTGTATCAATTTGTGCCATATCTTGGGCAACCTTGATCTCCCCTCTATTGATTATTCATTCTTGAATGAACGAATAGTAGATCCTTTGGTGGGTATTGTTACTGCTTGTGCTATCAGCTCATCTTTTGTTTGTAGTATTGATCCCTATGTTTGTTCAGTCTCTGGTTATTTAAATTGCCTTGGCAGGGGTGTTTCATCCCTGCCCTATTTCTCCTGCCCTATGGTTGTGATTCTTGTTGATTATGGATACGTGGTTTGCTTGGTAGCCTCTGGTTGTATTGTTTTTGTGTCCTTTGGCCTTGTGACTGTTGGCTGCGTTTCAGCTTGCTTCAATGAGTATTCCCATTGGGTTTTATTTGTTTCGGTAGCATTCAGCTGCCGGTTCCCTGTTATCTGCAGTTTTTCCTACCTCTTGGATTGGAATTGGCCCCTCTTTGGTGCCATCTCTGATTGGTCGTTGCTTTCTGATAGGCTGGTTTGGCTAATTGGTTGTAGTTCTTATCGTCGGTTTATCGTTGTTGGACTTATCGAATTCGGAAGGATTTGTGATTACATCACCTTAATTAATAAGTTGCATGTAATCAATCATGGTCTTCTTTTTCCTTTGGTTGTGCGATTGGGTAGTTCGGCTTTGGTTTTTGGATCGTCTGTGGTTTTGAGGTTGGTGGATAGGGTAGGGACTCAGTGTATAGATAGCTCTGTATCATCTATCTATACACGGTCTTCTTGGCCCACTGGCAGGGAAGCCGTTGTCCTTTCTTGTCGTGATTTCATGTCTTGTTTTTTCTCCCTTTCGTCCCTTCGATTTAGATATTCCTCCACTATATTGCACTGTCAACTCCATGACTATGCGATCGTGAGTAATATCATACAGCATATCGTGTCTCTGGCTCTTAGAGACACAACATCTTTATCCATCCCTTGTTGTATTTCTAGTCTGCTTTCTTCCCCTTCTGTTGCGCCTGCACATTCGTTTTCCATTCCTTTTCTTAGTAGTGATGAGATAGCGATCACTAACGATCGTTTAGCTCGTCTTACTAAGAACTCGAGGCCTTGTTCGACTTTTTCCTCCTCTCCAACCGTCGCTGATGATTCAGAGGTTGTATTTTCTCGATCTTTTACTAAGAGGAGATTCCGTCGCTCTCCTTCCCGTCTATCCTCCCTGTCTCGCTCTCCTCGGACTATCCGTACTCGCTCTATAGCAGCGGCTGAGCAGATCTTCCGATCCACTCGGCATACCCTTTACCTCGTCTGAGGGTTTCTGCGGTGTTCCCTTTTTCTGTCGTCTCTGATTTGGTTATGGCGAATTTCCTCTTCTGGAACATTCGTGGTGTCGGCAACGTCGAGTCTAGAGCTCGCCTTAAGCGGTTAGTTAGGAAGCATTCCCTTTGCTTGATTGCACTTTTAGAACCTATGATTGAGGCCACTGAAGTTTCTGATTTGGTCCTCTTTCTCGGATTTGAAGGTTCCAAACCTTTCTGGTAAAATTTGGATTTTGTGGAAGTTGGATGCTATTATTTGTCCTATTTTTGACTCTGACCAACTCTTATCTGTCTCTTGCACCTTACCTTCTTTTCCCTCTTTGTTTCTCTTCTCAGCTGTTTATGCTAAGTGTGATAGGATCGCTAGACTAACCCTTTGGTCAGATATTATTGCGTTAGGTAACCTTAATATCTCCGCCTCTGTTATTGGTGGCGATTTCAATGTGGTTGCTTCTCATGCTGAGAAAAGAGGCGGCAATTCTGTCAATCGGTTAGCGATCGCTGATTTTAATTCCTTCATTCTTTCCTCCAGCTTGTCTGAGGTTTCTTTTGTTGGCTCTGCCTTTACTTGGTGTAATAACCAAGAAGGTCCCAACCGTATACTCTCTAGACTAGACAGAGTCTTTGGCTCGATTGATTGGTTTAGTCTTCCTTTCACCTTCTCTGTGACTCATCTTCACCGTACCTTTTCTGACCATTCCCCTTTGATTCTCTCCTGTACCCCCTTAGCTTTATCTGGCCCTTCTTCGTTCCGCTTTCTAAATATGTGGGTTTCTCATCATTCATTTCTTTCTGTGGTTGCGGACTCATGGAACCTTCCCTGTCCTGGTTCGCCTTGTGGGGTGTTTTCTCGAAAATTAAAACGTCTCAAGGTTTGCCTTAAGGCGTGGAACACTCTTGTTTTCAAGAATGTGTTTGACCGTGTTAGGGCTGCCGAAGAATCTCTTGTTTTAGCGGAAGCGACCTACGATGAGGTTCCTTCTACTGATAACAAGGAATCCTGGGCGCTAGCTGATCTAGCGTTTTCCTCTGAACTTCGTGTTGAGCACGATTATCTGCATCAAAAGGCTAGGATTAAATGGATAGTAGAAGGCGATACGAATTCCAAGTTTTTTCACTCCTCTATCCGTAAGAATAACGCGCGTCTTACCATTACCAGTATTCAGCGCGATGATCTTTCTTTGGCCACTTCTCCGGTGGACGTCCAAGATACCATCATTTCCTATTTCCAATCTTTCCTTGGCTCGCCTTCTGTTAACTTTTCTGATCCTAACTTGCTTTCATTCATTCCTCAACTTCTTCTCCCTGAAGATGTTTCTGAATTAGCTGCTCCTCCCTCTGTGGAAGTCATTAGATCGTGTGTCTTTGCCCTTAGTAAGGAAAGCGCCAGTGGTCCTGATGGGTTCATTGGAGCTTTCTTTCGTTGTGCCTGGCCGATTATCCAATCTGACTTCTGACTTGCTATCCAGTACTTCTTCTCTGGAGGTGAACTTCCTACGGGTTGGACATCTACCAATCTAATTCTCATCCCGAAATGTGAGAATCCCAAGTCTTGTGTAGATTTTCGGCCTATTAGTCTGTGCAACTTTTCCAATAAGGTGATTTCTAAGATTATGACCACTAGATTAGCTCCCTTCCTGGAGCGTATCATTTCTTCTTCTCAGGCTGGCTTCGTTAAAGGACGTCTTATCACTGACAATGTCCTGTTAGCGCAGGAGCTTATTTCTCAACTAGATAGGAAAATTAGAGGTTCTAATGTGGTCCTTAAATTAGATATGGCGAAAGCATACGACCGTATATCTTGGTTCTTTATCATCAAGGTCCTAAGAGCCTTTGGTTTCCCTGAACCTTTTATTGATATCATCTGGAGATTGATCTCCAATGTTTGGTTTTCGGTCCTCATCAATGGCTCTTCCCGTGGTTTCTTTAGGGCTGGAAGGGGTCTTCGTCAGGGAGATCCTCTCTCTCCTTCTCTTTTTGTCATTGCGGCCGAAGTTCTTGTCAGAGGTCTTCACTCACTGATGATTGCAGGCCAAATTCAGAGATTTGGCATTCCCCGGGGTTGCCCCCTGATTTCGTCCCTGTCCTTTGCAGACGATATCATTATTTTCTCCAACGGCTGTCGGAGATCCATCCGTGCCCTCCTTGATTTTGTGAGTCTTTATGAGAATTCCTCTGGGCAGCTGGTTAACTCCTCTAAGAGTTGCTTTGTTCCAGCTAAGGATCTTGCTCCTGCCCGATCGCTTTGGATTGGATCGGTTTCGGGATTCAGGAGAGCTTCCCTTCCCTTACCTTACCTTGGCATTCTTCTCTACCGTGGGAGGAAAGTTAATTCGATTTTTGATCCCATTTTAGATAGGGCGAAAAGCATGATCAATCGCTGGAATGCTTCCCTTCTTTCTCAGGCTGGCAGACTTGTTCTCATTAACTCTGTTCTGCATTCTTTAGGTTCGCACATTTTTGCGGCCATGACTCCTACATCTGCTTTTTTCCGCTCCTTTCGATCTTTGATCTCTTCCTTCTTCTGGGGAAACAAAGATTCTCCTCGCCATCACTGGATTTCTTGGAAAATCATCTGCCGTCCTAAGTGTGAGGGTGGCCTTGGCATTCGTAACCCTAAAGACGTCTGTTCTGCTTTTGCGTGTAAGCTTTGGGCCAGGTTTGGGGCTAACAACTCCCTGTGGGCCTCATTCCTTCATGCCAAATACCGTCGTCTTGAAGCTGCAAACTTCTCGGGGTCCCCTTCTTATGCTAGTGAAACATGGAAACGGATGCAATCTGTTAAAGTGTTATGGGACAGCAATGGTAGTGGCTCTTATTGGCGCGGGCAACCCTTCTCTTTGTCTGCAGCTTGGTATTCTATCAGAAGTCCTGCCCCTTCGCTTCCTTTTTTTTCCTGTATTTGGGATACCAGAATTGCTCCTAAGGTCTCTGTTTTTATGTGGAAAATCCTTCACGGAGGAATTTCGGTAGATGAGAACCTTAGGAAAATTGGTATTCCTATCACTTCTCGGTGTAGATGTTGCCAAGCTGGTAGCTTCGAAACTCTCTTTCACCTTTTTTTCCAAGGCAATTGTGCCAATGCCGTTTGGTCTTTCTTCGGTAACCTTGTTAGCTGCAATGGTCCTGTCAACTCCATATCTGAGCTCTTGCAACTCTGGTGGACTGGTATTGTTGGGAAGACTGTTCGTTCGATTATTTTTCGTCTTATCCCTTCTCTTATTTGTTGGCACACTTGGTGCGCCTGTAACAAGATGATTTTCGAAGAGGTGCCTATGGATTCTTCTGCTATCATCCGGAGAGTGCGCAATGACATCTATCTTGCTTTTAGAGGTCGTCCTTTCTGGAAGTCCATTGGTTCCAGATCAGCTTTTCTTGCTAGGTATTTCGACATTGCGTTTGAGAGTGCTGCTCCTAGGTAAGGTATTGGCTGAGGTTTAGCTTGTTTTCATAGTTCTGAGAGTTGTGGCTTTTCTTTGTGCTTGTGTCTTTCTTTTTTATTTTTTCTTTGTTTTGCATACATATGTTCTTACCTCCATCTGGAGGTTGCGACTATTTTTGATTATTCTTCCAGTTATGCAGGTGATATAGTAGATTTACAGGGTATTGCTGTTTCAACCTGTCATCCTGCACCGGTTCTCTATACTTTTGGTAGCGGTTTTATGGGCTTCTGTTCTGATTGTTTGGCTTTCTTTCCTGGGTCTTTATACCCCTTCTGGGCGGTGGCCTTGCCGGAGCTCAGTTTGGGCGTATGAAGGGTGGTGGCCTTGCCGGAGCTCTTCTAGATCTCAGATGTTCCCTTTGATTCGGTCAGACCGAACACATCTTCAGTTTCGGTTTGTATACTTGGAGCATTAGGTGATGAGCTGGATGCCTCCAAGTCGTTTTCACTCATTTTTTACCTTTGCATTGGTTATTTATATTTATCAGTAATTTTGGGGACAGGTTGTTATAACTGTCCAGGCTGTTGATTGATTAATTGACTCTGATTGTAAAAAAAAAAAAGAATAATAAAATTTATCGAAGTTAAAAAAAAAAAAAATCAAGTTATAAGAATCATACCTTTTAAAATCTTAATTCATTTTAAATTTCAAATCAAATTTATTCGAGCATAATTCTTAGATAATTCAGTTCAAACCAATTTCATATTTATCTTCCAACTAAATTTTATTAAGTCATTAAAAACTCTACACATACCATGTCTTAAACAGTCACTTAACCATATGATATAAAACAATCAAATTCCATTATTAAACTTATTTTTATTGAACAAATTAATACATAGCTTAAATTCAAGAATTTAACTATGTATATATAATTAATATTTATATAATATCAAAAATTAATTTTATTAAACCATATATTTCTTTCCAAAACCATAGAAAATCATTTCAAAATAATTTCATATAAATACCACGCTGTCTGTATATTATTTCTACCCTATGGTCAAGTGATACAGATGTTTATCATTTCAATCCGTAATTTAAAATAAAAATTACGGTTATATCATTTCAAACCGCAACGCCGAATAAAATAGAAATTTGATAACAACTAGCAGTTTATAACAATATAAATAAAACATCCATTCATCCAATATCAATCATCAAACATTATCACAATCATCGTTTAATTCAAACAATAACATTAATATGGAACAGATAATAAATAACAGGTAATTACTATCAGTTTATATACAATAATAAATTAATTTAACGAGCAGTTTATTTGCAATAATAAATTGAATAAAAATTTAATTCAATAAATTCAATTTAACTGGAATGATGATAGAAATATACCAAACAGCAATAAATAAATTTCTAATCACATCAAAAATTAATTTAACAAATATAAGAAATTTTAGAAGTTGTGAGTGGGTTAAAACACTTACGTTTTGAATTTAAATGGAATTTAAATCCAATTTAAGCCCAAAATTTTCATAGTCTCGGAATTCGTCCAAGCCAGCGCCAAAATGTCTGGAATTCCAATACGAACCTAGCGGAGAAAATTGCTTGTGAATCGGACCTCGTATGTGGAAGTTATACATATTAGAACGAATTGAAAACAAAATTTTAAATAAAAATATATAAAATAAAAGACAACCATGCACGCGCTGCCACGTCGCTCACCTAAAACGTGGGCACGAGAGGCCTTCCTAGTTTCAAATGCAAGCACGAAGCAGCCAATACCCCGCCCTCTACCCAACTTTGACTCGCAATTTCTTCCACCTCCGGCCAACATTTGGTCGCCGACCACTCCCAATCCCACTGTCACAACAAGCTGATCCCACCAGGCCCACCAATTTCTGCACAATCCAGCCGTTAACTCCATGAACGAATGACTCCGATGGACTATGATCGACCTCCTCTACCTGAAAGTAACATTGATTTGACGATCCGTCGTGGATGATCGCGCTCGAATGAATGGCCGAGAATAGATCATCAAATTCCGGCCACATCGTAACCTAGATCAGAAAACGAATCCCACTTTTGACTTGCGCTCTTCGAAAGCTTTCCGACGTTATACAATTTGATATTGTTTGTGGAGTTTGAATTTTTTGCTTTGGAATTGATTTGGAATTGTATTTGGGAATTAGGGTTTGCAGCCATTATAAAGAGGAGCTGATAGAACGTATAGAAATGAGGAATAGAGGTAGGCTAGGGTTTATAATAGGGCATTTATAGACAAAGTTGAAATAAAATGGATCGGATTGATTTGATATACGCGTTGAACGTTAAAATGGACCGAAAAGCCCGTTCTGACTCCGGAACAAAATTGGTCAATCCATATATCAAAATAGATGTTTTAAATTATTTTAAACGCGATGGAACAGGCTTCAAGCCCAAATTCTGTCGTATGAAGAAGTTATGCAAAAATCAAAATTTTCCAAATTGATTTCCATTTCATTGATTTCAAGGCATTTCGAGTCCGTATAATCAAACGACAGGTCCGATCACCGCGAAACATGAAATTTTACAATAATTCACCGTTACAGATCCGATGAAACTGGTTTCATCGAAATGCGAGTTAGTGGCCAAAGTAGCTATTTTTACACTAATTAACTAAATTAATAAATTAGCTAATTAAATCAAATTTCAATTTTTTAATTGACAAATTTCATCATTTTTGATTTTCTCAATTATTTATAATGATTTAAAGAAATTTAAATGTCAGTTTATAGTTGATTAATTTAACAATTTCAATATTAACCTCAATTTCATTAAATTCATAAATTATAAATTTAATTTCCAGAAATTATATTTAATTTACTTTTCATTCTATTATTCAATTCATTGATGTCAAATGGTTGAAATTAACATTGGATTTCAAAATCTATTACAATCCTCACATTCCATCGTAATTAAAGTAATATTTAGATTTTTAATTTAATTAAATTGTAATTACTCCACTTATTATGGTTAAAAACCTATTAAATTGATAAATCTTTACTCACATTCTTGCAATTCAACAAATTGTCCAATTATGAATAACCTTAACATTATTTCCAATTATTTCCTTGATGTACATTAACGTAACATTGAATTGTGATTCAGTGCAATTTGTTACAAATTTGATTTAAATAGACTAAATAAATGATTACTTTACAATAATTGTTGCCACCAACTCTTAAACATATTCACATAAGTTCTCTTTTCCAAAAAATTACATACAGAACGTTAAATTTATTCAATTACTATTTATTATTATTACTTCGTTGATTAATTCAATATTTGCATTTGTTTTTCTTATATTAAATCTGTTACCAAATATTCCTATTTACAATCAATTAAAACCCTGCAATTATTTCAATCAAATGGGATTACATTGAATTAATTGTTTATCAACTTACGATGACGTTATTACTTTAATCTCCATCCAATTACAATTAATATTCTCAATAAATTTATTTACATGGTCTCATGATTTCTATTACACCAATTACTGCCTTATAAATAAATTTACGTTTCTATTTTAATTTACATTCACACTTTCTGTTATTATACTAATTATCATTAAAGTGCATTTAATTATCTTTATTTGAAATTGGTGAATTATCTAGTAACAACCCTTTATAATACTGGTATGTTGATTCTTCACAAACAATTTCTACCTATCATATTATTTCACACATTCATACAATAATTACATTTGTTTTTATTATATTCCATTTATAAATAAGTCAAACATTTAAATTATTTTATTTAATTGGCATGTTCATTCAGGTCCACTAATTATTAACTTGCATTAACCCATTTCCTTAATTTAGATTCAGTTACTATTAGAAATGTGTTATTTCATTAATTAACTGAATACTTACTTTTATTTTCTCATATTCAAATTCGTATCCAGGTATAACACTTCCACTACTTCATTTTTTAGAATTTTGGTTAACATTGCTATATTTTATTTTTAGCGTTCATTCCAATATTAAATTATAAAGTTTTTTTTAACTAAATTTAGTTACAAAAATCTAATTAAATTAACAAATTTGTTTATCAAAATTTATGGGTCGTTACACTCTTCCCCACACAAAACTTTTCGTCCCCGAAAAGGAAACAGAAGGGAAAAGAAGAACTTATAAATCAATATATATATTATTCAAAACATTATATTCATAACAATAAGTTTATAGAATTGGATAATTTAAATAAAATATATAGATTTATAAACAATTAAATCTTTTTATATTCAAGTTTATAAAGTTGGGAAAATATTTTAAAATTTTCTAAGTCCAAAATTTACAGAAAATTTCGACAGAGTCTCCTTTGTACAGAGAGGCTCGAAAGAAAATATAATATCACAAATAACAATATACAACATATTTTCCAAAATAATATATATCCCAACACGGGAAAGCAATATAATAATGCTATAAAAACCGTAATCCAAAGACGTACCTATTTGTCATGCAATTTACGCTTAATTATGAAACCAAAAGCAGTAGCAATTGCTTTCATAACTTGTATTTCATTTATATAATCCAAAAAGAGTTAATAATTATATAAAATGAAATATTTAAGGTTGTTTTCAACTATCAACAAACAATCAATACATACAACAATCACTTGCAACCAGGTATACAACCATCACATAGAAATCAACACAAAACAATCATTCGTTCATATCAAACAAAACAAATAGTTGTTTGGGGTAAAAAAAATTAAATTGTACGGAATGAAAAATAAACTGCTAAGCGTACCCTTCACTCAACAGTCTTAGGTGAAACTAAGTAGATTATTAATACCTTCCAAACAAATTTAAAGTATCCTGACCTAAACTACCATAAACCAAAACAAACAACCAACAGTTTCAGAAAATAGATCAAATTCATTCTTATTTATTTCATTTCATAATATTTGTTGTTTGATTTATTTTCTTTCATATAGTAATTTATTTTTTTAATTTACATTTTCCCTCTCACTTATTTCTTACAATTATTCAATTTCTCAGCATTTCAATTTATTTACTTCAATTTATAATCAATTATTTATAATCCTTATCTTTCTATTATATTTACTCATAGTAACATTTTCAATTATACTTAAGTTATAAGAACTACAACATCAAATTTTATTTATGAAAGAATTTCATTAATTACTTCCTTATCTCAAGTTCATTACTTGTATAATATCTATTACATTTTCTTAATAACATTTCGACTTTTTATATCTTTTGGTAAGTTATATATATGCCTTTAATAATGTAATTGAAAGTTACACAAGTTTATTTTATTTCTGTTAATTAACTTAATGCTTAATAATAATATCCTTTGTCCTATAGGTTACACATTTCAAATTCCTTTAATTCCATTTAGAACTTAGCATTAAATCTCTTATTTTCATTTAGAGGTTTAAATTATCAATTGCCTATGTTCCAATTCACTACAATAATTGAAACTATTAATTAGTGGAAACTTAAGAACTAAATGTCTGGTTAAATTTCAAATCATTTTAAAATAATAGATAATTGTATATACTTACGGCTTATATCTAATTATATTTAAAATAATTTAAAATTTATATTTGTTTATTAAAACAACTCTGCTGTAAAACTACTACAGTGGCCTTCCCACTACGAAACTCGAAAATGAATGTTGATGCGTGCACTCATCACCGAAATTATTTTCCAGCAATAGAGAGGGGAGTACAATTTATTTATTTCCAGAGTTTCTTTAAAACAATTCTTTCAAAATATATTGAAATATTTATATCAGAAAATACTTCGAATAATATTATTACTATATTACAAAATCAATTGAAAGAAAGTATCAAGACCTCGGAACTTATGTTCCAAATTTCCAAATTTATTTATTTCACTTTCTATAAATATTGTTTCAAATCAATATTTATAAATTTCTCTACCAAACAACCAATATATTACAACCAAATATAACCTTTCTAAAAATTTAATTTATATGTATAGAAAATATAATAGGCCAAATTATTTCATTCACCTATATTAAAAACAAATATTATGTCGGTCTGTCCTCTTAAGTGTTTAGAAATCCCTATTAATGTCATAGCGTCCCATGCACCAACCAAAATTTATAAATACAGATCGAAACAAATTAGCACAATATCAAAACCCATTTATAACACAAACAAAAACGCTCTCTCATATATATACACTCAACGACTCATCATAGGGTATTACTGCTCTATTGATAAGAGTCAGACCCCACAAAGCTAAGTATTATCGCTAAACAAAAGCTCCAATACAGATGTAATGTCTCGCCTTTTCGCACGCTTTGAATCGACGACAAAGAATACACGTCGGACTTAAACCATACAAAAGGGCGGAATGTTATAGGGGTAAATGAGAAAAAGCAGAGAAAGAAATAAAACAAAACAAAATCCTGCAGGGGAACGATAAAATATAATAATCAAATATACATTTCATGAAGCTGTTCTACAAAATATTCGATTATTCTTATATAATACATATCAGAGTTACACTTACCGGAGGATATTAATAAAGCAGCGGAATACAATTATGTAGTTGAATAATGTAATAGATAATAGTAATAATAATTCTTACTTGTAATAATAATGTAATAATAATACATATCAGAGATGTTTACGGGGTTTGACATCTCCTATTCAGTGTCTAATGTGAGTGCAGTAACTCAAGTGATGCTCAGGATTTTACATCTCCTAAGGATCATTAAACTATTTATTATGTAGTAATATTTCCCTATTATAATAGTGTCTAATAGTAAAATAAACTTGCTTTTTAATAGCGTTAAGGGGTTACCCATATAGCTCTTAACACATAATAGTGCCAATAGTCTATACAGTACTGTAATACCTCCTAATCGAAAAGCTACCATAGGATACTCCATAGGTACGAAACAAATCAAACTCGTACAAGGCGCGCTAGGGTAGGTGACACGGCACACAAGGCAATGCCAGGGTAGATATACCAATTACGCATCCAGGCTAGTGGTAACGCGTAGCGCACAACTACCGCCCACCTCGAGCCACATCTCCAAATCAAAAAACGAAAGTGGCCACCGAATCAATCCATAGTTAGAGTATAATATCGAAGGGATGTGTCCGATAAGAGGGGCTACCTCCTTGGCCCAAGAATCACTCCTTTTTTAGCCACCTTATGCCAACTCACGGCAGTCGGGTCCACGTATTTACCTTAATAGAACGTCGCCGCTATCCTACTTAATTCTGGAATCTCCGCCACGTACACGGTTGTTAAAGTGGTTTTCGGAGTTGGCAGAGAGTATGAAAACTTCCGATCCCGGTCTGTTCAACAACCAACCATATTATAACACCGCGGTCATTTTAAAATAATCATACTAAAAAACCAGAATATAATATCCATTTTAAAACCATATAAATACTATATCACTTCCGCTTTAAAAACAAATCAATACTATATCATTTTTATTTCAAATATTTCCCTTTCCCAAAATCACCGCATTTTCAAATCATATTACCTTGATACCCATAACGTTGAAACATAACTTCCAATACTTAAATGGTTTAATATTGAATTACTTTATATAATAAATTAGATTCTTTAATTTCATAAATCAATTCCAATACAGATTTGAATCCCCAAATAAACCATTTCAATTTCCAATATTTCAAAGCTTTAAATATTCCACCATTTCAAAACTAATTCTTTGATAATCTCATAGACATCAAATTCAATTACTATTATTTAGATTTGAAATGTTTCCTCACTTAATCCAATATCATTTAAGAAAACATTTAACTTCACATAACTGGATATCCTTTTAATTTATTTCACTTGATATATTCATTTAAATCAACTTTATATTCATTTAAATCACTCTAAACCAAATCAAGTTATAAGAATCATACCTTTAAAATCTTAATTTATTTTAAATTTCAAATCAAATTTGTTCGAGTATAATTCTTAGATAATTCAATTCAAACCAATTTCATGTTTATCTTCCAACTAAATTTTATTTAAGTTATTAAAAACTCTATATACACCATATCTTAAACAGGTACTTAACCATATGATATAAAACAATCAATTCCATTATTAAACTTATTTTTATTAAACAAATTTATACATACCTTAAATTCAAGAATTTAACAATATATATATATATATAATTAATATTTATATCATATCAAAAATTAATATTTATTAAATCGTATATATCTTTCCAAAACCGTAGAAAATCATTTCAAAATATTTTCATACATATACCACGGTGTCTGTATATAATTTTCTACCCTATGGTCAAGTGATACACATATTTATCATTTCAATCTGTAATTTAAAATAAAAATTACGGTTATATCATTTCAAACCGCAATCCCGAATGAAATAAAAATTTGATAACAACTTGCAGTTTATAACAATATAAATAAAACATCCATTCATCCAATATCAATCATCAAATATTGTCACAATCGTCATCAAATTCAAACAATAACATTAATATAGAACCGATAATAAATAACAGCTAATTTTTGGACGTTTATATACAATAATAAATTAATTTAACTAGTAGTTTATTTGCAATAATAAATTGAATGTCAATTTAATTCAATAAATTCAATTTAACTAGAATGATGATAAAAAACCGCAATAAATGAATTTCTATCACATCAAAAATTAATTTAACAAACATAAGAAACTTTAGAAGTTGTGAGTGGTTAAAACAATCACCATTTAAATTTAAATTGGATTCAAATCCAATTTAAAACCAAAATTTTGCACTGTCTTGGAATTCATCCAAAGTAACGCCAAAAGTCCGGAATTCCAATACGAACCTAGAGGAGAAAATCGCGTGTGAAACGGACCTCGTATGTGGAAGTTATACATATTAGAACGAATTGAAAACAAAATTTTAAATCAAAATATATAAAATAAAAGATAACCATACACGCAATGCCACGTCGCTCACCTGAAACGTGCACACGAGAGGCCTACCCAGTTTCGAACGCAAGCACGAAGCAGCCAATACCCCGCCCTCTACCCAACTTTGACCCGCAATTTCTTCCACCTCCGGCCACCATCATGTCGCCGGCCACTCCCATTCTCACTGTCACGACAAGCCGCTCCGACCAGGCCCACCAATTTCACCTCCGGTTACCCTAAACGACGCGTGCCACCACTTAATTTTGGAACCCTAGAAAAAATTTCCGCCCAATCCAGCCGTTAACTCCATGATCGAACGACTCCGATGGACTATGATCGACCTCCTCTACCCGAAAGTAACATTGATTTGACGATCCGTCATGGATGATCGTGCTTGAATGAATGGCCAAGAATAGATCATCAAATTCCGACCACATCGTAACCTAGATCAGAAAACGAATCCCACTTTTGACTTGTGCACTTCGAGAGCTTTCCGACGATATATAATTTGATATTGTTTGTGGAGTTTGAATTTTTTTCTTTGGAATTGTATTTGGGAATTAGGGTTTGCAGCCATTGGAAAGAGGAGCTAATAGAACGTATAGAAATGAGGAATAGAGGTAGGCTAGGGTTTATAACAGGATATTTATAGACAAAGCTGAAATAGAATGGATCTGATCGATTTGATATACGCATTGAACGATAAAATGGCCTAAAAAGCCCATTCTGACTCCGAAACAAAATTGGGTCAACCCATATATCAAAATAAATGTTTTAAACTATTTTAAACGTGATGGAACAGGTTTCAAGTCCAAATTCCATCGTATGGGAATTTACGCAAAAATCAAATTTTTTCCAAATTGATTTCAATCAATTTCAATTTCATTGATTTCAAGGCGTTTCAAGTCCGTATGATCAAACGACAGATCCGATCGCTACGAAACTTGAAATCCTACAATAATTCACCATTACAGATCCGATGAAATGGGTTTCGTCGAAATCCGAGTTAGTGGCCAAAATGGCTATTATTACACTAATTAATTAAATTAATAAATTAGCTAATTAAATCAAATTTCAATTCTTCAATTGACAAATTTCTTCCTTTTTGATTTTCTCACTTATTTATAATGATTTAAACAAATTTAAATGTTAATTTAGAGTTGATTAATTTATCAATTTCCATATTAACCTCAATTTCATTAAATTCAAAAATTATAAATTTAATTTCCATAAATTTTATTTAGTTTACTTTTCATTCTATTATTCAATTCGTTGATGTCAAGTGGATGAAATTAACATTGGATGTCAAAATCTATTACGATCCTCACATTCCGTCTTAATTAACACAATATTTAGATTTTTAATTTCATTAAATTGCAATTACTCCACTTATTATGGTTCAAAACCCAGTAAATTGATATATCTTTATTCCCATCCTTATAATTCAACAATTTTCCCAATTATGAATAACCTTAACATTATTTCCAATTATTACCTTAATTTACATTAACGTAACATTGAATTGAAATTCATTGCAATTTATTACAAATTTGATTCAAATGGACTAAATAAATGATTACTTTATAATAATTGTTGTCACCAACACTTAAACATATTTATATAAGTTAACATTTCCAAACAATTACATACAGAATGTTGAATTTATTCAATTATTATTTATTATTATTACTTCATTGATTAATTCAATATTTGCATTTTTTTTTCTTATATCAAATTTGTTACCGAATATTCCTATTTACAATCAATTAAAACCCTGCAATTGTTTCAATCAATTGGGATTGCATTGAATTAATTATTTATCAACTTGCAATGACGTTATTACTTTAATCTCTATCCAATTACAATTAATATTCTCAATAAATTTATTTACATGGTCTCATGCTTTCTATTACACCAATTACTACCTTATAAACAAATTTATGTTTCTATTTTAATTTACATTCACACTTTTCGTTATTATATTAATTGTCGTTAAAGTGCATTTAATTATCTTTATTTGAAATTGGTGAATTAACTGGTAACAACTCTTTATAATAATGGTTTGTTCATTCTTCACAAACAATTTCTACCTATCATATTATTTCACACATTCATATAATAATTACATTTGTTTTAATTATATTCCATTTATAACTAAGTCATAACATTAAAATTATTTTATTTAATTGGCATGTTTATTCATGTTCATTAATTATTAACTTGCATTAACCTATTTCCATAATTTACATTCAATTACTGTTAGAAATGTGTTATTTCATTAATTAATGCAATACTTACTTTTCTTTTATCATATTCAAATTTATATCCAGGAATAACACTTCCACCACTTCTTCTATTAGAATTTTAATTAACATTGCCATATTTCATTTTTAGCGTTCATTCCAATATCAAATTATAATTTTTTTTATTTCTTACTAGATTTAATTACAAAAATCTAATTAAATTAACAAATTTATTTATCAAAATTTACGGGCCGTTACAACATAAAAAGGAAAAATTGGCTGAGAGATGCAGGTTCAGTCGACTGAACTCAGTGGTCAGTCGACTCAGTCTATACCTGAAACCTTTTGGTTTCCAGGTTCAGTTAACCGAGCACAGAGGTCAGTCGACCGACATGGGACAGGAATTTTCTGTCCCCAGGTTCAGTCAACTGAACATAGAGGTCAGTCGACTGATACAGGGATAGAAATTTTCTTCCCCCAGATTCACTCGACTAAACCTACTGTTCAGTCGACCGAACTGCTATTTGCATTATAATCAGCCTAGGCCCTTGGTGCGCAAAACAAATTTCCAACCGAATGCGATTGAACGAGCAATGGAGACTATGGATTTATGTCAAGCGACAACCCAGCACTATAGGCTCTTTGATGCGCCACCAAAAACATGTTCAAACATCCAAAATAGGGTTTTTAAAGGTTTTGACTTCAAAGCACCAAAATTTGGAACATTCACCGAATCAATTCAAATCAAAAGCAAATGAACATGGAATAGATGTTAGAAAATCATACCTAACAACGATGAAAGATAAAGACATAGATGTGAGTTTAAAAACTCACCTTTAAACCCAAAAACAATGAAGGAGAAGCTTTTAAAACAAGGCAAGAACAATTCCTCTTCACTACCCCTCTAGAGTCTTCAAACAATTATCAAAGGTGAAGTTTTTCCTAAGTTAGGTTATAGGAATTTCTGATATTTAAAGAGGGATTGAGATGGAGAAAATGAAGAGGATGCTTACCGAAGCTTCTCTTAGATTTTTGGAGCTAGAACTTGAATTTGCAAAGAAAACTAGGGCTTAAGAATTTCAATTTCCTCTTCCTTCCCCCATTTTTTTAACTTAGCTTGTGTGTTAGTAAATGAGGAATGAAAAATGAATGAAGAGGAGTTGGGCTAGAGTATTTGGTATAGGAGTTGGGTTCTCATATTGGGTTAGTGGGCTGAAACCCAAACCCAAAGCCCATGTGAAGAACGGGATTTTTCGTCTTCTGAAAATTCAACATCGATACTCACTTTATCGACTGCCAAGAAATCGAAGGCCAAAAACCCGAAATGTTATGGTTTAAGAAAAAGAATTTAAGAGAAGAAAAGAGAGAGAAGAAGAGATAAGAAGAAGGAAAAGATAGAGAGAGAAGAGAATAGAAAATAGAAAATAGAGTAACAAAGGAAAAAGAAGATAGAAAATTTTTAAATAGAAGAAAAAGAGAATAGAGAACATAGAACGGAACAGAAAACAACAGAACAACATCAGAATCTCACAATTCGCAGCGGAACAACATATAATAAATAATGAATAATCTTTAAACAAAGAACTATATCAGTTATTACATTTTATACATTACATTTCATTACATCAAATCATCAGAGTGTACAACAACAACAACAACAACAGTGCAGCGGAAAAAGAAATACTATATAAACTAGTAATACGCCATGCCATCCAGCTTGCCTCCAGCAACTCCAGAATATCCAGAATATCCTGATAAACCTAACTCTTAACTGCCCGTGTGGAAATTGGTGGGCACCCAGAGTTTAGGTAGGAAAACAATAAACTCCAAGTCAGTCATGTGACTGGTGTGAGAACTCAAAACAGTTTATTTATCTTTGAAAACAAAATAGAGGAATATTTTTAAAGTCAATTCGCAATGCTTTTAAAAATGAGACTACCATAAGGCCTCCCGCACACACACACAATGCAAACGCAGAATCGGAGCAGATTTCTCCTTATGATAGTCAAAGATGCTTGATACGCATTTAAAAGAACATTTGATATTATTACTAGTGCATAGTGTAGGAAAAGTTTATTTCAAAAGTAGAATATAAATCTTAGACAACATACGACCATTATCGTATGCCTACTATAGCTAACTATGTTCAATAGCAGGTTACCGCCACATTCCATAGCAGGTTATACAACTAAAACCGTACAAGTCACGTATTGTTTCTTTGGATTTCCAACGAATGATCAGGCCAAGGAACTTCCCATTGCCACATGAGAATGCCTCTGGATGGACATCCCCGAGAACCAAACCGAATCTCTACCAACACAAGGCCGGGTTACCCCTAACTGAGTAACAACTGACCGAATATGCCATCCCCCGGTCCTTTGGGACCTTTTCACCGAGCGCTCGTAATCAATTCACACAATCATAACAAAGTGTTTTCAACATGAGTAAGTATCTGGGCTCCATACCATGATACCACCCTTTTCCAGAAGGAAATGGACACATCCTAAAGGGCGCTACCCCTCATAACCTTGCCGCATCGAGGTGTGAGGCTCGACAAATTCACGTCCACAAAAACATACTTTATACAAAAGCCATGCTTTGGGTCAACAAATGATCAACACAATGATCGCAAGGATAGACGATCAAATAAACGATCCTATCACAAATAATCAACACAATGATCATTTCAGCATCACTCAGCATATCACATTACCAAATTGGGAATATATCGCTGATAACTTCAACTATATAACCTCTGAGCACGTACGTCTCAGAGAAGGGTGTTAAGCTAAAAGAATAAATTCTCCGCCACCAACAGAAATATATTTGAAAGAAATCGGCTTTATATCTCAACTTGTAATGTCAGACATACAATCCATACAAGTCTGTTCCGGGCTCGAACAAAACCGAAGGCACTTCTTACGAAGCCCTTGCAATCCGGGTATTCACAATCCCGATCGAATTTCCCATCACTTAGGAGATCTCTATACCAGGAGCTACCCAGTGCAGAAATAATCGATAGGTCATCCTATCGCTTTTGCAAATACTCGGTCTTCAACACCGATCTTCAATGCAATTCACAACGACGTATCACATATTCGGAATGGGTTATACGACCCCATGGTCCTTTCCCGGTTAACCCGAATAGTGAGCGCTTATTCAAAAATAAGTGTGGCATTCACATTCAAACAAATCACATCAATTACCCATTCAAAGGGAAATATTGATAGTCGGTTATTGAACTATCAATGGATATGCACAACATCACCAGTTTCCAAATAATTTTCCAAATTATTTATTTTCCAAAATATCTTCACTAGATATATATAATTTTCACATTTCAAAAATAAATCAATATTTATTTTTAAACAAATTCCACTTTCCTTTATAAATTCCTTAGTGAATTTACATTCCAAAATATTCATGAATATACGACTTCAATTCGATTTCTGATATTCATTTTCAATTTATCTTCAAAAAGATAAATTCTTAAAATATTCACTTTATATTGGAAAACATTTCCATACTTACTTATTCATAAGTAATTCACAAATTTTATTTATTTTCAACACTTGGAAAATATTCAATATACTTCAATCGAAATTAAGTATATATTTCATTCTTTAAGGAAATCATTCTCTTAAACATATTTATTTGGGCCAAAACGAATGTTGCGTAAAACATCGTTACGACAACCCAAAATCACTAGTATAGGGATTCGAAATTAAAATAGATATATAAATCCCAATACTATACAAAACATTTCCTTTCGGAAATCATTTACTATAACAACAGTGTTATAGTCCACTATTTCCTTTTCATTTCTCGAAAACGTCTATTTCAACAATTAATGTTAAAATCTATGGCTTCGAATCTCAACACTATTAAAACTTTGTTAGATCGTTTTAATTCTATTTCAAATATCACATTCAAAACAATTTCTTTAACATCTTATTCACTATTCAAAAACGTGAATATACTACGTTAACACATTTCATCCTTTTATACATTTTATTTAAAAGAATTATTCACTATTCAAAAACGTGAATATAACTCCATTAATAGGTTTCAACAATTTACTTATCAAAATAAGTCAATTTTGCGAATTTATAAAACAACGTTTATAAATTCCATTTCTATTTATTTATAAAAACTTCTTTTTATAAATTCCTTTATTAACCTATTCCAGTTTACAACTCAATTATAAACTAAAAGTTCATATTATAAGTCAAATGCTTATAAAACGATTATCTTACAAAATCGTTCTTTTAAAGACTTTCCAAATCATAAATCTTATAACTTATAAGATTCATTTATTTAACCAAATCTATTCTTCAAATAACTTCACAAATTTATAAATCTTACTATTTATAAATTTCATTTATAACTTCACCATTTATAATTTTTATGAATTCCATTCATTTACAAAAATTCATTTTCACTTCATTCAAACACTTATAAAAACTCATTTTATAATGTCAATATTTCAATTTATAAATATCCATTTATAAATCTCTTAATATAAATCAATTTATATTATTCTTTAAAACATCTTTAATTTCCTTTATAATTTCACCATTTGGATTTATAAAATAATTAAATTTTATAAATCCTATATTTAAACTTTTTACAATAAATTCAAAAATCCAATTTAAACTACTTTATAAAATCATCAACCCTTATTTCTCAAAAATCAGCTTTTAACTATATTTCACAAAAACCATAATTTTATAACTTTGAAAATTATAACGTTTATTTATTTAACACGGATCAATTCCAAAAATATAGTATATTTTCAAAAATCACTTTATAAATCATTTTAAAATTCCAAAACTTGGTCCAATGATGCTACACACCAAATAGTCAATCACGACAACAACGATATCACATATCGTATATGATAATCAACGAATATCAAAATATCCATAATCAAATAAATACTGTTGAGGAATCCAGTTGGATCCCTCCAACCTGTTTTCCTGCATCCACAAACATTAGCACAATACCAATTTCGCTCCAGTACGAAATTATCGCGGTATATGGGATTTAAATATTATCCGCTTAATAACAGCGCAATAGGGTCTCATCCGCTAAACAAAAAATGCGGGAAATCAATAACTCCAATATATACATATGCCAATATATATATATATTGCTATTATATATAATACCAATTTCACTGTTTATGAAATATTCGCGGTATATGTTTTTAATAAATAACATCCGCTTACTAACGGCGTATAATGTCTATTTTAACAATCAATAGATATCAATCATCATTCAAACTTGCATTCAAATATTTTAAATCTAACTATTTAAAAAAAATCGAAACTGATTCGATTGAGTGAGAAGTTCTCACCTTGATTTTATTTCCGTTTTAGCGATTTATTTCGAATAAAATTAAACGGACGTTTAATTTTACCCAAAATTCTCACTAACTCCAAACGACTCCAAACCAACTCCATTGCGTAGTGCTCGTCCAAACGATTCCAACGCAACTGAGTTTGCATTTTTTCGACCTCGTATGAAAAAGTTATGAATTTTTGAACTTACACGAATTTAAACTATATATAAATTTACAACCTTTAATTAATTTTAAACCTACACAATCTCCTAGCCACTGGATCCATCCCCTTCTCATCTGGGCCGCACGCATCTTCTCCCTCTCCCTCACGTTTCCATCTCCAGTTAATTGCCGTCACCACAAACCCATCCCCTTTAGAACTAGGGTTTCAATTTGCATCCACCTCGCTCCACTAGAATTTGATCAGGAAGCTCCATGTCGAAGAGCTCGACAAGTACTGCACTCGGCCCCAATAGGGTGGAGCTCGGCCTCATCATGTGCATGAAAAGTCGTGCGCAAGTAAGCACGGTCGGCCCCCCATAGCTCGTCCTACGATGCTCCAAACACGATCTCAACCGTATGGATTGAAAGCTCTCTTCATGATCTTCAATGTTGTAGTTAACAAATTTGGCTAATTCTTGCTAGATTGAGAGAGATTGAGGGATGAAGATCATAAATTTCTGGCCATTCAATAGTTAGGGCCGGCTGCAGTTTTGTAACCTAATTTTTTTTTTTTTATGAAGGGGTAGGGTGTATATTTATTGAAGAAAATCGAACACTATTCATCCGTAAATTCCGAACTCCGGTTTACGCGCCGTAACCAGCGTTTCTAAGGTTTATCCCGCATTCCGGACACAATGGAAAAGGTTTCGAAAGCTAATTCGGACATCTGTGCGAGTTATGGCTACAAACGTTCAATTTAAATTAAACCGATTTAAGCGATTTTCTTGGCGTTTTAATTTGTACAGGACAAACGGTAAATCCAATCGACTTGAAATTTGAAACCTTACAATAATATCACATTACGGATCCGATGAAACTGGTTTCGTCGAAATCCGAGACTTTTTGAAAAATGGCTATTTTAACTCGTCAAATTAAAATTAAAAATAAATCGATGCGTTTCGAGCTGCCACGATCAAACGATAACTCCGATTGACACAAAAATTGAAATCCGATAATAACTAACGATTACGGATCCAATGAAACTGGTTTCGTTCAATTCTGAGACTGTTCAAAAATTGACTATTTTCACTAGTCGATTTAAATATTAAAATATTCAATTTTCACAAATTAACTTTTAATTCGATTTTAAAAGTTCTAAAATATCATTCTAACTCCAATATGATAAAATAAAATTTTACAAATCATTTTCAATCATATTTGACCCAATTTCCCATTATTTCCATAATTTAACATATTAAATTATCGATTTAAAAATCCAATTAAATCCAATAATTCAAATAAAAATTTATTCGACTTATAAATTCACTCATTAATATTTAAAATTAATTAAATATTCAAATTTTAATTATTAAAAATTCTGGGTCGTTACAATCTTCCCCACTTAAAAGAATTTCGTCCTCGAAATTATTAAGTAAGAAAAGTTACAGAATCTATTAATTTTCCAAAATTCATAATTAAACTTCTTACAATAACTTACTAAGTTTTCAAATCATACTTAGTTATCTTTTCAAAAACAACTACTATTGTTTAACTTTCAATTCCAAATCAAAGTTAAAGTTTTCAAAAATTTTCAATTTTCAAAATTTTTCTAACGCTTTAAATTTCCGGAAAAATTCGCCATAGTCTCCTTTGCGCGGCTCGATCCGAAAAAAAAATGACAGTATATATATCACAAATATACATCTCATCAAGTAATGAGGCATCCCGAAGGGGAAAAAAGTATATTACGGTATTTAATCCGAGATATGTACCTTATATTTTATTAGCAAGCATATACGGCTAATATAGCGCGAAAGCGAGCTCCAAATGCTAAGCAAACGCGATCCGCACCTACTAAACACTCAAAAAACAACATGAGAACATGCATATATGAAAGTAATCTCAAAATACAACATATATCTCCATATGCTAACATAACAATGCATTCAATAGCAATATATATTCAACCATCAACCAACTAGCGTTCATAACCAACAAATGTTCATATTCTGATTCATATCCAATGAAATAGGTTTTCAATTTAATCACATTTGATTCATTCACAGTTGATGTTTTTACTAACATTCATTCTCAATTAATTTATATTCACTAATTCATATTCAAGTTGGTTCACTTCCAAATCAAATTCAATTCTATTCAAATTTATTTACTTCTAATTTGAATTCAATTCCTTTAGCTTCAAATTTTTCTAATTCAATTTCATTAACACTTAATGAATTATATACAATCAATCAACTAACAACCATATAACAATCAATGTATATTAATTACAACCAAATTACTTTGCTTACAATTGGTTTAAATTAGATTGATTTTCATTCTATTATTCAACTTCCAATGACATTAGATTTTAATGAATTAACACTTATATTCATTATTTCATATCAACTTAATTCACATTCAATTGATTAACATTCAATCCATTAATTCAATTCAATTACAACAGTTGAATTTCATTTACATAACTTTTAGTTCACATTCATTTTTATTTACAATTCATATTCATAAATATATATTCATATAGTTTTACTTTTTATATATATATAAGTTTATTTCACAATTGTAAATCACTTTAATTATAATTCAATTCTTATAATTCTTTTGCTTATACAATTATTCTTTATTTTAGATTATTCAAACAACTAAACAATCAACTTTTATACACTTTGATAATTTTGAAAAATTATTTCTTTTATATACAAAATATACTCAAGGTAAAATTATTTCATTTACCCAATTTTTTTAAAAACAATATTGTGTCGAATTGTTCTATTCAAGTGTTTAGAAACCCCTTCGACATAGTTGTCGAGACCACGCTGACGAAGGTTCATATGCCACTCAACAAACCAATCATCACAATATAAAACAATTTTATATTCACTAACAAATACGCTCTCATAGCTATTATTACACTCAACTCATTCTAGAGTACTGCTGACTCTATCTCTAATGAGTAATACCCAACAGAACCATGGTTGTCGCTTAACCATATGCTCCGATACCAAATGTAACGAACGGGATTTTTCGTCTTCCGAAAATTCAACATCGATACTCACTTTATCGACTGCCGAGAAATCGAAGGCCAAAAACCCGAAATGTTATGGTTTAAGAAAAAGAATTTAAGAGAAGAAAAGAGAGAGAAGAAGAGATAAGAAGAAGGAAAAGATAGAGAGAGAAGAGAATAGAAAATAGAAAATAGAGTAACAGAGGAAAAAGAAGATAGAAAATTTTTAAATAGAAGAAAAAGAGAATAGAGAACATAGAACGGAACAGAAAACAACAGAACAACATCAGAATATCACAATTCGCAGCGGAACAACATATAATAAATAATGAATAATCTTTAAACAAAGAACTATATCAGTTATTACATTTTATACATTACATTTCATTACATCAAATCATCAGAGTGTACAACAACAACAACAACAGTGCAGCGGAAAAAGAAATACTATATAAACTAGTAATACGCCATGCCATCCAGCTTGCCTCCAGCAACTCTAGAATATCCAGAATATCCTGATAAACCTAACTCTTAACTGCCCGTGTGGAAATTGGTGGGCACCCAGAGTTTAGGTAGGAAAACAATAAACTCCAAGTCAGTCATGTGACTGGTGTGAGAACTCAAAACAGTTTATTTATCTTTGAAAACAAAATAGAGGAATATTTTTAAAGTCAATTCGCAATGATTTTAAAAATGAGACTACAATAAGGCCTCCCGCACACACACACAATGCAAACGCAGAATCGGAGGAGATTTCTCCTTAAGATAGTCAAAGATGCTTGATACGCATTTAAAAGAACATTTGATATTATTACTAGTGCATAGTGTAGGAAAAGTTTATTTCAAAAGTAGAATATAAATCTTAGCCAACATACGACCATTATCGTATGCCTACTATAGCTAACTATGTTCAATAGCAGGTTACCGCCACATTCCATAGCAGGTTGTACAACTAAAACCGTACAAGTCACGTATTGTTTCTTTGGATTTCCAACGAATGATCGGGCCAAGGAACTTCCCATTGCCACATGAGAATGCCTCTGGATGGACATCCCCGAGAACCAAACCGGATCTCTACCAACACAAGGCCGGGTTACCCCTAACTGAGTAACAACTGACCGAATATGCCATCCCCCGGTCCTTTGGGACCTTTTCACCGAGCGCTCGTAATCAATTCACACAATCATAACAAAGTGTTTTCAACATGAGTAAGTATCTGGGCACCATACCATGATACCACCCTTTTCCAGAACGAAATGGACACATCCTAAAGGGCGCTACCCCTCATAACCTTGCCGCATCTTTCCTGTTTTGACCATTCACGGGGTGTGAGGCTCGACGAATTCACGTCCACAAAAACATACTTTATACAAAAGCCATGCTTTGGGTCAACAAATGATCAACACAATGATCACAAGGATAGACGATCAAATAAACGATCCTATCACAAATAATCAACACAATGATCATTTCAGCATCACTCAGCATATCACATTACCAAATTGGGAATATATCGCTGATAACTTCAACTATATAACCTCTGAGCACGTACGTCTCAGAGAAGGGTGTTAAGCTAAAAGAATAAATTCTCCGCCACCAACAGAAGTATATTTGAAAGAAATCGGCTTTATATCTCAACTTGTAATGTCAGACATACAATCCATACAAGTCTGTTCCGGGCTCGAACAAAACCGAAGGCACTTCTTACGAAGCCCTTGCAATCCGGGTATTCACAATCCCGATCGAATTTCCCATCACTTAGGAGATCTCTATACCAGGAGCTACCCAGTGCAGAAATAATCGATAGGTCATCCTATCGCTTTTGCAAATAATCGGTCTTCAACACCGATCTTCAATGCAATTCACAACGACGTATCACATATTCGGAATGGGTTATACGACCCCATGGTCCTTTCCCGGTTAACCCGAATAGTGAGCGCTTATTCAAAAATAAGTGTGGCATTCACATTCAAACAAATCACATCAATTACCCATTCAAAGGGAAATATTGATAGTCGGTTATTGAACTATCAATGGATATGCACAACATCACCAGTTTCCAAATAATTTTCCAAATTATTTATTTTCCAAAATATCTTCACTAGATATATATAATTTTCACATTTCAAAAATAAATCAATATTTATTTTTAAATAAATTCCACTTTCCTTTATAAATTCCTTAGTGAATTTACATTCCAAAATATTCATGAATATACGACTTCAATTCGATTTCTAATATTCATTTTCAATTTATCTTCAAAAAGATAAATTCTTAAAATATTCACTTTATATTGGAAAACATTTCCATACTTACTTATTCATAAGTAATTCACAAATTTTATTTATTTTCAACACTTGGAAAATATTCAATATATTTCAATCGAAATTAAGTATATATTTCATTCTTTAAGGAAATCATTCTCTTAAACATATTTATTTGGGCCAAAACGAATGTTGCGTAAAACATCGTTACGACAACCCAAAATCATTAGTATAGGGATTCGAAATTAAAATAGATATATAAATCCCAATACTATACAAAACATTTCCTTTCGGAAATCATTTACTATAACAACAGTGTTATAGTCCACTATTTCCTTTTCATTTCTCGAAAACGTCTATTTCAACAATTAATGTTGAAATCTATGGCTTCGAATCTCAACACTATTAAAACTTCGTTAGATCGTTTTAATTCTATTTCAAATATCACATTCAAAACAATTTCTTTAACATCTTATTCACTATTCAAAAACGTGAATATACTACGTTAACACATTTCATCCTTTTATACATTTTATTTTTAAGAATTATTCACTATTCAAAAACGTGAATATAACTCCATTAATAGGTTTCAACAATTTACTTATCAAAATAAGTCATTTGCGAATTTATAAAACAACGTTTATAAATTCCATTTCTATTTATTTATAAAAACTTCTTTTTATAAATTCCTTTATTAACCTATTCCAGTTTACAACTCAATTATAAACTAAAAGTTCATATTATAGGTCAAATGCTTATAAAACGATTATCTTACAAAATCGTTCTTTTAAAGACTTTCCAAATCATAAATCTTATAACTTATAAGATTCATTTATTTAACCAAATCTATTCTTCAAATAACTTCACAAATTTATAAATCTTACTATTTATAAATTTCATTTATAACTTCACCATTTATAATTTTTATGAATTCCATTCATTTACAAAAATTCATTTTCACTTCATTCAAACACTTATAAAAACTCATTTTATAATGTCAATATTTCAATTTATAAATATCCATTTATAAATCTCTTAATATAAATCAATTTATATTATTCTTTAAAACATCTTTAATTTCCTTTATAATTTCACCATTTGGATTTATAAAATAATTAAATTTTATAAATCCTATATTTAAACTTTTTACAATAAATTCAAAAATCCAATTTAAACTACTTTATAAAATCATTAACCCTTATTTTCCAAAAATCAGCTTTTAACTATATTTCACAAAAACCATAATTTTATACCTTTGAAAATTATAACGTTTATTTATTTAACATGGATCAATTCCAAAAATATAGTATATTTTCAAAAATCACTTTATAAATCATTTTAAAATTCCAAAACTTGGTCCAATGATGCTACACACCAAATAGTCAATCACGACAACAACGATATCACATATCGTATATGATAATCAACAAATATCAAAATATCCATAATCAAATAAATACTGTTGAGGAATCCAGTTGGATCCCTCCAACCTGTTTTCCTGCATCCACAATCATTAGCACAATACCAATTTCGCTCCAGTACGAAATTATCGCGGTATATGGGATTTAAATATTATCCGCTTAATAACGGCGCAATAGGGTCTCATCCGCTAAACAAAAAATGCGGGAAATCAATAACTCCAATATATACATATGCCAATATATATATATATTGCTATTATATATAATACCAATTTCACTGTTTATGAAATATTCGCGGTATATGTTTTTAATAAATAACATCCGCTTACTAACGGCGTATAATGTCTATTTTAACAATCAATAGATATCAATCATCATTCAAACTTGCATTCAAATATTTTAAATCTAACTATTTAAAAAAAATCGAAACTGATTCGATTGAGTGAGAAGTTCTCACCTTGATTTTATTTCCGTTTTAGCGATTTATTTCGAATAAAATGAAACGGATGTTTAATTTTACCCAAAATTCTCACTAACTCCAAACGACTCCAAACCAACTCCATTGCGTAGTGCTCGTCCAAACGATTCCAACGCAACTGAGTTTGCATTTTTTCGACCTCGTATGAAAAAGTTATGAATTTTGAACTTACACGAATTTAAACTATATATAAATTTACAACCTTTAATTAATTTTAAACCTACACAATCTCCTAGCCACTGGATCCATCCCCTTCTCATCTGGGCCGCACGCATCTTCTCCCTCTCCCTCACGTTTCCATCTCCAGTTAATTGCCGTCACCACAAACCCATCCCCTTTAGAACTAGGGTTTCAATTTGCATCCACCTCGCTCCACTAGAATTTGATCAGGAAGCTCAATGTCGAAGAGCTCGACAAGTACTGCACTCGGCCCCAATAGGGTGGAGCTCGGCCTCATCATGTGCATGAAAAGTCGTGCGCAAGTAAGCACGGTCGGCCCCCCATAGCTCGTCCTACGATGCTCCAAACACGATCTCAACCGTATGGATTGAAAGCTCTCTTCATGATCTTCAATGTTGTAGTTAACAACTTTGGCTAATTCTTGCTGGATTGAGAGAGACTGAGGGATGAAGATCATAAATTTCTGGCCATTCAATAGTTAGGGCCGGCTGCAGTTTTGTAACCTAATTTTTTTTTTTTTTATGAAGGGGTAGGGTGTATATTTATAGAAGAAAATCGAACACTATTCATCCGTAAATTCCGAACTCCGATCTACGCGCCGTAACCAGCGTTTCTAAGGTTTATCCCGCGTTCCGGACACAATGGAACAGGTTTCGAAAGCTAATTCGGACATCTGTGCGAGTTATGGCTACAAACGTTCAATTTAAATTAAACCGATTTAAGCGATTTTCTAGGCGTTTTAATTTGTACAGGACAAACGGTAAATCCAATCGACTTGAAATTTGAAACCTTACAATAATATCACATTACGGATCCGATGAAACTAGTTTCGTCGAAATCCGAGACTTTTTGAAAAATGGCTATTTTAACTCGTCAAATTAAAATTAAAAATAAATCGATGCGTTTCGAGCTGCCACGATCAAACGATAACTCCGATTGACACGAAAATTGAAATCCGGTAATAACTAACCATTACGGATCCAATGAAACTAGTTTCGTTCAATTCTGAGACTGTTCAAAAATTGACTATTTTCACTAGTCGATTTAAATATTAAAATATTCAATTTTTACAAATTAACTTTTTATTCGATTTTAAAAGTTCTAAAATAACATTCTAACTCCAATATGATAAAATAAAATTTTACAAATCATTTTCAATCATATTTGACCCAATTTCCCATTATTTCCATAATTTAACATATTAAATTATCGATTTAAAAATCCAATTAAATCCAATAATTCAAATAAAAATTTATTCGACTTATAAATTCACTCATTAATATTTAAAATTAATTAAATATTCAAATTTTAATTATTAAAAATTCTGGGTCGTTACAGCCCTAAATGAAAATGCCAAATTTATAGCTAACTCAAAACATATCGATATTTATACTTAAAAAGGTCGCAAACGTTGTTTGAACTCAATGGAAGTAGTCTCGAATCCCAATTCGACTGTTTGCAAAAAGCAATATTTTGGACTTTAATCCAACTAACGATGCTATGTTTAAACAAAATATTCAAATATACAATAGTAAAATATGCGGGTTGTTACACCATCCATTGCGTAAATAATTAAATCAACAGCGTACCACTGCAGCAGAGGTCGATGGTCACTTGTTTACGAATTCGCTACGATATTATTCTAGAATCCGGAAGGTGGAAGGATCTTCTGGAAAGTTTTGTTTCCATTGTGTAAATACTGGATCAGCAGCGAGTCACTGCTACTGTATTATCATCATTTGACATTGGAATTTGAGTGGTGCTTCTCATACCTATTTTTAAGTATTTTACTGGGTGTTGAAAAAGGTCTACTAAGTAATTGGAGAATTCTAGCTTTGCGCCTGATCTACGCATGGCCAGAATCTGCAAGAATGAGGATAGACCTGTTAAGATATCGAGTTATAAAAGTATTTTGATAAAGTAATATATAAAGGATATTTTGATCATTTTTTTTCGTTCTAAATAATTTAAAATGTTTAAAATATTGTTCATTTATATACTACATGGTTTAATAGTAAATTATTAGTGTTGTAAATATTTCAGAAGTTAATAGTTAAATAAAACATATTTAAAGTAAATGATTATTGATTTATTAATAATGTTTGAAAAGTATCTTGAGATAAAATTAATAAAATTATAAAAATGGATTTAACGTTTTCAATTCCTTCTGTGTAAATATAAGTAATGATGTAAATAATTGTTTTCAAATAGTTTACATATATTTATAAAGGTGTTATTTAAATATTTAAATGGTGTTTATAAATGAAGCAAGAAATTTTACAAATGAATTTTTGAGAAGTATTAAAGTATTAAAGATGATTGATTTGCAAATGAAACTTTCAAATGAATATTTCAAGTAAATTTTATATAAGTTTCTTTGAATGTATAATTTAAAGATATTATATAAATGGAATTTTTTTTTGATTTGCGAAGTTTATTTATAGTATTATACTTCACAAATAAATTTGAATCTCTATTTTGGAAGTATTATTTGGAATATTTAATTGATTTTGAAGTACTAATAGTAAATTATTGGTTTATTTACTGTTTGAATTTTTGCATTAAACCGTAATAAATGTTTTTCATGATTTTAATACTCATTTTAAAACAAGTGTGTAAAAATTAATTATGAAGACATGAAATTTTATACTTTGATTTAGAAATTTAATGTAATGATTGAGTATACTATTAGTTTCAGTTTAATAATCTTTAATTTGTACTTATTTTAAAAATATTGAGTCTAATACATTTTCGAATTTAATGTAATTTATTTTAAAGCTTATTATAACGTGTTGATATAAATTTTAACATTATTTTAGACTTTTGAAAAATCTTTACACGATGCTATGAGGATGTTTTAAATATATCTTATATTTTACTAAGTGAATGAGGTTAAAGTTTCAATTGAATTTATAAATATATTGAAATATTTATTTTCTCTTCAAGAGCGAATACCAAAAACCTAAAATTTTACTTAATAACGAATTAAGTTATAAAGTTAAGTAAGGCAGTTGAAGCTTAAGTAATATTTTATGAAATGATTCATTAATGACTTAAATCCTTAATAGAAAACAAATTATGTAAGTAATTGATCTTTATATAAATAAATGAATGGAAAGGTAAATAATAAGAAGAAAAACTTGTAGAGTAAACTAAACTAAATTTAAATTAGAATTTCAATTATTGTATTTTAATTAAATTTTAACTATTTAATAATTGGAACTTCTAAAGTTGAAAGTAATAAATTAAATGCTAAGTTATAAATGAAATATACGAGGAATTTGAAATTTGTAACTCTTAAAAAAAGGATATGAAAATAGGAAATGACAACTATTGAACATTTATTTACTAAAATGAAATAAGATAAACTTGTGTAACTTTCAATTATATTCTTAGAAACATATGTATAACTTACGAGAATACTAAAAGTTGTAATATCAAACGAGGATATGTAACGGAATATTGTACAATATAAACTTAAATAATAAAAGTGTTCAATGAAATTTACTTTTATAAGTAAGATATTTGATATGAAAATAGTTATGAACCTGAGTTATAATTGTAATGCTACTAAATAAAATGAAGTAGAAAGTGAATATTGTAAGCAAATATTTATGAACTTAAGATAATGCTTGTAACGACCCGTAAATTTCGACAATTTAATTTATTTTTTTAATAGGATTTTTGTAAGTTATTTTAGTAGAAATTATAAAAGGGGTAAATAAATATTAAATTGAAGGCTAAAATAAATTATGTACATGTCGACTTAAAAATCTATTTATAGGAATTTAAATAAAATCCAAATGAATTAAGTAAGAAAAAGATTATTACCTGGATATAAAATTTAATATGAGGAATTTATGAAAGTATTAATTTGATTTAATGCAATAAAAGATTTTAAACGGTAATTGGAATAAATTAAGGAATCATATTGGTGCAAGTTAATAATTTATGACTTGGACGAAATTCCAATTCAATTAAATCATTTAAATGTTATGATTTGATTTTAAATATGAAGAAAAACAAATGTAAGGATTGGTTAACATATATGATATTCATTCAAGGTATTGAATAAAAATTGGAAATCCAATTGTAATTAATGATAATAACGTTGGTATCAGTTAATAAATTTAATTTTAATGCAATACCCATGAAATGAATGAAATGAATGAAATGAATAAATGTGATTGCATTCTAGGTTATTTATCGAATAAAGGAAGATATTAAATTTATTAATGTAATATAACATTGATTAACCATAAATGGGAATAAATTTAAAGAATTGAGTTAATGCAAGTATTTGATTTATTTGTGAGATAATACCTTGATAATGACGATTTGGTTTAAATTTGTGTATCTGTAATATTTACTGGTGTGTCAAATAATAAGCACATAGATGCAAGAAAAGGAAAATTGGTAGCAATCTATATATGTTAATTATCCCACTTAGTATGTTAAATAAGGGTTGGAATTCAAATTTTAATTAAAGGAGTTTTGGTAGCACGTTAGTAGAAAATAATTTTAAAGGTGGGATAAAAACTACTATAAACTATCTAATTTAAATGAGTCAATGACTTATTTGAAATAACGTTCATCTAAATATGAGTGATTAAAATGTCGGGTTCAACAATAAACGTTACTTTAGAATTAATTTATATTTTAACGGAAGTGTGAAAGTAAAGCAATAGAAGCGTAAACTTATTAAGGTAGGATTTATTAGGGTAATGAAAACAAATGTTAAGAATGTTATAGTATAATGATTGATTGGAAATCAAAAATTTACTTGTTTGAATGTAACTTTAAGGAAATTGGATTTAATTAAAATAAAAAAGAAAAAGAAAAAATAGATGAAATTTAATGTTGGAATATTATGTAAATATAAACTTAGACAAAATTTGAGGATATCTACGTAATAGACTGTAAAACCAATGTTAATTTCATCTATTTAATGCTAATAGGTTAATGATAGAATGAAGAGTAAATTTAATGTTAAGTTAATATGAATTAAGGTAACATTTGGAAAATACGATAATGATTTTCAAGTTGAACAAGTTGTGGAATTAATAAGGATGAAAAAAATTCAAGATTTATTTTATTTATTGGAATGAAAAATTTATAGTTTGATTTATTGCGAATAATTGAAATTTAGTATGGTAACTGGCGAAATAATTTATGATTGAATTAACATAGAATTTGTTGTTAGTTATTAAAATTGTTTAAGAAATCAAAGGAGAGAAATTTTATAAATTTTAAAATTTTGTAATTGGATTGGATTTGTAATTTAATTCAGTAAATATTAATTTATTTAATTAATGGGAAAAATAGCCATTTTGGTCACGGACTCGGATTTCGACGAAACCAGTTTCATCGGATCCGTAACAGTGAATTATTGTAGGGTTTCAAGTTTCGTAGCAATCGGACTTATTGTTTGATCGTACGAGCGCGAAACGCCTTGAAATCGATTTAATTGAAATCAATTTGAAATCAATTTAGAAATATTGAATTGAGCATAACTTCTTCATACGATCAAATTTGGACGTGAAACTTTTTCCATCGCGTTCAGAATATTTTAAAATACCTATTTGGATATATAGGTTTAACATATTTCGTTCAGGGGTTAGAACGGACATTTTGGACCATAGTTTGTTCCGTACGTTTATCTATCTGGTCTATCCACTCCAATCCAACCCTACTTATAAATAGACGATTATAAGCCCTAGCCTCCATCTTCTATCATTTGTCTATACGTTTATTTTCTTCATCTCTTTCTCTTCCTCAATGGTTGCAAAACCTAGATCTATCTACAGTTCAAAATTTCAAATAAAAATTCAAACCCTCCAGACAAATTCCAGAAAAATATATGTTGTAGCCCTCGAAGAGCGTAACCTTATAGTGTGATTCGTTTTTTGTAATAGTTTTCAAATCAATCGAAAATCTCGGTCAAAGCTGTTAAAATTCGAAACCCTAAGCGAGATTGGGCGTTTTCGATTGGGGCAACAATCGAGCAATTGCTTTCTGGGTTTTGGAGAGGTCAGCACCTGGAGTTGTTTGGTAGTGGTCGCATCATCGATTGTTGGCGGTGGAGACCGGATTTTGCAATTTAGGGATTAAATTAGCGTGGCGGCCGACAACGAATTGGGAGGCCGGACTTAGGCCTTGGGTGCGGCCGGAGAAGAGGAGTGTGGAGGTGGTAGTGGCGTGACGAATGGGGGCCCTACGCGTGGGCTAGAGGTGGTCAACGGTGGGAGTTTTCGTGGATGCATGCTGTCTCGGTCGCGTTTCTGAAGGGAGGAAAGGAACGGTTGCTGTTGCGTGATTAGTGACGTGGCTCAGATGTATTTGTTAAGGTAGATGTTTGGTTATTTATTTAATTTAATTTTGCTTTCAAATCGTTTAAATCTAATAACTTCTACATACGACCTCAGTTTCACACGAAATTTTTTTCAATAGGATCGTAATTAAATTGTAGATCTGTTGACGCTAGTTTGGACCAATTTGGAGACCGTCGAATTTTTGAGTTTAAATTGAATTTAAATTCGATTTAAATTCAAAAGGTGAGTGTTTTAACCCACTCACAACTTCTAAAAGTTTTTATGTTTGTTAAATTTATCGTAGATATGAGTAGAAATTTATTTATGACTGTTTGGCATGTTTATTCATCATATCTGTTAAATCGTGTTATTAAATTTAACTGTTAATTTATTTTATTTATTGCATATTAATTGATAGTTAGAATTAATTTATTTGTATATAAACTGCTAGTAAACAGTTATAAACTTTATTACTGAATATAAACTGTTAGTTTAATAGTTGTTAAATTTTATTTTGAATATAACTGCCAGTTATTACCTGTTATATATTACCAGATATATATTGATATTGATTTATTATTGGATGATGATTGTGATTTGGATGATGGATGATTTTGATGAATGGATGTTTTTTTTATCATTAAACTACAAGTTATCATGCATTTTCGTTTCAATTCGGGATTGTGGTTTGAAATGATATACAACCGCAAATTTTATTTTTAAATTGCGGATTGAAATGATAAATATCTGTATCACTTGACCATAGGATAGAAAATTATATACAGGCACCGTGGTCTATATATAAATTATTTTAAAGTGATTTCTATGGTTTGGATGGGATACGGTTTATAAAATTTTTTAAATTTTGATATTTTATAAATATTATTCTTCTGTATATATACATGTGAAGTTAAAATTTTTGAATTTAAGCTGCGTATAAATCTGTTGAATAAAAATGGAAATCTAGAAAATGGAATTTGAAATTTATATTATGTGTTTAAATTTGGAAATTTTTAAGGTATGATATTTATAACTAGATTTTTCCAAGAAAATTTAAAATGAATATTATAGTATAATTAAATTGAAGAAAATATTTAATTGCTAGAAATTCGAGTTTTATTTATTTATTTTATGTAATTATTCAAGACTAAATAATAGAACATTTAATTTGTTGAAAGAATAAATTCCAACTTTGGTTTTGAAATATTAATACTCCAAATGGATATATATATAGAAATTGAAGTGGTTTCGCAACTTGAAAGTGATATTTAAATTTATGGTTTAGACTTTAAATAAAGAAGTATATTTGTAAAGCCATGGAAATTATTTTTCTTTACAAAGTAACCTTAAAGTTAAACCATTTATTTTATATACCATTGAATATCCCAACCATTCAAGTTTTAGAAGTTATGGTTTTAAAATTTTGAATTTCGAAATAGTATGCTTTGAAAGTATATTTCAAATATTTGGTTTCCAGATATTTTAAATTTTAAACCAGCATGATTTGGGAAAAGAATTATATTTGAGATAAAATGATATCATATTGTTTGGGTTTAAATTGATATCGTATTCATAGTTCTAAAATGGGAAATTTTATTTTGGTTTTAAAGTATAAACTATTTTTAAATGACCGCGGTGTTATAATAACGATGGGTTGGCAAAGAGACCGGGATCAGATATGGGCATACTCTCTGTCCATACCGAAAACCACTTTGACTAACCGTGTACGCGGTGGAGATTCCTGAATGAAGTAGGTGGTGGCGACGCTTCCTGTAAGGTAAATACGTGGACCTCACTCCCGTGAGTTGGCATAAGGCGGCTAAAACAGGAGTGATTCTCGGGCCAATGAGGTCATACCTCTGATCGGACGCTCCTCTTTGATATTATACTTTGACTTTGGATTGATTCAGTGGCCACTTCTATTTTTGATTATGGGGGAGTTTGTTCGAGGTGGGCGGTAACTGCGGCTACGCGTTTCCATCAGCCCGGATAGCAATTGGTATATCTACCCTGGCATTGCCTAGTTGTGCCGTGTCACCTACCATACCGAGCCTTTACTACGAGTTTCTATTTGTGTCGTACCTATGGAGTATCCTCTGGTAGCTTCCCGATCAGGAGGTATTACGGTACCGTATAGACTATTGGCATTTTACGTGTTAAGGTGGAAAATGCAAAGCCTTAACGCTATTTAAAAGTAAGTTTATTTTACAATTAGACACTATTATAATAGTGCAATATACTACATAGTAAATAGTTTAACGGATCCTTAGGAGATGTAGATCCCGAGCTTCTCTTGAGTTACTGCACTCATATTTACTCCTGTTGATTTAACTCACATAAGATCTTTTAGTTTTGACTCGAGTGTTTTGTCTTTTCAATTCGCTCGGGTCAGTCCGAGCGTTTCAGGATTTGAGGATTTAGCTCTGGAGAACGAAGACGAAGATTTGTATTACTATTATCTACTATTTTTCCACGACACTCATATTTTTCCGCTGCATTGTTATTGGTATGTGTAACTCTGATATGTATTATATAAATTTTTGTAAACAGTTTTATAAACTGTATATTTTATTATTATAGTTTATCCTTCTGCTGTGAGATTCTATTTTGTTTTTTTTTTCTTCTCTGTTTTTCTTATTTACCCCATAACAATCCGCCCTTCCGTATGGTTTGAATTGGCACGTGTGTCTGTTTAAATCGTGCGTAAAGGCGGGATGTTACAGTTGTTATCAGAGCTTTGGTTTAGCGATAAACCTTAGCTTTGTGGGGTTTGACTCTTTGATAATAGGGTAGTAATACCCTATGGGAGTCGCTGAGTGTATATATATGAGAGAGCGTATTTGTTAGTGTTACAAAAAGATTTTGATATTGTGTTAATCTGTTTCGTTTTGTATTTATAAATTCTGGTTGATGCATGAGACGCTATGTCATCAATAGGGATTTCTAAACACTTAATAGGACAGACCGACATAATATTTGTTTTTAATATAGGTGAATGAAATAACTTCGCCTATTATATTTTCTATATATAAAATATTTTATTAAGGTATTATATATATATATATATTGTTGGTTGCAATAGATCGGTTGTTAGGAATAAAGTTTTAAATAATAGGTAAAATAAGATTGAAATTAAAATCAATGAAATTTGGAAATTTTAGGACTTAAGTCCGGGATTTTGAAAATTTGCTTTCAAAGGATTTTAAAGTATAATAATATTGTTATAAATATTTTTCGATATAAATATTTCATTTTAATTCGGAAGAATTGTTTTAAAGAAGATTTTGGAGAAAATAAGTTCGTACTTTCCTCTCTGCCGCTCGAAAATAATTTCGGTGATGGCGGCCGCATCATCGACTTTCATTTTCGAGTTTCGAAGGGGAAAGGCCACTGTAGTAAATTCTACTACGGATTTATTTTAAAATTATTTAAAATTTTAATTGTTTTAAATATACTTAGAGATATAAAAGTTGTAAGAAATTATTTATCTATTATTTTTAAAATAATTTGAAATTTGACCCGGTATTTAATTCTTAAATTTCCATTTATTTATTGTTAAAAATATTTTAGTGAAATAAAAGGTAAGTAATAAATGAATTGAAATCTCTAAATTAGGCAAGAAATTAATGCAAAGTTATAAAGGGGAATTTGGAATTTTTAACATATGAGACAAAAAGTAATATTGTTGAACATTAAACTAAATTAAAAGAAGAGATAAAATTTGTATAAGTTCTTTTGCATTTTCTTTGACATATATAACTTACCAATTATGAAAAGTTGAAATGTTAAATAAGAAGATTGGAATAGAATATTATACAAGTAGAAATTTTGGAAATAATGAAGTATTCAATGAAATGCTATTATAAATAAGAATTTAATGGTATAAACTTAAGTTATAATTGAAATTTTACTAAAATCAAAGGTAAGTATTATTAATTAGTGATTTTAAACTTAAGAAAATAAAATGAAATTCTTTAATAAATAAGGATGGATGTGTAGGGTTATTAACTTAAGTATGATATAAGTGCTACTAGTTTAATATAATAAAAAGCAGGTAATATAAATAATTGACTGTAAACCCTAAGTAATAAATTAACAAAATCCTTTATTTAATGGATGTTATAAGGTTAAGAATTTAAGTGTAATTAAAAAGGGGTGCCATAATTAAAAATAATATAAAAGTAAGCATTTGATAAATGATTGAAATTGAGAAGTGTATTAAATATAATACAAATAAAAGAAACTTGCATGACCTGAATAAATAAAAATGAATAACTGTAAGTAATAAGTAAAAATAAAGGAAACAACCACTGACGAGTAAATAAAGTTAAAAGTTGTTAGAAATAAATGTAGATTATAAAAGGATAATTTATGTGGTATATGAATGAAAATAAATGAAAATAAAGGATAAACTGTTATATGAATGAAAGGATCAAACAGCTAATGTATGAAATAAAAATTTATAATGAGTTAATTGACTTGTTGGTTGAATTGGTATTGTTTGATTTATGGTTGGTCGGGTAAGGGAATTTGAAGTTGTTGGATGAATAAATAATCTATTTTGTTCCATCTACGACTGTTAAGTAAACGATGCACTTAATAGTTATTTTCATTTCGTACAATTTAAAAGTTTTGAACCCGAACAACTATTTGTTTGTTTGATTGTATGGTTGTTTTGAATTTGTTGTATATGCTGTTTGTTGAAATTGTTGGTTGTTGTATTGATTTGGTTGTTAATGATTGAAGCCACTTAAATATTTTCACTTTATACAAATTTTTAACCCTTTGGATTTTATAAGAAAAATGCAGGTTATGGAAGCAATTGCTACTGCTTTTGGTTCCATAAATTAAGCGTAAATTGCCAGACAAATAGGTACCTTTTCGGATTTCGGTTTTATAGCGCTATATTTTATATTCTCCCGTGTAGGGATATATATTATTTTTTGGATAGTATTTTTTGTATATTGTTATTATATTTTCTTCCAAGCCTCTCCGTACAAAGGAGACTCTGCCAATTTTTTCCGTAAATTTCGGACTTAGAAAATTTGAAAATGTTTACAAACTTTAACAATTTAGGTATAAAGGAGTTATATGGGTATATTTAGTTAAAGAAATAAATTTTGAAAATTATTGTTTGTAAGTTAAATACTTTGAATAAGAGGTATTGTTATTCAATTCTTCGTTCTCCCTTCTTTTCCTTTTCGGGGACGAAAAGTTTAGAGTGGGGGAGAGTGTAACGACCCGTAAATTTCGACAATTTAATTTATTTTTTTAATAGGATTTGTGTAATTTATTTTAGTAGAAATTATAAAAGGGGTAAATAAATATTAAATTGAAGGCTAAAATAAATTATGTACATGTCGACTTAAAAACCTATTTATGGGAATTTAAATAAAATCCAAATGAATTAAGTAAGAAAAAGATTATTACCTGGATATAAAATTTAATATGAGGAATTTATGAAAGTATTAATTTGATTTAATGCAATAAAAGATTTTAAACGGTAATTGGAATAAATTAAGGAATCATATTTGTGCAAGTTAATAATTTATGACTTGGATGAAATTCCAATTCAATTAAATCATTTAAATGTTATGATTTGATTTTAAATATGAAGAAAAACAAATGTAAGGATTGGTTAACATATATGATATTCATTCAAGGTATTGAATAAAAATTGGAAATCCAATTGTAATTAATGATAATAACGTTGGTATCAGTTAATAAATTTAATTTTAATGCAATACCCATGAAATGAATGAAATGAATGAAATGAATAAATGTGATTGCATTCTAGGTTATTTATCGAATAAAGGAAGATATTAAATTTATTAATGTAATATAACATTGATTAACCATAAATGGGAATAAATTTGAAGAATTGAGTTAATGCAAGTATTTGATTTATTTGTGAGAAAATACCGTGATAATGACGATTTGGTTTAAATTTGTGTATCTGTAATATTTACAGGTGTGTCAAATAATAAGCACATAGATGCAAGAAAAGGAAAATTGGTAGCAATCTATATATGTTAATTATCCCACTTAGTATGTTAAATAAGGGTTGGAATTCAAATTTTAATTAAAGGAGTTTTGGTAGCACGTTAGTAGGAAATAATTTTAAGTGTGGGATAACAACTACTATAAACTATCTAATTTAAATGAGTCAATGAACTTATTTGAAATAACGTTCATCTAAATATGAGTGATTAAAATGTCAGGGTCAACAATAAACGTTACTTTATAATTAATTTATATTTTAACGGAAGTGTGAAAGTAAAGCAATAGAAGCGTAAACTTATTAAGGTAGGATTTATTAGGGTAATGAAAACAAATGTTAAGAATGTTATAGTATAATGATTGATTGGAAATCAAAAATTTACTTGTTTGAATGTAACTTTAGGGAAATTGGATTTAATTAAAATAAAAAAAAGAAGAAGAAAAAATGGATGAAATTTAATGTAGGAATATTATGTAAATATAAACTTAGATAAAATTTGAGGATATCTACGTAATAGACTGTAAAACCAATGTTAATTTCATCTATTTATTGCTAATAGGTTAATGATAGAATGAAGAGTAAATTTAATGTTAAGTTAATATGAATTAAGGTAACATTTGGAAAATACGATAATGATTTTCAAGTTGAACAAGTTGTGGAATTAATAAGGATGAAAAAAAATTCAAGATTTATTTTATTTATTGGAATGAAAAATTTATAATTTGATTTATTGCGAATAATTGAAATTTAATATGGTAATTGGCGAAATAATTTATGATTGAATTAACATAGAATTTGTTGTTAGTTATTAAAATTGTTTAAGAAATCAAAGGAGAGAAATTTTATAAATTTTAAAATTTTGTAATTGGATTGGATTTGTAATTTAATTCAGTAAATATTAATTTATTTAATTAATGGGAAATATAGCAATTTTGGTCACGGACTCGGATTTCGACGAAACCAGTTTCATCGGATCCGTAACAGTGAATTATTGTAGGGTTTCAAGTTTCGTAGCAATCGGACTTGTCGTTTGATCGTACGAGCGTGAAACGCCTTGAAATCGATTTAATTGAATTCAATTTGGAAATATTGAATTGAGCATAACTTCTTCATACGATCAAATTTGGACGTGAAACTTTTTCCATCGCGTTCAGAATATTTTAAAATACCTATTTGGATATATGGGTTTAACATATTTCGTTCCGGGGTTAGAACGAGCTTTTTGGGCCATAGTTTGTTCCGTACGTTCATCTATCTGGTCTATCCACTCCAATCCAACCCTACTTATAAATAGACGATTATAAACCCTAGCCTCCAGCTTCTATCATTTTTCTATACGTTCATTTTCTTCATCTCTTTCTCTTCCTCAATGGTTGCGAAACCTAGATCTATCTACAGTTCAAAATTTCAAATAAAAATTCGAACCCTCCAGAAAAATTCCAGAAAAATATATGTTGTAGCCCTCGAAGAGCGTAACCTTATAGTGTGATTCGTTTTTTTGTAATAGTTTTGAAATCAATCGAAAATCTCGGTCAAAGCTGTTAAAATTTGAAACCCTAAGCGAGATTGGGCGTTTTCGATTGGGGCAACAATCGGGCAATTGCTTTCTGGGTTTTGGAGAGGTCAGCACCTGGAGTTGTTTGGTAGTGGTCGCATCATCGATTGTTGGTCGTGGCGATTGGATTTTGCAATTTAGCGTTTAAATTAGCGCGGCGACCGGCAACGAATTGGGAGGCCGGACTTAGGCCTTGGGTGCGGCCGGAGAAGAGGAGTGTGGCGGTGGTAGTGGCGTGACGAATGGGGGACCTACGCGTGGGCTAGAGGCGGTCAATGGTGGGAGTTTTCGTGGATGCATGCTGTCTCGGTTGCGTTTCTGAACGGAGGAAAGGAACGGTTGCTATTGCGTGATTAGTGACGTGGCTCAGATGTATTTGTTAAGGTAGATGTTTGGTTATTTATTTAATTTAATTTTTCTTTCAAATCGTTTAAATCTAATAACTTCTACATACGACCTCAGTTTCACACGAAATTTTTTTCAATAGGATCGTAATTAAATTCTAGATCTGTTGACGCTAGTTTGGACCAATTTGGAGACCGTCGAATTTTTGAGTTTAAATTGAATTTAAATTCGATTTAAATTCAAAAGGTGAGTGTTTTAACCCACTCACAACTTCTAAAAGTTTTTATGTTTGTTAAATTTATCGTAGATATGAGTAGAAATTTATTTATGACTGTTTGGCATGTTTATTCATCATATCTGTTAAATCGTGTTATTAAATTTAACTGTTAATTTATTTTATTTATTGCATATTAATTGATAGTTAGAATTAATTTATTTGCATATAACTGCTAGTAAACAGTTATAAAATTTAGTATTTAATATAAACTGTTAGTTTAATAGTTGTTAAATTTTATTTTGAATATAACTGCCAGTTATTACCAGTTATATATTACCAGATATATATTGATATTGATTTATTATTGGATGATGATTGTGATTTGGATGATGGATGATTTTGATAAATGAATGTTTTTTTATCATTAAACTACAAGTTATCATGCATTTTCGTTTCAATTCGGGATTGTGGTTTGAAATGATATACAACCGCAAATTTTATTTTTAAATTGCGGATTAAATGATAAATATCCGTATCACTTGACCATAGGATAGAAAATTATATACAGGCACCGTGGTCTATATATAAATTATTTTAAAGTGATTTCTATGGTTTGGATGGGATACGGTTTATAAATTTTTTTAAATTTTGATATTTTATAAATATTGTTCTTCTATATATATACATGTGAAGTTAAAAATTTTGAATTTAAGCTGTGTATAAATCTGTTGAATAAAAATGGAAATCTAGAAAATGGAATTTGAAATTTATATTATGTGTTGAAATTTGGAAACTTTTAAGGTATGATATTTATAACTGGATTTTTCCAAGAAAATTTAAAATGAATATTCTAGTATAATTAAATTGAAGAAAATATTTAATTGCTAGAAATTGGAGTTTTATTCATTTATTTTATGTGATTATTCAAGACTAAATAATAGAACATTTAATTTGTTGAAAGACCAAATTCCAACTTTGGTTTTGAAATATTAATACTCCAAATGGATATATATATAGAAATTGAAGTGGTTTCGCAACTTGAAAGTGATATTTAAATTTATGGTTTAGACTTTAAATTAAAGAAATATATTTGTAAAGCCATGGAAATTATTTTTCTTTACAAAGTAACCTTAAAGTTAAACCATTTATTTTATATACCGTTGAATATCCCAACCATTCAAGTTTTAGAAGTTATGGTTTTAAAATTTTAAATTTCGAAATATTATGCTTTGAAAGTATATTTCAAATATTTGGTTTCCAGATATTTTAAATTTTAAACCAGCATGATTTGGGAAAAGAATTATATTTGAGATAAATTGATATCATATTGTTTGGGTTTAAATTGATATCGTATTCATAGTTCTGAAATGGGAAATTTTATTCTGGTTTTAAAGTATAAACTATTTTTAAATGACCGCGGTGTTATAATAACGATGGGTTGGCAAAGAGACCGGGATCGGATATGGACATACTCTCTGTCGATACCGAAAACCACTTTGACTAATCGTGTACGCGGTGGAGATTCCAGAATGAAGTAGGTGGTGGCGACGCTTCCTGTAAGGTAAGTACGTGGACCCGACTCCCGTGAGTTGGCATAAGGTGGATAAAACAGGAGTGATTCTCAGGCCAATGAGGTCATACCTCTGATCGGACGCACCTCTTCGATATTACACTTTGACTTTGGATTGATTCAGTGGCCACTTCTATTTTTGATTTTGGGGGAGTTTGTTGGAGGTGGGCGGTAACTGCGGCTACGCGTTTCCACCAGCCCGGATAGCAATTGGTATATATACCCTGGCATTGCCTAGTTGTGCCGTGTCACCTACCACACCGAGCCATTACTACGAGTTTCTAATTGTGTCGTACCTATGGAGTATCCTCTGGTAGCTTCCCGATCAGGGGGTATTACGGTACTGTATAGACTATTGGCATTTTACGTGTTAAGGTGGAAAATGTAAAGCCTTAACGCTATTTAAAAGTAAGTTTATTTTACAATTAGACACTATTATAATAGCGCAATATACTACATAGTAAATAGTTTAACGGATCCTTAGGAGATGTAGATCCCGAGCATCTCTTGAGTTACTGCACTCATATTTACTCCTTTTGATTTAACTCACATAATCTTTTAGTTCTGACTCGAGTGTTTTGTCTTTTCCATTTGCTCGGGTCAGTCCGAGCGTTTCAGGATTTGAGGATTTAGCTCTGGAGGACGAATATGAAGATTTGTATTACTATTATCTACTATTTTTCCACTACACTCATATTTTTCCGCTGCATTGTTATTGGTATGTGTAACTCTGATATGTATTATATAAATGTTTGTAAACAGTTTTATATACTGTATATTTTATTATTATATTTTATCCTTCCGCTGTGAGATTCTATTTTGTTTTTATTCCTTCTCTGTTTTTCTTATTTACCCCATAACAATCCGCCCTTCCGTATGGTTTGAATTGGCACGTGTGTCTGTTTAAATCGTGCGAAAAGGCGGGATGTTACAATGCTTGAAGCTATTGATATTTGAAGTAAATAATAAATTGAATACAATATTAAATTAATGATTGTAAATTTAGAAATTGTTGACTACTTCGATCTCTTGTGAAGATTGTATGCTTGTTTGCAAAAGATTGTTGTTATGTTGTATTGATTTATTTTGGTTTTATGCGATGATGGTATGCTTTTGGCTGAAAGTGATTGTTATTATGTTATTTTGATTACTTGTTATTAATTTAGAAAAATATAATCATTTCACTTCTATATAATTATTAAACTCTTTTTATAATATAAGTGGAATGTAGGTGATGGAAGCAATTGCTACTTCTTTTGGTTTCATAAAATAAGCGTTATTTTTCCCATCAAATAGGTATGTTCTCGGATTATGGTTTTCTAGCGATATTATATTGTTTTTTCATGTTGGGATATATTATTTTGAAATTATGGTATATATTATTATATTTTGATATCTTTATTTCTCCCATACCTCTCCGTACAAAGGAGACTCTGTCGAAATTTTCAGTGAATTTTAGACTTAGAAATTTTTTCTGAAATGTTTTCCAACTTTTATTAACTTGAATATAAAGGATTTAATTATTGTAAATTGATATATTTTATTTAAACTGTTTAGTTTTGTAATTTTTTTTTATAAATTTGATATTTTGAATAAGATATATTGATTACTTAATTTTTTTTTCCTTTATTTTTCCTTTCCGGTGATGAAAAGTTTTGAGTGTGGGTAAGTGAAACGGCCCGTAATTTTTGATAGTTTAAATTAGTAAATTTAATAAGATTTTGTGAGTTCATAATTGGAAGAAATAAAAATTTGTAATTTAATAATGAAATGAATACTAAAATGAAATGTAACAATGTTAATTAAAGCTAATTGTTAACAATTTGAATGGATTTCTAATTAATCGGAATAATGTAAGGTTATACTTGGTTATAAGGTGAACATAGGAAAAAGAATGTGAATATTGAATTCAATAATGAAATAATAGATAGTTAATGGTAATTGAACACAAATTAGTGTTATGAAAGAAATGGTGACATTGTCGTAAGTAATAAACCTATAAATGTAATTAAAGATTAGTGGTAACAATTATTCTATGTTACCTATTTATTTGATCTATTATATTTAATTTGAAATCAATTGCAATTAATCCAGTTCATTTGTGCAGTTAGTGTAGATTTAATTGATAATTGAGGAATGTTAATGTAGTGACCCATAAATTTTAAAAGTTTTATTTACGTATTTCATAGAATTTTTGATGAAATTTTAAATAATAATATTTTGAAATAAAAATTTAATATTTGAAATACCCCTATTTAAACATAGAAAATTTAAAATTTTCATCAGATGATATGAAATTTTATTTTATTATGTAATTTTATTTAAATTTAAATCAGGCAATATTTGAGGATAATAAAATGTTTTTCAAACTTGAATATTTTTATATAATAAAATTGTAAATCATCTTCTGAGTGAGACATCACCTTCTGTTTCATCAAATTTTGACTACTATTGCTCCATTTATCTTATTTTCGACAAATTAACAGCATTTTCGATACCGATTATCGACTTTTCATCGGATGATTGTACCATTGATATCTGTGTACCGTTCTGTTCGCGTCGTCGTGTTGATCATCATGATATATTTATTTCTGTATTTTGAGATTCGGTGCGCGACGGAAGCAATAAACTGTTCGTTGTAACGGTATCATAAATTGTGACTTTAGTTTTTCTTCGGTTTCGAAAAAATTGAAGCATGGAGCACAAACAAATTTATTGCATTATGACTTCCTGAAATCTCGTGCTTGACTATTCTCATTACATAATTCGGTTTCAATTATTATTAGTTGTTTCATTTCTCTAACACTTCGTTTCCTTGTAATGTTCGTTTGAAAACTTATGTTTTTCAAGAGCTATATATATATTTGTAGCTCACATATCTCTCTCATCCACCTCTACCACACCTCGTTCTGTCTCACATCACTTCTCCATTCACCACGCAACCCACAGCCGCTCCGCCAACCGAGGCAACACCTCTCAGCCTCAACGCACGCAACTACCCAGCACGCTCGTGCCTTCCCCTCCATCGATACTCCATCTAGCCCTCACCAAAGACCTCGACAACTCCTTACCACCGTGAGCATCTGGATCCCGCCACCTTGCATCCACTCGGTCTTAACCAACCATTCCCCTCCGCTCTAAAAAAGGCATAAGTTATATATTGTTTTATATATTAGCTTATATAGTAATCTCGATCTGTTATACCAAAGTTATTTATATTTATAAGTTATATATTTATATATTAAGTTATATTAGATCATGTACAATCTGTGTTGTTTCTCTTTTTAGTTATACGTATATGCAAAATATGATGCTCTGCATATTAGACCCGAGGCACACCTATATATATATGCATATTCTATGTGATGTTAATTATTATGTAAATTAAACTAGTGACGATCTGAAAATCCATACCCTTTGAATCGATAGTAATCCACACATGTCCGATCCAAAAAGCACAGACTGACGGAAAGTCAAGAGAAAGAAAAGAAGAGAGAAGAAGAGAAGAAAAGAAAGAGAGAAGATAGAACAAAACAGAACAACACAGAATCTCACATCGCAGTGGAAAAAATATAACATCATATCAATGATCTTTGAAAAACAGAAACTGTATATATACACACATCAATCAGAGTTCAGCAATCAATCAATAATTATCAGCTTGAACAGTTATAATAACATGTCCTCACAATTGCCGATTATTTAAAACAACTAAGCAATTCAGTGGATAATCCAGCAAATACGGATGTACGAAAATGAAGATCTCCAGCTCTCCTGCTGAAGCTTCAAAAGCATCAAATCTAGACCTGTAAATATACTCGGTCTGACTCGAGCGTTGAAAGGGAAGAATGCCCGGATCAGTTTGGTAAACCAGCGTGAGAAACACGCTCAACTGAATTTATTAAGTTACCAAAACCTTTCCTTAGTTTTCAAAACAAAAGTATCTCCTAAGACAAGTCCGCACATAAACATGTACATGTTTTTACCTTACGATAACTAAAACTTTTCATATCAAACTCATGTGATATTATACTAGTATGTAGTATACAAATAATATTCAAAGTAGCCGAAATTGTTACATTGATTAAGTTCCGGCATATAGCCCAATTGGGTAATACAATCAAAATCGCAAACTCGTAATGGGGTTTGGATTTCCGTACAAATGACCAGGTGAAGGGACTACCTTCCGGTAGTACATCTCAAGAAGAATTTACCGAGGACCATCACAAAGGATCCTCTGCCCACAGAACACCGGCCCACCTCTATAGCTGGATGGTACCGATTATATCATCCTCCGGTCATTACCGACCTTTACCGAAGTCCTTCAAAGCATACAAACCTCAATAATCAGATACACGACATCATAATGTGTAAAAATATATCTAGAAGAGGATGATCATATCCTACTTGGGAATGACCCACTTAGCCCTGCTGCATCTAACCCTGTTTTGGTCACTCCCAGTTGATGAGGCTATAGGTAACGATTACCTTTCACAAAGCACAATCACATCACTTAGAATGCCATGAGGCCATTTCCATTGACTACTAATTGACTTCCACTAAAATACAACCCTTAAGCTCATACGTCTCAAGGAGATTGTTAAGCTAAGTGAAGTTGCCTTCTCGGCCACCACTGATGTACGCTTGTAAAAGCCAATGTACGTAATCTTTAGAAATGCAATGTTGGACAAACATCCATACAAGTTGTCCAGGAACAGGACAAACCGAAGGTACTTTCCTACCACATCCTGTCGGGAAATACCTTGGATTAGTAGCTAATAGTCCTTGCATTGGATATTTCATAATATAGACCACTGCTACTATATGGATATTGGGATTTTAACCCCAAACAATCAACAAGCAGTCCTCTACTATGAATATCCGAAATATCAATATAACCACAAGCAACCTACACAGTCGTCACATATACGTTGGTCCGAAGTGGTTTTCAAATAAATATGATCTCGGTCTCTTCGCACCAATAACGCAAAAACGTTTCTCAACCTCACGCAGAAACTAAGTCTCATAGACTGATCACATCTCCAACTTTCAACTTGCTATCCTTCGGGCCAAGAAGGAAGCTCGATAGATTGGAGTAATACTACGCACTATACGAATCAACATCCTCATCACAAACGACAATCAAGCCTACACAGAAGGCTATGTGCTAAGTGTGCGACTAAATAGTTCCCACATCAAGTCAAGGAACTAAAATTTGGCCAAGTATGATAGTCGGTTATTTAACTATCAAAACAAACAAACAAATATTCAACACCCTAACAACCATTAGTCCCTTTTTATTAATCTTATTAATTAATTCACTTGCCAAATATTCACTTCAAATTATCTTTAAAAGGATATATTCTCAAAACCATTTCAACTTCTATTTTAGAAAACATTTCCAAATACTTATTTAATAATATGTAATTCACAAATCAATTAATTTTCAACACTTCGAAAATATCAAATATACTTATATTAGGATTAAGTATATATTTATTCTTTTAAGGAAAATATTCTCTTAAACACATTTATTTGGGTCAAAATGAATATTGCGTAAAACATAGTTACGACAACCCAAAGTACTTGTATAGGAATTGGAAAATGAGATAGATATATAAATCTCAATACTATATAAAAACATTTCCTTTTGAAAATCATTTACTATAACAACAGTGTTATAGTCCATCATTTCCTAATTTCTCGAAAACGTCTATTTCAACAATGAATGTTGAAATCTATGGTTTCGATACTTAATACCTTTAAAACATCTTCAAACCATTTAAATCCATTTAAAATATTCACTTTCTAAAACATTTATTAAAAGATTATTCACTATCCAAAATCGTGAATATAATTCTCTAGCCAAATTCATTATTTCTACACATTTATCAAAGGATAATCCGCTATCCAACGTGAATATATCCCATTTAATAAACTTCTACACTTAACTTAACAAATTCAATTGATTTCAGATTTATAAAACTATGTTGATAAATCACGTTTATATTTAATAGAAACTTCCATTTCTAAAATCCTTTTTATTTACCAACTATATATATAGCACAATTACATGCTAAAATCCAATTATAAGTTAATTACTTATAAATCATTTATTTACAAAATCATTCTTTTATAACTTCACCAATTCATAAGTCTATACATCTTTTTTACTTATAAAATCCCTTTACAACCTCATTTTATCACTTACAAACTCATTTTATAATTCCAATATTTTAATTTATAAAATATCAATTTTATAAATCTTCTATATAAACCATTTATAAAAAATCAAAAACCTCAATTTAAACTATTTACAAAATAGTTAACTCCATATTCAATCATAATTTACTATATTCCAAAGAATTCATAATTTTTATAACATAAAAATTATAATATCTATTTATTCAAAATAAATTCAATTCATTTACAATTCAAAAATCAATAAAACATTTATTTCCATAATCACTTTCAAATCCTTTTAAATTTGGAATCATCACTTGAACATTTTTTAAAATTCCCAAAATAGGCCAATGCTGCTACAGCACCAAATACATCAGTCACGGCATCCAAAACATCATATATCATATGATAATAGAATATATAACAATATCCGTAAATAACCAATACTGGTGAGGAATCCAGTTGGATCCCTCCAACCTGTCACCTGCAACAAATATGCATATTAGAATATGTGTACAATGTCCGTTTCTGAAAAGACTCGCAAATCTGTACCCCTTGAGTCAACACTATTCTACATCAATCAACTCAAGATGTATAGAAATACAAACCATTTGGTTTAAAGAAGAAGAGGTAGAAGGAGAGAAAACAGAAAACAGAAAACAACAAAATCTTACATCGCAGCGGAATAAAATATAATAGATAATAAATAATCTTTACTCAAAAATCAAATATATCTGTTTATATATTACATAATCAGAGTACATCAATCACAGTTCAACATCAATTACATACAACTGGATAAATAGCTACTCAACACAGCGGAATATATATAAACAAGTACGAAAATACGCATCGTCATCCAGCTCGTCTCCAGAGCTCCACAACATCATATCCTGTATCCTATAATACTCGGTCTGACCCAAGCATTACAATCAAATAACACCCGAGTCAGTCTTTAATACCAGCGTGAGAAAATCACACTCAATTGATTATTAAAGTTTCAAAATCTTTTGAAAAAAAAAAGCATCTCGTAAGACCATGCCACAAATAAACATGTCTGGTTTTTACCTTACGATAGCCAAAACACTTTTTATCGAAATCCTCTGATATTATGATAAGGTCTATATACAAATACTTATTAAAATAGCCGAAATTGTTACATTATTAAATTCCAGCTACTAGCCACAGAGTGGGTAATACAAACAAAACTCGTACAAGGCTCGTAGGGAGAATGGATTTTCAACTAATGACTAGGCACTGGCGTACCACCTGTTACAGTACGTGGCCTAGATCACAGTACCGAGTAGTACGCCCGCTCTCCTGCAACCCAAGACCGGGACTACCCCTTACTGGATAATCCCGAGTGAGATCACCCCGCGGTTGGGATCAGCAAACGCACCACTAAGCCAAAATAAAAAGGGACATCTAGACAGGGATAACCTCACCCTGAATGGGTGCTACCCACCTAGCCTTGCTGCATAACCCCTGATTTTCGGTCATTCCCGGTTGATGAGGATTGAGGCTAAGCGTTACCTTTTTAGAACATATCCCTTAGAATGCCCATCATCCACCTGACGATGTTTCGAAAGCATTCATCCATACAAGTCCGTCTCGGGTTCGAACGGAACCGAAGGCACTATTCCTACTACATCCATTTTGGAAATATCCTCAGGATTAGTAGCGACTAGCCCTTGCACTTCACTGCTCCATCTTCGACTCCAAACTCGTTTTCCCATGAAAACGTACAAACCGGATCGAAGTGGTTTTCGAGAAATAAATCTCGATGCCGGTCTCTTCGAAACGATCGGCGTATTTGTCCAATATTAATAGTCGGTTATTTAACTATCAATTAATATTCACAACATCCATCACACAATAAATAATTTCCCAAATTATTTATTTATCTCAAAATATCTTTACAAGGTATATTCTCAATTTCAATCCTTTGGAAACAGTTTTAAACTATCTTCCTTTCTCGGAATAAATTCTAAGTATTTTCTATTTCCACTGGAATCACCAAGCATAAAATTTTAGATTTTTAAAATAATTTAAAACACTTACTTTGAAATATGCTTTCAAATATTTGAGTTAAAAACTACTTCAATAATTGGGTTAAAATACATAATATATGAATATCTGAAAATAAGGTTACTTTATAAAATATAAAACTAGGTTTTCACCTTTTAAAACAAAATACTAAGTCACTCTTTATAAATAATTACTACGATAATAGATTTGAAAAATATTTATGTTAGAATTTAGATATTGAGAAAAAAATAAACATCCTAAAACAAACCTTTAAGCAAAACATTAAACCTTTATCTTATATTTAAAAATTTACTTTGAACGTACTTGGCTATCTAGATAAATATACTTCTCTTCACATCCTTCTTTAAATTTCTAATTTCAAACATTTGAATCAATTTTCCAAATTGATTTCCAATTTACTCTCTTTTATTCCAAAATCCATTAATTTCAGATTTTATTCCTTAATTATGATTTAAAATATTTTTAACTGAAAATACCAATTTTAGATTTCTCAAATTACTTCTTCATCCGTTTAAATAAATTTGAACTTTAAATTTAAAAAAAAATTCTTATTCCTTTAAAATAATATCACTTGATTTTACAATTCATTGATTTCTGTTTATTCAAAATCTTGCTTATTTTCATACTCGAAGTTATTTATTAGTATTTTAGATCACTTCCATTCCTTTTTCAATTTTTCTTAATTTATTCAAATTTTCTATAATTATTTCGCTTACAAATTTACTTCCTTTATTTTCTTCCCAACAATCCAATTTATATATTTTTGGTAGTTCATTATACCCAAATATATGCAATCAAACCATAACATCCAATATTCCAATATAATTCATCATAGAATATCAAATAATCACAACAAAGAATGTTAAATAATTTAAATAAATGTTGAGGGATCCTGTTGGATCCCCCAACCTGTTTTTCTTGCATCCACAGACGTTAGCACAATATAAAATACCAATCCCAAAATATACCGTACTATAGCACATCAATCAATCAACCATTCAAACAATTATTCAAATTTAATCATTTAAATTTAAATTTAAATTCAGTTGAGTGAGATTAACTCACCTTTTCCTTTAAATTTGCAATCCACTTCATTCTCGATTTGATTCCATGATTTCAGACCTTGTATAAATATTATACTGTTCATAAATAGTTTGAACTAATCAAACAAGATATTTTTCCTTTTATAATTGAAGTAACTAAGAATTTTATTCAAACTAATTTCCTTTTTTATAAATTACTTCCAGTAATAAAAATAAAAAGATATGCTAATTAAATAAGCTAACCTTCTAAATACTTATATTTAAAATTAAATGATAATTGAATATACATATTCTTTTTGAAACCACATATATGTATATATACTTATAAAATGACTTATACCGATTTAAAAATCTAAATTTTTAACTAACACTTCAATCATTATGAAATTCCTGTACATATTTCAAAGTTAACAGTAGGCTGATTTTATATTCTCAAAATTATATATGTACACAAATATCCAATGTTGGTCTATAAACTGATTCTTGATTAATATATATATTTTTCCATTTCCAAACCGCATAAAAAATATATTCTCAACAGATAATAAAATAGCTACTTACTTTACTGTAATTTTCCTGATGAAAAAATATAAATTCCAAGCTTTAAACTTAAAATGAATTAAAATTGTATAAATTTAAATTATCTGACTCGAATTAGGCAAACAAGACTATCGAGCTCCTGCCCAATATCCCAAAATCATGTCTTCCTGATCGATGCTGTGAGCCCCCACGTCGACGAACTCACTTCCCCAATCGAAAACCTAGTCGCACTGCAAACATCGCTCGACTTTACCCTCTCACATTGACGCCTCATGAGTACTCGCGTACGCCCACCCTTTTTCCATCGCCGATACTCATCTCTCCACACCTCGAGATGCTAGCGTCGAACCCTACAATCCATCGTCGATGTTCTCGCCATGCCGTCGTGTGCGAACGTTGCGATTTCTTTCCAGATCGACCTGAGTTCGCCTCCTCCTCACGGTTGAAAACGAAAATTTCGATCTGAACAAAGCAGGAGGTTGTGATAGCTAAAAGGGGAAGCAACTTCTTTTTTGGATTGAGGAGGACGAGAATATATCGCAATTGATTGAGGCCATAAGTATATTTTTTTCTTACGGGTTTGAACTAATAGATTTGAAGGAATAGGATTTGGAAAAAATCGATTTGCTCAGCCATTAATTTATTCTTGAACGAGACTTTAGAAAGAAGGCTCGGCTTAAAATAAAAAGAAAAGGTGAAGAGGGAGACACGATTTGATGGTTGCGTGAAGAAAATTTCCTAAAGTGTTTTGAAAAACGGCTGGAAGAAAAAGTTGTCAGGATGGATTTGACTATTCAAACAGAACAAGTGTAATTGAATTCAAATTAAATTTAAACCATCTTCAATTCGTAACTCAAAATTTCGAACTCCTATCAAGGCGTGCCGCTAGGCGTTTATAATGTTATACGCCTATTTCGGACGATTGGAAAAGGTTTCAAGTCCTAATTCGATCATGTGGGGAAGATTGCTTTTTGAACCCAGTTCTTATTTTAAATTTCGATTTAATTTTCAACGCGTTTACTTAACGTTCAAGCACATAACAACTCCGATCAATACGAAATTTGAAATCCGATAACAGTTTAATATTACGGATCCAATGGAACTGGTTTCGTTGAATTCCGAGACTGTGCCTCGGAAGGCTATTTTTAAATATCAATTTAGACGATATATTTTCAAAACTGAACAAATCAGTGTTAAATTCAATTTTAAAACTACTATTATCCTTAGTGTTATCAATATAAACTTTATACGCCTTCAAATTATTTAAACAGGCTTAGAAATTTCAAATTCAACATTTTACCCAACTTCAACTTATTTAATTCAATAATTTAATTATCAAATAAATAGTGATATTTGTAATTCAAGTTAAAATTACTCTATTGAATATCTAAAATCAATTAAATATTTTGATTTTAAATGCTCGAAAATACCGGGTCGTCGCATTCCTCCCCCTTAAAAGAATTTCGTCCCCGAAATTACTAGTTAGGAAGAATGGTCCAATACCTGTTTACTTAACCCCAAAACCAAACAATTCAACATCTAACTAACTATCTTTTTATAAAAGACCCATTATCACTCTTATTAAATTCTCAACTCTCCCATAGTTTCAAACAATGCTATTTGTTTAACCATTCAAATTTCAATTTAAAACCATATTTTGAATTATCAAAATTTTCTCAAAAATTTTCTAACTCCCTAAATTTTTGAAAAATTTCGCCAGCGTCTCCTTTGCGCGGCTAGCTCGGTACAACTGCAAAAGGCCTCTACGGGCTCTCCAATTCCAAAAGAAAACAAAAAGCCAAGTGGCTCGATCAAAAACCTAATCAAATTTAACAGAAATTTATACACAGACCTTTTTGTCGAGCATTTCAAATTTATCTTCTGAAATCAAAACCAATTTTCCTTTCCTTTATAATACCTGTATATCCTACATAGCAATAATATCCAATCACAACATTCAAACATTTTATCGACTTCCTTACCAATGTCAATATTTATTCATCCAAATATTAACTTAGAATATATTTGTAATACCAATTTCCAATTGAGAATGCACCATTCCTTACTTAAGTTTAGCATAAGCATTTTATATGTTCCTTTATTTATTTTCACTTTACCACTTTTAGTTTATTTCTATTTCTATTCAAATTGGTTCTCCCATTCCATATGAATTTAATTTATTTTCAAATCTGAACACTTAATTTTATCTTCCTTTTATACCGATTCATATTATTATTTAAAATTAGTTTCATTCCCTAATTTATTTCAGTTTCCAATTTAAAATCGTTTTGTCGTTAACAAAAATTTTTTCAAAATTTTTTCTAACTCCCAAAATTTCTAAATTTTTTCACAGAGTCTCCTTTGTACGGAGGAGCTTTTGCAATTTGACAAACGATATAAATATATATACATCGACACACACGGTCGGAAAAACCAAAAACAGTTCATATTTCCTATTTTTATTGCGTAGGCGTACCTTATTTAGCATTTATAAGCAAGCAGCTTATTAATTTAGCATTTAGCGCGATCCAATCCAGCCGAACGGCTTCCCGGTACCTGTACTTACTCAATATAAATATGTAAGTACTAAATATCTGCAATTTAATAAGATTTCACTTATATGCAAATAGCTAACACATAGATTTCATAAGTAATGCATGTGATATACATTCATAAGTACATATGCAGGGTTTCGACGCTAGTTTTAAATTGTTTGCATCCAATTACATACCATTCCATTTAACTCATTTTTAAATGAAACGAACTCATATTCATTCCAATTGATGCAAAAATCAATTTATTAAACTTCTATTGATTCATATAATTTTGTTTACTTCCATTTACGTCGAACGACCAATTTACTAATGCAATTCGACAATATTAATGTGAATAAATAATTACTTAAGCTTTTAACCATTTAAATTGATTCCAACTCAATTTACACTTAATCCCATCCCATTTTAAATTTATTCACAAACTCCCATTGCATTTTTTCATATCCAAAAAGATTTGATTCCAAACCATTTTATTATTCACGACATCATCCCATGCTTCTATTAATTTTAAACTTAAGTTAATTTACTTCAATTCACTACCATTTCATAACTTAAGTTCATTCCCATTTTTTTTAATATATTCATATTCGAATTGGATTTATTTTCATCTCAAATCATTTTTACTTTAATTCAATTCCATACAACTGAAGCTTTATTTCCAAACTCTATTACCTGTTCACAATCTTTGATTTGATTTTCCTTTGATCAAATCCCAACCATTACACTAATTTATTCGATTAGTTTATTCCTTTATCCATTTTAAATCTTAATTTACGTTAACAATTCATTGTTGAATTTATTAGCAATAAGGCCATTCAACTTATGCTTGAATTTGATTTGTTTATATTTCACACCGTATCCATTTTAATCCAATTCAAATTTTCATTCAACAACACTTTCAATTACGATCCAATTACAATCCCGTACTTGATTTTCCTTTTCCATTTATCTTGAAAATCATTTTATTTGATTTCCTTGAGTTCAATCTTATTTTATATCCAAGTATATTTTATTCTATGGATTTTTAATTCTTTTATAAGTTATTCTAAATTATTTATTCCAACTTATTTCTTATCCAACTTACTTACATTTATTCAAGTAAGAATCTAATTCCATTCAATAACACCCATAACTCAGTTGAATTCTACTCCACTTCAATTCTATTTAACGTAACCACAGTTAAATCTTGTTACCTACCATTCCTTTAAGTTTTATTAAGCAAGGACTAAATTCCATTGAATATCATTCATGACACAACTGACTTTTAATTCAATTCAATCCAAATTTAATTCAATTTCAATTACAATTTTATTTAACTTATATCAAGTTAAATTTAGATATATTTGCTTCATTTTCGTCCACTTAAATTAAATTTTAATTCTCGGATTAAAATTTTCCAATTTCTTCTTATTAATATCAACTTTACTTTATAAGTACAATAGTTGATCCATTTATTCATTCACTAATTCATTTTCAACCAATAAATTTTATTTTCAAACATTAATTATTTTTAGTCCATTTGAAACTATTCTGCACCTTATTTTACACATTTAAATCAAGCATCAACCAATATTGAATTTTATTTCATTTGCATACCATATTAATTAATTAATCAGTTACTTATAAAAAAAATTCCAAACTTGAGTTCAACATTCAATCTTGAAAACATATACATCTAACCAAACTATTCCTTTGCATTTTCAAAATCAGCTAAATTTCTCCAACAAATTTTAACCCAAAACATCCTCGTAGCAATCCCTCTTTTGGAAACTCGAAAATGAACACCGATGATGTCGCGATCATCATCGGAATTATTTTCCAGCAACCGTAAAGAGTTCAATGCTTTTATCTGTTTTAAAACCCTTCAAATATTTTAATTTCCAAATCTCTCTAGATGTCAAATCCGATTCAGAAATATTTCTCACCTATATATTATTATTTTTCCAACCTTTGGGAATCATTTTCAAATTCATAGGAATCTAAATTTCTAAATTCCAAGTCCCAAATCCTTAAACTTATATTCAAACATTACTTTGGAACTTTATCTTATTTTAATCATTAATCACACTATAATTCATATCTATTGTTTACGTTTACAAATTCTATTTGTATATGAATTTATTTCTTAGTTTTTAATTATGGTTTCAATATCTTGTTCAATTATTAATCACATTTACAACTCCCATTTATTATTAATTTCTTCCTTAATCTTTAGTTATTATTTCAATTTTTATACAATGATAATAATTTATTACTATCACTTTCTACAACCAAACATCCATATATAACTATAACACTTTACGGAAAATCATTTCTTTTATGTAAAAAAATAATTTTGGGTAAAATTATTTCATTTACCCTATTTAAAATAATATTGTGTTGGCCTATCTTGTTCTAGAGTTTAGAAATCCCTATCGATGACATGAAGTCCCATATATCGACCCGAATCCATAAACACTCAACCGATAAATCAACGAAATATAAAAACAAATTTATATTCACTAACAAATACACGCTCATGTCTATTAATATGCATAAGCTCATTTTAGAGTACTACAGACTCTATTTAATGAGTAATCCCTACCAGAGCCAAGGTTACCACCAGCCTATGCTCTGATACCAAGTGAAACGACCCACAAAACCGTACCCCTTGAGTCAACACTATTCTACATCTATCAACTCAAGATGTACAGAAATACGAACCATTTGGGTTAAAGAAGAAGAGGCAGAAGGAGAGAAAACAGAAAACAGAAAACAACAGAATCTTACATCGCAGCGGAATAAAATATAATAGATAATAAATAATCTTTACTCAAAAATCAAATATATCTGTTTATATATTACATCATCAGAGTACAGCAATCAGAGTTCAACGTCAATTACATACAACTGGATACACAGCTACTCAACACAGCGGAATATATATAAACAAGTACGAAAATGTGCATCGTCATCCAACTCGTCTCCAGAGCTCCACAGCGTCATATCATGTAACCTATAATACTCGGTCTGACCCGAGCATTACAATTAATTAACACCTGAGTCAGTCTGGAATACCAATGTGAGAAAATCACACTCAATTGATTATCAAAGTTTCAAAATCTTTTGAAAACAAAAGCATCTCGTAAGACCACGACCCAAATAAATGTCAGGTTTTAACCTTACGATAGCTGAAACACCTTTTATCAATATCCTCTGATATTATAATAGGGTCTATATACAAATACTTATTAAAATAGCCGAAATTGTTACATTATTAAATTCCAGCTACTAGCCACAGAGTAGGTGATACAAACAAAACTCGTGCAAGACTCGTAGGGAGAATGGATTTTCAACTAATGACTAGGCACTGGCGTACCACCTGTTACAGTACGTGGCCTAGATCACAGTACCGAGTAGTACGCCCGCTCTCCTGCAACCCAAGACCGGGACTACCCCTTACTGGATAATCCCGAGTGAGATCACCCCGCGGTTGGGATCAGCAAACGCACCACTAAGCCAAAATAAAAAGGGACATCTAGACAGGGATAACCTCACCCTGAATGGGTGCTACCCACCTAGCCTTGCTGCATAACCCCTGATTTTCGGTCATTCCCGGTTGATGAGGATTGAGGCTAAGCGTTACCTTTTTAGAACATATTCCTTAGAATGCCCATCGTCCACCTGACGAAGTTCTGAAAGCATTCATCCATACAAGTCCATCCCCGGTTCGAACGTAACCGAAGGCACTATTCCTACTACATCCATTATGCAAATATCCTCAGGATTAGTAGCGATTAGCCCTTGCACTTCACAGCTCCATCTTCGAGTCCAAACTCGTTTTCCCATGATAACGTACAAACAGGATCGAAGTGGTTCTTGAGAAATAAATCTCGATCCCCGTCTCTTCGAAACGATCAGTGTATTTGTCCAATATTGATAGTCGGTTATTTGACTATCAATTAATATTCGCAACATCCATCACACAATAAATAATTTCTCAAATTATTTATTTATCTCAAAATATCTTTGCAAGATATATTCTAAATTTCAATCCTTTGGAAACAATTTTAAACTATCTTCCTTTCTCGGAATAAATTCCAAGTATTTTCTATTTCCACTGGAATCACCAAGCATAAAATTTCAGATTTCTAAAATAATTTAAAACACTAGCTTTGAAATATACTTTAAAACATTTAAGTTAAAAACTACTTCAGTAATTGGGTTAAAATAAATACTGTATGAATATTTGAAAATAAGTTACTTTATAAAATATAAAACTAGGTTTTCACTTTCTAAAACAAAATACTAAGTCACTCTTTATGAATAATTACTACGATAATAGATTTGAAAAATATTTACGTTAGAATTTAGATATTTAGAAAATTTTTTTCCTAAAACATACCTTTAATAAAAACATTAAACCTTAATCTTATATTTAAAAATTTACTTTGAACGTACTTGGCTATCCAGAGAAATATACTTCTCTTCACATCCTTCTTTAAATTTCCAATTTCAAACACTTGAATCAATTTTTCAAATTGATTTCCAATTTACTCTCTTTTATTCCAAAATCCATTAATTTCAGATTTTATTCCTTAATTATGATTTAAAATATTTTTAACTAAAAATACCAATTTTAGATTTCTCAAATTACTTCTTTATCCTTTTAAATAAATTTGAACTTTAAATTTAAAAAAATTCTTATTCCTTTAAAATAATATCACTTGATTTTACAATTCATTAATTTCTGTTTATTCAAAATCTTGTTTCTTTTCATACTCGAAGTTATTTATTAGTATTTTACATCACTACCATTCCCTTTTCATTTCATTCTTAATTTATTCAAATTTTCTATAATTATTTCGCTTACAAATTTACTTCCTTTATTTTCTTCCCAACAATCCAATTTATATATTTTTGGTAATTCATTATACCCAAATATATCCAATCAAACCATTACATCCAATATTCCAATATAATTTATCATAGAATATCAAATAATCACAACAGAGAATGTTAAATGATTTAAACAAATGTTGAGGGATCCAGTTGGATCCCCCAACCTGTTTTTCCTGCATCCACAGACGTTAGCACATTATAAAATACCTATCCCATAATATACCGTATCATAGCACATCAATCAATTCAACCATTCAAACAATTATTTAAATTTAATCATTTAAATTTAAATTTAGATTCAGCTGAGTGAGTTTAACTCACCTTTTCCTTTAAATTTGCAATCCACTTCATTCTCGATTTGATTCCACGATTTCAGACCTTGCATAAATATTATACTATTCATTAATATTTTGAACTAATCAAACAAGATATTTTTCCTTTTATAATTGAAGTAACTACGAATTTTATTCAAACTAATTTCCCTTTTTATAAATTACTTCCAATAATAAAAATAAAAACATATGCTAATTAAATAAGCTGACATCCTAAATACTTATATTTAAAATTGAATAACAAGTGAATATACATATTCTTTTTGAAACCACATATATGTACATATACTTATAAAATTACTTATACCGATTTAAAAATCTAAATTTTTAACTAACACTTCAATCATTTTGAAATTCCTGTACAAATTCCAAAGTTAACAGTAGGCTGGTTTTATATTCTCAAAATTATACATGTACACAAATATCCAGTGCTGGTTCTAAAAACTGATTCTTGATTAATATATATATTTTTCCATTTCCAAACCGCATAAAAAAATATTCTCAGCAAATAATAAAATAGCTACTTAATTTACTGTAAATTTCCTGATGAACAAATATAAATTCCAAGCTTTAAACTTAAAATAAATAAAAAATGTATAAATTTAAATTACCTAACTCGAATTTGGCAAACAACACTATCGAGCTCCTGCCCAATATCCCAAAATCGTGTCTTCCCGATCGATGCTGCGAGCCCCCACGTCGACGAACTCACTTCCCCAATCGAAAACCCAGTCGCAATACAAACATCAATCGACTTTACCCTCTCACATTGATGCCTCATGAGTACTCGCGTACGCCCACACTTTTCCCATCGTCGATACTCATCCCTCCACACCTCGAGACGTGAGCGCCGAACCCCATAATCCATCGCTGACGTCCTTGCCATGTCGACGCGTGCGAACGTCGTGATTTCTTTCCAGATCGACCATAGTTCGCCTCCTCCTCACAGATGGAAAGGAAAAACTTCGATCTGAACAAAGAAGGAGGTTGCAATAGTTAAAAGGGGAAGCGACTTCGTTTTTGGATTGAGGAGGACGAGAAGATATCACAATTGATTACGGCCATAAGTATATATTTTTTTCTTTACGGGTTTGAACGAATAGGTTTGAAGGGAAAAGGATTTGGAAAAACTCGAATTGCTTAGCCATTAATTTATTCTTGAACGAGACTTTAGAAATAAGGCTCGACTTAAAATATAAAAAAAAAGTGAAGAGGGAGACACGATTTGATGGTTGCATGAAGAAAACTTTAGTGATTTTGAAAAACGGCTGGAGGAAAACGTTGTCGGGAAGGATTTGACTATTCAAATAGAACAAGTATAATTGAATTCAAATTAAATTTAAATTGTCTTCAATTCGTAACTCAAAATTTCGAACTCCTATCGAGGCATGCCGCTAGGCGTTTATAATGTTATATGCCTATTTAGGACGATTGGAAAAGGTTTCGAGTCCTAATTCGATTGTATGGGGAAGTTTGCATTTTGAACCCAGTTCTTATATTAAATTTCGATTTAATTTTCAGCGCGCCTACTTAACGTACAAGCACATAACAACTCCGATCAATACGAAATTTGAAATCCGATAATAATTCAATATTACGGATCCAATGGAATTGGTTTCATTGAATCCCGAGACTGTGCCTCGGAAGGCTATTTTTAAATATCAATTTAAACGATATATTTTCAAAACTGAACAAACCAGTGTTAAATTCAAATTTACAACTTCTATTATCCTTAGTGTTATGAATATAAATTTTATAAGCCTTCAACTTATTTAAACAGGCTTAGAAATTTCAGATTCAATATTTTACCCAACTTTAACTTATTAATTCAATAATTTAATTATCAAATAAATAGCGATATTTGTAATTCAAGTTAAAATCACTCTTAAAATCGATTAAATATTCCAATTTTAAATGCTCGAAAATTCCGGGTCGTCACAGTTTCGAGGCAGACGCGCGTATAAAGGGCCGTCCGCTCATACACGGGAACATATAGGGTTATCTGTTCCACCAGGTAGGAATATATCCAAATACCAATCAATATATCATATATCGTCTAAACAATCATCATCCATCATATAATAAATTATTTCTCAGAAAGAGTGAGTTGTAGTCACATTGGTTCGAATAGCAGTTGCAGTGTTTTATTTCGAATAAAACTAGACGAGCATTTAATTTTATCCAAAATTCACACTAGCTCAAATAAATCCCAGTCTAGCTCCATAATGTACTGCTTGTCGATACAGACCCAACACAATTTGTTTCGTGCGAAACAGACCTTGTATGAAAAAGCTATGCATGTTTAAACACCACACGAATTTATAATATATTTATTCACTAATTTTTTATAACCTTTTACATTTAGGCCATTGATTTCAAACCTTAGCATCTTGGCTGTGCGCAATACCTTCTTCCCCCTCATAAAAAAATGCACGCAAGAACCCAACATCGCCATATTTCCTTGAATTTTTGCATGCACCTCGGCCACTCATATGACGATCAACGTCCACCGTTAGAACCGCCAACGCACGCACCATCATCGACCCAAGCACCATGAAGCTCGGTCTTGTGATGGTCTAGAAATGCGTGCTTGAACGCCGAACCTTTACGAACCAATTTCCATCAATCCACTTCGTTATATATGAACATAGCCGTTGAGAATGCAGATCTCATCGCCCCGTATGATTTTCGTTTGGAAAGTTTTTCGTATAATTTCATAGATTTGAAGAGATCGAAGGAAGAAAACAAGAAAATTTCGACCATTGAAAAACTTAGTGGTGGCTAACCTTAGCCTGGATTAGGGTTTTGTAAAATAGAAATTAAATTGGCGTTTTATAAAAAAATTGACAACACTATTCATCCGAAAATTTTTCGAGAAGCCATTACTTACAAAATTTTTCTCAAATGAGATAGCCGTGAGAAATGAAAATGAGAAGAAAATTTTTACGTGAAAAGAAAATGAAAACACACGGCTATACATAGGAGATGTATGTCCAAAGCAAAGAAAATGAAAGGCCAAAGGAAATGAAAAGACAAGGAAAATGAAAAGTCACAAGTTGTAAAAGCTTTTTTCTCTTCAAATTTCAAATTCTTTTAATTCAAGATAAACAAATAAAAATTAAGTATATAAAATAGAAAATGAAAAAAAAATAAAGTATAAACAAAAATAAATATATATTTTTAGAAAAAATAGAAAGTAAATAAGAAAATAGTTTATTTAATAGATACTAGAATTAAAAATTATAAACAAAAATACAATTAACATTGGAAAGTTACCACTACACGTTTAAAATATTTTTAAAAATAAAATCTTGAAATAAAATCAATTTTAAAAATATTTTCAAAATGATGTAAAATCTAATTTAAAAATATTTTCAAAAATCTAGGGTTATTACATCCACTAGGCAGGAATATATCCAAATACCAATCAATATATCATATATCATTCAAACAACCATCAATCATCATATAATAAATTATTTCTCACTTATATAAAATATCAACGAGTCAGAAAGAGTGAACTGTACTCACATTGGTTCCAATAGTATTTGAAATGTTTTATTCCGAATAAAATTAAACGAGCGTTTAGTTCTACCCAAAATTCACACTAGCTCAAATAAATCACAATCTTGCTCCATAATGTAGTGCTCGTCAATATGGACACAACACAATTCGTTTCGTGCGAAACGGACCTTGTATGAAAAAGTTACGCATTTTTAAACACCACATGAATTTATAATATATTTATTTACTATTTTTTTTAAAACCTTTTACATCCAGGCTGTTGATTTCAAACCCTAGCATCTGGGCCGTGTGCGATTCTTTCTTCCCCCTCGTAAAAAAAACGCATGCAAGAACCCAATGCCGCCACATTTCCTCGAATTTTCGCACGCACCTCGATCACTCATACGACGATCAACGTCCACCATTAGAACCGCCAACGCACACACCACCATCGGCCCAAGCACCATCAAGCTCGGTCGTTTGATGGCCTAGAATTGCGTGCTTGAACGTTGAACCTTCACGAACCAATTGTCGTCAATCGACTTCGTTGTTTACGATCATAGTCGTTGAGAATGCAGATTTCATTGCCCTCCACGATTTTTGTTTAGAAAGTTTTTCATATAATTTCATAGATTTGAAGAGATCGAGGGAAGAAAATAAGAAAATTTGGCCATTGAAAAGCTTAGTGGCGGCTAACCCTAGCCTGGATTTGGGGTTTGCAAAATAGAATATAAGTTGGCATTTTATAGAAAATTTGACGACACTATTCATCGAAATTTTATCGAACTCCAAACGAAGCGTGCTGCCTGGAGTTTATAATGTTCTACCCCTATTCCAACGCAATGGAGTATATCTCAGAAGCCAATTCGACCGTATTTGAAAGATAGGTTTTCAAATTGAATTATTTAAATTTAAAATTCGCTTAAACCGTTTTCTACGTGTTTTAGCTTACCCCGGACAAACCATAAATCCGATTGACACACGAAATTTGAAATTTTACAGTAAATTAACATTACGGATCCAATGAAACTAGTTTCGTCGAAATCTGAGACTGTTTGAAAAACAACCATTTTCACTCGTCAATTTAAATATTAAAATATTCAATTGGTTCAATTTAACTTTTAAATCAATTTTAAAATTTCTGTAACATCATTCTAATTCAAATAAGATTTGATTCAACCTTATAAATCATTTTTATTCATATTAAATCCAAATATCAATTATTTCTACAATTTCAAATATTAAATTGGCAATTTAATTATCCAATTAAATCTAGATATTCGAAATATAATTTATTCAGCTTAAAAAATTTATTTTTGAATATTTAAAATTAATTAAATATACGAATTTCAAATGTCGGAAATTCTGGATCGTTACAAAACTTGTATATATATGTATATTTCGACACTTTGTTATAAATAATATACACATATATATATTTATATACATATATGTATGTATATATATTTTGTATGCAAGGTGGTTGCTATATACATAGTGTATGGTGGATAATTTCATATTAGTTGTATATATTTTGCTCATTCTTTGACATACAATATATATGTTAGTACGGTTCTTGCATATTTGATTCGAAATTTAGTTACTATATATATGTTAGAATTTATACGGTACATATATAATATGTATGAAATCTACAGTTTACAATTTTAGGTATTAATTTTTTTATGTATATAGATCCCTAAGTCTATATGAGCTTTGAGTTTAAGTTTATATAAATTGTTTTATATTACTGTAGGATATGTACAACAATACTTCCATATTATATAGATTTATAGTTATGCTGCTTGTATGGTACATGTGATGCCCCACCTCTATACTCACGCTAGCCAAGAACACTACGGAGTAATGTCGTCAACTAGCGCGGAGAATAAGGCTGTTGAGGAGCGACCATCTGTATAATTGCTTTGTGCGAGTACCGATATGCCAGATAAAAATATAACTTGCATTCAAAGGGGGAATCCGACATGCCGATACAAACTCAAAGCTACTACACAGTGGCTATAATATCTTCGGAAACAAATATAGAAATAAGCATAACATAAATCTATTTAACAGATTAAGAATGTCGAAGATGAATAGTCCACTCGGGTAGGGAATATGGCTTCATAAAAGGAATAGAGCCAATCCTTTCACAAAAATCAATTCCGAAGTCCAAGTAACGCATAACATGCAAATCGGCTCGGAAAGAAAAATCACATAAAATAATCTCGACATCCAATCAAAGAAATCGATACCGAATCCATCAAAGTGGAAATACCCAAAAATTTCAAAAATAGAAGTTATCAAAGTCGACAAAGGTGATAACAACTAATCGGAGAAGAAGAATCGATTAAAGATTGGAAAAGCAAAGCAAAACGAGCATAAATTGGTAAAACAGGGAAATAGGAGCAGGTCCGTCGACTGAACTCTCTGACTCGGTCGACCAGACCAGAAAACAGAGAAGTGCTTGGTAGAAGGTTGGTCGACCGGCATACGGTGTCGGGTCGACCGAACCCTGTTTCCAGCACTTCTCAGCCTATCCAAACAAGGGCCAATCTCGACCAAATTTCAATCGTTCGAGCAACGACGCTAGGGGTTTATGCCAATCGACTACCCGGCCCTATATGCTCCTCGATGGATCACCAAAAGCATGATAAAACATTAAAGTTAGGATTTTAAAGCTTTGAACCCAAAACACTAAAAATTGGAATATTCACAAAACCAATCCAAATCAAAATCAAATGCACATGAATAAGTGTTAGGAATTCATACCTAACAATCAAAGATAATCATAGACAAAGATGTGAGATTAAAAATCTCACCTTTAAACCCAAAGAACAAGTAAGAAGAAGCTATAGAGCAAGGAAAGGACAAAAACTCTTCAATTTCAACCCAAGAAGCTTCAATCTAACCTTACAAGTAAAATATTTCCTAATTTAGGTTTAGGAAATTCCGAAATTGAAAGGAGAATGAGTTGGAGAGGAAGAAGGAGATGCTTACTAATGGCTTCTCTTAGAATTTGGAGCTTGATCTTGGATTTGCAAATGAACTAGGGCTTGGAATTCTAATTTCCAATCTTTTCCTCCATTATTCTCTTGAGCTTGATAGAGTTAGGAAACGAGGAATGAATGAAGAGAAGTGGAGAGGGGTTGCGTTCATATAACCAGAATTGGGCTAATGGGCTGAACCCAACCCAAAGCCCTATAGAAAAAGTAGCAAAAATCAACTAACTCCAAACATACCGAAGCTTATACTCAAAAAGGTTGCAAATGGCATTTTGAACTCAATGGGGGTGGTCTTGAGTCCTAATTCGACTGTTTGCAAAAAGTAACTTTTCGGACTATAATCCGACTAACGGTGAAATATTTAAATAAAATATTTAAATACTCAATCGCAAAATATGCGGGTTGTTACAATATATAATTTTTTTTAGTCGGTAGCTTCATTCATCCAATGGGTTTGAAGAATAAAAATGATGCCATCAAGTTGGAATCGGAATCGCAAAGAAAAAATACAAATCCGTTTAACAGAATAAGAACGTCGAAGATGAATAGTCCACTCGGGGCATGGAATATGGCTTCATAAAAAAATAGAGCCAATCCTTTCACAAAAATCAATTCTGAAGTCTAAGTAATGCATAACATGCAAATCGGCTTGAAAATAAAAATCACATAAAATAATCGCCACATCCAAACAACGCAGATTGAGTGTTGCGGATCCACCAACTGGATTCGCAATTCTCAAAGAAGTCATCAAGTCCAAAATATTTAAAGAAAAAGAATCAACAAGTTCTTTTAATATAAAATAATTCATATCAACAAGAACTCGAAAAAGATAATCACAAAACAAATGAAATCAAGGATTGAATGAGAAATACCTTGACCAAGAGAAGAGTTGCTAGGAGTTTGCACAACATTCAGCTCTCTTTTCCCATTGCTTAGAAGTTTGGGGTAAGAAGATAAAAGATGACCCGGATTCTTGCAATAGCGACAAGTAGAGGGTTTTGGACACTTAATTACAAAGTGTTCCCTAGAATTGCAATTGTAGCATCCTCCACGATTAGGGATTGGAGTCTTTGCTACGGAAATTTCCTGCTTCCCTTTCTTGTTGGGATTAGGGCTTTTGAACTTAATATGCCTCTTCTTGGAAATCCCAATATCACTATCACCTCCTTTACCAACCTCTTCATGTAGAAGAGTAACATCCACAAGCTGATTGAAAGGAACTTTAAGTTTCAGAGGTAGAACCATTTTGGGGTTCTTACTCAAAGCACAGATAAACTCTTGATTCTTTACAAGATCCAAAAGTTGTTGGGCAGACATGAATGTGCCATCCAGAGAAGGGCTACTGGATTGACCAGCGCTAGGACTGCCAGAACTTACCATTTCTTCTTCTATAAGAAAGAAAGAAAGAAGAAGGAAAAGGTTATTCACAAAATGAATATCAAACAATAATGATTGATAAAACACGGAATCACAAAGGAAAATAGGATAGAATGGTTCAAAGACCCGAATAAAATCCTAAGGCATTACTCCTAAGATGGACTTAGGACGATGATCCTTGTTAAATTATTCTACATGTTTCTGAAGTTTGGCTCTGATACCAAGCTGTGGCGCCCCACCTCTATACCCATGCTAGCCAAGAACACTACGGAGTAATGTCGTCAATTAGCACGGAGAATAAGGCTGTAGAGGAGTGACCATCTGTATAATTGCCTTTTGGAGTACCGATATGCCAGATAAAAATATAACTTGCATTAAAAGGGGGAATCCGACATGCCGATACAAACTCGAAGCTACTACACAGTGGCTATAATATCTTCGGAAACAAATATAGAAATAAGCATAACATAAATCAGTCACAGAAGTTCATATCTCAAAGGCGGAAACAGATATGAATACTACACATGAAAGTGTACATCAGAGTAGTGATCAAACAAGATCCACAATATCACAAAAGAATAGTTACAAGTGCTACACAAGAGAATAAGTATACATCATAGAGTCTATATCTAAAATATATACAACAAAATGAACTACTAATCTAAGTAGTTAGGCAAAAGTCAGAAAAGTAATCCCAGATGAGAAGTCAAGAGGAAGCACCTGTAACATCTCGGTCTGACCCGAGTATTATTTAATAAGAAAATAATAAACGGATCAGTCTAGCTATAAATATCAGATGAAATGATATAGAATAAGAGATACGAAAAAATCGTATAATAACCAAAATGCCATACTATGATAAGTATGTAATTGAAAATCAACAAGAGATTTATCAATATCACAAGAATCTTCTCAAAGATAAAAAGGAATGTCATACTCTATATTTTTATTCACAAAAAGTTAATGACACACAAATTCACCAATGCACAAATAATGATAAAGCTTATCAATGTAAATCATGAAAATTGGTGAAACAAAAATTCTTGAAATTAATCAATAGAAATCCAGAAATCACAAAAAGGGGAAAGAGGTCTGTCACTAGAACGGGAGCATAAAAACTCACCAATATGTATATCACTAAACGGAAAGCTATTCCATGGTTGCGAACCATTAATTTTGAGCCGAGGCTACACTAAAACGGCCCGAAGACCGTGAGCCGATGCTCTACTAAAATGGTCCGAAGACCATGAGCCGAAGCTTCACTAAAACGGCCCGAAGACCATGAGTCGAAGCTCCACTAAAACGGCCCGAAGACCATGAGCCGAAGCTACACTAAAACGGCCCGAAGACCACGGGTCGCAGCCCCAACAAGCCGAAGCTCCACTAAAAATGGGTTTTAGTCTCCCTCGCAGACAAAGAGACATCGCACATTGCTAGTCTACATCACAAATGATCATCATTGATCGATATGTGTAATTTACACTAAGCTAGTAAATAAATGAGTTTAGCTTCATGTCCCACAACCACTTGCTTAACTTAATTGTTTACGAACAAATTGCAGACTTCCACTCGAGGTTAAGTGTAAATTACGCTAAGCTAGTAAATATATGAGTTTAGCTTTATGTCCCATAACCACTAGCTTAACTTAAATATTTACGAACAGATTGTAGATTTCCACTCGAAAATTGTCACAAGAGATTCAATCGAACAAATCCAAGAATTAACCGACGAAGTAAACGTAAGCTTTTCATACCACTTGTTTTACTAAGCCGTTTAATTAGATTTCTCATAGGAATGAGGTAAAGGTTTGTGTATACTAATAGATTGGAAAACGGTTTAAGAAACGAGCTTTGGAATAAAATAGAGTTGAAATCGTTTTGATGAAAGAATTTTGATATTTACTACTAGTATTGAAAACCTTTATATTTTTTAAAAAGTGACAAATCACAAAAATGTTTGTAGAACAATCAATCATTAAAATTCACATTCGAAGACATGAATAAAAATCCAATGAGATCGATACCGAATCCACCTGTGGAAATACCCAAAAATTTCAAAAATAGAAGTTATCAAAGTCGACAAAGGTGATAACAACTAATCGGAGAAGTAGAATCAATTAAAGACTGGAGAAGCAAAGCAAAACGAGCATAAATAGGCAAAACAGGAAAATAGGAGCAGGTCGGTCGACTGAACTCTCTGAGTCGGTCGACCGGACCAGAAAACAGAGAAGTGCTCTGGTAGTAGGTCGGTCGACCGGCCTACCGTGTTCGGTCGACCGAACCCTGTTTCCAGCACTTCTCAGCCTATCCAAACAAGGGCTAATCTCAACCAAATTGCAATCGTTCGAGGAACGACGCTAAGGGTTTATGACAATCGACTACCCGGCCCTATATGCTCCTCGATGCATCACCGAAAGCATGATCAAACATCAAAGTTTGGATTTTAAAGATTTGAACCCAAAACACTAAAAATTAGAATATTCACAAAACCAATCCTAATCAAAATCAAATGCACATGAATAAGTGTTAGGATTTCATACCTAACAATCAAAGGTAATCATAGACAAAGATGTGAGATTAAAAATCTCACCTTTAAACCCAAAGAACAAGTAAGAAGAAGCTATAGAGCAACGCAAGGACAAACACTCTTCAATTCCAACCCAAGAAGCTTCAATCTAAGCTTACAAGTGAAAATTTTCCTAAGTGAGGTTTAGGAAATTCTGAAATTGAAAGGAGAATGAGTTGGAGAAGAAGAAGGAGATGCTTACTAATGGCTTCTCTTAGAATTTGGAGCTAGAGCTTGGATTTTGCAAATGAACTAGGGCTTGGAATTCTAATTTCCGATCTTTTCTCCCATTATTCTCTTGAGCTTGAGAGAGTTAGGAAATGAGGAATGAATGAAGAGAAGTGGAGAGGGGTTGGCTTAATATAACCAGAGTTGGGCAAATGGGCTGAACCCAACCCAAAGCCCGATAGAAAAAGTAGCATAAATCAACTTACTCCAAACATATCGAAGCTTATACTCAAAAAGTTGCAAACGACATTTTGAACTCAATGGGGGTGGTCTCGAGTCCTAATTCGACTGTTTGCAAAAAGTAACTTTTCGGACTATAATCCGACTAACGGTAAAATATTTAAATAAAATATTTAAATACTCAATCGTAAAATATGCGGGTTGTTGCAGACTCCCCTCCTTAAAGAAATTGCGTCCTCGCAATATTTAAGAAGAAAATAAAGAGTAACAACCATAAAAGCATAACAACACAAAAGAAAATTTGAAATAAGAAGTTCACCATAAAGAGCACGAAAGAATAAGTCTGAATGTGATCGCTCGATGAATTCTCAATATTACCAAGAGCAATCCTTAGGAATTGAGAACCGTTGAACTTTCACAGGAAGAACATCTTTATTTCGATGGTGCTCAACCTCCGAAGCAAGGATGTGAATAGAATATTGCTCCCAAGTCAAATCTGGTGAAACTTCACTTCTTCAATAATACCGGGCTCAAGAATAAAAACCGGAATCCGTAAGGCATTTCCACAGTAGAAAGACGTGAGAAAACATCATGAATAACAGAAAATTGAGCTGGTGCAACGACGTAGTATAAAAACAGTACGCCCGAGAAACTAGAAACTCGAATAATTTGGAACAACGGCGTAGTACAATGACGGTACGCCAGATGAACCAAAGCTCGAATAATTTCGAAACACCGACGCAGTACAAACGGTACGTCAAATGAACCGAAGCTCCAATAATTCAGAACACCGACGCAGTACAAACGGTACGTCAAATGAACCGAAGCTCAAATAATTCGGAACACCGACGCAGTACAAACGGTACATCAAATGAACTGAAGCTCAATAATTCGGTACACCGACGCAATACAAACGGTACGTCAGTTGAACCGAAGCCCTGGGACATCGATGTAGTACAATAACGGTACATCCGATGAACTGAACACCATAAAAGAACACCGAACGCTGGCCCATAAAAGAAATGAGATGAAGCTCAATAAAACGAAGTATATCGAAACTTCCGATGTTGGTAAAATGATAATTCCATTTGGACATCATCAAAGAAACAACCACTTGTTGTTTACAACAAAGTGCATTGGCAACACGATTCCCCTTTCCGGGAATATACAAAGAATATCAAGATCATAAAATGCAAGGAAGTCGATCCAATATTAAGTTCATTATGAGAAAATAAATATTCCAAAGATTTATGATCGGGGTAGAGAACAAATTTCTCACCCAAAAATAATGATGCCAAATTTTTAAATGCGAAATCAATAGCCACGAGCACTAGATCATGAGTGGCATATCTAGTCTCAATAGGCATTAATGATTTAGAAGCATAAACGATAGAACATTCTCATTCGCAAGAGAACGGCACCCAAACCAATAAAACTAGCATCGGTAGAAACAGTGAAATCTTGGTTCCCCTCGGGAATCACAAGAATAAGAGTACCGGAAAAGAGTTCTTCTAAATAATCTTCTTTCCCGAAAAGCTAAAACTTTCAAAATCACAATTATCTTTATGTAATAATCTTTCTAGGAAAATTTACCTTTTTACAAGTCAATTTACTGCGTCTGATTGTCTCGTCAAAGCGTTTAGGAAATTCCTGTCGATAACGTTGATCAAGCGCATCGACCAGAATTCTTAAAGCACTCAACGGGCAATACAAACACAAAATCATCCTCTATATGAAAACATGTTTCTTAAAAACCTTTAAGAATATTCTTTGCTCATCTAAGAGAAAAATAAAATTGTACTTATAAATAAATCTTATGAAAAAGATTTACATAATTTTAAATTGTTGTTTTCATCCAAAATCAATGTATACAAGAATGGAGTGGTCGAGATCGTAGAATACTTGATTCATAAAATGGATGAAATAAGCTGGACAAACTGAATGACATAATAAGTCATTCATAAGAATCATAACGAGTGCGGAATGCGGTAAGTGGAATGCTAACTCCTGCGACTCGTAGTAAATGAAAATCGATGGCAAGGTCGAACTAAAAAGACCTTAACACCACACAAGATATTTCTTAGGTGATGATCCTAAGACAAACTCAAAAAAAATACAGGATGATTCCACAAACTACCCGAATGAGAAAAATAACATTTTCCTCATCCTGTGGGTTTGAAGAATAAAAATGATGCCATCAAGTTTGAATCGGTATCACAAAGAAAAAATACAAATCTATTTAACAGATTAAGAATGTCGAAGATGAATAGTCCACTCGGGTATGGAATATGGCTTCATAAAAAGAATAGAGCCAATCCTTTCACAAAAATCAATTTCGAAGTCCAAGTAACGCATAACATGCAAATCGGCTCGGAAAGAAAAATCACATAAAATAATCTCGACATCCAAACAAAGCAGATTGAGTGTTGCAGATCCACCAACTGGATTCACAATTCTCAAAGAAGTCATCAAGCCCAAAATATTTAAAGAAAAAGAATCAATAAGTTCTTTTGATATAAAATAATTCATATCAAAAAGAACTCGAAAAAGATAATCAAAAAACAAATGAAATCAAGGATTGAATGAGAGATACCTTGACCAAGAGAAGAGCTTCTAGGAGCTTGCACAACATTCAACTTTCTTTTCCTTTTGCTTAGAAGTTTGGGGCAAGAAGATAAAAGATGACCCAGATTCTTGCAATAGCGACAAGTAGAGGGTTTTGGACACTTAATTATAAAGTGTTCCTTAGAATTGCAATTGTAGCATCCTCCATGATTAGGGATTGGAGTCTTTGCTACGGAAGTTTCCTACTTCCCTTTCTTGTTGGGATTAGGGCTTTTGAACTTAATATGCCTCTTCTTGGAAATCCCAATATCACTATCACCTCCTTTACCAACCTCTTCATGTCGAAGAGTAACATCCACAAGCTGATTGAAAGAAACTTCAAGTTTCAAAGGTAGAACCATTTTGGGGTTCTTACTCAAAGCACAAATAAACTCTTGATTCTTTACAAGATCCAAAAGTTGTTGGGCAGACATGAATGCGCCATCCAGAGAAGGGCTACTGGATTGACCAGCGCTAGGACTGCCAGAACTTACCATTTCTTCTTCTATAAGAAAGAAAGAAAGAAGAAGGAAAAGGTTATTCACAAAATGAATATCAAACAATAATGATTGATAAAACACGGAATCACAAAGGAAAATAGGATAGAATGGTTCAAAGACCCGAATAAAATCCTAAGGCATTACTCCTAAGATGGACTTAGGACGATGATCCTTGTTAAATTATTCTACATGGTTCTGAAGTTTGGCTCTGATACCAAGCTGTGGCGCCCCACCTCTATACCCATGCTAGCCAAGAACACTACGGAGTAATGTCGTCAATTAGCACGGAGAATAAGGCTGTAGAGGAGTGACCATCTGTATAATTGCCTTTTGGAGTACCGATATGCCAGATAAAAATATAACTTGCATTAAAAGGGGGAATCCGACATGCCGATACAAACTCGAAGCTACTACACAGTGGCTATAATATCTTCGGAAACAAATATAGAAATAAGCATAACATAAATCAGTCACAGAAGTTCATATCTCAAAGGCGGAAACAGATATGAATACTACACATGAAAGTGTACATCAGAGTAGTGATCAAACAAGATCCACAATATCACAAAAGAATAGTTACAAGTGCTAAACAAGAGAATAAGTATACATCATAGAGTCTATATCTAAAATGTATACAACAAAATGAACTACTAATCTAAGTAGTTAGGCAAAAGTTAGAAAAGTAATCCCAGATGAGAAGTCAAGAGGAAGCACCTGTAACATTTCGGTCTGACCCGAGTATTATTTAATAAGAAAATAATAAACGGATCAGTCTAGCTATAAATATCAGATGAAATAATATAGAATAAGAGATATGACAAAATCGTATAATAACCAAAATGCCATACCATGATAAGTATGTAACTGAAAATCAACAAGAGATTTATCAATATCACAAGAATCTTCTCAAAGATAAAAAGGAATGTCATACTCTATATTTTTATTCACAAAAAGTTAATGACACACAAATTCACCAATGCACAAATAATGATAAAGCTTATCAATGTAAATCATGAAAATTGGTGAAACAAAAATTCTTGAAATCAATCAATAGAAATCCAGAAATCACAAAAAGGGGAAAGAGGCCTGTCACTAGAACGGGAGCATAAAAACTCACCAACATGTGTATCACTAAAACGGAAAGCTATTCCATGGTTGCGAACCATTAATTTTGAGACGAACTACACTAAAACGGCCCAATGACCATGAGCCGAAGCTCCACTAAAACAGCCCGAAGACCATGAGCCGAAGCTTCACTAAAACGGCCCAAAGACCACGAGTCGAAGCTTCACTAAGACGGCCCGAAGACCATGAGCCGAAGCTACACAAAAACGGCCCGAAGACCACGGGTCGCAGCCCCACCAAGCCGAAGCTCCATTAAAAACGGATTTTAGTCTCCCTTGTAGACAAAGAGACATCGCACATTGCTAGTCTAAATCACAAATGATCATCATTGACCGATAAGTGTAATTTACACTAAGCTAGTAAATAAATGAGTTTAGCTTCATGTCCCACAACCACTTGCTTAACTTAATTATTTACGAACAAATTGTAGACTTCCACTCGAGGTTAAGTATAAATTACGCTAAGCTAGTAAATATATGAGTTTAGCTTCATGTCCCATAACCACTAGCTTAACTTAAATATTTACGAACAGATTGTAGATTTCCACTCGAAAATTGTCACATGAGATTCAATCGAACAAGTCCAAGAATTAACCGACGAAGTAAACATAAGCTTTTCATACCACTTGTTTTACTAAGCCGTTTAATTAGATTTCTCATACGAATGAGGTAAAGGTTTGTATATATTAATAGATTGGAAAACGGTTTAAGAAACGAGCTTTGGAATAAAATAGAGTTGAAATCGTTTTGATGAAAGAATTTTGATATTTACTGCTAGTATTGAAAACCTTTATATTTTTTAAAAAGTGACAAATCACAAAAATGTTTGTAAAACAATCAATCACTGAAATTCACATTCGAAGACGTGAATAAAAATCCAAAGAGATCGATACCGAATCCATCAAAGTGGAAATACCCAAAAATTCCAAAAATAGAAGTTATCAACGTCGACAAAGGTGATAACAACTAATTGGAGAAGAAGAATCAATTAAAGATTGGAGAAGCAAAGCAAAACGAGCAAAAATAGGCAAAACAGGGAAATAGGAGCAGGTCGGTCGACTGAACTCTCTGAGTCGGTCAACCGGACCAGAAAACAGAGAAGTGCTCTGGTAGTAGGTCGGTCGACCGGCCTACCGTGTTCGGTCGGCCGAACCCTGTTTCCAGCACTTCTCTGGTTATCCAAACAAGGACCAATCTCAACCAAATTGCAATCGTTCGAGCAACGGCTCTAAGGGTTTATGCCAATCGACCACCCGGCCCTATATGCTCCTCGATGCATCTCCAAAAGCATGATCAAACATCAAAGTTAGGATTTTAAAGTTTTGAACCCAAAACACTAAAAATTGGAATATTCACAAAACCAATCCAAATCAAAATCAAATGCATATGAATAAGTGTTTGGAATTCATACCTAACAATCAAAGATAATCATAGACAAAGATGTGAGATTAGAAATCTCACCTTTAAACCCAAAGAACAAGTAAGAAGAATCTATAGAGCAAGGCAAGGACAAACACTCTTCAATTCCAACCCAAGAAGCTTCAATCTAAGCTTACAAGTAAAATATTTCCTAAGTTAGGTTTAGGAAATTCTGAAATTGAAAGGAGAATGAGTTGCAGAAGAAGAAGGAGATGCTTACTAATGGCTTCTCTTAGAATTTGGAGCTAGAGCTTGGATTTTGCAAATGAACTAGGGATTGGAATTCTAATTTTCAATCTTTTCCTCCATTATTCTCTTGAGCTTGATAGAGTTAGGAAATGAGGAATGAATGAAGAGAAGTGGAGAGGGGTTGGGTTGATATAACCAGAATTGGGCAAATGGGCTGAACAAAACCCAAAGCCCTATAGAAAAAGTAGAAAAAATTAACTTACTCCAAACATATCGAAGCTTATACTCAAAAAGGCTGCAAACGACATTTTGAACTCAATGGGGGTGGTCTCGAATCCTAATTCGACTTTTTGCAAAAAGTAACTTTTCAGACTATAATCCGACCAACGATAAAATATTTAAATAAAATATTTAAATAGTCAATTGTAAAATATGCGGGTTGTTACAGACTCCCCTCCTTAAAGAAATTGCGTCCTCGCAGTATTTAAGAAGAAAATAAAGAGTAACAACCATAAAAGCATAACAACACAAAAGAAAATTTGAAATAAGAAGTTTACCATAAAGAGCACGAAAGAATAAGTCCGAATGTGATCGCACGATGAATTCTCAAGATTCCCAAGAGCAATCCTTAGGATTTGAGAACCATTGAACTTTCACAAGAAGAACATCTTTATTTCGAAGGTGCTCAACGTCCGAAGCAAGGATGCAGATAGAATATTGCTCCTAAGTCAAATCTGGTGAAACTTCACTTTCTTCACTAATACCGGACTCAAGAATAAAAAGAGAATCCGTAGGGCATTTCCGTAGTAGAAAGACGTGAGAAAACGCCATGAATTACAGAAAATTAAGCTCGTCCAACGACGTAGTATAAAAACAGTACGACCGAGAAACTAGAAACTCGAATAATTTGGAACAGCGGCGTAGTACAATGACGGTACGCCAGAAAAACCAGAGCTCGAATAATTTCGAAACACCGACGCAGTACAAACGGTACGTCAAATGAACCGAAGCTCAAATAATTCGAAACACCGACGCAGTAAAAACGGTATGTCAAATGAACCGAAGCTGAAATAATTCGGAACATCAACTCATTACAAACGGTACGTCAAATGAACCGAAGCGCCGGGACATCGATGTAGTACAATAATGGTACATCCGATGAACTGAACACCATAAAAGAACATCGGACGCTAGCCCATAAAAGAAATGGGATGAAGCTCAATAAAACGAAGTATATCTAAATGTCCGATGTTGGTAAAATGATCATTCCATTTGGACATCATCAAAGAAACAACCACTTGTTGTTTACAACAAAGTGCATTGGCAACACGTTTCCCATTTCCGGGAATATACAAAGAATATCAAGATCATAAAATGCGATGAAGTCGATCCAATATTAATTTCCTTATGAGAAAATAAATATTCCAAAGATTTATGATCAGGGTAGAGAAAAAATTTAGCAACCAAAAATAATGATGCCAAATTTTTAAAAGAGAAATCAATAGCCACGAGCACTAGATCATGTGTGGCATATCTAGTCTCAATAGGCACTAATGGTTTAGAAGCATAAATGATAGAACATTCTCATTCGCAAGAGAACGACACCCAAACCAATACAACTAGCATCGGTAGAAACAGTGAAATCTTGGTTCCCCTCGGGAATCACAAGAGTAAGAGTACCGGAAAAGAGTTCTTTTAAATAATCTTCTTTCGCGAAAAGATAAAACTTTCAAAGTCACAATTATCTTTATGTAATAATCTTTCTAGGAAAATTACCTTTTTACAAGTCAATTTACAATGTCTGATTGTCTCGTCAAAGCGTTTAGAAATTCCTATCGACAACGTTGATCAAGCGCATCGACCAAAATTCTTAAAGCACTCAACGGGCAATACAATCACAAAATCATCCTCTATATGATAAAAATGTTTCTTAAAAACCTTTAAGAATATTCTTTGCTCGTCTAAGAGAAAAATAAAATTGTACTTATAAATAAATCTTATGAAAAAGATTTACATAATTTTAAATTGTTGTTTTCATCCAAAATCAATGTATACAAGAACGGAGTCGTCGAGATCGTAGAATACTGGATTCATAAAATGGATGAAATAAGCTGGACAAACTGAATGGCATAATAAGTCATTCATAAGAATAATAATGAGTGCGGAATGCGGTAAGTGGAATGCTAACTCCCGCGACTCGTAGCAAATGAAAATCAGTGGCAAGGTTGAACTAAAAAGACCTTAACACCACACAAGATATTGCTTAGGTGATGATCCTAAGACAAACTCAAAAAAATATCGGAAGATTCCACAAACTATCCGAATGAGAAAAATAACATTTTGCTCGTCCTATGGGTTTGAAGAATAAAAATGATGCCATCAAGTTGGAATCGGAATCGCAAAGAAAAAATACAAATCCGTTTAACAGAATAAGAATGTCGAAGATGAATAGTCCACTCGGGACATGGAATATGGCTTCTTAAAAAAATAGAGCCAATCCTTTCACAAAAATCAATTCTGAAGTCTAACTAATGCATAACATGCAAATCGGCTTGAAAAGAAAAATCACATAAAATAATCTCCACATCCAAACAATGCAGATTGAGTGTTGCGGATCCACCAACCGGATTCCAATTCTCAAAAAAGTCATCAAGCCTAAAATATTTAAAGAAAAAGAATCAACAAGTTCTTTTGATATAAAATAATTCATATCAATAAGAACTCGAAAAAGATAATCACAAAACAAATGATATAAAGGATTGAATGAGAAATACCTTGACCAAGAGAAGAGTTGCTAGGAGCTTGCACAACATTCAGCACTCTTTCCCCTTGCTTAGAAGTTTGGGGCAAGAAGATAAAAGATGACCCGGATTCTTGCAATAGCGACAAGTAGAGGGTTTTGGACACTTAATTACAAAGTGTTCCTTAGAATTGCAATTGTAGCATCCTCCACGATTAGGGATTGGAGTCTTTGCTTCGGAAGTTTCCTGCTTCCCTTTCTTGTTGGGATTATGGCTTTTGAACTTAATATGCCTCTTCTTGGAAATCCCAATATCACTATCACCTCCTTTACCAACCTCTTCATGTCGAAGAGTAACATCCACAAGCTGATTGAAAGGAACTTCAAGTTTCAAAGGTAGAACCATTTTGGGGTTCTTACTCAAAGCACAGATAAACTCTTGATTCTTTACAAGATCCAAAAGTTGTTGGGCAGACATGAATGCGCCATCCAGAGAAGGGCTACTAGATCGACCAGCGCTAGGACGGCCAGAACTGACCATTTCTTCTTCTTTAAGAAAGAAAGAAAGAAGAAGAAAAAGGTTATTCACAAAATGAATATCAAACGATAATGATTGATAAAATAAGGAATCACAATGGAAAATAGGATAGAACGGTTCAAAGACCCGAATATAATCCTAAGGCACGACTTCTAAGATGGACTTAGGACGATGATCCTTGTTAAATTATTCTACATGGTTCCGATGTTTGGCTCTGATACCAAGCTATGACGCACCACCTCTATACCCACGCTAGCCAAGAATACTATGGAGTAATGTCGTCAACTAGCACGGAGAATAAGGCTGTTGAGAAGCGACCATCTGTATAATTGCTTTATGCGAGTACCGATATGCCAGATAAAAATATAACTTGCATTCAAAGGGGGAATCCGACATGCGGATACAAACTCAAAGCTACTACAAAGTGGCTATAATATCTTCGGAAACAAATATAGAAATAAGCATAACATAAATCAGTCACAGAAGTTCATATCTCAATGGCGGAAACAGATATGAATACTACACATGAAAGTGTACATCAGAGTAGTGGTCAAACAAGATCCACGATATCACAAAAGGTAGTTACAAGTTCTACACAAGAGAATAAGTATACATCATAGAGTCTATATCTCAAATGTGTACAACAAAATGAGCTACTAATCTAAGTAGTTAGGCAAAAGTCAGAATAGTAATCCCAGATGAGAAGTCAAGAGGAAGCACCTGTAACATCTCGGTCTGACCCGAGTATTATTTAATAAGAAAATAATAAACGGATCAGTCTAGCTATAAATATCAGATGAAATGATATAGAATAAGAGATATGAAAAAATCGTATAATAACCAAAATGCCATACCATGATATGTATGTAATTGAAAATCAACAAGAGATTAATCAATATCACAAGAATCTTCTCAAAGATAAAAAGGAATGTCATACTCTTTATTTTTATTCACAAAAAGTTAATGAAACACAAATTCACCAATGCACAAGCAATGATAAAGCTTATCAACGTAAATCTCGAAAATTGGTGAAACACAAATTTTAGAAATCAATCAATAGAAATCCAGAAATCACAAAAAGGGGAAAGAGGCATGTCACTAGAACGGGAGCATAAAAACTCACCAACACGTATATCACTAAAACGGAAAGCTATTCCATGGTTGCGAACCATTAATTTTGAGCCGAGGCTCCACTAAAACGGCCCGAAGACCATGAGCCGAAACTCCACTAAAACGGCCCGAAGACCATGAGCCGAAGCTCCACTAAAACGGCCCGAAGACCATGAGCCGAAGCTCCACTAAAACTGCCCGAAGACCATGGGTCGCAGCCCCACCAAGCCGAAGCTCCACTAAAAACGGGGTTTAGTCTCCCTCGCAGACAAAGAGACATCGCACATTGCTAGTCTAAATCACAAAATGATCATCATTGATCGATAAGTGCAAATTACACTAAGCTAGTAAATAAATGAGTTTAGCTTCATGTCCCAGAACCACTAGCTTAACTTAATTATTTACGAACAAATTGTAAGACTTCCACTTGAGGTTAAGTGTAAATTACGCTAAGCTCATAACTATATGAGTTTAGCTTCATGTCCCATAACCACTAGCTTAACTTAAATATTTACGAACAGATTGTAAATTTCCACTCGAAAATTGTCACAAGAGATTCAATCGAACAAGTCCAAGAATTAACCGACGAAGTAAACGCAAGCATTTCATACCACTTGTTTTACTAAGCCGTTTAATTAGATTTCTCATACGAATGAGGTAAAGGTTTGTATATACTAATTGATTGGAAAACAGTTTAAGAAACGAGCTTTGTAATAAAATAGAGTTGAAATCGTTTTGATGAAAGAATTTTGATATTTACTACTAGTATTGAAAACCGTTATATTTTTTAAAACGTGATAAATCACAAAAATTATTGTAGAACAATCAATCACTAAAATTCACATTCGAAGACGTGAATAAAAATCTAAAGAAATCGATACTGAATCCATCAAAGTGGAAATACCCAAAAATTCCAAAAATGGAAGTTATCAAAGTCGACAAAGGTGATAACAACTAATCGAAGAAGAAGAATCGATTAAAGATTGGAAAAGCAAAGCAAAACGAGCATAAATTGGCAAAACATGGAAATAGGAGCAGGTCGGTTCACTGAACTCTATGATTCGGTCGACCGGACCAGAAAACAGAGAAGTGCTTCGGTAGAAGGTCGGTCGACCGGCATACCGTGTTCGGTCGACCGAACCCTGTTTCCAGCACTTCTCTGCCTATCCAAACAAGGACCAATCTCGACCAAATTTCAATCGTTCGAGCAACGACGCTAGGGGTTTATGCCAATCGACTACCCGACCCTATATGCTCCTCGATGCATCACCAAAAGCATGATCAAACATCAAAGTTAGGATTTTAAAGATTTGAACCCAAAACACTAAAAATTGGAATATTCACAGAACCAATCCAAATCAAAATCAAATGCACATGAATAAGTGTTAGGAATTCATACCTAACAATCAAAGATAATCATAGACAAAGATGTGAGATTAAAAATCTCACCTTTAAACCCAAAGAACAAGTAAGAAGAAGCTATAGAGCAAGGCAAGGACAAATACTCTTCAATTTCAACCCAAGAAGCTTAAATCTAAGCTTACAAGTAAAATATTTCCTAATTTAGGTTTAGGAAATTCTGAAATTGAAAGGAGAATGAGTTGGAGAAGAAGAAGGAGTTGCTTACTAATGGCTTCTCTTAGAATTTGGAGCTAGTGCTTGGATTTGCAAATGAACTAGGGCTTGGAATTCTAATTTTAATATTTTCCTCCACTATTCTCTTGAGCTTGATAGAGTTAGGAAATGAGGAATGAATGAAGAGAATTGGAGAGGGGTTGGGTTGATATACCAGAATTGGGCAAATGGGCTGAACCCAACCCAAAGCCCTATAGAAAAAGTAGAAAAAATCAACTTACTCCAAACATATCGAAGCTTATACTCAAAAAGGTTGCATATGGAATTTTGAACTCAATGGGGGTGGTCACGAGTCCTAATTCGACTGTTTGCAAAAGTAACTTTTCGGACTATAATCCGACTAACGGTGAAATATTTAAATAAAATATTTAAATACTCAATCGTAAAATACGCGAGTTGTTACAGTATATAATTTTTTTTAGTCGGTAGCTATAATATGATAGTTGATATTTTGATCAAATTTTATAAGTTCTGGTTGTACAAAAAATTTATAGTTATATGATCTGCCTATAGTGTGAACTTAGAGGATAATATACTATTCATTTAAAAAGTAATGTTCAAATTTTATTTTGTTATATTTGTTTATAGATAAAACTGTTTATATATGTATACACACAATGTGTGTAACATTCATAAAGTATATGAGTTTATATTTTTATGTATGTGTTTAACGATTATATATATATATGTATGTATTGAATGGATATAATAATATATATGTCAGGTATGTCATAAGTCATATCAATATGGTCCGTTGCTTATAAAACTGCATAAGTTACGCATATATAATTAAATTTATATAAGTTATACCATCTGTTGTTAAATCATGCAAGTCTACGTATAAAGTAAATTTTCTTGTTTTAAAGGAAGGAAGAATACGTATTTTAAATTTACACTTTATCTTAAACAGATTTTTGTAACCATTTACATATATGTATAATACGTTTATATACTCATTTTAGCTTATATAATTATTATTTTTAGATTTGACTACAATATATATATATATATATATATATATATTTCAGAATATAAGGTATATATGTTTGATTTTATATGTGAGCTTTAATTGGAAACAATCGATTTGAAATACACATATATTTAACTTAATATATGTTTCGATTTCACATATGAGTTTTGCATGTAGTTATATGTAGTTGTGGATATGAGTTCACTTATATCAATTATCTTCATCGACCCAGTTCTCATTGGATTCGTCAATTCCTGTTTATCAGCCGCTTTGTAGATTCGAGTTCAATCTTGCCTTGTTTGAGATTGGTGCATGGATCCATAGCCAATTCCTTTGTCAAATCTATCTATTAGAATGTAACATTCCTATTTTTAAATTAAATTTAGTTTGGTAATTTATTTAAGTTTTGGAATTAAATTGTGTATAAATTTGATATTTCCCAAATTTAACAAGATACGTGCTTATATAAATAAATTTTTAAATTGGAATTTGAATTGGAAATTTCATAAATTAAATAGTATATGTTATTTATTTATGTATATATGTATATAACATTAATTTTAAATTAAATTTTGGGAATTGAAATTCTAAAATAAATATATTAAAAATAAACTGAATTTAATACTCTATATTTTAAAAGTTATTCTCTAAATTTATTATATATATATATGTATATGTATATTGAAGTTTGAATATTATGTTTTGAATTAATATAGGAATTTTCAGAAGCTATTTGAAAGTTAAAATTTTAGTTTAGTATAAATAATTTTCATAAGTTGCTTGAAGTCAAAATAAATAAAAGTTTATATATACATATTCTTTTGAAGTTTATGAGATAAAATTATTAAAATATAATGAAAAATATGGTTTGTATGTATAGATATAGGATTAATAAAAAGGTTCAAAATCTCTTTTTGTTCATACTTGAAATAAATTTAACTGTATATACATACAAAAATATAAATTAGGAAATAATAAATACATAATACATATATAAATTTATTTTGAAATTATAGGTAATTAATAAATTAATAAGTAAGGGTTTAAAATATAAAAATACATTATCTAAGACATTTGTAAAATAATAAGATCGTGTATTAACATTTGTAGCTAAATCTTAACATGCATAATACATGTGTTGCTTAAATTTGATTATAATTACAAGTGTCACTTGTTTTTAATTTAAATAAATATAAAAAAAAAGATTTATAAATATGCCTACTTCCTCTCTTCCCCTTTTTTTCCATACAATTCAATAACTAGACCAAACAAAGAAAATGAAATCTAAGAACAAAGAAAGTAATCAAGCAAAAGTTCAAAACCAAAATAAGTAAACAAAAATCAAAATTTAAAACCCGAGAACAAACAGATCAGGTTCAACCTAATCACCAGTTTCCAAGATCAAGTAGATCTGAAGCAAATATCCATTTCATAGTTTTCTAAACAAAGCTTCAGATCAGGGCAGCTAAGATTCAAACAACATCAAGTATTTAACTCAGATAATCTACAGATCAAACTCAAAAGCATTTCCAGTCCAAACATTTCCCAAGCTTTTGTTCTCTGCTTTTAAAGCCATATCAGGTGAGTAAACAAACAAATTTCTTGCTTAACTTTTGCATGTGATGTATGCACTATATAATGTTGTGAACGGGTTTGCATGAATGAATATTTGGTTCGCATGTCTGTGTATGTTTATATAGACTTATGTGTGTATATTTAGATCAGGAGACATACTCTATTACTGTTAAACAAGTTTTCAAACCTGTCAAAAACCAAGATCTCCACTTCTAGTTTCTTTTAAGCTTTACCGTTCAAACAGAAATTGTTCATAATAGGAAGATATTCGGTTTAAATAGTTATAAGTATGATATTGTGCATGTATCATCTGAAATCAAAAAGAACAGTAAAAACATAAAATAGGTTGAAATTTAATCTTCACAATTCTCTGTTTTATGTATAAAATCCGAATCTCCATCTGGAAACATGATTTTTAAGAGTTAAATCAGTATATTTAGAACAGGAACGAGATAGTATTTGGGGTTCACCATAAAGTGGTTTATGAGGGTTTTCTGATGATCGGCAGCACTGGGGTGGTCAGTCTCGCTCCTGGAGGTAGTGAGGTGGTAGTTAAGCATGGCAAAAATGGTGGCTAGTCGTATTGACTATTGAGACGTCGGAATTCGATCGGAGAAGGGATTTAACCCTAAAATTGGCCGAGTCTGGAAACGTGATCATGAAGGCTTCTCTGGTTGTTCGAGTTGCACCGGACTAAGGGGGATGGCTATGTAGATGGTCGGAGATTGTGTGTCTGGAGTCTCAGGACTTTCGGTGGTCAGCGACGTGGATACAAGGCGAGTTTGGCCGGAGTTTGGGTATGGTTGATGGTGTCGGTGGTGAGCAACGTCGTCTCAATCACCTATGTAGGTGCATGAGGGTTCACTGGTGTCAGCAGTTTGGGTATGGTTTTGTCTCGGAGAGGTACTCGGGTATTTGGGTGTAATGACTCGAGTATAAACTCAAGTAGTTGTGGGTGATAAGCCTACAGGTTTTAACTTAAAAAAATATAAACTAAGTTTTTGAAAATGGGAAAGGAGAAGGGAAACTCGGGTATATCTCGGGGAAGGTTTGGGTTCGATCCGAATCGTGTTTAAAAATAGTTTTTTTTATAGTTTACAAAAGCAAGTTTTTAAATTTAAATTGAATTTAATTTAAACTATTACTTGATAAATGTTTAAGTTATTTGATTTATAAGTTATACATTTGGTGAACTTAAATTGGTTAAGTTGAAATTATTATTATGTTAATTTTAAACTAAATTTAGTAATATAATTAAGTGTAATCAAGATAAATTGTTTTTAAATCTGATTTAAACTATTTTATGATAAATGTTTTTTTATTATTAATGGATTTAAAGAAGTTATATGAATTGTTAACTTCGATTAGTTAAATGTTTAAGTATTTTCAAAACCTAATTTTTAAATAAAATTAATTGTTAATTAAAGATAAAATGTTTTAAAATGTAATGGCAATTAAGTCATTAATAAAGAGAATGTTTTATCTTAAGGTTATCTAAGATTTTAATGAGTTGAGATTAATTAAGTTAATTAAGAAGTTCAAGTATGATTAATTAATTTGGTTAATCAATGTTTAAGGTTTAATAAGTAATAATTAAGGGTTAGAAGTTAATTAATTAGAGGTTAATTAGTTAAGATTGATTAATTTTATAATTAGAGATTAATTAATTAAATAATGAAGGATTAATTAGCTTTAATTAAGGATTAATTAACTTTTAATTTAGGATTGATTAACTTGTAATTAAGAAGTACTTAATTTGTAATTAATAATTGGAGTTTATTAATTAATAATTGGAGGATAATAAATATGTAATTAAAGATTAATTGATTGATTAATCAGTTGGTAATTAAGCATTAATTAGTTTGTAATTAAGTTTTATTAATTAATTAATTAATAATTAAAGGTTAATTAATTTATTAGTAAATGATTAAATATTAACTAATTGAAATGGGTTGTAATTAATCAACGTTAATTAACCAGAATTAGTAATTTATTCATAAGTAATTAATCTAATTGAAATTTATCAGATGATCGATTAATCTTACTTATGAATATTTGGATTGAATGTCTGAAAATTGTTTGATATCCTTGATGTGTGATGCTTTGTGATATGAATTATTTTGATATGAGTTGTGATGAATGTAATTTATTTATCTATGATATTATATTATTTATCTGTGAATCTGTGAATGAAGATAAGCGTTATAGGATTACCGCTTATCAATATTGCTGTGTTTGGATTTTGATGATTGATGTTGTTGCACTATTGTGTAAATCCCCTGGACTACACCATACACACACAAATATGGATTGCACGAGGAAATTGGTAAGTCACAGATATTTGAATTGAATGAAATGGTTTTAAAGTTGAATTTTAAATCCAAATGGTTTTTGAAATGGAATTGGTTGAATATGAAATGCTTTTGGAAAAGGAATTGAAATTAAAATGTAGTTTGATTTTTATATATTTAAGTTTTGAAATTATTTTGAAAATTATGGTTTGGAAAGTGGTAATATAAGTTATATAATATATATATATATATATATATATATATATATGGATTTTTAAACCATCTTTAAAGTATTTTTAAAGTACTCTTTTGGGAATTTAAATTTATCCTAAGTTTATACTTTAAAGATATAACTTGTGCATATTTGATCAGATTTTTCCGAAACAAAAAGGATTGTTTTTCAAATAATAATTGCTTTCATATAAAGAAAGGATTTCCAATTTATGTTGAAAAGATTTCAAGTTTTAAATAGAATTGTTTTGAACGCTATGAATTAATCCTTGTGAAGGATTTGTGAACTTTGTGAAGTGGATCTTTTTATTTAAAGATTAGAAAAGGGTAATTTGTTTAAGCCATTTGAAAGAAAGGTTTTGGTTAATAATTTATGACCTAACTAAGATCCCGATATCCATATGCTTTTCAAATTAAGCGTTCATTATTCGGTTTAGCCGGGAGAGGACTTTGTGTCATAAAACCCATTTTGAGTAATGACACGACGAAGTGGATAGCATTTGAAGACCGATGGTGAAGACTGGATATTTTTGAAAGTGAAAGGATTACAGGTCAAATGTTTCTACACCGACTGGTCCCCGGTATAGAGATTTGATCACCCTTTGTGATGGGGAGTCCGAAGGTGATTAGGGATTATCCGGATTGCAAGGGTTTCTTTTGGAGTGCCTTTGGTTCTGTACGAACCCAGAACAGACTTATATGAATGCATGTTTGACGTTACAATTTGAGATGTAATGCTGGTTTCTATAAAATACATTTCTGTTTGGTGGCGAAGAATTTATTCTCTTAGCTTAACACCCTTCTCTGAGACGTACGATCTCAGAGGTTATATAGTTGATGGTTACTAGTGATACATTCCCAATTTGATAATATGGCGTATGAAATGCTCCTGATCATTTGTTGATCGAAGCATGGATTTTGTGAAAAGCGTAGCTTTATGGATAAGACTTCGTTGTGCCTTACAAATTGGTAATGGTCGAAACAGGAATCATTGCAGCAAGGTTATTTGGGGATAGCGCCCCCTGAGGGTATGTTCATATCCTTCTAGATAAAAGGTAGGTATCATGGTATGAAGCTTAGATATTTAACCTATGTGCTTGCTGCAAACTTATTGCTTTGTGGTTATTGGTGTAGAGGTACCTCTGATAAAGGTCCGTAACGTCCGAGGGATCGCTGCTCGTTTCAGTAGTTACCTAGTTACAGATATAACCCGGCCTTATGTTGGCGGAGATCCGGTTAGGTTCTCGGAGGCATCCCTCCAGAGGCATTCCATTCGGTGTAGGTAGTTCCTTTGCCATGACCATTATTGGAAATCCTATCATCACATATGCTCCTTGTACGGTTTTGGTCGTAGAACATGCCATACACGTTGGTAGCTAATAGCTATAGCAGGCATACTATAATTGGACGTATGCTGGCTAAAATTAATATTATACTTGCAAATGTTTTCCACTATGCACTAATAATAATATCAAATGGTTTTCGAATATCAAGCATGTTTGACTGTCATAAGGAGAAATCTCCTACAAGTGTGCGCTTGCGTTGTGTGTGTGGTGGGAGGCCTTATGGTAGTTTCATTTTCCAAAAAGCATCGCGGATTTCTTTTAAAATATTTTGTTTTGCTTTTGTTAAAGATAAACTATTTTCGTCTGCCCACACCAGTCCCATGACAGGCCTGGAGTTTATTGTTCCTTTTATAAACTCTGGGTGCCCACGATTTTCCACACGGGCACCCTAGAGTTAGGTAGTCAGATAATAGAAGTAGATTTGATATCTTGGAATTCTTTGGATTTTGGCTATCACTTTGTGCCTCTCTTCAACAATTTGGATCGGACTTGCTTAAGTCCAATTTGATGGTGATTCGGGGGTATGGTTTTGAGATTTTAGGGCTTTGGTAATGGTGTCATAATATGTTGGATTCTCGCTTTCTCATTGGAAATTCTATTCAAGATATTCTTTCTGTTGTATCTTGTATCTCTGATAATATTGATAAGTTCTTGTTGTATCATTGTTGTAATCAACTGTTGTACCTCAATGATATATTCATTTTCTTCCGATATGTTGTTGTACTTAATGCGTTATAAGCTCCATCCAAACTGATGTTCGACGTTTGAATCTGTGGCATTCGAACACGAGTGATGTATGGATGTCGATTTTCGAACGTTAGATTTCGGGTCGTGACACGGAAGGTGAACAATCACTCACATTAACCTTCTTACATTTATTAAATTTGATTTCAATTGAAACGGCAATTGAAATATGCTGCCATTATAAATATTTATATATGCTAGTATCTGTATCTACTCATCTCTGGGATATGACATCATATCCTATTGCTTATATTTTATTTAATCACTGGTGATACATGCCTGTTATATTATTATCATATCTTTTATCACCCTGCAAGTTCCCTGTTAGTATAGAATTCGTTATGAGTTAAAATGATACATACCTGAACGATCTGTAGATTACGCGGAAATCGTTATGGGTTGAAATGATAAACCCAAGCGATTTTCATTGAATTTAATTTGTAATTACGGGTTGAAATGATATATACCTGTATATATTTAAATTACGGATTAAAATGATAAATATTTGTATCACTTGACCATAGGATAGCAAACTATATACAAATGCCATTGGTCTATATATATATACATTTTAAAATTATTTCCAAGGTTTTAAAAGTAAATATTTTGGTTTTAATAAATAATTGATTTTAAAATATTATTTATATATGTTATTTATAAGGGTTTAAAATTTAGATGTTTAAAAATATATATGTTTTGAAATTTGTACGGTTATAAATGAATTTAGAAATTATATTTCAAATATAAAGCTTATAATAGAAATTGGAATGAATTTATATTTATTTAAGAATTATACTTAAATAGGTTGATTTGAAATTTTTTAAATTTGAGATTTTAAAGATACGATTTTATAACTTGAATTTGATTAAAAGCGATTTAAATGAATATTCCAAATTTAGATAAACTGAAATGGTATATTTAGTTTTATTTAAATTTGAGAATTTTAGGTTTATTTAATTGATATTGGAGTTATTAAGTGAATATTCCAAAACAAAATAATAATGAAGTTAAATTAAATAGATATATGAAATATCAAAAGTAGTTTTGAATTTTTGGAATATTTAAAGTGTTGAAATATATTGAAAAAAAGGTTTATTTGATGGTTCAAATCTGTACTTGAAATAGATTTAATTTGAAATGGCTTATTGAGAGGATGAATTGAATTAAAAATTTATGAATTGAGATTAAATTTAAAGTTTGGAGTTTGAGTAAAATTGAATCGATTTTTGAAATTTGAGGAAGCCATTTTATCATATAAAGTATTTTTAAATTATATTTACAACTATTTATTTATTTTACTTTATAAATTATTTTGATATAAATTATTTTATTATAAATCATTTTAATATAAAACTATTTTAACTAATTTATACTAATTATTTTAATATAAATTATTTTAACCTATAACTATTTTATCTTATAAACTATTTTATTATATATACAATTATTAATATCTAAACAGTTTAAAGGAAAGTATTATGATTTTAAAGTGTTATGATTTCAAAGTGTTATAATTTCGAAAGTGTTATAAATTCAAGTATTTGGTTTCAAAATTTGTTATAACTTTGAAGTGCTAAGATTTTGGAAATAGATATATCTGAAAAGGGTAAGGTATTATGGTTTTGAAGTATAAACTGTTTTGAAATGACCATGGTGTTATAATAATATTTTGTTGTTAAAGAAATCGGGATCAGATATTGTCATACTCTTTGCCAATACCAAAACCACTTTAACAATTGTGTACGTGATGGAGATTCCAGAAATGAAGTATGATGGTTTAGTGATGATTCTATATGGTATGCCATGACCCTGACTCCCGCGAGTCAGCTTAGAAGTGACTAAAATCAGGATCTACGCTGGGCCAAGTGAGGTCATTCCTTCTATCGGGAACATTTTTTCGATACTATATTCTGATTTTGTGATAGTTTTGGTGGCCACCCCTCGATTTTTTATATGGGAGTGTGTCCGAGGGGGGTAGTAGTAGCTGCTATGTGTTATCACCAGTCCGGATCTGTAAACGGTATATCTACCTTGGCTCTCCTTATGTGCCGTCTTCACATGCCCTAGCACGCCTTCTGTGTGTTTTTTGTGCCAGTGCCCTCTGATCGCCCTCCAGTTTACGAAGGAATTATGGTAATGTATAGACTATGAGAATATATAAAACCGTGTTAAGGAGGATATGGGTAATGCCTTAACATTATTTTAATGTCTTTTACTTTACTGTAGACATATTATAATAGCGTATATTAATACATATTAGATAGTTCCATAGATCCTTAGAGGATGGTTATCCTAAACATTCTTTGATTACTTGTATTTCAGTTGACATTTCACTTGAGTTGGATTTATTAATATAAGAATGTTAATCCCGACTCGAGTGTTTTGTGTTTTGCTTTACGCTCGGGTCAAACAGAGCGTCACAGCATTTGAGACCAACCTTTAAAGTTGGAGCTTCACTTGGAGATCAATCTATCTGTTCAAGTTTCATCCATCCAGTTGTTTTCTTCAAAGATGTCATCTGTTTGTATTCGAGACTACATTGTACATATACATTCTGTTGTACTTTATTTCAACTCTGTTATTTATCTATTCCGCTGCTTACTATTGTAATACTTTGTATCTGTGATTCTATAATTGAATTATTTACTGTGTATGCTGAGTTTTGCCAAATTTAAATTAATAATCTGATATTTTGAGCAATTCAAGCCCGACATGTGCGGATACGAATGGCACGAAATACCGTGTTTTCACAGTTAAATCAGCAAGATGTAACCAATGTAAATTCTATTCATAATATGATAATTGAGTAAGTAGAAAGAATGGGAATCAACATTTATCAATTTGTAGAAATTTAAGGTATAATTAGTGGATGTTTTTTAATTTAATGAAATTAAATATTACGTTAATTAAAATTTAGACGAGATTTGAATGTATTGATGTACTAAATTTTAACTATACCCACAAGATGATAATTGATTGAATAACAAGATCTAAAAATCAAATAAATGGATTTATTGGAATTTAAATTTATAATTAGTGAATTTATTGAAATTGGACTTAACACTGTAAATTGTGAAATATTTATTAATAATTTGATATAGGAATTTGTTTTATAGGAATATAATAATTAAATAATCCAAAGTGATAGAAATTTTGAATAGTTAACTTTGAATTGAAAAAGCGATTTAATTAATTTAGTATTATTTTATTTAATTAACACGAAAAGTGCTATTTTTGCCACTGACTTGGATTTCAACGAAACTAGTTTCATTGAATCTGTAACGGTGAATTATTATAGGATTTCAAGTTTCATAGCGATCAGACTTTTCATTTTATCGTACCGACTCGAAATGCTTAGAAATCTATTTAATTGAAATAAACAGAAATCAAATTGAAATAAACTAATTTTAACATAAATTCTTTACACGACGGAATTAGGACTTGAAACCTATTCCATTGAGTCTAAAATATTTGAAAATACATATTTTGAAATATGGGATAACCATTTTCGATCCGGAGGCCAACGGGCTTTTCGGGATGTTTATCGTTCAATCCAAACCAATCTTGTCCATTCATTCTATTTTTCTGATCTGTCTATACATACCTCGTTATAAACCCTAATTATTTCTCATTTATAGCACATTCAATTCTTTCTGCTCCTCTCCTCCTCGATGGCAGAAACAGATTCGAACTTCAAATCCGGAAATTCAATTTAAAATCGAAATCAAATATTCAAACTCCTCAAGCTATATTATATTATATATCGTTTTGAAGCTCTCGACGAGCGCAAGTCGAATGTGCATTTTATTTTTCCATCTGGGTTTTTGTGTGGCCGAAATTGGATGATTAAGTTCTGACTGTTCATTGTAAGGCTTCTCATTTAATGGTGGATCTTCGTCGATGGTTCGATTGGAGGGTGCTGCTGTGCAGAGTTTGACTAAGGCTTTTGATCCATATGGCTACTTTGGTCGGAAGGTGAACGATTTCGCCTAAAATCGAGAGTTTTGCTCGATTTTGGGTTTGACGGCACGAGCATCGAGAGACGGTGAAGTTGACCGTGAGGGTGGGGTTGACGCGCCTAGACGCGCACGTGGTGATGGCGTGACTGATCGTGGCCCAGGCGGCGGTGGTAGCAGGGTGAGTGCTGGACTAAGTGGAGGCTGTTGTTTACAAGATCACGATGTTTTTCGGGCTTGGGTTATTATGTGGAGCGTGTTGATGACATGGCAAGTATAGTGAGGGAAGTTATTTATTTTTTTAATTTTGATTTCCAAACGTTCTAACTTATGTAACTTTCGCATACGAGGTTCAATTAATGTGCAGTTTCTTACTTTGGGGTCGTATCAAAATTCCGAAAATTTTGACGCTAGTTAGGATGAATTTTGAGATCGTTTGAATTTTGGATCTAAATTGGTTCTAAATTCGATTTCAAAGTTGAGTGTTTTAACCCACTCACAACTTCTAAAACTTCTTATGTTTGTTAAATTAAATTTATGATGTGATTGAAAATTTATTTAAGGTTGTTTGATATATTTAAACCGTTATCTTAGTTAATTTGAATTTAATATGAATAAATTGTTATTTAATTTATTATTGAATTTAAATTGCTAGTTGAATGTCTGCTATTGCTTAATAATTATTTATTCATGTTTATTGATTGATTTGGATGATAATTTGATGGATATGATTGTTGGTATTGGATTAATGGATGCAGTATCTTGTATCGTTATAAATTGCAAGTTCACTATAGGTTGGAATGATACATAACCAAATGATCTTATAGAATAAGGAAAAATCATTATGGATTGAAATGATAAACCCGAACCGTTTTCATTGATTTGTAAATGTTGATTTTTGGTACCGGTTGAAATGACATATACCCATATAATTTCTTGAGTTTGGATTTTATTTGGAACTGGTTTACTTGAAGGGTTTAGGTCAATTCAAACTTTGGATTTGTTTTAATTAGATGATTAAGTTTGATATTTCGAATTATTTGAAATCTTTTAATAGTTATATTCATGTTGTACACTTGATAATAGATGGAAAATCCCGTAACATCTATGAAGCCATTGCACTCACATTTTATTTCAAAGTAATTTGACTTATATAAGATCTTTTACTAGAGTGTTTTGTTTTTCATTACACTCAAGTCAGTCTGAGCTTTTTCAGTGTATTGAAGACCATTTTATTTTCTGCAAGAGGAAGATGAAGATTCAGCTTATTTTTTCTATTTATTATTGTTATTTTGCTGCTTCCTATCTTCCGCTGCATTTTTCTTCTTCTAATGTATGTATAACTCTAATTTGAATTGTGAAAGTGTATTCAAATATCATTTGTAAAACTGCTTCATGAACTATTTATTTGATTAATATATTTTGTAATTCCATTCCGAGATTCTGTGTTTTTTTGCTTCTTTTCTGTTATTTTTTTATTATCGCATTAACAATCCTCTCTCTTTTGAATGGTTTGAATTAGACATGTGTGGTTTATTGTCGATTTAAACAGTCCAAAAAGGTGGGTTGTTGCAGGATGACTCTGGTAAAGTATAAGTATTTCAATGCTCTATCAAAGCATGGAAGGAAGCGCATTAATACCCCGTTAAAGAAAATTAGGAAATTTATTAAAGCCTTGAGGAAGGGGCTGAATCACAATGTGCTGGCGCACCTATCTTCTCCTTTTGAAATGGTTGTTGAAATGGTAGGAAGACATTTTCGGTTGTATCAGTAGGATTGGAAAGCTGGTATTAGACCCAAGGGTCGACGGAAGTAGTAGTGCAACCCGTATCACAAGGGGTGTAAGAACTAGCAATGACGAAGGACCTTCGTGGGTCGGGCTCAAAAGCATAATGTAGTGAACATTACTTTGTTTCAACTATAGGAAGAAGGGTCACTACTCTACCAATTGTACCCAGTCAGAGAACAAGGATGGGCCAAGTCCTTTAATTGTAATATGCCTAGCTATAAGAAGAGGGACTTCCCAAGCAAGGGTGTATGCTTTGGCAGGCCTTCGACTGGATTAATGGCTGAAGAAAAGGGAAAGGGTGTAGTGCTTAGTGGTATGCTATAAATTTCAAGCATTGTAGTATGTTTTCTGTTTGATACCAGTGTTACACACTCTTTCATTTAGAAAGATATGGTTGATAGTTTATAATTAAATATTACATTTTTTATTATGTATTTGTGTGTGGTGAATCCAATAGGTGGGTGTGCCACTCTGGGATTAAGGTGCACCCGTTGGTTATGGAATACTGAGTATTAAGGCTAATTTATCACTGTAAAGGGAATGAATAGTGTTTTCTAAGTTATGTAAATCATTTTAAAATTCTTCAAGACTAATGTCAAATCATAGATCAACAACACATATTTATACTAATAATCCATCACATGTACAATCATAGATAAATATAAAAGCAATAAAGTAAAGTAAGATAGAAGACACCAGGAATTTTATACAGGTTCGGATTAACTAATCTATGTCTACTCCCGTACAAATGCTTGTACAGATTTCTTTTCAATCGCTAAATTTAAACCAAGTAAAAGGAAAACTATAATACAATCTCGATTACAAGGCTATGAGATACACCCTTCTATATCACAAGTCCGTGAGAAACTCACTTAATTTGACAGGGCAACAAGATCACCTACTGGATTTACCAGGCTACTAAGAACACCCACTTGATCTAAACATGCTACAAGCATACTATATAAACAATAGTAGAGTTGATGATTTTCCAAAGTCTGATTATTGTACTTTAGATACAATGGTCCTATAGCCGCTTCGATTGTACTTTGATCTTTGAAATGAGAGAGATGCTTCCAAAACAGTTAGTAGCAATGAATCAATACAATGGAATATAAATTGATTTTATATAATTTTAGAGAGTGTAGAGTTTATTTTTGAAGAATTTTTTCAAGAGAGTAAGGAGTGAGAAGAAAGTTATATAGTGAATGATTAGATATATCCATTCATGAGGGGATGTGTCCAAAAGACACCTCCATTCAACCTTTTTTAAAATTACGATATATATGTCGACATATGAAAATATGTAAGTCAATATATGCTAGTGAAATTTGAAAATGTTTTTCTTTTAAAATTGTTATAAAAATCTTATACTTAGTAAAATAATATGAACATAGTTTTTAAATATTTTTGAACTCTAATTTTTTTATAAAATATTTATAAATATATTTTGAATATAAAAGAATTAATTTTTGTTTAAAATATCAAAGATAAAAATTTTGAGGTAAAGATCGAAAATTGCTACCAAGGAATTTAATAATATATTCTAATGACTCTAACTACTAAATTATAATCTTGAGTTCTACATATCTTTATCTATGAACTCAAGAGCATTTACATCTTTATCTTGGGTTTTTATACTATACACTGTTCGATTTAGCATCTGCATCAATATTCTGCAATATACACTATGTAACTTGGCAAAAAATTATTATCTAAATTTATACTGTTGTTGTCATCAAAACTAATAGTTGAGGTATTAACTATCTCCTCTCTTTTGATGATGAAAATCGTTAAATATTCCTATATAAAATATGATATAACTCCTCATAAATATATGCATGTATACATTTTATATTTTTCTTCCCTTTTGCCACCAACAAAAATGGGTAAACAAAATAAAACTCTCCTTAAACGATAAACTTATAAACTATGGTGTTAAAATCAACTTTTAAGATTTAAGTGATAAGCTAATCAATATGGGCCTAACTATATAGCCGTAATTGGACTAAAAATAATTAAAGCATAAAATAAGAACATTAATGTGACATAGCAAGATGCAATATATGAGACATATACTCAAGGAAATATTAGATAAATTAACGTGATATAATTATGGAATATATGAATGATGATTAATACTGGATATTGAAGACATTAAATAAAATAAACCGAACTTTATTGTTTTAACATTTGTAATACAAACTAAAGTACTTATACAACCAAATGCATGTGCTTCAAAAAACTAACATAAACAAATCAAAACCGAACTTAATCTAAAACAAATCAAGCCAAATGCACACAAAAAAAAATCTTGTCCAAACCAACCGTACTGTATATTCTAATGCTTAGGATTTATCATGGGAGATCTGCGAATGGAACATGGGTAATGAAGGTAGAAATTCCCCTTCTGTTTAACCAAGTTTCCATTTGCATCAAGTGTGGCTTCTGCTAAACATTTTACTTCATCTCAGTTCTATAGATTGACTTAGTTCTAATTAAATATTTATTTTCAGGTCTTGAGACTTATTTCCAAACATTATTTCGAGTAAACTGATTCAGTTCTTCTTGCATAGCAAGAAACCATGAATCATCTAATGATGCTTTCTTTAGACTTTTAGGTTCATTACTTAGGATGAGGGCTATAATACTAATTTTATTCAATCGATTTCTTATTTTTACTACCGACTGCATATTTTCTAGAATATTATCTATATGATGATCTTTCAAATATTTTGTTCTTTTGTTTGGATTTGAATTTTCAGAATTATTATTATTTTGATCATTAGTGGTTTCAATATGTGTAATTTCATTATCTTTGTTTGTATTAAGATTTTATTCTTCATCAAAACAAGTATATTTACTCCCAAATTTTCATCAAATGAAACATTTAATTTTTCTCTAATAAATTTGTTCTTTTATTAAAAACTTTGTAAGCATTACTTCTAATAGCCAATAAAAAAAATCCTTTATCTGATTTAACATTAAAGTTTTCTATATTATCTTTTATATTTAGTACAAAACGTTCAATATCAAAAACCCTTAAATAAAATACTCTAGGCTTTTTGTCATAATATAATACATAAGCAGTTTTCTTTGCTAAAGGTATCATTAAAACTCTATTTAAAAATACAACATGTTGCAATAGCTTCTTCAACCCAAAAATATTTAGGTAAATCACTATTGTTGAACATTGTCCTAGCACATTCCTATATAGTTTTGTTTTTTTATGTTCTACTACTCATTTTTATTAGAGTATTCTTGGGAATGAAAAGTTATATGTAATTCCTTTCTTAATACAAAAGTTTTCAAAATTTTCATTTTCGAACTCTCCTCCATGATCACTCCTAATCGTCTTAATTTCAGTTGACTTTTGATTTTGAATTCCTTTAGTGAAAATTTTAATCATTTCAAAATCTTCGCTTTTGAATTTTAAGAAATATTTTGAATTTTCACATTTAAATTTTGAATTCCTTCAGGGATAGTTTTGCTCACATCCCTGTTAAGTTTCAATATAGAGAAAACATCCTCCCCAAACTAAATTTACATTTCCAGTCCCTGTTTTCAAATTTTCTTGCGCAAAAATGCATAAATACCCTTTATGTTTTCTAATATTTCAAAAGTGTATAACTTTCTGTAGAAACATAGGATCAACAATCGTTTTCACCATAAATAAAAAAATTATCTTTAAAATGAGATCCATTGTTGATACCAAAAAACCATATTTGTAGTAAGGCTACAATTATTCCATATATTTGTAGAGAATTCTGCAATTTTTGAGCATCATCGATTTTTCTTCAAATGTCAACAATTATTCCATATAGTTGTAAAATTTTATGCAATTATATGGAATAATTGCGGACTTTTACGCAATTGTTTCATATAAGTGCATACTTTTATGCAATTATATCGAATAATTGCAGAAAACTATGCAATTATTCCAAGAAATCACATAATTTTCTACAATTATACCGTATAATTACAGACATTTCTGCCATCATACCGTATAATTGCAAACATTTCTGCTATTATTCAGACATTTTTGCAATAATTGTAGACATTTTTTCAATAATTGCAGACATTTCTGTAATTATTTTAGAGATTTCTTCAATTATTGCGTATAATTGTAGACACTTCTGCAATTATTGCATATAATTGCTGGATGTCTACAACCATACCATATAATTGCAGAATTTCTGCAATTATTGCGTATAATTGCAGACTTTTCTGCAATTATTGCGTATGATTGTAGAATCATCAACAATTATTGCATATAATTACAGAATTGTCTGCAATCATACCGTATGTTCTTTTTACATATGTGCAATGCCACTTATTAGAAAGATAATAAAATTTGTGATTTAATGGTGAAAATGGTTTATTAATCCGTCATCTCTATAAAAAGATATTGTGTTTTAAAGATTGATAGTTAAGTGAGGTGAAAAATTAAATTATGCACATGAGAATAATATGCACATATGAAGAATGCAATGGAATAAAGGGGTATTTTAGGGAAGAAATTTGGAGTATTCGAAAATAAGGATGTAATTTTTTTTTTGAGGAGGATGTTTTGTGTATCAACTTTGATTCTAGGAATGCCTCCCTTATTTTCACTCTAAAGATTGTATTAGCGAAAGCCCGAAATGGTCTTGGTGAAGAAGTTTAAGGAGTTGAGAAGTAAAACTCATATCTTTTGATTTAAAATAACTTTTATGAAATTCTCCAAGTTGGCAGGCATCACACAAATTAACGACATTTGAACTCATTTTGGGGAGACCCCAGAAAAGTTCATATCTAACAACTTTAAATAGGTCTTTAAAATTCAAATAACCAAATATTATATGCATAATTGAAAGGTTACTAGATTCAGCAAAAGACACAAATTGTCATTAGACAATTTTATACTTAAGACATAAATGTTACATGTCCTAATACCTTAAAATATAATGTTTGACTCGCTATGTTCGATTTGGAAAATGTCTTTTTCAAACTTAATTTAAAAACCCTCAACTTATCATTGACTAATACTAAGAAGGTTATTTTTCAAATTCCTAACTAGAAAAACATTAGAAATAGTTGGAGTTTTAGAGTTAGCGACATTGCCGATGCCAATCACATTTTCTTTTGAGTTGTCTCTAAAGTTAACTGATCTACCATAAGATCTCCAGACTTTCAGTCATGTGTCTTGAGAATCCACTTTCCAGTATCTATTTGTCCTTCTTAATTTGTGATGTGTAAATATAAAGTATCTATTTATCATCAGCCATATGGCATACCTATTCTTGCAATTCAACATTACACCTTTCTAAAATTTCAAGTGATTTTTGAAACTAATTAGTTTCTAATCAATTTGAAATAACATACTGGTTTCACAAAATTGTTTACTTATAAAAGTGCTAAAAAGAGTACTAGCAATATTACTTACCATTCAAACATTTCAACAAAAAAGAGTTTTTGAAACCGTGAAGCTTTGATACTAAATGTGGGTTCGAAATAATAGATTTTAAGTTTAGTTTACCACAAGAGTGGAGAGTAAATAGTATTTTCTAACTTATGTAAATCATTTTAAAATTCTTTTGTTAATATCGATTCATGGATAAACAACACAGATTTACACTAATTTTCAGTCACATATGCAATCCCTGATAAATATAAAAGCAATAAAATAAAGTGAGAAAGACGATACTAGGAATTTTATACTCGTTCGCATTAATCAATCCTACATATAGTCCCGTACAACTGCTTGTACATATATTTTTCAATCACCAATTTTAAACCAAGAAGAAGGCAAACCAGAATACAATCTCGATTTCAAGGATAGAGATACACCCTTCCGTATCATGAGTCCAGGGCAAACTCTCTTGATTTTACCTAGCAATAAGTTCACCCACTAGATTTATCGGGCTGCTAAGCACACCATTTGATTTGAATGGGCTACTAGCATACCTATAAACAAGAGTAAAGTTAATGACTTTTCATAGATAAATTGTTGTACTTAGGATATAGTGGATTTTGTAGCCACTTCGACAGCACTTTGATCTTTGAAATGAGAGTGATGCTTCCAAAACAGCAAGTAATAGTGAATCAATACAATGGATTATGAATTAATTCTACATGATTTTGAAGAGTGTAGAGTGTATTTTTCAAGAGAATTTTCAAGAGAGTAAGGAGTGGAAAAAAAGTAAGTTATTAATTCAATTAAAGTTTGTTCACACTCCCCGTTATTTGGTAAATGAACATATGTATCCATTCGTGAAGGTTGTGTCCAAAATACACCTCTATTCAAATTTTAGAAAATGAAATAATGGTCTATATGTCGACCTTAAGTTAGCTTGTGTGGATATTCGTTTGTTTACAGCCCATATATGTTTGATTTCATAGGCTGCAGCGTAATTTTCAGATGGATTAGTTAAGCATATGGATGCTAGGATCTATTGTACTAATAGGATAATCACTTGATGACACCTAAGGGGTGGAGAAAGGATCATGATATCATTGCACAAAATGAAGGACAATTCGTTTTTAATGTTGTGTGCAATGTAGTATTAGGAGGATGGGACTAGTAGAGTACCAGTTATTAGAGAAATTGTAGATGTTTTCGAACAATTAATGGGATTACCACCATGAGTGATAATTGAATTTTGAATTGACTAATGCATAGCGCGACCTATCAGTAGAATACTTAGTAAATTACTGCCCAAAGAGATAGATGAATTATAGTAGTAGCCAATGAAACTTAAGCATAAGAATTTTTTTTGACATAGTAGAGTCTGTGGGGTGCATCCATAAACATTCATGAAGAAATCGAATGGATTACTTGCTAGGATAGACGACCTGTTTGACCATTTGAGTGGAGCTGGAGTATTCTCAATGCTAGGTTTGGCAAGGAGATTTCCTCAACTAAACATAGAAGAAGATAGTGTTCCTTTGACCTCAGAACTAAATACAGTTCATGTGAACGGTTTGCTATGTCCTTTGGACTGACCAATTCCTCTGCATTCTTTATTAGTGTTATGAACCGAATTTTTGTGATTAGTTGGATAGATCGGTATTGGTCTTTACTTACGACTTTTTGATGTATTATTAGTATGAGAGAAATGATGAGGTGCACCTTAGATTGGTGTTGGATACCTTAAGATAGTGCTAGTTAAAGATGAAGTTTTCAAAATATCATTTTTGTAAATGAGAAGTCAAGTTTCTTTATCAAGTTTTCTCATAGAATGGATTAACTGTTAATCCATCTAAGGTAGGGACCATTAATGACAATAAGAGCCCATAAACAGTTAATGTGGTAAAAAATTTCATTAAATTGGGTAGTTATTACTAGTGATTCATCAAGGACTTTTTGCGTATAGTACCTCTCATGACTAAGTTGACATGGTATAATGAGAAGCTCATTTGAAATGATACATGTTATTTTTCATTTCAGGTGTTAAAGTGGTTATTAATGAATGATCATCTTTCGATCATATCTGTAGAGAATCAGAATCTGGTAGTATATACTAATGCTTATGGAACGTAATTTGGAGAAATATTGGTGTAGAAAAGGTGGGTGATTGCTTATAAATTTTGATAGTTGAGGCCACACGACTCGCTGTTTGACTCATGACTTGGAGTTTCCAAAAGTGAGCATAGCTTTTTAAGATGTGGAGGAATTATCACTTAGGAGAATGATTCGAGTTGTGTACAAATCATACATTTATTAAGCACTCATTCACTCAAAAGGATTTAAATCTAATGCGATAAAGGTGGTTAGAGTTCTTGTCAGCATACTATTTTAACATTGAGTAAACACTGAGAAAAGCGAACAAGGTTGCGATGCTGTAAGTAGAAAGCACCAGAATGGAGTGTTAGCCATGATTGAGAAATGGAAGACATAAGAGATGTTACCATCTTGTGTAATGCATCATAGGTTGAATGCAGGGTCAAGTATATATTCAAGAATCCTTAGAAGTTTATAACTACACCCAAGACTTGTGGATAGAATAACAGTAAGGAAAAAGGAGGCCTAATTTTAGCAGAAAGGATTAGGTGTTTAGAGGTAGGGTGGATGTAGTGGTTTTTAAAGGATTCGAAATAGATTCTAAGGGATATCTTAGGAAGAAAGGAAGATCATGCATTGCAAGTGTGGGAGATCTTCAGAAGGAGGTCTTAGCGAAGTCGCCCTTTAAATATACCATTCATCCTGGTGGAGCAAGGATGTACCGCAACATGAGGCATGTCTTCTTTTGGGAAAGAATGAAATGAGACGTAGGAAAATTTATGAACTATTTCACATGTCATAAGTTATAGCTAAGCTTCAAAAGCCAAGCAGTTTACTTCATCCCTTAAAATTTCCAATTTGGAAGGGGGATGCACTATCTATGGATTTGACAGATAGATTGCCAAGGTAGAGAACATGAAATGATAGTATATGGGTAATAGTTGATAGACTGACCGGGTGTGCCAATGTTACCCATTAAATTTTAGCTAGCTTAGAAAAGTAATATATAAAGAATGTTGTGACATTGTAGGGAATTCAAAGCAATATTGTCAGTGGTAGGCCAATTATTTACTTGTAAGTTCATGTGAATTTTGTTGAGTGCATCGAGTACAGCATTGAACTTAAGTATGGCTAACTAAACACAGATAGATGGTCAAATGGAAAGGGTGAACTGTGTATTATAATATTGACTAAATGCATGTGTTTTAGACTTTAGGGTATTTAGGGAAGATCGTTTGCGTCTAGTAGAGTTTCCCTATAATAATGGTTACGGTCGAGTATTGTTATAGCACCGTTTGAGGTGCTTTATGGTCTTCTATGCAAGTCACTTTTTTGGATGGACATAAAAGATAGACTTATATTGGGACCCAATTTGATATATAAAAGAATGAAAGTTGCACAATCGAGGAAGAATATGTCGAAAAGAGAAGAAAGAATCTGGAGTTCACAATGGGAAATCATGTCTTCATGAAGGTTTCACCAATGTGTGGTTTTATGCACTTTCGGGAAGGCGGGGAAATTAGTCCAAGATATATAGGTTTGTATCTTTGGATTGAGAGGATCGGTAAACTTGCATATCGAGTCGAGTTACCGAGTAGTTTGGTGGATAGGCATAATGTTTATATTCATTTCAATTGGTTTAAAAGAGAATAAGGTTAAATGATGTTATAACCTGAGTTGGAATTTTTAATGTTATAAAAATCGAAATGATTATTTGAAGCAAGGACTTAACCTGTTTTGGAAATATGATTTTGGAAGAAATATGGTTTGAAAGTAGTATAGTTTTTGAGAACACGATAGTTGACATAAATTGTGAATTTGACTTTGAAAGGAAATATAATTATCGAACTATGATTTCAATGGCAAATATGATTTCGAAAGTAAGTAATGATTTCGACAGTGATATGGTTTGAATTGAATATGATATTTTGAGAACGGTTATGAAATGATTTCGGGAATGTAAAAGAACCATCCGGTGTGTGATAAGCGATTGGTTGTCAAAGAGACCAGGATCATATGTTGTCATACTCTCTACCAATACCGAAAACCACTTTAACAACTGTGTACGTGGTGGAGATTCCAAAATGAAGTAGGATGTTGGTGATGATCCTATGTGAGGTACATACGTGGACCCGACTCCCATGAGTTGGCTTAAAGTGGAAAAAACATGAGCAATCGACGGGCTAAGTGAGGTAGCTCCTCCGATTGGACACACCCCATCGGTACTATATTCTGACTTTTGATTTACTTGGTGGCCATCCTTCGATTTTTAATTGGGAGTGTGTTTGGAGTTGGATGGTAGTTGCGGCTATGCTTTACCAACGGCACGAAAGTGTAATTGGTATATCTACTCTGCATTTCCTTGTTGTGCTGTGCCACCTACCCTAGCGCGCCTTCTACGAGTTTGTTTAGTACCATATCTATGGAGTGCCCTCTGACGACACTCAGTGCGGGTGGCATTACGGCACTTTATAGACTATGGGAATATATAAAATGTGTTAAAGTGAAAAATGTAAAGCCTTAAAGCTATTTTAATACCTTTACTTTACTGTAGACATATTATAATATCGTACTGTACAACATAATAGATAGTTAACGAATCATTTGGAGATGTGAATTCCGAGCATCTCTTAAGTTACTGCACTCACATTTGACACTAGATAGGAGATGTAAAACTCCATAAACAACTCTGATGCTATTCCATTCGTATTTGTTTACCATTGATTTAACTCACATAAGATCTTAGTTCTACTCGAGTGTTTTGCCTTTTCAATTCGCTCAGGTTAGCTTGAGCATTTCAGGTTTGAAGATCTTATTTTTGGAGGACGAAGACGAAGATATTATTATTATTATTATTATTCACTACATTATTCCACTGCATCACATTGTTCCGCTGCATTATTATTTATTATTCTCTGGTATGTGTAACTCTGATTCTGTGTTGTATAAGTATAATTAAATGTTTTGGTAAACAGTTTCATGAACTGTTATTTGATTATTATATTTCTTCATTCCTCTGCATGATTCTATTTGGTTTTTTTCTCTTCCCTTTTTCATATTTACTCAATAACAATATACCCTTCTATATCGTTTGAGTAGGCATGTGTGTCTGCTTAAACTATCCAAAAGGTGAGATGTTACACTACGTGCACTTCATAGCTCAAGGATCAACTTTTTGCATTGGGGGCACAATTCTATGTTAATCTTCTAAAGTTTGTTACCTATCGAGTTGTTTTTATAGAAATGGGACAAAGGCGCTCCAAGCTTCTAGCTACTCAGATAATATGTACTTCACCTTAAAAATATATCGAATCTGACGCAGAGACAAGCTCAGCGGTAAATTCATAGGCATAGAAAACCCCTATTTAGCAAGGATAGTAACCATACATTCCATATGTTAATCAATAAAATCTTGTGAATCCCAGAGTAAAGCAACGTATTCTTGGAAATCTTGTTAAACCAGTAGATGTGCCTCAAATAGGTCCACCACCCGATACTCTTAAGGATGCAATAATACCGAATGACCTAGTTGATTCAATTCCTTCCAAAATCGATGAAGGATCTCATCGCAGGTTATGCAATAAGCCTGAAATTCCATTTGATGACATTTTAGCATAGTATCACGACCAGAGAGCTCTCGATCTCCAAAAGGATATATAGTTTCCAACAAATATATGTGCCTAGCGGGTTGTGTCCTTCCATTTGGTTAATTCATCCATCAAGTCTTAAACTTCATAAGACTGGCTCCTATATAGCTCTATACCAACAGCTACGCTTTTCTTGTTCGCACTTATCTGGTTTTCTCTGAGCATTTGAATCGAGTGCCAAGCGATGAAGAAATATGATACGTCTATAGTTTTAAGAGTCGAAACGAAAACCCATCTTTTATTTACTTGGAGCCGGTGAGAGGTTGTAGAATAGTTACCGTGGCTTGGAACAAGCTAAATTATTTAAGGCTGAATGGTTTTATATACACTGTCAACCGGGGTTCACTCGTAGATAGGTATTTAGACGTAAGTTTTATTTCATACACCATTCATGCATTAGTTTGTGTACTTATACCGAGGTCCCGATGAGACTCAGCAGCGAATCGCTTTCGAATACCATTAATACTCTTATGGCTTTCCCAAATGAAGATAGGTATATAAGAACTCTATTGACAAATGAGAATCCTCTCACCCATGGTTTATTAGAGGAAGGCTGCAAGACCGAAATAGTTCTAGTCGAAAATATTTATGATGCAGGTAATGATGATAATAGCCCCTCCAGGAGGCGAAGCATATCAAAAATTTTCCCAAGTCCTTTGTTTTGGAGTTGCAGATAGCATAGAATAAGAACATGAAGGCACCAGGGAAGGTGAAATTACTGGAGAGAGCGGCGAGGTCGGGCAAGGTAAAATGAAAGTGGGCCACAGGTTTCAAACTGAGCAACCCCAAGATAATCAACAACCTGCCACTATAATTTTGAAAATTTCTAAGGCACGGAATTCCACTCAGTCTTTGCTACAGCCATAGAAAAAACTCCTTCGATCCCATCCACTGGTACATTCGCTGGAGTAGGGGAAATTCCTACCGACTTTCGATCCTTCGATATAGAGAATGTGATCATAGAGAATTATCCCCCTCCCATTTTAGCAACAATGTCATTCACACTAGTGTGGAAGAGATCGTTCCTATGAGCAAGGCTCCAACTCACGGTCTATTAGGGGGACACTCATGCACAAGGGCACTTCACAACACTTGCACTTGACCCATGTCCTTGCCTATTTGATCTAGCTCATTCCTATTTTCTTTTTAGGTTCTATGGATAAGAAGAAGCATTAGTTAAGATCCCTGACATAGAAAGCGTATCATGTCCGATGGCCCCGGTCAAGCTCGTACCATCAAGGGAGTTGTCGAGACTACGATTCAAGACATTGCTCTAGTAGTGACGGAGGTGACCGACATAGGAGCATTTATGACATTGGCAGATCTTCTCATGATTTGGCTTCTATACAACGACCCAAATCCAAATCACCTCCTCATAAGGTACAGATTGGCAACCATATTGTCGTAAGGAAATTCCATCGATCGACACTTCTCGAGCTCCGCCGCTGCCTCCATCCCCGTACTACCTACAACATTATCTCGTTCTTGTAAGTCCTTCGAGCGTAGACATCATAGGAGTGGTTTCAGTACTTCTCACCAGAGGCCTGGTAAAGGAAACCATTTTTCCCTGGCCATTATAGAGGAGCCGTGTTAACCCGCCTTTCAGTAAGTCCGTAAACATGCGGGTTAAACTAAATCGGCTACTCGTTCGTTGAGACAGGAATATGATGGGTTTGGGCCAGTTGGATGGATATACGATTGGTCATGGATGGTTCGGTATGGATCGCTCGATCATGGTGGCTCGGTCGTACATGGCTCGATCGAGGAGAGGAAATCATGAATGGTTCGATCATGGTGTAGAAGTTGAGGCAGGTTGGCCAGATTTGGTTCGGCATTGGTGGTTTGTCATGAGTGGCTCGGCCAGAGTGGGTCAGAAGATGTGGCTTGATGGTGATCTGGGTCGGCATTGCTGGATCGGTTGAGTTGGAACCGATTGGAATGGAAGGGAATGGATCGAGTCAGCATCCCTGGGTCGCATGAATGGAGGGATCGACAGTAAGTGAATCGGCAGTAAGTAGGTCGGTAAAAGTGGGAGCCTGTGGTGGTTCAGTTTGAATGGGAACGGCCTCGGAAGGATCAGTTCGTGCGGGTCATCCTATGGTCATTCGGCTAGTATGGAGTCGGTACAATCTTGCTTCGAGTCACTGAGCACTTTACTTCGAGTCAGGATTAGGGTCACTTCAAGTCAGCACCCTGGCTACTTCAGGTCGGCTTAATGAGAACTTGGGTTCGATCATTATGAAGGGATTCAGATCGGCTATTGTATTGCTGGGCCCGGATCATTCAGGAAGCCCAGTTACTTGGGTTTTGTCTATAAATATAGTAGAAGAGGCTTCAGAAAAAGGATCTTCATGCTGTTTCCCTTCTTCTTCTTCCCTATTAAGACTACTCTGTCATTGTTGCTTTGAAAACTATGTATTGTAACTGTAATTGATTCTGATATCAATAGAAAAGAAATTTCTGGAGTGGGCGTAGGCCGGAGTTAGCCAAACCACCATAAATCCTCTAATATTACTGCCTTCGTTCTAATTTTTACTGTTTTTCAAGTTTATCGTCTCTACATACACTCTATCCATGATCTACAACTATGATTTGGTGCTCCCATTTGGATTTGCATGTTAATGACTAATTTTTGCGCTAACAAGCAGCAGGTAGCAATACTGGTCGGATGGTAGAGCTTAAGAATGAACTCCCCAACATTTGCATTGATGGAGTTTTTTTGCCAAACTTGAAGAGAATTCCTGCTGAAGTCGAACAAAGAACCAACGACTACATGATTTACGTCTACAATCAATACAATGAATTGGTGAAGGTGGCCAAAAAGATTTTGAAATTTCGAGAGACAGGCAAGTGGAGATCGAGAATCATAAACTCATTAAAGCCGGGAATAAAAGATTCATAGCCGCTCTTGGCACTGAGTTCGAGAACTCAAGAAAATACCAAGCCAAAGCAAAAAAGAAGGACGAGGATACCATCAAAGCACTTCAAGCCCAGAGGTCCACGAATTTGAATGAAATCAAGAAAGTGCGTCATCAGAACCATGAGCTTGTAATGAAAAGCGACGCTGCTAAGCGGAATGCAACTTAATTGAATACTAAGCTCGAGCATAAGACCTAGCAAACAGGTGAAGTGCCAAAAATTGCTCATAATACATGCGACCAGCTGGTAACTGTCAGAATAAAGAGGAATGAGGCGCTTGAGAATTCAGGGATGTGGACACTATTATTGAAAGAGAGGTCGAAGCTGCAGTTAAAAGAGAAGTTGAAGCCATGGAGCATCGGGTAAAGAGCAAATGACGCAAAGATTTGAGCCACTGATCGCTCAATACGATGCAAGTGTGCTCAGGATTTAATATCGGAGTGGTTTAGAGCGGACTACCCATTAATGCTCGCCCGTGTTTGGGAATGGTTTGTCAAGGAAGAGAAAGAATTTCTTAAAAGTGATAATGTTCTTATGGAGCAGTTGGAAAAGGAGATTTTGAAGGGAAATAAGCCCATGATCCTTTGCGATATTCAGCGTCATATTTATCTGAAACTTGATGCCACTGCTAAAGAAGAATTAGGCGAAGGTTTCAGTTATGCATGTCAGGACGCTACAGCTGGTCAAACTCCCGAGACTCAAGCTGCTCCTATTTCCACCATTGATTCCTCCATCGACACTGATTATGACCCCGAGAAGCCATAGCTCCAAAAATCCATTATTCTCTCCCCTTTTCTTGAGGAAACTCCTAACAGTACTCCAGCTCATGTGGAAGTTCAAACTGAAGAATTAAATTCTTGACTTCACCTATTTTCCATGGAGTTGACGTGTCGCCAATCAACATCAGTAATCTCTCTCTTTTTATTTCTTTAGCTAAGCTCAGCTCGCAATAGCTCCGCTTCCTCCTATGGATGCAAAACTGGGGAAATAAATATCAGTGGTGGAGTTCGTAATCATCATGACTTCGACATCAATTCATAGTATCTCGGTTGAGGAGATCCTGAGCGTTGACGAGAACCAAGGGACCAAGTTGATGAGGATGTTATTATTATTAGGGTCTCCATGTCCCTGATGGGTCCCTCCAAGCATGAGCTTGGGCAAAAACTTAAGACAGATATCCTCCTTGTAGTCAAAACAAGGATAAAATAGAAATTTTCCCTCCTCCATTTTCGATCGCTTAGCTTGGGCAAACCATTCTTACTCCAATATACATTCCTGCACCCGGCAGTGCTCAAAGTACGTCCATAATATTTTTTTTAAGGATTCCGGCCTTCATTTCTCCATCCAGGAGTGTGAGTGCGCCTGTCGAGTCTTCCTAAAGAACTCCTCGTAAAGGACGAGGCAGTAGAGGAAGAGGCGGGAAGAGACTAGGAGAGAGCTTGAGTGAAGTCACCCTGGTTCTAAGAAGAAGAAGTCGAAGAAGAAATAACCGCTAGTTTGTTCGTAGATGGATTCCTTATATTTGCTGGCTGTCTTTGTAAGGTTTTGGCCCTTATTACTACTCTTTTGCTTTTGGTGTAACTATTTGTACTTAGCCTTGCTAGTTTAACGTTAATGACAAAGAACTTTTTTTATGAAGTCTTTGTTTGAATTTTTCTAAGTGCTTAAGAAATACACTTTCTATTTAATGTGCTTGCGATCTATTTCATCTAATTTTCATATCAACTCCTTAATCCATTTATTGATTTGCCTACTCGCATTGTTCTGGAAAACGTGAACTAGCCCTTAGGGTTAACAAATTAAAATAATGGCTTGATAATCCATTCCAGGATAATATGTTTCAATCACACCAAACTCTATGCGAGTTTAAGTTAACTACTTTGAATCGTAATCCTTACATCCTTATCTAGGGTGTTTGCATTCGACCTTGCCTAACTCCAAGCATTGATCGAAGGCTTAAAAATTGGTTTACTTCGAGTGTAGATCTTCTGGTCTGCCAATTCTAGCAAGGTATTAAGGATTAGACTGCCTTGTCATGCCTGTTTCTATTTATGCTCTTCCCCCCAGTCTAAGGGCGAGAGTTGAGCGATCGGTCGTATCATGCTTTCTTTAAGTTGTACTCCAACACTCCATCTGAGGATAAGCGTTGGCATACAAACAGTTGTGTCATATTCGGTTTTAAGTTTGAGCTCTTTCCCCTAATCCAAGGCATAATTCAGCTTGCGGATGACCGTGTTTCATCTGGCTTAAGTTTAAATCATGCTCCTACCATGGGAACAAGAGTTAGGGTACGGATGCTTGTATCGCGTCCAATTTAATTTTATACTATGGTTTCAACTTTCGGAATAAAAGCTAGGGTACAGACAATTGTATCATTTCCATCTTATGTTTATCCTCCTGTGCCTAATCGAAAGGGAAGAGTAAGCTGAGGTCGATCACTAGACATCGAGAGGAACTTCATGAGCTTGATCATGGATCACAGAAGTTTGTCGACACTATCTTCGGGTACCTGCTCACCCGCTTTAATCATATGCAGACTGAATCTAGCTGATCAAATCATAACTCTTAAGAAAAAAAAAGACAAAAGTTTTGACCAAAAAGTTTATTCCGTAAAAGATGAAAAATGATAAAAACTATCTTATCATATGGCCCTAGCCCATTATCTACAATTTAGTCAAATTGAAATATCGTCGTAGGTGCTTGCTATTCCATGCCCTTGGCAGAGAAATCCTCTCAAGGATGCTAGCTTAAAATTGCTATCTCCATGCTTTTTCCTCTGTTGCATACGGACCTTCCCAGCTTGGGTCTAAGTTCTTAGGACTAAGGAAGATTAGTTTAAGGACCAAGTCATGAATTTCAAAGGTCCGACTCTCGAATTTGGTGTTATAATTTCGAATGACTTGCTATCTATGTGCAGCCGCTCTGAACTTAGCTTTGGTCCGCCTCTTATCGATTATATCAAGAGACTCCAGAAGGAGTTGTTCGTTTGTTTATGGTTCAAAATGGGTAACCGGATGAGAGGGCACTTCTAGTTTGATATGGGTCATATCCTTCGATCCGTATGGCAAGGTTAACGGAGAGTGGCCAGTTGCTGACTTATGAGTGCTTTGATAAGCCCATTGTGTTAATGGGAATTCATTGACCCACTTGCCTTTGGCCTTCTTCAATCGCTTCTTAAAAATGGACTTCGATAATCTTTTTTACAGCCTCAACTTGCCTATTGGCCTGAAGATGTTCCAATGTTGCAAATCGCGTCTTTATGCAGTGTCGACAGCAGAAATCTTTAAACTCTGTACCATCGAATTGGGTCCCGTTATCTATAATAATCGCTGGCAGAACTTCAAAATGAAAAATAATATTCCAAACAACAAATTTGATTACTTTTTTCATGGTAATCGCGGCCAAAGGCTCCTGTAACACCCATAATTTGGCGTTAGTTATTTAATTAACTAGTTAGTTATTTAATTAATTAGGCTTCAAAAATGAAATTTGTACAAACGATGGAATTTAACTATGAAACTCACTATTACGTTCATAGCAAAATTCAGAGAAACTTTAATATTTCGAGTTTTGCGATCATCGTCCAAACAAAGAAGTTATGTGCGAAAAAAAATTGGAAATGGAATTAATTCGAATAAGGAAATTGACATTTTATATTAATTAACCCAGGCCCTCAAGTCATCCTACCACTATGAGCGGTTAACATTGGGTGGTTGACCCCTAGATATGGGGAGGTCTATCGCTTCCTGAGAGGCGGCTAGGGTTAGCCTAGCCAAACGGCCTATATTTAATATATTTCGATCTGTCGGTTGAGGATGATTCTTGCGCCTATACATTCATGCCTAACCTTCCCTTCTCTTCTATTATTTTTCTAGAGGCAATAGCCGAGCTTTGCCTTTTCTTCTTGTCCACTTTCTTTGTAAACTATACAAGGAACATATTTATATCTATATTCATGCAAATTGGAGAAGAATAGAATTATAATAAAGAGGAGAAGAGAAGAGAATCAACAATAAGCATATTTGAGGTAATTTATATATATTTATGTATTTGTGTCCATTTTTTCTTCCAATCCTAAATCTCTTCTCAGACCTATAATTCTAATATATGTATTTATATACATTTTTGTACATTTTGCTTAGATAGGGTGCCCATACTTTTGGGAAACTTGATCATGTTAAATCCTTAATTCACGACCACAAAATCAAAATGTTTGCCATCTTGGAGACCTAGCTCTTTCTTCCATTAACTATCCGAGCTGCAAACTATATTAACCCGACCTAGGATTGCAATCATAATTTGAATAAAGTTCCTTGTGGACGTATCCTCATTGTTCGTGATCCTACAGTTTTCTCTCTCAAACCAATTCTCTATTCCTATCAAAATAATCATCTCCATGCCCTTTTTTCGTATCCAATTTTCCTTTTATGTTACTTTCATTTATGCGCATAATGTTATTGCCTCGAGGAAAACTCTCCTTAATACTCTATCTTCCTTAAGGCAAAACTCCCATCCACGGATTGTGTTGGGAGACTTCAATTGCTGCTTAAATTTATCTGAAAAATCAGGGGGTCTGCCTTTGTTGCCTGAGGATATAGCTCCTTTAAACATCTCACTATCTGATTCTGATATTCTCCCAGTTGTTCACTCTGGTATTCCATTTTCATGGAGTAACAGAATTCGGTCTGGCATATGAAGTTTCTTTAATATTGACCACACTTTCTACAACGCTGCTTCCTTCTCACGATGGCCTTCCCTCTCTACTTTTATGACTCCACCAATCTTATCTGATCACTCCCACCATATTTTTTCTCTTTCCTGTATGGATGGTAGAGGAAAGATGGCTTTTAACTTTTATAATGCTTAGGTTTTAGACCCTGAGTATGATTATATAATTTCTTATGCATGGTCTAATCCTATACATGGCAATCCAATATTTATACTTTGCACTAAGCTAATGGCTACTAGGAACGCTCTACGGTAGTGGGATCATGACAAATATAGGGATGGTACTTTCCACATCAAAAATATCAAGGGCCGGTTGAGACTTGCTCAGGTGCTGCTGAATGAGGACCTTTGCAATCTTGTCCTTGCTCAAAATGAATCCAAGCTTTTTCTCCAACTCAACGATGCACTATATACTGAAGCTAGCATAAGGAAGCAGCAGTATCATCAGAAATAGGTTGCTGAAGGGGATAGGAATACTGATTATTTTCATGCTTTTATTAAGGACAAGTATGTAAGAGACCGAATTACTGTGTTGTGGGATGATGTTGGGGTCCTTCTTACCTTTGACGAGGAGATTGACAATTATCTGATCCAATCTTTCTCTAATCATCTCGGTAACTTCTCTAACTTGTTCCTGATCTTAATAAGCTTAATAATATCACTCTTGCAAGCTTGTATGAAAAATATGCTGGTTGCAAAAGTGACTAACCAAGAGATCAAAAAATCTTTATTTTCTATGAATTCAAGTTCATGTGGTGGGCCATATGGTTTTAACATGGTGCTCTTCAAGACAAGTTGGAATGTCATTTATTCTGATTTTTATGATGTTGTTCATAATTTCTTTGACAAATTTAAGCTCCTAAGAGAAGTTAATGAAACTAATCTTGTACTGATACCAAAGGTTGGCTTGTTTTAAATGCAACATCCTTTAGACCAATTTCATGATGTAATGTTGTATATAAAAGTGAAACAACCCGATATTTTCAGCCATTCGCATCCGCACATGTCGGACTTGAATAGTTCAAAATACCGCGTTGTAAATAAAATTTGACAAATCTTAGAATATACGGTAAATACATAATCACAGAATCTCAGACACAGAAATCAGAATACATGCAGCGGAATTAAAATAACTTAGTGGTTCATGAAGCCACTTAAGAAATTTTTACATAGTCTTTAAAACCAAATATAGTTTGAATCAACCGCAGAAAATCTCAAAATTCAATTATCTCGATTACAAAAGCTAAAATAAGAACTGAACAGAAACTTGACAGTAGCTTGAAAGGAGATAATCTTCAGAAGTCCTAGCTCCGAAGAAAGAGGTTCGAACTGAAATTCAGGCTGACCCGAGCGTAAAATAAACATAAACACTCAATTCGGGACATACATACTTATACAGTGTAAGCTAATTCAAGTGAACTGTAATATAAAGACAAGTAACTTAAAGGATGCTTGGGACCGCCCATCCTCTAAGGATCCATTAAACTATTTACTATGTAGTAATATTTCGCTATTATAATAGTGTCTATTAGTAAAATAAACTTACTTTTAAACAGCGTTAAGGCTTTACATATTCCACCTTAGCACGTAATAATGCCAATAGTCTATACAGTACCGTAATACCTCCTGATCGGTGGTAGCGCGTAGCCGCAGCTACCGCCCACCTCGAGCCACACCCCCAAATCAAAGAAATCAAAAGTGGCTACCGAATAAATCCAAAGTCAGAGTAGAATATCGAAGGGATGTGTCCGATCAAAGGTGCTACCTCAATTAACCCGTCGATCGCTCCTGTTTTAGCCACCTTATGCCAACTCACGAGAGTTGGGTCCACATAATTACTTCAAAGGAAACGCCGCCACCATCCTACTTCATTCCGGAATCTCCACCGTATACGCGGTTGTCAAAGTGGTTTTCGGTATCAATAGAGAGTATGCCCATATCCGATCAAGGTCTCTTTGACAACCAACATTATTAATACCCGTGGTTATAAATTCCAAAATCGTTAATATTAAATCAAAATACTTCTTTTTAACTTTTAAAAGTGAAGTTATTATAATTACGAATCCAATATCCGAAATCTCAATTTCAGCCACTTCAACACTTAACAAGTGCTACTGTAACCTTTTTATTTATTTGCGTTTAATTTAAATTTCGTGACCACATCACTTATCGAGTATTGCAATAACCCTTAATTAATTTTTAGTTTTTAGTTCATTTGCATCAACTATAGCACTTACAAAGTGCGGTAATATCCCTTACAACAGTTTTAAGTTAATTAGAATATATTTTTTAGACTTCAATATAAATTCAGCAATAATTAAACTTAAATTTTAGACTAAATTAACTTATAAAAAAAAATCATATTATCCATTTGAAATAGTCATTTAAATCTACCCAAAAATTTATGATTTTTATGAAGTATATTCCACTAATAAATATCAACCTCTCAAGGCTTTACTTATTAAAGTTAAATGCCCAAATTTCTATATCTTTCTATATTCAAAATTTTCTTAACCATTTAGTTGAATTATCATTACAAAATATAGCTAAATTTCATCTTTATTTATTAACTTAACTTTTATTCTTAAACCAAACTTCCATTTCTACATTAAGATATATTTCAAATTTTCTGTTTAAGTATTTAATTATTTAACTATTAAATTCATAGAAAATTCAATAACACCTTATTAATTTATTTAAATTCCAATTTACATCAAAATTTATTACATTTACATACTTGGCTTGAATTCCATCAAAATTTCCAAAATGAATTTATTACTTCAAATTCCAACTTACCGTTTATTTATTTATACATTTAACTTGTATAAGACTACCATAAATTTATTTTAACCCAATTTAAATCAAAATATTAAAAAATATATATTTAAAATACTTAAAATTTCTATAAAAAAATATATAATAACCATAGGTTTGTGTAATATTTTCTTACCTAGGTCAAGTGATACGAATAATATATCATTTTAATCCGTAATTTACAAAAAAAAACACGGGTTCTATCATTTCAAACCCGCAATCCCAAGTACAATAAATAAATAAATAAATAAACAATATCGTTTAGGCCTATCATTTTAGCCCGTAACGATTTCTATTCTACAAGGAACTTGTAGTGATAAACAGTAGATAAATAAATAGTATAACAACTTAAATATAACAGTATATATATGACTGATGATGTGTCAAATTAATAACAGGGTTTTTAACATCATAAATTTATATCACAGGCAAGAAAAATAAAATATAAATATTCTACAATTACACTTGCTATTAATTTACAAATCTATAAGTACGTTTGTCTGGTGAGAATACTCACCTCTATGCTGCTGAAGATTAGACTCAAAACTAAGATGAGCACACCGAAACAGCGTAGAAAGCACGATCAAATATAGGAAGATGAGACAAACTGATTTCGATCTTGAAACAAGAAAAATAAATAAAACTGAGTATGCGAATTCCAATTTTGGGCAAAGCAAATTTTTAAATAAAAAAATTGGAACGAGCTAAAATAAAATGGAAATTGACTCAAATTGCTCGACCACTCAACCGCACGACTTGACCCATTAAAACAAAAGCTCAGCTTGCCCATTTATTTTTTCCATATCAAAATTAACAAAATAAATTTATACTCTATATTTTATTTTTTTACCCCTTTTTACAAAATATTATGACGTGTTAATAAAAAGGTGGCAAATCTTATGTGGGCAACATGCAATTCACGACAGTGATACATAAAGGTAGCGCATGCAATATTTATTTATTATATATATATATATTTTATTTTCTTTATTTTCTTTTTTTTTCTTTTCCTTTTCTTTTCTCTTTTTTTCTCTGTGAGGAAACATGTAAAATATCAAAATCTCCAAATCAAAACAACTTTATACTGTTCTTACATATATCATATATCCTCATACGTAATGTTTCTAAATTTTAAAACACAGGTGACCAACAAAAAAGACACGTATGTTATGGAAATACTTCTTCCCTGAACACTCGCGTAAACAAAGCAGTGGAATTATCTGAAATTTTTTAGGCTGGGCTAACCCTAGGTGGCGTACGCCTTTTATATTATAATTTTTTTTTTCAAACTGAAGTGCGTCTACAGTCAAACAAGTATGCAGTGATACAATATACAGGTGGCGATAAGATAAATATTCAGGTGATAGACTAAAATTGCATCAGAGATGCAAGGCAATGCACGGCCAGATCGGAGGGGAGGGGAAGGAAGTTAGGCGTTTGTCATGCGGTGGAGCAGTTTGAACAGAACAATGCAAAAAAAAGAAGGAAATAAGGTTGTAGCAATTACCTGATGCAACTGATTCTCACGGACGCAAGGAAGAAGAGGAGAAACTAAATGCAGTGAATAATGGACTTTTTTGTGCACTCGATTTATATATGTAACATAGGGTGCGCAAATCAAGGGAGGAATATATTTTTTTATTAGTAAACATTCGTGTGTGTTAAATTAAGGTTGGAAATGCATTGATTTGATTTGAGCAATATATATAGTGGACATAAATTTTAATCAGTGGAGATTGCATGAACATAGGAGAAAGAAAAGGCAAGCGCAAATATGAATGGTAAGGAGTATGAAATTTTGAACGTTTACAATTTAAAAGATAGAAACTTGCGATGATTGAGGTAAAACAATAGGCTAGCAAGGATTGATTACGTTGATTGAAAATAAGAAACGACAAGAATTTATTTGTACTCATTTGTACTCATTTGAAATTATTAAGAACAGAATGCGTTGATTAATAAAAAGAAACGACAAGAATTTATTGGAGCAAATAATTGTAGTGGGTATGAATTAATCAGCGAAAGAATACGGTAAGCAATTATATTTTCTTTGAAACGGATAAGGAGATTTGAAAAAATTTCACATTTAATAATTTAGCATAAAATTATGCCATTGATATCGGTGGGGGAGGGAAAATGGCAAGTAATAAATTTTATTTCGGTAGGCTTTGCAATTTCAAATATTTTATATGTGAACTTCAGGTTTCTAAAGTGGGAAAGCACAAATTAATACGTGCGTAATTTAAGGCAAACACGGATTCAAAAATTTTAAACGCTAAAGGAAAAATGATTTCTTTCATTATCAAAGGGGTGCGCGGGCTAATATTTAAATAGGAAAGTTTTGCATATGTTTGTGAGAATTTAGGTGAAATAAAATAGCAACGAATAATTTATAAATCATCGGAGAAAATTTCATAGATTTTATTTCATAGTTACATGCGAATCAAAGGAAACACGTGAATTTTTTTTTGAACGCGTTTTATAAATAAAAACTTCCATTGATTTGGGAACAATGGCAAGAATTAAATGTGAACGGTTATGAATTTTTTTTGGATAACGTTTCTATTAAATTAGAAGAGCAAAAGGAAGGTGGAATGTTTACGCGCGAATATCAATCAAGCTTTAAATGAAATTTAACAGCTCTCTGGAAGAGTCAAAAAGATTATATACATATTAAACAAATTAAAGTAAAGGAAAGTGGAAAGTTATACGCGAATGAAATTGCTATATGTGAATTTTGAATGTCAAGAAAAATAGTATTTAAAGATGGAACTTGCGATGATTGAGGTAAAAATAGGCAAGCAAGAATTTGATTACGTTGATTGTTAAAAGAAAACGGCAAGAAATTATTTGGCAACGTTTTATACTCACAAAAATTATCAGGAAGAGAATGCATTGGGATGTAAAAGAAAATTATTGCGAGGCTTGTATACATCAGTGGGGTATGTGGGTTTGTATTCAAAAGAAGAAATTTTGCATTGCAAGAAATATTTGATAAAGTGTAATGCAAAAATAAAGGAGGAAGTAAATTTGCGTTTACACGAAAATTTGCCCTGAGTGAATGAGGCACGGCCAGCAGTAATTAATTTTGAATGATTGAATTTGGAAGGCTATTGCTAAAACAAAGATTCCATACCACATTTAAATGATTTATGAAAAAGAAACGTGTTATATATAAAAAATTTCTTATTAAAGAAACTTGCGTTGATTTATACAACGAAGTGGATAGGACTACTTGGCAAACATTTGTACTTGTTTAAAAATTTGGAAGTAAATGCGTTGATAAACTTTTCTTTCCTTTTTGAAAACGCGAAAATAAGATAAAGAGGGAAGGCGTTCATAAAGGAGGCTAGAATTTATTTGAAACAAAATGGGATGCAATATAATTTTGAACGTGAGTTTTGAATTCTATTGAAGTTGCGTGATTTAAGCCAAATAAAATGTGGCTAGAAATAATATTCATTTACCACTTAGAATTTTACGTTTACTGTTTAATTTATCCATTTACAACTAAGGTAAAAATTAAAAATGCGTACTACAGGCACAACATTTTATGCCCATATTTAAAGCGAAAATAATGTTTTTTTACATTTATACGTTTAAAGAATATCCATTAAATACATACAATTTATGCAACCAAATTAATCAACATGGGTATAAATGTGCAAATTAAAACGCAGCTTTTTATAAAGCTTATTTATACACTATATTTTTTTCCAAGTTTTATTGCTTAAATAAAACATGATTTTGCTTAAAATTTAGTTATTTACCATTTCAACAAACTAAACCAAATTTCCAATTAATGTTAATCCTTAACCAAAGACAAAATCTCAGAAATCTTATCCTTTATTTAAAAAGTTAGGCAATATTTTAATCAAATTCAAAATTTAGATTTTTATATAATAAACCCCTAAAGTATTATAATTAAAAGAATGAAATATTTGTTCAAATTTTAGGCTGTTACACTCTCCCCCACTTAGAACTTTTCGTCCTCGAAAAGGAAGAAGGTAGTGGAATAGAAATAACCTGAAAGAAAACTAAATTGAAACTCAAAATAGAATCATTAATCTAAACCATACAAATTAAATTTTTAATTAATAATTGATTTCATCTATTTAATTTTACTTAAGTTAAATTTTACTATTTCAAATTCCATTACTTCATCTTCCAATTATCTTAAAACAAATATTTCTAAAATCATAAGTTTGAAAATCATTTGTTATACTCAAAAATGTGTTCAATAAATTAATATCTTTTTTTATTCCTAGTTATAATTAAATTTATTTCTCTCGATATATTTTTATCATCTATGTTAAATATGTTTACACTTATTACAACTTCTTAAATTTATTCTTAGTTCCTTTAACATCATTTTATATTGTAAATTATTCCATTACCTTTGTTAATCTTTTTATAACTAGAATTTAAGTGTATAACATTTATTATAACCACTCAAATTTTATTTATAAAATCTTTTTATATTGTATATTATCTAGTTACATTGTTAACTTCTGAAAATCAAGGTAAGTTATATTGAAATGAAATAGAGTATTATACAAATAAAACTTTCAAATTCAATTATCTCAAGTTGGAATCATTTATTCAAAATTTGATTTTCTTTTTTTTATAATTGAAATTATTCCTCAAGATAAAATTTAAGAATTAAATTTCTGATTCCCTTCAAACCATTTAGAGACAAATAAATATATGTACAAAATATGTCAAGTCAAATTTAAATCATATATCTATATATTATAAATCAGGTCATATTTTAGAGATTCAAATCAATTAAATTCTCAAGGTAAAACTGTAGCCAGACTGCAGAATTGTCTCTTCACTTCGAAACTCGAAAATGAATGTCGATGATGCTACAGTCATCATCGAAATTATTTCCCAGCGACAAAGAGTAGAGCACTGATTTTAAACCTTTAAAATTCTTTGGAAACAAATTTTTGTTCGAAAATAATTTAAATAATATATCCTTTTAAAACTTTAAACCCAAGGTTTGAAACCATCGAGAGTTGAATTCTCAAGTTCTTGTTTTAAATTCATTTCTGTTTCCAAATTAATTAATAACCATTGTTTATAGTTCAATTATTTATATGAGACAAAACCCATGGTTTACAAAACCATTAATAAAATCTAAGACTATTATCTCTTGACAAGTAGTCAAATTAGTTATAAAATTATGAAAATTTATACTTATATATAATATTAGATTTTTTTCCAAATATAGGAATAAAGTTTTCAAAACAAGGATAAAGATTCAAATTTGATGGACTCAAATCAAAGAGAATTTTGATTTAAAGATAGGTTTGAATCAGAAGATCTGATGATTAAATAAGAGAATAAGGAACTGGATTTTTCTAGGGTAAATCTACATTCGATCTGAAGAGATAGACTCGGAATAACCAAAGATACTAGCATCTAAACCAAGGATAAATTTAAATCTCTGGTGAATCAATACTAATTGTAAAGGAGTTTCACCCCTTTATTAGAATATTGGCGAGACCGCCAATTCACTATAAAGATCATCCGAAGTGGAGTTATGAGATACTCCAGAATTGAAAGAAGATGAATAGTGAGGGACACGAATGAACTTTGGAACCACAGAGAATGTTCCAAAATTCGAAAAGGAAGAGATTCAAGATCGAATGAAAGTGAATCTATAAATCAAATTTACCATACATTCTAAGTTTTTCCTAGAGCCAAAGCTCTGATACCAAATGTAACGACCCGATATTTTCAACCATTCGCATCCGCACATGTCGACTTGAATTGTTCAAAATACCGCGTTGTAAATAAAATTTGGCAAATCTTAGAATATACAGTAAATACATAATCACAGAATCTCAGACACAAAAATTGGAATACTTGCAGCAGAATCAAAATAACTTAGTGGTTCATGAAGCCACTATCAATAGTCCCAAAATAAGAAATTTTTACATAGTCTTTAAAACCAAATATAGTTTGAATCAACCACAGAAAATCTCAAAATTCAATTATCTCGATTAAAAAGGGTAAAATAAGAACTGAACAGAAACTTGACAGCAGCTTGAAAGGAGATAATCTTCAGAAGTCCTAGCTCCGGAGAAAGGGGTTCAAATTGAAACTCAGGTTGACCCGAGCGTAAAATAAACATAACCACTCGAGTCAGGACATACATACTTATACAGTGTAAGCTAATTCAAGTGAACTGTAATATAAAGACAAGTGACTTAAAGGATGCTTGGGACTGCCCATCCTCTAAGGATCCGTTAAACTATTTACTATGTTGTAATATTTCACTATTATAATAATGTTTATTAGTAAAATAAACTTACTTTTAAATAGCGTTAAGGCTTTACATTTTCCACTTTAACACGTAATAGTGCCAATAGTCTATACAGTACCATAATACCTCCTGATCGGGAGGCTACCGGAGGATACTCCATAGGTACGACACAAATAGAAACTCGTACAAGGCGTGCTAGGGTAGGTGACACGGCACAACTAGGTAATGTTAGGGTAGATATACCAATTACGCTTCCGGATCGGTGGTAAATCGTAGTCGCAGCTACCACCCACCTCGAGCCACACCCCTAAATCAAAGAAATCAAAAGTGGCCACCGAATAAATCCAAAGTCAGAGTAGAATATCGAAGGGATGTGTCCTATCAAAGGTGCTACCTTAATTAATCCGTCGATCGCTCCTGTTTTAGCCACCTTATGCCAACTCACGGGAGTTGGGTCCACGTATTTACGTTGAAGGAAACGCCGCCACCATCCTACTTCATTCTGGAATCTCCACCGCGTATGCGGTTGTTAAAGTGGTTTTCGGTATCGACAGAGAGTATGCCCATATCCGATCCCGGTCGCTTTGACAACCAACATTATTAATGCCCGTGGTTATAAATTCCAAAATAGTAAATATTAAATCAAAATACTTCATTTTAACTTTTAAAAGTGAAGTTATTATGATTACGAATCGAATATCCGAAATCTCAATTTCAGCCACTGCAACACTTAACAAGTGCTGTTGTAACCTTTTTATTTATTCGGGTTTAATTTAAATTTCGCAACGACAGCACTTACCAAGTACTACAATATCCCTTAATTAATTTTTAGCTTTTAGTTCATTTGCATCAACTTCGGCACTTACAAAGTGCGGTAATATCCCTTACAACAGTTTTCAATTAATTAAAATATTTTTTTTAGACTTCAATATAATTTCATCAATAATTAAACTTAAATTTTAGACTGAATTAACTTATAAAAAAAATCTTATTATCCATTTTAAATTGTCATTTAAATCTACCCAAAAATTTATGATTTTTATGAAGTATATTCCACTAACAAATATCAACCTCTCAAGGCTTTACTTATTAAAGTCAAATGCCCAAATTTCTATATCTTTCTATACTCAAAATTTTCTTAACCATTTAGTGGAATTACCATTTCAAAATATAACTAAATTTCCTCTTTATTTATTAACTTAACTTTTATTCTTAAACCAAACTTCCATTTCTACATTAAGATATATTTCAAATTTTATGTTTAAGTATTTATTTATTTAACTATAAATTTCATAGAAAATTCAATAACACCTTAATAATTTTGTTAAATTCCAATTTACAAATTTATTACATTTACATACTTAGCTTGAATTCCATCAAAATTTCCAAAATGAATTTCTACTTCAAATTCCAACTTACCATTTATTTATTTATACATTTAACTTGAATAAGACTACCAACAATTTATTTTAACCCAATTTAAATCAAAATTATAAAATATGTATATTTAAAATACTTAAAATTTCTAGAAAAATATTTGTATAATAACCACGGGTTTGTATAATATTTTCTAACCTAGGTCAAGTGATACATATAATATATCATTTCAATCCGTAATTTAAAAAGAAAAACGCGGGTTCTATCATTTCAAACCCGCAATCCCAAGTTAAATAAATAAATAAATAAATAAACAATATCGTTCAGGCCCATCATTTTAGCCCGTAACGATTTCTATTCTATAGGGAACTTGGAGTGTTAAACAGTAGATAAATAAATAGTATAACAGCTTAAATATAACAGTATATAATATGACCGATGATGTGTCAAATTAATAACAGGGTTTTTAACATCATAAATTTATATCACAGGTAAGAAAAATAAAATATAAATATTCTACAATTACACTTGTTATTAATTTACAGGTCTATAATTACGTCTGTCTGGTGAGAATACTCACCACTATGCTGTTGAAGATTAGAGTCAAAATTAAGATAACCACACCGAAACAGCGTAGAAAGCACGATCAAATATTGGAAGATGAGACAAACAGATTTCGAACTTGAAACAAGATAAATAAATAGAACCGAGTACGCGAATTCCAATTTCGGACAAAGCAAATTTTTAAATAAACAAAATTGGAACGAGCTAAAATAAAATGGAAACTGACTCAAATTGCTCGACCACTCCACCGCATGACTTGACCCATTAAAACAAAAGCTCAGCCTGCCCATTTATTTTTTCCAAATCAAAATTTACAAAATAAATTTATACTCTATATTTTATTTTTTTTACCCATTTTTACAAAATTTTATGACGTGCTAATAAAAAGGTGGCAAATCTTATGTGGGCAACATGCAATTCACGACAGTGATACATACAGGTAGCGCATGCAATATTTATTTAATATATGTATATATATATATATTCTTTTTTTTCTTTTTTTTCTCTGTTAGGAAACACGTAAAATATCAAAATCTCCAAATCAAAACAACTTTATACTGTTCTTACATATATCATATATCCTCATATGTAATGTTTCTAAATTTTAAAACACAGGTGACCAACAAGAAAACGCGTACGGTCTGGAAATACTTCTTCCCTAAACACTCGCGTAACCAAAGTAGTGCAATTATCTGAAAAATTTTAGGCTGGGCTAACCCTAGGTGGCGTACGCCTTTTATATTATAATTTTTTTTCAAACTGAAGTGCGCCTACACTCAAACAAGTATGCAGTGATACAATATACAGGTGACGATAAGATAAATATTCCAGTGCTAGGCTAAAACTGCATCAGAGATGCATGGAAATGAACGGCCAGATCGGAGAGGAGGGAAAGAAGTTAGGCGTTTGTCATGCAGTGGAGCAGTTTGAACAGAACAATGGAAAAAAAACAAAAGAAGGAAATATAGTTGTAGCTATTACCAGATGCTACTGATTCTCACGCAAGCAAGGAAGAAGAGGAGAAACCAAATGAGTGAATGATGGAATTTTTCGTGCACTCGATTTATATATATAACATAGGGTGCGCAAATCAAGAAAGGAATTTTTTTTATTGGTAAACATTCGTGCATGCTAGATTAAGGAAGGAAATGCGTTGATTTGATTGGAGCAATATTTGTAGTGAACATAAATTTTAATCAGTGGAGATTGCGTGAGTTTAGAGGAAAGAAACGGAAAGCACAAGTATGTTTAAACGGTAAGAAGCATGAAATTTTGAACGTGTATAATTTAAAAGATGAAAACTTGCGGTGATTGAGGTAAAACAATTGACAAGCAAGGATTGATTGCGTTGATTGAAATAAGAAACGACAAGAATTTATTTGGCAAGCATTTGTACTCGTTTGAAATTATTAAGAAGAGAATGCGTTGATTAATAAAAAGAAACGAAAAGAATTTATTGGTACAAATAATTGCAGTGGGCATGAATTAGTCAGCGAAAGAATAAGCAATTATATTTTCTTTGAAATGGATAAGTAAATTTGGAAAAATTTGCACTTTAATAATTTAGCAGAAAATTATGCGTTTGATATTGGTGGGAGAGGGAAAATGGCAAGTAATAAATTTTATTTCGGTAGGCTTTGCAATTTCAAATATTTTATATGTGAACTACAGGTTTCTAAAGTGGGAAAGCACAAATTAATGCGTGCGTAATTTAAGGCAAACACAGATTTAAAATTTTTGAGCGCTAAAGGAAAAATGATTTCTTTCATTATAAAGGGGTGCGCGGGTTAATATTTAAATAGGGAAGTTTTGCATATGTTTGCGGGAATTTAGGTGAAATAAAATAGTAAAGAATAATTTATAAATCGTCAGAGGAAATTTCGAAGATTTTATTCCATAGTTACACGCGAATCAAAGGAAACACGTGAAATTTTTTTTGAACGCATTTTATAAATAAAAACTTTTGTTGATTTGGGATAATGGCAAAAATTAAATGTGAACGGTTATGAATTTTTTTTTGGATAACGCTTCTATTAAATTAGGAGAGGAAAAGGAAGGTGGAATGTTTACACGTGAATTTCAATCAAGCTTTAAATGAAATTTAACGGCTCTCTGGAAGAGTCAAAAAGATTATATACATATTAAACAAATTAAAGTAAAGGAAAGTGGAAAGTTATACGCGAATGAAAATGCTATACGTGAATTTTGAGTGTCAAGGAAATTAGTATTTAAAGATGAAACTTGCGATGATTGAGGTAAAAATAGGCAAGCAAGAATTTGACTGCGTTGATTGATAAAAGAAAATGGAAAGAAATTATTTGGCAACATTTTATACTCATAAAAATTATTAGGAAGTGAATGCGTTGGGATGTAAAAGAAAATTATTGCGAGGCTTGTATACATCAGAGGGGTGTGCGGGTTTGTATTCAAAAGAAGAAATTTTGCATTGCAAGAAATATTTGATAAAGTGTAATGCGAAAATAAAGGAGGAAGTAAATTTGCGTTTACACGAAAATTTACCCTGATTGGATGAGGCACAGCCAGCAGTAATTAATTTTGAATGATTGAATTTGGAAGGCTATTGCTAAAACAAAGATTCCATACCACATTTAAATTATTTATGAAAAAGAAACGTGTTATATAAAAAAAATTATTATTAAAGAAACTTGCATTGATTTATACAAAGAAATGGCTAGGACTACTTGGCAAACATTTATACTTGTTTAAAAATTTGAAAGTAAATGCGTTGATAAACTTTTCTTTCCTTTTTGAAAACGAAAAAATAAGATAAAAAGGGAAGGCGTTCATAAAGGAGGCAAGAATTTATTTGAAACAAAATGGGGTGCAATATAATTTTGAATATGAGTTTTCAATTCTAGAGAAGTTGCGTGATTTAAGCCAAAGAAAATATGGCTAGAAATAATATTCATTTACCACTTAGAATTTTACGTTTACTGTTTAATTTATCCATTTATAGCTAAGGTAAAAATTAGAAATGCGTACTACAGACGCAACATTTTATGCCCAAATTTAAGACGAAAATAACGTTTCTTTTACAATTATACATTTAAAGAGTATCCATTAAATACATATTATTTATACCACTAAATTAATCAAAACGGGTATAAATATGCAAATTAAAACACGCCTTTTTATAAAGCTTATTTATACACTATATTTTTTTCCAAGTTTTATTGCTTAAATAAAACATGATTTTGTTTAAAATTTAGTTATTTACCATTTCAACAGAATAAACCAAATTTCCACTTAAAGTTAATCCTTAACCAAAGTCAAAATTTCAAAAATCTTATCTTTTATTTAAAAATTTTTTGCAATGTTTTAATCAAATTCAAAATTTAGATTTTTATATATTAAACCCCTAAAGTATTATAATTAAAAGAATGAAATATTTGTTAAAATTTTGGGATGTTACAAAATGTATATCTAAAATCATGGCATCTAGGCTTGTCTATGTTCTACCGTCAATTATTTTGACAAACCAAACTGCATCCATATCTGACAGTATCATTCTTGATAATGTTATGATGGCTCGTGAATTAATTAATGGTTATGGTAGGCGTCAGTCATCCCTACGTGCAATGATGAAACTTGATATAAGAAAAGCTTATGACAATATAAATTGGTCATCTATTGTTCGAATAATGTCCGCTATATGATTTTCTAAAGTTTGTTTGGCAGGGTTGTATTTGTGCATATCTAGTTCTACATTTTCTCTATGTTATAATAGGAAAACTGCTAGGTACTTCAGAGGGAAACAAGGAGTAAGGCAAGGGGATCCTATTTCTTCATAGTTGTTCATAATTGTCATTGAGGCTCTCTCCAGTATGTTATCCTCCAAATTTGATGATAAAAGAATTTTATACCATCCTAAATGTCAATCCCTACGTATTTCATCCTAAATTATAAAAGAATTCTTAATATACTTGATACTCTAAACACCTTCTATCTGGCCACTTGTCTCAAGCTAAACACATCAAAATCTTAGATTCTTGCAGCCAGGATAGATGACAATGATAGGGTGAGGATTGAGGAAGTTTCATGTCTTCGGCCTATGGATAGTAGTATGACATATTTAGGTCTACCTCTATGCACTTTAAAGGCAACCAAATCTGTTTGTCTTCCTCTATTTGTTAAGATCCCAAATAGGTTGAATTCTCGTTACAAGGTCTCTTTCTATCGCGGGAAGACTTGTGCTCATCAAAGCAGTGTGTTTTTCTATGATAGTTTATTGGGCCATAAGTTTCATTCTTCCAATCAAGCTTCTTCACATGATCAAAGCTGCGATGACGAGATTCTTATGAACTGGTTCTATTCATAACAATAAGTTAATTCATGTATCCTACTCTAATATAGAAAGGTAAAAAATGAAAGGGGGTCTTGGTATCATAAAACATCAAAACTATGGAATATTACTACTGTGAGTGCACATGTCAATGTTATCTTGGTGAAGAAAGATAGCCAGTGGGTGAAGTGGACTTCGAATTATCATATAAAGGGTAAAGACTTTTGGTCTATGGAAGTCTCACACGACATTTGTTGGATATAGCGTAAATTAAGGAATTAGAAGTTTGCTGCTTCCCGAGATTAAATATAATTTGTCTCCTACTAGTGCGGTAGGCTTTTGGGAGGATCGTTGGATGAGCTATGGAAGTGTTTTATCCAAAATGTTGTCTATGTAGAATCAAGTTCAATCAAGGATTAGTTTCAATGCTAGGGCTGTTAATTTTATTGCTCATGGGAAATTGCAGGCCCTACGTTCAATTTATTATTCTATCAACACAATTTGGAGTAACTTGGCTCATCACAAAGTTATTTTTGCTCATGAGGATGCTCTTTCATGGAGGGGTAAATCACACTGCATCAGTGAAGCTTACAATCTCCTCTCTAAGTTTGAGGATATGCTTGAATTATTATGGGTTAAATTACCTAGATTACTTATTCTTCTAGCTCTAATAATCTTTTTTTAGAAGGATGTTAATAATGCGTTGCTGATAAGGGATAAGCTTGTGGCAGTAGAAATGGAAGTGGACAATCTATGTGTATTTTGCAATATGATACCTTGAATCTGTTAATCATCAATTATTTGAGTGCAATTACTTAGTTAATATGTGGTTAATTATCATGCAAAAGGCTGAGGTTAATGGAATTCTAGGTGTCACTATTTTAGACTGGTTAATTCGTCGAAAGGCAACAAAGTGGAGACCTAGTAGATGGGACATTGCCTACCATGTTATGAAAATATATCTGCGAAATGTTTGGTTAGAGAGGATTAGTCGGTGCTTTCGAAATGTGGTTATTCTTGCTCTGTCATTATGGCAGCAAATGATGAGAGACATATAATATTCATGCTTATGGACATTGCTTCTCGCCTCATCACGCTGATTTATGGAGTTAGCTCAATGTTTTAGTAATTGGGGAACTTTGTGTACCCAGTTCCTGTTGTGTGCCTGCAAATTGTAAGTGGGCTGCATGCTTGTTCTCAAATTTTCTTATTTTTCTTAGTTTGCTTCTGCGATTTTTCTGTGTAGTTGTTTTGGAGATTGCTGGTTTTTCTATGATGTGGTCTTGTCTTTGTTTTTCTCTTTCTTTGTTCTTATTGTTGTTCTGTTTTCTTTCCTTGTATAGGCATAAAGCATGTTTTGTATCGCGCTCTATGTTTTTTTTCTTCCGTCTTATTAAAATATGGTAGGGGCCCAGTCAATCTCGGTATCTATTCCCAAAAGAGATTTGGTGATGAATTTAAGGCTCTGCTTCAAATAAGAGATTTGGATCGCTTTTAAAAGGTATCTGGGAAGTCTTATATATTGTTTATGATTTTAAATCTATTACATTGTTATATGTTGGAATTTTATGACTAAATCAATTTTATTTGTGAATTGTAGGCTTAAATTAGTGCATATCAGAGCCTAGATTAGTAGGTCAAAGGAATCATGGCAAACTGAGAGAATGTACTAATACTTTCGTACCTAGATTATTATATTTTTATGTTAGATTATTAGAATTCCGACCGTAGAAGTATTTACAGTTCCACTCTAAAAGAATGGGCAATGAAAATACGGGTTGGAATATCTTAGAGTTGAGATTTACATAAGGACTCCGAAATACCCCATGGAGTGCTGGCTGTTATCCCGCCTTTTGGCAAGGCCATGATACCAATGAATTGGCTAGAAACCGATGGAAGCTCGTCCTGGAGATCGATTTTACATATGTTCATTATGGATACTGGTAAGTTTTTCCCGAGTCCAAGTCAAGCTATGCTTGAGATGACATGACAAGCGAAGCTATAAAAGCCAACATTCCAAATTTCATGTCAATCAGGATTTGTATTCTCAAGATATGACCGATGCAAAATCAAGCAATAATCTCGTTTGTGTCCATCCAAGCTCGCAGGCGTCGTTTGCATCCATTAAAATCATTTGTTCGCGTCCATCCAAGGTGGCCTCCTCCATAACCATCGAAATCAAACATATTCGTATCCATGAGAAGAAGCAGTTCATTCGAATCGATCAAGTTCATGTCCATCCCATTCGTATCATAGGTAATCGTATCCATCGAGTATGTGTTACTTCATATCGATTCAGAGAGCACCATTTCGTATCCATCATTTTTACTATATTCTTATCAATCCATCATTATGAAACGAACTCAGATAAGTGACAATAAGAGGATAGATCTAAATCGATGCGAAGTGGAGAATGGTCGACCGATAGAAAAGAAGGGTTGACCATCGATATGAAGTAAGCAACAAGGGAATGATGCGAATAAGAGCGACAAGAAGGAAATAAAGCTTGGGGAAATGCGAAAGAGACATGTAAAGATGGATGACTCGGTCACGTGGAATGAAAAGTGGATTGATCCTAACGATAGCACCACATCATTGGTTTGCACATGCCTGGAAGCTATGTGGACAGAATTGATGCAAATAGAAGTGATGCGAATTCGATAGCCTTTAACAAACTCAAACTTGCATCGATCATAACTAAAAATTTACAGGTCTAAATGCCACCCAAATTTCATAGGAGCTTGCACACAACCCCAAGAATGTACCAGACAAATTTAAGCCATAAAGGACTATTTTTGGATCGATACGAACCTGTGTAGTTAATGCCCCGCTATTACCCCGCTACAACCCCGCTATATCTCATAGCGGGTTTCTACCACTACAATTTTTCCATATAGCCCCAAAATATTGCCTTTCCGCTTTAATCCCCGCTATTTTCGCTGTATCCCGTTATTTCCGCCATACCTTTTTTAATAAAATGAATTGAAAAATTGCATTTATGCATTATGAAATTAATTTATTTGATTTAATTTTTGATATATTTTTAGAAATGAAAATATTCTAATATTCTACCGAATTTAATTATGTTATATAACAGTTTTTCGTTTATTTAAAGTATATTCGCATGTGTTTTTATTTAAAACTATTTATGTATTATATATAACTTAATTGAATGATAATTTTTCATTTAATTACCATTTATATATTTTTAAAATCATTAAGTACGAGTTTTATATGCTATTTTAGAGCCATCCGCTATATCCTCGCTGTGTCCACGCTATGACTTTTTGCACCTCCACCGCTTTGAATCTACCAAGTGCATTAACTGCACAGATACGAACTCAATTCCTATCACTACTTGATCAAGCCGAAATCACCTGAACTCCCTCCTATACGCCCACTAACGAGGGAGAAAAAGTCTTTCGAGATTTGGATGAGATATTTGCTATCTACGCCTATAAATAGTGACCCTGGACCTACAAAAAAAGGACTTTTGGCCCTTCTATGCCCTGACTCTGCCGATATTACTGTTGTACTTGGACTATACTATTGTCACTCATTGTAACCAACAAGAAAAAATCAATAAAAGCTATCCATTTAATAGTGCACGTAGGCCATACATCGAACCACTCTAAATCTACGTGTTTCTATGCATTTTTCCTATTTATCGATTGGTGTGTTTGTTAGATCTTCCTCGTTTTACATTTATCTTCTTCATTTTCTCTTCAAATACAGCCGAAGAGTTTTGTGCTCAATTTGAGTACAAACACTTTGGTGTTTTCACTGATAAAACCTAATTTTTATCCTGCTCATCGGATCTACTTCCGATATCGTATTACAAGAATCTAAGGAGAAGATCCAGATTTCAAATAGAAGTTCTTCCATCCTATTCATATTAAGTCTAGGAAAAAGCTTCACTATCCACCATGGTCAAAACTAGGACTACCTCAGCAGCTGCAGATCCAGAAGGACGGATAGACAGAACCCTGCATAACTTCCTCCTACCGACCATAATGCTGCCGGACCTTCAGATTCGCAAGTCCCAGTCACCAGGGAAGAGGGTCAATGACTAATGCAAGAGCTGATGAGAAGCCGCCAACAGCTTACTCACCAACTCCGTGCTAACGCGGAATTGACCAATGAAATGAATCATCAGAGACGAAGGAGGTCCAGAAGGGATCAGGCTTCAAATTCATCCACTGAGAGTTCAGCCTCCTCTGACTACAATCACCGGACGACGCCCCCACAGCTGTATGGAAGCTATACACAGGGCACTAGACATCAGCGCACCTTGAATCTTGGGCAACCAAGAGTTAGCCCATCAACGAGCCATCAGACAGGACCATCCTCTCAAGGAGGTACTGTTCCTTATCATACTACTGACAATCGCACTGCCACCATAACTGTTGAGTTCGGAGTTGACACTTGAAGCCGAATGGATGTGACCCACCGTCAACATGATTATACTCCTGCGCCTTATGTTCCTGAAGACCTAGAAGAAGGAGGCGAGATATGGACCTTCGACCGCGACGGGCCCATCCTTGCATTATGGAACACGACCACACCTTGGCTCAGTATGCCCAGAATGTCTAGATGCAAGATATCCCGACAATGATCCATCAGATGATCCGCGGAAGTCATGGCCTCACCAATGACGACTGGGGAATCTCCTGGAGTCATACACCTTTCACTGATGATATACTCTATGTCATACCGCCTTGGTGATTCAAGCAAACCCTACTCGTTTATGAAGGGTGTTCTGATCCTAAGTAGTACATCTTAAGTTACAAATGGTTAATGAATGATGCACGAGCCAATGATGCAGTCAAGTGCCGAAGTTTCACGATCTCCCTAGAGGGAATAGCGATTATGTGGTTTAATCGTCTACCACATCGATCTATCTCATGTTTTGACTAGTTGCAATAAAGTTTGTTGAATAATTTCACATGCATGTCACAAGGCCGAAAGATGTTAACACCTTGTCAAGTGTCACTTAAGCTACGGGAGAGACACTCGGACATTATCCATAGATGTTTCACGTTGCATGTGCTGAGATTAGTAATCCCAATGATAACTCAATTCCGACGGCACTAATTAAGGGGCGCGATTCTGAATTTGGAAACTGGTTGGTCGGAAAACCCCTTGGTCATTGGACCATTTCTATTCTATGTTAGCCCAGTTCTTAAGAAAGTAGGATGCGAAACAATTTAGAAAAAAGGGAAATGCAGAGCCTAGGGTGGAAGGAATCCAAAGCAGGGTCGCTGTTAAACAAACCGGGGTGAGTTCCGAAAAGTTGCAATTGAACATATAGAATAAACAGAACCAACAGGAAGGCAATGGAAATCAAAATAGGAAACGGGATCAGAATCATGGGCCATGATGTAGTGCTCCTACGTTTGACAATTACATTCCTTTAAATGCATCGATGGAAAATGTGCACTTGCAGACCTGTAATACTATTAAGTATAAAGAACTTGCTCTGAAGCAATCATTAGAAAAACAGTTTCAAACAGGGAAGTTTTATAGATTTCATAATAGCTATGGCCATAACATGAACGAGGGTCGTCATTTACAAGATATTATTAAGTAGTTGATACGAGAGAGAAAGTTGGAGTAGATTCCTCGGGCACCACAGTTTGGAGGTGTGGGCCTATTGAATCAAAACCAAATACCAAATCAGGCGAGACCGGAGGAGCACGCTCATACCGACAAGAGGCTATTGATTAATACTGTAAGTGGTGGTCCTCATCCATCCGATGGGAGCTGGAAGGAAATGGAGTTCATGCAAGCTCTATTAGCTATGTGAGCTTCAAACATAGTAGCTATTTGGAAGACGGGGCTCCGGATAAGCAATAGAAAATGATGACAGACGACATTGTATTTTGAGATAGGGAAGCCGACGGAGTCGAAGCCCTAACCATTGATCCACTTGTCGTTTCAGCTTAAAAGGTCCTGCTTGGATAAAGAGGATCTTAGTGGTTAGTGGAATTTCAGTGAACATATTGCTTAAGTGAGCTTATGATCAGATGAAGATGGAAGCAAAGGATTTTGAAGCCCTGTCAATATCGCATCCATGGCTTCAATGGAAGTGCGACTATACCCACTAGTTAGGTGGAGCTACCAATGGAATTGGAAATTGGAGAACGCCGGAGAGTCTAGATATTACAATTTGTTGTGTTGGATATAGACTCGCCATACAATGCTTCTTTATGCCGATCGGCCCTAGCTAAGTTCAAAGCTGCCATTGGCCCTTGGTGTCTGACTTTAAGATTCCCTAACAACAATGGAGTTGGAGTCGTTTAAGGAGAACAGACTGCTAGACGATCTTTGTTATGTTCTTGAGCCGCATGGGTGCAGCGAAAAGAAAAAGGAAAGGGCATAGAGGAATCTCTATATGTCTACTTTGCTGAGAATTGACAGTTAACGCCTGGGCTAAGGTCGGGCACCCCAACCAATTCCCAAGGGATCTTGAACAAAGAAATACTGAAAGTGAAGACGAAAGTAAAGTCAGTCAAGTTTCCCCGGCCGAGCCAACGATCGATGTTCCGATCGATGATAATAATGACTCTAAAATGATAAATATTGTATATCAGCTAAGCCAATAGATGTAGGAGGAATTGGTTGAATTTCTCTAGGAAAACCTCGACATATTTTCTTGGACGCATTCCGACATGTGTGGAGTCTCCGCGGACATCGTGAGCCACACATTGAATATTGACCCATGGGATGTCCCTATCAAGCAAAAAAGGCATGGCGTGGATCCAGAGAGATATACCACCCTTAACGAAGAGGTAGAAAAGCTCAAGTCGGACGAGTTTATCTGGGATGCATTATATCCGAAATGGGTGTCCTATCATGTACTTTTTAGAAAACCTAACGGGAAATGGGAAACATGCATCGACTACTCAGGCTTGAATAAAGCTTTCCTTGAAGACAACTTTCTACTTCCCCGAATAGATCAATCCGTAGATTCGATGGCTAGATATTAACTCATATACTTCATGGACGTGTATTCTTGCTTCAACCAGATACCAATGCACTTGCCTGATCAGGAGCATACCAGCTTCATCATCCATCTGAAACTTTGCTGCTACAAAGTCATGCCCTTTGGACTCAAGAATGCCGGGGCAACCTACCAACGGCTAGTTAATCGAATGTTTGCTAACCAAATCGGAAAAACCATGGAGGTATATGTGGGCAATATGCTTGTGAAGATGCGCATTCTTTAGCAATCATATCGAAGACCTGGAAACGATGTTCAACATCCTTCGAGAGTACAAAATGAAACTCAACCCATTAAAGTGGTACTTTGGGGTCGCTTCCGGAAAGTTCCTTCGATTTATCGTCAATGCTCGAGGAATTGAAGCCAATCTCGAAATGATATGGGCAATCAGAAATCTTGAGACTCCAAGAACTATAAAGCAAGTTCAGAGCCTCAACGGAAAAGTTACAGCACCGAGTAGGTTCATTTCGAAATCTACCGACAAATGCATTCCCTTCTTTGATCTGATCAGAAAAGGAAAACAAAATTTCGAATGGACAACAAAATGTGAGGGTGCATTTCGAGCGCTAGTTCAACACCTATCCACATCGTCCATTCTATCAAAGCCTATTCATCATGAGAGATTGTACATGCACTTGGCGGTGTCAGAAAACGCAATCAGTGCTGCCCTAGTTCGGGATGAAACCAGATACAATGGCCAGTATATTACATTAGCAAATGATTGACGGGAGTAGAAAGAAACTATCCGAAGCTGAAAATGTTAGCTTATTGTCTTGTCATTGCCTCGAGGAAGCCCCATCCGTATTTCCAGGCTCATGCTATCATTGTATACACCGACTAGCCGTTAGACAAGTCCTTACACGACCTGAGACGTCTGGTAGGTTACTCAAGTGGAATATCGAGCCGAGTTAGTTCGACATCACCTAAACTCCAAGGCGAGCTTTCTAAGGATAAGTCCTGGCATACTTTATCGCTGAGTTCACTATCCTAGAGAACTTGTCTAAAACCAATGAATCTCCCAAATATATTTGGAAGCTACATATTGATGGTGCATCAAATGACCGCTGCTCAGGCACCAGGGTTGTACTTGAAACTCCTGAAGGCCGATCTATATGATACGCTTTAAAATTTGATTTTCAAGCGACCAACAACGAGGTCGAATATGACGCCCAACTTGTCGGATTAAGGCTTGTCAGAGATTTCAGAATTATTGCTGTAGATATTTACTACGATTCACAATTGGTCATGTGCCAAGTTCGGTGAGAGTACCAGGCAAAAGACCGAAGATTGGCTGCTTATTTTTCTCGGGTTCAAGAAATATTGAATCAGTTCAATCATTACACTATCTAATGCATACCCTGGGAACGCAATAAGAAAGCTAATTCCTTGGCATAGTTAGCCAGTACCAGTAAGGCACAGGAGCCGAGACTCGTTCCTGTAGAGGTATTATTTTCCCCGAGCATTGATCAGAAGGAAACAGACTGGGTATTTGAAGTCATTCCCGACAAGGAGTCATGGATGATTCTGCTCAGAAACTATCTTAAGCATGGGACCCGTTCGCAGCGTAGGAGTGAAAAAACAAACTTTTTGAAAGGCATCGCGGTTAACTATTCAGAATGGTGTCATGTATAAAGAGAGTATTATGTTCCTTTACTCAAGTGTATCGCCCATGATGAAATCAAACTAATATTGCATGATGTACAGGAAGGAGAATGTGGCGATCACACTGGGGGCAAGCTCTTGCCAAGAAAGTGCTCCAATATGAATACTATTGGCCGACTATAAATCTCGACGCATCGGATTATGCCAGAAAATAAGACAGCTGTTAGAAGCATGCTCGGAACCCTAGAGCCTTGCCTAGCAAAATAACTCAGATGGTAAGTCCCTAGCTGTTCGCAGTATAGGGCAATGACATTATTGGTTCTCTACCTCTGCCCAAAGGTAGTGCGAAGTACGCCATCGTTGCAGTTGATCACTTTACCAAGTGGGCGGAAGCTGAGCCTCTTGCTACTATCACAACGAAGAAAGTGATCAACTTTGTTGCGCGCAAATTATCTATCGATTTGGCCTCCCACGTACCACCGCCGCTGACAACGGAGCCCAATTCGATAGTGTTGAATTTAAGAATTTCTGTCAATGATTCCACATCCAGAAGAAGTTCTTTGTAGTTGCACACACTCAAGCGAATTGAGAGTTTGACGCCGTTAATAAACTTATATAGTCCATTTTGAAAAATGAATGGAAAAGGCCGAGGACAAGTGGGTCAATGGACTTCCAATGGCCCAATGGGATTATCGGGCAACCCATAAATCCATGACTGGCCACACTCCAGTCTCTCTTTCCTATGGTTTAGAAGCCGTTATTCCAGTAGAGATGGAAATATCTTCTCATAGTGTGACATATTATGATCCGAAGATGAACGCTATATTACTGGCTGAATCTCTTGACTTATTGGATGAGAAGTAAGAAGAGGCTGATTTGAGGGCAGCCGCATACCGAAGTCGAGTCGTCCGATTATACAATGCCAAAGTCCGACCTCGAACATTTGAACTCGGCGATCTCTTCCTTAAGAGAGTTTACCCGATTCCTTCACATATGAAACTAACGTGGGAAGGCCCATATGTTATCGAATGAAGGCTTGGAGACGGCACATTAAAATTATCGATGGTTGATGCTCTCACTCTGCCCGAGAGCTTGGAACAGCAAGAGCCTTCGTCACTACTACACATAACATGCTTTTTTATTCATTCAGTCTGCTTTTCATTTGTAATTTGTTAAAGCATTTCGAAATTTGAAATTGTAATAAGGCAACTGACTTTGCCGCATGTTCATATTTCAGCAATAAAATTCTATCTCTTCAAGCCAAAGCAGTGATTCCTAAATGAATCATACGACCATCACGATGCACGGAGCACTAAGTTCCATCCTACAGTGGATTTATTCAAATAGGGAGTGACTGTGATTTGATCAGTCACTCGCTATCTGAAAACTGAGCATGGTGCAAGTCATCACACTGAAACCAAAAAAGAATTGATACACGACAATCCTCTAAATAACTCCAGATTCCCAAAATGCGAACAGAGTATAAGCTTACAAGTAAGGGCTCGTAGAGGGTGGATCCGTCCACCAAACGACTTCGCCCATATTTAAACCAAGTTTGAAGAGGATGGACCCGTCCATATTAGGACCTCGCTTGTTAACTCAAAGGGGATGTGATCTGACCATCCACGATCCTAGTGCATCTATCATTCCCGTAGTGCGAACAAAATTCTAAAACTTACAATAGATGTGATTGACTGTCTATTTACTAACTCTAATCCCCAGAGTGTGGACTGAAGTATGGAAATCAACTAAATTTGAACCCCCAGAGTGCGGATTGGAGTTTAAACACAAACAGGGTGTGGAACGACCACCTGTAGGACACTCCGATCCCCCGTAGTGAAGGCCGGAGTATAAACACAAAGTGGGTGTGACTAACCACCCACGAATCAGTGTAATTCCCCAGAGTGCGGACATAGTTCTACGGGTGTGGCACACTGTCCATAAAATAACTTAAATCCCTAGAGCACAGACATATCTCAAAACCTCAAGCGGGCGTGACTGACCGTCGATGTACATGTGCAATCACCAGAGTGTGGATGCAATTATCAACTCATGAGCAAGAGTGATTCAACCATCTGATTTCGTCTTGTTTCCGTATTGCTTCAGCGGAGTTGAGCTTGGTATATTGAAGGCGAAAAATGATGGCCCACCGATCTTTTCAATTTATCCCCAAAACTAAGGGCAGAACTTAAGTATCAGCCATTGATTGAGACAGTGCAGTATTGGAATTCAACCACAAAGCCATGATTCCAAAACTAAGAAACAAAACCCGAGTCCAATTCAAAGGCTAAGACTCCACAAGTACACTGAATCAAAGTTCGAAAGCTGAAATACTTAAGCGAAATAAACGCAAACTGTGCTGATGATAAAATGGAATTTTATTTTAACTATTCTTTTGAAGAGAAGGATAAATACAAAATTATTCTAAATATCCTACTAGCAGGGGCCGATCCCACATCTATACACGACCTACAAAAAACAAAAGGAAATTCCTATCTGTCTACCAAAGATGATTCGAGAAGACATGTCCATTCTCTTGTCTTCTTCTTCTTCTTCCTTGTTGACCCACTGGAATCACGGCTTGGATGCTCTTGGAGTCCTTTTCTTTTGTTGGTTAATCTCCAGTCGGGGGAAATATGGTAACTTCCTCCTCCAAACTCACATGGTTTGGAATACTTTCTGAAGGTAGTGTCGAAGGGACAGGATCGATGTTGGAAGGCGGGAGAGGCACACTATGTCAACGACCATACCTCCAAAAGAAAGCATTTACAAAGGAGATGGACCAGGGCCTGCCATCCCACCTCCAATACCGCAGGCCTGCGCAGCTGCTTCCATCTCGTCGTTAATCTCAACTATTATTTCCTCTTCATGGATTGTTTGGGCATCATCGAGAATGCTAGGATTTGGCCTGAGGAGCTGATCGCAAGTGCGCCTCATCGATGACAAATGGAAGATTGGCAAAAGGGTCACTTTGGTGAATAAGAAGCTCCTTCATCATCTACTCATAAACAGTAAACATGCTCCCTTGTGCTTCATCCGCTGGTGCAGCGGCCATTATCATAGTCACTTTTGTTATGATTGCTTCCTGCTCGTGATACGGCTCATGGGTTGCAAGAGGCAGGCAGATGTAGCTCCTATTGCTGAATAGAGAGAAAGAAAAATAGTTGCTGATTACTCCAATAAACGTTTCCGGGTTTGAATAAGTGCAAGAAATGTTCAAAATACCTTCCTCAGAATGACTTGCAGGCAAAGCTGGAGTATCTTCAGTGACATGACCATGGGTTGAAGACAACTGCTATTGATCAGGATTGTATGCGGGCACAGATAGAGAATCAACCGTAGGGGTAGATTTGGGCAGGGTTGGCGTAAGAATTTCAGAACTTGAATCATGGCACTCAACGCCAGAACCCTCTTCAGCCTCCAAGTGCTGAGTACCGAGTCTCTCCTTTTCATATGTAATAGTGATGTCGTGGAGAACCCTTCACTCATCTTCACTCAGCATCCGATTCTCCAATTTAAATTCATCTACAGATTCAGGTTGATGCTCGGCTTTTTCATCTTCCACTAAGTGGCACCAATCGTTGTATAAGTGTGAAGGATAGTTTTCGAGCTAGGTTAGGTTTCGATGCTTTATGACCTTGGCATTGTATGTAATAAGAAGATCTTGGATGTCATCTTCTAACCTGGTCTCCGTAACTTTCACCTCATTCTTAACCCCGTTTTCAATTTCCTGAACTTTGAGTGCTGTCGCATCCCTCTCATTCCTAAACACCACAGCCTGCTCACATGCCTCATGGGGAGCTTTGTTTACATCAACTTTCTCCTTGATGATTTTAGTAAATTTGGCTTTAAGCTCTTCAAGCTCTTTAAGCGCCCCGTATCTTTTGGCCATGACTGTGGCGGTCCGATGCCCCATCTCCTCAACCAGGACTAAGTATGTCCGTCTCATCTCTTCCATCCTCCGGGCAGCCTCATCAGCCCTTGTATTGGCCTATGTCTCTGAGTTTCTCGCGGGCTCGCTCTCATCATGAAGCATCTGAATAATGCGGTCCTTTCGTGCAAGGTCAGTTTCTAATTTGTCAATTGTTTTCGTCCGCTCAAAGGACACCCTTGATGCTTTGTCCACGGTATTCATCCATTCCCGATATTGGCTGTAAACGTCATGGACTTAATCATGCATCGTTTATTCTGCCTCACTGGAATTCTCTTTAAATGCGGAGGGAAGATGAAGACATCAAAATAGATGTTTGTGAAATCTTTTTTCAGCTGGGCGATTCTAATTACTCCCTTCCCAGTGGGCTCTGTAGCAGCTTGGTCAGTGATAGTGATAGTTTCAATTTTGGTCCTCCGACGCTATGAATCAGACCTTGGTGCTTGAGAAGGCGGTTTTGGCGTGAAGGATCCAAGGGTTGTTTACCATGATCGGAAGGCTGTGTTGGGGCTCGAGGTGGCATAGAACATGACCGGGAGCAATGCCCGTATTCTCTCTCTCGTCTCCTGTCAATCTCCCTTTCGTAACACTCCTGGTTAGAATAACCGCGATCACGGTCTCTATCAGCCTTCCTTTGTGGGGCGCGTAATATGAACTAGATGACTGGCATGTCGAGCGAAGGCTACCGAGCATGGATTCTCGCCTCGGCATTGTATCTATAAATAGAAAGAGAAGCAGAATAAGTAATTTCTAGAAATGAATAGCTTATGATTGGAAATCATGCAGTGCAGCTAAAGTGTATGTATGCATGTGCAAAACCCCCTGACCTACCGGTTATGTCGGCCATACACGAATAAAGTGACTCGCCTAAATCTAAAGCGCTTTGAAGCCCCTTCAATCTGATGTTGTGTTAGATTGACACATAGTCTGGAATTGGAATGTCGGTGAGTCCCTTAAAAGGATTCTCCATTTTTGGGGAAGGATTCTCCGTAATTCTAACACCAGCGGATGGTAGGGGAATGACCATGGATTTCCATTTTGAAGACTTATGAAGCTTATGAGCAACCGCCTTTCCTCTGCTCTTTAGTTTTAAATGTCGAGGACTATCTGGGGGCCTGGCTATGGGTTCATCTTTTGTGGACGTATCCTCTTCATTGCCCCATTCGGCTGTCACAAACCCAGGCACACTAAGCTTGGCCCATTTAGCCGGGTTTTCCCCAAGAGATCCTTCAAGTCTTATGCTCTAGTCTTGGTCGATTAGCGCAATGGCTCCCAAAATTTAATCCATGAACACCGAGTCGATCTCTCTAATCTCACTAGCCACCACTTGATGAATTCCATTATTTCTTTAAACCGGGCACCTTCGGTTCGCGCAATTGCGGTTGTAAAGGAGAGAAAATGTTAGGCTCAACGTCAATTACAACTAACTCATTAGTCACAGCGAAACCGAGGCACTTACGTCTAAGCAACCATCATCTAGTAAATCCTGGTGGGCACCGAACATAGAACCACTCGGTCTTGAAGTAGCTATGTCTGGTCCAGATTCCAGTCACAACTTGACAATTCCTAACTGCCTCTAAGAATGTGAACGAGGTATTATCTCCCCGACTCTTGACATTGAACAAGAATCCGACTTCCCCCCGAGTCGGGGCTGTAAGAGATGCTCCATTAAAACAATAAGCTGTTCAATAATGCATATCCGTTCGGATGCAACTATGATGGAGCGATCCGTAAGAAAGCTAACACTTCTCGAATATATTTGTTAAAAAGAGGAAGTGCTCCAGCTATACACAAATGTCTATTAAAAGCAGCGTATCCTTTTGGGGGAATAAGTGGCCTGTCGTTCGGCCCTGGTAGCAGAACATCATCTAGTGATAGCCCATGGCATAAGCAATTTCACCCCAACATATCTTCGAAGACATTAGATGGTTCAGAACCTTGAGGATTTCCAATGAAGAATGCTCCTGGTAACCCGTCCAGAGATGGACTTATGACTTCGGCCGTGAAGTGCATGAGCGTGTTTTGCAAAGCAATATTGTAAAGTACTTAAGAAAGTTCTATAGAGATTAACAAGCTCTTCGAACGATGAAACTTCGAAATCCAATCAGAATGATCATCATCGCCGATCGTTACAACGCTGCCATCCTAACTTCGGCAACCGGTCCAAGTTAAAGTTTGTCCAATTGGTTAGGTTATAGTTCCATTGACAGGCTTCGAAAGGAAAAATTTGTAGTGAAATGATTAAGTCCAATTATGCAAGGCAAAAGCTCGTTGGAGTCAAGTGCTCAAGTATGCATGAAGTTTCATATCTATCGAAGTCCAAACTTAGATTATTCCTTGCAAAGGCTTAACTTTGTATCGATCAAGGTACTTTCATTCCGTATCGGTCAAAAACATTCACTTCATACGAATCAAAATTATTTACTTCGTATCGATTAAGAAAGCCTTAACTTTTATCGATCAAAATCCACTGACTTCATATCGATCAGGTCATATTAACTTCGTATCGGGTTACAACGGAGTTCGTATCCATCACAAGTTAGCTTCGTATCCATATCGATTCGAAGTGATCAGTACAAAATCAAAGAATCAACAATCGATACAAAATCCAAGGCAGGTGGCCGATACGAAGTTCGCGGTTGAGGTTCGATGTGAAATCAAGTTTCTTTATCCCTTCATCGATACAAAATTAAGGCCGAACAACCTTCCATGAATTCCTTTGTATCCCTTCTGACTCCTGCAATCAACACAAACGCCATTATCACCTTCCATCGAACTCTGGCATTACCCCATCCAACCTCCGGCATTAACGCCTCCGGAGAGTAGCCAACTTCAAGTGGGAAAGTTTTGGATATTGAGTCACGTCGTTTTGATGTGAATTAATTAATCAATTACCTAGTTAAAGTATCTATGTGAGGGTTTAAAATATTGTTCGATTCGAAAGCAAGGATGTTTTTTCCTTCTCCCAAGCTTTTAACGATACGAAAGGCTGGAAGTAAAATGAAAACAGATGAAATTTTTCTAAGTATAAAATATATTTATATGGGTGGAAAACAAGAAGGAAACGATTCGTCTCCAGTTATGTCGACCGTTAGGAGTGGTCTCCCCTCCAACCGATGTAAAGTAATCTATCCGTATACATTTACCATTAATCAGACCATGGTTGTTCATGTCCATCAGCTCTCCTCGATACGAACGAGACAACAGAGACTTGTTTGGACAATTCCGACCCATCACCCATCCATCGATGCGAAATGGAAGCTTCGTATCCATTTCCATGTGGTCCACAGAAACTCGTATCCATCGATAATAAATATTCTAAAGAGCTATTAACATATATCAATGTCATCGATAGGAAAATAATCTACCAACTTCTGAAACAGATCCAGGAGAGGATCGATACATAGGGTATACTAAAACGATCGTCAAGCGTTGTTACAACTCGAATTTCACATCCACTCAGTAGAGGATCTAGATGGAATTCGATGCAGGAAAGCTGACAAGGACTCATGAGCATTCGGATGTTAACGGGAGACAGATTAAGATACGTTCATTCATGACGAACTAACATTCAATTTTCAAAAATTTACAGGAATTGAGTGCTCACTTTATGAAAATTCACAACAATGAACAACAGTTTGCTATCGTCCGACGCTTAGTTACAACAGTACATAGTACAATAATAGGCAGTTAACAATTCATTATTACTGGAGTCAACTAAAAGGTTGCATCACTTGACAAAAAAGATAGAAACAATCCAGCGAATCGGATAGGACTTTTCAGAATGACGATTGTAGCTTTTCAATGCATGTCATGTTCACAGAAAAAGTACTTTGGAGGGCAAATGTTATCCCACCTTTTGGCAAGGCCATGACACCAAGGAATTTGTTGGTACAGTTCATCTTGGAGATCGATTATACACAGGATCACTATGGATACTGGTAAATTTTTCCCGAGTCTCGATTAAGCTACAATTGACACGACACGACAAGCAAAGCTATGAAAGCCAACATTCCAAATTTCAAGTCAGTCGGAATTTGTATGCTAAAGATATGAACGATGCAAAATCAGGCAATAATCTCATTTATATCCATCCAAGCTCTCAGGCCTCATATGCATACATTAAAGTCATCAGTTCACATCAATCCAAGTCAGCCTCCTCCATAACCATCGTAATCAAACATATTCGTATCCATGGGAAGAAGCAGTTCATTCGAATCGATCAAGTTCATGCCATCCCATTAGTATCCTTGGAAATCGTATCCATCAAGTATGTGTTGTCTTCTCTCGATTTAGAGAGCGCCATTTCGTATCAATCACATTTACTCCATTCGTAATGACCCATCGATACGAAACGAACTCAAACAGTGACACAAAGAGGATGATTCAGATCGGTGCGAAGTGGAGCATGGTCGACAGATGCGAGAGGAGGGTTGACCATCAATATAAAGTGACCAACAAAGGACCGATACAAATGAGAGCGATACAAAGGAAACAAAGCTGAGAGCAATGCAAAGGAGACATATAAAGAAGGATGACTTGATCGCTCGGCATGAAAAGTGGATTGATCCTAAAAGATTGCGCCATGTCATTGGTTAGCACATGCTTGGAAGCAATGCAAACATAAGTGATGCGAACAGAAGCGATGCGAACTCGACAGCATTCAACAAACTCAAAATTGCATCGATCATAACTCAAAATTTACAAGTCAAAATTTCTTCAAACTTTCCCAGAGCTTGCATACAACCCCAAGAACGAATTGACAAATTTTAGCCTCTAAGGACTACTTCTGGATCGATATGAACTCAATTCATATCGCTCCCAGATCGAGCTGAAATCTCCAGAACTCACTCCCATGGACCCACTCATGGGAGAAGAAATCTTCCGAGATCTGGGCGAGATATTTTCTGCCTACGCCTAATAGTGACCTTGGACCTATAAAAAAAGGACTTTTGGCTCTTCAACCTCCAGACTCTACCGAAATTACTATTGTACTTGGATTATACTGTTGTAACTCATTGTAACTAGCAAGCAAAAATCAGTAAAAGCCAGTCATTTCGTAGTGGACATAGGCTTTATGTCGAACCACTTCAAATCTATGCATTTCTGTGCATTTTTCCTGTTTATTGATTGGTGTGTTTGTTAGATCTTTCTCATCTTAAATTTATCTTCTTCGTTTTATCTATTTAAACACATCTGAAGAAAGTTGTGCCCAATTTTGGTACAAACACTGGCGATATGTAAGGCCCTGTTGATAATGGGCATGAGTACGACGTATGGCTAAATCCCGAAGACTGGAGGTGTTCAACTTGATGGTGATTCTAGCTACCTTGTAATTTTGGATTTTGTTGACAAGCTCCAGCTGAAGACACACATTTATTCCAGATGGGTGGAAAATTAGAGTCTGTACATCGCAATTGTCCAGAAGCAAGTTTTCGGTAGAGTGCCTTCATCGATCACCTATTCGATGGCAAACTGGAATTTTGGTGAATTATCCTCAATTCCTCATTCTAAAATATATGAGAGAATTTTTATGAAATGCCTTAGATTTTGAAAAATACGGTTTCTAATGATTTCTTTTCGTAAAGATTTATTTTAGAAATTTGGTTTTGGGAAAGTTTTTGAATTTTAATTTTCAGAGAAATACGTATACCACTAGTTGGTCGAGTTAAGGAGTTTTGTTAAGGAGTAAGTTTTGAAATCCTTAAATATTTATATATCAGCAAAGACTTGATTTTGATTTTTGGCAAGGAAATAGTTTTCCTAATTTAGGAAAATTTATATTTTAGAAAGGCTATTGGTAATTCTAAACTATATATATGTTTATGTGTATATATATGTGGGTGTGTGTGTAACTTTGAATTTTAAGCAAAGTTTTGGTATGAAATAGTTTTTATGACTCAAAAACAGGTATAGAGGAGCAAATATTTGTTCAGTAATTCTTCGGTTTATAAAATCAAGTTTTTTAGGATTTCTATCTTTAAGGTACAGATAAAATAGGAATGACATTCAATTTTATTGGGGTACGAAGTTTGAAGTGGTATTGTGCACACCAGCCATCGTAAGCAATATTTCCATGTAAAGTAGGAAGGAAATAGCAGTTGTTATATTTTTGGGTTTTTTATAGTGTTGTTGGTCGCAATTCTTTTTTAGGGTCTAATATGTATTTCTGGAGCATGGTTTGAGACAAGGTAATAGTCTTTGGCATTGTCGTGATGAAGATATGAATTTTTTAGATCGTGTCGAATTGAAGGAGACGACACGAAATAATCATTATTTTTTATTCCGACCCTAATTGGGTCTAGGTTCAATTAATGTCCAATGACCATCAAGTGATTGATCACATAGTGGTGAACCTAGAGTGGTCTACTAGTCAATGACTTTTGGCACAACTTGAACTTGGAACGGGACTACTAAAGCCGAGTCTGAATTCACCCAGTTGCCTCTCTTCGTTCCACCTTCCTCAATAAGCCAAACCCAATCTTTATCCTCCTTCTCTAAGTATTAGCCATTCTCTTCCTTTCCTTTGCTAGGTGATGCCGTTTTTTCCTAGGAGTATCAACTTTGCCTCCCCTTCGTGCTGCTTTTTCATGTTGGATCGCGCCCCACTACCAATACTGATTTAAACCCTATTTCCACCCTTCGACCTCAACTTAGCCTAAGACACCTTCCGCACTACTGTTTCTTCCTCGCACCATTATGGTCTCAACCCTCAAAATCCACTTCACTAGACTGGTATGAGTAGAAGGATTCACCGCTTTTGGCTTGGAAGAGTTATTTGTCACGGTAGGATTTGCATTGATCCTCTACATCGAGACCTTTGAGGGGGAATGTTACTTGAGCTGCATCTGACTTTTCGATTCTCTATTTGTGTGGAATTTCCATGTAGGAAATAGTTTGATTCGTTTAGAGGTGGAGGGTGTCTTGATTGAGCTGACTAATGAAGAACTCGCTAAGACTTTGGAGGCTTCCACGTAATTTTGAAGTGACCGACTCAAAGATTTTGTAGCCGACCTTTTTGTAGGATGTCGGTGTTTAGAATACGGATAACCCATGTCTGAGTACTCGTTAGGCTGTGTGGATCATTCAACATAACGTCATCCATATGATGGTAAGTTACGACCAAATTTATCCCATGACGTGGAAGGCTGCCGATGCTGGTATTGGCGGTATTGTCGTCAATTGGACCTGCAACCTTATAATGCAATTGTTGATCAAGGATTAGGAAACCACAAAGCCACCTTCCATACTTTCACATATCCACTTCATCTTTAGGTAACACGGATGAACCTCCATAGAGAGGCAGTTTAATAGAAGGTTCCTTCAGCCATTATTAGATCCGTCCTATGGAAGATGGCAATTCCGAAGCCGTTAGCAACATCAGTAGTGCAGTGGCACGAGATTGGGTGTATAGCCACCATGCTACAACCATTCGAAGGTCGCAACAATGGCTCGAGCTCCAGCTGCAGAGCAAGGAATCTCATAGTTTGTAGGCATTATTTTTGGATTGAAGGTGTTGTTGTCATTTCCCGTCCAGCATTTGTTCGTTTCTTTTAAGCTGTTTGGGTTGTAACTGTTAGTTTTCTCTTTGAAAAGACACGTATGATATTTTGAGTTCCTATATGTCTAATGTGTCATTGTTACTAGACATGCAAACCTCTCATATATATGCATAGCGATGAAGCGGTGTAAAAATCAAAATTCCATAAAAGACATTTAACTAACAATAAATGCAATATGAGATTGGAAATTTAGAATAGTTGAATTTTTTTAGTGAAGGACGTGAAAAAGTTGTTTTGGTACTTTAGGTCATTGCACATATTCCTTAAAAGCTAATTTTTTTTGGGCAATTGTGCATGATGAAATTTTTAAATAAAATGGTAGGTTTTATGGGCAATGGTTTGTTGTAGAATTTAAGAATTTAGTTTATGTGTCTAGAGCATTACCGACTTTTGATTATGCATAATTATGGCTTGCTTTATCGAAATTCTTGTGAAGTAAAATATTTAGGAAAGTTTCATGTTGATTGGAAAAGTTTCTCTGTCGAAATTTTTTCCTTGTAAGTTTTAGTTATTTTTGGCTCTTAATTTTATTTAGAAATTTTGTTAAAAAATTTGATTTCAAGGAAAAATGAGCGTCTAAATATTTTGGGATTTTATTTTTCCAACAACGTACGAATTTGCAACGTGAGAAAGATTTTTGTGAAATATTTGATTTTTGAAGCCACGAGTTAATCGTATGGAAGGCAAATAGAGTCAGAATTTGCGGATTTAGCGATGCACTAAGGTCGACAATGCAATTAATGCAAATAATAACAAGGGAAAAGCTGTTTTACCTTTGGAATTTCTATTTCCATACCTTGTCGACGACGTGCGTGAGTATATTTTTTGACTTAATTCCGTTTTAGAGCTTGAAATAAGCCACCTTATGCGTTTTGTGCATGGAAAATTTGGAGTAAATCTAGAGCAGCTAGGAAATTTTCAATGTACTACGGGAGTGGGTAGAGTATAGTGGTAAGAATGTTAATTCTCCACCTAAGTTTCTTTTTTTGTTAAAGGAGTAATGTCTTAGAAGCAATTTGTTTGATGCTTTAGATTTTTAGATGTAAGAATTGGATGAATAAAATTGGTTGCTTTGTACTTCTATTTGTAAGAGTAGGGAGTTTCGGTTGAAAAGACATTCAAAAGCTGCACACATATTAAATTTCCTGTATATATATAAGTTGGTTTCATCATGTTTCCATAAATATTTTCAAAAGAAATACATTCATACAGGAGGATCCAATTTACAAACATTCTGTATCCAAATTTTCTGTACGGTGATAAAGTAATACACTATGTACTTATGTACATTTTGTTGCAAGATTGGTTGTACATTCATTGGTTTGTAGTTTAGGATAATTATGGGCTAAAACCCTGACACTCATTGGTGAAATTTCGAGCACGTAATTCTTCTTCAGGAGGGAAGAATATAACACCCTGTAATTTGGCTTTAGTAATTTTATTAATTGGTTAGTTATTTAGTTAGGCTCCGAAAATGGAATTTGACCATGAAAATTGTACCATTACGTCGTGGTGAAATTATGGACAACTTTAATATTTGGGGTTTTGCTATCGGAGTCCAAACGAAGCAGTAACAGATGAGAAACAAATTCAAAACGGAAATAATATGAATAAGAAGATTAACTTTTTATTTTAATTAATCTGGGATCACAAGTCGAACCGCCGTTATGAACGATCGACCTAGGGTAGTTGACCCTTAGGTAGAGGCAGTTGACCGCTCCCCATGTGGCAGCTAGGGCTGGCATATGCCCAATGATCGGGATTTAATATATTTTGATCTAATGGTCGGTGATGATTCTTGTGCCTATAAATTCAGGCCCGACTCTCCCTTCTCTTCTCATATTTTTCTGGAGGCTGTAGGAAAACTCTGTCATTTCTTCTTCTCTACTATCTTTCTAAAATATAAAAATAAGATATTTATATCTTTATTCATACAAGTTGGGGATGAATAGAAATATAATAAATAGGAGAAGAGAAGAGAATCCAATATGTGTGTATTTGTGGTAATTTTTATATTTTTATATTTGTATCTATTTACTCTCCTAATCCCAAATCTCTCCTCCGATCTGTAATTTAATGTATGTATATATTATTTTTATACAAATTCTGTGGATTAAAAAGGAATTGGAGTTTAATTTAAAGCTCTACTTTAGAGATTTGGATAGCATTTGACAGGTGAGACTGGATTATATATTGTTTATGATTTTAAATCTATTCCTTGGCATATGTTTGATTTTTATGCCAAAATATATTTTATTTGTGAATTATTAGCCGAAATTAGTATATATATCTATTTGCCTACATATTCTTATTTTAGATCAAATTTGAAATATGTTTACGCCTAGATCTGAAAATTAGTCTTAAATTTTTTATAATTTGGATGCTGTATATTTTTATTCCGGATCTGGACATGAGTGTAAATCTAGTTTCTTGGATTATTTTCCAAATTTGTGTTAAGTTGTAGATTTTCCATAGTCTAATTTGTGGAAAGAACATCCGTTCGATTTTATTTGTTTACCTTTTCCACGTTGGATTCAAAAATGGGTAAAGTTTGATTTAACGAGGAGTACTTAAAAAAAGAATGGGAAGAGATGTGTAAAGTACAGATTTATTCTCCATATTTAACACTGTCTATTGCTATTAAAAAGAAACTATCCATTACTTGTAATTTCAAACCAAGTTAGTTTTCTTTTCTATGCTAAACCAATTTATGAAACTTATAGCGGAAAATCTTCCAAAGGAATTTAATTCTAGTGAATTAAATATGGAAAATATATTCTAGTTACATATTATGACTATAATATATTTAGTTACAAATAGGTATTTTTATTAGGAAGTTTATACGTATTTATTGTGTTAATAAAGAAGAACAATGTTTATTCGTGCGTTATTTATGTGTAACGTTCATGATTTATTATTATAATTGGGAAAGCAAATTGTTAGAATTAGGAAAGGTAGCAATTCATATTGATGGGAAATAAATTAGGAGTTCCTATTAATTAAATAATTGAAAATGTAAGATTGAAAAATAAATTATTGGGTAATTAATGAGAAATAAGTAATATATTAAAATAAGGGTTATAATTAATCGAGACAAATGGATTAGTTGGACTGATAAAAATGGAATAGATATAAAAGGTTACTAAATTGAAATTAGTAATCATACATAACTTAGGCAATGTCCGTTAGGATTTTTTGGATAAATTGATATTTATGAGTAGGAAATGAGATTTTGGGGTAGACAAGTATTTAAGTCAAAATTAGTTGCCATAAATAAAAGGGGAATAAGTAAGCTAAATCAATGTCTACTTAAGATATTATAATTAAAAGCTTAGGATAGTTAATTTGACTTTGTACATTAGTGATATGAGGTCAGTTGAGTCACTCGACAGAAGACTAAGGACACCAGCAATCGGATGCACTTACTGCTGATGTAAGATATCCCTAATCCTAGGACCCGTGAAAACGTGAGTTTGGGCCTACTTTCTTAATTGAAAAGTATTAAATGGTCCAAATTACTAATTAGAAGCGGCGAGGGATATCTCCATAGGGATTTGCTCATGTTTGAGGTATTAAGCCACTATAGGGTTGGAGTCTCTCCTAATAAGAAGTATTAATTAATCTAGTGAGGTTCCAAATAAATAAGAATATCTCTAGAAAGGTTTACTTTAGTGTTGAGGTATTAAGTTGTTATTGTATCGCATGTACCCTACTGAAAGGAGTAACCCAATGAGATTCCATATTTATAATTAAGAGAGATGATGGATATCTTGAGAAAGGGTTCGCCTCAGGTTGAGGTATTAAGTGGATGCAGTGTCCGCTTCTTTCATACGAAAAGAAGTATTGAGCTGCCTAATGAGATTTCCAAGCAATGTCAGCGAGACAGTACCAATGAGGAGTCCATCTTGGTATTATTTATTAAGTGGCAAAGGCCAACCACTAAACAGGTGTTAAATGGTCAAATCTTGCCTGTCCTTGTTGATGAGGTACTATGTAGCTTGGGTTTTGTCTCTCATATTTCTAAGATTTTAATAACGATAGATTAGCCAGTAGTATGGCGGTTACATATTATAAGGCAATAGATAGTGGTCAAAGGCCTCCGTAGCTAGGACTAATGGACCAACAATGATGATCCTAGAAGTCCACCTTGGAAATAGGTCTTAAATAGCGGAGTCTACCATGATTGAGGTCTTAAATGACAAAGTCTGCCTATTTCTCTTTTAAAAGTATTATGTTGTGACAGTAGAAGCCTACTTCATATTTGAAAGTATTAAGTGGCAAATGGATATGGAAATATTGGGTGGTTGATAAGCTTCATCGGTATATCGTACCTTGGGAATGGATAGATAAGCAATTGTGCATGCAATGTATTGTTAAATTAGAATTGCTAACCTTAATTGACATAACAATTAAATAGAAACCAATCGGTATAAATTTATGCGGTGGATAGTTTGTAGATTTTCCAGTCATTAGAACGTTGTTCTGACCCCTCCTCATTACAACCCACATGATAGATTTAGAGGAACAAGTAACTAGACCGGTTTAGTTGTTAGAGAAGTCTTCTTTTCTGTCGTGCTAAATGTTGATGTGACAACCTACTATCCAAGGAATACCATTAATTCCAAGGTAGTAGTCTTAGTCAGTATTCTTATCCTATTATTGTTTTTGCTGTGAGTTTAGATTTATATCAATCTCTTATAGTGTTTATACTTATTTGCAGGTACCAAATCCAATGATCTGTGCTTTGGTGGACTTGGTTTTCGATTTTTCTCTAAATTTAGGCCCATTAAGGTACGGGTTGTTATAGCTTGTTATAGCTCCGCCTCAGCCCATTTGGTAATGTAATTAACTGCCACGATGGCGTACTTCGTGCCATATTTAGATATCGGCAATGCACCGATGATTTCAATACCTCAAACTGCATACAACCAAAGCCTTACCATTTGAGTAATTTCTATCGTCGGGGCCGTTTGAATTTTAGCAAATCTATGGCACTTGTCGCCTCATCGGGTGCAGTCAGCTGGTCTCGATTGATAGTCGGCTAGAAATATCCATAACCAAGGATCTTCTTCGCTAGGGTCTGCACCCTAGTGGCACTACGGCCTCTTCATGAGCTTCACTTAGAACTCGTTTGGCCTCATCGTGAGCGATACACCATAACATAAGGATAGAGAAACCCTTCATGTAAAATATTCCTTCTTTCATAATATATCTTAAAGCTTGTTGAAGGATTTTTTGTCATGCACTTCGTCGCCCTGGAAGGATTCCTCTTTGCAAATAATTTTGAATTGGAGTCGTCGATGACTCCTTTTCTGGTTCAGTCTCTTAGAACCAATCAAAATCCATCTGATCAATGCTTGGAGCTAAAAGTACCTCCACCAGGACCATGCCCATCGGTTGTGCATCCCCAGAACTAGTTAGTTCATCTAATGAGTCGTCCATTTCGATCTAATCTATGGGAACATGAGCTATCCAATTGTATTCAAAGTTTTTGAGTAGCTCGAGAACCTAGTTTAGATAAGGAGCTTGCCTCACTTCTTTCACTGGATACTCCCTTCGAATTTGACATACCACTAATTTGGAATTATAGAAAATGTTTTAACTTTATTCTAGTTCCTTGGCAATCTTGAGTCCTGAAATCAAGGCTTCATATTTTGCATTATTGTTTGTTGTCGAAAAATCGAAATTTCAAAGTATGGATGATCAGGTGTTCTTCGAGAGTGACAAACACATCTCCAATACTAGAACGCAAATCATTAGATGTACCATCCATGTACATATTCTATCCAACTTCCTTTTCTCCACTACTCTCTAGAGGTTTCTCGCATGTAGTGAATTCAACTATGAAATCCACTAAAGCCTGACTTTGGATTTCATTGCAAGGGTGAGAGGTGATATCATATTGACTCAATTCAATGTTCCACTTCAGAGGTCTTCCAAAAGTCCCAACTCATTGTAGGACTTGTTGCAAAGGCTAGTCAATGGACGTTGATCGGATGAACCCGGAAATAGGGGCGGAGTTTTCTAAAAGCAATCGACAGGCAGGGAGCGTGCTTTTCTAGTCTTAAATAGTTACTTTTTGCTCTTATCAACCGCTTGCTGACATAGTGAAAGGTCATCGGATGTGGGATTCCTCACATAAAGTGTGGCGCTTAAGGCATGCATTAATGCCAAATATATGAACAAATCCTCGTCATCCATTGGTTTCAAGAGAATGGGAGATTTCTCCAAGTGATTAACTAGAACATGGATTGCGTCTTTGAAGTCTTGGTTCAACTCGAAGTTTCTCTTTACATTCTTGATCACCATGAAGAAAGGGATGCATTTGTCAGTGGCCTTAAAAATGAATCGAATCAGGGCAGTCGAACATACCATTCCAGCTTTGGACCTCCTTGATCATTTTTGGGGCTTCGATGTCTCACAAAGCCTTGATCTTCTCTGGATGGGCTTCTTATCTATGGGAATTAACAATGATGCCAAAGAATTTGCATGATGCAACGCCATAAGAGCATTTCAATGGATTGAGCTACATCTCGTATTATCGAAGAACACCAAACATCTATGCCAAATCATCAGTGTGGTTTCTCGAGAGACGTGACTTCACAAGCATGTTGTCTACGTAAACTTCTATCTACCATCCAATCTGGCCTCTAAACATCTTGTTCACGAGCCTCTGGTAAGTCGCTCCTATGTTCTTTAATCCAAAGGCCATGACCAGATAGCAATAGAGTCCAAGATTTGTAATAAATCTAGCGTGTTCCTGATCTGGGACGTGCATTGGTATTTGACAGTATCCGAAGTACATGTCCATAAGTGAAAGTAGTTCATGTCCAGTAGTTGAGTCTGCAAACTGATCTGTCCTTGGAAGCGATAAGCCATCCTTTGGGCACACATTATTTAAGTCTGAATTATCGATGCATTCCCTCTACTTCCCATTTGCTTTCTTCACAAAAATAGGGTTGGATACCTAATCCAAGTATAGAGCATTGCTGATAAAGCCATCGTCCTTTAGCTTATCCAACTCCTCTTTCAGTGTAGCTGATCTCTTTGGACCCAGGCTGCGGTGTTTTGATTTCATAGGAGCTCATTTGGAATTGATGTTTAATGCATGGCTCGCTATCCCGGGCAGAATCCCATGAATATCTAAGAGTGTCCAGGCAAACTCATCCAGATTTTCCCGGAGAAAATAAACCAACTCCCTCATCACACTAGCAGCAAGTTGAGATCCAACCTTCAGGACCTTACTTGGTTCATCCCGGTTTGACTAAAATAGCAATTTTCAATTTGGTGGGAGTTGTTCATCTTCCCTATGGCCCTTTTTGTTAGTCTACGTCATCGTAGAGCCATCTAGTTTGCCAGAGCCAGGGCTCAAGCGGTATTTATTATGAATCCAATGTCTTTATGCAAAGGACCCCTCTACACTCTTTCCTTTATCCTTATTCCTTGCTTCCTCCAGTTTAGTGACATAACATACATAGTCAGCCACCTGATCTCCATGTACGATCCCCACTCCATTGTCTTTAGGGAATTTCGTAGTTAAACCATAGGGAGCGATGGCTGCTCTAAATTCAACTACGGCAGGTCGAACCAAGAATGCGTTATGAATGGAATAAATATCCAACACTAAAACGGCAAAACCCACACTCACCTGCGGTTTTCCTCACCAAGTTCCATCGGTAATTCGACAAATCCTATGGTTTCAGTAACCATCCCATTGGACCATTGTCTACAAGATCTATAAAGCTTCAAATCTTTCTCCTCCAACATCGTTTGGTCATATACTTTTTTGAACACAATATTGACTGAACTCTCACAGTCAACAAGAACATTTTGTACAATAGTAGGTGTTATTCGAGTTTTTGTCCCAATGGGATTCAAAGGAAGCTAGAAAATATACAGCAAGTCGAAACAGCTCAAGGATCAACCAAGAAGACCACAAGGAAAAGAAGAGAAAGACCCAAGAAGGAAGATATCAAAATAAGCTAAAGCGATGGATCGCTAGCGATCCATCACCTATGGATGGGTAGCGTTCCATAATGCTCGCTCATGGGTCCTCCAATCCTCTTTCATCATGATCCAACACCTTTCCTAGGGATATAAGCCAAGTTTCATGGTATTCCAAGTAGGCTACTTCAAGAAGTTAGAATTCATCTTATTCTGGGCATGCTTCAATCAAACCTGTGCATGAGACACCATCAAAAGTAGGAAACTATTCACCAAATTGTATAGAGAGTCCACAAGAGGCATAAAACATGGTACAATTGAAGCGAGCTAAAAATAAGCTAACTGCATTGATCGCGGGCGATTCATTCCCGATGGATCGTTGGCGATCCATCATATTAGCTTGGCCCGCTATGGAATTTCCTAAGCGCTTTTGTACCTTCAAATGCAAGCTTCAAGCAAGGCGGCCTAGCCAAATAGCTCCCCTATGCATATAAATACTCATCCATATTCAACATTAAGGGGATCTTTTGGACTACAGAGAGTGTTTTGCTCTACTTTATTCCATTTTTCTATAATTCGAAGAGTTTTTTTCTCTACTTTATTTGTCTTGATAAATAGGGCTGGTGCTTTCACAATCATATCTGGGTGTTGATCCATTTTTTGGGTTAACAATTTGGTGCTTTCACTGAGAACCCAATGTAAGCTTAGATTTAGCAATCTACTTTGGTCAGATAGATTTAGAAGTTAGATACTCAATCTATACTCAAAAGATTTGTTGCTGAGAATCAATCACACTAGGAAGAAAGAGAATTGCTTCCGAAAGATCCATATATGATGTAATTGCTGGTGAGGATACCAATCCTTAATGAATTGAAGTCAATGGCGCAATACAGGAGAACAGGTGCCAGAATCCTCTATTCAGCGTGAAGTTGTTAATAGAGTGAATTAAATTAAATTGTTGATGAAATTAATCATTAGATGGAGAAAAGACAAAGAATTCTTATGGACAAATTGAATTCCATATTGACCTTACAGTCACATGTTGTTCCCAGAACTATGACATAGCCTGCAGTTACCATAGAGCATGAAAATTATTTCGTCTCTTGCCTAAACAGGAGAAATGGAAAGCAACAGTAGAAAGGAATGATTGGTGGAACCATAGGAAATAATATGGATGGAAATGCATGCACTCTACCAACCACGAGACAACCAGCAACAAACTTGAATCCTATGGCGAAAATCGCATGGGAAGTTATTGCGATGGATCTCTCCGACTCAGAAGATGGCGAGTGACTTGATGATGACAAGTTGAAAGGAAATACCAACGCATTCAGTAACGCCAAGGGGATCCAAACCGCCCCAAGCCAACCAACCGCAAACCAACGAAACTATAAGGGAGTGGCCCTTCCGAAGATAGGAGAGCCTAGGCTTTAGTCCACCCACCAAGATAATTTGCAAAATCAAACACTTGGTTTAGTCATTGATAGCCAACAAGCGGATTATCGAACATCTGAGGCATATATTGCGGACATGATCAAGTTAATAATGGATGAAAGTAAGGATATAAGGGATAATGAGTAGGGATCCACTCCAAGTTTGACTCTATTAACTAATGACATTTTGAATGAGTGGTACCCTGAAAAGTTCACTATGCCAACTATTCCGCCTTACGATGGGATGAGAGACTCGAATTACCGCTTGTATAAGTACAATTGGTACATGGATGGAGCAAATGCCTCAAATGCCATTTGATGTAAATGTTTCTTGATTTTCTTGGAGGGAATTGCTTCTATGTGCTTTGCAAGGCTTCCGCCAAGATCCATCTCCACCTTCGATCAACGAGCAACAAGAATCCTTGATCAATTTAGGCTTTTCAAGGCACAACTAAAAGACGTGATGTCCTTATCTGGAAAATTCCAAGGGCGGAATGAAACTCGATGTCCTTCACGAATTGGTTCAAAACTGCGGTGATTGAAGTAAGTGGAGAAAACAAGGATATGGTTTTCATGGTCTTAGTTCGTGGTATCCACACCAAAATCGAATTTGACAAATGGATCAAAATGAAACAACCTACCAATTGGAAGGACTTTAACGGAAAGGCGAGCCAACATTTTAGATTGGAAGAGGAAATTGAATTAGAAACAAATCTGCTAACTTACACCAAGCAACAATGGGCAGGGTGGTATGGTGACAAACCAAGACATAAATACCTCCAGGACTACTAAAGGGAACGACGAAAAAAATGGAAATCAGAAAAGGAAGAATTAGAATTCCAACAAGAGAAATGGAAGTAGCAAGCGACTCAAAGGTCTGAGGCCCGAAGAACACACCATGCTCAAAGATACTCCAGAAAACATCTATCCCACAACATAAGGGACGGAGGAGCACAAGAAGTCACCTAAAAAGGAAGCAACAAAACAAAAATCATTTCGGTAAGTACTGCAGCTTACTTTAGACACACAGATACAAGATGAATGATTGTCGTCACATGAAGAAGTTTTGAGGAACTGATTTTCGAAAACAAGCGTCAACAGTATGTGAGGAAACCACAGAATCCTGACTAACCCGCAGCACCCCAAGCTCCAAGAGATCGAGGGAATTAAGCTGGAACCAACGAAAAGGGACCCAAATGGACTGACCAGAGACTCATCATTGGAATGATATCTAGAGACCTCATTCCATGTAGAAGAGTTGGAGAGAAATGAAGCGGTATGCGAGCTCATTAAGGCATGCTCCGAAAGATTCGTTCTTTGCGGTCGAAGATGGAACTTGTGCTAACAAGTAGAGAACCCTAAACGATGACATAGTATTTAAAAATCGAGACACCGAAGGAATGGGAGCTCTGACAGTTGAACCCATAGCCATGACAGTAGGAATAGAACCCGCCATGGTTGAATGAGTATTGGTAGATAGTAGCAGTTTTGTGAGTATCCTTTTCAAATGCACCATTGATCATATGAAGATCAGTATGAAAGATGTATCTGCCTACCAAACAAAGATCCATAGATTCATCTGTGAACCCAAACAGCCTATTGGAACGATTGATTTACCTATAGAAATCGAAGAAGGCTAACAAAGAGCCACCCTCATCCAAACCTTTATGATCAAAAATGAAATTTCTTCCTACAATACCTTCCTGGGGTAGCCTGCCTTAATGTATTTCAGAATCGCTTTAGCTTAATGGTGGCAAACTATGAAATTTCTGACAAAAATGAAGTTGGGGTGATCAAAGGAGACCGAGGTGCCGAGAGAATGCTATCTCGCAGAATTTGTCTAAAAGAAAATAAAAAGGGATGTGGGAGGAACTCTTCACATTCGTGAACCTCCCGAATAACAACTGCATAGCCACCCCAGGCTTAGGGACCATGACTGATTTGATAAGGCTTTTGATCATAGAAAGAAAAACTAAGGGGAGAAACGGGCTGCAGTAGTAGATTGATGGAGTCTGTCCCAGTTGATATGGATGCAACCGAAACTCATCAAATCTATTTGTGCCAATCTGGATGTATTTGCATACACACACTCTTATATGTATGGGATGTCGCTGGAGATCGCATGCCACACCCTAAAATTGTTGCCAAGTATAGACCAGTGAAGCAGAAAAGGCCCAACCTCTGACCCGAGTGGTCCAAAGCGCTATGGGAAGAAGTAGATAAACTAATAGAGAAATGTTTTATTCACGATGCAGCTTACCCCAAATCCAACTCGGTCATAGTCAAGAGTTCCAATGAGAAATGTTGAACTTGTATCAACTACTTGGATCTAAACAAAGCTTGCTTGAAAGACAGTATTCCTCTACCTAGAATCAATCAACTCATGAAGGGGACTGCTAGACATGAATTGCTATCATTTATGGATGCATATTCATGATATAATCAAATCATTATGCACGAACCTGATCAAGAAAATACCAATTTTCATTGTTAATCTAGGATTATACTACTACAAAATAACGCCATTTAGCTTAAAGAATGCTGGTGCAACCTGCCAACGACTAACAAATGCCATGTTTAGACATCAGATTTGGAAAACTATGTAAGTTTAGCAGACGATATGCTAGTTAAATCATGCATAGATGCAAATAACTTAGACAACCTTGCCTAAATGTTTGAAATACTCTGCAAATATGGATTGAAGCTCTATCCACATAAATGTCATTTCAGGGTAGCCTCTAAAAAGTTTTTAGTATTCTTCGTAAGCACCAAAGGCATCTAGGCAAATCCCAAACAAATAATCGCTTTACGGGAAGTCGAGGCCCCAAGGGACAAAAAATAGTTACAAAGCATGCATGGAAAGGTTGCAGTATTTAGACGTTTCATCTCAAAAGCTATCGACAAATGTATACCATTCTTTGACGCGCTAAGGAAGGGAAAGAAGAACTGTAAATGGAATCAAGCTTGTCAAACTGCATTTGCAAAGTTGCTGCGACATATGGAAATCCTGCCAATCCTGTCCAAGCTAGTAGACGGAGAAGATTTGTACATCTACTTAGCAGTCTCGCCCTATGCATTGAGTGCCGCGTTCATATGAGAAGAAGCTAAGATCCAGCGACCTGTATATTACATCAGTAAACGGTTCACTAGAGCAAAAAAGAACTTCTCGAAATTGGAAAAACTGGATATTGCTTCTTGATTGCATTCAGAAAGTTACGACTGTACTTCTAGGCACACACGATCTGAATGTTGACAGATCAACTCTTAAAGAAAGTGTTATACTATCCCGAGACTTATGGACGGCTTATCAAATGGAACATCGAATTAAGCCCATATGAAATCATGTACCATCCTCGAAAGACGATCAATGTGAAGGTGCTGGAAGATTTCATTGTCGAATTTACAATACGAGATAACAAGGAAGAAATGACTTAAGAAGTAGGGGCACATTGGAAGCTGTTCGTCGATGGTGCTGCTAACAACTTCTGCTTGGGAGCAGGGGCAGTGCTTGGGACTCTCGAAGGATGATCGGTTTGCTATGCCATACACTTGGAATTCCCTATAACAAATAATGAAGTAGAATAAGAAGCTTTGATAACAAGACTGAAAGTTGTGAAGGAACTCAGGATAAAGTCCATACACATCTATAACGACTCTCAGCTCGTCGTTTGTAAGGTGAAAATTGAATACCAGGCCCGAGGGGAGAAACTCGCCCCTCTCCTATCTAAATTGCAGGAACAACTAAATGACATCGTGAAATACACCATAACTCATATCTCGAGGGAATAGAATATGAAGGTGGATTATCTAGCCAAACTGGCCAGTTCCGAAGAAGCTCAGTCATTGGGACAAGTCCCAAATGAAATCTAAACCACTCCAAGCATAAGAGTAATGGACATCGATTGGATTTTTGAGACAACCAAATAACTAGAGACATGGATGATGCCAATCGAGGACAACCTGCACACATCAGCCTTTTTCATATATAGGAATCAGCGGAAAAAGCTTCTCTAAAAGACACGAAGATTCGCAATACAGGATAGGACACTTTGCCGAAGGGGATTCTCTACCCCTTGCTTACATGTGTAACCAATGATGATGCTCAGAGGATCCTAAGAGAAGTTCATGAAGGCAACTACGGAGATCAAACTAGGGAGAAAACCTTTGCAAAGAAAGTTCTCCCCTATGGGTACTTTTTGCTAATAGTAAGCTGTGATACAGGGAAATACGCAAGATGATTTGATCAATGCCAAAGATTCAACAAGATCAAAAGAACTCCCTCGACGAAGCTAACACAGATGGTCAGCCCATGGCCCTTTGAAATATGGGGAATCGATCTGAATGGTGTATTACCAATGGCTAAAGAAGGAGTCAAATATGCTATCGCTGCCGTCGACTATTTCACCAAATGTGTTAAAGTGGAACCGCTGGCCACTATTACCACAAAGTTATTAACTTTGTTACTAAAAATGTTATTTGTCGGTTTGGTATGCCACAAAAAATCATCACAGATAATGGAACTCAATTCAAAAGCGCCGAGTTCAAAGACTTTTACAAATGCTTTTGAATCGAGAAAAGTTTGTCCGCTGTCGCACATCCATAAGCAAATGGGCAAGTGAAAACAGTAGATAACATTATCTAGTCCACCATCAAAAAGTACCTAACTAAAGCAAAAGGAAATTAGGACGATGAATTTCCACTCGCACTATGGGTTTACAGGACAATACACAAATCTACAACTGGGCACTCTCTGTTTGCCCTAGCATATGATGCAGAAGAATTGATCCTAGTTGAGCTTGAAGTCCCTTCTTGCCTCAATCAAAGCTTCGAACGAAGGCAGAATGAGAAACCCCTATTCGAATCGCTTGATATAGCTGATGAGAAGAGGGAAGAAGGCGAATTAAGAACTGCCACTCATCAAAAAAGGGTCGCACCATACTTCTACTCCAAAGTCTATGACCGCGCTTCGAAGTGGAAGACCTTGCCCTCAAGTGGGTCTACCCTGTACCAGAAGCATTCAGACCAAATTGGGAAGGACCCTATGTTATTGGTCACAAGCTAGGGGATGGCACATTCAAGCTAACAACCATCGATTGAGCCTAAATTCCCTGAGCATAGAATAGTGAATCACCGCATCCTTATTTTTTCTAAGAATATCTTATGTATTTCCTATTTCTAGAAAATAAGCGTACGGGAATACCAGAGGCATTGTAAATAGGAAAAACTTGCCAACTTTTATTAATAAAACTGATTTGCTATTTGAACCAATAAAACCATGTTCACAAAAGTAACCTACTGAGTCGATGGTATTAAATCATCTCAAAACCATTCGATCACTGCTTGAGACAGTGGAATCATGCTCAAGTACACCCCGTCTGCCTACCGAGTCGATGGAAGCAAATCAACTCAAACCGTTAGATCGACAGAACTCGATCCCTCTCTTCTAAGAATCAGTGTTGCTCCAGCAACACTGAGAAGGCCCCAATCAAATTAGCGCACCTCCATAAGCTGCGCATTGCTTTTAGAGTCGTGGAACCACGCTCAAGAAACATGAACTCCTTGCGTTTCCCAAAGATTGGTAACGCCGAGAAATTCCCAACCATTCGGGATCGATCGGTCATATCAATCCCAAAAGCCACACACCTCATATTCCATGCACGCACTTAAGAGTCGGGATTTCATAAGCCGTGCACGCTCTTAAGTACCGGTGTTGTCTCGACAACACCACGAAACTCGTTTATTACAGGACTACAAGAATCATTCCACTCACACTATCAGGAGTAATAGACACAAGTGCAATAATGTCGCATGACTATAAATCGGCAAAGAATTTCGATTATTGGTCGACAAAATCTCTATAATCTAGATGCTCAAATCATACGCTTTTGAAGATAGAAACCGCAAAAATTGATTTTGTTATAGACATCCAAAGAATGACATATATTAGCTAGTCATTTGTCAAGTGTCTGAAGTAAACAACCCCATGAATGGAGGGCACACACACCAATACTCAAAAAAGGAAAAAAGCAAGTACTTCATAGTTATGTACTCCAAACAAAGAATTTTGGCGGTAATCATATGCCTAGATAAAATAGTAATAAATAAAACTGGCATAAGTGCATGAGACATAGATAAGTAGACAGATAAATTTACAATCAAAGTGTCAACATTACATTACTTATTACACTATCTTTACATAATCAAAATGTGGGTGCCATACCTACACAATATCGGCCAACAAAAAGGAAAATACAAATGCTACAACAACAAAAGTAATAAGCGCAGACTCTGCACTTGCACCAAATACGTATCAAACAAATCAGCATGTCCTAATATATGACTCCACTTTTCCCCAAACTTGTCAATATTTGTTTCCATCGCTCCCCTTCCCACGTCTGGCCGGTAGTTTCTTCTTTTACTCGGAATCCCTACCAGTAGTCGCATCGCTGCCTAAAATATCAATATCTCCTCCATGCTGATATCTCCTCTTGTTCTTCGACCTTCTCATAAGATTTCCTCTTGGTCTTTTGCTTCCGGGACTTGCGGGAGCTCCTTAAAGACTTTCTCTCATCAATATTTTCCTACTTAATAGCCCCGTCTACTGTTCAGTTTGCATAGCTGGCTAGTTTGGTCTTCCTGCTCTGGAGGTTCGACTGATATAAAATCGCCCTCTGGACTCTACATTTGTACAAAACACATATCAAACAAATCAGAATGTCCAAACAACTAGCACCACTATTACTCGAGTTTGTCAATGTTTCTTTCCACCATTCCTTTTCCCACCTTTGGTCGAAAATTTGTTCTTCTCAAATTCCTTTCCAGGAGTTGTGTCGCTGCCTGAAATATAATTTATCTGCTCCATGCTAACATCCCCTCAGTTCTTCAACCTTCTTAGAAGACTCCCCCTTGGTCTTGCGCTTCCGTGACTTGTGAGCGCCTTGGATATTTTCTCTCCTTAATATTTTCATTCTTAATGGACATCATCTGCTATTTAGTTTTACTTAGCCGGCTTGTTTGGTCTTCCTACGCTTGAGCTTTAGCTGTTGTAAAATTGCCCCCTAGAGATACAGAAGGGACGTGTCGACCATGTAATGCACCGTTCTTCTCGGATTTCGATCCTAGTTGTTGGCCAAATATGAGCGCAGCTATAGAAACAAGCATCAAGGCATTTGAAATAGTAGCAGGCCCTAGGACCGAAGAGATCAACAGGTTGGTAGGTAAAGAAGACATACCTATAAGGTCAGAAAAGAAAGCATTCAGTTCGTTTTGTCCCTGTAGCGTAAGCTAAAAATTCTCAAACTTAGGGGAAACAAAAAGGTTACCTGCATCAAAATACTAGCCGAGAATTTCAGTCTCATACTCCCTACCTTCTCCTTCTTTGGATGGCTGCATGATCTTTGGAGAAGTTCCAGCACCACCCGAGGCTTCCGAGACAGCTAACGGAAGGGCTGAAAACAAGGTAGTATCTTGTTGAACTTGCTAACTGATTCCTAGGTTGTTTTGATGATTCGTCAGGCCTAGAAGTGAAAGGCTCTGATAGCGCTTTAGCAGTCGCAATTACAGCAGCATCGACGGCCTCCTATTCCCTCTCAATTTGTATGATCTCCTGACCCTCTATCAAAGCCTTCTTTCACTCTTCATTGAGATAGGCATCCTCCAACTCTTGCTTGGTGTATACATCCTCTCTCTCTCTCTTTCTCTCTCTCTCTCTCTCGAGAAAGGACTAGAACTTATACCCAAACCACAGCAAAAGTATGTGGGAATTTAGGACACAAATATATAGTAAAGGCTCCCTGATGCAGCAGGCAATTAACATAAAAATTCAAGATGATGTGATCCATCTTCTCCATTATCATTTTTATAGTATCTTACAACTCTAAGTAGTTCGCTATCACGGTGACCTTCTCAACTTCAACTTAGATCTTCTCAGCATTAAGTTGCGCGACCCTTTTCTAGAGCGCAGTAATCATTTGGGTCTGACCGAAAATGGTCTTGTCATGGGATTCTACCATTCCTACATAATCCACAATTGTCTTTTTATAGGCTTCGATGGCTTCATTATGACCAACAATAGTTTTCTTCTGAGCTTCAATTATCTGATCACGGGCTTCAGACTCTTCTTTCAGCTTAACATCATCCACATGGGCCTTCTTGATTTCATTTCAGAACATGATTTCTATTTTCATGCAGGTATCTTTCATCTTCAACAAGTTTGCATTGTTCTTACTCTCTTAAGGTGCAGTGCTCCTCCCTTTTTTCAAGAGCTCTATTTTGGTGTCACGTTCCATTAACATCCACTCATAATCATCCTTTTCTAATTCGAATAAGAGGATCTCTTGGCATTTGTTACAGTAGGCGTCTGTCAGTTGCTTGCATAACTCCTTCCATCCATTAGCTTGATCCAAATCGCTTTGAATAGCCTATGGATGAGGCATATTTGAATTTTTACGGATTGGGTGCAGGTCACAATCAAATTTAACTTCCTTTAGAAACCATCTGGGGAGCATAGCTTTAAATCTAGAGGGACCGGATGGGAGAATATGAGCTGGCCTCCTACGGGGACGTGAAGAACCAAAAACAGGCAATACATGAGTTGTAGGGCCTGGAATGAAGGTGAAACATGAATAATGGATTCTTAAACTTCAATTCCAATAGAGACAGGAGCCAGGACAAATAGTTGGTGTTTAGAGGGATGAAAACCACAGTTTAGCTTCGATTTCTTGGGTTGCTCTTCTCGGTCGTCCGTAGTATTTCTCTTCTCATAACCACTCCTGTTAATTCTACCCAATTCTTCGTCGTCGAATGACGTACTTCGACTTCCAAATCCTTCCTCCTTCTCCACTCTTCCTTTGTTTCTCAGGGTTGATGGCGGCTTAAAGTCTGTCTTGACTAGCGTTGTGCGTCGGTAAATTGTTTAAGGTCCTCGTAAAGTCCACGACCTCTCATAATATCTGATATAAAACTAAATAAAGAACTTTAGCGATTGGAAATGAACTTAAATAATGCGCATGTAAGTGAACGTAGCACTAGTGAAATGTGTGACGTGTCATGTGCGGCCTAAAAATACTTCACAAATCTGATTGAGATGTCACCATAATGGGAATCAGGCTAACCTAGACACGGTATCACCGGGGAAAGGAGGCAATCCCACGAACTCGAAATCTTCTCCCACGAGTATATCAATATCCTTTGCTCAAATTTCCAAAGTTAGTATCGGTTTCCATAAGCTGAGAACCATGAGGTCATTCGGCTATCGAGGGGGATCTTTAGCAAGAGCCTCTTGGGTAGGCGAATCCAGGAGAATGGGAGCCAATCCAAATGTTCATCACATGAGCCGATGCTGCTCTCAATTTAACCCTCCTCATTTTCCACGTCACCGCAGCCTTTCCCTCACTCTTCTTGAATTCTTCTTCCTCCTTCGGGATTGGGGGCATCATAAGTAGGCGGCTGTGTTTAGTCGTAACAGCTCTTTCTTTATGAATTTCTTTTGTTGACCCTCCAGACGGACCTTCTCCTCTTTGGAGGTCACCCTCTTCTGAGCCGTGTGATGAAGAAGTGGAGCATGTTCGACTTTCTAAATGGGTAGGAGATGGAACTTCAATGGCTACGACAGATCTCCCAGGATGCAAAACCTATACCGAAGCAAATTCTCATCCGTTAGCCAAAATTTAACCGATCTCTTTTTGCGTCTACGGCCTTCAGAGCATGGAAAATCCGATCGAGTGATGGATCTTTGTTCGATCTTAGAATAGCTGCAAAAAGTATTTAATCTATCAAAAATACCATTGAGACATATTAAACTCAACGAGTAAAAGAGACTTACCCCCATCATCCGAAGAGGATGAAATCCCTTAGGACACCTAACGAAAATATATTGGGTCTTGAACTGGGACATGTTTTTTTGAACCTGTAGCATAATTTTGTGATTACTTTAAGCCTCAATGACCACAAGGGACGGACATTCGCCTCACTTCTTAAATGAGATAAAATATCTCAACTCATCAAAACTCAAGGCACAATTGAATGTCCGCATAAATAAGACGTGAAGGTAATTCAAGATTGCATATCCGTTGGGTAAATTTGAGAAGAGCAATACCCAAGTTCAAAAGAGTTTCTCTTAAGAAGTGATTGAAGGGAGGCATTACGCCATTCAAACACACATTCCGATGGAAAGCAATGTGCCTCGAAGATGTTATATGTGCGAACTCATTTTTCGATGGAAGGCGCATGTCACCATTCGAAATGCCACGTAGTAAATAAACGTTATGCAGAACTTTAGCAGAAATTACGGAGGAAGCACTCTCCAAAGGATTGAGTAGAACTCTAAAATTGGGAGTAGTCCGATCTATAGCCAGACCAACCGGAACCAATTAACCATATTCAGTTGACGATACTGAAGAAGTAGGATCTACTGAAACCGTTTACGAACGCTTAACTAATGACGATTTGGCTTTTGAGAGTGTCGGACTTCCTCTAATGTATTTTCGATGGGATGACGGGTGCTTTATTCTATACAACGGAACTTATACCAGACACGGTCAGGTAATTCTATTTTCAACTAAAAGTACCCTTATGCTTAACACTTGAACTCCAAAACGATATCGATTTATGCCAACACATGTTATTCCAAGTGTTGACTAAGGCAAGTGCTGTGTGTTAACTATATGGGATGGGCTAGGTGTCTTGAACACTACAAACTCTCTATCCTATGTAGATAGTTCGCTCGTAGTAAAGAAATAAAAGTGCTTATCGAATCATTCGTTAAAGTTATTTCTCCTACACTTACCCAATATCAACTAATGGTCGATAATGGCTCCGCTATGTGAAGCAACATAAGAAGCTCTTCCCATTCCAGGTACACCGATTGTGCACTGACAGGACCAGTTCAAAGTGAGCAACTATAGATTGAAGGGTCCGAATCGAGCAAAGGATTCTCAGCATGGGTCGATTTCAGTTCTTTGGTAGGTGATAATAGCATAAGCTGCATACAAGAGGTTGTCCTAAGCTATTATCACCTCCTAAATAAACCAAAATCAATCCGCAACACGCCATGTCGGATTAACGATATAACTCGGTGCAAGTTAATCTTGATTATGTAGATGAAGATAGCAAAACATGTCAAGCACCAGGGAAAATCTTGGATTTCGTTCCATGAAGAACTCAAGACTCGGTTTTCTATCTTCTTTCGCAAAATCAAAGTCAACTCAAACCCTCCATTATGTCCATCACCAATACAATCTCATCACCAAATTGCTAAAACAAAAAGCCAAAAATCCATACCACTTACATCTACATCAAGTTTAAAATCAAAAGGCGAATATGGTCAAACTCAAAGTTGGTGGCAATCCAAGTGGATAAGCTCGGTCGTGATTCGGGGAGAAATGTTTCAAGTAATAGAAATCGGCTCGAAGTGGTAGTGAGGTAAGGTAATATCAGAGGAAAGAAGCTTTAATGGTAGAGATCAGCAACGGCGATGGTGGAAGCATGTAAGGGCTTTAAGACGATTGGATCGGGTCGCACGATAACAGGCTTGGCTCGTAAGAGAAAAAGGTGGAATGATGGAGAATCGACTCGAACAAGCTAAGTAAGAGGATGCATGAAAAAATACCACTAAGTTCTTGGATCGTTAGCGACCCATGGAAGTGGATCACTAGCGATCTGTAGGATTGCAACTTATTCGCTCCAAATTTACCATGCACGATCCACATGTTATTTGGTGGCATTTTGGAAGTTATAGGATCGAAATTTGATTTATTATGATGAGCAACGATGATTCACATCTAAAACTCAATAAACGGCTGGATAGCCAAAGCCAAATTTGCAAGATGGCCCCAACATGATCAAATGAACCACACTAAATGAGAACTTAAAAGCAATTACTTCTAGAACTTGCTTTGTTTCCAACGAGAGCATACTCTGGGGGGCAAATGTTATATGGGTTTTTGTCCCAATGGAATTCAAAAGAAGCTAGAATATCTACAGCAAGTCAAAACATCTCAAAGATCAACCAAGAAGACCAAAAGTAAAAGAAGCGAAAGACCCAATAAGGAAATGTCAATATAAGCTAAGGCAATGGGTCACTAACGATCCATCATCTATGGATCGCTAACGATTCATAACGCTTGCTTATGGATACTCCAGTCTTCTTTCATCGTGATCCAATACTTTTTCTAGGGCTATTTACTAAATTTCATGGTATTTTAAGCAGGCTAGTTTGAGAAGTGAGAATTCATCTGATTCCGGGCATGCTTCAATCCAACCTATGCACAAGACACCATAAAAAAAAACCAATTGTTCACCAAATTGCATAAAGGGTGTCTACCGAAGGCATGGAACATGGTACAATTGAAGCGAGCCAAAATTAAGCTAATTGCATGGATCGATAGCGATCCATTTTCTATAGATCTCTACGATCCATCATATTAGCTCGGCTCATTACGAAATTTCCTAGGCGTCTTCGTATCTTGAAATGCAACCTTCAGGCTAGGTAGCCTAGCCCAATAGCTCTCCAATCCCTATAAATAGCAATCCATCTACAACATAAGGGGATCTTGTGTACTGGCTGCTGCAATTCTGCAGAAATTATTCTTTACCCTTATTGTCCCACATAATAGTTATCTAAACAGTTCAATGTGATTCTCCAGTAAACTCTAACACTGGTGACTCGATCTTACTTACAAGATCCAATCATATTGTAACCCGAATAAACATGTAATAGCAGTCAGTCAATAAAAAGTTACAAAGTGGACATAAGCCTCGTTAATAGCCGAGCCACTATAAAAATCTTGTGTTTCTCTACTTTATTCCATTTTTTCTACAATTTGGAGAGTGTTTTTTGCTTTGCTTTATTTTTCCTAATAAACATGGCTAGTGCTTTCACAATCATACCAGGGTATTGATTCATTTTTTGGGTTAACAATAGGTCTAATCATGGTTGAGATCATGAGTGGGTTAACTATTAGAGACACCACTCCGTCATCATTCCTATTCCAAAAAACAATATCGTTCATCATGGCTCGAGATTACCTTACCGAAGCTCCAACCTCAACATCATAGCAGCTTTCATTCTCGACGTGCTTTAAGGCTCTAACGTATCTATCCACCTCTGAAAACTCTTATAGGAAAGATGAGGCCCATCGATGACTGTGTTAATCACTAATCATTTTTCTAGCTACCTAAATGCATTAGCATCAAGCTCAACTTGTCTTGTTGGGATGATGACCCAGGGGTGCTGGAATTTCCTTACCCACCATAATACGATGCTTTCACATATTGTTTCGATTTCTTTTTTCTAATTAAATCTTCAATCATGTCGTACAAGTGCGTGCATTCTTTGATATTATGACAATGAGTCTCGTGGAATCAGCAGAACTTGCCAAACTTCTTCTCCTACTCAGTTGACTCCGTAGGAGCCAGCTTCCTACACGGTTCGGTATTCTAAGTAGCCAGATCGATGTTCTCTGTTGAGTTGTTCAATTCAGTCTAATTGCTATATTTGGGACCTCTGAAATAGCTCCTGTTATCTGGCTTTCCCTTCATTTCCCCATCATTGGTTTTCCTCCTTTTTCTTGATTACCAACTTTCACATCAACATTTTCAATGCTTCCTCTAGATTGCTTTATAACAATACTTCTTTTAATCAGCTTATTCGAACTTCCAATATCAGTCCCTCTGGACGCTTGCACACATCCTCCAAACGCAAATACTCCTTAGATTTTGTATAAAAACTTCCATTTTCGGCTGTTGGTTCCTTTCTACCTAATCCTAAAAATCCGAATCGGGATGAATTCCTCTACAATGCGCCATCAGCACCTTATCTCCCTTTGGATCCATTATCTTCGTTATAGCCATGTGGAACCGATTCTAATAGTCCATCAATGACTCTCCTTTAGTTTGATAAACACTAGATAATGAAATAATGTGTTTCAGATGTGAGGTGTGTAAATAGAATAGTTCCATGAATTTCGGTGACAATTCAGCAAAAGATGATATGGACCTCGATGAAAGCTGAGTGAACTACATCATAGCCACCATTTGTAAGAAAATTTGGAAATAATATCACTTTAATTTATCCAAATCCCCGGCTTAATCCATGTGCCATTCATATCTCAATATGTGTTGCCTGGGATCTTCCATTCCTCCATGCAACGGTATGGTTGGCATGTTGAATCTCCGAGCGTATCTCGCATGAAAGATGTCTTCTATAAATGGTTTCGACTAGCATAAGTTCCCCAATCATCATTAATTCTGGATCAATTGTCACAAATCAATCGACTCAACGGTGGTAATTGAGCCTTTCCCCAAGTGTTTATCCTAGCAAATGTTCAGGCTCCCTAAACTTCGGGGGACTCATTCGTATGCCATTCCCCCCATTTGATTCCCCTGAGGAGCATCATAAACAATATTGTGTTTTTCCATATTCATACCTTCAACATCATGTCTAGGGATGACTTCTATGCTGCCTTCCATAGGATGGGCCCTGGGCCCACCATTTTTGGGTCGATACCGAGTCCTAAGTAGGGGTGCGTACCGATCACTAAATTCGAGCCTGTGGCTCGTCCTCTCCTTGGTATAGATGTTCCAGCAGCATATTGAGTTTTTGGTGCCTCCTTTTCCTCCGTCTTCGCTCGGTTAAAGAAGAACTCTCTGATTCTATGCTGGAATCCCTTCAAATCCGTCTGTAGTTATTTTGAGTTGGCTCATTCAGCAACCTCAAGCGTTGTTGCTTCAAGTCGTTTATCTCCTTTTGGAAAGCTTGTATTCTATCTTCCTTTCACTTCATTATCCTATCCATCTCCACTCTAGTGATAATGTCAGTTGGAATCTCTTTGTTTGCTCGGCTGGTTAGTTTCATTCCCATGCGGGGGATTTTGATTCTCAGCGTCACTAGCAGTAGCTAAGTGAATTATGGTTCAAGATTGGATTTCCTTCCTTAATGGGGCCATGGAAGAAATATTCTTGTAGATTTGTTGGAAATCTGAGATGTAGAATTAAAAGGCAGGGAAACTGGATCTATATCTTGAATATAGGAAAATACAATTGTAGATAATGGATCCAAATGGCCTAAAAATATGGTGCTCATTGAAAACACCAAAATATATGAACCAAAAATAGCATAAACTTCTAGAAATTGTAGAAGAGAGTAAAATGTGAAGAAATTTAGATGAAAATTAGGAAATAACAAGGCATAATCTTTTATACTGGTTTGGCAAAGCCGGCCTACGCCCACTTTAATATTTTGTTATAGATTTCTAAATTAGAGGCAGAAGTTCTTAGGACTCGATACAACTCCAACGCTTAGAATTTCAAAACTACAGTAATATAACAAATAATAGAGCTAGAGCCAGAAGTTCATGAAAAATGAGCCATAATCCTCTACTTATAGAGGAAGGGAGCCTAATATCTCGAAGGCAATATTTCATAGCCATTGTGTCCGATTTAAACTTGTTCTCCTATAGCAAAGCCGGGGGTCGGTACTGGTCCCCATGATGACCATATTTGGCATCTTTAATCCCTCATCTTGGATCGTCTTATGCCAAGCTTCGTGATTCCATAGTTATTTGCACCAATATTTGCTTTATTTTCAGTCCAAATGATGGAGTTGAAGGGGAACCAAGTTGTAGTTTTAGGTTTTTGTGAGGGCCGATGAAGAGTTGCATTGATCATATAAAACTGACTTTGGAAATTGTGCCCTGACATCAAGATAGACATGTGGGAAGAAGATGGGGTCAATCCAAGTTGTTTCTGGCAGTCCGTACTTATCCCTAAGTTGGAGTCGATATCGATCCCCAAGTTAGGGGATCTTATAATTGTGTTGTCTTGAGTTTTTTTGGCTTTTGTTCTATGACTATGTCCGTTCTTAGTTTCTGTACTCCTGGGCTATCTCTTCAAACTTTCCACATTGATAACTCCATGTGCTATCTGTCCAATCTGTCTAGATTCTGCCTTTTCAAAATGCAGGATAAAAAAGCTATCGCAAGTCACAAACTAAAGTAACTACACATCATATCTAATGACAATCATGAGTTATGTTTCGATGTTATCACATGCCTGACTTTTAAGTAGACCTATCAAAATATGACCCAATCCATTTACCCTACTTATAAATGGGTTGGGTCAACCCATTTACACATTTTATTAAATAGGTTTTGGGTTGGGATGATCCACTTTTGAAAGGATTATAATTGGGTAACCCAATTATTAAAAACTTAAAGTTTGAAAATATAAATTTTGAAAATAAGAATTTTGACCATACATTGTAGTTATCCATGGAAACTGGCAGTTGTACTTAAAAAAAGGCACCGCATCCTCATAGAACTCCACTTAGGGCAGAAGCCGCTATTTTTTTTGTTCAGACTACAGTAACTTCTTCATACTAACTCGAAATCAGGCGAGACTTCGACTGATATGCTCAAATATGAATTACAGACAATATGGAACACTCGTATACTTCATCTTGTGAATGCACACCGAAGTTCTAAATGGAGACTAACAGTTGTACTTAGAAAGTAACATGCAACCACATTCCCATATTTGAACTTCGCCTAGTGTAGAAATCGTTATTTTTTAGGCTGCGATAACTTCTTCATAATGTATCTCGCCTTTTGGTCAAAGCTGGGATATCAACAAGTAGGCTAAAAAGGATTGAAACCAGTATTAGAGATCAATTGGAAACAAGGCTAAGATCGACACCGTCAAAAATTGAACCAGCTCCAATCAAGACTAGATCGATTGGAAATGATGAAAAAGGCTAGGAAAGGCTACATTTCAAATTTCAAGTCAACCGGAGTTCGTATGCTCAGGATATGATCGATGAAAGTCAGGCAATGCTCTCATTCGTATCCATCAGACCGCCTCCTTCATACCGGTTCTATTCGAATCCGAACCTCGTTCGTATCCATGAAAATTGGTATCGATAAAGTGAAACACATATGGTTCGTATACTTCAAGAGAGTGCTAGTTCATGCCCATGGATGAGGCACCACTTTATATCCATCACATCTACTACGGTTTGTACCCATCCTTGCACTAATGCACGGCTCGTATCGATCACCACTCACAAGCGATACTAGGCAACACATAAAAGGTATCGATACGAAGTCGATTTCTAGATCGGTATGAATTGGGGTAGAGGTTATCAATACGAAATGATCTCAATAATTGATACGAACAACGTAGAAGTTGATGGATACGAATGTAGCCATATCAATGGACACGAAAGACTTGTGTACAAAGCACCTAAATTAGAGCGATATGAAGGAGACACGTAAAGATGGATGACTCGGTCACTCAACATGAAATATGGATCAATCCTAAAAGATAGCACCATGTCATTGGCCATCATGTGCGTTAAAGCGATACGAATAGAAGCGATGAAATGAAAGCGATCTGAATTCGATAGCACGTTGAAAATCCAAACTTGCATCGATCATATCCCAAGATCTTCAAGTCCAAATACCACCAAATTTTCGTACGAGCTTGTGTACAACCTCAAGGATGTACCTAACAAATTTCGGCCCCAAAGGATAATTTATGGATCAATGTGGATTCAATTTGTATCGCCCCCGGATCATGTCGAAAACACCTGTGCTCGATCCCATGGGCCCGCCCACTTGAGATAAGAAGTCTTCCAAGATCTGGGCGAGATATTTGCTGCCTACGCCTATAAATAGTGACCCTGGAACTATAGAAAATGGACTTTTGGCTTCTCTATGCTGACATTCTGCCGGAATCACTTCTATACTACTGTTGTACTCTTGCAACCTCTTGTAACCAGCGAGTGATAATCAATAAAATATCAACTCTTCAAAGTGGACGTAGACTGGAGATAGCCGAACCACTATATATCATGTGTTTCCATTTCTTTCCTTTTAATTTTGTGCGCGTTCTTCATATTTTATTCTCTATAAACTTTTTATCTGTGATCTGTAATTGTGAACTGGTTCTTTCATCAGGAATTGGGTGTTTGTGACCAGTTTTGGTGCAAATACATGCTAACTCAGAATCTGGCACGACTTTGACTGGTTAACTCCTACCCAAATTACGAAAAATATGGAACACTAGGATATTTCATCTCGTGAATGCATACTGTAGTTCTCCATGGGGACTGACAGTTATACTTAGAAAATAACAGGCTACCACATCCCCATATTTGAACAACGCCTAGTGCAGAAGCCGCTATTTTTTTGTTCAGACCGCAATAGCTTCTTCATACTAACTCAAAATCAAGCAAGACTTCAACCGATCAGACTCGGATACTTCATATTATTAACACACACTGTAGTTCTCCATGGAGACTGACAACTGTACTCAGGAAATAATAGGCTACCACATCCCCATACTTGAATTTTGATGAGAATTAGAATTAAAATTTTAAATTTTGATTTTTAACCAAATTCAAAATGTAAAAATTAAAACTAGAATTATTTTATATTTATTTGTTCTTATTAGTCAAATAGTATTTAAATATTTAAATGGGTTAATTGGTTAACCCGCTTATTAAATTGGTTGGGTCATAAATGGGTCAAAAGAATGGGTCATAAATGGGTCAAGTCAAACTCGACGCAACCCATTTTGACCCAACCCGACCCGTTTGTCAAGTCTACTTTTAAGTTATTGAGTTCCTCAACTTAAAGTTATCGCATGTGACAAATGGTAAAACCATAATTAAATGGAAAATGGATATTTTTTCTTAATATAGCAAAAAAATTTGATCTAATCTATTCACTTGCCATCTGTTTACTGCTTACTTTTATCTTATAAAATTGTCCTCCAGGTCTAGCAGAAATTAGTACCCCTTAATCAAATGGTTTCCTCAATTATTTTTGTTCATTAAGCTATAATTTTCCGTTTTCAATTAACTCATTATAACTCGAAAATTAAAGGAAATGCCCAAAAATTTCACCAATTGAAAACATTATCTTTAACCTTTATTCAAAGTTTCGGCTATAATATTTAATTCTTAATATTTTTATTATTAATTTATAGCCTAAAATTCCTATTCTCTACTTAGGAAATTCATAGTTAATCATCTCTTCATCCAAAAATCTATTAAATAATAGTAAAACAGAAGAATTTAAAGCTCTCTTATTAATTCTAGCTATTTCCTCCTCTCTCCTTAATTCTCTTCAGATATTTTATTTTTTCCATCTCAAAATTTATTGTTACTATCATAATTACAATGTTTTTATTGATTCTCTTTTCTACTATTAAAATTTAATAATAAGTTTTAAAATTATTTACATATTTCTTGCAAGTTTTTTGTTATTTTTACATTTAAGCCCATATATATTAAATTTAGTTAAATGGTCTTAAATTTAAACTTTTTGAATAAACAATTAACAATATTCATTGGTTGATCTAATAAATTCTGAAAAATAACAATTCAATATGCGTACTACATTCATATTGACAAAAATAATAAAACAAATTTTTTATTCAAGTCCATATAGTTTTAATTTTCCACAACTATATACAAATTATACAATGTTCTACTAATATTCCCTCCTATCATTTTGCATTTAAATGCCAACATTCAATAATTTTTACAATTATTTACGGATCTCTCCTAAATTTTCTTATATTATTTTACATCCAACTCCACATTTTGAATTTATTAATTGATCTTGAATTTAAACTTTTTAACTGAATCCAATTAACAAACATTTTTTAATTGATCTAAAAAATCATAAAAAAATGATAATTCAATGTGTATACCGCATTTGTACTGATATAAATGGTAAAACTATTTTTTCACTCAAGTCCGTATAATCTAATATTTTCATAATTATATACAAAATTATCTTTAATACTTTTACATTTTTCTACATTTAAGTTCATAAATTTCTTTCTTTCTAAAATTAGTTATTTAATACAAAGAAATATATACATAATTTTTTCTTTCTAAAGTTATTATTTCATTACAAACAAATATATACAAAAAAATTCTTTCCAAATTGGTACATCATTACAAACATATATAATGTTTTTTCTTCCTAAAATTGGTAAATCAAATGGACTCTTTATCATCATTAAATTATATTTTATGAAGAATAACATTACAATTAATGATAATTGATGAATGTTTGTATTTTGTATTATTGAAGAAAGAATAAGTATTTCCAATTAGTATGTTTTTGTACAAAAAGTTACAGCTTGATTATTTATATCGTAATATGAGTTGATCAATGGGCAAAAATTATAACATATTTTGATTAGAAATATTTTTCTTTCATATTATATTATTATTTTTACATAAATGTAAAATATTTTTTGAAAATTTTTACTATAAAATAAAATAGTAAGGCTTGAAACAATGTGATTTGTAACGTTTTAGATCTTATTTTCACTTAATGTTTCTTTTAATGGTTAAATAAATGTTTTTATAAATATGTGCTATACGAACTTTAAATGTATACAAATATAATGAATCTTTGGTATTACACTTCTATTTTTAGGTAATAGTCGACATTCTCTCAAACAATGTTTGATATTTAATGTATACATCATTTATCTTTTAGCCAAGTGTATCAAAAGCTAAATGGCAAATTCAGAATATATGTATACGAATATTTATTTATGAAATTTTATTAAAATGTTAATTTTAAAATATATGAAGAATATTTATTTTCATTTATTTGATTAATAAATAATGAATCCTAAAAAAGTAATAAATTAATATATAACTCATTTTTATCAACAAATATGATAATTTAATTTTCATTCAAATATAAAAATATACGAATCTCATAAAAATACACATTTATAATATTGTAATTTCATTTTATAATTCATTTATCTTAACAAATACATGAGATGTTGCATAATAAATTATATTCTTCAAAAATAGTTAAAATATTATTTTTCTACCACATAACGTGTGCAATGCACGGGTAACACACTAGTTCTGGAAATTGAAACGAAATTATGATTTAATGTTAAAAGCTCCTGTTTTGTAACATCTAGAGAAATTAAGTCAAATTTCACCCTAAAATATGTCTCGAATCATCATCTTTTAAATTTGTAAACATAGATAACACTTTTGCCATCATTAGACTTGTTTACCTACGTTTAAAAGACCCAAAGCACACAAAATCAAGAACCAAATGGCTTTGGATGTAGTTAGAGAAGGCATTACTCCAATAGATTATTGAAAAATTTGATTAATAGTCCTCTTCCTTTGAGGAATGAAATCTCCTCCTTTTGATTAAATGGTGTTCGACCTTAAATATGTAGGTTTAGTTTTTCTGTTTTGAAATGAAAATGAGTGTAAAGGAAGAGAAATATATGGTTAAGAGTATATATCAATGACTTGTTGCTTCGGATAAAATATCTCTTGCTTAATCTCATTAATTTATTTTCCTCGATATAAGAACCCCTTCATGCAACATTCAAGTTTTTATTTATTCCTATCTTACATAGCCAAATTTAATTACTCTACCATTTTAGTTTATTCAATTTATATTTTTACTATCCCATTCTCAATTAATCAAATTATCTTAAGTGATTTTCTCAATTAAATTAACTTCGCTATCATTTAATTATTTATTATTATTTGTTTAATCCTTCAAAATATGTGGTGTTATAGGTGCACATTTGATGTACTGATTGGAGATGCTCACAAAAATTTTCTTAGAGCACAAGAATACCTTGGTACCCTTATGATTAATAAGTGTTGATTTCCCTACATTTGGATTCCCACGAAGGCTCACAAAGTACTTACACAGCTTGGAAAAATCAGCGGCATATAGATTTGCAGGAACTATACCTGATGCCTACTCTTTAGGTCCATTATTTAGTTTAAGCTCAGCTTGTCCTCTCGCTTGCAAATACCAACAAAACCATATCGAGACATTCATGCCCGAAATCCTAATTGCTTTACCTAAGAAGCATTTAGTAGGATTGCTCATTCTCTCTATCTATGAATAGGAATTATTGGCAACTTTCCTACATATAGTATTAACAAGAATAAGAGATTGCATATTCTTGTTAAACCTTTTAAAAATATAATATATGTAATTTTTGAAAAAAAAATTTGAATTTTTTTTCAAAATATTCAAGTACGTTCTCTCAATACGTGACTAATTCCTAAGAAATCTTAGACCTATGCTCTTGTACAGAATGTGACAACCTATAATTCTAGATGCACCAATCCAAAGCCCAACGTGAATTTCGTACTCGTGTCGTGCCAAAAAATATGAGCTGTCAGTTTTTGTAACATTATAGAACACGGTAATAAGAATAAAATCTAAGACATTCTATAATTTCAGATTTCACAGCAGAAGGAAAGAAAAAATAACTACCAAAATAACCATCTCGGTAAATATGCCACACAACACCATCTCAAAATATACGTAGTCAAAAATCCAGAGTTCACAAAATAACAATATAAAATATTATAGGTACTAAACACAATAGATAGTTACATGGAGAATAATGAAGAATAAAATGCAATGACAGCACCAACCTCGCTTCTCCACGTACTTGATCTGGGTCAGCAACTATCAGCCCTATCCTCTTGTGGTCGGGAAAATGGAAAGGAGTGGGTTAGACAAATATCTCGTGAATGAATCGTGCTACTAATATATTGTGATCACATGCAATTGACTTCGTTTATAATCTACTTGACCTAGAGTTCCCTGCTTGTGTTTGTGAATTACTTACCAGGGTGGTCAAATTATCCTAAGTAATATATTTTAAATACATATACATCTAAACATATTATGAAGGTATATACTTAGCGGTCGAACTACTGATCGAACTATTAATCAACAATGGATCGTACAACTGGTCAACTATGGATTAGACATCTGATCAACAACGTATCAAACTAATAACCTCTAGGACCACTCTTAACATATGATCGTATTAAATACCACCATGACCGCACTACCCAAATTATGACTACAACATATTGTACTAACACATTGAGAGGATCGCGCACTGCCGACTCTGATCAAAGATTGCTTAGGGTCTATTGAAGAGTAACACCACTTATTGCATCGCACTGGGCATTTACTAAAACTGTCACATCCTAATTGTCGATTATACCGATGAACTTCCTATTAATGTCGGAACATGCATGCATCAAACATCCACCATCAGCGTTGCGAATACGTTAAGAAACCTCCTATTAGTGTCATGTGCTTAGCACACCCGCCCGATTGAACCGCCTTATATCGAATATCAAATTTGGTGAATAAAAAGCGCCTATAAGTATTTTCTTGCATACACTTCCACCTAGTTCTATAGTGCACAAAGATTAAGAATTAGGGAATTAACTTCCTTTGCTTATTTAATATAATATATGTACACACACATTTATGTATGTATGTGTGTGTCTATGCACACATTAAGCCTAAATCATGGGTTATGGTTCAAGCAGCGTTATGAATAGGATAATCGGTCAACCATCGGCAATTGTAGTTGTCAACCACTAGCTACCGACCGGCTATAATAAGCATGTCACCGTCAAGTTTTGACATTTTTTATTTGTTAATGTTAACTGTATTTTTTAACAATGATTTCCCTCAACTTTCGACCATATTTCACTTATTGTATAAACTATAACATAGCATATAATTCCAACAATTTTCGTTATAACTTATAATCTCATTTACATGATTTAAATTCATCAATTTCATAATCACATATGTATAATTACATCTCAAAATAAGTTCAGGGTAAAATCAACAGGAAATATATGCATTAACACTCATATTCAATTATATGTGATCAGTCTATTGTTTTATGAAGGGCGGTAGACTGCTAGTGGTCGATTGATCCCAATATGGTGTCGACCGGTCAGTGTTACTTAATTAACATTACTTTACTTTTTTATAATCTAATTATTTTCATTTTTATATCAATAAACTTTAATAACTTTCTTATACGAATTCCGATTACAAAACATTATATATGAAAATTGTCTAGAAAATCGCCATAAACTCAATAGCGCAAGTTTCATGGCCTAATTCTCCCATTTGCTCAAATATTTATTTTTAATATATTTATTCTTTATTAAATTATTAATTAATTTTACAAATCGTTACATTCTCCTCCCTTTAAATGGATTTCGTCCCTGAAATCCCCAAGTACAAAAAAGCAATGCAAATTAGTATACACAACCATTTACTTGTTCAACAACCACTAACAAACATTAATCTTATTTTAAATTTCTAATGATATGTATATATATGCGTTGAGTGCATTTGAACCTATAGATAATGTAAAAATTAGGTGCCTCGTGTATAGTTGACCTCATAAAATCTAAGTGCATATGTCATATATCTAAATGTATGCAACATTCCATATAAACATACTAGCAGTTCCATATGTGTGCGCAACCATTCAGTCCATATGCAATAACCATATACATATAACTCGAAAAAATAAAAAAAGTGATGGTGTGAGTGCCTACTAACCTTCATATATTTGCCTTTGTGTGCAAAGGTCAATTTAACAAATACATCCATTAACAACCATTATCCAAAACATGTCCTATTAACGGGTTCTCAGCCGTTCCTGGCATCCAAACATCCTTAACTCTGGGGTACACAAATCTAAAGCCTACGTGAATAAGCTGTTATATACATATTGACTAAATTGAATACATATCAGGAAAGACTTTTGGATGGGTAGGTTGGATCTTCTCCTCTAGCTTCCATGTACTCTCAGTTGGTCGTCTCCCTACTAAACCTTAAGTAGCATAACATCATTATTCCAAAGTCATTTTGTACCATACTCAAGGATGCAGGTAGGTGCACGGTGAACAAGTGACTCCCTTTCCACTACTACCTCCTCTTGCTAACTAGGCTCAACCATAACGGCCGTATCATGTAGACACTTTCACAAGTATGGCACACGGAAAATGCCAGGTGCTCTCGCAAAAATTCAAGAAGCTTCACCCTATTAGCGAACTTTCCTACTCTACCTATGATCAGAAAAGGCCCCATGAACCTTGGTGCTAGCTTTCCCAACTACCAAACCTCATGACATTTCTTTGCGATGAGACCTTCATGTAAAACATCGCGCGCACTACAAATAACAACCCTTTGCAACTCCTTCAGCATAAGACTTCTGCTTATCTAGCACGATTTTGACCCTCCTACAGATCAATTCTATCTTCTCTGATGTCTCCCTTACTATATCGGCCCAAGAATGATCCTATCCATTGTGTCCAACCAACAAGATGGTGATCTACAAGGTCTCTCGTATAACGCCTCAAATAGTGCCAAGCCAATACTAGCCAGATAGCTGTTATTATATGCAAACTCCACTAGTGGCAAGTGATTTTCTCAAGAACCTCCAAAATCCAAAATATGCATCTAAAGAAAATCTTCCAATACCTAATTCACCCGCCCTATCTATCCATCTATCTATGGGTGGTAAGCGGTACACAAACTCAACAAAGCGCCTAACGCCTCCTTAAGACTCCTTCAAAATTCGCTAGTGAAATGTGAGTCTTAGCCATTGATAATGCTTGAAGGAACGTCTTATAGAGGTAGTTACAATAAGACAAGCAATTAAATCATGGTTGGCGTCTCGATATATTACCAAAACTGAACTATCTCCCTCACGTATAGAGTCGCCAAAAGATGTCGTAGTCCTCATACTCCTAATCGAAACGAAGAGAGCGCATTTGGTTAGTCGATCAATTGTAACCCAAATACTCTCATTCCCCTACCTACTTCTAGGTAGTCCATCAATGAAATTGGCAAAAACACACTACCAATTCCACTGCAGAATATATAATGGCTGCAACAATCCACATGGCTTCTTTTGCTATGCCTTTACCCTTTAGAAGATCATATACTTAAACATAAACTCTGCCATATGCATCTTCATACAGGACAATAAAAGTTCATCTTCATATCATGATACATATTGTCTCCGCCAGGGTGGACGGTCATCCTAGAATGATGAGACTCGACTAAAACTGCATCAATCAAACCTATAATGAAGGGAACACATAGCATACGATCTCTCCATAACCCCCCTTTCGTGTCAATTGTACAATACGTTGAATTACTTGACTTCTCTCCTTTACCATGCTTTCTGAAAATAATTAACAACTTCGTATCAATTCTTCCGACTTGACCAAATACAGTTTATAAGTGTATACTGCACATCCAAAGTTGCTTATAATCCTGGAGTACTATCTGATGAAGGTCGTTAAACTCCAAATGCTTCTACCCTAAGAACATTGGAGTCAACATCACATTATTCTTGCTCAAGGCATCTGCAATAACAATTCGTTTGCCATGAGTATCGGAGTCGTAAAAATCATATGATGACAAGAACTCCGTCCACCCCTGCTGTCTTAAATTCAAATATTTTTGGGGGAACAAATACTTCAGAGACTCATGATCCGTGAACAGCTCAAACCGTTCTCTAAATAAATAATTCCTACATGACTTCAGTGAGGGCGAAAATGGCTACCAACTCAAGAAATGGGTATGATAGTGTTTCTCTTGGTCTTCCGATTGTCGACTAACGTAGCACATTGCTCTCCTTCCCAGTATTAAAACCCTGCTGAATCCCATATCACAAGCATAGGCATACACTATGAATGCCTTCTAACCATCAGGTAATGATAAAATAGGTGAACTAGTCAATGACTCCTTCAACTTAGTGACTGCATTCTCATACTTTGAGTCATATGAGAAAACCAAATTCTTTTTGTTAAGGCGAGTTAAAAGGGTACAAATTTTATTGAAGCCCTTGATGAACTTACTATAATAGCCCTCCAAACCAAGGAAACTCCTCGCCTCCGTGTCATGCTTTGGTATATGCCAATATTGTACTGTAGCAATTTTACTAGGATCCATCACCAGTCCTTGCTCAAAGTCAAAGTGTCCTAAAAATGAACCTCCTCGCGCCAAAAATGACATTTGGAAAATTTCGCCTTGAACTTTATCCCATGGAGAGTGTTGAGCACTTCTTCTAGATGCAACCTATGCTCCTTATTGCTTTTCGAATAGATTAATATAACAACAAATAGCACTACAAAATTATTAGACATCCCTCTAAAACTCGACTCATTGTATCAGCAAAATTGGTAGGTGCATTGATTAGTCCAAAGGGCATGACCGGCCACTCATACAATCCATCAAGTGTGCAAAAATTGGTTTTCTAGGTACTATCTTCATTTGAACACAACCGACAGAATATAGTAGCTAAGTCAAGTTGAGAGAACACCTTTGCTCCAACTTATTAATCTAAGTGATCATCTATGTAGGACAATGGGTAAGGATTCTTCATTGTCAGTTTAATCAGTTTATGGTAATCGCGCAAAGGCTTGGGAAGCCATCGCCTTGGTGGCTAAGACAAGTTATGCTCCCCACTTCGAAATACTACTCTTAATGTAGCCCTTCTCTAACAGCTCGTTCACTTGTTTATTGAGCTCGTGTTAGGATATGCATGCCTCAAAGATAAGGCAATGGTTCTGCGTTCTCCTTGAGGAAAATTCGCAATTCAATCACCCTCTAAGGTGGACGACCAGTAACTTTAGATAAGACATCTGGTAGTCTCTAGAAACTGGCACTGAAGCTAACTCATTATGTGATAGGTGTAAAGAATATAGACATCTCAACATAACTAATATTTTAGGTTCGTAGTAAACCTTAAGACTGGCCACTACAAGTACCAAAACGAAAGACCTTCCTATTGTAGTCTAAGATTGCCTCCATACATGGTCACCTAATCCATTCCAAAAATATAAAAAAAAAACCCGGAAAACCCCAAGACATAAGCATCGCAATTAAACTTGACCTCCAAAATATGCACTTTCAAACCATTATAAATCATATATAAACGAGCCGATCCTCTAATAGAGTTTGATACAACTACTAGGGCTATAACTATGCTAGAATCTAAGTGCAACTTATTTACAACTCTACTCGAAGTAATAGAGTACGATGCCCCAGTGTTAAGTAAGGTAAAATACATAAATCAGTTAAAGTTAACACCATCAATTACAGCTTTCTCCTAATGTCCACTATTAGAGGTGCACTCGAGTTGGGAACAACATCTAGTGCGTAAGTTAAAACCATTTTGATAGAGGTCTTCTGCGCAGCCAGACACTCCTGCCTCATATGCTCGAGTTGAGTGTAGTTATTGCATTTAATCATTGAGATGTCCATCTTGCAAACCTTCAAAACATGTCCCTTTGTACTGCATCTTCTACACTTGATTTCCTGCTTCTATATCTTCTCTTTGGTCCTCATTCAACCCTTGCACTAATTATGCTGGGCTACCTTTGTTCTTGACTTCTTGGGATCACACCATACCTCTTCTTGGGAAACAGTATTCAACAAACTCATTTCCGCCAAACCCTTGTGAGTCACCCCCGTAGAATGTGATTAAGGGCCCAACCTTAATGAGGTTGATTCAGCCCTTTTGCAAACTTCAAAGTTTTCCTGTAAGGGGTATCTATCAGATCTAATCCAAACCTAGCCAACTCGTTGAATTGATTTGCATAATATCTCAATGACATCTCTTCTTGCTCCAAATGTACAAACTTCTCTAGATGTACTCCCTACTCTGTAATAGGAAAAAAACCTCATGTCAAAACGCCTTCTAAACTCTCCCTAAGTTATCTCTTTCTCATCAATTTCCGTCGCTACCATGTCCCACTAATTTAAAAGCCTCTCCATGTAAATGCCAGGCATCATGTTGTCTCTATATGGCATCTCCAAGGCCCGTCAATCTGAGAATCCTTTCACAGGTGCAAATCTATGCCTCTGAGTCCATAAAATATTCATCCTCAACATTTGGCTTCCCTCCAAGACTCACAAAGTCCTTACAGGGCATGGAAAAATTAGCAACATATGGAATGGCAGGAACTGCACCGAATGCCTACTCTATGGATCCTTTATTTAGGTTAGGCTCATCTTGTCTTCCCGCTTGCAAATGCCAACAGTACGATACCGGGGCATTTGCTCCCAAAATCTCAACTGCTTAACCTGATTTGCATCTTGTAGGATTTCTCATTCTCTCTATCTATGATTAGGAATTCTTAGCAACTTCCCAACATATAGTATTAACAAGAATAAGACATTGCATTTTTCGTGTTAAATCTTTAAAAATATAATATATGTAATATTTTGAAAATTCTTTAAAAAACTTTTCAAAATATTCAAGCGCGTAGTCTCAATACATGCTGAATTCCTAAGGAATCTTAAACCTATGCTATGGTACCAAATGTAACAACCTATAACTCTAGATGCACCAAACCAAAGCCTAACGTGACTTTCGGACTTGCGTCGCGCTAAGAAGTACGAGCTGTTAGTTTTTGAAACCTTATAGAACATGGTTATAAGGATAAAATCTAATACATTCTATACTTTCAGATCTCACAACAGCAAAAAAAATATATAACAACCAAAAATAAACATCTCAGAAAATATCCCAAAAAACATCATCTCAAAATATACATAGTCAAAAATCCAGAGTTTACAGAATAACAGCATAAAATATTATAGGTACTAAATATTTTAGATAGTTACATGGAGAATAAAGAAGAATAATAAGCAATGACAGCACTTGCTTATCCAAATGCTAGATCTAGTTCAATCAACTACCGCCCCATCCTCCGGTAGTGGGGAAAAAGGAAAGTAGTAATTTAGACAAATGTCTGCTGGATGGATCGTACTACTAATACATAGTAATCACATGCAATTGACTTCATTTATAATCTACGTGACCATGAGTTCCCTACTTATGTTTGTGAATTACTTACTTGGGTTGGTCAAATTATCCTAAGTAATATATTTTAAATACATATACATCCAAACATCTTGTGAAGGTTTATACTTGGGGGTCGATCAACTAATCGAACCACTAATCGACAACTGATCGGACAACTAATCAACAATGGGTTAGACGACAAACTAGTAATCTCTAGGCCCTCTCTTAACATAAGATCAAATAAAGTGCCACCCATGACCACATTACCCAAACTATGTCTACAGCATATCCTACTTACACATTGAGTAGGTCCCATAATGCCGACTCTTGTCAAAGATGGCTTATGGTCTATTGAATCATCCTTGTCCAAAACTCAAAGGTAACACAACTTATTGCACCACATCGGGCACCAACCTACCATATCACGTCCTAATTGCCGTATGCACTAAGGAACCAATTATTCGTGCTGGACCATGCATTGCACCACGATCCACCAATAGTGTTGCATGCAAAATGTGGAACCAGTTGTTAGTGCCTTATGCTAAGCATACCCTCGCTATTGAACCACCTTATATCGAATATCAAATTCATTGAATAAATAGTGTCTGGATCTAGTTGTCTGCATTCATCTATCTAATCTCGTGGTACCCAAAAGTAAAGAATTAGGGAACCGACTTCCCCTAATTATTTAATAAAACACACACACACTAGTATATACTTTAGGCCTGGGTCATAAGCTAAGGTTAAAGCCGCATTCTGAATAGGATGATCGATCAACCGCCGACTTTATAGCGGTTAACTGGCTACACTAAGCCCATCGATCAGTCAGGTTTGGATAATTTTTTTTATTTTTGTTGATGTTAATCATATTTGTAATAGTGATTGTCCCTCAACTTCTGGCAATATTTCATTTATTTGTTTAAATCTACAACTTTGCATATAATTCAAACAATTTTCATGCGTAACTTATAGTTTCATTTACATGATTTTCGTTCATCAATTTCATATTCCCATATGTATATTTACATTTCGAAACCAGTTTAGGATAAAATCAACAAGGTATATATGTATTAAATTTCATATTCAATTTAAGGGGAATAAAAGGGTGTATTCATATTAAAATCAATTTAAGTCAATTTCAATCATATCTCAAATTTTGCTTCAGCTCCAAATCAACTTTTTACTTTAATCAAAATTAATTCAAACAAAATTTATATTCATACGATCTACACTTCCATTCATATCTAGATATAATCATAATTTATCGAATAATTAATATTCAAAATTATTATTTTATCTTAGATGTAGATAAATTTCCAGATTAAACAGATTTATAAATAAACCCAATTACTTGTAAATCAACATAATTTAATAATAATACCACTCGCCTCTTAAGAGCTTTTCCCCTTTTAACCTGACATGAATCTTCCCCCTTATGACTTTTTAATGCCTCTTAATTTGATTTTTACCTCTAAGTTGATTACCGCCTGTTCTTTATTAATCTTTGATTTATCTCCTAATTTTTGTTTCAAGAGTTTTCAAAGAGATAGAGACTATAATGCGTACTGCGTGGATTAGAGATTTTCTAAAGGATTACTGTGAGGGTTAACATCCTATTTACAAATGTGGAAATCAACGTCGTTTGTAAGATTTTGTAAAATAAATTTGATACCTTTTGGCCTAGGCTAACCCTAGCCAAAAAGGTTGACTGGTCGATCGGTTGATCAGGGAAGGTACGTCGCTAGGGGTCAATCGGTCCCAATCATGGTGTCGATCGATCAATATTACTTAATTTTATGTTACTAAGGATGTAAGCAACATTATTACCATTTTTTCAGTATCAAATAGTGAATGTTAAAATTCGGCATACGTGCAAAGGCTAAAGAATAAAAAAATAAACTTTTTGAAAACTTAACCAAATAAATGAGAAAAATCAATGATGAGGAATGGGTTAGCAATATAGTCACATCTTTTGTATCTCATGAATTCTTGTGATGCACATGTTGTAAGAGGTTGTTCTAAATACTCAAAGTAAAGGGCTTAATTTGGATGTGTGAAAAATACCACAACAAATGGTAATCTTCAACCAAATGCAAAAGGAACACAAACCAGATTACCAATGCTAATGTTAAAGTGTGTGATGGTGGCGTGCCTATTGACATGGGAATAATGTATTAGTTCTTTATGAACATTATGCAAGACAGAGCCATGTCTAAATGGAATGAATGCAAGAGATGATGCAGGTAGAAGTGAGAGAATTTAATGTTAGAAGTAGTGGCTTATAATAAATTATCACACTGAGCAGAGACCATGCGAGTCAGTGTGGGAAGCCATTTATGCGATTCATGGAATGTAATAAAAGTTGAGGATTAACTTAGCCATTATGAAATAATTTATATGGATCTTGGCTTGAATGATGATCCGAACAAAGTTTGGCTTGTATGATAATTCAAGGAGAAACCTTTACTATTGTAACGACCTATAGACTTACACATTAATTTTTAATTTTTAATATTGTTATTTAAAATAAAATTTGGTGGAAAAAGGCATTTTTGAGTAGAACTGTGTTTTTGTGGTTTTTTGATAGTTCCATCGGGTTTACAAAAATATCAAAAATGTATCTTTCAATATATGACATGATATTTTTTTGTTCAAAGGTGAATACGTGATCTTTTAAACCTTTGTGACCGCTTTGGCCCAGTAGATCTTCTATTTACCTATAAATATATTATTATGGTAAAACCCTAGGAGCTACTATTCAGTTTCCTTCTCAAATCCCGAAATTTCTTATCAGCTATTGATGGTGATATTTTTCTCTAATTACAAATTGATTGAGAAATTAAAATGTCGTAACCCTATCGAATTATATACCATTAGAAAGATGTCGATGAGTAGATGGGATGAAAAGTGATTCGTTTTCAAGATAAAGCTCATGGTGGCCGAAAATCACGGTCAAAGGTTGCACAAATGAAGTAAAGGGGGAGCAGTCGAGGGTTTTTGGCTTGGCAACCGTTTGATGCAATTGAGGACAAAATCGTAAGGCTCGATGAGAGGAACTCGGATCTGTTTTCAATTTTGAGAACAAAGAAATCAAGTGGTAGGAATTTGACTTTAAAGTTGAGGATAACCTAAACTTTGACTAAAGACTGACGGCAATCGTGACATCTGGGCGAGTCGGCGACAGTCCTGTTGGGTAGAGGAGGTTGATAGCTTTCTGATGCAAGTGATTTCATGGAAAACGGAGCTCCGTGGCAATGGAAAATAACGGTCAAAATTGAGGAGGAGGTTGTTTCGCCGTTGACCATGTTTGACTAGGTGCAATCTCTCATTTTAGACCCTAAAATTTTATAGCTGCATTGTAGACCCAGAAACCTCTAACTTGCAAACTTTCACACACAAACTCCAATTTACGTGCCGCTTCATCCAATGGACACTCGGAGACATTTTAGAACTGATTTTGCTGGCTCAGATATTGTTGAAAAAAGCTATGATCTATTAATTTAAATTAATTGAATTTTAAAATATTAAATGCATATTCATTGATGGAAATTTATAATTATTGGTACATGTTATGATATATTGGTGATTATTTGATATCGTGGCTATTTTCTATATGTTGTGCCTTGATTGTGTTGTTTACCAGTGATTGTAGCATTTTTGGGTGTTTACCTTTAATTAATTATTGAATTGAGTTAGAAACAAATTATCTGGAAATAAAAATATATTTTAAATTGAGATTTGGATAGTTTATTATTATTTATGAATAAAATGGGATTTTAAATGATAATAATATGAATTTCAGTAAAAATGAGTATTGTGTGTGTAGATGATTAATTTACAGTGTTTATGTAACGACCCGCCGCTCTGGCCGCCCCCAGTCGGTAATTAAACCAACTTGAAACGTTCAAAATGACGGATTGTTATTCAGTTTATAGAGTTTAAACAGAATCAGCCACAGAAACACAGAATAATTATATTTCTCATAATGAATTTTTTGTACATATATAAGAGGTTGTACAATGAATTAAATTTTATACAGCGGAATATTTCTTTTAAGCACAAAAATTTTCCGAAAAGCTAAAGTGAAGCAATTTCCCCTCTCTCTCTAACTTCGATGCCTGAAAATCTTCGAGCCGTAAAATACTGGGTCTGACCCGAGTATTACGTTCAAAAGAAAATAATACACAGGTCAGTCTAATTCAAACTCAGTTATTAGTGCATAGAGGCAAATAATAATTAAACAACAATTAGACGACCGTCAAATATAAATTCACCTATCCGATCCTTTAACAAGAAATCCGATAACGGTAAATTCAACACTTAACAGTGTTGAACAACAAATCAGTAGATTCAGATTTTTGACGAAGATAGATGAAGGGATTCTTAATGAAGGTAATTTAGGAAAAACATCAGAATTGCCTAAACGACAATTAACAACAAAATCATCAAAATGCGATTCAAAATATATTTAATTGGCAACATAAAACATAAATTTCCATCAATAGAAAAAAAAACAATTAAAAACATTAGATTTGGTAGGGTTGCAGTACGCACACGCGTGCACGGCCTCGCCACATTTTTAAAATGTTAACTTCGTGTGGCTGCAGTTCACGCTTGCATGCACTGCCTCGCCACAACCGTAATGAAATATGCAAAAGATCATAAATCACAACAAAATAGTATACTAATAAAATCAATATTGTGTGGCTGCAGTTCACGCTTGTGTGCACTGCCTCGCCACTATCGTGATGAAATATGCAAAAGGTCAACGAACCAAAATCAATGAAGGTTCAAATATCGATTCAAAATGTCGATACTGCGTGGCTGCAGTGCACGCACGCGTGCGCTGCCTCGCCACAACAACATGTGAAATCATCTCAAACGAGAATACTATCAGCAATCAAAGCTGCAGAGGTCAAGTCAGTGACTCAACACAGCTGCAACACCAAACCCTATGCAACATGGCAAGGTCGAAATGCAATTGTTTTGCATATACTCAAGTAAATCTCAAGAAAACAAGTTCCCAAACAACTCATGGTTGAACACTTCAACAAGTGTAATATTTTATATAAAATGAAACTGCGGCCCCACTTGGACTCAAGGGCAAACTGCCACAAGACTGCAGCCCCCACTTGAATACAAGGACACAGCAAATACAAACTGCAAGGATGTGTGCACGAATGGATGCAGACATCTCAAGATTCACAATGTGCACAAACCAATTTTATCAAAGTGCAGACAAGATGAAGTCAGTGCCAACAGTCATGGCAGCAACTCCGTCAAGTCGTGGTTCAAACACCAAAATACAAACAGTCTCACATATAAAACTGGGATGCAGAGCAACAATATACAAAGGCCAGAACGAAATGCAAGGCCATATGAAGAAATGTACGGTGAGATATACACGAGTGACAACAGTAGTACAACCGAACCCAACATCCAAGTGAATACAACTAAACAGAACAAACACCCTGTAACTCAAAAGAACCCAAAGGTCCAACAGTGGACTACAAAAATACTTCAATGCAACATAACCAAACTGAAATGAACAAGTTTACTTCATGTGACAGCAATGCAAACACATCACTGACTCAAATGGGCAAATCAAATGATCACTACATACATGTACTCAGGGAACTCAAGCAAAATACAAACCCAACAAAGTGCAGAAATGCTCAATGGCAAATCCATGAGCAGACTCACGTATTACTTGATAATAAAGTAGCATGAGGGGAAACACATAAAACGGTGGACAGAGTCGAGTCGAGGCTACCATCAGTATGTACTAATGAGAACATGTACAGAGGAAAATTTTCGAAAATTTTATCTTTCTACTCAAAGCCAAAATACAAATTGAAGTTGGTACAAAGTTACTAACATATACATGCAAGTACTTGTTTATATATGCATGAAAGGTTAGGCTACTGGAAATAGGTACAGGCATGTAGGTGTATGAACTCTTTTTTTTTTTCTAAATAACATTGTCAGGTAAGTACTTGATACATGTATACAAAGTGATGCTAAATGCCACTATAACAATTCAAAGCAAAATAATAAAGAACAGAGGACATATACTTGCTAAAAAGAACAAATCAAAGCAATCCCATGAATTGAGTAATAGGCAGGTACAACCCAATGCAAACAATACCAAAGATACAGTCGAACCAAGGTCAATGCATCAGTGAATGGCATATATCAGATCTTTAAGATATTTAAAAAAAAAATTAGTTAGATTTAAAACTTATTTATTCCAAATCCAGGTTTCACAACTAACTGGAACTCACTTTTAAAATTTTGTTAAACTAAGTTAACCATTGATTTGAAATTCAAATTTCTTTTAGCTTTCCAGGCAAACAGTTCAAGTTTAAATACATATAAAACATTTTTCCAGTTAGTAACTAAATTTACTTTGGCCCACACACATCAAATCTTCGAGTAGATTCTCATATTACCCGAGACAATATGCCGACATCTTCAACCAACAACAACATCAGATAACAAGTAGTGTCAACAAATGTATAGCCACACAAGGCAGAACTACTTCAAATAAGGGTCAAGTTGAACAGACTACAAGATGGTTCAAACGAGGCACGGTGCGTTTAGTACAGGCAAAGTAAAACATGCCAGAGAAATCAAAGTTGCATCATCATCAAATAAAATTTCAAAAATAATCCCAGCCGTGAATTCATAAATTTATACGACTTGATAAAGTCAGAAAACATCAAACATTTGTATATAAATGAAAATCAAAGAATTCAAGGCCATGAAAATCACCAAATCACATTTATATTTCAAGTGACTGAAGTCAATGCAAAGCCTGTCGTGGTTATGAAACCAACATGCCCGCAGTTTATCAGAGAAAGCAAGGCCGAAGCCAACACAAAATCAAGCAGCATTTTTTTTTCAAAATCGAACAATATCAAGGTCCGAAGCCAACAAGTAGGAATCGAACCAATCAAAAAAAAATTCAACAGAGAAATCATCAACATGATAACAAAATCGAATGACTGGGGATGAAAATAGATGTGAGGGTCACTCACCTTTCACCGAAGCGGTCGCGAACGAATTGAAGCCGAGCGAAAACCCTAATTTCGAAAAGCCCTAATTTGAAGATGATCGAAAATTGGAGAGGCCACTATTTTTTTTCTTTCCTTTCGAATGATGGAAGAAGGAGGTAGGGTTTCGAATATAAGAGAGGGAGACGTGATTTTGGTCGTGGGTTATGGCTGAAACAAAGGCGTGTTTTTAGCTGATAAGAGTAAGGCAATGTACTCTTATTTTATACATTATATTTTTTTTTTAATTCAATTTGTTTTGTATATTTATTTTCTTTACTTTGTTTTGTAAATTTTGTTGTTTGAATTTTTAACTATGTGTATTTCTTTATTTATTTTGTATTGATTAAAATTTTATTCCTTTTTATTTTAAAGAAAAGAAAATTGTTATTTAAAACTAACCATCCTTTTATAAATTTACATAAATAATAATTCTCGTATCCAAATTATTTTTCTAAGTCATTAGTTTGAATTTAAAATACAAATTGAATATTCAATTTCAACTCCAAAGTCAAATTTAAATTTTTATTCAACTTTTTATAGATTAAATTTTAAAATTTAATCGTCAATTTATACTGAAAATTTGAAATTCAAGTCAATCATCATTCGAATATTTAAAATTAATTAAATATTTTCATTTTTAAATTGTTCAAAATTCAGGGTTGTTACAATCTTCCCCCCTTAAAATAATTTCGTCCCGAAATTATAAGTTTGGAAAAACGATTGTTAAAATCTCACCGATGTTTATACCCTACACAATTTTTGCCAAGTTCGAATCTTATTAAAATAAATAAATATAGGATTCATTCCATTTACTTTATCTCACTAGCTTTGTTCATTGATTTTTATAATCAAGACACAAAAGTCTTTTACCAAAATTTTCGACTTACAAAACTTTGATTTAAACTTGAAATTCTTCATGCTAAAGATTTGCATATTATATATATATATATATTTCAAAGCTGTGGACTTTGAAGATATTTTAAAGATCTTCTTCTTTAATTCAATTAGGTTGGAATTATGTAATTCTAATTTCAGACTATTGATTTGCTATTTAAAGTTTGAAAATACTTGCTAACTCGAAGTTTAACAAGTCCATCGTCGTTCTTACAGACATTAGGCATACACTGGCCAAGCGCAGGTCTAAAAATCTCCAAGTACTAAATATACTTGCTTCAACTCCCAGTGAAAATACTTTTAAAAATTCTTTTAAAAATGGATATGGAAAGCACATTCCCCCATGGATCATAGTTTACCCGGCGGTTACGCTACTATCCCAGTAGAATCGCTTGTAACTGTAGATTTCACATCTCTCTTGAACTTCGCCATGGTTGTTGCCATAGATCACGGTTCACACGGAGGTTACGCTACTATCCCAGTAGAATCGCTTGTGACCGTAGGCATCTCGCCCCTCAAATTACGCTTTAGCCTCTAGATCACAGTTTACGCGGCGGTTGCGCCACTATCCTAGTGGAATCGATTGTAACTGTAGGCATCACTCCCCACGAATTACGCCAGCATACATCATCAATTCACATGATCCCAACACGATGATCCATCGTGGGGGATTCCAATCCCAATGGACATTCCACTAATGGAGATTCTACGTAGCTACGATTTCCAATGGACACTCACGCCGAGTTCCAATCACCTTCACAAATTATAAATGAAAGGTACATTTCCATATCCTCGGTTTTAGAAAACATATGTCATATACATATAGTACTTCATTTCACATTTCGTACATATCATACCTATGTAAACTTGCATAGGATTTTCATAATAATGACTTTCCAAACTGATGGTTTTCGAATTATTACATTCACATATATAAATTACGAAAACTCAATTCACATTCATAACAAATAGAGGATTCCAAAATTTTCCATCTCGTTTAAAATTTTCCTCTAAATCTATTTGAAAATTTAAGGTTATCACAAACCCAATTCACATTCATAATCCAATTCATTATCGACTTCACATTCGATTTGGATTTCACATTACATCGTCAATTCTCAGCACATAATTGATGTCTATCGATATATAACCTCTAAGCTCGTACGTCTCAGAGAAGGGTGTTAAGCTAAAAGAATAAATTCTCCGCCACCACAGATATATATTTAATAGAGATCACTTGCTATGTCATGAATTCACAATGTTAGACATACAATCCAAATCGACTATCCGAAATTCAAAGCTTAACTTATATTGTTTTTGATGTCGAAGTTAAACTCAATTTAACTCAAGATTCAATCTTTTTGGAAAATATTCAAGTTGAACTAATTGTTCAAATTTTCCAAAAATAACTCTACAAGATATATATAATTTTCCACACTTAAACATTTGAAACAAATTTCAAATATTCATTTTTCAATTTATCTTTAAAAGATAAAATTTCAAACCTTTCATTTCATATTGGAAAACATTTCCATACTTATTTAATAATAAGTAATTCACAAATCCATTTATTTTCAACTCTTGAAAAATATTCAATATACTTAAATATAATTAAGTATATATTCCATTCTTTAAGGAAAGCGTTCTCTTAAACACATTTATTTGAGTCAAACGAATGTCGCGTAAAACATCGTTACGACGACCCAAAATCTCTAGTATAGGGATTCGAATTTAAGATAGATATATAAATCCCAATACTATAAACAACATTTCCTTCCGGAAACCATTTACTATAACAATAGTGTTATAGTCCACCATTTCCTTATAATTCTCAAAAACGTCTATTTCAACAATGAATGTTGAAATCTATGGTTTCGATAGTTAATACATTTTAAAACATTTTTAAAACCATTAGCTTCATTCCTTTAAATTTCACTTCTCCAAATCATACCCGTTTATTCAATAATATATTCACCGTCCAAAATCGTGGATAAAGTTCCCAACCAACATTTACTATCACAATATTTAACTTAAAGGATAATTCGCTGTCCAAAATCACGAATATATCTCCTTTAATAACTTCTATGTTTCATTTATCAAATTCAATTGGTTTCGAATTTATAAACAATCTTTACAAATTCCATTCCTACTTATAAAACTTCGATTTATAATCTCCTTTATTAATTCAATTCAATTTATATAACCCAGTTATATACCCAAAAGTCCATTTATAAGTTGAATACTTATAATCCATTTATTTACTAAATCATTCTTCAAAACATTTGAAATCAATTTTCTCAAAAGAATTCAGAATCAAATTCCCAAGTTATAGTTCAATGATCCTCTTGGCTATACTAAATTGATATGTCATTTTATTTCACAATTATTACTTGGAGATATTCAAAATATTGGACTTATACCAATTCATTAATTTACTTCACTTTTTTATTTTTCATAAATCTCAGCAATTCGATAATGGGTTTTCGAATGATCGGGACTCAAATCTAAGGAGACTTTACCGAAAAGAAACTATCGCAGACTTAAATTTAGAGAGGGAAATTTCCGAAAAAATTTGAATTTTCAAAATACCTTTTATTTTTCAAAGAAAACCATTTCATACTTCTTTAGATTTGAAGAACGTTTTCTTTAAAGTGATCATAGTGGCTATTCATATTAAACATCATAAACTGAGCTTTGTATAAACCAAAGCTCTGATACCACTTTTTGTAACGACCCCCCGCTCTGACCGCCCCCAGTCGGTAATTAAACCAACTTGAAACGTTCAAAATGACGGATTGTTATTCAGCTTATAGAGTTTAAACAGAATCAGCCACAGAAACACAGAATAATTATATTTCTCATAACGAATTTTTTGTACATATATCAGAGTTTGTACAATGAATTAAACTTTATACAGCGGAATATTTCTTTTAAGTACAAAAATTTCCCGAAAAGCTAAAGTGAAGCAATTTCCCCTCTCTCTCTCTAACTTCGATGCTTGAAAATCTTCAAGCTGTAAAATACTGGGTCTGACACGAGTATTATGTTCAAAAGAAAATAATACACAAGTCAGTCTAATTCAAACTCAGTTATTAGTGCATAGAGGCAAATAATAATTAAACAACAATTAGACGACAGTCAAATATAAATTCACTTATCCAATCCTTTAACCAGAAATCCGATAACGGTAAATATAACACTTAACAGTGTTAAACAACAAATCAGTAGATTCAGATTTTTGACGAAGATATATGAAGGGATTCTTAATGAAGGTAATTTAGAAAAAACATCAGAATTGCCTAAACGGCAATTAACAACAAAATCATCAAAATGCGATTCAAAATATATTGAATTGGCAACATAAAACATAAATTTCCATCAATAGAAAAAAAACAATTAAAAACATCAGATTTGGTAGGGCTGCTGTACGCACACGCGTGCACGGCCTCGCCACATTTTTAAAATGTTAACTTCGTGTAGCTACAGTTCACGCTTGCATGCACTGCCTCGCCACTACCATAATGTAATATGCAAAAGATCATAAATCACAACAAAATAGTATACTAATAAAATCAATATTGTGTGGCTGCAGTTCACGCTTGCGTGCACTGCCTCGCCACTATCGTGATGGAATATGCAAAAGGTCAACGAACCAAAATCAATGAAGGTTCAAATATCGATTCAAAATGTCGATACTGCGTGGCTGCAGTGCACGCACGCGTGCGCTGCCTCGCCACAACAACATGTGAAATCATCTCAAATGAGAGTACTATCAGCAATCAAAGCTGCAGAGGTCAAGTCAGTGACTCAACGCAGCTGCAACACCAAACCCTATGCAACATGGCAAGGTCGAAATGCAATTGTTTTGCATATACTCAAGTAAATCTCAAGAAAACAAGTTTCCAAACAACTCATGGTTGCACACTTCAACAAGTGTAATATTTTATATAAAATGAAACTGCGGCCCCACTTGGACTCAAGGGAAAACTGCCACAAGACTGCAGCCCCCACTTGAATACAAGGACATAACAAATACAAACTGCAAGGATGTGTGCATGAATGGATGCAGACATCTCAAGATTCACAATGTGCACAAACCAATTTTATCAAAGTGCAGACAAGATGAAGTCATTGCCAACAGTAATGGCAACAACTCCGTCAAGTCGTGGTTCAAACTCCAAAATACAAACAGTCTCACATATAAAACTAGGAAGCAGAGCAACAATATACAAAGGCCAGAACGAAATGCAAGGCCATATGAAGAAATGTACGGTGGGATATACACGAGTGACAACAGTAGTACAACCGAACCCAACATCCAAGTGAATATAACTAAACAGAACAAATACCCTGTAACTCAAACGAACCCAAATGTCCGACAGTGGACAACAAAAATACTTCAATGCAACATAACCAAACTGAAATGAACAAGTTTACTTCCTGTGACAGTAATGCAGACACATCACTGACTCAAATGGGAAAATCAAATGATCACTACATACATGTACTCAGGGAACTCAAGCAAAATACAAACCCAACAAAGTGCAGAAATTCTCAATGGCAAATCCATGAGCAGACTCAAGTGTTACTTGATAATAAAGTAGCATGAGGGGAAACACATAAAACGGTGGACAGAGTCGAGTCGAGGCTACCAACAGTATGTACTAATGAGAACATGTATAGAGGAAAAATTTCGAAAATTTTATCTTTTCACTCAAAGCCAAAATACAAATAGAAGTTGGTACAAAGTTACTAACATATACATGCAAGTACTTGTTTATATATGCATGAAAGGTTAGGCTACTGGAAATAGGTATAGGCATGTAGGTGCATGAACTCTTTTTTTTTCTAAATAACATTGTCAGGTAAGTACTTGATACATGTATACAAAGTGATGCTAAATGCCACTATAACAATTCAAAGCAAAATAATAAAGAACAAAGGACATATACTTGCTAAAAAGAACAAATCAAAGCAATCCCATGAATTGAGTAATAGGAAGGTACAACCCAATACAAACAATACCAAAGATACAGTCGAACCAAGGTCAATGCATCAGTGAATGGCATATATTAGATCTTTAAGATATTTTAAAAAAAAAATTAGTTAGATTTAAAACTTATTTTTTCCAAATCCAGGCTTCACAACTAACTGTAACTCACTTTTAAAATTTTGTTAAACTAAGTTAACCATTCATTTGAAATTCAAATTTCTTTTAGCTTTCCAGGCAAACAGTTCAAGTTTAAATACATATAAAATATTTTTCCAGTTAGTAACTAAATATACTTCGGCCCACACACATCAAATCTTCGAGTAGATTCTCATATTACCCGAGACAATATGCCGAAATCTTCAACCAACAACAACATCAGATAACAAGTAGTGTCAACAAATGTATAGCCACACAAGGCAGAACTACTTCAAAAAAAGGTCAAGTTGAACAGACTACAAGATGGTTCAAACGAGGCACGGTGCATTTAGTACAGGCAAAGTAAAACATGCCAGAGAAATCAAAGTTGCATCATCATCAAATACAATTTCAAAAATAATCCCAGCCGTGAATTCATAAATTTATACGACTTGATAAAGTCAGAAAACATCAAACATTTGTATATAAATGAAAATCAAAGAATTCAAGGCCATGGAAATCACCAAATCACATTTATATTTCAAGTGACTGAAGTCAATGCAAAGCCTGTCGTGGTTATGAAACCAACATGCCCGCAGTTTATCAGAGAAAGCAAGGCCGAAGCCAACACAAAATCAAGCAGTATTTTTTTTTTCAAAATCGAACAATATCAAGGGCCGAAGCCAACAAGAAGGAATTGAACCAATCAAAAAAATAATCAACAGAGAAATCATCAACATGATAACAAAATCGAACAACTGGGAATGAAAATAGATGTGAGGGTCACTCACCTTTCACCGAAGCGGTCGCGAACGAATTGAAGCCGAGCGAAAACCCTAATTTCGAAAAGCCCTAATTTGAAGACGACTGAAAATTGGAGAGGCCGCCATTTTTTTTCTTTCGTTTCGAATGATGGAAGAAGGTGGTAGGGTTTCGAATATAAGAGAGGGGAGACGTGATTTTGGTCGTGGGTTATGGCTGAAACAAAGGCGTGTTTTTAGCTGATAAGAGTAAGGCAATGTACTCTTATTTTATATATTATATTATTATTATTTTTTTAAATTCAATTTGTTTTGTATATTTATTTTCTTTACTTTGTTTTGTAAATTTTATTGTTTGAATTTTTAACTATGTGCATTTCTTTATTTATTTTGTATTGATTAAAATTTTATTCCTTTTTATTTTAAAGAAAAGAAAAATGTTATTTAAAACTAACCATCCTTTTATAAATTTACATAAATAATAATTCTTGTATCCAAATTATTTTTCTAAGTCATTAGTTTGAATTTAAAATACAAATTCAATATTCAATTTCAACTCCAAAGTCAAATTTAAATTTTTATTCAACCTTTTATAGATTAAATTTTAAAATTTAATCGTCAATTATACTGAAAATTTGAAATTCAAGTCAATCATCATTTGAATATTTAAAATTAATTAAATATTTTCGGTTTTAAATTGTTCAAAATTCAGGGTTGTTACAGTTTATGATATGAAATATTATTGTTATTTTTTGAGTAATAAAATAAGAAGATATATTCTAAATAATAAAGAAAATTAAATGTTTTCTAAAAGCCTTTTTGGATAAAATAATTACAATATTAGTTGAATGGACATAAAATGGAGTTTCAACAATTTAAAACAACATATTATTATTTCTAATATACATAGAAATAGATTGGTATGTGAACTATTATGGTTACCTTAGTTCTTATTTTGGTATAAAACTATAATGATATTAATTCGAACAAGAATTTGATGCAAATTACAATTTTGATGGAAAATACAACATTTTGAGGGATTTAAAAAAAAATTAAATTATATAAAGTATTTCTTCAGAATTTTATCATTTCAAAAGGTTATTATTGTCCAGAACTATACAAAGGAATTTTTATAATAAACAATGGCGAGATGAAATTTATACTTAAGTAAATATAATTGTTGTAAATGCAATATTTGAATAAATGTAAAACACGATATAGTTGTTTTCCAATGATGATGAGATCACATGTAATGATCCCGGTATTAAGTCAAATTTAATTTGGTAATTAATATAAATTTCTGAATCAAATTATGAATTTTTTTGATATTATCCAAACAAATAAGATATGTGCTTACAAATAACAGATATTTTTATTTATATGTATGTATTATAAATTGAATTTTGAAATTGAAATTCTAGAATAAATATTTTTAAAATACATTGGGTTTGAAAACCATTTTATTTTAAACTAATAGAAATTTATTTTCTAACTTTAATATATATATATATATATATATATATATGTATGTATGTATGTATGTATGTATGTATATGCATTGTGATTTGAAAATTGTGATTTAAATGTAATATAATAAATTTTTAAAAGGTTAAATTCTAATTTATTTAATGTGTAAATTTTAAAAAAATCAATTTCTTAATGTTATAATTATATAAATAAAAGAAAACGGATTTGTTTAAATAGGAAAATATAATATAATATTTTATAAAGATATATTTAAACACATAAGTGCATGTGTAAGTATTTTAAACATAAGAATGTATAAATGTAAGTGTTTTAAAACATCATTCATAATTTATAAAGACATAAGGGTTTAAAACTAAATTTAAAAAAAAAATTAATAAAGGGATTTAAACATAAAAATGGTTGTTTTTGACATTTCTAAAATAATAACAATATGAATTAACAAGTGTAAATTTAGTGTACTTTATATTAACATGTGGCATGCAAAAAATTCTTTTAAAATTTAATTATATAATAACATACATTAGTGAGAAAAACATGCCTCATTTTCTTTCACTAAAAAAAACCTGGAAACTCAAATCAAAACCAGAAAAATAAAATCATCTCAAACTCTAAACAAGTTTAAAATCAAAAATCCTAAGATCAAATGGAATCAAATCCAAAACCAGAGAAATCAAAATAAAATCAATGTCAAGAAACCAAATCGAAAGGAAATCTGTAAGCAAAAGCATGCAGCAAACAATCTCGAATATGAAGGCAAAATAGACTCAAGACCATTTTAACTAGAACTTAAATAAAAAACATTGCAAAATTTTAAATCTGGAAGCAGTACAACCAGAAGCAAGTCGAAATAAAATAGCAAGCAGAAGTTCAAATTCAACTTGGAAAATAAAGCAGATCAAATATTAAAACAAATTCCAGTTATCAGATTCAAAACCAAATTTCCAGGCTCTCTGTCATCATAAAAAAAACAGGTGAGTAAACACTACTGCCTATCAAACTTAATCTGTTTTGTTTGATGCATGTGATAAGTCTGTGGATTTATGTTGTGGAAATTTGTTTATGAAATGGTAAATGTGCTTGCATGGATATCGGTTCAGATATGATCTGTATGCATGTTTGTAGCCTCCTCTGTTCATGTCTCTCAGATGCAAAACAAGTTCACAAACAAATTCATCTTCCTCTAATCTCCTATAAATTATAATTTACAAACAAAATATGTTTGAATTTTCCAGATATTAGTTCTAAAAATAATTTCCAGTGAAAACTTTGAGAAGATTTTTCTGAAAAAGGAAATTATAGTAAAAGTTGTTTAAAATCAGAAAAATTAAATAGCTAGATTCCATGTTTAAATTATATAGATTGATTCGTATTGGAGAATGGGGATTTTTGATGTTAAAATAAAAAAATTTAAGATTGAAATTTGTGGGAAATGGTGAGTTGAACATGAATATGGTTTTTGGCAACTCTTGGCGATCGGCGAAGAATTTGTCAACGTGTTCGTTGCTAAAGGAAGAGGAAAGGTTGGTGATCATCAGAAAAATGGTCGCAGGGTTTATCATTCGACGAGGCGGCGGTCTAATATAGATTTAAGGTTTTAAACCCAGTTTGCACGTTGAAGTTTGAAATGGAAGTTCGTCGACATGGTTGGATTGGAAGCGGCTGGACCTAGGGGGATCGAACCTAGGGATTATAGTGTTGCTCTGGACGGGATTACAGAGATTCTGGTGAACTAGACCGTCATCGGCAAGGCATTTTTGTCGGAGTTTTGGGTTTTAGTTTTGAGTTGTAATGCTCGATTTCGATTCTCTGTAGTATTGGATAATCTTAGTGTTTGTAGTGGATGAGAACATGTTCGTCGTCCTGCCCGAGGTCTCACCGATGATCAGTGATGGTCGGAGTAAGCGTACATGTGTATATGGTATCAGTGGTATCAGGTGTGGTTGTGGGTTTGGGGGAGAAGAAGGATGTTCGGGTTAGGTCTTGGGATAATTTCATGTTTGACTTGAAGTAAATGATGATTTTGGTCGGGAAAACAATAGTGTGGGCTTGGGATTTCTATAGTTTTGGCTCGGGTCTTATTAAAACTTGATGATTCTATAAGTTTTCAAATAAATGATAAGCAAGTTCTGAAGTAAAATTATTTAAACAAAATTTTAAAAAAAGTTTCAAAGTTAAATATAAAAGGTTTGGTGTTTTAAAAATTGTTTTGTTTAAAATAAATACATATTAGGTTAATTTTTGTAATTTAATTTTAAGTGTTTCAAATATAATAAGACGTTGTAATTAAGACAAGTGTATTAAATTTTTGATAAATCAAGAAGAAATGATTTTGTGTGAACTAAATTCAAGTTTGAATTTAATAAAATTTAAATGGTGAATTAGTGTTTACTTAAGATAAATGAATTACCTTTATTAATATAGGTTTTAAAGTGATTAAAGGATAATTATTTAAGGTAATTAGTTAAGGCCGGTAATAAAAGGTTAATTTATGTAAGTAATTAAAGATCGATTACTTAATGTCATTAATTAAGGAAATTAATTAATGGACAATTACTGAATGTAATTAATGTGATTAATTAATTAAGGTGATAGTTAAAGGTTAATTAATTAAGTAAAAAAGGGTGATTATCAATGGTTAAATGTTAATTAATTTGTGACTGGAGAATAATTACTCAATTAATTAAGGGAAATTTATAAATTAAGGGATAATTAATTGATGTAAGTAATTAAAAGATAAATTACTTAATGAAAGTAATAAACGTTAATTACTCTAATGTAACTAATGAATTAAGAATAATTAAAGGTTAATCGCCAAAGAAAGTAATTAACTAATGATTAAATGTTGATAAATCAAGTGATTAAACAATAATTAATTAATGTGATTAATTATTTAAGACAATTAATTTGATAATAATTAATTAAAGGTTAATTAATTAATGTAATTGATTGAGGATAATCACATATTTTAATTAATTAAGGATTATTAAATAAATGGTAATTAACTAAGTGATAATTAATTAAGGATAATTAATTAAAGAATAATTAAATAATTAAAGGTTAATTATTCAGTTATTAAAGGTTGTTTGATTTATTAATTATGGATGATTAATTAATAATTAAAGGATTAATGTATTAGTAAATTATTAAAGGACAATTAATTAAAATGATTTGTAATTAAGTAATGTTAATTAACCAGGATTAGTAATTTATTCATAAGTAATTAATCTGGTTTAAAATTATTAGGTCACTAATTGATCTTACTTATGGATGTTTGGATTATATAGAATGTTTTGAAGTGTTTGATATCCCTGATGTGTGATGCTTTGTGATATGATTATGCTGTGATGAATGTAATTTATTTATCTGTGATGAATTTATATTATCTATCTATGACTTAAGATAAGCATTTTAGGATTATACGCTTATCGATATTATGGTGTTTGAATTGATGATGATTGTGATACTGTATTGTTGTGTGTAAAACCGTTGGACAACACCACACACACAAATATGGATTTCATGGGAAATCGGTTAAGTCACAGATATTACGAATTTAAATATTATTTTATTTAAAAGTTGAATTTTGAATCCAAATGGTTTTGGAAATGGAACTGGATTGAATATGAAAAGCTTTTGAAAACGAAGTTTTGAAATTTGAAATTTAGTTTGAATATAATATATCCTGTTTATGTTTTGAAATCATTTTGGAAAGTATGGTTTGAAAGGGTTAAACAAGTTATACAATGTATATATAGATTTTAAACCATTTTGAAGTATATTGAATAAATTATTTTGGGGAATTTTAACTTAATACAAATAGAACTTGCCGATAATATGGCAATTCGCTGATTCCCTGGTTTATACTTTTAAAGGCTATAACTTATGTATGTTGGATCAGATTTTTTTGAAAGGAAAATTATTTGTTTTCAAAGGATAATAGCTTTCAAATAAACAAAGGATTTCCAGTTTTTGTTGAAAGGGTTTCGAATTTAAATGGAAATAGTTGTGAAAGCTATGAATTAATCTTTGAGAAAGATTGGTAAACCTTGATTTCAAATTGAAGTGGATTTTAAAGGTGAATCTTTTTTTTAAAAAGATTTGAAGATGGTAATTTGTTTAAACCATTCAGAAGAAAGGTTTTGGGCTAAAGTTAATGACTTAACTAAGATCCTAATTATATCCATATGTTTTTAAAATTAAGAGCTCATTATTCGGTTTGGCCGGGAGAGGACTTTATGTCATATAACCCATTCCGAATAATGATAAGACGAATTGGATAGCATTTGAAGACCAGTGGTGAAGATTGGGTATTTTCGAAAGTGAAAGGATTGTCTGTCGAATGTCTCTGCACCGAATGGCTCCTGTATATACATTTGATCACCATATGTGATGGGGAGTTCGGACATGATTAGGGATTATCCGGATGGTAAGGGCTACTTTTAAAGTGCCTAAGGTTATGTTCGAGCCTTGAACAGACTTGTATGGATGTATATCTGACGTTACAACTTGAGATGTAGAGCTGTTTCTATCAAATACATTTCTGTTTGGTGGCGGAGAATTTGTTCTCTTAGTTTAACACCCTTCTCTAAGACGTACGAGCTCAGATGTTATGTAGTTGATTGTTACTAGTGATATATTCCTAATTTGGTAATGTGGCATGCTAAGTGCTGCTGATCATTTTTTATATCAAAGCATGGCTTTTGTGAAAAGTGTAGCTTTGTGGACGAGACCTAATCAGGACCTCACTAACCGGTAATGGTCGAAACAGAAAGAATGCGGCAAGGTTATCGGGGGTAGCGCCCCTTAGGGTATATCCATTTCCTTTTGGATGAAAAGCGGTAACATGGTATGGAGCCCAGATACTTAAATTATGTGGTTGCTGCAAACTTATTATTTTGTGGTTGTTGGTGTTGAGAGCTCTCGGATAAAGGTCGGTAACGACCGGGGGATGGTACACTTGTGTCAGTAGTTACCTAGTTACAGAGGTAACCTGACCTTATGTTGGCAGAGATCCGGTTAGGTTCTCGATGCGTCCCTCCAGAGGCGTATCCATGTGGCAATAGGAAGTTTCTTAGTCTGACTATTTGTTGGAAATCCAATCACCAATACACGCCTTGTATGGTTTTAGTTGTAGAACTTGCCATTTAACATGATAGCTATAGTAAGCATACAATAATGGAACGTATGCTGGCTAAGATTAATATTATACTTGGAAAAGTTTTCTACACTATGCACTAATAATAATATCAAATGGTTTTTGCGTATCAAGCATGTTTGACTATCATAAGGAGAAATCTCCTCCAATTATGCGCTTTCATAGTTTGTGTGTGGGGAGGCCTTATGGTAGCTTCATTTTCCAAAAAGCATTGCGGATTTCTTTTTATTCCTTTTATTTGATCTTATTCAAGATAAATTGTTTTCGTTTGCTCACTCCAGTCCCATCACTGACCTGGAGTTTATTGTTCCCTTTCTAAACTCTAGTTGTCTAAAATTTTCCACATGGGCAGCCTAGGGTCAGGTTTCCTAATAATCAGCTAGTAGATATAGATTCGGTAGCCTTCAGCCTTCTATTTGGAAATCTTTAAAGTCCTTGGATTTGGAGACCAAGTTTTCTTAAGTTTAACATGATAAGGAGGTTCGAGCTATCTATGGATTGGAGCTTTGGAATTGGAGATGCATTCTATTGGATTCTCACTTTCTCATGGAGTCATTGAAGATAGTACCTATTTCCCGCTGTTGTATTTTGGCTCTGATATTGATATTCATTTGTATCAGATACGGTATCTATTGTGTATCAATAAAAGATACATTTTTCTTCCATTGTGTTGCTGTACTTAATGTGTTATAAGCTCCGGTGAACCAGATTCGACGTTTGAATCTGCAGCATTCAAATACGGGTGATGTATTTGGTGCCAATTTTCAAAGGTCGAGTCAGGGTCATTAAATCACATTAGGACGATATTTGATGTTTTACCATTATTGCTACTAGATGATGTGTATTTAATTACAATTACCTAATGGTTGATGTTGTATTACTAATGTTGGTTGTATTAGTACACATTTGTTGATTGATATTTTAACACTGTTATAAGGTGACTAGCACACATTTGATGAATTATACTACATCGATGGTGTGTTACCAAAATAGATGATTAGTATATATGTAAGTATATTCATGTTATCATTTCCTTAATTGATGAGTTGGGGTGGTCATCGAATATTTTTTTATATTTGACGGTTATACACTATTTTTATTATGGTTACCTCGTACAATTATTTCTAGAGATGAATGAGTAGGAATACTACTTTTTGCTTTTACTCTTTACATTGGTTGCATTGATTGCATAATTTGTGATGGTCATAATGGTTGCGATCGTATTATTTGTGATGGTTGCAATGGTTGAATGGATGCTGTGGTTGCAATGTACTACCAAGTATATGGATGTAGGAGAAGAGTAGGATATAGAACTACGTGAGCTTGACCTCTCAAAAAGGGGTATGTAGGCAGTCTTTTTTCTATGCAAAAGTCACTGGATTTATTAGGTTGGGTTGGGGTGTATAGGACTTGGGACGGTCCAAAAAGGTTCGAAATCTTCTTCCCTTTTATCATATGTACTTGTATGTTTGCAGGTGCAAATTACGAAGGGAGCAGAATGGAAGGAGTCTTATCCAAAGGATAGAATCGGTGCATCTCTTCTATTATAATTACACAGTTGTTTTAAATAAATTGAAGTAACGAAATGTGTATATTATGTATTGTATGTGGTTTATGTAATATTTAATCAAGGATATGTGATTGTATATTATTTAGTTTATTCCATGTGAGGTTTTGCTTTTTATTTATTATTTTTAAAATAAAATAAAATTTTATACACCTATGACCTACTATCTTTAATGTCTGAATTTAGTTGTAAGCACATTTTGACGTTGTTTATAATTGAATTTAGATGTTAAAAATAGTGGATCTTTACACTTGGTATTAGCCATTAGGTTTAGCAATTCCCTAAGACTTGGGTAGGTTTGACCATTTGGTTGGGTTGATTATAGAAGTAGAGGGCGCTTTGATCAACGATCATATGCTTTGTGTGTATGTATTGTTTGAAAACCCACTGTTACCTCACCCTAAAATGATGTTTGTTCATGAAGACCCTTGTGTGCAAGATAATTAATGAGTGAGGTAAGATGAACACTTATAGAAGGGGTGGTGTGTTTGGAAATAACCTCAGCGACATACACGCACGATGCAAGATTACAATTGAAACCCCACATAAGTAGGACGTAATTATTTTAGTTTTTAAAGTGAATATTATTATTTTTTTGTGAAATTTATAAAATATACACCTTTGATTTCAAAAATATTTTGTTAAAAAGAAAATTAATTGTTGTCTTCGAGGATGGGAGTGATTTGTTGAACTTTTGATAAGAATAAAGTATTTAATTTGGATATAAAATATTTTATGAAGATATTTTCAAGAGGAAAAGTGAACATAGTAAAAAATATATTTGAAAGTGCTTTTATTAAAAATGTTTTTATTTAGACATTGTAAGTTGTATTTGATATGAAAATAAATTTTGTTTGTTTTAAAACAACCGTGACAAAGGTAATTTCTAGCCTCATTAAGACTTAAAGTTCTCTGTAGAAATGTTTTTGTTAAAGATTATTTCAAAAGTATACACAGAGGAATAATTGTTCATTGCAATGCTTTGAAAGCTATTCTGGCAATAATATAGGCTTTAAAATGTTTTTGTCAAAAGTAGCTTGATTGGGAATATCTAATGAGAACCCTTATTTTTAAAAAAAGTATTACGTTGAAACTTACTTTGCAATTTATATTATATGATTTAGAGATGGTTTATTTTAAAGATACATTACAGGAAGGTTATTTTCACAAAAGAGATTTCAATTCGAATGGATTATTTTCTCAAAAGAAGTGTTTGAAAATAATAGGATGGGAATATTTTTCTTTGGGAAACTATTTTATTGGTGAAAATACTTGGAAATAGTTGATTAAAGTATTTTTATTTAAGAAGTATTTTTTAGGTAAAGAATGTGATGAAGTAATTATTAGAGATAAATATTTTATCAAAGGAGATTAACTGATTTTAGAAGTTTATTTATTTATAAATAGGTTTTTGGTTGCAGTAATTTTCACTTAAAGGGTACTCTTTGGTGAATGATGTTTTGAAAAAAAAATATAGTTAGGTAGATAATTTTAGGTTAAATAGAGACCTCACTTGAAAATTATTTTATTAAGAAAGGATGTATTATAAAACACCTAGTTGAAGAATACACTGAAAAAATATTTTAGTAAAAATGATAATGACTTGGTTTTAATGTAATGGTCGAAAAACTAAAGTATTTATTTGAATAACTAACTTTGATGATGTTTGTTTGTATTTTATTAAAAAGATGTTTTATTTGGAAATTTTAACCGAGGACTGTGAAATTAGACTTTGTAATATAGGATGTAAGATGATGGGGGTGAGATGAGTTTTCCCAACACCTAACATGATGATGTTACATTGACGACTACTGTGTGTGATTTTCCCTAACGAGCTTTTGGGATGTCCAATTATTCCCTCCCATGTAGAGAGTTGGGATATAGAGAATGGACTGCCCATTTAGATGTTTGGGATAGTGACCTTTTTATTTTATTTATTCACTTTGGTTGAATTATTTGCATTTGATTACATTTGATTTCGTGTTGTATTGGATCGATATTTGTAAAATTATTTGCAATTAATAAAAATTAGTTGTTTCTTCGCCTATATGTATTTATTAATTAATGCTATCCCCATTTGAATCAATTCCTTATGTTGTGTTATATTGATGATTGCTTGTTCTACTATGATCAATTTGATTATTTACTTGTTTATTTGATGTTCACCAATTAATTCATGTCATGCTTGTTTGGATTCATCTGTAACATCCAAATATTTTCAACCACTCGCATCCGCATATGTCGGACATGAATTGCTCAAAATACCAGATTGTTAATTTAAATTTGGCAAAAATCAGCATATACAGTAAATAAGTAAGCATAGAATCACAGACATAGAGTAATATAACAATATGTAGCGGAAACAAAGAATAGTAGTTCACGAAGCTACTATATATATATATATATATATATATTTATTTAAAACAGGATACAACAGAAGTCTCGAATACATTGAAGTTTTAATACAATAGTCAAATAAAATAATCTAAATACATCACAGGAATCAACTAAATATCTGAAAGCTGAATAGATGGTTGGATCTTCAAGCGAAACTCCAAACCGCAAAAGGCGCGTCTCAATTGCTATGACACTCTGATTGACCCGAGCGTAAAGAAAAACACAAAACACTTGAGTCAGGATTAACATTCTTATATCAACAAATCCAACTCAAGTGAAATAACAATTAAAATACAAGTAACTCAAAGGATGTTTGGGATAACCATCCTCTAAGGATCAATGAAACTATTTACTATGTAGTAATATGTGCCATTATAATAATGCCTATAGCAAAGTAAACTATTAAAATAGCGTTAAGGTGTTACCCATATCCCCCTCAACATATTTTATAACGCCTATAGTCTATATAGTACCATAATACCTCTTGATCGAGAGGCCAACAGAGGATACTCCATTAGTATGGCACAAAACAAACTCGTAATGGTCTCGATAGGGTAGTGATGCGGCACAACTAGGCAATGCCAGGGTAGATATACTAATTATACTTCTAGGCTTGTGGTAACTTATAGCCGTAACTACTGCCCACCTCGAGCCATACTCCCAAATTAAAGGTGCACACCAAATCAATCACAAAGTAATAGAATGGCATATGAAGAAGTGTGTCTGATTAGAGGATCTACCTCAGTTAGCCCGTCGATTGATCCTGTTTTAGCCACCTTATGCCAACTCACGGGAGTCGAGTCCACGTATATACCTCATATAGGACGTCGCCACCATCCTACTTCATTTTGGAATCTCCACTGCATACATAGTTGTTAAAGTGTTTTTCGGTATTGGCAGAGAGTATGACAATATCTGGTCCCAGTCTCTTTGACAACCAAACATTATTATAAAACCGCGGTCATTTCAAAATAGTTTATACTTCGAAACCAAAATATCATTTCCATTTCAAAACCATACCAATACGATATCATTTCACTACAAATATATTCATTTCCAAAATCATAGCACTTTCAAAGTTTTAACACTTTCAAAACCAAAACACTTGAAATTATAACACGTTTGAAATCACACAATTTGAAATCATAATACTTTGGGAAATCATAACTTAGAAATCGTAATACTTTGGAAATCATAACACTTTGGAAATTATAATTTAGAAATTATAATACTTCAGAAATCATAACACTTCGGAAATCATAATATTTTGGAAATCTTAACACTTTCCACTTAACAGGTTTAGATATTAAAATAGTGTATAAAATAAAATAGTCTATATAAAAATAGTTATGAGTTAAAATAGTTTATAATAAAATAATTGGCATATCAAAAATGATTTATATTAAAATAGTTTATAAAGTAAAATATAAAATAGTTCTAGATATAATTTAAAATAGTAAAATTATAAGTAAAATCTTAAAATCTATAATTCCAAAACTAACTCATAATTTTAAAAAAATTCAAAAATATATAATTTTAAAAATCAAAATTTAAAACCTTTGTAAAAATAACATATATATCCTAAAATCAATATTTATTAGAACTAAAATATTCTTTCCAAAACCATAGAAATCATTTTCAAAATATTTATATACAGACCAATGGTGTCTGTACATAATTTTCTATCATATGGTCAAGTGATATGGATATTTATCATTTCAATTCCCAATTTAAATATAATTATGGGTATATATCATTTCAACCCGCAATCCCAAATTCCATTCAATGAAAATCACTTGGGTTTATCATTTCAACACATTACGATTTTCTTCTATTCCACAGATCGTTTGGGTATGTATCATTTCAACCCAGAGGTAATTCTTTACTAACAGGGAACTTGCAGAGTGATAGAAAATATAATAATAATATAACAGGCATATATTATCAATATAAATAACAAAAGATGGTGTCAGATGTCATAGGCGAACAGATACAGATAATAGCATATATATAGCAATGTAATAACTAGCAATAGCGTATTTCAATTGTCATTTCAATTGAAATCAAAGTTAATAAATATAAGAACATTAATCATGAGTGATTGCTCACCTTTCGAGGCTAGAGAGATAAAAGGTGACACAGATACAGATACACACATGGAATAGCGACAAGTTAGGAATTGTTGTGATAAATCAAATTGAGATGGTGAGTTAAAATGGCACGAGATCGATGAAATAAGATATTTGAATTTTCAAAAATTGATTTAAAACACATATTTTCCAATCAATATTAAATTCAAACACAAATAAAGTTTAATATATATGTATACTAATAGATTTAGTCGCTAATACATAATTATATATATAAATACCCATAACATATAAGCTATATAGGTTACATACATCATGTTAAGGTTATAAACAAGTAAATTAGAATTTATTGACAGCAATATTCAAAATTATATGAACTTACATATAAAATATAAAGAGACAATTTGATTTCATTTTTAAACACCTTTATATATATACATTGAAATCAAAAAAGAACTTATGTAAACTTTTATAACTTTATATACTTATAATACAGAAACTGTGTAAACTAAGATTAACAGTTTGATATAAAAAAAACTACCGATACACACACACACACACACTTCTATACATAGAATATATGTGCTTATATTTAGCTTGAGTCAATGTACGACTTTCATACATTAAAATTTGAAACAATATATAACAGAAAAGTCATTGTTAACATACTTTATTGTATGATCGATTTCACCCTAGAGGGGGGTGAATAGAGTGATGCTATTAATTATAAAAATTATTGCGGAAATTTATAAAATATTTTCAACATAGATATATCAAAATAGCAGCACAGATGATAGCAGAATAATAAATGCGGAAATAGAACGACACAGAATTTACCAAGCTTCGGCAAAACCTGCCTACGTGCTGCCTCCAAGGTTTCTACTAGAAATTAAACTGTCAGACGCTTACACACGTAAACTCGTGACACCCGCTATCGACTAGCCTTAACTCTATGCTCAAAACCCTGCCACAACTCAGCTACTGAGTTGCGAATTCTCATACTACACCATGTAGATTGTCGCTTAGTCACACGACTAGTAATTACAAAGTTTAAAGAGAAAAATACCATTTAAAACACAATTAAAAATAAAAAATAAGCCCTAATTATAAGCCTTTTATTATAAACCCAATACAAAGGTAAAGTTCGGCCAAATTTTTGTTAAGTGAAATATTATTTCCTTATCGACCCGCTTTCTTGTGAAAATTGGTGGCTTCCTGTTGCTCTTTCTCGTTCGTTCCTCTCTGATTAAAAATTAAGGTTTTGATGTTGTTGAAGCTACCAACTTATGTGGTTGATTGAAGATGAATTATGTACGGTTTTCTTTGTCAATCAACCGTCTCTTCGTAGCTTAGCTTCGGCTGCTTCTATGATCGAGTCGATTCGAACAATCTGGTATGTAATTTTGTTCTGCTTTACTGTTTAGCAAGTTCGAACTCAATCAGATTCGAGTTTTTGATTGATTTTTGGTATCTATTTTGCTCGAACTCGAATTCCGATTTGCCGATGATGTTTATTATTTATATAGGTTTCGAAACCCTTGATTTTCGTTCGTACACATTTATTTGAATTTGTCAACCTTTTTTATCTCGGCCATTTGATTTTGTTTCGATTTTGATGATTTCTCTGACTTTGTCAATTTCGTATAATTTGATAATGACTTGTTCATCACGGCTTCGAATTACTTTCATGATCGCCACGGCTTGTTTGATTTGATTTCTTTTTGACTTTAGTCATTTGTGACTTTGGCACTAACTTGTTCAACTTGAAACTGTTTTGCTTTCTGGCACTTTGTTTTTTTTGTGGCATACTTGACTTGTACCTACTATTGCAAGACTTCGGCATTTATCATGAAACTTCATTTACCTGTCCACTTGTTGTTGTGGTTTGATGTACTTCATTGAGTTGCTTTGTATCTGAGTGTGCACTGTCTGGTTCAGGTTGAAGTGTTGTTTCGTGTACTTCATATGTACATGAATATGTGCTTGTTTATTTGATTTTTGATTTTCTTGAGAATAGGCTTCTGCTTGACTTTATTATACTCTACTCTCTCTGATACATGTATACCTGTTTGAACTAGCTGTGTCCCTTGCTTATGCTAGTACTGTTTCATTTGATGTGTTGTAGATGCTATCCATTTTGGTTTTGCTAGTTGTACTCATTGTAACTGTTAATTTGGTTCTGGACTTGTTGCCTTGATCATATGGACTTCATGTGTGTAGTTGCCTTTCACTTGAATCAGTTGTATTTGCTGCATGTATTCTTTTGTCAGTGATGCGTCGAGTTGCTTCATAGGTCTTTGTTGTATTGAGTTGCATCACAGGTCTTCTGCTTTACTTGGTTTTGTACTGTCTACACTTGATTTATTCCAGCTAGTTCACATTGTACTAGTTTATTGTTTTCATACTTCGTGTCATCTGGACTTGAGAGCTGGTTTGTATATGACACTTCAATTTTTGTTTGCACTACGATATGCACTATAAAAATTCCAGTGTTTATACATGACTTTTATATTTTGTCCATCCTGTCACTTGTAGTTGTATATGCATATTGGTTTGGTTTCATTATGGTATACTTCACCACTATTGTCATCCTCTCTTGATATTTTTGAACTTGATTTTGTCTCGGATTATGCTACTTGCTTTATTTATTTTCTTCAATGTGCAGCTTGATCGACATGTATGTCGTCACTGCACCCTCAGGCCTGTTTCACTGTCATGTGTATATATGTGCACTTTGTCCATGTTATACTGCTCTTTGATCAAAACTGCCACTTTGTTTGTACTTTTTGCTATGAAATTGAACTTAATCATTTCATGACTTGCACCTGTGTTGAATCCAGCTAGTAGCTTGGGTTTGACCTTGTGCTCGTATTGTGACATTATTTTTATTGCAATTGAGTTGAACCCGGCGTTTTGGGTTTGACCTGTGCTCACCTATCCCTGTAATTTTATCAAGTTATATATCGGTGTGCATGGCCTTGTGGCATGTACAGTGATACACTGTGCATGTCACAAGTTGTTCGTGTATGATGAATTCGATTAAAATGATGACGAACAACCCAAATATCCGAGGCAAATAATATTTTCAAAATCACATTTTATTTTATACTACAAAAATATTTCCTTCTCAATTTTATCGCGTTAGTATTTATTTTTGTAGATTGCTGAGATGCTAGATTCAAATTGAAGATAAAATACGAGTGAATGAGGGATATGTAGTGAGGACATTTTTAAATGAAAGATTGTGATGTAATTGAATTTTATTGTAATCAAAGTTATATATGTATAGTGAGAGCTTGAATTTGTACTATTCAAAATTGTAATAAATATTTGTTTGAATAAAATATCTGTTTGAATTTAAATTCCATGTTATTTATTTTATGCACCAAATATTTATTTAATTATATGAAAAACAAAATAGTACATTAATAAATACATTTCAATGAATATATATACATGTTTATTATCATTAAACAAAAATCATATACTCCCATATTCAATTATCTCCCCCTTTTGATGATAACAAACATATAATTAAGATTTTGAATTTGTTAAATCTATTTGAACATTCAATTTGCTCCCCCTATTTGAATGCTTCCTCTCTACACAAAGCTCCTCCTTCATATATGCATACAATTAAAAATATGCCAATGAGCCTAGATGCAAATAGAAAATATTTAACCTTTACTTGATTTTATTTGACAAAACCTTTACTTTTCTCTCCCCCTTTTGTTATCAGCAAAAGAGTAATAGTGTTAGAAAAATAGAGATAAAGCTATAGATACTAATACAACATTAAAACTCAATCGAATATAAATATTAAATTTCAATGAAAAATCAAACAAAAATTATAAATACTCTGTTAGGCGCATATTCCACTTTTAGAATGTTGTGAACGATGTCATCATATAAAACCATACAGTGTGTCTATTTGTGGTATATTTATATTAGGAATTTGAATACCTTCCAACCATGCATAACCGTTAGGACTTTTAAATGAGATTCGCAGTATTCCAATTTTATTTTAAAAAAAATGAATTCAAGTATCTTCTAACCACGCATAACCGTGAGGACTTTTAAATGGGATTAGCATCAACTTGTGTATTTAATAAATTAATTTTGATATGCTTTCCATACATGCATAACCGTGAGGACTTTTAAATGAGCATGGAAGCACATAACAATTCCAAGTAATTCACCCATGCATAACCGTGAGGACTTTTAAATGAGAGTAAATACTTTGGTTTTATTTTATTTTACTATTATTATTATTTAAAAAAAATATAAAATAAAAAACGAATGATTCATGTTTAAAGTACCACATATCGACAAACTATATTGAATTTTGATGCGTGATGGTCGTTAGAAATATGATAGAAATAGAGATGGCCATGGAATTTTTACCAACAAAAAGTTTTTATAACTCTTGTTCAAATTTCTAAAGAAATTTACTAAATATACCGTCTCAAGTTATAATATATGATTAATATTAACACTCATTACTTTTTCAATCACTATTTATCTTTTCGATAATCATTAGGGAGTCAGATTAGTCGATGTAATCATTTAAAATCGTACTCGAAAATAATTATAAATCCAAATTTTCCAAAACGACTAATCTAAAACAAGGTCAAAAATGACTTTCTAGAAGGGTTTTATAAGAAAAATGTCTGCTTTTCGAAAATTATTTGAAACGAAAAATATGCAGATGTTTTCTTTCAAAAACGATGTAGTTACTAAATGTCTCAACAAAAGTCACGTTCCACTAGTAATTTTTCTATCAACTAGATTACCGGTGTAATCTGCATCTGAATTTCTCTTTCACTCAAGATTATCATTATTGAATGTTATAGACCAAACCGTGAAATTTTCAACAATTTCTTGAAATCTTTTTTTTTTAAATTTTTAAATGAATATTTTTTGAATTTAAATTGAAGCCATGCCAATAAACAAAATTGTAAATATAATGTCAAATTTAGAAGCTGTAGGATAAACAAATATATTTACGTGCATCGAGATTAATAATCGGTCAATAAGATACCATCATTAGTCTAAACAAATTCATATGAGGCAATTTAAAGACTCTAGAGATGCATGCAGTGTTCTCGGTATGAAACTGGTATAATTGGCCAACAACTTTGAAAATGACAGAATCAACATCATCATTTATTTATAACATTACTGGCTGATTTATCTCAAATTACGTGCAGATTATCACATTCAATATATCGTTCAAAATATACCATTGCCTCTTTTACCTTTACGATATTTGTTCATTGTTGCCTATTGTGATTCTATCACCTTTGTGTTAGGCTAAGAAACTTCGATTTGTTGCTCGTTGTGTCCTTGGAACAGCCAGAATCCAAGCAAGACTATTATTGTTCCTTAGCCTGCCACCACACCTACATGATGAAAGATTTTTGTGACCTATTTGTTTTTGTAGGTCCATGATTGTTAGTTGTAGAATATTTTGGAAAATAATTTTGGGGAGATCCAAAACTATTTATATATGTTCCTTTCGGTACCCTGATTTGTTTAACTTTGAGAGATTTTATATTTGTGCCTTTTGGAACCCAAATTGGTATAGTTTTCACGTGTTTGGGTCTATACGAGCAATTGTTTCGATTGTGTCCAAATTTTCTACAAATTGTGCACATTGAATTGACTTGATTAATTTCATTTCTAACATTTTTAGATTGATTATATCCAAGTCCTTGTCTAACTGTATTAACAGTTTGTTTTCCTAATAGCATATTCAACGATTTTTCACTTTTTGAAAATTTATCTAAAGTCGTTGACAGTTGTGGACTTGTTTTTTGAGAGATTCATTTTCGTTTAACAATTCTGTGCACCTTTTAATACAATTTTCTCTCCTAGTATTTTCACTTTGCTTTAAATCAGAATTTCATTTTTAAGCGATTTAATTTTAATTTCTGATTTTTAATTTCTTCTTCGATTGTTGGACAAGCGATTGTTCAAAACAGCCATTTACTTCATGGAAATATATAAGTAATTCTGAGTGAGTGAGCTTTGATACCTCGCTTGGCTCGTCATTGTCGCAATCAGTCATATTATCTTGAAGGCACATATCTGCTTTCTCACTCTCACTGCTAATACTTTGATTATCGTCATCACTTGCATTCCATGTGGCTGCAAATTTACTCCTTTTTGATTTCTTTTCAAAGTCGCGTCGATTTTGAGGACAATTGTGCTTGATGTGTCCGGTATGGTTGCACTTATAACAGATGATTTTTCATTGTTCTATGCTATCTAAAACTTTGGTTATTCTGTTTTTTTAATTTTTGATCTAGAGCTGGATTTTCGTATTTGCGATTCCACTTTTTTAATCTCTTTATTACCATTTCCAACTCTGTTGCACCATCGTCGTCGTCGTCGTCATCATCACTTTAAGTTGTTCCTTTGAGAGCTATTGATTTCTTTCGAGTATCTCCTCCTTTACGCCCTTCCTTGAATTTCATTTCTAGCTCATAAGTGGTGAGATTTCCGATGAGTTCTTCAACTTCGATTTGCTTTAAGTCTTTTGATTCTTGAATGGCAGTCACTTTTGCTTCAAAACTTCGTGGAAGGACTCTGAGGATTTTTCGGACTATCTCCAGATATGTGTATGATTTTTCGAGAGCCTTTGATTTGTATATGATGTTGGAAAGCCGTCCATTCATCTCTTTAACGTTTTCTTCCTTGGCCATTGTAAAAATTTTGTATTCGCTACTCAGCATGGCAAGGTGAGATTCCTTGACTTGAGATGTTCCTTCGTGAGTCACTTCTAATGTGTGCCATATTTCCTGCGCAGTTAGACAATATAAGACGCAATTAAATTCAAACTGATCTAATGAACAAATAATCGAATTCATAGATTTGGCATTAGTATTCTATAACTTATTTTCTAGATCTGTCCATTGATCTTTCGGTTTATTTATTTCCTGATTATCTACAATTATAGTTGGTGCTCTATACACTGTCTCAACAATATCCCAAGCGTCAATGGTTTTCAGAAAAATTTCCACACTATTTTTCCAGTAAGTATATTCACCATTGAACATTGGTGGTCTAACTATGGACTGACCCTCCGCAAAAGCATTATTAAAAGAAGCCATTTAAAAAAATCAAATTTTAAAAAAAATTGGTTTTTTGAAAAAAATCAATTTTTTAAAACAAAATAACTTTTGAACCTTGCTTTGATACCACTTGTAGGATCGATTTCACCCTAGAGGGGGTGAACAGGGTGATGCTATTAATTATAAAAATTATCGTGGAAGTTTATAAAATATTTTCAACACAGATATATCAAAATAGCAGCACAGATAATAGCAGAATAATAAATGCAGAAATAGAACGACACGGAATTTACCCAACCTCGGCAAAACTCTGCCTATGTGTTGCCTCCAAGGCTTCTACTAGAAATTAAGCAGTCGTATGCTTACACACGTAAACTCGCGGCACCCGCTATCGACTAGCCTTAACTCTACGCTCAAAACCCTACCACAACTCAGCCACTGAGTTGCGAATTCTCAAACTACGCCATGAAGTTTGTCCTCTAGTCACACGACTAGTAATTACAAAGTTTAAAGAGAAAAATAAAATTTAAAAAACAATTAAAAATAAAAACTAAACCCTAATTATAAGCCTTTTATTATAAACCAAATACAAAGGCAAAGTCCGGCCAAAATTTTTTTTAAGTGAAATATTTTCCTTTATTTTTATTGGCCCGCTTCCTTGTCAAAAATGGTGGCTTCTTGTTGCTCGTTCTCGTTCGTTCCTTTCTGATAAAAATTAGGGTTTTGAAATTTTTGAAGCTACCGACTTATGCATTTGATTGAAGATGAATTATATACGATTTGCTTTGTCAATCAACCGTCTCTTCGTAGCTTAACTTTGGCTGCTTCTATGATTGAGTCCGACTGGAACAATCTGGTATGTAATTTTTCGCTTTTCTGCTTTACTGTTTAGCAAGTTTGAATTCAATCTGATTCGAGTTGTTGATTGATTTTTGGTATCTATTTTGCTCGAACTCGAATTTCGATTTGCCGATGATGTTTATTATTTATATAGGGTTCGAAACCCTTGATTTTTGTTCGTACACATTTATTTGAATTTGTCAATATTTTGCCATTCGATTTTGTTTCGATGTTGATGATTCCTCTGACTTTTTCAATTTCGTATAATTTGATGATGGCTTGTTCATCACAGCTTCGTATTACTTTCGTGACCGCCACGGCTTGTTTGATTTTGTTTCTTTTTGACTTCGGTCATTTATGACTTTGGCACTAACTTGTTCAACTTAAAACTGTTATGGTTTTTGGCACTTTGTTCATTTTTGTGGCATACTTGACTTGTACCTGCTGTTGCATGACTTCGGCATTTAACATGAAACTTCATTTACCTGTCCACTTGTTGTTGTGGTTTGATGTACTTCATTGAGTTGCTTTGAATCTGCAGTGTGCACTGTCTGGTTTAGGTTGAAGTGTTGTTTCGTGTACTTCATGTGTACTTGAATATGTACGTGATTATTTGATTTTTCATTTGCTTGAGAATAGGCTTCTACCTGACTTTATTATACTCTGTATATACTCTCTGATACATGTATACTTGTTCGAACTAGCTGTGTCACTTGCTTATGTTGGCACTGTTTCACTTGATGTGTTGTAGTTGCTGTCCATTTTGGTTTTGCTAGCTGTACTCATTGTAACTGTCAATTTGGTTCTAGTCTTATTGCCTTGATCATATTGACTTCATGTGTATAGTCGCCTTTCACTTGAATCGGTTGTATTTGCTTTATGTATTCGTGTCTTAGTGATGCATCGACTTGCATCACTGGTCTTTACTGTATTGAGTTGCATCACTGGTCTTCTACTTTACTTGGTTTTTACTGTCTGCACTTGATTCATTCCAGCTAGTTCACATTGTACTGGTTTATTATTTTCATACTTCTTGTCATCTGGACTTGAGAGCTGGTTTGTATATGACACTTCAATTTGTGTTTGCACCGTGATATGCACTGTATAAATTCCAATGTGCTTTTATAAATGACTTTTATAGTTTGTTCATCCTATCACTTGTAGTTGTATATGCATATTGGTTTGGTTTCATTGTGATCTACTGCACCACTGTTGTCATCCTCTCTTGATATTTTTGAACTTGATTTTGTCTCGGCTTATGCTACTTGCTTTGCATATTTTCTTCAATGTGCAGCCTGGTCGACATGTATGTTGTCACTGCACACTCTGGCCTATTTCACTGTTATTTGTATATATGTGCACTTTGTCCATGTTATACTGCTCTTTGATCAAAACTGCCACTTTGTTTGAACTTTTTGCTATGATATTGTACTTGATCATTTCATGAACTTGCACCTATATTGAATCTAGCTAGTACCTCGGGTTTGACCTTGTGCTCGTATTGTGACATTATTTTTATTGCACGTGAGTTGAACCAGGTGTTTTGGGTTTGACCTGTGCTCACTTGTCCCTGTAATTTTATCAAGTGTATATATCGGTTGGCTCGGCCTTGTGGCATGTATAGTGATACACTGTGCATGTCATAAATTGTTCGTGTATGATGAATTCAAATTAAAATGACGACGAACAACACAAATAACTGAGGCAAATAATATTTTCAAAATCACATTTTATTTTATACTGCAAAAATATTTCCTTTTCAATTTTACTGGTTAGTATTTATTTTTGCAGATTGCTCAGATGCTAGATTCAAATTGAAGATAAAATACGAGTGAATGAGCGATATGTAGTGGGACATTTGTAAATGAAAGATTGTGATGTAATTGAATTTGTATTGTAATCAAAGTTATATATGTATAGTGAGAGCTTCAATTTGTACTATTCAAAATTGTAATAAATATTTGTTTGAATAAAATATCTGTTTGAATTTAAGTTCCATGTTATTTATTTTATTCACCAAATATTTATTTAATTATGTGAAAAATAAAATAGTACATTAACAAATACATTTAAATGAATATATATATATATATATATATGTTTATTATCATCAAACAAAAATCATATACTCGCATATTCAACATTTAAGAACTATATGTATAAATATACTTACCGATATGTCACCTAGGTAAAATGTATATAAACTATTTATATGTTACAACATAAACGTTGACACATTAAACATATTATCATTGTATACTTTCATAACTTATATATAACCGCTTTATAATATATATATATATATATAACATTTATACGCAACCTTATAACCAAAATATGCATACAGTAGTCTATAAGCTAATATGCATTACTTGAAACCCAAACCTTAGTATGCTAATATATATAGACTAATATATAAATATATATAAACTTACATACTTTTTATATTTAAAATCAACGTTTTAAAAAAATATAAGCTTACCGAGATATAATATATCTCTAACACAACAGATTCAATATGTATATATAAACTACTATATAAATATACAGCGGAATTGAAAACTTATATAAAAAGGTGTATATATATAACAGTAACCTATGTAATATATATAACATAAATAAACAACTTGTGCAAACTTTATATATATATATATATATATATATATAACAAAAGTTCAAAACTTTGAACACCTAACCATATATATATACAGTAAAACAAATTTTATAACAAACACATACATCTTATACAAATTGTATACTGTGAGCAAAATGATGTATGCATATATATACCTCATACATATTACAGAACTCAGACACGTGACCTGGTGCTTGGCAAAAGAAGCAAGGCGGAAGGCAGGTTTTAGGTGAGATGGTAGGAAAGCATAAATATGCCTTTCAATATATATAAGTGACAGATGTTATTATCTACACATTTTCTCCTTTTTGGCTGTTAAGTGGTGCTAGCGCTTCACTATAGTGGGAAGAGAGACATAGTTTTGGTCACAGCTATGGGAGGTTTTTGGTCACGGCAATGCTTTGAAGGGTAGAGTGGTTTGGCACTTGGCTGTGAGGGCGGAAACTAGAGGAGATAAAGAGGTGAAGCAAGATCAGGAGAGAGAGAGAGAGAGGGAAGTTGTGAGTTGCTTGGCATAGCTAGGGGAAAGATAGATGAGGCGGATCTGTAGGTTAGGAGGAATTTGGAAGGGGAGTGAAACAAAGAAGAAGATAATCCAAACTTTTATATATTTCCATGTTACATATATTCTTATTTTGTCTTGATTTCGAAACAGAGAAGGAAATGAACAATCTAAATATAAATGAAAATAGCTATTAAAATTTTGAAACAAGGAATGAAGGAAGTTATACGGTGAATTAATGGGAATATAAAGAGTTCAGGGAATTGGAAAAGGAAACAGGCTATTGGTTAAAAGACGGTGGAATATAAAAAAGGTAAGCCAAACCAAAAGCAAAAACACCAAACTAATACCGTAAATTGTTTCATGGACTCCACGATGTACTGGAATCCATGACACACAAATGGATATACCGTAGAGATCAGCATGATGAGACGATCAAAAAGATATACAGATATCAGTGGTACGATTATCCTATCAAAAGTCAATAATCGGTACCGAAAATATTGCTAAAACACCGTAAATAAGATAAACGGAGAAACAGCAGTTCAAATTTGATGAAATGGTTTATGATATCTCACTCAGTAGATGATTTATAAATTTATTATATAAAAATATTCAAGTTTGGAAAACATTTTATTATCATCCATTTTTAACTGATTTGAATTAAAATAAATTTATATAAGAAAAATAAACTTCCATATTAGTTGACAAAAATTTACCATTTGCAATGTTAAGGTAGACGTATTCCAAATATCACATTTATATTTCAAAATTTTATAATTTAAAATTTCAAAAATTCAGTTAAATATATTAATAAAACCAATAAAAATTTATGGGTCATTACATCATATCTTTTGCTTGTATTAGTTGTTGATGATTATTTGTTTATTATAACTAATTTGTTGATTGCTTTTTGTTTGTTTGTTTGTTTGTAGGATAATTTGGTGATGATATAGTTATCCAGTTGTGACTTTTATTTGGGTTTACATTAGAGAAACTAGAAAGATGTTAATGGCACGTTAGATTTTGTCATAGTGGAATAACACAGTTTCCAAAGCGGACGAAGACTGGATATTCGGATTGATTATGAAATTTTAAAATGTTCCTTAAAGATGAGAAGTAGTGATTAAGATTTTGGTGACTAAAGGCTTGACGAATGCCACTGTGATATGTGTGAAGTTCATTATTCGAAATTTTAAAATACGTATTCAAAATGTATTTTTGGCTTTAACAAATATTGGGATATATTTTGAGAAATTGTTTTACAAACTGATGGTGTTTTTGGAAAAAATTATTATAAAGGGGAGATGGATGCTTTGTTTTGTTTGGATAATTGAAACACTCATCGCTGGTAAGTCCCTCTTTGGTATTTTGGGGGGGTTATCCTAGTTACTAGATGGAGAAATCACTATAAGAGGTTTGGAATGATATGGCTCTACAATTTGATGATGATGGAGTCATGATGATGATCCATAAGGACAAGTTATAGGACGTGAACTAGAGAAGCGAGCTAAGATGCACTCTTTACTATGGAATATAGAAAAAGGAAGGGTTTTATTATGGAAAATGAAGCAAGGGATCATGGGTAACTTAGAGGTTATGATATCTGCTTATTTTTGGGAGTGTGTAGTCTATGTGTACCCAGTGTTATCTATGTGTACCCAGTGTAGTCTATGCGTACCCATATTTTGGATAGTCTATGTGTGTTCGGTCCCCAGCCATCTGTATGGGCATGAGTTCGTGCATTTTATAGTCGCAGCATTGAGTAGCCATTGACCATCAATGTGGGTCATTCAAGTTATCACATATATAACAGTGCTTATTACTGGACCATCTGTATGGGTCTATATATTTTGATCATATGTGTAAGGTCTATGCTTCTTGATCATCCATGTGGGTCTTTACCTCTCGACTATCTATGTGCATCCAAGAATCGAAAATTGATATGGCCGTGGCATTATTTTGAGGATGTAGCCATGACAGAGTACGTGGGTTATTTTGGAAGGTGTATGAATGAGGAGGTCGACCGATTATTTTAGGAATGAGGCTACGAGGAAGTTCATCGATGACTTTGAAGATACTTGTATTGGAATGCAGTCTAGTCAGCATAAGTATTAACACACACATATTATTTATTGATATGTGATGTGGAGATTGCCCCTTCTGATGTGTGTATGCTTTATTTTTATGAGTCAGGATGACTGTTGATTTACGTGTATTAATTATTTGCACATGTATGTTTGGATCAATCTCTATTTTTTTGTGGACTGTAATTATTATCAATAAAGATTGAAATATTATGGTATATGATGTGAATTAATCCATAATTGATATTTTACACCCTTTGTTGATGGAATGTTAATTTACATACTGTAGTGTGGCCTGTATAATTCAGAAAGTGTATGTGTGACTATAGTATGTATATATCAAAATTGAATATTTTATTGTAAATCGATTGTATCGTACCATGATTGTTGGTATTATGTTGTTGTTATATGCTATTATTATAAATAGTTAAGCCATGATTGATATAATTCCTCATATTTTGAGATTAAATCCATGATGATTCATTGATTTGGTTTAGGTTGTATTTGGGAAATTACATTAAAGCAATTCATTTAAGGGGGAAGAACCAAACGAACTACAGATTTGACAATAAATTGTTAATTTTTATAATAATTATTTAAAATAAAATTTCATGGCAAAATGCAAATTTCTGTAGAATTGTGTTTTTAGGTTTTTTTGATAGTTCCACTCGGTTAGAAATATCAAAAATGTATATTTCAATATATGACATGACATATTTTCGTTTGGAGGCAAAACGGTTCATTCAGACCTTTGTAACCACTTTGACCCAATAGATCTTCTTTTTGCCTATAAATATATTATTATGGTGAAATACTAGAAGCCACTATTTAGTTTTAATCCCTAATCCTGAAATTCCTTAATCAGCTGCTAATGGTGATAATTATCTCTAAATACAAATTAAATTAAAAATCAAGTTGTTCAAACCCTACTGAATTATATACCGTTGGAAAGCTCTCGACGAGTAGAGTGACGAAAATGTTCTGTTTCCAAGATAAAGCTACAGGTGGTTGGAAATCACGGTCAAAGATGGGCCCGACGCAGTCAAAGGGGAACAAATTGGGTTATTTAATTCGGCGGCCATTTGGTGCAATTGAAGGTGCAAAGTCATAAGGCTCGACCGGAGGAACTCAAATTTGGTTTTTATTTTGAGAACAGAGCAAAAGAGTGGTGGGAATTTGACTTTAAAGTTAATGGTAGCTTCAACTTTGTCCAATGATGAGCGGCAATCGTAACACCCAGGCGAATCGGCGGCATCCTGTTGGATAGGGGAGGTCGATTGTTTTCTGATGCAATTTGTTTCGGGGCAAATGGAGCTCTGAGGCAATGAAAAACCATGGTTAAATTTGACCATGCCAAAGTAGTTTTGCTATTAGCCATGGTTGACAGGTTTGATTTTCCATTTTAGACCTTGAACTTTTATTAATTGCGTTAATACCCTAAAACTTCTAACCGTCACAACTTTCACATACGAACTCCAATTTACGTGTGGTTTCTTCCATTGGACTCGTGGAGAAATTCTAGACATTTTGTCACTGACTTTGCTGTGCCAGGAGAATGTTGGAAAAAATACGTTGGTATGATTTATTTGTTTAAATTAATTGAATTTTAAAATATTAAATATGTATTCATTGATGGAAAATTATAATTATTTGTACATGTTATGATATATTTGTGATTGTTTGGTATTGCAGCTATTTTTGCATATGCTGTGCCTCAACTGAATAGTTTACCATTGATTGTGGCATTTTTGGGTGTTTAACTGTAATTAATTGTTGACTTGGATTAGAAAATAATTAAACGGTACCAAAAGTATATTTTAAATTGAGATTTGGATAGTTTATTATTGTTTGTGAATAAAATAGGATTTTAAATAAAAACATATAATACAAATTTCAGCAAAAGAGTACTGTTTGTGTAAGTGACTGATTTACAATCTTTATGATATGAAATATTGTTATGTTGTTCGAGTAATAAGATAAGAAGACATATTTTGAATAATAATTATAAAGGAATGTTTTCCATAAGCATTTTTGGATAAAATAATTATTATATTAGGATAAATAAAAATAAAAAGGAGTTTTGAAAATTTAAAACAAAATATTATTATTTCTAGTATAAATAGAAGTAGATTGGTTTATGAACTATTATAGTGAAGTTATTTATTATTTTGGAATAAAATAATAATGATATTACTTTGAAAAGTAATTTGATGTAAATTACCATTTTGATTGAAAATACGACATTTTGAGGGATCTGAAGAAATAAAAGAATAATAAAGCATCTCTTAAGTTTTTTATCATTTCAAAAGGTTATTGTTGTTTATAATTAAATAAAGGAGTTTTTATAATAAATAATGGTGAGATGTGTTTTATACTCAAGGTAGAATAATTGTTACAAATGCAGTGTTCGAATGGATGTAATATGTGACATGGTTGTTTTCTAATGATGATGAGATTACGTTAGGACAATATTCGCTATTTTACCATTATTGCTACTAGGTGATGTGTGGTTAATTATGATTACTTAATGGTTGATTTTGTGTTACTAGTGTTGGTTGTATTTGTATACATTTACCGATTGATGTTACATCACTATTATGGGATGACTACACACATTTGATGAATTATACTTACATTGACGATGTGTTACCAAAATTGATGATTAATATATATGTGTGTGTGTGTGTGTGTGTATTTGTGTTATTAGTTCCTTAATTGATGAATTTGGGTCATCACTGAATATTCTTGATGTTTGAAGGTTATATGCTATTATTGTTGTGGTTGCCTTATATGATGATTCGTTGAGATGAAGAAGTAGAAATACTATTTTTTGATTTTACTCTTTGCATTGGTTGCATTGATTGCGTTTTTTTGTAATGGTTGCAACGTTGCTATGGTTGCAATGTACTAACAAGTATTTGGATGCAAGAGGAAAAAAAAGAAATAGAACTATACAGGCTTGAACCCTCAAAAAGGGTACGTAGGTAGCCTTTTTCAATGCAGAAGCCATCGAATCCCTTAGGGTCGGGTTTATAGAAATTAGGGAAGTCCAGACAAAATTGAAACCTTTTTCCTTTTATCATATGTATTTCTACATTTGTAGGCGAATGTAAAGAAGGGTGCAGAAGTGTTCGGAAGGATTCTTATCAAGAAGATAGAATCGGTATATCTTTTGTATCATTATTACAATGTTGTTGTTTTCAATAAATTGAAGTATTGAAATGTGTATATTATATATTGTATGAGGTTTGTGTAATATTTAATGAGAAAAATGAGATTGTAAATTATTTAGTCTATTCTGATCTAAGATTTCCCTTTTTATTTATTCTTTTAGAATTTTATAAATTTTATACACACACGGTCCACTGATTTTGATAGCTTAATTTAATCGTAAGCATATTTTGACGTTGTTTATAATTGAATTCAGATGTTAAAAATAGTGAGCCATCACCCCTTTCGTAACCACTAATGAACCAAAGAATGTCATTACTTGGAATAATACCGAGGGAAGATTTGAGGAATAGTTCTTACCCGCTGCAAAGTTTAATTTATCCAGGAAGTTTGGGGGACTTTCGCACAGAGGTATGACTATCCGGAAATATGCTACGAAGTTCAAAGAACTATAAAGACATGGTCAAGCTTTCGTACATATTATGGTCAAGAGGAAAGGCAAGTTCGTTTGAGGTTTGAAACCAAAGATTGATATACATTTGAAAAGTGAGTATTACCATTTGATAGTTAAGAAAAGCATAGTAGCTTTGGAAGAAGATAGCCCATTTAGTTTCGAAGGTAAGAATATGAAGCTCTATCACCAAAGTGGGAAGGAAGGAAATCAAAAGGATGGAGCACCTGTGAAGAAGCCATATATAACTTGATTTAAGTGTTAAAAGATAGGAAAATTCAATAACGAGTGTCGAGAGAGTACTAGCAAGAAAATTTGTTATAAGCAAGGAGTGAAGTGATATAACTGCAATACGCTATGATATTACAAAGGCGATTTCCCTAAAGTAGGAAAGGTCGAATAGGAAACGGCTTTTGTTTTAGAACCTATGACATTGAGGTAGTTGCTATGGAAGCATGAAAGATTGTGTTGGGAAAGGAGTGCAGACAAAAAACTATATCGTAGTATGATAGGATCACTACTTTATCTAACATCGAGTAGACCAGATATAATGATGAGTATGTGTCTATGTGCACGATTTCAAGCTGACGCAAAAGAATCGCACTTATAAGCCGTAAAACGAATACTACGTTATCTTAGTAATACTACAGATTTCAGACTTTTCTATCCAAAAGAGTGCTCATTTGAGTTATTATCATACAGCGATGTTGATTTTGAAGGATCGCGAACAGATAGAAAAAGTACAAGCAGTACGTGTCACTTCATTGGCAAATCATTAACATCATGGTTTAGCAAGAAGCAAAATTGTCTCGCTATCAACTTGTGGAGCAGAATATATTTCTGTGGCACAAGCTTGCATACAAGTAATTTATATAAAGCAGACGCTTAAATATTTCGGAGTTAATTTATCAAAATCAACAATTTACTGCGATAATTCCAGTGCAATAAATCTATCCAAAAATCCAGCAAACCACTCAACAACTAAACACATAGATATTAAACATCACTTTCTACGCTATAATATGGAAAAAGAAGTGATAAATTTAGACTACGTTCCATCTAAAAATCAATTAGCTGATATTTTTACTAAAACACTATTAGAATATACTTTTATAAAATTACGTCGAGAAGTCAGTATAATGTCAATTAAAGATATATAAATAATAAAATATGAAATTTTGACTAAAAACTCAAAAATAATTTTTTTTACAACAATTCATATTTCTGACCTTGTTAAGACTCAAACCTATGACCTGTTGTGAATAGCCCAGATGTCTTAACCACCCGAGCTATTGATCATTTCTATTACAGTCTAGGTCGGGGACTCCATTATATGATGATAACCATACATTAAGTAATGTATAACACCCATCTTTATAAATATACTTTACTGCTTTTATGCGTATTACATTTACATAAGATAGATCAAATAACAGAAAACCAACGAAATAACACACTTTTCCTAACTAACAACCCATTTATATAGCTAAATTCAAGACAAGCCATTCCTTCAACTTTTTTTCTCAACATTTGTCTATAAATAGATGTAACTATTCTATGTTATTCATATAAAGCTAAACAGAAATAAGAACTATCTATCAATATGTCAACTTCTTCGTCAACTGACTCCATCTTTCACATATCATGATCATACCAGATATACTCCGGAGAAAAAGAAAGTGAAAAATATGATATTGGACGTCTCTCCAAATACTAAACAAAAAATAGATGATTTGCATCACTATCGACAAGAATCACTGATGCTTCAATGTGAAACATATTACGAGCAAAAGATCAACTCGAGACGTCTAGGTATTTTCAAGCACATTGCTATGAATTTTTGCAGTGCCTCATCTAATCCAATAGACGAACACGCCGTTTCGCCTATCCGACGACCTTCTACTTCATTCGTGCCGCGACCTCTGGTCTCAACAAATTCATGGGATCGAAAATGAAGCATTGAATGTTCGTCGCAAACAACTACAGCGCTACAAAACTCCTAGCCCTTCAAAATAAAAGTAGTTGTTATTGTTTGTTTATTTCTTCCGAATAATTCTACAAAAGTATGTAAAATTGATTTTTGGAATAATTCATTTCTTCTTCCTCATATTATCAAACACATATACTAGTTCTAATATTCAAAAGTGAACTTACAATGTCTATAAGTACGAAAATACATTAATATTTACTCAAGAAAAATTGATTGTAGAAATTCACCAAGGTCAGTCGACCGAGCCAGGGGGTCAATCGATTGACACTGAAGTAAAATTTAAAAAAATACAGGCCCAGTCGACTGGCACAGTGGCTCAGTCGACTGGACCAGAAAGACGAAATGTATATAACCCAGATTCAATCGACTGAATCAGGCATTCAGTTGATTGAACCCGAAGGATGAAATTTTTGAATTTTAGGTTCAGTCGTTTAAACCACTGATTCGTGAATCTGAGAAAAATTATGGCTCCCACCTACTCACTTTTCAACCTTTCAATCATCACCTTCCCCTTCTCTCTCCTCACTCGTTTTAGATTTTGAACTTCTAAAACCCTGGCTCTTCAAAAACTCAATTTTTTAACGTCCAAACAATCAAATTAATGGCTCCAAAGAGAAAAGGACAACCATCTTCATCCTCCCAACCTCCTTTAAATGAGAAAATTCAACAATTGTTAATCGATGATACCGTAATTAGGAGATGGAGGAGAATGCAAGATTCTCGCATCTTTGAAGGTTCGTTTATAAAGTTTGCAGATTTTTATCCATACCATATACAAGAATTGGCTCGTAGAAGTAATTTGGAACCTTTATTCAATATTGACGAAAACAAGCACAAAATTAATCAAATTATGGTTAAACTATTCTATGTTAATCTTAAATTGGATTAGCAAAGCGTTCAAAACCAAGAATATTGTGTATCGTGTCTAGTTTGTGGAAAATCGATCTTTTTCTGCTTAGATCGAATGGCTCGCATTTTAAGATCTGAAAATGATGGCATAGAATGGAGCAATGTTGATTATGGTATGGTCGTTTGTGACCATATAAGTCATTTATTTATGGTAGACAACATGCATCAACTCAAACCTATGTCCTTAAGACCAAAAGAAAGAATTATACACCGTGGGTTAATGAAAAACATAACTCCGCGAACTGGGAGTTATGTGCTTGTTTATCAACATAACTTTAAAGCCTTGTACGCTATGTTTGGAAATATTAAAGTCAATTGGCTATGATTAATTCTTGATGAATTCTTAAGCTTCAACAATAGTCAAATGAATGTCATCTAATATGGTGAGTGTATTATGCGGGTGCTAAAGGCATGTAAGATTCTGGAACCTAATTCACCGTTTTCTACCGTAGGGTATTTAAATCTCATACTTTAGCATTAATAAAGCTACAGGTTGCTTGACTACCTCCTGTCATTACTTTCGAAGAATTGACTCAATGACAATTATCTCAAGATCAACCACAACAACAAGAAGGCGAAGCATCTCACCGTCCATCTCGCCAAAGATCAACTAGTCGTCAACAAGAAGAAATTTTGATTCCTAATTCAGGACTTCCTCCACATGAATCAATTTCCTTGATATGTCAGAACCAACAAATACTTCAATCCCATATAACTAAAGTTGATAAAGTTAAAGGATTCTTTACAAAGTTATGGCAAGCTATTTCGTGTTCTTCCAGCACTTCAACGGTTGCAGTAGGTGATCCGGGTAAGCAACCTGTTTTCATTTGGTCTTTCTCTTTCGATGATAAAGCAAGTAGTAGCAATAAGGGTAGGAATGGAGGTGATATTGGTTGTCAAACATCGCATGATGACAGTGGTAAGAAAAGAATGGCATAAGTTAATATTTTATATTATGCAAACATTAGTCTTTAATTTACGACTTGTATTAAATAGTCACTCTTTTTTCATATTATTTCAAGACTCTTGCTTATGATATTTTAGTATATGAATGATCGTTTCCTTCATAATATCTATCACACTATGGCTTCATACTTTTATATTTCTTATTCCTTTTTGTCGATGACAAAGGTGGAGAAATATTATTACTAATGTTTAGAATGCAGGATATAGAGTGTCAAAAATTCAGGAGTAGTAAGTTTTTATATTATATATACAGTCAAAATCTATACCTATTTAGATGATGTCATCAATCAAAAAGAGGGAGAACGTTGAGACTTGATTTTGATTCATGACACAAAGCTATCACTACGACATTTTGATTTGACGACTCCTATGACAAAAAGAGAATATATACTAAAGGAGACAAGACTTGAAAATCGGTGCATCAACTATATTATTTTGTTTTTTGAGTTTTAGGTCAATTTTGTTAAAATCTCTCCACGTTTATGTATATATTAGCTTATATATTTAACCGTCTTATTTCCAAATAATTTATACGTGTATTAAGCATACATAACGTATATATTATATTGTAAAAGTGTTTAAAGTTATGTATATTATTATACCTATGTAAACTGTACAAATTGCACAGATATTACCAAGTCAGTCCACTGACCCAGAGGCACAGTCGACCGACCCAAAAATGTCTGTGGAACATGCACAGGTGCACAGATATACAAATATATATATATATATATATATATATATATATTAATTCGTTTGAATATTCAGTCGACTGGCCCAGAGGTTCAGTTGACTGAATTTCTACAACAGCTACTTTTTGAAAAGACACGACAATTGGTGAAGAGTTATAAACCTCTACGAAAAGATTTAGGTACAACATTTCAATTGAAACTCTTCATGAACAATCGCTGCTTTCTAGTCTCTATAAATACATATTTTAACTTGATTCCTAGTCACTGAATTTTCTTATCTAAATCTCTTGAATCTATTCGCGATTACACTTTCAATTATTCTGCATTAAATAAAATTATACCTTTCTATTGTTCATAAACTTCAAATATATATATATATATAAATTTATACTCTAGGAGAATATTATAGGAAAGGTGTACTATAAGTGACAAATCGTGTTATTTGAACACACAAAAGTCAAAACAAATCTTTGTATTTGATGAAGTCCTGTTCTGCTGCTCAGGCGGTTGAAGTCCTCTTCGGCTGTTGAGACGAAATCCTGTACTGTTGCTCTAGTCCTTGTTCGGCTGCTCAAGGTTTGTATAAACCTGTTCCTCCAGGTTAAGTGAGGGTTATTATTCTAGTGAAATTCCAAAAGGAGTCTGGGACTAGAGTAGGATGGTGCTCCAAACCAGTATAAAAATCTTTGGTGTCATTTTATTATACCTCTTTTATATTCTGCACTATTTAATGTTTTACTATCATCACTATACTATGTATTATCATATATCCATATTACATGATCCATAGCGCACTTTCATATATACTACATGGAAAGGTGATTTTAGTAAAGCATAGAAGTAAATTTTCCTTGTTTAATGTATGATTTAAAGGTTTAAATCTATTTGGAAGAAAAGAAATTCAAGGAAAATTTAAGGGTTGTTGACCCTAAGTAAAATGATTCTGATATTAGAATAGCAGATAGGACAGGTGTATGGTCACGCCCTACATATTAGCTATTAGCCCCTAGCTAATTTAATCCAAAATTCTAGTGCGTAGGGCTTTGTCACATGTAAGAGTAAAATGATGTTGCACATAGAAAGGAATATGCAGAGAGAGAATAGGTTATAGGTGAGCCCGGAAAATCATTTGGATCAGTTGACCTTGGCGAAGTAAGATAGAGATAGACCATCTAGAAGACTACCTAATAAAAGTTAGACTAGTTGTTTATTTTCTTTGGTAGGCCTGAGTCAACCAAAGTTAGCAGTTAGGCAAACAAAACTATAGTATCCAGACAGATTATCCATTTGTTACCTAATTTATAGCTCTAATGATATTGATATTTTTTTAACCTGTTTTGGTTGCAAGATTAAGATTTATGAAAGATATGTTTTAAAAGGACATTAGTGAAAGGAAAACTCGTTCCATAAAGCGGTGTGGGCTCACTAAATGTCAAATAACCAAGATGTAGATTATTATTCACACCAGGCTTTATGGCTGCCTCAAATTTTATGTTTTTCCCCTTAAACTCTCGGGTGCTCAAAATGGATTTGAGTAGGCTGAAGGTTAAGGATTTACTGGTTTTAGTAGGTGGACGAATAAAGTTTGAAAGATGAGCAGGAGGCTGAAGTTAGCTTTATTTAGGAGTTGTTTGTGTTATTCCGCTGTGTTCTATTAAGTCAGTCAGACTGTGTAGTACTCTGGTCAACCAACGGGGCATCTTCATATGTCGCTTTTGGCATATTTTGTAATAATTATATTTAATCTGACCTGGGAAACGATTGGGATTATGTAATGGAATATGAGACATGTTTTGTGAAATGTAATTAGAAAAGTTGTTCTTGAAATTTGTGATTTTGTTTCATATTCATGTGATTTTGATATTATGGGTGCCATTAACATTACCGTAGTTGGTGATCGGAAGTAAATACCATGGATGTTTGCAGCATCTCTAGTACTTAGCTTTGGGCCTCCCGATAGCGGATGTTACAAAAGGATCAGAAGTTTGTGATCATTTTGATTCATATTTGGATGGAGATTGTAAATTTAAATCTCAATAGCATTATAAGAAAGAGTATCATTCAAATATAATAGAAATAGTACATTAAGCTTGAAAACTCATACGACTTTATGCATGGAGTTCACATATAATAAGAGCACTAAGCGAGCACAAATTAATCTTAAAGCTAGAGAAAATGGTAAGCGTATTTTTTTAAGTAAGTGGAAATTTGATGCAAGAGAAGTTCGAAAATTATTGTCCTAATTTATCATTTGGATGAGCTTCCATTAATTTTTTTTAAAGAAGTGGGGTTTAAATATTTTCTGTCTAAAGCACTTGGACCTCAGTTTCATAATCTATTTAGGTTTACCATTCAAATGGATTGTTATGAGATCTATCTAGAAGAAAAAGCTAAACTGAAATCAATTTATCATGACTCTAGTTTCTTGTTTTTCTCGCTACAGGCACATGGACATCGATACAAAGAATGAATTACATGTGTATAGCTTCTCACTAGATTGATGATGATTAGATACTAATAATAAGCATGTTAAACATTTGTCCAATATCAAGTCATAGGGATGAAGATTTAGGTAAACCAATAGAAATTTGTTTATTGGATTGGGTATGGATAAGCTGTTTTTAGTTTTCCTTGATAGTGCTCACACAAATGCTGCCATGGTTATCAACTTGAAACATAGATTTTTTGTGATGTCCTGGAAATTTAGGCAATAATTATTTAATAATTTCATTGTTAATTATTTTAAAATGTGAAATATTGATTTAATAATTCAATTCAAACAGGAATTTCTTTTGAAGATTAACAATTGTTTAATATGTCAAATGATTTTATTTTCAAAATTTATAATAATAATAATTTAATTTAAATTGAGAATTTGATTGTTTTCAAATATTAAAAATATTTAAGTAATAAAATTCATCTTTCTAAACTGATTTAAAAATATTTACTTATAATGTATATATGTGTATACATTGTAAATAGAAGATTTGATTTTAATTCAAAATTTAAATTTAATCAAGGATATTTTATAATTATTATATATAAATGTATAAATTGTAAATTGATTAATTTAATTTAAAATTTGTATTGAAAACTTTTCAAAAGTTTGTTTTAAAAATCTTTCTTATATCTTCATAGAAATGTAGGTAAGTATTTTGTTTATAAAAAAAGATAAATATAGTTTAAATTTTGTTTTATAATAAAAGTTTGTTTTGTTTTATTTTAAAGGAAATTATTTTTTTTCTTTTGAAATAAGATTTAGTTCATTTTTGTTAAATTATAACATTTGATTTAAAAATCTTGAATAAGATAGACACAACATTATTCTTCTTTTAAAAATCTTCTCTTTTGAAATTTAGTTTTAAAAGAATATTATTTTGAAAAATATTCAAGCAAACATTTAAAATGTATAGTTTTAAAATAAGTTTTTAAGTAAACATGTAATCATTTTCAAGGCTAATGTTAATAAATAATTAAAACATACTAAAATAAATTGGAAATGGTTTTAGAAGAAATTTAAATACAATTATAAATTAAGAATTCTCTTTTTATATTGAAATGCATATGTGTTAAATTCTTAAACTAATAGAAGACACTTGTAAAATTTATTACACCTTAACATAACAAGTGGCAAGCTAATTTATTTTTGAAATTTAAATTATATTAATAAGAACTTAACAAATCTTTTGTTTTCAAACACTTTTTCTTCAACTGAAAAAAAGAAATCAGATTTCTGTAAAATCAAAACCCAAAACAAAATGCATGTTTAAATCTAAAATCAAAATCTGCAAATACAAATCAAAATCTGCATACACCTTCAAATCTGCAAAACCAATCTTCAATCAAAATCTGCATAATTAAAACCCAAATCTGCATGCAATATTTCAACATCAAGCTGGAGTTCAACCTCAATTTGAATCTAAGCAAAGAAGAATGGGGTCTGGATGCATTTAAGACCAGAATCAACAATCAAAATTAGAAAAAGAAAATTCAACTTGCAAATTGCATTCAGGTTCAACATGTAGTTTCAAAACAGTTCCTGGAAAATGAAATCTGCATCTATTTGTTTCTGCATCTTCAAATTGAAAGGTGAGTAAACTTCTATTTTTAAAAACAGTTCTTTCCTTTAAAATAAATGCTTAAGCAAGTATTAGCACTAAAAATTCTAATACAAACTGTTTTTTTGTGTCTATAGTTAATAATCAAAACTGCTATGAAATAAACTGCAGTACCATTATTATTATTATTATTTTTAGTGAGTAAGCTCACAATTGAAAAGTTACTCAGAATTTTCTGTTGCATGTGGATAAATTGGACTAAGTTTGCTTGTATGGTTTCTGTTGTGATGGATATTCTGTGAGATTATATATACAAACACATATATATGGGTTACAGGTATCTTATTACCTGATTCTATTTTTAGAAACTAAACCTATAAATGAAAAAAAAAACCATGACCTCTTGAATTGATTCTCTGTTGTATTTGTTATGAAAATGAGGGATGTTTGTTTAGTATAGATTAAATCTATAAATCATGATTAAGATTAAATTTGAAAATTGTTTCACTGCAAACTGTAAGGGACAATTAACATAAAATAAAAAAAAACAAGAATCTTAAACTTCTTAAATCATTGAAACAGGTTTATAATCTAAATACATGAATGAAATCTTGATTTCTGAAACAAAATTCCATTTTTAAAAATAACTGTGGGATTAGCAATTCTGTTTTGAACAGAATTAGAAATTTTGGAATTGACTATTAGGCTAGTTAATTTTAGGTGTTGAGATGCTACCTATTAGTGGAGTATTGATGTAAGAATGGAGGAAATTTTGGCAATAAGTGATCAGAGGAAGGAGGAGATGGAAATTTTGATTTCCAGGTTTCAAACCCTAGTTTTAAGTGTTGCATTTCTTAGTTTCTGCACATGCTCTCTGCTTCATCGAGTAAGAGTGGGATCTGGGAGTTTGCAGAGGGGGTGTAGATGGGTCATTAGACGGAGTTGCAGTGATGATGATGATCGGAGGAGGCGAGTTTATGGTTGTTGATAGGTTTGAGTATTTGTGCTGAGAAGTTTTTCAGGTTTGGTTAGAATCTTGAATTTCAAGTTTTGAGCTGCAGTGGGAATTAGGTGACCGTAAGCTTGTGATGAGATGGTTGGTGACTCATAGCAGTAGGTTGAAGTGACTGGAAGCCGCCGGAGCGCTAGTGCATGTGCACTGTATATGTGGGAAGTCTGGTGGACATTTGGGGGTGTGCAGGGTATTTTGACTCGGGTATTCCTCGGGTTTTTGTGCTTTTGGCTCGAAGCAAGTGGGATGGAAACTCGAAGTAAATTAAGGGGTTGATCGGGTATATGATTACTGGTTTAAAACCTGATTGTTTTGCAGTTTCTGAATTTGAATGAAATTCAAATATTGGTGCAGGAGTTTGATTTTAGTGGAAGTTGAAACTGAATTCAAATGGAATTTTGAATTCAAGTTTTTTTTAAAAGAAAATTTTAAAATTTAATAAAGATTTAATTTAGTTTTAAATCAAGATTAAAACAGTTTCAGGTTTATCTTTAAAACCAGATTTTTGATTCAAACAGTTTTTGTAAGTTTTTAAATTTTGAACAGATTTAAATGTTTATAAGTAAGATTTAAATTTGTTTTGAAATCAAGTTAAAACAGTTTTCAAGTTACTTTGGAAACCAGTTTTGATTTCAAAACAGTTTGTAAATTTAAAAAAAATTATGAACAGATTCAAATGTCTTAAAAGTAAATTTGAAAATGAAATTTGATTTCAAATAAGGTTTAAACTTAGAAGAATTATTTCTTTTAATATTTGATTTAAAATATGAAGTCTTAATTTAAAATTAAAGTTAAAATAATCTATTTATATTCAAAGCTTGATTTATTTTAATCAAGTAAATTTATTTTAAATCTTTCTTTTATATTTAAGTAATGTTCTTTAACATTCATTTTATTTTAAGGTTTATATTTATTTAAATTTGAATCAATGTTTAAATAGTCAAACATTTTAAATATTAAATTTTTGAATGGAATTTGAATTTAATTTTAGGAATGTATTGTTTAAATATATTTTAAATGTAAATGAAGTCATTTGATAAGTAAGTAAATTATTTATAAAATAATTAGGATAACTAAGAATTTACTTATTTATTTGATTTAAATAATGACTTGAATTAATTAGAGATGATTATTGATAATTAATCTAAGATAATTTTTCTTAAGTAAGTAATTATTGAAAATATTGTAATTAATGAAAATAATTATTTAAGGATAATTAAGTAATTAATTAATGTAATTAATTTTGATAACTAACTAAATTAATGGAATATAATCAATTGTAATTTGTTAAATATAATTACTTGATAAAAGTAATTAAGGAATCAATTACTTATTGTAATTTATTTTGATGGTGTGGTTTGTTTAAGTTAATTAATTTAGTTTAATTAATTTAAGTAAATCATTTGATAATTTTAAGAGTTTAATTACTTAATGCAATTAATGGAGCAGGATTACTTAGAGAAGCAAGGAATGGTAATTACTGAAATGTAATAAGTAATTTGGATAATTACTTTTGTAATTAATCAAGTGATTAATTAATTAAGATAGTTAATTATTGGATAATTAATTTGATTAATAAGTAATTAAAGATAGTTAATTACTTAATTGGGTATTAATCAAAGTGATTAATAATTAGATTAATTACTAAATGTAATTAATTTTAAATAAGTAATTTATTTAAATATTAGAAATCATTAATTATTAATATTAATGATGTAATTAATAATTGTTTAATTAAATAATAATTAATTTATTAAGTGATTAATTAATTGTAATTAATTAAGGATAAATATAATCAATTATAATTAATTAATAAATGAAGTAATTAAATGTTAATTACTTTTGAATAAGGTTAATTAATTTGTGAAAATTAATTAAGGACTAATTACTTATTGTAATTAATGAATGATTAATCAAAGATGTTTAATCAAGTTGAATACTTAGTGAATAATCAATTATCTGGGTTAATTAATTAATGAACATTAAGCACGATTTAAACGAGTAATTAATTTAGTTTATTTTAAATTAATTAAGGATGGTTGTAATTAATTTAATTCATTTTAAATTAATTATAATTGATGGTTAATGAATCATTTCTTATGGATATTATTGATTGAATGGTTGTGATCTCAGTAATGAGATTAGTTGTATCTGTATGATTTGGATGATTGGTTTATGTATGATGATTTGTGATGGATTATTTGGTTGTGATGATTATCTGTTTGTGATGATACAGATTATCTGTTTATGATATGAATGTGATTATCTATTGTGAGATGTAATTATCTATCTATGTGAATTAGATAATAATGAAATGAGTTAGTTTATTTTAAAACACTTAAGTACAACTTGGACATTAAGATGGCGTTTGGTTTCGATGAGATCGGGATCGGGTTTCCAAATTTGGAATTCCGAAAACCACATCCATTCCAATTAAACGTTAGGTCGTTAATCCAAGTGGTGCAAGTGACGACTCGAGGTGTAAGGGCTATACGTCAGTATAACTCTGTGGGTGATTCCGTAATGAGTTGACGGAATAGTGCTTATAGATTCGAGATGGTGATTTAGAGTGCAAGGGTTATGGTCGTTAACTCTGAGGGTGATTCCATTACGAGTGTAACGATAATGCCTTTGGTTTCGTTTGAACCCGGAATGAACTTGTATGGATTGAATGCTTTCAGAACATCGTCAGGTGGACGGTGAGAATTCTAAGATTGATGTGTCCTATAAAGCTAATCGTTGCCTCAAGCCTCATCAACCGGGAATGGCTAAAACGGGGGAGGTGCAGCAAGGCTTCGTGGGTAGCCCCCACTGGAGAGCAAGGTTTATCACTGTCTAGAGGTCCCTTTATATTCGGTTGTGTGGCAGTTGGCGACGGCCAATCTGCGGGGTGGTCTTGTTCGAAACTGTACAGAAAGGAATGGTTCCGGCTTTGTGTTGCAGGGGAGTTAGGGTGGCTCCTCGGTACGGTTATCTAGGCCACGTACTGTGACGGGCAGTACCCAAGTAGCCCTGCCATTGATGGAATCCATAATCCAATAAGTGCCTGTACGGTTTTGATTGTGCCCAACTATGTTGGAACGTGAGATGTAAGCATTCCAGCTATTTCTGTATTTTATTTTGAAAACCCTAGACACTATTATAATATCACTAGATTTCCTATCAAATGTTTTGGTTAGCGTAAGGTAAATTTTTTTCCATGTTTATGTGTGGGAAGTCTTACATGATACCTTTTGTTTTCAAAGGATTTTCTAAGGTTAAGCAACTTTTATCCCCGTTTACTCACACCAGACCCCTGTCTGACCCGAGTGTTTATTTTCTGTTTTATTAAACTCTTGGGTACTCATATTATGTATGAGTAGTCAAGTGATTCAGGATTGCTTTGACGAGTTCTGGAGGAGATAATGGAGCAGGAGGCTTCAGCGTGTAGATATATGTAGTGGTTCCGCTGTATTTGAGTTGTATCTGTTTTCTCTGATATACTTGAATTGTAATTGCTAGACAGATGTTTATAACTGTCTAGTTTGTGTTGTATTAGTTGTATAACTCTGATATATATGATACTATGTAAAGTTTTATGTGATATAATATAATTTATTCGTTCCGCTGTGAGATTCTGATGTTGTCTGTTTCTTTCTTTCCTTTCTCTTCTCTTTTCTATCCCTTTCTTTCTTCTTAGCGATGCCACTTCCTGGAGTCTGGAAGTTGGGTCGTCACAATTGTGGTATCAGAGCTCTAGGTTGAGCGAATACCTAGACTCTGGAGTGGTGTCTGTCTTGAGAGAGCGTATTTGTAATTTTGAATATATATATTTATTTATTTCTACCTATTAGATTGGGTTACCTGTTCGGGTTTTCCAAAATAAGTAATAAAGGTAGATAGGGTAGTGGTATGTGCAACACACCTACCAATGGTTGGAGTTCGAGTGTTTGAAGCTGGAAGTGATCTGCTTGGACAGTATTGGGCATCTTGAGTAGTTCTGTAGTTTGGTGTGAAGGATTCTTCTGATCTCTGAAGGGAATATTTTCAAGATTAAGAGTTTATCTTTGGATTATAAGCATGGTAGCACTCGTATGAGTGGTTTTTCTTAAGTTTGGATTAGTTGGTAGTGCTGAAGCCAGATTTGGCATCTTGGTAACCTTAGGAAGGAGTTCTGTCTATATTTGAGTTTGAGACTCAGTTTGGCAAAGTGTTTTGAGCTTGGTTTGGGAGCGAGTTTCTTGAGAAGATATCTGTCTACTGAAGGCTCTATTGTGAAGTGGCTGGTGTAGCTTTGAGGTTCGATGAGTTTTTGGATAAGGAAGTTTTGGCAGCAGTAGCAACAGTGAGCGGCCTGTTCTTCGGTGGTTCAGAAGTCTCTGTGATTCTTCTGTCAGTAGTCCGGGAAGATGGTGGAGTTTGTCATTCTTTTCTGGAAGCTCAATTGGGAGTGATGTTAGTGGTTAAGAGGTGGACCACTAGTTCTTCATTTATTAGAAGGTTTTAGTTGTCCTGATTTTGTAGTGATAACGTTTTCTTGGGATCTGAACTGAGTGGGATCGCAAAAGTGACTTGCGATGGTTCAGAAGTTCTCTAATTGACCTTTGTTTGGATTGAAGCATCTCTTGAGGATGTTTAAGTTATCGAAGTGGTATTTTCTGGATATCTTCAAAGGAATCAAGATTTGCATCCGCATCGAGAGTTTGAGTTCTGTTCCGACTTGATTATTGGAGCTTTACCGGTGATTCAGCATAGTAGTAGGGCTCTTTGAGAAAGAGATCTGTTTAAGTTGGCAGGATTGATCGGATTAGTTTCAGGTTGAATTTTTGCTGTAATGTTGTGACCGAATCGGATAGGTCACTGAGATTTTATGGAATTTGATGAACAATATTCCGGGATAAGTTGATCAAGTCTATACTTGTGTTCATCAACAGCATTCTTAAATCAGAGTTGCATAGTGGAAGCATGGTGGCAGCTATTCCAGGATAGAAGCAACGCCCGATTCTTTAGGAATTTGAGTTTTGTCTTGGATCAGAAGATTTCTATAGGAAAGTCGTTTTAATCTGGAGACTTGGATGTCTTGTGCATCTGTTCTGTTTTCAGAATAGGAGTAGGATCAGGAAATTGTTTATTTCCTTGTCTAGATTTGTCCTGTGAGGCATCTGTGAAGATTTGTTGTTCTAGAAGGTTGGAGGCAGCCCAGGATCGACAAGAGAGATTTTTAGATAAGAGATTGTATCTTTCTATTTTCACTTAAGAGTTAAGTATTTGGTCTACAGGATTGAATTGCCAGTTCGGATAGATGGGATTTGTTTTGTTTTCACGTATCTCAGAGGGAGTACGTGTATGGTTTATCTCTGGTTTTAGAATCAGTAGTTCTGAGAGGTTTGGAATTTGATCAGGACTTGTTTGTGGTCCAGTTCTCTGTTTAGATTTATAGATCTAGATATAGGAGCTCTAGATCTGAGTGATGTAGTTAGTTTAGATTCTGTAGGGCGAGTGTCCCGGTGTTAGTACTTGGGAAACTCTAGTGAATCTTATCCAGAATTTTATATGGATAATTAGAATTGTTTGTTTGAATTGGTTGCTAGTATTTTATCGATAGCATATGTTCGCTATTTTTAAAATTTAAAATCTGTATGGAATTATTAAATTACCTTTGTTTTTAAAATTTCGGGGACGAAATTCTTTTAAGGGGGGAGGAATGTGATGTCTCGGAAATTTAGGCAATAATTATTTAATAATTTCATTGATAATTATTTTAAAATGTGAAATATTGATTTAATAATTTAATTCAAACAGGAATTTCTTTTGAAGATTAACAATTGTTTAATATGTCAAATGATTTTCTTTTCAAAATTTATAATAACAATAATTTAATTTAAATTGAAAATCTGATTGTTTTCAAATATTACAAATATTTAAGTAATAAAATTCATCTTTCTAAACTGATTTAGAAATATTTATTTATAATGTATATGTGTGTATACATTGTAAATAGAAGATTTGATTTTAATTCAAAATTTAAATTTAATCAAGGATATTTTCTAATTATTATATATAAATGTATAAATTGTAAATTTATTAATTTAATTTAAAATTAGTATTGAAAACTTTTCAAAAGTTTGTTTTAAAAATCTTTCTTATATCTTCATAGAAATGTAAGTAAGTATTTTGTTTATAAAAAAAGATAAATATAGTTTAAATTTTGTTTTATAATAAAAGTTTGTTTTGTTTTATTTTAAAGGAAATTATTTTTTTTCTTTTGAAATAAAATTTAGTTCATTTTTTTAAATTATAACATTTGATTTAAAACTCTTGAATAAGATAAACTCAACATTATTCTTCTTTTAAAAATCTTCTCTTTTGAAATTTAGTTTTAAAAGAATATTATTTTGAAAAATATTCAAGCAAACATTTAAAATGTATAGTTTTAAAATAAGTTTTTAAGTAAACATGTAATCATTTTCAAGGCTAATGTTAATAAATAATTAAAACATGCTAAAATAAATTAGAAATGGTTTTAGAATAAATTTAAATACAATTATAAATTAAGAATCCTCTTTTTATATTTAAATGCTAGAAGACACTTGTAAAATTTATTACACCTTAATATAACAAGTGGCAAGCTAATTTAGTTTTGAAATTTAAATTATATTAATAAGAACATAACAAATCTTTTGTTTTCAAACACTTTTCCTTCAATTGAAAAATAGAAATCAGATTTCTGTAAAATCAAAACCCAAAACAAAATGCATGTTTAAATCTGAAATCAAGAATCTGCAAATACAAATCAAAATCTGCATACACCTTCAAATCTGCAAAACCAATCTTCAATCACAATCTGCAACATTAAAACCCAAATCTGCATGAAATATTTCAACATCAAGCTGGAGTTCAACCTCAATTTGAATCTAAGCAAAGAAGAATGGGTTCTGCATGCATTTAAGACCAGAATCAACAATCAAAATTAGAAAAAGAAAATTCAACTTGCAAATTGCATTCAGGTTCAACATGCAATTTCAAAGCAGTTCCTGAAAAATGAAATATGCATCTATTTGTTTCTGCATCTTCAAATTCAAAGGTGAGTAAACTTCTATTTTAAAAAAAACATTATTTCCTTTAAAATAAATGCTTAAGCAAGTATTAGCACTAAAGATTCTAATACAACATGTTTTTTTGTATATATAGTTAATAATCAAAACTGCTATGAAATAAACTGCAGTACCATTATTATTATTTTTAGTGAGTAAGCTCACAATTGAAAAGTTACTCAAAATTTTCTGTTGCATGTGGATAAATTGGACTAAGTTTGCTTGTATGGTTTCTGTTGTGATGGATATTCTGTGAGATTATATATACAAACACATATATATGTGTTACAGGTATCTATTACCTGATTCTGTTTTTAGAAACTAAACCTATAAATGAAAAAAAAAGAAACCATGATCTCTTGAATTGATTCTCTATTGTATTTGTTATGAAAATGAGGGATGTTTGTTTAGTATAGATTAAATTTATAAATCATGATTAAGATTAAATTTGAAAATTGTTTCACTGCAAACTGTAAGGGACAGTTAGAATAAAATAAAAATAAAAAAAATCAAGAATCTTAAACTTCTTAAATCATTGAAACAGGTTTGTAATCTGAATACATGAATGAAATCATGATTTCTGAAACAAAATTCCATTTTTAAAAATAACTGTGGGATTGGCAATTCTGTTTTGAACAGAATTAGAAATTTTGGAATTGACTGTTAGGCTAGTTAATTTTAGGTGTTGAGATGCTTCCTATTAGTGGAGTATTGATGTAAGAATGGAGGAAATTTTGGCAATAAGTGATCAGAGGAAGGAGGAGATGGAAATTTTGATTTCCAGGTTTCAAACCCTAGTTTTAAGTGTTGCATTTCTTAGTTTCTGCACATGCTCTCTGCTGCATCGAGTAAGAGTGGGATTTGGGAGGTTGCAGAGGGGGTGTAGATGGGTCATTAGCTGGAGTTGCAGTGATGATGATGATCGGAGGAGGCGAGTTTATGGCTGTTGACAGGTTTGAGTATTTGTGCCGAGAAGTTTTTCCGGTTTGGTTAGAATCTTGAATTTCAAGTTTTGAGCTGCAGTGGGAATTAGGTGATCGTAAGCTTGTGGTGAGATGGTTGGTGACTCGTAGCAGTAGGTTGAAGTGACTGGAAGCCGCCGGAGCGCCAGTGCATGTGCAATGTATAAGTGGGAAGTCTGGTGGACATTTGGGGTGTGCAGGGTATTTTGACTCGGGTGTTCCTCGGGTTTTTGTGCTTTTGACTCGAAGCAAGTTGGATGGAAACTCGAAGTAAATTAAGGGGTTGTTCGGGTATATGATTACAGGTTTAAAAGCTGATTGTTTTGCAGTTTTTGAATTTCAATGAAATTCAAATTTTAGTGCAGGAGTTTGATTTTAGTGGAAGTTGAAACTGAATTCAAATGGAATTTTGAATTCAAGTTCTTTTTAAAAGAAAATTTTGAAATTTAATCAAGATTTAATTTAGTTTTAAATCAAGATTAAAACAGTTTCAGGTTATCTTTACCACCAGATTTTTTATTCAAACAGTTTTTGTAAGTTTTTAAATTTTGAACAGATTTAAATATTTTTAAGTAAGATTTAAATTTGTTTTGAAATCAAGTTAAAATAGTTTTCAAGTTACTTTGGAAACTAGTTTTGATTTCAAAACAGTTTGTAAATTTAAGAAAAAATTGTGAACAGATTCAAATGTCTGAAAAGTAAATTTGAAAATGAAATTTGATTTCAAATAAGGTTTAAACGTAGAAGAATTATTTCTTTTAATATTTGAATTAAAATATGAAGTGTTAATTTAAAATTAAAGTTAAAATGATCAATCGATATTCAAAGCTTGATTTATTTTAATCAAGTAAATTTATTTTAAACCTTTCTTTTATATTTAAGTAATGTTCTTTAACATACATTTTATTTTAACGTTTATATTTATTTAAATTTGGATTAATGTTTAAATAGTCAAACATTTTAAATGTTAAATTTTTAAATGGAATTTTAATTTAATTTTAGGAATGTATTGTTTAAATATATTTTAAATGTAAATGAAGTCATTTGATAAGTAAGTAAATTATTTATAAAATAATTAGGATAATTAAGAATTTACTTATTTATTTGATTTAATAATGACTTGAATTAATTAGAGATGATTATTGATAATTAATCTAAGATAATTTTTCTTAAGTAAGTAATTATTGGAAATATTGTAATTAATGAAAATAATTATCTAAGGATAATTAAGTAATTAATAAATGTAATTAATTTTGATAATTCACAAAATTAATGGAATATAATCAATTGTAATTTGTTTTGGCAAGGCCAGCGGGGTTAACTGGGCCCCTACCAGATTTATTGCAAACAACAATAAAAATAGTACAACAGCGAAAAACTGAAAGGAGAAAAAGAAGAAAACAAACAAGGAAAAACTGCAATATCAAGCCCAAACATTAATCAATGTCTGCGGGAAGATACAGACACTGTTCTTCAATTGCTTGTAAGTGCGGCCCTTGACTTCGTTCCAGAGTACATCATCATCACTTCTTTCATTTTCAAATACTACGGCATTTCATTCGCTCCATATTACAACCATGTATACTTTCAAGCATACAGCCAAAACTCTGCCATGCTCAGTTCTCCACCTAGTAGCTTTGTATATAATACTCCACAAAATGCTTGAAGTATTACCAGATAGGTTAATACCAGTAAGACCGCAGATCTTATCCAAGATGTGTTGCAAAGCAGGACATTCAAAATATATATGGTCAGTAGTTTCTTTATGAAGCTCACAAAACAAACACTGTGTAGAACATACCATTCCAAACTTATGTAATAAACTTCTGGTAAGCAAGCCACTGCTTAACACTTTCCACATCATTAAATTATCCTTTGGGATAGAATCAGTAGACCAAATTACTTCAAACCATTTTGATGAAGGCAGAGGATCACTAGCAGTAAGGAATTTGTACACTTCTTTGACAGAATGTGCCTTCTTGTGCCATAACACAGTGTCATTTTGTAAATCATTGAATGTTATTTGTTGTATGTAAGACCAAATTTGCTGAATTACATGATTGTTGCAGTAAGGCAACTGGATTTTGCTATTATGTAAAAAGTCATTAGCATCGGCTGCATTATGGATTCCAGTTTGCATAATCTGTGAGTAATTACATATTTTTGATAAGATTTGGCCATTACTTACCCATGGATCATTCCAAAAACTAATAGCTGCTCTGGCATTGAGAGGATATTGAATCATTGGAAGGAAGACTTCTCTGTACTTCAGCAAGCTTCTCCAAGTCCAACTACAGTGCTGTGGGGTATCCATAATCCAGAAATATCCGTTCTTAATGTTGTAATGCCACGTCCATTCAACCCATAAACTACCTCTTTTATTAATGAGAGCATCAAACTGTTTACTTATAGCTTCAATGTTCCACTTCTTGATATCAAAAACTCCTAGCCCACCCATTCTCAAAGGAGACTCAAATTTGGAAAATGCACAAGGCACTAATTTTCTATTGTGTATACTACCTGTCCAAAAGAATCTGTTCATAGCTGATATGACAAGTTGCAATAATTTAACTGGTAGAGTAAGAGTACGTGCCCAGTAAACAATAGAAGAAAAGACTACTGATTTTATTAGTACTAGCCTTCCACTTTGTGTCAAGAACCTATTTTCCCAAGCAGTCATTATAGAGGTTATTTTGTGGTATAGAGGTAAACGGTCATCTTTTGTTATTCTTTTTGATATTAGTGGTAGTCCAAGGTGCTTCATATTATTTGCCATGCATGAGAAACCAGACTGTTGATGGAGATCAACAGCAAGACTAAGACTGATTCTAGCAACAAGCATAGATGATTTGTCATGGTTTATTGATAGGCCTGTCATTCTATTGAAAGCTTGCAGTGGATCCTTAATACCAAACAAGGAAGGTAACTCAGGTTTTGTGAACATCATTACATCATCAGCAAACATGATAGATGTAATTTGAAGATGTGAACACTTTGGGTGATACTTGATGTTCTTCTTGCTGTAACTAGTTCTGAGTATAACAGTTAACACTTCTATGACCATCAGAAATAAGTAAGAAGATAACGGGTCCCCGTGTCGTATTCCTTTACTACCCCTAAAACAGCCAACAGGTCTTCCATTTATTACTACAGAGTATGATGGAGTGGATATACAGACATATATCCAAGACACAAAAACTTTTGGGTATCCCATCACTGCCATAATCCTGACTATTGAGTCCCAATTTATTGAATCATATGCCTTTGAAATATCTAATTTAAGTGCTGCTGCAAGGGGGGCATTGCTTCTACCATAACCTTTGAGTAGTTCCTGTGCTAAAAGTACATTATCAATAATGTCCCTATGAGGTAAGAAAGCAGATTGATTGTTTGAGACAACAGTAGGAAGCACAGAAACTAACCTAGTTGCAAGACTTTTTGAGATACACTTGTACACCACATTACAGCCAGAAATGGGCCTATAAGAAGTAACACTTGTAGCAGGAGAGACTTTGGGGATAAGAGCAATATTGGTGCAATTGATTTCTCCTAGAATTTTGCATTTGTTAAAGAAATTGTGTATAGCTGTACAAAATTCACTACCAAGGATACTCCATGTGGAGATGAAAAAAACAACATTTAATCCATCAGGGCCTCCTGATGAATGTTTGTTCATGGAGAATAGGGTAGTCTTGGTTTCCTCATTAGTGACAGGACTTATTAGAGATATAGCATCCTAGGTTGAGATGCATGGGAGTGCATTATTTGATATTAAGTCCAGATCAGGTAGAAAACCATCAGGATTTCCAAATTGTTTAGTGAAATATTGGATAAAAGCTTGTTCTACTGTGTCGGGAGTTGTATACAGGGTTCCTTGTTCATTAGTTATACTATAAATATTTTCTCTTGCTTGCTTTACCTTAAGGGAATCATGATAAAACTTTGTGTTTTTGTCACCTTCATCATCTTTTATGCAGTTGTTGCCTCTTCATGTTAGCTTCCAAGTGAAGTGCTTTATTAACCTCCATAAATAATCTCCTCTCTTCATCAGCTGCTTGAATATCAAGAGGATGTTCCACCATATAATCTTGCTTTGTCTTCAATTGTTGTTTAAGTGTAGTAGACAGCAGGTCACCAGAGCCAAAGGTTGTAGTAGCCCACTGTTTGATTGCTTGCTTGATAAACTTTAGCTTCCTGCAAAACTTAAACATCGGGTTACCAAAGCATGAAAATACAGTGTTAACATGGGAAACTAAAACCAGAAAGTGCTCATGCTTGACCCAAGCATTAAAAAATTTGAAACTTCTCTTTTCTCTTCTTAAATGGTTCCCAAGAGACAAAATAAGAGGGGAGTGATCAGACAGAATAGGTTGTGGAAAGTAAACAGAAAGAGTTGGCCATAGATTAAGAGCTTGAAAATTGAAAAAGGCATGGTCAATAGTGGTAAAAGTACGAACACCACTTCTACTTCTATTATTCCATGAGAACTTGACTACTGATTTATTCACTAATATTAACTCAGAATCAAAAACAGCAAGGTTGATAGGATCAAGTTCTCTGGTTGAAAGTGGAGTGCCACCGAATTTTTCATTAAAACCATAACAGGTGTTGAAATCACCCAAGACAAGCCATGGGTGAGAAGATTGTCTTAATGGAGGCAATGTTTTGAGAAAGGCATTTCTTGAGTTGACAAAGTTGTCAGCATAAACAATTGTTAAGTAGAATGTGGTCTGGGATTGGGTATGATGAACATGAAAATGAATGGACTGTTTAGAAGACAGAATGGGAGATAGAGTTAGAACAGAGGGGTCAAAAATGACAAGAATTCTACCATAGGCTACAGAATCAAGATTATGATGTATGGACCAATGTGGGTTAATGTAGGAAGCTGCTTTTTGGGATAGGGTATGGTTAAGTTTTGTTTCTAGCAGTCCAATAAGATAGATGTTTATACTCAGTGATATAGTTCTTTACTTGATCAAGTTTCAAATTGTTGTGAGCTCCTCTTAAATTCCACGATGCTATTTTTGTATACATTATTAATTATTGAGATGGGGAGGAGTTGTTCCTTCTCTGGGCAGACAGAGACCTAGATCTTGTTTGAATCTTCCTTCTTAGCAAGCTTAGGGGGGAGGATGGTTGGCTGTTAGGCTGGGAGTTGGAAGAATCAAGAGTTGGATCAGATTGAGATGGTTTGGGAAGATTGGAAGGAGTCCATCCAGGAAGCTGAATGGAAAATTTGTAATGGGGATGGACAGTTGATTGAGATAGTTCTGCATGCATGGTGGATATTAATTGAGTGATTTGGGTTCCAAAAGAGTTGCACCAAGTTTTTTCAAATTTTGTATCAATAGTACCAGTTGGTGCAATAACTTTAGCTGTTTCATTTCCAAAGTGCTTGTTACTTCCACTTGGGTAGTTTCTTTCATATTTATTTCCTGCACTCCATGTATAATAGACTGCACCAGAGTATCTGAGTTAGTTTGATCTTCAGTTTAATTAGAATTCTTGGTTATCTCTATGTCTTGCTCTCTACAATTTAACTCATCAGTTATTTCACCTTCTTCTTGTTCTTGCAAGTCAATTATTCCTTGTTCATCCTCAACAGTTTGGAGCAAGTTGTACATGTTACTAGTGCTTACAGTACCAACATGTACATCACCTTGTGATTTATTCGCCTTATCAATAACCTTGTTGCTTTCAGCAGTACCATCTTCATTACTTTTTTCATGTACACCTGGTATCGTCAAGTTTGTTTCCTTAGTTTCTTCACAATTATTGATTTTTTCACCTTTATACTTGTTGACTTTCTGCCATATCTGTTTCACTTTGTTATGTTTAACAGTGTTTAGCCCCTTTTCCATTATATTTCTTCCATCATCATCATTTCTCTGTTGCTCAGTATTTACATTTTGTTCTACATTCTTTTCATTTACCACCTTTTTGCAGTTACTCAGTTGATGCCCAAACTCCTTGCACACTGTACATATCTCTGGTTTCCACAAGTAGACAACATTAACAACTTGTACCGAACCATTTTGTAATTTAACAGTAAATTTATCAGGCATTTCTTGATTTGGATTTACTTCAACTAAACATTTCGCAAATGAGATACGTTCAAATTTTTCAGTTGATGCATCCAAACAAAGAAGCTTTCCTACTCTTGAAGCTAACCAATTAATACCCAAAGGTGACCATGCATACAATGGGATGTTTGTTAGTTTAATCCAAATCGGTACAGTTTTAATGCTACTACAACTGTTGCCAATGTTTACATCCCATGGCTTCACTATAAATAACTTGTTCCTCAGCACCACAGGATCTGCTTCAGAAATTCCGGTCCTATCTTCAACATTGGAGAATTTGAACAAAAACAGGAAGCCATCAGACTTAACCGAAATTGAACCACTTAATTTCCAAACCTTTTTGAGGTAGTATAGTACTGTAGCGTAAGGCAAAGGGGTATCAAGAAAAAATCCTACAAGATACTCCTTCCACATAGCATTTACATCTTGGACAACATCTTCAGGCCAGACAATTGCGTTACCACTGAATTCAAGTTGAATATCGCGAGGCATGTATTTTCCAGCGTTATTGGGTTTGGCTTTAAATAGAGAGTTCCACGAACGCGGTGGGTTAATTTGTTAAATATAATTACTTGATAAAAGTAATTAAGGAATTAATTACTTATTGTAATTTATTTTGATAGTGTGATTTGTTTAAGTTAATTAATTTAGTTTAATTAATTTAAGTAAATCATTTGATAATTTTAAGAGTGTAATTACTTAATGCAATTAATGGAGCAGGATTACTTAAAGAAGTAAGGAATGGTAATTACTGAAATGTAATAAGTAATTTGGATAATTACTTTTGTAATTAATCAAGAGATTAATTAATTAAGATAATTAATTATTGGATAATTAATTTGATTAATAAGTAATTAAATATAGTTAATTACTTAATTGGATATTAATCAAAGTGATTAATAATTAGATTAATTACTAAATGTAATTAATTTTAAATAAGTAATTTATTTAAATATTAGAGATCATTAATTATTAATATTAATGATGTAATTAATGATTGTTTAATTAAATAATAATTAATTTATTAAGTGATTAATTAATTGTAATTAATTAAGAATAAGTATAATTAATTATAATTAATTAATAAATGAAGTAATTAAATGTTAATTACTTATGAATAAGGTTAATTAATTTGTGAAAATTAATTAAGGACTAATTACTTATTGTAATTAATGAATAATTAATCAAAGATGTTTAATCAAGCTGAATACTTAGCGAATAATCAATTATCTGGGTTAATTAATTAATGAATATTAAGCAGGATTTAAATGAGTAATTGATTTAATTTATTTTAAATTAATTAGGGATGGTTGCAATTAATTTAATTCATTTTAAATTAATTATAACTGATGGTTAATGAATCATTGCTTATGGATATTATTGATTGAATGGTTGTGATCTCAGTAATGAGATTAGTTGTATCTGTATGATATGGATGATTGGTTTATGTATGATGATTTGTGATGGATTATTTGGTTGTGATGATTATCTGTTTGTGATGATACAGATTATCTGTTTATGATATGAATGTGATTATCTATTGTGAGATGTAATTACCTATCTATGTGAATTAGATAATAATGAAATGAGTCAATTTATTTTAAAACCCTTAAGTACAACTTGGACATTAAGATGGCATTTGGTTTCGATGAGACCGGGATCGGGTTTCCAAATTTGGAATTCCGAAAACCACATCGATTCCAATTAAACGTTAGGTCGTTAATCGAAGTGGAGCAAGTGAAGACTCGAGGTGTAAGGGATATACGTCAGTATAACTCTATGGGTGATTCCGTAATGAGTTGACGGAATAGTGCTTATAGATTCGAGATGGTGATTTAGAGTGCAAGGGTTAAGGTCGTTAACTCTGAGGGTGATTCCAATACGAGTGTAACGAGCCTTCAGTTTCGTTCGAACTCGGAACGAACTTGTATGGACTGAATGCTTTCAGAACATCGTCAGGTGAACGGTGAGCATTCTAAGATTGATGTTTCCTACAAAGGTAATCGTAGCCTTAAGCCTCATCAACCGAGAATGGCTAAAACAGGGGAGGTGCAGGAAGGCTTCGTGGGTAGCCCCCACTGGAGAGCAAGATTTATCCCTGTCTAGAGGTCCCTTTATATTCGGTTGTGTGGCAGTTGGCGACGACCAATCTGCGGGGTGGTCTTGTTCGGAACTGTTCAATAAGGAACGGTTCCGGCTTTGTGTTGCAGGGGAGTTAGGGTGGCTCCTCGTTACGGTGATCTAGGCCACGTACTGTGACGGGCGGTACCCCAGTAGCTCTGCCAATGATGGAATCCATAATCCAATAAGTGCCTGTACGGTTTTGATTGTGCCCAACTATGTTGGAACGTGAGATGTAAGCATTCCAGCTATTTCTGTATTTTATTTTGAAAACCCAAGACACTATTATAATATCACTGGATTTCCTATCAAATGTTTTGGTTAGCGTAAGGTAAAAACTTTTCCATGTTTATGTGTGGGAAGTCTTACGTGATACCTTTTGTTTTCAAAGGATTTTCTAAAGTTAAGCAACTTTTATCCCCGTTTACACACACCAGACCCCTATCTGACCCGAGTGTTTATTTTCTGTTTTATTAAACTCTTGGGTTCTCATATTATGTATGAGTAGTCAAGTGATTCAGGATTGCTTTGATGAGTTCTAGAGGAGATAATGGAGCAGGAGGCTTCAGCGTGTAGATATATATAGTGGTTCCGCTGTGTTTGAGTTGTATCTGTTTTCTCTGATATACTTGAATTGTAATTGCTAGACAGATGTTTATAACTGTCTAGTTTGTGTTGTATTAGTTGTATATCTCTGATATATATGATACTATGTAAAGTTTGATGTGATATAATATAATTTGTTCGTTCCGCTGTGGGATTCTGATGTTGTCTGTTTCTTTCTTTCCTATCTTTTCTCTTTTCTATCCCTTTCTTTCTTCTTAGGAATGCGACTTCCTGGAGTCTGGAAGTTGGGTCGTCACATTTTTAATTCAAAAGGAAGCATGTTAGATGGTAAATATTTACACATGCGATGTATTGCCCGTATTATTAACATAGTCGTAAATGATGGCTTGAAAGAAAATGGAGAATCAATATCACACATGCGAGCTACAGTAAGATATGCAAGATAATCACCTTCTCTATTTGAAAATTTCAAAAAATGTGTTTCACTTAAGAAAATAGAATATGAAAATGGATTTTGCTTAGATGTCCCACTAAGTGGAATTCCATATATTTAATGATTAATGCAACACGATAACATGAATAGCCCTTTGAGAAATTTGACATTGTAGATCGATCTTTAGAAGTGAGTTAGAAAAATGAGGAAGGGTTGCCATAGAAATTGATTGTGATAACGCTAGAATATTATGTGTGTTTTAAAAAAAATTAAGACCGCATACTCGTATATGGCTCATCTTATGTAACTAGCAATTGTCATTTACAAGAAATAAGTAGTTGAATATTTAGAAAAGTTAGAAACGAGCGATAATAAATATCTATAGTGCACGACTTGAAAAATGAAAGAGAATTATGATAAATATTTGGGTAGTTAGGGGAAAATAAATATGCTAATTTATATTATTGTCATCCTTAATCCCAAACTTCCAGGAAAAAATTTCGAATTAGGAAGGTCCCGATGAACTGGCCATACCCTGAACCGACACAGGTGAACAAAATTCCTTGCCCATATTCAAATAAAAATTTTCAATTGTGGTTATGGAATTCTCAATAGGATTTGATAAAAAATTTCATCAGAATAAAACCTATTCTTTTCATGTTTAAATATCTGATAATTTTTAGTGAAGAAGTGATAGTAGCTCTTCAGTTAGAAGAGTTCAGGCAAGACTAATAATCAGGGGAATAACCGGTAGCAGCCTTATACTATACAACTTGCCTTTCTCTGATACATCTACGCGGGAGGGAGGTAGTACTCAACATCTTTGGTTTCAGAATCCTAAACTTATGAATGGCTTACTCCAATCTTTTTTAGGACATTTGAGCTTGGACGAAGAACCTGAATGGCTTCTGTTAACAAGAGCTAAGAAGGGAGACCGAGAGAAGCGTTTTCAGTGAAATGATCCCTACATAGGGCTCTTAAAGGAAGAACTAAAGAGAGTAGTGAGGGTGGAGAGGAGTTCTCAAACCCAACTCAAGGCCTTTGCCATTGTTAGTCAACTAAGTTGGGTGAATAGCTCCCTGCAAATCCATAAATATTTTGAGCATGCTAAGAAAAGTTTGATGTATAGAGTATTCATTAGAAGCACTTTACCTCTCCAAGTATGTAGAAAAATTCAACTAGTTAAAAATGCCACATTGGAACTGTTTGATAAGTACAAAGTGAAATATGGTAGCTTTACTCAATTTAATGAAGTGGACAACGAGACTGGAAGTGGTGTGTGACGCCCCACCTCTATGCCCACGCTAGCCAAGGACACTACGGTGTAATGCCGTCAACTAGCATGGAGAATAAGGCTGTTGAGGAGCGACCATCCGTGTAATTGCTTTGTGCGAGCATCGATAAGTCAGATAGTATAACATGCATTTCTTTTCAAGAGGAAATCCGACATACCGACACAAACTCAAAACTACTACACAGTGGCTATAATATCTTCGGAAACAAATATAGAAATAAACATAACATAAATCAGTCACGGATAATTCATATCACAAAGTCGGAAATAGATATGAATATATATAACACATAAAAGTGTTCATCAGAGTAGTGGTCTAACAAGATCCACAATATCACAAAAGAATAGATACAAGTGCTAGACAAAAGAATATGTATACATCAAGGAGTCTATATCTCAAATTGTACACAACCAAAAACTACAAGCTAAGTAGTTAACCAAAAGATCAGATGATTGTCCGATAAGGAGTCAAGCAGAAGCACCTGTAACATCTCAATCTGACCGAGTATTATTTAATAAGAAAATAATAAATGGATCAGTCTAGCAATAAATATCAGATGAAATGATATAGAATAAGAGATATAATAAAAAGACGTATGATAACAAAAAATGTCATACTATGACAAGTATACATTAGAAAATTCACAAAAGTCATACAATATCTCAAGAGTCTCATAGCATCAAAAGAATGTCATATTCTTTATTTAATTCACCAAACCACAATAAATGTCATCCATATAAATGCCAACTGAAAAAGGTGGTGAAACATAAATTCCAGAAATCATCATATAGAAATCCAGAAATCACAAGAAAAGGTTGGCCAAGACATTGGTGTAGTGCAAACGGTACATCCAATGAATCAAAAGAAAAGACATTGATGTAGTGCAAACGGTACATCCAATTAATCAAAAAGCTCCAATGAATCAAAAGCAAAGAAATTGATGTAGTGCAAACGGTACATCCAATGAATCAAAAGCAAAGACGTTGATGTAGTGCAAACGGTACATCCAATGAATCAAAAGCAAAGACGTTGATGTAGTGGAAACGGTACATCCAATGAATCAAAAGCAAAGACGTTGATGTAGTGCAAACGGTACATCCAATGAATCAAAAACACAGTAAAAGTACATGGGATGCCAGCCCACAAAGAAATGAGTCGAAGCTCAATGAATTGAGGTACGGACCGTGTTTGCACAAAAAATGGACAAACACCTCAAAGTCGTATGATTTAGTTGATTTTATGTTGTTCTTAGCGGTTTGGGTGATTTATGCAAATATATTAAAAACAGGGGCTAAACTGTAAAAGACACGCAGATTTATAGTGGTTCGGCCAGAACGTGCCTACGTCCACTTTATATGTTATTCTCTCTTTTCTTTCAGATTACAAGTACAAAGCTTTGTATACAAGTATATGAAAGTTGTTTGAAAGTTCCTTTCGTGCTTGAGCTCTCAAACTTGTCTGCCATTGTTGTACCCCTGCCCCTCTATTTATAGAGTGAGGTTGGGGGCAAGGGTCTTGGATGTATATAGCTGCTGGTGGGCCTGGACCGAAGCAATCTGGCCTGGCAGCGTTCTGGTTCGGCGAAGTTTGGTTCGGTCGTGCTTGGAGTGGTTGATCCGGAGGTTTATTCGGTAGAAGGTGGAAAGATGGTTGGCTCGGCAGGGAAGTGGAAAGATGTTGGTTCGGCATTGGCTTCTAGACCGGTGGTGGTGATGGAAGTTGGTTCGGCATGAAAGTGGAGAGGAGGTTCGGTATTGAAGTGGAGATGTGGTCCGGTATTGAAGTGGAGATGTGGTTCGGTATGGTTTGGGGGAAGGTTAGTTCGGCGAGGCTTCATTCGGCATGGGACTTGGACCGGTGATGGAGTGGACCGGTGGTAGGTGGTTTGGAGGTTCATTCGGTAGTGGTTTAGAGGTGTTGGTTCGGCATGAAGCTTGGTCCGGTGACGGGTGGTTCGGTGGGGGAGTGTATATGTGTTGGTCCGGTGAGGCCTGCGACCGGATGGAGCTTGACCGGATGGCCTTTGGTTCGGCAAGGAGGTGTTGTTTTGCTCGATGGGCTTGGTTCGACGAAGGATGGAGACTCATGGGTGGAAACACGCCCAACATTTGCCCCCCAAAGTGGGGCACGTGCTTGCATGTGTCGCGCTTTGTTTTCTTGCAGTTGGGATGGCTTTATTCGGTTCCAAGTGCTTAATCATCCGGTCCAGTTATCCTGTGCTCGCCTATAAGTAGGGACATCATACTACTGTTATCCCTTTACCGTTTGATATAGCCGAATCACTTGAGTGCCGAATCAAACTCATTTACTCGAAACAGCCGAATCAACCAAGTACTGCGTCGATCCTAACTGCCGCTCCAGGTGAGGTTGCTTCTGTCGAATGAACTTGTGCTTGTATTGCCGAATGAGATTTGGAGTTTTAAATGCCGAATGAGATTTTAAGTTTAAATGCCGAATGGGCTCTAGGTTGGGCCTTGCTGAATGAACTCGGGGATTCCGAGTGTTGAATTAACTCCTTACCGGATGGACTTTTATATTTGCTTTACCGAATGACACCAAGAGTTCGGGCGAAATTTCAGACTATGATACTTGCATGTTTATACCTTCCGTTTTAATGATGTACTTTTGATTTTGTGTTTGTAGAAATGTCTCACAAAGTGGAAACCCGATCAGATAAACGGAAGTCTAAGGGCGAAGGAGAGTCCTCCTTCGTGCCCCCAGCCCAGCCAAGACCGGCGCAACATGGACCTGCCCGGAGGTCGTTAGTGGATGGGTATGGTCCCCAGGAACTTCTGAATTCCCAGCCCGACTGTTTTCCTAGCTCCCTCAAAGAGGAATAGCTCGATGCCATATCTCGTTCTTTTGGGATTGATAGAGCGCTCATGGTGCTGCCAGGGGCTTATGCCATATGATAGAGCGTCCATGAGTCTCTCTTCTCCTTCTTCTCCATTCTCTCCTGGACATTCCTTATGAGAGTCTGCATGCTCTTCATTTGATGATGAGGCCACCGAGGAATTCCCAACTCTCTGCATTTCTTCTTCAAAAGAGTTAGACCTATGTTTAATTCTTTCGCTGCTTGCGATATTGGCAAGTAAAAGTACTTCGATACTAGTTCAAATGTTAAGGCCGTTTTTTCCTTGTTCATCGTTAATTTCTTCTTATTTTTTTTGCCTTTTGATTCTTCCTTCTGATCATCATTAGATATCCTGTAGCTCAATTTGGACTTCTCTATCTCATAACTCAAGTCGTTGAAGATGATATTGAACTCTTCAGAAAGGGTCAGAGAAGCTAAACGAGGATCTGAAGGATGGTTTAGAGGAATGGCATTGATTATTTCATCCAAATCTGGTACTTCATTGTTCAAACCACTGAATGATCCTTTACTGAAATCTAGTTGAGCATCATCAAATCCATTGGGCAGACCATCAATATCGTTCCAAAGATTATGATCATCTAAGTAGTGCAATTGGTTATTCATGACCGTAGATGGACTGATCATGTAATTTCGTATATGATGTTGAAATGTGTAGTCAATGCAAAGAAGATTGAAGCTGGTAATGAATGTGCATTTCATCTTGAGTGTTCTGAGTTCAAGCCTTGCTTCCCCTTCTTTTCTTTTTAGGTTTTCATAACTTGATCGTTTACTGTTTGTTTAATGAATTCCTCTTCTGAATTGGACAGGTGGGACTTCCGACCAACATGCTGGAAGCTCCGACCCTGCGGCTAAGTAGGCTTCGAGAGTTGGTAGGATGGGGGCGAAGCGTGGATACAGCTGGTTCCTTGTCCGGATTCGGCCACCTTTTGATTTCCTTTTATCGCTGTTTATGTTAGTCCAAAACATTGATGTGACTGTAATAATATTTTTTGTGGTGAATGACTTTATGTAATTTCATAACATAAGCTGATTCCTTTATGTTGGAATGTTATCGCTATTTTGTTGTGCTGCGTAAGTGACGTAACTATGCATGTTACTAGGGACATGACTGTGCCTGATGCCAAGTTTTTTGCTTAAAGTATAATTTTCTCATTTTTCAACGTAAATGTGATGTGTGGATATGAACTGCAGCTATGCATTAATGTATAAAAGTAGAATGTACCGCCCTTCATGTTTCGGCTGTGGATGGCAACTTCGTGCGCCCTGTAATACTAAGCACGGAATGCTGTTGAGTGTCTCGTCATCCGATTGTAAGTTTCTGTTCCCATTAGCGAGCGTTCCCTATTTCATGTCCTGTACTTTCAAGCACCGTTACGGATAATAGGAGAAAAGTTTTAGATGAAATGGAAATATAGGAAAAGTAAAACTTCCAGTCACGGAAGGCCGTCGATGTGCTTAAGTTCGTGGCAAACGGGTTTTGTAGTCACTTTCCCTAGCTGTGGGTCTTGGAGACATTTGTCACCCATCTTACGTCTCTGCAGGGAGTTTTCTTTTTTACCACAGCCGCACTTAAGACACATCGGAGCCGATCGCGCACAGTAACTACCCGGGCTATTATGGCCCGTAATCGCGGGTATTATTCGATTTACTATTGTCGACTAGCGTGGGAGCCGATCGTCAGTGTGAACTGCCCCTGGCTGGCCACACCTTATGTTGGGGCTTATGGTCGGTTCACAGTTGCCGGCGAGCCGAATCGCTGTAATGAGCTGCCATGGCATAATCGGCCTTCTCGGTGGCTTATACTCGGCTCATTACAGTCGGCTTTAAGGGCCGAGGCAAACAATGAGTTAATTCGTGGTAGAGGGACACCGGAGCAAAGTGTCTCATTGGCGAGGGCATAGGATCGTAGCGTACCTGTTAGATTTTGTCCAGGTGGAGTTGTGTTGTGAAGATCTGAATTGAAATGTCATCTGCAAAGGATTTTGTTCAACAGCAAAGGATAAAGCTTAACAAGTAGCCAAGATATAAAGGAACAAGTTAACAAGAGCCAAGTTTTTTAAAGTGGTTCGGCACGAAAATGCCTACATCCACTGATTCTCTTTGTTAATTCACTTCATATGGGCTGTACAAGTTAAGAAAAGTATCGACGGAGGTCTCGGATGTTCCATGCCCTCTGGAACACCTCTCCGTCCACTGTTGACAAAATATAAGCTCCATTGTGGAGATCTTTATGAATTACATATGGTCCGTCCCAGATTGGATCCAGCGCTCCTGGGCGCGGAAAGATTCGCTTGAGGACAAGATCTCCTTCTTGTAAGCTGCGATGTTTGACATTGGAGTTGTATAGTGCTGCCACTTTTTGTCTGTGAGCTGCTGCTTTGAGTGCTGCATCATTTCTTCTCTCCTCAATCATATCCAAAGACATGAGGAGGAGTTCTTCGTTTTCTTCTGGGTTGTAGTGGATCCTACGGTGGGAAGGCACAATAGTCTCAACTGGGAGCATTGCCTCCGATCCGTATGCCAAAGAGAAAGGAGTATACCTTGTTGATGTTCTGAAAGATGTGCGGTGGGCCCAAAGTGCCATAGGAAGTTGATCCACCCAAGCGCCCTTTGACTTTTCAAGCTTCTTCTTGATCAGCGTTTTGAGAATTTTGTTGACAGCTTCGACTTGGCCATTTGCCTGGGGATAAGCCACGGATGAGAAGCTTTTGTGAATACCGTGCTCTTGGCACCAGTCGGTGAATTCCTCGCTGTCAAACTAAAGTCCATTGTCTGATATGATTTTGAGTGGTACTCCGTACCTGCACAGAACATTTTTGTTCAAGAAGTTAATGATTTTTGTCGAAGATATTTTATTTAGAGGTTCCGCTTCCACCCATTTGGTGAAATAGTCGACTGCTACTATAGCATATTTAGCTCCGCCTCGGCCCATTGGCAGTTCGCCAATTAAGTCAATTCCCCATATTGCGAAGGGCCAAGGGCTGGTCATCTGAGTAATTTCATTGGTTGGTAGTCGAGGAATCTTAGCAAATTTCTGACATCTGTCGCATCTTCTGACGAAGTCTAAAGCATCTTTGTTTAAAGTGGGCCAGAAATACCCATATCGGAGTATCTTTTTTGCTAGGGTCTGCCCTCCGGTGTGGTCTCCACAACTTCCCTGATGGATATTGGATAGAATTTCCTTGGCTTCTCTTCCAGCAACGCACCTCAATAAGGGGTTAGAGAAGCCGCGCCGATAGAGGATGCCTTCTTGCATTGTGTAGCGGGAAGCTTTCCTTAGAATTTTTTTAATTTCATTTCGCCCGTCGGGTAGGGTGCCGTTTTGTAAGTATTCTCGGATAGGGGTCATCCATGTTTCTTCTTCGGTTGCAGCTATCTGATTTACTTGCTCGAAACTTGGTGCCAGCTGTTTTGACATGGTTAATGCTTCGAAAATAGTGATGTTCTTCATGCTAGCTTGTTTTGCTAGTTCATCGGCCTCTTGATTCTCTTCTCGGGGAATGTGTTTGATTAAATAGTGATCTAATTGATTAAGTAGTAGCCTGGTCTTCTTTAGATACACTGTGAGTCGTTCTCCTCGAGTCTGGAATTCTCCCAGTATTTGATTTACAATAAGTTGAGAATCACTATGGAGACATAAAGAACTGACTCCAATTTCCAGTGCAAGTTCTAATCCGGCTATCACTGCTTCGTATTCTGCGTCATTGTTGGTGGCAGCGAATTCCAATCTTAGGGCGTAGTGCAGCTTCTTTCCCCTGGGGGTGATTATCACAACACCTGCCCCCGAGCCTTGTTCGTTCGACGCTCCATCTACGAAGAGATTCCACTTGATATCCTCTGCTATTTCAGATTGGTGCTTACCTTCGCTAATAGTGAATTCGGCAATGAAATCAGCTATGGCTTGCCCCTTGATAGCGGTGCGAGGATGGTAAGTGATATCATATTGACTTAGTTCGATGCACCACTTAAGTAATCGCCCAGAAGTGTCGGGACGATGGAGCACTTGCCTTAGCGGTTGATCGGTTAAAACTCTGATGGAATGAGACTGGAAATAGTGTCGCAGTTTCCGCGACGTGATAAGCAAACAGTATGCTAGCTTTTCAAGTTTAGGGTATCTGACTTCTGCCCCTGTGAATCTCTTGCTTACAAAGTATACGGGTCGCTGCGCATGGTTGTCTTCTCTCACCAAAGCGGCGCTCAAAGCGTGGGATGATACAGCAAGGTATAGGTATAGTTCCTCGCCTTCATTTGGAGTTGAAAGTATCGGTGGTCTCTGGAGGTGTCCGATTAAGTTAAGGAAGGCTGTCGAGCATTCGTCAGTCCATTCGAACTTTCCTTTGTCTTTCTTTAGAGCTTCGATGAAAGGGATGCATTTGTCGGTTGCTTTAAAGATGAACCTACTCAGGGCGGCCACTTTCCCGTTTAGGCTTTGCATCTCTCTTCGAGTAGATGGTGTCTTGATATCTTCTAAAGCTCGGACTTGTTCGGGGTTTGCTTCAATCCCCCTGGCATGAATAATGAATCCCAAGAACTTTCCCGATGATACTCCGAAGGAGCACTTTAGAGGGTTCAGCTTCATTCCATATTGGCTAAGTACTTGAAACATCTCGTCCAGGTGGTTTATATGGTCGTTGGCTTTCCTCGATTTTACCAGCATGTCATCCACATAAACTTCCATAGTTCGTCCTATCAGTTCTGCAAACATCTTGTTGACGAGGCGCTGATAAGTAGCTCTGGCGTTTTTAAGTCCAAATGGCATTACCTTAGCAGTACAATCCTCGGTCAGTGATGAAGCTAGTGTGGTCTTGATCGGGGGCGCGCATAGGGATCTGGTTATATCCTGAGTATGCGTCCATAAAGGATAAAAGTTCGTGTCCGGCAGTGCTGTCCACGAGTTGGTCGATTCGGGGGAGTGGGAAGCAGTCTTTCGGGCAAGCGTCATTTAAGTTGGAGAAATCGATGCATGTTCGCCACTTCCCGTTAGCTTTCTTTACAAGTACCGGGTTGGCGATCCATTCCGGGTAGATGGCTTCACGTATGAAGTCATTGGCAAGTAAGTTATTTACTTCTTCCTCGAGGGCTGCCGATCGTTCTGCCCCCATACTTCTCTTCTTTTGCTTTACCGGTACCTTGGTAGGATCGATGTTTAGTGCGTGGCATGCTATGTCCAGGGAGATTCCAGTCATATCAGCGTGCGTCCATGCAAATACATCCATGTTGTGGCGAAGAAAATCAACGAGTTGATTCTTTAATTCTCTTTTTAACTGAGATTCGACTCTCAGCAGTTTACTTGGGTCGCGTTTGTCTACAGATACGAATTTCATAGCCTCTGCAGGCTCGACGGTGGCCTCCTCCTCTTTGTCCCTAGGGTCTAATTCATTGAAAGGATCACTGGTATACCGAAGAGGAGGGGCTTTCTTTAGTTGCTATGCTTCCAAGCTTTTCATGCAGAGAATAGTCTCTGCATTTTTCCCTTTATCTCTCCTGCGATTATTGCGAAGTTCGGTTACATAGCAGTCCAGAGCGGCGTCTTGATCCCCTTCTACTTCTCCCACTCCATTATTCGTTGGGAACTTCATCTTCAGGCACCATGGGGCAAGGACAATTTGGAAGTCAGACAAGGCTGGTCTTCCTAAAAAGGCATTGTAGGCCGAGTGGTTGTCTAATAGCACGAATTTTTGTTTCCGAACGGCGGGGCGGGGATGACTTCCCAATTCAACAAAGAGATCCAATTGTCCGAGGGGCATCTTTGCTTCTCCAGTGAAACCGTGTAGCGGTTTGTTGCAGGGAGACACGTCCTTCATTGACAGCTTCATTTTGTCGAAAGCATGCTTGAACAGAATATTCACTGAGCTTCCAGTGTCTACTAGGATTCGAAAAACTTCAGCTGGGCCGAACCAGGCAGAGATGACCATAGGATCCATATGAGGGTATTGCCTTCCTTCTAGGTCGCACCCACTGAATGTGATGTCATTATTTTCCTTCCACTTAGGGTGGCTTTCTTCCATAACAGAATTGACGCAGTCTCCCTCGCTTTTGAGCGAGTTTCCATATCTTTCCATTTCTGGCTAGCTTTTGTCGGCGATGTGTGGCCCCCCAGATATTGTATGAACCACTATCTTCTCTTGGCCGGAACCGCTGGTGTTGCGGTTTCCTCCGCCTGTTTCTGGGTGGAGCTGCCCTGGGTTTTCCTTGGCGGGAGTTGGAGTCCTGTCCTGGCCCTTTACATAGCGTTCTAGCCTCTTTCTCATGATGTGTTCTTCAATTAGGTCTCGGAGATGGCGGCATTCATTGGTATCGTGCCCATGAGACTCGTGGAAACGGCAGAATTTTCCGGACTGGATTGCGCGATCTGACTCTTTCTTGTACGGGGGGCGCTTATATGTAAGTTCGTCCTGGGTGGCCAGGAAGATGTTCTCGACTGTTTCATTCAAGGGAGTGTAAGCGTCAAATCTCAGTCCTGGTCGGTACAAGCGCTTTTCTCCCTTCTTGCCCCCTGCATTGTCTCTAGAGTCGTTTCTCCGAATGTCCTTCGCTGTGGCGGGGGTGTTTCCATGAGCCGTCTTAGCCTGTGGTCCTGTCTGCCTTTCAGTGGCAGCCTCTTCGAGTCTCATGTACTTTCCAGCTTCACGGAAGAAATCGGGAAAGGTAGCTGGTTTTTCTTTCGTTAGTCTTCTAGCAAACTTGGTATCCGGATGCACGCCACTACAAAGGGCCATCAGGACAAGTTTCTCATCGGCATCTTGAACTGTTGTCGCTGCGGCATTGAACCGGGTTAGGTATTGCTGCAGTGTCTCTCCGGGTTTCTATTTAACAGTAGATAGGGAGTAAGCATCCTTGGGTTGTTCCACATGAATGCGGAATTGGCTAGTGAACTTTTCTTTCAACATCTCCCATGAGCTGCTAGATCCTTGGGGTAGATGGAAGAACCAGGAGGTAGCTAGGTCTGCTAGGAATAGCGGAAAGCATTTACACAACACTCCTTCCGTTGCTCTGCTCATGAGCATATGCTGTGTGTATCTCTACAAGTGTACAACAGGGTCGGAAGTTCCATTGTATGGTTCCATTGTCGGCATTTTCCACTCTCGGGGGGTGATGGCAATTTCAATATTGCGGGTGAAAGGGCTGGTTACCCTAGCACCTATCCCACGATCTCTTTGGTCCCGTTGGATGCATTCTCTGAACAATCGTGCCATCCTCTCATCAGAATATGGGGCAGATAAGAAAGAGCCTGGTTCTTCCCTGCGGGATCGATTCTGTCTGGATGGCCTATAGGGGTGGTATAGTCTATCACTCCTAACGTTTCCCGACGGCTGTCTTTGGCTGTCCGGATGCATGCTAGGTTCAGCTATAGTTGGCCCTTGCCTTGATCTTTCCCTGTGGGGTTCTGTTTCAAGCATTTCCTCAGGGTCAACTTCGGGTTGGATTCTAGCTCGGCTCCGTTCATTGGTGTTTCTCGGGCTAGGCAGCATGAACGGCTCAGCTACATCCGATCCTTGCCTGGTACCTCCCCTGCGGGGTTCGGTTCCAAGCGTTTCCTCGGGTCAGAGTTCAAGATGAGTTCGGGCTCGGCTCCTACCATTGTTGTTTCTGTTGATAGTTTCTTCGAAGAAGGAAGACCTTTGTCGCCCCCCAAATCCTCTGGATTGGGATTCACCCCATGATTCAGTGTCGCGGTTGGATTCTTCAGCATCCCTTAAGCGTAACATGAGTTGGTCCACCAAAGCTTCTTGTTGGGATGTGAAGCGGTTAGTTACTTCAGCCACAACTCTGTCTAGATCTGCCCTAGTAATTGCTGCCGGTTGTTCTGTGGCAGGGGCTGTCGGGTTTGTCTGATCCTCGTTCGGTACTGCTGTTGGAATGGGATGATTCTCTTGATCTGTGATTATTGGATCCGGAATGCTGCTAGTTGCGATGTTCTTTCCCTTGTTAGCGTCTTTTCTCGGCCTGGAAGTCATGTTTCCTAGGCAATGAAGGGTGCTATTGGGAAAGAAGGTTGAATGAGGGAAGCTGAAGCTTCGAGTTCCAAGTTCTCAGTGAAAGCACCAAAAATGTTTGCACAAAAAATGGACAAACACCTCAAAGTCGTATGATTTAGTTGATTTTATGTTATTCTTAGCGGTTTGGGTGATTTATGCAAATATATAAAAAACAGGGGCTAAACTGTAAAAGACACGCAGATTTATAGTGGTTCGGCCAGAACGTGCCTACGTCCACTTTATATGTTATTCTCTCTTTTCTTTCAGATTACAAGTACAAAGCTTTGTATACAAGTATATGAAAGTTGTTTGAAAGTTCCTTCCGTGCTTGAGCTCTCAAACTTGTCTGCCATTGTTGTACCCCTGCCCCTCCATTTATAGAGTGAGGTTGGGGGCAGGGGTCTTGGATGTATATAGCTGCTGGTGGGCTTGGACCGAAGCAATCTGGCCTGGCAGTGTTCTGGTTCGGCGAAGTCTGGTTCGGCCGTACTTGGAGTGGTTGATCCGGAGGTTTATTCGGTAGAGGATGGAAAGATGGTTGGCTCGGCAGGGAAGTGGAAAGATGTTGGTTCGGCATTGGCTTCTGGACCGGTGGTGGTGATGGAAGTTGGTTCGGCATGGAAGTGGAGAGGAGGTTCGGTATTGAAGTGGAGATGTGGTTCGGTATTGAAGTAGAGATGTGGTTCGGTATGGTTTGGGGGAAGGTTGGTTCGACGAGGCTTCATTCGGCATGGGACTTGGACCGGTGATGGAGTGGACCGGTGGTAGGTGGTTTGGAGGTTCATTCGGTAGTGGGTTTAGAGGTGTTGGTTCGGCATGAAGCTTGGTCCGGTGATGGGTGGTTCGGTAGGGGAGTGTATATGTGTTGGTCCGGTGAGGCCTGCGACCGGATGGAGCTTGACAGGATGGCCTTTGGTTCGGCAAGGAGGTGTTGTTTTGCTCGATGGGCTTGGTTCGACGAAGGATGGAGACTCATGGGTGGAAACACGCCCGACAGACCGCCACATGGACAAAGAGACATCGCACATTGCTAGTCTAAACCATAAAATGATCACCATCGATCATCAAGAAGTGTCAATCACACTAAGTTTGTAAATATATGAGCTTAGTTTCATGTCCCATAACCACTAGCTTAACTTAAATATTTACAAACAAACTGTAGATCTCCACTAGAAATTTGTCACAAGAGATTCAATCGAACAAGTCCAAGAATTAACCGACAAAGTAAACGCAAGCGTTTCATACCACTTGTTTTACTAAGTCATTTAATTAGATTTCTCATACGAGTGAGGTAAAGGTTTGTATATACTAATAGATTGGAAATCGGTTTGAGAAAATGAGCTTTGTTATAAAATAGTGTTGAAATCATTTGAAGAAAGGGTTTTGATATTTACTACTAGTATAGAAACCTTTATATTTTAAAGTGACAAATCGTAGAAGTGATTGTAGAAACAATCAATCATAAAAATTCACATTCGAAGATGTGAATAAAATCCAAAGAAACCGATAAAAAATCCATCGAAATAGATATTCAAAAATCCATAAAACCGACCGAGAAGCCCAAGGTAGTTTGTCTCGACGAATGGACAACTCAGCATCTCAACAAAGCAAGTTCTTTTGAATGTTATTCAGATAATATTCCCTACCGAGGGGGGTCCAGGGGGTGGCAACCCCCCAAGGTGGGGGTGCGGCGGCAACGCCCCCGCTACGGGGTTCGACCTGCCCGGTCAGGTTGCGGGGGTCTGGGGGGCAGCGCCCCGTCCAAAACGGTACGACCTAGTGAAGGCCTAAGGGGGGATAGGATCGAGCAACCTCGATAATAAAAGATAACAACAAATAGGATCATCACGAATCGATTTAAATTGGTAACCACGCAAAATAGGCGAAATAGGCAAAACAACAACAGGCCGGTCGGCCGGCTACAGAGCTCGGTCGACCGGACCCTGTTCTGGAAAAATCCTCGGGAAGCAGGTCGGTCGACTGAGCTCTGTAATTGGTCAACCGGACCTGAGACAGAGAAGTGCTATGCACTTTTAGTAGCAGGTCGGTCGACCGGCCCAGTGGTTCGGTCGGCCGAACCTGTATTCTTGCACTTCCTGCCCTATGTCAAAAGAGGTGCAAACTGCCTTAATTTGCAAACGGTCGAGCAACGGCACTAAGGGTTTACGCCAATCGACTACCCGGCCATAGAAGCTCTTCGGTTCATCACCAAAACATGGTCAAAACATCAAAGCTATGATTTTTAAAGAGTTGAACCCAAAACACCAAAAATTTGAATATTCACCAAATCAATCCAAACCAAAAGCAATTGCACATGAATAAGTGTTAGGAATTCATACCTAACAATCGAAGATAAATATATACTAAGATGTGAGATAAAAATCTCACCTTTGAACCCAAATTAATGAAGAAGAAGTTTGAAAGCAAAGGAAGACCAACCACACTTCAATCCCAACTCAAGAAGCTTGATTCTAAGCTTAAAATAGAAATATATCCCAAATTAGGTTTAGGAATTTTCTAAAATCAAAGAGAGGATGAGTTGGGGAAGATGAAGAGAAGGCTTACCAACGGGTTCCCTTGAATTTGGAGCTAGAAGTTGGATTTGCAAAGAAAACTAGGGCTTAGGAATTTCCATTTCCAATCTCTTCCACCATTTTTACTTTAGAACTGGAAAGAGGAGGAAGTGAGAGTGAATGGGGAGGGATGATTCAGTTTGGGGTATTATTATGGCTAGTGGGCTGAACCCAAACCCAAACCATAAGTGAAAAAGGTCAAATTTTTAGCTAGCTCCAAACATATCGATGTTTATACTCAAAAAGGTTGCAAACGGCATTTTGAACTCAATGGAAGGGGTCTCGAGTCCTAATTTGACTGTTTGCAAAAAGTAGCTTTTCAGACTAAAATCCGACGAACGATGAAATATTTAAATAAAATATTTAAATATACAATCGGTAAATATGCGGGTTGTTACATGGTGAAGACACAATTGATTTAAGAGCTCATTTTAAAAAGATGAAGTCCTTAAATAACCATGGAGTACGCAAGTCTGAATTAGAGAAATATCTCAATGAAGAAAATGAGCCCGATTCGGTAGAGTTTGACATTTTGAATATTAGAAAGAATTTTTTTTAAGATTTCTCATCGGATCTAAAATGGCTCATGGTATATTAGCTGTTGACATGCACGTATATGTGTTTATTTTTACTTCCATACTTAATTGAATTTAATAAAATAAATGATCATATAGGATATTTTAACATGTTGAAACCAGAATTGAAATCATTTTCAAATCATCATTTATTCATCTTCATATAGGAGCAAAATGGTCATTTTTGTGCATATATTAATTTGAGAAAATTTACTACGAAATTTTATGTTATTTTGTAGGAATTTGAATTCAAATTACAAGTCGCTTCATGGAAAATGTCCATGCACATGAGGAAAAAGGGGATGAAGATAAAAACAATTCATTTCATGACAACATGGAGGATCCCACCTAACAATTACCATGATGTACACTTAGGAGCCAATTCACATATTAATAAATATTAAAGTTGCACGCACATTTAAGTAGAGGATTAACACATGCTAATGATAACTTGGTGGCCACACTTCCTCAAGGGCAATTTGGATAGTTCCCAAATATGATTAGGTTTTCCAATCATGTTTAAATGCCCCATATGTTCATGTAATTAGCCCTTCTTAGCCTCCTTTAAGTCTCTATTTAGTTTAGTTTAGGCTCAAAAATAAATTACAAGCTCTCATTCCTTTTTCATGGCTGTTTAGCCATTTTTTCTTTCATGTGATTTTATTTTTATGCAATTTAATTCAAGTTCTTTTCTTGCTTCTTTTCTTTTATGTTAGTAGCTTAGTTTTATTTATGCAAGTAGATTAGCTTTTACTTAATTTTAATTAGCACTCTTTTTAATTAGCTTACATTTTCCTTTTGTTTTTATTTCATGTCGAATGCTACATTTGTCGAAATGATAGCAAATATGAGAGGCTAAACCCCTTCAATTTAGGGACAATGAAGCTCTCTAATTATGTAGATTTAACATAATTGGATAACTTGTGATATATTTTTATGCTTACTGACAATGTTTGATTTGGTTAAAATTTGTTGTTTAAACTTTGAATTTGTTAGCCTATGTTGATGAAACCAAATAGGCTATGCTTAAACAAACACAAACACAAATTACCTCTTCATCTACATATGATTATGGTAATGAAGTAATTTTGAAATCAAAATTTGATTGTCTATATTTCTAATCAATAGTTAATAGGCCAAGCTTAGAACAGATTTTATTTTCAATTTCATTGCAATTTTCATAGGAGTTAAGAAGTGGTTTAATGGGTGTGCTACAATTTGATGGTTTATATTGGGCTAATTAATAACACAAATATTCCATACTGATGATAAGCATGTCAATTAGATTTACTAATGAGCAAAAAAAGAGATCATAATTCCGTGTCGTGTTGATTTATGTGATCAAGAGAGTGGATTTGTCTCTAAATAGCCTTCTACTATCATATTTTTATCCGTTCTAGCTTTTGTTAGTTTTTAAATTTTTTTAGCTTAACACTCTCAAATCTTGGCTCAATTTGATTGAATAGAAACTTTAAACTAAACAATTCCCTGGGATCAACTCGTACTCGCCACGTACTAAAATTGTAAGCCGTGTGCTTCTATATATTTTTAATTTAAAATTTTTGGCTATTTTCTGATCCGATAGGAAATTGGCCGTCAAACAAGTTTTTTGTGCCGTTCTCGGGTAATTTATTTGATTTTGTTTTTTATTCTTCAAATTATTTATTGTCTGATTTTTGTATGTTAGTTAGCATTTTAAAAAAATTGTTGTGTTTAGGTTTATTGTGTGATTTGATTTGTGTGCTTGGTTTCTTTCTTTTTAATTGTTTTGCATTTGCATTTCTAGTTTAAAAAAACACACATGCTCATTAAAAAAACAAAATTTCCATTTCATTTACAATTCTTTTATATATATACATTTCTGTAATGACCCGGATTTTTAGCCATTTTATTTTCGGACGAATAGCTAATTTTAATTTTTGAAATATTAATTTTTATACGTGGGATTGATAAATTCTCTCATAGAATACCTGAATGCGTAAATTAATAAAACTATATTCAAATTTAAAATGAAATTTCGGGATGTGATAAATTTTATAGAAATATGTATAGAAACTCTATCATTAAATTAAGGTAGAATATCTGTATATGTAAATATGTACAAGCTTTATGATGATTAAAAACATATATTAGTATATGAGTACATATATATGTATGTATGTATGCCTATATGAAATAATGTATATGAAAATTTATATAAATGTAAATATGTATATGATGATAAAAAAAGATATACGTATAGATATATATGTTTATATAAGAATATATATATATATATATACAAATACAATGTACAAACTTTGTGATTAAAATTTCAAACTATAATCAAATATATAGGTATATATTTTTTATACGTGGAAATATGATAAGATAAATATGTAATCGTATATGTTTGCATATATATATATATATATATATATATATATATGTATGTATATGTATATGTATGTATGTATGTAAGCATTTATGATAAAATATTATAAACGTTCGCATATCCATATATATACATATACATACATATATATACACACACACACAAATATACATATAAGTCTATATATAAAACATAAGGGGACATCATCATGGAAAAACCTCAACGTAAGCATGAAATATATTTAGTCAAGCGCATAATAACTCAAATCACTCAAGTTTTCAAGTCAATCTTATTTTCAAATCAAGTCATATTTTCAAATCAAAATAAGAAGAAATAAAATAAAAAGCATTTAAAGAAATGTTCATAAACAAAGGCTTCAATCTTCTTGTGCCCAGTCTGTTTATATATACATCTAAACCATTCTAGCTAGCTCAAGACATAAAAGGAAAAAAAGAACAAAGTGCTGCCATTTGAACAAAAAGAATCAATACAGTAAAAGCTTGAAACTAGAACAAAAGAGAAGCAATGTTCATCTTTTTGTTACAATGAGTACAACTAAATTATTACTTACTGGAAAAGTTTGTATGCATTTTTGTGTTTGTGAAATTGGATAAAATCTTGTGTTTGTAAAGTATTCTTGTGCTAAAAAGTGTTATGCTCGTATAAAATATGTGTCTTTAATCATGTTGTATACTCTGTAACTCAATAGACATGAAGAATATCTCTGTTCCTTTGAAAAGTTAATATCTTACAACTTTAAAAACCATTTTCTCCCTATCTAGTTGGTTTTAGATAATGATTCCGAAAGGGAAATGAATAGATTTTTAATGTAGATTATATTAAAATTTGTTTCATTAACTATATTGAAGCAGAAAGGGAGCAAAGTTTAATTTACAATAACCAACTTTTAAATGATCAAAATTTGAATATCGTAAATTAATCCTTTGATTACACGAATGTGGTTGTTATTCAAAATGATGGTTTTTGAAAGCAAATTAATGATTTTTAGTTGGGTATTTAGTGAGGAAAAGGGAGATGACCGAAACATGGGTTTTAGTGAAATTCCAGTGGTCGAGGTGATGGGTTGGCTCGACGTTGCCTGAGGAGGTGACTTGGACGATGTGGAAGCTAAGAAAAAGGGCATGGCATTTTATAATAAAGTGTGGCGTCGAGGGGAGGTCGTTTTAGGGCTTAGGGCTTGTTTGTGGCAGAGTTCGGTTTCGAGTGAACTTCGACAGTGAGAAGAGGAGAGAAGGGTGTGGTATGGAGGGAAAAGCAATGGCAGGTGGTGGCGAACGTTTTGGCGACGTTTAGTGGTGATGGCAGTATATGGTGGCGATGAGGGGTGTTTGGGTAGTGACATCTCATTCAATTTTGGGTCTGGAGTTGTTTTTTGCCTTTCAAACTGGGTTGTTCATGTTGTCTCCATGAGTGGTCGAGACAAGATGGTCGAGGGTGATAGGGAGAGTTAGTCAGCGGCGTGGGTTCGGTCTTCGATGATACGTGCACGTGCACGATTGTGTGCACTAACATATGGGTCAGGGAAATATGAAGAGGAGAGAAAGTGTAGCAGGGGAAGAAAGGTAAGGGAAGAAGGTAGGGAAGTTTTGGGCCTGCTTTTACTTCCTAGGTCGAACGTATGGGATGGGTTTATTTTTTCATAAAAAAAAAAAGTGAAGGGAATTAGTAAAGGATTATATGTTAATAACCTTTAAACTTAAAATCATTGTTTCCCCTTTGTTTTAAAATCCAATTAAGTGAGGTGGTAATCCTACCACCTAATATTTTATTCTAAGTTAAGTTTGTTAGATTTCTATAAAATAAAATTTAATTATTTTGTCATAATTTAAGTGCGTTAACAATAAAATCCTTATTTAATTAAAACGTAGGATAATGGGTAAATTAGTTATCAAGTGGATAATTAATTAAAGTGTTATGTGATTTAATCATATGTTAACCAATGAAATTAGTATTAAATGAATTGTTTAATTATAATTAACTAAAAATAAATAGTTTTATAATCTCTTTAATCATTATGTAGTTTGGTTCAAAAATATAAAATGGATTCGGTTAAGTATAGTTAATAAATCCTGATGTGCGAACTGTTTTGATATTGATTATTAATCGTGAATTTAGTTAATGATTTATGCTTTGGGTTATTGCTCTTGAATATTTATTTTCGATTGTTCTTATTTATTCCATTAAGTAACAAAACGAATTAAAATGACTAGAATATAGCACCGATACGTTTTATTTGAAGTAAACATATGTAATAAATTCCTATATGTGGATGTTGACACCTTGAATATGAATTGTTTATTAAAATGACTTGGACATTTAAAATTTATCGTTTTGAGATCGAAGAGATTGGGATTAGATATTAGTGTTATCCGAAACCACTTCACTTTAATAATCACCACGAGCCTTTATGGTTCTGATTATAGAGTCTAATATGCATAAATTGAATTAATTTAACAAATTCGGTTATTTTAATAAGTTTTTTGTACTTAGACACTATTATAATACCACTGGATTTACTATAAAAGTGTTTTTGGTTATCGTAAGATAAAAACTCATCGTGTTTATGTATGACATGGCCTTATGAGTTACCTTTGTTTTCAAGGGATTTTGATAACTTTAGTATTTCAACTTAAGTGTGTTTACTCACGCTGGTTTCCAGCCAGACTCGGGTGTTACTTTATTATAATTCCCGGGTTAGACCGATTATTACAATTTCAAGTTAGACGCTTTTGGAGCTCAAGAATCGAGCTGGATGGCAAAGGCGTATCACATGTAGTTTGATTATTTCCGCTATGTATTGTGAGCCATATATTTAGTATTTGGAGGACAAGTTAATATAACTGTCTAGGTTTATATGTTGATGGTTGTACTCTGATAATTGGTATGTATATTAACAGTTACAGTTTTTCTTTTGTATAAAATGCTGTTATTGTATATTATATTTTGTTCCGCTACGATTGTGAAATTCAGTGCTATTCTATTTCTTCTTCTATCTTTTTATTTGTAACCCTAATAACCTGGTATTTTCAGCACTCGATTGCTAGGCACTCTATACAATCAACGTATTAGTGTTGATTTTTTGGGTCGAAAATCACCCGATCGTTACACGTGGTATCAGAGCAGAACGTTAAGCGAGAAGCTTAGCGCTGGTGGGGATTAGTCTAGAGATAGGGTCAGTAGTACCCTAGAATGAGTTGAGTGTATTATATATGAGAGCGTACTTGTTATTTTCATTTACAAATGATTTTAAAAACGATTTAAAAATAATTTTATATATGATTATACTTTAATATAAAAAGAAATACTTTTTCTAAATTATTATAGTATATTGAGGCGGTCAGTTGTTATTATTATAATCAAATAAAGATTATAAAATTTAAATGGTTACATGCATATATAACTAAATAGAAATTTGGGTAAGAATGAATTATGCAAATGGGTTAAGCTGAAGATAGATTCAAAACAGGATTTAAATCCTAGAAGTTTTAGAAGTGTTTTACAAAGTGTTTAGCCAGATTATATTTTATACAGAAATAATTTTTTAGGAAATTATTGTGGAATATATGGTTTGTTTGGTTTCTAGATATGATAATACTGATTATTATAATAAAATTGGCTATTTTGAAGCTGTTTATTACAAATTAAACAATGATAAAACATGGTGAAATGTTTTAAGGAAGTAGAATTGTATAAGCATAATTTATAAATGTGAATTATAAATTAAAATGGATCTAAACTGTGAGGTTTTGAATCTAAGTCCCGAAATGTGTTTCAAGATGTTTAAAGAAATAATAAATAATACTATTTATAATATATTTTGATATGAAATTTTTTGTTTTGAAAACTAGGGTTGTTTTTAAAATTCCGCAGAATTTGTTTTGAATAAAAAACCAAAGTTGGTTAAAATTAAAAGTGTGATTTGTCATATAAATGGGGTAGATATGTGCATATGTGTGTGTATACATATACATATAAATGATTTCAAGGTGATTTGAAATAAATAACAGGGTGTTTGAATTCTGGGATTCCCATTGAAATGAGAAGTGTAACTAAAGGAAAATAAGTTTTTGAATTTGTAAGTGGAAAATGATGTTAATAAGAAAAGAAATATGGACATTTAAATTAGGAAGGTAAATTTTTTAATTGAGTAAGACAAATGGATTGAAGGAATTAGAAATTAACTCAGGCCAAGTTTAATAGTTTTGACTTATAACCTAAAATTGGAAATTTCAAGGTGAAATTAAAATATAAATTATGGAAGTTAAATAAATTAAATTGTAAAAAGAAAAGGTATAGATTTGATAAGAGTTGCAAAAGAAGTTATGAATTATTTCAAAACAATTTTTGAAATAAAATGGGTTTCGAATTTTGAAATTAGGGATAGATGCTACTGATTGATGTTTTAGACGATTTGGATGTTTATTTATTTTGATATATCTTGCTATCATCAAGTACATTATTTATATGATATAAAACCGTACATCGAATTATTTCGAATAAATTAAGAAAAAGGTTGAAATCACGTATACCTATGACATTTATTTCGTATCCAAATGACATATATCTAGCCTTCAAATTATTTGATATTATCCAAATAATTTTGATTTCAAGAAATAAAATTGAATTTATGGAAATGGGATCATTTTTGAACTAGAGTTTGAAAAAAAATTGAACTTGTCAACCGGAAGTGTTTAAAGAATTAGATTTGATAATTTGAAGTTATAATTGAGAAATCAATTAAATTCCAAAAAAATACTTATTTAAAAAAAAGATTTGAACTCTTACTCGAACCTTGAAGTAAATCCATGTAAAAGTAATTTAAATGGATATTTCAAAATTTGGGCTCGGAATTGATTTGTTTTCAAAGATTTGGATTTTTTAAGTTGAATACTGAAGGTTAATTTGATTTAAGTGATTAAATCGATATTTTGAAAATCAAATTCGAATTTATGTAAATCAAAATGGATAAAATTTGAAAATTGAATTGAAATTAATTCAAATTGCAATTGAATTTAATTGAATTAATTCGAATTGAAATCGAAATTGAATCGACTTAAATGAAAATGGAAATTGAAATCGATTTGGATTATAAGATTGGGAATTGAATTAATTTGACTTTGGAATTATTTTCAAATAAACTATTTTTATATAATCTATTTAAAATCTATCTTCTTAAATTTTCAAATTATTTCGATTTTCCATGCTATTTTACTATACAAACCATTCTTAAAAGACAAACTATCTTGTATTTACTATTTTAAAACTATCCAAGCAATTTTCTAAATTCAGACTAGTCAGAGTGGCAATTATTTATATTTATATCATGGATTTAAATACAAATTGGGTTAAATTGAAGTTATAACCCAAATGGAAATTCGAAGCAATTTTGAATTGGAACCGAAATCGAGATATTAAGGAAAAAATGATTTGAAGTGAAAAAGTATGTTTTGAGTAAATATGATGATTTTAAAATGAAGATTGAATAGCTACTGTAACTAAGATTTACTTTATAATAAGTAAGAAATGTTACAAATAACTTTGTAAAGCAACCGAACTTGGAGGATTTTTGATTTGGGTTTAATGAGATTATATATATTAATTATATATTCAAACTCCACTTATTGAGTTTATAGCCAAAGGGAAATGATTATAGAAGGTACTTGTAAATACTAGATGGATTTTATATAAATATGAAGTAGACTCAGAAATTATTGGTCCTAAAATTGTTCGAGTTGAAAAGAATGATCTTATATGCATATGAAATTGAGATAGTTTTGGAACCTATTGATTTTTGAAGACATTTCATTTTGGCAAATAATTGATTTAGGAGATTGGGTAAACCGAATTTAAAAACTATCGATTAAAAATATAGATTTTAGATAAAATTTATATATGATACATATGAACTGTATGATTTGAAAGGTAATATATATATATATATATATATATAATTTGATGTGTTTTGAAACCAAAAGTATGGAAAGGCAACCCGACGAAAGTGGAAACTTAGAGCAGGAGATCCATTGGGTTGTTCTACCTAGGAATCCACATGGTTGGATCAATGAGAATTGGGATCCTAGAAGACACCCGGACAAAATTCATGAGTTCCTGGAGATCATTTGTTTGTATAACGTAAATCAAGGGGTATTATACCTATAGTTACATTTGGTTTTGCTATGATTGCAACTTAACCTTTATGCAACTGCAATCTATCATGGTTCCATTGCTTAATTCGGGAGGCAGCGACTGCCTACAATTTACGTTTGATTTCGCTGTGATAGTGACGTAAGATCGGTAGATTGTGATCCATGCAGTTTGGTCCAATAGCGTAATTCGGGAGGCAACGATTGCCTACAGTCTACGTTTGATTTGATAGTGATGTAACATTGGTAGATTATTATCTATGTGGTTTGGTTCCATAGCGTGATTTGGGAGGCAGTGGTTGCCTACAGTCTACGTTGGGTTTCACTGGGATAATGATGCAACCTTTGTGTAGCTGCGATCTTTGTGGTTTAGTTTCATTTAATAGCATAATTCAAGGGGCGGAGGTTGCCTATAGACTACTTACGGTTTTGTTGTGATACCAATGCATCCTTTGTGTAGCCGCGGACTATTATGTCCCATGGCGTAAGTCGAGAGGTGCTGATGCCTACAATTTACCTATGATTTCGTGGGGATGGCGACGCAATCATCTAGTTAACTGTGATCCATGGTGGTAAGAAGGAAGGGGGAGATACTTTCCATATCATTTTTGAAAAAGTTTTCAAGTATTTTCACTGGGTGTTGAAACGGGTCTACTAAGTACTTAGAGATTTTCAGTCCTACGCCTGGTCAACGTATGACTAAAGTTTTTTAAGAACGAGAATGGACTTGTTAAGACATCGAGTTATGAAAAATGTTTTAATGTAAAACTAGTTTGGTAACACTATGTAGTTTAAGTGTATGTATTTTTAAATGAAAGAGTAAGGAGTTTAAAATGTTTAAATATGATTATATAATGATATACATCAAAATTCAAATTCTCACTTCGTCCCTTTTCGAGGATGAAAAGATCTAAGGGGGGAGGAATGTAACTACCTGGATTTTTAGCCATCTGATTTTAGGATGATTATCTAATTTTAATTTTTGAAATATTAATTTTCTTTGATATTTAGAATATCTAAATGTTTAAATTGATAAAACTATATTCAAATTTAAAATGAAATTTCCGTATATGACCAATTTTATAGAAATATGTTTACAAACTCCACCATTAAAATTTAAGGCAGAATATCAATTTTTGTTAATATGCATAAGCTTTATGATGATTAAAAACATATATATATAAGCATATAAGTGTTTATATATATATATATGCCCATATAAAGTAATGTGTATGAAAGTTTGTATAAATTTAAGTATGTATATGGTGATAAAAAGAGATATAAGTATGTATATGTACGTTTGTATAAGAATATATACACACACACACAATGTACATACTTTATGATCAAACTTTTAAACTGTGTAGGTATGTATTTTAATATGTGGAAATATGATAAGATAAGTATGTAATTGTATATGTATGCATATTTACACACATATATATAGAATTATTTATGATAATATATTGTAAATGTATGCAAATCCATATATACATACCTGCATATACACGTATATATAAAACATAAAAGAACATTATCATGGCAAAACCTCAACCCAAGGCATGAAATATATCTCGTCAAGCACATAAGAACTCAAATCACTCAAGTTTTGAAGTCAATCTTATTTTCAAATCAAGTCATATTTTCAAACCAAAATAAGAAAAAATAAAATAAAAAGCAATTAAAGAACTGTTCATAAACAAAGGCTTCAGTCTTCTTGTGACCACTCTCTCTATATAAACGTATATCATTCTAGCTCAAAACATTAAAGGAAAAAAAAAACAAAGTGCTACCATATAAACAAAAGGAATCAATACGGTAAAATCTAGAAGCTAGAACAAAAGAGAAGCGGTATTCATCCATTTGTTACAGTAAGTAAAACTAAACTCTTACTCACTGGAATAGTTTGTATGCATTTATATATTTGTGAAATTGAATAAAATCTTATATTTGTCAATTATTCTTGTGCTAAAAAGTATTATGCTTAAAAAAATATGTGTTTAGTCATATTGTATACTCTGTAACTCAAGAGACATGAACAATGCCTCTGTTCCTTTGAAAAGTTTATATCTTACAACTTTAAAAATCATTTTTTCCCGATCCAGTTGGTTTTAGATTATGATTACAAAAGGAAAATGGATTGGTTTTTAACGTAGATTATCCTAAAATTTGTTTCACCAAGTATGTTGAAGCACAGAGGGAGAAAAGTTCAATTTACAGTAACCAACTTATAAATGATCAAAATTTGAATATCGTAAGTTAATCCTTTGATTACATGAATGTGGTTGTTATTCAAAATGATGATTTTTGAAAGTAAATTGATGATTTATAGTTGTGTATTTCGTGAGGAAAAAGGAGATGATCGAAAAAGGGGTTTTGGTGAAATTCCGGTGGTCAAAGCGATAGGTTGGCTCGACGTAGACTAAGGAGGTGACTTTGATGATGGGGAAGCCAAGAAAAATGGCATGGCATTTTATAGTGATGTGTGGCATCGAGGGAAGGTAGTTTTATGTAACGATCTCGAGTTTTAAATTATTTTAAATTGATAATTAAATTAATTTTTGATTCAAAATTATGAAGTTGTTTGAATTTTTCAAGTTCAATATGAGAAATATATTTGAATTAAATTTGAATTGGGATCTATAAATAATGTAAAGGAAATTTTGCTTTGAAAATTTAAAATAAACAATTAATTTAGAAATAGAAAAAAGAATATATACATGATGAATTATAAAAATATATGCATATTCGTGCACAAAGATAATAAGTTGAGTGTGTCGACACAAAGTAAATCAACATTAAATGTTTTCATCTTAGCCACCATCATATAAACATACAAATACAAACAAAAAACTTTAATTTATAAATATTTATGCAAAGAATACCCAAAACATAGCTGCACCCACCACAAAGAAGCTTTGTCAAAGATAAAGTGCGAACAAACAAATTAAAATATAAATAAGCAAAAGCAAAAAGAATTAATATGAGTGGGTATAAAGCGAATATAAAACAAAAGTATATAGGCTGTAGCTTATAAGGCAAGTAAAAGAAACAAAGAGATATAAAACAAAGATCAGGTTGAACATGAGAAAAGAAAGATGTGTACTAGCTTATAAAACAAAACAAAGACCAGGAAGAAAAACAAAAGCATGAAGACAATAAACATGTATTTAACTAAAGCAAAGTACAAAGAAAAGTAATACAAAATCATCTCCGCACAATCAAATAAAAGCAAGATAAGTATGGCTGAAGTAAACAAATTGTACAAAATAGTGTATACCCTACTGCACAAACATATGAACATCCCTGTAAACCTATATTGGATATCAACTTCTCATTAATGCTTTCAACCTCAGCCATGAGGTATATCATATCAGCCTAGATCTTGTTTAATAAATCAACTTCTTTATTCCATTTCGTTCAGCAAGGTTGAGTATTACAGGGAGATAAACATCACTATATCTAATAAACTTAAACAAGTTCAATTTATTCAACAAAGAAAAACAAGCCTGCAGTTTTCAATGTAGAGAAGGAACTCCGTTCTTCCTTTTGAAACATAGGTGAGTAACACTTTTTAGAAACTTAAAGATAATCTGGATTGCATGCTACTCCTTGAAACAATATGTTCATATGAATTTCACGCATTATCTGTGTATATATGCAAGTGTGTGTATACCGTGTATTTCCTATTGTGTTCCCAGCCTCAAATTTCATTCAAAATTTATGTTCTATAAATCTAGGTATAAATAAAACTTAGGATTTTAACAATTCATGTTTGTTTAAGTACAAAGTAAGGTTTAAAAAAAATTAATTAAGTTAAATAGATTGGTATATTGCTCTGGGAATCAGGATAACAGAGCAAAACTTTAATATAGTTAAAAATTTAAGTTTCTTGTTTTACGAATTCATGTATATAATTTGAATACTTACACTTAAACATGATTTCTAAAGCTAAAATCACAAATTTTAGATTATGGGTGAAAGAGCAGTTTGGGTTTGCCTGATCTTCTTTGATTTGGTGATCTGTGGTGATCTATTGTGATGTAGGGTCAGGATTTTGTTTGGTGAAGGAATGATAAACGTGGTTTGCGGGAAAAATGACCGGAGGTGATGGAAGCGACGGTGGCGTCGGCGGCGAGGGATCAAATTTTTTAAACCTAGTTTTAACAAGGGGTCGCAAGTTGATTCGTTCTTCCTCCATGATGCATCGATTTTGTCGTGGTTAAAGGAGAAGGTAGAGGGGACATGGTGGAGTTATGGCCGGAGTTTCACGTTTTCTGGTGATGGGTGTCGCGAGTACGGCGCGTTGACAGGTGGGGAGGATTCTGTCTCGAGTTTCCAGGTTTGGGGTTTTAACTCGATTTTGATATTGAGTAGATCTTGGAGTCTTTGGTGATCGAGATCGATTTGAGTGATGATAGCCGATGCGGGGAGGTGATCGAAGTTAGTCGGTGATGGAAGTAGTCACGGTGCACGTGCACCGTGCATGTTGAAGCACTGATGAACTTTGGGTTTGGGGAGGAGGTGCACTCAGGTTGAGCTCGAGTTATTCCAACAATTGACTCGAAGCAAGAGATGGAAAGACTCGAAGCAATTTGCTTTTCCTCGGGGTAATTTTAACAGGTTTCAGGTTTTTGTCAACCTGAAGGAAGTTTGGATTTAAAACAAATTTAAATGAAATCTAAGATTTTGAGTTGGATTTAAATAAAGTTTAGATCTAGTATGGAGTTTGGATCCAAATAAACTTTTGAATCTTAATGTTTTGAAATGAAGTTTTTTTTTTAAATTTAAATTTAAAAATCAAAGTTAAATCAAAAAAAATTATGGATTCCTGTCTCTTTGAATTCAAAATTTGGGAATTTAAATTAATTTTTAAATCTGAATTGTTTTAGACGAGCTAACTCAAATAGTTTTTTTAAGGAAAAAAACAAAAGAAAATTTGTTTCCAGATAAATATTTGAAAAGGATTTTAAATGAAAAATTAAACAAATTTTTTAAAGTTAGATTTGCAAATTAGAATGTAATGTGTTTTCAAATCTTAAATTATAAAATAAAAATTTAAATAATTTAGTTAGAACTTTTCTTATATAGGTTTATAAGTTGATATTTAAATTGGTTAATATTTAAATATATATTCATCTTGAATCTTAAATTCAAATGGTTTGAAAATAAGATTGGTTTAAAGTGAAAAGCTTTTGAAATGGAATTTCAAAGATGAAATTTATTTAGAATAACTTGATTGAGTTTTGAAATTTAAATATTTTGATTTAAATTTGAATTCAATATTTGAAATTGAATTCTATATTCAGTATTTATGATATTAAGTGGTATACAAGTTTATATGGGTTTTAAACCATTTTATGGTGTTGTTTTTGGGAATTTGAATTAACCCAAAGATTTTAACTTGTATAAATGAGATCGAATTTCTCCGAAACGAAAACTACTTGTTTTCAAATAAAAATAACTTTAATTTAAAGAAAGGATTTCCAAATTGGGTTGAAAAGTTTCAAGTTTGAATTGGAATTGTTTTGAAAGGCTATGAATGAATCTTTGGAAATGATTTTGAAAGCTATAAGTTGAATCTTGATTTAAAGATTCAACAAGTTAATCGAATTTTGAAAGCTATGAGTTAAATCTTTGATTTAAAGATTTAACGAATTAATCCAATTGGAATGGAAATTGTTTTGAAGTCTATGAATTGATCTTTGTGAAATAAATCTTTTTGTAATATAAAGATTTGAAATGGTAATTGGTTTAAACCATTTGAAATGGGAAGTTTTTGGGTTTTAAGTTGTGACTTAATTGAAATCCCAATATCCATATGTGTTTGAAATACCGCGCTCACTGTTCGGTTTAGCCGGGAGAGGACCTTTGTGTTATATATCCCATTCCGAATATGTGATACGTCGTTATGGATAGCATTTGAAGACCGGTGGTGAAGACCGGATATTTTCGTAAACGAAAGGACAACTCGTCGAACGTCTTTGCATCGACTGGTCGCCGGTATAGAGACTCCATATGTGATGGGAAGTCCGAACGCGATTAGTGAATATCCGGATTGCAAGGACTTCTTTTGAAGTGCCTTCGGTTCTGTCCGAACCCGAAACAGACTTGTATGGTTACATGTCTGACATTACATTTTGAGATATAAAGCAGATTTCTTTCAAATACATTTCTGTTGGTGGCGGAGAATTTATTCTCTTAGCTTAACACCCTTCTCTGAGACATATGCGCTCAGAGGTTATGTAGTTGAAGGTTATCAACGATATATTCCCAATTTGGTAATGTGGCATGCTGAGTGCTGCTGATCATTTGTTGATCAAAGCGTGACGTTAGTAAAAAGCGTAGCTTTGTGGACAAGACTTCGTCAAACCTCATACCCCGGAATGGTCGAAACAGGAAAGATGCGGCAAGGTTATTGGGGGTAGCTCCCCTTAGGTTATGTTCATTTCCTTCTGGAAAAGGGTGGTATCATGGTATGGAGCCCAGATACTTACTCTTGTTGAAACACTTTATTTATTACTGTGTGATGTTGGTTATCGAGCGCTCGGATAAAGGTCCTAAAGGACCGGGGGATGGCATACTCGTGTCAGTAGTTACCCAGTTAGGGGTAACCCGGCCTTGTGTTGGCAGAGATCCGGTTAGGTTCTCGGGACGTCCTTCCAGAGGCGTTTCCATGTGGCAATGGGAAGTTCCTTGGCCTGACCATTTGTTGGAAATCCAAAGAAACAATACGAACCTTTACGATTGCAAATTGTAGAACCTGCCTCCTCAGGAGGTAGCTATAGCGGGCATAATATAATGGTACCTATGCTGGCTAAGATTTATATTCTACTTTCGAAATGTTTTCTACACTATGCACTAATAATAATAATCAAATGATTTGATTTTACGTAGTAAGCATCTTTGACTAATTAAGAAGAAATCTCCTCCGAGTCTGCGTTTGCATTGTGTGTGTGGTGGGAGGTCTTATGGTAGTTACATTTTCAAAAAGCATTGCGAATTGACTTTAAAAATCTTTTGTTGTTTTTTTTAAAAGATGAACTGTTTTTGTTGCTCACACCAGTCCCACGACTGATCCGAAGTTTATTGTTTCTTTCCTAAACTCTGGGTGTTCATTATTTTCTACACGAGCAGTCCAGAGTTGTGTTTTTCAGATAGTCGGGTTTAGTAGATTATCTGGAGTTAGTTCAGTCTTTGATCACACCAGTCTTGCTTAGCTTAGTGCAAGGTTATTGGGAGTTCGAGCTATTTCGGAATTGGAGCTTTGGAGATGGAGATTATCCGCTGCTGGGGTTATCGTTTTCTTTTCGGCTGCTATTTCTTGTACCATATCTCTGATGTATATTGATATTCATTGTATCATTCTGTTGTATCCGATATTGTATCTGCGTTGTATATCAATGTATTATTTCTTTTATTTCTTCTTTGTTATTTACTTGATGTTGTTATAAGCTCCGGCGAATCGGATTTGAACTGTCGAATCTACGGCATTCGGGTACGAATGTGGTATGGATGTCGATTTTCAAATGGGAAAAATCAGTGTCGTCACATTTGGTATCAAAGCTAAGGTAGAACTTTAGCTCAGGAGTATAATAAATTAAGTAGTTCATTAGAGATAGGGTGAAGTATCCCTAGAATGAGTATATCCCTAAGATATCCGTTTGAAAGCCTCAGTAAATTCTCTTGATGTCCACTGGTAGTGAGTATGAGTGTAAGAAGAAGACGAGATAGTGGACAGGGGAATACGACTATAATTGGTCAATACTCTGTAACAACAGTGGAAACAACTTCCTCTATCAATTTCCTTTGATTCATCTTTTCAAGTTCTTTGATTGTTTCGTACCAGTTTCAAGTATAAGTTTTCGGTATGATGGTGGCTCTACGAATCATTGTATGAAAATTTTTACTTCGTATCTTCATCAATTTCTTTTCAGTTTTTCGTTTTAAACTTTAATGAATTTGAAATTTGGAATAGAAATTTTGAATAAATTGGAAATTTTAAATTGAGTTAAATTGATTTATAGAATATGAAGGATAATTTGAATTGAATCGATAAAACGATTTCGTTTAAAACCAAATTTGAAATTCTATTGTAATTTCTTGGGTCCGATATGTTCCAAGAATGGTTAGTTATCCCTTCGAACTAACCAATGCCACTGCATATTTTGTAGATCTGAATAACCCGAGTATCTTGTGAAGTGTAAAATGGATTCGTTCTCGTATCTATTGTTGATATTCTGATTTGGTGAGCCAAATGCAGAATTGATATCCAGATTGATCTAAACAGATATTTCTCTATCTTTCACCTATCTTAGTTATCTCTCTCTGGCGAATTTCAAGGACGAAATTCCTTTTAAGGGGGGAAGTCTGTAACGATCTCGAGTTTTAAATTATTTTAAATTGATAATTAAATTAATTTTTGATTTAAAATTATGAAGTTGTTTGAATTTTTCAAGTTCAATATGAGAAATATATTTGAATTAAATTTGAATTGGGATCTACAAATAATGTAAAGGAAATTTTTCTTTGAAAATTAAAAATAAACAATTAATTTAGAAATGGAAATAAGAATATATATATATATATATATGATGAATTATGAAAATATATGTATATTCATGTACAAAGATAATAAGTTGAGTGTGTAGACACAAAGTAAATCAACATTAAATGTTTTCATCTTAGCCACCATCATGTAAACATACAAATACAAACAAAAAAAACTTTAATTTATAAATATTTATGCAAAGAATACCCAAAACATAGCTGCATCCACCACAAAGAAGCTTTGTCAAAGACAAAGTGCGAACAAACAAATTAAAATATAAATAAGAAAAAGAAAAAAGAATTAATATGAGAGTGTATAAAACAAATATAAAACAAAAGTATGTAGGCTGCAGCTTATAAGGCAAGTAAAAGAAACAAAGAGATATAATACAAAGATCAGGTTGAACATGAGAAAAGAAAGATGTGTACTAGCTTATAAAATAAAACAAAGACCTGGAAGAAAATCAAAAGCATGAAGACAATAAACATATATTTAACTAAAGCAAAGTAAAAAGAAAAATAATACAAAATCATCTCAGCACAATCAAATAAAAGCAAGATAAGTATGGCTGAAGTAAACAAATTGTACAAAATAGTGTATACCCTACTGTACAAACATATGAACATCCCTGTAAACCTATATTTGATATCTACTTCTCATTAATGCTTTCAACCTCAGCCACGATGTATATCATATCAGGCTAGATCTTGTTTAATAAATCAAAGAGAATTGCATCACCCTATACATTCTTTCCAATATATCAATATCAACTTCTTTATTCCATTTCGTTCAACAATATTGAGTATTACAGGGAGATAAACATCACTATATCTAATAAACTTAAACAAGTTCAATTTATTCAACAAAGAAAAACAAGCCTGCAGTTTTCAATGTAGAGAAGGAACTCTGTTCTTCCTTCTGAAACACAGGTGAGTAACACTTTTTAGAAACTTAAAGATAATCTGGATTGCATGCTACTCCTTGAAACAAAATGTTCATATGAATTTCAAGCATTATCTATGTATATATGCAAGTGTGTGTATACTGTGTATTTCCTATTGTGTTCCCATCCCCAAATTTCATTCAAAATTTATGTTCTATAAATCTAGGTATTAATAAAACTTAGGATTTTAACAACTCATGTTTGTTTACGTATAAAGTAAGGTTAAAAAAAATTAATTAAGTTAAATAGATTGGTATATTGCTCTGGGAATCAGGATAACAGAGCAAAACTTTAATATAGTTAAAAATTTAAGTTTCTTATTTTACGAATTCATGTATATAATTTGAATAGTTACACTTAAACATGATTTCTAAAGCTAAAATCACAAATTTTAGATTATGGGTGAAAGAGCAGTTTGGGTTTGCCTGATCTTCTTTGATTTGGTGATCTTTGGTGATCCATTGTGATGTAGGGGTCAGGATTTTGTTTGGTGATGGAATGATAAACTTGGTTTGCAGGAAAAATGACCGGAGGTGATGGAAGCGATGGTGGCGAGGGATCAAATTTTTTAAACCTATTTTTAAAGAGGGGTCGCAAGTTGATTCGTTTTTCCTATATGATGCATCGAGTTTGTAAGGGTTAAAGGGGAAGTTAGAGGGGACATGGATGTAGTTATGGTCGGAGTTTCACGTTTTCTCGTAATGAGTGTCGCGAGTACGGCGCATTGATAGGTGGGGAGGGTTCTGTCTCGAGTTTCCAGGTTTGGGGTTTTAACTCGATTTTGATTTCGATTTGATCTTGGAGTCTCTGGTGATCGAGATCGGTCTGAGTGATGATTGCCGATGCGGGGAGGTGGTCGAAGTTGGTCGGTGATGGAAGTAGTCACGGTGCACGTGCACCGTGCATGTTGAAGCACTGATATTAAATGAAGTTTGTTTTTAAAATGAAGTTTGTTTTTTTTTTTAAATTTATGTTTAAAAATCAAAGTTAAATCAAAAAAAAAATTACGGATTCAAGTCTCTTTGAATTCAAAATCTGGGAATTTAAATTAATTTTTAAATCTGAATTGTTTTAGACGGGTTAACTCAAATAGTTTTTTTAAAGAAAAAAACAAAAGAAAATTTGTTTCCAAATAAATATTTGAAAAGGATTTTAAACGAAATTGTCTAAAGTTAGATTGGCAAATTAGAATGTAATGTGTTTTCAAAGCTTAAATTATAAAATAAAAATTTAAATAATTTAGTTAGAACTTTTCTTATATAGGTTTATAAATTGATATTTAAATTGGTTAATATTTAAATATATATTCATCTTGAATCTTAAATTCAAATGGTTTGAAAATAAGATTGGGTTTAAAGTGAAAGCTTTTGAAATGGAATTTCAAAGATGAAATTTATTTAGAATAACTTGATTGAGTTTTGAAATTTAATTATTTTGATTTAAATTTGAATTAAATATTTGAAATTGAATTCTATATTCAGTATTTATGATATTAAATGGTATACAAGTTTATATGGGTTTTAAACCATTTTAAGGTGTTGTTTTTGGGAATTTGAATTAACCCAAAGATTTTAACTTGTATAAATGAGATCAATTTCTCCGAAACAAAAACTACTTGTTTTCAAATAAAAATAACTTTCATTTAAAGAAAGGATTTCCAAATTGGTTGAGAAGTTTCAAGTTTGAATTTAAATTATTTTGAAAGGCTATGAATGAATCTTTTGAAATGATTTTGAAAGCTATAAGTTGAATCTTGATTTAAAGATTCAACAAGTTAATCGAATTTTGAAAGCTATGAGTTAAATCTTTGGTTTAAAGATTTAACGAATTAATCCAATTGGAATGGAAATTGTTTTGAAGTCTATGAATTGATCTTTGTGAAATAAATCTTTTTGAAATATAAAGATTTGAAATGGTAATGGGTTTAAAACCATTTGAAAAGGAAAGTTTTTGGGTTTTATGTTGTGACTTAATTGAAATCCTAATATCCATATGTTTTTGAAATACCGCGCTCACTGTTCGGTTTAGCCGGGAGAGGACCTTTGTGTCATATATCCCATTCCGAATTGAAATTTTGAATAAATTGGAAATTTTAAATTGAGTTAAAGTGATTAATAGAATATGAAGGATAATTTGAATTGAATCGATAAAACGATTTCGTTTAAAACCAAATTTGAAATTCTATTGTAATTTCTTGGGTCCGATATGTTCCAAGAATGGTTAGTTATCCCTTCGAACTAACCAATGCCACCGCATATTTTGTAGATCTGAATAACCCGAGTATCTTATGAAGTGTTAAATGGATTCGTTCTCGTATATGTTGTTAATATTTCTGATTTGGTGAGCCAAATGCAGAATTGATATCCAGTTTGATGTAAACAGATATTTCTCTATCTTTCACCTATCTTAGTTATCTCTCTCTGGCGAATTTCGAGGACGAAATTATTTTTGAGGGGGGAAGTCTGTAACGATCTCGAGTTTTAAATTATTTTAAATTGATAATTAAATTAATTTTTGATTTAAAATTATGAAGTTGTTTGAATTTTTCAAGTTCAATATGAGAAATATATTTGAATTAAATTTGAATTGGGATCCATAAATAATGTAAAGGAAATTTTGCTTTGAAAATTAAAAATAAACAATTAATTTAGAAATAGAAATAAGAATATATATATATATGATGAATTATAAAAATATATGTATATTCATGTACAAAGATAATATGTTGAGTGTGTAGACACAAAGTACATCAACATTAAATGTTTTCATCTTAACCACCATCATATAAACATACAAATACAAACAAAACAAACTTTAATTTATAAATATTTATGCAAAGAATACCCAAAACATAGGTGCAGCCACCACAAAGAAGCTTTGTCAAAGATAAAGTGCGAACAAATATATTAAAATATAAATAAGAAAAAGCAAAAAGAATTAATATGAGAGTGTATAAAACAAATATAAAACAAAAGTATGTAGGCTATAGCTTATAAGGCAAGTAAAAGAAACAAAGAAATATAATACAAAGATCAGGTTGAACATGAGAGAAGAAAGATGTGTACCAGCTTATAAAATAAAACAAAGACCTGGAAGAAAAACAAAAGCATGAAGACAATAAACATATATTTAACGAAAGCAAAGTACAAAGAAAAGTAATACAAAATCATCTCAGCACAATCAAATAAAAGCAAGATAAGTATGGCTGAAGTAAACAAATTGTACAAAATAGTGTATATCCTACTGTACAAACATATGAACATACCTGTAAACCTATATTTGATATCAACTTCTCATTAATCCTTTCAACCACAGCCACGATGTATATCATATCAGCCTAGATCTTGTTTAATAAATCAAAGAGAATTGCATCACCCTGTAAATTCTTTCCTATATATCAATATCAACTTCTTTATTCCATTTCATTCAGCAATATTGAGTATTACAGGGAGATAAACGTCACTATATCTAATAAACTTAAACAAGTTCAATTTATTCAACAAAGAAAAACAAGCCTGCAGTTTTCAATGTAGAGAAGGAACTCTGTTCTTCCTTCTGAAACACGGGTGAGTAACACTTTTTAGAAACTTAAAGATAATCTGGATTGCATGCTACTCCTTGAAACAATATGTTCATATGAATTTCAGGCATTATTTGTGAATATATGCAAGTGTGTGTATACTGTGTATTTCCTATTGTGTTCCCAGCCTCAAATTTCATTCAAAATTTATGTTATATAACTCATGTTTGTTTAAGTATAAAGTTAGGTTTCAAAAAAATTAATTAAGTTAAATAGATTGGTATATTGCTCTTGGAATCAGGATAACAGAGCAAAAACTTTAATATAGTTAAAAATTTAAGTTTCTTATATTACGAATTCATGTATATAATTTGAATACTTACACTTAAACATGATTTCTAAAGCTAAAATCACATATTTTAGATTTTGGGTGAAAGAGCAATTTGGGTTTGCCTGATCTTCTTTGATTTGGTGGTCTGTGGTGATCCATGGTAATGTAGGGGTCAGGATTTTGTTTGGGGATGGAATGATAAACTTGGTTTGCAGGAAAAATGACCGGAGCTGATGGAAGCGATGGTGGCGTCGGCGGCGAGGGATCAAATTTTTTAAACCTAGTTTTAACGAGGGGTCGCAAGTTGATTTGTTCTTCCTCCATGATGCATCGAGTTTGTCGTGGTTAAAGGGGAAGGTAGAGGGGACATGGATGGAGTTGTGGCCGGAGTTTCACGTTTTCTGGTGATGGGTATCGCGAGTACGGCGCGTTGACAGGTGGGGAGGGTTCTGTCTCGAGTTTCCAGGTTTGGGGTTTTAACTCGATTTTGATTTCGAGTTGATCTTGGAGTCTCTGGTGACTGAGATCGGTTTGAGTGATGATCGCCGATGCGGGGAGGTGGTCAAAGTTGGTCGGTGATGGAATTAGTCACGGTGCACGTGCACCGTGCATGTTGAAGCACTGATGAACTTTAGGTTTTGGGGAGAAGGTGCACTCGGGTTGAGCTCAACTTATTCCAACACTTGACTCGAAGCAGGAGATGGAAAGACTCGAAACAATTTGCTTTGCCTCGGGGTAATTTTAACAGGTTTCAGGTTTTCGTAAACCTGATGGAAGTTTGGATTTAAAACAAATTTAAATGAAATCTAAAATTCTGAGTTGGATTTAAATAAAGTTTAAATCTAGTATGGAGTTTAGATCCAAATAAACTTTTGAATCTTAAAGTTTTAAAATGAAGTTTGCTTTTTTTAAATTTAAGTTTAAAATTCAAAGTTAAATCAAAAAAAATTATTGATTCAAGTCTCTTTGAATTCAAAATATGGGAATTTAAATTAATTTTTAAATCTGAATTGTTTTAGACGAGCTAACTCAAATAGTTTTTTTGAAGAAAAAACAAAAGAAAATTTGTTTCAAAATAAATATTTGAAAAAGGATTTTAAATGAAAAATTAAACAAATTATTTAAAGTTAGATTTTCAAATTAGAATGTAATGTGTTTTCAAAGCTTAAATTATAAAATAAAAATTTAAATAATTTAGTTAGAACTTTTCTTATATAGGTTTATAAATTGATATTTAAATTGGTTAATATTTAAATATATATTCATCTTGAATCTTAAATTCAAATGGTTTGAAAATAAGATTGGGTTTAAAGTGAAAAGCTTTTGAAATGGAATTTCAAAGATGAAATTTATTTAGAATAACTTGATTGAGTTTTGAAATTTAAATATTTTGATTTAAATTTGAATTAAATATTTGAAATAGAATTCTATATTCAGTATTTATGATATTAAATGGTATACAAGTTTATATGGGTTTTAAACCATTTTAAGGTGTTGTTTTTGGGAATTTGAATTAACCCAAAGATTTTAACTTGTATAAATGAGATCGAATTTCTCCGAAACAAAAACTACTTTTTTTCAAATAAATAACTTTCATTTAAAGAAAGGATTTCCAAATTGGTTGAAAAGTTTCAAGTTTGAACTGGAATTGTTTTGAAAGGCTATGAATGAATCTTTGGAAATGATTTTGAAAGCTATAAGTTGAATCTTGATTTAAAGATTCAACAAGTTAATCAAATTTTGAAAGCTATGAGTTAAATCTTTGATTTAAAGATTTAACGAATTAATCCCATTGGAATGGAAATTGTTTTGAATTCTATGAATTGATCTTTGTGAAATAAATCGTTTTGAAATATAAAGATTTGAAATGGTAATTGGTTTAAAACCATTTGAAAAGGAAAGTTTTTGGGTTTTATGTTGTGACTTAATTGAAATCCCAATATCCATATGTTTTTGAAATACCGCGCTCACTGTTCGGTTTAGCCGGGAGAGGACCTTTGTGTCATATATCCCATTCCGTATATGCGATACGTCGTTATGGATAGCATTTGAAGACCAGTGGTGAAGACCGGATATTTTCGAAAACGAAAGGACAACTCGTCGAATGTCTTTCAATCGACTGGTCCCCGGTATAGAGACTCCATATGAGATGGGAAGTCCGAACGCGATTAGTGAATATCCGGATTGCAAGGACTTCGTTTGAAGTGCCTTCGGTTCTGTTCGAACCCGGAACAGACTTCTATGGTTACATGTCTGACATTACATTTTGAGATATAAAGCAGATTTCTTTCAAATACATTTCTGTAGGTGGCGGAGAATTTACTCTCTTAGCTTAACACCCTTCTCTGAGACGTATGCGCTCAGAGGTTATGTGGTTGAAGGTTATCAGTTATATATTCCCAATTTGGTAATGTGGCATGCTGAGTGCTGCTGATCATTTGTTGATCAAAGCGTGGCGCTTGTAGAAAGCGTAGCTTTGTGGACGAGACTTCGTCGAACCTCACACCCCGGAATGGTCGAAACAGGAAAGATGCGGCAAGGTTATTGGGGGTAGTGCCCCTTAGGGTATGTTCATTTCCTTCTGGAAAAGGGTGGTATGATGGTATGGAGCCCAGATACTTACTCATGTTGAAACACTTTATTTATTACCGTGTGATGTTGGTTATCGAGCGCTCGGATAAAGGTCCTAAAGGACCGGAGGATGGCATACTCGTGTCAGTAGTTACCCAGTTAGGGGTAACCCGGCCTTGTGTTGGCAGAGATCCGGTTAGGTTCTCGGGACGTCCTTTCAGAGGCGTTTCCATGTGGCAATGGGAAGTTCCTTGGCCTGACCATTTGTTGGAAATTCAAAGAAACAATACGAACCTTTACGATTGCAAATTGTAGAACCTGCCCCCTCAGGAGGTAGCTATAGCGGGCATAATATAATGTTACCTATGCTGGCTAAGATTTATATTCTACTTTCGAAATGTTTTCTACACTATGCACTAATAATAATAATCAAATGATTTGATTTTACGTAGTAAGCATCTTTGACTAACATAAGAAGAAATCTCCTCCTAGTCTGCGTTTGCATTGTGTGTGTGGTGGGAGGTCTTATGGTAGTTACATTATCAAAAAGCATTGCGAATTGACTTTAAAAATCTTTTGTTGTTTTTTTTAAAAGAGGAACTGTTTTTGTTGCTCACACCAGTCCCACGACTGGTTCGGAGTTTATTGTTTCTTTCCTAAACTCTGGCTGTTCATTATTTTCTACACGAGCAATCTAGAGTTGGGTTTTCAGATAGTCGGGTTTAGTAGATTATCTGGAGTTAGTTCAGTCTTTGGATCAAACCAGTCTTGCTTAGCTTGGTGCAAGGTTATTGGGAGTTCGAGCTATTTCGGAATTGGAGCTTTGGAGATGGAGATTATCCGCTGTTGGGGTTATCGTTTTCTTTTCCGCTGCTATTTCTTGTATCATATCTCTGATGTATATTGATATTCATTGTATCACTCTGTTGTATCAGATATTGTATCTGTGTTGTATATCAATGTATTATTTCTTTTATTTGTGCTGTGTTATTTACTTGATGTTGTTATAAGCTCCGACGAATCGGATTTGAACGGTCAAATCTACGGCATTCGAGAACGAATGAGGTATGGATGTCGATTTTCGAACGGGAAAAATCCACGTCGTCACATTTGGTATCAAAGCTAAGGTAAAACTTTAGCTCAGGAGTATAACACATTAAGTAGTTCATTAGAAATAAGGTGAAGTATCCCTAGAATGAGTATATCCCTAAGATATCCGTTTGAAAGCCTCAGTAAATTCTCTTGCTATCCACTGATAGTGAGTATGAGTGTAAGAAGAAGACGAGATAGTGGACAGGAGAATACGACTATAATTGGTCAATACTCTGTAACAACAGTGGAAACAACTTTCTCTATCAATTTCCTTTGATTCGTCTTTTCAAATTCTTTGATTGTTTCGTACCAGTTTCAAGAATAAGTTTTCGGTATGATGGTGGCTCTACGAATCATTGTAGGAAATTTTTTACTTCGTATCTTCATCAATTTCTTATCAGTTTTTCGTTTTAAACTTTAATGAATTTGAAATTTAGAATTGAAATTTTGAATAAATTGGAAATTTTAAATTGAGTTAAATCGATTTATAGAATATGAAGGATAATTTGAATTGAATCGATAAAACGATTTCGTTTAAAACCAAATTTTAAATTCTATTGTAATTTCTTGGGTCTGATATGTTCCAAGAATGGTTAGTTATCCCTTCGAACTAACCAATGCCACTGCATATTTTGTAGATCTGAATAACCCGAGTATCTTGTGAAGTGTTAAATGGATTCATTCTCGCATCTATTGTTGATATTCTGATTTGGGGAGCCAAATGCAGAATTGATATCCAGTTTGATCTAAATAGATATTTCTCTATCTTTCACCTACCTTAGTTATCTCTCTTTGGCGAATTTCAAGGACGAAATTCCTTTTAAGGGGGGAAGTCTGTAACGATCTTGAGTTTTAAATTATTTTAAATTGATAATTAAATTATTTTTTGATTTAAAATTATGAAGTCCCACGACTGATCTGGAGTTTATTGTTTCTTTCCTAAACTCTGGGTGCTCATTATTTTCTACACGAGCAGTCTAGAGTTGGGTTTTTCAGATAGTCGGGTTTAGTAGATTATCTGGAGTTAGTTCAGTCTTTGGATCACACCAGTCTTGCTTAGCTTGGTGCAAGGTTATTGGGAGTTCGAGCTATTTCGGAATTGGAGCTTTGGAGATGGAGATTATCCGCTGCTGGGGTTATCGTTTTTCTTTTCCGCTGCTATTTCTTGTACCATATCTCTGATGTATATTGATATTCATTGTATCACTCTGTTGTATCAGATATTGTATCTGTGTTGTATATCAATGTATTATTTCTTTTATTTCTGCTATGTTATTTACTTGATGTTGTTATAAGTTCCAGCGAATCGGATTTGAACGGTCGAATCTACGTCATTCGAGTACGAATGAGGTATGGATGTGGATTTTCAAACGGGAAAAATCCACGTCATCACATTTTAGGTCTTAGGGCTTGTTTGTGTTAAGGTTCGGTTTTGTGTGAACTACGACGGTGAGAGGAGGAGGGAAGGGTGCAGTATGGAGGGAAAAGTAAGGAGATGTAGCAGCGAACGTTTTGGTGAAGTTTGGTGGTTGATGGCAGTACACGGTAGGGTTGAGGGGTGTTTGGTGGTGATGTCTTATTCGATTTTGGGTATGGAGTTGTTTTATTTTCAAACTGTGTTTTTCGTGTTATCTCCATGCGTGGTCGAGACGGGATGGTCGTGGGTGATGGGTAGAGTTGGTCGGCAGCATGCATTCGATCTTCTATGATACATGCACAGTTGTGTGCACTAACGTATGGTTCAGGGAAATATGAAGAGGAGAGAAAATGTAGCAGACGAAAAAAGGAAAGGGAAGAAGGTAGGGGAGTTTTGGGCCTGCTTTTTCTTCCTGGGCCGAACGTATGGGTTAGATTTATTTATTTTTAAAATAAAAAGTGAAGGAGACTAATAAAGGATTGTATGTTAATAACCTTTAGACATAAAAGCCTTGTTTCCCTTCTCATTTAAAATCCAATCAAGTGAGAATTTTTGTGTGGTAATCCACCTCCTAATATTTTAATCTAAATTAATTTTGTTAGCTCTGTATAAAATAAAATTTAATTATTTTATAATAATTTAAGTGAGTTAACAATAAAATCCTTATTTAATTAAATCGTAGGATAATTGGTAAATTAATTATCGAGTGGATAATTAATTAAAGTCGTATGTGACTTAATCTTATGTTAACCAATGAAATTAGTATTAAATGAATTGTTAAATTTTAATTAGCTAAAAATAAATGGTTTTATAATTTCTTTAATCATTAATTAATTTGGATTAATATTATAAAATGGATTCGCTTAATTATAGTTAATTAAATCCTGATGTGTGAATTTTTTTGATATTGATTATTGATCGTGAATTTAGTTAATGATTTTTGCTTTGGGTTATTGCTCTTGAATATTTATTTTTAATTGTTCCTATCTATGCCATTAAGTAGTAAAACGAATTAAAATGACTATAATAAAGTGTGGATACATTTTATTTGATGTAAACATATGTAATGATCACCGTTATCCGAAACCACTTTGGTTTAATAATCACCACGCACCTTTACATTCTGATTATAGAGTCTAATATGCTGAAATTGAATTAATTGAACAAATTCGATTATTTTAATAAGTATTTTATACTTAGACACTATTATAATACCATTGGATTTACTATGAAGGTGTTTTTGGTTATCGTAAGATAAAAACCCGTCGTGTTTATGTATGACGTGGCCTTACAAGTTACCTTTTTTTTGAATGATTTTGATAACTTTAGAAGCTCAATTTAAATATGTTTACTCATGCTGGTTTCCAGCGTGACTCGGGTGTTTTTTTATTGTAATGCTCGGGTCAAACCGAGTATTACAACTTTCGGTTAGGATACGTTTGGAGCTTAGGATATAAGGTAGATGGCAGAGACGTATTACAAGTATTTTGATTATATTCCAATGTATATTATAGGTTGTGTATTCAGTATTTTGAGGATAATTTACTATAACTGTCTAGGTTTATATGTTGATGGTCGTAGTCTGATAATCGGTATGTATATTAACAGTCACATGTTTTCTTTTGTATAAAAAACTATTATTATATATTATATTTTGTTCCACTACGATTGTGAGATTTTGTGTTGTTGTTATTCTGTTTCTTCTGCTATCTTTTTCTTCTTAACCCTAAAAACCTGGTATTTCCAGCACTCGATTACGTAATAGTGACGATTTTTAGAGTCAGAAATTACATGGCCGTTAGAATTTCAGTCACTGTTCATTATATTACATTGTACTACACTGTTCACTTGGAGTACGTTTCTCATTTACATTGTAGTACACTGCTCATTCTCTCATCTTGTTGCCTGCCTATGCACATCGTTGTGCACTGTGCACTACCCCTTTGCTTTCAGTCATCACTCCCTGCAAGCTTATCAACTCCACAAACATCATGCAACTACAAATATTTCTCACTGCCAACTAACATCATCATTGCACACCATCCATCTCCCAACTACTACTCTGGCAACATGACACAGTTGCCATCATTCATAAATTCCCCATTCTATAGTCATCACCGTCTAAATGTCACTCCAGTGCACTTCAATCACAACTACTTGCCCTCACATCACCAAACTACAAATCTGCCAAATACAAATAATTCACAGCACTACAAACCCCCTCTCCTAACACGCTCCACCATAACTTCAACATTGCACGTCAAAAAATTCAACAACAAACCAGCTACAACCTGTCTGGTTTCCAGTTCTTCCATTTACTTCAACATCCTCTGCATATCCACTACAAACAACTACTGCAAACATTCTCTCCATACACTGCCTTGTATACCCTCCTTCAATTGTCATATATCATACAATTTCATCCAAAACTGCCTTAACAATCTCATTTAAACTATACAAATACATAATCCACCCTGCCGCATCACCTTGCTTCTCGGACCATACTTCTCCTTCACTTCACCATCATTCACCATCCTCTAACACTCACAACAATTCTCCACTACACACAGTGACAACTACCATCCCACTATTGCTGCTACATTCATCCATTTTAACGAAACTGTGATACCATCTGTTAACCCGCCTTTTTACAGGGCTACGGACAGCCGGGTTTAACTTAATCGACCGCATGTTCGTCAAGGCTGGTGTACGATGGGCTCAGCCCACTGGATGGATGGATGACGTAACGCACTTGAAAGATAGAAATTGGATTGGACAGAGATGGGTCGACTATAATTTGGGTCAAGGAAACGTGGTTCGGTCTGGAAGTCGGATGCTATTTGGCATTGGAGTGAGAAGAGGTTCACTCAACAGTGGACTAAGGTCGTTCAGCACAAACCTCACTCGGCATTCTCCCCTCGCTCGGCAGAAGCCCCGCTCGGCATTTGGGTCGTTTGACACACATTGGTAGTTCGACATTCGGGTCGTTCGGCACTCGAAGGTTGTTCGGCATTTGGGTCGTTCGGCACTCATTGGTGGTTCAGCATTCCAGCAGCAACCGGCATTCAGTAGTGCTCGACATGCAGGAGCGCTCGGCATTTAGAAGCGCTCAGCATTCGAAGATCGTTCGGCATGATGGGCGCTCGGCATCAGAAACTTTCCGGCATCAAACATGGTTCGGCATCAGACATGGTTTGGCATGATGGAGGTTCGACATTAAGGATCGTTCGGCATTGGATGGATCGTTCGGCATCAGACATGGTTCGGCATGATGGAGGTTCGATATTAAGGATCGTTCGGCATCAGGGAGCGTTCGACATTGGATGGATCGTTCGGCATCAGGGAGCGTTCCGCATCGGATGAATCGTTTAGCATTAGGGAGCGTTTGGCGTTGGATGGATTATTAGGCATCAGGGAGCGTTCGGCATTGGATGTATCGTTCGGCATCAGGGATCGTTCGGCATTGCAGCCTCGCTCGGCATGCGAGCATGTTCGGCACGGCTGCCTCGTTGGGTATACGAGTGCATTCGGCACGGCTGCCTCATTCGGTATACGAGTGCGTTCGGCAAGGCATTTTGGTTCGGCGTGGGCCATTCGGCCCTGCTGGGCTCTGTTTATTCAGAGAGCCTAACAACTACCTGGACGTGTCTATAAATAGAGCATGTGGGACTTCAAGAAAGGGATCTTCTCTTCGGTCCTCTAACTTTAATATTTTTCAAAGACTAAGGCTACTCTACCACTTTGTAACTGTAATCGATTGTTACAGCAATAAAAAGGAAATTACTGGAGTGGACGTAGGCTGGAGTTAGCTGAACCACCATAAAACTTGTTGTTCTTTATTGCTTGCATTTTAATTTGCTCTGTTCTTCACATTATTACTCTCTACATACAATCTATTTATTAACTGTGACTGTTAGTTGGTGCTTTCATCTACATTTGGGTGTTAGTGATCAATTTTGGTGCCAACACTTTGGTGCTTTCATTGAGAACTGAAGCACCCAGGAATTTTGGAGTTAGAAACTTGGATTTGAAGAAGCAATAGCTAGACCATCAACAAGGAAGCAAGTGATAGAGAGAAGCAATCGGGAGGGAAGTCAAGAGACTTCCTTTGGAAATGGAGCGGGAGGAGCATCCACCTACATCACCAGAGAGGAAATGGAAGCCATGATGAAAAGACAAGAGGAGATGATGCGTGCTCTTCTCAGACAATTTACGCAAGCAGGAAATGCAGGAGCTCAGATCCATGGAGCCAGATCAGAAGCGCTCAACCAGCAAGCAGAGGGATTGGTTCAGGAGGGGGCAACCCCCAATCAGCAAACAACCAACAATCCGGATGGACCTGGACTCGGGGGCGCATCACCAGATAATGTCGAACTAGCTCATGGAGGGGTTCCAGCTAACACCACCCAACAGGATGCTGGCAGGAATGTAAGAGCAAGAGATGAAGAGTATGTACCAGAATTCCCTCGGAAACTCGGGGGGCAACCCTTGACGTACAATGATGGATTAGCCGAGATTATAAGGTGAACCATGCGTGGAGTTTGACCAACGGAGATCTGGAAGGAGTAAACAAGAGTCTGTTCACTCGTGAAATCAGGATAGCTCCGCCAGATTTCAAGCTACCTAACGTGGAAATGTACAATGGCAAGGCCGATCCAATGGATCACTTGATGAGATATACAAGACTATGGAGGTGCTGGGGGCATCAGAAGAAGTTATGGATCGATGTTTCCCTTTATTCTTAATGGACATAGTCGCTATGTGGTTCAGGCAGCTGGAAGAAGGATCTATCGAGAAATGGATAGAGTTGGTGGACATGCTTCTGAAGCAGTTTTGGGTACATATCAAAAGGCCAAAGAATGTAATGATGCTAATATCGGTAAAACAGAGGACAGACGAATCACTTAGAGCTTTCTTAACTTGGTTCAATGCAGAGGTTCCTTCGGCCGGAAGATGGGTGCTCAGATATGAAGTTAAAGGAGGTGAACGCGGCTGAGGATGGAGGGCCATCTAGCAGAGGCTTGGAAAGAGATAAAGGCAAAGGAAAAAGGAAGCTGGATGATGAATTAGGAAAAGCTAGGAAACGGTGGAGAGAGTCAAAATTCTCCACCTACACAGGATTGAACGAGACGCTGGAACGAATTTATTTGGAGACACAGAATCGCCTTATCTACCGAAGGCCGGCTAGGAGAGAACCCTCCGAACTTGGGAGCGCATCAGGAAAACACTGCCTCTTCCATGATTTGGACGGGCATGATACCAACAACTGCTGGCACTTAAAGGACATAGTTGAGGAGCATGTAAGGAATGGACAGCTGCGACAATACGTCGAAGCTCGGAATGCAGTGGTGGGGTAGAAGCAACCACCGTCTACCTCATGCAGTGATGGTACGAGGCACAGTAATGATGGTCGATTGGTTATCAATTGACTGGAATATTATGAAATAAGTAGCAAACTATGGGCAAACGTCCAAGTCACTTATTCATGTACGCGGACATAGATAGCCCCTAGGCATGCTCTGAGATGATGATAAACCGCGACAATCTAGTTTGCGAAATATGCTTTCTCTTTTTTGGCTTAGATATTTTCTTTTTCCTGGTTTGGTTTGAACTTCTGATTTTGTTTGTTTCTTGTTTTGGACTTTCATTTGGATGATTGTTTTCTGGTTTGGATTTTCGATATGGAATTTTTGTTTTCTGGTTTGATTTGGATTTTGGATATGCTTTTGATGGGATTTTTGTCTGGTTTTGGTAAACGGTTATCAGGTATGGATTATACCTGGCAAGGGGTAACTCGCTTTGTCCAAGCACGAAAAATCGACTTATTCAGGTCGTCGAGTATGGACTATGCACGGCAAGGGTCCAGAGAGACCAGGATTCAGCCTAGGACTTAGGCCCTAAAATTATCGGTTACTATTTTAGGTCGTCGAGTATGGACTATGCTCGGCAAGGGTCCGGAGAGACCAGGATTCACCCTATGACTTAGGCCCTGTATTATTAGTTATTATTTCAGGTCATCGGGTATGGACTATACTCGTCAAGGGTCCGGAGTGACCAGGATTCGGCTTAGGACTTAAGCCATGGCATTACTTAAAGTCTAGAGACACTGGACCACGGTCGTCATATGGAAATTGCGCTTGGCAAGAACCCCAAGGGGTTACGGATTCTGATATTGACCCGGAGAGGTCATGGATTCGGTTACTGGTTATTGGATAAGGTTGGATTAAGACTCGGTTATCGAGTCCGGATGGATATAGAATTGGCTATGGACTTTGGATATCAGATTCGGAATTATTCAAAACACACCATCCAACAGTAAGGCATGTTTTGGGGGCAAGTGTTAACCTGCCTTTTTACAAGGCTACGGGAAGGCGGGTTTAACTTAATCGACTGCATGTTCGTCAAGGCTGGTGTACGATGGGTTCAGCGCACTGGATGGATGGATGACACAACGCACTTGAAAGATAGATATTGGATTGGACAGGGGTGAGTCGACTATAATTTGGGTCAAGGAAATGTGGTTCGGTCTGGAAGTCGGAAGTTGTTTGGCATTGAAGTGAGAAGAGGTTCACTCGGTAGTGGACTAAGGTTGTTCGGAACAAACCTCGCTCGGCATTCTCCCCTCGCTCGGCACAAGCCACGCTCGGCATTTGGGCCGTTCGGCACACATTGGTGGTTCGGCATTTGGGTCGTTCGGCACTCGATGGTCGGCATTTGGGTCGTTCGGCACTCATTGGTGGTTCGACATTCCAGGAGCACTTGGCAATCAGTAGCGCTCAGCATCCAGAAGCACTCGGCATTAGAAGATCGTTCGGCATGATGAGCGCTCAGAATTAGAAACTGTCCGTCATCAAACATGGTTCGGCATCAGACATGGTTCGGCATGATGAAGATTTGGCTTTAAGGATCGTTCGGCATTGGATGGATCGTTCGGCATTAGACATGGTTCGGCATGATGGAGGTTCGGCATGAAGGATCGTTTGGCATTGGCTGGATCGTTCGGCATCAAGGAGCGTTCGGCATTGGCTGGATCGTTCGGCATCAAGGAGCGTTCGGCATTGGCTGGATCGTTCGGCATCAGGGAGCGTTCGGCATTGGCTGGATCGTTCGGCATCAGGGAGCGTTCGGCATTAGATGGATCGTTCGGCATCAGGGAGCGTTCGGCATTGGATGGATAATTCAGCATCAGGGAGCGGCATTGGATGTATCATTCGGCATCAGGGATCATTCGACATTGCAGCCTCGCTCGGCATGCGAGCATGTTCGGCACGGCTACCTCGTTCGACATACGAGTGCATTCGGCACGGCTACATCGTTCGGCATACAAGTGCGTTCGGCAAAGCATTTTGGTTCGGCGTGGGCCGTTCGGCCCTGATGGGCTCTGGTTATTCAGAGAACCCAACAAATACCTAGACGTGTCTATAAATAGAGCATGTAGGGCTTCAAGAAATGGATCTTCTCTATAAAACCTGTAATCGATTGTTACAGCAATAAAAAGGAAATTACTGGAGTGGACGTAGGCCGGAGTTAGCCGAACCACTATAAAACCTGTTGTTCTTTATTGCTTTCATTTCAGTTTGGTCTGTTCTTCACATTATTACTCTCTACATACAATCTATCTGTTAACTGTGACTGTTAGTTGGTGCTTTCATCTATATTCGGGTGTTAGTGACCAATTTTGATGCCAACACCATCTTAACAAAATTGTGATGCAAAACTTGAATTTTGTCTAGACACTACAATCTCTCCATTGTCATACATCACTATATTGCCATATACAACCATACTTCAACACTGACTGCTACTTCAAATCCACCATTGCCCTGAACATCAAGCCAAACACATCATTACTTCTGCCTGTAACCATCAATCATACAAAACTGTTTTGCCTTAAATTCATCATCACAATCCGACCAACATCCCCACAACCACACAACACCAAACAGTCCATTTTATATCATTTTTTGCTTTAAATTTTGTCAAGGTTATAACTGTTACCAAATTATTATGGTTATTTCCATTACAACCATTTGTAACGGTTATTACCGTGACTACATTTGGTGATTTTGTAATAAATTTAAAGTTATTAGGATAAATTTGTAATTTGCGTACATTTTCCCTTAAAACATTTATCACGGCTCTTCATTTCTCGTTTTACTTTTCATGTCTCTTTCTCCTTCAAGCCAGGGTTTCACCGTCTGCAATCATTATCAGGATTTCATTCACATCAATCAATATCAGGGTGTCATTCTCCACCTCAATCAATATCAGGGTTTTGGTATTCGCTTCAATCAATATCAGGGTGTCGTTCTCTGCCTCAATCAATTGCTGGGTTTTGCTCTCTGCCTCGATCAATATCTTATGTAGTTATTTCTTAAATCAAATAGTTTTGCAGTAGTTGAATTCGTATGTTGTTTTAGAGAGCGGTTTATGTATGTAAAATTAAAATTGTTCATTTCCTATTTGAATCCGATTTAGGGTTTTCTTTTCTTCGGATCCTTTTCCAATTTCTAGAGTGAATTCAATCTGAACTATTTGGATATTTTTTCGATGAGTAATAAGAGGAGTGAATCTCATTGTTCATGATGTTAAAAGCAGCGATCCTTATCTTATTCTTCGAATGGGCAAGCAGGTAACTTTGATTTCACCTCTTTTTGTCTATTTCGCTTGATTTGTTTAAGAAATTTGATTTTATTTTCTGTCTGGATTGTTTGGTTTAAGGAATAGTCCATCAAGTCAAAATACATTTATATGCAAATTAGATGCAAATATTTATATGCAAATGACAAAAAACTGTTTCCAAAGATTTGAAGTATGTAAGCCGGAGGTAATACATCTTTTTGTACTATGGATATAATTTGATTTATCTGATTTTCAAAATCAAACCTTGGTTGCGTCTTTTTAAGTACCTTTTTTTAATCTCACTGTTTCAGTGGTAATATCAGTTTCAGTTCGCCGTCTTTCTTCCAAGTTGAGGTATGTGCTCATCTCTCATGTTCAGCGAGTCATTTTATGTTCAAAACATTTTTTATTACTGTAAATCGACGAAACTCAGAGACGAATTTATGACGCCTTTTAATTTATGTTCCTTTATTTAGCAAGCACGATAAAATATGTAATCTTTTTTTAAAACATAGTTAATGGCACCAATAGTTATGATCCGAAGTTTCTAAATCATTCTAGAACCTCATCACTCTAGTTGTGGTCATTAGCGTATATAATCAAAATATATTTCTTCAGGTTTCTTCAAGTGAAAGAAAATATATTTTATTCAAGTTGTAACTATAGTAATCTAGTCAAATAACTTTCTTGTTAGTTTATGACGAGGTAGACAATTATGACGAATGCATCGATTAAATTGAACAAATGCATCAATTCACACAATGTAACTGTCAAATCTTAACTGTTGAACTTGTTCATATTCTTTTATTATGATTTTGGACATTTATTCTATTAGACTTGATCATATTCATCTATATTATTATACCTACTATTTAGTGATGCTATTTCGGGCTCAATACGCATATCATGCTTTATTTATTATTTTAATCAAATTGCACTTTAAATCAGACCCTTTGACCTTAAATCTTACTCAATTCGATGTCTGGCTTTATTCACTTGTATAGTTCTATTTTTGTCAGATTGCAGTCCATTTGGTATTTTGGTCACCTATGCAATTTGTGGTAGCGTAATATGGTGGAAATGGAAGCCATGAAGCTAATTTTATAACATCCTACTGAATATATGCTAATTTCTATATTGCATCAGGAACTTTTTTTATCATAGTAAAGTAGGTGGCCCACTTTGTTACTTGTTTGCAGTGCTTTATGCTATTTGCTGAATTTCTCGATATCGGTTGTGTGGTTCTAGGAACATCTTATCATTTCTCTTGTGCCAAATGCATCATACAGTGGTCAAGCGATATTTTTGCGATGTCGCTGCTTTTGTTTTTTTTCATATTGATTAAACATTTCTTTATATGAGTCTAAAATGAGCACTATTGCGTGTGCTGTTGGATGCCTTAGCTATGCTCTACACTATTTTCAGATGTAAGTAGAAAATGTGCACTTGAAATGTAGATGAGAAATGTCTTCATCATGCTTGCTGCATAATATGAACGTTCGATTAACGCAATTGCACCGGTGAATAACCAGATCTTATTAGTCAAAAAAATATAGATAACCTGAAATATGTAACTGAAATAAGTTTAATCATTAATATCATGGTTCTTGTGGATAGTGATAGTGTTAATAAATTAATTCTTGTTTTAAATGCTTTACTAATCAAACGAAACCATAGGAGCCTACAAAGCACTAGTATGACTGGGATGTTGCAACTTCATTCTCCTTTTTCGAGAAGTATGGAGTGTTAGGTAATGTTTGTGGTCTTTCTCTCCCATTTTTTCATTATCAGTTATATAAGAAATAAATTTTGTCGGTGCTTACTCTTCATAATGTACTTTAGGCATCACGTATCGTTATTTACTTTTCATGCTATTTCAGCTATCAATTTTAAAGTGCATTATTTTTTGCTGTCTTGTTATTTTATTTGTGTAACCTAGTTTTCGCATGTAAGCAAAACAAAATTAGTCATAAAACTGCATAAAATGAGCTCTGATTTACCTAACATGTTCTCTTGCTTCAACAAAGAAACTACAGGCCAAAGATTTTGAAGTCATACTGAGAGATGGAAAGTACATATGAGTTACAGAACATTTCTTTTAAAGAAAATTATTCAAGATGCAAGAGAAATGCGTATTACTTAGGGCAGTGAAAGTGTTCTGATGTTAAAATTATAATTTATTGTAAACTAAGCTTTCTTGTTAACATCAACCTTAAAGCTTAATCATTCTTTTTTTCCCCAGCAAACATACACGATTTTTTTATAAATATTAACGTCCATTGTCAAAAGAAATAGATCCTCTCTTTGCTGAAATTGAATATTGAATGGATTGTGACTTTGGAATTTCTTAGACTGAAGTGGAGGGAAGCTCAGACGATAAGCTAATTCCACTAAATGAAATTGATGTAAGCTTGCACATTTTCCTATATGTCTTCAACCCGTAGAAATAATATAAAGCTACTTCGGAATTAGTAATTCAACGAAGCAAAAAATAATGCGAGTTTATTTCTATTTACATTGGCACAACTCCAAAAACATTAATGTGGTATTCTTAAATAGATGGCATGGTTGTCTTGCATATTGTAATAGTACGTATGTTGTTATACAGAGATACTAGATGGATGTGTATTTTTTGAAACAAACTGAAACTTTGGGAAATGCATGTGGAGCTATTGCTCTTCTCCATGCTATTGGAAATGCAACTTTGGAAGTCAAGCTCAGTGAGTTGATTTTATTTCTATTTCACTGACAACTTTAATTTATCTTGTTGCATATGCATGTTTACACAATATACACCATTGAACTATATTTTGGAACTTCTAATGCATCTAACTTGCTGGAAATTTTCATGTTAACAAGTTCGCACGGAGTACTAGTAACTTGATTGTAATGACCCGATATTTTCAACCACTCGCATCTGCACATGTCGGACTTGAATTGCTCAAAATACCGCGTAGTGAATAAAATTTGGCAATCTCATCATATACAGCAAATAAGTAATCACATAATCACGAACACGGAGTAATAATAATGCAGCAGAAGTAAAAGAGACAGTAGTTCATGAAGCTACTATATATATATATATATAAGATACATCAGAGTTAAACAAGATACAACAGAAGAGTAACATACATTAGGTACAAATCAGAATACATCAGTGGAATCCCTGGATACTGAAAGCAAAATAGATGGCTGGACCTTCAAGCAAAGCTCCAACTCCGAAGGTGAGTCTTGAATGCTGATCACTCAGTCTGACCTGAGCGTAAAGAAAAACACAAAACTCTCGAGTCGGGACATACATACTTAAGAACTGTAAATCAACTTAAGTGAACAGTAACAAAATGCATCAGTAACTTAAAGGATGCTTGGGATCGTCCATCCTTTAAGGATTCGTTGAAATATTTACTTTGTAGTAATATTTCGCTATTATAATAATGTTTATAGTAAAATAAAATTACTTTCAAATAGCGTTAGGGCTTTACATTTTCCACCTTAATACAGAATAGTCTCAGTGGTCCATCCAATATCAGATCATCTCCAGATCGGAAGACTACCCTAAATACCCCACGGGCTAGGGGAGAAAACCAAACTCGTGCAAGACGCGCTAGGGTAGGTTACACGACACACAAGGAAATGCCTGGGCAGACATACCAATTACGCACATGGGCTGGTGGTGACACATAGCGTGCAGCTACCTCCCACGTCGAGCGATATCCCCAAAATCAAAAGTCAAAAGTGGCCACCGAATCAATCCAAAAGTTGGAGCATAATATCGAAGGAGTGTGTCCGAAAAGAGGTGGTACCTCAGTGGCACGAGATCGCTCCTATTTTAGCCACCTTAAGCCAACTCACGGAAGTCGGGTCCACGTTCATACTTTAAAGGAACGCCGCCGCCAACCTACTTCATTCTAGAATCTCCACCGGGTACATTGTTGTTAAAGTGGTTTTCGAAGTTGTAGAGAGTATGACAACTTCCGATCCCGATCTCTTTAACAACCAATCGTTATTATAACGTCGTGGCCATTTCAAATTAGTTTCTACTTCAAAAAAATCAAATCATTTCATTTCAAAACTATATTCCTTTCAAAATAGTTTATCCTTCAAAATCAAAACCCTTCTATTTCAAAACTATATTCATTTCAAAATATTTAGTACTTCAAAACCAAAACCATTTTTATTTCAAAGCCATATCCAAATCAATATGACATCATTTCCATTTCAAACATATATTCATCTTTCAAAAATCATAATACTATCAAAGTTATAATTCTTTCGAAAATAAAATACTTGAAATCATTACACTTTGGGAATCATAACATTTCAAAATCATACGTTTGAAAACATGGCACCTTCCTTTAATTCTTTACATTTTACAAATTTATTCGAATCAACTCAAATTTTCAAATTTCAAATTTAATTTAATTCAATCCATCAGTTTCAATTCCATTTAGTTTCCCAACAAACCATTTCAAACCTTATCAATTCAAATACAGATTTGATCCACAAAATAAACTATTCAATTTTTCATTATAATTCAAATATTCAAATTAAATACCATTTTAAAATCAAATATGTCATTAATTTATTATTCCAAATATCATTACAAAACACATATCAAAATTCCATTCAAAAATTTATTTTCTCATTTCATTTCATTCCATTTAACACATAACAAAGTAACAATTATTTAAATTCAAATTCAATTTACATTCCTTAAAATTCAACTTTAAATGTTAAAATATATTCAAATTCCTTTAATTTCACAATTTATCAATTCCAAAAGTTAAATCATTATCACTTTAAAATATAACTCAAACGATGTTGAAATCTATAACATTTCAAAACTTTGTCAAATTTTAGCAACAACGGCATTTATAAAGCGCTACAGCAGGTATTTAGTTTCCAAAATAGTTCAGTTCAGGAACAACGGCATTTATAAAATGCCGTAATAGATATTTAGTTATTTCAAATATAGTTAAATTCCAAAACAACAGCACTTAAAAAAAGTTGTCATAAGTATTTAATTATTTCAACTTTTAGTTAAATTCAAAAATGACAGCACTTAACAAATGCCATCATAAAACCACAGCATTTTTGGAAATGCTATCAATAAAATTTCAGATTTTATTATAGCTTTTCAGAAATAATAAAACTTCAATTTTAGCAAAATTTAAACTTATAAATCATATTTTAGGCTTCAAAACTTCACATTTAAGTCAAATTAACATATGATTTATCAAAACCAAATTTTATAATTAAATATCCAATTTAAAACTCAATTCATTTGTTAAGTCCAAATTTTACTGTTTTCTTAACTTATTAATTTAACAAAACTTTAACATTTAACTTCAAATATCTTTTCAAAACTTTAGATTTAATTTTCATTATTTACCTACTTTTTTAAAAATAAAATTTAAAGTCAAAAATCACATTCACTTCAAATTTACATACTTAAATTTAATTCAAATATTTAACTTTCTTAAAATATAAGAAAAATATTTAAATCATAATTTCATACTTTAATATTTATATAAAAATATTAAAATATACCACGGGGTCTGTATAAAATTTTCTATCCTAGGTCAAGTGATACAGATATGTATCATTTCAATCTGCAACTTAAAAAGAATAACCCGGGTTCTATTATTTCAAACCCGCAATCCCAAGTCAAATAAAATATAATAAAATCACTTGAGCCTATCATTTCTGCTCATAATGATTTTTTCCTATTCTAATGTCCGTTCGGATATGTATCATTTCAACCCATAGTGATTCTATTCTAACAGGGAACTTGCAGTGTGAACATATGCATAAACAATATAAACAATATACTTGCATGTCATTGTCACAATATAATGCCATATATCATATGTCAGGTGATAATTAACAAAGTTAACATGATAATAACATGAAGCACACTTCATATAATCATCATTAACTTGCAGAAACATTTTAATTACTAATCACTTGTCATCCATTTACCGTTTCATAAGTAATAATGTCAGAGTGAGAAGGACTCACCTTTATCAAATCAGGAGACCCAAAACAACACACAAGAACGATTTCAAAAGCAAGGCAAGCATGATTACATTTGAATGGATGGAGAGCCTTGTAAACAACTAAAAATATAACATACATAAGCACAAATATAAATATTGACATACAAATAAAGTTAACAACTTTTGTTTGCAAAACAATTGCAAAACAAGAGAGATAACCAAACCTTAGGAGCAAAAGACTTGTACAAGACAACTTAAGCTTGGCCAAAATGCAAATGGGCTTAATCTAACCACACGTAAGCTCATAGTAGGTCATGTGTCCTCGTCCATGAATCATGAGACATGGCTATGGACATGAAAATGGAAGTCAAAGGCATGAAGAGGCAAAAGTATGCAAGGGGTCAAGGGATGGAAAGTTTTGGTGCAACATAGGCTCGGCCTAAGCCAACATTTGGGCTTGGCCATGCCACTGCAGGTCAGGTCAGAGGCCGATGGTGATAGTTAGAGGTCATGGCAGCAAGTGGTGGTGTTGTTAGAGGTGGTGGCCACGACTAAACATGAAGGTGATGGGAATGCATGGCTTGGCTGGGCATTGTTTGGAGTTTTTGCAAAGTTTTTGTGTTGCTTGTTCATTTGGTAGTCATGGCCAGATCTGGTCAGAGGAATGGGAGGTTGTAGGCCATAGATGAGGAGGAGGAGATGATGGTGGTGGTCGGTAAAGGTGATGGTGTGTGTGGCCGAGCAAACTAGGGAAGAGCAAGGCAAAAATCAAAGAAAAAATGAGGAAGAAAAGTAGAATATTGGAAGCCATAATTTACAGTTTTTTTTTCCAGAAATGAAATTCCGTGAGAATGAAGAGAGTGAGAAGGATTTTTCACATGAAAGGAAATGGGAATATATGGCTACACCAAGAGAAACCGAAAGGCCAAGTCAATGGAGAGACAAGGATAATGAAAAGTCACACGTTTTAAAAGCTTTGTCTCTTTGAATCTCCAATTCTTTTAAATCCAATATAAACAAATAAAAATTAAGTAAATAAAACAAAAATGGAAACAAAATAAAGTAGAAATGAAAATAAATAAATATTTTTGGTAAAATAGAAAATAAATAAAGAAAATACTTTATTTAATTGAGACTAGATTTAAAACCGTAAACAAAATACAATAACATTGGAAAATTTCAACTACACTTTTAAAATATTTTAAAAACAAATATATATACATAAAATGTCATGTTACACATGTAAACATAAATTAGAACATGACGTGACAAACAAAATATTATTTATATAAATTAAAATATACAATTTTGCTAAATAAAACAATTTACATACAATGGTTTAAAAAGCATAATTTTCACAATATTAATCGGATTCCAACGAAACGAAAAGTGGTTTACTTAAAATTTTATTTACTTGAATAAGAAAAATAAATTTCAAAATTTCAAAATTTTAAATTTTAAATTTAAAAGTCAAACTTTGACCATATTGACCAAAATTCACATTTCTGGAAAACATTCTATTTATTTATGTTTGGAATTATAATTTACATCAAAATCAAAATTTATATTTAAAATAACAAAAATTATTCATTTTAATAAATAAAATAAAGTTTTTAAATCAGGAAATTCAATTTAAAATAATTAAAATATACAATTAAAATAATCACAAAATACAGGTTTGTTACACTCTCCCCCACTCAAAACTTTTCGTCCCCGAAAAGGGATGAGGTACGGGAAAACACAGAAATAAATGGAATGAAATAGGATTAAGACAAGATGACAAGAAGAATGAAATTATACCTGATAAATGTTGTTATAGGTAAGGTTAACAAGGTGGATATGATCTTCCCAAGATCTTCCAGAATCAAGAACATAAGCACGAAAACATCCTTTAGAATCTGATTCACCCTTTTCGCTTGACCGACGGTCTGTGGATGGCCACCAGTGCTCAAATTCAGAATGAGTATCAAAGATTATAGAAAGGTTTCCAAATAAACTGGTATAAGCAATAGTTTCCCCATTTGGTAACAAGATAAGGAAAATAAGGACAATCAAAAGATAGTTTGAAAAACAAAATAAGATAATAAATATGAAACCATGAAAATTTCAACTTAAATTGAAAATTAATTTTACATAAGTTAAATATATCTTAACCATCTCTAATTTCATTATCTTATCATCCAATTATCTTAAATAAACAATCTCTGAAATCATGGATTTGAAAACAAAATCATTTATTATACTCATAAAATAACCAATAAATTTAATTCTTCTTTATTCCTAATTAAAATTAAATTTATTCCTCTTAATGTATTTTCTCACCTATGTTAAATATGTTTACACTTATTATAACTGCTTTAATTTATCCTCAGTTCCTTTAACATCATTTTATATTGTAAATTATTCCGTTACCCTTTTTCTCTATTTACCTCTGTTAATCTTTTTAACTAAAATTTAAGTGTATAACGTTTATTATAACCACTCAAATTTTATTTATATAATCTTTTTATATTGTATATTATCCAATTACATATTCAACTTCTGTATAATTTAGGTAAGTTATATTGGAATGAAATTGTGTAATACAAATAAAACCTTCCAATTCAATCATTTCAAGCTTGAATATTTATTCAAATCTAGAAATTATACTAGAATTTATCTTTCAAGACAAAATTTAGGAATTAAATTTCCAATAAATTCCAATTATTTAGAAATAAATAAATGCACATATACTATATATATATATTCAAATTTTAAATCATATATCAGCATATGTTATAAATCCAGTCTTATTTTAGAAATTCAAATCAATAAAATTCCCCAAAACAAAGCTGTAGAAGGCTACAGAACGGTCTCTTCACTTCAAAACTCGAAAATGAATGTCGATGATGTTGTAGTCATCACCGAAGTTATTTTCCAGCGATAAAGAGAGGAGCCTAATTTTAAACTTTAAAATTCTTTGGAAACAAATTTCTATTCGAAAATACTTTAAATAGTATATCCATTTAAAACTTTAAATGCAAGGTTTGAAACCATCGGAAATTAAATTCTCAAATTCTTGTTTTAAATTCATTTTAAATTACCAACTAAATTTATAACCATTGTAACAACCGTGATTTAATTACCGTCGTAGTAAAATTTTAAAATTGAAATTTGAAAAGAAAAATTATGCAGTTCAGTTGCAAGTCAGATGAATAAATATAAGAGGTTGCATATTTGAAATGTAATGTAATTTCCTTTCACGTGTAACAAATTGGTTCATATTTTATAAAGCAAAAGTTGGAACATTCTTTTGTTTTGCTGCAACTAAGTTTTTAAAACCAAAAGTGTGAACACTTGCTTTGGCTGTCACGCACACATTTTGCAAAACAAAAATATAAACATTGTGGGTCGTCATCATTTATTTGCAGCATGTCCTTTTCCTTCACATATCACGTCTACCTTTAATGCATTTGTACAAAATAAAGGCCAGCACACATCTTCTTTTGACTTGTTCATATATGTGAAAAGTAAAAACTGCTTCATTCTTTTGCTTCATTCTGGTTCTAGTAGCTCAGTAAAGTGTTAATGGCGGTTCAAGTATTGCTTCTTTTGAATCTGGGTTGCTAATTGTTTTTGAAACGAATTGTAACAACCCTAGATTTTAATGTATATTTTAATTTCGAATTTATTTCATTTTGAAATTATTTTAAACTTGTTTTATTTCAAAATTTATTTTTACCCGCTATTTTAGACCATTCGAATCGACAATAAAACCATCCATGTCTGGCTTGAATAATTCAAAATACCGAATTATTAATTTAATTTGGCAAAATAAGCATAAACAGTAAATAAAAATCACAGATCACAGACACAGAGTAATAAAATGCAGCGGAATAGATAAAGAATAGTAGTTCATGAAGCTACTACATACATTGGAGTTAGAAATAAAATACAACCGAATATCTTAGATGTAGTGAAGTCTCCAGTATGCGCAGATGACTTCTCTGAACAAATCAACAGGATGACTGAAAGGATAGATAGCTGGATCTTCAAGCAAGGCTCCAACTTCGAAGGTGAGTCTCAAATGCTGTATCACTCAGTCTGACCCGAGCGTAAAGCAAAACACAAAACACTCGAGTCAGGATTAACATTCTTATATCAATAAATCCAACTCAAGTGAAATATCAACTGAAATACAAATAACTTAAAGGATGTTTGGAGTTACCATCCTCTAAGGGTCCATGGAACTATCTACAGGGTAGAAATATACACTATAACACCGTGGTTCTTTCATCTTAATTTATACCTCAAAATCAAATATCATTTCACTTTAAATATAGCGATTTTCCCAAAATAGTATTTGGATATATTAAATAATTTGTAGCGTAAAATATTTTCAATTCCCTCAACTTAACAAATTGTTTTAACATCAACCCGACCTTCCCATTTAAATTAAATTCAATCTCAGTTTCTAAATAACCACTTCAATTTTATCGATCTCAAATTTGGATTTGTAATCACAAAATACCCCTTTATATTCAATATTTTTAAACTTTTAAGTATTCAACATTTCAACTGAATTTTTATTCAATTTAGTTTTCTTGAATTAAAATGAAAATTTTAACGATTTCAAAAATTATTAATTTAGCCAATTCGGTGTCCGTATATAATTTTCTATCCTATGGCCAAGTAATTACTTATTTCAATTAAATGTCAGGGATGAGTATATATTACTTAAATTAAATCACAGTATCATATGTATGCATAACAGGATATATAGAAGCAAATAAACATCCAAACATTCAAATATCAACCAATAACATCCATCGAAATACATCATCCAATAGGCAATACAATTCATGGCAATTTCATAGTTATCGATGTCAGGTAATTAAAAAATAGTAGTTCATGAAGCTACTATATACATTGAAGTTAGAGATAAAATACAACTGAATATCTTAGATGTAGTGAAGTCTCCAATGCAGCAGATGACTTCTCTAAACCAATCAACTGGAAAGGTTGGAATCTGAATCGATAGTTGGATCTCCAAATGAAGCTCTGAACTCCAAAGGTGAGTCTCTAATGCTGTATCACTCAGTCTGACTCGAGCGTAAAGCAAAACACAAAAGTCACACCTTTAAATTTCCATTCAATAATTTCCAAAGCCAAATTTCGTTTTATTGTCGATTTGAATGGTCCAAAATAGCGGGTCGTTACAGTTGGTATCGATTTAAATAAGGATTTATTTAAATAAATCGATTTGAAATTTTCGAATGGGAAATTTAAAAGGGTATGGGTTTATAACTGAATTTTTGATTTAAGTGATTTAATGAATATTTCACGTTTAAATAAATTAAAGAAAATATTGAGAAAATGGAATTTAAGGTTACTTGAATAATGTTGAATCAAATGTGGGAGTATTTTAAGACCAAATAATTATGAGGTTAAATCGAGATCTATATGAAACTGTTAACTTGAACATTAAAATATTATAGCTTTGAACTATATTGGAATTTAAATGGTTTATTATGAAATTCAGATCTGTATATGAAAACAACATAGTGAATTTGTTAGTTAGAAACTAAATTGAATTTAAGTGAAATTTAGGTTGAATCAATATAGTTGAGTTTATTATTTAGAAAACTAAATTGAATAAAATTTTGTTGAAACGTTGAATACTTAAAGTTTGGAAATATATTGAATATAAAGGGGTATTTTGTGATTACAAATCCGAATTTGAGATCGATAAAATTGAAGTGGTTATTTTGGGAATTAAGTTGAATTTAAATTGATAAATTGAGATTGAATTTAATTTAAATGGGAAGGTCGGGTTGATGTTGAAACAATTTGTTAAGTTGAGGGAATTGAAAATATTTTACGGTATAAATTATTTAATATATCTAAATACTATTTTGGAAAATAGCTATATTTGAAGTGAAATGATATTTGATTTTGAGGTATAAATTAAGATGAAAGAACCACGGTGTTATAGTGTATATTTCTACCTTGTAGAAAGTTCCATGGACCCTTAGAGGATGGTTATCCCAAACATCCTTTAAGTTATTTGTATTTCAGTTGAATTTCACTTGAGTTGGATTTATTGATATAAGAATGTTAATCCTGACTCGAGTGTTTTGTGTTTTGCTTTACGCTCGGGTCAGACTGAGAGATACAACTTTTGAGACTCATCTTCGAAGTTGGAGCTTTGCTTGAAGATACGGCTATCTATCCCTTCAGTCATCCAGTTGATTGGTTCAGAGAAGCCATCTATTGCATTGGAGACTTCATGGCATTTGAACTATTCGGTTGTATTTTATTTCTAACTCTGAGGTATATAGTAGCTTCATGAACTACTATTCTTTATCTATTCCGCTGCATTGTATTACTCTGTGTAAGTGATCTATGATTGATTTATTTACTGTATATTTTAAGTTCTGCCAATTTTTATTAACAATTCGGTATTTTGAATTATTCAAGTCGGACATGTACGGTTTTATTGTCGATTTAAATGGGAAGGTCGGGTTGATGTTGAAACAATTTGTTAAGTTGAGGGATTGAAAATATTTTACAGTATAAACTATGTAATATATCTAAATACTATTTTGGAAAATAGCTATATTTGAAGTGAAATGATATTTGATTTTGAGGTATAAATTAAGATGAAAGAACCACGGTGTTATAGTGTATATTTCTAACCTGTAGATAGTTCCATGGACCCGTAGAGGATGGTTATTCCAAACATCCTTTAAGTTATTTGTATTTCAGTTAATATTTCACTTGAGTTGGATTTATTGATATAAGAATGTTAATCCTGACTCGAGTGTTTTGTGTTTTGCTTTACGCTCGGGTCAGACTGAGTGATACAACATTTGAGACTCACCTTCGAAGTTGGAGCCTTGCTTGAAGATCCAGCTATCTATCCTTTCAGTCATCCTGTTGATTGTTCAGAGAAGTCATCTGCGCATACTGGAGACTTCACTACATCTAAGATATTCAGTTGTATTTTATTTCTAACTCCAATGTATATAGTAGCTTCATGAACTACTATTCTTTATCTATTCCGCTGCATTATATTACTCCGTGTCTGCGATCTGTGATGATTTATTTACTATATATGTCAAGTTTTGCAAAATTTTAATTAACAATTCGGTATTTTGAATTATTCAAGTCAGACATGTATGGTTTTATTGTCTATTTGAATGGTCCAAATTAGCGGGTCGTTACACGAATTAAAGGTGAGTGAAATCTCACACATCTAATTTAAAAACTAGGCTGCAGTTCATTTGTTAGATACTCCATTTTTACTTCCTATTGCCTACTTGCTTTTACAATGAACAAGTTTCCAATTTGATTGTTGCTTTAAGTTGCAGACGAGTTTGATCCTCTGTTTAAAAATTTTGAATGGCTAGGGAAATTATTTTCACTAGGATTAGTGAAATGCCATTTTTTTTTACTAAGCAAAAATTCAACTGTGCGTGTGTTTTCAGTACTTCACCTTGCATTCATTACTAACATTAGCAAGTTAGCAGGGTGCAAAACGTATAGGCACGCAGATGAGTGAAACACGAAATCATTTTGGGCAAAAATGTTTTAAAATTTTTGTCAGCTATGTTGTGAAAGTGTGTTGCGTGAAAACAAGCTCCTGGTCACGTGCATATCCTCCGTGTGTGCATGCTTATTGCATATAATATCTAGGTCCTTTAAGTTTTTTTTTCGAATTTCATTACCGAATGAAATTATTTGTAGCACGAAATCTAGTTTCGTGTCACTTGTAAAACTGAGCCATTTTTGTTGTTTGTTGTTGCATCATTTGCATGCAAATTGTATAGCACGTCGGTAGCCCAGGATACAATTCGTTTAATTCATTTATACGCGTTCCTCAATGTATTTCCTGGCCACCATCTTGTATATCTATTACGTGCCTCAAAGTATTGCCTGGCCACATTCTTTTATATTTGTTACGTACATTAAAACGTGTCCAAGTAAATAAAGTTATGTGTGTGCATGCACGAAAGTATATTGGCCAAGTTTGTATATTATTATTTTTTCTTAATTACAGTGAACAAGTATATTGTGCAGGTTGCATTGTATAGAAATCAAGTTTCAGGCAGTGCAACATGTGGTGAAAATATAGTGGTGTGCTCCACTATTTAATTTACGTTGAACTGATGTTACGTTTTAAAATGTATTTTGTTGCCGTTATTTTTACAATGAAATTTTTACGTCGGTATTAAATTTTTGAAGCGTGTTGTTTTGATGACATTTTTGACGAATAAAAATTACTGTCGTTTTGACTTCAGTAACTGTCAATTTTAAAGTAAATTTTCAAGCGGTTATTACGCAACGCTGATTTTGATATCTGTTTTTGCGGTGTTCTGTGAAGCGCAATTTCTTTGTCGAAATTGCTATAGATGTTGCTGCTTTAATCACGTGTTTTCAAATCATTTTAAAATAAAATTATTTCAAAAATTTCACAGTTTACGCTTTCAAAAGAATGAGGAATCGATTTAAACGCTTCAGCAAAATTAAGGACTATGAACCCTTACTTTTACCGATTCAGTTAATTACGAACTTGTCCATTTGAGAACGTAAAAAGTTTTTATATAAAATACACAATTTTGCACTTTCAAGGAAACGATGAAGAGATATAAACGATTTAGCTAAAGTGCGGAGTACAGAACAACAATTTTACTAATTCGGTTAATTCCGGACTCGTTAATTGAAATATTTGCTTATTGAAGATTTTGATGATTTTGTTGGACTTTCGAGCCACTATGATGGACCTTCGGATTAATTACCAGTACTAGACCTTCGGATCATATGTTGGACCTTCGGGTCGTTTGTTGGGCGCCAAAAATTATGACGACGGTACTTGGTAGGCTTCGGCCATATGTTGATGCACGTGCGGCATAGCTTAGACTCGCCATATGATGGGATCGATCCTCTTTTAATGAGATTTTTTTTTGATTTCTAGATTTTGTGAATTTCTGTTTTGAATCAATTGTGAATTCGAAAGTGATTTTGATGGAGTTTGATGTGATTTCTACATTTAAACTATGTTGATTACTTATGTAAAATAGTCTCATTCAAGACTATAATGATTTTGCTTTGATGTTGTTTATGATGAATTCACTTCTGAGATTAAATTAGACTGATCCGTTTATTATTTTCGTTTAAATAATACTTGGGTCAGACCGAGTTATTTCAGGATAATCGCGATCTCTGATTCTGTTGTCGCTTCAGCTTTTGGGGTTTCACATCATCTTTTGTATAGACTTTGAGGTGTACTTTTGGCGTATTGACTATCGTCTCTTGTATGTTGATGTCTTTGTATATGTACATTTGGTTCATGTGAACTATCGATTGTTGTAGCATGTATTCCAGACTTATCATCTGCTATTTATCTGATATTTCTGTTCTGATGAGATTATAATATCTGTGTTATTGTTATTATGAGTTGTTCTAGATTTTTCATTAGCCACCGTAGTTTCGTTTTAGGTTTGAATCGAATATATCTTTGGGAGTAACTTACACAACTCCTATCGATATGATCAATACTCGTCTAAGGCATAACTTACGGATGGTCGCTTCTAACAAGCCATATTCTTCGCGATAGCAGATGTTATTCCTTATAATAGCCTTTGTTATTGTGAGCATAGAGGTGGGGCGTCACATCTTGGTATCAGAGCTAAAATTCAGAACAAATTATAATAAACACAGAACAGAAGCGGAATGGAACATGTGTTACAACTATTCGAGGGTTTTATTCGTGCCTTTCTAATCTATTCTTTCCACTTTGACATGTGGAGTATGTCTAGGAATAAATCTCATATTCTATAGTATTCCATTTGTTAAAATTCATATCAATTGTGTGTTGTTTAACTAATCCTTATCTTCTCTTATTCTCTCAACCCATGGCTAGATGAGGTAAAGGGGAGCGTTCTTCTGCAGGCCCATCTAGTGGTTCTTGATTACATCAAAATCGACCACAAACATCCAATATCGTGAAAGCACCCGTTTATGAACACAAATCAGCAAACATCAATATAGAATTCAGATCTAAGCAATAACAATCACAATAATTCACATATAACAATCTCAAACACAGGATTTATAGTGGTTCGGCGATCTTGCCTACGTCCACTCTGAAGCTTACGTCTTTATTGATTCATTTGATGATTTCAATCGATTACAACAGTTTACAACAGATGATAGCTCTCAAATCTGATTACAATAGCGATAATGAAGTATGGAATTTGATTCGGCAGAGTCTGGATGTTCAATGGCCGAAGATCCCCCTTTTCTGAAGGCTTCAGGGTACTATTTATAGGCGTTGGAGGCCCAGATCTCGCTCAAACTTCGGGAGACTTTTTCTGGCACGTGAGTGGTCCCACGCGACCGACCCCACCAAATTTCGGCTCGATCTGAGATCGATTCGAAGTGACTTCGAATCCATCAAAAAATGATCCAATCGAGGCGAAACTTGGCAGGAACAATCTTTACCTTGTATGGAAGCTACCGAGAAAATTTCATTGCATTTGGCCTCGTGGTTTGGGAGATATGATCGATTCGAGTTTGATGAATCCCGTTCGGCTGTCCATTTCGAATCCATCGGTTCGAATCGACTCCTTCAAATCGATCACCTCACGTGGTCTTGTGAAGACGTGGCGTGGATACTTCGCCTCGATTTGGTTTATACTCCGAGTTGACCGCTTTGCACCCATGGATTTCGCCTCGTTCGTATCGTGTGCCACGGCCCAGTTCGCATCAATAGATTCGAAATGGATCGATACGAAGGGGATCAAGACGAGCCGAGTGCATTCGAACAGGGCAGAATTTATGGATACCAAGGAATGATCTAGCATTCTTGATGGATGCGAGGACCATCGATACGAAGTAGTGCTTGGGCACGAGACCGATCGATTCGAAGTAGGGTATATGGTGATGGATTCGAAGTGCTCCGGACTCGATTGGATACGAAACAGTGCTTCAGCATAGATACGAACGTGCTAAGGGGATTCCCATCTGATGGATTCGAAGCGATCGATTCAAAGAGATCAACATCACGTTATCGATCGATTCGAAGCATGTGTAAACCAACGGATTCGAACAAGACAATTAGTGATGGATTCGAACCCATGGATTCGAAGTGAGCATCTCCCCAACTTCAAGATGGGTTCGAACGACACTCCTTGGCTAACTTGCATCGATCATATCTCGTTCATACGACCTCCGATTAACCTAAAATTTGGAATGCTGGCTCGCATGACTTTGCTTACCGTGTCCTATCAGTTGTAGCCTGATCCGGCTTGGACAAAATTCATCGATATCCATAGCGAAGTGAAGTACAACCAATCTCTGAGACGACCTGTCTTTTGTTTTTAACCGATTTTTTTGGTATCACGGCTTTGCCAAAAAGCGGGATAACATTTGCCCCCCAAAATATGCCTTGCGGTAGGAAGGCGTGTTTTGTAATGCCATGATCTGGATGTTCATATCCTGTTGGTGTCCTGCAACGGAATTTACAGTTTTATGCGACCTTAAATAACAACCGTTCGGGATCAGGATATTTGAGATGACGTGCGACCGTTCATGGTCAAGCGCCTGACTTCAAATGACGATCATTTGGGATCGAGCCATTTGAGGTGAAGTGCGACCATGCATGGTCAAGTGACGGACCTCAAATGACGACCGTTCGCGATCGAGCCATTTGATGTGAGATGAGTTGTGTCGTTCAGGGCGAGTCGTGATCGTTTGTGATCATGTGCCATTTGAGGCGATTCTGTGACCGTTCGAGGTCGGGTGCCTTTCGTGGCGAATTGTGACCGTTCGAGGTCGGGTGCTGTTCGTGGCGAATTGTGACCGTTCGCGGTCGGGTGCCGTTCGAGGCGAGAAAGTGCGCCCGGGAGGGCTTGGTATTGTTGATACCAGGTTCACGTTCGAGTGGGTCCCTGGATTATTTGTCAGGGCGGTTTATCGCCATCTCAGAGCATGCCTAAGGACCGTTCGCGACCCCGTACATGTGTAAGTAGCTTAACAATTGCAGAATTATCAGAATCAAATATCTATTCAACAGATGAGTTTTAAAATAGAACTTTCCAAACAAACAAAGTCCAAATGTCCAAATCAAAACGAAACAAAAGAAAGCAAGGATGTCAAAGTGTAAGTTCCCACTACTAAACGGTCAATGATCATTCAGAGCATGCCTGGAGAACGTTCGCGATCTCGTACATGTGTAAATGATTTAATTGTGTTAGTGTAAGCTTACGACTTGTTCATCATTATTTTAATTAATTGATAACCAAACGATGTCCTGGTTCTGGGTCGCCTCTAGCTGACGTAGACGGTGGTCGCTCTGATTCCACCACCGGAGTTCGTCTCCTCACATATTGAAGGAGTATACCGTTCTTGATATGTCCTTCTACCGTCGTCCTTTAGATGCCTAAAATCATTAGTGTTATGACCGTTTAATTCATGAAATACACAAAACTTATCTGATCTTCTTTCGTCGGAAGTTGGATCCCTTCGCATTGGTCTACGATACGGAACCTGCTCCTTGGTATCCTGATAAATTCGTTCCACACTCTCATTCAGCTCGGTGTAAGTGGTGAATCGCGGCTCCCTCCGTTGCCGCTTTGACCTGTCGTTATAATCCTCAGCCTTTCGTTTTCCTTTATCCTTGCCTGAGTCCTTTTCGAAAGGCTTTTTGTCTTTAAGAACATAAACTTCTATTCCCTCTCCTTCTTCTCTTTCTGCATTCGCATCCTCTAATCGCAAAAACTTTTCTGCCTCGTCGTAGAATTCTGCTAGATCCACAGGCGGATCTTTGGTCAATGAATTTTAGAACTCTGTGCCGTCAGCTACTCCGGACACAGCTGCCATCACCACCATAGACGGATCTTCTCGATCCACCGAAGCTGCTGCTGCATTGAATCGCGTTAGATAACTCCTCAAAGTCTCTCCGGCTTTCTGCTTTAAAGTTGCCAAAGTCATCACATTCTTTGGTCTTGTAATGTGAACTCTGAATTGCCTCATAAATCTCTCAATTAACTCATTCCATGTTCCGATGGATCCATTCTCCAGTTGTCTAAACCAAAATGCTGCAATATCCGCCAAGTACAATTGAAAGCACCGAGCCATAACCTCCTCTGATGCCCCAAGCACTTCCATATGCCTTATATACTTCGTTAGATGAACCGTGGGGTCCGTTCTCCCGTCATACATGTCTAACGATGATAACTTGAAATCTGGTGGGTTCCAAGCTTGTCTAATTGTTGGAGTAAAAGGACTCCTATTAACATCCTCCAAATCTTTGTTTACCAAACCGCCTCTCATAGTTCTTCTAACCATCTCTGCCAACCTGTCATTGTCTCCGAGATGCAATCTTCGTTCATTACTTTGGACCTGCCCCCCGAGTCCACGAGGGAATTCTGGGATCTGCCCCCTTGATTGAGCGTTCACTCCTCTACTGCTCCCAGGTTGTGCAAATGCTCCTCTTTCTCTTTCCGAGATTGGACCAACGTTCTCCATAGGCGTGCCCCCTAGTTCAGGTGCCACGCCGGATGGTCCTGCTTCGTTCTGGACTCCATCCGCTACTCTATTCTGTGCCCCAAGCTGTCCTATCTGTTGAAATAAAATCTGGGTGAACTCCTCTTGTTTCTTCATCATTGTCTCCATCTCGTCCTTAGTGATGAAGATCGATGCCTGATTTGCTCCTGAGGAAGCCTCTTGACTTCCTTGGTGTTCACTTCTCTCTGGCCTTGGCCTTCTGCTCGATTGTCTCTTCATAATTTCTCAAATCTAAGCTTTCAAACTTTATGAATCAACTTTTGATTGGTAGAACTCCTGAGTTAGCCCTCTCAATGAAAGCATCAAAATGTTTGCGTCAAAATTGACCACAAACATCCAATATCGTGAAAGCACCCGTTTATGAACACAAATCAGCAACAATCAATATAGAATTCAGATCTAAGCAACAACAATCACAATAATTCACATATAACAATCTCAAACACAGGATTTATAGTGGTTCCGCGATCTTGCCTACATCCACTCCGAAGCTTATGTCTTTATTGATTCACTTGATGATTTCGATCGATTACAACAGTTTACAACTGATGATAGCTCTCAAATCTGATTACAACAGCGATAATGAAGTATGGAATTTGATTCGGCAGAGTCTGGATGTTCAATGGCCGAAGATCCCCCTTTTCTATAGGCTTCAGGGTGCTATTTATAGGCGTTGGAGGCCCAGATCTTGCTCAAACTTTGGAAGACTTTTTCTGGCACGTGAGTGGGGCCACGCGACCGACCCCACAAAGTTTCGGCTCGATCTGAGATTGATTCGAAGTGACTTCGAATCCATCAAAAAATGATCCAATCGAGCCGAAACTTGGCAGGAACAATCTTTACCTTGTACGAAAGCTATTGTGAAAATTTCATTGCATTTGGCCTCGTGGTTTGGGAGATATGATCGATTCGAGTTTGATGAATCTCGTTCGACTGTCCATTTCAAATCCATCGGTTCGAATCGACTCCTTCGAATCAATCACCTCACGTGGTCTTGTGAAGACGTGGCGCGCATACTTCGCCTCGATCCGGTTTATACACCGAGTTGACCGCTTCGCACCCATGGATTTCGCCTCGTTCGTATCGTGTGCCATGGCCCAGTTCACATAAATGGATTCGAAATGGATCGATACGAAGGGGATCAAGACGAGCCGAGTGGATTCGAACAGGGCAGAATTTATGGATACGAAGGAATGATCAGGCATTCTTGATGGATGCGAGGACGATCGATACGAAGTATTGCTTGGGCACGAGACCGATCGATTCGAAGTAGGGTATATGGTGATGGATTCGAAGTGCTCCGGACTCGATTAGATACGAAACAGTGCTTCAGAATGGATACGAACGTGCTCAGGGGATGCCCGTCTGATGGATTCAAAGCGATCGATTCGAAGAGATCAATATCACCTTATCGATCGATTCGAACTCGATCGATTCGAAGCATGTGTAAACCAACGGATTCGAACAAGACAATTAGTGATGGATTCGAACCCATGGATTCGATGTGAGCATCTCTCCAACTTCAAGATGGGTTCGAACGACACTCCTTGGCTAACTTGCATCGATCATATCTCGTTCATACGACCTCCGATTAACCTGAAATTTGGAATGCTGGCTCCCATGACTTTGCTTGACGTGTCCTATCAGTTGTAGCCTGATCCGGGATCGGACAAAATTCATCAATATCCACAGCGAAGTGAAGTACAACCAATCTCTGAGACGACCTGTCTTTTGTTTTTAACCAATTTTTTTGGTATCACGGCTTTGCCAAAAAGCGGGATAACAGTTCTCATCCGGATGGAGTCTATATGTCAGCTGATCAGTTTATGGAGCTATTTCGGGGTACTCAGCCTTCTGTTGCTACTTCCACAGCTTCCTCTCACAAGTATGCCTTCGCCCGCATGTGTAGTGATTATTCCCACCTTGGAAGCAAGCCTTTCAAGGGACACTTGGTAGCGCTTGTGAGCGCATATTTTCTCGGATGGATCTTTCTGATCATCATCACGTTCTCGTGGCATCTAGCATGTTGCAAGAGCGTGCACTTGATTGGTATGAGCTTTTTATTGCGGAAGTTGATGAGTCCTCTCTCTTGTGGATTCAGTTTAAGAAACGTTTCGAACTTAAGTTCATTCCTGAATCAGAAAAGGCTAATCTTGCTCGTAGTTTTCTTGAGTTGAAGCAAGGAAAGTCCTCTGTTTCTGATTATGTTGCATCTTTCGAGGCCCTGTCCAAATACGGAGTTGAGTTCATTAACACTCCACGTAAGAAGAATCTTCGTTTTTTTGATAGTTTGAAGATGTATTTGAAGAAAATTCTTTTGCTTCAGCTTAAGCTCTTTTTTGAGGAGCTTGTTGATTCGGTCTATGCCTTGAAGCTGTTGAAAAGGAACGTGATAGGTCTGATGAGGTTGAGGTTTCTAAGAACCCCAACAAGAAGAGGTTTCCATTTCATAAGCCTAATTCTTCCAACTAGAAGAAGAAGAAGCAAGCTACCTCTAGTTCTCAGCCTAGTAGTGCACCTTCTATTCAGAGGGCATGCTATAATTGTGGTTCTTTGGATCATTTTCTCCGTAGCTGTCCTAAGCCTCGCATTTGTCATTATTGTAAGAAAGAAGGACATTGGGTTTCTGATTGTCCTACAACTCTTAAGGGTTTCAAATCTGGGAAGCTTAATTTTGCTAAAGCTTCTAGTGATTATTCTAAGGCCAAAGGTATTACTTGGAAGGTTTTATTTTATTTCATGGCCGTTCTATTAGAGTTCTTTTCGATACGGGTGCATCACGTTCACTCGTGTCGAAGGAGACTATGGATATTGTTCCTTTGGATGTTATTACTCTTTGCGACCCTTTGAGGATTGTAAACCCTATTGGTGAATCCGCTACTCTTGGTTTGTTATGTGTTGATGTTGAGATTATTCTTTGTGGTTTTGCCTTTCATGCGAATTTGCATGTTGTGGATCATCTTGGTTTTGACATGATATTGGGTATGGATTGGCTCGTCCATTATAAAGTTCAAATCCTATGCCCTGAAAGATCTTTATATCTCAAGCATCCCGATGCTATCGAGCGGTTATCTATTATATTTCGAAGCATGGATCATACTTCGAATGCTCTCATTTCTTCCTTCGAATCAGAGGATGTCATAGCTAATATTCCGGTTGTTTGTGATTTTTCTGATGTTTTTGAGACTATTTCATGTTTGCCACCGAAGAGGGCAATTGAGTTCTGTATTGATCTTATCTCTGGTGCTCATCCTGTCAGTCATCCCCCTACGAGGATGTCTGCTAAGGAAAACGAGGAACTCAAGGAACAATTATCTGAATTGGAAGCCAAACATTTTATTTGTTCTAATCATCTTCTTGGGGCGCCGTTGTTGTCTTTGTTAAGATGCCAGATGGTGCTCTTAGGCTTTGCATTGATTATCGCAAGCTTAACGAGCTCACTGTCAAAAATAGGTATCTGTTACCTAGGATCGATGACATGTTCGATCAATTAAGTGGCGCTATGCTGTTCTCCCAACTCGATCTTGCTACCGGTTCTCATCAGTTACGAGATGCGAAAGATAGCATTCCACTTACCGCATTCCGCACTCGATATGGTTCTTACGAATGGCTTGTTATACCATTCAGTTTGGCGAACGCTCCAGCGTATTTTGTTGATCTTATGAATCGGATATTCCGAGAATATCTCGATAAGTTCGTCTTTGTTTTCATTGATGATATTCTTATTTATTCCAAATCTGAAGTCGCTCATATTCAGCATTTGGAGATTGTTTTGAGCACTCTTCATCAGCATCAGCTTTATGCCAAATTCTCCAAGTGTCACTTCTGGGGGAACAGGGTGAAGTTTCTCGGTCATATTGTTTCTTCCGATGGTATCTCTGTCGATCCTTCCAAGATCGAATCTATTCAGAAATAGAAGAGGGCCGGGACCATTACTGAGATCCATAGTTTTCTTGGATTGGCGGCTAATTATCGCCGGTATATTAAGGACTTTTCTCGTATTGCTTTACTGCTTACCACTCTCATGAGAAAAGTTGTTCCTTTTATTTGGTCGGATAAGTGTGAGACTTCTTTCTTGAAGTTAAAAGATATCCTTACTCATGCTACTATCTTAGTGGTTCCTGAAGGGTGTCATGATCCTTTTGTTTATACCGATGTAAGTGGTTATGGACTCGGTGTTGTTCTCATGCAAAAGGATAGAGTAGTTGCCTATGCTTCTGGACAACTAAAGCCTAACGAGGTTCGTTATGCTACCCATGATTTGGAGTTAGCCGCTGTAGTCTTTTCCCTAAAGATTTGGCGACATTATTTATTGGGCGAGCATTTTATTCTCTTCACTGATCATAAATCTCTGAAGTATCTATTCGCTCAGAAAGAACTTAATATGAGGCAACGGCGTTGGCTCGAATTTCTTGCTTAATATGATTTCGATATTCAGTATACCCCTGGTAAGGGTAATCGAGTTGCTGATGCGCTTAGTCACAAGCAACAAGTTGTTGTTTCCATGATGCTAGCTGAGTGGAATATATTAGAGGCTTTATCACATTGTGATATTAGAGACCGTCCTTCAGTTTCTGATTCTCCCGTGCTTTTATTTAGCATGGAAGCTCATCCTAGTTTATTGGATCGTGTTGCAGATGCCCAGAAACAAGATCCAGATATCTCTTATCTTATTCAGAGTTGTAAATCGGAGCCTGAAGTGATGATCTAAAGGATTTCGATATTGATATTCATGGTTGTGTTCGGAAGAAGGGAATGTAGATCGTGCCCAATGCTCCTAATCTTAGAAATGACATTCTTGAGGACTGTCATCGTTCTAAGTATACTATTCATCCGGGTAGTAGTAAGATATATGCTGATATGAAACGCTTAAACTTTTGGGAAGATATGAAGCGTGATGTTGCAAGTTATGTGAGTCGTTGCATGACTTGTCAACTAATTAAAGCTGAATACCATCGTCATGTGGTCTTTTGCAGCCTCTTAAGATTCCATTATGGAAATGGGATCAGATTTCTATGGTCTTCTTTTATGGTCTACCTCGTTCGAGGTCGGGCCGTACTAGTATGTGAGTGATTGTTGACCGATTGACTAAATCAACCCATTTTATTCCTATCAAGTCCAATCGCACTGCTCCTTTGTTGGCTAAGCTTTTTATTAAAGAAGTCGTTCGACTTCATAGTGTGCCTAGTTCTATTGTTAGTGACAGAGATCCGCTTTTCACTAGTGGTTTCTAGCAGAGCCTTCAGAAAGCTTTGGGCAGTAAGCTCAATCTCGGTACAGCTTAACATCCATGGTCTGATGGTCAGACTAAAAGGGTGAATCAAGTCTTAGAAGATCTCCTTTGAGCTTGCATTCTTGAGTTTGGTGGTAGTTGGGAAGACCGCTTATCTCTTATTGAATTCCCTTATAACAACAGTTTCCAATCCAGTATCGGTATGGCTCCTTTCGAAGCTCTTTATGGAAGGTCGTATCGATCACCACCTTGTTGGTTGGAATCAGGGGAAAAGTTAATTCTCGCCCCCGGTTATATTCGTGAATCGTCTGAGAAGATTTATATTATTAGACAAAGAATGAAAGAGGCTCAGAATAGGCAGAAATCTTATGTCGTTCATCGTAGGAAGCCTTTGGAATTTTCTGTTGGCGATCTCGTATTCATTCGTGTTTCTTCGATGAAGGGTGTGGTGCGTTTTAGTAGCTCCGGGAAATTGGCTCCTCGATATATTGGACCGTTTACAATTACGGAATACATTGGCCCTGTTGCATATCGTGTATCGCTACCTATTCAGTTTTTGGAAATTCATGACGTATTTCATATATCACAGCTTCGTCGATGCCTTCGAGATTCGGATTCTATTATTGATCCTCACATGCTGCAAGATCTTGAGATCTCACCCGACTTGTCTATTGTGCAAAATCCTATTCGTGTGCTAGCTTCGGAGGTTAAAAGCCTTCGGAATAAAGAAGTCCCGCTTGTGAAAATTCAATGGTCCGTAAAACCCAAAGATTGCACTTGGAAAACCAAGGGTTTTCTCTCCTTTTCGAGTGGGGGTGAGCATTTTTGATCTATCTTTCTATTTAAATCTTTGTTGTGATGAATAATTTGTGTTATGAAGAACCTCTAGTATGAAAATTGCGAGGATGTAATTTTTATAAGGGGAGAGTCTGTAACAATCGTGATTTAATTACAGTCGTAATAAAATTTTAAAATTGAAATTTTAAATTGAAATTTGAAAAGAAAATTGGTGCAATTCAGTTGCAAGTCAGATGAATAAATATAAGAGGTTGCATATTTGAAATGTAATGTAATTACCTTTCACGTGTAACAAATTGGTCCATATTTTATGAAACAAAAATTGGAACATTCTTTTGCTTTGCTACAACTAAGTTTTTAAAACCAAAAGTGTGAACACTTGCTTTGGCTGTCACGCACACATTTTGCAAAACAAAAATATAAACATTGTGTGTCATCGTCATTTATTTGCAGTATGTTCGTTTCCTTCACATATGCACATCTACATTTAATGCATTTGTACAAAATGAAGGGCAGCACACATCTTCTTTTGACTTGTTCATATATGTGATAAGTAAAAACTGCTTCATTCTTTTGCTTCATTTTGGTTCCAGTAGCTCAGTGAAGTGTTAATGGCGGTTCAAGTATTGCTTCTTTTGAATCTGGGTTGCTAGTTGTTTTTGAAACAAATTAAAGGTGAGTGAAAACTCACATATCTAATTTAAAAACTAGGCTACAGTTCGTTTGTTAGATACTCCATTTTTACATCCTATTGCCTTCTAGCTTTTACAGTGAACAAGTTTCCAATTTGATTGTTGCTTTAAGTCGCAGACGAGTTTGATCCTCTGTTTAAAAATTTTGAATGGCTAGGGAAATTATTTTCACTAGGATAAGTGAAATACCATTTTTTACTATAAAAAAATTCAACTGTGCGTGCGTTTTCTGTACTTCACCTTGCATTCATTACTAACATTAGCAAGTTAGTAGGGTGCAAAACGTATAGGCGTGCAGATGTGTGAAACACAAAATCATTTTGGGCAAAAATGTTCTAAAATTTTTGTCAGTTATGTTGTGCAAGTGTGCTGCGTGAAAACAAGCTCCTGGTCGTGTGCATATCCTCCGCGTGTGCATGCTTATTGCATATAGTATCCAGGTCCTTTAAAAAAAAATCGAATTTCATTACTGCATGGAATTATTTGTAGCACGAAATCCAGTTTCGTGTCAATTGTAAAACTGGGCCATTTTAGTTGATTGTTGTTTCATCATTTGCATGCAAATTGTATAGCATGTCAGTAGCCCAGGATACAATTTTTTTAATTCTTTTGTATGCGTGCCTCAAAGTATTGCCTGGCCACCATCTTGTATATCTATTACGTGCCTCAAAGTATTGCCTGGCCACCTTCTTTTATATTTGTTACGTACATCAAAACGTGTCCAAGTCATTAAAGTTACGTGTGTGGATGCATGAAAGTTTACTGGCCAAGTTTGTATATTATTATTTTTTTCTTGATTACTGTGAACAAGTATATTGTGCAGGTTGCATTGTATAGAAATCAAGTTTCAGAGAGTGCAACATGTCATGAAAATATAGTGGTGCGGTCCACTATTAATTTACGTTGAACCGGTGTTACGTTTTAAAATGTATTTTGCTGCCGTTATTTTTATAAAGAAATTTTTACGCCAGTATTAAATTTTTGAAGCGTGTTGTTTTGATGACATTTTTGACGAAAAAAATTACTGTCGCTTTGACTTCAGTAATCGTCAATTTTAAAGCCAATTTTCAAGCGGTTATCACGCAATGCTGATTTCGATATACATTTTTACGGTGTTTTGTGAAGCGCAATTTCTTTGTCGAAATTGCTATAGATGTTGCTGCTTTAATCATGTGTTTTGAAATCATTTTAAAATAAAATCGTTTCCAAAAATTTCACACTTTACGCTTTCAAAAGAATAAGAAATCGATTTAAACGCTTCAGCAAAATTAAGGACTATGAACCCTTACTTTTACTGATTCGTTTAATTCCAGACTTGTCCATTTGAGAACGTAAAATGTTTTTATATAAAATACACAATTTTTCACTTTCAAGGAAACGATGAAGAGATTTAAATGATTTAGCAAAAGTGTGGAGTATGGAACCACACTTTTACTAATTCGGTTAATTCCGGACTCATTAATTGAAATATTTGCTGTTCGAAGATTTTGATGATTTTGTTGGGCTTTCGAGCCACTATGATGGACCTTCACATCAATTACCAGTACTAGACCTTCGGGTTATATGTTAGACCTTCGGGTCGTTTGTTGGGCGCCAAAAATTATGATGACAGTACTTAGTAGGCTTCAGCCATATGTTGATGCACGTGCGTCGTAGCTTGGATTCTCCATATGATAGGATCGATCCACTTTTATGCAGATTTTTCTAGTTATCTATTTTTGACTTCTAGATTTTGTGAATTGCTGTTTTGAATTCAATTGTGAATTTGAGAGTGATTTTGATGGAGTTTGATGTGATTTCTGCATTTAAACTATGTTGATTACTTATGTTGAATAGTCTCATTTGAGACTATGATTTTTTTGCTTTGATGCTGTTTATGATGCATTTACTTCTAAGATTAAATTAGACTGATCCGTTTATTATTTTCTTTTAAATAATACTCGGGTCGGATCGAGTTATTTCAGGATAATCGCTATCTCTGGTTCTATTGCCGCTTCTGCTTTTGGGATTTCACATCATCTTTTGTCTAGACTTCGAGGTGTACTTTTGGTGTATTGACTATCGTCTCTTGTATGTTGATGTCTTTGTATATGTACATTTTGTTCATGTGAACTATCGATTGTTGTAGCAAGTATTCCAGACTTATCTTCCGCAATATATCTGATATTTCTATTCTGATGAGATTATACTATCTGTGTTGTTATTATGATTTGTTGTCGATTTTTCATTAGCCACCATAGTTTTGTTTTAGATTTGAATTGAATATATCTTTGGGATTAACTTACACAATTCCCATCGATGTAATCAATACTCATCTAAGGCATAACTTACGGATGGTCGCCTCTAACAAGCCTTATTCTTTGCGATAGCAGACGTTATTTCTTATAATAACCTTTGTTATCGTGAGAATAAAGGTGGGACGTCACAACCATGTTTTATAGTTCAATTATTTATATATGAAATAAGAGATAATGATATATAAAATCAATTATTATTTCTTAACAACCAATTCAATAAAAATCCAGAAAAATTTATAATACAGTTACAAATTTTTTTTTCATTACTAAATTTGAAAAGTCATATTATGTCAGTTTGCTCTGTTTAAGTGTTTTGGAAATCTTATCGATAGCATTGATCCGACGAATCGATCAGAAACCCAAATCAACATCAACAACTCAAACAACACAATATATAAAACATTAAATATAGATTTGCAAGTACAATTCAAAATGTTTTGAATATAGATTGGAAACAAAAGACAAGATGATCAAATAACAAAATAGGGAGATGGATAAACTTAAATAAATCGCGGGCAACTCTAACCGGTTAACCGTGACTTAAAGAGTAAGATCGATGTGGATTTTCTAGGGTAAATCTACATTCGATATCAAGAGATAGAATTTGGGATAATAAGAGATACTAGCATCTAAACCGAGGATATAAAATCTTTGGTGAATCAATACTGTTAAAAAGGTTTTTCACCCCTTTACAAATCAATTTGAGTATGGCGAGACCACCGACTCACTATAAAGATCATTCGAAGTGGAGTTGTGGGATACTCCAGAATCAAAAGAAGACGAATAGTGAGGGACATGAATGGATTTTTGAACCGGAGGAAACATTCCAAAATTCAAAGGAAATTCGAATCATAGAGGAAGAGATTCAAACTCGAACAAAAGTGATTCTGTAAATAAGTTTACCATATATGCTAAGTTTTCCTAGAGCCAAAGCTCTGATACCAACTGTAACGGTCCGATATTTTCAAACACTCGCATCCGCACATGTCGGACTTGAATTGCTTAAAATACCGCGTTGTAAATGAAATTTGGCAATATCATCATATACATTAAATAAATAATCACATAATCACAGACACAGAGTAAATAACAATGCAGCGGAAGTAAAAGAGATAGTAGTTCATGAAGTTACTATATATATACAAGATACATTAGAGTTAAACAAGATACAACAGAAGGATAACAAGATACGTTGGGTACAAATCAGAATACATCACTGGAATCCCCGGATACTGAAAGAAAAATATATGGCTAGATCTTCAAGCAAAGCTCCAACTCCGAAGGTAAGTCTTGAATACTGAATCACTCAGTCTGACTCGAGCGTAAAGAAAAACACAAAACACAAAACACTCAAGTCAGGACGTACATACTTATGAACTGTAAATCAACTCAAGTAATCGGTAACAAAATACATCAATAACTTAAAGGATGCTTGGGATCGTCCACGCTTTAAGGATCCGTTAAACTATTTACTATGTAGTAATATTTCGATATTATAATAATGTCTATAGTAAATAAACTTACTTTTAAATAGTGTTAAGGCTTTACATTTTCCACCTTAACACGTAATAGTCCCAGTAGTCCATCCAGTATCAGCGCATCTCCAGATCGGGAGACCACCCTAAATACTTAACAGGCTACGGGAGAAAATCAAACTTGTACAAGGCATGCTAGGGTAGGTGACACAGTAGACAAGGCTATGCCAGGGTAGATATACCAATTATGCACACGGACTGGTGGTGACGCACAGCGCGCAGCTACCGCCCATCTCGAGCCACACCCCTAAAATCAAAAGTCAAAAGGGGATACCGAATCAATCCAAAAGTCAGAGTATAATATCGAAGGTGTGTGTCCGATAAGAGGTGCTAACTCACTGGCTCGAGATCGCTCCTGTTTTAGCCACCTTAAGCCAACTCACGGGAGTCGGGTCCACGTTCATACCTCAAAGGAACACCGCCACTAACCTACTTCATTTTGATATCTCCACAGCTTACACAGTTGTTAAAGTGGTTTTCGGAGTTGGCAGAGAGTATGACAACTTTCGATCCCAGTCTCTTTAACAATCAACCGTTATTATAACGCCGTGACTATTTCAAAATAGTTTCTACTTTAAAAAAAATGAAATCATTTCATTTCAAAACTATATTCCTTTCAAAATAGTTTATCCTTCGAAACCAAAGCCATTCTATTTCAAAACTATATTCATTTCAAAATATTTAGTACTTCAAAACCAAAACCATTTTTATTTCAAAGCCATATCCAAATCAATACGACTTCATTTCCATTTCAAACATATATTCATCTTTCAAAAATCATAATACTTTCAAAGTTATAATTCTTTCGAAAATAAAATACTTGAAATCATTACACTTTGGCAATCATAACATTTCAAAATCATACATTTGAAAACATGGCACCTTCCTTTAATTCTTTACATTTTACAAATTTATTCGAATCAACTCAAATTTTCAAATTTCCAATTCAATCCATCAAATTCAATTCAATTCAGTTTCCCAACAAACCATTTCAAATCTTCTCAATTTCAAATATAGATTTGATCCACAAAATAAATTATTCAATTTTTCAATATAATTCAAATATTCAAATTAAATATCATTTTAAAATCAAATATGTCATTCATTTATTATTCCGAATATCATTACAAAACACATTTCAAAATTCATTTATCTCATTTCATTTCATTCCATTTAACACATAATAAAGTAACCATTATTTAAATTGAAATTCAATTTAAATTCCTTAAAATTCAAATTTAAATATTAAAATATATTTAAATTGCTTAAATTTCACAATTTATCAATTCCAAAAGTTAAATCATTATCACTTTAAAATATAACTCAAACGGTGTTAAAATCTATAACATTTCAAAACATTGTCAAATTTTAGCAACGACAGCATTTATAAAGCGCTACACTAGATATTTAGTTTCCAAAATAGTTCAGTTTAGGAACAACGGCATTTATAAAATGTCGTAATAGATATTTAGTTATTTCAAACATAGTTAAACTCCAAAACAACGGCAATTAAAAAAAATGTTGTCATAAGTATTTAGTTATTCAAAGTCTAGTTAAATTAAGAAATGATAGCACTTAACAAATGCCATCGTAAAACCACATCATTTTTGGAAATGCTATCAATAAAATTCCAGATATTATTATAACTTTTCAAAAACAATAAAACTTCAATTTTAGCAAATTTTAAACTTATAAATCATATTTTAGGCTTCAAAACTTCACATTTAAATCAATTTAACATATGATTTATCACAACAAAATTTTATAATTAAGTATCCAATTTAAAACTCAATTCATTTGTTAATTCGAAATTTCACTGCTTTCTTAACTTATTAATTTTACAAAACTTTAACATTTTACTTCAAATATATTTTCAAAACTTTAAATTTAATTTCCATTATTTACTTACATTTTTAAAAATAAAATTTGAAGTCAAAAATCACATTCACTTCAAATTTACATACTTAAATTTAATTCAAATATTTAACTTTCTTAAAACATAAGAAAAATATTTAAATCATAATTTCGTACTTTAAAATACATATTTATATAAAAAAATTAAAATATACCATGGAGTCTATATAAAATTTTCTATCCTAGGTCAAGTGATACGGATATGTATCATTTCAATCCGTAATTTAAAAAGAATAACTCGGGTTCTATCATTTCAAACCCACAATCCCAAGTCAAATAAAATACAATAAAATCACTTAAGCCTATTGTAACGACCCAGGATTTTTATTAATTAAAATTTGAATATTTAATTAATTTTAGATATTAATAAGTGAATTTATAAGTCAAATAAATTTTTATTTGAATTTTTGGATTTAATTGAATAATTAAATCGATAATTTAATATGTTAAATTATGGAAATAATTTAAAATTGAGTTAAAAATGATTGAAAATAATTTGGAAAATTTTATTTAATCATACTGGAGTTATAGAAATATTTTAGAACTTTTAAAATCGAATTAGAAGTTAATTTGTGAAAATTGAATATTTTAATATTTAATAATCGACTGTAAAATAGCCAATTTTTGGACAGTCTCAGAATTGAACGAAACTAGTTTCATTGGATCCGTAATAGTTAGTTATTACCGGATTTCAATTTTCGTATCAATCGGAGCTATCGTTTGACCGTGGCAGCTCGAAACGCATCGAATCGTTTTAATTTAAATTTGGCGAGTCAAAATAGCCATTTTTCAAAAAGTCTCGGATTTCGACGAAACCAGTTTCATCGGATCCGTAATGTGATATTATTGTAAGGTTTCAAATTTCAAGTCGTTTGGATTTACCGTTTGTCCGGTACAAATTAAAACGCCTAGAAATCGACTTAAATCGGTTTAATTTAAATTGAACGTTTTCTGCCATAACTCGCACATACTTCCGAATTAGCTTCCGAAACCTGTTCCATTGTGTCCGGAACGCGGGGTAAACCCTAGGTACGCTGGTTACGGCGTCTAAATCGGAGTTCGGAATTTCCGGATGAATAGTGTCGATCGGTTCTCTATAAATACACCTCACCTCTTCATAAATTAAAAAAATAAAATAAAAACCTAACTAACAAACCCTAGCCGCCACCTAATAAACCCACGGCCAGAATTTTCTCAACTTCCACCTCGTTTTTCTCTTCATCCAACAATCGATTCGCGAAATCATCAACTAGAATGTTGTAGAGGGGAGTGAGAGCTACAAGTTGAACGGCTATGATCTAAAATGGAGCATCGTAGTGGGAGATAGGGGGGTTTAAAGGGGCCGACCTGCGCACGACTTCCAAGGCTACAGGGATGGCCGAGTATCAAACCCCTAGGGCCGAACATGGTGGAGGAGGAGTGCTTCGCGTTGGTGTATCTTGATCGAAGAATCATCGAGTAAAGGAAGTGGAAATTGGAACCCTAGTTCATCATATTGGGTTCATGCGTTCGGCTTCAACCTGGAAGAAGGATACGCGCGTGGGAAGGAGGGAACGTGGGGTCGTGATGCAAGGGTTTGGATCCTGTGGCTAGGATTAGAAGCAAGGTTTATTAATAAAAGTTTAATTGTAAATTAATAAGTTTAAATCGTGTAATCTTGTAAAATTCATATCTTTTTCATACGAGGTCGAAAAAATGCAAACTCAGTTGCGTTGGAATCGTATGGACGAGCACTACGCGATGGAGTTGGTTTGGAGTTGTTTGGAGTTAGTGAGAATTTCGGGTAAAATTAAACGCGCGTTTAATTTTATTCGAAATAAAAGCTTAAACGGAAATTAAAACCAAGGTGAGAATTTCTCACTCAATCGAATTGGTTTCGATTTTATTTTAAATAGTTAGATTTAAAATATTTGAATGCATGTTTGAATGATGACTGTAAATTATTGATTGTTAAAATAGACATTATTACGCCGTTAGTAAGCGGATGTTATTTATAAAAACATATACCGCGAATATTTCATAAACAGTGAAATTGGTATTATATATAATATCAATATATATATATTGGCATATGTATATATTGCAGTTGTTGATTTCCCGCATTTTTTGTTTAGCGGATGAGACCCTATTACGCCGTTATTAAGCGGATAATATTTATTAAGAACATGTACCGCGATAATTTCGTACTGGAGCGAAATTGGTATTGTGCTAATGTTTTTGGATGCAGGAAAACAGGTTGGAGGGATCCAACTGGATTCCTCAACAGTTTTTATTTAATTTCAGATATTTTGATATTTGATGGATTTTCATATTGATATATGATATCGTTGTAGTCGTGATTGACTATTTGGTGGGTAGCATCATTGGACCCAGATTTTGGGATTTTAAAATGGTTTTAAAGTGATTTTTGAAAATATACTATATTTTTGGAATTGATCCATTATAAATAAATAAACGTTATAATTTTTAAAGTTATAAAATTATGGTTTTTGTGAAATATAGTTAAAAGCTGGTTTTTGAGAAATATGAACCAATGATTTTATAAAATAGTTTAAACTGGATTTTTGAGTTTATTATTAAAAGTTTGAATATAAGATTTATAAAATTTGATTATTTTATAAATCAAGAGAACGATGAAATTTTAAAGGAATTTAAAGACGTTTAAAAGAATAATATAAAATAATTTATATTAAGAGATTTATAAATGGATATTTATAAATTGAGTTATGGACATTATAATACGAGTTTTTATAAGTGTTTGAATGTAGTGAAAATGAATTTCCTAAATGAATGAAATTTATGAAATTATAAACTGTGAAGTTATAAATGAAATTTTATAAGTAATAGGTTTATAAAATTTATAAAGTTATCGAAAGAATGAATTTTGGATAAACAAACAATCTTATAAGTTAAGATTAATAATTTGGGAAGTTAAATGAACGATTTTGTAAAATAATCGTTTTATAAGTAATTAACTTATAATATGAACTTGTAGTTTATAATTGAGTTATAAACTGGAATAGGTTAATAAAGGAATTTATAAAAAGGAAGTTTTTATAAATAAATAGAAACGGAATTTATAAACGTTGTTTTATAAATCCGCAAATGACTTATTTTGATAAGTTAATTGTTATAACTTAGAGATAGAGTTATATTCACATTTTGAACAGTGAATAATCCTTTAAGTTAAAGTGAATAGAAATGATGAAATTTGTTAAGGTAGTATATTCACGTTTTTGAATAGTGAATAATACGTTAAAGAAATTGTTTTAGATATGATGTTTTAAATAGAATTAAAACGATCTAACGATGTTTTACAGGTGTTGAGATTCGAAACCATAGATTTCAACATTTATTGTTGAAATAGACGTTTTCGAGAAATAAAAGGAAATGGTGGACTATAACACTGTTGTTATAGTAAATGATTTCCGAAAGGAAATGTTTGTATAGTATTGGGATTTATATATCTATTTTAATTTCGAATCCCTATACTAGTGATTTTGGGTTGTCGTAACGATGTTTTACGTAACATTCGTTTTGGCCCAAATAAATATGTTTAAGAGAATGTTTTCCTTAATAGAATGAAATATATACTTAATTCGATTTAAGTATATTGAATATTTTCCAAGGTTGAAAATAAAAAGATTTGTGAATTACTTATAATTGAATAAGTATGGAATTGTTTTTCCAATATGAAGTGAATAATTCGAATTTATCTTTTCGAAGATAAATGGAAATGAATATTTTGAAATATAAATTCATTATGGAATTTATATGTGAAGTGGAATTTGTTTGAAAATAAATATTGATTTATTTTTGAAGTGTTGAAATTGTATGTCTTGTGAAGATATTTTGGAAAATAAATAATTTGGAAAATTATTTGGAATCTGGTGATGTATGCATATCCATTGATAGTTCAATAGCCGACTATCAATATTTCCCTTTGAATGGGTATTTGATGTGAATTGATTGAATTTGAATGCACACTTATTTTTGAATAAGCGCTCACTATTCGGGTTAACCGGGAAAGGACCATGGGGTCGTATAACCCATTCCGAATATGTGATACGTCGTTGTGAATCGCATTTGAAGATCGGTGTTGAAGACCGGGTATTTGCGAGAGTGATAGGATGAACTATCGATTGACTCTGCACCGAGTAGCTACGGTATTGAGTTCTCCATATGTGATGGTGAATCCGATCAGGATTGTGAATATCCGGATTGCAAGGACTTCTTTGTAAGTGCCTTCGGTTCTGTTCGAGCCCGGAACAGACTTGTATGGATTGTATGCCTGACATTACAAGTTGAGATATAAAGCCGATTTCTTTCAAATATATTTCTGTTGGTGGCGGAGAATTTATTCTTTGCTTAACACCCTTCTTTGAGACGTATGTGCTCAAAGGTTATATAGTTGAAGTTATCAGCGATATATTCCCAATTTGGTAATGTGACATGCTGAGTGATGCTGAAATGATCATTGTGTTGATTATTGTGATAGGATCATTTGTTTGATCGTCTATCTTAGTGATCATTGTGTTGATCATTTGTTGACCCAAAGCATGGCTTTTGTATAAAGTATGTTTTTGTGGACGTGACTTCGTCGAGCCTCACACCCCGTGAATGGTCAAAACAGGAAAGATGCGGCAAGGTTATGAGGGGTAGCACCCTTTAGGATGTGTCCATTTCTTTCTGGAAAAGGATGGTCATGGTATGGAGCCCAGATACTTACTCATGTTGAAAACACTTTATGATTGTGTGAATTGATTACGAGCGCTCGGTTGATAAAGGTCCCAAAGGACCGGGGGATGGCATATTCGGTCAGTTGTTACTCAGTTAGGAGTAACCCGGCCTTGTGTTGGTAGAGATCCGGTTTGGTTCTCGGGGATGTCCATCCAGAGGCATTCTCAGTGGCAATGGGAAGTTCCTTGGCCTGACCATTCGTTGGAAATCCAAGGAAACAATACGAGACTTGTACGGTTTTAGTTGTATAACCTGCCATGGAATGTGGCGGTAACCTACTATTGAACATGGTTAGCTATAGTAGGCATACGATAATGGTCGTATGTTGGCTAAGATTTATATCTTTATTTTCGAAATGATTTGTCATACATTATGCACTAGTAATAATATCAAATGTTATTTTAAATGCGTATCAAGCATCTTTGACTATCATAAGGAGAAATCTCCTCCGATTCTGCGTTTGCATGTGTGTGTGGCAGGAGGTCTTATGGTAGTCTCATTTTTAAAAGCATTGCGAATTGAATTAAAAATATTCCTCTTTTTGATTTTTAAAGTTAAATAAACTGTTTTGAGTTCTCACACCAGTCACATGACTGACTTGGAGTTTATTGTTTTCCTTCCTAAACTCTGGGTGCCCACCAATTTTCCACACGGGCAGTTAAGAGTTAGGTTTATCAGGATATTCTGGATATTCTGGAGTTGCTGGAGGCAAGCTGGATGGCATGGCGTATTACTAGTTTATATAGTATTTCTTTTCCGCTGCACTGTTTGATGCTGTATGTTGTTGTACACTCTGATGATGACATGATGAAATGTAATGTATAAAATGTAATAACTGATAGTTCTTTGTTTAAAGATTATTCAATTATTATTATATGTGGTTCCGCTGCGAATTGTGAGATTCTGTTATTGTTCTGTTGTTCTTTTTCCTCTATATTCTATTTTCTTCTATTTTAAAAGTTTTCTATTCTCTTTCCTCTCTCTCTTCTAAATTTTCTGTTCTCTTTTCTATTTTCTATTTTCTCTCTTCTTCTCTCTCTTCTTTTCTTAAATTCTTCTTAAAACCCTCAGTGTTCGGTTTTCCGTCGTTCGATTACTCGGCAGTCGATAAAGTGAGTGTCGATGTTGGATTTTCGGAAGACGAAGAATCGGGTCCTGACAATGTGGTATCGGAGCTCTGGTTAAGCGACAACCATGGTTCTGTTGGGTATTACTCGTTAGAGATAGAGTCAGCAGTACTCTAGAATGAGTTTGAGTGTAATAATAGATATGAGAGCGTATTTGTTAGTGAATAAAAAATTTGTTTTATATTGTGATGATTGGTTTATTGAGTGGCATATGAACTTTCGTCAGCACAGCCTCGAAACTGAGCCGAAGGGGTTTCTAAACACTTGAATAGAACAATTCGACATGATATTGTTTTAAATTGGGTAAATGAAATAATTTTACCTTAAGTATATTTTATATATGAAAGAAATAATTTTTCAAAATTATCAAATTGTATGTAAGTTGATTGTTAGGTTGTTTGAATAATCTAAATTAAAGAATGATTGTATAAGTAAAAAGAATTATAAGAATTGAATTATAATTAAAGTGATTTACAATTGTGAAATGAACTTATATATATAAGAAGTAAAATTATATGAATATGAGTTGTAAATAAGAAGTGAATTTAAAGTTAAATGGAATATAACTTAAGTGTTGTTGAATGGAATTGATTTTGGTATCGAAGTAAATAATCAAGTGGATTAAATGAATATGAACTTGAGGTATGTAATAGAATTCAACTTTAGTAATTGAATTGAATTAATGGATTGGACGTTAATCAATTGAATGTGAATCAAGTTGGTATGAAATAATGAATGTTAATTCATTTAAAAATCTAATGTTATTAGAAGTTGAATAAAATTGAATGAAAATCAATTATAAGCAAAGGAATTTGGTTGTAATAAATATACATTGGTTGTTATATGATTGTTAGATGATTGTATATAATTCATTAAGTGTTAATGAAAGTGAATTAATGAAATTGGAAGCTATGTAATTGAAATTCAAATTAAAGATAAATAAATTTGAATAGAATTGAATGTGGATTGGATTTAATTAGTGAATGTTAACTAATTGAAATTAATGAGAATGAATGTTAGTAAATTCCAACATTAATGAATCAAATGTGATTTAAATTGAAAACCATTTCAGTAAATATTAATGAGAATATAAATGAATATTTATTGGTTATGAATGTAGTTGGTTGATGGTTGAATATATATTGTTATTGTTGCATTGCTATGTGACATATATAGTCATCATGTTGCTATATGTTGTATATTGAGATTATTGTCTATGTGCATGTTCTCATATTGTTTGTTGAGTGTTTAGTAGGTGCGGATCGCGTTTGCTTCGCATTTGGAGTTCGCTTTAGCGCTATATTAGCCATATATGCTCGCTAATAAAATATAAGGTACATATCTCGGATTAAATATCGTACTTTTACACTTTTTCCCTTCGGGATGCCTCATTACTTGATGAGATGTATATTTGTGATATATATACTGTCATTTTTTTTTTCGGATCGAGCCGCGCAAAGGAGACTATGGCGAATTTTTTCGAAAATTTAAGGCGTTAGAAAAATTTTGAGAAAATTTGGAAAATTTTGAAAACTATAATTTTGATTTTGGAATTGAAAGTTAAACAATAATAGTTGTTTTTGAAAAGATAACTAAGTATGATTTGAAAACTTAGTAAAAGTTATAATAAGAAGTTTAACTATGGATTTTGGAAAGTTAATAAATTCTGTACTCTTCTTACTTGTAATTTCGAGGACGAAATTCTTTTAAGGGGGAAAGATTGTAACGACCCAGGATTTTTATTAATTAAAATTTGAATATTTAATTAATTTTAGATATTAATAAGTGAATTTATAAGTCAAATAAATTTTTATTTGAATTTTTGGATTTAATTGAATAATTAAATCGATAATTTAATATGTTAAATTATGGAAATAATTTAAAATTGAGTTAAAAATGATTGAAAATAATTTGGAAAATTTTATTTAATCATACTGGAGTTATAGAAATATTTTAGAACTTTTAAAATCGAATTAGAAGTTAATTTGTGAAAATTGAATATTTTAATATTTAATAATCGACTGTAAAATAGCCAATTTTTGGACGGTCTCAGAATTGAACGAAACTAGTTTCATTGGATCCGTAATAGTTAGTTATTACCGGATTTCAATTTTCGTATCAATCGGAGCTATCGTTTGACCGTGGCAGCTCGAAACGCATCGAATCGTTTTAATTTAAATTTGGCGAGTCAAAATAGCCATTTTTCAAAAATTCTCGGATTTCGACGAAACCAGTTTCATCGGATCCATAATGTGATATTATTGTAAGGTTTCAAATTTCAAGTCGTTTGGATTTACCGTTTGTCCGGTACAAATTAAAACGCCTAGAAATCGACTTAAATCGGTTTAATTTAAATTGAACGTTTTCTGCCATAACTCGCACATACTTCCGAATTAGCTTCCGAAACCTGTTCCATTGTGTCCGGAACGCGGGGTAAACCCTAGGTACGCTGGTTACGGCGTCTAAATCGGAGTTCGGAATTTCCGGATGAATAGTGTCGATCGGTTCTCTATAAATACACCTCACCTCTTCATAAATTAAAAAAATAAAATAAAAACCTAACTAACAAACCCTAGCCGCCACCTAATAAACCCACGGCCAGAATTTTCTCAACTTCCACCTCGTTTTTCTCTTCATCCAACAATCGATTCGCGAAATCATCAACTAGAATGTTGTAGAGGGGAGTGAGAGCTACAAGTTGAACGGCTATGATCTAAAATGGAGCATCGTAGTGGGAGATAGGGGGGTTTAAAGGGGCCGACCTGCGCACGACTTCCAAGGCTACAGGGATGGCCGAGTATCAAACCCCTAGGGCCGAACATGGTGGAGGAGGAGTGCTTCGCGTTGGTGTATCTTGATCGAAGAATCATCGAGTAAAGGAAGTGGAAATTGGAACCCTAGTTCATCATATTGGGTTCATGCGTTCGGCTTCAACCTGGAAGAAGGATACGCGCGTGGGAAGGAGGGAACGTGGGGTCGTGATGCAAGGGTTTGGATCCTGTGGCTAGGATTAGAAGCAAGGTTTATTAATAAAAGTTTAATTGTAAATTAATAAGTTTAAATCGTGTAATCTTGTAAAATTCATATCTTTTTCATACGAGGTCGAAAAAATGCAAACTCAGTTGCGTTGGAATCGTATGGACGAGCACTACGCGATGGAGTTGGTTTGGAGTCGTTTGGAGTTAGTGAGAATTTCGGGTAAAATTAAACGCGCGTTTAATTTTATTCGAAATAAAAGCTTAAACGGAAATTAAAACCAAGGTGAGAATTTCTCACTCAATCGAATCGGTTTCGATTTTATTTTAAATAGTTAGATTTAAAATATTTGAATGCATGTTTGAATGATGACTGTAAATTATTGATTGTTAAAATAGACATTATTACGCCGTTAGTAAGCGGATGTTATTTATAAAAACATATACCGCGAATATTTCATAAACAGTGAAATTGGTATTATATATAATATCAATATATATATATATATTGGCATATGTATATATTGCAGTTGTTGATTTCCCGCATTTTTTGTTTAGCGGATGAGACCCTATTACGCCGTTATTAAGCGGATAATATTTATTAAGAACATGTACCGCGATAATTTCGTACTGGAGCGAAATTGGTATTGTGCTAATGTTTTTGGATGCAGGAAAACAGGTTGGAGGGATCCAACTGGATTCCTCAACAGTTTTTATTTAATTTCAGATATTTTGATATTTGATGGATTTTCATATTGATATATGATATCGTTGTAGTCGTGATTGACTATTTGGTGGGTAGCATCATTGGACCCAGATTTTGGGATTTTAAAATGGTTTTAAAGTGATTTTTGAAAATATACTATATTTTTGGAATTGATCCATTATAAATAAATAAACGTTATAATTTTTAAAGTTATAAAATTATGGTTTTTGTGAAATATAGTTAAAAGCTGGTTTTTGAGAAATATGAACCAATGATTTTATAAAATAGTTTAAACTGGATTTTTGAGTTTATTATTAAAAGTTTGAATATAAGATTTATAAAATTTGATTATTTTATAAATCAAGAGAACGGTGAAATTTTAAAGGAATTTAAAGACGTTTAAAAGAATAATATAAAATAATTTATATTAAGAGATTTATAAATGGATATTTATAAATTGAGTTATGGACATTATAAAACGAGTTTTTATAAGTGTTTGAATGTAGTGAAAATGAATTTCCTAAATGAATGAAATTTATGAAATTATAAACTGTGAAGTTATAAATGAAATTTTATAAGTAATAGGTTTATAAAATTTATAAAGTTATCGAAAGAATGAATTTTGGATAAACAAACAATCTTATAAGTTAAGATTAATAATTTGGGAAGTTAAATGAATGATTTTGTAAAATAATCGTTTTATAAGTAATTAACTTATAATATGAACTTGTAGTTTATAATTGAGTTATAAACTGGAATAGGTTAATAAAGGAATTTATAAAAAGGAAGTTTTTATAAATAAATAGAAACGGAATTTATAAACGTTGTTTTATAAATCCGCAAATGACTTATTTTGATAAGTTAATTGTTATAACTTAGAGATAGAGTTATATTCACATTTTGAACAGTGAATAATCCTTTAAGTTAAAGTGAATAGAAATGATGAAATTTGTTAAGGTAGTATATTCACGTTTTTGAATAGTGAATAATACGTTAAAGAAATTGTTTTAGATATGATGTTTTAAATAGAATTAAAACGATCTAACGATGTTTTACAGGTGTTGAGATTCGAAACCATAGATTTCAACATTTATTGTTGAAATAGACGTTTTCGAGAAATAAAAGGAAATGGTGGACTATAACACTGTTGTTATAGTAAATGATTTCCGAAAGGAAATGTTTGTATAGTATTGGGATTTATATATCTATTTTAATTTCGAATCCCTATACTAGTGATTTTGGGTTGTCGTAACGATGTTTTACGTAACATTCGTTTTGGCCCAAATAAATATGTTTAAGAGAATGTTTTCCTTAATAGAATGAAATATATACTTAATTCGATTTAAGTATATTGAATATTTTCCAAGGTTGAAAATAAAAAGATTTGTGAATTACTTATAATTGAATAAGTATGGAATTGTTTTTCCAATATGAAGTGAATAATTCGAATTTATCTTTTCGAAGATAAATGGAAATGAATATTTTGAAATATAAATTCATTATGGAATTTATATGTGAAGTGGAATTTGTTTGAAAATAAATATTGATTTATTTTTGAAGTGTCGAAATTGTATATCTTGTGAAGATATTTTGGAAAATAAATAATTTGGAAAATTATTTGGAATCTGGTGATGTATGCATATCCATTGATAGTTCAATAGCCGACTATCAATATTTCCCTTTGAATGGGTATTTGATGTGAATTGATTGAATTTGAATGCACACTTATTTTTGAATAAGCGCTCACTATTCGGGTTAACCGGGAAAGGACCATGGGGTCGTATAACCCATTCCGAATATGTGATACGTCGTTGTGAATCGCATTTGAAGATCGGTGTTGAAGACCGGGTATTTGCGAGAGTGATAGGATGAACTATCGATTGACTCTGCACCGAGTAGCTACGGTATTGAGTTCTCCATATGTGATGGTGAATCCGATCAGGATTGTGAATATCCGGATTGCAAGGACTTCTTTGTAAGTGCCTTCGGTTCTGTTCGAGCCCGGAACAGACTTGTATGGATTGTATGCCTGACATTACAAGTTGAGATATAAAGCCGATTTCTTTCAAATATATTTCTGTTGGTGGCGGAGAATTTATTCTTTGCTTAACACCCTTCTTTGAGACGTATGTGCTCAAAGGTTATATAGTTGAAGTTATCAGCGATATATTCCCAATTTGGTAATGTGACATGCTGAGTGATGCTGAAATGATCATTGTGTTGATTATTGTGATAGGATCATTTGTTTGATCGTCTATCTTAGTGATCATTGTGTTGATCATTTGTTGACCCAAAGCATGGCTTTTGTATAAAGTATGTTTTTGTGGACGTGACTTCGTCGAGCCTCACACCCCGTGAATGGTCAAAACAGGAAAGATGCGGCAAGGTTATGAGGGGTAGCACCCTTTAGGATGTGTCCATTTCCTTCTGGAAAAGGGTGGTATCATGGTATGGAGCCCAGATACTTACTCATGTTGAAAACACTTTATGATTGTGTGAATTGATTACGAGCGCTCGGTTGATAAAGGTCCCAAAGGACCGGGGGATGGCATATTCGGTCAGTTGTTACTCAGTTAGGAGTAACCCGGCCTTGTGTTGGTAGAGATCCGGTTTGGTTCTCGGGGATGTCCATCCAGAGGCATTCTCAGTGGCAATGGGAAGTTCCTTGGCCTGACCATTCGTTGGAAATCCAAGGAAACAATACGAGACTTGTACGGTTTTAGTTGTATAACCTGCCATGGAATGTGGCGGTAACCTGCTATTGAACATGGTTAGCTATAGTAGGCATACGATAATGGTCGTATGTTGGCTAAGATTTATATCTTTATTTTCGAAATGATTTGTCATACATTATGCACTAGTAATAATATCAAATGTTATTTTAAATGTGTATCAAGCATCTTTGACTATCATAAGGAGAAATCTCCTCCGATTCTGCGTTTGCATGTGTGTGTGGCAGGAGGTCTTATGGTAGTCTCATTTTTAAAAGCATTGCGAATTGAATTAAAAATATTCCTCTTTTTGATTTTTAAAGTTAAATAAACTGTTTTGAGTTCTCACACCAGTCACATGACTGACTTGGAGTTTATTGTTTTCCTTCCTAAACTCTGGGTGCCCACCAATTTTCCACACGGGCAGTTAAGAGTTAGGTTTATCAGGATATTCTGGATATTCTGGAGTTGCTGGAGGCAAGCTGGATGGCATGGCGTATTACTAGTTTATATAGTATTTCTTTTCCGCTGCACTGTTTGATGCTGTATGTTGTTGTACACTCTGATGATGACATGATGAAATGTAATGTATAAAATGTAATAACTGATAGTTCTTTGTTTAAAGATTATTCAATTATTATTATATGTGGTTCCGCTGCGAATTGTGAGATTCTGTTGTTGTTCTGTTGTTCTTTTTCCTCTATATTCTATTTTCTTCTATTTTAAAAGTTTTCTATTCTCTTTCCTCTCTCTCTTCTAAATTTTCTGTTCTCTTTTCTATTTTCTATTTTCTCTCTTCTTCTCTCTCTTCTTTTCTTAAATTCTTCTTAAAACCCTCAGTGTTCGGTTTTCCGTCGTTCGATTACTCGGCAGTCGATAAAGTGAGTGTCGATGTTGGATTTTCGGAAGACGAAGAATCGGGTCCTGACACCTATCATTTCAGCTCATAATGATTTTTCTCTATTCTAATGTCCATTCGGGTATGTATCATTTCAACCCATAGTGATTCTATTCTAACAAGGAACTTGCAGTGTGAACATATGCATAAACAATTATACTAGCATTTCAATGTCACTATATACTGCCATATATCATATGTAAGGTGATAATTAGCAAAGTTAACATGATAATAACATGAAGCACACATCATATAATCATCATTAACTTGCATAAACATTTTAATTACTAATCACTTGTCATCCATTTACCGTTTCATAAGTAATAATGTCAGAGTGAGAAGGACTCACCTTTATCAAAGCTAGAGACCCAAAACAACACACAAGAACGATTTCAAAAGCACGGCAAGCACAATTAAATTTGAATGGATGGAGAACCTTGTAAACAACACAAAATATAACACACACATAAGCACAAATACAAATATTGACATACAAATAAAGTTAACAACTTTTGTTTGCAAAACTAGAGAGATAATCGAACCTTAGGAGCAAAAGACTTGTACAAGAAAACATAAGCTTGGCAAAAATGCAAATAGGATTGATCTAACCACACCTAGGCTCGGACTAGGTCATGTATGCTCGGCCATAAGTCATGAGACATGGCTATGGACATGAAAATAGAAGGCAAAGGCATGGAGAGGCAAAAGTATGCAAGGGGTCAAGGGATGGAAGGTTTTGGTGCAACATAGGCTCGGCCTATGCCAACATTTGGGCTCGGCCATGCCCCTACAGGTCAGCTCAAAGGATAATGGTGATGGCTAGAAGTCATGGCAGCAAGTGGTGGTGTTGTTGGAGGTGGTGTCTACGGCTAGACAGGAAGGCGATGGGAACACATGGCTTGGTTGAGGATTGTTTTGAGTTTTTGCAATGTTTTTGTGTTGCTTGTTCATTTGGTGGTCACGGCCTGGTCTGGTCAGAGGAAGGGGAGGTTGTAGGCCATGGATGATGAGAAGGAGATGATGGTGGGGGTCGGTGAAGGTGATGGTGTGTGTGGCCTAGCAAACTAGAGAAGAGCAAGGAAAAAATCAAAGCAACAATGAGGAAGAAAAGTTGAAAAATGAAAGCCATAACCTACAAAAAAATGACATGAGAATGAAGAAATTGAGAAGGGATTTTTCACGTGAAAGGCAATGGGAATACATGACTATACCAAGAGAAACTGAAAGGCCAAGGCAATGAAAAGACAAGGATAATGAAAAGTCACACGTTTTAAAAGCTTTATCTCTTTGAATCTTCAATTCTTTTGAATCCCATATAAGCAAATAAAAATTAAGTAAATAACAAAATGGAAACAAAATAAAGTATAAATGAAAATAAATAAATATTTTTAGGAAAATAGAAAATGAATGAAGAAAATACTTTATTTAATTGAAACTAGAATTAAAATTGTAAACAAGATACAACTAACATTGGAAAATTTGAACTACACTTTTAAAACGTTTTAAAAATAAATATATATACATAACACATCATGTTACACATGTAAACATAAATTAGAACATGACATGACAAACAAAATATTATTTATATAAATTAAAATAAACAATTTTGTTAATTAAAACAATTTACGTACAATGGTTTAAAAAGCATAACTTTCAAAGTATTAATCGGATTCCAACGAAATGAAAAGTAGTATACTTAAAAATTTTCATAAAAGATAAATAAAATTTAAATTTTAAATTTTTAAATTTAAAAGTCAATGTTTGATCGTATTGACCAAAATTCACATTTTTGGAAAATATTCTATTTATTTATGTTTGGAATTATAATTTACATCAAAATCAAAATTTATATTAAAAATAAAAAAAATTATTCATTTTAATAAATAAAATAAAGTTTTTAAATTAGAAAATTCAATTTAAAATAATTAAAACAGACAGTTAAAATAATCACAAAATACATGCTTGTTACATTGATTTAAATTTCTATACATCATTTATAATGTGATTCTACTTCCTTTCAATCGATGAGTCTTGCTTAAGCAATTTCTTCAGTCTAACAGCCACGATGATCCCTTTGCGGTTAATATTAAATCTCTTTCAATTTTTTTTACAATATTTTGTTTTTAGTACAAATTATAAACTATGATCTTTTGAAATCTTTTATTTCCAGCGTGTTACTTTCCTTAACAATAACGTAGAAATGGAAACAGCACAATCTCAGGCTGCAATTGCTGGCAACACAGTGGTAGGATATCCATCAAATTAAGTCATAAGTTTTCAGAGAATTAAGCTATACATTAAAGTATTTACAAGAAAAATTGTATTTCCAATCAGGCAACCCAAAATGGGAAGAACATTATATTTACTTCCCTTGTGTTAATGGTATGTGGGTTGTCTTTCAACGATTGTTGTAGTTTTCTGAACTGTAGATCCTTCTCTACTATTTTTCTTTTTCTTTTTGATATATTTCTTTTTTTATGTGTGAAATTATTTTGATGTTAGGGATGCTTTATGAACTTGATGGAATGAAGCCTGGGCCAATATCACATGGTTTCTCATCTCCTAACAATATGTTGCGTGATATATTTCCATCTGTTGTAGGTATTGTTTCCTATCTATTTGTTTCTACCCATATATTCATAGCTTATTTTTGTTTACCTGCTTAACCTTATGCATATTTCCTATGATGCCACGTTTTAATGCTTAAAAGTAGCCAATGTGGACATTAGATTAATAGTGACACTCTCCAAAATATATGCCCCCTCATAAAGTTCTTTTACCGTTGTTGTTATCACTATATATTGGTTAAATAAAGGATAGGATCATGAATTAATGTGGGCCAACTAAATGATAGTTGGAAGAAAAAATTCAACTCAACCTTTTTAATTTTTGACGGTTCATCTTCTTGTGTTGTGAATGGTTTCACATTAATCTGAGTTCTTTTTAAAAGAATTGATATATATCACATCAATGCATAGCCATACATATTGTGAATATGACATGCATAAGACGCTTATGTTTTTGTGATAATTTAAGAAATGCAGCCTCAAAAGTATAACTTCATTTGTCTATTTTGTTCAGATGCTTTGTATATATAATAACAAAATTTTACTTGTGTTCTTTGTTAATAAATTTTACCACTGAAGTATAGTGATACTAAATTAGAAACCATTTTCAAAAGCTTGTGCGCGCACACAGGTACAATCTCGAAGATAATGGCAGCCTGGTAGAAGGTGTTCAGGCATTCAGAAGGGGGTTATGCTTGGTGGAGGAGGTGGAAGTTGAGGAAGTTTAGCAAGAGGATGTGTTCAAGCAGAAGTGAGGAAGTTGTAAGTTTGGATTTTGTGAAGAGATATCGAAGTGTGATTTTGATGTAAATGAAGGAGTTTGGTCATTCATTTTACAGAAGATTTGTGAGGTATGGTCGAAATGATGTGATTGCAAATTGTCGATGCAGGTGGAGGCGAGTTTGTATTGATATGGGTGGTGAAGTTCTATTGTGATGCAATTTGCATTAAAGCAGTTTGAAGTGATGGTTGATGAGGTTCAGGCGAAAGGTACAATTTGAAGTGAGTTTGTGATGTTTGGAATCGAGTTTGAGAAGGTGGATTTGGTTGGTGCTTCTGTTTGCAAAGTTCAGTCAAAGTAGTTGATGAAGTTCAAGAAACGGGAGTTGGAGGCGGTGTAGTGTTGCTAATTAAGTGTTGTTGTAAGAGGATGGAAGTGTGGTTGGTAGGTCATGCTGATAGAGGGGAACAATGTTGAGGTGTATAGAGTTGAAGAAGGAGATGGTGGTGATTGAAGTGCTTAAAAGATGAAGGCTGCTGTTCAGGCAGTTTGTTAACAGGGAATGAAGTCCGGTTGGTTGAAGTATGTGTGAGACAGTTTGGAGCATGAGTGAGATTGCTTTGCGGTGGAAAAAATAGGATTATGGTCGCGCTTTGAAGGCAATAGTGGGTTTCAAAGGGGGTGTTTGTTTAAGGAAGTGAAGTTGTATGGTTGTATGGTGAAAGTAGTGAGAAGTTTGGGTATGTACAGCCTTGTAGAAATGAAGAAATTGCAGTTTTGTAGGAATGAAGAGTACACAAAATGCACAAATAATAGAATGTAAAGGAACTGAAACGCTAATAGGTTGAGTGTAATAGCAAACTGCGGAAGTATGCAATACAAATTTCCTGTTTGATGTTTTTTTAAAATTTGATGATATGTTAGCTTTGAAATTTAGTTTCGTGTTTTCTACTGTTTTAAATTCCTATAATATATAGTTGAATGATATACTATTAGTTGTTGAATAAGATATAGTTCAACTATACCAAATTTGCAACACTTATATGTGTTGGTAATTTTGTTATTTACTTATGTTTGCAAAAAATTCCCAACGGTTATAACCATTGGGAATATGATAATAGTCGTAGGTTATAACCATAGTTTCCAACGGTTATAACTGTTGGAAATGAAAAAATTCCCAACGATTATAACCGTTGAGAAGTTCCAAAATTCCTAACGGTTCTAACCGTTGCGAATGACCAAAACTCCCAGTGGTTGTAACCCTTACAAAATATGGAAAAAATATAACGTAGCTGCTACCAACGGTTATAACTGTTGGAAATTTAATTACCAACGGTTATCACCATTACAAAATGACAGTTCTAGTGTCGTGCCACCTGACATCTTTCCTCACCAAACCACCTAACCACACCTTCTACCCCTTGAAAAAACTCACTACTTCACATTATTGTCGTATCAACATCATCATATCACATTACTGTTATATATCTAGTATACCAAAACAGAGACGAATCAATAATAAACTTGTCTCACAAGTTTACAACTCGGATTTCCACTACTCTGGAATTCTGTATTAGTTATTTTAACACTAAGTATGTTGTAACTAATTACAACAAAAAAATGACAAATATAGCAATAATAACTATAGTGCTAAATCAAACATTATACTAATTAAAGAAATAGTACAACGTAGAAAGAAAACGATATATCTATATATATAAATATATAAATCAATAATAAACCTAAATGGTTGAAGAAGGAAATTCTGTCTGAGGCTTGTGGTAACAATTTCCTTAAGACTTTATTTAAAGTCTTTCAAGGTACAACAGACGTAATCTGCACGAGATTGTAATGGGTATATCAACTCTGTGATTTATTGTATAGACCAGCTGATAAGAAGAAGCAGAAGAAATTGGTATTGGAATTGAATGAGAATGTGATCACTATTCTCTTCTATTTATAATTTCGTCCGCACCCCTTCGGACAGTCGTGTCCGCGTGACGGGTTGCACAACCCAAACCCGAGTCCGAGCCCGAGCCCGAGCCCAGCCAGGCATGGTTCGGTCAAACGGACGGCTGCAGCGGCGCGTGCGTGTGTGATGGTGATGCATGACCTCTCTGCTCACAACGAAGCAAACATTTGGGTGCCCCAAGGCCCCAAGTGTAAAGACCTCATTCTTCGACTTTCGAAAATCGACATTAATACGTCCACTGTATCAACTGTCGAGCAATCGAAGGCCGAAAAACCGAATTGTTAGGGTTAAAGAAGAAAAGGAGGTAGAAGAAGAAAGAAGAAGCAACAGAAATAATATCAGAGTCTCACAATCACAGCGGAACAACATATAATAGATAAATGAATATCTTTAAAACAAAAACTATATCAGTTATTACATTACATCACATTACATTACATCATCAGAGTTTACAACAACAAACAGAAGAAGAAAATATAACATATACTAGTAATATGCTTCGCCATCCAGCTTGCTTCTGATCTTCACAGCAACTCCTGAATTCCAGAATGACTTGATAACCTGACTCTAGGCTGCCCGTGTGGACACTGGTGGGCACCCAGAGTTTAGAAAGGGAACAATAAACTCCAGGTCAGTCATGGGACTGGTGTGAGAACTTAAAACAGTTTATCTTTTAAAACAAACAAAGAAATATTTTAAGATAGATCTGCAATGCTTTTAGAAAATGTAACTACCATAAGGCCTCCCGCCACACACACCATGAAACTGCAGAATTGGAGGTGATTTCTCCTTATGATTGTCAAACATGCTTGATACGCAAATTTCTTTGATATTATTACTATAAGTGCAAAGTGCAGGAAAACATTTCGAAATTATAATATAAATCTTAACCAGCATAGACATTCCGAACTACGCTTATTATAGCTACCATGTTCAATAGCAGGTTGCCGCCACATTCCATGGTAGGTTGTGCAACTAAAACTGTACAGGGCTCGTATTGTTTCTTTGGATTTTCCAACAAATGGTCAGAATAAGGAACTTCCTATTGCCACATGGGAACGACTCTGGCGGGACGCCCCGAGAACTTAATCGGATCTCTGCCAACACAAGGTCGGGTTACCTCTGCAAAAATAGGTAACTACTGACACGAGTATGTCATCTCCCGGTTGTAAGCAACCTTTATCCGAGGATCCTCAAAACCAACAACCACAAAGTAATAAATTTGCAGCAACAACATAGGTTAAGAATCTGGGCTCCATACCATGATACCACCTCTATCCAGAAGGAAATGAACATACCCTAAGGGGCGATACCCCCTAAAACCTTGCTGCATTCTTCCTGTTTCGACCATTCCGAGGTGTGAGATCCGACGAAGTCTCGTCCACAAAGCTACGCTTTTCACAAAAGCTATGTTTTGATCAACAAATGATCAGCAACACTTCGTATGCCACATTACCAAATTGGGAATGTATCACTAGTAACCATTAACTACATAACCTCTGAGCTCGTACATCTCAGAGAAGGGTGTTAAGCTAAGAGAATAAATTCTCTGCCACCAACAAAAATCCATTTGATAGAAACAAGCTTTACATCTCAAATTGTAACGTCAGACACACATCCATACAAGTCCGTTCTGGGATCGAACGGAACCAAAGACACTTCCAAAGAAGCCCTTACAAATCCGGATATTCACTAATCACGTCCGTAATTCCCATCACAAAGGGTGATAAAATCTCTATATCGGGGATCAGCCGATGCAGAGACATTCGACGGTAATCCTTCCAATTTCGAATATATCTGGTCTTCAACACCAGTCTTCAAATGCTACCCATTATGATGTATCACTATTCGGAATGGGTTTATGACCCAAAGGTCCTCTTCCAGCTAAACTGAATACGGGCCCTTATTTTAAAATAAGTGTAGCATTCAATTCAAGCAAATAAAAACATATACCCATTTAAAGGTAAATATTGATAGTCGGTTATTTAACTATCAACAGAAATGCACATCACCAGATTCCAAATAATTTTCCAATTTATTTATTTTCCAAAAATATCTTTACAAGATATATTTTTCCACACTTCAACCATTTGAAAACAAATTTCAAATCACTTTCCACCTTTACAACTTTTGAAAACAAATTTCAAATCATTTTCCTTACGCGGAGACAATTCCAAATATTTATTCATTTTCACTGGAAATCTGCCGAGTTCAAATACTTTAAAATAACACTTATCCAAAATATATCGAGAAAACACTTTGAAATAAAACTATTTTTCTTTAAACACTTTACTTAAAATATTAGTTATAAAAATATTATACCAATATTACATATAACTTAAGCCCAAACTAATTTTCAAAATAAAATTAGTATATAGAGTATAACTATTTAAATAACTATTTTCTAAAACAATTATTGATTAAATCTTAGAAACAATCATTTCTATATCAACTTAATAAACCTTTACTTAAAGGATTCAAAACAATTTAAGAAGTTATTTCTCCCAAGTATCCTTTTCAAAACCAATTCCAGAATTATATACATATAAATGTATATATTTTTCAAAGCTATTCAGAAATTTTATTCGGCTTTCCAGGGAGAATACACTTTCATTTCAAAATGTTTCATTTAAACAAATCGAATAAATCCTTACCGATTACTTTAAATTTACGTTCCAAATCCGTAAATTTATTTTCACGCTTCAAAAATAAATCAATGTTTATTTTTAAACAAATTTCCCTTTCCTTTATAAATTCCATGGTGAAATTAAATTTCCAAATATCCACTGATATACGATTTTCAAATCGATTTCAAACACTATGCCATAAATGGCCTTCTGCAACACAAAAAAAATGTTAGGTCAGGCCCAAAAAATGTTGCCATAGGTCTATGGCAACACCTTTGGGGTGATGCAATTTTTGCCGTTGCCTTAGACCTTAAAGGCAACATTTTTACTGTCTAAGGCAACATAAGTAATATTGTTGCAATAGAACCCTATTTGGGTCTATAGCAACATCCATAGGTGTCTCTAGCAACATTCCAAAATGTTGCTATAGATATTAACTTTCTGAATTTGTGGGGCCCACAATGTAGAGCATATTTGATTTTTAATAGAAATAAATATTTATTTAATAAAATGTTATTGGACAGAATTTGATATTCAAACAGTAATTTACTTAAATAAATATTTTATTTCAACGTTTGAAATAGTACAAATTCCCGACTCCAATATTTTACAATTCAATGATACATAACACAGATATTCACATATACAGATATTCCTCGCTACATCACTCAGTTCACTCATTACATATGCAGTTTGAATTTATACAGACATCGACAATGACAAATATATGACGAGCCGAGTGCTGAGCCGAAGGCAAGCCGAGTAGCGGGTCCAGTCTTCAAGCTCATGCACATTTGATTTGACTCTGTCTTCAAGCTTGTATCCAGCTGTCCAGTCTTCAATACCTGTCACATATAATTCAAAAGCAGTAATCTGGAAAATAATATTTAACTCGAAAAGAAAATGAAAATATTTTTGTTATATTATTTGCCTCAGGTATTTGGTTTGTTTCTTTTCATATTTTTTTCTGACAGGGACCAAATATTTGCACGGACAACCTGTGAATGCACAAGTCAGCTGTTCACAAGTGCATAAGCCAAACATGAATGTAACACATGGATACAAGACAGTATGGAAGACAGCAAGCAACAGTTCAGGCAAAAATGCAAAAAGGAGAAGCCAAGTGCACAAAGTAGTACTCAACACAGCAAGCAACATAACATGACCAAGAAATGCATGTACATGGATGAACATACATGCATCATAAGGCTTGGTACAAGAAACTACTCAAGTGCAAGTTCATACTCAAGTGCAGCTTGATATGTAGATAAGCCAAAAAAAATGGACGCGGCACAAGTTCAAACCCGAGTCATCGACTGGATTCAACTCAGGGCCAAGCAACCAACAAAACAAACAAGTACCAGGTTCAGCAAAATGTAGACAAGCTAGTACAGGAAACACAGCAGTACACATAGGCAGCCCATCAAGCAAAAACAGTGAATGCATCAGGCATGTACAAGAGAAACAGAGGCAGTAATATGATATACAGAGGACTTGGAGCATTAGTTCATGTTAAAGAACAAGGTTAGCATGATACCAGTTCAGTCCAGACCAAGCAAAACCAACAAAGCTCAAAACACATATGTTTGTATATATCGTGGAAATCAAAACTCAATGTTCAGATTAGTCAACAATTTAATAAAACCAAAGATCACTTTCAAAGTTCTGATTTTCAAAAATGCAGAAGTTTTCAAGTGAAGCAGTTTTCAAGAGGACAGCAGAATACAAATACTTCAAGTTTTGGTTTAACAAATGCAGCAAGGTACAAAGGTATGTGAACAAGTTTAACAAAGGTTCAAGTTCTGGTTTAACAAATGCAGCAGAAAGGAGCTAACAAGCTCAGATCAGAAATCAAAAACAAGCTAGTGAACCAAAATCCAACATACCAAATAATATCACATCGCAGTTCGTCATCGGCAAAGCAAAATCAAGCCAGTGGACCAAAATCCAACATACCAATACATCATCGCAATCCAACATACCGATTTCTCAAAGTCCAACAGAAAGATTAAACTCGAGATTAAAGGAAATAAAGCCTATAAACAAATCCCAATTCATCATCGGCAAAAGCGTGCGAGTGTAACCAAAATTGAGAATAATCAAGTAAACCAGAAGGCAGAAAACATACCAAATAATATCACATCGCACCCGACGACGAAGTCAAGGCAATTCGAGCAATCAATCAAGGAGAACGAAGGAGCAAGCAACCAGGAACGTTTCTTACACTAGATTCGATCAATCAGAGCATCAAAGCAACTGGAATCGCGTGCCCTAGTTTTCACAAAGAGGAACGAGAAAGAAAAATCGCGTGCCCTAATTTTCACACAGAGAGGAATGAGAAAAAAAGTAAAGAGGGAAATGGAAATTGGTAAGGTGTGGATCGATGGTGTGAATCGACGGTTGAGATTTTGTTTTAAATGGTGGTGTGGGTCGCTGAGGTGTAAATTTTTTTTTAATTTTTTTAATTAGAATATATCTATGGCAACACTATATAAAAATGTTGCATCGTGTTACACTTGCGTTGATGGAATGCACCGTTATATAGTGAATGATTAGCTATTGAATTTGAATTCAACAGTCAATAAAACGTACCGTTTTGGAAGGGGCGCCGCCCCTGGACCCGTAGCGGGGGCATTGCCCCCGCACCCCCACCTTGGGGGGTTGCCATCCCCCCGGACCCCCCCTTCGTAGGGGATCTTATTTGACAAAAGTTTTTTGAAAAAACATTCAACACTAAATAGCGAAGAACTAAAAGAATGCTAGTGTAATTACACTGGCGCATTTGACAGATGCGCCAGTGTAATTTTGTATGGGCGCATTTCACAGATGTGCCACGTAATATTTTAAAAAAAAACTGGCCTAAACTTGCAAATAGTTTGAAAACTAGCCTATTTATGCCAATAGTTTAAAAAACCAGCCTCTTTTGAAAATTTGTCCTTTTTTTAGTTAGAATATATCTATGGCAACACTATATAAAAATGTTACATCGTGTTACACTTGTTTAGCTAGAGCAACACATTTTTATGGCTAAGGTAACACCAAAAATACAACGTTGCAGTAGGGACAAAATTTTATAGCTGTCGCAACATTTTACCTAGCAACACCTTGCAAATAAGTTGTAGAAGGTCATCTATGGCGTAGTAAAATATTCACTTTCAACAACAATTCAATTTTTCAATTGATTCCAAATTCTTTACAAAACACCAAATAAATTTCCAAATGGATTTTCAACAGATTTAAATTCAATCACCAAAAATCAATTCCCAAATGGATTTCAAATTTTATTTCCTTTTAAAAATAAATTCCTTTTAAAGAAAACCAATTCTTTTATTTTCCAAACTCTTTGAAATCCGTATTTTGAATAAATTCTTCAACCTTTGAATAATATTACCCGAAATCCATTTATTAAAGCTTTTCCCATATTTTGAAAGTTTATTCAATAAGATTAAAAATAAAACTTTATTATTTTAGAATTCCTTCTTTTAAATTTACCCAATTCTCGAAATAAATTTTAATATAAACTTTCAACTTGAATTTTAAAAATAATCAAATTTTTTATTTATTTCTGGTATCCAACGATACCAAAATTATATTCGGCTAAATTTTAGCCTTCAACGATTTCAATCACAAAGATAATCACATAGAGATTGTAAAAAAATCAACGCACAACATTGAAACAAATTCGATTATTTGAGGAATCCAGTTGGATCCCTCCGACTTGTTGCCCTGCATCCACAGATGTTAGCACAATACCAATCTCATTTCAAGACGGGATATCGCGTTACATAGGTTTATATAAAATATCATCCGCTATTATGCGGCGCAATAGGGTCTCATCCGCTATATAATGCGGGAAATCAACTCCAAGTACATATATAATACCAATTCCACTTCAAGGTGGAATATGGCGGTACATGTGTTTAATAAAATAACCTCCGCTTAATATGCGGCGTATAAGGTCTATTTCAATACAACAGATATCAATCATCATTCAATCACAAAATCAAGCAATTTTAGATCTAACTATTTAAAATCGAAACAAATTCGATTGAGTGAGAAGTTCTCACCTTGCTTCCAATAACCGTTGCTGTGTTTTATTTCGAATAAAATTAAACTCGCTTTTAATTTTACCCTAAATTCCACTAGCTCAAATAAATCTCAATCTAGCTCCATTGCGTAGTGCTCGTCAATACGAATCCAAGGCAAGTCGTTTCGTGCGAAACGGACCTCGTACGAAAAAGTTATAGCCTTTTAAAGATTGTATGAATTATATAATATAATAACTTCAATTTTTATTAACAAACCCTAGCTTCAATCTTAGCCGTTGATTTCATCCTTCATCAATCAGGGTCGTTCCCTTCTTTCTTCTCCCCATCAGGTTGAATACGTGCAAAGAACCCATATGGTCGTCGTTCCCTCATCATTTTTCGCTCGACCGTTGTTCGCTTATACGTTGATCTGCTACCTCCATCACAAAGCGAAAGCCGAGCACCACCTTCACCATAAAGCACGTTGAACTCGGCCCCTTATTCCTCTTGAAAAACGTGCACGAACGTTGAACGAACACGAGCCGATATCTCCCCGTACAACACTCGAAATCTCATCATCACCGTATAGATTCGAAGATCTCATGAAGCTCTATGTTTTTGTAGTTGAAAGATTTTCGTGAATGTGAATGGATTAGAAGAGATCAAAAGGAGAAGAAGTGAACATTTAGGCCGTTGAATATGGGTGGCGGCTAAAGCTTGAAACCCTAGGGTTTGTGCAAAACAAAGAAAATGAGGTCTTTATATAGAAAATATTCGCGCACTATTCACCCGAAATTTTTCCGAACACCAAATGAACCGTGCCACCTTGCGTTCATAATGTTTTACCCCTATTCCAAACGCAATGGAATATATATCGAGAGCCAATTCGATCTTATTTGGAAGAAGGTTTTCAAATCGACTATTTAAATTCAAAATTCACTTAAACCGATTTCTACGCGTTTTAGCTTGCTCCGGACAAACCGTAAATCTGATTGACATGAAATTTGAAATCTTACAATAATTTAACAATATGGATCCAATGAAACTAGTTTCGTAAAAATCCGAGACTTTTGGAAAAATGGCTATTTTTACTCGTCAATTAAATATTAAAATATTCAATTTTCACAAATTAATGTTTAATTCAATTTTAAAAGGTCTATAACATCATTCTAACACCAATATGATTTAATACAACTTTACAAATCAACTTTAATCACATTAATTCCAATTTCCAATTATTTCTGTAATTTCAAATATTAAATTATCGATTTAATTATCCAATTAAATCTAGATATTCGAAATATAATTAATTCAACTTACAAATTTTACTTGTTAATATTTAAAATCAATTAAATATATGAATTTCAAATGATAGAAATTTTGGACCGTTACAGACTTCCCTCCTTAAAAGAATTTCATCCTCGAAATTGCCAAGTAAGAAAAAGTCTTGAAATCCATTAACTTTTCAAAACCATTTGCTCAAATTAAATTTCAAACTCATTTAAACATATTAACTTTTCTAAAACACATAGTTAAACTTCTTACAAAAACTTTACTAAGTTTTCAAATCATACTTAGTTATCTTTTCAAAACCAACTATATCGTTTAACTTTTCACTCCAAAATCAAAGTCATAGTTTTCAAAATTTTCCAATCTTCTCAAAAATATTCTAACGCTTTAAATTTTCGTAAAATTTCGCCAGCGTCTCCTTTGCACGGCTAGCTCGGTACGACTACAAAAATGGCACCATGGCCCCTAAATTTCAAAAAGAAAAGAAAAGGCTAAGTGGCTGGACAAGAAAATCATCAAATTTCATACTGAAATTCAAATACATAACTTTTTGTCGAGCAATTCAATTTTTTTATCTTCGAAATCAAAATCCAATTTATCATTTGTATTTAACACACCTGTATATCCTACTAGCCATAATATCCAATTACAATATTCAAATATCATTTTGCACATTCCTTTACAAAATTTCAATACTTACCTCTTATACCATTTTTACTTTACTATTAAAGTTACATATCAATTTTCATTCAATCTTACATTTTTAATTTCATCTGAATTCAACTTACAATTTCAATTCTATTTGGATTCAGTTTAACTTCTGAATATTGTATTTTTATCGATTATCTTTCATTCACAATTGATTCATATCACTGTTTTAAATCGGTTTCATTTATTAATTCATTACAAGTTCAAACTCGTTTTATCTCAAACCACTTTTTTTATTTCCACCTTAATTATCTTTAGTTCTTTTAAAAACTAATTTTTACAACTTCATTTTATTTCATACAATTCAAATTGGTTTTCAATATTCAATTTCAATTCTAGTTTTTATTCTTTTGTTCATCCTCAAACACAATTCAATTCACTATTTCGGTATATAACCACTTATATTTAAACTGGATTTCAAATTCCATATGAATTTAATTTACATTTTATTTATAATTATTGAATTTCGATTCATTTCAAATCATATTCAATTTCGTTTTCTTGCACTTGCAATTGCAAATTTTTTTATTCATTCACAATTTATTTTTCAATTTAATAGATTTTATTCCAAACATTTAGTCTATATGACTTCTCAAATTCACATTTATTCAAATTAACTCAAATCTTCAATTTCAATTTCATTTTGAATCCATATCATCATTTTATTTGACTTAAATTTTCAATCTCAATTCTTTTATTAAAATTTTATTTTTAATTCCACTTATTCTAAAAATCGGGTCGTGACAATGTAGTATCAAAGCATTTGGTTAAGCGACAACCTTGGCTCTGTTGGGAGTTACTCATTAGAGATAGAGTCAGTAGTACTCTAGAATGAGTGTGAGTGTAATCATAAATATGAGCACGTTGCAAACTACAAAACCAACGGTTACGATCGAATTGGCTCTGACACCATATTGTCCCGACCCGATTTTTTCGACCTACGAAAGTCGACATTAATACGTCCACTATATCAACTGCCAAGCAATCGAAGGCCGAAAAACCGAATTTTTAGGGTTAAAGAAGAAGAGGTAGAAGAAGAAAGAAAGAAGCAACAGAAACAATATCAGAATCTCATAATCGGAGAGGAACAACATATAATAGATAAATGAATAATCTTTAAATCAAAAGAACTATACATTTTATACATTACATCATCAGAGTCAATATACAACACCACACAATAATGGACAGTTATATAAACCTGTCCTCACAACTGAATACACAGCGGAAAAGAGAAAATCATATACAAGTGATACGTTTCGCCAACCAGCTTGCTCCTGATCTCCACAGCAACTCCTAAATTCCAGAATGGCCTAATAACCTGACTCTAGGCTGCTCGTGTAGAAAAAGATAGGCACCCAGAGTTTAGGAAGGGAACAATAAACTCCGGGTCAGTCATGAGACTGGTGTGAGAAATTAAAACATTTTATCTTTTAAAAGAAACAAATAAAGAAATATTTTAAAATAGATCCGCAATGCTTTTAGAAAATGTAACTACCATAAGGCCCCCAGCCACACACACCATGCGAACGCAGAATTGGAGGAGATTTCTCCTTATGATAGTCAAACATGCTTGATACGCAAATTTCTTTGATATTATTACTATAAATGAAAAGTGCAGGAAAACATTTCGAAAGTATAATATAAATCTTAGCCAACATAGACATTCCGAACTATGCCTACTATAGCTACCATGTTCAATAGCAGGTTACCGCCACATTCCATGGCAGGTTATACAACTATAACCGTACAAGGCTCATATTATTTCTTTGGATTTTCCAACAAATGGTCAGGTTAAGGAACTTCCTATTGCCACATGGAAACGCCTCTGGCAGGACGCCCCGAGAGCCTAACCGGATCTCTGCCAACACAAGGCCGAATTACCTCTGCAAAAATAGATAACTACCGACACGAGTATGTCATCCCCCGGTTGTAAACAACCTTTATCCGAGGATCCTCAAAACCAACAAGCACAAAGTAATAAATTTGCAGCAACAACATAGGTTAAGTATCTGGGCTCCATACAATGATACCACCTCTATCCAGAAGGAAATGAACATACCCTAAGGGGCGCTACCTCCTAAAACCTTGGTGCATTCTTCCTATTTCGATCATTCCGGGGTGTGAGATCCGACGAAGTCTCGTCCACAAAGCTACGCTTTTCACAAAAGCCAAGCTTCGATCAACAAATGATCAGCAGCACTTCGCATGCTACATCACCAATTTGGGAATGTATCACTAGTAACCATCAACTACATAACCTCTAAGCCCGTACGTCTCAGAGAAGGGTGCTAAGCTAAGAGAATAAATTCTCCGCCACCAATAGAAATGTATTTGATAGAAACCAGCTTTACATCTCAAATTGTAGCGTCAGACACACATCCATACAAGTCCGTTCCTGGATCGAACGGTACCGAAGGCACTTCCAAAGAAGCCCTTGCAATCCGGATATTCCCTAATCACGTCCGGACTTCCCACCACAAAGGGTGATAAAATCTCTATATCGGGGATCAGCCGATGCAGAGAAATTCGACGGTAATCCTTCCATTTTCAAAAATATTCGGTCTTCAACACCGGCCTTCAAATGTTATCCATTACGACGTATCACTATTCAGAATGGGATTTATGACCCAAAGGTCCTCTCCCGGCTAAACCGAATAACGAGCGCTTATTTTAAAATAAGTGTAGCATTCAAATTCAAGCAAATCACAACAAATACCCATTTAAAGGCAAAATACTGATAGTCGGTTATTTAACTATTAATAGATATGCACAACATCACCAGATTCCAAATAATTTCCCAAATTATTTATTTTCCAAAAATATCTTTACAAGATATATTTTTCCACACTTCAACCATTTGAAAACATGCGGCAGAGATTGAATAAAGGTTTAAAAATAGAAAAGAATTGTAAATTTATTTATATATAAATTCGTATTAACTTCTAAATTGCGTATCTTTGTCGTACGATGTCTGTTTCGCACGAAACGACTTGCTTTGGATTCGTATGGACGAATACTACACGATAGAGATGGATTGGGATTGGTTGGAGCTAGTGTGAATTTTGGATAAAATTAAACGCGCGTTTAATTTTATTCGGAATAAAATTCTGAAACCGCTATTGGAAGCAAGGTGAGAACTTCTCACTCAATCGAATTTGTTTCGATTTAAATTTAAAATAGTTAAATTTAAAATTTCTTGATTGTGTGATTGAATGATGGTTGCTATCTGTTGTATTGAAATAGACCCTATACGCCGCATATTAAGCGGAGGTTATCTTATTAAACACATATACCGTGATATTCCACCTTGAAGTGGAATTGGTATTATATATGTACATGGAGTTGATTTTCCGCATTATATAGCGGATGAGACCCTATTGCGCCGCATAATAGCGAATGATATTTTATATAAACCCATGTACCGCGATATACCGTCTTGAAACGGGATTGGTATTTTGCTAACATCTGTGGATGCAGGGAAACAGGTTGGAGGGATCCAACTGATTCGTCAAATAATTGAATTTGTTTCAATGTTGTGTGTTGATTATTTATAATCTCTGCGTGATTATCTTTGTGATTGAAATTGTTGAAGGCTAAAATTCAGCCGAATATAATTTTGATATCGTTGGATACCGGAAATAAATAAAAATTTGATTTTTGAAAATTCAAGTTGAAAGTTATATTAAAATTTATTTTTGAGAATTGGTAAATTTAAAAGAAGGAATTCTAAATAATAAAGTTTTATTTTTAATCTTATTGAATAAAATTTCAAAATATGAGAAAAGCTTCAATAAATAGATTTCGGGTAATATTATTCAAAGGTTGAAGAATTTATTCAAAATACAAATTTTAAAGAGTTTTAAAAATAGAAGAATTTGTTTTCTTTAAAAGGAATTTATTTTTAAAGGAAATAAAATTTGAAATCCATTTGGGATTTGATTTTTGGTGATTGAATTTAAATCTTTTGAAAATCCATTTGAAAATTTATTTGGTGTTTTGAAATGAATTTGGAGTCAATTTGAAAATTGATCTGGGGTTTAGTAGAAATTGATTTCAATTTGAGATTTGAATGAAATTCACTTGGTGTTTAATTTCTTGGGAAATCAATATAGAATTTGATTTAGTTGTTTTTGAAATCAATTGAAAAATTGAATTGTAATTGTAAATGAATATTTGAAATCGATTTGAAAATCGTATATCAGTGGATATTTGGAAATTAAATTCACCGTGGAATTTATAAAGAAAAGGGATATTTGTTTAAAAATAAACTTTGATTTATTTTTGAAGCGTGGAAATAAATTTACGGATTTGGAACGTAAAATTAAAGTAAATCGGTAAGGATTTATTTAGTTGGTTTAAATGAACCATTTTGAAATAAAGGGTACTCTCCCTAGAAAGCCGAATAAAATTTCTGAATAGTTTTGAAACATACATACAAACATACATACATACATACATACATATATATAATTCTAGAATGGGTTTTGAAAAGGATACTTTGGAGAAATTAACTTCTTAAATTGTTTTAATTGGATAATTAAATCGATAATTTAATATTTGAAATTAATTAAATATACAAATTTCAAATGACATAAATTCTAGGTCGTTACAACAAGGCCCCAACCCTTTTATTGCAAAGCTATTAATATTATTAGCTTTGTTTTTATATTTAGCGATGTAGGATAAGTGTATTTCATTTACATTTTATATTTGGAATTCCAACAATCCTCCCTATAAATGTAATATACTTTTCCCCCATACAAAGAAATATCACAGAGTACATATGGAATCATGCTTTATCGTAGATAAGTAGATATTTCACTTTGAACTTTCCCTCATTAAAACTTATTGGATCTACTTGGCTAATCGGTGAATTATTTCATCTTGAACCGTCGGCCTTTATCGTATATCCAGGCAATAAGCTTTATGAAGCATTGATTCCCTTCTCATTCAATTCTTGGTTGTGTTCATTTTGGTCCTGAAGAATTTTTGGTTCTACGAGTGTTTATAGAAAATAAGCCTTTAATATTCTCATAGAGCCGGCCCAGCTCACAGTAACATAGGTGATCGCACCATTAAGAGTATCCTACATATACCATACTTGTTATTTCCAAGATATGGTTATCATTAAAAAACATAGTTTTAACCTTTGAATACTTCTGTAGGCTTGCATTTATATTATGCACCATAGGAATAGAGTTGGACTATGTCCATGCAAATGCATTACATCTTGAGTTACTCAGAACTAGTTTGCCTATTGATCTTAGTCTGTGGGATCTCCGGTCGCTAGGATAGGTTTTCGTATAAGATAACTCATAGTGGTTTAGGCTTTTAAACCCATTTCCCTCGATGCGTAGTTAATTTTTATCCTGATAAACCTTTAGTAAATGGATCTGCTAGGTTATTTATTATTTTTACATAATCTATGGAAATAGTACCATTTGAGAGTAATTGCCTAACTGTGTCATGGCGTCGACGAATATGTCGTGACTTTCCATAATACATAAAGTTGTGCGCTCTACTTAGCATAGCTTAGTTATCATAGTGCATACATATGGCCGGTATAGGTTTAGGCCCAAACGGAATATCTTCTAAAAAGTGACGAAGCCATTCTGCTTCGCCGTTTTCTTTATCTAAAGCGATGAACTCTGATTCCAAGGTGGACCGAGCAATGCATGTTTGTTTAGTTGATTTCCATGACACTGCCGCACCTACTAAGGTAAATATATAACTACTCGTTGATTTTGATTCCTCTGAATCAGCATTCCAATTTGCATCACTACATCATTCTAAGGCGGCGGGATAGTTTCCATAATGTAAGGAATAATCTGTGATATTTTTTAAATATCCAAGCACTCTTATTAGTGCTTTCCAGTGTTTTTTTCTGAATTTCTTATATACATGCTCAGTCTACTTACTGCATAAGCTATATCTGGTCTTGTACAATTCATGAGATACATGAGACATCCTATTACACGAGAGTAATCCAGTTGCATTAGACTCTCATTAGTGTTTTTGTGCAGTACTTCTGATGGATTAAAAGGTGTTCTTACTTTTTTAGTTCCAAAATTTTGAAAATTTTCAATCACTTTGTCTACATAGTGTGACCGAGATAATTCAATTCCATTAGGTGTTCTCATTATTTTGATTTCCAAAATAACGTCTGCAACTTCTAAGTCTTTCATATCGAAATTGCTAATTAACATCTTCTTTATGGCCTCTATTACATGAGTATTTGGACCAAATATTAACATATCGTCTACATATAAACAAATCATCACATATGATTGTCCAATTTGTTTATAATAAACACACTTATCGCATTCATTTATATGAAAACCATTAATCATCATGACACTATCAAATTTTGTGTGCCATTTCTTTGAAGCTTGTTTTAGTCCGTATAGTGATTTTACTAATCTACAGACTTTGTTTTCATTTCCTTTGGAAACAAAACCTTCAGGTCGCTCCATGTAGATCTCCTCATCGAGATCTCCATTTAAGAATGATGTCTTTATATCCATTTGATGAATTTCTAGATTATAGATCGATGCAATTGCTATTAGCATTCTTATAGAGGTTATTCGTGTTACCGGCGAATATATATCAAAGAAGCCTACTCCTTCTTTTTGACGATATCATTTGGCTACTAATCTGGCTTTATACTTGTCGACAGAGCCATCTGCTTTCATTTTCCTCTTGAAAATCAATTTACAGCCAATAGGTTTTATTCCAGATGGAATATCAACAATTTCCCAAGTTTTATTACTTAAAATTGAATCAATTTCACTTTGGATTGCTTCCATCCAACATGAAGATTCAGAAGATGACACTACTTCCTTGCACGTTTGAGGTTCGTGTTCTAACACATATGTGAAAAATCTGAACCAAATGTCTTGGAAGTCCTAGCCCTTACGCTTCTTCTTGGTTCAACTTCCTCAATTTCATGATGAGTTTCATCTTCATGTGAATTGCTTGATTCTTCTCTTGTCCTTTTAGGGACATTATTCCATTCATTCCTTTTGTGCGAAAACACATCTTCAAAGAATGAGGCATCTCTAGATTCCATGATTGTATTTACATGAATATCAGCTATATCAGACTTGAATACCAAAAATCTATAGGCACTACTATTTTGGGTTGGCCCTAAATAGTAACATTATACTGTTTTTGGTCCAAGTTTGACTTTTTTGGGAGGCGGAACTGCAACTTTTGCCAAGCACCCACACTTCGAAGTATTTAAAACTTGGTTTGTGTCCTTTCTGTAACTCATATGGAGTCATTCCTGTTTTATTGTGAGGGACTTTGTTTAATATATGATTAGACATATTTATGGCTTCTCCCCACAAGTTCGTCGGTAGACCAGAAGTTAAAAGCATGGCATTAATCATGTCTTCTAACGTTTTATTCTTTCTATCGGCTACACCATTTTGTTGCGGTGAATATAGAGCTGTTGTTTGATGAATTACACCATTTTCAGCACAGAACTGTTCAAATGGTGATTCATATTCTCCATCTCGATCAGATCTCAATATCTTGATCTTTTTATTTAACTAATTTCCTACCTCAGCCTTGTACTTTATAAATGATGTAATTGGATCATCTTTACTATTCAAAAGATATACATAGCAATATCGTGTATAATCGTCAATAAATGTAATAAGGTACTTTTTCCCACCTCTTATAGGTAGTGATTTAAAATCACATAAATCTGTATAAAACAAACCTAGTGATTCGGTGCTTTTATCAACGGATAGAAATGGTTTTCTAACCATTTTTACTTCTACACATGTCTCACATTTGTAGTTCTTATCTACTTGGAATTTCGGAATTAATCCCAAGTTTGATAATATTTTCATTTTTTGGTAATTTATGTGTCCCAATCTATCATACCATAGTAAAATTTCGTGGTCAAGCAAGTAAGAAACTTCAATTTTATTAATAGCATAATCAGAATACATACTTTTATTGTCGATAACGGCTACATTTGCCTTAAATAGGCCATCACATAAATATATCCTTCCGATATATATTCCAGCTTTGGACAGAGCCATCTTGTCTGACTCGAACACCATTTTGAATCCTTTCTTTGATAGCACTGAGCTAGAGATCAGATTCTTGCATATGTCTAGAACGTGGAGCACGTCATTCAATTTGAAAGCTTTTCCAGAAGTAAACTTGAGGATTACTGTGCCACTGCCTTCGATCATAGAAATAGCAGAATTACCCATGTGGAGTTTTTCTTTCTGACCGAATTTTTGATATGTAGAAAACATGGATTTGTCAGAGCATACATGATGAGTAGCTCTTGTGTCCACCCACCATTGCTTAGGATTCTGAACCAAATCGCATTCAGATATAACTGCTGAAAAATTGGACTCGTCCACTCCCATGTTGTCAACTACATTTGCCTCTGTGTTGCGTTCCTTCTTGTGTCTGCAATTTCTAGCGGCGTGTCCAACCTTTCCACAAATCCAACACTCGCCATTAAAAATTTTGGTTCGTTTGTTGTCTTTTGGTTTGTTGTCTGGAGCTTTCCTTTTCTTTTGAAAATTCACCCTTTTGTTTTTGGTCTTTGAACCTTCAGCTACAAATGCCTCCTCGCTTGGTTTCGTATCTCCACGGTTATCTGCCTCGATTTTCAGTCGGACTATGAGATCCTGTAAAGAGATTTCCTTATTCTTATGCTTTAGATAGTTGCGGTAATCTCTTCATGGAAACGGCAGTTTTTCCGTGATGGCTTCAACCAAAAACGATTCTCCAACCTTATTGCCTTCCGCTTTGAGCTCATGAATGATGATTTGCAGTTCATGCAGTTGAGCAGTCACCGGTTTGGAGTCAACCATCTTATAGTCCATGAATTTGTCTACAATGAATTTCTTAAGACTGATATTCAACATCTGATTTCTTGCTTGGTGCAGGAATTGGTTCCTCCTCCTCGAGATACCATTGCAGACCGAGTGTGGTAAGATAAAATAGCATTTGATTTTTCCATGTTATAAAGCCATCACCATCTCCTTTGAACGGATCAGGCATGTTGCGTGTAGTAGCCTTCATTGATAGTTCAACTGTTGTCATCTCTGTTTTAGCGAAAACGGGAAAGTCTTAAGATGTTATATGTCTAGTATACCAAAACAGAGACGAATCAAAAATAAACTAGCATCACAAGTTTACAACTCAGATTTCCACTATTTTGAAATTCTGTATTATTTATTTTAACACTAAGTATGCTGTAATTAATTACAACAATAAAATAACAACTATAGCAATAATAACTATAGTGCTAAATCAAACGTTGTACTATTTAAAGAAATAGTACAACGCAAAAAGAAAACGATATATCTATATATATAAATATATAAATCAATAATAAACCTAACCGGTTGAAGAAGAAAATTCCGTCTGAGACTTGTGATAACAATTTCCTTAAGACTTTATTTAAAGTCTCCCAAGATACAACATATGTAATCTGCATGAGATTGTAATGGGTATATCAACTCTGTGATTTATTGTATAGAACAGTAGAAAAGAAGAAATTAGAATTGGAATGAGAATGTGATCAGTATTCTCTTCTATTTATAATTTCGTATGCACCCCTTCGAACAGTCGCGTCCGCCTGACGGGTTGCAGAATCCAAACCTGGCCCGGTTCGGTCGGACAGACAACAGCGGCGCGCATGTGGTGGTGATGCATGATCTTTCTCCTCACAACGAAGCAAAAATTTGAGTGCCCCAAGACGCCAACTCATTCATTGCAAAGCTATTAATATACTTAGCTTTGTTTTTATATTTAACGATGTGGGACAAGTGTATTTCATTTAAACTTTGTATTAGGAATTCCAACAATTACTTCACATTGACACCCGCATACCTTACCGTCTACCATAATTTCTAACTTCACACCACCGTCCTTGCTCAACTGCCTATATACACACTGCATATAACACAACCATCCAATACTTGATACATTCACTAATCTCCAGTAATCTATAAGCTTCATTCACTGTGCACCACCTACCTCTACCGTGCCAGAACCACACCCTACAACACCCTTCATTACAGTCATCATTCCCACTGTCTACTACCACAACACCATCTTGTTGCCTGCATATCCACTACCATTCCCACCATCAACTAACCGCTACTACTACATCATACACTCCTCTGACATACCACTGCCTCATATAACTCCTCTGACCATCTTCCCTCTTCCCCACTGCTAACTGCTCTGCAACTACCCAAACTCGCAATAATCGAAGACTCGATTGAATCAACCACAACAAACTAACCCGAAACCGCCTCCCTTCATCGCAACCAAATCTATACCACGAACCGACATTTCCTCAAAACCCAAAATCGACGCCTGCAATCGCCTCGAATCCTCAATTCGATTTTTGTTTGACAATTTGGATTGATTTTGGGAAAGTTTTGAAATTCTGGATGTGTTTATACGAATTTGAATGAATTCTGGATTGCATTGGGAAATCTGGCGAATTTGAATGAATTTGAATGGAGTTGAACGAATTCAAATGTGCGTGGGAATTCGATTTTGTGTGAAAATTTGGGAAGATCAAATAATTTATTTTCCTTTCTTTCTACTATCAGATAGCTTGCAGTTTCTATTATTAGAAAGTTTAGGTGAAAACGTAAAGACGTGTGAATTCTTACGGGCTGGGTGTGCTTCTTTTTTGTTTTGTTTTGTTTTACTTTCATTTTGTTCTCTATTCTCCTTTTTGTTCATTTTGTTTTTCTTAGACAAAAAAAAAGAGAAATTCATTTGGTAGCAGTTATAACAAAAAATGTGGTTGTTTTCAATTGTTTTGGTTAATTTGTTCTGTTTTTCACTTGTTTTAGGTTTTCGTTTGATATATTAAAAAGAAGAAGTTTTGTGTATACATTGTTTTATTTCAGATTGCCAGAGCAGATTAGGAGAAGAACCGTTTGTAAAAAAAATATTGCCTCTTTAAAATAATTTGCTAATAATTTTACACGCACTGATATCTTGCTCTTATCTCATGTTTTTATTTTCACTTTGCATTGTTGGTTTCTTGCATTTTAGAAAAAAATTAAAAACAAAAAACAAATTTCATTCGTAGTTGCATCAATTAATTCAAATTTAATTTCAGTTTTGCATTTCATCTTAGAAGTTGTTAATAATAACGGTTAGACATCGAACTTAAGGGTGTCACGAGCTCACCTAGAACGTAATTGTATATTGACAAGCTATCTTCTTTCAACAATTTATTTTCTTGGTGTTTAGGCTACAGCAATGCCTTAAACATTTATAAATATTACGGTGATTCCTAAATATTATAGTGGTTGTTTCTCTGAAGGTACTTGAAATCATATCTATTACTTGGTTGAGAACTATCTTGTTGGATTAAGACAAAGTGTGATTATACAATTTGGGATTATGAGCTACTTCGGATAGAAAATTTGTTATTAAACCCTTGCATTATTTAGTTGCATTAGTTCACGTGTATTTAAAAAAGGAAAAAAATTTCAAAAGCCAAAGCTATAGAAAAATTATAAATATTTCTTAACTTAGTTTCTAAATCCTTTCATTTGAAATTTTTCAATCAAAACTAGAAATCCAAACAAAAAAAAAATTGAATTACTTTTTTTAAGAAAAGCACAAACCCAAAAAAAAATATAAAAACTTTTTCACAAACAAAAAAATTTGAAAATCCAAAAACAAAACAAAAATCATATTTCTTTTTTTTAAATAAATTCCTTTTGGCAAATAGTTTTCCTTTATAAAAAATCACTCCTGATAATGTCCGAGTTTCTCTACTTTCATGAATTTTACGGCAGTTGTGAAAATCAATATAATTTCACTTCAAATTCTTATGGATATGTCAATAACAACTATTATGTAAATAATTCGAATTTTGAACCACAAAAGTTTCATAATGATGACCAACTCTCAACTCTTGAAAATAGCATTGAAATGATTTTGTCTTTACTTGAACTCTCTACCCAAACTGATCAAATGTTAAATGGTTTGTGTAATTCATATTTATGCAATAACTCAAGTCAAGAATTCTAAAATAATCACAATTTGAATTCACTTCAAAATTAAAATGATTTTGATTATAACCTATGCTAAATCAATTTCGAACTCCAAAATGAAATTCAATATGAAAATGGAAACAATTGTTTAAATGATTTTGGCAATGAGAGTTGTTTCAACGATGATGAAAATTTTTATTCTCAATAATTTCAAATTGAAAATTCTCAAGTTAATAATCATAAATTTTATTTTGTGGAGCAAATGGATGAAATTCACAAAGACCATACGGATTTGTTGTTTGAAACATATATGAAACAACCTGAGAAGCAAAATCAAATCCCAACATGTGACGAGTTAAATAATAATCCATCTTTTACCAAAATTGACGAGCTTCGAATAATAACTTTTGAAATTGAAAATGATGATCTTAATGAAGTTGTTGAGAATACGGTAACTGAGTTGGAATTCAATTCTTTTGAGGATGAGAAACTCGATTTAAATTTTGATCTTCCTATTTTCGATCTGAAAATTTGAATGCAACACTTTGGATTTTGAAATTGATATATGCAATGAATTTATTGATAATCCAACAAACGATGACAATTTGGTGAATGTAAATTTCATGGACTTTTTGAAAACGAGTTTTTAAATTCTAAAGTAAAGAGTTTAATCACCATTTTGATTTTGTAATCAATAATTTTGAAGAAGTTTTCAATAATAGGTTTGAATTTCAATTTGGTGAAAATAAACTTGAAATTCAATCAATTGTTTTATCAACTACAAAAACCATAAAATGAAACAACTCATATGATTTTTAATAAAACGACATTCGTTTTTCCAAATCAACATTCAATTTTAAAATCTTTTATGGTTTGGTTTTCTGAGCTTAACCTGTGTCTCGCAAACTTAGCGAGACAAATGAATTGGTCTTTGGAAGACCGTTTCGTTTACTTCTTAACAATATACTTTCTGATGTCTTGTAAATAAGCGTTTCATTTGTTTGTAAATATAGGTCATAATTTTATTTTTATCTTATTTCTTCCCTTTCACTTAGGCTGACTGTGGGGACACAGTCAAAATCAGATGTAGAGGGTGTCTGTTCTTCATTTTCGATTTTTCATGATTTATTTTTTGCATTTTCCTTCCAAAAATCTCAAAAATTTATTAAAAAGTTTCAATACAAGTTTTATTTTTGCATATTAAATTACTTTTAAAATAAACATTATAGGATAAATATATGGTTTTGGTTATTAAATTGAAATTTTTGAAAGTTTAATTGTCTCAACAAAAATAAAAATAAAGTTTGATCACAAGAAATTATGGTTTAACTAGTACATAGGAAAATTAATGGGTGATAATTATGAAGTATATCCTAATTGAAATCTTTGTTTAAAAAGTGGTGAATTTAAAGAAAAGGATAAAACATTTTTATCTTCTAAGTTAAATGGTGCTGAGATGATTTTGCAAAATTCTATCTTAAATAAAAACAAAAAAACAGAAAATATATATTTGTATATAGGTATACATTTTATAAACACTTAGAGTCATGTATTCATGCGCAAGTGTGTACACTCGCCATGCTATGCACCCTTCTCACATAAGCCTAAAAGGCAATGCATGATCGGTATATATGGCCTTAGTTTATTTGAGTTAGGTGTCTATATATAAAAATTCTTTTACTAATAATGCCTACAATCGATAAGTGTTCACATTCGTTTGTTCCTTCACCACGCTCTATATCCCAATACATAAGTTCGAAAGGCCGTGAATGGGTGATGTATCTGGTCTAAGGTTTTTGAGTTAGGCATATGTAAATATTGTTAATATCAATAAAACTTTCAAAAAATAGAGAGAGTAAGAAATTAAAATCCAAGCGCTATTGTTACTTATTGATTTGATTGTTTTTCAAAAGAAATAGAAATACCAGTTTGAAAAATTTTGATAATCAACTAAGGATCCTTTTCACAGTTACGCTATGTTATCAAACGAAACAACTAGTCAAACTAGGGTCTATTTGTTATGATAGCTTGATTTTTATTGGAAATTTTGACAAATAAAAGGACTTATATTTCTTGATAATCACCAAAATTTATATTTAACTTATTCATGTCAACTTAATACTAAATTCTTCATTTGTGAATATATTCAAGACTTCCATCCATCTTTTTGTAAATAAATCTTGCATTTAGGAGTTTTTCACTTTGCATTTGGATTTTATGTGCAGTACCCACTAAAAACCCTAACGAGACAACACTCATCCTACTAGGGACACCAAAAGGTTTAACGGCTTGTTTCATATGCTCAATATAATCATTTTCCCACGAAAATGGATTTATCTTAGTTTTAGTTTATTCAAGTACGAATGAAGAGATAAGTGTGGGGGCATTTGATGTGCACGTAAATGGTGCATATTTTTACTTTCATGTTTAATCGAATTTAATTAAATAAATGATCATATATGGTATTTTAACATGTTTAAACCAAAATTTCAAGTTATTTTCGAATCATCATTTATTAATTTTCATATAGGAACAAAATAGTCATTTTTGTGCATATATTAATTTGAGGAAATTTATTTGGAAATTTTTATGTTATTTTGCAGGAATTTTATTTCAAATTACAAGTGGCTTCATGGAAAACATGCAAGCACAATAGAAAACAAAAGAATAGAGATGGAAATAATTCATTTCATGAAAACATGGAGGACCCCACCTACCTACTTACCGTGATGTACACTTATGAGCCAATGCATATGCTAATGAAGATTAAAATTACATACATATTTACAAGGAGGATTAACACATGCTAATGGTAACTTGGAGGCCACATTTCCTTAAAGGCAATTTGGGTAACTCCCGAAATTTGATTAGCATTTCCAAACATGTGTAAATACCCCATATATTCATATAATCAGCCACTCTTAGCCTCTTTTGAGTTTTCTTTTAGTTTAGTTTAGGCTCAAAAATAAATCACAAGCTCGCTTTCCTTTTTCATGACTACTTAGTGATTTTCTTCTTTCATGTAATTTTATTTTCATGCAATTTTACTCATGTCCTTTTCTTGCTTCTTTTCTTTTGTGTTAGTAGCTTAGTTATATTTATGCAAGTAGATTAGCTTTTATTTTATTTTAATTAGCTCTCTTCTTAATTATCTTACATTTTCCTTCTATTTTTATTTCATGTGGAATGCTACATTTGTTGAAATGATGATAAATATGAGAGGCTAAATTCCTTCAATTTAGATGTAATGAAGCTCTCGAATTATGTAGATTCAACATAATTGGATAACTTGTGATCTCTTTTTGTTCTTAATGACAATGTTTAATTTGGTCAAAATTTGTTGCTTTAGCTTTGAATTTGATAATCCATGTTGTTGATACCAAATATGCTATGCTTAAACAAACACAAATAAAAATTACCTCTTCATCTACACATGATTATGGTAATGAAGTGATTTTAAAATCAAAATATGATGGGCTATATTTCTAATCAATAGTTAATAGGCCATACATAGAATAGATTTTATTTTCAACTTGACTGCAGTTTTCATGAGAGTTAAGAAGTGTTTAACGAGTGTGTTATAGTTTGATGATTTATATTTGGCTAATTAATAGCACAAATATTCCATACTTATGATAAAGACATCAATTAAATTCACCAATGATCAAAGAAGAGATCATAATTTCATGTTGTGTTGATTTATGTGATCCAGAAAGTGGATTTATCTCTAAATTTCCCACGAATCGACCCATAATCGACACATACTAAAATTGTGCATTATGTGCTAGTTGTTATTTTTAATTTTAAAATTTTCGGCTATTTTCTAATCCGATAGGAAATTGGCCATCAAACTGCTGTCCCCGTATATAGGTAGCGTAAGAATCGACATTTGGCACTAAAGGATGTGTCCTTGATCCATTCAGAAGTTAATTGACCACTAAGATTGTTCAGTCCGTTTGAGACGACCCGCCTTTCATTCCACAGAAAGACGCATCATAAAGAAGAAAGAAAGAGATAGAAAAGGGAAAAGATGGAAAAGAAAGAACCAAATAACATCAGAATCTCACAGCGGAACGAATAAATTATATTATATCACATAAGATATTATACAGTATCATAAGCATCAAAATTATAAAGTTAATACAACACAAACTAGACAGTTATAAACACCTGTCTAGTTATTACAACTCAAGTACATCACAGAGAAACAAATACAACACTAGCACAGTGGAACCACTACATATCTACGAACGCTGAAGCCTCCTGCTCCATATTTCCTCCAGAACTCGTCAAAGCTAACCTGAATCTCTTAGCCACTCGTAAAAATTTGAGCACCCAAGAGTTTAATAAAACAGAAAATATACTCTGGGTCAGACATGGGTCTGGTGTGAGTAAATGGGTTAATGTTGCTTAACTTTGAAAACCTTTGAAAACAAAGGTATCACGTAAGACTTCCCACATATAAACATGGGTAAGTTTTTACTTTACACTAACCAAAACATTTGATAGGAAATCCAGTGATATTATAATAGGGTCTAGGGTTTTCAAGTAAATATGAAATACCCGAAATTGTTACATCCATTGAATTCCAGCATACTAGCCACAAAGTGGGCTATACAATCAAAATCGTAAAGGGCACGTAGGAAGAATGAGTTTCCATCAATGCAGGGCTACTGGGGTACCGCCCGTCACAGTACGAGGCCTAAATCACCGTACTGAGGATTACTCCCAATCCCCTGCAACACAATGCCGTAACCATCCTTTACTGGATAGTCCCGAACAATACAACCCTGCAGATGGCCGTCGCTAACTGCCCACTAAGCCGAATAAAAGGAACCTCTAGACAGGGGAAATCTTGTCCTACTTTGGTGCTACCCACTTAGCTTTGTTGCACCTCACATGTTTTAGCCATTCCCGGTTGACGAGGCTTGATGCTACGATTACCTTTATAGAACACATCTATCTTAGAATGCTCATCGTACACCCGACGATGTTATGAAAGCATTTAATTCATACAAGTTCGTCCCGGGTTCGAACGAAACCGAAGGCACTATCTCGCCACACTCATTTTGGAATCACCCTCAGATTTAATGACAATAGCCTTTGCACTCTGAATCTTCATCTCGAATTTGTAAGCACAACCCCCGTTAAACTTGTATTGGAATCACCCTCAGAATTTTAACGACGAATGGTCCTTACACCTCGAATCTTCACTCTTTCACTTGAGATTCACGACCTAATGTTTAATTTGGACCGATGTGGTTTTCGGAATTCCAAACTTGAAAATCCAATCCCGGTCTCACCAAAATCCAAAACGCCATCTTAATGTCCAAGTGATTTAAGTTTGAATAATTTAATTCAATTTAAAACATTGAATTCACACAACATCATTCACAAATAAATATCTCACATTTATCACAGCTATATTCAATATCACATTATAGCACATCACAGTTTATTCAAACTATAAGTATCAACCAAACCCAGATTCTATCCAAACAATCATCCAAAAAGAGGAATCATTAATCCAAGTTATAATTAATTTAATCATCTTAAATTAAATTAATTACTTGAGAGTTAATCACATAATCCTACTTAAACAGTCATTAATTAATTAATTACAAACCGTTTAATTAATTAATCACTTTTACAGACCAATTAATTAATCTTTAATTACAAATTAATTATCCTTTAATTATTCTCTTAATTAACCAACCTTGATTAATTATTCCTTAATTACATTAAGTAATTAGCCTTTATTAATTACACAAATTAATTATACTTTAATCATTCTCATTAATTAACCTTAATTACTTTTATTAATCGATTGCCTATAATTAATTACATTAATCCTTAATTAATTATATTAAGTAATTATATCATAATCACTTCATTGATTAATTATCTTATGATTGATCACATTTATTAACCAATTAAACCATTGATTATTATCATTGATTACATTAATTAATGATCCTCTAATTACTTTCATTAATTAATTATTCTTCATATTACATATAATAATTAATCTCTAATTGATCACATTCATTAATCAACCTTGATTAATTCCACTCAGTAATTAACTATCTTTAATTACTTCATCAATTATACCAACTCCTTGATTAATTACATTAATTAATCCTTTAATTACACTGAGTAATTATTACTTAATTACTTCCACCAAGTAATTATTCTTTAATTACTTTCCACCAAGTAATTTCCTTAATTACATCTAGTAATTATCCATTAATTACTTTACTAAGTAATTACACTTCATTGATAACATTAAGTAATTATACTTAGTCCCATCATCAAGTATTCTCTTCAATTAACTAAATTTAATTAATTAATTATAATTAACCACATTAACTTAATTAATTACTTTAAATTACTTCATTAAGTAATTATCATTAATAATCTTCTTAACATTAAGTAATTATCCTCTTAATTACTTATTACTTAATTAATTCTTAATTGATTAAGCTTGATTAATCATTCCTTAATTAAATAATTATACTTTAATTACTAGAGTTAATAAAACTTGATTTAAGTTAAGTTAAATCATATACTAAATTAAACTCATAACTACCATTTAAATCAAATTAAATTTAAAAGCTTGAATTTGATTTATTTAAAATCATCATCTTTTGATTATTAAATTTAAATACTTTACTTTAATTCGTATGTAAATTTCAATAAATTACCTTTTAATTTTGGAAACATTTAGAAACAAAATTTACAAGATTTTGTTTAAGGTAATATTTACAGCAATCAAAACTATTTTTAAAACAAAATTTAAAACTTTAAATCCGTACTTTTAAAAACGTGAATTTTGTCTAAAACATCATTTTCTAAACTTAAACATTTTATACGTTTAAAAAAAAACTAGTTAAAACCTTGTTTAAACTTTAGCTTTGCTTTAAAATTTTCGAAGCATTTTGGTTTTAAAATTGGACAAGTTAAAAAGATAGGAACAAAACATTCCCGAGAAGATAACAATTTTTCGAGTAAACACAATAAATCCCCGAGACAAAACTCGTGTCAACACACGCGTAAACCTTACTAAGTGACAACACAGTCCATACTTCGAGAAAAACCTTCATCAACACGAGGAAACACCCAAGCACTCCCCTTCTTCCTAACCTTTAACTTCGCTAGACATCAAACGTTCACCATGCACATGCACGGCCATCCTAGCCCCCTTCGACCATCATCCTGGCTTCCAACAAGTTAACATCGAGCTCGACATCAACATCAACCTCCCAGAAATGAAGATCATATCGAAAAGACGAAATCGAGCTACCAGGTCAAAGCCTGGTTTGCACCGTCATCAGAAATTTCCCAATCGCCGTCGATCCCGAAAATGATGAACCCTGCCAACCTCTCCAGAGAGTCACCTCGACTTCCTGCCTCGATCCCCCACCATGCGATCTGGTCCGGAGCATCAATGACGTCCAACTCGCCACGATTCCAACCCAAACCAAAAATAGGTACGCAACCCTAAACCACCACCGACGGCACACCTCATTCATTAGAAAAATATACGCATATTTTTCCATTAATCCTTCATACTCCAGCCTCCCTATGCCAAAACTCAAATATCCAGTCGTCGCCGTTCAACGGCAGTTGACCAATAACCCAAAATCGAGCAACTCTCAAATTCTCGACAGATACTAATCTAAAAATCTCAAGGTTTACACTAAAATTCATGATTCGTTTATACGAATCAGGCTATATAATCTAGAGATTAAATTGTGGATACTTATTTTCACCAAAATCTTGATTTTACTGTAATTTTTAAACTAACAGAATATTTAACAAATAGAATTACTTAAATGTATTTTTTAAAAACAATAACACATTGTTATTGACATTTTCTTTTCAGCAATCATGGTCTAATTTTATTATACAGGGAGATAGAAATTATTATGATGATGAAGATGAGTCTGTCACTAACAATAGAGAAGAAATAAAAATATACAGAGACCATCTTACAGATATGCTATATCTATATTCACACATTTATATCCAAAACTCAAGCAAGCATTAAAAATTGTATTCTACACATGCAACAAGATTTCATCCAGATTTGTAAACTGTTTTTAAATAAAAAGTTTATTCGCCTATTATCAAAGCAGAGAGCATCGTTTAGTTGCATTTTTTTCCCTGGAACTGTTTGAATTGATCTGGTGTTGTTTTGAATCTTGTTGAGTTTGCTTTCAGTTTTGATTACTGTTGCTTATTGAATTGTGAAACCTTGTTTATTGAATCTGTTGTCACTACTACTAGAATTTGCAATTGAATTTACTTGCCTGCTGTTGAATTTGAAGTTGCTATTGTAAATCTTTATTTTTCTTTTGGTTTGGATTTGTTGTAAGACCTCAGGTTTTGAAGATTTTTGGACTGATTTTTTGATTTTGCTTTGAAACTTCTTTAAAATCTGGTTTTGAACTTTCTTTTAAGATCTGATTTTCAGTTTCTTTTTAGAAGACAAGAAAGAAAATGGTTTGAACTAAAAATGATTTTGCCAAGTTCTCTTATTTTTTTATAAATGTTTAAAAAAATAAATCAAAACATTGCCACTTGTTAACTTGAATTGTAAAATGCTTACAAGAATGTTTAAATCAATCTTAGGACCTTACACATTTTATATTAAGAATCTCATGTTTTACAAGTGTTAAAATTTCGTTATTAAATTAATTTCTTATTTTTACAAATGTTTAAAATTTATTTAAATCAATTTCTTATTCATATTAACATGTTCTTATGTTTATTTTCAATTAGCCTTTAATGTTTACATATAAATTACCTTTATACGATTACATACTTTTATGTCTTATTTATATATTTTTAAATATATTTTCCAAAGCTAAATTTTAAAATAAAGAAAATTTAAAAAGAAAAGGATATTAAATTAAACCTTAATTTAAAGTTTAAACTGAAGTTATTGTACTTAAATATATAAAAACTAAATTTATTTCAAAAAACCAATTTTTAAAGGAAAAAAAATTAAACTTTATTATAATATATATTTAAGCTATTATATTTTTAAATAAAATAGATATAACTTTAAGTGTCTTTTGAAAATATAAGATAGATTTTTAAATAAGCTTTTGCAAAGCTTTACTAAATTCAATCAAATCCTTCAATTTACAATATATACATATATATATTATAAATTTGAAAATATTTTTATTAAATTTAATAAAAATCAAACTTCCTTTTCACAATGTATATACACATATACATTATGAAAAGAATATATATTAATTAGCTTAGAAAGGTAAATTTTATCAATTAAATATATTATTAACTTTGAAAAGAATAAAATTTCCAAATTAAATTATTATTATTATAATAAATTTTAAAAGGATAACATTTGTCAAATTAAACAACTATTAGTTTTTGAAAAGATAATTAGATTATTAAATCAGTATTACATAATTTAAAATAATTATTAATGGAAATTATTAAATAAGTATTGCCCAAAATTCCGGGACATCACATTCCTCCCACCTTAAGAGAATTTCGTCCCCGTAATTTAAAAGCAAAGATAATTTAATGATCCCATACATATTTCAACTTTAAAAAGCAAGCATATGCTATCAACCATATACTAGCAACCATAGCAACCAATTCAAACAAACAAATCTAACTATCCAGATAAAATTCTGGATAGAACTTCCTAGAGTTTCCCAGGTACAAACACAGGGATACTCGCTTTATGGAATCTAACTAGCTACCCCACTCTGATCTAGAGCTCCTATATCTAGATCTACAATCTGAACAGGATACTGGACCACAAACAAGTCATGTTCAACTTCCAAATCTCCCTAGAACTGCTGGTTTTAAAACCAGTGATAGATCATACACGTACTCCCTTAGAGATACGAGAAATACATTACGAACTATAGTCATCCAAACTGTCAATCCATTCCAGTAGGCCAAACACTTAACCTTAAGAGAATACAGAAATATCCAATACACTTCTGAGCTAGCTTCCAGTCTTACCCAAATCTTATTGCTCTTATGATCGGAGAAAACATATCCAAAATTAAATCTCCGACTTTGAATTCTGAATACCTTTGTCTCTTATCCACAAAACTTTCCTATTGATCCTGGGCTGCCTTCAACCTTCTTGATCAACCAAACTTCGCAGTTGCCTTTCGAACCAAATATGGATCAAGAATGAGATGATCTTCGGATCCTACTTAATAAGATGGTTCCCCAAGATCCATCGAAATCCCCCACACAAACTCTATTATACAATCATCGAAAGACTTCAAACATACTACTCCTATTCGGCAAAACAGAACAGAAGCACTAGACAACCTATCCTTCAGATCCCAAATGAACTTCCTATAGAAATCCTCGATCCAAATCAAACATAAACTTTCGAGGAATCCGTGGTTGCTTCTATTCTAGAATAGCCGCTATCTTGCATCCGCTGCACAACTCTGATCTGAAGAAGATGAGAATGCTATTGATGAACACAATCACAGACTTGATCAACTCATCCCGGAAACATTGTTCATCAATTTCCATAAAATCTTAGTGACTTATCCGATTCGGTCACAAACATCACAATAAAAATCCAACCCGAAAACAAGATCCGGTCAATCTTGAACTGTTTAACCAGTCCTCTCTCTAGGAACTCTCCTTCTACTAGGCTAAACCATCGGTAATGCTCCAAGAACCAAGTCAATACAGAACTCAATCTCCTGATGCGGATGCAAACCTTGACTTCTTCGAAGATATTTGAAAAATCTCAAACCACTTTGATAGCTCCACATTCTCTAGAGATACCTCAATCCAAAGAAAAGATTACTAAGAGTACTTCTGAACCATCGCAAGTCACTTTTGCGATTCTACCCAGTTTAGATTCCAAAGAAACTGTTCTCTCTTCACTAATCAGAATAGCTTAAGCCTTCCTAACCAAAAAAAGAAACTGATGGTCCATCCTCAACCACAAACATCAGACCTTGTAGAGCTTCCAGAAGAAGTGGGCAAGTTTCACCGTCTGCCCGGCCTACTGACAGAAGAATCGCAAAGACTCCTAAACCATCGAAGAAACGGACCACTCTGCTGCTTGCAGACTCCACCTCTATGACACTACTAAGCCAATAAACCTTCCCGTCAGCACACTCAACACCTCCAAGCTGCTAATGCTGCCAAAGACTTCCTTATCCAAAAGCTCATCGAATCACAAGGTTATATCAACCAACTCCATAAAAGAGCCTTCAAGCTGGCCGATATCTCTCAAGAAACTGGGCTTCAAACCAAGCACAAACACTTAGCCGAACTGAGTCTCAAACTCCAATACAGACAAGACTCCTTCCTACGGTTGCCAAGATACCATTACTAGCTTCAGCACCTTCAACTCGACTGATCCAAATTCTAGAAAATCCACTTGCACTACCGTAACCAAGCTTACACTCCAAAGATGGACTTTACAACTTAAAAAGGTTTCATTTAGAGATTGGTGAAATCCTTACACTATGCTGCAAATCTAACTCGAGATGCCCAATACTGTCCTTGCAGATAAACTTCCAATCTAAATTACTCAGACTCTACCACTAGGGCAGTCGTGCTATACACACCACTACCTCTAGAACTTATATTGGAAAACCCGACAAGGTAACCCAACAAAATAGATATATATATATATATATATATATATATATATATATATATATAATACAAGTACGGTCTCTCAGAAAGAAATCACTTCAAAGCCTAGGTATTCACTCAACTTAGCTCTCTGATACCACAATGAGACGACCTACCTTTCATTTCATAGAGAGACACATCATTAAGAAGAAAGAAAGGGATAGAAAAGAGAAAAAATAGAAAAGAAAGAACCAAACAACATCAGAATCTCGCAGCGAAATGAATAAATTATATTATATCACATAAGATATTACATAGTATCATATACATCAGAGTTATATAGCTAATACAACACAAACTAGACAGTTATAAACACCTGTCTAGTTATTACAACTCAAGTACATCACATAGAAACAGATACAACACTAGCACAATGGAACCACTACATATCAACGAACGTTGAAGCCTCCTGCTCCATATCTCCTCCAGAGCTCGTCTTAGCTAACCTGAATCCCTTGGATACTTGTAAAAATTTGAGTACCCAAGAGTTTAATAAAACAGAAAAAAACTTCGGGTCAGACATGGGTCTGGTGTGAGTAAATGGGTTAAAGTTGCTTAACTTTGAAAACCTTTGAAAGCAAAGGTATCACGTAAGACTTCCCACACATAAACATGGGTAAGTTTTTACCTTACGCTAACCAAAACATTTGATAGGAAATCCAATGATATCAGCATACTAGCCACAAAGTGGGTTATACAATCAAAACCGAAAAGGGCACGTAGGAAGAATGGGCTTCCATCAATGGCAGGGCTACTGGGGTACTTGGAGGAATACTCCCAATCTCCTGCAACACAAGGTCGGAACCATCCCTTACTAGATAGTCCCGAACAAGACAACCCCGTAGATGGCCGTCGCCAACTACCCACCAAGCCGAATAAAAGGAACCTCTAGACATGGGTAAATCTCATCCTAATTGGGTGCTACCCACTTAGCCTTGCTGCACCTCCCTTATTTTAGCCATTCTCGGTTGATGAGGCTTGAGGCTATGATTACCTTTATAGAACACATCTTTCTTAGAATGCTCATCATCCACCTGATGATGTTACGAAAGCATTCAATCCATACAAGTTTGTTCTGGATTCGAACGAAACCGAAGGCACTATCTTGCTACACTCATTTTGGAATCACCCTAAGAGTTAACGACAATAGCCCTCGTATTCTGAATCTTTATCTCGAATCTGAAAGTACTACCCCCATTAAATTCGTATTGGAATCACCCTTAGGTTTTAACGATGAATAATCCTTATACCATGGGTCTACACTCTTTCACTTGAGATTCACGACCTAATGTTTAATTTGGATCGATGTGGTTTTCGGAATTCCAAACTTGGAAATCTGATCCCGGTCTCACTGAAATCCAAAACACCATCTTAATGTCCAAGTGATTTAAATTTGAACAATTTAATTCAGTTTAAAACATTGAATTCACACAGCATCATTCACAGATAAATATCTCACATTTATCACACCTATAATCAATATCACATTATAGCACATCACAGATTATTCAAACTACAAGTATCAACCAAACCCAGACATTCTATCTAAACAATCATCCACAAAGGAATCATTGATCCAAATTATAATTAATTTAATCATCTTAAATTAAATTAATTACTTGAGAATTAATCACATAATCCTGCTTAAACAATCACTAATTAATTAATTACAACCATTTAATTAATTAATCACTCTTACAAACCAATTAATTAATCTTTAATTACAGATTAATTATCCTTTAATTATTCTCTTAATTAATCAACCTTGATTAATTATTCCTTAATTACATTAAGTAATTAGCCTTTAAATTAATTACACAAATTAATTATACTTTAATCATTCTCAATAATTAACCTTATTTACTTTTATTAATTAATTATGTATAATTAATTACATTAATCCTTAATTAATTACATTAATTAATTATATCATAATCACTTCATTGACTAATTATCTTATAAGTGATCACATTTATTGATCAATTAAACCTTTAATTATTATCATTAATTACATTAATTAATGATCCTCTAATTACTTTCATTAATTAATTATTCTTCTTATTACATTTAATAATTAATCTTTAATTAATCACATTCATTAATCAATCTTGATTAATCCCACTCAGTAATTAACTATCTTTAATTACTTCATCAATTAAATAAACTCCTTGATTAATTACATTAATTAATCCTTTAATTACACTGAGTAGTTATCATTTAATTACTTCCACTAAGTAATTATTCTTTAATTACTTTCCATCAAGTAATTTCCTTAATTACATCCAGTAATTATCCATTAATTACTTTACTAAGTAATTACACTTCATTAATTACATTAAGTAATTATACTTAATCCCATCATTAAGTAATTCTCTTTAATTAATCAAACTTAATTAATTAATTAAAATTAACCACATTAACTTAATTAATTACATAGAGTAATTAATTACTTTAAATTACTTCATTAAGTAATTATCTTTAATAATCTTCCTAACATTAAGTAATTAGCCTCTTAATTACTTATTACTTAATTATTTCTTAATTGATTTACCTTGATTAATCAATACTTAATTAAGTAATTATACTTTAATTACTATAGTTAATAAAACTTGATTTAAGTTAAGTTAAATCATATACTAAATTAGACTCATAACTACCATTTAAATTAAATTAAATTTAAAGGCTTGAATTTGATTTATTTTAAATCATCATCCTTTGATTATTAAAGTTAAATGCTTTACTTAAATTCGCTTTTAAATTTCATCAAATTACCCTTTAAATTTTGGAAACATTTAGGAGCAAAATTTACAAGATTTTGCTTAAGGTAATATTTATATCAATCAAAATTATTTTTAAAACAAAATTTAAAACTTTAAACCCATACTTTTAAAAACTTGAATTTTGTTAAAAACATCATTTTCTAAACTTAAACATTTTATACATTTAAAAAAAAGGGTTAAAACCTTGTTTAAACTTTAGCTTTGCTTTAAATTTTTTGAAGCATTTTAGTTTTAAAACTGGACAAGTTTAAAAAGCTGGGAACAAAATGTTCCAGAGCAAACAACAATTTCCCAAGTAAGCACAACAAATCCCGAGACAAAAATCGTGTCTACGCTCGCTAAGCGACAACACAATCCCTGCTTCGAGACAAACCTATGTCAACACAAGTAAACACCCGAGCACTCCCCTTCTTCCTAACCTTCAACTTCGCCAAACATCAGATGTGCACCGTGCGCATGCACGGCCATCCCAGCCCCCTCCGACCATCATCCTGGCTTCCAACAAGTTAACATCGAGCTCGACATCAACCTCAACCTTCGAAAAATGAAGATCATATCGAAAAGATGAAATCGAGCTACCAGGTCAAAGCCCAGTTTCCACCATTATCGGAAATTTCCCAATCGCCGTCGATCCCAAAAATGATGAACCCTGCCAACCTTTCCAAAGAGTCGCCTCGACTTCCTACCTCGATCCCCTACCATGCGATCCAGTCTGAAGCATCAACGACGTCCAACTCACCACGATTCCGACCCAAACCAAAAATAGATACGTAACCTTAAAACCCCATCGATGGCACACCTCGTTCATCAGAAAAATATACGCATATTTTTCCATCAATCGTCCATACTCTAGCCTCCCCCGTGCCAAAACTCGAACACCCAGTCGTCGCTGTTCATCGGCAATTGACCAATAACCTGAAATTGAGCAACTCTCAAAGTCTCGACAGATACTAATCTAAAAATCTCAGGATTTACACTAAAATTCATGATTTGTTTATACGAATCATGTTATATGATCTAGAGATTAAATCGTGGATAATGATTTTCACCAAAATCTTGATTTTACTGTAATTTTTAAACTTACAGAATATTTGACAAATAAAATTACTTAAAATTATTTTTAGAAACAATAACACATATTTATTGACGTTTTCTTTTCAGTAATCATGGTCTAATTTTGATTATACAGGGATATAGAAATTATGATGATGAAGATGAGTCTGTCACTAACAACATAGCACAAATAAAAATACACAGAGACCATCTTACAGATATGCTATACTTATATTCACACATTTATATCCAAAACTCAAGCAAGCATTATAAACTGTATTTCTACACACGCTACAAGATTTCATCACAGATTTGTAAACTGTTTTTAAATAAAAAGTTTACTCACCTATTATCAAAGCAGAGAGCACTGTTTAGTTGCATTTTTGTTTTCCAAAAACTGTTTGAATTGATCTGGTGTTGTTTTGAATCTTGCTGAGTTTGTTTTCACTTTTGATTACTGTTGCTTATTGAATTATGAAACCTTGTTTGTTGAATCTGCTGTCACTGCTACTAGAATTTGCTTATTTGCTGTTGAATTTGAAGTTGCTATTGTAAATCTTCATTTTTCTTTTGTTTTGGATTTGTTGCAAGACCTTAGGTTTTGAAGATTTTTGAACTGATTTTTGATTTTGGCTTTGAAACTTCTTTAAAATATGGTTTTGAATTTACTTTTAAAATCTGATTTTCAGTTTCTTTTTAGAAGAGAAGAAAGAAAATGGTTTGAACAAATAATGATTTTGCCAATTTCTCTTATTTTTTTATAAATGTTTAAAAAGAATAAATTAAAGGACAAATTTTCAAAAGAGACCAATTTTCAAAACCATTTGCAGATATAGGCTAGTTTTGAAACTAATTGCAAAAATAGGCTAGTTTTGGCCAGCTCAGCGATGAGCTGGCCTTTTTTAAAAAAAAATACAACGGGGCGCATTTCAAAAATGCACCCCTTTATATTTGCACTAGCACATCTGCAAAATGCGCCAGTGCAAATCTTTGCCGTCCAAACCTGGACAGCAAACTATATTAAGCAATTCGAATTGAAATACACAAAATCGAAATTCAATTGGACAATCTTAAATGATACCAAGCGTTTATCAATATGCAAGCTAACAAATAAAACTACCATTAAATAAATTCCAGCATAACATGATTAAAATCCGATTACATTCGAATTAAAGCAGAAGTTATAGTTCGATTACAAAAGCAAATTAATAGTAAACTAAAAATAGGAGTGCTCATGGTTGAGTTGGATCGTCTTGAGTAGGTGGGGGTTGAGAAGGTCCAGCAGGTTGCGATTGGTGTGTATCCTGCCTTCTTTTAGTTCTTCACTCTCTAATCCGCATAGCTTGTTCGAAAGAGCTTGGCCATGTCAATTGATTTCTAAAAGGAGCGTGTCAATAAGTTTCTTCAAATCAAGACACCGTGGTTGGACTTCTCGTTTGGGTACTCTACCATGTCCGATATCAGCTAACCCTCCTCCTACCGTCTCTAGTACATCGACCTACAAGTTGAAGTTATTTATTCAAAATTATAAATATAATTCAAGCGAACATACTAAAAATATCATGATAATGTGAAGATTTACTACATCTCGCTCAAGCGGTGCACGAGCGGTGTATGCTCGTTCGTGAGAAGTCCGATCTGCAACAATGAATCTTCGAGTAATCGACCAATACTAAGTCATGTATCTCGAAATAGGAATCGTAGGAAGCTGTTGGTGTACGATACGGTTATGTCTATCGTTCCACTGGACGATAGCAAACTCCAAATCCGACTTTGGTTCGCATGGATCAGGTATGTGTTGCTGAAGACCAAACTGTCACATCACTCGATCAGAATTATACATTTCTACATCTCGCATGCATATGATAGGTGTCTTACAAAGCCAACTATGCATCCCACTTAGACATATCTGTGGAAGACCGATTAGCACATCCTGTGTATACGGATTCCATATAACAGCTTCATTTGTTAACATGTCGAGCTGGTCCACCTACTTTAGAGACTCAACCCAACTCCTCGAACTAAACCACCTATATATATAGTTATACAAGTAGAGTTTATTAGTACAAAAATACACACATGTAAATGTAGTTGGAAATTCACTACCTTGCGCAGGCAATGTTCTGTCGATTTGCGTGGATGAAGTCACATTTAGACGACCAATGGGAAGATGTGTCCATGCCCAAAGCTATGAAATAAATTAAAAATTTGAATACTTTAGAATTACATATGAGTTTATAGCAAATATATCTATGCATATTGTACCTGTAAAAGCGAGAGACAACCAGCTATCGATTTAGATTTCATGAGTGCAACATTTGTTAACTCATTATATAATGTTGCCAATATAGCACTGCCCCAAGAATATCGTCCACACTCATCTAGATTTCTCAAAAACAATAACCAAAAAAGGTTTAGTCGTCATTTAGGATGATCGGGAAATAGACGACAAAATATCAAATGTTGAATAACAACTCTCACATGATATTCAATTTCTTCATCTGAAGCATCCGGTGATGGCTCATTTGCAAACATGTCGCGAAGCCATGTCAACTTAACTGTTGCACCTCTTATCTCACTCCGAGGTGGAACCACACCTAAACACTATTGACAAATATCTTCGTAATTACATAGCTATCTGATTGTAACAGGATTTCCTTCTACTGTAACACCTAGAAGACAACTAACATCTGCTAATGTGATGGTAATTTCACTGGTAGGGAAATGGAAAGTTGAAGTCTCTGGTCTCTATCTATCTACCAATGAAGTAATTAGCGCATGATCTATTTTGAAAAAACCCAATGTAGATATTTCTCTGAATCCCGCTCTTTGTAATGCAAGTTGAACTCGAGGAGTATTAAACTTGATTAATTTTAATTTGCTTGAATGATCATGACACTCAAGTGGCTCATCACTCTACACATTCATAAACAAACACTTGCATCAAGTTCATAAACAAACACTTGCATAAACAAACACTCAATCATAATTTTAATTTTCTTGAAAAATACCTGCATTAAGTTCCTATCATTGCTTCGATGTTCATTCTGAAGATACAAAACACTTGCATTCACGGGATCGGGTACCAACTCTTTAAGAAAAAAATGTTTAAGTAAACAAATGATGTAAATGAATGTAAATATAAACAAATTGATGTAAATGAATGTAATTGCATTGATGTAAATGCTTTGATGTTCATTTCGGTGGTGCAAAACTAAATTGATAAATAAAATTCCAAATTGATAAAATTCCAAATTGATAAACAAAGGTGTATACATTTGAATTGAAGATTATACCTCTGACTTGAGAAGATGATGATGATCCTTCCATTTTTCAACAGATTTGATGAAGAAATAACTAAAATTGATGTTGGATTTTAGAATTTAGTAGATTTGGGGTTTTAGGGATTTTGAGGAAAAGGGTGGAATGGGATGAAATGAGGAAGGAAGGGTGGCTAGCTGGGTATATTACCAGCGTGGGGCGCAATTGGTAATTGCGCCATCACAAAAATTCATGGGTGCAACTGGAAATTGCGCCCATTCAATTCTGTAACTGGGCGCAACTGGTAAATGCGCCATCACAAATATTCATGGGCGCAACTGCAAATTGCGCCCATTCAATTCTGTTAGAGACAGAGACCTGCTGCTTCATATTGCGAACTGAAAATTAACATTGCACAATTTGAAGTCATTAAACAACATACAAATAACATACAAACAACATACAAAAACATACAAACTGAAGATTAACATCCAAACAAATGTTGATCTTTTAACATCCAAACGAAGATTAACATCCAAACCAAACAACATACAAATCATTCGCACTAAAACGTTCAAATCATACACTACAAAATATGAAAATTATTTTGACGGACAAGTTGACCTTTTATGTCCCTTTTGATCATATTTACTACAAGAATTTTGTTTACTTCCTCCCATTTTATCCATCATGCCTTTGATTCTTGTCGACCGTGGACGTCCCGTCTTTCTTTTTGTAGGCGGTGGCAATATGGTCGGACCGTGATATGCATCCCAATATCTACTATCTGGAATTGGATGAAAACTTGGAGCCTAACTTCCTTTATAATTTTCTATTGAAAACCACTTTAAACAAAAATCGTAATATGATTTATTTGCTCCTCTAATGGTTCGAGCACAAGCAGCCATCACATGCAAACATGGCAACTTTTGCAATAAAGGTATGTTGCAAGTGCAACTACATATATTATCCTGTAATGTCACTGTAAACGCTTTTCCAAATTGATCATTTACTTGCCATTCGGTTTGATTGAATCTAACAATTCCACAAGATCTTGCTTGTTTTGCTCTTTTGGCTAAAAGAGTTTCGACTTTTGGACTCATTTGCGTTTCAAATCCCTCGGCATCGGAACGGCGTTTCATGAAATAGTCGTTTAAACGATAAAACATTCTTGCTACTAACGACTTAACTGGCAAAGCATGAGCACCTCTTAGAACTCCATTAAAACTTTTGGACACATTTGTTGTCATCATCATAAATCTTCCACCATTATCCTTGCATAGAGCTCAATTTTCCTCCGCATCTCGTAAACTTCTTTCAATCCAAGTATGTGCATTTGGAGTAATAGTTTTCAAGTGTCCCCTTAACTCTTTGTACTGCAAATCATCTGTAGCACTAGCACATGAATAAAACAAGTCTACTAATTTTTTTTGACTAAATCCAGCAACTTGAAAGTTAGCTTTGAGATGTCTAGCACAAAAGCGGTGATGGTGTTCTTGTGGCCAATTATCTAATGCTCTCGGAATACCTTTCATTCGGTCAGATATAAAGGTTAAACACTTATTGCGAACACTATGTATATGGTAGTACATGCATCTAAGAAACCAATCCCAACTATCTTTTGATTCAGAGTCTACGATTGCATATGCTAATGGAAATATACCATCATTTGCATCTACTCCAGTCGCGACTAGCAACGTATCTTGATATTTACCGTATAGATGAGTGCCATCAATGCAAAGCAACGGTCGTCAATGCGCAAAACCATCAATAAATGCACGAATGCCCAAAATGCACTCTTAAAAAGAACTTTATCATTGGTGATTCTTTCGACATCAACTTTGAAAATTGTTCCCGGATATGTTTTTTAATGGTAACTAAATATTGTGGTAACTTAGCATACGATGTTTCCCAATCTCCAAAAATTCTCTCCAGTGCTTTACGAAATGCTCTATATGCCTTGAAGTAGCTGATTTTGATAAAAAAGTTTCAGACATTAGCACTTGAATCGCAGGAGGAGTGGTATTCAAATCCGATTTCACAAAAGGAAGTATTTTATTAGCAATAAACCTTTTTGTAGCTTGTTTATGATTTGAATTAATAATCGGATTAACACAAGTATGGTTGCCATCATATTTTCTAAGTTTCCACCACCCAATCAATGATTTTTTAGGTACAATTGCATGTATTCTCCAATGGCAATTTTTGTCAACACTACAAATCACGGTGCACTCTGTTTTGCGGGATTTTATGGGTTTAAAAGAAACAGAATTCTTGATGGACCACTCACTTAACTGCTGAATAAGTATTTCCTTTGTTTGAAATTGCATTCCCACTTGAAAAACATAATCAACACATTCTGAGGTAAAAACATCTCTAATAGGAGTTACATTTTCAATCAATGATGCCGCCATAATTTTCGCAGTATATAAATCATCTGTCAAAGGCATCTCAAACTCCATATGTTCATCGTTAGCATCGTCATCTTCTTCTTCCACCAAAGATGCTTCGTTATTTTCATTTTCTTTCTCATGATTAATTTCAAACTCTAGCGCTTCATTGTTAACTTCCATATTATCCATCCATGACATATCATTATCCATTGAAGCAATTTGCATACTATCTATATGCGGTGAGCTACGACCTCCATCATCATTGTTAAACTCTCTAGAATTTGTAGAAACGGAGTATAAAAATTGATCATTTGCCAATCTAGAGCTTAAACCACCCGGATGCATCGTAGAACTGTGAAAAAAAGAGTATGAGATCAAAACGCAATAAATTTCAACTACTCGAATGTAAATACTTTAACAAGTTACTACTTTGTACTCACACAAGTGGGAAATACTGGACTTTGATTTCTCTGATAAGGATAACTCGGAATAGTACCAAGAATTTGAGTGGAATGTTGGTTCAAATTAGTGGTATTTGCATTTTCAAATGTCTCAACTCCTCTTTTATTACAAATAATTCCATCACTTTCATATTAACGGAAAACATAGCATCGACATCTTCATCATCATTTACGTCGATAGCTAGAAGATCCAGAATCAGTAACCCACTTGCTTACTAGTTTTACATCATATTCTTGTGAATTAATTTTTGTCACCGTATACACCGTTTCTTTTAGTTCATGATAGGAGCAAAAAAATTTAACATTCGAACCTTTTTGTTTACCACCAACATATATCAGTGTATTGTTTTCTTTTATAGTCAATTTTCCATCAAAGTAGCAAATTATCGGGATGAAATCCGACATACTTCTAAAAAAGAAAACATTATTAATTTTAGAACAATCAATTACTACACAAATACTAATGACATAATAAGGCATAAAAATGAAAGGATGGACATGTGAAAGTTAGAATATGAAAATACCCAAAAATTGAGCTAGGGTTTGAGTTTTTACTTTCAAATTGATGCCAAGTAGCTGATAGAAGTAATCCGACTAGTAATCCTTGTATATTTTGGAGATTTTAAGTAAATATTGATCAATTTTTGAGCTAAATGGAAGAAAGGTTCGGAATTGAAGTTTGGACTAGACTGTTTTGTTTTGAGTAAAAAAAGTGGGTTGGGTATATTGCCTTTTGCTTTTTGTTTTGTGCAGAAAGATTTGCACTGGCGCATTTTGCAGATGCGCCAGTGCAAATATAAAGGGGCGCATTTCTGAAATGCGCCCCGTTATATATTTTTTTTAAAAAGGTTAGCTCATCGCTGAGCTGGCCAAAACTAGCCTATTTCTGCAATTAGTTTCAAAACTAGCATATATCTGCAAATGGTTTTGAAAATTGGTCTCTTTTGAAAATTTGTCCTAAATTAAAACATTGCCACTTGTTAACTTGAATTGTAAAATGCTTACAAGTGTGTTTAAATCAATCTTAGGACCTTACACATGTTATATTAAGAATCCCATGTTTTACAAGTGTTAAAATTTCATTATTAAATTAATTTCTTATTTTTACAAAAGTTTAAAATTTATTTAAATCAATTCCTTAATCATATTAACATGTTCTTATGTTTGTTTTCAGTTAGCCTTTAATGTTTACATATAAATTACCTTTATATAATTACATACTTTTATGTCTTATTTATATTTTTTTAAAATATATTTTGCAAAGCGAAATTTTAAAAGAAAGAAAATTTAAAAAGAAAAGGATATTAAATTAAACCTTAATTTAAAGTTTAAACTGAAGTTATTGTACTTAAATATATATAAACTAAATTTATTTCAAAAACCAATTTTTAAAGGAAAACAAATTAAACTTTTATTATAATATACTATTTAAGCTATTATTTTTTAAATAAAATAGATATAGTTTTAAGTGTCTTTTGAAAATATAAGATAGATTTTTAAATAAGCTTTTGAAAAGTTTTACTAAATTCAGTCAAATCTTCGAATTTACAATATATACACACACACACACACACACATATATATACATTATAAATTTGAAAATATTTTTAGTAAATTTAAATTAAAATCAAACTTCCTTTTCACAATGTATACACACATATACATTACAAAAAGAATATATATTAATTAGCTTAGATAGATAAATTTTATCAATTAAATATATTATTAACTTTGAAAGGAATAAAATTTCTAAATTAAATTATTATTATAGTAGATTTTAAAAAGATAACATTTGTCAAATTAAACAATTATTAGTTTTTGAAAAGTTAATTAGATTATTAAATCAATATTAAATAATTATTAATGGAAATTATTAAAGAAGTATTGCTCAAAATTTTGGGACATCACACCGTTGTATGGGAGATTGGCAACGCAACACTTTTTCTGCTTCTAAAATTAACTTTGAGGAAGGCTTATCCATAATGGAGCACCTAGAGACTGGTACGAAAATGAATGAAGTTTAATCCTTAGTTTTTAATCTCCATGTATTATTTTGCCTAATTATTCTTCTTTAACATACTTATATTGCATTTAAAACATTTGGTTACGTTTGGTATCTTTTGACATAGGTATGAGCAAGCTAGCATTTGGATAATATGAATTGGTGTACATTCATTTTGGTGTTCTTATTTATTTCCATTGAGTTCTAGAATTATTGTTTTCAAAGTCCTTTTTACAAGATTGTAGTATTGGACTTATTATCGGAATAGGTTATGATATTGGCCATGAATTGTTAATGTAGCGTTCCTTTCAAATGCACGTTTTGTATTGTGAATTCAACTTGAACTACTTACAAGTTCATAGTAAAAAATCATTTTACAGCACGGTTACATGCAATATGAATTCTACTTGCTTGTAATTTTTTTACAAGCAACATAAAAGTTGATTGTAACCTTAAATTGATACAAAATTTAATACCTATCACATGAAGACATTAGTATGTCTTAATGAAATGTTTTTATCACATCTGCATGTCTCATATTGTGTGAACCTCTTGAATCAAATAGGTATTTCATGCAAAAAGTACAAGCCGACGCATCAAATGTATCATTCATAGAAGCCTGTACCAATACATAAAAATGAAAAAGTACAAGCTTTGTTTCCTTGTCCTCGACGACTTCTGCTGTTTCTCTTTAGTTACCATCATTTTACAATTATCAATTTGCATGTAAAAAAAGATCAATAAACTTGAATAGTAAAAGATGTTTGGACTATAAAAGAAAGGATGACTAGCTAGTCAACTCTTTTATTTATTTATTTTATTTTATTTTATTTTTTTTATACTGTATAGTTGTGCGTAGTGTTTATTTAAGAATATATTAGTATATTCATGACAATCTTGCATGTATCATTTTGGTTTAGATTTGCAAGGTTTTGGGTGAGTGTCGTTTTAGGTTGTCTCAGCAATTTAAGCATCATGCTTTGGCTTCATCTTGAGTGAAATTTCTGTTTAATACTCTTATTTGCGGAATAATTAAAGATGATATTTTGAAAGATAATCAGTTGTTGTAAATCTAGTCTACATTATTGCATTATTGTGGATGTATTTGGATAGGGTATTTTTTGTATTAACGAATTACTTATCCACAGTAGTTACGTTTAGTTGATATACCAAGTTTACTATGTATGTGTTATGTTTGGTTAACATATTTGTATATTTTTGTCGCCTTATTTTTTATTTTGTGCAAAATAATATTTTAAGCCATCTTAAGGCTAACCAAGCCCAACCAATGAAACAAACGGATTGTTTTCGGTTTTGGTTTTGAGACTAATCAGTTCGGTTTGGTTATGATCCGCTAAATGATTTTTTTGATTTTAATATATTCTAACTAATAAACCGAACCAACAAAACACTCACCCCTACTTCGTAATTTTGAAATGGTACTAAATCCCTTGAAATGTTCCATTGAAGTTTCCGCGGGAAAGTTTTTGAGCCTTATTGTACATGCCATGGTGATTAAAGCTAATCTAGAATAGGTCCACGTCTTAAAAGACATTAAAATCCCCGAAAGTGAAAAGAGATGAAAAGTTTGAATGGAAAAGTAGCAACATTAAGCAGGTTCATATCTGAAGAAACCGATAAGTATGTCCCACTCTTAGAGGCAATAAAAAAGGAGATAAAGGAAGTTTACTTAGACAAATGATTGCCAAGCTGCATTTCTTAATCTACTGGAAAATTTGCAAAAGCCATCAACCCTTTCCATGTCAATAGAAGGAGAAGATCTATTACAATACTTGGCGATGTCAATACGTACCTTCAACGCAACATTAGTGCATGAAGAAAACAGGTTGTGACGATCAGTGTATTACATGAATGCACATTTCACCGGACCAGAATCTAGATACTATAAACATGAATATTTACTATCTGTAGGTTGTATTCAAAAAACCAAGTCATTAATTCCAGTTTCATCATATTAGGATGTTGACAAACCAACCATTAGAAACAGGTCCTATATTGGCCGAATACGTCAGTAGATTAATACAGTAGGGCATTAAACTAGTTAGTACAAAATTACCTATTATCCCCGAACAACAATCAAAGGGAAGGCCTTGACAACTTTATTATAGAATTTACTATCAAGTATGATGAAAAAGGACCCGAAGAAAGGGACATGCCTTCTTGGCTATGTACCTGTAATGATCCCACCAATGCCAGCCTTTAAGGAGACAAATATATTTGTGACCATAAACGGAGAAGAAACTTGGATGACCCCGATCATCAAATACTTGAGCGATGGAGTCTTGCCGGTTAATAGAAATGAAGCTAGGAAGGTATTGTTGAAGGTGCCTCACTTTACCATTAGAATGTTATGCTATATCGGAGAGGGTTCCCTAACCCACTATTGAGGTGTTTTGTCGGAAAGGAAGCTCGTGAAGTATTAGATATTATACATTAGTGCAGTTGTGGAGACTGAGCTAGGGAGCAAATTTTACCCAAAGAGTTGTTGTTATTTGGATATTACTGTCCAACATTTAATTGAGATGCGGTGGCATAGGCAAAAAGGTGCAACAATTGCCAAAGATTCGCCAAGATCCTAAGGTTATCCCCAACCGGACAGACACAAATTGTTAGCCCTTGGCCTATTATAGTTTGGGACATTGATTTGCTTAGAAACATTCCTACGGCCAGAGGCGAAGCTAAATATGCAATGGTAGCGGTAGAATATTTTACTAAGTGGGATAATGCAAAATCGCTTGTTAAAGTATCTTCTACCAAGTTCGTCCATTTTTGGCTAAAAGTGCAATATGCTGGTTTGCAGTCCCACTTTAAATCATCTCGGATAATGAATTGCAGTTTGATAGTGAGAAGTTTGCTGACTTCTTCCGACAACATGGAATAAATAAAAGTTTTTCTATAGTAGCGTATCCACAGGCCAGTGGACTGGTAGAAGCAGTCATCAGGCTCTTAAAACTCTTATTAAAAAGTGACTTGGAAAGGCAAAGGAGCATGAGTGGATGAACTCCCAGCGTCACTATAGGCTTATTGCACTTCCTATAAAACAGCAACAGTGCATACCCTTTGGCTTATGGGTCAGAGGCTATGTTCTCCGTTGGGGACCGTAGTTCAATCCTACGGATGGGTGCATTATGAACTAAATGAGAATGAAGAGATCCTGAATATGACTTTGGACCTGATTAATGAAAATCATGATGAGGCTGCTTTAAAGACTGCTACACATATGCTGAAGGTATCAAGGAAATGTAATTCCAAAGATAAACCCCATGTGCTCAAGGAAGGGGACCTAGTCCAAAAAAGAATATGCCATTGACGGTCAGCACTTGATCTAATCTAGGAAGGACCGTAGGCTATTAACAAAGACTTGGCTAACATAGCATACATTCTTAGCATGGTAGATATATTTGTTTTCAAAAAAGTATGGAAGGCATAAAAACTTCATCATTATTTTACTTAGTTCCTATTACTTTCATTTATATATTGTTATATTGTGTAAAATAGAACCTTAAAGCAATTATTAATAATTGAATGTGCGTTTTATAAAACCTAGTTGTGCCAAGTTTCTGTTTTCTTTCTTGTGCGTGGATTAATACAATACGATTATGAAATGTGGCATCACCAATCGAATCATTTTCACCCACCTCTGCCAAGAGGTTGTGAAACCAAGATGAGCGATCGAACTTTCCCAACCATTACAAAGATCATCTACCCAACCATTACAAAGATCACTTACCCACACTAATTGAGGTTTCTATAACTTTATGGGAAAGATCCCTATAGGTTTGGGGGCATATTATACTAACAATCCGAGAATCACTTACGTAAAGCCTTGGCCGAGAATGGTGGATCGAACTTGCCTACGTTCAGGACGTGACCACTGTTTGCGTAGTCCACCATTGACGATCGACCTAGAAACATTAGTTGGCAGTGGTAGACGAGAACTTCCCATAGTCCCCTTTTGGACCTACATATGTGTCTGTATAGGGATCTACGTATATAACTTCTACAGTCCACCTTTGAACCAAGATACTTTTCCCGCTTGTGTCCACCAACCAGTCTTGAAACTGACATAAATTCTGATCCAGAAAAGGACCGTCGATATTTATATCCATTCGAAAACAAACCATTGATTGCTACAAAGAATAGTACAGAGTTATTTATCTATACATTCAAAACTGATAGTGGACGCATAAAATATAATAATAGAAATAGTATCTGTTTTACTTAAAATTCAAATGTCCTAGAATCCATAACACATTACCAATGACAATCCATCACATATCTATAGTACAATATTTGCAAATACATCATTACACTTTACTGGGTACATCAGAATGAAAATAACATACGTAGATAAATAGGTAAACTACGATAGGTTTCCTCGTCGCCATTGCTCTTAGCATCTCCTTTCCTATCTTGTGTTGTAATGAGGAGGGAGTCATAACAATATACGTCTGATGAATAAAAATCTGGAGCCTTACTTTAATAGTACTTATGTAGTATAACTTTATTTGGAATATACCTTTCATATTCTATCTATGTCATAAGTCTTTCCAAATATAAGTTCAATGGTTTTCCAAGCATAAACCAAAAGGCTTTACAAATATAAACCCATAGCCTTCATGCTTTAAACCTAATAACCCATATCTATCGTGAACAATCTCCTATCGATGTAAGAGATAACACCAAAATTACTTAATATCTTTCAATGGGAATTAGGCAGACTCCAACCATTTAATACCTCATTTAAAGAAGGCCACCGTCATTTAATACCTATCTTGTAACAACCCAAGATTCTACCATTTTATTTTGAATGCTTAATTAATGTTAAATATTTAAGTAATTGAATTTTAGAATTTAATAACTTATAATTGAAATATAGGGAAAAATTAAATATTTGAATTACGAATTAAATGTTAATTAAATGGATTTAATAATTTTATTTAATCCTTTTAATTAATAAATAATATTGGTATATTCAATTTGTAAATTTCTTCACAAACGTGAATAGATCAGATAAATATCGATAATTAAATTTAAAACGATATTTAAGTCTGTGAATTAGCCTTTCGAGGCAAAGTCTTGAATTTTGACAAAACCAGCTTCGTTGGATCCGTAATAGTGAATAATATTACTCCGTTGAATTTTGTTACGATTAGACAAATTGTTTGGTCATGCAAGATCAACAGGCGTTGAAATTAATATCAAAAGATTAATGTAGTAATATGGGTCAAAAATCTATCTTCTACATATGATCGAATTAGGTCTCCAAAAATATTCCATTGCGTTCAGACTATGGATATAACATATAGAACGTTAGGCGGCACGCCTCGTTTGGAATTTGGTATTCTCGGGTATTTTTTGTTAAATATTTTAAATTAAAATAATATATATACACACATATCTACCATTTTTATCATTCCTAGGCCATACCTATACCAGTCTCATACTCCGCATTCTAAGGCTCATAACTTACTTTCTCTATCTAAACTTGCTTGTAACCAAAAATTGGATTTTCCTTTTTGAATTCAAACTTTAAAAATCCATAACTAAGAATCCAAGCATTAATGAAAAATCTTAAGACAAGTCCCTTTAGACTCGTACGATGATTTCTTTAATTCTATACCTTTCGTTTTGTATGCGTTCACTTCTGGTCAAGATTTTGGTTTGGAGGGAGTTGGGTTAGGGTTGAGTTTATTCAAATTTTTGTTCTTCGATTTGCAAAATAGAGCTTGGATTTGAGTTCGAGAGGTTGAATAGCAACTAATGCTAAAGTTTTACGGTGTTCGAGGGTCTTTTGGTGGGTCCGATGTAACACATCATATTTTCAGTAACATTATTTAGGTTATTTAATTAGCTAGATTAAATAAAATAATAGCATGATTAAGGGATTAAGATTTGTGATTAATAGGGGTAGCCATGCCATGATAACAAATGAATTAAAATAAAATGATTAAGCATAATAGGTGAGGGAAAAATAGGAAAATGAGCATTCTAATACCCTAAAACCTTAACAATGTATCCTCATATTCAAATCATTTAGCAAAAATTAAGTAAAGAGCCAGCTACCATTAGAAGCAACTATAGGAAGATAAAAGAATCATGGGGAAGCTTAATCAACTTAAAAACATTCAAATCCCAAACTCTTTAATCTCAAAAGCTAAGGTGAATAACGACCTCATCTCATTTTTCTAATTATTTTCGATCTTAAGATGAATATAAAGCATTTTGCATGATTCTACCATGTTTTTGGATGATTAATTGTTTATATATGCTTGTAGATGATTTATGCATAATCATATACGTTTTATGGTATGTTTGGAATGTGAAAACCCTTTTTAATGGCATCCAAATGCCTTGTGACTATAGATATAAATCAGAAATGCTATTTTAGAGATGAGTTTCAATTTTCATAATTTTCTAAATGAATGTAGATTTTCTATTAATTTCTAGTGTAGAAAATGATTATTTGGGTTTTAAATTATTTACGACTAAATAATTAATATAATGGGTCTGGACTTAAACAACGCATTAAAAATGATTTTCAAGAATTTTTATAGAATTTTCCTAAGTGTTTTGATAGGTATATGAAATTATTTAAGGTAAGGTACTTAAATGATTTATATATTTATGAAAGGATAATATGTATTTTATAAATAAATTACGTTGTTTATTTCTGATATTGGCAGCATTTTTATAAAAGAAAATTACCAACCAATAATATTTTGAAAAAAAGGCAGGTTAGTTGAGAATAAATTCTTTTTAAAGTAAAAAAATCAATTTTTACATGCTTTTAGCATGTTTGCCACTTTCGACGCAGGGGTTTCGACCGAGTACTGTCGCCACCAAGCCATCAAAACCAATGCACATAGTATCAATAACTTGGTATAGAGTGAATTGGACTACGGTGGAATGCACTAGGTCGAGACCAAAGGTTTCATAGAGTCGAAGTGTCTTTACTTTTAAACGAAAACGCGTCTGTTTTGCTTTCGAAGGGTATGCTATTGACTTAGTTTGCTTTTGGCGAAGTCAAATGTTTTAAAGGAAAGGTTTCGAATGGGTTATGCCTCTTATTTTAAGTAAATGCTTTCATCAGGGTCGAAACCCCTTAGCCGTCGCTTTTCTACCTTTGAGCGCCAATGGTTTTGGAACGTATACTTTCCTTTTAAAACTTAGCTGCTTCTCCATTGCTTTCGTAAGGTTGGTTTTGACATCATCACTTCTTTGCTTAGGAAATTCTTTCGAAAGAGTGCTTTCGGCTTAAATGTTTTATGACCCTTTTTCTTTGTTAAAGTTAGAACCTAAATGGTTGTAACGACCCAGAATTTTTATTAATTAAAATTTGGATATTTAATTAATTTTAAATATTAATAAGTGAAATTTATAAGTCGAATAAATTTTATTTCGAATTATTGGATTTAATTGGATTTTTAAATCAATAATTTAATATGTTAAATTATGGAAATAATTGAAAATAGAGATAAATATGATTGAAAATGATTTGTAAAATTTTATTTTATCATATTGAAGTTAGAATGATATTTTAGAACTTTTAAAATCGATTTAAAAGTTAATTTGTGAAAATTGAATATTTTAATATTAAAATCGACTAGTGAAAATAGTCAATTGTTGAACAGTCTCAGAATTGAACGAAACCAGTTCCATTGGATCCGTAATAGTTAGTTATTATCGGATTTCAATTTTCGTGTCAATCGGAGTTACCGTTTGATCGTGGCAGCTCGAAACGCATCGATTTATTTTTAATTTAAATTTGACGAGTAAAAATAGCCATTTTTCAAAAAGTCTCGGATTTCGACGAAACTAGTTTCATCGGATCCGTAATGTGATATTATTGTAAGGTTTCAAATTTCAAGTCAATTGGATTTACCGTTTGTCCGGTACGAATTAAAACGCCTAGAAAATCGCTTAAATCGGTTTAATTCAAATTGAGCGTTTACAGCCATAACTCGCACAGATGTCCGAATTAGCTTCCGAAACCTGTTCCATTGTGTCGGAACGCGGGGTAAACCCTAGAAACGCTGGTTTCGGCGCGTAAATTGGAGTTCGGAATTTCCGGATGAATAGTGTTCGAAAATTCTCTATAAATAGACCCACAACCTTCATAATTTTTTAAAAAAAATAAATACTAAAACCCTAATTACAAACTGCAGCCGCCACCATAGAATTAACGGCCAGGAAACGTTCTCGTTTCTCCTCGATTATCTCTTCATCCACTCTCCGATAGACTTCGACTTCAACTAGAAACTTGTAGATCTCGTCGAGACGAATGTATCCAACTGTCGAGATCTGAAACGGAGTCATGTGGAGGCCAAAATCTGCTCGTATTTGGCTGCGGTTGCGCACGTTTTTTCCGTGCCTAGGTGGGGCCGAGTGCCACCATACTCATGGCGGTGGTAGAGGGTACGAAGGCGAGTCGTATGGCGCCGGTATGATGGATTCTCGTCGTTGTTGGTGGTAGGATAATTAAACCCTAATTATTGTTGATGGGTTCGGCTTCTTCAGGGGACGCACGCACGAGATGAAGAAGAGGGAGGGAGTGGAACGCACGGTGGAGATTCAAGCACGTTGGATCCAAGGGCTAGTGTTTGTGTATGTTGAAATTTATATGTAAATGTTGTAAGTTTAATTATAAAATCGTGTAAAAGTAAAAAATTCATAACTTTTTCATACGAGGTCGAAAACGCGCGAAACCAGTTGCGTTGGAATCATATGGACGAGTACTGCGCGATGGAGTTGGTTTGGAGTCGTTTGGAGTTAGTGAGAATTTCGGGTAAAATTAAACGCGCGTTTAATTTTATTCGAAATGAATCGCTAAAACGGAATTTAAAACCAAGGTGAGAACTTCTCACTCAATCGAATAGGTTTCGATTTTATTTTAAATAGTTAGATTTAAAATATTTGAATGCATGTTTGAATGATGATTGTTATCTATTGATTGTTAAAATAGACATTATACGCCGTTAGTAAGCGGATGTTATTTATTAAAAACATATACCGCGAATATTTCATAAACAGTGAAATTGGTATTATATATAATATCAATATATATATATTGGCATATGTATATATTGCAATTGTTGATTTCCCGTATTTTTTAGCGGATGAGACCCTATTGCGCCGTTATTAAGCGGATAATATTTAATAAGAACATATACCGCGATAATTTCATACTGGAGCGAAATTGGTATTGTGCTAATGTTTGTGGATGCAGGAAAACAGGTTGGAGGGATCCAACTGGATTCCTCAACAGTATTTATTTGATTTCAGATATTTTGATATTTGATGGATTATCATATTGATATATGATATCGTGGTAGTCGTGATTGACTATTTGGTGTGTAGCATCATTGGAACAAGTTTTGGAATTTTAAAATGATTTATAAAGTGATTTTTTGAAAATATACTATATTTTTGGAATTGATCCATTATAAATAAATAAACGTTATAATTTTTAAAGTTTTAAAAAATTATGATTTTTAAGAAATATAGTTAAAAACTGATTTTTGAGAATATGATGCTAACGATTTTATAAAATAGTTTAATCGGGATTTTAGAATTTATTGTGAAAAGTTTAAATATAGGATTTATAAATTTAATTATTTTATGAATCAAAATGGTGAAATAATAAAGGAGATTAAAGACGTTTTAAAAGGATAATATAAATTGATTTATATTAAGAGATTTATAAATGGATATTTATAAATTGAAATATGGACATTATAAAACGAGTTTTTATAAGTGTTTGAATGAAGTGAAAATGAATTTCATTAAAGAATGAAATTTATAAAATTATAAACTGTGAAGTTATAAATAAAATTTATAAATAGTAAGATTTATAAATTTGTGAAGTTATTGAAAGAATAGATTTGGTTAAATAAATGAATCTTATAAGTTATAAGATTTATGGTTTGGAAAGTCTTTAGAGGAACGATTTTGTAAAATAATCGTTTTGTAAGTATTTAACTTATAATATGAACTTTTAGTTTATAAATTAGTTATAAACTGGAATAGGTTAATATGGAAATTTTAAAAAGGAAGTTTTTATAAATAAATGGCGTGCTCGTATCAGTAGTTACCCAGTTAGGGGTAACCCGGCCTTGTGTTGGCAGAGTTCCGGTTTGGTTCTCGGGGATGTCTTTCCAGAGGCATTCTCATGTGGCAATGGGAAGTTCCTTGGCCTGACCATTTGTTGGAAATCCAAAGAAACAATACGAAACTTGTACGGTTTTAGTTGTAGAACCTATCATTCACTTATGGTGTCGCAACACTGTTTGGATGGTAGCTATAGTAGGCATACGATAATGGTCGTATGTTGGCTAAGATTTATATTCTACTTTCGAAATGAATTTTTCCTACACTATGCACTAGTAATAATATCAAATGTTATTTTAAATGCGTATCAAGCATCTTTGACTATCATAAGGAGAAATCTCCTCCGATTCTGCGTTTGCATTGTGTGTGTGTGCGGGAGGCCTTACGGTAGTCTCATTTTTAAAAGCATTGCGAATTGATTAAAAATATTCCTCTATTTTGATTTTAAAGATAAATAAACTGTTTTGAGTTCTCACACCAGTCACATGACTGACTTGGAGTTTATTGTTTTCCTTCCTAAACTCTGGGTGCCCACCAATTTCCACACGGGCAGTCAAGAGTAAGGTTTATCAGGATATTCTGGATATTCTGGAGTTGCTGGAGGCAAGATGGATGGCATGGCGTATTACTAGTATATAGTATTTCTTTTCCGCTGCACTGTTTGTTGTTGTATATTGTTGTACACTCTGATGATATGATGTAATGAAATGTGATGTAATGTAATAACTGATATGGTTCTTTGTTTAAAGATTATTCATTTATTATTATATGTTGTTCCGCTGCGAATTGTGAGATTCTGATGTGATTCTGTTGTTTCTCTTTTCCTTCTATTTTAAAATGTTCTATCTTCTTTTCCCTATCTAAATTTTCTATCATTTTCTTTTCCTAAATTTTTCTTTCCCCTCTATTCTCTTTTTCTTCTATTTTAAAATTTTCTGTTTTCTGTTCCGTTCTATTTTCTTATTTTTTTCCATTCTCTATTCTCTTTTCCTTCTAATTAAAATTTTCTCTCTTCTTTTCCCTCTATCTTCTATCTTCTTTTCTTCTTTTTCTCTTCCTAAATTCTTTTTAAAACCCATAACTATTCGGTTTTTCGGCAATGAAAAATCGAAGCGTTACATTTGGTATCAAAGCTGATGGTTAAGCGACAATCATGGTTCTGTTGGGTATTACTCATTAGAGATAGAGTCAGCAGTACTCTAGAATGAGTTTGAGTGTAATAATAGCTATGAGAGCGTATTTGTTAGTGAATATATGAAATTGTTTTATATTGTGATGATTGGTTTATTGAGTGGCATATGAACTTTCGTCAGCGTGGTCCGCAAGACTATGCCGAAGGGGTTTCTAAACACTTGAATCGAACAATTCGGCACAATATTTGTTTTAAGTTGGGTAAATGAAATAATTTTACTTGAGTATATTTTATATATAAAGAAATAATTTTTCAGAATTATTAAAGTGTATATAAGTTGATTGTTTAGTTGTTTGAATAATCTAAATAAAAGAATAATTGTATAAGCAAAAAGAATTATAAGAGTTAAATTATAATTAAAGTGATTTACAATTGTGAATAAACTTATATATATGAGAAGTGAAACTATATGAATATATTTATAAATATGAGTTGAAATAAAAATGAATTCAAAGTTAAATGGAAAATTTACTTAGAATTGATTTATAAATGGGAATTTAAGTTAAGTAAAACCAAGTGATGTTTATAAATGGAAGTATAACTTAAGTGATATGGAATTAAGTTGATATTAGTATCAAACTAAATTAATAAAGTTAAGTGGTGGATGTGAACTTGAGTTATATAAATGAAATTCAACTTTTGTAATTGAATTAAATTAATGGATTGAATGTTAATCAATTAAATGTGAATTAAGTTGATATGAAATAATGAATATAAGTGTAATTCATTAAAATCTAATGTTGTTGGAAGTTGAATAGTTGAATAAAAATCAATTTAAATTAAACCAATTGTAAGCAAAGGAATTTGGTTGTAATTAATATACATTGATTGTTATATGGTTGTTAGTTGATTGATTGTATATAATTCATTAAGTGTTAATGAAATTGGAAGCTAAAGTAATTGAAATTCAATTGGAAGTTAAGTGAAATTGGAATAGAATTGAATTTGAATTGGAAGTGAACCAACTTGAATATGAATTAGTTGAAAATGAATGTTAGTAAGAACATCCGCTGGTAATGAATCAAATGTGATTAAATTGAAAACCAATTCATGAAATATTAAAGAGAATATGAATTTGTTGAATGATAGTTGGTTGATGTTTGCATTTGTTGTTTTGTTTCATTTGCTATGTTGACATATATAGTTATTATGTTACTACATGATGTATATTGATACTATTGTCTATATGCATGGTTCTCATGTTGTTTGTTGAGTGTTTAGTAGGTGCGGATCGCGTTTGCTTCGCATTTGGAGCTCGCTTTCGCGCTATATTAGCCGTATATGCTTGCTAATAAAATATAAGGTACATATCTCGGATTAAATATCGTACTTTTACACTTTTTTCCCTTCGGGATGCCTCATTACTTGATGAGATGTATATTTGTGATATATATACTATCATTTTTTTTTCGGATCGAGCCGCACAAAGGAGACTATGGCGAATTTTTCCGGAAATTTAAGGCGTTAGAAAAATTTGAGAAAATTTGGAAAATTTTGAAAACTTAAACTTTGATTTTGGAATTGAAAGTTAAACAATAGTAGTTGTTTTTGAAAAGATAACTAAGTATGATTTGAAAACTTAGTAAAGTTATTGTAAGAAATTAACTATGATTTTTGGAAAATTAATAGATTCTGTAACTTTTCTTACTTATAATTTCGAGGACGAAATTCTTTTAAGTGGGGAAGATTGTAACGACCCAGAATTTTTATTAATTAAAATTTGGATATTTAATTAATTCTAAATATTAATAAGTGAAATTTATAAGTCGAATAAATTTTATTTTGAATTATTGGATTTAATTGGATTTTTAAATCAATAATTAAATATGTTAAATTATGGAAATAATTGAAAATAGAGATAAATATGATTGAAAATGATTTGTAAAATTTTATTTTATCATATTGAAGTTAGAATGATATTTTAGAACTTTTAAAATCGATTTAAAAGTTAATTTGTGAAAATTGAATATTTTAATATTAAAATCGACTAGTGAAAATAGTCAATTTTTGAACAGTCTCAGAATTGAACGAAACCAGTTCCATTGGATCCGTAATAGTTAGTTATTATCGGATTTCAATTTTCGTGTCAATCGGAGTTACCGTTTGATCGTGGCAGCTCGAAACGCATCGATTTATTTTTAATTTAAATTTGACGAGTAAAAATAGCCATTTTTCAAAAAGTCTCGGATTTTGACGAAACTAGTTTCATCGGATCCGTAATGTGATATTATTGTAAGGTTTCAAATTTCAAGTCAATTGGATTTACCGTTTGTCCGGTACGAATTAAAACGCCTAGAAAATCGCTTAAATCGGTTTAATTCAAATTGAGCGTTTACAGCCATAACTCGCACAGATGTCCGAATTAGCTTCCGAAACCTATTCCATTGTGTTCGGAACGCAGGGTAAACCCAAGAAACGCTGGTTGCGGCACGTAAATTGGAGTTTGGAATTTCCGGATGAATAGTGTTCGAAAATTCTCTATAAATAGACCCACAACCTTCATAATTTTAAAAAAAAAATACTAAAACCCTAATTACAAACTGCGGCTGCCACCATAGAATTACCAGGAAACGTTCTCGTTTCTCCTCGATTATCTCTTCATCCACTCTCCGATAGACTTCGACTTCAACTAGAAACTTGTAGATCTCGTCGAGACGAATGTATCCAACGGTGGAGATCTGAAACGGAGTCATGTGGAGGCCAAAATCTACTCGTATTTGGCTGCGGTTGCGCACGTTTTTTCCGTGCCTAGGTGGGGCCGAGTGCCACCATACTCATGGCGGTGGTAGAGGGTGCGAAGGCGAGTCGTATGGCGCCGGTATGATGGATTCTCGTCGTTGTTGGTGGTAGGATAATTAAACCCTAATTATTGTTGATGGGTTCGGCTTCTTCAGGGGACGCACGCACGAGATGAAGAAGAGGGAGGGAGTGGAACGCACGGTGGAGATTCAAGCACGTTGGATCCAAGGGCTAGTGTTTGTGTATGTTGAAATTTATATGTAAATGTTGTAAGTTTAATTATAAAATCGTGTAAAAGTAAAAAATTCATAACTTTTTCATACGAGGTCGAAAACGCGCGAAACCAGTTGCGTTGGAATCGTATGGACGAGCACTACGCGATGGAGTTGGTTTGGAGTCGTTTGGAGTTAGTGAGAATTTCGGGTAAAATTAAACGCGCGTTTAATTTTATTCGAAATGAATCGCTAAAACGGAATTTAAAACCAAGGTGAGAACTTCTCACTCAATCGAATAGGTTTCGATTTTATTTTAAATAGTTAGATTTAAAATATTTGAATGCATGTTTGAATGATGATTGTTATCTATTGATTGTTAAAATAGACATTATACGCCGTTAGTAAGCGGATGTTATTTATTAAAAACATATACCGCGAATATTTCATAAACAGTGAAATTGGTATTATATATAATATCAATATATATATATTGGCATATGTATATATTGCAGTTGTTGATTTCCCGTATTTTTTAGCGGATGAGACCCTATTGCGCCGTTATTAAGCGGATAATATTTAATAAGAACATATACCGCGATAATTTCGTACTAGAGCGAAATTGGTATTGTGCTAATGTTTGTGGATGCAGGAAAACAGGTTGGAGGGATCCAACTGGATTCCTCAACAGTATTTATTTGATTTCAGATATTTTGATATTTGATGGATTATCATATTGATCTATGATATCGTGGTAGTCGTGATTGACTATTTGGTGTGTAGCATCATTGGAACAAGTTTTGGAATTTTAAAATGATTTATAAAGTGATTTTTTGAAAATATACTATATTTTTGGAATTGATCCATTATAAATAAATAAACGTTATAATTTTTAAAGTTATAAAAAATTATGATTTTTAAGAAATATAGTTAAAAACTGATTTTTGAGAATATGATGCTAACGATTTTATAAAATAGTTTAATCGGGATTTTAGAATTTATTGTGAAAAGTTTAAATATAGGATTTATAAAATTTAATTATTTTATGAATCAAAATGGTGAAATAATAAAGGAGATTAAAGACGTTTTAAAAGGATAATATAAATTGATTTATATTAAGAGATTTATAAATGGATATTTATAAATTGAAATATGGACATTATAAAACGAGTTTTTATAAGTGTTTGAATGAAGTGAAAATGAATTTCATTAAAGAATGAAATTTATAAAATTATAAACTGTGAAGTTATAAATAAAATTTATAAATAGTAAGATTTATAAATTTGTGAAGTTATTGAAAGAATAGATTTGGTTAAATAAATGAATCTTATAAGTTATAAGATTTATGGTTTGGAAAGTCTTTAGAGGAACGATTTTGTAAAATAATCGTTTTGTAAGTATTTAACTTATAATATGAACTTTTAGTTTATAATTGAGTTATAAACTGGGATAGGTTAATAAAAGAGTTTATAAAAAGGAAGTTTTTATAAGTAAATAGAAATGGAATTTATAAACGTTGTTTTATAAATCCGCAAACAACTTATTTTGATAAGTAAATTGTTAAAACCTATTAATGGAGTTATATTCACATTTTGACTGCGAGTGATCCTTTAAAATAAAATGAATAAAAGGATGAAATTTGTTAACGTAGTATATTCACGTTTTTGAATAGTGAATAATCCTTTGAATTAAAATGAATAACGGATGAAATTGTTAATGAAGTATATTCACGTTTTTGAATAGTGAATAATCTGTTAAAGAAATTGTTTTGAATGTGATATTTGAAATAGAATTAAAACGATCGAACGAAGTTTTAATTGTGTTGAGATTCGAAACCATAGATTTCAACATTAATTGTTGAAATAGACGTTTTCGAGAAATAGAAGGAAATAATGGACTATAACACTATTGTTATAGTAAATGATTTCCGAAAGGAAATGTTTTGTATAGTATTGGGATTTATATATCTATTTTAATTTCGAATCCCTATACTAGTGATTTTGGGTTGTCGTAACGATGTTTTACGCAACATTCGTTTTTGGCCCAAATAAATATGTTTAAGAGAATGATTTCCTTAAAGAATGAAATATATACTTAATTTCGATTTAAGTATATTGAATGTTTTCTAAGTGTTGAAAATAAGTAAAATCTGTGAATTACTTATTAAATAAGTATGGAAATGTTTTCCAATATAAAGTGAATGATTAGAATTTATCTTTTTGAAGATAAATTGAAATGAATAATTGAAATCATATGCATGAATATTTTGGAATATAAATTCACTATGGAATTTATATGTGAAAGTGGAATTTGTTTAAAAATAAATATTGATTTATTTTTGAAGAAATGAAATTATATATCTTATAAAGATATTTTGGAAAATAAATAATTTGGAAAATTATTTGGAATCTGGTGATGTGTGCATATCCATTGATAGTTCAATAATCGACTATCAATATTTCCCTTTGAATGGGTGATTGATGTGAATTGTTCGAATGTGAATGCTACACTTATTTTTGAATAAGCGCTCACTATTCGGGTTAACCGGGAAAGGACCATGGGGTCGTATAACCCATTCCGAATATGTGATACGTCGTTATAATTGCATTGAAGATCGGTGTTGAAGACCCGGTATTTGCGAGAGCGATAGGATGACCTGTCGATTTACTCTGCACCGAGTTGCTCCGGTATAGAGTTCTCCATATGTGATGGTGAATCCGATCAGGATTGTGAATATCCGGATTGCAAGGACTTCTTTGTAAGTGCCTTCGGTTTTGTTTGAGCCTGGAACAGACTTGTATGGATTGTATGTCTGACATTACAAGTTGAGATATAAAGCCGATTTCTTTCAAATATATTTCTGTTGGTGGCGGAGAATTTATTCTTTTAGCTTAACACCCTTCTCTGAGACGTACGAGCTCAGAGGTTATATAGTTGAAGTTATCAGCGATATATTCCCAATTTGGTAATGTGACATGCTGAGTGATGCTGTAAATGATCATTGTGTTGATTATTGTGATAGGATCGTTTATTTGATCGTCTATCTTAGTGATCATTGTGTTGATCATTTGTTGACCCAAAGCATGGCTTTTGTATAAAGTATGTTTTTGTGGACGTGACTTCGTCGAACCTCACACCCCGGAAATGGTCAAAACAGGAAAGATGCGGCAAGGTTATGAGGGGTAGCACCCTTTAGGGTATGTGCATTTCCTTCTGGATAGAGGTGGTATCATGGTATGGAGCCCAGATATTTAACCTATGTGGTTACTACGAATTTATTACTTTGTGGTTGTTGGTTTTCGGGATCCCGTGAGAAAGGTCGTTTACGATCGGGGAATGGCGTGCTCGTGTCAGTAGTTACCCAGTTAGGGGTAACCCGGCCTTGTGTTGGCAGAGTTCCGGTTTGGTTCTCGGGGATGTCTTTCCAGAGGCATTCTCATGGCAATGGGAAGTTCCTTGGCCTGACCATTTGTTGGAAATCCAAAGAAACAATACGAAACTTGTACGGTTTTAGTTGTAGAACCTATCATTCACTTATGGTGTCGCAACACTGTTTGGATGGTAGCTATAGTAGGCATACGATAATGGTCGTATGTTGGCTAAGATTTATATTCTACTTTCGAAATGAATTTTTCCTACACTATGCACTAGTAATAATATCAAATGTTATTTTAAATGCGTATCAAGCATCTTTGACTATCATAAGGAGAAATCTCCTCCGATTCTGCGTTTGCATTGTGTGTGTGTGTGTGCGGGAGGCCTTATGGTAGTCTCATTTTTAAAAGCATTGATTAAAAATATTCCTCTATTTTGATTTTAAAGATAAATAAACTGTTTTGAGTTCTCACACCAGTCACATGACTGACTTGGAGTTTATTGTTTTCCTTCCTAAACTCTGGGTGCCCACCAATTTCCACACGGGCAGTCAAGAGTAAGGTTTATCAGGATATTCTGGATATTCTGGAGTTGCTGGAGGCAAGATGGATGGCATCGCGTATTACTAGTATATAGTATTTCTTTTCCGCTGCACTGTTTGTTGTTGTATATTGTTGTACACTCTGATGATATGATGTAATGAAATGTGATGTAATGTAATAACTGATATGGTTCTTTGTTTAAAGATTATTCATTTATTATTATATGTTGTTCCGCTGCGAATTGTGAGATTCTGATGTGATTCTGTTGTTTCTCTTTTCCTTCTATTTTAAAATGTTCTATCTTCTTTTCCCTATCTAAATTTTCTATCTTTTTCTTTTCCTAAATTTTTCTTTCCCCTCTATTCTCTTTTTCTTCTATTTTAAAATTTTCTGTTTTCTGTTCCGTTCTATTTTCTTATTTTTTTCCATTCTCTATTCTCTTTTCCTTCTAATTAAAATTTTCTCTCTTCTTTTCCCTCTATCTTCTATCTTCTTTTCTTCTTTTTCTCTTCCTAAATTCTTTTTAAAACCCATAACTATTCGGTTTTTCGGCAACGAAAAATCGAAGCGTTACATAAATGGTTTCGAAGGAGTTAATTTTTAATGATTTCGAATGTGTTTCCACATGTTTACTTGAACCCAAAGGCTTTCGATAGGTTTGATGTTTTAATAGTTTCGGAAGATTTTAAAAAGTAGTTTCGAAGGGGCGGTTCTCTAATGGTTCTAATGGTTTGAAAGAAAGGGGTTTCCAATGTGTTCGAAAGGTAATGTTTAAAGGTTTTGAGGAAGGAAGTCTAATGCTTTAGTGCTTTCGAAGGAATGGTTTTTAAACGTGTTCGAAAGGAAAACTATCAGTGGTTTCGAAAGGAATGTTTTGGGCTTTTGGCTTAGGTGAAAGAAGGGTTTTACTTATCTTCTAAAGGGATACTTTCAATGGATTTGAAAGAGGCATGTTCAAAGATTTCAATGTTTTCATCAACAATGATTTGAGTAAAGTACATATAACATGGCAAGATGATTTTGTGTAAAGCATAGAGTATATATTTTCCTTGTTTAATTTTGGTTTAAAGGTTTTAAATCAATTAGAGATGAAACGGTTTTCAAGGAAATTTTTTAGGGAAGCTTACCCTAAGTAAAATGGCTCAGATATAAAAATACAGGATGGGCTTGTATAGGGTCGCGCCCTATATATTAGCTATTTTCCCCAACTACTTTAGTCCAAAATTTCAATGTATAAGGTTGTGTCATAGGTAAGACTAAAATTATGATTACATACAGAAGGGAATATATATCTGTCTACAGATAGGTTATTGGAGATCTTGCAAAACCATTTGGATCAAGTAACCCTAGGCGATGTTAAGGTCATCCGGAATAGGAATATTTTGTAGATAGTTAAGGACAACCCTTCCAAAAGGCGAGTGTCTAACATATGTTAGATTACTTTGATTATATTGTCCGGTAGGCCTGAGTCAGCCAAAGGTTAGTCGTTAGCAAAAAAAAAAGTCCACACAAATAGTTCATTTGTTACCTAATATGTATTTTACATGTTAATGCTTTACATTTTTAACCAGTTTTGGTTGCAGGATAAAGGTTTCTGTTTTAAAATGATATTAGTGAGGGGAAGCTCATTCCGCTAAGCGGCATGATGTCACTTAATATCAAATATTCAAGATGTATATTATTATTCACACCAGGCTTTACGTCTGACTCGAAGTTTAGGTTCCCTTTAGACTCTCGGATGCTCATAATTGGTTTGAGTAGGATGAGGGTTGAGGTTTTAGTATGTTGGCGAATAAAGCTTCCGGAGACAAGCAGGTGGCTGATGGATAGCTGTTTAGGTTTTGCCGTTTTGTTTTGTTTTGTTTTATTCCACTGTGTTGTATTTAAGTTAGTTATGTCTATATAGTATTCTGGTCAACCGAGGGGGCATCAACATATGTCGCTCTTGGCGTATTTTTATGATAATTATATTTTATCTGAACTTGGAAAATGATTATGGGAATATGTAATTTGAATGTGAAACATGTGTTTTGAAATGTAATCCGTAATTTTTTTTAAATATGTGATTTTGTTTCATATTCATGTGCTTCTGATATTATGGATACCATTGACACAGCCGTATTTAGTTGTCGAAAGTTAATACAATAGATGATCACAGCATCTCTGGCGCTTTGCTTTGGGCCTCTAAATAGGGGATGTTACAATTTAGTATTAGAGCATAGGTTTATGAAAAAATTTAACTACAAATGATTTCGAAAAAATAATCATAAGGAATTAGAAGAAGATTGGGGTATGTGATAACGCTATAGTAACATACTTTTATTTGCTATATATATGGATACACTATGCCTTTAGTTTCATCTCTCTCATAACCTATTCTTCTGTATTTCACGAGGCTTGAATATAGATATGAATGCTTGAAGTAGAAGAGTGAATCTCGGAGGAAGCACCACCATAAATGGAAATGCCAGATCGAATACTAGGAGAAACTAAGGTCAAGAACAAGTAGGGAATATTGGTGCTGGAGTCCCATAAGTGCATATGGGAGCTATGTATCAGTTTTTCATAAATATGATGCAGGTGGATACTGCTGTTGGAGTTGTTGGAGGAAATGCTAGAGAAAGAGTTCAGGAAGCTCCGGTGGACAACCATTATGCTATCTTGAGAAGAGGTTATGCTAGGCTTGGAGGGAAGCCCTTTACTGGAACCGAGGATGCTATAGAAGTGGAGAACTGGTTGTTGCATTGGGAGAGGATCTTTACAGACATCTGGCTCAATGATAAGCAGAAGAGGAGGCTTGCTTTGATACTACTTCAAGGAGCAACTTTATTTTGGTGGAATAGTGAGACGGTTGGAGTAAATGAAGAGAAGATGACGTGGGCTGAGTTTAGGAGAAGTTTTCAAGAGAGGTTCATGTTTGTGATGGCACTGTCTATTTTACTCAGAAAGTTTCATTAGTCAGAGCAAGGGGAAATGTCTATTTTGGACTATGCTAGTAGATTTATAGAGTTGGCTAGATATGGCTATGCCACTGTTGATACCGTAATGAAGAGGAAGGAGAAGCTCATAAGGGGGTTGAAACCTCAGTTGGAAAGGGCTACATTACCTCATATCAGAGACCTTTGTGATGCGGTTGCAGAGATAGCTTTAAGACACGAATAAATGTTTGCTTGTCTAGAGAAGAGTAAGGTGAAGGAGGACTAGGTTGGGCAAGGCTAGAAGAGGAAGTTCTTTCATAAGAAGGATGCTCAGAAACATGGAGCCGCAAAGAAGGGAAAGTCTAAGGTTGCGTGCTTCAAGTGCGACAAGAAAGGGCATTTTACGAATGAGTGTCGTACTGGAAAGGCGAAGGAAGTGATCGGGTAGAATAACATCAGATGTTTTAACTACGATTAGATTGGCCACTATAAGAATCAATGCAAAGAGCCTACAAAGGATGAAAGAGGCAAGGTATTTGCATTGGAACCTTCTATATCAGGACCAACAACATAGGAGAAAGGAAAGGCAGTGTTGGGTGTACGCTTCAGATTCATGGTATGTCTATTAGCGTTTTATTTGATACTGGTGCATTACATTCTTTTATATCTCGTTGTTTGAAAGATAGGCTTAACCAACTTAGTTACTTCCTTAAGGGTTTCAAATCCAATAGGAGGGCATGCAACACTTGGGATGAAGTGTGACCAGTTAGAGTTTGATTTGCTTGGTCATACCTTTGTTTTCAGTTTGCACGTATTTGACTTTATAGGGTTTGGAATTATATTGGGTATGGATTGGTTAAGTAAGTACGATGCTAGGATATTTTGCCATGATGGGAAGATATTGCTTAGGCACCCTTACTGTAGTGATCAGATTGTATATAACGTAAAAAGCTCTAGTTGTGAGGTGAATGCTTTGTTGGAGCAGTGGAGTTGGAAAATGAGTTGAATCGCGTTTTCGTGGTTAGAGAATTCGTGGATGTCTTCGAGCCTGTCGTAGGATTGCCACTGAAATGAGCCACTGTCTTTCGGATAGATTTGGTGCCTAGAGTAGAACCTTTGAGCTGATCGCCAAGTAGGATGACACTTAAGAGATGAGCGAGTTGAAGGAGCAGTTTGTAGATTAGGAAAGCAAGAGTTTCATCATGCCAAGTAGTTCTCGTTAGGGAGTAGACGTAGTGTTTGCTAAGAAGCCGGATGGATCGTTGATGTCATGTATCAATTATATTGAGATGAATGAGAGGACGGTAAAGAATCGATATCCGTTGCCTAGAATTTACTATTTTTTCAATCAGTTGAGTGGAGCCAAGGTATTTTCTCAATTGGATTTAGCAACAGGTTTTCATCAGCTTAGTAGCAGAGGATAATATCCCTTTGATGACATTTAGGACTAGATATGGATCATACGAATGGTTAATGATGCCGTTCAGACTAACTAGTACGTCGGCATCCTTTGTGGATTTGATGAATCGATTTTTTCGATAGTACTTGGATAGGTTTACATTGGTTTTTATAGATGATATTTTGATATACTCTACGGATGAAAGGGAGTAAGAAGTTTATCTTAGAGTTATGATTGAGACGCTAAGGCGGAAGTAGTTGAAGGCAAAGTTTTCAAAGTGTCATTTCTAGAAGAAGGAAGTGAAGTTTCTTGGACACGTAGTTTTAGAGAAGGGGTTGTCAGTTGATCCAGATAAGATCAAAGCTGTTAATAATTGGATGAGACTAGAGATGGTGTCTGAGATTAGAAGTTTTCTTGGATTGGCTGGATATTATCGAAGGTTCATTAAGTATTTTTTACGGATAACAACGACGATGACCAAGCTAATGTAAAGGATATGGAGTTTGTGTGGACTGATAAGTGTGAGGAAGCATTCCAGTGCTTGAAACACATACTGACCCATACACCTATATTAATTGTTCTAGAGAGAAATCAAGATTTGGTAACTTATATCGATGCAGAGAGGTAAAGTGATTACCTATGCTTCTCGACAGCTTAGACTGCATAAAGTTAGATATTCAATGCATGATTTGGAATTGGCTGCAGTGATTTTTGCTTTGAAGGTGTGAAGACATTTCCTTTTGGGAGAGAGATTCGAGCTTATACGGATCATAAATCATTGAAATATTTGTTCTCTCAAGTGGAGCCGAATCAGTAGAGGTGATTAGAGTTTTTAGCCACTTATGAATTTGGTATTGAGTATATATCAGGAAATGGGCAACAAAGTTATAGACCCACTTAGCAAAAAGCATCATAATGTAGTATTAGCAATGTAGCAGAGTGGAAAGATTTGTAAGCGTCGTCGACTTGTAGAGTTCAATGGAGATCTGAGGCCAGATCTAGTGAAGGATCTGCTGTATTATCTTTTTTAGAAGTTCGACCAGTAATGATCTAAAGGATTGCTTCTAAATAGTAGGAGGATCCATTGTTGGCCGAATGAATCAAGAAGTTGAAGGAAGGAATAGAGAGTGATGACTTAAAGGATTTCAATCTTGACCAGAATGAGTGTTTGAGAAAGAAAGGCAGGTTGTGTGTTCCGAATGTGGGAGACATAAGCAAGGAAGCTTTGGAGGAATGCCATCATTCAAAGTTCACTATTCATCTAGGAGGAACTAAGATGTATCAGGATATGAAGCGGAGTTTCTTCTAGGAAGGTATGAAGAGGGATGTACGCTTATGGGTGAAGCAGCGTTTGAACCGTCAATAGGTAAAAGCTGAACATCTGAAGCCAAGTGGGTTGCTACAGCCATTGGATAGTCCAGTGTGGAAGTGGGATTCTATTTCTATGGATTTTATTAATGGTTGCCAAGATTTAGTAGGAGAAATGAAAGTATATGGGTCATAGTCGATAGACTGACCAAGAGTGCCCATTTCATTCCAATCAAGTCAACTAGGGCGGCAGTTGTTGTAGCAAAGTTATTTATGAAGAATATAGTTAGACTTCATGGAATTCCTAGCAGTTTAGTAAGTGATAGAGATTCTTTGTTCATTATTGAGTTCTGGAAGAGTCTACATGAGATTTTAGAAACCAAGCTCAAGATGAGTACTGCTTGCCATCCATAGATCGATGGGCAAACAGAAAGAGTTAAAAGAGTTTTAGAGGATTTTTTTAAGAGCTTATGTGTTAGATTTTAGTGTATCATGGGAAGACAATATATACAGTTGAGTCTTCATATAATAATAGTTTTCAGCCCAGTATAGGGATGGCACCATTTGAAGCTTTGTATGGAAGGCCATGCAAATCACTAGTTTATTGGTAAGAAACCAAGGATTGGTTAGTTCTTGATCCGGAATTGGCTAGAGAAGCTACAGAGAAGATTGAGTTAATTTGAGCTAAGATGAAGGAAGCTCGGTCTAGGCAAGGGAGGTATGTAGACAGAAGACAGAAAGACGTAGAGTTCTTTGTTGGAGATTATGTTTTTATTAAGGTATCACCGTTGAAGGGTGTGATTAGAATCACGAGATCAGGGAAGTTGGCACCGAGATTCGTAGGACCATTTCCTATTGTATAGAGGATTGAAAAACTCGCATATAGAGTAGAGTTACCGAGCAGTTTGTCAGGAGTTCACGATGTTTTTCATGTTTCCCAGCTAAGGAAGTGTGTTAGAATTCAAAAGTCTACTATAGCACTGGCTGTGTTAGATGACTTAGTAGTAGAACCAAACTTGAATATAGTTAAAAAGCCGATTGGTATTGTCATGAGATATAAGAAGAGACTAAGGAACAAAACAGTCAGATTAGTGAAAGTCCAATGGAGCGACGATGAGATAGACTATCTTGGGAAACAGAGAGCAGGATTAGGGACGCTTATCCTGATTTGTGTGATGGTATGTTTTACCTTTATGTTTGATTTGTTGTGTACTTTATCGTAATTTCGAAAATGAAATTCTTTAAGGAGGGTAGATAGTAACACCCATAGTTTTAGTAACATTATTTAGAATATTTAAGTAGCTAAATTAAATAAAATAATGTGATGATTAGGAGATTGAGATTTGTGATTAATAGAGGTAATCGTGCCATGATAACAAATGAACTAAAATAAAACGGTTAACTATAATAGGTGAGGGAAAAATAGGAAATGAGAATTCTAATACCCTACACCCTTAGCCTTGTATCCTCACATTCCAATCATTTACAAAAATTAAACAAAGAGGCCGGCCGCCAATAGAAGCAACTAGAGGAAGACAAAAGAATCAATGTGAAGCTTAATCAATATAAAACCATTCAAATCTCAAGCTCTTTAATCTCAAAGGCTAAGGTGAATAATGACTACATCTCATTTTTCTAATTGTTTTCGGTCTTAAGATGAATCTGAAGTATTTTGCATGATTTTGCCATGTTTTTGGAAGATTAATTATTTATATATGCTTGTTGATGATTTATGCTTAATCATACATGTTATATAATATGTTTTGAATGTGAAAACCCTATTTAATGCATCCAAATTCCTTGTGATTTTAAATACAGATCAAAAATGATATTTTGGAGATGGGATTCATTTTTCATAATTTTCTAAATTAATGTGCATTTTATATTAATTTTCTAGTGTAAAAAATGATTATTTGGGTTTTAAATTATTTGCGGCTAAATATTAAATATTTTGGGTCCATAAATATTGTGTTAGAAAACATATTAAAAATGATTTTATGGAATTTTTATACAATTTTACTAAGTGTTTTGATAGGTATATAAAATTATTTAAGGTATAGGACTTCAATGTATTATATATTTATAAATGGAGAAGGGGTATTTTAATTTATAAATTGTTTACTTTTGAAATATTGGCAGCACTTTTAAACAAGAAAATTACGAACCAATAATATTTTGACAAACAGGGCAGATTAGTTGAAAAGAAATTCTTTTTCAAGCAAAAAACCAGTTTTTACATGCATTTAGCATGTTTCGCCACTTTCGACACAGCGGTTCCGACCAAGTACTGCCGCCTCCATGCCACCAAAACCAATGCACATAGTATCAATAACTTGGTAGAGAGTGAATTGGGCCAAGGCGGAAGACACTGGGTCGAGACCAAAGGTTCCGAAGGGGTCGAAGCGTGTCTTCACTTTTAAATGAAAACGCGTATGCTTTCGATTTAGTTGGCTTTCGACTGAGTTAAATGTTTTAAAGGAAAGGCTTCAAAGGGGTTGCGCCTCTTGTTTTAAGTAAATGCTTTCGTCGGGGTTGAAACCCCATAGCTGCAGCTTTTCTACCTTTCGATGCCAATGGTTTCGGAAGGTACACTTTGCTTTTAAAAATTAGTCGCTTCTCTAATGCTTTCATAAGGTTGGTTTCGACATCATCACTTCTTTTCCTAGGAAATGCTTTCGAAAGAATGCTTTCGACTTAAATGTTTTATGACCCTTTTCATCTGTTGAAGGTAGAACCCAAGTGGTTACGAAGGAGTTAATTTTTAATTGTTTCGAAAGGTGTTTCCGCATGTTGTACTTGAAGCCAAAGGCTTTCGAAAGGTTTGATGTTTTATTGCTTTCAAAAGGTTTTAAAGAATGGTTTCGAAAGGTTGGTTACCCGATGGTTTCGAAAGGTTTGAAAAGAAAACTTTTCCAACGAATTCGAAAGGTAATGTTTAATGGTTTTTATGAACGATGTCTAATGTTTCGGTGCTTTAGAAAGAATGGTTTTTCAACACTTTCGAATGGAAAATTATAGATGGTTTCGAAGTGAATGTTTTGGCCTTTTAGCCTAGGTGAAAAAGGGTTTTACTTAGCTTCTAAAGGAGTACTTTCAATGGATTCGAAAGGAGTACTTTCAAAAGTTTAAATGTTTTCATCAATAAAGATTTGAGTAAAGTATGTATAACGTGGCAAGGTGAATTTGAAACATAGAGCATATATTTTCCTTGTTTAAGTTAGTTCAATGGTTTCAAATAAATTTGAGATGAGAAGATTTTCAAGGAAAATTTAAGGATGATTAACCTAAGTAAAATGACTCGGATAATAGAATACCACATAGGACTGGTGTAGGGTCGCGCCCTATACATTAGCTGTAACATCCCGCCTTTTCGCACACTTTAGACCGACACACGTGCCAATTCAAAGCATACGCAAGGGCGGATTGTTATGGGGTAAATAAGAAAAACAGAGAAGAAATAAAAACAAAACAGAATCTTACAGCGGAAGGATAAAATATAATAATAAATATACAGTTCAAAACAGTTTACAAACACTTGATTTGCTTTATACAATAAATATCAGAGTTACACATGCCAATACAATCATTGCAGCGGAACAGTATGAGTGTGGTGCAATACTATAGATAATAATAATACGACTCCTTCGTCTTCGTCCTTCAAAGCTAAAGTCTTCGATCCTGAAATGCTCGGACTGACCCGAGCGAATTTGAAAAGACAAAAACACTCGAGTCAGACTAAAAGATCTTATGTGAGTTAAATTAACAGAAATAAATATGAGTACAGTAACTCAAGAGATGTTCAGGATTTACATCTCCTAAGGATCCGTTAAACTATTTACTATGTAGTATATTGCGCTATTATAATAGTGTCTATTTATAAAATAAACTTACTTTTAAATAGCGTTAAGGCTTTACATTTTCCACCTTAACACGTAAAATGCCAATAGTCTATACAGTACCGTAATACCTCCTGATCGGGAGGCTACCAGAGGATACTCCATAGGTACGACACAAATAGAAACTCGTAGTAAAGGCTCGGTATGGTAGGTGACACGGCACAACTAGGCAATGCCAGGGTAGATATACCAATTGCTATCCAGGCTGGTGGAAACGCTTAGCCGCAGTTACCGCCCACCTCGGACTAACTCCCCAAAATCAAAATATAGAAGTGGCCACTGAATCAATCCAAGTCAAAGTATAACATCGAAGAGGAGGGTCTGATCAGAGGAATGACCTCATTGGCCTGAGAATCGCTCCTGTTTTAGCCACCTTATGCCAACTCACGGGAGTTGGGTCCACGTATTTACCTTACAGGAAACGTCGCCACCACCTACTTCATTCTGGAATCTCCACCGCGTACACGGTTAGTCAAAGTGGTTTTCGGTATCGACAGAGAGTATGTCCATATCCGATCCCGGTCTCTTTGCCAACCCATCGTTTTTATAACACCGCGGTCATTTAAAAATAGCTCATACTTTAAAACCAGAATAAACATTTCCATTTAAAAATTATGAATACGATATCATTTAAAACCCAAAACAATATGATATCCTTTATCCCAAATATAAACCTTTTCAAAAATCCAAATGCTTTAAAATTTATAACGTCTAAAAGCCAAATATCCTTTCAAAGCATAATATTTCGAAATTCATAATTTAAAACCATAACTTTTAAAACTTGAATGGTTTGGATATTCAACGGTATATGAATTAAAAGGTTTAACTTAAATGTTACTTTGTAAAGAAAATAGTTCTCATGGCTTTACAAATACATTTCTTTATTAAAGTCTAACCCAAAATTTGTATTATCTCTCTCAAGTTCCAAAACCACTTAAATTTATTTATATATACGTATATCTATTTTGAGTATCAATATTTCAAACTAAAGTTGGATTTTATTCTTTCAACAAATCAATTGTTCTATTAATTATTCTTGAATATTCATATAAAATCCATAAATAATAAGACTTCAATTTCTGGTAATAAAATATATATATATATATTTCCCAATTCAAATTATACTAGAATATTCATTTCAATTTATTTTGGGAAAAATCCAATTATAAATATCATATCTTAAAATTTCCAAACTTAACATTTAAACATATGATATAAATTATTAAACTCCATTTTTTTAATTTTCTTCCATTTTTAATAAAGATTTTTATACACCTTTTTTTCCAAAATTTTCAACTTCATATGTATATATATATGGAAGAAAAATATTTATACAATATAAAATTTAAGACTATTATAAACCGTATTCCATCCAAACCATAGAAATCACATTTAAATAGTTATATATATACCGCGGTGCCTGTATATAATTTTCTATCCTATGGTCAAGTGATACGGATATTTATCATTTCAATCCGCAATTTAAAAGATATAAAATTTTGCGGTTATATATCATTTCAAACCACAATCCCGAATGAAATGAAATATGCATGATAATTTGCAATTTAATGATATACAATAAACATCCATTCATCAACATCATCCATCATCCAAATCGCAATCATCAATCAATATCAATCAATAACAATATTATTTTTGGTACTACATAACAGGTAATACTGGCAATTTTATTCAAATTAAATTTAACAGCTATTAATCTACAGTCTATATTCAGTAATAAATTATATAACTATTAACTAGCAGTTCATATACAAACAAATAAATTTTAACTGTAAATTTATACGCAATAAATTAATTAAATTAACAGTTAAATTAAATAAATGCAATTCAACAGATATGAATAAAATAAACATGCCAAATACTCATAAATAAATTTCTATTCATTTCTAAAATTAATTTAAACAAACATAAAAGCTTCTAGTAGTTGTGAGTGGGTTAAAACACTCACCTTTTGAATTTAAATTGAATTCAAACTCAATTTAAACCCAAAAATTTGACAGTCTTCAAATTCATCCAAACTCGAGCCAAAACGTCAGAAATTCCGATACGATCCCAGCAAAACAAACCGCGCGTGAATCCGAGCTCGTATGCAAAAGTTATGAAAATTTGAAAAATGGAAAATTCTGGTCCTGGGTCGACTTCGGGTTTGACTTCGGTGCGCCGCCTCAATTCCCCTGTGCTTGCTTGGAGTTTTCGCCAAAACGACCCGGATCGACCAGAGTCATTTTCTTCCTGACCCGAAGTTGCTCTAGGGTTTTCTCCCCTGAAACCCGAAGCGCGACCAGAAGCTGCTGCAGATCCGAATTTTTTTTTTTGTTTTTTTTTTTAAATTTGAATTTTTTTTTTGAACTGACTGGATCTAGGGTTAGCCCCCATTGAAGAAGAAGAGAAGCTTGAAGAAGATGAATGTACAGCAAATAGACAATAGAATGGAGCTAGGGTTTATAACTGTATATTTATAGGTAGGGTTGGGTTAGAGTAGATAGACTAGATAGATGAACGTACGAAACAAACTAAGGCCCAAAAGCCCGTTCTGACCCCGGAACGAAATTTGTCAAACCCATATATCCAGATAGGTATTTTAAAATATTCTGAACGCGATGGAAAAAGTTCCACGTCCAAATTTGATCGTATGAAGAAGTTATGCTGAAAACAAGATTTCCAAATTGATTTCAAATTGATTTTAATAAAATTGATTTTCAAGGCGTTTCGCGTCCGTACGATCAAACGACAGCTCCGATCGATACGAAACTTGAAACCCTATAATAATTCACCGATACGGATCCGATGAAACTGGTTTCATCGAAATCCGAGTCGGTGACCAAAATGGCTATTTTCAATATTCATTAAATAAATTAAATAAATTATAAAAATCCAATTTTTACATCTAAATTCAAAAATTGACCAAATTTTCTCCCTTTAAATTTTCTTAATTATTTACTCCAATTCTAAACAATTCAAGTGTCAATACATAGTTGTTCTATTCATCAATTTAGATGTTAATCCTTACTTAAAGGTTAAATTCCAATTTTTAATAAATTCAACATTATACGTTTGATTAAATTTATTAAATTCACTTTCTTTCTATTATTCAAAGTTATTGATGTCAATTTAATGAAACTAACATTGGCTCAATATCTATACATTAAGAATCTCAATTCTAAACTTAGATCTCAACTTATGAAATAGTTAAATAATAAATTCCATCTAAATCTACATCTTCCTACTATCTAAATATTTAGAAAAATTACTTACCACTTTTTATTGTAAATTTCTAAACTAGTAGATTTGTGTCATTTCTAGCCCTTTGGATATTTAATATTAACTAAAAGCAAATTTACATATAATTTCCATCGTCAATTATTTTAGTGAATAAATCTTCAAAGGTTACTGCAATTAATCCCATTAATTGCAATAAATTCTAATAAATTTGACTCTATTTGATTACAACTCACAAATAAATCAATTATTACTCCCTACATGGTTAACGTTTCTTTTATATTCCAATACATTAATATTTACCCAATTTCCATCTTTTATTTGCATAAATTACCGTATTTCAATCTTATTGGAAAATTTGTTAACTTAACACTTGAATAAAACTTAAAACCTCAATTAATTCATTCCACTTCGGTTTCATTCTTAAGATTACACTAATTATTATATTATAAAAATGAAATTTTCCCTTGGTTACATCTTATTTATCCACTTACAAAAATTCCACACTAACTGAAATAATTTAGTGCATAAATTGAAATTGATTAAAATAAATTTAACAAATAAATAGAATAAATACGTACAATAATTATTGTCATAAATCTATTTTATAAGTCTACACATAATTATTACCTTACAATACGTTTTACGTTACTATAAAATTTATACACTCTTTCGTTACCATATTAATAATTACTAAAGTAACGTTCATTCTTAATAACAACGTTATACTATTCAACATATAAAAGGACTCCATTCCCCAAATACATTCATTTATATTTATTCCCTTAAAGTTCTCCTTTATTGACTAGACACATTAATTTAGATTCATTTACATCGAATGCCCTTCTTAGCTATATACTCAATACATGTTAAATCTACATAATTTTTACCCTTTTATTCAAATTCACTTATACCATCAATAACAAAATGTTGCCCTAAATTTAGATTCAATTATATACATTATATAAATGGGTAAACTTTTGTAATTATCCCATATATGAAAATATTTTTATGCATACATTTCCACTTACTTACTATGCATTCATTTATTAAATTACTAATTGCCTTAGTCAACTTATCCCCTATTTACTACCAAATTTCAAATTTAATTATGGCTTATCAATATATATACATACCTAGGCAAATCAAGTTCTAGTCCTTTTTTTATTTATTTTATATTAGGTATGCACAATTAAGTTGTTAATTAACTATTTCTACAAAATTATCTTCATACATTCAGTTCCAAATCTTATAGGATTAAATTCTAGTTACTTACACTAAATCCATGAATTTAACATTCTATCCAAAACATGCTTTTAAATCCTTTTTACTCTAAATAAATTTATTCAATGTTAACATCCACAAAAATCCAATTCACTTCCATAAATATGGTTGCACTTAAATTCAGTTATTATTACATTAATACTATTTCAAATTTTATTCTTTTAGTATTAATTAAACAATCGTATTAAATTAAGAGTTTATAATGATTTTCACTATTTATATACACTCCATTTAAAACCCAACAGTCGTTTCAAACACCTTTGTATTGCATTATATTGGTTTCTTAAAATTAAATCTTTTAACAAAATGTGACAAATTACATTATCCAAATCTATTATCATAAAATTTTATTGTTACATTAAATTCCAATTACTATAACAAATTATTACGTTTTTCTCAAATAAAATATTAAGGCTTTTATTTTATTCTAAATTAGATTAAAAATTATATTAATTTAATTCATTTAACATTATCAAATTTGACGGGTCGTTACATTAGCTACTAGCCCCAGCTAATTTAGTCCAAAATTCCAGTGTGTAGGGCTTTGTTACAAGTATGAATAAAATTATGACTACACACTGAAGGGAATATATATTTGTATACAGATAGGTTATTGGTAAGCCTGTAAAACCATTAGAATCATGTGACCCTGGGAGATGTTAAGTGAGAGGCAGACCATCTGGAAGAGGACTATATAACAGATAGCTAAGACAGACCATACAGATGGGGAGCGTCTAACAAGTGTTATATTATTTTGATTATATTGTCTTATAAGCCCGAGCCAGCCAATGGCTAGTGGTTAGCCAAACAAAACCATAGTGTTCGGACAAATAGATCATTTGTTACCTGATATGCATGTTTACATGATAATGCTTTACAGTTTTAATCAGTTTTGGTTCCAAGATAAAGGTTTGCAAAAGATATGTTTTAAACGGATATTAATGAGGGGAAGCCCGTTCCGTTAAGCGACATGGTCTCACATAATATCAAATAACCAAGATACATAGTATCATTCACACTAGGCTTTATGTCTAACTCGAAGTTTATGTTTTCCCCTTAAACTCTCGGATGCTCAAAATTGATTTGAGTAGGTTGAGGGTTGTGGTTTTATAGATTTTAGTAGGTTGGCGAAAAAAGCTTCGGGAGATGAGCAGATGACTGAAGGACAACTATTTAGGAGGTTTTTTTTGTTTTATTCCAGTGTGTTCTATTTAAGACAGTTATGTCTATATAGTACTCTAGTGAACCAAGGAGGCATCATCATATGTCACTCTTGGCGTATTTATGTCATAATTATATTTTATCTAAACTTTGGAAATGATTATGCGTAACGACCCGTAAATTTTAATGGTTTTAAAAATATATTTAATTGAATTTTTGTGAAATTTTAAATAATAAAATTTGGAAATTAAAATTTGATATTTGGATTACGTCTAATTAAACATAGCTAAATGGTAAATTTTCATCAGAAAATATGGAAGTTTATTTTTCTTGTGTAATTCTATTTCAATTCAATTAGTTAAATTTGATGATAAAAAATATTTTTCAAACCTGAATATGTTTATATAATAAATTCGTAAATCACCTTTTGAGTGAGACATCATATTTCGCTTCTTCAAATTTGAACTGCTATTGCTCCGTCTACCATAATTCTGATGTTTTAACAGCATTTTTGGTACCGATTATCGACTTTCGACGGAGTGGTCGAGCCACTAATATTTGTATACCATTTTGATCATCTCGTCGTCTCGATCTCTGCGATATATTCAATTCTGTGCTTTGAACTTCGGTACGCAACGGAATCTGTGAAATGGTGATCGGCATCAGTACCATTTTTGAGTTCTAACGTTCATGACCTTTCAATTTTCAACCTTTTGAAAACCAATGGTCATTTGCTTTTATTACTTCACAAATTCTTATGCCAAACAATTCCGATTTGTTAGATTACATTGCTTTGCTTCAACGTCCCTTGCTCTTTTAATTATCTGCTACTCATATAATATAAAGTATATTATATATATTACTCAGGAAAGATTCCTATTCCTCTTCATTTGCCTTGCCTCAGTTGCCTGTGACCGATCCAAATTTTTCCTCAAACGCCATACGCTTCCTCTCTGACCCGATCGCCTCCTCCGTAACATCAACCACCACCGTGCACTCCTATCTTCCTATGTCTGCCGAGTATCACCAATGCCTAGCCAAGCCTTGAACCCCAGCCACCAGAGCATTGCCTCCCCTCTCCCTTACCGTCACCGCGCCTTACTTCCCCAACCTTAGTTGCATGTTTTCGAGCCTAAACCCTTGCCTTCCACCTCCTCTATGTCAGCCACCATCTCAAGGTGATTTCAGTCCTTCTTTCATTTATTTTGTTTTAGTTTATATATATATATATTCACTCTTGGATAATTGTATGTGTATATATGGTTATATGAGTTGTACAATTGGTTGAGTATTGTATTTGTATGTATGTATATATATATATATATATATATATATATATTGGTATGTCTACAATTGTGTCGAATAGAGTACGGATATACTTTGGCTCCTTTTTTTTATTATATAAGTATATATCGTTATATTATATTATAGTGTGTTCAGATGGGTTTTGTGTATGTATACTAGTTTATATATGTATTTGTCTCCTGCCGTGTTATATATATACTTTGTTTGAAATGTAATATATAAGTTTATAATAGTTTGCTTTGTAATATAAGCTGCAGACTTCTTTTATACGTGATTATATAGACACACACACACACTTTGTAATATAAGCTGCAATGTATACATAGTTTTAACCGTGTAGCAGTTAAGTATTATATATAGTGTAAAGTTGTTTTCCCTTATAATTGGCTATATATATAAGTTTTGATACGTTTGTCAGTTGACTTTAAATACATACATACATACATACATACATACATACATACATACATACATATATATATTGTAGAAATACTGATTTTAAAGATATATGTATGTGTTCTAAGCATTGACCGCATGTGTTATATATATATATATATATATATTATATATAGTATTATATATAAGCTATGATATGGGTGAGTATGTATAAATGTATGCACATTGGTCTATACATAATCTGTGTAAAGTATATATATGAGATTTTGAAATGTTGCGTGTGCAATAAAACATATTTACAGTATATTACATTATGGAAGCAGTATATTCATTGTTTAAAAGTATGTTGTACATATATATAGGTCATATATTTGTATATGTGAGTTGATTCTTCCGCATTAATGTACGTTATATTAGTTTAAGTGGTAGTCTATATGTTTACATGGGTATGTGGTATGTTTGTTATATATATAAATACAGGTATTTGTAAACAGTTGTTACATATGTTAGTGAGAAATCACTCACGATTAACGTTCTTATATTTATTGAATTAGGTTTCAATTGAAACGACAATTGAAATATGCTATTGTTAGTTGTTTACATTGCTATATATGTGCTATTATCTATATTTGTTCACCAGTGACATCTAGGACCATTATCTATTAGTTATATTGATGATATATGCCTGTTATATTATTATCATATATGTTATCACTTTGCAAGTTCACTGTTAGTATAGAATTCCCTATGGGTTGAAATGATACATACCCGAAAGATATGTAGAATATGAGAAAATGGTTATGAGTTGAAATGATAGACCCAAGCGATTTTCATTGAACTGAATTTGGGATTGCAGGTCGAAATGATATATACCCATACATATTTAACTTGCGGATTGAAATGATAAATATCCGTATCACTTGATCATAGGATAAGAAATTATATATACTGACACCGTAGGTCTATACATAAATATTTTAAAAATGATTTCTATGGTTTGGAGAGAAATATATGGTTTAAAATTTTGTGTTCTGAAATTTTTATAAATTATAAGTTGGTTTTGAAATTTGAAATTTTAAGAATTTACTTATAATTTTACTATTTTAAATATGTATAAATTTGTGTTGTTACAAAATATGTTTGATAATAAGATTTAATGTAATAAAATTTGATATATTATATATAATATGTTTAAGTATTTATTTAAATTTGTATTTTCAAGCATAGAGTTTATAATAATTTTTAATAAATTACGGTTGGAAGATAGATTTGAAATTGATTGAAAACATATTTAATTAAGAATTTTATTTAATTAAATCGATTAGAAACTTATTGAATTTGAGATTTTTAAAGAATATGATCTTATATTTTGATTTTGGTTTAAGGTGATTAAGTGAATATTTTAAGTTTAAATAAATTAAAGGAAATATTTAGTGATTTGAAATTTGGGTTTTATTTAAATGATATTGGATTTATTACGTGAATATATTAAACTAAATAATATTGAAGTTAAATTAAGATACATATGAAATTATCAAATTTAGTTTTGAAATTGTGAAATATTTAAAGCTTTGAAATATATTGAAATTGAAATGGTTTATTTTGTGGTTCAAATCTTTATTTGAAATCAATATAAGTTGAAATGGTTTATTGAGAAACTAAACGTAACAACCCTGAATTTTGTGATTTTTTTTGTTTATTTTGATTATTCTATTTGAAATTTTGATTTAAGAGTTTTATTTTATTTATTAAAATGAATAAGTTATGTTATTTTAAATACAAATATTGATTTTTATGTGAATTATAGTTTCAAACTTGTATAAATTGAATATTTTACTAAAAAGTGAATTTCTGCTCAAACTGGTCAAACTTTGACTTTTAAACATCAAACTTTTTTTTTAAATCTTAAATTTTATATTTTATTATGAAAATAAATGAAATAACTTGAAGACCGCTTTTCGTTTCGTTGGAAACGGACTTAAATTGTGAAAGTTATGTATATTTCAACATTGAGTGCAATTTGTTTATTCTGCAATTTTGTTATTTTAAATTGTATAAATTATATTTTCTTTATCATATTTTATTTTAATATGTATTAATATGTTATTTTATGTGTATTTTTGTCTTTTAATATTTTTAAAGTGAGGTAGGAATTTTTCTAGAGTTAGTAGTATTTTTCTTGTAATTTTCATGCCCTGTTTTCAATTTTTATACATTTTCTTTAGTTCTTTTTCTATTTTTCTCCAATTTAATTATTTATTTTATTTTGAAAATGATCGATAAATTATTTTATTTCAAATTTTCACTTCATAATATTTTTAAAAAGAAGTGGACATTTTTCCAAGACTACTAGTGGTTTATGTGTACTTTCTGCACCCTGTTTTGAATTTTTAAGCAATTCCTTTTATTCTTTTTCTATTTTCTTTAAATTTTATTATTTATTTTCATATTATTTCACTTGGTTTAGGTTTTTACAAGTATTTTCTGATTCACTTTTATTTTTATTTGATCTTTAGAAAACGGAAATGCGTTTCATTTCTAGACGTTTCATTTCTAGACATTTCATTACCCAAAAAATTTTCAAATGCCATAACCATCTCATTTATTCATTTTGGCTGCCCATTTTCAGTTTCTATCCATGACTTTCATCATATTTCTCACACAAGAAACCATTCTTTCATTTTATTCATGGCTTCAAACATTTTGGGCAATGTCTTGCTCTTATTTTCTTCCTTTTCTTCCTATTTTCTTATGTATTTTTGCCTTTCTCTCTCCACTCTTTTGCACGGCCTCCACTCCATAGCCATGGCCACCACCTCCTACACCTCTTCCCTGTCATCATCACCACCTACTCCTCTGACTGAACCATGGTCAAACCCACCATGATGCTAAAATCCAAAAAAATACAACCTATGCCTTGAAAACATGCTAGTTTGAGCCTTGTTGCTTCACCACCTCTTTTTCCACCACCACCACCACCTCCTATAGCTCCACCACCACTTTGACACACCCTGAACCATCACCTTCATCCTCTATCCAGATATGAAACATCCCACATCCGAGCCATAGATCCATGTAGCCGAGCCCAAAATGAACCAAAAACCACTATTTTGCATAAGCCTCTTAATATTCATGCGTAGTAACTCCTTCACCATTTCAATACCTTGTAGCCATGCCTTATAGGACCCAAACCTGAACCAAAGCATGTCCAAACCTGAGCCAAAAAATTCCCTAAGCCGTGCTAGCAAGTGTAGAAAGCAAGGCAAAAAGTTGTGTATTCATATTGCTTTTCAATTCAAAGTTATTCCTGTTCAATGTTGTATTGAATTGTAATTTTATTTTGTTTTTTTTGGTTGCAACACAAGTTCTTAGCTTGGATCTCTTCCCAATTGCATCTATTTTTGTTTCATCGTGCCTTCTGGAATCCGTTGTGTCATTTGGATTGCAATCTCCAGCCATATAGGTGAGTAAAACTCACACGACGTTTATACTTATGCAGTTGTGAAACAACAACAATTGAATGTGTAGAAAATCATATGATGTATAACTTCCTGTGATTATTTTTATATGATGTTAAACCTATTAAATGTCATGTCATATCATCTGTTATTATATATATATTGTTACTGTTCATTTGTATCTATTTATCACACTGCAAGTTCCCTGTAGGTTAGAAATCACTATGGGTTGAAATGATACATACCAGAACGGACTTTGGAATAAGGGAAAAAAGTTATGGGCTGAAATGATAGGCCTGAGCGGTTTCCAAAATCATTCATTTTACTTGGGACTGGGTTTGAAATGATAGAACCCGGTTTTTCTTTGTAAACTGCGGATTGAAATGATATATATCCGTATCACTTGACCTAGGCTAGAAAACTATATACAGACCCTGGTTTATGTAATATTTTTGAAAATGTTTTAAAATATTTTAAAATGTAAAAATTATAAAATTTGATTTAAATTTAATTAAAAATGATTTTTATAGAAATATTAGTGATTTTCTATAAATTAAATAATGAAATAAGTGAATAGTAAAGTAGAATTTGAACTATAAGTAAATTTTGGAATTTATGTTTTGTTTTAAAAAGGGAAATTATGTAAAGTAAGAAAAATATAATATTTTGATTTCAAAATGTATTTTTAATGATTTATAAAAATAATAATGATTTTTGAATAAGTTAAAAGTTAAACAATTGAATGTTTAAGTAAATTTTGAAATATAACTTAAGTGTGAAATTTTAAATTTTGTTTTAAAAAGTGAAATTTTAATTAAGTAAAATTTATGGAAATAAGTTATGCTTTGTAAATTTAAACCTAATTGTTAAGTTAACAATTTAATTAAAGAAATGGAATTTAATACTTGAATTTAAATAAGAAATTATGTTAAAATTTGATTTTTGGATGAGATTTAACTTTATAAAAATCATAAAAATAAGAGTATTGAAATGATGATTTAAAACGTGAAATTATATGATGTTTATTAGTTAAATGATTTAAATTAAAGATTAACTGTTGGTAAAATTTGTATTTAAATCCTGAATTTGATTTAACAGCATTTTTAAAGTGTAATGTAAAGGATATTACAACATTTTGTAAATGCTGTAGTTATTTTAAATGAACTAAAAAGTTAATTTGAAATAAAGGCTATTATAGCACATTGTAAGTGCTATGGTGGTTAAACTTAACATTTAAAGTCTATTTGAAATTTAAAGAAAATATATTACAGCACTTAAATGCTGTATTTTGTTAAATGAACTGTTTTAAACTATAACTTTACGTAGCATTTTTAACTGCTACGAAAACTGAATTTTATTGTTTTATTAAATTTTAATGAGATTAATCTTTGGAATAAGATTTAAATTTTTGGAAATTGAATATTTAACTATTAAATATAAGGAATTGATTTTTTTTATGAAAAGATTTAATCTTTAAATATAAACTCCTTTGAAATGTAAGTTTGATATGGTGATTAATTTCTAAAAAAATGAATGGTTTTAAATGGTATTTAAATGAATTAAAAATGAATGATGTTTTGAATAATACTTTGATATTTTCATATTTTGAAATGATATTTGTTGATTTATATAAGTTATTTGATAGATGGATGTTTAAAATATATATATTATTTGAGTTTATTTAAATAATATTGGATTTATGAAATATGAGATATTAAAGTAGAAATAAAAGTGGTTTTGGTTTTGAAGTATAAACTATCATTGAAATGATATTTTTATATATTAAAATGCTTTGAAATAAAGTTTTGGAATGGTATGATATTTTGATATAAAAAAATGTTTTGAAATGAAGTTTTGAAAGATATGATATTTTGATATTAAAAATGTTTTGAAATGAAGTTTTGAAAGATATGATATTTGCTATTAAAAATGTTTTGAAATGAAGTTTTGAAGGATATGATATTTTGATATTAAAAATGTTTTGAAATGAAGTTTTGAAAGATATGATATTTTGATATTAAAAATGTTTTGGAATGAAGTTTTAAAAGATATGGTATGTTGATATATTGAAATGGTTTTGGAAATGATTTAATCTTTATTTTGATAAAGATTTGGATTGAAAAGGATATTTTATTTTGAAGTATAAAATATTGTTTTAAAAGTTATAACCATGGGTTATAATAACAGTTGGTTGGAAAAGAGACCAGGATCGGATATCTGGCATACTCTCTGTCGATACTGAAAACCACTTTGACAGCCGTGTACGCGGTGGAGATTCCAGAACGAAGTAGGTTGGTTGGCGAACGCTACTGGAATGAAGTAAGAGAACACTGATGGATGGCCTAATTATGACTAAACAGGAGCTATACCGGGCTACACAAAGGGTCACACCCTTTCATCGAGCATGCTTCTTCGGAAACCATTCTATTACTTTTGTGATTCGATATGGTGGCGTCACTTTGATTCGCGGTATTGCTCGAGGTGGGCGGAAGCTGCTGGCTTGCCGTCACCACCGGTCCGGGAGTGCAAACGGTGTATCCACCCTGGCATTGCCTCGCGTGCCTTGTCATATGTTCCTTATATCGAGCCCACTGCGATTTTGGTTTAAAGATCCGACCGCGTTAAGGTTCACCATCCCCTTAACGCTATTTTCTATATGATTATACTTTACTTGTGACAACCCGCAAATCCGCACCCCTTGAATCGACACTATTCTACCTCTGTTGACTCAAGTGGCACAGAAATACAAACCATTAAGGTTAAAGAAGAAGAGGTAGAAGAAGAAGAAACTAAACAATATCAGAATCTCACAGTCGCAGTGGAATAAAATATAATAGTAAATATTGAACTTTACACAAAATGAAATCTATAACTGTTTTATACATCATATCATCAGAGTATCTCATACATCAACCAATACCAATCAGACATACCATACAATTACAGCAGCGGAAAATATATATAGGTACAGTTAATACGTCTCGGACTCCAGCTCCTCTCCTGCTCCATAGCAACCTATCCTGAACAAATAATACTCGGTCTGACCCGAGCATTATAATGAAATAACACCCGAGTCAGTCTGGAATACCAGCTGATAATAATGCATCGAAATTGATTATTAAAGTTTCAAAATTTCTTTTGAAAACAAAAGCATCTCGTAAGACCACGCCACAAATAAACATGTCGGGTTTTTACCTTACGATAGCTAAAACACTTTTAATAGAAATTCTATGATATTATAATAGGGTCTATTTACAAATACTTATAAAATAGTCGAAATTGTTACATTTATTAAATTCCAGCTACTAGCCCCAAAAGTGGGTAATACAAACAAAACTCGTACAAGGCTCATAGGGAGAATGGATTTCCAACAATGACTAGGCACTGGGATACCACCTGTCACAGTACGGGGCCTAGATCACCGTACCGAGGACCACTTCCGATCCCCTGCAACACAAGGCCGGACCCATCCCTTAGTGGACAGTTTCGAATAAGATCACCCCGCGGTTGGGATCAGCAACCGCACCACTAAGCCGAAATAAAAAGGGACATCTAGATAGGGATGACCTTACTCTACAGTGGGGGCTACCCACGAAGCCTTGCTGCATATCCCTGATTTTCAATCATTCCCATTTGATGAGGCTTGAGGCTAAGTGTTACCTTTTAGAACTTTCCACTTAGAATGCCCATCGCCCACCTGACGATGTTTCGCAAGCATTCGTCCATTCAAGTCCGTCCCGGGTTCGAACGGAACCGAAGGCACTACTCCTACCACATCCATTTTGGAAATATCCTCAGGATTAGTAGCGACTAGCCCTTACACTTCACTGCTCCATCTTCGACTCCGAACACGTTTTTCGCACGAAATGTACAAACCGGATCGAAGTGGTTTTCAAGAAATAAATCTCGATCCGGGTTTTTTCGAAACGATCAACACAATTGTCCAATATTGATAGTCGGTGATTTAACTATCAATTTATATTCACAAACACCCATCACACAACAAATAATTTCCACATTATTTATTTTCCTCTAATATCTTTAAAAGATATATTTTCAAATTCCCCAGACTCATTTGAAAACAATTTCCCAATGCTCTTCCTTTACAAGGTAAGTTCTTTACCATTTATTCCCATTGGAAATAACCATGTTCAAAACATGTGATTTTTAAACAATTAAAATACTTAATATACTTTAAAATATGTAAATTACTTCTATTCATTTACCCAAAATATAAATTTCAAAACTATTTTAAACAATATTATTAAATAAGATATAACTCGATTTAAATAAGGGTTTGGTTAACTAAATTTAAAAGTGGAGTTTTTAAAAGAAAAATACTAGCCTTTACCAATATCCTAAAACAAATAGTTGTAAAACAAATTTTATTAATTTCTTTTTCAAAATAAACTTTTTCTTAAAAATACTCTTTAAACAATTTAAAACCTTGACCTTTAACCAAATAAAATCTTTTAAAACACTAACTTGGTTTTTCCCTGGGAAACACATTACCATTCAAACATCCCAAAGTATCCTTCATACAAATCCAGCCGATTTATTTCAATTCAATTTATGTTTAATAACATAAATTCCCAATCCCATGCTTAACATAACTTCTTCCGAAGTTCAAACACATTTTCCCCTTTCCCGGGAATTCATTTTTTCTAAAATATAGGTTTAAAACATTTTTAAATAAAACATTTAGGAGAATTCTTCAATGAAAAATCATATTTACAATTTTCTTAAATAAAATCCCAATTTTTCCAATTTACATTTTTTTATCTTTTCATCCAAAATAGATTCCAATTTTTATATTCCTTTAAATTCTTTATTTATCAATTTCTTGATTTCTTTTTAAAACCCAATTTATTTTCTTTATAATTTAACATTCTGAGTTTATAGTTTATCCAACAACAACACAATACAATTTAATTCCAAATTTATCAATCACAATATATAAACAAGCATCATCAATTATAAAAATGATTACTATATTGTGAGGAATCCAGTTGGATCCCTCCAACCTGTTTTCCCTGCGTCCACAAATATTAGCACAACAATATATATATATATATATATATATATATATATATATATATATATATATATATATCAATCCAGGCTGATATAAATAAACCTTTCAACCAATCACACAATCATTTAAATATTGACTACTTAAACCAGCTAACATTCCAGATGTGAGTGAGATTAACTCACCTTGGGTTTCGGCGAGCATTCGAAATTTAAATTAAACCGAACGACGTCCGATTTAACTCAAATTTCTACTTGCCCGAAATGAATCCGGAACTGCACCATCGCGTAGTACGCGTCTCTGCGATTCCAACGTTTCCAGATTCGCCTGAATCTGACAACGTATGTGACATATGTGAATTTATAAAGTTTCAATAACATTTAAAAACAAATATTATTATTTTCTACCATCTTAACCGTTCGATCTGAGATGAGAAATCATGGCCGCATGATCTGGAAAATAGCTCACGTCTGTTTCCTCCTGTCTCCCTTACGCGCGCGTTCAGGAATGCTCGAACCCATCATTCTCGAACTAGGGTTTGAGATTGCATCCACCACAAATCCTGAGACGACGATCGGAACCCGGCGCCGCGACGTCCTCGCCACTAGCCACCTTCTGTAACGTATGCGGATTTTCGTTGCCGAAAAACCGAATAGTTAGGGTTTTAAAGAGAATTTAAGAAAAAGGAAGAAGAAAGAAGAGAGAAAATAGAGGGAAAAGATAGAGAAGAAAACAGAAAATAGAAAGAAAAAGAAAACAACAGAACAACATCAGAATCTCACAATTCGGAGCGGAACAACATATAATAATAAATGAATAATCTTTAAACAAAGAACTATATCAGTTATTACATTACATTTCATTTCATTACATCATATCATCAGAGTGTACAACAACATACAACAACAAACAGCGGAAAAGAAATACTATATACTAGTAATACGCCATGCCATCCAGCTTGCCTCCAGCAACTCCAGAATATCCAGAATATCCTGATAAACCTTAACTCTTAACTGCCCGTGTGGAAAATTGGTGGGCACCCAGAGTTTAGGAAGGAAAACAATAAACTCCGAGTCAGTCATGTGACTGGTGTGAGAACTCAAAATAGTTTATTTATCTTTGAAAACCAAATAGAGGAATATTTTTAAAGTCAATTCGCAATGCTTTTAAAAATGAGACTACCATAAGGCCTCCCGCACACACACACATGCAAACGCAGAATCGGAGGAGATTTCTCCTTATGATAGTCAAAGATGCTTGATATGCATTTAAAATAACATTTGATATTATTATTAGTGCATAGTGTAGAGGAAAATCATTTCGAAAATAAAGATATAAATCTTAGCCAGCATAGACATTCCGCACTTATGCCTACTATAGCTACTATGTTCAATAGCAGGTTACCGCCACATTCCATAGCAGGTTATACAACTAATACCGTACAAGTTTCGTATTGTTTCTTTGGATTTCCAACAAATGGTCAGGCCAAGGAACTTCCCATTGCCACATGGAAACGCCTCTGGCTGGACGTCCCCGAGAACTTAACCAGCTCTCTGCCAACACAAGGCCGGGTTACCTTTATCACTAGGTAACTACTACACGAATATGGCATCCCCCGGTCCCATTGGACCTTTAACCGAGCGCTCGTCACCAACAACACCACACAGTAATAAATATAGTGTATCAACATGAGTAAGTATCTGGGCTCCATACCATGATACCACCCTTTCCAGAAGGAAATGCACATACCCTAAAGGGAGCTACCCCTCATAACCTTGCCGCATCTTTCCTGTTTTGACCATTCCGGGATGTGAGGCTCGACGAAGTTTCGTCCACAAAAACATACTTTATACAAAAGCCATGCTTTGGGTCAACAAATGATCATAGAAATGATCACCAAGATAGACGATCAAACAAATGATCCTATCACAAATAATCAACACAATGATCATTTCAGCAACACTCAGCATGTCACATTACCAAATTGGGAATATATCGCTGATAACTTCAACTATATAACCTCTGAGCTCGTACGTCTCAGAGAAGGGTGTCAAGCTAAAAGAATAAATTCTCCGCCATCAACAGAAATATATTTGAAAGAAATCGGCTTTACATCTCAATTTGTAATGTCAGACATACAATCCATACAAGTCTGTTCCGGGCTCGAACAAAACCGAAGGCACTTCTTACGAAGCCCTTGCAATCCGGATATTCACAATCCTGATCGGATTTCCCATCACTTAGGGAGTCTCTATACCGTTGCAACTCAGTGCAGAGACAATCAACAGGTCATCCTATCGCTTTTGCAAATATCCGGTCTTCAACACCGATCTTCAAATGCAATTCATAACGACGTATCACATATTCGGAATGGGTTATACGACCCCATGGTCCTTTCCCGGTTAACCCGAATAGTGAGCGCTTATTCAAAAATAAGTGTGGCATTCAAATTCAACCAAATCACATCATATACCCATTCAAAGCGAAATATTGATAGTCGGTTATTGAACTATCACTGGATATGCACACATCACCAGATTCTAAATAATTTTCCAAATTATTTATTTTCCAAAATATCTTCACTAGATATATAATTTCAATACTTCAAAAGTAAATCAATATTTATTTTCATACAAATTCCACTTTCTTTTATAAATTCCATAATGAATTTATATTTCAAAATATCCATGCATATACGATTTCAATTATCCATTTTCAATTTATCTTCAAAAAGATAAATTCTCAAAACGTTTCATTTCACATTGGAAAAAACATTTCCATACTTATTTATTCATAAGTAATTCACAAATTTTATTTATTTTCAACCTTGGAAAATATTCCATATACTTAAATCGAATTAAGTATATATTTCATTCTTTAAGGAAATCATTCTCTTTAACATATTTATTTGGGCCAAAACGAATGTTGCGTAAAACATCGTTACGACAACCCAAAATCACTATTATGGGGATTCGGAATTAAAATAGATATATAAATCCCAATACTATACAAAACATTTCCTTTCGGAAATCATTTACTATAACAACAGTGTTACAGTCCACTATTTCCTTTTCATTTCTCGAAAACGTCTATTTCAACAATGAATGTTGAAATCTATGGTTTCGAATCTCAACACCTTTTTAAAACATCGTTAGATCGTTTTAATTCTATTTAAAACATTCACATTCAAAACAATTTCTTTAACGTATTATTCACTATTCAAAAACGTGAATATATCTTGTTAATAAATTTCATCAATTCTATGCATTTTATTTCAAAGGATTATTCACTGTCTAAAAACGTGAATATAACTCCATTTCTAAGTTATAACAATTTACTTATCAAAATAAGTCATTTCGAATTTATAAAACAACGTTTATAAATTCCATTTCTATTTATTTATAAAAACTTCCTTTTTATAAATTCCTTTATTAACCTATTCCAGTTTATAACTCAATTATAAACTAAAAGTTCATATTATAAGTCAAATGCTTATAAAACGATTATTTTATAAAATCGTTCTTTTAAACTTCATAATTATAAATCTTATAACCTATAAGATTCATGTATTTATACAAAAATCCATTCTTTTGATAATTTCACAAATTTTATAAACCTACTGTTTAAAAATTCCATTTATAACTTCACAGTTTATAATTCTATAAATTTCATTAAGTTATGAAATTCATTCACAATTCATTCCAACACTTATACAAACTCGTTTTATAATGTCAATATTTCAATTTATAAATATCCATTTATAAATCTCTTAATATAAATCAAATTATATTATTATTCTAAAACGTCTTTAATTTCCTTTATAATTTCACCATTTTGATTTATAAAATAATCAAATTTTATAAATCCTATATTTAAACTTTTATAATATATTCAAAAATCCAATCTAAACTATTTTATAAAATCATTAATCCATATTTCTCTAAAATCAGCTTTTAACTATATTTCACAAAAATCATAATTTTTATAACATTAAAAATTATATCGTTTAATTTTTTAACATGGATCAATTCTAAAAATATAGTATATTTTCAAAAATCACTTTTAAAATCATTTTAAAATCCCAAAATCTGGGTCCAATGATGCTACACATCAAATAGTCAATCACGACTACAACGATCCATCATATATCGATATGATAATCCATCAAATATCAAAATATCTGAAATCAAATAAAAACTGTTGAGGAATCCAGTTGGATCCCTCCAACCTGTTTTCCTGCATCCACAAACATTAGCACAATACCAATTTCGCTCCAGTACGAAATTATCGCGGTATATGTTTTTAATAAATATTATCCGCTTAATAACGGCGTAATAGGGTCTCATCCGCTAAAAAATACGGGAAATCAATCAACCCCAATATATACATATGCCAATATATATATATTGATATTATACATAATACCAATTTCACTGTTTATGAAATATTCGCGGTATATGTTTTTTATTAAATAACATCCGCTTACTAACGGCGCATAATGTTTATTTTAACAATCAATAGATATCAGTCATCATTCAAACATGCATTCAAATATTTTAAATCTAACTATTTAAAATAAAATCGAAACTGATTCGATTGAGTAAGAAGTTCTCACCTTGGTTTTAAATTCCGTTTTAGCGATTTATTTCGAATAAAATTAAACGCGCGTTTAATTTTACCCAAAATTCTCACTAACTCCAAACGACTCCAAACCAACTCCATCGCGTAGTGCTCGTCCATACGATTCCAACGCAACTGAGTTTGCACTTTTTCGACCTCGTATGAAAAAGATATTGATTTTACCAGTTCGTATGAATTTAAATCTAATTTATTTACAAATTTTCTTTATATTTTCATAACCTTTCATCACAGCCACTTGATTTCTTCCCATGCAAATCTGGTCGTCCACCCCTATCATCTCCCCCCACGTCTTCATCTCCAGGCAACACAAAAACAACCGAACCCATAAACAACAACTAGGGTTTAATTATTCTCCACAAATACTCGACTATACACGATCAAACCACCACCATCTTGAAGCTCATGACCTCCACTATACTCGGCTTGAAGGGCATAAGGCTTGGCCCCCTCCTCCTCCTCATGTTGCGTGCGCAACTGGCCATGAACGGCCCCACTTTGCTCCTCCATCGTCGCTCCAAATTCGATCATCACCGTATGGAATCGAAGCTCTCGTCGAGCTCTTCGACTTTGTAGTTGAGCACTTCGCGTAATTCCTTACGGATTGAGAGAGATTAATGAATGAATTTTGACAAATTCTGGCCCTTGGTTGTATAAGTGGCGGCTAGGGTTTTGTAACCTATTTTTTTTTTTTTAAATTACGAAGGGATGGGTGTATTTATAGAGAAACGATCGACACTATTCATCCGGAAATTCCGAACTCCGATTTACGTGCCGAAACTGACGTACCTAGGGTTTATCCCGCGTTCCGGACACAATGGAACAGGTTTCGGAAGCTAATTCGGACATCTGTGCGAGTTATGGCTACAAACGCTCAATTTAAATTAAACCGATTTAAATCGATTTCTAGGCGTTTTAATTTGTACCGGACAAACAGTAAATCCAATTGACTTGAAATTCGAAACTTTACAATAATATCACATTACGGATCCGATGAAACTGGTTTCGTCGAAATCCGAGACTTTTTGAAAAATGGCTATTTTAACTCGCCAAATTAAAATTAAAAATAAATCGATGCGTTTCGAGCTGCCACGATCAAACGATAGCTCCGATTGACACGAAAATTGAAATCCGGTAATAACTAACTATTACGGATCCAATGGAACTAGTTTCGTTCAATTCTGAGACTGTTCAAAAATTGGCTATTTTACAGTCGATTATTAAATATTAAAATATTCAATTTTCTCAAATTAACTTTTAATTTGATTTTAAAAGTTCTAAAATATCATTCTAACTTCCATATGATAAAATAAAATCTTACAAATCATTTTCAATTATATTTAATTCAATTTTCAATTATTTCCATAATTTAACATATTAAATTATCGATTTAATTATCCAATTAAATCCAATAATTCAAATAAAAATTTATTTGACTTATAAATTCACTTATTAATATTTAAAATTAATTAAATATTCAAATATTAATTAATAAAATTTCTGGGTCGTTACACCTTCGCCCAGAACGCAGGCACACTTGGTCATCTCCAGCTCGTACACGTCGAACTCGAACGGCAGGACTTCGAGCCAAAATTCCGGTCAATCTACTCCTCCTTCAACGATCTTGACCGTTGGATCTCACGAGCTCACTGAGCTATCCCCTTTTCATGTTGGAAGATATTGCTATTATGCGATGGATTAGAAGGAAAAATTTAGATGAATTTGGGAGGTTTTCGGCCATTAAACGCATATGAGCGGCGGCCTGAGTTTAGGCTAGGGTTTAAAGAGATTTAATATATATATATATATATATAATAGTTTTAATATTATTTAATTAATAAAATTCTCGATTTTTAACAGATTATGCAAACGACCTCCAAACTAGGCATTCCGACAGGCGTTCCTAGGGTTTTTCCGCGTTCCAGACACAATGGAATAGGTTTCGTAAGCTAATTTGATCATATGCGCGAGTTACGGCATAAAACGATCAACTTAAAATTAAACCGGTTAAATCGATTTTTATGCGTTTCGAGCTGTCACGGTCAAACGACAACTCCGATTGCTACGAAAATTGAAATCTGATAATAACTAACTATTATGGATCCAATAGAACTGGTTTCGTCGAATTCCGAGACTGTGCCCCGGAAGGCTATTTTAACTCGTCTATTAAATCGAGCAAATTTTCCGAAATTGTCGAAACCACTTGAAACTTCACTTTTAAAATTTTATTAACTTAATAATAAATCATATGAAACTTATAAGCACATTAAAAATCATTCTGGCTCATTCCGGACCCAAAATCAGATTAATTGCATTTTAATAGTATTAAATTCTATTATTAAATTAATACAAAATCCTAGGTATTAATTTATTAACTTTAAAATTCATCCAAAATTCCCACCACACTATTTACACTCAAATAACTCAAAATAAATTTTTAAAACCATTTTTTATCACTATTTACATCCAGATTTACTTTTATTTCAATTCCGAATATTTAAATTATTATTTTCCCATTATTCAAATCCAACCGGAAATTACTATAATTAAAAATTATAGCTTATTTCATTGATTGAACCCGAATTCATTCATTTCAAAATCAATTAAGAATCCACATTAAACATTTAAAACGAATTAAATGTTCAAATTCAATGGCTTAACATACGGGATGTTACATTACTGATTAGACACTATTGTATATAGCGCAATATATTACATAGTAAATAGTTTAACGGATCCTTAGAGGATGGGCGGCCCCAAGCATCTTCTAAGTTACTTATACATTTACTACAGTTCACTTGAGTTGGTTTACATTGTATAAGTATGTATGTCCTGACTCGAGTGTTTGTATTTTTATTTACGCTCGGGTCAGCCTGAGTATTCACAGATTTGGATTTCCACTTTCTGGAGATGGGAATCGCTGGAGATTATCTGCTTGTCTAGTTTTATCTTTTCAGTCTGTTGGTCCTTTCCAGCTCTTGTATTGGTAGATTTCTATGTATTGAGGCTTCTTTTGTACTTTATTTCTTCTGTTGTATTTTATGTAACTCTGATATATTTATATAGTAGCTTCATGAACTACTATCTCTTTTACTTCCGCTGCATTATTATTACTCTGTGTTTGTGATCTGTGATTTTTACTTACTGTATATTTTGAGATTTGCCAAATTTTTATTTACAATGCGGTATTTTGAGCAATTCAATTCCGACATGAGTGTCTACCTATACACTTATAATGGATGCGAATGGTTGAAAATATCGGGTTGTTACAGTTGGTATCAGAGCTATAGTTTTAGGCAAAACTCAGTATATAGAGTAGATTTAATTTCAGAATCACTTTCGTTCGAGCTTGAGTTCCTTCTTCTTCAATTCGGTTTTCCTTTGAATTTTGGAATGTTCCCTGCGGTTCCAAAATCCATTCATGTCCCTCACTATTCATCTTCTTTTGGTTCTGTAGTATCCCATAACTCCACTTCAAAATGATCTTTATAATGAGTTGGCAGTTTCCCCCCAATCTCAAAAATTGAATTGTGAAAGGGTGAAACTCCTTTACAATTAGCATCGATTCACCAGAGATTTATATCTATCCTTGGTTTAGATGGTAATATCTTTTGTTATCCAAAACTCTAACTCTTGAGATCGAATGTTGATTTACCCCAGAAAAATCCACATTGATATTTTTCTTTAAGTCATGGTTGACCCGGTTAAGGTTGCCCGTGATTTATTTAAGCTTATCCACCTCCCTATTTAGTTATTTAATCATCTTGCCTTTTGTTTCTAACTTATCTCCAAACATTTTGAATTGTACTTGTAAATCTATGTTTTTTTATATATTGTGTTGCTTGAGTTTTTGATGTTGAATTGGGTTTCTGATCGATTCTTCTTATCAACGCTATCGATAAGATTTCCAAAACACTTTGACAAAACAAACTGACACAATATTATTCTAAAATTTGGTTAATGAAATAAGTTTCGATATATAAGTAAATTTATGGAACTTAATAAACTGATTTAAATTGATTATTTGAAGTGATAATACTTGATTTATCGTTTATTATTCTATAAATGAATTTATAAATAGTTGTTTATAAATTGATTTGGGAACTGAAATGAATTTCAAACAAGAAATTTGAGAATTTAATTTCCGATGGTTTCAAATCTTATGTTTAAAGTTTTAAAGGGTTATATTGTTTAAAGTACTTTTGAATAGAAATTTGTTTTCAAAGAATTTTAAAAGTTTAAAAAAATTAGTGCTCTTCTCTTTGTCGCTGGAAAATAACTTCGGTGTGGACCGCGGCATCATCGACATTCATTTTCGAGTTTCGAAATGAAGAGACCGCCCTGTAGACTTGCTACAGTATTGTTTTGGGAGATCAAATTGATTTGAATTTCTAAAGTATGACTTGATTTATGATATATAGATATATGATTTTAAATCTGATTTGACATATAGTGTGTGTGTGTATATATATATATATATATATATATATATATATATTTATCTCTAAATGGTTTAAAGGGAATCAGAAGTTTGATTCTTACATTTTATCTAAAAGAATAATTTCAGTTATAAAACAAAAATCAAAATTTTTGGATAAATAATTCAAACTTGAGATAATTTAATTGGAAAGTTTTATTGTATAATACTCAATTGCATTCCAATACAACTTACCTTAATTTCAGAACTTAACAATGTAATTGGATAATATACAATATAAAAAGATTTTATAAATAAAATTTGAGTGGTTATAATAAATGTTATACACTTAAATTTTAATTATAAAATGATTAACAGAGGTAAATTTAATAAAAGGTAATTGAATAACTTACAATAAAATAATGTTAAAGAACTAAGAATAAAAGAAAGCAGTTATAATAAGTGTAAGTATATTTAACATAAGTGTTGAGAGGAATAAATTTAATTTTAATTAGGAATAAAGAAGAATAAAATTTATTAAGTACATTGTATGTGTAATAAATGATTATTTTTCAAACCCATGGTTTTAAAAATTATTAATTTAAGACGATTGGATAATAAGATAATGAAATTTGAGATAGTTAAGATTTAGTTAACTTGTGTAAAGATTTATTCTCTATTTAAGTTGAAATTTCCATGCTTTCAAATTTATTTTCTTATTTTGTTTTTCAAACTATCTTTTGGTTGTCCTTATCATCCTTATCTTGCTATAGACTGGTATAGGCATCTTTTTATAATCTTTCTGTTTGGAAATCTTTCTATAATCTTTGAGAATCTTTGGTACTCATTTTGAATCTATTTTTGCGCGCTTGTGTTCTTGATTTTGGAGAATCTTGGAAAGATCATCTCCACCTTGTCAAACTTACCTATAACAATAGTAATCAGGTATAATCTCAATCTTCCGGCCACCTTGTCTTAATCTTATTTCATTTCTATCTTTTCTGTGCTTTTCCGTACCTTGATCCTTTTCGGGGACGAAAAGTTTTGAGTGGGGGAGAGTGTAACAACCCTGATTTTTATGATTTTTTTGTTTATTTTGATTATTTTATTTGAAATTTTGATTTAAGAGTTTTATTTTATTTATTAAAATGAATAAGTTATGTTATTTTAAATATAAATGTTGACTTTTATGTGAATTATAGTTTCAAACTTGTATAAATTGAATATTTTACTGAAAAGTGAATTTCTGTTCAAACTGGTCAAACTTTGACTTTTAAACATCAATTTTTCTTTTAAATCTTAAATTTTATCTTTTATTATGAAAATAAATGAAATAACTTTAAGACTACTTTTCATTTCGTTGGAAACGGACTTAAACTGTGAAAGTTATATATATTTCAATATTGAGTGCAATTTGTTTATTCTGCAATTTTGTTATTTTAAATTGTATAAATTATATTTTCTTTGTCATATTTTATTTTAATATGTATTAATATGTTATTTTATGTATGTTTTTGTCTTTTAATATTTTTAAAGTGAGGTAGGAATTTTTCTAGAGTTAGTAGTTTTTTCTTGTAATTTCTATGCCCTGTTTAAAAATTTTATACATTTTCTTTAGTTCTTTTTCTATTTTTCTCCAATTTAATTATTTATTTTATTTTGAAAATGATAAACAAATTATTTTATTTCAAATTTTCACTTCATAATTTTTTTAAAATGAAGTGGACATTTTTCCAAGAGTAGTAGTGATTTGTGTGTAATTTCTGGACCCTGTTTTGAATTTTTAAGCAATTCCTTTTATTCTTTTCCTATTTTCTTTAAATTTTATTATTTATTTTCATATTATTTCACTTTGTTTCGATTTTTACGAGTATTTGCTGATTCACTTTTGTTTTTATTTGATCTTTGGAAAACGGAAATGTGTTTCATTTCTAGACGTTTCATTGTCCAAAAACGTTTCAAATGCCATAACCATCTCATTGATTCATTTTGGCTGCCCATTTTCAGTTTCTATCCGTGACTTTCATCCTATTTCTCACACAAGAAACCATTCTTTCATTTTATTCATGGCTTCAAACATTTTGGGCAATGTCTTGCTCTTATTTTCTTCCTTTTCTTCCTATTTTCTTATGTATTTTTGCCTTTCTCTCTCCACTCTTTTGCACGGCCTCCACTCCATAGCCATGGCCACCACCTCCTACACCTCTTTCCTGTCATCATCACCACCTACTCCTCAGATAAACCATTGTCGAACCCATCATGATGCGAAAATCCAAAAAAATACAACCTATGCCTTGAAAACATGCTAGTTTGAGCTTTGTTGCTTCACCACCTCTTTTTCCACCACCACCACCACCTCCTATTCTCCACCACCACTTTGACATACCCCTAAACATCACCTCCATCCTTTTTCCAGATCTAAAACATCCCATAGCCGAGCCATAGATCCATGTAGCCGAGCCCAAAATGAACCAAAAACCACTATTTTGCATAAGCCTCTTAATATTCATGCATAGTAACTCCTCCACCATTTCAATACCTTGTAGCCATGCCTTATAGGACCCAAACCTGAACCAAAGAATGTCCAAACCTGAGCCAAAACATTCACTAAGTTGTGCTAGCTAGTGTAGAAAGCAAGGCAAAAAGTTGTGTATTCATATTGCTTTTCAATTCAAAGTTATTCCTATTCAATGTTGTATAGAATTGTAATTTTATTTTGTTTTGTTTTGGGTTGCAACACAAGTTCTAGACTTGGATCTCTTCCCACTTGAGCCTATTTTTGTGTCATTGTGCCTTCTGGAATCCATTGTGTCATTTGGATTGCAATCTCCATCCATAAAGGTGAGTAAAACTCACACGACGTTTATACTTATGCAGTTGTGAAACAACAACAATTTAATGTGTAGAAAATCATGTGATGTATAACTGCCTGTGATTAATTTTATATGATGTTAAACCTGATAAATCTCATGTCATATCATCTGTTATTATATATATGTTGTTACTGTTCATTTATATCTATTTATCACACTGCAAGTTCCCTGTAGGTTAGAAATCACTATGGGTTGAAATGATACATACCCGAATGGACTTTAGAATAGGGGAAAAATGTTATGGGCTGAAATGATAGGCCTGAGCGGTTTCCAAAATCATTCATTTTACTTGGGACCACGGGTTTGAAATGATAGAACCCGGTTTTTCTTTGTAAACTGCGGATTGAAATGATATATATCCGTATCACTTGACCTAGGCTAGAAAACTATATATAGACCCTGGTTTATGTAATATTTTTGAAAATGTTTTAAAATATTTTAAAATGTAAAAATTATAAAATTTAGATAAAATTTTGAATTAAATTCAATTAAAAATTGTTTTTGTAGAAATGTTAGTGATTTTCTATAAATTAAGTAATGAAATAAGTGAACGGTAAAATAGAATTTGAACTTAAGTAAATTTTGGAATTTATGTTTTGTTTTAAAAAGGGAAATTATGTAAAGTAAGAAAAATATAATATTTTGATTTAAAAATGTATTTTAATGATTTTATAAAAATAATAATGATTTTTGAATAAGTTAAAAGTTAAACAAATGAATGTTATGTAAATTTTGAAATATAACTTAAGTGTGAAATTTTAAATTTTGTTTTAAAAAGTGAAATTTTAATTAAGTAAAATTTATGGAAATAAGTTATATTTTGTAAATTTAAACCTAATTCTTAAGTTGATAATTCAATTAAAGAAATGGAATTTAATACTTGAATTTAAAAAAGAAATTATGTTAAAATTTGATTTTTGGATGAGATTTAACTTTACAAAAATCATAAAAATAAGAGTATTAAAATGATGATTTTAAAATGTGAAATTATATGATGTTTATAAGTTAAATGATTTGAATTAAAGATTAACTGTTGGTTAAATTTGTATTTAAACCCTGAATTTGATTTAACTGCATTTTTAAAGTGTAATGTAAAGGATATTACAACATTTTGTAAATGCTGTAGTTATTTTAAATGAGCTAAAAAGTTAATTTGAAATAAAGGCTATTATAGCACATTGTAAGTGCTATAGTGGTTAAACTTAACATTTAAAGTTTATTTGAAATTTGAAGAAAATCTATTACAGCACTTAAATGCTGTATTTTGTTAAATGAACTGTTCCTGTTCATGTCAAACGTCCATACAAGAAATGCAATGTCACATCTTTTATGGAATTAATTTGATAAATCTATCTAAATGATTTATAAGAGTTTTGGATCAGAAAATATGAATTTTCGAATTTTTAAAAGTTGTTTAATTCAAATAAGCTTATTTAGCACTTTCTGCAGCACTTTTCTGCTGCGAATTCTATAACTTTGGAATATGAGTTTAAATGTAACGACGTTTCCCAGAATAAATTGTGAATGTTTTAAAAAGGATAATTTAGCGTTTTTGAAAGATAATTTGGAATATTTATAAGCAATTCCAAAATAAAGTTAAAAATCTAAGTATGCGGAAACGACTAGTACATTTGTCCCACCTGTGAAATCTAAGAAGATAAAACATGGTGTTTAACTAAGATAAGGGATGGAGCAACCGGTGCCCTGAACTTACCTGGTCTATGTCTTCTTTTCTTAGACGAGGGATGGAACAGATCGAAAGGAAAGTCCGGATGCTCTTAAATAAAAAAGATCGTATGAAGTTTTCAAAATAAAAGAAGATTGGTATTATCCAAAATTTAAGAAATCTCCAAAATGAATGATTTCTATGATCTTATTTACTTCAAAATGTTTGTTAAAATTGATTTAGGGTTTATCGTAAACGATGTCTTAAATAACATTGTTTTTGACCCGCCAAAAAGTTAAAGAATTTGATCAAGAATTAAGTAAGGAAATTTGAGATATTTTCCAAAGAAAAATAATGAATTTCTTAGAAATTAACCTAAGTCAAAAGAAAGAGATTTCAAAATCATCCGAAAAGAATTAAAGTGAAAAGAGACTTAATAAATCCTGTATACTTATATTCACTTTCTATTGATATTGGTTTCGAAGGAAACGGGGTCGGATTTGGGTAAATCCCATCTGAAAATCACTTCGAACCAATGTATACGTTCGAACGTGAAGACATGTTGAAGATGATGATTATTGAAAATGAAGACCGTGGATCTTTATAGCGTGAGGACTGCTTGTTGACTTGCTCTGGGTAGCTCCCGAGTTATATACAGCAATGGTCTCCTCGTTGTGGAGATTTTTCGGATTGCAAGGACTACTCGCTACTAGTGGTAGTAGAAGATTGCCTTCTGTTTTTCCTGTTCCTGGACTACTTGTATGGATGTTTGTCTGACATTGCATTTCTAAATATTACTATATTGGTTTTTACAAACATACATCAGTGGTGGCAGAGAAGGCAACTTCTCTTAGCTTAACACCCTCCTTAAGACGTACGAGCTCAAGGATTGTATTTTTGTGGAAGGCAATTAGTAGTTAAATGGAAATGGCAATGTGGCATTAAAAGATGTGATATGTGCTTTGTGAAAAGGTAATCGTAGCCTCAAGCCTCATCAAACCGGAAATGACCGAAACAGGATTAGATGCAGCAAGGCTAAGTAGGTCATTCCCCAGTAGGGTATGATCATCCCCTTCTAGATATATTTATTCCCGCTATGACATTCGGGATGTATGTTAATGTGGTGCATGAAAAACGAGCGCTCGGTTAAAGGTCGGTAACGACCGGGGATGACATATTCCGTACTATCTAGTTACAGAGGTAGGCCGGTCTTGTATTGGTAGAGGAGCTTTGTGATGGTTCCTAGGGACATCCATCTAGAGGTGTACCCATTCGGAAGGTAGATCCTACACCTGGTCATTTGTATGGAAATCCATTCTCCAATAAGAACCTATGGGATTGACTGTAAAACTATTATGCTGGAATTTAATAATGTAACAATTTTCGCTAAGATTAATAATTTATTTGCAAATGTTTTCAAAGAATGTCATTAGAATAATATCAAATGTTTTAATATAAAAATGATTTAGTTATCATCAGTTAAAAACCCGTCCGTGTTTATGTGTGGACCTGGTTTTATGAGATACTCTTTATTTTCAAAGGATTTATAAAAAGGCTGATATATGACACTATCATCTATTATTCATTTTTTCTCACGCTGGTTTATCAAGCCTGATACAGGTATTTTCAATACTCGGGTCGGATTCGAGTAGTTTCAGGTTTAGTCGAAGATGGTTGGAGTTTTCAGAGGAGAGCTGTAGATATTCATCGACGTATGAACATATTCTATTTTTCGCTATACTTAGTGTATTTTGTTTGATGTTTGTCAGCATTTGTAAGGGAATGTTTTATAACTGTCCAAGCTGAATTTAGGTTAGACTCTGATATATGTATTTAAAAATTTTCCGCTGTAATTTTTTCTTTCAATATTATATGTTATCCCATTTGAGTGAGATTCTGTTCTGTCTACTTTTCTTTATCACCCTTAAAGATCCGTCTTTTCGTGCAATTTGAGTTGAACGTGCGTGATTTATTATCGATTCAAAGGGTACGGGAAAACGAGACTTTACAGGAACTAACTGGAAGAAGTAGACGAATTGGTAGACAGATAAGCTCCAGCAAAACTCTAGCTCCAGAAGGTGAATCCAAAGTTGTGATTCTCAGGTTGACCCAAGCGTAAAGTATAACAAAAACACTCAAGTCAGAACATACATACTTATACAATGTAAACCAACTCAAGTGAACTGTAATAGCAAAGTACAATAACTTAAAGGATGCTTGGGATCAATCAAACCATCAATTAAGTAGTAATAAACACTATCCTAGAAATATTCATATTAAAGTAAGTAATGCAATTAACAGTGTTATTGTGACTAGGGTAGCGTAGAGCTGCAGTAACCGCTCATCTCTAGCCACACTCTTAAAATCAAAGGTGTGCATCAAACAATCACAAGGAAATCACGTGACACACAAAGCAGTGTACCCGTCGTCATAAATTTTAAAATGATTTACAATTCCGAATTAAAATCATTCATTTAAACCATTAAATAGTGAAGTCATTATTCCTTTAAATCAAATATTCAATTCCTAAAAATTTAGCCTTTTCTGAGTTCATTTATTCAGTTAAACACTTCAAACATTGAAATTTCAGCTTTTCGCCGCACTTAGATAATGCTACGGTAAGTTATAATTGAAAACAATTCAATTTAGTAAAGACAACACTTAAAACTGCTGCAATAGTTCAGTTTTAGTTTATTTTCAGAAACGATATCATTTCTGAAGTGCTACTAAATAAATTTCCAGATTATTAATAAAATTTCAAAAACAATTAAACTTCAATTTTTAACCATTTCAACTTATAAAAAATCATATTTTTCCACTTCAAAAATGTTCATTTGAATACCCCTTTAAATTATGATTTTATAAAGTAAAATTTTATACATTAATTAAAAAATCTCAATGTTTCACTTATTAAGGTCAATATACATCTTTCCCAACTTTCATTTACTTTACACATTAATTTAATTTACCATTTCATAAATTAAATTAAATTTCCATTTTATTTTCCTAACTTAACTTTTATTTTTAAACCAAACTTCACATTTCCAAGTCAAGTTATATTTCAAATTACAATTTTAACCATCCATTTATTTAACATTTTAAACTAATTACATAAATTCAAAATACACTGTAAGTTGCTTAACTTTATTTCACAAGTAACTTGATATTTTCTTTTACTTTATATTTTTCCAATTCGTACATCAATTATATTAATTACCAAGTTACTTTTATAATTCCATTTTTACTTAAATTCCCATTATTAAGTTAAATCAACCTTTCACACTACAACTCCAACCACCTTTTAACTTATACCATTTAACCTTTTAGAAAACCACTGCTTAACCATTTTAAATCCAATATAAGTCAAATTTCTTTTTTTTTCTTTCTTTCATTTACAATAAATGAAATTTATAAGAAATCATATTTGAAATCAACCACGGGTCAGGAAAATATTTCACACCTAAATCAAGTGATACAGAAATTATCATTCAAATCGGTAGTCAGTAAAATTTTCGAGTTTTGACTATTTCTAATCCGCAATCCCAAGATAAATACAAATAAATAAAATAAATAAAAATCGTTCAGGCCTATCGTTTCAGCCCATAACGATTTTTCCTTATTCTAAAGTCCGTTCGGGTATGTATCATTTCAACCCTAGTGATTCTACTCTACAGGGAACTTGCAGTGTGATAAATAGAAATAAATAAACAGTATAACAGCATATAACATAGCGGATGATGTGAAAGGTTTATAACAGAGTTTTACATTATAAAATTCATATCACAGGCAAGTACAACATGATATAACAATTCTACAATTTCATTTGCTATCAATTTACAATTCTATAAGTATGAATGTCAAGCGTGAATACTCACCTCTTCGACGCTGGAGATTTGATTCAAAATAACAATATCCACACACCAAAGAGCGCAAGAAGGCACGATAAGATTTTAGAGGATTTGACAACCAGATTCAATAAAAGAGAGCTTCACACGAGAAGATGAAAACAAATGAGATGCGGTAAGGTATTTTTGTACGTGAGTTTGTACTTAACAGAGAAGTTCACGTTAATTAAATGAAAGAACAGCAGGAAATAATAATCGTAAGGGCTAGAGAAATTTAAGGATTTTATTCCTATTAAATAAGGAGACGCAAATGGAAAAGTGGAATGAGATGAAATATTATACGTGAATTGCATGGCAAATAGGCGGCTATGTTTTAATTCTTTCCTTTAGAAATGCACGGCTGTTGATTTGAATGGCTAAGGTATGTAATTAAAGGAGTGAGTATTATAAAGGCAAGAGATAAATTGAAATGTATACCAAAATTAATACCAAAGTAACGTATCTTATATTTATTGTTTCCTATTTATCTAATAAAATATATGCTAAAGAACAATTCAGTAAATAATGTACCGTTTATATAACACTAAAGAAATAAATAAGAAAACGGATGTAGAAACGTATAAATAAATTGCTATCTACAGCTTTGGTTATTACTTAATTTACAAAATTGATTTGTTACATATCCCTTTGATTTATTTATTACTTAACTAAGAGAACGGATGTAGAATCATATAAAAGAAACGTATAAATTAATTGCTTTTGACAACATTGTTTATTACTTAATTTACAAAGTATATATCCAAATTAAATGAAACAAAAACGGACAACTATTGTAAATATATACATAACATGTAATGTTACATATATATACACGATTATAACATGATATATCAACCAAAATATTATTTATATTAATTAAAATAAATAATTTTTGTTAAATAAAACAATAGACACACAATATTGTAAAAAGCATAACTTTCACAATATTAATCCGATTTCGACGAAACGAAAAGCAGTGTTCATGGAATTAAATACATTTTCATAATAAAAGATAAAATTAAAATTTTTAAAAATTTAAAATTTAAACATAAAAGTCAAAGTTTGACCATTTTGACCAAAATCCACCTTTTTGGAAATATTCCATTTATTCAGGTTTGGAATTATAATTCACACAAAAATTAAAATTTGTATTTAAAATAACAAAATTTATCTGTGTTAATAAATAAAATAACGTTTTTAATTCAGGAATTTCAGTTAAAATATTGAAAATAAAAATTTAAAATAATCACAAAATACAGGGTTGGTACACTCTCCCCCGTTCAAATCTTTTCATCCTTGAAAAGAAACGAGGTACGGAATACACAGAAAAGAATGGAATGAAATAGGATTAAAACAAGATGACAGGAAGATTAAAATTATACCTGATAACTGTTGTTATAGGTAAGTTTAACAAGGTGGAAAGTAGGAATGGCTAGAAGGGAAAATAGGTTGAAAGAAAAGGATGAACCATTATTCTAAAGCTATATAAATTTCAATTATTTGGAAGGGTAAAATAAATGATCAAAATATCCTTTATGTAGTACTTTATCAAAATAATTTTAAAACTCGATGTCTTAACAAGTTTATCCTCGTTCCCGTAGACTCTTGCAGTGCGTTGATCAGGCGCAAAGCTAGATTTCTCCAGGTATTAAGTAGACTTGTTTCAACACCCAGTGAAAATACTTGAAAAACTTTTAAAAACAGATACGGAAAGTACAATCCAAATAAAATAACCAAACCAAAACCTTTGTCTAACCATGGTTCGCAGATACACAATGGTTACGTCTGGACCCTAGGAAACAATCCATATCCGTAAGCTTTCTCAGCCCTACGAGTTACGCCATGATGACTAGTAGACCGCAGGATACACAACTATAACTCCTGGATCCCCCAGGAAACAATCCGTACCCTAGGCCTTCTCAGCCAGGCGAATTACGCTATGCTGTCGCGCTCAAAAGAAAAACCATGGAGATCTCCATGGTGGGACACTCGAGTATCACATCCGAAAAGCCAAAAATCAAAGAGAATAATATCGATAGAATGGATCCATAATGTGGCCACAGAGAAGATATCAAGTAGAAGGCACTTCCCATATCTTTACTTCGAAAATATATTTCATATAGTACCTTTCTCAAATCACTTTCAAATATCGTACTTATACAAAGCCCAATATATATAAGATTCCACTTTCAAATCGAATACTTTCCAAATCAATAGTATATCAAATCACCCTTATATAGACTTTGATTATATAAGATTTCTCTTTCCAAATTGAGTACCTTTCAAATAAATAGTTTTCAAATCAACTTCCTACTCATACAAATCCATTTTATATAAGTTCGACAACTCCCAAATCAAGTACTTAATAATACAAGGTTCTCAATTTCAAATCATTTCAATATCGATTCAGTTTCAAAATCATATACGATTTCACCAAGTTATTTCTTCCAAATTAAAAATCTTCAATTTCAAAGTTTCCAAAATAATAGGTTTAGAAAAAAATAATAATCCTGGTTTCCAAATTAACATAATTTAGGTCAAACAAATTCCTTTCCAAAATCGTCATATAATTACTGGTTTTAACTTCCGATCTATTTTCAAAACCTAATATTTTCTCAAAATCAATTATACCCAAAAATGATTTCCAAGTTTATAACTATCCCTTTAAAACCCTTAAATTATTTATTTCTACTCAAAAGATCCAATTTACCTTTTACAAATTATTTACTTAACAAAAGTGCCAACTTTATTTAAGTCATACTCTTCATAATATAAACATACAAAACTAAACTTGTATACTTTATCAATTATTTTATACTTTTCAAAATTACTTAGCTTTGAAAAGTTAACCTTGATTTGGAAGTGTTCGAGCCTTCAAAACTGTTAGTGAAATCAAATTTCAAATCCAAGAGATAGAAATCAGCAACAAATCAATAAATTGGTTTTTGTAAATATAATTATACTAAATCAAATCCGAAACTCAAGGACTGAACACTAGGCATACTTCAAATCATTTTAACAATATATACATATATTTTTCGAAAATCAAATCATACTTCGGAATTTGAAATCAAAATGGTTTCACAAAATCACTAGCATAGCAAAACTATTAGAGTGGCTTCTCCCCCACTCTGATACATGAAAATCAATGACGATGATGCGTGCACTCATCACCGAAATTATTTTCCAGGTACAAAAGTGAGTTCTGGACTTCTATTTTCTTGCAAACTTCTTTGAATTTTCTTCGAAATCATTGGAACACATTTGAAGTCATTTGAAACATTTCTTATTCGGAAAATACTTTTAAGTTGTATTATTATATATTTACAAAATCTTAAAACCAATTCCAAAGCACTGGAATTCAATTCCTCAAATTTCAATTTAAAATCCTTTAGTTATAAATCATTTTACATGAAACCATTTCCTATAAAATTTCAAAATTTCACATCCTTTCAAAACTTCAAATTTTCATTTTTAAAAGGTATACAACCCTTATCAAAAACATTTTACTTTTATATATAAAATGTGATCATCCTTATCAAAATAATAGTTTTGATGTATGCAAAATTTAAAAATACAACCAAACACAAATTTCCGTGGGAAGAATCAAGGATGGATTTCAAAACAAAACAGGGATTCAAATTTAGAGAAACCCAAATCAAATAGAATTCTGATTCGAAGTTAAGCTCGAACGAAGATGAGATAATTTAGTTACCAAATAGAAGATGGATAAGCCTAAATAAATCGCGGGCCACCTTAACCGGATCAACCGTGACTTCAGGAATATAATTAATGCGGAAATCTAAGGCAAATCGACATTCGATCGCCAGAGATAGAATCCAGGTAGAGCAGAAGATAGATAACATCATAAACCGATGATATAGAAATCTCCGGTGAATCAATGCCAATTGTATAGGAGTTTCACCCTTTTACAAATCATTCAATGATTTGTGGAATCACCGATCTTTATAGAGGTTATTCAAAGTGGAGTTACAGAATGCCCCAAATCAAAAGGATAAAATAGGGAAGACATGACTGAATTTCAGAACAAGTGGGAGCGTTCCAAAGTTCAAGGAATTCTAATCGATAAGAATCCTAACCAAGAGATTACTAACAAGGTGGATACAGAAGGGATGAAATTTAGAAAACCTTGATTTCAAAATAAGAAAATTTTATACAATATCTTCTTTAAAATCCTTTAAAATCATTTGAAAATCATTTTATACTTCGAAAATACGTTCTCTCACAAGAAAATGATTCTGAGATTGATTTCACTCATTCTAGGGTATTTCTACCTATCTCTAATGAGTTTTTGCTCCGTAGGCTAAGGTTTCCTAAAACTAAAGCTCTGATACCAAAATGTAATGACCGCTATTTTGGACCATTCAAATCGACAATAATCCACACATGTCAGACTTGAATAATTCAAAACAGTGGTCTGTTAAGAAATTTGGAGCAAATAAAATCATTTACAGAACCATAAACACATAAATATCAGAATACTCGCAGCGGAAAAAAAATACCATAGTATTTCATGAAGTTACTATATACATACTCTCAAAACATATACAAAATCTCATAGCAAAATAGGTACAGTAGAAGTCAGGATACATAAACAATAATACGGAGATAGATACCGAATAGGAACTAACTAGAAGAAGTAGACGAATAGATAGAAAGATAAGCACCAACAAAAATCTAGCTCCAGAAGGTGAATCCAAAGCTGTGATTCTCAGGATGACCCGAGCGTAAAGTAAAACACAAACACTCGAGTCAGGACATACATACTTATACAACGTAAACCAACTCAAGTGAACTGTAATAGCAATGTATAATAACTTAAAGGATGCTTGGGATCGCCCATCCTTTAAGGACCAGCCAAACCAGCAATTAAGTAGTAATAAACACTATCCTATAAATATCCATATTAAAGTAAACAATGCAATTAATAGTGTTATTGTGACTAGGGTAGCATAGAGCTGCAGTAACCGCTTACCACTAGCCACACTCTTAAAATCAAAGGCGTGCGTTAAACAATTACAAGGAAATCACGTGACACACAAAGTAGTGTACCCGTGGTTATAAATTTCAAAGTGATTTATAATTCCGAATTAAAATCATTCATTTAAACCAATAAAAGTGAAGTCATTATTCCTTCAAATCAAATACTCAATTCCCCAAAATTTAGCCTTTTCTAAGTTCATTAATTCAGTTAAACACTTCGAACATTGAAATTTCAGCTTTTCGCTGCACTTAGAAAATGCTACGGTAAGTTATAATTGAAAACAATTCAATTTAGTAAAGACAACATTTTAAAATGTTGTAATAGTTGAGTTTTAGTTTATTTTCAGAAGCGATAACATTTTTGAAGTGCTACCAAATAAATTTACAGATTATTAATAAAATTTGAAAAATAATTAAACTTCAATTTTTAACCATTTTAACTTATAAAAATCATATTTTTCCACTTCAAAAATGTTCATTTGACTACCCCTTTAACTTATGATTTTATAAAGTAAAATTGTATACATTAATTCAAAAATCCCAATGTTTCACTTATTAAGGTCAATATACACTTTTCCTAAATTTCATTTACTTTACACATTAATTTAATTTACCATTTCATAAATTAAATTAAATTTCCATTTTATTTTCTTAGCTTAACTTTTATTTTTAAACCAAACTTCACATTTCCAAGTTAAGTTATATTTTAAATTACACTTTTTGTCAGGACCCGATTCTTCGTCTTCCGAAAATTCAACATCGATACTCACTTTATCGATTGCCGAGCAATCGAACGACGGAAAACCGAACACCGAGGGTTTAAGAAAAAGAAAAAGACAGAAAAGATAGAAGATGGAGAAAATAGAAAATAGAAAATAGAGAGGAAAGAAAATAGGAAATAGAACGGAACAAAAAAACAACAGAACAATAACAGAATCTCACAATTTGCAGCGGAACAACATATAATAAATAAATGAATAATCTTTAACCAAAGAACTATATCAGTTATTACATTACATCACATTTCATTACATCATATCATCAGAGTGTACAACAACAAACAACAACAAACAGTGCAGCGGAAAAGAAATACTATATACTAGTAATACGCCATGCCATCCAGCTTGCCTCCAGCAACTCCTGAATATCCAGAATATCCTGATAAACCTAACTCTTGACTACCCGTGTGGAAATTGGTGGGCACCCAGAGTTTAGGAAGGAAAACAATAAACTCCGAGTCAGTCATGTGACTGGTGTGAGAACTCAAAACAGTTTATTTATCTTTAAAATCAAAATAGAGGAATATTTTTAAAGTCAATTCGCAATGCTTTTAAAAATGAGACTACCATAAGGCCTCCCGCACACACACACAATGCAAACGTAGAATCGGAGGAGATTTCTTCTTAAGATAGTCAAAGATGCTTGATACGCATTTAAAAGAACATTTTATATTATTACTAGTGCATAGTGTAGGAAAAATTCATTTCGAAAGTAGAATATAAATCTTAGCCAACATAGACATTCCGAACTATGCCTACTATAGCTACCATCCAAACAGTGGGGCGCCACCATAAGTGAATGATAGGTTCTACAACTAATACCGTACAAGATCGTATTGTTTCTTTGGATTTCCAACGAATGATCAGGCCAAGGAACTTCCCATTGCCACATGAGAATGCCTCTGGATGGACATCCCCGAGAACCAAACCGGATCTCTACCAACACAAGGCCGGGTTACCCCTAACTGAGTAACAACTGACTGAATATGCCATCCCCCGGTCCTTTGGGACCTTTCACCGGGCGCTTGCAATCAATTCACACAATCATAAAGTGTTTTCAACATGAGTAAGTATCTGGGCTTCATACCATGATACCACCCTTTTCCAGAAGGAAATGCACATATCCTAAAGGTCGCTACCCCTCATAACCTTGCTGCATCTTTCCTATTTTGACCATTCCCGAGGTGTGAGGCTCGACGAAGTCACGTCCACAAAAACATACTTTATACAAAGCCATGCTTTGGGTCAACAAATGATCATAGAAATGATCACCAGGATAGACGATCAAATAAACGATCCTATCACAAATAATCAACACAATGATCATTTACAGCAACACTCAGCATGTCACATTACCAAATTGGGAATATATTGCTGATAACATTCAACTACATAACCTCTATGTAACAACCCGGTATTTTGCATCAATTATAATCAACAATTTAAAAGATTAATATTGACACAAACTTCTATTTGAAGTTTTTAAATTTTGAATTAAAATTGATTTATAAATTGATAAAAGAAATTTAGGACTTTAAATAAAAGTTTTCTTTTTATTTTTATTTTTATTTAATTATTTGGCCTTATCCCCTCTTTAATTTCGAACCGGCCCCTCCCCTTTTATCCATTTTTCATTTCGTTCACCAACCCTAACCAAATCACGAAATAATGGCGACCGTTCCTTTCGTTCTCTCTCTGCTCTGGAAATTAGGGTTTCGATTCCGATGGTTGCTCGTCTCTTGTGGCGCTCGCGTTGCTTGCTTCGACATTCGGTTGCTCCCTTAATTCGTCGACACGGTGAGTTTGCTCACATCTAATTCATGTCTCGAGTTATCTGTGTATTTTGTTGCTTGAATTCTTGGCTAATGTTGCTTCGAGTTTTAGTGATTTCTGATTTTTGTTCTATTTCCGTTCCATGACTTTTGAACTTGAGTGAGTTTTACTCACATCTTTCTCTACTTGGTTGTCTCGGCACTGTTTTGTTGAGATGTCGATAATTTCTGATTTTGGCAATTTCGTATATTTGTGTATTGAATTGGATTAACTTCGTGTCCACCACGAGGTTGCCTTCGAGTGACTTCGACTTGTACCTTGCTGAGTTTTAACTTGAATTTATCGACTGTTTTTGACCTGAGACTTTGATTTCTTTTCGTGACTTCACAATTTGACTTCTGGTAAACCCTTGAGTTGTACCACTGCAGACATTCTCAGTCTTGTTGATTACCTTGGCTACTGCCTTGATCATGTTCCCTTTGAACTTGAAGTGGTACTTGTTATAAGCTTATCACTTCGATGTTTGACACTGTCAAACTCGGTTCTGACTTGATAATGTGTTCGTCTTTTATGTGACTGCTCCATTGGGTTGTCTTGATGTCCTGAGTTGACCTGCTGCCTGGTTATGTTAACATGCGTGTGTAAATATGAATTCATTCACCTAGTATTGCACTTTGGTCTTCATATGTACACTGGGTTTGGCAATTTGATTAGTGCTTCGAGTTGCTGCCGTTTCCACTCTTGTTCATGCAGTTTTATATGATGATTATTCTAGTCATTCATACTTTATGTTGTAAACATGTGCATGTTAACAATTGATGTTCACTGTTCATGTCCTTTACTTGGTGCCTTTTGCAGTTTTGTTCACTTTTCTGAACAGTTCTGGTTGCATACCCATTCCGTATTTGTAGTCCTCACTGTCACTGTCCATTTGATCACCCTGATGCAGTTTTCATGTTGAATTCATCCTCTGGTTACTTGGTACATTTCTGTAGCACCACTGCACTTCATAGTTGCCGATCATTTTCATTCATGAATGGTTGTATATCCAAATGACATATGGACTTTGAGTGAATGCTTTATTCATTACTGAGTTGCCATTTCATATGCATTGAGCTTTGGTCCATTGCTGTGTTGTCATCATATTGAACTGGTTTTCTTGTTGTTGCATGCTTGTATCACAGCATACTGCATGTTTTATCTTTGAAGCTTGGCATTTGAATAAATTTTTCTTTCTTTTAAATTTGCAATAGTTTGCTAATTATTTCTTTCGGAAATGTTTGCTGGTTATCACCATGTATATACATACATATATGTATATATATGTGTGTGTGAATGGCATAACTACAGCTCCAATGTGTTCATTGCTGTGTTGTTTTCTTGCCTTCATTTTGTTTGCATATTTAATATGCAGTAACCTGTATTCTTGATTTTGAGTATTTATGTGTACGAGCACTTGTATCTGGCACATGTGTTATGTGCATTTCAGTTGTACTTCTTTTATTGCCTGGTCTGGATTTGTGTTCTGGTTCTTGTTTAAGCACTGTTCACTTTGTGTTAGCATTACACTTGTGTTGAACTCGGTTTTCGAGTTTGACCTTGTGCTCGTGTGTGAATTTTTATTGTGTACAACAGCACTATAGTGGCAAGGCAGTGCACGCAAGCGTGAACTGCAGCCACACGGAATTGAGTTTTTGGGTACGATAGCACTATAGTGGCAAGGCAGTGCACGCAAGCGTGAACTGCAGCCACACAGTACGGCGTGTATGATATTCTATTTGTTTTGACTTATGGATCTTTTTGCGTATTCCTTATGCAGTTGTGGCGAGGCAGTGCACGCGTGCGTGTACTGCAGCCCTACTTGAATTAATATTTTAATTGATATTTCAATGGTTTGAACTGTTTGTTCATTTCAATTCAATATTCTGAATTGCATTCTGATTTGGTTTAATTACTGTCGTCTATTCAGTAATTAATTATTATTTCTTCTGTGCACTAATAACTGAGTTTGAATTAGACTGACCCGAGTATTATTTTCTTTTGAATCTAATACTCGGGTCAGACCGAGTATTTCAGTTTGTAGATATTCAGCTTTGGGTTGCTGCTAGAGCTATGAAGTTCTTTCATATCTTTTGGAGTAGTCGTCGTCATTTGTTGTAGTCTGAAAAATTGGATAGGAAGATATGTATTCATGTATATTATATACGTTAATGTACTTGTATATGTAACTTCTTGAGTCAACTGTGGTAGTTGTATCATATGTACCTTGTCTTATGTATTGTATCAAATGTATTGTAAGTGACATCAGTTATTGTATATATGAGACTTTATGTTTTATTTGTGTTCCGCATTATATTATCTGTGTAATATTTTATATTTTATGTTCTAAACTATTATGAACCATCGTAGTTCGTTTTATACTGGAATTGGGGTATGCCGATGGGAGAAAATAAATCAGAGATGAAAAATGAAAGAATATTTATATTTACATACCACTCCTATCGAGATAACCAATACTAGTGTAAGGCCAACTATTGATGGCCGCTCCTCAACAGCCTTATTCTCCGTGCTAGTTGACAGCACTACACCGTAGTGTTCTTGTCTAGCGTGGGTATAGAGGTGGGGCGTCACAGCATGGTATCAGAGCCTGGGGTTTAGAACAAATATAAAACATAACTTAGATAGTACATGTGTTACAACTGTTTGTCGACGTTTTATCTCTCATATTTGCAAATGATTATCTTTCATTGTTAGGTATGAATTCCTAACGCTTATTCATATGCATTTGATTTTGATTCTTATGTTTTCGGCTTTGATTTGATTTAGCCGATGATTGATTTTGTTCGAATCTCAGCGATTCCGAACTTGATATTTTATGTTTTCCTCGGCTTGATTTCCAAAATGCAGACTTGGTTTGCCGTTGAATTCTTTGATGATAATGTTGAATCGTTTGGTACTCGATTATGGCCATTAATTGTTGACTTCGACATTGACTTGATTTTTATTTTTGTTGAAGTCATTTATGCATTTATGCTCGTTTTGTTTCGTTATTCCAATTGTCAATCGATTCTTCTTTTCCGATTAGTTGTTGTCATCTTTGTCGACTTTGAAAACTTCTATTTCTGGAATTTTTGGATATTCCTACTTTGATGGATTTAGAATCGAATTCTTTGGATTTTGTTCACGTCTTCGAATGTGAATTTTAGTGAATTGATTTGGTTTCCAAATTTAATCGATTTTTGGTTATTTCCCGATTTGTTGCTATCATTTATTAGCAACTTTGATGACCATTTCTTCGGGAATTTTTGTGAACCTACCTTTCGATGAATTCGGTATCGATTTCTTTGGATTCTATTCACGTCTTCGTATGTGAATTCTTGTGATTGATTGTTTTTACAATCATTTTTGTGATTTGTCACTTTAAATATATATATATATATATATATATATATAAACGTTTTAATACTAGTAGTAAATATCAAAACTTTATTTTCAATATCAAAATCTTTTCCTAAACCGTTTTCCGATCTATTAGTATATACAAACCTTTATTTCACTCGTATGAGAAATCTAATTAAACGGCTTAGAAAAACAAGTGGTATGAAACGCTTGCGTTTACTTCATCGGTTAATTTTTGGACTTGTTCGATTGAACCACTTGTGACATTTTTCTAGTGGAGATCTACAATTTGTTCGTAAATATTTAAGTTAAGCTAGTGGTTATGGGACATGAAGCTAAACTTTTATATTCACTAGCTTAGTGTAATTGACACTTCTCGTTGATCTTGATGATCGCTTCATGAATTAGACTAGCAATTGCGCGATGTCTCTTTCATTGCAAGGTCAGACTAGACACCACTTGTGTGATTCCATTCACACATACCTTTCTGCTTTTTGGTTAGTCTTGACCTCAATCTGTGTGGTTCCATTCACACATGCTTAGTGTAATTGACACTCCTCGTTGATCATGATGATCATTCTGATGGTCAGACTAGACACCACTTGTGTGATTCCATTCACACATACCTTTCTGCTTTTTGGTTAGTCTTGACCTCAATCTGTGTGATTCCATTCACACATGTGGGGTAGCTCCCCTTGGTCTTCGGACCGTCATGTGATAGGCCTCTTTCCCTTTTTCTGTGATTTCTAGATTCCTTATGTTAATTTCTGGAAATTTTATGCTTCACCTATTTTTGTGCATTGGTGAATTCATATGTTATTGATTTGTCATGAGTACAAATTTGGGGTATGATACCTCTTTGGATCTTTGAGAAGATTCTTGTGATATTGATTATCTCTTATCGGTTGATCTCCTGTTGATCATTATTTCCATACTTATAGTTGTATGTCAGTATGGGTATTTCATATTTATGCCATACCTCTTATCAGTTGATCTCCTGTTGATCATTATTTACATACTTATAGTAGTATGTCATTATGGATATTTTATGTTATGCCATATCTTTTATTCTATGTCATACTCTGTTCGAGTTTTCATACTCCGTTCGAGTTTTTATACTCCGTTCGAGTTTTCATACTCCGTTCGAGTTCTCATACTCTTATCTTGTGATTTCTGGATTTCTTGTGTAGATTTCTAGAATTTGTGCTTCACCAATTTTCGTGATTTCTATTGATAAGTTTTATCAATTCTTGTGCATTGGTGAATTCGTGTGTTATTGACTTGTTATGAATACAAGTTTAGGGTATGATATCCCTTTCTATCGTTGAGAAGATTCTTGTGACATTTTTTATGAACGAAAATTCATTGGTATTATATTTTGATGCCAATTATTTCGATGAAATTTTGACGTATGTCGAAGTTGCTACTGATGTCACTGTTTTAATCACGTGTTTTAAAAATGGTTTCAAAATATAAATCCAAATTGTTTTCAAAATTTTTACGATTTGCGCTTTCAAAAGAATGAGGAAGCGAATTAAACGTTTCAGTAAAATCGAGGACTATGACCCCTTTCTTTTGCTGATTCGCTTAATTCCGGACTTGTTCATTTGAGAATGTAAATTGTAATTTTATAAATAAAATGGTTTTCAAACTTTTTACAGTTTACGCTTTCAAAAGAATGAGGAAGCGATTTAAACGTTTCAGAAAAATCGAGGACTATGACCCCTTTCTTTTACTGATTCGCTTAATTCCGGACTTGTCCGTTTGAGAACGTAAAATGTTATTTATTTAAAATACACAATTTTGCACTTTCAAGGAAACGATGAAGTGAATTAAACGATTTAGTAAAACTCGTGGTTATGGGTCATGTGCGTTTGCTATTTCGGTTAGTTTCGGACTCGTTAATTGAAAAATTTGTGATTTGAAATTTGATTACTGTTATGGTAATTTCTGATTATCGTTTTGATAATCGGATGTTTGTGATTTTTGATTTATCGTTTTTGATAATCAGATATTTATTGTTTCTAATTATCGTTTGTGATAATTAGATATTTGTGGTTTAATTATCGTTTGTGATAATTAAACATTTGCAATTTGAGATTTAATTATCAATTGTGATAATTAAATATTTATGATTTGAAATTTGATTACCGTTGTGGTAATTTCTGATTATCGTTTTGATAATCGGATGTTTGTGATTTCTGATTTATCGTTTTTGATAATCAGATATTTATTGTTTCTAATTATCGTTTGTGATAATTAGATATTTGTGGTTTAATTATCGTTTGTGATAATTAAACATTTGCAATTTGAGATTTAATTATCAATTGTGATAATTAAATATTTATGATTTGAAATTTGATTACCGTTGTGGTAATTTCTGATTATCGTTTTGATAATCGAATGTTTGTGATTTCTGATTTATCGTTTTTGATAATCAGATATTTATTGTTCCTGATTATCGCTTGTGATAATTAGATATTTGAGATTTAATTATCGTTTGTGATAATTAAATATTTGTGATTCAAGATTTGATTATCCTTTTGATGATTGAATATTTGCTGATTTGGAATTTGATTACCGTTGAGGTAATTCCTGATTATCGTTTTTGATAGTTAGATATTTGTGTTTTCTAATTATCTTTGTTGATAATTAGATTTGCTGATTTTGCTGTTTTAAGATTTCTTTATTCTGATTATCTATTTGATAATCAAACTTTGTTGAGAATTTGGGAATTTCTTTTACGAAATTAAAAGCTTACCTTCTCATGCTCTTATGGTTGTTACCTTTTGTCCATTTATTCCTTAGGATTGCGTGGACGCAATTTCTTTAAGGAGGGGAGTCTGTAACAACCCGGTATTTTGCATCAATTATAATCAACAATTTAAACGATTAATATTGACACAAACTTCTATTTGAAGTTTTTAAATTTTGAATTAAAATTGATTTACAAATTGATAAAAGAAATTTAGGACTTTAAATAAAAGTTTTCTTTTTATTTTTATTTTTATTTAATTATTTGGCCTTATCCCCTCTTTAATTTCGAACCGGCCCCTCCCCTTTTATCCATTTTTCATTTCGTTCACCAACCCTAACCAAATCACGAAATAATGGCGACCGTTCCTTTCGTTCTCTCTCTGCTCTGGAAATTAGGGTTTCGATTCCGATGGTTGCTCGTCTCTTGTGGCGCTCGCGTTGCTTGCTTCGACATTCGGTTGCTCCTTTAATTCGTCGACACGGTGAGTTTGCTCACATCTAATTCATGTCTCGAGTTATCTGTGTATTTTGTTGCTTGAATTCTTGGCTAATGTTGCTTCGAGTTTTAGTGATTTCTGATTTTTGTTCTATTTCCGTTCCATGACTTTTGAACTTGAGTGAGTTTTACTCACATCTTTCTCTACTTGGTTGTCTCGGCACTGTTTTGTTGAGATGTCGATGATTTCTGGTTTTGGCAATTTCGTATATTTGTGTATCGAATTGGATTAACTTCGTGTCCACCACGCGGTTGCCTTCGAGTGACTTCGACTTGTACCTTGCTGAGTTTTAACTTGGATTTATCGACTGTTTTTGACCTGAGACTTTGATTTCTTTTCGTGACTTCACAATTTGACTTCTGGTAAACCCTTGAGTTGTACCACTGCAGACATTCTCAATCTTGTTGATTACCTTGGCTACTTCCTTGATCATGTTCCCTTTGAACTTGAAGTGGTACTTGTTATAAGCTTATCACTTCGATGTTTGACACTGTCAAACTCGGTTCTGACTTGATAATGTGTTCGTCTTTTATGTGGCTGCTCCATTGGGTTGTCTTGATGTCCTGAGTTGACCTGCTGCCTGGTTATGTTAACATGCGTGTGTAAATATGAATTCATTCACCTAGTATTGCACTTTGGTCTTCATATGTACACTGGGTTTGGCAATTTGATTAGTGCTTCGAGTTGCTGCCGTTTCCACTCTTGTTCATGCAGTTTTATATGATGATTATTCTAGTCATTCATACTTTATGTTGTAAACAAGTGCATGTTAACAATTGATGTTCACTGTTCATGTCCTTTACTTGGTGCCTTTTGCAGTTTTGTTCACTTTTCTGAACAGTTCTGGTTGCATACCCATTCCATGTTTGTAGTCCTCACTGTCACTGTCCATTTGATCACCCTGATGCAGTTTTCATGTTGAATTCATCCTCTGGTTACTTGGTACATTTCTGTAGCACCACTGCACTTCATAGTTGCCGATCATTTTCATTCATGAATGGTTGTATATCCAAATGACATATGGACTTTGAGTGAATGCTTTATTCATTACTAAGTTGCCATTTCATATGCATTGAGCTTTGGTCCATTGCTGTGTTGTCATCATATTGAACTGGTTTTCTTGTTGTTGCATGCTTGTATCACAACATACTGCATGTTTTATCTTTGAAGCTTGGCATTTGAATAAAGTTTTTCTTTCTTTTAAATTTGCAGTAGTTTGCTAATTATTTCTTTCGGAAATGTTTGCTGGTTATCACCATGTATATACATACATATATGTATATATATGTGTGTGTGAATGGCATAACTACAGCTCCAATGTGTTCATTGCTGTGTTGTTTTCTTGCCTTCATTTTGTTTGCATATTTAATATGCAGTAACCTGTATTCTTGATTTTGAGTATTTATGTGTACGAGCACTTGTATCTGGCACATGTGTTATGTGCATTTCAGTTGTACTTCTTTTATTGCCTGGTCTGGATTTGTGTTCTGGTTCTTGTTTAAGCACTGTTCACTTTGTGTTAGCATTACACTTGTGTTGAACTCGGTTTTCGAGTTTGACCTTGTGCTCGTGTGTGAATTTTTATTGTGTACAACAGCACTATAGTGGCAAGGCAGTGCACGCAAGCGTGAACTGCAGCCACACGGAATTGAGTTTTTGGGTACGATAGCACTATAGTGGCAAGGCAGTGCACGCAAGCGTGAACTGCAGCCATACAGTACGGCGTGTATGATATTCTATTTGTTTTGACTTATGGATCTTTTTGCGTATTCCTTATGCAGTTGTGGCGAGGCAGTGCACGCGTGCGTGTACTGCAGCCCTACTTGAATTAATATTTTAATTGATATTTCAATGGTTTGAACTGTTTGTTCATTTCAATTCAATATTCTGAATTGCATTCTGATTTGGTTTAATTACTGTCGTCTATTCAGTAATTAATTATTATTGCTTCTGTGCACTAATAACTGAGTTTGAATTAGACTGACCCGAGTATTATTTTCTTTTGAATCTAATACTCGGGTCAGACCGAGTATTTCAGGTTGTAGATATTCAGCTTTGGGTTGCTGCTAGAGCTATGAAGTTCTTTCATATCTTTTGGAGTAGTCGTCGTCATTTGTTGTAGTCTGAAAAATTGGATAGGAAGATATGTATTCATGTATATTATATACGTTAATGTACTTGTATATGTAACTTCTTGAGTCAACTGTGGTAGTTGTATCATATGTACCTTGTCTTATGTATTGTATCAAATGTATTGTAACTGACATCAGTTATTGTATATATGAGACTTTATGTTTTATTTGTGTTCCGCATTATATTATCTGTGTAATATTTTATATTTTATGTTCTAAACTATTATGAACCATCGTAGTTCGTTTTATACTGGAATTGGGGTATGTCGATGGGAGAAAATAAATCAGAGATGAAAAATGAAAGAATATTTATATTTACATACCACTCCTATCGAGATAACCAATACTAGTGTAAGGCCAACTATTGATGGCCGCTCCTCAACAGCCTTATTCTCCGTGCTAGTTGACAGCACTACACCGTAGTGTTCTTGTCTAGCGTGGGTATAGAGGTGGGGCGTCACACTCTAAGCTCGTACGTCTCAGAGAAGGGTGTTAAGCTAAAAGAATAAATTCTCCGCCACCAACAGAAATATATTTGAAAGAAATCTGCTTTATATCTCAATTTGTAATGTCAAACATACAATCCATACAAGTCTGTTCCGGGCTCGAACAAAACCGAAGGCACTTCTCACGAAGCCCTTGCAATCCGGGTATTCACAATCCCGATCGAATTTCCCATCACTTAGGGAATCTCTATACCAGGAGCTACCCAGTGCAGAGACAATCGATAGGTCATCCTATCGCTTTCGCAAATACTCGGTCTTCAACACCGGTCATCAATGCTATCCATTACGTCGTATCACTATTCGGAATGGGTAATCCGAATAACGAGCGCAATAATTTAAAAATAAGTGTAGCATTCAAATTCAGCAAATCACAACAAATACCTTTCAAAGGTAAATATTGATAGTCGGTTATTGAACTATCAATGGATATGCACAACATCACCAGATTCCAAATAATTTTCCAAATTATTTATTTTCCAAAATATATTTACAAGATATATATTTTCAATACTTCAAAAATAAATCAATATTTATTTTTTAAACAAGTTCCCCTTTTTATTCATAAATTCCATAGTGAATTTATATTTCAAAATATCCATGCACATATGATTTCAATTATTCATTTCAATTTATCTTCAAAAAGATAAATTCTCAAAATATTCACTTTATATTGGAAAACATTTCCATACTTATTTATTCATAAGTAATTCACAAATTTTATATATTTTCAACACTTGGAAAATATTCAATATACTTAGATCGAAATTAAGTATATATTTCATTCTTTAAGGAAATCATTCTCTTAACCATATTTATTTGGGTCAAAACGAATGTTGCGTAAAACATCGTTACGAAAACCCAAAATCACTAGTATAGGGATTCGAAATTAAAATAGATATATATAAATCCCAATACTATACAAAACATTTCCTTTCGGAAATCATTTACTATAACAACAGTGTTATAGTCCACCATTTCCTTTTATTTCTCGAAAACGTCTATTTCAACAATAAATGTTGAAATCTATGGTTTCGAATCTTAACACATTTTAAAACATCGTTAGCTCGTTTTAATTCAATTTAAAACATCACATTCAAAACAATTTCTTTAACATATTATTCACTATTCAAAAACGTGAATATACTACGTTAACCAATTTCATCATTTCTATACATTTCATTTTAAAGGATTATTCACAATCTAAAATGTGAATATAACTCCATAAATAAGTTTCAACAATTTACTTATCAAAATAAGTCGTTTGCGAATTTATAAAACAACGTTTATAAACTCCATTTCTATTTATTTTATAACAACTCCTTTTATAAATTCCTTTATTAACCTATTCAATTTATAACTCAATTATAAACCAAAAGTTCACATTATAAGTCAAATGCTTATAAAACGATTATTTTACAAAATCGTTCTTTTAAACTTCATAATTATAAATCTTATAACTTATAAGATTCAATTATTTATCCAAATATATTTTTAATAACTTCACAAAATTTATAAATCTTATTATTTATAAATTTCATTTATAACTTCACCATTTATAATTTTATAAATTCCATTCACTTATGCAATCCATTTTCACTTCATTCAAACACTTATAAAAACTCGTTTTATAATTCAAGTATTTTAATTTATAAGTATCAATTTATAAATACTTTATAAAATCAATTTATACTATTATTTTAAAACATCTTTAATCTCCTTTATACTTTCACCATTCTCTTGATTTATAAAATAATCAAATTTCTTAAATCCTATATTTAAACTTTTTATAATAAATTCAAAAATCCCGATTAAACTATTTTATAAAATCATTAATCCATATTTTCTCAAAAATCAACTTTTAACTATATTTCTCAAAAATCATAATTTTTATAACATTAAAATTTTAACGTTTATTTATTTAAAATAAATCAATTCCAAAAATATTTTATAAACGTATACTTTCAAAAATCACTTTGAAATTCTTTTAAAATTCCAAAATTTGGTCCAATGATGCTACACACCAAATAGTCAATCACGACAACAACGACATCATATATCGATATGATAGTCCATCAAATATCAAAATATTTGAAATCAAATAAATACCGTTGAGGAATCCAGTTGGATCCCTCCAACCTATTTTCCTACATCCACAAACATTAGCACAATACCAATTTCGCTCCAGTACGAAATTATCGCGGTATATGGGATTTAAAATATTATCCGCTTAATAGACGGCGCAATAGGGTCTCATCCGCTATACAAATGCAGGAAATCAATGACTCCAATATATACATATGCCAATATATATATATATATTGCTATTATATATAATACCAATTTCACTGTTCATGAAATATTCGCGGTATATGTTTTTAATAAATAACATCCGCTTACTAACGGCGCATAATGTCTATTTTAACAATCAATAGATATCAATCATCATTCAAACATGCATTCAAATATTTTAAATCTAACTACTTAAAATAAAAATCAAAACTGATTCGATTGAGTGAGAAGTTCTCACCTTGATTTCAATTTTGTTTTAGCGATTTATTTCGAATAAAATTAAACGGACGTTTAATTTTACCCAAAATTCTCACTAACTCCAAACGAATCCAATCCAATTTCATCGCGTAGTGCTCGTCCATACGATTCCAACGCAACTGGTTTCGCACGTTTTCGACCTCGTATGAAAAAGTTATACATTTTTGAAGTTTACACGAAATTTAACTATAAAATTTACAACCTAAATTAACAAATTTTATACCAAAACTAATCCTGGCCGTCCATTGCAGATCCAACGCACCAAACTTCATCACCCTCAACTCACGCACGCTACAGACAATGGAACACGCACATGAACCCACTCATCAAATACTAGGGTTTCAATTTGCACCTCCATCACTCGACGAAACTTCGATCAGGGAACGCCAATAGAAGCGCCTCCATCCCCACCATACTCGGCCCCAAGGCCTTGAAACTCGGTCACCTAAATCGCCTTGAAACGCATGCGCAAACACCCTAGTACGCGGCCCACTTGCTGTCAATCCATCGCACCAAATCCAATCACAACCGTTCAGATTGTAGCTCTCGATGTGCTCTATAATCTTCTAGTTGAGAGTTTGTTGAAACGAGGCTTGGATTTGAAGAAAACGAGGGAGGAAATAGAGAAGATATCCGCCATTCATTATCAAAGTGGCGGCCACGAACGAAAATATTAGGGTTAGGGTTATGTTGTTGAAAGTGAAGGCCATGGGTTCCTTTTATAGATTTTTGAATAAAAACACTATTCATTCACAATTTTTCAACTCCGATTTACGCGTCGAAACTGACGTTCCAAGGGTTTATCCCGATTTCCGGACACAATGGAAGAGGTTTCGGAAGCTAATTCGGACATCTGTGCGAGTTATGGCTACAAACGTTCAATTTAAATTAAACCGATTTAAACGATTTTCTAGGCGTTTTAATTTGTACCAGACAAACGGTAAATCCAATTGACACGAAATTTTAAACCTTACAATAATATCACATTACGGATCCGATGAAACTGGTTTCGTCGAAATCCGAGACTTTTTGAAAAATGGCTATTTTAACTCGCCAAATTAATATTAAAAATAATTCGATGCGTTTCGAGCTGCCACGATCAAACGATAACTCCGATTGACACGAAAATTGAAATCCGGTAATAACTAACTATTACGTATCCAATGGAACTGGTTTCGTCCAATTCTGAGACTGTTCAAAAATTGACTATTTTCACTAGTCGATTTAATATTAAAATATTCAATTTTCACAAATTAACTTTTAATTCGATTTTAAAAGTTCTAAAACATCATTCTAACTCCAACATGATAAAATAAAATTTTACAAATCATTTTCAATCATATTTAGCTCAATTTTCAATTATTTCCATAATTTAACATATTAAATTATTGATTTAATTATCCAATTAAATCCAATAATTCAAATAAAAATTTATTCGACTTATAAATTCACTTATTTATATTTAAAATTAATTAAATATTCAAATTTTAATTACTAAAAATCCTGGGTCGTTACAATCTTTCCCCCTTAAAAGACTTTCGTCCTCGAAATTATCAAGTAAGAAAAATTACAGAATCTATTAACTTTCCAAAATCCATAGTCAAACTTCTTATAATAACTTTACTAAGTTTTCAAATCATACTTAGTTATCTTTTCAAAAACAACTACTATTGTTTAACTTTCAATTCCAAATCCAAAGTTTAAGTTTTCAAAATTTTCCAAATTTTCTCAAATTTTTTCTTACGCCTTAAATTTCCGGAAAAATTGGCCGTAGTCTCCTTTGCGCGGCTCGATCCGAAAAAAAAATGACAGTATATATATCACAAATATACATCTCATCAAGTAATGAGGCATCCCGAAGGGAAAAAAGTGTAAAAGTACGATATTTAATCCGAGATATGTACCTTATATTTTATTAGCGAGCATATACGGCTAATATAGCGCGAAAGCGAGCTCCAAATGCGAAGCAAACGCGATCCGCACCTACTAAACACTCAACAAACAACATGAGAATCATGCATGTAGACAATAGTATCGATATACAACATATAGCAACATAATAACTATACATGTCAACATAGCAAATGTAGTAAAAGCAACAAATGCAAACATCAACCAACTATCATTCATAACCAATATATATTCATTTATATTCTCATTAATATTTAATGAAATAGGTTTTCAATTTAATTCATATTTGATTCATATACAGTGGATGTTCTTACTAACATTCATTTTCGATTAGTTTATATTCACTAATTCATTCAATTTAATTTCTAAAGTTGAATTTCATTTATATAACTTAAGTTCACATTTATCACTTAACTTTATTAATTTACTTCGATACCAATATCAACTTCATTCAATATCTCTTAATTTATATTCCATTTTACAAACATCACTTGTTTTCACTTAACTCAAATTCCAACTTATAAATAAATTCAGATTTCAATTTTAAAGTAAATTTCCATTTAACTTTTAATTCATTTTCATTTACAACTCATATTCATAAATATATTCATACAGTTTCACTTCTTATATATATAAGTTTATTTCACAATTGTAAATCACTTTAATTATAATTCAATTCTTATAATTCTTTTTACTTATACAATTCTTCTTTTACTTAGATTATTCAAACATCTAATCAATCAACTTATATACACTTTAATAATTCTGAAAAATTATTTCTTTATATATAAAATATACTCAAGGTAAAATTATTTCATTTATCCAATTTTAAAACAATATTGTGTCGAATTGTTCTATTCAAGTGTTTAGAGATCCCTATCAACAACGTTAATTACTCGTATTAACCAGAATCTATATACCACTCAACAAACCAATCATCACAATATAAAACAATTTTATATTCACTAAAAAATACGCTCTCATAGCTATTATTACACTCAAACTCATTCTAGTGTACTACTAACTCTATCTCTAATGAGTAATACCCAACAGAACCATGGTTGTCGCTTAACCATATGCTCTGATACCACATTGTCAGGACCCGATTGTTCGTCTTTCGAAAATTCAACATCGATACTCACTTTATCGACTGCCGAGCAATCGAACGACGGAAAACCGAACACTGAGGGTTTAAGAAAAAGAAAAAGACAGAAAAGATAGAAGATGGAGAAAATAGAAAATAGAAAATAGAGAGGAAAGAAAATAGGAAATAGAACGGAACAGAAAAACAACAGAACAATAACAGAATCTCACAATTCGCAGCGGAACAACATATAATAAATAAATGAATAATCTTTAACCAAAGAACTATATCAGTTATTACATTACATCACATTTCATTACATCATATCATCAGAGTGTACAACAACAAACAACAACAAACAGTGTAGCGGAAAAGAAATACTATATACTAGTAATACGTCATGCCATCCAGCTTGCCTCCAGCAACTCCTGAATATCCAGAATATCCTGATAAACCTAACTCTTGACTGCCCGTGTGGAAATTGGTGGGCACCCTGAGTTTAGGTAGGAAAACAATAAACTCCGAGTCAGTCATGTGACTGGTGTGAGAACTCAAAACAGTTTATTTATCTTTAAAATCAAAATAGAGGAATATTTTTAAAGTTAATTCGCAATGCTTTTAAAAATGAGACTACCATAAGGCCTCCTGCACACACACACAATGCAAACGCAGAATCGGAGGAGATTTCTCCTTATGATAGTCAAAGATGCTTGATACGCATTTAAAAGAACATTTTATATTATTACTAGTGCATAGTGTAGGAAAAATTCATTTCGAAAGTAGAATATAAATCTTAGCCAACATAGACATTCCGAACTATGCCTACTATAGCTACCATCCAAACAGTGGGGCGCCACCATAAGTGAATGATAGGTTCTACAACTAATACCGTACAAGATCGTATTGTTTCTTTGGATTTCCAACGAATGATCAGGCCAAGGAACTTCCCATTGCCACATGAGAATGCCTCTGGATGGACATCCCCGAGGACCAAACCGGATCTCTACCAACACAAGGCCGGGTTACCCCTAACTGAGTAACAACTGACCGAATATGCCATCCCCCGGTCCTTTGGGACCTTTCACCGAGCGCTCGCAATCAATTCACACAATCATAAAGTGTTTTCAACATGAGTAAGTATCTGGGCTCCATACCATGATACCACCCTTTTCCAGAAGGAAATGCACATATCCTAAAGGGCGCTACCCCTCATAACCTTGCTGCATCTTTCCTGTTTTGACCATTCCCGAGGTGTGAGGCTCGACGAAGTCACGTCCACAAAAACATACTTTATACAAAAGCCATGCTTTGGGTCAACAAATGATCATAGAAATGATCACCAGGATAGACGATCAAATAAACGATCCTATCACAAATAATCAACACAATGATCATTTACAGCAACACTCAGCATGTCACATTACCAAATTGGGAATATATTGCTGATAACATTCAACTACATAACCTCTAAGCTCGTACGTCTCAGAGAAGGGTGTTAAGCTAAAAGAATAAATTCTCCGCCACCAACAGAAATATATTTGAAAGAAATCTGCTTTATATCTCAATTTGTAATGTCAAACATACAATCCATACAAGTCTGTTCCGGGCTCGAACAAAACCGAAGGCACTTCTCACGAAGCCCATGCAATCCGAGTATTCACAATCCCGATCGAATTTCCCATCACTTAGGGAATCTCTATACCAGGAGCTACCCAGTGCAGAGACAATCGATAGGTCATCCTATCGCTTTCGCAAACACTCGGTCTTCAACACCGGTCATCAATGCTATCCATTACGTCGTATCACTATTCGGAATGGGTAATCCGAATAACGAGCGCAATAATTTAAAAATAAGTGTAGCATTCAAATTCAGCAAATCACAACAAATACCTTTCAAAGGTAAATATTGATAGTCGGTTATTGAACTATCGATGGATATGCACAACATCACCAGATTCCAAATAATTTTCCAAATTATTTATTTTCCAAAATATCTTTACAAGATATATTATTTTCAATACTTCAAAATAAATCAATATTTATTTTTTAAACAAGTTCCCCTTTTTATTCATAAATTCCATAGTGAATTTATATTTCAAAATATCCATGCATATACGATTTAAATTATTCATTTCAATTTATCTTCAAAAAGATAAATTCTCAAAATATTCACTTTATATTGGAAAACATTTCCATACTTATTTATTCATAAGTAATTCACAAATTTTATTTATTTTCAACACTTGGAAAATATTCAGTATACTTAAATCGAAATTAAGTATATATTTCATTCTTTAAGGAAATCATTCTCTTAACCATATTTATTTGGGTCAAAACGAATGTTGCGTAAAACATCGTTACGACAACCCAAAATCACTAGTATAGGGATTCGAAATTAAAATAGATATATATAAATCCCAATACTATACAAAACATTTCCTTTCGGAAATCATTTACTATAACAACAGTGTTATAGTCCACCATTTCCTTTTATTTCTTGAAAACGTCTATTTCAACAATAAATGTTGAAATCTATGGTTTCGAATCTTAACACATTTTAAAACATCGTTAGATCGTTTTAATTCAATTTAAAACATCACATTCAAAACAATTTCTTTAACATATTATTCACTATTCAAAAACGTGAATATACTACGTTAACCAATTTCATCATTTCTATACATTTCATTTTAAAGGATTATTCACAATCTAAAATGTGAATATAACTCCATAAATAAGTTTCAACAATTTACTTATCAAAATAAGTCGTTTGCGAATTTATAAAACAACGTTTATAAACTCCATTTCTATTTATTTTATAACAACTCCTTTTATAAATTCCTTTATTAACCTATTCAATTTATAACTCAATTATAAACCAAAAGTTCACATTATAAGTCAAATGCTTATAAAACGATTATTTTACAAAATCGTTCTTTTAAACTTCATAATTATAAATCTTATAACTTATAAGATTCAATTATTTATCCAAATATATTCTTTAATAACTTCACAAAATTTATAAATCTTATTATTTATAAATTTCATTTATAACTTCACCATTTATAATTTTATAAATTCCATTCACTTATGCAATCAATTTTCACTTCATTCAAACACTTATAAAAACTCGTTTTATAATTCAAATATTTTAATTTATAAATATCAATTTCTAAATACTTTATAAAATCAATTTATACTATTATTTTAAAACATCTTTAATCTCCTTTATACTTTCACCATTCTCTTGATTTATAAAATAATCAAATTTCATAAATCCTATATTTAAACTTTTTATAATAAATTCAAAAATCCTGATTAAACTATTTTATAAAATCATTAATCCATATTTTCTCAAAAATCAACTTTTAACTATATTTCTCAAAAATCATAATTTTTATAACATTAAAATTTTAACGTTTATTTATTTAAAATAAATCAATTCCAAAAATATTTTATAAATGTATACTTTCAAAAATCACTTTGAAATTCTTTTAAAATTCCAAAATTTGGTCCAATGATGCTACACACCAAATAGTCAATCACGACAACAACGACATCATATATCGATATGATAGTCCATCAAATATCAAAATATCTGAAATCAAATAAATACTGTTGAGGAATCCAGTTGGATCCCTCCAACCTGTTTTCCTGCATCCACAAACATTAGCACAATACCAATTTCGCTCCAGTACGAAATTATCGCGGTATATGGGATTTAAAATATTATCCGCTTAATAGACGGCGCAATAGGGTCTCATCCGCTATACAAATGCGGGAAATCAATAACTCCAATATATACATATGCCAATATATATATTGCTATTATATACAATACCAATTTCACTATTTATGAAATATTCGCGGTATATGTTTTTAATAAATAAAATCCGCTTACTAACGGCGCATAATGTCTATTTTAACAATCAATAGATATCAATCATCATTCAAACATGCATTCAAATATTTTAAATCTAACTATTTAAAATAAAAATCGAAACTGATTCGATTGAGTGAGAAGTTCTCACCTTGATTTCAATTTTGTTTTAGCGATTTATTTCGAATAAAATTAAACGGACGTTTAATTTTACCCAAAATTCTCACTAATTCCAAATGACTCCAATCCAATTTCATCGCGTAGTGCTCGTCCATACGATTCCAACGCAACTAGTTTCGCGCGTTTTCGACCTCGTATGAAAAAGTTATACATTTTTGAAGTTTACACGAATTTTAACTATAAAATTTACAACCTAAATTAACAAATTTTATACCAAAACTAATCCTGGCCGTCCATTGCAGATCCAACGCGCCAAACTTCATCACCCTCAACTCACGCACGCTACAGACAATGGAACACGCACATGAACCCACTCATCAAATACAAGGGTTTCAATTTGCACCTCCATCACTCGACGAAACTTCGATCAGGGACGCCAATAGAAGCGCCTCCATCCCCTCCATACTCGGCCCCAAGGCCTTGAAACTCGGTCAGCTAAATCACCTTGAAACGCATGCGCAAACGCCCTAGGACGCGGCCCACTTGCTGTCAATCCATCGCACCAAATCCAATCACAACCGTTCAGATTGTAGCTCTCGATGTGCTCTATAATCTTCTAGTTGAGAGTTTGTTGAAACGAGGCTTGGATTTGAAGAAAACGAGGGAGGAAAGAGAGAAGATATCGGCCATTCATTATCAAAGTGGCGGCCACGAACGAAAATATTAGGGTTAGGGTTATGTTGTTGAAAGTGAAGGCCATGGGTTCCTTTTATAGATTTTTGAATAAAAACACTATTCATTCACAATTTTTCAACTCCGATTTACGCGCCGAAACTGACGTTCCTAGGGTTTATCCCGCGTTTCGGACACAATGGAAGAGGTTTCGGAAGCTAATTCGGACATCTGTGCGAGTTATGGCTACAAACGTTCAATTTCAATTAAACCGATTTAAACGATTTTCTAGGCGTTTTAATTTGTACCAGACAAACGGTAAATCCAATTGACACGAAATTTTAAACCTTACAATAATATCACATTACGGATCCGATGAAACTGGTTTCGTCGAAATCCGAGACTTTTTGAAAAATGGCTATTTTAACTCGCCAAATTAATATTAAGAATAATTCGATGCGTTTCGAGCTGCCACGATCAAACGATAACTCCGATTGACACGAAAATTGAAATCCGGTAATAACTAACTATTACGGATCCAATGGAACTAGTTTCGTCCAATTATGAGACTGTTCAAAAATTGACTATTTTCACTAGTCGATTTAATATTAAAATATTCAATTTCACAAATTAACTTTTAATTCGATTTTAAAAGTTCTAAAACATCATTCTAACTCCAACATGATAAAATAAAATTTTACAAATCATTTTCAATCATATTTAGCTCAATTTTCAATTATTTCCATAATTTAACATATTAAATTATTGATTTAATTATCCAATTAAATCCAATAATTCAAATAAAAATTTATTCGACTTATAAATTCACTTATTTATATTTAAAATTAATTAAATATTCAAATTTTAATTACTAAAAATCCTGGGTCGTTACACTTTTAACCATCCATTTATTTAACATTTTAAACTAATTACATAAATTCAAAATACGCGGTAAGTTGCTTAACTTTATTTTAGAAGTAACTCGATATTTCCTTTTACTTTATATTTATCCAATTCATACATCAATTATATTAATTACCAAGTTACTTTTATAATTCCATTTTTACTTACATTCCCATTATTAGGTTAAATCAACCTTTCACACTACAACTCAAACCATCTATTAACTTATACCATTTAACCTTTTAGAAAATCACTGCTTAACCATTTTAAATCCAATATAAGTCAAATTTCTTTTTTTTTTCTATCGTTTACAATAAATAAAATTTATAAGAAATCATATTTGAAATCAACCACGGGTTCGGATTATATTCACACCTAAATCAAGTGATACGAAAATTACTATTTAAATCCGTAATCAGTAAAATTTTCGGGTTTTGATTATTTCAAACCAGCAATCCCAAGACAAATACAAATAAATAAAATAAATAAAAATCGCTCAGGCCTGTCATTGCAGCCCATAAATTTTTTTTCTTATTCTAAAGTCCGTTGGGGTATGTATCATTTCAATCCATAGTGATTCTACTCTACAGGGAACTTGCAGTGTGATAAACAGAAATAAATAAACAGTATAACATCATATAACATAGCGGATGATGTGATAGGTTTATAATAGGGTTTTACATCATAAAATTCATATCACAGGCAAGTGTAACATGATATAACAATTCTACAATTTCACATTCTATCAATTTACAATTCTATAAGTATGAATGTCAAGCGTAAATACTCACCTCTTCGACGCTAGAGATTTTATTCAAAATAACAATATCCACACACCAAAGAGCGCAAGAAGGCACGATAAGATTTTAGAGAATGTGACAACAAGATTCAATAAGAGAGAGCTTTACACGAGAATATGAAAACAAATGAGATGCGGTAAAGTATTTTTGTACGCGAGTTTGTACTTAACAAAGAATTTTCACGTTAATTAAATGAAAGAACGGCCGGAATTAATATTTGAAACGGCTAGAGAAATTTAAATATTTTATTCCTATTAAATAAAGAGACACAAATGGAAAAGTGGAATGAGATGAAATATTATACGTGAATTGCAAGGCAAATAGGCGGCTAGGAATTTAATTCTTTCCCTTTAGAAATGCACGGCTGTTGATTTGAATGGCTAAGATATTGTAACGACCCGTAAATTTCATGGATTTTGGTTAAATTTAATAAGTTTGTAATTAAATTTAGTAGAGAAAAAATTAATAAAATAAATTAAAACCTACTTATAGTAACGTGAAGTCAATTCAAATGATTTTAAGTAGTGAAAAGAATTTACCTGTATATAAACTGGATATGAGAAACTTAAGAAAAATATTTAAACTAATTTAATGTAATAAACGTTATTAACAGTAAGTGGGATATGATAATAAGAAAAATTGCAAGTTTTGTATTTAAGGGCGAAATAAATATTAATAGGTAATAATTGTTGTAGAGAATAAATTACAAATGTTATAAATTGCATAATGGTGACAACTATTGTTCGTACCAATGCATTTAATTAATAGCAATTTAAGGTAATTCATCATCGCCATTTTGTAAGTTAAGAAAACAACTGAAAATTTTGAAGGTAATATCAATAGAAAGGTTAACTATATGCATAAGATGGAAAGTTGAATAGAATTCTAATAAATGACAACAATGGAAAACGTATACCATCAATGTACGATAATTAGTAATTGCAATGTTGTTGAAAGTAATAAACGCTAAATTAATTATGTAAATGGAGACTTAAAACCTATTTATAGAAATATGAATAAAAATTCAAATGAATTAAGTAGAAGAAGATTCTTACCTGGATATAAAATTTAATATGAGAAATTTATGAAAGTATTAATTTGATTTAATGCAATAAAAGATTTTAAACGGTAATTGGAATAAATTAAAGGATCAAAATAGTGCAAGTTAATAATTTATGACTTGAATGGAATTCCAATTCAATGAAATCAGTTAAATGTTATGATTTGATTTTTAATGAAATATGTGAAAAATAAATGTAAGGATTTGATTAATATATATGTTATTTATTCAGGGTATTGAATAGAATTGGGAATGCAATTGTAATTAAGGGTAATAATGTTGATATTTGCTAATAAATTAAATCTCAATGCAATACCCATAAATGAATGGAATGAAATGAATGTATGTAAAGGTATACTAGGTTATTTATCAAATAGAAGGAAAGAAAGTAAATATCGAATTGATTGATGAATAAATATACATGGAGTAGCAATTGAATGTAAAGTTAATGGTAATTGTATAAAATCAATAATTGAATGTATATAGGTTGTAAAGGTATAATAATAAGTAGAAATTGGATGACATTAATACAAGATAATGAATTGCAAATTTCAGGTTTTTAACAAAGTGTGGATGGAAATTGATTGGTTATATTAATTGAATAGAATTCAAATCGATGGGAAAGGTAAATGGATATTGGGTAATAAATTTAAATGGACTTAAAGAGTGAATTTATTTAATTAATATACAATAAGTGATGATTGAATAAAAACCAATACGCTGTAAACAACAAACTTATAAATGTGGGATTTTGAGTTTTGACAACAATTATTATGAGCTGTATGCATATTTAGTTCATTCAATTTAATTTGTAAATCATTGAAATAAATATAAATTAAATGTCACGATATATGAATTAAGGTAATAATGGGGAATAACGTGAATTTTCTTAATAATATGATAAATTGTAGAATACAACGTAAACTTAAGTATAACCTTTGGATTGAAAACAATTGTTAAAGGTTACCTGTTAAAATTTTGATGGAATTGGAAATAAATGTTTATATAATAAATGCTATCCTTATGGGAAAAGAAATAAAGTGTCCAGAATTATTAAATTTGAGCATATTAAGAAAAGGGGATTGAAATTTGAATCAATTGCAACGAATCTAATAATATGTTACATAAATGTTAAATTAAGGTAACATTTGGAAAATATGATAATGATTTTCAAATTTAACAAGTTGTGGAATTTAAAAAGAATGGAAAAATCAAGATTTCTTTTATTTATTGGAATGAAAAATTTATAATTTGATTTATTGCGAATAAATGAAATTTAATATGGTAATTTGCGAAATAATTAATGTTTGAATTAACATAGAATTTGTTGTTAGTTATTAAAATTGTTTAAGAAATCAAAAGAGAGAAATTTTATAAATTTTAAAATTTGAAATTGGATTGGATTAGTGATTTAATTCAGTTAATATTAATTTATGTAATTAATGGGAAAAATTGTTTTTTTGGCCACTAACTCGGATTTCGACGAAACTAGTTTCATCGGATCCATAACAGTGAATTATAATAGTGTTTCAAGTTTCATAGCGATCGGACTTGTCGTTTGATCGTACGGACTCGAAACGCCTTGAAATTTATGCATTGAAATAAATTGAATTTGGAAAATATTGTTTTTAGCATAACTTCTTCATACGACGGAATTTGAACCTGAAACCTTTTCCATTGAGTTTAAAATATTTTAAAACACCTATTTTTATATATGGGTTTACCCAATTTCGTTCCGGGGTCAGAACGGGGTTTTTGGGCCAATTATCGTTCAACACGTTTGTTTATCGGATCCATCTACTCTATTTCTAACCTACCTATATAAACCCAATTGTAAACCCTAGCCTCCATCTATTATCATTTGTTTGTGCGTTCATTTTCATCAACTCCTCCTCTTCCTTAATGGATGCAAACTCTAGATCTATTTTCATTTCAAAATCAAAGCTAAAATTCAAAGTCCTCAGAAAAATCTCAAATTAATATATGTTGAAGCTCTCGACGAGCGTAATTCAATGGTGTAGTTCGTTTTTCAATTCGACGCATCGTTTGACCAGAAATCATGGTAAAAATTGAATTGGGCGTTTTGACTGGTGAGCCTGATCGAAAAATCATTTCTGGGTTTTGAAGAGAGGACCGAGAGGACTTCATCCATGTAGTTTATTTTGCCAATCGACGGTTGGATCGATGGGAAAATTCGTTAGGGTTTGAGAGTTTTAGTTGGCGGCTGCGTTTTAATTTGGTGCATGCGTTGCTTACTGGAGTGATGGGCCGTGCATGCAGAAGGTGGGGATGATGTGGCATGTGTGATTTTGGTAAGAAATGTGTTTCATTTCTTTTATTTTATTTTTATGATTTCAATCGCATTTATCGTCACAACTTTTGTATACAATATCCGTTTTACGCGCGGTTTCTTTTGTTAGTATCGTATTGAAATTCCGGACTTGATGACGCTAGTTTGGACAAATTCTGAGACGGTCAAATTTTTGGGTTTAAATTGGATTTAAATTCAATTTAAATTCAAAAGTTGAGTTTTTTAACCCACTCACAACTTCTAAACTTTCTTATGTTTGTTAAATTGATTTTTGATACGAGTAGGAATTTATTTATGACCGTTTGGCATGTTTAATTCCTTATCTCTGTTAAACCGCATTTATTTAATATAACTGTTCATTAATTTTATTATTGCATATAAATTGACAGTAAAAATTATTTATTTGTATACAAACTGATAGTTAAACAGTTAATAAATTTATTATTGAATATAATTGGTTAGTAAATAACTGTCATTTATTACCTGCTATAATTTATATGCTCTATATTGATGTTGTTTAAAGTGGATGATGATTAATATTTGGATGAGTGGATGTTGTACTTTATATTGTATAAACTGCAAGTTATCGTGCATTTCATTCATTCGGGATTGCTGTTTGAAATGATATACAACCGCATTTTTATTTTAAATGTCGGATTGAAATGATAAACATCCGTATCACTTGACCATAGGGTAGAAAATTTTATACAGGCACCACGGTGTATATATAATATTTTGAAATGATTTTCTATGGTTTTGTAAATTTATATATATATGGTTTATGGGATATTGATTTGGTTATCGACGAAGGTTATTATATATATAATAATTTTCGGTTTTTAAGTTTTGTATAAATTTGATTTGAAGTTTAAAATAAAGTTTGATTTTAAGATCAAATAAGATTAAGCATATATTTAAAATTTAATTTCTGGAGTTCATTGACTTAAATGAGAATAAGGTTGGAAGATGAATATTAAGTTAAATTGGAATTAAATAAAAGGTTATAATTTTTAAAGGATATGATTTTATAACTTGATTTTGTGTAGAGTGATCTAAATGAATATCAGGTTGATTTAAATGAATATATAATAAACTGAAAGAATTTCCAGTTATGTGAAGTTAAAGGTTTTTCTTAAATTATATTGAATTCATTAAGTAAATATTTCAAGTCTAAATAATAAGTAATTGAATTTAATATATATGGGATTGTCAAATGAGTTTGTTTTGAAATGGTGAAATATTTAAAGCTTTGAAACATAAGAATTGAAATGGTATTTGGAAGTTTAAATCGATATTTGAAAATTGATTTGTGAAATCTAAAGAAGCTATTGTGTTTTATAAAGTAATTTAATATTTAACCATTTAAGAGATGGAAATTTGTTTCGAAGTTATGATTTTCAAGGTAGTATGATTTGAAAATATTATATTCAAGAGTTTTGATTTCTAAGTATTTTACTTTGAAAACCCTATGATTTTGGAAAAGAATATATATTGGAAAATAAAATGACATTATATGATTTTGGGTCTAAATGATATCGTATTGATTTGGGGTTTTAAAAATATAAATGATATCGTATTTATATGGGTTTAAAATGGATATTTTATTCTGGTTTTAAAGTTTAAATTATTTTAAATGACCGCGGTGTTAAAATAACGTTTGATTGTTAAAGAGACCAGGATCGAAAGTTGTCATACTCTCTACCAACTCCGAAAACCACTTTAACAACCGTGTACGCGGTGGAGATTCCAGAATGAAGTAGGTTGGTGGAGGCATTTCCTGCAAGGTAAATACGTGGACCCGACTCCCGTGAGTTGGCATAAGGTGGCTAAAACAAGAGCGATTCTCGCGCCAATGAGGTTATTCCTCTGATCGGACACTCCTCTTCGATATTATACTTTGACTTTGGATTGTTTCAGTGGCCACTTTTACTTTGATTTTTGGGGGAGTTTGTTCGAGGTGGGCGGTAGCTGCGGCTACGCGTTTCGATCAGCCCGGATAGCAATTGGTATATCTACCCTGGCATTTCCTAGTTGTGCCGTGTCACCTACCATACCTAGCCTTTACTACGAGTTTCTATTTGTGTTGTACTTATGGAGTGTCTTCTCGTAGTCTCCCAATCAGGAGATATGCAGGCACTGTATAGACTATTGGCACTATTACGTGTTAAGGTGGAAAATGTAAAGCCTTAACGCTATTTTAAAGTAAGTTTATTGTATAAGTAGACACTATTATAATAGCGCAATATACTATATAGTAAATAGTTTAACGGATCCTTAGGAGATGTAAATCCCGAGCATCTCTTGAGTTACCGCACTCATATTTATTTATTTTAATTTGACTCACATAAGATCTTTTAGTTCGGACTCGAGTGTTTTTGTCTTTTCAAATTCACTCGGGTCAGTCCGAGCGTTTCAGGATTTGAAGATTTAGCTTTGGAGGACGAAGACGAAGATTCGTATTATTATTATTTATTCTATTGCACTACACTCATACTGTTCCGCTGCATTATTATTGGTATGTGTAACTCTGATATTTATTGTATAAAAAAGAATCAATTATGTGTAAACAGTTATATGAACTATATATTTATTGTTATATTTTATCCTTTCGCTGCGAGATTCTGTTTTATTTTATTTCTTCTCCGTTTTTCTTATTTACCCCATAACAATCCGCCGTTCCGTATGGTTTGAATAGGCACGTGTGTCGATTTAAAGAGTGCGAGAAGGCGGGACGTTACATCTGGTATCAGAGCTTTGGTTTAGCGATAAAACTTAGCTTTGTGGGGTTTGACTCATTACTAATAGGGTAGTAATACCCTATGGGAGTCGCTGAGTGTATATATATGAGAGACCGTATTTGTTAGTGTTATAAAAAGGTTTTTATATTGTGTTAATCTGTTCCGTTTTGTATTTATAAATTCTGGTTGATGCATGTGACGCTATGACATCAATAGAGATTTCTAAACACTAAATAGGACAGACCGACATAATATTTGTTTTTAATATAGGTGAATGAAATAATTTTGCCTATTATATTTTCTATATAAAATAAAAATTTTCAAATGATATTATATTTGGTTGCAATAGACTGGTTGTTAGCTAATAAAGTGTATAAATAAGGATAGAAAAGATTGAAAAATAAAATAAATGAAAGTTGGAAATTTAGAACTTAAGTTCCGGGGTTTTGAAATTTCTTCGAATAAATTTTGGAATATAATAATATGTTTATAAGTATTTTCTGATATAAATGTTTCAATATAATTCGGAAAAAATTGTTTTAAAGAAAGTTTTGGATAAAATAAGTTTTGTACTTTCCTCTTTGTCGCTGGAAAATAATTTCGATGATGGCGGCCGCATCATCGACTTTCATTTTCGAGTTTCGAAGGGGAAAGGCCACTGTGGTAGTTCTACTGCAGATTCGTTTTTGAATATATATAAATTTTGAATTGTTTTAAATATAATTAGACTTGTAAGAATATATTTATCTATTGTTTTAAAATAAATTGAAAATTTAACCCGGTATTAAATTCTTAAATTTCCATTAATTAATTTGTTTCAATTATTGTAGTGAAATAAAAGGTAAGTGATTAATAAATTGAAACCTCTAATTTAGGTAAGAGATTTAATGCAAAGTTACAAATGGAAACTAAAGGAAATTTGAAATTTGTAACATATGAAACAAAGAGTAATATTGTTGAGCATTAAATTTAACTAAAGGATGAGATAAAACTTGTATAAGTTCATTTGCATTTTCTTTAACATATATAACTTACCAAATATTTTAAGTTGAAATGTTTAATAGGAAATGTAATGAAATTGTACAAGTAAAAGTAGGTAGTGAAGTATTCAATGAATTTGCTATTATAAGTGAGAATATAATGTTGTAAACTTAGGATATAATTGAAATTTTAAAGGTAAGTAATTCAAATAGATGATTATCAACTTAAGTAAATAAAATGGAAATGCTAAGAAATTAAATGGGACATGAATACTGTTGATAAACAAATATAAATAAATGAGGGCATGCAATAAATGAATAAATAATTATAATGAAATAAAAAGAACTGGCATGACCTGAGATAATGGGAAGGAATAATTGTAAGTAGTAAGTAAAAACAAATGAAACAAACAGTGAATGTGTAAATGAAATTAAAAATTTGTTACAAATAAATGAAAATTATAAAAAAAATTGTGGTGTGAATAAAAAGAGAAATTAAAATATATGAGATGGAACTAATAATAGGCTAAGTCGATTGTTGTCTGAATTGTTGTTGTTTAATTGATGGTTGTTTGGGCAAGATACTTTAAAATTGGTTTGGGTGAATGAATAATCTATTTAGTTTTATCTAAGGCCGTTGAGTAAATGATGCGCTAATAGTTTATTCTTCATTCAGTATAATTTTAAAAGTTTGAACTCGAACAACTATTTGTTTGTTTGGTTGAATGGTTGCTTTGAATTTGGTGTGTATGCTATTGGTCGAATTGATGGTTGTTGTATTGATTGTTGACAGTGATTGAAACCACTTAGATATTTCACTTTATGTAAATCGTTAACTCTTTGTATTTTATAAGTGAAATGCAGGTTATAGAAGCAATTGCTACTGCTTTTGGTTCCATAAAATAAACGTAAATTTCCCGATAAATAGGTACGTTTTCAGATTACGGTTTATAGCGATATTTTACATATTTTCCCATGTAGGGATATATTAATTTGAAAAATATATGTTGTATATTGTTATATTTAATATTATATTTTCTCCCGAGCCTCTCCGTACAAAGGAGACTCTGCCAAAATTTTCCGTAAATTCTGGACTTCGAACATTTTGAAAATGTTTACCAAATTTTAGTAATTTAAAGATTAATTGGTTATAAATTAAGATATTTTATCTAAATTAATTAATTTTATAAATTTAATTGTTGTAAAGTTAATGTTTGAATAAGGTATACAGATTTCTTAGTTCTTCGTTTCCCCTTCTTTTTCCTTTTCGGGGACGAAAAGTTTTGAGTAGGGGAGAGTGTAATGAGCCGTAAATTTCATGGATTTAATTTGGTTAAACTTAATAAGTTTGTAATTAAATTTAGTAGATAGAAAATTAATAAAATAAATTAAAACCTACTTATAGTAACGTGAAGTCAATTCAAATGATTTTAAGTAGTGAAAAGAATTTACCTGTATATAAACTGGATATGAGAAACTTAAGAAAAATATTTAAACTAATTTAATGTAATAAACGTTGTTAACAATAAGTGGGATATGATAATAAGAAAAATTGCAAGTTTTGTATTTAAGGGCGAAATAAATATTAATAGGTAATAATTGTTGTAGAGAATAAACTACAAATGTTATAAATTGCATAATGGTGACAACTATTGTTCGTACCAATGCATTTAATTAATAGCAATTTAAGGTAATTCATCATCGCCATTTTGTAAGTTAAGAAAACAACTGAAAATTTTGAAGGTAATATCAATAGAAAGATTAACTATATGCATAGATGGAAAGTTGAATAGAATTCTAATAAATGACAATAATGGAAAACGTATACCATCAATGTACGATAATTAGTAATTGCAATGTTGTTGAAAGTAATAAACGCTAAATTAAATTATGTAAATGGAGACATAAAACCTATTTATAGAAATTTGAATAAAAATTCAAATGAATTAAGTAGAAGAAGATTCTAACCTGGATATAAAATTTAATATGAGAAATTTATGAAAGTATTAATTTGATTTAATGCAATAAAAGATTTTAAACGGTAATTGGAATAAATTAAAGGATCAAAATAGTGCAAGTTAATAATTTATGACTTGAATGGAATTCCAGTTCAATGAAATCATTTAAATGTTATGTTTTGATTTTTAATGAAATATGTGAAAAACAAATGTAAGGATTTGATTAATATATATGTTATTTATTCAGGGTATTGAATAGAATTGGGAATGCAATTGTAATTAAGGGTAATAATGTTAATATTTGCTAATAAATTAAATCTCAATGCAATACCCATAAATGAATGGAATGAAATGAATGTATGTAAAGGTATACTAGGTTATTTATCAAATAGAAGGAAAGAAAGTAAATATCGAATTGATTGATGAATAAATATTCATGGAGTACTAATTGAATGTAAAGTTAATGGTAATTGTATAAAATCAATAAATGAATGTATATAGGTTGTAAAGGTATAATAATAAGTAGAAATTGGATAACATTAATACAAGATAATGAATTGGAAAAATTAGGTTTTTAACAAAGTGTGGATGGAAATTGATTGGTTGTATTAATTGAATGGAATTCAAATCGATGGGAAAGGTAAATGGATATTGGGTAATAAATTTAAACAGACTTAAAGAGTGAATTTATTTAATTAATATACAATAAGTGATGATTGAATAAAAACCAATACGCTGTAAACAACAAACTTATCAATGTGGGATTTTGAGTTTTGACAACAATTATTATGAGCTATATGTACATTTTGTTCATTCAATTTAATTTGTAAATCATTGAAATAAATATAAATTAAATGCTACGATATATGAATTAAGGTAATAATGGGGAATAACGTGAATTTTCTTCATAGTATGATAAATTGTAGAATACAACGTAAACTTAAGTATAACCTTCGGATTGAAAACAATTGTTAAAGGTTACCTGTTAAAATTTTGATGGAATTGGAAATAAATGTTTATATAATAAATGCTACCCTTATGGGAAAGGAAATAAAGTGTCCAAAATTATGAAATTTGAGTATATTAAGAAATGGGGATTGAAATTTGAATCAATTGCAACGAATCTAGTAATATGTTACATAAATGTGGAATTTAACAAGTTGTGGAATTTAAAAAGGATGGAAAAATCAAGATTTATTTTATTTATTGGAATGAAAAATTTATAATTTGATTTATAGCGAATAAATGAAATTTAACATGGTAATTTACGAAATAATTAACGATTGAATTAACATAGAATTTGTTGTTAGTTATTAAAATTGTTTAAGAAATCAAAAGAGAGAAATTTTATAAATTTTAAAATTTGAAATTGGATTGGATTAGTGATTTAATTCAGTTAATGTTAATTTATGTAATTAATGGGAAAAATTGTTTTTTTGGCCACTAACTCGGATTTCGACGAAACTAGTTTCATCGGATCCGTAATAGTGAATTATAATAGTGTTTCAAGTTTCGTAGCGATCGGACTTGTCGTTTGATCGTACGGACTCGAAACGCCTTGAAATTTATGCATTGGAATAAATTGAATTTGGAAAATATTGTTTTTAGCATAACTTCTTCATACGACGGAATTTGAACCTGAAACCTTATCCATTGAGTTTAAAATATTTTAAAACACCTATTTTGATATATGGGTTTACCCAATTTCGTTCCGGGGTCAGAACGGGGTTTTTGGGCCAATTATCGTTTAGCACGTTTGTTTATCGGATTCATCTACTTTATTTCTAACCTACCTATATAAACCCAGCTGTAAACCCTAGCCTCCATCTATTATCATTTGTTTGTGCCTTCATTTTCATCAACTCCTTCTCTTTCTCAATGGATGCAAATCCTAGATCTATTTTCATTTCAAAATTAAAGCTAAATTTCAAAGACCTCAGAAAAATCTCAAATTAATATATGTTGAAGCTCTCGTCGAGCGTAATTCAATGGTGTAATTCGTTTTTCAATTCGACGCATCCTTTGACCAGAAATCGCGGTCAAAATTGAATTGGACGTTTTTGACTGATGCGTCTGATCGGAAAATCCTTTCTGGGTTTTGATGAGAGGACCGAGAGGACTTCATCCATGCAGTTTATTTTGCGAATCGACGGTTGGATCGACGGAAAAAATCGCTAGGGTTTGGGAGTTTTAATTGGCGGCTGCGTTTTAGTCTGGTGCGTGCGTTGCTTACTGGAGTGATGGGCCGTGCATGCAGAAGGTGGGGATGATGTGGCATGTGTGATTTTGGTAAGAAATGTGTTCCATTTCTTTTATTTTATTTTTATGATTTCAATCGCATTTATCGTCACAACTTTTGCATACGATATCCGTTTTACGCGCGGTTTCTTTTGTTAGGATCGTATTGAAATTCCGGACTTGACGACGCTGGTTTGGAGAAATTCTGAGATGGTCAAATTTTTGGGTTTAAATTGGATTTAAATTCAATTTAAATTCAAAAGGTGAGTGTTTTAACCAACTCACAACTTCTAAACTTTCTTATGTTTGTTAAATTGATTTTTGATATGAGTAGGAATTTATTTACGACCGTTTGGCATGTTTAATTCCTTATCTCTGTTAAATCGCATTTATTTAATATAACTGTTCATTAATTTTATTATTGCATATAAATTGACAGTAAAATTTATTTATTTGTATACAAACTGATAGTTAAACAGTTAATAAATTTATTATTGAATATAATTGGTTAGTAAATAACTGTCATTTATTACCTGCTATAATTTATATGCTCTATATTGATGTTGTTTAAAGTGGATGATGATTGTAATAAATGGTTGATGATTGATATTTGGATGAGTGGATGCTGTACTTTATATTGTATAAACTGCAAGTTATCGTGCATTTCATTCATTCAGGATTGCGGTTTGAAATGATATACAACCGCATTTTTATTTTAAATTGCGGATTGAAATGATAAATATCCATATCACTTGACCATGAGGTAGAAAATTTTATACAGGCACCGCGGTATATATATATATATATATATATATATATATATATATATATATATAATATTTTGAAATGATTTTCTATGGTTTGTAGTGTTATATATATATGGTTTATGGGATTTTGATTTGGTTATTGATAAAGGTTATTTTATATATAATAATTTCCAGTTTTTAAGCTTTGTATAAATTTGATTTGAAGTTTAAAATAAAGTTTGATTTTAAGATCAAATAAGATTAAGCATTTATTTAAAATTTAATTTCTGGAGTTCATTGACATAAATGAGAATAAGGTTGGAAGATGAATATTAAGTTAAATTGGAATTAAATAAAAAGTTATAATTTTTAAAGGATATGATTTTATAACTTGATTTTGTGTAGAGTGATCTAAATGAATATCAGGTTGATTTAAATGAATATATAATAAATTGAAAGATTTTCCAGTTATGTGAAGTTAAAGGTTTTTCTTAAATTATATTGAATTCATTAAGTAAATATTTCAAGTCTAAATAATAAGTAATTGAATTTAATATAAATGGGATTGTCAAATGAGTTTGTTTTGAAATGGTGAAATATTTAAAGCTTTGAAACATAAGAATTGAAATGGTATTTGGAAGTTTAAATCGATATTTGAAAATTGATTTGTGAAATCTAAAGAAGCTATTGTGTTTTATAAAGTAATTTATTATTTAACCATTTAAGAGATGGAAATTTGTTTCGAACTTATGATTTTCAAGGCAGTATGATTTGAAAATATTATATTCAAGAGTTTTGATTTCTAAATATTTTACTTTGAAAACCCTATGATTTTGGAAAAGAATATATATTGGAAAATAAAATGACATTATATGATTTTGGGTCTAAATGATATCGTATTGATTTGGGGTTCTAAAAATATAAATGATATCGTATTTATATGGGTTTAAAATGGATATTTTATTCTGGTTTTAAAGTTTAAATTATTTTAAATGACCGCGGTGTTATAATAACGTTTGGTTGTTAAAGAGACCGAAATCGAAAGTTGTCATACTCTCTGCCAACTCCGAAAACCACTTTAACAACCGTGTACGCGGTGGAGATTCCAGAATGAAGTAGGTTGGTGGTGGCGTTTCCTGCAAGGTAAATACGTGGACCCGACTCCCGTGGGTTGGCATAAGGTGGCTAAAACAGGAGCGATTCTCGGGCCAATGAGGTCATTCCTCTGATCGGACACTCCTCTTCGATATTATACTTTGACTTTGGATTGGTTCAGTGGCCGCTTTTACTTTGATTTTTGGGGGAGTTTGTTCGAGGTGGGCGGTAGCTGCGGCTACGCGTTTCCATCAGCCCGGATAGAAATTGGTATATCTACCCTGACATTGCCTAATTGTGTCGTGTCACCTACCATACCGAGCCTTTACTATGAGTTTCTATTTGTGTCGTACCTATGGAGTGTCTTCTCGTAGTCACCCGATCAGGAGATATGCGGCACTGTATAGACTATTGGCACTATAACGTGTTAAGGTGGAAAATGTAAAGCCTTAACGCTATTTTAAAGTAAGTTTATTTTACAAATAGACACTATTATAATAGCGCAATATACTATATAGTAAATAGTTTAACTGATCCTTAGGAGATGTAAATCCCGAGCATCTCTTGAGTTACCGTATTCATATTTATTTATGTTAATTTAACTCACATAAGATCTTTTAGTCTGACTCGAGTGTTTTTGTCTTTTCAAATTCGCTTGGGTCAGTCCGAGCGTTTTAGGATTTGAAAATTTAGCTTTGGAGGACGAAGACGAAGATTCATATTATTATTATTTATTCTATTGCACTACACTCATACTGTTCTGCTGCATTGTTATTGGTATGTGTAACTCTGATATTTATTGTATAAAGAAGAATCAATTATGTGTAAACATATTTATGAACTGTATATTTATTATTATATTTTATCCTTCCGCTGTGAGATTCTGTTTTATTTTATTTCTTCTCTGTTTTTCTTATTTACCCCATAACAATCCGCCCTTTCGTATGGTTTGAATTGGCATGTGTGTCGATTTAAAGCGTGCGAGAAGGCGGGACGTTATAGGTATGTAATCAAAGGAGTACGTATTATAAAGGCCAGAGATAAATTGGAACGTATGCCCAAAATTAATACCAAAGTAACATATCTTATATTTGTTGTTTCCTATTTGTCTAATAAAATATATGCTAAAAACAATTCAGTAAATAACGTACCGTTTATACAACACCAAAGAAATAAATAAGAAAGTGGATGTAGAAACGTATAAAAGAAACATATAGTTTATTACTTAATTTACAAAATTTATTTGTTACATATCCCTTTGATTTTTTTATTACTTATCTAAGAAAACGGATGTAGAAACATATAAAAAAAACGTATAAATTAATTGCGTTTGACAACATTGTTTATTACTTAATTTACAAAGTATATATCCAAATTAAATGAAACAAAAACGGACAAATGTTGTAAATATATACATAACATGTAATGTTACATATATATATATATATATATATATATATATACAATTATAACGTGATATATCAACCAAAAATATTATTTATATTAATTAAAATAAACAATTTTTGTTAAATAAAACAATTAACGCACAATATTGTAAAAAGCATAACTTTCACAATATTAATCTGATTTCGACGAAACGAAAAGCATTATTCTTGAAATTAAATATATTTTCATAATAAAAGATAAATTTCAAAAGTTTAAATATTTAAAATTTAAATTTAAAAGTCAAAGTTTGACCATTTTGACCAAAATCCACCTTTTTGGAAATTTTCCATTTATTCAGGTTTCGAATTATCATTCACAAAAAAAATCAAAATTTATATTTAAAATAAAAAAATCTATCCATTTTAACAAATAAAATAAAGCTTTTAAATTAGGAATTTCAGTCAAAATAATTAAAATAAAAATTTAAAATAATCACAGAATATAGGGTTGTTACATCTAAGCTTTGATCGTATATGTTATATATATTATATAGTTTTATATAAGCTATGATATGGATGAGTATATATTAATATATATTCGTTGGTTTATATATATATAATGTGCGTAAAGTGTGTGTGTGCATGATATTTTGAAATGTTGCATGTACAGTAAAATATACTTATATTATATTACATTATGGAAACAGTATATTCATTCTTTAAAAGTATTATTATACATTATATATATATATATATATATATAGGTCAAATATTTATATATGTGAGTTGATTCTTCCGCATGAATGTAAGTTATATAAGTTTAAAAGGTAGTCTATATGGTTACGTGGGTATGTGGTATGTTTGTTATATATATATATATACATATATATTTATTAATACAAGTATATGTAAACAGTTGTTAAATATGTTGGTGTACAGGTTTATAATTTGTGTAATATATATATATATGTTATGAGTTATATATTTTATAAGTTATATAAATATATATGTTAAACTGTTAAGTTCTAATGTATGGATTCAAAATTTATTTTACATATATCTGCTTGACTTTAATATTTGAGTTGTAGTTTAAATAATGTTTTTTAAAACACATGTATATGTATATTTAATTTAATATGTGTTTGAACTAGAATATTATTTTGTGTATATATATAATTTTATATGTTATATCTGTATTAATTCACTTATATAGCCGGTCTTCATCAATCCAGTTCTGACTTGATTTCGTCAATTCCTATTATCAGCTTTATCCATCAAATCCGGGTTCAGCTTACTTCACTTTGAGATTTGTTTTTTGGATCGACCGATTTCGCAATTCAAAATCGTAGCTTGTTGTACTTTCTATCTTCTCTAGACTCGAAAGATGAGCAATCGCTCACGATTAACGTTCTTATATTTATTAAATTTGATTTCAACTAAAACAACAATTGAAATATGCTGCTATTAGTTATTTGCATTGCTATATATATATGCTATTATATGTATCTGTTCACCAACGATATCTGACACCATTATCTATTATTTATATTGATGATATATGCCTATTATATTATTATCATATATGTTATCACTCTGCAAGTTCCCTGTTAGTGTAGATTCCGTATGGGTTGAAATGATACATACCGAAATGATCTATAGAATAGGAGAAAATCTTTATGGTTTGAAATGATAAAACAAATTGATTTTCATTGAATTGAATTTGGGATTGAAGGTTGAAATGATATATACCCGTATATATTTAAATTGCGGATTGAAATAATAAATATCCGTTTCACTTGACCATAGGATAGGAAATTATATATACAGACATCGTGGGTCTATATATAAATATTTTCAAAATGATTTCTATGATTTGGAGATAAATATATGGTTTAATAAATATTGATTTCAAGATATTATTTATAAATGTATTTTATAAAGTTTAAATTCTTGATTTTAAAATTTTGTGTTTTGAATTTTTTTAAAATAATAAGTTAGTTTTGAAATTTTAAATTTTAACAAATTACTTATAATTTTACTATTTTGAAAATGTATAAATTAGTTTTGTTATAAAATAAGTTTGATAGTAAGATTTAATTTAATAAAGTTTGATTTAATTTATATATAACATGTTTAAGTATTTATTTAAATTTATATTTTCAAATATAGGGTTTATAATAATTTTTAATCAATTACGTTTGAGAAGATAGATTTGAAATTGATTTGAAAGGGTATTCAATTAAGAATTTTATTTAATTAAATCGATTTGAAAGTTATTGAATTTGAGATTTTTAAAGGATATGATTTTATAACTTGATTTTGGTTTAAGGTGATTAAAGGAATATTTCAAGTTTAAATAAATTGAAGAAAATATTTAATGATTTGAAATTTGGGGTTTTATTTAAATGATATTGGATTTATTAAGTGAATATCCCAAACTAAATAATATTGAAGTTAAATTAAGATATATATGAAATTGTCAAATTTAGTTTTGAAATTGTGGAATATTCAAAGCTTTGAAATATGTTGAAATTGAAATGGTTTATTTTGTGGTTCAAATCTGTATTTGAAATCAATATAATTTGAAATGGTTTATTGAGAAACTGAATTGTATTGAATTGAAATTGATGAATTGAGATTTAATTAAATTTGATTTTTGGTATTCGAGTTGATTTGAATCGATTTGTGAAATTTGAGGAATCTGTTTTATTATATAAATTATTTTTAAATTAAATATAAAACTATTTATATATTTTACTTTTAAATTATTTTATTTTAAATTATTTTAGTAGAAATCTTTTTTTATATAAACTATTTTAATATACTAATTATTTTAATATAAACCATTTTAGTTTATAACCATTTTATATAAACAATTTTATTTTATAAACTATTTTATTCTATAAACTATTTTACTATATATACTATTAGTAATATCTAAACCGTTTAAAGGAAAGTGTTATGGTTTTTCAAAGTATTATGATTTCAAAGTGTTATGATTTCCAAAGTGTTATGATCTCAAGTGTTTTGGTTTCGAAAGTGTTATAACCTTGACAGTGCTATGATTTTTGGAATGGATATGTTTGAAATGGAAATGATATTGTATTGATATGGTTTTGAAATGGAAATGATATTTTGGTTTTGAAGTATACACTATTTTGAAATGACCGCAGTGTTATAATAACGTTTGGTTGTTAAAGAGACCGAGATCGGTTATTGTCATACTCTCTACCGATACCGAAAACTATTTTAACAACTATGTACGCGATGGAGATTCCAAAATGAAATTGGATGGTTTGGTGACAATTCTGTATGGTATTTACGTAGCCCTAACTCCCGTAAGTCAGCTTGATATGGCTAAAACAGGAACTATCCTGGCCAAGTGGGGTCATTCCCCCTATCGAACACATTTCTTCGATAGCATTCTATTGCTTTTGTAATGTGATTGGGTGCGCCCTTCGATTCGGAAGTGTGTCATGAGGTGGGCCGTATTAATTAATGATAACTGAGATTAACAATCATTGTAATCAATGATATTGAAAAGTAATTATTCATTTTAAATAGTAATATTTGAATTTAATTAATCGATTTAATTAATTGTTGTTTTAAACATAATTAATTGTTTAGCTAATGATATTTGGAATTCAGTTAAATCATTTTAATTAATGCTGCTTTATAATTTAATATATCATTTTAATAAATGGTGTTTTAAATTAATCTTTTTTACTAATGAAGTTTGAATTTAATTAAACCAATTAATTTGTGATCATTTGAACTCAACTAATTGTTTTAATTAATAGAATTTAAATAATTTATCATTTTCATAAATGTTGTTTGAGATAACTTATCAATTTTAACTAATGATTATTTTAATTTAATTAATCTTTATAATTAATGATATTTAAAGTTAATTAATAAATTTAATAAAAGTGATTGAAGTAAATTAACTAATATAATAAATTACTTTAATCAACTGACTTAAAGTTAATCAACTGATTTAAAATAGATTTTAAAATTAGTATACTGTTGGTAAAAGTGTTTAGAAATAATTATCTATTTTATTAAAGATAATGGATTTGTTTATTTAAAAGAGATTTTAAATGTGATTAATTATCTTCCGAGATAATTAATATTCTTTTAAAGTTGTAAAAAGGAATTGGAACTCGATTATTGGGATGTTAAGTTGGATAATATTCTGGGAGTTGTTTAGGCCTTTGGGGTCGCGCACTTAAAAAAATTATTCTCTTAATGTTTTAACAATCGGGAACTAAGTCTAAAAGTCTTTTACCAATATAAAAATCAAGCACAAGTTCAGTTTGTTTTTAAAAAGAAAACGTTTGATTCATTTATGGAAATGAATTATTTCTATAAAGCGAATCACTTATATGGAAATAATTTATTTGTATAATTAGCACTAAACATCGAAGAAGTAAACTTGTTGCTATTTCAGAAGTAAAGAATAATTGTTGAACATGATTTTGAGGTAACACTATCTCGACTTGTCCGATACTATTGTTAACCAAGAAAAAGTATAAGTTTGTATTCAATGAGTGATGAAAAGTATACAAGACTTAATTTCCATATACGATCGTTTTATACCTCGACGAATATTATCTCTGCTATCGGTTAGTCCAACTTCTTTATTATTTTCATTCTAAGCCGTTTTATTGCTCCGTTGAGCTTTGTTATCCTTTATCGAAAATGACTAAAACCAAGGCATGGAAAAAGGGGGTGCATCCTCCAAGTCATTATTGTGCTTCATCATGCTAATACGATTTATCGCTCCTTCTGAGTTTTGATATCCAACATCAGAAAAACTAAAACCAAGGCTCGAATGGGAGCAAAGCCATGTGGGTGGCACCCATCGGGATATGTTCACATCATCTAGAGAGGTTTCAAAACGCATGCATTGATGTGAAATATCGGATGTTTATATGAAACGGGGTCCAGCTTAGAAGTTCCCGAGAGTGTTGGGTATGCTCTAAAGTATATTTTATCTAGATATATACTTTTGTGGAAAGATGGGAGCACCCTCCTAGTTATGCTGGATAAATTCATTTCCTTATTTGATTCGAGCCTTTAAATTCGTTATTCTATAATTGCAACGGGAAAAGCCAACCACTCTTCACGATGTTTGATTATAATTTTTCAGTCCTTTCTATTAAGTTTGGACAGTTATCTTGTTTTTCCACTCTACCTAGTTAAGATTTTTCTTCGATTATTTTCGTTCTTCCAAGTCTGATTTTAATATTGTATATGCCCATTCTTATTTAGATTTGTTTCTTGATATTTATTTCTGCTGCTGCCTGTATGAATGTTATTATTGTGCGGTAAAAACCCGTTCCACATTAGCGCCGTAGTCTCATAGAACTTTTATATGATCTCCATTATTCGAGTTATCTTACACCGGTATTTCCAAACTGATCCGAGTGTTATTTATTATAATGCTTGAGTCAGACCGAATATTTTATTAGGTTGGCTTTGGAGATATGGAGATCTTGGGGTGAAGCTGGAGATTCGCCTATTGTAATATTTTTATTTTCCGTTGTATTATACATTATCCCTATCAACATTTGTAAGGTCAGGATCTTATAACTGCCCAGCTGATAAGGTTTGTTTTTTACTCTGGTATACTCTGTATTTTGGAATGACAGTTTCTACCGTCATTGTTATGATATATATTGTTAATTCCGCTATGAGATTCTGTTTTCTCTGTTCTCTTTTCTTTTCATTTTATATTACCCTAAAAAATGCCCTTTTTTCGATTGGATGCGTGAAATTGGAGCACAATGGTGGTGCTCGGTGTTGACTTTCGATGGAAAAATGTTCGGGTTGTTATATTTGGTATCAGAGCGCAGGGTTAAGCAAGAATCTTGGCTTTAGTAGTGTGACGACCCAGAATTTCTAACAATTTAAATTGGAATATTTAATCGATTGTAAATATTTAAAAAGTTAGTTTTTAACTTGAATTCAAATATATTATTAATAGCAATTAAGTTACTAGATTTAATAAACTGAAATTGGATAAATTATTGAATCTTCAGTTTTAAGCTTGTTAAAACTAATTTGAAGACCAACAAAGTTTATATTGATAGTTCTGGAGATAATAAAAGCTTTTAAAATTAAAATTTGAAGTGATTTGTTCGTTTTTAAAAATTTATCGTTTAAATTGAAATTAAAAATAGTCTTCTGAGGCACAGTCTCGGAATTCGATGAAACTAGTTCCATTGGATCCGTAATAGTTAGTTATTATCGGATTTCAATTTTCGTAGCAATCGGAGTTGTCGTTTGACCCTGGCAGCTCAAAACGCATAGAAACTATTTTAATACATTTAAGTTAAAATTGGTCGTTTATTTCCGTAACTTGCGCATATGATCGAATTAGCCTTCGAAACCTTTTCCTTTGCGTTCGAAATAGGTGTATAACTTTATAAATGCCTAGCAGAACAACTCGATTGGAGGTCAAGCTTTTGAGTTACATTTATCATGACAATTTGAATTTAAAATTAATATACATATTATAGTCAATGGCTGAGATTTCTTCCCATTGGCCACTCTATTCCTGAGCAGTCGACCCACTCTCTGCAAAATCACGTACCCCTTGTCTTCCCTCAGTATCCAAAATCAAATCAAGGTCGATAATTTTTTGCTTAAATTCGAAACCATGTCGTCTCCATCTATTTAGTTCCCTCGTCCCTCAATACATCAAAACCGAAAAAAATATAGATGACGTCCATTCCTTCCATTTCATAAACAAATCGATTCAAGTAAGGAATGTTCGAATGGAATGGAATATTTTCGATTAAAGGAAATAGGCGAGTCACTTGTCTTGTTCAATTTTGGAGTCGCGGCAGGCGGCCACGAACGCCGAGAAGGGGCGCGAGTTGAATGGCGAGGTTGGAGGTGTTCGAAGGGGATCTCGATTGGGGGGAGGCGCCAATGGTCATGGCACTCGAGCTCGAGATCGCGGCGTTTAGGGTCTTCGGCATCTCGACTTTGAGGGGACTTATGCTTTCGCATCGCGTGCGTGAGTAGGCAGGTCGAGGCTAGGGTTTGGTTTCACGCGATGGTGGATGCGTCGGCAGTGTGGTTCGTCGCATGGAAGGAGGGTTTTGGCTAGACGAATTCGAGGGTTAAATTACAGGTATATCACCCTATTGTTTTTTTTCACTAAATTGAATAATCATGTGCAGGAAATATTGATAATAATAATTAACTTATAAACTGTTTAAAAACTGTTTTCCTGTTCGAGTATGTAACCTGATTTCAAATGTCTAAATTTAAGCATTACCTAAGTTTAAACTTATAAAGAGATTGCTGATTTTTATTTCACTTATCAGTATTGTAACAGCAAGGCAATTGCAGTTTTGTTAATTTAATAAATAAATTTATAAAGGTTGAAGAAAATACACACACACGTAAGGTTTCAAAAAGGGCATTTGTATAATTAGATTTTTGAAAATCAATAAGGAATATTTTCATAAGTATATGTATAATATAAATAATTTCAAAGGAAAATAAAATACAAATTTCACATATTTTAACCGACCAGGTATTTTAAAAATATGTATTTAGGGTTGTTGATTTATTTAATAAGCTTACTTAGTTATTTAGTTGATAAAAATATTTTATCAAAAAGGAAAATTAATTTAAAACTAAAATTTTTGGTTTGGATTAAAATAAATAATAATCGATTTTTCGACCAATTAGAATATTAATAAAATCATCTAATGCTTTTACAAGGTCCAACTATGGAGAAATTAATCGCGATGGGAATGGATTGCAAAACCAAAATCAAAGGTGAGTAGACCTCATGCTTTTGGATTTTTATTTAAATTTAAATGGTTAAATTTAAATGATTGGTTGAATGGTTGAATTGAATTGATGTGCTATATTATATAGTAATATATAGTATATATTGGAGTGATTGATATTCTATGATGGATATTATTGGTAATTTGAGTATTGAATGATGTGGTTTGCTTGAATATTTTGGTACCCCGAGTTATCAAAATATATAAAATTGGATTTTTGAAAGAAATATAAGGGTGAATATTGAAAGTGAAATAACTATAGAACAAAAATAAGAATGAATTGGAAAGAAATGAAAGTGATATTTAAAAATTGAAGTTAAATTGTAAAGTAGAGAATTAAAACAAGTTTTGAATCAGAGTTAAATCTGGAATTCAAGAGTTAATCTGGGTTCTTAAACAAATAAGTTTTAAAATTTGAATTCTTTTTACAACTTGAATGTTAAAGTGAATTCTTTTTAAATTGATTGAATTTAAGAAAAAATGAATTTAGTTTTAAATTACTTTAAACTTCTTTATAAAATGAGTAATTAATTTATTAAATAAAATAAATAAAAAGGTAGATTATGATAGGATAAGATAAATCAAGAGTGGTTAATATTTGTGGTTTAATTAATGATTAATTATTTAATGTAATTAAGATTACTTATTGATTTTGGTTAAGAATAATTAATATTGTTAAATTAATTAAAGTTAATTGTTAGAATGTAATTGAAGGATAATTAATCCAGGGTGATTAATTAAGATGAATAATGAAGGGATGATTGATTAATTGATTTGAAATGAATTAATGTTAAATGAAGAAATCTAAGTGATTGAGGTTAGTAACTCAATCAGGATTAATTAAATTAAATTTGTATGTGATTAAGCTTTGCTAATGAATAATTGAAAGGTATTGGATGCCTTGAATGAGTCTCGAAGAGATCGGGGTCAGGTATTAGGAAATACCCGAAACCACTTCGAATTTTTATAGATTGATATGTGAAATCTATAGGCTGGAATGAAGTGATTTAAATGAATTGGACTATTTAAATCTAAATTTTGGTACATAGAAAATGGATGTGTGGAATAAGTGATGTCTATAATAAATTGTGACTTTGTAAATTGATACGAGTTACCCTGGGTTTTAAATAAGTTGTATGCTTTTTATTCCATGTTGGATGGTTTACTCACATTGGTTTCCAACCTGACCCGGGTGTTACTTTGATGTAATGCTAGGGTCAGACCGAGTATTACAGATTTTCAGGTAAGGACGTTTTGGAGCTCAGGAGGCGAGCTGGATGGCAAGAACGCATAGAGTATTTCCGCTGTATTATATTATTGTTTATCTGAGACATGATGATTGTGTATATCCAGTGTCTGTATATATGTGTAGCTCTGGTATACTATAAATGTATTTTGACAGATACAGAATTCTTTTGTAAACTGTTATTATTATATTTTATCCGCTACGAATGTGAGATGTTGATGTTTCTGATCTTCTTCTTCTTCTATCTCTTTCTTCTTTTTCATAGCTATCTGGAATTTTCGGGATTGAAAATCTCCGGGTCGTTACAGTTGGTATCAGACCTGAAAGGTTAAGCGAGAACCTTGGTTCTGGTGGGAATTACTCATTAAATAGAGTCCGCAGTACTCTAGAATGAGTTGAGTATATATATATGAGTGCGTACTTGTTATTTTCTTATATAAAGATTTTAAATGATTTTATATAAAAATATATTTTGATATATGAAGCAATATTTCCTTCTAATAAATATTAAGGTGATTAGATGTTAAATTAATGGAATTAAATTAAGAAGTAATATAATACAACCAAATTGAAATCTTGAATTGGGATTAAATTAAGTGGTAACAGAACTACAACCAAGTTAAAATTAAATTGATTGAAAATGAAATTCTAGAATTTGAGCTCAGAAATTAAATTGTTTAAAAACTTTTTATAAAGGTTAGTTTGGTTAAAAAGTTAAACCAACCTTTGAGAATCTAACTCGAATTTATACAATTCGAGATGGTTTAAAATTGAGATTGACATTGAATTAGTTCAAAATTGAATTTAATTTAAATTAATTGGATTTGTGATTGAAGATGGACAAGTTTAAAATTTTAAATGGAAAATTTGAATTGGATTGAATTGAAATGATTGAAATTGAAGTGGGTTCAATTGATACTAGTCCAAATTGATTGGAATAATTAGGGATTGTAATTAAAGTTGAACAGGTTTAAAATCAAATGGAATTTGATTTAAAGTGGGGAAAAATCAAGATTGATTCAATTTAATTGGGGTTAAATCAATTTCAATGGAAATTGAAGTTATTCAAATTGGAATTGAGTCAATATAAATGGAAGTGGAAATTTAAATTGAATAGATGGGAAAGTGAACAGTTTTGACTCTAGACTATTTCCAATATAAATTGTTTTAATATAAACTTATTTTTCCAAGCTATTTAATAAATAAAACCTTTCTTTTTTAAAGCCAAATTATTTTATATTTATTTTACAATTATTTTTGGAGCTATTTAACAAATTTTCAACTGTTTTATAAACTACTCACTATTTTTCAACTATTTTACAAATTGATTACTATTTTACAACTATTTTGCAACTATCTAAAATTTCTGAAACTATTTAACTATTTTCCAACTATTTTATAATTAGTTAACTATTTTATAATTAGTTAACTATTTTACAGCCATTTTGCAAACTAATTATTATTTTTTAATTACTTACCTATTTTTAAAATTTTCAAGCTATTTTCTAAATATAATCTGGTCGGAGTTCAAACTATTATTGATTAAATACCCAACTGAGATAAGAATTGAAGTGATAATCCAAATGAGGATTAAGGTAAATGTGAATAAGTGAATAAAATCGAAGTGAGGATGGATTGAAAGGAAATTGATTTGGCTAATAATCAATGAAGTTAAATATGTAGGATGTACGTATATTATTCTATTCGCATAGTGATTTGATCCAGATTCGAGCACAGAATTTCGAGATAGTTATATCGATCCGAGTTGGGATTTTTCACTCGATTTTCGACGGCAAATCTGGATATGGATTGTTGATTGGTTCTTGGTATTCTCTATCATTGTTATGACTATGCAAGGAGAATGACGGTTGCTGGTCAAGAAACCAGATCTGTGTCCACACTAGGAAGTCGGGTAGACGATACTAGTTCGGAAGTGAAATTGTGTGATTGAGTGAGCGATCAGATTGGCATAATGTACGGATGATAAGTGTACATCGTACGGCTTTGAATGAAATTGATAATGAATTTTTTTGAATAATAAATGTGAAATGATTTCTTTTGAAATGAAAGTGTATTTTATGAATTATACAATGGAAAAAAGTGAAAGTTGGATATTTTTATGATGATAGGTAAGATGGAAACAACTTTATAAAAAAAAGTAACCAAATTTAAGTATTTGATTTTGAATGGACAAATTTATATATCTTTGTTATATACAGTAAATCTTCCTTTGTTGAATCTATTCCCGGAAGGAGAGGATTTTGAAAGTGTTTGAAGTATAAAAGGAATTTTATACAAGTTTGAAATGATCCAAAGTTTTAAAAAATTATATATATCTATCTATGTGTATAAAGGATCTTATGAGGATATTGGACAAAGGTTTTGGGAACCTTTTGATTTGGAAAGGCTTTGATTTTTTGGGTAAAATCAATATTGGAATTTGGAAAGCCTAGTTTGAGAATTATCGATTTTGGGATAATCGATTTTGTGTAAAGGAGCTTTGTATGAGATCATACTAGGCGTATGATTTGAAAGATACTATATATGTATAGTATAAAGTATTTTGACAATGACTCTGGGAAAAAAGGCTCTCCCTTGAAATGAACTTCTCAGGAGTGCCACTAGGTGGTGCTGCCTAGAACCCTAAGGGGGGGAGGTTCTAAAATTGATCCTGTGAGGAGTTCGGACAAAACTAGCTCCTGAGGATTATGGGTAGTGTGTAGCGAAAGTCGAGGGGCACTGATGCCTATAGATGCATTTGGGTTATGCTGTGAAGACAGTGTAACTCGATGTCACTGCGATCTACTGCAGACCATAGCGAAAGTCGTGTGTGCCGCTAAGAGCCAACGGTCTACGCTTTAGTTTATATCGGTAGACTGCGGCCTATGGCAACATAGCGAGGTCGTGTGTGCCGCTGAGAGCCAACGGTCTACGTTTGATTTTATATCGGTAGACTGCGACCTATGTTGTAATATCCCGGAAATTTGGACAATATAAATTCAATAATCTGTGTTTAAATTTATATTGAATTGATAATTTTTGTTGATAAATTTGAATTGATTCTATAATCTTCTTTATTTAAATATTTAATTTGTGAATTTATTTTTAATAAGCTAATGAATTTATTTTCTAATTCATAATGTATATGTATTTAGATATTCTAAATAGATAAGTTGTGTTTAATTAAATTACTATAACATAATTTTAATGTTTTGAAAATAGGAATTATGATTTTTTTTAATTTAAGCTTTTCAAATAAAATATATATATATAATATCTAATTAAATAACTATATGATTTTAAATATGTAAGATAAATATTTTATTGGTTTAAAATTTCATTTTAACTTAAGTTTGTATATTAAAATATGTTACAAAATATTTGTGTTATTCTTTTTAAATTATTAATTGATAATTTTGATTTGTAAATTAATTTGAAATTTAAAATACAATTTAAAATGTGAACATGTATTCATGTAAGTTGTTGTAACCTCTTTTATAAATTTATTTTAATTATTTAAGGGTATCTTTTTCAAATGATTTATTAGTATGCTATTTTATTTATACTAACAACTTGCTTTATTCTTTAGAAATTATTTAAATACATAACTATGTATAAGAACTAGTTAACTAAGTTTAAAACATTCATTGAGCTTAATTTTTTCTTAACAATTAATTAAGATAACAAAACATTTACAAAGACATGTGTAAGTTTATCAAAGCATAGTTAAACATGTGTTAAATATTTAAAAGAGTAAATTAACAAGTGTCCATCCTTTTAACAAGTGTCAAATTTTATCCTTTGTTTTTCTTTGTTTTTGATAAATCATAAATTTAGTATTTATAACATTGTATTCTTCCATTCCTGATTTTTCTCAGTTCCATTTCTTAATTAAAGAAACATTTCACACCAAAGTAATCCTCATTTTATTGAAAATCAGTAAACAAAAACTCCTCAAAATACAAATTTGCATCCTCCAAAATAAAACATGCATGCAACAATTTCAAGCTAACACCAGTATTTCTCAAATCCCATCCCCATTTTCAAACCTGCATACAACAACTTTAAGCAAGCAAGATGTTTGCATTTTGTTTCTTCAATCTGGAAACAAAAAGGACCTGCATGCAACAAACTAAAATATGCATTCATCTGAAATGCAAGATTCTGCATTTCCAATCAAGTTTGTAGACCTGCTTTTTTTCTAAAGCCTGGAAATAGGCTACCTGCATGTAGAACCTAGGGAATTTGCATCTGCAACCATAAAGCAAGCAAATTAAATCAATGTTATCTGCATGTTCTTGCTTACTGAAACAAAGGCCTGCATACATAAATTTTTCAAAGTTGATAGCATGTGAAAGCAAGGAAGTCTGCATTCATCTATTTCTTAAAATCTGGGAAAAGACTACTGCAATTTCAAGTTTGAAGCCTGCATGTAAGAACTGAAAGCATCATTTACAAATAAAGATTAAAAGCATTAAATATGAGGGTCTGCATTTCTTTGCATCTGGAAGCAAGGGCCTGCATTTCATACATTTTCAAAATCTGGAACATGCAATTGAAATGGTGATCTGCATTTTAGCCCAGGTGAGTAACTCATCTTTAAAAAAAAACTGTTTAATAGGCAAGTTGTGCATGCTTTATAAATTACAAATGAATATTTTACCTTTAAGTATGTGTCTGTAAACAAGATGATGACTGTGCATGTGTGTTTTCAAAATTTCAAACTCATGTTTGATTCCTGAATTTTTCCTTTGACTTATTTGTTGACTAGGACTTAAATTTTTGAACAAATCATGTTTATTTTAGAATGGTGTAAGTTCAAATTTTATATAAGTTAAGTATGATTGTCTGTAACCTGAAAAAAATCAAGTTACACAGAACAAATTTGCCTAGAGTTTATAATTTAATGTTTCGGGTTTATTAATAGAATCATTAAGTGAATTCAAGAATTTTAAAACAAAAATTTCAATTTGTAGTGCTATAAATAAAGTGCAGTTTCAAATTAACTGTATTTTTCATTTTGGTCAAGTTCAGTTGATCCTTGCAATTGAATTGGTTGAATTTGTTTCTGGAGGTAGTTTATCTATCATAGATTATAGGAAAATTACTAAAGTGGATTGAAATTTTATTTTGGTGTTATAATTGGGATTTTAGGTGTAGAACCCTAGTTTTACTAGGTTTAAGGAAATTGGGTGCTGCGCCTTCAAAAGTGAATCGAGTTCAAAGATCTTTTGGGTAATGGTAGATGGTGTATTGATGAAGTTATCGCCAGAGTATGGATGGTGATGGTGATCGGAGATGGGAGATATTGTCGTTGACAGGTCAGGCATGGAAATGGAGTATATGTTCCAGGTTTTGGTTGTAAACTTGAATTTTAATTCAAGTTGAATTCAGGGGATCTGGGGGTTTAAAGTTGAAGTGTAGTCACTAATCGATGGGGGATGGCCAGAGATGATGGTCAGAGGTGGCCTGAGATGGGTTAAGTGGTGCACAGGAAGGAGTTGTGCAGGTTTCTGGTGATTTTTGGTTGCAAGGTTTTTGTCTCGGGATGGTCTCGGGTTAATTGAGGGGAAACTCGAAGTAAGTGTGGTACTGACTCGAAGTCAAATAGGGAGGTTCGAGTGTATTGGTGTTTCAGGATTTAACAAAATAGAAACCTGGTTCTGTTTTAAGAAATTTAAAAAGTCAAGTTTAAATTTAATCTGGAAATTGAAATTAGGATTTAAACCTGAATCTAAAGATGAATTCAAATAGTTTGAATTCTGATTTTGAAATAATTTGAATTAAGAAATTCAAGTTTGGTTTAAAATAAAATAAAAAAAAGAAACAGGAAACCTGTTTCCAGTTTTATAAAATTTTTAATAAATGCAAACTAAAATTTTAACTTAGAATTTTAAAACTGAATTTAAATATGAATTCAAATAAGTTTGAATTCTGTTTTTTTTTGAAATAATTTAAATTCAGAAAAATTTCAAAGTTGGTTTTTAAATAAAACAGAAACTGTTTTCTGTTTTTAAATGTATAGGTAAACTTTAAATTGCAAGTGGAGATTTAAACTGAGTTTTAATCTGAAATTTGAATATGAATTCAAATTAGATTGTCTGAGATTTGAATTCATTTATGTTTTTAAATTTAAATTTGATTTCAAACTCACAAGTGTAAATGCATATGTGTTTTGCATTTGAATTGGAAGGTTAAATTTTAAATTAGAAATCCAAAGTGAATTCAAATTTGGGTTTTTAAATCTGGAATAAAATTCAAACTTCATATTTTTAAAATAAAGGTTTAAATTTAAATTGCTTTTGAATGATTAAATGATTTGCATTTGAATTGAGGGTGTAAATTGTAGGAAGAATTTTAAAGAGTTAAAACTAAAATGAGTTTAGAAGTTGTATTTCAATTTTGAAATTTTAAAGTAATTTTTAAATTGATTTGAATTTAAATTTAATTCCTTTTAAACTTATTAATAAAGTAGATGTTTCTTTTAACATATATGATAAAAAGCTTTGAATTTTTTTAAAATCTTATTTAAGATAAATTTGAGTCTTAAGTTTAAAATGAAGTTAAATAGAATTTAAATTTTAAAAAACATTTTGTTTTTAAATGTATAATTAAATAAAAAATGTTTATCTAAAAGATAAATAAAATTAAATGATTGGATTCATTAAATTATTTAGATAATTAAGATGAACAATTATTTATTTATTTAATTAATTATGTGGATGTTTAATTAAGTAATTAATGATTTTTAAGTTAATTAATTAGATTTGAGATTAATTAATTAAGGTTAATTAATCTATAATTAAGGATGGTTAATTAAAATTTAATTAATGATTAAGATTTTAATTAATACTTAATTAATTAATAATTAGTGATTAATTAAGTTGTAATTCAATATTAATTAATTAATAATGATTAATTATAAGTTAACTCTTAATTAAGTAATTAAGTAATGTTAATGAAGGTCATTAACTTAAGATTATTTAACAATTAATTAACGTGATTAATTTTTGATAATTAATAAGATTAATTAATTAATAATAATCAATTGTTTAAGTTAATTACTTAATGGAAGTAATTAATGAATTAATTACTTGGTGTAATTAATTTGATTAATGTGATTAGTTTAGATTAATTAAGTTAAACTAATTTAAACATTTGTTGATTGTTTGATAATTACTTTATGTAATTTATGAATTTGTAATTACTTAAGGAAGTAATTAATTAATAATTACAGGATGTAATTAAAGATATTTGATACAGAAGTAAATTGGATTTAAATTACTTTGAAATTAATCAAGGGGATTAATTTAGATAATTAATTAAGAATAATTAATTATGGGATGAGTAATTAAAGTAGTTAATTACTGAATGGTTATTAATCATGGGTGATTAATATTTATATATGGATTAATTTCAGATTAATTACTTATGTAATTAATTTATATTTAGAGATTTATTAATTGTAGTCAGAAATCATTAATTAATTAGTTAATGATGTAATTGGGAATTGATTAATTAAGGTATAATTAATAATGAACAAATAATTAATGTAATTAATTTTAGTTAATCAATTAATTTAGTAATTATAAGTTAATTATTTGCAAAGGGTTTAAGTAATTAACTTGTGTGATTAACTCATAAGCTAATTACTTATTGTAATTAGAGATAGTTCATCAATATTAATTGAAATATTGAGATGATGATTTATAGATTGATTTGAAATCAATGGATGGTTAAGTTAAGCAGAATTTTAATGATGAAGTAATTAATTTAATTCATTTTAAATTAATTAGAGATTGAGTAATTAATTTAATTCATTTTAAATTAATTATAGAAAGTGTGATCATTAGATCATTGCTTATGTTAGATGAATGGTATTGGTTGCCTGGTATGGTTTGTAATCTCAGTTATGAGATGAGTAGTGTATGTGATATGGATGCATTGGTTGCTTTTGGATGATAATATGGATTATCTGATTATGAGATGAATTATCTGTTGATAATGATAAGGTTGATTATCTATTGTGTTGTGAATTATCTATCTGTGTATATTTAGATAATGAATTGAATTTTTTTAAACTTAAAACAACTTGGACCTAAAAGACACGCTTTGGATTTCGATAAGACCGGGATCGGGTTTCCATATTTGTACATCCGAAAACCACATCGATTTCAATTAAACGTTAGGTTGATAATCCAAGTGGAGCGAGTGAAGACTCGAGGTGTAAGGGATATACGTCAGTATAACTCTGTGGGTGATTCCGTAATGAGTTTGACGGAATAGTACTTATAGATTCGAGATGGCGATTCAGAATGCAAGGGTTATTGTCATTAACTCTGAGGGTGATTCCAAAATGAGTGTAACGAGAAAATGCCTTTGGTTTCGTTCGAACCCGGAATGAACTTGTATGGATTGAATGCTTTCAGAACATTGTCAGGTGGATGATGAGCATTCTAAGTGATGTGTCCTACAAAGGTAATCATAGCCTCAAGCCTCATCGACCGAGAATGGCTAAAAAAGGGAGGTGCAGCAAGGCTTCGTGGGTAGCCCCCACTTGAGAATAAGATTTACCCCTATCTAGAGGTCCCTTTATATTTCGGCTGTGTGGACGGTTGATCATGAAAAACGTCGGGGTTGTCTTATTCGGAACTGTTCAGTAAGGAACGGGTCCCGTTTTGTGTTGCAGGGGATTGGGAGTAATCCTCGGTACGGTGATCTAAGCTACGTACTGTGACGGGCGATACCCCAGTAGCCCTGCCATCGTATGGAATCCAAAATCCAATAAGTGCCAACGGTTTTGATTGTATTACCCACTTTTGTGGCTAGTAGCTGGAATTTAATAGATGTAACAATTTCGGCTATTTCTTATTTATTTGAAAACCCTAGACACTATTATAATATCATCGGACTTCCTATCAAATGTTTTGGTTAGCATAAGGTAAAAACTTTTCCATGTTTATGTGTGGGAAGTCTTACGTGGTACCTCTCTTTTCAAAAGGTTTTTAAAAGTTAAGCAACTTTAACCTGTTACTCATACCAGACCCATGTCTGACCCGGAGTTTATTTTTATTTTCCATAAACTCTTGGGTACTCAAATTTTTACGAGTAGCCAAGGAAATTCAGGTTAGCTTTGATGAATTGTGGAGGAGCATATGGAGCAGGAGGCTTCTGCGTATAGTTATATAGTTCCGCTGTATTGGTATCTCTGAGTGTTTCTGTATTGTGATTGAGTTGTAATAACTAGACAGGTGTTTATAACTGTTTAGTATTTGTTGTATATGTCTATGTAACTCTGATATTTGATGTATACTATGTTATACTTATGTTACTAATATAGTTTATTCATTCCGCTATTGAGATTCTTGTGTTGTTTCTTCTTTCTCTTCTTTCTCTTCTTTCTTTCCTCTTTTATATCCCTTTCTTTCTTAAGGATGATACGACTTTCTGGTGGTAAAAAGTCGGGTCGTCTCATATGTAAGAGTGAAGAAGTTTCATTTCGACAGCGAAAATCGAGGGCGTTGATGCCCATAGTTACATGGACTTTTGCTGCGATGGCAACATAACCCTAGAATGTAACTGCGATCTATTGTGGGTTCCACGGCGTAATCAAGGGGCGCGGAGTGCCTACAGTTACATGGACTTTTGCTGCGATGGCAACGTAACCTAGGATGTAAATGTGACCATGGATAGGGGTGTTGATTTCCAGAGCATTCTCACCAAAGATATTTCCCCTATTTTCAAAAACTGTTTTCTATGTTTTCAATAAAATTATTTTCCCAAGTATTTTCACTGGATGTTTGTAACGACCCGGAATTTTGGCAATAAATTGTAATAAAATATTTAGTCTAATTTAAATTAAATACAAGCTTTTCTTTTTTTTAAAATAAATAAGATCTTTAAATATTTACCAGTTATATATGTGTCTGTAAAGGAAATTTTGATTTGAAAATCTAAAATAAATTCTTTCAAACAATCTAAAATAAATTCTGCCTTATTCAATAAAAACCAAAGGTTGTATATTATTAATATTTAATATAATACATATAAAAGGTAATCTAAATAATAATGTTTAAAATAAGAAATCCTAGCAATATTTAAATATAAATATTAAATTTATGTATAAAACAATATAAATGGTTATAAACATAAACATACAAAACATAAGTATAAAAATGTAAATATAAGATATAAATATAAAATATAAGATGTAAATATAAATATAAAATATACAAATACAATGTTATAAATCAAATAATTGAAATTTAAATTACAAATAGAATAAAACTAATATGCTAACAATAACTATAATAAATTTTACCCAAACATATAAGATAAGTTTAGCATAAACATTGACTTGTGAAATACATTTTTACAATACAAAATATTTAACAAAGATTATAACAAAGTTGCTGTGTAAATCTTATATGCAACAGAAAACGAAGTATTCACATGAAATACAAAAAAATATATCTTTGTACCAAATAAGTATCAGACAATATTAATTGTGTGTAAACTAAAATGAAGGCATATGCATTAAATTAGCACCACAAATTGTCATTTCATATTTACAAATAAATCTCACAGCCGAAATAGCAAGTATCATTTCAATTTATTATAATTGAACACAAAATATTGTATGTCAAACATGTAAAACTTGTCCCAGTTGAACCTTTCTGTTCACAACTATTTCTATTTGTACATCATCTTATTTCTAGTACTTTCACATAATTTAGAAAACTTAATATAGCAAACCAGAGAAGAGAGAAAATAAATATCATCTTATATTTTCAAAACAAGTTCAACAAGCAGAGAGAGTTTTCCAGAGATTCGAATCTGCAGCCTTTCAACACGACAACCTTTTCTTTCTGTTCAACAATCATTAGGTGAGTAGAGATACAATTTTTAAAGTTTAAATTTGGAAATTAGTTCATGTATATTTTGTGTTTGCTATATATTGTAGTATGTAATTCTGAGATGCTATTTGGAAGTTTAAAAATGTGATATTCTTCAGTATTTTAAAGTTCCTGAGCAAAGAAATGTAAAGAAAACTTATGCATCTATATATAAGTATCTTAAGCTTAGATTTTTTTACTAAGTAGTTTGTTTAAAAACTGTAAATAAAACTGTTTATACAGGTTTAAAGTAAGATAGAAATCAATTGTTAAAATTCAAATGTTTATTTTGTTAATTTGATGTCATACCTTGATTAAACATACAAAGCTAAGATTTTTAAAACAAAAACGATGATTTTTAGGTGATTATACATGGTGCAGTTCCTATATGGACTCAAACTGCATTTTTATCAATTTCTGTTGGATGAATAAATATTAGGTTCTGAAATTTGTTGCACAGCTAGATTGATAATACACGAATTCATGAAAAATGCTAAAAAAATTATTTAATGCGAGAATTTTGGGGTCGAATCAAATATAAGGTTTGGTTCGTGTTTGTTTTTATGTTCTGTAAATTTGTGATTTTGCCACCGTGAATCAATCGAGCTTTTCGCGATTCTGGGTGATGGTAGAGGAGAATAGGGGCATGACATGGACGAAATGGCTTCGCCTCCGGTGGTCAGTGTTGGCGAGGTGTTTTTCTCGTGGTTGTTCGTGCTACTGGTTCGAGCTACAGGCTTTTTTTTGATTTCGACCTTTTTAAGAAATATTGGGTTGTGTTTTCGAACGAGAGGTTGATTTGGGGTTGTGGGAGGTGACCAGGGTCGTCGGAGGGGTGGCGAACCACCGTGCACGTGCACGGTGGCGTGTGAGTGTCAGTGGTTCGATGTTTGGATCGTCACGTGATATTGCTCGAGATATTTTGGGAGTTGCTTCGAGTATAAACCTGATAGCACACATAAGTGTTTAGAGTACAACAGTTTTGTAACTTAAGCCAAAAAAGAAGAAGAAGATAAGTACAACTAGAAGAAGAAGGTAGGGGGAAGAGAGGAACGTGGGGGAATCAGGAGTGAGACACGGGTTTCACTCGGGTAAACCAAGTGTTCGCCTCGGGTTTATTTTCTATGTAAATCAACTTGATAAATCTTTTAATTTTTTGCTAAATAAAGTTAGTAATAATAAAGCTAACAATGTTGACAGGTTTTAGTTATGTTTTGATTTAAAACTTATAAAGAAAGGTTGGTTAATGTAAAATGTTTAATTAATTTAAGTAAGTAAATTAAGAATATAATTAATTCATACTTGTAATTAAATAAATAACTTAAGGTTAAATAAATTTATAATTAGAAATTGATCTTGTGTTTAATCAATTTTAAACTTAAGAATTTTTAATTAATCATTTAAAGTTAATTAATAAATAAATAGTAGTTGAATTAAGTAATTAATTAAGGATTAAATGATTAATTAATTGATAATAAATGATTAATTAAGTAATTAGTGATAATTAAATAAGTAATTAACTTTTATATAATTAATAAATTAAGGTTAGTAATAAATAATTAAGAATCAATTAATTAAGTGAGTGATTAAGAAATAATTAAATAATTTATTAAATGGATTAATTAGTGATTAATCAAGCTGGATAAAGTAATTAATTAAGTTATGTAAATCAAACTATATTGATATGAATTGATGATTCTTGTTTGATTGACTCTCATATCTATTTGGTGATATTCTGTGATATATTCTGGATATATCTGTGATGACTGTATATGATTTACCTGTGATAACTATTATATGCATTCAAAGTGTTGAATTTAAACTATTAAAACTAAGTAGGCAACTTGGCCCTTAAAATGGTGTTTGGATTTAGATGAAACCGGGATCGGGTATCAATTTCTATTCCGAAAACCACATCGATCCAAATTAAACGATAGGTCGTGACATATCAAGTGGAGATCGAGATGGTTGTTTCAGAATGCAAGGGTTATCGTCGTTCACTCTGAAGGTGATTCCAAAATGAGTGTAACGAAATAATGCCTTCGGTTTCGTTCGAACCTGGAAAGAACTTGTACGGATTAAATGCTTTCAGCACATCGTCGAGTGGACAATGAGCATTCTAAGAATAATGTTCTCTAAAGGTAATCGCAACCTCAAGCTTCATCAAATGGGAATGGCTAAAACAGGGGAGATGCAGCAAGGTTGGGTGGGTCATCCCCAAGCAGGACGAGGCATACCCCTGTCTATATGTCCTTCTATTTCGGCTATGTGGGAAGTTGTTGGCCACAACTGCGGGGTTATCTTGTTCAGGAATGTTCAGTAAGGAATGGTTCCGACCTTGTGTTATAGGGGGTCGAGAGTGATCCTCGGTACGGTGATCTAGGCCCCGTACTGTGACGGGCGGTACCTCAGTAGCCATGCCATTATTGGAAACCCATTTTGCCTACGAGACCCTATGGTTTTGATTTGTGTTACCCACTTTTGTGGCTAGTAGCTGGAATTTAGTAGATGTAACAATTTCGGCTATCTTCTATTTACTTGAAAACCCTAGACACTGTTATAATATCATCGGATTTCCTATAAAATGTTTTGGTTAGCGTAAGGTAAAAACTTACCCATGTTTATGTGTGGGGAGTCTTACATGATACCTTTATTTTCAAATGGTCTTCAAAGTTAAATTTTTTTAACCCGTTTTCTCACACCAGACCCATGTCTGACTCGGAGTTTATATTTTGTTTTTCATAAACTCTTGGGTACTCAAATTTTTATGAGTAGCCAAGTGATAGGTATTTGGAGTATAGAGTTTCTGGAGGAGCTTGGAGAAGAAGACCAGACGTATGTACCTACCTATATAGTTCTGTTGTGTAGTTAGTGTATGATGTATTCTGGATGTATGTATGGACATATATGTATATGATTGTCCCGTTGTATGATATTGTATAACTCTGATGTATGTAAACTATGTAATAGTTATGTGATGTATTATATTTTGTTCCATTCCGTTGTGAGATTCTGATGTTGTTATTCTTTCTTTCTATTCTTTTCTATTCCTATCCCTTTCTTTCTTAATGATAATACGTCTTTCTGGGGTTAGAAAGGCGGGTCGTCACAGTGTTGAAACGGGTTTACCAAGTACTTATAGTTTTTCAGTCCTACGCCTGATCAACGTATGATCGAATTTCTGTGAGAATAAGGATGGACTGATTGAGACATCGAGTTATACGAAGTATTTTTATAAAGAGCTATTTTAATAATATGACGTGGAATTAAAAGCATTTCTAAAATTTTAAAATAAAGGTGTAGGAATTTTGGAAAATGAAAGAAAATCCAAATTGGAATTATGAAAAATTTTGAATTCAGGGAAATTTAATAAAGTGATTTTTGTAATAAAATCGAATATTGATATAAAATTTGAAAGTAAGCTAATTAGCTAAATAATTATTTGATAGAGTATATTAATAAAATTTAACTTAGGTAAATAAAATGCATTGTAAGTTAATAATAAAGTTTGGAGATAAACTGGAATTATAATAGAATTCGATTTGGATTGATAATGAATTAAAATAAGTGGAGATGTTGTAGAAATAAAATGGAATTGAATTATAATAGAAATGGTTTGAGTTGCAATCAATACCCGGGTGAGTAAACATAAATTGAGAATGGCTTTGTATTAATAAAATAAATTTGAAAATGAATTAAGTAGATGAATTAACAATTTAAAATGGGGTGAATAAATGGGTTAATTGAATTAAATAATAAATGGATGAAGTCTGATTGAATAAAAATTTAAATCAAAGTTTTAATTGGAATTGGGTTATCAAAATGAACTTAAGTTATGAGGCATATTAATTTGAATTAAAGTTACTTAAGTCAATAAAATCTTGGTTTCGAGTAAGATTGCAAGACCATTAAATAAAAGTTTGGGTTAAATTTATTTGGAAAAGAATGAATATTAATATAAGTATCTAATGTGTCAAGCTCAATGAAATAGTTTTAAAATGAATCCAATGCGGAGATGAAATGAAAGGCAATGAATGGTTGGCGAATAAATTAGAAATGAAATGGAATTAAATACAGAATGAGTTGAAATTAATTTGAAGTAGTTATAAACTAAATGAATACTCTATTAAGCGAATAACATCGAAATTGCATAAAAGTAGTTGTCGTTTGACGTAAACGAGATTTAATTAAATTCTATGAATTAATAGAAGCAAATAAAATTAATTTTTTTTTGAATCATTTGAATTGAATATGAGGTTGTTTGATTAAAAATAAACTGAATGTAAGAAATTGAGCTGAAAACCATTAAAATTTAATGAAATGGCGTATGAATTGGTTGAAAGCAATTGAATTAGCTTTAAAATTATATAAATCGCTTATGGAAAGTGTTTGGTGCTTGTTGCTTATGAAATGTATGTGTTTAGCTATTGAAAGTAAGTGAACTGCAAATAAATTTCATATATTTAGTACTTACATGTTTGAATTGAGTAAGTACAGGTACCGGGAAGCCGTTTGGCTGGATTTGGACGCGATAAATGCTAAAATAATAAGCCGCTTGCTTAAAATGCTAAATAAAGGTACGCATATGCAATAAAAATAGGAAATATAAACTGTTTTTGTTTTTCCGACCGTGTGGGTTGATGTATATGTATATATATATATATATATATATATATATATATATATATTTATAGTCAAATTGCAAAAGCTCCTCCATACAAAGGAGACTCTGCCAAAAATTTTCGAAAATTACGGGAGTTAGAAAATTTTTAAAAAAAATTGGAAATTTTTTTTGTTAGCGACAAAACGTTTTTAAATTGGAAATTGAAATAAATTTGTGAATGAAACTAATTTAAAATAATAACATGAATCGGTTGTAAATGGAAGTTAAAATTCAATATTCAGAATTGAAGACAAATTGAATTCATTTGGAAATGGGAAAACTAATTTGAATAGAAGTAGGTATGAAACTTATGTAAGGAAATGTATAAAATGATTTGAAAAGTTACAATTAGATATTATTGCTAAGTAGGATATGTAGGTATTAAAGGGAAAAGGAAATTGGTTTTGATTTCAGGAGATAATTTGAATTGCCCGACTAAAAGGTACCTGTTTAAATTCCTGTATGAAATTTGATTGGGTTTTTGATCTAGCCACTTGGCCTTTTGTTTTCTTTTGGAATTTGGAAGCCCGTAGAGGCATTTTGTAGTTGTACCGAGCTAGCTGCGCAAAGGAGACGTTGGCAAAAAATTTCGAAAATTTAGAGAGTTAGAAATTTTTTGAGAAAGTTGTGATAATTTAAATTTGAATTTTAAATTTAAATTTGAATAAGTGGAGTAGATAATGTTGTTGGAAACTATAGAAGGTTTTGGGAATTTGGTTGAAGTGATAGTGGGTCTTTAATAAAAGATAGGTTATGGCAAGTTGATAAAAACTGTTTAGTTAGTAATGGTATTGTATCATTCTTCTTAACTAGCAATTTTGGGGACGAAATTCTTTTAAGGGTGGAGGAATGTGACGACCCAGAATTTCTAACAATTTAAATTGGAATATTTAATTCATTGTAAATATTTGAAAAGTTAGTTTTTAACTTCAATTCAAATATTATTATTAATAGCAATTAAGTTATTAGATTTAATAAACTGAAATTGGATTAATTATTGAATCTTCAGTTTTAAGCTTGTTAAAAATAATTTGAAGACCTGCAAAATTTATATTGATAGTTTTGGAGATAATAAAAGCTTTTAAAATTGAAATTGGAAGTGATTTGTTCGGTTTTAAAAATTTATCGTTTAAATTGAAATTAAAAATAGCCTTCCGAGGCATGGTCTCGGAATTCGATGAAACCAGTTCCATTGGATCCGTAATAGTTAGTTATTATCGGATTTCAATTTTTGTAGCAATCGGAGTTGTCATTTGACTCTGGCAGCTCAAAACGCATAGAAACTATTTTAATCGATTTAAGTTAAAATTTGTCGTTTATTTCCATAACTTGCGCATATGATCGAATTAGCCTTTGAAACCTTTTCCATTGCATACGAAATAGGGGTATAACTTTGTAAACGCTTAGCGGCACGCCTCGATAGGAGGTCAAGATTTTGAGTTACATTTATCATGACAATTCGAATTTAAAATTAATACATACATATATATATATATATATATATATATATATGTATGTATTATAGTCAACGGCTTAGATTTCTTCCCATTGGCCACTCTATTCCTAAGCAACCGACCTACTCTCTACAAAATCACGTACCCCTTGTCTTCGCTCAGAAGCCAAAGTCAAATCAGGTCAACAATTTTTCGCTTGAATTCGAAACCATGTCGTCTCCATCTATTTAGTTCCCTCGTCCCTCAATGCATCAAAACCAAAAACAAAAAGATGGCTTCCATTCCTTCTTCCACTTCATAAACAAATCGATTCAAGTAAGGGATGTTCGTGTGGAACCGAATCATTTCAATTAAAGGAAATATGCAAGTCGCTCGTCTCGTTCGAATTTGGAGTCGCGGCATGCGGCCACGAACGCCGAGAAGGGGCGCGAGTTGAGCGGGGAGGTTGGAGGTGTTCGAAGGGGGATCTTGATTGGAGGGAGGCGCTGATGGTCATGGCACTCGAGCTCGAGATCGCGGCGTTTAGGGTCTTTGGCATCTCGACTTCAAGGGGACTCATGCTTTCGAATCGCATGCGCGAGTAGGTAGGTTGAGGCTCGGGTTTGGTTTCACGCAATGGTGGAGGCGTCAGCAGTGTAGTTCGTCGCGTGGAAGGAGGGTTTCGGCTAGATGAATTCGAGGGTTAAATTATAGGTATATTGTAACGACTCGCTATTTTGGACAATTCAAATCGACAATAATACTATACATGTCCGACTTGAATAATTTAAAATACCGAATTGTTAATTTAAATTTGGCAAAAACATATACAGTAAATAAATCAATCACAGAATCACAGATAAAGAGTAGTACAATAATACGTAGTGGAATAAATGAATAGTAGTTCATGAAGCTACTACATAACAAAGTTAGAAATAAAATATATCAGAATATCCCAGATACAGTGAAGTCTCCAATGCAACAGATGACTTCTCTTAACGAATCAAATGGAAGTGCTGAAAGCTAAGCGATAGTTGGATCTCCAAGCGAAGCTCCAAACTCCAAAGGTGAGTCTCAATGCTGTTTCACTTAGTCTGACCCGAGCGTAAAGCAAAACATAAAACGCTCGAGTCAGGATTAACATTCTTATATCAATAAATCCAACTCAAGTGAAATATCAACTAAAATAAAATTAACTTGGAGGATGTTTGGGATAACCATCCTCTAAGGATCCCTGGAACTATCTATAGGGTAGAAATATACACTATGTCACCGTGGTCATCTCAATTTTATTTATTATTCAAAAACAAATATCATTTCGCTTCAAATATATTTGTTTTCAAATTTGATCACTTTCACAGTTACGATTCAAATCTACTCCAATCAAAAATTCAAACCTAGTCAAATCTCAATTTATCAATTTAAAATTCAACTCAACTCCTAAATAACCACTTCAATTTTATAGATCTTAAAATTCAGATTTGTAATCACAAAATACCCCTTTAAATTTCAATATATTTCAAACTTTAAGCATTCAACGTTTCAAACTAAATTTTATTCAATTTAGTTTTCTAAATAATAATTTCAAATTTTAGTTCAATCTTAATTGTCATTTTTTATTCAATTTAGTTTCTAAATAACAATTCAACTATATTAATTTCAAGTACAGATCTGAATCTCAAAATAACCCATTTAAATTCCAATATAGTTTAAAGCATTAATATTTAAATGTTAAATTTAACAGTTTCATAAAGATCTCGAGTAACCTCATTATTATTTAGTCTTGAAATGCTCCCTCATTTGATTCAATATCATTTAAGTAATCTTAAATTACATTTTACTCAATATTTTATTTTAATTTATTTAAACGTGAAATATTCATTAAATCACTTAAATCAAAAATCCAGTTATAAAAATCATACCTTTAGATTTCCCATTTAATAATTTCAAATCGATTTAATTAAATAAATCCTTATTTAAATACCATTTTTAATAAATCCAAATTTATCTCCCAATCTTAATTATTCAATTTATTGCAAGAAAATCTTTTTGAATTATAGATTTACATAAATACTTAACCATATTATGTGTATTAAATCAATTCTAATTTAAATCAAATATTACTACTAAATCTATATATAAAATTTCCATCTTAAGAATCAATATTTATAAACCATATATTTCTTTCCAAAATCATATAAATTATTTCAAAATATTTATATATGGACCAACGGTGTCTGTATATATTTTCTATCGTATGGTCAAGTGCTACGGATATTTATCATTTCAATCCGTCCACTAAATATATACGGGTGGATATCATTTCAACCCATAATCCCAAATTCAATTAAACGAAAATCGCTTGGGTTTATCATTTCAACCTATAACGATTTTCTCCTATCCTAAAGTCCGTTCGGGTATGTATCATTTCAACCCATAGAGAATACTATACTAACAGGGCACTTGCAGAGTGATAACATATATGATAATAATATAACATGCATATATCATCAATAATAGTATAATATAAACAATAGGATATGGTGTCATATCCCACAAGTGAACAGTTATAGATAATAGCATAAATATAACAATTTAAATAACTCCAGCAGCATACTTCAATTGTTGTTTCAATTGAAATCAAATTTAGTAAATATAAGAACGTTAATCGTGAGTGATTGCTTACCCTTCGAGGCTAAAGAGCATAGACAATAAAGTTTAGTTACGAATTCCAAAGAAACGCTAGATAGACACGATTAGATGAAGAAAACAGGCACGACGAACAAAGCTGATAAATGGAAGAGAAAAAAAATCGAACTCAAATTAGAACTAGATCGATGAAGATGAATGATATAACTGAACTTACAATTATATATATATATATATATATATATAATTATATATAACTATTTACATATATAAAACATATTCTAAATTTAATATACATACATTTCAAATCATTGTTTTTAAACCAAACACATATACAATAAAAAAGATCAAACATATGTGCAATGTATATGTTGAAATAATACTTATTAAAATAAAAACTTATATATAATGTATGTTCATTGCAACATGTCAACTGCCGCGTATATAACTTTTAAAATTTATCTTATAAAATATAAACTGTATAAACTTTTATAACTTAATAAACTTTATATTATAAATATACTATATACACTTAAAACTTGCGCATGTGATACTTATATTTAAATAATAATATAACCATTACGACATAAACCGCTTAGACATGCTTAAAATTTACTTTCAAAACCGTTATAAATACCACATACTTACCGACCAAATGTATAAACTCGAATGCTTAGATATATATTGGTTTTTGTTCTTTTTCTCACTCACCTATTTTGTTGTTTCCAGTACATTGCATTAAGAAAGAGTAATATATAACAAAACCAACAAAACCCAAAAAGATTCAAAAAAAGTATATATATTTTTAAATCACCTTATATTATTTCATTTAATAACATGATATGAAAAGCTTCATTTAAATCAAATTCACGTTTAAAGTATTATATATAAAAAAACAAAATACTAAGCTTAAAAAAATTAGAACAAAAAGCATCTTTACATACAGCAGCCGAAAAAGGAAAATTTTATTTTATAAACTAATATAACAGCATATATACATATATACACAAATACATTTATATATATATATAAAAGAATAACGTTGACATATATATATATATATATAAACCATATAATAGACGCTGCAAAATTTGTATAATATATTATTAAACTGGAAACAGGGAAGCCCAAGATAATATAACCCATGTAACAAATTCCCTGATATATATATGCTAATAGACAGAAGTACTATACCTGATATATGCGAATGTATGCAAGCTAGTGGTGACGAGTGCCTGATGGGTGATGGCGGTAGGGCTATCGGCTGTTATGGCCTTGAAGAGGCGCTGTAACAACTTGGGAAAGAAAGAAAATAGGCTTCAGGGAGGAAGAGGAAGCAACAGTAGGTATAAACCCAAAGTTATAAAGGCAGAGGAAAAACGCTTTGCACAATTTAAGTTGAGCTTTAAATTTTTAATAAATACAAAACGTATCTAAGTTTATACGTTTTATAATTTCCAGCATAGTGTATATATATTATGAACGGTTATAATGAAAGAAGTGGAAACAAGGAGTGTAGGAAAGGAAAGGTTAGAAAAATAAAATTTTCACCCCTAAATTCCGGAGATTAATAAGGTAACGTACCTCTTTAATGAAATGTATAGCAACGGTCGCAAGCTAAAATTTAGCTGAAAGTTTAAAAAAATGAGGGGAAGATGGGTTTTTAAATTAATCACTTCGCAGAATTAATATGTCAATGAAAAAGGAAAGGAGATGAATGAGGGAAACGTATTATAACTTATATATAACTATTAAATGGATAGATGGAAGAAAAGGTGAGCAGGTGAGTAAAAGTGGAAACTGATTTATAAGCGAAATGGAATGTGAGCTGTTGCCTGGGAAGAAAATGGAACAGTTTAAAAATTAAAGGCAATGGACTGCTGAAATTAAATGAGTATAAAATGTGTAGAAGTTATATACTGAAACGGCTATAAATTTCAATTATTATTATAAAACGGGGAATAACGAAAGGCAAGGACGATGATTTCAAGGTTTATTAATGGCTAGGAATTGGGAAGTCTATCGGTGAATTGGAAAAATTATTAAGTAATTGAAATTTTAACGGTAGAAAAAAGTATTATATACTATTTTAGAAACAACCAAAGCAATTAATAGCTTGATTGGACAACAAGAATAAATATGGAAGGACACGTTATAAAGGCAAAATGAACCGTTTGAAAATAAATAAAAGAAATGATGGCAAATAAAACAGCTGTGCCTTGAATTTTCCAAAATAAATTATTTTATGAACATCAATTATTACTAACTTAAATTAAACAGAATCACACCCTAAAATATACTTTCTTAATTTTTTGATGAAAATTTATCATTTTCCACATTTAACTATACGTAATCCAAATGTAAAATTTTATTTCAAAATATTGTTATTTAAAATTTCTCAAAAATCAAATTAAAATACGCTAAATAAAACCATTAAAAATTATCAAAATTTTACGGGTCGTTACATATATCACCCTGTTGTTTTTTTCACTAAATTGAATAATCATGTGCAGAAAATATTGATAATAATAATTAACTTATAAACTGTTTAAAAACTTTTTTCTGTTCGAGCATGTAACTTGATTTCAAATGTTTAAATTTAAGCATTACTTAAGTTTAAACTTACAAAGAGATCACTGATTTTTATTTCACTTATCAGTACAGTAACAGAAAGGCAATTACAGTTTAGTTAATTTAATTTAATAAATAAATATATAAAGGTTGAAGAAAATATATATACACACATAAGGTTTCAAAAAGGGTATTTGTATAATTAGATTTTTGAAAATCTATAAAGAATATATTCATAAGTATGTATAATATAAATAATTTCAAAGGAAAATAAAAATACAAATTTCACATCTTTTAACCGACCAGGTATTTTAAAAATAGGTATGAAGGGTTATTGATTTATTTAATAATCTTATTTAGCTATTTAGTTGATAAAAATATTTTATCAAAAAGGAAAATTAATTTAAAACTAAAATTTTTGGTTTGGATTAAAATAAATAATAATTGATTTTTCAACCAATTAGAATATTAATAAAATCATCTAATGCTTTTACAAGGTCCAGCTGTGGAGAAATTAATCGTGATGGGAATGGACTGCAAAACCAAAATCAAAGGTGTGTAAACCTCACGCTTCTGGATTTTTATTTAAATTTAAATGGTTAAATTTAAATGATTGGTTGAATGGTTGAATTGAATTGATGTTCTATATTATATAGTAATATATAGCATATATTGGAGTGATTGATATTCTATGATGGATATTATTGGTAATTGGAGTATTGAATGCTGTGGTTTGCTTGAATATTTTAGTACCTCGAGTTATGGAAATATATAAAATTGGATTGTTGAAAGAAATATAAGGGTGAATTTTGAAAGTGAAATAATTATAGAATAAAAATAAGAATGAATTAGAAAGAAATGAAAGTGATATTTAAACACTGAAGTTAAATTGTAAAGTAGAGATTTAAAACAAGTTTTGAATCAGAGTTAAATCTGGAATTCAAGTGTGAATCTGGGTTCTTAAACAAATAAGCTTTAAAATTTAATTCTTTTTACAACTTGAATGTTAAAGTGAATTTTTTTAAATTGATTGAATTTAAAAAAATGAATTTAGTTTTAAATTACTTTAAACTTCTTTATAAAATGAGTAATTAATTTATTAAATAAAATAAATAAAAAGGTAGATTATGATAGGATAAGATAAATCAAGAGTGATTAATATTGGTGGTTTAATTAAAGATTAATTATTTAATGTAATTAAGATTACTTATTGATTTTGGTTAAGAATAATTAATATTTTGAAATTAATTAAAGTTAATTATTTGAATGTAATTGAAGGATAATTAATCCAGGGTGATTAATTACGATGAATTATGAAGGGATAATTGATTAATTGATTTGAAATGAATTAATGTCACATGAAGAAATCTAAATGATTGAGGTTAGTAATTCAATCAGGATTAATTAAATTAAATTTGTATGTGATTAAGCTTTGCTTATGAATGATTGAAAGGTATTGGATGCCTTGAATGAGTCTCGAAGAGATCGGGGTCGGGCAGTAGGAAATACCCGAAACCACTTCGAATTTTTATAGGTTGATATGTGAAAACTATAGGCTGGAATGAAGTGATTTAAATGAATTGGACTATTTAAATCTAAATTTTGGTACTTAGAAAATGGATGTGTGGAATAAGTGATGTCTATAATAAATTGTGACTTTGTAAATTGATACGAGTTACCCCTGGTTTTAAATAAGTTGTATGCTTTGTATTCCATGTTGGATGGGTTTACTCACGCAGGTTTCCAGCCTGATCCGGGTGTTACTTTGATGTAATGCTCGGGTCAGACCGAGTATTACAGATTTTCAGGTAAGGACGTTCTGGAGCTCAGGAGGCGAGCTGGATGGCAAGAACGCATAGAGTATTTCCGCTGTATTATATTATTGTATATCTAAGACATGATGATTGTGTATATCCAGTGTCTTTATATATGTGTAGCTCTGATGTACTATAAATGTATTTTGACAGATACAGAATTCTTTTGTAAACTGTTATTATTTAATATTATATTTTATCCGCTGCGAATGTGAGATGTTGATGTTTCTGATCTTCTTCTTCTTCTATCTCTTTCTTCTTTTTCATAACTATTTGGAATTTACGGGATCGAAAATCTCCGAGTCGTTACAAGTAGGGTTTGGCTCATTAGAGATAGGGTAACCGACACCCTAGAATGAGTTTGAGAGTATTATATATTCGAGGGCATATTTGTTAATGATATAAAAACATATTAAGTTAATTGGTCTGTTGAGTTTTTATGAATTTTGGTCGAAATGTGGGACATCGCGGTATCGATAGAGGTTTCTAAACACTTGACCAAGGCCAATAGACATGGTATTGAATTATTTTGAAAATTTTGGCAATTTAGATATTTTGCCTAGGATAAGATTTTATGAACATAAAAGAAATATTTTTCAAAACTTCATATAGTTAAAAAGTATGTTGGTTCAAATGTGATAATATTTATTTATTATCACTATTATTTATTTGGTTATGCTTGATTTTAATAAGAAACATTGAATGTTGTTTGTTAATTGCTAAATTATGCTTAGCCTAATTAGTAGCATTTATCGCTTTATTTGAAACGAATCCTTTATGAGTTAATTTTCGCGATTTGACTATAAGGTGTTCGAAGAATATGATTAAGTTAAAGAATTTGCTTTTTAATTACAGTGAGTTAAGGAATAAACCTTAATAAAAAGTTGTTAATATAATCTAAATAATGGTATAAAATATTTAAAGAATAAATCTTTGAGATAATTTATATAAATGAAATTTTATACAAATTTGTTTGTGAAATGTGTTTAAAAGGAATTTTTGAATTTAAACCCCAAAAGTTTTGAAATTAATTTCAAAAGGTTTTTGAGAAATGAAATAGTAGTACTTTTGAAAGAATTTGACAGTAAAAATACTTCGGGAAGAAAATTTTAAATGCAATGCATTTTCTTTGAGAATCAGGAAGAAATTATTTCATTTAGTTTTGTGGTAATCTGAATAACCTTCTAAGTGATGATCAAATGTTTGCTTGGGCAAAAGTTGTAGAATATTTTGTAAATTATTCTCATTTTCATTATGCAAACAAAATGAGTTCAAATTCGAATAAACCCAAAGAGAGTTTTAATAAATAAATCATTTGAAGTTATTATATATGAAAATATACGTAGTATGCTTTCAAAGATGAGTTTTGAAATTAAAATCGGGTATCTAATCTTTAAGTTCCCTAATTGAAAATCGGTTTAATAATAAAAAGTATTTCTAATAAGAGATTAGTTTGATAATCAAGATTTTTCCCTTAGAGAAGTGTGAGATAAGAAAACGGATATTTTAACACAGGTTTATGTAGGATCAAAATTAAATAAGAAGGTTTTGATAAACATTATTTAAACCACGTATTTGTTTAAAACATCTAGGTAGTGTAATCTACAAGTTGATTGGTCAACCCATAAATATTATTTGTTTTAACACTCTATGTTAAAAAGTGCAATAGGTTGATTGGGTTTTAAGAAACCATAATTTGATCCCTACCTAGATCTTTGAAAAAATAAGTAAAATAAAATTTGCATGTACTCGTAGGATATAGAAGAGTATTATACAAGTAAATAAAGGGGAATAAGATATTATTTCATGTTTTATAAAGAAATTGCTTTATAAAATATTTTTAAACTTAGGTTAGTATTTATTAAATAATTCATAATAATTTAAGTATTGAACAATCTACTAAGTGAAAGATATAAGTGATTTAGGAAAATTTGAATATAATTAAGAAGCTAATAAAAAAATAGACTATAACTTTCCATTTTGTCCGAGTGAGTTTGGATAACCTTTTAAGCAATAACCAATGACTAATGCGCAAAACGGTACGCTTAGATAATTATCCATATTTTTGGAAAATTAAGAAAGTTTTGAACCGAAGTTCAGATTTTTTTTGTTAGTCACTTGACATTTTTAAACAATGTTAAGTGATAGTTTTCCCTTATTGAATTTGATTGGCTATTAGTGTTAGTTTATTCCTTCACGGAATTTGATTTATTCAATTAACTTGATTTGAATTGATGGATTGTGTGATTTTATATACCATTGTTTATAAAGTTTAAATTTACAGAAAAAGGATTTAGAATTGTTGTTATTAGGACCTAAATGTTAGTGATTTTTAAAAAAGTGATTTTTAAAAAAGTGATTTTTAAAGATTTTGAAAAGGGAATGATACTTATTCACTCTAGTTGATGTTTTTGGAGGAACATGAGTACCACTGGACGCCCCATGTGGTTTTGATTCTAGAGTTTCACAATATTTTCTTAGGAGGAATCCCATCCTTGCCATTTTGATTTTGATCTTTGATTTTTCTCATTTGAGAAATTTGAAAATAAAATTTTGATTGAAAAACCTAGGTATTTAGATATAAATTATCATTTGAAAATTTTGGATGCATACCATCTACTACAGAATATTCTCTGAATTTTGTTGTATATGATTGAGATATGTGTTAATACCCTAGGTATTGATTTTTATGACAAAAACCACATAAATATTACAACTAACATATCTTCGATTTATGCAGTCATATCAGATATATTATGGAGACATTTACAGAGATTAACAAGAATACAGTGGAAGCAGATTAATTATAGAAGTCTAATCAAAGTAATTGAAGAACAAAACCCTATTAGAGAAGAATGCTGAAGGATAAAGGTGTTTGAAGTGATGAGGAGTTGGTTGAACCTTAGAATATCTTGTTAAAGATCTCATGGCAATTATACTTGAAAATCATCAACCATTGACCTCAACCGAATCACAAAAATCCATAAATATAAGGTAATTTGAAATGCTGAAAATTTGCAACACTTATTAGTGTTACTGTTCATTTTGCAAACACCCTTGTCGACAAGGGGGGTAGGGGGTTGTCGACAAGGTACCCGTTTTTCAGAATTTCAAATTTTGAATGAAGAGACATTTTCCCTCGCCTCTTCACCAAAAGAAAGGTCTCTTCAACCACTATGTAAAGGCATCTAAAAACGAATTTTAACATCAAGAATTCTTATTTTCTCTTACTCCTTCTTCTCTAAACATTTGCAAAAGAAATTCATTGCATGTTCTTTCAATCTCTTTGCGAATCAATACCGTTTCACTCCAATTCTTCACTGATTTGCAAACCACACAATATAAAAGAGTAGTACTTTAATTCACACCATTCTCTCTCTGATTTCATCCTATTCCTCAAAGAATTCAAAGATATATTGCCATTGGAGGTATATAGGATCATTGTACCGAATTTGCAAGAATCTGTATTGAAGATACTACTACTTGCCGTAGTTTGTTGTTGGTGATAAGGAGAAGGTGTTCTTGTAGCCTGTAAAATCAAGAGGATATGTCTTGTAGCCCGTGAAACCAAGATTGTAATGACGTTCTTGCCACCCTCGGAAAGCAAGCAATTATAGTAGAATTCGGCACGATAGAGTGCAGGACTGGATGTAGGATTGGTTAGTCTGAACCAGTATAAAATCAGGGTGTTATTTACATTACTGCATTTTACTTTATTGCTTACTTATTCTCTAATTACTTCTTTTTGTTTACAATTTGAGTAAATACATTTTTATATTCATAAGTAAGTAGTTAATACACATTTCACCACTTCTAGTGTCTGAATAGCCTTAAGATCGAACATTGTGTCGTAGCCACCCTAGTTTCCAACAATATGATTGTTGGTTGCATGTAGATTTCTATCAGACTAGTTTTTGCATGTAGAATACATCACATCACTTTTGTCAACCTGATTTCTTTTTGATATCGTAAGTATGGATATGCAAGAGATTGCTATTTGATTCTTGTGCACCTACATTTGCATAGAAGATAATAAATTACTCGCCCAAATATAAATCAAACCCAAAAAGTTATGTAATAAATCTAGAAAATTTAAATTGGTAGATAATTTTATGCCCCAGATATGGGAGGCCATTTGGCTTTTGTTTTCTTTGATTGGATTGGAGCCTGTAGAGGTCATTTGTAGTTGTTCTGATCGAGCTGCATAAAGGAGACGCTGGCGAAATTTTATGATAATTTAAGACCTAGAAATTTTTTGAGAATGTTATAAATATTTTGAGATCGTTAGAAAATTTCTGGTAACTAAAAATTTGATTTTTGGGTTATATTTTGGAATAAATGAATAAAAAAAATTAGTTGGTACATGTGAATGAATATAAAAGACTTGGAAATTTTGGAATCTATTCCGGCTAATTGGTTTTGAAAATAATTTTGCAACTCATTTTAACTAATAATTTTGAACTTAAAACCTGGGGAACATTTTGTTCCTTAGGAATTTCGGGGACAAAATTCATTTAAGAGGGCGTAGAGAATGTAACAAACCAAAATTCTATCATTTGATTTCGAATGCTCAATTAAATTTAAATATTTAAATAATTTAATTTTAGAATTTAATAACTTATAATTCAAATATAGAGAATAATAAAATATTTGAATTTTTAGTTAAATGTTAATTAAATGGATTTAATAATTTAATTTAACTCCTTTTAATTAATAATTATTGGTATATTCAATTTGTAAATTTATTCACAAACGTGAATAGATCTAATAAATATTGATAATTAAATTCAAAACGATATTATGAAATTAGCCTTTCGAGTTACAGTCTCGGATTTCGACGAAATCAACTTCATTGGATCCATAATAGTGAATTATATTACGCCGTCTAATTTCATAACAATTGTACATATCTTTTGGTCATGTGAGATCACAATACGTTGAAATTAATATTGAAAATTTAATACAACAATAAGGTTCAAAAACCTATTTTCTGCATAGGATCGAATTCGGTCTCAAAACAAGTTCCATTACGTTCGAAATAGGGATATAACACTTCGAAAGCCAGGCGGCATGCCTCGTTTGAAATTCTATATTTTCGGTTATGTTTTGTTGAATACTTTAAATTAAAATAATATATATACACACATATCCACTATTTTTACCATGCCTATGCCATACTCGCAGCAATACCCAGTCCCATGCTCCATGTTCAAAGTCCCATACCTTTCTTCCTCTATTTGAACTTGCCTGTAACCAAAAATTGGATTTCTTTCATTGAATTCAAGATGTAAAAATCCACAACTAAGAATCCAAGCAACAAAAAATCTTGATATAAGTTCCTTTAGACTCGTACGATGATTATCTTTAATTCTACCTTTCTTTTTGCATGCGTTCACGTCTGGCCGAGAGTTATTTGGAGGCAGTTGGGTTAGGGTTGAGTTTATTTCGATTTGTTTTCACGATTTGCAAAATAGAGCTTGGATTTGAGTTCGAGAGATCGTATAGCACATAGTGCTGAAGTTTTATGGTGTTTGGGGTATTTTGGGGGGTCCGACATTTGGGAGGGCTATAGGGGAAATGTATAGGTTGGACTTTGGGGGAGGAGGTCGGAGGTAAAGTGGCGGGGTGTAGTTGGAAGCTGATGAGAAAAGGAAGTTTTCTGCGAAGTCCATTCGTCGAACGGAGGTCCGTAGCTCCATATCAGTCCGTACATGTGTATGCAAAATTGGGTTTCATGTCTCTATGCATGTTTCTATTTGGGGAAGAAAGAAAATGTTGTAACAGTGGAGATAGGTAATCTTGTAAATAGTTTAAAGCTGTAAAATTTTAATTTAAATTTGTCGATAACTTGTAAATTGTGTATCTCGATCATACGAGGTCGGATTCGGACACTGTTTTTGTGCTAGACTCGTGTCGCCAAGTTCTTGACGATTGAATTGGTTTGGTTGGATTTGAAGCAAGTGAAAATTTAGCCTAAAACCGAACGACCATTCGGTTTTAGTCAAAAATTGGGACGTTTCGGCGAAAATGAGAATCAATGTGAGTTTAACTCACATTAAATTTTATTATAACATATCAATGATATTATATGCATTTATTAATTACTTGGATGTTAATTAAATTGTTTGATAGACTGTTTGGTTGAATTTTCATTTGGAACATGGATGTCATAATTATTTGATCGTTATAAGCCCATATGAATACACACACATACACAAATATATACATACATACGTACATACATATACATACATACATACATACATACATACATACATACATATATATATATATATATATATATATTACCCATAACCATAGTTTTGTAGAGAAAATCTATAGAGAGACCCAAATGGGGTTTCTCGCCAATAAATTATTTATTTCTATCTTTATGCTATTATAATTGAACTAAATCCTGATATGCCACTTAACTTGTTAATTGTAGTTGTAGCGATTTCACTATATCGTCATTTATTATGTTTCATCCCCAAACCCTATTATATGAACTTGAGTTTATGTTTCCGCTAAAAAGAATATTGAAAATCTATTAATCATTTTGATTTATGATAATTTAAAATAGTTAATCATTTTCACCGATGATTCTGAGATTTATTAACCAATTAAATAAATGATGATTAAAAATTAGTTTATTTTTAGATTTAATTCTTCATTTTTTCTAATAATGTTTTATACTTAATTAATCGTTTTAACTAATGATTAATTGAGTTTAATTCATTATATTAATTAATGATAATTGAAATTAGTAATCACTGTAATCAACGATAGTCAAAAGTAATTATTTATTTTAAATAATGGTATTTGAATTTAATTAATCGTTTTAATTAATGATTGTTTTAAATTTAATACATTGTTTAATTAATGATATTTGGAATTTAGTTAAATCATTTTAATTAATAATGTTTTTTGCTTAAATAGCTAATTTTAATAAATGATGTTTTTAATTTATCACTTTCACTAATGAAATTTGAATTTAAATAATCCAATCAATTTATGATTATTTAAACTTAATTAATTGTTTTAATTAATAGAAATTAGAATTACGTATCATTTTAATAAATGATGTTTGAGATGACTTATTCATTTTAGCTAATGATTATTTGAATTTAGTTAATCTTTGTAATTAATGATATTGAAAGTTAATTAATTGATTTAAGAAAAGTGATTAAAGTAAATTAACTAACACAACAAAATTGCTTCAATCAACTGACTTAAAGTTAATAAACCGATTTAATAAAGATTTTTTAAGTTAATTTACCGTTGATATAAAAGTGTTTGGAAATAATTATCCACTTCATTAAAGATAGCGGATTTTTTATTTAGAAGAGATTTTATGTGACGACCCAAAAATCCATACCCTTTGAATCCATAATAATCCATACATGTCCGACCAAAAAAGCACGGATTGACAGAAAGTCAAGGGAAAGAAAAGAAGAGAGAAGAAGAGAAGAGAAACAAGAGAGAAGATAGAACCAAACAGAACAATACAGAATCTCACATCGCAGCGGAAAATATATAATATCATATCAATGATCTTTACAAAACAGAAATTGTATATATACACACATCAATCAGAGTTCAACCATCAATCAATAGTTATCGGCCTGAACAGTTATAATAACCCATCCTCGCAAATGCTGATAATAACAACAAATAAGCATAGCGGATAATCAATAATCAAAACAGATACGTGTATACGAAAATGAAGATCTGCAGCTCTCTTGCTGAAGCTCCAAAAGCGTCAAAGTGAACCCATAAATATACTCGGTCTGACCCAAGCATTGAAAGGGAAGAACGTCCGGATCAGTCTGGTAAACCAATGTGAGAAATACACTCAACTGAATTTATCAAATTACCAAAACTTTTCCTTAGTTTTCAACACAAAAGTATCTTGTAAGACAAGCCTACACATAAACATGGACATGTTTTTACCTTACGATAACTAAAACATTTCTTTCATATCAAATTCATGTTATAGTATACTAGTGTCTAGTATACAAAAATATTAATCATAGTCGAAATGGTTACCCATATAGCATTTCGAGGCTATTCATTACGCCTTTACAAAAAAAATCGCAGCTCGTGATGGGTTTTGGATTTCCATACAAATGACCAGGTGAAGGGACTACCTTCCAAAGGGTTAGACCTCTAGATGGATGTCCCAAGGCACAGAACATCTGTCCTCTACCAACACAGGACCGGCCCACCTCTATAACTAGATGATACCGAATATGTCATCCTTCGGTAACGACCTTTACCAAGGGCCCTCTAGCATACAAACCACAATACTCAGATACACGACGTCATAGCATGCATACATATATCTAAAAGAGGATGATCATATCCTACTTAGGAATGACCCACTTAGCCTTGCTGCATCTAGCACTGTTTTCATCATTTTTGGTTGATGAGGCCTGATGAGGTAACGATTACCTTTCACAATCACATATCACCTCACTTTGAATGCTACATGGCCATATCCGTTGACTACTAATTTCCTTCCACAAAAATACAACCCTTAAGCTCATACGTCTCAAGGAGGGCGTTAAGCTAAGAGAAGTTGCCTTCTCCGCCACCACTAATGTACGTTTGTAAAAATCAATGTACGAATCCATAGAAATGCAATGTCAGACAAAACATCCATACAAGTTGTCCAGGAATAGGACAAACCGAAGGTAATTTCCTACCACATCCTGTCGTAAAATCCCTAGGATTAGTAGCGAATAGTCCTTGCATTGGATATTTCATAATAAAGAGACCACTACTGCTGGATGTATATTGGGATTTTAATCCCAAACGATCAATAAGCAGTCCTCCACTATGAAAATTCGGAATATCAATATCATCACAAGCAACCTGCACAATCGTCGCATATAAGTTGGTCCGAAGTGGTTTTTAGATAAATCTGATCCCGGACTCTTCGCACCAATAGCACAAAAGCGTTTCTCAATCTCACACGGAAACTAAGTCTCATAGACTGATCACGTCTCCAACTTTCAACTTGCTATCCTTCGGGCCAAGAAGGAAGCACGATAGATTGGAGTACTACTCTACACTACGCGAATCAACATCCTCAACACAAACGATAATCAAGCCTACACACAAGGCTACGTACGAAGTGTACGACTAAATAGTTCCCACATCAAGTCGAGGAACTAAAATTTGGCCAAGTTTGATAGTCGGTTATTTAACTATCAAAACAAACAAACAAATATTTAGCACCATAACAATCACTAGGCCCTTTTAATTAATCTTTTATTAGTTAAATCACTTGCCAAATGTTCACTTCAATTTATCTTTAAAAAGATATATCTTCAAAACCATTTCAACTTCTATATTGGAAAACATTTCCATATACTTATTTAATAATAAGTAATTCACAAATCAATTTATTTTCATCACTTAGAAAATATCAAATATATATAAATTAGGATTAATTATATATTTATTCTTTTAAGGAAAGTATTCTCTTAAACACATTTATTTGAGTCAAAACGAATGTTGCATAAAACATCATTACGACAACCCAAAATCAATAGTATGGGGATTCAAAAATAAGATAGATATATAAATCCCAAATACTATACAAAAACATTTCCTTTCGAAAATCATTTACTATAACAACAGTGTTGTAGTCCATCGTTTTCTTATTCTTTTCGAAAACGTCTATTTCAACAGTGAATGTTGCATCTATGGTTTCGATACTCAACACATTTTAAAACATCTTTAAACCATTTAACTCCTTTTAAAAATATTCACTTTTCAAAACATTTATTAAAAGATTATTCACTTTCTAAAAACGTGAATATAAATCGTTTACCAAATTTAATATTATTTCAACATTTAATTTAAAGGATAATTCACTATCGAAAATCGTGAATAAAATTCCTTTAAATAAACTTCTATATTTAAGTTATCAAAATCAATTGATTTCGAATTTATAAAACAATGTTTATAAATTCCATTTCTATTTTATTAAAACTTCAATATATAAAATTCCTTTATAAATCAATTACATTTAATAACTTAATTACATGCCAAAATTCAATTTATAAGTTAATTACTTATAAATCATTTATTTTACAAATTCATTTATTTCATAACTTCACAATTATAAATCTTATTTACTTATAAACTCCATCTATAACTTCATTTTAACACGTATAAAACTCGTTTTATAATTCCAATATTTTAATTTATAAAATATAAATTTTATAAATCGACTATATAAATCATTTATAATAAATCAAAAATTCTCATTTTATACTATTTCACAAAATAGTAATCTCCATACTTCAAAAATGTGATTTCAATTATATTTCCCAAAATATCATAATGTTTATAACATAAAAATTATAATATTTATTTATTTAAAATGAATCCATTCGTTTAACACTTCAAAATTGAACAACACGTATATTTTCAAAATCACTTGAAAATCCTTTTAAATTTGGAAATCATCACTTTAACATTTTTAAATTTCCGAAATATGCCCGATGCTGCAACTGCACCAAATACAACAATCGCGGCATCCAAAACATCATATATCATATGATAACAGAATATATCACAATATCTATAAATAAACCAATACTGGTGAGGAATCCAGTTGGATCCCTCCAATCTGTCACCTGCAATAAATATACATATTAGAATATGTGTACAATGTCCGCTTCGAAGCAGATGCGGGTACAAAGGGTCATCCGCTCATATACGGAAACGTATAGGGTCATCTGCTCCACTAGGCAGGTGAATATATCCAAATACCAATCAATATATCATATATCATCCAAACAATCATCAGTCATCATAAATAATATTTATTTTCACTTATATAAAAATATCAGTGAGTCAGAAAGAGTGAGTTATAATCACACTGCTTATAGTCGTCGCGATAGTGATTTATTCCGATTAAAATTAAACAAGCGTTTATTTTCAACCAAAATTTTCTTTAGCTCAAACAAATCCCGATCTAGCTCCATAATGTAAAGCTCGTCAATACAAACCCAACGCATTCTGTTTCGTGTGAAAGGACCTTATATGAAAAATTTATAGCGTTTTAAAGTTTGTACGAATTTGTAGTATAATAATTTCAATTTTTTATTTAATATCAAACCCTAGAATCAATAACAGCCGCTCATTTTAGCTTCAGAAAATCCTAGCTGTGCTCTTCTTCTTCGCCCCTTTCATTTATGCGTACATGATGAACCCAAAAGCCGTCGTCTTCTTCGAATTTTTGCGACCCTTATGCTCGACTTCACGAAGATCCAACACCACCAACTCGAAGCCCGCACTCGACTCCAACCTCACCTTGAATGGCTCGAAGCTCAGCTACTTATCTTCCCCAATAAACGCGTGCAACTGCAGCGACTTTGAGCATGAATTGCAGCCACGTTGATCGACTTCACACGATCATCACCGTATGGATGGAAAGCTCACGAGAAGCTCTACAATTCTCATGTTGGAAGTTTCTCGAATAGATTAGTGGATTGAGAGAGATTAAGAGAAGAAATTCGTGCTTTTTTGGCCATAGAAATCGAAAGTGGCGGCTAGGTTATGAAACCCTAGTGTTTGTGAAAAAAGGAAAAAATGAGGGGCTTTTATAGAAAATTTACGTGCACAATTCATCCGAAATCTTTTCGAACCCGAAACGATGCATGCCGCTTGGCGTTTATAATATTTTACCACTATTTCGAATGCAATGGAATATATGTCGAGAGCCAATTCGATCTTATTTGAAAGATAGGTTTTTGAATTGACTTATTTAAATTTAAAATTCCCTTAAATAGATTTCTACAAATTTTAGCTTGCCCCGGACAAACCGTAAATCCAATTGACGCAAAATTTGAAATATTACGATAATTTAACATTACGGATCCAATGAAACTAGTTTCTTCGAAATTCGAGACTGTTTGAAAAACGACCATTTTCACTCGTCAATTTAAATTCTTTTGAGAAAAATGTCCGATCCTCTAACAAAAGAGTAGAGCACACATAAAAATATATATATATATATACAACACATAATAAGTTGCTGCCAACATGCCTGGCAGGTGATAAATCTATGTACTAGAACTAAGACAAAACAGATAACCCAATAATGAGCTCCGGCAAAGCCACCGCCCATTACACCCCAATACCGAGCTCCGGCAAGGCCACCGCCCGATATTAGGGTGACGGGAGTACTTGGAAAACTGAAATAGGAGCGAAAGCCATAAAATACTGGAAGCCGGCTGTGACGACCCAAAATTTTCAACATTTGAAATTAAAATATTTAATTGATTTTAAATATTGGAAGTTGTTTTTGGACTTGAATTTCAATTTAAACGATAAATTTGGCAATTTAATTATTGAATTTAATTTATTGAGATTGGGTAAAAATTTGAATCTTCAATTTTAAGCTGATTAAAAATATTTTCAAGGTCTAGAAAATTCATATTGATAATACTGAAGATAATAGAATTTTCAAAATTGGATTTGAAAGCGATTTGATCAGTTTTAAATTTATATCGTTTAAATCTGTATTTTAAAATAGCCTTCCGAGGCATAGTCTTGGAATTCGACGAAACCAGTTCCATTGGATTCGTAATATTGTATTATTATCGGATTTCAATTCCGTAGCATTCGGAGTTATCATGTGATCGTACGATAAGAAAACGCGTTGAAAATTTTATCGAAATTGAGTTTAATAGCTGGGTCCAAAATGCTATCTTCTCCATACGATCGAATTTGGATTCGGATCCTTTTCCTTTGCGTTCTGAATAGGGGTATAACCTTATGAACGCCCAGCGGTATGCTAGATTGAAGATCAAAATTTTGATTTACGTTATTTGAAACGATTTAAATTGGAATTTAAGTTTGAATATAAATAATATAATTAAAATACTATAGCAAGCATCAGACACGTAGTGTGGTTACCCATCGCAACCCTTGTCCATCATTTTGTTACACACGTGTTCATCCTTTAAAGAAAAATGAAACTTTTCAAACTTAAGCAAGTTCTCTCCTCCTTTCTTTTATTTTTTTATTTTATCACTCCGTCGAGATTTTGATTTCAGAAATTAACGACCATAGAAAAAAGGAGGAAAGACAGTTCGTAGCCGCTCCCCTTCTTCTCTAAAATTAAAAAAGAAAAAGAAAACCACGAATCGAAGCGTCGTTTTTGGCAGCGATTGGGCATCCCATGGTCGGCCGGAAAGCGTGGCTGTCTAGAGGCGATGTCATTCGAAGGGATTGTGTTTGGTGGCCAATGTCGAAGATCGATCACGAGAGAGGGCTTACACGCAATCGAAGTCTTGGGCGCGTGCACGAACGAGTGTCGTCGAGGCTAGGAATCGAGCATTGCGAGCAACAGGAGGCTATGCAGGAGAATCGAGCGCTGGAGAGGAGTGCGGCGGTGTTTAGGTGCGGCGTAGGCGATGCTCAAAGCTAGGTTTGCGGTGGGAAGAAGTCACGATGTCGTCACTGTGGAAGCTCGAGCTCGTCGGCTAGGAGTCGAATTGGAGTAGAGACATGTGCTAGGGTTGGCGTTTGGGTTTGTTAGAAGTCAACAGCCCTGGTATGTGCAGTGAGTACTTTTATTTTTAATTGTTACATTAAAATTGTTTATATACATATTACAGACAAAAAAAACTATAATAACAGGAAGGTTTTAACCCTATATTAGTTTTAATTCTAAATATATATGTACGTATATGCAGAAAAGAATTTGTTACCATAAAACGTTCTTATTATATATTTTTAAATCACATATATGTATATAAGATTTAAAATAGAAATAGGTATATATATATATATGGTTTCAAGTGAGAAAGAAATAAATATACTTATTTAATTGCTAATTTAAATTATTTTTGATACTAAAAGATTTTCAAAAAGGAATTCGATTTATTTAAATAAATTGGTAAGAGAAAATATATTGGAAATTTGATTTATTAGATATAATGATTTGTTAAAGTAATTTTAGTTTTAAATTAAATTTTTAATTAAATAAATTTGTTAAAAGGAATCTGTTTAAAATTAAAAGTATTAGTCTAAAATAAAATCACGGGTTAATTAAATTATCCAATAGGAATTTAATTGTTTGACTTATTAGAATATAAATAAATTGTATAAATTGTTTATACAAGGTCTAAAACTGTGAAGAAACAAGTCGAGATTGGATGGATTGCAAAACGAAAGCTAAGGTGAGATATTCTCACTCAATCGAATACTCGATTTAATTTGAATAGTTAATTTACATTATTGGTTGTTTGCTTGAATGACGATTGTAGCCTGTTGAGTTGAATTAGACCCTATGTGCCGCATAATAGCGGATGATATTATATTAAACCCATATACCGCGATATTTCACCTTGAAGTGGAATTGGTATTATATGTGTATTTGGAGTGATTGATTTCCTGCATTATATAGCGAATGAGACCCTATGCGCCGCATAATAGCGGATGATATTTCATAAATCCCATATACTGTGATATTCCACCTCGAAGTGGAATTGGTATTTAATTGTCGTGCAAACGTTTGTGGATGCAGGAAAACAGGTTGGAGGGATTCAACTGGATTCCATAAATATTTGAATTTGTTTCAAAATTATGTGTTGATTATATATAATCTATGTGCGATTTTTTGTGATTGAAACAGTTGAAGGCTTTAATCTAGCCGAATATATTTTTGGTATCGTAGGATACCAGAAATAAATAAAATTGGATTTTTTGAATTCAAGTAGAAAATTTATAATAAATTCATTTAAAGAATTGGGTAAATTTAAAAGAAGAAATTTAAGTAGATAAAGTTTTATTTTTGAAAACATATTGAATAAATTCCAAAATACGGGGAAAGATTTTAATGAATGGGTTTTGAGTAATACTGCTTAATAGTTGAAGAATTTAGTTAAATTCGGATTTTAAATAGTTTGTTAGAGATAAAAGTAAATAAATTTTACAAATTCAATTTGGAATTGGATTTGGTAATTGAAATAAATTTAGAAATAAAAATTGATTTGGTGTACAAAAATAAATTTTGGGAAATCAATTCTGAAATTGATTGGGTGTTTGAAACAAATGTTTGGAAAATTAATTTGGGATTTGATTTGGTTTTCGAAATAAATTTGGAAATCAATTTGAAAATTGATTTGGTATTGAAAGTGAATATTTAGGAATCGATTTGAAAATCGTATATCAGTGGGAATTTGAAATTTTAAAATTCACAATGGGAATTTTATAAAAGAAAGGAAAATTTGTTTTAAAAATAAATATTGTTTTTATTTTCAAAAGTGTGGAAAGGAATTTACGGATTTGGAACGTAAATTTAAAATAAATCCAGAAAGATTTGTTAATTGATTTGAATGAACCATTTTAGAATGGAAGGTGTACTTCCCCTGGAAAGTCGAGTATATTTTTAAAATAGCTTTTGAAATAAAATTAAAAGTTCTTGATTTGGCTTTAAAAGAATATTGTTGGAGAAATTATTTTTGGGAATTGTTTTAAATCTTTAAAGTAAAGATTTATTTAATTAAGTGTAAAAGGGATTATTTTAAATATTAAATTGATATTTGATTTAGAAAATACTTATTTAAATAATTATACCCTATCTACTAATTTTATTCTAAAATTAGTTTGGACTTGAAGTCTTATGTTTATGATAATTAGTATAATATTTTCATAATTAATATTTAAGTAAAGGTAGTTTTATTTTAAATGTTTCCTAGAATATTTTGGATAATTTATTTAAATTATTTTAAGGTATTTGAACTCGGCAGATTTTCAATGGAAAAGAATAAATATTTGGAAATATATTCCGCATAAGGAAAATGACTTGAAATTTGTTTTCAAAGGATTGAAATGTAGAAAGTGATTTGGAAATTTGTTTCTAAAGAGTTGAAGTGTTAAAATTATATATTGCGAAGATATTTGATAAAAAATAATTGGGGGAAAATTATTTGTAATCCAGTGATTTTTGTGAATTTTTTATTGATAGTTAAATTACCGACTATCAATATTGCCTTTAAATGGCATTTGAATTTCGATGCGACCAGAGGTTGATTCCAAATGGATATTCGGAAATCACATCGAATCTTTGTGATGGATCTATTATTTAAAAGATCAAAGTGGACATTCGTTCTGATTTGTTTGAAGTCTGAATGTAACACTTATTTTTAAAATAAGCGCTCGTTATCGGAATTAGCCGGGAGAGGACCTTGTGTCATAAAATAAGCTGGTTTTATCAAATATATTTCTGTGGACGTCTCTGTGGACGTGCGCTAGGGTTGGCATTTGGGTTTGTCAGAAGTCAGCAGCATCGTGTGTGCAGTAAGTACTTTTATTTTTAACTGTTTCATTAAAATTGTTTATATACATATTACAGAGGAAAAAAGTATAATAACAGGAAGGTTTAAATCCTATATTAGTTTTAATTCTAAATATATATGTATGTATATGCAGAAAAGAATTTGTTACAGTAAAATATTCTTATTCTATTTTTTTTAAATCACACACATATGTAAAAGGTTTAAAATAGAAATAGGTATATATATATATGGTTTCAAATGAGAAAGAAATAAATATACTTATTTAATTGCAAATTTAAATTATTTTTGATGCTAAAAGATTTTCTAAAGGGAATTTGATTTATTTAAGTAAATTTGTGATGACCCGGCTTTCTCTCCATAGAAAATCATATCATCTTTAAGAAAGAAAGGGATAGAAAAGAGAAAAGAAAGAAGAGAAAGAAGAAACAACACCAGAATCTCAACAGCGGAACGAATAAATTATATTAATAACATAAGTATTACATAATATATAACATTTATTAGAGTTACACAGCATATACATCACATACTAGACAGTTATAAATACTTGTCTAGTTATTACAACTCAATACAAACACAACACAGAGAACACACAGCGGAAACTATATATCTAACGCCGAAGCCTCTTGCTCCATTGCTCCTCCATAATTCGTCAAAGCTAACCTGAATCCCTTGGCTACTCGTAAAAATTTGAGTACCCAAGAGTTTAAGAAAACAGAAGATAAACTCCGGATCAGACATGGGTCTGGTGTGAGTAACATGTTAAGGTTGCTTAACTTTAAAAATCCTTTGAAAACAAACGTATCACGTAAGACTTCCCACACATAAACATGGAAAAGTTTTTACCTTACGCTAACCAAAACATTTGATAGGAAATCCGATGATATTATAATAGTGTCTAGGGTTTTCAAGTAAATATAAAATAGCCGAAATTGTTACATCTATTAAATTCCAGCTACTAGCCACAAAAATGGGTAATACAAATCAAAACCGTAGAGTCTCATAGGAAAAATGGGTTTCCATCAATGGCAGGGCTACTCGGGTACCGCCCGTCACAGTATGTGGCCTAGATCACCGTACCGATGATCCACCCTAAATCCCCTGCAACACAGGGCCTGAACCATTCCTTACGGAACAGTTTTGAACAAGACAACCCCGGGAGTTGTTGCAATCAACTGCCCCATACAGCCGAATATAAAGGGACTTCTAGACAGGGGTTCATCTCATCCTACTTGGGCATGACCCACTTAACCTTGCTGCACCTCTCCTGTTTTAGCCATTCCCAGTTGATGAGGCTCAAGGATACGATTACCTTTATAGAACACATCTCTTAGAATGCTCATCGTCCACCCGACGATGTTCTGAAAGCAATCAATCCATGCAAGTTCGTTCCGGGCTCGAACGAAACCGAAGGCATTATCTCGTTACACTTATTTTTGGAATCACCCTCAGAGTTGACGATGATAAACCTTGCACTTTGAATCTTCATCTTCACTTGAGATTCACGACCTATCGTTAATTTGGATCGATGTGGTTTTCGAATATCCAAATCTGGAAACCCGATCCCGGTCTCATCGAAATCCAAAACGCCATCTTTTAGGTCCAAGTTGTTTTAACGTTTAAACTAATTCAATTCTATTATCTATATACACACAGATAATTCACATGTCACAATAGATAATCAGCATTATCATCATAAATAGATATTCCATTTTATCATCACCAACATGTTTTCATATTATCATCACAATGCAGCCAAAGCATCCATATCACACAACATCACTTATCTCATATCTGAGATCTCAAACCATTCAAGGAAATCAATATCAATCAGCATTCATAAGCAAAGATTTATTAACCACCATTCTATAATTAATTTAAAATAAATTAAATTAATTACTTCATCTCTAATTAATTAAATTAATTACTTCATCAATATAAATCTTGCTTACATATCTGTTAATTAATTACAAATCAATTAATTAATTACCCTCTAATAAATCACCTTAATTAATCACCCTTGATTAATTATCCTTTAATTACTTTCAAGTAATTAGCCTTTAATTAATTTTACAAATTAATTATTCTAAACCAAATTTAGTAATTAACCTTTCGTTACTTCATTAATTAATTAACTATAATTAATTACATTAATCCTCAATTAATTACATTAATTAATTCCTTCATTGATTAATTGTAAAATTAATCAATCCGTAATTACATCATTATATTAATTAATGATCTCTAATTATTTTTATTTATAATTACCCTATTTAAATTAATTACATTAAGTAATTAATCATCAATTAAACTATATTGATTTATTACATCTTGATTAAGCACACTCAGTAATTAACTACCTTAAATTACTTCATTAGATAAATTAGTTACTCCTTAATTAATTATCTTTAATAATTAATCTTTAATTAATTATATTTATTAATCACCCTAGATTTATCTCATTAAGTAATAATTACCCTTAATTAATTGCATATCATAATTATCTTCAAAAAACTTTATTAATCAATTCTTAATTAATTACACTATGTAATTAATTGTTAACTACTTCCACAAAGTAATTATTCTTCATATTAATTACACAAAGTAATTAATCTCCAAATCTCTTCTATTACCTAATTATCCTTCAATTTAATTACATCCAGTAATTATCTTCTTAATTACTTCATTAAGTAATTATTCTCCATTAATTACACTGAGTAATTACTTCTTAAATTAATTAAACTTAATTAATTAACTTAAACTAATCAAAATAAAATTAATTAATTACAACCAGTAATTAATTCCTTAATTACTTCCATTAAGTAATTACACTTAAAAAATTCATAAATGATTATCTTTAAATTAATTAATCTAATTAATTATTAAAATTAATCATGTTAATTAATTATTAAATAATCTTAAGTTAACGACCTTCATTAACTGTTAACAAATCTTTAATTACTTCTCTAAAGTAATTAACTGAGATTAATCATTATTAATTACAAATTAATTTATCTATAATAACCCATAATTAATCTCTAATTATTTAATTAATTAAGTGTTAATCTATAACTTAAGTAATTTTTAATTACTTGATTAATAAATTTCAAATCATTAATTTAAGATCAAATCTTATCTAATTAATGATTTCTTAATTACAATTCAATTAATTTTAATTAACTTACTTAATCCTTTAATTAACTAAATTAAACCCTTAATTATTTAATTAATTAACCCAAATCATTAATTAATTTAATTAATTAATTATCCATCTTAATTGCCTTACTAATTTAATGAATTACAAATCATTAACTCCTAATTAACTTTGAGATAAATCTTAATCTTATTAATGATTAAATTATCATTAACAAAGTATTTTAAAGACAATTAGCTTTTAAATTTACTTTTAAATTCCATTTTAAATTTATGATTTAAAATGAATACAATTTTAACTTTAACAAAGTTTAATAATTTCAAAACCTTTTAATTACATGTTAAAGAAACACTTGTCTTATAAAAGAATTTTAAAAGAAATTTTAAACCAAATCCAATTTTAAATTTCAGACCACATTTACAACATTCAAAGTTGTTTTTCTAGAAAAAAATTAAATTCAAAAAATTTATTTTATTTCAAAACTAGGATTCAAATTAAGCTTTGAACCCAGATTTAAAGTTAAATTTAAAATCCTGTTTAAATCATTATTTTCAGATTTAAAACCATTTTTGTGGAATACTTTAATAATTTTCAGTTGTTAAAAACATTTCATTTCTTTAAAACTTATTTATTTTAAAAAACTAGGATTCAAATTCATTTTTGAATCCATACTTTAAATCTGCTTCAAACTTTGATTATAACCTGCTTTTTATTTTGAAATTTAGTTTTAAATTTTAAAACTCAAAAAACCGACAGGTTTCAATAAAAACCTGTAATCTAAAATAATGGCCCGAGCCCATACTAAAAATACTTCGAGCTAAAAACACAAACCACCCGAGGATTACTCGAGCATCATTCCCCTGTTCAATCCAGATCACGAGGTACACAAAAATGCACCGTGCATATGCACGGTGCTCCGACCACCTCCGATAATCCATGATGGCCTTCTCACATCAGAAAACATCCTCGCACATCATCACGATTACCAAATCCTCAAAATCAACTCGATATCCAATTCGAGCAGTCCAAACCAAAACTAGAACAACCCAATGAAACCTGGAATTACCTCAACCTCGAATCTCCGACCACCAGAATGCCTATACCTCCGGTCATAAATTCGCCGACCACCATGCTTCCATTTCCCAGAACTCCATTCAACTTGAATCACCATTGAAGTCGTGACGATCAAAAATACCCTACCTAAACAAACTAGGGCTACGGACTTCAATCCTCCACCGCCGCTACCACGATGATCTATTCGCCTTCTAACAATTTGGCCAAGCTCACACATCACTCCACTACATCCAGTGGAAACCCCATCAATCCCGATTACTTGGATCATTAATAACCTCCAAAGTTCCCATTACTGATCAACTCAGCAATGCTTACTCAATCTTCCTCTAAAAATTTAGATTTCAGTTTTAAAAATCAAGATTTTGAGTAAGGATCCTATTTAAAATCCTAAATCAACAATTTACAAGGTTTGAACTTTTGTCAAATACTTAAACACTATAGTTTTTTTTCCAGAACTATTTCAAAATTTATTTAACTTAATTAAATTTTTTAAGTCTACTCTATGATCTGAAAAACATGTTCTGTTTAATACTTGAATCCAAATATTGATTGGATCAAGCGATAGTGATTTTTTTGAATAAGTCTTTAGCTTAGGAATTTGGTAACAGAGATGTTACAGGCAATAAACATATACGCATATACACATTTTCACATATATGCAGAAAAATTTACCAAACATATTTATGTATTCACACAAAAAAAAATCCACAGAAATTAACATGTAACCATATTTATTTAAGTTATTTTTAATAAAAATGTTACTCACTTGACATGACGAAGAACAGAAACCAGTGAACAACTTCAAGCAAAAATCTGGAATTGTTTAAACTGGAAACTGGAACTGCCTTTAAAAACTTTAGTTGCTGGAAATAAATTCTTTGATCTTAAAAATTTGGATGCTTCTTTGTTTTGATTTATAAACTGCAGTTGCATGCAGGCTTCCAGATTGAAGAAAAATGCTAAAGCTTTGATTTTGAAATTGATCTACATGTTTGCTTGCCTTTCAAAGCAGAATTAAAGAAATGCAGGCTTTGATTTGAGGATAAGAGGTTTTAAAATGCTTTCCAGTATGTTGAAGTGATATAGATTTGAATCTTGTACTGAATTACAGGCTTTGCATAAACATATTTTGGATTTGAAAATTTGAAGTTGAATTTGATTTTTTGGTTTTACTTTGAGGATTGGTTTGAGGAGTGAATTCTCAAATTTTTAAGAAAAAGAGTTGTTTAAGTTTTCTTAGCTTAGAATTAGAAAAGAAAATTGAAGAGGAGGAAACAATGTTATAAAGGCTGAAATAATTTGACAAAATAAAAGAAAAGAAAATGGGAATTAAATGACACTTGTCATATAGTTTAATCTATCACTTAACACATGTTGTTTAGATTACTTAAGGAATTAACGCATGTGTAACGACCCAGAATTTTATTTAATTAAAATTTGAATATTTAATTAATTTTAAATATTTATAAGTGAATTTATAAGTCAAATAAATTTTTATTTGAATTATTGGATTTAATTGGATAATTAAATCGATAATTTAATATGTTAAATTATGGAAATAATTAAAAAAATTGAGTTAAAAATGATTGTAAATAATTTGGAAAATTTTATTTAGTCATACTGGAGTTATAGAAATATTTTAGAACTTTTAAAATCGAATTAAAAGTTAATTTGTGAAAATTGAATATTTTAATATTTAATAATCGACTGTAAAATAGCCAATTTTTGAACAGTCTCAGAATTGAACGAAACCAGTTTCATTTGATCCGTAATAGTTAGTTATTACCGGATTTCAATTTTCGTGTCAATCGGAGCTATCGTTTGATCGTGGCAGCTCGAAACGCATCGAATCGTTTTTAATTTAAATTTGGCGAGTCAAAATAGCCATTTTTCAAAAAGTCTCGGAATTCGACGAAACCAGTTTCATCGGATCCGTAATGTGATATTATTGTAAGGTTTCAAATTTCAAGTCAATTGGATTTACCGTTTGTCCGGTACAAATTAAAACGCCTAGAAATCGATTTAAATCGGTTTAATTTAAATTGAGCGTTTGTTGCCATAACTCGCACATACTTCCGAATTAGCTTCCGAAACCTGTTCCATTGTGTCCGGAACGCGGGGTAAACCTTAGAAACGCTGGTTACGGCGTCTAAATCGGAGTTCGGAATTTCCGGGATGAATAGTGTCGCTCGTTCCTTATAAATAGCCCACCATCTTCATAAATTAGAAAATAACAACCTAAACCCTAATTTTTTTTTGACCTAGCCGCCAGTTACATAATGAATGGCCGAAAATTAAGCAACTTCTTCCCTCTAGATCTTCCAATCCGTCAACAATTAGAGGAAGTTGTCAACATGAAAGATGTAGAGGGTGATGAGAGCTTCGATGTGAACGGTGGAGATCGCGGTTGGAGTCGTGTGGAGGGAGCTAGAGGGGGCCGTGCGTGGGCTGTGCACATACGTGCGCGCGCGTCATAGGGGGGTCGAGTTGGCCATGGTGGTAGGTGGAGGTAGCTCGCGACGAGAGCTTCGAGATGGCGAAGGTGTGATGAAGTTTCGTTGAGCGTGGAGTTTGCAATGTTTAACCCTAATTTCATTATTGGGTTAGGCCTCCATCTTGTTCTACCTGTAGATGCGTGAGAGGAAGGAAGAAAGAGGGGAGCCGTAGGATTTAGGTTGGAGGGTTATGATTTGGGTATGTTGAAATATTAAAGTTTTGTTGTATTTAGTTAATTAAAAATCGTGTAATCTTATAAAATACATAACTTTTTCATACGAGGTCGAAAAAGTGCAAACTCAGTTGCGTTGGAATCGTATGGACGAGCACTACGCGATGGAGTTGGTTTGGAGTCGTTTGGAGTTAGTGAGAATTTCGAGTAAAATTAAACGCGCGTTTAATTTTATTCGAAATAAAAGCTAAAACGGAAATTAAAACCAAGGTGAGAACTTCTCACTCAATCGAATCGGTTTCGATTTTATTTTAAATAGTTAGATTTAAAATATTTGAATGCATGTTTGAACGATGACTGTAAATTATTGATTGTTAAAATAGACATTATGCGCCGTTAGTAAGCGGATGTTATTTATTAAAAACATATACCGCGAATATTTCATAAACAGTGAAATTGGTATTATATATAATATCAATATATATATATTGGCATATGTATATATTGCAGTTGTTGATTTCCCGTATTTTTTGTTTAGCGGATGAGACCCTATTACGCCGTTAGTAAGCGGATAATATTTAATAAAAACATATACCGCGATAATTTCGTACTGGAGCGAAATTGGTATTGTGCTAATGTTTTTGGATGCAGGAAAAGGTTGGAGGGATCCAACAGGATTCCTCAACAGTTTTTATTTGATTTCAGATATTTTGATATTTGATTGATTATCATATACGATATATGATGGATCGTTGTAGTCGTGATTGACTATTTGGTGTGTAGCATCATTGGACCCAGATTTTGGGATTTTAAAATGATTTTCAAAGTGATTTTTGAAATATACTATATTTTTGGAATTGATCCATTATAAATAAATAAACGTTATAATTTTTAAAGTTATAAAAATTATGATTTTTGAGAAATATAGTTAAAAGATTGATTTTTGAAAATACGGGTTAATGATGTTATAAAATAGTTTAAAATGGAATTTTTGAATTTATTGCGAAAAGTTTAAATATAGGATTTATAAAATTTAATTATTTTATAAATCAAGAGAATGATGAAATTATAAAGGAATTTAAAGACGTTTTAAAGAATAATATAAATTGATTTATATTAAGAGATTTATAAATGGATATTTATAAATCGAAATATTGACATTATAAAACGAGTTTTTATAAGTGTTTGAATGAAGTGAAAATGAATTTCATAATAGAATGAAATTTATAGAATTATAAACTGTGAAGTTATAAATGAAAATTTATAAATAGTAAGATTTATAAATTTGGTGAAATTATTTGAAGAATAGATTGGTTAAATAAATGAATCTTATAAGTTATAAGATTTATAATTATGAAGTTTAAAGAACGATTTTATAAAATAATCGTTTTATGAGTAATTAACTTATAATATGAACGTTTAGTTTATAATTTAGTTATAAACTGGAATAAGTTAATAAAAGAATTTATAAAAAGGAAGTTTTTATAAATAAATAGAAATGGAATTTATAAACGATGTTTTATAAATTCGCAAATGACTTATTTTGATGAGAAAATTGTTGGAACCTATTAAAGGAAATTTATTCACATTTTTGAATAGTGAATAATCCTTTGAATTAAAACGAATAAAAAGATGAGATTTGTTAATGAAATTTATTCACATTTTTGAATAGTGAATAACACGTTAAAGAAAATGTTTAGAATGTGATATTTTAAACAGAATTAAAACGATCTAACGATGTTTTTAAATGCATTGAGATTCGAAATCATAGATTTCAACATTCATTGTTGAAATAGACGTTTTCGAGAAATAAAAGGAAATGGTGGTATAACACTGTTGTTATAGTAAATGATTTCCGAAAGGAAATATTTGCATAGTATTGGGATTTATATATCTATTTAATTTCGAATCCCTATACTAGTGATTTTGGGTTGTCGTAACGATGTTTTACGCAACATTCGTTTTGGCCCAAATAAATATGTTAAGAGAATGATTTCCTTAAAGAATGAAATATATACTTAATTCGATTTAAGTATATTGAATATTTTCTAAGTGTTGAAAATAAAAGAGATTTGTGAATTTCTTATTAATAAATAAGTATGGAAATGTTTTCCAATATGAAGTGAATATTTAGGATTTATCTTTTTGAAGATAAATTGAAAATGGATAGTTGAAATCGTATATGCATAGATATTTTGGAATATAAATTCACTATGGAATTTATATGTGAAAGTGGAATTTGTTTAAAAATAAATATTGATTTATTTTTGAAGTGTTGAAATTATATATCTTGTAAAGATATTTTGGAAAATAAATAATTTGGAAAATTATTTGGAATCTGGTGATGTATGCATATCCATTGATAGTTCAATAGCCGACTATCAATATTTCCCTTTGAATGGGTATTTGATGTGAACTGTTTGAATTTGAATGCGCACTTATTTTTGAATAAGCGCTCACTATTCGGGTTAACCGGGAAAGGACCATGGGGTCGTATAACCCATTCCGAATATGTGATACGTCGTTGTGAATCGCATTTGAAGATCGGTGTTGAAGACCGGTATTTGCAAGAGTGATAGGATGAACTATCGATTGACTCTGCACCGAGTTGCTCCGGTATTGAGTTCTCCATATGTGATGGTGAATCCGATCAGGATTGTGAATATCCGGATTGCAAGGACTTCTTTGTAAGTGCCTTCGGTTTTGTTCGAGCCCGGAACAGACTTGTATGGATTGTATGCCTGACATTACAAGTTGAGATATAAAGCCGATTTCTTTCAAATATATTTCTGTTGGTGGCGGAGAATTTATTCTTTGCTTAACACCCTTCTTTGAGACGCATGTGCTCAAAGGTTATATAGTTGAAGTTATCAGCGATATATTCCCAGTTTGGTAATGTGACATGCTGAGTGATGCTGAAATGATCATTGTGTTGATTATTGTGATAGGATCATTTATTTGATCGTCTATCTTAGTGATCATTGTGTTGATCATTTGTTGACCCAAAGCATGGCTTTTGTATAAAGTATGTTTTTGTGGACGTGAATTCGTCGAGCCTCACACACCGTGAATGGTCAAAACAGGAAAGAAGCAGCAAGGTTATGAGGGGTATCACCCTTTAGGATATGTGCATTTCCTTCTGGAAAAGGGTGGTATCATGGTATGGAGCCCAGATACTTACTCATGTTGAAAACACTTTATGATTGTGTGAATTGATTACGAGCGCTCGGTTGATAAAGGTCCCAAAGGACCGGGGGATGGCATATTCGGTCAGTTGTTACTCAGTTAGGAGTAACCCGGCCTTGTGTTGGTAGAGATCCGGTTTGGTTCTCGGGGATGTCCATCCAGAGGCATTCTCATGTGGCAATGGGAAGTTCCTTGGCCTGATCATTCGTTGGAAATCCAAAGAAACAATACGTGACTTGTACGGTTTTAGTTGTATAACCTGCTATGGAATGTGGCGGTAACCTGCTATTGAACATAGTTAGCTATAGTAGGCATACGATAATGGTCGTATGTTGGCTAAGATTTATATTCTACTTTCGAAATAAATTTTTCCTACACTATACACTAATAATAATATCAAATGTTATTTTAAATGCGTATCAAGCATCTTTGACTATCATAAGGAGAAATCTCCTCCGATTCTGCGTTTGCATTGTGTGTGTGTGCGGGAGGCCTTATGGTAGTCTCATTTTTAAAAGCATTGCGAATTGATTTAAAAATATTCCTCTATTTTGATTTTAAAGTAAATAAACTGTTTTGAGTTCTTACACCAGTCACATGACTGACTCGGAGTTTATTGTTTTCCTTCCTAAACTCTGGGTGCCCACCAATTTGCACACGGGCAGTTAAGAGTTAGGTTTATCAGGATATTCTGGATATTCTGGAGTTGCTGGAGGCAAGCTGGATTGGCATGGCGTATTACTAGTATATAGTACTTCTTTTTCCGCTGTTATGTTGTTGTATGTTGTTGTACACTCTGATGATTTGATGTAAAGTAATATGATGATAATGTAATAACTGATATAGTTCTTTGTTTAAAGATTATTCATTTATTATTATATGTTGTTCCGCTGCGAATTGTGAGATTCTGATGTTGTTCCGTTCTGTTTCTTCTGTCCCGTTCTATTTTAAAAAAAAATTCTTCTATCTTCTATTTTCAAATTCTCTTTCTTTCTCTATTTCCTATCTCTTCTCTCTTTCTTTTCTTTCTTTTCTTTTTAAAACCCATAACTATTCGGTTTTTCGGCAACGAAAATCCGCAAGCGTTACATTTGGTATCAGAGCTGATGGTTAAGCGACAACCATGGTTCTGTAGGGTATTACTCATTAGAGATAGAGTCAGTAGTACTCTAGAATGAGTTTGAGTGTAATAATAGCTATGAGAGCGTATTTGTTAGTGTATATAAAATTGTTTTATATTGTGATGATTGGTTTATTGAGTGGCATATGAACCTTCGTCAGCACGGTCAGTCAAACTATGCCGAAGAGGTTTCTAAACACTTGAATAGAACAATTCGGCACAGCATTGTTTTAATTGGGTAAATGAAATAATTTTTGCCTTGATTATATTTTATGTATAAAGAAATAATTTTTCAAAATTATTAAATTGTATGTAAGATGATTGTTAGGTTGTTTGAATAATCTAAATTAAAGAATAATTGTATAAGTAAAAGAATTATAAGAATTGAAATTATAATTAAAGTGATTTACAATTGTGAAATAAACTTGTATATATAAAAAGTGAAATTATTTGAATATATTTATGAATATGAGTTGTAAATGAAAGTGAATTCAAAGAGAAATGAAATTCAACTTTTGAAATTGGATTGAATGAATGAATTGAATGTAAATCAATTGAATGTGAATAATTGATATGGAATAATGAATATAAGTGTTAATTCATTAAAATCTAATGTTATTGGGAGTTGAATAAGTTGGAATGGAAATCAATTTAATGTTAAACCAAATTGAATGAATATAAGTGAAAGGAATTTGGTTGTAATTAATAATACATTGGTTGTTATATGATTGTTGATTGATTGTATATATAATTCATTAAGTATTAATGAAATTGAAAGCTATGTAATTGAATTCAAATGGAAAGTAAATAAATTTGAATAGAATTGAATGTGAATTGGATTTAATTAGTGAATGTAAACTAATTGAATTGAGAATGAATGTTAGTAAATCCAATGTAAATAAATCAAATGTGATTTGATATTGAAAACCAATTCATTATATATGAATGAGAATATGAATGAATATTATTGGTTATGAATGTAGTTGGTTGATGGTTGAATATATATTGCTATTGTTGCATTTGCTATGTGACATATATAGTTATTATGTTGCTATACGTTGTATATTGATACTATGGTTTATATGCATGGTTCTCATGTTGTTTGTTGAGTTTAGTAGGTGCGGATCGTGTTTGCTTCGCATTTGGAGTTCGCTTTAGCGCTATATTAGCCGTATATGCTCGCTAAAAAAATATAAGGTACATATCTCGGATTAAATATCGCACTTTTATACTTTTTTCCCTTCGGGATGCCTCATTACTTGATGAGATGTATATTTGTGATATATATACTGTCATTTTTTTTTCGGATCGAGCCGCGCAAAGGAGACTATGGCGAATTTTTCCGAAAATTTAAGGCGTTAGAAAAATTTTGAGAAAATTGGAAAATTTTTGAAAACCTTAACTTTGATTTTGGAATTGAAAGTTAAATAATAGTAATTGTTTTTGAAAAGGATAACTAAGTATGATTTGAAAACTTAGTAAAGATGGTAAGAAGTTTAATTATAAATTTTGGGAAAATTAATAGATTCTGTAATTTTCTTACTTGTAATTTCGAGGACGAAATTCTTTTAAGGGGGAAAGATTGTAACGACCCAGAATTTTATTTAATTAAAATTTGAATATTTAATTAATTTTAAATATTTATAAGTGAATTTATAAGTCAAATAAATTTTTATTTGAATTATTGGATTTAATTGGATAATTAAATCGATAATTTAATATGTTAAATTATGGAAATAATTAAAAAAATTGAGTTAAAAATGATTGTAAATAATTTGGAAAATTTTATTTAGTCATACTGGAGTTATAGAAATATTTTAGAACTTTTAAAATCGAATTAAAAGTTAATTTGTGAAAATTGAATATTTTAATATTTAATAATCGACTGTAAAATAGCCAATTTTTGAACAGTCTCAGAATTGAACGAAACCAGTTTCATTTGATCCGTAATAGTTAGTTATTACCGGATTTCAATTTTCGTGTCAATCGGAGCTATCGTTTGATCGTGGCAGCTCGAAACGCATCGAATCGTTTTTAATTTAAATTTGGCGAGTCAAAATAGCCATTTTTCAAAAAGTCTCGGAATTCGACGAAACCAGTTTCATCGGATCCGTAATGTGATATTATTGTAAGGTTTCAAATTTCAAGTCAATTGGATTTACCGTTTGTCCGGTACAAATTAAAACGCCTAGAAATCGATTTAAATCGGTTTAATTTAAATTGAGCGTTTGTTGCCATAACTCGCACATACTTCCGAATTAGCTTCCGAAACCTGTTCCATTGTGTCCGGAACGCGGGGTAAACCTTAGAAACGCTGGTTACGGCGTCTAAATCGGAGTTCGGAATTTCCGGGATGAATAGTGTCGCTCGTTCCTTATAAATAGCCCACCATCTTCATAAATTAGAAAATAACAACCTAAACCCTAATTTTTTTTTGACCTAGCCGCCAGTTACATAATGAATGGCCGATAATTAAGCAACTTCTTCCCTCTAGATCTTCCAATCCGTCAACAATTAGAGGAAGTTGTCAACATGAAAGATGTAGAGGGTGATGAGAGCTTCGATGTGAACGGTGGAGATCGCGGTTGGAGTCGTGTGGAGGGAGCTAGAGGGGGCCGTGCGTGGGCTGTGCACATACGTGCGCGCGCGTCATAGGGGGGTCGAGTTGGCCATGGTGGTAGGTGGAGGTAGCTCGCGACGAGAGCTTCGAGATGGCGAAGGTGTGATGAAGTTTCGTTGAGCGTGGAGTTTGCAATGTTTAACCCTAATTTCATTATTGGGTTAGGCCTCCATCTTGTTCTACCTGTAGATGCGTGAGAGGAAGGAAGAAAGAGGGGAGCCGTAGGATTTAGGTTGGAGGGTTATGATTTGGGTATGTTGAAATATTAAAGTTTTGTTGTATTTAGTTAATTAAAAATCGTGTAATCTTATAAAATACATAACTTTTTCATACGAGGTCGAAAAAGTGCAAACTCGGTTGCGTTGGAATCGTATGGACGAGCACTACGCGATGGAGTTGGTTTGGAGTCGTTTGGAGTTAGTGAGAATTTCGGGTAAAATTAAACGCGCGTTTAATTTTATTCGAAATAAAAGCTAAAACGGAAATTAAAACCAAGGTGAGAACTTCTCACTCAATCGAATCGGTTTCGATTTTATTTTAAATAGTTAGATTTAAAATATTTGAATGCATGTTTGAACGATGACTGTAAATTATTGATTGTTAAAATAGACATTATGCGCCGTTAGTAAGCGGATGTTATTTATTAAAAACATATACCGCGAATATTTCATAAACAGTGAAATTGGTATTATATATAATATCAATATATATATATTGGCATATGTATATATTGCAGTTGTTGATTTCCCGTATTTTTTGTTTAGCGGATGAGACCCTATTACGCCGTTAGTAAGCGGATAATATTTAATAAAAACATATACCGCGATAATTTCGTACTGGAGCGAAATTGGTATTGTGCTAATGTTTTTGGATGCAGGAAACAGGTTGGAGGGATCCAACAGGATTCCTCAACAGTTTTTATTTGATTTCAGATATTTTGATATTTGATTGATTATCATATACGATATATGATGGATCGTTGTAGTCGTGATTGACTATTTGGTGTGTAGCATCATTGGACCCAGATTTTGGGATTTTAAAATGATTTTCAAAGTGATTTTTGAAATATACTATATTTTTGGAATTGATCCATTATAAATAAATAAACGTTATAATTTTTAAAGTTATAAAAATTATGATTTTTGAGAAATATAGTTAAAAGATTGATTTTTGAAAATACGGGTTAATGATGTTATAAAATAGTTTAAAATGGAATTTTTGAATTTATTGCGAAAAGTTTAAATATAGGATTTATAAAATTTAATTATTTTATAAATCAAGAGAATGATGAAATTATAAAGGAATTTAAAGACGTTTTAAAGAATAATATAAATTGATTTATATTAAGAGATTTATAAATGGATATTTATAAATCGAAATATTGACATTATAAAACGAGTTTTTATAAGTGTTTGAATGAAGTGAAAATGAATTTCATAATAGAATGAAATTTATAGAATTATAAACTGTGAAGTTATAAATGAAAATTTATAAATAGTAAGATTTATAAATTTGGTGAAATTATTTGAAGAATAGATTGGTTAAATAAATGAATCTTATAAGTTATAAGATTTATAATTATGAAGTTTAAAGAACGATTTTATAAAATAATCGTTTTATGAGTAATTAACTTATAATATGAACGTTTAGTTTATAATTTAGTTATAAACTGGAATAAGTTAATAAAAGAATTTATAAAAAGGAAGTTTTTATAAATAAATAGAAATGGAATTTATAAACGATGTTTTATAAATTCGCAAATGACTTATTTTGATGAGAAAATTGTTGGAACCTATTAAAGGAAATTTATTCACATTTTTGAATAGTGAATAATCCTTTGAATTAAAACGAATAAAAAGATGAGATTTGTTAATGAAATTTATTCACATTTTTGAATAGTGAATAACACGTTAAAGAAAATGTTTAGAATGTGATATTTTAAACAGAATTAAAACGATCTAACGATGTTTTTAAATGCATTGAGATTCGAAATCATAGATTTCAACATTCATTGTTGAAATAGACGTTTTCGAGAAATAAAAGGAAATGGTGGTATAACACTGTTGTTATAGTAAATGATTTCCGAAAGGAAATATTTGCATAGTATTGGGATTTATATATCTATTTAATTTCGAATCCCTATACTAGTGATTTTGGGTTGTCGTAACGATGTTTTACGCAACATTCGTTTTGGCCCAAATAAATATGTTAAGAGAATGATTTCCTTAAAGAATGAAATATATACTTAATTCGATTTAAGTATATTGAATATTTTCTAAGTGTTGAAAATAAAAGAGATTTGTGAATTTCTTATTAATAAATAAGTATGGAAATGTTTTCCAATATGAAGTGAATATTTAGGATTTATCTTTTTGAAGATAAATTGAAAATGGATAGTTGAAATCGTATATGCATAGATATTTTGGAATATAAATTCACTATGGAATTTATATGTGAAAGTGGAATTTGTTTAAAAATAAATATTGATTTATTTTTGAAGTGTTGAAATTATATATCTTGTAAAGATATTTTGGAAAATAAATAATTTGGAAAATTATTTGGAATCTGGTGATGTATGCATATCCATTGATAGTTCAATAGCCGACTATCAATATTTCCCTTTGAATGGGTATTTGATGTGAACTGTTTGAATTTGAATGCGCACTTATTTTTGAATAAGCGCTCACTATTCGGGTTAACCGGGAAAGGACCATGGGGTCGTATAACCCATTCCGAATATGTGATACGTCGTTGTGAATCGCATTTGAAGATCGGTGTTGAAGACCGGTATTTGCAAGAGTGATAGGATGAACTATCGATTGACTCTGCACCGAGTTGCTCCGGTATTGAGTTCTCCATATGTGATGGTGAATCCGATCAGGATTGTGAATATCCGGATTGCAAGGACTTCTTTGTAAGTGCCTTCGGTTTTGTTCGAGCCCGGAACAGACTTGTATGGATTGTATGCCTGACATTACAAGTTGAGATATAAAGCCGATTTCTTTCAAATATATTTCTGTTGGTGGCGGAGAATTTATTCTTTGCTTAACACCCTTCTTTGAGACGCATGTGCTCAAAGGTTATATAGTTGAAGTTATCAGCGATATATTCCCAGTTTGGTAATGTGACATGCTGAGTGATGCTGAAATGATCATTGTGTTGATTATTGTGATAGGATCATTTATTTGATCGTCTATCTTAGTGATCATTGTGTTGATCATTTGTTGACCCAAAGCATGGCTTTTGTATAAAGTATGTTTTTGTGGACGTGAATTCGTCGAGCCTCACACACCGTGAATGGTCAAAACAGGAAAGAAGCAGCAAGGTTATGAGGGGTAGCACCCTTTAGGATATGTGCATTTCCTTCTGGAAAAGGGTGGTATCATGGTATGGAGCCCAGATACTTACTCATGTTGAAAACACTTTATGATTGTGTGAATTGATTACGAGCGCTCGGTTGATAAAGGTCCCAAAGGACCGGGGGATGGCATATTCGGTCAGTTGTTACTCAGTTAGGAGTAACCCGGCCTTGTGTTGGTAGAGATCCGGTTTGGTTCTCGGGGATGTCCATCCAGAGGCATTCTCATGTGGCAATGGGAAGTTCCTTGGCCTGATCATTCGTTGGAAATCCAAAGAAACAATACGTGACTTGTACGGTTTTAGTTGTATAACCTGCTATGGAATGTGGCGGTAACCTGCTATTGAACATAGTTAGCTATAGTAGGCATACGATAATGGTCGTATGTTGGCTAAGATTTATATTCTACTTTCGAAATAAATTTTTCCTACACTATACACTAATAATAATATCAAATGTTATTTTAAATGCGTATCAAGCATCTTTGACTATCATAAGGAGAAATCTCCTCCGATTCTGCGTTTGCATTGTGTGTGTGTGCGGGAGGCCTTATGGTAGTCTCATTTTTAAAAGCATTGCGAATTGATTTAAAAATATTCCTCTATTTTGATTTTAAAGTAAATAAACTGTTTTGAGTTCTTACACCAGTCACATGACTGACTCGGAGTTTATTGTTTTCCTTCCTAAACTCTGGGTGCCCACCAATTTGCACACGGGCAGTTAAGAGTTAGGTTTATCAGGATATTCTGGATATTCTGGAGTTGCTGGAGGCAAGCTGGATTGGCATGGCGTATTACTAGTATATAGTACTTCTTTTTCCGCTGTTATGTTGTTGTATGTTGTTGTACACTCTGATGATTTGATGTAAAGTAATATGATGATAATGTAATAACTGATATAGTTCTTTGTTTAAAGATTATTCATTTATTATTATATGTTGTTCCGCTGCGAATTGTGAGATTCTGATGTTGTTCCGTTCTGTTTCTTCTGTCCCGTTCTATTTTAAAAAAAAATTCTTCTATCTTCTATTTTCAAATTCTCTTTCTTTCTCTATTTCCTATCTCTTCTCTCTTTCTTTTCTTTCTTTTCTTTTTAAAACCCATAACTATTCGGTTTTTCGGCAACGAAAATCCGCAAGCGTTACAGCATGTCTTTGTTTTATTTTCTTTTTATTTTAAAAGTTAATAAAGGTTTTACTTAATTTATTTATACTTATGTAAATATATATGTGAATTTCTTATGTAAAGAAAATGTAATAAAACAAATTATAAATAAAAACTTATCCAAATATTTTAAAGATCTATTCTTTTGAATTTCAAAAAAAATTCCAAATTCAAGTTTCAAATTAACTTTTGAAATCCAAATTAAAGTCACCCAATTCAATTTGAAATAATAATTCCATTTTCTTATTTAATTCTTTTTATATTTATATGGAAAAATACTACATTTTTAATATTGTTTGAAAATAACAAATTTAACAATTTTAAATAATTAATAAAAGAGATCATCTTATTATTTATTTTCAAATCACATTTATCAAGAAATATTTTAAAATGAAAATAAAACAAACCTTATAAACATTTATCTTAAGTATTTACAAACCATATAGTTATTAATTAAATAACTTTGAAAAGCTTAATATTAATTTAAATCATAATTTCCAATTTATTAAATATATTATTAGAATTTGAAAACAAGACTTTTTTTTATTAAACTCCAAATTAAATATTATCTATAATATATATACAAAAATATATATACATTATAAATAGAAACATTTATTTAGCTTTTAAAAGATAAAATCACTAACTAAATATTTATTTAATTAGATTATTAAACCAATTCATATTTTATTAATCAATATTATCAAACCAATTTAATTTTAATGCAGATTATTAAATTGATATTGCCAAAAATTCCGGGATATCACAAAATTGGTAAGAGAAAATTTGTTCGAAATTTAATTTATTAGATATAATGATTTATTAAAGGAAATTTAGTTTTCAATTTAATTTTTAATTAAATAAATTTGTAAAAAAAACCTATTTAAAATTAAAAGTATTAGTTTAAAATAAAATCATGGGTTAATTAAATTATCCAATAGGAATTTAATTGTTTTCATTATTCGAATATTAATAAATTGTATAAATTATTTATACAAGGTCTAAAACTGTGAAGAATCAAGTCAAAATTGGATGGATTGCAAAACGAAAGCTAAGGTGAGATCTTCTCACCCAATCGGATAATCGATTTAATTTAAATAGTTAATTTAAATTATTGGTTGTTTGCTTGGATGATGATTGTTATCAATTGAGTTGAATTAGACCCTATGCGCCGCATAATAGCGGATGATATTATATTAAACTCATATACCACGATTTTCCACCTTGAAGTGGAATTGGTATTATATATGTATTTGGAGTGATTGATTTCCCGCATTATATAGCAGACGAGACCCTATGCGCCGCATAATAGCGGATGATATTTTATAAATCCCGTATACCGTGATATTCCACCTCGAAGTGGAATTGGTATTTAATTGTTGTGCCAACATCTGTGGATGCAGGGAAACATGTTAGAGGGATCCAACTGGATTCCTCAAATATTTGACTTTGTTCAAAATTTTGTGTTGATTATTTATAATCTGCATGTGGTTATTTATGATTGAAACCGTTAAGGCTATAATTTAGCCGAATATATTTTGGTACCGTAGGATACCGGAAATAAATAAAATTGAATTTTTGGAATTCAAGTGAAAATTTATAATAAATTCATTTAAAGAATTGGGTTAATTTAAAAGAAGAAATTTAAATAGATAAAGTTTTATTTTTGAAAACTTATTGAATAAATTCCAAAATGTGGGGAAAGATTTTAATGAATGGGTTTTGAGTAATATTGCTCAATAGTTGAAGAATTTAGTTAAATTCGGATTTTAAATAGTTTGGAAGAGATAAAGGGAAATAAATTTTAGAAATTCAATTTGGAATTGGATTTGGTATTGAAATAAATTAGAAATCAATTTGAAATTGATTTGGTGTTCAAAAATAAATTTTGGGAAATCAATTCTGAAATCGATTGGGTGTTTGAAATAAATGTTTGGAAAATCAATTTGGGTTTTGATTTGGTTTTTGAAATAAATTTTAAAATCAATTTGAAAATTGATTTGGTGTTGAAAGTGAATATTTAGGAATCGATTTGAAAATCGTGTATCAGTGGAAATTTGAAAATTTAAAATTCACAATGGGAATTTTATAAAAGAAAGGGAAATTTGTTTTAAAAATAAATGTTGTTTTATTTGTAAAAGTTTGAAAAGGAATTTACGTATTTGGAACGTAAATTTAAAATAAATCCAGAAAGATTTATTAATTGATTTGAATGAACCATTTTAGAATGGAAGGTGTACTTTCCCTGGAAAGCCAAGTATATTTTTAAAACAGCTTTTGAATAAAATTAAAAGTTCTAGATTTGGTTTTAAAAGAATATTGTTGGAGAAATTATTTTGGGAATTGTTTTAAATCTTTAAAGTAAAGATTTATTTAATTAAGTATAGAAGGGATTATTTTAAAGATTAAATTGATATTTAATTTAGAAAATAGTTATTCAAATATTTATACTCTATCTACTAAATTTATTTTAAAATTAGTTTGGACTTGATGTCTTATGTTTGTGATAATTAGTAAAATATTTTCATTACTAATATTTAGGTAAAGGTAGTTTTATTTTAAATGTGTTCCATAATATTTTGGGTAAGTGATTTAAATTATTTTAAGGTATTTGAACTCGACAGATTTTCACTGGAAATGAATAAATATTTGAAAATATATTCCGCATATAAATGATTTGAAATTTGTTTTCAGACGATTCAAATGTCGAAAGTGATTTGAAAATTTGTTTTCAAATGGTTGAAGTGTTAAACTTATATCATGCGAAGATATTTTGAAAAAAAATAGTCGGGGGAAAATTATTTGAAATCCAGTGATTATTGTGAATTTTTGATTGATACTTAAATAACCGACTATCAATATTGCCTTTAAATGGCATTTGAATTTCGTTGCGACCGGGGGTCGGATTCGAAATGGTTATTCGAAAACCACATCGAATCTTTGTGATGGATCTTTTATTTAAAAGATCAAAATGGACATTTGTTTTGATTTGTTTGAAGTCTGAATGTAACACTTATTTTTAAAATAAGCGCTCGTTATTTGGATTAGCCGGGAGAGGACCTTATGTCATAAAACCCATTTCGAATAATGATACGAGGAAATGAGATTGCATTTGAAGACGGTGTTGAAGACCGGGAATTTTCGAAAGCAAAAAAATTACCCGTCGAATGGCATTACTAACCACTCGTACAAACCATACCTAGTTCGAAATGATATCAAAGGAATACTATCCTCAACCACTCTTAACTAATGGAAACTGTCGACAAATCCAATAGGTAAAATACTCTGGCTCCACACAATTGATCAAATAGATCATCAATTCTTGGCAAAAAATACTTTTTCTTAATCATCCTTTCGTTCAATTATGAGAATCATAAACATCCTTAATGGCCCATCTGGTTGCTTCACAAATACCGCGTCCGCATCCCAAGGCGACCTACTTGGTCTAATAAAATTCCTACCTTCTAGATCTAGTAGCTGTACCTTCAATTCCTTCATCTCAGTATGTGTCATCCTACTAGATGGTTTGCTTACAGTTTCATCTTCTAGCACAAGATCTATCCAAATCTCAACATCTCGTTTCGGTGGTAGTCCTATGTCCAGCTCATAGATATCTGCAAACTCTCTTGCTACTCGAACCTGACTTAACACTTATCCCACTACTATTGCACTTAACAAAGCACAACTACTTCGGCAAGAATTCGCCACTGAGAATATGATTTGGTTATGACTTTTTGGGTGTCTCAGCGATATCTTCCCATCATAGCAAAATATCCTAGAATCATACTTGCTCAACCAATCCATACCCAGAATGATTCCCAAATCCATGATATTGAATACATATGGACTTCATGCAAACTTATGACCTAACAAATCAATTTCTAACTGGTTACATCTCATCCCCACAGTTGCAGACCCTCCTATTGGATTCACAACTCTTAAGAATGTAACAAGGTATGTGGGTTCTAAGTATAAACTATCAACCAAACACTAGGATATAAATGAATGTGACGCACCGGTATCAAATAGTATCAAGACTGGCATACTCTAAATCAAAAACGTACATTCCATCACTGTCTTCTCTTTTTTAGCTGCAGTTAGCCAAGTAGATAATGGTCCAATTGCAAAAACCTTTCCCTTGACTGCCCTAACCGATGCTTTTAATGCCCAACCTGGTCATAGTTGAAGCACTTCACACTCTTCTTATCTACTGCCTACTTCCCCTTGCTAGACTGGCATTCATTTGCATGATGACCCATCTTGTCACACTTATAGCAAACTAAATCATCCTTTGCCATCTTAGAAGCATCTCCTATTTGGACTACCTTTTTTTTGAAGAACCTCCTCTTCTTTCCTGAGAACCCTAGGCATCAACTGGCTTCTCCCTAGCAGAACAGCAAGAATTTCTTCATGGCGAATTGCAATCTCCACCATTACATTACTAGGTTCAAGAATAAGTGCTAAGGTCGCCCTAGCAAGCTTAGGTCTCAATCCCTAAATGAACCTCTCATTTCTCCTAATGACGATGTCTATAGTAGTATATCCATAATGGGACAACTCATCAAACTTAGCATCATACTCAACAACCTACATCTCTCCCTGCTTCAGATCCAAAAACTTCCTAAGCAGCGCTGATTCAACCTTAGACATAAACTCTGTTCAAATCTCCTTCAAAAAGAAGCCTAAGTTTATTCGTCCTCCTGAACACCAATAGTAATAGTGCTCCACTAATAAAACGCTAACCTTTGCAAGTGCCCAAAGGGCATCCTTCTCTTTTTTTCATCATCTAAACCCAAATCAGCAAAGATACACTCATAATGCAGCAGCCAATGCACACGACTGATCATTTCTGCATGATCATTTCACACCAGATTGCTCTTTAACTGATCGTTCTCCAACGTTCGACTCTGGTAGCCTATTTCACTCCAATTCAAGACCCAAGACACCGATCCAAAAAAACGATCGGCCAAAAAACTAACAGAAAACGATCAGTCCAAATTCTCTTCAAATTTTCAAATACTGATCCATAATAATGATTGGTCGAACCCCGTTTCATCCCCCTATGCTAACAACTTCACAAAAACGACCTCGTTAGAGAAGATCGACGACAATCCAAGTTTTGGAACTCCAAGAACGATTTCCTAAGAATGATCTTCTACCTTCGACATCAAACTAGTGCATTCTGACTAATCTCAGTACGACATCATTATCTCCCCCTCTGCTCTATCTGATCGAATCGTGTGACTTGAAATGTGCAAGCTAGAATTTGATCCCATCGTCCCATCACTAAATTTTAACAAGTTAGAAGAAAATCGAACCTATTTATATATAAAAGTGGAAAATGGAGGATATTTGTATTTGGGTACGAAGTATGATCTGTAGGAGATAGCAGTAGTGAAGGTTGGTGTAGCAAGGAGTCTGACCAACCTGTGGAGATGGTTGCAAGATAAGTATGGAGTTGGATCGAGAGGCTCAATGGATTGATGGTGAAGGAGAAGATGAGGATGGTTATTTTCTTTTTGGTTTAGGTACCTACGATAGAGAATGAAATAAAGTAAAGAGAATAATCTAAATGTCCAAGTATATATATGAAGGACGTGATACGAACAATCGAAGTTTCTGGTTCAATGTAGCCCAATCGATATATGATGTAGTACAATCATTTTTATAATGGCCTTATGTAGATCCATTCGTCCAAACTTGCAATTCATTCAAATGGCCAAATCAAGAAATGATCGGGTGTGATCATTCTGTGATAGATGTATGCCGATCCACCTTTTCGTAAATAAAAAAGAGAGAGAAGGGAGAGAGGAGAGAATGATCGGACATGATCCAATTTCAAACTAATTTGACCCGATCCATATTAAAAATGGATCGACTATGATTTATTTACCTAATGGATTCATTCCAATCCAACAAAACAAATGGTTGAATTGCATTCCAATAAATTGGCAATGACCCATGATCGTACAAATGCATCTAGACGCCAAAAATAAGAATGTGTGCATGAACATGCACATGTGCATTCCAAAAATTCAAATTCTTGAAATCGACAGAAATTGAATTCTCACCAGGAGTTATCAGATAAAGAACCTGACCAGATAACCGAGGCTTACTGGTGTAATGGAACTATGCACATATGTTAATTGGTGAATTACAATTTAGGATTTATACTATTGGAAATCATCCAATCACCATGTCAAACAGAGTGAGACTCGACTCTTCAAGGAAAGCAATCCATCAAAGAGATGATAACTTTTTAGAAAGTTAAATGGATTCATTTCCGATGACTATAATTTGCATCAATTCAAAGCATGTCATGTTGAAACAAGACGTACTTTGGGAGGGCAAGTGTTATCTAGCCTTTTGTCCAGGCTATATTCGAACCGATTAGACAAGTTAGACTCAACTATCATTGAGGTCAACAGGTCGGATTAACAAACACAAAGCCCAGAGATCAGGCATAGATGATAATACGAAGAAGTGGCGAAGTGAAAGCATAGGACGGATTTAATAGAATGATAAAAGTATGAAAATATACCATTTACTGAAAATTGATCGGGTATGATTAATATTCATTAATTATTGATCGTACCATACCGATAGTTCATTTCAACTCAATGGAAATCGATCGATATCTCAAAATCTACAAGTCAAATACACATGAAACTTTGGAAACATCAATGTAATGAAGAGTGGAGCCCACCATACCGATTGCATGCCAAAACGAGCCCAAAAATTGACTGATACTGACAGTTATTGTAAAGATATGGGATCCATGACCAATACCATGACTTCTTCTGGATCAGGAGACCCCTTTGTTGAAATTTCACGAAGATATTTCACCATCTTCCCCTATAAATAAATACTTGGTTGTTCATTTTCGGGCTCGTGACACTACTTGTTACTTTGCACTTTTTTGTAACTAAGGGTTTTACTCTGATCCATCCTTCTGTACTCAGCAATTAAAGTGCTTAATAAAGTTATTAAGTTATTTCTCTAAAGTGGATGTAGGCTTTCGACGTCCAACCACTATAAATCGTTGTCTTCTCTTTATTGCTTATTTTCTGTTATTCAATTGCATGTTTCCACTATTTTCATTTATTATTCTTCATTTATTTCTCTATGATATCTCTATTGGGTGTTTGTGCCAATTTTTGGTGCAAACATCATACAAATTAAATATTAAAATTTCAAAAGTAATTATTTAAGTTCTCAAAAACAATTTAAATTTTACAATTATTTTATAACTTTTGTTAAATTCTTGTTATATTTTAAACTTAACATTGAAATTTAAAACATAATCTGGAAATTTCAAATCTTATTTGAAAATTACCCCTGGATGCAAATAACTCTGGATCATACATCCAGGCCAAACTTTTTGGCTTAATCCACCCATTGGGTCAGGCCAGTTGCCAAGGGGGATAGTACATTTTATTCAACCCTATTCCTATACACTACTATTTTGGACACATATTAGATAGAAATATTTATTAATTGTCCCCTACTGTCGGCTAATTAGATTACATAGACCATATGCGTTTTGATATCGTAGTCAGAACTCGATCAATTTCAAAATCTGTGAAATGGAAATTTCAAAAGAATTTCCTATTTAGAACTTAGAGGGACTACGTAATCTATTATCTAACATTAAATCTAATCAATTTATTGAACTAAAATCATATTACATTTTTAAATAGAAGGAATTGGTTTAAAGGAAAAACCTAAGATCAATTTTAGTCTAAAAGGCATAAGTTTTAAAGTTTAGTCAATAGAATGATATATTCACATAGCACTAACATAAATAATACTATAGTTATAGAGCACTATATATGATTTTTGAAACTTTCATTAATCAATTAGTAAGAAGACATACATGTAATTCTCTCGCTTACCCTTAATGCTTTTACGCTAGAATCTTATACCATGAACTACAGCAAGATGCCTCCCTCGTACTTCTCCATAAAACAGTTCTTATTAGCATATGCACCTCAGCTGTTAGTAGCTCTATGCATCAATTACAAGCACATCAGTCCTCATCAACGCAATACGACACCATTTTACTTTTGTCTATAATCTATATTCTGGACTAGAGATATCACAAAGCTGTTTATTCACAAGCTACAACTATTTATTCACTATATTATTAATCTACAGTTATATTTTCATAAGCTGCAATTCACATCTATAACACCCCGTACATTGATCGATAATTAAGTAAAAGGAAATTAATTAACCATTAGTAATGTTGAAAATGGAATTTTCACAAATGTCATAATTTAGCTATAAAACTTGCACCATTGTGTTCATGATGATTTTTTGATCAATTTTCATATATAAAATTTTCGGATCAAAGTTCAAGCAAAAAAGTTATTAACGTTTTGAATATTTTGGATTAGAATTAATTATATATGTAATTAAGGAAATAAATATAATTAATTAACGTTATTTAATGTTAACGATTACTTAACACTTATGTAGGGTTAGTTGAAAACTATCATAGTTAACGTTAATCCTACGAGATAAAAATGGTGTAAAATAATTTTCAAAAGGAAATAATTAACATTTAACATAAATAGCCAACCGGTCGGCCCCTTGATTGGGACTGGTCGATTGTTAGCATTGGTCAGTGGTAGAGTAGCGATCGACCACTTGTGTGGTGGCAGCTGCTAATTGAACCTAGGCTGAATGAACATATTTAATATAATATAATCCCACGGCTTCCATCGATTCGAAACCCTATAAATCAAGCCTAATACCTCACTATTCTTCTCATATTCTGTGAAGCAATAGCAAGGCTTTGCCGGGTTCTCTTCTCATTAAATTCTAAAATCTACGTAAAATAATATATATATATATATATATATATATATATATATATATAAATGGACAATAGTAGAGGATAATAGAGAAGAAGAGTAGGATCGAATCGAACCGCCAAAGCCAAGGTAAATTGCAAATCCAAATCTAAATTAAATTCAAATCTCTTCTCGAATCTAAATTTCTAATGCATATGTATATTCTTGCAGTACATATTCCGGTAGGGAGAAAAAGGGATTCCGATAGGAATAACAGGTCTGTAAATTTGGAAGCTTAAAGGTGACTGAAAATTATATCTTTTATTTTATAATGGATCGATATAGTTGTAAACATGTTCCCTGTATGCCTATATATATATATATATATATATATATATTGGAGTTATAGGCATAAACATATATGTACGTATAATGAATTTGAAAACCATGCTTATATATTCTATGAGTTGTTAATACAAGTTAAATATTGCATGTACTTGAATTTGGAAAGTAAGAGTTAAACTAGTCCCTAAGTTCATGAATATATTATATAACAATTCTAGATTTGTGGGTTAAACAATATATCTTAGAGGGTATGAATTAGAAGTTGTTACAAATTGGATTAGGGTTTAAGTAGTATTTTAATTCATTGGGATGAAGTGCGTTGCAACGTATTTCTATAAATTATTCATTTTTATAAATATGAATATAACTCTAAGTGTAGCTGACTTTCACTCTTGCTTACTGTATTTTATACTGTCTATTTCAATAATAATAGAAAAGGTAATTTCTTGTGGTTTGAAATGTAACACAAGTCCTCTTTTAGATAAGTTATGAAAATATATAGCGTTAACATTCCCTTTTGGAGGATGTAATTCCAATGCATTATAATAAGGAAAACCCTAAGTATAAACCCAAATATTGTAAATGGAGGTAATAATAATAATTCAATCATAAATCTAATATATGTGATAAGTCAAAAAACAAAGCACGAAGAAGTATATGTAAAGCAACAAAATATGTATGTAAAAAGATTATAATAATCAAAGGAAGATAGTAATGGTTAAAATAGAACAGTAGATACCACTCAATAGTATCAAGTTGATGTTAACTAGTAAAGTATACTTAATCTCATAAAGTAGAAGTAGGTGGTAAATGACATTAAGTTTGTGTAATTGAAACAAGAAGCATGTTAAGTAAAATAACTATGTACCAGCAGTTGAACATAGGATGCATAGTAACTAAATAAATTTATGCAGCCTTAAGTATGCGTTTATAATGGGTGTGAATTATTGAATTTAGTCAATGACTTGGAGTAATCAAAAATGACATAGTCAATAATTTAGTCAATAAACTTATACAACGGAAGTCCGTCGATCGCAAGGGGTTGCTAGCAGTTGTGTATAAATAATATTGACGTAAGACATATCTAATTGTAGCATCCATGGAATTATACGTTTGCATATAAGTGAAGGGAATATACAAAAGTACGATGGTTTGCCCCAGTCAATGTTTCAAAAGGCAAATAGAATCTGCTTCAACCATTTAGGGGATACATTTTAAGTAGCCTAATGGGTATTACCTTAATTTCATTTGGCAATTTAAGTGGGATGATGAGTGTAGACTCAACACTGTGATAGTGGGTTGGTATCACATATAATGATTAGGATCTGTTTACATATGTCAAGATCATCATCGATCCTGAGCAATTAGCGAAAAGATAGGGGTTACGCCTAATTGGTCTATACTTCCTACTAATGTTGACCACGTTTAGGACATTCACCGTCATGTAGTTATTTATTTGTTTGTTTGTTGTTAGGAGGCAAGGCAAGATAACCCTTTAATGGAGGTCTTTCAAATGAATAGAATAGTCTATGGAGCCGAGTCCATGATGTAAAGCAAGACGAGTAGAATACAACTAAATAGTTGTAATGCCATTATTATGCACCATGAGCGTTCCTTGGGATGCACGACGATGAGGATGTGATATTTCGTTGACAGTAGATCCTAATGAGGTGCTGAGTTACGAATACTAGCAAGGAAAGTATCATGGTTCCAAGGAAGATTGCGGTACTTGTGCGTGTGCGTGTGTGTTTATACATACGTAGTTATTGTCTACATCGAGTAGATGGACCATATCTTACGTGTATGTAAAGGCAAGATGAATGAGTAAAACAATAGACATAAAATGTAATGGAAGGCAATTGGTATAAACTAGTATAATATATAACGTGCGTAATTTATACATGTATGTATGTATGTATGTATGTATGTATGTATGTGTATGTGTAAATACTTATGTAATTATTGTCTACTTCGAGTAGATGGGGCATATCGTATGCATATGTTCAGTCAGAATGACTAAGTAAAACAATAGAATAACATATAATGGAAGGCAATCAACATAAACAGCTGTAATATACAAAGTGTTTAATTTATTAGTCACCAGAACGTTTTTCTAACCCCCTCCCCTCCTTATTACAACTCATGATAACTTTAAAAGGATAGGTATTGGTACAAGATGGGAATGGTAGAAAGAAAAATTTCATTGTGCATGCTCGACACTGACAAAAGCACTAGAGATCAAAGGTGTCAACCTTAGTCAGTAATCATATGTTTTATTATGCTTTACTATTTCGTTATGAGTTTTACCAATGGTGCTCTGATATACTTTTGTTTATTTATGGGATATTAGTACCAACGATTCTTACTTTAGTGGACTTGGGTTTTCGATTTACTCAATATTAAGCTCTATTGAAGTGCTGTTTATTACATTTGGTATTAGAGCATAGGTTAATCGATCTTAAGAATTAGCATAGGTTGAGTGATCATGTTTGTATTTTTACTATGATTTTATATATTATATAAAAAATTCTATGATTTTTGACTATAGAAGTAGTTGTCGCCATATTCTGAAAAATGGATAATGCGATTAAGAGTTGAAACAATTGCTAAGTTGAAGATATACACCTATCCAGATTACCCCATGAGAAGTAGGTCGTACTGGAAGGCGTTGACTTAATAAGAGCATGAATGCGACATATGGAAGAGTCCCTAAAGTTGGATAGTACTTGATTCCATTGTAGAGCATAGACAACTCCATGGTTGTAGATCTCCGTAGCATAGCCGATTGATGATGTACATTAGGGCTAGATAAGTAGGAAGAGAAGAATCTATATGTTATAGATATCCAAAAGCAAGAATTGTGCTTATTCTTGAAGGAAGGTGAGTAATAATCATTCCAAGATAATAGCCGGATTTTTGATATACTCTAGAATAAAGTAAGTCATAAAGTAAGTGGAAAAGAAGAAAAGTCCAAAAGAAGGGACAAGTAAAAACCACTCTAAGTCTGACCCCATATGAAAGCTTTTAATGTGAAAAGAATTGAGAAAAATATATAAATAACATATTTGAAATGATATTTCAACGTATTTTTTTTAAAAGGACAAAAACCGTATTTTTGAAAAAGTAAGTAAATTTTTTCGCAAATTAAGATATCTTTTAATATTTTATTTAAATAGATTTCTTGTAGAAATTAAAGTTTGTATAGAGAAAGATAAATTTTCAGTAAAAAAGATATTTTAACAAAGAGATATTCCCTTTTAAATAAAAAGAAAATAGAGAATATATATATATATATAGCTCGTTGATTTTTATGAGATGAAAATTTTAACGTTGTGAAATTCTTTTTAGGGTTGGACAATATGAAGTGAAGCTAGTTTTAAGTGGGGTAAAAAGAATGAAAAGGAGGCAAGACCTAAAAACAAAGCAGTAAACGAATGCACTACTATGGTTTAATAAGGAAGACAGTCAACTGAAAAAAAGCTATATAAAGAGAAGCAATCTAAATAAGAACGGTTTAGGTATGATAAATTTACGTTGTAGAAATTTTAGGAATTTAGTTAGAAGCAACACGGGAATTAAGGGCAAAATAATGGAAATTGGATATTTTCCATAATGTTGCGCATTGATTGCACGTATCTTTGAAAGTCCCACTTATATGCTGTTAGAATCTTCGCTAAGGTTCAAAGTTGAAGTAGCACAAGTAATAAAAAAATAATAGGATAGAAGTTGTCCTTGTCAACCCCAATATTTAGTAAGAGTTATAAAGGATGTTTTAGAGATACTTTAATAGTGCGATTTTGAAAAATGGATTGGTAAGATAATTGGGATTTTGAAAGGCAAAACTTAATAAATGGCTTGACTTAAAAATCTCTTTTAAGTAGTAAAATCTTTATTGTGAGAAGTCTTTAAAGGAAAAGTAGATTTGAATGACCATTCATGTAATAAAAATTGACTCTTATTCGAAAAGAAGGAAATGGTCTTTTAAAAGTTAAATTGCTAACGTTTTCTTAGACTTAATAAATAAATTTAATTGATAGATCCTGAATTATTGTTTTAAAAGTTAAGACGCATATAATTTACTTTGATTAAAATAAGGAAATTTCATACCATGTTATTGAATGATGTAATAAAAGTTTCTAAGTTTTTATTTTTAAAGATAAAAGTTTTAAGGATTAAGTACTTTATGAATGCAAAGTTTTAGTTGTAGAAAGAGTAGTGAAAGCCAAACCAAATTTTTAATGGAGTAGATAGGGATGACCGCCTAGGTAATATGGGGTGAATTTAAGGTTATGAATTGATAGCGATGAATAATCGTTGAATAGTAATAAGGAATCCTTGTAGAATATAAAGTATATTAGTTTGAACCTAGGAATGTTTTATTAAACATGTGCAAAGACCATAAAGAAGAACCCATAAGAAAATGGGAAATGGTATCAAAGTACATTTTTTATGAGTTCCAAGGTAAAGCAGCATGCAAGATTATAAACATGTAAGCATATACCAAGATTTAAGAATACTGTCAAGAAATTTGGATTAAAAGATGATAGTAATATAATTGGTTATGACAATAGAAGTAATGAATGAACCTTAATTCTTAGAATCCAAAAAGGCATGTTAAGAGAAGTGGGTCATGGTGGAATGACATAGTAAAAATGTCCATTTAATTTAAGTAGAAGTGGTAGGGTCATCCCGCAGCTCATAGGTAATAGTAGCCTTATTCGTAGCAGTTGTTATTTTCTTCCATCATTGCCTTTCTTTTAGGTTTGGATTGTACACAATATTTATTTCCATTTTTATAAAACGCACATAATATTATGAGAAATGTTCTTTTTGAAAATTGATTTTCTAGATTGACCGGTATATGAATCGAAAAACTGTGTAAATAAGAAAATTTCATGCAGTTACTTAATGTAGAGTAAGATTAGAAATTTATATAATAAACTAGGAAATTTATTAGCTACTAAAAGTAAAATAATGTTGAGTATTAAAAGTCCTAAAATTTTGGGAGATAAATTCTAATGAGTGAAGGACAGAGAAATGTTGTTGCGAAACCATGGGCACTATCCATACGTCTTAAAAGATAAAATTCATAAAAGAACTTGTATGCTGATTATTAATCTTAAATAAAAGAAAAGGTTTTAGAAATATGAAATTTACCATGTAGTAGAAAAGAGTCAATCATGGAGGTTAACCCTTTGACTAAATCCAGATTGCGTTGGATGTGGCTCAATTTGTTTTTAAAAAAAACACTTGTGAAAATTTTGTTCAGAAATCTTTGAATTTTAAATTTTTTTGTAAGAACTTTGAAAAGTAATTTTTTTTAAAAAACATTAATGATTTTAAAATTTTAACTTAAAAAAATTATGAGCAGAAAAGGGAAAAAAATTTACTTTTGAAAAGCCACATGCTTAGCATAGGGAGAAAGTCGATGGGTTATCAAATATGAATATTACTGTACAACCTAAGTGATAGTAAGTAAAATATAGTTAGTGAAGAGGAAACAAACCGTTTTAGATTTAGGATTTATTTTTTCCTACCTTATCGATGGTGAACAAATCTTGTTTTAATATATTTTATTTTCAAACTTTAAATTTTTTAAAGTATATTATTTTATATGGACTGTACTTGGAAAAGTTGAAAAAGAATCGGTGGTATAAGAGAAGGTTCCAAGACACAACGGAAATGGCTTGCAAGAGAATTGTGGGAATATGGAATTCTCCATGTAAACCCTTTTCCGGCATAAGGATATAGGTTAAACAAAATAGGTTTTTCTAAATTTTGCATGTTAGAAATGGTGTGCTAGGATTTTGAATGGTAAGGATTGGATGCAAAATTGGTTGGTCTATATTTCTATTCGTAAAAATATAGGAAAATTTTGATTCGAAAACAAAGATTTTATTTTCCAAAATTTGGATACTCGTAGAACTATCAGTGCACGTACGTTGTTAGCACCATATTTTCAATTTTTTTTAAAGAATGTGGTCATATAGGAGGCACCAACTTAGTATTATCTACATACATATCGTATATGTTGTGATACATTGCGCACTTATACATTATTGTTTGCATTACGACCAAATTGTTTTAAAGGCTATGGAAGCGATGACTAAGTTTGTAAGTACTAGATATGATCCAGTAAATGATACGAAAGTATTATTCGATAAGCATAAGAGTTAAGTATTTAATAGGGAAATCGATAGTTTGATTTTCTTTTAAATGCAGTGGAAGTGTGCGTTTATAGGAAAGAGTATTAAAGGTACTAAAATCATTCTTAAACTATATGTAAACAACAAATTTATGACTTTAATGATGTGTTAAAGTTAAAATTATGTTAGTTTGGTTGTTTAACACTTGACTTGGATTCAAAAATGACATCAATTCTATTTTGTATAAAGGTCGTTAGGATTATCCAAATGATATACACAGACATGGTATAAAAATTGTTTAGTATGGAGCATGTAAGATGGGTTCCTTATGTAGTGGTAAAAGGAATTATCATATGTGTTATAGTAACTACAATATCACACTTCGCTTACGTATCCGCTATTTAGAGTAAGTATCCAAATTAAGGCTACTATATGAAAAGTGGGAGTGTTCTTGAGTATTTATTAAATGTAGGATAATTGTCTATAGAAACAATGAACCACTTGCGAAGGAGTGCTCGAACTTCATAAGTGATATCGAGTACAGCGTGTCTATCCTTTGTTCTTGTTTAATCTTAATTTAATAACATTAATTTAGAAATGTTTCATACGGTAAGCAGCGGTTGATTCAACCAGAGGCTAAGTACATCACCTTGAATAAGACTACAATAAAAGAATTATAATTAAATATGCAAATTTATAATTGAGTTAAGGGTGATTATAAATGTTAAGAATCCCTTGTCATTAATACATGATAAATATTACGATACAATTCGTATTAGAACCTAAAGCTCACAAGAAATCGAGATACATTTCTGAATAATTCCACATGATAAAGGATGTTTATCAGAAATGGAGAGAGTTGACTGAAAGATTTGATAATTAAAACAAAATAGCATACCTGTTTACTAAGGAACTAACCCTATTAGTTTTTGAGAAATCAAATATAATAATATGGAATAAGATTCCATAATCGACTCCAAGTGGAAATGGGAGATTAATAGAGTTAGGAGAATAACCTAGGGGCAATTATGCAATTTTTTACATACATCTAACGGGATAACAATTTTTTTTCAAAATGAAACGTGTTTTCTTTCAATTATATACTTGTTATACTATGATATAATTAAATAATTAATTGATTATTTTAGAGTGCATAAAATAGAAAATCTTTAGATGACATGTTACGCGATAGCAATTACGATATGTTTTAATCATGAGAAATTTATTGTAACGACCCAGAATTTCTATTAATTAAAATTCGTATATTTATTTGATTTTAAATACTAATAAGTGAAATTTATAAGTCGAATAAATTTTATTTCGAATAATTGGATTTAATTGGATAATTAAATCGATAATTTAATATTGGAAATTACAGAAATAATTGAAAATTGGGTGTAATATGATTTAAATTGATTTGTAAAATTTTATTAAATCATATTGGAGATAGAATGATGTTATAGAACTTTTAAAATCAAATTAAAAGTTAATTTTTGAAAATTTAAAATTTTAATATTTAATTGACGAGTTAAAATAGCCTCGGATTTCGACGAAACTAGTTTCATCGGATCCGTAATGTGATATTATTGTATGGTGTCAAATTTCAAGTCAATCGGATTTATCATTTGTCTGGGGCAAGCTAATACGCCTAGAAATTTGATTAACCGATTTAATTTTAAATTGATCGTTTATTGTCGTAACTCACACATATGATCGAATTGGCTCCTGAAACCTGTTCCATTGTGTCCGGAACGCGGGTTAAACCTTAGAAACGCTGGTCACTGCACGACATTTGGAGTTTGAAATTTTTTTCTAGATGAATAGTGTTTTGAAGCTTTTCTATAAAAGGACCTCCCTCTTTATAAATTTGCAAACCCTAATCTCCAATGCCCTAGCCGCCAGCCACTATACCAATGGCCGAAATTATCTCTTCTTCTCCTCCTCTTTTCTTCAAATCCACACAATAATCCAAGAAAATGTCAACTACAATATTGGAGAGGACAACGAGATCTAGTAATTCAACAGTTGTGATGGATTTTCATTGAGTGGATCGACGCAATTGGAGCTGGAAGGCGCCACAGTCGGCATGAGTCTCGAGGCAATATAGGAGGCCGAGTTCGAAGCCCTTATAGCCGAAGGTCGAGCTCAACGTTGGCTTCGAGATGGAGGTTACTGATCGAGTTGAAAATGCTCCTATAAGTCGCGGCTAATCTAGGGTTTCGTGTGGCTTTGGGTTCTTGTTCGCGAATACGTGCTGGAGAGGGAAGATGAAGACGCGTGCGCGTGCAATGGCCAGGATTCATCAAAAGAAAATCGAACGGCAGATGAAGGTAGTTAGGTTTAAAATAAAAAATAAAGATGAAATTAAATTGTATTTAAATTGTATTAACTTTTAAATTATCATAACTTGTTGACGCGAGGTCCGTTTTGGACAAAACGAATTGCGCTGGCTTCATTTTGTCGAACACTACGTAATGGAACTGGATTGGAGTCATTTGGAGCTAGTGAGAATTTCGGGTAAAATTAAACGCGTGTTTAATTTTATTCGAAATAAAACGCTGGAAATTGAAACTCAATGTGAGAACTTCTCACTCAATCGAATCGGTTTCGATTTTAATTTTAAATAGTTAGATTTAAAATTCTTGATTGTATGTTTGAATGATGATAGTTATCTATTGATAGTTAAAATAGACATTATAAGCCGTTAGTAAGTGGAGGTTATTTATTAAAAACATATACCGCGAATATTTTACAGTATAGTGAAATTGGTATTATTTATGTACTTGGAGTTTATTTCCCGCATTATATAGCGGATGAGACCCTATTGCGCTGTATAATAGCGGATAATATTTTAAATCCTATATACCGCGATAATTCCATATTGGAACGGAATTGGTATTGTGCTAACATCTATGGATGCAGGGAAACAGGTTGGAGGGATCCAACTGGATTCCTCAACAGTATTTATTTGACTATAGATATTTTGAGATTTGTTGATTATCATATACAGATATATGATGTCGTTGTTGTCGTGATTGACTATTTGGTGTGTAGCATCATTAGGCCAATTTTGGAATTTTAAAAGGATTTTAAAGTATTTTTGAAAGTATAAGTTTTACAAAGTATTTTTGGAATTGATTCATTTTAAATAAATAAACGTTATAATTTTAAATGTTATAAAAATTATGATTTTTGAGAAGTATAGTTAAAAGTTGATTTTTGAAAATATGGGGTTAATGATTTTATAAAATAATTTAAATTGGGATTTTTGGATTTATTGTAAAAAGTTTAAATATAGGATTTATAAAATTTGATTATTTTATAAATCAAAATGATGGAATTATAAAGGAGTTTAAAGACTTTTTAAAATAATAATATAAATTGACTTGTATAAAAGATTTATAAAATTGATATTTATAAATTTAAAATATTGGGATTATAAAATGAGTTTTTATAAGTGTTAGAATGAAGTGTAAATGAATTACATAAATGAATAAAATTTATAGAATTATAAACGGTGAAGTTATAAATGGAATTTTATAAGCAGTAGATTTATAAAATTTGTAAAGTTATTAAAAGAATAGATTTGGGTAAATAAATTAATCTAATAAGTTATAAGATTTATAATTTGGGAAGTCTTAAAAAGAACGATTTTGTAAACAAATAAATTATAAGCATTTAACTTATAATATGGACTTTTAGTATATCATTGAGTTATAAATTGAAATAGGTTAATAAAGGAGATTTATAAAAGGAAGTTATTATAAAACAAATAGAAATGGAATTTATAAACATTGTTTTATAAATCCGCAAACGACTTATTTTGATAAGTAAATTGTTATAGCTTATTAATGGAGTTATATTCACGTTTTAGACAGTGAATAATCCTTTAAAATAAAATTTATAGAAATGATGAAATTGGTTAACGAAGTATATTCACGTTTTTGGATAGTGAATAATATGTTAAAGAAATTGTTTTGGATGTGATATTTTTAATAGAATTAAAACGATTTAACGATGTTTTAAAATGTGTTAAGGTTCGAAACCATAGATTTCAACATTCTTTGTTGAAATAGACATTTTCGAGAAATAGAAGGAAATGGTGGACTATAACACTGTTGTAATAGTAAATGATTTCCGGAAGGAAATGTTTTATATAGTATTGGGATTTATATATCTATCTTAACTTCGAATCCCTATACTAATGATTTTGAGTTGTCGTAACAATATTTTACATAACATTCGTTTTGACTCAAATAAATGTGTTTAAAAGAACACTTTCCTTAAAGAATAAAATATATACTTAATCGTGATTTAAGTATATGGAATATTTTCCAAGTGTTGAAAATAAATAGATTTGTGAACTACTTATTTTTAATAAGTATGGAAATGTTTTTCCAATATGAAATGAAACATTTTTGAGAATTTATCTTTGTAAAGATAAATTGAAAACGAATATTTGAAATCTATTGAAAACCATATATCAGTAGATATTTTGAAATATAAATTCACTATGGAATTTGTAAAAGAAAGGGGAATTTGTTTAAAAATAAATATTGATTTATTTTTGAAGTATTGAAATTATATATCTCATAAAAATTATTTGGAATCTGGTGATGTTGTGCATATCCGTTGATAGTTCAATAACCGACTATCAATATTTACCTTTGAATGGGTATTTATTGTGATTTTCTTGAATTTGAATGCCACACTTATTTTTGAATAAGCGCTCACTATTTGGGTTAGCCGGGAAAGGACCTTGGGGTCGTATAACCCATTTCGAATATGTGATACGTCGTTATGGATTGCATTTGAAGACCGGTGTTGAAGACCAGATATTTTTGAAAACGGAAGGATTACCGTCGAATGTCTCTGCACCGAATGACCCCGGTATAGAGATTCCATATTGGATGGGAAGTCCAGACGTGATTAGTGAATATCCGGATTGCAAGGACTTCTTTGTAAGTGCCTTCGGTTCCGTTCGATCCCGGAACGGACTTGTATGGATGTGTGTTTGACGTTACAATTTGAGATGTAATGCTGGTTTCTATCAAATATATTTCCGTTGGCGGCGGAGAATTTATACTCTTAGCTTAACACTCTTAGAGGTTATGTAGTTGATGGTTACTAGTGATACATTCCCAAATTGGTTATGTGGCATACAAAGTGCTGTTAAGCATTTGATGATCAAAGCACAGCTTTAGTATAAAGCGTAGCTTTGTGGACGAGACTGCGTCGGACCTCACACCCCGAAAATGGTCAAAACAGGAAGGATGCAGCAAGGTTATCAGGGGTAGTGCCCTTTAGTGTATGTCATTCCTTCTGGATAGAGGTGGTACCATGGTATGGAGCCCAGATACTTAACCTATGTTGTTGCTGCAAACTTAATAATTTGTGGTTGTGGGAAATCGAGGATCCTCGGATATAGATCGGTCACGATCGGGGGATGATATATTCGTGTCAGTAGTTACCTAGTTTGAATGGTAACCCGACCTTGTGTTGGCAGAGATCCGGTTAGATTCTCGGGACGTCATTCCAGAGGCGTTTCCATGTGGCAATGGGAAGTTCCTTGGTCTGACCATTTGTTGGAAATCCAATGAAACAATACGCACCTTGTACGGTTTTAGTTGTAGAACCTGCCATCTAATATGGTAGCTATAGCACTCATAATATAATGGTACCTATGCTGGCTAATATTTATATTCTACTTTCGAAATAATTTCTACACTATGTAATAATAATAATATCAAAATTTGATTTGATTTTGCGTAGTAAGCATCTTTGACTAACATAAGAAGAAATCTCCTCCAAGTCTGCGTTTGCATTGTGTGTATGTGGTGGGAGGTCTTATGGTAGTTATATTTTCAAAAAGCATTGCGAATCTATTTTAAAATATTTCTCTGTTTGTTTTTAAAAGAATAACTGTTTTAAAGTTCTCACACCAGTCCCATGACTGACTCGGAGTTTATTGTTTTCCTTCCTAAACTCTGGTGCCCACCAATTTCCATACGGGCAGTCAAGAGTCAGGTCATCAGGATATTCTAGAATTCAGGAGTTGCTGGAGGCAAGCTGGATGGCATGGCGTATTCACTAGTATATAGTATTCCTTTTCCGCTGTTTGTTGTTGTTGTAAACTCTGATAATGTAATGTAATGTGATGTAATGTAATAACTGATATAGTTCTTTGTTTAAAGATTATTCATTTATCTATTATATGTTGTTCCGCTGCGATTGTGAGATTCTGATATTGTTCTGTTGTTTTCTTTCTGTTCTGTTCTATCCTTTTCTCTCTTCTTCTATCTTTTTCTTCTTTTTAAACCCTAAGAATTTGTATTTCCGTTCATCTAGAGTTAATCAATGGAGATTAGTGTCTATTCAAGAAGTACGAATTTGCGGGTCCTTACATCTGGTATCAGCGCATATGGTTAAGTGACAACCATGACTCTCTTGGGTATTACTCATTAGAGATAGAGTCAGTAGTACTCTAGAATGAGTTGAGTGTAATAATATATATGAGTGTGTATTTATTAGTGAATATAAAATTGTTTTATATTGTGATGATTGGTTTGTTGAGTGGTATATGGATTTTGGTTAATACAAGTAATTAACATTGTTGATAGGGATCTCTAAACACTTGTACAGAACAATTCGACACGATATTGTTTTAAATTGGGTAAATGAAATAATTTTACCTTGAATATATTTTATATATAAAGGAATAATTTTTCAAGAATTATTAAAGTGTATATAAGTTGATTGTTTGGTTGTTGAAAATGTAAGATTATACATAAGTTAATTAAAAGTTGTTTGAATAATCTAAATAAAAACAATTATAAAAGAATAATTGTATAAGCAAATAAATTATAAGAATTGAATTATAATTAATGTGATTTAAAATTGTGAAATAAACTTATATATATATATATATATATATATATATATATAAGAAGTGAAACTATATGAATATATTTATGAATATGAGTTGTAAATAAAAATGAGTTTGAATAAGTGATGAAATTTGACTTTGGTAAAGGTTAAATAAAATTTACTTCAGAATTGGGAATCTAAATTGGATTTATAAGTGGGAATTTAAGTTAAGTAAAACCAAATAATGTTTAAATGGAATATAACTTAAGTGATGTTGAATGAAGTTGATTTCGGTATCAAAGTAAATTAATAAAGTTAAGTGATAAATGTGAACTTGAGTTATGTAATGAAATTCAACTTTTGTGGTTAAATGAATTAGCAATTGAATTAATAAATGGATTGAATGTTAATCAATTAAATGTAAATAATTGATATGAAATAATGAATGTAAGTGTTAATTCATTAAAAGCTAATGTTATTGGAAGTTGAATGATTGAATGAGAATCAATTTAATTAAACCAATTGCAAGTAAAGGTGTTAAACCAAAATGAATGTAAAGTAAAGCAAAGGAATTTTGTAACGTCTCGCATTTTCGCACGATTTAAACCGACACACGTGCCAGTTTAACCATACGGAAGGGCGGATTGTTATGGGGTAAATAAGAAAAACGAGAAAGAAATAAAAGAAAATAGAATCTCGCAGCGGAAGGATAAAATATAATAATAAAATGTATAGTTTATAAATCTGTTTACAAAACATTTATGTACTACATATCAGAGTTACACATACCAATAACAATGCAGCGGAATTAAATGGTGTAGTGGAATAATATAGTAGATACTAGTAATACAAATCTTCGTCTTCGTCCTCCAGAGCTAAATCCTCAAATCCTGAAACGCTCGGACTGACCCGAGCGAATTGAAAAGACAAAACACTCGAGTCAGAACTAAAAGATCTTATGTGAGTTAAATCAACAGGAGTAAATATGAGTGCAGTAACTCAAGAGATGCTCGGAATTTACATCTCCTAAGAATCCGTTAAACTATTTACTATGTAGTATATTGCGCTATTATAATAGTGTCTAATTGTAAAATAAACTTACTTTTTAATAGCGTTAAGGGGTTACCCATATAGCCCTTAACACAGAATATATTCCCATAGTCTATACAGTACCGTAATCTCCCCCGTACTGGGCGTCGTCAGAGGGCACTCCATAGGTATGGTACAAAACAAGACTCGTTGTAAAGACTTGGTATGGTAGGTGACACGGCACAACTAGGCAATGCCAGGGTAGATATACCAATTGCTATCCGGGCTGGTGGAAACGCGTAGCCGCAGTTACCGCCCACCTCGAACAAACTCCCCCAAAATCAAAAATAGAAGTGGCCACTGAATCAATCCAAAGTCAAAGTATAATATCGAAGAGGAGCGTCCGATCAGAGGTATGACCTCATTGGCCCGAGAATCACTCTTGTTTTAGCCACCTTATGCCAACTCACGGGAGTCGGGTCCACGTATTTACCTTACAGGAAATGTCACCACCACCTACTTCATTCTGGAATCTCCACCGCGTACACGGTTAGTCAAAGTGGTTTTCGGTATCGACAGAGAGTATGTCCATATCCGATCCCGATCTCTTTGCCAACCCATCGTTATTATAACACCGCGGTCATTTAAAAATAGTTTATACTTTAAAACAAGAATAAAATTTTCCATTTCAAACTATGAATACGATATCAATTTAAACCCAAAACAATATGATATCATTTTATCTCAAATATAATTCTTTTCCAAAATCATGCTGGTTTAAAATTTAAAATATCTGGAAACCAAATATTTGAAATATACTTTCAAAGCATAATATTTTGAAATTCAAAATTTTAAAACTATAACTTCTAAAACTTGAATGGTTTGGATATTCAACGAATGTAAAATAAATGGTTTAACTTTAAAGTTACTTTTTAAAGAAAAATAATTTCCATGGCTTTTCAAATACATTTCTTTATTTAAAGTTTAAACCATAATTTAAATATCACTTCAAGTTCCAAAAACCCCTTCAATTTCTATATATATATCCATTTGGAGTATTAATATTTCAAAACTAAAGTTGGATTTTCATCTTTCAACAATTAATATTCTATTATTTAGTCTTGAATATTCATATAAATTCCATAAATAAAACTCCAATTTCTAGCAATTAAATATTTTCTCAAATTTACTTTATACTAGAATTTTCATTTTTAATTCATCTTGGAAAATCCAGTTATAAATATCATACCTTAAAATTTCCAAACTTAAACATATAAGATAAATTTCCAAATTCCATTTTCTCAATTTTTCATTTTTATTCAACAGGTTTATACACAACTTAATTTTCAAATTTTTAACTTCATATGTATATATATCGAAGAATAATATTTTATAAAATATCAAAATCAAATTTTTATAAACCGTATCCCATCCAAACTATAGAAATTACTTTAAAATAATTTATATATAGACCATGGTGCCTGTATAAAATTTTCTATCCTTGGTCAAGTGATACGGATATTTATCATTTCAATCCGCAATTTTAAAATAAAATTTTGCGGTTGTATATCATTTCAAACCACAATCCCGAATGAAACGAAAAATGCATGATAACTTGCAGTTTAATGATATAAAATAAAACATCCATTCATCAACATCATCCATCATCCAAATCACAATCATCATCCAATAATAATTCAATATCAATATATATCTGATAATATATATCAGGTAATAACTGGCGGTTATATTCAAAAATAAATTTAATCAACTATTAAACTAACAGTTTATATTTAATAATAAATTTTATAACTGTTTACTAGCAGTTCCTATGCAAATAAATAAATTCTAACTATCAATTAATATGCAATAAATAAAATAAATTAATAGTTAAATTAAATAACGCGATTTAGCAAATATGATGAACAAAACATGCCAAATAGTTATAAATAAATTTCTACTCATATCTAAAATAAATTTAACAAACATAAAAACTTTTAGAAGTTGTGAGTGGGTTAAAACACTCACCTTTTGAATTTAAATCGAATTTAAATCCGATTTAAACCCAAACATTCGACGGTCTCCGAATTGGTCCAAACTAGTTCCAAACTGTCCGGAATTTAATTACGATCCTAACAAAAAAAGTTTCACGTGAATCCGATGTCGTATGAAAAAGTTATGCGATTTAAACGATTTGAAAATCAAAATAAATTATAAAACAAAACAAACCTTAATTAAATACTCGCCACGTCACTATCGTCTTCCACGCGCTTTGGCTACAGGAGCACGCGAATATGTTTCCAGACCGAACCCAAAAGCGAAAACGAACACCACCAGTAGATTGCGTATTCTGAGAACTCCAACATATAATTTTTCTGGAATTTTTAGAGGAGTTTGAATTTTGACTTTTATTTGGATTGAAACTGGATCTAGAAATTGCATGTTGCCATTAAAGAAGAGAAGAAGTTGAAGAAGAGACTATATAGAGGAATGAAGATGGAGGCTAGGGTTTCACTGCCTATTTATAGATAGATCGCAAAAGAATAGGTGTGCACAAATTTTAACGTGCAAACAGAAGTGGTCCCAAAAGATAAATATTATTAATTACACACGTTATGGATTTAGGAAATAAATAAATTCCTTATCATTTACATTTTATTTTAAACGTATTTACAAATGTAAATCTAGACGTTTCGTTTACGTTTCAAAATATATCCACAATATTATTAATTTCCAAATTGATCTAAACAAATTTAGATGTAAATTAAAAGCTGATAAGTCTATCCATTGCAGTGTTAATTTCTCCACTTCCTTATATTTAGAATGGAAACGTTCACTTTATTTCCTCAACATTCTTTTATTTTCCTTAAAATGCTTATTTGTTACTTGCAATTCATAATGTAAACATTCTTATATTCTAAAATGATCAACTTATACAATATTAAATCAATTCTCATATTTCCAAATAATGTACATTCATAATGAAAACATTCTTACATAAATTTTATTAATTGCACTTTGTTTCTTTTCCTTTTTCAATTGAAAGATTTTAATAAATTTATTTCCAATTAATTTTAATCTTCCACTTCAAAATAGACCCTAATTAATGAAATCAATTAAATAAATACGTGAACATTGTAATCCTTATTTATAGTCAAGCAAACATGTTTATAAAATTACAGGTTTCAACAAGCATTAAATTACATACTAAATAAATCTTTTTCTCTAGTCAATTAAATAATCAAATGTTTATTCCATCTAAAAATTTTAAGTAGAAGGTTTCCATGTTGGGTTCAAAATCTATTATTTTAATATCCTTGAATTTTAGTTTAATCTCTATAAACGAAATATTTAAACGTTAATTTCATTTATTTTGCAATACTTAATTAAACCAAAATATCGTTTTCTAAACTTAAGTCTATGCTCCCATTGATTCATTCAATTTGCACTTATTATGTATTATTTTAACAACTCATTTATAACTTTGAATCTATTCCCCAAATTTCACATTTCTATCGTTATATACATTTGAATTCCATCCTATTTAATATTTCAAATATTACGTCATTATCATTAATGAAATAAATATATTGTTAATTATTGCAATTGATTTTCCGTTATAACTTAAAATACTAAATAGGTGGTAAATCTTAAATACTTGTTCTCATTAACGATTTATTTCTACTTACAAATTAATGCAATTATTACCTATTTCCATCTTTATCTCCAATTAACGTAAAATGTTATATTCAAATTCCATAAATTTCAATAGATTCTAATTATCATATCTATGAAGAACATTTACGTTATTATCCATTTATTACCTTAACTTATTCAACGTAACATTTAATTTATATTTAATGCAATGATTTCCAAATCAATTGAATTGAATTAAATATATATGTATCACTCATAATAACTTGTGGTCACAACTCGTGATCACCATTAATAAGTTTATTATTTACAATCCAATAATCGCCATTCTATATATATATATATATATATATATATATATATATATATATATATATATATACACGAATTAACTAATTCAATATTTCCATTTCGTTTTCCTATCCTAAATTTATTACTAAGTGTATTTACTCCATTCCAACAAGTTGGAATTCCATTTTTACTATACAATCATTTCCCTATTCACTTTTATTACTAACCCATCATCATTGCATTTATTGTCTTTTATTGATTTAATCAATTTACCCCATATTCCCTTAAACTCATACTAACGAAACATTCAATTCTATTTATCTCATAAACTCCATTTCATAAATCTACCTGCAATTTCTACCTAGAAATAAGGTTACATTTCCATTGAAAATACATTTACATCTTACGTTACTACATTAATAGTTAGTAACGTTTATATCATCAACCATCACTTATGAATAATTAGCGTTTCCTATTTATTTTGTTACATTCACTTATATTCATTTATGAATAAATTGGTATTCCCTTTAACCTATTAATTACTAACTTTAATTATTGCAATTCATTTATCTAACATAAATTTTGAATCTATTTCCAAATTTTCATATTTCAATTAATTAACACCTTACAATAGTTTACAAATAAAAGGGATTGTACTAATTACATTATTTATTTTCTTGCATTACTTTATTACCTCCGTTTATATTCAATTTCCGTAAATCAATATTTTATTCCATTGACAAATTCAATACTTGCAACAATTTCCACTATTACTATTAATTGCAATATATAATTTAATTTGCAAATTTTAGTTACCTTTGATACATCAAATTTCAATATTTTCTTTCATATAAATTAATAAGATTTTTATTTCTTTCTAAATTTTAAAATAAAATCCTACTAATTTAATTCATTTCAAACATCGAATTTACGCGGGTCGTTACACTCTCCCCCACTCAAAACTTTTCGTCCTCAAAAAGGAAAAGAAGGGAATAATTAAATACAATACATCTTATCCAAAATATTTAACTTATAAACAATTAAATTTACAAAATTAATCACTTTAAATAAGATATCCTATTTATAACTATTTAATCCTTTATATTTAAATTATTAAAGTTTGGAAAAACATTTCCAAAATATTTCCAAGATACTGCATTTTCTTATATAATCCAAAGGGTTACAATTTATATAAAGTGAAATATTTAAGCGGTTTCAACCATTAATCAACCAATCAATACAACAACCATCAGCTTTACAAACATCATACATACACAAGACAAAGCAACCATTTAATCCAACAAACAAATAGTTGTTCGGGTTCAAAACTTGAAATTGTATGGGATGAAAATAACTATCAAGTGCATCCTTTACTCAACAGTCTTAGATGGAACAACGATAGATTATTTATTCATCCAACAACTTCAAATTCTCTTGCCCAACCAACCATAAGTCAAACAATAACAATTCAAACCAACAACCAAATTAACTTATTATACATTTATTTCATGCTTTAGTTGTTTAATTTCTTTTCTTTCATTTATTGAGTGATTCCTTCATTACTTACAATTTTCATTTTTCATTTATTACAATATTCATTATATTTGCATTCCGTTTTATTTACTTAAGTTTATAATTATCTATTTATAATACTTAAAATTTCCATTTTAACTTAAGTTTATACATTTAATTCTCATTTTGTAACAGCAAATTCATTGAATACCTTTATTACCTCAAGCTTCACTTATAAGATTTCCCCTTACATTTTCTTACTAACATTGCAACTTTTATTATATGGTAAGTTATATATATGCTTTAAGAATGTAAGTGAAAATTATACAAGTTTCTTCTCAATTCCCTTAATTAATTAATGGTTTAATAATTATATATATTCGTTTTATAAATTACAATTTCAACTTACTTTTAATTTCATTCATTTATTTAATGCTTACATTTCTATTATATTTAATAATGGTAACAATTTCACTACACTAAATTTGCAACTTTATACATCAATTCTTATAAATAAAGAAGTTCATTAATTCATTTAATAATGTTTACAATCGTTTATTTACATTACTTATCTTCCTATTGTATTAAATTTTTACTTTAATTAAAGGTTCCAATTTCTACACTTAATTGAACTATTAATTAACTGGAACTTAAGAACCAAATACCGGGTTTAATTTTTAAATCATTTAAAATAATAGATAGATATCTATTCTTAACATATATATATCCAGTTATAAGTAAAACGATAAAAATTTCTTAAACAGTTCTGCAGTAAATTTCTACAGTGGCCTTCCCACTTCGAAACTCGAAAATGAAAGTCGATGATGCGTGCACTCATCACCGAAATTATTTTCCAGCAACAGGGAGGAAAGTACAAAACTTATTTTTTCGAAATCTTCTTTAAAACAATTTTTCCGAATTATATTGAAATATTTATATCAGAAAATACTTATAAATAATATTATTATATTCCAAAATTTATTAGAAATAAATTTCAAAACCCCGGAACTTAAGTTCTAAATTTCCAAATTTCATCAATCCTATTTTCCAATCTAACTTATATTATTAATTATACACTTTATCACCTAACAAGCAATCTACTGCAGCCAAATATAGATATAGATTGAAAAATTTATTTTATATATAGAAAATATAATAGGAAAAATTATTTCATTCACCTATATTGAACAGATATTATGTCAGTCTGTCCTATTTAGTGTTTAGAAGCCCCTATTGATGTCACAGCGTCCCATGCATCAACCAGAATTTATAAATACAAAACGGGACAGATTAACACAATATTAAAACCTTTTTATAACACTAACAAGTACGCTCTCTCATATATATACACTCAACGACTCCCGTAGGGTATTACTACCCTATTAACAAGGAGTCAAACCCCATAAAGCCAAGGTTTATCGCTAAACCAAAGCTCTGATACCAACTGTAACGTCCCGCCTTTTCGCACGATTTAAACCGACACACGTGCCAGTTCAACCATACGGAAAGGCGGATTGTTATGGGGTAAATAAGAAAAACGAGAAAGAAATAAAAGAAAACAGAATCTCGCAGCGGAAGGATAAAATATAATAATAAAATGTATAGTTTATAAATCTGTTTACAAAACATTTATGTACTAAATATCAGAGTTACACATACCAATAACAATGCAGCGGAATTAAATGGTGTAGTGGAATAATATAGTAGATACTAGTAATACAAATCTTCGTCTTCGTCCTCCAGAGCTAAATCCTCAAATCCTGAAACGCTCGGACTGAGCCGAGTGAATTGAAAAGACAAAACACTCGAGTCAGAACTAAAAGATCTTATGTGAGTTAAATCAACAGGAGTAAATATGAGTGCAGTAACTCAAGAGATGCTCGGGATTTACATCTCCTATGGATCCGTTAAACTATTTACTATGTAGTATATTGCGCTATTATAATAGTGTCTAATTGTAAAATAAACTTACTTTTTAATAGCGTTAAGGGGTTACCCATATAGCCCTTAACACATAATATATTCCCATAGTCTATACAGTACCGTAATCTCCCCCGTACTGGGCGTCGTCAGAGGGCACTCCATAGGTATGGTACAAAACAAAACTCGTAGTAAAGGCTCGGTATGGTAGGTGACACGGCACAACTAGGCAATGCCAGGGTAGATATACCAATTGCTATCCGGGCTGGTGGAAACGCGTAGCCGCAGTTACCGCCCACCTCGAACAAACTCCCCCAAAATCAAAAATAGAAGTGGCCACTGAATCAATCCAAAGTCAAAGTATAATATCGAAGAGGAGCGTCCGATCAAAGGTATGACCTCATTGGCCCGAGAATCACTCCTGTTTTAGCCACCTTATGCCAACTCACGGGAGTCGGGTCCACGTATTTACCTTACAGGAAACGTCACCACCACCTACTTCATTCTGGAATCTCCACCGCGTACACGGTTAGTCAAAGTGGTTTTCGGTATCGACAGTGAGTATGTCTATATCCGATCCCGGTCTCTTTGCCAACCCATCGTTATTATAACACCGCGGTCATTTAAAAATAGTTTATACTTTAAAACCAGAATAAAATTTTCCATTTCAAACTATGAATACGATATCAATTTAAACCCAAAACAATACGATATCATTTTATCTCAAATATAATTCTTTTCCAAAATCATGCTGGTTTAAAATTTAAAATATCTGGAAACCAAATATTTGAAATATACTTTCAAAGCATAATATTTTGAAATTCAAAATTTTAAAACCATAACTTCTAAAACTTGAATGGTTTGGATATTCAATGAATGTAAAATAAATGGTTTAACTTTAAAGTTACTTTGTAAAGAAAAATAACTTCCATGGCTTTTCAAATATATTTCTTTATTTAAAGTTTAAACCATAATTTAAATATCACTTCAAGTTCCAAATACCCCTTCAATTTCTATATATATATATATATATATATATATATATATATCCATTTGGAGTATTAATATTTCAAAACTAAAGTTGGATTTTCTTCTTTCAACAATTAATATTCTATTATTTAGTCTTGAATATTCATATAAATTCCATAAATAAAACTCCAATTTCTAGCAATTAAATATTTTCTCAAATTTACTTTATACTAGAATTTTCATTTTTAATTCATCTTGGAAAATCCAGTTATAAATATCATACCTTAAAATTTCCAAACTTAAACATATAAGATAAATTTCCAAATTCCATTTTCTCAATTTTTCATTTTTATTCAACAGGTTTATACACAACTTAATTTTCAAATTTTTAACTTCATATGTTTATATATCGAAGAATAATATTTTATAAAATATTAAAATCAAATTTTTATAACCCGTATCCCATCCAAACCATAGAAATCACTTTAAAATAATTTATATATATACCACGGTGCCTGTATAAAATTTTCTATCCTATGGTCAAGTGATACGGATATTTATCATTTCAATCCGCAATTTAAAAATAAAATTTTGCGGTTGTATATCATTTCAAACCACAATCCCGAATGAAATGAAAAATGCATGATAACTTGCAGTTTAATGATATAAAATAAAACATCCATTCATCAACATCATCCATCATCCAAATCACAATCATCATCCAATAATAATTCAATATCAATATATATCTGATAATATATATCAGGTAATAACTGGCGGTTATATTCAAAAATAAATTTAATCAACTATTAAACTAACAGTTTATATTTAGTAATAAATTTTATAACTGTTTACTAGCAGTTCCTATGCAAATAAATAAATTCTAACTATCAATTAATATGCAATAAATAAAATAAATTAATAGTTAAATTAAATAACGCGATTTAGCAAATATGATGAACAAAACATGCCAAACAGTTATAAATAAATTTCTACTCATATCTAAAATAAATTTAACAAACATAAAAACTTTTAGAAGTTGTGAGTGGGTTAAAACACTCACCTTTTGAATTTAAATCGAATTTAAATCCGATTTAAACCCAAAAATTCGAAGGTCTCGGAATTGGTCCAAACTAGTTCCAAACTATCTGGAATTTAATTACGATCCTAACAAAAAAAGTTTCGCGTGAATCCGAGGTCGTATGAAAAGGTTATGCGATTTAAACGATTTGAAAATCAAAATAAATTATAAAACAAAAAAACCTTAATTAAATACTCGCCACGTCACTATCGTCTTCCACGTGCTTTGGCTACAGGAGCACGCGAATATGTTTCCAGACCGAACCCAAAAGCGAAAACGAACACCACCAGTAGATTGCGTATTCTGAGAACTCCAACATATAATTTTTCTGGAATTTTTAGAGGAGTTTGAATTTTGACTTTTATTTGGATTGAAACTGGATCTAGAAATTGTCTGTTGCCATTGAAGAAGAGAAGAAGTTAAAGAAGAGACTATATAGAGGAATGAAGATGGAGGCTAGGGTTTCACCGCCTATTTATAGATAGATCGCAAAAGAATAGGTGTGCACGAATTTTAACGTGTAAACGGAGGTGGTCCCAAAAGATAAATAATAACAATTACACACGTTATGGATTTAGGAAATAAATAAATTCCTTATCATTTACATTTTATTTTAAACGTATTTACAAATGTAAATCTAGACGTTTCGTTTACGTTTAAAAATATATCCACAATATTATTAATTTTCAAATTGATCTAAACAAATTTAGATGTAAATTAAAAGCTGATAAGTCTATCCATTGCAGTGTTAATTTCTCCACTTCCTTATATTTAGAATGGAAACATTCACTTTATTTCCTCAACATTCTTTTATTTTCCTTAATATGCTTATTTGTTACTTGCAATTCATAATGTAAACATTCTTATATTCTAAAATGATCAACTTATACAATATTAAATCAATTCTTATATTTCCAAATAATGTACATTCATAATGAAAACATTCTTACATAAATTTTATTAATTGCACTTTGTTTCTTTTCCTTTTTCAACTGAAAGATTTTAATAAATTTATTTCCAATTAATTTTAATCTTCCACTTCAAAACAGACCCTAATTAATGAAATCAATTAAATAAATACGTGAACATTGTAATCCTTATTTATAGTCAAGCAAACATGTTTATAAAATTACAGGTTTCAACAAGCATTAAATTACATACTAAATAAATCTTTTTCTCTAGTCAATTAAATAATCAAATGTTTATTCCATCTAAAAATTTTAAGTAGAAGGATTCCATGTTGGGTTCAAAATCTATTAATTTAATATCCTTGAATTTTAGTTTAATCTCTATAAACGAAATATTTAAACGTTAATTTCATTTATTTTGCAATACTTAATTAAACCAAAATATCGTTTTCTAAACTTAAATCTATGCTCCCATTGATTCATTCAATTTGCACTTATTATGTATTATTTTAAAAACTCATTTATAACTTTGAATCTATTTCCCAAATTTCACATTTCTATCGTTATATACATTTGAATTCCATCCTATTTAATGTTTCAAATATTACGTCATTATCATTAATGAAATAAATATATTGTTAGTTATTGCAATTGATTTTCCGTTATAACTTAATATACTAAATAGGTGGTAAATCTTAAATACTTGTTCTCATTAACGATTTATTTCTACTTACAAATTAATGCAATTATTACCTATTTCCATCTTTATCTCCAATTAACGTAAAATGTTATATTCAAATTCCATAAATTTCAATAGATTCAAATTATCATATCTATGAAGAACATTTACGTTATTATCCATTTATTACCTTAACTTATTCAACGTAACATTTAATTTATATTTAATGCAATGATTTCCAAATCAATTGAATTGAATTAAATATCTATGTATCACTCATAATAACTTGTGGTCACAACTCTTGATCACCATTAATAAGTTTATTATTTACAATCCAATAATCGCCATTCTATATATATATATATATATATATATATATATATATATATATATATACACACGAATTAACTAATTCAATATTTCCATTTCGTTTTCCTATCCTAAATTTATTACTAAGTGTATTTACTCCATTCCAACAAGTTGGAATTCCATTTTTACTATACAATCATTTCCCTATTCACTTTTATTACTAACCCATCATCATTGCATTTATTGTCTTTTATTGATTTAATCAATTTACCCCATATTCCCTTAAACTCATACTAACGAAACATTCAATTCTATTTATCTCATAAACTCCATTTCATAAATCTACCTGCAATTTCTACCTAGAAATAAGGTTACATTTCCGTTGAAAATACATTTACATCTTACGTTACTACATTAATAATTAGTAACGTTTATATCATCAACCATCACTTATGAATAATTAGCGTTTCCTATTTATTTTGTTACATTCACTTATATTCATTTATGAATAAATTGGTATTCCCTTTAACCTATTAATTACTAACTTTAATTATTGCAATTCATTTATCTAACATAAATTTTGAATCTATTTCCAAATTTTCATATTTCAATAAATTAACACCTTACAATAGTTTACAAATAAAAGGGATTGTACTAATTACATTATTTATTTTCTTGCATTACTTTATTACCTCCGTTTATATTCAATTTCCGTAAATCAATATTTTATTCCATTGACAAATTCAATACTTGCAACAATTTCCCCTATTACTTTTAATTGCAATATATAATTTAATTTGCAAATTTTAATTACCTTTGATACATCAAATTTCAATATTTTCTTTCATATAAATTAATAAGATTTTTATTTCTTTCTAAATTTTAAAATAAAATCCTATTAATTTAATTCATTTCAAACATCGAATTTACGCGGGTCGTTACAAATTTGGTTGTAATTAATATACATTGGTTGTTATATGATTATTAGTTGATTGTATATAATTCATTAAGTATTTACGAAATTGAGTTAATGAAATTGAAAGATAAAGTAATTGAAATCCAATTGGAAGTTAAGTGAATCTTAAATAAAATTGAATTTGATTTGGAAGTGAACCAACTTGAATATGAATTAGTGAATATAAACTAATGAAAATGAAAGTTAGTAAAAGCAGCCACTGTTAATGAACCAAATGTGATTAAATTGAAAACCATTTCATTGAATATTAATGAGAATATGAATGAATATTTATCGGTTATGGATGTTAGTTGAATGCTAGTTGGATGATAGTTGGTTGACGGTTGAAGTTATTGCTTTTGTTGCATTTGCTATATTGGCACATGTAGTTGTATGTTGCTATATGTTGTATATCGATATTACTGTCTATATACATGTTTCTCATCTGTTTGTTGAGTGTTTAGTAGGTGCAGATCGCGTTTGCTTTGCATTTGGAGCTCGCTTTCGCGCTATATTAGCCGTATATGCTCGCTAATAATATATAAGGTACATATCTCAGATTAAATATCGTACTTTTACACTTTTTCCCTACGGGATGCCTCATCACTTGATGAGATGTATATTTGTGATATATATACTGTCATTTTTTTTTTCGGATTGAGCCGCGCAAAGGAGGCTCTGGCGAATTTTTTCGAAAATTTAAGGCGTTAGAAAATTTTGGGAATTTTAGGAAAGTTTGTGAAAAATTGATTTGGAGTTGAAAGTTAAACAATAGTAGTTGTTTTTGAAAAGATAACTAAGTATGATTTGAAAACTTAGTAAAGATTTTGTAAGAAGTTTAACTAATGAATTTTGGGAAAGTTAAACACTTAAGAGATTTGTAAAAACCTAAATTGAACGGTCTGTTTTGTGAAAGTTAATAGATTCTGTAACTTTTTCTTACTTGGTAATTTCGAGGATGAAATTCTTTTAAGGGGGGAAGTTTGTAACGACCCAGAATTTCTATTAATTAAAATTCGTATATTTAATTGATTTTAAATATTAATAAGTGAAATTTATAAGTCGAATAAATTTTATTTCGAATAATTGGATTTAATTGGATAATTAAATCGATAATTTAATATTGGAAATTACAGAAATAATTAAAAATTTGGTTTAATATGATTTAAATTGATTTGTAAAATTTTATTAAATCATATTGGAGTTAGAATGATGTTATAGAACTTTTAAAATCGAATTAAAAGTTAATTTGTGAAAATTTAATATTTTAATATTTATTTGACGAGTTAAAATAGCCATTTTTCAAACAGTCTCGTATTTCGACGAAACTAGTTTCATTGGATCCGTAATGTGATATTATTGTATAGTTTCAAATTTCAAGTTAATCGGATTTATTGTTTGTCCGGGGCAAGTTAAAACGTCTAGAAATTTGATTAACCGATTTAAATTTAAATTGATCATTTATTGCCGCAACTCGCACATATGATCGAATTGGCTCCCGAAACCTATTCCATTGTGTCTGGAACGCGGGTTAAAGCCTAGAAACGCCGGTTACTGCGCGAGATTTGGAGTTTGGAAAAAAAATTTAGATGAATAGTGTTTTGAAGCTTTTCTATAAACGGACCTCCCTCTTCATAAATTTGCAAACCCTAATCTCCAATGCCGTAGCTGCCAGCCACTATACCAATGACCGAAATTATCTCTTCTTCTCCTCCTCTTTTCTTCAAATCCACACAATAATCCAAGAAAATGTCAATTACAATATTGGAGAGGACAATGAGATCTAGTAATTCAACGGTTGTGATGGATTTTCCTTGAGTGGATCGACGGCAATTGGAGCTGGAAGTCGCCACGGTCGGCACGAGTTTCGAGGCAAAATAGGAGGCCGAGTTCGAAGCCCTTGTAGCCGAAGGTCGAGCTCAACGTTGGCTTCGAAATGGAGGTTACTGATCGAGTTGAAGATGCTCCTATAAGTCGCGGCTAATCTAGGGTTTCATGTGGCTTTGGGTTCTTGTTCGCGAATACGTACTGGAGAGGGAAGATGAAGACACGTGCGCGTGCAATGGCCAGGATTCATCAAAAGAAAATCGAACAGCAGATGATGGTAGTTAGGTTTAAAATAAAAAATAAAGTTGAAATTAAATTGTATTTAAATTGTATTAACTTTTAAATTATCATAACTTGTTGACGCGACGTCCGTTTTGGACGAAACGAATTGCGCTGGCTTCGTTTTGTCGAACATTACGCAATGGAACTGGATTGGAGTCATTTGGAGCTAGTGAGAATTTCAGGTAAAATTAAACGCGTGTTTAATTTTATTCGAAATAAAACGCTGGAAATTGAAACTCAACGTGAGAACTTCTCACTCAATCGAATCGGTTTCGATTTTAATTTTAAATAGTTAGATTTAAAATTCTTAATTGTATGTTTGAATGATGATTGTTATCTATTGATAGTTAAAATAGACATTATACGCCGTTAGTAAGTGGAGGTTATTTATTAAAAACATATACCGCGAATATTTCACAGTATAGTGAAATTAGTATTATTTATGTACTTGGAGTTGATTTCCCACATTATATAGCGGATGAGACCCTGTTGCGCCGTATAATAGCGGATAATATTTTAAATCCTATATACCGCGATAATTCCGTATTAGAACGGAATTGGTATTGTGCTAACATCTGTGGAAGCAGGGAAACAGGTTGGAGGGATCCAACTGGATTCCTCAACAGTATTTATTTGATTATAGATATTTTGAGATTTGTTGATTATCATATACAGATATATGATGTCGTTGTTGTCGTGATTGACTATTTGGCGTGTAGCATCATTGGGCCAATTTTGGAATTTTAAAAGGATTTTAAAGTGGTTTTTAAAAGTATACGTTTTAGAAAATATTTTGGAATTGATTCATTTTAAATAAATAAACGTTATAATTTTAAATGTTATAAAAATTATGATTTTTGAGAAATATAGTTAAAAGTTGATTTTTGAAAATATGGGGTTAATGATTTTATAAAAAAGTTTAAATTGGGATTTTTGGATTTATTGTAAAAAGTTTAAATATAGGATTTATAAAATTTGATTATTTTATAAATCAAAATGATGGAATTATAAAGGAGTTTAAAGGCGTTTTAAAATAATAATGTAAATTGATTTATATAAAAGATTTATAAAATTGATATTTATAAATTTAAAATATTGGGATTATAAAACAAGTTTTTATAAGTGTTAGAATGAAGTGTAAATGAATTTCATAAATGAATAAAAATTATATAATTATAAACGGTGAAGTTATAAATGGAATTTTATAAGCAGTAGATTTATAAAATTTGTAAAGTTATTAAAAGAATAGATATGGGTAAAGAAATTAATCTTATAAGTTATAAGATTTATAATTTGGAAAGTCTTAAAACGAATGATTTTGTAAACAAATAAATTATAAGCATTTAACTTATAATATGGACTTTTAGTATATCATTGACTTATAAATTGAAATAGGTTAATAAAGGAGATTTATAAAAGGAAGTTGTTATAAAATAAATAGAAATGGAATTTATAAACATTGTTTTATAAATCCGCAAACGACTTATTTTGATATGTAAATAGTTATAGCTTATTAATGGAGTTATATTCACATTTTAGACAGTGAATAATCCTTTAAAGTAAAATGTATAGAAATGATGAAATTGGTTAACGAAGTATATTCACGTTTTTGGATAGTGAATCATATGTTAAAGAAATTGTTTTGGATGTGATATTTTAAATAGAATTAAAACGATTTAACGATGTTTTAAAATGTGTTAAGGTTCGAAATCATAGATTTCAACATTCATTGTTGAAATAGACGTTTTCGAGAAATAGAAGGAAATGGTGGACTATAACACTGTTGTTATATTAAATGATTTTCGAAAGGAAATGTTTTATATAGTATTGGGATTTATATATCTATCTTAACTTCGAATCCCTATACTAATGATTTTGAGTTGTCGTAACAATGTTTTACGTAACATTCATTTTGACTCAAATAAATGTGTTTAAAAGAGCACTTTCCTTAAAGAATAAAATATATACTTAATCGTGATTTAAGTATATGGAATATTTTCCAAGTGTTGAAAATAAATAGATTTGTGAACTACTTATTTTTAATAAGTATGGAAATGTTTTACCAATATGAAATGAAACATTTTTGAGAATTTAACCTTGTAAAGATAAATTGAAAACGAATATTTGAAATCTATTGAAAACCGTATATCAATAGATATTTTGAAATATAAATTCGCTATGGAATTTATAAAAGAAAGGGGAATTAATTTAAAAATAAATATTGATTTATTTTTGAAGTATTGAAATTATAAATCTTGCAAATATATTTTTGGAAAATAAATAATTTGGAAAATAATTTGGAATCTGGTGATGTTGTGCATATCCGTTGATAGTTCAATAACCGACTATCAATATTTAGCTTTGAATCGGTATTTGTTGTGATTTGCTTGAATTTGAATGCCATACTTATTTTTGAATAAGCGCTCACTATTCGGGTTAGCCAGGAAAGGACCTTGGGGTCGTATAACCCATTCCGAATATGTGACACGTCGTTATGGATTGCATTTGAAGGCCGGATATTTTTGAAAACGGAAGGATTACCGTCGAATGTCTCTGCACCGAATGGCCTCGGTATAGAGATTCCATATGTGATGGGAAGTTCGGACGTGATTAGTGAATATCCGGATTGCAAGGACTTCTTTGTAAGTGCCTTCGGTTCCGTTCGATCCTGGAACGGACTTGTATGGATGTGTGTCTGACTTTACAATTTGAGATGTGAAGCTGGTTTCTATCAAATATATTTCCGTTGGTGGCAGAGAATTTATTCTCTTAGCTCAACACCCTTAGAGGTTATGTAGTTGATGGTTACTAGTGATACATTCCCAAATTGGCAATGTGGCATACGAAGTGCTGTTAAGCATTTGATGATTAAAGCACAGCTTTTGTATAAAGCGTAGCTTTGTGGACGAGACTGCGTCAGACCTCACACCCCGGAAATGGTCAAAACAGAAAGGATGCAGCAAGGTTATCGGGGGTAGCGCCCTTTAGTTTATGTCATTCCTTCTGAATAGAGGTGGTATCGTGGTATGGAACCCAGATACTTAACCTATGTTGTTGCTGCAAACTTATTACTTTGTGGTTGTTGGAAATCGAGGATCCTCGGATATAGATCGGTTATGATCGGGGGATGGCATGTTCATGTCAATAGTTACCTAGTTTGAAAGGTAACCCGACCGTGTGTTGACAGAGATCTGGTTAGGTTCTCGGGACATCATTCCAAGGGCGTTTCCATGTGGCAATGGGAAGTTCCTTGACCTGACCATTTGTTGGAAATCCAAAGAAACAATACGCACCTTGTACGGTTTTAGTTGTAGAACCTGCCATCTAATATGGTAGCTATAGCAGGCATGATATAATGGTACCTATGTTAGTTAAGATTTATATTCTACTTTCGAAATGTTTTCTACACTATGTAATAATAATAATATCAAAAATTGATTTGATTTTGCGTAGTAAGCACCTTTGACTAACATAAGAAGAAATCACCTCCAAGTCTGCGTTTGCATTGTGTGTGTGGTGGGAGGTCTTATGGTAGTTACATTTTCAAAAAGCATTACGAATCTATTTTAAAATATTTCTCTGTTTGTTTTTAAAAAAATAACTGTTTTAAAGTTCTCACACCAGTTCCATGACTGACTCGGAGTTTATTGTTTTCCTTCCTAAACTCTGGGAGCCCACCAATTTCCACACGGGCAGTCAAGAGTCAGGTCATCAGGATATTCTGGAATTCAGGAGTTGCTGGAGGCAAGCTGGATGGCATGGCGTATTCACTAGTATATAGTATTCCTATTCCGCTGTTTGTTGTTGTTGTAAACTCTGATAATATAATGTAATGTGATGTAATGTAATAACTGATATAGTTTTTTGTTTAAAGATTATTCATTTATCTATTATATGTTGTTCCACTGCAATTGTGAGATTCTGATATTGTTCTGTTGTTTTCTTTCTGTTCTGTTCTATCTTTTTCTCTCTTCTTCTATCTTTTTCTTCTTTTTAAACCCTAAGAATTCGTATTTCCGTTCATCTTGAGTTAATCAATGAAGATTAGTGTCTATTCAAGAAGTACGGATTTACGGGTCCTTACATTTATCACATTAAAAAGACATATTATATAAACATTGTTAGTCAAGATGCCTCAAGACGGGATAGAGATACATCCATTAAGACTAGATTGTGTAATGCCCGGCAAATGTTAGGTGGTTTATTACTCATTGCTACTGAAGGCACCATAGAGTTTTGTACTAACATTATTTAATAACTAAGGAATAACTCACTAGAGAGTATTCTGTTGGTTAATGTAATTAAGGTCAAAGAATCTCAAAGTGATGAAGTTATCCAGTTCCTTGACCTGAAAATACTTTGGAACTTTAATATGGATACTCCATACCGATTATAGTTAAATCATGGCATGGTCGGTAAACCTTGTAAATTGAACGATAAATAAATTGAAACAAATTTATCAAAAATTATTAAAGCTAAAAATATAATTTTCACAAATGTCGAAATTTGGCTACGAAACTTGCTCAGTTGCGTTCAAGGCGATTTTTAAACAATATAAAGTTTTATGACTAGGGTTCAAACATTAATTAATAGTAACTATAGCTAAGGAACTAGATATAATTAATTGATATTAATTAAATTTAATGGATATTTAACGTCTAAGAAAAACTAAAGTCAATAAGATCAGATAAAAATCATATAAAATAATGTTTAACAGAAAACAAATGAATGATTAACAGAGTAACACAACCGATTAACCACTTATTTGGGCCAATGGACCACTAATGGTCAACCAATGATTGTTAGGGGCTGTGAATTGGACCTAGGCCAAACGACCCCGATTTAATATAATCTAATCTACCGGCTGACATTGATTCGAACCTTATAAATACATGCATGGCCCTTAACTTTCCTTCTTATATTTTATAAAGAAATGTTAGAACTCTGCCACTTTCCTTACACCGCAAATTCTAAAATTTGTATAAACTATAATCTATATATATCAGTGGAGATTAGTTGGGATAATCGAGAATAAGAATATGATCGGATCAAATCGCCAAAGCTAAGGTAAATCATAAATCTAAATTTGAATCTATATTAGATTCAAATCTCTTCTCGATCTAAATTCTTTTAAATTTTAATATGCTTTTGATACATATTTAGTAGATAGAAAGATAGTTGATAGGGAGTAGCGGATTTATGTCTAGAGATTTAGAATCTTAAAGGTGATTCAAAAATTATATATTTCAATTATATTGGATTTATATCATTGTAAACTTGTTCCTTGTATGCCTAAATGTAAAAAATTTCAGTTGTAGGCTTAAATATACATAAGCAATAAATTCGAAAACCATGCCTACATATTCTATGATTTGTAAATTTTGATTGAATATTACATATGCATAAATCTAGAAAGCAAGGATGAAAGTAGTCCCAAAATTTATGAGATAACCAATGTATAATAATTCCACATTTATTACTTGAATATTATGTGTTAGTAAACATGAATTCAAAGTGTTATAAATTGGATTAGGATTTGAGTAGTATTTTAATTCCTTGGAATGAAGTGTTTTGCAATGTGAATTTCTATAAATTGTCCGGCTTTATAATTATGTATAAAAGTGTATTATTTGAAACAATAAGGAATATGCCTAAATGAAAGATACGCACAGAATACGGATGTTTACTACATTATGTACCGTCAATTTCGATAATAACTAAAAAGATAATTTCTTATAATTCCAAACATAACACACATCCCAGTTAAGATAATTTATGGAATATTATAGTGTTAACGTTTCCTTTGGGAAAATGTAGTCCAATGCGTTAAAATGTAGAAAGCCCTAAAGAATAAACCAACATATTATAAGTAGATAGTAACAATAATTTAATTATCAATCTTATATATGCAATATAAGGGGAATTAGGGAATAAGCAATATGCGATGAAATATAGATAAAGAAACGAGGAATTAAGAAGTTTTAGTAATTAAAGAAAGATAGTTAATAGTTGAATAGGAACCGTAAGCTATATCTATAATGTTAATTGGAAGCTAAACCGAAAAGGATATTTAATCAATTAAATTAAAAATAAGTGGTAAATGACATTAAATGTCATTAATGAAATAAGAAGTAAGTTATGTAAAAATACTGAATACCAACGGTTGAAAATATGAATCGCGGTAAGTAAATAAAATATGTATATCCTCAAGTATGTGTTTATTACAGGCGTGAACTATTGGACCTAGCCAATTACTTAAATTAATTAAGAATGGCGCAGTCATCAGTAACGGTTTGAATACAAGTTCAGTAGTGTTGCATAATAGAAGTTTTCCTGCCAAAAAGGGTTACCGGCCGTTGTGTATGTTATCCCGCCTTTTAGCAATGCCATGATATCAGAAGATTAACTGGAAACCAAAGACAGTTCTTCTCGATTGCCAGGTATGTACAGGTCAGCTATGGATGTCGGTAAATTTTTCCCAAGTCCAGATCAACCTACAATTAGTACGACATGACAAAAAAAGCTATAAAAGCAAGCGTTTCAAATTTCGGGTCAGTCAGAGTTCGTATGCTCAAGATATGATCGATGCAACCTTTGAGAAGTGCTGGTTCGTATCCATGGAAATAAGTCTTGGTCGTATTCATCTAGGCATATCCCACTTCACACCCATCCTGTTCACATCGATCTGAGGTGGTCTTATTCGTATCTACCACGATCGAATCGATCAAGGAAGACTTACGCTGTTTGTATCCATTAACATACATCGTGTCCGTGCCATTTTGTATCTATCATAGTCCTTGTTAGTATAGATCGCAAGCAAGGTTAGTCCGTATCCATCCACCCTATAGACCTCGTTCGTATCCTTCAAGTTTTTGGTTGTTCAAATCGATGGCATCTATAAGCTTTCGTATCCATCCTAGTCCTAGTTCGTATCGATCGTGATCCCTCAAAACGAGTCACTTTGTATCGATCAAACTGAGACCATCGATACAAAGAATGCCACAATCATCGATACGAGTAAGGGCTGGAATGAATGGATACGAATGGAGTATTACAGATGGATACGAAGGAAGTTTACAAGGATGAAGGCTCAGTCAACGTGGCGAAAAACACGTATCTCCCCCAGTTTATCGTTCCACGTCAACGATCGAGCACGTGCCTATGATCGACACGAAGGAGATGGAGACAAAATTATAGATACAAACTCGACCGCCTTCAAAAAACACGAGCTTGCATCGATCATATCTCACAATCCACAAGTCCAAATGCTATGAAATTTTCACAGGAGCTTACGTACAAGCTAAAGAAGGTCCACGACAAATTACATTCGTAAGAATCACGGATCTAGTAAAAATCGCCCGAGATCGATCAAATGGCCCCCTCAAGTGCCAGAAGTAGTCTCCCGAAATTTAAGCGAGATATTTGCAGCCTACGCCTATAAATTGAACCCCAGGGCCTACAGGAAAAGGATCTTTTTGCTTTCTAACATCCAGACTCTGCCGGAACCATTTTAATACTTTAAGATTGCAGCTACATTCGAATTCTATCACTGTAATCCGCTGTAATCCTTTGTAATCTGCAAGTGAATAGCAATAAAGTCATCAACTTCAAAGTGGATGTAGGTCGGATTGCCGAACCACTATAAATCCTGCATCTCTTACTGCTTTCTTCTTAATTTTCTGAGTGTTTTCATTTTTGATTCTCTGCATATTTGTAATTGTGATTGTGAACTTTCATCGATATTGGGTATTTGTGACCAATTTTGGTGCAAACAGTGTATACATCATATTGGTGTGAGACATATCCAACAATAGGATCCATGGTCATATACATTTGCACATAGGTAAAGGGAATGTACCAAAGTAGGATTCACCTGCTTAAAGTGTTAAAGGGCCAAGTAGGGTCTACTTCATTTATTATGGGGTATGTGTTAAGTAACCAAGCGGGCATTTCCTTAATTGCATTAGGCATTCCAAATAGGATGGTAAGGATAGACTCGATGCTATATTAGCAAGGTTTGTACCATATGTGAGGAGTAAGGTTCACATAGGTCGAAAGCGTCATTGATCTTGGAGAAATCGATGGAAAGACTTACGTTATGCCTTGTTAGACTAAAAATTGGTGCAACGTTTTGAAATGTTATTCAAGGTAGTATTATTTAGAATTGTCCTTGTGACACTCATGAACTTGAATGTAGTTATGAGGTTATTAAAGTTTAAAGTCACAAGTCCATGGGCAAGATAGAAAAATTGTATTGTGATAGTTCATTATATGTTCGATAATGAATGGAATAGGCAATCCACGTATATTACAGTCCTTTATTCATATGTCATTGGGCAACATAGGCTTTATGCAAAGAAAACTTCAGTTTAGTCAAGGACTCAAGTGGATTTTTTTAATATATAAGTTCAAATTCAATTCCAAATCCAAAGAATAAGTCATATGCACGTCAATTCTCTCAATAACAGAAAAGATACAAATATTGTTGGTGTATGCTGCACAATGTTTATAGTCCAAGGTCTTCTGTATAAAATGTTACATTAGTACAATCAGAACTAAAATCCCTGAATCAATTTAGGTTTTAGAATTTGGAGACTAGAGAAATGAGAAAAGAATTAATTGCCCCTATTCGGATGGCCAAAAGGGTCTATTTATAGAGGTCGGATGTTGTAGGTTGGCTGCTATATGTCCAAACAGCTATATACGCACTACTTCTCTAGCACTTAATACCCTTCTTGGTTGTTGAAACTTGGAATCTCTTTCTATCTGTAGATACTCAACACCGTTATTTTGTTAGAGATGCTTTTTAGTAACATTATATAGGCTAAATACCTTTAATTCATAAGTAAATGCTAATTATGCTTTACTGGCATGACATCCTTCCTTGCTTTCATATTCGATGATATTTTGTGTTATGTAAATTCGACGCCATGTGTTATAGTTATCTCTTAAAAACTCCAATCACACTCGACATCCTTTATTGTTCGACATCCATTGCTTAAGATGCTTTACGATTCTTGGGCCCAGTATTTAGGACAAGTCCTTTAATAAAGATATGACACCCCTCTTTATGATTATATGCTTGATATCCTTTAGCAGTGCAGCTTCTTTTTCCTATTTTGTACTTTAGGGCATCTAGTGTTAACTCAACTTCTCTTCTGCCCTTTAAAAACTCGATACCCTTTTAGAATAAGGCGATCAATATTTTTCTCTATGATGGTTGCTTGATAATGCTTGTTGTTGTGATTCGACATCACTTGTAGGGTTGGTATCCTCTTTTGTAGTCCCTCCTTGATATCTCAATTTCTTGCAAAGTTTTAGCTTCTCTTATTATAAGGACTCAATACCCTCTATAGGTGTCGGAACTCGATATCTCCCTTGCTTTATGTGCTTGACATTCCTTTTTTGTTACATGTCTGGCAATATTCCTGGTTATAGTGGCTTGACATCCCCATTTCTTTTGTAGAAGCTTGTTATCCTCATATTTTAAAAGCCCACGGCACTTTATATTTATACGTTCGGCAACCTCATCACTTCATAAACTTAATGTCACCAATATATAATTACGAGATTACTTTTACGCTGGATACCTTATTTAACGGTATAAAGTCTTGACATCCTTTGTGGGTTGATATTTTCATGCAGATGCTTGCTACATTTTTGACTTAGAAGCTTAATGTGTAATATATTTGTCATCAGCATGCATTTATAGGCTCGATATGTTTTTTTTGGATGCTCAGTACATGTAATTTTAGTAATAATATCTTCCATTACTTCCATATCTTTTTGTTCATATTCCTAACATAATAGTTAGAAAATTTGTGAATAAAATTTGCTTCCTCCTTGTATAATAGAAGCCTTTTCACTTTAGTATAGACCAAGTATCTTCTCCCTTTTGCAGCTTTCTGCGAGATTTTCTCTTCAATCCTATTCTCTTGAAAAACATAAAGCAAATGAAGATGGTTTTCGTTATTTTCATCAAATGGAAATTTAGATAAGCTCATTCCGGTTTCGTAAAGACATTGTCTTCTTCATCTTCTTCATATAAAGGATTTTTTATGGCTCAGAAGACAATTTTCAATTAGTAGCACCAGAAATCTGCTCAATAAGAATACCACAATTTTAATTAGCAAGAAGATCGAAAATTAATCGGGTAAGAATCTAATAGATTCATTTGACAAGAAGTCCAAAAATTCAATTATAAAGAAGACCAACCCATCTGGTTAAAAATCTGAAAATCCATCTCATTAGAATCCATAAATTCCATTTTAATAAAAGGGCCAGAAATCCATTTGTCAAGAAGAACATGAATTCATTAGTTAAGAGGACTAGAAATCCATATGGTAATAGTACGATAGTTTCGTTTGAATAGAAGACCATAAATCCATTAGGTACTAATATCATAATTACATTTGAACAGAAGATCAAAAATCCATCTAGCAATAACACATCCCAACTAATAGAAGACTAGAAATTTAAGCGATAACGGTCTCTTTATTTTCTAGAGTATTCCTGACCAAGAGATTCACAACTTCTTAGATGTCCATATTTAATGCTAGCATTCCTAGTTCTAGGTAATAAATAGTTTTTGTTCCTTCCTTTGAAGGATTTCTTATTACAAGCTTAGTGTTAGATTAGTCGTGCTTCATTACGATTACTTTTAGGAGTCTACTTTGATCCATTCTTAAGATAAAGTCATACTTGTTTGATTGGTTCCCTTTGCTCCTTATCACTCTTTGGGTGATGATTTAGCTTTCACCCCTTATCGCTCTTTGGATAATGATTTAGGCTTTGATTCCTTTCGCTCCATATCACTCTTTGGGTGATGATTTAGGTTTTGATTTTTTTTGCCCCTTATCACTATTTGGGTGATAATTTAGGTTGATCGGTGTTCTTGGTTAGCCGTCCTAGGAATAACCAAATTCTTATCCATCCTCCTACTAGAAGGCGCTCCGTTTCGGGCCTTATAGGTAGAACTCGAGGCTGGTTCGGTGCCTTGGCCAGACTATCTTAGGTGAGACCAAAGGCTTAATAACCCTCCCTCTAGGAGGCACTCTAGCCAGGCCATGTAGGCGGGACCGAGGGCTTGTAGTGCTTTGGCCAAGTCATCTTAGGCGAGACCAAAGGATTACTTTGACATCCCTTTAGGAGGTGCTTTGACCAGGCCATTGTAGCCCGTTCAAAGGCTTTTATATTTTCCCCTTATTACCTTATAGGTAAAGATTTAGGCTTTTCTTTATAGTTCCTTTCCTTCATTCAATTATTGACTCTATAGATATACTTGTCTTAATCTCTTTATTCATCCATTGTAGGAAAGTACGGTCTCCAATGTTCAGCATTCCATGTTCCTGCTATTACATTGCCATTAGGTCGGCATAGTTGGTAGGTCCCCGGTGGGATTACTTTGTGTATTACGAGGGGTTCCTAGCGGCCCATCCGTTGGATTTTTGCTATTTTCTATGACATTTTGGAGTACCAAGTGTCCTTTTTGGAATTATCTTTCCTTAATCATGGAATTATAAATTTCAATATGCTTAGTTGATATTCGGGTGTTCACGTGGTCACTACATCCCTCAATTCATTAATCAGGTCCAAGGATTCCTTTCTTGGCTCTAGATTAGGGTTAATAGCATACACAATTCTCCAAGGAAATGAGATCTCGATTTTAATTGAAAGCATTTACTCACATCCATATGCGAAAGAGAATGCAATGTGTCCAGTTGCAGTTTTGCAGAAGTTCAGTATGCCTAAAGCATGAGTGGCAAATCTTCTACCCACTTTCCTTTTTCTTTATCCAGTCGCTTCTTAAGGACAGTCTTAATTGTTTTATTGGCAGCTTCAATGGCTCCATTGGCCTTAGAATGAGCTATAAACGAAAAACTTTTGATTATTCCATTAATGTTGTAGAATCTAGTGAACTCCTCACTTTCAAATTGAGTTTCACTTTCGGATATTATCTTATGCGGCCCTCCAAACCGGGTGGCAATGTTTTTAATCACAAATTTAGCACATTTCCTAATATTATGTTTGGTAATGGGTCCTCTTTTACCTTTTTGGTAAAGTAATCAATGGCTACTACTGCATACTAGATCCATCTTTGGATATAGGTAACGGTTTGATTTAGTTGATTCCCCATACATTGAAGGACCATGGACTTGAAATTAGGTCAATTCACTAGGCGGCATATGTGGAGTTGTTGATTTTTTTTTGACATTTCTCATATATCATTCACAATTCATCGAATCTTTTGTCATACGAATCCGATAGAAACTTTGTCTCGTGACCGTTTTAGCCAATTTTATACCATTTGAATTATCTCCACATAATTATTCAAGGTGTTCTCCCAACAATTTTGTGCCATTTTCTGAACTAACACATCTCAATTATAGGAGTGAGTAACCTTTTTTATAAAATTTCCCCTCCATCATAATAGAATGTGGAGCTTGATGTTTCATCCTTCTTGCTTCTATTTTGTCTTTCGGTATTTTCCCTTCTATCGGGTACTTTACAATAGGTTTTAACCAATTGTTCTCATTTTAGTTGATTATTTCCGTATGACTGGTTCCTTCCCAGATGGCATCACTTGCACCACCCATTTCTTTTCTTCTGCCGTGTGCGCGAGTGCATGGGATCTAGTCAATACCATTGCTTTATTTTTCGACTCTGGGCTTTTTCTTTATTAAGAGACTTTGGTGGAAGCCTGCTGGAACAGTTTGGGTCTCTGTGCTCCTCGTGAACTAGCCGGTTTGGCAATGAATCAACTTGGGAATTTTTCCCTCAAGGTACATGGTGTGTTGAAAAAAATTCAAGTTGAGTTAACTTCTTTAGCACCTTTGTGACACAAAGGAAAATTTGGCATCATTCGGTTGATATGACTGATTCAGTTAATTAACCAACAATTGAGAATCACTGAAAATTTCGATCCTTGGAATCTTCAACTAAACAGCCAAAGTAAGTCCTGCCATTATTGATTCATATTCAGTTACATTATTAGTAGTGGGAAAACCTAACATCATTGCATAATGCAATCAGTGTCCATCAGGGGTAATGATTATGTAATCTGTGCCAACCCCTTGTTCATTTGAAACCCCATCGACAAACTTTATATCCTTTTCTGATTGTTCTTTAATGAACTTTGTGCATTTGTTAACAAAATTGGCTTAGTCCTGCTCTTTAGTCTCTACTCAGGGTTAAAACTCAATATCATAATGGCTAAGCTCTATCCCCATTTTACTACTCTTCCCGATGCCTCAGGTTTACCAAAAACTTATTTTAGTGGGAAATTAGTTAAGACCTTGATTGGGTCTGTTTGAAAGTCGACTTTTAACTTTCCTTTGGTTAGAATTAAAAACTACGCCAACTTCTCTATAACTTGATATCTAGCCTCTGCATCTTTAAGCCTTTTACTAGTATAATATACCAAAAGTTGAGTTTTGTTCCCTTCCCTTACTAAGATCAAACTTACTACATGTTTAAAGACCACTATGTAGAGATATAAATTTCCCTTCTATAAGGCTAGATAGGGTCAGAGGTTTTTCAAGATGATCCTTCATATCTTTGAAGGCCCTTTGGAAGTCCTTTCCCCATTTAGAGTTTTTCTTTTTCCTGATCACATCAAAGAAGGGATTGCCTTTATCGGTGGCTTTAGAGATAAATCTGTTCAGAGCTATCGCTCTTCCATGAAGGCTCATCACATCTTTTCTTATCTTTGGTTCTGCCATATCCTTAATGGCTTTAATTTGATTAGGATTGGCCTCGATTTCCTGAGCATTAATAATGTATCCTAGAAACTTCCTAGATCATATCCAAAAAGAGCAGTTTTGCAGGTTTAGTTTCATTGTATGCTTTCTTAGTGCCCCAAACATGTCATTGAGATCCTTTAAGTGGTTGATTCCTCTTGAGATTTCGCTACAATATCATCTGCATATGCTTTCATGTTTTGTCTAATTTGTTCTTTAAACATTTTTTCATCAACCTTTGATATTTAACCTCTGCATTCTTTCGCCTGAAAGACATAACTTTATAATAGTAAATTCCCCAGTCATTTATAAAACTCTTATGCTCTTCATTGGATGATCATCAGAATTGGATTATAACCCGAGCATCTATCCATAAAGCGTAAAAAGCTTATGTCTACTTGTGGCATCAACCAACTGGTCTATTCAGGGTAAAGGAAAACAATCCTTAGGGCATGCTTTGTTTAGATTGATGCAGTCGACATATGTCCTCTAATATCCATTAGACTGTTTAACTAACATAGGATTGGCTAACCAATTTCGATATATACTTCCCTAATAAACACATTCGAAAGTTATCTATTAATTTTTTCTTTCAATGCATGAGCGTGAACTTCATCAAATTGCCTTTTCTTTTGTCAAAAGGGGATAATATTTGTATCTATACTTCAAACAAGGCTCATGACCATTAGGTCTATTCCAACCATGTCAGAGTGGCTCCAGGCAAAACACATCCTTGCTTGACTGAAGAAATTGGATAAGTTCTCCTCTGAGGTTGTCGCCCAACTCTTTTCCAAGCTTTACCTTTTTTATTGGATCAAGTAAATCTAAGGTTACCTCTTTAGGTCTTCGGTAGACTTTATTCTTTCTTGCTCATTTCTACAATCTAATTCCATAATAATATCTTCCCCCTCTATTTTGTTGTCTAATTTGTTTGCCACCTTTAGCTTTCGTTTCCTCATGGAAAAGTTAAATCTTCTTTGTATACTCTTGGGCTTCTCAGTTATTCCTTTCTTATTTGCCTTGGATAGTCTATTTGAAGGACTATAATACAAGGGTTTCTTAATTTCAATTTTTCTTAATGTACTTCTCTCTGAATCATAACAAGAAACACCATCTCTTTTGGATCGCTCAAGTTTGGCGATATAGGAGCTAAATTGCACCCCTTTATTGTTCCTAAACCTTTCTAAGTCAGAAATTTCACCATTAGCAATTTTGGTGAAATAAATGCATCCACTTCATTTAGGGCTGGTTTACCAAAGAAAGCATTGTAGTAGGAAGATTCATCCATTATTACGAATAGGGTTTCAAAAGTCCTAGAATGTGGAGGAATTCCCATCTGCACCAGGAGCTTAATCTGTCCTATTGGAGTAGACCTTTATTATTCAATTTGAAGGTTGGCTCAAACTTCTCTCTGGAATACCATTTGAGCAAAAACATGATTGAAGATGACATTTACTGCACTTCTTGTATCCACTAAGAAATTTGTTACCACAATGAACCTAACATGTGAAGTTATTGTTAACGGATCATTATGCAGGTGATGGACTCTCCTCCTCTCTTATGGGATTATTATTAAGTTAGGCACTTGAATTGACATTTATTATGTTTGAACGGTGACTCTTCCTGGAAAGAAAATTCTCCATCTCTCGCCTCACTTGTATATCTAATCTTGGCTGCTTTGTTGCCTCCAGTGGGATGGGGACCTCTATGAATGACATCTACGTGGTTGATCAAAGAAATGAAGTCTGGCCGAGAATCATTCCCTATGAAATTCATAGTATTACTTAGGCGATCTGGACCTAACCATATTTTGGATTATCCCGGCTAAAACATGGCATTCATCAGTTTTATTTCTATTTGACATATGGTAAGCGCAACATCTCCCGCTTTCTTCGATTTTGGATTGTTCCTTGCCTTGTAGAATGTAGGGAAGTTTCCTCCATTGTTAGCCATGGAAAAAATATGGGAGATGGGTTTATTCAAAGCCATATAGTTGGATTCTGGGTCTCCTCCCATCTTCCTTTCTATTTTTATCCTACCTTAGCTTTTTACCGGGGTGATCATAGCTAAATTTTCCTCCTTTTTTGGCTAGAATTTCTTCTTAGAATGGTACATTTCATCCATATAGATAAATTTATTAGTCTGGAAATGAAAATCTTACATATCTCTATACCCATGGACATAAAGTTCCATCTAGAAAGGGGCTTGTTAAATTAATCTTGAGCTCACCGCCATTAGTTTTTCTCTATCAGTCATGTTTGTGCCTTTAATGTTGAATGTTGAATCTCTTTATATATTTGCTGAGAAAATCTCCTGGCCTTTACTTGACATTTGCCAATGCATTAGAATCAATATTAGGATCTTTGCATATGTAGAATTATGGTGCGAACTCATAAGAAAATCATATCCAAGAGTAAATAGCTTTTGCTATGTAGTGCCTATACCGTTTAGCAATTTCTCCTTGAATAGTTGTAGGAAAGAATCTACAACATACTGCTCCAAAAGCATTGTGCAAATACATTTGGCTATCAAAAGCTGAAAGATGGTCATCGATGCCCTATTACACTTTAATTGTGAGATTTTGATGTGCAATGAAATTCTAACAGACATTAATTCCTTTGTGAATGGAGCTTCATGAGGATTATTATTTACACTAGGGTCTATGTAACGCTTCGATTTTTCGTTGCCGAAAAACCGAATAGTTATGGGTTTAAGAAAAAGAAAAGAAGAAAAGAGAAGGAAAGAACATAATAGATAAGGTAGAAGATTGAGGGAAAAGGAAATAGAAAATTTTAAAATAGAAGAAAAAGAGAATAGAAGAAGAAGAAAAACAGAAGAAAATAGGACGGAACAGAAAAACAACAGAACAACAACAGAATCTCACAATTCGCAGCGGAACAACATATAATAATAAATGAATAATCTTTAAACAAAGAACTATATCAGTTATTATATTACATTTCATCATATCATCAGAGTGTACAACAATATACAACAACAACAAACAGTGCAGCGGAAAAAGAAATACTATATAACTAGTAATACGCCATGCCATCCATCTTGCCTCCAGCAACTCTATAATATCCAGAATATCCTGATCAACCTTAACTCTTAACTGCCCGTGTGGAAATTGGTGGGCACCCAGAGTTTAGGAAGGAAAACAATAAACTCCAAGTCAGTCATGTGACTGGTGTGAGAACTCAAAACAGTTTATTTATCTTTAAAATCAAAATAGAGGAATATTTTTAAATTCAATTCGCAATGCTTTTAAAAATGAGACTACCATAAGGCCTCCCGCACACACACACATGCAAACGCAGAATCGGAGGAGATTTCTCCTTATGATAGTCAAAGATGCTTGATACGCATTTAAAATAACATTTGATATTATTACTAGTGCATAGTGTAGGGAAAATTCATTTCGAAAGTAGAATATAAATCTTAGCCAACATAGACATTTCGAACTATGCCTACTATAGCTACCATCCAAACAGTGTTGCGACACCATAAGTGAATGATAGGTTCTACAACTAAATTCGTACAAGTTTCGTATTGTTTCTTTGGATTTCCAACAAATGGTCAGGCCAAGGAACTTCCCATTGCCACATGAGAATGCCTCTGGAAAGACATCCCCGAGAACCAAACCGGAACTCTGCCAACACAAGGCCGGGTTACCCCTAACTGGGTAACTACTGACACGAGCACGCCATTCCCCGATCGTAAACGACCTTTCTCACGGGATCCCGAAAACCAACAACCACAAAGTAATAAATTCGTAGTAACCACATAGGTTAAATATCTGGGCTCCATACCATGATACCACCTCTATCCAGAAGGAAATGTACATACCCTAAAGGGTGCTACCCCTCATAACCTTGCCGCATCTTTCCTGTTTTGACCATTTCCGGGGTGTGAGGTTCGACGAAGTCACGTCCACAAAAACATACTTTATACAAAAGCCATGCTTTGGGTCAACAAATGATCAACATAATGATCACCAAGATAGACGATCAAATAAACGATCCTATCACAATAATCAACACAATGATCATTTCAGCATCACTCAGCATATCACATTACCAAATTGGGAATATATCGCTGATAACTTCAACTATATAACCTCTGAGCTCGTACGTCTCAGAGAAGGGTGTTAAGCTAAAAGAATAAATTCCCCGCCACCAACAGAAATATATTTGAAAGAAATCGGCTTTATATCTCAACTTGTAATGTCAGACATACTATCCATACAAGTCTGTTCCGGGATCGAACAAAACCGAAGGCACTTACAAAGAAGTCCTTGCAATCCGAATATTCACAATCCTGATCGTATTCACCATCACATATGGAGAACTCAATACCGTAGCTACTCGGTGCAGAGTAAATCGACAGGTCATCCTATCGCTCTCGCAAATACCGGGTCTTCAACACCGATCTTCAAATGCAATTCACAACGACGTATCACATATTCGGAATGGGTTATACGACCCCATGGTCCTTTCCCGGTTAACCCGAATAGTGAGCGCTTATTCAAAAATAAGTGTAGCATTCACATTCAATCAATTCACATCAAATACCCATTCAAAGGGAAATATTGATAGTCGACTATTGAACTATCAATGGATATGCACAACATCACCAGATTCCAAATAATTTTCCAAATTATTTATTTTCCAAAAATATCTTTACAAGATATATTATTTCACACTTCAAAAATAAATCAATATTTATTTTTAGACAAATTCCACTTCCTTTATAAATTCCTTTGTGAATTTATAATTCCAAAATATCAATGAATATTCGATTTCAATTATTCATTTCAATATTTCTTTTCAATTTATCTTCAAAAGGATAAATTCTCAAAATATTCACTTTATATTGGAAAACATTTCCATACTTATTTATTCATAAGTAATTCACAATTTTTATTTATTTTCAACACTTAGAAAATATTCAATATACTTAAATCGAAATTAAGTATATATTTCATTCTTTAAGGAAATCATTCTCTTAACATATTTATTTGGGCTAAAACGAATGTTACGTAAAACATCGTTACGACAACCCAAAATCACTAGTATAGGGATTCGAAATTTAAAAAGATATATAAATCCCAATACTATACAAAACATTTCCTTTCGGAAATCATTTACTATAACAACAGTGTTATAGTCCACCATTTCCTTTTTATTTCTCGAAAACGTCTATTTCAACAATCAATGTTGAAATCTATGGTTTCGAATCTCAACACATTTTAAAACATCGTTAGATCGTTTTAATTCAATTTAAACATCTCATTCAAAACAATTTCTTTAACATATTATTCACTATTCAAAAACGTGAATATTCTACGTTAACCAATTTTATCACTTCTATTCATTTTATTTCAAAGGATTATTCACAGTCTAAAACGTGAATATAACTCTATTTCTAGGTTATAACAATTAACTTATCAGAATAAGTTGTTTGCAAATTTACAAAACAACATTTATAAATTTCCATTTCTATTTATTTATAAAAACCCTCCTTTTTATAAATTCTTTTATTAACCTATTCCAGTTTATAACTCAATTATAAACTAAAAGTTCATATTATAAGTTAATTACTTATAAAAACGATTATTTTACAAAATCGTTCTTTTTAAGACTTTCCAAATTATAAATCTTATAACTTATAAGATCCATTTATTTAACCAATCTATTCTTCAAATAATTTCACCAAATTTATAAATCTTACTATTTATAAATTTTATTTATAACTTCACCGTTTATAATTCTATAAATTTCATTCTTATAACTTCACCATTTAAATTCTATAAATTTCATTCTTTAATGAAATTCATTTTCACTTCATTCAAACACGTATAAAAACTCGTTTTATAATGTCCATATTTCAATTTATAAATATCCATTTATAAATCTCTTAATATAAATCAATTCATATTAATATTTTAAAAACGTCTTTAAATTCCTTTATAATTTCACCATTCTCTTGATTTATAAAATAATCAAATTTTATAAATCCTATATTTAAACTTTTCACAATTATTTCAGAAATCCCAATTTAACTATTTTATAAAGTCATTAATTCCTTATTTTCAAAAATCAGCTTTTAACTATGTTTCTTAAAAATCATAATTTTTATAACTTTAAAAATTATAACGTTTATTTATTTATAATGGATCAATTCCAAAATATAGTATATTCTCAAAAATCACTTTAAAAATCATTTTAAAATCCCAAAATCTGGGTCCAATGATGCTACACACCAAATAGTCAATCACGACTACAACGATATCATATATCAATATGAAAATCCATCAAATATCAATATATCTGAAATTAAATAAATACTGTTGAGCAATCCAGTTGGATCCCTCCAACCTGTTTTCCTGCATCCAAAAACATTAGCACAATACCAATTTCGCTCCAGTACGAAATTATCGCGGTATATGTTCTTACTAAATATTATCCGCTTAATAACGGCGCAATAGGGTCTCATCCGCTAAAAAAATACGGGAAATCAATCAGCTCCAATATATACATATGCCAATATATATATATATATTGATATTATATATAATACCAATTTCACTATTTATGAAATATTCGCGGTATATGTTTTTAATAAATAACATCCGCTTACTAACGGCGTATAATGTCTATTTTAACAATCAATAGATATCAATCATCATTCAAACATGCATTCAAATATTTTAAATCTAACTATTTAAAATAAAATCGAAACCGATTCGATTGAGTGAGAAATTCTCACCTTGATTTCAATTCGTTTTAGCGATTTATTTTCGTACCCGAAATTCTCACTAACTCCAAACGACTCCAAACCAACTCCATCGCGTAGTGCTCGTCCATACGATTCCAACGCAACTGAGTTTGCATTTTTTCAACCTCGTATGAAAAAGTTATGAATTTTATAAGTTTACACGATTTTATTTATATAAATTACAACATAAACTTAACTAATTTTATACCAATCTAAACCATAGCCACAGGATCCATCCCCTTGCAATCTTGACCGTCCCCTACCTTCATCTCCCTCACGTTCAAGCTTCGGGAATTAGGCCGCAAACTTGAACCCACTATCATGATATTAGGTTTTGATTTTACGAGCAAAATACTCAACTATATGACGATCAGGGAGTTGCAAATTGAAGCTCACCCCCTCCACCATGTTCGGCCCCAAGGAGAGCAAGCTCGGCCTCCTCTATGGCCTTGGAATGCGTGCGTGACCTGAAGCATACGGCCCCCCTTAGCTCCCTCTTCGCGACACCATATTCGATCATAACCGTTGAATCTCTAGCTCTCATCGCCCTCTTCAATTCTCTAGTTGAAACCTAAGGCTAATTGTCGACGGATTTGGAGTAATCGAGGGAGGAAGGAGAAGCATTCTCAGCCTTTGGTTCTGTATATGGCGGCTAGGGTTTATTAGGGTTTAGATATTATTATTATTTTTTATTTATGAAGGGTAGGGGGTGTATTTATAGAGAAACGATCGACACTATTCATCCGGAAATTCCGAACTCCGATTTACGCGCCGTAACCAGCGTTTCTAAGGTTTACCCCGCGTTTCGGACACAATGGAACAGATTTCGGAAGCTAATTCGGAAGTATGTGCGAGTTATGGCTATAAACGCTCGATTTGAATTAAACCGATTTAAGTCGATTTCTAGGCGTTTTAATTTGTACCGGACAAACGGTAAATCCAATTGACACGAAATTTGAAACCTTACAATAATATCACATTACGGATCCGATGAAACTGGTTTCGTCGAAATCCGAGACATTTTGAAAAATGGCTATTTTAACTCGTCAAATTAAAATTAAAAATAAATCGATGCGTTTCGAGCTGCCACGATCAAACGATAGCTCCGATTGACACGTAATTTGAAATCCGGTAATAACTAACTATTACGGATCAAATGGAACTAGTTTCGTTCAATTCTGAGACTGTTCAAAAATTGGCTATTTTCACTAGTCGATTTAAATATTAAAATATTCAATTTTCACAAATTAACTTTTAATTCGATTTTAAAAGTTCTAAAATATCATTCTAACTCCAATATGATAAAATAAAATTTTACAAATCATTTTCAATCATATTTATCTCTATTTTCAATTATTTCCATAATTTAACAAATTAAATTATCGATTTAATTATCCAATTAAATCCAATAATTCAAACAAAAATTTATTCGACTTATAAATTCACTTATTAATATTTAAAATTAATTAAATATTCAAATTTTAATTTCTAAAAATTCTGGGTCGTTACAATCTTCCCCACTTAAAAGAATTTCGTCCTCGAAATTAACAAGTAAGAAAAGTTATAGAATTTATTAATTTTCCAAAAATTCATAGTTAAACTTCTTACAATAACTTTACTAAGTTTTCAAAATCATTCTTAGTTATCTTTTCAAAAATAACTTCTATTGTTTAACTTTCAATTCCAAAATCAAAGTTAAAGTTTTCAAAATTTTCCAATTTTCTCAAAAATTTTCTAACGCCTTAGATTTTCCGAAAAATTCGCCATAGTCTCCTTTGCGCGGCTCGATCCGAAAAAAAATGACAGTATATATATCACAAATATACATCTCATCAAGTAATGAGGCATCCCGAAGGGAAAAAAGTGTAAAAGTACTGTATTTAATCCGAGATATGTACCTTATATTTTATTAGCGAGCATATACGGCTAATATAGCGCTAAAGCGAGCTCCAAATGCAAAGCAAACGCGATCCGCACCTACTAATCACTCAACAAACAACATGAGAATCATGCATATATGGAAATAGTATCAATATACAACATATATCTCCATAACAACTATATAATATAGCAAATGCAACTAAACAACAAATGCAATATATATTCAACCATATTCTCATTAATATTTAATGAATTGGTTTTCAATTTAATCACATTTGATTTATTTACATTGGATGTTTTTACTTACATTCTGTTAATCCCGTTTTGCTCAACGACTCATTGGAGCTACGACTCAAGGAAAGCACCGACTCAACTGATAGCGACTCACCTACTCAAGAAGGACTCACGACTCATAGAGATAAGCAACTCAATAGACCAACGACTCAAAGCTGGCAGCGACTCAAGAGATTACCGACTCATCTACTTAAGGAAGGTACCGACTCATTTGATAGCGACTCAGTCAGCTGACAGCTCAAAGGGTTAACGGTTCATAAAGAAAGCCGACTCAGTAAGTTGCCGACTCATCAAGACTATCGACTCACGACTTAAGGAGCCTAACGGGTTAAAGCATTAACGACTCATTGAAAGGGATTGCCTCAGCAACTCAACAGATCCACGACTCATCATAAGAAACGACTCAAGATGGTTGACGACTCATAACCCAGGATGACTCGTCCGCGACTCAAAGCCACTGAGTCGTATTTTGTTACAACAATGCATGTCCTAGTAAGGGTTGACTCGCCAGCGATTCAAGACTCCTACAGGTGAGTCGGTCACGACTCAACCTGACTCGGCCACGACCTAACTTGACTCGGGGACGACTCAGCTTGAGTCGGTTGCGACTCATGACTTGTACGCAAAATTCATATCCAGGCCTGCCTATAAATACGTAGCCACCTCCAACATTCAAGGGACTTTTGGTCAATCAATTTCAAGCACCATTACTCTGCCGAATTCCAGACTACTTCAACACTTAAAGCTTTTGAGATTCAAAGAACGTCTAAAAGAACTTCATGAAGAAATCATCTACATCCACCATGAATTCGGAGAATTCTCTCGCATCGAAGTTTGAGCCACTTGTTCTAAGTCTTTTGTAATTCAAAGTGTGTTGTACTTGAGAAGATTTGTATCAACTTGTAACGTGATCATCAATAAAAGTACTTGAAGTGGACGTAGGCTATTCCCATAAGCCGAACCACTATAAAATTGCTGTTGTTTACTGCTTTTCTGCTATTACTTGCTTATAATTCTTTCCCGATCTATCGGGTGGTGCTTTCACAACTACACTTCACACACCGGGGTGTTAGCGTTCAAATTTAAGCGTTAACATTTTTGGTGCTTTCACTGAGAATTGAACTCAGGACAGCTGTCATCATTGCTTCGCAGAGATTTGAAGAAAGAATTTCCTTAAAAACCAGAAGTATATCTGAGATTATGGCTCTTGGAAGGAAAAGTAGATCTATCAGATCTGGGAACATTCAAGAGGGAACCTCCGCTTCCCCTGTGCCTAATCTACCCACTCCGTCTGTTGGAGTTACAAAAGCGGAATTGGATGCTGTGATTCTAGGGCTAAACCAGCAGATAAACGCCCAAAACGCACAACTAGAGGCTCAAAGTGCCCAGAATGCTCTGATTCTGAATAAGTTGAACGACTTACTTGGGGCAAACAATCAACCGGCTGGTAATGAAAGGAACTATGCTGGCAACGTTCATGATGTTAATGAAAGGAATGCTCCTGAAAGGCCTACTAGTCCCTTTGAGCAGGCAGTACCTGACGCCGGTGGATCTAGAACTCGGCATGATGAGGAATATCTTTCTGGAATGGTCCGGCAGATCATGAAAGAAAGTATGCAAAGAGTTGAAGATGAGAAGGAATGGGGTTTCGCCCCAAGTAAAACTCCGTTTACCGAAAGAATCTTGAAGGCGGAATTTCCAAGGAAGTTTGTCCCTCCGACTATTCCAGCTTACAAAGGGACAAGTGATCCGAATGAGTTCTTGTATAAGTATGATTGGCACATGACAGGTGCCAGGGCCTCCGATGAAATAAAGTGCCGATATTTCCCCGTATACCTGGAAGGCGTGGCTTTACTGTGGTTCACCAAGTTACCAGTCCGATCTATCGATCAGTTTTCAGACTTGACCAGAAAATTCAAGGAGCAGTTTAGACTATATGCTTCGAAGGCCAAGGATATTATGTCACTATCGAGTTTAGAGCAGAATCCTGGTGAGTCTATCAGATCCTTCTTGAACCGCTTCAATATAGCACTGGCTGAGGTGGACAATGCTGAACCACGAATGATATTGACTTATCTGATGAGGGCTATCGATAAGTCAAGCGAATTTGGGAAATGGTTAAATATGAAGGAGCCAACCTCTCTCGAAAAGTTCTACAAAAAAGCAGACGAATTCATTCGCTTGGAAAGCCGTCCTTTACCAGTAAAGACAGTGTTGGAAAAGGCAGAAGACAACACTGTCGCTCCACGCAAGAATGAATCGGTGGGGCAAAAAAGGGAGAATAGTAATGGGAAGAAACAGGGTAATCTGAAGAAGCCCCGATCCTTCAAGCCATCAGAATATACTCCATTATCACATACACCGGAGCACATTTACCTGGCCACTAAAGATTCCGTCGATTTCCCTAAACCTATCCCTTTGAGAACTGGGAGAAAAGCCATACAAAGTGGGAAATTCTGCCGCTTCCACAATCAACCAGGTCATGAAACTGATGAATGCCGCCAGCTGAAAAATCTGATTGAAGAGTTGCTAAGAGAAAACAAGTTGCAGCAATTTGTGAAAAAGAATAACAACAATCCTGCATCGTCAAGTCAGGGGCAGCGGGCTCCTGTTCATCAGCCTGGGGCAGGAGAGAAAGCTACGGGGCATGAATCTGGAAGGCCCGTTATCAATGTCATTTCAGGAGGACCTCACCCAGCTGGCAAAAGTTGGGGTGAGATGGAAAGATATTCCAGGGCTTTGAAATATTCTCCAGCCGAAGAAAACGTCTTTGTTCTAGAAGACACTACGCCCCTTAAACAACAGAAAACTTTCAGTGATGACATTATTTTCAGAGCCAGAGATTCTACAGGTATTGAAGCTCCTACTTTAGATCCCTTGGTCATCTCGGCTGGTATAGGACCAGCCATTGTCAGAAGAGTCCTCATTGACTGCGGAGCATCATGTAATATTCTCTTCAAGAAGACATTTGACCAGATGAAAATCCCTATGATCGATGTGCAAGCCTCATCACAGAAAATCGTTGGCTTCACTAGGGAGCCAAAGCAACCAGTAGGAACCATCGATCTGTTTGTAGAACTTGGGGAAGGAGAAAGGAAAGTGGTCCGAAAGCAAACCTTTGTGATCGTCGACGAGTATTCTGCTTATAATGCTTTTCTTGGCCGTCCAACACTCGCAGCATTCAAAGCTATCCTAGCCCCGTGGTGCCTCACTATTAAATTTCCTACTGACAATGGAGTAGGAGTTATAAAAGGGGATCAAAATGCTGCGCGAGAATGCTATTGGACAGAGCTGCGAGAGTCAAGAAAAAGGGAAATGGGAAAGGATGCGGCAACTCCAGTCCGCATCAAGGAACCAACTTTGTAGCAATTACAGAGCGGACCCTGCACTGGCGAGCACAGCGGGGCACGGAAAGAAATGGATCCCAGAAAAGCCAGTACAGGGGAGAATAGAGTAGTACCGGTGGAAACAACAGTTCCGGTACCTGTTGACCCAAAGGACCCAAATAAGGTGTTGAATGTGGGTTCGCAGCTTAATGTTTCGATTCAGAATACCTTGATATCTTTTCTGAAGGCGAATTTGGATGTCTTTGCTTGGACTCATGCCGATATGTGTGGAATATCCCCGAAAGTTGCGGTACACGCTCTGAATATTGACCCAAAGTTTACGCCAGTTAAACAGAAAAGAAGAACCCAGGGTCCAGAAAGGTCAGCAGCATTAAAAGAAGAAGTTGATCGACTCATGGAAAATAACTTCATCAAAGAATCTACATATCCGAATTGGGTTTCAAATCCTGTGTTGGTCAAGAAAGCTAATGGGAAATGGAGAGTGTGCATCGATTTTTCTGATCTAAACAAGGCTTGCCCCAAAGATTGCTTCCCATTACCCAGGATCGATCAACTGGTAGACGGAACTGCGGGACATGAATTGTTATCCTTCATGGATGCCTATTCCGGTTATAACCAAATCATGATGCATGAGCCGGATCAGGAGGATACAAGCTTTATTACAGATGTTGGGCTTTATTGCTACAGAGTTATGCCCTTCGGATTAAAAAACGCAGGGGCAACCTACCAAAGACTTGTTAATGCTATGTTCAAACCGCAATTGGGCAAAACTATGGAAGTCTATGTCGACGACATGTTAGTAAAGTCCAGGAAAGCAGCGGATCACATTGAACACTTAGCAGAAATGTTCGCAGTCCTCCGTAAATACAAAATGAAGCTTAACCCCCTGAAATGTACATTTGGGGTCGAATCCGGAAAGTTCTTAGGTTTTATTGTCAGTGCTAGGGGCATAGAGGCTAGTCCAGCTCAAATTACTGCCTTGAAAGAAGTCAAAGCTCCTAGAACAAAGAAGGAATTGCAGAGTCTCAACGGAAAGATCGCCGCCCTGAGTCGGTTCATTTCCAAAGCTACTGATAAATGCATCCCATTCTTCGATGCCCTGAAAAAAGGAAAGAAGAACTTTGAATGGACTCCCGAATGCCAAAAAGCCTTTGAAGAGTTGATCCGTCATATGGAAACGCCTCCGATACTTTCTAGGCCAGGCAATGGTGAGGATCTTCTTATATACTTGGCAGTATCATCTCATGCTCTAAGTGCAGCGCTGATACGGGAAGACAAAAGGATTCAACATCCAGTTTACTATATCAGCAAAAGACTCGCTGGGGCAGAGCTGAATTACTCCAAGTTGGAAAAACTCGCCTATTGCCTACTAGTTGCATCGAGGAAACTGAGGCAATATTTCCAAGCTCATCCTATCAAAGTACTCACTGATCAACCTCTGAAGCAAGTCCTGTTTCGCCCTGAAACTTCGGGTCGTCTTCTAAAATGGAACATTGAACTTAGTCAATATGACATCACCTATCACCCCCGAAAAGCAATCAACGGTCAAGCTTTAGCTGATTTCATTGCAGAATTCACAGAGAAAGATAATGGTGAGGAAAAAGCGATCAATGATTCTCCAATCCAGTGGAAGATGTATGTTGATGGCGCAAGAAATGACTACTGTTCTGGAGCCGGAGTGGTACTTGAAACTCCTGAAGGTCGATCATTATGTTATGCACTAAGACTGGAATTCCCTTCAACAAACAATGAAGTAGAATATGAAGCTCTTATTGCAGGTCTGAGAATCGCTAAAGAGCTGAACATTCGAGCATTACAAATTTTCAGTGATTCTCAGCTTATTGTATGCCAAGTCAAGAAGGAATTTCAAGCGAGAGGTGGAAACCTGCCTTCCTACTTGTCAAAGGCTTGGGAACTCCTATATGAACTCGATCACTATTCAATAAGCCACATTCCTCGGGAAGAGAATATGAAGGCAGATTCCCTCGCAAAGTATTCAAGTTCTGGTGAAGCTCAACTATTGGGATTGGTCCCTGTAGAAGTCCTTTCAGCGCCAAGTATAGACGAGATGGATATAGACTGGATTGTGAATGTATCTCAAGAACAAGAGTCATGGATGACTCCAATACTGGATTACCTACTCAGGGGTTCTCTGCCAGAAAACTCGATAGAAAGACGAAAGCTTCTAAGAAAGGCCTCTCGCTATGTAATTCAGGATGGCCGATTATACAGACGGGGATTCTCAATGCCATTGCTTCGATGTGTATCCCGGGAAGAGTCCAAAACAATCCTAGCTGAAGTGCATGGAGGAGAATGCGGTGATCATTCAGGTGGTCAAACACTAGCAAAGAAAATTCTCCGATACGGATATTTTTGGCCAGAAATTAATCGGGATGCCGCAGATTACTCCCGAAAATGTGACAAGTGCCAAAGATATGCCAAAATTCCTAGAGCACCTTCTACCGAACTCACACAGATGGTCAGTCCATGGCCATTTGCAATTTGGGGAATGGATCTCATTGGGCCGCTACCAACTGCTAAATCAGGGATTAAATATGCTATTGTTGCAGTTGATTATTTTACTAAGTGGGCTGAAGCTGAACCATTGGCTACGATCACTTCAAAGAAAATGATAAGCTTTGTGACCAAGAATATCATTTACAGATACGGTGTGCCTCAGAAAATAATCACAGACAATGGAACTCAGTTTGAAAGCGAGGAATTCCAGGATTTTTGCAAGCGATTCAAAATCCAGAAAAGCTTTTCGGCAGTAGCTCATCCGCAGGCAAACGGGCAAGTGGAAGCAGTGAACAAGATCATCAAATCAACCGTCAAAAAGCAACTCGAAAGAGCAAAAGGTGGTATGGTCGATAAACTACCACTTGCACTATGGGCATACAGAACTACTCACAAAACTGCAACTGGGCATACTCCTTTTGCGTTAGCATACGGATCGGAAGCAATGATCCCGGTTGAAGCAGAGGTCCCTTCACACAGAAGAATCCATTTCAATCAAGCAGAAAATGAAAAGCTGCAACTTGAAGCGCTGGATCTCCTTGATGAAAAAAGAAATGAAGCTAACCTCAGAGTTGCAGCTCATCAGCAAGGGATAGCCAGACATTTCAATTCCAAAGTTCGTCAACGCAGCTTTGAAATTGGAGATCTAGTCCTGAAAAGAATTATGACCGCGACAGGTGTGTTTGGGCCAAATTGGGAAGGACCATATGTAATAGGTCAGAAGCTTCTTGACGGCACATTCAAGCTCACCACTGTTGATGGAGATCAAATTCCAAGGGCATGGAACAGCAACCACTTGCGTCCATACTTTACTTGAAAATTTTGTTGAAAAATTGTAAAAAGAATTATGAATGTATGATTCTTGTAATTGAAAGCAATTGTGAAACTGGTGCAAGTAAATAATGAAAGAATATAAAGTGGATGTAGGCCCAATTTCATGGCCGAACCACTATAAATCTTGTGTTCCTTATTATCATTATATGTTTGCTTTGTTTTCGATATAAATATACATAAAATGTATTGCTAAAATGTCAATTTAAATTTTTGCAGACAATGGAAATAAAACTTGCGCATAATAAGACCGAGCGATTCTCACCATCATTCAGCAAACAAATTTCAAGTCACAAAGACCCCGAATTCAAATCCTAGATAGGAAATACTTCAATTGAACGGCTAATGATTTCGATAGAAACGAGCCCTTGCTGATAAATTGAGATTGTTTGAACAAACAAACATCCAATTAGGAAGCTAGTGCCCGTTCTCACGAACTTGCCTGGCAATGAAGTACACTTCCTTGGATTAAACAAGCCACTTGTGAGAGAAAGGGGAATGAAAACTTGAAAAGAAAAAAAAAGAGGATCGCCGAAAAGGCATAAGCAAGTGAACAGAGGAACAACCAAAGCTACCATCAGCGGCACAAGTCCTCTTCAGAGGCGCAACTCTTCGGAGGATAAAAGACCTCTAATGGGTCATACGCCACAAAAAAGAAAGTTCTCTACTCAACAAAAAAGATTGGAGGAGTCATGACCCTCCAACCATGAGAGAGTAACTTCCAGGCGATGAAAACCCTCTTTGAGGCACATTTCACCAGGAGTTGAAGTGTTATAACCGCTCTTCGGAATTTCACTTCACCAGAGTTGAAATGTAAACAAAATAAAAGCCCTCTTCGGAGGCCCATTTCACCAGGAGTTGAAGTGTTATAACCGCTCTTCGGAATTTCACTTCACCAGAGTTGAAATGTAAACAAAATAAAAGCCCTCTTCGGAGGCACATTTCGCCAGGAGTTGAAGTGTAGCAACCGCTCTTCGGAATTTCACTTCACCAAAGTTGAAATGCAAAAACAAAGACCTTCTTGAAAGCCCACGTTCCACCAAGATTGAAATAAAACTTCCAAGTGTTGAAACGTGAAAAGGCTTTCTTCGAAGGCACAACTCTTTGGGGGTACACGTTTCACCGAGATTGAAATAAAACTTCCAAGTGTTGAAACGTAAAAAATCCCTCCTTAGAGGTACGACCCCCTCCCGGGGACACAATCAAGAAAAAAGACCTCTTTGGAAGCACACGTTTCACCGAGATTGAAATAAGACTTCCAAGTGTTGAAACGTGAAAAGGCTTTCTTCGAAGGCACAACTCTTTGGGGGTACACGTTTCACCGAGATTGAAATAAAACTTCCAAGTGTTGAAACGTGAAAAATCCCTCCTCAGAGGTACAATTTTATATAAAAAAAAAAATCCTCATCAAAAGCGTACTTTAACTTTCAAATGGAAAATGATCGTAAAAAGAAAGGAAGTTAAAGTACCCTTCAGAGGTCCGCTTTACCACATAGAGGAATTTACTTGGTAAAATATGCACATAAGCAAAAGAGAAAAGTGATTTCTTCGAACGACAAAGCGTAAAAACTTATACGAAGGGAGTTGTACTCAATAAAAAATTTCTTTAAAGAATAAAATAATTATTCTTTAACAAATAAGAGTGCAAGTCCCCTCGAAGTATAAAATATCGCAACAAGCTTAAGGTATGGGGGCAACATGGTATAGTAGTATAGCTGCCTCAGTAAAGTAATACTCAAGCAACATACCATAAGCCCGCTGCAATACTATATAAACAAACTTGTGCAAAAATAAATAGTAAATGCATTCTCAAATTCAAACAGAAGTTTGTACAAACGAAGAATCATTTTATTCAACTATAATGCAGATACAGGTTTCAAAATAAAAGCGGGGGCCGGTACCCGCACAACTCTCGGCCAGTTCATACAAAAGGCAAAAAGCTAAAATCTTCACTTCTTCTTCCCTCCTTTGGACCCTTTACTCGGTCGGATAACCAGCTTTTCAGGTCGGCCAGTGGATATAAGGGAAGTGGGAGAGGCAGGTGTAACCGGTTCAACTTCCGGCTCCTCTTCAGTGGCGGTGATTTTCTTCCCCCTCCTCTTTGATGTCCCACGCTTCTCTCTCCTCTGTGAGGAAGACTCACTCCCCGGAGTGACAAGTTTAGATAGAACAATGTCGTCAGAAGGAGTCCGTTCCGGGGAAATGTCACCTCCCTCAGGTCTCTCATCTTTCTGCTCTTGCGAAGCGATGGGATCATCCAAGCCGTGAAGAGCCTCTATTTGTTCCTCCTGTGATCCAGGTTGCGAGGCAGAAGGAGGCACCGCCTGAAGAGATGAAGGAAGGATGACCGGAGGAGTAGAAGTTTGAGCAGTGCTTGGTACTTTCTCTACAGAAGAAAAAAGGTTAAAGTCAGTAAAAAGAGGAGATGAGGGTTCACTAATGAAGTCAGTAAAGAGAGGAGATGAAGGCTCGTCAAGGTTGAGAAAATAGCCAAGAAGCTCGTGAAACTCATGTGAAATAAACGAGTAACCAGCTTGAGCAGAATTGACAGTAGCGAGATTAACAGTGAAGTTACCTGGAGAAGCTGGTTTCCTGATATCGACTTCATAAGCTTGCGTATCAGCGCTCTCTTCACCCTCGTCTCCACCTTGTGTGCTTGTAATATCAGCGGTAACTTTGGTGGGAGAAGCGAGATGGGAACTGGAACCAATAATGTCGACTTCAGACGAAGAAGGTGGCTGGACTAAAGTAGTTGAAGTGGTTTTCCCCAGCTGGTCCCCTTCCGTCACTTCGGTTCTTAGTTTGGCAAGTTGTTCCTTTCCCCTGGCGAGAGCAGCGCGAGCGTCTTCATCAAAATAATGCCTTTCCAGGGCTAGCTCGTCATAACCAGCACCTTCAGCACCAAGCATATCGAGGGCGGCCTCCCACACTTCAGCTAAAGTGATCTCATACTTGGGACCAAGAAAGGCGAGGCTTCCACGCCCCAAGACGCTATGCAAGTAGAAGTCGAATAATGTTGAGCCGAAGCTGTTTTTGGTCGCCTCATGAGATTCTTCGGCTGCGATTTTGCCGGCGACAGCCTCATCGCGCTCCCTTTCAGTTCTGGCAAGCTGAAGCTTAAGCATTTGTATCTCCGCCTCCTGGGAGTTGTTTTTCTTTCGAAGCTCAGCAATATCAGAGACATAGCCTTCACTGATTCTTTTTTGTGCCTCGAGCCTATCTTCGGCATCCCTCTGACTGGCATGAGCATCTCTAACTTGTCTGAGAAGCACTTCTTTATTTTGAGAGTATGAAGTAGAGGAAGCAGCAAGCTCATCTTTCAACTTCTCAACCTTTGCTTCGAGCTCCTCGTTGTAGGAAGTAATGCTCCTCATTTCAGTGTCGTGCTGCTCAAGGACCTTTTGCCACTCAGCCTTATCATTTTCCATGGTGAGCATGGCCTCTAAGTTAGCACGGTTAACTCTTTGAAGCTCATCAACAAGCTTCTGCCAGTTTGACATCCTCTCGATATCGAGCTTGACCGCATCAAGATTGCGCAACATAGCAGACTTGTCAATGGGGACCAAGTCTAGGTCGAATCTCACACCCTTTAAGCACCATTGTGGAAAACGGCTTTGTAAAGTGGCTGGGCCAGGTCCCACTTGAAATTTAGGCCTGCTTATTATTGTCTGGATGTCCTCCTTCCCAAGAGCAGGAGAGTCGGAAGTAATGTCAAGAGGGGCAGGGGCAGTAGGCTTTTCGGGAATAGTGGAAGTATGTCTCTCACCATGTCGGGCTCGTTTGCCTGAATCTTCAGTTACATGACCTTTTCCTCGGTCGTCGTAAGATTTCCTTTTGTGAGAGTCGTCACTCCTTTGCAGAGAATCATGGTGCTCATCCCTATCCCTTCTGTCATAACGCTCTTCTGCATCCCTCCTTTCACGAGCCTTTCGAGCAGCCCTCTCTTCGTCAGACTCTCTATAGGAGGGAAAGTAACGCCGATAATCATATTGACCACGCCCCCCGTAGCGTTGGAAATCCTGATAATACGATCCGCCGCGTGTCATTGAAGAATCTGAAATAAGAAAAGATAAGCTTTAGAAATCTCTAAAGTATAAGAAGATAAGTGCATAAATGTGTTGGAAAATCCTTAGTTGTGTGTGAAGTGCAAGCTACTCGCGTTGGACTAACGAACCACTCCTCTGTTGGGGGGAAGTGATAGATTTCACTGTTGATGACAATTCTTGAGATGAAGGAGTTAGAGTCTGTTGGAGGGCAGATGTTGCTTCAATCGTCGGAGGTATAGCTTTACCATGAGCAGGGTCTTCTTTAAAGAGCTCTTGGGAAGTAATAATTATGTCACTTAAATCCCCAAAGACGTCATCACCGGCATGCCCAACCTGATTCCCTCCATCATCTCCTTTGTCAGCACTCTCCCTGGTTTGGGAAAGGGGCTCCTCTTCTTCTTCAATAATGGGAGCAAGTGCGGGCTTTTCGGAGGGTCCCGTATCGTCTCTGGGAGTAGAGCACTTTACTAATAAGGTTTCTGCAGAAATTTCTCCTCGTATGTGCTCTTTAGTGGAGATCGGAAGATCAGGAGTTTTCACCGGAGAGTCAGGAACCTCCGTTGGAGCTTCACGAGGCCGAGTAAAGCGAGAGAGATGGAGGAGTCCGTATTGATGTAAAAGTTCATCGTTTAGCAGAAACTTTATGCTCCTCTCTTCTACCGGCACGGCATTTAATCTTTCAAAAATTTGCTTAAGACTTGGGTCCCTGGCAGGAGGTGGAAGTGCTAAAAACAGGAAAAGAATGAAATTAGCAGCTGAGAGTTCAGATCTCGAGAAAGTTTCAAAATGGAAAAAGTAGAGACAGGAAATCTTACTTCCCACTCTCCAGATGGCATAAAACCCTGGAGGGCAGCGAACGAAGAAAAACTGATTCAAAAATCCGTGAGCGCTTTCGGAGAGATCAGTAATAAGTTTGCGATTTCGAGCGCTTCTTACAACCACGATGGAGGGATGGTCTTTAGTTTTCGTGAATGAGCAAAAATAGCAGATCTCCTCGAAGCTTGGTAACCGATCCAAAACTCTCCTGAATAGAACACATAACCCCATCAGAATGGCGTAGCCATTGGGGTGTAATTGGAATGGAGAGATAGACAACCGAAGCAGGAACTGTTGGAGAAAGTCGTTAAAAGGAGGAATCGCCCCACTTAAGCACATTTGGCGATTGACTGCAACAAAGCCGTAGGGAGGATTGTCAGCAGTGTCATTTGGTCCCGGAAATAAGATGTCAGCATCATCAATGCCAAACTGGACACGCAGTTGGTTAAATACCCGCTGATTCAAAGTTGTGGATGTTCTCTCCGGAGGGTTGTCTATAGGGATGGCTACTGGAAAGACATCTTCAGCCTGGCCCATCGGTTCTTCTTGATGTGAGGCCATTCTACACAAGCAACTGGATGTTCAAATGCGAAGGTGCACGTTTCCTAAAATGTGTGAAGTGTCGTGCAAAGCTAATAAAAAATAATAATAACAAGTAAAGATAACTGGAATTAAACTGGTTGATGATTGATTGACTATGGTAATTTCGAAACTTGTTATTTAAAGCTCAAGCATAATATTAATGCGGGCTGGTCAGTTACAATTGACCAATCCAGTGCTGCTTTAATATTCCACTTGAAATCGGTAGCACTTCGTTCACACGATTTATTTAAGTTAATCATCTATCATTAACTAATCTGTCGTTCGATGTGGGCAATCAATGACAGTATATTCGTCCCAGTTTTCTGTGAATGTTGTATTAACAGATTATTAGCTTACAAGTTGAAGTAATCTGTAAAAGAATGCAGCAAAGATCAACAGTTCAAAGTTCAAGCAAAATTTACAAGTGTTAAGTTGTCAACGACTCAAGAATTCTTTGTACGGGTTAAGCTAAGTCATTGGTTATTTGGATGACTCGGCTACGACCTAAGGAAAGTGAGGCAAGTTAAGTTAGGTTGTTCCAACTCTAAATCGCTGATGTTATAAGTCGGCAGTGCTATGAGTCGTAAGTCAAAAAACAGGGGGAAGGCTCCAGATCGAAGCAACAAGAAACCTTCTAAGTTCTAACTCGGTTACGACTCATGGCTTGAGTCGTAAAACTTGCTAGGTCGGATTAAAAGTCAATAGTAAAAGCTACTGGGTCGCATGGAAGCTGCTGAGTCGTACACGGCTTATGGTTTAAGTCGTGTACCGTTTAAAGGATGAGTCACGGGAAAGTAGCAAGGGCTGAGTCGTTCACAGTTTATGGTTTGAGTCATTCACGGCCTATGACTTAAGTCGTTCACGACTTATAGTTTGAGTCATCTACGGTTTATGGCTGAAGCATTAAGTCGTGTACGGTTGAGATTGCAAGGCATTTCAAAATCAGTGGCCGAAAGGCAAAACCGACTAGGTCGTGAGATCCTAAGGCATTTCCTCAACCGGTCATCTCCTATCCAGCCCGATACCCGTTGACGCCATCAACCTAGCATCCACCCGTCTTCCCCAAACACCTAATAACTCCATCATTTCCACCAAGTTCTTAGAAAACTCTGCTTCATCCCCAAATTCGACAACCAGTTGGTATGTGACCCAATAACCCATCATCGTTTAACGTCATAGAATCACCTAAAGTTGATTTGAACCATCTCAAATCCATCATGGATCCAACGCATCACCGTGCTATCATGAATCGTGGTGCCAGCGTGTCTGACAACTACCGGTCATGATGAAATTCACAGTGAGGCGTAATACATTAAATTGGATTAAGATCGGAAAAAGCGGAGAAACGCGTTTCTGAGATGGTCGTGACAGAGCCTTGACTAAGATTACTTACGCGGTATGAAGGTGAAGATGTACTGATGACTGATTAGCTTGAGCCTGTCTCAGAAAGCTTGGAAGATCGTTAATGGCAGGGTCAAGTGAAGCAGATGGATAATGAGAAGAAGGGGGTAGGGGTGATGACTCAAATCTTTTATAGCTGAGGGCAATGAAAGTTGAATCGGCGCACGAGACAGAATGAGTCGAAGCACACGACCTACGACTTAGGCGTGTACTTCGAGGGGCAAGTGTTAATCCCGTTTTGCTCAACGACTCATTGGAGCTACGACTCAAGGAAAGCACCGACTCAACTGATAGCGACTCACCTACTCAAGAAGGACTCACGACTCATAGAGATAAGCAACTCAATAGACCAACGACTCAAAGCTGGCAGCGACTCAAGAGATTACCGACTCATCTACTTAAGGAAGGTACCGACTCATTTGATAGCGACTCAGTCAGCTGACAGCTCAAAGGGTTAACGGTTCATAAAGAAAGCCGACTCAGTAAGTTGCCGACTCATCAAGACTATCGACTCACGACTTAAGGAGCCTAACGGGTTAAAGCATTAACGACTCATTGAAAGGGATTGCCTCAGCAACTCAACAGATCCACGACTCATCATAAGAAACGACTCAAGATGGTTGACGACTCATAACCCAGGATGACTCGTCCGCGACTCAAAGCCACTGAGTCGTATTCTGTTACAACAATGCATGTCCTAGTAAGGGTTGACTCGCCAGCGATTCAAGACTCCTACAGGTGAGTCGGTCACGACTCAACCTGACTCGGCCACGACCTAACTTGACTCGGGGACGACTCAGCTTGAGTCGGTTGCGACTCATGACTTGTACGCAAAATTCATATCCAGGCCTGCCTATAAATACGTAGCCACCTCCAACATTCAAGGGACTTTTGGTCAATCAATTTCAAGCACCATTACTCTGCCGAATTCCAGACTACTTCAACACTTAAAGCTTTTGAGATTCAAAGAACGTCTAAAAGAACTTCATGAAGAAATCATCTACATCCACCATGAATTCGGAGAATTCTCTCGCATCGAAGTTTGAGCCACTTGTTCTAAGTCTTTTGTAATTCAAAGTGTGTTGTACTTGAGAAGATTTGTATCAACTTGTAACGTGATCATCAATAAAAGTACTTGAAGTGGACGTAGGCTATTCCCATAAGCCGAACCACTATAAAATTGCTGTTGTTTACTGCTTTTCTGCTATTACTTGCTTATAATTCTTTCCCGATCTATCGGGTGGTGCTTTCACAACTACACTTCACACACCGGGGTGTTAGCGTTCAAATTTAAGCGTTAACACATTCATTTTCAACTAATTCATATTCAAGTTGGTTCACTTCCAATTCAAATTCAATCTACTTTAGCTTCCAATTCAAATTAAAGTAGAACTCCAAAGAACAAGTCATATGCACGTCCATTCTCTCAATAATAGTTAAAGATACAAATATCAAAGGCATATGCAATGCAATGTTTATTGTCCAAGTGAAAAATATTACAGGAGTACAATTGTCACTAAAATCACCAAATCAATTTAGCGTTTCATATTTTAAGATTTAATACGTAAAAAAGAAATAATCGCACCCATTCGAATGGCCAAGGTAGTCTATCTATAAAGGTCGGATGTCACAGGTTAGATACCACGTGTCTATATTGCCGTACACACACTACTTCTTAAGTACTTGATACCTTTCCTGGTTGTTGAAACTTGGCATCTCTTTTTTCTATAGATACTCGGCACTGTTATCTAGTTTGAGTTTCTTTTCAGTTAACATTTTAAAGGCTTGATATTTTTTCTTTGCATATAAATGCTTTCATGCTTTTTTGACACGACATCCTTCCTTGGTTGCATATTCGATGATATTTTGCGTTTTATAAATTTGACACCATGTACTATAGTTATCTCTTAAAAACTCCAATCACACTCAACATCCTTTGTTGTTCGACATCCATTGCTTAAGATGATTTTTGATTATTATACCCAATATGTAAGACAAATGCTTTAGTAAAGATACGACATCCCTCTTTATGGTTATATGCTCGATATCCCTTAGTAGTGCAATATCTTTATTCTATTTTGTACTTTGTGGCATCGCATGTAAGCTCGGCATCTCTACCGCCTTTTAAAAAACATAATACCTCATCAGAATAAGGTGATCAAGATTCTTATCTCTTATGGATGCTTAATAATGCTTGTTGCAGTGATTCAACATCCTTTAAACGATTGGTGTCCTCTTTGCTGTCCCAACTCGATATCTCATTTTCTTGCAAAGTTTTGGCTTCACCTCTTATTCTAGGCACTCATTACCCTTTATATGTGTCAATACTTGATATCTCCCTTGCATTATGTTTTTGCAATTCCTTTTTAGTTACATGTTTTAAAACATTGCTAGTTGTAGTGGCTCCACTTCCCTTATGCTATTATAAAAGCATGCAAACGTCATATTTCACGACACTTTAAATTTATAGGTTCGGTAACCTCATCACTTTATAAACTTGATATCACAAGTACATAATTCCAAGGTTACTTTTATGCCTGATACCATTTGTAAGGCTATAAAGCTCAACATCCTTTGTGGATTGATATTTTCATGTCAGATGCTTGCTATGTTATTGACTTGGAAGCTTAAGATGTAATATATTTATCAACTTGACATGCATTTATAGGCTCGATATGTTTTCTTTAGATGCTCGCTACATGTGTTTGTAGTAACACTATCTTCTAATGCGTCCATATCTTTTTGTTTATTTCCTTAAAATGATAGTAAAAAAATATGTGGATAACATGCCCAGATGGATTACACTTCCTACTAGCTTAGATCTCATGTAAGACATGCATGACCTTAAAGCTTTTTGTTTGTTTGTTTATTATTAGGAGGAAAGACTAGATAATCCCAATATGATTTTTTATGTTGAAGTAGAATATGGCTAAATAATTGCAAAATCGTTATTAGGAACTAACGAGAAGAACCTCGGTGTATGGGATTAATTCGATCTAAACATATATGGTGGATACCCGGGTAGGTATACAGTTACATATACTAGCGGGGAATGTATCCTTGTCCGTGGAGACTATGATACTCACACGCACACACATGTATATAGTTATTATATACTTCGAGTAGTTGGGGCATATCGTAAGCGTACATGAAGTCAAGACAATTAAGTTAGAACAATAGACATACATGTAATATGAGACAATCAGCATAAACTAGTGTTATGATAAAGTATGCAATTTACCAGCCATTAGAATGTTGTTCTGACACCCTTCTCATTACAACCCATGGAATCGATCTAGAGAGACGGGTACTGGGATATGGCAGAAATGGTGGAACGACATATTTCCTTATGCACGCTCGACACTTACAAGGGTAATAGATACCAAAGGCATTAATCTTGGTTAGTAATTATATGTTTTATTTTACTTTACTATTCCGCTTTGTGATTTTATCGATGATGCTTTGATATAATTTTGTTTATTTACAGGATACGAACACCATTGATCTATACCCTAGTAGACATTGGGTTTTCAAATTAGGAAAAATGTAGGCCTATTGAGGTACGGGTTGTTACACTTGGTATTGAAGCTTAGGTTACTCGAACGTAGAAATTAAAATATGTTAAGCGAACTTATTTGTATTTTTACATGTGTGTCTGTGTTATACACAAAACTTTAGAAATTTCGAGGACTAGCAGTTAGAACGATGGATGAAGTTAACTACATACACCTATCCCGATCACCCCACGGATTAGGTTAGAAGAAGTTCACTTTAGAAGGGCATGAGTGTAGCATATGAAAGTTCTCTGAAGCCTGACGGTACTTGTCTCTATGATTGGCCCTAGATGGCCCTATGGTTGTGGATCCTCGCAAGGTTGCTATTTGATGATGTACATTAGATCTAGAGAGAAGGAAAGTGAAGAATCTAAATGTTGTATATATCTAAAGGTAAAAATATATTCAGTTTCCAAAGGATAGTGTGGAAAAATCCCTTGAAGACGATAAGTGGATTTTTTAATATATTATGAAAAGAGATACGTCATAATGTAAGTGAAAAGAAGAAAAGTCAAAAAAAAGGGCAACTAAAAACCATTGAAAATCCGACCCATAGGAAAGAATTTGATAAAATGTTTGAAATATATATATATATATATATATATATATATATATATATATATATATATTATTTTGAAATAATTTTCAAGGGATTTATTTAAAAAGTTAGAAAAAACCGAATTTTTAAAAAGCAAGTAAATACTAAAATTTTCCATAAATTTAAATATCTTTTTACATTTTATGTAAATAGAATTTTTTTTGAAATTAAAATTGGTTGGACCAAATTTTTTATTTAAATGGATTTAAATAATGTGTTATTTTTTTGAAATAAAAAGAAATTTGAGCATATGTATAGCTCGACAATTTTTCTAATTTTGTAGATTTAAGGTTTTAAAATTCTTTCATGGGGTGAAAAATAGGAGGTGGTACTGGTTCTAAATGGGGTAAAAGAATAGGGAAGAAAATTAAAACTAAAAAATATAGCGGTAGGCGGGTGCACCACTATAAGTAGATATTAATTTTTCAAAACTAGTTAAGCGAAGATGAAGAAGGCGGAAGCAGAATGAAGCAATGTTAGGTGTAGATAATAGTTATTATTCGACCTAGACCAAAAAGGGTCCAGGTTCAACCTGGCTGAAAAGGCCATAAGTTGTTGATCGCTTGGGCTCACTTGGTTGATTGGTAGTGGTTTGGTTACCCCAGAATAACCGATCGATTGGTTAGCGGGTTTCAGACATGACCTGAACCTCAAACGTGACATAAAGTCATGCCCAGGTCGAGCCACCCCCTTATTGCTTTTGATTCCCCTTCCTCTTCACTTGCAACTCCTCCTTCCTCCTCCTCAAACAACCGATGCTATTTTTCAATGCCCAAGAAACGTACATGACGATTCCAATAGCCCCTCTATCCCCAAAGACGAGCAGCTCTCCACCCGAATCAGTCGCTAAATCAAGATCTGAAACCCCCACCAAACCAAATCATGGCGCCTCACGTGAAGTAGTATATTTTCTCCTACCCAAGTCCGACCTCGTAAGAGATCACGTGGCTCCAAAATGATGAAGAAAACGTAAAAAGCTATGAAGTGACAACGAACTTTACATTTCTACAGGGCGACCAGTGAACTTGAGGGGCTTCGCCACTTATCATTCGGAGAATGTTTTAGCAACTATAGGATTATTGCTAATCCTTAGCCATGTTACGTTTAAGTGGGAATTCTACCCATGATGGATGCATCTATTCGATGCTAACTTGGATTAATCATTCGATGAGTACAACGATTGCTTTACATCCAAATTTAAGTGAGTGGAGTTTTGGATGACTGATGAGTAGTTTGGAGGTATCTACACAATCTATTGTAGGAGAGGGTTTGGAAGATACCTGTATCCCAGATCTAGAGATTCTATAACAGATCTTCCACTAGGGAGTAGATGCTTGGTTCCAAGACAACATGCAGGATCAAGCCCGCCTGGTCACTCACATCATTAAAATAACATCGTCTCGAGGATAGAGAGCTTTGACTAGTTCTGCCTCCTGGTGTAGAAGGCCATCTATGCCGTTATAGGTTGTATTCAAGTGAACTGGGCCATGGCCATTATGTTCCATTACATAGGTGTGGGGGTTAGGACATGGAGGAGCTATATTCCATATTTTCACCTTTACACTCCTGTCTTCCAATAGTATGGAGTTAGCTTCCAAGGAGAGCAGGTGTAGACAAAGGCACTTGCACCATTGGATAGTTCCTCCATTAGGAGGATAGGGACTAGAGGGGTGCTTGTAGGAGTTCGAGCATAGGAGGGACCAGAGAAAGCGTAGGCGCAGTAGGCTTTATAGCCAGATCAGAATGCTACATAGCTGTAGCCACATGTCCCAGAGTATGTAGCGATCCAACATTTCCTAACCCGGATCAATATGCGCTGTAGAAGATATAGGCAAAGTAACATCGCAAATCTATGAGCATGGATGCATAGCCATCATGCTCTAATCGTTCAGGGGTTGTGGTAGTGGTTTGGGCTTTCGTGGAGGAGCTTGGCCACCCCATAACTTATAAGTAGTACTAGTATTAGGCTCGGGTTGTAAGCATTTATTATCTCTTTCTATATAAATTGCAACAATGCTATGAGAAATGTCCATATTTATTTGTTTTCTAGATTGCCGCTATTATTATTATTATTATTAGAAAACGGTATAATTAAGGATATCTCATAAAAGCCACTTAACTAATGCAAAATATATATATAAGAGTAGAAGTTTATAAAATAAATTAAAAAATTATTAACTTAGCCACTAAGTGAACAATAAAATTAAGTCCCGAAAAGTGTTAAAATTTTAGGAGATATATTTTAGCAAGCGAAGAATAGGGAAAGGTTGTTGTGAAACCATGATCACTATCTCTATGTCTTAAAAGCGAAAATTTGTAGATGAACTTGTATGATGATGGTTGTTTAAAAATAAAGGAAAAGGTTATCAAAATTTGAAAGTTTACCGTTTAATAAGATAGAGTCGATCATAAATGTTAACGTACTGACTAAAGCCTGATTGCAAAGGATGTGGCTTTGTATTTTTTAACTGCCATATGCTCAGCATTCCAAAAGTCAACATATTAGGAAATATGAATTTTACTATTCGGTAGAAATGACGATATGAAAAATATAGTTAACGCCGTGGAAAAAGTTGTTTTAGCTTTGGAATTTCTTTTTCCATATCTCATTATTAGGGAACAAAACATGTTTTGGAATAACTCTATTTTAAAATTTTAAATATAAATCTCCTTATACGAATTGCACTTGGAAAAGTTGGAAATGAATCTACAACAAAAAGAGAAGGTTCCAAGGTATAGTAGAATGAGTACACAAAAGCAAGATGACATGGAATTCTTCATCTAATCCCTATTTCGACAAAAGAATATATATTTGTCGAAAATTTCGGTTGTTCAAAATGGAGTGCAAGGTATTAGATGATAGGGATTGAAAGCAAAATTGGTTGAAATTCACTTTTATTCGTAGAGGTGTGGGAAAATTCGGATGCAAAAACAAAGATTTTGATTTTCAGAACTTATATACATATAGAACTACTGTAGATATAGGTTGTTTGAAGCATATTTTCAAAAATATTCAAGCAATACATTCATATAGGAGGAGCCAATTTAGAATTATTCAGCATACATATCATATTATTGTGATGCAATATGCATTTGTACACGATTTGCTCCAAAAATTGGGTGTACACTAATTGGTTGGATAGCGTAGAATGGTTACCTATAATGTTACATGATTTAGTCCTTGGGGAATTTTGGGACGAAATTCTTTTAAGGGGTAGAGAATGTAACACCCGTAAATTGAGCGATAACTAATTAAAAAGAAATTAATTATAAATTATTAAAGCCGAAGATGGAATTTTCACAACTATTAGAAATTGATACGGAACTTGTACCATTACATTCGTGGTGATTTTCTGATCAACTTTCATATATAAAGTTTTACTATCGGAGTTCAAACTAAAAGTGATTAATATTTAAAGGTTTCAAATCGAAAACTATGATACATATAATTAAAAATAAATATAATTAGTTAATGTTAATGTATACTTTTTGTCTAAGAAAAACTAAGATTAGCCAAATTTGGTCAAAATTATTTAAAGTAATGTTTAACAAGAAATAAAAGAACGACTAACTGAATAACACAACCGGCAGACCCCTTATTGGCACTGATCGACCTCTAGCGGTCGATTGGTTGTAGCATAGCGGTTGATTAATGGTTACTGGTGGTAGTGTAATAAACCTAGGTCGAATGGTCCGGATTTAATACAATACAATATAATGGCTGACGTTTATTCGAACCTCTATAAATATAGGCCTGGTCCCTCACTTTTTTTCTCTTATTTTCTAAAGCAACAGCGAAGCTCTGCCATTTTCTTTTCTTCGCATATTCTAAAATTTGTATAAACTAACATATATATATATGTGTGTGTGTGTGTGTGTGTGTGTGTGTGTGTGTGTGTGTGTGTGTAGTGAATAGCAGAGGATAATAGAGAACAAGAATAGGATAGAACCGAATTGCCAAAGCCAAAGTAACTTGTAAATTGAAATCTATATTGAATCCAAATCTCTTCTCAATCTAAAATTCAAATAAATATGTATATGCTTTTTATACATATTTTGATAGAATGAAAGGAGTCAATCAGGAATAGCATATTCGATCTAGAGATCTGGAAGCTTAAGATGAGTGGGAAATTATATATTTTCGTATAATATTGGGTTTATAACATATCTACTCCATGTATGCGTAAATGTAAATTTTGGAGTTGTACGCTTAAATATACATATGCAAAGAATTCGAAAACCATACCTACATATTCTGTGAACTGTTAACTTTGATAAATTACTGCATATACTTAAATCTGGAAAGTAAAGATGAAATTAGTCCCTAAATGTATGAGCTAATTATTATACAATAATTCCAAGTATTTATGATAGTAAACATGAATTGGAAGTGTTATAAATTGGACTAGAATTTGAGTAGTATTTTAATTCTTTGGAATGAAGTGTTTTGCACTGTGAATTTCTATCAATTATCTAGTTTTATAATTATATACAAAAGTATATCTCTTGAAATAACTAGTCATTGAAGCTAAAAGCAACACAACACCCAAATACGACCTATTATAGGATTAGATCTAGTAGAAATGGTAGAAAAGTGCAAAAGGCGTAGAAAAGTGTAGCGACATAAGATCTCTATAGTGGTTCGACAATCTCTAGCCTATGTTGTAACGTCCCGCCTTTTCGCACGCTTTAAATCGACACACGTGCCAATTTAAATCATACGGAAGGGCGGATTGTTATGGGGTAAATAAGATAAACACAGAGAAGATGAAGAAAGAAGAAAAAAACAAAATGGAATCTTGCAGCGTAACGATAAAATATAATAATAATAGACGGTTCATAAAACTGTTTACAGAACATTTGATTTTTCTTTATACAATAAATATCAGAGTTCACATACCAATAAATATCAATGCAGCGGAATCAAATTGTGTAGTGGGATAATATAATAGATAGTAATACTACAAATCTTCATCTTCGTCCTCCAGAATAAAATCTTCAAATGCTGAAATGCTCGGACTGACCCGAGCAAATTGAAAAGACAAAACACTCGAGTCAGAACTAAACGATCTTATGTAAGTTAAATCAACAGAGATAAATATGAGTGCAGTAACTTAAGAGATGCATGGGATTTACATCTCCTAAGGATCCATTAAACTATCTACTATGTAGTATATTTCGCTATTATGCTAGTGTCTAATTGTAAAATAAACTTACTTTTAAATAGCGTTAAGGCTTTACATTTTCCACCTTAACACAGTTATATATTCCCATAGTCTATACAGTACTGTAATCTCCCCCGTACTGGGCGTCGTCAGGGGGCACTCCATAGGTATGGTACAAAACCGAAATCGTATAAGGCGCGCTAAGGTAAGTGACACGGCACAACTAGGCAATGCCAGGGTAGATATACAATTGCTATCCGGACTGGTGGTAACGCATAGCTGCAACTACCGCCCACCTCGAACAAACACCCCCAAAATCAAAAAAAATAAAGGTGGCCACCGAATCAATCCAAAGTCAGAGTATAGTATCGAAGGGATGTGTCCGATAAAGGGCGCTAACCCCCTTGGCCCGAGAATCGCTCCTGTTTTAGCCACCTTATGCCAACTCACGGGAGTCGGGTCCACGTATTTACCTCAAAGGAAACGCCACCACCATCCTACTTCATTCTGAAATCTCCACCGCGTACACGGTTATTAAAGTGGTTTTTGGAGTTGCCAGAGAGTATGACAACTTCTGATCCCGGTCTCTTCAACAACCAATCGTTATTATAACACTGTGGTCCTATCAAAATAGTTTTACTTTCAAAACCAAAATATATACCCATTTCAAAACCATATAATAAGATACCCTTTTTCGTTTTAAAAACCAAATAAATTTGATATCATTTATAAACCCAAATCAGTATAATATCATCTTTATTTCACATATATCTTTTCCAAAATCATACTGCTTTAAAATTTATAATATCTGAAACCCAAACATTTGAGTTATAACTTCCAAAACATAATACTTCGAAATTCATAGCTCTAAAACCATAACTTTCAAAACTTAACTGGTTTGGATATTCAACAGTATATAAAATAAAATAGTTGAATTTAAAATTTCTTTATAAAGTAAATAATTTCCACGCCTTTGCAATTTTATTTACTTTAAATTCAGTCTAAACCCATAACCTTTAGATTCACTTTCAGTATGAATAAAAACACTTCGATTTCAATATTTTCAAACTTTGAGTATTTAATAACTTTCAAAACTAAGGTTGCGAATTTCTATTCAACAATTCATTGTCCTATTATTTAGTTTTGAAACGTTTACATAATAGATCCATAACCATTTAAAATAAAACCCAATTTATTAAGACTAAATATTTCCTTCCATTTATTTATACTAGAATTATTCATTTAATTTATCTTGAACAAAAATCCAGTTATAAATATCATAACTTTAAAATTTCCAAGATTAATAAGTTTACACCAACTTGTGGAGTTTAATTTTTAAATAAGCCCAATTTCAAATAAATTTCCAATTTCATTTCCAATCTTAATTAATTTGAACTATTGAAAACTCTATATATATATATACACACAATATCTTAAACCTGTACTTAATCATAAATACAAATTATCAAACTCTATTTTTCAACTTATTAATTTCCATTTAATAAATTCATACAAAGCTTAAATTCAATAATTTAACTATATATGTATATATAAAATAAGATTTTATATAAGATCAAAATTAATATTTATTAAACTGCATCCTATCCAAACCATAGAAATCATTTCAAAAATAATTATATATATACATATACATATATATCACGGTGCCTGTATATAATTTTCTATCCTATGGTAAAGTGATACGGATATTTATCATTTCAATCCGCAAATTTAAAAAAAATGCGGTTGTATATCATTTCAAACTGCAATCCCAAATGAAATGAGAATGCATAGTACCTTGCAGTTTATATAATATAGAACACAACATCCATTCACCCAATATCAATCATCAACCAATTTTATTTCAATCATCATCAATTTAAACAAACATCAGTAGATCATATAAAATATAACAGGTATCAACGAACATTTTATATTAAAAATAAATAAATAATTAAATAAATAAATAACTGTTTAACTAGCAGTTTATATGCAAAATAAATAAATTTTAACTGTCAATTTATATGCAATAATAAAATTAATTAACAGTTCAATTAAATAAATGCGATTTAACTTAGATGATGAAAAAAATATATGCAAAGCAGTCATAAATAAATTTCTACTTATATCTTAAATCAATTTAACAAACATAAGAAAACTTAGAAGTTGTGAGTGGATTAAAACACTCACCTTTTGAATTTAAATTGAACTAAAATCAATTTAAACCCAAAAATTGGACAGTTTTCAAATTCGTCCAAACCAGCGTCAAAAGATCTGGAATTTTATTATGATCCTAACAAAAAAAAATCGCGTGTGAAACGGAGTTCGTTTGAGAAAGTTACACGCGTTAAATCGCTTGAAAACAAAATTGATTTAAACAAACAAATAAACATACCTAACAAAAGTATAAGCCACATCAGCAAAAGCTTTAGCACGCTACAGGACCTCGTTCTTCTCTAGTACGAAAAATGAAAAAAAATCATTTTTATAAAAGAATGCTTTTGGAGTTGCAAGAATAAGAGCTTTTGAATATGAGGTGTTAGGAGATACAAAATTTAGAAGAAGAAATAAGACGTAGGTTATTTATAATTAGGAAATGAATGTAGAGGGACAAAAATAAATGTCACGTTTTATTATTAAAGCTTCAGGCATTAATAATAGATAAGGGAATGTACGTAGGAATGGAAAAGTTTGCAAATGAAAGTAGAATTTTGTACGCATTTAGGTTTTTATCTATGCAAAATAAAATATTTATAATTACCTTAAAAATGAGAATGTTCAAATTGTTTTCTCAAAATGATCTTTTATTTCCATTAAAACATCATTTTTTTTAACACAAAACGTGTGTTTCTTTTATTAAATCTATTAGTTGCAATCAACGTTTCCTTTCTTTTTAATCGAAACATTTGAATTACATTAATTGCAATTACTTACAAAGTTAGATTTTAAAACAGACAACTAAAATTGATAAAGAAATAGAACAGTTGTTTATTTAAACACGTTTATAAATTTATTGTTTATACACAAGCGTAATAAATAGATTAATTTTCTATTCTTGTAATCAGTCTGTAAGCTAAAACACAGTTCAAATAAACATATATTTCTTTCTTTAAAATCAATCTTTCTGTTCTTATTTTAATGAAATTAAACGTACATTCACAGATGAAACATTCATTTTATTTGATGTAAAATTTTCTTTTTATTAAATCAAACTTACCCTATATTTTTACAAAACATATGCTGCTTTTATTTACACCTATTAATTTACAATTAGTATTTTCTCTCCTATTAATTGGAAATTTCAATTACATTGATTTCAGTTGGTTAAGTTTCAAAATGGACTAAATGAATGTAATGAGAAGTATAAAAATTATTTCCTATCTAATAGTAATTTAAACATATTAATACACTGTTCGCTACAAACAGTAATTATAAATATTTCTTAATAAATAATAGTTTCTCATCTCTACTATCAATCTTTCAGTTGCCAAACATTTTTAATAAATGAATGTTTACTCTTTTACTAAACTTATTCATTCTTATTCTTTATTAACATTTATTAGTATAATCACCGTTATTAATTATATTCAAACAATGTTAGTAAATACACCTGACGTATGTTATCATTTTTTTTTATCTTACTGTGATACCTGTTATTAATAGAAGTTCCAATTAAGATTATAAACATATCTCTGAACATATGTTAACAAAATAAAGTCATAAATTTTTATTATTCTACCACTTATATTTCTTACTACAATTAGCCTTTGGTATTCCTATCCATTAATTACACAAATAACATAGTTAATATTTGTTTGTCTTTTACTACATTAATACTTCTATATACATCTTAGATTTGTATCGACGGTTATTTTTTTTTAAATGTGAATCTTGTCAATTACGCGTATTAATTAAGGTTTTAAACTCAATTAACAAAGTTTCCTAAGTCCAATCCCTTTTTACCAAATTTGACAATCCCTATCCATTCGTACTACATTCCCTATAAATGTAATATTAATAGATTTTATTTCAAATTAACATACAACTTAATTTCCCTTAATCGAGATCTGATTCCCAAATTTTTATTTAACATACTAAATGAATAAATAACCTAAATAAAGGGTCACCTGCTCACTTTCTTTCATTTATAAGTTTACTACTTGCCCACCCAGGTATAAATCCCATATATAACACTAATAAATTTACAATAACACTGCATTATCCAATTATCATAAATTTGTTCAATATATACTCATTTTTACTTATAAATAATTTATGTTCTCTGTAAATTCTCATTCATTCTTCCGTTACTAAAATTAAAAATCATTAAGTAATGTTTCCTCCATAACAATATTAAAATTACTTAACATTCAAGAGGACTTTATTTCAAATAAATTGATTGACCAATAAATTAGGTAATATATAATAATTGTTATTATACCCTTAAGATTTACGCTTGTTCTATTCTATTTGGTTCATAGCCTAAGATAATATAACCAATCAAACTCCATAAATAAACTTATTTTATTACCCAAATTATATATAAATTTATTACCGTTTACATCCCACTATAATTCAGTATAACCATTAATACCACCTATATTATCATTCCTTACACAATACTGATCTTATTTAATTACCATTAACTATCTATTTTGCATAATAACTAAATATTTACATTTGTTACTTATATTCAGTTTTATAACCAAACGTATCATGCTTAAATAAAATGAATTGGAGTTTCATTTAGATTGTTGACAATTGACTTGTATTAGCATTGTTTCGGTCTAAATTTAGTTATCACTCCATTACAAAATTGCAATATTTTATTTCTTTCAATATTAACTCATAAAATATTATTAAAATAACAAAAATGTAACATCGAAAATTTATAGGTCGTTACACTCTCCCCCACTCAAAACTTTTCGTCCCCGAAAAGGGAAAAAAGGGAAAAAAGGGAAAAAGAAGAAATAAAAACAATACATCTTATCAAAACATTAACTTTATAAACAATTAAATTTACAAAATTAATTACTTTAAATTAGATATCCTAATTTATAACCATTTATTCTTTTATATTTAAATTATTAAAGTTTGGAAGGAAAAAAAATTTCTAAGTCGGAAAATTTCGACAAAGTCTCCTTTGTACGGAGAGGCTCGGAAGAAAAATATATATTAATTATAACAATGTATATCATATATTTTCAAAATAATATATATCCCAACACGGGAAAAAAACAAAATTAATAACGCTAAAACCCGTAATCCGAAAACGTACCCATTTGTTGGGCAATAACGCTTATTTTATGGAACCAAAAGCAGTAGCAATTGCTTCCATGACCTGCATTTTACTTATATAATCCAAAGGGTTAACAATTTATAAAAATATGAAATATTTAGGTGGTTTCAATCACTAACAACAAATCAATACAACAACCATCAGTTTCAACAAACAACATACACAATACAAAACAACTATTCAATCAAACAAACAAATAGTTGTTCGGTTCAAAACATTTAAATTGCACGGAATGAAGAATAAACTACTAGCGCATCATTTACTCAGCAGCCTTAGATAAAACTAAATAGATTATTCATTCATCCAAATCCAAATTTAAAGTATCTTACCCCGAACAACCATAAACCAAACAAGCAACAATTCCAAATAATAAATCAAGCTCATTCTTATAAATTTCATTTATTACTTTACATTTATTTCTTACAACTTTTATCTCCATTCATTAATTTAGTGTTTATTACACTTGTTTGAACTTATACTTATATATAATTCATTTTTTTCATTTCATATTGCATAACTTCATTTGTTTATAATATTCATGTGCAAATCAATTTCTTAGCACATTAATACATTAATTTAAGTCTACACTTATATATTTACTGCATTCATCTTTTCTTCTTATCTTATTAATAAATAGCTTCAATCCTTTACTTAAGTTTATTATCTTCCATATATACTACTTAATTTTATTTATTTTCTTCCATTTATAATACCTACCTTTCTATTTCAATTAGTAGTCTTTTCAATTACACTTAAGATTATAATATTATAACATCAAATTCCTATTTATTAAGGAATTTCATTAATTACTTTCATTACCTCAAATTTATTACTTGTACAATATCTATTACATTTTCTTATTCACATTTCAACTTTTAATATTTGGTAAGTTATATATATGCTTTTAAAGAATGTAATTGAAAGTTATACAAGTTTTCTCATTTCTTTTAATTAATTCATTGTTCAATAAATTTTTACCTTTTCCTTATAAGTTACAATTTCAACTTCCTTTTTATTTCCTTTATAATTTAGCCTTAAATCTCTTACCTAAATTAGAGGTTTCAATTATTAATTACTTACCTTTCATTTCACTACAATAATTGAAAAATTAATTAATGGAAATTTAAGAATTTAATACCGGGTTAAATTTTCAATTTATTTTAAAACAATAGATAAATATATTCTTACAACTTATATATCTCTAATTATATTTAAAACAATTCAAAATTTATATATTTTTCAAAAATGAATCTGCAGTAGAACTACTACAGTGGCCTTCCTCCTTCGAAACTCGAAAATGAAAGTCGATGATGCGGTCGCCATCCCCGAAATTATTTTCCAGCGAGAGAGAGGAAAGTACAAAACTTATTTTCTCCAAAATCTTCTTTAAACAATTCTTTCGAATTATAATAAATATTTGTATCAGAAAGTACTTATAAAAAATATTATTATATTCCAAAATTTATTCGAAAGAAATTTCAAAACCCCGTATCTTAAGTTCTAAATTTCCCAAATTTCATTTATTTTATTTTTCAATCTTATTTCTATTATTATTTATACACTTTATTACCAAACAACCAATCTATTGCAGCCAAATACAGATATCATTTGAAATTTTTTATTTTATATAGAAAATATAATAGGCAAAATTATTTCATTCACCTATATTAAAAACAAATATTATGTCGGTCTGTCCTATTAAGTGTTTAGAAATCCCTATTGATGTCATAGCGTCCCATGCACCAACTACAATTTATAAATACAAAACAGAACTGATTAACACAATATTAAAACCTTTTTATAACACTAACAAATACCCTCTCTCGTATATATACACTCATCGACTCTCATAGGGTATTACTACCCTATTAGCAAAGAGTCAAACCCCACGAAGCTAAGGTTTATCGCTAAACCAAAGCTCTGATACCAGATGTAACGTCCCGCCTTTTCGCACGCTTTAAATCGACACACGTGCCAATTCAAACCATAAGGAAAGGCGGATTGTTATGGGGTAAATAAGATAAACACAGAGAAGATGAAGAAAGAAGAAAAAACAAAATAGAATCTTGCAGCGGAACGATAAAATATAATTATAAATATACAGTTCATAAAACTGTTTACAAAACATTTGATTTTTCTTTATACAATAAATATCAGAGTTCACATACCAATAAATATCAATGCAGCAGAATCAAATGGTTTAGTAGAATAATATAATAGATAGTAATACTACAAATCTTCGTCTTCGTCCTCTAGAATAAAATCTTCAAATCCTGAAACGCTCGGACTGACCCGAGCGAATTGCAAAGACAAAACAGTCGAGTCAGAACTAAAAGATCTTATGTAAGTTAAATCAACAGAGATAAATATGAGTGCAGTAACTTAAGAGATGCTCGGGATTTACATCTCCTAAGGATCCGATAAACTGTAACAGCCCAAATTTTTAACAAGTATTTTTCACTTGTATTTTTACAAACTTTGGGGTTTATTATATAAAAATCTAAATTTTAAAGTGATTAAAAATAAAAATAAAAATAATTGACCAAATTTTTAATTAAATAATAAGATCTCTAAAATTTTGACATGGTTAAGAATTAACTTTAATTTGGAAATTTGGGTTTTTGTTGAAGATGGCAAACAACTTAATTTCTAGCAAAATCAAGTTTTAATAAAGAAAACATTAATAGCTTAGGTGGTTAAGACATCTGGGCTATTCACGATAGGTCACGAGTTCGAGTCTCAGCACGGTCAGAATTTCGAATTTTTTTAGTGTATAAATGAACTGGGTAATTACGCGTTAAAAAGGCGCCTAAATTTAGGGAATAAATACCGTATATATATATAAGAAAACGTATAGAATTTTAATCCGTTATTTCTGTATATTTTAGGCATAAAATATTATGGCTATGGTACACATTCTTAAAAATATGACCTTAGTGTAAATGAGTAAATTTTTCAGTGGCATGTGTTTTAGAGGGAAGGAATATTCTAGCATTCAAATCAAATATGTTGCCTCTAAATTCAACGCATTACTTTAAAATTTTGATTTCATAGATTTTTTTTCCATTCAACAAAATTTATTTCTTGCATTTTTCAAAAACACAATTTTCTCCTAAATCTCAGTCATGCGCAGTATCCATTCTCCTATCTGCTTGCCTATTTCATATTCGTTTTTTCTTTACTCATATCTCTTACGTTATTTTTCTCTTTCCAGTAAAATTTACTTTCCAATTTATATATATTTTAATTTGATCAAATCATTTCCAAAATGCTAAATAATAAATGAAAGTTTCACTTTGTTTAAGGATAACTCTAAATGGGAATTTTAATAAAAAAAATTTGGATTATATACTTGCTTTAAAAATTTGTAATTTTGGTCCGTTTGAATAATAAATCGCCTTTTTATGGTAATAAGAATCAGAGAGAGATGTAACCAAAGTTTTATCTTTTTAATTTAGTAATAAATGTTAAGAATTTATAGCATATTAATAAACTGATAATTTCGAATTTAAAAAGGGCACGCATTGTAATGGTATAAGTATCGTATAAACATATAAATTAAAAATGTTATTTTTGCACAAATTTTTGGGCGTATGGCAATGCGTCCGTTTGGCTTATTTTAAAAAAAAAATATTTCTATATCTATATGGATTAATAAAATCAGTTAGGAGATTTCCAACCAAAACATATTGATTTCGTGCCTATCCGTTTCTCTAAAATCATGCACTGATTTAAGGAGATTCCCACTACCAATATTGTTTTCAAAATCGTGCTTCCCTTTCACGCAAATATCATCTGGAAAGAAATCAAACTTGCTTTCCTTGCGCGTGACATATCAGTGAAATTTATTTCCTTTAGTATCTTTGTCATTTGCCTCTTTATAAAGATTTGATTTAAAAACTTTCACAAATAAATTTTATTCCACTTGCCATTCATTCCTCTCAATCAAATATAATTGCTTGCCTTCTAAAATTCAATCAATCAGAAAATTAAATTTCTTACCATTTTCTCTCCGTGACATAAACCAACACATGCATTCAAATCTGTCCTTGAAGTAGCATCCAAAGCAAATTAATACTTGCTGATTCTTTGTATATAAATCTCTCAGACTATAAAAATAGCACGCAACTATTAATTGGAAAAAAAAAGAGATATAACGTTGCAATCAAATTTTTCATAAATCTGGCAAAAATCACGCATATATTATCTGAGAGAAAATCAAATTTGCCTTCCTTTGCGCATGACATAAAATTTTATTCTTTTAACATTTTTGGCATTTGCCTCTTACCTTCCTTATCTATTATTTCTTGCGCATGTCCCTGTATTCATTTTTAATTCACGCATCAGAATGAATGCATTAAATCAAGAATTTTCGTATAACTTGGAATGGTTCAAATTCTTTCCTCTCTGCATTTAAAATCACTCAGACTTATCCATTCGAATGAAAGAAAATTGGCAATATTAATCACGTATAAATTATCTTCCATCAATGCTTGCCGTTTCTTCTATGCGTTTAAACCTTGCTAATCAAACAATGCAAGCCTTATCCATTCAAATCTGGCAATATAAATCGCGCATATTTTTCTAGAAATCAAACTAAAGAAAACTGGAAAGAAATCACACATATTTTTTTCGCTTGCCTCTTCCTTAAATTTCGCAAGTTGTTTATCTATATATATACACCATACTCAGTTACAAAATTCCACTATCTTCTCTGTGTTTCTTCTCGTGAGCTTGCATACAATCAGGTAATATTTCTATTCCTCTTCTTCTTTTGTATTCTCTTTGTTTTCTTTCTCCCTCCCTTATATTTTTGTTTTCCTTCTTTAGTTTTTTTCCTTTTCTTTTTCACCTTGCTCGGCTACTTCTCGCTCCATATTTCTGCCGTCTTTGACTAAGTACATGCTTTTCTTTTCCCCCTGATAGTGTTGCCATGTTTTGCCGTGCATATCATATAGGAAGTCAATCTTATTTGCATTCTGTAGAGATTTCATGCGTGTGTGCCTGTAGTTGATATAGGTTGTTATAGCCATAATGAAAAAAAAAAGACCATTGAAGAGCATAACCCTGTATTATCATTGAGTAGAACTGATAGAAGGCTTTCCAAATTTGAAAGAAGACATAGAATGTCAAAATGGGACGTGTTTTGCAAGGCATGGTTCATAAAATGGCAAAAGAATATAAATAGTTTCAGTTGAAGGCCTGCAATGCTTTGATGCATATAGTTGCGTGGGATAGTTTGCATCTATGCATGGAGATATTGGACGTGTTATCTGAAAACTGAAGGGGAGGCGTGACTATAGGGGAAAGGACTTTAAAAATATGGAGATGTTATGATGTGTGCATGTTTTGATTTGGAGTTTGGCAGAGACGTGTTTATCTAGGCAGAGACGCAAGTTTTGCATAAAATTCATATTTTCAAACTAGATAAGTAGGACATGCCGTTGGAAAAATTTATATATATATATATAATAATAATAATAAATAGCATTGCCAAGCCTAAGAAGTTGGGGTCGGGATGTGGGGTGAGGCAGTCGAGCAAAAGCTGAACCAAAATTTCTTTTACTCTATTCGTTCCAATTTTCTCAAAATTTTTGCTTTGACCGTAATTTTTAAAGTCACGTATTCAGTATTTGGATCTTGAATCTAGGCGTGACGTCCGGGAAAAATTTGATCGTTACCCGCTGTGCGATTCTTTTTCGGGGGATTTTCATTTTGAATCAAAATTTCCGCAGCTTTAAGGTGAGTATTTCTCACCAGACAAATATACCTATATATCCGTGATTTATCACAAGTGTATTTGTAAATTATTTATTAAATTTTATCTGCCTGTGATATAACGTATGATGTTAAACCCCATTTTAAATTGACACCTCATCAGTTGTTTATCTATTGTAATATTATTGCAGTTATACTATGTAATTCTTATTTACTGATTAAATCATCACTGCAAGTTCCCGGCAAATTTGAGATCGTTATAGGCTGAAATGATAGGCCTGAACGATAATCATTTGTTCATTTATTTAATTGTTTAATTATTTATTTGTTAACTTGGGATTGCGGATTTGAAATGATAGAACCCGGGATTTTGTAAATTGCGGATTGAAATGATATAAATCCGTATCACTTGACCTAGGCTAGAAAACTATATACAGACCCGTGGTTTATATAATATTTTTCTGAAATGTTTAAAAGTATTTTAAATGGGAAATTATAATATTCTGGTTCAAATGTAAAGGATTTTTATAAAATTTATAATGATTTTTGAATAAGTCAAAATGTTAAAAAAAAAATGTTTAATTAAATTTTTTGGAATATAACTTATTTTGGGAAATTCTGAAATTTTGTTAAAAGTGAGTTTTAGTTTAGGAAATAATTGATAATAAGTTATATTTGGGAATTTAAAATTTGATTGTTAAATTAATAATTTATTACAGCACTTAAATGCTGTCTTTTATGAATGAACTTTTTTGACTTACAGACTTTAGGTGGCATTTCATAAATGCTACGGAAACTGAATTTTCGGATTGTTTAAAATAAATGGAAATAATCTTTAGGGAAAAAGGCTTAAATTTTGGAATTTAATATGTAATAAATAAAAAATAAGGAATTGACTTTAAATGGAAGAATTTAACTTTTAAATGTGAGTTGAAAGGCAAATTAATTCCTAAATAAATTGAATAGATTTAAATGGTATTTTATATTAAATAAAGTGACTGATGTTTAAATAAATGATGGTTGAAATGATATTATGGTATTGAAATGTATTTGAAACTTATTTTGATTTTTAAAGTTTAAATACCATTTCTAAAAGTTGTAACCACGGGTTATAATAACGTTTGGTTGCTAAAGAGACCGGGATCGGATATCTGGCATACTCTCTGTCGATACCGAAAACCACTTTGACAACCGTGTACGCGGTGGAGATTCCAGAATGAAGTAGGATGGTGGTGACGTTTTCTTTGAGGTAAATACGTGGACCCGACTCCCGTGAGTTGGCATAAGGTGGCTAAAACAGGAGCGATTCTCGGATTAATGAGGTAGCAGCTCTGATCGGATGCACTTCTTCGTATGCCATTCTATTACTTTTGTGATTGTTTTGGTGCGCACCTTTGATTTGGAAGTGTTGTTCGAGGTGGGCGGTAACTGCGGCTACGCGTTTCCATCGGTCCGGATAGCAATTGGTATATCTACCCTGGCATTGCCTAGTTGTGCCGTGTCACCTACCATAGCGAACCTTATACGATTTTGGTTTTGTACCATACCTATGGAGTGCCCTCTGACGACGCCCAGTACGGGGGAGATTACGGTACTGTATAGACTATGGGAATATATTCTGTGTTAAGGGCTATATGGGTAACCTCTTAACGCTATTAAAAAGTAAGTTTATTTTACTAATAGACATTATTATAATAGCGAAATATTACTACATAGTAAATAGTTTAACGGATCCTTAGAGGATGGACGGTCACAAGCATCCTTTAAGTTACTTGCTCTATACTACAGTACACTTGAATTAACTTACACTATATAAGTATGTATGCCCTGACTCGAGTGTTTATGTTTTATTTTACGCTCGGGTCAGCCTAAGTTGCAGTTTCGGCTTTCTTTCCGGAGCTAGGACTTTCTGTAGATCATTCGTGCTGCTGGCAAAAGCTTTTTACTCTATATCTTATTTATGTAATGGAGATTTTGGAATATTTGGCTTTCTATTGAAGTTTTAAACTGCATTGGAGATTTAAACTATGTAATTTTATTTGGTTGAGATTTTATAGTGGCTTCATGAACCACTAAGTATTTTAATTCCGCTGCGAGTATTCTGATTCTGTGTCTGTGGTTCTGTGATTAATTATTTACTGTATATTTTGAGATTTGCTAAATTTTATTTACAACGCGGTATTTTGAACAATTCAAGTCCGACATATGCGGATGCGAATGGTTGAAAATATCGGGTCGTTACATTTGGTATCAGAGCTTTGGCTCTAGGCAAATCTTAGAATGTATGATAAATTTGATTTACAGAATCACTTTCATTTGAGCTTGAATCTCTTCCTTTTCGAATTTTGGAACGTTCCCCGCGGTTCCGAAGTTCATTCGTGTCCCTCACTATTCATTTTCTTTCGATTTCTGGAGTATCCCATAACTCCATTTCGGATGATCTTTATAGTGAATTGGCGGTCTCACCAATATTCTAATAAAGGGGTGAAACTCCTTTACAATTAGCATGGATTCACCAGATATTTATATTTAACCTCGGTTTAGATGCTAGTATCTTTGGTTATTCCGAACTCTATCTCTTCGGATCGAATGGTAAATCTACATTCGATCCGACTCTTTAAGTCATGGTTGACCAGGTTAAGGTTGCCCGCGATTTATATAAACTTATCTAGTTCCTTGTTCTGTTATGTAATCATCGGATCTTCTGATTCCAATTTATCTTTAAATCAAAATTCTCTTTGATTTGAATCCATCAAATTTGAATCTCTATCCTTGTTTTGAAAAATTTATTCCTATATTTGGAAAAAATCTAATATTATATATATAAGTATGATTTTCAGAATTTAACTAGTTGTTTAGAGATAATAGTGTTTGATTTTATTTATGGTTTTGTAAACCATTGGTTTTGTCTTATATAAATAATTGAACTATAAAACATGGTTATTAATTTATTTGGAAACAGAAATGGATTTAAAACAAGAATTTAAGAATTTAATTTCTGATAGTTTCAAACCTTGTGTTTAAAGTCTTAAAAGGATATATTATTATTTAAATTATTTTCGAATATAAATTTGTTTCCAAAGAATTTTTAAAGTTTTAAAAATTAGTGCTCTTCTCTTTGTCGCTGGAAAATAATTTCGGTGATGACTACAACTTCATCCACATTCATTTTCGAGTATCGAAGTAAAGAGACTACGTTGTAGTTTTGCTTCAAAAATTTAACTGATTTGAATTTCTAAAATATGACTTAATTTATAATATATATAGATATATGATTTAAAATTTGATTTGACATATGCTATATGTATGTATTTATTTATCTCTAAAGGGTTTGAAGTTAATTGGAAATTTAATTCATAAATTTATGTTAAAAGGTGATTCTAATGATAAAATAAAGTCAAATTTGGAATGAATATTTAAACTTGAATTATATAGTTGGAAAATTTTTACTTGTATAATTGCATGCCAATATAACTTACCTAAATCATTCAGAAATTAACTATGTAACTGGATAATGTATAATATAAAAGGATTTTATAAATAAAAATTTGAGTGGTTATAATAAATGTTATACACTTAAAGTTTCAGTTACAACAAGACAAATAGAGGTAAATGGAAATAAAGTAATAATTGAATAATATACAATATCAAATGGTGTTAAACGAAATTTAGAAATATATTGGAATAGTTATATTAAATATAATCTACTTAATATGTGCGATAAGATATGTTAAGTAGAATATATTTAATAATAATCTGTAATAAAGAAGAATTAAATTTGTTGAATAAAAGATAATTATTATAAATGGCTATACAAATTTCTGATTTTAGAAATTTTTAATTTCAAAATAATTGGATAATAAGATAATTAATTTGGAAATAGTTAAGATTGATTTAACTTCTGTAAAAATCAAATGAATTAAATCAATTATTGAATATTAATCAATTTAAATTGAATTTATATGGTTTAGATATTGAGAAAAATATTTGACATAGATGAGAAAAATATTGAGAGAAATAAATTTAATTATAGTTTGGAATAAAGAAGAAACTAAATGGGGAATTTAGTTTATTTTGGGAAATGGTAAATTTACTTTAAAAATTAAGTTAAATTACCATTTCAAATTTGGACTAAAATTAAACATTTTAAATTAGAATGTTATAATACCTTGTGTAAAATTTGGATAAAAAAAATGATTGATTTTTTTAGTGTAGGGATATTATACAAGTAAATATGTAAATAAATAAATGTTAAAATTTTAAGTATAAATAGATGAAATCAATGATTAATTTAAAATTGAATTTTTATTGTTTAGATTAATGATTCTAATTTAAGTTTCAATTTAGTTTTCTTTCAGGTTGTTTCTATTCCCCTACCTTCTTCCTTTTCGAGGACGAAAAGTTCTGAGTGGGGGAGAGGGTAACAGCCCAAATTTTTAACAAGTATTTTTCACTTGTATTTTTAAAAACTTTGGGGCTTATTATATAAAAATCTAAATTTTAAAGTGATTAAAAATAAAAATAAAAACAATTGACCAAATTTTTAATTAAATAATAAGATCTCCGGAATTTTGACATGGTTAAGAATTAACTTTAATTTGGAAATTTGGGTTTTTGTCGAAGATGGTAAACAACTTAATTTCTAGCAAAATCAAGTTTTAATTAAGAAAACATTAATAGCTTAGGTGGTTAAGACATCTGGGCTCTTCACGACAGGTCACGAGTTCAAGTCTTAGCACGGTCAGAATTTCGAATTTTTTTAGTGTATAAATGAACTGGGTAATTACGCGTTAAAAAGGGCGCCTAAATTTAGGGAATAAATACCGTGTGTGTGTGTGTGTGTGTGTGTGTGTGTGTGTGTGTGTGTGTCTATATATATATATAAGAAAACGTATAGAATTTTAATCCGTTATTTCGGTATATTTTGGGCATAAAATATTATGGCTATGGTACACATTCTTAAAAATATAACCTTAGTGTAAATGAGTAAATTTATTAGTGGCATGTGTTTTAGAGGGAAGGAATATTCTAGCATTCAAATCAAATATGTTGCCTCTAAATTCAACGCATTACTTTAAAAATTTGATTTCATAGATTTTTTTTCCATTCAACAAAATTTATTTCTTGCATTTTTCAAAACACAATTTTCTCCTAAATCTCAGTCATGCGCACTATCCATTCTCCTATCTGCTTGCCTATTTCATATACGTTTTTCTCTTTACTCATATCTCTTACGTTATTTTTCTCTTTCCAGTAAAATTTACTTTCCAATTTATACATATTTTAATTTGATCAAATCATTTCCAAAATGCTAAATAATAAATGAAAGTTTCACTTTGTTTAAGGATAACTCTAAATGGGAATTTTAATAAAAAAAAATGGATTATATACTTGCTTTAAAATTTTGTAAAATTTGGTCCATTTGAATAATAAATCGCCTTTTTATGGTAATAAGAATCAGAGAGAGATGTAACCAAAGTTTTATCTTTTTAATTTAGTAATAAATGTTAAGAATTTATAGCATATTAATAAACTGATAATTTCGAATTTAAAAAGGGCACGCATTGTAATGGTATAAGTATCGTATAAACGTACAAATTAAAAATGTTATTTTTGCATAAATTTTTGGGCGTATGGTAATGCGTCCGTTTGGCGTATTTAAAAAAAATTATATTTCTATATCTATATGGATTAATAAAATCAGTTAGGAGATTTTCAACCAAAACGTATTGATTTCGTGCCTATCCGTTTCTCTAAAATCATGCACTGATTTAAGGAGATTCCCACTACCAATATTGTTTTCAAAATCGTGCTTCCCTTTCATGCAAATATCATCTGGAAAGAAATCAAACTTGCTTTCCTTGCGCGTGACATATCAGTGAAATTTATTTCCTTTAACATCTTTGTCATTTGCCTCTTTATAAAGATTTGATTTAAAAACTTTCACAAATAAATTTTATTCCACTTGCCATTCATTCCTCTCAATCAAATATAATTGCTTGCCTTCTAAAATTCAATCAATCAGAAAATTAAATTTCTTACCATTTTCTCTCCATGACATAAACCAACGCATGCATTCAAATCTGTCCTTGAAGTAGCATCCAAAGCAAATTAATACTTGCTGATTCTTTGTATATAAATCTCTCAGACTATAAAAATAGCAAGCAACTATTAATTGGAAAAAAAAAGATATAACGTTGCAATCAAATTTTTCGTAAATCTGGCAAAAATCACGCATATATTATCTGAGAGAAAATCAAATTTGCCTTCCTTTGCGCATGACATAAAATTTTATTCTTTTAACATTTTTGGCATTTGCCTCTTACCTTCCTTATCTATTATTTCTTGCGCATGTCCCTGTATTCATTTTTAATTCACGCATCAGAATGAATGCATTAAATCAAGAATTTTCGTATAACTTGGAATGGTTCAAATTCTTTCCTCTCTGCATTTAAAATCACTCATACTTATCCATTCGAATGAAAGAAAATTGGCAATATTAATCACGTATAAATTATCTTCCATCAATGCTTGCCGTTTTTTCTATGCATTTAAACCTTGCTAATCAAACAATGCAAGCCTTATCCATTCAAATCTGGCAATATAAATCGCGCATATTTTTCTAGAAATCAAACTAAAGAAAACTGGAAAGAAATCACACATATTTTTTTCCCTTATCTCTTCCTTAAATTTCGCAAGTTGTTTGTCCATATATATACACCATACTCAGTTACAAAATTCCACTATCTTCTCTCTGTTTCTTCTCGTGAGCTTGCATACAATCAGGTAATATTTCTATTCCTCTTCTTCTTTTGTATTCTCTTTGTTTTCTTTCTCCCTCCCTTATATTTTTGTTTTCCTTCTTCAGTTTTTTTCCTTTTCTTTTTCACCTTGCTCGGCTACTTCTCACTCCATATTTCTGCCGTCTTTGACTAAGTACATGCCTTTCTTTTCCCCCTGATAGTGTTGCCATGTTTTGCCATGCATATCATATACGAAGTCAAGCTTAGTTGCATTCTGTAGAGATTTCATGCGTGTGCGCTTGTAGTTGATATAGGTTGTTATAGCCATAATGAAAAAAAAAGAAAAAAAAAAGAAAGACCATTGACGAGCATAACCCTGTAATATCATTGAGTAGAACTGATAGAAGGCTTTCCAAATTTGAAAGAAGACATAGAATGTCAAAATGGGACGTGTTTTGCAAGGCATGGTTCATAAAATGGCAAAAGAATATAAAGAGTTTCAGTTGAAGGCCTGCAATGCTTTGAAGCATATAGTTGCGTGGGATAGTTTGCATCTATGCATGGAGATATTGGACGTGTTATCTGAAAACTGAAGGGGAGGCGTGACTATAGGGGAAAGGACTTTAAGAATATGGAGATGTTATGATGTGTGCATGTTTTGATTTGGAGTTTGGCAGAGACGTGTTTATCTAGGCAGAGACGCAAGTTTTGCATAAAATTCGTATTTTCAAACTAGATAAGTAGGGCATGCCGTTGAAAAAATTTATGTATATATATATAATAATAATAAATAGCATTGCCAAGCCTAAGAAGTTGGGGTCGGGATGTGGGGTGAGGCAGTCGAGCAAAAGCTGAACCAAAATTTCTTTTACTCTATTCGTTCCAATTTTCTCAAAAATTTTGCTTTGACCGTAATTTTTAAAGTCACGTATTCAGTATTTGGATCTTGAATCTAGGCGTGACGTCCGGGAAAAATTTGATCGTTGCCCGCTGTGCGATTCTTTTTCGGGGGATTTTCATTTTGAATCAAAATTTCTGCAGCTTTAAGGTGAGTATTTCTCACCAGACAAACATACCTATATATCCGTGATTTATCACAAGTGTATTTGTAAATTATTTATTAAATTTTATCTGCCTGTGATATAACGTATGATGTTAAACCCATTTTAAATTGACACCTCATCAGTTGTTTATCTATTGTAATATTATTGCAGTTATACTATGTAATTCTTATTTACTGATTAAATCATCACTGCAAGTTCCCTGTAAATTTGAGATCGTTATAGGCTGAAATGATAGGCCTGAACGATAATCATTTGTTCATTTATTTAATTGTTTAATTATTTATTTGTTAACTTGGGATTGCGGGTTTGAAATGATAGAACCCGGGATTTTGTAAATTGCGGATTGAAATGATATAAATCCATGTCACTTGACCTAGGCTAGAAAACTATATACAGACCCGTGGTTTATATAATATTTTTCTGAAACGTTTAAAAGTATTTTAAATGGGAAATTATAATATTCTAGTTCAAATGTAAAGGATTTTTATAAAATTTATAATGATTTTTGAATAAGTCAAAATGTTAAAAAAAAATGTTTAAGTAAAATTTTTGGAATATAACTTATTTTGGGAAATTCTGAAATTTTGTTAAAAGTGAGTTTTAGTTAAGGAAATAATTGATAATAAGTTATATTTGGGAATTTAAAATTTGATTGTTAAGTTAATAATTTATTACAGCACTTAAATGCTATCTTTTATAAATGAACTGTTTTGACTTACAGACTTTAGGTGGCATTTCATAAATGCTATGGAAACTGAATTTTCTGATTGTTTAAAATAAATGGAAATAATCTTTAGGGAAAAAGGCTTAAATTTTGGAATTTAATATGTAATAAATAAAAAATAAGGAATTGACTTTAAATGGTTTTAAATGGAAGAATTTAACTTTTAAATGTGAGTTGAAAGGCAAATTAATTCCTAAATAAATTGAATAGATTTAAATGGTATTTTATATTAAATAAAATGATTAATGTTTAAATAAATGATGGTTGAAATGATATTATGGTATTGAAATGTATTTGAAACTTATTTTGATTTTTAAAGTATAAATACCATTTCTAAAAGTTGTAACCACGGGTTATAATAACGTTTGGTTGTTAAAGAGACCGGGATCGGATATCTGGCATACTCTTTGTCGATACCGAAAACCACTTTGACAACCGTGTACGCGGTGGAGATTCCAGAATGAAGTAGGATGGTGGTGACGTTTTCTTTGAGGTAAATACGTGGACCCGACTCCCGTGAGTTGGCATAAGGTGGCTAAAACAGGAGCGATTCTCGGATTAATGAGGTAGCACCTCTGATCGAATGCACTTCTTCGTATGCCATTCTATTACTTTTGTGATTGTTTTAGTGCGCACCTTTGATTTGGAAGTGTTGTTCGAGGTGGGCGGTAACTGCGGCTACGCGTTTCCATCGGTCCGGATAGCAATTGGTATATCTACCCTAGCATTGCCTAGTTGTGCCGTGTCACCTACCATAGCGAGCCTTATACGATTTTGGTTTTGTACCATACCTATGGAGTGCCCTCTGACGACGCCAGTATGGGGGAGATTACGGTACTGTATAGACTATGGGAATATATTATGTGTTAAGGGCTATATGGGTAACCCCTTAACGCTATTAAAAAGTAAGTTTATTTTACTAATAGACATTATTATAATAGCGAAATATTACTACATAGTAAATAGTTTAACGGATCCTTAGAGGATGGGCGGTCCCAAGCATCCTTTAAGTTACTTGCTCTATACTACAGTACACTTGAATTAACTTACACTATATAAGTATGTATGCCCTGACTCGAGTGTTTATGTTTTATTTTACGCTCGGGTCAGCCTGAGTTGCAGTTTCAGCTTTCTTTCCGGAGCTAGGACTTTCTGTAGATCATTCGTGCTGCCGGCAAAAGCTTTTCACTCTATATCTTATTTATGTAATGGATATTTTGGAATATTTGGCTTTCTATTGAAGTTTTAAACTGTATTGGAGATTTAAACTATGTAATTTTATTTGGTTGAGATTTTATAGTGGCTTCATGAACCACTAAGTATTTTAATTCCGCTGCGAGTATTCTGATTCTGTGTCTTTGATTCCGTGTTTAATTATTTACTGTATATTTTGAGATTTGCCAAATTTTATTTACAACGCGGTATTTTGAACAATTCAAGTCCGACATATGCGGATGCGAATGGTTGAAAATATCGGGTCGTTACATAAACTATCTACTATGTAGTATATTTCGCTATTATACTAGTGTCTAATTGTAAAATAAACTTACTTTTAAATAGCGTTAAGGCTTTACATTTTCCACCTTAACACAGTTATATATTCCCATAGTCTATACAGTACCGTAATCTCCCCCGTAGTAGGCGTCGTCCGGGGGCACTCCATAGGTATGGTACAAAACCAAAATCGTATAAGGCGCGCTAGGGTAAATGACACGACACAACTATGTAGTGCTAGGGTAGATATACCAATTGCTATCCGTTCTGGTGGTAACGCATAGCCGCAGCTACCGCCCACCTCTAACAAACACCCCCAAAATCAAAAAAAAAGGTGGTCACCGAATCAATCCAAAGTCAGAGTATAGTATCGAAGGGATGTGTCCGATAAAGGGCGTTTACCCACTTGGCCCGAGAATTGCTCCTCTTTTAGCCACCTTATGCCAACTCACGGGAGTCGGGTCCACATATTTACCTCAAAGGAAACGCCGCCACCATCCTACTTCATTCTGGAATCTCCACCACGTACACGGTTGTTAAAGTGGTTTACGGAGTTGGCAGAGAGTATGACAACTTCCGATCCCGGTCTCTCCAACAACCAAACGTTATGATAACACCGCGGTCTTTTCAAAATAATTTTACTTTCAAAACCAGAATGTGTACCCATTTCAAAACCATATAATACGATACCATTTTTCGTTTTAAAAACCAAATAAATTTGATATCATTTATAAATCCAAATCACTATAATATCATCTTTATTTCACATATATCTTTTCCAAAATCATACCGCTTTAAAATTTATAATATCTGAAACCCAAACATTTGAATTATAACTTTCAAAACATAATACTTCGAAATTCATAGCTTTAAAACCATAATTTTCAAAACCTAAATGGTTTGGATATTAAACAGTATATAAAATAAAACAGTTGAATTTAAAATTTCTTTATAAAGTAAATAATTTCCACGCCTTTACAATTTTATTTACTTTAAATTCAGTCTAAGCCCATAACCTTTAGATTCACTTTCAGTTTGAATAAAAACACTTCGATTTCAATATTTTCAAACTTTGAGTATTTAATAAGTTTCAAAACTAAGGTTTGGAATTTCTATTCAAGAATTCATTGTCCTATTATTTAGTTTTGAAACATTTACATAATAGATCCATAACCATTTAAAATAAAACCCAATTTATTAACACTAAATATTTCCTTCCATTTATTTATACTAGAATTATTCATTTAATTTATCGTGAATAAAAATCCAGTTATAAATATCATACCTTTAAAATTTTCAAGATTAATAAGTTTACACCAACTTGTGGAGTTTAATTTTTAAATAAGTCCAATTCCAAATAAATTTCCAATTTAATTTCCAACCTTAATTGATTTGAACGATTTACAACTCTATATAAATACAATATCTTAAACCTGTACTTAATCATAAATATAAATTATCAAACTCCATTTTTCAACTTATTTATTTCCATTTAATAAATTCATACATAGCTTAAATTTAATAATTTAACTATATATGTATATATAAAATAAGATTTTATATAATATCAAAATTAATATTTATTAAACCGCATCCTATCCAAACCATATAAATCATTTCAAAAATAATTTTATATATATACCGTGGTGCGTGTATATAATTTTCTATCCCATGGTCAAGTGATACAGACATTTATCATTTCAATCCGTAAATTTTAAAAAAAATGCGATTGTATATCATTTCAATCCGCAATCTCGAATGAAATGAGAATGCACAATACCTTACAGTTTATATAATATAGAACACACTATCCATTCACCCAGTATCAATCATCAACCAATTTTATTTCAATCATCATCAATTTAAACAAACATCAGTAGAGCATATAAAATATAACATGTATCAACGAACAGTTTATATTCAAAATAAATAAATAAATAAATAACTGTTTAACTAGCAGTTTATATGCAAAATAAATAAATTTTAACTGTCAATTTATATGCAAAGATAAAATTAATTAACAGTTAAATTAAATAAATGCGATTTAACTGAGATGATGAAAAAAATATGCAAAACAGTCATAAATAAATTTCTACTTATATCTTAAATCAATTTAACAAACATAAGAAAACTTAGAAGTTGTGAGTGGGTTAAAACACTCACTTTTTGAATTTAAATTGAATTAAAATTCAATTTAAACCTAAAAATTGGACAGTCTCCAAATTCGTCCATACGAGTGTCAAAAGATCCGGAATTTTATTACGATCCTAACAAAAAAATCGCGTGTGAAACGGAGTTCGTTTGAGAAAGTTACACGCGTTAAATCGCTTGAAAACAAAATTAATTTAAACAAACAAATAAACATACCTAACAAAAATACAAGCCACGTCGGCAAAAGCTTTAGCACGCTACGGGACCTCCTACTTCTCCAGTACAAAAAATGAAAAAAAACATTTTTATAAAATAATGCTTTTGGAGTTGCAAGAATAAGAGCTTTTGAATATGAGGTGTTAGGAGAAGCAAAATGTAGAAGAAGAAATGAGATCTAGGTTATTTATAATTAGGAGATGAATGTGGAGGGACAAAAATAAATGTCACGTTTTATTATTAAAGCTTCAGGCATTAATAATAGATAAAGGAATGTACGTAGGAATGGAAAAGTTTGCAAATGAAAGTAGAATTTCGTATGCATTTAGGTTTTTATATACGCAAAATAAAATATTTATACTGACCTTAAAAATGAGAACGTTCAAATTATTTTCTCAAAATGATCTTTTATTTCCATTAAAACACCCTTTTTGTTTAACACAAAATGTGTGTTTCTTTTATTAAATCTATTAGTTGCAATCAACGTTTCCTTTCTTTTTAATTGAAGCATTTGAATTACATTAATTGCAATTACTTACAAAGCTAAATTTTAAAACAGACAACTAAAATGGATAAAGAAATAGATCAGTTGTTTATTTAAACACGTTTATAAATTTATTGTTTATACACAAGCGTAATAAATAGATTATTTTCCTATTCTTGTAATCAGTCTGTAAGCTAAAATACAGTTCAAATAAACATATATTTCTTTCTTTAAAATCAATTTTTCTGTTCTTATTTTAACGAAATTAAACGTACATTCACAGATGAAACATTCATTTTATTTGATGTAAAATTCTCTTTTTATTAAATCAAACTTTCCCTATATTTTCATAAAACATATGCTGCTTTTATTTACACCTGTTAACTTACAATTAGTATTCTCTCCCCTATTAATTGGAAATTTCAGTTACATTGATTTCAGTTGATTAAGTTTCAAAATGGACTAAATGAATGCAATGAGAAGTATAACAATTATTTCCTATCTAATAGTCATTTAAACATATTAATACACTGTAATGACCCGTAAATTTTCGATAATTAAAATAGCTAATTTAAAAGATTTCGTGATTTAGTGTTAGAAAAAAATTGTAAGTCGTTTGGAATTATAATAACTAGAGTGAAATGCAACACATTTTATCTAAGTTAATTATTTATGAATTGAATGAAATCTCAAATCAATTGAAATAATAGGTAGTCAAAGGAAATTGAATGAATTTGTATTGTATAGGAAATTGTGATGCTTGTTTGTAAATAATAAACTTATAAGTAATTAAAAGTCAACGGTGATAATTATTTAAGTTACCTATTCATTTAGTTAGTCGAATTGAAGTTGTGAACCAATTGCAATTGAAATGAAAGTTTATATATTAGTTGAGTGCATTATCTCTAACTGTAGTTAAATAATAATGTGGAATTCCTTTGAGGTAATATAGTAAATCGACTGATAATGAAAATTTTATTTAAAAATCCAATATTGAAATCCGTCAAATATTGAACAATTAAATTTTTTAAATTTAATATTTGAAATTTATTGAATAATTGAACAACGGAAATTGAATAACTGTTTTAATGAAAATGGTTGTTCTATAATTTGAATTTGGTAAATTTTATAAGTTCGTTTTGAATATTTCAAAAGGTAGTGATCTAAGAATAATCAAATTTGTTAAAATTAAATATTACAAATGTTTGAATAATTAAATTCCGAATTTGATATGATTAATATGATATTGAAATTTAATATATTAAAATAGAGTGAATAATTGAAATTTGATTTAATATGATTCAAATTGGTTTTCAAAGTGAATGTAAGTTATATCGGGATTATGATAGAGTTAATAAGATTTTTAAAATTGGAATTTATTGGATAATTGAATAACGGGTTTAATATGATTAAAAATGATTTGTAAAATTTTATTTTATCATATTAAAGTTAGAATGATGTTGTAGAACTTTTAAAATCGAATTAAAAGTAAACTTGTGAAAATTGAATATTTTAATATTTAATTATCGACTGAAGAATAGCCAATTTTCGAACAGTCTCAAAATTGGACGAAACTAGTTCCATTGGATCCGTAATAGTTTGTTATTATCGGATTTCAATTTTCGTAGTAATCGGAGTTTTCGTTTGACCGTGGCAGCTCGTAATGCATCGAAATTGTTTTAATATTAATTTGACGAGTTAAAATAGTCATTTTTCCAACAGTCTCGGATTTTGATGAAACCAGTTTCAACGGATCCATAATGTGATATTATTGTAAGATTTCAAATTTCGGGTCAATCGGATTTATCGTTTGTCCGGGGCAAGCCAAAACGCATAGAAATGCCGGTCACCGCGCGTAAATCGGAGTTCGAAAAATCCGGATTGAATAGAGTTCGTCGTTTCCTATAAATAGCCCCTTGTTCAAAATTTTCGATAGAAAATAAAAATAAAACCCTAACCGCCGTTCGAAAATAAATGGCCAAAAATTCGCTCACTTTTCTCCTTAATCTCTCCCAATCTATAAATAATTACCAAAAGTCTTCAACTAAAAGATTGTAGCTAACATCGAGAGCTTCGAATCCGTACGGTTGAGATGAGATATGGTGGAGCGTGGAGGACCAGAGGGGGCCACGATGGCCGGCCGTTTGGCCTCGTATTGCGTGCAGTAGGGAGGGCCGAGCTTGGCCATACGGCAATCATGGGTGGAGTCGGAGCTAGGCTTCGACGTGACGTCATCTGATCAAAGTGGAGACGGCCGAGGGTGGTCGCGAAATTTGAACGAAGTGGGCGGCTTTGGGTTTTTCTCTCTCGTGCGTACTGGAACGAACGGGAAGAAGGGGGAAAAGTTTTGGGTGGTCATGATCGTGAATTGCTGTAACGACCCGTATTTTACGTGTCAATAAATCGTAGAATTTACAGGTCGTTAGTATTGTTTATGTTGTCTCTAGCCTGAGTCGTTTAGAGAAGTAACTCGTGTGTTAAAGTGTTGAGTCGTGACCGACTCATAGGCTTAGTTGAGTTAAGGTAATTGGCGGGTTAGGGAGTTTGGGTCTTGAGTCGTGGCCGACTCATAGAGGGCCGACTCAGTAGGATACGGCTTAGATGACTTAGGATAGCATGCGACTCAATGGTTTGTGGCATAGTGGTGTTGCCGACTCATGGGTAGTTGAGTCGGGTGGTAGTTGAGTCGTCCTAACGACTTAGTGTTAGGTCGTGCGATTTTGTGTAGCGCTAAGTCATGAGTCGGCATCGTAGTTGAGTCGTATGGCCGAGTCATCTTGTTACGACTTAGTGGGTTAGGATAAGTCGTTTCCCCAGTTGAGTCGTTAGGTAGCTGGGGCGATGAGTCGTAGGTTGTTAACCCTGATGAGTCGAGAGTATGTTAGGTCGTTAATATGACTTAACGGGATAGGTTGAGTCGTTACCGGGTTAAGGGGATGAGTCGTGTTCAACCTATAGAGAGTTCGACCTAGTGGTTGGTAGATGAGTCGTAGCTTGCTAGGTCGTATGCCATTGGGTTTGAGTTTAAGGTCGGCAAGGAATTGAGTCGTGTGGTGGCTTATGCTGATAGGTCATAGGGTTGGATGAGTCGTGAACGACTCATGGCATAAGTCGGCAACGACTCATGGGCAGACGACTCATGGAGTTTTCAGCCTATAAATAGAGGGGTTTGGCTCACTTTTTGGCACCGGTTTTTGAAGCGACGAAGTGCTGCCATTTTGAGAACTCGACTACAACATTTCTTCATCTTCTTTTCTCCATTCCAATCTAGTTCTAACATCCATCCAAGATCGAAGATCCAAGAGCCAAAGTTGAAGATCTTCATCCGTTCGAGCTAAATTTCATCGTTTTAAGCGAGATTTAGCCGGATCAAGCCTTGTTCTTCGCTGTCCAGATCTGAAGTGTTTAGTTTTTGAGGTGTTTGAGTGATTTGGTGAGTGGTGGTTATCTCTCACGCGGACCCAAAGGAGTATATTGGTTTGGTGGTTTGTTGGAGTGTTGTAGATAGTGATTTTTATGCATTTTTCCTTAGATCCAAGTGTAGATCCATTACTTATGAAGATGTTTACTTATGCAAGTTCATTTAACAAGTATTAGAGACAAAACCCATGTTTTATATTTGATAGATCTATGCTAAAAACCTATGAATTATGCATGTTGGACTTATGCTCATTTATTTACGAAATTGCCATTATGTTTAATATTGCTTATTAGATCTTGTTTGAATGATTGATTGCTTGAGTGTATGATTGATTTGATTGTTTCCAAGTTAGCTAGTAGTTGATTTGGAACAAGATGATTGAAGGTGATTCGAAAGCTAAGTGGAAAGGCTCTTGAATGGTGAAAGCTGCTTGAGACATATGTAGCGGATGTTGAAGTCATATGTACGGATTGGATGATGTTGAGATGGAACTTTGTCATGATGCGATGAGGCAAACCATGTTGTTGAGTTGAAACTTTGCTATGGTGTGATAAAGCGAAGTATGATGGGATGTAGACTTGGCGTAATCAAGGCAGGGATCATTCCAAGCATATTGATAACTCGAGGGATGGTTCGAGTTGGTTGATAATGGATTGCTCAAGAGGTAGCTTGAGCTAGTATGAGGATAGTCGTCGAGAAGGATGACTAGGAGGCTTGGATCTCATCGTTGTTGAAGGTTCTAGCATGCTCAAAAGCAAGAGTACATGGGGCGCCCATAACGACTACAGGTAGGTAGTCGGGACACCCAAAAGACTACAGGTAGGTAGTCGAGTACTCTGGGCAAAGTAGATAAGTCCTAGGCACAAGGCAGTGTGCGGAGTTATGTCTAGAACCGGGGTTACCATTAGCCCTTGACGGATGGTCATTCAATTAATGGTGAAATCAAGGCAAGGATAACAGTGATAGCCAGAGTCATGGATGTTTGGATGTTTGGTTGTATCATCATTCGGTCTCAAGAGCGGTATTTTCCGGGTGCTTATCTGATCTTGGTTTAGGCCTTGGGGGTTTGTATTTGGAAAACATCGTCCTTGACTCGAGTGATTATTGCTTCACCTTAATTATCTGCCATGTTATGCTTGCTTCTCCTTAGTGTGTCTGGGGGTTATCACTGTAGAAAGAGGTGGAGTGGGATGGTTTGGTTCCTATTCCTTTTATCCTTTATGCTCTTTTGGTATGTTTGATAGTTGATTTACTGCTCACTAAGACTTTGTCTGACTCAAGGTTTTATGTCTCCTCTTATTACCTTGGGCTGTTCATCCATGTTGGGATGGGCAGACTAGGTAGCAGGTGACAGGTGCTGTTCTTAGAGATCTACGTTGATGATGACGAAGACGAGCAGGAGGCTTTGCATACTAGTTTTCTTACTATATGTACTGGGTGTTCCGCTGTTATATCTAATTGAGTGTTTGTAGTGAGGCTTTGATGTATGGATGATTCATGTTTGTATAAAACTACTACGATGCTTATATGATGATTTTTCTGATATGGGGTTTCACTATATATTTCTCTATTGTATTTTATCCATGCGCTGTGAGTTGTACGATAGAGTTTCTATTTTATTTTACCCTGACTATCGTCCATGGCTACCTGGCACGCCTTTCAGCGCATTATTTTCCCTGTTATGGTGCGGGAGTCATGGGCGGTCGTCACATTTGGTATCAGAGCTTTGGTTAATCGATTTTAGCCAATGCTCGCTGACGTAACTACGTATGAGAGACGTAATTGTATTTTGATGGATGATTACTATATATAATATAGTAGCTTAGAAGGATTTGAACTCCTTATGCAGTTGTTTCTTAAGGTGTTCTAATCATTCTTATTACAGATATTAAGGATGAGTCGAAGAGGGAGACCAGCTGCAAGGGAAAGCCGTGCTACTGAAGGAGCTGTTGATTATGGAACTATGTTCGAAGCGATGATGACTTCGATCATGAGAAGGATACCAGCTTCAGGATCATCAGTGGATGTGGGAGTTCAAGTTCAAGCTCCAAGACCGGTGGATTTCGCTAAGCTTTGCAAGGATTATACTTCTCTTGGAGGAAAAGCTTTCTTGGGGACAGAGTCGACCATTGAAGTGCAGAGATGGATTGATGCTTGCCGAAGGATCTTTGGTGACTTAGGGATCGAGGATGCAACTAAGAGGAAGCTTGCATCGAGACAGCTTCAGGGAAGAGCTGCTGATTGGTGGAATTCTATCACCATCGATACTCCAGAAGAAGAGATCACTTGGGAGCAATTCCAAGTTAGATTTGAAGCCAAGTTCATCTCTACGGCTCAGAAGTCTGTTTTGTTCAAGAGGTTTGTAGAGCTCAAGCAAGGTGGGAGACCAGTTCTTGAGTATATTTCTGAGTTCGAAGCTTTGTCTAAGTATGCTAGATCGTATATTGACTCTCCCTACCAGAAGAACGAGAAGTTTGTGACCGGTTTGGATGCTTATCTGGGAAGGCAGTTGGTGGATCATCTAGACGATCCATTTGAGAAACTTGTGGAGAAAGCTCTCAGGCACGAGAGTTTGTTTCCTAAGGAAGTATCTGTTGTTGCTGTAGCCAAAGAAGGATCTAAACCACAGCATAATGGAAACAGAAAAAGGAAGCAGCAGCAACAGAGGAGTGAGGATGGCCAGAAGAAGCCGAAGGGCGAAGTGACCTGCTACAACTGTCAGAAGAAGGGCCATCTCTCTAAAGATTGTAAGAATCCCAAGGTACCGGGAAAGTGTTACAACTGTGATAAGATGGGACATATCAAGAAGGATTGCCCAGAGCCGAGGAAAGACAGGCAGATTGTGAAAGCTTATGCTTTAGGAGCTATGCCGTCATCTTCGAAAGCTCCTACCGCTGAAGAGAAGGGGAAGAGTGTGGTGGTTCAAGGTACTCTTTCTATTTGTGGTATTCCAGTTAGAATGTTGTTTGATACTGGAGCGTCGCATTCTTTTGTTTGTGATGATTTGGTAGGCCGGTTAGGTTTGAAACCGGATATTGTTGATAGGCCATTGGTTGTGACTAATCCAGTTGGGGGTTCGTCATGTTTGTGTATGATATGCCGTGGTCTAGTTGTGTCGAGTCATGATTGCTCGTTTGATTGTGATTGCTTTGTTCTGAACTTTGCGGGGTTCGGAATTATTTTGGGTATGGACTGGCTTAGGAAGTATGCGGCAAGGATTGATTGTGAGAGGCTTGAGGTGACAGTCGGGAATGTGGAAGGGCGAAAGGTTGTGATACGATGTAAGCATGAGGAAGGCGTCTTCATGAGCTTCATGTATTCGCTGGTTGTTCCGCGGGATGGACTGTCATAAGTGCCTATTGTGAATGGATTTGAGGATGTCTTTGACGAAGTCAAAGGGTTGCCGCCGCATAGGGAGATCGAGTTTCGTATCGATCTAGTTGAGGGAGCCAGACCTGTTGTGATGCCTCTTAGGCGGATGGCGCCTAGGGAGCAGTTAGAGTTGAAGGTGCAGGTTGATGACCTTTTGCAAAAAGGATTCATTCGGCGTAGTGTGTCCGAATGGGGTGCACCGGTTGTGTTCGCAACTAAAGCAGACGGATCGCTGAGGTTGTGTGTGGATTATCGTGAGCTGAATAAGGTGACTAAGAAGAACAAGTATCCATTGCCAAGAATAGATGACTTGTTTGATCAGCTTCACGAGGCTAAGGTGTTTTCTCAGATGGATTTGGCAACGGGATTTCACCAGTTGAGAGTGGCGAAGGATAGTGTGCCGAAGACTGCTTTCAGGACACCATCCGGATTTTATGAGTGGCTGGTAATGCCGTTTGGATTGACTAATGCGCCAGCATATTTTGTGGATCTTATGAATAGAGTGTTCAGAGATCAGTTGAATAAGTTCGTGCTTGTGTTCGTGGATGATATTTTGGTTTACTCCAGAACTGAGGAAGAGCACAAGACGCACTTGAGAATTGTTTTGGAAATCTTGCGGAAACATCAGCTGAAGGCTAAGTTTTCGAAGTGTCACTTCTGGAAGAGTGAAGTGAGGTTCTTAGGCCATGTTATCTCTGGAAATGGAATAGCAGTTGATCCCGCTAAGGTGGCAGCAATCCAGGATTGGGTTAGACCTAAGAATGCATCTGATGTGAGGAGTTTTCTTGGATTAGCAGGATATTATCGTCGGTTTATCAAAGACTTTTCCAAGATAGCTGCACCGTTAACAGGATTGACGAAGAAGAACCAAGTGTTCAGATGGGATGACAAGTGTGAGCAAGCTTTCGTAATCCTGAAAGAGCGACTGACGAGTGCTCCTGTTTTGACTATTCCAAGTGGGAATGATGAGATGGTGGTTTACACCGATGCATGTGGTACTGGACTGGGAGCGGTGTTAATGCAGAGGGATAAAGTTGTTGCATATGCAAGTCGACAACTAAAGCCGCATGAAAGGAACTATCCGACTCATGATTTGGAGTTGGCGGCGATTGTGTTTGCTTTGAAGATGTGGAGACATTATCTATTGGGAGTTAGATTTGAGTTATTTACAGATCATAAGTCGTTAAAGTATCTGTTCTCCCAAAAGGATTTGAATCTTCGACAGCAACGGTGGCTAGAGTTTCTGGCATCTTATGATTTTGGTATAGCCTATACTCCGGGAAAAGGTAACGCAGTGGCTGATGCGTTAAGTCGAAGACATGCAGGATTGGGAGCCATGTTTTCGGAATGGAAGAGTCTTGAGTATTTGGCTGGATTTGATTTCAGGCCTAGATGTGAGTTAGAACCTGAAATGTTGGCAAACTTATCGATAAGGCCTACTCTTGTGGAAAGGATTGGTGAGAGCCAAAAGCAAGACGATAAGCTTGTCAAGATTATCCGTGGTTTGGAATTTGGATTGGAACCAGAGAAGGATAAAGGATTCGAGGTCGATCGAGAGGGTTGGCTTCGGAAGCAAGGACGATTGGTTGTTCCCGGTGTAGATGGATTGAGAGATGAAGTTCTGAGGGAAAGTCATCACTCGAAGTTGACAATTCATCCAGGTGGGAATAAGATGTATCGGGATATGAAGAGAGCCTATTACTGGGAAGGTATGAAGAAGGATGTTGGAAATTTTATTTCCAAGTGTATGAATTGCCAGTTGGTGAAAGCTGAGCAGAAGAAGCCCAGTGGATTGCTTCAGCCATTAGAGGTTCCTACATGGAAGTGGGAGCAAGTGTCGATGGATTTTATTGATGGTTTACCTAGAACCAGGGCAGGAAATGAGGGGATTTGGGTCATAGTAGATCGTTTGACCAAGAGTGCAAGGTTCATTCCTGTTCGATCAACTAGGACTGCATCGAAGTTGGTTGAGCTTTATGTTAAGTGGATAGTTCGATTCTATGGTATTCCGAAGAGTATAGTGAGCGATCGAGACCCATTGTTCACTAGTGGATTTTGGAAGAGCTTCCAGGAAGTTTTGGGAACCGAGTTGTGTTTGAGTACAGCTTATCACCCTCAAACAGATGGTCAGACTGAGAGAGTCAACCGAGTTTTGGAAGATCTCCTTAGAGCATGTGTCTTGGACTTCGGAGGATCATGGGAAGATCACCTCCATTTGGTGGAGTTCGCTTATAATAACAGTTACCAGTCGAGTATTGGTATGGCACCATATGAGGCATTATATGGAAGACCGTGTAACTCTCCGACATGTTGGTTGGAAACTGGAGAAAAACTGATACTTGGGCCAGAGATGATTCGACAGACTTCGGATTGTATAGAGATCATTCGGCGACGAATGAAGGCAGCCCAAGATCGTCAGAAGAGTTATGCCGATAATCGTCGAAAGGATTTGGAATTCGACGTAGGTGATATGGTTTTTGTGAAGATTTCTCCTTTGAAGAGTGTTATTAGATTCGGGAAGAAAGGGAAATTGACTCCGAGATTTGTTGGACCATTCCCGATTATCGAGCGAATTGGAAAGCTCGCTTACAGATTGGAGTTACCGGAAAAGATGGCGGGTGTGCCCGATGTTTTTCATGTATCTTATCTACGGAAGTTTGTGCATGACCCAACTACGGTGGTTTCTGCTGATAGCTGTGAAGACTTAGAAGTTGATCCAGTTGTTTCGAGACCTCGTAAGCCACTTCGTGTTGTTGCAACCGACGCGAAACAGCTTAGGAGGAAGGTTGTCAAGTTGCTCAAGGTACAATGGAGTGATGATGTTAACGACTGTACGTGGGAGGAGGAAGAGAGGATGAAGGCAGCTCATCCTGAGCTCTTCGAGGTATGGCCCTAAAGTGTCGTGACATCTCATGAATTTGTAGCTTGTTCTAAGTCTTAGAATTCTACATGCTAGGTTAGAATTGGATGCATGGTTTGTTGGTTGCTATGGATGATAGGAATGCGGAATAATTTTGATTGCTGTTGATTGCTTGGAATTTCGGGGGCGAAATTTCTAAGGGGGAGAGAATGTAACGACCCGTATTTTACGTGTCGATAAATCGTAGAATTTACAGGTCGTTAGTATTGTTTATGTTGTCTCTAGCCTGAGTCGTTTAGAGAAGTAACTCGTGTGTTAAAGTGTTGAGTCGTGACCGACTCATAGGCTTAGTTGAGTTAAGGTAATTGGCGGGTTAGGGAGTTTGGGTCTTGAGTCGTGGCCGACTCATAGAGGGCCGACTCAGTAGGATACGGCTTAGATGACTTAGGATAGCATGCGACTCAATGGTTTGTGGCATAGTGGTGTTGCCGACTCATGGGTAGTTGAGTCGGGTGGTAGTTGAGTCGTCCTGACGACTTAGTGTTAGGTCGTGCGATTTTGTGTAGCGCTAAGTCATGAGTCGGCATCGTAGTTGAGTCGTATGACCGAGTCATCTTGTTACGACTTAGTGGGTTAGGATAAGTCGTTTCCCCAGTTGAGTCGTTAGGTAGCTGGGGCGATGAGTCGTAGGTTGTTAACCCTGATGAGTCGAGAGTATGTTAGGTCGTTAATATGACTTAACGGGATAGGTTGAGTCGTTACCGGGTTAAGGGGATGAGTCGTGTTCAACCTATAGAGAGTTCGACCTAGTGGTTGGTAGATGAGTCGTAGCTTGCTAGGTCGTATGCCATTGGGTTTGAGTTTAAGGTCGGCAAGGAATTGAGTCGTGTGGTGGCTTATGCTGATAGGTCATAGGGTTGGATGAGTCATGAACGACTCATGGCATAAGTCGGCAACGACTCATGGGCAGACGACTCATGGAGTTTTCAGCCTATAAATAGAGGGGTTTGGCTCACTTTTTGGCACCGGTTTTTGAAGCGATGAAGTGCTGCCATTTTGAGAACTCGACTACAACATTTCTTCATCTTCTTTTCTCCATTCCAATCTAGTTCTAACATCCATCCAAGATCGAAGATCCAAGAGCCAAAGTTGAAGATCTTCATCCATTCGAGCTAAATTTCATCGTTTTAAGCGAGATTTAGCCGGATCAAGCCTTGTTCTTCGCTGTCCAGATCTGAAGTGTTTAGTTTTTGAGGTGTTTGAGTGATTTGGTGAGTGGTGGTTATCTCTCACGCGGACCCAAAGGAGTATATTGGTTTGGTGGTTTGTTGGAGTGTTGTAGATAGTGATTTTTATGCATTTTTCCTTAGATCCAAGTGTAGATCCATTACTTATGAAGATGTTTACTTATGCAAGTTCATTTAACAAGTATTAGAGACAAAACCCATGTTTTATATTTGATAGATCTATGCTAAAAACCTATGAATTATGCATGTTGGACTTATGCTCATTTATTTACGAAATTGCCATTATGTTTAATATTGCTTATTAGATCTTGTTTGAATGATTGATTGCTTGAGTGTATGATTGATTTGATTGTTTCCAAGTTAGCTAGTAGTTGATTTGGAACAAGATGATTGAAGGTGATTCGAAAGCTAAGTGGAAAGGCTCTTGAATGGTGAAAGCTGCTTGAGACATATGTAGCGGATGTTGAAGCTCATATGTACGGATTGGATGATGTTGAGATGGAACTTTGTCATGATGCGATGAGGCAAACCATGTTGTTGAGTTGAAACTTTGCTATGGTGTGATAAAGCGAAGTATGATGGGATGTAGACTTGGCGTAATCCAGGCAGGGATCATTCCAAGCATGTTGATAACTCGAGGGATGGTTCGAGTTGGTTGATAATGGATTGCTCAAGAGGTAGCTTGAGCTAGTATGAGGATAGTCGTCGAGAAGGATGACTAGGAGGCTTGGATCTCATCGTTGTTGAAGGTTCTAGCATGCTCAAAAGCAAGAGTACATGGGGCGCCCATAACGACTACAGGTAGGTAGTCGGGACACCCAAAAGACTACAGGTAGGTAGTCGAGTACTCTGGGCAAAGTAGATAAGTCCTAGGCACAAGGCAGTGTGCGGAGTTATGTCTAGAACCGGGGTTACCATTAGCCCTTGACGGATGGTCATTCAATTAATGGTGAAATCAAGGCAAGGATAACAGTGATAGCCAGAGTCATGGATGTTTGGACGTTTGGTTGTATCATCATTCGGTCTCAAGAGCGGTATTTTCCGGGTGCTTATCTGATCTTGGTTTAGGCCTTGGGGGTTTGTATTTGGAAAACATCGTCCTTGACTCGAGTGATTATTGCTTCACCTTAATTATCTGCCATGTTATGCTTGCTTCTCCTTAGTGTGTCTGGGGGCTATCACTGTAGAAAGAGGTGGAGTGGGATGGTTTGGTTCCTATTCCTTTTATCCTTTATGCTCTTTTGGTATGTTTGATAGTTGATTTACTGCTCACTAAGACTTTGTCTGACTCAAGGTTTTATGTCTCCTCTTATTACCTTGGGCTGTTCATCCATGTTGGGATGGGCAGACTAGGTAGCAGGTGACAGGTGCTGTTCTTAGAGATCTACGCTGATGATGACGAAGACGAGCAGGAGGCTTTGCATACTAGTTTTCTTACTATATGTACTGGGTGTTCCGCTGTTATATCTAATTGAGTGTTTGTAGTGAGGCTTTGATGTATGGATGATTCATGTTTGTATAAAACTACTACGATGCTTATATGATGATTTTTCTGATATGGGGTTTCACTATATATTTCTCTATTGTATTTTATCCATGCGCTGTGAGTTGTACGATAGAGTTTCTATTTTATTTTACCCTGACTATCGTCCATGGCTACCTGGCACGCCTTTCAGCGCATTATTTTCCCTGTTATGGTGCGGGAGTCATGGGCGGTCGTCACAATTGCAGAAAGAATGGCTATAATGATGGTAGGGTTTAAATTAAAAATATAAGTTTATATTAATCTATATAAAAATTTGTCTAAACTTATAAATGTCATAACTTGTTCGTACGAGGTCGGATTTTGACGAAACGAATTACGTTGGATTCGTTTTGTCGAGCGCTACGCAATGGAACTGGATTGGAGTCGTTTGCAGCTAGTGAAAATTTCGGGTAAAATTAAATGCTCGTTTAATTTTATTCGAAATAAAACGCTGGAACTACATTGAAATCAAGGTGAGTGTTTTACAACGCTCACAACGTACTAAATATCTTTATGCTAGTTAAATTAACATTATGAAGTGTTATGATTTTTATTTGTCATTGTTTGATAAAATTTAATTGTCATATAGATCGTCATTTGGATTAACTGTTGAAATTTAAATTGACAGTTAAATTGAAATTAAAATTGAATTGCGATTAAATTACCTGACATCGGATAACTATGAAATTTCCATGAATTGTATTGTCTATTGGATGATTTATTTCGATGGATGCTATTGGTTGATATTTAAATGTTTAGATGTTTATTTGCTTATATATATCCTGTTATGCATACATATGAAACTGTGATTTGATTTAAGTGATATATATTCATCCCTGACATTTAATTGAAATAAATAATTACTTGGCCATAGGATAGAAAATTATATACGGACACCGAATTGGCTAAATTAAAAATTTTGAAATCGTCGATTTGAAATTTAATTGAATGTTTTGATTTAAAAGTTATAAATAGAAATCAATTTATAGAAATCGAATTTATCGAAAAATTGAGTTTGGAATGTTGAAATAAATTTTGGTTAAAAGAAATTGTTAAATAATAAAGTTGAGACTTTGAAATTTAAAAATTTGGATATGATTGAATTTCGAAAATTTATTTGATTTAAAAATTGAACATTATTTCTAACTTTTAGTATTACTACGTAAAAGCGATATAAAAATGATATTTTGGAATTAAGCTTGAAATTGAATCATATTTGAAATACGGATTCAAACTTGAATATTGAAGGATAATTAAGTAAAAGTGATATTAAAATGATAATTTGAAATTGAGCTTGGAATTGAATCATATTTGAAATTTGGATTCAAACTTGAATATTGAAGGATAATTAAGTAAAAGTGATATTAAAATGATAATTTGAAATTGAGCTTGGAATTGAATCGTATTTGAAATTTGGATTTAAACTTGAATATTGATGGATAATTTTGTATGTGTTCTAAATGGATATTTCGAAAAACCAAGCTCCAAATCGATATAAATTGAAATTGAATTAATTAAAAGTGAATATAAAATTGAATAAATTTGAAGTCAAAGTTGACGTTGATTTAATCGAAATCGAAATTGAATCGGTAGAACGGAAATTGAAATTGTTTTGAATTGAGAAATTATAATTGAAATGGTTGGTTTTGAAGCTGTTTATTTTGTTTTCCAAATTTCTCAGTATATAAACCATTTTTGAATACTTAAACTATTTTAATCTATTTTAAATCTACTTAATCCAATTTAAATTATTTTAAAATAATTTATCTATTTCAAATCCATTTTAAGATTTTAAGTATTTTTAACTAGTTTTAATTATTTAAACTACTTTTAAAATGCTTAAAACTATTTTCTAAAATTCTAAGCTGGTCAATAAGGTGAAATGTTTATATTTAAGTCATGAATTTAAATACGAATTAGTTTAAATGAAGTTGTAACTTAAATTGAAATTCGAAATGATTTTGAAATCGAAATGAGATTAAGGCGAAAATGATTTTTGAAACGAAATCTTGCATTTGATAAGATACGATGATATTTGAATGGATTTGATTTTTGAAGCGAATATGATATTTTGATATCAATTATGAATCGATTTGAAATGTAAAAGAGCCAACAGTGTAATAATACGTAGTTATTAAAGAGACCGGGATCAGATATGGACATACTCTCTGTCGATACCGAAAACCACTTTAATAACTATTATACGCGGAGTGTTGATCCCGAATGAAGTGGATGGTTTGGTGAACGCGTTGACTGAAGAAAGAGAACGATATTGGATGACCCCTGACATGACTAAAACAGGAGCTGCGCCGGGCCATTGAGGTTCGCCACCTCTAGCGGACACACTTCTTCGATACCATGTCTATTACATTTGTGATGCGATTTGGGTGCACCCCTTGATTTGGGAATGTTGTTTCGTGGTGTTGGGGTAGCTGCTGGCTATGCTCAACATCAGTCCGGATCACGCAACTACTAGTATCCTAGTTGGTATCGCCTCATGTACCTTGTCATACTGATTATCCTATTCGCGACCACTATGTTATGTTTTGTGTTATACCTATGGGGTACCCTCTGATAACCACCAGTTTACGGTGGGGCTTACGGTGCTGTATAGACTATGACATTATAAAAATGTGTTAAGGGGGATTATGGTAATACCTTAACGCTATTTTGATACTTTATATTACTGATAGGCATTATCTACTTAGCGTACATTACTACATTGTAGATAGTTTAACGGATCCTTAAGAGATGGAAAATCCCGTAACATCTCTTGAGTTATTGCACGCACATTGACACTGGATATGAGATGTAAAACCCCGTAAACATCTCTGACGCCGTTACACTCATATTTATTTACGATTGATTTAACTTTCATAAGGATATTTTAGTCCTGACTCGAGTGTTTTGTCTTTTCATTACGCTCGGGTTAGTCCTGAGTTTTTCAGATTTTTGAAGATCTATTCTGGAGGATAAAGACGAAGATTTGGTATACTATTACTATTATTACCCTCGCATCATGCTATCTGCTGCATTATTTTAATTGTTCTGTTGTATATGTATAACTCTGATAAATGTTGTATAAATAATTGTCAAACTATAGTAAACAGCTTCATGAACTGTTTATTTGACTATTATATTTTATCGTTCCGCTGCGAGATTCTGTGTTGTTTCATTTCCTTTATTTCTCTTTCTTTTCTTTTCTTATTTACCCCAATAACCATCTGCCCTTTTGAATGGTCTGGAATCGGCATGTGTATTTGATCTCGGTTTAAACTGTCCAAAAAGGCGGGTCGTTAGAGTTGGTATCAGAGCTTTGGTTAAGCGATAACCTTAGCTTTGTGGGGTCTGACTCTTTATAAATAGGGTAGTAATACCCTATGATGAGTCGCTGAATATATATATATATATATATATATATATATATATATATATATATATATATATATATGAGAGAGAGAGCGTATTTGTTAGTGATATAAAATGTTTTATATTGTGTCGGTTGATTTGTTGAGTGGCTTATGGATTCTGGTCAATACGAGTAATTAACGTCATTGATAGGGATCTCTAAACACTTAAACAGAACAATTCGACATAATATTGTTTTGAAATTGGGTAAATGAAATAATTTTGCTCTAATTATATTTTGAATATAACGAAAACTTTCGGAAATTATTGTGACTTATCTAGCTTACGTGGTTGTTAGGAATGAAAATATAGGTTATTATCATTAATTGGATATTGTAATTTAATAAATAAGGTGAATTACAAAATGAACAATGATAAAAGACTTATGGAATGTTTTAAGAAAGAAAAATCCTATAAGAATATTTTATAAAGGTGACTTATAAATTAAAATAGATTTAAATTGGAAATATTAAATTTAAGACCTGGAGATTAAAAAAAAATTGGTTCTCAAAGTTTTGAAGAAATATATAGTAATATAGTTGGAAAATATTTATGGGAAATATTTTGAAAGGATTTTAAGAAGGAATGAATTCAGTACTCCTCTCTTATGTCGCTGGAAAATAATTCTGGTGATGACTGTGCAGCATCATCGACGTTCATTTTCGAGTCTCAAAGTGGGGGAGACTTCTAAAAAGCTTTGCTTTTCTTCGAAATTATTTTGGGTAAATGGGTTTTGGTTTAAACTCTAAAGGTATGATTTGTTATATAAAAAAAAGATATAAGTGTATATGTTTATTTCAAACGATTTGAAAAGAATCGGGCATTTAAATTTCTAAGTTATGTTAATTAGTAATTTTCAAATGAAATGTGAATAACCAGAATTTATAAAATAAGAGGATTAAGATATCTAAGCTTATTGTTTTGGGAAAACTTTAAAGTTGAAAGGTAAAGAGGATTTAAACAAATTAAATTTATGAACATTCTAATTAAGTAAAATGAAATTCTATAAATTTTTATAATAGCAAAATTACATTCTAATAACATATAACAAGACTTACCAAATGTTAAAAGTTAAAATGATGTTTTGGATATGTAATGAGATATTGTACAAATAAACAGAACCTGAAAATAATTGAAGTATACAAGTAAGGAAAACTCAAAAGGAATTAAAATGTACATAAATGGAAATTTTTGATTGTGATAAAAATTATATATACTTAAATATAGCATGAAATGTTGAATGGATAAATGGAACAAGTAAATGAACTTTAGAAAAGGCCATTGGGTCAAGCAATGTCTTTGTAAACTGGTTGTAGAATTAAATATAAATTTGCAACAAAAAAAAATATGTGAAGATAAATTTATAACTTTTGAGATAACTATAAACTAAGAAAAGTCATATATAAGAAGATTAGACTTTTATGGAAGGACTATAAATTAAAGTGACGATTAATAAAAGGTTCCGCAAATAAATTTGTTATTAACTAAAATTATGAAATTGAAGTAAATGTAAACAAAAGAATTTGGTATAGCTAAGAATCAATTGGAAAATGAAATTGAACTTAATTAAATTAGATAGAATGTTTAAAATGAACTTGAGTAAGAAAATTCTATGATATGATGTTTAAGAAAAGATAATGTTAAAGATTATGCTATGTAAAGAAATGAATATACTAACTGAATAATGGATTGTGAGTAATTAAGTGAAAAATATAAAAGCCAATTAAATAATTTAGTATAGATAAATTGGATAGAAATCCATTGGAAGGTAATACGTGAGTTGTACGTATATTATTTTGTTCGCATAACGATTTGATCCAAATTCGAGCAGAAAATTTCGAGATGATTTATATCGATCCAAGTTAGGATTTTCCACTCGATTCTCGACGGCGTACCCTGGATATGGATTTCTAGTTTGATTCTGGAATTCTCTATCATAGTATATGGCTATGCAAGGAGAGTAACAGTTTCCAATCAAGGAACCAAATCTGAGTCCGCACTAGAGAGTCGGGTGAACGATACTAGTTGGAAGTGAAATTGTGTGATCGAAAAAGCGATTAGATTAATATTGCTCACGGATGATATATGTACGGCTCACAGACTTAATTAAAGTTATATTGGAAATTTAAGATGCCGAATATAAAATGATTCTTTTAAAATTATATAACAGGATATATATATATAAAAGAGATAAACCAAATTGAATGTAAAATTAATAATTTGGTTATGTTGGGTATGATTTGGTTGTTACGTGATTGTTAGTTGATTGTATACAATTCATTAAGTGTTAATGAAATTAAAAGTAAATCATTGACATCAAATTGGAAGTTAAATGAATTTAAATAGAATTTAATTTGATTCAAATTGTAAGTGAACTAATGTAAATATAAATTAGTGAATGTTAACTAATTGAATTGAGAATGAATGTTAGTCAAATCCAACGTTAATGAATCAACTGTGATTAAAATTGAAAACTAAGTCAATATATATTAATCAGAAGTGAATTTATATTGATTGGTTATGGATTTGTTGGATGATAGTTGGATGATAATTGATTTGGTGGATGCATTTGTCGTTTTGTTGCATTCGCTCTGTTGGCACATGTAGTTGTTATGTTGTTATATTGTGTATATTGATATTATTTTCATATATGCATGTTTCTCATGGTTTGTTGAGTGTATAGTAGGTGCGGATTTCGCTTGCTTCACATTTGGAGCTCGCTTTCGCGCTATATTAGTCGTATATGCTCGCTAAAAATATATAAGGTACATGTTTAATTTGTCATTGGATTTGGTGATTTTTGATGAGCCACTTGGCTTTTGATTTTCTTTTGTTGGTTTGGGGCCCGTAGAGGCGTTTTGTAGCTGTACCGATCGAGCCGCGCAAAGGAGACTCTGCCGAATTTTTCTGTAAATCCGAGTGCTGGAAAATTTTTCGAGTTTTAAATTTTTTTATAACTTGTTTGATAACTAACTTTTAAGGTTAGAAAGCTATTCAGAGTAACTTAGTGGAAGCATAGTTATGACTTTATGAATGGAATTTCATTGTTTATAAGTTGGTAACTTTGAATAAAATATATGTACTGTTGAATTCTATACTTAGTTCCTTTTCCCTTCTTTTACCTTTTCGGGGACGAAAAGTTTTGAGTGGGGGAGAGTGTAACGACCCGTAAATTTTCGACAATTAAAATAGCTAATTTAAAAGATTTCGTGATTTAGTGTTAGGAAAAAATTGTAAGTCGTTTGGAATTATAATAACTAGAATGAAGTGCAACACATTTTATCTAAGTTAATTATTTATGAATTGAATGAAATCCCAAATCAATTGAAATTATAGGTAGTCAAAGGAAATTGAATGAATTTGTATTGTATAGGAAATTATGACGCTTGTTTGTAAATAATAAACTTATAAGTAATTAAAAGTTAACGGTGATAATTATTTAAGTTACCTATTCATTTAGTTAGTCGAATTGAAGGTGTGAACCAATTGCAATTGAAATGAAAGTTTATATATTAGTTGAGTGCATTATCTCTAACTGTAGTTAAATAATAATGTGGAATTCATTTGAGGTAATATAGTAAATCGACTGATAATGAAAATTTTATTTAAAAATCCAATATTGAAATCCGTTAAATATTGAACAATTAAATTGTTTAAATTTAATATTTGGAATTTATTGAATAATTGAACAACGGGAATTGAATAACTGTTTTAATGAAAATGGTTGTTCTATAATTTGAATTTGGTAAATTTTATAAGTTCGTTTTGAATATTTCAAAAGGTAGTGATCTAAGAATAATCAAATTTGTTAAAATTTAATATTACAAATGTTTGAATAATTAAATTCCGAATTTGATATGATTAATATGATATTGAAATTTAATATATGAAAATAGAGTGAATAATTGAAATTTGATTTAATATGATTCAAATTGGTTTCCAAAGTGAATGTAAGTTATATCGGGATTATGACAGAGTTAATAAGATATTTAAAATTGGAATTTATTGGATAATTGAATAACGGGTTTAATATGATTAAAAATGATTTGTAAAATTTTATTTTATCATATTAAAGTTAAATGATGTTGTAGAACTTTTAAAATCGAATTAAAAGTAAATTTGTGAAAATTGAATATTTTAATATATAATTATCGACTGAAGAATAGCCAATTTTTGAACAGTCTCAGAATTGGACGAAACTAGTTCCATTGGATCCGTAATAGTTTGTTATTATCGGATTTCAATTTTCGTAGCAATCAGAGTTTTCGTTTGACCGTGGCAGCTCGTAACGTATCGAAATTGTTTTAATATTAATTTGACGAGTTAAAATAGTCATTTTTCAAACAGTCTCGGATTTCTACGAAACCAGTTTCATCGGATCCGTAATGTGATATTATTGTATGATTTCAAATTTCGGGTCAATCGGATTTTCCGTTTGTCCAGGGCAAGCCAAAACGCATAGAAATTCGTTTAATCGGTTTAATTTAGATTTGATCGTTTATTGCCGTAACTTGCACAGATGGTCGAATTAGCTTTCGAAACCTGCTCCATTGTGTCCGGAACGCGGGATAAACCCTAGAAACGCCGATCACCGCGCGTAAATCCGAGTTCGAAAAATCCGGATTGAATAGAGTTCGTCGTTTCCTATAAATAGCCCCTTGTTCAAAATTTTCAACAGAAAATAAAAATAAAACCCTAGCCGCCGTTCGAAAATAAATAGCCAGAAATTCGCTCTCTTTTCTCCTTAATCTCTCTCAATCTATAAATAATTACCAAAAGTCTTCAACTAAAAGATTGTAACTAACATCGAGAGCTTCGAATTCGTACGGTTGAGATTGGATATGGTGGAGCGTGGAGGACCAGAGGGGGCTACGATGGCCGGCCGTTTGGCCTTGTATTGCGTGCAGTAGGGAGGGCTAAGCTTGGCCATACAGCGGTCGTGGGTGGAATCGGAGCTAGGCTTCGACGTGACGTCATCTGATCGAAGTGGAGACGGCCGAGGGTGGTCGCGAAATTTGAACGAAGTGGGCGGCTTTGGGTTTTTCTCTCGCGTGCGTACTGGAACGAACAAGAAGAAGGGGGAAAAGTTTTAGGCGGTCATGATCGTGAATTGCAAAATGAACGGCTATGATGATAGTAGGGTTTAAATTAAAAATGTAAGTTTATGTTAATTTATATAAAAATTTATCTAAACTTATAAATGTCATAACTTGTTCGTACGATGTCGGATTTTGACGAAACGAATTGCATTGGATTCGTTTTGTCGAGCACTACGCAATGGAACTGGATTGGAGTCGTTTGGAGCTAGTGAAAATTTCGTGTAAAATTAAACGCTCGTTTAATTTTATTCGAAATAAAACGCTGGAACTATATTGAAATCAAGGTGAGTGTTTTATAACGCTCACAACGTACTAAATATCTTTATGCTAGTTAAATTGACATTATGAAGTGTTATGATTTTTATTTGTCGTTGTTTGATAAAATTTAATTGTCATATAGATCGTCATTTGGATTAACTGTTGAAATTTAAATTGACAGTTAAATTGAAATTAAAATTGAATTGCGATTAAATTACCTGACATCGATAACTATGAAATTGCCATGAATTGTATTGTCTATTGGATGATTTATTTCGATGGATGCTATTGGTTGTTATTTAAATGTTTGGATGTTTATTTGCTTATATATATCCTGTTATGCATACATATGAAACTGTGATTTGATTTAAGTGATATATATTCATCCCTGACATTTAATTGAAATAAATAATTACTTGGCCATAGGATAGAAAATTATATACTGACAACGAATTGGCTAAATTAAAAATTTTGAAATCGTCGATTTGAAATTTAATTGAATGTTTTGATTTAAAAGTTATAAATAGAAATCAATTTATAGAAATCGAATTTATCGAAAAATTCAGTTTGGAATGTTGAAATAAATTTTGGTTAAAAGAAATTGTTAAATAATAAAGTTGAGACTTTGAAATTTAAAAATTTGGGTATGATTGAATTTCGAAAATTTATTTGATTTAAAAATTGAACATTATTTCTAACTTTTAGTATTACTACGTAAAAGCGATATAAAAATGATATTTTGGAATTGAGCTTGAAATTGAATCATATTTGAAATTTGGATTCAAACTTGAATATTGAAGGATAATTAAGTAAAAGTGGTATTAAAATGATAATTTGAAATTGAGCTTGGAATTGAATCATATTTGAAATTTGGATTCAAACTTGAATATTGAAGGATAATTAAGTAAAAGTGATATTAAAATGATAATTTGAGATTGAGCTTGGAATTGAATCATATTTGAAATTTGGATTTAAACTTGAATATTGATGGATAGTTTTGTAAGTGTTCTAAATGGATATTTTGAAAAACCAAGCTCCAAATCAATATAAATTGAAATTGAATTAATGAAAAGTGAATATAAAATTGAATAAATTTGAAGTCAAAGTTGACGTTGATTTAATCGAAATCGAAATCGAATCGGTATAAGGGAAATTGAAATTGTTTTGTATTGAGAAGTTATAATTGAAATGGTTTGGTTTTGAAGCTGTTTATTTTGTTTTCCAAATTTCTTAGTATATAAACCATTTTTGAATACTTAAACTATTTTAATCTATTTTAAATCTACTTAACCCAATTTAAATTATTTTAAACTAATTTATCTATTTCAAATCCATTTTAAGATTTTAAGTATTTTTAACTAGTTTTAATTCTTTAAACTACTTTTAAACTACTTAAAACTATTTTCTAAAATTCTAAGCTGGTCAATAAGGTGAAATGTTTATATTTAAGTCTTGAATTTAAATACGAATTGGTTTAAATGAAGTTGTTACTTAAATTGAAATTCGAAATGATTTTGAAATCAAAATGAGATTAAGGCGAAAATGATTTTTGAAACGAAATCTTACATTTGAAAAGATATGATGATATTTGAAATGGATTTGATTTTTGAAGCGAATATGATATTTTGATATCAATTATGAATCGTTTTGAAATGTAAAAAAGCCAACGGTGTAATAATACGTAGTTATGAAAGAGACCGAGATCGGATATGGACATACTCTCCGTCGATACCCAAAACCACTTTAATAACTATTATACGCGGAGTATTGATCCAGAATGAAGTGGATGTTTTGGTGAACGCGTTGACTGAAGAAAGAGAACGATATTGGATGACCCCTGACATGACTAAAACAGGAGCCGCGCCGGGCCATAGAGGTTCGCCACCTCTAGCGGACACACTTCTTCGATACCATATCTATTACATTTGTGATGCGATTTGGGTGCACCCCTTGATTTGGGAGTGTTGTTTCACGGTGTTGGGGTAGCTGCTGGCTATGCTCAACATCAGTCCGGATCACACAACTACTAGTATCCTAGTTGGTATCGCCTCATGTACCTTGTCATACTGATTAACCTATTCGCGACCACTACGTTATGTTTTGTGTTATACCTATGGGATACCCTCTGGTAACCACCAGTTTACGGTGGGGCTTACGGTGCTATATAGACTATGACATTATAAAAATGTGTTAAGGGGGATTATGGTAACGCCTTAACGCTATTTTGATACTTTATATTACTGATAGGCATTATCTACTTAGCGTACATTACTACATAGTTGATAGTTTAACGGATCCTTAAGAGATGGAACATCCCGTAAAATCTCTTGAGTTATTGCACGCACATTGACACTGGATATGAGATGTAAAACCCCGTAAACATCTCTGATGCCGTTACACTCATATTTATTTACGATTGATTTAACTTTCATAAGGATATTTTAGTCCTGACTCGAGTGTTTTGTCTTTTCATTACGCTCGGGTTAGTCCTGATTTTTTCAGATTTTTGAAGATCTATTCTGGAGGATGAGGACGAAGATTTGGTATACTATTACTATTATTACCCTTGCATCATGCTATCTGCTGCATTATTTTAATTGTTCTGTTTTATATGTATAACTCTGATAAATGTTGTATAAATAATTGTTAAAGTATAGTAAACAGCTTCATGAACTGTTTATTTGACTATTATATTTTATCGTTCCACTGCGAGATTCTGTGTTGTTTCATTTCCTTTATTTCTCTTTCTTTTCTTTTCTTATTTACCCCAATAACCATCTGCACTTTTGAATGGTCTGGAATCGGCATGTGTATTTGATAGTCGGTTTAAACTGTCCAAAAAGGCGGGTCGTTACATACACTATTCGCTACAAACGGTAATTATATATATTTCTTACCAAATAATTGTTTCTCATCTCTACAATCAATCTTTCAGTTGCCAAACATTTTTACTAAATGAATGTTTACTCTTTTACTAAACTTATTCATTCTTATTCTTTATTAGCATTTATTATTATAATCATCGTTATTAATTACATTCAAACAATGTCATTAAATACACCTGACGTATGTTATCATTTTTTTAATCTTACTGTAATACATGTTATTAGTAGAAGTTCAAATTAAGATCATAAACATATCTCTTAACATATGTTAACAAAATAAAATCATAAATTTTTATTATTCTACCACTTATATTCCTTACTACAATTAGCCTTTGGTATTCCTATCCATTAATTACACAAATAACATAGTTAATATTTGTTTGTCTTTCACTACATTAATACTTCTTTATACATCTTAGATTTGTATCAACGGTTATTTTTTTTAAAATGTGAATCTTGCAATTACGCGTATTAATTAAGGTTTAAACTCAATTAACAATGTTTCCTAAGTCCAATCCTTTTTTACCAAATTTGACGATCCCTAACCATTCATACTACATTCCCTATAAATGTAATATCAAATAGATTTATTTCAAATTAACGTACAACTTAATTTCCCTTAATTGAGATCTGAATCCCAAATTTTTATTTAACATACTAAATGAATAAATAACCAAAATAAAGGATCACCTGCTTACGTTCTTTCATTTATAAGTTTACTACTTGCCCACCCAGGTATAAATCCCATATATAACACTAATTAATTTCTAATAACACTGCATTATCCAATTATCATAAATTTGTTCAATATATACTCATTTTTATTTATAAATAATTTATGTTCTCTGTAAATTCTCATTCACTCTTCCGTTACTAAAATTACAAATCATTAAGTAACATTTCCTCCATAACAGTATTAAAATTACTTAACATTCAAGAGGACTTTATTTCAAATAAATTGATTGACGAATAAATTAGGTAATATATAATAATTGTTATTATACCCTTAAGATTTACGCTTGTTCTCTTCTATTTGGTTATAGCCTAAGATAATATAACCAATCTAACTCCATAAATAAAGTTATTTTATTACCGAAATTATACATAAATTTATTACCGTTTACATCCTACTATAAATCAATGTAACCATTAATACCACCCATATTCTCATTCCTTACATAATACTGATCTTATTTAATTACCATTAACTATCTATTTTGTACAATAACTAAATGTTTACATTTGTTACTTACATTTAGTTTTATAACCAAACGTATCACGCTTAAATAAAATGAATTGGAGTTTCATTTAGATTGTTGACAATTGACTTGTATTAGCATTGTTTCAGTCTAAATTTAGTTACCATTCCATTATAAAATTGCAATATTTTATTTCTTTCAATATTAACTCGTAAAAAAATATTAAAATAACAAAAATATAACATCGAAAATTTATGGGTCGTTACATATGTCCACTTTACATATTTATAATTATGGATTTGATAGAGGTTTAAAGAGAGGTTAAAGTTACTAGTTCAAGAGATTGATAGGTTCTTAATCCAAAAAATACCAAAAGTACTTCCTAGGTGACAATTATTTTGATAGATAGGAGATGAAGAAGATCCAAATTTTAAGGTTCTTCTTTAGTTGTTATAGGGTTGATATTTATAAGGGAAACTACTGCACATGTTTGCACGCTCAAGTTGTTTAAAGTCCTTATATAAGTCCATGGATGGTGTAGGGGAAATGCTCACCTAATTCCCAAGGTAGACCTCTTGATACTGAGAGATTTTGTTAGGTGGAAACCCAAATTTCTCCCTTGTGATGTTTTCCTATATCTTGCTTGTTGTCTTCTATAACGCCCCTAATTTTAATTTAACATTATTCAGGAGATTTAATTGGATAGATTAAATATAATAATGCAGTGGGATAAGGAGAGTGAGATTTTATAATCAAATTAGGTCATGCCTTAATGAATCAAGTAGTAAGATTGCTTCAAAACTTAAAAAAGAAAAGAATAAATGAGAAGGGAAAATTAAGAACAGAATCTTAGTTTATGCCCTAAAAACTTCCTGCCTCTTATTCATTTCTTAATTTACAATCACAAACATAAGAGAAGCCAGCCATAATCAAGGTAAAGATGGAGAAATTAATGGGTTCAAAAGGGAAAAAGCTTAGAGAAGCTAATCTCCATTGAATCTCAATCTCATCATCCAATTTAAGGTGAAAAATAGTTAACCGTCCATATATATTACTAATGTTTGATTTGGGTTTAGGATAATTTTTGAATTGATCATGACGGTATTATCATGTTATGATTGTTTATGGCATTTTAGATTGGATAATGATTTATGAAATTTTTATGAAATTATTCAGATGAGTTTCAGGGTAAAACCTATGTTTTCGATCCCTATTTAATTTGATTTTCTAGTATGCTATAAAAACCATTATTTTGGAGATAGGTTATTAATTTCATAATTTTCTGGGTAAACGAATATTTTATGAATTTCCTGTAGAGGAAACAGTATTTATTTCGGGTTTTAATTATTCAAAAAATTAAATAATTATTTTGGCCTAAAAATTTTTGAACATAAAAATATATGTTACGTTAGATTTTAGTGGTTTCGGCGTTTCCATGTGATTATGCATTACTACGAATTTATTATGCTGGATGAGCGTTTAAATTGATAACTAATTAGCGATGTTAATTAATTAAGTTGGTCCATGTTTTTGGGAAGGTAAACTTTATTTCGGTAAATTCTGAAGAGAAAACATATAGTTTTGGTTCCAACCAATCAAATTTTGATAATAAACAGGAAGCTAAAAAAGAAATTTCTTTAAAAAGAAAGAAAACATTTTTATAATAATTACAACAATGCTACAGATATGCGGCATCTCCATGACGTCCGGTGTTCGTCGACGGAAATTCTATCGGATTAGAAAACCGTCGAACGAATTTTGAAATAAAAATAACCGCAAGCGCATGGTGTACGAATGTAGCACGTGGCGAATACGGGTCGATCCATAGGGAATTGTTGATTTTAAAATTCTATACAATCAAATTAAACCAAAGTCGAGAGTGATTAGCTAAAAAAAAATGATAAAAACAAGCAAAACAAAATTGATAAAAATATGAGAGTGTTAAGACAATTTAGAGGCAATTTCCACTCTCTAGATCACATAAATCAACAATTTGAAGTTATGATCTCTCTTTTCTAGTCATTAGTGAATTAGTTGATGTGCTTATCATAAGTATGGTATATTTGTGCCATTAATTAGCTCAATATAAACCATCAAACTATAACACAACCACTAATACACTTTTAAATTTCATAAAATATGACAACAAAGTTGAAAGCAAAATCTATTTTAAGCATGGCCTATTAACCATTAATTAGAAATATAAGCCATCAAATTTTAATTTCAACAATCACTTCCTTGCCATAATCATATGTAAATGAAGAGGCAATTTGTGTTTTGTTTGTTTACGTATAGCCTATTTGTTATGAGCAACATAGACTATCAAATTCAAAGCTAAACAACATCATTAAACCACTTCAATCATTCTCATTAAGCACAAAAAGAGAGCATAAACATCAAAATGTTGGATCTACATACTAGAGAGCTTCATTACCCCTAAATTGAAGGGATTAAGCTCTCATATTTGTTATCATATGAACAAATGTAGAAAACAACATTAAACAAGAAGAGAGAAAGAGAGCAAAATGAAAAGAAAAATTATTCTACTTGCATAAAATAAAAGAGATCTATACTAGAACAAGAAAGAAAATAAACAAGAAAAGAAAATGAACATGTAATTAAAAGGAAACACTAAATAACATTGCATAAAAAAAAATATGAAGAAAAATGTCTAAGTAGCCATGAAAAGAGAAAGAGAGCTTTCTTTTATTTTCTAAACTAAAACTAACTAACTAAGAGGTAGATCTACATGAAACATAAGGGGTATTTATACAAGTGTTAAAACCCTAATTCATTTTTTTGGGAATGCACAAAATGCCCCTTAGGAAGTGTGGAGGCCAAGTTATCATTAACATTTCTTAATCCCCCATTAAGTGTACATGAAGCCATTAAGTCCAAAAGCATATGCATTAGCCTTTAATTTGTACATTAAGGTAGGTGGGTAGGTGGGTAGGTGGGGTCCTCCATGATCTTCACTTTGAATTATTTCCATCTTCATTTCTTTATATCCATTTTGTGCATGCATGTTTCTTCATGAACCCACTAATATGAGAAGCTAAATTCCTACAAAATATTATAGAAATTTCCAATTAAATTCTTTCAAATTAATATACAGGCACAAATGGCCATTTTGCCCTTATATGAAGATGAATATGTAAAAATTTGGAATTAATATGAATTTTGGTTAAAACAAGTTAAAATACCCAATATGATCATTTATTTAATTTAAATAGAATAAATATGGTGGTAAAAATATGCACATTTACGTGCACATCAAATACCCCCACACTTATCTTTTTATTCGTCCTCGAATAAACTAAAATAAGATAAATCCGTTTTCGTAGGAAGCACGATTGCATTGAGCGTATGCAACAAGCCGTTAAACCTCTGGGTGTCCCTAGTAGGACGAGTGTTGTCTCGTGAGGGTTTTCAGCGGATACTACCCACAAAATCCAAATGCGGAATGAAAATATTTACAAACGAAGGATTTATTTTTAAATCGACACAATTAAGTTAAATATAGGTTTTGGTTATTATCTTGAAAATTTAAGACATTTACTCGTCAAAATTTCCAACAAAAATCCAGTTATCATAACAAATAGACAATAGTTTAACTTATTATTTAGGTTAATAACACAGTGTAACTATGAAATGGATCCTTAGTTGATTATCAAAGTTTATCAAAGTGGTATTTTCATTTCTTTTCAATAACAAATCAAATCAAATAAGTAAAAATAGTGCTAGGATTTCAATTGCTTGCTCTCTCATTATTTGCAAGAAAAATTACACACCTAGCTCAGATAAACTGAGGCCAGATATACCACCCATGCACTGCCTTCCGGGCTTATGTGAGGGGAGTACAGAGCATGACGAGTGCACACACTTTCGTGCATACACCTATCGACCGTAGGTGGTTTTTATTATGTTTATTTTTTTTACATGTGCTCCATACATGCATAACCGTGAGGACTTTTAAATGAGTATGAAAGCACATAACCAAAGATTCCAAGTAATTCACCCATGCATAACCGTGAGGACTTTTAAATGAGAGTGAATACTTTGGATGTTATTTTTTTAAGAGAGAGAGATTTTTGCAAAATCATCTTAGCACCATTTAACTTAGAAGACAAAAAAAATGTTATATCCTTTACTTTAAATTCACCACTTTTAAAACAAAGATTTTCAATTAGGATGTATTTCATAATTAACACGTATGAATCTTCCTATATACTAGTTAAACCATTGTTATTTATAATACAACTTCATTTTTATTTTTGTTAAGAGAAATAAATATTCAATAATTTCAATTTAATAAACCAAAACCATATATTTATCATATAGTGTTTCTTTAAAAATAAATCAAAAACGCTAAAAAAAGAAAAATTCTTCTTTTGTTTTTGGATTTTTTTTGAGTTTTTGGAAGAAAAACGAAAAATTAATCCTGAAAAATCAAGAAGAAGATGAGTCTCCCCCCACACTTGATTTTTACTGTGTCCCTACAGTCAACCCAAGTGAAAGGAACGATTATTATTATTTACATGAAAATGAAATGTATTTACACGACATTAGAAAGTATATTGCCAAAAAGTAAATGAAACGGTCTTCCAAAGACCGATTCATTTGTCTCGTCAAGTATACGAGACAAAGCCTAAGCTCGAAAAACCAAACCGTAAAAGATTTCAAAATTGAACGTTGATTTGGAAAAATGAATGTCGTTTTATTAAAAATCGTACGTGTTGTTTTATTGTCGATGATTTTTGGGGTCGATAAAACAATTGATTGAAGTTCAAGTTTCTTTTCACCAAATTCAAGCTTATCATCGATTTCAAAATCAAAATGATGATTCAAATTGTCCCCTTCAGAGTTTAACGATCAAAAAGTCCATAAAACTCATGTTCGTGAAATTCGACTTCCTTTGTTGGATTATCAACAACTTTATTGCATAAATCAAGTTCAAAATTCAAAGTTATCGTATTCAAATTTTTAGAAAAAGGAAGATCGAAATTTAAATCGAGTTTCTCACCCTCAAAAGAATTGAAATCCAACTCAATTACCAAATTTTCAACAACTTCGTTAAGATCATCATTTTCCATTTCAAAAGTTGTTATTTGAAAATCGTTGATTTAGGTAAAAGATTGATTACCGCTTGACTCGTCACATGTTGGGATTTGAGTACGTTTATCACATTGATTCAAATATGTTTCGAACACCAAATCCATGTGATCGTTGTACATTTCATTCATTTGTTCAACAAAGTCATATTTGTGATTATTAACTTGAAAACTTTCGATTTGGACTTGTTGAGGACAAGAATCGTTAATTTCAATAAACGGTGGATTTGATTCTTCCGAAGTTGGGATTTGATTATGATTTTCACGAAAAGTTTTGTATTTCTCAAGTAATAAATCCTCGTTATCTTCTTCCATTTGGTCAACAAAGTCAAATCCATGATTATTAGTTTGAAAATTTTCACTTTGAATTTGTTGATAACCAAAGTTTTCAATTATATCACGATCGAGATTATTCCCATTGCCAAAATTATATGAAAATTGGTTCACATTTTCGTCTTTATTTTGAAATTTATTTTGAAGCTCGAAATTGAATTGGTATGGGTTATACTCGAAATCATTTGAATTTTGAAGTGAATTCAAATTTTGATTATTTTGACTTGAACTATTGCACAAATATGAGTTACACATATCGTTTATACTTTGATTTTGTTGTGTAGAGAGTTCAAGTAAAAATGAAATGTTGTTTTCGAGATTCGAGGGTTGGTCATCGTTTTGAAAACTTTGTTGTTCAAAATTCAAACTGTTTAAAGAATAGTTGTCGTTAAAATATCCATAAGAATTTAAAGTGAAACTATATGGATTATATTGATTTTTGCAACTATCGCAAAATTCATGTGAATATGGAAATTCGGACATTTTGAAGAATGTTTTGGGTTTTATTTTATAAAGGAAAAATATCTACAAATAAAATTTATTTTTCAAAAGGAAAATTGATTTTTTTTTGGTTTTTCAATTTTTTTTTTGTTTTTGAAAAGGTTTAAAAAAAAATTGGATTTTGGTTTTTCTAAATTTTTTTGGATTTTTGAAATTTCAAAAAAAAAAGGATTTAAAAATTTCAAAGGAAAAGGAATATATACAAAAAAAAATTAGTTTTGGATTTTGAATTTTTTCTTTTGTTTTTTTTAAAATATGCATGGACTAATGCAACTAATGAATGCAAGGTTTTAATTACAAATGATTTATCCTAAGTTAACCCAAAATTATATAATCACAAACTGTCTTAAATAAACAAGATAGCTGTCAGCCAGGTAACGGCAGGATTTATCGGTGCACCACGAATCACCATAGCAATGCAGCCGAAGGTTTAAGTACCTTCAGAGGAACAACCACTATAATATTTACGAATCACCGTAATATTTATAAATGGTCATTACTCTGCCGTAGCCTAGACACCGAGAAATTAAATTGTTCAAAGATGACAAATTGTCAATATACAATTTAGTGTTGATGATGTCTAACTGTTATTACTAAACAAAATTTTAGAATGAAATGCAAAGCAGAAATTAAACGTGTATTAACAATGCAACTACGATGATTTTCTTTTGATTTTTTTTAAAATGCAAATGCAAGCAACCAACAATGCAATTCAAATAAAACTAGAAATGAAAGCAAAATTTTTTTTAGCAAGCAGAGCAATTTATTTTGGCTAGCGAAGGAAGCAATTTTTAGCAAGCTATTCTTCCTTTATTTCCTGCTTTGGCAACCTAAAAATTAAAAACTAAGATATAAACAATAATTTTTTTTTGTTTTTTTTGAAAGGAAACTTAAAAGTAGGGTTTTACTTAAAAAAATTTGCTTTTTTTTATATATATATGTCTAAGGAAAAAAACTAAAATAAAGGAAAATAAAACAGAAATGAACTAAACCAAAACAATTAAAACTAAATCAAATGAAAACAAAGTCAAATAAACACAATATTTTTTTTTCTTGTTTTTTTTTGAAACTAAAACTTAAATGAAGAAAAGAAACTTAAAAACAAAGAAGTAGATTTTAGAAACTTTTTTTTCCTTTTCAGAACAGAAGGGCCCGGCCCAAAAAAAATTAAGAAAAGCCCAGACTCACGACTTCACAAACCGACCCAATTTCCTATCAACTACAATTTTCCATCGAATTCACGAATCTAACAAAAAAATGTATTCTCAATCCAAATTCAAATCATATCAACTACAATTTCCAGAAGTGAAAGTAAGTCATGATCAGGCGATGGTTGTATTGTTCGAAGAAGGTGGACTGGAATATAGAGATTTGGAAATAGGGGATGGGCGGAGTTCGAGTTGGCTATGGGGTTGTGGTGGATTCGATGTCGAATTGAAGGTGGTTGGAGTATGGGCTAGCGGTTGTGGATTTGGTAGGTCGAGGCGGTGATTTGCAGAGAGTTGGAGATATGAAGCAGTCCGTAGGGATTGGGGTGGTTGGGAGCTTGAGTTGTGCTTTGCTGTTCAGTGGACGTGGTGACGATTGAAGTGTGGGCGTTGCTAAAGGCGATGAAGGGGGAGATGGACAGTGAAGAGGAAGTTGTGAATTGTAGTGTTTGGTCACAGGTTGGTGGTAGTGACTGTGAAGTATTGGGTGAAGTGGTAGTCGATTCAGTGGGTGACTGCAAGGGAGGCAGATGGTTGCGCTTGAGGTAGGAGGTTGTGAGTGAAGGGACTTGGAATGACCGCAAGGAAGTTTGATGGTTATTGGAGAGGCAGAAGACAGTGACTTGGAATGATGCAGAGGAGGTTGACTTGGATGAAATGTGGGTGTTGAAGTATCTCTGGTAGGAAGATGCTCTGGTGATGGTGGTTTGTCTGCGTATGTATGCACAAATGCACTGTGATGTTGGATTTTCTGTTTGAAGGAATTATGTAGGAAGTTTGAATGTGGAGTTGTGTGTGGCAACAGTGGATGGAGTGGCAATTTTGTGCTTGTTGAAGTAACAGTGGTGAGGTTATGTTGTGACTGTGGAAACTGGAAGTGAATGGCACTGGCGATGTGGTTTGCAGAAGGTGAAGTAGGGTGATTGATGAAGAAAATGAAGAGGCAGTGAATGATTTGCAATGTTGTTGTGGTTGATGGTGAAGGTGTAGTAAGAGGAAGGTTTATGCAGTAGTAGAAGTTGATGAAACTGATGGTACAAGTGGATGTTTGTGAAATATGCCAGTGATGTGGTAATGGAGGATTGATTATAGTGTTATGGTAGTCTAGAGAAATATGTCGAGGCTAGAGGAGTGCACAGGTGGAATGATGGTGTTGATGAGTTGCTGGAGTGGTTCGTGGCAGTGGAGGGTATTGTTTGTATGAGTTCAGGTGATTTGTATGGATTTGGCGAGGAGTTTGTTGTTGTTGGTCAGTGGAAAGAAGTGGTTGATGGTGCTAATGTGTAGCAATGGCTATTGTCGGATTTGGGTGAATGGATGGGTGGAAGGAGTTAGCAACAGTGAACTGTCTGAGGAAGGTGTATGTGCACAGTTGTAACTGGCAGTAAGAAGAAGGTGGTCGTTACAGTAGTGATGTGCACAGAAACTGTTGCACAGCGTTAATTTTTTTTTTTTAGGAACAGATTATGTACAAAAATGCAAATGATATGTAATTGAAAAACTTGCAATCCAAATGTAAACAAAATTGAAGTGAAATGAAATGCAATGTTCGTTCTTTTTTATTAATATGATATGCAATGCAAATAGACGATTAACAACAAGCAAACAAATTAAATGAAAGAACAAACCACACAAGCAACAAATTTTATTTTTTAAATTGCAAACACACAAAAACAAAAAACACACAAAAATCAAAGAAAAATAATCTGAAGAATAGAAAATAAAATCAAACAAATCCCCGGCAACGGCGCCAAAAACTCGTTCATCGACGGAAATTCTATCGGATTAGAAAACCGTCGAACGAATTTTGAAATAAAAATAACCGCAAGCGCACGGTGTACGAATGTAGCACATGGCGAATACGTGTCGATCCATAGGGAATTGTTGATTTTAAAATTCTATTCAATCAAATTAAACCAAAGTCGAGAGTGATTAGCTAAAAAAAATGATAAAAACAAGCAAAAGAAAATTGATAAAAATATGAGAGTGTTAAGACAATTTAGAGGCAATTTCCACTCTCTAGATCACATAAATCAACAATTTGAAGTTATGATCTCTCTTTTCTAGTCATTAGTGAATCAGTTGATGTGCTTATCAATAAGTATGGTATATTTATGCTATTAATTAGCTCAATATAAACCATCAAACTATAACACAACCACTAATACACTTTTAAATTTCATAAAATATGACAACAAAGTTGAAAGAAAAATCTATTTTAAGCATGGCCTATTAACCATTAATTAGAAATATAAGCCATCAAATTTTAATTTCAACAATCACTTCCTTGCCATAATCATATGTAAATGAAGAGACAATTTGTGTTTTGTTTGTTTAAGTATAGCCTATTTGTTATGAACAACATAGACTATCAAATTCAAAGCTAAACAACATCATTAAACCACTTCAATCATTCTCATTAAGCACAAAAAAAGAGCATAAACATCAAAATGTTAGATCTACATACTAGAGAGCTTCATTACCCCTAAATTGAAGGGATTAAGCTCTCATATTTGTTATCATATGAACAAATGTAGAAAACAACATTAAACAAGAAGAGAGAAAGAGAGCAAAATGAAAAGAAAAATTATTCTACTTGCATAAAATAAAAGAGATCTATACTAGAACATGAAAGAAAATAAACAAGAAAAGAAAATGAACATGTAATTAAAGGGAAACACTAAATAACATTGCATAAAAAAAATACATGAAGAAAAATGGCTAAGTAGCCATGAAAAGAGAAAGAGAGCTTTCTTTTATTTTCTAAACTAAAACTAACTAACTAAGAGGTAGATCTACATGAAACATAAGGGGTATTTATACAAGTGTTAAAACCCTAATTCATTTTTTTGGGGAATGCCCAAATTGCCCCTTAGGAAGTGTGGAGGCCAAGTTATCATTAACATGTCTTAATCCCCCATTAAGTGTACATGAAGCCATCAAGTCCAAAAGCATATGCATTAGCCTTTAGTTTGTACATTAAGGTAGGTGGGTAGGTGAGGTCCTCCGTGATCTTCACTTTGAATTATTTCCATCTTCATTCCTTTATATCCATTTTGTGCATGCATGTTTCTTCATGAACCCACTAATATGAGAATCTAAATTCGTACAAAATATTATAGAAATTTCCAATTAAATTCTTTCAAATTAATATACGCGCACAAATGGCCATTTTGCCCTTATATGAAGATGAATATGTAAAAATTTGAAATTAATATGAATTTTGTTTAAAACAAGTTAAAATACCCAATATGATCATTTATTTAATTTAAATAGAATAAATATGATGGTAAAAATATGCACATTTACGTGCATATCATCCGGCGTCAGCAATAGGCCGTTTCACTTTACAATTGTAAATGATATCCGAATAGGCGACATTGACATGAAGCAATGCTGTGATATTTATATTGTGAGTATGTGACGCACCAAGTCATGCATTAGATATCGTCATTATGGAAAAACCGCATCTCATAGGTATAAAATATATTGATGCCATGATTTTTTTAATACTGACATCATGTACTTTACGGCATAATAGCCGAAGTGCCATGCTTTTGACATTCTTAAATTAATGTTGCAAGTACTGCTTTTGTTTTAAGATTTTGATGCCGAGGTTCATTGATGTCGACGTCCCATAATTCATTGTTTTCGCCAACAACGTCGTATGGCATTGATGTCGTATTTCGTTTATGTTGATAATAACGCCTTGCAGGCCGAGCTGTCATGTTTCTATATTAATTAAAGCTATGCTTTCAAGGTAGATATCATATATCTAAAGTACATCAACAACCTTGTATTTTGACATAAATATTATATATATACTTAAGTTAATCTAAGTTTTGTTTTCTAACCTTGCGTAGATGGTTGACATCGTTATTATGGCATGAATGTTGTAAGTCTTCTTTTTCTGTATTAATGGCAGAAAGCATTATGCTTTATGATTTCGACATTATTCATTAGTGATACCTATGTTTTATATTTCTTTATGCCATAAGTTTATGAATTCAAAATTATTCATTAGTGATACCTATGTTTTATATTTCTTTATGCCATAAGTTTATGAATTCAAAATTATTCATTTAGGATAATAGTGTATATTATATTTGACTTTCCATTTATTTTATGATTCCGACATCATTTATATTGGGGATACCAATGTGTATTATCACAACGTCTTATATGTTTATGGGTTTGTCACCTAATTAGGGATACCAATTGACATAGTTTAGGCACATGAGTGAATATTATAAAATAGTTTAAAATTGATAAATTATTGGTTCATGGTCATCCTAGGAAAACTATGGAATATGTGATGGATGGTCCACATAATACCTAGGATGGATTGTCTCTATATGGTTAATGAAGGATTCATAATCATCCTAGAAAAACTATGATATGTGCGATGAAAAGTCCACATAGTTTAGAATAAATGAAACGTGTGTAATGGATAGCCCATATAATTTCGTTAGTTAAACCGTGTGTTATGAGTAATCAATATGGTAGGGGCAAATAATCCATTTATTGTACACATGTGAGATGGATAGTCCACATAAATATAAGACGGATAGTCATTTGAAGTTAAGGCAGATAGTCGGATGAAATTGAGACAAATAGGAAAATAAATTGGGATGGGTAGTCCATGTATGTTGCATGACAGTAAATGTTATTCACTACATTCTAACCATTGTGGACACAAAAGCTCAATATATGGTTGATATGCTTTGGATAAGATACTAGTGAGGAGAAAGTCCATTCAGCTCAGTGGCATGGTCTTATTTGATAACTATTTTGGTTTGAGGTAGTAAGTTATTATTCACACCAGACTATTTGTCTGACCTAAGATTCTTTTTCCCCTTAAACTTTAAGGTGCTCACTTGAGTAGGCCAAGAATAAGGGTTTTAGGTTTTTGAGGTTACACGAATAAGCTTTCGAAGATGTACATGATGCAAGCTAGCTATTATTAGGAGCTTATATTTTTCCACTGTGTTGGTTACTTTATTTGAACAGATTTAATGACATAAGTTATAATGGTCAAGTATTAGACTCTGATCAACCAACGGGCATCTTCATATGTCACTCCAGGAGCATTTTGTAATAATTATATTCTCTTTAAATGTGGGATTGCGAATGGGATTATGTGATGAATATGAATTTTAATTTATGTGATAAAATAAGAATGTTTACTATAGAAATGTGTTTTAAAAATTTCAAGTTCTTATGCTTCTGGTGTTGCTAATATGATTAAAATAACCATATTTTGTCACCAGAAATTATTATTGTGGATGATTGTAGTATCTGTGGCGCTATGTTTTGGGCCACAAAAAAGGTGATGTTAAAGTCTGTTGTCAGAGCATAGGTTTATGTAAAACTTAAAAGACCAAAAGGGTTTTCAAAATATAATCCAAATGAATTTGAGAATTAGATTGGGGTACGGGATTGCTATAATAACGTACTTGTATTTTCTATATATAGTATGTATTCTCCCAACTCTCTTAGACTATTCTTCTGTATCTTATTAAGGCTTTTATGCTGATTACGAGAAGGCAAGATATGGAAGCAGCAAACGGAGGAGTGAATCTATATAGAGGAAGCACTACAACAATGGAAATGTTCGAAAAATACCAATGTAGGTGCCGGAACTACACCAGTAAATATGGGGACTATGTATCAGTTCTTTATCAACATGATGCAAGTTGAGCTGCTATTTTTTTAGATGGACGGAATATTGCTAATGTAGCAGAAGCTAATCCCGTAGTGCCAATGGGAAATAATTATGCCAAGTTGAACTGTGATTATACTAGTCTTAGAGGAAAGCCTTTTCACGAAACTAAGGATACTATAGAACTATAGAACCGACTAATGCATTGTGAGAGGATTTTTGCTGATCTAGGACTGAACGATGAGCAGAAGATGAGATTGGCATCAAGGCAGTTGCAAGGAGCAACACTATACTGGTGGAATGGGTAACCGTAGCTATACCAGAAGAGGAATTGACTTAGGTTGAATTTTGTAGGAGATTTGAGGAGTGGTTCCTATCTGAAGTACCCAAGTCAACCTTGCTTAAGAAATTTTCTGATTTGATGCAAGGGACATGCCCATGCTGAGCATGCTACTAACGTTGATGATTTATCCAGGTATGAATATGATACCATTGATATTGTGGTTAAGAGGAACGGAAATTTTATCCGAGGGCTAGAACAAGAGATTGCTAGGTTGACTATGTCAATCTAAGGGATCCATCGAATATAGTGGTGGAGATGGTAATAAGGAATGAAGAAATGCTTTCAATTGTTGGAAAAGATAAGAAGGTGGAAGACCATAGTTCTTAGAATAAGAAGGGAAAGTTCTTCAAAGGGAATAGAGCTCGGAAGGGTGGAGAAACCAAGAAAGGAAAAGCGGATGTTATTTATTGAAGTGCGATAAGAAGGGGCACTATGCTAATGAGTGTCGTTCTAATGTTAGTAAGACAGTTGTGGTGAAGAAGAATGTGAAATGCTTCGACTGAGACTAGATGGGGCATTATAAGAATAAACGTCCAGAAGCAGCCAAGGCGGAAAATGAGAAGGTCATTGCTTTGGTTCCATCATCTTTTAGGCAAACAGCAAAGGGGAAGGGAAAGGCTGCGATGGGAGGTACGTTTTGATTCATGTCATAACTGATAGTGTATTATTTGATACTAGTTCATCACATTCTTTTATCTCTCAGTGTTTGGTAGATACGTTAGAATTAGAACCCTCATACTTGCTACTTCCTTAAGGGTCATGAATCCAATAGGAGGGTATGCAACTCTTGGGATGAGATGTGACCATCTAGAATCTGAATTGTTAGGTCATACTTTTTCCTGCGGTTTGTTTGTGTTTGAATTTGTAGGATTTATGATTACTTTGGGTATGGATTGATTGGGCAAATCATGCTAGGTTATTTTTCCAGGATAGGAAGATATCATTAAGACAACCTAATATTAGCGATCGGATTATATACTCCGTTAAGAATTTGAGTTAGATTTTTATGCTTTATTAGGTGCAATAGAGGTGGAAGATAAGTTGAGTCAGGTTTTAGTTGTAAGAGAATTTGCAGATATTTTTGAACTATCTACAATATTACCACTGAGGAGAGCTATTGAGTTTAGAATTGACCTTGTATCTAGAGCCGAACCCGTAAGTAGACAACCTAGCAGACTAATACCTACTGAGATGAAAGGGTTAAAGGTGAAGCCAATGGACTTAGAGGGAAAGAGTTTTAGTAGACTAAGTAGTTCACCTTGAGAAGTAGTTGTGGTTTTTGTGGAGAACTCGGATGGGTCATAGAGATTGTGTATTGATTATTGGAAGCTGAATGGAAAGACGATAAATAATATATATCCTTTACCGAGAATTGATGATTTGAGTGGAGCCAATGTATTTTCTCTATTGGATTTGATAACAGCGTTCCATCAATTGAGAGTGACAAAAGACAGTATTCCATTGATGGCCTCTCGAACAAGATATGGTACGTACGAGTGGTTAGTATTGCCATTCGGATTGACTAATACGCCTGCTTTCTTTGTGGTCTTAATGAAAAGTGTTTTTCGAGAACACTTGGGTAGTTTCACGTTGGTGTTCATTGATGACATTTTGATATATTATAAGGATTAAAGAGGTCATAAGGTTGATCGTAGAATAGTGCTTGGGACATTTAGGTTACAACAAATAAAAATGAAGTTTCCGAGGTGTCATATTTGGAAGATAGAAGTGAAGTTTCTTTGTCATATAGTTTCAAAAGAAGGGTTTTCTATGGATCCAGCTAAGACCGAAGCTATAAATAATTGGAAGAGATCAGAGATGGTGATCGAGACAAAGAGTTTTCTTGGACTAATTGGCTATTACCGGAAATTCATCAAGGATTTCTCTCGAATAGCATCGCTTTTGACTAAACTAACCAGAAAGGACGTAAATTTTATTTGGTCTGGTAAATGTGAGGGGGCATTCCAAAAGCTAAAATATTTATTGCCTAATGTGCTCGTGTTAGTTAAGCTAGATGGTAACCCGGATTTGGTGGTGTATACAGGTGCATGTGGAACCGGATTAGGTGTTATATTGATGTAGAGAGGTAAAGTGATTGCCTATGTTTCTTGACAGCTTAAACCATATGAAGTTAGGTATCTCACTCATGATTTAGAGTTCACAACGGTGATCTTTTCTTTGAAGTTTTGGAGTCACTACCTCTTAGTAGAAAGATTTGAATTGTTTACAAATCATAATTCATTGAGGTATTTAATCTCTTAGAAAGTGTTGAATGTGAGACTGTAGAGACGGCTAGAGTTTTTAGCAGCGTATGATTTCAGTATCGAGTATACGCTAGGGAAAGGAAATAAAGTTGTTGATGCACTTAGTAGGAAAAATTAGAATATGGTGTTAGCTATGATAGCGAAATGGAAGAATTTAGAAACATTGACTGCTTGTGGTTTGTAGTTAAGATCGACTGCTAGTTCTAGTCGAGAAACTACCATGTTGTCATGTTTGGAAGTTCCACCAGTGATGATCGAAAGGATTGCTACTAAGCAGAAAGATGATCCATCACCAACCGAAAAGTTTAGAAGGCTTAAAAGTGGAATATATATTGATGATTTAAAGGATTTTATTCTTGACCATAATGAATGTTTGAGAAAGTAGGGACGATTTTGTGTCCCAAATGTTGGTGACCTAAGGAAGAAAGTTCTTAGGGAGTATCATCAGTCGAAGTTTGCTATTCATCATGGAGGAACTAAGATGTATTAAGATATGAACAAAAGTTTCTTCTAGGACGGTATGAAAAGGACAATAGGCTTATGGGTAAAGCAATGTTTCAATTGCCAGAAAGTGAAGGCCGAGCATCGGAAACCAAGTGATTTGCATCAGCCTTTAAATATACTAGTTTAAAAATGGGATTCTATATCCATGCACTTTATTAACGGGCTGCAAAGGTCAAATAGAGGAAATGAGAGAATTTGGGTTATAATGGATAGACTGAATTAAAGTGCACATTTCATTCCCGTTAAGTCGACTAGAACAACACCTGTGTGGGCCAAATTGTTTATTAAGGAAATTGTTAGACTGCATTGGATTCCTAGTATTATAGTCATTGATAGAGATATTTTGTTTCCTAGCGAGATCTGGAAGAGTCTACATGAAGTGTTAGGTACTAAGCTTAAGATGAGTATCGTTTATCACCCATAGACGAATGGCTGGCAGAGAGAGTGAATCAGGTACTTGAAGATTTGTTAAGAGATTGTATACTAGATTTGGAGGGTCGAGGAAGGCCATTTGCACTTAGTTGAGTTTTTCTATAATAATAGTTATCAAACTAGTATAGAAAAGGCACCTTTCAAAGCTTTTATATGGAAGGTCATGCAAATCACCAACATCGTGGTTGGATTTTTAAGATAGATTGGTTCCTAATCCAGATACAGTGAGAGAAGTCATGGAAAAGATTGATTTGATCTGGATAAGGATGAAGGATGCTCAGTCTAGGCAGAAACTTTACGTAGATAAGAGGCATAAAGGGTTAGAGTTCTCGATTTGAGATCATGTTTTCTTTAAGGTATCACCAATGAATGGTGTGGCATGATTTGAAAAGTCAGGGAAAATGACACTTAGATATGTTGAACTGTTCCCCATAATAGAGAGGATTGGGTTACCGAGTAGTTTGGTAGGAGTCCATAATATTTTTCATGTTTCTCATCGTAGAGAGAATGTGTACGATCTAGGGACTGTTATTTCTCTGATTGCTTTGGAAGACTTAGTGGTAGAACCTATTTGACTTTTACTAGCCAACCAACTCTTGTTGTAGTGAGAGATGAGAAAAAGCTAAGGAACAAGATATCCATATTAGTGAATATATAGTGGAGTGATAACGACAAAGACTGTACTTGGAAAATAGAGGATAGGACTAGGATACTTATTCAGAGATGCTGCGACAGTATATTCTACACTTGTTATATGGAGTGTATTGTTGGTAGGATATACTAACATTGTTGTCACAATTGTTTACATGTTTGATAGAGGATAGGACTAGGGAGACTTATTCAGTGATGCTATGATGGTATGTTCTATACTTGTTATATGGAGTGTATTGTTGGTAGGATATACTACCATTGTTGTCACAATTGTTTGCATGTTTGATATGCTTATTATGTAGTCATTACCGAATTTTGAGAATGAAATTCTTTAAGGAGGGAGCCTATAACACCCAAAATTTTAGTTTAACATTATTTAGGAAAATTAATTGGATATATCTAATAGAATAATGTAGTGGAATAGCGAGAGTGAGATTTGATAATTAAATTAGGTCGTGAATTAATGAATCAAGTAATAAGATTGTTTTAAAACTTTGAAAACAAAATAATAAATGAGAAGGGAAAATTGGGAATAAAATTTTAGTTCATACCCTAAACCCTTCCTCCTTCTCATTAATTTCTCATTTTACAATCACAAACAATCATAAACATAAGAGTGGCCAACCATAACTAACATAGAGAAGGGGAAATCAAGGGATTCAAAAAAGAAAAAGCTTAGAGAAGCTAAACTCCATCAAATCTCCATCTACTCATCCAATCTAAGGTGAATAATAGTTAACCCTATCTAATACTAGTGTTTAATTTTGAGTATGGATAATTTCAGAATTCATTATTGAAGATATTATCGTGTTATGATTATTTATTGCACTAATTGGATAGAATATTAATTTATGGAATTTTAATGGAATTATTTAGATGGGTTTTGGAGGTAAAACCATTGCTTTAGATCTCCAATTAATTATATTTTTTGGTATGTTGTATAAAACATTATTTTAGAGATTAGATTTTAATTTTTATAATTTTTCCAAGTCAAAATAAGTATTTGATGAATTTGCTAAGGAGGAAAAAGTGTTTATTTCGGGTTATATTTATTAAAAATAATTAAATAATTATTGTGTCCTCAAAAATTTTATAGAAGAAAAAATATGAAACTTTAGATTTTTAGCGATTTTGTGGATTTTCCCAAGTGATTATGAATTTCATGAATTTATTATGCTAGATAAGCATTTAAATTAATAAATAATTAAGGATATTAATTAATTAAATTGGTACATATTTTTGGAAAGGTAAACTTTATTTTAGAAAATTCTGAAAGAAAATTCAAAGTTTTGGTTCCAACCAATCAACTTTTGACATGAAACGGGAAAAGTTAGAAAAGAAATTGTTTTAAAAAGATAGAAAATAGTTTTTATAATGACTACAATAATGCCACCGATATGCGGCATCCCCATGACGTCCGACATCAATAATAGGCGCATGCGCTTACAGTTTTATGTGATATCTAAATGGTCAACATTGCCATGAAGTAATGCTTGTGATATTTATAACATAAGTATGTGTTGCGTTGGGTCTCTCATCCGACATCGTCGTTATGGGAATACTACATCTCATAAGTATATGAGATATTGATGTTATGAGTTTTAATGCCAACATTATATGCTTTACGACGTAATAGCTGGAGTGTCATGTTTCCGGCATCCTTAAATTAATTCCATAAGTATTGTTTTCAATTTAGCTTTTGAAGCCCGAGGTTTATCAATGTAGGCATCTTGTATTTGATTGTTATCGGCGGCAATGTCATGCGACATTGATGCCATATTTCTTTTATGTTGACACTAAGGCCTTGTAGGCTGAGTTGTCATGTTTTTATGTTAACTAAAGCTATGTTTTAAGGGTGGGATAGCATATATCTTAAGTATGTCGACAACCTTATATTTTGAGATAATTTTTTTAATACATATACTTAAGTTAATTTAAGTTTTGTTTTCTAACAAGAGATTTGACATTTTTATTATGCATGAATGTCGTAAGTCTTCTATTCTGCTATATTAATGGCTGTATGGCTTCATGATTTTGAAATTATTCATTGGGGATAACAATGTTTTATATTTCTATATGCCATAAGTTTATGAATTCGACATTATTCATTGGGACACCAATGTATATTATATTTGACTTGCCATTTATTTTATGATTCCGACATTACATATAATGAGGATAAAAATGTGTATTGTCACTACATGCTATAAGTTTATGGGTTTGTCAACCTAATTGGAGATACCAATGGACATTGGTTAGGCCTATGAATGAGTAATGTAAAACACGCTTTAAAGTTGATAAGTGACGAGTTCATAGTCATCCTAGGAAAATTGTGGAATGTGTGATGGATAGTCCACATAATGCCTAAGATGGATAGTCTCTATATGGTTAATGAAGGGTTCATAGTCATCCTAGGAAAACTATGATACGTGCGATGGATGGTCTACATAGTTTAGATTGAATGAAATGTGTGTAATGGATAGTTTACATTATTTAGATAGTTAAATCTTTTGTGATGGGTAGTCTATATGGTTGGAGAGTACACATGTGAAATGAGTAGTCCACATAAATATAAGATGGATAGTCATTTGAACTTAAGACGCATGGTCAGATAAAATTGGGAGAGAGCCAAATAAGTTAGAATAAGTTGTCCAATGTATGTTGCATGACTTCAAATGTTATTCACTATGTTCTAACCATTGTGGATATAAGAGCAGAGTATATGGTTGATATGTTTTGGATAAGATACTAGTTCGTACCCCCAAACCCTTCCTCCCTATCATTCATTTCTCATTTTACAATCACAAACAAACATAAACATAAGAGAGGTCGACCATAACCAAGGTAGAGAAGGAGAAATCAGGGGATTCGAAAAGGAAAAGGCTTAGGGAAAGAAAACTCCATCAAATCTAAATCTTATCATCCAATCTTTGATGAATAATATTTAATCATCTCTATTACTTGTGCTTGATTTCAGTTATGAATAATTTTTGAATTTATTATGATGTTATTATCATGTTATGATTGTTTATGGCATTATTTGGATAGAATAATGATTTTTCGTGAAATTATTTAGATGGATTTTAAGGTACAACCTATGTTTTTTATCTCCAATTGATTTGATTTTCTGCTATGTTGTATAAAACATTATTTTGAAGATGGTTTTTTAATTTCATAATTTTCCAAGTTAAAACGAATATTTTTAGAATTTCCAAAGGAAGAAATAGTGTTTATTTCCGGTTTTAATTATTTCTCAATTAAATATGTATTTGGGCCCTAGAATTTTTATAGACAAATAATATGCCACTTCATATTTTTAGTGATTTTTGGAATTTTTCCCAAGTGATTATACTATGATTTATTATGCAAGATAAACATTTAAATTGATAATTGTTTAAGGATATTATTTGATAAAGTTGGTACAAATATTTTGGAAAAGTAAACATTATTTCGGTAAATTCTGAAAACAAAATGTAAAGTTTGGTTCCAAACAATCATATTTTGATAAGAAACAGGAAAAAATAAAATAGAAACTACTTTAAAAGAAATAAAACTGCTTTTATAATATTACAACAATGCCACCGATATGCAGCGTCCCCATAATGCCCTACATCAACAATAGGAGGTATCACTTTATATCTGTATGTGATGTCCGAATAGGTGGCATTAACATGAAGCAATGCATGTGATATTTGCACTATAAGTATGTAATGCATTGGGCCATGCATCCGACATCGTCATTATAGGAATATGGCATCTCGTTGGTATATGGGATATTGATGTCGTAAGTTTTTAATGCCAACACATATGCTTTATGGAACAATTACCAAAGTGCCATGTTTTTGGCATCGTTAAATTAATTCCATAAGTACTATTTCGATTTAAGGTTTTGATGGCAAGGTTTATCAATGTTGGCATCTATATTTCATCATTTTTGACAATAGTGTCATGCGACATTTATGCCGCATTTCTTTTAAATCAACACTATAGCCTTGTAGGCCAAGTCTTCACATTTCTATGTTAACTAAAGCTATGTTTTAAGGGTGAGATAGCATATATCCTAAGTATGTCGAAAACCTTATATTTCAACAAAATTATACACACACATAAGATTTAAATTTTATTTTCTAACCTAGGGCGACGGTTTGACATCAGTATTATGGCATGGATGCCGTAAGTTTTCTATTTTGCTATATTAATTGTGGTAAGCCATATGCTTCATAATTTTCACATTATTCATTAGGGATACCAATGTTTTATATTTTTGCATGCCATAAGTTATGAATTCGAAATTATTCATTTGGGACACCAATTTATAATATTTTTAACTTGCCATTTGTTTTATAATTTCGACATGACATATATTAGGGATATTAGCGTATTATTATGACAAGTTATAAGTTTATGGGTTTGTCAAACTAATTGGGAATATCAACAGAAATAGGTTAAGCATATGAGTGTATAATGTAAAATATGCTTTAAAATTGATAAGTGATGGGTTCATAGTCATCCTAGGAAAACTATGTAACATGTGCTGGATAGCCCAAATAATGCCTGAGATGAATAATCTCCATACGGTTAATGAAGGGTTTATAGTCATCCTTGGAAAACTATGATATGCGCGATGGATAGTCCATATAGTTTAAAACGAATGAAACATGTGTGATGGATAGTCCACATAATTTAGGTAGTTAGACCATGTGAGATGGGTAGCTCAAATAGTAGGGGACAATCCATGTATTGAATATATATGAGATGGGCAATCCACATAAGTACAATATGGTTAGTCATTTGAAGTTACGACAGATTGTCAGATGAAATTGAGGCGGATAGTCAAATAAATTGGGATGAGTGGTCCATTGTATGTTGCATGACTGTAAATGTTATTTACTATGTTCTAACAATTGTGGATACAAGAGCATGGTATGCAGTTGATATGTTTTGGATAGGATACTAGTGAGGGGAAAATCCAGTCCACTCAGCAGCTTGGTCTTATATATATATATATATATATATATATATATATATATATATATATATATATATATATATATATATATATATATATATATAGGGGGCGGCTATTTAGACACAAAATCAGACATAAATTGGAGACACAAAAAATCACGGCCGTTGGATATTTTTGTCCTTATATGGAAGGTGGAAATCAGGAGACAATCCAATGGCGCAGATCCATTGTGTCACCAATCGTGTCTACATTTTGTGTCTAGATAGACTTTCCCATATACATACATATATATATATATATATATATATATATTGTTTCGAGATTTTAGCTTATTATTCACACCGGATTGTTTTTTTGATCTGGAGTTTTTATTTATTTACCCTTAAACTCTTAGATGCTCATTTGAATTGGCCAAGAGTAAGGGTTTTAGGTTTTCTAGTTAGACAAAAAGGCTTTCGAAGACATGCTGGAGGCAGGCTAGCTGTTATTAGAAGCTTTTGTTTTTCCACTGTAATGGTTACTTTTTCTGAATGAATGTAATGATCGAAGTAATTACCATCATATATTAGACTCTGGTCAACCAAGGGGGCATCTTTATATTTCGCTCCTGGAGTATTTTGTAATAATTATATTTCATATGGACATGAGATTGCGAATGAGATTATGTAATGACTATGAAATTTAATTTATGTAATGAAATGAGAAAGTTTAGTATTGAAATGTGTTTCAAAATTTTCATATTCCTATGCCTCTGGTTTTACTAAAATGATTAACATAACCACATTTTTTATAAAATTAATATTACGGAAGATTGCACCATCGGTGTCTCTTGGTTTTGTGCCTCAAATTGGGAGATATTACATCTTCTAAACTCATTATTTAGAGTTTCTGCTGTTCTGACGATTACGACGACAATACTTGTATTATCCCTCTTTCTTTGCTTTCTTCCCACTAATCCATAGAGTTGCTCGTCTATTCTTTGAGAAAAGCCCTTGATGACAATTGTTTGAAGTAGTATTCGAAGTACAAGAGGTTGGTGGGGTCCGAAGTGCAGTGGAAAGTTCTCGGTACTGAATGGACCTCTCATTATCAAGTGGTTTCTTTCTCGCCATTGGACTTGTAATTTTTTGAGTTCCCTCTTATTACTCTTCTACGTGTGTTTCTAGGTTCATGAGTCATTTCGTCTACATCTTGTCCTTCTAACTTCCGTTGAAAATCTACTTGATTAAAAACCCAGTTAACACATGCCCCTTATAGTATGCTTCTGCTGAAAATAAGGAGTGCTCTGGATGCAGACAAGCTCTGACTTACTATTTGATGATTCTAGTTGATCGTTCTTGAATAGCTTCGTAGCATTGCATTCACCTGTAGATATGCTGTAACTACTTTGCATAGAAAAAGTTTTACTCTTTGTTTTAAGGATGAGATCTACACTATAGAGATCATCTTACGCCTTAGTAGAGTACGCTCCTTTTCTTGATCAGCTTTCAGCAAGTTTCAACATAAAAGATACCTCTAGTTACTAAGAGGTTTGTCTCGGTACTGACTGTTTCAGCCTACCGATTACTCATGAAATGGGGATTTTGACAAAATTTGGACTTCATTTTCACTTTTATCTTTGTTCCTCCTTCATATTGAATCCTTTCTAGACCCGATCCCTTTGAACTTCACGAGAATAAGCTTCCACCGCATTAAATCACTCGCTGTCGACTTATCACCAATTGCCGCTAACCCCAATTTCCTGCCTTTGACCGCTCCAGATTGCTACTGCTTTCTGGTTGCCAAGCCCTTCTTGGGTTCCTCAAAATACTTAGGGCTGGCTCCTTTCCACCGGCCACTTCGTTTTAATATCTAGTTTGCAATTAAGGTTGGCCAAAATTTTAGGCCAACGAGAGTGAAGTGGGGACAACGATATATTGATTATTGATGGAGAACAACCAGCATTAGGTTAGGATTTGACTTGATTCTGACTTATATAGCCTTGAGTTCAATTTAGCATACTCTCATGTTACTCTCTAAGCAATGTTCGGTGACTAATCCCTAACAACACTTGGTTGGTCGCGCTCTAATGCTTAACTCTATTGATATGGTTCTTGTTCCAGAACTGTCATATTGGATGGCTCTACCACAATGCTTTTCCTATTATGTTGCATTTTTGTAATTCATCGCATAGCATTCTTCATTGTTTCACTCCCAGTGCTCCTGCAAACAAAAGACTTTAGCATCTCTCTAGATGATTGTTTCGTTGCATAGAGTGACGCATTTTCTTGCACCAATAGGTTATCTGCAGATGATGTTTTTCATCATTTACAAGACACATGATTCATACCATATAGATTTACACTTCCACTGCCCTGGTCAACGATCGAAATCTGATTGGTTAACATGCGTCGACATCCTTTAGATTTTGGTCACTGGTCACATGAGTTTAATACTTAAAATAAAATACACATAACTGTGTTGAAATCCAAGTTTTATTATTCAAAATGGTTCATCGATCATCTTCCTTCAAGTCTAATGAGGGCACGTCTAAAATCTTTCTAAAGCTGGGTCCTCCCAGCTCAGGCTTCTCCTTCTATTCCTATTAGGCCCGAGCGTTCTATCTCAGCCAAGTTATGGAGTGCAATTGTACCAGCGGACCCATTGCAAAATCAACCTCCCCCTCTAAATGAATATATCAGCCTAAGGGTCGTAAATTATCTACACGATCAAATGCCAATTATCCTTTTGCAAAAATGCTTTAGAATATATTTCATTGGCATGGAATTCCTGAGGATGACGTATAGCTTCCTACTAAGGGTGAACGAGCACATCTCCTCTACTAGGGATTCATGGCCTGCAACAAATATATGTGTCTCACTGTTGTTGTGTCACCCTTCAAACCATTTCTTTACATTGTTTTACAAGACCGTTGGTTGGCCCGGCTCAAGTTTATCCAAACGGTTATTTTATGCCGACCTCTTTGTATGAGCTCTTCATGAACTGCGTCAATTGACTTCCACTTTCCAAGAGATTAATTACCTTTTGCACTTCAAGCAATGGCAGAATTCTCTTTTCTATACATTCATCAAGGCTTGTTGTAGATGCAAAGTCGTCGAAGATCTCTACAATAAATGCTTATACTTCTTTGTTCGGTGCTCATATGCTTTCAATAGGCGTTGGTTATTTGAAAGTGAGTTCCTTTCTTTTTATTTGTTCCATGCTTGAGTTTTCTCTATTCAAGTGCTTAACCTGCTGTTTATTTCTTCATTGGCATTCCTGCTCGAGACGCTCGTGCCTAGCATGCCACTACTTTGGCAGGTTTAAAGGAGGCCAGCTTTCAACAATGCACCACTACTTATCTCATTACCATTGAGAATCTCCAACGGTGTGGTCTGATGCTCATTAGCAGGATTGCTATCCCTAATTCGACTCCTCCAAGCAGCTTTAGAGCATGCGCCCAAACCACGATTCATACTCATAGCTCCAACAAGAATATACAGGGTGAGGTTGAAGGTCCACCATGCATAGTGCATGCATAGCAACCTACTGAAAGAGGAGGCGAATTTCATGTAGTTGGTGATGTCTCAAGAGAAGGGGATAGAGGAGTAGGAATGTCGTCAATCACTAAAGAGAGCGATGGAGCTATAAGGAGAAAAGTGAAAGCACCAATGACATAAGAGGAATAAGAGGGCACCGGTGATAGCGATAGTGACTATCACGATAGTGCAAAAGAAGGGGAATCATATGATGAGATGCCATACTAAGGCCCTAAACTTCCTAACTCGCCCCTTTCGGAGCACATTGCCATTGAAACTTCAAAAAGGGCCAAAGAAAAAGTTACTTTTGCCCCATAGAGAGATAACTCCTCTAGGTCACATTCTTGTGATGTATTCGCAGGCTTAAGCGATTTGGATATTTCAATTACGGATCTTCTTGCCAAAGGCTTTCCCGACTCAACCTTTCTGTTGGAGTAATTATAGATTAAGGTGGCAAGATACCATCTTTATGCCCATGCGAACATGGTCGGTAGAGTAAGTAGGGGGCGTCAGAACCATACACACCACTAGGATCATGGACATGCGTCCTTACATTCATTAACAATCCAAAATTCTAACACTTATATTGTTTCTCTTTTAGTTTCAGGCTTCATAGCTCATGATCGGTGTCGAAGTCTCTCCTACAATGTAGGTGAATCTAGAGGGCAAAATCTCGACCCTCATTTGCCTCGCTCTAGCTGTCAAAGTCGAGAGACTAAGGAGAGGCATAAGATAAAAGAGCGAGAAGTGGAAGGCGTCTGACGGGCCAAAAGAGAAAGAGAAAGGGAGAAAGAAAGGAAGAAAAGAGAGGCTAAATAAGAGCTATAGCATGACGCACCAAAGCGGTCGAGAGAATTCCATGATTGCTATGACTCTTCTTTTGGCATCATCCACCATGCACTAAACTTCAATCTTCTTCTCAGAAGCGAGTTTCTACTTCCCAGTCCTTGACTGCTACTGCTCCCCCATGCTTTAAATGGATTTTCGCTCCCCCGGCTTGTCTTCTATCTAGTCCACCATGCTTGTAGGCTACAATTCCTAGCTTTATCCTGGATGATGTGATGTTTGATCAAGACATTGAAGATATTCCAAAAGAAGTTGCGGATAGGGATGCTCAGAGCATTCAAAGGCATATTCATAGAAGATACAAGTGGAAGCCGCTTTGTTATGCCCTCTCCAGAGTTAATGACATTATCTACACCAACATCAAGTCCTTCGATTCTGAGAACGATGCTCGAAAGGATCATCAAGAACTGAAAGGAGGACTTAGCGAAGGTTACAAGAGAACGTGGCTTTTAAAGCCAAAGAAAGCTCTCTGATAGTCTGAGGGAGGAGAAGAAGAGGCCTCATGACCGTGTTGAGATTTTTATGCATGATGAGATAAAAGTAACCTATGAATATTGAGCTGAAAAAACAAGTGGCCAAAGGAGACCTGGCCCTCACCGAGAAATATAAGGCCATTCAGGAAAGGGACCAAACTATCAATGAGAAGGCAGCAAAACTGCAAAAGCTTCAAGAAGAGGATCGTAGGCATGCTGCCAGCTTGGATCAGCTAATGACGGAGAAGCTTAGCTCTGAGATTGAACCTGCTATTCGTTATGGAGAAGTTAAGGAGCTCTAGGAGGAAAAATTCAGTTGAGAGAAACGCTTATCTTTAACCTCCTAAACTATTATGCCAACCTTGCCTTACACAAGAACCTAAAGTGTTTAGAAGATGCTTTTCTTTAGACGCTCGCCGATGTTTGGGAAGAGGTTACGACAACTTGTAGCATCTGGAGACAACCATTCCGAAGAAGAGCTCATGGTCGAGTAACTTAATGTCGTGGACATACAAAAGCTTACATAGGGAAAGGCCATTCGTGCTACTGTAGATGTCGCCACTACTACTGCCTAGGCTGTTGCTAGCCCAGGCTTATCGAGTTGGCACAAATCATTTACACCATAATATGGAGAGCCTACGGTGACTATTCCTGTGCATGTGGGGTAGGTCCGAAAGAACCCATGCCATTTTGGCCTCTACAGCAGCAACTCTCGTCAAACTTTACAATCCCTCTTCCGTAAGTCCCCTAAGGAACAAAGTCCAGACCTAATATATTGTTTCATCCATTTTTGAGAAGCTTCAATTATCTCTTGGGTCTATTTCTAAACTTTATCATTATGTTTGTCAAATTGTAGGTCAATAGCATCTCCATCCTCCCCGCCAGCAACTTAGTTTTTGGGTCCTACAACCACTTTTATCATGTCGACTTCCGACACCATGGAATTTGTCACTTCGTCCTGAATTCTAGTTCCATACTCCATCCTGACTCTCAGAAGATTGGGGCTCTGGAAGGTTTGGAGGACATTTCTCAGTCCTAGGAAGAAGACGTCATGATTACTGATGTTATATATCCGATGGGTCATATTTCAATGGTGGAAAAATTGAAGGTTGACTTAGAGAAGATCAAGGTGAAATCCAAGCCTGGCACTACAAATCCTGCATCTTTGACTCCTACAAGCCTCATATCCAGGCTTCCTCTGATTAAGATTAGGCCACCCATGACCAAGCCTTTCGAAGGTAGGATAATCAAGGGGAAGCCGAAGCATAGGATGCATCCAGGCTATACTGGTGACAAGGGTAGAAAGAAAGGGAAGAGCAAGCAGAGGGTGCTTGGAGCTTTCTTGTGTGGTAGCTTGTTTTGTCCTATGTTGTCAAGTTTCTATCTTTCATCTTTCGTCGTGCCAAACAGGCTTTGTTTATGCTAGAGTAGTCCAACTATGTTTTGTACATAAAGGGCAGAGTAATGAAAAATATTTTATTTTGTCTTATAATCTCTAGTCCATTTATTTCTCCACACCTTTATGTACGGTTCCTGTGTATATATAGCTACCTGTGCATGTAATATAACTACTTGTATTGCAATCATATATGTCTATTTTAATGCTATGAAAATATTTACTACAACTATATGCATATAAATAATATTCCTATGATTGCTTTAGTTGTATTCTGATTTTGGCCTTGTTTAAAATTTCCAAATTGCTCTGTTTGGAAAATGGAACCTTTGCTTAACTAGCTTCATGGTATTCTAGTCAAGTTCCTTTTGACAAGTTGGTGATGGCGAATAACCCTTGTTTCGAGCTGCTCCTACATATTGTGGGGCCATAGATAAGATATTATTTTTATTTTTCATTTGACTTCTATGTGCGCTTACCCTAGTTTATAGGATTTGTCTCTTCAGATGCCAAAAACTGGGCATTAACGACATAGAGATATTGTGGGAAAAATATCCAAATGCCCCCAGTCTAAGTGTACTTTTCCTGTCCTGATCCTGGACAAGGAAAGCCTAACAAAGCTTGTTTTGAACCTTTAGAACCATCCTTGCTTATCCACGATTGAGTGTGTCTTGCTCGGTCGCTAGCATCATTGTTGAAATTTGATTAGACGTTGGTTTCAGTCTTCGAAAATTAGCCTATAGATGGTTTAATTCCAAGAGTTTCTCCTAGACATTTCCTATCTTGGAGTGATGTTGAATTACAGCAAGTCAGGATCGATTTATTTACTTGATCCCTTAGTTATTCTTTGGAAATGAGCAAAATTATCTCATCGGCCTTGGATGGTACTACACACTGATGTTGCTTATCTTCGGGCAATGACTAATTCTAATGGTTGGGACTGAATTATCTGATTAATCAGAAGCAATTTCTTTCCTAATGTTGTGAATCTTCAGGCAATGGCAGATTCCAATAGAGGGTAGAATTATCCGATCGATTCCTTATTTTGTCGTTCTTTTCGATGTTGCTAATCTTTGGGCAAAGCCAAATTGTTGAAGATTGCAGATTCACCATCTTGACGTCATAATCTTTGTGCAACTACAGTTTCCTAAAGGATTGATGGCTTTATTCTACCGTCTCCTATCTTCGGGCAATACCAAGTTCCTAAAGGAGAGGATTGTCAAACCTTCTCATTGCTGCCTATCGCTGGACAACGACAAATTCTCGAAGTTTTGATTGAAGAGCGAAACTTTCTAATCATCGCCATTCTCTAGGCAATGATAAATTCTGAAAGGTTTTAGTGAATCGTTGGACCTTCTTATTGTCACCTATCGCTAGGCGGCGATGAACTCCTTAGGTTTCAGTTCTTCTTCCTCGTCTCGCTATCTTTGAGCAATACTAGATTCCTAAAGGATGGGATTTTCCTTCCTGGCATCATTTATCCCAGGCAATGCCAGATTTGTAAAGGTTTGGATTGTCAAACCTTCTCGTCGTCGACTATATCTTGGCATTGATGAATTCCCGAGGGTCGGGATCAAATTATTTGATTGACTCCAAAGTTGATTTTATAAGGCTATGCACCCCAGCCATAATCCGACATTTGAGGAGCATGTCCTATGTTGAAAATTTTGCTTGTGAGAACATGGTTCCATTGGTTCAAGAAGCAGATTTTCTTCGCAAATGAGAGTAATGGCAAGCCCAGCCTTAGTACACTGCCCTCAGTGCCCTTAGGTTCCCTATTTGTGAAAAAAGAGAGAAAAACTAAGTGTAGTAATAACGCAACAAGTTTTTGTTTCATGCATGTAGTATAGGCTTACATTAATGGTTGCTATATTGAATTTTCCGTCTCCAACTTTCGATCGATTGCGTAGGGTCCTTCCTAGTTTGGACCAAGTGCTCCTCTAACAGAGAGAACTCGTTCAAGAACAAGATCCCCTACCACAAAGGTACGATTGCGAAACTTGGCATTGAAATGCCATGCTACCCTTTTGCGGTGGGCAACTACCCTCAATTCTACTTTTTCTCGTTTCTTATTAACCAAATCGAGTGACTTAAGCAAGAGCTCCTATTCACTTTGGGTATAAATGCCTTTTATGATGAGAATGGATTTCCAATTATGCTATGATCATCGCTTCAGATCCATTAGCCAAGGCGAATGGCGAGTGTCCAATTGTTGAGTTATGTATCGTCCTATAAGCCCATGGTGCTAGTGGAAGCTGATCAACCCAGTTGTCTTTAACTTTAGTTAGTTCACTTCTTCAAGGTGGATTTAATGGTTTTTTTTCGATACTTCCACTTATCTATTGCTGGTGGTTGTGACATCATTGAGAAGGTCTTCTTATTTCTATACCACTTGTAGAAATCCGTGAATTTGGTGCTCTCGAACTGGATTCTGTTGTAATGATCTTCTAAGGTACTTTGAACTTGCAAATAATATTAATTCTTACAAAATTGATCACCTTTTTTGATGTAATCACGGAAAGTGGTTCTCCTTTAATCAACTATAACAATAGCACATTTGAGCTTCCTTTCGCTATCAGTAGCATACCGATGATGATGATTCCCAAAAGTGCAAACTACCATTGGATGACCATCTGGGTAAGCAATGAAGATGGAGCTCTTGAAATTTTGCGAATCGCTGGAAGCGGTTGCTTTCTTTAGTGTAGTCCGCAATATCATGGTTATTGTCGACAAGAAGTATCCATAGTGAAGTGCTTTCCTTGCCAAAGTTTGCCCCTAGGTATGATCACCATAGCTACCTTCATGGATTTCCATGATGATCTTTCGAGCCTCAACCTTGGCTAAACACCGAAGCAGAGGAGTTAAGAATCCTCTTCTATACATCTCCACCTTACATCATGAACTATAGAGAATTACAAGGGAATTTTTTTTCGCTCGTTCCTACCTCTCAGGAGAAATCCATTGATCAAATAGTCTTTGGTTGGGGTTATCTGTGACTCCTACCTTCCGTAGTCTCCAGAATCCAGTCCACATCCATCTTATCGATACTCAGAGTTGTCAGAACTTCAACCGATAGCAGTCCTATTAGTTGTGCTTCCCCAGAACTAGCTAGCTTAGCTAGTGAATCAGCCTTCTTGTTTTACTATCTATGGAGGTGAATTATCTTATAATGCTCTAGCAGCTATAGTGCCTTTGATAGGTAAGGGGTTGATGTCGCACTTTTAGCTTGGTACTCCTTTCTGATTTGGTAAACTACCAGTTAGAAATCGCTAAATGTGTATACTGTCTTCACTCCAGTTCCATTGCTATCCTCAATCCTACTATCAATGCCTCATACTATGCTTCGTTGTTAGTCTTCGAAATTCCAGCTTTGGTGCATAACAGATGGGCCGTGCTTCTGGCATTTCAAACACAACTCCTGCCTCCCAAGCTAAATTCATTTATCATCGACGAAAAACTTCCAACAAGTAATTGTGACTGCAACATCCTCTTCATCATCATGTGTAGTAAACTCAGCTATGAAGTCTACTAATGTCTTCCCATTAATTGCTCTACTTAGATGGTAAGTAATTTCTAAGTCTCGGGTCGGTATGATACATGTTTCAAAGGATAATCTATTAGTACCTTGATTGGTTGAGCCTAAAAATACGGTCATAACTTTTAGATGCGTTCAGCAAGAAATATGGAAGTTTTCCCTACTTTTGGTAATTCTTTTCCACTCCAGTAAACCGCTTGCAGTAAAATAGTCTTTGAATCTTGGCCTCCTCATGTACCAATGCAGCAATCAATGTGTGAGCGGACACTACTAAGTAAACAAATAAATCATCCTCCTCTAATGGTTTGGATACGACTAGTGGAATTTCCATGTGTCTCAGTAATTCCTCAAAGGCATTCTAGCAATCTTGATTCCACCTAATGTTTTTTTCGCTTGCTAAGAGCATCGAAGAAGGGTTTGCACATGTCTCTTGCCAATAAGATAAACCGACCAAAAGCAGCGATCTTTCCATTAACGCTCATAAGTTGTTTCTTTATGGTTGAGGTAGTTACATTCCTCAAAGCATTAATCCGCACTGGATTAGCCTCGATGCCCCATGCATTGACAATAAATCGCAAAAGGTTTCTTGATGCTACTCCAAAAAACACATTTTAACGGATTTACCTTCATTCCATATTTCCATAAAACATCAAATATTTCTAAAAGACCGTCCAGATGGTTCCGTGACATTCATGATTTCACAAGAATGCCGTCTACATATGATTTTATTGTTTACCTAATTTGATTCTTAAACATAGAATTTACCGATCACTGGTATGTGGCTCCAGCATTCGTTAACCAAATGGCATTATTCGATAGCAAATTACTCCTAAATGTATTATAGAGCTAGCATTCTCTTGATTCGGTATATGCATCGGAATCTGGTTATAGCCCGAATAAGCATCCACAAAGGAGAGCAACTCATGTCCTATGGTTCCATTCACTAATTAGTCTATCCCAGGCAAAGGAAAGCTGCCACTTGGACATGCCATATTCAAATCCGAGCAATCAATAAACGTTCTCCATTTTTGATTGTACTTCTTAACCAACATAGGATTGGATACCGGAACGGGGTATAAAGCGTCATGTATAAAGCTATTCACCAATAATTTGTCCACTTCTTCCTTCAATGTAGTGGATTGCTCTAGACCCATACTCTGCCTTTTTTGTTTTACTGGTGTGAACTTTGGGTAAATATTCAGTGTGAGACACGCTATCTTTGGTGATATCCCGCATATGTCTGAATGTGTCTAACCAAATACAACCAAGTTTCCTTAGAGGAAATTCACCAATTCCTTTCTTAAGTTAGCATTGAGATGAGATCCATTCTTTCGGACTCAAATTGTATCATCCATGTTAATTGGAGCATTCACGGTCGACTTAGCCGGTGCTGGTTTCCCTTCCCATGATTCCTTCTTGGCATCCATAGACTTATTAAAATGCCTATGGTTTTCGAGAAAAGGTCCAAGCTTTTGATTGCTATGCTTGTGAATCTTGAATGCAGAGAGTTCTCTCCACATCTTCCCTTTCTCACCTCGCTTTGTTACTCTGACTTCCGCAACATTCTCTTCTGACACTTTGGATACCTTTAATCGCTCCAACTCATTTTTCATGGGGAATTTCATCACTAAACACCATGGCATTGGTGCTATTCTGAAATCAACGAGAGCTGGCTGGCCCAAGAAGGTGTTGTATGCCGAGTATTCATTTACAATACCGAACTTCTGAATTTGGAATATCTTGTGATCTCCTTTACCTAATTCCACAGGTAAATCAATCATTTCAATCGATTGTTTTGCTTTATCGGAAAATCCTTTAATCTTGGTTTTACTAGCTGTAACCTCCTTCACGTTGATCTTCATTTGACTAAATGTTCCTCTAAAGAGTATATTCATTGAACTCTCAGTATCTACCAAGACTCAAAGTACTATTATCGGTTCAATTCTGACCGTTATCACTATGGGGGTGGAAAGTCAGTGCTTCGACTCCATCAACTCACCATTCCTAAATATGATATCATTATTTTCTATTTAGACGGAGCTCCTTCTTCCATAATAAAGCAGCACTCCTTTGATACGTGCTTTAGCAAGATCGTGTACCTTTCCATTTCCCTCCACCTTTTTTAGCTGAATAAGGTCCTCCGATTATGGTATTAATAATCAATTTTCCATCATTTTGTCTGGGCCCTTCTCCACTCTTCTAGATTGATTCACTTAAACAAGAAGCCTTGGGAGATTGTTGAGCACCTTCCTACGGTTCTTTGACATATTGTTAGAGCTTATTTTCCTTATTAGTTCTTCGATGAGATTGCTCAAATGCCAACATTCGTTCATGTTGTGTCCATGAGTCTCATGGAAATGACAAACTTTCTAGAGTGCCTTTCCTGCTTGGTTACCCCACTCTTGGGCAGTTTCTTATATCGTTCAGTTCCTTCAGTAGATAGGTATATGTTTTCCAATGTATCGTACGAAGGAGTGTAATATTTCAGTTTCAAACTCCTCGGACGCTTTTTCTTATCTTTAAGCCTACCACTCGGGCCTTGATTTTGTTTCTTTTGGTATCCAGAATCTCCAACGTTAGTCAGCACATTAAAAGCATTATCCATAGATTGCTTTACTTCCACGTAGCTCTAGATAACCTCCTTCGACTATCCATCATCGGCATTACCTGTAGCTAAACTTGCTTCCTCCAAGTGCAAAAACCGATTAGCCTTCTAATGGAACTCCACAATAATTGCAGGTTTCTTCAACTTCAGCAATCTACCGAAGCCAATGTCTAGATGAATGCCTCGGACCAATTCTATGAATACTAGATCCTCCTTTGGATTGCTTACATCGGAAACAGCAACATTAAACTGGTTCAAGCAACCTTTTAGCGACTCCTTCGGCAATTGAGATAAGCTCGATAAGGACATCACGTCTATAGTTTATGCAACATGCAATTAGAAATGCTTTACAAATTTCCTAGCCAACTCATCGAAAATTGATATGGACTTCGGCATGAGCCTAGTGAACCACATTGATGCAACTCCTTTTAAGAAGATGGGAAAGCATCTACATCGAATGGAATCCGTTGCTTTAGAACTATCCACGTACAATTCATACTTAAGTAAGTGTTGTCTAGGATCGGTAGTTCCATTGTATGAGGGCATAGTCGGCACTATAAACTTCTGGGGATACTCTTCTCTCAGAATATTCTCTATGAATAGTGTTCTGTTATGTCCAAAGGCCCAATCCTCATTATTTCTCCCTTTACTTTGATCAACCAGTCATTTAAACAAGTCAGCTATGTATTCCTCGTTGGCATAATATTCTGTAGGATTACTGCCAAGGGTTATGCTTAGCGTTTGGTTCCGCAAATGATCTCAACTTTCCTACTGGAGTCTGGGTTCTCCAGTCTCTAGAGGAACCACTTCTATGGTATTAGACACGGTTAGTTTAGCTGCAGCTATTTGAACTCTAGCTCCATTAACTTTAATGTCTAGCTAGTAATCATCACTGTCAAGTTGCAGGTCCTCTTCTAAATAAGATTAGTCTGTAGTATCACCTTCCTATGCCCCCTCCTCTCTAGCATTCCTCTTGGTACCAAGAGAAATCCTCTCGGTATAGTGTTTTTTGTGGGGGGCCACTTTGCTTCTTCCTGCAACTCCTTTTACAACACTAGCAACTACTTCATTTTGTCTTCCCTTTACCTTTTGCTTGTTTTGACTAGAAATGGATAAATTCTCTTCTTCAGATTAACAACTGAGAAACTTCTCTCCTCTTCCTCTTATCCTCCTATGGTTACTGGTTTAGCAAAGTCTCCATCTTGTCCATTAAAGCCTTTTTCCTATCCGCTATCTTTTTTTCAGATCCTTTATCATCATATTAACTCACCTCTGGTAATCACTTCTTATGAGAAGATGACCTCGGTATCACCTATTGATTACTAACTTTAACTTGGTGAAAATTTCGTTCAATACCACCAAACACAACTCCTGTGGATCTATTGGATCTTCTTGGTGCCATTGAAATTCTTTAAGCAAGCTTTCAAACTCTTTAAAACAAAACTTTTGGATCTAACCATTGACCTTTTCAAATCCAAAAAAGCAAGCCAATTCTTACCTTAAGTTCAATTCTTAGTGAAATCACCAAAATGTTGACTCCAAAAGTGGCAAAACACCCAAATATGACCTATTATAGGAATGAATCTAGTAAATAGTAGAAAAGTGCAAAAGTGTGGGAAAGTGGAGAGACATATGATTTTTTTATTTTTTGGCATCTCTGGCCTATGTCCAATTCATAATTTTATTTATTATAGATTTAATAGAGGTATAGAGAGAGATCAAAGTTATTTATACAAGAGATTGACATATTCTTAAGCTTAGAACTGCATGGTTGACTATTGTGTAGAGAGATAGGAGATGAAGAAGATTCAAAGTCTGAAGTCCTTCTTTAGCTGTCATAGGGTTCGTATTTATAGAGGAAACTGCTATGAATGCTTGCATGATCAATTTGTTTAGAGTTTAGATGTAAGCCCACGGGTGGAGAAGGGGACACGACGGCCTAATTTCCAAGATAAACCTCTTAGTAACGAAAGGTACATCTCAGTACCTAGAGATTTCGCTGGGTGCGAATCCAAATTTCTCCCTTTGTGATATTTTCCTATTTCTTGCTGGCTAGCTTCCAGACTCATTTTCATAGAGTTTGACTGTTCCTGACAATAAATATAACACTTGTATCATCCTTCGTTCTTTGCTTTTTTCTCATCACCCTTAGAGTGGCTCATCTATTCTTTGAGAAAAACACTTAATGAAGACTGCTTGAAGTAGTACTTGAAGTACAAAATGTTGGTGGAGTCTAAAATTCCCCTAGAAAGCCCTCGGAATCAAGAGGATCTCTCGGTACCGAGAGATTTTTTTAATCCATTGGAGATGTAATCTTTTTAATTCCCTCTTATTACTCTTCTAAGTGTGTTTCCGAGCTTATAAGTCATTTCAACTTCATTATTTCATTCTAACTTCCACTGAAAATCTGCTTGGTTAAAAACCCATTTGACGCAATGAATATGCCTAAAAGAAAGACATGTAGAAAATAGAGATATTGACTGTACTTTATACCATCTATTTCAGTGATAACAGAAAAGATAATTCCTTGTGATTCCAAACATACCACAAGTCTCCTTTTAGATAATTTACTAAAAATTATAGTATTAATGTTTCTGTTAGGAAGCTGTAATTCCAACGCATTAAAATGATGAAATCCCAAAAAATAAACCAAAGTTGTAGGTAGAGATAATAACAATAATTTAATTATTAATCTAACGTATGCAATTTAATATGAGTTAGGGAATAAGCAATATGTGATGAAATATAAAGAAATGGGGAATTTAGAAGTTATAGTAATTAAAGAAAGATAGCTAATGGTTGAATAGAAGCAATAAACTATATTTAATAGTGTTAAGTGAAAAATAAGAAGCAAAGGATATTTAATTTAATAAATTAGAAATAAGCGTAAATGATATTAAATGGCATTGATGAAATAAGAAGTAAGTTATGTTAAAATAACGAATACCGGTAGTTGAATATAATAGGTGTAATAATTCAATAAAATTTATATATTCTCAAATATGCGTTTGTGATTGGTGCGAATTATTGGGCCTAGCCAATTATTTAAATTAATTAGGAATGACACGGTCATTAGTAAGGCTTGGAATGTGAGGTTAGCAGTGTTGCATAACGGAAGTCTTCCTATCACAAGGGGCTACCAGTGGTTGTGTATACATCGTACAGACGTGAGACATCTCCAAATATAGGATCCATAGGCATATACGTTTGTGTATAGGTAAAGGGAATATATCAAACTTCTCGGTTGAAGTGTTAAAGGGCCAAGTAGGATCTACTTTAATCCTTTTGGAAGTATGTGTTTAGTAACCAAGTGGGCATTTCCTTGATTTCATTAGGTAATCTAAATGGGATAATGAGTGTAGGCTCAACGCTATGTCAGCAGGGTTGGTACCATATGTGAGGAATAGGGCTGTACACATAAGTTGAAAGCGTTATTGATCCTGGTGCGGTCGATAGAATGACCTGGGTTACGCCTGATGGACTACACCGTTAACTAGTGTAGATCACATACGGGACATACACTGCCTTAAAGATGTTTATTAGTTTGTTTTTTGTTAGGAGACAAGGCAAGAAAACCCCTAGATGAGTCTTTAGGATGAAGTAGAATACGACTAAATAATTGTAAGACTGTTATAAGGCACTAATGGGAACATCCTCAGTGTATTTCGATAATTCAATCTAGACACAAATGGTGGATACCTAGTGCGGTGCAAAGTAGCAGATACCAGCATGGAATGTATCATGGTCCATGAGGGACTGTGGTACTTATATATCTATGTGTGTATGCACATATGTAAGTATGTACGTATGTTCGATCATATACTTCCATTATATGCCTCATCAAAACCTTACAACCCCCAACCTAGGAAGTTGTCTTATAAGGGAAAGGAGTGTTAGTACCTTAGGTATTATTTTAATGATACAACTATAAACGTTATATAAAATATAAATACTAGTGTTTTATCAAGTTATATATAGTATATAGTGTAGGATATTTGACAGGTGGTGATTAAGAAGACTGTGCGGTATCGAGAGTAAATTCAAGATGCCAATATAGAGTTTCAAGAGTTGATGAATGAGGACTCATGGGTGTCGATGAAATAAAGATTTCAAGATATTTCAGGTAAGTTATAGAGTCCTAGAATTTATGTTAAAACCTTGATAGTACTTACCTTATCTCTCTCTCTCTCTCTCTTTCTTTCCCTACTTTTGTTTTAAATTGTTTTTCAAATATCCTAGTTTGAAAATAATCTTTTCAAAATATTTCTCAAAATGATTTTCAATATCATATACTTATAAAGATATTATTTTAATGCTTTTAAGTTTTTATATATATATATATATATATATATATTGAATTTTTGTTTATACTTTAATAAGTTATAATCATATTGATTTTATATACATGTATTATTTACATTATGTTAAAATTTTCAAAAAATTTACATAATTTCGTCTTAAGTTTTATTATCCGAAAAATGTGTATAAGCAATCCCTAAATGATTTTACAAAGTGTCAAAATGTTTTACAAAACTTAAGATATTCAAAATAGTTCAAAACAAAATTGTTTTTCAAAATACAAAGAGATATGCCGTAATATGCTATCCATGAATGTCGACATATAGACCAAAAATTTAAAACTTCAAATTTTGAATGGAAGAGTCCTTTTGTCATATCTCTTCATGAATGGACATAACCATTGTTTCCCTACTTATATAAGACTTCCAAACAAATTTTTAACATATACTTGTCTGTTGCTACTTTCTTCTTTCCACTCTCTTATTTTCTAAATCAAAATATATCCAAAAACTGCTGAAATTCAACCATCACTAGTTTGATTCTCCTTCATCTACTCTCTGATTTCTCTCATCTCTCTCACTCAAACCAAGAAAAAATTTCTATTGACGATTTATAGGATTAATTGTAATCAAGATCAAATATCTGTGTCTGTAAAACTCTATCAAATCATATTATTATACTTATGGGTGTGACTGTAGCCCATAAAATCAATTAGGTGTGATTGTAGCCAGTAAACACAATTAATTATGCTTAATAGCCCGTAAATCTAGTGGATGTGCTTGTAGCTTAGGAATCAAATGATTCTACCAGAGGTCGGGATTCTGGTGGGTGTGTTTCATAGGCTTGAAATCGAGATTGTATTTGCATTTTCTAGTTGAAAAGAAATTCGTACAACGGATTATGCTAGACTGGTTTTTAGGCAACTCTTAACCAGTATAAAATCATGTTGTGTTGTTTCCTTTTAACTTTTACTGCATTTACTTTTATTTGCACTTTGACTCTGTGATTGTTTTCATGATTGTTAATTACATCATTTCAAGTAGAATCTGGAAGAATTTGAAAAATATTCATACAATCCATTAAACACTATTCACTGTTCTAGTGTTAATTTAGCCTCTAGATCCCTACTCCGTTGGCTCACATTTGGTATCGCAGCATTGGTTTTCAAAATATTCATCATTTGATTTTTGAAATAGGCTAAATGGGTACCAACACGGGTAATATTGCTGTTAGGAACACGATTAATACACTTTTTTGTAACTCATTTATCGAAGGAAAATCTACTGTTAGACCTCCAATTTTTAATGGCAGTAATTACACGTACTGGTTATGTGGACTGAAAATTTATTTACAGTAAATTGGTTTAGGGACTTGGAATATCACAAAAACAGAGTACACTGAACCCGAGACTAATTCTGCACAATGGACTACTGACCAAAAAGCAGTTGCACAAAGCAACTCCAAGGCTATGAGTATAATATTTTGTCCACTGATAGAAATGAACTTAATAGAGTATCTACATGTAAGTCTGCATTTGAAATTTGGAGAACTTTGCAAGTTACACATAAAGGCACAAGTAAGATCAAATGAACCAAAATTTCCATATTAACAAACCAGATTTGATTATTCAAAATGAGTCCATATCTGATATGTATAGTACATTCCAAGGTATAGTACACTTAATTATTGCACCGAGTAAAAGTTTCGTAAGGAGTATCAGGTGAGAAAAATTCTCAATTCATGTAGTCTTGAATGCTATCAAAAGACTCTTGCACTCGAAGAGGGTGATGACAATAGAAGTCTAAAAATTGAAGAGTTAATTAGCAAATTGATGTCTTTTGAAGCACTAGTGCAGGGCAGGAAAGAAAGCAAAGAATTATAGAAGAAATCTATTGCTTTTTAATGTAGTGATGGATAATCTGGATTCTAACAATGATGACGAAGAAATTTCTTTCGTGATAAGGAATTTAAGAAAATTCTAAAATATAGAAAGATGAACAATTTCAAAAGAAAGGACAATAGAATCCAGCAAGCAAAAGTGAAACCGAAAATGACATTAGATTTTAGAGCTACGATGAACCTGGCCATTTAAAATGAAATTGTCCACATTCCGATAAACAAAAAACTACACCAAACACCAATTCATTCAGAAAATGGATAAGAGCCCATGCTGCAACATTAGATAATTCAAACACATCCTCAAGTGATAATGAATCAGATACATAAATTGTTAACATGTGCTTCATAGCAATATTAATTCAGAACAAAATGGTGAAATGGATCAAAAAAGGTACGCTTTTATTATATAAAAAGTTTTAATTTCTTGAATGAAATTTTGTTGTTGCTTTGTTGGTTGTAAGGAATATCTTATAGACTAACAATAATATTGGTCGAATATTCTGTGATTACATTTCAATTTAAATATTTTATATATTTTAATAACATAATAATAATATAAGATATATTTAAAAAATATGTAAATAGAATAATTATATATATATATATATATAATATAGGATATAGTTAAACAAAAATTACTTCATTTTTTTCATTTTTTTAATAACTTCATAAAGCTTTTTTCAATTTTAATATCTTCTCTTTTCATTCCTCCCCCTCCCTCTCTCTTCTCCCGCCCAAGCCCACCCCTCTGCCCCCACTCCTCTTCATCCTCAACCTCCTACAACTCCCTCTTTGAGCCAATTTCAACCACCTTCCACCTACTCTTCCACCCCTATCCCTATACGCCTATGCCCTACCTCTGCCACTTTTCCTCAGCCTTCAATTCTTCGCCCTAAACCATCATGGGATACTATGTTTAAATCCAAACCTGGCGATGCAGGCAGCTACATCCCAGTTGGAATCCCTCTCTGCTTTAATGGCGATGTTTTGGTCCCACCGAATAATGTAATACAAGCGGGCAATGATGTGTGGAGTGATTGCTTGGTAGGCTTTTTTTGGACAAGCCGATGTCTTACATAACTATCATTCAACACCTTAAAAAGGTTTGGAAACTCAAGGGAAGTATAAATATAAAATTTAATGGATTCTTGTTCCTTTTCCATCTATCTTGTGAGAGGATAGAAGGAAAATATTTGCTTTTGACCCAACTATTACGAGGAACAAATTGTTAATCATTAAGCAATGGGATCCATCAGTAGGAAATAGTTGCAGTAGGATCAAGGCAGTGCCAGTTCGGATAAAAATCTCAAATATATCCCTTTATTCATGGTCTCGTCTTGGAATCAGTTGGTTGACAACAAGGACAGACATATTGTTATGTATGGATGAATCAACTGAAAAGTTGTAAAGAATTGGTTATGCTAAGTGTATGGTTGAAGTTACATCTTAGGATGAGATGCTTGATGAATTCCGAGTGAAACTGCTTGATGACTCAGTCCAGATGATACAAGTAATACCTATAGAAGCCTGAAATTTATGCTCTATGTAAGGAGGTTGGCCACTTAACAGTGAATTGTTTGATAGTAAGAGCTCAAATGTCCAATAGTTGTAGAGGATGAAGGTAGAGAAGTCATATTAGTGAAAAAAAAGCAAGCAAAGAGGTGGTGAAATCAGCGGTAAAGAATAAACGAGTGTGGAAAAATGTAGTAAATAAAAATACAAATAAAACCACGAATAAGGGAAATGAGCATCAAAAGTGATTGGAGAAAATAAGGAAGGATTAAGTCATATTGGAATAATGAGTGCTGTTATAAATGAGGGAAGTGCAGGGAATGTAAGGGAAATAGTTAATGATCATAATGAAGAGTTAACAAGTAGAAATAGCTTTGAAGTCTTGCAGTACGATAATGATGTCGAGAATAATGTTTTGGGTGAAGGAAAGCAAGTGAAGATTGAGGAGGGTGAAATTTAAGAGAAGGACAATGACAATATATTAGATGTTGATGATGATTGCAATCTGGAGAACAGCTTTGAAGTATTGTATAACGAAAATGAAAAAGAAGATGATGCTTTTAATGTTATGAGTGGTGAGCAGAAGGATGATTGTGAAGATAAATTAAGGGAAGCATTTGAATTGGAAGAAGTAGGGAAGAGCAAAGAAGTTATTGATAGTATTAATGAGGAGAGAGCAATTGTTGTGCACATGCACAAGGATACAACTGTGCAAGACATTGATTTATTGCATCAATGCAAAATCCCATGCCAACCACATACCCCAAACCATGAAAATGCAGCAAGTCCATGTGAAAATAGTTTATCAACAGTTGAAGCAATTGTATGTCCTGAATTGCAAGTAAATTTCTTTAATCTAATTCTTTCCCTTCGGCAAAATCAACCACCAGCTTCATCACATCTACCTCGCAACCAGATAATCCAACATCCCCGTATACTTTCAAGGGAAGCATTCCTGGATGGAAATCACCATCTAAAATACTAAGGATCAATGAAGCTATATCTGCTAACTCCACAACCAAACAGAGCAAAAATAAGAAAAAAAAATTGAATGCTTCTAATCTCAAATCCACACCAAGGGCAGAATCTGCTGCAACAAGGAGCATGAAAAATGTAGTTCTTTTATCTCTAGTATAATTTATAGCATAAAACCATGCAGCATGGAACATCAGGGGTGCTCATAACAACACCAAGTTAGACCAAGCAAAACATATGATATATGAGAAAAAATTATTTCTCCTGGCGATTCTGGAAATTAAATTAAATTTGCAATTAACCAAAGCAGCTGCCATGAGAATCAATCCCCTCTGGTCCCTTAATTACAACCTTTATGAAGCACATATGTTAGAATTATGGTGCTTCGTGATCCTTCCATTCTTACTGTTTCACCAATTCTCTCCACCTCTCAAGTTATGCATTTCATGCTACAAAACAATCTTACCCAAATTCTTTCTACCTCACCATTGTTTTTGCCCATAATTCTCTGGCTTTAATACCAAATTTCATCAATCTTCTTCCTGCCATCAGACAAGATACCCATCCATGGTTGGTGGTGGGTGATTTTAATTGTTGTATTAATTTTAATGACAAACAAGGAGGAGTTCCTCTTTAGGTAAGAGACATTTATCCTTTAAACCACTCCATCTCTACATCCTCCCTGATCCATATCAGCAGTACTGGTGAAAAAATTTCATGGAATAATAATATCGGATCTAGCATCAATGCCTTCACAACCATAGATCGCTTTTTTTCCAATTTCCAAGCAATGCAAGCCTGACTAACCTTATCTTCCCAAATATCATACCCTATCATTTCTGACCATTCCCCTTTAATAATTTCCAATGGGATAAAGGCATTAAATGAGGAAAAAATCTTTAAATTCTATGATGCTTAAGTCCAAGCACCTGAGTATAATAATATTATAATTAATGCATGGGATAATAATTTTATTGCCAACCGAATGTATGTTTTCTGTAGGAAATTTGAAATAGTCATTTATGCACTATAGAGCCGGGCTAGAGAAAAATATGGAAATGGAAGTAAAGCTACATTCAATCTGAGGTCTCAACTCAAGTAGGAACATCAGTTGATGATAGACAATCCTGATGACCCAGATGCCATTAGTGAGGAAGCAAGATTATTTGCATCCCTCAATGATGCTTTGGTAAGGGATGGAAGCACAAGAAGGCAGTAATCAAGGCAGAAATGTGCAATAGAGAGTGGTAGGAGTATAGCTTATTTCCATGCCTCTCTGAAAATAAAACAATCCAAGGACTAAGTACTATTTATGATGAAATGGGGGTGCTACATAGCTCACCAAAGGAAGTTGATAATACATTGCTCAAATATAATGAGGAATTACTTGGTAATACATCTAATTTTTTTACCTTATTTGGAGAGCTTGTCTCAGGTACATCTTCCTATAGTGCAGGCTGATGAAGCTATAATGCTAGTCAGCACGATTACCAATGAGTTAATAAAAAACCCTATTTTCTATGAATAAAAAGTCTTTAAGAGTCCCTGATGGTTTCAATGTTGTTTTCTTCACCCATAGCTGGGATGTTATTGGCAATGCATTTTGTGATGTTGTTCACAACTTTTTTGATAAGTTTAAGTTGTTGGGTGAGGTCAATGCAACTAATCTAGTCCCATTACCCAAGCAAAAGCCAGCAACAACTGTCACATGTTTTAGGCCCATATCATGTTATAATGTCATGTACAAATGTATCTCTAAGATACTTGCTTCAAGGCTGGTACAAGTGCTTAATAGAATTATCAAAAAGAACTAAGCAACTTTTCTTCCCAAGAGAAATATTCTAGATAATGTTATGCTTGCTCATGAATTGCTTAATGGATACAGTAGAGTTCTTGCAACCCCAAGTGCTATGCTGAAACTTGACTTGAGGAAAGCTTATGAAAGTGTCCAATGGGAATCTATTGTTAGAATAATGTCTCCTATGGGATTTCCTAAAGTATATGTTGCATCGGTGTATGAGTGCATATCCACTCCATGTTTTTCACTTAAATACAATGGCAGTCAATAGGCAACTTCAGAAGCAAGCAAGGAATAATGCAAGGTGAGCCATTATCTTCCAACATAATTATCACTGTCATGCAAGTCTTCTCCAATAATTGCAGACAAGTATAGCAATAACGAAATTAAGCTCCACCCTAAGTACTCAAACCTTTTAATAACATCCTTGTTATTTGCTGATGACATAATGCACTTTACCAAGCCTAATTTGCTTTCTGGCTTGATTAAGAGCACTCTTGGATCCTTTTATCTCATGACAGGCCTTAAACTTAATAATAATAAATCTCAAATTTCTATTATCTGGAATCTCCCATGATGCAGCAAGCATATTGACCTCATTTTATGATCTGCAACCAGTGAGTAATGACATGACATATTTGGGCCTTCCTCTATGCACAAGCAGAGTAACAATTTCTAACCGCTTACCTTTGTATGATAAGATTACTTCTAGAATGAATAGGTGGGCTAGTACTCTCCTATCATAGGCTGGAAGGTTGGTACTAGCTAAATCTATTATTTCTCTATGATGGTATACTGGGCTAGGTGTTTTACTCTTCCCTTGAAGTTAATTAAAATGGTTAGGAGTGCTATGTTAATTTTTTTGGGGACGGGGTCAATGAATTCCAAAAAAGTAGTGCTATGTTCATTCACTAAATGTGAGAAGCCATAATCTAAGGGAGGACTTGTAATTTATAATTTGGTTAATTGGAATAAGGCTGCAACAAGTGTGCATTTTAAATCATTATTCAGTGGCAAGGCGAGTTTGGACTGAATGGACTACAATCATTGGTTCCAAAAAAATTTGGACAATGCCTGTGCCTTCGAATTCTAGATGGATACGGAGAAATATTCTTAATTTAAGAAGCTTTTTCTTGCCATATTTAAAGCTTTCTTTCAGGCATGCCAGTAGTAGGAGTTTCTAGGATGAACCAAATAATAGGCTGATATTATCTCTAAAGTTTTCTCATCGGAATATCTTACAGTTTGGTTCTAACAAGAATGCTAGAGTTAGTGATCATATTATCAATGGTAAAATACAACTCCCATACACTAGTAACCAGGTCATAAAGCTGCCGTGGAATGCTATGAGTACCAATTATTATCCTGCTTCAGATAAAGAAGTGCTGTTCTGGAATGTTAAGCCCCATACCATTTCTCATGTTTATAAATTGATAACTGATCATAATGATATGCAGAACCGTGGGTAGATTAAAGTGGTTTGGAGTGTTAATTCAACAATTAGAGATAACCTTATGATGTGGAAAGTTATGATGAATGCATTATTGACTAAGGAGAAAAAGAGTAAGTATGGTATGGTTGTTGAGCCTCTCTATGTATACTGCATTTTATATATTAAAAGTACTCAGCACCTTTTCTTTGTTTGCCCATTGCTTTTGAATCAATGAACCAGGCTGGTTAATAATTTGGGGATAAGTATTACTTTTGGTGGTCCTATTTGTGAACGGAACTAGACTAGAAAGGCTATGAAATGGAGGAGAAAAGAAAGGAATATGCTATTCTTCATTCTGAAGAATTATTTATCCTAATATGGGAGGAAAGAAATTTGTGATTTTTTGAGCATAAATCAAAGTCATTGTTTCAGTTACAATTTGCCCTATGTAACACTATTCCTGAAGGGATGGCATTTAGTGAATATGGCTTCTTTGTAGCAGACGTGGGGAAATGGAAGTAGCCTTGTTTTTTCGTTGCTCATGCTTGCTTGTTTTGGTTGTGTGTATTGTTTCTTTATTTTCCTTGGTTATGAGCATGTTCAGAATCAATTTCTTTTTTTTATTATAATAAACTTGGTAGGGGTCCAGTCAACCTTGCTTGACTTGCCATAAAAAAATGGAAAAATTCGACATGTATGTCGACATACACCCCTGCATATGTTGACATACTTAGGAAAATTTTGAATTTCAAATTCAAATTCAAAATTTTAATTTCCTACATCTTTTCGCCAATTCCTATGTTCTACAAAGATGTCTCTTAACCACAGAACATGTCCATTGATTCTCAATTTATTTACTTACCCTTATCCATTCATTTTTCACTTTTATTTCAAATTCAAAAGTCATAAACTCTTATATCTCTTCAAACTACTCTTGAGAGGCATCCATAAGTAATACAAAGGCGACCATTTCTAAGATAATAAAAGAATATATTTTTAATGATCAAGAAGCCATGCAAGCCTATATTGAGTATATAACTTTCCTAAAAGCCTTTTCTGGAAGATTTTCTATTTTTGAAGATTTTCCTACGTGTAAACTTTTTATTCTGTGTTTGCAAAATGAAATTCTTGGTTTATTCGATGCTTCTTAAAATTATTTCGCTTGTTATCCAATATTGGTGAAGATATTTTATGCAAATTTAAAAGGAAAGTTTTATGATGAAAGAGAAGGAGAAGTTTGGAGTAGTATTGTAACGACCTATATTTTTTAGTGCTTTAAATTATTAAATTTAATGTAATTATTTAACAAAAATGGTTAGTAAATGGTGAATTATTTATTAATTGTGATTTATTGAAAATAAAATCATTTAAATTTAATATTGCAATTATTTACATAATCGAATCTTGAATTATTGTGAATGAAAATAGTATTAGAAATTGATTTATATATTATTTAAGTATGAAATAAAGTTGATAATATTCAAAAATTGGATTTAGAAGCGAATAGTTGGAAATTGAAAATTTTATATTTCAATTGACAAGTGAAAATAGCCATTTTGATCACTGTCTCAAAGTTTAATGAAACCAGTTTCATAGGATCCATAATAGTGAATTATTAATGGATTTTAAGTTTCGTAGCGATCCGACTTGTCATTTGGCCGTGCGAGCATAAAAGGCATAGAAATTTATTTCAAAATTTAATTAAAATAAATTAATTTTGAAAAGCTATCTTTTGCATACGATCAAATTAGGTCACGAGACTAGTTCCATTGTGTTCGGAATGGGGGTAAAACATTATGAACGCCGGGCAACATGCTTCGTTTGGAGCTCGAGAAATTTTGGACGTTAAATGTCGGATATTTTCAAATTTAATAGCACTATAAATGTCTACATCCTTAACCCAACACATGTTCAAACCCGCGTTCCACTTTTCAACTGTATGTCCCTCTCCCTATCCCCTATCTTCTAATTTCAATTCTCAGATTCAAAAAAAACCGAATGAGGTTAAAGAAAAAAATATCGATCGAGCTCTTGACTTGGCGGTCTCATGAGGACGATGGCGCGGCATGGAGCTAAGCGCGAGCGAGAGACATCGAGGGCAGCTAGGATAGTGGTTGTAGGCATTTGAGATGTGGGTTTTTCTGAGCTTGGATTCCCGTGCTGGTTGTGACGGCTAGGTGGTGGATGGGCAGCGGCTGAGGGGCGAAGGTCGATCGAGGCGGGCGTCTTACGTTGAAAAAAAAACAAATCACGACTAGATGATAAGCATCGCGCGCGTGTGTAGTTGCCTGGAAGGGAGGCTCTGCATTTTTATGAGGAGATGATGGTAATTGTCTTTTAGTTTTATTTTTTTTATTTTTGTTAATTTAAAATTTAATTATCGTTATATCGATAAAATTGTAACTCTCTCGTACGAGGTCCATTACACGTGAAACAAGTTGCTTAGGTGTCGTACGACGTCGTCTACAATATGGAATCGGGCTAGAATTTATTTGAAGCTAAAATTATTATCGGTTTCAAATAAAAATGAGTGTTTTATATGCTTATAGTTAACTAAATAAAAAATTTGTGTTAGTTAAATTAATGTCGTAAAATAATTTAATTACATTAGTTGATGTTTGGTAAATTAATTGATATTTGATTGACATAAAAATTGAATTGATAAAGATTCAAATTGACAGTTAATAATGAATTGGAATTTAATGGCCAGTAAATTACTCGATATTGATAACTGTAGAATTGTTGTGAATTTTATTGACTATTTGGATGGTTGATTGTGATGGAAAATATTTGTTGATATTTTGGATTATTAGATGATTATTTGTTTTATACATATATATATATATATATACACACACGTATCTTGTTATCATCATGCATATATTATTTAGAGTATATAAAAATTTAAAGAGAATTATTTGGAATAAATTAAGAAATAAGTTGAAATGGTAAATATCTATGATAATTTGTTTTGGATTGAAATGATATATACCCAATCCTGAATTAAACCGAATAATTGATTCACTTGGCCATAGGAAAGAAAATTATATATAGACATCGGATTAATTAAATTAAATGATTTAATTTTTTTTTGAAATTATTTAAATGATTTGAATTAAGGAGTAAAATCGATTTTATGTAAACCGAAATATTTTCGAACTTGAGTTTGGAATGTTGAAATTTAAATTTAATAATAGGAATTGTTTAAATAATTGAAGTTGAGATTTTGAAGTTATAATCGAAAATGGTTTCAATTTCAGAAATTGATTTTTTTTAAAAGATTAGACTTTTATTCGACTTTTGAATATTGCAAAGTAAAAGTGATATAAAATGATATTTCAAAGTTGAGCTCGAAACTGAATTGTATTTGAAGATTTAGATTTTAAATAAGATATTGAAGATTAATTTGATTTAAGTGATTTGACTTGATACTTTAAACATCAAACTCGAAATTGATATAAACTGAAATGGTTGAAATATGAGAATTAAGTTGAAATTAAATCATTGAACCGGATAGTTGGAATCGAAATTGAAATTAATTTGGAATTGAAATCAAAATTAATTTGGAATAGAGATTGAAATTGAAATAAATTTGGAATTGAAATTTAAATTAAATTTGAATTGGATTGAATTTTATTCAAGTTCGAATTGAAATTGGAATCAATAGAATTGAAAGCTAAATTGAATTAATTCGAAATTGAAATCAAATTTATTTGATTTGAATTTGGAATCAAAGTAAAATTTGACTTGAAATCGGAATTGAATCGATTAAATCAAAATGGAAATGGACATTGATTTGAATAGGAAAATGTGGAATTGAATCAACTTGACTTGGAATTATTTTCTAATATATTATTTTAGTATAAACTGTTAAAATCAATCTTCTTTAAATATTCAAATTATTTTTATTTTCCAAAGTATTTTGTTATATAAACCATCCTAATACTCGAACTATTTTCTATTAAGCTATTTTAACTATATAACTATTTAAAAATTATTTAAACAATTTTCTAAAAATTCAAACTAGTCGAAAGAATGGAATATTTATATTTAAATCTTGAATTTAAATGCGAACTGGGTTAAAGTGAAGTTATAACCCAAATTGTAATTCGAATCAAATTTTAAAGTGAAATCGATATATCGAACAGAATTGACATTTTGAAGTAAAATATCATTTTTGCAGCGAATATGGTGATTGCGAAATGGATTTGATTTTGAAGTGAATGTGATATTTGATATCATGCACGAATTGTTTTCAAATTGCAAAAGAACTAATCTATAACAACCTATAAATTTTATTATGTATTTTAATTCAATTAATTTGAAAACTTTGATTTTTATCCTTTAAAATCTGAAATTTTGGAAATTTCCAATGTAATTTTGGATTTTGTTTATAATTCATTTTCCAAATAGAATAAAATAAATATTTTCTGAAAATTTCATATTTTGGACAACCGTGGTCAAACTTTGACTTTCAGTTGAAATTTTAAATTTTGAATTTTAAATTTATAATCTTTTTCTTTGAAGTTGAATTTAATTTTGATATTGGTTATGCTTTTCGTTTCATAAAATTATGTTTTACACTTTGTAAATCTGTGAAATTTCAGCGTTTTACACACGATTATTTTTAGTATTTTATTTGTTATTTTATATTTCTATTTTCTATTTTTTTCAGTTCCATTTCTATTTTCTATTTTTATTTCCTATTCCCTACTTTCTATTTTCTTTTATTTGATTTTGGGCTTGGAAATTCTAAGGGACTTCAGTTCTTTTTCTTTATTATGAAGTGTGCCTTTTCCTTTTCCAAGGCCGTTCAAGCTTTTCTTTTTCCAAGGCCGTTCAAGCTTTTCCATTTTCTTGCCGTTCAAAACTCTTTTCAATTCACGTACATGCCACCTCTCATTTCTATCTCTTCTCATTTCCATTCCCTATAGAAAAATTTACAAGTTTCATTTTTCTCCATCTCCTTCTTCCTTTTCTTTTTCCTTCCTCTTCTATATGCAACATATGAAAGTGCGGTGTGTATACAGTTATATGTGCTAATATAGTACACACGGATCGTGTAATATGGACTACAATATAAATGCGGAAATAGATGATAATAGCATAGTAAATAAAAAATAGAAAAATCACACCAGAGATTTTTATACTGGTTCGGAGCACCGTCCTACGTACAGTCCCAGACTTCTATCTGGATTTTCACTATTAACAACCTCGCTTCACCCGGAGGAACATGTTTACAACACCCGAGCAACCGAACGGGATTTCACGCCTCTAATACACTGAGGACTTCAACACTTGCCTCTTACAACACAGAGGACTTCAACACAAGAACAAATACAATTGTTGTTGACAACTTGTGTTCTTGAAAACACGGATTTGTCACTAGCAGTACACCCTTCCTATAATCTTATCCTCAAAGTATGAGAAATGATGTTTTGAAAAGATTAAGGAAAGTATATTACTTATTGAATCAAAGGATATGAAATAGTTTCAATGATTCAATAAATAATCGAGAGCTTTTAGAATGCAGGAGTATATATAAAGTAAGATCAGAGATTAGAGTAAAAGCATATAAAATCATGTTATGTTAATCAACGAATTAGATGAGTTTATATAGATAAGAATGGTTGTAACTCTTTGTGAGCAGTTGCCATTAAGAGATATGATCTTTGGTGAAAGGTAAGAGATGCAACCTTTGGAGAAGAGAAGTGTCTTTTGGAAAAATTGCTTTCTGTTTAAAAACGGTCGACAGGTTAAAAAGTGACCAGTAGACAGGAATTCAAATATATATACGTTATGTGCATGTGTGCACGTTCAGTGTGCAAATTATGCAGGAACGGTCGACCGCATATATAGTGACCGGTCGACCGGTCCCTGTAAAGTTGCACACTGAATGTGCAACTACATTCTAACCATATATATATTAATTTTCTTGAAAAATGCATGATTATTTGAGGATAGATTTTAACAAGTTTATCACTAATATAATATCAAATAATCAATCTACAATCTAGAGTACCATATGTAGCTCTAATGACCTTGTTTTGTCGATTGCCTTTAGTTATTTGTCAGAAATCAAAACTTTCATAGAACTTGTGACTCAACATTCTCCCCCTTTTTGATTGATGACAATATATATCTGCAAATCTGAATCTCCCCCTGAGTATGTGATCTCTCTCTTTGAATTCTTCTATATGTATGTTCCTGCAAACAATTGTTAGCCCTTTCTCCCCCTTTGTCATCGACAAAAAGGAGTAACAGATACTAGAATAGTAGAATGAATATGATATGCATAGAAAAATAAATCATTAAAACATCCAAAACATAACAGAGTATACTACAGATCATAATGTCAAACGAAAAAATAAGAATAACGACACTATTTAGTACAAGTGTCGATGAATATTTTTAAAGTGCTAAACCATAATAAAATCTAAGATGAAGCAGATCGTATCTCCTCTTCATCATCATCATCATCGTCATCATCATCATCTTCTTCTTCTTCTTCCTCATCATTGTGCCCTCTAGATGATTCTCCATGTCCATGACCACTCATACCAGTAGACTCGTCAGATGATGTCCATGTGAAAACAGGAGCAGCAGGACGTTTTCCTGGATCTTGTGCTTGAACAGAGGTGGATGTGGAACATGATATAGCATCCCATAGCATACCAAAGAATGACTTGACCTTATTGAAGCGCTTATCAATTTTAGAGTCCATTCGCTTGAGACGTGATTCAAGCAAAAATTGGTTACGCGCAATGATTTCAAGTGATTCTTTTGTGGATGATTTTGATTTTAATAGTTTTACTTCATCGGAACGAGGACGAGAGGAAGTTGCTCTTTGTTTTCTTGGTCCTCTTTGTTGCCATTCTTCAAAAGACATAATCTCAAGATAAGGTGGAGGAAGCTTCATTCGTTTGATGGTTATTGAATCAATGCATTTTGGTTTTGAGGTTGCAGAATCAGGAGGATTTACCCCACAAGCTAACAAAAGTCGCATGATATATTCATTGTAGAAGAAATGAGGCCGTGTAGAGTTATTTACCTTGAGAATTTCATCAAAAAGCATGTGTACCCAATTGATTTGGATTTCACCATAAATAGCATAGAGTGCTTTGAAGTTTTCTTTATATACTGCATCATAATTTCCAAGTCTAGGAAAAAGAGAATGCATCAAAACACGATGAAGTAGTCTGGCTGTAGGTCGAAGTCCAATAGACTTTGTGCCATCACTATTGTCTTCTATGAACTGATGACTGGTACTATTTCGAGTGAAGACTTCGCAGAAGGTAGATGAAAACTCATCGCCTCGATTTGGTATACCAAGTATAGAGGCAATTCTAGCATGAGTAAGAAAAATTTGCTTGCCACAGACCACAGACCAGATGACTCCGTTTGGATTATCAGGTTGATATTCATCGAGATTCATGTTGGCGTAAAACAGTTTGATCATCAAATGATTTATCTCCACATTATTTTCTGAAAAATCTATTAATGGAGTAATGTTGAAATTATTGGCTAACCTCCGAACTCCATAAGCCGTGAAATCATCAAATTTGATGAAAGAGCCTGGATGAAACTTGTAATTTGTCATCTGATTCCATCTTGTTACAGCAATTGGACTTTGAAGCCACTTTTTGGCGGAGATGCTCAGAGATGAAGTTTCAGAGGTTGTTCCTTTCTTAGATTTCTTTTGAGGAGGAGCCATTGTTGGAAGATTTGAGATTTGGGAATTTAACATAGGAAACTAGGGTTTGTGATTTTGGGAAAAAAGAACAGCTTGAGTCAAAAGAGAAAGAGGGTAGAAGGAAAAATGACGCATAGGTATATATAAAAACTGAAAATACGTCAACCGGTTGACCTATGAAATATGGCCGGTCGACCGTTTTCAACCAGGGAGCAAACGGTCGACCGGCTATAACTGGGGCGGTCGACCGGTTTTGGTCTGCTGAGAAAAAAACATGTTATTATGCAATTTTTTTATAATATATCAACCTTTATATATTATATTTCATTTTTAATACAAAATATAACCGTTATTACACAAGTGATAGATAAAGATATAATAACCATATATAAATCTAATGAGAAGGTTCGTCATTAGAATTATCGTTGTTTCCTTCAATACGTTTTGACCATGGACTCCACTGTTTCCGAGCTCCTTCATTCTTCTCATAGTTCCGATCCCACGAGTTAGGACTTTTAGATGTTGATGGCCTAGACGGCATTGGTTCATGCACGTCATGCTTGTTGGAACCGCAGAAAAATGTTGCCAACTTTTCTAAAACGGATAATCGTGCCGATGTCCGTTGTTGCTCGTGATAAAGTTGACTTTGCCCATAATGGAGCTGTCTCTGAAGGTCTATCTGATGTTTCTGGTAGTGGTGTATTTCATCGATTTGTGCTTTGGTACGAGGAGAATAGAACAGTGTCCTCTTCACTCGTTTTGAATTTGGAGTTTTATCAGACATACAAGAGCATTGATGATGACAACTTGGTTTTTGTTTTGGTGTTGTAGGAGAATAATATTCCTCCGACTCAGAACTCGTAATAGAAATGTATGATTCTTGAGCACATTTATCACAAATGTGAGCCATAGGAAATGTTGTATAGAATATTATGGTTAGAAAAAAAAGATGAACAAAATATGAAATTTTTGCAAGCTTATATACAAGTTTCTTATGTATAAACCTATGGATGTGAGTTAATGGAAAATATTAACCAAGAAAACATAAGCAGAAATTTTATTTTAACTCTAAAAATAGCTCTCCTTTTAAAACTGAAATTATAAAATAAGAAAAGAAAGGACGATCACTAAAAGAAAAGAATGAAAAAATGAGTAAAGAGAATTAACCATTAAATCAAGCAGTGGCTTATATTTAATGTAAAAAAAATAGTTTATGCAAAAGTTATGGTTAAAGAATAACTAAAAAAGACGTTCTTTAGAACTTACTTAGTCAAGATTTTTTCTTGAAATTAAACCAAGCTCTCTTCGTAATCTAGTAAAATTAGATTCGAGCAGTGGCTTAGTAAAAGTTTCCGCTAATTGATTGTCAGTATGGACATATTCAAGACATATATTTCCTTTGTCAATATTATCTCGAAGGAAATGATGACGGATATCATTGTGTTTGGTTCTAGAGTGATTTACTGGATTTTTAGAGAGATTTATAGCACTGGTGTTATCACAGTATATAATAGAATTTGATAAATGAATATCAAAATCTTGAAGTGTTTGTTGCATATATAGTACTTGAGTACAAGCGAGAGCTGCTGATATATATTCAGCTTCACATGTTGATAGTGAAACACAATTCTGTTTCTTACTGAACCAGGAGACAAGTGATTTTCCAATAAATAGGCACGTACCACTTGTACTTTTTCTATCCGTTCGTGAGCCACCGAAATCAGCATCACTATATGATACTAATTCAAATGGACATTCTTTTGGATAAAAAAGACCGAAATCTTTGGCATTATTAAGATAACGAATTATATGTTTCACTGCTCGTAGATGTGATTCCTTTGGATCGGCTTGAAAACGAGCACATAAACAAACACTCATTATTATATCCGGACGACTAGCTGTAAGATACAAAAGAGAACCAATCATGCTTCGATATAATTTCTGGTCAACATTCTTACCACTTTCATCTTTTTCAAGATGTGTAGTTGTACTCATAGGTGTTGGTTTACCAGATGTATTTTCTAATCCGAAGCGTTTGATAAGGTTTTCACAGTATTTTTCTTGATTGATAAAAATACCGTTTGAAAGTTGCTTTATTTGAAGTCCAAGGAAATAAGATAGTTCTCCCATATGAGACATTTCGAATTCTTTGGTCATAATACTTGCAAATTCTTTGCAAAGTTTATCGTTTGTTGAACCAAAGATGATATCGTCTACATATATCTGGATAACTAGAATATCTTTTCGAGAATGTTTAATAAACAAAGTTTGATCGACTTTGCCTATTTGAAATCCTGAGTTAATAAGATAGCTACGTAGTCGTTCATACCAAGCACGAGGTGCTTGTTTTAAACCATACAAAGCTTTCTTAAGTTTAAACACATGGTCAGGATATTTTTCATGTACGAACAAAGGAGGTTGTTCGACATAGACATTCTCTTTGATAAATCCATTGAGAAAAGCACTTTTGACATCCATCTGATAAAGTTTGAAATTATGGTGACAAGCAAAAGATAATAGGATTCTAATAGCTTCTAGTCGAGCAACTGGTACAAAAGTTTCTTCATAATCGATACCTTCTTCCTGGTTATATCCTTGTGCTGCTAATCTTGCTTTATTTTTGGTGATATTTCCTTGTTCGTCGGCCTTATTTTTATAGACCCATTTAGTACCAATTACTGACTGATCAGTTGGTCGTGGAACAAGTTCCCAAACGTCATTGCGCTCAAACTGATTTAGTTCTTCCTGCATGGCAATGATCCAGTAATCATCTGTAGCAGCTTCTTTTGGATTCTTAGGTTCGATATTTGAGAGAAAAGCGACATGACCCATTTGATTGAGTTGACTCCTTGTTCTGACATGTGATGTTATTTCACCGATTATATTTTGAGCCGGATGGTCTCTTAATATTCTTGGTGGTGATTGTAACTCACATATTTGAGGAATATTCTCAATACTTATTTCCGAGTCAGAATCAATATTTGTGATGATTTGATTGTCAGTGACTATTGATTTGTCATCATCTGATATAGTGTGAGGATGCTGATAGATTTCATCAAAAGAGACATGAAGTGATTCTTCAATAGTTTTGGTTCGTTTATTAAATATCCGATAGGCCTTACTTCGTTCCGAATATCCGACAAATATTCCTTCATCGGCTTTTGGATCGAATTTGCCAAGCTGGTCTTTCGTATTTAAAATAAAGCACTTGGAACCAAAAACTTTGAAGTATGAGATTTTAGGCTTCCTTTTGTTAAATAATTCATAAGGAGTATTCATGGTAAGAGGTCTTATGGATACACAATTTAAAACATAACAGGCAGTTGCCACAGCTTCCGCCCAAAAATGTTTTAGTAAGGTGGTTCCATTCAATAATGTTCTTGCACATTCTTGTAAAGTTCGGTTCTTCCGTTCTACAACTCCGTTCTGTTGTGGAGTTCTGGGAAACGAAAAATTATGATATATACCTTTCTTTGTACAAAAATGTTCAAATTCATTATTTTCAAACTCTCCGCCATGATCACTTCTTATATTTTTAACTTTAATTCCTTTTGATTTTTGAATTCTTTTGACGAAAGATTTGAAATGATCGAAAGTGTCACTTTTATTTTTTAAGAAAATTGTCCATGTATAACGAGAGAAATCATCAACAATTACAAGCACATATTGACTGTGATTTATTGATTGAACCCTAGTAGGTCCAAATAAATCCATGTGTAGTAACTCAAGTGGTTGTAATGTTGATATGACTTTCTTGGATTTAAAAGATGATTTGGTCAATTTTCCTAATTGACATGCATCACACATGTTGTTAACTTTAAAACTCATTTTGGGTAGTCCTCTAACTAGATTGTTTTTGGCTAGCTTGTCAATAGTTCTGAAGTTTATATGACAGAAGCGTTTGTGCCATAGCCATGGAGCATTGTCATTAGCCACAAGACACATATCTGAATTATGATTAATATTCATATTCAGAATATATATATTTCTGTCTCTATAACCTTCGAAAACCAAATTATGGTCTTTATCTAAAATACTACACTTATCATTTGAAAATGAAATTATAAAACCCTTGTCACATAACTGACTAATACTAAGCAAATTGTGTTTTAAATTTTTAACTAGCATGACATTAGTAATAAGAGGTAAGTTAGATGTACCGCAATTTCTCACATCGCCTTTGCCGATGATATAGCCTTTTGAATTGTCTCCAAAAGTGACGGAGCCACCATCTGAATATGTAATATTTGTTAATAAACTCTTGTCTCCCGTCATGTGCTTTGAGCAACCACTGTCCAATATCCACTTTCCTCTTTTCTTAAGTGGGACCTGCAAAAAATAGAATTAAGTCCATGGTACCCACTTTTTATAGGGTCCTAAGAGTTAGGTCTTAGGAGTCCAAACCCATATGGGTCCGGTATCCCCTTTATATATATAATTTTTATTAAAATGCACAGTATTCATGAATTGCTGAATGTATTTGTTCCTAATCAAATTGTTATTTGTTTTAGGAACCCATATTTTGATAGTCTTGACATTTTTCTTTTGAAATTTCACAACTGGTTTTGGTTTGGAATATAATAAACTAAGATTTTTATTAGCTTCAGTTTTTTGTACTTTCTTCTTCCTTTTATTTCCAAGATGTTTCTTGGTTTCTTGTTTGTTATATCCCAATCCTTGTTTGTTTGAAATAGATTGTGAACTTTCAATTATTTTTGTCAAATTTTCTCGACCTTTGTTAAAGTTAGAAACATTTTGAGTAATGTCATCAAACTTTGTTTGTAAGCTAGCTTTTTCTAGGTCTAGAATTTTGACTTTTGCTTTAAGCTCATGATTTTCAGTAGTGAGAGCATTATTTTTCTCTTTTTGAGCTTCTATTTCTTGACTCAAAAGAGATATTTGAGAGTCAACATTAGATGATGATTCTTGAATATTTTCAAGTTCCTCTTCTAATATTTTCTTCTCATCTTTTAACATATCTCGTTCAAACTCTGCTCTACTTAAATCTGTTTTGACTACTTTTAATTGACGTTTTATGTCTTTATATTTGACTATCAATTCAGCATTAATATCAAGTAATTCATCAAATGTAGGAATTTGTACCTCATCTTCTGTTGCCATAAAACAAATATTAGCTTGTTCATTCTCTGAATCACTTTCACTTTCTGATGAAGATGACTCTGAATCATCCCATGTTACTGAGAAAGCTCGTTTCTTAGATTTGTCCTTCTTATATTTGAATTTGTCATTTTCTGACTTCTTCTTTTGTTCTGGACAATCTTTCTACATGTGTCCCTTTTTGTGGCAGTTGAAACATTCTATAGCAGATGAAGATGGTTTGTTTGATCCAGGTTTCCTTTTATTGTAACGACTGGCTTTTCGATATTTTAGGAATTTTTTGAATCCTTTCGCAATGAATGCCAAATCTTCGTCTTCAGAATCTGATTCATTTTCATCTTTTTCAACATGAAATGCTACATTTTTCTTTTCTTCTTTCTGTTCTTTTCTAGCCTGCAAATTTGCTTCATAGGACATTAAATTTCCTATCAATTCATCTGGCTTCATGACGGAAAGGTCATTAGCTTCTTCAATTGCTAATACTTTTCCTTCCCATTCACTAGTCAGAGAATGTAGGACTGTTGAAACAACATCGAAATCAGAATACTTTTGTCCTAAGCCAATAAGTGCATGGTGAATAGTTTGAAACCGTGAATACATGTCATTTATTGTCTCATTTGGTTTCATTTTGAAATTTTGAAATTGACTTTTCAGCATGGCTATTTTGGCTTGTTTAACCTTGTTGTACCTTCATGAGTGATTTTTAGTGTTTGCCAAATTTGATATGCAGTAGTGCAGATACTAACATGGTTATATTCATTTTGATCTAATGCACAGAACAACATATTTATTGCTCTTGCATTTATGGCTGCTGCCGTTTTCTCAGCTGCAATCCATTCTGAATAATCAGTTGTTGGATTCACTATTTCTCTTTGAGTGGCATTCCAAGCATCATAGCTATTTGATTGCATAAAGAATGACATACGTGTTGCCCAATAACTATAGTTAAGACCATTGAAAAATGGAGGTCTTTGTGTCGATTGACCCTCTGTGTAAGTGGTGTTTTGAGTGCTAGTACTTACGTTATTTGCCATATTACTATAATATATCAAATAACTGTGTTACAGTTATATGATGACCGTGCTCTGATACCAAATGAAAGTGCAGTGTGTATACAGTTATATGTGCTAATATAGTACACACGGATCGTGTAATATGGACTACAATATAAATGCGGAAATAGATGATAATAGCATAGTAAATAAAAAATAGAAAAATCACACCAGAGATTTTTATACTGGTTCGGAGCACCGTCCTACGTCCAGTCCCAGACTTCTATCTGGATTTTCACTATTAACAACCTCACTTCACCCGGAGGAACAGGTTTACAACACCCGAGCAACCGAACGGGATTTCACACCTCTAATACACTGAGGACTTCAACACTTGCCTCTTACAACACAGAGGACTTCAACACAAGAACAAATACAATTGTTGTTGACAACTTGTGTTCTTGAAAACACGGATTTGTCACTAGCAGTACACCCTTCCTATAATCTTATCCTCAAAGTATGCGAAATGATGTTTTGAAAAGATTAAGGAAAGTATATTACTTATTGAATCAAAGGATATGAAATAGTTTCAATGATTCAATAAATAATCGAGAGCTTTTAGAATGCAGGAGTATATATAAAGTAAGATCAGAGATTAGAGTAAAAGCATATAAAATCATGTTATGTTAATCAACGAATTAGATGAGTTTATATAGATAAGAATGGTTGTAACTCTTTGTGAGCAGTTGCCATTAAGAGATATGATCTTTGGTGAAAGGTAAGAGATGCAACCTTTGGAGAAGAGAAGTGTCTTTTGGAAAAATTGCTTTCTGTTTAAAAACGGTCGACAGGTTAAAAAGTGACCAGTAGACAGGAATTCAAATATATATACGTTATGTGCATGTGTGCACGTTCAGTGTGCAAATTATGCAGGAACGGTCGACTGCATATATAGTGACCGGTCGACCGGTCCCTGTAAAGTTGCACACTGAATGTGCAACTACATTCTAACCATATATATATTAATTTTCTTGAAAAATGCATGATTATTTGAGGATAGATTTTAACAAGTTTATCACTAATATAATATCAAATAATCAATCTACAATCTAGAGTACCATATGTAGCTCTAATGACCTTGTTTTGTCGATTGCCTTTAGTTATTTGTCAGAAATCAAAACTTTCATAGAACTTGTGACTCAACAACATAGCTCGGCCATCATGCTCCTGGCCGACCTCTGCTCCGCCATCCACCGCCATATGATCGGCCATCTCTATCAACACCATCATACCCAAACATAGCCTGACTTGCCTTGATAATAACCATCTCCAAATCATGAAAGTCCTAGCCGTGGTCATGACATCATCCGCTTTCTATGTGTTAGCCTCGGCCACCACCAATTCCATCAGTTCTCCATGCCTTGCCGTGACCAATAGCTTGCCATAGCCGTGCCACTTCGGGTGTCTTGACCACTTGATCCATGCCTTAGCACCAGACCGAGCACACTAGCCTAGGGCCGGACCCAAATTCTCATGACTTTCCATCTTTTGACTTTGACCATTAGCCTTCCACATGCCTTTATGACTTGCCATCTCTTCACCTACACCATAGCCGTGCCTTTTGCTTGCCATGGCCGGGCATACTTGCCTCTAAACTAAGCCTTGGCCGAGCCTTATTGATGATGGTTAAGCCTATTTGGAAGTGGCCAAGCCTACTTGCCATGGTAAAGCCATCTTTGCTCCATTTTGATCCATAATTACACATTGTTTTGATTTAATTGTTATGTGTTGAATTATATATTTATGTATATTTTAAATTGTTTACTACGAGATTTGAATCTTGGCTCTCCATCCACTCGAATTTGATTCGTGCTTTGTCATGCTTTTCGAAGTTCAGTTGCGTGTCTTGAATTGTTATCTCCAGCTTTAAAGGGTCAGTTTATCACTCTCGACATTCGTACTTATATAATTGTGAAACAATGGCATGTCAATAGTAGTTGATGATATGATAGTAATTTATATATGCCTATGGTATGATATTTTATGATATTATAACATGATATTTATTTTTTACATCACTTGATATGATATGCCATATTATACTGTTTATTTTATTTACTGTTTCTCATACTACAAGCTTCCTGTAGAATAGAATCAGTATGTGTCGAAATGATACATACCCAAATGGACTTTAGAATAGGGAAAAATCATTATGAGCTGAAATGATAGGCTCAAGCAAATTTTACTTTATTGTATTTGACTTGGGATTGCGGGTTTGAAATGGTAGAACCCGGATTTTTAGTTTTAAATTACGGATTGAAATGGTACATATCTGTATCACTTGATCTAGGTTAGAAAATATTATACAGACCCATGGTTAATATTTAATACAATATTTTCCTAAAATTTATTAAGTATTTTTAATCATAAAATATATGAAATTTTAGCTTAAGGATTTGATTTAATGATTTAAAATATAAAGAGATATTGGTTTTCTATTAGTTAAAATTTTTATAAGTCAATAATTAGTTTTAAATTATAATTTGAAGATCTTTATTGATGATAAACAACTTAATAATTAAATTTGATTTAATATGGAATTTTAATTCCAACCCAGTGATTGTAATAGATTTTATTTTATAAAATGGATATGTTTTGTAAAATAAATAATCATGATTTAGATGGTAAAATGTATCTTAAATTTTGACCTAACTTGATAATTGAAAATTTAGTTTTTCGAATGGAAACGTTGAGTTTAACTTCGAAAAAGAATATCATATTTATGAAATTGGTATTTTAAAATAAATGTTGGGTTATTTGTTAAAATAAAAGTTAAATAAAATATTGTACTTTGAACTTAATAAATGAATTATAGTTAGTTTGGATATTTTATTTATAAAATTTTATTTTATTTAGTAATCAGTTAAATGGTATCCAAATGAATATTTTCTGAAGCGTGAGATATGTTTTTATAAGTAAAAAATGGCTAAAATTGAGATTTCAATGTTTCTGAAATGTAATAATAAATCTAGAATTTGTATTGGAAGCATTTACAAAATGATGTAGTTTCAAGGTAGCATTTGCTAAGTGCTACCATTTCTGAAATATAACTATGTTCTGAAATACTAATTTTGTGTATTGTAGCCTTAACAAATGCCGCTGTTTCTGAAATTGAACCGTTTTTGAAATACTAATTTTATCTACTGTAGCACTTTACAAGTGCTGCTGTTTCTGAAATTGAACTATTTTTGAAATACTGAAATATCTACTATAACACTTTATAAGTGCTACTTTTTTTGGAAATGACAAATTTTTTGAAATATTGCTATATCTATCGTAACATTTTCTAAGTGCTGATGTTTCTGAAAATACAATGTTTTTGAAATTGTATAATTGAATTAATGAACTTAGAAAATGCTACAACTTTTGTAATGAATATTTTTTTAAAGGCGTTATGATTTTCTAAGTATTATGATTTCCAATTGATAACATTTCAAGTGTTATGATTTCAAGGTATTATGGTTTCAAAGTATTTGGTTTCGGAGTTGTTATAGCTTTGAAAGTACTATGATTTTGGAAATGAATTAATTTGAAATTGTATTAAATTAAGAATTGGCTTTAAATATGTTGATTTGAAATTTATTGAAATTGAAGATTGAAGGATATGAATTTATATCATGGTTTTGGTTTAAGATGATTTTAAAGTGTATTTAAAGTTTAAATAAATTGAAGGAAATATTCAATGATTTGAAAATTGGAGCTTTATTTAAGAAAGACATCATATTGATTTGGTTTTTAAATAGAAATGATATCGTATTGACATAGTTTTGAAATGGATATGCTATTTTGGTTTTTGAAGTATAAATGATTTTGAAATAAATATTCATGGGTAATAATAACTTTGGTTGTTAAAGAGACCGGGATTGGAAGTTGTCATACTCGCTGCCAACTTCGAAAACCACTTTGACAACCATGTGTGCGGTGGAGAATCTAGAATGAAGTAGGTTGGTGGTGATGTTCCTTTGAGGTATATACATAGAACCGACTCCCGTGAGTTGGCATAAGGTGGCTAAAACAGGAGCGATTAATGGGCTAATGAGGTAACTCCTCTTATCGGACATACTTCTTCATATGTCATTTGATTACTTTGTGATTGATTAGTGCGCACCTTTGATTTTTCGGAGTGTGGGTCAAGGTGGGCGGTAGTGGCTGCTACGCGTTACCACCGGCCTGGAAGCATAATTGGTATATCTACCCTGGCACAGCCTCGTTGTGCTGTGTCATCTACCCTAGCGTGCCTTATACGATTTTGATTTTGTGTCGTACCTATGGAGTATCCTCTGGTAGCCTTCCGATCAGGAGGTATTACGGTACTGTATAGACTATTGGCACTATATATGTGTTAAGGTGGAAAATGTAAAGTCTTAACACTATTTTTAAGTAATTTTACTTTACTATTAGACATTATTATAATAGCTTATAATACTACATAGTAAATAGTTTAACGGGTCCTTAAAGGATGGGCGGTCCCAAGCATCCTTTAAGTTACTTGTACAGTTTTATTACATTTCACTTGAGTTGGTTTACATTGTATAAATATATATGTCCTGACTCGAGTGTTTTGTATTTTACTTTACACTTGGGTCAGCCTGAGTATCAGCTTTAGATTTCACCTTTTGGAGCTAGAGGATTTACTGGAGTTTATCGATCTACTAGTTGTCATCTACTTCCATTCGGTATTTCTATTCGGCTTATGTATTAGTGGACATTTATGTATTGGGGATTTCTGTTGTATCTTCTTTTCAGACTATGGTATTTTGTACTTTTTTTGAGACTATGTTGTAGTAGCTTTGTAAACTACTATGGTTATTTTATTTCCGCTGCGAGTTATTCTGATTTATCTGTGTCTAGGATTTTGTGATTGGTATTATTTGCTCCAAATTATATTACAATCTACTGTTTTGAGTTATTCAAGTCTGACATGTGTGGTTTTATTGTCGAATTGAATGGTCCATAATAATGGGTCATCAGATTTGGTATTAGAGCTTTGGTTTTAGGCAAGCTTTAGCCCGCGGAGCAAAAACTCATTAGAGATAGGGTAGAAATTCCCTAGAATGAGTGAAATCAATCTTAGTATCATTTCTTTTGAGAGAACTTATTTTAAAGTATAAAATGATTTTTTAAATGATTTTCAAAGGATTTTAAAAGAGTATTTTGACATAAACTTTTCTTGTTTTGAAACCAAATTTTCTTAACTCCTTTCCTTTCCTTATCCACCTTGTTAATTAAATTCCTTGAATAGGATATCCATTCTGGTTGAATCCAGTCTTTTGTTTCTTAATTACCATTGTCTTACTTAGCAGAAAGGCAAGCAATCTAGTATTTTGTTGTTACCCTGCCTCTGCTTTCTTTGTTGATTATAGATTTGTTTTGGGAAATCTTACGAGTCATCAATGGAAAGCTAACTTCTCGAAATGCCATTTCTGGAAGGATGAAGTCCAATTTTTCGGGCATATTGTTTCTAGTAATGGAGTTTCTTTTGATCCAGTTGAAATCGCTGTGATCAATGTAAGTCTCTCTTCTTTTCTCTCTTTGTGGATAGATTGACCTAGTCAGCTCATTTCTTTCCGGTCTACTCTTCCCGTTCTGCTTCTTGTTTGGCTGAGATCTTTCTGAGGGAGAGTGTTCATCTACATAGAGATTGCATCTTTACCCGTCAGTTTTGGAAAGCCTTTTAGGAATCTTTGGGTACTCATCTGAATCTGGGCACTTCTTACCATCCACAGACCGACGGTCAAATGGAAAGAATGGACCAGATTCTAGAGGATCTTCCTCATGCTATTTTCTTGATTATGGAGTTCTTGAGAATATTTTCTCCATCTTGTTGAATTCACCTATAAAACCAGTTATCAGGTACGTTTCAGTCTTCTATTTTATCGTTCTCTTAATCCTTTATCTATCTCACTTTATCTATGAATCTTTTTGATTAAAATCTCCCAAATTTGAATTTCTATCCTTATTTTGAAAACCATTCTGGAACCATCAAGTGAGGGAGTGTGTTTATATTAGTACTGATGTTTTATATGTTGTGTGTTTGGGTTATTGACGTTGATTTGGGATTCGATCGATTCGGCTGATCAGCGATATCGATAGGATTTCCAAAACACTTTAATAGAACAAACGGACATAATTTTTTTTTTCAAATTTGGTAAATGAGAAGAATTTTTTTATATGATTTATACATATAATAATTTTATAGATCTGTATTATCTGTTGAAAATTTATTTGATAAGATGTGAATAAGTTTGATTTGAAATTTATTAAATTTGAGATTTTAAAGGATACGATTTTATAACTTGAATTGGTTTAAGGTGTTTTAAATGAATATATCGAGATTAAATAAATTGATAGATATTCAGTTATTTGAAGATTAAAAGTTTTATTTAAATGATATTGAATTTATTAAGTAAATATTTCAAAACTAAATAAAAGTAATTTGAATTTGAGATATATGGAATTATCAAAAGTTTAGTTTCGAAATTATGGAATATATAAAAGCTTTGAAATTATGGAAAATGAAAACTGAATTGAGTTGAAATTTATTAGTTAACTGAATTGTTTATTGAAATGATAAAATTTGATTTCATTCTTTTTTGAAAACCAATGACTATTGACACAAGATACAAATAAATAAAATTATAAACCATGGTTTATAAACTAATTTGGAATTTAAATGAATCTAAATTATGGATTTGAGAAATAAATTTCGGTGATTTCAAACTTTGGGTTTAATGTTTTAAAATGTATATTATTTAAAAGTATGTTTGAATATAAATTTTAATGGTTAAATCTATGTTGTTCTCTTATGTCGCAGGAAAATAATTTCGGTGAGGGTGGCCGCATCATCGACATTCGTTATCGAGTTTCGAAGAGGAGAGACCAATTCGTAGCTTTGCAACGCTTTTGTTTGATTCAAATTTGTTTGATTTAATATATAAAAAGAGGAAGAAAATTTGATTTAAATTTTTTAAGTATGGTTTGATTTAATATATATAAGTATATGATTTTATATTTGATTTGATCTGATATATATATGTTGTTATCTCCTAATTGTTTGAGATAAACCAGAGATTTAATTTCTTAAATTTATGGTTTAAGGATAATTTCAATTGTAGACTGAAGTCAAAAATTTAGGAGAAATAATTGAACTTGAAATAATTGAATTGAAAAAAAATTATTTGTATAGTACTAAATTGCATTCCTATATAACTTACCTAATTACTTAGAAGGTAGGCATGTAATTGGATGATATACAATATAAAACAGTGTTAAAGGAATTTATAAATAAACGTGAGTAGTTATGATAAGAGTAAATATATTTAATATATGTGATAAGATATTAAGTGGAATAAACATATTAATAATTTGATAAATTGAAAGATGGGAAAAGCTTTCTCCTAGGTTTGTTGTTCCTTTCCGTATTTTGGAAAGGATTGGATCTCTAGCTTATCGTCTGGATTTGCCAAAGAAGTTTTCTGGAGTGCATAACGTATTCCATGTTTCGCATCTTCGTCGCTATCTGCATGAGCCATCTTTGATTATCCAGCCTTCTGCTCTCGAGAGTTTGGATATTGAGCCTAACCTTACTGTCGAGAGGAAGCCACTTCGTATTATCGAAAGAGGTAAGAAGCAGCTGAGAAGGAAATCTATCAACCTGGTCAAAGTGCAGTGGAGTACGGATGATCGGGATTGTACCTACGAGATGGAGGAGAGCATGTGTGCTTCGAATCCAGAATCGTATTTTTGGGTACTATTTGCTTTTCTATCTTACATTTCCTTGTTTTTGTGTCTCGTTCCTTTTCGAGGACGAAAGGTTTTAAGTGGGGGAGAGTGTAACAACCCATAAATTTTAATAAATATTTCAATTCAATTTATTTTAAAACTTTGATTTTTAATCCTTTAAAATTTGAAATATTGGAATTTTCAAATGTAATTTTCGATTTTGTTTATAATTTATTTTCCAAATAGAATAAAATAAATATTTTCTGATAATTTTATATTTTGGTCAACCGTAGTCAAACTTTGACTTTTAGTTGAAATTTTTAAATTTGAATTTTAAATTTCTAATCTTTTTCTTTGAAGTTGAATTTAATTCTGATATTGGTTCTGCTTTTCGTTTCATATTTTTTTTATATTTTGTAAATCTGAGAAATTTCAGCGTTTTACACGCGATTATTTTCAATATTTTATTTGTTATTTCGTATTTCTATTTTCAATTTTTCTTCTTCTATTTCACTTCTATTTTCTATTTTTGTTTTTATTTTCTATTCCCTACTTTCTCTTTTCTTTTGTTTGATTTTAGGCTTGGAAATTCTAAGGAACATAAGTTCTTTTTCTTTATTATGAAGTGTGCCTTTTCCTTTTCCATAGTCGTTCAAGCTTTTCCTTTTTCTTACCATTCAAAACTCTTTTCAATTCACGTACACACCACCTCTCATTTCTATCTCTTCTCATTTCCATTCCTGTAGAAAAATTTAAAAGTATCATTTTTCTCCATCTCCTTCTTTCTTTTCTTTTTCCTTCATCTTCTATTTGCAAAATAGCTCGGCCATCATGCTCATAGCCGATCTCTCCTCCACCATCCACCACCATATGACCAGCCATGTCCATCACCACCATCATACCCAAACATAGCCGTGACTTGCCTTGACAAAATCCATCACCAAATCATGAAAACTCTTGCCAAGATAGCCACATCATCCCCTTTCTCTTTGCTAGCCTCGGCCACCACCAACCCCATCACTTCTCCTTGCTTTGCCATGACCAATAACTTGCCATAGCCATGCCACTTTAGGTAACTTGACCACTAGATCCATGCCTTAGCACCAGACCGAGCACACTCGCCTAAGGCCGGACCCAAATGTTCATGACTCTCCATCTTTTGCCTTTAACCTTTAGCCATCCACATGCCTTTTTGACTTGCCATCCCTTCACCTGCCCCATGGCCGTGCCTTTTGCTTTCCATGGCCGAGCGTACTTGCCTCTAAACCAAACCTTGGTCTAGCCTTGTTGATGATGGTTAAGCCTATTTGGAAGTGGCCGAGCCTATTTGCCTTGGTAAAGCCATCTTTGCTCCATTTTGATCCATATTTGCATATTTTTTTGATTTAATAGTTATGTGTTGAATTTTATATTTATGTGTATTTTAATTTATTGACTACGAGATTTGCATCTTGGCTCTCCATCTACTCGAATTTGATTCGTGCTTTGTCGTGCTTTTCGAAGTTCAGTTGCGCGTCTTGAATTGTTATCTCCAGCTTTAGATGGTGAGTTTTTCACTCTCGACATTCGTACTTATATAATTGTGAAACATTGGAATGTGAATTGCATTTGATGATGTGATAGTAATTTATATATGCCTGTGATATGATATTTCATGATGTTATAGCCTGATATTTATTTGTTACATCATCTGAGATGATATGCCATATTATATTGTTTATTTTATTTACTATATCTCATATTACAAGCTCCCTATAGAATAGAATCATTATGGGTTGAAATGATACATACCAAAATGGACTTTAGAACAGGGAAAAATCATTATGAGCTGAAATTATAGGCTCAAACAATTTTTATTATATTTTATTTGACTTGGGTTTGCGGGTTTGAAATGATAGAACCCGGATTTTTATTTTTAAATTATGGATTGAATTGACACATATCCACATCACTTGACCTAGGTTACAAAATATTATGCTGACCCATAGTTAATTTTTAATATAATATTTTCCTAAAATTTATTAAGTATTTTGAATTTTTAAAATGTATGAAATTTTAGCTTAAAGATTTGATTTAAAGATTTAAAATATAAAGAGATATTGGTTTTCTATAAGTTAAAATTTTTATAAGTCATTAGTTGGTTTTAAATTGTAATTTTAAGATCTTTATTGATGACAAATATTTTAATAATTACATTTGATTTAATATGGAATTTTAAATCTAACCTAGTGATTGTAATAAATTTTATTTTATGAAATGGATATGTTTTGTAAAATAAATAATCATTATTTAGATGGTAAAATGTATCTTAAATTTTGACCTAACTTGATAATTGAAAATTTAGTTTTTTCAAATGGCAATGTTGAGTTTAACTTTAAAAAAGAATATCATATTTATTAAATGGGTATTTTAAAATAAGATGTTGAGTTATTTGTTAAAATAAAAGTTAAGTAAAATAGTGTACTTTGAGCTTAATAAATGAATTACAGTTAATTTGTATATTTTATTTATAAAATTTTATTTTATTTAATATACAGTTAAATTGTATCCAAATGAATATTTTATGAAGCGTGAGATATGTTTTTATACATTAAAAATGGCAAAAGTTGAGATTTTAATGTTTCTAAAATGTTATAATAAATCTGGAATTTGTATTGGAAGCATTTCCAAGATGCTGTTGTTTTAAGGTAGCATTTGCTATGTGCTGCCATTTCTGAAATATTACTTTGTTCTGAAATACTAATTTTATTGACTGTATCACTTTACAAGTGCTGTTGTTTCTGAAATTAAACTGTCTTTGAAATACTAATTTTATCTACTAGCACTTTACAAGTGCAACTGTTTCTAAAATTAAACTGTTTTTGAAATACTAAAATATCTACTGTAACACTTTATAAGTGCTGCTGCTTCTGGAAATGACAATATTTTTGAAATACTACTATATCTACCGTTATGTTTTCTAAGTGCTACTGTTTCTGAAAATACAATGTTTTTGATTTGTATAATTGAACGAATGAATTTAGAAAATGCTATAACTTTAGTAATGAATATTATTTTAAAGGTGTTATGATTTTTCTAAGTATTATGATTTCCAAATGATAACATTTCAAGTGTTATGATTTTAAGGTATTATGGTTTCAAAGTATTTGGTTTCAGAGTTGTTATAGCATTGAAAGTACTATGATTTTGGAATGAATTAACTTGAAATTGTATTAAATTAAGAATTGACTTTAAATATGTTGATTTGAAATTTATTGAAATTGAAGATTGAAGGATATGACTTTATATCGTGGTTTTGGTTTAAGATAATTTTAAAGAGTATTTCAGTTTTAAATAAATTGAAGGAAATATATGGTGATTTGAAAATTGGAGTTTTATTTAAAAAGGATATCGCATTGATTTGGTTTTTAAATGGAAATGATAACGTATTGACATAGTTTTGAAATGGATATGATATTTTGGTTTTTGAAGTATAAATGATTTTGAAATAATATACATGGGTAATAATAACGTTTTATTGTTAAAGATATCGAGATCGGAAGTTGTCATACTCTCTACCAACTTCGAAAACCAATTTAACAACGTGTGCATGATGGAGATTCCGGAATGAAGTAGGAAGGTGGCGATGTTCCTTTAAGTTATGTACGTGGACCCGACTCCCGTGAGTTGGCGTAAGGTGGCTAAAACAGGGGTGATCGACAGGCTAATGAGGTAGCTCCTCTTATCAGACACACTACTTCGGATGCCATTCTATTACTTTGTGATTGATTGGTGTGCACCTTTAATTTTTAGGAGTGTGGCTCGACGTGGGCTGTAACGACCCGCCGTTCTACCCGCCCCTAGTCGTTCTTACAGACATTAGGCATACGCTGGCCAGGCGCAGGACTAAAAATCTCCAAGTACTAAATATACTTGCTTCAACTCCCAGTGAAAATACTTTTAAAAATTCTTTTAAAAATGGATATGGAAAGCACGTTCCCCCATGGATCACAGTTTACACGGCGGTTACGCTACTATCCTAGTAAAAACGCTTGTAACTGTAGATTTCACATCTCTCTTGAATTTTGCCATGGTTGTTGCCATAGATCGCGGTTCACACGGCGGTTACGCTACTATCCCAGTAGAATCGCTCGTGACCGTAGGCATCTCGCCCCTCAAATTACGCTTTGGCCTCTAGATCGCAGTTTACGCGGCGGTTGCGCCACTATCCCAATGGAATCGCTTGTAACTGTAAAGATCTAACTGTAACAGTTTTAGTTTTAAAAAAAACTTCATCAAACACTATCCCGTAAGCTTAGCAGTAAAGACATAATGGCCAAAACAACAAGTATAGTCGAACAAGATCAACACCAAAAATCAAGTGACCGAAGTCAAAAGGAAAACCAGTGTCGTTATAGCCAGTGAACAAACCAAGTCAAAGATCATCAACGTTGAACAAATCGAAGTCGAACGCCATCAAATAGAAGCAGTTGAATTGAGCAACAAAAACCACGAATTTGAACAAATCAAAAATCACAAAAATTTGAATTAGCTCACATCTAATTCAAATTTTTGAGATTTTTGATTTGTTCAAATTCGTGGTTTTCGTCGCTCAATTGAACTGCTTCTATTTGATGGCGTTCGACTTCGATTTGTTCAACGTTGATGATCTTTGACTTGGTTTGTTCACTGGCTATTACGACACTGGTTTTCCTTTTGACTTCGGTCACTTGATTTTTGGTGTTGATCTTGTTCGACTATACTTGCTGTTTTGGCCATTATGTCTTTACTGCTAAGCTTACGCGATAGTGTTTGATGAAGTTTTTTTTAAAACTAACACTGTTACAGTTAGATCTTTATAGTTACAAGCGATTCCACTGGGATAGTGGCGCAACCGCCGCGTAAACTGCGATCTAGAGGCCAAAGCGTAATTTGAGGGGCGAGATGCCTACGGTCACCAGCGATTCTACTGGGATAGTAGCGTAACCGCCGTGTGAACCGCAATCTATGGAAACGACCATGGCGAAATTCAAGAGAGATATGAAATCTACAGTTACAAGCTTTTTTACTGGGATAGTAGCGTAACCGCCGGGTAAACTGTGATCCATGGGGGAACGTGCTTTCCATATCCATTTTTAAAAGAATTTTTAAAAGTATTTTCACTGGGAGTTGAAGCAAGTATATTTAGTACTTGGAGATTTTTAGTCCTGCGCCTGACCAGCGTATGCCTAATATCTGTAAGAACGACTAGGGGCGGTCAGAACCGCGGGTCGTTACAAAAGATTTAAAATACAAATTCAATATTCAATTTCAACTTCAAAGTCAAATTCAAATTTTTATTCAACTTTCAATAGATTAAATCCTAAAATTTAATCGTCAATTTCATAGTTATATTGGGAATTCAAACTAAACCATCATTCAAATATTTAAAATTAATTAAATATTTACAATTTAAATTGTTCAAAATTCAGGGTTGTTACAATCTCCCCTCCTTAAAAGAATTTCGTCCCGAAATTATAAGTTAGTAAAAATGATTGTTAAAATCTCACCGATATTTATACCCTACACAATTTTTACCAAGTTCGAATCTTATAAATAAATATAGGATTCATTTCTTTTATATTATCTCACTAGCTTTGTTCATTGATTTCTATAACCAAGACACAAAAGTCTTTTACCAAAATTTTCGACTTAAAAAATTCAATTTTAAACTTGAAACTCTTCATGCTAATGATTTGCATATTATATCTATATTTTTTTTTCAAAGCTGTGGACTTTCAAGATATTTTAAAGATCTTCTTCCTTAATTCAATTAGGTTGGAATTATGTAATTCTAATTTCAGACTATTGATTTGCTATTCAAAGTTTGAAAATACTTGCTAACTCGAAGTTTAACAAATCTAATTTTAAACATTAGATTTGGTAGGGCTGCAGTACACACACGCGTGTACGGCCTCGCCACATTTTTAAAATGTTAACTTCGTGTGGCTGCAGTCCACGCTTGCGTGCACTGCCTCGCCACTATCGTGATGAAATATGCAAAAGGTCAACGAACCAAAATCAATGAAGGTTCAAATATCAATTCAAAATGTCAATACTGCGTGGCTGCAGCGCACACACGCGTGCGCTGCCTCGCCACAACAACATGTGAAATCATCTCAAGATAGAATACTATCAGAAATCAAAGTTGCAGAGGTCAAGTTAGTGACTCAACACAACTGCAACACCAAAACCCATGCAACAAGGCAAGGTCGAAATGCAATTGTTTTGCATATACCCAAGTAAACCCAGGAAAACAAGTTCCAAACAACTTATTACTGCACATTTCAACAAGTGCAAAATTTTCATAAAAACGAAACTGCAGCCCACTTTGAATCCAAGGGAAAACGGCAACAAGACTACAGTCACCACATGGACACAAGGGCAAAGGTACAAAACATTAACTGAATCAGAGGGAGTCCAGAAGGTAATGCAGCAATAAACTCAAAACAACTCAAAAATCCTTAAATTCAACAAGACAGTAAGCATCAGTGCACGAAGGCAATGACACGTACGTATACATGAACCAGCAGAAGCAATTGACGTGCAACAGTGGAACGACAAGGCACAAAGGCTACAAGTATGACTTGAACAAAGCAAGGCTACAGAGCTCGAGCTTATGCAAAGTCAACATCAACGCATAAATTCAAGAAGGCACCAAGCAAATGGAACCAAATCCAAGTTACAGTATCATTAAACATGGACAGTAGAGTACATAGGTACATGAAGTCCAACAGATTAACTACAAAGGACAACAAGTATGAAGTGCACAACAGGCTGAAGCCAATGCACAACAACAGCATACATATATTTACTTATATGTAGATGACCAAATGTGACAACAATGTCACAATATCCAAGAAATAAAGTAACAGACCAATGCAAGACAGTGGTCTAAAAATATCAAAGTGTATAGGTCAGGGAAGAACCCAGACCACATGAATTAAGTGTGCAACTGACTTGAATGTCACAAATCGCAACAAACATAATGGATGCAACTGATGAATGGTGCAAGGGACAGCACACATAAAGTTCAAGTATAACAATAATGCTCAAAGATAAGGCAAATGCAGCAGCGACACAGAGGTGGCAGCATAGTGCTACAGGCCAACAAAACACCAAAACAAACGTACACAAAATACATATAGGTACTACTCGAATAAACAAGTAGACAGAGCATAGACAAGTGACAATGAAAAAGTCAGGGCCACTGCACTAATGCATATAGAGTATGCAAGTGAAGCCCAAACCAAGTATACCCAAAAATATGACCAGAGCCAACAACACAAGTATTCAAGGGCAAACTGCAATAAAATGCAGCCACCACAGGTATACAAAGGCACAGCAACCATCAAAATGAGTCTAGTGTATTTACAAGCAACTATCAAATAAAGACTCAAGAGAGTGCAGATATGATTAACAAGACAATGCCCACATTGAAATAGGTCAAGTGCCATGATGAAGCAGTGCAACATCAAGGAGCTCAAATGCAAACATGACAGTAAAACAGGTCATAGTGAAGATAACAAATGCAATGACCAGCTACAATATGCTCAAAGCAATTAACAAACCACTGTTCAATGAAGTCAATGACGAACAACCCCAAATCATCACAGGAAGGACAAATTCGAATGGCCAAGATATCAGAGGTGACTTCAATAAAATACAATCAAAGTAGTAATTAAAAATTTACAACTGCAGTTCGAATTCAAAATAGCAAGTGGTGCAAGACCGAAGTCATGTAACAACAGGTTACAAATTCAACAAAAGCCAATTAAGAAGCTGAAGTCAAAAACTCAAATCAAGCTTTATTACAGTTTCTAATCAAATAAATGCAGAAGTTTCATGCTAAGCAAGGCAGTGGCCGAAGCAAACACAAAAATCAATTTCCAGAAATTCGAACAAGTGAACCAGGAAATCGTCATCACAGCAAACTAATTTTATCAAATCAAAAGGACCGAAGTCAACAAGAATTCAACAATTTCAAAGCCGTGAAAAGCAGTAAATCAAGCAACAAAATCATGAATTCGAACAAGTTAGCAATCACTAACAGCTTGAATTAGATGTGAGTTACTAAAGTACTCACCTTTGTCGAACGAGGAGCACGCGAGCGAGATTGAGGCCGAAGCAAATCCTAATTTGGATCGAAGACGAAGAGGAGACGAACGAAAATTAGAGAGAGGCCGCCATTATTTTTATTTCTTCGGTTTGATTTTTTTTCTTCTGATGATATATTCCGCTGTATAAAATTAAATGCATTGTACAAACTCTGATATATGTAAGAAAAAAATTCATTTATGTGAAATATTATAATATTGTTGTGATTCTGTGGCTGATTCTGTTTAAACTCTATAAACTGAATAACAATCCGTCATTTTGAACGTCTCAAGTTGTTTAATTACCGACTGGGGGCGGTCAGAAGGGCGGGTCGTTACATGGGCGGTAGTGGCCGCCACGCGTTACCACGGTTCGGAAGCGTAATTGGTACATCTACCCTAGCATTGCCTCGTTGTGTCGTGTCACCTACCCTAGCGTACCTTGTACGATTTTGGTTTTGTGTCGTGCCTATGGAGTTTTCTCTGATAGCCACCCGATAAGGAGGTATTACGGTAGTGTATAGACTATTGGCACTATATATGTGTTAAGGTGGAAAATGTGAAGCATTAACGCTATTTTTAGGTAAGTTTACTTTACTATTACACATTATTATAATATCATATATTACTACATAGTAAATAATTTAACGGATCCTTAAAGGATGGACGGTCCCAAGCATCTTTTAAGTTACTTGTACAGTTTTATTACAGTTCACTTGAGAGTAGGTTTACATTGTATAAGTATGTATTTCTTGACTCGAGTGTTTTGTGTTTTATTTTACGCTCGGGTCAGCCTGAGTATCAGCTTTGGATTTCACCTTCTGGAGCTAGAGGATTTGCTGGAGTTTATCTATCTATCTAGTTGTCAGCTACTTTCATTCGGCATTACTATTCAGCTTATGTATCTAATGGATATTTATGTATTTGGGATTTCTGTTGTATCTACTTTTCAGACTATCGTATTTTGTACTTGTTTTGAGACTGTGTTGTAGTAGCTTCATGAACTACTATAGTTACTTTATTTTCGTTGTGAGTTATTCTTATTTATCTGTGTCTGGGATTCTATGATTGATTTGATGTGCTCCAAATTATATTACAATCTACTGTATTGAATTATTCAAGTCTGACATGTGTAGTTTTACTGTCGATTTGAATATTCCAAAATATTGGGTCGTTACATAACCAATGTGTAGACTGACAATTGGTTGTTAAAGGGACTGAGGCCTCTTATTTGCGTGCTTTCTGTCAATATTGGAACCACGTTGACAACCGTGTATGCGTTGGATGATATCCAAAAGGCAGTGGTAGAATTGGCGATCGTTTACTGGAATGAAGTAAGAGAACGATGGTGGATAGCTTTGGCACTTGTTTCATAATTAAAATGACTAAAACAGGAGTCTATGTCTAGCCAATGAAGTTAGCTAACAATAGCAACATTGATCCCTCATATTACTATTGTGATTTCGTATTCGATTGGTGCACTTTTTGTTTGGATTGATTGTCACGGTCGGCCACAGATGGGTTACGACCAACCAGAAAGGGTAAACTGGTAGAATCCTACCTTGGGCATTGCCTCACAGGCCTTGTCATATTTATCCTTATACGAGCCCATCATGACTTTGGTTTAGTATTGTACCTATAGGGGACTCACTGGCTACCGATGTTACTGCTTGTGTTACAGGACCTGCATAGACTGATGCCATAAAAATGTGTTAAGGCGGATAATGTAAAGCATTAACGCTATTTTTATATTTATTTTACCGATAGACGTTACCTACTATAGCGTATACTATTATATATAAATATTTTAATGGATCCTTAGGAGATGGAAAATCCTATAACACCTATTAAATTATTACACACATGTTATACTGGCTAGGAGATGTAAAATCTTGTAAACATCTCTAATGTTGTTACCCTCATGTTTATTGATATTGATTTGACTTACCTAAGATTATTTTAGTCTTAACTGAGTGCTTTGTCTTTTCATTACGCTCAGGTTAGCCCTAAGTTTTTTCAGCACAGTGATGATTTTTTTTTCGAAGGACGGAGATGAAGATTTGGTAAATTATTACTATTATTATTTATGCATCATGATATTCGGCTACATTGTGTATTTAACCTTGATGTATATATATAAATTTGATAAATGTTGTATAGATTATAATCAAATGTGTAATGTAGATAACTTCATGAACAATTATTTGTTTATTAGTTTTTGTCATTCCATTGTGAGATTCTGTGTTTTTTCCTGCTTCTTCCTTATTCTTCTAAATTTTCCCCATTGGTTATCTATGTTCCGGATTGTTTGAGTTGGACATGGGCGGATTATTGTCGATTTAAACCATCCGAAATGTGGATCGTTACAAGCATTAAGAGGACTAAAATTGTTTTAGATTGTGAACTTTTGGGTCATGTTATTGGATGCAAATCTATTTGAATGGGCCATTTAACTTTTCAGATTGATTTTCATGATCGTTAAGTAATCCATGACATTTTCGAAAGTGATGATGATATTGAATTTAAAAGCAAAAACTTACATCGAAAACCAAGAATTTTAAGCCTTCTTTTACAATAAAGTATCACTCTTAGAATGAGTATTTATAATAACCCGATACGAAATGTTTCAAAGCTCTTTTCGCCTTTTATGGTCAATATGACATAAAGTGGTCCCAAGTCATTTTGGATGAATTTATTCCTAAAAACCCTTCTAAACATGAAAACATTCTATTTCATGGTGTCTATCTTACTCGTGCTTTCAATTATTTTGGTGTGGACCATAAAGGAGTGGAAGAAATTTCTTGAAAAATACTTGACAAGGCCAACCTTTCACTTATGCATATTTCACCCTTTTTCGAGCTTTATAAAATGCTTGCACAAAAGGAACAACAGTTGACTTGGGAAGAGAAGCAAGAAATAAGTGAAGGGGAGGAAGAGGATGGAGAGGAATGGAAGTCGGGGGGAAAAACAAGAAGAGGAGGACAGTACTTCCTTGGAAAATACCAATATGCCACCTAATCCTTGCAACAAAGATCTTCTCAAAATCAATAGAAGATCATTCACAACCAAAGAATGCTTAAGAAATTGTTCTCAAGGAGATTTACCTCAATTTTCCAAAAAAAAAAATGGATAAATTGTTAGAAAGATTATTCGTAAGCTTGGTGGTTATTCTTCAACTTCATCCATAACTTTCCATTTATTTGTTAAAGCTAACTACGTATTTTGGATATTATAGTTTTAAGTTTATGTTAAAGCTCATGTATCTAGCTTTTATTCCACGTGTTCATTCTTATTACCAATGAAAGTTCTATTTCCTGCTGCTGTACATTATCTGTTGTCTTTGGAAAGTCATACAAATATAGTAGTATAGACCAAAACAATAGATTTGCAAAATAAAGTAATTTTGAAAAATATATTGCATATGTCGACATATGCATATCATGTTTGTTCGACATATAACGACCAGTTTTCAAAAGTTTATAAAGTTAAAAAAAATTAACTACCGAACACTAATTTAGTTCATGCGACTTCTTATACCTATATATACATATTCACTCCAGAAAATCATTATTTTCAGTCTCTATCATTGTTATTTTTCATATATAAACTTATCTCTTCAATAATGGCTTCCCCACATCAAAAACTTTGCAAAAACCTCGAAAAAACTCATGGACCATTAATGAACATTCTTTCTTCAATCCTAAGAAACCGGAGGAATTGAGTCAAATGGAGATGATCATGGAGAAAAAAGGCATTTCGACATGAATCGATGGATGACTTCTGCCATGAACAAAGAAGAACCAACCACCAATCCAAGGTATACCATCGACAAAGATAACGAAGATTGTGATGCTCTCAAAGCAGATCCAATCTTTATTGCTGATGGATGGGTTGAAGTTCCTTGAAATGTCTAGTTTAAGTAGTTTTGATTTTGTATAAATAATAATACTTGATTTGTTTTCGATTTGATTAGTTTGATTTGTATGGATTTTTTTGTAAATGGTGTATGATATTAACTTTGTTGAATTGGATTAATATTTAGATTGATTATGATTATTAAATTTTTATATATCACTTATTGTGTTTTATGCAATCATTCTCATCGTCATTGTATATAATTCTCATATATGTATGTATGTATGTATGTATGTATGTATGTATGTATGTATGTATGCATGTATGTATGTATAATTTAGTATTTTATTTAGAGAGAGCGAGAGAATTAGTATTTTATTTAGGCGGATTAGAGTTAGACTTAAAGTAAGTGTTAGTGTTAGAGTTAGAGTTTTAGGTGGTTATTTTTGTTTATGACAAAGGGGAGAAATATATAAAATTTACGCATAGATTAAGGGGGAGTTTTGTTACCTTGGGGGGTTATATTATATTTTATATACAGAGTTGTCATCATCAAAAAAGGGAGATTGTTAGTACCTTAGGTATTGGTTTTAATGATAACAACTACAGATATTATATAAATATAAATTGTAATGTTTCATCAGGTCATATATAATATATAGTGTAGGATGTTAGACAGGTGCTAATTAAGAAGACTGTACAATATCAAAAGTAGATTCAAGATGTTGATATAAAGTTTCAAGAGTTGAAGAATGAAGACTCATGAGTATTGAAGAGTTCAAATAATCCAAATAAGTTACAGAATCGTAGAATTTATGTTAAAACATTGATAGCACTTTCCTGATCTTTCGCTCCTTCTCCAATTTTATTTTAAATTCTTTTTCAAATATTCAAGGTTTAGAATAATATTTTCAAAATATTTATCAAAATGATTTTCAGCCTCTTAAACTTATAAAGATATTATTTTTTATGGTTTTATATATATATATATATATATATATATTGACTTTTCATTTATGCTTTAATAAGTTATAATTATATTGACTTATATATATATTATGAATTATATAAAAATTTCAAAATTACTGGATAATTTGGTCTTACGTTTTATTATGATAAAAATATATATAAACGATGATATTACAAAGTATCAAAATATTTTACATAACTTATAATGCTAAAAATAATTTAAAAATAATTTTTTTTTAAATATAAAGGGATATGTCGACATATCATATCCACGTATGTCGACATAAAAATATCAAAATTCAAATTCTGAATGGAAGTGTCTTTTCGTCGTATCTCTTCATGAATAGACATAACCATCATTTCCCTATATATAAAAAAAATCCAAACAAATTTCTAACATCTGCTTTATAATTTCTTCTCTACTCTTTCCACTCTCTTATTTTCTAAATCAAAATATACTCGAACTCTGCGAAATTCATTCAGAATCAAATTCAATCATCACTAGTTTGATTCTCCTTCATGTGCTCTCTAATTTCTCTCATCTACCTCGCTCAAACCAAGATCAAAGCTCTATTCAAGAGTTATAGGCTCTATTGTAATCAAGATCGAAGATCTAAGTTTGTAAATCTCTATCAAATCATACTACTATACTTGTGCATGTGATTGTATCCTGTAATATCAATTGGGTGTGACTGTGGCCCGTAAAATCAATAGGGTGTGCTTAGTAACCCATAAATCTAATAGGTATGCTTGTAGTCTGAAATCAAGTAGCTCTACCTAGAGGTCGGAATTTTGGAGGGTGTGTTTTGTAGCCCTGAAATCAAGATTGTACTTGCAATCACTAGTTGGAAAAAAATTCGTACAAGGAATTGTGGTGACTGGATATTGAGTAACTCCGAACCATTATAAAATCCTGGCGTTTTCTTTTATATTTTACTTTTACTTCATTTATTTTTGTATGCGCTTTGATTTTTTGATTGATCTATTATTGTTAATTTCATCGTTCGAAGTAGAATCTTAAAAAAATTGAAAAATAGTCATATAATCCATTAAACACTATTCACATCCCCATCTAGTGTTAATTTATCCTTAAGATCCGTATTCTCCTGACTCGCACTTGGTATTGGAGCATTGGTTTTCAAAATATTCATCATCTGGTTTTTGAAAAAGTTTAAATGGCTACCAATAGTGCTAATAGTACTATTAGTAACATTGGTAGTACACTTGTTGGCAACTCATTTGTCGAAAGACAATCTACTGCTAGGCCTCCACTTTCTAATGGTAGTAAATACACATATTAGTCTTGTAGAATGAAAATTTATTTACAACCAATTAGTTTATCCACTTGGAATATCACATAAAATGAGTACATTGAACCCGAGACTAATTTTGCACAATGAAATGCTGAAAAAGAAACAGTTGCACAAAATAACTCTAAAACTATGAATATATTATTTTGTTCACTAGATAGAAATAAATTTAATAGAGTACCTATATCTAAGTCTGCATTTGAAATTTGAAGAACTTTCCAAGTTACATATGAAGGAACAAATAAGGTCAAACGGACCAAAATTTCCATGTTAACAAAGCAGTTTCAATTATTCAAAATTAGTCCAAATTAATCCATATTTGATACGTATGGTAGATTCTAAGATATAGCACACTCACTTATTGCACTTGGTAAAAGTTTTTCTAAGGAGGATCAAGTTAGAAAAACTTTTATTTCACTTACTCTCGAATGGAATCAAAAGACTCTTGCAATCGAAATGGCTAATGACGTTAGCACTCTAAAAATTAAAGAGTAAATTGGAAATTTAACATCTTGTGAAGCACAAATGCAAGGCAAGAGATAAAGCAAAGTAACAGGGAAGAAATCTATAGCTTTAAATGCAATGACGGATAATTTGGATTTCTTTCATTATAGGGAATTTCGAAAAATGTCTAAAATATTAAAAAATGAAAATTTTCGAAGGAAATGACAATAAAAATCCAGGAAGCCAAAGTTGTAGCGAAAATGGCATTAGATATTATAATTGTGATGAGCCTAGCCATTTAAAACGAGATTGTCTACATCTCGATAAAGAGAAAACTACACCAAACACTGATTCATGAAAATGGAAGAGCCTATACTGAAACATTAGATGATTCAGACAAACCCTCAATTGAGAATAAATCAGATACAGAAATTGCTAACATGTGCTTCACAGTAATACATAATTCCGAATAAAATTAAGAAACCGATCAGAAAAAGGTACGCTTTTAATATATCAAAATTTGAAATTTCTTGAATGAATTTTTTTGGTTGCTTTATTGGCTGTTAGAAATATCCTCTAGGTTAATAATAGTATTGGTTGAATATTGTGTGATTTTATTTTAAGTTAAGAATATTAAATATATATACACACACACGTATATATGTATATCATTCTTAAAATTATTTTTTTGTAAATAGAATGACTATAAGTAGATATATATATATAATAAAATAAGATATAGTTAAAAAAAATCATTTTTGAAAAATTCAATATGTATATCGACATATACCCCTAGTGTATGTCAACATATTTAGGTAGATTTTAAATTTGAATTCCAAATTCAACGATTGAATTTCCCTCCACCTTTTCACCAACTCCTATGTTTTAAAAAGATGTCTCTTGACCAGAGAACATGTTCTTTGATTCTCTATTTATTTACTCTATCTCCATCAATTTGATTTTTTACTTTCATTTTCAAATTCAAAATTTTTAAACTCTCTTGTCTCATCAAACTACTCTTCAATGTCATCCTCAAGCAATACTAAGGAAACCATGCCGGTTTCTAAGAAAATAAAAATATATCATTTTAATAATCAAGAAGACATGCAAGCCTTTATTGTATATCTTTTGGAAATTGCCATGAAAGATTTTCTATTTTAGAAGATTTTCTATTTATATTCTTTTTAATCTTTGTTTGTAAAATGACATTCTTGGTTAATCGATGCTTCTCAAAATGATTTCATTTGTTATCCAAAATTAGTGAAGATTTTTTATGCAAATTTAAAAGGAAAGTTTTATGACAGAAGAGAAGAAGTAGTTTGGAGTAGTGCCACAGAGGCACAAATTGTTTTGCATTATGAACTTTTGGGTCACATTCTTGAATGCAAATCTAGCACAATGGACCTTTCAACTTTGCAAATTGATGTTTGAAATCATGATGTAATCCATCATGTTTTCGAAAATGATAATGATTTTGAATTTGAAAAACAAAACATGCATCCAAAAAAAAAATTTAAGTGTTCTTTTGCAAAAAAGTATCACTCTTAGAATGGGTAATTATAATAACCCGACACAAATAGTTTTCAAAACACTTTTCACCATTTATGGTCAATACGACATAAATTGGTCTCAAATCATTTTGGATGAACTTTTGCCTAATCTTGCTAAACATGAAAATACACTATTTTATAGTGTGTATCTTACTCGTGTTTTCAATTATATTAATGTTGACCTTAAAGGAAAGGAAACAATTCCTCAAAATATATTTGATAAGGCCAACATTTCATTTAAAATATTTCACCCTATTTTGACCCGTATAAAATGCTTGCAGGAAAGGAGCAAAGGTTTGCTTGGGAAAAGGAGAAAGAAATAAAAGAAGTGGAAGAAAAGGAAATGGAGGTCGATGAGGAAGAACAAGAAGAGGATGATGATACTTCCTTGGAAAGTACCAATATGTCACATAATCTATCCAACAAAGATCTTCCCAGAAATCAAGAGAAGATCACTCACAACCAAAAAAAGTTTAAGGAATCATTCTCAAAAAGATGTACCTCAATTTCCAACAAAACAGATAAATTCTTTGGAAAGATCATTCGTAATCTTAGTGGTTCTTCTTCAACTTCATCCACATCTTTCTAGTTGTTTGTTTAAGCTATCTTTGTATTTGAATTTTCTAGTTTTATGTTTATGTTGAACTTCATGTAACTTTCTTTTATTCCTCGTACTCATCCTTATTATCAATGAACATTCTATTTCTTGGTGTTCTACATTATCAATTATCTTTGGAAAGTCATACAAAATTAAAAATATAGGTGAAAACAATAGATTTGTAAAATAAATTAGTTTTGAAAAGATATTGCATATGTCGACACATGAAAATCATGCATGTCGATATACAATGGCCTATTTTCAAAAAAAATAAAATTAGAAACATAATAACTACCAAATACCATTTCATTTCAAATGACTTCTTTCCCTCATCTATATATTCACTCTAGAAAACTGTTATAAAATGAAGAAAGTAAAAGTCATTAGAGAGAGAGGCAGAAGATATATTATTCATTCCTGAAATTAGATATCTCTTTACATTACATAGCCTCCTTTGTATAAAGGCTTCAGAGCTAAGGATTTAGCATATTCCATGATGTTGGACTAAACAAAACAACATAAAAGCATATTCATTTCATGATTTACATATATTGTAACACTCTCCCTTGAATATGCGTCTTCAAAATCTTGAATGCTCTAATAACTTGAAATTTTCTGTTTTGAAACGTGTATGATGATTGCTTCCTCTCATTATTATCTTCCTTGAATTTATCGATTTAGTCGATATAGGTATTGTCTGTTGCCTTATTAAAAACATCTATTAGGAAAACCTAATGGAAAAACCTTAAACGAGGAAAAGAGTGCAACTTGAAATCATAGATATCATACAATGATGTTCCTTCTAAGAGTTTGATACTCGGGGATCAATATAATGCCTCGTTAAAACCCTTACTAAGAAAGACCCAATGGGAAAAATCTTAGTGAAGGAAAAAAAAGTGTACAATGACCTATCTTATTTTCTCATTTTTACAAATGAAGTTTGATACTTCTGGATTCAACTAATGCCTCATTAAAACTTTACTAAGAAAAACCCCATGGGAAAAATCTTATTGAAGAAAAAAGAGTTCAATATAGTATGAGATATTTTAGTAACTTGCAAAATCAAATAGAGTTTGATGCTTCTGGATCAATATAATACTTCATTAAAAACCTTACAAAGGAAAACCCGATGGGAAAAACCTTAGTCACGGATAAAAATATAGTTTAACTTAAATAAAATATTTGAGATGTTATTTCTTAAAAAGACGTTTGATTCTTTTAGATCAAGACAATGCCTTGTTAAAACCTTAGTAAGAAAAACCTAGTGATAAAAATCTTAAATAAGGGAAAAGAGTACATTGTAACTTATTTTCAAATGTTACTAGGGAGTTGATACTTCTGGATCAAGATAATGCCTCATTAAAACCTTATTAATAAAAACCCAGTGGGAAAAATCTTATTTAAGGAAAAAGAGTTCATTATAAAATACATATAGATGCTCCTCATGAATTAAAATTTTCCTCTGAATTCATATTCGTCTTTCAATAACTCAAATTGGTTATAGATACTTCTGGATCTATAAATATGAATACAATTTATTAATTATTTCCTTCGATGAAATCAAATTTTCAAGATTGTTTCTTCCAAATATGGTTTGCATTTTATGCATTTTGTATGCTACTTGTATGAAAAACACTTCATGTGCTTTCATTTTTGTGCTTCAAATTAGTTTTGCGCATTGCAACTATACATCTTTCATGAATATTAAAATTTTCATTACAACATTACTAAAAAGCAGGAAGTAATCTACTCATCTTGAAGTATATCATTATTTTCATTACAACAATACTTAGAAGAAATTTGTAATCGACACTTCACGTCTTTTGCATTCTTTATAACTATAAAAGTTATATATATTCTTCAAAATTTTGTATACTTTAATAAGTATTTGCATATCGCAACTATCACTTCATTGGATATTAAGAGTTTTAATACAACGATACTTAAAAATAGGAAGTAATGTACTCATCATGAATTATATCAAGATTTTCATTACAACAATACTTAAAGGTAGGTTGAAATATACTTTCCTTGTTCTTTCCATTCTTTGTAACAATGAAAGTTATTTATATTCTTCAGGAATTTGTATACTTTCATTATTTAATATGATTTAAACCACATTTTTACCTTCGGGGTATGTTAAGCATTTCAAGTATTTCAGTATTTTGCGGACTACATGTCCTTATTTCTCTACTATTAAAGGATTCCTGATGGCCAGTCATGTTTTCCTCTAATTCAAGATCCTTAATTTATTTGTAAACATAAGCGCTTTATTATTTATAAATTTATTATCAGTGATTATTTCTTTCAGTTCTAGACATTATTTATTGAGATCTCTTTGATTATCATGTTAGGTACCTAAACCACTTCTAGGGTAATTTGACGATCATATCTTTAGTCTCTTCAAGTGCACCCCTAAGTGATTCTTCAAGAACACTCCCATCATTTATTTGGCACCTTTACTACTTATTCCAAAATTATTTCAAACCGATTTTTGTACTATATTTCAATTATGGTTTACACATTTTGATCCTTCAAGAATTCAAATCTATATTGGAGAAAGTCTACTAGGGATATTATTAATAATTTATTCAAGTTACTTAATATTTTGCATCATTATATATGTTAATAAATATTTGACATTGACGATCAAAATAAACTTGTATCCCTTTACCCTTCCCCTCAATGTTGTGGAACATTGTCGCATTAAATAATAATCATCTTTGGATTCTCATTTTGATCCATTATCATATTGCTACTAGTAAATACACCGTACATATTAATAATAGGAGGATAATTCTTTTATCAATTGATAAGATGCAGTCAAGTGATATTTGTGAGCTTCTGGCTCATGTTTAAATATGGATTCAGTTATGCCAAATTTCATGAAATATAATCTAGTTGAAATTGTACCAAATTTTTCTGAAATAAGCTCCGAGCTTTCGATTTGTAGAGATAACGCAAAGATATTCTTTGACGTTTTCATTATAGTTTCAATATGGTAGCCATTCATTTATATACCCTCAAAACTCAACAAATTTCTTTTAAATTTGCTTGAGTATAGTGTATTTTGAATTAAGATATTGTAACATTTGGTAATACTATACAGGCTCTTCCGGACCCTACAATTATATAGCAAATTTGGTATGGTTGAAATTTTTAGCTAAAATATTTTCAGATAGTTCAGAGAAAAAACTTCTGGTTTTTCAAAATCATATGAGTCATTGCACTATCTAGTAGGCATATATTACCACTCAAATATTGACGGTCCATATCTTAAGAATTAAAGATAATATAGTTAGTCAACTACTAAAATTTGTAAGCATTAAATAAATGCTAATACTTTCCAAAATAAAATAAAATGGACTACTGATTAAAACACAACATTCATCGGTATGTTATTTCAATTAGTTCTGAAAAGAAAAACATACAAGCACTAACTTCCAACTGGTTGAAACTTCAGGTTCAACCACTCTTGTTTAGTGTTTGGAAGTGTGACCATCTTCTAGTTGTTATAATGCTCCTTCAGGGAGTTCCATAAGTAAAGATGGTTTTTTCCTTCAGTTAAATTTCTTATTTTAAGATTTTTTTGGATATGACACCTTAAAAATATAAAAGCCTTTGTTTTATCCTACTGGGACATATTATTATCATTTTTAATGGCATGTTTTAAACATTGAGATTGTAATTGAATGTCAGCATCCAATATCCATGACAAAAGGTTATCTCCTAATAAGTCCAAAGTTTTAAAATAAAGCTTGGCTATGTTTATCATATTACCAACCATCAGTGGAAAAAAAATGCATAAGCATCAAAAAACTGTTCATGGGTATATAATTAATGCATTTCATAAAATAAGAACTCATATCTGATAGTAGTTACAGTGAAAGAATAAAAACATTACTGCAAAATAGTAAGAGACAACCAAGTATAATCTATAAAAACCACTATTATTTCATTTTTACATCCTTTTGATAGCTCTAGATCCAACCTCATTAATCGCATTAATTAATTTCCTCGAAAATACAAAAATACCCTTGAAAATATGGGAAGACCTTTATATGGATTGATTGGTAGAGAAGGGATGAATTACAATCAAAGATTGTGCATAGCTTGTATGAAAAATTATGATATGAAATATAGGCCATCTCTTCGAGAGATATTTAAAGATATTTCTTCAAGAAATGATTATGCATATAATATTCCCTATGAAATAATAACTAGGAATATGACCTTTATGGTATAATTAGACATATGAACATAGAACAATGTATTCTTGAGATAATCTTAAACCTTTTAGATCTAATCTAAACTAAATTATGATCCTTCATAATCATATTTATGTACACTTATATGGTTTAATAAAATTATCAAATATATAAATAAATCTCTTCTAGAGATATGTTATCATTTCCAAATTTATAAATCACTTCTAGAGATATTTTAGTATCACCACTTCTGGAGTGAACTTTCTCTTATATATGCACCGCTGGAATGCCATATCAATATACAATATTTATTTTATATAAATTACATAATTTACTTTTACAGTAGCATAAAATATCCATGCTGGAGATTTTTGTTGTAACTGCTTTTAAAATGGCATATCAAACTTTAAATACAGTGACAAAATTAGATTCACCAACTGAATGTAAGATGCAAGAGATAAAACCACAACTTCTGGAGGGTAACATTAGTATATAATATCATTTGTTTCGATAAATTATTGTTATTACTTCAAAAAAATTTATATCATTATTCCTTCAGGGAATATAGTATTTCCTTTTAAGGAGTTGCAATGTAACAAAAATAAAATTCCTATAACATCTCTTCTAGTATGTTGAATTTTGCAATATAAAGATAAATATATCTCTAAAACATCTCTTCAAGAGATTAATATACACACACATCCGATGATGTTTGAAATATCATATAACATAATATCTTCAGGATGTTTGGTTAAGATAATGTAAATCTGAAGATATAAGGTAAGGTATAACTTATTTGGAGATTTTTGTAATCTCTTGAATGCAGCATCATTAACTCGTATGATAATTTATTAATTTTTTTTAACTTCTTCAAGAAGTACAACCTTATCATTTAACACAATTTCAAAAGAGCTTCGGGCTTCTAATTCATGAACTTCAAGTTCATTAATTTCTTATGAACTTCACGTTCTCAAATTTTGTGTAAAGTTCCTTTTTAGAAGCTTGTATATTTTGACAAATTAAAAAAAAAGATACTGATAAGAATTCAAGATTCTAAACTTTATCATAAATTCTTTTCATAATTAAAGACTTTAGGTCTTGGATTTTTAGTTATACAACTCCTATTAAAATAATTTCTTTGCACAACTCCAAGTTATTATTAAACCTAATTCTTCCGTTATGCCAGACATTGCTTATCAAAATAAATACATTAAATAGTACATCATACATCAATTCTTATTCCAAACACAAACATAAAATATTATTTAATTTACAATAGCAATGCATTTAATACATTTAAATAAATGCGTTTAACCTTTATGTAATATAAGATATAACTAGTATCACAACAAAATGATTTCATTATAAATATTTATGAATCAATCGAACAAACAATACTTAAAGTGACATAATTTAATCTCAGATCTAGGTTCAAGATTAATCAATAATAAAATTAAAATGGATATCTTAAAGAGAAAGTTTATTCTCAATATTTAAAATTTCTAAAATAAACAACATTATCAACTCAGATCTATCCATATCATTCATAATCATAAATAGCTATACATCTCAGATCCAAATTATTTCCCTCATAAGAAAATTAACTTCATAATTCTTTACCAAATATAGCAAAACAAACATGTAAATCTTCAAATGCTATCTCACAAATTTGGGGAATTAAGATTATTTCCAAAAAAATAAAACCATTTTAGAATTTTATTTAATTACATAAACTATATACAGATCATTAAGATCTTACTTTCTACATCAGAAGCTACATTTTGGTCTAGGAAAAACAACTTAACTTCAAACCAAATCAAAAATTATCAACAGAAAAAATCTTTCATCTATAGATCAAATAGATCTAAAATTTGAGTAAGATATTACAAGAATTCAATGACTTATAAGTAAAGTCGATTCAAAACTTACTCAAAAAAATAAAAAAATTATAATGAAATCAAAGATGAGTGGATCTAATACCACTTGTTAAAAATTTTGAATCAACTCAAACTGAAATTAGACATCTATTTACATTACATAGCCTCCTTTATATAAAGGCTTCAGAGCTAAGGATTTAGCATACTCCACGATGTGGTACTAAACAAAACAACATAAAAGCATATTCATTTCATGATTTACATATACTGTAACAAAAATCAATATATTCAGTCTATATCTTCATTATTTTTCCTCTATAAACTTATCTCTTCAATAATGGCATCCCCACATCAAAAACTTTACAAAAACTTCGAACAAACTCTTGAATCATTTAAGAACATTATTTCTTTCATCCTAAGAAACTAGAGGCACCTAGAATTGAGTAAAATGTAGATTATCGAGGAGCAAGGAAGGCATTACGAAGTGATTCGATGGATGATTTTTGCCTTGAACAATGAAGAATCAACCACCAACCCAAAGTGTGCCATCAACAAAGATGATGAAGATTGGGATGCTTTCAATGTAGATCCAATCTATGGCGTTGATAGATGGTTTGAAGTTCCTAGAAATGTCTAGTTTAAATAGGTTTGATTGTGTATACATAATAATACTTGACTAGTTTGGATTTGATTAGTTTGATTTGTGTAGATTTTTCAAGTGGTGTTTGGCATTAACTTTGTTGTATTTGATTAATATTTAGATTGATTATGATTATTTCATGATTATTTAATTTTGCATATCAATTATTGTGTTTATACAATCATTCTCATCATCATTATATATAATTCTTATATATATATATATATATATATATAAATTAGTATTTTATTTAAGGGAGTCGGAGTCGGAGTCAGTGTCAGAGTAAGAGTTAAAGTTAGAATAAGACTTAGTGTTAGAGTTATAGTTTTAGATGATTATTTGTGTTTATGACAAAGAGAGTGAAATACATAAAATCTTGGCAAAGATTAAGGGGAGTTTTATAACCGGGGGAGTTATATTATATTTTATATACAGAGTTGTCATCGTCTAAAAAAGGAAGACTATTAGTACCTTAGGTATTGGTTTTGATGATAATAACTATAGATGTTATACAAAATATAAATACTAATGTTTTACCAAGTTTTATATGGTATATAGTGCAAGATATTAGACATGTGCTAATTAAGAAGGCTATACAGTATCAAAAGTAGATTCAAAATGCTGATATAGAGTTTCAAGAGTTGAAGAATGAAGACTAGCGAGTATTGAAGAGTTCAGGACTTGAAGATTTTCCAAATAAGTTATAGATTCGTAGAATTTATGTTAAAACCTTGATAGCATTTTCCTGAACTCTCTCTCCCTCTTTATTTTTGTTTTAAATTATTTTTCAAATATCCTAGTTTTAAAATAATCTTTTCAAAATATTTCTCAAAATGATTTTCAATCTTTTATATGCTTATAAAGATATCATTTTAGTGTTTTTTAGTTTGTTTATATATATATATATATATATATATCGAATTATTTTTTACACTTTAATAAGTTATAATTATATTGATTTTATGTCCATATTATTCACATTATACTAAAATTCTTAAAATTATTCTATAATTTTGTCTTCGGTTTTATTATGACGAAAATGTGTATAAGCAATGCATAATGAATGTACGAAGTATCAAAATATTTTACAAAACTTAAGATATTCAAAAGATCTTAAAAGAAGTGTTTTTCAAAATACAAAGTGATATGTCGACATATCATATTCATGTATGTTGACCTATAGACCGAAAATTTCAATTCAAATTTTGGATGAAGTGTCTTTTCATCTAATCTCTTCGCGAATGGGTATAACTGTTGTTTCCTTATAAATACCAGACATCCGAACAAATTTTTAATATCTACTTTCTTATTACATCTCTCTTCTTTCCACTCTCTTATTTTCTAAATCAAAATATATCCAAACTATGTCGAAATTCAATCAGAATCTAATTCATTCATCATTAGTTTGATTCTCCTTTATCTACTGTCTAATTTTTCTCATCTCTCTCACTCAAACCAAGATCAAAGTGTTATTCAAGAGTTATCAGATCAATTGTAATCAAGATCGAAGGTGTGAGTCTATAAAACTCTATCAAATCGTACTACTATACTTATGGGTGTGATTATAGCCTATAAAATAAATTGGGTGTGAATATAGCCCAAAAAATCAATTTGGTATGCTTAGTGGCCCGTTAATCTAGTCAGTGTAAGCTTGGAAATCAAGTGACTCTACCCAGTGGTTAGGATTCTTGAGGTTGTGTCTTGTAGTCTCGAAACTGAGATTCCATGTGCATTTACTAGTTGAAAAGTAATCCGTACGAGGAATTATGTGGCAGTAGATGTAGAGTAACTCTGAGCCAGTATAAAAATACCGGTGTGTTCTTTCCTTTTTACTTTTACTGCATTTATTTTTATTGCTTCTATGGTTGTTAATTACATCATTTCAATCCTAAATAATTTGAAAAATATTCATATAATCCATTAAACACTATTCATCCCCTTCTAGTGTTAATTTAGCCTTAAGATCCCTATTCTGCTGACTCACATTTGGTATCAAAGTATTCATTATCTAATTTTTGAAAAAGTTTAAATGGCTACCAACATTGGTAATAGTAATGTTAGTAATACAGTTAATACACCTGTTAGTAACTCATTTATCAAAGGACAATCTACTACTAGACCTCCACTTTTTAATGGCACTAATTACACATACGATCATGTAGAATGAAAATTTATTTACAGTCAATTGGTTTAGACCCTTGCATCGTCACACAATTGACTGAACCCAAGAATAATTTTGCATAATGAACTGTTGACTAAAATAAGTTGCACAAAGTTAGTCTAAAGCTATGAATATATTATTTGTTTACTAGATAGAATTGAACTTAATAGAGTATCTATGTGTAAATCTACATTTGAAATTTGGAGAATTTTGTAAGTTATACACAAAGGCACAAGTAAGGTCAAACATACCAAAATTTCCATATTAACAAATAGTTTCAATTATTCAACATATGTCTAGAAGAGTCCATAACTGATATGTATACTAGATTTCAAGATATAGTACACTCATTTATTGCACTGGGTAAAAGTTTTTCTAAGGAGGAACATGTTATAAAAATCCTCAATTCACTTACAATAGGATCAAAAGGCTATTGCAATCGAAGAGGCTAATGACATTAGCGCTCTAAAAATTGAATGTTTAATTGGAAATTTAATGCCTTTAGAAGCACAAATGCAGAGCAGTAGAGAAAACAAAGTAATAGAGACGAAATCTATACCATTTAATTGCAATGGTAGATAATCTAGATTCAAACAGCGCTAACGATGATTAAATTAGTTTCATGACAAGGAATTTCAGAAAATTTCTAAAATATAAGAAGATGAACAATAATAAAAGAAATGACAACAAAAATTCAAAAAGTGGAAGTGGAAATGGCATTAGATGTTGTAACTGCGATGGACCTGTCCAATAAATATGAGACTGTCCATATCCCGATAGACTAAAAAAAACAGCATACAATGATTCATCTTAAAAATGAAGAAGAGCCAATACTGTAACATTAGACAATTCAGACACATCCTCAAGTGATAGTGAATCAGATAAATGCTAAAATGTGCTTCATAGTAATACATAATTCAGAACAAAATGGTGAAATAGATCAGAAAAAGTTATGCTTTTAATATATCAAAAGTTTTACTTTCTTGAATGAATTTTTTTGGTTGCTTTATTGATTGTTAGGAATATCATGTAGACTAATAATAATATTGATTGGAAACTATGTGATTATATTTTAAATTTAAATATTCTATACATTTTAATAACATAATAATAATATAAAATATATTTAAAATTATTTTCAAAATTATTTTTATGTACATGGAATAACTATGAACATATATATATATATATATATAACAAAATAGGAAATAGCTAAACAAAAATCATTTTTGAAAAATTCGACATGTGTGTCGACATAGACCCCTAGCATATGTCGACATACTTTGGCAGATTTCGAATATGAGTTTCCCTCTACCTTTTCTCCAACTCCTATTTCTAAAAAGATGCCTCTTGACAAGAAAACATGTCCTTTGATTCTCCATTTATTTACTTTATCTCCATCCATTCATTTTCACTTTCGTTTTCAAATTCAAAAATATAAACTCTCTTATCTCTTCAAACTACTCTTCAGTGACATCCTTAACCAATACCAAGGAAGCATGAGGATTTCTAAGAAAATAAAATATTATCTTTTTAATGATCAAGAAGCCATGTAAGCCCATATTGAGTATATATCTTTCAAAAAAATCTTTCACGAAAGATTTGATATATCTGAAGATTTTCCTACTTAAGATTTTTTTTTTAATTTTTGTTTGTAAAATGAAATTCTTAGTTTAATCGATGCTTCTCAAAATGATTTCAATTGTTATCCAAAATTGGCAAAGATTTTCTATGCAATTTAAAAGGAATGTTTTATAATGGAAGAGAGGGAGAAGTTGGGAGTAGTGTCAAGGGGACATAAACTATATTAAATTATGAACTTTTGGGTCACATTCATGGATGCAAAACTAGTGGAATGGACTTTCCAACTTTTCAAATTGATTTTAAAAATCGTAATGTAATAGATGATTTTCGAAAGTAATAATAATTTTAAATTTAAAAATAAAACATGCGTCCAACGACAATAATTTTAAGCCATCTTTGGCAGCAAAGTATCATCCTAGCACGAGCAATTATAACAACCCGACATAAAAAGTTTTCAAAGCTTTATTCGCCATTTATGGTAAATACGACATAGATTCGTCTCAATTGATTTTGAATAAACTTTTTACTAAATATCTTTCTAACATGAATATACTATTTCATGGTGTGTATCTTACTCGTATTTTCAGTTACTTTAGTGCTGACCTTAAAGGAAAGAAGAGAATTCCTTGAAAAATATTTGACTAGGCCAACATTTCACTTATGCATATTTCACCCTTTTTCGAGCCTTATGAAACACTTATAGAAAAGAAACAAAGGTTGGCATGGGAAGAGGAGGAAGAGGAATAGGAAGGAGAGGAAATGGAAGCCGAGGAGGAAGAACAGGAAGAGGAGGAGGATCATTCCTTGGAAAGTCATACAGATAATTGGTTTTTCTAGTTTTAAGCAATAAAAATGGTTCTTCTTCAACTTCATCCACATCTTTCTATTTTCTTATTTAAGCCATTTTTGTATTTGAGTTTTCTAGTTTTAAGTTTATGTTGAATCTCATGTATCTTTATCTTATTCCTTATATTCATCTTTATTATCAATGAAAATTCTACTTCTTATAATTATATATGGTTAATTATCTGTACAAAGTCATACAAACTTAATAGTATAGGCCAAAACAATAGAAATGTAAAATAGAGTAGTTTCGAAAAATATATTCCATATGTCGACATACGCAATCATGTATCTCGACAAATAACGGCCAGTTTTAAAAATATTAAGATTAAAAAAATAATAACTAAAAACACCAATTCATTTCAAAAGACTTCTTACCTCTATATGTACATATTCATTACAGAAAATTGTTATTTTTAGTCTCTATCTTCACTATAAAATTATCTCTTCGACAATTGCATGTCCACATTAAAAGCTTTACAAAAACCTCAAACGAACTCTTGAATCATTCAAAAACAATATTTCTTTCATCCTAAAAATCCAGAGGCACTTGAATTATGCCAAATGCAGATATGATCAAGGAGCAACAAAGTCATATCGATGTAATTCGATGGATGATTTCTGCCTTGAACAAAGAAGAACCAACCATCAATCCAGAGTGGACCATCAACAAAGATGATGAATGTAATGACCTGCTTTTCTGGACATTTTAAAAAGATACACATGCCAGCTCAAACCATTCAACAGAGAAGATTGTTATGGAGTAAATAAGAAGAAGAGAAAGAACTAGAACAAATATAGAATCTCGCAGGGGAATGAAAAAATATAATAATCAAATAACAGTTGATGAAGCTGTTTTATAAATACATTTGATTTTTCTTTACAACACAAACATCGGAGTTGCATAAACAGAATGTAAATAATGCAGCGAAACAGTATGAATGCTGTGAAATAAATATAGCAAATAATAGTAGTACAAATCTTCATCTTCGTCCTCCGGAAATAAGGCCTTCAAATCCTGAAATTCTCAGGCTGACCCAAGTGAATTGAAAAGACAAAACACTCGAGCCGGAACTAAAAGTTCTTATGTAAGTTAAATCAATGGTAAATACGAGTGCGACAGCGACATAGATGTTTATAAGGTTTGACTTTTCCTATCCAGTGTCAAAATCAGTGCAATAATTTAAGAGAAGTTCAGGATTCACATCTCCTAAGAATCCGTTAAATGTACTATGTAGCACAATATGCTATTATAATATCTCTATAGTTAAGTAAAAGTTTTAAAATAGCGTTAAGACGTTACCCATATCCCCCTGAACACATTTTATATATTCCCATAGTCTATACAGTTCTGTGACTCCCCCCATAAACTATAGGACTATCAATGGGCACTCTATAGGTATGGTACAAAACAAACTCATAGATGGCACGCTAGGGCATGTAAACACGGTACTCGAGGCAATGCCAGGGTATATATCCCAATTGCAGATCCGGACTGATGGTAACACAAAGTAGCTACTACCACCTACCTCAGACACACACCCATAGTAAAATAAAGGGTAGCCACCAAATCAATCACAAAGTAATATAATGGTATCGAAGAAATGTGCCCGATAGGAAGAATGACCTCACTTGGCCTGGCATGGTTCCTGTTTTAGTCACATCTAAGCTGACTCACGGGAGTCAGTGTTACGTCATACTTCATACAGGATTCGTTCACCAAACCATCCTACTTCATTTTTGGAATCTCCACCACGTACACAGTTGTTAAAATGGTTTTCGGCACTAGCAGAGAGTATGACAATATCTGATCCCGGTCCCTTTAACAACCAAACGCTTATTTCACACCAGATGGTTCTTTTAACTTTAAAAAATCAGTTCATAATTGATATTTAAATATCATACTCAATTCAAACCATATCACTTTCAAAATTATATTCACTTTCAAAATCATGTTTTCAGAATAGTTTAAAACACTCATTTCAAAATTACATATTCAAGTCGAAAATGTAATTCAAATCCTAACTTATGTTATAATATTATGTAACCATATTCACTTTAAAATTGAGGAATTAAAATATAAACACATCTACTGTATTTAGTTTGAAACTTTGAAAGATAATTTCGATAGTTATAAATAGTTATACATAGTTAAAGTACTCTAAGATAACTTAAAAATAGTAAAATAGTTTTAACTTGATTTAAGAAAGCTGAATAGATTTAAAATAGCTTTAAAATAGATTAATTAGATTTTAAATTAAATTTAATGGTTAATTTAGTTTAAAATGAATTAAATTGGTTTAAAATAGGTTAAAATAATTTATATTGTTAATACGGGTTAAAATAGTTCAAAATTTTTGAATCTTAACAATTCAAAATTTTAAAATAATATATTTTTAAAACAGTTTATATTAAGTATGAGTTAGTAATTCATACAAATTTAATTATTTATTTTATTTCAACATATCTAGACCATTTCACATTTCCAAATCATAAAACAATTTCAATCTTCCAATTCACACTCTCAATAAAATTATTAAAATTTATATTGAGTTCAACCCGTGTTCGAGATATTAATTTAAATTATTCCAATTTCAATACATTACAAAGTTATATTCCAAACAATTCAAATAACTCGATTCTGATAAATTTCACTTATATACCAAATTCAACTTTGAAATTTTCAATTAAATTCTTATAAAAATTTCTTTAAACCAATTCTAATTTTAACAAAAAACTTCATTTTTGATAATAATTCAATTTATATAAATCAAATTTTATTTCAAAATATCATTTACAGGATTAAGAAATTAAGGATTTAAAATCATTTAATTTAACCAATCTGGTGTCCTTATATAATTCTCCACCCAAGGGTCAAGTGATACAGATATTTACCATTTCAATCCACAATTTAAAATTTTTACGGTTATATATCATTTCAAACCGCAATCCCGAATTAAATAATAAAATCCATAAAATCGCTCGAGTCTATAATTTCAACCCATAACGATTTTTCCTAATTTATAGTTCATTCGGGTATATATCATTTCAACCCATGATGAGTTTCAAATAATAGATATGGGAACTTGCAGAGTGATAGCATTTAATAAATTCGATATAACATCATGTCATCCAAAAATAAATTCAAACAACCATCACAACCATCATCCAATTCATCCAATAAATATCAACAATTAGCAGGTTATTACATGTAGGAAATTAACTGGCAAACTAAATTCAATAATAAATTAAATGACAATTTAATTCGAATCAATTCAAATTAACAGGGATAGAAATTTAAAAATATCAAAGAGTCATGAATAAATTCCTAATCACATCATAAATTTAATTAAACTAACATAAAAAAATTCAGAAATTGTGATTGGGTCCAAACACTCACCTTTGAATTTAAATCGAATTAAAATCCAATTTAGGGCCTAATTCAAACAGTCTCATAATTTTTCCAAACCAACGTTAAAATGTCAAAAAAATTGGTATGATCCCGTCAAAACAAACCGTGCATGAAACGGACCTCGTACGAGAAAGTTATGCCTATTAGAACATTATACAGATTGAATTAGAAAATAACTAAAAAAAGATTACACGTCACCTCTCCATCTTCACGTGTTTGAACTTTAGTATCGCGTGAACTCATTAGAATGCCTGCTATTCAAAGCCGCCACCTACCTCCACCGATTATCGCGCCAACAATCACTTCCATAGTGATCGGTAATCACCCGTGCCCTAGCCTCGCCGAGGCGCACCTCCCTGGCCTACACGACCACTCCGCTACCCCACAAAGCCTCGCACCGCCGACGCATAAACGCATCATTTCTGGCGAATCCTAGCCACAATGGGATGAACGAAAGCCTCCACAACAACCTGCACTCAATCATCTTCCCTACGTCGCATCCCGTTCGTCGATCGGGCGACGATCCACCGTTACATCGTCAAAACCTAGAGTGGATGGCCCCACTTCATTCTCGTTTCCTGGGAAAATGATGATTTGAATCGAAAAATGAATTATTTTTGAAGATTACGTTCGTTGAGAGCTTAAAATCGATACTTAATTTGCTTGGGTTGGAGGAGTTTGTATTTTTGATTCGATTTTAATTTGCAATTGAAATTGGAGTTTGTTTGGTTCGTCTGCCATTGAGAAGAAGAAGCTAGAGAGAATTCGAGTGTATAGACAAATGAATATAAGAAGTAGCTAAGGTTTATAATGGGCTATTTGTAGGCAAAGCTGAAAAATAGAATGAGTGGACCAGATCGATTTGGATTGGAACGATAAACGATCCGAAAAGCCAGTTCTGTTTCCGAAACAAAAATGGGTCAAACCTTGTATCAAAGTAGAAGTTTTCAATATTTTCAAACTCAACGGAACAGGTTTCAAGTCCAAATTACATCGTATGAAGAAGTTTTGTTAAAAACTATCCTATTTCAAATTGATTTCCATTAAATTGATATCTAGGCTTTTGGAGTTCGTACGATCAAACGACAAGTCCAATCGCTAGAAACTTGAAATCCTACAATAATTCACCATCACGGATCTGATGAAACTAGTTTCATCGAAATCCAAGTCAATGGCGAAAATGACTATTTTTACGTTAATTAAATAAAATAATGTTAAATTAATAAATCACCTTTTAATTCAATATTTAAAACTAACAATTTTCATCATTTCTGATTTCTTAGACATTTATACTTATTAAAAACAAGTTTACACAACAATTCAGTGTTTAAAATTTTAGTAATTATAGTGTTCAATTTCAACAGTAATTAACACCAATTTATTATAATTTAATTAATTTCAATAAATAGTTTTAATTTGATTCCAAACTTTATATTCAATTGATTATTACTCAAATAACATAGTTAATATTTGTTTGTCTTTCATTACATTAATATTCTCCAATTTCCATCTTTATTTGTATTAACTATTATATTTCCATCTTATTGAATCTTGTCAATTTTGCATGTTAATCATTATTCAAAATCCCTATTAATTATGTTATCCAAGTTTCACACTTTTATTAAATCAATTATTGCCTAGGTAAATATATTAACATTTCTATACCTTCTATCACATTCACACTTTGCAATTATTGCATTAACTCACATTAATGTAACATTCATTACCTTTAATTGCAATTAATTTAATATATTGTAATAGACACTATTTGTCACCATTTACTACATTTAACAAACATTTGTAAGTTTTATTATTTTCAACAATTTGTCATAATAACGTACTTAATAATGATTTTACTCAATTACCACCAATTATATATTATTTCATTAATTAATTGAATATTTACACGTTTTCCTATATTCATTTTTATAACTAAGTATAACCTTTACATTATTTCAATTGATTGGAATTCCATTCAAGTGGTTAATAATTAACATTAATTATCACTGTTACCTTTCATTTTAGTTATTATTTCATTAATTAATCTCAAATTTTTATTTCTTTCAATATGAAATTACCAAAATCTATTAAATAACAAATTTAGTTATCGAAAATTACTGGTTGTTACACTCTCCACCACTCAAAATTTTTCGTCCCCAAAAAAGGGGGAGAAGAAGGAATTAAGAAATCAATATATCTTATTCAAAATATTAAATTTATAAATAAATAATTTACAAAATTAAACTTCTAAATAAAACATATCAAATTACAAACAAATAAATCCTTTTTTATCAGGTTAGTAAAAACTAGGAAAGTATTTCACAATATTTTCTAAGTCCAAAATTCACGAAAAATTTCAAAAGAGTCTCCTTTGTACGGAGAGGCTGGAGAGAAATAATTGTAATGGCCCGTTTTTTCGTACCCTTTGAATCGACAATAAACCACACATGTCTAACTCAAATTGCACGAATAAGCGGATCATTAAGAGTAGAAAGAAAATAAAGACAAAACAGAATCTCACACGAACGGAATAACATGTAGTATATAATAATTATCTTTACAGCGGAAAATTTTAAATAGAATATAAGCGCCTAACCTAAATTCAGCCTGGACAGTTATAAACCCCTGTCCTTACAATTGCTGACAAACATCAAACAAAATACATTTAGTACGACGGATAATAGAATACATCCATATGATGATGAAGATCTCCAGCTCTCCTTTAGAAACTCCAACCGTCTTTAACCTCAACCTGAAACTTCTCGGATCTGACCTGGGTATTGAAAATACCCGGATCAGGCTTGATAACCACCGTGAGATATTCGATTTAAAATGACTATGTTATCAAAACTTTTGAAAAGAAGGGTATCTCATAAGACCGCACCCACACATAAACACAGACGGGTTTTTACCTTATGATAACCAATACACTTTTATATTTCAAAATGGTTGATATTACTTTTAGTGACATTCTTTTGAAATCACTTTTCATATAAACTTATTCAAATAAGGTATCAATATCTGGACTAAGTCAAAGGGAATATATCCGGACTGGGTCAGCGGAATATACTGAATGGAATATATGATACCATAAAGGAATAGCTGAAATGTTTGCAAGTCATTACAACTATTTTAGGAATACAACCAAAACTGTAAATCTTGTATTGGGATTGGATTTCCAACATGACAGGGAACTAGTGGAAAGATAAATCTGTATCCACGGCTTACGTCCATGACTCAGACGCTGTTATACAACAACACAAATGGCTAAAAGTGGATACAATCTGCGAATAACATCCAAAGACTCTGTGACGCCCCACCTCTATACCCACGCTAGCCAAGAACACTACGGTGTAGTGCTGTCAACTAGCGCGGAGAATAAGGCTGTTGAGGAGCGACCATCCGTGTAATTTCTTATCACACGGTGGCTATAAAATGATCTTCGGAAACAAATATAGAAGTAAGCATAACATGCGAATCAATCACAGATATCCATATCACAAAGGCGGAAAGAGATATGAATATATATCACATAAAAGTGTACATCAGAGTAGTGGTCTAAAAAGATCCACGATAATACAAAAGAATAGCAACGCGTGCTATACAAAAGAATACAACTATGAGTCTATATCTCAAGTGTAAACAACAAAAGCTGCTAATCTAAACAAGTAGCCAAAAGTCTGAGTGGTGAATCACTGGGGGAGGAGTCAAGCAGTAGCACCTGTAACATCTCGGCCTGACCCGAGTATTATTTATAAGAAAATAATAAACGGATCAGTCCAGCTATAAATATCATATGACATGATATAAAATAAAAGATATGGCATAAACATAAAATATCCATACTGACATACTACTATAAGTATGCAATTAATGATTAACAGGAGATCAACCGATAAGAGATAAATCAATATCACAAGAATCTTCTCAAAGATCCAAAGAGGGCATCATACCCTAAACTTGTACTCATGACAAGTCAAAGAGATAAATTCCAGAAATCAACACAAGAAATCCAGAAATCATAAAAAGGGAAAGAGGCCTATCACATGACGGTCCGATGACCATGGGGAGCTACCCCACATGTGTGAATGGAATCACACAGATTGAGGTCAAGACTAACCAAAAAGCAGAAAGGTATGTGTGAATGGAATCACACAAGTGGTGTCTAGTCTAACCTTGCAATGAAAGAGACATCGCGCAATTGCTAGTCTAATTCATAAAGCGATCATCAAGATCAACGAGAAGTGTCAATTACACTAAGCTAGTAAATATAGAAGTTTAGCTTCATGTCCCATAACCACTTGCTTAACTTAAATATTTACGAACAAACTGTAAATCTTCACTAATAAAATTGTCACAAGAGGTTCAATCGAACAAGTCCAAGAATTAACCGACGAAGTGAACGCAAGCGTTTCATACCACTTGTTTTACTAAGTCGTTTAATTAGATTTCTCATCCGAGTGAGGTAAAGGCTTGTATATACTAATAGATTGGAAAACGATTTAAGAAAAGAGCTTTGTTATTAAAAATAGAGTTGAAATTGTTTGTTAAAAGAGTTTTGATATTTACTACTAGTATTGAAACCTTTATATTATAAAGTGACAAAACACATAAGCAAGTGTAGAAACAATCAGTCACAAAGATCGCATACGGAGATGCGAATAAAATCCAAGGAAATCAGCTCAATGTTTTTCAGATAAGATCCCCTACGGAGGGGGGGTCCAGGGGGGTGGCAACCCCCCAAGGTGGGGGTGGGGGGGCAACGTCACCGCTTACGGGGTTCGACCTGCCCGGTCAGGTCGCGGGGGTCCAGGGGGCAGCGCCCCCGGCGGGGTGCGGGGCAGCTCCCCGACCAAAACGGTACGACCTAGTGAAGACAAAATGAGGTCTAACGACCTAAGGGGAATAGGGTCGAGCGACCTAAGGGTTGCGACCTAGGGGTCCAAGGGGTCAAGCGACCTACCGGGATAAGGTCCAACGACCTATAGGGTTATAATGTCATGTGACCTATCGGTTTATAAGGTCATGCGACCTAACGAGCTATGGCCAAACGACCTAGTAATGGTAGTAGGGTTGAGCGACCTAAAGGTTTAACCGGTCAAACGACCTAAGGAAGGTAAGGTCTAACGACCTAACGCTCGCGACCTAACGGTCTAAAGGCCATGCGACCTAGAGGAAAACAAGGTCAAGCGACCTAAAAATGGAAGGCAAGGCCGAGCGACCTAACGAAGAGGGGGTGAGCGACCTATGGTCATAAACGAGGTCGAGTGACCTATAGAGGCATAGGATGCAGCGACCTAAAACGTCGCGACCTAGCGACCTAAAACGTCGCGACCTAGCGACCTAAGGGGATAGGGGCCGAGCGACCTAACGTTCGAACGACCTACGACCTAAGGAGATAAGGGCCGAGCGACCTAACATTCGAACGACCTATGACCTAAGAGTCGAACGACCTAAGTGTTACGACCTAAGAGTCGAACGACCTAGCGTGGAAGCGGCCTAAAAGCCAAACGACCTAACGACCTAAGGCCATATGACCTAGCGACCTAAAGCCATACGACCTAACGACCTAAGGTCCATACGACCTACGACCTAAGGTCTATACGACCTAACTCCGAAGACGTTAGAAATGGCCAGGACGACCTACGACCTAAGGTCCATACGACCTACGACCTAAGGCTCAACGACCTAATTCCGAGGCTAACGACCTAACGCTGCAGGGGGAATTTAAGGCCAGAAACGACCTACGACCTAAGGGTTAGGTCGCGAGCGACCTAACTCCGAACACACGAAAATGGCCAGAATGACCTAAGTGCAGAAAATTCACCAAAACGCTAAAAATTGGAGTTTTTCGCCAATCCAATCCAAACCAAATGCTAATATGCATGCAAAAGTGATAGGGAATCATTCCCAACAGTCCAATATGGTTATAGACTAGAATTGTGAGATAAAAATCTCACCTTTGCTCCAAAACCCAATGAAAATGAAGAACAAAGCTTGAAGGCAAATGGAGAAGCAATCACAAGCTTGAATCCGTTGTCTTCCTCTTGAATTTGGAGTTGAATGTTGGAGTTGCAATAAAACAAAGACTTTGGAGTTTTAATTTCTCATTCCATTCACCATTTTTGTTGAAGCTTTACTGTTAGGAAATGAAATGAAGCAATGAAGAAGAAGGGGGTGGAACTTGGGCCTAATGGGCTAAAAGTCCAAACCAAAGGCTCGAGTGAAAAAGTGGTGAAATTCCACTAACCCCAAACATATCAATGTTTATACTTAGAAGATTGCAAACGACGTTTCGAACTCAATGGAAGTGGTCTCGAGTCCTAATTTGACCGTTTGCAAAAAGTAGCTTCGGACCAAAATCCGATTAACGATAAAATATTTAAATAAAATATTTAAATATAAAAAAAATCGATAAATATGCGGGTTGTTACAGACTCGAACTTCATGCATCCCTACCATGAGGCCCAGACGTATCAGATACCTGGGGCTCAGAACATCTGATAACCCAAATCACTACTATCCGTAATGTGAGCATACATCTGACCACATAGAATCCCATCGTAACCGGGGTGTGAGGCTCGTGAGGCTATGCTCAATTTCTTCAAAGCCACGTTTTCATGCAAAACCACGCTTTGATCATAACAGGTTCCACTTTGAATGCCACACTGCCATACCCTTGATCACTATTTGACTCCCACAAGCATACAATCTTTGAGCTCATATGTCATAGAGAAGGGTGTTAAGCTAAGAGAAGTTTCCATCTCCGCCACCACAGATGTACATTTGTAAAAGACAAACATTGTGTTTCAGAAATGCAATGTCGGCATTCGTCCATACAAGTTCGTTCTGGGACTGAACGAAACCGAAGGCACTTTCCTCGGCCATTACTAGGCGAGATGCCCTTGCAATCCGAAAAATCTCCATCATCAGGAGACCACTACTATAAATAACTCTATAATGGTGGCCAACCAGAGCATGTTCAACAAGCAGTCTTCACGCTATAAAGATCCACGGTCTTTAATAATCATCATCTTCAACATATCTTCACTTTGAACGTATACATTGGTTCGAAGTGGTTTTCGGATAGGAATCATCCAAAACCGACTTCGGTTCCTTCCAAGCAAATCATCGCTTTAAAAAGATGTTAAGTTCATACGTGGATATCAATCTTCAATCAATTACTTCATCTTTTAAATCAAATATCTTTCTTAAATATAATATTTTCAAGGTATTCCATTTTCTTTTCATATTATACGGAATCGTTAAGCCTCATTTATCAAATCATATGATTTATTTAAACCTTTCTTAAATCCTAATCATTTTCACTTTTACTTAGGAAAACTTTTCCAAATCATCTTTTAAATCTTAATCAAAGATTTCTTATCTTTAAGATATGACTTTTAACTTAGGGAAAATATTCCCAAATCATTCATTAAATTTTAATCAAAGATTTTCTTTCTTAACTTCAAATCATATTCTTGCAAATCGAAGATTTTCATAACAGAGCACTACTGCCATCTTAAATATGGTAAATTTGTAACGACCTTCCCTTCTGACCGCCCCTAGTCGGTAATTAAACCAACTTGAAACGTTCAAAATGACGGATTGTTATTCAGTTTATAGAGTTTAAACAGAATCATCCACAGAAACACAGAATGGTTATATTTCACATAATGAATTTTCTTACATATATCAGAGTTTGTACAATGCATTAATTTATACAGCGGAATATTTCTTTAAGTACAAAAATAAATCCCCAAAAAGCTAAAGTGAAGCGTTATCCCCCTCTCTCTAACTTCGCTGCCCGAAAATCTTCAAGCTGTAAAATACTGGGTCTGACCCGAGTATTACATTCAAAAGAAAATAATACACGGGTCGGTCTAATTCAAACTCAGTTATTAGTGCATAGAGGCAATAATAATAACAATTAGACAACAGTCAAAATAAATTCACCAATCCGATCCTTTAACAAAGAAATCAGATAACGGTGAATATGACACTTAACAGTGTTAGACAATAAATCAACAGATTCAAAATTATCAACGAAGATAGATGAAGGAATTATAAATGAAGATAATTTAGAAAAAAAGAAAAAAACATCAAAATTGCCTAAACGGCAATTAACAACAAAATCATCAAATTATAACCAAATCAATTTAAACAATTGAAAAGTTATTTTAAAATTTCAAAAATCGATTGGCGGCAGTACACGCACGCGTGTACGGCCTCGCCATATTTAAAACGTTAAATCTGTGTGGTTGCACTACACGCACGCGTGCACTGCCTCGCCACAACAGTGAATACTAACAGCCATCAAAACTGCAGAGGTCAAGTCATGGACTCAACACAACGACAAAACAACTCAACTCTAATGACCAAGTGCACAAGGCAGTGGTACAACTAAATGAAGACAGCAGAATATGATCGAGTCAAATTCTAGTCAAGCCAAGAACCATGAAACAGTGTGACAAACAGTCACATATATACGTACATAATTGCACAAAGGTCACAGGTTGGTCGACAATTAATTTGCACGCAACCTAAACCAACAGAGCACAAAGGCGATAGGTCTGAAACAAGCCTGTGTACCCAAGATATGGTCAGAACCAAACAACAAAAACTACAAATACAAGTGTAGCAATACATGAAGCAACCGGTGCACTCATTTATACATTGCTACACAATGATGAACAGAGCCACAGACAGAACAGAATGTACACCATGAACCTGCAGTAAGCAAATTTGCCCTAACTCCAGGTTTCAAAAAAAAACAATATCATATAGCCAAAATCAGATATGTCCCAAGAGAAGCTCTTGGACCAAGGCTACAATGTGCACAAATATGCAAACAAGACACGCAGCTATGCCACAATGCAGGCAAGCTACAATGGAAAATCAAGCTCAAAAAAAAAATCGACTACATAGTTCAAGCCAAGGCAAGGTTATAGTGCAATAGGATAACACCCAGTGAAACAACAATGTTTGCACCCATGCTATGCAGTGAACCAGATCAAAGCAGAAAATAAATTGGCACTTGTATATACACAGTGTCTTGCAGACTATACATGGATCAAAAAAACAAATTCGAGTGCAATCACAAGTGAGCAAAGCAAGGTGAAATCAAAGTCGTAGTGAACAAAGCAAAATACAATGCCCAGTAGCAATTATCAGTTTTGAACCAAGATAACTGCAACCATGAACCCAACACAATGAAACTGACTCGAAGCAAACTCAGTGCACAACAATCAAATGAACACAGCAATATGAAGGTGAGGGCACCATAGATATGGCACCACAGCACACAATAGTCAATATCCAGCACCAGGTTGAAAAATGATATAAGTGAAGAAACAGTATGTTGCTAACAAAAATCAATGTCGTGCTTTACCAAAAATCGCACAAGTCAAAAGAAAATTGAAGCCGTGGTCAGCTACTGATAAAGGTGTACACAATCACAACATGTGTACCTACATGAATGCATATATACACACGCGAGCACTCAAGTGCTATCTCGAATCACAGTGGGAAATTTTCAAAAAACTTATTCAAGGCCGAGATGTACATTTTTACAAAAAATAAAATTTTACAGTATCTTAAACGAATTCCAGATAACCAATTTGCCTCAAAGTAAAAATGACACAAGGGTGGCAGCATGGAGCTACAGGCCAACAAAGCACCCAAAACAAATGTACACCAAATACATATATGTACTACTCGAATGAACAAGTAGACAGGGCATAAACAAGTGACAAGTAGCAGTTTTGAACAAAGACAACTACAGTTTGAATCAATTTTAATACATCTTGATGACAAGGGACGATGCTACCGAGATGTGTGGATACACAATGAAGACCAGAAGCAATAATAATCATATATATACACACATAAATGCATATATATACATGATAATGGAAAGACACATATATGTACAAATGAAGACATAATACAGTGAAGATAGTGGCTCAACATCAAAGAATATGTTGAACAGGTCAGGGACGTGGTGGTAAAGAAACAAACAGTTCAGGTTCAAAGCCATGGAAAACAAGTATCAAAACGAATGAACTCAATAAGTCAGTAAATCATCCATGTCCAGAAATTCATCAAAGTACACGAGATCGATAAAACCAGGGATTGAAGTACGAACAGTTCAATATCGGACAAGCATATTTCAGAACGAAATAAACAAGTCCAAATCAAGTTTAAAAATAGTCAAGGCCGAAGCCAACAAAAAATGCTCAAAATCACTAGCAGTTCAAATCAAACTGTGGTAATCATGAATTCGAACTAGTAAAGTTTAAATGCCGCAAGTTGTAACATCCCGGAATTTTTAACAATATCAATTTAACAATCTGTAGTTAAAATTAAATTGATATTGATATTCTGATAATAATTATTCAGATAAATTTAATAATCTTCTTCAATAAATATTTGAATTGGTTATTTTATCTTTTAAAATTACAAATGGATTTCTATTTGCAATATAAATATTTGGTTTATATTTTAAATAGATTGATTTTAATTATTGGGTTTTAAAACTATTTCATAAATAAAAATATGATTCTAAAATTGATAGAAAAATATTAAATGTTTTAAATTAAATTGAATTGAGTTTTAAATTTAGAATAAATTCAACAAAAAAAAAGTTTTATGACTTAATTAAATGATTTTTAATTTAATAATAAAAGAGTTATAAAAAAAATATTTATATTGTATTGTCTTTATAAATAAGTTTTGAATAAGAATTTGTAATGTTTATTTCAAATTGAATTTATATGTATAACTTGATTTGAAAAATATTTGATTTTGAATTTAGTTTGAATTTAAATTCAAAGTATAAAATCTAAATTGCTTTAATCTTTAATATGTATAAGTTTCATTTATTAACATTGTTGTTTTTATTTCTTTTGTAAATTTATACACATATTTTAAAATAAACTAACAACTTAAACTAAGTTAACATATACATTAATTTATAATTAATACTAACTATTTTTAAAGAAAATACAAGTGTTAAATTCATAGGCATTATATTGACAAGTGTTGTAAAGTTAGACAAGTGTTAAAAATTTAGTTTTAATTTTCTTTTCTTTAATTAAAATCTGAAATACATTAGTTATGTATGCATCTTCATTTCATATTACATTTTCATTCTTCTTTAATCAAAAGAAATTCTTCAAAACTTCTTGAATCAAAATCATACAAATCTGCATATCTCATTTCTGTATTTCCTCAAACCCATCTGCATATTCATTTTAAAGATCTACATACCTCAAAATTCAAATACAAGAATCTGCATTCATAAATCTGCATTTTCAAATTTCAAATCTGCATTCCTCAAACCTAAAAAAAAAAATCTGCATTTCACAATCGAATAGACAAACTGCATAACCATAAACATATTCAAATCTACAAATTCCTCTTTATAAAGATCAATCTGCAAATTCATCTGCATATTTACACTTCATTTCAAAATTCAAATGAAGCCTGCACATGTTGTTTCTGCATGAATGAGCAACAGAGTCAAGCCTGCATGCAAGCATCTTGGTCATGGAAAAACATATGAAAAGGAATTCAACTCAGATTTGAGAATCAGAGAAAGCACCTGCATTTTTATAAGCCTGCATGTGTTCTGCAAATTCAAAACAGGGGTTTGCATTCATCAATTAGGTGAGTAACAAATAAAATCTTAATCTATATTAGGTTGCTTGATTTAAATGTTTGAGATAAAATTATGTTTGTGTGCTATGAAATATCTGTGGTAATTATGATTGTTATGCATGTTGATTATGTTGAGTAGTGTTTCCAGATTCACACACTGTTTAGAAGCATCTTTACAAATTGATATATATCTGTGTTTTAGAATAATAAAAAGAAGATTTTATATCAGAGATTAGAATTCAGTTATAAAGTAATGTGTTTTAACCTCTTAAGTTAAGATTTAATTTTTTTTTAGGTGAGTTAATACAGGGTGTCATTTCTGTAACACAGATAATAACATCATGTATATTTAATTTTATTCAAACTCAATCTAAATAATATAATAATTCAGTAATACAAATCAAAAACATAAGCTGTAACTTGATTTTTAAATCAAATATTGGCATTTTAAAGGGTATGTTTCATTGACAGTTTGGTCTGAAACAAAAATATGTATTTGAGCAAAATTCTGGTAATCTGTGATTTGTAGAAACTCAGAATTCTTTTGAGTTATAGAGTAAGGATCTTAGATCCTTGGAAAATTAGAGAAGAATTTAACGTTTGCTTGATAAGTTGCAGTTTGGATTCAAACTTTTGAACCCTAGCTGAACAGGGGGTTAAAGATTAGGTCAGTGTGGAGTGATGGATTGATCGAGTGTGCTAGTTTCTAGTGTATGGATAGTTGGTGTGTAAAGGAGTGTGAGTCCGGAGAGGTGGTGATCAAGATGGTCGGAGGTGAGAATGGCGGCCGTTGACAGGTTTGAGTTGAACCCTGTATAAAATTTCCAGGTATGGAATTTGGGGTTCCTGAGTAAATTTTTGAATGCTTTGATTTCTGTTCGATTTGGTGATAATGTTAGTGGATTGAGGGGTTGCTGGTTGGTAGTGGATCATCTGAGATGGTCGGTAGAGGGGGCGGTAATGAGTTCTCTGATGAACTTTTGGATTTGGGGTGTTTCAGGGGAGATGAGGGGAAAGGGGAAATTGGCTCGAAGTAAGTAGTAAAACAACTCGAAGTGAGCGTGTGTTTGACCCGAAGTAAAAATATTGTTTCTCGGGTCACTGCAAGAATCCAGGTTTTAAAAACCTGTTCCTCTGAAATTTAAAATCTGGGTTTTGAAAATTTAAAATCTGAGTTTATGATGAAAGAAAAGTTAAGTTTAAAATCAAATTCAAGTTGTATATTGATTTGAATTCAAATTGTATTTTTTTTTATTTGAATTCAAATTCCAGGTTTGAAACCTGTTTTCTGTTTTTTTTTAAATCTGGATTTAAACTTTTAAATCTGCAGTTTATGTTTTGAATAAAATATAAGTTCAATTCAGATGCAAGTTTAAATTTCTGACTTGGATTTAAATTCCAGTTTCAATATTTAAAATGGAAGTTCTAGAAATTTAACTTAAATATCTAATTTGTTTTGGTAGATAGTTTAAACTTTAAATAATTAAGGTTTTAATATGTGAGTAAGGATTTACAGATTTAATTTAAATCTGGAAATTTTAAATTTTAAAATAGGTTCAGTTTAAATTTAAAGAAGATTCAAATTGAAGTTTAAATTAAGAAAGAATAGAAATTTCTAAAACATTGAAATGGATTCAACTTCAAATTTTTATTTTAAGACAAACTTTTGATTTGTTCTGAAATTTAAATAAGTTTAAATTTATTTAAAACTTTGATAAGTTTAAAATTCATTCTATTTTAAACTTGAATTTAAATTGAAATTTAAAGGTAATTTCAAAAGTACTTAGTTTTGAATTAAATTGTCTTAAACATAATTAAGTTATGTTTTGAAAGATCGATTAAGATTTGTTAATTAATTTAAATAATTAACTGAATTTGAAATTAATAATTGATTAATGATTAATCAATTTAAAATTTAGATCATTAATAAAGTTATTAATTAATGATAAATGAATATTAGTTATGTAATTAAGTTTTAAATTAAGGTTAATTAATTTAATAATTAACTTTAATTAATAAATGATTAAAGGTAATTTAGTTTGTAATTAATTTAAGTTAATTACTTTATAAAATAATTTGAGGATGGTTAATGAAGGTCATTAACTAGGATTATTTAACAATTAATTAATGTAGTTAATTTTTGTAATTAATTAGATTAATTAATTTAATAATAATCATTTATAAATGTTTAGAGAGTAATTACTTGACAAAGTAATTAAGGAATTAATTACTTAATGTAATTAATTTAATTTAATATGATTGTTTATTTTTAATTAATTAAGTTTAATTAATTTTAAACACTTGAGTTTTATAAATAATTACTTTATGTAATTAATGATTTGGAATTACTTAGTTAAGTAATTGTTTAATAATTACAGATTGTAATTAAGGAGATGTTTAAGTATGAGGTAAATTTGGATTAATTATTTAGTAAATAACTAGTTAAGTAACTAATTTAAAGGATAATTAATTTGGTTGATTATAGTAATTAAGTTAGTTAATTACTTTGAGAAATTAATTTAAGGATTAATTAAGGATCATTAATTATTTTAATTAATGATGTAATTAAGTTGATTAATTATGATTAATTAATCAATAATAAGTAATTAAAGGTAATTAATTAATGTAATTAATTAAGGATTAGGATAATTAATTATGATTAATTAATTAATCGAAGTAATTAAAGCTTAATTACTGTTTAGTTGAGGATAATTAATTTGTGAAATTAATTAAGGATAATTACATGAATGTAATTAAGGATAATTAATCAAGAGTGATTAATTAAAGTAATTTATGATTGATTAATTGATTGTAATCAATTAAATGGTTGTGTAAGCAAGTTATAATTTGATGAAGTGACTAATTAAATTTATTTTAAATTAATTATAGATGAAGTAATTAATTTAATTCATTTTAAATTAATTAGAGATAGAGATAGTTAATTTAATTCATTTTAAATTAATTATATGGTGATGAATAAATCATTGCTTATGTATGAATGGATGTCATTGTTTGACTTGGATGTTTTAAAATCTCAGTAATGAGATAAATGATATTGTGTGGTATGGACGTTTGATTGTATTGTGATGATAACATAGGTTATCTATTGTGATATATGGTATATCTATGTGATATTGATGATGTGAATTACCTGTTATGTGATAATATTGATTATCAGTTATGATTTATAAGTTATCTATCTGTGTGTATATAGATACTGTATTAAATTGTTTTTAGACCTTTAAAACAACTTGGACCTTAAAAGACACGCTTTGGTTTTCGATGAGACCGGGATCGGGTTTCCATATTTGGATATCCGAAAACCACATCGATTCCAAATAACGTTAGGTCGTGTATTGAAGTGGAGCTTTGTGAAGACTCGAGGTGTAAGGACCATGAGTCAGTAAAACTCTGTGGGTGGTTCCGTAATGAGTTGATGGAATTAGTTCTTATAGATTCGAGATGGTGGTTTAGAGTGCAAAGGTTATTGTCGTTAACTCTGAGGGTGATTCCAAAATGAGTGTAACGAGATAATGCCTTCGGTTTCGTTCGAACCCGGAACGAACTTGTATGGATTGAATGCTTTCAAAACATCGTCAGGTGGACGATGAGCATTCTAAGTGATATGTCCTATAAAGGTAATCGTAACATTAAGCCTCATCAACCGGGAATGGCTAAAACATGGGAGGTGCAGCAAAGCTTCGTGGGTCGCACCCACTGGAGAGCAAGATTGATCCCTGTCTAGAAGTCCCTTTATATTTGGCTGTGTGGGTGGTTGCTAGCTACAACCACGGGGTTGTCTTGTTCGGAACTATTCAATAAGGAATGGGTCCGGCCTTGTGTTGCAGGGGGTCGGGAGTGATCCTCGGTACGTTGATCTAGGCCACGTACTGTGACGGGCGGTACCCAATTGCCCTGCCATTGTATGGAATCCAAAATCCAATAAGTGCCAACGGTTTTGACTGTATTACCCACTTTTGTGGCTAGTAGCTGGGATTTAATGAATGTAACAATTTCGGCTATTTCTTATTTATTTGAAAACCCTAGACACTATTACAATATCATCGGATTTCCTATCAAATGTTTTGGTTAGCGTAAGGTAAAAACTTTTCCATGTTTATGTGTGGGAAGTCTTACGTGATACCTTTCTTTTCAAAAGGTCTTTAAAGGTTAAGCAACTTTAACCTGTTACTCACACCAGACCCATGTCTGACCCGGAGTTTATTTTTGTTTTCATAAACTCTTGGGTACTCAAATTTTGAGTAGTCAAGGGAATTCAGGTTAGGATTCAGGATTAGCTTTGACGAATTGTGGAGCAGCAATGGAGCAGGAGGCTTCTACGTGTATATATATAGTATTCTGCTGTGTGTAGTTCTCTGAGTTGTTGTATTGAGTTGTATAACTAGACAGGTGTTTATAACTGTCTAGTATGTGTTGTATGTCTGTGTAACTCTGATAATGGTTGTAAACCATGTAATGTTATGTTATTAATATAATTTATTCGTTCCGCTGTGTAGATTCTGATGTTGTTCTTTCTTCTCTTCTTTCTATTCTCTTTTCTATCCCTTTCTTTCTTAATTCATGACGCGATTTTCCGGGAGTGGAAAGTCGGGTCCTGACATTTTGGTATCAGAGCATTAGGCTGAGTGAATACCTAGGCTCTGGAGTGGTGTCTTTCTTGCGAGAACGTGTGTGTGTATATATATATATATATATATATATATATATATATATATACACACACACACACCTATCTATTGGGATACCTGTTTAGGTTTTCCAATACAAGTTATAAAGGTAGATGGTGTAATAGTGCGTGTAACACGACTACTATTGGATGGAGTTTGAATGTTTGAGGTTGGAACTGTAATTGTTGAGACTCTAGACCTAATACCGTCTCGAGTGAGTTCTGTAGTGATGAAGAACTTCATTGATCTCTGAAGGAAACCTATGAAGGTTCAGAGTTCATTTCTGAAGTGGATGAGTAGTGTTTGGATCTGTTGATTTGGCAGAAGCGAGTGATGGTATTTTTGTTACCTTAGGAAATAGTAGCTGCGTGATGAGATGCAGTGACTATGGATGTTCCCGAAGATGTTTTCTTTGGAACAAGTTAAGGAGGTGAGTCTGTTTAGGTGTTGTGGCTGTGTTCAGTCGGTGTTCTGTTTGCTTTGAAGTCCAAGTTTTTCAAAGAGCTTGTTTTGGAATTCTTTGGCATCTGTGGCATCTGTGGCAGCAGTATAGTTTGGAATGTTCTCGGTGTTGGAAAGAGATCTTTTGGCTTAGCAGTTTTCTGAAGTGTAGTTCAGAAGCAGTGAGTGGACCCATTTCTTCGTTGGGTTGGCTAGTGAAGTTTAAGCTGTTCCGTTTGATTAAGGAATAACAGTTTTCCTTGGATTTGGTTTGGTGGTTCGCAAAAGTGATCTGCGATTGTTTGAGTGTTTTCTTGGGTTATCTGAGTTTTTCTGAATGAAGTCAGAGTTTTGTTTGCGTCTGAAAGTTGAGCTTTCTTATTGACTAGGATTCTAGGAGTGATACCGGTGGTTCAACCTTATAGAAGAATGGTTTCCAGGAGTTGAGTTGGTGTAGCAGCTCGGAGTTTTGGAGGAACTTCTGAAAGTTTCTTATGGATTTGTTGAACCATATCTCTGGGGTGTGTTGTCCAGTTTGTGGTAGTGTTCTTTTTCAGCATTCTCTTCTACTTTGGATCAGAGTTGAGCAGCGGAAGCAGTTTGGAAGTATGTCTGCTTTTCTTTTCTGGACAGGAGAAGTTGTTGTCTTCTGATGTTGAGGAGTTGAGTTTGAGATCTTGGTTTTGGTTGATCTTGAGGAGATCATTTTGATTGGTCTAGTTGTTTCTAGAGCATCAATGAAGGTTGAGCTGATCAGTGAGTTTGTGGACAGCTCAGGATTGTCTGAAGAGTTTTATGGATAAGAGTCGGAGTGATTTGGACTCTGAAGTCGGAGATTTAATTTTGGATAAGTTTCCTCTGATCTTAAGTGAGCTTTAAGTTTGGGTAAGTTTGAGAAGTTAGCTCTGAAGTGTTTTGCAATCTTTTCTGTATCTAGGAAATTAAGTGATTGATCTATAGGATTGGATTGCCAGTTTGGATAATTGGGATTCGATGAGTTTCACGTATCTCTGAGGGAGTTCGTGTATGATCTGTCTCTGGTTGTGGAACCAGCAGTTCTGGAGTTTTGGTTGTTGAGTCAGACTCGTTTGTAGTCTGATATCTTGTCAAGTGTTATAGTTATAGTTGTATAGGAGCTTTATAGCTTCATAGTATTGTTTGTTTGGATTCTCTAGAGCGAGTATCCCGGTATGTATATATACCTGGGGAAAACTCGATAAAATTCTATCCAGAATTTGTCTGGATAATTAGATTTGTTTGATTGGTTGAATTGGTTGTTTGGTTGTCGGCATATGTTTGATATATGCTTGTGTTTTTAAAATTAAAATTTAATGAGATTATTAAATTACCTTTGTTTTAAATTTCTAGGACGAAATTCTTTTAAGGGGGAAGGATTGTAACATCCCCGAATTTTTAACAATATCAAATTAATAATCTGTAGTTAAAATTAAATTGATATTGATATTCTGATAATAATTATTCAGATAAATTTAATAATTTTCTTCAATAAATATTTGAATTGGTTATTTTATCTTTTAAAATTACAAATGGATTTCTATTTGCAATATAAATATTTGGTTTATATTTTAAATAGATTGATTTTAATTATTGAGTTTTAAAACTATTTCATAAATAAAAATATGATTCTAAAATTGATAGAAAAATATCAAATGTTTTAAATTAAATTGAATTGAGTTTTAAATTTAGAATAAATTAAACAAAAAAAAAGTTTTATGACTTAATTAAATGGTTTTAATTTAATAATAAAAGAGTTATAAAAACAATATTTATATTGTATTGTCTTTATAAATAAGTTTTGAATAAGAATTTGTAATGTTTATTTCAAATTGAATTTATATGTATAAGTAGATTTGAAAAATATTTGATTTTGAATTTAGTTTGAATTTAAATTCAAAAGTGTAAAATCTAAATTGTTTTAATCTTTAATATGTATAAGTTTCATTTATTAACATTGTTGTTTTTATTTCTTTTGTAAATTTATATACATATTTTAAAATAAACTAACAACTTAAACTAAGTTAACATATACATTAATTTATAATTAATACTAACTATTTTTAAAGAAAATACAAGTGTTAAATTCATTGGCATTATATTGACAAGTGTTGTAAAGTTAGACAAGTGTTAAAAATTTAGTTTTAATTTTCTTTTCTTTAATTAAAATCTGAAATACATTAGTTATGTATGCATCTTCATTTCATATAACATTTTCATTCTTCTTTAATCAAAAGAAATTCTTAAAAACTTCTCGAATCAAAATCATACAAATCTGCATATCTCATTTCTGTATTTCCCCAAACCCATCTGCATATTCATTTTAAAGATCTGCATACCTCAAAATTCAAATACAAAAATCTGCATTCATAAATCTGCATTTTCAAATTTCAAATCTGCATTCCTCAAATCTAAAAAAAAAAAATCTGCATTTCACAATCAAATAGACAAAAATGCATAACCATAAACATATTCAAATCTGCATATTCCTCTTCATAAAGATCAATCTGCAAATTCACCTGCATATTTACACTTCATTTCAAAATTCAAATGAAGTCTGCACATGTTGTTTCTGCATGAATGAGCAACAGAGTCAAGCCTGCATGCAAGCATCCTGGTCATGGAAAAACATATGAAAAGGAATTCAACTCAGATTTGAGAATCAGAGAAAGCACCTGCATTTTTATAAGCCTGCATGTGTTTTGCAAATTCAAAACAGGGGTTTGCATTCATCAATTAGGTGAGTAACAAATAAAATCTTAATCTATATTAGGTTGCTTGAATTAAATGTTTGAGATAAAATTATGTTTTTGTGCTATGAAATATCTGTGGTAATTATGATTGTTATGCATGTTGATTATGTTGAGTAGTGTTTCCAAATTTTTTGAAGAATCTTTACAAATTGATTTATATCTGTGTTTTAGAATAATAAAAAGAAGATTTTATATCAGAGATTAGAATTCAGTTATAAAGTAATGTGTTTTAACCTCTTAAGTTAAGATTTAATTTTTTTTTTAGGTGAGTTAATACAGGGTGTCATTTCTGTAACACAGATAATAACATCATGTATATTTAATTTTATTCAAACTCAATCTAAATAATATAATAATTCAGAAATACAAATCAAAAACATAAGCTGTAACTTGATTTTTAAATCAAATATTGGCATTTTAAAGGGTATGTTTCATTGACAGTTTGGTCTGAAACAAAAATATGTATTTGAGCAAAATTCTGGTAATCTGTGATTTGTAGAAACTTAGAATTCTTTTGAGTTATAGAGTAAGGATCTTAGATCCTTGGAAAATTAGATAAGAATTTAAAGTTTGCTTGATAAGTTGCAGTTTGGATTCAAACTTTTGAACCCTACCTGAACAGGGGGTTAAAGATTTGGTCGGTGTGGAGTGATGGATTGATCGAGTGTGCTAGTTTCTGGTGTATGGATAGTTGGTGTGTAAAGGAGTGTGATTCCGGAGAGGTGGTGATCAAGATGGTCGGAGGTGAGAATGGCGGTCGTTGACAGGTTTGAGTTGAACCCTGTATAAAATTTCCAGGTATGGAATTTGGGGTTCCTGAGTAAATTTTTGAATGCTTCGATTTCTGTTCGATTTGGTGATAATGTTAGTGGATTGAGGGGTTGCTGGTTGGTAGTGGATCATCTGAGATGGTCGGCAGAGGGGGCGGTGATGAGTTCTCTGATGAACTTTTGGATTTGGGGTGTTTCAGGGGAGATGAGGGGAAAGGGGAAATTGGCTCGAAGTAAGTAGTAAAACAACTCGAAGTGAGCGTGTGTTTGACCCGAAGTAAAAATCTTGTTTCTTGGGTCACTGCAAGAATCCAGGTTTTAAAAACCTGTTCCTATGAAATTTAAAATCTGGGTTTTGAAAATTTAAAATCTGAGTTTATGATGAAAGAAAAGTTAAGTTTAAAATCAAATTCAAGTTGTATATTGATTTGAATTCAAATTGTATTTTTTTTATTTTTATTTGAATTCAAATTCCAGGTTTGAAACCTGTTTTCTGTTTTTTTTTTAAATCTGGATTTAAACTTTTAAATCTGCAGTTTATGTTTTGAATAAAATTTAAGTTCAAATTCAGAAGCAAGTTTAAATTTCTGACTTGGATTTAAATTCCATTTTCAATATTTAAAATGGAAGTTCAAGAAATTTAACTTAATTATCTAATTTGTTTTGGTAGATAGTTTAAACTTTAAATAATTAAGGTTTTAATATGTGAGTAAGGATTTACAGATTTAATTTAAATCTGGAAATTTTAAATTTTAAAATGAGTTCAGTTTAAATTTAAAGAAGATTCAATTTGAAGTTTAAATTAAGAAAGAATAGAAATTTCTAAAACATTGAAATGGATTCAACTTCAAATTTTTATTTTAAGACAAACTTTTGATTTGTTCTGAAATTTAAATAAGTTTAAATTTATTTAAAACTTTGATAAGTTTAAAATTCATTCTATTTTAAACTTGAATTTAAATTGAAATTTAAAGGTAATTTCAAAAGTACTTAGTTTTGAATTAAATTGTCTCAAACATAATTAAGTTATGTTTTGAAAGATTGATTAAGATTTGTTAATTAATTTAAATAATTAATTGAATATGAAATTAATAATTGATTAATGATTAATCAATTTAAAATTTAGATCATTAATTAAGTTATTAATTAATGATAAATGAATAATAGTTATGTAATTAAGTTTTAAATTAAGGTTAATTAATTTAATAATTAACTTTAATTAATAAATGATTAAAGATAATTTAGTTTGTAATTAATTTAAGTTAATTAATTTATAAAATAATTTGAGGATGGTTAATGAAGGTCATTAACCAGGATTATTTAACAATTAATTAATGTAGTTAATTTTTATAATTAATTAGATTAATTAATTTAATAATAATCATTTATAAATGTTTAGAGAGTAATTACTTGATAAAGTAATTAAGGAATTAATTACTTAACGTAATTAATTTAATTTAATGTGATTGTTTATTTTTAATTAATTAAGTTTAATTAATTTTAAACACTTGAGTTTTATAAATAATTACTTTATGTAATTAATGATTTGGAATTACTTAGTTAAGTAATTGTTTAATAATTACAGATTGTAATTAAGGAGATGTTTAAGTATGAGGTAAATTTGGATTAATTATTTAGTAATTAACTAGTTAAGTAACTAATTTAAAGGATAATTAATTTGGTTGATTATAGTAATTAAGTTAGTTAACTACTTTGAGTAATTAATTTAAGGATTAATTAAGGATCATTAATTATTTTAATTAATGATGTAATTAAGTTGATTAATTATGATTAATTAATCAGTAATATTAAAGGTAATTAATTAATGTAATTAATTAAGGATTAGGATAATTAATTATGATTAATTAATTAATCGAAATAATTAAAGGTTAATTACTGTTTAGTTGAGGATAATTAATTTGTAAAATTAATTAAGGATAATTACATGAATGTAATTAAGGATAATTAATGAAGAGTGATTAATTAAAGTAATTTATGATTGATTAATTGATTGTAATCAATTAAATGGTTGAGTAAGCAAGTTATAATTTGATGAAGTGACTAATTAAATTTATTTTAAATTAATTATAGATGAAGTAATTAATTTAATTCATTTTAAATTAATTAGAGATAGAGATAGTTAATTTAATTCATTTTAAATTAATTATATGGTGATGAATAAATCATTGCTTATGTATGAATGGATGTCATTGTTTGACTTGGATGTTTTAAAATCTCAGTAATGAGATAAATGATATTGTGTGGTATGGATGTTTGATTGTATTGTGATGATAACATAGGTTGTCTATTGTGATATATGGTATATCTATATGATATTGATGATGTGAATTACCTGTTATGTGATAATATTGATTATCAGTTATGATTTATAAGTTATCTATCTGTGTGTATATAGATACTGTATTAAATTGTTTTTAAACCTTTAAAACAACTTGGACCTTAAAAGACACGCTTTGGTTTTCGATGAGACCGGGATCGGTTTTCCATATTTGGATATCCGAAAACCACATCGATTCCAAATAACGTTAGGTCGTGTATTGAAGTGGAGCTTTGTGAAGACTCGAGGTGTAAGGACTATGAGTCAGTAAAACTCTGTGGGTGGTTCCGTAATGAGTTGACGGAATAAATTCTTATAGATTCGAGATGGTGGTTTAGAGTGCAAGGGTTATTGTCGTTAACTCTGAGGGTGATTCCAAAATGAGTGTAACGAGATAATGCCATCGGTTTCGTTCGAACCCGGAATGAACTTGTATGGATTGAATGCTTTCAGAACATCGTCAGGTGGACGATGAGCATTCTATGTGATATGTCCTATAAAGGTAATCGTAACCTCAAGCCTCATCAACCAAGAATGGCTAAAACAGGGGAGGTACAGCAAAGCTTCGTGGGTCGCACCCACTGGAGAGCAAGATTGATCCCTGTCTAGAAGTCCCTTTATATTCGGCTGTGTGGGTGGTTGCTAGCTACAACCACGGGGTTGTCTTGTTCGAAACTATTCAGTAAGGAATGGGTCCGGCCTTGTGTTGCAGGGGGTCGGGAGTGATGCTCGGTACGTTGATCTAGGCCACGTATTGTGACGGGCGGTACCCCAGTAGCCCTGCCATTGTATGGAATCCAAAATCCAATAAGTGCCAACGGTTTTGACTGTATTGCCCACTTTTGTGGCTAGTAGCTGGAATTTAATGAATGTAACAATTTCGGCTATTTCTTATTTATTTGAAAACCCTAGACACTATTATAATATCATCGGATTTCCTATCAAATGCTTTGGTTAGCGTAAGGTAAAAACTTTTCCATGTTTATGTGTAGGAAGTCTTACGTGATACCTTTTTTTCAACGGTCTTTAAAGGTTAAGCAACTTTAACCTGTTACTCACACCAGACCCATGTCTGACCCGGAGTTTATTTTTGTTTTCATAAACTCTAGTGTACTCAAATTTTATGAGTGGTCAAGGGAATTCAGGTTAGGATTCAGGATAAGCTTTGACGAATTGTGGAGCAGCAATGGAGCATGAGGCTTCTACATGTATATATATAGTATTCCGCTGTGTGTAGTTCTCTGAGTTGTTGTATTGAGTTGTATAACTAGACAGGTGTTTATAACTGTCTAGTATGTGTTGTATGTCTGTGTAACTCTGATAATGGTTGTAAACTATGTAATGTTTATGTTATTAATATAATTTATTCGTTCCACTGTGTAGATTCTGATGTTGTTCTTTCTTCTCTTCTTTCTATTCTCTTTTCTATCCCTTTCTTTCTTAATTCATGACGCGATTTTCCGGGAGTGGAAAGTCGGGTCTTGACATTTTGGTATCAAAGCATTAGGCTGAGTGAATACCTAGGCTCTGGAGTGGTGTCTTTCTTAAGAGAGCGTATGTATATGTATGTATGTATATATATATATATATATATATATATATATATATATTTCTACCTATCTATTGGGATACCTGTTTAGGTTTTCCAATATAAGTTATAAAGGTAGATGGTGTAGTAGTGTGTGTAACACGACTACTATTGGATGGAGTTTGAATGTTTGAGGTTGGAAGTGTAATTGTTGATACTGTAGACCTAATACCGTCTCGAGTGAGTTCTATAGTGATGAAGAACTTCATTGATCTCTAAAGGAAACCTATGAAGGTTCAGAGTTCATTTCTGAAGTGGATGAGTAGTGTTTGGATCTGTTGGTTTGGCAGAAGCGAGTGATGGTATTTTTGTTACCTCAGGAAATAGTAGTTGCGTGATGAGATGCAGTGACTATGGATGTTTCCGAAGATGTTTTCTTTGGAACAAGTTAAGGAGGTGAGTCTGTTTAGGTGTTGTGGCTGTGTTCAGCCGGTGTTCTGTTTGCTTTGAAGTCCGAGTTTTTCAAAGAGCTTGTTTTGGAATTCTTTGGCATCTGTGGCAGCAGTATAGTTTGGAATGTTCTCGGTGTTGGAAAGAGATCTTTTGGCTTAGCAGTTTTCTGAAGTGGAGTTCAGAAGCAGTGAGTGGACCCATTTCTTCGTTGGGTTGGCTTGTGAAGTTTAAGCTGTTCCGTTTGATTAAGGAAGAACAGTTTTCCTTGGATTTGGTTTGGTGGTTCGCAAAAGTGGCCTGCGATTGTTTGAGTGTTTTCTTGGGTTATCTGAGTTTTTTTGAATGAAGTCAGAGTTTTTTTTGCATCTGAAAGTTGAGCTTTCATATTGACTAGGATTCTAGGAGTGATACCGGTGGTTCAACCTTATAGAAGAATGGTTTCCAGGAGTTGAGTTGGTGTAGCAGCTCGGAGTTTTGGAGGAACTTCTGAAAGTTTCTTATGGATTTGTTGAACCATATCTCTGGGGTGTGTTGTCCAGTTTGTGGTAGTGTTCTTTTTCAGCATTCTCTTCTACTTTGGATCAGAGTTGAGCAGCGGAAGCGGTTTGGAAGTATGTCTGCTTTTCTTTTCTGGACAGGAGAAGTTGTTGTCTTCTGATGTTGAGGAGTTGAGTTTGAGATCTTGGTTTTGGTTGATCTTGAGGAGATCATTTTGATTGGTCTATTTGTTTCTAGAGCATCAATGAAGGTTGAGCTGATCAGTGAGTTTGTGGACAACTCAGGATTGTCTGAAGAGTTTAATGGATAAGAGTCGGAGTGATTTGGTCTCTGAAGTCGGAGATTTAATTTTGGATAAGTTTCCTCTGATCTTAAGTGAGCTTTATGTTTGGGTAAGTTTGAGAAGTTAGCTCTGAATGTTTTGCAATCTTTTCTATATCTAGGAAATTAAGTGATTGATCTATAGGATTGGATTGCCAGTTTGGATAATTGGGATTCGATGAGTTTCACGTATCTCTGAGGGAGTTCGTGTATGATCTATCTCTGGTTGTGGAACCAGCAGTTCTGGAGTTTTGGTTGTTGAGTCAGACTCGTTTGTAGTCTGATATCTTGTCAAGTGTTATAGGTATAGTTGTATAGAAGCTTTGTAGCTTCATAGTATTGTTTGTTTGGATTCTCTAGAGCGAGTATCCCGGTATGTATATATACATGGGGAAAACTCGATAAAATTCTATCCAGAATTTGTCTGGATAATTAGATTTGTTTGATTGGTTGAATTGGTTGTTTGGTTGTCAGCATATGTTTGATATATGCTTGTGTTTTTAAAATTAAAATTTAATGAGATTATTAAATTACCTTTGTTTTAAATTTCGAGTACGAAATTCTTTTAAGGGGGAAGGATTGTAACATCCCGGAATTTTTAACAATATCAAATTAATAATCCGTAGTTAAAATTAAATTGATATTGATATTCTGATAATAATTATTCAGATAAATTTAATAATCTTCTTCAATAAATATTTGAATTGGTTATTTTATCTTTTAAAATTACAAATGGATTTCTATTTGCAATATAAACATTTGGTTTATATTTTAAATAGATTGATTTTAATTATTGAGTTTTAAAACTATTTCATAAATAAAAATATGATTCTAAAATTGAGAGAAAAATATCAAATGTTTTAAATTAAATTGAATTGAGTTTTAAATTTAGAATAAATTAAACAACAAAAAAAAAAGTTTTATGACTTAATTAAATGATTTTAATTTAATAATAAAAGAGTTATAAAAACAATATTTATATTGCATTGTCTTTATAAATAAGTTTTGAATAAGAATTTGTAATGTTTATTTCAAATTGAATTTATATGTATAACTAGATTTGAAAAATATTTGATTTTGAATTTAGTTTGAATTTAAATTCAAAAGTGTAAAATCTAAATTGTTTTAATCTTTAATATGTATAAGTTTCATTTATTAACATTGTTGTTTTTATTTCTTTTGTAAATTTATATACATATTTTAAAATAAACTAACAACTTGAACTAGGTTAACATATACATTAATTTATAATTAATACTAACTATTTTTAAAGAAAATACAAGTGTTAAATTCATAGGCATTATATTGACAAGTGTTGTAAAGTTAGACAAGTGTTAAAAATTTTGTTTTAGTTTTAATTTTCTTTTCTTTAATTAAAATCTGAAATACATTAGTTATGTATGCATCTTCATTTCATATAACATTTTCATTCTTCTTTAATCAAAAGAAATTCTTCAAAACTTCTTGAATCAAAATCATACAAATCTGCATATCTCATTTCTATATTTCCTCAAACCCATCTGCATATTCATTTTAAAGATCTGCATACCACAAAATTCAAATACAAAAATCTGCATTTTCAAATTTCAAATCTGCATTCCTCAAATCTAAAAAAAAATCTGCATTTCACAATCAAATAGACAAAACTGCATAACCATAAACATATTCAAATCTGCATATTCCTCTTCATTTACACTTCTCAAATCTGCAAATTCACCTGCATATTTACACTTCATTTCAAAATTCAAATGAAGCCTGCACATGTTGTTTCTGCATGAATGAGCAACAGAGTCAAGCCTGCATGCAAGCATCTTGGTCATGGAAAAACATATGAAAAGGAATTCAACTCAGATTTGAGAATCAGAGAAAGCACCTGCATTTTTATAAGCCTGCATGTGTTCTGCAAATTCAAAACAGGGGTTTGCATTCATCAATTAGGTGAGTAACAAATAAAATCTTAATCTATATTAGGTTGCTTGATTTAAATGTTTGAGATAAAATTATGTTTTTGTGCTATGAAATATCTGTGGTAATTATGATTGTTATGCATGTTGATTATGTTGAGTAGTGTTTCCAGATTCACACACTGTTTAGAAGAATCTTTACAAATTGATTTATATCTGTGTTTTAGAATAATAAAAAGAAGATTTTATATCAGAGATTAGAATTCAGTTATAAAGTAATGTGTTTTAACCTCTTAAGTTAAGATTTAATTTTTTTTTCGGTGAGTTAATACAGGGTGTCATTTCTGTAACACAGATAATAACATCATGTATATTTAATTTTATTCAAACTCAATCTAAATAATATAATAATTCAGAAATACAAATCAAAAACATAAGCTGTAACTTGATTTTTAAATCAAATATTGGCATTTTAAAGGGTATGTTTCTTTGACAGTTTGGTCTGAAACAAAAATATGTATTTGAGCAAAATTCTGGTAATCTGTGATTTGTAGAAACTCAGAATTCTTTTGAGTTATAGAGTAAGGATCTTAGATCCTTGGAAAATTAGAGAAGAATTTAAAACTTGCTTGATAAGTTGCAGTTTGGATTCAAACTTTTGAACCCTAGCTGAACAGGGGGTTAAAGATTAGGTCAGTGTGGAGTGATGGATTGATCGAACGTGCTAGTTTCTGGTGTATGGATAGTTGGTTTGTAAAGGAGTTGAGGCCGGAGAGGTGGTGATCAAGATGGTCGGAGGTGAGAATAGCGGTCGTTGACAGGTTTGAGTTGAACCTTGTATAAAATTTCCAGGTATGGAATTTGGGGTTCCTGAGAAAATTTTTGAGTGCTTCGATTTCTGTTCGATTTGGTGATAATGTTAGTGGATTGAAGGGTTGCTGGTTGGTAGTGGATCATCTGAGATGGTCGGCAGAGGGGGCGGTGATGAGTTCTCTGATGAACTTTTGGATTTGGGGTGTTTCAAGGGAGATGAGGGGAAAGGGGAAATTGGCTCGAAGTAAGTAGTAAAACAACTCGAAGTGAGCGTGTGTTTGACCCGAAGTAAAAATCTTGTTTCTCGGGTCGCTGCAAGAATCCAGGTTTTAAAAACCTGTTCCTCTGAAATTTAAAATCTGGGTTTCGAAAATTTAAAATCTGAGTTTATGATGAAAGAAAAGTTAAGTTTAAAATCAAATTCAAGTTGTATATTGATTTGAATTCAAATTGTATTTTTTTTAATTTTTATTTGAATTCAAATTCCAGGCTTGAAACCTGTTTTCTGTTTTTTTTTTTAAATCTGGATTTAAACTTTTAAATCTGCAGTTTATGTTTTGAATAAAATTTAAGTTCAAATTCAGATGCAAGTTTAAATTTCTGACTTGGATTTAAATTCCAGTTTCAATATTTAAAATGGAAGTTCTAGAAATTTAACTTAATTATCTAATTTGTTTTGGTAGATAGTTTAAACTTTAAATAATTAACGTTTTAATATGTGAGTAAGGATTTACAGATTTAATTTAAATCTGGAAATTTTAAATTTTAAAATGAGTTCAGTTTAAATTTAAAGAAGATTCAAATTGAAGTTTAAATTAAGAAAGAATAGAAATTTCTAAAACATTGAAATGGATTCAACTTCAAATTTTTATTTTAAGACAAACTTTTGATTTGTTCTGAAATTTAAGTAAGTTTAAATTTATTTAAAACTTTGATAAGTTTAAAATTCATTCTATTTTAAACTTGAATTTAAATTGAAATTTAAAGGTAATTTCAAAAGTACTTAGTTTTGAATTAAATTGTCTCAAACATAATTAAGTTATGTTTTGAGAGATTGATTAAGATTTGTTAATTAATTTAAATAATTAATTGAATTTGAAATTAATAATTGATTAATGATTAATCAATTTAAAATTTAGATCATTAATTAAGTTATTAATTAATGATAAATGAATAATAGTTATGTAATTAAGTTTTAAATTAAGGTTAATTAATTTAATAATTAACTTTAATTAATAAATGATTAAAGATAATTTAGTTTGTAATTAATTTAAGTTAATTAATTTATAAAATAATTTGAGGATGGTTAATGAAGGTCATTAACAAGGATTATTTAACAATTAATTAATGTAGTTAATTTTTATAATTAATTAGATTAATTAATTTAATACTAATCATTTATAAATGTTTAGAGAGTAATTACTTGATAAAGTAATTAAGGAATTAATTACTTAATGTAATTAATTTAATTTAATGTGATTGTTTATTTTTAATTAATTAAGTTTAATTAATTTTAACACTTGAGTTTTATAAATAATTACTTTATGTAATTAATGATTTGGAATTACTTAGTTAAGTAATTGTTTAATAATTACAGATTGTAATTAAGGAGATGTTTAAGTATGAGGTAAATTTGGATTAATTATTTAGTAATTAACTAGTTAAGTAATTAATTTAAAGGATAATTAATTTGGTTGATTATAGTAATTAAGTTAGTTAATTACTTTGAGTAATTAATTTAAGGATTAATTAAGGATCATTAATTATTTTAATTAATGATGTAATTAAGTTGATTAATTATGATTAGTTAATCAGTAATAAGTAATTAAAGGTAATTAATTAATGTAATTAATTAAGGATTAGGATAATTAATTATGATTAATTAATTAATCGAAATAATTAAAGGTTAATTACTATTTAGTTGAGGATAATTAATTTGTAAAATTAATTAAGGATAATTACATGAATGTAATTAAGGATAATTAATTAAGAGTGATTAATTAAAGTAATTTATGATTGATTAATTGATTGTAATCAATTAAATGGTTGAGTAAGCAAGTTATAATTTGATGAAGTGATTAATTAAATTTATTTTAAATTAGTTATAGATGAAGTAATTAATTTAATTCATTTTAAATTAATTAGAGATAGAGATAGTTAATTTAATTCATTTTAAATTAATTATATGGTGATGAATAAATGATTGCTTATGTATGAATGGATGTCATTCTTTGACTTGGATGTTTTAAAATCTCAGTAATGAGATAAATGATATTGTGTGGTATGGATGTTTGATTGTATTGTGATGATAACATAGGTTGTCTATTGTGATATATGGTATATCTATATGATATTGATGATGTGAATTACCTGTTATGTGATAATATTGATTATCAGTTATGATTTATAAGTTATCTATCTGTGTGTATATAGATACTGTATTAAATTGTTTTTAAACCTTTAAAACAACTTGGACCTTGAAAGACACGGTTTGGTTTTCGATGAGACCGGGATCGGGTTTCCATATTTGGATATCCGAAAACCACATCGATTCCAAATAACGTTAGGTCGTGTAAGGACTATGAGTCAGTAAAACTCTGTGGGTGGTTCCGTAATGAGTTGACGGAATTAGTTCCTATAGATTCGAGATGGTGGTTTAGAGTGCAAGGGTTATTGTCGTTAACTCTGAGGGTGATTCCAAAATGAGTGTAACGAGATAATGCCTTCGGTTTTGTTCGAACCCGGAACGAACTTGTATGGATTGAATGCTTTCAGAACATAGTCAGGTGGACGTTGAGCATTCTATGTGATATGTCCTATAAAGGTAATCGTAACCTCAAGCCTCATCAACCGGGAATGGCTAAAACAGGGGAGGTGCAGCAAAGCTTCGTGGGTCGCACCCACTGGAGAGCAAGATTGATCCCTGTCTAGAAGTCCCTTTATATTCGGCTGTGTGGGTGGTTGCTAGCTACAACCACGGGGTTGTCTTGTTCGGAACTATTCAGTAAGGAATGGGTCCGGCCTTGTGTTGCAGGGGGTCGGGAGTGATGCTCGGTACGTTGATCTAGGCTACGTACTGTGACGGGCGGTACCCCAGTAGCCCTGCCATTGTATGGAATCCAAAATCCAATAAGTGCCAACGGTTTTGATTGTATTACCCACTTTTGTGGCTAGTAGCTGGAATTTAATGAATGTAACAATTTCGGCTATTTCTTATTTATTTGAAAACCCTAGGCACTATTATAATATCATCGGATTTCCTATCAAATGTTTTGCTTAGCGTAAGGTAAAAACTTTTCCATGTTTATGTGTGGGAAGTCTTACGTGATACCTTTTTTCAAAGGTCTTTAAAGGTTAAGCAACTTTAACCTGTTACTCACACCAGACCCATGTCTGACCCGGAGTTTATTTTTGTTTTCATAAACTCTTGGGTACTCAAATTTTATGAGTAGTCAAGAGAATTCAGGATTAGCTTTGACGAATTGTGGAGGAGCAATGAAGCAGGAGGCTTCTGCGTGTATATATATAGTATTCCGCTATGTGTAGTTCTCTGAGTTGTTGTATTGAGTTGTATAACTAGACAGGTGTTTATAACTGTCTAGTATGTGTTGTATGTCTGTGTAACTCTGATAATGGTTGTAAACTATGTAATGTTTATGTTATTAATATAATTTATTCGTTCCGCTGTGTAGATTCTGATGTTATTCTTTCTTCTCTTCTTTCTATTCTCTTTTCTATCCCTTTCTTTCTTAATTCATGACGCGATTTTCCTGGAGTGGAAAGTTGGGTCCTGACACAAGTCAACAAGAAATGAAGTTTAAATACCACAAATCAACAAGATGGAATTTAGCCAATTAAAAAAAAAACAACACCGTGTTATTCAATTTAGTTTAAAACTACAGAGAAATCATCAATATAATAACAAAATCGAACGACCTAAGGAGGATGAAGTAGATGTGAGGGTCACTCACCTTTGCCTGAAGCGGTCGCGAGCGAGGCGAAGGATCAATTGAGCAAGCGAAGACGAAAGCCCTAATTTTGAAGCGAAGAGGGAGACGAGAGAGAGACGCCATTTTTTTTTTATTCTTTCGCTTGATTTTGGAGTGATGGAGGAAAGGGACGAGGTAATTAAAAATAGAACGAAACATACTTTACACGATTTCGTTCGTGATTCTCTGCATAGCTTATGGCGTGATTTTAGGATTTGGGCTGCTGGTGAAAAGGTATCACATTATTTTATTATATTTTTTTCATTTTTGAATTCAATTTGTTTTGTAGATATTTTCATTAGTAAGCTTCATAGATATATAAACGTTTTGAAGTTCAACTATCAAACATCAATTTATATTAATTTGTTTTACAATTAGATTTTATACTTGTATTTCGTATTGATAAAATTTATTCCACTTTATTTAAGTTAAAGAAAAATGTTATTAAAACTAACCATCAATTTGTTAAGTTACATAAATAATAATTCTTAAATCCAAATTATTTTTCTAAGTCATTAGTTCGAATTTTAAATACAAATTTAAATATTCACTTTCAAACGCCAAAGTCAAATTCAAATTTTTATTCAACTTTCAATAGATTAAAATCTAAAATTTAATCGCCAATTTCATAATTATATTGGGAATTCAAACTAAACCATCATTCAAATATTTAAAATTAATTAAATATTTTCAATTTAAATCGTTCAAAATTCAGGGTTGTTAAAAAATTTCACCTCCAAGGACTAACGATAAGTTTCATCTCCAAGGACTAATGGCAAGTTTCACCTCCAAGGACTGATGGAAAGTAATTCTAATCATGAATATCTTTGTCTTTTAACTTGGAACAACTTAAATATGAACTTTTAGAGTATCCGGACTTTCCTTTTGATCTGTTCCACCTCTCGCCTAAGAAGAGAAAACGTAGGCCAGGTAAGTTCAGGGCACTGGTTGCTCCATCTCTAACCTTAGTTAAACACCTTATATGCCTACTCAGATCTCACAGGCGGGACGAACGTACTAGTCGTTTCTGCATACTCAGTTGCAGCAACGGTAGTAGAAAAGTGCTGCGAAAAGTGCAATATAAGCTTATTTGATTTAAACAACTTTTTAATACTTGAAAATTCATATTTTCCATTCCAAATCTCTTTTGAACCATTTTGATAGATTTATCAAAATTATTTCTTATTTCTAATCATTTAAAAATATCATTTATTAAGAAATCTCATTTTGGATTCCGAACTGCAAAACCGCGATGTTTTGAGAAAATTGTTTTGGCCATATTTCAAAATCTACTTAATAAAATCTTGATTTTCTTTCTTCGTTGGAAATCTATTGATATAATAGATCGGAAAATTATTATCTCGAAGAATTCCGAGCTATATTTCACTTTGTATACACTTAACTTTTATGGTGCGAAATCGCGAACTACCGTTACGCGACGTGCATAGTTTTGACTTGTTTTTCAATTTCTTTTAAAACTTCTTGAAAACACTTATAAATGTTTATAAAATATTTCTAAATCATTTTAAACTCATTTTAAACAATATTTCAATATTTCAAACTCATATTCCATTTCATTTCATATAATAATATTACATTATTATAATATCATATTTAATCTTTTTAGATATTTTAAAATCATTAAGAGGCTAAATAATTTCCATACACATATTTGCATGGATTTAATTCTCATTAAATTTACTATGGTTAATTACTAATCATTTCTCTTATCATTTATCAAAAAAGTTATCATCCATACAGTCAATCACATAATCAACCAATTTGCAAAAAAGTTATCAATCATTCATTCAACATATTTAAACTTTCAAATTATTATACTTGAAATAATTTATGGATTTATTAATAAATAAGGGTACTCACCTTTTAACCAAATCTTTCACTTCCTACCAACTTTCATATTATCTAACACTTCACTAAATCCCCTTATCATCACCAAATCTTTTCGGTAGTCTTTCCTTTTGATTCCGGCAGCACTCCTTCTCTTTTTCTCGCTCCGAAGCTTCACAAACTTGCTCCTCCTTTTTGATAGTTCGGCCTCACCTTATTCCATCACTTTCTCCATCATTTCTTCACTTCTTAAATGCTAAACCATGTTCTGATGGTATTATAAGGTCTTTGGCAAAGTTTGATGGTGTTTGGAGTTGATTTGATATGGTTTTGAAAAAGTTAGTAAACATTTAGAAGAGAAGAAGAAGACCTTAAAGAGAGCTTCAAGGAGGAAAAAGAAGAAGGTAGAAATAGTGTGAAATTTATGAAAGAAGTGGTAGGTATTATAGAAAAAGAAATGAAGTGGTACGTTACCAAAATATACCTTTACCAAATCACCAAAATAACCCTACTTACTTATAAAGTAATTTTATTTTTTTTCAACACTTAACTTCACATTTCAAACCATTACTTTATGTCTTTTTTACTTAGATATTAAGTAAATTAGTAGTTATGTTTCTTTCATTTGATGTTTTACCTTTGAAATGACATTTTTGTCTTTTTTTGCTTACTTTTTTCTTAATTGTTTTATAGAAGTTTCTAGCCATGTTTAGTAAAAATAAACTTGATTAGTGAATTAGTTAATACTTATACTATTTGAATATATGTTTCTATATAAGAAAATAAAGGTACGACGATGTTGCGACAACTTTTAATCGACAAAACGTCGTTTTTCGACAAAATATTTTATGGTCACATTTTGACGTTTTAGTTAAACTATTTATTTATGTAAACCAAATTTAAAAATGAACCTTTTACTTCTTTAAATAAATTAAAACATGTCTCTTTATATTTTAAAATTATATTTAAATAATATCAAAATCTCAAATTTTACGATGTATGTAAAACTGACAAAATGCGACAAAATTTGGTTATTTTTGTAAAACGATTATTAACATACTTATAAGTGTTTCTATATACTTCTATTATTTTTATTAGATGTTTTCAATAAGATTTTTCTTTTTAAATAAATATTTAACCTATTTATTAAAGAAATTATTTATTTTTAACAAAACTTAACTTTTGTTGATTTGTTTTAAAATCCAAATTTATATTTTTTAAATTATCAACAATAAGAATATATAATTTCTCTATTATTATCTATTATATATAACATGTTTATTTAAGTTTTAAACCTTTTTAAATTTAAAGCAAATAAAATCTCTCATTTTCGAAGTAGCGAAATTACAGATCGTTACATTCTCCCCTACTTAAAAGAATTTCGTCCTCGAAATTACCCAAAACAAAAGTTTGCCTAAAAAATTTATCTTCAAAATTAATTCCATATAATATGCATAGATCATCCGTATGAAATATCTTATTCGATCTCCTATTCGAATACACAATTTTATTTTCGAACTAGTACCGATGTACCGATTCTCTAGTATGTACTTTAATCAGGCTCTTTGCTCAAAAACCTTTGCTTTCCTTGCATACCTCTAAACTATGATAGAAAACTCAAGTACCCAATTATAAACCCTAATCAATGTTCGCCGCCAAGAATCGAGTGCTAAATCCTTTTTCGGACCAGTGTAAACACCTCAAGTTCCAAACTCGAATAGTAGATCAACATTTGTGTGATGACCCGGAATTTCCAACAACTTAAATTGGGATTGTTAATTGATTTTAAATATTTAAAAGTTAATTTTAACTTGAATTTCAAAATATCAATATTTAATTGATAAATAAATTATTGAACTATATAGTTTAAATATTGAATCGTATAATTTGAAATTGGGTAAAACGCTGAATCTGGAGTTTTAAGCCTGTTAAAAATAATTTGAAGGCTTATAAAATTTATATTGATAGCACTGAAGATATTGAAAGTTTTGAAATTGAGTTTGGAAGTGTTTTGTTCCGTTTTAAAAATATATCGTTTAAATTAAATTTAAATGTAGCCTTCCGAGGCACAGTCGCGGAATTTGACGAAACCAATTCCATTGGATCTGTAATAGTAAGTTATTATCGGATTTTAATTTTAGTAGCAATCAGAGTTGTCATTTGACCCTGGCAGCCCAAAACACTTAGATACTATTCTAATCGATTTAATTCAAAATTTATCGTTTATTTCCGTAACTCACTCATACGATCGAAATAGGCTCTGAAACATGTTCCATTATGTTCGGAACACAGGTAAAACCTTATAAACGTCTGTCGGCATGTCTGATTCGTGGTTCGGGATTTCACGTTATACAACGCGAGATATTTACGATATTTAATTATATTATAGTCAGGCGTACTCAAGAAGCCATTTTCCATCTTTATTATTTCGTCTTTGTTCCCTCTAGCTTACAGATGGAGATCGAGCTCAATCAAAAAAATGGCTGAAGATTTTGATAATAAAAAAAAGATTTATCTAGCCATGGCCTAACCTCAAACTCTGGAATTAGACGAAACCCCATTCTTCCTTCTCGCGATCGAAAGCGAACTCCATCGTTTGTGCAAGCTACTTGGATCGGAAGCCTGATCATTCGCGCATGTTACTTCCCCTTCGAGATCGACTCGAAGCCTCAAATCAGTTGCGCGCTATCGAGTTAATGTCGAGGTTTGAGCTCAAGCTTGAGGATGTTAGGCGATGAGGTTGTGCTGAATTAGGGCTTGGTGCTCGAGTCGTCGTCGCGTGTGAAGTCGTGGATCTGATGTCGCGAAAATTCTGGCAGTTTGGACGCATACTTGGGGCAGCGACGAGTTGGAGTCGTTTTGACAACTTGGTTCTCTGGCAGATGTGATTTCTTGCGAGGTTGTAGGTATTGTTTGTGGTTAATTCAAATAAATTAAATGTTTGAATTTGTGCTATTAAAAAAATAATTGTAATAATAATAATAATTGTTAAATTGGATCAAATTATTAATAAAATTATAAAATGTTTATACAAGGTCATAGACTAAAAAGAAGCAGCAGGTTTGGAAGTGGGTTGCAAAACGAAAATCAAAGGTGAGTAATCTCACGCTCTAGAAATTATTTAAATTTAAATGGTTAAATTTAAATAATTGGATGAATGATTGAATTGTTTGGATGTGTACTGATGATCTAGTGATTTTAGATTTGGTTGTTTCTCGAGTTAATTGTAGTTTGACTCGAGATATTTGGATTTTAAATGGTTTTGAACTTAAATCATAAATAAGAAAATGGTTCTGTCAAAAATCAAATAGGGTTTAATGATCGGTGATTCATTAAATAGGTAGGATAATTTAAATCGAAAATTAATTTATTAAATTAATTAATGATTTGGGTTAATTAATTAAGTTTATATTAAATTGGAATGATCATTGGGTGGCTTAATAAGTAATTACCAATTGTGATTAATAAAATATAATTACTTTGTGAAATTAATCAAGAGATTAATTAAAATAGTTAAATAAAGGAGTAATTAATTTATTTAATGAAATAAATAAAAAGATAGTAAATTAATGGTTGAGAATCAGGAGTGATAAATATTTATGATTTAATTAATGATTGATTATTTTATGTAATTAATTTAGATTAGGATAAGTTAAAAATATAATTGGAAATCCTTAATCTATATAATTAATGATGTAATCAAAGATTGATTAATTAAGATTGAATAGCCCATAAATAATGACATATGAAAAATTAACTAATATAATTAATTAAGGATTAATGTAATTAAAATAGTTAATTAATTTATGAAGTAATTAAGATTACTTATTGAATTTGGTTAAGAATAATTAATATCATGAAATTAAATCAAGATAATTACTTGAATGTAATTGAAAATAATTAATCCAGGGTGATTAATTAAGATGAATAATGAAGGGTTGACTAATTAATTGATTTGGAATTTATTAATGTTAAATGAAGGAATCTAAGTGCCTGAGGTTAGAAATTCAATTAGAATCAATTGAATTAATTTGGAAGCGTTAAAATTTGCTTATGAATGATTGATTGGTATTGGATGCTTTGAATGAGTTGATATCTTTGATATGAAATGTTGTGTATTTCATTTGGATAAATTGGGTTAGAATGACATGAAACTCGAAGAGGCTGGTGTCGCGTATTAGAAAATACCCGAAACCACTTCAAATGTTTATAGATTGATATGTAAAACTATTGGCTGGAATGAAATGATATAAGTGAATTGGACTATTTAATCTAAATTCGGTAATTAGAAATTGATGGGTGAAATCGGTGATGTTTATTGAAAAATTACGGCTTGTGAATTGCTTCGAGTTATTCTGGGATTTATAGGAGTTGACTGCTTTGTATTCCATGTTAGATGAGTTTACTCACGCTAGTTTCTAGCCTGACCCGGGTGTTACTTTAATGTAATGCTCGGGTCAGACCGAGTATTACAGATTTTCAGGTAAGGACGTTCTAGAGCTCAGGAGGCGAGCCAGATGGCAGGAATGTATAGAGTATTTCCGCTGTGTTATATTATTGTAAATCTGAGATATGATAATTGTGTATATTCGGTGACTGTATACTCTTATGTATTAAAATGTAATCGACAGGTATAATATTCTTTTATAGACTGTTATTATTTATTATCATATTTTATCCGCTGCGAATGTGAGATGTTGATGTTTTTTGATCTTCTTATTCTATCTCTTTCTTCTTTTTCATAACTATCTGGAATTTTCGGCTTCGAAAACTTCGGGTCGTTACATTTGGTATCAGAGCTGAAAGGTTAAGCGAGAACCTTGGCACTGGTGGGAGTTACTCATTAAATAGAGTCTGAAGTACTGTAGAATGAGTTGTGTATGTGTGTGTCTATATATAAAGGTTTTTAATGATTTTATATAAAAATATATTTTGATATATAAAGAAATATTTCCTTCTAATAAATATTAAGGTGATTGGTTGTTAAATTATTGGAATTAAAATTTAGAAGTAATATAATACAACCAAATAGAAGTTTGAATTGGAACTAAATTAGGTAGGAACAGAAATACAACCAAATTAAAATTTAATTGGTTGAAAATGAAATTCTAAATCTGGTCCCAGAATTAGAAATTTTTGTTTCAAAGTAAAGAAAAATAATAAATAAGTATTATTTGGATAACTGGGACTTGTTGCAAACAAGGGGTTGTTTGAAAATTTGATCTAAATTAAAAACCAAAAGTGGTCTAAATTTTAAGGATGGCCTCGTGTGTAAAGGAAATAATATGTATGAATAAGGAATATACATAAATCAAAAATAGTTTGAATAAACTCTAAATGTTGAGTTTGAAATTTGGAATGGATGTGATACCCAAAGTGATAAGTTTTTAAGTGGGAAGATAATTATTGTGAAGTTTAAGGATTGAATGAGGTTGATTGGATTAAGTAAATTGAATTTAACTTGGGAGAAGTTAAATAAGTTTGAATGAACAACTTGAATTGCAGATTTTAAGATGAAATTGGAATTTAACTTGGATAGTTAAATGGTTAATTTTAATTGGTAGTTTGTGTGATCTCAAAATGGGTTTGACATCTGGAAATTGGAATTGCATGGACGTTTTAAAATAAATTGGACAATATTATCCTATTGTTATTAAAAATCCTCAAATTGTGAATTGGATTTGTTTAAATGAATGAGAAATGAAGTGTGGTAATATATCCATTATTGAGATAAAAGGAAAATCTAAATTTAATTTGAAATTAAGGATATAGAATCACTTTAAACTGAAAATTTGAATAATTGAGTTTGCAAATTAAAATTGTTTAAGAACTGGCTTCAAACTGGAAGATAAAATTTAATGATAAATTAAAATTTTAAAATTATATTGTATTGAATTCTTACTTAAACCTTGAAATACATAAGTTAAGATAATTTAAAATGGAATTTTGAGAATCGGACTCAGAAATTAAATTGATTAAAAAACATTAAATAAAAGTTAATTTGGTTTAAAAAGTTAAACCAGCCTTTGAGTATTTAACTCAAAATTATATAATTCGAGGTAGTTTAAATTCAAGATTTAAATTGAATTAGTTCAAAATTGAATTAGGTTTGAATTAATTGGATTGGTGATTGAAGATGTATAAGTTTAAAAAATTTAATGGGAAATTGAATTGGATTAAATTAAAACGATTTGAATTTGAAATGGGTTCAATTGATAATAAATTCAAATTGATTGGAATAATTTGAAATTATGATTAAAGTGAACAGGATTAAAATCAAATGGAATTTGATTTAATTTGGAAAGAAACCAGGGTTGGTTCAACTTGAATAGGGATTAAATAAATTTCAATGGAAATTGGAGTTATTCAAATTGGAATTGGGTCAATTTAAATGGAAGAGTAAATTTACATGAATTGTTGGGAAAGTGAACAATTTGGCCCTTGACTATTTTTAATATAAATTGTTTTAGTATAAACTTATTTTTCTGAGCTATTAAATATATATAACTTTTTTTTCTTAAAGCCAAATTATTTTATACTTGTTTTACAATTGTTTTTGGAGCTATTTAACCATTTTTCAACTGTTTTATATACTAATTACTATTTTTCGACTATTTCACAAACTAATTACTATTTTACAACTATTTTGCAATTATCTAAAATTTCTGAGGCTATTTAGCTATTTCTCAACTATTTTACAATTAATTAACTATTTTATAGCTATTTTGCAAACTAATAATTATTTTTCAACTACTTATCTATTTTTAAAATTTTCAAGTTATTTTCTAAATATAAACTGGTCGGAGTTCAAACTGTTATTGATTTAAATACCCAACTGAGATAAGGATTGACGTGATAATTCAATGAGAATTAAGGCAATTGTAAATAAGTGAAAGGGAATTAAAGGAAATGTGAATAGAAACGGATTTGATTGGGCTGATAATCAAAGAAAATAAATATGTATGATGTACATATATTATTCTATTCGCATAGTGATTTGATCCAGATTCGAGCACAGAATTTCGAGATAGATATATCGATCCGAGTTGGGATTTTTCACTCGATTTTCGACGGCGAATCGGGATATGGATTGTTGATTGGTTCTGGATATTCTCTATCATATTTATGACTATGCAAGGAGAATGACGGTTTCTGATCAAGAAACCAGATCTGAGCCCGCACTAGGAAGTCGGGTGGATGATACTAGTTCGGAAGTGAAATTGTATGATCGAGTGGGCGATCAGATTGGTATAGCGTATGGATAATAAGTGTATATCATACGGATTTGAATGAAATTGATATTGAAAAGAGTAATCAAATTGGGATATTTGGTTTTGAATAAACAAAGTTATATATCTTTGTTATATAAGATAAATCTCCCCTTGTTGAATCTATTGCTGGAAAAAAAGGATTTTTGGAAGTGTTTGAAGTATAAAAGAAGTTTTATACAAGTTTGATAACGATCCAAAGTTTTAAAAATTATATATATTTGAATATATATATATAAAGGATCTTATGAGGAATTTAGAAAAAGGATTTTGGGAACCTTTGGATTTTGAAAGGCTTTTGATTTTTGGGTAAAACCAATATTGAATTTGGAAAGCCTAGTTTAAGAACTATCGATTTTGGGATAATCGATTTTGTGTAAAGGAGCTTTGTATGATATCATGCTAGGTGTATGATTTGAAAGATACTATATGTATAGTATAAAGTGTTTTGATGATGGCTCTGGGGAAAAAGGCGCTCCCTTGAAATGAACTTCTCAGGAGTGCCACCGGGTGGTGCTGCCTTGAGCTCCAAGAGGGGGTTCTAAAGTTGATCCTGTGAGGAGTCCGGACAAAACTAGTTCCTAAGGATTATTGGGTAGTGAAAGTCGAGGGCGCTGATGCCTACAGGGGCATTTGGGTTATGCTATGACGACAGTGTGACTCGATGTCACTGCGATCTACTATGGGGACCATAGCGAAAATCGTGTGGAGCATGAGTGCCAACAGTCTACACTTGATTTTGTTGGGAAGGCAACACAACATCGGTAGATTGCGATCTATGGTCGAGTGGAGTGGAGAAGTTTCATTCTTTTGGTAGCGAAATTCGAGGGCGCTAATGCCGACAGTTATATGGGTTTTTGTTGTGATAACTACATAACCCCAATTGTAGCTGCGATCTGTAGCGGGTTCCATGGTGTAATCGAGGGGCGCGGAGGCCTACAGTCATCTACAGATTTTGTCGGGATGGCAACGTAACCATCGGGTTAACTGCGACCATGGATGGGAGTGATGATTTCCAGAGCATTCTCACCAAAGATATTTCCTCTATTTTCAAAAACTGTTTTCTATAGTTCCAATAAAATTATTTTTCAAGTATTTTCACTGGGTGCTGAAAACGGGTTTAACAAGTACTTATAGATTTTCAGTCCTGCGCCTGATCAACGTATAATTGAATTTCTGTGAGAACAAAGATGCACTGGTTGAGACATCGAGTTATAAGAAATATTATTATTAAAAGCTATTTTAATAGTATTATCTGAATTTAAAAGCATTCCTAAAATTTTTAAATAAAGGTGTTGGAATTTTAGGAAAATAAAAGGAAATCCGAACTGGAAATATGAAAAACAAAATTTGAACTCGGGAAAATTTAATGAAGTGATTTTTTGTAATAAAATCGAATATTGATTTAAAAATTCAAAGTAAGCTAATTAGCTAAATAATTATTTGATTGAGTATGTTAATAAAATTTAACTTGGGTAAATAAATGGATTGTAAATTAATAATGGAGTTTGAAAATGAATTCGAATTGTAAATAGAATTCGACTTGGATTTGATAATGAATTAAATATGTGGAGATGATATAAAAATTGAAATAAAATGGAGTTGAATCAAAATAGTAATGGTTTAAATTACAAATAAAATTCAAGTGTGATATGAATAATATTTAACGAAAGTTGCAAGTAAATTAGATATAAGAGAAGTATTGTCGTATGAGATTTATTTATAATAGACATGGTTTGAATTGCAAAAAACCCAAGTGAATAAAAATAAAATTTAGAATGGCTTGTATTAATAAAATAAATTCGAAAATGAATTAAGTAAGTGGATTAAAAATTTAAAATGGGTGAATTAATGGGTTATTAGAATGAAAGGTTATTAAATAAAGGGTTTGGTTAAATTTATTTTTGGAAATGGATATTAATATAAGCATTGAATGCTGTCAAGCTCATTGAAGTAGTTTCAAATTTTAAACGATGAGGAAATGAAATGAAATGTAAACATATGGTTGGTGAATAAATTAGAAATGAATGGAATTAAGTATAAAATGAGTTGGAATCAATCTGAAGTTGTTATAAACTAAAATAGGTACTTTGTTAAGCGAATATCGTCGAAATTGCATATAAATAGTTGTCGTTTGGCGTAAATAAAAGTAATTAAAATTCTATGAGTTAATAGAGATTAAATAAATTTGATTCTGAATCATTTGAAGTGAATATGAGCTTGTTTGGATAAAAAAATCAATGGAATGTAAGAAATTGAGGTGTAAACCATTAAATTGAATAACATGGCTTATGAATTGGTTGAAAGCAATTGAATTAGTGTGAAGACATATAAATTGCTCGAGGAAGTTATTTTAAATGCATTTCTTTTAGAATTTAAGTGTTATAATTGTTTAAATAAGATAAATGTTATAGTCTTCATATATATAGTGCTTATATGTGTAAATTGAGTAAGTACAGGTACCTGAAGGCCGTTTGGCTGGATTTAGATGCACTAATTGCTAAAATAAATAAGAAGCTTGCTTAAAATGCTAAATAAATGTATGCCTACGCAATAAAAATAGAAAATATGAACTGTTTTTGCTTTTTCCGACAGGGTGGGTCGATGTGTATATATTTATATCTTTTGTCAAATTGCAAAAGCTCCGCCGTACAAAGGAGACTCTGCCAAAAAATTTCGAAAATTTTGGGAGTTTGAAAATTTTTTTGGAAAAATTTGGTTAACGTCAAAATGATTTCAAATCGGAAATTAAAGTAAAATAGTAAATGAAACTAATATAAATCAGTTATAAATGAAAGATAAAATTCAATATTCAAAATTGAAAATAAATTGAATTCGTATGAAAATGGGGAAAACTGATTTGCATAGAAGTAGATGTGAGAACTTTTGTAAGAAAAAGTATGAAAAGATTTTGAAAGCTATAATTGGATATTATTGCTAAGTAGGTTATGAGGTATTATAAAGAGAAAAAGAAACTGGATTCGGTATTAGAAGATAAATTTGATTGCCTGACAAAAAGGTATGTATTTAAATTTCTGTATGAAATTGGATTGGGTTTTGGATCTAGCCACTTGGCTTTTTGTTTTCTTTTGGAATTTGGCAGCACGTAGAGGCCTTTTGTAGTTGTACCGAGCTAGCTGCGGAAAGGAGACGCTGGAAAAAAATTCAAAAATTTAGAGAGTTAGAAAAATTTTGAGAAAATTTTGATAAATTCAAAATTGGTTTAAATTGAAATTTAAATGTTTGAGCAAAATGGTATTGTTTGAATACCATAGAAGGTTTTGGGAAATTGGTTGAGGTGATAGTGGGTCTTTAATAAAAGATTGTTGATAAGATGCTGAATTGTGGGTTTTGAGAAAAGGTAAACGGGTATTGGTCCATTCTTCCTAACTAATAATTTCGGGGACGAAATTCTTTTGAGGGGGGAGGAAAGTGACGACCCGGAATTTCTAACAACTTAAATTGGAATTGTTAATTGATTTTAAATATTTAGAAGTTAATTTTAACTTGAATTTCAAAATAACAATATTTACTTAATAATTAAATTATTGAACTATATAGTTTAAATATTGAATCATATAATTTGAAATTGGGTGAAACACTGAATCTGGAGTTTTATGCCTGTTAAAAATAATTTGAAGGCTTATAAAATTTATATTGATAGCACTGAAGATAGTGAAAGTGTTGAAATTGAGTTTGGAAGTGTTTTGGTTTCGTTTTAAAAATATATCGTTTAAGTAAAATTTAAAAATAGCCTTCCGAGGCACAGTCTTGGAATTTGACGAAACCAATTCCATTGGATCCGTAATAGTTAGTTATTATCAGATTTCAATTTTAGTAGCAATCGGAGTTGTCATTTGACCCTGGCAGCCCAAAACGCTTAAATACTATTCTAATTGATTTAATTTAAAATTTATCATTTATTTCCATAACTCACTCATATGATCGAAATAGGCTCTGAAACACGTTCCATTGTGTTCGGAACGCGGGTAAAACCTTATAAACATCTGTCGGCATGTCTGATTCGGGGTTCGGGATTTCGCGTTATACAACACGAGATATTTACGATATTTAATTATATTATAGTCAGGCATACTCAAGAAGCCATTTTTCATCTTTATTATTTTGTCTTTGTTCCCTCTAGCTTCCAGATGGAGATCGAGCTCAATAAAAAAAATGGTCGAAGCCTTTGATAATAAAAAAGGGTTTATCTAGCCGTGGACTCACCTCAAACTCTGGAATTAGACGAAACCCTTTTCTTCCTTCTCGCGATCGAGAGCGAACTCCATCGCAGGCGCAGGCGCAAGCTACTTGGATCGGTAGCCTGATCGTTCGCGCGTGTTACTTCCCCTTCGAGATCGACTCGAAGCCTCAAATCACCTGCGCGCGATCGAGTTAACGTCGAGGTTCGGGCTCATGCTTAAGGATGTTAGGCGATGAGGTTGCGCTATATTAGGGCTTGGTGCTCGAGTCGTCGTTGCACATGAAAACGTGGATCTGATGTCACGAAAATTTTGGCAGTCTGGACGCATACTTGGGGCAGCAACGAGTTGGAGTCGTTTTGACAACTTGGTTCTCTGGCAGATGTGATTTCTTGCGAAGTTGCAGGTATTGTTTGTAGTTAATTCAAATAAATTAAATGTTTGAATTTGCTGTTAAAAATAATAATTATAATAATAATAATAATTGTTAAATTGGATCAAATTATTAATAAAATTATAGAATGTTTATACAAGGTCATAAACTGAAAAGAAGCAAGCAGGTTTGGAAGTGGGTTGCAAAGCGGGAATCAAAGGTGAGTACTCTCACGCTCTGGAAATTATTTAAATTTAAATGGTTAAATTTAAATAATTGGATGAATGATTGAATTGTATGGATGTGTACTGATGATCTAGTGATTTTAGATTTGGTTATTTCTCGAGTTAATTGTAGTTTGACTCGAGATATTTGGATTTTAAATGGTTTTGAACTTAAATCATAAATAAGAAAATGGTTCTGTTAAAAATCAAATAGGGTTTAATGATCGGTGATTCATTAAATAGGTAGGATAATTTAAATGGAAAATTAATTAATTAATTAAATTAATTAATGATTTGGGTTAATTAATTAAGTTTATATTAAATTGGAATGATCATTGGGTGGTTTAATAAGTAATTACCAATTGTGACTAATAAAATATAATTACTTTATGAAATTAATCAAGAGATTAATTAAAATAGTTGAATAAAGGAGTAATTAATTTATTTAATGAAGTAAATAAAAAGATAGTAAATTACTGGTTGAGATAAATCAAGAGTGATAAATATTTATGATTTAATTAATGATTAATTATTTTATGTAATTAATTTAGATTAGGATAAGTTAAATATATAATAGGAAATCCTTAATCTATATAATTAATAATGTAATCAAAGATTGATTAACCCATAAATAATGACATATGAAAAATTAACTAATATAATTAATTAAGGATTAATGTAATTAAAATAGTTAATTAATTTATGAAGTAATTAAGATTACTTATTGAATTTGGTTAAGAATAATTAATATCATGAAATTAAATCAAGATAATTACTTGAATGTAATTGAAAATAATTAATCCAGGGTGATTAATTATGATGAATAATGAAGGGTTGACTAATTAATTGATTTGGAATTAATTAATGTTAAATGAAGGAATCTAAGTGATTGAGGTTAGAAATTTAATTAGAATCAATTGAATTAATTTAGAAGCGATAAAATTTGCTTATGAATGATTGATTGGTATTGGATGCTTTGAATGAGTTGATATCTCTGATATGAAATGTTGTGTATTTCATTCGGATAAATTGGGTTAGAATGACATGAAACTTGAAGAGGCCGGTGTCGAGTATAGAAAATACTCGAAACCACTTAAAATGTTTATAGATTGATATGTAAAATCTATTGGCTGGAGTGAAATGATTTAAGTGAATTGCACTATTTAATCTAAATTCGGTAATTAGAAATTGATGGGTGAAATCGGTGATGTTTATAGAAAAATTGTGGCTTGTGAATTGCTCCGAGTTATCCTGGGATTTATATGAGTTGAATTCTTTGTATTCCATGTTAGGTGAGTTTACTCACGCTGGTTTCCAGCCTGACCTGGGTGTTACTTTGATGTAATGCTCGGGTCGGACTGAGTATTGCAGATTTTCAGGTAAGGACGTTCTGGAGCTCAGGAGGCGAGCCGGATGGCAGGAACGTATAGAGTATTTCCGCTCTATTATATTATTGTAAATCTAAGATATGATAATTGTGTATTTTCAGTGACTGTGTACTCTGATGTATAAAAATGTAATCAACAGGTATAATACTCTTCTGTAGACTGTTATTATTTACTATTATATTTTATCCGCTGCGAATGTGAGATGTTGATGTTTTCTGATCTTCTACTTCTATCTCTTTCTTCTTTTTCATAACTATCTAGAATTTTCAGCTTCGAAAATTTCGAGTCGTTGCAATTTGTGTGACGAAATGATCTACATATAATATAGGTATTGATTAACTCTCAAAAACTTTCATAAACTTTTATCTCAAGCTCAAACACTTTATAAATGTGCTTCTTTATATAAACCCCTTAATTATTTATTTTCAAAAATTTTTGTTAAAGGAAAATATTCTAAAGAAACCATTTTTCACTCAAAAAATTCTTTTATGAAACCATTTCATTAATTTCCAAATATTTATTATTTTAAAAGGGAATATTTTATTCCAATATTTTTTTTAAAACCATATTTTAGTATAACACATTTTTTTCAAATATTTGTGCAAAATAGTTATATCTTCTTTTCTAAAGAAATCAATTATCTTTTATTTGCAAAATATCATTATAATTTTATTTGAGCTCTCTATTATTTTTTTCTCTTTGCTAATACATCTTATTATAGATTTTATATCCAAAATTAGTTTCTTTTCTTTTATCTTATACAATATATTCTTACAAGATATATTTTTAAATAATTTCTAAACTTTGAACACTTTTTTTTATAAAGCTATTTCATTCTAATATTCCTTTGAACTTTTTATTTTTAAATATCTTATTAGATTTGATCAGATATAAGAATGAAGAAGTGCATCGAGAGGACAATCAAAAGGAAGTTTATTAATTAACATCATATTCAGACATCTATTTCAATCTCTAATTGGCATTACAAAATTTTAGAGATAACTTCACTAAGGAATATAGCTTATCACTTACTGCCATTATATAGATACTTAAACTACTATATACTCTTCCTGAATTCCTTTTAAGGTAGAAGGTGCTCTATCTTTGGGGCTTAAGTCATCTGACCTTTCCCTTGGACAGTCCTTCTCCGAATGTCCATATTTACAACATGATCTGCAAGGCCATGAAATCGTGGCTATCCGAATGGTATGCGCCTTAGCCTACTTTTCTCCTTTCTTTAAATTGCAATTTTTGACTATATGTCCTAATTCGTTGCACCGATTACAACACTTTTCCTTCCCGTTTGGGGCTTTGGGTTTCTTCTTTGTTCTAGGGCAATCATGTAGAAAATGTCCTAACTTCTTACACTTAAAATAGCGTATATCTTTTCGAACAGGTTTTTCTTCCTTCAGTTTCTTTATTTTCCTATCACAACAAACTGCATAATGCCCTTCCTGGAAACACCTAAAGCAGTAGATGCCAAAATACGCTCGTAGTTTTTGTTTCTTTTCTGCTTCTCTTTCTGCACGTGCTCTTCGTGCTTGCTTTGTAGTCATCCAAAACTCATTACTTGACATATAATAAGCCATTCTACCCCTAGTTGATATTTCAAGATAAGATTAGAAGTGCTTATACTATTTCCATTTTGTCTTATTCAAATATCTTTTATCCAAATACTTAATTCAACTTGTTTGAATTTGAACTTGCCTTCATCCTCCAATGATAAGAAGAATAATTTACCAAGTGCTCAATGCCGTTTTCCCAAGCCAACATATGATTGATACTTAGAAGATTATTTTAATCATCACTAGATGGATCAAGACCTTATCCATAGGACTTCCCTAAGGGAATGTATCTTATAAATTTCTCTAACCGTACAAAATTTTATATCTTTTGAAAGACATTCCTTTATATGCAAAATATAATCTTTTCAAAACAGTGTGTCGATATGCCTTATTAAGAGTTTAGAAATACCTATCTATACAGTTGTACTTCCCATATCGACCAGAATTTATAAACCACTCGACTGATAGATCAACACAAATCTTTTTTAATTGTCACTAATAAGTACGCCCTCATATATAATACACTCAAACTAATTCTAGGGTGTTACTAACCCTATCTCTAATGAGTTACTCATCCTTGGATATTTCTAATCCTATCTCTTGTGAGTCTTTACCCATAGCAAAGCCAAGGTTCTCGCTTAACCTTCAGCATTGATACCAAATGTAATGGCCCGTTTTTCCGTAACCTTTGAATCGACAATAAACTACACTTGTCTAACTCAAATTGCACGAATAAGTGGATCATTAGGGGTAGAAAGAAAATAAAGACAGAATAGAATCTCACATGAATAGAATAACATATATTATTTCAATAATAATCATTACAGCGGAAAATTTTAAATAGAATATCAGAGTCTAACCAAGATTCAGCATGGACAGTTATAAACCCTTGTCCTTATAATTGCTGACAAACATCAAACAAAATACATTAAGTACAGCAGATAATAGAATACGTCCATACGATGATGTAATCTCCAGCTCTCCTTTGGAAACTCCAACCGTTTTCAACCTCAACCTGAAACTACTAGGATTTGACCCGAGTATTGAAAATATCCAGATCAGGCTTGATAAACCAGCGTGAGATATTCGAAATTTAAAATGATTATGTTATCAAAACCTTTGAAAAGAAGGGTATCTCATAAGACCACGCCCACACATAAACACGAACGGGTTTTTACCTTATGATAACTAAAACACTTTTATATATCAAAATTGTTAATATTATTTTTAATGACATTCTTTTGAAAAAACTTTTCAAATAAACTTATTCAAATAAGGTATCAATATCTGGACTAAGTCTAAGGGAGTATATTCGGATTGGGTCAACGGAATATACCGAACGGAGTATATGATACCAGAAAGGGGTAGCTGAAATGTTTGCAAGTCATTACAACTACTTTGGGAATACAATCAAAACCGTAAATCTCGCATTGAGATTGGATTTTCAACATGATAGGGAACTAGTGGAAAGATCAATTTGTATCCATGGCTTACATCCATGACTCAGACGCCATTATACAACAACACAAATGGCTAAAATTGGATACAATATGCGAATAACATCCAAGGATTTGGACTACGCGCATCCCTGCCATGAGGCCCAGACGTATCTTATACCTGGGGCTCAGAACATCTGATAACCCAAATCACTAGTATCCGAAATGCGAGCATACATCTAACCACATAGAATCCCATCATAACCGGGGTGGGAGGCTCGCGAGGCTATGATCAATTTCTTCAAAGCACGTTTTTCATACAAAACCACGCTTTGATCATAACAGGTTCCACTTTGAATTCCACACTGCCATACCCTTGATCACTATTTCACTCCCACAAGCATACAACCTCTGAGCTCGTATGTCTCAGAGAGGGTGTTAAGCTAAGAGAAGTTGCCATCTCTGCCACCACATATGTACATTTGTAAATGACAAACATTGTGTCTCAGAAATGCAATGTCGGACATTCGTCCATACAAGTTCGTTATGGGACTGAACGAAACCGAAGGCACTTTCCTCGGCCATTACTAGGCGAGAAGCCCTTGCAATCCAGAATATCTCCATCACGAGGAGACCACTGCTATAAATAGCTCTATAATGGTGGCAAATTAGAGCATGTTCAATAGGCAGTCTTCACGCTATAATGATCCACGGTCTTTAATAATCATCATCTTCAACATGTCTTCACTTTGAACGTATACATTGGTTCGAAGGGGTTTTCGGATAGGAATCATCCAAATCCGACTCAAGTTCCTTCGAAGTCAATCATCGCTTCAAAAAGATGTTAAGTTCATATGTGGATATCAATCATCAATCAATTACTTCATCTTTTAAATCAAATATCTTTCTTATATATAATATTTTCAAGTTATTCCATTTTCTTTTCAAATGTATATGGAATCATTAAGCCTCATCTATCAAATCATATGATTTATTTAAACCTTTCTTAAATCTTAATCATTTTCTCTTTTACTATGGAAAACTTTTCCAAATCATTCTTTTAAATCTTAGTCAAAGATTTCTTATCTTTAAGTTATAACTTTTAACTTAGGGAAAATATTCCCAAATCATTCATCAAATCTTAATCAAAGATTTTCTTTCTTAACTTCAAATCATATTCTTGCAAATCGAAGATTTTCAAAACAGAGCACTACTGCCATCTTAAATATGGTAAATTTCACATCCAAGGACTAATGGCAAGTTTCATCTCTAGGGACTTATGGAAAGTTTCACCTCCAGGGACTAATGGCAAGTAATCCTACATCATGAATATCATTGTCTTTTAACTTGGAACAGCTTAAATATGATCTTTTAGAGCATTTGGGCCTTCCTTTCGATCTGTTCCACCCCAAGCCTAAGAATAGAAAACATAGATCAGGTAAGTTCAGGGCAATGGTTGCTCCATCCCTAACCTTAGTTAAACACCTTGTTTGCCTTTTTAGATCTCGCAGGCGGGACAAACGTACTAGTAGTTTCCGCATACTCAGTTTGTTATTATATCCAATCTTCTTCATTTATATTTAAGTGATATAAACAATTATTCTTAACCATTTATTCAAACTCTTATTAAAACTTCTAAATCATCTTTAAATTACTTAATTATTCCTTTAAAATCATTTACGAATGATTTAGGAAAGAATTGCCAAGTTTAAATCCTCTTTTTTAAAAGTCGCAGCAACGGTAGCAGAAAAGTGTTGCGAAAAGTGCTTTATAAGCTTATTTGATTTAAACAACTTTTTAATATTTGAAAATTCATTTTTTTCCATTCCATATCTCTTTTGAACCATTTTAATAGATTTATCATATTTATTTCATATTTTTAATCATTTAAAAATATCATTTATAAAGAAATTCCATTTTGGATTTCGAACGGCACATCCGCGATGTTTTTAGAAAATTGTTTTGGCCATATTTCAAAATCTACTTAATGAAATCTTGATTTTCTTTCTTCGTTGGAAAACTATTGATATAATAGACCGGAAAATTTTTATCTCGAAGAATTCCGAGGTATATTTCACTTCGTACACACATTTAACTTTTATGGCGCGAAATCGCGAACTACCGTTACGCGAAGCGCATAGTTTTGACTTGTTTTTCAATTTCTTTTCAAACTTCTTGAAAACACTTTTAAATATTTATAAAACATTTCTAAATCATTTTAAACTCATTTTAAACAATATTTCAAACTCATATACCATTTCATTTGATATTTTAGTATTACATTATTATAATATCATTTTTATTCTTTTTAGATATTTTGAAATCATTAAGAGGCTAAATAATTTCCATACACATAATTTTACGGATTTAATTCTCATTTAATTTATTATGGTTAATTACTAATCATTTCTCCTATCATTTATCAAACAAGTTATCATCCATATAATCAATCACATAATCAACCATTTTGCGACCAAGTTATCAAACATTCATTCAACATATTTAAATTTTCAAATCATTATACTTGAAATCATTTATGGATTTATTAATAAATAAGAGTACTTACCTTTTAACCAAATCGTTCACTTCCTACCAACATTCATGTTATCCAACATTTCACTAAATCCCTTTATCTTCGCTAATTTTTTTCCGTAGACTTTCCTTTTGATTCCAGCAGCACTTCCTTCTCTTTTTCTCGCTCCGAAGCTTCACAAACTTGCTCCTCCTTCTTGATAGTTCGGCCTCACCCTATTCCATCACTTTCTCCATCATTTCTTCACTTCTTAGATGCTAAAGCATGTTCTAATGATATTCTAAGGTCTTTGGAAAGGTTTGGTGGTGTTTGGAGTTGATTTGATATGATTTTGAAAAAGTTAGTAAGCATTTGGAAGAGAAGAAGAAGCCATTAAAGAAAGCTTCAAGGAGGAAGAAGAAGAAGCTAGCAATAGTGTGAAATTTCTAAAAGAAGTAGTAGGTATATATAGAAAAAGAAATGAAGTGGTAAGTTAGCAAAATATCCCTTTACCAAATTACCAAAATAACCTTACTTACTTATAAAGTAATCTTATTTTTTTCAAACACTTAACATCAGATTTCAAATCATTACTTTATGTCATTTTCACTTAGATATTAAGTAAAGTAAGTAATAATTAAGTTTCTTTGATTTGATGTTTTATTTTTTGCTTTGAAATGACATTTTTGTCTTTTTGTGCTTACTTTTTCTTAATTGTTTTCTACAAATTTCTAACCTTGTTTAGTAAAAGTAAAGTTGATTAGTAAATTAATTATTGCTTATACTATTTGAATATATGTTTCTATATAAGAAAATAAAGGTGCGACAACATTGCGACAACTTTTAATCGACAAAACGTCGTTTTTTGACAGAATGTTTTACGGTCATATTTTGACGTTTTAGTTAAACTATTTATTATTGTAAACCAAACTTAAAAATGAACTTTTTACTTATTTAAATAAATTAAAACATGCCTCTTTATATTTTAAAATCATATTTAAATAATATCAAAATCTCTAATTTTACGGTGTATGTAAAACTGACAAAATGCGACAAAATTTGGTTATTTTTGTAAAAAGATTATTAACATACTTATAAGTATTTTAACATACTTTTATTATCTTTATTAGATGATTTCAATAAGATTAATCTTTTTCAATAAATATTTAAACTTATTTATTCAAGCATTTATTTATTTTTAACAAAACTTAACTTTTGTTGATTTGTTCAAAAATCCAAATTTATATTTTTTAAATTATCAACTATAAGAATAAATAATTTCTCTATTATTATCTATTATATATAACTTGTTTATTTAAGTTTTAAACCTTTTTAAATTTAAAGCAAATAAAATCTCTCATTTTCGAAGTAGCGAAATTACGGGTCATTAAAATAATAATATCAATAATAACAATAAATATCATATCTGTTTCAAAATAATATATCCCAAACAATGGGAAAAACAACATAATATCGCTAGAAAACCGTAATCTGAGAACGTACCTATTTGTCGGGCAAAAAACACTTAATTTATGAAACCAAAGCAGTAGCTATTGCTTTTAATATTTATATAGAAGAGAAATAATTTGAGTTGTTTCAACTAATAACAAAACAAATCAATTGCAGCATAACAACAATCACTTGAAAACGAGCATACTCTCATCATGTGAAATCAAAGAGATCAACCATTTATCGATATCAAGCAAAAAAAATGGTTTGTTCGAGTTTAGGCACTTTAATCATGCAGAATGACAAATAACTACTAAGTATACCATTTACTCAACAGTCTTAGATAAAACTCAATAAATTATTCATATATCCTAAACAATTAGGAGTATCCTTACCCAACAACCCAAAAACCAAAACAAACATCAAATTCCAAACATTGTTTATGTTTATTCTTATTAATTTTTTTCACAAGATTTGTTGTTCATATTTTTTTTCATTCAATGATTACTTCCTTTAATTTTACATTTATTCCTAACAAGATTTATTCCCATTTATTCATTCAGCACTTAATTCCATTTATTTACATTCATTTACTCACATATGTTATATACAGTTTCTCACATATGTTACTCATACATAATTATTTTAAACATATGTAAATCAATTTTTAAAATATTATATAGGTTTTTTTGTAAATAAATTCATATTCATTCATTTAGTACTTGTTTTCATTCACTTTAATTCATTACAAAAAATTCATTTTTATTTATTCATTTAATGAAAATTTCTTGTCATTACTTTACATTTATATTTTGCATAAGTTATTTCCATTCAGTTATTTATAATAATCAAATGAATTTATTATTTAAGTATTACATACATTTTATTGCATCTCAGTTCACATTTTATTAATTTATATACTTGGCTTCCATTAGATATTAATACTCCTTAGTGCATAAATCCATTCTCAAGTTTCTTACTTTTAATTTACATTTATCCTATATTATATAATGTCATTGAATATTGAATCCATTTTCTAAACCATTTCAACTATTATTGAAGTTATAATCATTTAATTTAATATAGTATTCATCTTATTATTAAACGGTTTCCATCATTAACTGGAGTTTATAATCATCTACTTATAGTATTCATCTTTTCTACTCATTTTTAATTGAAATTAACTTCAACCATTTACATAAGTTTATACTTATTTGTTTATTCATGTTCAATTCAATTACTTAGCATATTAATTCATTAACTTAGGTTTATAATTATTTACCTACAATACTTACTTTTTATTACATTCTATTTGTAGCATTTCAAATATAAATTAAGTTTACAACAACTATAAATCAAAATTCTTATTTATAAAGAATTTCTATTAAACAACTTTCATTACTTAAGTTTACTTGTATAATATTCCATTACATTTTCTTATTAAACATTTCATCTTTAAATATTTTGGTAAGTTATATATATGTCTTTTCAGAATACAATTGAATATTACCCAAGTTATTATATTTATTTTAATTAACAAAATCTTCAATGGTTATAATTTCTTATTTCCATTTCTATTTTATTTATAGTTTACAAATTTTCAATTCCTAGTATATTTCATTTATAACTTAGCATTTGATTTCCTACTTTCAAATTAAAAGTTCCAACTATTTAATAGTTAAAATTTTATTCCATTACAATGATTGAAATCTCTAATTTATAGAAATTTAAGTACTAAATGTATGGTTTCATTTCATTTTTTTAAATATAATATATATAATCATATCTCATATATATATATATATCAAATCATAAATGGGATTCAAAATTAGATTAATTTATCAAAACAATTGTGCAGTAAAACTTCTACAGCAGTCTTCCCACTTTGAAACTCAAAAATGAACGTCGATGTTGTGTGCACTCATCACTGAAATTATTTTCCAATGACAGAGAGCGAAGGACAAACTTATTGCTTTCCAAAATTCCTTTTAAAACCTTTCTATCAAATCACCTTGAAATATTTATATCAAAAAATACTTCTAAATAATGTTAATATTATAATCCAACATATTTTGAAAGGAATTGCAAGTCATCAAATTTTCAGTTTATATTCATTTTATTTATAAGTCCTATCTTAAATTAATATTTATAAGACTTCAATACCTGGCAAAAAAATATACTACAACCAAATATATCACTTATAATATTATTACATTATATACAAAATATATAATAGGCAAAATTATTTTATTTACCCATATTTCAAAACAAATATTGTGTCGGTATGCTCTATTAAGTGTTTAGAAATCCTTATCGGTGTGATAACATTCCATGCACCAAACAGAATCAATAAATACAAAACGGAACAAACTAACACAATATAAAAACCATTTATAACACTAACAAATATGCTCTCTCTCATATATATATATATACACACACACACGCATATACACACACATGCACGCACACACACACAAATATATATATATGTGTGTGTGTGTGTGTGTGTGTGTGTATACTCTACGTGATTCATCATAGAGTACTACTACACTATTTAATATATGAGTCAGACCCCACAAAGATAAGGTTATCGCTAAAAGCAAAGCTCTAATACCAACTTTAACGACCTGTCTTTTTGGATGTTTTAAGCAGGCACACATGCTAGACTCAAAAGATTCAAAAGGGCAGATTGTTATGGGGTAAATAAGAAAAAGAGAAAGAACTAGAACAAATACAGAATCTCGTAGTGGAATGACAAAATACAATAATCAAATAACGGTTTATGAAGCCGTTTTATAAATACATTTGATTTTTCTTTACAACATAAACATCAAAATTACATAAACAAGAATAAATAAATAAATAAACAATGCAGCGGAATAGTATGATGGAACGAATATAGTAAATAATAGTAGTACAAATCTTAATCTTTGACCTTTGGGAATAAGGTCTTCAAATCCTGAAATGCTCGGGCTGAGCCGAGCAAATTGAAAAGACAAAACACCCAAGTCAGTACTAAAAGATCTTATGCAAGTTAAATCAACGGTAAATTTAAGTGTGACGATGTTGGAGATATTTACGGGGTTTGACATCCCCTATCAATTGTCAACGTGAGTGCAATATCTTAAGGGATGTTCGGGATTCCTGTCGCTTATCTACTATGCAGTATAATACGCTATTATAATATGTCTACACTAAAGTAAAAGTATTAAAATAGCGTTAATGCATTACCCATATCCTTCTTAACACATTTTATATATTCCCGTAGGCTATACAGTACCATAACTCACACCGTAAACTAGATGGCTATCAGAGAGCATTCTTTATTTTATCCCAAGAAACCAAAGGCACTTAGATTTAAGTTAAATGCAAGTGACCAAGGAGCAGGAAAGGCATTTTGAGTTGATTCGATGGATGATTTATGCCTTGAACAAAGAAGAACCAACTATCAATTCAGAGTGTACCATCAACAAAGATGATAAAGATTAGGATGCTATCAAAGAAGATCTAATCTTTGGTGTTGAGGCATGGGATGAAGTTCCTCGAAATGTTTAGTTTAAGTAGGTTTTATTGTATTTAAATTATAATACTTGATTTGGTTTGATTTAATTGGTTGGATTTGTATGGATTTGTTTGAATGGCGTGTGACATTAACTTTGCTGTATTGGATAAATATTTAGATTGATTATGATTATTTCATGATTATTTAATAAATATTTAGATTGATTATGATTATTTCATGATTATTTAATTTTACAAATCACTTATTTTTTTTATACAATCATTCTCAGCTTCATTATATACAATTCTTATATATATATATGTGTGTGTGTGTGTGTGTGTGTGTGTGTGTGTGTGTCGATAAGTATGTTATTTAGGGGGAGTTAGAGTAAGAGTTAGTGTTAGAGTTATTTTTTTAGGTGGTTATTTGTGTTGATGAAAAAAGGGAAAAAATATGTGAAATCTAAGCATAGATTAAGGGGGAGTTTCGTGACCTAGAAGGAGTTATATTATATTTTATACACAGAGTTGTCATCATCAAAAAGGGAGTGATTGTTAATACCTTAAGTATTGGTTTTGATGATAACAACTATAGACATTATATAAAATATAAATAATAATGTTTTATCAGGTTATATATAGTATATAGTGTAGGATATTAGACAGGTGTTGATTAAGAAGACTGTACAGTATCAAAAGTAGATTCAAGATTATGATGTAGAGTTTCAAGAGTTGAAGAATGATGACTCATGAGTATTCAAGAGTTTAGGATTTCAAGGTACTCTGTATAAGTTATAAAGTCATAGAATTTATGTTAAAACCTTGGTAGCACTTTCCTGACCTCTCTCTACTCCTCTAATTTTGTTTTAAACTATTTTTCAAATATCCTAGTTTTAAGATAATCTTTTCAAAAATATTTCTCAAAACAATTTTCAATCTCTTACACCTATAAAAATATTATTTTACTTTTTTTAAGTTTATATATTGAATTTTTGTTTATACTTTAATAAGTTGTAATTATATTGATTATGTATACATATTATTTACAGTATATTAAAATTTTCAAAATTATTACATAATTTTGTCTTAAGTTTTATTACGATAAAAAGTGTACAAACTATGACTAAACGATTCTACAAAGTATCAAAATATTTTACCAAACCTAAGATATTCAAAAAAAATTAAAATAAAGGTGTTTTTCAAAATACAAAGGGATATGTCAACATATCCTATCCATTTATGTCAACATATAGACCGTAAATTTTAAAAATAAAATTTTGAATAGAAGAATCTTTTCATCGTATCTCTTTGGGAATGGACATAATTGTTGTTTCCCTATATACATCAGACTTCCAAACGAATTTTTAACATCTACTTCCTTATTTCTTCTCTCCTCTTTCCACTCTCTTATTTTCTAAATCAAAATATACCCAAAATCTACCAAAATTCAACTGCAATCAACTTCAATCACGACTAGTTTGATTCTCCTTCATTTACTCACTAATTTCTCTCATCTCTCTCACTTAAAACAAAATCAAAGTGTTATTCAAGATTTATAGGATTAATTGTAATCAAGATCGAAGATTTGTTCTGTAAAACTCTACCAAATCTTACTGCTATATTTATAGGTTGATTGTAGCATGTAAAATCAACTTGGTGTGGTTGTAGCATATAAAATAAGTTGGAAGTGCTTAGTAGCCCATAAATCTAATGGGTGTGCATGTAGCCTGGAGATATGTTAGTCCATGAGATGATGGTTTTGCTGACAAAAACCTTAGAATAGATTATAAAATATAAATACTAAAATTATAAGTTTAGATACATATGTACATGCAGGAATTAACCATGCAGGTAACAAGAATGAAGACTGTACGTTATAGAGATTCAAGATATCAAGACTGAAGACTCATGAGTATCAAGATTATCAAGTGTTCAAGAATTCAAGTAATTTATTCTTTAATTAGAATTTTTTTTAAACTCCTTAAAAGCACTGGCATATTAAAATCCAATTTATTCATGGAATGGAATACACTTCGAGCCTGCTAAAGGGATGGACCCCTAAGTAGGATGGAACCTATGAAAAATCTAGTGGAACATTGTTTTGTATCCGCTAACCTTTTAATCAAAATAATTTTTTTGAAAATAATATCTTGTTTTCAAAATGATTTCAAAACCTTCCTTTTAAGAGCATCAAAAACATCTATCCTGATTTTAAATAATTTTAGCCTCAAAATCATCTTTAATTTCAAAGTCAATTTACTCCTGATTTTAAACTATCTTTTAATATAATATATTTAACTTTTAAATATTTATACTTAGATTTAAATATAAAATTATACTTAAATTCTATATATATTGTTATCTATATTTACTTATGAATTTTAACTATAGTCAGGTATAATTATAAAGTTTGAAATAGTTTTAATATAAGATAAAGGTTATTTTCAAAGAAAATCAAATTATCAAAAAATGCTTTGGGATGTCGACATACTCATGGTGACCATGTCGACATGGTGTCAGTTGAGTTCAAAATTTCAATTTCAAAAGAAGTGTCTATTCGCCATAACTCTTCACGAATGGACATGACTGTTGTTCAACTATAAATAGGTGTCGGTTCAACGAATTTCATATCAGATTTTCTGGTTTTTCTCTCCTCTTCTTCTTCCACTTTTCTTAATAAAAATTCTTATCATTACTCTGCCGAAATCTACATTGAATTGAACTCGATCATTCATAGTTTGATTTTCTATCACTATCTCAACAAAATCCTCAGTGTTATTCAGAGTTATAGGGCTTTTGCAATCAACTTAGCGAGAAAAGGTGTGATTGTAGCCTTGAAAATCAATTGGGTGAACTTGTTGCCCGTAAAATCAAGTGGGTGAACTTGTAGCCCGGAAAATCAAGTATCTCTACCCAGAGGATTGTGATTCTGAAGGGTGTACCTCGTAGCCTTGAAATCGAGGGCGTAATTGTAAAGATTGCTTTTGAAAGGAAATCCGTACTTGTATTGCGGGACTGGATGTAGGGTAACTCCGAATTAGTATAAAATCCGGTATGTTCTTTCCTTTATTGCTTTTTATTTTATTTCTGCAACTGTGTTTGTTTCTGTGGTCATATCTGTGTCTGTGTATTGCACACATCTATGTTTAAATTAACATAGACTCAAAAAGATTTAATAGTTCTTTATAAACACTATTCACCTCCCTCTAGTGTTAATCCTTGCCTTAAGATCCGTAATCCGCATTTCTCACAATTGGTATCAGAGCAAGGTTTTTAAAGTTTCATAATCTGATTTTTGAAATTTTTTCAAAACGGCTATATTTGTTAATACTAGTTTAGAAATATTCAAATCATCATTGTTTCATGAGTCTGCATATAATCAATATTCAAATTCAAGTTATCCACCAAAATTATTTGATGTGCAGGAATCAATGCATAATGGACAAATTATGCTCATCAGAAAGTACAAATGGATACTTGATAGTGGATGTTCTAGACACATGACTGGCAATCCAGATATACTGAATGATATTATATACAAAGACGGAGGATTGGTTAACTTTGGAGACAATTCCAAAGGATATGTGATTGGCATCGGCAAAGTCGGTAATTCTAAAACTCCTACTATTACTAATGTTTTGCTAGTTAAGAATCTGAAACATAATCCGCTAAGTATAAGTCAACTATGCGATAAAGGATATAAAATTAAATTTGAAAAAGATAAATGTCACATTGAAGATAATAATAATACAACCATTATATTTGAGGGAGTCAGGAAAAAGAATATTTATATTCTTAGTATGAAAGTTTCAAATGACAACATGTGTCTGTTGGCAAATACAAGTGATCCTTGGATTTGGCATAAGAGATTTGGGCATTTGAATTTCAAACTCTTATCTAGATTGTCAAAACATGATCTAGTAAGAGGGCTTCCTAAAATGAATTTTAAAGTAGATACTCTATGTGATGCTTGTCAATTAGGAAAGCATAGAAAAGGTTCTTTTAAATTAAAAGATATGATTTCAACTTCAAAAACTCTTGAATTACTTCATCTTGATTTATTTGGTCCATCTCAAATTCTGTCAATAAATCATAGTAAATATGTATTTGTAATTGTAGATGATTATTCTAGATTTACATGGACAATATTTTTGAAACATAAAAGTGATATTTTTGAATGTTCTAAGACCTTTTCAGAAAGAATTCAAAATTAATTTTCTCTAAAAATTATAACTATTCGAAGTGATCACGGTGGTGAATTTGAAAATGAAAAGTTTGAGGAATTCTGCAATAAAAAGGGAATAACTCATAATTTTTCATTTCAAGGACTCCACAACAAAACGGAGTAGTAGAACGTAAAAATAGGTCGATTCAAGAGTGTGCGAGAACTATGCTTTTAGATAGTAATTCACCAAAGAATTTTTAGGCAGAAGCAGTTGCTACCGCCTGTTATATTTTAAATAGAATTTTAGTTAGACCTTTAACTGATAAGACATCTTATGAACTTCTTTAGTCAAAGAAATGTCACGATTCGAATTTTTCGCGTTCGAAAATCGACATCCGTACTCCACTGTACTTGAATGCCGCAGATTCAAACGCCGAAATTCGAGTCGTGCCGGAGCTTATAACACATTAAGTAAATAACACAGCGGAAGAAAAGAATAGCATATATCAATATACAACATTTGATACAATATCAGATATCAACATACATCAGAGATACAAAGAATAGCAGCGGAAATAAAAAGATAACGCAGCAGCGGAACAAAATCTCCAGTATGGTCTTCAAGAAAGAACTCCAGTATCAGTAATCTCCATCTCCAAAGCACCAATCCAGAAATAGCTCAAACTCCAAATCAAGATGAAGAGAAGCAACTCGATCCAAAATGCGATTGCCAAATCCTAAGGCTGAAAGCTATCGAATCTACACCTACCATAGATTATCTGAAAACCCAACTCTAGACTGCCCGTGTGGGAAACAGTGGGCACCCAGAGTTTAGGAAAGGAACAATAAACTCCAGGTCAGTCGTGGGACTGGTATGAGCAAACAAAAACATTTGGTCTTTGAAACAAACAAGAGAATTTAAATTTGAAATCCGCAATGCTTTTTGAAAAATGAAACTACCATAAGGCCTCCCGGCACACACACAATGCAAAGCACACATGGGGGAGATTTCTCCTTATGATAGTCAACCATGCTTTCTACGAGAAAAATTCTTTGATATTATTACTAGTGCATAGTGGAAAATCTTTCGAAAGTATAATATAAATCCTAGCCAGCATAGGTACCATGATGCTATGCCTACTATAGCTGCCATGTTAAATGGCAGGTTCTACAACTAAAACCGTACAAGGCACGTATTGGATGAATGGATTTCCAACAAATGGTCAGGCTAAGGAACTTCCTACTGCCACATGGGATCGCCTCTGGCAGGACGTCCCGAGAACTAACGTTACGGTTAGATCTCTGCCAACACAAGGCCGGGTTACCTCTGTAACTAGGTAACTACTACACGAATATGTCATCCCCCGGTCCTTTGGGACCTTTATCCGAGCGCTCGCAACAACAACCACAAAGTATCACAAAGTAATAGATCTGCAGTATCCACATAGGTAAGTATCTGGGCTCCATACCATGATACCACCCTTTACCAGAAGGGAATGACACACCCTAAAGGGAGCGACCCTCATAACCTTGCCGCATCTTTCTTGTTTCGACCATTTCCGGGGTGTGAGGTCCTGATGCAGTCTCGTCCACAAAGCTACGCTTTGTGCAACAAAGCCATGCTTTGGGTCAACAGATGACCAAAGCAATGATCACAAAGATAAATGATCAAACAAATGATCATATCACGAATGATCAACCAATGATCATCACACAGCAGCACTCAGTATGCCACATTACCAAATTGGGAATATCATTGATAAATATCAACTACATAACCTCTGAGCTCGTACGTCTCAGAGAAGGGTGTTAAGCTGAGAGAATAAATTCTCCGCCACCAGGCAGAAATGTATTTGATAGAAATCAGTTAACATCTCAAAGTGTAATGTCGGACATACAACCATACAAGTCTGTTCCGGGTTCGAACAGAACCGAAGGCACTTCCGAAGAAGCCCTTGCCAATTCGGATAATCCCTAATCACGTCCGGACTTCCCATCACATATGAAGATCTCTATACCGGGGATCAGCCAGTGCAGAGACAATCGACGAGTTACCCTTTTGTTTTCGGAAATATCCGGTCTTCACCACCGGTCTTCAATTGCTATCCATAACGTCGTATCACTATTCGGAATGGGCTATATGACACTAGGTCCTCTCCCGGCTAAACCGAATAATGAGCGCCATATTTTAAAACATATGGATATGGGATTTTAGTTAAGTCACAACTTATAAAATCCAAACCTTTTCTTTCAAATGGTTAAACAAATTACCATTTTAAATCTTTAAACAAAAAGATTTATTTTACAAAGTTTCACAAAGATCTATTCATAGATTTCAAAACAACTTCCATTTCAATTGGATTAACTCAATAAATCTTTAAATTAAAGATTTAATTTATAGCTTTCAAAAACCCGTTCCAAAGATTTATTTATAACTTGGAATACCATTTTCATTTCAAAACTTGAATTCCTTTTAACACATATTGGAAATCCATTTCTTATATGAAAGCTTCTATTATTTGAAAACAACAGTTTTCGTTTCAGAAAAGTCCGATTTATACAAGTTGAAAACCTTGGGTTAAATTTAAATTTCAAAACATCACTTTTTAAAATGGTTTAAAACCCCATATAAATCCATTTATAAGTTGAATAACTTTTTAAAACCCTAGTTTCCAAATCATAGAATTCAATTCAATTATTGAATTCAAATTTAACTCAAATTATTTAAATTTCAAAACTCAATTAAGTTATTCACATAACTTTTATTTTTTTGAAATTCATTTTTTTCCAAAAACTTCAATTCTAATTCCAAAACTATTTTGGATTCAAAAATTCAAATTTTAAAACAATTTCAAAATCTGTGACTTAACCCATTTCCACGTTCAATCCATATTTGTGTGTGTATAAGTGTGGTCTAGGGGTTCAACACAATAGTGCACAACATCAACGTCACAGATTCAATCATAAAGATAAGCGGTATAACCCATAACGCTTATCTATATTCATAGATTCATAGATAAAGTAAATTATCAATCACAAAAATTCACTAATATGATTCGATGTGGGTTTCGGATAACCAGTTGGAATCCGACTCCCTGTCGCATCGAAACTCAAATGTCGTTTTACGGGTCAAAGGGTTTCATATTCATACAACAGTATATTCATCACAAATATAGCAGATCAGCACAAAGTATCACATAGCATCACATCACATATCAAATATATCAATCCATCACACAACATTCAATAACAATCAGCATCTACAATTAAGATGAATAAACTGGGTGGTTTTAAATTTATTACCTACATGATTACTTTCATTTATTATTCCTAATTAATTAACTATCCATATTTATTCAATTAATAAATCTTCAATTATTAATTTAAAATCTAATATCATTCAATTAATGATTTCTTAATTACAAATTAATTATTCTAAGAAAAATTAATCTTAAACTTTAATTAATCAAATTAAAACCCTTAATTACTTTAATTAATTATCCATTTCATTAATTAATTAATTATATTAATTATCCATTTGTACTACCTTAATAATAAATGAATTACAAATCATTAAACTTTTCTTTATCTTTAGATAAACATTCCTTATTTAAATTATGCATTTAAAAAAAAATGTTTTTAAATTTACATTAAATTCCATTTAACATTTTCTTTAAACTTAAGACTCAAATTTGTCTTAAATAAGAATTTAAAACAATACACAACTTAATCCTATATGTTTGAAAGAAACATATACTTAATTAATAAGTTGAAAAGGATTTAAATTTCAATTCAAATCAAATTCAAATCAATTTTAAAAATTACTTTAAAACTTCAAAATTGAAAAATAACTTCCATTCTCAATTTAGTTTAAACTCTCTAAAACTCTTCCTACAATTTGCACTTTCAATTCAAATGTATGTCATTTGAAAACAATTTAAATTTAAATCTTTATTTAAAAACTGAAGTTTAAATTTTAAATCCAGATTTAAAACTCAGTTTTGAATTCAATTTGAATTTCTAAATTAAATACTTAACTTTCCAATTCAATATGCAAACAACAATGCATTTTATACTTGAGAGTTAAAATCAAATTTGAATTTAAAACACAATATGGTTTCAAATTTCAGACAATTAAAATTTGAATTCATTTTCAAATTCCAAACTAAAACTCAGTTTAAATCTCCACCCTAAAAAAATATTTAAACTTATCTTCACATTTAAACAGAAACAGTTTCTGTTTTATTAAAAAGAAAATCAAACTTTGAATCTTCCTGAAATTAAATAATTTCAGAAGAACAGAATTCAACTTATTTGAATTCATATTTGAATTGAGTTTCAAAAACCTAAGTTAGATTGTAGTTTGAATTTAATTCAAACCTTAAAAAAAACTGGAAACAGGCTCATGTTCCCCTTTCTTTTTTTTCTTTTTATTTTAAACCAATTTAAAATTTCTGCATTTAAATTATTACAAAATAATAATTCAAACAATTTGAATTCATCCCTAGGTTCAATTTTAAATCCTAAGTTCAAATTTCCATTTTAGTTTGAACTTGATTCTTAAAATTATAAAAAAAAACAGAACAGGTCTGTTAAATAAAACCTGAAACAATGCAACTTAACCTTATTTGAATTTTTGCATTTAAATTATTACAACATCAGAATTCAAACATTTTGAATTCATCTTCATATTCAAATTTCAGATTTAATCTAAACTTGGCTTTTTAAAATCAAAAAAACAGAACAGTAACAGTTTCTGTCAAATTTAAAACCCTTTACATTCTTGAATTTAAAAATGTTTTCAAATTTCATGTTTTAATTATTTGAATCTATACTGAATTCAGGTTCCAACTGAATTCAAATTTCAAGTTTAGATTCCTATTATTACTACAACTTTATTCTTTAAAAACCTGGAAAATAATTCTGTTTCTTAGTCCTGAAACAAAACACACAAAATTCCCTTAATTATTTCAAAGAAATTTAAATTCAAACTATTTGAATTCATCCTTAGCTTCAATTTTGATTCTAAGTTCAAAATTTCAGATTTCATTTAAACTTTATTTTTAAAAATTCTTAAAACAGAACTGCTCTGTTGATAACCCTGAAACAATGCAAACTCATGCAACAAAAATTCTACTTCGGGTCAATACAGCATTTACTTCGAGTTTTCTTACAGAAATCCCGAGTCAATCCCGAGACTAAAAACACTACAATCTAAACAACATCAAAACCTGGAACAAAGCAACCCAGTGTCAAACCCTAAATTCCACTTCAATTCATCACTTAAAATCATAATTTTACTATTAAAATTCAACATTTATGAGCACAAATCAGATTGCATGATCAAAACAAAGAATTAAATCATTTGATTTTTTTTAACATTAAAAGATCATTACTGTAAATTCTCAATTTCCAATAACTTATTTGTTATTTTTACTTATTTACATTTTTATAAAAAATGTTATACTCATATAAACATTATTCATTCAATAATCATACCCTAGAATGTTTTGTGTTGAGATAATTTAAATTTCCAAATAGGTTTTTAAAAAAAACTGGAAAGTGTGTACAGAGGCAAACTTCTGCCTATTTTCAGACATGAACATCATATTCAAGCATATATATATACTTCTCACAATTCTATCTCAAGCATGATCACAAGCAATCAACAATAACCAGATTCAAACAATAGGCATACTCTTTTTTTTCACAGGCATTTCAAAATAAAGATGATGAGGTTTGCTCACCTGGGTATTTGTACCAGAGAAGAACAGAGAGGAACAAGCCTGCATTTTTTTTCTTTTTTCTTTTTTTCTTTTTTATTTTTACTTTAATTCCTGAAGTTTAGATCTGCAAATTCATAAATACAGATCTTTGCTTAATTTCCTATTGTATTTACTAACATTCCTTAACAATAACCAACACTTTTGATTTTTTACTTACAGTTTAATTTTTGAACAGAGAGCTTTCTTGTCTGGAACTTGAAACTGGAAATGGTTTTGTCTTTGATCTTAAATTTCCCTGCAACTTAGATTTGATAAAGTTGTTTAAACCTTTGTTTCATTTTCTGATTACTAACATTTAATTCAAATTTTAAAAAGAATGAAATTCACTTGCCTTTAGATTGTTTCCCAGAAATTCTGCACTGTCAAACTGCAGCTCTACACTTTCATAAGTCTGCAGTTTGAATTTTTTTGTTTGTGTTAAAACTTGATTTAAAAATCAAAATTTTATTAACTATAAAACTTTAAAAAAAAAATCACCTGAGAGATCAATGCTTCAAGATGATTCAGATATTTCCCTTTTGCTTTTGAATTGAATTGAAGAAAGCTTGACAGTTTTTTTTTTTTTTTTTTTCCTCTGAATTTTTCTTTCTTGCTTGAGTGTTGAGATTTGAAATGTTAGATCTTTGATTATTGAACTTTTCAGAGGTTGGAGGTTTAAAAAAAATCGAATTGGGGATGTGAAAGGTTTCTGAAATTTTTTTTATTAGATTATTTTATCTAAGCAATGATGCATTCATGCCATTTGTAAAAACATATCATAACTTTGGATTTTGTTGATTGTCTTACTCTACTCCATCTCACATGTGTATGTATGTTCACATGGGTGATTTTTTTACAAGACAAAATAAATTTATAAACTTTATTTATCATTATTTTTTTTATTTTTGTCATATATACTTTATAAATAAATGTATTTGTTTATTCATTTGTATATGTATGTACATGTTCAATGCTAAAAGAATTTAGTCAACATATATATATATATATATATATATACATATATTATATCTTAATAATTTTTTTTTAAATGCTACTCATTTTTAAAACACTCATTTTAAATTTAAATTTCAATCTTAAACTTGAAATACATTTATTAAATTCCAAAAGGTAAGTATTTCATATTCATTCTTGTTTTTAAATTTTTAAACTCAAGTCATTGTACCAATCATATTTTTTTTTATTAATTCATGAATTCTATTTTAATGTTTAATATACAAATCATATTCAACTCCTTAGTTTAAATTATCTTATAGATTCTATTTTTAAATCTTTTAATTTAGCTCACATATTAATATAAATATATTTTATACATCTTATTTTTAAATTCAATATTTGTTTATAAAATACTTATTCATAAATCTTAAACCAATCCTACTTTATAAGCTAAATTTTTTTTATTCTAGAAATTATCCAATTAATTCATAAATAAATTAGCAATTTATCTTCAAAATTTAATTTAATTGCGAATTTAAACTTGATAAATTTCAGGAATGTTACAAGAAACCTAAGGTATCTTATTTCAGAATTTTTGGAAGTAAATGTTTTATTTGAAATACAAAATATAATTTAGATAAATTTGATCCTAAATCCGACAAAGGAATCTTTATCGGAAACTCTAGTAGAAGTAAAGAATACAGAGTGTTTAATTTAAAAACTCACACCATTGAAGAAACAATGCATGTTTCATTTGATGAAAATTTGAAAAAATTTCAAGATACAAATGATGAAGAGGATTTTATCACTCAAAATCAAGAATCAATTGAAACTAATATTGAAATTAATCATCCTAATAAAAGGACTATACTTTTAAAAGATCATCCTATAGAAAATATACTGGGAGTATGCAAACTGTTGTTAAAACAAGAAATCAACTAAGTCAAATGAGTAATGTAGCTTTTATATCAACCACTGAACCCAAAAATCCAAAAGAAGCATCAACTGATGATTCAAGGATTTTGGCTATGCAAGAAGAATTAAATCAATTTAATAGAAATGGTGTTTGGGAACTTGTTCCTAGACCTGAAAATAAAACTATGATTGGAACTAAATGGGTTTATAAAAATAAAATGAATGAACAAGGAGAGGTAGTTAGAAATAAAGCTCGATTAGTCGCTCAAGGTTATTGTCAAGAAGAAGGAATAGATTCTGATGAAACCTTTGCTCCCGTAGCAAGATTAGAAGCCATTAGGATTCTACTTGCTTTCGCAAATCATAATAATTTCAAATTATTTCAAATGGATGTTAAAAGTGCCTTTTTAAACGGATTTGTAAAAGAAGAAGTATATGTTGAACAACTACCACTTTTTGAAAATGATAAATTACCAAATCATGTTTACAAATTAAGAAAGCTTTATATGGTCTAAAATAAGCTCCTAGAGCCTGGTATGATAGACTAAGATCTTATTTATTACAATCAAATTTTGAAATTGGTAAAGTAGATAATACTCTTTTTATTAAAATAAATAAAAATGATATTCAACTAGTACAAGTTTACGTAGATGATATCATTTTTGGATCAACTAATTTTGAAATGAATAAAGAATTTTCTGAAATAATAACAAAAGAGTTTGAGATGAGTCATATGGGTGAATTAAATTTCTTTTTAGGATTATAAATACAAAAATTAGATATTGGTATCTTTATTAGTGAAAAAAAATATGCTAAAGACCTAATTAGTAAATTTGGTTTGACTACTGCAAGTGGAAAACCCACTCCCATGGCAACTAATGTGTACCTTAGTAAAGAAGATCTCTCGAAAGATGTTGATCAAAAATTATATAGAGGAATGATTTGATCACTACTCTATATTACTACTAGTAGACCTGATATCATGCGTAGTGTTTGTCTCTGTGCCAGATACCAATCCCAACCTAAAGAGACCCACTTAAAAGCCGTAAAACGAATCATAAGATATGTTAAATACACATCCGATTATGGTTTATTTTACCCTAAAAATGATTCTTTTGACTTAATATCATACTGGGATGCTAATTATGCTGGTTGTAAATCAGACCGAAAAAGTACAAGTGGGACTTGTCACTTTTTGGGGCATTCTCTGGTTTCCTGGTTTAGTAAAAAGCAAAACACGGTTTCTCTTTCAACAATTGAAGCAGAGTATATTTCTGCTGCTTTGGCTTGTTCTCAAGTAATATATATGCAACAAACTTTAAAAGATTATGGTTTAAATATCTCGAAATCACCAATTTATTATGATAATACTAGTGCAATAAATTTATCCAAAAATACTACTCATCATGCTCAAACTAAACATATTGATATCAGACATCATTTTCTCAGAGATAATATAAGTAAGGAAGCAGTTACTCTCGATTATATCAATTCTGAGAATCAAATTGCTGATATTTTAACAAAACTCTTAAATGAATAAATATTTACTAAATTAAGAAGAGAATCAGGTATTTGTTCAATAACTGAAATATAAAATATAAATATCCATTATAATAAATAATGAACACTAAAATAAATCAAATAGTAGAAATATAAAGGAGCATGTCGACATCCCCCATATACCCATGTCGACATACAACGTTTTTATTTTTTTAAAAAAAATTCCCACCAAAATTCAAAAATTTGGTTATATATTCTTCTTATTTTCGAATTTTTGATCATTCTCTCTGTTCTCTTTCTATTCTATCTTCTGAAACAAATAAAATCATGGCATCATCTTCCAAATCAAACATAAAATCAACATTTTCACTCCCCTCTCCTTCTTCTGGTCCATTTCAACATACTACACTCGCTCGTGTAATAAAAATGAAGGAGTCTTTGAAGGATGCACTTTAGATGATGACTGAAATTCAAGTGATTTAACTCCGTATGGCAAAGGAACAAGAGAAACAAGGCAAGATTCTTAGGAATTTGCAAAAATTTCTAATGGAAAATCAAGCCAACCCTATCTTGATTGATGAAGATTCTTCACTCAATCAAGAACAAGAGGCCAGTGAAGAAGAAGAAGAAGAACCCATAGAAGAAGCACAAGCGGAGGATGACGAAAAATTTCTGTTTCCATTATCCAAACTGTTTGATTCATAGATCTCCTATGTTCAAAAACACACATTACTTCTCTTTCTTTACCTTTGTTCTTTATTCCTTGTTACGTTTACAACGAAAATGTAAATATAATTATATGATTAATAAATTGTGTTCTTATATGTGTTCCTCCCTATTAATAAATATAACTATATTGTTACTATATACTTAGAATAGTTAGTAGTTTAGGATTAGGATTATCTAAGTGTTGATTATTTATGATAACACTATCATTATAATCACATATCATAGGGTATTAGATTTAGGAGGAGTTATATAGTTTGGATTTATAAATTTTAGAGTTTGTTTTTTTTTTGATGACAAAGGGGGAGAAGTATAAAATAGGGTAGTTAGGCATAGATCAAGGGGGAGTTATTAGTTTTAGGGGAGTTATTAGGATAGAAGTAATATTTTATAAACAAACCTTGTCATCATAAAAAAGGGGGAGATTGTTAGTCCATGAGATGATGGTTTTGATGATAACAACCTTAGAATAGATTATAAAATATAAATACTAACATTATAAGTTTAGATATATATGTATATGCAGGAATTAACCATGGGTACCAAGAATGAAGACTGTACAGTATAGAGATTCAATATATCAAGATTGAAGACTCATGAGTATCAAGATTATCAGGAGTTCAAGAATTCAAGTAATTTATTCTTTAATTAGAAATTTTTGTTAAAACTCCTAGAAAAGCACCGACATCTTAAAATCCAATTTATTCGTGGAATGTAATCCACTTCAGCCTGTTAAAGGGATGGAACCCTAAGTAGGATGGAACCTACGAAAAATCTAGTGGAACATTGTTTTGTATCCGCTAACCTTTTATTCAAAATAGTTTTTTCAAAATTATATCTTGTTTTCAAAATGATTTCAAAACCTTCCTTTTAAAAGCATCAAAAACATCTATCCTGATTTTAAATAATTTTAGCCTCAAAATCATCTTTAATTTCAAAGTCAAATTACTCCTGATTTTAAACTCTTTTAATATAGTATATTTAACTTTTAAATATTTATACTCAGATTTGAATATAACATTATAGTTAAATTCTATATATATTATTATCTATATTTACTTATGAATTTTAACTATAGTCAAGTATATTTATAAAGTTTAAAATAGTTTTAATATAAGATAAAGGTTATTTTCAAAGAAAATCAAATCATCAAATAATTCTTTGGGATGACGACGTGCTCATAGTGACCATGTCGACATGGTGTCATTTGATTTCAAAACTTTCAATTTCAAAAGAAGTGTCTATTCGCCTTAACTCTTCACGAATGGACATGACTATTGTTCTACTATAAATAGGGGTCGGTTTCAACGAATTTTATATCAAATTTTCTGGTTTTTCACTCCACTTCTTCTTCCACTTTTCTTAATAAAAATTCTTATTATTAAACTCTGCCGAAATCTACATTGAATTAAACTCGACCATTCGTAGTTTGATTCTCTATCACTACCTCAACAAGATCCTCATTGCTATTCAGAGTTACAGGGCTTCTGTAATCAACTTAGCGAGAAAAGGTGTGGTTGTAGCCTTGAAAATCAATTGGGTGAACTTGTTGCCCGTAAAATCAAGTGGGTGAACTTTGTAGCCCGGAAAATCAAGTATCTCTACCCAGAGGATTATGATTCTGGAGGGTGTAATTGTAAAGATTGCTTTTGAAAGGAAATCCGTACTTGTGTTGGGACTGGATGTAAGGTAACTCCGAACCAGTATAAAATCCGGTGTGTTCTTTCCTTTACTGCTTTTTATTTTATTTCTGCATCTGTGTTTGTTTATGTGATCATATCTGTGTCTGTATATTGCACACATCTACATTTAAATTAACATAAACTCAAAAAGATTTAGTAATTCTTTATAAACACTATTCACCCCCCTCTAGTGTTAATCCAAGCCTTAAGATCCATAATCTGCATTTCTCATAGATCAAGTGACTCTACTGAGAAGTCAGCATTCTGGAGGGTGTGTTCTTGTATCTTTTAAATCGAGATTTTATTTGCATTTACTAGTTGAAAAGAATCCGTACAAGGGATTGTGCAGGTCTTGATGTAGGGTAACTTCGAATCAGTATAAAATCCTAGTGTGTTCTTTCATTTTTACTTTACTGCATTTACTTATATCTACACTTTGGTTACAGATTCTAAGATATTTTTATGATTGTTACTTACGTCATTCTAAGTAGAATCTTAAAGAATTTGAAAAATATTCATATAATCCATTTAACACTATTCGCCGTCCCTCTAATGTTAATTTAGTCTTAAGATCCCTATTCCTCTAACTCGAATTTGGTCTCAGTGCATAGTTTTTCAAAGTATTCATCATCTGATTTATGAAAAAGTTTAAATGGCTACCAATACTAGTAATAGTACTATTAGTAACATTGTTAATACACTTGTTAGTAATTCATTTGTCGAAGGATAATCTACTGCTAGACCTCCACTTTTTAATAGCGGTAATAACACATATTGGTCATGTAGAATGATAACTTATTTATAGTCAATTGGTTTAGACACTTGGAATATCACACAAACTGAATATGTTAAACCCAAGAGTAATTTTACACAATGGATTGCCGACTAGAAAGAAGGTGCACAAAGTAACCCTATGGATAATATGATATTTTGTTCACTAGACAAAAATGAATTTGATAGAGTACCTATATGTAAGTCTTCATTTGAAATTTAGAGAACTTTGCAAGTTACACATGAAGGCACAAGTAATTCAAAAAGACCAAGGTTTCCGTTTCAACAAACTAGTTTCAATTATTCAATTGAGTCCAAATGATTCCACATCTGATGTGTATAGTAGATTCCAAGATATAGTAGACTCACTTATTGCACTGGGTAAAAGTTTTTCAAAGGGGGATCAAGTTAAAAAAATCCTTAATTCACTTACTACTAAATGGGATCAAAAGACTCTTGCAGTCGAAGTGGTTAATGAGATTAGCACCCTAAAAATTAAAGATTTAATTGGGAATTTAATGCCTTTTGAAGCATAAATGCTGGGTAGGGGATAAAGTAAAACAATAAAGAAGAAATATATAACTTTTAATGTGATGGTGGATAATGTGTATTCAGACAACCATGATGATGAATAAATTGCGTTCATGATAAGGAATTTCAGAAAATTTCTATAATATAGGAAGATGAACAATTTCAAAAGAAATGACAACAAAAATCCAAAATGTAGAAATGGAGTTAAATGTCGTAACTGCGATGAACCTGGCTATTTAAAACAAGATTGTCTGCATCCCGATAAATTGAAAACCACACCACATATTTATTCATCCAGAAAATGGCAAAAAACCTACACTGAATTAGACGATTCAGACACATCCTCAAGTGATAATCAATCAGATACAGAAATTTCTGTTATGTGTTTCACAGCAATACATAACTCAAAACCAAACTTTGAAATGGATCATAAAAAGGTACGCTTTTATTATATCAATATTTTTAATTCCTTGAATGAATTTTTTTGGTTGCTTCATTGGTTCCTAGGAATATCCTATGGATTAACAATAATATTGGATGAATATTGTGTGATTATTTTTTAAATTTAAATATTTTATATATTGTAATAACATAATAATATAAAATATATTTAAAATTATTTTTTTATAAATCGAATAACTACAAATAGAGATATATAATAAAAAAGAATATAGTGAAGCAAAAATAATTTTTGAAAAATTCGACATGTACGTCGACAGTCTAGCATTTCTTGACATACTTAGGCAGATTTTGAATTTTAATTTCAAATTTAGAATTTGAATTCTCCTCCACCTTTTCACCAATACCTATGTTATGAAAAGATATCTCTTCACCAGAGAACGTCATTTGATTCTCTATTTGTTTACTCTGTTTCTATCCATTCATTTTTTACTCGCATTTTCAAATTCCAAAATCATAAACTCTCTTATCTCTTCAAACAACTCTTCAATGGCATCCTCAAGCAATAGTAAGGCAACCATGAGGCGTTATTAGAAAATAAGATAATATATTTTTAATGATCAGAAGCCATGCAAGCCTATATTGAGTATATATCTTTCGGAAAAGTCTTTCCTAAAAGATTTTCTATTTTTGAAGATTTTCCTACATATGATCTTTTTAAACTTTTTTGCAAAATGAAATTCTTGATTTAATCTATGCTTCTCAAAATAATTTCATTTGTTATTCAAAATTGCTTGAGATGTTTTATGTAGATTTAAAAGGAAAGTTTTGTGATGGAAGAAAAGGAAAAGTTTGTAGTAGTGTCATGGGGACACAAATTGTTTTAAATTGTAGACTTTTGGGTCACATTCTTAGATGCAAATCTAGTGGAATAGGCCTTTCAACTTTTCAAATTGACATTCAAAATCGTGAAGTATAGATCGTATATATCTGTAAAACTTAACGAATCAACTTTGTTGATATAATTTGATTTTCAAGAATATATATCTATTTATTCTTTGATTGTTTCCTTTTTACTTTTCATGTGTTTAGACTTCACGAATATGTAAATAGCTTGCAAACGCTATGTCCCGAATCTAGTCTTTGCGTTTAAATATGGAAATAAAGTGTTACACCCCATATTTTTAGTGCATCATTTGAAACTCTAATTAGTTAAATTAAATTAAATAATGTGGAATTGATTAATGGATTGAGATTTGTGAACTAATTAAGGGGTAGTCGTGCCTATATGTACAATGAACTAAGGACCTAGGATGAAAATAAGTGTTGGAAAATAAGAGAAGGAAAATTAGGAAATATAATAAACTTATGCCCTAAACCCGTAGGAAACAAAAAATGCACGTTCATTTCACATTTTCTCAAGCAAAGACCTTTTAAGGCTAGCCACCATAAATACGATGAAGAAGATAAAAGCTATGATTCAAGAGAAGAATTAAATTAACTTAATCATGATCAAGTCTCAAATCCTTAATCTCAACCTAAGGTGAACAATTACTGCATCTCATTTTCTTATGATTTTCCATTTTAAGGATAATTTGAAGTGTTTTTGCATGATAATGCCATGTTTTGAATGATTAAATCTTTACATATGCTTGTTGATGATTTATGAATGTTCATATTGATTTTTATGATATGTTTGATATAAAAACCCAATTAACTAACATCTAATTGCCTTGCAAAATTAAATGTAGATCAGAAATAATATTTTGGTGATGGGTTTCAGTTTTCATAATTTTCTTAATTAATGTGGATTTTATATTTATTTCCTAGTGGAGAAAATGATTATTTGGGTTCTAAAATTATTTACGGCAATTAACTAATTGGGTCTGAAGTCATATATGTTAAAGGGTATATTAAAATAGATTTTTTTGAAATTTCTATAGATTTTTCCTATGTGTTTTGATGAATTTTTAAAATTACTTAAGCTACGAGACATAAATGTAACATTTAATTAAGGAGAAGGGGGTAATTTGTAAGATAAAATCATTATTTATTTCTAAAAATATTGGCAGCACTTTTGAAAAAGATTTTTAACAACCAACGAAAATTTGACAAATGATGGCATGTCGGTTAAAAAGTTTCCTCTTTTAGGTTAAAAACAGAAATAACATGTTTTTAGCATGTTCCACTACTTTCGACACCAAGGGTTCTGACAAGGACGTTTCTCCACTATGCTTTCAAAACCAATGCACATGGTATCAAATTACTTGGTATGTATCTTATTGGATAGAGGCGTAAGGTACGCAAGGTTCCGAAGGGGTTGGAATATGCCTTGTTTTAAAATGGAAGCAACACCTACTTTGCTTTCGAAAGGACAGCTTTTGATTCGGTTAGTCGACTGAGTCAAGTGTTTTAAAGAAAAGGTTTCGAATGGGTTGCGCTCTTATATTTTAAGTAATGCTTTCGGAGGGGTCGAAATCCCTATCTGTCGCCTTTCTACCTTTCGAAGTCAATGGTTTCGAAAGGTATATTAAGATTTCAAATTAGCCACTTCTCCAATGCTTTCGAAGGGATGGTCTCAACACTATCACTTCTTTACTTAGGGATAGCTTTTGAAAGGTAGGCTTTCGACTTAAATGATTCATTGGCCCTTTTGTTCCGATTAAAGTATAACCAAATGGTTTTGAAAAGGTGATCTAAGTGGTTTCGAAAGGCGTTTTTCCACATGTTTTAAATTAAGCCTAAAAATTTGAGTTTCTAAATGTTTGATGCTTTCGAAAGGTTTTAAAAATGGTTTCGAAGGTGTGATTCCTCAAGGGTTTCGAAGGAATTGAAAGATAATGTTTTCCGAAGGTTTCGAAAGGATTGAAATGGAAGGTTTTTTCCAAGGGTTTTAAAGGCAATGTTTTGAAGTGTTTTATGATATGATGTCTAAGGATTTGTTGGGCGTGTTTCCACCGAACCAACCCACCACCGGACTAACGAAGGCACCGCCGAATCAATCAACGAAGGAACCACCGAACCGACCACACCAACCCACTACCGAACCAATCCACTAACCAACCCACTACCGAACCAAAACCCCTCCAACCACCACCGGTCCAATGCTACCGAATCAAGGAAAAGAGGGCACTACCGAATCAAGGCAAAGAAGGCACTACCGAATCAAGGCAAAGAAGGCACTACCGAATCAAGGCAAAGAAGGCACCATCAAACCAAGGTAAGGGAGACACCACCGAACCAAGACTACCGGATCAGAACCCAACCCACCTACCACCGGTCCAAACAACGCTCCACCAACTACCGAACCAAAGCACTACCGAACCAAGATTGCCAGGCCAGATCACGTCAGCCCAGGCCCACCAGCAGCTATATACATTTAAGACCCCTACCCCCGGCCTCAATCTATAAATAGAGGGGTAGGGGTACAACAATGGCGGGCAAGTTTGAGAGCTCAAGCACGGACAGAACTTTCGAACAACTTTTATACACTTGTAATCAAAGCTTTGTACTTGTAATCTGAACAGTGAAAGAGAATAACATATGAAGTGGACATAGGCACATTCTGGCTGAACCACTATAAATCTGTGTGTCTTTTACAGTTTAGTCCCTGCTTTTTACATATTTGCATAAATCACCCAAATCACCAAGAACAACATAAAATCGACTAAGTCATACGACTTGGAGGTGTTTGCCCATTTTTTGTGCAAACATTTTTGGTTCTTTCCTTGAGAGCTCGAGCTAGAAGGTTCGGCTTCTCCCACTTAACCTTCTTCCCGACGGCATCACTCATTCCTTGGAAGACATGCCTCCTAGGCAGAAGAAAGATGTTAGCAAAGGAAAGAACATCGCAACTAGCAGCATTCCAGATCCAGTGATCATAGATCAAGAGAACCCTCCCGTTCCAACAACAGTACGAAATGGAAATCACAAAAATCCAACAGCCCCTGCCACGGAACAACCGGCAGCAATTACTTGGGCAGATCTAGACAAGGTTGTGGCTGAAGTGACTAACCGCTTTACATCCCAACAAGAAGCCTTGGTGGACCAACTCATATCACGCTTAAGGGATACTGAAGAATCCAACCGCAACACTGAATCATGAGATGAGTCCCAGTCTGGAGGATCTAGGAGGCGACAAAGATCTTTCTTCTTCAAAGAAGCTAACAACAGAAACAGTAATGGTAGGAGCCGAGCCCAAACTCAGCCCGAATTCCGATCCGAGGAAACACTGGGAACCAAGCCCAACAGGGGAGGTACCAGGCGAGGGTTGGATGTAGCTGAGCCTGTCATGCTACCTAGCCATGGAAACACCAATGAATGGGGCCGAGCTAGAGTTTAGCCCGAAGTTGGACCCGGGGAAGTGCCCGGAACAGAACCTAGCAGGGGAAGAACATGGCAAGGGCCAACAATAGTTGACACTAGCATGCTCGCAAAAGACCAGAGACAGCCACTGGAAAATATCAGGAGTGATAGACGATACCATCCCTACAGATCATCTAGACGGAATCAATCCCGCAGAGAAGAACCAAACTCATTTCGATCTGCTCCATATTCTGATGAAAGAATGGCGCGATTGTTCAGAGGGTGCATCCAACGGGATCAAAGAGATCGAGGGATAGGCTCTAGGATAACCATCCCTTTCGCCCGCAATATCGAAATTGCCATCATCCCCCGAGAATGGAAAATGCCAACAATGGAACCTTACAAGGGAATCTCTAACCCCGTTGTACACTTGCAGAGATACACACAGCATATGCTCATCAGCGGAGCCACGGAAGGAGTATTGTGCAAATGCTTTCCACTATTCTTGGCAGATCTAGCTACCTCCTAGTTCTGCCACCTACCCCAAGGATCCATCAGCTCATGGGAAATGTTGAAAGAAAAGTTCATCAGCCAGTTCCGCATTCATGTGGAACTATCCAAGGACGCTTATTCCCTATCTAATATCAAACAGAAGCCTGGAGAGACAGTGCAGCAAATATCTAACCCGACTCAATGCTGCAGCGGCCGCAGTCTAAGATGCCGATGAGAAACTTATCTTAATGGCCCTCTGTAGTGGTGTGCATCCGGATACTAAGTTTGCTAGAAGACTAACGAAAGAAAAACCAGCTACATTACCCGATTTCTTCCATGAAGCTGGAAGATATATGAGACTTGATGACGCTGCCACTGAAAGACAGACAAGGAAACAAACCAAGGCAGCTCAAGGCGACACACCCGCTGTAGCAAAGGACGTTCGAAGAAATGACTCTAGAGACAATGCTGGGGGCAAGAAGGGAGAATAGCGTCTATATCGGCCAGGACCGAGATTTGACACTTACACTCCTTTGAATGAAACAATCGAAAACATCTTCCTGCCCACCCAAGACGAAGTTAAATATAGACGCCCCCCGTACAAGAAGGAATCAGATAACGCAATTACTCTGGAAAGTTCTACCGCTTCCACGAATCTCATGGGCATGATACCAATGAATGCCATCATCTCCGGGACTTAATTGAAGAACACATCAGAAGGAAGAGACTGGAACGCTATGTAAAAGGTCAGAATAGGACCCCAGCTCCTGCCAATGAAAACCCAAGGATACCCCTCCCAGAAACAGGAGGGTGAAATCGCAACACCAGCGGCTCCAGTCAAGAGAAGATAGTGGTCCATACCATATCGGGAGGACCAGACATCGCCGACAGGAGCTGGGCAGAGATGGAAAGATACGGAAAGTCACTTAGAAACAATGAAGGCTACGTTAATTCTGTTATGGAAGAACGCCACCCGAAGCGAAAAGAGAATGATGACATTACATTCAATAGGCGTGACCTAAAAGGAAGGCAGTACCCTCACATGGATCCTATGGTCATCTCTACCCGGTTTGGCCCAGCCGAATTTTTCGAATTCTAGTAGACACTGGAAGCTCAGTAAATATCCTATTCAAGCACGCTTTCGACAAAATGAAGCTGTCAATGAAGGATGTGTCTCCCTGCAACAAACCACTACACGGTTTCACTGGAGATGCGAAGATGCCCCTCGGACAATTGGACCTTTTTGTTGAAATAGGAAGTCACCCCCGCTCCGTTGTGCGGAAACAAACATTTGTGCTAATAGATAACCACTCGGCCTACAACGCCTTTTTAGGAAGACCAGCCTTGCCTGACTTCCAAATTGTCTTGCCCCCGTAGTGCCTGAAGATGAAATTTCCAACAGACAATGGAATAGGGGAAGTAGAGGGAGATCAAGACGCCGCTCGAGATTGCTATATAACTGAAATTCGCAATAATCGCAGGAAGGATAGAGGGAAGAATGCAGAGACTACTCTCTGCATGAAAAACTTGGAAGCATAGCAACTAAAGAAAGCCCCCATCTTCGATATACCAATGATCCTTTCAATGAATTAGACCCCAGAGACAAAGAGGAGGAGGCCATCACTGAGCCTGCAGAGGCTATGGAGTTTGTATATGTAGACAAGCACGACTCAAGTAGACTGTTGAAAATCGGATCTCAGCTAAGAGCAAAATTGAGGGATCAACTCATTGATTTTCTCCGCCACAACTTGGTTGTATTTACATGGACACACGCTGACATGACTGGAATCTCCCCAGACTTGGCATGCCACGTACTAAACATCGATCCTACCAAGGTGCCAGTAAAGCAGAAAAGAGAAGTATGGGGGCAGAACGATCAGCAACCCTCGATGAAGAAGTAAAGAACCTACTTGCCAGTAACTTCATACGAGAAGCCATCTACCCAGAGTGGATCGCTAACCCGGTACTAGTAAAGAAGGCTAATGGGAAGTGGCGAACATGCATTGACTTCTCCAACTTAAATGACGCTTTCCCGAAGGATTGCTTCCCACTCCCCCGAATCGATCAGCTTGTGGACAGCACAGCCGGACATGAACTCTTTTCTTTTATGGACGCATACTCAGGATATAACCAAATTCCTATGCACATTCTCGATCAAGACCCCACTAGTTTCATCACTGACTGGGGATTGTACTGCTACAAAGTAATGCCTTTTGGACTTAAAAACGCCGGAGCTACTTATCAGCGCCTCATCAACAAGATGTTTGCGGAACTGATAGGACGAACAATGGAAGTTTATGTGGATGACATGCTAGTAAAGTCGAGGAAAGCCAACGATCACGTAAGCCACCTGGATGAAATGTTTCAGGTACTTCGCCAATATGGAATGAGGCTGAATCCTCTAAAGCGCTCCTTCAGAGTATCATCGGGAAAGTTCTCGGGATTCGTCATCCATGCTAGAGGAATTGAAGCAAGCCCCGAACAAATCCGAGCTCTGAAAGATATCATGATACCTTCCACTCGAAGAGAAATGCAAAGCCTAAATGGGAAGGTGGCCGCCCTATGCAGATTCATCTCTAAAGCGAATGACAAGTGTGTCCCCTTCTTCGAGGCTTTAAAGAAAGACAAAGGAAAGTTCGTATGGACTGATGAATGCTTAACAGCCTTCCTTAACCTAATCGAACACCTCCAGAGACCACCAATACTCTCAACTCCAAACAAAGGTGAAGAGCTATACCTATACCTTGCTGTGTCATCTCATGCTCTAAGCGCAGCTTTGGTGAGAGAAGACAACCGCACGCAACGGCCAGTATACTGTAAGCAAGAGGTTAACGGGGGCAGAAGCCAGATATCCTAAACTTGAGAAGTTAGCATGTTGTTTACTAATCACGTCACGGAAACTACGACACTATTTCCAATCTCATTCCATCAGAGTTCTAACCGAACAACCGCTAAGGCAGGTACTCCATCGTCCCGGCACTTCTGGACGACTACTTAAATGGTGCATTAAACTGAGTCAATATGATATCACCTACCATCCTCGCACCGCCATCAAGGGGACAAGCCATGGCCGATTTCATCGTCGAATTCACTACCAAGGAAGGTAAGGAGCAATCTGAAATAGCAAAAGACACCAAATGGAATCTCTTTGTTGATGGAGCATCAAACGAACAAGGCTCGGGGGCAGGTATTGTAATAATCACTCCCAAGGGAAGGAAGCTACATTATGCTCTAAGGTTGGAATTCGCTGCTACCAACAACGATGCGGAATATGAAGCAGTAATAGCTGGATTAGAACTTGTCTTAGAGATTGGAGTCGGTTCTTTATGTCTTCATAGTGATTCTCAACTTATTGTAAACCAAATACTACGAGAATTTCAGACTCGAGGAGAATGACTCGCAGCATATCTAAAGAAGATCAAGCTGCAACTCGATCAGTTGGATCATTACTTAATCAAACACATCCCTCGAAAAGAGAACCAAGAGGCCGACGAGCTGGCAAAGCAAGCAAGCATGACAGACGGTACCATTTCCGGAACAGTAGCCCTCTCAAAGCAACTAACCCGAGTTTCGAGCAAGTGAATCTGATAGCTGCAATCGAAGAGGAAACTTGGATGACTCCCATCCGAAAATTCTTAAGATGGCACACTGCCCAGCGAGCGTAACGAAGTCAGGAAAATCTTGAGGAAAACTTCCCGCTACACAATACAAGAAGGCATCCTCTATCGGCGCGGCTTCTCTAACCCCTTATTAAGGTGTGTCGCTTGAAGGGAAGCTAAGGAAATCTTATCCCACATCCATCAAGGAAGCTGCGGAGATCACACTGTAGGGCAGACTCTGGCAAAGAAAAGAATTCGATATGGGTATCTCTGGCCCGCCTTAAATAAAGACGCCTTAGACTTCGTCAAAAAATGTGACAGATGTCAGAAATTTGCCAAGATTCTTCGACTACCAACGAATGAGATTACTCAAATGACCAACCCTTGGCCCTTTGCAGTATGGGGAATTGACTTGATTGGCGAACTGCCAGTGGGCCGAGGCGGAGCCAAATATGCTATAGTGGCAGTTGACTGTTTCACCAAATGGGTGGAAGCAGAACCTCTAAATAAAATATCTTCGGCAAAAGTTATTAACTTCTTAATCAAAAATGTTCTATGTAGGTACGGAGTTCCACTCAAAATCATATCGGACAATGGACTTCAGTTTGATAGCAAGGTGTTTGCCGACTGGTGCCACGAGCACGGAATTCACAAAAGCTTCTCATCTGTAGCTTATCCCCAGGCAAACGGACAAGTCGAAGCTGTCAACAAAATTCTCAAAAATCTAATCAAGAAGAAACTTAAAAAGTCAAAAGGCGCTTGGGTAGATGAACTTCCTACGGCACTTTGGGCCTGCCACACATCTTTCAAAACATCAACGGGGCATACTCCCTTCTCTTTGGCATATGGATCGGAGGCCATGCTCCCAGTCGAAACTATAGTGCCTTCCCACCGTAGAATCCACTATAACCCAGAAGAGAACGAAGAACTCCTTCACATGTCTTTGGATCTAATTGAAGAGAGAAGAAACGATGCAGCGCTCAAAGCATCAGCTCACAAGCAAAAAGTGGCAGCGCAATACAACTCCAAAGTCAAGCATCGTAGCTTATAAGAAGGAGATCTTGTCCTCAAGCGAATCTTCCCGCACCCTGGTGCACTGGATCCAATCTTGGACGGACCATATGTAATTCATAAAGATCTCCACAACGGAGCTTATATTTTGTCAATAGTGGACGGAGAGGTGTTCCAGAGGGCATGGAACATCCAACACCTTCGTTGATACTTTTCTTAACTTGTACTGCCTCTATGAAGTGAATTAATAAAGAGAATTAGTGGATGTAGGCATTTTCGTGCTGAACCACTTTAAAAACTTGTCTCTTTTTTAACTTGTTCCTTTATATCTTGGCTGCTTGTTAACTTTATCCTTTTATGTTGAACAAAATTCTGTGTAATGGCATTTCCATTCAAGACACATCACAGCGCAACTTCACCTGGACAAGACCTAACAGGTACTATACGAATCTATGCCCTCGCCAATGAGACAATTTTGTTCCAGCATCCCTCTGCTGCGGGTTAACTCATTTCTCGCAATCAGCCCTTAAAACCAACTGTAATGAGCCGATTATAAGCCACCGGGAAGGCCGACTATAGCTGAGGCAGCTCATTACGGCGTTCGGCTTGCCGGCAACCGTGAACCTACTTTAAGCCCCAACATAAGGTATGGCCAGCCAGGGGTAGTTCACAGTTGACGATCGACACCCACACTAGCCGGCCACGGTAAATCAAATAATACCCACGATTACGGGCCATAATGGCCCAGGTAGTTGTTGTACGCGATCTCGGCTCCGAGTGTCTTAAGTGCGGCTGTGGTAAAAAAGAGAAACTCCCTGCGGAGGCGTAAGATGGGTGACAAATGTCTCCAAGACCCACAGCTAGGGAAAGTGACTATAAAACCCGTTTGCCACGAACTTAAGCACATCGCAGGCCTTCCGTGATTGAAAATTTTACTGTTTCTTATATTTCTATTTTGTTTAAAAAAATTCCTCCTATCCTCTATAACAATCCCTAAAGTACAGGACACAAAATAGGAGACGCTCGCTAATGGGAATAGGAACTCACAACTGGATGACAGGTCACTCAGCTGCAGTCCACGCTCAGTCATACAAGGCATTCAAAGCAACCGTCTACGACTAAAACATAAAGGGCGGTACTTTGTTCTTTTGTATATGAATACGTAGCTGTAATTTATTCGCATATCACACTAACATTGCAAGATATGAAATTATATTTTAAGCAAGAACTTGAAATCAAACACAATTGAATCACAGGAATGTGTACATCTATATTTCTTATGCAACACACCAAAATAACGATAGCGTTCAAATATGACAAAAACAACTTAAGTTAAAAATTACATGCCAAGAATAAAATCATTCGTTACGAATAACATAATTATAGCCTAAAAGTAACATTAATGTTTTAGGACTGCCATAGACAGCAATGTCAAGTAAAAGATATTCAGACCAAGTCAAGGAGTCGACTGCATCAGAGCTTCACCTCTATCCTACTGGCCCTCCGAAATCTACTTAACCGTAGGATCCGAACTCTCAGCACGTTGACCAGAGGTAGTTGGTGCTTTAGAGGTCCTGCCTGTCCAATTCAGGAGAAGAATCCATTAAATAAACAATAAGCAATCAAGTTGCTAAAAGGGAAGACTTACCAGCATCTGCTTCTTGATCATCATCCTCTAACTGCACACCTACCTCCTCAGCGGTAAGAAGCCGCATAACCTCCTTCGCTGCCGCTTTCTCCTCCTTGGTGAATTGAGCCGTAACCACATCCATTCTAAAGGCCACGCCACCCTCCTTATCTGCATCGACCTTAGCCACCTCCAGGGCCCTGAGAGAAATCCTGGCCATAACTCGGGGATAGTCATCCATCCAAGATAAGTTACCCTGCTTCCAAGTGCGAAAGTATATATCCTGAAGCATCTCATCCATTATCCCCTCATTCTCCTCGAACTCCCTTATTCGGCCCTCAGAAGCCAACAGCTTTACAGTGGCGGCATCCCTCTCCGATTGGTATTGCGAGCAGTCAACCTGAAAGGATTTCCTCATCGCCTCCATCTCCTCCTTCAGCTTGGTTTGAGCAAGCTCTGCGGCTTCAAGCTTCTCGGATAACTCCTGTACCCGCTCGAGATCCGCTTTCCGAACCTCATCCACCGTTGCCGTAGCCATGTCAATCCATTCCTTACAAACAACCTCCATTTTCTGTAACTCTGCCCTGCTGGCCTCTTCCATGGTTTTCTTTAATTGCCTAAAAGCGGCCTCATGTTGAGAGATCTGACCGGCCTGATCAGCAAGATGTTTGGCCTGGTCGGAAACCACTAACCGCAGTCGAATATTAGCACTCTCGATTTCTTCTCTAGCCTTGACCAGTCGGGCATGATGCCCCATCAGCTTCCTGGCTTCCTCAGCAACCCGGTTAATGTTTGCCTTAGCTTTGTCCCCCAAAGTTACGACCCGAGTAGTAAGCAAATCAAGGTCCAGGGAATTAGCTTCATCCAATACTCTCACTATAGGATTACGGGGAAGAAGGTGCCCACCGGTAGCCTCATCAAAGGTAATATCGCAAGAACCCGGATCCAGATCCGGATGACCTGCAAACGGATTACGAGCCAAGCCGGGATGGCCTATCCAGGTAACGGTAGGATTTTCAGACGGGTTCGGAGGAGGTATAAATTCAGTATTCTTCTTCGTGGTATCCCGAAGAGGCTGAGTTGGGGACTGAGGACCAGGTGAGGGTTCAAACAAGGAACGACTCCTCTTCTTCCTTTGGATATCCTCTTCGATAACTCCAAGAAGAGGACGGTAGCTGACTACATCTCCAGGGCGGTTAGTCGGAGGCTTTGATTTAGTAGAAGCCTTGAGAAGTTTACAGTGTTCAAGACGGTGCCGAACATCTGATTTCTTGGCCACCTTACCCGCTTCTGTGATAAAAACAAGTGTTACAAGCATGCATTGAGCTATAATTCAAGAAATATATCAAGTTAAGAAGAGTAAAGAGACGCTTTTATAAAAACCCTGGGGAGGAGTAGGACATTGCAATAAGTCCTGGATCTCATTCCAGGACGGGAGCTGACCATAAAATATTCCCAAATCCTTATCATAAATGGAGTCGGCAGGAGTCAAAAATTCACCTTGAATCGCAGAGATTGCCTTAGTTGAAGCGCTCTTAGAAGATGAATCAGCACCGGTCTCGGCCTTGACCGCCTTTTTGGGCTTCTCCACTAAAGCCAATCCTTCCTCCAACCCTTCAAAAGCTAGGCAGAAAGCGTCATCTGTCCACTCCTGTATCACACCTGCTTGCTCAGAAGACAAAGCCCCAGTGCCATCACCACTCCGTCCATCGCCACCATCATCGCTATGGCCATCACCATCACCTTCTCCACCACTTCCACTCTTCGCCTCGCCACTTTCCTCCTCCACATCTTCCTCCTCTGGGACATCTGGGCATGTGCTGGTGGAGGGTCCATCGGACTTCTTAAGTTTCTTTCCCCTGGCAATGGGATGTTTCGAGAAGGGTTTTCTTTTGCTGCTCTTCGTCGTAGCCCCTCCTTTAGCTTTGGCGGCCCTCTCCTCATCTGTGTCTCTTTGCTTGAACACAGCCTGGCGTGGCAAAATCAAGTTGTGTCCCAAAAGAGTATCATTCATGATCAAGTAAGAAGCTTCCCTCTCCTTTTCCGGAATGGCTTCTATTTCCTCAACCATCCGAACCAAACAATCATTCTCTACAACTGCAAAGCCACCTGTCGCTAGCAAGAGACAAAGCACATAAGGAGGAACATTGCAGTCAGAACGGAAATTATAAATAAAAGTCAACTTACAGCCCGAGGTGAAGCGGTGGAAAGAAACAGAGTCATCCTTGACAAAGAACCATTCCTTCTTGAACATGCTAAATTTTGAATATAAGTCCAGGACTGGCTTGAAAGACACGGCCGATTCTAAGCTAATATATGGGGACCCTTTTTTGTAGCCTCTCAAGTTATACAGGTACCGGATCTCCCGGTTGGAAGGGGGACTCCCGTATTTTCTCTGGAAAATAATGAACAGACTCACCAAGATGCGTAGGAGTTGGGCTGGGCCGAAGCAGGAAAGGGGCCACCTTCAAGTATGTGATGAAGCTGACTATCCAAGCATTGATCGGAGGAATGGCTCCGCACATGAAATGATACCTACTATAAGCAAAATATCCTTCAGGGGGGTTTTACGGCATCACCCCTTTTCCAGGCAACATCATATGCGCTCTGTCAATCCCGAAGGATCTAGATATAATGTCAAGCTGCTCGTCTTTGAGGGAGCTGGGAAAGCAGTCAGGCGGTGAGTTCAAAAGCTCCTAAGGACCGACCCGTCTACTAATGATCTTGGAGATGGTCCATGTCGTTCTGGCTCTGACTGATCTGGGGGCACTATGGAGGACTCCCCTTTGTCCTTGGATTTCTTCTTGTTAGAACGAGTTTCTACTTTATGAGATATTATCTGCAACACGAGAAAACACATCGTTAGAACAAGGGATGTAGACAAACAAGTACCTACGGCATGGAATCTCATTCATATTTCAAAACATAAAAGCTCATTCGGTAGTTCGAGGCCAGAGTCCATTCGGCACTCGTAACCCCCAAGTGCATTCGGTGGTTCGAGGCGAAAGCCCATTCAGCACTCGTACCACCAAGTGCATTCGGTTGTTCGAGGCGAAAGCCCATTCGGCACTCGCACCCCCAAGTGCATTCGGTAGTTCGAGGTGAAAGCCCATTAGACACTCATACTCCCCGGAATCATTCGGTAGTTCAAGCATAAAGTTTACTCGGCAGAAGGAAACCTCACCTAGTCCGGCAGTCAAGTCTGGTTCGGTACTTGATTGATTCGGCTATTTCGAACGATGGAGGACGACAGAGGCGTAAGGCCCATACTTATAGGCAAGCGTGGGATGACCTGACCAACCGGTTCGGCACTTGGGCCGAATGAGGGTGTCCAATTTGAGAAAAACAAAGCGCGACATATGCATGCATATGCCCCACTTTGAGGGGCAAATGTTGGGCGTGTTTCCACCGAACCAACCCACCACCGGACCAGCGAAGGCACTACCGAATCAATCAACGAAGGAACCACCGGACCGACCACACCAACCCACTACCGAACCAATCCACTAACCAACCCACTACCGAACCAAAACCCCTCCAACCACCACCGGTCCAATGCTACCGAATCAAGGCAAAGAAGGCACTGTCGAATCAAGGCAAAGAAGGCACCACCGAACCAAGGTAAGGGAGACACCACTGAACCAAGACTACCAGATCAGAACCCAACCTACCTACCACCGGTCCAAACAACGCTCCACCAACTACCGAACCAAGATTGCCAGGCCAGATCACGTCAGCCCAGGCAAACCAGCAGCTATATACATCCAAGACCCCTACCTACGGCCTCACTCTATAAATAGAGGGGTAGGAGTACAACAATGGCGGACAAGTTTGAGAGCTCAAGCACGGACAGAACTTTCGAACAACTTTTATACACTTGTAATCAAATCTTTGTACTTGTAATCTGAACAGTGAAAGAGAATAACATGAAGTGGACGTAGGCACATTCTGGCCGAACCATTATAAATCTGTGTGTCTTTTACAGTTTAGTACCTGCTTTTTACATATTTGCATAAATCACCCAAATTACCAAGAACAACATTAAATCGACTAAGTCGTACGACTTGAAGGTGTTTGCCCACTTTTTTGTGCAAACAGGATTTAAAGCTTTCAAAAGGAAGATTTCTGAAGGTTTCGAAAGAGTTTTGAGAATGGTTTCGAAAGGAAGGTTTTGGCCTTTCGGCCTAAGATAAATGAAGGGTTTTACTTGGTTTCAAAAGGGGTAATTTCAAGTGTTTAAATGTTTTCCCCTACTAAATTTTGAGTAATGTGTGTGTGTGTGTAACACGGCAAGGTGATCTTCAGTAAAGCATAAAGCATATGTATTTTCCTTTTTTGAGTTTGATGTAAAGGTTTTAAATCATTTTGAAAATGTTATTTAGGAAAATTATGGGAAGGAATCCCTAATTAAAATGGCTCAAATATTAGAATACAAGATGAGATTGGTATAGGGTCGCGCCCTATAAGTTGGCTATTGGCCCTAGCTAATTTAGTCTAAAATTCCAGTATGTAGGGCTTTGTCATAGATATGACTAAAATTAAAATTAGACACAGAAGGGAATATATGTTTGCATACAGATTGGTTATTGGTGAGCCCGCAAAACCATTATGACCGGGTGACCCTAGGAGATGTTAAGTTAGGGACAAACCTCCCAAAGAGAAGTTTTTAACAGATAGTTAAGAATAGACCGTCAGAAGTGGAGTCCAACAAACGTTGGATAAATTTTTTTATACTGTTTGGTAGGCCTCAGTCAGACAAAGATTAATGGTCAGCCAAAGAAAACTAAAGTGTATGAACAGATAGTCCCCTTATTATCTGATATGTATTTTTACTTAATAATGCTTTATAGTTTTAACCAGTTTTGGATGGAGGGTTATGATTTGCAAAAGATATCTTTTAAAAGGATGTTAGTGAAGGAAAACCCGTTCCGCTAAGCGGCATGGTCTCACTTAAAATTAAATAACTGAGATGTATAGCATTGTTCACACCAGGATTTACGTTTGACTCAAAGTTTATATTTTTCGCCTTAAACACACGGGTGCTCAAAATTGAATTAAGTAGGCAGAGTGTTGAGGATTTTTATGTTTTTAGTAGTATGATAATTAAAGCTATCGGAGGCGAGCAGGAGGCTAACAAATAGCTATTTAGGAGTTTGCATTTCCTTGTTTTGTGTTTATTTCCATTGTGTATTAATTTATCTATGACTCTGATCTATAAAGGGGGCATCTTTATATGTCGCTTTTGGCGTATTTTGTAATAATTATATATTATCTTTGCCTGGGAAGCTTTTTGAGATCTGAATATGGAACTTATGTTTTGAAATGTAATGGAAAATTCTATTTTGAAATCTGTGATTTGTATCATATTCAAGTGCTTCTGATATTATAAAAACCATTAACATAGCCATATTTAGTAGCCGGAAGTTAATACTGACTGTAGCATCTGTAGCGCTTAACTTTAGGCCTCTAAATTGGGGATGTTACAACTTGATATCAGAGCAAGGTTTGTGAAATATTTTAACTAAAAAAATGATGACTTTTGAAAGCATAATCCTTAGGAATTAGAGTTAAGATTGGAGTATGGGATAAAGCTATAGTAATATACTTGTATTTTCTATATACAAGTATATGCTTTATCTCTAGACTCCTATCTTTGTTAGGCTATTCTTCTGTATCTCACTAGGCTTGAATACAGATATGGATGGAAGAAGAGGCGGAGTTAATCTAGAAGGAGATAGCACCACCAAAAATGAACATGCCCGACTGAATATAAGGTGGACTTAAAATCGAGCTCAAGTTGAGAATGTATGTGCTGTCGCAACTGGAGTTTTCGGAGGGAATGCTGCTGGAGAAGGGGTTCAAAAAGCACCAATAGTTAACCATTATGCTAACTAGAGTAGAGACTATGCTAGGCTTAGAGGAAGTTGTTTATTGGAACAGAGGATGCTATAAAAGTGGAGAACTGGTTTTTACACTATGAAAGGATATTTGCTGATTGAGAGCTCAATAATGTGCAGAAGAGGAGATTTGCCTCGAGACAGCTTCAAGAGGCAGCTTTTTTTGGTGGAATAGTGTGACGGCTAGTGTAAACGAAGAGGAAATGACATGGATCGAGTTTTGGCGAAGGTTACAGGAGAGGTTCATGTCAGTAATGGTGCAGTCTGTTTTGATGAAGAATTTTGCTACGTTAAAACAAGGAGAAATGTCCATTATGGAGTATGCTAGAAGGTTTGAAGAGTTGGCTAGATATAGGTATGCCACTATTGATACAGTGATGAAAAGGAATGAGAATTTCATTAGAGGATTGAAGTCAAAATTGGCTAAGGATACTTTACCGCACATTAGAGATACATGTGATGTAGTTATGGAGATGGCATTGAGACATGAAGAGATGTTAGCTTGTTTGGAGAAGAAGAAGGAAAAGGTAGTCTAGGTTAGACAAGGAAAAAACAGGAAGTTTTTCCACATGAAGATTGCTCAGAAAAGAGGAGTAGCCAAGAAAAGAAAATCTAAGGTGGTCCGCCATAAGTGCGATAAGAACGAACATTATGCTCATGAGTGTCATACTGGAAAAGAAAAGGAAAGGAGATGATTCGAAAAAAGAACATCCGGTGTTTCAACTGTGATCAAGTGGAGCACTACAAGAACAAGAGCAGAAAGCCAGCTAAAGGAGATAAAGGCCAAGTATTTGCATTAGAGCCTGCTACTTCAAAGCCGATAGTGAAGGAGAAAGGAAAATCACTGTTGGGAGGTACGCTTCAAATCGATGATATATCTATTAGCATTTTATTTGATACTAATGCATCGCATTCTTTTATATCTCAATATTTGGTAGATAAACTTAACCTAGAACCCACATATTTAGTTGCATTCTTAAGAGCGGCAAATCCATAGGAGAGTATGCGACACTTGGGATAAAGTGTGCCCACTTAGAGTTTGATTTGTTAGGTCATACCTTTGTTTAAAGTTTGCATGTATTTGACTTTGTAGGGTTTGGAATTGTATTAGGTATGGATTGGTTAAGTAAATACGATGCTAGAATATTTTGCCAAGATAGGAAAATATCACTTAGGCAACTGGATTGTACTGATCAAATAGTTCATATTGTTGAAAATCTTAGCTATGAGGTGAATGCTTTGTTGGGAGTTATGGAGTTAGAGGAAAGTGAAACCGTGTGATCGTAGTTAGGGAATTCGCAGATGTCTTCGAACCGGTGGTTGGATTGCCACGGAAACGGGCCACTGAGTTTCAGATAGATTTGGTTCCGGGAGCAAAAGCAGTTAGTTGGCCGCCAAGTAGAACGACCCCATAAAGATGAGGGAGTTGAAGGCTCAGTTGGTAGATTTGGAAGGTAAGAGTTTTATCAGACTACGTAGTTCACCTTGTGGGTAGCCGCAGTATTTGCTAGGAATCTGGACGGATCGTAAAGGCTATGTACCGATTATCGTAAGGTGAATGGGAAGACGCTAAAGAATCGATATCTGTTTCCCAGAATTGACGTTTTGTTCAATATTTGAGTAGAGCCAAGATATTCTCCCAGTTTGATCTGGTGATAGGTTTTCATCAACTTAGAGTGGCAGAAGATAGTATACCTTTAACGATGTTTAGAACAAGGCATAGATCATACGAATAGTCAGTTATGCCATTCGGACTCACTAATGCTTGGCCTTATTTATGGATTTGATGAACCGAATTTTATGAGAGCATTTGGATAGATTCGTGTTAGTTTTCGTAGATGATATTCTCATATACTCCAAGGATGAGATGCAACATGAAGTTTATCTTAGAGTTGTGCTTAAGACGCTAAGGCAGCATTAGCTAAAAGATAAACTTTCTAAGTGCATTTTGGAAGAAGGAAGCAAAGTTTCTTGGTCACATGGTTTTGGAGAAAGGGTTGTATATCAATCCTGATAAGATCGAAGCTGTTAATAATTGGAAGAGACCAGAAATGGTAACTAAGATAAGAAGTTTCCATGAACTGGCTGGATATTATCAGAGGATTATAAAAGATTTTTCATGGATAATAGCACCAATAACCAAGCTAACGCGAAAATATGTGAAGTTCGTGTAAACCGATAAGTGTGAGGAAGCGTTCCAGATCTTGAAACACTTGTTGACCCATGCTCATGTGTTAGTGGTTCTAAAGTGGCATCAGTACTTCGTAATTTATATTGATGCATGTGGTACTGGATTATGAGCTGTACTAATGCAGAGGGCTAAAGTGATTGCCTACGCTTCTAGATAGCTTGGACCGCATGAGGTTAGATATCCAACGCATGACTTGGAGTTAGCTGTAGTTATATTTGCGTTGAAGGTATGGAGGAATTACAGGTTTGAGCTTTATACAGATCATGTCGTTGAAGTACTTGTTCTCTCAGAAGGAGCTGAACATGAGACAACAAAGGTGGTTGGAGTTTTAAGCCACTTATGATTTTGGAATAAAGTACACACTAGGGAAAGGCAACAAGGTTGCAGATGCGCTTAGTAGGAAGCATCAGAATGCAGTGTTAGCTATGATTGCAGAATGGTAGATTTGGAAGCCTTGATAGCTTGCAAAGTGCTGTGGAGATCCGAGGCTGGGTCTAATGGGGGATCTACTATATTGACTTGTTTAGAAGTCCGACCAGTATTAATTGAGAAGATTGCTTCTAAACCGGAAGAGGATCCAATGTTAGCTGAAAGGATTAGGAAATTAAAGGATGGTGACTTGAAAGATTTCTGTCTGACCAAAGTGGATGGTTAAGAAAGAAGGGTAGATTATGCGTTCCAGATGTGGGAGACATAAGGAAATAAGTCTTGGAGGAATACCGTCGTTTGAAGTTCACTATACATCTAGAAGGAACGAAGATGTATCAGGATATGAAAAGAAGTTTCTTTTGGGAAAGAATGAAGAGGGATGTTCGCTTATGGGTGAAACAATCTTTGAACCGTTTACAAGTGGAAGGCGAGCATCATAAGCCAAGTGGGTTGTTTCAGCCACAGGATATTCCAGTATGAAAGTGGGATTCTATTTCTATGTATTACATAGACGGGTAGCTAAGATCTAATAGAGGGAATTCTTAGTAATTTATCAAGAATGTGGTCAGACTACATCGAATTCTTAGCAGTATTGTTAGTGATAGAGATTCCTTATTCACTAGAGTGTTTTAGAGAAGTAGTTTAGGAACCAAGCTCAAGATGAGTACCGGTTACCATCCGCAGACAGATGGGTAAACGGACAGGGTTAACAAGGTCTTGTAGGACTTGTTACGAGCTTGTGTATTAGACTTCGGGGGATCAAGAGAAGACCACCTACACCCAATCGAGTTTCCGTATAACAATGGCTATCAAACTAGCATAGGGTTGGCACCGTTTAAAGCTTTATATGGAAGACCATGCAAGTCCCATGCATGTTGGTTAGAGACCGGAGATAGATTGGTCCTTAGTCCTAATTTGGTAAAAGAAGAGACGGAAAAGATTGAGCTGATAAGGGCGAGAACGAAGGGAGCTCGGTCTAAGAAGAAAAGCTATGTAGATAGAAGACGGAAAGATTTAGAATTCTCTGTTGGAGATCATGTTTTGGTCAAAGTATCGCAGACGAAAGGTGTTATCATGTTCGGGAAGTCAGGAAAGTTAGCACCGAGATTCGTAGGATTGTTTCTTTGTGACGCCCCACCTCTATACCCACGCTAGCCAAGAACACTACGGTGTAGTGCTGTCAACTAGCACGGAGAATAAGGCTGTTGAGGAGCGACCATCAATAGTTAGGCCTTATACTAGTATTGGTTATCTCAATGGGAGTGGTATATAAATATATTTTCTTTCATTTTCCATCTCTGATTTATTTTCTCCCATCGACATACCCCAATTCCAGTATAAAACGAACTACGATGGTTCGTAATGGTTTAGAACAGTAAATATAAAATATGAACACAGATAATATAGATGCGGAACACAGATGAAACAGAAAGTCATATATATATATATATAATAACTGATGTCAGTTACAATACATTCACACGGTACATATGATACAACTACAACAGTCGACTAAGGAAATTACATATACAAGTACATTAACGTATTTAATATACATGAACACATATCTTCCTATACAATTTTACAGACTATTACAAATGACTACGACTACTCCAAAAGATATGAAAGAACTTCATAGCTCTAGCAGCAACCCAAAGCAAAATATCTACAACCTGAAATACTCGGTCTGACCCGAGTATTAAATTCAAAAGAAAATAATACTCGGGTCAGTCGAATTCAAACTCAGTTATTAGTGCACAGAAGCAATAATAATAAAATAATGAATAGACGACAGTAATTAAACCAAATCAGAATGCAATTCAGAATATTGAATTGAAATAAACAAAAACAGTTCAAAACTTTTAAATATCAATTAAAATATTAAATCGAGTAGGGCTGCAGTACACGCACGTGTGCACTGCCTCGCCACTACAGCATATGGAATATGCAAAAGATCAATTAATCAAAACAAGATAGATATCATAAAACCATACCGTGTGGCTGCAGTTCACGCTTGCGTGCACTGCCGTGCCACTACAGTGATGATGTACCCATTGAATACCGTGTGGCAGCAGTTCACGCTTGCGTGCACTGCCGTGCCACTACAGTGATGATGTACCTAATGAATACCGACAGAAATCAAAAACTGCAGAGGTCAAGTTTGGACGACATAAATGCAAACCCAAATGTACACAATGGACGTACACTACTGGTTGCACATGAATAAAAATGAAACTGGGGTGCAACATGGAAAAATGAATCAGAGATGCAACGAGAAGCAATATAACTCAAATGAGCAAGTGCACAAGGCAGTGTGCAACATGAAGACACCACCGAATGAAGGTGAGAGCACCAATGAAATGGCACCACAGCACACATCAGAAAATGGGAGACTGCAACTGGTCTGCATCCAAAACACAAAGCAGAGGGATAGCTACAAAAATAGAAGGAGGGTGAGAGCACCAGGGGTATGGCACCACACACACAGACACAAGGGCAGACTGCAATTGAATTGCAGCCACCACAAGGTCAAATGCAAGCATGGACGTAAGTGCACAAAGCAATGTACACACTTCGCGATTACAAGGCAAGGCTGCAACAAGATTGCAGTCACAAGAAAGTCAACAACCAGCAACCAGACTGCATCAAGATGCACTGGTCACTCCTGAGTACAAATGCTCAAAGCATAGTGCTCACCAAGTCACAAACGAGCCTGAGGCTATAACTCAAGCAGTCAAACCAAGTCAAACTGTATACAAACAGTTCAACATGTCTCAAAGAGATAGTGGTAAAAATGCAAAATCAGTAATGCAAACAGAGGTGGCAAGACAATGAATGCAAAATGAGCTACATGAACAAACAAGTAAGTGTACACAATGAAACATACATAGGCAGTGCCCATATAAACATGTGTACAACAAACCATGTAGTGATACAGGATCGAGCAGTGAAGCAAAGGAACACTAACATCATTAAATGAAACAACATAATGCATCAATGAGACAAGACCAAAGTACAGGCAACATGAGACCTAAAGCTACTATGCTGGATGAATACAACAAGTCCAGATGGTATACATATCTGCAGTGACCAGTGAACAATCAATTGAGACTGGACAGTGCATAGATACAAATGACCACGAAGGCTTCAAAGTGATGATAAGGACTGATACAGATGCAAACAAACTGGAGTCACAGTGTAACTAGAACCAACAAGGTGAAGAACAACAATGTCTGCACACAAATGAAACCAGCAATAAATGCATACAAACCAGGTACAACTAAGTGCATCAGAGACCAGTGAACACAATACCAGGAATGCAACATTTCTACAACATACGTACAACATCAAAGTAAACCACCTGTACCAAAATGCTATGCACGAATAAACAAAGTAGACAGAGATGATATCACAAGGAACAAGTGCAATGCAAGGCCAAGTCTTAACCAAAAACAATGACAGGCCGAAACAATTCAAAGCAACAGTTAAAGTGTCGAAGACACAAACCCTGAACAAATTAAACCAAGACACTTTTCTTCTCAAAGTCAAGTTCAAGTTAAGGTCGTGAGATCGAAGTCAAAGCCACAAAGAACGAATCAGGCCATAATAAAAATCAACATCGATAAAATCAAGTCGAAGTCGAAGACCACGAAAACAAATGGCCAAGATAAAACAATATCAAATCAACATCGAATTGCAGAAACACTAGATTAAGAATGGATTAGATGTTAGTAAATTTAATTACTCACCTGGACGAGGCGACGACGAACTCACAAAGACGAGCGACATCGAAGCCCTAATTTTGGAGACGAGCGAAGACAAGAGCGAACGAGCGAGCGCCATTTATTTTGAAGCCCTAATTGGTGATGACGATCGATGGAGCACGCGGCCGCCACCATTTTCCTTTCGGTGGTTTTAGGTTTGCAAACGAACAAATAAGAAAAATGAATAAAAATTAAAAGGGGGATGGGTTATTTGTTTTGAGAATTAACACGGCATCAAAATTGATGGACCGAGATTTAATGCTAAAGCCCAAAATTCCTTTTTAACAATTTATAAAAGAATTTTAATTCAAATTTTAAAAACTTAAATTGGCAATAAGAGAAAATATTAATCGTTTAATGTCGATTATAAATCGACACGAAATACAGGGTTGTTACAGACTCCCCTCCTTAAAGAAATTGCGTCCTCGCAATCATAAGGAACAAACGGATAAAAGGTAACAACCATAAGAGCATATCATCACAAGATGAAGAAATTTGAAAAAGGAAGTTCAACATATAGAGCATGAGAGAGTAAGCTTGAACGTGTTTGCTCGATGAATTCTTTGGATTCCAAAGTGAAATTCATAGGATTTGAGAACCACTGAGCTTTCACGAGAAAAACATCTTTATTTCGAGGATGCTGAACCTCCGAAGCAATGATGTGAATAGAAGGTGGCTCGAGAATAAGAATAAGGATCGGAAATCCCAAAGGCATTTCCGTAATTGGAAGACGTGGGAAACGTCATAAATAGCAGAAAATTGAGTCGGTACACCGGCGTAATACAATATAAACGCCAAAGAAATCTTTTAATTTCATAAAAGAAATTCACAAATTATCAACAAAATCTAATTATCAATAGATAATTCAGAAATCTCAATCACAAATATTCGATTATTCAAAAACGATAATCAAATAAACAAGTATTCGATTATCAAAATCGAAAATCAATCTTAAATCACAAATATTTAATTATCACAAACGATAATTAAATCTCAAATCGCAAATGTTTAATTATCACAAACGATAATCAAACCACAAATATCTAATTATCACAAACGATAATTAGAAACAATAAATATCTGATTATCAAAAACGATAAATCAGAAATCATAAACATCCAATTATCAAAACGATAATCAGAAATTACCACAACGGTAATCAAATTTCAAATCACAAATATTTAATTATCACAATTGATAATCAAATCTCAAATCGCAAATGTTTAATTATCACAAATGATAATCAAACGACAAATATCTAATTATCACAAACGATAATTAGAAACAATAAATATCTGATTATCAAAAACGATGAATCAGAAATCATAAACATCCAATTATCAAAACGATAATCAGAAATTACCACAACGGTAATCAAATTTCAAATCACAAATATTTAATTATCACAAACGATAATTAAATCTCAAATCTCTGATTATCAAAAACGATAATCAAAAATCACAAATTTTCAATTAACGAGTCCGAAATTAACCGAAATAGCAAACGCACATGACCCATAACCACGAGTTTTACTAAATCGTTTAATTCACTTCATCGTTTCCTTGAAAGTGCAAAATTTGTGTATTTTAAATAAATAACATTTTACGTTCTCAAACGGACAAGTCCGGAATTAAGCGAATCAGTAAAAGAAAAAGGTCATAGTCCTCGATTTTTCTGAAACGTTTAATTCGCTTCCTCATTCTTTTGAAAGCGCAAATCGTAAAAAATTTGAAAACAATTTTGATTTATATTTTGAAATATTTTGAAGAATAACAAATTTCTAAAACACCTGATTAAAATAGCAATGTCAGTAGCAACTTCGACATACGTCAAAATTTCATCGAAATAATTGGCATCAAAATATAATACCAATGAATTTTCGTTCATCAAAAATGTCACAAGAATCTTCTCAAAGATAGAAAGGGATATCATACCCCTAAACTTGTATTCATAACAAGTCAATAACACAAGAATTCACCAATGCACAAGAATTGATAAAACTTATCATTAGAAATCACGAAAATTGGTGAAGCACAAATTCTAGAAATCTACACAAGAAATCCATAAATCACAAGATAAGAGTATGAGAACTCGAACGGGAGTATGAAAACTCAAACGGAGTATGAAAACTCGAACGGAGTATAAAAACTCAAACGGGGTATGAAAACTCGAACAGAGTATAAAAACTCAAACGGAGTATGAAAACTCGAACAGAGTATAAAAAACTCAAACGGAGTATGACATAGAATAAAAGATATGGCATAACATAAAATATCCATAATGACATACTACTATAAGTATGTAAATAATGATCAACAGGAGATCAACCGACATGAGGTATGGAATAAATATGAAATATCCATACTGGCATACTACTATAAGTATGTAAATAATGATCAACAGGAGATCAACCGATAAGAGATAATCAATATCACAAGAATCTTCTCAAAGATCCAAAGAGGTATCATACCCCAAATTTGTACTCATGACAAATCAATAACATATGAATTCACCAATGCACAAAAATAGGTGAAGCATAAAATTTCCAGAAATCAACATAAGGAATCTAGAAATCACAGAAAAAGGGAAAGAGGCCTATCACATGACGGTCCGAAGACCAAGGGGAGCTACCCCACATGTGTGAATGGAATCACACAGATTGAGGTCAAGACTAGCCATAAAGCAGAAAGGTATGTGTGAATGGAATCACACAAGTGGTGTCTAGTCTGACCATCAGAACAATCATCATGATCAACGAGGAGTGTCAATTACACTAAGCATGTGTGAATGGAATCACACAGATTGAGGTCAAGACTAACCAAAAAGCAAAAAGGTATGCGTGAGTGGAATCACACAAGTGGTGTCTAGTCTAACCTTGCAATGAAAGAGACATCGCGAAATTGCTAGTCTAATTCATAAAGCGATCATCAAGATCAACGAGAAGTGTCAATTACACTAAGCTAGTGAATATATAAGTTTAGCTTCATGTCCCATAACCACTAGCTTAACTTAAATATTTACGAACAAATTGTAGATCTTCACTAGAAAAATGTCACAAGTGGTTCAATCGAACAAGTCCAAAAATTAACCGACGAAGTAAACGCAAGCGTTTCATACCACTTGTTTTGCTAAGCCGTTTAATTAGATTTCTCATACGAGTGAAATAAAGGTGTGTATATACTAATAGATTGGAAAACGGTTTAGGAAAAGATTTTGATATTGAAAATAGAGTTGAAAGCATTTTGATAAAAGAGTTTTGATATTTACTACTAGTATTAAAACATTTATATTTTTAAAGTGACAAATCACAAAAATGATTGTAGAAACAATCAATCACAAGAATTCACATACGAAGACGTGAATAAAATCCAAAGAAATCGATACCGAATTCATCGAAGGGTATGTTCACAAAAATCCCGAAGAAATGGTCATCAAAGTTGCTAATAAATGATAGCAACAAATCGGGAAATTAACAAGAATCGATTAAATTTGGAAACCAAATAAATTCACTAAAATTCACATTCGAAGACGTGAATAAAATCCAAAGAATTCGATTCTTAAATCCATCAAAGTAGGAATATCCAAAAATTCCAGAAATAGAAGTTTTCAAAGTCGACAAAGATGACAACAACTAATCGGAAAAGAAGAATCGATTGACAAATGGAATAACGAAACAAAACAAGCATAAATGCATAAATGACTGCAACAAAAAATAAAAATCAAGTCAATGCCGAAGTCAACAATTAATGGCCATAATAGAGTACAAAACGATTCAACATCATCATCAAAGGACTCAACGGCAAACCAAGTCAGAGTCTCGTAAATCAAGAATTTAGAAATTTCTCAAAACAAAGTGACCGAAGTCGAATGGAAATCAAGCCGAGGAAAACATAAAATATCAAGTTCGGAATCGCTGAGATTCAAACAAAATAAATCATCGGCTAAATCAAATCAAAGCCGAAAGCACAAGAATCAAAATCAAATGCATATGAATAAGCGTTAGGAATTCATACCTAACAATCAAAGATAATCATTTGCAAATATGAGAGATAAAACGTCGACAAACAGTTGTAACACATGTACTATCTAAGTTATGTTTTATATTTGTTCTAAACCCCAGGCTCTGATACCAAGCTGTGACGCCCCACCTCTATACCCACGCTAGCCAAGAACACTACGGTGTAGTGCTGTCAACTAGCACGGAGAATAAGGCTGTTGAGGAGCGACCATCAATAGTTAGGCCTTATACTAGTATTGGTTATCTCAATGGGAGTGGTATATAAATATTTTTTCTTTCATTTTCCATCTCTGATTTATTTTCTCCCATCGACATACCCCAATTCCAGTATAAAACGAACTACGATGGTTCGTAATGGTTTAGAACAGTAAATATAAAATATCAACACAGATAATATAGATGCGGAACACAGATGAAACAGAAAGTCTCATATATATATATATATATATAATAACTGATGTCAGTTACAATACATTCACACGGTACATATGATACAACTACAACAGTCGACTAAGGAAATTACATATACCAGTACATTAACGTATTTAATATACATGAACACATATCTTCCTATACAATTTTACAGACTATTACAAATGACTACGACTACTCCAAAAGATATGAAAGAACTTCATAGCTCTAGCAGCAACCCAAAGCAGAATATCTACAACCTGAAATACTCGGTCTGACCCGAGTATTAAATTCAAAAGAAAATAATACTCGGGTCAGTCTATTTCAAACTCAGTTATTAGTGCACAGAAGCAATAATAATAAAATAATGAATAGACGACAGTAATTAAACCAAATCAGAATGCAATTCAGAATATTGAATTGAAATAAACAAAAACAGTTCAAAACTTTTAAATATCAATTAAAATATTAAATCGAGTAGGGCTGCAGTACACACACGCGTGCACTGCCTCGCCACTACAGCATATGGAATATGCAAAAGATCAATTAATCAAAACAAGATAGATATCATAAAACCATACCGTGTGGCTGCAGTTCACGCTTGCGTGCACTGCCGTGCCACTACAGTGATGATGTACCCATTGAATACCATGTGGCAGCAGTTCACGCTTGCGTGCACTGCCGTGCCACTACAGTGATGATATACCCAATGAATACCGACAGAAATAAAAAACTGCAGAGGTCAAGTTTGGACGACATAAATGCGAACCCAAATGTACACAATGGACGTACACTACTGGTTGCACATGAATAAAAATGAAACTGGGGTGCAACATGGAAAAATGAATCAGAGATGCAACGAGAAGCAATATAACTCAAATGAGCAAGTGCACAAGGCAGTGTGCAACATGAAGACACCACCGAATGAAGGTGAGAGCACCAATGAAATGGCACCACAGCACACATCAGAAAATGGGAGACTGCAACTGGTCTGCATCCAAAACACAAAGCAGAGGGACAGCTACAAAAATAGAAGGAGGGTGAGAGCACCAGGGGTATGGCACCACACACACAGACACAAGGGCAGACTGCAATTGAATTGCAGCCACCACAAGGTCAAATGCAAGCATGGACATAAGTGCACAAAGCAATGTACACACTTCGCGATTACAAGGCAACGCTGCAACAAGATTGCAGTCACAAGAAAGTCAACAACCAGCAACCAAACTGCATCAAGATGCACTGGTCACTCCTGAGTACAAATGCTCAAAGCATAGTGCTCACCAAATCACAAACGAGCCTGAGGCTATAACTCAAGCAGTCAAACCAAGTCAAACTGTATACAAACAGTTCAACATGTCTCAAAGAGATAGTGGTAAAAATGCAAAATCAGTAATGCAAACAGAGGTGGCAAGACAATGAATGCAAAATGAGCTACATGAACAAACAAGTAAGTGTACACAATGAAACATACATAGGCAGTGCCCATATAAACATGTGTACAACAAACCATGTAGCGATACAGGATCGAGCAGTGAAGCAAAGGAACACTAACATCATTAAATGAAACAACATAATGCATCAATGAGACAAGACCAAAGTACAGGCAACTTGAAACCTAAAGCTACTATGCTGGATGAATACAACAAGTCCAGATGGTATACATATCTGCAGTGACCAGTGAACAATCAATTGAGACTGGACAGTGCATAGATACAAATGACCACGAAGGCTTCAAAGTGATGATAAGGACTGATACAGATGCAAACAAACTGGAGTCACAGTGTAACTAGAATCAACAAGGTGAAGAACAACAATGTCTGCACACAAATGTAACCAGCAATAAATGCATACAAACCAGGTACAACTAAGTGCATCAGAGACCAGTGAACACAATACCAGGAATGCAACATTTCTACAACATACGTACAACATCAAAGTAAACCACCTGTACCAAAATGCTATGCACGAATAAACAAAGTAGACAGAGATGATATCACAAGGAACAAGTGCAATGCAAGACCAAGTCTTAACCAAAAACAATGACAGGCCGAAACAATTCAAAGCAACAGTTAAAGTGTTGAAGACACAAACCCTGAACAAATTAAACCAAGACACTTTTCTTCTCAAAGTCAAGTTCAAGTTAAGGTCGTGAGACCGAAGTCAAAGCCACAAAGAACGAATCAGGCCATAATAAAAATCAACATCGATAAAATCAAGTCGAAGTCGAAGACCACGAAAACAAATGGCCAAGATAAAACAATATCAAATCAACATCGAATTGCAGAAACACTAGATTAAGAATGGATTAGATGTCAGTAAATTTAATTACTCACCTGGACGAGGCGACGACGAACTCACAAAGACGAGCGACATCGAAGCCCTAATTTTGGAGACGAGCGAAGACAAGAGCGAACGAGCGAGCGCCATTTATTTTGAAGCCCTAATTGGTGATGACGATCGATGGAGCACGCGGCCGCCACCATTTTCCTTTCGGTGGTTTTAGGTTTGCAAACGAACAAATAAGAAAAATGAATAAAAATTAAAAAGGGGGATGGGTTATTTGTTTTGAGAATTAACACGGCATCAAAATTGATGGACCGAGATTTAATGCTAAAGCCCAAAATTCCTTTTTAACAATTTATAAAAGAATTTTAATTCAAATTTTAAAAACTTAAATTGGCAATAAGAGAAAATATTAATCGTTTAATGTCGATTATAAATCGACACGAAATACAGGGTTGTTACAGACTCCCCTCCTTAAAGAAATTGCGTCCTCGCAATCATAAGGAACAAACGGATAAAAGGTAACAACCATAAGAGCATATCATCACAAGATGAAGAAATTTGAAATAGGAAGTTCAACATATAGAGCATGAGAGAGTAAGCTTGAACGTGTTTGCTCGATGAATTCTCTGGATTCCAAAGTGAAATTCATAGGATTTGAGAACCACTGAGCTTTCACGAGAAAAACATCTTTATTTCGAGGATGCTGAACCTCCGAAGCAATGATGTGAATAGAAGGTGGCTCGAGAATAAGAATAAGGATCGGAAATCCCAAAGGCATTTCCGTAATTGGAAGACGTGGGAAACGTCATAAATAGCAGAAAATTGAGTCGGTACACCGGCGTAATACAATATAAACGCCAAAGAAATCTTTTAATTTCATAAAAGAAATTCACAAATTATCAACAAAATCTAATTATCAATAGATAATTCAGAAATCTCAATCACAAATATTCGATTATTCAAAAACGATAATCAAATCAACAAGTATTCGATTATCAAAATCCAAAATCAATCTTAAATCACAAATATTTAATTATCACAAACGATAATTAAATCTCAAATCGCAAATGTTTAATTATCACAAACGATAATCAAACCACAAATATCTAATTATCACAAACGATAATTAGAAACAATAAATATCTGATTATCAAAAACGATAAATCAGAAATCATAAACATCCAATTATCAAAACGATAATCAGAAATTACCACAACGGTAATCAAATTTCAAATCACAAATATTTGATTATCACAATTGATAATCAAATCTCAAATTGCAAATGTTTAATTATCACAAATGATAATCAAACGACAAATATCTAATTATCACAAACGATAATTAGAAACAATAAATATCTAATTATCAAAAACGATAAATCAGAAATCATAAACATCCAATTATCAAAACGATAATCAGAAATTACCACAACGGTAATCAAATTTCAAATCACAAATATTTAATTATCACAAACGATAATTAAATCTCAAATCTCTGATTATCAAAAACGATAATCAAAAATCACAAATTTTCAATTAACGAGTCCGAAATTAACCGAAATAGCAAACGCACATGACCCATAACCACGAGTTTTACTAAATCGTTTAATTCACTTCATCGTTTCCTTGAAAGTGCAAAATTTGTGTATTTTAAATAAATAACATTTTACGTTCTCAAACGGACAAGTCCGGAATTAAGCGAATCAGTAAAAGAAAGGGGTCATAGTCCTCGAATTTTCTGAAACGTTTAATTCGCTTCCTCATTCTTTTGAAAGCGCAAATCGTAAAAATTTTGAAAACAATTTTGATTTATATTTTGAAATATTTTGAAGAATAACAAATTTCTAAAACACGTGATTAAAATAGCAATGTCAGTAGCAACTTCGACATACGTCAAAATTTCATCGAAATAATTGGCATCAAAATATAATACCAATGAATTTTCGTTCATCAAAAATGTCACAAGAATCTTCTCAAAGATAGAAAGGGATATCATACCCTAAACTTGTATTCATAACAAGTCAATAACACAAGAATTCACCAATGCACAAGAATTGATAAAACTTATCAATAGAAATCACGAAAATTGGTGAAGCACAAATTCTAGAAATCTACACAAGAAATCCATAAATCACAAGATAAGAGTATGAGAACTCGAACGGGAGTATGAAAACTCAAACGGAGTATGAAAACTCGAACGGAGTATAAAAACTCAAACGGGGTATGAAAACTCGAACAGAGTATAAAAACTCAAACGGAGTATGAAAACTCGAACAGAGTATAAAAAACTCAAACGGAGTATGACATAGAATAAAAGATATGGCATAACATAAAATATCCATAATGACATACTACTATAAGTATGTAAATAATGATCAACAGGAGATCAACCGACATGAGGTATGGAATAAATATGAATATCCATACTGGCATACTACTATAAGTATGTAAATAATGATCAACAGGAGATCAACCGATAAGAGATAATCAATATCACAAGAATCTTCCCAAAGATCCAAAGAGGTATCATACCCCAAATTTGTACTCATGACAAATCAATAACATATGAATTCACCAATGCACAAAAATAGGTGAAGCATAAAATTTCCAGAAATCAACATAAGGAATCTAGAAATCACTGAAAAAGGGAAAGAGGCCTATCACATGACGGTCCGAAGACCAAGGGGAGCTACCCCACATGTGTGAATGGAATCACACAGATTGAGGTCAAGACTAACCAAAAAGCAGAAAGGTATGTGTGAATGGAATCACACAAGTGGTGTCTAGTCTGACCATCAGAACGATCATCATGATCAACGAGGAGTGTCAATTACACTAAGCATGTGTGAATGGAATCACACAGATTGAGGTCAAGACTAACCAAAAAGCAAAAAGGTATGCGTGAGTGGAATCACACAAGTGGTGTCTAGTCTAACCTTGCAATGAAAGAGACATCGCGAAATTGCTAGTCTAATTCATAAAGCGATCATCAAGATCAACGAGAAGTGTCAATTACACTAAGCTAGTGAATATTAAAGTTTAGCTTCATGTCCCATAACCACTAGCTTAACTTAAATATTTACGAACAAATTGTAGATCTTCACTAGAAAAATGTCACAAGTGGTTTAATCGAACAAGTCCAAAAATTAACCGACGAAGTAAACGCAAGCGTTTCATACCACTTGTTTTGCTAAGCCGTTTAATTAGATTTCTCATACGAGTGAAATAAAGGTGTGTATATACTAATAGATTGGAAAACGGTTTAGCAAAAGATTTTGATATTGAAAATAGAGTTGAAAGCATTTTGATAAAAGAGTTTTGATATTTACTACTAGTATTAAAACATTTATATTTTTAAAGTGACAAATCACAAAAATGATTGTAGAAACAATCAATCACAAGAATTCACATACGAAGACGTGAATAAAATCCAAAGAAATCGATACCGAATTCATCGAAGGGTATGTTCACAAAAATCCCGAAGAAATGGTCATCAAAGTTGCTAATAAATGATAGCAACAAATCGGGAAATTAACAAGAATCGATTAAATTTGGAAACCAAATAAATTCACTAAAATTCACATTCGAAGACGTGAATAAAATCCAAAGAATTCGATTCTTAAATCCATCAAAGTAGGAATATCCAAAAATTCCAGAAATAGAAGTTTTCAAAGTCGACAAAGATGACAACAACTAATCGGAAAAGAAGAATCGATTGACAAATGGAATAACGAAACAAAACAAGCATAAATGCATAAATGACTGCAACAAAAAATAAAAATCAAGTCAATGCCGAAGTCAACAATTAATGGCCATAATAGAGTACAAAACGATTCAACATCATCATCAAAGGACTCAACGGCAAACCAAGTCAGAGTCTCGTAAATCAAGAATTTAGAAATTTCTCAAAACAAAGTGACCGAAGTCGAATGGAAATCAAGCCGAGGAAAACATAAAATATCAAGTTCGGAATCGCTGAGATTCAAACAAAATCAATCATCGGCTAAATCAAATCAAAGCCGAAAGCACAAGAATCAAAATCAAATGCATATGAATAAGCGTTAGGAATTCATACCTAACAATCAAAGATAATCATTTGCAAATATGAGAGATAAAACGTCGACAAACAGTTGTAACACATGTACTATCTAAGTTATGTTTTATATTTGTTCTAAACCCCAGGCTCTGATACCAAGCTGTGACGCCCCACCTCTATACCCACGCTAGCCAAGAACACTACGGTATAGTGCTGTCAACTAGCACGGAGAATAAGGCTGTTGAGGAGCGACCATCAATAGTTAGGCCTTATACTAGTATTGGTTATCTCAATGGGAGTGGTATATAAATATATTTTCTTTCATTTTCCATCTCTGATTTATTTTCTCCCATCGACATACCCCAATTCCAGTATAAAATGAACTACGATGGTTCGTAATGGTTTAGAACAGTAAATATAAAATATCAACACAGATAATATAGATGCGGAACACAGATGAAACAGAAAGTCTCATATATATATATATATAATAACTGATGTCAGTTACAATACATTCACACGGTACATATGATACAACTACAACAGTCGACTAAGGAAATTACATATACAAGTACATTAACGTATTTAATATACATGAACACATATCTTCCTATACAATTTTACAGACTATTACAAATGACTACGACTACTCCAAAAGATATGAAAGAACTTCATAGCTCTAGCAGCAACCCAAAGCAGAATATCTACAACCTGAAATACTCGGTCTGACCCGAGTATTAAATTCAAAAGAAAATAATACTCGGGTCAGTCTAATCCAAACTCAGTTATTAGTGCACAGAAGCAATAATAATAAAATAATGAATAGACGACAGTAATTAAACCAAATCAGAATGCAATTCAGAATATTGAATTGAAATAAACAAAAACAGTTCAAAACTTTTAAATATCAATTAAAATATTAAATCGAGTAGGGCTGCAGTACACACACGCGTGCACTGCGTCGCCACTACAGCATATGGAATATGCAAAAGATCAATTAATCAAAACAAGATAGATATCATAAAACCATACCGTGTGGCTGCAGTTCACGCTTGCGTGCACTTCCGTGCCACTACAGTGATGATGTACCCATTGAATACCGTGTGGCAGCAGTTCACGCTTGCGTGCACTGCCGTGCCACTACAGTGATGATGTAACCAATGAATACCGACAGAAATCAAAAACTGTAGAGGTCAAGTTTGGACGACATAAATGCGAACCCAAATGTACACAATGGACGTACACTACTGGTTGCACATGAATAAAAATGAAACTGGGGTGCAACATGGAAAAATGAATCAGAGATGCAACGAGAAGCAATATAACTCAAATGAGCAAGTGCACAAGGCAGTGTGCAACATGAAGACACCGCCGAATGAAGGTGAGAGCATTAATGAAATGGCACCACAGCACACATCAGAAAACGGGAGACTGCAACTGGTCTGCATCCAAAACACAAAGCAGAGGGACAGCTACAAAAATAGAAGGAGGGTGAGAGCACCAGGGGTATGGCACCACACACACAGACACAAGGGCAGACTGCAATTGAATTGCAGCCACCACAAGGTCAAATGCAAGCATGGACATAAGTGCACAAAGCAATGTACACACTTCGCGATTACAAGGCAACGCTGCAACAAGATTGCAGTCACAAGAAAGTCAACAACCAACAACCAGACTGCATCAAGATGCACCGGTCACTCCTGAGTACAAATGCTCAAAGCATAGTGCTCACCAAATCACAAACGAGCCTGAGGCTATAACTCAAGCAGTCAAACCAAGTCAAACTGTATACAAACAGTTCAACATGTCTCAAAGAGATAGTGGTAAAAATGCAAAATCAGTAATGCAAACAGAGGTGGCAAGACAATGAATGCAAAATGAGCTACATGAACAAACAAGTAAGTGTACACAATGAAACATACATAGGCAGTGCCCATATAAACATGTGTACAACAAACCATGTAGTGATACAGGATCGAGCAGTGAAGCAAAGGAACACTAACATCATTAAATGAAACAGCATAATGCATCAATGAGACAAGACCAATGTACAGGCAACATGAGACCTAAAGCTACTATGCTGGATGAATACAACAAGTCCAGATGGTATACATATCTGCAGTGACCAGTGAACAATCAATTGAGACTGGACAGTGCATAGATACAAATGACCACGAAGGCTTCAAAGTGATGATAAGGACTGATACAGATGCAAACAAACTGGAGTCACAGTGTAACTAGAATCAACAAGGTGAAGAACAACAATGTCTGCACACAAATGAAACCAGCAATAAATGCATACAAACCAGGTACAACTAAGTGCATCAGAGACCAGTGAACACAATACCAGGAATGCAACATTTCTACAACATACGTACAACATCAAAGTAAACCACCTGTACCAAAATGCTATGCACGAATAAACAAAGTAGACAGAGATGATATCACAAGGAACAAGTGCAATGCAAGACCAAGTCTTAACCAAAAACAATGACAGGCCGAAACAATTCAAAGCAACAGTTAAAGTGTCGAAGACACAAACCCTGAACAAATTAAACCAAGACACTTTTCTTCTCAAAGTCAAGTTCAAGTTAAGGTCATGAGACCGAAGTCAAAGCCACAAAGAATGAATCAGGCCATAATAAAAATCAACATCGATAAAATCAAGTCGAAGTCGAAGACCACGAAAACAAATGGCCAAGATAAAACAATATCAAATCAACATTGAATTGCAGAAACACTAGATTAAGAATGGATTAGATGTGAGTAAATTTAATTACTCACCTGGACGAGGCGACGACGAACTCACAAAGACGAGCGACATCGAAGACCTAATTTTGGAGACGAGCGAAGACAAGAGCGAACGAGCGAGCACCATTTATTTTGAAGCCCTAATTGGTGATGACGATCGATGGAGCACGCGGCCGCCACCATTTTCCTTTCGGTGGTTTTAGGTTTGCAAACGAACAAATAAGAAAAATGAATAAAAATTAAAAAGGGGGATGGGTTATTTGTTTTGAGAATTAACACGACATCAAAATTGATGGACCGAGATTTAATGCTAAAGCCCAAAATTCCTTTTTAACAATTTATAAAAGAATTTTAATTCAAATTTTAAAAACTTAAATTGGCAATAAGAGAAAATATTAATCGTTTAATGTCGATTATAAATCGACACGAAATACAGGGTTGTTACATTCTTATTTTAAAGAGGATCGAGAAACTCGCATATAGAGTAGAGTTACCAAGTAGTTTGGCAGGAGTCCACTATGTTTTCCGTATATCTCATTTGAGGAAGTATATTAGGGATGTAGACATTACTACAGCGATGACTATGTTAGAAGATTTTGTGGTGGAAGTAGACATGACAATAATTAGGAAGCCTATCAGGATAGTTACGAGAGACGAGAAGAAACTGAGAAAAAATATAGTCAAATTAGTGAACTCCAGTAGAGTGGTGATTCTAGAGACTATACTTGGGAGACCGAGAGCATGATTAGAGATGCTTATTCTGATTTGGTTGATGGTACGTTTTATCTTTGATTATTTGATGTGTACCTAATCGTAATTTTGAGAATAAAATTCTTTAAGGAGGGAAGATTTTAACACCCCATATTTTTAGTGACATTATTTAGGAAATTTAATTGGTTGAATTAAATTAAATAATGTGGGATTGATTAATGGATTGAGATTTGTTAACTAATTAAGGGGTAGTCGTGCCTATATGTATAATGAACAAAGGAACTAAGATGGGAATAAGTTTAGCAAATATGGAAGGGCAAAGTGGGAAATATAATAAACTTATACCCTAAACCCTTAGGAAACAAAAAACACATGTTCATAATTTCTCAAGAAAAAATCTTTTAAGGCCGGCCATCATAAACAAGAGGAAGAAGATAAACGCCAAGATTCAAGAGAAGAATGAAATCAACTTAATCAAGATCAAATTTCAAATCCTTATACTCAAGCTAAGGTGAATAATTATTACATCTCATTTTCTTATGGTTTTCGGTTCTAAGGATAACCCGAATTGTTTTTGCATGATAATGCCATGTTTTGAATGATTAAATGTCTGCATATGCTTGTTGATGATTTATGAATGTTCATATTGATTTTTATGATATGTTTGATACGAAAACTCTATTAAATAAAATTCAATTGCCTTGCGAATTTAAATGTAGATCATAAAAAATAATTTGGAGATGAATTTCAATTTTCATAATTTTCTGAATTATTGTGGATTTTATATTAACTTTCTAGTGGAGAAAATGATTATTTAGGTTCTAAAATTATTTAGGGCAAAATAAATAATTATTTGCGTCTAAAATTCATATATGTTAAAGAATATTAAAATAGATTTTTTTTTGAAATTTCATAGATTTTATCCCAAGTGTTTTGATGAATATATAAAATTGTCTAAGGTATAGGACTTAAATGTTTTATATATCTAACTAAGGAGAATGGGTATTTTGTAAGATAAATTCATTGTTTATTTCTAAAAATATTGGCAGCACTTTTAAAAAAGATATTTAGCAACCAATCGATATTTGATAAGCGATAGCAAGTTAGTTAAAAAGTTTTCTCTTTTAACTTAAAAATGGAAATAACAAATTTTTAGAATGTTCCATTACTTTCAGCACTAGAGGTTCCGACTAGGATATTTCACCACGATGCTTTCGGAACCAATATGCATGGTATCAAGTTACTTGGTACGTAGTGTACTGGATAGAGGCGGAAGGTACGCAGACGAAACGTTGGGTTCCAAAGGGGTTGAAGTATGCCTTGTTTTGAAATGGAAGTTGCTCCTGCTTTGCTTTTGAAATAACCGAGTCAAGTGTTTTTAAAGAAAAGGTTTCGAATGGGTTGCCTTTTATATTTTAAGTAATTCTTTCGAAGGGGTCGAAACCCCTATCAACTGCCTTTCTACCTTTCGAAGTTAATGGTTTCGAAAGGTATATTTAGCCTTTAAAATTAGACACTTCTCAAATGCTTTCAAAGGGATAGTCTCGACACCATCACTTCTTTACTTAGGGATAGCTTTCGAAAGATAGGCTTTTGACTTAAATGGTTCATTGGCCCTTTTGTTCTTATTGAAGTATAACCTAATGGTTACGAAAGAGATGATCTAAGTGGTTTCGAAAGGTGGTTTTCCACATGTTTTAATTTGAACTAAAGTGCTTTCGAAAGGTTTGTGTTTCTAAAAGGTTTAATGCTTTCGAAAGGTTTTAAAAATGGTTTTGAAAGGGTGGTTCCCCAAGGATTTCAAAGGAGTTGAAGGTAATGTTTTCTGGTGGTTTCGAAAGGGTTGAAATGGAATGTTTTTTCCAAGGGTTTCTAAAGGCATGCTTTGAAGTGTTTTATGATATGAGGTCTAAGCTGTTAAAGCTTTCGAAAAAAAGGTTTCCAAAGGTTTCGAAAGGGTTTTAAGAATGGTTTCAAAAGGAAGGTTTGGCCTATCGCCTAAGATAAATGAGGGGTTTTACTTAGTTTCGAAAGAGATTTTTTCAATGGGTTTCCAAATTACTTTCCATAGAATCGAAAGGCATACTTTCATGTGTTTAAATGTTTTCATCAACTAAAGTTTGAGTGTGATGACCCAGAATTTTGGACAATATCAATTTAATAATCTGTATTTAAAATTAAATTGATTTTATAATTTTCTTTCATAATTGTAATTTAAATTGGCAAAGTTATTCTTTTAAAGGAAAATAAATATTTAATTGGTGAATTTTACCTTTTAAAAGTTAATAAATGTTTTCTATTTATAATGTATATGACATTTGTATATATTGTTAATAGAAAAGCTTTGGTGAATTTATTAAATAAAATCATGTTTTTGAATTCTAATATATATTTTGGTAATTTGAAATTATGATCAAAATTTAAAATAAAACTTTTCAAAGCTATTTTAAAAGTTAATTATTTAGTTCTAAATATTGAAGGTAAATCTTAATTGTTTAAAACATATATTTGCATAAATTTAGATTTTAAACAAAATTATTAAAAGGTTTTTTATTTTCTTTTTAAACATTGCTTGATAAATATGATTCAAAAGAGTGTGTGTGTCTGTGTGTGTATACAAGTTTAAAATACAATTTATAAATATATAGAAAGCGTATGATATACTAATTCATTTTGGTAATAGAAGCAATATGATATTTAAAATTGATAAATTGTTATTTTTAAACAGTATTAATAAATGTGGTAGATAAGTAGATTTTAAAAGAAAATTGAATTGTTATTTTTCAAAATTAAATGTGTTGTTATAACTTGATTTTAAATTAGATTTTTGAATTTAATTTGAATTTGCATTTCAATTTGAATTTAAAATTGAAATTTAAAAGGTAGATATTTTAAAATATTTGGATTTAAATTATATGTATAAGTTTTATTTATATATAATTGGTTTGGTTTATATTTTCTTTAAAGAAATATATATACACACACACACACACATTTAGATAAGAAATAGTAAATTAAGTAAAATCTTTTTATTTACATTAAAAATAAGCATTAATTATTAAAAAAGACAAGTATTAATATCTAAAGGCCTATTTATACAAGTGTTAGTTAATAAACTAAGGCATATGACAAATGGTAAGATGTGAAACATGTGTCATTTTTAATTTTTGATCTTTCTTTTATTTAAAATAAATCATTTTAGCCTATATAAACATGATTCCCTTCTCTTCTATCCCTTTTCTATCTTTATTTAGTTCAAAACTAAGAAAAACTCAACCTATAAAATTTCTCAACACCAAAATCTTAAAATTTATACTCCTCAAACCAGAAACAACTAATCAAATTCTTCGACCTGTTAATCATTTTCCAAGTCTATATTATTTTCCAAATCTATACCCTGTAGCTTCATTTTCAAAATCAAAATTTGTAGATCAATTTCCTCAAACCAGATCAAAATCTGTAATCCTTACACCCATAAATCAGAATCTGTACATTTTCAAAAACCAAAGCCTGAATTTCTTCAAATTTGAGATGAATCAAATCTGATAATCTATACCTCTTCAAACCAGAATATTTATGCAATACCATATAATCCGTTTGCAAGATAAAAACCCAAAACCTGATAACCATTTCAAAAGCAAGCAACTTCAATTTTAAATGCTAGTATTTTCTTCAACCTGGAATCAAATACTGCAAACCCTTTTCAAATCAAAGAGCCTACAAGCATTTTGTTCAAACTGAGTTTTTTAAAAAGCTAGCATGTAGTTTTTAACTTAAAGAAGCAAAGGCACTCTAATTTTTAAAGTTCAAAAGCTGGTTTCTAATCAAAAGTGCTCTGTTCATCATATTTCACTTGTGAGTAACATTCCTTTTTAAAAGTTTAAGTATCTGTAAATCTGTTGCAGTTTAATATCTGGAAATAAGTATGTTCTGTGTGATTATATATAAGTGAATTATCTGTGTATATGGATGTATAAAATGTGTGCATGTTGTTGCATATAAGTCTACATGTTCTTAGTTTTCAAAGCTAGGATTTTAAATCAAAATCCATTTCCTCTTAATCCAATCATTGTTAGTATTTAAGTTACAAACAAAACTTGTTTTTTTGAACATGAAGTAGGTTTAAAAATTTTAGTTAAGTTAAAATAAAACTTGACTGTCTTTGGAAACAAATAAGAACAGAGCAAAATTAGAATAAGTGAAATTTCAAACATACAAGTTTAATGTTTTAGGCATGTAATCTGAATCTCCATCCAGAAACATGATTTTTAAAACTAAAATCATAATTTTTAGCTTGAGCAAATCATAATTTTTAGCTTGAGGTTGAATGAGCAGTTTTAGGTTGATCAGATAAGGTGTTTTGGGTAGTTGCTGGTGATCTGGTTGATTTGAGGAGTCGTGGTTCAATATAGAGGTGGAAGGATGATCGGGAACTTCGGCAAAATTGTTAGAATGGTGATCGAGTGGCTGTGAAGGCGGTGGTGTTCAATTTAATCTGTAACCCTAGTTTTGGAAAGGCTGGAAGTTTTGTTCTTCACGGCAACCCCGGTGGATAGAGTTCATCAGAACTCGGGGAGATGGAAAAGGGGATGATGGCGAGGTCATGGCCGGAGGCGCTGACCCTCCGATGGTCAGAGATGCGAGAATGAGGTGGTTTCAGGCTTGATGGTTGTCCTAGGTTGGGCAGGAGTGCTCGAATTAAAATTTGAGGAAGAATTGATGATCTTTTGATCGTGATAGGGTGCGGGGATGATCGCCGTCTTGCTGGAGGCTTTGGTGATGACTGGAGATGGTCGGCGCCACCGTGCAAGTGCATGGTGCATTCTCTTGTGTCTGGTGAGGTCTGGAATTGAAGCAGAGAGGTACTCGAGTTTTTCTCGAGTCGTACGCGTGGATTGCTCGAAGTATTGTGGGATTTGACTTAGGGATTCAAAGTCTGGGTTCGGGTCACTTGTGTAGTTACAGGTTTTAAACCTGTCTGGTTTTTCGAAATTTAAAATGAATTTAAAATTTGAGAGCAAGATTTAAAACAGAGTTTTAAATCAACCTTTTAAGTATGGATTCAAATTTGTATCCTATTTTGAAATAAATAAAGTTTATAAAAAAATCAAGAGGTTTAAACAAGATTTACGGTTTAAAGCATATTTGTAATTAAAATAGTTTCCAAATAAACGTTTAAAACTTTATTTATATAAAATCCTTTTATAAAAAAATTCTTTAATATTGAATGGGAAGTTATATAAATTTATTTAACTTAAATATGCAAGTTAAATGATTACGTTATTTTTTTAAAGCTTGATTTTAAAATAAAATTAAGTAAATTAGTTCAAATCTTTCCTTATATAAGATTCTTTTATAAGTGATAAATGTTTCTTTACATTAGTTTAAGGGGGATTTGTAAATTGTTTAAATTTTGATAAGATAAATCATTTTTAAAATCTTAATTAAGAATGGAATTTAAAAGTTGATTAAAGGTGTAAAATGTTTTAAATACACATGTTAATGATAATGAGGACATTAATAAAAAGAAAAAAATGATGATTTATCATAAAGATAAATAAGATTTTTAATAATTAATTAGGTTAATAAGGCAATTAAAGGAGTACTTAATTAATTTGACTAATTAATTAATTAGCGATTCAGTTTAATTTATAATTAGAAAGAATTAATTAATTTATAATTAAAAATGATTAATTATAATTACTTAAGAAAATTAATTAAGGAATTGTTAATAGTTAATGAAGATCATTAACTAGGGATTTTTAGATAATTAATTAATGTGATTAATTTTAATAACTAATTATATTAATTTAAAGATAATCATTTGTGAAATTGTTTAAGAACAATTATTTAATGAAAGTAATTAAAGGGATTAATTACTCTATGTAATTAATTAAAGTAATGTGATTAGTTTAAGTTAATTAATTGGTTTAATTAGTTGAAAATAATAATTGGATGGTGGGTTAACTAAAATTACTTAGCGTAATTTATAAAGTATAATTACTTAGTGAAGTAATTAGTGGGTAATTACTAGATGTAATTAATTTGGAACGGTAGTAGTTTTGGGTTTAATTATATTGTGTAATTAATGTGAAGGATAATTACTTAGTGAAGTAATTAATAATTAATTACTTAGTGTGATTAATTTAGGAATTTATTAATAAAATTTATTTTGAAGTTAATAAAGAAGGTAATTAACTAAGGGTAATTAATTACTAAATGTGATTAATCGAGATTGACGAATGAATAAAGATTAATTAGAGATTAATTACTAAATATGATTATTAATTAATTAAGATGTAATTAAGGGATCATTAATTAATATAATTAATGATGTAATTAAGGGTTTATTAATTAAAGATAATTAATCAATAATGAGTGATTTTAAAGTAATTAATCAATTGTTATTAATTAGGAACTAATGTGATTAATTATAGTTAATTAATTAATGAAGTAATTAAAGGTTAATTACTGGAATTATTTAAGGATAATTAATTTGTGTAATTAAATAAAGGCTAATCACTTAATTTAATTAGAGAATAATTAATCAAGGATGATTAATTAAGATGGATAGTTAGAAGATGATCAATTAATTGATTTGTAATTAATTAATGGTAAGTAAGCAAGATTTATAGTGATGAAAGTAACTAATTTAATTTAATTTAAATTAATTAGAGGTAAAGTAATTAATTTAATTGATTTTAAATTAATTATAGATGGTGTGATTAATAGACCTTTGCTTATGGATGGCTGATTGATATTGAATGCCTTCAATGGTTTGATATCTCTGATATGAGATAGTGTTGATCTGTGATATTAGATGCTTGGGTTGAATTAAGATGATATGGATTATCTATTTGTGATGATGTGAATTATCTATCTGTATGAATATAGAAATAAATTGAATTGTTTTAACTTTAAAACAACTTGGCCTTAAAAGATGGCATTTTAGGTTTCGATGAGACCGGGATCGGGTTTCCAAATTTGGATATCCAAAAACCACATCGATCCAAATTAACGATAGGTCGTGAATCTCAAGTGGCAGAGTGCAAGGGTTATTATCGTTAACTCAGAGGGTGATTCCAAAATGAGTGTAACAAGATAATGCCTTCGGTTTCGTTCGAACCCAGAATGAACTTGTATGGATTGAATGCTTTCAGAACATAGTCAGGTGGACGATGAGCATTCTAAGAGATGTGCTCTCTAAAGGTAATCGTAGCCTCAAGCCTCATCAACCGGGAATGGCTAAAACAGGGGAGGTGCAGCAAGGCTAAGTGGGTAGCACCCAAGTAGGACATGATCTTCCTCTGTCTAGCAGTCCCTTTTTATTCGGCTGTGTGGGCAGTTGGTTGCAAACAGCTGCGGGGTTTCTTGTTCGGGACTATCAAGTAAGGGATGGTTCTGGCCTTATGTTGTAGGGGATTGGGAGTAATCATCGGACGGTGATCTAGGCCACGTACTCTGACGGGCGCTACCCAGTAGCCCTGACATTGATGGAAACCTATTATTTCTATGTGCCTTTACGGTTTTGATTGTATACCTATGTATGCTGGAATTTAATAAATGTAACAATTTCGGCTATTTCTTATTTACTCGAAAACCCTAGACCCTATTATAATATCACTGGATTTCCTATCAAATGTTTTGGTTATCGTAAGGTAAAAACTTTTCCATGTTTATATGCGGGAAGTCTTACGAGATACCTTTTGTTTTCAAAGGTTTTTCAAAGTTAAGCAACTTTAACATGTTTCTCACACCAGAGCCATGTCTGACCCGGAGTTTATATTCTATTTTTTTAAACCCTTGGGTAATCAAATTTTTACGAGTAGCCAAGGGATTCAGGTTAGCTTTGAAGAATTATGGAGGAGCAATGGAGCAGGAGGCTTCAGCGCCTGTAGATATATATAGTGTTCCGCTGTGTTGATCTTTGAGTCATTTTTGAGTTGTATTTTGAGTTGTAATAACTAGACAGGTGTTTATAACTGTCTAGAATGTGATGTATAATCTGTGTAACTCTGATAGATGTTATATACTTTGTAATATTTATGTGATTAATATAATTTATTCATTCCGCTGTTAAGATTCTTATGTTGTTTCTTTCTTTCTTCTCTATCTTTCTCTTTTTCTGTCCCTTTCTTTCTTAATGATGATGCGTCTTTCTGTGGAGTGAAAGGCGGGTCCTCTCAGTTGGTAACGGAGCGCTAGGTTGAGTGAATACTAGGCTTTGGAGTGATTTCTTTCTTGAGAGCGTATTTGTAATTTTGATATATACATACATATATACATATATATATATATATATATATATTTCTACCTATTTATTGGGTTACCTGTACAGGTTTTCCAATATAAGCTATAGAGGTAGGAAGCGTAGTGTTGTGTGTAGCACGACTACCAATGGAGAGAGTCTGAGTGTTGAGGCTGGAAGTATCTGCCGAGACTGTAGACCCAATACCGTCTCGAGTAAGCTTTGTTGTGGTGCAAGGATTTCACCAATCACTAAAGGAAGTCTTTTTGAGGTTCAGAGTCCCTCTTTGAAGTGCGAATTTGGTAGAGTATGGTTTGGATTTGTTGGATTGAGCAGAAGCGTGTGATGGTATCTTGGCAACTTCCGGAAGAAGCAGCTGCGTGATGAGATGCAGTAACTATGGATGTTCCCGACGATGTTTCTTTTGGAGCAAGTTTTAAGAAACTATGTCTGCATCGGAGATGAGGCTAGGCTCAGCAGGGTGTTTGTGTTTGGCTTTGAGGTTCGAAGAGCTTTGGGTTAGGAAGTATTTAGCATCAGTGGCAGCGTTGTAGCTCGGAGATGTCCTGTGTGCTAGTAGGAAGGTCATCTAGTTAGGCATTTACTAGAAATGGAAGTCAAAAGCAGCAGAGTGGATCCATTTCTTCGATGGATTGGCTAGATTAGTATAAGCTGTTCTGATTGGTAAAGAGAGAATAGTTTCTTTGGATATAGTCTGGGATGATCGCAAAAGTGACTTGCGATAATTGAGAGTTCTCTTGGGTATCTTTTGATTGGAATCAAGGCGTCTCTAGGGTATGGAAGTTATCAGAGGTTTGGAGAAGTAGCTCAGAATTTGGTGGAACTTCTGAGTTTTTTTTTTTGTGGATTTGATGAACCGTGTCTTCTGGGTTGTATCGGTCAAGTTTGTGCTCGTGTTCTTCATCATCATTCTCATATCATAATTGCGCAGCGGAAGCGAGGTAGCAGCTGTTCTAGAGTGGAAACAACCGGGAAGTTGCAGTGTTTTGGATTAGAGGATTTCTACAGGAAATTTTCCAAGATCTGAAAGCAGTATTGGCAAGTCCACTTGTTTGTCTTTTCCGGATAAGAGACGTTATTTTCCTATTGAAGATAGTAGGTTTGTGTTCTTGAGTATGGTTGATCTTGAGAGAATCATTTATTGGATTGTTTTGGTCCAATTTGTTTCTAGAAGCATCGACGGAGGTTGAGCTGATCAGGAAAGATGAAGGCAGCCCAAGATCGTCAGAAGAGCTTTGTGGATAAGAGACGGAGGAATTTGGATTTTAAGGTCGGAGATTTGATTTTGGATAAATTTCTCCGATCAAAGGAGCTATAATTTTGGGTTAGTTTAGGAGGCCTACTCCGAGGTATTGGATCTTTCTGAGTTCTGGTAAGAATAAGTGCCAGGGTTTTCAAGATTGAATTACCAGTTTGGAAGACAGGGATTCAATGTGTTTCACGAATTTCTGATTGAGTACGTGTCTGATCTATCTCTGGTTGTGAAACCAGCAGTTCAGGAGGATTTGGTAGTTGAGCTGGACTTGTCTGAGGTCTGATATCATGTTCAGTTTTGTAGATCTAGATGAGTAGGAGCTCCGTAGCTTAGTAGTGTAGATTGTTTGGATTTAGTAGAGCGAGTATTCCAGCGTTTATAACTGGGAAACTCTAGATAATATTAGGAAGATTTATCCTGATTTGTGTTAGGATAGTCAGATGTGTTTGATTGAGTGAATTGGTTACTAGGGTTGTTAGCATATGTTTGATAATATATGCTTGTGGTTTAAATTAAAATCTTTGATGGGTTATTAAATTACCTTTGATTTTAAATTTCGGGGACGAAATTCTTTTAAGGGAGTATGAATGTTATGACCCGAAATTTGGGCAAATATCAATTTAATAATCTGTATTAAAAATTAAATTGATTTTATAATTTTCTTTCATAATTGTAACTTAAATTTGCAAATTTATTCTTTTAAAGGCAAATAATTATTTAATTGGTGAATTTTATCTTTTAAAGTTAATAAAATGTTCTCTATTTACAATGTATATATACATTTGTATATATTGTTAATAGAAAAGCTTTGGTGAATTTAATAGATAAAATCATGTTTTTAAATTCTAATATATATTTTGGTAATTTGGAAACTATAATTTAAAATTTAAAATTTAAAATAAAACTTTTCAAAGCCATTTTAAAAGTAAATTATTTAGTCTAAATATTTAAGGTAAATGTTAATTGTTTAAAACATATTTTTGCATAAATTTAGGTTTTAAATAAAATTAATAAAAAGATTTTTTTATTTTCTTTTTAAATATTGCTTGATAAATATGATTTAAAAGTGTATATATAAGTTTAAAATACAATTTATAAATATATAGAAAGCGTATGATATATTAATTCATTTTAGTAATAGAAGTAATATGATATTTAATATTGATAAATTGTTATTTTTAAACAACATTAATAAATGTGTTAGATAAGTAGATTTTAAAAGAAAATTGAATTGTTATTTTCAAAATTTAATGTTGTTAGAACTTGATTTCAAATTATATTATTAAATTTTATTTGAATTTGAATTTGAATTTAAAACTGAAATTTAAAAGGTAGATATTTTAAAATGTTTGGATTTAAATTATATGTATAAGTTTTTATTTATATATAATTGGTTTTGTTTATATTTTCTTTACAGAAATATGTATATACATTTAGTTAAGAAATAGTAAATTAAGTAAACTTTTTATTTACATTAAAAATAAGTACTAATTACTTAAAAAGACAAGTGTTAATATCTAAAGGCTTATTTATACAAGTGTTAGTCAATAAACGAAGGCACATGACAAATTGTAAGATGTGAAACATGTGTCATTTTTAATTTTTCTTTTATTTAAAATAAATCATTTTAGCCTATGTAAACATGCTTCCCTTCTCTTTTATCCCTTTTCTTTCTTTCTTTAGTTCAAAAATGAGAAAAAACTCAACCTGTAAAATTTCTCAACACAAAAATCTGAAAATTTATACTCCTTAAACCAAAAAAACTAATCAGATTCTTCAACCTGTTAATTGTTTTCCAAATCTATATCCTATAGCTTCATTTTGAAAATCAAAATTTGTAAATCAATTTCATCAAACCAGATCAAAATCTGTAATCCATACCTCCACAAACCAGAATCTGTACATTTTCAAAAATCAAAGCCTGAATTTCTTCAAATCTGAGATGTATCAAATCTGATAATCTGTACCTCTTCAAACCAGAAAATTTATGCAATACCCTGCAATACATTTGCAAGATAAAAACTAGAAACCTGATAACCATTTTCAAAAGCAAGCAACTTCAATTTTTTAAGCAAGTATTTTCTTCAACCTGGAATCAAATACTACAAGCCCTTTTCAAATCAAAGAGCATACATGCATTTTGTTCCAACTGAGTTTTTTCAAAAGCAAGCATGCAGTTTTTAACTTAAAGAAGCAAAGTCACTCAAATTTTTAAAGTTCAAAAGCTAGTTTCTAATCAAAAGTGCTATGTTCATCATATTTCACTGGTGAGTAACATTGCTTTTAAAAGTTTAAGTATCTATAAATCTGTTGTAGGTTAATATCCGGAAATAAATATGTTCTGTGTGATTATATATAAGTGAATTATCTCTGTATATGGATGTATAGAATGTGTGCATGATGTTGCATCTGAGTTTACATGTTCTTAGTTTTTAAAGCAATCATAATCCATTTCTCTTAATCCAGTCATTGTTAGTATTTAAGTTACAAACAAAACTTGTTTGTTTGAACATAGAGTAGGTTTAAAAAATTTAATGAAGTTAAAATAAAACTTGAATGTCCCTGGAAACAAATAAGAATTGAGCAAAATTAGAATAAGTGAAATTCCAAACATACAAGTTTAATGTTTTAGGCATGTAATCTGAATCTTCATCCAGAAAAATGATTTTTAAAAATAAAATCATAATTTTTAGCTTGAGGTTGAATGAGCAGTTTGCGGTTGACCAGATAAGGTGTTTTGGGTAGTCTTTGGTGATCTGGTTGATCTGGGGAGTCATGGTTCAATCTGGAGGTGGAAGGATGATCGGGGACTTCGGCAAAATTGTTAGAATGGTGATCGAGTGGCTGTGAAGGCGGTGGTGTTCGATTTAATCCGTGACCCTATTTTTGGAAAGGCTGGAAGTTTTGTTCCTCACGACAACCCTAGTGGATCGAATTCATCAAAACTCGGGGAGATGGAAAAGGGGATGATAGCGAAGTCGCGGCCGAATGCGCTGACCCTCCGATGGTCGGAGGCGCGATAATGAGGTGGTTTCAGGTTTGATGGTTGTCCCAGGTTGGGTTGAATGCTCGAATTAAAATTCGATGAAGAATTGATGATCTATTGATCGTGATAGGATGCGAGGATGATCGTCGTCTTGCTGGAGGCTTTGGTGATGATCGGAGATGGTCGGCGCCACCGTGCATGTGCCCAGTGCATTCTCTTGTATCTGGTGAAGTATGGAATTGAAGTAGAGAGGTTCTCGAGTTTTTCTCAAGTCGTACGCGTGAGTTATTTGAAGTTTGTGGGATTTGACTCGGGGATTCAAAGTTTGGGTTCGGGTCACTTGTGTGGTTACAGGTTTTAAACCTGTCTGGTTTTTCAAAATTTAAAATGAATTTAATATTCAAAAACAAGAATTTAAACAGTGTTCTAAATCAAATTTTTAAGTATCCAAATAAATGTTCAAAACTTTATTTATATAAAATTCTTTTATAAAAGTTTTCTTTAATATTGAATAGGAAGTTATATAAATTTGTTTAACTTAAATATGCAAGTTAAATGATTATGTTATTTTTTTTAAAGCTTGATTTTAAAATAAAATTAAGTACACTGGTTCAAATATTTCCTTATACAAGATTATTTTATACGTGATAAATGTTTCTTTACATTAGTTTAAGAGGGGTTTGTAAATTGTTTTAAATTTTGATAAGATAAATCATTTTTCAAATCTTAATTAAAAATGGAATTTAAAAATTGATTAAAGGTGTAAAATGTTTTAAATACACATGTTAATGATAATCAGGACATTAATAAAAAGAAAAAAAATGATGATTTATCTTAAAGATAAATAAGGTTTTTAATAATTAATTAGGTTATTAAGGCAATTGAAGGAGTAATTAATTAATTTGACTAATTAAGTAGTGATTTAGAGTAATTTATAATTAGAAGGAATTAATTAATTTATAATTAAAAATGATTAATTATAATTACTTAAGAAAAGTAATTAAGGAATTGTTAATAGTTAATAAAGATCATTAACCAGGGATTATCTAATAATTAATCAATGTGATTAATTTTAAAAATTAATTATATTAATTAACTAAACATAATCATTTGTGAAATTGTTTAAGAATAATTACTTAATGAAAGTAATTAAAGGGATTAATTACTCAATGTAATTAATCAAATTAAAGTGATTAGTTTAAGTTAATTAGTTAGTTTAATTAATTTAAAATGATAATTGGATGGTGGGTTAAGTAAAATTACTTAGTGTAATTTATAATGTATAATTACATAGTGAAGTAATCAGTGGGTAATTACTGGATGTAATTAATTGGAAATGGTAGTAGTTTTGGGTTTAATTATTTTGCATAATTAATGTGAAGGATAATTACTTAGTGAAGTAATTAATAATTAATTACTTAGTGTAATCAATTTAGGAATTTATTAATAAAATTTATTTTGAAGTTAATAAAGTAGATAATTATTAAGGGTAATTAATTACTAAATGTGATTAATCAAGAATGATAAGTGAATAAAAATTAATTAGAGATTAATTATTAAATATGATTATTAATTAATTAACATGTAATTAAGGGATCATTAATTAATATAATTAATGATGTAATTAAGGGTTGACTAATTAATGATAATTGATCAATAATGAGTGATTTGAAAGTAATTAATTAATTGTAATTAATTAAGAATTAATATGATTAATTATAGTTAATTAATTAATGAAGTAATTAAAGGTTAATTACCGGAATTGTTTAAGGATAATTAATTTGTGTAAATAATTAAAGGCTAATTACTTAATGTAATTAGAGAATAATTAATCAAGGATGATTAATTAAGATGGATAATTAGAAGATGGTCAATTAATTGATTTGTAATTAATTTATGGTAAGTAAGCAAGATTTATAGTGAGGAAAGTAATTAATTTAATTTATTTTAGATTAATTAGAGATGAAGTAATTAATTTAATTCATTTTAAATTAATTACAGATGGTGTGATTAATAGATCTTTGCTTATGGATGGCTGATTGATATTGAATGTCTTGAATGGTTTGATATCTTTGATATGAGATATGTGTTGATCTATGATATTAGATGCTTGTTTTGAATTGAGATGATATGGATTACCTATTTGTGATGATGTGAATTATCTATCTGTGTGAATATAGATAATAACTTAACTTATTTTAACTTTAAAACAACTTGGCCTTAAAAGATGGCGTTTTGGATTTCGATGAGAGTAGGATCGGGTTTTCGAATTTGGATATCCGAAAACCACATCGATCCAAATTAGCGATAGGTCGTGAATCTCAAGTGAAGATGAAGATTCAGAGTGCAAGGGTTGTTGTCGTTAACTCTGAGGGTGATTCCAAAATGAATGTAACGAGATAATGCCTTCAGTTTCGTTCGAACCCGAAACGAACTTGTATGGATTGAATGCTTTCAGAACATTGTCAGGTGGACGAAGAGCATTCTAAGAGATGTGTTCTCTGAAGGTAATGGTAGCCTCAAGCCTCATCAACTGGGAATGGCTAAAACAGTGGAGGTGCAGCAAGGCTAAGTAGGTAGCACCCAAGTAGGACAAGATCTTCCCCTGTCTAGAAGTCTCTTTTTATTCGACTGTGTGGGCAGTTGGTTGCAAACAACTGCGGGGTTGTCTCGTTCTGGACTATCCAGTAAGGGATGGTTCCAGCCTTGTGTTGCAGGGGACTGGGAGTAATCCTCGGTACGGTGATCTAGGCCACGAACTGTGATGGGCGGTACCCCAATATCCCTGCCATTGATGGAAAACCATTCTTCCTACGTGCCTTTACATTTTTGATTATATACCTATGTATGCTGGAATTTAATAAATGTAGCAATTTCGGCTATTTCTTATTTACTTGAAAACCTAGATCCTATTATAATATCACTGGATTTTCTATCAAACGTTTTGGTTATCGAAAGGTAAAAACTTTTTCGTGTTTATGTGCGTGAAGTCTTAGGAGATACCTTTTGTTTTCAAAGGTTTTTCAAAGTTAAGCAACTTTAACCTGTTACTCACACCAGACCCGTGTCTGACCTGGAGTTTATCTTTTGTTTTCTTAAAATCTTGGTTGCTCAAGTTTTTATGAGTAGCCAAGGGATTCAGTTTGGCTTTGATGAATTCTGAAGGAGCAATGGAGCAGGAGGCTTCAGCGTTTGTAGATATATATAGTGTTCCGCTGTGTTGATCTCTGAGTCATTGTTTGAGTTGTATTTTGAATTGTAATAACTAGACAAGTGTTTATAACTATCTAGAATGCGATGTATAATCTGTGTAACTCTGATAGATGTTATATACTATGTACTATTTATGTGATTAATATAATTTATTCATTCCGCTGTTAAGATTTTGATGTTGTTTCTTTCTTTCTTCTTTATCTTTCTCTTTTTCTATCCCTTTCTTTCTTAATGATGATACTTCTTTCTGTGGAGTGAAAGGCGGGTCGTCTCATTGACTAAAGTGTGTGTGTACATATATAACATGGCAAGGTGATCTTGAGTAAATCATAGAGCATATGTATTTCCTTGTGTGAGTTTGATTTAAAGGTTTTAAATCATTTTAAAAAGGTTTTGAAGGAAAATTATGGGAAAGGACCCCTAAGTAAAATGACTCAGACATTACAATACTATATGGGACTGGTATAGGGTCGTGCCCTATACACTAGCTGTTGGCCCCAGCTAATTTAGTCTCAAATTCCAATGTGTAGGGCTTTGTCATAGATAAGACTAAAATTATGATTACACACAGAATGGAATATATATTTGTATACAGATAGGTTATTAGTGAGCCCGCAAAACCATTAGGATTAGGTGAACCTGGGAGATGTTATGTTAGGGACAGACTGTCTAGAAGAGAAGTATTTAATAGATAGTTAAGAACAAACCATCCAAAAGTTAATGTCTAACAGACGTTAGATAAATTTTACTTATATTGTTTGGTAGGCCCGAGTCAGCAAAAGGTTAATAGTCAACCAAACAAAACTAAATTTTTCAACAGATAGTTCTCTTATTACCTAATATGTATGTTTAAATAATAATTCTTTACGGTTTTAAGCAGTTTTGGTTATAGGATTATGATATGCAAAAGATATGTTTTAAAAGGATGTTAATGAGGGGAAACACGTTTCGCTAAGCAGCGTGGTTTCACTTTACATTAAATAACCAAGATGTATAGTATTTTTCACACTAGGCTTTATGCCTGACTCGAAGTTTATGTTTTTCCCCTTAAACTCTTGGGTGCTTAAATTGATTCTAGTAGGCTGAGGGTTGAGGTTTTTTAGCTTTTTAGTAGGATGTCGAATAAAGCTACCGGAGGTGAGCAGGAGGCTAACAAATAGCTTTTTAGGAGTTGTAGTTCTTTGTTTTGTGTTGATTTCTGTTGTGTATTAAATTGACTATGACTTTGATCAACCAATGGGACATATTCACATGTTGCTCTTGGTGTACTTTGTAATAATTATATTTGACCTTTGCCTGGTAAACGTGTTAGGATTATGTAATTTGAATATAGAACATATGTTTTGAAATGTAATGGAAAATTCTGTTTTGAAATCTGTGATTTGTTACATATTTTAGTGCTTATGATATTATAGAGACCATTAACCTAGCTGTATTTAATCGTCGAAAGTTAATACTATAGATGACTGCAGCATCTGTAGCGCTTAGTTTTGGACCTCTAGATAGGTGATGTTACATAACGGCAGCAACTTCGTTCTCTAACATTGGAGTTGTCTCCGGTGTCATTTTCGGGTTTAGGCTGGTAAGAATGCAAATGTACTTACTATTTGGACAATTGAAGAATATACGATTTATTGATTCTATTATATTTGAACATAGTATGCATTTCATATCCATGTTCGTATTTTGTCTTTGCATTCATTCTTTAGTACTTAATCGATTTTTGATAGCCTTGTATGTGTAGAAAGACATTTTTGCGCTATTTTCACCATGCCACACTAATGTTGCGTGCTGTTGAATTTGTTCTTGTTGTCTAACCTTTTCCCAAGCTTTATATTGTAAAATTACCTCCATCGCACCATTCATAAAAGTCTACATCTGTCCTATTACTTATCTACACTTAGTTAAATAATGATGCTACCTCTCTAATAGCAATGTTTAATGTAGGGTTAAACTGCCATTCTATAGTATTTCTTCCACCTTGATGTAAGACAATCCAATAATATATAGCCATCATTCCCTAACATATCCGCTAAACATCTACTATTAATCTATGATTCATTCCATAGAGAATTATCATGGTCATCAATTATGAATTCGTTAAAAAATTTAACGTCCACTTGTCTTAGCCGTAGTATATTTTCCATGAGCGAGATGCATTATTATCTATTTTAACAGTCCAAAAATGCTTACCACTATGACATTTTCCTTTCATCTACTTCGTTCAAAGATTTTTCCTTGTTAGAAGTATCAATGTTAGCTTCAAGCATGCTGCCTTCATTATTTTTTATGGCCTATTCCCACTTCCATCTTTGGTTTACATAGTGAATTTTGTGCGACCTTATGTCCTACTACCTACCTATAAAAGAATTTGAACATAGATTGTCAATTTTCGCAATTGTTTATTTAGTGATTTGGTAAATAAGCACCCAATACAATGCAATAGGGGTTATTACTGTGTGATGGAGTTATGCTCTTCCTACAAAACTTAACAATTGTGAATCCCGCCCGCCTATTTTTGTTTGTATTCTTTGTACCAGGTTACCATATTGGGAATAATGCAAGAAAGTGAAAGATAAAAGAACATCAAGGTAAGTAATAGGTAATGTACCCTCTTCAAACCCTGGACCTTCTATTATTTGCTCTTTTCTTATTGCATATTGGCTGGGGGAAAATTCTAGTCTTCATTGTGTTGGCATTTAAACCTGCCACGCTACTTAGCTTGTCAAAAAATTATTGTCGAGCTGCTACATTAGTAGTTTTTCCAAACATCGTTAGGTCATCAACATATAATAGATGTGTTATCACTGGTTTATTTGAGCTTGCTGGTTTAGTCACGTTCGTTTCATATGATTCATTCATTAAATATGAGAAATACTCCATTTTAATAGTAAATAACTATATAGGTAATAGATCTCCTTGTCTAAGATCGCTATTGCTTGTGATAAATCCTTTCGAGATTCATTGTAGGAGTATAGAGAAAGTAGGAGAGTTAAAACACTTATATATCGCATTTATAAAATGTGTTGGAATCGCATCTTTTGCATTACATAACAGATAAGTTGTCCATTTATTTGACCACCTAGACACACACACACACTCATATGTAATGATTGTATACCTCGAGTACATGGATCGTATTGTATGCGTACATGAAGTCAAGACGACTAAGTTAAAATAGTAGAAATAACATGTAATGGAAGGCAATCGATATAACGACTGTTACAATAAAGTATGTAATTAGTAGTCACCAGAATGTTGTTCTAACCTCCTTAATTCAACACACATGATAGATTTAAGAGAGCAAGTACTGGTACAAGGCGGAAGTGGTGGAAGGGCAGATTTCTTTATGCATGCTCGACACTGACAAGAGTACTAGATACCAAAGACATTAATCTTGGTCGGTAATTATATGTTTTATTGTACTTCACTATTCTGCTGTGTGGTTTTATGTAACAACCTAGCTTTTTAGACATTTTAAGAAGACACACATGCCATACTCAAACAATTCAAAAAAGTAGATTGTTATGGGGTAAATATGAAAAAGAGAAAGAAATAAAACAAATACAGAATCTCGCAGCGGAGTGACAAAATATAATAATCAAATAAAAACTCATGAAGCTGTTTCATAATACATTTGACTATTCTTTTACAACACAAAATCAGAGTTACAGAAAACAGGAAGAAACGAATAAACAAATGCAGCGGAACGACATGATGCAGTGGAATAAATATGATAATTAATAAGAGTACAAATCTTTGTCTTCATCCTCCAGAAATAAGGACTTCAACCCTGAAATGCTCAGGCTGACCTGAGTGAATTGTAAAGACAAAACACTCAAGTCGGAACTAAAAGATCTTATGTAAGTTAAATCATCCATAAATAAATACGAGTGTAGCGGCGTTGGAAATGTTTACGGGGTTTGACATTCCTATCCAGTGTCTTACGTGGGTGCAAAAACTTAAGAAACGTTGTGGGTTTACATCTCCTAAGGATCCGTTAAACTATCTACTATGTAGTATAATACGCTATTATACTATGTCTGCAATAAAGTAAAAGTATTAAAATAGCATTAAGGCATTACGCATATCCCCTTTAACACATTTTATATATTCCGATAGTCTATACAGTACCATACGCTCCTCCGAGAGGTATACCCAGAGGGCACTCCATAGATACGGTACAAAACAAACTCATAGAAGACGCGATAAGGCATGTGAACATGGCACTCGAGGCAATGCCAGGGTAGATATACCAATTGTGGATTCGGACTGGTGGTAACGCATAGCAGCTACTATCGCCCACATTGAAACACATTCCCAAATCAAATCAAGGGGTGGCCACCAAATCAATCATAAAGCAATAGAATGGTATCGAAGGAATGTGTCCTATAAGAGGAATGACCTCACTTGGCCCGGTACGGCTCACGTTTTAGCCACATCTAAGCTGACTCATGGGAGTCAAGTTCATGTAAATACCTCATACAGAATCGTACACCAAAGCATCCTACTTCATTTTTGGAATCTCCACGACATACACGGTTGTTAAAGTAGTTTTCGGCATTGGCAGAGAGTAGGACAATGCTCGACTCTAATTTGTTTAACAAACAAACGCTTATTTCACACCGGATAGTTCTTTACATTTCAAAAGTCAATTCAAATTTAATACTAAAATATCATATTCGACTTCAGATCATATTTCTTTCGAATTCATATTCACTTTCAAAATCATATTTACTCAAATGTCATTTAACAAAAGGTATCGATTCCAATTCTAACTTAAGTTGTATCATCATAAAGGATTTAAATATAAATACTTCAACTTAACACAGTCTGAAATTTAGAAAATAATTTATATAGTCAAAAATAGTTTAATAGTTTAAAAATAGTGTAAATAGATTAAAAAAGTTTAAATAGTAAAAATAGTTTTAAATAGATTTAAATTTTATTTAATTGGATTTAAAATGATTTGAATAGATTAAACATAGATTAAATAGATTTAAAATGATTTAAATATATTAAATATAGACTAAATAGATTTAAAATGATTTAAATAGATTAAACAGATTCGATTAGATTAAAAATGATATAAATAGACCCAAAAAAATTAAAATATGTTAAATAGATTTATAATACATTAAATAAATTTAATTAGTTTAAAAAAGGTTAATAGATTAAATTAGATTAAATATTTATAATAGATTAAAATATATTAACATAGTTTCAATTGATTAAAATAATTTAATTAGTTTAAAATAGATTTCAAAGTTATACCCAAACATTTTCAATAACTCAATTCCAATAAGTTCATTTATATCTGACACTTCAACTTTGAAATTACAATTTAAATTCTTTGAACAATTCACTAAATCAAATTCAAATTTCAGCGTTTGCGCTTGTGTTTTTGGAAATAATTCAGTTTATATAAATCAATTTAAATTTCAAACTACAGTAAACTGAATTCGAAATTTAAAGATTTTAAAAAACATTAAATTCAACCAATCTGGTGTTCGTATATAATTTTCTACCCTATGTTTAAGTGATACGGTTATTTAGCATTTCAATCCGCAATTTAAAATTTTACGATTATATATCATTTCAAACTGCAATCCCGAATTAAATAAAAATCCATAAAATCGCTCGAGCCTATTATTTCAACCGATAACAATTTTTCTCTAGTCTATAGATCGTTCGAGTATGTATCATTTCAATCCATAGGGCACTTACAGTGTTATAACATATAAAAATACAACATTCGGTCATCCAATATCAACAATAAAACATACATCACAATCATCATATAGTTCAACCAATAAACATCAATAAATAACTGATAATCAATACAGGTAATAAATGACAAAGTAAGAATTCAGTATTATATTAAAGATGATTAAATGCAATAAAAGTCAAATTTAACCAAAATGACAATTTAAATACCAAATGACAATCAATAAATTTCTAATCATATTACAAATTTAATTTAACTAACATAAGATAACTTAATAATTATGAGTGGGTTAAACATTCGACTTCAATTTTAAATCGATTTAAAATCCAATTTGAGGTCCATAATTTAACAGTCTTAGAATTCGTCCAAACTAGCGTTATAATATCCGTAATTTCAATACGATCTTAGCGGAGAAAACCATGCGTAAATCTTACCTCGTATGCAAAAGTTATGATACTTAGAACGATTGAAATTCAAAAATTAAAGTAAAAAATAAATTAAAAAAACGATATTCACACGCGGCACACGTCAGCAGCGACAACATGCGCCCCAAAACATTGTAGCTCATTTGAAACCGCAACATCATGTTCGAACACCGTTTGCAGCCACCACGCTCAAATCAAAACGCCGACCACCACGCTTGCCTTCATCATGATCGACCACTGCCGTTGACACCCCCACACTGAGGCGACCCCACGACCACCTGGGCGGCACTCGTGATCATCGACTATAGCATCGCGCCGTCGTGACTTCCACCTCCAGACGACGAATGAACCACCTTTCTAAATCCTGCTCGACACAACCCTCACAACGGCACCACCCGATCGTCCAAAATCCAATGCGGACGGCCAGAACTGATTCTCGAATTCTGGAAAAACGGTGAGTCCCATTGAAAAACGAATCACTGCAGAAGGTTACGCTCGTCGAGTGCTTCGAATTAATATAAAATTTGATAGGATTTTAAGGAGTTTGATTTTCGATTTGATTTTGGTTTGCAATTGAATTTTGAATTTGGAATTGGTTTTAGTTTGCCTGCCATTGAAAAGAGTGAAGCGGATAGAATTGTTCGTACAAACAAGTGGAATAAGAAATACTTAGGATATATAACAGACTATATATAGGCAGATCAGGAATAGGAATGAATGGGCAAGATCAGTTTAAAAGTTGAAAAATAAACGACCCGAAATGCCCATTCTGCATCCGGAATGAAAATGGGCCAACCCATACATCAAAATAGATAGTTTCAATAATTCTAAACTTAATGGACAAGGTTTCTAGTCTAAATTCCATCATATGAAGAAGTTAGCATAAAATCAGCATATTTCAAATTGATTTCAATTGAATTGATTTCTAGGTGTTTCGAGTCCGTATGATCGAACGACAAGTCTGATCGCTATAAAACTTGAAATCCTACAAAAATTCACTGTTACGGATCTGATGAAACTGGTTTCGTTGAAATCCGAGATAGTGGCCAAAATGGTCATTTTCGCGTTAATCAAATAAATTGAAATTAAATTAATTAATCACTTTTTAATTCAAATTTTATAATTTACAAATTCCTGTCACTTCGGATTACTCAGTAATTTATAATCCCTTAAAAAAGATGTATTTATCAATTCAATACTTAATATTGCACAAATTATAGTATATGATTTCAATTTCAATAAATTCGGTAATTATAAATTAAATTTCCAATAAATCCATTTGTTTGACTTTTCAATCTTGTTGTTCAATCAATTATTACCCTAAGGATATAACTAACATTAGTTTATCTCTTACTACATTAATATTTTACAATTTTATCTTAATTTCCATTAACATGGTACTTAATTACATTTAATTGCATTAAATCCATTTATTATAGCTTAAATTCCAATAATTTGGTCAAACTTGATTTTAATTCTTTTTATTGAATTAATTGTCATATTATGAACAAAATTTACATTGGTTACACCTTTAACAATTTGTATTCTATAATTATCAATTAAATCTACATTAACTGCACCAATACAGTGAATTAGTTGCAACTGATTTCCAATTTAAATTTTACAGACCAAATAAATAGCTAACATATAATAATTGTCACCATTAACTTTGCATCACATCTTATAAGTTTATTATCCACAACAAGTGTTATAATTACTACCACAACACTAATTTTATTCAAATTACAATTTATTACATACTCTTTAATTAATACTACATTTAAATTATCTATTACCCTTAAAATCAATTATCAGTTAATACGTATATTATTACTCAGTTAATACATATATTATTACAAATAATGTACAACCTACAATTAATTGTAACTTTTAATTACTTCAATTAATTGGAATTACGTTTTAAAGCAGTTATTAATTTCCTTAAATTAATACTACTATTGTGACGCCCCACCTCGATGCTCACAATAACAAAGAGTATTAAAAGAAATACTGTCTGTTATTACGAAGAATAAGGCTGGATAGGAGCGGCCATCCGTAGTTAGGCCTTACACTAGTATTGGTTATCTCGATAGAAGTGGTATATATTTTTATTTCTCATCTCATATTTATTTACCCCCATCGACATACCCAATTCTAGTATAAAACGAACTACGATGGTTCATAATAGTTTATGACAATATATATAATAATAACACAGATAAAGTAAATGCGGAACACAAATCTAACAGAAAGTCTCATATATATATATATATATATATATATATATATATATATATATATATATATATATATATAACTGATGTCAGTTGATATACACGTGATACAATACATATGATACAACTACACTGTCGACTCTGGAAGTTACATATACAAGTACATTATCGTGAATAATATACATGGATATACAACATCCTATACAAATACACTGACTACTAAACATGACGACAACTACTCCATAAGATATGAAGAGACTTCACAGCTCAAGCAGCAACTCAAAGTAAGATATCAATAACCTGTAAATACTCGGTCTGACCCGAGTATTACATTCAAAAGAAAATAATACACGGGTCAGTCTAATTCAAACTCAGTTATTAGTGCACAGAAGCAATAATAATTAAATAATGAATAGACGACAGTCACAATAAATCTCGTCTATCCGATCCTTAAATAAAGAAATCGGATAACGATAAATATAACATGTAGCAGTGTTAAACAACAAATCAGCAAATTAAACCAAATCAGAATACAATTCAGAATATAGAATTGAATAAACAAGACAGTTCAAACCATTGAAATATCAATTAAAATATTAATTCGAGTAGGGCAGCAGTACACGCACGCGTGCACTGCCTCCCACTACATCATATGAATATGCAAAGGATCCATAAATCAAAACAAAATAGAATTTCATAAAAACAATACCATGTGGCTGCAGTTCACGCTTGCGTGCACTGCCTTGCCACTACAGTGATGATGTACACAAAAGCTCAATACCGTGTGGCTGCAGTTCACGCTTGCGTGCACTGCCTTGCCACTACAGTGATGATGTACACAAAAGCTCAATACCGTGTGGCTGCAGTTCACGCTTGCGTGCACTGCCTTGCCACTACAGTGATGATGTACACAAAAGCTCAATAAGCCAAAAGCAACCGAAGATTCAAACATCAATGCCACTGCCTCAATGGTCAAAGCAGAATGGCAATGGACAATGTGTACATATATACACATGACAGTAAAATAGATCAGAGTGTGCAGTGACAACATACATGTCGACCAGGCTGCATATTGAAGAAAATATCCAAAGCAAGCAGCCTAAGTCAAGACAAAATCAAGTTCACAAGTATCAAGTGAAGATGACAACAGTGGAGCAGCAATATGCGTACATGATCATACATATATGCAACAGTGAAATGAATCAAACTCAGCAATGCCCAAAATCCAATATACATGAATGTACAGTGCAAAGTAATGCGCTAAGCAAATGGAACAGTTAGTACAAACATGTATCAGAGAGCATATGCAATTTGGATATGCAAGCATACAGTATCAACATAGACAAAAGTGAAGAATATCTGGAGTGAATGCAGACAACTACAGACATGAAACCATAATGAAGTGCAACAGGTGAAACAACTACAGATGCACATGGTCAAGAGAATCAACTTACTTGGAGTGAATGCAATAAAGTATGCAACCCAGTGTCGAGAACAGTGCAACAGGTCAAGCAATGATGCAGACCAAAGGGCAAAGACTCAAGTGTATGGATGCAAAACTTCAACAAATTAAATAAACTGAATGCAAAGATCCAATGTCTCAAATGACTCAAGTACATGAATGCAAAGGACTCATATATGAAGATCACAAGACACATGTGCAACTGCCATACAATCAGACTCGACAATAATCACAGATGAAAATGGAAGAAAGACACAAAAACAAGTTCAGTGCAAATCTGAACCAATATACATGAATGTACCAAGCATCTGCAGACAACGTGCTCGAAGCAAAAGAATGCAACAATGAAGACTACTTCAAGATTCTAACAAAGACAAATGCAACCAGATGATAGTGTAACAGTGCACCATCAAGACCAGGAACAATATCAAAGCCCAGGTCTGTCCAAACATCAAAGACCAACAGTAAGTGTCGACCAAGACTTACTCAAATGCAGTGACAAGCACAGCAAGTGTACATGAAGGTCGGAGTGTGTATTAAGCAAGTCTACAAGAACCAATACTAAATGAAGATACATAAGTATGGTGAAGCAACAAAACCATAATAACAAATGATACTAAGTACCCATATCAAGGTCCAGGCGCATATACTTAAAGCCGAAAACAATACAAGTGCAGTCTCAAGTGATGCAAGAAGCTAATATACATGAGCACAAATCTACAACGGTTCTATATGCATCAATTCCAAGTCAACGTAGCAGTGTGAACATCACCATGAAAAGGCAATATCACAGACAAATGAGAGTCTCGACATACATGTGAGAAACAACATCAACCAAAAAGAAATCAAATTAAAAACTGGAGATGAAACAGCAACTAAAATGTTTGGTCAGTTAAGGCAATATTGAACAAAGAATTTAAAGTAGCAATTTCAAATCAAACTCAAAACTGTGGTCATGCCGAAGCCAACCACTATCACGATATCATGCCAAAGTCCCAAAAGCGAAAGTCAATAGCAAGCAACATCGAAATTTGAACAAGACAGTAACCATCTCGAACACCCATAAGAAGATTTGAATGGCCGAGCATAGTATTGTCACCAAGCAAAAGTCAACAACATCAGATGGCCGAAGTCAACAAAATCTAATACGAAACAGTGATGCCCAAGAAATACGAACAGTTCAAATCAGCATAGAAACAAAATTGAATATGGTCAAAAGTCGTAAGTCGAACAACATCACATGAATCGTAAGTCGAACAACATCAACATCGAAATATCAAACAGCAAAAGTCGCGAGTTTGAACAAATCAGAAAACACAAAAGCTTAAAATAGATGTGAGTGATGATAATCACTCACCTTATCTGAAGCGAATTGCTGGAGCCTTGAGTAAAGGAGGTAGACGCCGATCAACAGAGTAAGCTCGAAATCATCTTCCACCAAAAGTCGGCATCTTCGATTTGACCAAAACCCTACTTTGGAGAGAACGAACGAGCAACGAGATTTGGCCGCCATTTTATTTTATTTTCGTTCGATTTAGTCTAGGGTTTCGAATCATCAATAAATGAGGGGGAAACGGGTTGAATCGATTGAAAAAGGGAACAGGCCGAAGTAATAAGGATAGAGGAAAGAGGGTTATTGGGCCAAGGTGCGATTGAAAGCCCGAATCAATCTCTAGCATCCGAGCAACATCGACTGACTGAGCAAGATAAATTGACAAAATCAAACGATTATTTTAAAGCCCACAAATCTTTTAACAAATATTTAAAAGAATTTCTACGGATTAAAACTTCCACAGCAATTATCGAACCGTTTTAATCGTCTAACAACAATAATTAATTAATGCAAAATCTCGGGTTGTCACAATTATATTTCATTCTAATATTACATCTTATTATTAAGCCACCAATTTTGTTTCTTCCTACATTAAACCACCAAACTTTATTAAATTAACCACTTTTAATTGTCGAAAATTACAAGTCGTCATACTCTCCCCCACTCAAAATTTTTCATCCCCGAAAAAGAAAAAGATGGGAACAGAAGAAATTAAGTAATCAATATATCTTGTTCGAAAAATTAAATTTTTAAACAATCAATTTACATAATTAAATAATTTAGATAAAATCTATCAATTTATAACAATTAAATCCTTCTATGTTTAACCTAATAAAGGTTTGAAAACATTTCGCAAAAAAATTTTAAGTCCAAAATTTATGGAAAATTTCGGCCTAGTCTCATTTATACGGAGAGGTCTATGAAAAATAGTAATATTAATAATAACAATATATATCATGTTTTTTCAAAATAAAATATCCCAAACCACGGGAAAAAAAATATAATACCGCTAGAAAACCATAGTCCGAGAACGTACCTATTTGTCGGGCAAATAACGCTTATTTTATGAAACCAAAAGCAGTAGAAATTTGCTTCCATAACCTGTATTCCACTTATATAATCCAAAAGGCTAGTAATTATATAAAAGAGAAATATTTAAGTTGTTTCAAGAAATAACAAACAAAACATCACAATATAACAACAGTCACTGTAAACAACAGTACAAACATCATTTTAAAACAAAGAGAGCAATCATTTATCCATGGCAACCAAACAAATGATTTGTTCGGGTTCATACTTCTAATCATATAAACAGGTAAATAAACTATGAAGTAAACTGTATACTCAACGGTCGTAGATACTTATAGATCATTTATCCATCCTACACAATAGAAGTTTCCTCTCCGAACCAATCCATAAGCCCAACAACAAAGAATTCAACACATTTTTAAGTTTACTCTACTTTGCTTTTCACATCATTTATTGGTCATTTTTTTCATATAATGATTTTCTTTATTTCACGTTCATTACTTACAAAATTTTAATTATCATTCATTCAGGTAATCATTTATTTATATTCTTTACTTACATAATTTATATCCATTTCAATTACTTGGGTCATAAATGAATTCATTATTGAAGTATTGTATATTGTATACATTATATTTCAGTTTAGTTCACATTTAGTTTGACTTTCCCTTTTTTTCTTATTTTTATCATCATTTACTTTTCTTTTCTCATTCATATAATGTTTAGTTTCATTAATTTAAATTTGTTATTATTTACAAGATTTCATTTCTCCTTTATTTATACAGTGCCATTTACTTCACATTCATTGGTCAAATAAGTTATTTTTGTTTCAATTATTGGATTATATAATATTATGTAAGTTTCTTTACAATTCCATTTACCATTTATAGGTTATTTCTCTTTTTCACATTCATTCTTCATATATAGTATTATAGGATATCATATTTATTTCTAAGTCATTTCAATGTTTTCAGAAGTTATATGCATTCATTTTATATAGCACTCATTTTAATTATAAATGGCTTCGATATTAATTCAAGTGTATAATTAATTACTTACAATATTTACCTTTACCATTCAAATCTGATTATAAATAGCTTAAATGTTAACTTAAGTTTATAATCATTTTTCTTACATTTTTCACTTCTATTACATTTAATTAATAGCATTTCAAACTATTAACTTCAGCTTATAATAATGTATAACATTTGAATTCTTATTTATAAAAGTAATTCCATTGAACACTTTCATTTTTCAAGTTTTTCTTGTGTAATATTCTATTGCATATCCTTTTTAAGATTTCAACTTTTAATATTCTGGTAAGTTATATATGTGTTTTTAAGAATGCAATTGAATATTACCTATGTTTCTCTTACATATTTAGTTAACAAAATGTTCAGTAGTTACCATTTCTTATTTTCATATCCTTTTTATTTACAGTTTTCAAAATTTCAATTTCTTTTTTATATTATTAATCATTTTAACATCAAATTTTTTATTTTCATTTTAGAAGTTTCAGTTAGTAATATGCCCAAGATTCCATTCATTACAATAATATCAATTTCTAGTTTACAGAAACTTAAGAACTAAACGATCGGGTTTCATTTCAATTGTTTAAAATAATAATAATCATATCTTTTATATATACAAATCATATTTGAAATTCAAAATTAAGATTAATTTATCAAAACAATTGTACAGTAAAACTGCTACAACGGTCTTTCCACTTTAAAACTCAAAAATGAACGTCGATGATGCGTGCACTCATCACCGATATTATTTTCAAACGACAGAGAGAGGAGTACATAACTTTTTTCCTCCAATTTCTTTTAAAACATTTCTTTCAAATCATCTTGAAATATTTATATCTGAAAATACTTCTATATACTACTAATATTATATTCCAAAATCTTCGAAAGAAATTTCAAAAATCCCGAAACTTCAGTTCTAAAATTTTCAGTTTATATTCATTTTATTTATAATTTATTTTTCAATCAATAATTATAAAATTTATCTACCTAATAAACAACATATTACATCCAACTATATCATTTGTATAATTTATTATTTTATATTCAAAACATATAATAGGCAAAATTATTTCATTTACCCATATTTTAAAACAAATATTATCTTGGTCTGCCCTACTAAGTGTTTAGAAATCCTTATCAATGTCGTAGCTTCCTACGCACCGACCAAGATTTATATATACAAAACGGAACAACTTATCACAATACGAAAACCTTTTATAACACTAACAGATGCACTCTCTCGTATATATACACTCAACGACTCATTCTAGGTTATTACTACCCTATTTCTAAAGAGTCAAACCCCACAAAGCTAAGGTTATCGCTTAACCGAAGCTCCGACATCAACTGTAACAGCTTGGCTTTTTGGACGTTTTAAGCAGACACACGTGCCATACTCAAACCATTCAAACGAGCATATTGTTATTGGGTAAATAAGAAAAAGAGAAAGAAATAAAATAAATATAGAATCTCGCAGTGGAATGATAAAATATAATAATCAAATAACTGTTCATGAAGCTATTATATAAATACATTCGACTATTATTTTACAACACAAAATCAAAGTTACAGAAAACAGGAATAAATAAATGCAGTGAATCAACATGATGTGGTGAAATAAATATGATAAAAAATAATAGTACAAATCATCGTCTTCATCCTCCAGAAATTAGGTCTTCAACCTTGAAATGCTCAGCTGACCCGAGTGAATTGAAAAGATAAAACACTCGAGTTAGAATTAAAAGATCTTATGTAAGTTAAATCAACAATAAGTAAATATGAGCGTAATGGTGTCGGAGATGTTTACGAGGTTTGACATCTCCTATCCAGTGTCAAATGTGGGTGTAATTACTTAAGAGATGTTCGCGATTTACATCTCCTAAGGATCCGTTAAACAATCTACTATGTAGTACAATATGTTATTATAATATGTCCACGGTAAAGTAAAAGTATTAAAATAGCATTAATGCATTACCCACATCCCACTTAACACATTTTATATATTCCCATATTCTATACAGTATTGTATGCTCCTCTGTGAGTTTACCCAAACGGCACTGCATAGGTATGGTACAGAATAAACTTGTAAAAGGCGCGATAGGGCATGTGAAAACAGCACTCGAGGCAATGCCAGGGTAGATATACCAATTGCGAATCCATACTAGTGGTAACGCATAGCAGCTACTACCGTCCACCTCGGAACACACTCCCAAATCAAATCAAGGGGTGGCCACCAAATCAATCACAAATTTATAGAATGGTATCAAAGGAATATGTCTGATAGGGGGAATGATCTCACTTGGCTTGGCGCGACCCCTGTTTTAGTCACATCTAAATTGACTCACGGGAGTCAATGTCACGTGAATACCTTATATAGAATTGTACACCAAACCATCCTACTTCAGTTTTGGAATCTCCACCATGTGCACAGTTGTTAAAGTGGTTTTCGGCATTGGCAGATTGTATGACAATATCTATTTCCGGATTCTTTAACAACTAAACGCTTATTTCATACTGGATGGTTCTTTTACATTTCAAAAGTCAATTCATATTTAATATCAAAATATCATATTCATTTTCAAATCATATTTCTTTCGAATTCATATTCACTTTCAAAATCATATTTACTCAAATATGTCATTTCACAAAAAGGTATCAATTCCAATTCCAACTTAAGTTGTATCATCGTCAAGGGTTTAAATATATATACTTTAACTTAACATGGTCTTATTTTGGAAAATAATTTATATAATCAAAAATAGTTTAATAGTTTAAAATAGTTTAAATAGATTAAGTAGTTTAAATAGTAAAAAAAGTTTTAAATAGATTTAAATTTGATTTAATTGGATTTAAAATGATTTAAATAGATTAAACGTAGATTAAATAGATTTAATTAGACTTAAAATGATTTAAATAGATTAAATATAGATTAAATAGATTTAATTAGATTTAAAATGATTTAAATAGATTAAATATAGATTAAATAGATTCAATTAGATTTAAAATGATTTAAATGGGTTAAATAAATTTAAAAAAGATTTAGTAGATTTAAATTATATTAAATAGATTAAAGTAGATTAAATAAATTTAATTAGTTTAAAATAGGTTAATAGATTAAATTAGATTAAATTGTTATAACATAATAAAATAAATTAACATAGTTTTAATTGATTAAAATAGTTTAATTAGTTTAAAATAAATTTCAAAGTGGTATCCAAACATTTTCATTAACTCAATTCCAATAAATTCATTTATATCTGACACTTCAACTTTGAAATTCCAATTTAAATTCTTTGAACAATTCATTAAATCGAATTAAAATTTCAGCATTTACGCTTGGGTTTCTGAAAATAATTCAGTTTATATAAATCAATTTCAATTTCAAACTACATTTAACCGAATTCAAAATTTAAAGATTTTAAAAATCATTAAATTTAACCATTCCGGCGACCTTATATAATTTTTTTACCCTATAGTCAAATGATAGGGTTATTTATCATTTCAATCCGTAGTTTAAAATTTTATAATTACATATCATTTCGAACCGCAATCCCGAATTGAAAAAAAATCCAAAAAATCGCTGGAGTCTATCATTTCAACGTATAACGATTTTTCTTTAGTCTATAGATCGTTCAAGTATGTATGACTTCAACCCGTAGGGAACTTATAGTGTTATAACATATAAAAATACAACATCCAGTTATCCAATATCAACAATCAATCATACATCACAATCATCGTCTAGATCAACCAATGAACATCAATAAATAACTAATAATCAATACAGGTATTAAACAAATTAAAAATTCAGTATTATATTAAACGATGATCGAAATGAAATAAAAGTCAAATTTAACCAAAATCACAATTTAACATATCAAACAATAATCAATAAATTTCTAATCACATCATAAATTTAATTTAACCAACATGAGATAATTTAATAATTGTGAGTGGGTTAAAACACTTACCTTCGATTTTAAATCGATTTAAAATCCAATTTGAGGCTCAAAATTTAACAATCTCAAAATTTATCAAAATCAAAGTCAGAATGTTCGGAATTTCGATACGATCTTAGTAGAGAAAACCGCGCATAAATCCGACCTCACATGCAAAAGTTATGATACTTAGAACAATTGAAATTCAAAAATTAAAATTTAAAAAATAAAATTTAAAAATTAATAAATAAAAGGATACTCACACGCAGCACACGTCAATAGCGACATCACGCGCCCTAAAACATTATAGCTCATTCGAAATCCTAGCATCCCATTCGAACACCGTTTGCGGCCGCCACCCTCAAATCAAAACGCCGACCACCATGCTTGCCTTCATCATGATCGACCACTGCCATTGACACCCCCACGCCGAGGCGACCCCAAGACCACCTAGCCAGCACTCGCGTTCGTCGACTGCAGCATCACAGCGTCATGACTTCCAAGGCCTTTGCAGGTGAATCTCCACCACCTGACGACGAACGAACCACCTTTCTAAAGTTTGCTCGACATCATCCTGGCAACTGCACCACCAGATCGTCGATCGAATGCAGATCCACCGTTGGATCATCCAAAATCCAATATGGACGTTCGAAATTGATATTCAAATTCAGGAAAAATTATGAGTCCGATTGAAAAACGAATCGCTGCAGAAGGTTGCGCTGGTCGAGAGCTTCGAATTGATATAAAATTTGATAGGGTTTTGAGGAGTTTGATTTTAGATTTGATTTTGGTTCGCAATTGAATTTTGAATTGGGAATTGGTTTTGGTTTACCTGCCATTGGAAAGAGAGAAGTTACAAACAAATGGAAAAATATAAAGTCAGGGTTTATAATGGGTTATATATAGGCAGATCAGGAATATGAATTAATGGGCTAGATTGGTTTTAAAGTTGAACGATAAACGACCCGAAAAGCTAGTTCTGTCTCCGGAACGAAAATAGGCCAATCTATATAAAAAATCAGATGTTTTCGATAATTTTAAACTCAATGGAATAAGTTTCAAGTCCAAATTCCATCGTATAAAGAAGTTACCACAAAATCAGCTTATTTCAAATTGATTTCAATTGAATTGATTTCTAGGCGTTTCGAGTCCGTATGATCGAACGACAAGTCCAATCGCTACAAAACTTAAAACCTACAAAAAATCACCGTTATAGATTCTATGCAACTGGTTTCACCGAAATCTACGACAGTGGCTAAAATAGCTATTTTCACGTTAATTAAATAAATTAAAATTAAATTAATTAATCACTTTTAATTCAAATTTTATAATTTACAAATTTATATCACTTTAGATTACTTAGTAATTTATAATCCTCTAAACAAATTTCTATATCAATTCAATATTCAATATTACACAGATAATAATATTTGATTTCAATTTCAATTAATTCAGTAATTGTAAATTAAATTTCCAATAAATCCATTTGTTTGACTTTTCAATCTTGTTATTCAATCAATTATTAAACTAAGGATATAATTAACATTAGCTTATCTCTTACTACATTAATATTTTACCATTTCATCTTAATTTCCATTAACTTAGTATTTAATTACATTTAATTGCAATAAATCCATTTATTATAGCTTAAATTTCAATAAATAAGTCAAACTTGATTTCAATTCTTTTTATTCAATCAATTGTCATATCATGAATAAAATTTACATTGGTTACATATAGAATTTATATTCTATAATTATCAATTAAATCTACATTAATTGCAACAGTTTAGTAAATTAATTGCAATTGATTTCCAATTTAAATTTTACAAATCAAATAATCTTATAGATTTATTATCCATAGCAAGTGTTATAATTACTACCACAACACTAATTTTATTCAAATTACAATTTATTATATACTCTTTAATTAATACAACATTTAAATTATCTATTAACCTTTAAGTCCAATTATCAGTTAATACATATATAATAACAAATAATGTACAATCTATAACTAATTGTAACCTTTAGTCATTTCAATTAATTGGAATTACATTTTAAAGCAGTTATCAGTTTTCTTGTATTAATACTACTATATTTCATTATAATATTGCATCTTACTATTAAGTCACCAATTTTGTTTCTTCCTACACTAAACCACCAAAATTTATTAAATTAACCATTTTTGATTATCGAAAATTACGGGTCGTTACACTTTATCCATAGTGCTTTGATATACTTTTGTTTATTTACAGGATACCAACACTAACGATCTGTATCCTAATGGATTTAGGCTTTTCGATTTAGCAAAAATATAGGCCCATTAAGGTGCAGGTTGTTTTAAGACATCCATCAAACGACTATAGTTGTGTTTGAATTGAAGCAATAGAAGTGTAACACTATTCAATAGAGTATTCATCTCCTCGGTTATATATGGTTAGAATCACAGTCATCAATAATCAACCAAAAATTAAAATCTCCGACCAGAGTAGTGCGATTAATAATAATTGTTATTGTTGAACCAAAGATTTTGAGTTTGAACTTACAAAGTTGAATGTGGACGATGTTGAAGTTTTGACTAAAATCAAATTTCATAAATTCTAATGTGATATAGTTTTGACGAAAAGAATTCGTGTAAATAATCATTACTCCAGGGTACAACTTATAATAACCAAAGTTTAATTTTTACTGGTAAGACGTGTAAGCGATAAATTTAGTCGAAATATTACACCACTAGCTACGGTGATGTATGAACGTTAATATTTGAATTTTTTAATATTAATCGATGACCGAATTTACACCTTTAAGCCACACATTTGAAATGTTAAATACTCTAAATGGACCACACGATTTAATTAATTTACGTTCATTGTATATTTTAATTTTATTTGATTTTCTTATATACCATTAGTATTTAATAAATATGTATATAAAAGTTATAAACTCGTGTATTGATGTATGACATTGGTAGAATGCTAAATTGGATTTAAATGAAATAAATATTAAGTGGCTTTTAAATAAACTAAATGAATTAATATTTATGAAATATTAAGTTTTAAATTTTTATTTGATTTTTTTTTAATACCATTAGTTTTAATAAAGTAAGTGTATAAAAGTTATAAATAGGTATGGATATACGATATTAACTAGACATTTGAACTAGATTTAAATTCGATTAATGCAAATGAGATTTTGGAAATTTTGAGGGTCCACATGACACCATCTATGGCCCTCCATGCATTTAGAGGATAGAGATGATTTATTGCGATTTAGTAGAGAGGGGTAAGTTCAAGAAGGAATATGAAAGATTTCTATTATTCCTTTGAACAAATCTAGTTCATTTTTTTTTCTTTTCGGAGAATTTTTTCTATTCCTCTCCCATCTATAGACGGTAGCCTAAGATTCCATATCTCCAACAAAAAAAATCAAACAAAAAAATAAAATAAAGGTGGTTCTCTCGTAATTATTGCAAGATCCAGAGATTAATTCATTGAATCTAAGTATCGATTCATCGTTCAAGGTATTTCTCTTGGATACATCTCCATGCAACCTTTTATTTTATTTATGTCAAAAGTCATCGTGTATATATGTTAAATATGCGAGTATATGATTTTAGTTTGATGATAATAAACATACATATATTCTTTTAAATGTATTTGTTAATATACTATTTTATTTTCACATATTAAATAAATATTTGACGAATAAAATAAATAACACAGAATTTGGATATTTTATTCAAACAAATATTTATTACAATTTTTGTATAGTACAAATTTCAAACTCTCACTATATATATAAAATTTCAATTACAATACAAATTTTATTACATCACAATTCACATTTACATTTGCACCTGACTACATATCACTCAGACTCGCATTTATCTTCAACTTCATTCCAATGTGAATCCAGCATCTGAGCAATCTGCAAAAATATACATTAACGCAGTAAAATTGAAAATAAAATATTTTTTGCAGTATAAAATAAAATATGAATTTTGAAAATAATATTTGACTCAGTTATTTAGGTTATTCATCATCATTTAAATTTGAATTCATCATACATGAACAGCTTGTGTCATGCACAGTGTATCACTGTACATGCCACAAGGCCGTGCATATCGATATATACACTTGATAAATCTACAGGGACAGGTGAGCACAAGGTCAAACCCAATTAAAAGCCGGGTTTAACTCAAGTGAAACACAAATAAAATCACAACACGAGCACAAGGTCAAACCCGAGCTATAAGCTGGATTCAACACAAGTGCAGACCAAATTTCAAGTCGTACATCATGAAACCAAAGTGCACAGCAACTATCCAAAGACTCCATATGCACACACCTATATACACACATAGCTATATGTATGTAAGCAAGTGGAAATCAATGCGAACTACTAAATCCAGAAATGATGACTGGAAACAAAGCACATATCAAGTATACATGACATGGAGCAAATGCAACGGCGACAGTTAAGGCAACAAAGATCAGTTCAAGTATATCATTGAATCACACAGCAGCTCCAACAAGCAAGTGCACCACAAACCAAACAAGAGCAAAACCAGGCTTTACAATGAACATAACCACTTGAATATGCAACAGCGATGCAACATACATATGCGCAATGATATATGATATGGATTGATACAAGTAGTGACTCAATGCAACTCATCACAAACATGTACCAGCTTAATACATATATGAAGCCTCGACTAAAGTTCAAGTCACGCATGAAAACGAATCAAACGAACAAAGCTACAAAACCAATACTAAACTGCAACTGGCCTCTACATCAAATGACAAACCCTATATGCACATATATGATGAATGAAATTTCAGCAACTAAAACATACAGTGCGAACTCAAGGAAGTAAGAAATACAACAAAGTAAACAAGTGACTGCGATCAAGCAGAGCAACCCAAAGCTATGCCAAAAAAAATATAAAAGAGTGTAAACCATGATGAACTCAAAAAATGCCGAAATCATGGTACATTAGTAAGTTAAATGTGAAGGCATGGAGACAACATGGTGATAAACTGCATTCGAGCATCAGGTTAAAAATACAACAGAGAAATTAACAGTTTTTACCAAAGTCGAAGTCAGGTGATTTCAAAACAGAATCAAATTCAAAATGTCAGAGAGTCAAAATAACCAGGGTACAAGTTCAAACAAAGCACAACAGCACAATATCAAACAACACCAAGTGATACAACAGTTCGGTAAACAAGTGAAGCACATTTGTTTATATGTGCAAATATATATATTACATGTTCAAGTTGCAGGTCAAAGACATAATGGCCGAATTAAGTACACAAAGAAAATACAAAGTCAACTCAAAGCCATATGCAATGAACAGAGGCAGTAAACAGAGAAGCCGAAGTTTCGAACCAAAAATAAGGCCGCAGGTAGTTTCAAACCAAATCAGTGACGAAGACAAAGAGAAGAACCATATTATCAAAAATTCTAAAAAGGCCGAGCATTGAAAATGCTACAGTTTTATGAAAATCTAAGTTCAAACCAAAATCAACACCGTGTCAATCAAGAAATCATAAATATACGAAATTGATAAAGTCAGAATCAATCTTAAGCATCCAAACGGAGATCAGTGGCCAACGCAAATCAATTGAAAAATTCAAACAAATATATACGAACGAGAAAATAGGGATTCGAACCCCATATAAACATTAACATCATTGACAAATTTTAACATCGAGTTCAAGTAAGCAAAAACAGTAAAACAAAACAACAAATTACATACCAGAGCAAGATCGAACTCGATCATCGAAGGAGCCATGAGCCAAGTGAAGAGACAATCGATCGACAGAGCAAGAAAGCGAAATCCCAATTCGATCGATCAATTTAAAGTCGGCATTTCAAAGCCCTAATTACAGATCGAAGAAGAACAAACAAGGAACAGTCGCCATTTTCACGAAAGAAAGGACCGGAGTAAATAAAAGAAAGACGGGCCGATTAGAGATAGATGAAAAGCGGGCCGGCCATTATAATACTTTTGTTGTTATATTTGGGCTTAATTTTTAAAATTTTAAATTAGGGTTTTAAATTTGTTTTAAATTTAAATTCTTCTGTTAACATTGTAATTTCTAGTTGTGTTACTTGGGGACAAACTATGCGGCGTAGTTTGGGAATTCGCAACTCAGTGGCTGAGTTGTGGTAGGGTTTTGAGCGTAGAGTTAAGGCTAGTCGATAGCGGGTGTCGCAAGTTTACATGTGTAAGCGTCTGACTGCTTAATTTCTAGTAGAAACATTGGGGGCACTACGTAAGCTGGGAAAATTCTGCGTCGTTCTATTTTTGCATTTATTGTTTTGCTATTATCTGTGCTGCTATTATTTTGATATATTTGTGTCGAAATAATTTTATAAGCTTCCGCGATAATTTTTATAATTAATAGCATCACCCTATTCACCCCCCTTCTAGGGTGAAATCAATCCTACAAGTGGTATCAGAGAAAGGTATATAAGCCATTTTTGTTTTAATTTTTTTTTTTATTTTTCAAAAACCAATTTTTGCTTTTAAAAATTTGAGTTTTCAAAATGGTTTTTTTAATACCGCTTTTGCGAAGGGTCAATCAATAGTTAGACCACCAATGTTCAATGGTGAATATGCTTACTGGAAAAATAGGATGGAAATTTTTCTGAAAAAACATTTATGCTTGGGATATTGTCGAGACAAGGTATAGAGCACCGACTATAATTGTAAATAATCAGGAAATAAATAAACCGAAGGATCAATGGACAAACCTAGAAAATAAGTTACAGAATACTAATGCCAAAGCTATGAATTCGATAATTTGTTCATTAGATCAGTTTGAATTTAATCGTGTCCCACATTGTCTAACTGTGCAGGAAATATGGCACACACTAGAAGTGACTCACGAAGGAACATCTCAAGTCAAGGAATCTCGCCTTGCCATGCTGATTAGCGAATACGAAAATTCTACAATGGCCAAGGAAGAAAATGTTAAAGAGATGTACGGACAGCTTTCTAATATCGTATACAAATCAAAAGCTCTCGGAAAATCATACACGGAATTGGAAATGGTCCGAAAAATCCTCAAAGTCCTACCACGAAGTTTTGAAGCAAAAGTGACTGCCATTCAAGAATCAAAAGATTTAAAACAAATCAAAGTTGAAGAACTCATCGGAAATCTCACCACTTGTGAGCTAGAAATGAAATTCAAGGAAGAGCATGAAGGAGGATATACTCGAAAGAAATCAATAGCTCTCAAAGGAACAACTGAAAGTGATGATGACGAAGATGATGATGGAGCAGCAGAGTTGGAAATGATAGTAAAGAAATTAAAAAGGTGGAACCCCAAATACGGAAATCCAGCTCTAAATCAAAAATTAAAAGCAGAATAATCAAAGTTTTAGATAACACGGAACATCGAAAAATCATCTGTCATAAGTGGAACCAACCCGGACACATCAAGCCCAATTGTCCTCAAAATCGACGCGACTTTGAAAAGAAATTAAAAAGGAGAAATTTTGCAGCCACGTGGAATACAAGTGATGAAGATAATCAAAGTACTAGCAGTAAGAGTGAGAAAGCAGATATGCGCCTTCAAGGTAATATAACTGATAGCGACGATGACGAGCCAAGCGAGGTATCAAAACTCGTTCACTTAGAATTACTTATATATTTCCACGAAGTACATGGCTGTTTTGAACGAGTTAGGGAAAAGTATGCTAAAATTGAATCACAAAGAGATAGTTTGATAGAAGTAAATGAACAGCTTGAACAATTAGTTAAAACCTATCAAAGTAGGATCCCTAAGTGTGATAAGGGTCCAACATTTGAAGAAGAGATTAAAAAATCAGAAATCAAAATTAAATCGCTTCAAAATGAATTTCAGATTTTGAAAGAGGGTGAAAATACAAGAAGAGAAAATTCTATTAAAAGGTGCACACAATTGTTAAACGAAAATGAATCTCTCAAAACAAAAGTCCAACAATTGTCAACGACTTTAGATAAATTTTCAAAAGGAGAAAAATCATTGAATATGCTATTAGAAAAACAAACTGTTAATACAGTTAGACAAGGAGTTGGATATAATCAATCTGAAAATGTTAGAAATGAAATTAATTATGTAACAACCCGGATATTTTAACGGTTTTAAATTAATTTAATTAACTGAATTTGTGTGAAATTTAATGATAAAAAAATTTGAAATATAAATTTGATATTTGGAACGCGTCTAGTTAATCATAGCAACTGGTAAATTTTCGTCCGAAAATATGAAAGTTTATTTCTTGCGTAAATTTACTTCAATTTAATCGTTAAAAAGCGATGAAAATAAAACATTTTTGAAACCTAAATATTTTTACATAGAAAAATTCTAAACCATCTTCTGAGCAAGACGTCATTTTTCGTTTTTCGAAATTCGGACATCTTTAGCTCCGTCGATCTTATTTTTCTGTGATTTTCATGCATTTTCCGCTAGTATAAAAATTCAAATTTTTATAATTCGATCATACCACTGAGATCTGTATACCGTTTTGATCGTCTTGTCATGCTGATCTCTACGGAATATTCAACGCTGTGTTTTGAAGCCCGGTTCGCAGTGAAATCCACAGTATCGGTTAATCATATCGTTACCGCTTCAAACTTCCATAATTCATTTGTTGGTTCGTTTACAATTCAAATTCCACTCCATGAATTCCAATGGTCATTGCCATTTAATTTCCTTAAATTCAACATACGATTATTTAATTTTGCATATTCCCAAGTTTGTTCATTAACCTCTTCACTTTCGTTTCTTTGCACTGGCCACTTCATTTTTCAAGAAGGAAGTGGAAAATAACAAAATGATATAAGTCTATATTTTTTGAAAACCGATTCGTGCTTTACGCTACAACCTTTCTTCTTCCCCTTTTCATTTTTTTTATTTCCTCTCTTCTTATATGCTCGGCTACTAATCGCCTCACTCCTCTTCACCAAAGCTCTCCACCATCAACCAAAGGCCGTGAGCAACCTCAGCCACCCCTCACCTCCTACCTTGCATCTTCAACCCACCTCTGCAACCGCCACCAGCCTTCGGCCCACGAAGCCTTGCTGCACCACCCATGTTTTAGCCATTCCCGGTTGATGAGGCTTGAGGCTACGATTACCTTTAGAGAACACATCTCTTAGAATGTTCATCGTCCACCTGACGATGTGCTGAAAGCATTCAATCCATACAAGTTCATTCCTGGTTCGAACGAAACCGAAGGCATTATCCCGTTACGCTCGTTTTGGAATCACCCTCAGAGTTAACGATGATAACCCTTGCACTCTAAATCTTATATCGAGCCTACAAGCAATATTTCTGTCAAACTCATCACGGAATCACCTCCAGAGTTATACTGACTAATGGTCCTTACACCTCGATTCTTTACTCTTCACATAAGATTCACGACCTATCGTAAATTTGGATCGATGTGGTTTTCGAATATCCAAATATGGAAACTCGATCCCGGTCTCATCGAAATCCAAAGCGTGTATTTTAGGTCCAAGTTGTTTTAAAGTTTTAAAATAATTTAATAACATTATCTGTATACACACAGATAGATAACTCATAGATTCACAACAGATAATTATCATTATCATAACCACAGATAATCCACATTATCATTATCAAAGATATCCATATCATCATCACAATGCAACCAATGCATCCATATCACTCAACATTACTAATCTCATAGCTGAGATTCAAACCATTCAAGCCAACTAATAACAACCATTCATAAGCAATGATCTATAATCATACCATCTATAATTAATTTAAATTAAATTAAATTAATTACATCATCTCTAATTAATTTAAAATTAATTAAATTAATTATTATCACAATATAAATCTTGCTTACATTATCATTAATTAATTACAAATTAATTAATTGATTAACCTCTAATTTATCATCTTAATTAATCCATCCTGATTAATTATACTTTAATTAATTACATAAAATTAATTACTCTAAACCAAATACAGTAATTAACCTTAAATTACTTTATAAATTAATTAACTATAATTAGTTACATTTAACCTTAATTAATTACAATTAATTAATTACACTTAATCACTTATTAATGATTAATTCATATTAATTAATCAATCTTAATTACATCATTAATTATATTAATTAATGACTCTTAATTATATTTAATTAATTACTCCATTAAATTAATTACTTTCAGTAATTAATCTCATTTGATCCATAATTAATAATCACCTTGATTAATCTCAATCTGTAATTAACTACTCTTAATTACTTATCAAATTAATTACCTCTTAAATTAACTTCTTAACTTAATCCCTAGATTAATCATACAAAATAATTTAATCTAAATTATTTTCACAATCCAAACATCATTCATTAATTACCTCCAGAAATTATCTTTAATTACTTCACTGAATAATTCTACTAATTACATAAAGTATTTATTATCAAATCCAATGTTTAAAATTAATTAAACTTAATTAATTAATTTAAACCAATCTCAAAAAACCCCATTAATTACATTAAGTAATTAATGTCTTAATTACTTTCATTTAAGTAATTAAACTTAAATAAATTTCATAATTTATTATCATTAATTAATTAATCTAATTAATTATGAAAAATTAATCATATTAATTAATTAATTACTAAATAAAATTTAGTTAATGACCATCATTAACTATTATTTATTCTTTATTTACTTCCTAATTAATCTCTTATTAAAATTAATCCAAATTATTAATCATAAAATAATTAAATAAGTCTCTCCTTAATTGTCTTACTTATTTAATTATTTCAATATCTTGATCATTACTAAGATAACCCATTCCTTTTTAATAATATTTTTGAATATTAAAGTGTACTAGAACATGTAAATTCAAATTTCAAAAATTCAAAATGATATTTATTAAAGCATTGTCCAATTTAAATTCCATTTATATTCTTTCCAAAATAAATGTAAATAACATTTATTACTTAAAATTAAAACTTATATAAGATAAGTCTTAATTTACTTAATTTAATTAAAAACAAAGTTTTAAATACATTACTTATTTAAATTATAAATTCAAGTTAACAATCATTTAACTTTCTTTATAAACCATTTATAATGATTTTATTCAAAAAGGTAAATCAAATTTGAAATATTTGTTTGAAACAAATTTACTTCTAATAAACAATTTAAATTTAAACTTGTTTGAAAACATTCAAAATTCTGAAACTTATTCAAGTATCCAGATTTTAATTTTCAAGACACAAGAGCCCATTTAAATCATTTGATTTAAACTTGCATTAAACTTTTGATTTGAACCTTGATTTTTTTAAAACTCTTTATTTAAAATACAAATTCAATCTTTAAAAACCTGAAGATTCAAAGGTCTTAAGAAAAACGGAACTTAAATTTTAAATTCAAACAGGTGTTTTAAATTAGGTTTCAGATTTTCAAAATGAAATTCAATTTCCAAAAATGTCAGGTTTTCTACTTCTTGTTTTTTTTTAAACTGAAAAACCACTTTCAAAATTTAAAAAACCTATAAGATTTCAAAACCATTTGAAACTATAATACATACTAGATTTAAACTTGTTTTAAATCTTATCATTACAACTTTTGAATTCTTTTAAATTTAGTTTAAATTTAAAATTTACAGGCAGGTTACAGAAAAACTGTAACAATATAATCAACCCGAGCCAAAAGAATTTTGCTTCGAGTCAGAGCCTAAAGTACTTCGAGCAAACCTACCAAAATCTCGAGTAAAACTCGAGTTAATAATTCTGCTCAATTCAAAAAAAAACAACAGCATCAACTCTAATCACCGTGCACCTGCACAATAATCTTGATCGATTCCGATCTACTTCAATGATCTTCCCTCATCGACGAACAACTCCTCACTCCATCCTGATCATCATCTCGCTCTCACGCTACTCGAATTCGAATTCGAGTTCACATCTTAAAACCTGGAACTGAACAGAACAAACCCACACCACACCTGTCAACGCTTCCTTCACGGCCCTCCGACCACTAGAATAGCAGCAATTTCAGCCGCCATCTCGTCAATGGCCATACTCCCATCTCCCCAAATCTCTCAGCACTCGATCACCCATACAAGCTGCAACAACCCATTAACTAAGCATTCCAATAACTAGGGTTGCAGACCATAAAACATCACCGCAATCGCCATGCTGATTTGTATTACCATCAATAATTTTTCCCAGCTTCACTGGTTACTCTTCTACCCACAAGATGAACCCCGACCCTTCAAATTGTCGAGATCACCCAAAAATCCAAAAATTCCCTATACAGTTCAACACAGAACAGCACCATACCCCCTCCACTAAAAATCCTAATTTTTGTTCCAAAAATCAAGTTTTGATCTTGGTATTTAATTCTTAATACTGAATTTATAATTTATTCAATATAAATTTTCACATTTTTAAACTTGATTAATCAAATTCTAGTTTACAGAGATGTTTAGAGGTTATTTTAACTTAACTAAAAATTTTAAACTAAAACTTATCATAAACAAATAAGTTTGATTTAATCTAGGTTTAATCAGAGGCACAAATCTATATGTTTTGAATTTTAAAAAAAACCAGAACACATGATCTATATAAAAAAAACAGAGAGTACTTTTGGAAATCACAAGCATATTATAGACACGGCATATTGTATTCAAATATGCATTTAACACATTGTATCACAGAGATTTAACATGCAACTAATTTATAAATTTAAAACTTTAAGAAAACAGAATGTTACTCACTTTAATCTTGATGGCAGAGCAGAAATTTGAAAAATACTTGTGCTTTTTAAAACTGGAAACTTCACTTCTTAAATCCTGAATTGCTTCTTCAAATATGAACTTTAAATTCTGATTTGAATTTGCTCCTGATTCTCACTTGCATGCAGACACTCCAGATAGAAGATGATGAAGATGAAAAATATGCAGGCTTCAAATAAATTTGCTTCCAGATTTTGAAAGGAGGAAATGTAAATGAAAATATGCAGGCTGTTTTGTTTTGATTTGAAAATAATTGGTTTGCATGCAGGCTTGAATTCCAGAAATGCAGAATTCTTGCTTGATTTCATGCATTTGATTCAATTTGAAAAAATGATATGCATGCTTCGGTTTGAGAAGTGGATTTGAATATGTTTCAGATTTTTGTTTTCCATTGTTTTCTTAGCTTTAGATTTTAAAAAGAAATAAGATAGAAGAGAATTTGTTTATAAAAACTGAAATCATTAAAAATAAAATCAAAAGAAAATGCTAAATTAAATTTTTGACACTTGTAGAGAAGTTAACATTTGTCACTTAAAATGTCTTATTTCCTAACACATGTTAATTTATGTTTCCAAAAAGTTTACACTTGTTTTATAAAAGTAATTTGTATTTAATTAAAAATTAATTAGTATTTTATTTAGATGTTAATACAAGATGAATGTAAACCTATGTTTAAATAAATTAGTTAATCATGTATTTATTCATATGTAGATAAATTTTAAAATGAAATAAATGCAATTTTATTTATAAAAGGAAGCTTATAAAAATATTTCAAAATAAAAACAAATTAAAAACATTTAAACTTTAGAATTTAAAAACTTTGAATTCAAGTTCATACTAAATTTTGAAATCCATTTTATTTACAAATATAACTACATAGTTTAAATTTTGGAAAACAATTATTTTTATTAAATATTTATTTGTTAAAACAATGTATTATTATATTTAAAAATAACCACATTTAATAACCATAAATAACTTATTAAAAGAAATTTTCTTCTTATTAATAAATTATTTATTTTATCATATGATATTTAAAAGAAAATCAAAATAACCTCATTGTTATTTATTTAAATTTAAACCTGAGTTAAACATATTTTAAATCATTCAATATTTATCTTATGTATTTAAAACCATATTTTATTTATTAAATAGCTTTTAAAAAGTTTAGCTTTTAAATAAAATCATAATTTCCAATTTACTAAAGATATATATATTTTATAGAAACAAGATTTATTTATTAATTAAATTTAAAACAATATCTATTCACAATATATACAATATTCTATACATATTATAAATATAAAACAATTATTAGATTTAAAAAGATAAAATCTTATCAATTAAATATTTATTTCATTGGATTATTTAATTAATCCAAATCTCATTACAAAGATTATCAAATCAATTTAATTTTTATTTCAAATTATTAAATTGATATTGCTTTAAAATTCCCGGTCATCACATTCCTTCCCCCTTAAAAGAATTTCGTCCCCGAAATTTAAAACAAAGGTAATTTAATAATCTATTTAAAGGATTAAATTTTAAAACACAAGCATATACCATTGATATGCTAACAAACATAGCAATCAATTCACCCAATTAAACAAATCTAATTATCCAGAAAAATTCTGGATAAAACTTTCACGAGTTTCCCCGGTATAAATATCGGGATACTCGCTTTTTAGATTCCAAACAATCAATACTATTAAGCTACAGAGCTCCTATCCATCTATATCTACAGATCTAGATAGCATATCGGACTACATACGAGTCTGACTCAACAACCAACCTCTATAACTGCTGGTTCTAAAACCAGAGATAGACCATACACGTACTCCCTTAGAGATATGTGAAACTCATCGAATTCCGGTTATCCAAACTGACAATTCAATCCTGAAAAACCAAACACTGATCCTACCAAAACACAGAGAGGAGATCCAAACATCACGGAGCTAACTTTCCAGATTTACCAAAACTTATAGCTCCTGAATCAGAGAAAACTCCAACAATAACGAAGTCTCCAACTTGGAATTCCAAATTCCTCTGTCCCTTATCCACAAAAGTTTCTAACAAATCCTGGGCTGCCAACATCCAAACTGATCAACTTAACCCTTGCTGATTCCTCTAGAACAATCAGAACCAAAAACAACCCAACACAATGATCTCCTCAAGATCAATCCAAAACCAAAACACAATTCTACTCCATAACCAGCAGAAGGCTGAACTTACTTCTCCTAATCCGGAAAAGATTATCAGAAACACCTCCAAACAGCTTCCGCTGCACCACTCTGATTCGAAGTAGATAAGAAAATGCTGATGAAAAACATAAGCACATACTGAACATCACTTCCCGGAAATATGGTTCAACAGATCCATAAAGGAAACTCAGAGATTCCTCTAAAACTGAGCTACTTTATCAAATTCTATCTCTAGGAATCATTCTTCAACTAGACAGAAACACTGGTTCCACCCCTGGAATCCTAGTCGATAAGAAAACTCAATCTCCAGATGCGGACGAACTTCTGTCTTCCCAGAAGACATCCAGAAAATCTCCAAAAATCCAAGAGAACACTCAAACAATCGCAAGTCACTTTTGCGATCAACCCAAATAAATTTCCAAAGAAAACTGTTCTCTCTTTACCAAAAAGAACAGCTAACCCTGGTCTAGCCAAACCATTGAAGAAACAGATTCACTCTGCTGCTTCAGAACTCCATCTCTAGAAAAACTACCCAGTTAAGACCTTTCTGTCGGCTCACAGAACACTCCAAGCTGCATTGCTGACACCAATTCCAAACTTCCTGATCCAAAGCTCTTCGAGAAACTCGGACTTCAAAGCTAACCACAACATCCTGCTGTCTTCAGCCACAATATCGAAGCAGACTCACTTCCCAAACTTGTTCCAAAGAAAACATCTTCGGAAACAATCCATAGTCACTGCATCTCATCACGCAGTTACAACTTCCTGAGGTATCAAAATACCATCACTTGCTTCTGCCCAATCGAACAGATCAAACTCTACTCACCAAACTCTGCACTTCAAAGATGTCTCCAAACCTTAACGGGTTTCCTTCAGAGATCGATGAAATATTTACATTCAGCACAACTTACTCGAGACAGTATTAGGTCTACAGTCTCAATAGATATACTTCCAACCTCAAACATACAAACTCCAACCAATGGTAGTAATCGTGTTACACACACCACTACCTTATCTACCTTTATAACCTATATTGGAAAACCTGAACAGGTAACCCAACAGATAGGTAAAAATAGATAAATATTTATAAATATTTATGAAATTACAAATACGCTCTCTCAAGAAAGACACCACTCCAGAGCCTAGGTATTCACTCAACCTAATGCTCTGATACCACTGTAACGACCCAACTTCCAAACACCAGGAAGTCGCATCACTAATAAGAAAGAAAGGGATAGAGAATAGAAAGAAAGAGAAGAAGAAGAAACAACACATTAGAATCTGAACAGCGGAACGAATAAATTATATTAGTAACATAACATATTACATAGTTTACAACCACTATTAGAGTACACAGATAACAACACATATTAGGCAGTTATAAACACCTGTCTAGTTATTACAACTCATTACAACTCGGAGACAACACAGAACACACAGCGGAATACTATATATCTAACGTAGAAGCCTCCTGTTCCGTTTCTCCTCCAATATTCATCAAAGCTAACCTGAATCCCTTGGCTACTCGTAAAAATTTGAGTACCCAAGAGTTTAAGAAAACAAAAGATAAACTCTGGGTCAGACATGGGTCTGGTGTGAGTAACAGGTTAAAGTTGCTTAACTTTCAAAAACCTTTTTGAAAAGAAAGGTATCACGTAAGACTTCCCACACATAAACATGGAAAAGTTTTTACCTTACGCTTACCAAAATATTTAATAGGAAATCCAGTGATATTATAATAGGTCTAGGTTTTTCAAGTAAATATGAAATAGCCGAAATTGTTACATGATTAAATTCCAGCTACTAGCCACAAAAGTGGGTAATACAATCAAAACCGTTGGAACTTATTGGATTTTGGATTCCATACAATGGCAGGGCTACTGGGGTACCGCCCGTCACAGTATGTGGCCCAGATCAACGTACCGAGGAGTACGCCCGCTCCCCTGCAACACAAGGCCGGACCCATTCCTTACTGAACAGTTCCGAACAAGACAACCCCGCAGTTGGTGCGCATATCCAACTGCCCACTAAGCCGAATAAAAAGGGACCTCTAGACAGGGGAAAATCTTGCTCTCCGGTGGGGGCTACCTAGGAAGCCTTGCTGCACCTCCCCTATTTTAGTCATTCTCGGTTGATGAGGCTTGTGGCTACGATTACCTTTAGAGAACACATCTCTTAGAATGCTCATCGTCCACCTGACGATGTGCTGAAAGCATTCAATCCATACAAGTTCGTTCCGGGTTCGAACGAAACCAAAGTCATTATCTCGTTACACTCATTTTGGAATCACCCTCAGAGTTAACGACGATAACCCTTGCACTCTGAATCTGTATCTCGAGCCTATAAGTACTATTTCTGTCAAACTCATCACGGAATCACCCCTAGAGTTATACTGACTAATAGTCCTTACACCTCGAGTCTTCACTCTTCACATAAGATTCACGACCTATCGTAAATTTGGATCGATGTGGTTTTCGGATATCCAAATATAGAAACCCGATCCCGGTCTCATCGAAATCCAAAGCGTGTCTTCTAGGTCCAAGTTATTTTAAAGTTTCAAAATAATTTAATAACATTATCTATATACACACAGATAGATAACTCATAGATTCACAACAGATAATTATCATTATCATAACCACAGATAATCCACATTATCATTATCAAAGATATCCATATCATCATCACAATGCGACCAATGCATCCATATCACTCAACATTACTAATCTCATAGCTGAGATTCAAACAATTCAAGGCAACTAATAACAACCATTCATAAGCAATGATCTATAATCATATCATCTATAATTAATTTAAATTAAATTAAATTAATTGCATCATCTCTAATTAATTTAAAATTAATTAAATTAATTATTATCACAATATAAATCTTGCTTACATTATCGCTAATTAATTACAAATTAATTAATTGATTAACCTCTAATTTATCATCTTAATTAATCAATCCTGATTAATTATACTTTAATTAATTTCACAAAATTAATTACTCTAAACCAAATACAGTAATTAACCTTAAATTACTTCATAAATTAATTAACTATAATTAGTTACATTTATCCTTAATTAATTACAATTAATTAATTACACTTAATCACTTATTGATGATTGATTCATATTAATTAATCAATCTTAATTACATCATTAATTATATTAATTAATGACTCTTAATTATATTTAATTGATTACTCCATTAAATTAATTACTTTCAGTAATTAATCTCATTTAATCCATAATTAATAATCACTTTGATTAATCTCAATCTGCAATTAACTACTCTTAATTACTTATCAAATTAATTACCTCTTAAATTAACTTCTTAAATTAATCCCTAGATTAATCATACAAAATAAGTTAATCTAAATTATTTTCACAATCCAAACATCATTTATTAATTACCTCCAGAAATTATCTTTAAGTACTTCACTGAATAATTCTACTAATTACATAAAGTATTTATTATCAAATCCAATGTTTAAAATTAATTAAACTTAATTAATTAATTTAAACCTAACTCAATAAACCCCATTAATTACATTAAGTAATTAATGTCTTAATTACTTTCATTTAAGTAATTAAACTTAAATAAATTTCACAATTTATTATCATTAATTAATTAATCTAACTAATTATTAAAAATTAATCATATTAATTAATTACTAAATAAAATTTAGTTAATGACCATCATTACTATTATTTATTCTTTATTTACTTCCTAATTAATCTCTTATTAAAATTAATCAAAATTATTAATTATAAAATAATTTAATAAGTCTCTCCTTAATTATCTTACTTATTTAATTATTTCAATATCTTGATCATTACTAAGATAACCCATTCCTTTTTAATAATCTTTTTAAATATTAAAGTGTACTAGAACATGTAAATTCAAATTTCAAAAATTCAAAATGATATTTATCAAAGCATTATCCAATTTAAATTCCATTTATATTCTTTCCAAAAGAAATGTAAATAACATTTATTACTTAAAATTAAAACTTATATAAGATAAGTCTTAATTTACTTAATTTAATTAAAAACTAAGTTTTAAATACATTACTTATTTAAATTATAAATTCAAGTTAACAATCATTTAACTTTCTTTATAAACCATTTATAATGATTTCATTCAAAAAGGTAAATCAAATTTAAAATATTTGTTTGAAACAAATTTACTTCTAATAAACAATTTAAATTTAAACTTGTTTGAAAACATTCAAAATTATGAAACTTATTCAAATATCCAAATTTTAATTTTCAAGACACAAGAGCCCATTCTTTATTTAAATCATTTGATTTAAACTTGCATTAAACTTTTGATTTGAACCTTGATTTTTTTAAAACTCTTTATTTAAAATACAAATTCAATCTTTAAAAACCTAAAGATTCAAAGGTCTTAAGAAAAACTGAACTTAAATTTTAAATTCAAACTGTTGTTTTAAATTAGGTTTCAGATTTTCAAAATGAAATTAAATTTCCAAAACTGTTAGGTTTTCTACTTCTTGTTTTTTTAAAAAAACTGAAAAACCACTTTCAAAATTTTAAAAACGATTTCCAAACCATTTGAAACTATAATACATACTAGATTTAAACTTGTTTTAAATCTTATCATTACAACTTTTGAATTCTTTTAAATTTAGTTTGAATTTAAAATTTATAGGCTACAGAAAAACTGTCACAATATAATCAACCCGAGCCAAAAGAATTTTGCTTCGAGTCAGAGCCTAAAGAACTTCGAGCAAACCTACCAAAATCTCGAGTAAAACTTGAGTCAATAATTCTGCTCAATTCAAAAAAAAAACAACAGCATCAACTCTTATCACCGTGCACCTGCACAATAATCTTGATCGATTCCGATCAACTTCAATGATCTTCCCTCATCGACGAACAACTCCTCACTCCACCCTGATCATCATCTCGCTCTCACACTACTCGAATTCGAATTCGAGTTCACATCTTAAAACCTGGAACCGAATAGAACAAACCCACACCACACCTATCAACACTTCCTCCACGGCCCTCCGACCACTAGAATAGCAGCAATTTCAGCTGCCATCTCGTCAATGGCCATACTCCCATCTCCCCAAATCTCTCAGCACTCGATCACCCATACAAGCTGTGACAACCCATTAACTAAGCATTCCAATAACTAGGGTTGCAGACCATAAATCATCAGTGCAGTCGCCATGGTGATTTGTATTACCATCAATAATTTTTCCCAGCTGCACTGGTTACTCTTATACCCACAAGATGAACCTCGACCCTTCAAATTGTCGAGATCACCCAAAAATCCAAAAAATCCCTATACAGTTCAACACAGAACAGCAACATACCCCCTCCACTAAAAATCACAATTTTTGTTCCAAAAATCAAGTTTTGATCTTGGTATTTAATTCTTAATACTGAATTTATAATTTATTCAATATAAATTTTCACATTTTTAAACTTGATTAATCAAATTCTGGTTTATAGAGATGTTTACAGGTTATTTTAACTTAACTAAAAATTTTAAACTAAAACTTATCATAAACAAATAAGTTTGATTTAATGTAGGTTTAATCAGAGGCACAAATCTATATGTTTTGAATTTTAAAACAAAACCTGAACACATGATCTATATGGAAAAAAACAGAGAGTACTTTTGGAAATCACAAGCATATTATAGACACAGCATATTGTATTCAAATATGCATTTAACACATTGTATCATAGAGATTTAACATGCAACTAATTTATAAATTTAAAACTTTAAGAAAACAGAATGTTACTCACTTTAATCTTGATGGTAGAGCAGAAATTTGAAAAAGACTTGTGCTTTTTAAAACTGGAAACTTCACTTCTTAAATCCTGAATTGCTTCTTCAAATATGAAACTTTAAATTCTGATTTGAATTTGCTCCTGATTCTCACTTTCATGCAGACACTCCAGATAGAAGATGATGTAGATGAAAAATATGCAGGCTTCATATAAATTTGCTTCCAGATTTTGAAAGGAGGAAATGTAAATGAAAATATGCAGGCTGTTTTGTTTTGATTTGAAAATAATTGGTTTGCATGCAGGCTTGAATTCCAGAAATGCAGAATTCTTGCTTGATTTCATGCATTTGATTCAATTTGAAAAAATGATATGCATGCTTTGGTTTGAGAAATGGATTTGAATATGTTTCAGATTTTTGTTTTCCACTGTTTTCTTAGCTTTAGATTTTAAAAAGAAATAAGATAGAAGAGGATTTGTTTATAAAAACTGAAATCATTAAAAATAAAATCAAAAGAAAATGCTAAATTAAATTTTTGACACTTGTAGATAAGTTAACATTTGTCACTTAAAATGTCTTATTTCCTAACACATGTTAGTTTATGTTTCTAAAAAGTTTACACTTGTTTTATAAAAGTAATTTGTATTTAATTAAAAATTAATTAGTATTTATTTAGATGTTAATACAAGATGAATGTAAACTTATGTTTAAATAAATTAGTTAATCATGTATTTATTCATATATAGATAAATTTTAAAATGAAATAAATGCAATTTTATTTATAAAAGGAAGCTTATAAAAATATTTCAAAATCAAAACAAATTAAAAACATTTATACTTTAGAATTTAAAAACTTTGAATTCAAGTTCATATTAAATTTTGAAATCCAGTTTATTTACAAATATAACTACAAAATTTAAATTTTGGAAAACAATTATTTTTATTAAAAATTTGTTTGTTAAAACAATGTATTATTATATTTAAAAATAACCATATTTAATAACCATAAATAACTTATTAAAAGAAATTGTATTCTTATCAATAAATTATTTATTTTATCATATGATATTTAAAAGAAAATCAAAATAACCTCATTGTTATTTATTTAATTTAAACCTGAGTTAAACATATTTTAAATCATTCAATATTTATCTTATGTATTTAAAACCATATTTTATTTATTAAATAGCTTTTAAAAAGTTTAACTTTTAAATAAAATCATAATTTCCAATTTGCTAAAGATATATATATTTTATAGAAACAAGATTCATTTATTAATTAAATTTAAAACAATATCTATTCCCAATATATACAATATTCTATACATATTATAAATATAAAACAATTATTATATTTAAAAAGATAAAATCTTATCAATTAAATATTTATTTTATTGGATTATTAAATTAATTCAAATCTCATTACAAAGATTATCAAATCAATTTAATTTTTATTTCAAATTATTAAATTGATATTGCTTTGAAATTCCGGGTCATCACATAAACTATGTATATAGGTTTGTAAAATTTTGGTGTGTGTAGTATGGATATGCATGTGTTGTGTGTACGTGTGCATTGATATTGGTTTGTTTTAATGCAAGTACAAATTCCTTTCTCTTTAGTATGGCGGTCTATAACAAAAATATAAAATAACTTGAGTATGGTCTGCATGCATTGTATATCGTTTTCGTATGTATACAATCTTAGTTTATATTTTTATATAGTACGGTTCTACTTTCGGTATGTGTTTTTGAATTTCACATTGACTTTAAGGAGAATGATTTGTCAGATTATACAAATTATGTAATAGGTGTAAGTATATTTTCACCTAGTACGGATTCAAAGAAAAGAAAATATATATACAATATATGAGTTAAAATCTATTGTATCTATATATAGTATATATATATAATATGTAAACTGTAACCTGTTACATTTTTAGCTTGGACATGTTTAGTTAATTATAAAAGAAGTGTTATATTCGTAGTTATAGATTCTATTAAATATGTTATATATATATATATATATATATATATATATATATATATATATATATTTACTTGTAGTATATTGTTGCGGTAATATGCATATGTCCTAATGTATAAAGTAATACAAGGTTAGTTTTTACTGTAATATGTTTATATGGATTTGTATATTTTTCTGTTGTGTATATGGTTATATAAGTGTTGATTTTTAGTTGTGGGTTTGCATGATTTTTTTTTGGTATGTCGAAATGTTTCATAAAAAAAATGTAAGGATTTTAATAGTCCATGATAGTATTGGTTTTTATAGCATATATATATATATAGACACACACACACACATATGAGTTTAATTTAAAAACAAGGATTTTGAAATATAAAGTGTGTTGAATATAAAATATGATTTTCTGTACATAATTATAATATGGTTTACAGTCTTGGATTTTAAATGTATTTAATTCAATACACGAGCTATAAGGGTGGTATGGTAGTTTCGATTTCATATATATATATATATTGTGTAGTTTTATAAAATAATAGTTGTATATATTTTATCGTATTTTATCTATGGAGATTTTATAATATAAACAGTTTAAAAAAAAGATTGTCACTGTATGATTTATAGTCATGCATATATTAACTATATATGGTAATTTCGATATGTATTATGATTTGAAATATAATATGTAATTTAAAATTGAATATTGGTTTGAGAAAACAAATATAATATACTTTTGTTTCAATTTTATCTCCATCGTTATAGTTTTGATTAGATTTCGTCTCTTTCTTATCTATCAGCTTGTCCGTCGAATTCGTGCCGATTTTGATTTACTTGGATTCGCAATTCAAATACAGTATTTGTATCAGTGTGCGTATCTGTGTCATCTTCTCGTTCATCATCTAGCCTCGAAAGGTGAGCAATCACTCACGATTAATGTTCTTTTATTTATTAAATTTGATTTCAATTGAAATGACAATTGAAATATGATGCTGCTAGTCATTTACACTGTTAAATATATGTTATTACCTGTATCAGTTCACCTGTGACATCGGACACCATTATCTGTTAATTATACGATGATAATCTTGTTTGGTTAATAATTGATTGATTATTTATTGTTTATATTGGATGTTAAATTGTCATGTGTAAAGTGAGAAATATTATGCAATTGAACTTGACGTTGGATAGTTAAAAATTTGAATCGTCATATGTGTTGAATTTGATTAGTTAAATTTGTATAATATGACCCCTTAAATGTTTAATTATTTGACACGTAGGAAAATGGTTAATAACCTTGAACCATTTGAAGTTATGTTGTATTAATCGATGAAGTATGAAATTGAATAATGCATGTCAAGTGTAGAATCGCATAAAATAATAGTGTAATAATCTTTAATCTACATGAAATGATAGTGTAGATTCTAGAAATAATTATACTAATTTGCACAAACAACAATGTTACTTAATACGATTATTCCGGGATTATTTGAATTAACTAATGGATTGTTATTGATTGTTGTCATTGCTTGTTTATTTACTTTGACACCATCCCTGTGATCACACTGCAAGTTTCCTTTGCTATGCTTTAATTTTTGAATTGAAATGGAATCGGGTTGAAATGATAAATACCCAAATAAACTTTGACTTAGAATAGAAAATTTAATTAAACCCGATTGGTCAATAATTTGATTTAAATTAATGTAAAGATTTTATTTGAATAATAATAAGATTTTGAAATAAAATTGGAATTTACATCTTAATGAAAGGAAATGTGAATATTTGAAATTTGAAACAAAAATATTAATGTAGAAATTTACGAAGGATGTTGTTTAATTATTTAATAATTAATTGTTAATAATTAAGTCTTGAAATTAGTAATAATGAAGTTTTGAAATTATTAATAATAAAATTTGAATCATTAATAATTAAGTTTGGAATTATTAACGAATGAATTTTAAAATGATTAATAATTAGGATTTGAAATTATTGATAATTTAATAAGATTGAATTATTTAATGATTAAATTAAATTGAATATTCTTTATTAAGTGAAAGTGAATTTTTGAATAAGTGAAACTATGTTCTTTATTGTCTGAGTTTTGAAATTGGTAACTAAGTAAATAAGTATATGGAAATGAATTTCTTTAACCAGAAATAAAAATGCGTTTTATCGAAACAAATGAAAGACTTGTAATTTAAAGAATTGGATTTGACAAATTTAATTCAAATTTAATTAGTAAGCTTGATAAGTGATTTAATGAATTGGAAATTTAATTGAAATTGTTTTAATGATAAATTAATTTAACAAGTATTGAATGAAATCGATAAATGAGTTGAAATTGATTTGAACATTAAATTATTTTAAATGATTATCGAATGAACTTATAAAGGAATTTAAATGTATATTTGAATTGTTTTAAATAAAAATTGAAATTGAATTATAAGATTTTGAAATTGTAATTTGGAAGTTTCAAAACGTAAATTATGGAAATTGATTTAGAAAGACAAATAAAATGTTGGTTTACAAATTCTAATTGAAATTGAATTGATTTGGTTTTAAAAAAAATTATTAAATTACCAACCGGTGTAATAACTACGAAAGTTATTAAAGAAACCGGAATCGGAAATGGACATACTCTCTGTCTAAACCGAAAATCACTTTAATAACAATACACGGAGTGTGATCTAGAATGAAGTGGTTGGAATGATGTACGTGATGACTACAGAAAGAGAACGATAATGGATAGCCTTGACACTTGTGTCAAATTGGAAATGACTAAAACAGGAGCCGTGCCAGGCCAAATGGGGTTAGCCACCTCGATCGAACACACTTCTTCGTAAACTACTCATTACTTGTTATTGATTGGTGCACCCTCGTATTTTTTTGGAAGTGTTGTTTTGCGGTGTTGCGATCGTTGCGGCGATGCGTTTTCACCAGTCTGGATCAGGAAAACGGTAGTTTCGCTACCTTGGGTATTGCCTCATGTGCATTGTCATGCTTGTATCCCTATATACGCGACCACTGCGAATTTGTTTTGTGTTATACCTATGGAGTACTCCCTGATAGCCCACTACTTTACGGTGGAGTTTACAGTGTTGTATGGACTATGACATTTATATAAAAATGTGTTAAGGGGGATAATGGTTACGCCTTAACACTATTTTGATATTTATATTACCGATAGGCATTATCTCTACTTAGCGTACACTAATACATAGTAGATAGTTTAACGGATACTTAAAGGATGGTTATTCCAACATCCATTGAGTTATTGTATTTAAATTGTTATTTCACTTGAGTTAGATTTATTGATATAAGAATGTTAATCATGACTCACGTGTTTTGTGTTTTGCTTTACGCTCGGGTCAGACTGAGTGGTTCAGCTTTTGGGACTCACCTTTGGAGTTGGAGCTTCGCCTGGACATCCAACTACCTATCCGCTTTCAGATATTCAGTTGATTCCAGTGATGTATTCTGATTTTGTATTTGACTATTGTATTCGAGACTTCTGTCGTAACTTATTTAACTCTGTTAAATATATAGTAGCTTCATGAACTACTATCTTTTTCTTCCGCTGCATATTACTACTCTGTGTCTGTGATTCTGCGATTATTTATTTACCGTATATTTCAGTTTTGCCAAATTTAAATTAACAATTCGGTATTTTGTATTATTCAAGTCCGACATGTGTGGATGCGAATATTCCAAAATAGCGGGTCGTTACAGTTGGTATCAGCGCTTTGGTAGCTCTAGGCAGAACTTAGCATATAAGGTAAATGTATTTACAGAATCACTCTCATTCGATTTTCAATCTCTTCCTTTTGACTCGATTCCTTTGAATTTTGGAAAGTTCCCCTCGGTTCCGAAATTCATTCGTGTTCTTCACTATTCATCTTCTTACAATTCTGGAGTATCGCATAACTCCACTTCGAAATGACCCTTATAATGAATCGGCGGTCTCGCCAAACTTCAAATGATTTGTAAAGGGGTGAAACACCTTTACAATAAGCATTGATTTACCGGAGATTTTTGTATCCTCGGTTTACGATGCTATCTATCTCCTGCAATACCTGAATTCTATTTCTTGAGATCGAATGTTGATTTACCTCGGAATTCTGCATCGATCTTATTCTTGGAGTCACGGTCGACCCGGTTAAGGTTGCCCACGATTATATAAACTTATCCATCGCCCTATTTTGTTATTTAATTATCTTATCTTTGTTTCAAACTTGTATCGAATCAAAATTCTCTTTGATTTGATTTCCATCAAATTTGAATCTCTATCCTTGCTTTGAAAACCATTCTTGTATCGTCAAGCGAGGAAGTGTTTTTGTAAATTAATATTTAAATGTTTTAATATATACTGTGTGTGACGACCGCCCATGACTCCCGCACGGAAACAAGGAAATGGTGCGCTGAAAGTGTGCCAAGCAACCATGAGTGACCGTCAAGGGTAAAATAAACATTTCAGACTCTATCGTAAAACTCACAGCGCATGGATAAAATACAATAGAGAAATATAATATAGTGAAGCTCCCATAGAACAGAATATCATCATCTAATCATAATAGCTTTATACATGGTCTGAATCATGAATACAAGAAGCCTCACTACATAGCACTCAGAGTAATCAACAAACAGCGGAATATCCAGTACATAGAATATGAAAATAATATGTAAAGCCTCCTGCTCGCCTTCGTCATCATCAACGTGAGCCACTAAGATCAGCACCTGCCACCTGTTACCTAGTCTGCCCATCCCAACATGGATGAACATCCCAAAGTAATAAGAGGAGACATAAAACCTTGAGTCAGACAAAGTCTTAGTGAGCAGTAAATCAACTATCAAACATACCAAAAGAGCATAAGGGATAAAAGGAATAGGAACCAAACCATCCCACTCCGCCTCTTACTACAGTGATAGCCCCCAGACACACACTAAGGAGAAGCAAGCATAACATGGCAGACAATTAAAGTAAAGCAACAATCATTCGAGTCAAGGTCGATGTTTTCCAAATACAACCCCCAAGGCCTAAACCAAGATCAGATAAGCACCCAGAAAACACCGCTCTTGAGACCGAATGATGGTACAACCAAACATCCATGACTCTGGCTATCACTGTTATCATTGCCTTGATTTCACCGTTAATTGAATGACCAACTCATTCTTTTATCCATCTGTCAAGGGCTAATGGTAACCCCGGTTCTAGACATAACTCCGCACGTCGTCGGCAGCCCGTGCCTAGGAATTTTCGCAACTACCCAGAGTACTAGCACGTCGTCGCAGCCCGTGCTTGGAACGTCGTCGCAGCCCGTTCCAACGTACTCTTGCTTTGAGCCTGCTAGAACCTTCAACAACGATGAGATCTCAGCCTCCTAGTCATCCTCCTCGACGAATATTTCCATACTAGCTCAAGCGCCTCTCAAGCTAACCATTATCAACCAACTCGCATCGCATCATCGAGTTATCAACATGCTTGGGATGATCCCGTCTGGATTAAACCAAGGCTATCTCACATCATGCTTCGCTTTATCGCATCATAGCAAAGTCTCATCTCAACATCATGGCTTGCCTCATCACATCATGGCAAAGTCCCATCTCAACATCATCTAATCCATACATATGAGCTTCAACATCCGCTTCATATGCCACAAGCAGCTTTCACCATTCAAGAGCCTTTCCACTTAGCTTTTGAATCATCTTCGACCATCTTATCTATATCTAACTATCAATCACCTAACATACATAGCAATCAATCAAATCAATCATTAGCTTAAGCAATCAAGCATTCAAATATGGTCTAAGTAGGCATTTATAACTACAATGGCAATTTCGTAAATAAATGAGCATAGATATAACATACATGAATCATGGGTTTTTAGCATAGATCCAACAAATATAAATCATGGGTTTTTATCTCTACAACTTGGTAAATGAACTTGCATAAGTAAACATCTTTGTAAGTAATGGATCTACACTTGGATCTAAGGAAAAATGCATAAAATCACTATCTACAACACTCCAACAAACCACCAATCCAATATACTCCTTTGGGTCCGCGTGAGAGATAACCACCACTCACCAAATCACCCAAACACTTCAAAAACTATCAACTTCAGATCTGGACAGCGAAGCTTCAAGCTTGATTCGTCGAAATCCCGCTTGAAACGATGAAATCTAGCTTGGTTGGATGAAGATCTTCAACTTTAGCTCTTGGATCTTCAATCTCGATCTTCGATCTTGGATGGATGTTAGAACTATATTGGAATGGAGAAAAGAAGATGAAGAAATGTTGTAGTCGAGCTCTCAAAATGGCAGCACTTCGTCGCTTCAAAAACCGGTGCCAAAAAGTGAAGATAGGCGCCTCTATTTATAGGCTGAAACCTTAGGTCGTCCGCCCCCTTAGGTCGCCCACGACCTAACTATTGCCGACCTAAAGACCTCCGACCTAAAACACATGCACGCGACCTAACAGATACGCGCAGCCTAGCTGCCCAACGACCTAAGCCTTACACCAATGCTCGACCTAATATCACCATACTCACGCGACCTAACGTCATGGCCGATCTAACACTCCTGTGACCTAGCGACTTATTAACATCGTGACTCAACGACCTAACCTAGTCACGACCTAACCAAACCCAGGGTCACACGACCTAACGGCTTAATGGTTTAAGCTCCTACGCGACCTAATGCCTTCACGAGTTACGACCTACGACCTAAATACCCCACCGACCTAAACTCACACGACCTAATTCCTCAGCATCCTAACTTAGGTCGTCTACGACCTAACTAACATGACTAACTTCCTTAGGTCGCTCATCGAATAAGTCGTAAACCCCATAGGTCGGTCAACTACTATAACTCGTTCACGACTCAACTTCCATAGGTCGTAAACACTCTTAAGTCGTTGTCTAGTAAGTCGCTTAACCCCTAAAACCGATAACTCGCCTAAGCTACTAACTCGTCCAGTTCCTTAGGTCGTTAACCCTTAACTCGGCAACCACCCTAAGTCCTAAACCATTTCCTTAGGTCGTATAACCGACCTATCCCCTTAACTCGTTCTAACACAATAACTCGTGAAACTTTTATAGGTCGTAATTCCTATAACTCGAAACCCCTTAAGTCGTCTACGACTTAAAAATACACGACCTAAGCTAAATCCACCTACACGAGTTAGCTTCCACACGAGTTAACTTTTCATGACTTAAGCTCTGAACAACATGAACAACACTAACAACCTAGTAGCCATTATTTTACGATTAGTCGACACGTAAAATACGGGTCGTTACATTCTCTCCCCCTTAGGAATTTCGCCCTCGAAATTCCAAACAAACAACAGCAATCAAAACTATTCTGCATGCCTACCATCCATAGCAATCAACAAACCATGCATCCAATTCCTAACCTAGCATGCAGAATTCTAAGACTAGAACAAGGTACAAATTCATGAGATGTCACGACACCTTAGGGCCATACCTCGAAGAGTTCAGGATGAGCTGCCTTCATCCTCTCTTCCTCCTCCCACGTACAGTCGTTAACATCATCACTCCATTGTATCTTGAGCAACGTAATCGCCTTCCTCCTAAGCTGTTTCGTGTCAGTTTCAACAACACGAAGCGGCTTACGAGGTCTCGAAACAACTAGATCAACTTCTAAATCTTCACAGCTATCAGCAGAAACCACCGTATTCGAGTCATGCACATACTTCCGTAGATAAGATACATGAAACACATTGTGCACACCCGCCATCTTTTCCGGTAACTCCAATCTATAAGCGAGCTTTCCAATTCGCTCGATAATCGGGAATGGTCCAACAAATCTCGGAGTTAACTTTCCTTTCTTTCCAAATCGAATAACATTCTTCAGAGGAGAAATCTTCACAAAAACCATATCACCTACGTCGAATTCCAAATTCTTATGACGATTATCGGCATAACTTTTCTGACGATCTTGGGCTGCCTTCATTCGTTGTCGAATGATCCCTATACAATCCGAAGTCTGTCGAATCATCTCTGGCCCAAGTATCAGTTTTTCTCCAGTTTCCAACCAACATGTCGGAGAGTTACACGGTCTTCCATACAATGCCTCCAATGGTGCCATACCAATACTCGACTGATAACTGTTGTTATACGCAAATTCCACCAAATGAAGATGATCCTCCCATGATCCTTCGAAATCCAAAACACAAGCTCTAAGAAGATCTTCCAAAACTCGGTTGACTCTCTCAGTCTGACCATCTGTTTGGGGGTGATAAGCTGTACTCAAACACAACTCGGTTCCCAAAACTTCCTGAAAGCTCTTCCAAAATCCACTAGTGAACAATGGGTCTCGATCACTCACTATACTCTTCGGAATACCATGGAATCGAACTATCCACTTAACATACAATTCAGCCAACTTCGATGCAGTCCTAGTCGATCGAACAGGAATGAATCTTGCACTCTTGGTCAAACGATCTATAATGACCCAAATCCCTTCATTTTCCGCTCTTGTCCTAGGTAGACCATCGATAAAATCCATCGATATTTGCTCCCACTTCCATGTAGGAACTTCTAACAGCTGAAGCAATCCACTGGGCTTCTTCTGTTCAGCTTTTACCAACTGACAGTTCATGCACTTGGAAATAAAATTTTCAACATCCTTCTTCATACCTTCCCAGTAATAGGTTCTCTTCATGTCCCGATACATCTTATTTCCTCCTGGATGAATTGTCAACTTCGAGTGATGACTTTCCTTCAAAACTTCATCTCTCAACTCATCGATATCGGGAACAACCAGTCGTCCTTGCTTACGAAGCCAACCCTCTCGATCGACTTCGAATCTTTTATCCTTCTTTGGGTCCAATCCAGATTCCAAATCACGGATAATCTTGACAAGCTTATCGTCTCGCTTTTGGCTCTCGCCAATTCTTTCCATAAGAGTAGGCCTTATCGATAAGTTTGCCAACATTTCAGGTTCCAATTCACATCTGGTCCTGAAGTCAAATCTAGCTAAAAACTCGAGACTCTTCCATTCCGAAAACATGGCTCCCAATCCTGCATGTCTTCGACTTAACGCATCAGCTACTGCGTTACCTTTTCCCGGAGTATAGGCTATACCAAAATCATATGATGCTAAAAACTCTAGCCATCGTTGCTACCGAAGATTCAAATCCTTTTGGGAGAAAAGATACTTCAACGACTTATGATCCGTAAACAACTCGAATCGAACTCCCAATAGATAATGTCTCCACATCTTCAGAGCAAACACAATCGCCGCCAACTCCAAATCATGAGTCGGGTAATTCCTTTCATGCAGCTTTAGTTGTCGACTTGCATACGCAACAACTCTATCCTTTTGCATTAGCACTGCTCCAAGTCCAGTACCACATGCATCGGTGTAAACCACCATCTCATCATTCCCACTTGGAATAGTCAAAACAGGAGTACTCGTCAGTCGCTCTTTCAGGATTCCAAAAGCTTGCTCACACTTAGCATCCCAACTGAATACCTGATTCTTTTTCGTCAATCCTGTTAATGGTGCAGCTATCTTGGAAAAGTCCTTGATAAACCGACGATAATATCCTGCTAATCCAAGAAAACTTCTCACATCAGATGCATTCTTAGGTCTAACCCAATCCTGGATCGCTGCCACCTTAGCGGGATCAACCGCTATTCCATTTTCAGAAATAACATGGCCTAAGAATCTCACTTCACTCTTCCAGAAGTGACACTTCGAAAACTTAGCCTTCAGCTGATGTTTCCGTAAGATTTCCAAAACAATACGCAAGTGCGTCTCGTGTTCTTCTTCAGTTCTGGAATAAATCAGAATATCATCCACGAACACAAGTGCGAACTTGTTCAACTGATCTCTGAATACTCTATTCATAAGATCCACAAAATATGCTGGTGCATTAGTCAATCCAAACGGCATTACCAGCCACTCATAAAAACCGGATGGTGTCCTAAAAGCAGTCTTCGGCACACTATCCTTCGCCACTCTTAACTGGTGAAATCCCGTTGCCAAATCCATCTGAGAAAACACCTTAGCCTCGTGAAGCTGATCAAACAAGTCATCTATTCTCGGCAATGGATACTTGTTCTTCTTAGTCACCTTATTCAGCTCACGATAATCCACACACAACCTCAACGATCCATCCGCTTTGGTTGCGAACACAACTGGTGCACCCCATTCGGACACACTACGCCGAATGAATCCTTTCCGCAAAAGGTCATCAACTTGCACCTTCAACTCTTGTTGCTCCCTAGGCGCCATCCGCCTAAGAGGCATCACAACAGGTCTGGCTCCCTCAACTAGATCGATATGAAACTCGATCTCCCTATGCGGCGGTAATCCTTTGACTTCGTCAAAGACATCCTCAAATCCATTCACAATAGGCACCGATGACAGTCCATCCCGTGGAACAACCAGCGAATACATGAAGCTCATGAAGACGCCTTCCTCATGCTTACATCGTATCACAACCTTTCGCCCTTCCACATTCCCGACTGTCACCTCTAGCCTCTCACAATCAATCCTTGCCGCATACTTCCTAAGCCAGTCCATACCCAAAATAATTCCGAACCCCGCAAAGTTCAGAACAAAGCAATCACAAACAAACGAGCAATCATGACTCGACACAACTAGACCATGGCATATCATACACAAACATGACGAACCCCCAACTGGATTTGTCACAACCAATGGCCTATCAACAATATCCGGTTTCAAACCTAACCGGCCTACCAAATCATTACAAACAAAAGAATGAGACGCTCTAGTATCAAACAACACTCTAACTGGAACACCACAAATGGAAATAGTACCTTGAACCACCACACTCTTCCCCTTCTCTTCAGCAGTGAGAGCTTTTGAAAACGACGGCACAGCTCCCAAAGCATATACTTGCACAATCTGCCTGTCCTTCCTCGGTTCTGGACAATCTTTCATGAAATGCCCTGGCTTGTCACAGTTGTGGCATTTCGCCGGCGACTTTGGATTCCTACAATCCTTGGAGAGATGGCCCTTCTGCTGGCAATTATAGCAAGTCATTTCGCCCCTCGGCTTCTTCTGGCCATCGTTACCCTTCTGTTGTTGTTGCTTCCTCTTCTTGTTTCCACCCTTCTGTGACTTAAACCCTTCCTTGGTTACAGCAACAACAGAACTCTCCCTAGGAAACAAACTCTCATGCCTGAGAGTTTTCTCCACAAGCTTCTCAAACGGATCGTCTAGATGATCCACCAACTGTCTTCCAAGATAAGCATCCAAACCGATCACAAACTTCTCATTCTTCTGATAGGGAGAATCAATATACAATCTGCCATACTTGGACAAAGCTTAAAACTCAGAAACATACTCAAGAACGGGTCTTCCACCTTGCTTGAGCTCCACAAACTTCTTAAACAGAACAGATTTCTGAGCCGTAGAGATGAACTTAGCTTCAAATCTAACTTGGAATTGCTCCCAAGTAATCTCCTCCTCCGGAGTATCAATGGTGATAGAATTCCACCAATCCGAAGCTCTCCCTTGAAGTTGCCTTGATGCGAGCTTCCTCTTAGTTGCATCCTCAATTCCCAAGTCACAAAAAATCCTTCTACAAGCATCTATCCATCTCTGCACTTCAATGGTCGATTCCGTTCCCAAGAAAACCTTTCCTCCAAGAGAAGTATAGTCCTTGCAAAGTTTAGCAAAATCCACTGGTCTTGGAGCTTGAACTTGAACTCCAACATCCACTGATGGCCCTGAAGCTGGTATCCTTCTCATGATCGAAGTCATCATGGCCTCAAACATAGGAGCATAATCAACAGCTTCCCTAGCAGCACGGCCTTCCCTAGCAGCTGGTCACCCCCTTCGACTCATCCTTAATATCTACAAAAAGGAATGACTTAGAACACCTTGAGAAACAACTGCATAAGGAGTTCAAATCCTTCTAAACTACTATATTATATATATAGTAATCATTCATCAAAATACAATTACGTCTCTCATACGTAGTTACGTCAGCGAGCGTTGGCTAAAATCGATTAACCAAAGCTCTGATACCAAATGTGACGACCGCCCATGACTCCCGCACGGAAACAAGGGAATGGTGCGCTGAAAGTGTGCCAGGCAACCATGAGTGACCGTCAAGGGTAAAATAAACATTTCAGACTCTATCGTAAAACTCACAGCGCATGGATAAAATACAATAGAGAAATATAATATAGTGAAGCTCCCATAGAACAGAATATCATCATCTAATCATAATAGCTTTATACATAGTCTGAATCATGAATACAAGAAGCCTCACTACATAGCACTCAGAGTAATCAACAAACAGCGGAATATCCAGTACATAGAATATGAAAATAATATGTAAAGCCTCCTGCTCGCCTTCGTCATCATCAACGTGAGCCACTAAGATCAGCACCTGCCACATGTTACCTAGTCTGCCCATCCCAACATGGATGAACAACCCAAGGTAATAAGAGGAGACATAAAACCTTGAGTCAGACAAAGTCTTAGTGAGCAGTAAATCAACTATCAAACATACCAAAAGAGCATAAGGGATAAAAGGAATAGGAACCAAACCATCCCACTCCGCCTCTTACTACAGTGATAGCCCCCAAACACACACTAAGGAGAAGCAAGCATAACATGGCAGACAATTAAAGTAAAGCAATAATCATTCGAGTCAAGGTCGATGTTTTCCAAATACAACCCCCAAGGCCTAAACCAAGATCAGATAAGCACCCAGAAAACACCGCTCTTGAGACCGAATGATGGTACAGCCAAACATCCATGACTCTGGCTATCACTATTATCATTGCCTTGATTTCACCGTTAATTGAATGACCAACTCATTCTTTTATCCATCTATCAAGGGCTAATGGTAACCCCGGTTCTAGACATAACTCTGCACGTCGTCGCAGCCCGTGCCTAGGAATTTTCGCAACTACCCAGAGTACTAGCACGTCGTCGCAGCCCGTGCTTGGAACGTCGTCGCGGCCCGTTCCAACGTACTCTTGCTTTGAGCCTGCTAGAACCTTCAACAACGATGAGATCTCAGCCTCCTAGTCATCCTCCTCGACGACTATTTCCATACTAGCTCAAGCGCCTCTCAAGCTAACCATTATCAACCAACTCGCATCGCATCATCGAGTTATCAACATGCTTGGGATGATCCCGTCTGGATTAAACCAAGGCTATCTCACATCATGCTTCGCTTTATCGCATCATAGAAAAGTCTCATCTCAACATCATGGCTTGCCTCATCGCATCATGGCAAAGTCCCATCTCAACATCATCTAATCCATACATATGAGCTTCAACATCCGCTTCATATGCCACAAGCAGCTTTCACCATTCAAGAGCCTTTCCACTTAGCTTTTGAATCATCTTCGACCATCTTATCTAGATCTAACTATCAATCACCTAACATACATAGCAATCAATCAAATCAATCATTAGCTTAAGCAATCAAGCATTCAAATATGGTCTAAGTAGGCATTTATAACTACAATGGCAATTTCGTAAATAAATGAGCATAGATATAACATACATGAATCATGGGTTTTTAGCATAGATTCAACAAATATAAATCATGGGTTTTTATCTCTACAACTTGGTAAATGAACTTGCATAAGTAAACATCTTTGTAAGTAATGGATCTACACTTGGATCTAAGGAAAAATGCATAAAATCACTATCTACAACACTCCAACAAACCACCAATCCAATATACTCCTTTGGGTCCGCGTGAGAGACAACCACCACTCACCAAATCACCCAAACACTTCAAAAACTATCAACTTCAGATCTGGACAGCGAAGCTTCAAGCTTGATTCGTCGAAATCCCGCTTGAAACGATGAAATCTAGCTTGGTTGGATGAAGATCTTCAACTTTAGCTCTTGGATCTTCAATCTCGATCTTCGATCTTGGATGGATGTTAGAACTAGATTGGAATGGAGAAAAGAAGATGAAGAAATGTTGTAGTCGAGCTCTCAAAATGGCAGCACTTCGTCGCTTCAAAACCCGGTGCCAAAAAGTGAAGATAGGCGCCTCTATTTATTGGCTGAAACCTTAGGTCGTCAGCCATCTTAGGTCGCCCACGACCAACTATTGCCGACCTAAAGACCTCCGACCTAAAACACATGCACGCGACCTAATAGATACGCGCGGCCTAGCTGCCCAACGACCTAAGCCTTACACCAATGCTCGACCTAATATCACCATACTCACGCGACCTAACGTCATGGCCGACCTAACACTCCTGTGACCTAGCGACTTATTAACATCGTGACTCAACGACCTAACCTAGTCACGACCTAACCAAACCCAGGGTCACACGACCTAACGGCTTAATGGTTTAAGCTCCTACGCGACCTAATGCCTTCACGAGTTACGACCTACGACCTAAATACCCCACCGACCTAAACTCACACGACCTAATTCCTCAGCATCCTAACTTAGGTCGTCTACGACCTAACTAACATGACTAACTTCCTTAGGTCGCTCATCGAATAAGTCGTAAACCCCATAGGTCGGTCAACTACTATAACTCGTTCACGACTCAACTTCCATAGGTCGTAAACACTCTTAAGTCGTTGTCTAGTAAGTCGCTTAACCCCTAAAACCGATAACTCGCCTAAGCTACTAACTCGTCCAGTTCCTTAGGTCGTTAACCCTTAACTCGGCAACCACCCTAAGTCCTAAACCATTTCCTTAGGTCGTATAACCGACCTATCCCCTTAACTCGTTCTAACACAATAACTCGTGAAACTTTTATAGGTCGTAATTCCTATAACTCGAAACCCCTTAAGTCGTCTACGACTTAAAAATACACGACCTAAGCTAAATCCACCTACACGAGTTAGCTTCCACACGAGTTAACTTTTCATGACTTAAGCTCTGAACAACATGAACAACACTAACAACCTAGTAGCCATTATTTTACGATTAGTCGACACGTAAAATACGGGTCGTTACACTGTGTTGTTTGAGTTGTTGATGTTGATTTGGGTTTCCGATTGATTCGTCTGATCAACGCTATCGATAGGATTTCTAAAACACTCGAGCAGAGCAAACTGACATAATATTGTTTTTCAAATTTGGTAAATAAAATAAATTTTGTATGATTGTATTATACGTAAGTAAAAAAAATATGAAATTAAATTGTTAATGAATTTGTTGCCTAAAAATAATATTTGATTTTCATTTATTGTTTGTAAACCATTGACTATTGAATAATATAAATAAATGAATTTATAAAACTGGGTTAAAATTGATTTAAAATTCAAATGGATTTAAACTAAAATTGAGAATTTAATATCCCGTGATTTCAAACTTTGATTTGAAAGTTTTAAAGTGTATAGTATTTAAAATAATTTCGAATAGAAATCATTTCCAAAGAATTTTAAATGTATAAATCAGTGCTCTTCTCTTTGTCGCTGGAAAATAATTTCGATGATGGCGGCCGTATCATCGACATTCATTTCGAGTTTCGAAGTGGAGAGACCATTCTGTAGCTATACTACAGTTTTGTTTTGGAAATGAATTTGATTTGAATTTCTAAAGGATGACTTGATTTAAGAAATATATTAGTATTTGATTTAGACTTGACTTAGATTAATTGTATGTATATAATTATCTCTAAATTGTTTAAGGTTAATCGGAGATTTAATTCTTAAAATTTGGGTAAAAGATGATTTCAATAATAAATGAAACCAAAACTTTGAATTAATATTTAAACTTGTGAAAACTGAATTAGAAATTTACTTGTATAATACTCAATTGCATTATATATAACTTACCTAAAATTTCAGAAGTTAACTATGTAATTGAATATTACACGGTATAAAATGATGTTAAAAGAATATTTAAATAAATTTATGTAGTTATAATTAGTGTAAATATACTTAATATATGTGATAAGATATATTAAGTGGAATAAAATTTAATAATAATTTGGAATAAAGAAGAATAAAATTTGTTGAATAAAGTATAATTTTAATAAATGACTACCAAATTTATGATTTTGAAACTGTTAATTAAAGATGATTGGATAATAAGATAATCAATCTAGAAATAGTTAAAGCTTGATTTAACTTAAGAAAATCAAATGGATTAGATAAATTGCTGAATATAAATTAATTATATGGTTTAAATTAATTGATTTATTTGTTTTCCAATCTATTTTTCTTTTGGTTGTTTCTATTCTCCTACCTCCTTCCTTTCGAGGACGAAAAGTTTTGAGTGGGGGAGAGTGTAACAACCCGGATATTTTAACGGTTTTAAATTAATTTAATTAACTAAATTTGTGTGAAATTTAATAAATAAAATTTTGAAATATAAATTTGATATTTGGAACGCGTCTAGTTAATCATAACAATTGGTAAATTTTCGTCCGAAAATATGAAAGTTTATTTCGTGCGTAAATTTACTTCAATTTAATCAGTTAAAAAACGATGAAAATAAAACGTTTTCGAAACCTAAATATTTTTACATAGAAAAATTCTAAACCACCTTCTGAACAAGATGTCAATTTTTGTTTTTCGAAATTCGGACATTTTTAGCTCCGTCGATCTTATTTTTCTGTGATTTTTATGCATTTTCCGCTAGTATAAAAATTCGAATTTTTATAATTCGATCATACCACTGATACCTGTATAACGTTTTGATCGTCTCGTCATGCTGATCTCTACGGAATATTCAATGTGGTGTTTTGAAGCCCGGTTCGCAGTGAAATCCACAGTATCGGTTAATCGTATCGTTACCGCTTCAAACTTTCTTAATTCGTTTGTTGGTTCGTTTACCATTCAAATTCCACTGCATGAATTCCAATGGTCATTGCCATTTAATTTCCTTAAATTCAACATACGACTATTTAATTTTGCATATTCCCAAGTTTGTCCATTAACCTCTTCACTTTCGTTTCTTTGCACTGGCCACTTCATTTTTCAAGAAGGAAGTGGAAAATAACAAAATGATATAAGTCTATATTTTTTGAAAACCTATTCGTGCTTTACGTTACAACCTTTCTACTTCCCATTTTCATTTTTTTTATTTCCTCTCTTCTTATATGCTCGGCTACTAAGAATCGCCTCACTCCTCTTCACCAAAGCTCTCCACTATCAACCAAAGGCCGTGAGCAACCTCAGCCACCCCTCACCTCCTACCTTGCATCTTCAACCCACCTCTGCAACCGCCACCAGCCTTCGACCCCATGGATAGCCGCTTCCTCCTCCTCCTTGCGCTGAGCCTCCGGTCACCTTATCGGCCGCTTACGCTTCATCGACTCCAAGGCTGAAATTTTGCCACCCGTGCATTGCCGTGACTTCTTTCCTCTGCTAGTTTGCCGAACATCAATCTGTTTTTCTCTTCCAGCCATTATCTATTGGCTCTAAATAACGGTGCTACCTTATGCTTCATTTACGTAAGTATTCTGTGTTGCCTTATATTGCATATTGTAGAAATATATATATATATATATATATATATATATATATATATATATATATGCGATAAGTTGAGTAGAATTTATAAACTATGTGTATAAGTTTGTAAAATTTTGGTTACTGTGTATTGTGTGTGTGTAGTGTATGGATATGCATGTGTAGTGTGTACGTGTGCATTGATATTGGTTTGTTTTAATGCAAGTACAAATTCCTTTCTCTTCAGTATGGCGGTTTGTAACAAAAATATAAAATAACTTGAGTATGGTCTGCATGCATTATATATCGTTTTCGTATGTATATAATCTTAGTTTATATTTTTATATAGTACGGTTCTACTTTGGATATGTGTTTTGGAATTTCACATTAACTTTAAGGAGAATGATTTGTCAGATTATACAAATTATGTAATAGGTGTAAGTATATTTTCACCTAGTACAGATTCAAAGGAAAGAAAATATGTATACAGTATATGAGTTAAAATCTATTGTATCTATATATAGTATATATATAAAATATGCAAACTGTAACCTGTTACATTTTTAGCTTGGACATGTTTAGTTAATTATAAAAGAAGTGTTATATTCGTAGTTATAGATTCTATTAGATATGTTACATATATATTTACTTGTAGTATATATGTTGCGGTAATATGCATTTGTCCTAATGTATAAAGTAATACAAGGTTAGTTTTTACTGTAATATGTTTATATGGATTTGTATATTTTTCTGTTGTGTGTAAGGTTATATAAGTGTTGATTTTTAGTGATGGGTTTGCATGATTTTTTTTGGTATGTCGAAATGTTTCATAAAAAAAATGTAAGGATTTTAATAGTCCATGACAGTATTGGTTTTTATAGCATATATATATACACATATGAGTTTAATTTAAAAACAAGGATTTTGAAATATAAATGTGTTGAATATAAAATATGATTTTCTGTACATAATTATAATATGGTTTACAGTCTTGGATTTTATATGTATTTAGTTCAATACGCGAGCTATATGGGTGGTATGGTAGTTTCGATTTCATATATATATATATATATATATATATATTGTGTAGTTTTATAAAATAATAGTTGAATATATTTTATCGTATTTTAGCTATGGAGATTTTATAATATAAACAGTTTTAAAAAAAAGATTGTCACTGTGTGATTTATAGTCATGCATATATTAATTATATATGGTAATTTGAATATGTATTATGATTTGAAATATAATATGTAATTTAAAATTGAATATTGGTTTGAGAAAACAAATATAATATACTTTTGTTTCAATTTTATCTGCATCGTTATAGTTTTGATTAGGTTTCGCCTATTTCTTATCAATCAGCTTGTCCGTCGAATTCATGCCGATTTTGTTTTACTTGGATTTGCATTTCAAATACAGTATCTGTATCAGTGTGCGTATCCGGGTCATCTTCTTATTCATCATCTATCCTCGAAAGGTGAGCAATCACTCACGATTAATGTTCTTTTTATTAAATTTGATTTCAACTGAAATGACAATTGAAATATGCTGCTGCTAGTTATTTACACTGTTAAATATATGTTATTACCTGTATCAGTTCACCTGTGACATCTGACACCATTATCTGTTAATTATACGATGATAATCCTGTTTGGTTAATAATTGATTGATTGTTTGTTGTTTATATTGGATGTTAAATTGTAATGTATAAAGTGAGAAACTATGCAATTGAACTTGACGTAGGATAGTTAAAAATTTGAATCGTCATATGTGTTGAGTTTGATTAGTTAAATTTGTATAATATGACCCCTTAAATGTTTAATTATTTGACAAGTAGGAAAATGGTTAATAACCTTGAACAATTTGAAGTTATGTTGTATTAATCAATGAAGTATGAAATTGAATATTTGATGTCAAGTGTAGAATCGCATAAAAAAAAGTGTAATAATCTTTAATCTACATGAAATGATAGCGTAGATTCTAGAAATAACTATATTAATTTGCACAAACAACAATGTGAATTAATACGATTATTTGGGGATTATTTGAATTAACTAATGGATTGTTATTGATTGTTGTCATTGCTTATTTATTTACTTTGACATCATCCCTGTGATCACACTGCAAGTTCCATTTGCTATGCTTTGATTTTTGAATTGAAATGGAATCGGGTTGAAATGATAAATACCCAAATAAACTTTGACTTAGGATAGAAAATTTAATTAAACTCGATTGGTCAATAATTTGATTTAAATTAAAGCAAAGATTTTCTTTGAATGATAATAAGATTTTGAAATAAAATTGGAATTTAAATCTTAATGAAAGGAAATGTGAATATTTGAAATTTGAAACAAAAATATTAACGTAGAAATTTACGAAGGATATTGTTCAATTATTTAATAATTAAATGTGGAATTATTAATAATTAAGTCTTGAAATTAGTAATAATGAAGTTTTGAAATTATTAATAATAAAATTTGAATCATTAATAATTAAGTTTGGAATTATTAACGAATGAGTTTTAAAATGATTAATAATTAGGATTTGAAATTATTGACAATTTAATAAGATTGAATTATTTAATGATTAAATTAAATTGAATATTCTTTATTAAGTGAAAGTGAATTTTTGAATAAGTGAAATTATGTTCTTTATTGTCTGAGTTTTGAAATTGGTAACTAAGTAAATAAGTATATGGAAATGAATTTCTTTAACCAGAAATAAAAATGCGTTTTATCGAAACAAATGAAAGACTTGTAATTTAAAGAATTGGATTTGACAAATTTAATTCAAATTTAATTCGTAAGCTTGATAAGTGATTTAATGAATTGGAAATTTGATTAAAATTGTTTTAATGATAAATTAATTTAACAAGTATTAAATGAAATCGATAAATGAGTTTAAATTGATTTGAACATTAAATTATTATAAATGATTATGGAATGAACTTATAAACGAATTTGAATGTATATTTGAATTTTTTTAAATAAAAATTGAAATTGATTTATAAGATTTTGAAATTGTAATTTGGTAGTTTCGAAACGTAAATTATGGAAATTGATTTAGAAAGACAAATAAAATGTTGGTTTACAAATTCTAATTGAAATTGAAATGATTTGGTTTTAAAAAAAAATTATTAAACGACCAATCAGTGTAATAATTACGGAAGTTATTAAAGAAACCGAAATCGGTTATGGACATACTCTCTGTCTAAACCGAAAACCTCTTTAATAACTATACGCGGAGTGTGATCCAGAATGAAGTGGTTGGAATGATGTGCGTGATGACTGAAGAAAGTGAACGATAATGGATAGCCTTGACATTTGTGTCAAATTGAAAATGACTAAAACAGGAGCTGTGCCGGGCCAAATGGGGTTAGCCACCTCGAGCGAACACACTTCTTCGTAAACTACTCATTACTTGTTATTGATTGGTGCACCCTCGTATTTTTTGGGAGTGTTGTTTCGCAGTGTTGCGATCGTTGCGGCGATGCGCTTTCACCAGTCCGGATCAGGAAAATGGTAATTTCACTACCTTGGGTGTTGCCTCATGTGCCTTGTCATACTTGTATCCCTATATACGCGACCACTACGAATTTGTTTTGTGTTATACCTATAGAGTACTCCCTGATAGCCCACTAGTTTACGGTGGAGTTTACAGTGCCGTATAGACTATGACATTTATATAAAAATGTGTTAAGGGGGATAATGGTAACGCCTTAACACTATTTTGATATTTATATTACTGATAGGCATTATCTACTTAGCATACACTACTACATAGTAGATTGTTTAACGGATCCTTAAAGGATGTTTATTCCAACATCCTTCGAGTTATTGTATATAAATTGTTATTTCACTTGGGTTGGATTTATTGATATAAGAATGTTAATCCTGACTCGAGTGTTTTGTGTTTTGCTTTACGCTCGGGTCAAACTGAGTGGTTCAGCTTTTGAGACTCATCTTTGGAGTTGGAGCTTCGCCTGGAGATCCAGCTACCTATCCGCTTTCAGATATTCAGTTGATTCCAGTGATGTATTCTGATTTTTGTATTTGACTATTGTATTCGAGACTTCTGTTGTAACTTATTTAACTCTGTTATATATATATAGTAGCTTCATGAACTACTATCTTTTGCTTCCGCTGCATATTATTACTCTGTGTCTGTGATTCTATGATTATTTATTTACCGTATATTTCAGTTTTGCCAAATTTAAATTAACAATTCGTTATTTTGTATCATTCAAGTCCGACATGTGCAGATGCGAATAGTCCAAAATAGCAGGTCGTTACAAATCAAGTCGATTCAATGTGCACAATTTGTAGAAAATTTGGACACAATCAAAATAATTGCTGGTATAGACCCAAATACGTAAAAACTATAATAATTTGGGTTCCAAAAGGCACAAATATAAAATCTCTCAAAGTTAAACAAATCAAGGTGCCAAAAGGAACATATATAAATAGTTTTGGGTCTCCACAAAATTATTCCTCAAAATATTCTGCCATTAACAATCATGGACCTATAAAAACAAATAGGTCACAAAAATCTTCCATCGTGTAGATGTGGTGGCAAGCTAAGGAACAACAATAGTGTTACTTGGATTCTGGTTGTTCCAAGGACACAACGAGTGTCAAAGAAAGTTCCTTAGCCTAGTACAAAGGTGACAGAATCATAATGGGCAACAGCGAAAAATTATCGTAAAGGTAAAATAGGTAATGGTATATTTTAAACGATATATTAAATGTGATAATCTGCACCGTAGTCTGAATTAAATCAGACAATAATGTGATGATGAAATAAATGATGATTTTGATTCTAACTTATTCAAAATTGTTGGCCAATTATATTCTTATGCCAAGAGCACTATTAAAATCTCTAGAGTCTTTGAATTACTTCATATATATTAGTTTGGATTAATAATAGTGTTTTATTGGATGATAATACATTTACGGCTGACTCTTTATTCACGGTTTTTGATTATTTACACAGTTTCAATTCAAATTCAAGAGAATGTCATTTAAAAAGCTATTAAAATTGATTTTAAGATATTTTAATGCACACTTCATGGTCTGGACTATCAAATTCAATTAATGATAATTTTGAGTGAAAGAAAAATTCAAATGCAGATACACTGGTAATCTAGTTAATAGAAAAAGTACTAGTGGAACGTGATTTATGTTGAGACATTTAGTAACTGCACCATTTTTCAAAGAAAATATCTGCATATTTTTCATAATTTTCAAATAGCAGAAATTTTTCTCATAAAACCCCTTCTAGAAAATCATTTTTGACCTTGTTTTCAGATTGGTCATTTTTTAGAAAAAATGATTTTATAATTATTTTTGAATTTAATTTTTAAATTATGACATTGACTAATCTGACTCCCTACTAATTATCAAAAAGATAAATAGTGATTGAAAAAGTGATGAGTTTTGATATTTATCATATATTATGACTCGAGACTATATAATCAGTAAATTTCTTTAGAAATTTAAAACAAGAGTTATTAAACATTTTGTTGGTAAAAATTCGATGACCATCTCTATTTCTATCATATTTCTAACGACCATCACTCATCAAAATTCAATATAGTTTGTGTATATGTGGTACTTTAAACAGGAATCATTCGTTTTTCATTTTATATTTTTAATAATAAAAAAAATCCAAAGTATTCACTCTCATTTAAAAGTCCTCACGTTTATGCATGGGTGAATTAGTTGGAATTTGTTATGTGCTTCCATGCTCATTTAAAAGTCCTCAAGGTTATGCATGTATGGAACGCATATCAAACTTGATTTATTAGATAAACAAGTTGATTCTAATCCCATTTAAAAGTCCTCACGGTTATGCGTAGTTAGAAGATACCTGGATTCATTTTTTTATAAATAAAATTGGAATACTACTAATCTCATTTAAAAGTCCTAACGGTTATGCATGATTGGTAGATATTCAAATACCTGATATAAATATACCACAAATAGACACAACTATATGGTTTTATATGATGGCATCATTCTAAAAGTGGAATATGCGCCTAACAAAGTATTTATGATTTTTGTTTGATTTTTTATTGAAATTTAATATTTATATTCAATTGAGTTTTAATGTTGTATTAATATCTATCACTTTATCTCTATTTTTCTAATACTATTACTCTTTTGCTGATAACAAAAGGGGGAGAGAAAAGTTAAGATTTTGTCAAATAAAATCAAGTAAATGTCAAATATTTTCTATTTGTATCTAGGCTCATTTGCATATTTTTAATTGTATGCATATATGAAGGGGGGAGCTTTGTGTAGAGAGGAAGCATTCAAATAGGGGAGCAAATTCAATAATCAAATACATTTAATATATTCAAAATCTTAAATATATGTTTATTATCATCAAAAGGGGGAGATTGTTGAATATGCGAGTATATGATTATTGTTTGATGCTAATAAACATACATATATATATATATATTCATTTAAATGTATTTGTTAATATACTATTGTATTTTCACAGATTAAATAAATATTTGGTGAATAAAATAAATAACACAGAATTTGAATTCAAACGGATATTTTATTCAAACAAATATTTATTACGATTTTTGAATAGTACAAATTTCAAGCTCTCGCTATATATATATATATATATATATATATATATATATATACACAATTTCAATTACAATACAAATTTGATTACATCACAATTCACATTTACATTTGCACCTCACTACATATCACTCACACTTGCAAAAATATACATTGACGCGGTAAAATTGAAAATAAAATATTTTTGCAGTATAAAATAAAATATGAATTTTGAAAATAATATTTGACTCAGTTATTTAGGTTATTCATCATCATTTAAATTTGAATTCATCATACACGAACAGCTTGTGTCATGCACAGTGTATCATTGTACATGCCACAAGGCCATGCATACCGATATATACACTTGATAAATCTACAGGGACAGATGAGCACAAGGTCAAACCCAATTAAAAGCCGGGTTTAACTCAAGTGAAACACAAATAAAATCACAACACGAGCACAAGGTCAAACCCGAGCTATAAGCTGGATTCAACACAAGTGTAGACCAAATTTCAAGTCATACATCATGAAACCAAAGTGCACAGCAACTATCCAAAGACTCCATACGCACACACCTATATACACACATAGCTATATGTATGTATACAAGTGGAAATCAATGCGAACTACTAAATCCAGAAATGATGACTGGAAACAAAGCACACATCAAGTATACATGACATGGAGCAAATGCAACGGCGACAGTGAAGGCAACAAAGATCAGTTGAAGCATAATTGAATCACACAACAGCTCCAATAAGCAAGTGCACCACAAACCAAACAAGAGCAAAACCAGGCTATACAATGAACACAACCACTTGAATATGCAACAGCGATGCAACATACATATGCACAATGATATATGATATGGACCGATACAAGTAGTGAGTCAGTGCAACTCATCACAAACATGTACCGGCTTAATACATATATGCAGCATCGACTAAAGTTCAAGTCACACATGAAAACGACTCAAACGAACAAAGCTGCATGACCAATATTAAACTGCAACTGGCCTCTACATCAAAAGACAAACCCCGTATGTACGTATATGATGAATGAAATTTCAGCAACTAAAACATACAGTGCGAACTCAAGGAAATAAGAAATACAACAAAGTAAACAAGTGACTGTGATCAAGCAGAGCAACCCGAAGCTATGCCAAAAAAATATAAAAAAGTGCAAACCATGATGAACTCAAACAATGCCGAAATCATGGTACATTAGTAAGTTAAATGTGAAGGCATGGAGACAACATGGTGATAAAATGCATTCAAGCATCAGGTTAAAAATACAACAGAGAAATTAACAGTTTTTACCAAAGTCGAAGTTAGGTGATTTCAGAATAGAATCAAATTCAAAATGTCATAGAATCAAAATAACCAGGGTACAAGTTCAAACAAAGCTCAACAGCACAATATCAAACAACACCAAGTGATACAACAGTTCAGTGAACAAGTGAAGCACATTTGTTTATATGTGTAAATATAAATATTACTAGTTCAAGCTCAACAACACAATATCAAACAGTACCAAGTGATACAACCGTTCAGTGAACAAGTGAAGCACATTTGTTTATATGTGTAAATATGTATATTACAAGTTCAAGCTGCAGGTCAAGGACATAATGACCAAAGTAAGTACACAAAGAAAATACAAAGTCAACTCAAAGCCATATGCAATGACCAGAGGCAGTAAACAGAGAAGCGAAGTTTCGAACCAAAAATAAGGCCGCAGGTAGTTTCAAACCAAATCAGTGACGAAGACACAGAGAAGAACCATATTATCAAAAATTCCAAAATGGCCGAGCATTGAAAATGCTACAGTTTTATCAAAGCCGAAGTTCAACCAAAATCAACACCGTGCCAATCAAGAAATCATAAATATACGAAATTGATAAATTCAGAATCAATCTTAAGCATTCAAACGAAGATCAATGGCCAACGCAAATCAATTGACAAATTCAAACAAATATATACGGACGAGAAAATATGGATTCGAACCCTATATAAACATTAACATCATCGGCAAATTTTAACATCGAGTTCAAGTAAGCAAAAACGGTAAAGCAAAACAACAAATTACATACCAGAGCAAGATCGAACTCGATCATCGAAGGAGCCGTGAGCCAAGTGAAGAGACGATCGATAAACAGAGCAAGAGAGCGAAATCCCAATTCGATCGGTCAATTTAAAGTCGGAATTTCAAAGCCCTAATTATATATCGAAGAAGAACGAACAAGGAACGGCCGTCATTTTCACGAAAGAAAGGACCGGAGTAAATAAAAGAAAGACGGGCCGATTAGAGATAGAAGAAAAGCGGGCCGGCCATTATAATACTTTTGTTGTTATATTTGGGCTTAATTTTTAAATTAGGGTTTTAAATTCGTTTTAAATTTAAATTCTTCTTTTAAACATTGTAATTTCTAGTCGTGTGACTAGGGGACAAACTACGTGGCGTGGTTTGAGAATTCGCAACTCAGTGGCTGAGTTGTGGCAGTGTTTTGAACGTAGAGTTAAGGCTAGTCGATACCGGGTGTCGCGAGTTTACGTGTGTAAGCGTATGATTGCTTAATTTCTAATAGAAAACTTGGGGGCAACACGTAGGCATGGTTTTGCCGAAGCTGGTTAAATTCCGTGTTGTTCTATTTCTGCATTTATTATTTTGCTATTATTTTGAAATATTTGTGTTGAAATAATTTTATAAGCTTCCGCAATAATTTTTATAAATGATAGCATCACTCTATTCACCCCCACCTTTAGGGTGAAATCGATCCTACATTATATGCTTTGAATTCCCACATTTTGTATTTCTTTCATCAATAGGAGTTTTGCAATATGATTTAGATCTCAACTTGCCTCCCTTTAAGCAGATGTATGCTCGTCTTGTCAATTTGTTTTTTGCGCTTCATTGTCGTTCTCTTCTGTTGGTTATACATTATCCATATTACTACATATAAATCCATCACTACCTTTTGCTTATTATTTCATATTGTTTATTTAATTCAGATTTTGAATTATATTATCATGAACTTATGTATGTCTAAGTCATCCAATTCCTTTTGTTTCATAACAATCGTTTGAACAATTTTTTTTATTGATTTTGAAGTTTCATCTTATAAAGTTAAGAATTGAATACATATACTACAACTTCGTTTAAATCAATTTTGGTTATTGTTTACATGAGAATAATAATTGAGTCGATTTAAAATGTATAAGTAGACTATTTCAGAAAAAACCACAACTTTTGATTTCTTTCTTAAGTTAACCACCAGATCTAAGTTAGATTGGTTTCATTGTTTAAAGGTATGCCTTTTAAATTACAAATTAACTGAATACAATTGCTATTTATTGTTTTCATTTTGCATGTGTAATCTTAATTGAAAGTTTACAAAATGACTTTTAGGTAAAATATTGTAAATTTGATTTTAGACTATCTCTTAATTGAAAACAATATTATATTATTTTCTCTAACTTTAAAACATGTCAGTGAATCAAAGTCTAGCTTAATGTAAGCGTGCTATTGTGTGTGTACAGAATAAATCTTGTGTGTACAGAATAAATCTTGTTTGTTAAAATAATGAAATATTTTGGACGACAAAGAAACATATAAAGGACAAATGTATCTGTTGCACTTGCACCTCACTCATGGCTGCATTTGACACTGACTATAATATACATACAACTTAAATTGAATCAAATTATTTTAAACCAATGAAATAAAAAGAAGATTTTACTTAAAATTTTTGATTAGATTTACAATCCAATGTAGACTTCATAGAATGAACCAAGATCAAAATGAAAAAATAATAATAATTAAAATCTATCCATAATCGGCTTCCGACTGGTCCGACTCTTACGATAGAACCATAAAAACTATGCAAATCGGACATACTTTTGAATGATCGTCCTACCATCTTCACAGTTATCAACATTTTGTCTTATTGTATTCCAACCCGCTTCGGTTTTGTTGTACAAAAATTCCACATTCTATTCGAAGTCTATCATACTTATGTGGGATATTGGTTTTGTTTAATGGTACCTCGTAAGGAATAATTTTTATAGCACAAATCTGTTATGACTATTAAGCACTTTTTTTCTGTTATGTTTACAAGTAACATAGGATTTAATAGTATACTTCATTAGCAGTTTTTCGTATCATCGTGTTATCAAACCTGCATATTTTTGCAAATATCATTCGACTTGTGAAGAGTAAAATATCATAGAGTTAAAAGTGCACTTGAACACAGAGATAAGAGAGAGGAGTGGTAATTGTAGAGAGAAGTATAGAGTCACTTGCCCGCGGGTGCAGCGCAGTGGAAATGATGCTTGGGTTCTGATAAAAAAGACTCAAGTTCGATTACTATCATGCGTTTACCTATCCTATATAAATTTAGCCCGTGGCATGGTGGTTTGGATCAGACGATGACTTTAGTTTACCCATTTCAGAAGTTTACCGGTTTGCCGAGTTCTTCTGAGTTTCAAAATAAAAATAAAATGTATAGAGTCGCTTGAGTTTTGTATGTTGTCAACGTATCTATTTTAAAATTTTCCTTCATCCATTTTCAGTCAGGCACATCGGAATATGATCGGAGTGGAATTTGGATGAACATTACCGATATGCCAACAGAACACAACGTAACTAGAAGAATCATATCAAATCATTCTGTACGTCGTTGGTATATCGTAGGGCACGAAGCGTCTAACTGAACTAGAAGCCCATAAATTAGATAGGAGGATGAAAAAAACAGAATCACAGAAAACACTTTTTCCCTTGAACAAACTTTTCCGTTACATTAAGCATAATAAATTTATTTACAAAACAAACCTTTCCGTTACATTCGGCAGAAATTTTCTTTTTAGAAAAGAGCAAAAGGACAATGGTAACCCTCGACGATATTGGCATAAGGAAACAAAAAAGAGACCAGTATAGATGGTATAATTATTAGACGAGTATTTAAATAGAAGAAAATGACGAGTGAGTAAACAAACTAGTCTCCATTTTGGTGTGAACTCCCAAATCCACACGAGTGGCTCTCTTCTCTTTCCCCAATGTCTCTAACTTTTCAAACAAGCTTAAATACTCTGTAAAAAACACCTTCTTTCTTCTTATTTGCTTCGTTTACTGAGGTTTTACAGCACACCCATCTTGAAAAACTCTAAAAACACAGTCGTTTTCATGGGTTCCTTTCCCTTTGCTCCATTTCATAAAAGTTTGGGTTCCCAAAATACTACCGCAAACATGAAAAAAGAGCTCAATGAAAATGCTAATGCAAACACTAATAAAAAAATTCAAAGTCCAGAAGTTAAGCTATGCTCAAGAGGCCATTGGAGGCCAGCTGAAGACGCAAAGTTAATAGAGCTCGTTTCGCAACTTGGGCCTCAAAACTGGAATCTTATAGCAGAAAACCTGGAAGGAAGATCAGGTTTTTGCTCTATTTTAACAAAAAGATTCGATCTTTTTAGCTTTGGGAAGGCTGTTTTCTAGCTTTACAAAATGGGTTATTTTTGTTTATTTTAGGAAAAAGCTGCAGGTTAAGATGGTTCAACCAACTTGATCCTAGGATCAACAAGAGAGCATTTACTGAAGAAGAAGAAGAAAAGTTACTGGCTGCTCATAGAGTTTATGGAAACAAATGGGCATTGATTTCCAGGTTTTTTCCTGGAAGAACCGATAATGCAGTCAAGAACCACTGGCATGTTATTATGGCAAGAAAGCAAAGAGAAAGTTTGAGTGCTGCTAGTAATGATAACAAAAGGAGAAAAACTCCATGCTTGATCAACGGTAGCAAAAACAATGCATTCAGTGGTGAATCAACTACTACAAGCAACAAAGATGAATCATCTTCCAATATGAATGGTTATGCTCAAGGAAGCAACATCACTTTACTTCCCTGCCCTTTTATACTTTTCATGGGTATGTTCACTTACTTGTAGTTGTTGATTTTACCAGTTCTTGTTTAGTGAGTGTTTCTGATACAGGGCCAAATGAAAAAACCGATTCAAACTCCGAGATATCTGAATCTGCGGCTAACAATGGAGAATCGACCACAAACAGGGAGGAACAAGATTGCAAGAGGGAGATGATGAGGCCGCCATTCATAGATTTCTTAGGTGTCGGAGCAGTTTAAAATTTCATGTTCAAATCTGTAGGTAGAGTAGTTGTAATTCTGCAAGCTAAGGGAATTATGATCTGAGTTTTGAAACTGCTTATGTGAAATTTACATCTATGTTTCTCTTTAATTTAACTAAAACGAAATATGAAGCGCTGTCTCCTTTGAAGAATCAGGTCTGATTATGTGGTGACAGACAAGTTTGCTTGTATCAATCAATTTGAGATTTCTGTTCAAAAGTTTCTTAGTTGATGTAAGAATTTATTATTGTTTATGTGAAAATGGTAAAGTGTGACTTCAAAAATTCATGTAATCATAGATTTTATCATGCATAGATGCATAGGTTCATTTCCTTTTCAGTGAAGAAGATAAAACAGTTGATGTCTATTTATTGAGGTGAATATTTTCTGTGAGGCTATTGATAGAGACTTTCAACTGAAACATAATGTGCGTAGTCATATTACTTTGAGTTTTATATGCATGTACTCAATACATCTCTTTTTTTATTATTTTTATTTTTTATATTTACATTTATCTTCCAACATTTAAACATGGTATTAATGAAATTGAACATTTGGTCCTTTGGATAAATAATCTAAAGCCAATGTAATAGTGGGCGTTGCCATTTTCATTTATTTTTCTGTTGTAAATTCATATTTCTCTTTGAAAGTAAAAACATGTAAATAGCACTGTTGTATGTGGAATCTGCTGGTTTAGTCTGGACTTTTCGAAGCGCAAATCGGGTGCGTTCAAATTACTTGGAGTTGAAGCAAATCAAAGTTCTTGTCCACCGATGGTTGTGATCTATCCAAGTAAAATCAACGCAACTGATTCACTGGTGAATTCAAATCGGTGTGCCGAGCCCATTGCACGAACATCTGCAACTAAGTTTACATTATCACCTTTACTGCCTTCTAGCGAATGTATACCGATGTGGTTAAAAAATGGACGAAATCGTGTAATTTTGTTGTAAATGACGTGGTATTGTGAGTTTTGGTTTCCGTACAGCTTCCTATCACTTTCTGTCTACTTTTCCTTTTTACCGCAATTTCTTTGAAATGGGACAAATTTTGTTAGTATGATCTCATTATTAGCAAAATCATTTTTGCAAATGTTATTTATTTATTTGAAACTTCTAACCATTCAAAGCTATATGTCAAATCGTTATTCGGGTTTGTCTTTGATCCCTCTTCCAACAAATTCCTCTATAATTCTCAACTCGTCACTTATGTTATTTTTCTTTCATACCAAGAGTGAAATTTGGTAGATCTATTTTACTTGTTAATGAGATCATCTCTAAAAGCTTAAATCATTTTGGAACTTTTTAATTTTTTCAAATCGCAAACGAGCATGTATTATTGAAAATATTTACACCAATCAACTGTGACTTCGAATGAGTTAAAACATTCAATACAATTCATTTTTTTTTATATTGATGATCCCGCAAACATGCAAGATATATCTTCAAAATTTTACTTATTTTACAAAACATTTTGTGCTAAAAGACAAAAGAAGATGTGAAATTCAAATTTGGGCACGAAGATTCAACGACATTCCCATTTTTAACGCCTTTTCTGCTTCTCTAATATATTGCGCTACATTACGTTATATTTCTACATTATTTGATGGATATATTCATATCATACTTAAATTCATGACCATAAACAAGAATAATATGAGCATTTGATTTGGTTATTCTACATGCATAATTAAATAAGATTGATGTTAATTTAAACAAGCTTAGTGTTTGAACTCATATTTCAAAAATAAAAGAAACTAAAGGCAGTAATCCATGTATGCTAAAACTTGTTAAGAGATGTTGACATATCATGAACAGTGTAACATATACCCATAATGTGCATTTAGTTATGGGGGTAGTAATTTTGGTGAAAATAAGTTGGAAAGGAATAGAGATGAAAGAGAAATTTGCCTTAATGTTTGTCTTAGAAATAAGATTATAAGTGTACAACCTTACCCACTCATTTTTCCATCCATAATCACAAAAAAGAAGCAAATCACTTTTTTAATATCTTCTTTTATTCTTATTCAATAAGTTTATTAAGTTTAAAACACTTCCAAATCAATCTATGCTCTCATATACACCCTGAACGACATTTCTAAACCATTAGAGCAAGTTGTAAAGAGAAGAATAGGATGGAGAGAGTTGGTCATGAGCTATAATACATGGAAGAGGCACTTTCATGAGCTTTTGGAGGAAAGAAGGGATGTGTTTGAGAATTGGAAGAAAAGGAGCTAGGGTGTAAGCTTTTAGGGTGTGTGGTCATGCTAGCTTTGTTCTAAAATGAGTTTACATGGTAATCCGCATTATATACATGTTATGTGCTTATTATACCATGTGTTATACTTGTTACATACTAATTTTAACAACCCGCCATTCACAATACTTGTAACCCATGCAAAAATGGTACATGAATTCCATAAGTACCACATGCACCGGATCGTAAGTTGTATTTAAAACAAACTGAGCATACCTATCACTGCATGTGTGTCAATATAACAAGTATAGAACTAAATGCACATCATTAAACATGATAAAAGATTCAACATCGTAACACGTCATATTTTGAAGGAACAGAAGCTAAATAATACATCAAGTCCATATGCAACATGTTTCATAAAACATATAATCCAACATGTCTACAACATAAGAACATTGGATAAATACAATAATAATGGCAATAGCCATGTCTTTAAAGCTCGCCTCTAACTAACAGAATCTCTCTTCTAGGTCAGCTGATATAAGGAATGGATAACAAAAGAGACAATATAAAGAGGGTTTTTCCTATAAATAGGTGAGCCATCTCACTCCCAGATCATTTCTTTCCTCCACTTCCCATTCAAGCCTCAACCTCCATTATTCCAATCTTCACCCAACTTCTTCTCTTTCTTATCCAAATCTTGTCCAAACCATACATAAGCATTAGGATTCATCAAGGAGCTTCAAATCTGCATATTTGGGAAAGAATAATCGGATCTTGGCTGAAATTCTTGGGTTTGCATCGTTTTGAGTACGAATCTCCACTTTTTGCGTGTTTGGTGAGTGATTTATCATCTCACTTTATTATATTTATATCTATAGGTTTGGCATGCTTTAAACTCGATTATTTCAGTTTTCTTATAATCTGGTGAACATGAAGTACTCTGATGTTCGTATTTATGGTTTATTTGATTATTGTCTCATCTATTTTACATTTATATTGTTATATTATATTTTTATCTAATGCGTTGTAAGATATTCTATAGGTTCTATGTTGTGATTTTCTCTACTTTTCATTCTTGGCTACCATCATGTTTCAACCGGGTGCCTCCACTGTGCATCATTCAGGTATACTAGGCATCAAAGGTGTAGGGTGGTCATCATAAAAACTGTCACTAAACTATATGATTACAAATATAGTAATATGACATGTACATCACCAATTGGTATAATTTGAGGTTATAAAACAATACCTTAATTTGCATCTTTACCCACTTGCAACAAGTTAACACATTTCTGTTATAGTGCTACATAATACATGATAAGTCTATGAACTACTAATCACTATGGAAACCAAGCGTGACTTAACTACTACACGCTAGGTTAGTGGGCCTCAGGTCTCCTTATAAGGCCATAGCCCAGAAAGTATAGTCATTAATTTAACACTAATACCATGACACTACATAGCATCATCCACCACCTACGATTGTACCGAACTCAAAATGATACATATGCGTCTTGCCGCTACCATTTGTTTAAAAAGAGGACTTAGGACATGTAATAAAAGGCCGATAACCCTTGCTACAAAGTAGCCCACGGTAAAGACTCACCATTCGTAATACCGAAACGGAACCCAGGTACCCTAGTACCAAATATTACTACTCTTAAGGGCATTAAAGAGAAAACATATAGAGCATATTTATCACAAGTTCACACAAAATTTGCAATAGAAGGATAAAATATAATAATAACATGTACGTGTACAAGAATATAAATAACTTAATAATACGAAGATAATAGATCCATCATCATAATGCATGATACACTCCAATCATTGGAGTTCAAGTAATACAACATCCCAAAATAATGTCTCATATACAAGATAAATTCTAATAAGTTAGAGTCTTACATGCCCAAATACAATATACTAGATAGATAAACATATCAATATAAAACTATTGCTCCATATCCTGCTGCAGTTAGCAATGTCTCTTAGAATCTCTAAGCCGTACCTACTTAATGAAAAGGTTAAGAAGGAAAACATAAAGAGGGTCGGACATAAAATCAGGTTAAAAGGTAACATCACGACTAAAATAATGTATGATACATTAGTATGACATGAATTGTGAACAACCTGTAACTCCCAACATGTAGATCCAAAGCCTAGTGTGACTTTCAGACTCGCACCATGTCGAGAAATGTGGATCATTCGGGTTTATAACAATCAGAACATAGAGATTGATATAAGAAGATATAATCTAAGATATACCAAACTTTTAGATCTCATGGCAGAAGGAATAAAACAGGTATATATCACAGAAGAATATGAATCCTAGAAAATATCAAGTCGCAGTCTCAGAAAAACCGGTATATGATCCAATACAGAGTATATAGAAAATATCATTTCAAGTTTGACAAATGAGATAAACTATACTGATAAGATTGGTAAATACATGGAGAGTAAATATGGTAAAAACATACTTCAAAGATAAGCTCGACTCCCTAAGTATCAAGAATGGACCAATCACCTACTGCTCTATCCACCTCATGCCTAAGCTCTTCCAATTGCATGTGCCTGAGAATAGTCCTCCCAAATCGATAGCTACACCTTGATCCACCTTGATTTAATCTCTTCTATTCTTTTGATTATGGATTATTTGATTTTTGAGAATTTTGGAGTTTAAGGTTAAGAGAAAATTTTGGCAGATTTTGGTTACTATAATTATTTATGTGAGAATTAGAGTTCCGTTAGCTTAGCATTTATAGGGTTAGCATTTTAGTTTAGGCCATTGGATTAGCTTAGGAAATATTTTCAGAAAATTTGGTCCTCTCATCATAGCCTTTAGTTGCAAGCAAATGAACTGGTTCGTTCATCTCGTCTTTAGAAAATCAATAATACACGATTAAAATTGCGTTCTGGTCGACCACCCCTACCACCGTCGACCGCTTTTAATTGACCTTGAACCCCTAAGGGTTAACTGGTGGCCTTTTAAATTTTTAGATTTAAGTTTAAATTTTTTAATTCATCCTAACCCGGTAACTTCTTCATACTAGCTTGGATTTCAAAATGTTATATATGAAATCCGTCAGAAAATCGCTATGAATACAATGGCATAAATTTCGCAGCCAAATTTATACATCTATGAAAATTTACTTTAAAGTCCTTTTTTTTATTTCTGTTAATTTTCTTATTAAATTTCCATCCAAATTTCCATTAAATTTTCGGGGTGTTACATGAATAATATACTAAACGGTACCTTGGAATATCCACAATATGTAAACCAAAATGTACATATAATAAATAAGCAAGATGTCTAGAGTAATGCAATATCGAACTTATCCTTTCTCTTCTCCTATATTCAACAAGTTAGCACAAAAGATAATAGTGCTAATATAACCATCCAGAACAACAAATAAAGACATGTGAAAACCCACATGTACATGACAATGAGCCAAATCTCCAAGGTAATGCCATATCGTATGTAAAACCATAACAATAAGGAACGTCATATACACATGGGTTATGACTTTATAATAAATCGATCAGTTTTCTGCCACCAACATGATGGAGAGTTGAACGGCTTTCCATACAAGGCCTTTACGATGTCAAGCCAATACTTTTTTTTGATAGAAAGGATGTGTGATCTAAGGATCATTCAGCCGTATTAGGCATATATATAAACATAATAATATAAAGGTACAAAGGTCTAGGGTAAGAATCCCACAACAAAATAACTACCAACTTGCCTAGCTAGCTTACAATAAATCATCAAATAAGCACAACAAACTAATCAAACACAAGTACAAAAATATCGCTAGTGTTATAAACCAACAGTATCATAATAAATACTCAAAACAATCAAAAAGAGGAAACGACTAAATGCTAGTGCATCAGCGGAACCAACCAAAGAGCTCTGGGCAATAACCAAGAGTGCATAGCAAGAAAATAAATTTTTGATCCCAATTTGGTGCAGCCAGAATCTCTTCGTTGTTGGCACCGGATTCGCCATCATTACAAGGTACAAGTTCATCATCTAAAAGTATATAATAGAGTTCCCGCTCATCCTTCTCGTCATTTGAGACCTACATAGAAAAAATTTCACCTTTAGTGAAAGAAAAAACCGATATCCTTGTAGGACCAAGTCCAAGCCCTTTTATTCAAACCAGCTGCATACCTAAAGCCAATTTTCCAAACAACTCCTGTGCAATGCCTTATTCACTTCGGAGGATCAGAAATGATAGCATGGATATATTTATTCTTATGGAAAGTAATATGGGAGTCATAGGAAGGACCGGGATTGATAAGAAGGTCGCAACTTGGGGGGATAGGAGGGGGGAAGCCATATGGCCAAAAGGGGTGAAAACTGGGTCAAGATGATCTAGAGATATGGATCGAGGAGTTGGCGATCTTTGACCTTCCAATGCCTAGATGGAGGCTTTGGGAGGGGCCGCTTGGGGGGAAGGATGTCTAAGTCGATGACGGAATGAGGGAAAGCCGAATTATCATGGCCAAAATAGTGGCAGAGGTCATAAATAGGAGGTTTCCATTTATAAGTGACACCAGTATAGGCTATTCTATCCTCGGTGAGGGAAATTGCAATGCGAGAAGGCAGTTGTCTAAAAGGTGGGACTTTAATAAGTGCTTTTTCATAATGAAGAATTTGTCTACGCTCAGTGGATATATCAACACAAATCAACTAACCAATATGATTTACTAGTAAGTTTACCCCTTCAAGAGATTGGAAAAGTAAAGGAATTTTCGAAATATGATCCTAACTAAGAATGGAAAGGACCTGTTCATGAGCGAGATCCCGTTGCGAGATTCTGTATTTATGTTCTTTTTTTCTTTTTTTCTTAGTTTACCCCGTTGATTATCTATATTTCGGATTGTTTGAGGTGGACATGTGTGGATTATTGTTGATTTAAACCTTCCGAAATGTGGGTCATCACAGAAACCCAAACTTTAGCGATGATGGAAGGTTGTCAAGGTAATCCTTTCGACTTGGTCGAAAGGTCTGATTCAAAAGAGTGAAAGAGAAAGAATAAATGAGAAAGGTTCGGAGAAAGGCCTTTTGACAACATTAAAAGTATGCACGCGAAAGGATGGAAGAGGGCCTTTCGACCGCGTCGAATGGATGCAGGTGGATAGTGATAAACTAGCGCTATAAACAAGGCCCTAAGGTTCTTGTTTAAGGGATCCAAATTCATTCACTTCATTTCTGTACTTTCGAAAATTTATAAACCCTAATTCTTAAATCAGATTCGGGATACGACTACTTTGTACACTTGAGCTTCAAGTAGTAAAGGAGTATATTTTCAAAGCAAGTTTATAGCATTCTTGGACATAGTAGTTCATTAAATGATTATGTATGACTCTGATTAAGGTCTGTTTGCATCAACATGGTCGAAAGGCTACCTTTCAAGGAAGTCAAAACAATTTAATTCAACTAACTTCCTTAGATCATTAAGTCCCAACCTTAAGCCACTTTGACCACTTGGAAGGAGGTTTCGACTGAGTCCTAAACCAATTGAACAAGCTCGGAAGGTATTATAAAAGAGAATTAGGTGATTCAACCTTGTCGAAAGGTTATGTAAGAAGGGGTTTCAACTGCCACAACCAATACGAAGGGCGGTCTTAAGGAATCAATAGGCTTTAACTATCTATATCTATTTGAAAGGAGGTTTCGAAGGAGACACCAACACATTAAACTCTTGTTTGGGGTGTTAACAAGTTTTCTTGTTAAAAAATAGAGTGTAAAATATGTGAAAATGCTTAATAATGAACAAGTAATAAGATTTCTATTCCAAATAGATATTTCTTATGGAAAATTATTCTCTATAAGATCTATTTCTTAGAGTTTGGGATACTTGATTGGAAACTCTTGATTTTAAATTAGTTATAGTAGAATTTTAAATTTGTCACAGTAGAACTTTAAATTAGTTATAGTAGATGGAAATAATTGCCCATGATAAAAGATTGATTAGAGCTTCATATTTCTAGTGTTGTTACTATAATAGAAGAAATAGTGGAACCATACTACATGACACTTGCTAGTGGACGCATCAAGTTTTGAAAAATTACTCTTACACACACACACACACACACATATATGAATAATATTTGTGAAATAATAATTGTTTTCGGTTCTGACTGAAAATAGAAATAGCTTTGTTTTAATACTATTATTGTTATGAATATTCATAATAAAATAAATCTATTTTTTGTTATTTCGCTGATGGTATTTATTTTCATAATAGTAGTGATATTTTAGCTATATTAGAAGCAACTAAAATGTTTTACAATTATTTTGGAACCATGGACTAAGCCATATCTTTGGACTCTTTAATCATATGATTATGAATCATTTAGTATATATAAATAGCATCTCAAATGATTATGGGAAAAGCACCTATTCGAGTTGAGCAACAAAAGAATTAACGAGCTCTTCAGATTAATACATATAGATGTATGTGGTCCAAGGCATGGCGGTACTAGAAGCGTATCCAGTTACTTCATTAATTTCACTAATGAATTTTCAAAGATATGAACATTTTATTTGATATATAAGTTAGATTTCTATGATAAATTCATAGTATATAAAATAGAAGTAGAAAAAATATTAAATGGATAAGAATTAAAACAACTCGATTTGATTGAATGGGAAAAAATCATGAATATGAGCTCCAAGGGTACCTAAAAGAGAATATGATCCACTTTCAAGATCCTTTCTACTTATGCTACATAATGATGCATCGATAAGCAAAAATCAAAGTTTGTTGGACAAAATATGATTGATAATGAGCGAAGTTAACTAACTTCTTTCTATAAGGATATGTACCTAAGAGTAGTGTATATGTTGAATTTTTTTTCATTTAAAGCTAGGATTATGATTCCATATGAGTTGTGAATTGGGAAGAAACCCCCATCTTAAATAGTTTAAGGTATGTGGTTGTTGACCTATGTTACAAACGCAACTGTCGTGAACTCAAGGCTAAATCCATTTGATGTAAGTCTATAACATTTTACAAAATATCTTAAATGCCTATTCTATTGCTCTAAAAAACAAATTTTTATTTTAAGACATGCCACCTTGTAATTAAAGCAACTTCTTTCTAGAGAAATTTGTGGTAGCACGAAGGACTTAGATTTGATCCAAAATTCTAACATGGAAACTAGTTATGTAGATGATATAAATTTAACCAAGCCCCAAAAGGATACAACTCATTTTAATGCCTAATTGGAAATCTTGCAAGGTGAAGAGAAACTATGAGTTTCTTACTGATATCAAGAATATGGATCGTTAGGAATGACAATCTCATGAGTGGTCAACAAACCATGGAGGATATATGTTCTATCACATGGCATGATGTTTTAAATCTAATTTGAATTCCAATTACATTAACAAAATTTAATTTTGGAAATTATGTATGAAAGGACATGATCCATAAGCCTCAAATGAGTCTTCTAAAAGAAGATTAGTGTAGTTAGAATAATAGAAAGTAAGATTGATGGGAAAAGGCATAATCATTTTCAAATGTTGAAATTAGGAAGCAATTTTGACAGTCAACGTGCTTAAGTCCATTGGGATTCAATAGAAAATTATAATACAATATGACTTTGAGTTTTGGCATATTAATGTTAGAACGGAACTCCTAAATGATGATTTGGAGGAGAAAATTTTGCAGGCAATAACCAAAGTGTCTCGAAGTCGGTAGGAGTGATAGCAATGCTTGTGGTCTTCTTAAGATACAATCTTGAATAAGCATATAGAGATTGAGGTGAAAATGTAGAGGAAGCGTGCATGTATGAAAATTAAATAAAAGGTACTACAACATTTCTCCCACTATAAGTAAACAACATGCTACTAATTGGTAGAGATGTACATGTATTAAAATTGATTAAAGTTTTGTTATTTAATTATCGATGATGGATTCGGAAGTGACATCATTTATACTTGGTATATGAGGATATTAGGATTGTCCCAATCGATATAAATGGACACCATATTAATATTTTTAATATTGAGCATATGATATAGATTCCTTATACATTAGAAAAAGAAACCAACATATATGCTATGTGATGTACGAGACTGGAACTTGCTTATGCACTAGGTGTAGTGAGCTATTCGAGTTAAAATCACTGTGCAACGATCCAAAATTTCACCATCTTGATTTGTGAATATTTAATTAATTTCAAATTTTCAAATACTAGATTTTATAATTAAATAAAATTCTTTTAAATTGATACTAGTGATGGTGAAATAGTTTTCCAAATTAGTTTACAAGAATATTTAGTTCGAAGAAAATTCGAAAATGTGACTGGAATTTGTTTTTCGATTTTTTAACTTTTTATTGACTAAAAGTTGTCAGAAACATGGAGAACTCTAGTGTAAGTACATATAAATACATGCATGGATAAGTTAAGTTATGTTTATATATATACACATTTACTTAAGTAATATACATACAATAGGATGTAACATTTATGTAAATATAAAATAAAAGAATTAAAATATGCCTTAGTAAACACTAAGTACACTAAGAATTAAATGCATGTTTAAGCATGTTGGCTTAAGGAAATGAGAGGGGGGATAAATGGGTGGCGTGCGGTACATGAAGGGAAGGAGACATGGTGAGGTGGGGCATGGTAGTGAAGGATAAGTACAAGGGTAGTTTAGTAATTTATTATTTCCATTTCATATAAAAGTAAATTCCTAATTCTTTCTTCTTATTTTTTTTCTTTTCTATTTCGTTTCATGAACTCCATGCTTGTTCCAAGCTCCAAAGCCCTCTCTAATGGCTTCTTTATTTTCAAGTGTGTAAAATTCATAGCTTTATTCACTTTTAATTCTTAAGGACATTATTTAAACACCTTCCTTCTATTTCAATGCTCTTTCTTCACAAAAACAAGCCCATACACCCCCCCTACCCTCCCATGGCTGAGCTATGTTTGCATAGTAGCCTAAATCATTAAGGCTTTTGGCCTTCAAAAATATCAAGTATTTTTTTAAGCAAAGAAAGTTCTGTTAGTCCTTGAGATGATGGTTTTGATGACAACAACCGTAGAATAAGATTATAAAATATAAATACTAACATTATAGTTTAGATATATATGTATATGCAGGATCTAACCATGCAGGTACCAAGAATGAAGACTGTACAACATAGAGATTCAAGATATCAAGATTGAAGACTCACGAGTATCAAGATTATCAAAAGTTCAAGATTTGAATAATAAGTAATTTAATTAGGACTTTTGTTAAAACTCCTAGAAAAGCACTGGCATATTAAAATCCAATTTATTCGTGGAATGGAATCCACTTCGAGCCCATTAAAGGGATGGAACCCTAAGTAGGATAGTGTGACGACCCGAAATTTTTAACAACTTAAATTGGAATAATAAGTTGATTTTAAATATTTAAAAGTAATTTTAAACTTAACTCCCGGATATTTTAAATATTTACTTGATAATTAAATTATTGAATTCCATGATTGAAATTGGGTAAATTGATGAATCTGAGGTTTTAAGCCTATTAAAATAATTTGAAGGCTTATAAAATTTAAAATGATGATACTGAAGATAATAGAATGGTTGAGATTCGATTTAAAGGTAATTTGTTCCATTTTGAAAGTATATATGGTTTAAATTGAATTTAAAAATAGCCTTCCGAGGCACAGTCTCGGAATTAGACGAAACCAGTTCCATTGGATCCGTAATAGTTAGTTATTATCGGATTTCAATTTTCGTAGCAATCGGAGTTGTCGTTTGACCCTCGCAGCTCAAAACGCTTAGAACTATTTTAATCGATTTAATTTAAAATCGATCGTTTTCTTCAGTAACTCGCGTATATGATTAAATTAGCCTCCGAAACACATTCCATTGTGTTCGGAATGCGGGTAAAACTTTATAGACGTCTGTCGGCCTGATTGATTCGGAGTTAGAAATTTCGCGTTATGTTAAACGAGATATTTTGGACATATAATAATATTAAAATATAATGGTCAACTCAGCCACCTTGTAGCTTATACTCGAAGCCTCTTTAGGAAATATCTCTTTGTAGCTTCCAGAGAAATCAAACCGATCATTTATTTCTATCTTCCTCTCGAATCTTAAAATCGGAAAAAAAAGGGAAAGGGAAATGGAAATCAAACGAACGAGATTTGCAAGCTTCCTTTTTCCCTTACCACAATTTAATTTCTTGAAGCCACCTTCCTAAATCCTCAAATCACTTTCGTTTCAGCAGATAATAAAAAAAATGGCCGCACCCTCTTCCCACTTCGAATCGAACGAATTTTGAGTCAGTCTCTTCGTTCTTCACGAACTCGAGCACGACAAGGGTCAGAAGGCAGCGGCGACCAAGGGGCTCGAGTTTGAGCATCAGTAGGGTTGAAGCCATGTGTCGTCTCTTGCTATCGGTCAATGGCTAGGGTTAGGTTGTCGCATGCCCATTCGATCTGGGTAGGGAGCATCGTGAGCGGGTCGCGATTGGGTGACGCTCGTTCGAGGCTCGAAGCCGCAACCACAAGCAGAAGGTATCGCGACCTGGGAAATCATGAATTTGAAGATGCGCTTTTTGGGGTGCTGACTGTAGCGAGATGTTGCTCGCCCGTTGGGATTGTGGCCGGGACTTGACATCGAGATCGGAGAAGATGTGTGTGTTGTGGCCGTAGTTTAGCGGTTAGGAGGTCGTTGGATGTTCATTCAAGATGGGCAGTGGCAGTAAGGTATAGCCTTGATAATTTTAATCATCTCTATGTTTAATTAGAAGAGAAAATAATAATAATAATTATAAATCCATTTACAGTAAAATATATGTAAGGGCAATTTATATATATGTATTTCTGAATACGATCTTTGAGTATAAAAGGATTTATAAAAAGTTAGATTTTGAAATCTATAAAAGATTTTTATAAATGTATAAGTAGTTTCAAGAGGAAATATTTCTAGTTTGAAAATAAAATCATTAATCTAATAAATAAATAAATGGAAATTTACCGTTCGTTTGTTTCAAATACTAATAAATTATATAATGTTATACAAGGTCAAATCTATGGAAACAAGCCAGATTGGAATGATTTGCAAACAGCAAAATAAAAGGTGAGTAAATCTCACTCTGTTGGAATTTATTTAAAAAAAATTAATGGCTAATTTATGTATTGGCTGCATGATTAAATTTATTGGATATGCATCAATGATGATGTGACCTTGGGTTGGGTTGATTCTCGAGTTAATTGTGATTTGACTCGAGGTATTTGGATTTTAAATTGTTTAAACTTAAGTTATAAATACGGAAATGTTTGTATTGTTAATAAGGCTTTAAGAATTAGGATTCATCAAATTAGAAGGTAAATAAAATGGGCAATTAATTAAATTAAATTAATTAATGAATTGGGTTAATTAACTTAGTAATTAAGAGTTTGAATTACTTAATTAAAGACTAAGACAATTTATGAAGTTTAATTAAATTAGAGTAATCATTGGGCAGTTTAATGAGATTAATGAAGATAATTAATTAAGGAGAATTAATTTATTTATAAAGTAAATAAAAGATAAATAATTATAGATTGTGATTAATCGAGAATGATTAATATCGTGGTAGAATTAAAGTAATTAACTTCGGAACACATTAAATAAAATTTGGAAATAATTAATATAAGTAACGACGTGATCGAAGATTGACTAATTAAGATGAATTAATCAGTAATAAGTGACTTATGGGAAGTTAATTAGTATAAGTAATTAAGAGTTAATGTAATTAAATAATTAATTAATTCATGAAGTAATTAAGATTACTAAATGATCTTAGTTGAGACTAATTAATATTGAGAAGTTAATTTAAGATGATCACTTGAATGTAATTGAAAAATATTTAATTCAGGGTGGTTAATTAAGATGAATAGTGGGTGACTGACTAATTAATTGATTTTGAAAATTAATTAATATCAAATGAAGGAATCTAAATGGATGTAGTTGGAAATTCAATTAGGATCAATTGAATTTGTTTATATGCGATTAAGCTTTGTTTATGGATGATGGAATGGTATGGGATGATTTGGAATGAGTTGGTTTTTCCCTGATATGAAATGTTGTGTATTTTCATTTGGATAACTTGGGATAGGATGTTATGAGATTCGAAGAGACCGGGTCGGGTATTGGGTAAATATCCGAAAACCACTTCGAATGTTTATAGATTGATATGTGAAATCTAAATGTTGGAGTAAGTGAATTTGAGGAATTGGACTGTTGTAAAATCTAAATCTTTGGTATTGAGAAACTTATATGTGGGATAAGTGTTGTTTTAAAATAAAATGCAGCCTTGTGAATTAGTATATGTTACCCGGGTTTATATGAGATGTATACTTTTGTATTCCTTATTGGATGGGTTTACTCACGCTGGTTTCCAGCCTGACCCGGGTGTTACTTTGATGTAATGCTCGGGTCAGACGAGTATTACAGATTTTTCAGGTAGGTACGTTTGGAGCTCAGGAGGCGAGCTGGATGGCAAGTACGTACGGAGTATTTCCGCCGTAGTATATTATTGTGTATCTGAGTCATGATTGTATATGTCTAGTGTCTGTATATTTATGTGAAACTCTGATGTATATTAATGTAATCAACAGATATAGTATTCTTCTGTAAACTGTTATTTATTATAATATTTTGTCCGCTGCGAATGTGAGTTGTTGATGTTTTTTTTTTCTTTCTTCTTCTTCTTCTATCTCTTTCTTCTTTTTCATAACTATCTGGAATTTTCGGGTTCGAAAACTCCGGGTCGTTACAGATAGAACCTACGAAAAATCTAGTGGAACATTGTTTTGTATCCGTTAACTTTTATTCAAATGACTTTACAAAATTATATCTTGTTTTCAAAATGATTTTAAAAACTTCCTTTTAAAAGAATCAAAATCATCTATCCTGGTTTTAAATACTTTTAGCCTTAAAATAATCAATAATTTCAAAATCAAATTATCCTTAGTATATATTTAACTTTTAAATATTTATACTTAGATTTAAATATAAAATTATAAGTAAAATTCTATTTATACCAAAATATTATTCTCTATATTTATTTATGCATTTTAACTATAGTTAAGTATGTTTATAAAAGTTTAAAATAGATTTAATATAAGATAAAAGTTATTTTTAAAGAAAAACAAAACACCAAAATTACCTTTGGGATGTCGACATACCCAAGTTACCCATGTCGACATAGTGTCAGTTGATTTCAAAAATTTGAATTTCAAAAGAAGTGTCTACTCATCATATCCCTTCACGAATTGACATGGCTGTTGTTCTTCTTTAAATAGGGGCTGTTTTCAACGAATTTTGAATCATATTTTTCTGGTTTTCACTTCTCTTCTTCTTCAACATTTCTTTATAAATATTCTTACCATTACTCTGCCGAAATCAACATTGAATCTAAATAGATCATTTCTGGTTTGATTTTCTATCACTATATCAACAAGATCCTCAGTGCTATTCAGAGTTATAGACTTCTTTTTAATCAATTTAGTGAGAAAAGGTGTGATTATGGCCTTGGAAATCAATCAAGTTAGAAAAGGTGTGATTGTAGCCTAGGAAATCAAGTATCTCTATCAAGAGGATTGTGAATCTGAAGGGAGTACCTCGTAGTCTTGAAATCGAGGGTGTAATTGTACAATTGCTTTTTGAAAGGAAATCTGTACTTGTGTGCAGGACTAGATGTAGGGTAACTTCAAACCAGTATAAAATCTAGTTTATTCTTTCCTTTACTGCTTTTACTTTATTTCTACATCTGTGTTTGTTTCTGTGATCATATCTGTGTCTGAATATTGCATATATTTGTGTTTAAATTAACATAAACTCAAAAAGATTTAGTAATTCCTTAAAACACTATTCACCTCCCCTCTAGTGTTTATCCTAGACTTAAGATCCATAATCCGCATTTCTAACATTTGGTATCAGAGCAAGCTTTTCAACAATCATTATGATATTGTTAACACTATTTTCAATAATCCATAATCCGCATTTTGAAAATGGAATTTTTTTTTATAAATTATTAACACTATTTTCATATGAATATGTCATAGAATCATCATGATATTGTTGTTTAAAATTACATTTTTTTATTTTTAAAAGTCGCTTGATTCTTTAAGTTGTTATGTTGTTTTGCAGGAGAAGAATTATGTCTAATGACTATTCGTTAAAAGACACCAGATAACCATTCAACAATCAAGAAGAACAAATGGATATATAATGGCAATCGACAATGAAATGGATACCAGATCAATACAACGCTTTTGATTTTCATCTACAACTTGATATGATACTTTACTCCTCTCTATCTATTTCGCAATTTCACTGGTTTCGTGCGAATCCGTCAAGAAATGACCAAGTTATGGTCAAATAAAGTTTTGGTGAACAAAGAGAGAAAGAAAGCAAAACTGTCAATGGTATTCTTCAAATTGCATCCAAAAATTTAAATATTTTATTCCCACTCCTTTTCCTTATTGTAGTTCTTGTTTTGGTGGATCATCAAATTCTGATCAAAATTGAGTGAGATATGACAGTTTGAAATTGGCTATCCAAAACTGAAAAACCGTGTACGAGATTCTCTACATTTCTCTTACTGATTCGGCCTGTTGCACCATAATACTGTCCAAGTTCATCACCAAACTATTACTGGATTGTAGCCCTTGCCTTCCTCTTCGATTTGCCGCTGGTTTCATCCAATTCCGTTAAGAAACGAAGGAGATATGCCTTCTAAAAGTTTGATGGTGAATAGACAAACGGAAAGAATAAGAAGAGAAACTTTTATGAAAAGTGGAAACTATTGGGCCTATTTATAGTGGTTGAAGTGTCCATTCATTCAAAATTCAAACTCAACGTTTTGGCGCCAAGTTGGTAAATCTAATAAATCATATGTATTTTTCTCATACGGTCTTCAATTCAGCAAATGAATATACTACGCTGATCAGAAAAACAAGCCCGTCGCAATAGAACAGATCTCGTCGTTAAATTCTGAAAGATATAAATGTGTGGTTGACGACAATGGAAGAACAACAAAGTTAGAAAGATGGAGTGCAAAAATTGATACGCTTTACTATTATTTCATCTTTATTGTTGCATTTAGGAATATTATTTATGCATTTAGTTATGTATAGAAATTTATCTCTTTTATAAGTTTTGATATTTAGGCCCATATATCGACATACCATAGTTTAAATTTCGATATACCAGTCTAAATTTTTTTTTAAAGTTTTTTTTAAAATGTGTTTTCTTTCAAAAAAAATCTTACTACTAATTTATTACAACTATATTAAGTAGAAAAGCATTTTTACATGCATAATGTCAAGTGTCTTTACACATGTTTTCTCACTATTTTTTTTACTATAAAAAATTGGTTAAAAAATCAATTACTTACATTTCAATATCTAGTCGTAAAATTAGTACAAAATCATGTTAAAATCAGGCCCAGAACAATAGATAGTATATCTGAAATGCTGTCTTTTCTTCTAAAACGTTTCTTAAGTGCTGCAAATTCGTTTTTATAGCATCTCTGTGCTTTGAAACACTATAGTGTTTTAGAAACTCTTTACAACATTTGGTAAATATTGCAGATTATGTTTTATAATGTTTTGAATATTTTTTATTGCAAAAACTTTTTACAGCATTCTGTAAATGCTGTGTTTTCTACTTGAAACTTTAAACTATGTAAAAATAATATTTAAATTAAGAATATTTCTCTATTCTTTTTAAAAGTTATTTTCTAACTTATATCAGAATATTTTAAAATTAATGTTTAGATATTTTTTAGTAATTAATTAAAATTTTAAATGAAAGAGGCATTAGCATAACACATGTTTATTTTAGTTTTTCAAATTTTGTTATTTTTAATATTTCATTATGATTTTTTTAAAAGATGTTTAAACATGTTTCTAAATATTTTAACCAATAATAATTTAATATATAATTTTTAACTAGTAAGTTAAGTATTTTATAAACATGGAAGTTTGGTAAAAAATTAATTTAAAATTTTAAAACAAGGAGGGTATTAAATTTTTTAAATCCATATTTCATAGCAATTTGATTTTGATATTGAGTTTGATTACTAACTTTCATGAATATGTTATAGTTTTAATACCATTTATTACCTTTAAACTCTTGTCTTTACTACTCTTTCACTCCCATTCATTACTTTCCTTAACCTAAGTCTAGTAATTGGTGTGTATTACTCATGTTTGGTTAAAGTGATTTATAATAAATAGTTTGACATATGTATACATACATATATATGCTTGTCAATTATATATTTCTTATCACTCATGTTTATCTTATAATCTGAAATATCTCTTACCATTGTATATATAATCATATCATTGTGCATCCTATTTCATATCACATTTCATTGCATATTACATCATAAATTACAATGCATGAGATATCATAATCATTTGCATCACAAGTTGCACTTCATTATGCATATCATCTCATGTTACATTGCGTATGTCACACATTCATACTGCATTACAAACTACATATTGCATACATGTATACATAACGAGTGTATTTTATTTAGGGGGAGTTTGTAGTATTGTCTTATAGTTTAGGATTATTAGTTTTTGATTTGTTTGGTATGTTTTGATTGACTTGTTTGACTTGATTCACTTGTTTGATTTGATTGACTTGATTGACTTGTTTGACTTGATTGACTTGTTTGACTTGATTGACTTGATTGACCTTTAATTTGTTTGATTTTTTTACATGATTAGATTTGATGTGTGTGTTGATTGGATTGTCCGAGATATACTTATACATATTTATGTATTGAATAATTATAATATAATTATGTTAATGTCTTTCACATTCCATTTACTATACTTTGCTCTAGTAGTAGTTTAAGGGGGAGTTGTATAGTTTTATGGTTTTAGGATGGTTTTTGTTGATGATAGAGGGGAAGAAAATAAAATAGGATAGTTAGGCATAGATTAAGGGGGAGTTATTAGTTTTAGGGGGAGTTATTTAGATAGAAGTAATATTTTATAGGGAGAGATTGTTAGTCCTTGAGATGATGGTTTTGATGATAACAACCTTAGAATAAGATTATAAAATATAAATACTAACATTATAGTTTAGATATATATATGTATATGAATGATCTAACCATGCAGGTACCAAGAATGAAGACTGTACAGTATAGAAATTCAAGATATCAAGATTGAAGACCCATGAGTATCAAGATTATCAAGAGTTCAAGATTTCAATAATAAGTAATTTAATTAGGAATTTGGTTAAAATTCATAGAAAAGCACTGTCATCTTAAAATCCAATTTATTCGTGGAATGGAATCCACTTCGAGCCCGTTAAAGCGATGGAACCCTAAGTAGGATGGAACCTACGAAAAATATAGTGGAACATTGTTTTGTATCCGCTAACTTTTATTCAAATGATTTTACAAAATTATATCTTATTTTCAAAATGATTTTAAAACCTTCCTTTTTAAAGAATCAAAATCATCTATCCTGGTTTTAAATACTTTTAGCCTCAAAATAATCTTTAATTTCAAAATCAAATTATCCTTAGTTTTAAACTGTCTTTTAATAATAATATGTTTAACTTTTAAATATTTATGCTTAGATTTAAATATAAAATTATAAGTAAAATTTTATTTATACCAAAATTTTATTCTCTATATTTATTTATGTATTTTAACTATAGTTAAGTATATTTATAAAAGTTTAAAATAGTTTTAATATAAGATAAAAGTTATTTTCAAAGAAAAACAAAACACCAAAATTTCCTTTGGGATGTCGACATACCCAAGTTACCCATGTCGACATAGTGTCAGTTGATTACAAAATTTAGAATTTCAAAAGAAGTGTCTATTCGTCATATCCCTTCACGAATGGACATGGATATTGTTCTTCTGCAGATAGGGGCTGTTTTCAACGAATTTCTAATCATATTTTTCTGGTTTTCACTTCTCTTCTTCTTCCACAATTCTTTATACGTATTCTTACCATTACTCTGTCGAAATATACACTGAATCTAACTAGATCATTTTTAGTTTATTCTCTATCACTATCTCAACAGGATCCTCAGTACTATTCAGAGTTATAGACTTCTTTGTAATCCGTTTAGTAAGAAAAGGTGTGATTGTGGCTTTGGAAATCAATCAAGTTAGAAAACGTGTGATGGTAGCCTAGCAAATCAATTGGGTGAACTTGTTGCCTGTGAAATCAAGTATCTCTACCCAGAGGATTGTGAATCTAGAGGGTGTACAACGTAGCCTTGAAATCGAGGATGTAATTGTACAATTGCTTTTTGAAAGGAAATCCGCACTTGTGTGCGGGACTGGATGTAGGGTAACTTCGAACTAGTATAAAATCCGGTGTGTTCTTTCCTTTACTGCTTTTACTTTATTTTTGCATCTATGTTTGTTTCTGTGATCATATCTGTGTCTGAATATTGTATACATTTATGTTTAAATAAACATAAACTCAATGTGACGCCCCACCTCTATGCTCACAATAACAAAGAGTATTAAAAGAAATACCGTCTGTTATTACGAAGAATAAGGCTGGATAGGAGCGGCCATCCGTAATTAGGCCTTACACTAGTATTGGTTACTTCGATAGGAGTGGTATATATATTTTTAATTTTTCATCTCTTATTTATTCACTCCCATCAACATACCCAATTCCAGTATAAAACGAACTACGATGGTTCATAATAGTTTAGGACAATATATATAATCATAACACAGATAACTAAATGCGGAACACAGATAACAGAAGTCTCATATATATATATATAACTGATGTCAGTTACAATATATGTGATACAGTACGTATGATACAACTACAACTTTCGACTCTGAAAGTTACATATACAAGTACATTATTGTGAATAATATACATGAATATATATCATCCTATACAAATACACTGACTACCATAAAATGACGACGACTACTCCAAAAGATATGAAAAGACTTCATAGCTCTAGCAGCAACCCAAAGCAAGATATCTACGACCTGTAATAACTCGGTCCGACCCGAGTATTAAATTCAAAAGAAAATAATACACGGGTCAGTCTAATTCAAACTCAGTTATTAATGCACAGAAGCAATAATAATTAAATAACAATTAGACGACAGTCAAAATAAATTCACCAATCCAATCCTTAAATAAGAAAATTGGATGACGGTAAATGTAACACGTAACAGTGTGAAACAACAAATCAACAAATTCAAATTAACAACGAAGTTAAATAAAAGGATTATCAATGAAGATAATTTAGAAAACAGTAGAATTGCCTAAACGGCAATTAACAAAAAAATCATTAAATTAAACCAAATCAAAATATGATTTAAAATATTGAATTGGACACACGAAACAATTTAAACAATTGAAATCTCAATTAAAACGTCAATTTGGGTAGGGCTGCAGTGCACGCACGCGTGAACTGCCTCGCCACTACAGTGATTAAATACACAAAAGATCAATAATACAAAAGCAACTAGAATATCATAAAAGCAATACCGTGTGGCTGCAGTACACGCTTGCGTGCACTGCCTTGCCACTACAGTGATGATGTACACAAAAACTCAATGGAAGTTCACAAAGAACACAAGGTCAAACCCAAGCGTTTAAGCTAGATTCAACACAAGTGTAATTCCGAAATCAATATGAAACTCAGGTGCAATCAAAATGAATAGTGACATGCACAAACACAAGAACATGTCAGAGAAGCAAGTGCAGTGATATGCACAGTGCACGTTAATTCACAGCGACAACAGAACCGGTCAGAATTTAACCCATGAACAAGACTCAAATGTACAGCCTCCGGCATATATACAATAAAATGGTTGCAACAAAATCAGAGTAGTAAAGAATGAATGCCATGACTCCAGAGAGTAGGTGTAAGTGACTCAAAGTAGTGAGTCAAGTACAAGTTAAAGAGGCAGCAGTGAAACTGCAAATACCAAGGATATGGCAACATAACACCAAAGCACAAAGGCTCAAGCAACAAAGTGCACGAAGGCAGTGGTAGGCATAAAGACAGCATAATGGAGGTGAAAGCACCAAAAGTAAGGCAATGCAGCATGACAAAACGCACCAGAAAATCAATACACAACAGAGGCAACACAGCAACAAATGAAATAGTTGCAAACAACATATATGTCGAAATCATGGATCAGTAGTTGAATCTCGAAAATGACCAAAGAGGCAGTAAACACAATTGGCCATAGTCGAGTACAAAGTGTTAACAACCACCAGGTTATCAAAAATGCAGACATGGTGAAGTCAGTGCCCACAGTAATGGCAGCAACTCGATCAAGTCAAACTTTGATATCACAGATAGAGGATGTGCACAAGTACACAGGTCCAAACATCAAATGCATAAGGGATTTTAAAAAGCATATGTGTGACATAGTCATAGCTACTATGCAACAGCAAGTACACACAAATACATCAGACACAACGTGATGCATAAATACAACAAGACTCAAATAGGTGATAAACTAAGTGCTAACGACTACAAAATCAAGTCAGGATGCAAGATCAATCAAATTCATTACAAAGCCAGCAGGTGAAAACGAACAAGCGTTGCCAGGGACAGTGATCAGAATGACCAAAGTCAAACACAAAACTCTTTCGAACAAAGCATCAAGCAGAACTGCACATAAAAATGAACTTAATACTCATAGGCAAGCAGTTCAAACCGTAGTTCAAATCAAGTACAAAGAGCAACACTGTGAACACAGTGAACAAAGTCAAGGCAGCAGGCATTATAAATGCAAGAATGCATGTACGCATATATATGAATATGCATACATATCCATATCAAAATGGAACAGCACCTGCATAAGCGAGAGACATAGGTGGTTCGAACAAAGCCACCAAGACAGTGTCGAACCCAAAGCAAAACAACACAAAATCAATTTCAAGCTTAAAAGTCAATGCCGACGTTAACCGAAAAATGTAGTTCAAACCAAACTGTAATGAACCAGTCAAATAGGCCTCACAAGTTTGAAATCAGAAAGCGATTCCAGAGTGCTAAAAATCACATTTTTTCTTTAAGTAATCGAAATAGCAGATTTCCCAAAATCAACTTATTTGCAACTAGCCAACAGAGAGTCCAAAACGATAATTAACAGCCGAAGTCCTGAAGAACGACAAGGCCGAAGTCAAATAGGACGACATCAACATTGTCAATTCAAGTAAACAAAATTATTTGACATGAACAAGTCAGAAATCACCAACATCAAAACAAAATCAAACGACCTGAGAATGAAATAGATGTGAGTGATAATTCACTCACCTTACTTTCAACGCGCGCAAACCTAATTAGCAGCCGAAAGTCGACGACTTCAAAACAATAACCAAACCAGAGCTCAAATGCACGAAAGCCCTAATTTTTGTTCGAACGAAGAAAAGGAACCGAGCCGCCATTTTTAATTAATTTTTTTTTCAGTTTTAGGCTTTGAAAATGAATACTGAATCAAGAGAGAGGGGAACGGTATTCACTTAATCACGGCATCAAAAATATACGGGCCAAGAATAATTTAAAGCCCACAACCCTTTAACAACTTTTATAAAAGAATTTCAACCCAATTTTTAAAAACTCCAAACTGCAATTAACAAACAATATTAATCGTCTAATGATGATAATAAAATAATTGCGAAATCCCGGGTTGTTACAGACTCCCCTCCTTATAAAAATTGCGTCCCCGCAATTTTCATAATTAAGGCCGTCAATAACAATTATTTTTCTAACATAAACTGGTTAAGCTAGAAAAATAAAGGTCAAGAACACAAATGCCAAAGAAATCTTTTAATTCCAATAAAAGAAATTCACAAATTCTTAACAAATTCTAATTATCAATAGATGATTCAGAAAACAGCAAAACTGAATAAATGCAATTATAACCAATATTTAATTATCAATTAGATAATTAGAATACAGAAATCACAAAACAGTAATATCTAATTATCGATACGACAATTAGAAAACAACAAAATCTAATTATCAACAAAGAAAATTAGAAAACACCAAATCACAAATCGCAAAACCGCAAACATCTAGTTATCAACCAGAAAATCAGAAAAACACGAACTCCATAATCAGCAAACTCTAACTATCAATAGAGATAGATAGAAAACAACAATTCAATATAATCAACATAATCTAGAATCAATCAGGGACTAGAAAATCTCATAATCAACAAAAATTAGCAGTTATCTAATCATCAAAAACGATAATCAGAAATCTCAATTCAACAAATATCCGATTATCAAAAACGATAATCAAATCTCAAATCAACAAATATCTAATTATCAAAAACGATAACCAGAAATCTCAAATCAACAAATATCTAATTATCAAAAACGATAATCAGAAATCTCAAATTAGCAAATATCTAATTATCAAAAACGATAATCAGACATCTCAAATCAACAAATATCTAATTATCAAAGACGATAATCAGAATCAACAAATATCTAATTATCAAAAACGAAAATCAGAATCAACAAATATCCGATTATCAAAAACGATAATCAGAAACAACAAATATCTAATTATCAACAAAGATAATTAGAACTCATGTCAACAAATATCCGATTATCAAAAACGATAATCAAATCTCAAATCAACAAATATCTAATTATCAAAAACGATAACCAGAAATCTCAAATCAACAAATATCTAATTATCAAAAACGATAATCAAAAATCTCAAATCAGCAAATATCTAATTATCAAAAACGATAATCAGAAATCTCAAATCAAAAAATATCTAATTATCAAAAACGATAATCAGAAATCTCAAATCAACAAATATCTAATTATCAAAACGATAATCAGAAATCTCAAATCAACAAATATCTAATTATCAAAAACGATAATCAGAATCAACAAATATCCGATTATCATAAACGATAATCAGAAACAACAAATATCTAATTATCAACATAGATAATTAGAACTCATATCAACAAATATCCAATTACCTGCGGATAATTGGAAACAATAAATATCTAGAAATCAATTAAGAAGACTAGAAAATCAACATAAAAGGTTGGATCGATCCCATCAGATGGCGTGTTTTTAAGCTACGCTGCACGTGCATCAACAAATGGCCGAAGCCTACCAAGTACTATCAACATAATTTTGGCACCCAACAAATGACCCGAAGGTCCACAGAGTGACCCGAAGGTCTAGTACTGGTATTTGACCCGAAGGTCCGCAGAGTGGCCCGAAAGCCCAACAAATGACCCGAAGGTCCATCATATGAGCCGAAGGTCCAACAAATGACCCGAAGGTCCAACATAGTGGCTCGAAAGCACACGAAAATCATCAAAATCATCAAAACAGCAAATATTTCAATTAACGAGTCCAGAATTAACCAAAATAGCAAACGCACATGTCCCATAACCATGAGTTTTACTAAAGCGTTTAATTCTCTTCATCGTTTCCTTGAAAGTGCAAAATTGTGTATTCCAAAAATAACATTTCACATTCTCAAACGGACAAGTCCGGAATTAAGCGAATCAGTAAAAGAAAGGGGTTATAGTCCTTGATTTTGCTGAAACGTTTAAATCGCTTCGTCATTCTTTTGAAAGCGTAAACTGTAAAATTTTTGAAAACAATTTTATTTTGAAACAATTTTTTTTTAAAACACGTGATTAAAACAGCAACATCAGTAGCAACTTCGACAAGGAAATTGTACTTCTCAAAATACCATAAAAACAGACAACAAAATCAACATTGCGGGATAACCGCTTGAAAATCCACTTTAAAATTTGACGGTTACTGAAGTCAAAGCGATAGTAATTTTAAACGTCAAAATCTCATCAAAATAATTTGCATCAAAATATAATATCAGTGAATTTTCATTCATTAAAAATGTCAACAAAACACCATGCTTCAAAAACTTAGCACTAGTTTGAAAATCCCGTTATATAAATAACGACAACAAAATACGTTTAAAACCAAACATCTGTTCAACGTAAAATTAACGCAGTAACGTGCAACTTAAATTTGCACGTATACCACAAAATGAACAAAGAAATCATTCAAATATATCTTCAACGAAGATAATTCAAAACAATAAAAATCTCAACATAATCACATATCTGTAATCGCTTCGGATCCTCAAATCGGATTCGAAATTTTCAAAGAAAATAAATTAAACACAGCTATGTGAACAACAAATGAAATTTATTTCAATTTCATATTTTGATTCTTAAATCAAAAAGGTTATCAGCTGTATTCAGCGAAGACGGTCTCACTGTTTCCGCTGCGCGCTCTGATAAACAAAACACAAATTACTCAATTACCAAAACACAAATTCACTTTTATTTTTAAATAAAGATATTTAAAAATTTCATCAAAATTTCAAAACTTTAGTTTTGACTCAAGGCACAATAAAACATCGACAAATAGTTGTAACACATGTTCCATCAAAGTTATGTTTTATATTATGTCCATAAACCCCAGGCTCTGATACCAATTGTGACGCCCTACCTCTATGCTCACAATAACAAAGAGAATTAAAAGAAATACCGTCTGTTATTACGAAGAATAAGGCTGGATAGGAGCGGCCATCCGTAGTTAGGCCTCACACTAGTATTGGTTACTTCGATAGGAGTGGTATATATATTTTTAATTTTTCATCTCTTATTTATTCACTCCCATCAACATACCCAATTCCAATATAAAACGAACTACGATGGTTCATAATAGTTTAGGTGTAACGACCCAACTTCCAAACTCCAGGAAGTCGCATCGCTAAGAAGAAAGAAAGGGATAGAAAAGAGAAAAGAAAGAAGAGAAAGAAGAAACAACACTAGAATCTCAACAGCGGAACGAATAAATTATATTAATAACATAAAATATTACATAGTTTACAACCACTATCAGAGTACACAGATATACAACACATACTAGACAGTTATAAACACCTGTCTAGTATTTACAACATAATACAAACTAAGAGAAAATCACAGATTACACAGCGGAATACTATATATCTAACGCAGAAGCCTCCTGCTCCATTGCTCCTCCAATATTCGTCAAAGCAAACCTGAATTCCCTTGGCTACTCGTAAAAATTTGAGTACCCAAGAGTTTATGAAAAACAAAAATAAACTCCGGGTCAGACATGGGTCTGGTGTGAGTAACAGGTTAAAGTTGCTTAACTTTCAAAAATCTTTTGAAAAGAAAGGTATCACGTAAGACTTCCCATACATAAACATGGAAAAGTTTTTACCTTACGCTAACCAAAACATTTGATAGGAAATCCAGTGATATTATAATAGTGTCTAGGGTTTTCAAGTAAATAAAAAATAGCCGAAATTGTTACATGATTAAATTCCAGCTACTAGCCACAAAAGTGGGTAATACAATCAAAACCGTTGGCACTTATTGGATTTTGGATTCCATACAATGGCAGGGCTACTGGGGCACCGTCCGTCACAGTACGTGGCCTAGATCAACGTACCGAGGAGTACTCCCACTCCCCTGCAACACAAAGCCGGACCCATTCCTTACCGAATAGTTCCGAACAAGACAACCCCGCAGTTGGTGTACACTGACAACTTCCCACTAAGCCGAGTAAAAAGGGACCTCTATACAGGGATCAATCTTGCTCTCCTGTGGGTGCGACCCACGAAGCCTTGCTGCACCTCCCCTGTTTTAGCCATTCCCGGTTGATGAGGCTTGAGGCTATGATTACCTTTAGAGGACACATCTCTTAGAATGCTCATCGTCCACCTGACGATGTTCTGAAAGCATTCAATCCATACAAGTTCGTTCCGGGTTCGAACGAAACCGAAGGCATTATCTCTTTACACTCATTTTGGAATCACCCTCAGAGTTAACGACGATAACCCTTGCACTCTAAATCTACATCTCGAATCTATAAGCACTATTCCGTCAAACTCATTACGGAATCACCCAGAGAGTTATACTGACGTATAGCCCTTACACCTCGAGTCTTCACTCGCTCCACTTGGATTAACGACCTAACGTTATTTTGAAACGATGTGGTTTTCGGATATCCAAATATGGAAACCCGATCCCGGTCTCATCGAAATCCAAAGCGTGTCTTTTAAGGCCAAGTTGTTTTAAAGGTTTAAAACAATTCAATTATCTATATATCCAAATAGATAAATCACAGATACGCAACAGGTAATCAACTTTATCATCATATCAGATAAACCATATTATCACTATTCAAAAAGATAATCTATATCAACATCACCATGCAACAAATGCATCCAAATCATTCAACATTATCTATCTCATATCTGAGATTCTAACCATCCAAAGCAAACAACACTATCCAACCATATAAGCAATGATTAACCACACCAAAATATAATTAGTTTAAAATGAATTAAATTAATTACATCATTCCATTAATTTAAAGTAAATTAAATTAATTACTTTACCAATATCATCCTTGCTTATATCACTATTAATTAATTATCAATCAAATAATTAATCTTCATCCAATTATTCATTTTAATTAATCATCCCTAATTAATTAACTCTTAATTACATTCAAGTAATTATTTACTAATTAATTTCTCAAATTAATTATATTTAACCAAACACAGTAATTAACCTTTAATTACTTCATCAATTAATTAATTGTAATTAATTACATTAATGCCTAATTAATTATATAAATTAATTACCTTTAATCACTTATTATTGATTAATTAATCTTAATTACATCATTAATTATATTAATTAATGATCCCTAATTATATTTAATTAATAACCTTATTTAAATTAATTACATTAAGAAATTAATCATAATTTAAATCATAATTGTTAATCATCCTTGATTAACCCATTCAGTAATTAACTACCCTTAATTACTTTACCAAACAAATTAATTACTCATTAATTAATTATCTCTAATTAATCCCTTGATTAATTCATAAAGTAATTATACTCAAATTACTTCAATCATCAAATCACCTTCAATTAATTACATACAGTAATTACCCATTAATTACTTCTCTAAGTAATTATTCTTCATTTAATTACATTAAGTAATTATCCTTCACAAATCATCAAATGATTAATTTTAAATTAATTAAAATGAATTAATTAACTTAAACTAATCAAATTAAACTCAATTAATAACAATAAGTAATTAATTCCTTAATTACTTCCATAAGTAATTATACTTAACAACTCACACAAATGATTATCTTTAAATTAATTAATCTAATTAATACTTAAAATTAATCACATTAATTAATTATTAAATAATCCTTAGTTAATGATCTTCATTAACTATTAACAGCTCATTAATTATTTTAAAATAATTAACTTATTTTAAATCAGTATTAATTACAAATTGATTAACCATTAATTAACCCATTAATTAACCCCTAATTAATTAAATAATTAAGTGTTAAATAAAACTTAATTAAATCCATTATTACTCGATTAATTAATTATTAATCATTAATTAAAAACTAATTTTATTTAATTATTCTTAATTTCAAGTTAATTATTCAAAGAATAATTAATCCTAAACCCTTAAGATTAAACCCCTAATTACTTTAAGTAATTATTTACTTCATTAATTTATTAAATAAATTAATTATTTAATTAATTACTCTAATAATTAAATGAAATACAAACATTAAATTATTATTAACTTCAACAAGTTTAAATTCAATCTCAAACCTTAATTTCTAAATAATAATTTCATTTTAAAAGAAATTTTACAAAGGTTAAAAACAAATTTCTTTTAAAATTAAAAACCATTTAAATTTCATATTATCATTCAAATTTGTTTTAAACACTTAAATTTATAAAACCTAAATTCATTTTAAACCAAAGATTCAAAATTAGATTTGAATCAAATTTAAACTTTATTTAAACATTACTACATATTTCAATTTCAAATTTAAATTCAAATTTCTTTTAAAAACATTTTAAACTATAAACTCTTTTAAAGTTATTTAAAGAAAATTTGAATTTAAATACTTCATCATTTTCTACTTAAGATTCGATTCTACTTGAATTCATAACTTAAAATAGATTTAAATTTTAATTTAAGTCTTGGCTTTATATTTCAAATTCAAATTTAAAATTTGAAACAAGACAATTACTAAACCTCAATAACTAGTTCGAGTTGACTCAAGCAACTCGAGTAATAATTTTCTTTTAAATTCATCTTAAAATTAATTAAAAATCCCAAATAAAACAGGTTATACAAATCCCTGTACTAACGGGTTTGCCCAAATTCCCTGTAACTAAAACAAACACCGAGACTAAACAGCAGTGACTTCGAGTTCGATATCCCCCGGCTTCGAGACCATCACAAAACTACCTGATACACACGAGCTTCTTCTTCTCCCAACAGTTAACTGATACACTAGCATCCCCGTTCACTTGCACCACCACGGCGACCATCTCCATTCTACCGCGACCCCTTACGCAAGTCGACGGCCCTCTCCAAACCCCAAATCAACCCTCAATCCAACTACAAAAACCCTAAATCAAAATTAAGCACTCGAGTACCCAAAACAGGAAAATGTCGAAATGCAGATCATCAGCGTTCCCTCGCCTCCGACCACTAAAATGGACACCACCTCCGGCCATATCTACTTCCACATCTCACCTCTCTCCAGTTCAAATTTGGAAGAGCTCGGTCACTCGATCAGGTTGCAGTGATCAAACATCTCCAGGTAACAGAAACTAGGGTTAAAAATTTAAATCCCCAAATTCTTCTGCCTTATTACTTTAATCCACCATCAACCATTTTTCCATCCAACTTCGATCAACACTCGATCATCAGAAGAAACCATGGCCACCAAATCATTCTAAATTGACAGACTCAACTTAAAACAGGTTTTCTAGATAAAGCAGTAATGCTCATTCATTTCCAAACTAAAAATCCTAATTTTAGTTTTAAAATTCAAAATTTAGATAGTGTAATTAGTTTATCAACTTAAATCAATGATTCTAGAAAATCAAAACTTTGTTTATATCCAATGTGCTCTGTTATATTAATAATTCAGAGACCACTACAGAATTTTTATGAAATTTTAAACTTTAAACTCATATCACAACCATATTGATTTAATCTTAAGCTCTACACTGATTTAAATCAAAAGGAATGGATTTAACAAATTTTTGAGCCTGGGATATTATACACAGCAAAATAATTCACAACAACTTGCATACTACAAACATTCATCTATATATAGCAGAAATGAGCTTATAAATTTGCAAGCACACAATTATTTCAGAGAATATAAGCAACTGAATTATACTTAGGCTTATTATGTAATAAAATGTTACTCACTGGATTTTTAATGAGCAGAGCACCCTTTGTTTAGATAAGCCTGACCCTGAGTTGCTTCTTTTATATTTTCAAACTTTAATTCCAGATTCACTCAAATGCTTTGTTGCAATGCTTGCATCCTGAATCACATGCATGCTTCAGATTTTACTTTTGTTTTGCTTATGCATTTTGAATCTCAACTTGGTTTATAAACTGCAGATTCTTTTTAAACTGCAAATGCTTTTTAAAACATCCATTCTTTCTTACTGAAATGCTTTCTGATCCTTGATGTATGCATGCCTCCAAAAAATAATGCAATTTGCTTCTACTTCCAGATTTAGTTGCATGCAGGTTTGTAAATTTCTTCTTTTAAAGACAAAACAGAATTTGCAGTTTTACATGCATTTCAGGTTGATGATGCTTCAAACAGAAATGGAACTGCAGGTTTGTATTATTTTTTTTTCTTGTAGAGTTGCAAATTTGATTTATTTTGGTAAGTGGAAACATGGGTTTTGATTTGAAGATGAAAGCTTCAGATTTTCATGGCTGAAAATCTTAAGTTTTGAAAAAGAAAAATGGAAAGGAAGAATGATCTTTGAGGAAATGTATTTGCATAAGCATATTTTGATTTTAATAGAAATAAAAATGAAAAGAAAATATAAACATTACACTTGTTCTCATTTTAACAATTGTCACTTTAGTTTATTACATGACTAACACATGTCAATTTATATCCTAAGAAACTTACACATGTATATTAAAAGTGTTTTAAATTTTAATTTAAATTGTTCATAAATACTTTAACCTATTTTATTCCATATGTATATATAAATGAATTTTATTTCCTTTTAATTTTAGAAATCAAAACAAAACAAGTTATAAACAAAAGCTTATTCAAATATTTTTAAGTGTTTTTCTTTTAAAATTTTAAAACATTGAATTCCAATTTAAATTAAATTATAAACTCCAATTTTAAAATCAAGTTATATATATGCATATATAACTCTTATTAAATATTTAAAATAACAAATCCTATTAATACAAATCTATTTATGTTCAAAAGAATTTAAGTATTATAATTTTTATTCAAAAATAACAAATTAAAAAATATTAAATAATTTATAAATGAGATTATAAATTTCCTTTATCACTCAATATATTAAAACCATAAGTAAATTGTATTTTAAATTCTTATATAACATTTTCAAGCAATACTTTTTTTTAAAAAAGAAAATAAAACAAAGCTTTGATGTTAATCAAATTTAACTTCATATTTAAGTTAATTAAAATTATAAATTTAAACAAATAAGATTTTCCTTTAATATAAACCATATAATTATTTATTTGAAATTTAAATCAAATCTCCAATTTATCAAATATAAATTAGAGTTAGAAAATTAATCCATTTACTAAATTCAAAAATCAAAATTTATCAATTTACAATATATACAATTATATATATTATAAACAGAAAATAATTTATTTATTCAAAAAGATAAAATCTTCTAATTTAAATATTTATTAAAACATGATTATTAAATCAAATTCCAAATTTGTTATTAAAATTTTCAAATCAAATTAAATTTATAACACAAATTATTAAATTTATATTGCCCAAATTTCCGAGATATTCCCCGAATTTTAAAAGCAAAGGTAATTTAATAATCTATCTTAAGATTTTATTTTAAAACACAAGCATATATTATCAAACATATGCTAACAACCATAGCAACCAATTCAAACAAAACAAACCTAATTATCCAGAAAAATCTGGATACAATTTTCACGAGTTTCCCCGGTATAAATATCGGGATACTCGCTCTATAGAATCTAAACAATCAATACTATTAAGCTATAGAGCTCCTATCCAACTATATCTACCAACAAAACAATATATCAGATTACAAACGAGTCTGGATCAACAACCACATCCTTCTGAACTGCTTGTTCCACAACCAGAGATAAACCGTACACGTACTCCCTCAGAGATACGTGAAACACATCAAATTCCAATTATCCAAACTGACAATTCAACTTTGAAAACCAAACACCAATCCTCACAAAGCACAGAAAAGGTCCAAAACATCTCGGAGCTGACTTACCCAGTCTTAGTCAATCTTATAGCTCCTTTAGATCGGAGAAAGCTTTCCCAAGTTAAATCTCCGACTCCGGAATTCAAATTCCTTCGTCTCCTATCCACCAAACACTTGACGATCCTGGGCCGCCTTCAACTCTCCTGATCAGCTCAACCCTTGCTAATGTCTCTAGAAACAAACCGGACCAAAACAATCCAACAAAATGATCTCCTCAAGATCAATTCCAAACCAAGAACACCAACTCTACTCCACAAATATCAGAAGATTAACTTTCTTCTCTTATCCGGAAAAGATAAAACAAAAGCACTTCCAATCTGCTTCCGCTGCACAACTCTGATCTGAAGCAGAAGAAAAACTCGAGCACAAGCCGGATAACACATCACATAAATATGATTCAACAGATCCATAAAGGAAAACTCAACCTCTAGGTACGGACAAACTTCCCATAGCTCAAGAGAACACTGAGACTATCGCAAGTCACTTTTGCGATCAACCCGTCCAACATCCAAAGAAAACTGTTCTCTCTTTACCAAACAGAACAGCATATGCTTAACTAACCAATCCATCGCAGAAATGGAATCCACTCTGCTGCTTCTGAACTCTACCTTCAGAAAAACTGCTAACCAGAAAACTTCTTTCCAGCACCCAGAATACCCGAATTGCACTGCTGACACCGACGCCAAAGACTTCCTAAACCAAAGCTCTTCGAGAAACTCAGACTTCAAACCGGACAGAAACATCCTGCTGAATCCAGCCACAACATCGAAGCAGACTCACCTCCTTAACTTGTTCCAAAGAAAACATCTTCGAGAACATCCATAGTCACTGCATCTCATCACACAGCTACTAATTCCTGAGGTATCAAGATACCATCATTCTCTTCTGCCCAACCGACATATCCAAACTCTACTCATCCAATTCAAAGATAGACTCCGAACCTTTACAGGTTACCTTCAGAGATCTATGAAATTCTATACTCTGCACAACTTACTCGAGATGTATTAGGTCTACAGTCTCGACAAATACACTACCAATCTCAAGCACCAAACTTCAACCATGGGTAGTAGTCGTGTTACACACCCTACTACCTTATCTATCTTTATAACTTATATTGGAAAACCCGAACGTGAACCCAACAAATAGGTAGAAGTAATTATATAATTATATATAATAAAAATACAAATACGCTCTCTCAAGAAAGACACAACTCCAGAGCCTAGGTATTCACTCAACCTAATGCTCTGATACCACAATGTAACGACCCAACTTCCAAACTCCAGGAAGTCGCATCGCTAAGAAGAAAGAAAGGGATAGAAAAGAGAAAAGAAAGAAGAGAAAGAAGAAACAACATTAGAATCTCAACAGTGGAACGAATAAATTATATTAATAACATAAAAAATTACATAGTTTACAACCACTATCAGAGTACACGGATATACAACACATACTAGACAGTTATAAACACCTGTCTAGTATTTACAACATAATACAAACTCAGAGAAAATCACAGATTACACAGCGGAATACTATATATCTAACGCAGAAGCCTCCTGCTCCATTGCTCCTCCAATATTCGTCAAAGCAAACCTGAATTCCCTTGGCTACTCGTAAAAATTTGAGTACCCAAGAGTTTATGAAAAACAAAAATAAACTCCGGGTCAGACATGGGTCTGGTGTGAGTAACAGGTTAAAGTTGCTTAACTTTCAAAAATCTTTTGAAAAGAAAGGTATCACATAAGACTTCCCACACATAAACATGGAAAAGTTTTTACCTTACGCTAACCAAAACATTTGATAGGAAATCCAGTGATATTATAATAGTGTCTAGGGTTTTCAAGTAAATAAGAAATAGCCGAAATTGTTACATGATTAAATTCCAGCTACTAGCCACAAAAGTGGGTAATACAATCAAAACCGTTGGCACTTATTGGATTTTGGATTCCATACAATGGCAGGGCTACTGGGGCACCGTCCGTCACAGTACGTGGCCTAGATCAACGTACCGAGGAGTACTCCCACTCCCCTGCAACACAAAGTCGGACCCATTCCTTACCGAATAGTTCCGAACAAGACAACCCCGCAGTTGGTGTACACTGACAACTTCCCACTAAGCCGAATAAAAAGGGACCTCTATACAGGGATCAATCTTGCTCTCCTGTGGGTGCGACCCACGAAGCCTTGCTGCACCTCCCCTGTTTTAGCCATTCCCGGTTGATGAGGCTTGAGGCTATGATTACCTTTAGAGGACACATCTCTTAGAATGCTCATCGTCCACCTGACGATGTTCTGAAAGCATTCAATCCATACAAGTTCGTTCCGGGTTCGAACGAAACCAAAGGCATTATCTCTTTACACTCATTTTGGAATCACCCTCAGAGTTAACGACGATAACCCTTGCACTCTAAATCTACATCTCGAATCTATAAGCACTATTCCGTCAAACTCATTACGGAATCACCCACAGAGTTATACTGACGTATAGCCCTTACACCTCGAGTCTTCACTCGCTCCACTTGGATTAACGACCTAACGTTATTTGGAAACGATGTGGTTTTCGGATATCCAAATATGGAAACCCGATCCCGGTCTCATCGAAATCCAAAGCGTGTCTTTTAAGGCCAAGTTGTTTTAAAGGTTTAAAACAATTCAATTATCTATATATCCAAATAGATAAATCACAGATACACAATAGGTAATCAACTTTATCATCATATCAGATAAACCATATTATCACTATTCAAAAAGATAATCTATATCAACATCACCATGCAACAAATGCATCCAAATCATTCAACATTATCTATCTCATATCTGAGATTCTAACCATCCAAAGCAAACAACACTATCCAACCACATAAGCAATGATTAACCACACCAAAATATAATTAGTTTAAAATGAATTAAATTAATTACATCATTCCATTAATTTAAAGTAAATTAAATTAATTACTTTACCAATATCATCCTTGCTTATATCACTATTAATTAATTATCAATCAAATAATTAATCTTCATCCAATTATTCATTTTAATTAATCATCCCTAATTAATTAACTCTTAATTACATTCAAGTAATTATTTACTAATTAATTTCTCAAATTAATTATATTTAACCAAACACAGTAATTAACCTTTAATTACTTCATCAATTAATTAATTGTAATTAATTACATTAATGCTTAATTAATTATATAAATTAATTACCTTTAATCACTTATTATTGATTAATTAATCTTAATTACATCATTAATTATATTAATTAATGATCCCTAATTATATTTAATTAATAACCTTATTTAAATTAATTACATTAAGAAATTAATCATAATTTAAATCATAATTGTTAATCATCCTTGATTAACCCATTCAGTAATTAACTACCCTTAATTACTTTACCAAACAAATTAATTACTCATTAATTAATTATCTCTAATTAATCCCTTGATTAATTCATAAAGTAATTATACTCAAATTACTTCAATCATCAAATCACCTTCAATTAATTACACACAGTAATTACCCATTAATTACTTCTCTAAGTAATTATTCTTCATTTAATTACATTAAGTAATTATCCTTCACAAATCATCAAATGATTAATTTTAAATTAATTAAAATGAATTAATTAACTTAAACTAATCAAATTAAACTCAATTAATAACAATAAGTAATTAATTCCTTAATTACTTCCATAAGTAATTATACTTAACAACTCACACAAATGATTATCTTTAAATTAATTAATCTAATTAATACTTAAAATTAATCACATTAATTAATTATTAAATAATCCTTAGTTAATGATCTTCATTAACTATTAACAGCTCATTAATTATTTTAAAATAATTAACTTATTTTAAATCAATATTAATTACAAATTGATTAACCATTAATTAACCCCTAATTAATTAAATAATTAAGTGTTAAATAAAACTTAATTAAATCCATTATTACTTGATTAATTAATTATTAATTATTAATTAAAAACTAATTTTATTTAATTATTCTTAATTTCAAGTTAATTATTCAAAGAATAATTAATCCTAAACCCTTAAGATTAAACCCCTAATTACTTTAAGTAATTATTTACTTCATTAATTTATTAAATAAATTAATTATTTAATTAATTACTCTAATAATTAAATGAAATACAAACATTAAATTATTATTAACTTCAACAAGTTTAAATTCAATCTCAAACCTTAATTTCTAAATAATAATTTCATTTTAAAAGAAATTTTACAAAGGTTAAAAACAAATTTCTTTTAAAATCAAAAACCATTTAAATTTCACATTATCATTCAAATTTTTTTTAAACACTTAAATTTATAAAACATAAATTCATTTTAAACCAAAGATTCAAAATTAGATTTGAATCAAATTTAAACTTTATTTAAACATTACTACATATTTCAATTTCAAATTTAAATTCAAATTTCTTTTAAAAACATTTTAAATTATAAACTCTTTTAAAGTTATTTAAAGAAAATTTGAATTTAAATACATCATCATTTTCTACTTAAGATTCAATTCTACTTGAATTCATAACTTAAAATAGATTTAAATTTTAATTTAAATGTTGGCTTTATATTTCAAATTCAAATTTAAAATTTGAAACAAGACAATTACTAAACCTCAATAACTAGTTCGAGTTGACTCAAGCAACTCGAGTAATAATTTTCTTTTAAATTCATCTTAAAATTAATTAAAATCCCAAATAAAACAGGTTATACAAATCCCTGTACTAACGGGTTTGCCCAAATTCCCTGTAACTAAAACAAACACCGAGACTAAACAGCAGTGACTTCGAGTTCGATATCCCCCAGCTTCGAGACCATCACAAAACTACCCGGTACACACGAGCTTCTTCTTCTCCTAACAGTTAACTGATACACTAGCATCCCCGTGCACTTGCACCACCACGACGACCATCTCCATCCTATCGCGACCCCTTACGCAAGTCGACGGCCCTCTCCAAACCCCAAATCAACCCTCAATCCAACTACAAAAACCCTAAATCAAAATTAAGCACTCGAGTACCCAAAACAGGAAAATGTCGAAATGCAGATCATCAGCGTTCCCTCGCCTCCGACCACTAAAATGGACACCACCTCCGGCCATATCTACTTCCACATCTCACCTCTCTCCAGTTCAAATTTGGAAGAGCTCGGTCACTCGATCAGGTTGCAGTGATCAAACATCTCCAGGTAATAGAAACTAGGGTTAAAAATTTAAATCCCCAAATTCTTCTGCCCTATTACTTTAATCCACCATCAACCATTTTTCCATCCAACTTCGATCAACACTCGATCATCAGAAGAAACCATGGCCACCAAATCTTTCTAAATTGAAAGACTCAACTTAAAACAGGTTTTCTAGATAAAACAGTAATGCTCATTCATTTCCAAACTAAAAATCCTAATTTTAGTTTTAAAATTCAAAATTTAGATAGTGTAATCAGTTTATCAACTTAAATCAATGATTCTAGAAAATCAAAACTTTGTTTATATCCAATGTGCTCTGTTATATTAATAATTCAGAGACCACTACAGATTTTTTATAAAAATTTAAACTTTAAACTCATATCACAACACCATATTGATTTAATCTTAAGCTCTACACTGATTTAAATCAAAAGGAATGGATTTAACAAAATTTTGAGCCTGGGATATTATACACAGCAAAATAATTCACAACAACTTGCATACTACAAACATTCATCTATATATAGCAGAAATGAGCTTATAAATTTGCATGCACACAATTATTTCAGAGAATATAAGCAACTGAATTATACTTAGGCTTATTATGTAATAAAATGTTACTCACTGGATTTTTAATGAGCAGAGCACCCTTTGTTTAGATAAGCCTGACCCTGAGTTGCTTCTCTTATATTTTCAAACTTTAATTCCAGATTCACTCAAATGCTTTGTTGCAATGCTTGCATCCTGAATCACATGCATGCTTCAGATTTAACTTTTGTTTTGCTTATGCATTTTGAATCTCAACTTGGTTTATAAACTGCAGATTCTTTTTAAACTGCAAATGCTTTTTAAAACATCCATTCTTTCTTACTGTAATGCTTTATGATCCTTGATGTATGCATGCCTCCAGAAAATAATGCAATTTGCTTCTACTTCCAAATTTAGTTCCATGCAGGTTTGTAAATTTCTTCTTTTAAAGACAAAACAGAATTTGCAGTTTTACATGCATTTCAGGTTGATGATGCTTCAAACAGAAATGGAACTGCAGGTTTGTATTATTATTATTTTTCTTGTAGAGTTGCAAATTTGATTTATTTTGGTAAGTGGAAACATGGGTTTTGATTTGAAGATGAAAGCTTCAGATTTTCATGGCTGAAAATCTTAAGTTTTGAAAAATAAAAATGGAAAGGAAGAATGATCTTTGAGGAAATGTACTTATATAAGCATATTTTGATTTTATTAGAAATAAAAATGAAAAGAAAATCTAAACATTACACTTGTTCTCATTTTAACAATTGTCACTTTAGTTTATTACATGACTAACACATGTCAATTTATATCCTAAGAAACTTACACGTGTATATTAAAAGTGTTTTAAATTTTAATTTAAATTGTTTATAAATACTTTAACCTATTTTTTTTTTTTGAAATTGGGTAAACCGCCTCATTAAAAACCTTACTAGATATCAGCATGATACCTGGTAAGGAAAAAAGAGTGCGGTGCTTTATTGATAAAACATAATGTATCAATTTACAGCCTGCAACATTAACCCTCCTAATCGGGTAAATGAAAATGTACCCGATCCTAATCAATACAAATCATAAACTAAAAACCAGAAAAACAAAAGAAACAATAAAATAACAGAAGCTGGTTGTCAACCGTTATCCACTAGTTCGATTCCCCATCTCTGTAATATTTCTTCATTTTCTTTCGATCTCATTGTCTTCCTCTTACTTTTCGACATCAAGTATTTAACATCAATCTCCACATAGTTCCAGCGCTGAAATTTTTCTGTCGCTTTACCCTCATGTATTCTGGCATTTCTTTCCATCCATATATGGTAGATTATTGTGACAAAACTACAGGAAGCAAGGTCTTTGATTTGATTTGAAGTTTTGAATGACTCATAAATGTCAATCGCTTCCTCTTCAATCTGCATCGAGCTGTTCCGTTTCATACCTAGTTTGAGTTTACTTCGAGTCCAGAGATACGCCGAGTATGGACATTGAAAGAATAGGTGATTTCTATTTTCTGGCTCTTGATTTCATAACACACATGTAGGATCTACAGAGAATCCCCATTCCATCTGTTTGTCTTTGGTTGGTATTCTATTTAGAATTATTTTGTATGTGCATAAACTCATTTTAGGGCTGTTGCAGTGGTTCCATATAATTTTAGCCCAAATATTAGGCTGAAAATGTCTTCTAGTACTATCCCATGCAGAGTAGAAAGTGAATCCATTTGGCTTGTGGTTCCAGCTCCAGTAATCAGAGTCATGTGTAGTAGACTATTGTACTTCATTAATTTGGTTTACATGTCTAGTAAAATGTGGGATCTGTGGCCTTAAAGTATTGTTCTGTATTATACTACTGACCTTCAGATTGTCCCCTCCATTTAAACCAAGAGCATCCCACCCAAGGATATTGACCAATAATTCATTGTTTATCCAGGGGTCGTGCCATAGCAGTGTGTCTTGTCCATCTACTATGTTTCTGTTGATGTGTTGTAGACCTTTTTGTCTATGTTTTAGGATAGATTTCCAAGTGCAAGAACTGTTGCTATCTATCTCCATCGTCCAGAGGTGTTTTTCTTTGCAATATCTACTTCTCATCCAATTTGACCAAAGATTGTTGTTGTTTATGTAATGCCACAACAATTTGATGGCAGTAGCTGTTCTTATATCCTCAAAATTTCATAGGCCCACCCCTTCTTCAAGTTTAGGTCTGCATAAGATGTCCCAGGCAATTTTATGTGTTCTGCCACCCCACACAAAATTTGCACATATCTTATTGATTTTATTGATAGTAGCATGAGGTAATTGTTATATCATCATCTAGTATAGCACCATAGGTGTAATAACTGAGTGTATGAGTTCAATCCTTCCTGCCATTTATAAGAGTTTACAATCCCATCCATTCATTCTGTTTTGAATCCTATAAAGTAGATTTCCACAATCATTATAGTGAATATAATTGTATGATAGAGGGACTCCCAAATATTTAATAGGTAGTATTCCTTCTTTCATATCCAATATGTTGAGGAGAGAGTTTCTGTTGATCACACCTCTACTGAAATAAACTTTAGATTTCAAATTGTTTATATTTAGTCCTGTCAAACCTTTCAACTTCTGCATCATGTCTTTAAGAGCATTAGCATATTTATGCTTAGCTTTTGAAAATATCATGAGATCATCTGCATACATGAGGTGAGTGACATAAGGATCTTGATTATAGATAGGTTGAAAATTGCCTGCCTTGTGAGCTTTATACAACATCAAAGACAGAAATTCCATAGCTATGCAGAAAAGATAAGGGGAGAGGGGATCTCCCTGTCTCAACCCTCTGTTACTGTGAATAAAACCTTTGGGGCTACCATTAACAATGATAGAGTAGGTAGGGGATGAGATACATTTTCTTATAAGTTTGATTAGGCTATAAGGGAAGCCCATCATGTTCAGCATGTGGCATACAAATTCCCTGTTAATCATATCATAAGCCTTTTGTAGGTCAATCTTGAGACACATTTTATCACTGCCTTTTCTATTAAATTGTCTAATTTGTTCATGTGTAAGCAGGATATTTTCTGCAATGTATCTAGCTGGAATGAAGCCTGACTGGTTCTCTGATATAAGGTGAGGTAAGAATGGCTTAATTCTATTGCATATGATTTTGGATATGATTTTGTATAAAACATTACAACATGCAATTGGTCTATAATCAGAGATACTAATAGGCTGCTTGATTTTAGGCACAAGTGTGATAAAAGTATGGTTTAAACCTTTTTCAATTATGCCTGTATTGAAAGCTTCTTGAATTAAATCCAGAATATCATACTTCAACTCATTCCAGTGAATTTTATAAAATTTTGCAGTGAATCCATCAGGGCCTGGGCTCTTGTCTTCTGGGATTGAGAAAACTGCTTTTTGGACCTATTTTATTCCATATGTATATATAAATGAATTTTATTTCCTTTTAATTTTAGAAATCAAAACAAAACAAGTTATAAACAAAGGCTTATTCAAATATTTTTAAGTGTTTTTCTTTTAAATTTTTAAAACATTGAATTCCAATTTAAATTAAATTATAAACTCCAATCTTAAAATCAAGTTATATATATGCATATATAACTCTTATTAAATATTTAAAATAACAAATCCTATTACTACAAATCTATTTATGTTCAAAAGAATTTAAGTATTATAATTTTTATTCAAAAATAACAAATTAAACAATATTAAATAATTTATAAATGAGATTATAAATTTCCTTTATCACTCAATATATTAAAACCATAAGTAAATTGTATTTTAAATTCTTATATAAAATTTTCAAGCAATACTTTTTTTTTAAAAAAGAAAATAAAACAAAGCTTTGATGTTAATCAAATTTAACTTCATATTTAAGTTAATTAAAAATATAAATTTAGACAAATAAGATTTTCCTTTAATATAATCCATATAATTATTTATTTGAATTGCTTTGAAAAGTTATATGTTAAATTTAAATCAAATCTCCAATTTATCAAATATAAATTAGAGTTAGAAAATTAATCCATTTACTAAATTCAAAAATCAAAATTTATCAATTTACAATATATACAATAATATATATTATAAACAGAAAACAATTTATTTATTCAAAAAGATAAAATCTTCTAATTTAAATATTTATTAAAACATGATTATTAAATCAAATTCCAAATTTGTTATTAAAATTATCAAATCAAATTAAATTTATAACACAGATTATTAAATTTATATTGCCCAAATTTCCGGGATATCACATTAGGACAATATATATAATAATAACACAGATAACTAAATGCGGAACACAGATAACAAAAGTCTCATATATATATATATATAAATGATGTCAGTTACAATACATGTGATACAATACATATGATACAACTACAACTGTCGACTCTGGAAGTTACATATACAAGTACATTATCATGAATAATATACATGAATATATATCATCCTATACAAATACACTGACTACTATAAAATGATGACGACTACACCAAAAGATATGAAAAGACTTCATAGCTCTAGCAGCAACCCAAAGCAAGATATCTACGACCTGTAATAACTCGGTCTGACCCGAGTAATAAATTCAAAAGAAAATAATACACGGGTCTGTCTAGTTCAAACTCAGTTATTAATGCACAGAAGCAATAATAATTAAGTAACAATTAGACGACAGTCAAAATAAATTCACCTATCCAATCCTTAAATAAGAAAATTGGATGACGGTAAATGTAACACGTAACAGTGTTAAACAACAAATCAGCAAATTCAAATTAACAACAAAGATAAATAAAAGGATTATCAATGAAGATAATTTAGAAAACAACAGAATTTCCTAAACGGCAATTAACAACAAAATCATTAAATTAAACCAAATCAAAATATGATTTAAAATATTAAATTGGACACACGAAACAATTTAAACAATTGAAATCTCAATTAAAACGTCAATTCGGGTAGGGCTGTAGTACACGCATGCATGTACTGCCTCGCCACTATAGTGATTAAATACACAAAAGATCAATAATACAAAAGCGACTAGAATATCATAAAAGCAATACCGTGTGGCTGCAGTACACGCTTGCATGCACTGCCTTGCCACTACAGTGATGATGTACACAAAAACTCAATGGAAGTTCACAACGAACACAAGGTCAAACCCAAGCGTTTAAGTTGGATTCAACACAAGTGTAATTCCGAAATCAATATCAAACTCAGGTGCAATCAAAATGAATAGTGACATGCACAAACACAAGAACACGTCAAAGAAGCAAGTGCAGTGATATGCACAGTGCACGGTAATTCACAGTGACAACAGAACCGGCCGGAATTTAACCCATTAACAAGACTCAAATGTATAGCCTCCGGCATATATACAATAAAATGGTTGCAACAAAATCAGAGTAGTAAAGAATGAATGCCACGACTCCAGAGAGCAGGTGTAAGTGACTCAAAGCAGTGAGTCAAGTACAAGTTAAAGAGGCAGCAGTGAAACTGCAAATACCAAGGATATGGAAATATAACACCAAAGAACAAAGGCTCGAGCAACCAAGTGCACGAAGGTAGTGGTACACATAAAGACAACATAATGGAGGTGAAAGCACCAAAAGTAACGCAATGTAGCATGACAAAACGCACCAAAAAATCAATACACAACAGAGGCAACACAGCAACAAATGAAACAGTTGCAAACAACATATATGTCGAAATCATGGATCAGTAGTCGAATCCTGAAAATGACCAAAGAGGCAGTAAACACAATTGGCCATAGTCGAGTATAAAGTGTTAACAACCACCAGGTTATCAAAAATGCAGACATGGTGAAGTCAGTGCCCACAGTAATGGCAGCAACTCGATCAAGTCAAACTTTGATATCACAGAAAGAGGATGTGCACAAGTACACGGGTCCTAACATCAAATGCATAAGGGATTTTAAAAAGCATATGTGTGACATAGTCATAGCTATATGCAATAGCAAGTACACACAAATACATCAAACACAACGTGATGCATAAATACAACAAGACTCAAATCAGTGATAAACTAAGTGCTAACGACTACAAAATCAAGTCAGGATGCAAGATCAATCAAATTCATTACGAAGCCAGCCGGTGAAAACGAACAAGCGTTGCCAGGGACAGTGAACAGAATGACCAAAGTCAAACACAAAACTCTTTCGAACAAAGCATCAAGCAGAACTGCACATAAAAATGAACTTAATACTCATAGGCAACTAGTTCAAACCGCACTTCAAATCAAGTACATGAGCAACACTGTGAACACAGTGAACAAAGTCAAGGCAGCAGGCATTATAAATGCAAGAATGCATGTACGCATATATATGAATACGCATACATATCTATATCAAAATGGAACAGCACCTGCATAAGCGAGAGACATAGGTGGTTCGAACAAAGCCACCAAGACAGTGTCAAACCCAAAGCAAAACAACACAAAATCAATTTCGAGCTTAAAAGTCAATGCAGACGTTAACCGAAAAATGCAGTTCAAACCAAATTGTAATAAACCAGTCAAATAGGCCTCACAAGTTTGAAATCAGAAAGCGATGCCAGAGTGCTAAAAATCACATTTTTTCTTTAAGTAATCGAAATAGCAGATTTCCCAAAATCAACTTATTTGCAACTAGCCAACAGAGAGTCCAAAACGATAATTAACAGCCGAAGTCCTGAAGAACGACAAGGCCGATGTCAAAAAGGACAACATCAACATCATCAATTCAAGTAAACAAAATTATTTGACATGAACAAGTCAGAAATCACCAACATCAAAACAAAATCAAACGACCTGAGAATGAAATAGATGTGAGTGATAATTCACTCACCTTAGTTTCAACGCGTGCAAACCCAATTAGCAGCCGAAAGTCGACGACTTCAAAACAATAACCAAACCAGAGCTCAAATGCACGAAAGCCCTAATTTTTGTTCGAACGAAGAAAAGGAACTGAGCCGCCATTTTTAGTTAATTTTTTTTTTCGGTTTTAGGGTTTGAAAATGAATACCGAATCAAGAGAGAGGGGAACGGTATTCACTTAATCACGGCATAAAAAATATATGGTCTAAGAATAATTTAAAGCCCACAACCCTTTAAAAACTTTTATAAAAGAATTTCAACCCGATTTTTAAAAACTCCAAACTGCAATTAACAAATAATATTAATCGTCTAATGACGATAATAAAATAATTGCAAAATCCCCGGGTTGTTACACTCAAAATGATGTAATAATTCCTTAAAACACTATTCACCCCCCCTCTAGTGTTTATCCTAGCCTTAAGATCCATAATCCGCATTTCTAACAAGTTCTGGGTACGGTGCATGAGTTCTAGTGAAGTTCATGTGTTTTGGTTAGCGTTAAAGTGTGAAAACTAAACCCTTTATTTAAAGTTATTAAATTTGAATTATGATATATAGACTATTGTTAAATCATTTTTAGTTCGTAGGATATTGATATTGATTTACATGTTTTCATATATGCTTGAATGTGATGTTTAGTTCGACTTAGAAATTAAATTTAAATATATGTATGCATGGAAGGTTGTGATGGAAATAACATATAAATTATATTATGGTGATGTACATTATATTGTATATGCTAAAAGTCAGCGACTGATTATGCGGTTATATATAGAAGGAAAGGTTAGTATTTAGAATCGTAGTTGAGACATCGAATGTGACACCCCACCTCTATACCCACGCTAGCCAAGAACACTACGGTGTAATGCTGTCAACTAGCACGGAGAATAAGGCTGTTGAGGAGCGACCATCTGTGTAATTGCTTTGCGCGAGCACCGATATGTCAGATAGTATAACATGCATTTAATTTCAAGAGGAAATTCGACATACCAATACAAACACAAAGCTACTACACAGTGGCTATAATAATCTTCGGAAACAAATATAGAAATAAGCATAACACAAATCAGTCACAGATAATTCATATCACAAAGGCGGAAGAAGATATGAATATATAACTAACACATGAAAGTGTATATCAGAGTAGTGATCAAAAAGATCCACAATAATACAAAAGAATAGCAACACGTGCTATACAAAAGAATACAACTATGAGTCCATATCTCAAGTGTATACAACAAAATAAACTACTAATCTAAGTAGTTAACCAAAAGTCAGAGAAATCAATCCCAAGTGAGAAGTCAAGCAGAAGCACCTGTAACATCTCGGTCTGACCCGAGTATTATTTAATAAGAAAATAATAAACGGATCAGTCTAACTATAAATATCAGATGAAACGACATAGAATAAGAGGTATGAAAAAACACATAATAATCACAACGCCAAGCTGTGATATACAAGTAATTGAAACTCAACAAGAGATTAATCAATATCACAAAAATCTTCACAAAGATCCAAAAAGGGTTTCATACCCAAAACTTGTACTCACAACAAGTCAATGACACACGAATTCACCAATGCACAAAAATTGACAAATCATATCAATGAAAATCACTAAAATTGGTGAGGCATAGATTCCAGAATTCAACACACGAAATCCAGAAATCACAAAAAGTGGAGGGGGGGAGGCCTATCACACGAAAGGGAGCATAAAAACTCACCAACATATGTATCACACGAACGAGAAGCTATCTCATGGTAGCTAGCCATTAAGTTTTGACACACGAATGTCCCGAAGACCATGGGGAGCTACTCCATAAAGAAATGAGACGAAGCTCAATAAAATGAGTTACTGTCCTCCACGTGGACAAAGAGACATCGCACAATTGCTAGTCTAAATCACAAAAATGATCGTCATGATCATCAAGAAGTGTCAATTACAGTAAGCTAGTAAATATATGAGCTTAGCTTCATGTCCCATAACCACTAGCTTAACTTAAATATTTACGAAAAAATTGTAGATCTCCACTAGGAAATTGTCACAATAGTTTCAATCGAACAAGCCCAAGAATTAACCGATGAAGTAAACCCAAGCGTTTCATACCATTTGTTTTATTAAGCCATTTAATTAGATTTCTCATGCGAGTGAGGTAAAGGTTTGTATATACTAATAGATTGGAAATCGGTTTGAGAAAACGAGCTTTGTAATAAAATAGTGTTGAAATCATTTGAAGAAAGAGTTTTGATATTTACTACTAGTATAGAAAACCTTTATATTTTTAAAGCGACAAATCACAAAGAAGATTGTAAGAACAATCAATCACTAAAATTCACATGCAAAGATGTGAATAAAATCCAAAGAAATCGATACTGAATCCATCGAAATGGATATTCCCACAAATCACGAAGAAGATGTCATCAAAGTCGATAATAAGTGATAATAACAAAAAGGGAATCAACACGAATCGATTAAAGTTGGAATTCTCAAGCAAATAGGCAAATAGGCAAAAAGAGTGCAGATTCAGACGTCTGAAATCAAGGATTCAGACGTCTGAATCTGGAAAATAAATATTTTCCAAAAACAGAATTCAGACGTCTGAAATAGGCACTTTTTAGCCTATTTCCTTTCTGGTTCCAAATGAACCAATTTAGACGTCTGAAACCATATATCCAGACGTCTGAATCTCGGAAATGGAAATCTTCCTAAAACAATATTCAGACGTCTAAATATTACGTTTCAGACGTCTGAATGAAGGGTTCAGAGCATTCCCTGAATCTAGGCCAAAAGTGGCCAAACGAATATCGGAAACGATCGAACGAGCAAATGACGACTAAGGATTTACGCCACGCGGAAACCTAGCCTTAACGGCTCTTCGATATGCCTCAAATATCAATGTCCAAATATCCATAATAGGATTTTCATATATTTTGATTTCAAAACACCAAAATTTGGAATATACGCCAAATCAATCCAAACCAAAATCAATTGCACAAGAATAAGTGTTAGGAATTCATATCTAACAATCGAAGATAATTATAGACAAAGATGTGAGATAAAAATCTCACCTTTGAACCCAAACGATTGAAGAAGAAGCTTGAAAGCAAAGGAGAATCAACCACTCTTCAAATCCAACTCAAGAAGCTTGATTCTAAGCTTTAAAAGTAGAACATTCCCAAAGTTAGGTTTAGGAATTTCTGAAATTGATAAGAGAATGAGTTGGAGAAGAAGAAGAGAAGCTTACCAATGGGTTTTTCTATTAGTTTGGAGCTAGAGTTTGATTTGCCAAAGAAAACTAGGGCTTGGAGTTTTAATTTCCCATCTCTCCCACCATTGATGCTTTAGAACTAAAAAGAGGAGGAAGTGAGAGTGAATGGGGAGGAGTGGTTCAGATTTGAGTATAAGTTAAACATAAGGCTGAACCCAAACCCAAACCCAAAGTGAAAAAGTAGCAAAACTTGACTAACTCCAAACATATCGAAGCTTACACTCAAAAAGGTCGCAAACGGCATTTTAAACTCAATGGGAGTGGTCCCGAGTCCTAATTCGACCGTATGCAAAAAGCAGCTTTTCGGACTAAATTCCGAGTATCGATAAAATATTTAAATATAAAATCGACAAACATGCGGGTTGTTACAGACTCCCCTCCTTAAAGAAATTGCGTCCTCGCAATATTTAAGAAGAAGATATATAGTAACAACCACAAAAGCATATTAACACAAAAGAAATTTGAAATAAAAGGTTCACTTTAAAGAGCACTGGAAAGTAAGTCCGGATGTGATCGCTCGATGAACTCTCTAGATTCCCAAGAACAATCCTTAGGATCTGAAGACCGTTGAACTTTCACAAGCGAAACATCCTTATTTCGAAGTCGTTTGACTTCCGAAGCAATAATACGAACATGATGCTGCTCATAAGTTAAATTCGGCGAAACTTCAATCTCTTCCACTACACCGGGCTCAAGAATAGAATCGGAATCTCAAAGGCACTTCCGTAATTAAGAAACGTGAAACACGTCATGCATGGAAGAAAACTGAGCCGGTAATGATAGGCGATAAGCCATGGAACTAATACGTTCGGTGAAAGGGAATGGCCCAATATATCGAGGCGCTAACTTTCCCGATCGACTGAAACGTACAACACCTTTCATAGGTGAAACACGAATGAACACAAGATCTCCCACAGAAAATTCTAATTTCCTTCTTCGGTTATCGGCATAGGATTTTTTTCTACTTTGAGCTTCTTTCATCCTATGTCGAATAAGTTCAATCTTTTCTATGGAATCACGAATAAAATCTGGACCTAAAACCAGCTTCTCACTGGCCTCAAGCTAACAAGAAGGAGATCGGCATGGCCTTCCATAGAGTGCCTCGAAAGGTGCCATACCATTACTAGATTGGAAGCTATTATTATAGGAAAATTCAACGAGAGGAATATGATCTTCCCAGCTTCCACTGAAATCAAGCACACAAGCACGAAGAAGATCTTCAAGAGTTTGATTCACACGCTCGGTTTGTCCATCGGACTGGGGGTGATAAGTGGTGCTAAAATTAAGCTTCGTTCCTAAAGCTTTTTGAAGACTCTTCCAAAATCCACTAGTAAACAATGGATCACGATCACTAACAATAGAAGTAGAAACTCCATGCAATTTAACAATTTCTTTAACAAAGAGTTTGGCCAAAAGAGGAACGGTTCGGTTAGACCGAACGAGAATAAAATGGGCGGATTTAGTAAGTCTATCAACTATAACCCATAAGCTATCATGACCCGAACGAGAACGGGGAAGGCCATCTATAAAATCCATGGAAATTTGGTCCCACTTCCAAATTGGAATTTCTAAAGGTTGCAATAACCCACCGGGCCTTTGATGTTCGGCTTTAACGAGTTGGCAAGTCATGCAACGCTTAACGAAGCGATTTCAAGTTTCATTCCCTCCCAATAATAAAGTCGCTTCATATCCGCGTACATTTTACTACTACCGGGATGAATGGTAAATTTAGAATGATGAGAATCTTCTAAAATATCTTTACAAAGATCACTAATATTTGGCACGATAAGTCTACCAAATTTCCGAATGCCGCCACGAGAATCGATATTAAAGTATTTCAAACCTTCAATATCAATCTTATCCTTAATATTTTGGCCAAGAAGAGCCAATTCGGGATCTAGCCCTTGAGCTTCAAGAATGCGGTCTAAAAGAGAAGGATGAGCCTCAAGGCTACATATAACAAGAGATGAACATAAGTCAGAAACACGGTCTCGAATTTCGCAAGTGGATAAAATCTCGAGATCGTTCCATTCAGATATCATTATAGAAACAACAGCTTGTTGTTTACGGCTAAGAGCATCGGCGACACGATTACCTTTAGCGGGAGTATAAAGGATATCAAGATCATATGGTGCAAGAAATTCGAGCCAACGTTGTTGACGCAAATTAAGTTCCTTTTGAGAGAATAAATACTTCAAGGACTTATGATCAGTATAAAGAACAAATTTCTCTCCTAAAAGATAATGACGTTAAATACGAAGGGCGAAAACAATAGGTGCGAGCTCTAAATCATGAGTGGCATATCTAGTCTCAGCAGGCTTTAATTGCCTAGAAGCATAAGCAATAACACGTTCTCTTTGCATAAGAAAGACACCCAAACCAACGCGACTAGCATCGGTATAAACAACGAAATCTTGATTCCCATCGGGAATAACAAGAATAGGAGCATCAGAAAGAAGTTCCTTTAGTTTCTGAAAGAAGTTTCACATTCGTCCGACCAAATGTATTTAACACCTTTCTTCGTTAAGCTAGTGAGAGGCACGACAATCTTAGAAAAGACTTTGATAAAACGGCGGTAATAACCTGCCAATCCGAGGAAACTACGAATCTCCGTCACACTCTCCGGTCTCTTCCAATATTGAATCGCTTCAAACTTTGAAGGATCCACGGAAATTTCGGATTCGGAAATAATATGACTGAGAAACTTCACACGAGATTACCAAAAGTGGCATTTAGAAAACTTTGCTTTTAATTGATTACTCCTAAGAGTTTCCAACACAATCCGAAGATGCTTTTCATGCTCCTCCTCGGTTTTAGAATACACAAGAATATCATCAATAAAGATGAGAACAAACCGGTCGAGGAAGTCTTTGAAAACTCTATTCATAAGTTCAACGAAATAAGCCGGAGCATTCGTTAGACCAAATGGCATAACAAGCCATTCATAAGATCCATACCGAGTATGGAACGATGTCAAAGGAATGCTATCCTCTGCAATACGAAGTTGACGAAAACCAGTAGCTAAGTCTAATTGTGAAAAGACTCTAGCACCACTAAGCTGATCGAATAGATCATCAATCCGAGGTAAAGGGTATTTATTTTTGATAGTAAGATCATTAAGCTTGCGGTAGTCAACGCAAAGCCTAAGTGTACCATCGGATTTCTTCACAAAAATAGCTGAAGCTCCCCAAGGCGAGGAACTAGAGCGAATAAATTGCTTCGTCTCCAATTCGGATAATTGTTTACGCATCTCCTCATTTTCTTTATTGGACATACGATAAGGAGGACGAGTGATAGGTTGAGCTCCAGGAATGAGATTAATTCTGAACTCAATTGCTCGCTTAGGTGGTAATCCTAAAACGGGCTCAAATATGTCGGAAAATTCACGAACAACGTAAATAAGAGAAATAATATCTTCCTCATCATCATTATCGTCATCACGAGGATTTAAAGAATATAAAGATGCAACCAAGCTGGAATCCGAATCTTTAAGATTAATAGAAATCTGCTTTACAGATTGAGGATGTCGAAGATGAATAGTCCGCTCAGGACATAGGATATGAGCTTCATAACGGTTAAGCCAATCCATTCCCAAAATCATTCCAAAGCCTAAATAACGCATGACATGCAAATCGGCTCGGAAAGAAAAATCACCCAAAATAATCTCGACATCATTACACAATAAACTGATTGTTGCGGATCCTCCAACCGGATCCGCAATTCTCAAAGAAGTCACTAAACACAAAACATCCAAAGAAAAAGTATCAACAAGTTCTTTCGATATAAAAGAATGGGACGCACCCGTATCAAAAAGAACTCGAATAGGATGATCACGAAATAAAATAATGCCATCAAGGATAGAATGAGAAATACCTTGACCACGAGATGTGTTGCCAGGGGCTTGAGCAACATTAATCTTTCCCTCCTTCCTATTTTGAAGTTTGGGACAAGAAGATAAATAATGATCCGGGCATTTGCAATTGCGACAAGTACGAGGCTTTGAACACTTGTTCGCAAAATGGTCTCTGGAACCACAGTTAAAGCATTTCCCTTCAGTAGAGGAAAAGGTCTTTACAGCAGGAGTTGCTTGCTTCCCTTTCTTATTGGGATAAGGACCTTTGATTTTGTTTGGCCTCTTCTTGTTGTTGAAGTTTGGTTTGGAACCCACCACTTCAACATCACTTTACCTATCCGCCTCTTCAAGACGAAGAGCGATACCAATGAGTTGGTCGAAGGGAACTTCTAATTTTAGAAGTAATGGCTTCTTGAGATTTTTGTTTAAGCCATAGATAAATCTTTGGTTCTTCTTCAATGGGGTGTTGATATATTCAACCCCGTATTTAGAGAGAGATTCAAAAGACGTGACATAGTCTGCCACGAAAGATTCACCTTGAAAAAGGTCTATGAAACGTCGAGCCAATGTCACTTTCTCTGCTTCTGGCACGAATTTTAATTCGAAGCGTTCCCGGAATTGCTCCCAGGTGAGATCCACTTCATTAATCTCAGAAATAAGAAGTTCGTACCAGTCCAATGCTCTTTCTTGGAGCATACTAGAAGCCACCTGAACTCGGTGAAGATCAATGAGGTTCATGCAAGAAAAGATTCGATCGCATGTCCTTAACCAAGCCTGGACTTCAATAATAGTTTCAGAACCTTGAAATGGCTTCCCTCCCAGGTTGGTGTAATCAGTGCATAAACGTGCAAACCCAGATTTAGGGTGAGTAGGTTTCGGATTAGAACCAGCTGCTTGAGCATTCGTGACAAGGTCAAGAAGTTGCTGGGTAGTCATAAAAATTCCATCATGGGGTGGAGCACTAGATGGTCCATCTCTGGGACGACCAGGTCTAACCATTTCTCTTCTTTAAGAAAGAAAGAAGAGGAAAACGTTATTCTTAAGATAAATATCAAGTAATCTTGATAGATGAAACAAGGAATCATAAAGAAAATAGGATGAATCGGTACGACGACTCGAATTAATCCTAAGACATAACTCCTAAGATGGACTTAGGACGATGATCCTTCTTAAGTTATTCTACATTGTTCCGAAGTTTGGCTCCGATACCAAGCTGTGACGCCCCACCTCTATACCCACGCTAGCCAAGAACACTACGGTGTAATGCTGTCAACTAGCACGGAGAATAAGGCTGTTGAGGAGGGACCATCTGTGTAATTGCTTTGCGCGAGCACCGATATGTCAGATAGTATAACATGCATTTAATTTCAAGAGGAAATTCGACATATCGATACAAACACAAAGCTACTACACAATGGCTATAATAATCTTCGAAAACAAATATAGAAATAAGCATAACACAAATCAGTCACAAATAATTCATGTCACAAAGGCGGAAGAAGATATGAATATATAACTAACACATGAAAGTGTATATCAGAGTAGTGGTCAAAAAGATCCACAATAATACAAAAGAATAGCAACACTTGCTATACAAAAGAATACAACTATGAGTCCATATCTCAAGTGTATACAACAAAATAAACTACTAATCTAAGTAGTTAACCAAAAGTCAGAGAAATCAATCCCAAGTGAGAAGTCAAGCAGAAGCACCTGTAACATCTCGGTCTGACCCGAGTATTATTTAATAAGAAAATAATAAACGGATCAGTCTAACTATAAATATCAGATGAAACGATATAGAATAAGAGGTATGACAAAACACATAATAATCACAATGCCAAGCTGTGATATACAAGTAATTGAAACTCAACAAGAGATTAATCAATATCACAAAATCTTCACAAAGATCCAAAAAGGGTTTCATACCCAAAACTTGTACTCACAACAAGTCAATGACACACGAATCAACACGAATCGATTAAAGTTAGAATTCTCAAGCAAATAGGCAAATAGGCAAAAAGAGTGCAGATTCAGACGTCTGAAATCAAGGATTCAGACGTCTGAATCTGGAAAATAAATGTTTTCCAAAGATAGAATTCAGACGTCTGAATCCTTGAATCCAGACGTCTGAAATAGGCACTTTTTAGCCTATTTCCTTTCTGGTTCCAAATGAACCAATTCAGACGTCTGAAACCATATATCCAGACGTCTGAATCTGGGAAATGGAAATCTTTCCAGAACAATATTCAGACGTCTGAATATTACGTTTCAGACGTCTGAATGAAGGGTTCAGGGCATTCCCTGAACCTAGGCCAAAAATGGCCAAACGAATATTGAAAACGATCGAACGAGCAAATGACGACTAAGGATTTACGCCATGCGGCAACCCAGCCTTAACGGCTCTTCGATACGCCTCAAATATCAATGTCCAAATGTCCATAATAGGATTTTCATAGATTTTGATTTCAAAACACCAAAATTTGGAATATACGCCAAATCAATCCAAACCAAAATCAATTGCACAAGAATAAGTATTAGGAATTCATACCTAACAATCGAAGATAATTATAGACAAAGATATGAGATAAAAATCTCACCTTTGAACCCAAACGATTGAAGAAGAAGCTTGAAAGCAAAGGAGAATCAACCACTCTTCAAATCCAACTCAAGAAGCTTGATTCTAAGCTTTAAAAGAAGAACATTCCCAAAGTTAGGTTTATGAATTTCTGAAATTGATAAGAGAATGAGTTGGAGAAGAAGAAGAGAAGCTTACCAATGGGTTCTTCTATTAGTTTGGAGCTAGAGTTTGATTTGCAAAAGAAAACTAGGGCTTGGAGTTTTAATTTCCCATTTCTCCCACCATTGATGCTTTAGAACTGAAAAGAGGAGGAAGTGAGAGTGAATGGGGAGGAGTGGTTCAGATTTGAGTATAAGTTAAACATAGGGCTGAACCCAAACCCAAACCCAAAGTGAAAAAGTAGCAAAACTTGACTAACTCCAAACATATCGAAGCTTACACTCAAAAAGGTCGCAAACGGCATTTTAGACTCAATGGGAGTGGTTCCAACTCCTAATTCGACCGTATGCAAAAAGTAGGTTTTCGGACTAAATTCCAAGTATCGATAAAATATTTAAATATAAAATCGACAAATATGCGGGTTGTTACATCGAAATCCTTTGACTTCACGAACTTGTTTTCCTTACTTTTAAAAATGTTTTTATACAATTTCAAAAACTTGACTTTGTTTTTCAAAACATTTTTGTAAGGTTATAAGGTAATTAAATTATAAAAGATAAGATTTTGAAACTATTCAATTTGAGAAGTCAAGCTTTGAAAATTACTGGTCATATGACGATAATCGCTATAAGTGCATTTCTTGAAAACCGACTCTTTTGAAATTTAAATTTATTTTCACTTATGGGTACTTTTGAAAAGAATTTTCAAACATAGATCAAGAAATAAAAAGTAATTATTTAATTAATTAAATATTTGTTTATTTAACGATTATTTAATTAAGTAATTAAGTAGGGTAATTAGTTTTTAATCATTAATTAAGTTAAGGTAGTTGGAACTTAATTATTTTTGAGTAATCTAATTATAATTATTGTTAACTGAGTTTTAAAAATAGTAGAATACAATAGGAGTTAGAACTTAGGCTTTATGACTGAATGACTTGAAACTTGAATAAGGCATCCAAAAGAACAAGCCAAAAGCAATTAAGTAGAATTACCCAAAAAAACCACTAAGGGGATGGATCACTAGTGATCCATAAGGAAGTTTTATGGGTCATTCAAGACTCTTGAATCATGAATCAATATCTCTTCTAAATATGTTTGCCAAGTTTCATAAGCTTCCAAGCAACCTAGTACGAGAAGCGAAGACCCATCTGATTCTAGTAATAGTTCAATCCAACATGTGAATGAATCATCATCAAAATAAGGAAACATGTAATGAAATTACATGGAGAGCACCTACATACATCAGGGAGTGCAACCCAAAGGAAGAAGCCCAAAAATCCCCTAAGTACATGGATCGCTAGCTTTCCTTGCCCTATGAATTGCTAGCGATCCATCACATTTTGTTCGATCGTTATGAAATTTTCAAAGAAACTTTGTACACTGAGTGTGGGCTTTTGGTAAAGCGGCCTAGCCCAATTTCTCTCATATGCCTATAAATACAATCCTACCTGCAACATAAAGTGGATGATCTCCTGAAATAGCTATTGGAACTCTACAGAGATCAACCTTCACTCTTCACCTCCCACACAATAATCATCTAGGAGTTCATTGTGATTCTCCAGTGAACTCTTATACTTCTGACTTGATCTAACTTAGAAGATTTAACCATATTTTAATTTGATTCAGCTTGTAATAGTGGTTAATTAATAGAAAGTTATAAAGTGGATGTAAGGTTCATTAACAACTTAACCACTATAAAAATATTCTTCCTTTTTTACTATTTCTGCTCTTTTTACACTTCCTTTCTATATTACTGCTCTGAAAGAATAGGGTTGATGCTTTCACAGTCGATCCTGGGTGTTGATCCATTTTTTGGATTAACATTTTTGTGTTTCCACTAAGAACCCAACTCAGGCTTAGATCTAGCTATCTACTTTGGATCAGATAGGTTTAGAAGTTAGATCATCAATCCTTGCTTAGATGATTTGCTGTTGAGAATCAATGGCACTAGGAAGAAAGAGAACTACCTCCGGAATATATATAGGAGCTACCTTTGCTAGAGAAGAAACAAACCTTGGCAAATTGAAGTCAACAACCCCAACAACCTGCTGTTAGGGGCTAACTCTGGAGACTAGGTTTGAGGATCCTTCACACAGCACGAAGTTGCGATTATAGGAGAATTGAACAAGATGGTTGATTAAATTAACCATCTTGTTCAATTGGGAAAAAGACAAAAGGCTCTTATGGAGAAAGTAGATGCAATCTTAGCTCCAATCATTAACTACTCTCAAAACAGGTACTGAAGTTGTGGCTGCAACGGAGCAAGAGCATTCTTCTGTTTCTGGCTTGAACGGAAGAAACAAAAGGCAAAAGCAAAAGGAGGTAGTGGGAGGAGCTCCAAGAATCATGGAAGAAGAAAATGTTAACACCCCACCCACTACAAAAGCACATACTAGAAATCCATACATGGGGTTGAAAACCCCATAGGGAGATATAACGATGGTTTTCTCTAGCTCTGAAGATGACAAACAATTTGTGGAAAAATGCTACGTACAAAATGCTAGAGGAGCTGTAAAACCCTTGTCTCAGCACAGTGCCAAGCAATAGACGAGGACTGCTACTGCAATGGTACTCCCAGAGATAGGAGAGCCAAGAAGATACAACACAAACCGAGATCGATTTCAAGCCCAAGATCCTGTGGTAAATTGTGACCATTCCCAACCGACCAGCTTCCAATTCCATCATGGAGCTCCTATCATCGAAAATCATCAAAAATTGTCAAAAAAATTGTTGAAAAACTCACTAGGGCTGATTCAAAGTCAACTTGGGCAATCGCCAGTTTGACTTAAAGCAGATTCTAGAAGTCCTGACTCGAAGTCAAACTTGAGTAACCACCCATTTGACCCAAACCAAACCTGGGAAATTCTGACTCAAAATCAAAATCACTTAAACCCAAGATTTTCTCCAAGAAAACATGCAAATGACACTAAGCATTATTCGTCACCAACCAAGTACATCAAACTCTATGACTCTAAGCGAACCATGTGCTGACCCAAAGAAAATGGCAAATTTTTTCAGGTCAGACGCCAAGTAAAATACCAGCAATCCATTAACGCTGTTCCATCTTCTTTTATCTATAACTCGAACATGCAAACTCCAACTGCCTTGAAATTTGGAAAGCAACCTTGTAGGGCCTTCCTTGTCACCCAACACCGATCTCACCTTGTTTTAAAATTTTATGGGATCATCACTAATCCTTGAACCCATCATAAGTGATTTTTCATTCAATCAGCATTTTCAATCATTCAAGCATAGGACAATCATGCATGTAGCATTCTCAAGCATTATAAACAACCGTAACTTGAAAATGGACTAAACTGACAACGATTAGAGCATCTTCCCCAATTGAAACCCACTCACGAAGCCATTCAAAATACAAAATATCCAAAGAAGATTACCATGCCAACTATACCTTCCTGCAACTGTATAATTGTTTCGAAATTTCTCTTTTACAGGTATGAATAGCATATGGATGAAGCGAGGGAAAAAGATGTAATCTACCGCAAGGCCATCAGGAATCATTAAGGGATGAAACAACCTACTACCCCTTAGAGAATTCTATGGGAAGTAAAACAAACTCTAGAGACCAGAGCCAGTGCAATTGGCAGAAGGCGAACCCAGTGATTTTCCAAAGAACATACCAAACGGTGAAGGAGCTATATGACATCAGGGACCTTCTGCTAAAGCAAGGCAACTAAGACCCAGCAGAAAAATGCCCCCGTTAACCGATGAAATAGAATAAAGAATGATTATCAAATAACACTATGGATAGCTAGCCACTAAGGAATGGGGCAGCAACCTAAAGCGATGCCTTCTCATCCATCCTCATCTACTTTTCTTTCCAAATGGGCCATACTAGGACACTGGTGAAATTATAGACGAAACGATAAAAGAAATGCTTTTATGCCCTCGATGAGTCATGTTAATCCCCCTTCTAAGAATTGGTGTTGCTGTGGTAACGTTCAGAAGGCTTGTCCAAAGGACCGTCTAACAAAAAGATCCAACTCCCTATTCTCCAAAAACCGATAAAATCATGTTCCTGCGAGCTGAATCCTAAATATTCCTATTGAAGTTGATGAATCATTTCTCTAACACCGTTGGGCCATCGAACACATGACCCAGAACTCTTACTAGAGTTGATGAATTATTGTTCCAAGGCTATTTAGTTGCTAGACATCCAATCAAATTTCTCTTGATGTCGATGAATCATCTCTAAAGACCATCGGACCATCGAAAACGCAACCCAAAACTCTTCTTGGAGTCAAAGAATTATTGCTCCAGGGATGTCTGGTCACTGGACATCTGACCAAAATACCTTTTGAAATCGATAAATTATCATTCCAAGGTTCTCTGGTCATCGAACATCTGACCACCAAAACTCATTCATGAACTAAAGCATCATGAAGGTCCTTCACGAACTAATGTATCATGAAGGTGAACCAAGAGATCAACAGTCATCTGATCCAAAAATCCTTCTTGAACTAAAGCATCGCAATAACCAACTAGAAGATCAGCGGTCATCTCATCCAAAGCTGCCTAAAGTCGGTTAAGTCATGATCCGGGCCACGAATCGACAATCACATCAGTCACTCTAAACAATTAACATCACTTCCAACGACGAATGAGACAAACAATGCTGAATTCCAGAGCTTCAAGGTCGCTCAAAGAAACTAAGCCAAAACTGAACCGAACTTGTGGTCAATCAAATGCGAAATCAAATCAATCCAAGATTCGGCACATGGGAGAACCAAGTATAAGCCTTTAAAGATAGAGGCTTTTCCATGCTTTAATCATCTAGAAGACACAGTTGCATCCATTGGACTGGGTGCAACCAAACAGGTCATGGAGAAACTCTGGATACGGTTTAAGCGCGCGAGCAGCTCAATGGCATGGTTGCACCACACATACTTAAATAGCTACAAGGAAAGCCATAATTAATCATACCACAATTCTGTTACACACGACCGAAAATTCTGGCATTCTGACACCTACGAACTTAACGACCTAGTTAGCATAACAAACAAAATAGAAGCATCGTACTTGCTTACTTCTTCCCAATTCCTCCTTTACCACCCTTGGTGACCTGTTACTTTTCCTCTTAGACCGTGTGCCAATTGAAGACCAATTCTCTAAAGGCGCTTTGGAAGAAAAACCAAGAGTCATGCCATGAACTCCTACAAGCTCTTTCTTCATAAGCATCTCCATGCGGTCAACTGTAGATCTCTCCACTATGGCAACTTTATCCTTTTGTCCATGCAAATCTTTCGAAATACGGGAGGATCCTCCATGCCACGGTTACACGATCCAAAAACCACATATCTTATAGAACAGACGAAATCACTTCTTGAGCTATGGAACAACGCTCTCGATGCATGAACTCCTCACGTTACCCGAATATTGGCAATGTCGAAAAGATCCAGACTACTCCGAATCGACAGGTCATATCGATTTCATTAGCCACGCATTCCCATAAGCCATACATCACTTCTTGAGCCATGGAATCACGATGTTAACATAAACACCTCACGTTACCCGAAGATTGGCAACGTCGAGAAGTTCCAAACCGTTCTAGATAGATAGTTCGTATCGATCCCATAATTCATGCACTGTCATAAGCTGCGGACCAATTCTTAAAATGTGGAACCATGCGCTCGAAGCATGAACTCCTCAAATTACCCAAATATTGGTCACATCAAGATGATCCAAACCATTCTGGATCGATGGATCGTATCATCTCATAAGTCGTGCGCTCCCATAAGCCACACATCACTTCTTAAGCCGTGGAGCCATGCTCGTGAAGCACGAACTCCTCACGTTACCGAAGATTGGCAACGTCAAGAATATCCAAACTGTTCTGGATCGACAGGCCGTATCAATCCCAAAAGCCGTGCATTTCGTAAGCCGCGCTTCTCGAAAGCCCCACATTTTGTAAACCACGCACTGTAAAAAGCAACGCATTTCATAAGCTATGCATTCTTGAAAGCCTCACATTTGTAAACCACGCACTGTTAAAAGCTGTGCATTTCGTAAGCTGTGCACTCTTAAAGGTCACGCATTTCATAAGCCACGCAAGCACTACTTGTTGGTGCTCTGGCATCGTTAGCAAACCGTTAAGATTTTCTAAGTACCGATATTGTCCTGATAATGTCGACAAACTTGTCAAATGTAGGACTAACAAGGATTAACTTCCACTATCAAAAAGAATCGACGTGAGTCCAACAATGTCGCAAAACTAGAAATCGTCAAAGAATTCCAATCGTTGGCCGACAAAATCTCTAGAGTCGAGACATTTAAGTCACAAGTTCTTGAAGGTAGGATGTAACAACCCTATATTTTGTGATTATTTTAATTGTATATTTTATTTATTTTAATTGAAATTCCTGATTTAAAAAATTTATTTTATTTATTAAAGAGAATAAATTTTTTTATTTTAAATATAAAATTTGATTTTTGTGTAAATTATAATTTCAAACATGAATAAATATAATATGTTCTAAAAATGTGTATTTTGGTCAATATGGTCAAACTTTGACTTTTAAATTTAAAATTTTATAATTTTAAAACTTTATTTTTATCTTTTATTATGAAACTAAATAAAATTTCAAGAATACTGCTTTTCGTTTCGTTGAAATCCGATTAATATTGTGAAAATTATGTTTTTTACACTATTGTATGTAAATTGATTTATTTAACAAAATTGTTTATTTTAATTTATATGAATAATATTTTTGTTTGTTCTAATTTGTGCATATATTTAATATGACATGTTATGTATATATTTTATTTTTAAACATTTTTAAAAGCGTAGTTATAATTTTCAAGTGTTTATTTTATTTTGTCTACAATTTTTAATTCTAGTTTCAATATAATAACTATTTTCTTTATTTATTTTTGTTTTTATTAAGAATAATTGTTTATTTTCTTTTTCACATTATAATTTTTTTGCTTTTTATTTTTATTTACTGAAGTTTATTAGTTTATTTTGATTTAAAAAAAATGAAAATTCAAGGAGACAAAGGCCTTTCATTTTCTTTATGTCTTTTCATTTAACCTTTGTCTTTTCATTTTCACTTGGCTTTTCATCTCCTTGCTTTTGGTTGTACACTTCTTACCTATAGCTGTGTATTCTCTTTTGTTTTTCATGTGAAAAATCTTTCTCACCTCTTCCCAAAACTCATGGCCAAAGATTGATAATGGTTTCATCCATTTTTATCTCATTTTTCCTTCATTTTCTATGATTTTACTTCCTACTTTTCAAAGCTTTGCTCGGCCTAGCCTCTCACCATCACCACTGATCACCACCTCATCATTCACGGTAGCACCATCAGCCTCTCCTCTGACCAAGACCAGGCCGTGACTTATATAGGAGGCCATCACCACAAATCCTTGCAAAACTCCACAAACAAGTGCCTAACTGACCATATTCTCACCACCACCTTCACTTTGCACTTCGGCCACCACCATAGAACCACCACCACTGTAACGACCCGTAAATTTTCGATAATTAAAATAGCTAATTTAATAAGATTTCGTGATTTAGTGTTAGAAAAAAATTGTAAGTCGTTTGAAATAATGATAAATGTTGAATTCATTGGGTATAATAGAGTAATTGATTGATAAGTAAAAATCTATTTAAAATCAAATATTGAATATTGAATAGGTAAATTGTTTAAATTAAATATTTAAAACTTATTGAATAATTGAATAACTGTAAAATGAAAATAGTGTTCTAAATTGTGAATTGGTTTTAAAAGTTGAGTTTTTAAGTTCAATTTCAATATTTCAAAAGATAATGAATTAGTGGATAATCGAAATCGTTTAAATTAAATATTAGGAATTTATTGAATAATTTAATAATGGGAATTGAATAACCGTATAATGTAAAGAGTTGTTTTATAATTTTAAGTCGTTTCAAAAGTTAAATTTTATAAGTTCGTTTTGAATATTTCAAAAGATAGTGATTTAAGAATAATCAAATTTGTTAAATTTAATATTACGAATGTTGAATAAATTAAATTTCAAATTTGATATGATTAATTTGATATTGAAATTTAATATATGGAAATAGAGTGAATATTTGAAATTTGATTTAATATGATTGAAATTGGTTTCCAAAGTGAATGTAAGTTATATTTGGATTTTAATAGAGTTAATAAGATTTTAAAATTTAAATTTATTGGATAAAATGAATAACGGGTTTAATATGATTAAAAATGATTTGTAAAATTTTATTTTATCATATTAAAGTATAGTGATGTTATAGAACTTTTAAAACTGAATTTAAAATTTATTTATGAAAATTGAATATTTTAATATTTAATTATCGTCTGGAAAATAGCCAATTTTTGAAAAGTCTAAGAATTGGACGAAACTAGTTCCATTGGATCCGTAATAATTTGTTATTATCGGATTTCAATTTTCGTAGCAATCGGAGTTGTCGTTTGACCGTGGCAGCTCGAAATGCATCGAAATTGTTTTTAATATTAATTTGGCGAGTTAAAATAGTCATTTTTCAAACGATCTCGGATTTCGACGAAACCAGTTTCATCGGATCCATAATGTGATATTATTGTAAGATTTCAAATTTCAAGTCAATCAGGTTTACCGTTTGTCCGAGACGAGCCAAAACGCATAGAAATCGGTTTAATCGATTTAATTTTAAATTGATCGTTTATTGTCGTAACTCACACAGATGATCGAATTAGCTTCCGAAACCTGTTCCATTGTGTCCGGAACGCGGGATAAACCCTAGGGACGCTGGTTACCGCGCGTAAATCGGAGTTCGGAAAACCCGGGTTGAAATAGTGTTCGTCGTTTCCTATAAATAGCCTTTTATTCTAAAAAAAAAGGGGTTTAGGGTTCGTGGCCGCCACTCCATGGATCAATGGACGAAATTGTCAGATCTTCTCCCCTCAGTTTCTTCAAATCCGTAAAGCGATTCAACAAATTTCCAACTGCAACATTGAAGAGCGTATTGAGTTCTACGAGTTCAACGGTGGAGATCGAGTTTGGGCGAACGATTCTACGACAATTGGGGCTGGAACCTTGGCCGTTCGGCCTCGTACCGCGTGCAGTAGGGAGGGCCGAGCTCCTTGGCTTTGCAGCCGAGCATAGAGGAGGTGATGGCGCATCTAATGGTGGTGCCTGATCTGCGTGGAGGTGCTCGTGGGTGGTGCGTGATTTAGGGCATAGGGCCAGCCTTTGGGTTTATGTGCGTACGTGGATTCCTGGCGTGGAACGAACGTGAGGGAGAGAGGGGCAACGGCCTGGATTAGCCTGGGGGAATCAGCGGTGAGGATGGTATTTAGGTTTTTATTAAAGTAAAGTTGAAATTGATTTATATAAAAAATTTGTATTAACTTATAAATGTCATAACTTGTTCGTACGAGGTCGGAATTCGACGAAACTTTTTGCGTTGGAATCGTTTTGTCGAGCACTACGTAATGGAACTGGATTGGAATCGTTTGGAGCTAGTGGAAATTTCGGGTAAAATTAAACGCTCGTTTAATTTTATTGGAAATAAAACGCTGCAACTACATTGAAATCAAGGTGAGTGTTTTATAACGCTCACACCGTACTAAATATCTTTATGCTAGTTAATTTGACATCATGAAGTGTTATGAATTTTATTTGTCGTTGTTCGATATAAATTTAATTGTCATATAGGTTGTTATTTGAATTAACCGTTGAAAAATTAAATTGACAGTTAAATTGAAATTAAAATTGAATTGCGAAAAAATTACCTGACATTGATAACTATGAAACTGCCATGAATTATATTGTTTATTGGATGATGTATTTTGATGGATGCTATTGGTTGATAATTGAATGTTTGGATGTTTATTTGCTTATATAGATCCCGTTATGCATACATATGATACTGTGATTAATTTAAGTAATATATACTCATCCCTGACATTTAATTGAAATAAATAATTACTTGGCCATAGGATAGAAAATTATACACGGACACCGAATTGGCTAAATTAATAATTTTTAAAATCGTCGATTTGAAATTTATTTAAATGTTTTGATCTAAAAGTTATAAATAGAAATCAATTCATAAAATCGAATTTATCGAAAAATTGAGTTTGGAATGTTGAAATAAAATTTGGTTAAAAGAAATTGTTAAATAATATAAGTGGAGACTTAGGAATTTAAAAAAATTGGGAGTTGATTTAATTTCGAAAATTGATTTGCTTTAAGATTTAACCTTAATTCGAGCTTTGAATACTACTAAGTAAAAGTGATATAAAAATGATATTTTGAAATCGAGTTTGGAATTGAATCAAATTTGAAATTTGTATTTAAACTTGAATATTTATGGAAATTTTTGTTAAGTGTTATAAATGGATATTTTGAAAATCAAGCTCTAAATCGATATAAATTGGAATTGAATAAATTGAAAGTGAATATAAAATTGAATAAATTTGAAGTCAAAGTTGGCATTGATTTGAATTAAAAATCGAAATTGAATCGGTAAAATGGGAATTGAAATTGATTTGAATTGGGAAGTTATAATTGAAATGGATTGATTTTGAAGCTGTTTTATTTTGTTTTCCAAATTACTCTGTTATATAAACCATTTTGAATACTTAAACTATTTTAATCTATTTTAAATCTACTTAACCCAATTTAAATTATTTAAACTAAATTTATCTATTTCAAATCCATTTTAAGATTTTAAAGTATTTTAACGATTTCAATTATTTAAAACTATTTTTAAACTACTCAAACTATTTTTCTAAAATTTCAAACTGGTTAATAAGGTGAAATGTTTATGTGTAAATCTTGAATTTGAATACGAATTGGATTAAATGAAGTTGCAACCTAAATTAGAATTCGAAATGATTTTGAAATCGTAAGAGATATTGATGTGAAAAACGATTTTTGAAACGAATCATACATTTGAATAGATACGATGATATTTTGAAATGGATTTGATTTTAGAAGCGAATATGATATTTTGATATCAATTATGAATCGATTTGAAAGGTAAAAGAGCCAACGGTGTAATAATACGTAGTTATTAAAGAGACCGGGATCGGATATGGACATACTCTCTATCGATACCGAAAACCACTTTAATAACTATTATACGCGGAGTGTTGATCCAGAATGAAGTGGATGGTTTGGTGAACGCGTTGACTGAAGAAAGAGAATGATTTTTGGATGACCCCTGACATGACTAAAACAGGAGTCGCGCCGGGCCATTGAGGTTCGCCACCTCTAGCGGACACGCTTCTTCGATACCATTTCTATTACATTTGTGATGCGATTTGGGTGCACCCCTTGATTTGGGAGTGTTGTTTCGCGGTGTTGGGGTAGCTGCTGGCTATGCCCAACATCAGTCCGGATCACGCAACTACTAGTATCCTAGTTGGTATCGCCTCATGTACCTTGTCATACTGATTATCCTATTCGCGACCACTACGTTTTGATTTGTACCTTGAGTATATGGATTGCCCTCTGGTGACTTCCGGTTTTGGGGAAACTACGGTCTTGTATATGCTTTTGGCAATATAAAATGTGTTAAGGGGGATTATGGTAACGCCTTAACGCTATTTTGATACTTTATATATTACTGATAGGCATTATCTACTTAGCGTATATTACTACATAGTAGATAGTTTCACGGATCCTTAAGAGATGGAAAATCCCGTAACGTCTCTTGAGTTATTGCACGCACGTTGACACTGGATAGGAGATGTCAAACCCCGTAAACATCTCTGACGCCGTTACACTCATATTTATTTACGATTGATTTCATTTTCATAAGGATATTTTAGTCCTGACTCGAGTGTTTTGTCTTTTCATTACGCTCGGGTCAGTCCTGAGTTTTCAGATTTTTTGAAGATCTGTTCTGGGGGACGAAGACGAAGATTTGGTATACTATTACTATTATTACCCTTGCATCATGTTATCTGCTGCATTATTTAGTTGTTCTGTTGTATATGTATAAACTCTGATAAATGTTGTATAAATAATTGTCAAAGTATAGTAGACAACTTCATGAACTATTTATTTGACTATTATATTTTATCGTTCCGCTGCGAGATTCTGTGTTGTTTCATTTCCTTTATTTCTTTTCTTTTCTTTTCTTATTTACCCCAATAACTATCTGCCCTTTTGAATGGTTTGGAATCGACATGTGTATTTGATTGTGTTGGTTGATTTGTTGAGTGGCTTATGGATTCTGGTCAATACGAGTAATTAACGTCATTGACAGGGATCTCTAAACACTTAAACAGAACAATTCGACATAGTATTGTTTTGAAATTGGGTAAATGAAATAATTTTACCCTAATTATATTTTTTTTATAAAGAATTTATTTCAAAATTTATTGTGATCAATCTAGCTTATTTGGTTGTTGGAAATGAAATATTGGCTATTAGCATTAATCGGATATTGTAATTTAAATAAATAAGGTGAATTACAAAATGCACGATGATAAAGCACTTGTGGGATGTTTTAAGAAAGAAATCCTATAAGAATATTTTATAAAGGTGACTTATAAATTAAAATAGATTTAAATTAAAAAAATATTGAATTTAAGACCCGGGATTTTGAAATGGTTTTCAAAGCTTTGAAGAAATATATAGTGATATTAATTGGAAATTGCTTATGGAAATATTTTGAAAGGATTTTTAAAGAAAGGAATGAATTTAGTACTCCTCTCTTATGTCGCTGGAAAATAATTTCGGTGATGAGTGCGCAGCATCATCGACGTTCATTTTCGAGTCTCAAAGTGGGGGAGACTTCTAAGAAGCTTTGCTTTTCTTCGAAATTATTTTGGGCAAATGGGTTTTGGTTTAAACTCCAAAGGTATGATTTGATATATTTAAAAGGATATAAGTATATATATTTATTTCAAATGATTTGAAAAGAACCGGGCATTTAAATTTCTAAGGTTAATTAATAATTTTCAAATTATTTGAATGAAATGTGAATAACCAAAATTTATAAAATAAGGGGATTAAGATATCTAAGCTTATGTTTTGGGAAAACTTTAAAGTTGAAAGGTAAAGAAGATTTAAATAAACCAAATTTGTGAACCTTCAAATTAAGTAAAATGAAATTCTATAAATTTGTATAATACCAAATTTGCATTCTGATAACATATAACAAGACTTACCAAATATTAAAAATTAAAATGATGTTTTGATATGTAATGAGATATTATACAAATAAACAGAACTTGGAAGTAATTGAAGTATACAAGTGAGAAAAAATCACTCAAAAAGGAATGAAAATGTATATAAAAGGAAAATTTGTTTGTGATATTTTTTTTATATATACTTAAATATAGCATGAAATGATGAATGGATAAATGGAACAAGTAAGTGAACTTAAGAAAGAAGACAAATGAATTGTATTATATCTTTGTAAATTGGTTATAGAAAATAAATATAAATTGCAAAGGGATTGTAAAATAATGGAATTTGTAACCTTTAAGATATCTGTAAACTAAGAGAAGTCATATATGAGAAGTTAGACTTTTATGAGATGACAATAAACTAAAGTAATGATTAATAAAATATGTATTAACTGAAACTATGAATTGAATTAAAAGTAAACAAAAGAATTTGGTATAGCTAAGAATCAATTGGAAAGTGAAATTTAATTAAATTAAATTATATAGAATGTTTAAATTGAACTTGAATAAGCAAATTCTATGATATAATGTTTGAGAAAAGATAATGTCTGAGAATATGTTATGTAAAGAAATGGATATATTAACTGAGTAATGGATTGTGAATAATTAATTGTAAATAAAAATGAAAGTCAATAAAATAATTTAATATAGATAAATTGTATAGAAATCTATTGGAAGGTAATACGTGAGATTGTACGTATATTATTTTATTCGCATAACGATTTGATCCAAATTCGACCACAAAATTTCGAGATGATTTATATCAATCCAAGTTAGGATTTTTCACTTGATTCTCGACGACGAACCCTGGATATGGATTTTGGTTTGATTCTGAAATTCTCTATCATAGTATACGGCTATGCAAGGAGAGTAACAGTTTCCAATCAAGGAACCAAATCCGAGTCCGCACTAGAGAGTCGTGTGAACGATACTAGTTTGAAGTGAAATTGTGTGATCGAATAAGCGATTAGATTGATATTGCTCACGGATGATATATGTATGGCTTACGGACTTAATTAAAGTTAATATTGGAAATATATGATGCCAAATATAAAATGATTCTTTTAAAATTATATAACAGAATATATATATAAAAGAAATAAACCAAATTGAATGTAAAATAATAATTTGGTTATGTTGGGTATGATTTGGTTGTTATGTGATTGTTAGTTGATTGTTAAGTGTAAATTGAAGCTATAAATCATTGAAATCAAATTGAAAGTTAAATGAATTTAAATAGAATTTAATTTGATTCAAATTGGAAGTGAACTAATGTAAATATAAATTAATGAATGTTAACTAATTGAATCGAGAATAAATGTTAGTAAAATCCAACGTTAATGAATCAGCTGTGATTAAAATTGAAATCCAAGTCAATAAATATTAATGAGAAGTGAATTTATATTGATTGGTTATGGATTTGTTGGATGGTAGTTGGATGATAGTTGATTGAAGGTTGCAATTGTTGTTTTGTTGCATTTGCTATGTTGGCACATGTAGTTGTTATGTTGCTATATGATGTATATTGATATTATTTTCGTATATGCATGTTTCTCATAGTTTGTTGAGTGTTTAATAGGTGCGGATTGCGCTTGCTTCGCATTTGGAGCTCGCTTTTGCGCTATATTATTCGTATATGCTCGCTAATAAAAAAATATAAGGTACATGTTTATTTTATCATTGGATTTGGTGATTTTTGATGAGCCACTTGGCTTTTGGATTTTCTTTTGGTGGTTTGGGGCCCGTAGAGGCGTTTTGTGGTTGTACCGATCGAGCCGCGCAAAGGAGACTCTGCCAAAATTTTCCGTAAAATCCGAGTGTTAGAAAATTTTTCAAGTTTTAAAATTTTTATAACTTGTTTTGATAACTAACTTTTAAAGTTAGAAAGGCGTTTGGAATAACTTAGTAAAAGTGTAGTAATGACTTTATAGATGGAATTTCATTGTTTTATAAGTAGGTAACTTTGAATAAAATATATCTAATGTTAAATTCTATACTTAGTTCCTTTTCCCTTCTTTTTCCTTTTCGGGGACGAAAAGTTTTGAGTGGGGGAGAGTGTAACGACCCGTAAATTTTCGATAATTAAAATAGCTAATTTAATAAGATTTCGTGATTTAGTGTTAGAAAAAAATTGTAAGTCGTTTGAAATAATGATAAATGTTGAATTCATTGGGTATAATAGAGTAATTGATTGATAAGTAAAAATCTATTTAAAATCAAATATTGAATAATGAACAGGTAAATTGTCTAAATTAAATATTTAAAACTTATTGAATAATTGAATAACTGTAAAATGAAAATAGTGTTCTAAATTGTGAATTGGTTTTAAAAGTTGAGTCTTATAAGTTCAATTTCAATATTTCAAAAGATAATGAATTAGTGGATAATCGAAATCGTTTAAATTAAATATTAGGAATTTATTGAATAATTTAATAATGGGAATTGAATAACCGTATAATGTAAAGAGTTGTTTTATAATTTTAATTCGTTTCAAAAGTTAAATTTTATAAGTTCGTTTTGAATATTTCAAAAGATAGTGATTTAAGAATAATCAAATTTGTTAAATTTAATATTACGAATGTTGAATAAATCAAATTTCAAATTTGATATGATTAATTTGATATTGAAATTTAATATATGGAAATAGAGTGAATATTTGAAATTTGATTTAATATGATTCAAATTGGTTTCCAAAGTGAATGTAAGTTATATTTGGATTTTAATAGAGTTAATAAGATTTTAAAATTTAAATTTATTGGATAAAATGAATAACGGGTTTAATATGATTAAAAATGATTTGTAAAATTTTATATTATCATATTAAAGTATAGTGATGTTATAGAACTTTTAAAACCGAATTTAAAATTTATTTGTGAAAATTGAATATTTTAATATTTAATTATCGTCTGGAAAATAGCCAATTTTTGAACAGTCTCAGAATTGGACGAAACTAGTTCCATTGGATCGGTAATAATTTGTTATTATCGGATTTCAATTTTCGTAGCAATCGGAGTTGTCGTTTGACCGTGGCAGCTCGAAACGCATCGAAATTGTTTTTAATATTAATTTGGCGAGTTAAAATAGTCATTTTTCAAACGATCTCAGATTTCGATGAAACCAGTTTCATCGAATCCATAATGTGATATTATTGTAAGATTTCAAATTTCAAGTCAATCGGGTTTACCGTTTGTTCGAGACGAGCCAAAACGCATAGAAATCGGTTTAATCGATTTAATTTTAAATTGATCGTTTATTGCCGTAACTCGCACAGATGATCGAATTAGCTTCCGAAACCTGTTCCATTGTGTCCGGAACGTGGGATAAACCCTAGGGACGCCGGTTACCGCGCGTAAATCGGAGTTTGGAAAACCCGGGTTGAAATAGTGTTCGTTGTTTCCTATAAATAGCCTTTTATTCTAAAAAAAAGGGGTTTAGGGTTCGTGGCCGCAACTCCATGGATCAATGGCCGAAATTGTCAGATCTTCTCCCCTCAGTTTCTTCAAATCCGTAAAACGATTCAACAAATTTCCATTTGCAACATTGAAGAGCGTATTGAGTTCTACGAGTTCAACGGTGGAGATCGAGTTTGGGCGAACGATTCTACGGCAATTGGGGCTGGAACCTTGGCCGTTCGGCCTCATACCGCGTGCAGTAGGGAGGGCCGAGCTCCTTGGCTTTGCAGCCGAGCATAGAGGAGGTGATGGCGCTTCTAATGGTGGTGCCTGATCTGCGTGGAGGTGCTCGTGAGTGGTGCGTGATTTAGGGCATAGGGCCGGCCTTTGGGTTTATGTGCGTGCGTGGATTCCTGGCGTGGAACGAACGTGAGGGAGAGAGGGGCAACAGCCTGGATTAGCCTGGGGGAATCAGCGTTGAGGATGGTATTTAGGTTTTTATTAAAGTAAAGTTGAAATTGATTTATATAAAAAATTTGTATTAACTTATAAATGTCATAACTTGTTCGTACGAGGTCGGAATTCGACGAAACTTTTTGCGTTGGAATCGTTTTGTCGAGCACTACGCAATGGAACTGGATTGGAATCGTTTGGAGCTAGTGGAAATTTCGGGTAAAATTAAACGCTCGTTTAATTTTATTGGAAATAAAACGCTGCAACTACATTGAAATCAAGGTGAGTGTTTTATAACGCTCACACCGTACTAAATATCTTTATGCTAGTTAATTTGACATCATGAAGTGTTATGAATTTTATTTGTCGTTGTTCGATATAAATTTAATTGTTATATAGCTTGTTATTTGAATTAACCGTTGAAAACTTAAATTGATAGTTAAATTGAAATTAAATTGAATTGCGAATAAATTACCTGACATTGATAACTATGAAACTGCCATGAATTATATTATTTACTGGATGATGTATTTTGATGGATGCTATTGGTTGATAATTGAATGTTTGGATGTTTATTTGCTTATATAGATCCTGTTATGCATACATATGATACTGTGATTAATTTAAGTAATATATACTCATCCCTGACATTTAATTGAAATAAATAATTACTTGGCCATAGGATAGAAAATTATATACGGACACCGAATTGGCTAAATTAATTGTAACGTGTCGGATTTTGCCCGCTTTAAAATCGACATCCATACTTCATATCGTATTCGAATGCCATAGATTCGGCCGTTCAAATCCGATTCGTCGGAGCTTATAACAACATTAAGTAAACAACACAGCGGAATAAAAAGAATAATACATTGATATACAGCTTTGATACAATATCTGATACAACAGATGATCCAATAGATATCAATATACATCAGAGATATGATACAATAAAATAGCAGCGGAAAAGAAAAAAACGGATAACATCTAGTAGCGGAACAATATAACTCTAAGATAGTCTTCAAAAGAGAACTCCGAGAACTGCAACTCCATCTCCAAGAATCAATCCAGCAATAGCTCGAACCCCCAATAACGATGCACCAAGCTAAGCAAGACTGGTGTGATCCAAAGACTGAACTAACTCCAGATAATCCACTATCTGACTATCTGAAAAAAACCAACTCTAGACTGCTCGTGTAGAAACATAATGAGCACCCAGAGTTTAGGAAAGAAACAATAAATTCCGGATCAGTCGTGGGACTGGTGTGAGCAACAAAAACAGTTTATCTTTTAAAACATTCAACAAAAGATTTTCAAAGTCAATTCGCAATGCTTTTTAAAAATGAGACTACCATAAGGCCTCCCGCACACACACACAATGCAAAGGCAGAATCGGAGGAGATTTCTCCTTATGATGGTCAAAGATGCTTGATATGCATTAAAAGAAACATTTGATATTATTACTAGTGCATAGTGTAGGAAAAATTCATTTCTAAAGTAGAATATAAATCTTAGCCAACATACGACCATTATCGTATGCCTACTATAGCTACCATCTAAACAGTGGTGACCACCATAAGTAAATGGCAGGTTCTACAACTAAAACCGTACAGGGTTTCGTATTGGGAATTGGGTTTCCAACAAATGATCAGGCCAAAGAACTTCCCATTGCCACATGAGAATGCCTCTGGATGGACATCCCTGAGAACCAAACCGGATCTCTACCAACACAAGGCCGGGTTACCCCTAACTGAGTAACAACTGACCGAATATGCCATCCCCCGGTCCTTTGGGACCTTTTACCGAGTGCTCGTAATCAATTCACACAATCATAAAGTGTTTTCAACATGATTAAGTATCTGGGCTCCATACCATGATACCACCCTTTTCCAGAAGGAAATGCACATACCCTAAAGGGCGCTACCCCTCATAACCTTGCCGCATCTTTCCTGTTTTGACCATTTCCGGGGTGTGAGGCTCGACGAAGTCACGTCCACAAAAACATACTTTATACAAAAGCCAGGCTTTGGGTCAACAAATGATCACAGAAATGATCACCAAGATAGACGATCAAATAAATGATCCTATCATAAATAATCAACACAATGATCATTTCACAGCAACACTCAGCACGTCACATTACCAAATTGGGAATATATCACTGATAACCTTCAACTACATAACCTCTGAGCTCGTACGTCTCAGAGAAGGGTGTTAAGCTAAGAGAATAAATTCTCCGCCACCAACAGAAATATATTTGAAAGAAATCGGCTTTATATCTCAATTCGTAATGTCAGACATACAATCCATACCCGTCTGTTCCGGGCTCGAACAGAACCGAAGGCACTTACAAAGAAGTCCTTGCAATCCGGGTATTCACAATCCCGATCGGATTTCCCATCACTTAGGGAGTTTCTATACCGGCACGACTCGGTGCAGAAACAATCGATAGGTCATCCTATCGCTTTCGCAAATACCCGGTCTTCATCACCGGTCTTCAAATGCTATCCACAACGTCGGATCACATATTCGGAATGGGTTATACGACACAAAGGTCCTTTCCCGGCTAAACCGAATAGTGAGCATGATATTTCAAAAACAAATGGATAATGGGATTTCAATTAAGTCACAACTTATTACCCAAAACCTTTCTTCAAATGGCTAAGCAAATTGCCATTTCAAATCTTTTAAAACAAAAGATTTATTTCACAAAATCCCATTTACGGATTTCAAAACAATTTCCATTTCATTTGGATTAACTCGTTTAAAATCTTTAAATTAAAGATTTATCTTATAGCTTTCAAACCATTCCCAAATGTTCACTTTCAAAATTCATTTCCAAATATTCATCAATAACTTGGTAAACTATTTCAGTTTAAACTTGAAATCTCTTTTATATAATTTGAAATTCGTTTCTCCTACGAAAGCTTTTTATCATTTAGAAACAACAGTCTTATTTCGAAAAAAACCCGATTTCATTTATACAAGTTACAATCTTTGGGTTAATTCAAATTCCCAAAAATAATACTTTAAAAATGGTTTAACTCATAATGACTAGTGTAATATCGTTAATCCCTAGTTTCAAATTACAGAATTCAATTTGAATATTGAATTCAAATTTAAATTAAAGTATTTAAATTCCAACACTTAATCCAGTTATTCAAAATAAATTTCCATCTTTGAAATTTCATTTCAAAAGCTTTTCACTTCAAACCCAATCCATTTTCAAAACATTTGAATTTAAAAATTCAAATACAAAACTATTTTCAAAAATCTGTGACTTAATCGATTTCCTCGTGAAATCCATATTTGTGTGTGTGGTGTGGTCCAAGGGTTTAACACAATAGTGCAACATCATTCAATCATCATAGATCAAAACACAGAAATATAGTTGATAAGCGATATAACTATAAAGCTTATCGCCCATTCACAGATTCACAGATAATATAACAATGTAAATGAATGGATAACTCATACACACACAGAACAAAATATCACAGATCAGACAGGACAATCAATTCAAGGCATTTCATACAATATAATCATTCATAAGTAAGGTCAACCATTCAATAATCATTTACCAGTAGGATTAATTATTTGTTTAATCCTAAGTAATTCAATTTATTCCCAATTAAATTAATTACTTATGAATTTATTATTCAATTCTGATTTATTAATTACAATTCACTTGATATAATTAGTTAATCAAACACTTTAATTAATTATTCTTAATTAACAAATTATTAAATTAACCTTTAAACCAATTACAAAATTAATTAACCCCTTAAGTAATTATTTTAAAGAAATAAAATCTTTAATTACTTTCATTAAGAAATTAACTTAGATTAAATCATCAATAATCATTTCTGATTATAAATAAATCTAATTATTTATTTATAATTTAAAAAAAATCATTCCTTAATTACATTATTAAATCAATTTATTTCCTTAATTACTCTAAGATAATAAATTTCTTTATTTATGATTTCATTATCATTTATGTGTATTTTAAACATTACACTTTCAAATTTTAGATTTAAAATTGATTATATATTTAAACATCTATTAAATTTAAATATCCACTTATAAACCTATATAAGAAAAGTTCTAGCTAAACTACTTAAATTTTTATTTGAAATTTAAGCTTTAAAATACATTACGTTTTATCTTGCAAATTCAAGATAAAACAAAACATATATTTTCATTCGCAATTCTTTTATAAAAGAACTTTATCAAAATTCAAGTTTAAATGTTTGTTTGAAAAACAAGTTTACTTTTTAAAAAAAACTATTTTAATTTCAACTTGTTTTAAAACGATTCAGATTTTATAATGATTTAAAATTACAGATTTGAATTCAAAGAAAACTTGAATCCGTTTTTAATTTTGATTAAACATTGATTTTAAACATTATTTTAAAACTTGAATTTTTAACTTCCGAGTCAATACTATATTTGGCTTCAAGCCAACACTGGAAACCCCGAGTAAAATACTCGAGTTACGCGAGTCAAAGTCGCGTCTTCCCCCTGCTCATTCTTTCTTCTACTCGTATCCTTCTTCTTCCTATTTCTTTGAAAAGTTTTAAGTATAAACTGTAAATTTTATCACCACTTCTCAAACTCGAGTCTGACCTCATGCAAACACTCTACTACCTCGAACACTTCCCCGAGCTTTCTTTCCTATCGACACAACAACCCAAATATTCCAGCTATCTCGTGCATGTACACGTGCACCGATCACCTGACCAACTTTGGCCATCCCCCTGACCATCTACACATCGACCATGACCTCACTGACTAATCCCAACCACCAGGTAGACGAAATTGCCATGGTATCAAAATTTAGTTACTCAAGACATTCTGAATCCAGACTCCGATCAGCCCAAACAACTCCCATCGCCACCCTCGTCTACCAGCGGTCACGCCGCTATGTCCTAAGCTTTGCCACACAACTTCGCATCGATCCCCTGGGTTGCGATCACTCGAATCACAGCGACGACGAAGCAATTCCCTCGTGACTTCGACCAACTACACATAGAGCTTAAACCCTACTTCAATCTCGTTTCAGAAATTTACACAATAGAAAAATTTTCTGATATTTTTTCGAAAATCATAGGTACATAAACTTGCTTCAAAACAAATTTCAACGTTTATTTTGGGTTCAATCATTAGGATTTGGTAAAAATACGATTTTTATTCAAATTCGAACTCCTCTTGAATTTCTGAACTAAAAATCCTCCTTTTTGTTTTAAAAATCATAATTTGCAGTATGGATTCAATATAAAATCTTGAATTAATATTTTATGGAATTCGAAATTTCCAGACTTCAGAGTTTTCACTGTAAAACTTGATTTTTTTCATTATATATTCATTTGTACTTCATGAAACCATTCTTAGATTATAACTCATTCTTATATACGACCACTTTGTTTTAAAATCAAAGCCTAATACTGATTAGAAAAGAAGAAATTGAATTTTCTTTGTTGTTTTATACCCTGTAACTAGACAGAGAAGAATAAACACTGTCACAATACTTCCAGTTCAAATATACTGAGAGAATTTATCTATATATATATATATATATAACATGCATATCACAGAAATACTTACAACAGATTCATGCTATTGAACTTTTATATTTTTTTTTTTGAAACAAAATGTTACTCACTGTTTTGGGTTTTAACAGAGAATAGAGGTGAATATATAAACCTATACAGACATGCATAAATTATCCCAGACAATCACATAATTACTTCCATAGAAACCACATTATTTTGATTGTTTATCACAAGAAATATCATATAAATGGATTTATTTATCAAGTTAAGAGTTTGCTCACATTATTTCCAGAGGGAGAACAGAGCCTTAAATTTTGAACAGGCTCTTGAATTTGAAATCTGAAATACTTTGCTTTTAAGTTGATCTGTAGCTTCAAGATTTGGACTTGAACTTCCAGGCTTGATGTTGAGAAACATATCTTACTTTCTGAGATGATTCTTGATATGGATATATAGACAGAGGTGTACAGGTGATGTATATTGTTGTTTGTACAACCAGAGTAAGGCTGAAAATGCTTGCATTAATTGCTTTAGTCCTTCTGTTTCATATTATATTTTATTTTCTTTTCTAGCCTACTCTTGAATATTATTGTTGTCTTGTTTATTATTTGTTTCTCGGCCTATTCATATTTGCTTGTATAATCACATATTGGTCTGGTTCCTTGTTTTGTTGAAGTTGAAATAGTTGGTAATCCTTATTTTCAAATTTGCTTGTACTCCTTGGTTTTTTTCTTTATACACTTTCAAATTAAATTTGTTTTGTTTACTAATTTTATGCAGGCTGAGAGTGATATCTTTTGTTTTATTACTTGTCTATTTTCAGTTTACACACTTATCATTGCTTGTTCAAATCTTTACAAGCTGCATACTATTTCATTTTATTTTTTTTACTTTGTATATTATTTCTTGTCTTGTTCTATAAGCTTTCATAGATATACACATATATATCTTTATATTTCCTTTTGTTCATTTTGCAAGCTACTACATACATATTTATATTTGTTACTTGTTTCCTTCCAGGTCTCACCAGGCAAGACTTTTGTTTGAGTTAATTATATGTTTAATAGATATTTATTTTACTTTATGTACATATTATATTGCCTACAAATACTTTATTACTTGTTTGTATACATACTTTATTTTGGTATTCTTTGTTAAAATTTTGTTTTCAAGTTTAAGTGTATTTATTACTTTTGTGCTTATATTGTATTATATGTCTTATTTTATATTTTTCTCTAATTTATCTTATAGTCTTGTATTTTATTTATCAAAATAACTCAATATTAACTTTAAAAAAAATACTTTATAAAAGAAACCGTTTTCTTATTAATAAATAACTCAAACCATTTGAATTTAGAAAAACTCCAATATATACATATATATATTCACATATATACAAAATTTCAAATCCATATGACTTTATATATATTTTCTATTTGAATCGAGAAAACTCGCTTCCATTTATATTTGATTTTATATTTTTTTATTCAAAATTTCTTTTAATTATCAATTTAAATTAAATTAAAATTCGGGATCGTTACAGACTTCCCCTCTTAAAAGAATTTCGTCCTCGAAATTCGCAGGCACGAAAACAACAAAGATAGATGAAAGATAGAGAAATATCTTTTCAGATCAAACTGGATATCAGTTCCGCATTTGGCTCACCAAATCAGAATATCAACAATGGATACAAGAAATTATAATAGAATTTCAAATTTATTTAAATTTCAATTCCAGATTTCCGATTCAAATTCGCTAAGGTTTAAAATCAAAACTAATAAGAAACCGATGAAAATACAAAGTAAGGATTTCTACAACGATCCTTAGGGCCACCATTATACCGAAACTTCTTCTTGCAATTGCCATGAAGCAATCAAAAGAAATTTGAAAACGAATCAAAAAAGATTGAGAAGAAAGTTGTTTCCACTGTTGTTACAGAGTATTGACCAATTATAGTCGTATTTCCCTGTCCCCTATCTCGTTCTCTTCTTGCACTCATACTTACTATCAGTGGATAGTAAGAGAATTTACTGAGGCGTTAAAACGGATATCTTAGGGATTACTCATTCTAGGGTATACTTCACCCTATCTTTAATGAGTTACTCAATGTGTTATACTCCTGAGCTAAAGTTCAACCCTTAGCTCTGATACCAAATGTAACGTGTCGGATTTTGCCCGCTCGAAAATCGACAACCATACTTCATATCGTATTCGAATGCCATAGATTCGGCCGTTCAAATCCGATTCGTCGGAGCTTATAACAACCTTAAGTAAACAACACAACGGAATAAAAAGAATAATACATTGATATACAGCTTTGATACAATATCTGATACAACAGATGATCCAATAGATATCAATATACATCAGAGATATGATACAATAAAATAGCAGCGGAAAAGAAAAAAACGGATAACATCTAGTAGCGGAACAATATAACTCTAAGATAGTCTTCAAAAGAGAACTCCGAGAACTGCAACTCCATCTCCAAGAATCAATCCAGCAATAGCTCGAACCCCCAATAACGATGCACCAAGCTAAGCAAGACTGGTGTGATCCAAAGACTGAACTAACTCCAAATAATCCACTATCTGACTATCTGAAAAAAACCAACTCTAGACTGCTCGTGTAGAAATATAATGAGCACCCAGAGTTTAGGAAAGAAATAATAAACTCCGGATCAGTCGTGGGACTGGTGTGAGCAACAAAAACAGTTTATCTTTTAAAACATTCAACAAAAGATTTTCAAAGTCAATTCGCAATGCTTTTTAAAAATGAGACTACCATAAGGCCTCGCGCACACACACACAATGCAAACGCAGAATCGGAGGAGATTTCTCCTTATGATGGTCAAAGATGCTTGATACGCATTAAAAGAAACATTTGATATTATTACTAGTGCATAGTGTAGGAAAAATTCATTTCGAAAGTAGAATATAAATCTTAGCCAACATACGACCATTATCATATGCCTACTATAGCTACCATCTAAACAGTGGTGACCACCATAAGTAAATGGCAGGTTCTACAACTAAAACCGTACAGGGTTTCGTATTGGGAATTGGATTTCCAACAAATGGTCAGGCCAAGGAACTTCCCATTGCCACATGAGAATGCCTCTGGATGGACATCCCCATGAACCAAACCGGATCTCTACCAACACAAGGCCGGGTTACCCCTAACTGAGTAACAACTGACCGAATATGCCATCCCCCGATCCTTTGGGACCTTTCACCGAGCGCTCGTAATCAATTCACACAATCATAAAGTGTTTTCAACATGAGTAAGTATCTGGGCTCCATACCATGATACCACCCTTTTCCAGAAGGAAATGCACATACCCTAAAGGGCGCTACCCCTCATAACCTTGCCGCATCTTTCCTGTTTTGACCATTTCCGGGGTGTGAGGCTCGACGAAGTCACGTCCACAAAAAAACATACTTTATACAAAAGCCATGCTTTGGGTCAACAAATGATCATAGAAATGATCACCAAGATAGACGATCAAATAAATGATCCTCTCACAAATAATCAACACAATGATCATTTCACAGCAACACTCAGCATGTCACATTACCAAATTGGGAATATATCACTGATAACCTTCAACTACATAACCTCTGAGCTCGTACGTCTCAGAGAAGGGTGTTAAGCTAAGAGAATAAATTCTCCGCCACCAACAGAAATATATTTGAAAGAAATCGGCTTTATATCTCAATTCGTAATGTCAGACATACAATCCATACCAGTCTGTTTCGGGCTCGAACAGAACCGAAGGCACTTACAAAGAAGTCCTTGCAATCCGGGTATTCACAATCCCGATCGGATTTCCCATCACTTAGGGAGTTTCTATACCGGCGCGACTCGGTGCAGAAACAATCGATAGGTCATCCTATCGCTTTCGCAAATACCCGGTCTTCATCACCGGTCTTCAAATGCTATCCACAACGTCGAATCACATATTCGGAATGGGTTATACGACACAAAGGTCCTTTCCCGGCTAAACCGAATAGTGAGCACGATATTTCAAAAACAAATGGATAATGGGATTTAAATTAAGTCACAACTTATTACCCAAAACCTTTCTTCAAATGGCTAAGCAAATTGCCATTTCAAATCTTTTAAAACAAAAGATTTATTTCACAAAATCCCATTTACGGATTTCAAAACAATTTCCATTTCATTTGGATTAACTCGTTTAAAATCTTTAAATTAAAGATTTATCTTATAGCTTTCAAACCATTCCCAAATGTTCACTTTCAAAATTCATTTCCAAATATTCATCAATAACTTGGTAAACTATTTCAGTTTAAACTTGAAATCTCTTTTATATAATTTGAAATTCGTTTCTCCTATGAAAGCTTTTTATCATTTAGAAACAACAGTCTTATTTCGAAAAAAACCCGATTTCATTTATACAAGTTACAATCTTTGGGTTAATTCAAATTTCCAAAAATAATACTTTAAAAATGGTTTAACTCATAATGACTAGTGTAATATCGTTAATCCCTAGTTTCAAATTACAGAATTCAATTTGAATATTGAATTCAAATTTAAATTAAAGTATTTAAATTCCAACACTTAATCCAGTTATTCAAAATAAATTTCCATCTTTGAAATTTCATTTCAAAAGCTTTTCACTTCAAACCCAATCCATTTTCAAAACATTTGAATTTAAAAATTCAAATACAAAACTATTTTCAAAAATCTGTGACTTAATCGATTTCCTCGTGAAATCCATATTTGTGTGTGTGGTGTGGTCCAAGGGTTTAACACAATAGTGCAACATCATTCAATCATCATAGATCAAAACACAGAAATATAGTTGATAAGCGATATAACTATAAAGCTTATCGCCCATTCACAGATTCACAGATAATATAACAATGTAAATGAATGGATAACTCATACACACACAGAACAAAATATCACAGATCAGACAGGACAATCAATTCAAGGCATTTCATACAATATAATCATTCATAAGTAAGGTCAACCATTCAATAATCATTTACCAGTAGGATTAATTATTTGTTTAATCCTAAGTAATTCAATTTATTCCCAATTAAATTAATTACTTATGAATTTATTATTCAATTCTGATTTATTAATTACAATTCACTTGATATAATTAGTTAATCAAACACTTTAATTAATTATTCTTAATTAACAAATTATTAAATTAACCTTTAAACCAATTATAAAATTAATTAACCCCTTAATTAATTATTTTAAAGAAATAAAATCATTAATTACTTTCATTAAGAAATTACCTTAGATTAAATCATCATTAATCATTTCTGATTATAAATAAATCTAATTATTTATTTATAATTTAAAAAAATCATTCCTTAATTACATTATTAAATCAATTTATTTCCTTAATTACTCTAAGATAATAAATTTCTTTATTTATGATTTCATTATCATTTATGTGTATTTTAAACATTACACTTTCAAATTTTAGATTTAAAATTGATTATATATTTAAACATCTATTAAATTTAAATATCCACTTATAAACCTATATAAGAAAAGTTCTAGCTAAACTACTTAAATTTTTATTTGAAATTTAAGCTTTAAAATACATTACGTTTTATCTTGCAAATTCAAGATAAAACAAAACATATATTTTCATTCGCAATTCTTTTATAAAAGAACTTTATCAAAATTCAAGTTTAAATGTTTGTTTGAAAAACAAGTTTACTTTTTAAAAAAAACTATTTTAATTTCAACTTGTTTTAAAACGATTCAGATTTTATAATGATTTAAAATTACAGATTTGAATTCAAAGAAAACTTGAATCCGTTTTTAATTTTGATTAAACATTGATTTTAAACATTATTTTAAAACTTGAATTTTTAACTTCCGAGTCAATACTATATTTGGCTTCAAGCCAACACTGGAAACCCCGAGTAAAATACTCGAGTTACGCGAGTCAAAGTCGCGTCTTCCCCCTGCTCATTCTTTCTTCTACTCGTATCCTTCTTCTTCCTATTTCTTTGAAAAGTTTTAAGTATAAACTGTAAATTTTATCACCACTTCTCAAACTCGAGTCTGACCTCATGCAAACACTCTACTACCTCGAACACTTCCCCGAGCTTTCTTTCCTATCGACACAACAACCCAAATATTCCAGCTATCTCGTGCACGTACACGTGCACCGATCACCTGACCAACTTTGGCCATCCCCCTGACCATCTACACATCGACCATGACCTCACTGACTAATCCCAACCACCAGGTAGACGAAATTGCCATGGTATCAAAATTTAGTTACTCAAGACATTCTGAATCCAGACTCCGATCAGCCCAAACAACTCCCATCGCCACCCTCGTCTACCAGCGGTCACGCCGCTATGTCCTAAGCTTTGCCACACAACTTCGCATCGATCCCCTGGGTTGCGATCACTCGAATCACAGCGACGACGAAGCAATTCCCTCGTGACTTCGACCAACTACACATAGAGCTTAAACCCTACTTCAATCTCGTTTCAGAAATTTACACAATAGAAAAATTTTTTGATATTTTTTCGAAAATCATAGGTACATAAACTTGCTTCAAAACAAATTTCAACGTTTATTTTGGGTTCAATCATTAGGATTTGGTAAAAATACGATTTTTATTCAAATTCGAACTCCTCTTGAATTTCTGAACTAAAAATCCTCCTTTTTGTTTTAAAAATCATAATTTGCAGTATGGATTCAATATAAAATCTTGAATTAATATTTTATGGAATTCGAAATTTCCAGACTTCAGAGTTTTCACTGTAAAACTTGATTTTTTTCATTATATATTCATTTGTACTTCATGAAACCATTCTTAGATTATAACTCATTCTTAAATACGACCACTTTGTTTTAAAATCAAAGCCTAATACTGATTAGAAAAGAAGAAATTGAATTTTCTTTGTTGTTTTATACCCTGTAACTAGACAGAGAAGAAGAAACACTGTCATAATACTTCCAGTTCAAATATACTGAGAGAATTTATATATATATATATATATAACATGCATATCACAGAAATACTTACAACAGATTCATGCTATTGAACTTTTATATATTTTTTTTTGAAACAAAATGTTACTCACTGTTTTGGGTTTTAACAGCGAATAGAGGTGAATATATAAACCTATACAGACATGCATAAATTGTTGGGCGAATTCTCACCCAGAAGATCTCTAGACCAAGAAGTCATAGTTCTGCACGAGCTCGCAACCTCCACCTCGTCCGACAAACACAAGACTTAATATAAACCTAGAAGTCCATCCTCATTCGGCCCCATGATCTCATTCGGCCCCTTCCATTCGGCATGTCACATCCGGTAGCCGGACCAGCCATACCGGTCCACATTGCTCCACCGAACCAAACCATCGCCCCACTACCGAACTAACTCCCAAACAAACACCGAACCAACTAGCCACCGGTCCACGTTCACACGTATCACCGGTCCATACCTACCACCAGTCCAAGCTCAATGCCGAATGAAACTCCGCCGAACCAGATGATTGCCAGTCCAGATTGCTTCAGCCCGGGCCCACCAGCAGCTATATACCTCCAAGACCCCTGTCCCCTAGCTCATTCTATAAATAGAGGGGCAGGGGTACAACAATGGCAGACAAGTTTGAGAGCTCAAGCAAGGAAGGAACTTTCAAACTACTTTCATACACTTGTATACAAAGCATTGTACTTGTAACCTGAAAGAAAGAAGATAATAACATATGAAGTGGACGTAGGCACATTCTGGCCGAACCACTATAAATCTGTGTGTCTTTATATTTCAGCCCCTGCTTTTTCCATATTAATATAACTCATCTAAACCATTGAAAATCACATATAATCAACTAAATAATACGACTTGGAGGTGTTTGTCCATTTTTTGTGCAAACATTTTTGGTGCGTTCACTGAGAATAGAACTCAAGCTTCATTTTCTCCCACTCAACCTTCTTCCTAACAGCATCACTCGTTGCTTAGAAATCATGCCTTCCAAACAGAGAAGGGATGTTAATAAAGGAAAGAACATCGCAACTAGCAACCTTCCAGATCCAGCAATCACAGATCAGCCCACTTCAACAGCAGTGCCGGATGAAAATCAGGAAAATCCAACTGGTCCCGCAACGGAACAACCAATCACTAGGGCAGATCTGGACAGGGTTGTGGCTGAAGTAACTAACCGCTTCACATCCCAACAAGAAACCTTGGTGGATCAACTCATGTCACGTTTAAGGGATGCTGAAGAATCCAACCGCAACACTGAATCATGGGGTGAATCCCAATCCGGAGGATCCCGGAGGCAACAAAGGTCTTCACTCTTCGAAGAAGCTATCAACAGGAACAACAATGATAGGGGCCGCGCCCGGACTCAGCCCGAATTCCGACTCGAGGAAGCCCTTGGAACCGAACCCAGCGGGGGAGGCACCAGGCGAGGGTCGGATGTAGCTGAGCCAGTCATGCCACCTAATCATAGAAACCCCGCTGAACGGAGCCGAGCTAGAACCCAGCCCGAAGTTGGCCCCATGGATGTGCTCGAAACAGAACCCCGCAGGGGAAGATCAAGGCAGGGGGCAACTGTAGCTGGTCCTAGCGTGCATCCAAGCAGCCAAAGACAACCACTGGATAATGCTAGAAGTGATAGACTGTACCATCCCTACAGGTCATCTGGACGAGATAGATCCCGCAGGGAAGAACCAAGCTCATTCTTGTCCGCTCCAAGTTCTGACGAACGAATGGCACAATTATTCAGAGAATGTGTACAACGGGAGCAAAGGGACCGAGGAATAGGCGCTAGGGTCACCAGCCCCTTTACCCGAAATATCGAAACTGCCATTACTCCCCGGGAATGGAAAATGCCAACCATGGAGCCTTACAAAGGAACTTCCGACCCCATCGTACATTTACAGAGATACACCCAGCATATGCTCATGAGTGGAGCAACAGAAGGAGTATTATGCAAATGCTTTCCGCTATTCCTAGCAGATCTAGCTACCTCCTGGTTCTGCCATCTACCCCAGGGATCCATCAGCTCATGGGTGATGTTGAAAGAAAGGTTTATTAGCCAGTTCCGCATCCATGTGGAACAACCCAAGGATGCTTATTCTCTATCCAATGTCAAACAGAAATCCGGAGAGACGCTGCAACAATATCTAACGCGGTTCAACGCCGCAGCGGCAGCAGTTCAAGATGCCGATGAAAAACTCACTCTAATGGCCCTCTGTAGTGGTGTACATCCAGACACCAAGTTTGCCAGAAGGTTAACTAAGGAAAAACCAACTACCTTGCCTGATTTCTTCCATGAAGCTGGAAAGTATATGAGACTTGAAGACGCTGCTACAGAAAGGCAATCAGGACAACAAGGTAAGACAGTTCAGGACAAGGTTCCCGTTGCAGCTAAGGACGCTCGAAGAAATGAATCTAGAGACAATGCTGGGGGCAGAAAGGTTGAAAAGCGCCAATATCGACCAGGGCCAAGATTTGACTCCTACACTCTTTTGAATGAAACAATCGAAAACATCTACCTAGCCACTCAGGGCGAACTCGGATACAAGCGCCCCCCGCACAAGAAAGAATCAGATAACGCACTCAAGTCCGGAAAGTTCTGTCGCTTCCACGAATCCCACGGACATAACACCAATGAATGCCACCATCTTCGGGACTTGATCGAAGAACACATTAGAAGAAGAAGACTGGAACGTTATGTGAAAGGTCAGAACAGGACTCCAACTCCTGCCAATGAGAACTCAAAGCAACCCCTCCCAGAAGTAGGCGGAGGGAATCGCAACAATCACAACACCAGTGGCTCTAGTCAAGAGAAGATAGTGGTCCTTACCATCTCAGGAGGACCACACATCGCCGACAGAAGTTGGGCAGAGATGGAAAGGTACGGCGAGTCGCTTAGAAATGCCGAAGGATATGTTAACTCGATTACGGAGGAACGCCACCCGAAACGAAAAGAAAACGATGACATTGTATTCAGTAGGCGTGATTTGGAAGGAAGACAGTACCCACATATGGATCCCATGGTCATCTCTGCCTGGTTCGGTCCAGCTAAAGTTTTTCGGATTCTAATAGACACGGGAAGCTCCGTAAATATCCTGTTCAAACATGCTTTCGACAAAATGAAGTTATCAATGAAGGATGTATCCCCCTGTGACAAACCACTGCACGGTTTCACTGGAGATGCAAAAATGCCCCTTGGGCAACTTGACCTCTTCGTCGAAATAGGAAGTCATCCCCGCTCCGTTGTGCGAAAACAAACGTTCGTATTAATAGAAAACCACTCGGCTTACAACGCCTTCTTAGGAAGACCAGCCTTGTCTGACTTCCAGATTGTATTAGCCCCCTGGTGCCTGAAAATGAAATTTCCAACAGACAACGGAGTAGGAGAAGTAGAAGGAGATCAAGATGCTGCCCGAGACTGCTACGTAACTGAACTCCGCAATAACCGCAGAAAGAATAAAGGAAAAGATGCAGAGACTACTCTCTGCATGAAAAGCTTGGAGGCATAGCAACTAAAGAAAGCCCCTCCTCTTCGATACACAAGCGATCCCTTCAATGAACTAGACCCCAGGGATAAAGAGGAGGAGGCTACCGCCAAGCCTGCAGAGGCTATGGAATTCGTATCGGTAGATAAGCATGATTCAAGTAGACTATTAAAAATCGGATCTCAGCTGAAAACGGAATTGAAGGATCAACTCATTGACTTTCTCCGCCACAACTTAGATGTATTTGCGTGGACCCATGCCGATATGACAGGAATCTCCCCAGACATAGCATGCCACATGTTGAACATCGATCCCACCAAGGTACCAGTAAAGCAGAAAAAGAGGAGCATGGGGGCAGAGCGATCAGCAGCCCTTGATGAGGAAGTAAAAAATCTACTTGCTAATGGCTTCATACGGGAAGCCATCTACCCAGAATGGATCGCTAACCCAGTGCTAGTAAAAAAGGCCAATGGAAAGTGGCGAACATGTATTGACTTCTCCAATCTGAATGACGCTTGCCCGAAAGACTGCTTCCCACTTCCCCGAATTGACCAACTCGTAGACAGCACAGCTGGGCACGAACTCCTATCTTTTATGGATGCATACTCCGGATATAACCAGATCCCCATGCACGCCCCCGATCAGGACCACACTAGCTTCATCACCGACCGCGGATTATATTGTTACAAAGTCATGCCTTTTGGACTCAAAAATGCTGGAGCTACCTATCAACGCCTCGTCAACAAAATGTTCGCAGAATTGATAGGACGAACTATGGAGGTATATGTGGATGACATGTTGGTAAAGTCCGGGAAAGCCAACGACCATGTAAGCCATCTGGACGGTACGTTTCAGGTACTTCGCCGATATGGAATGAAGCTGAATCCTCTAAAGTGCTCCTTCGGAGTATCATCGGAAAAATTCTTAGGATTCATCGTCCACGCCAGAGGAATCGAAGCAAACCCTGAACAAATCCGGGCTTTAAAAGAAATAAGGATACCTTCCACTCGAAAAGAAATGCAGAGCCTAAACGGGAAGGTGGCCGCCCTAAGCAGATTCATTTCCAAGGCAACTGACAAGTGTGTCCCTTTCTTCGAAGCACTCAAGAAAGACAAAGGGAGGTTCGAGTGGACCGACGAATGCTTAAAAGCCTTCCTCAACCTAATCGAACACCTTCAGAGACCACCAGTACTCTCAACTCCAAATGAAGGTGAAGTGTTATACCTATACCTCGCTGTATCATCTCATGCTCTAAGCGCCGCCTTGGTAAGAGAAGAAGACCGCACACAACGCCCGGTTTACTTTGTAAGTAAGAGATTTACAGGGGCAGAAGCCAGATATCCTAAACTTGAGAAATTAGCATATTGTTTATTGATCGCGTCACGAAAACTGCGACACTACTTCCAGTCTCACTCCATCAGGGTTCTAACCGATCAACCACTAAGACAAGTGCTCCATCGTCCTGACACTTCTGGGCGACTCCTCAAATGGTGCATCGAACTAAGTCAGTATGATATCACCTACCATCCCCGCACCGCTATCAAAGGACAAGCCATGGCTGATTTCATTGCCGAATTCACTACCAACGAAGGCAAGGAACAATCCGAAGTAGCAAAAAACATCAAGTGGAACCTCTTTGTAGACGGAGCATCAAACGAACAAGGCTCGGGGGCAGGTATTGTGATCATCACCCCCAGGGGAAGAAAGTTGTACTATGCATTAAGATTGGAGTTCACGGCCACTAACAACGATGCTGAATATGAAGCAGTAATAGCGGGATTGGAACTGGCCCTAGAAATTGGAATCAATTCCTTATGTATTCATAGTGATTCTCAGCTTATCGTAAACCAGGTACTAGGATAATTCCAGACTCGAGGAGAACGACTCACAGCATACCTAAAGAAAACCAGACTGCTGCTCGATCGATTGGACCATTATCTAATCAAACACATTCCTCGAGAAGAAAACCAAGAGGCAGATGAACTTGCAAAGCAAGCTAGTATGAAGAACAGCACCATTTCCGGAGCACTAGCAATCTCAAGGCAGCTAGCCCCGAGTTTCGAACGAGCGAATCTGATAACTGCAATCGAAGAAGGAACCTGGATGACTCCTATCCGGAAATATTTGCAAGATGGCATACTACCCGACAGGCGTGACGAAGCCAAGAAGATCTTGAGGAAAGTCCCCCACTACACAATACAAGAAGGCATCCTCTACCGGCGTGGCTTCTCTAGCCCCTTATTAAGATGCGTCGCCGGAAGGGAAGCCAAGGAGATATTAACAAACATCCATCAGGTTGGATGCGGAGATCACACTGGAGGACAAACTTTGGCAAGAAAGATACTCCGATATGGATATTACTGGCCCACACTAAACAAAGATGCCCTAGACTTCGTTAAGAAATGCGACAGATGTCAGAAGTTCGCCAAGATTCCTCGACTGCCCACAAACGAAATTACTCAAATGACTAGCCCTTGGCCCTTTGCTGTATGGGGAATTGACTTAATTGGCGAACTGCCAACGGGCCGAGACGGAGCCAAATATGCTATAGTGGCAGTCGATTATTTCACCAAATGGGTGGAAGCGGAACCTTTAAATAAAATATCTTCAGCAAAAGTTATCAACTTCTTGATCAAAAACATTCTGTGCAGGTATGGAGTCCCACTCAAGATCGTATCCGATAACGGACTCCAGTTTGACAGCGAAGAATTTGCCGACTGGTGCCAAGAACATGGAATTCATAAAAGCTTCTCATCAGTAGCTTACCCTCAGGCAAACGGACAAGTTGAAGCTGTCAACAAAATTCTCAAAACCCTAATCAAGAAGAAACTTGAAAAGTCAAAAGGCGCTTGGGTGGACGAACTTCCTACGGCATTATGGGCATACCGCACATCTTTCAGAACATCAACGGGACATACTCCTTTCTCTTTGGCATATGGATCGGAGGCAATGCTCCCAGTTGAGACTATTGTGCCTTCCCACCGTAGGATCCACTACAACCCAGAAGAAAACGAAGAACTCCTCCTCATGTCTTTGGATCTGATCGAGGAAAGGAGAAACGATGCAGCACTCAAAGCAGCAGATCACAAACAAAAAGTGGCAGCACAATACAATTCCAAAGTCAAGCATCGCAGCTTACAAGAAGGAGATCTTGTCCTCAGGCGAATCTTTCCGCGCCCCGGGGCACTGGACCCCATCTGGGACGGACCATATGTAATTCATAAAGATCTCCACAACGGAGCTTACATTTTGTCAACAGTGGACGGAGAGGTGTTCCAGAGGGCATGGAACATCCGACACCTCCGTCGATACTTTTCTTAACTTGTACTGCCCATATGAAGTGAATTAACAAAGAGAATCAGTGGACGTAGGCATTTCCGTGCCGAACCACTTTAAAAAATCTTGTCTCTTTTTAACTTGTTCCTTTATGTCTTGGCTGCTCGTTAAGTTTTATCCCTTTCTGTTGAACAAAATCCTATGGCATCTCCACTCAAGACGCACCACGGCCTCATCTGGACTAGGCCTAACAGGTACGCTACGATTCTATGCACTCGCCAATGAGACACTTTTGCTCCAGCATCCCTCTGCTGCGGGTTAACTCATTGCGCGCCTGCCCTCAAAGCCAACTGTAATGAGCCGATTATAAGTCATCATAAAGGCCGACTATAGCCGATGACAGCTCATTACGGCGTTCGGCTCGCCGGCAACTGTGAACCTACTTTAAGCCCCAACATAAGGTGTGGCCAGCCAGGGGTAGTTCACGGCCAACGGCACCCACGCTAGCCGGCCACGGTAAATCGAATAATACCCACGATTACGGACCATAATGGTTCGGGTAGTTACCGTGCGCGATCTCGGCTCCGATGTGTCTTAAGTGCGGCTGTGGTAAAAAAGAAAACTCCCCGCGGAGGCGTAAGATGGGTAACAAATGTCTCCAAGACCCACAGCTAGGGAAAGTGACTACAAAACCTGTTTGCCACGAACTTAAGCACATCGACGGCCTTCCGTGACTGGAAGTTTTACTTTTACTATATTTCCATTCCATTTAAATATTTTTCTCCTATCCTGTATAACAAACTCTAAAGTACAGGAAACCGAATAGGAAGCATTCACTCATGAGGCTCTAAGCCTGCGTACTGGGTGGCAGGGCGCTCAGCTATACCCGTGAACAGTTACACAAGACACTCAAAGCTACCGCCTGCGAATAAAACATAAAGGGCGGTACTCTCTTCTCTTGTACATAAATGCGTAACTATAGCTTATTCATACACTGACATTGCAAAACGTGAAATTATATTTCAAGCAAAAACTTAACATCAAACACAACTAGAATCACAGGCATATACATAATTATACTTCTCACACGGCACATAAAGATAGCAACAACATTTAAACATGACAAAATCAGCTTATATTATAAGATCACACGAAGTTATTCTTTGAAAATAATTTTATTACAGTTGCATATCAAAGACTAACATAAACAGTGATAAAAAAGAAACAAAAAGATGGCAGATGCATCCACACTCCATCACCAACTCCCCCAGTCTACTTAGCCGCAGGATCAGAGCCCCCAGCATGCGGATCAGAAGTCCCGCCTGTCCAATTCGGAAGAGGAATTCATTAAACGAACAACCAAGTTATGGAAACACGGGAAGAAAAGAAAGGGAAGAAGAATAACTCACCAGCATCCGCCGCTTGATCCTCATCATCCAACTGCACGCCCGCTTCCTCTGCAGCAAGCAGCCGCATCCCCTCTTTCACCGCCGCTTGCTCCTCCTTTGAGAACTGAGCAGTAACCGCATTCAAGTTGAAAGCCTCTCCGCCTTCCTTACCCGCGTTCACCCTGGCCTCCTCTAAAGCCTGGAGATCCACCTTGGCCATGACCCGAGGGTAATCGTCCATCCAAGACAAGCCGCCCTCCTTCCAAGTGTGGAAGTACATATCCTGCAGCATCTCATCCATCATCCCCTCGTTTTCCTCAAACTCCCTCACCCGGGCCTCGGAAGCTTGCAACTTGGCGACGGCGACGTCCCTCTCTGATTGGTATCTCAAGCAGTCAGCCTGGAGTGACCTCCTCATTTCCTCCTCCTTCAACTTGAGGGACCTCCTCATCTCCTCCATCTCCTCCTTCAACTCGGCCTGAGCCATCTCCGCAGCCTCGAGTCTCCCTGACAACTCCTCTACCCGCTCGAGATCCGCATTTCGAACCTCATCCACCGTTGCGATAGCTATGTTAATCCGTTCCCTGCAAGCGACCTCCATCTTCCGTAATTCCGCCCTACTGGCCTTCTCCATGGTCTCTTTCAGCCGCTTGGAGGCTTCCTCATGCTGGGAAATCTGGATGGCTTGGTCGGCGAGCTGCATGGCCTGATCGGCAACCTTTAACCTCAACCGAATGTTAGCACTCCCGATCTCTTCCCCGGCCTTGACCAACTTAGCATGATGCTCCATTAACTTCTTGGTCTCTGCGGCCACCCGGTCGATATTAGCCTTGGCCTCATCCCCCATGGTGACTACCCGTGTAGTAAGTAAATCAAGATCTAAAGATTTGGCCTCGTCCAGCACTCTTACCATGGGGTTGCGGGGAAGGAGGTGCTCGCCCGTGGTCTCATCGAATGAAATGTCCCGAAAGCTTGGGTCTAAGTCAGGATGACCGGCAAAAGGGTCACGAGGCACGGGACGAGGCACATCGGGATGCCTTATACGAATGACAGTAGGACTCTTGGAAGGAGGAGGAGGGGGGCCGGGCTCCGTGCTCTCCTCCGTAGTATCACGAGGAGGCTGAGTAGGAGGCTGCGAACCAGGGGACGACTCAAATAAGGAACGGCTCCGCTTCCTTTTCTGAATGCCCTCTTCGATGACCCCAAGAAGAGGGCGGTAACTGACTACATCCCCAGTGCGATCAGTAGAAGGTTTCGCGGAAGCTCTCCTCGACTTAAATTGTTCAAGGCGGTGTCGAACATCCGACGTTTTAACTGCCTGCCCTACCCCTGGAATAAAGAACAAGTGTTATGAACATACAATAATCCACAGTTCAAAAAATGTGCTAAGTTAAAAAGAAAGAAAAGTGGGAAGACACATCTATTATACAAACCCGGCGGAGGAGTGGGATACTGCAATAAGTCCTGGATCTCACCCCAGGACGGAAGTGAACCGTAAAAAATTTCTAAGTCCCTATCGAAAATGGAATCGGCAGAAGACAAAAGCTCACCTTGCATCGCCGGAATCACCCTAGCTGAGGAACCCTTAGAGGATGGGTCAGTGCCAGCCACAGCTTTGCCGGTTTCCTTTGCCTTCTCCGTTCCCTTCTCCGTTTCCGACTCTCCCTCCGACTCCCCGAAGGCCCGACGGAGAGCCTCATCCAGTTCGAGGTCTTGTTCAGAGGTTAGAGCAGCAACACCACTACCACCTTGACCGTCGCCATCTCCTCCACCCTTCGACCCTTCTCCAACTTCGCCTCCTTCCTCCTCTTCTACACCTTCCTCCTCCGGGACAGTCGGGCAAGTACTTGGAGAAGGGCCATCAGACTTCTTCAGTTTCTTCCCCCCGACCACGGGACGCTCTGCGAAAGGCTCCCTCTTACCGCTCTTTACCGTAGCCCCCTCCTTAGCTTTAGCAGCCCTCTCCTCGGCCGTATCCCTTTGCTTAACCACGGACTGGTGCGGTAAGATCAAATTATACTCCAAGAGGGTTGCGTTCCTGATCAAGAAAGAGGCCGACCGGTCCCGTGCCGGAATAGCCTTTAGTTCAGCAGCCATTCGCACTAAGGAATCGTCCTCCACGACTGCAATACCACCTGTCGCTAGCCAGAAATAGAAGCATGTCAGAAAAACACTACAGTCAAAACACATGAAAAATATAAATGAAATCAATCTTACAGCCGGAAGTGAAAAGGCGGAAAGAAACAGCATCGTCCTTGACGAAGAACCACTCTTTCTTGAACATAGTAAACTTGGAATACAAGTCCAGGACTGGTTTGAAGGGCACGGCCGCTTCCAGGCTAATATACGGAGACCCCTTCTTATAGCCTCTCAGGTTGTAAAAATATCGAATTTCCCGGTTAGAAGGAGGACGCCCGTACCTCCTCTGGAAGATAACAAAGAGGCTCACCAGGATGGCGTAAGAGTTAGGCTGAAGCTGGAAGGGAGCCACCTTCAAATATGTGGTGAAGCTTACTATCCAAGCATTGATAGGGGGGATAGCACCGCACATACAATGGTATCTGCTAAAAGCAAAGTAGCCCTCGGGAGGATTATATGGCATCACTCCATCTCCCGGCAGCAGCATAAGAGCCCTATCTATCCCGAAGGAACGGGATATTACGTCAAGTTGCTCCTCCTTTAGGGAGCTAGGAAAGCAATCAGGGGGAGAGATCAAAAGTTCCTGTGGACCATATCCGTCCACTAGAGACCTCGGAATAGGTCGGTGTTGCCCGGATCCTGGTTGGACTGGGGGCAAGGAAGAAGAAGGCTCTCCTGTGCCTCTAGACTTCTTTCTGTCTGATCGTGTTTCCGCTTTGCGAGACATTTTCTGCAGCACAAGAAAGACTTGAGATTAGAATAAGAAGTATAGAAACACAAACAAGCAAGTATATAAGGCAAGCGTGTAAAAAGTCTAAGATTCCGCTCAAGGTTCAAGTATGAAGTCTCATTCGGCACTAGAGCCATAAGTCTCATTCGGCACTAGAGTCATAAGTCTCATTCGGCACTAAAGTCATAAGTCTCGTTCTGCACTAGAGTCATGAGTCCATTCGGCACTGAAAGCACATCCGGCATACATATCATTCGGTATTTAGGCCCAAGTCTCGTTCGGTACGACAATACCCTTCGTGTGCATTCGGCAATTGAGTTCATCCGGTAATAACAAACCATTCGGCAAAAGGATACATACCTGGTTCGGTATAAGCTTGGTTCGGCAGAAGGTTCGCTCGGCTAAGAATTGATTCGGTTCTCTTTGGTTCGGTAAGGGAAAACCAAGGGGGGTACGGCCTCTATATATAGGCGAACTCAGGGCCGCCGAACCAACTGGTTCGGTCTACCGGATAAGAATAAACATACCGAACCAACAAAATGCCGAATGAAACCAAAAGTCGGATGTGCACGACCGGACCAACACAAAACCGAATGAACTCTCTCTCTACCAACAACAACCAGGGACTATGGGCATGCCGGGCGCCTCACTCAGATAAGTACCGAACTCTAGAACTAACTAATAAAATAAGGATTATGGTAGCGATGAATAAGTCGTGAAACTCTCACTAACATGGATTAATCGTTTACACGTGTACGCGACCACGAATGGTCCATAGGCACGCTCTGAATGGTTATTAACCCTATCGTCGTGGGGATTTACACTTTGACACGCCTTTTTAAACTCATAGGTGAAACGGATATTTGATTCTAATAGTTACGAAATGGCTAAGCTACTTACACATGTACGGGATCGCGAACGATCCCTAGGCATGCTCTGAGCTGGCGATAAACCGTCTTGGCAAACAATCCAGGGACCCACTCTGACATAAACCTGGCATCGATGATACTAAGCCCCCTCGGGGCTCGCTCTCTCGTCCCGAACGGCACAGTTCACTTCATCTCAAATATTTCGATCATGAACGATCGTTATTTGGAATCACACTAAAACTGTAAATTCCTTTGCAGGACATCAACGGAATACGAACGTCCAATCCCTGGCATTATACAGCTAGTCTTCCAACCACAGGGAAAACAAAGCGCGACACGTGCAAGCACGTGCCCCACTTTGGGGGGCAAATGTTGGGCGAATTCTCACCCAGAAGATCTCTAGACCAAGAAGTCATAGTTCTGCACGAGCTCGCAACCTCCACCTCGTCCGACAAACACAAGACTTAATATAAACCTAGAAGTCCATCCTCATTCGGCCCCATGATCTCATTCGGCCCCTTCCATTCGGCATGTCACATCCGGTAGCCGGACCAGCCATACCGGTCCACATTGCTCCACCGAACCAAACCATCGCCCCACTACCGAACTAACTCCCAAACAAACACCGAACCAACTAGCCACCGGTCCACGTTCACACGTATCACCGATCCATACCTACCACCGGTCCAAGCTCAATGCCGAATGAAACTCCGCCGAACCAGATGATTGCCAGTCCAGATTGCTTCAGCCCGGGCCCACCAGCAGCTATATACCTCCAAGACCCCTGTCCCCTAGCTCATTCTATAAATAGAGGGGCAGGGGTACAACAATGTCAGACAAGTTTGAGAGCTCAAGCAAGGAAGGAACTTTCAAACTACTTTCATACACTTGTATACAAAGCATTGTACTTGTAACCTGAAAGAAAGAAGATAATAACATATGAAGTGGACGTAGGCACATTCTGGCCGAACCACTATAAATCTGTGTGTCTTTATATTTCAGCCCCTGCTTTTTCCATATTAATATAACTCATCTAAACCATTGAAAATCACATATAATCAACTAAATAATACGACTTGGAGGTGTTTGTCCATTTTTTGTGCAAACATAAATTATCCCAGACAATCACATAATTACTTCCATAGAAACCACATTATTTTGATTGTTTATCACAAGAAATATCATATAAATGGATTTATTTATCAAGTTAAGAGTTTGCTCACATTATTTCCAGAGGGAGAACAGAGCCTTAAATTTTGAACAGGCTCTTGAATTTGAAATCTGAAATACTTTGCTTTTAAGTTGATCTGTAGCTTCAAGATTTGGACTTGAACTTCCAGGCTTGATGTTGAGAAACATATCTTACTTTCTGAGATGATTCTTGATATGGATATATAGACAGAGGTGTACAGGTGATGTATATTGTTGTTTGTACAACCAGAGTAAGGCTGAAAATGGTTCCATTAATTGCTTTAGTCCTTCTGTTTCATATTATATTTTATTTTCTTTTCTAGCCTACTCTTGAATATTATTGTTGTCTTGTTTATTATTTGTTTCTCGGCCTATTCATATTTGCTTGTATAATCACATATTGGTCCGGTTCCTTGTTTTGTTGAAGTTGAAATAGTTGGTAATCCTTGTTTTCAAATTTGCTTGTACTCCTTGGTTTTTTTCTTTATACACTTTCAAATTAAATTTGTTTTGTTTACTAATTTTATGCAGGCTGAGAGTGATATCTTTTGTTTTATTACTTGTCTATTTTCAGTTTACACACTTATCATTGCTTGTTCAAATCTTTACAAGCTGCATACTATTTCATTTTATTTTTTTTACTTTGTATATGATTTCTTGTCTTGTTCTATAAGCTTTCATAGATATACACATATATATCTTTATATTTCCTTTTGTTCATTTTGCAAGCTACTACATACATATTTATATTTGTTACTTGTTTCCTTCCAGGTCTCACCAGGCAAGACTTTTGTTTGAGTTAATTATATGTTTAATAGATATTTATTTTACTTTATGTACATATTATATTGCCTACAAATACTTTATTACTTGTTTGTATACATACTTTATTTTGGTATTCTTTGTTAAAGTTTTGTTTTCAAGTTTAAGTGTATTTATTACTTTTGTGCTTATATTGTATTATATGTCTTATTTTATATTTTTTCCTAATTTATCTTATAGTCTTGTATTTTATTTATCAAAATAACTCAATATTAACTTTAAAAAAATACTTTATAAAAGAAACCGTTTTCTTATTAATAAATAACTCAAACCATTTGAATTTAAAAAAACTCCAATATATACATATATATTCACATATATACAAAATTTCAAATCCATATGACTTTATATATATTTTCTATTTGAATCGAGGAAACTCGCTTCCATTTATATTTGATTTTATATTTTTTATTCAAAATTTCTTTTAATTATCAATTTAAATTAAATTAAAATTCGGGATCGTTACATTAATAATTTTTAAAATCGTCGATTTGAAATTTATTTAAATGTTTTGATCTAAAAGTTATAAATAGAAATCAATTCATAAAATCGAATTTATCGAAAAATTGAGTTTGGAATGTTGAAATAAAATTTGGTTAAAAGAAATTGTTAAATAATATAAGTGGAGACTTAGGAATTTAAAAAAATTGGGAGTTGATTTAATTTCGAAAATTGATTTGCTTTAAGATTTAACCTTAATTCGAGCTTTGAATACTACTAAGTAAAAGTGATATAAAAACGATATTTTGAAATCGAGTTTGGAATTGAATCATATTTGAAATTTGGATTTAAACTTGAATATTTATGGAAATTTTTGTTAAGTGTTATAAATGGATATTTTGAAAATCAAGCTCTAAATCGATATAAATTAGAATTGAATAAATTGAAAGTGAATATAAAATTGAATAAATTTGAAGTCAAAGTTGGCATTGATTTGAATTAAAAATCGAAATTGAATCGGTAAAATGGAAATTGAAATTGATTTGAATTGGGAAGTTATAATTGAAATGGATTGATTTTGAAGCTGTTTTATTTTGTTTTCCAAATTACTCTGTTATATAAACCATTTTGAATACTTAAAGTATTTTAATCTATTTTAAGTCTACTTAACCCAATTTAAATTATTTAAACTAAATTTATCTATTTCAAATCCATTTTAAGATTTTAAAGTATTTTAACGATTTCAATTATTTAAAACTATTTTTAAACTACTCAAACTATTTTTCTAAAATTTCAAACAGGTTAATAAGGTGAAATGTTTATGTGTAAATCTTGAATTTGAATACGAATTGGATTAAATGAAGTTGCAACCTAAATTAGAATTCGAAATGATTTTGAAATCGAAAGAGATATTGATGCGAAAAACGATTTTTGAAACGAATCATACATTTGAATAGATACGATGATATTTTGAAATGGATTTGATTTTAGAAGCGAATATGATATTTTGATATCAATTATGAATCGATTTGAAAGGTTAAAGAGCCAACGGTGTAATAATACGTAGTTATTAAAGAGACCGGGATCGGGTATGGACATACTCTCTGTCGATACCGAAAACCACTTTAATAACTATTATACGCGGAGTGTTGATCCAGAATGAAGTGGATGGTTTAGTGAACGCGTTGACTGAAGAAAGAGAACGATTTTTGGATGACCCCTGACATGACTAAAACAGGAGCCGCGCCGGGCCATTGAGGTTCGCCACCTCTAGCGGACACGCTTCTTCGATACCATTTCTATTACATTTGTGATGCGATTTGGGTGCACCCCTTGATTTGGGAGTGTTGTTTCGCAGTGTTGGGGTAGCTGCTGGCTATGCCCAACATCAGTCCGGATCATGCAACTACTAGTATCCTAGTTGGTATCGCCTCATGTACCTTGTCATACTGATTATCCTATTTGCGACCACTACGTTTTGATTTGTACCTTGAGTATATGGATTGCCCTCTGGTGACTTTCGGTTTTGGGGAAACTACGGTCTTGTATATGCTTTTGGGAATATAAAATGTGTTAAGGGGGATTATGGTAACGCCTTAACACTATTTTGATACTTTATATTACTGATAGGCATTATCTACTTGGCGTATATTACTACATAGTAGATAGTTTCACGGATCCTTAAGAGATGGAAAATCCCGTAACGTCTCTTGAGTTATTGCACGCACGTTGACACTGGATAGGAGATGTCAAACCCCGTAAACATCTCTGACGCCGTTACACTCATATTTATTTACGATTGATTTCACTTCCATAAGGATATTTTAGTCCTAACTCGAGTGTTTTGTCTTTTCATTACGCTCGGGTCAGTCCTGAGTTTTCAGATTTTTTGAAGATCTGTTCTGGAGGACGAAGACGAAGATTTGGTATACTATTACTATTATTACCCTTGCATCATGTTATCTACTGCATTATTTAATTGTTCTGTTGTATATGTATAAACTCTGATAAATGTTGTATAAATAATTGTCAAAGTATAGTAGACAGCTTCATGAACTGTTTATTTGACTATTATATTTTATCGTTCCGCTGCGAGATTCTGTGTTGTTTCATTTCCTTTATTTCTTTTCTTTTCTTTTCTTATTTACCCCAATAACTATCTGCCCTTTTGAATGGTTTGGAATCGACATGTGTATTTGATCGTCGGTTTAAACTGCCCAAAAAGGCGGGTCGTTACAACCACCATCATAACATCACCTATTGCCATCACTCCACCTCTGTCCAGATCTGAAATCTCCATGGCCGAGCTTAATATTGACCAAGCCGAGCCAAATTGTTGATAAAACTCCACAATTTTGCCTTGTCCTTTCATATACCCTATGTGTAACTCTCCTACCCTCCATATCTCATGTAGCCATGCCATATTGATGCCATACCCAAGCCAAAGCACATTATGGCCGAGCAAAAGAACCCTATGGCCGAGCAAAAGAACCCTATGGCCGAACAATGGAGTGAATAAAGCCAGGTCAAATCATTTTGTCCTTTGTTAATTTCAATTTCCAATTGTTTCTATATAGTGTTTTGTGCTAAATATATTTATGTTTTCAATGTCTTGTTTATTTGTTGTTACAAGATAATCATCTTGGCTCTCTTCACTCACTTAAATCCATAGTCGTGTTGTGCCATGCCATATCGTGCTTTCTGGAACCTATTTTGTGTGTTTTGATTTTCTAACTCCAGCGTAAAGAGGTAAGTATTTACTCATGACATCTATACTTATATAATTGTGAATTGACAACATGTGAATCTGTAGAAATTATTATATCATGTCATACCTGCCTGCGGTATGAATTATATGATGTTAACCCTATTTATAAACCTGTCATATCATCTGTTACTGCCATATGTTGCTATACTATTTATTTATATATGTTTCTCACACTGCAAGTTCCCTGTAGAATAGAATCACTATGGGTTGAAACGATACATACCCGAATGGATTTGGAATAAGAAAAAATCGTTATGGGCTGAAATGATAGGCCTGGGCGATTTATTTTATTTTATTTTACTTGGGATTGCGGGTTTGAAATGATAGAACCTGGATTTTTCATGCTAAATTACGGATTGAAATGATATATTATCTGTATCACTTGACTTAGGTTAGAAAATATTATACAGACCCGTGGTCATTATATATTTTTCTGAAAATTTTAAATTATTTTAAATTTGTATATTATGATATTTTGGTTTAAAATGATTTTATAAAGTGTTAGTGAATTTTTATAAGTTAAAAATATGATAAATAAATGAATTGTTAAGTTGAATTTGAAATATAACTTTGATATTGAAATTTGTGATTTTTAAAAAAAATGGAGTTTAAGTTAACTAAATAAAATATGATAATTGGTTTAAATTTGAATTTAAAATGACTTAATAAAGTGTAATCGACTTTTCTATGAATTAAAATGGTTAAATAAATGAATACTTAAAAATGTAATTTGAAATATAACTTGACTTGGAAATGCGAATTTGGTTTAAAATAAAAGTTAAGTTAAGAAAATAAAATGGAAATTAAGTCTATATTTTGAAATGGTAACTAAAACTTAATTATTAAGTCAAATTTTAAAATGCAAAGAATGGAAAATTTGTATGCTTGAATTTAATAAGTGAATTATTTAAAAATTTGATTTTATGTATAAATTTTACTTTATAAAAATCATAAATTAAAGAGTATTTTAAATGACCATTTTAAAATGGAAAAATATGAAAATTTATAAGTTAAAATGGTTTAAATTGGAATTTTATTATTGCTGAAATTGTATTGAAAAACTGGAAATTGAATTAACAGCATTCAGAAATGCTATCATTTCTGACGTTAACTTAAAATCTGTTGTAAAGGGTATTACAACACTTTGTAAGTGCTGTAGTTGATGCAAGTGAACTAAAAGTCTAAAATTAACTAAGGGCTGTTGCAGCACTTAGTAAGTGCTGTAGTTGCAAAACTAAAACTTGAATCTGAAATTTATAAAAGGGCTATAGTAGCACTTGATAAGTGCTGCATTTGGATGAAATGAGATTTGAATATAATTGAATTATTATAGCAGTTTTTAAATGCTGTCTTTGCTGAATTGAATTGTTTTCAAATGTAACTTACTGTAGCATTTTCTAAGTGTCGCGAAAGCTGAAATTTCACCGTTTTAATGTATTTTGGTGAATAAATAAACTCTGAAAAGGCTAAATTTTGGAAATTTAATATTTGATTTGAAGGTACAATGACCCCACCTTTTTATAGTTTAAATGAATGATTTTAAATCGAAATTATAAACCTTTTTGGAATTTTAACCACGGGCACATTTCTCTGTATTTAGATGTACACCTTCAATTTGAGAGTGTGACTTGTGGTGAGCGATTGCTGCAGCTCTGCGCTAACCTAGCCACATTAGCACTGTTATTTGCATAATTTACTTTAATATAGGCATTTTTATGATAACATTTATTAACGTTTAATTGATAGTTTAACGGATCCTCTAAGGATGGGTGATCCCAAGCATCCTTTAATTTATTGTGCATTACTACTATAGTTCACTTGAGTTGGTTTACATTGTATAAGTATGTATGTCCTAATTCGAGTGTTTTGTGTTTTACTTTACGCTCGAGTCAGCCTGAGTATTCACAGCTTTAGATTTCTCTTTTTGAAGCTAGGAATCACTGGAGATTCTGCTTATATAGTTATTCAACTGTTTCTGTTTCAATTCATCTATTTCAGCTCTTGTATTAGTGAACTTATATGCATTGAGATTTCTATTGTGTTTGTTTTCATACTGTATTATGTATTTTGTTTTGGGACTTTGTTATAGTAGTTTCAGGAACTACTATGCTATTTTTATTTCCGTTGTGATTTATTCTGATATTTCTGTGTCTGTGATTGGTTTTATTTGCTTTAAATTTTATTACAATCAGCTATTTTGAATTATTCAAGTCTGACATATGTGGATTATTGTCGATTTGAATGGTCCAAAATAGTGGGTCGTTACAGTTGGTTTCAGAGCTTTGGTTTTAGGTAAACCATAGCCCGCGGAGCAAAAACTCATTAGAGATAGGGTAGAAACACCCTAGAACGAGCGAATCAATCTCAGAATCATTTCTTTGCGAGAGAACGTATTTTCGAAATATAAAATGATTTCCAAATGATTTTAAAGGATTTTCAAAGATTATATTGGTATAATTTTTTTTCTTTCTTATTTTGAAATCAAGATTTTCTAAACTTCATTCCTTCTGTATCCACCTTGTTAGTAATCTCTTGGTTAGGATTCTTATCGATTAGGATTCCTTGAACTTTGGAACGCTCCCACTTGTTTTGAAATCTAGTCTTGTCTTCCCTATTTGCATTCCTTTGATTTTGGGGCATTTCATGACTCCACTTTGAATGACCTCTATAAAGATCGGCGATTCCGCAAATCTTTGAATGATTTGTAAAGGGGGTGAAACTCCCTAACAATCGGCATTGATTAACCGGAGATTTCTATATCCTCAGATATCGATGCTACCTATCTTCTGCTCTATCTGGATTCTAATTCTGACGATCGAATGTCGATTTGGCTTAGATTTCCGCATTGATTATATTCCTGAAGTCACGGTTGACCGGTTAAGGTCGCCCGCGATTTATAAAGGTTTATCCATATTCTATTTGGGAATTAAATTATCTCATCTTTGTTTGAGTTTATCTTCGAACTAGAATTCTATTTGATTAGAGTTCCTCTAAATTTGAATCTCTGTTTGTTTGAAATCCATCCTTGAATCATCCCTTGGAAATTTGTGTTTGGTTGAATTTTGAAATTGTGCATACATCGTAATTATTATTTTGATAAGGATGACCATATTTTATATATAAAAGTGAAATGTTTTCGATAAGGATTATATAGTTTTTAAAAAAAAAAGAGAATTTGAAGTCTCAAAAGGATTTGAAATTTTGAAAAATTTATAAGAAACTTGATTTATATAAAAATGATTTATAACCGAAGGGTTTTGAATTTGAATTTCGAGGAATCGAACTCCGGTGTTTTGAAATCGGTTCTAAGATTTTGGAAAATAGATAATAATAATATGATTTAAAGATATTTTCTGAATAAGAAACGTTTCAAATGAATTCGAATGAATTCCAATGATTTTGAAGGGATTTCAAAGAAGTTCAAGAAAATAGAAGTCCAGAACTCACTTAAGTCACTGGAGAATAATTCCGGTGATGAGTGTACGGATCATCGATATTGATTTTTGAGTTTTAGAGTAGGGTAGAGGCCACTTTAGTAGCTTTGCTATGCGAATGATTTTGTGAAACCAAATTTTGATTTCAAAATTTTGAAGGATGATTTGATTTTTGAAAGATATTTGTATGTATGTGTGTGTGTGTGTATATATATATATATATATATATATATATATATATATATATATTTGAAATGATTTAAAGTAAGCCGGTGTTCATTCCTCGAGTTTCAGATTTGTTTGGTATAACCTTATCTATTGGGATTGATTTACTGATTTGCTGCTGATTTCCAACTCTAGGATTGGAAAATTTGGTTTCTCCGACTATTTTGAATGTTCGAACACTTCCAAATCAAGGTTTAATTTTTAAAGCTAAGTAATTTTCAAAAGGTAAATTGGATTTTCCATATATGGAAATAAATAATTTAATGGTTTTAAAGGGATTAAACTTGGAAATCATTTTGGGTATGATTGATTTTGAGAAAATATTTGGTTTTGGAAATAGATTAGATAGTAAAACCCAGTATTTATATGATGGTTTTGGAAATGAATTTGTTTGACCTAAATTTTGTCTATTTGGAAACCAGGATTATTTTCTGAACATATTGTTTTGAGAAACTTTGAAACTGAATATATGTAATTTGGAAGAAATGATTTGGCGAAATCATATATGATTTTGAAACTGAAACGTTATTGAAAGGAATTGAAATTGAGAACCTTGTTTTATTAAATACTTAATTTGGGAGTTATCGAACTTATATAAAATTGATTTGTATAAATATAAAGTTGAGTTGAAAACTATCGTTTTGGAAAGGTACTCAATTTGGAAAGAGGAATCTCATATAATCGAAGTCTTTATAAGTGTGATTTGATATACTACTGATTTGGAAGGTATTCAATTTGAAAATAAAATCATATATATGATGGACTTTGTATAAGTTTGATAACTGAGGGTGATTTGAAAGGTACTATATGATACATATTTTCGAAGTAAAGAAATGGAAAGTGCCTTCTTCTTGATATCCGCTTTGTGGCCACATTGTGGATTCATTCTATCGATATTATTCTCTTTGATTTAGGTTTTCCAGATATAATACTCGAGTGTCCAGTGAATTCCATGGCGATCTCCATGGTCTTGCGAGCGCGACTACATAGCGTAATTCGCTTGGCCGAGATGGCTTACGGGTACGGATGTTTCCTGGGGGATCCAGGCGTAACCATTGTGTATCAGCGATCTATGTAGGTCGTTTTTAATAGCAAAATCCGCAGGCTGAGATAGCTTACAGGTACGGATGTTTTCTGGGGGATCCAGGCGTAACCATTGTGTATCTGCGGTCTACTAGTCATCATTGAGTAATTTGTACGGCTAGGATAGCTTACGGATACAGATGTTTCTTAGGGGATCCAGGCGTAACCATTGTGTATCTGTAATCCATGGTTAGACAATGTTTTGGCTTGGTTGTTTTGTTTGGATTGTACTTTCCATATTTGTTTTTAAATTTTTTTCAGTATTTTCACTGGGTGTTGAAACAAGTCTACTAAGTATCTGGGAATTCTAGCTTTGCGCCTGATCACACGGCCAGAGTCTGCAGGAACAAGAGTAAACTTGTTAAGACATCGAGTTATAAAATTTTTTGATAAAGTATTATGTAAAGGATATTTTGATCATTTATTTTACTTTTCCAATTAATTTAAAATGTTTTAAATATTGTTTACTTAGAACTAACAAATTTGAATCAAATGACTATTCATCACATTATAAAATGTTTAGAACGTTGTAAATAAAAAAAATTAATTGAAATTTATATGGTTATAAAATAATGGTTCATCCTTGTCTTTCAACCTACTTTCCCTTCTAGCTATTCCTACCTTCTTCCTCTTCGAGGGTCCTTTCCGCATTGTGGAAAGAGTTGGTTCTTTAGCTTATTGTTTGAATTTGCCCTAGAAGCCTTCTGGAGTGCATGATGTATTCCACGTCTCACATCTTCGCTGGTATCTTCATGACCCATCTCTTTTTGTTCAGCCTTCTGCTCTTGATTGTTTGGATATTTAGCCTAATCTGACTATCGAGAGGAAGCTACTTCGTATTGTCCATAGAGGTACAAAGCAGCTAAGAAGGAAATCTGTTAGTCTGGTCAAAGTACAGTGGAGTACTGATGATCGAGATTGTGCCTGGGAGACGAAGGAGAGCTTTCATGCTTCGAATCCGGCATTGTTTTTTTCAGGTACTATTTGCATTTTAATCTTTTGTTTTCTTATTTTTCCTTATTCGTTCTTTTCGAGGACAAAAAGATTTGAGTGAGGGAGAGTGTAACAACCAATATTTTATGATTATTTTAATTGTATATTTTATTTATTTTAATTGAAATTCCCGATTTAAAAACTTTATTTTTTTATTAAAAAGAATAAATTTTGTTATTTTAAATATAAATTTTGATTTTTATGTGAATTATAATTTCAAACATGAATAAATAGAATATTTTCTGAAAATGTGTATTTTGGTCAATATGTTCAAACTTTGACTTTTAAATTTAAAATTTTAAAATTTTAAAATTTTAATTTTATCTTTTATTATGAAAATAAATAAAATTTCAAGAATACTGCTTTTTGTTTCGTTGAAATCCGATTAATATTGTGAAAGTTATGCTTTTTACACCATTGTATGTAAAATGATTTATTTAACAATATTGTTTATTTTAATTTATATAAATAATATTTTTGTTTGTTCTACTTTGTGCATATATGTAATATGACATGTTATGTATATATTTTATTTTTAAACATTTTTAAAAGTTTAGTTATAATTTTCAAATGTTTAATTCTAGTTTCAATATAATAACTATTTTCTTTATTTACTTTTATTTGTCTTAAGAATAATTATTTATTTTCATTTTCACATTATATTTTGTTTGCCTTTTATTTTTATTTACTAAAGTTTATTAGTTTATTTTGATTTAAAAAAAATGGAAATTCAAAGAGACAAAGTCCTTTCATTTTCTTTACGTCTTTTCATTTAACCTTTGTGTTTTCATTTTCACTTGGCTTTTCATCTCCTTGCTTTTGGCCGTACACTTCTTACCTATAGCCATGTATTCTCTTTTGTTTTTCATGTGAAAAGTCTTTCTCACCTTTCTCAAAACTCATGGCCAAATATTGATAATGGCTTCTTCCTTTTTATCTCATTTTCCCTTCATTTTCTATGATTTTGCTTGCTAATTTTCAAAGCTTTGCTCGGCCTAGCCACTCCACCATCACCACTGACCACCACCTCATCATCCACGGCAGCACCATCAGCCTCTCCTCTGACCAAGACCAGGCCGTGACTTATATAGGAGGCCATCACCACAAATCCTTGCAAAACTACACAAACAAGTGCCTAGCCGACCATATTCTCACCACCACCTTCACTTTGCGCTTCGGCCACCACCCTAGAACCACCACCACCATCATAACATCACCTATGGCCATCACTCCACCTCTATCCAAATCTAAAACCTTCATGGCCGAGCTCAATATTGACCAAGCCGAGCCAAATTGTTGATAAAACTCTACTATTTTGCCTTGTCCTTTCATATACCCTATGTGTAACTCTCCTACCCTCCACATCTCATGTAGCCGTGCCATATTGATGCCATACCCAAGCCAAAGCACATCATGGCCGAGCAAAAGAACCCTATGGACGAGCATTGGAGTGATTAATGCAAGGTCAAATCATTTTATCCTTTGTTAACATTAGTTTCCAATTGTTTCTATATATTGTTTTGTGTTAAATATATTTATGTTTCCAATGTCTTATTTATTTGTTATTACAAAATAATCATCTTGGCTCTCTTCACTCACTTGAATCCATAGTCGTGCTGTGTCGTGCTGTATCGTGCTTTCTGGAATCTATTTTGTGTGTTTTGATTTGCTAACTCTGGCGTAAAGAGGTGAGTATTCACACATGATATCTATACTTATATAATTGTGAATTGACAACATGTGAATCTGTAGAAATTATTATAACACGTTATACCTACCTGTGATATGAATTATATGATGTTAACCCTATTTATAAACCTATCATATCATCTGTTACTGCCATATGTTGCTGTACTATTTATCTATATCTGTTTCTCACACTACAAACTACCTGTGGAATAGAATCACTATGGGTTGAAATGATACATACCCGAACGGACTTTAGAATAAGGAAAAATTGTTATGGGCTGAAATAATAGGCCTGAGCGATTGTTTTATTTTATTTTACTTGGGATTGCGGGTTTGAAATGATAAAACCCAGATTTTTCTTTGTGAATTACGGATTGAAATGATATATTATCCGTATCACTTGACTTAGGTTAGATAATATTATACGAACCCATGGTCATTGTATATTTTTCTAGAATTTTTAAATTATTTTAAATTTTTATATTATGATATTTTGATTTAAATTTGATTTAAAATGGTTTTATAAAATAATAGTGGTTTTTTGATATGTTAAAAATATGATTAATAAATGAATGGTTAACATGAATTTGAAATATAACTTTGATATTGAAATTTGTGATTTTGTTTAAAAATGGAGTTCAAGTTAAGTAAATAAAATATGATAATTGGTTTAAATTTGAATTTAAAATGACTTAATAAAGTGTTATTGATTTTTTATTGAATTAAAATGGTTAAATAAATGAATACTTAAAATTGTAATTTGAAATATAACTTGACTTGGAAAATGTAAATTTGGTTTAAAATAAAAGTTAAGTTAAGAAAACAAAATGGAAATTAAGTTTATATTTTGAAATGGTAACTAAAACTTAATTATTAAGTTAATTTCTAAAATGCAAAGAATGGAAAATTTGTATTATTGAATTTAATAAGTGAATTATTTAAAAAATTGATTTTATGTATAAATTTTACTTTAAAAAATCATACATTAAAGGGTATTTTAAATGACCATTTTAAAGTGGAAAATATGAATTTTTTTAAGTTAAAATGGTTTAAATTGGAATTTTATTATTGCTGAAATTGTATTGAAAAGCTGAAAATTGAATTAACAGCATTCAGAAATGCTATCATTTCTGAAGTTAACTTAAAATCTGTTATAAAGGATATTACAGCCCTTTGTAAGTGCTGTACTTGATGCAAGTGAACTAAAAGACTAAAATTTACTAAGGGCTATTGCAGCACTTGGTAAGTGCTGTAATTGTAGAACTAAAACTTGAATCTGAAATGTATAAAAAGAGCTACAGTAGCACTTGATAAGTGCTGCAGTTGGTTGAAATGAGATTTGAATATAACTGAACTATTACAGTAGTTTTTAAATGCTGTCTTTGCTGAATTGAATTGTTTTCAAATGTAACTTACTGTAGCATTTTCTAAGTGCCGCGAAAGCTGAAATTTCACTATTTTAATGTATTTAGGTGAATAAATGAACTCTGAAAAGGCTAAAATTTTGGAAATTTAATATTTGATTTGAAGGTAAAATGATTTCGCCTTTTATAGTTTAAATGAATGATTTTAATTCGAAATTATAAACCTTTTTGGAATTTTAACCACGGATACACTTCTCTTTATGCCTTGTGATTTTGGATGTACACCTTCAATTTGAGAGTGTGACTAGTGGTGAGCGATTGCTACAGCTCTGCGCTACCCTAGCCACATTAGCACTATTATTTGCATAATTTACCTTTATAGGCATTTTTATGATAACATTTATTACTGTTTAATCGATAGTTTAACGAATCCTTAGAGGATGGTCGATCCTAAGAATCCTTTAAGTTATTTAGCATTGCTACTACAGTTCACTGGAGTTGGTTTGCATTATATAAGTATGTATGTCCTGACTCGAGTGTTTTGTGTTTTACTTTACGCTCGGGTCAACCTGAGTATTCACAGCTTTGGATTTCTCTTTCTGGAGCTAGGAATCGCTGGAGACTCTGCTTATCTAGTTATACATCTATTTCTGTTTCAGTTCATCTATTTCGGCTCTTGCATTAGTGAACTTATATGTATTTGGGATTTCTATTGTGTTTGTTTTCAGACCGATATTATGTATTTTGTTTTGAGACTTTGTTATAGTAGCTTCATGAACTACTATGGTATTTTTATTTCGACTGCGAGTTATTCTGATATTTCTGTATCTGTGATTGGTTTTATTTGCTCCAAATTTTATTACAATCTGCTATTTTGAATTATTCAAGTCTGACATATGTGGATTATTGTCGATTTGAATGGTCCAAAATAGTGGGTCGTTAAGTAGGAACTACAAAGTAAGCTCGGCTACAAACATCCAAGAAATCAATTGGATGAAACAGTCATTTATCAAGTCTTTAGAGTAAACAACCCAGTGAAGTAAGGGGCATGCACACCAAAATTTAATTGAAAGGAAAACTACTCCATGATACTGTTACACCGAACAGAGAATTTTGGCAATGACAATGGTATAGTTATAAAACTGAAAAAATGCATAGATAATGTGTGAGATCAAGGAAATAAAGGCATTGTATACCACAAAACATGGCACGGTAATATGAAGTATAGAAATTGCAGAACAAGCAATCGTGTCATGTGCGCACAAAAGTGGTATAAAAACAAGATAAGTATGTGATAGATGAGAAAGAACACAGAAGGGATAGTAGTAGAAACATTAATCTTTTCATTTCTCATAGAATTTTTTGTATAATGTCAAAATGTGGGGGCCATACCCACACAATATCGGCCAACAAAAAGAAAACCACATATGCTACAACAACAAAAGCGATGAGTATAGGCTCTACACTTGTATATGATGCATGTCGAACAAATCAAAATGCTACAAAATCTGGTTCCATCGTCACTCGAGCCCGTCTGTGCTTCTTATCACCACTTCCTTTCCCGCCATTGGTCAGAAGTTTTCCCTTCTCCTTGAAATCCCTACCGGGAGTCGTATCGCTGCCAGAGATATCAATTATAGGCTCTGTGCCCATGTCTCCTTCTTGTTCTTTGACGCCTTCGGCTTTGGTCTTCCACTTGCGGGATTTGCGGGAGCTCCTCGAAGACTTTTTCTCCTCTACCTTTTCCTTCTTAGCTGCCACCAACTGCTGCATAGTTTTACCTGGTTGACTAGCTTGGTCTGTCTGCTCTCGAATGTTAGCTGTTTTTAAATCGCCCTCTAGAGATATGGAGGGGTTCTCCAGGCCTTGCAACACAGCGATCTTCTCAGATTCCGGCCTTGGTTGCAACCCAGACACGGGCGTCGCAATCGAAGCAGCTACTGAAACAAGAGTTGAAGTAGTCGAAATAGCAGTAGGCCCTAGGATTGGAGAAATTGGCAATTTGACAAGTAAAGAGACGGACTTATTAGATCAAACAGGAAAGCATTCAGTTCATCTTGCACTTGCGGCGTGAACTGGAAGTCCTCAAAATTGGAAGAAATGAGAATGTTACCTGCATCAGAAGTGTGACCATGAATATCAACCTTGTACCGCCCAACCGTTTCCTTCTTTTGATGGTTGCATAATCTTAGGAGAATTTGTAGTACAACCCAAGGCTTGAAGTGGTGAATAACAAAGTAGTGCTAGTTAAAGCCGGAAAGATTTTGGTCTGATCATGAGGCTGCTTAAATGATTCCCAAGCCTAGAACTGAAGGTTCTTATGGCTCTTTAGCAGCTGTAGCCATAACAACATTGGCAGCTACTCGCTCCCCCAACCTGAATATATTCTTGGCCCTCTACTGAATCCCTCTTTGATTTTTCGTTTAGGTAGGCGTTCCAGCTCTTGTTCAGTGTACGCATCTCCGTCTTCTCGAAAATGGGACATGATTTCTTCCTAAAACACAACAAGAGTACGCGGAAAGTTGGGGCCCATATGAGAGAGACTTCCGTGATGCAACGGGGAGTTGATGTAGAAGTTCAATATGGTGTTATCAATCGTCGCCATCTTCCTTTTGAAGGTATCTTGCAGCTCCAAGTAGTCCATTGTCACAACGACTTTCTCAACTTTGATGTTGATCTTTTCAATGTCGAATTGCGAAACTTTTTCTTGAAGCAAAGCAAACACTTGAACCTAATTAGAGATGAATTATCTCGAGATTCCATCATTCACGCATAACCAGCAAATGTTTTCTTATGAGCTTCGACGGTTTCAACATGACTTGCAGTGGTTCTCTTTTGAGCTTCGATCTCTTATCTCGAATTTCAAGCTCCTATTTCAGCTAGACTTCATCAACATAGGCTTTCTTGATTTCATCTCTGAACACAGTTTCAATTTTGGCATGAGCCTCCTTCAATTCTTTTAACAAACTAACGTTATTCTTACTACCTTGAATAACATCATCTCTCTCTTTTGTCAATTGATCAATTATGGCATCACGTTCCATCAGCATCCTTTCATAATCATCATTTTCTGACTCAAAAGAAAGAATCTATTGATTGTTATTACGGTTTGTGCAAGTTAGCTACTTGTATAATTTCTCCAATCCTTCAGCTTGATCCAAGTTACTCTGAATCATATGGAGATGGGGTACATGAGAATCCTTACGAAACAGATGCAAGTCATTATCAAATTTAACTCTCTTTAAGAACCAGCCAGCGAATGGGGCTTCAAGTTTAGGTGGACCAAACGGGAGAATATAAGCAGGCCTCCTACGAGGGCATGAAAAACCAAAAGCAGACACAACATGAGTTGATGGAGCGAACGGAATAGTAGAAGTCGGAACCTCAATTTCGATAGAAACTGGAGCCGAGGCAGATGTACGGTGCATGAAAGGATGAGGATCATGATCCACTTTCAACTTTTTGGATGGCTCTTACCGATCATTGGGAGTCTTCCTCTTCTCATAGCGAACCCTATGAGCTTCTTTTGTAACGACCCAGGATTTTTGACATCCCGAGTTGAGAATATTAACTTATTATATTCAATAATATTGTATTTTAATATACAATATTCCCAATAATCAGTAATTAATAACTGTATACAATTTTTCGAAACTAGTATAATTTGAATTTTCAGATCTATATTAAAATACAGATTGATTAAATGGAATTTCTTATATATGTATATTTTGTTTTAGATAAAATATGTGTATTTTGTTCTATTCTAAAGATAAAATATAATAGAGAATTAAATTAATTGGAATAATCAAATGCATATATTTTTCATACAGGGATAATAAATTTATATGTATATAAAATTTTGGATAGAAATTGATAATGAAGTAGAAAAGATTTTTTTTGATTTTGGGTATATAAACAATGTTTTTTATATTAAATAAAAAGAGTTTAAGTTGGAAGCTTCTAATGTAATAATATATATACATCTTGAATAAGAAAAGTTATATATATGTATGATAAGTTAAATAGGAAAATTTATATAATATTTAAATAGATAAAAATGTTATAAATAAATTTATGTGTATAAGAATCACTTAAGTATAAATAAGAGAAAACTATATATACATAGATAACTAATGAATTTAGTTTATTTGGAAGCAATATATTTCTATACTATAAATGAAAAGATGTATATATGGATACATATATACATGAATGCTCAAAAATAGTTTTTTTACATCTTATAGTCCTTATAATACATATGAATATTGGATGTTTAATATTGAGTGTTATTTGTTTTATTTAGGTAACATATGTATATAAAGGTGTATTAATTAAAAAGTGTTATTTTAATGTACTAGTCTCTCACCTTTATTTTAAAAATGTATGAGGGACAAATGCAAATACAACTTAGTCAAAAGCAAAGATAATTTTAAACTACTTTGTAGTCTTTGTTTAAGTAACATATATATTTTTATAGGATATATACCAAGAAGTATTATTCTAATCTAGTTTCTTATTTTTGTTTTAAAATATATAAAGTGTGCTGAAACAAATGAAAACACTAATATATATATATATAGGCTATCTATTTTCGTAAGTGCGCTAACATATACTTTAAAATATTTTATGGTTTATATAAATATATAATAATAGGAATGTTGCAAGTCATTTACTGTTAAGTGAGAAACAGGTTAACTAAAAACCAAAGAAAAAAGAAGCAAAAACATTTTTTAATTAAGTAAAAACGATAGGTAATAAGTGATAAATCTTTAATCAGTAAACACATTTACATCAGGCATAAGTTACCCGATCAAACTTAACATAATCATTTTATTTTCTTTTCAAATTTCCTCTCAGCAAAGACAATATCATTTGAGACACCAAAATAGTCATTTTTGTCGATCTTCTATTGATTGCAGGCATGTATATATATGTGAACATTTAAGATCAATGTTGTTGTTTTAAAGATTTAATCCTGTAACTAAACAAAAAAAAAATATAGCCACTATTCAAATTTTAAGCCATAGCAAACAAATTTGAAAGAAAAAGAAGAAGGCACCCTGTAACCAAGTCTGGTGATCTCGTTTAATTCAAACCCAGGAGCATCTCTCTTTTAAATTCAAATCACCAGGAAATTTTCAAAAGCAAGTTCAAGTTTTCAGATTTAAAGATTTCAAATTTCAACTTTAAAGCCTTTGGAATCTAGATGTTCGAGGTGAGAAACATAAATTTTAACCTGGAAATTTAATCGTGTTGTTAACTATAACATATTATTCATCTTAGTAATTCAAAAATCTATATCTCATCACCAAGTTCATATTGCATGTTGATGTAAACTAAGAAAACGTCTATTTTCTAGTATAGTTTTTGTTAAAAATAGTTTGTGTACAAATTATGCTTTGTAGTTCGATAATGATTAATTTTACAGTAAACAATCCAACTTCGGTGAAAATTTAATGCTTTTAACTCAAGAATTCAAGCATGCAGTCTTGATTCTTGTGTGAAATATGAATTTTAGTGGTAAGATTGTAATTTTTAGTAATCTATATTTCGAGAAATAGGTAGATGAACGGTTTCCGTTCAAAAATTAATTTCTGATGATCTCATCGTCGAGAGATGACGCGACTTTGACTGGAGGGAGCAGGTGGACATTGGAGAGGTGTCAACAATGGCAAAATTTGGGTTTTGGGTTGGGATTGGTTGATCGAGTGGGCTTTAGGGTTTTGGGAAGTTTTTTGGGTGTTCGACGAACGCGAGTGAACTGGGAAGTGATAGGCGACCAGAGTTCGAGGAATTTGGCACGAAGGTGACTGCATGTATGGGCTTTCGATCGAGGTAGGTGGCGTGTGAAGTAGTGGTCGAATGTGTGTGCAGTAGGTTGTTTTGTGGTGGTTGTTTGATTTCTGGTTTTGGAATTAGGTGGAGCTGAAGATCGATTTTCGATCGGAGTCGATGTCAACATCGGCGTCGTGGCAAACCGAGTCTAGGGACGAAGGGAAACTAATCGGCGACGGCGCGGAGGTGTAATGGCCAGTGAAGTGGGTGTGCACATGCACATTCGTCACCATATACAAGTGATCCAGGCTTAGAGCAATGTTCTCGTGTTTTTTGTATGTGTGATCAGCGTGGTCTTGAGCTGTATCAAAGTAGTGTTCGAATTCAATCGAAGCTCGGTTTTTTTTCGCAGTCGATCGTGGTTAATTGTGATTCCTGATGTTGGAACAGGAGCTAGAAGATAAGAAGAAGAGGAGTAGATAAGGGATGAAGTTTGGGTTGGAATGTGATGTTGGGCTTCGGTCCAATTGAGTTTTGAAATGTCGTTTTTTTATTTGGTATCGGGTTTGTGTTTTAGTTTTGGGCTTTAGGTTTATGCAATTAAAACAGGTATTTGGGTTGTTTCCTTGCATTTTTGTTTGGGCTTCGACCTGTGAGACTTTGTTTATTTTAAAATCAGGAGTTATTAACAAAAGAAATTTGTTTAAAGTCAAAAGAAAATCCATAACAAATTGTCTTTACAACTTTATAACTGGCATATTAAGTTAAAACAATTTTTTTAAAACCAATTTTTCTTTGAAATAAATGTTTATTTAAAGTTTTATATAGACAAAGAAAATTTTGAAGAAAATAAACCTAATTTACATTAAAATTCTTATTTTAATTTAGGTCATTTAAATAAGTTATTTTATCATAAAGTAGTCAAGTTTTTTTAAAATAATTTTATTATTAATGCTGGAGTTTCATTTGAATAATTTGAGTAAAATTTAGTAGATAATTAAGTAAATAAATTTTTTATACTTTGGAATGAATACAAGTTCTTACGTGATATTATTTATTTCCAAATGTTAAATAAAATAAGTGTTATTAAAGAGATGGGTTGTATCGACGGATATTACGCCGTCATACGATCCATTGTGAAATTAAATAAGTGAAATTTTACAAACCTCTAACAGATAGAATTTAATTACTCCTTTGGGAATTAATGCACTTGTATAATTTTATACGACTAATCTGTTAAGAGATTCCCACACTGAATAGATGTGTTATTTATAGATTATTCCAACTATTGACATCTGGATAGCGGAAATAGACACCATTCCGCTAAATAGTTAATTTAAATCCTGTGGGTAGTCTAAGCCAACGATCTGATATTATCTATGTAATTGTTTACTAGAAATGTTAATCTCTGATCTGCTTATTCATGCATACATTTATTTATTTGTCTGTAAATTATATTTGAGAATATAATGTGAATCGATCTATAGAAGCTGATCGATTTTGAGTATCTGCATTGACTGTGAATTGTAGATTGATAAGTACCGTTGAGACTGATAAGCCTTATTATGTTTGGATTGATTTTGAACCTAGTTTTTTTCTTAAAATAAATATTATTTTTAATAATTTTTTTAAAGGAATTGATAAATATTTTGGAAATATCAATAGTAGTTTATTATTATTTTTGGAAATCTTTATAAAGGTATAATTTTTATAAGTTTGTATTATTTAAACTATTTCAAGTATAAAACCTATTTTTTTAGTAATTATTTAAAAGGTAAATTTATATTAAAGTATCATTATGTATATTTTCTTTAATATAATCTATTAAATACAAGTGTTGTTTAAAATAATATACTATAGTAAACTTTTATAAAGAGTATTGTTATTTAATAAACTTAATAAATGTATTTGGAAATTTTATAGGTATGATTTGGAAGAAATTATTTTAAATATATATTTACCCAGTAAAATAAGCTTTCTTAGTAAATTTTAATATGTTGGGATTTTTTAAATGAACATGGCTTAATGGTTGCAACGGAAAATAACTTGGTTGAATTGATTGATTGTTTTGATAGTTAAATAACTAACTATCAAATATGGACCAAACTTAACTTTGGAAATATTTAGAGGAAACTCGAAAATTAAATGGTAGGGCTACCGTTCGAGGTGCTATACCGTACGTATAAACTTGTTTGTTCTCTAGGATGAATTATGTAACGACCCACTATTTTGGACAATTCAAATCGACAATAATCCACACATGTCAGACTTGAATAATCCAAAATAACATATTGTAACAAAATTTGGAGAAAATAAAATCATTCACAGAATTAAAGACACAGATATATCAGAATACTTGCAGCGGAAATAAAATACCATAGTAGTTTATGAAGCTACTATATACATACTCTCAAAGCATATAAAAAATCTCATAGTAAAATAGATACAATAGGAGTCAGGATACATGAATAACAATACAGAGATAGATACCGAATAGGAACTAACTGGAAGAAGTAGACGAATAGCTAGACAGATAAGCTCCAGCAAAACTCTAGCTCCAAAAGGTGAATCCAAAGCTGTGTTTCTCAGGCAGACCCGAGAGTAAAGTAAAACACAAACACTCAAGTCAGGACATACATACTTATACAATGTAAACCAACTCAAGTGAACTGTAATAGCAATGCACAATAACTTAAAGAATGCTTGGGATCGTCCATCCTTTAAGGATCAGTCAAACCATCAATTAAGTAGTAATAAACACGATCCTAGAAATATCCATATTAATGCAAATAATAGTGTTATTGTGACTAGGGTAGCGTAGAGCTGCAGTAACCGCTCACCTCTAACCACACTCTTAAAATCAAAGGTGTGCATCAAATAATCACAAGGAAATCACATGACACACAAAGCAGTGTACCAGCGGATATAAATTTCAAAATGATTTATAATTTTGAATTAAAATCATTCATTTAACCATAAAAAGGTGGAGTCATTATACCTTCAAATAAAACATTAAATTCCCAAAATTTTAGCATTTTCAAAGTTCATTTACTCACTTAAGTACATTAAAACAGTAAAATTTCAGCTTTCGTAGCATTTAGAAAATGCTACGATAAGTTACATTTGAAAACAATTTAATTCAGTAAAGACAGTATTTAAACTTCAATTTAAACCATTTTAACTTATGAAAATCATATTTTTTCCACTCCAAAAATGTTTATTTAAATACCCTTTAACTTTTGATTTTTATAACGTAAAATTTATATCGATTTTTTCTTAATAATTCACTTATTAAATTCAAGTGCACAATTTTCTATTCTTTACATTTTATTTATTTATTTATTTTTAACTTGACACTGAAATTTAATTACCATTTAAAATATAAACTTAATTTCCTTTTTTCTACTTAACTTACTTTTATTGTTAAACCAAATTTCACATTTCCAAGTCAAGTTATTCCAAAATTTCCATTTAACTATCCATTTATTTAACATTTTAAACTAAATACATAATTTAAAAATACACTGTAAGTTGCTTAACTTTATTTTACAAATAACTTGATATTTTCTTTTACTTTATATTTATCCAATTCATACATCAATTATATTAATTACTAAGTTAAGCTTATAATTCCATTTTTACTTAATTTCCCATTATTAATTTAAATCAAATTTTCACACTACAACTCAAACCATCTATTAACTTATAACATTTAACTATTCAGAAAATCACTTCTTAACCGTTTAAATCCAATCTAACTCAAATTTGATATATATTTTTTTCTTTCATTTACAATACATGAAATTTATAGAAATCAAATTTGAAATCAACCACGGGTCCGGATAATATTTCACACCTAAATCAAGTGATACGGAAATTATCGTTTAAATCCGTAAATAGTAAAATTTTGGGTTTTGATTATTTCAAACCCGAAATCCCTAGACATATACAAATAAATAAAAATCACTCAGGCCTATCATTTCAGTCCATAATGATTTTCCCTATTCTAAAGTCCGTTCAGGTATGTATCATTTCAATCCATAGTGATTCTATTCTACAGGGAACTTGCAGTGTGAGAAACAGAAATAAATAAACAATACAAAAGAATAGAATATAATAGATGATGCGAAAAGTTAATAACAGCGTTTAACATCATATAAATGATATCACATGCAGGTATAACATAATATAAAAGTTTCTACACATTCACTTGGTGTCACTTCACAATTATATAGGCATATATATCATGTGTGAATTACTCACCTCTTTAAAGCTGGAGTTCGTAAACAACACACACAAAAGAGAATCCGAAAAGCATGATAGCACGATTTGATTCAAGTGGGAAGAGAGCCAAGATGTATATCTTGTATATAACAATAAAACAAGAGCATACATAAATATAAATACCATACTAAAATTATTGAAACAAATTGAAATAGAGATAAACAAAGACATCACCAAGTTTCAAACAAGTTTTGCTTGCTCTTGACTCAACATGTGCTCGGCCTTAGGGCTAAATTGGTTCAGCCATGACATGTTTCAGGTGGTAAAGGATCAGGTTTGGACTAAAAATAACAAGGCTTGGTCAAGGATGAGAGGGTTTGGAAGTTACAAAGTGTGGAAGGTCAAAAGGCAAAGCTAGAAAGGGTTTTGGTTCAACTTGGGCTCGGTCAAAGCCATATTTGGGCTCATCAAGAGGCTATTATAGGTCAGGTCAGAGGTTAGTAATGGTGTTTGGAGGTGGTGCTTGATGGTGGTGGTGGTTAAGGAGGTGGCTATGGCAAGCAATGAAGGTGGTGTTGCATATTGGGCTCGGTTAGCATGGTTTTGTGGAGTTTTTGTGAAGTTTTGTTCAAGGGGAGGCCATGACACTTTCAGGTCAGAGGAGTATGGTGCTTAGGCCGTGGATTAGATGGGGAAGAAGTGGTGGTGGTCGGTGGAGGTGATTGTGAAGGAGTTAGGCCGAGAACCATATGTGAAGATCAAGCAAAATCAAGTGAAAAACAAGGCAAAACAAAGAAGAAAAATGGAGAAAAGAGAAAGAAGCCATTACCTTTCTCTTCAGATCTGAAAATGGCGTGTATGATGAATGAGAAAGAGATGTTTTCTTTCACGTAATAAATAAAATACGCGGCTAGGGATCAAAGAAATAAACGGCAAAATATGGATGATTTATGGTATGAAATTAATGGATGGAATGATAAAGAGGCAATAAATCAAACGTACGCATGCCTTTAATAAAAAATAAGTAACGTATTTGATTTGTTTCCCATCTATTTAACAAAATATATGCTAAAGAAATAATTCAACAAATACACACCGTTTATATAAACACTATATAAATAAAGAAGAAAACGGTTATAGAAACATGTAAATTAATTGCTATTTACGTCTTTGTATGTTACTTAATTTTCAAAGTATATATCCAAATTAAATGAAACAAAAACGGACAAATGTTGTAAATATGTACATAGCATGTAATGTTACGTACATACATACATATACATACATACATACATACATACATACATACATACATAGATATATATATGTGTATATACATATATATGCAATTATAACATGATATATCAACCAAAAATATTACTTATATTAATTAAAATAGACATTTAAAGGTATGCCTTCTAAAACAATAACGTGTGTATATATATATATATATATTTGAGATTTCTTTCCAAGAAATAAATAGGGATCTAAATACTTATCCATTAAATTACTAGATGAATGCATAAATAAGAAAAATAAGGTAGAGATAGATGTTATGAAGAATAAATAAACAGTTTTAGGAAAAGTAGGAAATAAATAAAGAAAATACTTTATTTAGTGAAAACTAGAATTAAAAATTGAAAACAATATACAATCAACATTTGAAAATTATAACTATACTTTAAAAATGTTTTAAAAATAAAATATATGCAAAACATATCATGTTACACAAATTAGAACATGATGTTACAAACAAAAATATTATTTATATATATTCAAATAAATAAATTTGTTAAATAAAACAATTTACACACAATATTCTAAAAAGCATAACTTTAACATTAATCCGATTTCAACGAGATGAAAAGCAGTTTTCTTGAAATTAAATATATTTCATAATAAAAGATAAAATTCAAAAATTCAAAAATTAAAATCTTAAATTTAAAAGTCAAAGTTTGACGACCATTTTGACCAAAAATCCACTTTTTTGGAAATATTCCATTTATTCAGGTTTGGAATTATAATTCACACAAAAATCAATATTTATATTTAAAATAACAAAATTTATTCATTTTAAATAAATAAAATAAAGTTTTTAAATCAGGAAATTAAAATAATTAAAATATACAATTAAAGTATTTACAAAGAAAACAGGGTTGTTACACTCTCCCTCACTCAAATCTTTTTGACCTCAAAAAGGAACGAGGTACGGGAAAACACAGAAAAAAAATAGAATGAAATAGGACTAAGACAAGATGACTAGAAGATTAAAATTATACCTGATAACTGTTGTTATAGGTAAGTTTAACAAGGTGGAGAATAGGAATAGCTGGAAGGGAAATAGGTGGATAGGAATATCTAGGAAGGAAAATAGTTTGAAAGTTAAGGACAAACCATTATTTTAAAGCTATATAAATTTCAATTATTTGGAAGGGTAAAATAAATGATCCAAATATCATTTATATAATACTTTATCAAAATATTTTTATAACTCGATGTCTTAACAAGTTTATCCTCGATCCCGTAGACTCTGGTAGTGCGTTGATCAGGCGCAAAGCTAGAATTCTTTAGGTACTTAGTAGACTTGTTTCAACACCCAGTGAAAATACTTGAAAAACTTTTAAAAATAGATATGGAAAGTACAATCCAAACAAAACAACCAAACCAAATCCTTTGTCTAACCTCGGTTCGCAGATACACAATGGTTACGCCTGGATCCCCCAGGAAACAATCCATATCCATAAGCTTTCTCAGCCCTGCGAGTTACGCCATGATGATTAGTAGACTGCAGGATACACAATGATTACCCTGGATCCCCCATGAAACAATCCGTACCCCTAGGCCATCTCAGCCAGGCAGATTTCACTACTAATGCGACCTACATAGTTCATAGGATACACAATGATTACGCCTGGATCCCTCAGGAAACAATCCGTACCCCTAGGCCAGCTAAGCCAGGTGATTGCGTTATGCAGTCGCGCTCAAAAGAAAAACCATGGAGATCGCCATGGTGGGACACTTGAGTATCACATCCGAAAAACCAAAATCAGAGAGAATAATAATAGAATGAATCCACAATGTGGCCACAGAACGGATATCAAGTAGAAGGCACTTCCCATATCTATACTTCGAAAATATATATCATATAGTACCTTTTCAAATCACTTTCAAATATCACACTTATATAAAGTCCATTATATAGGATTTCATTTTCAAATCGAATAGTTTCCAAAATCAATAGTATGTCAAATCATACTTGTATAGACTTTGATTATATAAGATTTCTCTTTCCAAATTGAGTACCCTTCAAATCAATAGTTTTCAAATCAACTTCATACTTATACAAATCCATTTTATATAAGTTCGACCACTCTTGTGACGACCCGGAATTTTTAAACATTTGAAATCGGGATATTTAATGGATTTTAAATATTTAAAAGTTAATATGTAACTTAAATTTCAAATATCACCGTTATGTGGAAATTTAATTATTAAATTTAATTATTGGTATTTGGGTAAGATGTTGAATCTGGAATTTTAAGCCTGATAAAAATAATTTAAGGGTTTGTAAAATTTATATCGATAGTACTGAAAATAGTAAAAGTGTTAAAATTGAATTTGGAAGTGTTTTGTTCAGTTTTGAATTTATATCGTTTAAATTGAATTTAAAAATTGTCTTCCGAGGCACAATCTCGGATTTCGACGAAGCCCGTTTCATTAGATCCATAATATTATATTATTATCGAATTTCAATTTTCGTAATTTTTGGAGTTGTCGTGTGATCGTACAGTAGATTAACGCATTGTAGTTTATATCGTAAATTCAAATCTAATTAAATATATATATATATATATATATATATATATATATATATATATATATATATATATTTATACTAGTCAGCGTCAGCCGAATTTCCATCACACCTCAACTTTTCGAATCACTGTAGCAAAGCGTCTTCAACACACCTCTCTCCCTGATAAAAGCATGCATACCTTTTCTCTAAAGATTTATAGCTAAAACGATTTAATGGAAGAACGAATCCTTTTACTCCTCTCTTCAGCTTAACATGACCGCGTCCCTTCTCTCCTCTAAATTGAACGAGATTCATTCACCTCAAAAAGACAAAAGAAAGTATAAACTCATTTAAATCTATGGACGAGCTCGATCTCCCTCTTCCAGTCGAGGACGCGCAAATCAAAAAAAAAAGAAATACTATTCAATCTCCCCATCGTTCGACATAGAGTGGGGATGGGGAATCGAACAATTAGTGCTTCGCACCGCACGCGTAGGCATGGAGTTGCGGCTTAGGGTTCATCGATTTAGGGTGTAGATTTGGGTGAGCTTCGATTTTTTGAACCAAACTTGCGATTTGGTCTCGTGGCTAGCTGTTGGCAACGTGATGATGTGAGTGCGAGCTGGTACACGTGATTTTTGGCCGAAGTCATGTAGCCGTGGGTTAGGTAGAGCAACGATGTCGCTCGACAATAAGGTGAGGTTTATCTATTTTTCCATTTAACTTGTAGATTAGAAGGGTTTATATCTACAGTAAAGAAATCTGATGTATTATGCAGTTCTAAATTTTAAGTTAATCGTAATATAAGCAGAAACATAATATATATATATATATATATATATATATATATATATATAAATATTTATTGCAGGTATTCGATTAAATTTGATTTAACATATTCACATATTAGAAGAATATAGTTTTCAAGTGAGGAACAAAGCATACCCATTTAATTTACTAGTTTATTTTTAAAAAATAATGGATTTTAGAAATTTACTTGATTGTTTACTCATTTAATTTATCTTAGTTACTAAAAGAATTTTTGAAAGGGAAGTTATCAGTTTAAACTAAATTTCTTAGTCAATTAAATTAATAAATGGTAATAAATTGTTTGGTTAATTCAAATAGTAATAAATCGTTAATTGTTTTACAAGGTCTAAGAATCGAGGAACAAGCTAAAATGGAAATGAATGTGAATGGACTGTAAATTAATGTAAAAGTTGAGTTAATCTCACTCATCTGGTTTAATTTAAATTTAAACGGTTAAATTTAAATATCTGGTTGAATGTTTGGATTGATTGGATGTGCAATATTATATATAATAGTATATAATATATCTTGGAATGATTAATTTCCCGCATTATATAGCGGATGAGACCCTATGCGCCGCATAATAGCGGATGATATTTTATTTAAAACCCATATACCGCGATATTCCACCTCGAAGTGGAATTGGTATTTAAAGTTGTGCCAACATCTGTGGATGCAGGAAAACATGTCGGAGGGATCCAACTGGATTCCTCAAAATTATTTATATTGTTTAATATTCTTTGTTATGAATATTCGATATTCTATGATGAATATTATTGATAATTGGGATATTGAATGTTATGGTTTACTTGAATATATTTTGGTATGCGGAGTTATCAAAATATATAGAAGTGGATTTTTGAAAATAAAGGAAGAGAATTTTTAAGTGAAATAATTATAGAGAATTTAAATAAATTAAGAATGAACAGGATAAGAATAATCGTGATTTTAAAATTCTAATAAATAAATTCTGTATATGAAGAGTGAATTTTGAATAAACAGGAAAATAATGAATTTTAAACTTCCGTGTTATTATTTAAAAGAATAAAGCATTTATTTTAAATTTAAGATTTAAATTATTGAAAAGAATAAGGAACTGAAATTGGTATGTTTCAGTTAAAAGATTTAAAATCAAAATGAAAGAAAAATAAATGAATAAAGTCTACAAATTGATGGATTTTGAAATGAATTGAGTAAGAAAAGAAATTTATTTCAAATTGGGTGAATTGGAAATCAATTTGGAAAATTGATTTAAGTGATTGAAATTGGAAATTCTCCATAGATAACCAAGTACGTTTCCAAAGTAAATTTTTAAGTATAAGTTAACAGTTTTAAAGTTGTTTTAAAAAGCAAGTTTTGGAAAATTTATTATTTCTAAAATATTTAAATTCTAAAGTAAGTATTTCCTTTTAATCTACTGGTATTTGTTTTAAAAGAGAAAATCTAGTTTTATATTTTATAAAAGTATCCTCATTTTAAATATCCTAAAGTATATATTTTTAATAAATCATTGAAGTAGTTTTTAATTTAAATATTTGAAAGTATATTTTCTAATAAAGTGTTTTTAAAACTGTTCTAAAATCTAAGTGTTTGTACTTGATGATTTCAGTGGAAATAGAAAATATTTGGGAAAGTTTATGCTGTAAAAGGAAGGTAATTTGAAACCGATTTCAAAAGGGTTGAAAGTGGAAATTTATCTGGTGAAGATATTTTGAGAATAATAAATAATTTGGAAGAATTATTTATGTTGATGGATGTTGTGAATATTAATTGATAGTTAAATCACCGACTATCAATATTGGCCAATGCGTTGATCGTTTCGAATAGACTGAGATCGGGATTAATTTCTCGAAAACCACTTCGATCCGGTTTGTACGTTTTCGTGGGAAAAACGAGTTTAGAGTCGAAGATGGTGCAGTGAAGTGCAAGGGCTAGTCGCTACTAATCCTGAGGATATTTCCAAAATGGATGTAGTAGGAATAGTGCCTTCGGTTCCGTTCGAACCCGGGACGGACTTGTATGGATGAATGCTTTGGAAACGTCGTCAGGTTGACGATGGGCATTCTAGGTGAAACGATCTAAAAGATAACGCTTGGCCTCAAGCCTCATCAACCGGGAATGGCTGAAAATTAGGGGTTATGCAACAAGGCTAGGTGGGTAGCACCCACTTCAGGGAGAGGTCATCCCTGTCTAGATGTCCCGTTTTATTTCGGCTTAGTGGTGCGGTTGCTGATCACAACCGTCGGGTGATCTTACCCGAGATTATCCAGTAAGGGGTAGTCTCGGTCTTGTGTTGCAGGGGGTCGGGTGTGATCCTCGGTACTGTGATCTAGGCCACGTACCGTGACAGGTGGTACCCTAGTGTCTAGTCATTAGTTCGAAATCCATTCTCCCTACGCGCCTTTTACGAGTTTAATTTGTATTACCCACTCTGTGGCTAGTAGCTGGAATTTAATAAATGTAACAATTTCGGCTATTTTAATAAGTATTTGTAAATAGACCCTATTATAATATCAGAGGATTTTAATAAAAAGTGATTTAGCTATCGTAAGGTAAAAACCCGACATGTTTTTTTGTGGCGTGGTCTTACGAGATGCTTTTGTTTTCAAAGGATTTTGAAACTTTAATAATCAATTTGTGTGTGGTTTTCTCATGCTGGTAATCCAGACTGACTCGAGTGTTATTTAACTATAATGCTCGGGTCAGATCGAGTACTATAGAATATAGGATATGATGCTATGGAGCTCAGGAGACGAGCTGGATGGCGATACGTACTTCCGTACTTGATTATTATTCCGCCGTGTATCCAGTTGTATGTTATTGATGTTGAACTCTGATGATGTACTCTGATGATGTATGTATAATCAGATATAGTATTTGTTTTGGTGTAAAGATCTGTTATTATCTATTATATTTTATTCCGCTGCGATGGTTAGATTCTGATGTTGTTTTCTATTTTTCTTCTTCTACCTCTTCTTCTTTAACCCAAATGGTTTGTATTTCCGTTCATTTTGAGTTGATTGATGTAGAATAGTGTCGACTCAAGGGGTACCGATTTGCGGGTCGTCACAGTTGGTATCAGAGATTAGGTTGGTGATAACCTTGGCTTTGGTGGGGATTACTCATTGAAAATAGAGTCCGTAGTACTCTAGAATGAGTTTGAGCGTATTAATAGATATGAGTGCATATTTGTTAGTGGATATAAAAATGGTTTTATATTGTGTTGATTGATTTATTGAGTGGCATATGGACCTTCGTCGGCACGGTCTGGACAACTATATCGAAGAGGTTTCTAAACACTTGAATAGAACAACTGACGCGGTATTGTTTTAAAGGTGGGTGAATGGAATAATTTTACCCAACATATATTTTGATATAAAAGAAAAGTTTTTGTAAACTATTTTAGATAATATATGGTCGCTTGGATGTTAGGAATGATAATATTAAAATTATTATCATTGTTGTGTGAAAATTTAACTAGAAATTGAAAATATAACCAAAGGTTAAGAAAATAAATTCAGTTATAAAATGAAATTTATAAATGTGATTTATAAATTGAAATATAATTAAATGGAAATTTTTTATGAGGATAAATTATATAATATAATTATAGTTAAAATTGATTTAAGCTGGATTTGGAAATTTAAAATCCCGGAGATTTTGAAAGTGTTTGTCGAAATGTTTTGAAGATAAATAATAGTATTATTGTTTTAGAGGTATTTCTGAAAGGAAATTTGTTTTAAATGGATTTTGAAAGTGATATAGCATTGAATCACTTGGATTATTGGGAAATAACTCCGATGACGACGGACGCACCATCAATATTCATTTTCGAATTTCTAAGTGATGGATTGCTGCCAAATTGATTTATTCAGAAAAGCTAGTTGTTTTTGAAAATTTCAAAGGAAATTTGTTGGGGATAAAAACCAGGATTAGTTTAAATCTTAGAGAAGTGTAATTTTGAGATGTTAAAGATTTCAAAATGATTTGAAACCAAAAGCCGGGTGTTTAAAAATCTTGATGAAGGATATTAAATCAAGTTGAATTAAACATATCTAAGTTAAAATAGAATTGAATTGGAATAAAAATTCAGTTGAGTTATTGAATGGAATTAGATTCTTACTTGAATGAATAGAACTAAGTTGGATAAGAAATAAGTTGGAATAAATGAATTGGAATAACTTATAAAAGAACGAAAAATCCATGGAATAAAAAAATATGCTTGGATTTTAAATAAGTGTAAAACTCGAGTTAAAAATAAAAGATGAATATATTCAAGCCTAGGATGAATGGAAATGTGTGGAATAATAAGTTGTGACTTATAAAATTGAAAAAAATGGAATACAAAATCCATAATAAATATTGTCTGATGTTTTGGAAAATGAAACGAAAATCCAAACTTGAATTATAAAATAAATTGAACTTAAGAAAATTTAATGAAGTGATTTTTGAGATTAAAAATCAAGTATTGAACTACAAATAGGGGGAGAACTAATTAGATAATAAATTAGTTAATGAAATATCTAAATGGAACCTAATGTAGTTAAATAGAAGTTGAATTGTAAGTTAATAATGAAGTTTGGAAATAAAACTCGAGTTATAAATCAAATTCGACTTGAATCGTTAGTGAAGTAAATAAAATTGAAAATGGCCTTGTAATTAATTAAATGAATTGGGAATGAATTGAATCTGAAAATTTAAAATTTATAATAACTAATCATATAAATTTGTAGATTGAAATAAGATTTGACTGAAATAGAATCAAGGTAAATTGAAAAGGAAAATTTATTGTAAAATGAAAATGAGCATAAGTATGAAATTTGAATAATTTGAAATAAATTAATTTAAGTTTAAAATTAGTGGAAGCTTGGCTTCGAAAAAGGGTAAAAGTCCATTAAATAAAAGCTTGGGTAAATTTAAATTGGGGAATGGTTATCAATATATAAGCATGGAATGGTTCAAGCTTAATAAAATGGTCTCAAATGAAATGAAGGCAAATATGGAATGAAACGTGTATGAATGGATCGTGAATAAAATTGAAAAGGAATAAAATTGAAATAGAATGTGTCGAGCTAAATAAAATGGTTGTGAATGAATTAAAATAGAATGAATTAAATAATAAATTGAGTTGGAATCAATTTAAAATGGTTATAAGCTTAAGTAATTATTTATTCACATGAATATTGTCGAATTGCATAAGAAAATGGGTTGTTCGATGTAAATGAGATTAGATAAAATCCTATGAGTTATTAGAAGTGAAATAGGATAATTTTGAAATCAATTGGAATGAATATGAGTTTGTTTTTCTTAGAATAAATTAAATATAAGCGAGTAAGTTGTAAATCACTTAAATTGAATAAAAATGGTATATGAATTAGTTGAAAACAGTTGAATTAGTATTAAAACTATATAAATTGCTTACGGAAAGTGTTTAATATACATTGCGGTTGAATTTATGTGTTTAACTTTTGCAAATAAGTGAAATGTTGTTAAACTTCATAAATATGGCACTTACATGTTTTAGTTGAGTAAGTACAGGTTCAGGGAAGTCATTGGGCTGGATTTGATTTCGCTAACTGCTAATTAAATAAGCCGCTTGCTTAAAAATGCTAAATAAAGGTACGCCTACGCAATAAAAATAGTAAATATGAACTATTTTTGTTTTTCCGACCGTGTGGGTATATTTACATCTCTTGTCAAATTGCAAAAGCACCTCCGTACAAAGGAGACTCTGCCAAAATTTCCTGAAAATTTTGGGAGTTAAATTTTTTTTTGAAAATTTTGGGGAAATTTTTTGTTAGCGACAAAATGATTTCAAATTGGAAATTTAAATAAATTAGTGAATGAAACTAATTTAAAATAATGATATGAATCAGCTATAAATGGAAGATAAACTTTAATATTCAGAGTTGAAGATAAAATGAATTCATATGGAAATGGAAAAACTAAGTTGTATAGAAGTAGATATGAAAACTTCTGTAAGAAAATGTATGAAGTGAATTTAAAAACTATGATTGGATATTATTGCTAAATAGGATATGAAGGTATTATAAAGGGAAAGGAAAATTTGTTTTGATTTCAGAAGATAAATTTGAGATGCTCGACAAAAAGGTATGTGTTTAAATTTCTATATGAAATTTGATTGGGTTTTTGATCTAGCCACCTGGCCTTTTGTGTTCTTTTGGAATTTGGGAGCCCGTAGAGGCATTTTGTAGTTGTACCGAGCTAGCCGCGCAAAGGAGACTCTGGCGAAATTTTTTGGAAATTTAAAGAGCAAGAAAATTTTTGAGAAAATTTTGATAATTTAAATTTGGATTTAAATTTAAATTTGAATGGTTGAATAAGTAAAGTTATTTGAAAACTATGAAAGGTTTTGGAATGTTATTTGAAGTAATAGTGGGTCTTTAATTAAAGATATGTTACGGCAAGTTGATAAAACTGTTTGGTTTTGGGAAAATAGTATTGGGTATTGAATCATTCTTCCTAACTAGTAATTTCGGGGACGAAATTCTTTTAAGGGGGAGGAATGTGACGACCTGGAATTTTTGGACATTTGAAATCGGGATATTTATGGATTTTAAATATTTAAAAGTTAATTTGTAACGTAAATTTCAAATATACCCATTATTTCGAATTTAATTATTAAATTTAATTATTGGAATTTGGGTAAGATGTTGAATCTGGAATTTTAAGCCTGTTAAAAATAATTTAAGGGTTTGTAAAATTTATATCGATAGTACTGAAGATAGTAAACGTGTTAAAAATGAATTTGGAAGTGTTTTGTTCAGTTTTGAATTTATATCGTTTAAATTGAATTTAAAAATAGCATTCCGAGGCATAGTCTCGGATTTTGACGAAACCAGTTCCATTGGATTCGTAATATTATATTATTATCGGATTTCAATTTTCGTAATGTTTGGGGTTGTCGTGTGATCGTACGGTAAATTAACGCGTTGTAGTTTATATCGAAAATTCAAGTCTAACTAAATATATATATTTATTTATACTAGTCAGCGTCAGTCGAATTTCCATCACACCTCAACTTTTCGAATCACTGTAGCAAAGCGCCTTCAACACACCTCCCTCCCTGATTATGACGCCCCACCTCTATACCCACGCTAGCCAAGGACACTACGAGGTAATACCGTCAACTAGCGCGGAGAATAAGGCTGTTGAGGAGCGACCATCCATGTAATTGCTTTGTGCGAGCACCGATATGTCAGATAGTACAAGAAGTCCGACACATCGATACAAACTCAAAGCTACTACACAGTGGCTATATAAAGTCTTCGGAAACAAACATAGAAATAAGCATAACACAAATCAGTCACAAATATCCATATCACAAAGGCGGAAAAAGATATGAATATAACACTTGAAAGTGTACATCAGAGCAGTGGTCAAACAAGATCCACAATATCACAAAAGAATAGCTACAAGTGCTAGACAAAAGAATATGGATACATCTATGAGTCTATATCTCAAATGTATAGAACAAAAACACTAATTTAAGTAGTTAGCCAAAAGCCAGGGTGTTAATCCCAGATGTGAAGTCAATCAGAAGCACCTGTAAGATCTCAGTCTGACCCGAGTATTATTTAATAAGAAAATAATAAACGGATCAGTCTAGCTATAAATATCAGATAAAATGATATAGAATAAGAGATATGACATAACATATGATAACCATAAAGCCATACCGTGATAAGTATGTAATTGAAAATCAACAAGAGATTAATCAATATCACAAGAATCTTCTCAAAGATAAAAAGGGAATGTCAAACTCAATATCCTTATTCATAAAAAGTTAATGATACACAAATTCACCAATGCACAAATATTGATAACACATATCAATGTAAATCATGAAAATTGGTGAAATACAAATTCTAGAAATCATCAACGAAAATCCAGAAATCACAAAAGGGGGAGGCCATCACAAAACGGGAGCGTGAAAACTCGTCAACACATGTATCACAAAATGGAACGCTATTCCGTGGTTGCTAACCATTAATTTTGAGCCGAAACTCCACAAAATGGCCCGAAGACCATGGGTCGCTACCCCACCAAATTGAGCCGAAGCTCCATAGAAACGGGGTTTAGTCTCCCTCGTAGACAATGAGACGTCGCACATTTTCTAGTCTAAATCACAAAAATGACCATCATCGATCATCAAGAAGTGTCAATTACAGTAAGCTCGTAAATATATGAGCTTAGCTTCATGTCCCATAACCACTAGCTTAACTTAAATATTTACGAACAAATTGTAGATCTCCACTCGAAAATTGTCACGAGAGATTCAATCGAACAAGTCCAAGAATTAACCGACGAAGTAAACGCGAGCGTTTCATACCACTTGTTTTGCTAAGCCGTTTAATTAGATTTCTGATACGAGTGAGGTAAAGGTTTGTATATTTTTAAAATGACAAATAACAAAAATGACTGTAGAAACAATAGGTCACAAAAATTCACGTTCTAAGACGTGAATAAAATCCAAAGAATTCGATTCCAAATTCATCAAAGTGAAAATACCCCTACGGCTCAACATTGCGCAACATAACTGCCGAGCGACCGAAGGAGATGTGCGACCTAACATGCACGCAACCTAACGCATGTCGCGAGCTAGCGGAGCGAGCTAAAGCTTGTCACGACTTAGTGGAGCGACCTAAGTAGATGCCGAGCGACCTAACACGGTGCGACTTAAAGCATGAGGCTGAACTAAGAGGAGCGAGCGACCTAACAACTTAAAGGGAAAGACAAGGTCGAGCAATGACCTAACGACCTAAGGCGTGTGAGGGGTCGAGCGACCTAAAAGGAGACGATCTAAATGCACGCGACCTAATGGGTGGAACGACCTACTGGCCGAACGACCTAGGACCGAACGAGCAAACTACAGGCCGAAACTCCGCCATGTGTAGGTCGAGCGACCTAAGGGTTTGGAGTGCAAAAACTCGCCCAATTTGCAACTGATCGAGCACGGACGCTAGGTGATTATGCCCATAGGCTACCCGGTTGTATTGGCTCCTCGATGCATCATAAAAAATGTGTTCAAACATCAAAGATTGGATTTTTAAAGATTTGAACCCAAAACACTAAAAATTGGAATTTTCACCAATTCAATTCAAACCAAGAGCAAATGCATATGAAAAAGTGTTAGGAATTCATACCCAACAATCAAAGATAGTTATAGACAAAGATGTGAGATAAAAATCTCACCTTTATACAAGATCAATGAAGAAGAAGCTGGAAAGCAAGAAGAATCAATGGTTTCTCTTTAAATTTGGAGTTGGATGTTGGATTTGCAAATGAAGTTGCGCTTGGAGTTTTAATTTCCCATTCCTTCCTCCATTTTTGATGTACCTTGAGTGTTAGGAAATGAAAGTAAAGTTATGAAGAGAAGGGGGTTGAGTTAGAACTAATAGTTTAGGCAAATGGGCTAAACCAAACCCAAAACCCAAAGTGGAAAAGTAACAAAATTCCACTAACTTCAAACATATCAAAGTTTACACTCAAAAGATCGCAAATGTTGTTTTGAACTCAATGGAAGTGGTTCCGAGTCCTAATTCGACCATATGCAAAAAGTAACTTTTCGGACTAAAATCCGACTAACGATAAAATGTTAAAATATTCAATCGTAAAATATGCGGGTTGTTACAGACTCCCCTCCTTAAAGAAATTGCGTCCTCGCAATATTTAAGAAGAAAATACGAGGTAACAACCATGAAAGCATACTAACACAAAAGGAATTTGAAATAAGAAATTCACCTCAAAGAGCACGGGAAAGTAAGTCTGGATGTGTTCGCTCGATGAATTCCCTAGATTCCCAAGAGAAATCCTTAGGATTTGAGGACCATTGGACTTTAACAAGCGGAACACCTTTATTTAGAAGGCGCTTGACCTCCGAAGCAATAATGCAAATAGGATGTTGCTCATAAGTTAAATTAGGTGAAACTTCATTTTCTTCTACAACACCGGGCTCAAGAATAGAATCAGAATCTCGAAGGCATTTCCGTACTTGAGAAACGTGAAACACGTCATGAATAGTAGAAAACTGAGCCAGTAATAAAAGGCGATAAGCCACAGAACCAATACGTTCTGTGATAGGAAATGGCCCAATATATCGAGGCGCTAATTTTCTTGATCGACTGAAATGTACAACATCCTTCATAGGTGAAACATGAATAAACACAAGATATCCCACAGAAAATTCTAATTTCCTTCTCCGGTTATCGGCATATGATTTTTGTCTACTCTGGGCTTCTTTCATCCTATGACGAATAAGATCAATCTTTTCTGTGGAATCACGAACAAAATCTTGACCTAAAACCAGCTTCTCACCGGCCTCAAGCCAACAAGAAGGAGATCAGCATGGCCTTCCATAGAGTGTCTCGAACGGTGCCATACCAATACTAGATTGGAAGCTATTATTATAGGAAAACTCAACAAGAGGAATATGATCTTCCCAACTTGCACCAAAATCAAGAACACATGAACGAAGAAGATCTTCAAGAGTTTGATTCACATGCTCGGTTTGTCCATCGGATTGGGGATGATAAGCGGTGCTAAAATTAAGCTTCGTTCCCAAATCCTTTTGAAGACTCCTCCAAAATCCACTTGTAAACAATGGATCATGATCACTAACAATAGAAGTAGGAACCCCATGCAATTTTACAATCTCTTTAATAAAGAGTTTGTCCAAGAGAGGAATAGTTCGATTTGACCGTACGGGAATGAAATGGGCGGATTTCGTAAGTCTATCAACTATCACCCATAAGCTATCATGACCCGAACGAGAACGGGGAAGGCCGTCAAAAAAATCCATGGAAATTTGGTCCCACTTCCAAATTGGAATTTCTAAAGGTTGCAATAACCCACCGGGCCTTTGGTGTTCGGCTTTGGCAAGTTGGCAAGTCATGCAACGCTTAACAAAGTTAGCAATATCAGATTTCACTCCCTCCCAATAATAAAGTCGCTTCATGTCCACGTACATTTTACTACTACCGGGATGAATGGTAATTTTAGAACGATGAGAATCTTCTAAAATATCTGTACGAAGATCACTAACATTAGGCACGATAAGTTTACCAAATTTTCGAATGCCGCCACAAGAATCAATATCATAGTCTTTCATACCTTCAATATCAATTTTATCCTTAAAATTTTGGCCAACAAGAGCCAGTTCGGGATCTAGCTTTTGAGCTTCAATAATGCGGTCAAAAAGAGAAGGATGAGCCTCAAGGCTACACAAGACAAGAGATGATCATAAATCGGAAACGCGATCTCGAATCTCACAAGTGGATAAAATTCCAAGATCATTCCATTCGGATATCATCATGGAAACAACCGCTTGTTGCTTGCGACTAAGTGCGTCGGCAACACGATTTCCCCTTCCTGGAGTATAAAGAATATCAAGATCATAAGCTGCAAGAAATTCGAGCCAACGTTGATGACGTAAATTAAGTTCCTTTTGAGAAAATAGATACTTCAAGGATTTATAATCAGTGTAAAGATAAATTTTTCTCCCAAAAGATAATGACGCCAAATAGGAAGGGCGAAAACAATAGCCGCGAGTTCCAAATCATGAGTGGCATATCTAGTCTCAGCAGGCTTCAGTTGCCTAAAAGCATAAGCAATAACACGTTCTCTTTGCATAAGAATGGCACCCAAACCAACGCGACTAGCATCGGTATAAACAACAAAATCTTGATTCCCCTCGGGAATAACAAGAATAGGAGCATCAGAAAGGAGTTCTTTTAATTTCTGAAAAGAAGCTTTACATTTGTCCGACCAAATGTATTTAACTCCCTTCTTGGTCAAACTAGTAAGAGGCACGGAAATTTTTGAAAAGTCTTTTATAAAATGACGGTAATAGCCCGCCAATCCAAGGAAGCTACGAATTTCCGTCACACTCTCCAGTCACTTTCAATTTTGAATCGCTTCAATCTTTGAAGGATCTACGGAAATTCCGGATTCGGAAATAATGTGACCAAAAAATTTCACACGAGATTGCCAAAAGTGGCATTTAGAAATTTTTGCTTTTAATTGATTGCTCCTAAGAGTTTCCAACACAATCCGAAGATGTTTTTCATGCTCCTCCTCGGTTTTGGAATACACAAGAACATCATTAATAGCGATGAGAAAAAACCGATCGAGGAAGTCTTTGAAAACTATATTCATAAGGTCAACGAAATAAGCCGGAGCATTCGTTAAATCAAATGGCATAACAAGCCATTCATAAGATCCATAACGAGTACAGAACGATGTCAAAGGAATGCTATCCTCTGCAATACGAAGCTAATGAAAACCGGTAGCTAAGTGTAATTGTGAAAAGACTCTAGCACCATTAAGTTGATCGAATAGATCATCAATCCGAGGTAAAGGATATTTATTCTTGATAGTAAGATCATTAAGCTTGCGGTAGTCAACGCAAAGCCTAAGTGTACCATCGGATTTCTTCACAAAAATAGCTGAAGCTCCCCAAGGAGAGGAACTAGAGCGAATAAATTGCTTCGTCTCCAATTCGGATAATTGTTTGCGCATCTCCTCATTTTCTTTATTGGACATACGATAAGGAGGACGAGTAATAGGTTGAGCTCCAGGAATGAGATTAATTATGAACTTAATTGCTCGCTTAGGTGATAATCCTAAAATGGGCTCAAATATGTCGGAAAACTCACGAACAACGTGAATAAGAGAAATAATATCTTCCTCATCATCATTATCGTCATCATGAGGATTTAAAGAATATAAGTATGCAACCAACTTGGAATCCGAATCTTTAAGATCAATAGAAATCTGCTTAACAGATTGAGAATGTCAAAGATGAATAGTCCGCTCGGGACATAGGATTTGGGCTTCATAACGATTAAGCCAATCCATTCCCAAAATCATTCCAAAGCCTAAGTAGCGCATGACATGCAAATCGGCTCGGAAAGAAAAATCACACAAAATAATCTCGTCATCTTTACACAATAAACTGATTGTTGCGGATCCACCAACCGGATTCGCAATTCTTAGAGAGGTCATTAAGCACATAACATCCAAAGAAAAAGTATCAACAAGTTAATTTGACATAAAAGAATGGGACGCACCCGTATCAAAAAGAACTCGAATAGGATGATCACAAAATAAAATAATGCCATCAAGGATAGAATGAGAAATACCTTTACCACGAGATGTGTTGCCAGGGGCTTGAGCAACATTAAGCTTTCCCTCCTTCTTGTTTTACAAGAAGATAAATAATGATCCAGGCTTTTGCAATAGCGACAAGTACGAGGCTTTGAACAGTTGTTCGCATAATGGTCCTTAGAACCACAATTGTAGCATTGCCCACTACTCGAGGTAGAAGCCTTAATTGCAGGAGAGGCTTGCTTCCCTTTCTTATCGTTGGGATAAGGACCTCGGAATTTATTAGGCCTTTTCTTGTTGTTGAAGTTTGGTTTGGAACTCCCAACCTCAACATCACTTTCTTTATCTGCCTCTTCAAATCGAAGAGCGATATCAACGAGTTGGTCAAAAGAAACTTCTAACTTTAGAAGTAATGGCTTCTTAAGATTTTTATTCAAGCCATAGACAAATCTTTGGTTCTTCTTCAATGGGGTGTTTATGTATTCGACTCCGTATTCAGAAAGTGACTCGAATGATGCGACATAGTCTGTCACGGAAGATTCACCTTGAACAAGGTCAATGAAACGGCGAGCCAAAGTCACCTTCTCAGCTTCTGGCACAAATTTTGATTCGAAGCGCTCCCAGAATTTCTCCCAAGTAAGATCCGCTTCATTTATTTCAGAAATTAGAAGCTCATACCAATCTAATGCTCTTTCTTTGAGCATACTAGAGGCCACCTGAACACGGGGAAGATCAATAAGATTCATGCGAGAAAAGATTCGATCGCACGATCTCAGCCAAGCCTGGACTTCGGTAATAGTCACAGAACCTTTGAATGACTTCCCACTCAAATTGGTATAATCGCTGCACAAATGTGCAAATCCAGACCTAGGGTGAGTAGACTCCGGATTAGATCCGACTGCTTGAGCATTCCTCACTAGATCAAGAAGCTGCTGGGCCGACATAAATACTCCATCCTGGGGAGTTGCACGAGATTGACTGGCGTTGGGACGACCAGGTCTAGCCATTTCTTTTCCTTTTTGAAAGAAAGAAAGAAGAAAGATAAGGTTATTCACCAAATGAATATCAAGCACTCTTGATAGATAAACAAGGAATCATAAAGAAAATAGGATGAATCGGTACGAAGACTCGAATTAAATCCCAAAGCACGACTCCTAAGATGGACTTAGGACGATGATCCTTGCTAGATTATTCTGCATCGTTCCGAAGTTTCGCTCTGATACCAAGCTGTGACGCCTCACCTCTACACCCATGCTAGCCAAGGACACTACGAGGTAATGCCATCAACTAGCGTGGAGAATAAGGCTGTTGAGGAGCGACCATCCGTGTAATTGCTTTGTGCGAGCACCGATATGTCAGATAGTACAAAAAGTCCAACACATAGATACAAACTCAAAGCTACTACACTGTGGCTATATAAAGTCTTCGAAAACAAACATAGAAATAAGCATAACACAAGTCAGTCACAAATATCCATATCACAAAGGTGGAAAAAGATATGAATATAACACTTAAAAGTGTACATCAGAGTAGTGGTCAAACAAGATCCATAATATCATAAAAGAATAGCTATAAGTGCTAGACAAAAGAATATGGATACATCTATGAGTCTATATCTCAAATGTATACAACAAAAACCACTAATCTAAGTAGTTAGCCAAAAGTCAGGGTGATAATCCCAGATGTGAAGTCAAGCAGAAGCACTTGTAACATCTCGGTCTGACCCGAGTATTATTTAATAAGAAAATAATAAACGGATCAGTCTAGCTATAAATATCAGATAAAATGATATAGAATAAGAGATATGACATAACATATGATAACCATAAAGCCATACCGTGATAAGTATGTAATTGAAAATCAACAAAAGATTAATCAGTATCACAAGAATCTTCTCAAGAATAAAAAGGGAATGTCAAACTCAATATCTTTATTCACAAAAAGTTAATGACACAAATTCACTAATGCACAAATATTGATAACACATATCAATGTAAATCACGAAAATCGGTGAAACGCAAATTCTAGAAATCATCAATGAAAATCAAGAAATCACAAAAGGGGGAGGCCTATCACAAAATGGGAGCATGAAAACTCGCCAACACATGTATCACAAAATGGAACGCTATTTCATGGTTGCTAACCATTAATTTTGAGCCGAAGCTCCACAAAACGGCCCGAAGACCATGGGTCGCTACCCCACCAAATTGAGCCGAAGCTCCACAGAAACGGGGTTTAGTCTCCCTCGTAGACAAAGAGACGTCGCACATTTGCTAGTCTAAATCACAAAAATGATCATCGTCGATCATCAAGAAGTTTCATTTATAGTAAGCTAGTAAATATATGAGCTTAGCTTCATGTCCCATAACCACTAGCTTAACTTAAATATTTACGAACAAATTGTAGATCTCCACTCAAAAATTGTCACAAGAGATTCAATCGAACAAGTCCAAGAATTAACCGACGAAGTAAACGCGAGGTTTCATACCACTTGTTTTACTAAGCCGTTTAATTAGATTTCTCGTACGAGTGAGGTAAAGGTTTGTATATTTTTAAAATGACAAATCACAAAAATGTTTGTAGAAAGAATAGGTCGCAAAAATTCACGTTCGAAGACGTGAATAAAATCCAAAGAATTCGATTCCAAATTCATCAAAGTGAAAATACCCCTACGGCTCAACATTACGCGACCTAACTGCCGAGCGACCGAAGGAGATGTGAGACCTAACATGCACGCATCCTAACGCATGTCGCGAGCTAGCGGAGCGACCTAAAGATTGTCGCGACTTAGTGGAGCGACCTAAGTAGATGCCGAGAGACCTAACACGGCGCGACTTAAAGCATGAGGCCGACCTAAGAGGAGCGAGCGACCTAACAACTTTAAGGGAAAGACAAGGTCGAGCAATGACCTAACGACCTAAGGCGTGTGAGGGGTCGAGTGACCTAAAAGAGGACGACATAAATGCATGCGAACTAATGGGCCGAACGACATACTGGCCGAACGACATTCTGGCCGAACGACCTAGGACGGAACGAGCAAACTGCAGGCCGAAACTCCACCATGTGCAGGCCGAGCGACCTAAGGGTTTGGAGTGCAAAAACTTGCCCAATTTGCAACCGATTGAGCATGAACGCTAGGGGATTATGCCCATAGGCTACTCGGTCGTATTAGCTCCTCGATGCATCAAAAACATGTTCAAACATCAAAGATTGGAATTTTAAAGATTTGAACCCAAAACACTAAAAATTGGAATTTTCACCAATTCAATTCAAACCAAGAGTCAATGCATATGAAAAAGTGTTAGGAATTCATACCCAACAATCAAAGATAGTTATAGACAAAGATGTGAGATAAAAATCTTACCTTTACACAAGATCAATGAAGAAGGAGCTGGAAAGCAAGGAAGAATCAATGGTTTCTCTTTGAATTTGGAGTTGGATGTTGGATTTGCAAATGAACTTGAGCTTGGAGTTTTAATTTGCCATTCCTTCCTCAATTTTTGATGAAGCTTGAGTGTTAGGAAACGAAAGTAAAGTTATGAAGAGAAAGGGGTTGAGTTAGAACTAATAGTTTAGGCAAATGGGCTAAACCAAACCCAAAACCTAAAGTGGAAAAGTAACAAAATTCCACTAACTCCAAACATATCAAAGTTTACACTCAAAAAGATCGCAAACGGTGTTTTGAACTCAATGGAAGTGGTTCCGAGTCCTAATTCGACCGTATGCAAAAAGTAACTTTTCGGACTAAAATCCGACTAATGATAAAATATTAAAATAAAATATTTAAATATTCAATCGTAAAATACGCGGGTTGTTACACTGATAAAAGAATGCATACCTTTTTCTAAAGGTTTATAGAAAACATGATTTAATAGCAGAACGAATCCTTTTACTCCTCTCTTCAGCTTAACATGACCACATCCCTTTTCTCCTCTAAATTGAACGAGATTCGTTCACCTCAAAAAGATAAAAAAAAGTATAAACTCATTTAAATCTATGGCCGAGCTCGATCTCCCTCTTCCAGTCGAGGACGCACAAATCGAAATAAAAAAGAAATACTATTCAATCTCTGTATCGTTCGACATAGAGTGGGGATAGGGGATCGAGCAGTTAGTGCTTCACGCCGCACGCGTGCGCGTGGAGTTGCGACTTAGGGTTCGTCGATTTAGGGTGTAGATTTGGGTGGTCTTCGATGTTTTGAGCCGAACTTGCGATTTGGTCTCGTGGCTAGCTATTGGCAACGTGATGATGCGAGCGCGAGCTGGAACTCGCGATTTTTGGCCGAAGTCGCACAGCCGTGGGTTAGGTAGAGTAACGATGTCGCTCGACGATAAGGTGAGGTTTATCTATTTTTCCATTTAACTTGTAGATTAGAAGCGTTTATATTTACAGTAAAGAAATTTGATGTATTATGCAGTTCTAAATTTTAAGTTAATCGTAATATAAGCAGAAACAAAAAAAAAATATAAATATTTACTGCAGGTATTCGATTAAATTTGATTTAACATATTCGCAGATTAGAAGAATATACATATAGTTTTCAAGTAAGGAACAAAGCATACCCATTTAATTTACTAGTTTATTTTAAAAAAATAATGGATTTTAGAAATTTACTTGATTATTTACACATTTACTTTATTTTAGTTACTAAAAGAATTTTTAAAAGGAAGTTATCAGTTTAAACTAAATTTCTTAGTTAATAAAATTAATAAATGGTAACAAATTGTTTGGTCAACTCAAATAGTAATAAATCGTGACTCGTTTTACAAAGTCTAAGAATCGAGGAACAAGTTGAAATGGAAATGAATGGGAATGGGCTGCAAATTGATGTAAAAGGTGAGTTAATCTCACTCATCTGGTTTAATTTAAATTTAAACGGTTAAATTTAAATATCTGGTTGAATGTTTGGATTGATTGGATGTGCAATATTATATATAGTAGTATATAATATATCTTGGAATGATTGATTTCCCGCATTACATAGCGGATGAGACCCTATGCGCCGCATAATAGCGTATGATATTTTATTTAATACCCATATACTGCTATATTCCACCTCGTGGTGGAATTGGTATTTTATGCTATGCTAACATTTGTAGATGTAGGGAAACAGGTTGGAGGGATCCAACTGGATTCCTCAAAATTATTTATATTGTTTAATATTCTTTGTTATGAATATTCGATATTCTGTGATGAATATTATTGATAATTGGGATATTGAATGTTATGGTTTACATGAATATATTTCGTTACGCTGAGTTATCAAAATATATAGAATTGGATTTTTGAAGATAAAGGAAGAGAATTTGTAAGTGAAATAATTATAGAGAATTTAAATAAATTAAGAATGAATTGGATAAGAATAAATGTGATTTTAAAATTCTAATAAATAAATTCCGTATATGAAGAGTGAATTTTGAATAAACAGGAAAATAATGAATTTTAAACTTCCATGTTATTATTTAAAAGAATAAAGCATTTGTTTTAAATTTATGATTTAAATTATTGAAAAGATTAAAGAAGAAATTTGGAACATCTAAAATTGGTATGTTTCAGTTAAAAGATTTAAAATCAAAACGAAAGAAAAATAAATAAATAAAGTCTACAAATTGATGGATTTTGAAATGAATTGAGTAAGAAAAGAAATTTATTTCAAATGGGGTAAATTGGAAATCAATTTGGAAAATAGATTTAAGTGATTGAAATTGGAAATTCTCCCTGGATAACCAAGTACGTTTTCAAAGTAAATTTTTAAATATAAGTTAAAAGTTAAAAGTTGTTTTAAAAAGCAAGTTTTGGGAAATTTATTATTTCTAAAAGATTTAAATTCTAAAGTAAGTATTTACTTTTAATCTATTATGGTAGTAATTATTTAAAAGTGACTTGGTATTTGTTTTTAAAGAGAAAATCTAGTTTTATATTTTATAAAAGTAACCTCATTTTAAATATTCCTAAATTATATATTTTTAGTAAAATATTGAAGTAGTTTTTAATTTAAATATTTTAAAGTATATCTTCTAATAAAGTGTTTTTAAAACTGTTCTAAAATCTAAGTGTTTGTACTTGGCGATTTCAGTGGAAATAGAAAATAATTGGGAAAGTTTATTCTGTAAAAGGAAGGTAATTTGAAACTGATTTCAAAAGGGTTTAAAGTGGAAATATATCTAGCGAAGATATTTTGAGAATAATAAATAATTTGGAGAAATTATTTATGTTGATGGATGTTGTGAATATTAATTGATAATTAAATCACCGACTATCAATATTGGCCAATGCGTTGATCGTTTCGAAGAGATCGGGATCGAGATTAATTTCTCGAAAACCGCTTCGATCCGGTTTGTACGTTTTCGTGGGCAAAACGAGTTTAGAGTCGAAGATGGTGCAGTTAAGTGCAAGGGCTAGTCGCTACTAATCCTGAGTATATTTCCAAAATGGATGTAGTAGGAATAGTGCCTTCAGTTCCGTTCGAACCCGGGACGGACTTGTATGGATGAATGCTTTCGAAACATCGTCAGGTTGACGATGGGCATTCTAAGTGAAACGGTCTAAAAGGTAACGCTTAGCCTCAAGCCTCATCAACTGGGAATGACTGAAAATCATAGGTTATGCAGCAAGGCTAGGTGGGTAGCACCCACTTCAGGGTGAGGTTATCCCTACCTAGATGTCCCTTTTTATTTCGGCTTAGTGGTGCAGTCGCTGATCACAACCGTAGGGTGATCTTACTCGGGATTATCCAGTAATGGGTAGTCTTGGTCTTGTGTTGCAAGGGGTCAGGACTGAACCTCGGTACTGTGATCTAGGCCACGTACCGTGACAGTTGGTACCCTAGTGCCTAGTCATTAGTTGGAAATCTATTCTCCCTAGATGCCTTTTACGGGTTTTATTTGTATTACCCACTCTGTGGCTAGTAGCTGGAATTTAATAGATGTAACAATTTCAGGTATTTTAATAAGTATTTGTAAATAGACCCTATTATAATATCGGAGGATTTTGATAAAAAGTGATTTAGCTATCGTAAGGTAAAACCCCGACATGTTTATTTGTGGCGTGGTTTTACGAGATGCTTTTGTTTTCAAAGGATTTTGAAACTTTAATAATCAATTTGAGTGTGGTTTTCTCACGCTGGTATTTCAGACTGACTTGGGTGTTATTTAACTATAATGCTCGGGTCAGACCGAGTGTTATAGAATACAGGATATGATGATGTGGAGGTCAGGAGACGAGCTAGATGGCGATACGTACTTCCGTACTTTATTATTATTCCACTGTGTATCCAGTTGTATGTTATTGATGTTGAACTCTGATGATGTATGTATAAACAGATATACTATTTGTTTTGGTGTAAAGATATGTTATTATCTATTATATTTTATTACGCTGCGATGGTTAGATTCTGATGTTGTTTTCTATTTTTCTTCTTCTACCTCTTCTTCTTTAACCCAAATGGTTCGTATTTCCGTTCATCTTGAGTTGATTGATGTAGAATAGTGTCGACTCAAGGGGTACGGATTTGCATGTCGTTACAACTCCCAAATCATGTACTTAATAATATAAGGTTCTCAATTTCAAATCATTTCAATATCAATTCAGTTTCAAAATTATATATGATTTCACCAAGTTTTTCTTCCAAATTAAATATCTCAATTTCGAAGTTCCCGAAAAAATAGGTTTGGAGAATAATTCCAGTTTCCAAATTAACATAATTCAAGTCAAACACATTCATTTCCAAAATCATATAAATACTGGGTTTTACATTACAATCTACCAAATATTTTCTCAAAATCAATTATACCCAAAATGGTTTCCAAATTTATAACTATCCCTTTAAAACCTTTAAATTATTTATTTCTATATGAAAAATCCAATTTTCCTTTTTCAAATTATTTATTTAACAAAAGTTTCAAATTTACTTAAGTCATACTCTTCATACTTTAAACATACAAAACTAAACTTATATTCTTTATGAAATATTTTATACTCTTCGAAATTTCTTAGCTTTGAAAAGTTAACCTTGATTTGGAAGTGTTCGAACCTTCAAAATAGTTGGTGAAATCAAATTTCGAATCCAAGAATTGGGAATTAGCAGCAAATCAGTAAATCAATTTTATAAATAGAGTTATTCTAAATCAAATCTGAAACTCGAGGACTGAACACCGGGCTCACTTCAAATCATTTCAAATATATGTACATATATCTTTCGAAAATCAAATCATACTTCGAAATCTGAAATAAAAATTGATTTCACAAAATCACTCGCATAGCAAAGCTACTAGAGTGGCCTCTCCCCCTCTATGAAACTCGAAAATCAATGTCGATGATGCATGCACTCATCACCGAAATTATTTTCCAGCGACATAAGTGGGTTCTGGACTTCTATTTCTTAAAACTTCCTTGCAATTTCTTTGAGATCATTGATACTCATTTGAAGTCTTTTGAAACATTTCTTATCCAGAAAATACTTTCAAATCATGTTATCATATATTTCAAAACCTTAAAACAAAATTTCAAAATACCGGAGCTCAATCTCTCAAATCTCAAATTCAAAACCCTTCAGTTATAAATCATTTTGTACAAATCTAATTTCTTATAAAATCTTTAAAATTTCAAATTCTACTTTTTAAAGGTTATATAATCCTTATCGAAAACATTTCACTTTTATATATAGAATGTGGTCATCCTTATCAAAATAATAATTTCGATGTATACACAATTTCAAAATACAATCAACAATTTTTTTTCAAGGGATGATTAGGTTGGATTTCTAAACAAATAGAGATTCAGATTTGGAGGAACTCTAATCAAATAGAATTATGGTTCGAAGATAAGCTCGAACGAAGATGAGATAATTTAATTACCAAATAGAAGATGGACTTGCCTATATAAATCGCGGGCGACCTTAACCGGTCAACCGTGACTTCAGTAATATAATTAATGCAGAAATCTAAGGCAAATCGTCATTCGAACGCCAGAGATAGCATCCAGGTATAGCAGAAGATAGATTGCATCGTAGACCGAGGATACAGAAATCTCTGGTGAATCAATGCCAATTATAAAGGAGTTTCACCCATTTACAAATCATTCAAAGATTTGCGAAATCACCGATCTTTATAGAGGTCATTCAAAGTGGAGTTGTGGAATGCTCCAAAATCAAAGGAATATGAATAGGGAAGACAAGACTGGATTTCAGAACAAGTGGGAGCGTTTCAAAGTTCAAGGAATCCTAATCGATAAGAATCCTAACCAAGAGATTACTAACAAGGTGGATACCGAAGGGATGAAGTTTAGAAAATCTTGATTCCCAAAATAAGAAAAGTTTATACAAATATAATCCTTGAAAATCCTTCAAAAACAATTGGAAATCATTTTATACTTCAAAAATACGTTCTCTCGCAAAGAAAAGATTCTGAGATTGATTTCACTCATTCTACGGTATTTCTACCATATATCTAATGATTTTTTGCCCTGCAGGCTAAGGTTTGCCTAAAACCAAAGCTTCGATACCAAATTGTAACGACCCACTATTTTGGACAATTCAAATCGACAATAATCCACACGTGTTAGACTTGAATAATTCAAAATAACAGATTGTAATAAAATTTGGAGCAAATAAAATCATTCATAGAATTGCAGACACAGAAATATCAGAATACTTGCAGCGGAAATAAAATACCATAGTAGTTCATGAAGCTACTACATACATACTCTCAAAACATATACAAAATCTCATAGTAAAATAGATACAATAGGAGTCAGGATACATAAACAACAATATAGAGACAAACACCGAATAGGAATTAACTGGAAGAAGTAGAGGAATAGCTAGACAAATAAGCTCCAGCAAAAGTCTAGCTCCAGAAGGTGAATCCAAAGCCGTGCTTCTCAGGCTGACCCGAGCGTAAAGTAAAACACAAATACTCGAGTCAGGACATACATACTTACACAATGTAAACCAACTAAAGTGACCTGTAATAGCAATGCATAATAACTTAAAGGATGCTTGAGATCGCCCATCCTTTAAAGATCAGTCAAACCATCAATTAAGTAGCAATAAGCACAATACTAGAAATATCCATATTAATGCAAATAATAGTGTTATTGTGACTAGGGTAGCGTAGACTGCAATAACCGCTCACCTCTAACCAGACTCTTAAAATCAAAGGTGTGCATCAAATAATCACGAGGAAATCACATGACACATACCTGCGGTTATAAATTTCAAAATGATTTATAATTTCGAATTAAAATCATTCATTTAACCGTAAAAAGGTGGAGTCATTATACCTTCAAATAAAACATTAAATCCCAAAATTTTAGCCTTTTCAAAGTTCATTTATTCACTTAAGTACATTAAAACAGTAAAATTTCAGCTTTCGAAGCATTTAGAAAATGCTACGGTAAGTTACATTTGAAAACAATTCAATTCAATAAAGACAGTATTTAAACTTCAATTTAAACCATTTTAACTTATAAAAATCATATTTTTCCACTCCAAAAATGTTTATTTAAATACCCTTTAACTTATGATTTTTATAACGTAAAATTTATATCAAATTTTTCTTAATAAGTCACTTATTAAATCAAGTGCACAATTTTCTATTCTTTACATTTTATTTATTTATTTATTTATTTATTTTTAACTTGACAACTGAAATTTAATTACCATTTAAAATATAAACTTAATTTCCTTTTTTTCTACTTAACTTACTTTTATTGTTAAACCAAATTTCACATTTCCAAGTTAAGTTATATTCCAAAATTTCCATATAACTATCCATTTATTTATCATTTTAAACTAAATACATAATTTAAAAATACACTGTAAGTTATTTAACTTTATTTTACAAATAAATTGATATTTTCTTTTAATTTATATTTATCCAATTCATACATCAATTATATTAATTACCAAGTTAGGCTTATAATTCCATTTTTACTTAATTTCCCATTATTAAGTTAAATCAAATTTTCACACTACAACTCAAACCATCGATTAACTTATAACATTTAACCTTTTAGAAAATCACTGCTTAACCGTTTAAATCCAATCTACGTCAAATTATATATATATATATATATATATTTCTTTCATTTACAATACATGAAATTTATAGAAATCAATTTGAAATCAACCACGGGTCCGGATAATATTTCACACCTAAATCAAGTGATACAGAAATTATCATTTAAATCCATAATCAGTAAAATTTTCGGGTTTTGATTATTTCAAACCCGAAATCCCAAGACAAATACAAATAAATAAAAATCACTCAGGCCTATCAGTTCAGCCCATAATGATTTTCCCTATTCTAAAGTCCATTCGGGTATGTATGATTTCAACCCATAGTGATTCTATTCTACAGGAAACTTGCAGTGTGAGAAACAGAAATAAATAAACAATATAACAAAATAGAATATAACAGATGATGTGACAAGTTAATAACAAGGTTTAACATCATATAAATGATATCACATGCAGGTATAACATAATATAAAAGTTTCTACACATTCACTTGGTGTCGCTTCGCAATTATATAGGCATATATGTCATGTGTGAATTACTCACCTCTTTAAAGCTGGAGTTCGCAAACAACACACACAAAAGGGAATCCAGAAAGCACGATAGCACGATTTGATTCAAGTGGGAAGAGAGCCAAGATGTATGTCTTGTATATAACAATAAAACAAGAGCATACATAAATATAAATACAATACCAAAATTATTGGAACAAATTGAAATAGAGATAAACAAAGACATTACCAAGTTTCAAATAAGTTTTGCTTGCTCTGGACTCAACATCTGCTCAGCCTTAAGGCTAAATTGGTTCATCCAGGACATGTTTCAGGTGGTAAAGGATCAGGTTTGGACTGAAAATAACAAGGCTTGGTCAAGAATATGAAGGGTTTTGAAGTTACAAAGTGTGGATGGTCAAAATGCAAGGCTAGAAAGGGTTTTGGTTCAACTTGGGCTCGGTCAAAGCCATATTTAGGCTCATCCAGAGGCTACTAGAGGTCAAGTCAGAGGTTAGTAATGGTGTTTGGAGGTGGTGCTTGATGGTGGTGGTGGTTAAGGAGGTGGCCGTGGCATGCAATGAAGGTGGTGTTTCATATAGGGCTCGGTTAGCATGGTTTTGTGGTGTTTTTGTGAAGTTTTGTTCAAGGGGAGGCCATGGCACTTTCAGGTCAAAATAGTATGGTGCTTAGGCCGTGGATTAGGTGGGGAAGAAGTGGTGGTGGTCGGTGGAGGTGATGGTGAAGGAGTTAGGCCGAGAACCATATGTGAAGATCAAGCAAAATCAAGTGAAAAACAAGGCAAAACAAAGAAGAAAAGTGGAGAAAAGAGAAGGAAGCCATTAACTTTCTCCTCAGATCTGAAAATGGCGTGTATGATGAATGAGAAAGAGATGTTTTCTTTCACGTAATATATAAAATACACGGCTAGGGATCAAGGAAATAAACGCCAACATATGGAGGATTTATGGTATGAAATTAATGGATGGAAAGATAAAGAGGCAATAAATCAAACGTACGCATGCCTTTAATTAAAAAAGGTAACGTATTTGATTTGTTTCCCATCTATTTAATAAAATATATGCTAAAGAAATAATTCAATAAATACATACTGTTTATATAAGCACTATATAAATAATAAGAAAACGGTTATAGAAACGTATAGATTAATTGTTATTTACATCTTTGTATGTTACTTAATTTACCAAGTATATATCCAAATTAAATGAAACAAAAACGGACAAATGTTGTAAATATATACATAACATGTAATGTTACATAATACATATACAATTATAACATGATATATCAACCAAAAATATTACTTATATTAATTAAAATAACCATTTCAAGGTGTGCCTTTTAAAACAATAAGTGTGTGTGTGTGTATATATATATATATTTGAGATTTCTTTCCAAGAAATAAATAGGCATCTAAATACTTATCCATTAAATTACTAAATGAATGTATAAATAAGAAAAATAAGGTAGAGATAGATATTATGAAGAATAAATAAATAGTTTTAGGAAAAGTAGGAAATAAATAAAAAAAATACTTAATTTAATGGAAACAAGAATTAAAAATTGAAAACAATATACAATCAGCATTTGAAAATTATAACTACACTTTAAAAATGTTTCAAAAATAAAATATATGTAAAACATATCATGTTACACAAATTAGAACATGATTTTACAAAGAAAAATATTATTTATATATATTAAAATAAACAAATTTGTTAAATAAAACAATTTACACACAATATTGTAAAAAGCATAACTTTCACAATATTAATCCGATTTCAACGAAACGAGAAGAAATATTCTTGAAATTAAATCTATTTCATAATAAAAGATAAAATTCAAAAATTAAAATATTTAAATTTTAAATTTAAAAGTCAAAGTTTGACCATTTTGACCAAAAATCCACTTTTTTGGAAATATTCCATTTATTCAGGTTTGGAATTATAATTCACACAAAAATCAAAATTTATACTTAAAATAACTAAATTTATTCATTTTAAATAAATAAAATAAAGTTTCTAAATCAGGAAATTAAAATATACAATTAAAGTAATTACAAAAAAACAGGGTTGTTTCAAATTATAAGGAGACCCGTCCTCTAACGGTTAGGAGGTGAAATCCGATCTTATATTTCATCAGTGTATTTCCTAAAGAACCGGGGTTGAGCTTACCAGGAAATAACGAATGTGGTTTCGAAGAGACCGGGATCAGATTTAGAATCCGAAAACGACTTCGATCCAACGAGTACGTTTTCGTGATGAAGACTAGAGCTTGGAGTCGAAGATGGAGCAGTGAAGTGCAAGGGCTAGTCGCTACTAATCCTGATGGTGATTCCAAAATGGAAGTAGTAGGAATAGTGCCTTCGTTTCTGTTCGAACCCGGAACGGACTTATATGGATGAATACTTTCATAACACCGTCAGGAGGACAGTGAGCATTCTAAGTGAATATCTAAAATGGTAACACTGAGCCTCGAGCATGATCAACCAGGAATGACTGAAAATCAAGGGATATGCAGCAAGGCTAAGTGGGTAGCACCCAAGTAGGGTAAAGTCATCCCTATCTAGCGGTCCCTTTTTAATTCGGCTGTGTGGCTAGTTGCTGATCCCAACTGTGGGGTGATCTTACTCAGGCTATCAAGTAAGGGGCAGTCCGGTCTTATGTTGCAAGGGAACGGAGGGGTCCTCGGTGCGCTGGTCTAGATCAGGTACTGTCATAGGTGGTACCCTAGTGCCTAACCATTAGTTGGAAATCCATTCTCCCTACGTGCCCTTTTCGGTTTTGATTGTAGAACCCACTTTGTGGTTTGTTTGTTGGAATTTAATAATGTAACAATTTCAGCTATTTGAATAAGTATTTGTATATAGACACTATTATAATATCAGAGGATTTTATAACAAATGTTTTGGTTATCGTAAGGTAAAAACCCGACATGTTTATTTGTGGCATGGTCCTTTGAGATACCATTGATTTCAAAAGGATTTTTAAACTTTAATTAATCAAGTTAAGTGTATTTCTCACGCAGGTTTACCAGAGTGACCCGGGCTTGGTGTTTTTCCTATATGCTCGGGTCAGACCGAGCATATTTCTAGGTTAGCTGGAAGACTGGAAGCTTCAGGAGAGGAGCTGGGATCAGGTGACGTATTCACGTAGATGCTTATATTCAGTCTGTATTTGGTTGTGTTGTCAACTAGTTGTATGGACAGGTTGTTATAAACTGTCCGAGTTGAATGGTTGTAACTCTGATTTAAAGTGTGTATCTGTTATTAAAGTAACAGTTTTGGTTTCATGTAAAGATTTGTTTATATAATAGTTTATTTTTTCTTCTATGCGATTCTGATTTGTTGCTTTTCTTCTGTCTTCTTTCTATTTCTACCTTCTTTCTTTCTTTCACCATTCATCTTTCCGTACGATTTGGCTGACATTTCCTGGAGTGAGTGGTTGCAGTCGAGAGGCTGGCCGTAGAAGAAAATTCGAGGTACCAGTGTGAGCTACGGTAGAGAGTGGCCGCTGTCCGAATGGTTGAAAAGCGTACGGATCATCACATTATGGTATCAGATCCTAGGTTGAGTGGATACCTAGGTTTGGGTGGGTTGCTCATTAGGAATATAGTCTATAGCAATCTGTTCGAGTATGAGTGTGTGTGTGTGTGTATACGAGAGCACTTATTTGTTAGTTATATAAAAATGGTTTTATATATATTGTGTTAATTGATCGGATGAGTGACATATGGATTCTGGTCAATACGAGTAGCTAACGTTATTGATAGGGATGTCTAAACACTCGAACCAGACCAACGGACACAATATTGTTTTAAAGGGTAGATGAAATAATTTTACCCAAAATATATTTTCTATATAAAAAGGAATGATTTTTTAAATACATGGTATTTAAAATAATTGATTGTGATGATAATAATTTATCATCTAGGATTTGAGTGGTCTTAGTCGTCAACCTTTAGTATTTTCATTGGTTGTCCTTTTTGACTTGACTATACCTTAGAAATCTGAACCCTTTAGAATTTGAACCTTTGGAATATGAATTTTTACTATGTTTTATTTGCCAAAGGGATTTAGAAAACTTTTTGATAAAATTTCTACCATTGATAATAATTTTATAATAATGGATTTCTAAAAGGCTGTTTGAGAAATTAAACCTTATAACACTTTACTTCGTTGTATATATAAATATACAGATCTATAAGTTGAAGGAATAGATTGTTTATAAACTTACTATATTATTGTGTATTTTTCTCTACCTATAATCACTTTTCATATATATATATATACTTAAATTATTTTTGGAAAGATGATTTTATAAATTTTGGGTAATATAAATTTAATGGGGGGACATATTTTGAAATACAAACTTTGATGTACTCTTTAGCCTATAGAAGTCTAACCTTAGGATCTCACCTTTGGGCTTTGGTATTGATTGTAGATAACCCATAGCATCAGCCGAGGTGCAGCTTTGGCTAGGGCTAGGAGGGATGGTGATTTTGACTAGGTCAGGAGAATTCAGACGGATCTTAACGAACCGTCCTTATATGAAGAAGAGCTAGAGGAGCCGGTAGAGCCTGTTGAGCAACCTCAGACTCAGCCTCAAGAAGAAGACCCCGTGGGGGAATTTGACAGTGTAGAGGAGTTTGAAGTCGAGGGTAAAGATGAGGAGTTTGACGACGAGGAAGAGTTCGAAGTAGAGGAGGATATCAAGTCATAAAATAACGATGCAGTCAATTAGGAGTTGGGGATGTTGTTGAGGAGCTAGTTGCTGCTGTAGATTTCCTTCCGAGAGAGCCTAGTCCATAGATTGTTTGGCTCCAGACAGTGATGTGGAGTCTAGGGAATTGTCGGGACGAAAGGAGGGGACTCTGGTAGTAAGAGTCCATAGTTAGTTTGGGTTGCTTTCTCTTGGTAGTGTGTGCCTTTTTGTATGTGTTTACGACCCTTGGATGTCATGGATGTTAGGTGTTAATGTTTGGTAGGGCAATATGTATGTATGTATGTATGTATGTATATGTACGTATGTATATGGGTATGTTTGTATGGATGATGATAGCACTTGTACGAATATTTTTGCTGGTACTAGATGAAATGTACATTTGTTATACAAGTATGAAATCTATGTATTTACTGGTGTAGTTTGGGTTGTTATTAACCAGTTCAAATATGCGTAGATAGTTTTTCTAACCTAGCTATGGAATTTCGGGGTCGAAATTCTTTTAAGGGTGGAGGAATGTAACGACCCGAGATTTTTGACATCCCGAGTTGTGAATATTAACTTATAATATTAATAATATTGTATTTTAATATGCAATATTCCCAATAATCAATAATTAATAACCGTATACAATTTTTCAAAACCAGTATAATTTGAATTTTTAGATCTATATTAAAATACAGATTAATTAAGTGGAATTTCTTATATATGTAATATTTTTTTAAATATGCATATTTTGTTTTAGATAAAATATGTGTATTTTGTTCTATTCTAAAGATAAAATATAATAGAGAATTAAATTAATTGGAATAATCAAATGCATATATTTTTCATATAGGGATAATAAATTTATATGTATATAAAATTTTGGATAGAAATTGATAATGAAGTAGAAAAGAATATTTTTATTTTAGGTATATAAATAATGCTGTTCATATATTAAATAAAAAGAGTTTAAGTTGGAAGCTTCTAAAATAATAATATATATACATCTTGAATAAGAAAGGTTATATATATACATATATGTTATAATAAGTTAAATAGGAAAATTTATAATATTTAAATAGATAAAAATGTTATAAATAAATTGATGTGTATAAGAATCACTTAAGTATAAATAAGAGAAAACTATATGTACATAGATAACTAATGAATTTTGTTTATTTGGAAGTAATATATTTCTATATTATAAATGAAAAGATGTATATATGGATACATATATACATGAATGCTTAAAAATAGTTTTTTACATCATATACCCCTTATAATACATATGAATATAGGGTGTTTAATATTGAATGTTATTTAATTTATTTAGGTAACATATGTATGTAAAGGTGTATTAACTAAAGAGTGTTATTTTAATGTACTAGTCTCTCACCTTTATTTTAAAAATGTATGAGTGATAAATGCAAATACAACTTAGTCAAAAGCAAAGATAAGTTTAAGCTACTTTGTAGTCTTTGTTTAAGCAACATATATATATATATATATATATATATATATTTGTATAGGATATATACCACGGAGTATTATTTTAATCTAGTTTCTTATTTTTGTTTTAAAATATATAAAGTGTGTTGAAACAAATGAAAACACTAATATATATATATATATATATATATATATATATATATATATAGGCTGTCTATTTTCATAAGTGTGAAAATATATACTTTAAAATATTTTATGGTTTATATAAATATATAATAATAGGAAAGGTTGCAAGTCATTTACTGTTAAATGAGTAACAGGTTAACTAAAAACCAAAAAAAAAAACAAGAAGCAAAAATAGTCTTCAATTAAGTAAAAACCATAGGTAATAAGTGATAAATCTTTAATCAGTAAACACATTTACATCTGGCATAAGTTAACCAATCAAATTTAACATAATCATTTTATTTTCTTTTCAAATTTCCTCTCAGCAAAGACAGTATCATTTGAGCCACCAAAATAGTCATTTCTGTCCATCTTCTGTTGATTGCAAGCATGTATATATATGTGAACATTTAAGATCAATGTTGTTGTTTTAAAGATTTAATCCTGTAACTAAACAAAAAAAAAATATAGCCTTTGTTCAAATTTTAAGCTACAGCAAACAAATTTGAAAGAAAAAGAAGAAGGCACCCTGTAACCAAGTCTGGTGATCTCTGTTTAATTCAAACCTAGGAGCATCTCTGTTTTAAATTCGAATCACCAGGAAATTTGTAAAAGAAGGTTAAAGTTTTTAGATTTAAAGATTTTAAATTTCAACTTTAAAGCCTCTGGAATCAAGATGTTCAAGGTGAGAAACCTAAATTTCAATCTGGAAATTTAATTGTGCTGTTAAGTGTAACATATTGTTCATCCCAATAATTCAAAAGTCTATATCTCTTGACCTGGTTCATATTGCATGTTGATGTAAACTAAGAAAATGTCTATTTTCTAGTATAGTTTTAGTTAAAATAGTTTGTGTGCAAATTATGCTGTGTAGTTCGATAATGATAAATTTTTACAGTGAACAATCCAACTTTGGTGAAAATTTAAAGTTTTTAATTCAAGAATTCAAGCATGCAGTCTTGATTCTTGTGTGAAAACATGAATTTTAGTGGTAAAATTGTAATTTTTAGTAATCTATATTTCGAGAAATAGGTAGATGAACGGTTTCCGTTCAAAAATTAATTTCTGACGATCTCGTCGTCGAGAGATGACGCGACTTTGACCGGAGGGAGCAGGTGGACATTGGGGAGGTGTCGACCGTGGCAAAATTTGGTTTTGGGCTGGGATTTGTTGATTGAATGGGCTTTACGGTTTTGGGAAGTTTTTTGGGTGGTCGGAGAACGCGAGTGAACTGGGAAGTGATGGGGCGAGCAGATTTCAAGGAATTTGTCATGGAGGTGACTGCATGTATGGGCTTTCGATCGAGGTATGTGGCATGTGAAGTAGTGGTCGAACGTGGGTGTAGTAGGTTGTTTTGTTGTGGTTGTTTGATTTTTGGTTTTGGAATTAGGTGGAGCTGAAGATCCATTTCAGATCGGAGGGGATGTCAGCGTCGGCGACGCGGCGAACCGAGTCTAGGGACAAAGGGAAACTCGTCGACGATGGCGCGGCGGTGTGATGGCCAGTGAAGTGGGTGTGCACATGCACGTTCGTCACCGTGCACAAGTGATCCAGGCTTAGAGCAGTGTTCCCGTGTTTTGTGTGTGTGTGATCGGTGTGGTATCAAGCTTTATCAACGTGGTGTTCGAATTCGATCAAAGCTCGATTTCGTTTTCAGAGTCGATCGTGGTTGATCGTGATTCCTGATGTTGGAACAGGAGCTGGAAGATAAGAAGAAGAGGGGTAGATGAGGGATGAAGTTTGGGTTGGAATGTGATGTTGGGCTTCGGCCCTACTGAGTTTTGAATTGTCGTTTTTTTATCTGATATCGGGTTTGTGTTTTAGTTTTGGGCTTTGGGTTTGTGTAATTAAAATAGGTTCTTGGGTTGTTTCCTTGCATCTGGCTTGGGGCTTCGGCCTGTGAGACTTTTTTTATTTTAAAATCATGAGTTATTAACAAAATAAATTTGTTTAAAGTCAAAATAAAATCCATAACAAATTGTCTTTACAAGTTTTTAATAGGCATGTTAAGTTAAAATAAATATTTTAAAACCAATTTTTCTTTAAGGTAAATGTTCATTTAATGTTTTATATAGACAAAGAAATTTTTTGAGAAAATAAACCTAATTTAGATCAAAATTATTATTTTAATTTAGGTCATTTAAATAAGTTATTTTATCATAAAGTAGTTAAGTTTTTTAAAATAATTTTATTATTAATGCTTGAGTTTCATTTGAATAATCTGAGTAAAATTTAGTAGATAAGAAGTAAATAAAATGTTTATACCTTGGAATGAATAAAAGTCTTAGGTGATATTATTTATTTCCAAATGTTAAATAAAATAAGTGTTATTAAGGAGATGGGTTGTATCGACGGATGTTACGCCGTCGTACGATCCATTGGGAAATTAAATAAGTGAAATTATTCAAACCTTTTACATACATAATTTAATTACTCTTTTGGAAATTAATGCCATTGTATAGTTTTATACGGCAAATCTATTAAGTGGTTTCCAAACTGAATAGATGTGTTATTTATAGATTATTCAAACTGGTGACATCTGGACAGCAGAAATAGACACCATTTCGCTAAATAGTTAATTTAACTCCTGTGGGTAGTTTAAGCCATCGATCTGATATTATCAGTGTAATTGTTTACTAGCAATGTTAATCTCTGATCTGCTTATTCATGCATACATCAATTTATTTTTCTGTTAATTATATTTGAGAATATAATGTGAATCGATCTATGGAAGCTGATCGATTTTGAATATCTGTATTTACTTTGAATTTTAGATTGATAAGTACCGTTGAGACTGACAAGCCATATTTTGTTTGGATTGATTTTGAACCTAGTTTTGTTTTAAAAATAAATATTATTTTTTAATAATGTTTTTAAAGGAATTGATAAATATTTTGGAAATATCAAAAGTAGTTTATTATTATTTTTGGAAATCTTTATAAAGTTATAATTTTTATAAGTTTGTACTATTTAAACTATTTCAAGTAAAAAAACTATTTTTGTAATAATTATTTAAAAGGTAATTTTTTATTAAATTAGTATTTAAGTATATTTTCTTTAATATAACATATTAAATACAAGTGTTGTTTAAAATAATATATTATAGTAAACTTTTATGAAGAATATTTTTATATAATAAAATTGAGAAATGTATTTGGAAATTATATAGGTATGATTTGGAAGAAATTGTTCAAAATATATATTTACCTGGTAAAATACGCTTTCTTAGTAAATTTTAATCTGTTGGGATTTTTAAATGTGACATGGCTTAATGGTTGCAACGGGAAATAACTTGGTTGAATTGATTGATTGTTTTGATAGTTAAATAGCCAACTATCAAATCTGGACCAAGCTTAACTTTGGAAATAACTAGAGGAAACTTGGGAATTGTATTGTATAGTTACCGTTCGAGGTGCTATATCTTACATATAAGCTCGTTTATTCTCTAGGGCGAATTATAAGGAGAACCGTCCACTAATGGTTAGGAGGTGAACTTCGATCTTATATTTCATCCGTGTATTTCTAAAGAACTGGGGTTGAGTTTACCGGGAAATAGTGTGCGTTGTTTCGAAGAGACAGGGATCGGATTTAAAACCCAGAAACAACTTTGATCCAACGAGTATGTTTTCGTGATGAAGATTAGAGCTTGGAGTCGAAGATGGAGCAGTGAAGTGCAAGGGCTAGTCAGTACTAATCTTGATGGTGATTCCAAAATGGATGTAGTAGGAATAGTGCCTTCGGTTCCGTTCGAACCTGGAACGGACTTGTATGGATGAATGCTTTCAGAACACCATCAGGTGGACGTTGAGCATTCTAAGTGATATATTCTAAAAAGGTAACACTGAGCCTCGAACCTCATTAATCGGGAATGATTGAAAATCAGAGGATACGCAGCAAGGCCAAGTTAGTAGCACCCAAGTAGGGTAAGGCAACCCTATCTAGGGGTCCCTTTTTAATTCGGTTGTGTGGGCGGTTGCTCATCCCAACCATGGGGTGATCTTACTCGGGCTATCCAGTAAGGGGTAGTCTGGTCTTGTGTTACAGGGGAACGAAGGGGTCCTCGGTACACTGATCTAGACCAGGTACTGTGATAGGTGGTACCTCAGTGCCTAGTCATTCATTGGAAATCCATTCACCCTACATGCCCTTTTCGGTTTTGATTGTAGAACCCAATTTGTGGCTAGTATGATGGAATTTAATAATGTAACAATTTTGGCTATTTGAATAAGTATTTGTATATAGACTCTATTATAATATTAAAGGATTTTATAAGAAATGTTTTGGTTATCCTAAGGTAAAAACACGACTTGTTTATTTGTGGCGTGGTGTAACGAGATACCTTTGATTTCAAAAGGATTTTTAAACTTTAATTAATCAAGTTGAGTGTGTTTCTCACGTGGGTTTACCAGACTTACCCGGGCATGGTTTTTTTCCTATAGTCTCAGGTCAAACCGAGCATATTTCTAGGTTAGCTGGAAGACTGGAAGCTTCAGGAGAGGAACTGGAATCAGGAGCGTATTCACGTAGGTGCTTATATTCAGTCTATATTTGGTTGTATTGTCAACTATTTGTAAGGACAGGTTGTTATAAACTGTCCGAGTTGAATGGTTAGACTCTGATTTAAAGTTTGTATCTGTTATTAAAGTAACAGTTTTGGTTTCATGTAAAGATTTGTTATATTATAGTATATTCGTTCCGCTGTGAGATTCTGATTTGTTCTTTTTCTTCTATCTTCTTTCTATTTCTTCTATCTTCTTTCTTTCTTTCTTTCACTATCCGTCTTTCTGTACGATTTGGCTGGCAAGTGTGGTTTAAAATCAGTTTAAATCGGTATGGAAAAATAGGTTGTGACATTGCTTCCTAGAGTTTCATCAAATGATTCTTCGTTGGAATGCACATCAAACTCCTCATCACCAGAGTAGGGGTTATTTTCACTCCCTCTCTTAGTTTCACCCTACTCTTTTTCTATGATCACCACAACCTTACATTCTTATTATTTGAACTCCTCTTCCCCTTCCTCTAGGATCGGGTGCATCTTGTTTGGACTAATAGCTCTAGTCATAATGCCCTTTTCTTCATGAATTTCCTCAGTTGATCCACTGGATGGACCTTCTTCTCCTTTTAAAATGCTCTTTTTGAAATTGTGCAATGAAGAAGTTGAGCGTGTTCTAATCCTAGAATGGGTAGGGGATGGAAACTCAACAGCAACGGTAGACCTCCTAGGGTGTAATAATCCGTACAGACGCAAATTCTCGTCCGTCGGCAAAAGTTTCACCAATCACTCTCTAGCCTCTATGGCCTTCAAAGTATGGAAGATAGAATCTAGTGCTGGATCTTTATTTTGGCCTCAGAATAATTGCAAGAAGCATTCGGTCTATTAAAACCCCGCCCCATCATAATAATTTTTAATGAGAGAAGGGTACCCCCTATCATCCAAAGGCGATTGAACCCTTTAGGACATCTCATGAGGAAATATTGGGTCCTAAATTGGGATAAGTTGCTTTGGTATTGCAAGATGATTTTGCAATTTCTCTTAGCCTTAATAATCACAAGAGATGGACATATCACATTCTTCTTGAATGAAAGGAAGTAACTTGATTCGTCGATTCTTGGGGCACGATTGAATGTCCGCATAAATAAAACAAGAATCTAAGTCAAAATTGCACAACCATTGGGATTAATCAGAAATGGGGCTATTCCTAAATTCAGAAGAGTGTCTCTAAAGAAATGGTTGAATGGGGGCACTGCACCATTCAACACCTGTACCAATGGCGGGCGCTGTTCCCCTGAAGGTGGCATGTGTGCAAAATCATTTTCCAATGGAAGATGTGTATCGTCAACCGGAATACCACACTATGAAAATTATTGTGCAGAACTTTGGAAAAAATGATAGTAGAAGCTCTCTCCGGAGGGTTAAGTAAAACTCTAAAGTTCGAAGGAGTTTAACTAACGATCATACTGATCAGCACCAATTGACCATATTGTGCTTGAGGTGCCAAAGCAGTAGGCGTTGTTGGAATCGTTTGCGAAGGTATAACTGATGTCGATGCTGCTTCCCAAAGCACCAGGATTCCTCCACTTGATTTACATCGAGATGATGGATGCTTCATTCTATAAAACAAAACTTGTATCTAACATGGTCAGGTAACCGTATTTAAACTAGAAATCCCTATATGTTTAACGCCTAAATTCCAAAAAGGCGTTGACTTGTGCCAACTCATCGAATTCTAAGCATTGACTAGGGAAAGTGCAGTGTGTTATTTATGTGAGATGGGCTCGGTGTCCTAAACACTACGAATGCTCTATCCTATGTAGATAGTTCACTCACGGCAGAAAAAGGGAAAAGCTTTTCATATCATTCATCGAAGTTATTCCTTCTACACTTACCCGTTATCGATCGACGATCGATAATGAGTCCGTTGTCCAAAGCGACACGGGAAGCTTGTTCTATTCTCAGGTACACTAAGCATGTGACAGTAAGACTAATCCAAGATGATCAAGTCCATAGTAAACCACCTCGTCGAAACCATCGAGGCCATGATCTAATTGATTTTGATTTATTGAATGAAGATAGTAGAACGCATCTAGTGCAAGACATGAATCCATTATCAACACCCAATAAATCGCAATCAACCTACTTCGTTCAACATTCACCTCGATCACCCTAAATCCACTAGTTACCGTATCCAGTACGGTAACCACATCGTCACCAACCTCGGATCAAAGACAAATGAGCTCAACTTCGGGTTCGTGGCAATCCAAGCTAGGGTTAGCGGTCTGCAAGGTCTACAATGATCCAAGTATGTGACGGTTCGGGTGCTAGCTTTGGCTCGGGGTGATGGTAGAGGTAGGGGAGGTTGGTGACAGTAGGCTCTAGCGGTAGAGATCAACGGCGATGGCGGCAAAGCTGGTTTGGTCGTGGTTGGTTCGAGTCGCAAGAAAAGAAAGCGAGGAAAAGTAAGAAGGGTCGGCTCAAAGATAGTACCGAATAGGAAATACTTCAGCGTAAAAAATCAAAGTGATTGGATCGCTAGCGATCCATCATCTCACATTAGTTTTTGCTCAAACATTTCAAACTTAACCCCCTTGTCGTTCATAAACACTTTGGAAATTATAGAGGCAAAATTAATATGTTTCCAAAAATAATGATGAGCCACACCCCTAACTCAATAAAAATTGAAGAGTCAAAAACAATACTTCATGGTAAGCTTAATATGATCTGCTAGATATCACGGAATAGGGATTTAAGGACGACCATTTCCAGGGCTTAATTTATTTCCAACGAAAGCATACTCTGGTGGGCAAATGTTAATCTTGGTTATAATCGAGCAGAATTCAATAAGAGTTAGAACTTAGGGACTATCCTAGAATGACTTGAAAGTCGGACAAGGCATCTAAAAGTACAAGCCAAATGCAATTTATAAGAATTACCCAAAAATCCACTAAGAGGATGAATCGCCGCGGTCCATCACCCATGGGTCGCTAGCGATCCATAAGGAAGCTTATTAGGTTGTTCAAAGCCTCTTGCATCATGACTCAATATCTCTTCTAAGTATGTTTGCCAAGTTTAATAGCCTTCCGAGCAACCTAGTTCGAGAAGCAAAGAACCATCTGATTCAAGTCATAGTTCAATCTAACCAATACATGAATCATCATTAAAACAGGGAAACTAGCCATGATATTACATGAAGAGCATCTACATAAGACAGGGAGTGCAACCTAAAGGAAGAAGCCCAAAAATCGCCTAAGTACATGTATCGCTAGCGATCCATGCCCGATGGATCACTAACGATCCATCATATTATGTTGGATTGTTAGGATATTTTCAGAGAACCTTTGTATCATCGAGTTTAGGCTTATAGCAAACCGGCCTAGCCCAATTGCTCTCCTATGCCTATAAATGCAATTCTACGTGCAACATAAAGTGGACCATCTTCTGAACTGGCTGTTGGAACTCTGCAAAGATTATTCTTCACTCTTCTCCTCCCATACAATAGTCATCTAGGAGTTCACTCTGATTCTTCAGTAAACTATTGTACTTGTGATTTAATCTAACTTAGAATATTCAATCATATTGTAATCTGATTCAACTTCTAATAGCAGTCAGTTAATCGAAAGTAATAAAGTGGACATAGGCTTCTTTGGCAGCCGAACTACTATAAAATCTTATTGTCTTTTTACTATTTCTGCTTTTTTCACATTTACTTTTTATATTATTGCTCTGGTAGAATGGGGCTTGTAATTTCACACTCGATCCAAGGGGTTGATCCATTTTTTGGATTAAAATTTAGTTAACAATTTAAGATTAATCATTATCTAATAATTTATTTAAGTATTAATTAGATAGAAATTTATAATTAAGGATAATTAATAATTATTTATTTATTTATAAAAGTTTTTGATTATTAATTACTAATTAAGTTAAGATTTAATTTGGACTTAATCAAGAATTAATTATTATTAAATAAAGATTTAATCTATGATTTAATTATTTATTAAAATATTAATGATTTCAATTATTAATTAAAGAATGATTATTTGTCTAATTATTTATTAAGAGAAAAATTATTTAGTTATTATTTTTAGATTAATGAATATTTAATTATTTATTAAAAAGATAATTATTATTCAATTGTTTATTAAAGGTTAATTATAGTTCAACTATTAATTAAAGGTTTATTAATTATTCAAATAAAGAGTTTATATGTTATTCAATTATTATACAAAGTTTGATTTTAAATCTCTTTATTTTCAAGATTGGTTTTGTTTTTAAAGCAACTGTATTTCAAAATAATGTTTTAATCCAAGGGATTCCTTTGTCGATTACCCTAAAGTAACCCTAATTGAATATCTATCTTAATGAGTTTATTTAAAATAAATCATCGTTCTTTTAAAATTCACCCAATACATTATGTTTAACATCTATTAAGCATAAATCAAACCCAGTTCTGCTATTTTTGTAACTTGGACATTTTCCTATATGATGGTTGATTATTATTGGCTTATTCTCTTTACATATCTATTTCTCTAAGTACCCATTTTACAACTTGGATAATTAAACTGGATTAAAATAAAAACCATTATGGTCGCTAAGTCTCTTTCTAATTTTGTGAAATCAAATATTTAAATTTCATCATTTTTGAAAATGATTTAAAGTTTATTATCATTTTAAATGAGATATTTAAAGGATAATTAAGCAATTATTTTATTAAAATGTTTGAAGTTAATTTAGTACTTTTTAAATGATTGTTTAAAATCATTTTTTGGTTAATGTGGTTTAAAGATAATTAAAGGAAGAATGTTTGAATAATAACTTGTTTATTTGAATATGTTTTAAATAATTGATTTTATCAAAGGAACTTTCTGATTTAAGGTATCATTAAAATGTTCTGTCTAAATTAAAAAAGTTACAAAAGGAGATTTATAAATAGAAAAGAGACATTTAAAATTTGGAAAGAGTTCTATAAATGATTTTGGATATTTATAAAAGTGTTTATAAATGGTTTTGATATTTATAAAAGATTTTTATAAATAATATTGGATAGTTATAAAAGAATTTTTATATGATTTTTGGATTTTTATAAAAGGGTTTTATGTATAAACTTGGAGTTCTATAAAGAAGTTTTGTAAATAAACTTGGAGATTTATAGAGTGTTTTCCAAATAATTTTGGAGTTCAAGTAAAGGAGATTTCACCAATGAAAGAGATTTATCAAAAGGATTTGTTGAAGAATTTTATTAAAGAAAATTTGAGATTGGGATTTCCCTTAATTGACTATCTTAATTATGCGGGTAAGGAACATTCGTTCCCTACTTAACACTGAAGGAATGGTGTTTGGAGTTATCTTTATCTCTATTTTAAACAAAACTTGTTTTTTATCCTTTTGATAATGATTTGAAACATGAAATCTTTTGTAATGTTTGTGAATATACTTATGCAATAGGATAAGTATATGAATGTTTTAACAAACATTTTGGAAAGAAGAGATTTAACAAATGAATATTTGTCTAAATGATACATAGTAGTTGCTACGTGTAATTAAATCTCTTAATTTATGTTGTTTTTTTATTTGATAGTTAAATAATCGACTATCAGATCTTTGCTAGTTTTGACTCAGGAAGTATGATTGTACATTCGAGTTCCCTGGTAAGGATTGGAATACTTGTTGCATATTTCCAAAAGAAATGGGAACGAGTCACTAAAAATTAAAGTTGTTAGTTCGTAAAAATTGGGATTTGATATATTATGCGAAAACCACTTTGAACCAACATATGCATTCAAATGGAAGACAGCTTGATAATGGCTGAAGATGGTACACCTTGAAGTGCCTTTGGTTTTTTCAGACCCAGAATGAATGTATAAGGATGAAAGCTAGCATCAAATTTCTCCCAGGAAGGCAGTGTTAGCACCCCAAGATGTTTTTCTATGAGGAAATGGTAAGAGCGTAGCCTCGCAACCTAGAATAGCTAAAACAGGGTAGGCCGCAAGGCTATATTGGTCGCTCCTATTAAGGTATGATCATTGCCTTATCTAGAGTCGATATCTATGTATGCTTCAGGGCCCTTTTTGGTTTTGCTCACAACCTAGTGGTGATCATATTTAGTGCTATCTAGTCAGGGATACGCCAGTCTTGTCGTGCTGAGGTCGAAAGGTTTTTAATCTCATAGTACATTTTATCTAAGTGTATAGTATTTTTGGAAGGTAGTCCCTCACCTTGCCATTATAGGAAATCCATTCTCCAACAAGTGCCTTTTGTTTTTGATTGTATATCTGTTGTTGTCGTCATGTACACACATCATAACTACTTGATTAAAAAATTCTTTAAAACCTAGACATTATTATAACATCACTGGATTTTATAATATAAAATGTTTTGATTACTATAAGGTAAAAACCCATCCACGTTTATATGCAATGTGGTCTTATGAGATACCTTTATTTTGAAAAGGTTTACAAATGAATAAATCAATATAATTTGATTTAGCTTTTGTAACGACCCACAAATATATCACTTAGATAAATTGTACTTATTTTTGAAATAATTAGATATGGGTTTAAAAGTAAGAAATAACCATGTTTTAAGTGGTAAATAATAATATTTATTTTTTTTGGGAAAAATATTGGCAGACAAAATATCGGTGTAAAATATTGATAATATGTAAATATCGTTCCAGGTAAAATATTGATAAAACAACTGGAAAACATTTTGTCAATAAAATCGCTTTTAAACAATAAAGATCGTGCATGGCTCGGGGTAGAACATAAATATATATTCAAACAAGATTATGTGAAATAAAAATTTTAGTTTATTTTTGGATAATTAAACGTATTTATGATATCGGAAGTCGATATCATCGGTTTTATATATTTCTTCAGAAATTCAAGTTAAGTTCCAATATTAATAAATAAACAGGTTTTAATTTACAAATAAACCTATTATAATTCTTTAATAACGATGGAAAAATCATTTTAAAGTTTGTATACTAAAATAAGATAGTTCGTAGAAAAATAGAAAATATGACCGAAGAACATTTTCCGAAATTATGACTTTTTGACACTGGAAAGTTGTCAGGAAAGTTGTTCGTCTTTGTGCACTGTATATACACATATATAAGAGTTAATTAACCAAACACTAATAATACACTAATAGTACATTATCTTATGTTAATTATGTTTAGCAAGTGATGTGAAGAGTCATGGTTTTAAAAATAATAATTTTATATATATAATTATATATAATTATATCTTGTCATGTCTTAGTATTATCATCATTATCCACAATGAACTAGAGGATATGACTAGAGATGGAGGGTTGTGACATATCATGGGGAGGAAGGTGGTGAAGTGACTTGTCAAAATAATGACATGTTACGATATTTTAATCTAAGTTTTAGTTTGGTAATTTTCCTACTTTCTTGTGTCTATAAATACATATCCCCTTCACCGTATTTTTGTTTATTTCATAATTTCCATTTCACTAAAGCTTTCTTCATGTTTATTCTTATGTTGTTTTAAGTTTTTTAATTAAAAGTTTTAAATTGTTTTAAAGATGCGAACTTGTTTTAAAACCATTTCTTCTTCATTTTTCTCCCACTATATTCGGCCATAACTTCCTCTATTTTACACCAAATCAAGATTTAATTTTGGTAAAATCATATAAAATTTCAGTGAGTACCACTTTATTTTTCACCACTTTACCTAATTTCAAGCTTAGTTTTTTCAAAATCTCATTTCTTTGCAGTGTACTTTTAAACTTAGAAATTCAAGTCCGAAAATGGCCTTCCTTCTTTTGACCATATCTACCTCAACCATAATATGATTTGAGTGATTACCTTTTATATATTGTAGAGAACATAATTCGTAAAAACTTTTATTTTGATAACTTTTCCATATTCTGAGAGTAATATGTCCAAAAATCAAGTGGAAGATGACATATATTTAGGTTGATTTTTGGTGCATCTAAGGCTTTTCATGTTTCAAAGATTTTTGGTTGGTAAAACTACATTGATTTGGAACGGTTTTTGACCTTATTATGATGTGTTATTGTGGTGATAATATGAAGATAAAATTGAATGGTTATTATGTTGGTTGATGTCGATTTGATGGATGTTACGTTTGGTATTGAATTTGAGATTCGAATGTGATGTTGTCGAGTTAGTAAGCATATAACCTTATGTTTATATATGTGTTTCATTGTGATGTTGAAAGCATGACAGCGTGGAAGTATTATTGTGATCGAAGAACCAAAGTATGTTGATTTGAAACAAAGTTAACAACTTTGCGTGTTGCAACGGATGTGAGACCCGGTTCGAAATAAAAAAAACTATGTTTTTTGTTTTAAAGTTTGGAAATTGTTTTAAAGCTTATATCTTTGTTTCTAAGTCTCAAAATCTTAAAAATTTATGTTTCTAAACATGAAATAGGAATGAATAAGCAAGTGTTTTGCTTAAAATATGTTTAAGTGAACTGCACTCATAGTAGTAGTCGCTATGACCATAGTTCGACAAAATTTTTGATTTTCGTTTTTAAACATTTTCTTTTGAAATGGTTTTTCAAACTTAATTAGTAGCATAAAAAGAGATTAAATTTATATTATTCTATAATTTATTTATTTAATAAAATAATTAAAGGTAATTAGCAGTTAATTAATAATCAAGTAAGTGATTAGGGTTAAGTAACACTTAAGAAAGGTTAATGATTAATTAGTGGTTAATAAAGTTGTTAATTAGTGATTGGTGAAGATAAGAAATAACTAAATGGTTAATTATTATTTAATTGAGTTAAGCACGTTATTAAGTTATTATTTAATTAAGTGAATATTAGATTAATTTTTAATTAATTAGGGTTTAACTAATAATGAATTATTTAAGCCTGAACTAAGATGCGTTATGAAGTTAATTAGGACTTAACTAAGTACAATATGTTAATTAAAATTTAATTATGATTTAGTCTTGATTTAATTATGATTAATTAAGATGTAATTAGGGTTAAGTCAACTGAATATACTTTAATCTTATCAAAGGTTATTTTAAACCTAATCGGTTATATTTTAAATCAATTTTCCTTTTAAGATTAATTGATTTTAAATCAAAGGATCTCTTATCTGGACCATTAAGTTGCCAAATGAATTGAAGTAGTGATTATAAAACATTGACACATTTTATGAGAAGTAAGTGACTTGTGTTTAGCACAAATGCTAATTGTCAGCAACGTGATTGAGACAAGGAAGTTAATTCCAATAAGCGGGTCATGGTAACTTAAGCATGTAGAATATACTTCTATATGTACGTTTTTCAGCTATAATGGATGCATCAATATTTGTAACTTGGACATCTACTTATGATTGATTGTATGTTTTGTGTGAATCTCATACATATCTGATGATAGGCAATACCCATGGTATAATTAGGATACATAAACCCAAATTTAATGATCCACTTTAGTCATTGAGCCTTCGTTTGGTTTTGAAAAGTTAACATTTCATTTTCGTTTAAAATGGTCATCACGGTTGTTCTATTTGAAGAATGCTTTGACAATTGTTTTGAATATCATATAAAGAAGTTCATGAATAATTTTAGGTATTTATAAAAGGAGTTTTAGAAATAGTTTTGAATGTTTATAAATTGATTTTATAATTGGGTTTAGATGTCCATAAATGGAAGTTTTATACAAGGTTTGAAAGTTTATATAATCTGATTTGGATATTTATAAAGAATCTCATAAGTGAGTATGGAGGTTGATAAATGTTTTGTAAATGGGTTGAGTTAAAGCAAAAAGGATTTAATGGGCAAGGGAAATTTTTAAAAGAATTTATTGAAAATAATTACAATAGGAAATTAAGAATTTGGTTTCTTGAGGCTAACCTTTTGAAAAATCAAGGTATGGTTTTAAGTGGTAAATAATAATATTTATTTTGTTTGGGAAAAATATTTGCGGACAAATTACCGAGGTAAAAAACTAATAACTTATAAATATTGTCCTAGATAAAATATTGATAAAACAGCCGAAAATCATTTTATCAATAAAACTGCTTATAAAAATAAGGATCAAGCATGGCTCTAGATACATAATTAAATACATACATACATACATACATACATATATATATATATATATATTAAAATAAGATTGTGAAATAAAATAATTTATTTTAGTTTTGGAAAATAAAATGTATTTATGACATCGACCGTTGATATCATCGGTTCTATACATTTCTTCGAGAATTCTAATTAATTTTAAATATTAATAAATGAATGGGTTTTTATTTACAAATGAACCTATTATAATTATATAATAATGATGATTAAGTTCTTTTTAATATTTGTTTACCAAAATAGATAGTTTGTGGAAAAATAGAAAATGTAACCGAAGAACTTTTTTTGGAATTTCGACACTTCGACACTAAAAAATTATCAGGAACGTTATTCGTCTATGCGCACTATATATACACATATATAAGAGTTAATTACCAAACATAATAATAAACTTATAGTATATTATCTTATGTTAATTATATTTAGCAAGTGACGTGACAAGTCATGGTTTTAAAATAATAACTTATATATCGGTATGTATCGTTATCTCTTGTCATATCCTAGCATTATCATTATCCATCATGACTTAGATGATGTGACTAGAGAAGGAGGGATGTGACATATCCGGGCGTGGAAGGTGGTGACGTGACTTGTCAAAATAATGACATGTAATGATATTTTAATCTAAGGTTAGTTTGGTAATTTTCCTACTTTGTTGTGTCTATAAATACACATCCCCTTCACCATATTTTTATTTACTTCTCCATTTTCATTTCCCTAAATTTCTTCATGTTTCTTCTTATGTTATTTTAAGTTTTTTTAAATCAAGAGTTTTAAATTGTTTTAAAGATGTGAACTTGTTTTAAAATTCTTTCTTTTCCATTTTCCCCCACTTTATTCAGCCATAACTTCCTCTATTTTACACCAAATCAAGATTTTCTTTTTCCAAGTCATATAAAGTTTCAGTGGATGCATCATTTTTTTAACCACTTTTCATAATTTCGAGATTATGTTTGTCAAAATCTCATTTCTTTGCAGTATACTTTTAAACTCAAAATTCAGGTCCGAAAATAGCCCTCCTTCTTTTGACCATATCTACTTAAACCATAACCTGATCTGAGTGATTCTTTTTTTTCAATTGTAGAGAAATTTTTTTTATAAAACTTTTATTTTGATCACTTTTTCAACATCCGAGAGTAATATGTCCCAAAATCAAGTGGGAGGTGACATATTTTTGAGGGTGATTTTTGGTGCATCTAAGGCATTTCAGGTTTCAAAGATTTTCGGTGAGTAAAGCTACTTTGCTTTTTTGAATTTATTATGATGTGTTATTGTGGTGACAATGTGGTGAGAAAATTGAACGGTTATTATGTTGGTTGATGGCGATTTGATGGATGTTATGTTTGGTATTGAATTTGAGATTTGAGTGTGCTGTTGTCGAGTTAATAAGCATATAACCTTATCTTTATACATGTTTTTCATTGTGATTTTAAAAGTATCGTAGTATGGATATATGGTTGTGAACTAAGAACCAAAGTATGTTGAGTTGAAACAAAGTTAACACCATTGTGTGTTGTGACCTAGATCCAATTCGAAATCAAAACTATGTTTTCTTATTTTAAAGTTTGGAAATTGTTTTAAAGTTTCTATCTTTGTTTCTAAGTCCCAAAAACTTTAAAATTTATGTTTCTAAGCAAGAAATAGTAAAGAATAAGCAAGTGTTTTTGCTTAAAGTGTGTTTAAGCGAAATGGGCCCATAGCGATAGTCAATGTGGATGCAGTTCGATAAAATTTCTGATTTTCATTTTAAAACGTTTTCTTTTGAAATGGTTTTTCTGACCTAATTAGTAACATAAAATGAGATTAATCTTAGATTGTTTAATAATTTATTTAATAAAATAATTAAAGGTAATTAGCAGTTAATTAATAATTAAGTGATTAGCGTTAAGTAACACTTAAGGAAGGTTAATGATTAATTTATGATTAATAAAGTTTTTAATTAGTGATTAATGAAGATAAGAAGTAACCAAATAGTCGATAATTATTTAACTGAGTGAGGTAGGTTATTTATTTATTCTTTAATTAAGTGATTATTATTTTAATTTTTAATTAATTATGGTTTAACTAATAATAAATTGTTTAAACCGTAACTACGATGCATTAAGAAGTTAATTAGGACATAACTAAGTTCATTAAGTTAATTAAAGTTTAATTATGATTTATTCTTGATTTAATTATGATTAATTAAGATAGAATTAGGGTTAAGCCAACTGAATATACTTTAATCTTTTCAAAGGTTTTTTAAACCCAATCAGTGATATTTTAAATCAATTTTCTATTCAAATTAATTGATTTTAATTGAAAGGATCTCTCATTTGGACCATTAAGTATCCAAATGAATTAAAGTAGGGATTATAAAACGTTGACACGTTTTATGGGAAGTAAGTGACTTGTGTTTAGCATAAATGTCGAATATTGGTAACGTGATAGACCCAAGGAAGTTAATTTCAATAAGCGGGCCATGGTAACTTAAGCATATAGAATATACATCTATATGTACATTTTTCACCGATAATGGGTCAAGTGGCTAAGTGTAAAGGGAAGGCTGACTCATGTATCTATATTTGTAATTTGGACATCTACCTATGATTGATTTTATGTTATGCATGAATCCCTTACATATTTGATGATAGTTAATACCCATGATATAACTTGGATAAGTAAAACCAAATATAATGATACATTATAGTCATTGAGCCTTTGTTTGATTATGGAAAGTTAATATTTCATTTTCTTTTAAAATGGACTTCAAGGTTATTCTCTTTGAAGAATGCTTTTACAATTGTTTTGAATATTATATAAAGAAGTTCATGAATAACTTTGGGGTATTCATAAAAGGAGGTTTAGAAACAGTTTTGAATGTTTATAAAAAGATTTCATAAATGGGTTTGGATGTCTATAAAGGGAAGTTTTATACAAGTTTTGAAAGTTTATAAAGAAGTTTATATAATTGGGTTTGAATATTTATAAAGAGTCTCATAAATGAGTATGGAGGTTGATAAATGTTTTGTAAAAGGTTAAAGCAAAAAGGATTTTATGGGTAAGGGAAATTTATAAAAGAATTTGTTGAAAATAATTACAATAGGAAATTGAGGTTTGAGTTTCTCGAGGATGACCATTCAAAAAATCGTGGTATGGAACATATGTTCCATACTATACACTAAAGGAATAATGCTTAGATTTATCCTTTTCTCCAATTTAAATATTGTAGTTAAATCCGTTTTAGATATTTTGGTAATGGGAAATCTTACGAATGTTTTGTGAATATACTTATGTTAAAAAGGTAAGTATATGAATGTTTTTGAATAAGATTTATTAAACAAAGATATATTTTGAGGCTTAGTGGTGCTGTGGATAAATAAATCTCAAATGGAATTGGTTGTTGTTTGTTTATTTGATAGTTAAATAACTGATTATCGAGTTTGACTTAATTTGACTTAGGAAGTACAAATTTAAATTTGAGTTCCCCGACGAAGACTCGAAAACTTATTTCCAAAGAACAGGGAATGAGTCAATCGAAAATTATCGGTTGTTGATATGGAGAGACTGGGATCGAATCTCTATTCGAAATCCACTATGAACCAACATGTACATTTAAGTGGAAGACATCTTGATGATGATTGAAGATGGTGCTCTTTGAATTGCAATGTCTATTGCTACTAATCTTGAAGGTGATTCTAAAATGGATGTAGTAGAGCTAGTGCCTTTGGTTTCATTCAGATCCAAAACGAACTTGTATGGATGAATGGTGGCATTGCATTGATGCCTGGAGGGCAGTGTCAGCGTTCCAAGATGGATTGCTTTTCAGAAAGGTAAAAAGTAACCTCAAGCCTCATCAACCGAGAATCACCAAAATAGGGGATATGTAGAAGGGCTATTTGGGTCGCATCCATTTGGGTATATCATCACCCTTCTAGATATGTACATAATCATCAATGAATTCATGTACGTGGGATGCTCGGTAAAAGATTGCAAAGCAACCGGGGTGATGACATATTCGGTACTTGTTAGAAATGCGTATTACAGATCTTAATGCTAGAATAACACTAGAGGCGGGGGGGGGGGGGGGGGGGGGGGGGGGAGGGGCGGTGAATAATGTTTTGAGGATTTACTTAGTCTTTTTGAAACGTAAGTAATTTAATCACCAACAAATGCAATACACAAACATATATATAATCATAGAATCGAACACAGATGCAAATAATAAATTAAACAGTAAAGGAAAGAAAGAATGGGCTTTTCGAGTCGTCCTGTCGTTTCGAACCGAATCGATATGTTCTTTCTTTCTTACTGGGCCTTGTCTATATAAATAAAATTTTCTAAACCCTAGCAGCCTTTCTATTTCTAGTTACAGTACGTACATAACCTTCTATCTGTTCCTTTCTTCAATGGCAGAAACCAATTCCTATTCAAAACTCTAAATTCAATTTCCAAACCAATTTCAGAAATCAAACTCGTTGGAAAGCTTTCAAAGAGCCCAATCTAGATCTGCAGTTCATTTTTTGATTTAGGTCACTGTGTGTCATGAATTTGCGGGATAATTCTCGACCAGCAATGGGGGTTTGATCAACAACGATGGATCGTCTAACCGAAGGTATGGTCGTATGGAGCATGGCATGCGGAGTGCATTTGTGCTGTTAGTTTGGTCGATTGATGGTTGATTGGCTTACAAAATTCAACTAGGATTTGTAATAATGTGGCGACGGCTACAAATTTGGGCGTTGATGGTCGATCACTGTTGGTAGAGGTGACGTGGGGAGGTCGCGGCAAGGAAGTGGTGGGGTAGGCGATCATGCAGGCGGCCTTGGGAGGTGTTAAATCATTCTAAATATCATATCTTTTACTTACGAGGTAGGATTCATGCGTGGTTTTCTCCTTTGTGATCATATCAAAATTTTAGAAATAATGGAACTCATATGGTTTAATTCTAACACTGGTCAACTTTCGAGCTATTTTTGGATTTCAAATCGATTTGAAATCAAAGATGAGTGTTTCAACCCACTCGCAACTACTAATTGTCTTAAGTTAGTTGAGTTAAATTTTGTTTGTACCAAAATTGGGCATAGCACTCTTCAGAAGTATTTTAAGAGATAAAATGAAGAAAGTAAATGTAAAAAGAGGATTATCGGACAGACACTTCTAAAAAAGATAAGAAAAACACGCAGAAACATAGAGATTTAGAGTGGTTTGGCCGATAGCCTACGTCCACTATGAAATTAATGATTTTATTGATGTTTTTTATCTGATTACAACTGGTTACAGCGGATTACATTAGTAGATTTCGAGTACAACATCGATCTTTGTGTGCAAAAATGACTTCGGCCGAGTCTGGACGTCGAAGAGCTAAAAGTCCCTTTTCTAGAGGCTCTAGGATGCTATTTATAGGTGTAGGATGCAAATATTTCGCTTAGGTCTCAGGAGACCTCTTCTGGCAAGTGTGTGGGCCCACGCGATCGATCCCATGTGGTTTGCACTCGATCCGTGATTGATACGAACTAGCTTCGTATCAATCAATATTTCGCCCAATTGAATCGGAATCGATCGTGAACGTTGTTGGGGATGTACACAAACTACTATGAAAATTTGGTGACATTTTCACTTATATACTGCGAGTTATGATCGATGTAAGTTCATGTTTTTCGAAGGCCATCTCCTTCATATCGATGTTATTCAAACCGCTCTGTTAGTATCGATTCGGGCGCGTGCCTACAAGTTGACATGGCGCTAACTCCTCGGATCGATCGACTTTTCATGTTGAGTGACTAAGTCTTTCATTAGAGTGTATCTTGTTCGCATCGATCACCTTTGCCTTGTTCGTATCGATCGCCTCTTCCTTTTTCGTATCGATTGGCATTGCACGGTTCGTATCGATCGATTGCATCTCACTTTGTATCGTTCATCTGCATTCCACTTCGTATCGATGAGAGGTGTTGGTTTCGTATCGATCTGTGGTCGATCGATACGAAGTGTGTTTGAAGCTTAATTAATACAAAATGGGCACTTATGTCACAGTCAATGGATACGAAGTGTGATGCTTTTTCATGGATGTTGACTAGTGGTCATCTGATGTGTAGCGATCCCGATTTTTAATTAAAATTAAATTGATAATTAAAATAAATTTTTGAATAAAATTGTAAATTAATTTGAATGTTCTAAATTTAAATAGGATATTTATTTATTTGGACATTGGTTTTAAAAATTTAACTATGGATTTGAAATGCTATATTTAATATCTTATAAATAAAAAGTAATATCCGAAAAAATTTTATCAATTAAAATTTATAATATATTTTTAAACTTTTGGAATTTAATTTGAGATTATATTGGAAAATCTCAAACAAATAAAATAAGTAATAAATCATATATGGATAAAAATCCAATTTCTTTTGAGTATAAAATCTTGAAATAATAGATATTTTAAAAGAATCATTTGAATTCAATTTATATATATATATATATATATATATATATAATGCATAAATATGTGTATGAATATAATAAATGGGTAGTCTAGAGTTGAGTTTTTCAGATAGTCAGGTTTAGTAGATTATCTGGAGCTAGTTCAGTTTTTGGATCAGGATTGACCTTGCTTATCTTTGTGCATCGTTATTGGGAGTTCGAGCTATTTCTGGATTGGTGCTTTGGAGATGGAGATTACCGATGCTGGAGTTCTTTCTTGAAGACCATATTGGAGTTATTGTTCCGCTGCTAGTGTTATCTTTTCTTTCCGCTGCTATTGTCTTGTATCATATCTCTTATGTATATTGATATTCATTGTATCATCATTGTATCTGGATATTGTATTAATGTTGTATTTTGATATGTATTATTCATTTCTTCCGTTGTGTTGTACTTAATGTGTTATAAGCTCTGACGAACCAGATTCGACGTTTGGATCTGCGGCATTTGAACACGAGTGTCGTATTCGATGCCGATTTTTGAAGGTCAAGTCAGGGTCGCTACATCTAGTATCAGAGCTGAAGGTTAAAACTTTAGCTCAAGAGTATAACACATTAAGTAACTCATTAGAGATAGGGTGAAGTATACCCTAGAATGAGTATTCCCTGAGATATCCATTCGAACGCCTCAGTAAATTCTCTTACTATCCACCGATAGTGAGTATGAGTGCGAGAAGGGGATGAGATACGGGACAGAGGAGTACCACTACAAATGGTCAATACCCTGCGATAGTGGAAACAACTTTTCTCTATCATTCTCCTTTGATTCGTCTTCTCAATTTCTTTTGATTGCTTCATAGCAGCTACAAAAAGAAGTTTCGGTGCGATGGTGGCCCAACGAACGTTGTAGAAAATCCTTACTTCGTATCTTCATCTGTTTCTTATCAGTTTTTTCCATCTAAACTTTAATGAATTTGAAATTTGAAATTGAAAATTTTATATAAATTGTAAATTTTAAATTGAGTTAAATTGGTTAATAGAATATGAAGCTAAATTTGAATTGTATCAATAAAATGATATCGGTTAAAACCAAATTTAAAATTCTGTTTCTTGTGTGGATCCAAGTCCGAAGAGGGACCAATTGATATATACTTTGGGGTGTTCCGACCTAAGTTGGAATCCATATCTAGTGTTTGAGAAATTATAGAAGATTGAATCTATCTATCTTTCTATCCTCTGGGATCCTATATATTCTACGAACGATTAGCTGTCCCTTCGAACTAATCAATGCCCTTGCATATTCGTAGACTAGTGGACCCAAATATCTTGTGTAATATTGTATGAGTTTGTTCTCATATTGTTGATATTCTGATCTGGTAAACTGAATGCAGAATAAATATTTCGATCTAATTCGATCAATCATTTCTTTATCTATCATCTATTCTTTCTCGTCTCCCTGGCAAATTTCGAGGACGAAATTTTCTTAAGAGCAGGAATCTATAACGATCCCGATTTTTAATTAAATTTAAATTGATAATTAAAATAAATTTTTGAATAAAATTGTAAATTAATTTGAATTTTCCAAATTTAAATAGGATATTTATTTATTTGGACATTGGTTTTAAAAATTTAACTGTGGATTTGAAATTCTATATTTAATATCTTATAAATAAAAAGAAACATCCTAAAAAAAATTTATCAATTAAAATTTATAATATATTTTTAAACTTTTGGAATTTAATTTGAGATTATATTGGAAAATCTCAAACAAATAAAATAAGTAATAAATCATATATGGATAAAACTCCAATTTCTTTTGAGTTTAAAATCTTAAAATAATAGATATTTTAAAAGAATCATTTGAATTCAATTTATATATATATATATATAATGCATAAGTATGCGTATGAACATAATAAAAGGGCAGTCCAGAGTTGGGTTTTTCAGATAGTCAGGTTTAGTAGATTATCTGGAGCTAGTTCAGTCTTTGGATCAGGACAGACCTTGCTTAGCTTTGTGCATTGTTATTGGGAGTTCAAGCTATTTCTGGATTGGTGCTTTGGAGATGGAGATTACGGATGCTGGAGTTCTTTCTTGAAGGCCATATTGGAGTTATAGTTCTGCTGCTAGTGTTATCTTTTCTTTCCGCTGCTATTGTCTTGTATCATATCTTTGATGTATATTGATATTCATTGTATCATCATTGTATCTGGATATTGTATCAATGTTGTATTTTGATATGTATTATTCATTTCTTCCGTTGTGTTGTACTTAATGTGTTATAAGCTTCGGCGAACCAGATTCGACGTTTGGATCTGCAACATTTGAATACGTGTGTCGTATTGGGTGCATATTTTCGAAGGTCAAGTCAGGATCGCTACATGATGGATACAAAATGACAACCACTTGATGGATACTAACCAATATAGCCGATGGGCACGAATTGTTGAAGCTTGATGGATGCGAAGAAGACCTTTCAATTGATGGATACGAAGAGTGTAGTTCCACATGGATGAGGGCAAAACCTAAGAGAAGAAAGTAAAAATAATGGATACGAAGGAATTAATTTCTTTGGCTTACATCGATCATATCTGGAGCATACTAACTCGGATTGACTTGGATTTTGGAATTTTGGCTTTCATAGCTTTGCTGGTCTTGTAATATCAACTGTAGCTTGATCTAGAATCGGATGAAATTAGCCGACATCCATAGTGAACCTCCGTATAATCGATCTTTGCGCTGAACTATCTTTGGTGTCAAGTCAATTCCTTGATATCACGGCCTTGACAAAATGCGGGATAATATTTGGCCCCCAAAGTACGTCTTGTAGGAACATAACGTGCTTTGAATAGTTGTGTGACGCCCCACCTCTATACCCACGCTAGACAAGGACACTACGGGTAATGCCGTCAACTAGCATGGAGAATAAGGCTGTTGAGGAGCGACCATCCGTGTAATTGCTTAGTGTGAGCACCGATACGTCAGATAGTATAACATGCATTTTCTTTTCAAGAGGAAATCCGACATACCGATAAAACTCAAAACTACTGCAAGTGGCTATATATATTCTTCGGAAATAAATATAGAAATATCATAAAACAAATCAGTCACAGATATCCATATCACAAAGGCGGAAAAAATATGAATATTACACATAGAAGTGTACATCAGAGTAGTGGTCAAACAAGATCCACAATATCACAAAAGAATAGTTACAAGTGCTAGACAAAAGAATAAGTATACATCCTGGTGTCTATATCTCAAATGTATACAACAAAATAAACTACTAATCTAAGTAGTTAGCCAAAAGCCAGAATAATAACTCCAGAAGAGGAGTCAAGTAGAAGCACCTGCAACATCTCGGTCTGACCCGAGTATTATTTAGTAAGAAAATAATAAACGGATCAGTCTAACTATAAATATCAGATGAAATGATATAGAATAAGAGATATGACAAAAACATATGATAACCGTAAAGCCATACGGTGATAAGTATGCAATTGAAAATCAACTAGGGATTAATCAATATCACAAGAATCTTCTTAAAGGTCAAAAGGAATGTCATACTCTTTATTTTTATTCACCAAACCATAAATATTAACAATAATATCAACGCCAATCACAAAAGTTAACGACACACAAATTCACCAATGCACAAATATTGATAAAACTTGTCAACGTATATCACGAAAATTGGTGAAACACAAATTCTAGAAATCATCAATGGAAATCCAGAAATCACAAAAAGGGGGGAGGCCTATCACAAAACGGGAGCCTAAAAATCACCAACACGTGTATCACAAACGGGATGCTATCCCATGGTCGCTAACCATAGAGCCGGTGCAACGACGTAGTACAACGGTACGCCCGAGGAACCAGAAACTCGTAAAATTCGAAACAACAACGTAGTACAATGGTACGCCCGAAGAACCAAACTCCATAAAAACGTGGGTCGCTAGCCCACAAAAATTGGGTCGAAATCCGAAGAAATAAATAGGTCGTTAGCCTATAATAAAAATGAGACGAAACTCAATAAAACGAGGCACCGTCCCCTTCGTGGACAAAGAAACATAGCATAGCGCTAGTTTAAAACACAAAAATGATCCTCAATGATCATCAAGAAAGTGTCAATTACTATAAGCTAGTATGAGCTTAGCTTCATGTCCCATAACCACTTGCTTAACTTAAATATTTACGAGCAAATTGTAGATCTCCACTAGAAAATTGTCACAACAGATTCAATCGAACAAGTCCAAGAATTAACTAACAAAGTAAACGCAAGTGTTTCATACCACTTGTTTTACCAAGTCGTTTAATTAGATTTCTCATACGAGTGAGGTAAAGGTTTGTATATGCTAGTAGATTGGAAAACGGTTTGAGAAAACGAGCCTTGTAATAAAATAGTGCTGAAATCATTTTGAAGAAAGAGTTTTGATATTTACTACTAGTATAGAAAACCTTTGTATTTTCGAAGTGACAAATCACAGAAATGATTGTAGAAACAACCAATCACTAAAATTCACATACGAAGACGTGAATTAATTCCAAAGAAATCGATATCAAATCCATCAAAATGAATATTTCCAAAAATCCCAAAATAGAAGTGATCAAAGTCGAATAACAATTGATACAACAAGTGGGAATATACCCGAATCGATTAAATTTGGAAACCCAAGAGAAATAGACAAAAATATGCATAATAGGCATTTAAGAGCAGGTTAGTCGACTGGATCAATGAGCTCAGTCGACTAACTGCAGGAAACAGAGACACCTGTCTCTGTTCTCCGCCTTTGGTACGCCAATTGGCTACAGCCAGTCGACTGGATTCAAAGTCCAGTCGACTAGCTGGAACCAGGCAGTTTTTTTGCCTGTACAAATGACGTGCAAACCCAACCAATTCGTGAGCGATCGAGCAATGGCGCAAGGGATTTATGCCAATCGGCAACCCGGCCCTATAGGCTCTTCGATGCATCACAAAAAACATGTTCAAACAATAAAGCTGATTTTTGAAGATTTGAACTCAAAACACCAAAAATTGGAATATTCACACAAACCAATCCAAGTCCAAATCAAATGTACATGAATAAGTGTTAGGAATTCATACCTGACAATCAAAGATAATCATAGACTTAGATGTGAGATAAAAATCTCACCTTTTCACAAAAATAAGGAAGGAGAAGCTTGAAAGCAAAGGAAAAATCAACCACACTTCAACACAACCCAAATGGGCTTGAATCTAAGCTCAAAAGAAGAACATTCCCAAAGTTAGGTTAAGGAATTTATGAAATTGAAAGGAGAATGAGTTGGAGAAGAAGAAGATGATGCTTACCAATAGCTTCTCTTTGGATTTGGAGCTAGAACTTGATTTGCAAATGAAAACTAGGGCTTGGAGTTTTAATTACCCATTCCTCTATCCATTGTTGCTAAAGCTTGAGTACTAGGAAATAGAAATGATAATGAAGAGGAGAGGGGTGAAGCTTGGGTCTAATGGGCTGAAACAAAACCAAAGCCCTAAGTGAAAAAGTAGCAAAATACCACTAACTCCAAACTTCTCGAAGTTTATACTCAAAAAGATCGCAAACGTCATTTTGAACTCAATGGGGGTGGTCTCGAGTCCTAATTTGAATGTTTGCAAAAAGTAGCTTCTCGGACTAAAATCCGACTAACGATGAAATATTTAAATAAAATATTTAAATACTCGATCGTTAAATTTGCGGGTTGTTACAGACTCCCCTCCTTAAAGAAATTGCGTCCTCGCAATCTTAACAAATAAATGAATCAAAAAGTAACAACCATAAAAGCATATCATCACAAAAGAATTTTGAAATAAAAAGTTCACCTCAAAGAGCACGAGAAAGCAAGTCCGGATGTGTTCGCTCGATGAATTCTCTGGATTCCCAAGAACAATCCTTAGGATTTGAGGACCATTGAACTTTCACCAGAGGAACATCTTTATTTCGAAGGTATTTGACCTCCAAATCAATAATACGAATAGGACGTTTCTCGTAAGTTAAATTAGGCGAAACTTGAATTTCTTCCACAACACCGGGATCAAGAATAGAATCAGAATCTCGAAGGCATTTCCATAATTGAGAAACGTGAAACACGTCACGAATAGCAGAAAATTGAGTCGGTAATAAGAGGCGATAAGCCACGAAATCAATGCGTTCGGTGATAGGAAATGGACCAATATATCAAGGTGCTAACTTTCCCGATCGACTGAAACGCACAACACCCTTCATAGGTGAAAAACGAATAAGCACAAAATCTCCCATAGAAAATTCTAATTTCCTTCTTCGGTTATCGGCATAGGATTTTTGTCTACTTTGGGCTTCTTTCATCCTATGATGAATAAGATCAATCTTTTTTGTGGAATCACGAATAAAATCTGGACCTAAAACCAGCTTCCCACCGGCCTCAAGCCAACAAGAAGGTGATCGGCATGGCCTTCCATAGAGAGCCTCGAAAGGTGCCATACCAATACTAGATTGGAAGCTATTATTATAGGAAAACTCAACAAGAGAAATATGATCTTTCCAACTTCCACCAAAATCAAGAACACATGAACGAAGAAGATCTTCAAGAGTTTGATTCACACGCTCGGTTTGTCCATCAGACTGAGGATGATAAGCGGTGCTAAAATTAAGCTTCGTTCCCAAAGATTTTTGAAGACTCTTCCAAAATCCACTAGTAAACAATGGATCACGATCACTAACAATAGAATAAGAAACTCCATGCAATTTTACAATTTCTTTAATAAGGAGTTTGGCCAAGAGAGGAACGGTCCGGTTAGACCGAACGGGAATAAAATGGGCGGATTTATTAAGTCTATCATCTATCACCCATAAGCTATCATGACCCGAACGAGAACGGGGAAGGCCGTCAACAAAATCCATGGAAATTTGATCCCACTTCCAAATTGGAATTTCTAAAGGTTGCAATAACCCACCGGGCCTTTTACGCTCGGCCTTGATAAGTTGGCAAGTCTTGCAACACTTAACAAAGTTAGCAATATTAGATTTCATTCCATCCCAATAATAAAGTCGCTTCATATCCGCGTATACTTTACTACTACCGGGATGAATGGTAAATTTAGAATGATGAGAATCTTCTAAAATGTCTTTACGAAAATCACTAATATTTGGCATGATAAGTCTACCAAATTTACGAATACCGCCACGAGAATCAATATCAAAGTCTTTCAAACCTTCATTATCAATTTTATCCCTAAAATTTTGGCCAAGAAGAGACAATTCAGGATCTAGCTTTTGAGCTTCAAGAATGCGGTCTAAAAGAGAAGGATGAGCCTCAAGGCTACATAAAACAAGAGATGAACATAAATCGGAAACACGATCCCAAATGTCACAAGTGGATAAAACCCCGAGATCATTCCATTCGGATATCGTCATAGAAACAACCGCTTGTTGCTTGCGATTAAGTGCATCGACAACGCGATTTCCCTTTCCGGGGGTATAAAGAATATCAAGATCATAAGATGTAAGGAACTCGAGCCAAGGTTGTTGACGTAAATTAAGTTCCTTTTGGGAAAATAAATACTTCAAAGATTTATGATCGGTATAGAGAATAAACTTCTCTTCCAAAAGATAATGACGCCAAATTCGAAGGGCGAAAATAATAGCCGCGAACTCTAAATTATGAGTGGCATATCTAGTCTCGGCTGGCTTCAATTCCCTAGAAGCATAAGAAATAACACATTCTCTTTGCATAAGAACGACACCCAAACCAACGCGACTAGCATCGGTATAAACAATAAAATCTTGGTTTCCTTCGGGAATCACAAGAATAGCAGCATCAGAAAGAAGTTCTTTAATTTCTGAAAAGAAGCTTCACATTTGTCCGACCAAATGTATTTAACTCCCTTCTTTGTCAAACTATTAAGAGGCACGGAAATTTCGGAAAAGACTTTTATAAAACGACGGTAATAGCCCGCCAATCCAAGAAAACTACGGATCTCCGTCATACTCTCCGGTCTCTTCCAATTTTGAATCGCTTCAATCTTTGAAGGGTCCACGGAAATTCCGGATTCGGAAATAACATGACCAAGAAACTTCACACGAGATTGCCGAAAGTGGCATTTAGAAAATTTTGCTTTCAATTGATTGCTCCTAAGAGCTTCCAACACAATCTGAAGATGCTTTTCATGTTCCTCCTCGGTTTTGGAATACACAAGAATATCATCAATAAAGATGAGAACAAATCGATCAAGAAAATCTTTGAAAACTCGATTCATAAGGTCAACGAAATAAGCCGGAGCATTCGTTAAACCAAATGGCATAACAAGCCATTCATAAGATCCATAACGAGTACGGAACGATGTCAAAGGAATGCTATCCTCTGCAATACGTAGCTGATGAAAACCTATTGCTAAGTCCAATTGTGAAAAGACTCTACCACCTCAAAGTTGATCGAATAGATCATCAATCCGAGGTAAAGGATATTTATTCTTGATAGTAAGATCATTAAGCTTGCGGTAGTCAATGCAAAGCCTAAGTGTACCATCGGATTTCTTCAGAAAAATAGCCGAAGCTCCCCAAGGAGAGGAACTAGAGCGAATAAATTGCTTCATCTCCAATTCGGATAATTGTTTGCGCATCTCCTCATTTTCATTATTGGACATGCGATAAGGAGGACGAGTGATAGGTTGAGCTTCAGGGATGAGATTAATTTTGAACTCAATTGCTCGCTTAGGTGGCAATCCTAAAACGGACTCAAATATGTCAGAAAATTCACGAACAACGTGAGTAAGAGAAATGACATCTTCCTCATCATCATTATCATCATCATGAGGATTTAAAGAATATAAAGATGCAACCAAGTTGGAATCCGAATCTTTAAGATCAATAGAAATCTGCTTAACAGATTGAGGATGTCGAAGATGAATAGTCCGTTCAGGACATAGGATTTGAGCTTCGTAGCGGTTAAGCCAATCCATTCCCAAAATCATTCCAAAGCCTAAATAATGCATGACATGCAAATCGGCTCGGAAAGAAAAATCACACAAAATAATCTCGACATCTTTACAAAGTAAACTAATTGTTGCGGATCCACCAACCGGGTTCGCAATTCTCAAAGAAGTCATTAAAGCAACAACACTTAAAGAAAAAGTATAAACAAGTTCCTTTGATATAAAAGAATGGGACGCACCCGTATCAAAAAGAACTCGAATAGGTTGGTCATGAAATAAAATAATGGCATCAAGGTTAGAATGAGAAATACCTTGACCCCTAGAAGTGTTGCTAGGGGCTTGTGCAACATTTAACTTTCCCTCCTTCTTGCCTTGGAGTTTGGGACAAGCAGATATAAAATGACCCGAATTTTTGCAACAGCGACAAAAGAGAGATTTCAGACATCTATTAGCGTAATGGTCTTTAGAACCACAATTGAAGCATTGCCCACTATTAGAGGAAAAAGTCTTTGCTTTAGGGGTTGCTTGCTTTCCTTTCTTTTTAGGATACGAGCCTTTGGACTTAATAGGCCTTTTCTTGTTGTTGTTGAAGTTTGGTTTGGCACCCACAACTTCAACATCACTTTCTTTATCTGCCTCTTCAAGTCGAAGAGCGATATCAACGAGTTGATTAAAAGAAAGTTCTAACTTTATAAGTAATGGCTTCTTGAGATTTTTGTTCAAGACATAGAAAAATCTTTGGTTCTTCTTCAATGGGGTGTTTATATATTCGACCCCGTATTTAGAAAGTGACTCGAAGGATGCGACATAATCTGCCATAGAGGATTCACCTTGAACAAGGTCAATGAAACGACGAGCCAATGTTACTTTCTCAGCTTCTGGCACAAACTTTAGTTCGAATCGTTCCCGGAATTTCTCCCAAGTAAGATCCACTTCATTTATTTCAGAAATCAGAAGCTCATACCAGTCTAATGCTCTTTCTTGGAACATACTAGTGGCCATCTGAACTCGATGAAGATCAATAAGATTCATGCGAGAAAAGACTCGATCGCATGTTCTTAGCCAAGCCTGGACTTCAATAATGGTTTCAGAACCTTTAAATGGCTTCCCATCCAAATTGGTATAATCGTTGCACAAACGTGCAAATCCAGACTTAGGATGAGTAGACTCCAGATTAGAATCGGCTGCTTGAGAATTCTTTACTAGATCAAGAAGCTGCTGGGCAGACATAAATACTCTATCCTGGAGAGTAGCACTAGATTGACCGGCGCAAGGACGGCCAGGTCTAACCATTTCTCTTCATTAAGAAAGAAAGAAGAAGAAGAAAAAGGTTATTCACAAAATGAATATCAAACAATAATGATTGATAAAACAAGGAATCACAAAAGAAAATAGGATAGGACGGTTCGAAGACCAGAATAAAATCCTAAGGCACGACTCCTAAGATGGACTTAGGACGATGATCCTTGTTAAATTATTCTACATTGTTCCTAAGTTTGGCTCTGATACCAAGCTGTGACGCCCCACCTCTATACCCACGCTAGACAAGGACACTACGGGTAATGCCGTCAACTAGCACGGAAAATAAGGTTGTTGAGGAGTGACCATCCGTGTAATTGCATAGTGCGAGCACCGATATGTCAGATAGTATAACATGCATTTTCTTTTCAAGAGGAAATCCGACATAACGATACAAACTCAAAACTATTACACAGTGGCTATATATATTCTTCAGAAACAAATATAGAAATATCATAAAACAAATCAGTCACAGATATCTATATCACAAAGACGGAAAAAGATATGAATATTACACATAGAAGTGTACATCAGAGTAGTGTTCAAACAAGATCCACAATATCACAAAAGAATAGTTACAAGTGCTAGACAAAAGAATAAGTATACATCCTGGAGTCTATATATCAAATGTATACAACAAAATAAACTACTAATCTAAGTAGTTAGCCAAAAGTCAGAATAATAACTCCAGAAGAGGAGTCAAGTAGAAGCACCTGCAACATCTCGGTCTGACCCGAGTATTATTTAATAAGAAAATAATAAACGGATCAGTCTAACTATAAATTCAAATGAAATGATATAGAATAAGAGATATGACAAAAACATATGTTAACCGTAAAGCCATAATGTGATAAGTATGCAATTGAAAATCAACTAGGGATTAATCAATATCACAAGAATCTTCTCAAAGGTCAAAAGGAATGTCATACTCTTTATTTTTATTCACCAAGCCATAAATATTGACAATAATATCAATGCCAATCACAAAAGTTAATGACACACAAATTCACCAATGCACAAATATTGATAAAACTCATCAATGTAAATCACGAAAATTGGTGAAACACAAATTCTAGAAAACATCAATGGAAATCCAAAAATCATAAAAAGGGGGGAGACCTATCACAAAATGGGAGCCTGAAAACTCACCAACACGTGTATCACAAACTGGACGCCATCCCATGGTCGCTAACCATGGAGCCGGTGCAACGTCGTAGTACAACGGTACGCCCGAGAAACCAGAAACTTGTAAAATTCGAAACAACAACGTAGTACAACGGTACGCCCGAAGATCCGAACTCCATAAAAACGTGGGTCGCTAGCCCACAAAAATTGGGTCGAAACCCCAAGAAATAAATAGGTCGTTAGCCTATAATAAAAATGAGACGAAACTCAATAAAATGAGATACCGTCCCCTTCGTGGACAAAGAAACATAGCATAGCGCTAGTCTAAAACACAAAAATGATCCTCAATGATCATCAAGAAAGTGTCAATTACTCTAAGCTAGTAAATATATGAGCTTAGCTTCATGTCCCATAACCACTAGCTTAATTTAAATATTTACGAGCAAATTGTAGATTTCCACTAGAAAATTGTCACAAGAGATTCAATCGAACAAGTCCAAGAATTAACCAACGAAGTAAACGCATGCGTTTCATACCACTTGTTTTACTAAGTTGTTTAATTAGATTTCTCATACGAGTGAGGTAAAGGTTTGTATATGCTAGTAGATTGGAAAACGGTTTGAGAAAACGAGCCTTGTAATAAAATAGTGCTGAAATCATTTTGAAGAAAGAGTTTTGATATTTACTACTAGTATAGAAAACCTTTATATTTTTAAAGTGACAAATCATAGACATGATTGTAGAAACAACTAATCACTAAAATTCACATACGAAGACGTGAATTAATTCCAAAGAAATCGATATCAAATCCATCAAAATGGATAGTTCCAAAAATCCCAAAATAGAAGTCATCAAAGTCGAATAACAATTGATACAACAAGCGGGAATAAGCCCGAATCGATTAAATATGGAAACACAAGAGAAATAAACAAAAATAGGCATAATAGGCATTTAAGAGCAGGTCAGTCAACTGGCTCAATGAGTTCAGTCGACCGACTGTAGGAAACAGAGACCCCTGTCTCTGTTATCTGCCTTAGGTACGCCAATTGGCTACAGCCAATCGAATGGATTCAAAGTCCAATCGACTAACTAGAACCTAGGCAGTTTTTCTGCCTATACAAATGACGTGCAAACCCAACCAATTCACGATCCATCGAGTAATGGCGATAGGGATTTGTGCCAATCGGCAACCCGGCCCTATAGGCTCTTCGATGCATCACAAAAAACATGTTCAAACAACAAAGTTATGATTTTTGAAGATTTAAACTCAAAACACCAAAAATTGGAATATTCAGAAAAACCAATCCAAGTCCAAATCAAATGCATATGAATAAGTGTTAGGAATTCATACCTAACAATCAAAGATAATCATAGACTTAGATGTGAGATAAAAAATCTCACCTTTTCACAAAAATAAGGAAGGTGAAGCTTGAAAGCAAAGGAAGAATCAACCACACTTCAACACAACCCAAACGAGCTTGAATCTAAGCTCAAAAGAAGAACATTCCCAATGTTAGGTTAAGGAATTTATGAAATTGAAAGGAGAATGAGTTGAAGAAGAAGAAGATGACGCTTACCAATAGCTTCTCTTTGGATTTGGAGCTAGAACTTGATTTGCAAATGGAAACTAGGGCTTGGAGTTTTAATTTCTCATTCCTCTCTCCATTGTTGCTAAAGCTTGAGTATTGGAAATAGAAATGAAGTAATGAAGAGGAGAGGGGTGAAGCTTGGGTCTAATGGGCTGAAACAAAACCAAAGCCCTAAGTGAAAAAGTAGCAAAATACCACTAACTCCAAATATCTCAAAGTTTATACTCAAAAAGATCGCAAACGTCATTTTGAACTCAATGGGTGTGGTCTCGAGTCCTAATTTGAATGTTTGCAAAATGTAGCTTCTCGGACTAAAATCCGACCAATGATGAAATATTTAAATACTCGATCGTCAAATATGCAGGTTGTTACAAGTTGTATCTTTCATTTTGAACAGTTCTGTCTGACTCGTCAAACAGTTGTTACCTCTTTACCGAAATATGTAACCTTGGACTGATCTTTAATAATGTGAATTTTTGACTGCCAATTGTTGTACAGTGCGCTGTCGTAACTGAGTATTGGACAATAGCAAATTATTGGCTACTGTTGTTATTGTTATCAGTTGAGCATTCAATTCCTGAAAATGTTAGGAACTAAACGACGAGTTACGATGTATAGGATATACAAGAACTTGGCTCTCATCAACGTTAGTTCGTTCACGAGTCGTCATCAAGTTTTTAGTTCCTGTTAAAATTGAATTTCATATCAATCCTCTCTTGAATCAATGTGAAATTCGATCTGTAACATCACTTAGTGGTTTTTTTTGGAATTTCCCTTCGTATTGATCCTCTCCTGAATGATGTAAAAGGTTGAAAAATTGTTTTCGCATCGACGTCGATTGACACTAATTCACTTGTTGTTTTGTTGTAGTTCGCATCGATAGATATGAACTCGGACAGTCTTCAAAATGATAGATGCAAAATTTTCGTTTCATATTGATAAATTTTTGATGGATCTATATGACCCGAATGTGTTCCTGCATATCGTTCGTATCGATAGGTCGTCGATGGGTACGAGCGATGACATTCTTGATCGACGGCGAGTAGAGGTGAGCAGTTGCGCTTGGGTCTGATATGCGTAGACGGATACGAACAATGCTCTCGTATCGGTGGCATTGTTGACCAATTTAGCCCGTCATCTTAATTGGGAAACGAATCGTTTTTCGCTTTTACCTCGTATCCATATAAATACTTTTGTACTTAGCCAAATTTTTATCTACTTTCACTTTTCCTCTGACTTTCGTATCGATAGAAGAAACGAAAAATAAAATCTACCTTCGTCCCCAAATTAAAACAGTTCTTTAATCCCTCGATCAGAATTTTAAATTAGGTAATTGATTAATAACTGTACTCTAAAAATGATGAGACTCGAGTTTAATTGCTAAACCATTCGTATCCACGGTCGATTCTGGTGATGAGAGGATGGAGATGGGTTGGAGTAAGGACCGGGAAGGTCAGAATGTCTTCAATGTCATTTGGAGAAGAAGGAGGGTAGATGGATAAGAAGTTTTCATTCGTATCGATTGAGGAAATGTGCTTCATATCATTCTAGAAAACAATCAAATTTCGTATCGATGGTTTACCAATAGAGATTCAAATAGAGCGATGGAGCGGTTTTGTATCGATGGGTGATGGTTGGAGTTCGTATCGATCTATAATGATCAATATGAAAATCTAATTATGTGATCAATACAAAGCATCGGCTCTACCAATCGATACGAAGACGGAGGATTGAGATCGATACGAATTGGCTCTAAGGTGATCGATATGAAGACTTTCCCTCTACGATTGATAGAAACGATACTCTCGATGATCGATCCAAAGTTGACAATTTAGGATCTCTACGCAATGGATGTTAAATGATCGATACGAAGTGGCCATTACGGATTGATTCGAACTCGCTGGCCCCATCGATACGAAACTAAGGCCTTTGATCGATACGAACTGTATACCTTTGGGCCGATGCGGGTTGAACCTTGATGAACTTGAAACTTCTTGCACATTTGAACACTGACTCCGACGAGCTTCAATCTTGCATAATTGGACTTGACAGTTTCACTGCGTATTTGACTACCCTTTGAAACTCGTCGACGGAACTGTAACTTAACATAATTTTAACGAATTTTAACTCGGATCGATCTCTAAACTCTGGATGGAACGGTTGCGACGGTCAGCGATGACGGTCACTCTGATTGAATTCTGAAGTCTCATTGTTTGAATATTTTCTCAAACTCTGTAGAATTCTCTTTACTACTTAGCACTGCACAACACATTCACACACTTCACACTGGGGAACACATGGGTTTATTATCATCTAATAATGGTATTTAATAAGTTAATTAGCTATGGAATCCATAAGTTCATAGCAGCAGGAAATTCAGAGTTCATTTCTTCCAATAATAGAGTTGCCGGCCATCACAACCGAAGTTATCGATCCAGCTCCGGACGAGCTACCAGGTGCTAGGTTCATCGGTAACCCATAGGATTCTGTTCCGTCCAACAACTTCAAAGATATGTTGGGGCGGATATGGCTAAGGTACGGTCTACCTTTAGCCGACATTTTATTACCCGGGCCAAGTGATAGGCCACATGCTCCCCTAGAGGGATTTACTGCCTTTAACAGGCACTCGTGCACAGCTGGGACACTTCCCCCATTCAACCAATACATTTGGGAAGTGTTGGCTTTTTTTGGAATTTCCCCCTCACAATTACACCCCAATGGATACGCACTGCTGAATAGCCTATTCATTGTATTCATAGAGCATCCTTTTCGACTCCCGACTCCAAAGAAAATCAGATATTTATTTAATGTTAAGAGTCGGGGAAATAGTCCTTCGTTCATTTTCGCGGAGGCAGTTAGGAACTATCAAGTGGTGATGGGCTGTTGGACTAGGCTCAGCTATTTCAAGACAGAATGGTTCTATGTCCGATGCCCCCTAGGATTCTCCAGTCGATGGTTAGCTAGAAGTAAGTGTCACAATTTTCTTTGGTAATTCATGAATTTGTCATAACCGATGTTGAATCCCATATCTTTTTCCTTTTACAGCCGTGATTCCACGACCCGAGGGCACACACTTTAAAGAAATAGTACGGGTCCTTTAAGAAGTGTTGAGTGAAATGAGGGACATAGACTCGGTGCTAGCAGATAAAAATTTGAGGACCGTCGGGCTAATCGAGCGAAATCAGAGCGTTAGGCTTGAGGGAACGTTGAGGGCGGCTCTGGTGAAACGGGCTAAACTTACAACGCCCAGGATCGTAATAACCGAAGATGGTAAGGAAGAAAATACACCCACCAGTGGCGCACCCATAGTCAGGCCTTCTAACAACTTTCAAAGTCTTGAGGGATGGAGAAAAGGAAAGGCTGTAGTGCATAAGAGCCACATATCTTTGAGATGGAAATCCGTAATCGTGTCTTTGCCTGTTCCTGGTATTAGAATTTCAGAGGCTCCTCCCTCGCAAGTGGAAAACCTTTTCGAAGGGCTTACCGATATCCCAATTTCGGATTATGTGTCACTTCAACATGATGCCGGATTAGAGGAGCTTTAGAGTGCTTCAGGCTCAAGCGAGTCTCTTCCCACAGGTGTGGCCGACATTTCCGGTTGGTCGGGGGGTTGCATATGCATATATACTTCACGGCACTACACGATTTACGATCACAAGCTGCTTACTTAAGGAGATTAATAACTCTGTAGTTCTTTCTTCTTTATAGATTCAATGAATAAAAGAGATTCCATGCTCGGCAGTCTCCACTCTGCGTGACAGTCATCCAACTCGTATTAAGAGTCTAGTCGGAGGGAGTAATATAGAAACCGCGATCGTGGTTATTCGAGCCAAGAACGTCACGAGAGAGAGAGAGGGATATGGCTTATAGATATCGATCGCGATTGTGTTCTACTCCTCCTCGAGCCCCCACACAACCATCAAGACATGGAAAACAACCAGTAGAGCCTCCTCGCCAAAAATAGTCTTCCCAAACCTCTAGGTGTGAATCAAGACATAGTAGACATGAGGCCGAAACTCCCAATGTTGATGAGCAAGCTATCACTAAGCCCACTAGGGAAGAGGCTATTAGAATTTCTCAGTTGAAGAATTTTTTTCCAAACATGTGCTTTGATGGCTTCGTCTTCCCCCCTCATTTAAAGAGAATTCCATCAGAGGCAGAGCACATAATGCATGATTACATTCATGATATCTACACTCAGTACAAGGAGTGGGGGAAGGCTGCAGAGAAAGCATCGAAGGTGGCCTTTGAGTGGGTGAATACCATTGATAAATTAGAAGTCGAGCTCGCTCAAAAGGACTGGATCCAAGTGCTTAACGACAAAGCTGAATCCTCTCGAAAATCAAAATTAGAGGCCACCTAGAAGGCCGACGAGGCAAACTTAGCGATAGAGAGGATGCACAAACACATTTTGCCTAGGTGGGGCGATGGCCCACCAAAACACCACTATCACAGCTGAACGGGATTCTGCTCATAAACAACTTAACGAGCTTAAAGCCAAAATTTCCAAAATCATCAAGGAAAGGGATGATGCAAATAGCGCAGCCCATGAGGCATGTGAACAGGATGTAGTGCTTTGGGGTGAACGAGATGCGGCTATGGCTAAGGTCCGAGAGGTGGAGACTGAGGTAGAGGAGATGGTCCAAATGGCAGAGTCCAGGCTAGAGGCTGACATTGAAGATCTCCTCACTACCTATAATTCTAATGTCTTGAGGCATACGAACCTACCTTGCCTTGATAATTATCCGACACATTTACACAATGTCTAAGGCCGATTAGTAGAAGGTGAAAGGGATGCCCATCAGGGCGAATCAGTCGATGAATTCGAGCCTGAGAACTGAGTGCTGAATGAAGACGAAAGGAAGGTTCTCCATGATGCCATGATTTCATATGAGAAAGAGAAGCTTGGTGCTCAACACTCGAAGGTTGGAGAAGGTTTTGGAGTCGAGCATCGCGACACAAGTCCCAAAACTCTTATGATGACTCAGCCTGAACCGACTTCTGCGGTTGATTCTCAATCCTTTCCTGCTTACAACCCGAATCAGCCGCAGATATCTCAAGCTAATGAGAAAATTTCTGAGGCCGGTCAGCTGCCAACGAGTCGAACCGAGGATGGTACTCTGAACATTCGTATGCCTGTTTACAATCGGGAGCTTCACTTGAAATATTTAATAACAGTTTTTCTTTGTCTCTTTCTAGTGATCGGAGCCACATCAGTCGCGTCTCGTGCAATTCAAGAGTCGCATCATGTGCAAGAGGTGATTATTACGGGAGCGACCAAGACAATGGCCACTATACCTACAGATGATGTACAAGGGAGCACACTTTCAATCGATGAACAGATGATGGAGGAACACCTCAGTCATCATAGTGACCCTTTCTCTGACCTGCCATTTGTCATATGAGGAGTAGCGCCAGCGACTAGCTCCTTACTCCCAACCGCAAGCATTTTCAACGATGCACAAACATTTCATGAGGAAGAAATTATAGCCAAGATCAACATTGAAGTGAAAGCAGCTGCTCGGGCCAGTAGCATCGAAGGTGGAATGGCGGGCCCTGGCCTGGCCCCGTTACAAATGAAATATCCTTGTGGCACTATTGTCGACACCAACACGCCTATTCCGTCTCTTGTAGTGGACCCGACACCTTCGACTCTGTCTGCTGGAAGTATTTCCTTACACTTGAATTCAGAGGAGGAAATCGATGTAATGCCCTCCAAAGGAGATCAGCCGCCGAAGGGAAAAGGCTCAAAGAGGAAACTCAGTGGCATCTCTAGCGGGTCTACGTTGAAGAAAAAGTTAAGAAAGAAGAAAGAGTAGAGTGCTTCTTCGGCTCGTTTTTGAGTAGATAGGAATTTCTTTAGCTTTTGTTGGCCATGTATAGATGCAAGTTCGGCTCGTGCTACTAGGATTTTTGGAAATAACTTGTATATAAATTCCTTTCACATGTAGTTGAAATGAAATTCTATTTTCTCTTCAACTCAATTATCGTTTTTTTGCTTAAGTGTTCCAACGTTTGGATTCTTGTTCAGTGAACGTGTGAAGTTTTTTAACCTTTGGATTGGGTTTTGAGTTTACTCGTTAAGTCCTGGAATCACAGCTACGAGTCGTGCCCGGACAATAAGTTGAACTTCGATGCTGCACTGCTTCAGACAGTGATCGACACTTAAGTTCTGCCCCCAATTTCAGGGATGAGTTGTAAAGATCGGCTAGCGATTGTATCTCGCTTCCAATACATCGAGCTTAACGTCATTGAATTGATGTAGAAACAAGTGAGGGTCAAGTGGTCGAATCACACTTGCTCACTTATTGATGATCACATCTGCACTCCGACGATTTGAATTTCTACGTCGACGGTCGGTCACGTCTGTTTAAGTTTTAAGTATATTTCCACACTTCGGGAACTTAAGTTATTTTATGGGTGGTCTGTCACACCCGAGTTACGCTTATACTCTGACCACACTCTAGGACTCAGAGTTGTGTTACGGATGATTGATTCATATCCGGTTTGTGTTTAAACTCTAATCCACTCTCTGGGTATTTAGGGTTAGTCAATGTTTATTCTCCAATCCACGCTCTGGGGACTTAGAGTTAATTACGTTCGATACTCTAGTTCGCACTCTTCGAATATGGAATTAGTCGAAGTTTGTACTCCAGTTCACACTCCGAAACCTGAAGCTGGTTGATGTTGACACTCCGGTTCACACTTTGGGATCTGGAGTTAGTGTTTATACTCCAACTTGCACTCTGGGACTTGGAGTTGATGTTTATACTCCATTTTGCACTCTCGGAACTTGGAGTTGGCCGAAAGACAGTCAGTCATGTATGTTTAGGTGTTTGAATTTCGTTCGCACTCCGGGAACGGTGGATTTTTCCAGAGCGTGGATGGTCGGGTCACATACACCCTGAGTTAACAAGCAAGGTCATTAGATGGACGGGTCCATCCACCTCAAACTTGGTCAAGATACAGGCGAAGTCGTTAGGTGGACAGATCCACCCTTTTTGAAACCCCATTTATAAGTTTATACTCCAGCTCGCACCCTGAGGGATTGGAGTTAGTTGAAGGATTGTCGTGTATCAATCCTTTTTTGGCTTCAGTGTGGTGACATTCCACCGAGCTCGGGTTTCACTTAGTGAGTGGCTGGTCGTATCACAGTCACTCTCTATTTGAATAAATCCCACTATATAATGGAACTTAGCTCTTCGTGCATCGTGATAGTTGTGTGACACATTCAATAAATGACAGCTTTGGCTCAAAGAAATTGCATTTTATTGTTGAAATAAAAAACACGAAAAAGTCAGTTGCCTTATTACAAATTCAAATTTCGAAATGCAGAAACAAATTGCAGATGAAAAATAGACACTCGCTGTTTAAGGCTCTTGACAGAGTAAGACCGTCAACAGTCGACAGTTTAAATGTGCTATCTCCGAGCTTTCATTCAATCACATATGGCCCTTCCCATGTTGGTTTCATGTGCAAAGGAACCGGGTAGAGTCTTTTGAGGATGAGATCGCCGAGTTCGAAGGTTCGGGGTCGGACCTTGGCATTGTACAATCGAGTGACCCGACTTCGATATGCGGCTGCCTACAAATAAGCCTCTTCGCGCTTCTCATCTAATAAGTCCAAGGATTCAGGAAGTAATATGGAATCTGTCCTTGGATCATAATAAGTCACACGATAAGAAGGTACTTCCATCTCGACTGGAATAACAGCTTCTGAACCGTAGGAAAGAGAGAATGGAGTATCTCGATAAGAAGGTACTATTTTAATTATTTACAACTATTTTAATTTATTTAAACTATTTTAAACCATAAAAACTGTCTTAAAGTATTTTAACTATTTTTAAAACTATTTATGACAATCTAAACTTTTTTATAAATTTCAGATTGTGTAAAGTTGAAGTGTTTATATTTAAATCCTTGATTTAAAGCTAATATGCTTAAATGACATTATAACCTAAAGTTGGAATTTGAAATGATATTTTCCAGTGAAATGACATATTTGAGTTGATATGATGATTTTGAAATAAGAGTTTAACCTATTTCATGAATATGGTTTCAAAAGTGATAAGATTTCAAATACAATATGATTTCGAAAGCGAATATGATTTTGAAAGTGAACATGATTTCGAAAGTGAATAGGTTTGAATTGAATATGATAATTTGATATCAGTTATGAATCTAATTTTGGAAATGTTAAAGAACCATCCAGTGTGAAATAAGCATTTGGTTGTTTAAGAGACCAGGATCGGATATTGTCATAATCCCTGCCAATACCAAAAACCACTTTAACAACTGTGTACGTGGTGGAGATTCTAGAATGAAGTAGGATGGTTTGGCGAACGATTTTGTATGAGGTACGTACATAGTCCTGGCTCCCATGAGTCACCTTGATGTGGTTAAAATAGGAGCTATACCAAGCCAAGTGAGGTCGCTCCTCCTATCGAGCACATTTCTTTGATACAATATTATGACTTTGTGATTGATTTAGTAGCCACCCCTCGATTTGATTATGGGAGTGTGTTCCGAGATGGGCGGTAGTAACTGCTGTTAACCTGCCTTTTGGCAATCCAACATACAAGCAGATTTAACCTAGACAACTGCACAAAACATAGCATAGTCGACGAATAAACAATGCAAGATGTCTAAAATATGGTTTTAATAAAGATTCAGTCACTTCAAGTTACTTGGAGTTTGCTTCGAGCCATCCCTGCGTTTTCTTCGAGTTTTCAAGCATACTGCTTCAGGTCAGAGAATGGACTGCTTTTATTCTTTGATGGATTAGCATATTTACAAGTCACTTCGAGTCACCAGGCATCATGCTTTGAGTCAGTAACAAGCCTACTTCGGGTCAAGGAGGCGGTTACTTCAAGTCAAAGCCATGGATCAATCAGCAACCAAGGTCCCAATCAGTCTCGTATCCATCCTATTCGTATCCATCAAGTTTGCACTCGCTTCTTTCGTATCCATCAGGCAAATGCATCTTTCAGATTGATCAAGGCCATTCACTTTTTATCGATCCATGTTGATACGTGCTTTGTATCGATCAACCAGATGATCGATACGAAACCAACTATTCCCATTGATACTAAGCAGCCCATGGTCGTTCACTTCGTATCGATCACATCAATATATGATTCGTATCGATCAATCAGATGATCGATACAAAATCCAACACCAAATGATCTATATGAAGAGTACATGACAGCATCTATACGAAAGGAATGGTATAGGATGGACATGAAAAGCATGGTAAAGGCAAAGGAAGTAGTCAACAAGCAAGAAAAATGGATCTCCTCTAAATGATTGATCCAAGTCATCCTCTTGATCGATACGAATCTGGATCGATACGAGGCTATCGATACGAGCGCTCCAATGTACCTATAATCCTGGATCGATCATAACTCGAGATCTACAACTCCAAATGCCTTCAAATTTTCACTATAGCTTGTATACCACCAGAAGAACATTCGTGACCGATCCCATCACCACTGGACCATTTCTGATCAATACGAAATGCATGAGGATCGATCAGGGATAGATCGCAAACCAGCCCGGATCGATCACATGGGCCCACCTATATGTGAGAAAGGGTATTCCGATGTCCAAGTTAGATATTTCCAGTCTACGCCTATAAATAGGAGCCCAGTGCCAGTAGAAAGGGGACTTTTGGTTCTTCTACGTTGTTACTCTGCTGGAACTCCATTGTAACTTGAATACTATCGCTTGTGCCATTGTAATCCAGTTGAGAATCATCAATAAAACTGTGACTCTTCAAAGTGGATGTAGGTTACAATGCCAAATAGCTATAAATCATGTCTTCTTATTGCTTACTTTTTTAAATTTTGTTCTTCACATTTATATTCTCTATATAGTGTCTATCTATGATATGTGATTATGAGTTGGTGCTTTCATCTGCAATTAGGTGTTTGTGACCAATTTTGGCGCAATCATTTTGGTGCTTCCACTAAGAAGACTAGCATTCAGAGATTCTACAGCTTGGATTTTGGATCTGAAGGCTTAAGGACTTGGATCTAGAAAGCTATGACGAAATAGTCAACAAGGAGACAAAGAGCGGAAAGGATTCAATATGAAGGAAGCCAGGAGGCATCCTTAGGAGCTAATAAACTTCAATTTTCATCACCAGAGAGGAGATGGAGATGATGATGGAGGCTACGCAGGAAAGGATGCTTAAAAGGCCAAAGGAGATAATGCATAACCCATTCCAGCAGATTGGACAAGCAAGAGTGCGGAATTAAGAGAACGCTACTACAGGTAGTGCGATAAATAGGGATTCGGAGCATGAAACAACCAGGATTCAGAATAGAGCAGGACCATCAGGAGCATCCCCTGTGTTAGGGGGTACTCCCTCGGAGCACGTTGATCCAATCTCAAGAAGGATATCAGGTGGAACTATGCAACCGGGCGTTGATCGAGGAATGGATGCTCGTCCAGGAGAGAAAATTCCAAGATTATCTCATGAACATAGGGGGAAGATCAAAGGCAGCAGACAAGGACTACCGCTTGGAGACAATGATAGATTGGCAGCGATGGTCAGACGGGCGATGAGGAGGACTAGTACAAGAGCCCCTTCGCCCTCGCAATTAGGCAGGCTAGGAATCCACCTGAATTCAAGCCACCAACATCGGAGACGTACGATAAAAGAACATATTCCGATGTTCATCTGACAAGGTATATGCGACATATGGAAGTACTAGAGGCATCGAAGGAGGACATTGCCCAGTGCTTCCCATTGTATATGACGGATAATAGAACCGTGGTTCAGACAATTGGAAAGCAGTTCGATTGGAACGTGGACAGAGTTGATTGAAAAGTTTATGAAATAGTTCAGAGTTCACATTTCAAGGCCCAAGAATGTGATGAGTTTGACAACACTAAAGCAGAAAACTTAGGAGTTTGTAAGGAGTTTTCTAACACAATTCAACGCAGCTGCGACATCGCTGTTTCACCCAGATCTTTCAATGGTTTTGATAGTAGTAGTATCTGGCAAGCTGATGGCATTAAGTTCAAAAATTTATTGACAAAGGATCCACCTATGGATCTAGGAGAGTTTTACCACGAGGCAGAAAGGTTTTTGTGACAAGAGGATGCAAATGCTGAGAGAGAGGATGGAGTTGATTTTTATGCAGTCAAAAGTGGAGACCGGCCTGGAAAAGATTTAGGCAGGGATAAAGGGAAATGAAAAGAAGAGGATAACTATGATGATCCAAAGCAGCCGTGAAAGGAACCGAGATTCACCTCTTATATAGAGTTGAATGAGAGTTTTGAACAAATCTACCAAGACATAACGGGGCTGGTTCCCTATCGAAGGCCAATCAAGAGCGATCCAACCAATAATGAAAGAAATCAGACAAGTATTGCCTATTCCATGAACTAAGCGGCCATAGTAAAAATGATTGCAGGCACTGGAAGGATGGGACTGAAGGACATATCTAGAACGGCATGCTGTTGTAGTATGTGAAAAGGCGAGTAGCGACAATGGTGCAGGAGCGACCATCAACCGTACCAAATGGGGATGGCTTCAGATCTAGGCATCATCTGCTTATCATCAATTGACTGGAGTAATGACGAATTAGTAGCAAACTCCACATTAGCATGGTTAAGTCACTTACACATGAACGGGATCACAAACATTCCTCAAGCAAGCTCTAGGACGACTATAAACCGCAACACTAAAGGCATTTGCACTTTGAGGTTTTGTTTTGCTTTTGCTTTCTATTTTTTTGCGTCTGGACTTGATTTAGTTGGACATTTTTATTGTAATACTCATTTAAAGTATGATGTTAATAATTTCACAATTCGCCTCGAACAACACCTGACCTTGAACTGTCACAATTCGCCTCGTGCGGCACCCGACCACGAACGGTCACCATTCGCCACGAACGACACCTGACATCGAATGGTCATAATTCGCCTTGACCTAACAACAAACAGTCATAATCCACCACGAACGGCTTGTGACCTCAAACAGTCACATACCGCCCCGAATGTCATATGATCTCGAACGATCACTATTCACAGTCACGTAAGATTATCATTCTTTATAGATCATTAACAGGATATGAACATCCAACTTATGGAAGTATAAAACACACCTTCCTATCGCAAGGCATGTTTTAAAAGGTAAAGTGTTTATCCGCCTATTGGCAAGGCAACATACAAGCGGATTTAACCCAAACAACTGCACAAACATAGCATAGTCGTTGAACAAACAGTGCAAGTTGTCTAAAATATGGTTTCAATAAAGATTGAGTTGCTTCAAGTTGCTTGGAGTTTGCTTCGAGTCGTCCTTGAGTTTGCTTTGGGTTTCTAGGCATGCTGCTATGGATCAGAGAAGGGCTTGCTTAGGGTCAATGGATTAGAATATTTACAAGTCACTTCGAGTCAGCAGGCACCATGCTTCGAATCAGTAACATGTCTACTTCGTGCAAAGGAGGCAGCTACTTCGAGTCAGAGCCATGGATCAATCAGCAACCAAGGTCCCCAATATCAATCTCGTATCAATCTTATTCGTATCCATAATGTTTGCACTCACTCCTTTCATATCTATCATGCACATGCATCTTTCAGATCAATCAAGGACATTCACTGCGTATCGATCCATGTTGATACATGTTTCATATCGATCAACCAGATGTTCAACACAAAACTAATTATTCACATCGATACGAAGCAGCCCACGGTCATTCAATTCATATCGATCATATCGATATATGATTCGGAGCGATCAACCAGATGATTGATACGAATGTAGCGACCCTGACTCGACCTTCAAAAATTGGCACCGAATACGACACTCATATTCAAATGTTGCAGATCCAAACGTCGAATCTGGTTCACCGGAGCTTATAACACATTAAGTATAACAACACAGCGGAAGAAAGAAATTAATATCATAATACAGCTCCAATGATACAATATCAAAATATACAACAATGATCAATATCAGAGATACAAAGAAATGCTACAGCAGAAAACCCAATGAACTAGCAGCGGAAACTACTAGAACTAGAAGCTCCAGAAGAAACACTAATATCAGCAATCTCCATAGATAGCTCGAACCACCATCAAGTTGCACCAAGCTAAGCGAGTGTAGTCCGTGATTCCGAAGACTCCAATATCCAAGATCTCCAAAGAATACCATAGAGAAAGCTAAAAGCTACTAAATCGATATCTACTATCTAATTATCTGAAAAACCAAACTCTAGACTGCCCATGTGGAAAATAGTGGGCACCCAGAGTTTAGAAAGGAAACAATAAACTCTGGGTCAGTCATGGGACTGGTATGATCAAACAAAAACATTTTATCTTTAAGTAACAACAAAAGAGTTTAAATTGAAATCCGCAATGCTTTTTGGAAAATGAAACCACCATAAGGCCTCCTGGCACACACACAATGCAATCGCACACTTGAGAGAGATTTCTCCTTATGATAGTCAAACATGCTTAATACGAGAAAACCATTTGATATTATTATTAGTGCATAGTGTAGAAAACATTTTCGAAGGTATAATATTAATCTTAGCCGGCATACGTACCATTATAGTATGCCTACTATAGCTACCATATTAGATGGCAGGTTCTACAACTAAAACCATACAAGGCGCGTATTGGATGATTGGATTTCCAACAAATGGTCAGGCTAAGGAACTTCCTATTGCCACATGGAAACGCCATTGGAGGGACGACCCGAGAACCTACCCAGATCTCTGCCAACACAAGGCCGGGTACCTCTGCAAAAATGGGTAACTACTAACACGAGTATGCCATCCCCTGGTTGTAAACAACCTTTATCCAGGGCCCTAACAGTAACAATCACAAAGTAATATGTATATTTGCGATATCCATATAAGTTAAGTATCTGGGCTCCATACCAAGGAACCACTTCTATCCAGAAGGAAATGCACATACCCTAAGGGGTGCTACCCCCTATAACCTTGCTGCATTCTTCCTGTTTCGACCATTCCGAGGTGTGAGGCTTGACGAAGTCTCGTCCACAAAGCTACGCTTTTCACAAAAGCCATGCTTTGATCAACAAATGATCAGCAGCACTTCGTATGCCACATTACCAAATTGGGAATGTATCACTAGTAACCATCAACTACGTAACCTTTGAGCTCGTACGTCTCAGAGAAGGGTGTTAAGCTAAGAGAATAAATCTCCGCCACCAAACAGAAATGTATTCGATAGAAACCATCTTTACATCTCAAAGTGTAACGTTAGACACACATCCATACAAGTCAGTTCCGGGTTCGAACAGAACCGATGGCACTTCCAACGATGCCCTTGCACATCCGGATAATCCCTAATCAGGTCCGGACTACCCATCATAAAGGGTGCTCAAATCTCTATACCGGGGATCAGCCAATGCAGAGACATTCGACAAGAAATCCTTTTGTTTTTGAAAATATCTGGTCTTCACCACCGGTCTTCAAATGCAATCCATAACATCGTATCATTATTCGGAATGGATTATACGACACAAGGTCCTCTCCCGGCTAAACCGAATAATGAGCGCAATATTTAAAAAAATATGGATATGGGATCTCAGTTAAGTCACAACATATTACCCAAAACTTTTCTTTCAAATGGTTAAACAAATTATCATTTACAAATCTTTTTCAACAAAAGATTCACTTCACAAAGTTCATAAAGTTTACCAATCTTTCACGAAGATTCATTAGTATCTTTCCAATTCAAATCCTTTATACAAAAGATATGCTTTTCAGATCCCTTTTCAATTTGAAAACAAACTTCACCCATCTTTAACAAAGATTCATTCATAGCCTTTCAAAACGATTTCCCTTTCAAATTGGATTAACTCATCCAATCTTTAAATCAAAGATTCAATTCATAGCTTTCAAAAAAATCATTTACACAAAACAATTCCATTTCAAATCTTTTATATAAAAGATACGACATTGAAAATGTTCTTCAATTTCAAATCAAAGTTTGACTATCTTTCACAAAGATTAGTTAACCATTTTCAAAACTATTTTGATTTGAAATCTTACAACACAAATTGGAAACCCTTTCCTTATATGAAAGCTATTATTAATTGAAACAAATAGTTTTTGTTTTCAGAAAAATCCGATTACAATTGCATGAGTTAAAGACCTTCAAGTATAAGGCTTTTTTGGTTTAAATTCAAATTCCCAAAACAATACTTTTAAAATGGTTTAAAACCCATATAAACACCTTTATAACTTGTATAACCATTTTAAACCATAGTTTCCAAACACAGATTCCAATTTCAAATCTTGAATTCAAATTTGAATCAAATTATTTAAATTCCAAAAATTTATCATGTTATTCAAAATAACTTTTATCCTTAAAACCCTTTTTCAAAAGCATTTTCAAATTCAACCCAATTCCATTTCCAAAATCATTTGAATATAAAAATTCAATTTTTTAAAACCATTTCATTAAATTCAAATATCTGTGACTTAACCGATTTCCTCGTGAAATCCATATTTGTGTGTGTAGTGTAGTCCAGGGGTTTTATACACAATAGTGCAACAATATCAATCATCACAGATACAATCACAGCAATATCGGTAATCGATATATTCTATAACGCTAATCCATATACACAGAATCACAGGCAGATAATATAAATGCATTATAAATAAACAAACTACATTCATCACAGCTTCAATTAAATTCAAATCACAAAGCATCACACAGTAGAGATGACAAGACAATTCACAACATTCAATATAATACAATCATCCATAAATAAGGTTAATTGATCATCTGATTAATTGAAATCAGATAAATTACTAATCCTGGTTGATCAACATTAATTAATCACAATTCATGTTAATTAATCATCCTTTAATTATTCATTAATAACCCTTAATTAATCACAATTCATGTTAATTAATCATCCTTTAATTATTCATTAATCACCCTTAATTAATTGAATTAATTGATCTTTTAACTATTAATTAATCAGTCTTAATTTTATAAATTAATTAACCTTAATTCATTAAATAATCAATCTTTAATTATTTAATTATTCTTTAAATTAATTATCCTTAATTAATTACATTAATTAATTAACCCTTAATTAATTACCATTTAATTAATTATCCTTAATTAATTACAAAAAGTGATTATCCCTAATCATTTTCATTAATTAATTAAATAACCTTTAATTAATTATCCTTGATTAGTTACACTAATTAATTAATCCTTAATTAGTTATTACTATTAACTAATTAATTACCTTTAATTAATTATAATAAGTGATTATCTCTGATCACCAATCCTTTTTAATAAATCATAAATAAATCACATTAAGTAATTATATTTTAATTTCATGATTAATCCACTTTTGTTATTTTTAATTAAGTAATTATTCTTTAAGTAATCAATTACCCTTAATTAATTACATTAGTTAATTAAACTTTCATTACGTAATTATCATGAAGTAATGAATTACCTTTAATCATCAATTAGGAAATTGATAAATCATCCTTTAATTACTATTATTAAGCAATTATCATTTAATCACCTTTATTAAGCAAAAATCACTTAAGACTTTAATAAATCAAAAGAAAATCCATTTATCCTAATTTATTTCATAATCATTATTTTAAATAACCTTTGAAACAATTTAACAAAAATCATTTTGTCTTTAAAATCTTATTTAAATAATCTTAAGAATAGATTATCATTAACATATAAATAAACTTAAATATCTTTAAGTTAATTACAAATCAACAACATTATTTAAGATAAACCATTATCTCTTAACTCGGTTTCTTAATTAAACTATTAAATTTAATTTTCAATATAAACTTAAGAAAAACAAATCATAATTAATTTGTAGTTAAATAAACTGTACAACTTTTATTGACCAAAAAATTTAAGAACAACTTTTATTAAATAAAAGACATTTGTTTAAGAATAAGTTTTTTTAGAACTTATTTTATTTAAATTTCGAAACTGATTTGTTTTAAATACTTCGCAACCGAAACAAACCCAGGAAAAATCACCAAGACCCCGAGACACTGTCGAGAGATCACGCGAACCAACATGCTTCGAGACAAACTCACGAACGCTTCGGAATTGACCCGAGTAATCTTCATCCCTTCCAACTATTAAAATTTCCAGATTCAAGATTGTCACCCGAGCACATGCACCAGCATTCGCCACCTCTCTGACCATCGCCAGTACCTGCTACAAGTCGCCGACCATTCCACCATCCCACATGACCACTAAGATTTTTCGATTTGCCAGCAAATCAAAAACGAACCCAAATTAACCAAGTCTGGAACAACCTCGATCGGAAAACCTTCCTCAGGCCTTCACCTCCGACCTCAGGAGCACACACGGTCTAACCTAAAGTCACACCGCATCACAACGAACCGATTTCCCCACGCGCGATCAACCCCGATGCCCTCTCGTCATCAAGATTACCACGACAACCATCTCCACAAAAATTGCTCTCAAAACCCTACATCTCCATCGCCTTCCCACCACGGCCATTGATAAACTCTCACTTTATTTTTCCTGCAATCCTCAATTCTTCAGCTAACTTCGACCACAATCATGTTGACAACCTCCATGCCGATCGCCGGCAATTTACAAATAGCCCAAAATCGACCAACTCATAACCTCTCGACGAAAACGAACTTAAAAATCCATATCTTAGTATCGAAATTCATCATTTCCTATTACTAATTCGATTATATAATCGAAATATGGAAATGTAACCCTCGACTTTTGACTTGAGTTTATTTTTCTGAGACATGTTCTTATATTCCAGTAATCCTATATGTTGATAACACTTAATAATATTTTTAAAATTTAGATCGTGATCATTCTAACACATTGCATTTAATATTAAAGCCTAAAGGAAATTAGAAGATTAGATTTGAATTTTTTTAACAAGTTTTAGAACCTGTTATGTTTGAACAGAAGCCTACTTAGCTTGTTTCTAGACATGTATACAGATATCAACACACATATGTACAAATAAATACTCAGCCATTCAATCATACAACCATATTACAGATCATAAATTCAAGAATCATCCAAAAATATCAGGTTTAATAATTTTTTTTAAAAAAAGTTTTCTTACCTTGGTATGTTTGAACAGAGAACATGGGAGCAGGTTTGAGCCTGGTGTGCATTATAAACTTGAATCTGGCATTTGATATTTGAACAAATCTGTTATTTTTAAAACTAATGCTTTTGAATTTTTCAGTTTTAATTCTCCTTTTCCAGATTGAAGACATTGAATCTGCTTTGTTTGAGATCATCTTGTTTGAATCTGAACTTACGAATTTCTCATATTTGATACCGAGTTGAATGCATATGAATTTAAGCTACTACTTGTTGTTTGCCTTGATCAAATTTTGAAATATATGCACGCTTCAGGCTTTTGATTTTTTTTTTTGCGATTTTGAAAAAGCTTGAGAAATCTGATTTTCTCAAGTTTTAAAACTTTGAAACATATGAAAGAAAAGTGAAGAAAAATGGCTTGGTTTCAATTTTTTTTCTCTTATGCATGTTTTCTAAACTTAATTCAAAAGAAAACAATTTCTTTGCCTCTTGTAATTCATGTTATCACTTAGTTTACATTTGTTGATGCATGGAATTATATTTTAACAAATGTAAAAAACAATCACTTTTATGTTTAGCCCCTTTTTGTTAATTTATTTATAAATTTTTGTATAAACCCTTGTTTTTATTTTAATTTAAAACTTTTACTTAACCTTGTTTAATATCATATTGGGAGTTATCCTTTAAATAGTATTTAAAAATTTACCACATTAAATTCAAAATATAAATTTCAAAAATCCAGTTTACAATCAAATTTATATACATGTATATGAAGTTTTATATTTATATAGATATGCATATAGATTCAAACTATATTTACCCTATGCAAAACTTTCAAATAACAATCCAAACATATATCTCATTTAATTTGGAAAATTCAAATACAATTTTTTTATTTGTAAATACTTATTTTTAAATTCCAAATCAAATTCTATTTATAATCCAAAAATTTATTTATTCTATTAATATTCTATTTAATTCATAAGTCATAATTTAATTTCAAAAATTAAATTAGTTATCAAATTATCTTAACTAAAATCTCAGGGATGTTACAGATTCCCCTCCTTAAGAAAATTTCGTCCCCGAAATTTGCAAGTAGGGAAAAAACAAAAGAATATAGAGAGATAGAGAGATGAATTACCAGATCAAACTGAATATCTATTCTGCATTTGGCTTAACAAATCAGAATATCAATAATGGATACAAGAACGAATCAAGATACTCAGGTCACCAGAACTACGAAATATACAGGGGTATTAGTTAGTTCAAAGGATAACTAACCACTCGTAGAATATATCGAGACCCAAAAGAATAAATAAATGAATTTAATTTTCTAAAATTCTTAAACACTGGGTATGGATTCCAATCTCAAGTCGGAATTCCCCAAAGAATAGACAGATATATGGATACCTATCAACCATAGCAACCAAAGCAAACAATTCATCCAAACAAACAATTCTGACCCATCTGGAGTTTGTGTCCCATGCAAATATATCAAAGCTTCTTCTTGGAGCTTCCAGGAGTCATCAAAGAATTGAAAAGACGAATCAAAGGAGATTGATAGGGAAAGTTGTTTCCGCTATTGCAGGGTACTGACCATTTATAGTGGTACTCCCCTGTCCCCTATCTCGTCCTCTTCTTGCACTCATACTCACTATTAGTGGATAGTAAGAGAATTTGCTGAGGCATTCAGGCGGATATCTTAGGGATATACTCATTCTATGGTATACTTCACCCTATCTCTAATGAGTTACCTAATGTGTTATACTCCTGAGCTAAAGTTTTAACCTTCAGCTCTGATACCAAATGTAGTGACCCTGACTCGACCTTCGAAAATCGGCACCGAATACGACACTCATATTCAAATGCCGCAGATCCAAATGTCAAATCTGGTTCGCCGTAGCTTATAACACAATAAGTATAACAACACCGCAGAAGAAAGAAATGAATATCATAATACAACTCCAATGATACAATATCCAAATATATAACAATGATCAATAGCAGAGATACAAAGAAATGCTACAGCAGAAAACCCAATGAACTAGCAGCGGAAACAACTAGAACTTGAAACTCCAGAAGAAACACTAATATCAGCAATCTTCATAGATAGCTCGAACCACCATCAAGTTGCACCAAGCTAAGCGAGTGCAGTCCGTGAATCCAAAGACTCCAATATCCAAGATCTCCAAAGAATACCAAAGATAAAGCTAAAAGCTACTAAATCGATATCTACTATCTGATTATCTGAAAAACCAAACTCAAGACCGCCCGTGTGGAAAATAGTGGGCACCCGGAGTTTAGAAAGGAAACAATAAACTCCGGGTCAGTCATGGGTCTAGTATGAGCAAACAAAAACATTTTGTCTTTAAGAAACAACAAAAGAGTTTAAATTGAAATCCACAATGCTTTTTGGAAAATGAAACTACCATAAGGCCTCCCGACACACACACAATGCAATCGTGCACTTGGGGGAGATTTCTCCTTATGATAGTCAAACATGCTTAAAACGAGAAAATCATTTGATATTATTATTAGTGCATAGTGTCGAAAATATTTTCGAAGGTATAATATTAATCTTAGCCAGCATACGTACCATTATAGTATGCCTACTATAGCTACCATATTAGATGGCATGTTCTATAACTAAAACCGTACAAGGCACGTATTGGATGATTGGATTTCCAACAAATGGTCAGGCTAAGGAACTTCCTATTGCCACATGGGAACGCCTCTGGAGGGACGCCCTGAGAACCTATCTGTATCTCTGCCAACACAAGGTCGGGTTACCTCTAAAAAAATAGGTAACCACTGACACGAGTATGCCATCCCCTGGTTGTAAACAACCTTTATCCGGGGGCCCAACAACAACAACCACAAAGTAATATATATATTTGCGATATCCACATAAGTTAAGTATCTGGGCTCCATACCATGATACCACTTCAATCCAGAAGGAAATGCACATACCTTAAGGGGCGCTATCCCCTATAACCTTGCTGCATTCTTCCTGTTTCGACCATTCCGGGGTGTGAGGCTCGACAAAGTCTCGTCCACAAAGCTACGCTTTTCACAAAAGCCATGCTTTACCGAACCAAGGCGTTGTCGAACCAAAGCTGCCAGGCCAGATTGCTTCAGCCCAGGCCCACCAACAGCTATATACATCCAGGACCCCTGCCCCCAGCCTCACTCTATAAATAGAGGGGCAGGGGTACAACAATGGCAGACAAGTTTGAGAGCTCAAGCACAGATAGAACTTTCAAACAACTTTCATGCTCTTGTAATAAAAGCTTTGTAATTGTAATCCGAAGAGTAAAGGAGAATAACATATAAAGTGGACGTAGGCACATTCTGGCCGAAACAATATAAATCTACGTGTCTTTTACAGTTTAATCCCTGCTTTTTATATATTTGCATAAATCACCCAAATCACTAAAAACAACATAAAATCAACTAATCTATACGACTTGGAGGTGTTTGCCCATTTTGTGTGCAAACAATTAGCTTCTAGTTTTAAACTTTAAACATATAAAATAGTTTATTTTCCAAATATAAGTTTTAAATAGAATCATTAAATAAAATTTAAAAGTTAAATTTCTTAAATCAAACATATTTTATAATTCTAGAAATAATTTAAAACCGGCAAACGGTGTCCATATAAAATTTTCCGTGTCCATATAAAATTTTCTACCCTATGGTTAAGTGATACGGATGTATATCATTTCAACCCGCAATAAATTTAAATTTCCATATGTATATCATTTCAGCCTGTATCCCCAATCAACAATTTCCAAATCAATAAAATCCCTCGGGTTTATCATTTCAACCCATAACGATTTTCCTTAATCTATAAGATTGTTCAAATATGTATCATTTCAACCCATAGTGATAAAAGGGATACAAACATCCAAAATGTCAACAAATAAACACCCTAATCAGCCAATAAAACGCAACAATTGACTGGTCATAATATCATGTGTTTAACTAACAATTTAAATTCAATATTAATTTAAATGGCAAGTACATTCAATATGAATTCAAAGTAAATTTAAACAATCAATAGATTTCTAGTAACGTCATAAATTAAATTTAACTAACATAGGATGATTTAGTATTTATGAGTGTGTTAAAATACTCACCTTTGATTTATCACCGATTTAAAATCCAAATAAGGCCCAAATTTCGAAGTCTCAAAAGGCAACTAAACCAATTCCATATTGTTTGAAATATCGATACAATCGCAACGAAGAATACCGCGTCCAAAATCGAGCTCGTACGAGAAAGTTATTCAAGTTAGGATTTGAAAATTGTAAAATAAATTAAATTAAATAAAGGGCCAAAGGGTAAATATGTTTACCCCTGCCAAAACCATATCCTATCGTTCAAAACCATGATCGTTCCAATCGCCACCCCTTCAATTGCTTGCCGTTGCCACCATGCCAACTATCACTACGCTTAGCGACTGTCGCGCCTCTCCTCGACCTACGTTGCCACCCCATGGCCATGCAGCCAACAGTGATTCCCCTTAGGACCACACTGCCATGATACTTCCATCGCGGTTCCATGCGACTCTGAGCATGCTAACGACGAACGAACCACATGGATCGACACTGCTTCGTCTCCTCTACCCAGTGGCGCTTTCCGATCGTCAATCGGTCGACGATCCACAGTTCAATCGACAAGCCTACTTTCGACGGCAGAGACTTCTCCACGATTTTGGGCCAAACGATTCATCAAATCAAAAAACGAATAGTAGCAGTAGATCACACTCGTCGTGAGCTTTCCAATGATATATAATACGATATATTTTGAGGAGCTTGAACTTTTAGAATTGATTTTGATTTGAAATTGAATTTTGGAATTAGGGTTTGATGTTCCGACGTTTGAGATGGAGGAACAGGTGAGAAGCAGAAGTACATACAAAAATAAAATGAAAGGTTGCTAGGGTTTAAGAGAAGAAATCTATTTACATATACAGAGTTAGGTAAGAATGAACGGACATATTGAATTGGTTCGAAATGATAACAACGACCCAAAAAGCCCGTTTCATCTCCGAAACGAAAGTAGAACATCCCTATATCAAAATAGAGGTTTTCGATATTTTTGAACTCAATGGAACTAATTTCAAACCCTGACTCCATTGTATACAGAAGTTAGCTTTTAAAATCAAATTATATTCACTCAAATTCTATTAATTGATTTCTATGCGTTTCGAGCTTGCAAGATCAAACGACAAGTCTGTTCGCTACGAAACTTAAAATCCTACAATAATTCACAGTTATGGATCCGACGAAACTAGTTTTGTTGAAATTCGAGACAGTGGCCAAAATGACTAATTTTCAAATTAATTAAATTATAATTAAATTAATTTAACCACCTTTTATATTCTAAATTAAAAGTTTGTGAATTTCCATCATTCTTGATTACATAGAATTTGTAATCTAAAAATAAATTTTCCATGTCAAATTCAATATTTAATTATTGCACTACTTACAGAGTTGCAAGTGCAATAAAATTCCAGTTAATTATATTTTATATTCCAATAATTTTTTTTATTTTGATTCTCACTCTTATTATTAAATCAGCTATTACCCTATAAATATAATTAACATTAGTTTACATTTTAATATAGTCATATTCTACATTCATCATCTTATCTCATATTAACCGCAATATTAAATTCATATTAAATCCAACATTTAATTTATTTCATATTTACAATTTTAACCAAATTAACTTTACAGTTATTTTAATTGATTGATGTTACATAAAAATGGTTGTCAATAACTTTCAAATAACATTATTAAATCATATTCTAATTATTTTATCGTTAATAAATCATAAATTTTAATTTCTTACAATATAACTTTCAAAAATCCTATTAAACAAAATATTTTTAATTATTAAAAAAAGGGTCATCCGCTCTCCTCCACTAAAAAATTTCATCCTCGAAAAGGGAAAAGAAGGAATTAAGAAACTTGATATAATTTTATTTAAAGTATTTAATTTATAAAAAATTAATTCACATAATTTAGTTTAATAAGAATTTGAAAATAACTCAACTTTCACAAAATTTTCAAGTCTTAAATTTATGAAAAATTACGGCAACGTCTCTTTGTACTGATAGGTCCAAAAAAATATCAATAATCACAATATATATATATATATATATATATCATATTTCAATAATAAAACATCCTATATCATAGGAAAAACAATTAAAATATCTTTGCAAAACCATAATCCGAAAATGTACCTATTTGTCGGGCAAATAAACTTTATTTATGAAACCAAAAGCAGTAGTTATTGCTTCCATCAAACTGTATTTCACTTATATAATCCAAAAGAGTTTAAATATAAAAGATTAATACTTTAGTTGTTTTGATTAGTAACAAAAGCAAATCAACACAAAGCATATGCAAACAAAAGAAGTACAACCATCATATGCAACAAAGGAAACTATCAAACAATCTATAGCAACTAAACTCATAGTTTGTTCAGGTTCTGACACTTTTCATTGTACAAAGGTGATAAATAAACTATCAAGTGTACCTTATACCCAACAACATAATTACATAGTAGATTATTCAAACAACCCTAAATAATTAGAAGTATCCTTTGCCAAACATCCCATAAGCCAAACAATACAGAATTAAATGTTATTTAAGTTTGTTTGACTGGTTTCCTCTTTACTCCTTTATTTATTTCATTCATTCATATAACGTCATTTTTCCTTTCATTTCATTCCTTTACTTACATATGTTACTTTCCATTCAATATTTGGAATCATCAATGAGTCCATTATTAAAGTATTACATACATGTCATTTATTTCAATTTATTCATACAAGGTTATCTCTTATTAATTTGCATTCATTTATTCACATATATTATTTCAAACTCAATTATTTAGAACGTCAATAAATCAATTTTTAAAATATTATATAAGTTTCCTTGCAATCTACTTCACATTCATTGTTTATGTAGCTTGATTTCAATTTAATATTAGTATTCATTAATGAATCATTTCAACTTAAGTTTCTTAACTTATAAATTTATATTCATTTCTTCACGTATAGTACCATTTAATAATAAACTTATTTGTGACTCAATTTAGCATTTCTTATAGTTTATAATCATTTTCTTAGATAACAGTCACTTTTTACTATTCAATCTAATTATAAATCACTTCAAAACATAAACCTAAGTTTATACTCATTTACTTAAGTGATATTACCTTTTACTATTCAATTTAGTTATTAAGCATTCTAAACTTAACTCATATTTACAACATTCCTTGTACATCTTAAAATTTTATTTACATGTGGACATGTACTCATTTTTTCGAACATCATTATTACTTATGTTTTCACTTGTATGATATTTTATTACATATTCATAATTAACATTTAAAGTTTTCTTAACATCTCTGGTAAGTTTTATATATGTCTTTTAGAACGTAATTGAATGTTATATAATTTATCCTATTTATTCTAATCAACAAAAATACTCTATAGTTTACGTCTTCTTAATTTTCGTTATCTTTTAGTTTAGAAGTTACAAATCTCCAATTTCTTATATTTTCATTAAGTAATTACTTTTTTATTTAGATCTCAATTTGAATGTTTCCAACTTATTAAAATAGTCAAGCTTCCATTCTATTACAATAACTGAAAATCATTGATTAATAGAAAACTTAAGAAATAAATACCAGATTTCGTTGCAAAACATCTCAAAAATAATATATACATATATCATTTATATAGCAAAACATACTGGGAAATTAAAATTAAAATTTATTTATAAAAAGAAATGTGTAGCAGATCAAATCATGCACAGGAAGTTAACAGTAAATTTTATTTATCGAAACAAATGAGTTGTAAATCTGCTATAGCGGTCTTCTCACTTTGAAACTCGAAAATGAACGTCGATGTGCAGTCATCACCGAAATTATTTTCTAGCGACAAAAGATGGGAGTACAAAACTTATTTCCTTTTAAAATTCCTTTAAAACATTTCTTTCAAATCACATTGAAAATATTTATATCCAAAAATACTTTCAAATAATACTAATACTATATTCCAAATCTTTGAAAACCAATTTCAAAACTTCGGAACTCAAAATCTCAAATTTCCAATTGATATTCACTTTGTTTATAAATCCAATTTTGCAACCAATATTTATAAAATTTCACTTCCTAACAAACGAACATATCACATACAACTATATCCATTTATAAAAAAATCTTTTACATATAAAGTGTAATACTAGTTAAAATTATATCATTTACCTATATTTCAAAAACAATATTGTATCGGTCTGCCTTATTAAGTGTTTAGAAATCCCTATCGATACCATAGCATCCTATGTATCGACCAGAATTTATAAATGCCAAACAAAACAAATTAACACAATATAAAAACATTTTTAGAGCACTATCAAATAAACTCTTTCATATATATACACTCAAGCAACTCATTCTAGGGAATTTCTCTCCTATCTCTAATGAGTCAAACCCACAAAGCAAAGGTTATCGCTAAACCAAAGCTCTGATACCAACTGTAATGATCCACCTTTTTGGATGGTTTAAATCCACATTACACCATACATGTCAACTCAAACCATTAAAAAGGGAGGATTTTTAATGGGGTAAATAAGAAAATAAGAGAAAAGAAGGAGAAAAAAACATAAAATCTCACAACGGAATGATCAAATAAACAGATCATGAAGTTGTTTTACAAATAACCTTTGACTGCAATTTTACAATTAGCAGAGTTATACACAAAGCTGGAATAAAAAGATAATGTAGTAGAACAACATGTACGATGGGATAAAATAATAATATAGTACTAAACACTGCCTTCGTCCTCTAGAATAATGTCTTCGACACTAAAAAGCTCAGGTTGACCCGAGCACAATGAAAAGACAGAACACTCGATTCAAAAATAAAAGATCTTACATGAGTTAAATCAAAATACGTAAATATAGTGTAATGGCTTCAGAGGTGTTTATGGGATTTTACATCTCTTATCTAGTGTCTAACGTACGTGCAATAACTTAAGCGATGTTTGGGATTCCATATTCTAAGGATCCACTAAACTATCTACATATGTAATACAATACAGTATTATAATATGTCTATAGTAAGGTAAAGTATTAAAATAGCATTAAGACGTTATCCGTATCACCCTTAACAAATTTTTATACAAATACCGTTGTCTGTACAGATATTGTAAGATCCATAGCACTCCATAGGTACGATATAACCCAAAGTCGTAATGGGCTCGATCGGGATAAACGTGACAAGGCAAGCAAGGCAATGCCAAGGGTAGGATTCTACCGTTTTTCACTCCGGATTGGTGGTAATGCATAGCAGCAATTACCGCCGACCTCGAGACACACTCCCATAATAAAAATCGAGGGGTGGCCACAAAATCAAATCACAAAGTAAAAGATATGGTATCGAAGAAATGTGCCCGATAGGTGGAGCGACCCCACTTGGCTCAGTATGGCTCTTATTTAGTCATTTTAATTATGACCTGAAAGTCAAGGCTATCCATCATCATTCTCTTCCTTCATTCCAGTAGCATTCCCTAAACCATCCTACTTCATTTTGGATTCTCCACCACGTGCATCATTGTTAAAGTTGTTTCGGTATTAGTAGAGAGTATGACAATATCTGACCTCGGTTTCTTTGACAACAAATGCTTATTTCAAACCGTAGTCATTTGTAAAACTTTTTCAACAATAAATCGGGAAAACAGTTTATACCTTCATATCGAGATATCCATATACTTATACCAAAAGTATAAATATATCCATAAATACCGACAAAGATTTTCTTTCGATCAGAAAATAACTTATAAATCTCGCTAAAACCATTTATGAACTATTTACATGCTTTTAGAATCATTTACAAAGCTATTTATAAATTCCAAAACAGTTACAACTCTTCCTTTTTTTATAACTTTTACACAAATTCCTTTAAAACACTTCCAAATCTCTTTATACAAGTCCATTTATAAACCCTTTATAAAATCCTTTAAAACCTTTATAGCTCCTTCATAAAACCATTATAATATCTTTTACAGTAATCTTTTATGAAATCCTTTTAAAATCCATTATAAAATCCTTTATAAAAATCTTTTTTAAAAATCCTTACTAACCTTTGTAAATACCTTGCAAAACCTCTTACATTTAGTTATTATAAAATCTATATTTATTATATTTAATTAAAACAATATTTAATATATTAAATTAATTTAAAATATGTATATTAAAACTACATTAAATATTTATTAAAGCTATTACAAAATCTATATTCATTATATTAAATTAAATTTTTAAATAAATATTTGAAACTATATGATATAATTTATTAAATCTTGCTTTATTATATTAAATTTTTTATTTATTAAAATTATTGTATGAAATCTTTATTTGTTATATTAAATTTAAAACCATATTTTTTTAAATTAAAACTAAATTTATTATATTAAATTAAGGCTATATGTATTATATTAAAGAAAACTAAATTTGTTTGCACCAAAATTGGTCACAACACTCTTCGGGAGTCGTTGAAGAGATAATAACGAAGAATGTAAATTCAAAACAAGTATAATCTAACAAAAACTCTAATCAACAGTAATGTAAATGCGTAGACAAGCGATTTATAGTGGTTCGGCGTGTTGCCTACGTCCACTGTGAAGTTTTTGCAGTTTTATTGATTCTCTTTCAACGTTTACAAGTGGTTATAGTAAGAAACAGTGGATTACAAATAGAAATTCAAAATCAACAGCAAGAATATGATGTAGGATGATGGAGATCTCGATCCGGCAGAGTCTAGGCGCTTCAGAATCCAAAAAGGTCCCTTTTCTGTTGGCCTTGGGGCTCTATTTATAGGCGTATGATGCTGATATTTCGCTGAAAATTCGGGAGACCACTTCTGGCACGTGAGGGGGCCCACACACCCGGCTTCAGGAAATTTGGGCCCACTTTGGGATCGATTCGAACTCCATTCGAATCAATCAGAAAATCATCCAATCGAGGTGAAATTTTGTGTGGACATTCTTCAACATGTATGCAAGCTTCTGTGAAAATTTCATGGCATTTGGATCAGTAGATCTCGAGTTATCGTGGATACGAGATGATGTTCTTCGTGCGGCTGCTTGGTTCGAAACCATCCCTTCGAACCGATGGTTTCGAATCGATGGTGGCACGCGCCTTTGTGATGACGTGGAGCACAAACTTCGAATCGATCCGGTCTTCACTCCGAGCTGACCGCGTCGACTCCATATATCTCGGCGCGTTCATATCGATGGATGACATGTCAACTTGGCATGCTGGCTTGATGGAATCGAATGAAGCTTCACCGATGGGTTCGAACAGTAGTTGCTGATGGAGTCGAACAACTGATGGCCGATTGACACGAACAAGCCTTTCTTTGATGGATACGAGCCCTATAGCTTCTCCATGGATACGAAGTCAATCGATGCAAACTTGCACCCTTCGATGGATTCGAAGGATGATGATCTGATGGATATGAAGTAGACACTGGCTGATGGATACGAAGTGCTTCATCTGTTGATGGGTACGAGGTCCATCGATACGAACTTGATGGATTCGGAGTCGATGGAGTCGAATCCGAGGATCTTCGATGGATTCGAAGTTGATCGATACGAAGGTGATCGATTCAAACCAGTGTTCGGTGATGGATACGAAAACACCCATCGTGATGGATACGAAAGCTAGGCTTTTCCCTTCAAATTGAATCGATCATAACTCGAGCGTATGAACTCGGATTGACTTGAAATTTTAGATGCTGACTTCTATGATCTTTCTTGTCATGTCCTATCAATTGTAGCTCAATCTGGACTCGGACAAAATTCAGCGATATCCATAGTGAAACGAAGTATGACCGATCTCTGAGATGAACTGTCCTTTGTTTTCGATCGATCTTTTGGTATCACGGCTTTGCCAAAAGGCGGGATAACATTTGCCCTCCAAAGTACGTCTTGTGGAAACATGACGTGCTTTGAATAGCTGCAATTTCTCTCTGAACAATCATTGCTCTCTTTGGTTGAGATTCGTACTCTGTATTGCTGTAACCTTGCGTTGATATGATTGATTGTTGTATAATAGTGCTTAGCTGTTGGTTGTTGTATTCGTAACAAGATGAGCATCCGATCCCTGTAAATGTTTAAAATCGAATATTAGTCCGACGTATATGCACATATGTTAGTTTCACCCTCGTTAACGTTGTGCGTCCATGAGTCGTTGTCAGTTTTGTTTGCTATTGAATTTCGTATCGATTCTCTCCTGAACCGATTTGGAAATTTGAGTTGAGACAACGCTTGATGGTTGTTTTGAAAAGTCCCTTCGTATCGATCCTCTCCTGAACCGATGTAGAAGGTTGAAGGAATTAACTTTGTGTTGCGCGAATATAATATTTCGAATCGATGGGTACGAGCATCGATGGATACGAGATCAACATTCGTATTGACGAAGTATGCTTATGCTATGACGGGTACGAAATCGACATTCGTATCGATGGCTTTCAACTCCAATTGGTCTTCATTGTGTCCTTCGTATCGATGCTGATGCTTAAGTTATGATGGATACGAAATCTCTATTCGTATCAATATGCAGTGGATGAGGTTGAGAACTTGTTGATGTGAACAGGGGCTTCGAGTCGATGTACCCACCGTTCGTTTCGCATCGATGCGACTCAATGATCTTCAGCACAGCCTTAGTTGTGTGTTTCGTATCGATGAAGCTTCCAGCGTATGGACTCGAATTGAGCTTTTGAACCGATCTGTGGTTTGACTTGTTGCGACCGGTCGAGTTGACTAGGATGCGAAACGACCCGGTCACCTTCTAGGTTCCATATAAATAGCAGGGGCTTTGCCCTTTTTCACCTTTTCACTTTTTACTGCTGCCTTTGATTTTTCGCATCGTTCTAGAACTTGGAGAGACAGTAGCCTTGTACTTTCGACTCGATCGATTTTAATTTTCCAGATCTTCGAATCCCCACCTTAAACTAGGTAATCGACCACGAACCTAAATGACGAAGCTGCCCCAAATCCACTCTTTCTTCGTCAATCATCCACTCTGGGAATTGGTAAAACCAGATCTGGCAACGGCCATGGCGGTTTTTCATTTATTATATTTTGTAGATTGAAGAAGAAAGAGTGGAAAAGGCGAGAACACATCGACCCAAGGTGTGTGTTCGAATCGATGAGAGCAATGATATTTTGCTGGATCTCGTGTCGATTCTTGAGACAAACCAGAGGGCAGTTTGTACCGATGGTCATGATGGTTGATCGTATCAATACGAAGTGATCGATACGAAAGGATAGGTTAATGATCGTTACGAAGTCCCTTGCTTCAGATCGATGCGAACCTTGTTATTACGATCGATACGAAAATGTCGATTAATGCATCATCGATGTCAAGCTAATACTTTCCCGATCGGTACGAACTAGGTAACCAAGGATCGATACGAAATCATCGGATTTTATCGATACGAACTTCGCTCCCGATGATCGATTCGAAACATGTTTATTGGCATCGACTCGAACTGGTACCTTGATCGATTCGAACAAACTCCATGTGATCGATTCGAACCAGTGTCAAGATGGATTCGGTTGAGCCTCCATGTGATCGATTCGAACCGGTATCATGATGGATTTGGTTGAGCTTCCTTTGATCGATTCGAACTTCCCACATTGAATATGAAATTCTGACATTCTTCAATACAATTCTGACGAGCTTCATTCTCGCATATTTGGACTTGTTTAAACTACATACTCGACTATACTTAAAGCTCGTCAATGGAACCATAACAACCTTAACTGCTTGCACATCTTTTTTGACTTTGCACAAATTTATTCAAGTAAGGCATTGCACTGCACAACACACACTCGTACACCTTACACTGAGGAATGCACAGGCCCTTTTTCGTATAACGATAATTTCTCATAGGTTAGCAAATTATGTAACCATCAAGTTCGCAGCCGCAAGAAAACCCGCAAGAAATCCAAAGTACAGTTACTTCGAGACTAGAGGTTTCGGATATTGAACCTGAGATCATCGGTCCAGCCCCGAATGAATTTCCCAATGCGTCTTCTATTGCCAATCCATCGGACTCCGTTCGATCCAATATTTCTGAAGATATGTTGGGGAGGATATGCTTAAGGCATGGCCTGTCAATGGACGACGTGTTATTACTGGGACCAAATGACAGACCACACAGTCCGCCGGAGGGATACACCGCATTCAATCAGCACGCGTGCGCGGCCGGGACGCTTCCTCCATTCAATGAGTACATAAGAGAAGTACTGTCTGTTTTGGGGATCGCCCTATCTCAACTACACCCGAACGGATATGCTTCCGTGAATAGCTTGTTTATGGTCTTCATGGAGTACCTTCATCGACCACCGATCCCGACCGAGATCAGATATCTGTTCAGTTTCAAAACCAGAAGTGATTACCCCACCTTCACATTTTTGGTAGCAGTGAGGAATTGTCAAGTGGTCACCGGGTCTTGGACCAGGCTAAGCTATTACAGGACGGAATGGTTTTGCGTCAGATGTCCCCTAGGGTTTGCCCAGCGATGGTTATTCATACGTGAGTATAGCTGAGTTCTCAAGTAATTACTAAGGCAATTACAGTCGAAGTGAAACTTATATCTTTTCCTTTTTACAGCAATGATTCATCGACCCGAAGGTGAACGTTTCAAGGAGATAGTGCGAGTACTCCGAGAAGTTCTGAGCGAAGATAGGGAAATCGAATTGCTTTTAATGGATAGGAATCTCTGGACTTTTGGGTTGATCGAACAGGGGCAGAGTATAAAGTTTAACGGGGCACTAAGGACCGTCTTGAAAAAATGAGTCAAGCACAAGAAGCCCAAAGTTATTATAGCCAAGGAAGCGGATTCTGAAAGAACCCACACTGATGATGAGCCGTTGGCCGGGCCTGCAGATGTAGTTCAGGATGTCGCAGAGAAGAGAAAAGGCAAGGCAGCCGTTTTTAAGTCGCCTGAAAAGGGAAGACGGAAGTTGGTCGTCATGTCCCGGCTCACCCCCGGAATTAGAATTTCGGAGAGGTCTCCCATAAGAAAAGAAAGTCTCTTTGAAAGGCTTGCCGATCTTCCAATCTCGGATGATGTGTCTTTTCAACATGATGCCGGGTTGGAGGAATTCCATCGTACTCTAAAATTGAGCGAGCCTTTTATTACTAGCGTGGTCGACACTTCTGGTTGGTCGGGGGAATGCATACTCATACACATTTCATGACACTACATAACCTTTAGTCGTAGGTCATCGTTTTCGAAAAACCACTAACTTTATTCTCATTTCGCTTTGCATATATTATGACTGGACACGGTTCGATGTTAGGAAGTCTGTGATAGGCTCGTAAATCTTCCTCATATTACGAGTCACAACGAAGAGAAGGAGATAGGGATTACGATCGTAGGTACTCCGGGTATTCTAGCCAAGAACGGTATGATAGAGATAGGGACTACAGACGTCGGTCTCGATCTCACACTCCTCCTCCCAAAGCTCCTATAAAACCTCCTGCCTATGTTTGTCGTCCTTCCAAATCTTCTCGATACAAGTCAGCTTCTCAATCTTCTAGATTCGAGCCCCACCATCCTAGATCTGAGGCAACGTCCCCAATAGTTTCGGAACAGCCTCCTACTGAAATTTCGGGGGAAGGAGCAATCAGGCTTGCGCAATTAAAGAAGGACTTCACGAATATTTGCTTTGATAACTACATTTTTCCTCTTCACTTGAAAAGAATCCCGCAGGAGGCCGAGCAGGTGGCGCACGATTATGTGCATGACTTTTATGCCCAATACAAGGCATGGTATAAGACGGCCGAGAAAGCGTCGTCATTAGCCTTCGAACGAGCGACTATCATTGAAAAGCTACAAGCCGAGCTGGCTCAAAAAGATCGCATCATACAAGTGCTGAACACAGAAGTTGAATCATCTCGAAAATCAGAGATGGAGTCTCTTACGAAGGCCGATGAAGCTCAAGCGGCTATGGATAGGATGAAAAAAGAGCACTATGTCACGGTGGAAGACATGGGCCACCGGAACACCATCGTCAACGCCGAGCGAGATGCGGCTTTGAAAGAGCTTAATGAGCTTAAGGCTAAAGTTTCTGAAATTATGAAGGAAAGGGATACCGCCAATATTTCTGCACATGAGGCATGTGATCAGGCGATAGAATTCCGGACCGAGCGTGATGCTGCGATGGCTAAAGTAATGGAGATCGAAGCCGATGTTGATAGAAAAATTGAAATCGCCGAGTCCAAGCTGGAGGCCGGCATTGAAGACCTCCTCATCACTTATAATGCTAGCGTGTTAAGGCATAGGAATTTAGCTTGGCTCGAGAATTATCCGGTACATCTTCACAGCGCCTGGAGTCGGTTGATTGAGGAGGAGAAAGCGGCGCATCCGGATGAACCAATTGACCAGTTTGAGCTTGAAAACCGGTTGCTGACCGAAGACAAAAAGAAAATCCTTCATGATGCCATAATTTCTCATGAGAGGGAGACGGTCGGCATCCGTCATTTGGAAGTCGGGTAAGGTTCTGGTGTTGAGCATCGGGCTTCAGTTCTTGAGATCACCGCTCCACTCCCGTCAGAGCCCACATCCGCGGTTGATTCACAGTCAGTCCCTGCCTATAATCCAGAGCAACCGTAACTATCTCCTATCCGGGAGCACGTTTTTGAAGCTGCTTAGTCGTCGGCAGGCCACATTGAGGAAGGTATTCCAAACTTGTCTCAAGTGTATTCCAAATAGGGAGTTTGTTTTGAAGCAGTTACTAATAACTTCGCCTTATCTTTGCTCAGTGACTGGAGTTGCGTCGATTGCCGCGACTCAAGAATCAAGTAAAGGGGAGAAGGCCATACCACTGAGACTACCGTCGTGACAGCAGTGTCAACCGAGGTGACGCAGGGGAGCGCACTATCTCTTGATGAGCAAATGGTGAGCGAGCTGCTCAGCCAGCAGGGTGGCTTCTCCACAGACTCGCCGTTCATCGCTAGTGACCTCCCGCCAACCTCTAGCTCCTCAATGAAGACTGCAGATGCCCCCAGCCAGGCCCAAGCGATTCGTGATGATGAAATTCTGGCTGAGATTAATGCAGAATCAGAGGCTGCAGGGCAAGGTGGCAGCGCTGGAACTAGGACTACGGTGCACTGTCCAGCACCTCTAAATGTAATATTGCCGAGTGGCACTGTGGTCGATACCCGGGTGTCCGCCCCGTCTTCTGTCGCAGATCCAGTCCCTCCTACTCCTCCGGTGGGAAGCCTTCATGTAAATTCAAGCTCTGAGGAGGACGTTGACATTATGCCCCCAGCCGAAGAGCAGCCACCAAAGAGGAAGCACTCCAAATGAAGGATCTCTGTTTCTAGCGAGTCCGAGGACGAACCGCTGATAAGGAGACCGAAAAAGAAGAAATAGATGGGCCATTTAAGCGGATTTTTTGATAGATAGGAACTTGTGTTTGTTTTTCGCTAGTAGGCCGTGTATAGACGCAGGTTCGGCCCCTGCTAGTAGGAATTTTTTTTGGAAGAACTTATTTGCATGTAAGTCCTTGTCTCTAGTTAGTTGAAATAAAATTCAATTTCTTTATTTCAATTCTCATTTCTTTTGTGCTTAAGTGTTTGTAGTGTTTGGTTTTCAGTCCGGTGTACTTGTGGTGTTTTTACCGTCAAGTGGAGTTTGTTTTATTTGCCAAGTCTGAAAATCTTGGTCACAAGTTGTGATTGATGAATAAGTTGAACTTCGGACATTGTATCACTTTGGTTAGTGATTAACACTTAGCTTTTTTGCCCCCCAGTTTCGGGGAACAACATTAGTATTTTGGTGGTTGATGGCACTTATTGCAAATCTTAAGCACATGTCCACATTCTGGGGACTTAGGATAATTTGAGATCGCTAATCTGGTTCGACACTCCAAGAATTTGAGAGTTATCGATGTTTGTAACACAGTTCGCGCTCCGGGAACCCGGAATTGATGTTTATACTCCACTTCACGCTCTCGGAACTTGGAGTTAGTATTGATATTTCGGTTCGCACTCCGGGAACTTTGACTTGGTATTTGTGCTCCAATTCACACTCTGGGAACTTGGAGATAGCATGTATGTTTGGGTTCGCGCTCCGGGAACCTGTAATTTATGTTTATACTCCATTCACGCTCTGAGAAGTTGGAGTTAGCACGGATGCTTCGGTTCGCGCTTCGGGAATCTGTAATCTACATTTATACTCCAATTCATGCTCTGGGAAGTTGGAGTTAGCACGGATGCTTCGGTTCGCACTCCGGGAAACTGTAATCCATATTTATACACCAATTCACACTCTGGGAAGTTGGACTTGGCCGATAGATGGTCAGTCACACCTGTTTGGGCTTTTTAGGAATTCGTTCACACTCTGGGAACGATGGATTTGATGTTTATACTCCAATTCACACTCTGAGAATTGGAGTCCGTTCACACTATGGGAACGATTTATTGGATGTTTATACTCCAATTCACACTCTAGGAAGTTGGAGTCCGTTCGCACTCTGGGAACGAGTTATTTGATGTTTATACTCCAATTTGCAATTTGGGAATTTGGAGTCCGTTCGCACTCTAGGAATGAGTTATTTGATGTTTATACTCCAATTCGCACTCTGGGAATTTGGAGTCCGTTCGCACTCTGGGAACGAGTTATTTGATGTTTATACTCCAATTCGCACTCTGGGAATTTGGATTCCGTTCGCACTCTGGGAACGAGTTATTTGATGTTTATCATCCAATTCCCACTCTGGGAATTTGGAGTCCGTTCGCACTCTGGGAACGAGTTATTCGATGTTTATACTCCAATTCGCACTCTGGGAATTTGGAGTCCATTCGCACTCTGGGAACGAGTTATTTGATGTTTATACTTCAATTCGTACTCTGGGAATTCGGAGTCCGTTTGCACTCTGGGAACGAGTTATATGATGTTTATACTCCAATTCGCACTCTAGGAATTCGGAGTTAGTTGTAGGACTGTCGTGTGTTGGTCCAGTTCAGCCTTTGATGTGATGGCTTGCCCCCGAGATGGGGTTTCACTTAGTGAGTGGCCGGTCGTATCACAGTCACTCGCTATTTGAATAAATTCCATTGTTTTATGGAACTTAGCTCTTCGTGTATCGTGATTGTTGAACGTTGCATTCGGTGAATCACAGCTCTAGCTTGAAGAGATAGTATTTTATTGCTGAAATAAGAAGATATGGCGAAGTCAGTGCCTTATTACAAATTCAAATTTCATAACGTAAAGGAAATTGCAAAGTGTTCATAGATTGAATGAGCCTGTCATGTGCAACAGTGACGAATATCTTCGTCATTCCAGGCTCCAGAGAAAGTTGGTCCGCCACTGATGGCGTTTATCACCAATCTTCCACGGGGACAAGTGGAGTCCTCCAGTCTCGGTCGATCGGGGTCATTGTTTTGATTTGATGGGCCCGCTTCTCTAGGCTGCGGTGCCCGCACAAACTGTTCCAGCATCCTTTCTCTGATCAGTTTTTCAACAAGATCTTGTAAGTGACGGCACTCGTTCGTATTGTGCCCGTAGCTTTCATGGAACCTGTAAAATTTTCCCGTCTGGATTTGCCACTCTGACGACGGTTTTGGTGCGGGTTTTTGGTACTGAATTGTATTACAGGTTTGTAAGTACAAGTCCTCTAGTGATGTATTTAGAGGAGTGTAACTGTCAAACATTGGATTCTTGCGCTGCGGGCCACGATTTTGATCTTGTTTTCTAGTTTTATTCACGCTCTCTCTTCGCCGAGCTTGTTTGTTTTTAACGTTCAACTGAACTTTTTTGGAGCTCTCATCGGACTGTTTGATTGCAACATTGCTTTGGATCCCTTCCGTACTTGGTCATGCATCGGTTTGCTTCCTAGACTGTTTCGTGTCTTCTCTTCTCAGGAATTGAGCCGCCTTGGCGTGGAAACGGTCCAATGATGCAGGTGGTTTTCTAGCTAACCAGTTGCCAAACTCAGAATCGGGGTCGATCCCCTTAGTCAATGCCATAAGGGTGGAGTTATCGTTTGGATTGCTGATCTCCGCACATGTAGTATGGAATGTCTCTAAGTAGTGTCTGAGCGTCTCTCCAGGAGCTTGGGCGACACTGGACAGAGTGTTGACATCTTTTGGCCTTGCGACGTGCATGCGGAATTATTCAACAAATTTTGTGGACAACTGGTCGAATGAAGAGATGGATCGAGGTGGCAGTCGAGTGAACCACATAGTAGCGATGCCCCCCAAGGATATGGGAAAACTACGACACTTCACTGCATCGTCGGCTCTGGCAGCGGTCATCGACCATTCATATTTCAGAATATGTTGGTTGGGGTCGGAGTTTCCCTCGTACATGGGTAGAGTTGGCATCCTGAATCGCCATGGGGGTTCAGCAGTAAGAATATCGTCCGTAAAAGGAGTGTGGCTTCGGGAAATTCCCCAATCGTCATTCTTGAGTCCCTGGCTCTCACGGATCATCTGACGTATCATAGTTGAAAGATCCAGCATTTGCGCGTTTTGTGCGGCTTGCGCCGGAGTATGATCACGTTCCACACTTTGGGGTTGGACCGGATGTTGTCGACGGTCCAAGTCTTGACTTCTTGGCTCATAGCCCTCTGGGACGTACGGTTCAGGAGTACGTCCGCTATGATGACAGTCCAGGTTCGACTGATCTTGGGCATCGACCCCTGGTTCAGCCCAATGTTAGTGGTGCGGTATTCTGCGGTGTGGTGAGGAACGGCACCTCCTTGAGAGGAGGGTCTGGTTTGGAAACTTTCTGATGAACCAACTCTCAATTGTCCAACGGTCATTGCCGGTTGATCTCCAGTGACTGTTATGTGACTCCCATCTAGTCGGGGTCGTGGTGATCGATTGTGATAATCAGAAGATGAAGAACTTTCGCTGGAGGAGCGAGAAGCATGGTCTCTCTTAGATCTCTTTCGCTTCTGGCGATCCAACTGGTTGATCAGCTCGGCATTAGCGCGTAGCTGTTCTGCTAGTTGTTGCCGAATCTGGGTCAGCTCTTGGAGCAGCAACTGCAACTCCTGTCGGGTAACCAGACCTGATGGTTCCGAATGTCCATTAGTATCTTGATTAGATGGAGGTAGTGGCGCAGGATTCTGTCTATCCTGTTCTTCTTGATTGATAGCGTTTGAGGTGGTTCATGTGCTAACCATCTTGAAAGTTGAATTCCTTTCCTAGACTTTGTGCAAATCTGAATAGAAGGGAAGGAAGTTGGACTTGATGATCTGGATCTCTCTCTTAGATTTATTCAATCCGGTATCGATGACAGATCCAAAGAGCAGGAGAAAATCTGGGTTTTCTCAGTGAAAGCACCAAAGTGTTTGCACCAAAATTGGTCACAACACTCTTCGGGAGTCGTTGAAGAGATAATAACGAAGAACGTAAATTCAAAACAAGTATTATCTAAAAAGAACTCCAATCAACAGTAATGTAAATGCGTAGACAAGCGATTAATAGTGGTTCGGCGTGTTGCCTACGTCCATTGTGAAGTTTTTGCAGATTTATTGATTCTCTTTCAACGTTTACAAGTGGTTACAGCAAGCAACAGTGGATTACAAATAGAAATTCAAAATCAACAACAAGAATATGATGTAGGATGATGGAGATCTCAATCTGGTAGAGTCTAGGCGCTTCAGAATCCAAAAAGGTCCCTTTTCTGTTGGCCCTGTGGCTCTATTTATAGGCGTAGGATGCTGATATTTCGTTGAAAATTCGAGAGACCACTTCTGGCACGTGAGGGGGCCCACACGCCCGGCCTCAGGAAATTTGGGCCCACTTTGGGATCGATTCGAACTCCATTCGAATCGATCATAAAATCATCCAATCGAGGTGAAATTTTGTGTGGACATTCTTCAACATGTATGCAAGCTTCTGTGAAAATTTCATGGCATTTGGATCAGTAGATCTCGATTTATCGTGGATACGAGTTGATGTTCTTCGTGCGGCTATTTGGTTCGAAACCATCCCTTCGAACTGATGGTTTCGAATCGATAGTGGCACGCGCCTTTGTGATAACGTGGAGCGCAAACTTCGAATCGATCCGGTCTTCACTCCGAGTTGACCGCGTCGACTCCATATATCTCGGTACGTTCGTATCGATGGATGACACGTCACCTTGGCATGCTGGCTTGATGGATTCGAACGAAGCTTCACCGATGGGTTCGAACAGTAGTTGCTGATGGAGTCGAACAACTGATGGTCGATGGACACGAATAAGCCTTTCTTTGATGGATACGAGCCCTATAGCTTCTCCATGGATGCGAAGTCAATCAATGCGAACTTGCACCCTTCGATGGATTCGAAGGATGATGATCTGATGGATACAAAGCAAATACTGGCTGATGGATACGAAGCGCTTCATCTGCTGATGGGTACGAGGTCCATCGATACGAACTCGATGGATTCGAAGTCGATGGAGTCGAATCCGAGGCACTTCGATGGATTTGAAGTTGATCGATACGAAGGTGATCGATTCGAACCAGTGCTCGGTGGTGGATACGAAAACACCCATCGTGATGGATATGAAATATGGGCTTTTCCCTTCAAATTGAATCGATCATAACTCGAGCGTATGAATTCAGATTGACTTGAAATTTGAGATGCGGACTTTTATGATCTTTCTTTTCATGTCCTATCAATTGTAGCTCAATCTGGACTCGGACAAAATTCAGCGATATCCATGGTGAAACGAAGTATGACCAATCTCTAAGACGAACTGTCCTTTGTTTTCGATCGATCCTTTGGTATCACGGCTTTGCCAAAAAGCGGGATAACAAAATTTATTAAATTAATTTTATTAAATTAAATTAAATTTATTATTTTACAACTATATTAAATATTTTATTAAGTTAAAAATTTTAATTATTGAAATCATATATTTAAAACTAAATAAAATTATAAGTTAAGTCCGAAATTACATTTAAAATCATATATTAGCTTATAATTTTAAACTTTAAACATATTAAATAGTTTATTTTTAAAATATAAGTTTTAAATAAAATCATTAAATTAAATTTAAAAATCAAATTTCTTAAATCAAACATACTTTATAATTTTAGAAATAATTTAAAACAGAACAACAGTGTCCGTAAAAAAATTTCTACTCTATGGTAAAGTGATACAGATATATATCATTTCAACCCGCAATAAATTTAACTTTTCGAGTATATATCATTTCAACCCATATCCCGAATCAACAATTTACAAATCAATAAAATCCCACGGGTTTATTACTTCAATCTATAACGATTTTCCTTAATCTATAAGATCGTTCGGATATGTATTATTTCAACCCATAGTGATAATAGGGATACAAACATCTGATCATCTAAAATATCAACAAATAAACATCCTTCACAATCAACATCCAAATCAGCCAATAAATCACAACAATTGACTGGTCATCATTATCAAGTGTTTAACCAAAAATTAAAATTCAATATTTACTTAAATGGCAATTGAAATTCAATATTAACTTAAATGGCAATTAAATTTGATATAAATTAAATTTAAATTTAAATGACAATTTAAATATATCAAACAATAATCAATAAATTTGTAATCACATCTAAATTAAATTTAACTAACATAAGATGGTTTAGTATTTGTGAGTGCGTTAAGACACTCACCTTTGATTTATCATCGATTTAAAATCCAAATAAGGCCCTAAATTTGAGCAGTCTAAGAATGCAACCAAATCAGTTCCTTATTATCCAGAATTTCAATACGATCGCATCGGAGAAACCCGCGTCAAAAACCGAGCACGTACGAAATATTTATTCAAGTTAGAATTTGAAAATTTTAAATTAAATCAAAATTAAATGAAGGGCAAAAGGGTAAATATGTTTACCTCTGCCAAAACCCAAGCCCATCATCCAAAGTCAAGGTCGTTCGAGCTGCCACTCCTTCAATTGCTTGTTGCCACCGCCATACAGTTATTGCCACAATCACCTACTATCGCGCCTCTCCTCGGCCTACACCGCCGTCCGCATCGCCATGCGGCCAACTGCGAATCCCCTAGGACCCACACCGCCACCACACTTCCACCTCCATTCCAAGCAACTCTGAGCATGCTAACAACAAACAAACCATATGGATTGACACTACTTCGTCACCTTTATTCTGTGGCGCTTCCCCATCGTCAAACGATCGAAAATCTACCGTTGAATAGAAAACCTAGTTTCGACGACCTAAATTCTATTTTTCTTTGCATATAATGGCAGATGTCCCTAATCTTCCAAAGGGCATCCAAGTCCCTGCATGGTTTCGTAGACTCCAAAGGTGAAAGGGCAAGCACCCAATCCAGCACCAGCGGGAGGGAATCCCATAAACCCACATGCACCAACCAATTTGTCTAAGCTATGCAAGTATTTCACCTATTTAGGAGGCAAGACATTTTCCGGTACTTAGAATTTTATGGAGGAGCAAGCTTAGTTAAGAAACAAAGATTGGATATTTGGGCTATTGGGACTGAAGGATTAGTAGGGAGTTCAGCTTGCATCTTGGCAGTTGAATGGAGAGGCTTCTCATTGGTGGGAGGTTGTTGAGTTGGAAGGAAGAGATGTTGGATGGTTTGGATTATGAGAGAGGTTTGAGAGGAATTTTTTGCCGCAAGGAGAAGAGAGTGTGCAGTTGGAGCGGTTCATTGGCTTGAAGCAAGGTAGTCAATCTGTTAAGGTATATATCAACTAATTTAATGAGCTATCGTAGTTTGGAATGGAGTTAGTGAATACATTGCACCTGAATGCCATGAAGTTTGTAAAGGGATTGAATCAGCCCCTTCATGGGTTGTTTTTGATTCACGTACCAACGGGAGCTACATATGAGTCACTGGTGGAGATGGCACTTATGTTTGATGCTGCTAAGGAGGGAGAGTCGAAGGAAGTCCCTAAGTCATAAGGTTCTAAGAAGAAATGGTAGAAGAACAATAAAGATAGAAGAAAGGGGAAGGCCCTTAGAAGCAGATAAAGAAAGGAGTAAAGTGAAGTAACGGTGGATTGCTTGGTCATTTTGCGAAAGACTACAAGAGAGAGAAGATGAAGGGAAAGCGTTATAATTATGGACTGCCGAGTCACATTAATAGCGTTTTCCCTCTGAAAACGGGGCAGGGAGCGGGTGCACTGGCAACACAAATTCTGGCTTTGGATATAGCACCTTCCAGTAGCAGACCCGAGAGGGGTAGGAAAGTTACCGTGGAAGGTTTGATTTCTATTTCTGATTTTTTCATTCATGCTCTTTCTGATTCTGGAGCATCACACTCTTTCATCTCAAGCTCTTTGGTAAATTTTTTACACTTAGACATCTCTTTAGTAGTAGACTGCATTGTTGTTTCAAATCCCATACGAGGATCGACACACTTGTCCATGATTTGTAGGGGTTTGAAAATTTTCGTCCTAGGCGTAAAGTTTGATTGCGATGCCTATGTATTGGGATTTTTGGGGTATGGGATGATTTTGGATGGATTGGCTATCCACATATGGAGCGATTTAGACTGTGAGAGGAGAGTCATTAAACTAGAGACATGTTGTGGTAGGACTCTCGAGGTTTCTTGCGACCCACAGGGGTCAGTCATGTTGAGTTTCCTTTATTCCCTTGATTCATCATCCATAGAGTTAGATTCAGATTCTGGTCGTCATAGATTTTCCGAACGTCTTTGAGGTGGTTAGAGGACTACCCCCTAAGAGAGAGATAGACTTTAGGATCTATTTGATTGACATTGCTAAGCCAGTAGCATTACCCGTAAGACACATGGCACTTAGGGAGAGGAAGCAGTTAAGTAAGGAGATTCATGAACTATTGGAGAAAGGCTTAATTAGGAGAAGCATATGTGAGTGGGGAGCGCCAGTTGTCTTCGCTACTAAGGAATATGGTACCCTTAGACTTTGCGTAGACTACAAAGAGTTAAATAAGCTCACGAACAAGAACCATTATCCACTTCCTAGGATAGATGACCTTTTTGATCATTTGGTTGGCTCTTTGGTATTTTCCCAGCTTGATTTAGCCACTGGATTTCATCAGCTTAGAGTCGTTGACGATAACATTGGTAAGATGACATTTAGGACACCCGATGGATTCTTTGAGCGGTTGGTTATGCCTTTTGGGCTAACTAATGCTCCATCTTATTTTGTAGATTTGATGAGCCATGTTTATTGAGATGTCCTAAATAAGTTCATAGTAGTGTTTGTGAATGTCATTTTAGTGTTTTCCAAGAGTATGGAGAGAGTGTTGTTCATTCAGAGAAGGTTCTTCGTACACCTCGTGTTCATCTGTTGAGGGCAAAGTTCTTGAAATGTCACTTTTGGCGAGAGAATGTACGTTTATTGGTGACGTATTCTTAAGAGAGGGTTAGGCTGTTGACCCCACTAAGGTAATTGCCGTGCAAGATTGGAAGGCCCCCAAGAATGTTACCGAAGTTAGAATCTCCCTTGGATTGGCTGGCTGCTATAGGAGGTTTATGAAGGATTTTGCCAAGATTTCAGCACCACGTACTTGCCTCACTAAGAAGAATAAAGCATTCATGTGGGACACTGGGTTGTGGGGATTCCCTCACAATGCTAAAGAGAGCCCATACTAGTGCACCAGTGCTAGTTTTACCCGATGGAGCTAAGCCTTTTACAGTATGCACTGATGCATGTGGGAAGGGTCTAGGAGCGGTGTTGATGCAAGAAGGGAGGATCGTATGTTATGGAAGTAGACAGTTGAGAACTCATGAGAAGAACTACCCTACCCATGATTTGGAGTTAGCTGCTACAGTTTTCATACTTAAGTCTTGGAGGCATTACTTGCTAGGAGAGAGGTTCGAGCTTTTCACTGACCATAAGTCATTGAAGTGCCTATTCTCATAGAAGGAGTTGAACTTGAGGCAGCAGCGATGAATAGAGTTTTTGGCATCGTGCGACTTTAAGATAACTTATTCCCCTAGCAAGGGAAACGTAGTTGCGAATGCATTGAGTAGGAAGAAATAAACCCTTAGTCCGATATTCGTGGAGTGGGGGAACATAGAGTTTATTTCCACTTTTGATTTAAAGCCCTCTATGGACATTGCCCCAGGGTTGTTAGCAGCACTCGAGGTGAGGCCTACCCTTGTAGACCAGATTGGCTCGAGGCAGCAAGAGGATTCCGAGCTTATGGATATTATGGATAGGATTATCAGAGGAGAGGTCTCTAAACATCTCCAACGCTATTCCAGGGATAGTAAAGGGTGTCTAAGGAGAGATGGAAAACTCTATGTCCCCCACGCTAGTGATTTGTTGAGAGCGGTTCTAGAGGAAGCACACCATTCTCGTATGACTATTCATTTGGGTGGTGATAAGATGTTTAGGGAGATGAAGAGGATGTTTTATTGGAGTGGCATGAAGAAGATGTGGTAGAGTTTGTGGCTAAGTTTCTTGTATGCCAAAGGTTTAGGCAGAGTAGGAGAAGCCCGGTGGATTTCTTCAGCCATTGGATGTTCCCGAATGGAAGTGGGAGAGCGTTTCGATGGACTTTATAGATGGTTTACCCCGGTCTAGGAAGGGGAATACTAGCATTTGGGTGACTACAAATCGGTTGACCAAGATTGCCTACTTCATTCCGGTCAAGAGTAAGAGGACGACATCTTATTTGGCATTCTTGTATGTTCATGAGATAGTCCGACTTCATGGAGTTCCCCTAGCATAGTGTGCGACAGAGACCAGCGAGTTTTGGAGAAGCTTGTAAGAATTTTAGAGACGCAATTTAGATTAAGTATGGCCTATCACCCTCAGATGGATTGCCAAACGAATAGAGTTAATAGAGTGCTTGAAGATTTGTTGAGGAAGTGCATTCGAGGTTTTGGAGAAACTTAGGAGGAGCATCTTCGTTTGGTGGATTTCACGTATAATAATAGCTTTCAAGCAAGCACTAGGATGGCACCATTTGAAGCTCTTTGTAGGAGACCATTCAAGTCACCTTCATGTTGGGTAGAGTCTATGAAGAGGTTGCTACTTGGTCTTGATATGGTTAGCAAGAATGTGACAACCCGCTCTTCCCGACCCTCGAAAATCGACATAATACGCCATTGTATAATTTGCGGACGATCGAGTGTCGGAAAAAGATAGATAGCTGAGGGAAAGAAAGAAAGAGGTAGAAGAAGAGAAAACAAAAAAATATCAGAATCTCACAATCGCAACAGAACAATATATAATAGACAAATGACAGATCTTTTCGTAAAAGACTATATCTGTATTATACATTACATCATCGGAGTACAACACAATCAATAGCAAATCACTTGAAAGTTGTATTAGCTTGTCCTCACAAAATCTGACTACACATCATACTAACACAGCAGAAATAAGATAGATACGTGTGATACATCTCGCCATCCAGCACATCCTCTGAGCTCCATAACAATCCATCCAGAATCGGTACTCTATAATACTCGGTCTGACCCGAGCATTATAGTGAAATAACACCCAAGTCAGTCTGGAATACCAGCATGAGAAAACACACCCAATTGGATTATTAAAGTTTTCAAAATCCTTTGAAATCAAAAGTATCTTGTGAGACCACGCCACAAATAAACATGTCGAGTTTTTAACTTACGATAACTAGAATATTTCTTATCAAATCCGCTGATATTATAGTAGTGCATATATAAAAATACTTATTCAAATAGCCGAAATTGTACATTCATTAAATTCCCGCATAATAGGTATACAAACAAGTCTGAAGGCACTTATTGGAGATTGGGTTTCCATTAATGGCAGGGCTACTGGAGTAACGTCCGTCACAATACCTCATCTAGATCAGAGTACCGAGGATCCAAAATGATCCCCTGCAATACAAGACCAGAGCTACCCCTTACTAGATAGTTCGAATAAGATCACCCCGCGGTTGAGATCAGCATCTGCCAACACAGCCGAATAAAAAGGGACATCTAGACATGGTTGACCTTACCCAAATTGGTTGCGAGCCACTTAGCCTTGCCTCACCTCTCCTGTTTTAGCCATTCCCGGTTGATGAGGCTCGAGGCTATGCCTTACCATTTTCGAACACAACTCACTTAGAATGCTCATCATCCTCCTGACGATGTTCTGATAGCATTCGTCCATACAAGTCCGTTCCCGGTCCGAACGGAACCGAATGCACTACTCCTACTGTATCCATTTCGGAATCACCCGCAAGATTAGTAGCGATTAGCCCTTACACTTCACTGCTCCATCTTCGACTCCAAGCTATTGTCTTCCTCACGAAAACATTCAAACCGAATCGAAGTAGCTTTTGGGAAATTAATTTTGATCCCGGTCTCTTTGAAACGATCAACGCATTGCCAATATTGATAGTCGGTTATTTAACTATCATATAACATCCACAACAACCATTAGGCCTTAATAGTTTCCCAAATTATTTATTTCAAAGTATCTTCACAAGATATTATTCTACACTTCAACACTTTGAAAATAGTTTTCAAATCACTTTTTCTCTCGCAGAATAAATTTCTACCCAATTGTTTTATTTCCACTGAAAATCACTAAGTCTTAATACTTTAGATTTTTAAATAATTTAAATCACTTTTTCCAAAAATATATACTTTAAAACACTTAAAATAAAAACTACTTAAAATACTTTATCTAAAATACTTATTATGAAATTTTATAATAATTTCTCATGTAAAACTTAAGCCAAAACTAATTTTAAAATAAAAGCTAATCAATAAGGTATAAATGTTAAATAATTATCTTTTAAATCATAATAATAGTTAAACTTTTAAATAATTTTTTTATATAATTAACTTAATAAATATTTACTTTTAAAATTTAAAAACCACTAAATAATAATTTCTCTCTAAAACATTCTTTTAAAATCGCTTTAAAACCTCTAACTTATACTTGAAAATCTGCTTTGAAAACATACTTGGCATTTCAGGAAAATACACATTCCATTCCAAATTAGTCCAATTAATCAGTTAATAAATCCTTCTTGATTTATCCCTATTTAATTTACATCTCAACCCGTAAATTTCTTTCCCACAGCTTTAAAAATAAACCACTATTTATTTTTAAAACAAATTACCCATTCCTTTATAAATTCCCATCGTGAATTTATACTTTCGAATATCCACTGATATCTTATTTCACTTTATAAACCCAGTTTATAAATCCCATAGTCTCATCCTCCTTTTAAATCAGAGTTTCAAACACTAAATAAATTTTCAAATCGATTTCCAGTTTGCTCCATTTTAAAATAAATTCCTTTACTTACTCAATTTAATTTCAAAACCCATTAATTTCAGATTTTACTTCTTTATTATGATTTAAAATCTTATTTAAATTGAAAATACCATTTTCATACTTTATTTCAAATTTCTCCTTTTATTTCTCCCAACCCATTTAAATTTTTAAATTTTAAAATAATTCTTTGTTCTTCAAATCAATTTTGCTTAAGTCCATATATTTAAAATCCTTTAATTCATATTTATTCACAAACTCTATTTTTCCCATATTCCAAAATTATTTAATAGAACTTGAAATCAAACTTTTATTCCTTTTTCAATTCTTTCTTTTAATTTATCTAAAATTATTTTATTTTATTTCTTTCTTAACATCTCTTCCAAAATCAAACCTTTTATATTTTTTTGATAACTCAATATACCCAAATATATTCAATCAAACATAGCATCCAATATTTTCAATTCTCATTATAATCAATAATCTATCACAGATAATCAATGAATCATATCACAGATTATGAAACAAATTTAATATTTTGAGGAATCCTGTTGGATCCCTCCAACCTGTTTTTCCCTGCATCCACAGATGTTAGCACAATTTAAAAATACCAATCCCACTTCGAGGGGGATATCGTGGTATGGAGGGTCATCCGCTATTATGCCAGGCTCATAGGGTCTCATACGCTATATAATGCGGGAAATCAATCACTCCAATATATATATATATATATATATATATATATTGTATATAACATATCACATCCAAGCTGCTAATAAATTATCACTTCAAGCAAACAACCAACAATTTAAATTTAACTATTTAAATTTAAAAGGTAATCTAAATGAGTGAGATTAACTCACCTTTGGTTTTATTTGCAACCCATTTCCATTCCGGCTTGTTTCCTTCACGATTTTTAGACCTTGTAACAAACGGTATATGGTTTATTAATATTCGAACTAATCGGACAATTAATTCCTATAGATTTACTTATCAAACCATTTAATTTAAAACTAAATTCCTTTAATAAATTACTTTTTTTAGTAACTACATAACCAAATAAGTTAATTTAATAATTTATCCACCAAATCCATTATTTAAAATAAGCTAGTATATTAAGATATGTAATGTATATTTATTCCTTTAGGACTATATATATGTAAAAAAATGTCTATTTGGATTTCAAAAATCAAATTTAAATAACCTCAACAACATTTAAAGTTCTATTTTCAGAATCATGTATACATACATATATTTACTATAAGTAACATAACTTGTTTTATACCTTACTATAAAATAATTTTCTGCTACACTATACATATAAATATAAAATTCAAATTAAAAATCTAATACCTTACCGTAAACCCAATCACAGTGCTATATGTTATTTTTTTCTATGTATATACATTTATACATATGTTGATATTAAATTTAAAATATAAATTGTAAATATACCTCACTGTTTAACAGAAAACCCAGACCCCCACCTAAGTCGGCCTGCCACCAGAACGAGATCGCGACAAATCGTGACAATCACCCGGCCTTGTTTTGCTACAGCACGATGTCACACAGCCCAATGCTCCACCGACCTCCTCCAAACTCCACCTAGAGGTGCACCCACACTCGATAATACAAAAGCCCACCACCATCCCTCGATTGGAAGGCTCTAAAGTTGGGAAACCCTAACCCTAGTCAAAACAGCTGCGCAAACCACGGTCGAGCTTGAAAAACACCAAGCCGAGATGAGTTCGATTCAAGAAGGTGGATACGAGATTTTATTTTGATTTTCGAAGCTTCTTCAATCCCTACATTCGACTGAGCTTCGGCCATTTAATTGATTCCGAAGTTTTTTAATTGGAACGAGAAATGAATGCACGATTTCGATTCGAAAGAAAGAGAGAGTTGGTGTGACGACCTGGAATTTTGGATATTTGAAATTGGAATATTTAATTTATTTTAAATATTTAAAAGTTAGTTTTTAACTTGAATTTCAAATATCACCATTATTTGCATAATTTAATTATTGAATTTAACAATTGGAAATTGGGTAAGTGGCCGAATCAGGAATTCTGGGCAGATTAATAATATTTCAAAGGCTTATAAAATTTATATTAATAGTACTGAAGATAGTGAAAGCTTTAGAATTTAATTTGGAAGCGTTTTGTTTAGTTTTAAAAATATATAGTTTAAATTAGTATTAAAAATAGTCTTCCGAGGCACAGTCTCGGATTTCGACGAAACCAGTTCCATTGGATCTATAATAGTGTATTATTATTGGATTTCAATTTTTCGTAGCATTCGAAGTTGTTGTGTGATAAAACGATATATAAACGCGCTGAAATCTATATCGATAATTCAGTATTATAATAAGGTCCATAAAGCTATCTGCTCCATACGATCGAGTTAGGACTCGGAACCTTCTCCTTTGCATTCGGAATAGGGGTACAACCTTATATATGCCTAGCGGCATGCCTCGATAGGAGATCGAGATTTTAGTCTTCGTTTTCAAAACATTTCAAATTTGAATTTAAATTTAAACATAAGTAATATAATTTCATTTAAAACACTGTTGCAAGTCTATGAAACACCAAAAGGAAATTTTTTGCACGTGTCCTTCCTAATACCCATGCGTCTCCCCTATTAAAAGTTGCCGATAAATAAAAGAGAGGAAAGATCTTATAAACGAAAACTTTTTTTTTCAAAATCAAACACGGTTAAACAAAATTAGGGGATGGCCGATCTCAAATTAAATCAGTTCGTTCCTCTTTTTTTAAAAAGATATCAAATCGAACTAAGAACCCGCGGGATTCAAATCGAGTCACAGTGGAGTAGGCGACTTAGAAGGTGTCGTGATCGAGGCAATTGGTCGGAATCGCGATCGAATTTAATGGCGGCCTGCAACTCAGGCTTCAACCGGTGACGCTAACTCCAACGACTTTGACGGCATCGGCAACTCCAGGATCACAAGGGTAGGTTGCTCGTAGGGTTAATTCACGTGACACGAGGTTGGGAATCAAAGTCCAGATAGCCGCGAATTGGAGAGGGGGGGCTTGGAAGCATGCGGTGGCTCTGGTGGACTGGCGGATGGTGCAATGGTGAGGGTATGGTAGCCGCGACGTCTTGGCAAGGAGTTCGGTGGCACGTCAAGGTCGAGGTGAGGTTTTTGCTGATCGTTATTTGATGTAAATTTATTCAATAAACATATATGATTTTTCTTTTCAATTTAAATACATGCAGAGAAAATTTTTTGTAATAAATTGCAGTAATTTTACAAGGGCCATGACTTACATATACATACACACACACATATGTATATATAGAGTATAATAAACTACTGTTGTCATTAGAGGAAAGGTGAAAACATATTTTTATATACAAATATATGTGAAAATACACAGACATGTTTAATATACTGAGATAAATAGGAAATATTATACAGATAAGATTTTAAATATATATATATATATATATATGGTAATTTTAAATATTGAAAGTTTATGTAAAAATGAGATTTTAAATCGTTATAAATTAAATTTCTAAGTATATGTAGTTAGGATGACTACTTTGTCTAATAAACCTATTAATTATGTGCCACTAAAAATAATTTTTATTAAACGAAAATAGTTTAAAATAAATTATTGGTAAACTAAATTTATCGATTGGAAATTTAATTGTTCGATTGGTTTGAATATTAATAAAATCATCTAATGTCTGTACAAGGTCTAAATCGTGGAGAATCAAGCCGGTGTGGATCGGATTGCAAAACGAAAATCAAATGTGAGTTAATCTCACTCATCTGGATAATCATTTAAATTTAATAGTTAAATTTAAATTATTGGTTGTTTGATTGCATTGATAATTATTATCAGTCTGGATGTGATAGTATATACAATAGTATATATAGTATATATTGGAGTGATTGATTTCCCGCATTATACAGCGGATAAGACCCTATGCGCCTCATATAATAGCGGATGACCTCTTATACCACGATATTCCACCTCGAAGTGGGATTGGTATTTTTATATTGTGCTAACATCTGTGGATGCAGGAAAACAGGTTGGAGGGATCCAACTGGATTCCTCAAAATTACTTAGATTGTTTTAATATCCTGTGATATTGTTTATTTGATAATATGTGATAAATTATATTGGTAATTGAAATATTGGATGCTATAGTTTGGTTCAATATATTTGGGTATACTGAGTTATCAAAAATATATAGATTGGATTTTTGAAGGGAAATAAAAAGGAGAATTTTAAGTAAATAATTATAGAGGTTTGATAGATGAATTGAACAAGGATAAAAGTTGATTTTTAAATTCTAATAAATAAATTCGAAGTATGGGAAAGGAGATTTTTGAATAAACGGGAATAAATGAATTTTTAAAAAACTTAAGTAATATCATTTATATGAATAGAGGATTTTTTTTTTAAATTTAGGATTTAAAATGGTTTGGGAGAAATAAAGGGAGAATTTTAAAATTTACTATGAAATTAATATTTTAGATTTTAAATGAGATTTTAAATCTAAATAAAGGAGTGAATATGGAATTTATGGGTTTTGAAATAAATTTCGATAAGTAAAGGAATTTATTTTAAAAGGAAGTAAATTTTGGAAATTGATTTGAAAATTGATTTAGTATTCGAAATTATGTTTTAAGAAAGAAGAATGAGACTGTGGAATTTATAAATTGGGTCTATAAAGTGAAATAAGGTATCAGTGGATATTTGAAAGTATAAATTCACGATGGGAATTTATAAGGGAATGAGAAATTTGTTTTAAAAATAAATGGTGGTTTATTTTTAAAAGTATGGAATGAAATTTATAGATTTAGGATGTAATTGGAATACATCGAGAAGGATTTATTAACTGATTGAATGGACTATTTTGGAATGGAAAGTGTATTTTCCCTGGGAAGCCAAGAATGTTTTCAAAGTAGCTTTTATGTATAAATTAAAAGTTTAAAAGTTGGTTTAAAAAAAGAATGTTTTTGGAAGAAATCATTTTCTTAAATTATTTTAAAATTTTAAGGTAAATATCTATTAGGTTAATTATGGAAGTGATTGTTTTAAAGATTTAACTTGTATTTGATTTTAAAGATAGTTATTTAATAATTATACTTTATCTAATAATTTTATTTTAAAATTAGGTTTGGCTTAAGTTTTACATGAGAAATTAGTATAAAATTTCATAACTAATATTTTAAATAAAGTGTTTTAAGTAGGTTTTATTTTAAGTATTTTTAAAGTATTCATTTTTGAATAAAGCGTTTTAAGTAGTTTTAATTTAAATTTTTTAAAGTGCATTTTTTGAATAAAGTAATTTAAATTATTTTAAAATCTAAAGTATTAGACTTGGTGATTTTTAGTTGAAATAAACAACGTTTGGGAAATTTATTCCGCGAGAGAAAGGAGATTTGAAACTATTTTCAAATGGTTGAAGTGTAGAAAAATATGCTGCGAAGATATTTTTGAAAATAAATAATTTGGGAAATTATTAATATCTAATGGTTGTTTGTGAATGTTGTTTGCCAGTTAAATAACCGACTATCAGTATTTGCCAATGAACTGTTCGTTTCAAAGAGACCGGGATTTCCCGAAAACCACTTCGATCCAGTTTGAGCGTTTTCCTGAGGAAGACAAGAGCTTGGAGTCGAAGATGGAGCAGTGAAGTCAAGGGCTAATCGCCACTAATCCTGAGGGTGATTCCAAAATGGATGTAATATGAATAGTGCCTTCGGTTCCATTCAGACCCGGAACGGACTTGTATGGATGAATGCTATCATAATATCGTTAGGAGGATGATGAGCATTCTAAGTGTATATGTGCTAAAAAGGTAACGCATAGCCTCGAGCCTCATCAACCGGGAATGGCTAAAACAGGGGAGATGCAGCAAGGTTAAGTGGCTAGCAACCAATTAAGGTAAGGCCATCCTGGTATATAGGTCCCTTTTTTATTCGGATGTGTGGGCGGTTGCTGATCCCAACTGCAGGGTGATCTTTTTTGGGCTATCCAGTAAGGGGTAGTCTGGTCTTGTGTGGTAGGTGATCAAAGGTGGATCCTTGGTTGTGATCTAGACCATGTACTGTGACAGGCGGTACCCTAGTAGCCCTGCCATTGATGGAAATCCATTCTCCCTACGTGCCTTTATGGTTTTGTTTGTAGAACCTAGTATTGCTGGAATTTAATATTTTAACAATTTTCGCTATTTGAACAAGTATACTATAATATCAGAGGATTTTATAAGAAATGTTTTGGTTGTGGTAAGGTAAAATCCCAGCATGTTTATTTGTGGCGTGGTCTTATGAGATAACTTTGAAGGATTTTGAAAACTTTGATAATCCAATTGAGTGTGTTTTCTCACTATGGTTTTTTGTAACGACCCAAAAAAATGTTTTAGTAACGTAATTAATTGAATTTTTGTGAAATTTTCAAGTAATAAAATTTTGAAATATAAATTTGATATTTGGTATACGTCAATTTTAACATAGCAAATGTTAAATTTTCATCTAAAAATATTGAAGTTTATTTTCTTGTATAATTTTTTTTCAATTCAAATCAGCTAGAATTTGATAGCAATAAAATAACTTCCAAATGAATATTTTTATATAGAAAATTTGCAAATCATCTTCTGAGTGAGACGTCATACTTCTTTCCTCCAAATTTTGACTGTTATTGCTAAGTTTATCTTAATTCCTGCATTTTTGCAGAATTTTTCGGTACTGAATATCAACTAAGGATTGTATGATCGTACCACTGATATCTGTATATCGTTTTGATCGTCTCGTCGTGTTGATCTCTACGGTATATTCAATTCTGTGTTTTGATGCCTGGTGCACGATAGAACTTGTGAAATGGTGATCGATATCGGTACCATTTTGAGTTCTATAACGTTTGTGACCTTTCAATTTTCAATCGTTTCAAAACCAACGGTCATTTTCTTTTATTACTTCATAAATTTTCATGCTGCACGATTTCCATCTGTTAAAAATTTCGTTGGTTCGCTATAGCACGCGTTACTTGGTCTTTCAATTGCTTGTTACTTGTAATATAAAGTATATATTTATTATTTACCTTGAGACTTACTCCACCATTTCTTTCTTTTGACTGGCTTCTCTTACCATTCTTTCCATTTACCATTTCTCTTCTTTTGATTTGTTTCCATGCCAAAGCTTCCACTAACCTCTGACCTAACAGCCACCGCAATCGCACCAACGGAACTGCCATCCATCTCCTTTTCTCTGCCTCGTCTTCCACCTCCTTTCCATTCACCGGCCAAACACTGAACCGCCCCTCGCCCAGTTCTCATTCCTATTCCTTCCTCATTTGCCTCGGCCTCCACCTAGCTTTCCAGTTCGCCAACGGCGTGCAACTTTTCCCTTGCCGCTATAACCGATGCCACTTCCTTCTTCCAAGCAGTGAGTTATAGCATTTGATTTTAGTATACTATAATATGTCCTATTATATTTTATATATATAGTTTTACAATGCGTGTGTCTGATAACATATTTACTTATTTAAATATTGTTTTAAGGTATAATATGCATATAAGCATATAGGTTTACATATTAGTATATATTTATACTGTTGGTTCCATAGTATACTGTTGGTTCCATAATTGAAATAATGTACATTATCATACTTGGTTATAAGTTTAATATAAGAAAACAAATGGGAATAATGAATTAACTAGTGAAATGATATAATTAGTGGTGATTGAATGAATTCAATATTAAGTATGAAATTATAGTAATTGGTTGAAATCACATTTAAAACGATTTATTGAAATTAAATTTGAATTAATTGGATCTACTGTAGTAAAAGGAATTTAATATTACATCATTTGAAATTAAGATAACATAGGAATATTAATGCACTATGGTATAAACAATGATAATTGTACCGTAAAATAAAACTGATTGAATAACTAATTTAGCGCAATTCCAATTAATTGAAATAACTGTAAAGTCATAATTGGTTGTATTCAGTAAATTTGGAAAACAAATTTCAGTAAATGTAATAAAGTGATAGAAATTTATATTGTTTTCATAAGATAATATAAAGGAATGAAAACTTGTGATCTATGTATGAAATAATAACCAAACTAAGTGAAATAGTGATTAATGTAAGTAAATTTGTAATAAATTGAATGGACTCCCATGTTAATTGAAAAATTATATATGTTACAACTTGGTTATGAATTCAATATAAGATAAGGGAGTGGAAATAGTATAATTTGTTTATAAATCAAATATAAGAAAACAAACGTAAATATTGAATTAATTAATGAATCAATATATATTGAACGGTAATTGAATGTAATCAATGTTTAGTAAGAAATTATAACATTGGTTTGGAAATGATTAAACTTGTAAGAATGTGATTGAGAGTTAATGATAATAAATTATTATAAGTTACCTGTTTTGATGGAATTGGAAATAAATTTTAATAAATGTAAATAAATGTTACATTTATGTGAAATGTAATACAATGTTTAGGAGTTGTTAAATTGGATATATTAAGGTGATGAATGTAAAAACAAGGTAACTAAGTTTATAGAGTAGTAATGAACATAATAAAAAGATTTGGATTGAAACAAATCAATCCATTGAAATCCAATTTATAATAAGTGTAATTATCGTGGCAATTGAAATTTAATGTTATGCAATTGAATAAAGATAAAATGGAAAATGTTAATGTATCAGGATATATACCAATATAAATGGAACCCAAGATGATAATATGACAATTAGTTGAATTAAAAGAATGGGAGTCAGGATTTATTTATTGGAATTTAAAGTTAAATAATTGGATTTATTGCAAATAAGTAGAATTAAATATTAAATTTTACGTTAATTGAAATAAAGATGGAATATGAGAAAATTAATGTAATAATTTTGAATCCAATGTTAAATCCATCCATTTGACAATAATAAATGGAATAATTATTGATTGATTTAATTTAATGGAATTATTGGGAATTTTATTAAAAATTCGAAATTCAATAAATAGAGGTTAACACTGAAATTGATAAATTAATTAACTTTAAATTAACATCTAAATTTGTTAAATTAGTGTGAATGATTTGGAAATATAAAAATGATAAGAATTGTCAATTTTAGAATTGAAATTGGAAATTTGATTTAATTAATCAACTATTAATTTATTTAATTAATGTAAAAATAGCCATTTTGGCCACCGACTTGGATTTCGATGAAACTAGTTTTCTCGGATCCGTAACGGTGAATTATTGTAAGATTTCAAGTTTCGTAGCGATCGGACTTGTCTGATCATACGGACTCGGAACGCCTTGAAATCAATGAAATTGAAATCAATTGAAATCAATTTGAAATAATTTGATTTTTGCATAACTTCCTCATACGATGGAATTTGGACCTGAAACTTGTTCCATTACGTTTAAAATATTTTAAAACATCTATTCTGATATATGGGTTGACCCAATTTCGTTCCGGAGTCAAAACGGGCTTTTCGAGCCATTTTATCGTTTAATGCGTATATCCAATCGATCCGATCCATTCTATTTCGGCTTTGTCTATAAATACCCTATTATAAACCCTGGCCTACCTCTATTTCTGTTTTGTCTATACGTACAATTCAACTATATCTACTCCTCAATGGTAGACAAACAAATTCTCACTACCAAATCCAATTGAAAATCAAATCCACAGCCAAAATTTCAAACTCCACAAACTATACCAAATTTCTATCAATCTGAAGCTCTTGACGAGCGCATTTCAGAACTGCAATTCGTTTTTCGTTTTGATTCATCGTTTGATCAGAAGTACTCGGAGAATTCTCGGCGGTTCATCGCTCGTCAATGAACGTTGTCGGATCGTCAAGTCGTTTCTGGGTATTATAGAGTGGACAATGGGGAGTGCATCAGTGGTGTTCGTTCTGCGATTCGACGATTGGATCGAGGGGATTAATTGATTAGGGTTAGTGATTGATTGGCGGCGACTGCAAGATTCGTGGCATCGATGGTGATAGGGGGCATCGCTCGTGGTCGCGGCCATGCGGAGCGTCGGCGGCAAGCATGGGTGGCCGCGAGGGGCGCAGCAGTGGTCGCACGTACTGTTGCCTAGGTTTTCGCGATTGTGCGCGTTTCGTCCTGGGAGAGTTTCGCGTGGTAAGCGATGGTAATGATGAGATGACGTGGTAGGGTATAATTGTTTGTTTTGTTTTATTTTAATTCGATTTCAACTCGTTTTAATGCAATAACTTTTACATACGAACTCCAATTCACGCACGGTTTTCTTCGCCAGGTTTGTATGGGAATTCCGAAAATTTTGGAGTAGGTTTGGATGAATTTGGAGACTGTTCAAATTTTGGGTATAAATTCAATTTAAATTCAAAAGGTGAGTGTTTGAACCCACTCACAACTTCTAAAATTTCTTATGTGTGTTAAATTAATTTCTGATGTGATTGGAAATTTATTTATGGCTATTTGATATATTTTTATCATTACCCTAGTTAAATTTAATTTACTGAATTAAATTGTTATTTAATTTATTATTGCATATAAACTGCCAGTTAAATTAATTTATTATTTAATATAAACTGCCAGTAATTACCTGTTATTTATTATCTGTTCTATATTAATGTTTTGTTTGAACCAGATGACGATTGTGATAAATGGTTGATGATTGATATTGGATGAATGGATGTTGTATTTTATATTATTATAAACTGCAAGTTGTTATGCATTTTATTTCGTTCGGGATTGCGGTTTGAAATGATATATAGCCGTATTTTATTTTAAATTACGGATTGAAACGATAAATATCTGTATCACTTGACAATAGGGTTGAAAATTTTATACAGACACCATGGTCTATATATAAAAATATTTTGAAATGATTTCTATGGTTTTGTAAAGAAATATATGGTTTTATGTGATATTGATTTGAATATTTTATAAATGTTATTTTATATATAATTAAATTCTTGGTTTTAAGCTATGTATAAAATTGGTCTAAAGTATAAAAGAAGTTAAATAATAAAGTTTGGTTTTATTAAGATATAATATGGTTAAGTATTCATTTAAAATTTTATTTCTAGAGTTTATAATAACTTAAATGAGAATAAGGTGGGAAGATAAATATGAAATTGAGTTGAAATTTAATAAAGTTGAGATTTAAAACGTATGATTTTTATAGTTGGATTTTGGTTTAAGATGAGTTAAATGAAGTTTTCAAGTATAAATAAATTTAAGGAAATATTTAGTTATTTGTAATTTGAGTTTTATAGATAATGGATTTATTATGCAAATATTTCAAACTAAATAATAGAACATTGAATTGTTGAATCATAATTACCAACCTTAGTTTTGAAAGTGTTTAATACTCAAGGTTGAAATATATTGAAATTGAAATGGTTTATTGAAACTGAAAGTGAGTTGTAAGTTAAGAATTGAGATTTAATTTAAAGTGGATAAAAGTGTGACGTCGAGGAAATTATTTTACTTTATAAAGTAATTTTAAATTAAAACTATTTTATTTTATATACTGTTTGAATACCCAAACCATTTAAGTTTTGGAAGTTATGTTTTAGAAGCTATGAAATTCTAAGTATTATGTTTTGAAAGATTTTATTTCAAGCGTTTGATTTCGAAATATTATAAATTGGAATGTGCTATGTTTTTGAAAAAGAGATATATTTGAAAAAAAAATGATATTATATTGATTTGGGTTTTTATAAAAATGATATCATAATGATTTGGTTTTCGAAATAGAAAGGATATCATATTTATATGATTTCGAAATGGATATTATATTCTGGTTTTGAAGTATAAATTATTTTGAAATGAACACGGTGTTTTAATAACGTTTGGTTGTTGAAGAGACCGGGATCGAAAGTTGTCATACTCTCTGCCAACTCCGAAAACCACTTTGACAACCGTGTACGCGGTGGAAATTCCAAAATGAAGTAGGATGGTGGCGGCGTTTACTTTGAGGTAAATACGTGGACCCGACTCCCATGAGTTGGCATAAGGTGGCTAATACAGGAGCGATTGATGGGCTAAGAAGGTAGCACCTTTTATCGGACACGTCTCTTCGATTTTATACTCTGACTTTTGGTTTGACTCGATGGCCACTTTTGACCTTGATTTGGGGTGTGGTTTCGAGGTGGGCGGTAGCCGCGTGCTACACGTTACCACCGTCCTGGAAGCGTAATTGGTATATCTTCCCTGGCATTGCGTAGTTGTGTCATGTCACCTACCCTAGCGAGCCATGTACGAGTTTGGTTTTCTCCTGTAGCCCGTATGGTATCCTCTAGTGGCTTCCCATCAGGAGGGACTATGATATTGGATGGACTGCTGGGACTATTACGTGTTAAGGGCTATATGGGCAGCCCCTTAATGCTATTAAAATGTAAGTTTATTTTACTATATATATTATTATAATAGAGAAATATTATTATATAGTAAATAGTTTAACGGATCCTTAGGAGATGTGAATCCTGAGCATCTCTTAAGTTATTGCACTCACGTTGACACTGGATAGGAGATGTCAAATCCCGTAAACATCTCTAAAGCCGTTCCACTCATATTATTTACTGTTGATTTAACTTACGTAAGATCTTTTAGTTCTGACTCGAGTGTTTTGTTATCTCAATTCGCTCGGGTCAGCCTGAGCTTTTCAGGATTTGGAAGACCGTATTCTGGAGGACAAAGACGAAGATTTATTATTATTATTTATTATAGTATTCCACTACATTCACATTGTTCCGCTGCATTATTTATTGTCTCTTTTATATGTAACCCTGATATGCATTGTGTAAGTATAATCGAATATTTTGTAAACAGCTTCATGAACTGTATATTTGATTATTATATTTTATCGTTCCGCTGTAAGATTCTGTTTGTTTTATCTATTTCTTCCTTTTTCTTATTTACCCCATAATAATCCGCCCTTCTGTATGGTTTATGTCTGACGAGTGTGGTTTATCGTCGATTTAAAGCGTACAAAAGGCGGGATATTGCATCTGGTATCAGAGCTTTGGTTTAGTGAAAACCCTAGCTTTGTAGCGTCTAACTCTTTATTAATAGGATAGTAATACCCTATGACGATGAGTCAATGAGAGTATATATATGAGAGAGAGTATTTATTAGTGTTATAAAAATGTTTTTATGTTGTGTTAATTTGTTCCGTTTCATAGTTATAAATTCTGGTTGATGCATAGGACGCTATGACATCAATAGGGATTTCTAAACACTTAATAGGACAGACTGAGACAATATTTGTTTTGAAAGATAGGTGAATGAAATGATTATGCCTATTGTATATTTTTACATATAAAATAATATATTTTATAAATGGTATATTGGTTGTAATATATTTGTTTGTCGGGTAGTGAAATATTTAGATATTAGTTGAAGATAAGATTTGAAATAAAATAAATGAAAGATTGGAAACCTAGAACTTAAGTTCTAGGATTTTTGAAAATTTCTTTCGAATGATTTTGGAATATAATAATAATAATATTAGAAGTAATTTCTGATATAAATATTTCAATATAATTTGAAAGAATTATTATAAAGAAACTTTGAAAGGAAATAAGTTGTGTACTCCCCTCTCTGTCCCTGGAAAATAATTTCGGTGATGAGTGCACGCATCATCGACATTCATTTTCGAGTTTCGAAGTGGGAAGGCCACTGTAGTGGTTTTACTGCAGATTTATTTTGATAAACAAAATATATATTTCAAATCTTTTTAAATATAATTGGATATATAAGTTGTAAGTATATATTTATCTATTATTTTAAATTGATTTGAAATTAAACTGGGTATTTAGTTCTTAAGTTTCCGTTAATTGGTAGTTGCAATTATTGTAGTGAAATGGAATCTAAGTAATTAATAATTGAAACCTCTAAAGGAAATAAGAAATTTAATGCTAAGTTATGAAGGAAATTAAAAGAAAGTTGAAATATGTAACCTAAACAGAAGATATTATTGTTGAACATTAAGTCAATTAAAATGAAATAAGATAAACTTGTGCAATTTTCAATTTGCATTCTTTAACGTATATATAACTTACCAACTATAAAAAGTTGAATTGTTAAAAGAAAATGCAATAGGAAATTTTACAAGTAAAATTTAAAGTAATGAAGTATTCAATGAAATTCTTTAATAAATTAGAATTTGATGTTGTAGTTGTTATAAACTTAAGATTGAAAGGCGACAAATTAAATAAATTGAAAGTAAGTATTATAAATAAATGAATAAATGAAGTTAAGTAATAAATGAATACTGTAAACAAACGATTATAAACTTAAGTAGACGAATTGATATACTAAGAAATTTGAATTAAACATAATTACTATAAATAAATGTTATGAGATGAAAATAATAAGAATGAAATTAATGTATTATTGAAATTGTTGTTCATTTTGGTTTATGGTTGTTTGGGCAATGATACTTCAAATTGTTTGGATGAATGAATAATCTATTTACTTTCATCTAAGACTGTTGAGTAAAGGATGCACTTAGTAGTTTATTCTTCATTATGTACAACTTAAAGTTTTTGAACCCGAACAACTATATATTTGTTTGATATGAATGAATAATTGATTTGTGTTGATTCTATATGATGATTGTATGTTGGTTGCAAATGATGATTGTATATATTGATTTGTTTGTTAGTGATTGAAATAATTTAAATATTTCATTTATATATTTATTATTAACTCTTTTTGGATTATATAAGTGAAATACAGGTTATGGAAGCAATTGCTACTGCTTTTGGTTTCATAATTAAGCGTTAATTGGCCGACAAATAGGTACGTTTTCGGATTACAATTTATAGCGTTATTATATTGTTTTTCCCGTGTGGGGATATACATTATTTTGGAAAATATGTTGTATATTGTTATATCTGATATTATATTTTCTCCCGAGCCTCTTCATACAAAGGAGACTGCCAAAATTTTCCGTAAATTTTGGACTTAGAAAATATTTTGAAAATGTTTTCCAAACTTTATTAATTCAAGTACAAAAAGATTTAATGGTTGTAAAATTGGTAGATTTTATTTAAAACAATTAATTTTGTAAATTCATTTGTTTATAAAGTTAATATTTTTGAATAAGATATTGTTACTCAATTCTTTCTTGCCCCTTCTTTTCCTTTTCGCGGACGAAATGTTTTGAGCCGGGGGGAGTGTAACGACCCGTAAATTTCGATAATTAATTTGGTTAATTTAATAAGATTTTGTAATTAAATTTAGAAAAAAATTTAAAATATTATAATTTATAATGAAGCAAATGTTAGAAATTAAATGTAGTAATTTTAATAAAAATTAACAACTTAAAATGGAATTGTAATTAATTGAAATAATGTAAATTGTCATACTTGTTATAAGTTTAATATAAGAAAACAAATGGGAATATTGAATTAACTAGTGAAATGATATAATTAGTGGTGATTGAATGAATTCAATATTAAGTATGAAATTATGGTAATTGGTTGAAATCAAATTTAAAACGATTTATTGAAATTAGATTTGAATTAATTGGATCTACTGTAGTAAATGGAATTTAATATTACATCATTTGAAATTAAGATAAAATAGGAATATTAATGCAATATGGTATAAACCATGATAATTATATCGTAAAATGAAACCGATTGAATAACTAATTTAGCGCAATCCCAATTAATTGAAATAACTATAAGGTCATAATTAGTTGTATTCAGTAAATTTGGAAAATAAATTTCAGTAAATGTAATAAAGTGATAGAAATGTATATTGTTTTCATAAGATAATATAAAGGAATGAAAACTTGTGATCTATGTATGAAATAATAACCAAACTCAGTGAAATAATGAATAATGTAAGTAAATTTGTAACAAATTGAATGGACTCCCATGCTAATTGAAAAATATATATATATTACAACTTGGTTATGAATTCAATATAAGATAAGGCAGTGGAAATAGCATAATTTTTTATAAATCAAATATAAGAAAACAAACGTAAATATTAAATTAAGTAATGAATCAGTATATGTTGAATGGTAATTGAATGTAATCAATGTTTAGTAAGAAATTATAACATTGGTTTGGAAATGATTAAACTTGTAAGAATGTGATTGAGAGTTAATGATAACAAATTATTATAAGTTACCTATTTTGATGGAATTGGAAATAAATTTTAATAAATTTAAATAAATGTTACATTCATGTGAAATGCAATACAATGTTTAGGAGTTGTTAAATTGGGTATATTAAGGTAATGAATGGAAAAACAAGGTAACTAAGTTTATAGAGTAGTAATGGAATTAATAAAAAGATTTGGATTGAAACAAATCAATCCATTGAAATCCAATTTATAATAAGTGTAATTATTGTAGCAATTGAAATTTAATGTTACGCAATTGAATAAAGATAAAATGGGAAAATGTTAACGTATCAGGATATATACCATTATAAATGGAACGTAAGATGATAATATGATAATTAGTTGAATTAAAAGAATGGGAGTCAGGATTTATTTATTTATTGGAATTTAAAGTTAAATAATTGGATTTATTGCAATATGTAGAATTGAATATTAAATTTTACGTTAATTGAAATAAAGATGGAATATGAGAAAATTAATGTAATAGTTTTGAATCCGATCCCAAATCCATCTATTTGACAATAATAAATGGAATAATTATTGATTGATTTAATTTAATGGAATTATTGGGAATTTTATTAAAAATTCTGGATTCAATAAATTGAGGTTAACATTGAAATTAATAATTAATTATGTAACAACCCGCATACTTAATGATTTTATATTTAAATGTTTTATTTAAATATAGCGTCGTTAGTCGGATTTTGGTCCGAAATGTTACTTTCTGCAAATGGCCGAATTGGAACTCGAAACTACCTCCATTGGTTCCAAAATGGCGTTTGCGATCTTTTTGAGTATAATCTTTGATATGTTTGGAGTAAGTGAAATTTTGGCTACTTTTTCTATTGGGTTTGGGTCTGGGTTCAGCCCACTAGCTTAATTAACCCTCTAACTCAACCCCTTCTCTTCACTTCATCTTCTTTCATTTCATTTCTCAAGTAAAACTGAAAATGGGGGAAAGGAATTGGAAATAGAAATTAGCAAGCCCTAGTTTCTTCTTGTAAACTTGATTCTTGCTCCAAAATCAAAGGGAATCCATTGGTAAGTTCATCTCCATCTTCTCCATCTCTTCTCCTCTTCAATTTCAGTAATTTCCTAACCCTAACTTAGGAAATACTTGCTTTGATTCTAGATTGAAGCTTGTAGTGTTGAAGTGGAGTGTAGTTGGTTGATTCCTTGCATTTGTGCTTCTTCATCTTCTTTGTTTTGTGTAAAAAGGTGAGTTTTGAACTCACATCTATTTCTTATGATTTCATTGATGTTGGGTATGAATTCCTAACACCTTGTTCATATGTTCTTGCTTTTGGTTTGGATTGAATTGGTGAATATCCAAATTTTTAGTGTTTGGGTTCAATTCTTTAAAGATCCTAACTTTGATGTTTGAATATGTTTTTGGTTGCGAATCGGAGAGCTAATGGAGATGGGGTATCAATTGGCTAAAGCTCCTTAGGTCCATTGCTCGAACGATCGCGTTTTGGAAGAATTTGCATTTTCATTGAAATAGGGCAGGAAGTGCAAAATCATCAGGTTCGGCCGACCGGGCCCTGTAGTCGGTCGACCGACCTGCTTCCCGAGAGTTTTTATGAACAGTGTTCGGTCGACCGAGCCCTGTAGGCGGTCGACCGACCTGCTCCTATTTGCCCTGTTTTGCCTGTTTTTGTATAATTTGATTTGTTTTCCGGATTTTATCGATTCAAGTTGCTTTCTAGTGGTTGTTATTGCATATTTGGCTTTGATAACTTACTCTTGACTTCATCCACGGGTTTGTATAAAATAATATCTCAAATCGCATTTAAAAGCTCGTTTCTCCAATTTATAAATTCTATTTAAAACACACACTTTCGCACTTCGAGCGAAGTGGAAGGGTGATTAAATGGTTGGGCAAAACACGGACCATGAATCTGTGCGTTTATCTTTCCGATTAGTCCCCGACCTATTCGATTGATCGTTTTGACCTTCGGGTTTAGTTTACCGATGATATGAGGTAAATTTGTACTGCTTTGAGTGTGAAAGTGGCTGACGGATAGTAAACCGTTTAGTGCGAACGAGTGGTTATGGGACGCACGTTGACACTGTTCGGATTCCTTTTCGAGAGTTGTGACACATTCCGCTAGTTAGTGGTTTCCAGTACTGGGTCTACGACCTTCACCACTACGGTTTGTTGCCTCTGGGATGTCTTCGGACTTTCTCCCTAGTTTTGTTGCCTTCGGGTATGTTGCCTTCGGGTGTGTGCCTTCGGGTTTGTTGCCCTATATAGTTTCGCTCTGATGTTGGCCTTATGTGCCGCATGGGTGATACTTGGGTTTGGAGCCTTCGGGCTTATGGATCCTTGTTGTACCGTACTGAGCTCGAGCAATCATATGTTTCATTGATATTATATTCCCTTGGTATCGCCCATCGTGTTGGTCTGTTTGAGCCGCATGATGTATAACGATTACCTTGTGGAACTTGTATACCTTATTGGTATTTGCTATTTGCCTTTTGGCTTGTTTGGGATATTTGTATCCTTTGTTTCTATATGTTGCCGATGATATGAGGCTTGTTCTATATGATTCATCTCTTGTTGATGATTGTGTTATCTCCTCTAGAGATATTTGTTATACCGTATGACCTTGCAGGTTTATTATTGTTCAGTTTATCTAACTGATTTGTTATCTAGACTGACCCGTGTATTTTATACTCGGGTCAGACCGAGATGTTTCAGGTGAGGTGCTTTTGGGACTTAGCCTATTTTGCTTCCGCATGGACTATTCGCTAGCTTCATTTTGTTATAGCGTCTTTTATGGTCCTTATCTGTTGTAACTCCGATATTTATATTTTTTGTCTCGTCTGTATATTGTGGTCTCCTGTACCACTTGACATGTATTATTTTGTATGCTCTATTGTGTATCTGTTTATGTGTATACTATGATCGACTGTTCTGTGATGTGAATTACATTTGAGTTGTTATATTTTCTTCTGATAGATCCTATAGCCATTGTAGTTTTGCTTTAAATATTTATTGAATAGGTCGAATTTTAATGTGATTCTACTTTTCGACTTATTTAGTGAATAGTTAAGGTAAGATTACACATGGTCGCTTCCATTATACTCTATTGTCCGCGTTAGCCGACAGTATTATCTATGTAATACTCTTTGTTAACGAGGCTCTCGGAGTGGGGCGTCACAGCGTGGTATCAGAGCTGAGTTCAGAACAAAATATGATAAACACAGAATAGATGCACATATTATGGTACATCAAAGTGTACAAGTGATATAAATCTTTGAATCATCGTGTCTCTTTATCCCATCAAGGCTAGATAGTATTTGGGAATACGTCTAGGATTATTCCGTAGTATCCCATATTGAAATATCTACCTTGTGAATAATCTTTTCCTTATCTTGACTTTCAGCTTATGTCTGGAAGAGGCAGAGGTCGAAGTTCGGATGCTGGGCAATCTAGTGGCTCACATCCGGATGGCGTTTATATGTCTGCCGATCAGTTTATGGAGTTGTTTAGGAGCACTCAGCCTCCCGTTCCTCCTCGAGTGTCTCCGCCTCGCAAGTCTGCTTTTGCACGTCAGTGCAGTGATTTTGCTCATCTTGGAGGAAAACCGTTTAAGGGTTCCGAATCCGTTCTTGAAGTCCAAGCTTGGTTTCGCACATGCGAACGTATCTTTTCTCGCATGGATCTTTCTGACCATGATCGAGTTCTTGTGACTTCTAGCTTATTACAAGAGCGTGCTCTTGATTGGTATGAGCTTCTTATAGCCGAGATTGATGAGTCTACTCTTTCTTGGACTCAGTTTCGGGAGTGATTTGAACTCAAGTTCGTTCCTGAATCTGAAAAAGTTTTATTGACCCGTCGCTTCCTTGAGTTGAAGCAAGGGAAATCTTCTGTTTCTGAGTATGTTGCATCTTTTGAGGCCTTATCTAAGTATGGACTTGAATTCATTAGCACTTCTTACAAGAAGAATTTGAAGTTTGTCTCTGGTCTTAAGAAATATCTTAACAAGTCCTTGTTGCTCCAGCTTAAACTTTCTTTCGAGGAATTGGTTGATTCGACACTTCATCTTGAAGCTGTCGAGAAGGAGTGTGATAGTGGTGAGGATGTTGAGGTTTCCAAGAACCCCAACAAGAAGCAGTTTCCGTTTCAAAAGAGTTCTTTTCCTTCTAAGAAGAAGAAGACTTTTGGTGCTAATCCTCAATCTCAGTCTGCTGGAACACCTTTCATCCGGAAGTGTTTCAACTGTGGTTCTCCCGACCACATAATTCGAGCTTGTCCAAAGCCTCTCTTCTGTCGCTATTGCAAGAAGGAAGGTCATCATGTTTCAGCTTGTCCTACTGCTCCTGCTAATGCAAAATCTAGCAAGCTCAATGTGGCTAATGCTTCTAGAGGTTCATCTCAATCCAAAGGTATGTCTCCATCTATTTTGGAGGGTTCAATTTCATTTCATGATCATAGTATACGAGTTCTTTTCGATACGGGTGATTCACATTCTTTTGTATCGAAGAAGCTTGTAGATGATTTATCTTTGGATGTTTCTTGTATGGTTACTTCTTTAAGGATTGTGAATCCTATTGGGGGATCCGCAACCCTTAGCTTGTTTTGTGATGATATTGAGATTGTTTTATGTGGCTTTTCTTTCCGTGCGAATCTGCACGTTGTTTCTCATTTGGGTTTTGATATGATTTTTGATATGGACTGGCTAGTGAGGTACGATGCCAGGAATATTTGTTCCGAGAGAATTTTATATCTTTGTCATCCTGATTCGCCTTCTCAGTTACCTCTTGTTCTTCGGGATGTGGATGATTTCGAGATGGCTTTATATTCTCTTGATTCGCGAGATGATGAGGATATATCTCGTATTCTTATTGCTTGTGACTTTTCTGATGTTTTTGAGCCTGTATCGGGTTTGCCACCCAAACGGGCAATTGAGTTCCGCATTGATCTCATTCCAGGTGCGCAGCCAGTTAGTCGTCCTCCCACGAGGATGTCTACAAAGGAAAACGAGGAACTCAAGAAGCAGCTTTTAGAGCTTGAATCCAAGCAATTGATTCAATCTAGTTTTTCTCCGTGGGGATCCGCGGTCGTCTTTGTGAAGAAGTCTGATGGAACTCTTAGGCTTTGCATTGACTATCGCAAGCTTAACGAGTTGACCATTAGGAATAGGTATCCGTTGACTAGGATCGATGATATGTTCGATCTATTGAGTGGTGCTAAGGTCTTTTCTCAGCTTGACCTTGCCACAGGTTTTCATCAATTACGAGTCGCGGAGGATAGCATACCTCTTACCGCTTTCCGCACTCGTTATGGTTCTTTTGAGTGGCTCGTTATGCCGTTTGGTTTGACGAACGCTCCTGCTTTCTTTGTTGATCTCATGAATCGAATATTCCGGGAATATCTCGATAAATTTGTCCTTGTGTTCATTGATGATATCCTTATTTATTCTAAGTCTGAAGCCGTGCATGCTAATCACTTAAGGATTGTCTTGAGTACTCTCCGTCGTCATCAGCTTAAAGCCAAATTCTCCAAGTGCCATTTTTAGGAGAATAAGGTTAAGTTCTTAGGCCATGTGGTATCTTCCGATGGCGTTTCTGTCGATCCATCGAAGATAGAAGCTATTCAAAATTGGGAAAGGCCTGAGAATGTTCATGAGATCCGCAGTTTTCTTGGATTGGCGGGTTATTACCGTCGGTTCATCAAGGATTTTTCCCGTGTTGTGCTTCCTCTCACAAGCCTTACCCGAAAGGCATTCGTTTTATTTGGTCCGACAAGTGCGAAGGTTCCTTTCAGGCATTGAAAGAACTTCTCACTAATGCTCCTATTCTTGTGGTTCCCGAAGGGAATCATGATCTTGTTGTCTACACCGATGCTTGTGGTAGTGGTCTCGGTGCTGTTCTTATGCAGAAAGATCGGGTAGTTGCTTATGCTTCTAGGCAACTGCGTCCGAATGAAGTTCGCTATGCCACTCATGATCTTGAGTTAGCCGCCATTGTCTTCGCCCTGAAGATTTGGCGACATTATTTATTGGGCGAGCGCTTCATTCTTTATACCGATCATAAATCTTTGAAGTATTTGTTCACTCAGAAGGAACTCAATATGAGACAACAACGTTGGCTCGAGTTTCTTGCCTCTGATGACTTTGATATCCAATATACCCCTGGTAAGGGTAATCGTGTTGCAGATGCGCTTAGTCGCAAACATTCGGCTGTTATTTCTATGATGTTTGCCGAATGGGATATTCTTGAGACTCTATCTTTTTGTGAAATTCGTGATCGAGGTTCATCTTCTGATTCTCTTATTCTATTATTTAGTTTGGGAGCTCGACCCGTTTTATTGGATCGTATTGCCGATGCTCAGTGGTGTGATCCTAATTTGTTGCATCTTATTCAGCTTTGTGAGACTGAATCCTGTGATGAGGCGTTGCGGGATTTTAGCATTGATTCTCATGGGTGTCTTCGTAAGAAGAACCGTCTTGTTGTGCCTTCTGATTCTGTTCTTAGGCATGATATTCTTGATGATTGCCATCGTTCTAAGTATACGATTCATCCTGGTAGTAGCAAGATGTATGCCGATATGCGTCGTCTTTATTATTGGGATGGCATGAAGCGTGATGTGGCGAGTTATGTGAGCAATTGCATAACTTGTCAGCGTTTTAAGGTCGAACATCAGCGTCCTTCTGGTCTTCTTCAGCCTCTTGAGATTCCATTACGGAAATGAGATCAGATTTCTATGGATTTCATTGACGGCCTACCTCGCTCGAGATCTGGCCATTCTAGCATTTGGGTTATTGTTGATCGCCTTTCTAAGTCTGCTCATTTCGTCCCCATTAAGTCTAATAGGACTGCTTCGCATTTGGCTAAGTTGTATATCAAGGAAATCGTGAGACTTCACGGTGTTCCTAGTTCTATTGTGAGTGACCGTGATCCTTTATTCACGAGTCATTTTTGGAAGAGTCTTCAGCAAGCTTTGGGAACAAAGCTTAATTTTAGTACAGCTTATCTTCCGCAGTCTGACGGACAGACTGAACGGGTAAATCATATCTTGGAAGATCTTCTCTGTATTTGTATCTTTGATTTCGGTGGTAGTTGGGAGGATCACCTACCTCTTGTAGAATTCTCCCACAACAATAGTTTTCAGTCTAGCATTGGTATGGCTCCTTTCGAAGCCTTATACGGAAGGCCATGCCGATCACCTTCTTGTTGGTTGGAATCTGGGGAGAAGCTTATTCTTGGTCCCGATTCTATTCGTGATTCTTCCGAGAAGATTGATCTTTTACGATTGAGAATGAAAGAGGCATAGAGTCGCCAGAAATCCTACGCGGACAACCGTAGGAAGCCTCTCGAGTTCTCGATTGGTGATCTTGTTTTTATTCGTGTTTCTCCTTTGAAAGGGGTTATGCGTTTCAGTGCGACTGGGAAATTGGCTCCTCGTTATATAGGACCGTTTTCTATTACTGAACGTATTGGCCCTGTGGCTTTTAGAGTTTCACTTCCAGCTCATTTATCTGGCATTCATGACGTGTTTCACGTCTCGCAACTTCGGAAGTGTCTTCGGGAGTCGGATTCTGTTATTACTTCTCCCGATTTGCAAGAACATGAGATCTCACCAGACTTATCTATTGTACAGCAACCTATTCGCGTGCTTGACACGGAGGTGCGACACCTTCGGAACAAGGACGTGCCGCTCGTTAAAGTTCAATGGTCCGCTAATCCCAATGACTGTACTTGGGAAACCAGAGAGTATATCGAGCGATCTTATCCGGGTTTTCTTTCTTTGCTTTGAAACGGTGAGTATGTCTTTTCGTTTCTAACTTGTTTACTTCTCTTTTGAATGTTGTATGTATGTAGTTATTCCAAATATCGTCTCTAGGAATTGCGGGGACGCAATTTTGTAAGGAGGGGAGATCTGTAACAACCCGCATACTTAAAGATTTTATATTTAAATGTTTTATTTAAATATAGCGTCGTTAGTCGGATTTTGGTCCGAAATGTTACTTTCTGCAAATGGCCGAATTGGAACTCGAAACTACCTCCATTGGTTCCAAAATGGCGTTTGCGATCTTTTTGAGTATAAACTTTGATATGTTTGGAGTAAGTGAAATTTTGGCTACTTTTTCTATTGGGTTTGGGTTTGGGTTCAGCCCACTAGCTAAATTAACCCTCTAACTTAACCCCTTCTCTTCATTTCATCTTCTTTCATTTCATTTCTCAAGTAAAACTGAAAATGGGGGAAAGGAATTGGAAATAGAAATTAGCAAGCCCTAGTTTCTTCTTCTAAACTTGATTCTTGCTCCAAAATCAAAGGGAATCCATTGGTAAGTTCATCTCCATCTTCTCCATCTCTTCTCCTCTTCAATTTCAGCAATTTCCTAATCCTAACTTAGGAAATACTTGCTTTGATTCTAGATTGAAGCTTGTAGTGTTGAAGTGGAGTGTAGTTGGTTGATTCCTTGCATTTGTGCTTCTTCATCTTCTTTGTTTTTTGTAAAAAGGTGAGTTTTGAACTCACATCTATTTCTTATGATTTCATTGATGTTGGGTATGAATTCCTAACACCTTGTTCATATGTTCTTGCTTTTGGTTTGGATTGAATTGGTGAATATCCAAATTTTTAGTGTTTGGGTTCAATTCTTTAAAGATCCTAACTTTGATGTTTGAATATGTTTTGGTTGCGAATCGGAGAGCTAATGGAGCTGGGGTATCTATTGGCTAAAGCTCCTTAGGTCCATTGCTCGAACGATCGCGTTTTGGAAGAATTTGCATTTTCATTGAAATAGGGCAGGAAGTGCAAAATCATCAGGTTCGGCCGACCGAGCCCTGTAGCCGGTCGACCGACCTGCTTCCTGAGAGTTTTTACCGATCCCTTTAGGCGGTCGACTGACCTGCTCCTATTTGCCCTGTTTTGCCTGTTTTTGTATAATTTGATTTGTTTTCCGCATTTTATCGATTGAAGTTGCTTTCTAGTGGTTGTTATTGCATATTTGGCTTTGATAACTTACTCTTGACTTCATCCACGGGTTTTTATAAAATAATCTCTCAAATCGCATTTAAAAGCTCGTTTCTCCGATTTTTAAATTCTATTTAAAACACACACTTTCGCACTTCGAGCGAAGTGGAAGGGTGATTAAATGGTTGGGCAAAACATGGACCATGAATCTGTGCGTTTATCTTTCCGATTAGTCCCCGACCTATTCGATTGATCGTTTTGACCTTCGGGTTTAGTTTACCGATGATATGAGGTAAATTTGTACTGCTTTGAGTGTGAAAGTGGCTGACGCATAGTAAACTGTTTAGTGCGAACGAGTGGTTATGGGACGCACGTTAACACTGTTCGGATTCCTTTTCGAGAGTTGTGACACATTCCGCCAGTTAGTGGTGTCCAGTACTGGGTCTACGACCTTCACCACTACGGTTTGTTGCCTCTGGGATGGTGTCTTCGGACTTTCTCCCTAGGTTTATTGCCTTCGGGTATGTTGCCTTCGGGTGTGTGCCTTCGGGTTTGTTGCCCTATATAGTTTCGCTCTGATGTTGGCCTTATGTGCCGCATGGGTGATACTTGGGTTTGGAGCCTTCGGGCTTATGGATCCTTGTTGTACAGTACTGAGCTCGAGCAATCATATGTTTCATTGATATTATATTCCCTTGGTATCGCCCATCGTGTTGGTCTGTTTGAGTCGCATGATGTATAACGATTACCTTGTGGAACTTGTATACCTTATTGGTATTTGCTATTTGCCTTTTGGCTTGTTTGGGATATTTGTATCCTTTGTTTCTATATGTTGCCGATGATATGAGGCTTGTTCTATATGATTCATCTCTTGTTGATGATTGTGTTATCTCCTCTAGAGATATTTGTTATACTGTATGACCTTGTAGGTTTATTATTGTTCAGTTTATCTAACTGATTTGTTATCTAGACTGACCCGTGTATTTTATACTCGGGTCAGACCGAGATGTTTCAGGTGAGGTGCTTTTGGGACTTAGCCTATTTTGCTTCCGCATGGACTATTCGCTAGCTTCATTTTGTTATAGCGTCTTTTGTGGTCCTTATCTGTTGTAACCCTGATATTTATATTTTTTGTCTCGTCTGTATATTGTGGTCTCCTGTACCACTTGACATGTATTATTTTGTATACTCTGTTATGTATCTGTTTATGTGTATACTATGATCGACTGTTCTGTGATGTTAATTACATTTGAGTTGTTATATTTTCTTCTGATAGATCCTATAGCCATTGTAGTTTTTCTTTATATATTTATTGAATAGGTCGAATTTTAATGTGATTCTACTTTTCGACTTATTTAGTGAATAGTTAAGGTAAGATTACACATGGTCGCTTCCATTATACTCTATTGTCCGCGTTAGCCGACAGTATTATCTATGTAATACTCTTTGTTAACGAGGCTCGCGGAGTGGGGCGTCACAAATTAACTTTAAATTGATATCTAAATTTGTTAAATTAGTGTGAATGATTTGGAAATATAAAAATGGTAAGAATTGTCAATTTTAGAATTGAAATTTGAAATTTGATTTAATTAATTAATTATTAATTTATTTAATTAATACAAAAATAGCCATTTTGGCCACTGAATCTGATTTTGGCAAAACCAGTTTCATCGGATCCATAACGGTGAATTATTGTAGGATTTCAAGTTTCGTAGCGATCGGACTTGTCATATGATCGTACGGACTCGAAACGCCTTGAAATCAATTGGAATCAATTTGAAATAATTTGATTTTAGCATAACTTCTTCATACGATGGAATTTGGAACTGAAACCTGTTCCATTGCGTTTAAAATATTTTAAAACATCTATTTTAATATATGGGTTGACCCAATTTCGTTACGGAATCAGAACGGGCTTTCCGAGCCATTTTATCGTTCAACGCGTATATCCAATCGATCCGATCCATTCTATTTCAGCTTTGTCTTACCCTATTATAAACCCTAGTCTATCTCTATTTCTCTTTTGTCTATATGTACAATTCAACAATATCTATTCCTCAATGGAAGACAAACAAATTCTCACTACCAAATCCAAATGAAAATCAAATCCAAAGCCAAAATTTCAAACTCCACAAACTATGCCCAATATTATATCAATCTGAAGCTCTTGACGAGCGCATTTCAAAACTACAATTCGTTTTTCATTTTGATTCATCGTTTGATCAGAAATCGTCAGTGAATTCTCGGCCATTCCTCGTGCGTCGATGAACGTTGTCGGATCGTCAAATCATTTCTGGGTATTTTAGAGTGGACGATGGGGAGTGCATCGGTGGTGTTCATTCTGCGATTCGATGGTTGGATCGAGGGGAATAATTGGTTAGGGTTAGTGATTGATAGGCGGCAGCTGCAAGATTCATGGAATCGATGGTGATAGGGCGGGGCATCGCTCGTGGTTGCGGCCTTGGGGAACGTCGACGGCAAGCATGGGTGGCCGCGAGGGGCGCAACAGTGGTCGCGTGTACAGTTGCCTGGGTTTGCGCGATTGTGCGCGTTTCGGCCTGGGAGAGTTTCGCGTGGTAAACGATTGTAATGACGAGATGACGTGGCAGGGTATAATTTTTTGTTTTATTTTATTTTAATTCGACTTCAACTTGTTTTAATGCAATAACTTTTACATACGAACTCTAATTCACGCATGGTTTTCTCCGCTAGGTTCATATTGGAATTCCGGACATTTTGTCGCTGGTTTGGACGAATTTGGAGACTGTTCAAATTTTGGGTTTAAGTTGGATTTAAATTCAATTCAAATTCAAAAGGTGAGTGTGTTAACCCACTCACAACTTCTAAAATTTCTTATGTGTGTTAAATTAATTTCTGATGTGATTGAAAATTTATTTACGGCTGTTTGATATATTTTTATCATCATTCCAATTAAATTTAATTTATTGAATTAGATTGTTATTTAATTTATTATTGCATATAATCTGCCAGTTAAATTAATTTATTATTTAATATAAATTGCCAGTAATTACCTGTTATTTATTATCTGTTCTATATTAATGTTTTGTTTGAATTGGATGGTGATTGTGATAAATGGTTGATGATTGATATTGGATGAATGGATGTTGTATTTTATTTTGTTATAGACTGGAAGTGGTTATGCATTTTATTTCGTTCAGGATTGCGGTTTGAAATGATATATAACTGTATTTTATTTTAAATTACGGATTGAAATGATAAATATCTCTATCACTTGAACATAGGTAGAAAATTTTATACAAACACCGTGGTCGATATATAAAATTATTTTGAAATGATTTCTATGGTTTTGTAAAGAAATATATGGTTTTATAAGATATTGATTTGAATATTTTATAAATGTTATTTTATATATAGTTAAATTCTTGGTTTAAAGTGTAAAAGAAGTTAAATAATAAGGTTTGGTTTCACTAAGATATAATATGGTTAAGTATTTATTTAAAATTTTATTTCTGGAGTTTATAATAACTTAAATGAGAATAAGGTGGGAAGATAAATATGAAATTGATTTGAAATTTAATAAAATTGAGATTTTAAAGGTATGATTTTTATAACTGGATTTTGGTTTAAGATGAGTTAAACGAAGTTTTCAAGTATAAATAAATTTAAGGAAATATTTAGTTATATGTAATTTGAATTTTATATAAATGATAATGGATTTATTATGCAAATATTTCAAAATAAATAATAGAATATTGAATTGTCGAATAACCTTAGTTTTGAAAGTGTTTAATACTCAAGGTTGAAATATATTGAAATTGAAATGTTTTATTGAAACTGAAAGTGGGTTGTAAGTTATGAATTAAGATTTAATTTAAAGTGGATAAAAGTGCGAAGTCGTGGAAATTATTATAAAGTAATTTTAAATTAAAACTATTTTATTTTATACACTGTTTGAATATCCAAGCCATTTAAGTTTTGGAAGTTATGGTTTAGAAGCTATGAAATTCGAAGTATTATGTTTTGAAAGATTTTATTTCAAGCGTTTGGTTTTGAAATATTATAAATTGGAAAGTGCTATGTTTTTGGAAAAGAGATATATTTGAAATAAAAATGATATTATATTGATTTGGGTTTTTATAAAAATGATATCATAATGATTTGGTTTTTGAAATAGAAAGGATATTGTTTTTATATGATTTCGAAATGGATATTATATTCTGGTCTTGAAGTATAAATTATTTTGAAGAGGCCACGGTGTTTTAATAACATTTGGATGTTGAAGAGACCGGGATCAGAAGTTATCATACTCTCTACCAACTCCGAAAACCACTTTAACAACCGTGTACACAGTGAAGATTCCAGAATGAAGTAGGATGGTGGTGGCGTTTCCTTTGAGGTAAATACGTGGATCCGGCTCCCGTGAGTTGGCATAAGGTGGCTAAAACAGGAGCGATTGAAGTGCTAAGAAGGTAGCACCATTTATCGGACACATCCCTTCGATATTAGACTTTGACTTTTTGTTTGACTAGGTGGCCACTGTTGATTTTGATTTGGGGTGTGGCTCGAGGTGGGTGGTAGCTGCACGCTACGCGTTACCACGGGCCCAAAGCGTAATTGGTATATCTACCATGGCATTGCCTAGTTGTGCCGTGGCACCTACCCAAGCGAGCCTTGTACGTGTTTGGTTTTCTTCCGTAGCCCGTGTGGTATCCTCTGGTGGTTTCCCGATCAGGAGGGACTATGATATTAGATGGACTACTGGGACTATTACGTGTTAAGGGCTATATGGGTAACCCCTTAATGCTATTAAAATGTAAGTTTATTTTACTATAGGCATTATTATAATAGCAAAATATTACTACATAATAAATAGTTTAACGGATCCTTAGGAGATGTTAATCCCGAGCATCTCTTAAGTTATTGCACTCACGTTAATACTGGATAGGAGATGTCAAATCCCGTAAACATCTCTGACGCCGTTCCACTCATATTGTTTACTGTTGATTTAACTTACATAAGATCTTTTAATTCTAACTTGAGTGTTTTGTCCTTTCAATTCGCTCGGGTCAGCTTGAGCTTTTCAGGATTTGGAAGACCGTATTCTGGAGGACGAAGACGAAGATTTATTATTATTATTTATTATAGTTTTCCACTACATTCACACTGTTCTGTTGCATTATTTATTGTCTCTGGTAAGTGTAACTCTGATATGCATTGTGTAAGTATAATCGAATATTTTGTAAAACAGCTACATGAACTTTATATTTCATTGTTATATTTTATCGTTCCGCTGCAAGATTCTGTTTGTTTTATTTCTTTCTTCCTTTTTCTTATTTATCCAATAACAATCCGCCCTTCTGTATGGTTTAAGTCTGACGTGTGTGGTTTATCGTCGATTTAAAGTGTGCAAAAAGACGGGATGCTGCAGTATAAATGTACATTGAGTTACAGTAATTTTTACTTTTCATTGTTAGTATATATTTTATTAGCTATATATAGGGTAGCTATATATAGCGATACATGTTAGATGTATAAGAAAATGGTTCTGTCAAGTTTATACATATATAAGTTCGTAATAGTATTTAATATTTTATATGTTGTATAGTGTAACGATCCCGTTTATGAATGAAATTTAATTTGGAAATTAATATAAATTTATGGAATTAATTTGAAATTAGTTTGAAAATTTCAAATCGAATAAGTTAAGTGTTGATTTATATATATATGAATAGATTGAAATTTGAATTTGAATTTGGAATTCAAAATATTAATATCTTAAAAATATTGGATTTGAATATACATATATATATATCTCTATGTGTGTGTGTGTGTGTGTGTGTGATTTTATTAGCATTAAAAACACATCCTCTAAAATTTTATAAATATTAATATAAGGAAATATATTTAATAAGGATATAAATTAATAAAGCATTTACATATAAATACATGTTAAATATAATGTAATATAATTTTTTTATATAAATACATTATTAACATGCAAATTACAAATGTACGAAAGAGAATGTGAAAATAAATAAGTGTAATGATCTTATCATTAAATTTAACAAGTGTCAACAGTTTATTTTTATTTTTTTTTGAAAGAAATAGAAAACAAGGCAATATATATTTCCATTTCTCCTCTCTCATTTCTTTTATCTTCACTTTCTAAAATCTGCGCAGATCAAAAACAAAACACACCAGAGAAAAGAAATCAAAAGCAAGTAACCAAAACAGAAAACAAATTCTAGTAAATCAAGTTCAAATTCAAGATCAAATATCAACATCAACGTCAGTTTCAACCTGAGCAAGATTTCAATTTCAACAACTGAAGCAAGTAAAGATCAAACAACCATCGGTTTCAAGTTAATTGCAAGATCAAAATTTAGCAATCAAAACAGTTTTCCAGTTTTCAAAATCTACTTCCAGGCTTACAAAAGCTCTCTATGCTTCTTTAAAAGGGTGAGTAAATTTTTTAAAACCTGGATTTTAACTTGTTGTTTGAAATCATGCTTGAAGAAATGTTGAAAATTGTTTGCATGTATACAATTTTGTATATATATAGGTGAACATGATATATGCATGTCTGGAAAACAAGAACATGAGTTCTGTTCTAGGTTTATAGGTTTTCAAACCTGTTTTCAAAAAAATATATTCAAAACTCTCCCTTCAATTCTCTATAGGCTGTGATGTCTAAACAAATCATGAAAGAATTTGAAAGATCATAAGTTTAAAATTTTAAGTATTAAAATTGAATGGTTTTATTGGAAAATATTAAAACATAGTAAAATCAAATTTTGTCAAAAAATTTAGTTGATTAAAACTAGGGATTTAATGGCATGATCTTGTTCATTTTCATAAGATATGAATTTTAAGAATAAAATCATGATTTTTAGGTTTGTAAATTATGTGCATTTGCGAGTTGATCGATTTTGGGTTTTGTGGCAAATTCTGGCGATTAGTGGAAGTGGTGGTCTCAGGATCCTGGCTGAGGGTAGACTGATGATGGACGAGCTCGGAAAAATGATCAGGAAAATTCCTGATCATCATGGTGTCCGAACGTTGATAATCTAGGGTTTTAGCTCACGTTTAAGTATTGGTCCGGGTTCGATAAACTACAGCTTCATTACTGGATCGGAGGTCGCCGGACATGGGGGAATCAAAGTGTCGGACATCGGTGAAGCTTTGGATGCGTTCATGTGATTTCTGATTGTCGAAGGTGGCCGTGCGAGGCAATTGTTTGACGATCATTTTTGTTCCAGGTTGTATCTGATTGCTCGTTTGCGAGTTCGTCGTCGTTTTAGGCTTCTGGGTGGTCTGGTGGTTAGGGCAGGTTGTCGCTGACTCGATGATGGTCGAAGTTTGGATCGAAGGTGGCCAGTTTGCTTGTGCATGTGCACGGTGCAAGGTTTGTGTTAGTTGCCTGGGTTAAGGAAGAAAGGTGGTTGCCTCGAAGTAAATCTCAAAGGGATTCGTGTGCTGGCTCGAGTAAAAACTCGGGTAAAAAATCATATGGGTTAGCATGTTTAAAAAATTTAAAATTTCAAAATCAAAACAAAGGGAAAAAATGGATTGCTTGGGGAAGACTCGAAGAAAATGGATCTGGGCCCAAGATGACACTCGGGAAGGTATCGGGTTGTTGTAAAATAGTTTTTAAAAATTTAAAACAAATTCAAATTAAAACATGTTTAACTGATTCTGTTGAATAATTGTTTTGTTCTAAGTATGTGATTAGTTTATAGTTTAAAAGTAAATTATTTTAAAGTAATTAAGTTTAATTAATTAAGTATGTGACATTATTCACAAATAAATTCGTAATTTATTTAAAATAAGTAATGTAGTTAAAGAGTTAATCAAAATAAAATGATTTGTTTAGAATTATTAGGTAACCTCAATCCCTTAAGTAAATTTATGGGTTAATGTTAATTAACTACAAGGTTTGTTAATTAAAGACTTTAATGATAATTAAGTGATTAATTAAAATAAATGATTTATCTTTTAATTAATTAATTAAAGTTTAAGTAGTTTAAGATTAATTAATTAATTAATGACAGTAATTAAAGGATAATTACTTAATAATAGTAATTAAAGAATAATTAATCAATTTATTAATTAACGATTAAAGATAAATCGAATAATAATTAAGGTTAATTAATAAATAATTAAGATTTATTAATTAATAATTAAGGGTTAATTAATTAATAATTAAGGATAATTAATCATTAATTAAGGATAATTAATGAAAATAATTATGTGATTAATTAATTATAACACACGATTAATTAATCTTGCTTATAGATGGTATTGAATTCCTTGGGTTGGTTGATATTTCTGATATGTGATTGTGATAATTTGTGATGCGAATTTCAGTTAAATGAACTATGACATCTATGATATATTTCTGTATGAATGTGAAAACTATTGGCCTTTAAACGGCATTTCAATTTCGATGCGACAGGGAATCGGATTCCAAATGGTTATCTGAAGCCCACATTGAGTCTTAATGGTGAATCTTTGTGACATATATATCCACGTGTTTTAAAAATAAGCGCTTATTATTCGGTTGAACCAGAAGAGGACTTTGTGTCATAAAACCCATTCCGAATAATTATACGATGAATTGGTGTGCATTTGAAGACGATGGTGAAGAGAGGGTGTTTTCGAGAACGAAAGGGTTACATGTCGATTGTCTCTGCACTGAGTTGCTCCGGTATAGAGATCTCCATATATGATAGGGAGTCCGGTCGGGATTGTGAATACTCGGATTGCAAGGGCTTCTTCCTTTATTGGACGAAGTGCCTTCGGTTCCATTCAGACCCAGGATGGACTTGTATGGTTGTATGTCTGACACTACACTTTGAGATATAAAGCTGATTTCTATCAAATACATTTCTTTTGGTGGCAAATAATTTATTCTCTTAGCTTAACACCCTTTTCTGAGACGTACGAGCTCAGAGGTTATGTAGTTGATGGTTATTAGTAATATACTCCCAATTTGGTAGTGTGCCATGCTGAGTGCTGATAATTTGTGGATCGAAGCATGGCTTTTGTGACAAGCGTAGCTTTGTGGACGAGACTTCGTCAAACCTCACAACCCGGAAATGGTCGAAACAAGAAGTATGCGGCAAGGTTACGAGGGTAGCGCACCTTAGGGTATGTGCATTTCCTTCTGGACAAAAAGCGATGCCATGGTATGGAGCCCAAATACTTAACTTATGTGGTTGTTGGTTGTTGTTGTTGGGGCCCCGGATAAAGGTCGATTACGACCGGGGAATGGCATACTCGTGTCAGTAATTACCTAGTTCTAGAGGTAACCCCGTCTTATGTTGGCAGAGACCTGGTTTAGTTCTCGGGGCATCCCTCCAAAGGCATACCTATTCGGGAAGGAAGTTCCTTAGCCTGACCATTGTTGGAAATCCAATCACTCAATATGAGCCCTGTACGGTTTTAGTTGTAGAACCTGCCATTTAACATGGTAACTATAGTAGGCATACTATAATGGTACGTATGCTGGCTAAGATTAATATTATACTTTCGAAATTTTTTCTACGCTATGCACTAATAATAATATTAAATGAGTTTTCTCGTATCAAGCATATTTGACTATCATAAGGAGAAATCTCAACCAAGTGTGCGATTGCATTGTGTGTGCCGGGAGGCCTTTTGGTAGTTTCATTTTCCAAAAGCATGACGGATTTCTTTTCATAAATTGTTTTTGTACAAACAACTATTTTTGTTTACTCATGCAAGTCTCATGACTGACCCGGAGTTATTGTTCCCTTCCTAAACTCTGGGAACCCGTTATTTTCCATACAGGCAGCTTAGAAGCAGGTTATCATTGTTCTGGTGCTAGCCTGGATAGTAGATTCGGATTTAGAAGTCTTTTGGAAGCTGTCAGATTTTGGAAGCTTTTGGTTTGGAAATCTTTTGGAAGCTTTGAAGTTTGGTTTGAAGGCGCTTATGCTGGATTCTCGCTCTCGATCTCTATCTTTTTGAAGACTCTATTGAAGTTATTATAGCCTTGTTGTTGTTCCGCTATGGTGTTTTTAGTACGTTGTTATATTATATACATTCTACTCTGATGATGATGGTTATTTGTTGTAATCGAATGTTGTATCTAAGTTGTGATCAATTATATTATCTTTTTTTTCTGCTGTGTTGTATTCATCTAATGTTGTTATAAGCTCCACCGAACTGGAGTTCAACGTTTGAATCTCCGGCATTCAAATACAAGTGAGGTATTTGATGTCGATTTTTCCGACATTGAATTTCGAATCGTGACAAGTGGTACCATAGCTAAAGGTTGAGTAAATTTTTTTAGCTATGGAGTATAACACATTAGGTGACTCATTAGAGATAGGGTTAGAAATACCCTAGAATGAGTATATCCCTAAGATATCTCGTCCGTATGCCTAAATAAATTTTCTTACTATTTATAGATAGTGAGAATGAGCACGAGAAGAGGACGAGGTAGGGGATGGGGAAGTACCACTACAACTGGTCAAGGCCCTGCAACAACAGCTATTCCTATCCAATCTCAGCCGAATCGGGCTGATTTATATCGAAGTTTCTCAAGACTTGGTGGAAAGCCATTCATAGGAAAGGAGTCTATTATTGAAGAACAAGCCATGATTCGATCGTGTGAAAGGATTTTCAGAGGACTGAAGTTGGAGGATGATCAAATGAGATTGATAGCTTCTTGGCAACTCTAGGAGGAAGCTCTAGTCTGGTGGGAGACTGTTACATTGGATGACCCGGAGGATGAATTCACTTGTGATCGATTCAAAGAGGTGTTTAAGTAATGTCATATGTCGTCTGCTGGTATCTCCAGAATGTACTAGGAGTTTGTAGACTTGAAGCAGGGGAGTCTATCGTTTGAAGAATACATGAAAAATTTAACGAGTTATCTCGGTTTGGTCCAGAGCTGGTAAACACCCCTCTGAAGAAGAATGAAAGATTTATTCGAGGGCTAAATAAGAAGTTCCATGAGAGAATGACAATCCACATGAAGGAATCTTTTTCTGATTTGATATGTATGGGTTATAGATATGCTAATGTGGATAAGAAGGAAGTTCCGAAGGAGAAAGGAAGTGCAAGCAATCCGAATTGGAAGAAAAGGAAGTTCGGAGGGAAGAAACTGTGGTAAGGCAAAGAGAAGACGAACAATTAGGAAAACAAGGCAAAGGATATACTTGTTACAATTGTCGGGAGGTCCATTACTCAAGTAGATGCGAGAAGCCTAAGAAACAAGGAAAGAAAGATCAACCTGTCAAGATAAGTCAGGGAACCAAGGAATGCTATTACTGTCATAAACCAGGAGATGTAGTTAAAGATTGCCCAACAATAAAGCAAGCTCAAGTAGTGAAGGTGTATGCAATCAAAGATGACCCTTCGACCTCAAAGGCAAATAAAGGGAAAGGAGCTTTAGAAATTAACCTTCTTGTTTATGACAAAGTTATTAGAGTTCTGTTCGACAAGGGAGCTACACATAGCTTTATCTCCCAACAAACCGTAAACGAATTAAAATTTGAACCTGAATATGTTGACGAACCCATTTGCTTAAAGAATCCAGTTGGTGGCCCTACGAATCTTTGTCTATATTGTAGAAAGGTTCCTATCTCATATTCTTGTCATCAATTTCCTATCAACCTTTTCATTCTCGACTTTAGCGAATTTGAAATCTTACTTAGAATGAATTGGTTAACCAAATATGAAGCTAAACTGGATTGTAACAATCCAACGATTTCAGTTAAAACCAAATTTGGGAATTTTATCGAAATTTCTTATGAGGATCGAGTCTTGAGAGATATAAGCTGATGTATACTTTGGGATATCCCGAACCCAATTTGGAATCTGTACTTATTGTCCGAGAATCCCCCAACGTATTAGAAGAGGTTAAATCTTTACCTCCGCACAGGTAAATTGAATTCAGAATCAATTTGGTTCCCAATGCTCATTCTGTTGTTCATGCAAGCCGCAGGATGGCACCAAGGGAAAGAATAGAACTACTCAAGCAAACCCAAGATTTGCTGGAGAAAGGATTAATACGTCCCAGTGTTTCCAGTTGGGGTTCAGCTGTTGTCTTCGTAGCCAAGTCTGATGGATCTCTAAGATTGTGCATGGACTACCGCGGTCTCAATAAATTGACTCTCAAAAATAAACTTCATTTGCCCAGAATCGACGATCTATTCGATCCGTTACATGGTGCTCGATTCTTTTCTAAGTTGGATCTAGGCCAATGATTCCATCAATTAAGAATTGCTGAAGACTATAATCATTTAACTACTTTCAGGGGTCCAGACACATTCTACGAATGGTTAGTTATTCCTTTCCGACTAACCAATGCCCCCGCATATTTCGTAGAACTAATGACCTATGTATTTCGAGAAGTGTTGAACAAATTCGTTCTTGTGTTTATTGATGATGTTCTAATCTACTCCAAAACTGAAGAAGAGCATGCCAAGAACTTGAGAATTGTTTTAGGAATATTAAGGAGAAACATTCTATGTGCCAAAAATTTTAAATGTCATTTTTGGGTCAAGGAAGTTAGATTTTTCGGACATATTGTTACTAAAGAGGGAATTTCTGTAGACCCGAGCAAGATTTCTGCTATCCTTGACTGGAAGCAACCCACAACTCCGAAAGAAGTCAGAAGTTTTTTGGGATTAGCTGGGTATTACAGAAAGTTTATCCAGGATTTCTCTAAGTTGGCCAGTCCGTTGACTAAGCTAACTATGAAGAATGATAAATTTGATTGGACTCCGAAGTGCGAGGAAGCGTAAAAGGAGTTAAAGAGGAGATTGATTACTGCTTCCGTTCTTGCTATTATTAATGGGAATCAAGGTTTATCTTTTTATACAGACACATGTGGTGATGGTCTGGGTGCTGTTCTAATGTAGGAAGGTAGAGTGATTGCCTGCGCAAGTAGACAATTGCGACCACATGAGAAAAAATACCCAACCCATGATCTCGAACTTCTGGCAGTTATTTTTTCTTTCAAATCTGGCGTCATTATCTTCTGGGTAAAAATCTCTTTCAGCTTTCCTAAAAATTGAAAATTTTAACTTAACTTAATATATACACTTAATAAATCCTTCTTGTTTTAGGTGAAAATTTTGAATTATTCACTGACCATAAATCTATGAAGTATCTCTTTACCTAGAAAGATTTGAATCTGAGGCAACAATGTTGCTTGGTATTTCTAGAGTCATATGACGTAGATATTCTGTATACGCCCGATAAAACCAACGTAGTAGCCGATGCTTTGAGTAGAAGACATTCTGTTCTTGCTTATCTTATTGGCACTCCTACTCTTCTTGAGAAAGTCGCTAACAAGCAAAAAGAAGATAAGTTTCTTCTGGAAATTTATGGGAGAATTCGTCGAGGTGAAGATTCTAGCTTTGGAATCAATAGTAGTGGAATTATAAGGCTGAATGGCAGGATGTTTGTTCCAAATATCCCAAATCTCAAACGAGATGTATTGGACGAGTGTCACAAGTCCAAGCTTAGTATCCATCTAGGGGTTAATAAGATGTATCGAGATATTAAAAGGGCCTTCTGGTGGAAAACATTGAAGAAGGATATTTCTATTTATGTCAGTTGTTGTGCAACTTGTCAACAAATCAAAAGTGATCAAATGAAGATTGCGGGGTTACTCCAACCGCTGGTTATGCCTAAATGGAAATGGGATCAAGTGTCTATGGATTTCATAGAGAGGTTGCCACGAACTCAAAAGGGGAATGAGGCGATTTGGGTTATTGTGGATCATCTGACCGAGACTGCCCACTTTATCCCAGTAAAATCCACCCGAACAGCAGTAGGTTTAGCAGAAATATATGTGAAAGAAATTGTTCATCTCCATGGTATACCAAGTAGTATAGTGAGTGATCTTGGCCCGATCTTCACTAGCAGATTTTGGGAGGCATTTCAAGCTGCACTAGGAACCAAGTTGAACTTCAGTACTGCTTACAACCCGCAATCTGATGGGAAAACGGAAATGATAAATCGAATCTTAGAGGATCTTTTGCGTGCTTGTATTCTTGACTTTGGCGGTTCATGGGAGGACCATTTGCATCTAATTGACTTTTCGTATAATAATAATTATCAAGCCAGTATCGAAATGGCTCCTTCCAAAGCGTTATATGGTCGTCCGTGCACCTGCATGTTGGATTGAGTCAGGTGATAGACTCGTTCTTGGTCCAGATATGATAAAAGAAGCTACTGAAAAGGTTGATTTTATTCGAAAGAAATTAATAAATGCTCAGAGTCATAAGAAAAGTTATGCTGATCTTAGGAGAAGAAATTTAGAATTCCAGGTTGGAGATTCTGTCTTCATAAAAGTTTCTCCAATGCGTGGAGTGTTAAGATTTGGAAAAACCGGTAAACTGGCACCATGATACATAGGTCTTTTCCTATACTGGAGAGGATTGGTCCTTTTTCTTATCGAGCGCAGTTACCAAATTGGTTTTCTAGCGTACCTAATGTGTTTCATGTTTCACACCTTCAAAAATATGTACACGATCCAGACTATATCATTAAGGAGGCCGCTCAGCAGGATTTAGAAATCACACTAAATCTGACAGTCAAAAGGGAACCATTGAAGATAATTGATTGAGATGAAAAGCAGTAGAGAAATAAAGTGGTAAAACAGGTAAAAGTGCAATGGAGTGGAGATCCAAATGACTGTACTTGGGAAATAGAGGATAGCATGTACAAATCCTATCCTAATTGCAGAGTGGATATTTCGGCTTAATATGGTAAGCCATTTCTCTATCTTTTTATATGTATTCATATATTCTTTGTTTGTCTCTCTCTCTTCCAAATTTCGAGGATGAATTTTTTTAAGGGGGAATCTGTAACGATCCCGTTTTTGAATCAAATTTAATTTTGAAATTAATATAAATTTATGGAATTAATTTGAAATTAATTTTAAATTTTCAAAACAAAAAATATAAGGGTTGATTTATATACATGAATAGATTGTAATTTGAATTTGAATTTGGAATTCAAAATATTAATATCTTAAAAATATTGGATTTGAATATATATATATATATATATATATATATATATATTTGTGTGTGTGTGTGATTTTATTAGTGTTAAAAACATGTCCTCTAAAATTTTATATATATTAATAAGGATATAAATTAATAAAACACATACATATAAATATATGTTGAATATAATATAATATAATTTTTTTATATAAATACATTATTAACATGCAAATTACAAATGTAAGAAAGATAATGTGAAAATAAACAAGTGTAATGATCTTATCATTAAATTTAACAAGTGTTAATGGTTTATTTTCTTTTTGTTTTTGAAAGAAATAGAAAACAAGGCAATATATATTTCCATTTCTCCTCGCTCATTTCTTTTATCTTCGCTCTCTGAAATCTGAGCAGATCAAACAAAAAAACACCAGAGAAAAGAAATCAAAAGCAAGTAATCAAAACAGAAAACAAAATTTAGAACATAAAATAAATTCCAGTAAATCAAGTTCAAATTCAAGATCAAAGCTCAATATCAACCCCAGTTTCAACCTGAGCAAGATTTCAATTTCAACAACTTAAGCAGGTAAAGATCAAACAACCATCAGTTTCAAGTTAAAAGCAAGATCAAAATTCAGCAATCAAAACAGTTTTCCAGTTTTCAAAATCTACTTCGAGGCTTACAAAAGCTCTCTATTCTTTTTAAAAAGGTGAGTAAATTCTTTTAAAACCTGGATTTTAACTTGTTGTTTGAAATTATGCTTGAAGAAATGTTGAAAATTGTTTGCTTGTATACAATTTTGTATATATATAGGTGAATATGATATATGCATGTCTGGAAAACAAGAACATGAGTTCTTTTCCAGGTTTTATAGGTTTTCAAACCTGTTTTCAAAAAAAAAATCAAAACTCTCCCTTTAATTATCTATAGGTCGTGATGTCTAAACAAAACATGATAGAATTTGAAAGATCATAAGTTTAAAAATACTTTTAAGTATTAAAATAGAATGGTTTTATTGGAAAATATTAAAATACAGCAAAATCAAATTTTGTCAAAAAAATTAGTTGATTAAAACTTGGGATTTGATGGAATGATCTTGATCGTCTTCGTAAGATATGAATTTTAAGAATAAAATCATGATTTTTAGGTTTGTAAATTATGTGCATTTGCGAGCTGATCGATTTTGGGTTTTTTGGCAAATTCTTGCGATCAGTGGAAGTGGTGGTCTCGGGATCGTGGCTGAGTGTAGCCAGGTGATGGAGGAGCTCGGGAAAAATGATTAGGAAAATTCCTGATCATCGTGGTGGCCGAATATTGATAAGCTAGGGTTTAAGCTCACGTTTTAGTATTGGTCGGAGTTCGATAAACTGCAGCTTCATCAGTGGATCAGAGGTCGTTGTAACGACCCATAATTTTCGATTATTAAAATATTAATTAAATAATATTTTATAATTTTATATCGAAATAAAACTAAAGAAAATTGATGTTACAAGGAGAAGAATAACTAGAATGTAATGTTAGTAATGTTAATATAAGGTAATTGCTAACTATTTTAATCTAATTTCCAATTAATTGAAGTGACTTTAAGGTTATAATTAGTTATAACTAAAAATAAGGAAATACATTGAACGTTGAAATTATATGTAATCAATTAGAATTGGCTAATATTGAATATGAAATCAGTGGTGTTGTCTGAACGCTACTGATAAATATCTAAAGTAATTTCAAACTAATTGAAATACATTGTAGGTTGACTTGGTTATGATTGTAAATAATGAAATAAATTAAATGATGTAGATGGTGAACTTGTATGTAATTAATTGAAATAGGTTAATATTGAATATAAAACCTTTTTGGGTAAGCAAATTATAACCCTTGGTTGTAAAGAATAAGATAAGGGGTATGAATTATTATTATAAACGATTGTATTAACTATTTTCTCATTAATTTATCGTTTTAATATTGAATGGGTAATTAATTGAATTAAGGCAATTGAATGTTGGGTTTAATGTTGGAATTGTATGTTAGTGATTAAAATAATTGTAACGTTATTTGATGATAAGTTGAAATAAGGAAATGAATTAAATGTTATATAAAAGGGGAAATTATATGAAATTAATGGAAAATTGAGTATGATCTGGATTGTGTAAGTAGTCATAGCATTTGTTGTTAATAATAATCTTGTAAATGCGATTAAGTAAGTAAAAGGTAACATTTGTCATTCATCACCTATTTATTTAATCCATTGAAATTAAATTGAAAACCAATTGCAGTTAATCTAATTACCTACTACAGTTAATATGAACTAAAGTGATAAATATAGAAGATTGAGGTAATGAAATGGTAAACCAACGTTAAGTATATATATAATATGATAATTGATGGAATAATAAGATAAAAAAACAAAATAAGTATATGTTGGAATTTAAATTAATTAATGAATTTATTGCCCTTAATTTGACTTGGAATCTTCTAATAAAAGGGAAAGAGAATTTATTTGAAATTAATGGCGTTTAATGAAAGAAATGTACGTTTGTTATAATCCGTTATAAGTGTAATTTTGAAATTAATTACAATTATGTCGATTTGGGATCTTTCAATTTAAAAAAAAACATTAATATTAATTTTTTGATTTAACGAAAGAAACATACATTATTGTAAAAAAATTAAAAAGAACATTTTAATGAAAATAAAATGAACATTTTCATTTTGAAGGTAAAAATAATTCTATATAAAGAAGAAAAAATGAATTTTAAAACAATATTTTACAGACATTAAGTATACATTTGAGGCTGTATATAAGTGATTTTAACACTAATCTTGAAGTTTAAATTTAATTGACGTTTTAGGTTGTGCAATTCCCCTATGAGAAAAACATTATTTTGAAAGAAAAAAAACTTGAATTTGAGTTCTAGATCATCTTTTATTTTTTTTGTAACGTTACACTGGTTATTGTATTCAAATTTATTTACTATATGTTAATTATTTGTAAACGAGTGTGAAAAAGGGTATATTCAGTGATAATATATTTAATTGAGTGGATCATGCAATTAACTAGATCCTAAGTGGTCCCTTCATTTCCTTATTATTCAATACACCTGCCACCATTTCCACATTTGGTTTTATTGCAATTCTTTGATGTAAATGAAACGTGAATTTATATCCTTTCTTATTCTTCCGTTTTGTTTATTTATTTCCCAAAGCATCTACTTAGATCATACAGTTTTGTTTTATTTGTCCCTTCCATACATATTTCATTTGTCACTTCCCTTTCTCTTTTGTTTTATATCATATATCATTCTTTCCCCTAGAAATTTCTTATTTTTCAAACATCAGACCTCTATTTGTTTCCCTCAAAGTCTCAATGTCAACATAGCTTTATACCTCTACTTAATTGCTGCCAATTCATTTTACTGAAGCTATGTTTAGAAAAACAAAAGAATAAAAAAGTGTGAGCATCCATTTCTTCCTTAACCACATCCGTACCTTTCCTCATCGCCTTGCCTTCTTTTGCAAGAAGCCTTCAAAAAAAATTGAACAATGAAAATTAGCCTTAATGGTTTTGGCTTTCCACTTCTTGCCTTTGTTTTGGGTACATCAAATTTAAAAACGTGAGTTATTAAAGTTTCTTATTTTAAGAATTAAATATGTATGTATTTTTATTTTATTTTATATCCTTATAACCTGAATATCTTCCTCATACGAGCTTTGATACATTCGTAGTTTCTTTCCTTGGACTCGTATTGGAATTCCCAATAACATAAAATAGGTTTGGCTGATTTTGGAGACTATTGGAAAAGGCATCTTTGTTTGGATTTTTGCATTCTAAATATCAAAGGTGAGTGTTTTGACCCACTCACGAATACTAGATTGTCTTATGCTGGTTAAATTAAATTTATCATGTGATTAGAAATTTATTAATTGCTTTTGGTATTATTAGATTGTCATTTAAGTTAAATTTGAATTTATATCTAATTGAATTTGCCATTTATTTAATAATGAATATAAATTGCAAGTTATACACCTGATAATGATAATCAATTGATTGTTGTGATTTATTGGCTGATTTGGATGTTGGATTGTGATGGATGTTATTGGTTGTCATTTTGGATGATTGGACGTTTATTTATGTATATATCTTTGTTACCACTATGGATTGAAATGATAACTCGAGCGGTTTCCATTGATTTGGAAATTTTGATTTGGATACTGGTTGAAATGACATATAACCGTATAATTTCTTTAATTTGGATTATTTATTAGAACTGAATTATTTGAAAGATTTAAGTTTTAAATTTAAAATTCGGATCTATTTTAATTAAAATGATTAAGATTGGTATTTTTGACTCGTTTGAAATCTTTTAAATAATTAAATCCACATTGTACACTTGATAGGAGATGAAATTCCTGTTATACATCTCTGAATCCATTATAGTAATATTTCTATTCTACTTATTGTAACGACTCGAAATTTTCTAACCCGAAAATTCTAGATAGTTATGAAAAAGAAGAAAGAGAAAGAAGAAGAAGAACAGAAACATCAACAACTCACATTCGTAGCGGATAAAATATAATAATAAATAATAATAGCTTTCAAAAGAATACTATATATGCCGATTACATTTAATATACATCAGAGTTTCACATTATATACAGTCACTGAATATTTACAATTAACATCACTCAGATTAACAATAATATAAATACAGCGGAATACTCTATACGATATCGCCATCCAACTCGCCTTCTGAGCTCCAGAACGTACCTACCTGAAAATCTGTAATACTCGGTCTGACCCGAGCATTACACCAAAGAAACACCCGGGTCAGGCTGGAAACCAGCGTGAGTAAACCCAACTAATAGAATACCAAAGCAAACAACTTACATGAACCCGGGGTAACATATATCAGTGTAACCAATTCACAATTTGCTATAGGCCATGCTTATTTTACATATAAATTTCTAAGTATCCAACTTAGATAAAATAATCCTATTTACTTAAATCATTCATTCCAGCCTATTGATTTCACAAAAACAATTTACAAAGTCACACTTGACATAGACAAAACTTATTTTTAGAATAAGTATTTTATGTGCCAAATTTTAGATTAAATAATCCGATTCATTTAAATTCATTCATTCAAACCTATCAATTTCTCATATCAATTTATAAGAAATTCGAAGTGGTTTCGGGTATCTTCCCAATACCCGATCCTGGCCTCCTTGAGTCTCATATCCTACTAACCTAAGTTATCCAAATGAAATACGCGACACTTCATATCAGAGATATCAACTCATTCAAAGCAACCAATACCAATCAATCACCCATAAGCAAAGCTTAATCACATACAAATCAATTCAGCTGATTCTAATTGAATTTCAATCCTCAATCACTTAGATTCCCGCATTAATTAATTCCAAATCAATAAATTAGTCAACTTTTCCATACCCATTCATCTTAATAATCAACCATGGATTAATTATCTTCCAATTCCATTCAAGTAATTTTCCTGAATTAATTTCACGATATTAATTATTCTTACCCTGAAATTAACTATCTATTTATATTCTTCATTTAATAAATCAATTTCTCCCTAATTTATCATCTTAATTAGTCTCTTGTTTACTTTCACTGTAATCGTATTTTATTAACTTCATAAACAATTATTTATCCATTCATCAATGATTATTCTGAATCACTTACACTTAATTTATTAATGTAAGTTATTGATTAATTCAAACCCTTAATTACTAAATTAATTTACCCAAATCATTAAGTAATTGAATTAATTAGTTATCTATTTAATTACCCTACTAATTTAACGAATCATAAATCATTAAGTCCTTATTAATAATGAACATATTTTCGTATTTATGTCTTAAGTTTATAATAATTTTAAACCTCAAATATTCCGAGTCAACCCAATTTACTCGAGTAACAACCAAAACTAAATCACAAGATCATCAGTACACGTCCAAACAATTCAACTATTCATCCAATTTATTTAAATTTAACCGCTTGAATTTAAATATAATCCAACAGCGTGAGGTTTACTCACCTTTGCTTTTTATTTGCTATCCACTTCAACATTGCCTGGACTTCCCACGATTTTAGACCTCTCTGCCCTCCTCCCCGAGTTCGGTCGAGCTCGTATGCCCCTGAATCAACTTGCGAATCCCACACCATCGAGAATCGCGGCCTCAAGCTTGCACTTCATCACCACCGCGTCTCCAGTTACTGCCTCGTGTTCGTGCTCTCCACTCGTGGTCGCCTCCCCGCGAACCTCCATACGCCACACGCGACCTCGCTTAATGGTCGACCAACGACAATCGAACCAAGGCGCGCGTGGGCGCCTCCCTGAAATTGCCATAGAAATCGCCCCCTCCCCTTCGAACGAAAAATATTATGCGATGCCGCCTAGGTCGCGATTTGATTTTGCCCCCTCTTTTCCTTTTTTTTCTTTTTTTATCAGGGACTGGAAATCGCGATTTGAACGAAGATTTGATTTGAACAGAAATTTCGGCCATGCCAATTCTCACGAGAAGTTTGTTGTTTAATTAATTATTTATTTTTTTCCAATGCGTTCGATTTCTTCTGCTTCTCGATTGAGAGAAGGACGGGAATAAGATATAGGTTGGAGGAAGCTTCCTGATTACGCCTGTGTGTTTTAACAAAATATCTTTGACTTGTTGATTTGTTTTTGGTATAAGGCTTACGAAACGCCTCGATAAGTATAACGCGAAAATCCGAAACCCGAAACAGACATACCGACAGATGATTATAAGGTTTCACCATGTTCTGAATAAAACGGAATGTGCTCTGGAGGCTAGTTTGATCGTATGTGCTGGTTATAAAAGAAAACGATCAGATTTCAATTACATCGATAAAATAAATCTAAGCGTTTTGAGCTGCCATGGTCAAACGACAACTCCGATTGCTACGGAAATTGAGATCCGATAATAACTAACTATTACGGATCCAATGGAACTGGTTTCGTCGAATTCCGAGAGTGTGCCTTGGAAGGCTATTTTTAAATTCAATTTAAACGATATAGTATCAAAATTGAACAAACTTCCTTTAAATTAAATTCCAACTATTTTATTATCTTTAGTATCATCATTATAAATTTTATAAGTCTTCACATTATTTTAAACTGGCTTACAATTTCAGATTCAACAATTCACCCAATTTCAATTATTAAAATCAATATTTAAACTATATAATCCAATGATTAATTATCAAGTAAATATTAATATCATGAATTCAAGTTAAAATTAACTTTTAAATATTTAAAATCAATTAATTATTCCAATTTAATTTGTTAAAATTTTCGGGTCATCACATTCCTTCCCCCTTAAAAGAATTTCGTCCCCGAAATTACTAGTTAGGAAGAATGGTCCAATACCCGTTTACCTTTTCCCCTAAATTCCCAATTCAACATCCTACCAACAATCTTTTATTAAAGACCCACTATCCTTAACCAACTTCCACTATCCTTAACCAACTCCCAAAACCTTCTATAATTTTCACGCAACACCCTTTTGCTCAATCCTTTAAATTTCAATTTAAATTTAAATTTTGACATAACAAAATTTCCTCAAAAATTTTCTAACTCCCTATATTTTCGAAAATTTTTGCCAGCGTCTCCTTTGCGCGGCTAGCTCGGTACAACTCAAAAGGCCTCTACGGGCTCCCAAATTCTAAAAGAAAACAAAAACCAAGTGGCTACATCAAAAACCCAATCCAATTTCATACAGATATTTAAATACATACCTTTTTGTCGGGCAATTCACATTTATCATTTGGAATCAAATCCAATTTCCTTTTCCCTTTATAATACCTGCATATCTTACTTAGCAACAATATCTAATCATAACCCTTCACATCATTTTATACATTTCTTTACATAAGTTTGATACCCACTTCTATTCACATTAGTTTTCACTGTTTCATATTAATTCAACTTATCTTCGATTTCTAGTATTGAGTTTTATCTTTCATTTAAACTGATTCATATTAGTTTCATTTACTAGTTTACTTTAACTTCCAATTTTGAAATTGTTTTGTCGTTAACCAAAATTTTCCCAAAAATTTTCTAACTCCCAAAATTTTCGAAAATTTTGGCAGAGTCTCCTTTGTACGGAGGAGCTTTTGCAATTTGACAAGAGATATAAATATATATACATCGACCCATACGGTCGGAAAAAGCAAAAACAGTTCATATTTCCTATTTTTATTGCGTAGGCGTACCTTATTTAGCATTTTAAGCAAGCAGCTTATTTATTTTAGCATATATCTCATCCAAATCCAGCCAAACGGCCTTCATGTACCTGTACTTCCTCAATTTAAACATATAAGTACCATACATATGAAGTTTATAATATTTCTCTTGCTTAAACAACTACAACACATCAATTCTAAAAGAAATGCTTTCTAAATAACTTCTACAAGCACTTTATATGATTTCAAAACTAATTCCATTGTTTTCAACCAATTTATATGCAATTTCATTCAGTTTTAATGGTTTACTACTCAAGTGCTTACATTCAATTTATTTTAATCCAGTCAAGCTCAGATTCACTTCAATTGATTCAAAAAATCAATTATATTTGCTTCCACTAATTTATAGAATTTAATTAAATCTCGTTTTCGTTAAACGACAATTATTTCTACGCAATTTGATAATATCCATGTGAATAAATAATTACTTAAGCTTTATAACGAGTTCAAATTGATTCCAACTCAATTTTATTTAATTCAATTCCTTTTTAATTTATTCACAATCATTTTATTTAGCTCGACACATTCCATGCTTGTGTACTGCTACCATTCCCAAATTAATTTGAACCGAGCTTTTATTGAATGGCTTTTACCCTTATTCGAAGGCAAGTTTCCTTAAATTTTAACTTAAGTTACTTTACTTTAATTTATTCCAACATCAAACTTAAATTTACTTTTATTTGATTCTCATTTAACCAAATTCCATTAAATTCAGTAAGCCCATCCATTTTAATTTTAATTTTTAATTTGCTTACATAATTCGTTATTGAATTTATTTTATTAAGACAAGGCTATTCCCAATTTATTTCTATTCACTTGGATTCTGTTTTGTTGCAATTCAAACCATTTCTATTATAAATCACTTTCATTTCATTCGACAACATTTCTCATATATCCAATTTACTTGCAACTTCCATTAAATATTATTCAATCACCTTTGAATTTTATTTGTAATTCAAATCATCACCCTTTCAAGCCAACTTTTTTTTTTTTTTTACAATACCTCTTATTTAATTCATTACCAAATCCAAGTCGAATTCTATTTATAATTCGAATTCATTTCCAAACTTCCTTATCAACTTACAATCCATTTTAATTATCCGGGTTAAATTTTATTAACATACTCAATCAAACAATTATTTAGTGCATTAGCTTACTTCCAATTTTACCAAGATTCGATTTTATTACAAAAATCACATCATTTAAATTTTGCCTGAGTCCAATTTTATTTTATAATTCCAGTTTGGATTCCCCTTTATTTTCCCCAAAATTTCAACACTTTTATTTTTTTTCAATTTAGAAATGCTTTTAAATTCAGATAATATAATTAAAATAGCTTTTTATAAAATATTACTTATAACTTGATGTCGCAACCAGTCCATCCTTGTTCTCACAGAAATTCAATCATACGTTGATCAGGCGTAGGACTGAAAATCTATAAGTACTTGGTAAACCCATTTTCAACACCCAGTAAAATACTTCGAAAATAATTTTACTAAAAATATCGAAAACAGTTTTTGAAAATAGAGGAAATATCTTTAGTGAGGATGCTCTGGAAATCATCACACCCATTCCATGGTCACAGTTACACACCAGGGTTACGTTGCAGTCATAACAAAAGTCCATGTAACGGCAGGCTCTCCGCGGCACTCTCGATTACGCCATGCAACTCACACAACAGATCACAGTTACATCCAGGGTTACGTTGCAGTCACAACAAAAGTCCATGTAACTGCAGGCTATCCACGACCTCTGATCTCGCTATCAAAATGAAACTTCTCCACTCTTACATAGGTCGCAGTCTACTGAGATAAACTCAAACGTAGACTGTTGGCTCTCAGCGGCACACATGACTTTCGCAATGTTACCATAGGTCGCAGTTACATCCTGGGTTACGTTGCAGTCACAACAAAAGTCCATGTAACTGTTGGCTCTCCACGGCACACACGACTTACGCTATGGTAAACTCAACTCATAATCCTCAGGAACTAGTTTTGTCCGGACTCCTCACAGGATCAACTTTAGAACCCCCTTGGGCTCCAGGCAGCACCACCCAGTGGCACTCCTGAGAAGTTCATTTCAAGGGGGCGCCTTTTTCCCCAGAGCTATCATCAAAACACTTTATACTATACACATATAGTATCTTTCAAATCATGCACTTAGTATGAATTTCATCAAAGCTCCTTTACACAAAATCGATTATTCCAAAATCGATAATTCTCAAAATAGGGCTTTCCAAAACTCAATATTGATTTTTTCATAAATCAAAAGCCTTTCTCAAAATCCTCATAAGATCCTTTATATATATTCAGATATATATATATATATATATATATATATATTTAAAACGTTGTATCCTTACCTTCTTGTATAAAACACCTTTTATACTCTAAACACTTCTCAAAAACCATAGAAATATCCAATTTCCATCTTTATTCATTTTATATTTCTCAAAATATTCTTTCAGTTCAAAAGAACCATTTCATATTCCTTATTCACCTTTACATTAATCCCCATTTGGATTTATTACCTCAATTCTTATCCCAGTTGGGTATTTAATCAATAACAGTTTAAACTCCGATCAGTTATTTAGAAAATAGCTTGAAAATTTTGAAAAATAGATAAGTAGTTGAAAAATAATTATTAGTTTGCAAAATAGCTATTAACATAGTTAACTAATTGTAAAATAATTAAGGAAGGGTTAAATAGTTCCAAACATTGTAGATAATTGCAAAATGGTTGTAAAATAGAAATTAGTTTGTGAAATAGTTGAAAAATAGGAATTAGTTTAGAAAACAGTTGAAAAATGGTTAAATAGCTTCAAAAATAATCGTAAAACAAGTATATAAAATAATTTGGCTTTAAGAAAGAACGGTTGTATATATTTAATAGCTTAGAAAAATAAGTTTATATCAAAACAATTTATATTGAAAATAGTCAAGAGCCAACTATTCACTTCCCCAACAATTCAATTTAAATCTCCATTTAAATTGACCCAATTCCAATTCAAATAAATCCAAATTCCATTGGACTTGATTGATTTCCCAATTCAATCTTGATTCCTTCCCAAATTTAAATCAAATTCTAGTTGATTTTAATCCTGTTTAATTTTAATTATAATTCCATATTACTCCAATCAATTTGAATTATTATCAATTTTATCTTCCAGTTTGAAGCCAGTTCTTAAACAATTTTTAATTTGTAAACTCAATTATTCAAATTCTATTTTATTTATACAATACCATTCTCAATTGAAAGATTTTATCAACAATAGGATAATAACATCCAATTTATTCTAAAAACATACATCCATTTTCAATTTTTAAATCTCAAACCCGTTTTGAGATCACACAAATTCCCTATTCAAATCACCATTTAACTTTCCAAGTTAAATTCCAATTTAAAATAATTTGGTAGCAATTTCTCTTCTAGAAACTTGAAAATGAACATCGATGATGCTGCAGTCATCACCGACGTTATTTTCTAATGACCAAAAGAGTTCAATGCTTTTATCTCTTTAAAAACATTCCCAAATATTTTTGATTTCAAATCACCCTGATTACAAATTCAACACAACATAGCTTTTGAAATCACACTATTATTCCTCCAAAACCCTTGAAAGCCACTTTCAAATCCAAAGGAAAATTAAATTTTCCCAAAAATTCCAAATTTCCAATCCATCCAATTCATATTTAAACATTACTCTGGAATTTTCATCTTACTTTATTTTCAATTACTCTCGGAAATTCTATTTCAACTCTTAATCTCATTTATTATGAAGTTTATTTCAATTTATAATTTACATTCACAATCTATATTTCAAATTCTATTTGGTTATATAAGTTTGTTCTTCAACTTTGGTTATAAGTTTCAATTTGGTCCTTTTTATATTACTTCTCAACTTAATTCCAATAATTTAACAACCAATCTCCTAAATATTCATTAGAAGGAAATATTGCTTTATTTATCAAAATATATTGTTATATAAAACCATTTAAAATCTTTATAAGAAAATAACAAGTACGCTCTCATATATTTACACTCAACTCATTCTAGAGTACTACAGACTCTATTTAATGAGTAATCCCCACCAGAGCCAAGGTTCTCGCTTAACCTTCAGCTCTGATACCAAATGTAACGACCCGAAATTTTCTAACCCGAAAATTCCAGATAGTTATGAAAAAGAAGAAAGAGAAAGAAGAAGAAGAACAGAAACATCAACAACTCACATTCGCAACGGATAAAATATAATAATAAATAATAATAGTTTTCAAAAGAATACTATATATGCCGATTACATTTAATATACATCAGAGTTTCACATTATATACAGTCACTGAATATTTAAAATTATCATCACTAAGATTAACAATAATATAAATACAACGGAATACTCTATACGATATCGCCATCCAACTCGCCTTCTGAGCTCCAGAACGTACCTACCTGAAAATCTGTAATACTCGGTCTGACCCGAGCATTACACCAAAGTAACACCCGGGTCAGGCTGGAAACCAGCGTGAGTAAACCCAACTAATAGAATACCAAAGCAAACAACTTACATGAACCCAGGGTAACATATATCAGTGTAACCAATTCACAATTTGCTGTAGGCCATGCTTATTTTACATATAAATTTCTAAGTATCCAACTTAGATAAAATAATCCTATTTACTTAAATCATTCATTCCAGCCTATTGATTTCACAAAAACAATTTACAAAGTCACACTTGACAAAGACATAACTTATTTTCAGAATAAGTATTTTATGTGCCAAATTTTGGATTAAATAATCCGATTCATTTAAATTCATTCATTCAAACCTATCAATTTCTCATATCAATTTATAAGAAATTCAAAGTGGTTTCAGGTATCTTCCCAATACCCGATCCCGGCCTCCTCGAGTCTCATATCCTCCTAACCTAAGTTATCCAAATGAAATACACGACACTTCATATCAGAGATATCAACTCATTCAAAGCAACCAATACCAATCAATCACCCATAAGCAAAGCTTAATCACATACAAATCAATTCAGCTGATTCTAATTGAATTTCAATCCTCAATCACTTAGATTCCCGCATTAATTAATTCCAAATCAATAAATTAGTCAACTTTTCCATACCCATTCATCTTAATAATCAACCATGGATTAATTATCTTCCAATTCCATTTAAGTAATTTTCCTGAATTAATTTCACGATATTAATTATTCTTACCCTGAAATTAACTATCTATTTATATTCTTCATTTAATAAATCAATTTCTCCCTAATTTATCATCTTAATTAGTCTCTTGTTTACTTTCACTGTAATCATATTTTATTAACTTCATAAACAATTATTTATCCATTCATCAATGATTATTCTGAATCACTTACACTTAATTTATTAATGTAAGTTATTGATTAATTCAAACCCTTAATTACTAAATTAATTTACCCAAATCATTAAGTAATTGAATTAATTAGTTATCCATTTAATTACCCTACTAATTTAATGAATCATAAATCATTAAGTCCTTATTAATAATGAACACATTTTCGTATTTATGTCTTAAGTTTATAATAATTTTAAACCTCAAATATTCCGAGTCAACCCAATTTACTCGAGTAACAACCAAAACTAAATCACAAGATCATCAGTACACGTCCAAACAATTCAACTATTCATCCAATTTATTTAAATTTAACCATTTGAATTTAAATAAAATCCAACAGCGTGAGGTTTACTCACCTTTGCTTTTTATTTGCTATCCACTTCAACATTGCCTGGACATCCCATGATTTTAGACCTCTCTGCCCTCCTCCCCGAGTTCGGTCGAGCTCGTATGCCCCTGAATCAACTCGCGAATCCCACACCATCGAGAATCGCGGCCTCAAGCTCGCGCTTCACCACCACCACGTCTCCAGTTACTGCCTCGCGTGCATGCTCTCCACTCGTGGTCGCCTCCTCGCGAACCTCCATACGCCACACGCGACCTCGCTTAATGGTCGACCAACGACAATCGAACCAACGCGCGCATGGGCGCCTCCCTGAAATTGCCACAGAAATCGCCCCCTCCCCTTCGAACGAAAAATATTATGCGATGCCGCCTAGGTCGCGATTTGATTCTGCCCCCTCTTTTCTTTTTTCTTTTTTTTTATCAGGGACTGGAAATCGCGATTTGAACGAAGATTTGATTTGAACAGAAATTTCAGCCATGCCAATTCTCACGAGAAGTTTGTTGTTTAATTAATTATTTATTTTTTTCCAATGCGTTCGATTTCTTCTGCTTCTCGATTGAGAGAAGGACGGGAATAAGATATAGGTTGGAGGAAGCTTCCTGATTACGCCTATGTGTGTTAACAAAATATCTTTGACTTGTTGATTTTTTTTTGGTATAAGGCTTACGAAACGCCTCGATAAGTATAACGCGAAAATCCGAAACCCGAAACAAACATACCGACAGATGATTATAAGGTTTCACCATGTTTTGAATAAAATGGAACGTGCTCTGGAGGCTAGTTTGATCGTATGTGCTGGTTATAAAAGAAAACGATCAGATTTCAATTACATCGATAAAATAAATCTAAGCGTTTTGAGCTGCCATGGTCAAACGACAACTCCGATTGCTACGGAAATTGAGTTCCGATAATAACTAACTATTACGGATCCAATGGAACTGGTTTCGTCGAATTCCGAGACTGTGCCTCGGAAGGCTATTTTTAAATTCAATTTAAATGATATAGTATCAAAATTGAACAAACTTCCTTTAAATTAAATTCCAACTATTTTATTATCTTTAGTATCATCATTATAAATTTTATAAGTCTTCACATTATTTTAAACTGGCTTACAATTTCAGATTCAACAATTAACCCAATTTCAATTATTAAAATCAATATTTAAACTATATAATCCAATGATTTAATTATCAAGTAAATATTAATATCATGAATTCAAGTTAAAATTAACTTTTAAATATTTAAAATCGATTAATTATTCCAATTTAATTTGTTAAAATTTTCGGGTCATCACACTTATTTTGATTTGACTTACATAAGATCTTTTAGTCCTGACTCGAGTGTTTTTCTTTTTATTACGCTCGGGTCAGTCTGAGCTTTTTTAGTGTATTGAAGACCATTATATTTTGGAGGATGAAGACGGAGACGAGTCTACTATTTATTATTAATTATTCCACTACATCATGTGTTCCGCTGTATAATTTATTTATTTCTACTGTATGTATAACTCAGATTTGTATTGTAAAGGTGTAATCAAATGTTATTTGTAAAACAGCTTCATGAACTGTTTATTTGATTTTTATATTTTGTCATTCCGTTGTGAGATTCTGTGTTTTATCTTTCCTTCTTTTCTATTATTTTCTTATTTACCCCATTAACAGTCTTACCTTTTGAATGATTTTAGTTGACATGTGTGGTTTTTGTCGATTTAAATCGTCCAAAAGGATGGGATGTTACAGTTGGTATCAAAGCTTTGGTTTAGACATACCTTAGCCTGTTGGGGTTAACTCATTAGAGATAGGGTAGTAATACCCTAGAATGAGTTGTCTTAGTGTATATATGAGAGCGTGTATTTGTTAGTTTTATAAAGTGTTTTATATAAGTTTTGAAATGAATTTTTTTCCTAATATTATATGATATGCAGAGGATTAAATTTTTATAACTAATATAGTTATTTGTGTTTGATTTATGAAATGGTAATATTTAGTTATTATCAGTTATTGTTGATTAGTTGCGTTTTATCAGTTTAAAAGCATTGGCTAATTATTGTTGTTGTGAATTTTGTTGTTTTTGACCGTAGTTCAACTATTGAAAAACAAAATATTTGGATATTTTGGATAATCAAAACCTTCTGAATTAGTATGAATTTAATGTGAATTGATTATAAATAAAACCATGACTTGTAAATGGTATGAAATAAATGGATGTTATAATAAATGGTTATAAATAAAGTTGTGATAACTTTAAACCTGAACAATGTCTTATAAAAAGGAATTATGTTTTTATAATTTGGTTATAAACTTAAGGAAATTCCTTATGAAATGAGTTGGTAATAAATGTAATATTAAATGAGAAATATTACATGTGGAATGAATGTAATTTAAATTGAAGAGAAATATAAGCAATATTATGAGAATGAATAAATTAATGTTATATGTTAAATGGAGAAATTATGTGAAACAAATATTAAAGTATGAAATGATACTTTCATTAATCAATTAGATTAATAATGAATTTAGTTGAAGTATAATTGTGATGAATCAAATTGAAATAAATACATAAGTTGTGCGTATATTATTTTATTCGCATAATTAATTTGATCCGGATTTGAGTACATAAGTTTGAGGTGAATTACACCATTTCGCATTAGAATTTTTCATTCGATTCTTGATGGTGAATATTGATATGGATTTTTGGTTTGATTCTAGAGTTCTCTATCATAGTATATGGCTATGCAAGGAGAATGATGGTTTCTAGTCAAGAAACCGTATCGAAGTCCGCATTAGGGAAGTTGAATGGACAATACTAGTTCGAAAGCGAACTTGTGTGATCGAGCGAACGATCGAATGTAATGTTGCGAAATGATGACATGTGTACATCTTATATTCTAATATTATTGATATGCTTTGGCATTGAAATTGAAAGTTGTTGGGTTGGATATCTTTGTATTTTAAATTGGGATTTTCTTTTATGAAAAACTACTATTAATTCAAAACCATTTTTCAAACTACTTTCTTTTATTTTCCTTATACAAACTATTTTCTTTAATTTTTATTATAAAGACTATTTTACAAACTATTTTATTTTCAAACTATTACAAACTATTTTATCTACAAACTATTTTCCACAACCATTTTATATACCAAACTATTTCACAAAATGATTGTATATAAAAAAAAAGAACTATTCTAAATTCAAAACCTTTTGCAAAGAAAAAATGTTCAATTCCATATGGATCTTCATGCAGCGTAATTGATTTGCAAATTTTTTCTTATTCTTGCATAAGACAGACTTTATATAAGTATAAGGTGATTTTTAAAAATGTTGATTTTGGAAGGTTTTCGATCTGAAGAGATAAATCTTATATATAACGGAATTTATATAAGAATGATTTGATATATTTGAGACTATTGATTTTGGAAAATACTCTATCTGAAAATGAAACCTTATATATGATGGAATTTATATAAGTGCGATATTTGAAGCTATGATTCTGAATGGTGACTATATACGGTATGATATATTTTGAAATAAATGATATGGGAAGTACCTTCCATTGGACCCCTTTGGTGGGTCATTTGTTGGATCCCTTTGGTGGGTCATTTGTTGGATCCCTTCGGTGGGTCATTTATCGGATCCCTTTGGTGGGTCATTATCGGATCCCTTTGGTGGGTCACTTATTATATTCATTTGATATTATTGGATAGCGTAAATTGAGGGGTGAGATGCCTACAGCTACAATTGATTCCGCTGGGATAGCGGCATAACCATTGCGTAACTGCAATCCATGGGGGAACGTACTTTCCATATCTATTTTCAATGATTTTAAGTATTTTCATTGGGTGTTGAAACAGGTCAGCTAAGTACTTGGAGAATTCTAGCCATGCGTCTGATCAACGCATGGCCAGAGTCTGCAAGAACAAGGATAAACCTGTTAAAATATCGAGTTATAAAAATATTTTGATAAAGTATTATATAAAAGATATTTTGATCATTTTTCCTTTCTAAATACTTTAAAATGTTTAAATATTGTTTATTTATGTACAACATGGTTTAGTAGTAAATTATTAGTGTTCTAAATATTGTCAGAAGTTATTAATTAAATAAAACATTTTAAAGTTAATGATTATTGATTTATTAATGATGTTTAAAAGTATTTTGAGATTTAAAACTAATAAAATTTAAACATAATGGATTTAAGGTTTTCAATAGCTTCTTTTTAATATAAGTAATGATGTAAGTAATTGTTTTCAAATAATTTACATATATTTAAAAAGATGTTATTTAAAATTACCGAAATGGTATTAATAAATGAAGCAAGAAAATTTATAGAATTTTTTTTGGAAAGTATTAAAACATTAAAGATGATTGATTTGCAAATGAAGTTTTCAAATGAATTTTTTTTCTGTAATTTTTTTTATAAGTTTCTTTGAATGTATAATTTGAAGATATATTATATAAATGGAAAAAATGATTTGCGAAGTTTTAAATATACTTGGAAAATAAATTAGAATCTCAATTTTGGAAGTATGGTTTTAAATAATTACTTGATTTCGAAGTACTAGTAGTAAATTTATAGGTTTAGTTACTATTTGAATTTTGTATTAAACCATGATAAATGTTTTTCCCATGATTTGAATATTCATTTTAAACCAAGTGTGTAAAATTAATCATGAATCTATGAAAATTTATACTTTTATTTAGATATTTAGTGCAAGATTTGAGTATGCTTATTAGTTTCAGTTTAATAATCTAGAGTTTATACTTATTTTGGAATATTGAGTCTAATAAATTATCAGATTTAAGGAACTTTATTTTTAAAATCTTATCATAGTGTTTTAATATAAATTTTGATACAAATTTCTAACATTGTTTAAACTTTGGGAAAGTCCTTGCATAATGCTATAAAGATGTTTTAAATTTATCTTATATTCCTACTAAGTGAATGAGGTTAAATGTTTTAATTGAATTTTTAGATATATTGAAGTATTTCTTTTCTCTTCAAGGGCGAACACCAAAAACTTAAATTTTTATTCTATAACTAAATTAATGTATAAAATTAAGTAAGGCTGTAGAAGCTTAAGTAATATTTTGTGAAATGATTCATTAATGGCTTAAATCTTTAATGGAAAAAAAATTATGTAAGTGATTGGCCTTTATATTAATAATAATTAAATAAATAAATAAGAATGGAATTTTACGAATAAAATATATTAGAAATTAGAAATTTGTAACTTGTAAATCAAAGATATAAAAATTTAGAATATGTAATCATTGAATATTTTGTTAACTAACATGAATAAAATAAACTTGTATAACACTCAATTACATTCTTAAAACACATATATTTACCAAAAATGTTTAGTAAGTTGAAATGTTAATAGAATATGTAATGGAATATTATACATGTAAAACTTAAGTAATGGAAGCGTTCAATGAAATTATTTCTAATAAGAATTTTGATGAACAAGAAATGTTATGTATGTAAGTTAATATTGTGAAATAATTTATATATGTACATGTAAGAAAAAGAAAATATGAGAAAAAAAGAATAGCAATGATGTAAAAAAAAAGAAACCAATTGAATAAACTTAAATATTGTGTTGAAATTATTGGTTATTTTGGCTTTTGAGATGATAGGAAAGGATACTTCTAACTCTATAAGGATGTATAGATAATATATCAAGTATTTATCTAAGGCTATTGAGCATAGGGTACACTTAATAGTCTATTCATCTTGTACGACTAAAAATGTATGAACCTGAACAAATCATCAGTTTGGTTGCTATGGACATATGTGTGACGACCCAAACTCGATGTCCAATAAACGACATCAAATTCGCATCGCCGGAGCTTATAACAACAATTAGATGAATATAAAACAGCGGAACAGAATCAATATCATAAATAACATCACTGTTACAACATCAACATAATAACCATACTACAACAGAGTATATAACACATATACCATAATCTCTAAATACAACATCATGATAATACAACAGTGAACATATATCCAAAAAGTCCTCAAATGAAAGAGGTGATAACGAACTCCCAAAAGCTAAACCTGAAGTCTCCAAAAGCTCCTAATATATCTCCAAGATAAGAGCTCAAAATACTGCTACTCCAAAATATAGAAACCTGCTACTAGGCTGCCCGTGTGGAAATAATGGGCACCCAGAGTTTAGGAAAGAAAACAATAAACTCCGGATCAGTCATGGGACTGATATGAGTAAACAAAAACAGTTGCATTTAAATAAAACAAGATTTATAAAAGAATTTTCGGAATGCTTTTAAAAATGGAACTACCATAAGACCTCCCGCCACACACACAATGCAAACGCAGAATTGGAGGAGATTTCTTCTTATGACAGTTAAATATGCTTGATACGAGAAAAGAATTCTTTGATATTATTACTAGTGCATAGTGAAGTAAATCATTTCGAAAATAGAATATTAATTTTAGCCAACATACGACCATTATCGTATGCCTACTATAGCTACCATCTAAACAGTGGTGGCCACCATAAGTAAATGGCAGGTTCTACAACTAAAACCTTACAGGGTTTCGTATTTGGAATTGGATTTCCAACAAATGGTCAGGCCAAGGAACTTCCCATTGCCACATGAGAATGCCTCTGGATGGACATCCCCGAGAACCAAACCGGATCTCTACCAACACAAGGCCGGGTTACTCTTAACTGAGTAACAACTGACCGAATATGCCATCCCCCGGTCCTTTGGGACCTTTATCCGAGAGCTCTCTAATCAATTCACACAATCATAAAAACAAAGTGTTTCAACATGAGTAAGTATCTGGGCTCCATACCATGATACCACCCTTTTCCAGAAGGAGATGCACATATCCTAAAGGGTGCTACCCCTCATAACCTTGCTGCATCTTTCCTGTTTTGACCATTTCCGGGATGTGAGGCTCGACGAATTCACGTCCACAAAAACATACTTTATACAAAAGCCATGTTTTGGGTCAACAAATGATCAACACAATGATCACTAAGATAGACGATCAAATAAATGATCCTATCACAAATAATCAACACAATGATCATTTCAGCATCACTCAGCATGTCACATTACCAAATTGGGAATATATCGCTGATAACTTCAACTATATAACCTTTGAGCTCGTACGTCTCAAAGAAGGGTGTTAAGCAAAGAATAAATTCTCCGCCACCAACAGAAATATATTTGAAAGAAATCGGCTTTATATCTCAACTTGTAATGTCAGACATACAATCCATACAAGTTTGTTCCGGGATCGAAGAAAACCGAAGGCACTTACAAAGAAGTCCTTGCAATCCGGATATTCACAATCCTGATCGGATTCACCATCACATATGGAGAACTCTATACCGGAGCAACTCGGTGCAGAGTCAATCGACAGGTCATCCTATCGCTCTCGCAAATACCCGGTCTTCAACACCGGTTCTTCAAATGCTATCCAATTCGACGTATCACTATTCGGAATGGGTTATACGACACAAGGGTCGTCTCCCGGTTAAACCGAATAGTGAGCGTTAATTTAAAAACAATGTGGATGTCATTCATAATAATTCACAGGTTCGATGTGGGTTTCGGATAACAAACTGAAATCCGATTCCCTGTCGCATCGAAGTTTAAATGCCGTTTTACAGACAACAGGGTTTTCACATCAATACAGAACGAATCACAATCACAGTGCAATAACATGGCAATATCATCATACAGAATTTCGAACAGAACAGAGATATCAATGTAAATTAACAACAGTAGTTAATTACTTTCCAATGTGATTTAAATACATGTGCCACTAAATTAATTAAATTCAATGATAAGAATTTGGATAAATAAATTAAATTTTGATTACTCAATTTATTGTTTCAAAATTTACAAATTCTTACTTACAAATTTATTTAAACACTTAATTTGTTCATCAATCAATTTAATTACAAGTTTGTAAATCATTCTTAAAATTTAAAATCATTGATTTATGACAATTATTTACTTTAATTATCATTTTAAACTACAATTCAATTAGATCTCAATTGAATATATTGATTTATTATTCCTTAATAAATTATTTTAATGTAACTATCAATTTTGAATCAATCAATTTAAATTATCAACTTAATGATTTTTAAATTTACAACTTTAATTTTAATTGCTTTTATTTATTTAATATTATTAATTAAAAAGTAATTTTAAATCATAAATTATTTAATTATAGAGTTAACAAAATTCTAAAACATTGTTAATTAATTTAACTCAAAATAAGTCAACAAATCCACTTTTGTTTAACTTGCCAATGCCAAAGTCTTATGTAACATTTGTTAACTTGAAATTTGGGCTTAGCCCAAACACGCAAGCAAGCCCATTTAAACAAAGTTCTTCAGCCTTTCTTCCCTGTGTCATCTCCTTTACCTCTCGTTCTCTCTTCTCTTTTTTTTATTTTTTTTATTTTACTTTATGCTGAAGTAACTAAATCACGGTCCAAACCAATTGGAACAGATCGATTTAATATACACGAGCCCGAAGCGACAACCCAATCCTTTCGAGAACGACTCGAAGACAAATTAGAGTTCCTCCGATACTTCATCCCCTTCTCAAGTCAGACGTGCACGTGCACGTGTCCCAACGCCACCGCCCTCAGATGATCGTCGCGATGATGCTCCACGACCCCACGAACTCCCTCGAACACAAAATCGTACCCAGTTTCCATGGAAACCCATTGAGTCGAAATCGAGCTAAAAACTCGATCAAACATTGTAGCCTTTGCCATAACTTTGCCCCTCCCCATCGCCTCCGCTCTCGAAACCACCAGCCACCTTCACCGAAACCGCTTCACACCTTCCCACTGCCTTTCCCCCACTCGCGATCCCTTCCGATGATCACCTGAGGACCCGCGAACCCCAAAAACATCACATGAACTGAAGCACCATTAAACCCTAAATCTAACTCGTACTCCCAATTCACGCTATAGAAAAATAAATTTGTATTTTTCCCAACATTCCTGAGTATTAAACTAGCTCCATGCGAAATTGCAGCATTCAAGAATCTTTCGATCATCAGGAATCGATTTAAAAGCAACTTTTGTTATAATATGAACTGCTCCTAAATTACTGAATTAAAAATCATCATCACTATTTTGAAAATCATATTTTCATATGTTCGTTCAAATTATAACATCAATTCCATGATTTAAAATGCTTGAATTTAACTTATAATCTTGTTTTTACTGTAATATTCATATTACAGAGCCAAAGTTTTTATTTCAAGCTTAAAAATTTAAACTGTGAGTCAAGTATGCACACAACCTATTTTGTTTTTAAGTATCCTAAGTTAAATGAAGTTCATTTGAAAATAATCTTTTTTTTTTTTTTTTTACTAGCTCTGAGATATGAACATTAAAGAACGGAGCATACTTATGTTTTCCAGTAACACAGAACAATATGCAGAGCAATAATTTTTGTTTATATATAACAACACACATATTCATGGATTAAGTATTTATATTTCAAATAAATATAGGTTTTACTCACTTGAATAATATAGAAACAGAGAATACTTTTGTTTCTTTTTAACTGCAGTTTGCTCCTTCTTCCCTGGTTTGGTTTTTTAACTTCTTTTTACTTTCTGTTTTAATCACCTGAATGCCTTTGGAATTTATGAAATATGATGTTTTATCTTTTTTTTTTCAGGTTTGCAGAAGTTTGTGGAATGAAATAACTAAGGCCATTGATGTTCCTTTATAACAGATTTTTTTACTGAAGTTTATTAAAACAAGTACAGGTTAAACATGCTGGAAGTAAAGCATTGAATGCAGGTATGTTCTTTGTAGATGCTTGCATTTAATGAAAGTATGTAGTGTTTCATGCTTGTATATTTTCAGCATGCTATTTGATTTGTTTTATATTTTAATAATGTAAGAGTTTGTTTTACTTTATTTTATTTCTTTTGCTTACCCCTTTTAGTTTACTGGTTTGTACATTTTCTTTTTGCAAGTTGTTTAGTTACATTGTTAATTTAAGCATGTTATGTTTTTTTCTTACTGTTTTGTTATCTTGCTTGTTTATTTGTTCATTTATTTATTTGTTTATTCTTTTGTTTAACTATTTGTTTGTTTATTTGTTTGTTTGTTTAGATTATGATTATGTTATTTAAATTTTATAATTTCATCATAACTTACTTTAACAAATTTTAAATTCTATTAAAAGATCATCTATCAATATCTCTTTTTATTTAATCCTATATTAATGTGTAATATTAATATCAACAATATTAAATTTACATTAAATTTTTACTTGTTAGATCCCAAAGTTCAAACAATTTATCAAATTTTAAATTTCAAAAATTTCGGGATGTTACAACATCCCCTCCTTAAGAAAATTTCGTCCTCGAAATTAAAAGAAAGAGAACGTAAACAAATAATATAAGAATTTAGAAATAAGGAAATGACTTACAGATTTAAGTCGAGATGTCAATTCTGCATTTGGGATACGATTTCTTCATATTATCTTCGGTCTCCCAAGTACAGTCCTTTGGATCGCCACTCCATTGTACTTTGACCAGCCTCACAATCTTGTTCCTCAATCGCTTCTCATCACGATCTACAATCTTTATCAGTTCCCTTCTAACTACCAAGTTGGGAGTGATTTCAAGATCCTGCTGAGCAGCTTCTTCAATAATATCATCTGGATTGTGCACATATTTCCGAAGATTAGAAATATGGAACACATCATGTACGCCAAATAACCAGTTGGGTAACTGCACTCTATATGCTAGAGAACCAATCCTTTCCAGAATAGGAAAAGGACCAATATAACGCGGTGCTAACTTTCCAGTTTTCCCAAATCTCAACACTCCCCGCATCGGAGATACTTTCAGAAATACAGAATCTCCAACTTGAAATTCCAAAATTCTCCTTCGACGGTCATAATAGCTCTTCTGACGACTTTGGGCAGTTAATAACTTCTTTCGAATAAATTCTACCTTCTCAGTGGCTTCTTTTATCATATCTGGTCCAAGAACAAGTCTATCACCTGATTCGATCCAACATGTAGGTGATCGACACGGACGACCATATAAAGCTTCGAAAGGAGCCATTTCTAAACTGGCTTGATAGCTGTTATTATATGAGAATTCAACCAGATGCAAATGGTCTTCCCAAGAACCACCAAAATCATGAACACAAGCACGCAGTAGGTCTTCTAAAACTCGGTTAACCCTCTCAGTCTGTCCATCAGATTGCGGATGGTAAGCAGTACTGAAATTTAATTTCGTTCCTAAAGCGTCTTGAAATGCTTCCCAAAATCTACAAGTGAAGATCGGATCACGATCACTCACTATACTGCTGGGAATACCATGGAGGGGAACAATTTCCTTTATATAAATACCTGCCAAGCTTGCCGCAGTACGAGTGGATTTAACTGGAATGAAATGGGCATTCTTGGTTAGACGATCCACAATAACCCAAATCGCTTCATTGCCTTTCCTGGTACGAGGCAATCCATCGATGAAATCCATCGATACTTGATCCCACTTCCATTTCGGTACTTCTAAAGGTTGAAGTAAACCGGCCACTTTCCTTTGGTCGCTCTTGATCTGCTGACAAGTAAAACAACGACTTACATAAATAGATATGTCTCTCTTCATCGTTTTCCACCAGAATGTCCTTTTAACATCACGATACATTTTGTTGACTCCGGGATGGATGTTAAATTTGGATTTGTGGCATTCGTTCAATACTTCACGTTTCAGTTCTGGAATGTCAGGGACACAAATTCTGCCTTTCATCCTTATAACTTCTCTATTATCTAATTCAAAAGTAGTATCCTCTCCTCGATCTATTCTTCTACGCATTTCTCGAAGAAACTTGTCTTCCGTTTGCCTGCTCGCGATTTTCTTAAGAAGAGTAGGAGTAATAACAAGATAAGCAAGAACAGCATAACTTCTGCTCAAAGCGTCTGCAACTACATTGGCCTTTCCGGGTGTATACAGAATATCCAAGTCATAAGATGCCAGAAACTCCAACCAACGTTGTTGTCGCAGATTCAGATCCTTCTGGGAGAAAAGATATTTCAAGTTTTTATGATCGGTGAATAATTCGAATTTTTCACCTATAACAAAGAGAGTTTATTAAGTATATTTCTTTAGCTAATTTCGCAAATTATTTAGAAAGCTGAAAAGATTCTTACCCAGAAGATAATGTCGCCATATTTTCAAAGCGAAAACAACAGCCAAAAGTTCCAAATCGTGCGTTGGGTAGTTCTTCTCATGCGGACGTAATTGTCTACCCGCGTAGGCAACTACCTTTCCATTTTGCATTAATACTGCACCTACCCCTTCACCACTTGCATCAGTATAGACAGATAAGCCTTGGTTCCCGTTAACAAGAGTGAGAACAGGAGCAGTGGTTAATCTCTTTTTCAACTCTTGAAAAGCTTCCTCACATTTTGAAGTCCAATCAAATTCTACACCTTTCATTGTTAGCTTAGTCAATGGGCTAGCCAACTTAGAAAAATCTTGAACGAATTTCCGGTAATAGCCTGCTAAACCCAAAAAGCTTCGAACTTCTTTTGGAGTAGTGGGTTGTTTCCAATCAAGAATAGCGGAAATTTTGCTAGGATCTACTGAAATTCCTTCTTCATTAACAATATGGCCAAGGAATTTGACTTCATTGACCCAGAAATGGCATTTGGAAAATTTCGCATATAGAACATTTCTCCTCAAAATTTCTAAGACAATTCTAAGATGCTCGGCATGCTCATCTTTAGTTTTGGAAAAAATTAAGATGTCATCAATGAATACAAGCACAAATTTATTTAAAACTTCCCGAAACACACGAGTCATGAGATCTACGAAGTAAGCTGGAGCATTGGTTAGTCCGAAAGGCATAACTAACCATTCATAGAACATATTAGGACCTCTGAAAGCGGTCAGATGTACACAATCTTCGGCGATTCGTAATTGATGGAATCCTTGGGCTAGATCCATTTTTGAAAAGAAACGAGCGCCGTGCAACTGATCAAATAAATCATCAATCCTGGGCAGTGGAAATTTATTCTTGAGAGTTTGTTTATTTAGATCGCGGTAATCTACACACAATCTCAAGGATCCGTCTGATTTGGCAACAAATACGACGGCTGAGCCCCATTCAGAAACACTGGGTCGAATTAATCCTTTTGCTCGTAGCTCATCAGTTTGATAAACTAATTCAATCTTTTCCCTAGGTGCCATCCTGCGACTTGCGTGAACAACAGGACGAGTATTAGGTACAAGATCGATTCGGAATTCTATTTCTCGATGAGGAGGTAAAGATTTCACTTCTTCAAATACGTCAGAAAAATCCCGAACAACAGGTATAGACTGCAAAGTGGGTTCAAGATTTCCCAATGTATATATCAATCTGTTGCTCCTTGGACTTGGATTCTCACAAGAGATTTCAATAAAATTTCCAAGACTTGTTTTGATCAAAACTGTCCGATTACTACACTCCAATCTAGCATCGTATCTCGTTAACCAGTTCATACCGAGTAAGATTTCAAATTCATCAAATTCGAGGACATACAGGTTGATAGGAAATTTATAGCTAGCATATGAAATAGGAACTCTCTTACAATATGAACTAAGATTTGCGGGACCTCCAACCGGATTTTTCACGCAAATAAGATCGTCAGCAAATTTAGTTTCAAGTCCTAGTTCATTTACGGTTTGTTGGGAAATAAAGCTATGTGAAGCTCCCGTATCAAATAAAGCTCTAACAGTTCTATTATTAATAGTAAGGTTACCTTCCAAAACACTTTTCCCTTTGTCAGCTTTTGAAGATGAGGGGTCCTCCTTTATTGCATAGACTTTTGCGACCTGCGCTGGCCTCATCACTGGGCAATCTTTAACTAAATGTCTCGGTTTATGACAATTGTAACATTCTCTAGCTGGTCTCTTCGGTTTTGGACAGTGACTTGAATAGTGGCCTTTCTCTTTGCAGTTGTAACAAGTGACATTTTCTGCTGCGCTTCCCTGAATATTCCTCTTCTTCTCATTGCCTTGCCAAGGTTTCTTGCCTCCGAATTTACGCTTTTTATAATTCTGACTACCTGAATTACCTTTCTCCACAGTCGCTTCCTGTATATCAAGAGTAGCGTACCTGTAACCCATATCTACTAAATCTGAGAAAGATTCTTTAACATGACCCGTCATTCTTCCATGATATTTCTGGTTCATTCCTCGGATAAACCTTTCGTTTTTCTTCAGAGGTGTATTTAGCAATTCCGGACCAAACCGAGATAGTTCACTGAATTTATTCAAATATTCTTCAAACGACAAACTTCCTTGTTTCAAATCCAGAAATTCCTGATACATTCTAGAAACACCCGCTGATGGCATGTAACGTTTCTCAAACACTTCTTTAAAACGATCCCAAGTGAATTCTTCCTCGGGTTCATCTACAATGATGGTTTCCCACCAAGCTGAAGCTTCTCCTTGGAGTTGCCAAGAAGCTATAAGTCTTTTCTGCTCATCCTGCAATTTTAGTCCTTTAAAAATCTTTTCACACGATCTTACCCAAGCTTGAGCGTCAATAATTGACTCTTTGCCAATAAATGGTTTTCCACCAAGCTTTTCAAACTTCTTATATAATTCAGCCAAGTCCGGCTGCTGCTGAATTTCTATTACTGCTTCTGCAGCTGCGGGAATTTGATTTGGTACTGCAGCATTGCCTTGACCCCTCACTCTTCCTCTGCGTCCACTCATTTTCACTATCTGAGATTAGTAAGAAAATTGATTTAGATATGCAGACGAAATATCTTAAGGAATATCAGCAGTAAAAATAACAGACTAAGAAAATTTTAAAGTTTCAATTTTTATTATACTCATTCTAGGGTATACTTCACCCTATCTCTAATGAGCCATCTAATGTGTTATACTCCGTAGCTAAAGTTCTTACTCAACCAACAGCTCTGATACCACTTTGTGACGACCCAAACTCGATGTCCAATAAACGACATCAAATTCGCATCACCGGAGCTTATAACAACAATTAGATGAATATAAAACAGCGGAACAGAATCAATATCATAAATAACATCACTGTTACAACATCAACATAATAACCATACTACAACAGAGTATATAATACATATACCATAATCTCTAAATACAACATCATGATAATACAACAGTGAACATATATCCAAAAAGTCCTCAAATGAAAGAGGTGATAACGAACTCCCAAAAGCTAAACCTGAAGTCTCCAAAAGCTCCTAATATATCTCCAAGATAAGAGCTCAAAATACTGCTACTCCAAAATATAGAAACCTGCTACTAGGCTGCCCGTGTGGAAATAATGGGCACCCAGAGTTTAGGAAAGAAAACAATAAACTCCGGATCAGTCATGGGACTGGTATGAGTAAACAAAAACAGTTGCATTTAAATAAAACAAGATTTATAAAAGAATTTTCGGAATGCTTTTAAAAATGGAACTACCATAAGACCTCCCGCCACACACACAATGCAAACGCAGAATTGGAGGAGATTTCTTCTTATGACAGTTAAATATGCTTGATACGAGAAAAGAATTCTTTGATATTATTACTAGTGCATAGTGAAGTAAATCATTTCGAAAATAGAATATTAATTTTAGCCAACATACGACCATTATCGTATGCCTACTATAGCTACCATCTAAACACTGGTGACCACCATAAGTAAATGGCAGGTTCTACAACTAAAACCTTACAGGGTTTCGTATTGGGAATTGGATTTCCAACAAATGGTCAGGCCAAGGAACTTCCCATTGCCACATGAGAATGCCTCTGGATGGACATCCCCGAGAACCAAACCGGATCTCTACCAACACAAGGCCGGGTTACTCCTAACTGAGTAACAACTGACCGAATATGCCATCCCCCGGTCCTTTGGGACCTTTATCCGAGAGCTCTCTAATCAATTCACACAATCATAAAAACAAAGTGTTTCAACATGAGTAAGTATCTGGGATCCATACCATGATACCACCCTTTTCCAGAAGGAGATGCACATATCCTAAAGGGTGCTACCCCTCATAACCTTGCTGCATCTTTCCTGTTTTGACCATTTCCGGGATGTGAGGCTCGACGAATTCACGTCCACAAAAACATACTTTATACAAAAGCCATGTTTTGGGTCAACAAATGATCAACACAATGATCACTAAGATAGACGATCAAATAAATGATCCTATCACAAATAATCAACACAATGATCATTTCAGCATCACTCAGCATGTCACATTACCAAATTGGGAATATATCGCTGATAACTTCAACTATATAACCTTTGAGCTCGTACGTCTCAAAGAAGGGTGTTAAGCAAAGAATAAATTCTCCGCCACCAACAGAAATATATCTGAAAGAAATCGGCTTTATATCTCAACTTGTAATGTCAGACATACAATCCATACAAGTCTGTTCCGGGATCGAACAAAACCGAAGGCACTTACAAAGAAGTCCTTGCAATCCGGATATTCACAATCCTGATCGGATTCACCATCACATATGGAGAACTCTATACCGGAGCAACTCGGTGCAGAGTCAATCGACAGGTCATCCTATCGCTCTCGCAAATACCCGGTCTTCAACACCGGTTCTTCAAATGCTATCCAATTCGACGTATCACTATTCGGAATGGGTTATACGACACAAAGGTCGTCTCCCGGTTAAACCGAATAGTGAGCGTTAATTTAAAAACAATGTGGATGTCATTCATAATAATTCACAGGTTCGATGTGGGTTTCGGATAACAAACTGAAATCTGATTCCCTGTCGCATCGAAGTTTAAATGCCGTTTTACAGACAACAGGGTTTTCACATCAATACAGAACGAATCACAATCACAGTGCAATAACATGGCAATATCATCATACAGAATTTCGAACAGAACAGAGATATCAATGTAAATTAACAACAGTAGTTAATTACTTTCCAATGTGATTTAAATACATGTGCCACTAAATTAATTAAATTCAATGATAAGAATTTGGATAAATAAATTAAATTTTGATTACTCAATTTATTGTTTCAAAATTTACAAATTCTTACTTACAAATTTATTTAAACACTTAATTTGTTCATCAATCAATTTAATTACAAGTTTGTAAATCATTCTTAAAATTTAAAATCATTGATTTATGACAATTATTTACTTTAATTATCATTTTAAACTACAATTCAATTAGATCTCAATTGAATATATTGATTTATTATTCCTTAATAAATTATTTTAATGTAACTATCAATTTTGAATCAATCAATTTAAATTATCAACTTAATGATTTTTAAATTTACAACTAATTTTAATTGCTTTTATTTATTTAATATTATTAATTAAAAAGTAATTTTAAATCATAAATTATTTAATTATAGAGTTAACAAAATTCTAAAACATTGTTAATTAATTTAACTCAAAATAAGTCAACAAATCCACTTTTGTTTAACTTGCCAATGCCAAAGTCTTATGTAACATTTGTTAACTTGAAATTTGGGCTTAGCCCAAACACGCAAGCAAGCCCATTTAAACAAAGTTCTTCAGCCTTTCTTCCCTGTGTCATCTCCTTTACCTCTCGTTCTCTCTTCTCTTTTTTTTTTATTTTACTTTATGCTGAAGTAACTAAATCACGGTCCAAACCAATTGGAACAGATCGATTTAATATACACGAGCCCGAAGCGACAACCCAATCCTTTCGAGAACGACTCGAAGACAAATTAGAGTTCCTCCGATACTTCATCCCCTTCTCAAGTCAGACGTGCACGTGCACGTGTCCCAACGCCACCGCCTTCAGATGATCATCGCGATGATGCTCCACGACCCCACGAACTCCCTCGAACACAAAATCGTACCCAGTTTCCATGGAAACCCATTGAGTCGAAATCGAGCTAAAAACTCGATCAAACATTGTAGCCTTTTCCAGAACTTTGCCCCTCCCCATCGCCTCCGCTCTCGAAACCACCAGCCACCTTCACCGAAACCGCTTCACACCTTCCCACTGCCTTTCCCCCACTCGTGATCCCTTCCGATGATCACCTGAGGACCCGCGAACCCCAAAAACATCACATGAACTGAAGCACCATTAAACCCTAAATCTAACTCGTGCTCCCAATTCACGCTATAGAAAAATAAATTTGTATTTTTCCCAACATTCTTGAGTATTAAACTAGCTCCATGCGAAATTGCAGCATTCAAGAATCTTTCGATCATCAGGAATCGATTTAAAAGCAACTTTTGTTATAATATGAACTGCTCCTAAATTACTGAATTAAAAATCATCATCACTGTTTTGAAAATCATATTTTCATATGTTCGTTCAAATTATAACATCAATTCCATGATTTAAAATGCTTGAATTTAACTTATAATCTTGTTTTTACTGTAATATTCATATTACAGAGCCAAAGTTTTTATTTCAAGCTTAAAAATTTAAACTGTGAGTCAAGTATGCACACAACCTATTTTGTTTTTAAGTATCCTAAGTTAAATGAAGTTCATTTGAAAATAATCTTTTTTTTTTTTTACTAGCTCTGAGATGTGAACATTAAAGAACAGAGCATACTTATGTTTTCCAGTAACACAGAACAATATGCAGAGCAATAATTTTTGTTTATATATAACAACACACATATTCATGGATTAAGTATTTATATTTCAAATAAATATAGGTTTTACTCACTTGAATAATATAGAAACAGAGAATACTTTTGTTTCTTTTTAACTGCAGTTTGCTCCTTCTTCCCTGGTTTGGTTTTTTAACTTCTTTTTACTTTCTGTTTTAATCACCTGAATGCCTTTGGAATTTATGAAATATGATGTTTTATCTTTTTTTTTTCAAGTTTGCAGAAGTTTGTGGAATGAAATAACTAAGGCCATTGATGTTCCTTTATAACAGATTTTTTTACTGAAGTTTATTAAAACAAGTACAGGTTAAACATGCTGGAAGTAAAGCATTGAATGCAGGTATGTTCTTTGTAGATGCTTGCATTTAATGAAAGTATGTAGTGTTTCATGCTTGTATATTTTCAGCATGCTATTTGATTTGTTTTATATTTTAATAATGTAAGAGTTTGTTTTACTTTATTTTATTTCTTTTGCTTACCCCTTTTAGTTTACTGGTTTGTACATTTTCTTTTTGCAAGTTGTTTAGTTACATTGTTAATTTAAGCATGTTATGTTTTTTTCTTACTGTTTTGTTATCTTGCTTGTTTATTTGTTCATTTATTTATTTGTTTATTCTTTTGTTTAACTATTTGTTTGTTTATTTGTTTGTTTGTTTAGATTATGATTATGTTATTTAAATTTTATAATTTCATCATAACTTACTTTAACAAATTTTAAATTCTATTAAAAGATCATCTATCAATATCTCTTTTTATTTAATCCTATATTAATGTGTAATATTAATATCAACAATATTAAATTTACATTAAATTTTTACTTGTTATATCCCAAAGTTCAAACAATTTATCAAATTTTAAATTTCAAAAATTTCGGGATGTTACAATATGATTGATTCCTTTGTTACATATGATGGTCATGTTGTTTGTTTGCATGTGACTATTATTATATTGTGTTGATTTGTTTGTTATTAACTGAAGCAACTTAAATAAATCTCTTTTCACGTATTATTAACTTCTTTGGATTTTACAAGTGAAGTACAAGTTTATGGAAATAATAGCTACTGCTTTTGGTTTCATAAATTAAGCGTTCTTTTCCTGACTAATAGGTATATTTTTGGATTACAGGTTTCTAGCAATATTATATTGTTTCCCATGGTTTGGGATGTTTATTTTTTTAATATGATATATATATATGATGATTATTGATATTATTATTTCTCCGCGACCTCTCCGTACAAAGGAGATTCTGCCGAAATTTTTCGTAAATTATAGACTTAGAAATTTTGTGAAAAGTGAAATATTTTCAAACTTTGGTAGACTTGAATATGAAGAATTACTTGTAATTAATTGTATATTCTATTTAAATTAATTAGTTGTGAAAATTAATTGTTTATAAATTAAATACTTTGAATAAAATATAATGATTCCTTATTTTCTCCTTTTCCTAATTTCCTCCTTTTCCCTTTTCGAGAACGAAAAGTTTTGAGTGGGGGGAGTGTAACGATCCATAATTTTCGATAATTAAACTATTAATTAAATAATATTTTATAATTTTATATTGAAATAAAACTAAAAAAAATTGATGTTACAAGGAGAAGAATAACTAGAATGTAATGTTAGTAATGTTAATATAAGGTAATTGCTAACTATTTTAATCTAATTTCCAATTAATTGAAGTGACTTTAAGGTTATAATTAGTTATAACTAAAAATAAGGAAATACATTGAACGTTGAAATTATATGTAATCAATTAGAATTGGCTAATATTGAATATGAAATCAGTTGTGTTGTCTGAACGCTACTGATAAATATTTAAAGTAATTTCAAACTAATTGAAATACATTGTAGGTTGACTTGGTTATGATTGTAAATAATGAAATAAATTAAATGATGTAGATGGTGAACTTGTATGTAATTAATTGAAATAGGTTAATATTGAATATAAAACCTTTTTGGGTAAGCAAATTATAACCCTTGGTTGTAAAGAATAAGATAAGGGGTATGAATTATTATTATAAACGATTGTATTAACTATTTTCTCATTAATTTATCGTTTTAATATTGAATGGGTAATTAATTGAATTAAGGCAATTGAATGTTGGGTTTAATGTTGGAATTGTATGTTAGTGATTAAAATAATTGTAACGTTATTTGATGATAAGTTGAAATAAGGAAATGAATTAAATGTTATATAAAAGGGGAAATTATATGAAATTAATGGAAAATTGAGTATGATCAGGATTGTGTAAGTAGTCATAGCATTTGTTGTTAATAATAATCTTGTAAATGCTATTAAGTAAGTAAAAGGTAACATTTGTCATTCATCACCTATTTATTTAATCCATTGAAATTAAATTGAAAATCAATTGCAGTTAATCTAATTACCTACTACAGTTAATATGAACTAAAGTGATAAATATAGAAGATTGAGGTAATGAAATGGTAAACCAACGTTAAGTATATATATAATATGATAATTGATTGAATAATAAGATAAAAAAAACAAAATAAGTATATGTTGGAATTTAAATTAATTACTAAATTTATTGCCCTTAATTTGACTTGGAATCTTCTAATAAAAGGGAAAGAGAATTTATTTGAAATTAATGGCGTTTAATGAAAGAAATGTACGTTTGTTATAATCCGTTATAAGTGTAATTTTGAAATTAATGACAATTATGTCGATTTGGGATCTTTCAATTAAAAAAAAAAGAAACATTAATATTAATTTTTGGATAAAATGAAAGAAACATAAATTATTGTAAAAAAATTAAAAAGAACATTTTAATGAAAATAAAACGAACATTTTCATTTTGAAGGTAAAAATAATTCTATATAAAGAAGAAAAAATGAATTTTAAAACAATATTTTACAGTCATTAAGTATACATTTGAGGCTGTATATAAGTGATTTTAACACTAATCTTGAAGTTTAAATTTAATTGACGTTTTAGGTTGTGCAATTCCCCTATGAGAAAAACATTATTTTGAAAGAAAAAAAAACTAGAATTTGAGTTCTAGATCATCTTTTATTTTTTTGTAACGTTACACTGGTTATTGTATTCAAATTTATTTACTATATGTTAATTATGTGTAAAAGAGTGTGAAAAAGGGTATATTCAGTGATAATATATTTAATTGAGTGGATCATGCAATTAACTAGATCCTAAGTGGTCCCTTCATTTCCTTATTATTCAATACACCTGCCACTATTTCCACATTTGGTTTTATTGCAATTCTTTGATGTAAATGAAACGTGAATTTATATCCTTTCTTATTCTTCCGTTTTGTTTATTTATTTCCCAAAGCATCTACTTAGATCATACAGTTTTGTTTTATTTGTCCCTTCCATACATATTTCATTTGTCACTTCCCTTTCTTCTTTTGTTTTATATCATATATCATTCTTTCCCCTAGAAATTTCTTATTTTTCAAACATCAGACCTCTATTTGTTTCCCTCAAAGTCTCAATGTCAACATAGCTTTATACCTCTACTTAATTGCTGCCAATTCATTTTACTGAAGCTATGTTTAGAAAAAGAAAAGAATAAAAAAGTGTGAGCATCCATTTCTTCCTTAACCACATCCGTACCTTTCCTTATCGCCTTGCCTTCTTTTGCAAGAAGCCTTCAAAAAAAATTGAACAATGAGAATTAGCCTTAATGGTTTTGGCTTTCCACTTCTTGCCTTTGTTTTGGGTACATCAAATTTGAAAACGTGAGTTATTAAAGTTTCTTATTTTAAGAATTAAATATGTATGTATTTTTATTTTATTTTATATCCTTATAACCTGAATATCTTCCTCATACGAGCTTTGATACATGCGTAGTTTCTTTCCTTGGACTCGTATTGGAATTCCCAATAACATAAAATAGGTTTGGCTGAGTTTGGAGACTATTGGAAAAGGCATCTTTGTTTGGATTTTTGCATTCTAAATATCAAAGGTGAGTGTTTTGACCCACTCACGAATACTAGATTGTCTTATGCTGGTTAAATTAAATTTATAATGTGATTAGAAATTTATTAATTGCTTTTGGCATTATTAGATTGTCATTTAAGTTAAATTTGAATTTATATTGAATTGAATTTGCCATTTATTTAATAATGAATATAAATTGCAAGTTATACACCTGATAATGATAATCAATTGATTGTTGTGATTTATTGGCTGATTTGGATGTTGGATTGTGATGGATGTTATTAGTTGTCATTTTGGATGATTGGATGTTTATTTATGTATATATCTTTGTTACCACTATCGATTGAAATGATAACTCGAGCGGTTTCCATTGATTTGGAAATTTTGATTTGGATACTGGTTGAAATGACATATAACCGTATAATTTCTTTAATTTGGATTATTTATTAGAATTGAATTATTTGAAAGATTTAAGTTTTAAATTTAAAATTCGGATCTATTTTAATTAAAATGATTAAGATTGGTATTTTTGACTCGTTTGAAATCTTTTAAATAATTAAATCCACATTGTACACTTGATAGGTGATGAAATTCCTGTTATACATCTCTGAATCCATTATAGTAATATTTCTATTCTACTTATTTTGATTTGACTTACATAAGATCTTTTAGTCCTAACTCGAGTGTTTTGTCTTTTTATTACGCTCGGGTCAGTCTGAGCTTTTTCAGTGTATTGAAGACCATTATATTTTGGAGGATGAAGACGGAGACGAGTCTACTATTTATTATTAATTATTCCACTACATCATGTGTTCCGCTGCATTATTTATTTATTTATTTATACTGTATGTATAACTCTGATTTGTATTGTAAAGGTGTAATCAAATGTTATTTGTAAAACAGCTTCATGAACTGTTTATTTGATTTTTATATTTTGTCATTCCGCTGTGAGATTCTGTGTTTTATCTTTCCTTCTTTTCTATTATTTTCTTATTTACCCCATTAACAGTCTTACCTTTTGAATGATTTTATTTGACATGTGTGGTTTTTGTCGATTTAAATCGTCCAAAAGGGTGGGATGTTACAGTCATCGGACATGGGCGAATTGAAGCGTCGGACATCGATGAAGCTTTGGATACGTTCACGTGATCTCTGATGGCTGGATGTGGCCGTGCGAGGTGATTGTTTGACGATCGTTTTTGTTCCAGGTTGGGTCAGATTGCTCGTTTGCGAGTTCGTCGATGTTTTGGGTTTCTGGGTGGTCTGGTGGTTAGGGCAAGTTGTCGCTGACTCGATGATGGCTGGAGTTTGGATCGGAGGTTGCCGATTCGGCTGTGCATGTGCACGGTTCTAGGTTTGTATCAGTTGCCTGGGCTAAGGAAGAAAGTTGGTTACCTCGATGTAAATCTCGAGGGATTCGTGTGCTGGCTCGAGTAAATACTCGGGTAAAAAATTGTATGGGTTAACATGTTTAACAAATTTAAAAATTTTAAATCAAAACAAAGGGAAAAAATGGATGGCTCGGGGAAGACTCGAAGAAAATGGATTTGGGCTTGGGGTGACACTCGGGAAGATCTCGGGTTGTTGTAAAATAGTTTTTAAAAATTTAAAACAAATTCAAATTATAACATGTTTAATATATTCTTTTGAATAATTGTTTTGTTCTATGTATGGGAATAGTTTAAAGTTTAGAAGTAAATTGTTTTAAAGTACTTAAGTTTAATTACTTAATTTTCTGACATTATTTATAAATAAATTCTTAATTTATTTAAAATAAATAATGTAATTAAAGAGTTAATCAAGGTAAAATGTTTTTTTTAAGTTATTAGTTAACCTCAATCCCTTAAGTAAATTTATGGGTTAATGTTAATTAACTACAAGGTTTGTTTATTAAAGATTTCATTGATTATTAAGTGATTAATTAAAACAAATGATTTATCTTTTTATTAAATAATTAAAATTTAAGTAATTAAAGATTAATTAAATAATGACAGTAATTAAAGGATAACTACTTAATGACGGTAATTAAAGAATAATTAATTAATTTATTAATTAAAGATAAAAGATAAATCAAATAATAATTAAGGTTAATTAATAAAAAATTAAGATTTATTAATTAATAATTAAGGATTAATTAATTAATAATTAAGGATAATTAATCATTAATTAAGGAAAATTAATGAAAATAATTATGTGATTAATTAATTATAGTCACATGATTAATTAATCTTGCTTATAGATGATTGATTAGTATTGAATTCCTTGGATTGATTGATATTTCTGATATGTGATTGTGATACTTTATGATGTGAATTTCTATGAATTGAACTGTGATATCTATGATATATTTCAATGTGAATGTGAAGACGTTTGGCATTTAAACGACATTTGAATTTCGATGCGCCTGGAAGTCGGATTCCAAATGATTATCCGAAACCCACATCTAACCTTAATGGTGAATCTTTGTGGCATATATATCCACGTGTTTTAAAAATAAGCACTCATTATTCGATTGAGCCGGGAGAGGACTTTGTGTCATAAAACCCATTCCGAATAATGATACGACGAATTGGAGTGCATTTGAAGACGGTGGTGAAGACCGGGTATTTTTGAGAACGAAAGGGTTACCTTTCGATTGTCTCTACACTGAGTTGCTCCGGTATAGAGATCTCCATATGTGATGGGGAGTCCGGTCGGGATTTTGGATACCCGGATTGCAAGGGCTTCTTCCTTTATTGGACGAAGTGCCATCGGTTCCATTCAGACCTAGGATGGACTTGTATGGTTGTATTTCTGATATTACACTTTGAGATATAAAGCTGATTCTATGAAATACATTTCTGTTGGTGGCGGAGAATTTATTCTCTTAGCTTAGCACCCTTCTCTGAGACATACGAGCTCAGAGGTAATGTAGTTGATGGTTATTAGTAATATACTCCCAATTTGGTAGTGTGTCATGCTGAGTGCTAATCATTTGTTGATCGAAGCACGCCTTTTATGAAAAGCATAGCTTTGTGGGCGAGACTTTGTCGAGCCTCACAACCTGGAAATGGTCTAAACAAGAAGGATGCAGCAAGGTTACGGGGGTAGCGCCCCTTAGGGTATGTGCATTACCTTCTAGAAAAAAAGTGGTATCATGTTATGGAGCCTAGATACTTAACTTTTGTGGTTGATGGTTGTTGTTGTTGGGGTCCCGAATAAAGGTCGGTTACGGCCGAGGAATGGCATACTCGTGTTAGTAGTTACCTAGTTACAGAGGTAACCCGGCCTTTTGTTGGCAAAGAGCTGGTTAAGTTCTCGGGGCATCCCTCCAGAGGCGTACCCATTCAGAAAGGAAGTTCCTTAGCCTGACCATTGTTGGAAATCCGATCACTCAATACGAGCCCCATACGGTTTTAGTTGTAGAACCTGCCATTTAACATGGTAGCTATAGTAGGCACACTATAATGGTACATATGCTAGCTTAGATTAATATTATACTTTCGAAATATTTTCTACACTATGCACTAATAATAATATCAAAAGAATTTTCTCGTGTCAAGGATGTTTGACTATCATAAGGAGAAATCTCCCCCAAGTGTGCGATTGCATTGTGTATATACCGGAAGGCCTTATGGTAGTTTCATTTTCCAAAGCATGATGGATTTCTTTTCATAAATTGTTTTTGTACAAACAATTGTTTTTGTTTACTCATACCAGTCCCATGACTAACCCAAAGTTTATTGTTCCCTTCCTAAACTCTGGGTACCCATAATTTTCCACACGGGCATCCTAGGAGCAGGTTATCCGTGTTCTGGAGCTAGCCTGGATAGTAGATTTGGATTTAGAAGTCTTTTGTAAGCTGTCGGATTTTGGATTCTTTGAAGTTTGGTTTGAAGGTGCTTATGCTAGATTCTCGCTCTCAATCTCTATCTTTTTGAAGACTCTATTGAAATTATTATAGCCTAGTTGTTGTTCCGCTGTGGTGTTTTTAGTCTGTTGTTGTATCATATACATTCTACTCTGATGATGGTGGTTATTTGTTGTAATCAAATGTTGTATCTATGTTGTGATTAATGGTATCATCTTTTGTTTCTGCTGTTTTGTATTCATCTAATGTCGTTATAAGCTCCACCGAAATGGATTTCAATGTTTGAATCATCGATATTCGAATACAAGTGAGGTATTTGATGTCGATTTTTCAGACGCTGGATTTCGGGTCGTGGCATATAGTTTCATATTGGTATTATACATACATATATATATATATATATATATATATATATATATATCTAATTTGTTTATATAGTTTAGATTTATTTTATTTTAAACGCTTATTTTGAAGATATATATATATATATATAAGGGTTACGAAGATTATGTAAGTATATATTTAAAGGAGAAGATTGTTCTTTCGGTTTGTTTTACAAATATATATATATATTCCAAAACTCCATATATATACTAATCTATAGTCAGTATAGCCTAGTAAGTTAATGTATACTTGCTTTAATAATAGTAGTTATAAAAGTTATTTCTGTTTGATTTTACGTATAACTATATATATATATATATATATATATATTAGTTTTGGATTTTATAATTTGTAGATTGTATGTAAGGCACAATCGCTGTATGTATGTGTATAGTCGCACATATATGTATTATACAATATTCTATAATATTTGATGCTATATAGTATTTTACAATATATATTTTATACTATATAATAGGATTTGTTATAAAGTATATTTGGTTATAATATGTAAAGGTTTATAGTTCAAGTTTATATACATTGTTACCTGGTTTGTATTTTTATAAAGTTTTGAAAATTAGATTTTTAAAATTATATGCTCTATTGTATATAAAAAAGTTTAAGTGTATTAATATAAAAAGTTTAATAACTCTGTTATATATAAAATATTGATTTGAAAATGTTATAAGTATATAAGTTATATAAGTTACGAGTATCTGCCAGCTATATACATTGAGTTAATTAGTTGCATGTGTGTCCAAACTCTGTTATATATGAAATATTGATTGTTTTGATATATAAGTATATATGTTTCATACGTAACATGTGGTCTACATGTATATATGTTTAAGTATGTCGATTTTAAATAAGTATATATATAAATATTTATTTCAAAATATATAATGCATATATGTTGATTTATATATATGTTTTAGTTTAAAACTATGATTTTTGAAAACGTATGTATATATAATTTTGATGAGTTTCAAAATTAATATTGGTTAAGAAAATAATATATTAGAATAATATATATTTTTTGTTTCGGTCTACATCAAGCAGTTTCTGATCTATTTTCATCGATCTCTATTTATTAGCCTTGTTCGTACAATTCGTGCCAATCTTGTTCGTTTTGGAAATTCGTTCTTGGATTAGTAACCCATTTCAAATCTCTCTAGTCTCGAAAGGTGAGCAATCACTCACGATTAAAGTTCTTGTACTTATTAAATTTGATTTCAATTGAAACGACAATTGAAATATGCTGTTGTAATTATTTAAATTGTTATATATGCTATTATCTGTAAATGTTCACCTGTGAGATATGACACCATATCCCATTGTTTATATTTTATTTAATTATTGATGATATATGCACGTTTATTACTATATTATCTGTTATCACTCTACGAGTTCCCTATTAGTATAGAATTCACTATGGGTTGAAAGGTACATACTCGAACGATCTATAGAATAAGAGAAAATCGTTATGAGTTCAAATGATAAACCCAAGCGATTTCATTTGAATTGAATTTGGGATTGCGGGTTGAAATGATATATGCCCGTATATATTTAAATTACGGATTGAAATGATAAATATCCATATCACTTGACCATAGGATAGAAAATTTTATGCAGACACCATTGGTTTATATAAACATATTTTGAAATTATTTCTATGGTTTCGAAAGGAAAAATATATATGGTTTTATTTAATATATAAAATATTTTATATATAAACAAGTTTTAATATAAAATAGATTTAATAATAAGCTCTAATGTAATAAAATTTGATTTGATTAATATAAAATATGTTTAAGTATTATTCAAATTTATATTTCAAAGATAGATTTTTGTAATAATTTTAATAAGCTAAGGTTGGAAGGATAAATTTGAATTTATTTGAAATTGTATTTAATTAAGATTTTTTTTAATTAAATCGATTTAAAACTAGTTGAAATTGAAATTTAAGATATGATTTTATAACTTGATTTTGATTTAAGTAATTTAATGAATATTTCACGTTTAAATAAATTTAAGGAAATATTTAGCAAAATGTAATTTAAGGTTATCTAAATGATATTGAATTTATTAAGTGAATATTTCAAGACTAAATAATAATGAAGTTAAATCAAGATCTATATGAGACCGTTAAATTTAGTTTTGAAAGACGTTGAATATTTAAAGCTTTGAACTATATTGAAATTTAAATGATTTATTTTATGGTTCAAATCTGTATTTGAAATCGATATAATTTAAATTTGTTTATTTAGAAATTGAATTGAATTGAAATCAATAAATTAAGGTTGAATCAAATTTGAAATTTTGAATTCGTGTTGATTTGAATCGATTTGTTAAATTATAGAAAATTATAAATATTGTACTTCATAAATAGTTTAATATATATACTATTTTAATATAACACTATTTTAACATAGACTATTTTAATTTATGATTATTTTAATATAAACTATTTTATTGTATAAACTATTTTATTTTATATACTATTATTAATATCTAAACTATTTAAGTGGTGGAAGTTATATTTTCAAAGTTATGGTTTTCCAAAGAATTATGATTTCAAAGTGTTTTGGGTCTCGAAAGTGTTGTAACTTTGAAAGTGCTATAAATTTGAAATAGATATATTTGAAATGGAAATGATATTTTGGTTTTGAAGTATAAATTATTTTGAAATGATCACCGTGTTAAAATGACATTGGGTATTAATTGCGTGCATTACTACGTGTTAGATAGTTCCACGGATCCTTGGAGGATGGGTATCCCAAATATCCTTTAAGTTATTGGTATTTTAGTTGATATTTCACTTGAGTTGGGTTTATAGTATAAGAATGTTAATCCTGATTCGAGTGTTTTGTGTTTTGCTTTACGATTGGGTCAGACTAAGTGATACATCATTTGAGACTCACTTTTGGAGTTTGGAGCTTCGCTTGGAGATCCTACTATCGATTTTGCATTCAGCTTTTCCAGTTGATTTGTCCAAAGATGTCATCAGTCTGTATTTGATATATTCCATTGTATTTATTTCAAAGTCTAATGTTTATATAGTAGCTTCATGAACTGCTATTTATCTATTCTGCTGCATTATTATTATATTACTCTGTGTCTGTGATTATGTGATTTATTTACTATATATGTTGAGTTTTTCCAAATATAAATTAATTATCTGATATTTTGAGCAATTCAAGTCTGGCATGTACGGATGCGAATGGTTGAAAATACCAGGTTGTTACATTTTTCCAGACTGACTCGGATGTTATTTAACTATAATGCTCGGGTCAGATTGAGTATTATAGAGTACGGATTTTGGATGGATTGCTGTGGAGCTTAGGAGACGAGCTGGATGACGAGGCGTATTTCTGTAGATTTATATTTCCACTGTGCAGTGTAAGCTGTATATTCAGCTTTGGGAAGACACATTATTATAATTGTCCTGAATTGTGTTGATTTTGTTGTACTCTAATGATGTAATGTATATAATAGATACAGTTCTTTTATATAAAGATTCAGTCTTTTATCTATTATATATTGTTCCGCTGCGTTTGTGAGATTCTGATGCTGTTTTCTATTTCTTCTTCTACCTCCTTCTTCCTTAACCCTAATAGTTCGTATTTACGTTCACTTGAGTTGATATGATGGAGAATAGTGTCGACTCAAGGGGTATAGGTTTGCGGGTCATTATAGTGGTATCAGAGCTGAAGGTTAAGCGAGAACCTTGGCTCTGGTGGGAAATACTCATTAGAATAGAGTCCGTAGTACTCTAGACTGAGTTGGAGTGTGTTAATAGCTATGAGCGCCTATTTGTTCGCGGATATAAAAATTGTTTTTATATTGTGTTGACTTATCGGTTGAGTGTTTATGGATTCTGGTCAATATGTGGGATGCCATGTCATCGATAGGGGTTTCTAAACTCTTAAACTTGATGAACCGACATAGTATTGTTTTAAATTAGGGTAAATGAAATAATTTTACCCAAATTATTTTTTTATGTAAAAGAAATAATTTTACATAAATTATTATAGTTATATATGGTTGCTTGGTTGTTAGGAAGTGATAATATTAAATTATTATCATTGTTGTGTAAAAGTTGAATAAGAAATTGAAATCCTAACTAAAAGCTAAGAAATAAATTTATATACAAATGGGATTTGTAAATGTAAATTGTAAATGTGATTTATAATTTGAAATAGAATTCCAGAGTAATATTTGAATATGAATTGAAAGGATTTGGAATTCAAAATTTTGGAAATTAAATTCCTTTGAGTTTGAAATGATTTTCAAAGATTTTAGAGGAATAATAAGGATACTATTCAAAAATATTTTTGAATTGGATTTGAAATCTTTTGAGATTTGGGATTTAAAAATATTTGGAATTTTTTTTGAAAAGAATAAAAACACTGAACTCACTTCAGTCGTTGGAAAATAACTTTGGCGATGACTGCAGCATCATCGATGTTCATTTTTGAGTTTCCAAGAGAGAAATTGCTGCCAAATTGTTTTAAATTGGAGTTGTTTTCAAAACTGGTTTAGGTTTTGAAATTCAAAGGATAATTTTGAAATGCAAAGGAATAGTTTGATTTGGATATATACGTTTCAAATTTGATTTTTAATGGTTTAAAACTCTGGAAGTAAATTAGAAATGATTATAGAATTATAAATGGATTTGATAACTTATTAAAATTGAAATTTGTTGGAATAGAAAATTTTAATGTAAAGTAGAATTGAATAAAAGTGGGTATGTATGGAATAAGTTAGAAGGCAAACCAATTAAGAGAAGAAAATCTAAGGGGATTAGTGAATGAAATGAAAATAAGTGAGAACAACTTGCAACAATTAGAAATTTGTTTAAAATAAAAATTAACTTAAGAAAAGTTAAATTAAAATGAGTATGAAAACAAAATAAGTTGGAAGGTAAGCTAATTAATTGAAGTGAATTAAAAGAAGATAGTGAATGGAATTTAAATAAAGCGAGAAACTTATAGAAGTTAAAATTAATTTGAATCGGAATGTAGGTAAGTAAAAGTGAGCTTTGGTGAAAATGATTATTGAAAATATGTTCATTAAGTTGTAAACAAATGAATGGAATAACAAAGGAATTTACATTTGTAAGTAAGTAAAATGGAAGTTAGACAAGTTAGACTAAATAGAACAAAAGATTGAAAATAAAATTTGTAAGTAAACTAATTTAAATGGTAAGCAAATGAATTGAAATTTAAAATTGGGATGATATTTAATTTAAATTGTGTTAAGTAAAGTAAGTTGAAGAATTGGTTCGAGGTGGACTAAAAGTAAATAAGGTTTGGAAATGAAAATAGTTTGAAATTTAAAATTAATTAGTAAGTGGAACTAATTAAAGAAATGAAAAATTATGTATGGTTTGAAATGAATTGAATCAATATTTAAAAATGAAAGGTGAATTGAATTCAGAATGGAATTGAAAATTTAAGTTAAATGGAAATAGATGTGAAAGCTTAAGTGGCAAGGTGAAAATAAATATAAGAAGTGTGTAAAATATTTATATTGAACTTAAGAAATGAATGGTGAAATTCTTAAGTAAAATCTGGAATTGGAAAATATACTAAGTTAATAATTGGATGAAAATTAAACTGGAAGTTGTGAGATGGGTTGGTTGTAAATAAGTGAATAGAAATCAAAGCAAATGTGAATAAAAGAAAATTGATATAGCTAATAATAAATTGGGATAAATACGTAGGATGTACAAATATTATTTTATTTGCATAGCGACTTGATCCAAATTTGAGCATATAATTTCAAGATATTTATATCGATCCGAGGTGGGATTTATCATTCGATTTTCGACGGCGGACCCTGGATATGGATTTTGATCGATTCTAGAAATTCTCTATCATAGTTTGTGGCTATGCTAGGAAAATGACGATTTCTGATCAAGAAACCAGATCTGAGTCCGCACTAGGAAGTCGGATGGACGATACTAGTTCCGAAGTGAAATTGTGTGATCGAATGAGTGGCCAGATTTGGTATTGCGTACAGATGATATACGAACATCTTATGGGCTTGAACGAAATGAATATTGAAATTTTGTAAAGTGATGAGTAAAATAAATTTGACTGTACTAGTAAACACTATTGGTAGATAAGTACAGGTATCTAAAGGCAAAGGATAAATGGAAGTTTTTGAATTCTGAAAATAAATTTGAATTGGCCAACATAGAGTTATGTGTTTAAACTTATTTACGAAATTTGATGATTTTCTAATCTAGCCACTTGGCGTTTTTGTTTTCTTTTGAAATTTGGGGGGCCGTAGTGGCATTTTGTAGTTGTACCGAGCTAGTCGCGCAAAGGAGATGCTGGCGAAATTTTTGAAAAATTTAGAGAGTTAGAATTTTTTTTAGAAATTTGGACAATTTAAAATTTGGATTTAAATTTAAATGAATTGTTGAGAAAATAATAATTATTTGGAAGTTATGGATGGGTTTAGGAAGTTAGTAAATGAGATAGTATCTTTAATAAAAGATTGTTTGGGTGTGTTAAAACTGTTGATTTTGAGAAGAAAAATTAACCGGTTGTGGAACATTCTTCTTAAATAGTAATTTCAGGGACAAAATTCTTTTAAGGGGAAGGAATGTGACGACATAGAATTTTGGGTATTTGAAATTATATTTAATTGATTTTAAATATTTAAAAGCTAGTTCTTAACTTGAATTTCAAATATCACCATTATTTGGATAATTTAATTATTGAATTAAATAATTGAAAATTGGGTAAATGGCTGAATCAGGAATTCTGGGCAGAATAAAAATATTTCAAAGGCTTATAAAATTTATATTTATAGTACTGAAGATAGTGAAAGCTTTAGAATTGAATTTGGATGTGTTTTGTTCATTTTTAAAAATATATCGTATAAACTAATATTAAAAATAGCCTTCCGAGGCACTATCTCGGATTTCGACGAAACTAGTTCCATTGGATCCGTAATAGTGTATTATTGTCGGATTTCAATTTTTATAGCATTCGGAGATGTCGTGTGATCATACGATATATAAACACGCTGAAATCTATATCGATAATTCACTATAATAATAAGGTCCAAAAAGCTATCATCTCCATACGATCGAGTTAGGACTCGGAACCTTCTCCTTTGCGTTCGATATAGGGGTATAACCTTATATACGCCTAGCAGCATGCCTCGATAAGAGATCGAGATTTTAGTCTTCATTGTTAGGACGAATTTAAATTGAATTTAAATTTAAACATAAGTAATATAATTTCATTTAAAATACTATTGCAAGTCTATGCAAACACGTAAAGGCAAATTTTTGCACATTTCCCTCCTAATAGCCTTGTGTCTCCTCGATTAAAAGTTGTCAGTAAATATAAGAGAGGAGAGATCTTATAAACAAAATATTTTTTTCGAAATCAAACACAGTTAAACCAAATTAGGGGATGGCCGATCTCAAATTGAATCAGTTCGTTCCCCTTTTTTAAAAAAAAAAGATATCAAATCGAACTAAGAACCCATGGGATTCAAATCAAGTCGCAGTCAAGTAGGCGACTTAGTATGTGTCGTGATCGAGGCATTTGGTCGGAATCGCGATCGAATTTAGTGGCGATCAGCGACTCAGGCTTCAACCGGCGACGCTAACTCCAGCGACTTTGACGGCATCGACAATTTTAGGATCGCAAGGGTAGGTTGCTTATGGGGTTAAATCGCATGATGCGTGGTTGGGAATCGAAGTCTAGATGGCCGCGAATTGGAGAAGGGGGTTTGCACGCATGCGGTGGCTCTGATGGATTGGCCGATGGTGCGGTGGCGAGGGTATGGTAGCCGCGACGTTTTGGCAAGGAGTTCGACGGAGCGTCAAGGTCGAGGTGAGGTTTTTACTGATCGTTCTTTGATGTAAATTTATTCAATAAATTAATATATGAATTTTCTTTTCAATTTAAATACACACAGAGAATTTTTTTACAACAATTTGCAGCAAGTTTTACAAGAACCATGACTTATATATATATATATATATCGAGTATAATAAACTGCCGTTGTCATCAGAGAAAAGGAGAAAATAGATTTTTATATACAAATATATGTGAAAATACACAGGCATGGTAAATATACTGAGATAAACAGGAAATTTAATACAGATAAGATTTTAAGGATATATATAGATATATATATATATGGGAATTTTAAATATTGAATGTTTATGTAAAAATTAGATTTTTAAATCGTTACAAATTAAGTTTCTAAGTATATGTAGTTAGTATTAATTTGTCCAATAAACCTATTTAATTATGTGACACTAAAAATAATTTTTATTAAAAGAAAGTAGTTTAAAATAAATTATTGGTTAACTAAATTTATCAATTGGAAATTTAATTGTTCGATTGGTCCGAATATTAATAAAATCATCTAATGTCTGTACAAGGTCTAATTCGGGGAGAATCTAGCCAGTGTGGATCGGATTGCAAAATAGAAATCAAAGATGAGTTAATCTCACTTACCTGGATAATCATTTAAATTTAATAGTTAAATTTAAATTATTGGTTGTTTGATTGCATTGATAATTATTATCAGTCTGGATGTGATAGTATATATAGTAGTTTATATTGTATATATTGGAGTGATTGATTTCCCGCATTATATGGCGGATGAGACCCTGTGCGCCACGCATAATAGCGGATGACCCCTTATACCGCGATATTCGACCTCGAAGTGGGATTGGTATTTTTATATTGTGCTAACGTCTGTGGATGCAAGAAACAGGTTGGAGGGATCCAACTGGATTCCTCAAAATTATTTAGATTGTTTTAATATTCCATGATATGGTTTATTTGATAATCCACGATAAATTATATTGGTAATTGAAATATCGGATGCTATGGTTTGATTGAATATATTTGGGTATACTGAGTTATCAAAAATATATAGATTGGATTTTTGAAGGGAAATAAAAAGGTGAATTTTTAAGTAAATAATTATAGAGGTTTGGATAAATTAATTAAAAAAGGTTAAAAGTTGATTTTTAAATTCTAATAAATAAATTACCAGTATGGGAAAGAAGATTTTTGAATAAATGGCAATAAATGAATAACTTAAGTGATATTATTTAAAGAAATAAAGGATTTTTTTAAAATTCAGGATTTAAAATGGTTTGGGAGAAATAAAGGGAGAATTTTAAAATTTAGGATGAAATTAATATTTTATATTTTAAATGATACTTTAAATCTAAATAAAGGAGTGAATATGGAATTAGTGGGTTTTGAAATAAATTTGGATAATTAAAGGAATTTATTTTAAAAGGAAGTAAATTTTGGAAATCGATTTGAAAATCGATTTAGCATTTGAAACTGTGTTTTAAAAAAGAAGAATGAGACTATAAAATTTATAAATTGGGTTTATGAAGTGAAATAAGGTATAAGTGGATATTTGAAAGTATAAATTCATGATGGGAATTTATAAAGAATTAGGAAATTTGTTTTAAAAATAAATGGTGGTTTATTTTTAAAAGTTTGGAAAGAAATTTACGGACTTGGGATGTAAATTGGGATAAATCAAGAAGGATTTATAAACTGATTGAATGGACTATTTTGAAATGGAAAGTGTATTTTCCCTGGAAAGCCTAGAATGTTTTCAAAGTAGCTTTTGAGTATAAGTTAAAAGTTTTAAAGTTGGTTTTAAAAAAGAATGTTTTTGGAAGAAATCATTTTCTTAAATTGTTTTAGATTTTTAAGGTAAATATCTATTAGGTTAATTATGAAGTGATTATTTTAAAGATTTAACTAGTATTTGATTTTAAAGATGGTTATTTCATAATTATACTTTATCTAATAATTTTATTTTGAAATTATTTTTGGCTTAAGTTCTGCATGAGAAATTAGTATAAAATTTCATAACTAGTATTTTAAATAAAGTGTTTTAAGTAGTTTTTATTTTAAATATTTTTAAAGTATTTATTTTTGAGTAAAGTGTTTTAAGTAGTTTTAATTTAAATGTTTTAAAGTATATTTTTAGAATAAAGTGATTTAAATTATTTTAAAATCTAAAGTATTTAGACTTGGTGATTTTTAGTGGAAATAAACAATATTTGGGAAATTTATTCCACAAGAGAAAGGTGATTTGAAACTATTTCAAAGGGTTGAAGTGTAGAAAAATACCTTGCGAAGATATTTTGAAAATAAATAATTTGGGAAATTATTAATGTCTAATGGTTGTTTGTGAATGTTTATAGTTAAAGAACCGACTATCAATTTTAGCCAATGCGTTGGTCGTTTCGAAGAGACTGGGATCGGGATTAATTTCTCAAAAACCACTTCGATCCGGTTTGAACGTTTTCGTGAGAAAGACAAGAGCTTGGAGTCGAACGTGGAGCAGTGAAGTGCAAGGGATAATCGCTACTAATCCTGAGGGTGATTCCAAAAGGTGTAGTAGGAATAGTGCCTTCGGTTCCGTTCGGACCCATAACAGACTTGTATGGATGAATGCTATCAGAACATCATCAGAAGGACGATGAGCATTCTAAGTGTATCTGTGCTAAAAAGGTAACATATAGCCTCGAGCCTCATCAATCTTGAATGGCTAACACAGGGGAGATGCAGCAAAGCTAAGTGGCTAGCAACCAATTAGGGTAAGGTCATCCCTATCTAGAGGTCTCTTTTTATTCGGTTGTGTGGGCGGTTGTTGATCCCAACCACGGGGTGATCTTATTCGGGCTATCCAGTAAGGGGTAGTCCGGTCTTGTGTAGCAGGGGATCAAAGGTGGATCCTCGATACGGTGATCTAGACCACGTACTATGACGAGCGGTACCCCAGTAGCCCTGCCATTGATGCAAATCCATTTTCCTTACGTGCCTTTGCGGTTTTGTTTGTAGAACCTAATATTGCTGGAATTTAACAATGTAACAATTTCGGCTATTTGAATAAGTATTTGTATATAGACACTACTATAATATCAAAGGATTTTATAAGAAATGTTTTGGTTATCGTAAGGTAAAAACCCTGCATGTTTATTTGTGGCGTGGTCTTACGAGATACCTTTGATTTCAAAGGATTCTGAAAACATTAATAATCCAATTGAGTGTGTTTTCTCAATCTGATTTTTCCAAACTGACTCGAGTGTTATTTAACTATAATGTTCAGGTCAGACTGAGTATTATAGAGTACAAATTTTGGATCGACTATTGTGGAGCTCAGGAGACGAGCTGAATGACGAGGCGTATTTCTGTAGATTTATATTTCCGCTGTGCAGTGTAAGCCGTAAATTCAGCTTTGGGAAGACAAGTTATTATAACTGTACTGAATTGTGTTGTTGATTTTTTTGTACTTCGATGATGTCATGTATATAACAAATACGATTCTTTTGTATAAAGATTTAGTCATTTATCTATTACATATTGTTCCGCGGCGTTTGTGAGATTTTGATGTTGTTTTCTATTTCTTCTTCTACTTCCTTCTTCATTAACCCTAATGGTTCGTATTTCCGTTCACTTGAGTTGATATGATGGAGACTAGTGTCGACTCAAGGGGTACGGGTTCGCGGGTCATTATAGTTGGGTTTTGTTTGAATTGAAAGAGAGGCCATTAAAATTTCAGGTTTCGATTGCATGCGGCCATTTTTCTTGAATGTGGATGAAGGCTCGACATTGATTTATATTTCTTTTTTTTAAAATGTAACGAGAGCTACATCCGGTATGTGATTCTGGCATGTGGAAGAAAAGACTACAAAGATAAAAAAAATTATGATGGGGAAGGCAAAAGTACTGATGTAGATATAATTTCAACTGCAGTTTTTTAGTATAAATATATATTCAATTAAATTCAAATTCAAATTTAAATAGACTTCACTTCGTTGCTTACAATTTTAATATCCTATCAAGACGAGCCGCAAGGCGTTTATAATGTAATACACCTATCCCGAACGCAATGGAAAAGGTTTCGAATCTCAATTCGATCGTATGGAGAAGATAGCATTTTGAACCTAGTTATTATATTAAATTTCTAAATAAATTTCAGCGCGTTTATATCTCGTACGGTCGCATGATAACTCTGAATGTCATGAAAATTGAAATTTGATAATAATATACTATTAAGGATCCAATGGAACACGTTTCGTCGAAATCCGAGACTGTGCCTCGGAAGGCTATTTTTAAACGTCAATTTAAACGGTATATTTTTAAAACTGAAAAAAACACATTCAAACTCAAATTTGAAACATATATTATCTCCGGTATTATAAATATAAATTTTCCAAGCCACTGAAATATTTTTAATCAGCTTAAAAACAAAGATTCACTATTTTAACCAAATTCCAATTATTGAATTCAATAATTTAATTGCCAAATAAACTGTGATATTTGAAATTCAAGTTAAACTAACTTTCAAATATTTCAAATCAATTAAATATTCCAATTTCAAATATCCAAAAATTCCGGGCCGTCACATTCCTCCCCTCTTAAGAGAATTTGATCCCCAAAATTACTAGTTAGGAGGAATGTACAACAACCTGTTAATTTTTGGAAATGGGAATTTGTTTAAAAATAAACATTGATTTATTGTTGAAGTGTGAAAAAATATATCTTGTAAAGATATTTTTGGAAAATAATTAATTTCGGAAATTATTTGGAATCTGGTGATATTGTGCATATCTATTGATAGTTAAATAACCGAATATCAACATTTACTTTTACATGGGTATTTGTTGTGATTTGCTTGAATTTGAATGCTACACTTATTTTAAAAATAAACGCTCGTTATTCGGTTTAGCCGGAGAGGACCTTTGGGTCATAAATCCCGTTCTGAATAGTGATATGTCGTAATGGATAGCATATGAAAACTGGTGTTGAAGACCAGATATTTTCGAAAACGGAAGGATTACCGTCGAATGACTCTGCATTTGCTGATCACCGATATAGAGATTTTATCACTCTTTGTGATGGGAAGTCCGGACGTGATTAGTGATTATCCGGATTTGCAAGGGCTTCTTTGGAAGTGCCTTCGGTTCTATTCGATCCCGGAACGGACTTGTATGGATGCTTGTCTGACATTACAATTTGAGATGTAAAGCTGGTTTCTATCAAATACATTTCTGTTGGTGGTGGAGAATTAATTCTCTTAGCTTAACACCCTTCTTTGAGACGTACGAGCTCAAAGGTTATGTAGTTGATGGTTACTAGTGATATATTCCCAATTTGGTAACGTGGCATGCTGAGTGCTGCTGATCATTTGTTGATCAAAGCGTGGCTTTTATGAAAAGCGTAGCTTTGTGGACGAGACTTCGTCGAACCTCACAACCCGGTGATGGTCAAAACAGGAAAGATGCAGAAAGGTTATTTGGGGATCGCGCCCCCATAGGGTATGTACATTTCCTTCTTGATAGAGGTGGTATTATGGTATGGAGCCCAGATACTTAACCTATGTGGTTGCTACAAATTTATTTCTTTGTGGTTGTTGGTGAATCCCGGGATAAAGGTTGGTTACGACAGGGGGATGGCATACTCGTGTCAGTAGTTACCTAGCTAGAGGTAACCCGGCCCTGTGTTGGCAGAGATCTGGTTGGGTTCTCGGGGCGTCTTTCCAGAGGCGTACCCATGTGGCAATGGGAAGTTCCTTGGCCTGACCATTTGTTGGAAATCCAAACTCCAATACGCACCTTGTACGGTTTTAGTTGTAGAACCTGCCATTTACTTATGGTGGTCACCACTGTTTGGATGGTAGCTATAGTAGGCATAGTGTGAAATGCCTATGTTGGCTAAGATTTATATTATACTTTCGAAATGCTTTCTGCACTTTGCAATTATAGTAAAAATATCAAAGAAATTTGCGTATCAAGCATGTTTGACTATCATAAAGAGAAATCTCCTCCGATTCTGCGTTTGCATTGTGTGTGTGTATGCGGGAGGCCTTATGGTAGTTACATTTTCTAAAAGCATTACGGATCTATTTTAAAATTAATTTCTTTGTTTGTTTTAACGACATAACTGTTTTAAGTTCTCACACCAGTCCCATGACTGACCTGGAGTTTATTGTTCCCTTCCTAAACTCTGGGTGCCCATCATTTTCCACACGGGCAGCGAGAGTCAGGTTATCAGGTCATTCTGGAAATTCAGGAGTTGCTGTGGAGATCAGGAGCAAGCTGGATAGCATGGCGTATCAACTAGTATATAGTATTTCTTTTCCGCTGTTGTTGTTGTAAACTCTGATAATGCAATGTAATGTGATGTAATGTAATAACTAATACAGTCCTTTTGATTTAAAGATTGTTCATTCATCTATTATATGTTGTTCCGCTGCGAATTGTGAGATACTGATATTGTTTCTGTTTTTTTCTTCTTTCTTTCTTTCTTCTTCTACCTCTTCTTCTTTAACCCTAATCGATTGCTCGGCAGTTGATACAGTGGACGTATTAATGTCAATTTTCGTGAGTCAAAAATCTCGTCTGTTACATTTGTTGTATACTTGTTGTGCATTGAGGTTGCTCCCGACCATTTTATTGCATTTGGATTTGTTTTTCGAATTACACCTGAGTTGATTACACCTTGTAGCTCGGATTTGACCTTATGCTGATTATTATGACATTATTTTTATTGCACTTGAGTTAAACCCGACGTTTTGGGTTTGACCTATGCTCACCTGTCCCTGTAGTTCTATTAAGTGTATATATCGGTGTGCACGACCTTGAGGCATATACAGTGATACACTGTGTATGTCACAAGATGTTCGTGTATGATGAATTCAAAATTAAATGATGACGATGAACCCAAATAACCGAGGCAAATATTATAGTCAAAATCTACATTTTATTTTATACTGCAGAAATATTTTATTTTCAATTTTACCGCGTCAATGTATATTTCTACAGATTGCTCTGATGCTGGATTCACATTTGAATGAAGTTGAAGATCAGTACAAGTTGAGTGAATGAGTGATATGTAGTGAGATGCAATGTGAATGTGAAATTGTGATGTAATCAAAAATTGTATTGTAATTGAAGTTGTATATAGTGAGAGCATGAAATTTGTACTATACGAAAATTGTAATAAATATTTGTTTGAATAAAATTTCTGTTTGAATTCAAATTCTGTGTTATTTATTTTATTCAGCAAATATTTATTTAATCTATGAAAAATAAAATAGTACATTAACAAATACATTTAAATGAATATATATATATATATATATATATATGTTTATTATCATCAAACAAAAATCATGTAATCACATATTTAACAAAGGCCAAAGTACTGATGTAGATATAATTTCAAATGCAGTTGTTTAGTATAAATATATATTCAGTTAAAATCAAATTCAAATTTAAATCGGCTTCAATTCATAGCTGACAATTTTAATATCCTATCGAGGTGTGCCACCAGGCGTTTATAATGTTATACCCCTATCTCAAACGCAATGGAAAAGGTTTCGAGTCCCAATTCGATCTTATGGAGAAGATAGCTTTTTGAACTTAGTTATTATATTAAATTTCGATATAGATTTCAACGCGTTTATATCTTGTACGATCGCATGATAACTCCGAGTGTTATGAAAATTGAAATTCGATAATAATACACTATTACAGATCCAATGGAACTCGTTTCGTTGATCCGAGACTGTGCCTCCGAAGGCTATTTTAAAAGTCAATTTAAATGGTATATTTTTAAAACTGAACAAAACACTTTCAAACTAAAATTTAAAACTTATATTATCTCCAGTGTTATAAATATAAATTTTCCAAGCCTTTGAAATATTTTTAATCAGCTTAAAAACCAAGAGTCACTATTTTAACCAAATTCCAATTATTAAATTCAATAATTCAATTGCCAAATAAACAACGATATTTGAAATTCATGTTAAACTAACTTTAAAATATTTAAAACCAATTAAATATTCCAATTTCAAATATCTAAAAATTCCGGGTCGTCACAAAGACCTCGGGGAAGATGGCTTTGATTAGGAGGAGGATGAAGGCAGCCTAAGATAAGTAGAAATCTTATGCAAATAAGTGGAGGTGAGATATTGAATTTGAGGTTGGAGACTTAGTTTTCATTAAAGTATCCCCACTATGGAAGGTGGTGAGGTTTGGATTGAGTGGGAAGTTAGCCTCTAGATTTGTAGGACCATTCCCCATTGTAGAGAGAATAGGGAAGATGGCACATCGAGTGAAGCTACCGGAGAGGCTCGTAGGAGTACACGATGTTTTTCATGTTCCACACTTGAGAAAGTACTTACATGACTCTACAGAGATTGTGGAGCCTAGTCAGTTGGAGGAAGTGGAAGTAGAAAAGGAAGCATCAGTTTGACGTATTTCTACAAAGATCATTGGATAAGCCATCAAGAGGCTTAGGAATAGAGAAGTCCCATTATTGAAGGTGCCATGGGGAGATGATTTTGCAGACGCTACATGGGAGGCTGACGAGAAGATTCGTACCTCTTATCCGCATCTATTCGATAGTAAGTTTTAGAATTTCCTACTTCCATCTTTATCTTTGAATAAGTTCTTTCCTTTATTATCCTTTGGGAGGGTAGAACTTAGTACTTAACTTATGGATGGTAGGATTTGATGTAAACATGTTATTAGAACATGTTATGTATGATGGATACTAGTGGTTGCAAGTGGTTGCTAGTGGATGCTAATGGATGCAAATACTTACGCTAGGCACTATTATCTCTTAGGGATCGTCCTAAATAGGACACCAGTGCATATGCATATGGATGTATGCGCATTTGCATTTTTATTTTATTTTCCATGGTTGTTATAAATGGATGATTATCACATGATGGTTGCATTTGGATGATGATTGTAGCACGCATATAGAACTATTAGTTAACATTAGGGAAATTGCGTTCATTTGGATACATGGAACGGCTATGATTGCATAAAAGGAGGTCGATTAAATCAGTAGACCGTCTAATCTTTTGCATTAGTTAGGGACATTGACACTACACTAATTGCATAAGTATCATAAATCGCATTAGAAAAACTTGAGGACAATGGATGCAATGGATGATGGTTGAGTAGTTGGCTGTAGAACTTGGATGAAAACATGTATTTCATTCTTCTATCCTAAGAGATTTTGGGGACGAAATCCCTTAAGGAGGGGAGAATGTAAAAACCCGAAGTTTAAGCTATAATAAATAATTAATGAATTAATTAAATGATAAAATAACTTTGTGAAATTATTAGAATTGAGCCGCGTGAGTTGCACCATTGTGTCCGTGGTAATTTTCTTGTCAATTTCAATATATAGAACGTCAAAATCCAAGCTGAGACAAAGAAGTTACGGAATAAACAAGAAACGAGAAAATAAGAAATATATATATACATATATACATATATACATATACATATATATATATAAGGGGCTAGGTCTACCCTACGGTCGACCCTCACATAGGAAAGGTCGATCTATAGGTCGACTCTTGCTAGTGAAGGTCGACAGGTAGGTTGACCCGCTTAACCTAGAATGCATTCTTTTAACGTTGCTTCGTCCAGAACGATTTTGATACATCATTTTGCAACTTTTGTCCTATAATGTGCATTCGTACTTCCATCTGACGGTTCCTATCGAGCCTATGATGTGGTTGCACCAGATTTTATCTCCAAATCAAATGATCTGAGATCCATAACTGCCCGTATAAATAAGACCCTAGGCCTAGCTATTTTCTCATTAAGAATTTCTCCATATGAGTTCATTGCCTGAGGCTGCACCCTAAAAAAGGAATATTTTTTCGAGAAGAAGATCTTTTTAATTAAAATATTTTATACCCTTCATGTGAATCTGGGAAGGTCAAAGGAAAGAGCTAAGGACCACAGGTGAGTGTTTAAGCAATTATTTTAGATTTTTAAGTAATTAAAAAATAGGTTTTCCAATAGTTGTACTTTTTCCAAAATTTTAGAATAACCTTTATGCAAATTTATTTACAGTTTATTTTAAGTTAATTTTAAGTTTGTTTTTCAATCTATCTTCTTACAACTATTCTATTTCTGTTATTTGCAATTATTTACTGTTAATTAGCTTTTCCAATTATTTACAGTTATTCACTGTTATTTAAGTTTTATTTACATCTATTCTACGATTGGGATTTCTTCTGTAAATGCCAATTTCTTTTTAATTTCCTTTTTACGCGAATGAAATAAATAGAAGAATAATTTGTTAATATGGACTAAAATATAAGAACACTGTTTTTACAAAAAATAGATGTAAAATAAAAAGAATTGTAAAAATTGGACATAGACTAAAATAGGAAAATTTAAATAATTGCAATCATAGTTATAACATGTAATTATAACTAGAAAGAGAAAATAGAAGAAATGGCAAAAGTAGCTCAAAAGTAGCTTATTTTTATGCTTAGACGTTGGGTTAAGTTAATAAGCAAATAAAGAAGAAATAAAAGAAGAGACTTATTTTAATAAATTTAGATCTTGGATTGAGGTAATAAGCAAGACATAGAAGATTTGTATTGTAGGCCCAACGGGGTAGTCCTTTACAGATCTAGAAAACCTACATTGTAGGCCCAACGAGGTAGTCCTTTACTGATATTGAAGACCTGTATTGTAGGCCCAATAGGGTAGTCTTTTACAGATATATAAGATCGGTATTGTAGGCACAACGCGGTAGTCCATTACAGATATAGAGGCTTATTTTAAAAACTTACATTAATAAGAGGTCAATAAATAGAAGTCCAAATCATGGGGATTTGGACAAGGAGTGCAACTAGATTTTGTTTGTTAGATAAGACCCGTACCAGCAACATTCCATTTTAGTCAGACACATTTGAACTCACAATAACATAGGTGAGGCAAGGGTACGCTTATGCTGGAGCAGTGGTAAATAAGAGGTCAACAGGAGGGAGCAACAGATAGCGCGAACCTAATGGTGGTCGAGTGCGCGGCCTCAGTGTTGGTCGATAAGTCATTATTGAGTTTCAAGTGCTAAGTGGGTATTTATTGTGTAGGGACCAACAAGGTCTAGTCCATAGTAGTATGTGACTATTACATTGGGACCAACAGCGTCTAGTCCATATCTTTTTTTGTAGAGGCCAATGGGTCTAGTCCGCAGTAGGCATAGTAGAGATAGAAGGCCAATCAGAAGATAGAAGTGGGACTTCAGCCTAATTAAAGTAGGATTAGAGTTTCAGCCTAATCAAAGCAGTTATCTAAGAGATATGCGAACAATCTAGTCGAACTATCTACGTAAAGCAAAGATTTAAACCGTATTTTATCCCAGCTTTACCTTTCTTATAATTCCTTTTATACTAGAACTATTGCAATGTCTATTATCTTTATCTTGCTTAAGAATACTAGTAATTAATTTCTTTCACCAAACTTTCATTATGACCCACTACTCTATTTCCTATTTTCCCCCTATAAGCCACCAGAGGTAGGGATAGGAGATTTTAGATTTTCTTGGAGGTCTAGCTGTAGAGAATTTCTTCATATACTCTACTTCTTATTTTTCAGTTTTTATTTCATTTGAAATATCAGTACATTTATTTGAGAGGGATAGTTATTTTATCTACTCTGATGTTACGACTGAGATAATGTTTTTTCCTAGACATGGATATTTGGTATTTTGAGAAATATTTGGTTTTATGAAGTATTTATGGAGTTTGATTTAAAATAAGTTACTACTTTAACTGTTTTCGGTGTTTTATTTATTTTGTCTTGTGATTCTTAGCCTCTATGAGTTTTTAGCTATACCTACAATACATCACATCTTTTAATGTGTCTTTTTGGATATACTAAGTGGTGTGGGGTGTTACAGATGTAGTTCGACAAAATAGTCAATTTTCGTTTTAAAACGTTTTCTTTTGAAATGGTTTTGTAAAAGTTTTCCCAACTTTATTAGTAATATAAAAAGAGAATAAGTTTAGTTAATTAATATTTTATTACTTAATTAATTAATTTAAAGTAATTATTATTTAATTAGTAATTAAGTAAGTGATTAGAAGTTAAGTAACACTTAAGGAAGGTTAATGATCAATTAGTGATTAATAAAATTTTTAATTAGTGATTAATGAAGATAAGAAGTAATTAAATGGTTAATTATTATTTAGTTAAGTTAAGCACGTTAACTAATTATTATTCAATTAAGTGAATATTAAATTAATTTTTAATTAATTAGGGTTTAATGAATAATGAATTGTTTAAACCTTAACTAAGATGCATCAAGAAGTTAATTAGGACTTAACTCAGTTCACCAAGTTAATTAAAGTTTAATTGTGATTTAATCTTGATTTAATTATGACTAATTAAGATATAATTAGGGTTAAGCCAACTAAATATTCTTTAATCTTTTCAAAGGTTGTTTTAAAAACTACACCATAAACGCTATTTTGATACGGCTAAAAGTCGTATCTAATCGTATTAGATACGGCTAAAAGCCGTATCAAAATATGTCAAGCTTTATATTTTGATACGGCTTTTAGCCGTATCTAATGAGAAAAATAGATACGGCCTATGGCCGTATCTAAAGAGCCGTATCTATTCGGCTCATTAGATACGGCCTAAGGCCGTATCTATTTTTCTCATTTGATACGGCTAGAAGCCGTATCTAATGTATCAATTAGATATGGCCATTAGCTGTATCTAATTGACACATTAGATACAGTCAGAAGCCGTATCTAATTGACAAATAGGCTGCGTCTATGAACGAATTAGATACGTCTATAAGCCGTATCTAATTTGTGAATTAGATATAGACATGAAGTCCGAAGTTTTTTGAATAAATAATTAAAAACATTTTTTTTTACAGATTCAACATAAAGAAGAAACAGTTAACAATAAATTTTGAAACTATATCTGCATAAATAGTTCACAGTTCATACATCTTTCAGTTCAAAAAATAGTCAAACACTAAGTACATTACAATTACAATACTTCATGCAATTCAACAAAACATTACATACGGTACAAAGTTCAATGACAATACATACAACAAAAGTTCAACAAGGTAGTTCAACAACATGAATAACATTAGTAATACAACGCAAATTTCGGCAAGTTCAGCAGTTACAAAGTTCAGATAGTACCATTAATGTCTATATCTTGCCAATTTCTTCACCATCACCACCAGCGATCCCAACACTATATCTTGCCAAACGATACGTATCAGACTGCAAGTAGAAGACCAGAATTGCACATAATCTGCTGAAGACATTCAAAATATGAAGAAAATAAATTAGTTACACTTATGGTTTGTAATTTAAGATTAAGAGGGTGTTAAATGAAAGGAGCTGACTAAAAAGAATGCAATTTACACTAAAAATTTACTGTGTGTTCTTATGACACCATATTATACACACAAATGATACACTGCAGTAAAAGTAATCAAATTAATTTGCACTATTTATTTTATACAAATTATACAGGACGGCTAGGTGAAAGTTCTACTTTTCAATCTGTTCATCTGCAGCACAATATAATAACCACACCCTTTCTTGAACTAACAGTGCTTCATACTCTTCCCTCCTTCTTTCCAGTTCCTATGTTGATTATATAAAAACTTCATAGATGGGAACGAAAAGAGACATAGTTTAGTAGTTTTATGCAATCCTATCTGATTATAATGGCTGATGTACCAGTGGTGAGGTTATTCACATGAGCGATTCAAATAAAGCCCTGCTTTGCATCAATCATGCATCATCTCATTGATTTACTCCAGTCTCCAAATGCCAATAAAATTTAAACTTAATTTTGAAATATTTTTAGTTTTGGAAGTAGATATCTTAAAAACAGGAGGAAAAAGCCTTCATAAAGAGCTAGCATTATTTGATGAAGCACTAATAATTGGGTCAAACACTAATACTGGTGATAGTCTAAATCATGATTTTTGTGCAAAACTTCAATACTAAATGTGCAGTTGAGCAAACAAGTAATGAAAGGCAGGGACAGTAAATGCTAAAGCATACATGCTGAAGTACTTCTATGGAACAGAACAACTCCAAAGTACTTCTATAAATTTTTTAGTGTAAAATGCTACTTTCAGTAGTTAAATTTATGAATTATACAAACAATTGAACTATAATTTATACATTACCGCAACTAATTTACATACATGCACGCACATACATATAACATAGTATGTATAAAAACGAGTTCACATAGAAAGTATCTATTTGCGCTCATATTCAATTAACACAATGCATATGAAAATTTGATAAAAACAAGTTAGTTTGTATTTGTAAACTGAATATATCGCACATATGTATATCTGTGCAACTGTTCACTGTGCACAGCTTATTTGTTGTTTGTCAAAGTGATCACTTAACCTCCACCACTACATTCACTTAAATTCATCATTCAACAACTCCACTGACAACATCTACCCTCAGACTGTCACATCTCCACATCATTCATTTCCTTCATTTCCTTATCACAACAAAACTAACCACCACTGGCCATAACTACCATACTGTCACAACAAACACCATTTAAACTACATTTCTTTGCATAAACATGCAAACATGTTGATAAATACTTTCAACATGAGCTATGGGTCTGAAATTAGTTACAGCTATAGGGTTTTCAATCTTAGGTATCATAGCTAAGTTAGATGCATTAATTCTTTTAATCATTTTACTATGCCTGAAAAAGTTGTTTATAGCCTTGAACAAATCCGTTTTAATTATTTCTTAGCAAACAGTGTAAAAGTGTGCATTAAATCCATCAGACCCCCACTAGAATTCCTATTCATTTGAAAAATACTATCTTTGGTTTCAACATCCCTCAATTCAGAGCTCAAAAAGGAAAAATCCTCAGGGTTAACTTTAGTCAGCTGCAGATCAGTAAATTTATACTATACTGTTTGAATTATATGCAAGTTACATGCTATAATACACTAAATTTATTCATAGAATTATTAAAGTCCAAGTATTAATCCAGATTCGTTTATTATTATACTTTACGCACAAGTTTGAAAAATATTCAGTTTACTAAACGATAATACTGCTCACAATTTATATATATATATAAACACACATGTAAACATACTAGTTTAAAAAATGCTGAATTCAGTTTGAATGTTGATTTAGTTTGACCGAACGCATATGATATATTTCAGTTGAATGAAATATCAGTTAACAATATACTAGTTTGAAAATATATTGAAATCATTTTGAATGTTGATTTCGTTTGACTATGAACGTATATGATATACTTCAATTAGAATGAAATATCAGTTTACATTTGCTTCATGTCACCAGATACGCACACAAACATGATTGTATTTTCTGAAAACTATTAGATAACTCAAAGTTAATCCAAAACATTCAAAATCGAGCAAAAAAATTTATCACCAAATAAAGTGGTATGGTGACTGGTTTTAATTCTAAGCCATGTGTAGGTTACACAACTGGTTGGAACATCATTTTTCTTGGCGAGCGAGCATCTCAACCTGCAATTCCAATGTCAAAACACCCATTTCTCTTTTGTTCTGGCTTTGATTTATGAGTCGTTTTAATTGCTGCGAAGCTCTCAATTTCCTTTTTGATATGACATTAATATTGTTTATTTTGAACAATGAAATCATATTTGTATCGCAAATTTACAATGCTCATAATGCAAAGTGCTTAACTTGCTGATATTATTTAAAAATAGAGTTGAATATCCTCTCATTTTTCTCTCTCCATAAATAAGTGAACAAACTTTTAAGAAAACTAAGCAATGAGGGTAAAAGTGCTTGTACGCTTATATATACTGTCACTTCAGCATCGACCAAATTGACACATTGGCCGAGTGGTTAATATGTTAATATGTTATGTGTTAATCATCATTTAAAAATATGGTTTATGCAAACTACATGTGAATTAATATGTTATGAATTCCTATGATTTAACATAAGTGTAAAAGGTGGATTTTCGTTTCCAATATACTATGATTTTAAACATTTAATTAATTTTAAATAGTTAAAATATATGGACTATTTAAATTTCAATAAATGGAACTCAAAATATAGGGTTTATTTTAAACATTAGCACCAAACTGTTTCCAAAAAATTTGTCATTACAACAGCGCCATTTTGTAGCACCGGAGTAATGTCTATGCATTACCCCTCTCCTGATACTTGGCTTGCGCCATTAACAACAATTTTATCCACTTATACAACAACGTCCATACAATATACAACATTAGCACCAAACTATTTCCAAAAAAATTGCCATTACAATGGCGCTATTTTGTAGCGCCGGAGTAATGTCTATGCATTACCCCTCTCCTGATACTTGGCTTGCGCCATTAACAATAATTTTATCCACTTATACAACAATGTCAAAACCATATACAATGTCAGAACCATATACAACATTAGCACCAAGCTGTTATATAAGCCTATGCCATAAAAAGAAAGTGACATGTCTTTAATATAAACATAGGCATAGAGAATATGTAAACAAAGCATAACAAGCACATGCACGCGTCGGGTTTTTGTTTTTTTTTTCTTTATATAGCAGCATGTAATTTTCGAAACCAACATATGCTTATATGCAAACTCTTTTTTTTAGTCCATTTGTTTTTTTTTACTCTAAGACTATAAAAATGAAAGCATGCTTACTAAAATAGGTTGAATTCCAAGTACCAAAACAAACTGAAATTTATATGTATTGCTGCTCTTAAACAGGTTTTGGTACTAAGTTTGTAAGATAAATTACTACCCATTCATTCATATATCATGTTTAATAGTTATATAACTAAAGTTTCAACAGAATTTATAATGCTCTCAAGCTCACAAAGACATCACATGCTATCCAAAACAGTAGATCAACTAATATACATTTCAGCAAAAACAAGACGAACAAACATACGGGAATATAAACTCACTAAGTAAAACAAAATCCTAGAACCAAATTGGTTCTAGTTTAGCAGTCGACGACATTCTTAAGCCAATGAGGCTCCAGGTTGGCTTTAGTCGATGGGGATTATGATTTTCGGCGAGTAATACTTCAAATTGATCAGCTACCAGGCAATACAACAAGCATGCATATATTCATAATTAGACAACCATCTACTAGTTCTAGTGTTTTACTTTACACTAAAAAAAAGAATTTTGGTTTATGCTTAACTTGACAAAGGGTTTTATTCTACAATACTTAAGATTATCAACAAATGACAATTCTATTTAATGCGATCGGATTAAATTTAGCATAAACCCACCGTTGGATTTATAGAGATAGATATGTCATCATAACCTTAACCATCAACACTATCTGGCTCAGACTCTATCAACCAACTTATGAATTTAACACTTCATTCTCTTCCAGACAGGTAGGGTTTTCAGTCCTAATCAACTTATGAATTTTCCTTTTTGAATTCGAATCCATTCATATCCTAAAATCCATGGCTTTTGAATTTCAAGTAAAATTGATACTAGCTGAATATCAAGCATCTTTTAAATTTCAAGCCTCAATCAAGATCGATTGATTTATCAAAAAATTTGTACGCAAATTGTAAACTTGATGTTTCACTTGATAATTTCGCAGTAAACTGTAAGTTATTTTTATTTACTTACTTTTTATTGGAGAATCACATATTACCACAAAATCATTTGGCTTTCTTGACGCGGAAGAAAAAAATGGGTATCGATCTCATTACCTATGGCAGGAGCAAGAAGACGAAGCGCATAGCGACAAAATCTGACGAGATATACCTAAAGCCCACTTGATCTCATTACTAATGGCAGGAGCAAGAAGAAGAAGATTTATAAGTTTTTAGCGAGAAGGACCGAAAGTAAGTTTAATGCTGGAAATAAAAAAAAGAGGGAGGGTGTGCGTTTTAAGGAAAATTTTTCCACGAAAAGAGGCACAGTTTTGGTACGGCTACAAACCGTATCAAATTTTAATACGGCTTAAAGTCGTATTAAACAATATAGATACGGCTATAAGCCGTATTAAAATTTGATACGGCTTTTAGCCGTATCAACTGTGCCGCCTAAGTTTGCGCCAAAATCCTACCTGTGGTGTAGTGAAACCCAATCAATTATATTTTAAATCAATTTTATTTTTAAGATTTATTGATTTTAAATCAGGATCTTTTGTTTGGACCATTAAGTAGCCAAATGAATTAAGGCAGCGATTATAAAACATTGACATGTTTTATGGGAAGTAAGTTGACTTGTATTTAGCACAAAAGTTGAATATTAGTAATGTGATAAGCACAAGGAAGTTAATTTCAATAAGCGGGTCATGATAACTTAAGCATAAGTAATGTACTTCTATATTTAAAACTTTTACACCCGATAATGGATGTATCTGCATTGGTAACTTTACATCTGCCTATGATTGATTGTATGTATGTGTGAATCTCTTACATATCTGATGTAAGGCAATACCCATGATATAATTTGGATAAAAAAACCTAAGTTTAATGGTCCATTATAGTCATTAAGCCACCATTTTGTTTTGGAAAGTTAATATTTCTTTTTCCTTAAAATGTTCTTCAAGTTTATTATATTTAGAACAAGATATCTGAACAATGATTTGATAATTGTTCTAAATATTATATAAAGAAGTTTGTGAATAATCTTGGGAAATTCATAAAAGGAGTTTACGAAATAGTTTTGAATGCTTATAAAAAGATTTTATAAGTGGATTTGGATGTCTATAAAGGGAAGTTTTATAAAGGGTTTGAAAGTTAATAAAGAAGTTTAATAACTAGGTTTGAATAATTATTAAAGTCTTATAAATGATATGAAGGTTGATAAATGTTTTGTAAACGGGTTTGATTAAAGGAAAAAGGATTTCATGGGTAAGGGAAATTTATAAAAGGATTTATTGAAGATAATTAAAATAGAAATTCGAGGTTTAGGTTTCTTTAGGCCGACCTTTTAAGAAAATGATGGTATGGAACATCCGTTAATGCTTAGAGTTTATCTTTTCTCTAATTTATATAATGTAGTTAAACCTTTTTAGAGATTTGGTAATGGGAAATCCTAAAAATGTTTTGTGAATTACTTATGTCAAAAAGAAAAGTATAATATTGTTTTTGAAAGAGACTTATTAAACAAAGATATGTTTTGAGGCTTAGTGATTGCTATGGATAGATAAATGTCAAAATGGAATGGGTTATGATTTGATTATTTGATAGTTAAATAAATGAATATCAAATTTGGCCTAATTTGACTTAAGAAGTATGAATGTAAGTTCGAGTTCCCATGTAAGGACTCAAATACTTACTTCCAAAAGAACCGGGAATGAGTGAACCGAAAATTACCGGTTGTTGATAAGGAGAGACCGGAATTGGATCTATATCTGAAAACCACTTTGAACCAACATGTGCATTCGAGTGGAAGGCATGTTGATGATGATTGCATATGGTGCTCTTTGAAGTGTACGGGCTACTGCTACTAATCTTGAAGGTGATTCAAAAATCGATATAGTAGAGTTAGTGCCTTCAATTTCGTTCAGACCCAAAACAAACTTGTACGGATGAATGCAGCCATTGCATTAAAGTTTGGAGGGCAGTGTTAGCATTCCTATATGGATTGCTATTCAGAAAGGTAAAACGTTGCATCAAGCCTCATCACCCAAAAATGACTAAAACAGAGGATATGTAGCGGAGCTACGTGGGTCGCACTAATTAGGGTATATTGTCACTCTTCTACATAAATACATAATCATCAATGAATTCGTGTATGTAAGAGCATTCGGTTAAAGGTGGCAAAGCAACCAGGGTGATGACATATTCGGTACTATCCAGCATGGAGTAGGCTTGTCCTATGTTGGCAAGGGACATTAGGTATATCCTCGGTATATTTTTGTAGAGGTGTACCGTGGTAGGCGATACCCCAATAGCCCAGTCATTAGTTGGAATCCAATCTCCAATATATGCCTTACGTTTTCAATCCTAGAGCCTAGTATGTTGGAATGTGAGATGCAAGCATTTCAGCTATCTTACCTATTTACTTTAAACCTAGACACTATGATAATATCACTGGATTTTGATATAAATATTTTTGGTTATTGTAAATTAAAAACCCTTCTGTCTTTATATGCACTGTAGACTTACGAGATACACTTTGTTTGAAAGGGTTTCAAGTATAGAAATCAGTTTGTTTGTTACTTGTTATCGAGTTTTACTCAAACTGGTTTACCAGACTGACTTAGGCGTTATTCCGTGTAATGCCCAGGTCAGACCGAGCATGTTTTCCCATGTTTAGCTGGATAATTTGGAGTTAGAGAGGTGCTGAATGGTCAAGATGCTTTCACATATATTTTTCTTCCTCTATATTATAAAGTCTATATGTTTGTCAATATATGGACAGGTTTGTATAACTGTCAAAATTTACGGTAAGTCTAGTGTACTCTGATGTTGTATATATGAGCAAACATGTTTCCTTTTTTATAGATCATTGTTGTATTACATATTATTCATTGCGCTGTGAGATTCTGAATGTTTAATTTTCTTCTATCTTCTACCTTCTTCTTTCGCCTAAAAAATCGGTATTTCCAACACTTGAATGTTTAACACGTTATATAGTTGATGTATTAGTGTCAATTTCGAGGGTCGCAAATGTGGTTCGTTACATTTGGTATCAGAGCTGAAGGTTAAGCGAGAACCTTGGCCTTGGTAGGGTATGCTTATTTGAGATGGGGTACGTGATACCCTAGAATGAGCCTGAGTGTATTATAAATATTAGTGAGTTTTTGTTACCAAGTAAAAATGTTTTATACTGTTTTATTGATCTGTTGAGTGGCTTAAGAATTCCGGTCGATGCATTTGTCCATCGTTATCGATGGGGATTTCCTAAACACTTAAACAAGTCCAATTGACATAATACTGTTTAAAAATTGGTAAATGAAATAATTTTACCTAGGATATATTTTATATATAAAGGAATGAGTTTCAAAAGTCTATATAGTTATCAATGAGATGTATAGTTAAAATTGGATTTAGAATAGAATGTGTTTAGTTAAATGAAAATCTTTAGTTGACCTTTTAAAAATGAAAAGGATTGTGAGAATATTAAATCCTGGTGGCTTTGGTAAAGATTTAAATGATTTTGAAATGTTGTAGTAATTGTACTTAAAGATATTTTAAGATATAAATATTTTAAAATAGATTAGAAAGAAAAGTTTTCTTTAGACAGTTTGGGAAGGAGTTTCGATCTGTTTTGTGATAATCAGAATAATCTTCTAAGTGACAATCGAATGTTTTCTTAGGCAAATATGATGGTGCACTTAGTAAATTATCCTCTTTGTCATTGTACAATCGAAACAAGTTCGAATTCAAATGAATCCAAAGCTAGCGAATGATTTTGTTGAAGAACTATTTATCTATAAATAGTATTGCTTCAAAAGGGAATTTGTGAAGAAAGAAATATTTTTATGATTAACTAGTTCAAGTGTCTTGGAAATGACTAAAATGGGTAAGAGATGTGTTTGGATGGTAAACACTTCTCTTGAATACTTCTCTTTTTAGAAAAACAGATATATAATACTATTTGGTAGCAGCCAGTTCCTGATATCGTTTAAGAGTTACTCGGGCTATATATTATGTTTTCAAAAGGGTTAAATATAAAATATCATTTTGAAAGGTTTTTTGAAATAAAACCCGGATATTGTGTTCACGGATCCCAAAAAGGAATAGAGTTTTCAAAATAAAAAGATGTCTTGATAAGAATGGGTTAACAAATAAAGTTTTAAATTTATTGAACATCCTAGGTTAAGTATAATCAATTTAAAATTTAAAATTGTACATACTCTTTTAAAGTAGAAGACTATCATGTAAAACTTATTTGAGTTATAGAATATTATAAATTTAAGTAATGTTCTTAAGTATAATGACGATCCTTTAAAAAGGGTAATTAAGATCTTGGGAAGTAGGAACCAATGGGATTAGTATGTGGGTTGTATGTAGAACATTTCCCTATTTCACATATTTCTCTATCCAAGATTCGAGTACAGGACTCGAGGTGTTTCACACTATCCGAATAGGCATTTATCGCCCGATTTTTGGCGGCGAGAATTGATGAGGGTTTTTATGTGAAACCAAAGTTTGTCTATCATAGTTTATGGCTATGCAAGGAGAATAGAGGTTTCTAATTAAGAAGCCTGATCAAAGTCCACATTAGGAAGTCGAGTGAGCAATAATAGTTTGGAAATGAAGTTATTTATTCGAGTGAGAGATCGAACTCTATTTTACATAGGAATGATCTATGTACATCACATAGATTGATGAATATTTTAAGTATTTCTAGAAATAAGGTTGTGGTATAATTTCGGGGAAGAAATTCTTTTATGAGGGGAAGAATGCAACGACCCACAAATTTATAACTTGGATAAATTATATTTATTTTTAAAATATTTAGATATGAGTTTAAAAGTAAGAAATAATAATGTATTAAATAAGAAATGACTACAGTTATTTTTTTGGGAAAAATATTTTCATACAAACTATCGAGGTAAAATGTTGAAAATTTGTGAATAAAGTCCTAGGTAAAATATCAATAAGATAGCCGAAAATCGTTTATCAATAAAACTTCTTTTAAACAATAACGATCATGCATGGCTCTGGATTCATACACTGTATATGTATGTAAACAAGATTATGAAATAAAATAGATTATTTTGTTTTTGGAAAATAATATGTATTTATGACATCGATAATTGATATCAATGTTTTTAAATATTTCTTCGGAAATTCAAGTTAAGTTTAAAATTAAATAAATGGGTTTTTATTAACAAATAACCTATTTGAATTATTTAGCAATGATGGTAAAATTGTTTTTAAAATTTGTTTACCAAAATAGATAGTTTGTAGAAAAATAGAAAATGCGATCGAAGAACGCTTTTTGGAATTTTGACTTTACGACTCCAAAATTTTGTCAGAAACGTTGTTCGTCTTTGCGCACTGTATACACACATATATAAGAGTTAGCTAACCAAATAATAAACATACACTAAGAGTATATTGTCTTTTCTTAATTACGTTCAGCAAGTAATGTGATAAGTTATGGTTTTAGAAATAATAACCTATATATAAGTATATATCATTATCTCTTGACGTATCTTAGCCTTGTCATTATTATCCATCATAACCTAGAGGATGTGGCTAGAGAGAGGGAGATGTGACATATAAGGGGGATGAAGGTGGTGATATGACTTGTCAAAATAATGATATGTTATGATATTTTAATCTAAGGTTAGTTTGCTAATTTTCCTACGTTTATTTGTCTATAAATACACATCCATTTCACCACATTTCTATTTACTTCACCATTTCTATTATCCTAAAGCTTTCTTCATGTTCCATGGATTCTTATGTTAGTTTTAAGTTTTTTTTAAAATAATTTTTTTTAATTGTTTTAAAGGTGCAAACTTGTTTTTAAACTCTTTCTTCTTCATTTTTCCGCCACTTTATTCGGCCATAAATTCCTCTATTTTAGATCAAATCAAGATTTTCTTTTTTTTCAGATCGTATAAATTTTAGTATCTCCATCTTTCATATTACCCTTTTTTCTAATTTCAAGCTTAGGTTAGTCAAAATCTCATTTCTTTGTAGTGTACTTTTAAACTCACAAATTCAGGTCCGAAAATAGCTCTCCTTCTTTTGTCCATATGTACCTCAAGTAGACTGATTTTAGTGATTCTTATTTTTTAATTGTAGAGAAAAAAAATTTCTAACACTTTTTTTTTGTTCATTTTTTTAAATTTTGAGTGTAATATGTCCAAAAATCAAGTGGAAGATGACATAATTTTGGGGTGATATTTGGTGCGTCTAAGGCATTTCAAGTTTTAAAGATTTTTTGTGGGCAAAATTACTTTTTCAGGAAAAGTTTTTGACCTTATTATGATGTGTTATTGTGGTAATAATATGATGATAATTGAATGGTTATAATTTTAGTCGATGATGATTTGATGGATGTTATGTTTGGTATTGATATTTAGATTTGAATGTGATGTTGTCGAGTTAGTAAGCATATAACTAGATATTTATACATCTGTTTCATTGTGATATTGTAGTATGGATGTATAGTTGTGATCTAAGAACCAAAGTATTTTTGTTGAAACAAAGTTAACAACTTTGTGCATTGCAATGGACGTGAGATCCAATTCGAAATCAAAAACTGTGTTTTCCTATTTTAAAGTTTAGAAATTTTTCCAAAGTTCTACCTTTTTTTATAAGTCTCATAATCTTTAAAAGTTATGTTTGTAAACATTAAATAGGAAAGAATAAGCAAATGTTTTCGCTTAAAGTATTTTAAACGAACTGCGCTCATAACGATAGTAGCTACGGACGCAGTTCGACAAAACTATCGATTTTCATTTTAAAATGTTTTCTTTTGAAATGGTTTTGCAAAAAATTTCCAAATAATTAGTAATATAAAAAGAGATTAAGTTCTGTTAATTGATATTTTATTATTTCATAAATTAATTAAAAGTAATTAGTACTTATTTAGTAATTAAGTGATTAGTGGTTAAGTAACACTTAAGGTAGGTTAATGATTAATCAGTGATTAATAAATTTTTAATTAGTGATTAAAGAGGATAGAAGTAATGAAATGGTTAATTATCATTCAATTAAGTCATGTTGATAAACTAATTATTTTTAAATTAAGTGATTATTAAATTGATTTTTAATTAATTTGGGTTTAACTAATAATGAATTGTTTAAACCTTAACTAAGATGCATTAAGAAGTTAATTAGGACTTAACTAAGTTCATTAAGTTAATTAAAGTTTAACTATGATATAATCTTTATTTAATTATGATTAATGGATATATAATTAGGGTTAAGCCAACTAAATATTCTTTAATCTTTTCAATGGTTGTTTTAAACCCAATCAGTTATATTTTAAATCAATTTTATTTACAAGATTAATTGATTTTAAATCAAAGGATCTCTTTTAGACCATTAAGTAGCCAAATGAATTATGGTAGTGATTATAAAATGTTGACACATTTTATGGAAAATAAGTTGACTTGTATTTGGCACAAAGGTTGAATATCGGTAACATGATAAACACAAGCAAATTAATTTCAATAAGTCGGACATGATAACTTAAGCATATGCAATGTACTTCTATAAGTAAAACTTTTACACTCGATAATGGATGTGTCTATATCTGTAACTTGACATCTACCTATCTTTAATTGTATGTTATGTGCGAATTCCTTGCATATATGATGTTAGGAAATACCCATGATATTACTTGGATAAGTAAACCCAAATTTAATGATCTATTATAGTCATTAAGCCTCTGTTTGGTTTTCGAAAGTTAATATTTCATTTCTTTAAAATGGACATCAAGGTTATTATATTTTGAACAAGATACTTGGAGAATGTTTTGAAAATTGTTTTGAATATTATATAAAGATGTTTGTGAATTATCTTGGGGTATTCATAAAAGGAGTTTTAGAAATAGTTTTGAATGTTTATAAAATGATTTTATAAATGGATTTGGATGTCAATAAAGGGAAGTATTATAAAAGGTTTGAAAGTTCATAAAGAAGTTTATATAACTAGGTTTGAATAATTATAAAGAGTCTCATAAATGAGTATGGAGGTTGATAAATGTTTTGTAAACAGGTTTGGGTTAAAGCAAAAAAGGATTTCATGGGTAAGGGAAATTTATAAAAGGATTTATTGAAGATAATTACAACAGAAATTTGAGGTTTGGGTTTCTCTAAACCAATCTTTTACAAAAATGGCACTATGGAACATCCGTTCTACACTTTACACCAAAGGAATAATGTTCAGAGTTGTCCTTTCTCTAATTTAAATAATGTAGTTAAATCAATTTCAGGATTTGGTAATGGGAAATCTTACTAATATTTTATGAGTATACTTATGTCGAAAAGACAAGTATTTGATTGTTTTTTAAAGAGACTTTTTAAACAAAGATAAGTTTTGAGGATTAGTGATTGCTATGGATAAATAAATCTCAAATGGAATTGGTTGCTGTTTTTTATTTGATAGTTAAATAACCGACTATTGTAATAACCCTGTATTTTGTGATTATTTAAATTATATATTTTAATTATTTTAATTGGATTCCTGATTTGAAAAAAAACTTTATTTATTTATTAAAATGAATAATTTTGTTATTTTAAATATGTATATATTTTTATTTGTATGTGAATTAGTATTTCAAACATAAATATATTGAATATTTTCCAAAAATGTGGATTTTGGTCAATTTGGTCAAAGTTTGACTTTTAAATTTAAAATTTAAATATTGGAAAATTTTAATTTTATCTTTTACTATGAAAGTAATTAAAATTTCAAGAATAGTGCTTTTCGTTTCGTTGGAATCCAATTTATATTGTGAAAGTTATGCTTTTTACAATATTGTGTGTAAATTGTTTTATTTGACAAAATTGTTTAATTTAAATTATATAAATAATATTTTTGTTTGTTATAATTTGTTTATATATGTATATATGACATTTTATGGATTTATTTTTATTTTTAAAATGTTTTTAAAGTGTTGTTATAATTTTCCAATGTTCACTGTATTTTGTTTACAATTTTTAAACGCTAGTTTCAGTATATCAGCTATTTTCTTAATTATTTTCTATTTTTCCTTAAATTATATTTTTATTTTCTTTTCACTTTATTTGTTCAGATTTTTATTTTTCTATTTACTGAAATTTTTATTTGTTAAAATGAATAAAAGAAAAAGAAATATAAAGAGTCAAAGACCTTTCATTTCCCTATGTCCTTTCACTTAGCCTTTTGCCTTTTCACTCTTTCCTTTGCCTTTTCATCTTTAGTCGTCCTTTTCTTTTGTATTGCCGTGACTTCTCATTCACATTCACGTAAATTTGTTCCTTCTCATCACTCAACTCCCGGCTATGGAAGAAAAAAAGAAAAGAAAATAATGGCTTCTCTTCTTTTTTTTTCTCATTTTCTCCTCTATTCCTATTGATTTTGCTTGCTCTTCTTCTAGGCTCTTCTCGGCCCCACTCCACCACCTTCATCTCCTCCGACCATCACCACCACCAAACACGATAGCAATCATCTCCCTTCACCTTGTCCAAATCTGACCATGCCTTCATATTGAGCCAATACCACAAAACTTTGCACAAATGCCTTGAAATCATGCCTAGACGAGCCTAGTTTCACCACCACCTTCACATATCACCTTGGCCACCACCCTAGCTCCACCACCACCTACTGACCTGACCTCTGGTCATCACTCCGGCACTGACTAGATCTGAAGCAAGCTTGAGACGAGTCCATTTAACCATAGGCCGAGCCAAGGTGGTGTATCCAAACCATCCTATTTTGCCTTGACCTTTGTCTTCTTCACGTTTGTAACTCCTACCCTTCACATCACCTTGTAGCCATGCATTTGTGAATCAAAACCTGAGCCATTTACCAATAGAACATCACTTTAGCCGAGCATATGTCCCCTAAGGCCAAGCATTGGAGTTGTGGAAGCAAGGTATAATCTATCTTGTTCATTATTGCTTCGTATTTCAATTTGTTTCTATATCATTTTGTGTTAAATATATTCATATGTTATATTGCACTGTCTTGTTTTGGTTGTTGTGACAAGATGATATCTTGGCTCTCTTCGCTCATTTGAATCACTAGTCGTGCTGTATCGTGCTTGTCATGTCTTTGGAATCATTTTGTGTGTCGTAGTGGTCTTCAGCCTGAAAGGTGAGTCTTTCTCACTCTGACATATTTACTTATGAAATGGTGAATCGATAGCAAATGTTTGGTAATTAAAAATGTTTATGCAAGTAAATGATGATTTTATGATATGCTATGACGTGTTAAACTGTTAATTATCACCTGACGTCTGATATATGACATTATATTGTGACAGTGACATTGTTTACACTGTTTGTTTATTTATGATCACAGTGCAAGTTCCCTGTTAGAATAGAATCACTATAGGTTGAAATGATACATACCCGAACGGACTTTAGAATATGGAAAAATCGTTATGGGCTGAAATGATAGGCCTGAGCGATTTTTATTTACTTGGGATTGCGGGTTTGAAATGATAGAGCCCGGGTTTTCTTTTTTAATCTGCGGATTGAAATGATATATATCCGTATTACTTGACCTAGGTTAGAAAAGTATATACAAACCCCGTGGTATATTTTTAAATGATTTTATTAAGATATGTATTTTGAAAAGTATGAAATTTTGATTATATATATATATATATATTGTGGTTTTGTGAAGGTTAAATCTTAAGTTTTTAATTTGTGAATTTTAGTATGTAAATTTGAAAAAAATGTGTTTTCGACTTTAAATTTTATTTAAAAAATGTAAGTAAATAATGGAAATTAAATTTAAAGTTTGAAATGATATTTATAAAATGCCAAGTTTTATTTAATTTATAAGTTAATAAACAGCGAAATTTTGACTTAATAAATGAATTGAGTTTTAAAAATTGAACATTAGATTTTAAATTTTTATTATGATAAATCATATGTTAAAATGATTTAAATATGAAATTTTGAAGTCTAGAAATATGATTTATAAATTTAAATAACAAGAATTGAAGTTTTATTATTTTGAATAGTTAAAATAAAATCTGAAATTTTACTAATAGCATTTCCTAAAAATGCTTATGACGGCATTTTAAATGATGTTGTTTTGAACGTAACTATGTTTGAAATAACTAAATATCTATCACGGCATTTTATAAATGCCGTTATTCTTGAACTAGCTATTTTGGAAACTATAAGCTACGATAGCACTTTATAAATGCTGTCGTTACTATATTTTGTCAATGTTTTGAAATGTTATAGATTTTAACACTATTTGTGTTATATTTTAAAGTGTTAAATGATTTAACTATTGGAATTGATTATTTGTGAAATATAAGGAGTTTTGAATATAATTTAATATTTAAATTTGAATTTTAAGGAATTTACACTGTATTTGAATTTAGAAAAGGTTTACTTGGTTATGTGTTAAATTGAATGAAATCAAATGAGATAAATGAATTTTTGAATGGAATTTTGAAATGTAGTTTTGTAATGATATTTGAAATAATAAATGAATGACATATTTATTTCTGAATGATATTTAAATTTGAATAATTGAAATTGAATTCAAATAATGATTTGATAAAGAGGTTTTGAAGGATATGATATTTTAATGATTTCAAAATGGTTTTTAATGACATAATCTTTATTTTGTTAAAGAATGTGAATTTGGAATGATATTTGATTTTGATAAATGAATATTTGAAGTTTATATATGTATGAAAAGATATTTGGTTAAATTGTAATTTAAGTTTATTTAAACAATATTGGATTCATGAAATGAATATTTCAAAACTAAATAATAACGAAATTATATTTGAGATATGAATTTACGAAAATATAAAGTTTAGTCTTGAAATGTGGGATATGAAAGTTTGGGAATATATTAAAATTGGATGGTTTATTTTGTAGATCAAATCTGTATTTGAAATTTATAAGATTTAAAAAGTTTTGTTGGAAAACTGATTGAATTGAAACTTATGGTTTGAATTGAATTAAATTTGAAATTTGAAAATTGAGTTTAATTGAATATATTTGAAAGTTTCAAATGTATGATTTCAAAATGTTATGATTTTTAAAGTGTAATGATTTCAAGTATTTTGGCTTCAAAAGAGTTATAACTTTGATGTATTATGATTTTTGAAAAGTGAATATATGTTTGAAATGGAAATGATATCGTATTGACTTGGACATAGTTTTGGAATAAAAATGGTTTTGGTTTCAAAGTATAAACTATTTTGATTGGAACATAGTTTTAGAATAAAAATGGTTTTGGTTTCGAAGTATTAACTATTTTGATTGGAATAAGTTTTGAAGTAAAAATGGTTTTGGTTTCGAAGTATAAACTATTTTGATTTGAATAAAGTTTTGAAGTAAAAATGGTTTTGGTTTCAAAGTATAAACTATCTTGAAAGGTTTGAGATGAAATGATTTGATTTTTTTAAGTATTATGATTTTTGAAATGACCACGGCGTTATAATAACGTTTGGTTGTTAAAGAGACCGGGATCGGAAGTTTTCATACTCTCTGCCAACTCCGAAAACCACTTTAACAACTGTGTACGCGGTGGAGTTTTCATAATGGAGTAGGATGGTGGCGACATTCATGAGGTATATTACGTGGACCCAACTCCCGTGAGTTGGCTTAAGGTGGCTAAAATAGGAGCGTTCTCGGGCCAAAAGGGGTAGCTCCTCTGGTCGGGCACATTCCTTCGATACTATACTCTTACTTGTGGTTGATTTGATGGCCATCCTCCGATTTTGATATGGGAGTGTAACGATCCCGAATTTTAATTTATTTTTAAATTGATAATTAAATTCATTTTTGATTTAAAATGGTGAAATTTGTTGATAAATTGATTTGAAAATTCAAAATGAAGTCTTTGAAATAAAATAAACAAATTCGCTAAATTCAAACAACATATTAATGAACTTTGTAAATTATAATGTGACTACATTGATGAAATTATAACAACATGTTAACTAGGACTTCACTTCAACAAGCAAAGCAAATAAAAAGAAAAGACAAAAAAATTACATATGTAAAGCAATAAGACAAAGCAAAAGGAAAGAAGGAATATATGTACACAAGCAAACAAAAAATTAATATAGGTATGTAAATAAATGAATATGCATGTAAATTAAGCTTGCAAAGGAAGCCAAAGAAAATATCTCATATTTGTACAAACAAAATGAAAAAAAAAACAATATATGAGTTTGTACAAAGCTAATTAATGCAGCCATCAAAATGTAAACTATCAGCCGAAATAAGCTTACATCTGGTAAACAAGAAATAAGTCAAAGACAAAGAAAAAATAAAAAAAAAATACATGATAAACATAAGCTTATAAAATAAGACAATGGCAATTAATGTTAGCACACAATATTATCTTATCAGCCAACAAAGAAAGGAAAATGTCTAATCCTATTGTACAACACACTATAATCACTTGTACAAGATATTTATCACCCTGTAGTCTGTTAATTCAATTTATATATACATCACACTTCTTCATTTTTTCGTGCATCTGAGCTAAAAAAATATCCGAGTAAACAATATCTTTAAAACTCAAACAACAAAACCTTAAAACAACTCAACATGAACAACAACCTACTTCAAGATTCAAACCAGAAGGTTCCAGCTTGAAATTTTCAAAGCTACTCAACAACCAGAACAGGCTCTGTTCATCTTCTTGTTCAGGGAACCAATGTGAGTAACTTGTTTCTTAAAATTTAAAGTATAAATTTTTTGTTTATTTATATATCTGTGAATAAGTTTGTTTATATACAAATATAGATTCTCTGAATATATTTAAAATGAAAGTAGGATATACAGGCTGTTGTTTAAATTACATCTGTTCTCAGTTTAGCACTTAAACTGTTACTTCAAAAAAAAAACTCATTTACTCCTTTCTGATTTGATGATTGAACTTCAGATTCAAACAAAGGATGTTTATGTCATTGTAAACTAATCTTTAAAAATTTAGTTAAGATTAAAACAACTTAAATTTTATCCCTGGAAACCCAAAACTTTGAACAAACTCAAGTTTGGCCAAATTTAGAACTTCACGAAATATTGATTTAAATATATAACTTGAATTCGTACTGGAAGACTTGATTTTTAATCATGGTATGACGATTTTTAGTTGAGTGGTTTAGGAGCAGTTCGAGCTTGTTTACATTTCGTTTAATCATCAATTTCTGGTGATCCCTTGGTTCGGGGTGGTCGGGAACTTGGCTGGTGATGGAGGAGCGAGCGAGGGTTTTGGGAAAAATGATCGGTGGCGCTCACGATCACCGTGGAGGCAGCGGCGAACAATTTCTTTCTGTAAACCTAATTTTGTTACGGCTTGGTTTCTCGATTCGTTTGTCATGCATAATTGACCGAGTGCGAAGAGAATTGGGGCGATGGAAGGAGGTGAGATGATGAAGGCTTGGCCGGAATCTCAACGCCTCTGATGGCCAGAGGAGGGAGCGCGAGTCATTTTTCTGGTGACGTGCAGCTGGGTGGTTGGGTCGAGATGCTCAAATTTTCGTTTCGAATTTTTTCCAAATTTATGGCACTGGTGATGTTTTGGGTGATGGAAGTCGACGTGTTGGTGGCCGTAGCACCGACCATTAGCAGCGTTTCCAGCTGTGCACATGCACGAGGAGGTGGTGGTGTCAGTTGCAACAGGTTGGGGAAGAAGGCAGATAACCCGAAGTAATGCTCGGGAAATTGGGGTAGAAACTCAAAGTCGCGCACGGTGCCATGGGTTGTTTCCCTGGTGAAGACTGGTTTGGGCAGAGGGGTATACTCGAGTTTTTCGAGTGGCTCCAGCGTTTTGCTCGAAGTGGAGGGGGATTTGTCTCGAAGGAAATTCTGGTGTAGCTCAGGTAGGAAGGTTGAACAGGTTTAAAAACAGAACCTGTTTTGTTTTTGAAATTTTAAAGTTTAATTTAAATTTTTAAAGCAAGGTTAAACTGAATTTTTAAATCATGTTTAAATATAACTTCGAGTATAGTTTGAAACTTAGTTTGTGAATAAATAAGTTTTTTTAAAATTTAAACTTGTTTAAATAACTTTAAAGTGATTAAATGATTAAAAGGATTTGAATTTAAATTGGAAGTTGGAATGGTAAAGTAAGCAAGTTAAACAAAGTCTAATTGTAACCTGAACTTAACTTAAATTCCAGATTTTGAAATAAAACTTTAGTTTATAAATGAAATGTTTAAATAAGTTAAATGTTAAATTATCCTTAAATATGTGAATTTAAGGAAAAGTCGATTTTTACTCATTAAATATCTTTTTAATAAAAGTACTACTTTGACATGAGAATGCAGAGGTTTACAAGGTTGGTTTAAATTTTTATTTAAAATCGATTGGTTTTCATTTTAAATCTTGATATTTAAAAGTGAGTTGAATATAAATGATAATAAAATCATTAATAAAGGTAAATTTTATCTCAAGATTAATGAAAACTTTACAATTATAATTCATTGATTATTAAGTTAATCAAAATGGATAATCTATTTATTTAATTAATTGATGATTTGGATTAATTTAATTAATTAAGTAAGGATAATGTGATATATTAATTTGGTAATTAATTTGAGAATAATTAATCTATTAAAGGTTAATTAATTAATTTAAAGTAATTAAGGAATTGATTGCTAATTGTAATTAATTGATTGTTAATTTACCATAACCGGCACATTTATTCATAGGAATTAATCTGATTTAAACCAATCAGATAATTGAATTTCTCCTATTTATGGATGTCTAGATTTTATTGGATGATTGTATTGTTTGATATCCCCGATATTGATGCTTTGTGATATATCCCGATTCATGTTGTGATCTGTAATTAATTATCTGTGATGTAGTTTATTATCTGTAATATATATACATCTATGAATCTGTGAATGGATGATAAGCGATATAGTTTATGTCGCTTATAGACTATATTTCTATGTTTTAATCTGTAATGATTGCATGTTGTTGTATATTGTGTTAAACCCCTGGACCACACTTATACACACGCCAATATGGATTTCACGAGGAAATCGATTAAGTCACAGATTTTGAAATGATTCTCAAAGTTGAATATTTAAAATTCAAATGTTTTGGAAATGGATTGGGTTTTAAAATGAAAAGCTTTTGAAATGGAAATTCAAAGATGAAATTTATTTGAATAACTTGACTAAGTTTTGGAATTTAAATATTTTGATTTTAAATTGAATTCAATATTCGAAATTGAATTCTATGATTTGGAAACTAGGGTTTAAAAAGGCTATGCAACTTATAAATGAGATTATATGGGTAAAACTATTTTAAAGGTATTGATTTGGAAATTTGAATTTAAATTCAAAGGCTTTATCTCGTGTAAATATAATTGGATCTTTCTGACGTGGAAACTATTGGTTTTCAAATAATAAAAGCTTTCATATAAGTAATGAACGTCCATTTTGTGTTAAAAGGATTTCAAGTTAAAAATGAAAATGATTTTCCAAGTTATGGAAACAGTTTGAAAGCTATAAGTTAAATCTTTAATTTAAAGATTTAACGAGTTAATCCAATTAAAGTGGGAATTGTTTCGAAATCCATAAATGGATCTTTGTGAATGGGGTGAACTTTGTGAATTAAATCTTTTGTTTAAAAGATTAAAGTGTGGAAATTGTTTAAACCATTGAAGGTTTTTGAAATAAATCTTTTGTTTAAAAGATTTGAAAATGGTGATTTGTTAAACCATTTGAAAGAAAGTTTTGAATTATTAAGTTGTGATTTAATTGAAATCCCATATCCATATGTTTTAAATGTTGCGCTCACTATTCGGTTTAGCCGGGAGAGGACCTTTGTGTCATATAACCCATTCCGAATATGTGATTCGACGTATATGGATAGCATTTGAAGACCGGTGGTGAAGACCGGGTATTTGCGAAAACGATAAGATGACCTATCGATTGTCTCTGCACTGAGTTGCTCCGGTATAGAGATTCCTAAGTGATGAGAAGTCCGATCGGGATTGTGAATACCCGGATTGCAAGGGCTTCTTTAGAAGTGCCTTCGGTTCTGTTCGAACCCGGAACAGACTTGTATGGTTACATGTCTGACACTACGCTTTGAGATATAAAGAAGATTTCTTTCAAATACATTTCTATTGGTGGCGGAGAATTTATTCTCTTAGCTTAACACCCTTCTCTGAGACGTACGAGCTCAGAGGTTATGTAGTTGAAGGTTATCAGCGATAAACTCCCAATTTGGTAGTGTGGCATGCTGAGTGTTGCTGTGTGTTGATGATCATTTGTTGATCAATTGTGATCAGAGCATGGCTTTTGTATAAAGCGTAGCTTTGTGGACGAGACTGCATCAGGACCTCACACCCCGGAAATGGTCAAAACAGGAAAGATGCAGCAAGGTTATGAGGGTCGCGCCCTTTAGGGTGTGTCATTCCCTTCTGGTAAAGGGTGATATTAGGTATGGAGCCCTGATATTTAACCTATGTGGTTGCTCCAATCTCATTTACTGTGTGGTTGTTGCTTAGAGGTACCTCGGATAAAGGTCCCAAAGGACCGGGGGATGGGTTGCTCGAGTAGTAGTTACCTAGTTACAGAGGTAACCCGGCCTTGTGTTGGCAGAGATCCGGATAGGTTCTCGGGACGTCCCGCCAGAGGCGATCCCATGTGGTAGTAGGAAGTTCCTTAGCCTGGCCATTTGTTGGAAATCCAATCAAAACAATATGAGCCTTGTATGGTTTTAGTTGTATTACCGGCCATGGAATGTGGTGGTAACCTGCTATTGAACATGGTAGCTATAGTAGGCATAGTGCGGAATGCCTATGTTGGCTAAGATTTATATTCTACTTTCGAAATGGTTTTCTGCACTGTGCACTTATAATAATAATATCCAAGAAATTTTTCTGCGTATTAAGCATGTTTGACTATCATAAGAAGAAATCTCCTCCAATTCTGCGTTTGCATTGTGTGTGTGGCGGGAGGTCTTATGGTAGTTTCATTTTCTAAAAGCATTGCGAATTTACTTTAAAATTTTCTTGTTGTTTGTTTTAAAAGATAAACTGTTTTGTTACTCACACCAGTCCCATGTCTGACCCGGAGTTTATTGTTCCTTTCCTAAACTCTGGGTGCTCACTATTTTCCACACGAGCAGTCTAGAGTTGGGTTTTTCAGATAGTTAGGTTTGGTGGATTATCTGGAGCTAGTTCAGTCTTTGGATATGACTGACCTTGCTTAGCTTAGTGCATTGTTATTGGGAGTTCGAGCTATTTCTGGATTGGTTCTTGGAAATGGAGCTGTAGTTTTGGAGTTCTTTCTTGAAGACTATCTTGAGTTATTTGTTCCGCTGCTAGGGTTATCTATTTTTCCTTTCCGCTGCTATTTTATTGTATCATATCTCTGATGTATATCGATATCTATTGTATCATCTGTTGTATCAGGATGTTGTATCAGATGTTGTATGTTTATATTCATCATTTCTTCCGCTGTGTTGTTTACTTAATTGTGTTATAAGCTCCGACGAATCGGATTTGAGCGGTCGAATCTGCGGCATTCGAGTACGATGTAAAGTATGGATGTCGATTTTCAAACGGGCAAAAATCGCATTCGTTACATTTTGTATCAGAGCTAAGGTTGAACTTTAGCTCAGGAGTATAACACATTAAGTAACTCATTAGAGATAGGGTAAAGTAAACCCTAGAATGAGTAATCCCTAAGATATCTGTTCGAATGCCTCAGTAAATTCTCTTACTATCCACTGATAGTGAGTATGAGTGTAAGAAGAGAACGAGATAGGGGACAGGGGAATACGACTATAATTGGTCAATACCCTGCGAAAGTGGAAACAATCTTTCTCTATCAAATTTCTTTGACTCGTTTCCAAATTCTTTTGATTTCTTCGTGACAGCTCCAGAAAGAAGTTCGGTGCGTTGATAGCCCTACGAATCATTGTAGAAAATCCTTACTTCGTATTTCAGCGGTTTCTTATCGTTTTTTTTTATTTAAACTTTAATGAATATGAATTAGAAATTGAAAATTTTAAGTAAATTTGAAAAAGTAAATTGAGTTAACTTGATTAATAAGATATAGGATAAATTTGAATTGAATCGATAAAACGATTTCGTCTAAAACCAAATTTAAAATTCTATTGTAATTTCTTGGGTAGATCGAAGTCCGAAAAGGGACATATTGGTATATATTTTGAGTATGCCGACTTGATTTTGGAATCCATATCTAGTATTTGGAAGTCGTGGATAATAAAAATCTATTTATCTATTGTTTGGGTCTCGATATATTTTACGGATGGTTAGTTGTCCATTCGAAGTAACCAGTGCTTTGCATATTTCGTAGAATTTATGACCCGAATATCCTGTGTAGTATTGATTGAGTTCGTTCTTATATTGTCGATATTCTGATTTGGTAAGCCAAATGCATAATAGATATCCAGTTTGATCTGGAAAATTGTTTCTCTATCCTGGTGTATCTATCTTTGTTATTTTCGTGCCTGCGAATTTCGAGGACGAAATTCTTTTTAAGGGGGGAAGTCTGTAACGATCCCGAATTTTAATTTATTTTTAAATTGATAATTAAATTCATTTTTGATTTAAAATGGTGAAATTTGTTGATAAATTGATTTGAAAATTCAAAATGAAGTCTTTGAAATAAAATAAACAAATTTGCTAAATTCAAACAACGTATTAATGAACTTTGTAAATTATAATGTGACTACATTGATGAAATTATAACAACATGTTAACTAGGACTTCACTTCAACAAGCAAAGCAAATAAAAAGAAAAGACAAAAAAATTACATATGTAAAGCAATAAGACAAAGCAAAAGGAAAGAAGGAATATATGTACACAAGTAAACAAAAAATTAATATAGGTATGTAAATAAATGAATATGCATGTAAATTAAGCTTGCAAAGGAAGCCAAAGAAAATATCTCATATTTGTACAAACAAAATGAAAAAAAAACAACATATGAGTTTGTACAAAGCTAATTAATGCAGCCATCAAAATGTAAACTATCAGCCGAAATAAGCTTACATCTGGTAAACAAGAAATAAGTCAAAGACAAAGAAAAAATAAAAAAAATACATGATAAACATAAGCTTATAAAATAAGACAATGGCAATTAATGTTAGCACACAACATTATCTTATCAGCCAACAAAGAAAGGAAAATATCTAATCCTATTGTACAACACACTATAATCACTTGCACAAGATATTTATCACCATGTAGTCTGTTAATTCAATTTATATGTACATCACACTTCTTCATTTTTTCGTGCATCTGAGCTAAAAAAATATCCGAGTAAACAATATCTTTAAAACTCAAACAACAAAACCTTAAAACAACTCAACATGAACAACAATCTACTTCAAGATTCAAACCAGAAGGTCCAGCTTGAAATTTTCAAAGCTACTCAACAACCAGAACAGGCTCTGTTCATCTTCTTGTTCTGGGAACCAATGTGAGTAACTTGTTTCTTAAAATTTAAAGTATAAATTTGCTGTTTATTTATATATCTGTGAATAAGTTTGTTTATATACAAATATAGATTCTCTGAATATATTTAAAATGAAAGTAGGATATACAGGCTGTTGTTCAAATTACATCTGTTCTCAGTTTAGCACTTAAACTGTTACTTCAATATATGGGTTAAACTATTTTAAAGGTATTGATTTGGAAATTTGAATTTAAATTCAAAGGCTTTATCTCGTGTAAATATAATTGGATCTTTCTGACATGGAAACTATTGGTTTTCAAATAATAAAAGCTTTCATATAAGTAATGAACGTCCATTTTGTGTTAAAAGGATTTCAAGTTAAAAATGAAAATGATTTTCCAAGTTATGGAAACAGTTTGAAAGCTATAAGTTAAATCTTTAATTTAAAGATTTAACGAGTTAATCCAATTAAAATGGGAATTGTTTTGAAATCCATAAATGGATCTTTGTGAATGGGGTGAACTTTGTGAATTAAATCTTTTGTTTAAAAGATTAAAGTGTGGAAATTGTTTAAACCATTGAAGGTTTTTGAAATAAATCTTTTGTTTAAAAGATTTGAAAATGGTGATTTGTTAAACCATTTGAAAGAAAGTTTTGAATTATTAAGTTGTGACTTAATTGAAATCCCATATCCATATGTTTTAAATGTTGCGCTCACTATTCGGTTTAGTCGGGAGAGGACCTTTGTGTCATATAACCCATTCCGAATATGTGATTCGACGTATATGGATAGCATTTGAAGACCGGTGGTGAAGACCGGGTATTTGCGAAAATGATAGGATGACCTATCGATTGTCTCTGCACTGAGTTGCTCCGGTATAGAGATTCCCTAAGTGATGAGAAGTCCGATCGGGATTGTGAATACCCGGATTGCAAGGGCTTCTTTAGAAGTGCCTTCGGTTCTATTCGAACCCGGAACAGACTTTTATGGTTACATGTCTGACACTACACTTTGAGATATAAAGCAGATTTCTTTCAAATACATTTCTGTTGGTGGCGGAGAATTTATTCTCTTAGCTTAACACCCTTCTCTGAGACGTACGAGCTCAGAGGTTATGTAGTTGAAGGTTATCAGCGATAAACTCCCAATTTGGTAGTGTGGCATGCTGAGTGCTGCTGTGTGTTGATGATCATTTGTTGATCAATTGTGATCAGAGCATGGCTTTTGTATAAAGCGTAGCTTTGTGGACGAGACTGCATCAGGACCTCACACCCCGGAAATGGTCAAAACAGGAAAGATGCGGCAAGGTTATGAGGGTCGCGCCCTTTAGGGTGTGTCATTCCCTTCTGGTAAAGGGTGATATTAGGTATGGAGCCCTGATATTTAACCTATGTGGTTGCTCCAATCTCATTTACTGTGTGGTTGTTGCTTAGAGGTACCTCGGATAAAGGTCCCAAAGGACCGGGGGATGGGTTGCTCGAGTAGTAGTTACCTAGTTACAGAGGTAACCCGACCTTGTGTTGGCAGAGATCCGGATAGGTTCTCGGGACGTCCCGCCAGAGGCGATCCCATGTGGCAGTAGGAATTTCCTTAGCCTGGCCATTTGTTGGAAATCCAATCAAAACAATACGAGCCTTGTACGGTTTTAGTTGTATTACCTGCCATGGAATGTGGTGGTAACCTACTATTGAACATGGTAGCTATAGTAGGCATAGTGCGGAATGCCTATGTTGGCTAAGATTTATATTCTACTTTCGAAATGGTTTTCTGCACTGTGCACTTATAATAATAATATCCAAGAAATTTTTCTGCGTATTAAGCATGTTTGACTATCATAAGAAGAAATCTCCTCCAATTCTGCATTTGCATTGTGTGTGTGGCGGGAGGTCTTATGGTAGTTTCATTTTCTAAAAGCATTGCGAATTTACTTTAAAATTTTCTTGTTGTTTGTTTTAAAAGATAAACTGTTTTGTTACCCACACCAGTCCCATGACTGACCCGGAGTTTATTGTTCCTTTCCTAAACTCTGGGTGCTCACTATTTTCCACACGAGCTGTCTAGAGTTGGGTTTTTCAGATAGTTAGGTTTGGTGGATTATCTGAAGCTAGTTCAGTCTTTGGGTATGACTGACCTTGCTTAGCTTAGTGCATTGTTATTGGGAGTTCGAGCTATTTCTGGATTGGTTCTTGGAGATGGAGATGCAGTTTTGGAGTTCTTTCTTGAAGACTATCTTGAGTTATTTGTTCCGCTGCTAGGGTTATCTATTTTTCCTTTCCGCTGCTATTTTATTGTATCATATCTCTGATGTATATCGATATCTATTGTATCATCTGTTGTATCAGGATGTTGTATCAGATGTTGTATGTTTATATTCATTATTTCTTCCGCTGTGTTGTTTACTTAATTGTGTTATAAGCTCCGACGAATCGGATTTGAACGGTCGAATCTGCGGCATTCGAGTACGATGTAAAGTATGGATGTCGATTTTCGAACGGGCAAAAATCGCATTCGTTACAGGGAGTGTGTTCCGAGGTGGGCATATGTGGCTACTGCGTTACCACCAGCCCGTGTGCGTAACTGGTATATCTACCCAGGCATTGCCTTGTGTGCCGTGTCACCTACCATACCGAGCCTTTACTACAAGTTTGTTTTTCTCCCGTAGCCCGTGTGGTATCCTCTGATAGTCTCTCGATCTGGAGATATCATAACATTGGATGGACTACTGGGACTATTATGTGTGAAGGGTGATATGGGTAAGCCCGTAACGCTATTTTAAAGTAAGTTTGTTTTACTGTAGACATTATTATAATAGCACAATATTACTAAATAGTAAATAGTTTAACGGATCCTTAAAGGAAGGGCGATCCTAAGTGTGACGACCCGAAATTTTCAAGCATTTAAAATTGGAATATTTAATGGATTTTAAATATTCAAAAGAGCAATCTGAACTTGAATTACGAATATCACATTTTATTTGATAATTAAACTATTGAATTAAATAATTTGAAGTTGGATGAAATGTTGAATTTGGAGTTTTAAGCCGGTTTAAAATAATTTGAAGGCTTATAAAATTTATATTGAGGATATTGAAGATAGTAAAAGTGTTAAAATTGAATTTGGAAGTGTTTTGTTCGGTTTTGAAATTTTATCGTTTAAATTGAATTTAAAAATAGCCTTCCAAGGTACAGTCTCGGAATTTGACGAAACCAGTTCCATTGGGTCCGTAATATTGTGTTATTATCGGATTTCAAATTTCGTAGTGATTGGAGTTGTTATGTGAGCATACGATATATAAACGCATTGAAGCATATATTGGCACAAATTGAATTTAAATAAAATATACATATAATAATAATCATCTTCAGCCGTAATTCTTTTCCATCAGCCGGTTCCCTTTCTACGTCAAAACTTTTTGCCTTCACTGTATGCTTCCTTTGTATGCTTCCTCCATTTCAATCACTTCCTGCCTTCTTTTGTTTTCATCAACACAGAGCCGAGCATTTTAATTGTCACAAAATAATAAAAAAAACGAAAATGGCAGACACGATCACGACTCCCCCTTTTCTATTCGAAACCCTTTTGAATCAAATTAATTGCAAAGTTCAGAACAATAAGAGCCCAATTTCGTTGATGGCCGCGATTAAGGTATTGAGTTGCGACGGTCATGGGAGCTCGGCGCGATTTGGGCTCGGGTTGGAGGCGCTGGAGCACGCGATTTTGGGAGTTCGCTAGCTCGCCGATGCATGGGAAGGTCACAGTCGACAGGTGGGCATCACGTTCGTTGGCGCCTCGAAATTTGAAGTGCAAGAGGAGGATGGGAACGGGAACACGAGGATTTGTGCGTGTGTATCGACATTTGAGCAGCGGTCAACGTTGTGGAGTGGGTCGGCGAGTTCAAATCGCGATGGGCTGAGGTATTCTTGCCTTTCGATTCATTAAAATGTATTTTACATTTGAAAATTTCTAGTTGTTTAGAATATTAGTGAAGTACAAATGTTTATAGGAATATATATAGACATATACAAAATATTTAGCTTACTGTTATTATATATTTAGATCAGAAAGCAGAGAAAATTTTTATATTAGCAGTAGAGAATTTATTTTGGTCTTTTGCTGTAATATATAAGTTTATATAAAGTGGGAATTTGAATTTATAAAGATTTTCAAGTATATTCGTAGTTTCAATAAAAAAAATGTATATATATTCATATTTTAGTTTATTAGTTATTTCAAAATAATTTATAAAAGGAAGATTAGTTTAAACTATAAGTATTTGTTTAGACTAATTTATTCGATAAAGTTAGATCACGGGTTAATTAAATTTATCAGATAAAAATGGATTATTAAGTTAATTGAAATATTAATAGATTGTATACCGTTTATACAAGGTCTGAAAATCATAAGGTGACTAATTAGTGTAATTAACTTATATTAATTATTTTTTAAACAAAGAGATTTTTATAGGAAAATTATTAGTTAAATTAAAATTAATAAATAGTAATGGATTATCTGTTTATCTCAGATATTAATAAATTATATAATGTTGTTCAAGGTCTAAAATTAGTGGAATTGGCGAGATGGAAATGGATTGCCAAACAAAAAAATAATCAAAGGTGAGTTAATCTCACTCAATTAAATTTAAAATTTAAATGATTAAATTTAAATAATTGTTTGAACGGTTGAATTGATTGATGTGCTATAGTGTGGTATATATTTGGAATTGGCATTTTATATTGTGCTAATGTTTGTGGATGTAGGGAAAACAGGTTGGAGGGATCCAACTGGACCCCTCAATATTTATTTAAATTATTTAATATTCTCTGTTGTGATTATTTGATATTCTATGATGAGTTATATTGGAATATGGAATGTTATGGTTTGATTGGATATATTCGGGTATAATGAATTACCAAAATATATGAATTGGATTGTTGGAAAGAAATTAAAAGGGAGTAAATTTGTAAGCGAAATAATTATAAAAAAATTTGAATAAATTAAGAATGAATTGAAATGAAATAGAAGTAATATGAAAATAATAATAAATAACTTCAAGTATGAAAAGAAAAAGAATTTTGAATGAAACGAAATTAATGAATTGTAAACTTAAGTTATATCAATTAAAGAAATAAAGAATTATTTTAAAATTCAAAGTTTAAATTTATTTAAAAGGATAAAGATGTAATTGAGAAATCTGAAAACTGGAATTTTCAGTCAAAGTATTTTAAATCATAATTAAGAAATAAAATCTGAAATTAGTAGATTTTGAATTAAAGGGGAGTAAATTGGAAATCAATTTGGAAATTGATTCAAGTGTTTGAAATTGAAAATTTAAAGAAGAATGCGAAGAGAAGTATATTTCTCTGGATAACCAAGTATGTTCAAAGTAAATTTTTAAATATAAGTTAAAAGCTTTAATATTGTTTTAAAAAGCATGTTTTATAAAATTAATTATTTCTAATCTTTTAAATTCTAAAGTAAATATCTTTCAATTCTATTATCGTAGTAGTTATTTGAAAGGTAACTTAGTAATTCTGTTTTAATAAGTGAAAACCTAGTTTTATATTTTATAAAGTAACCTTATTTTCGAATATTCATATAGTATATATTTTAGCCAACTATTGAAGTAGTCTTAACTTGAATGTTTTAAAGTAAAATTTCAAAGCAAGTATTTTATTTTAATCTATTATCGTAATAATTATTTAAAGAATGATTTGGTATTTTAAAGAAGAAAATCTAATGTATAGTTATAAGGTAATCTTATTTTAGTTATTTCTAGAGTATTATTTTAAATTAAGTATTAAGGTAATTTTTCTAAATTAAATGTTAAATATATTTTACAATAAAGTGTTTTTAAACTATTTTAAAAATCTAAAGTTTTGTGTTGGCGATTCCAGTGGAAATAGAAATACTTGGAATTTATTCTGAGAAAGGAAGATAGTTTTGAAAACTATTTTATTTAAAGGGGTTTGAAAAGTGAAAATATATCTTGTGAAGATATTTTGAGATTAATAAATAATTTGGAAAATTATTTACTGGTTGATGGTTGTTTGTGAATATTAATTGATAGTTAAATCACCGACTATCAATATTGGCCAACTACGTTGATCGTTTCGAAAAGCCGGGATCGAGATTTATTTCTCGAAAACCACTTTGATCCGGTTTATACGTTTTCGTGAAAAACAATTTTGGATTCGAAGATGGAGCAGTGAAGTGCAAGGGCTAGTCGCTACTAATCCCGAGGATATTTCCAAAATGGATGTAGTAGGAATAGTGCCTTCGGTTCCGTTCGAACCCGGGACGGACATGTATGGATGAATGCTTTCGGAACATCGTCTGGTGGACGATGGGCATTCTAAGGGATATGTTCTGAAAAGGTAATGCTTAGCCTCAAGCCTCATAAACCAGGAATGACTGAAAATCAGGGGTTATGCAGCAAGGCTAGGTGGGCAACACCCAAGCAGGGTGAGGTCATCCATGCCTAGATGTCCCTTTTTATTTCGGCTTAGTGGGCGGTTGCTGATCCCAACCGCAAGGTGATCTCACTTGGGATTATCCAATAAGGGGTAGTCCTGGTCTTGTTTTGTAGGGGAGCGGGCGTACTCCTCGGTACTGTGATCTAAGCCACGTACTGTGACAAGTGGTACCCCAGTGCCTAGTCATTAGTTGGAAATCCATTCTCCCTACGAGCCTTGTACGAGTTTTGTTTGTATTACCCACTCTATGGCTAGTAGCTGGAATTTAATAGATGTAACAATTTCGGCTATTTTATAAGTATTTGTATATAGACCCTATTATAATATTAGAGGATTTCTATAAAAATTGTTTTAGCTATCGTAAGGTAAAAACCCGACATGTTTATTTGTGGCATGGTCTTACGAGATGCTTTTGTTTTCAAACGATTTTTGAAACTTTAAAAATCAATTGAGTGTGATTTTCTCACGCTGGTATTCCAGACTGACTCGGGTGTTATTTAACTGTAATGCTCGGGTCAGACCGAGTATTATAGGATACATGATATGATGCTGTGGAGCTCAGGAGGCGAGTAGGATGACGATACGTACTTCCGTACTTGTTTATATATATATTCCGCTGTATTAAGTTGTTGTGTATCCTTTTGTATGTTGTTGTTGTTGAACTGTGATTGATGTACTCCGATGATGTATAATATAAACATTATATTTTTGAGTAAAGCTTATTTATTATCTATTATATATTATTCCACTGCGATGGTTAGATTTCTAATGTTGATTTCTATTTTCTTTTTCTACCTCTTCTTCTTTAACCCAAATGGTTCGTATTTCTGTACAACTTGAGTTGATTTAAGTAGAATAGTGTTGACTCAAGGGGTATGGATTTGCGGCTGTTATAGTTGGTATCAGAGCTTAGGTTGGTGATAACCTTGGCTCTGGTGGGAAATTACTCAAATAGAGTCTGTAGTACTCTAGAATGAGTTTGAGCGTATTAATAGATATGAGTGCGTATTTGTTAGTGAATATAAATTGTTTTAATATTGTGTTGATTGGTTTATTGAGTGGCATATGAACCTTTGTCGGCACTGTCTGGACAACTGTATCGAAGGGGTTTCTAAACGCTTGAATAGAACAATTTGACACGGTATTGTTTTAAATGTGGGTGAATGAAATAATTTTACCCAAAAATATATTTTTAATATAAAAGAAAGGTTTTTGTCAACTATTTCAGCTAATATATGGTTGCTTGGATGTTAGGAATGATAATATTAAATTATTATCATTAGTGTGTAAAAATCTAACTAGAAATTGAAAATATAACCAAAGTTTAATGGAATAAATTCATTATAAAGTGAAATTTATAAATATGAATCGTAAATGTGATTTATAAATTGAAATATAATCAAATGAGAATTTGTATGAGCATAAGCCATGCAAATGAATTATAGTTAAAATTGATTTAAGCAGGATTTGGAAATTTAAATCCCGGAGATTTGGAAGTATTTTGAAGATAAATAATAGCATATTGCTTTGGAGGTATTTCTGAAAGGAAATTGTTTTAAATGGATTTTGAAAGTGATATAGCATTGAAATCACTTGGATCATTGGGAAATAATTCTGATAATGACGGCCGCATCATCAGTATTCATTTTCGAATTTCTACGTGAAGGATTGCTGCCAAATTGATTGTTCAGGAAAACCTGTTTGTTTTTGAAAATTTCAAATGCAATTTGATAGAAATAAAAACTAGGATTGGTTTAAATTTTTAGAAGTGTGATTTGAGATGTTGGAGATTTCAAAATGATTTGAAACTAAAAGCCAGGTGTTTAAATATCCTGATAAGATAGGTTGTAAGCTTATAAATTGAGATGATTTTTAAATCAGGAAAGTTATATAAGCTTCGAATGTTGGGAATTTAAATTTAAAGTGAAAGGCTAAAAAATTGAAATTAACTTGGATTGGGGAATAAAAATTTAACTGGATTGAAATTAATTAAATAGGTTGAAAAATTATATCCAGTTATATTCGAATTAAGTTGAAATCAAATTGAGGTAAATAAATCCGAGTTAAAATAAAAATGATTGGAACAACTTATAAAAGAATTAAAAATCCATGAAATAAAAATATGCTTGAGCTATAAATAGGCGTGAATCTTGAGTTAAAAATAAAAGAAGAATATATTCAAGCCTAGAATGAATGGGATTGTGATTGTGTAAAATAATAAGTTGTGAGTTATAAAATTAAAAAGTGGGATAGAAAAACCCAAAATTAATATTTTGGTAAATTGGAAAATAAATTAAAAATCCAAACTTGAATTATAAATTAAATTAAACTTAAGAAAATTTAATGAAGAGATTTTGAGATTAAAATCAAGTTCTGGATTATAAATTGGGAAAAGACTATTTAGATAATAAATTATTTAATGAAATATGTAAATGAAACCTAATGTAGTTTAATAGAAGCTGAATTGTGAGTTTGTGGTGAAGTTTGGAAATAAAACTCAAGCTATAAATTAAATTCGACTTAAATTGTTGGTGAAGTAAATGTAATTGAACTGTGAGTTCATGAAATTGGGTGGTAAATTGCAAATGGATAGTGGATTCAGAACTTGAATTATAAATTAAAATTTAGCTTGACGTGTTAACAAATAAAATATAATTGAAATGTATCGAGTAAAAATGAAAATGGATTAAAATAGTAATGCTTTGTATTGCAAATAAAATCCAAATAAGTAGAAATAAATTGGAAATGGCCATGTAATCAATTGAATGAGTTAAACCTGAAAATTTAAATTTATAATAACTAATCAAATAAATTTGTAGTTTGAAATGAGATTGGATTGAAATAGAGTCAATTTAAATTGAAAAGAGAACTTTGTTTGCAAAATGAGAATGAGCTTAGGTATAAAATTTGAATAAAATTGAAGTAAATTAACTTAAGCTAAATGAATGGAGGAGAGTTGAATTGAATTCAACTTAAAACTAAGTTTAATGATATTGGGTTGGATTTAAATCAAGTGAAAATTAATTCACATCGAAATAAGATTCGGTGAGGTATAGATGATATTTAATGGAATGAAATTCTTAAATAAATAATTGTAAACCATTTAAATTGTTAAGGAATTGAAATAATTAGAGACAATAAGGAAAATAGAATGTTTTCAAGTTAATAGAATGGTTTTAAATGAAACGCAAATGAATAGATCACGAATAATATTGAAATGGTTATTGAATGAAATAGCTTAGATTGTCTTCGAGCTAAATAAAATAGTTTGGCATAAACAAATAGGGAATAAATTGAGTAAAGGAACTAAAGCTTGGGTTGAATTAATTCGGGAATGGTTAGTAATATGCAAGCTTGGAATGTGTCGACCTAAATAAATGGTCGTGAATGAATTAAAATGAAAAGGAAATTTAATTGGTAATAAAGATGAACCTAAGTTGTTGATGGTTTTGAATGAACTAATTTGGTTAATAAAATGAAATGCAAGTGAATGGATTCAAATTTAAAATGCAATAAAAATGAGAATATATGGGTTGTGAAAATTCAAAAATGGAATAGAATTAAGTATAAATTGAGTTGAAATCAATTTAAATTGGTTATAAAACATAAATACTTATTTATTCACATAGATCTCGTTAGATTGCATAGAATAAATTGTCTTTGGATGTAAATGGAAGTAATTAAAAATTCTATGAATCGATAGGATTTAAATAAATTGATTTTGAGAGCAATTGAATTAATTATGAGTACGGTTTGCGTAAAATTAAATTAAATATAAGCGATTGAGTTTTAAACCATTCAAATTGACGAAGTTGTATACGAATAGATTGAAAACCATTCAAGTTGAATGAAAATGGTTATAAATTAATTGGAACAGTGGAATCGGTATGAAAATTGTATAAGTTGCTTACGGAAAAAATGTTTGGTGTGAATTTCTTTTAGAATTCATGTGTTTAACCATTGCAACTAAGTGAAATATTGTTAAACTGCATATATTTGGCACTTACATGTTTAAATTGAGTAAGTACAGGTACCGGGAAGCCGTGTGGCTGGATTTTGGGCACGCTAACTGCTAAATAAATAAGCTGTTTGCTTAAAAATGCTAAATAAGGTACGCCTACGCAATAAAAATAGGAAATATGAACTGTTTTTGGTTTTTCCGACCTTGTGGGTCGATGTGTATATATTTATATCTTTTGTCAAATTGCAAAAGCTCCTCCGTACAAAGGAGACTCTGCCAAAAAAATTCAGAAATTTTGGGAGTTAGGAAATTTTTGAAAATTTTGGAAAATTTTGTTAACGACAAACGTTTTCAAATTGGAAATTGAAATAAATTAGTAAATGAAACTAATTAAAATAATGACATAAATTAGTTATAAATGGAAAATAAAATTCAAATATGCAGAGTTGAAGATAAATTGAATTCATATGGTAATGAAAGAATCAATTTGAATAGAAATAGATATAAACGAAAGTGGTAAGGTGAAAATAAATATAAGGAACATATTTCATGCTTATACTAACTTAAGAGGGAATGGTGAATTCTTAAATGAAAAATTGATACTACAAATATAATCTAAGTTAATATTGGAATGAAAAAATATTGACATTTTATAAAGAAGTCGATAAAATGTTTTTGGAATGCTGTGATTGGATATTAGTGCTAAGCAGGATATGCAGGTATTATAAAGGGAAAAGAGAATTGATTTTGATTTCAGAAGATAAATTTGAAATGCTCGACAAAAAGGTATGTGTTTAAGTTTCTATATGAAATTTGATTGGGTTTTTGGATCTAGCCCCTTGGCTTTTGTTTTCTTTTGGGATTTGGGAGTCCGTAGAGGCCTTTTGTAGTTGTACCAAGCTAGCCGTGCAAAGGAGACGCTGGCAAAAAATTTTGAAAATTTAGAGAGTTAGAAATTTTTTTAAGAAATTTTGATAATTTAAATTTGGATTTAAATTTAAGTTTGAAGAGTTGAATAAGTAAAGTTATTTGGGAACTATGGAAAAGCTCGGAAAGTAAATAAGGATAATAATGGGTCTTTTATAAAAAGATAGTTGGTAAGATGTTGAATTGTTAGAAACTGTTTGGATTTGGGGAAAATAGTAAACGGGTATTGGACCATTCTTCCTAACTAGTATTTTCGGGACGAAATTCTTTTAAGGGGGGAGGAATGTGACGACCCAGAATTTTCAAGCATTTAAAATCGGAATATTTAATTGATTTTAAATATTCAATAGAGCAATTTTAACTTGAATTACGAATATCACAATTTATTTGATAATTAAACCATTGAATTAAATAATTTGAAGTTGGGTGAAATGTTGAATTTGGAGTTTTAAGCCGGTTTAAAATAATTTGAAGGCTTATAAAATTTATATTGAGGATGTTGAAGATAGTAAAAGTGTTAAAATTGAATTTGGAAGTGTTTTGTTCGGTTTTGAAATTTTATCGTTTAAATTGAATTTAAAAATAGCCTTCCGAGGCACAGTCTCGGAATTTGATGAAACCAGTTCCATTGGGTCCATAATATTATGTTATTATCGGATTTCAAATTTCGTAGATTGGAGTTGTTATGTGAGCATACGATATATAAACGCATTGAAATTGTTATTGGCACGAATTGAATTTAAATAAAAAATATATATAATAATAATAATCATCTTCAGCCGTAATTCTTTTCCATCTGCCTGTTCCCTTTCTACGTCCAAACTTTTTGCCTTCACTGTAGGCTTCCTTTGTACGCTTCCTCCATTTCAATCACTTCCTGCCTTCTTTTGTTTTCATCAACATAGAGCCGAGCATTTTAATTGTCACAAAAAAAACAAAAATGGAAGACACGATCGCGGCTTCCTCTTCTCTATTCGAAACCCTTTCGAATCAAACTAATTTCAAAGTTCCGAACAATAAGAGCCCAATTTCGTTGATGGCCGCGATTAGGGTATTGTGTTGCGACGGTCATGGGAGCTCGGCGCAATTTGGGCTCGGGTTGGAGGCGCTGGAGCACGCGATTTTGGGAGTTCGCGAGCTCGCCGATGCGTGGGAATGTCGCAGTCGACAGGTGGGCGTCACGTTCATTGGCGGCTCAAAATTTGAAGTGCAAGAGGAGGATGGGAACGGGAACACGAGGATTTGTGCTTGTGTGTATCGACATTTGAGCAGCGGTCGACGTTGTGAAGTGGGTCGGCGAGTTCCTGTCGCGATGGACTGAGGTATTCTTGCCTTTCGATTCATTAAAACAAATTTTACATTTGAAAATTTATAGTTGTTTAGAATATTAGTGAAGTACAAATGTTTATAGGAATATATATATAGACATATACAAAATATTTAGCTTACTGTTATTATATATTTAGATCAGAAAATAGAGAAATTTTTTATATTAGCAGTAGAGAATTTATTTTGGTTGTTTGCTGTAATATATAAGTTTATATAAAGTGGGAATTTGAATTTATATAGATTTTCAAGTATATTCGTAGTTTCAATAAAATATATATATATATATATATATATATATATGTGTGTGTGTGTATGTATGTATTCTATTTTAGTTTATTAGTTATTTCAAAATAATTTATAAAAGGAAGATTAGTTTAAACTATAAGTATTTGTTTAGACTAAATTATTCGATAAATTTATATCACGGGTTAATTAAATTTATCAGATGAAAATGGATTATTAATTTAATTCAAATATTAATAGATTGTATACCGTTTATACAAGGTCTGAAAATCGTAAGGAGACTAATTAGTGTAATTAACTTATATTAATTATTTTTTAAACAAAGGGATTTTTATAGGAAAATTATTAGTTAAATTAAAATTAATAAATAGTAATGGATTATCTGTTTATCTCAGATATTAATAAATTATATAAAGTTGTTCAAGGTCTAAAATTAGTGGAATTGGCGAGGTGGAAATGGATTGCCAAACGAAAAAAATCAAAGGTGAGTTAATCTCACTCAGTTAAATTTAAAATTTAAATGATTAAATTTAAATAATTATATGAATGGTTGAATTGATTGTTGTGCTATAGTGTGGTATATATTTGGAATTGGCATTTTATATTGTTCTAATGTGTGTGGATGCAGGGAAAACATGTTGGAGGGATCCAACTGGATCCTTGTAACGACCCGTAAAATTTTAATAATCTTTATTGTTTTAATAACGCAATTAACTGAAATTTTGTGAAATTTTTAATAATTGAATTTTGAAATAAAAATTTAATATTTGGAATACGTCTATTAAAATATAGCAAATGGTAAATTTTCATCTAAAAATATTGAAGTTTATTTTCTTGTGAAAATTCTATTTTTATTCAAATCAGTTAAAAATTTGACGTTAATAAAATATTTTTCAAACCAGAATATTTTTACACAATAAATTTGTAAACTATCTTCTGAGTGTGCCGTCATCTTTCGTTTTTCATATTTGGACCGCTAATGCCCCGTTTATCTTATTTCTAACAAATTAGCAGCATACTTGGTACCGATTATCGACTTTTGATAAAAAGACCATACCGCCGATATCTGTGTACTGTTTTGATCCTCTCATCGTGCTGGTCTCTGTGGTATATTCAACTTTGTGTTTTGAAGTCCGATACGCATCGTAATCCGTGAAAAACAATTTCGTATCGGTACCGGTTTTGTACTCTTTTGGTTTCTTTTGTCTTTTCAGTTACCCACGTGAATTGAAAGGTTGATTAATTCCAGCCAGCTGCTAGATTGAGATGTTTCCTTTTCCACACATTGCAGAGTAATTATATATGTGTCAGTTTGTATTGATAGAAAGCTTGGAAGCCTGCATACGTTTCTGCTTCTTAGCCTAGCCAGATCATTGTATATAAAATATATATATAATAACTTAAGCTTATAAAAATTCATACATTTTTGCATTATTCCTCTTACTGCTCCGCCTCCCACCCATTTTCACGTGAGCCGAACCCACCGAGCACCCATCTTTCCCCTCCGCCTGCTCTCTTTCTCTCTCCTCCGTGCTTCTCGAATCAACCACCAACCTCAAATGCCCACACCTCCACACGTGAGCACCGAGACCCACCTCCCCTAGCTACGGCGAAGACTTCACCATCCTCCACACACGCCACGCCAGCCCCGCCCCTGCTTGCGCCACACCCACTGCCGCACTGCCCCAACCCACTCTCCGTCACCACCCACTCCGCCTGTCCCCACTGTCTCGCCTACACTTCCCAACTCAGCCACGTCCACACTCACTGCCTCGTCCCCACTCTCTTCTTCGCCCTCGCTTCCCTACTAACCACCACTCCACTGCATCTCAGCCACCTTGACAGCCGCACCTACCTCCCCATCAGCCACTTGTGCTCCGCCTTCCATCAGTGATCGCCCACACGTCAGCATAGCACCACTGTCACTCGCTCCTTGAACCACAAATAGCCGTGAATTCTTTCTTGTGATGAGGTATAGATATATTTATATAAATATGCTCTATTACAATATAAATTGTATAAGTTTGCTCAGGCTTTTTGAAATCGACTGTTACATATATAAATTATAAAATCCTGTATGTACATATATAATATCTAATTATGTTAGTATGTGTATATATTTGTAGTGTATGTTATAGGCTGTTATATTAATTTGGTTAAAGGTGAAGTTGTTTATAACTTATATATTTATACAGTGTATTCAATGTGTAAAAGGACACTGGTGGATATAGTATATACTGATAGTCTATATTAAGTCTGTGTATATGGGACGTACAAGCTTGCATACTTTCGGTCCATTTGTTTACATCATACTGTTACAGTTTAAATTTATGCGTATGCACACATAATATCTGGTTTTCAACATTTAGCATAAAGGTATTTTAGTTATGCAAGCTGTAAAATAAAAAAGTTATGATGTTGAATAGGTTAGTTTATAAATATTATAATAATGTAAGTTTATGTATTATTATATAGAACAGCCTGTACTAGTTAAATATATATATTGATACATGTAGTATCTGTTTACGTTATGTATGGTTTATGATAGATATTTATACTTACTTATATATAGGCTGATTTGTATATTTATGGAAGTTATATGTCTATATGAGTTTGTTTAGTGGGATATATTGTATATAATGTTTTTAAAGGGTAACCAATGCAATATGTTTTAAACTTTCACTTTTCTGGTTTATTGTATAAGTTGTTATAATCTTTTGTTAGATATACATTTTCTATAAAGTACGTACAATATATATGATTATGTTAAAATAGATTTTGTGATGTGTTTGCATATCTCTATATGTATCTCAAATTATATTATTTTAAACGATGATTTTGAAATACCTATATTTAATATGTGTTCGAAATAAAATAATAATAATAATAATAACAACATGATTTTCTATAAGTACTTATATATAGTTAGACATATAAGCTCATTTATACTATCTTTCTACATCAATCTGATTCTGGTTCTGATTCGTTATCAATTTCTGTTATCAGCTTCGTCCGTCGTTCCTGATTTTCTTCATCGAATCGTGTCCATCCAGCATTGCTTGAGATTCGTAGCTCGTTTCCTTGTCAAATTCTTTCTAGCCTCGAAAGGTGAGCAATCACTCACGATAAACGTTGTTATATTTATTATATATGCTATTACCTGTATCAGTTCACCTGTGACATCTGACACCTTTATCTGTTATATATACAATGATAATTCGGTTGATCGTTAAATGGTTGATTGTTTGATTGTTGACATTGGACGTCAAATTATTAATGTAGTAAACAGTAAATAATTTGAAATTGAAATTGACGTAGGATAGTTGGTTTTGATATATGTTAAATTTGATTGGATGACATTTGCATAATATGACCCTTAAAATGTTGAATTAATTGACACGTAGAAATTTTGGTAAAATACACCTTGAACCATTTAAATGTTTTGTTGCTTAAATTGATGTTGTATGAAATTGGACAATAGATGCCAAGTGAAGAACCTTATAAAGATTAGTGTAATAATCTTTAATCTACATGAAATGATAGTGTAGATTCTAGAAATAATTATATTCATTTGCACAAACAACAATTTGAATTAATACGATTATTTCGGGATTATTTGAATAAATTATTGGATTGTTATTGATTGTTGTTATTGCTTGTTTATTTACTTTGACACCATCCCAGTTATCACACTGCAAGTTCCCTTTGCTATGCTTTGATTTTGAATTGAATTGGAATCGGATTGAAATGATAAATACCCAATTAAATAACTTGGCCTAGGATAGAAAATTAAAAATAAGAAACCCGATTGGCCAACAAATTATTTTGTAATTGAAATCCATTTGAAATTTAGAAATGAACCTAACAAATTGTTTTAAAGTTAATTAGCAAACTTAATTGATTGAACCGAAATAAATTAATTGATTAATTGAAATAAATCAATAGGATTCAAATTGAAACGGATTTGAGAATTTATTAAATCCGAATAAATTGAATTGATGAATTTAATTTGAGAAATTGAAATTTAATTTAAGGAAATTTAAGTTAAATAAGTCGAGGAATTGGAATGAGAATTTGACAGGTAATAATTTAAGATTTATAGACTTGATTTTAAATTAAATGGATTTGAAACTTGATAATGAACGCAATATAAGATTTAATGAAATTTGACTTAAGTGTAAGTTAAACGTAGTATGGTAGTGGATATAATTTGGGATAAATTTTAAAATGATTTTAAATTTAATGAATTGACTTAATTATGAATTTGCAATTGGGTTTTGAGGTTAAATGATTCTGAATCTTGTTAAGGAATTAAACTAGGTTAGGCAAATCATGAAATTGAATTGGATTTTGGTAACGAGTTAATTGAAACTATTTTGATTTTAAAGAGTGTAGTTAATGAAAATCGATTTAGCCGAATCTATATTTATAGTAAGTGGAAGGATGAATGTAAATATAAATGTAAGATGAATCGAATTTTGTTAAACGATTTGAATCGAACGGAGTATTCAAATTAAATCATCGAATAGGAATAAATTAAATAAGTGAAATTGAACCTTATTTTGGATTTGAATATTGAATTTAAATTGTTAACTCAAATGTTTGGACTAAGATTTCATTTGGAAATATGATTTTAAATATTTGATATAAATTGAATTGGGAAATTTCAAATTTTGGAAGCATAATTTGCAACTTGACTTTGGACTTGATTAGTTTAAACTTTAAACACTAAATGACCATCGGGGTAATAATACGTAGTTATTAAAGAGACCGGGATCAGATATGGACATACTCTCTGTCGATACCGAAAACCACTTTAATAACTATTATACGCGGAGTGTTGATCCAGAATGAAGTGGATGGTTTGGTGAACGCGTTGACTGAAGAAAGAGAACGATGTTGGATGACCCCTGACATGACTAAAACAGGAGCCGCGCCGGGCCATTGAGGTTCGCCACCTCTAGCGGACACACTTTTTCGATACCATATCTATTACTGTTGTGATTCGATTTGGGTGCACCCCTTGATTTGGGAGTGATGTTTCGCGGTGTTGAGGTAGCTGCTGGTTATGCTCAACATCAGTCCGGATCACGCAACTACTAGTATCCTAGTTGGTATCGCCTCATGTACCTTGTCATACTGATTATCCTATTCGCGACCACTACGTTTTGTTTTGTGTTATACCTATGGGGTACCCTCTGATAACCACCAGTTTACGGTGGGCTTTACGGTGCTGTATAGACTATGGCATTATAAAAATGTGTTAAGGGGAATTATGGTAACGACACTATTTTAATACTTTTACTTTACGGTAGACATATTGTAATAGCGTATTGTACTACATAGTAGATAGTTTAACGGATCCTTAAAAGGATGGTTATTCCAAGCATCCTTTGAGTTACTTGTACTTCAGTTGCTATTTCACTTGAGTTGGATTTATTAATATAAGAATGTTAATCCTGACTCGAGTGTTTTGTGCTTTACTTTACGCTCGGGTCAGACTGAGTGTACCAGTATTCGAGACTCACCTTTGGAGTTGGAGCTTCGCTTGGAGATCCAGTTATCTATCCAGCTTTCAGATATTCAGTTGATTCCAGTGATGGTATTCTGATTCTTGCATTTGACTATTGTATTCGAAACATCTGTTGTACCTTATTTAACTTTGATATATGTATATAGTAGATTCATGAACTACTATCTTTTGTTTCTGCTGCATTTATTACTCTGTGTCTGTGATCTGTGATTATTTATTTATATATGCTCAGTTTTGCCAAATTTAAATTAACAATTCAGTATTTTGAATTATTCAAGTCTGACATATGCGGATGCGAATAGACCAAAATAGCGGGTCGTTACCACCCCTCAATATTTATTTAAATTATTTAATATTCTCTGTTGTGATTATTTGATATTCTATGATGAGTTATATAGGAATATTGAATGTTATGGTTGATTGGATATACTCGGGTATAATGAATTACCAAAATATATGAATTGGATTGTTGGAAAGAAATTAAAAGGGAGTAAATTTGTAAGCGAAATAATTATAGAAAAATTTGAATAAATTAAGAATGAATTGAAAAGAAATAGAAGTAATATGAAAATAATAATAAATAACTTCGAGTATGAAAAGAAAAATAATTTTGAATAAAACGAAATTAATGAATTGTAAACTTAAGTTGTATCAATTAAAGAAATAAAGAATTATTTTAAAATTCAAAGTTTAAATTTATTTAAAAGGATAAAAAGTAATTGAGAAATCTAAAAATTGGAATTTTCAGTTAAAGTATTTTAAATCATAATTAAGAAATAAAATATGAAATTAATAGATTTTGAATTAAAAGGGAATAAATTGGAAATCAATTTGGAAATTGATTCAAGTGTTTGAAATTGAAAATTTAAAGAAGAATGTGAAGAGAAGTATATTTCTCTGGATAGCCAAGTATGTACAAAGTTAATTTTTAAATATAAGTTAAAAGCTTTAATATTGTTTTAAAAAGCATGTTTTAGAAAATTAATTATTTCTAATCTTTTAAATTCTAAAGTAAATATCTTTCAAATCTATTATCGTAGTAGTTATTTAAAAGGTGACTTAGTAATTCTGTTTTAATAAGTGAAAACCTAGTTTTATATTTTATAAAGTAACCTTATTTTCAAATATTCATACCGTGTATATTTTAGCCAATTATTGAAGTAGTCTTAACTTGAATGTTTTAAAGTAAAATTTCAAAGTAAGTATCTTATTTTAATCTATTATCGTAATAATTATTTAAAGAATGATTTGGTATTTTAAAGAAGAAAATCTAATGTATAGTTATAAGGTAATCTTATTTTAGTTATTTCTAGAGTATTATTTTATATTAAGTATTAAAGTAATTTATCTAAATTAAATGTTAAATATGTTTTACAATAAAGTGTTTTTAAACTATTTTAAAAATTTATAGTTTTGTGTTGGTGATTCCAGTGGAAATAGAAATACTTGGACTTTATTCCGAGAAAGGAAGATAGTTTTGAAAACTGTTTTTTTAAAGGGGTTTGAAAAGTGAAAATATATCTTGTGAAGATATTTTTGAGATTAATAAATAATTTGGAAAATTATTTAGTGGTTGATTGGTATTTGTGAATATTAATTGATAGTTAAATCACCGACTATCAATATTGGCCAACAGCGTTGATCGTTTCGAAGAGACCGGGATCGAGATTTATTTCTCGAAAACCATTTCGATCCCGTTTGTACGTTTTCATGAAAAACGATTTTGGATTCGAAGATGGAGCAGTGAAGTGCAAGGGATAGTCGCTACTAATCCTAAGGATATTTCCAAAATGGATGTAGTAGTAGTGCCTTCGGTTCCGTTCGAACCCGGGACGGACTTGTATGGATGAATGCTTTCTGAACATCGTCAGGTGGACGATGGGCACTCTAAGGGATATGTTCTAAAAAGGTAACGCTTAGCCTCAAGCCTCATCAACCGGGAATGACTGAAAATCAGGGATTATGCAGCAAGGCTGGGTGGGTAGCACCCAAGCAGGGTGAGGTCATCCCTGCCTAGATGTCCCTTTTTATTTCGGCTTAGTGGGCGGTTGCTGATCCCAACTGCGGGGTGATCTCACTCGAGATTGTCCAGTAAGAGGTAGTTCCGGTCTTGTGTTGGAGGGGAGCGGGCGTACTCCTCGGTACTGTGATCTAGGCCACGTACTGTGACAGGTGGTACCCCGGTGCCTAGTCATTAGTTGGAAGTTCATTCTCCCTACGAGCCTTGTACGAGTTTTGTTTGTATTACCCACTCTGTGGCTAGTAGCTGGTATTTAACAGATGTAACAATTTCGGCTATTTTATAAGTATTTTTATATAGACCCTATTCTAATATCAGAGGATTTTTATAAAAATTGTTTTAGCTATAGTAAGGTAAAAACCCGACATGTTTATTTGTGGCGTGGACTTATGAGATGCTTTTGTTTTCAAAGGATTTTTGAAACTTTAATAATCAATTGAGTGTGATTTTCTCACGCTGGTTTTCCAGACCGACTCGGGTGTTATTTAACTGTAATGCTCGGGTCAGACCGAGTATTATAGGATACAGGATATGATGCTATGGAGCTCAGGAGGCGAGCAGGATGACGATACGTACTTCCGTACTTGTTTATATATATATATATATATATATATATATATATATATATATTCCACTGTATTGAGTTGCTGAGTATCCTTTTGTATGTTGTTGTTGTTGAACTGTGATTGATGTACTCTGATGATGTAATATATGAACAAGATATTTGATTTTTCAGTAAAGCTTATTTATTTTCTATTACATTTTATTCCGCTGCGATGGTTAGATTCTGATGTTGATTTCTATTTTTTTTTTCTTCCTCTTCTTCTTTAACCCAAATGGTTCGTATTTCTTTACAACTTGAGTTGATTTAAGTAGAATAGTGTTGACTCAAGGGGTATGGATTTGCGGCTGTTACACCAAGAATCCTTTAAGTTACTGGTGCATTTTGTTACTCTTCACTTGAGTTGATTTACGGTTCATAAGTATTTATGTCCTGACTCGAGTGTTTTGTGTTTTGCTTCACGCTCGAGAGTGATTCAGCATTCAAGACTCACCTTCGGAGTTGGAGCTTTTCTTGAAGATCCGGCCATCTATTTTGCTTTCTGTATCCAGGGATCTCAGTGATGTATTCTGATTTGTACTTGATGTATCTTGTTACTCATCTGTTGTATTTGGTGTAACTCTGATGTATCTTGTTTTTATATAGTAGCTTTATGAACTACTATCCCTTTTAATTCGCTGCATTATTATTTACTCTGTTTCTGTGATCTGTGATTATTTATTTATCGTATATTCTGAGATTTGCCAAATTTTATTTACAACGCGTTTTTTAAGCAATTCAAGTCCGACATGTGTGGATGCGAATGGTTGGAAATATCGGGTCGTTATATTTGGTATCAGAGATTTGGTAGCTCTGGGCAAAACTCAGTATATATGATAAATGTATTTGCAGAATCACTTTCATTCGAGTTTGAATCCCTTCCTTTTTGACTCGATTCCTTTGAATTTTGGAACGTTCCCTATGGTACCAAAATCCATTCGTGTCCCTCACTATTTATCTTCTTTTGATTATGGAATATCCCATAACTCCACTTCGAAAGATCTTTATAATGGGTCGGCGGTCTCGCCAATCTCAAATTTATGTGTAAAGGGGGAAACTCCTTTACAACAGCATCGATTCACTAGAGATTTTATATTCTCGGTTTAGATGCTAGTATCTCTTATAATTTCGAACTCCATATCTTGAGATCAAATGTTGATTTACCCAAGAAATCCACATCGATCTTATTCTTTATGTCACGGTTGACCCGGTTAAGGTTGCCCGCGATTTATATAAGCTTATCCATTTTCCTATTCTATTATTTAATCATCTTATCTCTGTTTCCAACTTTTCTTCAAATCATTCTTGAAGTGTATTTGTAAACTAATATTTAAAAATGTTTTCTATATTGTGTTGTTTCTGAGTTGGTGATGTTGATTTGGGTTTCTGATGGATTCGTCAGATCAACCCTACCGATAAATTTCCAGAACACTTGAACAGAGCAAACTGACACAATATGTTTTTCAAATTTAGCAATGAAATAAATTTTGTAACTATATTATAAGTCTTTTTCTGGATTTTATTGAATGGTTGTTAAGAAATAATATTTGATTTTATATATCATTGTCTTTTGTTTCATATATAAATAATTAAACTATATGCATGGTTATAAATTTATTTGGAAATTTAAAATGAATTTAAAACAAGAATTTGAGAATTTAATTTCCGATGGATTTCAAACCTTGTATTTAAAGTTTTTAAAGGATATACTATTTAAAGTATTTTCGAATAGAAATTTATTTCCAAAGAATTTTAAATTTAAATTTATTGCTCTTCTCTTTGTCGCTGGAAAATAATTTCGGTGATGACTACAGCATCATCGACATTCATTTTCGAGTTTCGAAGTGAAGAGACCGTTCTGTTGTCTTGCTACATTTTGTTTTGGGAAATTTAATTGAATTGAATTTCTAAAATAAGACTGGATTTATAACATATGCTGATATATGATTTAAATTTGAATGGATATATAGAATATGTGCATTTATTAATCTCTCAATAGTTTGGAATTTATCGAAAATTTAATTCCTAAATTTTATCTTGAAAGATAATTTCAAGTATAATTTCAAGATTTGGATAAATATTCAAGCTTAAAATGATTTAATTGGAAAGTTTTATTTGTATAATACACAATTTCATTTCAATATAACTTACCTAAATTATATAGAAGTTGATTATGTAATTGGATAATATACAATATAAAAAGGGATTTTCATAAATAAAATTTGAGTGGTTATAATAAATATTATACACTTAAATTTTAGTTATAAAAAAGATTAACAAAGTTAAATAGAAAATGGGTAATGTAATAATTTACAATATAAAATGATGTCAGAGGAACTAAGAATAAATTAAAGAAGTTATAATAAGTGTAAATATATTTAACATAGGTGATAAAATATATTGAGAGGAATGAATTTAATTATAATTAGGAATAATGAAGAATTAATTTATTGAGTACATTGTGAGTATAATAAATGATTTTTTTTCAAATCCATGATTTTTGAAATTGTTAATTTAAGATAATTGGATGATAAGATAATAAAATTAGAGATGGTTAAGATTTATTTAACTTATGTAAAATTTATTTTCTATTTAAGTTGAAATTTTCAGGGTTCAAATTTATTATCTCATTTTGTTTTCCAAACTATCTTTTGGTTGTCCTTATTTTCCTTATCTTGCTACAGAATGGGGAGACTATTGCTTATACCACTCTGTTTAGAAATCTTTCTATAATCTTTGGTACTCATCTTGAATCTGAGCACTGCTTGCCATCCACAGACTGTCGGTCAAGCGGAAAGGGTAAATCAGATTCTAGAAGATCTTTTTCGTGCTTGTGTTCTTGATTCTGGAGGATCTTGGAAAGATCATCTCCACTTTGTTACACTTACCTATAACAACAGTTATCAGGTATAATTTCAATTTTCTTGTCATCTTGGCTCAATCCTATTTTATTCTATCTTTTTCTGTGCTTTCCCGTACCTCATTCCTTTTCGAGGATGAAAAGTTTTGAGTGGGGGAGAGTGTAACAACCATGTATTTTGTGATTATTTTAATTGTATATTTTGATTATTTTAATTGGATTCCAGATTTTTAAAAAAAACTTTATTTATTATTAAAATGAATAATTTTGTTATTTTAAATATATATTTTTTGATTTGTATGTGAATTAGTATTTCAAACATGAATATATTGAATATTTTCCAAAAAAGTGGATTTTGGTCAATTTGGTTAAACTTTGACTTTTAAATTTAAATTTTAAATATTTGAAAATTATAATTTTGTTTTTTATTATGAAGTAAATAAAATTTCAAGAATACTGCTTTTCGTTTCGTCGGAATCCGATTTATATTGTGAAAGTTATGCTTTTTACAATATTGTGTGTAAATTGTTTTATTTAACAAAATTATTTATTTTAACTTATATAAATAATATTTTTGTTTTTTCTAATTTGTGTAGATATGTATATATGACATGTTATGTATTTATTTTTATTCTTAAAACATTTTTAAAGTGTTGTTATAATTTTCCAATGTTCACTGTATTTTGTTAACAATTTTTAAACGCTAGTTTCAATATATTAGCTATTTTCTTAATTATTTTCTATTTTTCCTTAAATTATATTTTTATTTTATTTTTAACTTTATTTGTTCACATTTTTATTTTTATATTTATTGAAAATTTTATTTGTTAAAATGAATAAAAGAAAAGGAAATATAAAGAGTCAAAGACCTTTCATTTCCTTTTGTCCTTTCATTTAGCCTTTTGCCTTTTCACTCTTTCCTTTGCCTTTTCATCTTTAGCCGTCCTTTTCTTTCGTATTGTCGTGACTTCTCATACACATTCACATGAATTTGTTCCTTCTTATCACTCAACTCACGGCTATGGAAGAAAAAGAAAAAAAATGGTTTCTCTACTTTTTTCTCATTTTCTCCTCTATTCCTTTAATTTGGCTTGCTCTTCTTCTAGGCTTTGCTCGGCCTCACTACACTACCTTCATCTCCTCTGACCATCACCACCACCATACATGGCAGCCATCATCTCCCTTCCCCTTGTCCAGATCTGACCGTGTCTTCATATTGAGCCAATACCACAAAACTTTGCACAAATGCCTTGAAATCATGCCTAGACGAGCCTAGTTTCACCACCACCTTCACATATCACCTTGGCCACCACCCTAGCTCCACCAACACCTACTGACCTGACCTCTAGCCATCACTCCAGTACTGACCAGATCTGAAGCAAGCTTGAGACGAGTCCATTTGACCATAGGCCGAGCCAAGGTGGTGGATCCAAACCATCCTATTTTGCCTTGACCTTTGTCTTCTCCATGTTTGCAACTCCTACCCTTCACATCACCTTGTAGCCATGCGTATGTAAATCCAAACCTAAGCCATTTACCACCAAAACATCACTTTAGCCGAGCATATGTCCCCTAAGGCCAAGCATTGGAGTTGTTGAAGCAAGGTCTAATCTATCTTGTTCATTATTGCTTCGTATTTCAATTTGTTTCTATATCGTTTTGTGTTAAATATATTCATATGTTATATTGCATTGTCTTGCATTGGTTGTTGGGACAAGATGATATCTTGGCTCTCTCCACTCATTCGAATCACTAGTCGTGCTGTATCGTGCTTGTCGTGTCTTTGGAATCATTTTGTGTGTCGTAGTGGTCTTCAGCTTGAAAGGTGAGTCTTTCTCACTCTGACATATTTACTTATGAAATGTTGAATCGATAGCAAGTTTTTAGTAATTAAAAATGTTTATGCAAGTAAATCATGATTTTATGATATGTTATGCCATGTTATTACCATGTTAAACTATTAATTATCACTTGACATCTGATATATTGTAACGACCCAGAATTTTTGTTAATAAAAAATTGAATATTTAATTGATTTTAAATATTAGTAAGTGAAATTTGTAAGTCGAACAAATTTTATTAATTGGATTTAATTGGATAATTAAATCGATAATTTAATAGTTGAAATTACTGAAATAATTGGAAATCGAGTTTAATATGATTAAAAATGATTTGTAAAATTTTATTATATCATATTGAAGTTATAACGATGTTTGTGAACTTTTAAAACTTAATTTAAAGTTAATTTATGAAAATTGAATATTTTAATATTTAATTGACGAGTTAAAATAGCCATTTTTCAAAAAGTCTCGGATTTCGACGAAACTTGTTTCATCGGATCCATAATGTTATATTATTGTAAGATTTCAAATTTCGTGTCAATCGAATTTACCGTTTGTCAGAGGCAAGCTAAAATGCATAGAAATTTAGTTAACCGATTTAATTTAAAATCGATCATTTATTGCCATAACTCGCACAGATGATCGAATTAGCTTCCGAAACCTATTCCATTGTGTCCGAAACGCGGGATAAACCCTAGAAACGCCGGTCACCGCGCGAGATTTGGAGTTTGGAAAATCGAATGAATAGTGATTTTTGGTAGAATTTCTATAGAAGGAACCCACCTTCTTCTATTTGCTAAAACCCTAAAGCTATTAGGTCAGCCGCCACCTCCATATATCAATGGCCGAAAAACACTATCTTCCCCAAATTTCATCAAATCCACTCGCTATCATTAAAAAGTTTCAACTGCAAAGTTGAAGAGGCCAATGAGATCTACAAGATCAACGGTGGAGATCGTTGTAGGCGAAGCGAATCAACAGCAAATTAAGCATGAAGGTCGCGCGTTTGGGTTTGGTTTTCATGGCCATGCTTGGGCCGAGATCCACGTTGTTCGAGGCATGGGTGGTGAGGACTAGGAGCTTTCGTTTGGCACTTCCCGATCGACGTGGAGATGTGTGTATAGCTCGCGTGTATTAGGGTTTTTGAATGAAGGTGGGTTCGAACGTGATACTGGAGAAACGCGTTCGAGAAGAAGAAAATTTTCACGGCCTGGATTCCATCTTCAAAGATCATGCGGCCCAGATTTTCTATGAGGTTAAATAAGAATAAAAATTGAAAATTTATTATATTATAAATTGTACGAACTTTAAAATAGTGTAACTTGTTCATACGAGGTCCGTTTCGCACGAAACAAATTGCACTGGGTTCGTTTTGTCGAGCACTACGCAATGGAGCTAGTTGGGAATCGTTTGGAGCTAGTTTGAATTTCGGGTAAAATTAAACGTACGTTTAATTTTATTCGAAATAAAAAGCGGAAACTGAATTGAAAGCGAGGTGAGAACTTCTCACTTAATCGAATAGTTTCGATTTTAATTTTAAATAGTTAGATTTAAAATTGTTGATTGTTTGTTTGGATGATAAATATTATCTATTGATTGTAAAAACGGACGTTATACGCCGTTAGTAAGCGGATATTATATATGTACTTGGAGTTGGTATATGAAATTGGTATTATATATGTACTTGGAGTTGATTTTCCCACATTGTATAGCAGATGAGACCCTATTGCGCCGCATAATAGCGGATAGTATTTTATAAATCCCATATACCACGGTATTTCGTCTTGAAGCGAAATTGGTATTGTGCTAACATCTTTGGATGCAGGAAACAGGTTGGAGGGATCCAACTGGATTCCTCAAACATTTGAATTGGTTTCAATGTTGTGTGTTGATCTATTTGTTGATCTATTTATAATCTGCGTGATTATCGTTGTGATTGAGATTGTTAAAGGCTAAATTTTAGACGAATATATTTTGGTATCGTTAGATGCCGAAATTAAATAAAATTGGATTTTTGAAAACTTAAGTTGAGAATTCAGAATAAAATTTAATTTTGGAATTTATTCATTTTAAATAAATAAACGTTATAATTTTTATTATTATAAAAATGATATTTTTGGAAAATAATACTTAAGTATAATTTTGGAGTTATATAAGCTTTAATAACGATTTGTAAATTATTAAAAGGATTGGTTTATTTAAATTGGGATTTTTGAATTATTATAAATGATTTATATAAAATATTTATAAAATCGATATTTATAAATTAAAAATATTGGAATTATAAAACGAGTTTTTATAAGTGTTAAAATGGAATATAAATGGATTTTATAAGTGAATGAAATCTATATATTTATAAATTGTGGAATTATAAAAATGAATAGATTTTATAAAATAAAATATTTGTAAGTAATTAACTTATAAATTGGATTTTTGCGTGTAAATGAAATATGGATAGAATTTGTTAATAAAGTGATTTTATAAGTTGAAATGGCCATAAAATATAAATGGAATTTATAAACGTTGTTTTATAAATCCAAAAACGGCTTATTTTGATAAGTTAATTATTATAGCTTATTAAAGGAAATATATCCACGATTTTGGACAGTGGATAATCCTTTAAATAAAATATGTAGAAATGTTAAATTTGGATAAGGAAATATATTCACGATTTTGGACAGCGAATAATATATTAAAGAAATATTTTGGAAAAGTGATGTTTTAAATAGAATTAAAACGATTTAAAGATGTTTTAAAATGTATTAAGCATCGAAACCATAGATTTCAACATTTATTGTTGAAATAGATGTTTCGAGAAATAGAAGGAAATGTTGGACTATAATACTGTTGTTATAGTAAATGATTTCCGAAAGGAAATGTTTTATATTGTATTAGGATTTATATATCTATTTTAAGTTCGAATCCCTCTACTAGTGATTTTGGGTTGTCGTAACGATGTTTTACGTAATATTCGTTTTGACCCAAATAAATGTGTTTAAGAGAATGTTTTCCTTATAAAATAAAATATATACTTAATTTAGATTTAAGTATATTGAATATTTCCAAAATGTTGAAAATAAATAGATTGGTGAATTACTTATTATTAAATAAGTATGGAAATGTTTTTCCAATACGAAGTGAATGTTTGAGATTTTATCTTTTAAAGATCAATTGAAATGAATATTAGAAATCGATTTAAAAATTGTATATTCATAGATATTTTGGAATTGTAAATTCACTATGGAATCTATAAAAGAAAGGAAAATTAGTTAAAAATAAACGTTGATTTATTTTGAAGTGTGGAGATTAATTTACAGATTTGGAACATAAATTTAATAAATCGGTAAGGATTTATTTAATTGGTTTAAATTAACCATTTTGAAAAGAAAGTTTTAAGGGTGGAAATTTATTTGAAATTGGTTTTCAAATTGTTGAAGTGTGGGATATATATCTTATAAAGATATTTTTGAAAATAAATAATTTGGGAAATTATTTGAAATCGGGTGATGTTGTGAATATTGATTGATAGTTAAATAACCGACTATCAATATTAACCTTTAAATAGGTATTTATTGTGAATTGGCTGAAATTGAATGCTACACTTATTTTTAAATTATTGCGCTCGTTATTCGAATTACCCATTCCGAATAGTGATACGACGTAATGGATAGCATTGAAGACCGGTGGTGAAGACCGGGTATTTGGGAAAACGATAGGATGACCTATCGATTGTCCCAGCACCGTTACCTACGGTATGGAGATTTCCCTTGTGATGGGAAGTTTTATCGGGATTGTGAATATCCGGATTGCAAGGGCTTCTTTTGAAGTGCCTTCGGTTCTGTTCGAACCCAGAACAGACTTGTATGGTTACGTGTCTGACATTACATTTTGAGATATAAAGCAGATTTATTTCAAATACATTTCTGTTGGTGGCGAAGAATTTATTCTCTTAGCTTAACACCCTTCTCTGAGACGTACGCGCTCAGAGGTTATGTTGTTGAAGGTTATCAGCGATATATTCCCAATTTGATAATGTGGCATGTTTAGTGTTGCTGTGTGATGATTATTTATTGATCATTTGTTGATCAGAGCGTGGCTTTGTGCCTAGCTTTGTGGACGAGACTTCGTCAGACCTCACTCCCCGGAAATGGTCAAAACAGGAATATGCGGCAAGGTTATGAGGGTCGCGCCCTTTAGGGTATGTCATTTCCTTCTGTAAAGGGTGGTATCATTGTATGGATCCCAGATACTTACTCATGTTGACACACTATATTTATTACTGTGTGATGTTGGTTAGCGAGCGCTCGGATAAAGGTCCAAAGGGACCGGGGGATGGCATATTCGTGTAGTAGTTACCTAGTGACAAAGATAACCCGACCTTGTGTTGGCAGAGAGCTGGTTAAGTTCTCGGGACGTCCCGCCAGAGGCGATCACATGTGGTAGTAGGAAGTTCCTTAGCCTGACCATTTGTTGGAAATCCAAAGAAACAATACGATCCTTGTACGGTTTTAGTTGTATAACCTGCCATGGAATGTGGCGGTAACCTGCTATTGAACATGGTAGCTATAGTAGGCATAAGTGTGAAATGTCTATGCTGGCTAAGATTGATATCTTTACTTTCGAAATGTTTTCCTACACTATGCACTAGTAGTAATACCAAATGTTTCTTTTAATGCGTATCAAGCATCTTTGAATATCATAAGGAGAAATCTCCTCTGATTCTGCGTTTGCACTGTGTGTGTGTGCGGGAGGCCTTATGGTAGTCTAATTTTCTAAAAAGCATTGCGAATCTATTTTTAAAAAAATTATTCTTCTCTTTGTTTTAAAGATTATTCATTTATCTGTTATATATTGTTCCGCTGCGACTGTGAGATTCTGATATTGTTTCTGTTCTGTTTCCTTATTTCTTCTATCCTTTTCTTTTACCTCTTCTTCTTTAACCCTAACAATTCGGTTTTCAGGCATTCGATTATGCGGCATTTGATACAGTGGACATAAGAATGCCGACCTTCGAATCCCGATAAAATCGTATCATTACAGTTGGTATCAGAGCATATGGTTAAGCGACAACCATGGCTCTGTTGGGTATTACTCATTAGAGATAGAGTCAGTAGTACTCTAGAATGAGTGTGAGTATAATAATAGATATAAGCGCGTATTTGTTAGTGAATATAAAAAGTTTTATATTGCGATGATTGGTTTGTTGAGTGGTATATGGATTCTGGTCGGTATAGTCTGTACAACTCTATCGATAGGAATCTCTAAACACTTGTTCAGAACAATTCGGCACGATATCATTTTAAATTGGGTAAATGAAATAATTTTATCTCGATTATATTTTTATATAAAGGAAATAATTCTTCAAAAATTATTAAAAGTATATATAAATTGATTGCTTTGGTTGTTGAATAAGTTAAATAAAAACAACAGTTGTAAAAGAATGAATTGTATAAGCAAATGAATTATAAGTATGAGGTTATAATTAAAATGATTTACACTTGTGAAATAATCTTATATATAAGAAATGAAATTATATAAGTAAAAGGTTTGCAATTTGGAAAAGCTTAAATTCCTTTTTGGGTTTGAAAATAATTTTCAAAGGTTTTGGGAAAATTGTTTAGGAGGAATTAAAGCTCTAAACTCTTTTGGGCCGCTGGAAAATAATTCCGATGATGATCATGACATCATCGGTGTTCATTTTCGGGTTTCCGAAAGAGGGATTGCTGCCAAATTGTTTTAAATGAAAGTTGTGTGGAAAATTTGGATTTGGTTTTGGAAATTCAAAAGGTAATTTGAATTGATTTCAAAAATGGTTTTGAAAGGTTGAAAAGACTCTGGAATCCTATTTAAAATATTTATAGGAATGATAAATGAGTTGATAACTTATACAATTTGAATTTTGATAGAATAAATTTAACTTAAAGGATGGAGTTAAATTAAAGTAAGTATAAGCGAATCAATAAAATCCAAGTGGTAATTGTTGAATATAAGTTGTATAAATTATAAAATGAGAAAATGTAAGTGAAACCAATTATTAAAATGGTAAAACGATTTGTTAAGAAAAATAAATCTGAATTTGAATAAGTGATGAAAATTTGGCCTTGGTAAAAAGTTAAATAGAAATGAAATCTGAATTGAATTTATAAGTGGAAACTTAAGTTAGGTTAAACAAATGATGTTTGGAAGAGAATATAACTTAAGTGATGTTGAATGAAGTTGATTCTGGTATCAAAGTAAAATTAATAAGTGAATTAATGAAATGAAGTCATTAAGAGTATGGACTTGAGTTATATAAATGAAATTCAACTTTATATTGTTAAAGGAATTGGCAATTAAATTAATAAATGGATTGAATGTTAATCAATCGAATGTAAATAAGTTGATATGAAATAATGAGTGAAGTGTTAATTCATTGAAAGCTAATGTTATTGGAAGTTGAGAAATTGAATAATTGAATGTAAACCAAATTGAAGGTAAACAAAGTGAATATGAATGTTGAATGTAAAGTGAATAATTTGGTTATGTTAAATATACATTGGTTGTCATATGGATGTTAGTTGATTGTATATAAATTCATTAAGTGTTAATGAAATTGAATTAGCAAAATTTGAAATCTAAAGTAATTGAATCCAAATTGAAAGTAAATGAATATGAACTGAATTTGATTCAATTTGGAAGTAAACTAATGTGAATGTTAATTAGTGAATATGAACTAATTGAAAAAATAAATGAATGAACGGATATTTATAAAATCCAATGTCAACAAATCAAATGTGATTTAAATGAAAAACCAATTCATTGAATACTAATGAGAAATCAAAGAATATTGATTTGGTTATTGATTTGTTGGATGATTATTGGATGATAGTTGTTCATGGTTGCATTTGTTGTTGCATTTTCCATATTGGCACATGTAGTTGTTATGTTGCTATATGCTGTATATTGATATTATTTTCATATATACATGTTCTCATTTGTTTGATTGAGTGTATAGTAGGTGCGGATGGCTTATGCTTCGCATTTGGAGCTCGCTTTCGCGCTATATTAGCCATATATGCTCGCTAATAATAAATAAGGTACATATCTCGGATTACATACCGTACTTTTACACTTTTTCCCCTGCGGGATTCCTCATCACTTGATGGGATGTATATTTGTGATATATATACTATCATTTTTTTTCGGATCGAGCCGCGCAAAGGAGACGCTGGTGAAATTTTTCGAAAATTTAAGGCGTTAGAATATTTTTGAGAAAAAATTGGAATTTCTTTTGAAAACTATAACTTTGATTTTGGAGTTAAAAAGTTAAACGATGTAGTTGGTTTTGAAAAGATAACTAAGTATGGTTTACAAACTTAGTAAAGTTATTACAAGAGGTTTAACCATAATTTTAGGAAAGTTAAACACTTAAGAGAATTGTAAATCTAATTTGAACGGTTCGTTTTAAAAAATTAATAGAGAATTGTAAATCTAATTTGAACGGTTCGTTTTAAAAAATTAATAGATTCTGTAACTTTTTCTTACTTGGTAATTTCGAGGACGAAATTCTTTTAAGGGGGGAAGTTTGTAACGATCCAGAATTTTTGTTAATAAAAAATTGAATATTTAATTGATTTTAAATATTAGTAAGTGAAATTTGTAAGTCGAATAAATTTTATTTCGAATAATTGGATTTAATTGGATAATTAAATCGATAATTTAATAGTTGAAATTACAGAAATAATTGGAAATCGAGTTTAATATGATTAAAAATGATTTGTAAAATTTTATTATGTCATATTGAAGTTATAACGATGTTTGTGAATTTTTAAAATTTAATTTAAAGTTAATTTGTGAAAATTGAATATTTTAATATTTAATTGACGAGTGAAAATAGCCATTTTTCAAACAGTCTCGGATTTTGACGAAACTAGTTTCATCGGATCCATAATGTTATATTATTGTAAGATTTCAAATTTCGTGTCAATCGGATTTACCATTTGTCAGAGGCAAGCTAAAACGCATAGAAATTTAGTTAACCGATTTAATTTAAAATCGATTGTTTATTGCCATAACTCGCACAGATGATCGAATTAGCTTCCGAAACCTATTCCATTGTGTCCGGAACTCGGGATAAACCCTAGAAACGCCGGTCACCGCGCGAGATTTGGAGTTTGGAAAATCGGATGAATAGTGATTTTTGGTAGAATTTCTATAAAAGGAACCCACCTTCTTCTATTTGCTAAAACCCTAAAGTTATTAGGTCAGCCGCCACCTCCATATATCAATGGCGGAAAAACACTAACTTTCTTCCCCAAATTTCATCAAATCCACTTGCTATCATTAAAAAGTTCCAACTGCAAAGTTGAAGAGGCCAATGAGATCTACAAGATCAACGGTGGAGATCGTTGTGTGCGAAGCGAATCAACGGCAAATTAAGCATGAAGGTCACGCGTTTGGGTTCGGTTTTCATGGCCATGCTTGGACCGAGCTCCACGTTGTTCGAGGCATGGGTGGTGAGGACGAGGAGCTTTCGTTTGGCACTTCCCGATCGACGTGGAGATGTGTGTATAGCTCGCGTGTATTAGGGTTTTTGAATGAAGGTGGGTTCGAACATGATATTGGAGAAACGCGTTGGAGAAGAAGCAAATTTTCATGGCCTGGATTCCATCTTCAAAGATCATGCGGCCAAGATTTGCTATGAGGTTAAATAAGAATAAAAATTGAAAATTTATTATATTATAAATTGTACGAACTTTAAAATAGTGTAACTTGTTCATACGAGGTCCGTTTCGCACGAAACAAATTGCGCCGGGTACGTTTTGTCGAGCACTACGCAATGGAGCTGGTCGGGAATCGTTTGGAGCTAGTTTGAATTTCGGGTAAAATTAAACGTACGTTTAATTTTATTCGAAATAAAACGCGGAAACTGAATTGAAAGCGAGGTGAGAACTTCTCACTCAATCGATTTGTTTCGATTTTAATTTTAAATAGTTAAATTTAAAATTGTTGATTGTTTGATTGGATGATAAATTATTATCTATTGATTGTTAAAATAGACATTATACGCCGTTAGTAAGAGGATGTTATTTATTAAAAACATATACCGCGAATATTTCACTGCAAAGTGAAATTGGTATTATATATGTACTTGGAGTTGATTTTCCCGCATTATATAGCGGATGAGACCCTATTGCACCGCATAATAGCAGATAGTATTTTATAAATCCCACATACCGCGATATTTCGTCTTGAAGCGAAATTAGTATTGTGCTAACATCTTTGGATGCAGGGAAACAGGTTGGAGGGATCCAACTGGATTCCTCAAACATTTGAATTGGTTTCAATGTTGTGTGTTGATCTATTTATAATCTGCGTGATTATCTTTGTGATTGAGATTGTTAAAGGCTAAATTTTAGCCGAATATATTTTGGTATCGTTAGATGCCGAAATTAAATAAAATTGGATTTTTGAAAACTTAAGTTGAGAATTCAGAATAAAATTTAATTTTGGAATTTATTCATTTTAAATAAATAAACGTTATAATTTTTATTATTATAAAAATGATATTTTTGGAAAATAATACTTAAGTATGATTTTGGAGTTATATAAACTTTAATAACGATTTGTAAATTATTAAAAGGATTGGTTTATTTAAATTGTGATTTTTAAATTATTATAAATGATTTATATAAAATATTCATAAAATTGATATTTATAAATTAAAAATATTGGAATTATAAAACGAGTTTTTATAAGTGTTAAAATGGAATATAAATGGATTTTATAAGTGAATGAAATCTATATATTTATAAATTGTGGAATTATAAAAATGAATAGATTTTATAAAATAAAAGATTTATAAGTAATTAACTTATAAATTGGATTTTTGCGTGTAAATGGAATATGGATAGAATTTGTTAATAAAGTGATTTTATAAGTTGAAGTGGCCATAAAATATAAATGGAATTTATAAACGTTGTTTTATAAATCCGAAAAAGACTTATTTTGATAAGTTATTTATTATAGCTTATTAAAGGAAATATATCCACGATTTTGGACCGTGGATAATCCTTTAAATAAAGTATGTTGAAATGTTAAATTTGGATAAGGAAATATATTCACGATTTTGGACAGCGAATAATATATTAAAGAAATATTTTGGAAAAGTGATTTTTTAAATAGAATTAAAACGATTTAAAGATGTTTTAAAATGTATTAAGTATCGAAACAATAGATTTCAACATTTATTGTTGAAATGGATGTTTCGAGAAATAGAAGGAAATGTTGGACTATAACACTGTTATAGTAAATGATTTCCGAAAGGAAATGTTTTATATTGTATTGGGATTTATATATCTATTTTAAGTTCGAATCCCTCTACTAGTGATTTTGGGTTGTCGTAACGATGTTTTACGTAACATTCGTTTTGACCCAAATAAATGTGTTTAAGAGAATGTTTTCCTTATAAAATAAAATATATACTTAATTTAGATTTAAGTATATTGAATATTTCCAAAATGTTGAAAATAAATAGATTGGTGAATTACTTATTGTTAAATAAGTATGGAAATGTTTTTCCAATATGAAGTGATGTTTGAGATTTTATCTTTTAAAGATAAATTGAAAATGAATATTAGAAATCGATTTAAAAATCGTATATTGATAGATATTTTGGAATTGTAAATTCACTATGGAATTTATAAAAGAAAGGGAAATTAGTTAAAAATAAACGTTGATTTATTTTGAAGTGTGGAGATTAATTTACGGATTTGGAACGTAAATTTAATAAATCGATAAGGATGTATTTAATTGGTTTAAATGAACCATTTTAAAATGATAGTTGTAAGGGTGTAAATTTATTTGAAATTGGTTTTCAAATGGTTGAAGTGTGGGATATATATCTTATAAAGATATTTTTGAAAATAAATAATTTGGGAAATTATTTGAAATTGGGTGATGTTGTGAATATTGATTGATAGTTAAATAACCGACTATCAATATTAACCTTTAAATAGGTATTTGTTGTGAATTGGATGAAATTGAATGCTACACTTATTTTTAAATTATTGCCCGAATAGTGATACGACGTAATGGATAGCATTGAAGACCAGTGGTGAAGAGCGGGTATTTGTGAAAACGATAGGATGACCTATCGATTGTCTCTGCACCATTAGCTACGGTATGGAAATTTCCTTTGTGATGGGAAGTTTTATCGGGATTGTGAATACCCTGATTGCAAGGGCTTCTTTTGAAGTGCCTTCGGTTCTATTCGAACCCGGAACAGACTTGTATGGTTACGTGTCTGACATTACATTTTGAGATATAAAGCAGATTTCTTTCAAATACATTTCTGTTGGTGGCGGAGAATTTATTCTCTTAGCTTCACACCCTTCTCTGAGACGTACGCGCTCAGAGGTTATGTAGTTGAAGGTTAAAAGCGATATATTCCCAATTTGGTAATGTGGCATGCTGAGTGTTGCTGTGTGATGATTATTTATTGATCATTTGATGATCAAACCGTGGCTTTGTGCCTAGCTTTGTGGACGAGACTTCGTCAGACCTCACTCCCCGGAAATGGTCAAAACAGGAATATGCGGCAAGGTTATGAGTGTAACGACCCGTATTTTACGTGTCAATATATCGTAGAATTTCTAGGTCGTTAGTGTTGTTTAAGTCGTCCTTAGCCTAAGTCGTGTGGAGGTTAGACTGTATAGAGAAGTTAACTCGAGTAGAGGCTAACTCGTAGACGACATAAGGAAGTAACCGACCTATAGAGCTTGACCGAGTTAAGATAGTTGCCGAGTTAACGACTCATAGGACCTGGCCGACCTAAGAGTTAATGGGTTAAGAAGTGGGCGGGTTACGAGTTAAGGTTGTTAGCGAGTTAGCATAGCTAGCGAGTTAGGAGATAGTGGAGTTAACGACCTAAGGGGTTAGGTCGTATGGTTGTTAGGTCGGAGGGGTTTTGGAGCGACCTAAGGAAGATACCGGGTTAGCGAGTTGGTGGTGAACGAGTTAGCGACTTAGTAGTTCTGACCGAGTTAAGGAAGCTAGGTCGAGTGGTCCTTCTAAGTCGTAAGTCGTTAGCGACTTAGTTAGGTCGTAGAGTAGATAGCTCGTTATGTTTTAGGTCGTGAAAACCCAGTGTGTTAAGTCGCTTGAGCGACTTATTGTTAAGTCGCGTAGCTTTGGGACCGTTAGATCGTGTAAGCAGCTTAGTTAACCCGCGCTTTTGTTTAGGTCGTTGGATAGGCCTTGTGTGGGGTGAGTTAGGTCGGCAGCGACCTAAGTTAGGTCGGGGAGATTCTTAGGTTGGCAACGACCTAAGACCGAGCAAGTTAACTCCGAGCGAGTTAAGACCTGGCCGAGTTGGGGGGCGACCAGCCTATAAATACGTGACCATTTCTTCACTTTTTGGCACCGGATTTTGAAGCAACAAAGTGCTGCCATTTTGAGAGCTCGATTACAACATTTCTTCATCTTCTTTTCTCCACTCTAATCTAGTTCCAACATCCATCCAAGATCGAAGATCCAAGAGTCAAAGTTGAAGATCTTCATCCAACGAAGCTAGATTCCATCGTTTCAAGCAAGATTTCGACGAATCGAGCTTGAATCCTTGCTGTCCAGATCTGAAGTGATTAGTTTTTGAAGTGTTTGGGTGATTCGGTGAGTGGTGGTTATCTCTCACGCGGACCCAAAGGAGTGTATTGGATTGGTGGTTTGTTGGAGTGTTGTAGATAGTGATTTTATGCATTTTTCCTTAGATCCAAGTGTAGATCCATTACTTATGAAGATGTTTACTTATGCAAGTTCATTTACCAAGTTGTAGAGATAAAAACCCATGATTTATATTTGTTGGATCTATGCTAAAAACCCATGATTCATGTGTGTTATATCTATGCTCATTTATTTACGAAATTGCCATTGTAGTTACAAATGCCTACTTAGACCATATTTGATTACTTGATTGCTTAAGCTAATGATTGATTTGATTGATTGCTATGTATGTTAGTTGATTGGTAGTTAGATCTAGACAAGATGGTCGAAGATGATTCAAAAGCTAAGTGGAAAGGCTCTTGAATGGTGAAAGCTGCTTGTGGCATATGAAGCGGATGTTGAAGCTCATATGTATGGATTAGATGATGTTGAGATGGGACTTTGCCATGATGCGATAAGGCAAGCCATGATGTTGAGATGAGACTTGGCTATGATACGATAAAGCGAAGCATGATGTGAGATAGCCTTGGTTTAATCCAGACGGGATCATCCCAAGCATGTTGATAACTCGATGATGCGATGCGAGTTGGTTGATAATGGTTAGCTTGAGAGGCGCTTGAGCTAGTATGAAAATAGTCGTCGAGGAGGATGACTAGGAGGCTGTGATCTCATCATTGTTGAAGGTTCTAGCATGCTCAAAGCAAGAGTACGTTGGAACGGGCTGCGACGACGTTCCAAGCACGGGCTGCGACGGCGTGCTAGTACTCTGCGTAGTTGCGAAAATCCCTAGGCACGGGCTGCGACGACGTGTGGAGTTATGTCTAGAACCGGGGGTTACCATTGGCCCTTGACAAGTGGTCATTCAACTAACGATGAAATCAAGGCAATGATAACAGTGATAGCCAGAGTCATGGATGTTTGGACGTTTGATTGTATATCATTCGGTCTCAAGAGCGGTGTTTTCTGGGTGCTTATCTGATCTTGGTTTAGGCCTTGGGGGTTTGTATTTGGAAAACATCAACCTTGACTCGAGTGATTATTGCTTTACTTTAATTGCTTGCTATGTTATGCTTGCTTCACCTTAATGTGTGTCTGGGGGCTATCACTGTAGAAAGAGGTGGAGTGGGATGGTTTGGTTCCTATTCCTTTTATCCCTTATACTCTTTTGGTATGTTTGATAAGACTGTTGTCTGACTCAAGGTTTTATGTCTCCTCTTATTACCTTGGGCTGTTCATCCATGTTTTGGGATGGGCAGACTAGGTGACAGGTGGCAGGTGCTGATCTTAGTGGCTCACGCTGATGATGAAGAAGACGAGCAGGAGGCTTTACATATTATTTTCATATTCTATGTACTTGATATTCTGCTGATTGTTGATTACTCTGAGTGCTATGTAGTGAGGCTTCTTGTATTCATGATTCAGACCATGTATAAAGCTATTATGATTAGATGATGATATTCTGTTCTATGGGAGCTTCACTATATTATATTTCTCTATTGTATTTTATCCATGCGCTGTGAGTTTTACGATAGAGTCTGCGATGTTTATTTTACCCTTGGCAGTCATTCATGGCTCCCTGGCACACTTTCAGCGCACCATTCTCTTGTTTCCGTGCAGGAGTCATGGGCGGTCGTCACATTTGGTATCAGAGCTTTGGTTAATCGATTTTAGCCAACGCTCGCTGACGTAACTATGTAAGAGAGACGTAATTGTATTTTGATGGATGATTACTATATATATATATTATAGTAGCCTAGAAGGATTTGAACTCCTTGTGCAGTTGTTACTCAAAGGTGTTCTAATCATTCCTTTTTGTAGATATTAAGGATGAGTCGAAGAGGGAGACCAGCTGCCAGGGAAGGTCGTGCTGCTGATGGAGTTGCTGATTATGGAGCTATGTTCGAAGCGATGATGACTTCGATCATGAGAAGGATACCAACTCCAGGGTCAGCGGTAGATGTTGGAATTCAAGTTCAAGCTCCAAAGCCAGTGGATTTTGCTAAGTTGTGCAAGGATTATACTGCTCTTGGAGGAAAGGTTTTCTTGGGAACAGAGTCAACCATTGAAGTCCAAAGATGGATAGATGCTTGTAGAAGGATCTTTGGTGACTTGGGAATTGAGGATGCAACTAAAAGGAAGCTTGCATCAAGACAGCTTCAAGGAAGAGCTGCTGATTGGTGGAACTCTATCACCATAGATACTCCGGAGGAAGAGATTACTTGGGTGCAGTTCCAAGCTAGATTTGAAGCCAAGTTCATCTCTACGGCTCAGAAGTCTGTTTTGTTCAAGAAGTTTGTTGAGCTCAAGCAAGGTGGAAGATCGGTTCTTGAGTATGTTTCTAAATTTGAGGCTTTGTCCAAGTATGCCAGATCGTATATTGATTCTCCCTATCAGAAGAATGAGAAGTTTGTGACCGGTTTGGATGCTTATCTTGGAAGACAGTTGGTGGATCATCTGGACGATCCGTTTGAGAAGCTTGTGGAGAAAGCTCTCAGGCATGAGAGTTTGTTTCCTAGGGAGAGTTCTGTTGTTGCTGCAACCAAGGAAGGGTTTAAGCCACAGAAGGGTGGAAACAAGAAGAGGAAGCAACAACAACAGAAGGGTAAGGATGGCCAAAAGAAGCCGAGGGGCGAAATGACTTGCTATAATTGCCAGCAGAAGGGCCATCTCTCCAAGGATTGTAGGAATCCAAAAGCGCCGGCGAAATGCCACAACTGTGACAAACCAGAGCATTTCAGGAAAGATTGTCCAGAACCGAGGAAGGATAGGCAGATTGTGCAAGCTTATGCTTTGGGAGATGTGCCGTCATTTTCAAAAGCTCTTACTGCTGAAGTGAAAGGGAAGAGTGTGGTGGTTCAAGGTACTCTTTCCATTTGTGGTGTTCCAGTTGGAGTGTTGTTTGATACTGGAGCGTCGCATTCTTTTGTTTGTGATGATCTTGTAGGCCGGTTAGGTTTGGAACCGGATATTGTTGATAGGCCATTGGTTGTGACTAATCCAGTTGGGGGTTCGTCATGTTTGTGTATGATATGCCGTGGTCTAGTTGTGATGAGTCATGATTGCTCTTTTGTTTGTGATTGTTTTGTTCTGAACTTTGCGGGGTTCGGAATTATTTTGGGTATGGACTGGCTTAGGAAGTATGGGCAAGGATTGATTGTGAGAGGCTAGAGGTGACAGTCGGGAATGTGGAAGGGCGAAAGGTTGTGATACAATGTAAGCATGAGGAAGGCGTCTTCATGAGCTTCATGTATTCGCTGGTTGTTCCACGGGATGGACTGTCATCGGTGCCTATTGTGAATGGATTTGAGGATGTCTTTGACGAAGTCAAAGGATTACCGCCGCATAGGGAGATCGAGTTTCATCTCGATCTAGTTGAGGGAGCCAGACCTGTTGTAATGCCTCTTAGGCGGATGGCGCCTAGGGAGCAACAAGAGTTGAAGGTGCAAGTTGATGACCTTTTGCGGAAAGGATTCATTCGGCGTAGTGTGTCCGAATGGGGTGCACCAGTTGTGTTCGCAACCAAAGCGGATGGATCGTTGAGGTTGTGTGTTGATTATCGTGAGCTGAATAAGGTGACTAAGAAGAACAAGTATCCATTGCCGAGAATAGATGACTTGTTTGATCAGCTTCACGAGGCTAAGGTGTTCTCTCAGATGGATTTGGCAACAGGATTTCACCAGTTGAGAGTGGCTAAGGATAGTGTGCCGAAGACTGCTTTTAGGACACCATCCGGTTTTTATGAGTGGCTGGTAATGCCGTTTGGATTGACTAACGCACCAGCATATTTTGTGGATCTTATGAATAGAGTGTTCAGAGATCAGTTGAACAAGTTTGTACTTGTGTTCGTGGATGATATTCTGATTTACTCCAGAACCGAGGAAGAGCACAAGACGCACTTGCGTATTGTTTTGGAAATCTTACGGAAACATCAGCTGAAGGCTAAGTTTTCGAAGTGTCACTTCTGGAAGAGTGAAGTGAGATTCTTAGGCCATGTTATTTCTGGAAATGGAATAGCGGTTGATCCCGCTAAGGTGGCAGCGATCCAGGATTGGGTTAGACCTAAGAATGCATCTGATGTGAGAAGTTTTCTTGGATTAGCAGGATATTATCGTCGGTTTATCAAGGACTTTTCCAAGATAGCTGCACCGTTAACAGGATTGACGAAGAAGAATCAGGTATTCAGTTGGGATGCTAAGTGTGAGCAAGCCTTTGGAATCCTGAAAGAGCGACTGACGAGTGCTCCTGTTTTGGTTATTCCAAGTGGGAATGATGAGATGGTGGTTTACATCGATGCATGTGGTACTGGACTTGGGGCAGTGCTGATGCTGAAGGATAGAGTTGTTGCATATGCAAGTCGACAACTGAAGCCACACGAGAGGAATTATCCGACTCATGATTTGGAGTTAGCGGCGATTGTTTTTGCTCTGAAGATGTGGAGACACTATCTATTGGGAGTTCGATTCGAGTTGTTTACAGATCACAAGTCGTTGAAGTATCTTTTCTCCCAAAAGGATTTGAATCTTCGACAGCAACGATGGTTGGAGTTTTTAGCATCATATGATTTTGGTATAGCTTATACTCCGGGAAAGGGTAACGCTGTAGCTGATGCATTGAGTCGAAGACATGCAGGATTGGGAGCCATGTTTTCGGAATGGAAGAGTCTCGAGTATTTAGCTGGATTTGATTTCAGGCCTAGATGTGAATTGGAACTTGAGATGTTGGCAAACTTATCGATAAGGCCTACTCTTGTGGAAAGAATTGGCGAGAGCCAAAAACAAGACGATAAGCTTGTCAAGATTATCCGTGATTTGGAATCTGGATTGGACCCAGAGAAGGATAAAAGATTCGAAGTCGATCGAGAGGGTTGGCTTCGTAAGCAAGGACGACTAGTTGTTCCCGATATCGACGAATTGAGAGATGAAGTTCTGAGGGAAAGTCATCACTCGAAGTTGACGATTCATCCAGGTGGAAATAAGATATATCGAGACATGAAGAGAACCTACTACTGGGAAGGTATGAAGAAGAATGTTGGAAATTTTATTTCCAAATGTATGAACTGCCAGTTGGTGAAAGCAGAGCAGAAAAAGCCCAGTGGATTACTTCAGCCATTAGAGGTTCCTATATGGAAGTGGGAGCAAGTGTCGATGGATTTTATCGATGGCCTACCTAGAACCAGAGCAGGGAATGAAGGGATTTGGGTCATAGTAGATCGGTTGACCAAGAGTGCAAGATTCATTCCTGTTCGATCGACTAGGACTGCATCGAAGTTGGCTGAATTGTATGTTAAGTGGATAGTTCGATTCCATGGTATTCCGAAAAGTATAGTGAGCGATCGAGATCCATTGTTCACTAGTGGTTTTTGGAAGAGCTTTCAGGAAGTTTTGGGAATCGAGTTGTGTTTGAGTACAGCTTATCATCCCCAAACAGATGGTCAGACTGAGAGAGTCAACCGAGTTTTGGAAGATCTCTTGAGAGCGTGTGTCTTGGATTTCGGAGGATCATGGGAAGATCATCTTGATTTAGTGGAATTTGCGTATAATAACAGTTATCAGTCGAGTATTGGTATGGCACCATATGAGGCATTGTATGGAAGACCGTGTAACTCTCCGACATGTTGGTTGGAAACTGGAGAAAAGCTGATACTTGGGCCAGAGATGATTCGACAGACTTCGGATTGTATAGAAATCATTCGGCAACGAATGAAGGCAGCCCAAGATCGTCAGAAAAGTTATGCCGATAATCGTCGTAAGGATTTGGAATTCGACGTGGGTGATATGGTTTTTGTGAAGATTTCTCCATTGAAGAATGTTATTAGATTCGGGAAGAAAGGAAAATTGACTCCGAGATTTGTTGGACCATTCTCGATTATCGAGCAAATTGGAAAGCTCGCTTATAGATTGGAGTTACTGGAAAAGATGGCGGGTGTGCACAATGTTTTTCATGTATCTTATCTACGGAAGTATGTGCACGACTCAAATATGGTGGTTTCTGCTGATAGCTGCGAAGACTTGGAGGTTGATCCGGTGGTTACTAGACCTCGTAAGCAGCTTCGTGTTGTTGAAACCGACATGAAACAGCTTAGGAGGAAGACGATTACGTTGCTCAAGATACAATGGAGTGATGATGTTAACGACTGTACGTGGGAGGAAGAAGAGAGGATGAAGGCAGCTCATCCTGAACTCTTCGAGGTATGGCCCTAAGGTGTCGTGACATCTCATGAATTTGTAGCTTGTTCTAATCTTAGAATTCTGCATGCTAGGCTAGAATTGGATGCATGGTTTGTTGATTGCTATGGATGGTAGGCATGGGGAATAGTTTTGGTTGCTATTGTTTGCTTGGAATTTCGGGGGCGAAATTCCTAAGGGGGAGAGAATGTAACGACCCGTATTTTACGTGTCGATATATCGTAGAATTTCTAGGTCGTTAGTGTTGTTTAAGTCGTCCTTAGCCTAAGTCGTGTGGAGGTTAGACTGTATAGAGAAGTTAACTCGAGTAGAGGCTAACTCGTAGACGACATAAGGAAGTAACCGACCTATAGAGCTTGACCGAGTTAAGATAGTTGCCGAGTTAAAGACTCATAGGACCTGGCCGACCTAAGAGTTAATGGGTTAAGAAGTGGGCGGGTTACGAGTTAAGGTTGTTAGCGAGTTAGCATAGCTAGCGAGTTAGGAGATAGTGGAGTTAACGACCTAAGGGGTTAGGTCGTATGGTTGTTAGGTCGGAGGGGTTTTGGAGCGACCTAAGGAAGATACCGGGTTAGCGAGTTGGTGGTGAACGAGTTAGCGACTTAGTAGTTCTGACCGAGTTAAGGAAGCTTGGTCGAGTGGTCCTTCTAAGTCGTAAGTCGTTAGCGACTTAGTTAGGTCGTAGAGTAGATAGCTCGTTATGTTTTAGGTCGTGAAAACCCAGTGTGTTAAGTCTCTTGAGCGACTTAGTGTTAAGTCGCGTAGCTTTGGGACCGTTAGATTGTGTAAGCAGCTTAGTTAACCCGCGCTTTTGTTTAGGTCGTTGGATAGGCCTTGTGTGGGGTGAGTTAGGTCGGCAGCGACCTAAGTTAGGTCGGGGAGATTCTAAGGTCGGCAACGACCTAAGACCGAGCAAGTTAACTCCGAGCGAGTTAAGACCTGGTCGAGTTGGGGGGCGACCAGCCTATAAATACGTGACCATTTCTTCACTTTTTGGCACCGGATTTTGAAGCAACAAAGTGCTGCCATTTTGAGAGCTCGACTACAACATTTCTTCATCTTCTTTTCTCCACTCTAATATAGTTCCAACATCCATCCAAGATCAAAGATCCAAGAGTCAAAGTTGAAGATCTTCATCCAACGAAGCTAGATTCCATCGTTTCAAGCGAGATTTCGACGAATCAAGCTTAAATCCTTGCTGTGCAGATCTGAAGTGTTTAGTTTTTGAAGTGTTTGGGTGATTCGGTGAGTGGTGGTTATCCCTCACGTGGACCCAAAGGAGTATATTGGTTTGGTGGTTTGTTGGAGTGTTGTAGATAGTGATTTTATGCATTTTTCCTTAGATCCAAGTGTAGATCCATTACTTATGAAGATGTTTACTTATGCAATTTCATTTAACAAGTTGTAGAGACAAAACCCATGATTTATATTTGTTAGATCTATGCTAAAAACCCTTGATTCATGTATGATAGATCCTTTCTCATTTATTTACGAAATTGCCATTGTAGTTATAAATGCCTTCTTAGACCATATTTGATTACTTGATTGCTTAAGCTAATGATTGATTTGATTGATTGCTATGTATGTTAGTTGATTGGTAGTTATATCTAGACAAGATGGTCGAAGATGATTCAAAAGCTAAGTGGAAAGGCTCTTGAATGGTGAAAGCTGCTTGTGGCATATGAAGCGGATGTTGAAGCTCATATGTATGGATTAGATGATGTTGAGATGGGACTTTGCCATGATGCGATAAGGCAAGCCATGATGTTGAGATGAGACTTGGCTATGATACGATAAAGCGAAGCATGATGTGAGATAGCCTTGGTTTAATCCAGACGGGATCATCCCAAGCATGTTGATAACTCGATGATGCGATGCGAGTTGGTTGATAATGGTTAGCTTGAGAGGCGCTTGAGCTAGTATGAAAATAGTCGTCGAGGAGGATGACTAGGAGGCTGTGATCTCATCGTTGTTAAAGGTTCTAGCATGCTCAAAGCAAGAGTACGTTGGAACGGGCTGCGACGACGTTCCAAGCACGGGCTGCGACGGCGTGCTAGTACTCTGGGTAGTTGCGAAAATTCCTAGGCACGGGCTGCGACGACGTGTGGAGTTATGTCTAAAACCGGGGGTTACCATTAGCCCTTGACAAGTGGTCATTCAACTAACGATGAAATCAAGGCAATGATAACAGTGATAGCCAGAGTCATGGATGTTTGGACGTTTGATTGTATCATCATTCGGTCTCAAGAGCGGTGTTTTCTGGGTGCTTATCTGATCTTGGTTTAGGCCATGGGGGTTTGTATTTGGAAAACATCGACCTTGACTCGAGTGATTATTGCTTTACTTTAATTGCTTGCTATGTTATGCTTGCTTCTCCATAATGTGTGTCTGGGGGCTATCACTGTAGAAAGAGGTGAAGTGGGATGGTTTGGTTCCTATTCCTTTTATCCCTTATACTCTTTTGGTATGTTTGATAGTTGATTTACTGCTCACTAAGACTGTTGTCTGACTCAAGGTTTTATGTCTCCTCTTATTACCTTGGGCTGTTCATCCATGTTTTGGGATGGGCAGACTAGGTGACAGGTGGCAGGTGCTGATCTTAGTGGCTCACGCTGATGATGAAGAAGACGAGCAGGAGGCTTTACATATTATTTTCATATTCTATGTACTGGATATTCTGTTGATTGTTGATTACTCTGAGTGCTATGTAGTGAGGCTTCTTGTATTCATGATTCAGACCATGTATAAAGCTATTATGATTAGATGATGATATTATGTTCTATGGGAGCTTCACTATATTATATTTCTCTATTGTATTTTATCCATGCGCTGTGAGTTTTACGATAGAGTCTGCGATGTTTATTTTACCCTTGGCAGTCACTCATGGCTGCCTGGCACACTTTCAGCGCACCATTCCCTTGTTTCCGTGCAGGAGTCATAGGCGGTCGTCACAATGAGGGTCGCGCCTTTTAGGGTATGTCATTTCCTTCTGGAAAGGGTGGTATCATGGTATGGAGCCCAGATACTTACTCATGTTGACACACTATATTTATTACTGTGTGATGTTGGTTACCGAGCGCTCGGATGAGGTTCAAAGGGACCGGGGGATGGCATATTCGTGTAGTAGTTACCCAGTGACAAAGGTAACCCGACCTTGTGTTGGCAGAGAGCAGGTTAAGTTCTCGGGACGTCCCGCCAGAGGCGATCCCATGTGGCAGTAGGAAGTTCCTTAGCCTGACCATTTGTTGGAAATCCAAAGAAACAATATGATCCTTGTACGGTTTTAGTTGTATAACCTGCCATGGAATGTGGCGGTAACCTACTATTGGACATGGTAGCTATAGTAGGCATAAGTACGAAATGTCTATGCTGGCTAAGATTGATATCTTTACTTTCGAAATGTTTTCCTACACTATGCACTAGTAATAATACCAAATGTTTCTTTTTAATGCGTATCAAGCATCTTTGACTATCATAAGGAGAAATCTCCTCCGATTCTGCGTTTGCATTGTGTGCGTGTGCGTGCGGGAGGCCTTATGGTAGTCTCATTTTCTAAAAAGCATTGCGAATCTATTTTAAAAAAAAAAATTCTGTTCTTTGTTTTAAAGATTATTCATTTATCTGTTATATATTGTTCCGCTGCGACTGTGAGATTCTGATATTGTTTCTATTCTGTTTCCTTATTTCTTCTATCCTTTTCTTCTACCTCTTCTTCTTTAACCCTAACAATTCGGTTTTCCGGCATTCGATTATGCGGCATTTGATACAGTGGACGTAAGAATGCCGACCTTCGGATCCCGATAAAATCGTATCGTTACATATATGACATTATATTGTGACATTGACATTGTTTATACTGTTTATTTATTTATGATCACACTGCAAGTTCCATGTTAGAATAGAATCTCTATGGGTTGAAATGATACATACCCAAACGGACTTTAGAATAGAGAAAAATCGTTATGGGTTGAAATGATAGGCCAGAGCGATTTTCATTTATTTTTATTTAATGGGCATCGCAGGTTTGAAATGATTGAACCCGGGTTTTCTTTTTTAATCTGCGGATTGAAATGGTATATATCCGTATCACTTGACCTAGGTTAGAAAATTATATACAGACCCCGTGGTATATTTTTAAATGATTTTATTAAGATATGTATTTTTAAAAGTATGAAATTTTGATTAGAAAATATATATTTTGTGGTTTTGTGAAGGTTAAATCTTAAGTTTTTTATTTGTGAATTTACTTGTGTAAATTTGAAATAAATGTGATTTTCGACTTTAAATTTTATTTAAAAAAATGTAAGTAAATAAAGGAAATTAAATTTAAAGTTTGAAATGATATTTCAAATAAAATGCCAAGTTTTATTTAATTTATAAGTTAATAAACAGTGAAATTTTAACTTAATAAATGAATTGAGTTTTAAAAATTGAACATTTGATTTTAAAATTTTATTATGTTAAATCATATGTTAAAATGATTTAAATATGAAATTTTGAAGTCTAGAAATATGATTTATAAATTTAAATAACAAGAATTTAAGTTTTATTGTTTTGAAAAGTTAAAATAACATCTGAAATTTTATTAATAGCATTTCTTAAAAATGTTGTAGTCTTATGACAACATTTTAAATGTTGTTGTTTTGAACGTAACTATGTTTGAAATAACTAAATATCTATTATGACTTTTTATAAATGCCGTTATTCTTGAACTAACTATTTTAGAAAATATAAGCTACAATAGCACTTTATAAATGTTGTCGTTACAATATTTTGTCAATGTTTTGAAATGTTATAGATTTTAACACTATTTGTTTTATATTTTAAATTGTTAAATGATTTAACTATTGGAATTGATTATTTGTGTAATATATGGATTTTTGAATATAATTTAATATTTAAATTTGAATTTTAAGGAATTTACTGTAACAACCCTGTATTTTGTGATTTATTTTTTTTTGTATATTTTAATTATTTTAATTGAATTTTTGATTTAAAAACTTATTTTATTTATTTCGAATGATAAACTTTAGTTTTGATATGAATTATCATTCCAAAGCATGACTAAAAAGAATATTTTCCAAAAAGTGAATTTTGGTCAAAATAATCAAACTTTGACTTTTAATTTAAATTTTTGAAAGTTTGAAAATTTAAATTTTATCTTTTATTATGAAAGTACGTAAAATTTTAGAACACTGCTTTTCGTTTCGTTGAAAACGGATTTAAATTGCAAAAGTTATACTGTTTTCAATATTGTGTGTATATTGGGTTATTCAGCAATAGTCTTTATTTTAAATTATATAAATGACATTTTTGTTTGATATATCTTATTATAACTTTTATATTTATGTTATATTATGTATATTTTGACTTTTAATTATTTTTAAAATGATAATATAATTTTTCCGAAATTTACTGTATTTATTTCCAATTTTTAAAGGCTATTTCAATTTTTCTGCTATTTTCTTCATCTAAACTATATTTAAATTATTATTTTATTTATTTATTTTGTGAATGTATTTTTTTATTATCTTTATTTATAAATATTTTTCAAGTATATAAAATTTTTCCAAAGTCCATTGCATTTATTTTCAAATTTTCGAACCTAGTTTCTGTTTTCTTTGCTATTTCCTTATTTTAATTATATATAATTAAAATTCAGTAATTTATTTTATACATTCACTTTTATTTGCTGTGTTTTACTTTATTAATATTCATTTTTCATGTATTTAAATTTGAATAGATTTTTCCAAAGATTATTTGAGTTGTTTTCAATTTTAAAGCCTAGTTTGCAATTTTAAGCCATTTTCTTAATTTAAATTCTATTTAATTAAAATTTAATTATTTATTTTAGATATTTATTCTTATTTCTGATTTGTTATCTTTATTTCTCATTTTATATGTATTTATAAAATTACAAATTATATATATGAAATTTGAAAGGTTTAAAGGCTAAGAAACGTAATGTCGTTTCACGTTTCTTTAACAGTTTCTTTTGTCATCAATACATCTGTTATTTTAGCCACTCCTTACTCTATCTCCAACCAACTTCCCTTTCTTATTTTTCACGAAATTTTCTCTTTCTCAAACCCTAAAAAATTCATGGCCTCCATCTTGCATGTTTTGGTAATGGCTTCCCTTTCTTTTTCTTATTTTCTTCTTATTTTTCTATGAATTATGCCTTGTTTTCTCATGCTTTCTGCTAGGCTTCTCCTCCATAGCCTCAGCCACAAACTCCTACACCTCTTCCCTGCCATCACCACCACCTATGCTTCCAGCCATGACCAAGGCCGAGCCATCCATGGCGGTCAAACCCTTCAAAATTGCAACCTACATGCCGAAAACAATGTTTGTTGACCATTTTGGCCTCATCCCCTTCAACCACCACCCTAACCACCACCATAGCAGCAACCACCACCTCTGACCTGATCACCACACACCCCTCCAACCTCTGTCCAGTCATGGTGCACCCACAGTCCGAGCACACTTCCATGGCCGAGCCCTCTAGCCAACCAAAGCTCCATTTGTTTGCCTAAGACCCTTCACCTCTTCATGTATGAAACTCCAACTTGCTCATGACATGAACCCGACCCATGCTAGCCTAGACCTGAGCCAAAACTTAACCAAATCTGAACCAAACTATACCCTAGTCCGTGACAAAGGTTTGAGGAAGCAAGGCAAAAAGTTTGGCAATTCGTTTCTCTTTTATTTCAAAGTTATTGCATTTTAAAGTCGTGTTGAATTGTGTTGTTTTGATTGTTTGTTTTGGGTTGTACACAAGAGTTGTAGCTTGGATTCTCTCTCTACTCAAGTACGTAATTGTGTCATTGTGCTTTGTTTTCTGTTGTGCCTTTGGTTTTGACATCTTCAGCAATTAGAGGTGAGTAAAGCTCACACGAGATTTATACTTATGCAGTTGTGAAACAACAACAACTGAATGTGTAGAAATATTTATGATGTTATAACCGCCGTGTGATTTTATATATATATATATATATATATATATATATATATATATATATGATGTTAACATGTTAAATTTTATGTGATATCACCTGTTACATGTCACATCACCTGTTACTATTGTATATTGTTAAACTGTTCATTTTTGATCTGTCTATCACACTGCAAGTTCCCTGTAGGTTAGAAATCACTATGGGTTGAAATGATACATACCCGAACGGAATTTAGAATAAGGAAAAATCATTATGGGCTAAAATGATAAGCCTGAACGGTTTTTAAATTATTCATTTTGACTTGGGATTGCGGGTTTGAAATGATAACACCCGGATTTTCTTTGTAAATTACGAGTTGAAATGATATATTACCCGTATCACTTTACCTAGCGTAGAAAATTATATACAGGCCCGTAGTTAAAATATGTTTTTCTAAAAAAAAATTTGAAATTTGATTTTATAATATTTTGATTTGAAATTAAATAAAAATATAATTTTTGTAAAGTATTATTTATTTTCTGGAAATCTATAAGTTTAATAAATTATGGGGAAGTTAGAAAATATAAATGTAGTTATTTTGGAAATTTTAACTTAATTTTTTACGGAATTTAAATAACTTTGAAAATATGATAAAATTATGATATTTTGAATCTAAATCAATTTAAAATGATTTTATAACATATTAATGATTTTGTATAAAGCTAAAATGTGAAATGAATGGATATTTTAAGTTGAAATTTTAGAATATAACTAAAATTGGAAATTTATGAAATTGACTTAAAGGTGAACTTTTAGTTAAGTAAATAAAAATAAAATTAAGTTATATTTGAGAATTTGAACTTAAGTGTTAAGTTGAAATTTAATGCAAGGAATTTAAAATTGAACATTGCAATTTAATAAGTGAATTATTATTAAATCTTGATTTTTGAATGGAAATTTAACTTTATAAAATCATGAACTTGAGGAAAATTAAATGATGTTTATAAATGTGAAAATATATGATTTTATGAGTTAAAAATGTTTTAAATAAAAATATAATTGGTTGAGAAATCAATTGAATATTTGGAGTTAATTGACTGCATTTTTGAAATGCTATTAATTACAATGTAAATGATATTAAAGTATTTGTAAATGCTGTAGTTGATGATAATGAACTAAAAAGCTAAGTTTAATTAAAAATTATTATAGCAATTTTGTAAGTGCTATAATTTTTGAATTTAACTAAGTTTATTTGAAATTTAAGTAAACCCTATTATAACATTTTAAAATGTTGTCTTTTGTTAAATTGAACTGTTTTGAATGTATCTTACGGTAGCGTTTTCTAAATGCCACGAAAAGTGAATTTTCACTGTTTTGATAAACTTAAGTGAATAAATGAACTTTGGAAGTTGAGAATTTTGGAAATTTAATAATTTAATTATTGAACATAATAACTTCATGTTAATGTTTAAAAATGATTTTTTTTGAATATAAACTGTTTTGAAATGTGAATTGAAATGGTATTTTAAAATCGAATAAAATGAATAATGATTTGAAATGAATGTGGTTTTGATATTTTGATATATTAAATGATTGAAATGTGGTTTGAAAATATATGATATTTTGATATATTAAAATGATTTGAAAATGGAGTTTTGAAAGATATGACATTTTGATATTAAAATAATTTGAAAGGAAGTGCTGAAAGATAAGATATTTTGAACGTAGTTTTGAAAGGTTATGATATTTTGATATATTAAAATGATTTGAAAGGAAGTTTTTAAAGGATATGATAATTTAAAATATTGAAATGGTTAGAAATGACTTGATATTTATTTTGATAAATATTTGAATTGAAAGATATGGTATGATGATATATTGAAATGGTTTGGAAATGATTTAATCTTTATTTTGATAAAGATTTGGGTTGAAATGACATTTTATTTTTGAAGTATAAAATATTGTTTTAAAGTTATAACTACGGGTTATAATAACGATTGGTTGCTAAAGAGACCGGGATCGGATATTGTCTTATAGCCGGCCAATACCGAAAACCACTTTAACAACTGTATACGCGGTGGAGATTCCAGAATGAAGTAGGATGGTGGCGACGTTCTTAAGGTATATTACGTGGACCCAACTCCCGTGAGTTGGCTTAAATGACTAAAACAGGAGCTATACCAGGCTACACAAAGGGTTGCACCCTTTCATCGAGCATGCTCCATCGGAAACCATTCCATTACTTTTGTGATTCGATATGTGGCGCCACTTTGATTCGGGGGTATTGTTCGAGGTGGGTGGAAGCTGCTGGCTTGCCGTCAACACCGGTCCGGGAGTGCAAACGGTGTATCCACCCTGGCATTGCCTCGCGTGCCGTGTCATCTCCTTATAGCGAGCCCACTACGATTTTGGTTTTAAAGATCCGACCGCGTTAAGGTTCACCATCCCCTTAACGCTATTTTCTATATGATTATACTTTACTGATTAGACACTACTGTATATAGCGCAATATACTACATAGTAAATAGTTTAACGGATCCTTAGAGGATGGGCGGTCCCAAGCATCTTCTAAGTTACTTGTACCTTCACTACAGTTCACTTGAGTTGGTTTACGTTGTATAAGTATGTATGTCCTGACTCGAGTGTTTGTATTTTTATTTACGCTCGGGTCATCCTGAGTTATTCACAGATTTGGATTCCGCTTTCTGGAGATTGGAATCGCTGGAGATATCTGCTTATCAAGTTTTATCTATTTCAGTTCTGTTGTTCTATTCAGCTTGTACTTGGTTGTCATCTTGAGACTTCTGTTGTACTTTATTTTCTTCTGTTGTATTTTATTTAACTCCGATATTTTTATATAGTAGCTTCATGAACTACTATTTCTTCTACTTCCGCTACATTTTAAATACCTGTGATCTGTGATTTTTATTTACTGTATATTCTGAGATTTGCCAAATTTTTATTTACAATGCGGTATTTTGAGCAATTCAATTCCGGCATGAATGTCAACCTATACACTTATAATAGATGCGAATGGTTGAAAATACCTGGTTGTTACGTTTACATCGAATTTCAATTTGAATTTAAATAAGGTTTACTTGGTTATGTGTTAAATTGAATGAAATCAAATGAGATAAATGAATTTTTGAATGGAATTTTGAAATGTATTTTTGTAATGATATTTGAAATAATAAATGAATGACATATTTGATTTTTAAACGATATTTAAATTTGAATATTTGAAATTGAATTCAAATAATGATTTGATAATGAGGTTTTGAAGGATATGATATTTTAATGATTTCGAAATGGTTTTTAATGATATAATCTTTATTTTGATAAAGAATGTGAATTTGGAATGATATTAGATTTTGATAAATGAATATTTGAAGTTTATATTTGTATGAAAAGATATGTGGTTTAATTGTAATTTAAGTTTATTTAAACAATATTGGATTTATGAAATTAATATTTCAAAACTAAATAATAATGAAATTAGATTTGAGATATGAATTTACGAAATTATAAAGTTTAGTTTTGAAATGTGGGATATTAAAGTTTGGAAATATATTAAAATTGGATGGTTTATTTTGTACATCAAATCTATATTTGAAATTTATAAGATTTGAAAAGTTTTGTTGGAAAACCGATTGAATTGGAACTAATGGTTTGAATTGAATTAAATTGAAAATTTGAAAATTGAGTTTAATTGAATAAATTTGAAAATTTCAAATGTATGATTTCGAAATGTTATGATTTTTAAAGTGTAATGATTTCAAGTATTTTGGCTTCGAAAGAGTTATAACTTTGAAGTATTATGATTTTTGAAAGGTTTTTATATGTTTGAAATGGAAATGATATCGTATTGACTTGGACATAGTTTTGGAATAAAAATGGTTTTGGTTTCGAAGTATAAACTATTTTGATTTGAGCATAGTTTTGGAATAAAATTGGTTTTGGTTTCGAAGTATAAACTATTTTGATTTGAATATAGTTTTGAAGTAAAAATGGTTTTGGTTTCGAAGTATAAACTATTTTGATTTGAATATAGTTTTGAAGTAAAAATGGTTTCGGTTTCGAAGTATAAACTATTTTGAAAGGAATATAGTTTTGAAATGAAATGATTTGATTTTTTTTAAGTATTATGATTTTTGAAATGACTACGGTGTTATAATAACGTTTGGTTGTTAAAGAGACCAGGATTGGAAGTTGTCATACTCTCTGCCAACTCCAAAAACCACTTTAACAACTGTGTATGCGGTGGAGTTTCCAGAATGAAGTAAGATGGTGGCGATGTTCTTGGGGTATATTACGTGGATCCAACTCCCGTGAGTTGGCTTAAGGTGGCTAAAACAGGAGTGATCTCGGGCCAAAAGGGGTAGCTCCTCTGGTCGGACACATTCCTTCGATACTATACTCTTACTTATGGTTGATTTGATGGCCATCCTCCGATTTTGATATGGGAGTGTGTTCAGAGGTGGGTGTATGTGGCTGTTGCGTTACCACCAGCCCGTGTGCATAATTGGTATATCTACCCTGGCATTGCCTTGTGTGCCGTGTCACCTACCATACCGAGCATTTACTACGAGTTTGTTTTTCAACCGTAGCCCGTGTGGTATCCTGTGATAGTCTCCCGATTTGGAGATATCAAGATATTGGATGGACTACTGAGACTATTATGTGTGAAGAGTGATATGGGTAAGCCCACAACGCTATTTTAAAGTAAGTTTTTTTACTGTAGACACTATAATAATAGCGCAATATTACTACATAGTTAATAGTTTAATGGATCCTTAAAGGATCGGCAATCCCAAGCATCCTTTAAGTTACTGGTGCATTTTGTTACTGTTCACTTGAGTTGATTTACAGTTCATAAGAATTTATGTCCTGACTCAAGTGTTTTTTGTTTTGCTTCATGCTCGAGTCAGACTGAGTGATTCAGCATTCAAGACTCACCTTCGGAGTTGGAGATTTTCTTGAAGATCCAGCCATCTATTTTGCTTTCTGTATCCAGTGATTTCAGTGATGTATTCTGATTTGTACCTGATGTATCTCGTTACTCTTCTGTTGTATTTTGTGTAACTCTGAAATATCTTATTTTTATATAGTAGCTTCATGAACTACTATCTCTTTTAATTCAGCTGCATTATTATTTACTCTGTGTCTGTGATCTGTGATTATTTATTTACTGTATATTCTTAGATTTGCTAAATTTTATTTACAACGCGGTATTTTGAGCAATTCAAGTCCGACATGTGCGGATGCGAATGGTTGAAAATATCGGGTCGTTATAACTATCAAATTTGGCCTAATTTGACTTAAGAGTATGAACGTAAATTCGAGTTCTAATATAAGTTCTCGAGTACTTACTTCCTAAAGAACTGGGAATGAATCAACCGAAATTTATCTGTTGTTGAAACAGATAGAACGGGATTGGATCTATATACGAAAACCACTCTGTACCATCATGTGCATTCGAGGGGAAGGCATCTTGATAATGATTGAAGATGGTAGAGTTTGAAGTGAAATGTACACTGCTATGAATCCTGAAGATGATTCCAAAATGGATGTAGTAGAGAGTTAGAGCCTTTTGTTTCGTTCGAACCCAGAACGAACTTGTATGGATGAATGCTGGCATTGCATTGATGCTTGGTAGGCAATATTAACATTCCAACATGGATTATCAGAAAGGTAAATCATAGCCTCAAGCCTCATCAAAAACAGGACTGGGTAAAATAGAGGATATGCAGCAGGGCTACATGGGTCACAACCATTAGGGTATATCATCATCCTTCTAGATAAATACACAGTCATCAATGAATTCGTGTACGTGGGAGTGCTTGATTAAAGGATGAAAATCAACCATGGTGATGATATATTTGGTACTATCTAACAAGGGGCAGGCTGATCTTGTGTTGGCAGAGGTCCTTAGGTATGACCTCGGTACATTTTTCTAGAGGTGTATTATGGCAGGCGGTACCCCAATAGCCCAGTCATTAGTTGGAATCCAATCTCCAATACGCGTCTTACATTTTTTATTGTAAATCCTAATATGTTGGAATGTCAGATGCAAGAATTTTTGCTATTTTATATATTTGCTTTAAACCTAGACACTATGATAATATCATTAGATATTGATATAAAATGTTTTGGCTATCGTAAGATAAAAACCAATAATTTTTTTAATGCATTGTGGTCCTACGAGATACCCTTTGTTTGGAAGTTTTTCAAATGTAGAAATTGGAGTGGTTGTTACTTGTTATCGAGTTTTACTCATGCTGGTTTACCAGATTGACCAGGGTGTTATTCCATGTAATGCTCGGGTCAGGCCGAGCATGTTTTCCTAGGTTTAGCTGGATTCTTTAGAGTTGAAGAGGAGCTGGATGGTCAAGACGTATTTACGCATATTTTTCTTCCTCTGCATTGTAGAGTCTATATGTTTGTAAATGCAAGGTGAGGATTTTGTAACTGTCCAAATTTAGGACAAGTCTCGTGTACTCTGACGTTGTATATATGAATAAAGATGTTTTCTTTTTGTTAAGATCATTGTTGTATTATATATTTTTCGTTGTGTTGTGAGATTTTGTGTTGTCTAGTTTTTTCTATCTTCTACCTTCTTTTTTCACCCTATCAAATCGGTATTTTCGGCACTTGAATGATCGACATGTGATACAACAGACGTATTTGTGTCAAATTGTGAGGATCGAAAATCCGGTTCGTTACAGTTTCTAGTCATTTTTGATGTTGAAGTTACGTTCCGCATCTTTCACACTAGTCTTCATCACTTGAACAGAACAAAAATTCCAAATTGGATCCTCACATCTCAAGCAAATCTCGAAACCACACATAGATTTCCATATCTCAATAGATCTTGGAATCACATATAGATTCACATATTCTGAACAGATTATGAACAACTTCATGTGTTCAAGCATCTTAAATAGATTTCGAATCTTCACGTAGATTCTCGCATCTCAAATGGATTCACTTCCAAGACATAAAACATGTTTCTTATAACAACCTACAAATTTAACGATGATATGTTTAAATAGTTTATTTAAATATTAAGTCTTTACTGAATTGAAAGTCTAAAATTTGACTTTTTGCATATGGTCAAATTAGGACTTGAGACCACTTTTGTTGAGTTGGATTGATGTTGTGAATTAAAATGAGTATAATCATTGATATAATTCGACTGATGGATTTTTATTTAGTAGCCTATGTTCGATTCGTAAATCTATCAAAAAGGCTAACTTTTGTATATGATGGAATTAGGTTCCAAAACCTTTTCCATTGAGCCAGAATGACATCCAAAATTTAAATGAGTATAAGGTTTGATAGTTTTGAAGATTGGAATTTCGTGGATGAATAGTGCGGGAGTAAGAGGATTGGGCTTAGCTTACCCTTACATAGCTTATATGTTGCTGTGATCTTTATTATTTCCATTCACTTTTCATTCCTTGTTATTTCCTTCTCCTCTTTCTTTAATGGCCTCTTAGTTACCCCTTAATCACCTCCTTAATAATCAAACCGTAAACCCATTAAGCAATTTTCTAAATCAAATAAAAATCAACACAATTCCTCTCTTTCAATTCTCTACAAAACCCATAAAAGAATTTTCTTGGATCAGCGTATTGATGTGCCTTTCAAAATTTAAAGTAAGTAAGAATTGGGTTTTCAGTAATTAGTGCTTGGCGTTGGTTTAATTTAGGTGGCTAGGATGATTCCCCTTACTAATTTATGTGTTATACTCCATATATTTGATTATCGATGTTTATCAAAATATATGTAGTTATTTTGAGATTGTTTGAGTTAATTTAGGTTTATGTCTGTGCTATAAACATGTTTCCCATAGCTAATAAATAGTTTAAGATCCTAATTACTGAAAGTGAGTACTGTGGCTAGCTATCACTTAGGATCGTGTAATATGGAATATAATTAAATATAAATGCGGAAATAGATGATAATAGCAAAGTAAATAAAAATGAGCACACCAGGAATTTTTATACTGGTTCGAACTTCCCGTTCTATGTCCAGTCCCAAACTTCCCTCTGGAATTTCTCACAATAACCCTCTCTTAACCAGGAGGAATATGTATACAACACCTGAACAACTGAACAGGATTTTTCCGCCTCTAACAATCGAAAGAGGACTTTACCCGCCTGAACAACCGAACAGGACGTTAACAGTTTTAATAGAATTGTTTTGACACTATGTGTTCTTAATGACGCTGATATGTCTTTGATGTACAACCTTCCTATAATCTTTCCTCAAGTATATATGTGTGTATAAAGATTTAGAAAGGAAAAATATTACTTACAATCAAAGAATAAGTTAATTGTTTCAGAGATTTAAGCAATATATGAAAGTTGCGATTGCTTTTTAGAGTGCAGAGATAGTAGAAAGTAAGATCAGAAAGAAATCAGTAAATTAGTGATTTATGAAGTGGATTTTGTGTGTTTATATAATAGTTAAAGAGATGCAATCGTTCATAAAGAGTACCGATCAACAGAAGCATCCATACCTCTTCATATTAGAACGTGACTCTTGGCGAAAAGAAGTGTCCATTCAGAAAAAATAGTTGTTGAAAGAATTCAGTCGACTGACCCAAAACAATCAGTCAGCTGAATATTCAAAGTTGTTTAAAACAGAACGTTTTTGTACACCTGTACAGGTTCATTTGACTGGCCATATGCAGTCAGTCGGCTGACCTGACAATCAAAGCATTATTTGCACATTTTTTAAAAAAGTTCAAAGTTTTAAAACAACTTAAAACTAGTTTTATTGAAGGTCAATCCACTGCATGACCTCCACTCTTTAATGGTTTGAATTATAATTATTGGTCTACTCGTATGAGAATCTATATGCAATCTAATACTTTTGAATCATGGAATATCATACAAAATGAATACACTCTTCCTACTGGAGAACATTCCACGTGGTCAAACATGCAAAAATTAGATGCTGCTTCCAATGCTAAAGCTATGAACATGTTATTTTGTGCACTAGATAGAAATGAATTTAACCGTGTTAGAATGTGTCAAACTGCTTATGAAATATGGAGAACGCTTAAAATTAGTCATGAAGGAACTAACAAAGTCAAACAAAGCAAAATCTCCATGCCCAAAAATCAGTTTCAAAACTTTAGAATGAAACAACATGAATCCATCAATGATATGCATTCTAGATTTCAAGAAATCTATCATTCACTATTAGGATTAGGAGAAATTTTTTTTATTTTGATATAGTATCAAAAATCCTAAACACTTTAACGGATGAATGGGAAAGATAGGTCCTAGTTATTGAAGAAGCAAATGATCTTTCAACCATGAAACCAGAAGAGTTAATAGGAAATCTAATGTCATATGAAGTGAATTTGCAGGCAAAGAAAGTTCAAGCTCAAGATAAGAAGAATCTAGCATTTCAAGAAGAACAAGATGACTCTGACTCAGATGAAGAAGATATGGCATTTATTGCTAAGAATTTCAAAAAGTTTTTGAAATTCAAAAAGAATAACAAAGGCAAGAATTACAAAAATAATTCTAGCAACTACATTAGCAATAAACCATCATCGTCTGTCATGGAATGTTATGAATGTCATAAGAAGGGTCATATGAAGAAAGATTGTCCAAAGAAATAGAAAAACAAAGTCAAAAAGAAAAAATTCAAGAAGAAAGAATTTTCTGTTACATGAGATGATTTAGATTCTTCATCATCGGAAAGCGACAGTGATAGTGACACAGAGCAAGCAAATGTATGCTTCATGGCTACAAATGATGATGTAAGTGAACTAAGTTTTGAAGATTTAGTTGAACTTAATTCTGAACTTGTAAATTTTATAAAACTGACTAAGAAATATAATTAAGAGTTACAAAGAAAACTAAATAGATCTGAATTAGAAATTAGTACGCATAGAGATGAGAAGAAAATTCTCGAAGAAGAACTTGAAAAATCTCAAGAATTTAATTCTAATTTAGCCTCTCAACTTTCCATGATAACTCAGGAATTAGAAATTCAGAAGAATAAAAATGATATTTTATCAGTTGAAGTAATTGTTTTAAAATCTAGCACTAAAGTTTTAGAATTAGAAAATTCTAGTCTTAAAACTAAGCTAGAAGATATTAATAAAAATATTTCCAATTTTAATAAAAGACGAGAAACTCTTTCTAAAATAATAGAAAATTCTCAATCAACTTCAAATAAAATGGGATTAGGATATAAGAAAATTGAAAAACCAAAGACATCTAAAAATAAGTTTAAAAACAAAATTAAGCAAGATTTAAAGAAAATAGTTTCTAAAAATGTTAAAACTATTAAAATATGGACTCTAAAGCAAATAATAGCATGATTAGGAATAAACATATCAAAACATTTATGGAAACTGTTCATAAAAATAAGAATTATATTTTTAAAGGGAATTCTGAACCTTCTTGGGTTTGGTTTCCTATGACCTAGCTCTTAGGACCCTAAAAAGAAAAGTGGGTACCATCTTAATTTTTATTTTTTGCAGGTACCACTTAAAAAAAGAGTAAAAGGATTCTAGACAGTGGTTGCTCGAAACACATGACTGGTAATAAAGACATGTTAACAAACATAATCTACTCAAATGGAGGATCAATCACCTTTGGAGATAATTCAAAAGGTTATGTCATCGGCAAAGGCGATGTAAGCAATAACGGTATTTCTAACTCACTTCTCATTACTGATGTTTTATTAGTTAAAAACTTAAAACATAATTTATTAAGTATAAGTCAGTTATGTGATAAAGGTTTTAATATATCTTTTTCAGAAAATAACTGTAATATTTCTGATAAAAATCAAAATTTAATTTTTGAAGGTATAAGAGATAAAAATATCTATATTTTAAATATGAATATAAATCATAACACAACTATGTGTTTAGTAGCTACAGAAAATGATTCTTGACTATGGCACAAAAGATTTTGTCACATAAACACTAACACTATTAATAAATTAGCCAAAAATAAACTTGTTAAGGGATTACCTGATATGAAATTCAAAATTGATAATATCTATGTGCATGTCAGTTAGGAAAATTAACAAAAACTTCTTTTAAGTCTAAGAAAATCATATCTACAACACAACCACTTGAACTATTACATATGGACCTTTTCGGACCTACTCAAGTTCAATCTATTAATCACAATAGTTATGTGTTTGTGATTGTATATGATTTTTCTAGATATACATGGACCATTTTTATGAAACATAAAAGTGATACTTTTGAAAATTTTAAACTTTTGTAAAAAGAATTCAAAATATAAAGAATTTTGAAGTTAAAAACATTAGAAGTGATCAGGGAGGTGAATTTGAAAATGAAGCTTTCGAACATTTTTGAAACAAAAAAGGAATTAATCATAATTTCTCCTTTCCTAGAACACCACAACAAAATGGAGTTGTAGAAAGGATAAACAGAACATTACAAGAATATGCATGAACTTTGTTAAATGGAAGCACTCTACCTAAGCATTTCTGGGCAGAAGCTTTGCAACTACTTGCTATGTTTTAAATCGTGTTTCTATTTGACCATTAACAAAACATACTCCTTATGAACTTTTAAATGGTAGAAAACCAAATATTTCATATTTTAAAGTTTTCGGTTCAAAATGTTTCATACTTAACACTAAAGATCAGCTTGGAGAATTTGATCCAAAATCCAATGAAGGTATATTCATAGGGTATTAGAAAAAGAAGCAAAGCTTATCGAGTTTTTAATACAAGAACTAAAATAATCGAAGAAACACTTCATGTTTCATTCGATGCAAATGTCAAAACTTCTTCCAATCTTAAAAATTTTAAAAATAATACAAATAAAATTCTGACAAATAATTCAGAAGATGATGATATTATTATTCAAAATAATAATTCAGAAGTTTCTTTAGAAAATGTAAATACTATTAATAATGATAATATAGTAAGATCTCCTCCAAGAATTCTTAGAAATCACCCTGTTCAAAATATAATTGGAGAAGTGAATTCAAATGTAAGAACAAGACATCAATTAAATCAAATGGGCCATGTAGCTTTTCTCTCTAATATAGAACCTAAAAATATTAAGGAAGCCTCAACTGATGATTATTGGATTATAGCTATGCAAGAAGAGCTAAATCAATTCGAAAGAAACGGAGTTTGGGAATTAGTTCCTAGACCAAGTGATCAATCTGTCATCGGTACAAAATGGGTTTTCAAAAACAAAGCTGATGAGCAAGGTAACATTATAAGAAATAAAGCTAGATTAGTAGCACAAGGTTATAATCAAGAAGAGGGAATAGATTATGAAGAAATGTTTGCTCCAGTTGCAAGACTAGAAGCTATACGTATTCTACTAGCTTTTGCATGTTTTCATAACTTTAAATTATTTCAAAATGGATGTTAAAAGTGCTTTTTTAAATGGTTTTATAAAAGTAAATGTTTATGTTGAACAACCTCCTCTATTTACTCATGAAAAATTTCTAGATCACGTTTATAAAATTAAGAAAGCTTTGTATGGTTTAAAACAAGCACCTCGTGCTTGGTATGACCGACTTAAAAGCTATTTATTGGAATCTGGTTTTGAGATTGGGAAAGTTGATCAAACATTATTTATTAAGAAAACTAAACAAGATATTTTTATTATTCAAATATATGTTGATGACAAATGAATTTGAAATGTCACATATGGGAGAACTATCATATTTTCTCGAAGTACAAATCAAACAAATGCAAAATGGCATTTTTCTTAATCAAGAAAAGTATTGTAATAATCTAATTAAACGATTCGGTATGGAAAACACATCTGCCAAACCAACTCCTATGAGTACAACTATACATCTTGAAAAAGATGAAAATGGCAAGAGTGTTGACGAAAAACAATATCGTAGTATGATTGGATCACTACTTTACTTAACTGCTAGTCAACCTGACATTATGATGAGTGTTTGTTTGTGTGCCCGGTTTCAAGCAAATCCTAAAGAATCACATATGCAAGCAGTTAAATGTATAATTCGTCATCTTAATAAAACCAAAGATTTAGGATTATTTTATCCAAAAGAATGTCCTTTTGAATTAGTATCATACAGTGATGCTGATTTTGGAGGAAGTCGGACGGATAGAAAAAGTACAAGTGGAACTTGTCATTTCACTGGACGATCCTTAGTATCTTGGTTTAGTAAGAAACAAAATTGCATTTCACTATCGACATGTGAAGCAAAATATATATCTGTAGCTTTAGCATGTGCTCAAGTAATCTACATGCAACAAACATTACGAGATTTTGATGTAAAATTAAATAAATCTATAATATATTGTGATAACACCATTGCCATAAATTTATCTAAAAATCCTGTCAATCACTCACGAACTAAATACATTGACATTCGTCCTCATTTTCTTCGTGATAATATGAAAAGGATATAGTAAATTTAGAATTTGTAAATTCTGAAAATCAATTAGTTGACATTTTCACTAAACCTCTAAACGAAAATTGTTTTATAAGATTAAGAAGAGAACTAGGCACAATTTCTTTAATAGAATTATAAAAATTTCTAATTAATTTAATTCAAAAAAAAATTGATACTCGAAACCTGCACCTCGGGTTTGATAAGTCTACGTCTTTACCACCTGAGTATTCATTGCTTCACATCCACACCTTATACATCTATTTCTTTATATATTTTTTTAAAAAAAGGATAACATTTCAGCCACAAATTCTTTTTTCAATCTCTTCCTTTCCTTTTTCAAACTGCACGTTCAACCATCATTTTTTTAACTGTTTTTGACTCCTATATATTCCAGCTCTCAAGTCTCATATCTCCATCAAAAAGAAATTTATATTTCAAACATATTTGTTTCTTTCTCTACTACATAAACTTCTAAAATCAAAATGTCTTCATCACATAATTCATCAAATGGATCATCCTACTCTTCTATTAACTTTGAGACTCCATCATCTACATCATCAAACCTACCTACACCTACTCCCACCCATGAACCTGCAAGGCCATCAAGTTATCGAACGGGTTGTACACCCAAGAAAAAGAAAGCTAGACGGTTCCTGTTCTTTGGTTCTCCTCAAACCAAGCAAAAAATTGATGATCTTCATCATTACCAGAGGGAACCGATAACGCTTCAGCGTGAAATGTATTATGAACAGAAAATGAATTCTAGACGGCTGAGTTTTCTTGAACAAATTGGATGGAAGTTCTGCGGTTCATCTTCCTCTTCGGCTCATCAACCTACACCATTGTCAACTCGAAATCCATGGGATAGGTCGCTTCAACCACCACCTATCTCTCCAAACTCATGGGAACATGGAAACCATTGGTCACCACTACAACCATATGTAGAGAAGACAAAGGATGAACTGACGAACTCCAAGTCTCCGTCAACTTCTTCTTCTAAATAACTTCGTTTATTTTCTACTTTTAAAATTGTTTTTTAATCTTACATTTTATACATTTTTGTTTATATATAAAATATATTACTCTTTTGTGTTCAAATGTGACAAATTATGCTGAATGACACATTCATTCGACTGATTAATTCGATTAGTCGACTGAAACTGCATATTGTATGTTCTCATACACTATTCAGTCGACTGATCGAATGCAACCAGTCGACTGAATAAGAAAACAGAGAGCAAACTTGTTACTTTAGTCGACTAGACCGGTCGACTGAATCTACTGCACAACTCTCGGGAAAGTAGTTCATACACTATTCAATCGACTGATCAAATACAACCAGTCGACTAAATGACCAAACAAAGAGCATATTAGTTATTTTAGTCGACTAGACCAGTTGACTAAAACTGCTGCAGAGCTCTCGGGAAAGTGGTTCAGTCGACTGACCACAAATATTCAATCGACTGAATTCACAGCTAAAACGTACTTTCCACCTTTTTTTCTTACTTTTTACCCCTTAAACCCTCACTTCCTCTTTTACTTTTTTACTTTTACCTCCAATCTCCAGTATTCCAAAACCCTAGTTCCTAAAATTTTCAAAAATTTCTTCAATTCTCTTGATAAATTCAAATGGCCCCTTGACAAACAAAGAGATCTAGGCATTCTTCTTCTTCCTCCGAGCTAACTGATTCCCAAATCGCTCAATGGTATACGATGCAACTGCAGTTGAACAATGGAATATGATGAAAGAAGATCGATTCTTTGAAGGTTATTTTGTTGTCTTCCCTGATTTTACGTCGTATAGGATTCAAGAATTAGCAAGAAGAAGCCATTTAGAATCACTTTTAGATCATAATCAAAACAATATCAAGATAAATCATATCTTGGTGAAACTCTTCTATGCGAACTTGAATTAGGCCATCAAAACCCACGCAATCGTGATAATTGCGTTTGGAGTTTGTTATGTGGGTAGCAAGGGTTTATCTCTTTAGATAGAATTGGTCATATTCTTCGTACTCCGCAAGAGGTGTTGAGTTACAAGAATTGAATGATGTCATAGGCGAGAGAGAAGAAGTAAGTCATCGATTTCTAGAAGATGACATGACCGAGCTTAAGTCTACTGCATTACGACTGACTGCCAGAATAATGCATAGAGCTTTGATGCACACAATTTTACCCCGCACTGGCTCATACGAGCTTGTCTATCCAAACAACTATAAAGCATTATATGCTATTTGGGGAGAAGTTGAAGTAAATTGGCCAAAACTCATTCTAGATGAATTTCTGACATTCAACCAAGGTCGTATGAATATTATTTATTTTGGTGAATATATTATGCGGTTGCTTATGAATCTCCAGGTTGCTATTCCGGAATCTGATACCTCTATTCCAAAAACCTTGAATAGCCGCACCATTAGCCTTATGAAACTACCACCACGACCTCTCACTATTATGAGCTTTCAAGAATGGAAATCTCGACCTCGCCAAGAAATCTCTACTCAACAACAACATCAATCAAGAGATGACATCCGTATGCCAAATCCATCCCAAAGTACTCGGGAATCTATTTATTTAATCATCAGAAATCAAGTTATCATAGATTCCCGCATTAAAAATCATGATAAAAAAATTGACAAAAAGTTTGATAAAATCAAGAGTTTTTTCGGGATTTTATGGGATGCAATATCATGCTCCTCTTCCATCGCTACGGAGGTTTCTCAACGTGATCCAGGAAAACGCCCGGCCCCTCACTTTACTTGGCCAACGTCGGAAGAACATACTAGTTACGACACAGGCGGAAATGGAGGTGGTAGACAATTTGCAGGAAGTTCCTCCAAAGGAAAAGGACCAATGCAAGTTGAAGAAGAGGAGACAGAATCTGATTCTGAATGAAGGTGTTATCTTTTTTTTTGTGGTAGTAAGTTAGTTATTTCTTTGTTTCGTACATTCTATAAGTTTGTATTCGTAACATTTGAAATATGTTGTTTCTGTGATTGCATCTAGTATTTTATTTTAATTCTATTATGTTAGCTTTATAATACATTATCTTTTCCTTTTTTGTCGATGACAAAGGGGGAGAAATTTGTAAAATAACCATTTTATGCAGGGATTAAAAGTATCACCATATATTCAAGGGGAGATATATAACGCCCGTTATATATTTCTCAAAAATAGTATCATATATAACAGGTGTTGTCATCAATCAAAAAGGTGGAGAATGTTGAATCACATATTTTTATTCATGACAAAATAATGAATTATACTATATGGATAAGCGACAAAAAGAAAAGGAATTATGCTGTTCAAACTACAAAGGAGACAAGGCTACAAAACTACGTATAGTATGTTGATTTATTGAAGTTTTTTAGTCTTAGTAATGTTAAAATCTATCCTCAAGTAGTTAAGTTGTTTTAAAACTTAAAACTTTTTTAAAAAATGTGCAAATAATGCTTTGACTGTCAAGTCAGTCGACTGACTGTATATGGCCAGTCGACTGAACCTGTATAGGTGCATAGAAACATTCTGTTTTAAACAACTTTGAATATTCAGTTGACTGATCGTTTTGGGTCAGTCGACTGAATTCTTTCAACAGCTATTTTTCTGAATGGACACTTCTTTTCGCCAAGGGTCACGTTCTAATATAAAGAGGTATGGATGCTTCTGTTGATCAGTACTCTTCATGAATGGTTGCATCTCTTTAACTATTATATAAACACACAAAATCCACATTACAAATCACCAATTTACTGATTTCTTTCTGATCTTACTTTCTACTATCTCTGCACCCTAAAAAGCAATCACAACTTTCTTATATTGCTTGAATCTCTGAAACACTTAACTTATTCTTTGATTCTAAGTAATGTTTTTCCTTTTTAAATCTTTATACATACATATATACTTGAGGAAAGATTATAGGAAGCTTGTACATCAAAGACATACTAGTGTTATTAAGAACACATAGTGTCAAAGCAATTCTATTGAATCTGTTAAAGTTCTGTTCGGTTGTTCAGGCGGGTAAAGTCCTCTTTCGGTTGTAAGAGGCGGAAAAATCATGTTCGGTTGTTCAGGTGTTGTATACCTGTTCCTCCAGGTTAAGAGAGGGTTATTGTGAGAAATTCCAGAGGGAAATTTGGGGCTGGACGTAGAACGGGAAGTTCGAACCAGTATAAAAATTCCAGGTGTGCTCATTTTTATTTACTATTATCATCTATTTCCACATTTATATTTAATTATATTCCATATTACACGATCCTAAGTGATAGCTAGCCCAGTAGTCACTTTCAATTACTATATTTGAAAATAGTTAGTAGGCCCTAGCATTGATATATGTTAATTGGGTGATTAGTTGTGATGTTATTGTTTGATTTGGTGTTAATTTAAGCAATGTAATGTTTGCATTTTATGAGAAAATATTAATTATTCTATTTTAAATTATTTGCAAGATCTTAGTAAGCTAATTTAAGTGATTTGTAAGCTTTACACTTATTATTAAAGTGACTAAAGGTCTTATAAGCTTTAATTAGCATTTATGAAATGATTTCATGGTTTACAAATGAAGTTTATATTTTATAAATGGATATGAAATTATATAAAATAGTAAAAAGGTGAATACTTGATTTTTCAATGAAGTGATTAATTATTTTAGAGGCTATAATGTGATTATAAGCTAGTATGATATTTTATAAAATGGTTTATGATTTTATAAGATGATATAAATAGATGTTTCACTCTTACTAGAAGAATTACTAAAATAAGTAATATTTGGTTGAGTGATAATCCAATTTCCTACTGGATATATATGTGTGTGCATATGCACGAATGGGTATACGTATACTTGTATTCAGTGTTAAGCAACAATCAAAACAACTCTAGTTTTGTAGCTAAAGTTGCGATGAGAGATGTGTTTATTAGAGGTGAATAATCGTGTTATATATGCATATAGGAATGTCCGTATGTGTATATGGTCATCTTAAGAGCGATCTCATGTGGCTATACTGACCATCTAGTGCGCTAATGTAACATCCTGATATTTTCAACCATTTGCATCCGCACATGTAGGACTTGAATTGCTCAAAATATCAGATTGTTAATCCATATTTGGCAATACTCAGCATTTACAGTAAATAAATAAATCACAGAGTCACAGACACGGAGTAATGTAACAATAAGCAGCGGAAACAAAAGAATGGTAGTTCATGAAGCTACTATATATATATATATATATAACAGAGTTAAACAAGATACATAACTAGTCTTGAATACATAGAATTCTCAATACAATAATCAAATAAAAACCTAAATATATCACTGGAGTCAACTGAATAACTGAAAGCGAAATGGATAGCTGGATCTCCAAGTGAAGCTCCAACTCCAAAGGTGAGTCTCGAATGTTGTGACACTCGGTCTGATCCGAGCATAAAGCAAAAAACAAAATACTCAAGTCAGGATTAACATTCCTATATCAATAAATCCGACTTAAGTGAAATATCAACTGAAATACAAGTAACCCAAAGGATGTTTGGGATAACCATGCTCTAAGGATCCGTGAGACTATCTACTATGTAGTAATATACGCTATTATAATAATGTCTATAGTAAAGTAAACAATTAAAATAGCATTAAGGCATTACCCATATTCCCCTTAACATATTTTATATATTCCCATAGTCTATACAGTACCGTAATCTCCCCCGTACTGGGCGTCGTCAGAGGGCACTCGATAGGTATGGTACAAAGCAAACTCGTAGTGGTCTCGATAAGGTAGGTGACACGGGACAAGTAGGCAATGCCAAGGTAGATATACGAATTACACTTCTGGGCTATTGGTAACGCATAGCCACAACTACCGTCCAACTCGATCCACAACCCCAAAAATCTAAGGGTGCACCCAATCAATCACAAAGTAGTAGAATGGTAAACAAAGAAGGGTGTCCGATCGGAGGAGCTACCTCACTTGGCCCGTCAATTGCTCATGTTTTAGCCACCTTAAGCCAACTCATGGGAGTTGGGTCCACATATATACCTCAATAGAACGTCACCACCATCCTACTTCATTTTGGAATCTCCACCGCATACACGGTTGTTAAAGTGGTTTTCGGTATTGGTAGAGAGTATGACAATATCCGATCCCGCTCTCTTTAACAACTAAATGTTATTATAACACCACGGTCATTTCATTTCAAATAGATTATATTTAATAACCAAAATACCATATCATTTCAAAACCATATAAATCCAAGATCATTTCTCGCTTAAAATAGTATTCATTTCCAAAAGCATAACACTTTCCAAAAATTGTCACTCTTTCGAAATTACAACACTTTTAAAATCATAACATTTCCACTTAAGAGTTTAGACATTAATATAGTATATATATAATAAAATAGTTTATAAAATAAAATAGTTTATATAAAATAGTTATAAGTTAAAATAGTTTATATCAAAATAATTAAAATATTAAAATATTTTATATTAAAAATAGTTTATATAAAAAATGATTTATATTAAAATATTTTATATTTAAATAATTTATAAACAAAAATATATAAATAGTTTAAATATAATCTAAAAATACATTATATAATAAAATAGCTTCCTTAAATTTCACAAATCTTTACAAATCAACTCGAGTTCCAAAATTCAAATTTAATTCATTCTCAATTCGTAAATTTTAAACTCAATTCAGTTTCTCAATAAATCATTTCAAATTATATCTATTTCAAATACAAATTTAACTACAAAATAAACCATTTCAATTTCAACATATTTCAAAGCTTTAAATACTCCATATTTTAAAACTAAATTTGATAATTACATTTATATCTCAAATTCTCTTTACTATTATTTAGTTTTAAAATATTTACTTAATCATTTCAATAACATTTAAATAAAACTTCAAATTAAAATTTTAAATAAAGTAAATATCCCATTTTAAATTATGTAAATTTGAAAATATTCATTTAAATCACTTTTAATCAAAATTAAGTTATAAAATCATATCTTTAAAGTCTCGAATTTAATAAATTTCAACTCAATCTTACTTAAGTATAATTCTTAAATAAATATAATTTCAAACCAAATTCTATTTCAAGTTCCAACCTTAATTTTTTTTTAAATTATTATAAACTCTATATTTGAAATAAAATTTTAAATAAATACTTAAACATGTTATTAAATTTATATATATATATATATATATATATATTTAATCTATTTATATATTTTAAAATAGTAAAATTACAAGTAAATTATTAAAATTTATAATTTCAAAAATTAACCTATAACCATAAAAATTTCATAACATATAATTTTAAAAATCTAAAATTTAAAACTTTATAAAAATACACTTATGTATATAATATCTTAAAATCAATATTTATTAAAACCATAGAAATCATTTTCAAAATATTTATATGTAGACCAACGGTGTCTGCATAAAATTTTCTATCCTATGTTCAAGTAATATGGGTATTTATCATTTCAATCCGTAATTTAAATATATATACGGGTACATATCTTTTCAACCCGCAATCCCAAATTCAATTCAATGAAAATCGCTTGGGTTTATCATTTCAACCCATAACGATATTCTCCTATTCTACAAGATCGTTCAGGTATGTATCATTTCAACCCATAGGAAACTTGGAGAGTGATAACAGATATGATAATAATATAACTGGCATATATCATCAATATAAATAACAGATAATGATGTTAGATGTCACAGGTGAAAAAATACAGATAATAGCATATATGTAGCAATATAAATAATTAACAACAGCATATTTCAATTATTATTTCAATTGAAATCAAATTTAATAAATATAAGAACGTTAATCGTGAGTGATTGCTCATCTTTCGAGGCTAGAGAATATAGAAGATGACATGGATATGTACACTGATACGGACACAAACAAATCAAAAGGATTTTGTGATCAACTTGGACGTTGGCGAGACAAGAGCAAGGCACAATGACTGGATTGATGAAGATAAATGGTATAAGTGAACACACACACATAACTGAAACAAAATAAACATATAATATGATAAATTTTCATAAAATCAATAATCAACATAAAATAACTATCAAAATAAGATCTATATATACATATATCTTTAAAACCAACATCCAAATGAAATCAAAATATCTATATTTAAAACCAATATCCAAGATAAATCAAAAAATCAACATATTTTAGATATGCCGAGCATATAATGCCTTGAATGCTATTACATATTATATATTTTAAAATTTTACAAGCTAATGCATACATAAAAACGAGCTAACAGACATTCATAAATACACACACACACACAACCCGTAAAGTATTTATATATATGCATATAAATAAACCAACTATATATGTAAACTCACGGCTGCCAAATTAGGGTGAGTAAGTAAATATAAAACAGCATATACAAACAACACATGCTTCAAAAACTAAGACATATATATATAGAAATCCAATAGAATATATATATATAGACCTTTGTAACTTAATATACTTTATAATATATAACTGTATAAACTTTTATTTTATAACAGTAGAACACAAAGCTCTTATTGTAACGATCCTATTTTTAAGCCAAATTTGATTTAATAATTAATATGATTTTTGGAACTAAATTTGTGAATTAATTTGAATTTTTCCAAAATAAATAAGATGTATATTTGTTTTATATACAAATAGATTACAAATAGAATTTTGATTTGAAATTCAAAAATAAATATCTTTAAAAATAAATTGGATTTAAAATTCTATATTTTAAAAACTAATATATATATATATGTATATGTATATGTATATATAATGATTTTCAAAAGCTATTTAAAGTTAAATTATTCTTTTAAAAACTCTAAATATCAATATTTATTTATTTAAAAAGTATAATAGTTTTAGATAAAATAAAAATTGCTAAAAAGGTTTATATGCTTTCTTGTAAATTTTACATAAATAAATATAGTTTGAATATGCATATATAAATTTAAACATGGAAATAAAACATAAAGAAATTAGAAAATACATACATACATACACACACACACACACATATATATATATATATATATATATATATATATATATATATAAATAAATAATAAATATAATATAAGAAAATATAAAAACAAAATTAAATAAAAAGCTTTAATATATATATATATATATCTTTTGAAATTAATAAACATATATTTATAAAACATTAATAATAATATATAAATACATGCATAATACATGTGTAAGTATTATAACATAAGGATTAACAAGTGTAAACAAGATAAAATGCATTTAAACATTTGTAAGTTAAGTATGCCATACAATTACAAGTGTCATTTGCTTCTTTTTATTTTAAAACTAATAAACAATGGGAAAACAAGTTATATATATACATATATACTTCTCCAATCTTATATTTTTTTGAAAAATTATTCAAAACCAATATTTGAGAATCAAAACCAGAAACTAAAATTTGAAAAAAAAACTAACTAAAAGAAATAAAACAAAAGCAAAGCAAAGATTTCAAACCTAAAGCAACTAAACAAATTCAAATTCAAGAATCAAGTTTCTAGTTTAAAAATTCAAGCTTATTGTTCAAATTCAAAGATCAAAGCAACTCAAATAAATCAACTCAGGTTGCTGCATCAGATCATCTCAATAAAATAGTCTTCTAACCTGAAGCTAAATTCAAGATCAACTCAACTAAATCAAGCAACAAGTAGCAGATCAATTCATAGCAGATTCAAACTCAACTCAATTTAATCAACAATCAAAATAAGAATCAAATTCCAGTTTCTAGTTTCAAGCCTGTGTTCTTTGCTTTCCCATAATAAGGTGAGTAAACTTCAATTCTTTTTAACCAAATCTTCCTTTATCATGATGCATGAGATAAGAACTTGAAGTATGCTGTGAAAATGTTTGTGTAGATGTGAACATGTCTGAATGTATATGTATATATATGTTGAATTATGTGTGCATGTCAGTATATATATATATATATATATATATATATATATATATATATATATATATATATATATATATATATATATATATATGTACATGCCTCTGTTTGGTTTTTACAGACCCAAATTTCCTAAACAAATTCGTATCTCCTCCTCAAAACTATTATAGGAAATGATCATTAAAGAAACTTGTTTGTATTGATGAAATACTATTTTTAAAAATAGTTTCAAGAGTAGTTGTTAAGTAAGTAGCAAGAAAAACTTAATTTACTGTGAGAACCAATACATGTCAGAAAATCGATTGTTTAAAATCCATGTTTTGATTTTATAACTTGGTTCGTTTCTAGAAGTGATTATTTTTTATGGTAAAATCATAAATTTTAAGCTTGTAATTTGGGAGGGTTTATGAGTTGAACGGGATGAAGACGTTGCTAGGTTTCTCGGTGATCGGAGATAGATGGGGCATCAGGTAGAAGATGGAGGTAACTTGAAGGTCGTAGGTCTTAGGAAAAATGGTCGGAGAATTTTTTGGGTCGCAGGGTGGCTGAACGGTGGTGAGGTAGGGTTTGAAACCCTGATCGAGTCAACGTTGTTGATGAGGTAAATGCGATGTCGAGGCGTACCGGAAAAGGCAGGAATGGGGGGAATCAAAGCGAGGTTCTATGGAGGAAGTTATGATCGATCGACGAAGCCTCTGATGACGAAACATGGTGGCGTGAGGGGCTTTCCAGTGGTCAGATTGGGATCCATTTTGCATCGACTTGTTAGATTTTGATTTCTAGGTCGACTCAATGACCTGGGTGGTCAGAAGGTTAGGGGAGATCATCGATGACTTGAAGATGGTAGTGGCGATGGTCGGTGATGCTCCGACCATGTGCACAAGTGTTGGTTGTGTTTGGGTTTGGATGATGGTGTGTTGGGTTGAGAAAGAAGAAGTTAACTTGGGAAATTGCTCAGGAAAGTGATGGTGTGGCTCGAGAATATCCTCGAGTTTGCTCGCGTGTGTTTTTACTATGTTACATTTTAAGTTTTAAAAACAAAACAAGGTTTAAAAAAGAAAAGGAAGAAGAAGGATTAGAGACTCAGGTCTGGGCTCGAATTTTCTCCGGGTTAGACTCGGGTAGGTTAGTTTATTAACCAAGTTTTAAAATTTTAATTAAAACAAGTTTTAAAGTTAAAAAAAAATCAATTTTTTTTTAAAATTCTTTAATCAATTTCTTTTAAACAATAAACGTTTATTTAAATGTTCGGATAGATAAAAGTTATATAATTTATTTTGACTTGAATTAACTAAGTTAATTATTAAGTTTATTTAAAATAAATTAAATGATCATTAAGTAGTTAATTAAGAAAATGAATTTTTTTTAATTCATTTGTTAACGATAAATTTATTAAACAAAATTTAAAGGATTTTCAATAGACGTATTGATCAAGTTTTCAAACAAGTTGTCAAAGATTGAAATTTTAAAGTATATTGTTTTTAAAAGTTTGTTTGATTTAAAATAATTTATATTAGGTTAATTATTTGATTTAAATCCCTGAGTGTTTTCGAATATAATTTAATGATGTATTTAAGTAATTGATTAAGATTAAAAGTTTATCTTAATTAATTGAGGTCCAAATAATTAAAGGGTCATTAATTTGTAATTTAATGACAATTACTTAATGTAATTGGTTAAAGAATAATTAATTAATGTGATTATTAATTAATTAAATTAATTAACGGTTAATTAATTACTTAAAGGTTAATTACTTAATGAAAGTAATTAAGGATAATAACTAATAATTAAAAGGTTAATTAATCAAGTAATTAATAGATAATTGCTGAATATAAGTAATTAAAAGGTAAACGATAATAAAAGGTTAATTACTTAGTGGAAGTAATTAAAAGGTAATTAATAGTTATGGGATAATTACTTAATGGAATTAACTAAAGGTCAGTTAATAATTAAAGGTTTATTAATTTGTGATTAAAGGATAATTAATTTATGTAATTAATTAAGCGTTAACTAATTAATGAAACTAACTTAAGATTAATTAATTTATGTGATTAATTAAGGGATAATCAATTAATCAGGGATAATAAATTAATTAAAGATAATTAATAAAGACGAGTAATTAAGGTTATTAATTAATCTCATTAATTAATAAAGAATGGGTTGTAATTACTTAATGATAATTAAGTAGGGCTAGGTAATTAATTTATTTCGTTTAAATAAAATTAATTATAAATTATGTGATTAATTTATCTTGCTTGTGGATGATTGGATTATATTGAATGCCTTGAATTATTTGATATCTCTGATATGTAAAGTTCTGTGATATGAATTGCTTTGGATCGAACTATGATTTATTTATCTGTAATGAATTTACATATTTATTTATGAATGCAAAATAAGCGTTATAGGATTATATCGCTTGTTGATATTGTTGTGCTTGAATCTATGATGGTTGTGATATTTATTGCGCTTGCAAAACCCCTAGACCACACACACACACAAAAAATGGATTTCACGGGAAATTGGTTAAGTCATGGGTGTTTTCAATTTAATATTATTTTATTCAAAATGGTGAAAAGAATTTAAAAGTTTGGTTTTGAATCCAAAATGGTTTGGAAGTGGAATTGAGTTGAATATGGAAAAACTTTTGAAAAGGGAGTTTTGAAATTAAATTATTTTGGATATTTTTTAAATTTTGGAATTGAAATTTTGGAAACTACGTTTAAAAAGGATTATACAAGTTATATATTATATGGATTTTAAACCATTTTAAAAGTATTTTATATGAATTATTTTAGGAGTTTGAATTTAACTCAAATAGAGCTTGCCGAGGGTGCGGCAGTTCGTTGATTTTCCAGTTTATACTTTTAAAAGGTTATAACTTGAGCAAATTTAATCGGATTTTCCCGAAACGAAAAACCTTGGTTTTCAAATGATAACAGCTTTCATATAAAGATAGGATTTCCAGTTTTTGTTGAAAGGATTTTGAGTTGTGGGTAAATTAAATTTGAATGGAAATAGTTTTGAAAGCTATGAATGAATCTTTGTTACAGATTTGATATACTTTGTTTCAAATTGAAGAGGATCTTACGGATGGATCTTTTGTTTAAAAGATTAATATGGAAATTTGTTTAAACCATTCAATTGGAAGGGTTTTGGGAAATAAGTTTTGACTTAACTAAGATCCGAAGGTATCCATATGTTTTTAAAATAAGCGCTCATTATTCGGATTAGCTCGGAGAGGACATTAAGTCATAAAACCCATTCCGAATAATGAAACGACAAAATGGATAGCATTTGAAGACGGTGGTTGAAGGCCGTTATTTTTGAAAATGAAAGGATTACCTGTCGATTGTTTTTGCGCTAAGTTGCTCCGGTATAGAGATTATCCCAAGTTATGGAGAGTCCAGACGTGATTGGGGACATCCTGATTTGCAAGGACTTTTTCCTTAATTGGACAAAGTGCCTTTGGTTCCATACAGACCCATAATAGATTTATATGGGTGTATGTCTGACGTTACACTTTGAGATATGAAGCTGGTTTCTATCAAAATACATCTCTGTTTGGTGGAGGAGAATTTATTCTCTTAGCTTAAAACCCTTCTCTGAGACGTACGAGCTCAGAGGTTATGTAGTTGATGGTTACTAGTGATATGTTTCCAATTTGGTAATGTGGCATGCTAAGTGCTAATCATTGGTTGATCAAAGCATGACTTTTATGAAAAGTATAGCTTTGTGGGATGAGACTTCATCGAACCTCACACTCCGAAAATGGTCGAAACAGGAAGGATGCAGCAAGGTTATGGGGGTCGTGCCCCTTAGGGTATGTGCATTTCCTTCTGGATATAAAGTGGCATCATGGTATGGAGCCCAGATATTTTAATTATGTGGTTGTTGGAATTTGTTGTGTAATCCTGAAGGTCGGTTACGACCGGGGGATGGCATACTCGTGACAGTTAGTTTTCTAGTTACAGAGTTAACCCGGCCTTTTGTTGGCAGAGATCCGGTTAGGTTCTTGGGGCATCCCTCCAGAGACGTTCCCATTTGGAAAAAGGAAGTTCCTTAGCCTTGACCACTTGTTGGAAATCCAATCACTCAATACGAGCCATGTACGGTTTTAGCTGTAGAACCTGCCATCTAACATGGTAGTTATAGTAGGCACACTATAATGGTACATATACTGGCTAAGATTAATATTATACTTTCAAATTGTTTTCCACACTATGCACTAATAATAATATAAAAAGGATTTTCACGTATCAAGCATGTTTGACTATCATAAGGAGAAATCTTCCCCAAGTGTACGATCAATTATGTGTGTGGCGGGAGGCCTTATGGCAGTTTCATTTAAAGCATAACGGATTTTCTTTTCCTTTTATTTCTTTTGTTCAAATAACTGTTTTTGTTTGCTCACATCAGTCCCATGACTGACCTCGAGTTCATTGTTCCCTTTCTAAACTCTGGGTGCCCATAATTTTCCACATGAGCAGCCTAGAGTCAGGTTATCAGTAGTTTCTGAAGCTAGTTTAGATATTAGATGTAATCTTGGAAATCCTCTGTTTGGAAGTCTTTGAAGTCTGTGGATTTTGGGATTGCATTTTCTTTGTTGCAACATGATAGCCTTTGGGTTTTGAGCTATTGGGTTGGAGTTTGGAGCTTTGGCAATGGAGATGCAGTTGTTGGATTCTCTCTCTCTCTCTCTCGCTTGGAAGACTCCGTTGAAGTTATCTTTTTGGCTGTTGTACTGTGTTCCGCTGTTGTATCTATTTTGGCTCTGATATTGTTGGGCATTTGTTATCAGATATTATAATCCATGTTGTATCCATTGCGATGTATCAATAAAAAATTTCTTCTTTATTTTCGCCGTGTTGTTTTCACCTAATGTTTTATAAGCTCCGACAAATTGGACTCCAACATTTGAATCTCCAACATTCGAATACGGGTGATGTATTTGATGTCGATTTTCGGACGATGGAACCCGAATCGTCACATTCTGGTATCAAGGCTATGGGTTGAGTAAGAACTTTAGCTTTGGAGTATAACACATTAGGAGACTCATTAGAGATAGGGTTATAAACACCCTAGAATCTGTATATTCCCTAAGATATCTTGTCCATATGCCTCAGTCAATTCTCTTAATATTCACTAATAGTGAGAATGAGTGCAAGAAGAGGACGAGGTAGGGGACATGGGAGTACCAATACAAATGGTTGATACCCTGTAACAACAAAGGGAGCAACTTTTTCCCATCAACTTCTTTTGATCATCATCCAATTTCAATCCTTTGTTGCAAAGCCTAGACCGTCGCATTTGTTAATTAATTAAAGGAGTTTTTGTAGATAATCTTCTTATTTATGATAAAATTATTAGAGTTCTATTCGACACTGGAGCCATAGCTTTATTTCCCAACAAATCATAGAAGAGTTAAATCTTAAAACCCGAATACGTAGAAGAACCTACTTGGGTAAAGAAACTGGTAGGAGGCCCTGCGAATTTTTGTTTACATTGTAAGAAGGTTCCTATTTCGTATTCTCATCACCAGTTTCCTATCAATCTTTTCGTTCTTGACTTTAATGAATTTAAAATTTTACTTGGAATGAATTGGTTAACAAAATATGAAGCTAAATTAAATTGTATCAATAAGACGATTTCGTTCAAAACCAAATTTGGGAATTTTGTTGTAATTTCTTATAAGAATCCAACTCCGAAGTGGGACAGGCTAAAGTAGAGTTTGAAATCCATACTTATTGGTCGAAATAAAAAGCGGTTAAGGAATAAAGTGGTGTAATTATTGAAAGTACAATGGAATAGAGATCCAAATGATTGTACCTAGGAAAACTCTAGGTAGTATTGGGAATGCTTATCTGGATTTGTGTCAGGATAGTTAATAATGTTTGTTTGAATGAATTATTTGCTTTGGTTGTTAGTATATCGCTGCTATGTATGCTTAGATTGTTTAAAGAAAATATAAAAATTAAGATTAAATAAAAAGCTTTAATATATATACATATATCTTTTGAAATTATAAAACATATATTAATAAAACATTAAAAAAAATATAAATGCATGCATAATACATGTGTAAGTATTATAACATGAGGATTAGCAAGTGTAAACAGGATAAAATGCATTTAAACATTTGTAAGTTAAGTATGCCATACAATTACAAGTGTCATTTGCTTCTTTTTATTTTTAAAATTAACAAAAAATGGGAAAAAAGTAATATATATACATATCTACTTCTCCTATCTTACATTTTCAAATTTTTTTTTTTATTCAAAACGAAAACTTGAGAATCAAAACCGAAACTAAAATCTGAAAACCAAACAAGATAAAAGAATTAAAAACAAAAGCAAAGCAAAGATTTCAAACCTGAAGCAACTAAACAAATTCAAATTCAAGAATCAAGTTTCCAGTTTACAAATTCAAGCTTACATTTCAAATTCAAAGATCAAGCAACTCAACATAAATCAATTCAGGTTGCTGCATCAGATCATCTCAAACAATAAAACAATCTTCTAATCTGAAGCTAAATTCAAGATAAACTCAACTAAATTAAGCAACAAGTAGCAGATCAATTTATAGCAGATTCAAATTCAACTCAGTTTAATCAACAACTAAGATCAGAATCAAATTCCAGTTTCAAGCCCATGTTCTCTGTTTTCCCAAAATAAGGTGAGTAAACTTCAATTCTTTTTAACCAAATCTTCCTTTATCTTGATATATGAGATAAGAATTTGAAGTATGCTGTGAAAATGTTTGTGTAGATGTGAACATGTCTAAATATATATGTATATATATGTAGGTAGAATTATGTGTGCATGTCAGTATACACACACAGACACACACAGATATATATATATATATGTACAGGCCTCTGTTTGGTTTTGCAGACCCGAATTTCCCAAACAAATTAGTATCTCCTCATCAAAACAATTATAGGCAATGATGGTTAAAAAAAATTATTTGTATTGATGAAATACTATTTTTAAAAATAGTTTCAAGAGTAGTTGTTAAGTAATCAGCAAGAAAAATTGAATTTACTATGAGAACCAACACATGTCAGAAAATCGATTATTTAAAATCCATGTTTTGATTTTATAACTTGGTTCGTTTCTAGAAGTGATGATTTTTGATGGTAAAATCATAAATTTTAAGCTTGTAATTTAGGAGAGATTATGAGTTGAATGGGATGAAGACTTTGCTCGGTTTCTCGGTGATTGGAGATGGATGGAGCATAAGGTTGAAGCTGGAGGTAGCTTGAGGGTCGGAGGTCTTAGGAAAAGTGGTCGATGAATTTTCTGGGAAGAAGGGTGGCTGAACGACGGTGAGGTAGGGTTTAAGACCCTGATCAAGTCGACGGTGTTGACGAGGTAAATGCGACGTCGTGGTCACATCAGAAAAGGCAGGAGTGAGGGAATCAAAGCGAGGTTCCTTGGCGAAAGTTTTGGTCGATCGATAAAGCCTCTAGCGACGATATGCGATGGCATGAGGAGTTTTCCAGTGATCAGGTTGCGATCCATTTTGCATCGACTTGTTCGATTTTTATTTCTAGGTCGATTCAGTGACCTGGTCGGTCAGAAAGTTAGGGGAGATCATCGGTGACTTGAAGATGGTAGTGGCGATGGTCGGTGACGCTCCGACCATGTGTGCACGTGCATAAGTGTTGGTTGTGTCTGGGTTTGGATGATGGTGTGTTGGGTTGAGAAAGAAGAAGTCGACTCGAGAAATTGCTTGGGAAAGTGATGGCGTGGCTCGAGAATATCCTTGGGTTTGCTCGCGTGTGTTTTTACTATGTAATAGTTTGTTTTAAAAACAAAACATAGTTTAAAAAAAGGAAAGGAAAAAGAAGGATTGAGACTCAGGTCTGAGCTTGGGTTTTCTTCGGATTAGACATGGGTAGGTTGTTTGTTAACCAAGTTTTAAAATTTTAAGTAAAACAAGTTTTAAAGTTAAAAACAAATCAAAAATTTAAACAATTTTCTTTAATTAATTTCTTTTAAACAATAAATGTTTATTTAAATGTGTGGATAGATAAAAGTTATATTATTTATCTTATCTTGATTTAATTATGTTAATTATTAAGTTTATTCAAAATATTAAATGATCATTAAGTAATTAATTAAGAAAATGAAATGTTTTTAATTCATTTGTTAATGATAAATTTATTAAATAAATTTTAAAGGGTTTTCAATAAAAGTATTGATCAAGTTTTCAAACAAATTTTCACAGATTGAAAATTTAAAGTATAATGTTTTCAAAAATTTGTTTGATTTAAAATAATTTTATATTAGGTTAATTATTTGATTTAAATCCCTTAGTGTTTTCAAATATAATTTAATGATGTAATTAAGTAATTGATTAAGATTAAAAGTTTATCTTAATTAATTGAGGTCCAAATAATTAAAGGATCATTAATTAGTAATTTAATGACAATTACTTAATGTAATTAGTTAAAGAATAATTAACTAATATGATTAATTAATTAATGAAATTAATTAAAGGGCAATTAATTACTTAAAGGTTAATTACTTAATGAAAGTAACTAAGGATAATTAAAAGGTTAATTAATCAAGTAATTAAAGGATAATTACTTAATATAAGTAATTAAAAGGTAATTAATAATCAAAAGTTAGTTACTTAATGGAAGTAATTAAAAGGTAATTAATAAATAAAGGATAATTACTTAATGTAATTAATTAAAGGTTAATTAATAATTAAAGGTTGATCAATTTTTGATTAAAGGATAATTAATTTATGTAATTAATTAATGGTTAATTAAGTAATGAAATTAACAAAAGGTTAGTTAATTTATGTGATTAATTAAGGGATAATTAATTAATTAGGGATAATTAATTAATTAAAGATAATTAATTAAGATGAGTAATTAAGGATGATTAATTAATCCCATTAATTAATAATGAATGATTTATAATTACTTAATGATAATTAAGCAGGTTAGGTAATTAATTTATTTGGTTTAAATAAAATTAATGATAACTTATGTGACTAATTTATCTTGCATATGGATGATTGGATTATATTGAATGCCATGAATTATTTGATCTCTGATAATGTAATGTTCTGTGATATGAATTGCTTTGGATGGAATTGTGATTTATTTATTTGTTATGAATTTACAGATTTATGAAAAATAAGCATTATAGGATTATACCGCTTATTGATATTGTTGCGCTTGAATCTATGCTGGTTGTGATATTTATTGTGCTTGCAATACCCCTAGACCCCACACGCACACACACAAATATGGATTTCGTGAGAAATTGGTTAAGTCATGGGTATTTTGAATTTAGTATTATTTTATTCAAAATGGTGAAAAGAATTTAAAGTTGGATTTTGAATCCAAAATGGTTTGTAAGCGCAATTGAGTTGAATATGGAAAAACTTTTGAAAAGGAAGTTTTGAAATTTAATTATTTTGGGTATTTGTTTAATTTTGGAAATTCAAAATTTTGGAAACTATGTCTAAAAAGGATTTTACAGGTTATATAATATATGGATTTTTAACCATTTTAAAAATATTTTATATGAATTATTTTGGAAGTTTAAATTTAACTCAAATAGAGCTTGCCGAGGGTGCGACAGTTCGCTGATTTTCCAGTTTATACTTTTAAAAGGTTATAACTTGAGCAAATTTAATCGGATTTTCCTGAAACGAAAAACCTTTGTTTTCAAATGATAACAACTTTCATATAAAGAAAGGATTTTTAGTTTTTGTTGAAAGGATTACGAGTTGTGGGTAAATCAAATTTGAAATGGGAATAGTTTTGAAAGCTATGAATGAATCTTTGCTAAAGATTTGACAAATCTTGTTCAAATTGAAGAGGATCGTACAGATGGATCTTTTGTTTAAAAGACCAAAATGGAAATTTGTTTAAACCATTCAAAAGGAAAGGTTTCAGGAAATAAGTTGTGACTTAACTAAGATCCGAAGGTATCTATATGTTTTTAAAATAAGCACTCATTATTCGTATTAGCCGGGAGAGGACATTAAGTCATATAACCCATTCCGAATAATGATACGATGAAATGGATAGCATTTGAAGACGGTGGTTAAAGACTGGGTATTTTTGCAAACGAAGGGATTGCCTACCGATTGTCTCTGCACTGAGTTGCTCCGGTATAGAGATTACCCTAAGTGATGAGAAGTCCGGACGTGATTGGGGATATCCGAATTTGAAAGGACTTTTTCCTTAATTGGACGAAGTGCCTTCGGTTCCATTCAGACCCTGGATGGACTTGTCTGGATGTATGTATGACGTTACACTATGAGATATGAAGCTGGTTTCTATCAAATACATTTTTGTTTGGTGGTGGATAATTCATTCTCTTAGCTTAACACCCTTCTTTGAGACGTACGAGCTCAGTGGTTATGGAGTTGATGGTTACAAGTGATATGTTCCTAATTTGTTGATGTGGCATGCTAAGTGCTGATCATTGGTTGATCGAAACATGGCTATTGTGAAATGCGTAGCTTTTTCGGACGAGACTTCATCGAACCTCACACCTCGGAAATGGTCGAAACAGGAAGGATGCTGCAAGGTTACGAGGGTCGCCCCCTTAGGATATGTGCATTTCCTTCTAGATAAAAAGTGGTATCATGGTATGAGCCCAGATATTTTACTTATGTGGTAGTTGGAATTTGTTGTGGACTCCCGGGATAAAGGTCGGTTACGACCGGGGGATGACATACTCATGACAGTTAGTTATCTAGTTGCAGAGGTAACCCGGCCTTGTGTTGGCAGAGATCCGGTGAGGTTCTCGAGGCATCCCTCTAGGGGCGTACCCATTCGGATAAAAGAAGTTCCTTAGCCTTGACCATTTGTTGGAAATCCAATCACTCAATACGAGCCCTGTATGGTTTTAGTTGTAGAACCTATCATCTAACATGGTAGCTATAGTAGGCATACTATAATGGTATGTATGCTAGCTAAGATTAATATTATACTTTCGAAATGTTTTCCACACTATGCACTAATAATAATATCAGAAGGATTTTCGCGTATCAAGCATGTTTGACTATCATAAGGAGAAATCTTCCTCAAGTTTGTGATCACATTATGTGTATGGCGGGAGGCTTTATGATAGTTTCATTTTCCAAAAAGCATAACGGATTTTATTTTCCTTTTATTTCTTTTGTTCAAATAACTATTTTTGTTTGCTCACACCAGTCCAATGACTGACCCGGAGTTTATTGTTTCTTTTCTAAACTCTGGGTGCCCATAAATTTCCACACGGGAAGCCTAGAGTCAGATTATCGGTAGTTTCTGGAGCTAATTCAGATAGTAGATGTAATGTTGGAAGTCCTCTGTTTGGAAGTCTTTGAAGTCTGTGGATTTTGGGATCACATTTGCTTCGTTGTAGCATGATAGCCTTTGGGTTTTGAGCTATTGGTTTGGAGTTTGGAGCTTTAGCAATGGAGATGCAATTGTTGGATTTTCTCTCTCTCTCTCTCTCTCTCTCTCTCGCTTGGAAGACTCTGTGGAAGTAAACCTTTCCGCTGTTGTATTATGTTCCGCTGTTGTATCTATTTTGGCTCTGATATTTTTGGGTATTTGTTATCAGATATTATAATCCATGTTGTATCCATTGTGGTGTAACAATAAAAAAATTCTTCTTTGTTTCCGCTGTGTTGTTTCACCTAATGTGTTATAAGCTCAGGCGAATCGGGCTCCAACGTTTGAATCTCCGGCATTCGAATACGGGCGATGTATTTGATGTCGATTTTCGGACGTTGGACCTGGGTCGTCACACTTATACATGCTTATATAAACAAATCTTATATTTCTATAATATATACAGGCGAACTTAGTATATATTCAAACCCAACTACGAATTATACATATATATTCAACTAATTACACACACACACACATACACACACATATATGTATATATATATATACACACTTTAGTACTCAAAGTAAAATTGAAAGCTTCAGCAACTATATATAGATTTACATATTATAATACTCAAAATCTATAAACACATGAATATAAAACATACTTTATTATAAAAAAAAGACATATATATACACGCTCAACACATACGTGTATACAACCAGGCTGTACAAACTTACATTTAATAAGGTGTAAACTGACGTATAAATTTATAGTAAAATAACTAAACTTATATAACTTTATATATACTAGAACTTATACATATTATAAACCTATGAAAATTAAGTTAATATATAAACAAGATAACTCATTACTTATATATATAGAACTTACATTATTATTTCACAAATGATATCCATACTTTGAAATAATATATAATTATAGCAAACATTTTCATTTGAATACATTAAACACTAAACTTATAAACTTGCATATGTAAGAATATATATATATATATATATACATACAGATATATATATATATATATGTGTGTGTGTGTGTGTGTGTGTGTATTGTCGACAGATTTGCCAAACAAACAAAAATAAAATAAACTATATATATATATATATATATATATATATATATATATAGACAAACGCATAATACCTTTGTATAACCCATGCATTCGGCTAGAGTGGATATGACGGGGTACGACACAAGGATGGGATGCGAAGGGGAAGTGAAAAGCGGGAGGTGCTTCCTGCTTGGCGTGGGATAAGGTGATGTTGAGCGCGGACTGGAAGAAGAAGAGGGCGGATGGGAAGAGAGGGTGGCGGCCTTGCTGGGTTGTTCAGTGTAACCCAGCCGAGATGGAGGATGATGGTGGCATGGTCGAGGCGGATGGAGTAGGTGGGTGCTGTCGAGGCCACGAGAGCATGGAAGGGGTATAGAAATGGCATGCTCGAGAATGGGTGAAATAGGAATGGAGATATTGCAATGAAGATGATGAACCGGTTTCTCAGGCAAAATAAACGAAAAAAATATGTGACTTTATATTTTAATTAGCTCAGTATGACAAGATTTTATTTAAAGAAAACAACCAAGATATACATTAGAACAAGGGAAAAAGAAACAGTCAAATTATAATTATGGGAATATGAAAAGAAAGTGGCTGTTAGATTTCAACAGTTAGGTAGATAAAAGAATAAGAACCCAGAAGGTTTGAAATTGGATACTAGTACGATTAATTGTTTTCGTAGATTCCGCTAGGCATCGGACTTCAAAAAATAGAATTGAATATACTACAGAGATCAGCACGACGAGAGGATCAAAACGGTATATAGATAGCAGCGATACGATCAACTATAAAAGTCGAAATTCGGTACCGAAAATGCTGCTAAAACGACGAAAATAAGGTAAACGGAGCAATAGTAGTCCAAATTTGATGAAACGAAATATGACATCTCACTCAGAATATGATTTACAAATTTATTATATAAAAATATTCAGGTTTGAGAAATATTATATTATCATCAAATTTAACTGATTTGAATTTAAATAAAATAACAGAAGAAAATAAACTTCAATATTATCAGATGAAAATTTAACATTTGCTATGTTTAAATAGAACTATTCCAAATATTAAATTTTTATTTCCAAATTCGAATACTTAAAATTTCATAAAAATTCAGTTTAATATATTATTAAAACAAATAAATTTTTATGGGTCATTACAGCTAAGTTGTGTGGGTGTGTACCGCATGGAGTAATCACCCCGGTGAAGTTCGAATGTGTTTGTGTTGTGATATGTGTGTTTATGTACACGTGTATTCTAAGAGATGCATAGATGAGTGCATCGACACACGTATGCATTGCGCGTAAGGCTGGGTATGTCATATTGGCATGTTAGGGGAAGCGGGGTCGCTAAAATCGCTCATAGAACTCTGCTCGTGCAAAGAGTAGATTTTGGTACCGCAACCGGTTTTCGATTACTTATAGAATTTGCTTCCTAGATGTCAACAAATGAACCCTGGTGGATGTCTAATGGGATGGAGGCAGGATCTAGTAGCAAGGAAACCCATCATGTGAAGCGTCGGAAGAAACGATGCACGAATCAACATTTGTTTGGGGAATCTACTCGCTGCCCAGGCTCACTGTTTGGAAAATATCAGTTTGGTCGGCTGACCATGTCCACTTAGTCAACTATTTAGGTGGAAAGAGTCGATCTCGACCTTGGTTCAATTGACCGAATCGCCCTTCAGTCGGCTGACCTACTATGTGTTGTGCAAACTTTAAAACGCGATAACTATCACATATGAAGTCGGATTGAGTGGAAGTTTGGACCATTGTTCACCTTTTTCAATGGTATAACCTATGAAATTTTGATAGGTTTTAGAGTACTTTGATTTCAGGGCCCACGTGGAACACACCTCGGCATGTATTTCCAAACCGTCGATTTTAGACAGATTGGAAGGATATACCAAAAGAGTATTATGACATTGAGGTCATACATTTCATTTGGAATGCGATTTGGGTTAGTATAGAGCTTTTTTAGAGCTGTTTGGTGGGTTTTTAGGCCGTGATGACTGGAGCCATGCATGGCGATTCCATACGTTACATATGGAGTGAGTCTGTACTCCAAGATTTTGATCTTAGAGTAATATACGATTCATTTGGTGCAGACTTGTTGTGACATACTGAGGTTATGGACTTATGTGACCTACCCACGGGTATGCTCTTATGTGACTTACTCAGGTATCGACCTTGTTATGGTGTACTTAGAGTGTTGTTGATGGTCATGATGGCGCGGTCTTAGATGGACTGTGAATATCTTTATCTTGTTGTGATCGCTTGGATGTTTTTGGGTCCTATGGTCATAATCTTACGAACGTTTGGTATTAACAGTAACGACCATATGCATTATGACATATTTGTTTGGTCTTAGTAGTATTGACCATATGTGTTGTAGCATATCTATTTGGTCTTAGTATTAGTGGCCATACGCGTGATGGCATACCCATTTGGTCTTAGCAGTAGTGACCTTACGCATTGAGGTGTGTAATATCGATCTTAGCAGTAATCATTGTGTTTTTCGGATCACGGTTTGATCATCGTTTATTTGTACTATATTATTAGTAGTGTTAGGATAGTGTAGTGCAATAGAAGATATTGTGCTAACTTGTTGTTACATAAGAAGGGAAGGTTACGGTATGATCCCCTATTTTGAGATGAATTTACTGTACTTGTTTATACGTAGTCTAGATTTCCCATGAGCTACATTTATGGATAGGGCCGTTGTGATTTAGTTGTTCATTTGTATATATTTTAGTATACGGTATTTTGAGATAGTTCCCCTCACACCAGACTTAATGCCTGACCTGAGTTTTTGTCTTTGTCTGCTTATGTCATGAAACTCTCAGCCACTCGGTGCTTTTGGGGATACGCTAACAGAGTGTGCGGCTAGAGCATTTTAGAGGCATGGCATCGGTGTTTTGAGATATATATGCTTGTTATTTTATTGTACATGACAAACCTGCTATTATATGCGAGACCGTTGCATCAAATTTTTATTCAGGACTCCGTGTTTATTTTGGAGTTGATGTATTCTGACTATTCTATAGTGATATTTATTTGTCAGCTGCTTCCGCTAGTATGGTCCCTTATATATCATTATTTTATTCTATTCATGTATATTCAGTATATTATATGTTGTCAATCCATTGTGAGATCTTATCGATGTCTTGGTTTAGTGCTTCGTTCTAATTCTACCCCGACGATTTGTCTATTGTGGTATTCGAAAGTCGTGCGACGATGTAAGGTACTGATTTTCGAGTATTATAATGGGTAGGTGTTACATATCTCAGCCTTGAAGTGGTTTTCGGTAAGTAAAACACTTCTCGATCCCAGTCCCTCCAAGACTGAATCAACGAATTTATTCATTCAATGATAATAAGAGTGATCGGATATGGAAACCAAGTCTTGTATACTAATCACGTTTCCGATATTTTCGTCTCACACTATACCTCAATCAAGAGTGAAGTCGTTAGGTTAGAGCTCTATTACTTATATCACTACATGAATATCGATTTTAATTCCCACAGACAGACAAGCCTACTTCATTTGCCTTCAGTGCTAAGTATATGACTAAGCATTTTCCATAAACGGGCAAATGTACAAAGCACGATCAAGTCACACAAAACACAATTAAGTCACATAAATAACTTCTAATCCCTTTTTATATAATTAATCTTTTATTAATTGAAATCCCTTTTTATTAGCAAAACTTCCTTTATCTAATAAAACATTGGATATCAATTTCTACTATTCATTAGTACTCTTCACAATACTTAAAAAAGTATTCATATACTTATTTTAAATGGTATAGGTATATTCACAAATCATTGACAAGATTTCTTACTTTTAACCTTATCTTTTTCTACCTTTTTCTAAAAGATTCCATACTTATAATTTCCCTCAAAAATATTCATTTTAAGGATTTGTGTACTTTCACAAATCCACTCAAAAAGTTTGAGATAAATCTTACTTAAACATGTAACAACCTTAGATTTTGAATTTAAATTTAAATTTAACTCTATTTCATTTTTAGATTATTTTAAAAAAAAATTATTTGTATGATATCATTTCTAAATATTTTTAAAATGAAAATAGAATTTTTCCAAAATTTATTGCATTTATTTCCTATTTTTAAAGGCTAGTTTCTATTTTTCTGCTATTTTCTTCATTCAAATTATATTTAGTTAAAATTTATATATTTATTTTTGCAAATGTATTTTATTTTATGTTCTTATCTTTATTTATAAATATTTTTCCAAGTCCATAAATTTTCCCAAAGTTCATTCCATTTATTTTCAAATTTTCTAGACTTGTTTACATTTTCTGTGCTATTTTCTTATTTTAATCATATATAATTAATATTTATTTATTTATATTTTGTTTATTGGTTATATATTCGAATTTTAACTGAATTTATAAGCATTTTCAGTTATTTAAATTTATAAAATGAAATTGGAGAAATTTGAAAAGGTTGTGTGACTTTTCACTTCTTAAGGCCTTTTGTATTCACACCTTTTCACATTTCAACCATATCTTTTCATCTTTTGGCTGCCTTAACTCATTTCTTCAGCTGCCTACCTCTTTTCTCATTCATGTAAAAACATTTTGTTTCTCATTTCTTAAAAAAAAATTGGTCATTTCTTTGTCAAAAAAATTGGTAAACGTTATTTCTTTTTCCGTTGTTTATGCTTGAATTCATTGTTTTTGCACTTGTTCTTCTTCCTTTTAGGATTGGCCATGCTCTTCCTTCGGCCTTACTGCCTCCACCACCTTCTGAAACCCATCTCCACCACCTCCTCTACAACCCCAGCCAGGCCGTGCAGCACCCTTGGTGGTAGATCCTTCACAAAATACACAAAACTCCTCTTGAATGCCTTAGCCGAGCACATCTCCAATTCCACCACCTTCAACACCACTTAGCCGCTACCTACTCCATCACCACCACCTCTAGCTGACCTGAAAAACCTCTTCCATGTCACCTCTTGACCATATCAGAGACGGTCGTGCCCCTTGTGGGCTTGACCGAGCCTTGCTTTGCTTGAAAAATCATGTGATGTTGTTTGTTTGTTGTTGTTTCATGCTCACCACCTTTGCACCATCAACAAACCATGTTTGGCCGACCCGTATCCACCCACAACTAGATACAAACCCTTGCCTTGGACAAGTATTCCACTTATGGCCGAGTCTAAAGAGTGTTGGAAGCAAGTGCAAAGCATTTCAGCTTTGATTTATGTTGTTAATTCTAGCATATTTTAATCGTATTTTTGGTTTGAAAGCTTATGAATGTTATATTATTTGGTTTGATTTTTATTCAAGGGAACTGACCTTTCGCTCTCTCACTCAAATCTGTGTCGTGATTTCATGCCTCTAAAGATCGTTGTTTGCTTGTTTCAGTTGTCATCACCAGCTTAAACCGGTGAGTTATTCTCACCAGACAGTGTATACATATATAACTAGTAAATTGATCCCTTTTGAATCTGTAAAATGCATAACCATTTTACACCTGCTATATTATGATTATATGATGTTCACCCATGCTTAAACACCTGTTATATCATATTTTACTGTTATATTATGTTGTTCTGTTATTTTTATCTGTTTATCACACTGCAAGTTCCCTTTAGATTAGAATCACTATGGGTTGAAATGATACATACCCGAACAGACTTTAGAATAAGGGAAAATCGTCATGGGCTGAAATGATAGGCCTGAGCGAATTTCAATTTATTTTATTTACTTGGGACTGCGGGTTTGAAATGATAAAACTCGGGTTCTCTTTGTAAATTACGGGTTGAAATGATATATTACCCATATCACTTTACCTAGCGTAGAAAATTATATACAGACCCGTAGTTAAAATATGTTTTTCTAAAAAAATTAAAATATTTTAGAAATGTAAATATTATAATATTTTGATTTAAACTTAATTAAAAATGATTTTTGTAAAATATTATTGATTTTCTAAATATCTATATGTAACAACCCGCATATTTAACGATTTTATATTTAAATGTTTTATTTAAATATAGCGTCGTTAGTTAGACTTTTGGGTCCGAAATGTTACTTTTTGCAAATGGCCGAATTGGGTCTCGAAACCACTTCCATTGGTTCCAAAATGGCGTTTGCGATCTTTTTAAGTATAAACTTTGATATGTTTGGAGTAAGTTGAATTTCGCTACTTTTTCTATTGGGTTTTGGGTTTGGGTTCAGCCCACTAGCTAACTAAACCCCTAACTCAGCCCTCTCCTCTCCATTCTCTCATTCCACTCTTCTAAACTCAAGCAAAAACTGAAAATGGTGGAAGGGAAGAGGAAATAGAAATTGCAAGCCCTAGTTTACTTTGCAAACTTGAATTCTTGCTCCAAAAATCAAAGAGAAGCTATTGGTAAGCCTCCTCTTCATCTTCTCCAACTCCTTTCCTCTTCAATTTCAGAAAATTTCCTAAACCTAAACTTAGGAAATACTTGTTTTGATCTTAGATTGAAGCTTGGGTTGAAGTAGAGACTGGTTGGTCTTCTTCTTGTGATTGAGCTCTTTCTTCTTTGTTTTGGGTAAAAGGTGAGTTTTGAACTCACATCTACTTCTCTTGATTAATGATGTAAGGTGAGATTTTTATCTCACATCTATGACTATAAGTATCTTTGGTTGTTAGGTACGAATTCCTAACAATTATTCATGTGCAATTGCTTTTGATTCGGATTGGTTTTGTGAACATTGCAAATTTTGGTGTTATGGAAGTATAAAACTCAAAAATCATAGCTTTGATGTTTTGATCATGTTTTTGCTGATGAATCGAAGTGCTTATAGGGCCGGGTAGCCACTTGGCGTAAATCCCTAGCGTCCGTGATCGTTCGATTGAAAGTTTGGAGAGTTTGCACTTCATTGGCAATAAGTAGGAAATGCAGAAAATTGGGTTCAGTCGACTGGATCCTCTATTCAGTCGACTGAGCTGAAGCCAGAAATTTTCTGGACAGTGTTCAGTCGACTGAACAGGGATTTCAGTCGACTGACCTGCTCTTGTTTTCCTATTTTCCTATTTATGCTTATTTTGATTGGTTTTCCGAATTTTATCGATTCATTTTGGTTCTTTGTGGTTGTTATTGCCTCTTTGACTTTGATAACTTATTCTTGATTTCATCCATGGGTTTTTATAAAATAATCTTTCTAATCATATTAAAACCTCGTTTCTCCAATTTATAAATTCTATTTAAAACACACACAATTTCGCACTTCGAGCGAAGTGGAAGGGTGATTAAATGGTTGGGCAAAACACGGACCATGAATCTGTGCGTTTATCCTTCCGATTAATCCCCGACCTATTCAATTGATCGTTTTGACCTTTGGGTTTGGTTTACCAATGATATGAGGTAAACTTTGTACTGCTTTGAGTGTGAAAGTGACTGACGGATAGTAACCGTTTAGTGCGAACGATTGGTTATGGGACTCACGTTAACACTTTTCGGATTCCTTTTCGAGAGTTGTGACACATTCCGCCAGTTAGTGGTGTCCAGTACTGGGCCTTTGGACCTTTACCACTACGGTTTGTTGCCTTCGGGGCTTATTGCCTTCGGGGTTTGTTGCCTTCGGGGTTTGTTGCCTTCGGGTATGTCGCCTTCGGGTATGTTGCCTTCGGGTTTGTGCCTTCGGGTTTGCTGCCCTATAGTATCGCTTCCGATGTTGGTCATTATGAGCCGCATGGGTGATATTGGGTTTGGAGTCTTCAGGCTCATGGATCCTTGTTTATAAAGTACCGAGCTCGAGCAATTTTCTTATGTTTCATTGATATGTATATTCCCTTGGTATCGCCCTTCGGTGTTGGTCTTTTTGAGCCGCATGATGTGTAGCTCTTACCTTGTGGAACTTGTATACCTTATGGGTATTTTTTATTTGCCTTTTGGCTTGTTTTGGGATATTCCTATCCTTTGTTTCTCTGTGTTGCCAATGATATGAGGCTTGTTATGATATGATTCATCTTTTGTTAGATGATTGTGTTATCTCTTTTAGAGATATTTGTTATACTTTGTGACCTTGCAGGTTATTGTTGTTCAGTTTATCTAACTGATTTGTTTAGCTAGACTGACCCGTGTATTTTATACTCGGGTCAGACCGAGTTGTTTCAGGTTATGTGCTTTTGGACTTAGCCTATTTTGCTTCCGCATAGACTATCCAGCTTGTTCCTTTTTGTTAAAGCTTTTTGTGTAGTCCTATTTTGTTGTAACTCTGATATGTATTCTTTTGACTCGTCTGTATATTGTGGTTTTCTATACCACTTGACGTGTATCAGTTTGTAAACTCTGTTATGTATCAGTATATGCGTATATGATGATCTACTGTTCTGTGATGTTTATTACATTTGAGTTGTTATATTCTGTTCTGATAGATCCTCCAACCACCTATGGTTTTGTTTTAAGTATTCATTGGATATGTCGATCTCCTTGGCATGTCTATTGTCTATGTATCCAATAGATAGTTAGAGCAAGGCTATAGATGGTCGCTCCCAACCAGCCTTATTCTCCGTGTTAGTTGACGGCATTACCCTGTAGTGTCCTAGGCTAGCGTGAGTATAGAGGTGGAGCGTCACATTATATGTGAAATAAATTAATGAAAAATTTGCAAAATTTGAATGTAAGTTATTTTGGAAATTTTGAATTAATTATAATTGGAAATTAAACTAAATATGAAAATATGATAAATTTATGATAATTTGGATTAAAATGAATTTAAAGTGATTATATAATATATTAATGATTTTTGAATAAATTTAAAATGTGAAATGAATGAATATTTAAGTTGAAATTTTGAAATATAACTAAAATTGGAAATTTGTGAATTTGGCTTAAATGTGAATTTGAAGTTAAGTAAATAAATAAAAAAATCTGAATTTTAAACTTAAGTTTTAAGTTGAAATTTAATTCAATGAATTTAAAATTTAATGTTGAAATTTAATAAGTGAATTATTAATAAATCTTGATTTTTGAATGGAAATTTAACTTTATAAAATCATGAATTTAAGGAAAATTAAATGATGATTATAAAAGTGAAAATATATGATTTTATAAGTTAAAAATGATTTAAATGAAAATATAATTGTTTGTGAAATTATATTGAATATTGAAGTTAATTAACTGAATTTTCGAAATGCAATTATTTCTTATGTAAATGATACTACAACATCTCTGGTTGGACACACTTCTTCGGTACCATTCAATTACTATTGTGATCGATTCAGTGCACCCTTGATTTTGGAGTGTTGTTCGGGGTGGGCGTATGTGGCTGTTGCGTTACCACCAGCCCCTGTGCGTAATTGGTATATCTACCCTGACATTGCCTTGTGTGCCATGTCACCTACCATACCGAGCCTTTACTACGAGTTTGTTTTTCTCCCGTAGCCCATAGAGTATTTAGGGTAGTCTCCCAATCTAGAGATATGCTGATACTGGATGGACTACTGGGACTATTATGTGTGAAAGGTGATATGGGTAGCCCGGAATGCTATTTAAAAGTATGTTTATTTTACTGTAGACATTATTATCAAAGCGCAATATTACTAAATAGTAAATAGTTTAATGGATCCTTAGAGGATGGGCGGTCCCAGGCATTCTTTTAAGTTACTTGTACCTTATTACAGTACACTTGAGTTGGTTTACATTATATAAGTATATATTGTCCTGACTCGAGTGTTTTGTGTTTTGCTTTACGCTCGGGTCGGCTTGAGTATTCATAGCTTTGGATTCTCTTTTTGGAGCTAGTCTTTGCTGGTGTTTCTGCCTATCTACAGTTATATATACTTCTATTTCAGCTGTTCTAGTTTATCTCATGTATTAGTGAACTTCTATGTATTTGGGATTTCTATTATGTTGTTTTCAGACTGTATTATGTATTTGGTTTGAGACTCTGTTATAGTAGCTTCATGAACTACTATGTTATTTTTATATTCCGCTATGAGTTATTTTGATTGTTCTGTGTCTGTGATTCTGTGTATTTGATTTCATTTGCTCTAACTTTATTTACAATCTGTTTTTTGCATCATTCAAGTCTGACATGTGTGGATTATTGTCGATTTGAATGGTACAAAATGGCGGGTTCTGATAGTTGGTATTAGAGCTTTGGTTTTTGGCAAACCATTGCCTCTGCGGAGCAAAAACTCATTAGAGATAGGGTATTTCTACCCTAGAATGAGTGAATTCAATCTCAGAATTATATCTTTGTGAGAGATGTATTTTCAAAGTATAAAATGATTTTCAAAAATGTTTTCAAAGGATTTTCAAAGATTATTTTAATATATAAAATATTTTCTTGTTTTAATGGATTTTCAAATGTTGTCTAACTTCCTTTCTTTCGTATCTACCTTGTTAATTTTTTTCTTCTTCTTTAGGATATTCATCCAAGTGTATTCTCTTGCCTTATCTTAATTTATCGTTAGCTTTTCTTTATCATGTCCTAAATTCATTCTTGATATTTTTCAGGATGAGTCGAGGAAATGCCAGAGGTAGGGGTCGTGGTATTGCCCCAGCTCCTCAACCTATTGCTCCAGTCAGGTTCACTGTTCTTTGTAAGGAATTCTCTCAGCTTGGTAGAACCGCATTCACCGGTTCAGAGAGCATCATTGAGGCTCCGCAGTGGTTGCGGAGTCTTGAGAGGATATTTACTGGTCTTGATATTACTGATGCCCAAAAGCGTCAGTTAGCAGCTTGGCAGTTGCGTGATTCTGCTTTAGATTGGTGGGAGTCCGTTACGGCTAACACCGTCGAAGCTGATATTACTTGGGAGCAGTTTAGGTATCCTTTGTGTTATCTTGGATTCGTGTTACTATTTTTCCTTTTCTTTTGAATCTATCTTAAGCTTGTTTTCTGTATCTTTCTTTCCAGGGAGGCTTTTGTGGCAAAATGGATGCCAGAAGCCGGGAAATCTCTGCTTTATCGTGAGTTTATGGATCTTTAGCAGGGTAGCATGTCTTTTGCTGAGTATGAGAGGAAGTTCAATGAACTTTCCAAGTTCGGTCCTAGCTTGATTGATACTCCTCTCAAGAAGAATGATAAATTCATTGCTGGTGCTCATCCAGAGTATTATAGTCGCCTTATTTCTTATGTTCATGGCTCTTTCACCCAGCTTATGGATATGGCGGTTCGCTATGAGAACCCTACATCCAAAGGTCCTGTTGTTTCTGGAGCTCAGTCTTCCTCTGCTAATTCCAAGAAGCGTAAGCCTAATTTCCGACAATAGAAGAAGAATTGGCATAAGCGTTCTGGTTTAGGATCTTCATCATCAGCTCCTGCTCAGAGGCAACCAGTTGATCTCTCCTCCATCACTTTCTTTAGGTGTGATCAGAAGGGGCACTATGCCAATAGCTGTCCTAATCTATCTGGTGCTGCTATTCCTCCACCTGCTCAATTGGCTAGGCGTGATCTTTGCCATATCTGTCCCCAGCCTGGTCATTTTAAGAAGGACTTCCCTACCCAGCAGAGGGGTACTCCTTCTGGTATATTTGCTGTCACTTCTGCATCGTCTCCTGTTCCTCCACCGGCTCCTGCTCCTAGTGATGACCAAGGTACTCTCCAGGGTTCATTTACTTTATTCCATCATCCTGTTTGTGTGTTGTTTGATACTGGTGCTTCACAAAGTTTTATTTCTGTTGCTTTGTGTGATAAGTTTGAGCATCTCTTATCTCCTGAGTATGCTTCTGTTCCATTATGTGTTTCAAATCCTATTGGGGGTCCTGCTAACCTTAATGGATTTGTCGAGAAGTGAAACTTCTCCATTCTGATCATCGCTTTAGTGGTGATTTTTATGTTTTGGGCTTCGATGCTTTTGATTTACTACTTGGTCAGGATTGGTTAGTGCATAATGATGCACACATCTCTTGTAAAGCTCGGACTGTTCGTCTTGTTGATGATCAAGGGAATTCCTTGATTATTCGGCGCCGCTTGCCTTAGGATTTTGCTGGCAATTTTATTTATTCTTTGGATTCTTCTCCCAGTGATCTTGATTCAACTCCTGTGGTTAGATTATATCTCGATGTATTTGGTGAAGTCACTTCTTTACCTCTGAAGAGGGAAATTTATTTTCGGATTGATCTTATTCCTGGTGCTCGACCTGTTATTCTTCCTCCTAGAAGAATGGCACCCCGCGAGAAGGTTGAGTTGGGAAAGCAAATTGAGGACTTGTCTTTCAAAGTTCTGATTAGGCCTAATTTTTCTGAATGGGGAGCTACTGTGGTTTTTGTCACCAAGTCTGATGGTTCTCTTCGGATGTGTGTTGATTATAGGGAGGTGAACAAGCTCACTATGAAAAACAGATATCCAATGCCTCGTGTCAATGATATGCTTGATCAGCTTTATGGTGCCACAGTTTTCTCTCAGCTTGATGTTGCCACTGGTTTTCATTAGCTCAGTGTTGCTGCGGATAGCATTCCCAAGACTGCTTTCTGCACTGATAATGGTTTTTATGAATGGTTAGTCATGCTTTTCGGTTTGACTAATGCTTCTGCTTTCTTTGTTGATTTGATGAATCATGATTTTTGTGTTGTGCTTAATAAATTTGTGCTAGTCTTTGTTGATGATATCCTTATCCTTTCTAAGACTAAGGATGAGCATAAGTCGCATTTGAAATATGTTCTAGAGACTCTCAGAAATCAGCAGTTGAATGCTAAATTTTTCAAATGCCATTTCTAGAAGGATGAAGTCTGATATCTCGGGCATATTGTTTCGAGTAATGGAGTTTCTGTTGATGCAGCCAAGATCTTTGCGATCAATGTAAGTCTTTCTTTCTTTCTTTCTTTTATTTTACATTTAATAATTCTACCTTTCCTGTTGTCCTTAACTTTCCCTATTCTATTTCAGGATTGGGAAACTCCAAAGACTCCATCTGATATTCGTAGTTTTCTGGGCCTTGCGGATTATTACCGGAGATTCATTGAGAATTTTGCTCGGATTGCTGCACCTCTCACAACTTTGACTCGAAGAATTCCAAGTTTGTCTGGAGTGATTAGTGTAAGGCTGCATTCAATGATTTGAAGAGCAAGCTAACATCCGCACCAGTTCTTACTGTTCGGAACGGAAGTGAGGGATTTACAGTATATACTGATGCTAGTCGTGAGGGTTGGGTGCTGTTCTCATGCAGGATGGTAGGGTCATTGCCTATGCCAGCCATCAGTTGAAAACCCACGAGGCAAATTATGCTGCTCATGATTTAGATTTGCTTGCTATTGTCTTTGCTTTGAAGCTTTGGAGGCATCATCTTCTTGGAACCGAGTTTGAGCTCTTCACCGATCATCAGTCTCTGTGATATATCTTCTCCCAGAAGGATTTGAATCGGAGGCAAGTTTTTTGGCTTGAGTTTCTGGCTTCTTACGACCTCGATATTAGCTATACTCCTGGTAAAGCTAATGTTGTGGCTGATGCTATGAGTCGGAAGAAAGATTTGTTGTGTCAGCTTGTTGTTTCTTCTTCTCCTCTTCTGGATCGTATTATGGCTAAGAAGGATGAGCATGAGATGCTTAGATTGATGAAGGAGAGTGTTCGTAGCAGAGTTGGTGGTAGTAGTGGTAGTAGTGGAGCTCAGATTGATGATAGGGTGATTTTGAGGATTAATGGTAGGATTTATGTCCCGAATGTTGATGGTTTGAGGCAGGAGTTGCTTCAGGAAAATCACCGATACAGGCTTTCTATTCATCCTGGTGCGTTGAAGATGTATCAGGATATGAAGAAGCTCTATTTGTGGAAGGGGATGAAGAGGGATATTTCTATCTTTGTTAGTCAGTGTGCGACTTGTCAGCAAGTCAAAGCTGATCACCAGAAGACGCCTGGTTTGTTGCAGCCCCTTGAGATTCCCAATTGGAAGTGGGAACAGGTTTCCATGGATTTCATCGATCGTTTACCGAGGACTCGGAGGGGTAATGAGAGTATATGGGTTATTGTTGATAGACTGACCAAGTCCGCTCAATTTATTCCGGTCAAGTCTACTCGTTCTGCTTCTAGCTTATCTGAGATCTACATAAGAGAGATTGTTCGTCTCCACGGTGTTCCTCTCAGTATTATTTGTGATCACAACCCTATCTTTATCAGTCAGTTCTAGAAGGCTTTTCAGGAATCTCTTTGTACTCGTCTGAATCTGAGCACTGCTTACCATCCATGGACCGACGGTCAAATGGAAAGAGTGAATCAGATTCTCGAGGATCTTCTTCGTGCTTGTGTGCTTGATTAGGGAGGATCTTGGGAAGATTATCTCCATCTTGCCGAATTCACCTTCAATAATAGTTATCAGGTATAATCTTATCTTCTGTTTTTCAGTATATTCTTGATCTTTTTATCTATCTCATTCCATATTTGCATTCAGGCCAACCTCAAAATGTTTCCGTTTGCTGCTCTATACGGACGACCTTGTAGATCCCCATCTTGCTGGATTGAATCTGGTAATCGTCTGGTTCTTGGTCCTGATGTGATTTTGGAAGCTTCTGAGAAAGTTGAGAATGTTAAGAAAAGGTTGAGAGCCGCTCAGGATAGGCAGAAGAAGTATGCTGATAGGCGTAGGCGGAATTTGGAATTTGATGTTGGTGATCAGGTGTTCCTTAAGGTTTCTCCCTTGAGGAATGTCATTCGCTTTGGTTGTAGAGGGAAGCTTTCTTCTAGGTTCATTGGTCCTTTCCGCATTGTGGAAAGAGTTGGTTCTTTGGTTTATCGTCTGGATTTGCCCGAGAAGCTTTCTGGAGAGCATGATTTATTCCATGTCTCGCATCTTCATCGTCATCTTCATGATCCATCTTTTATTGTTCAGCCTTCTGTTCTTGATAGTTTGGATATTGAGACTGATCTGACTGTTGAGAGGAAGCCACTTCGTATTGTCGACAGAGGTACGAAGCAGCTCAGAAGGAAATCTGTTAATCTGGTCAAAGTATAGTGGAGTACTGACGATCGAGATTGTACCTGGGAAACGGAGGAGAGCATTCATGCTTCGAACCCGGAATTTTTTGTTTCAGGTACTATTTTGTTTTTCTATCTTGCGTCTCTTTATTTTTTTCCTTTCCGTTCTTTTCGAGGACGAAAAGATTTGAGTAGGGGAGAGTGTAACAACCCTAGATTTTGAATTTAAATTTAAATTTGACTCTATTTCATTTTGAAATTATTTTAAATTTGTTTTATTTGTAAGATATCATCTCTAAATATTTTTAAAATGATAATAGAATTTTTCCAAAATTTATTGCAACTATTTCCTATTTTTAAAGGCTAGTTTCTATTTTCTTCATTTAAATTATATTTAATTAAAATTTATTTATTTATTTTTGTGAATGAATTTTATTTTACGTTCTCATTATTTATAAATATTTTTCCAAGTCCATAAATTTTCCCAATGTTTATTCCATTTATTTTCTAATTTTCTAGACTAGTTTTCATTTTCTGTGCTATTTTCTTATTTTAATCATATATAATTAATATTTATTTACTTATATTTTGTTTATTTTTTATATTTTTGAATTTTAACTGAATTTATAAGCATTTTCAGTTATTCAAATTTATAAAATGAAATTGGAGAAATTTGAGAAGGTTGTGTGACTTTTCACTTCTTTAAGCCTTTTGTATTCACACCTTTTCACATTTCAACCATATCTTTTCATCTTTTGGCTGCCTTAACTCATTTCTTCAGTCGCCTACCTCTTTTCTCATTCACATCAAAAAAAAAAATTTCTCATTTTTGAAAAAAAATTCGGCCATTGCTTTGGGAAAAAATTTGGTAAACTTTATTTCTTTTTCCATTGTTTATGCTTGAATTCATTGATTTTTGCACTTGTTCTTCTTCCTTTTAGGATCGGCCATGCTCCTCCTTCTGCCTTGCCGCCTCCACCACCACCTGAAACCCATCTCCACCACCTCCTCTATAACCCCAGCGAGGCCGTGCACCACCCTTGGTGGTAGATCCTTCACAAAATACACAAAACTCCTCTTGAATGCCTTAGCCGAGTACATCTCCACTTCCACCACCTTCAACACCACTTTGCCGCCACCTACTCCATCACCACCACCTCTAGCTGACCTGAAACACCTCTGCCATGTCACCTCTTGCCATACCAGAGATGGTCGTTCCCCTTGTGGCCTTGACCGAGCCTTGCTTTCGTTGAAAAATCATGTGATGTTGTTTGTTTGTTGTTATTTCATGCTCACCATGTTTGGCCGACCCATATCCACCCACAACCAGATCCAAACCCTTGCCTTAGACATGTATTACACTTATGGCCAAACCTAAAGAGTGTTGGAAGCAAGTGAAAAGCATTTCAGCTTTGATTTATTTTGTTAATTCTAGCATAGTTTAATCGTATTTTTGGTTTGAAAGCTTATGAATGTTATATTGTTTGGTTTGATTTTTATTCAAGGGAACTGACCTTTCGCTCTCTCACTCAAATCTGTGTCGTGATTTCGTGCCTCTAAACATCATTGTTTGTTTGTTTAAGTTGTCATCTCCAGCTTAAACCGGTGAGTTATTCTCGCCAGACAGTGTATACCTATATAACTAGTAAATTGATCCCTTTTGAATCTGTAAAATGCATAACCATGTTACACCTGCTATATTATGATTATATGATGTTCACCCATGCTTAAACACCTGTTATATCATATGTTACTATTATATTATGTTGTTCTGTTATTTTTATCAGTTTATCACACTGCAAGTTCCCTTTAGATTAGAATCACTATGGGTTGAAATGATACATACCCGAACGAACTTTAGAATAAGGGAAAATCGTTATGGGCTGAAACGATAGGCCTGAGCGATTTTTAATTTATTTCATTTACTTAGGACTACGGGTTAGAAATTATAAAACCCGGGTTTTCTTTGTAAATTACGGGTTGAAATGATATATTACCCGTATCACTTTACCTAGCGTAGAAAATTATATACAGACCCGTAGTTAAAATATGTTTTTCTAAAAAATTTGAAATATTTTAGAAATGTAAATATTATAATATTTTGATTTCAACCTAATTAAAAATGATTTCTGCAAAATATTATTGATTTTTTGAATATTTATATGTGAAATAAATTAATGAAAAAGTCATAAAATTTGAATGTAAGTTATTTTGGAAATTTTGATTTAATTATAATTGGAAATTAAACTAAATATGAAAATATGATAAATTTACGATAATTTGGAATAAAATGAATTTAATGTGATTTTATAATATATTACTGATTTTTGAATAAAGTTAAAATGTGAAATGAATGAATATTTAAGTTGAAATTTTGAAATATAACTAAAATTGGAAATTTGTGAATTTGGCTTAAATGTGAATTTGAAGTTATGTAAATAAAAAATGAAATTAAGTTATATTTGAATTTTAAACTTAATTTTTAAGTTGAAATTTAATTCAATGAATTTAAAATTTAATGTTGAAATTTAATAAGTGAATTATTAATAAATCTAGATTTTTGAATGGAAATTTAACTTTATAAAATCATGAATTTAAAGAAAATTAAATGATGATTATAAAAGTGAAATTATATGATTTTATAAGTTAAAAATGATTTAAATGAAATTATAATTGTTTGTGAAATTATATTGAATATTGAAGTTAATTAACTGCATTTCTGAAATGCTATTATTTCTAATGTAAATGATACTACAGCATTTGTAAATGCTGTAGTTGATAATAATGAACTAAAAAGCTAAATAAGACTAAAGGCTATTATAGCATTTTGTAAAGTGCTATAATTGTTGAATTAAACTAAGTTTTATTTGAAACTAATGTAACACTATTACAACATTTTAAATGCCGTCTTTTGTTAAATTGAACTGTTTTGAATGTTACTTTCCGTAGCATTTTCTAAATACCGCGAAAAGTGAATTTTCACTGTTTTGATAAACTTAAGTGAATAAATGAACTTCGAAAAGTTTACAACTTTGAAAATTTAATAATATAATTATTATATGTAATAACTTCATTTTTAATGATTTAAATGAAGTAATTCGATTTGAAATATAAACTATTTTCGAAATGTAAATTGAAATGGTATTTTAAATTGAATAAAATGAATATGGTTTTGAAATGAAATGATAAATTTGATATTTTGAAATGATTTGAAATGATTTTGGAATTGTTAAATGATATTTGATTTTTGATATAAATACCATTTTTAAAATTATAACTACGGGTTATAATAACAATTGGTTGTTAAAGAGACCGGGATCGGATATGGACATACTCTCTGTCGATACCGAAAACCACTTTAACAACTATGTACGCGGTGGAGATTCCTGAGTGAAGTAGGATGGTGATGACGTTCCTAAGGTACTTTACGTGGACCTAACTCCCGTGAGTTAGCTTAAGGTGGCTAAAATAGGAGCGATCTCGGGCCAAAGGAGGTAGCACCTCTGGCTGGACACACTTCTTCGATACCATTCTATAACTATTGTGATCGATTGGGTGCACCCTTGATTTTGGAGTGCTGATCGGGGTAGGCGTATGTGGCCGTTGCGTTACCACCAGCCCGTGTGTGTTATTGGTATATCTACCCTGGCAATGCCTTGTGTGCCGTGTCACCTACCATACTGAGCCTTTACTACGAGTTTGTTTTTCTCCCGTATCCCATGGAGTATTTAGGGTAGTCTCACGATCTGGAGATCTGCTGATACTGGATGGACTACTGGGACTATTATGTGTGAAGGGTGATATGTTTAGCCCGGAACGCTATTTAAAAGTATGTTTATTTTACTGTAGACATTATTATAATAGCGCAATATTACTATATAGTAAATAGTTTAACGGATCCTTAGAGGATGGGTTGTCCCAGGCATCCTTTAAGTTACTTGTACCTTATTATAGTTCACTTGAGTTGGTTTACATTATATAAATATATATTGTCCTTCCTCGAGTGTTTTGTGTTTTGCTTTACGCTCGGGTCAGCCTGAGTATTCACAGCTTTGGATTCTCTTTCTGGAGCTGGTCTTTGCTGGAGTTTCTTCCCATCAACACTTATATCTACTTCTGTTTTAGCTGTTCTAGACTTCTATGTATTTGGGATTTCTATTATGTTGTTTTCCGACTGTATTATGTATTTGGTTTGAGACTCTGTTATAGTAGCTTCATGAACTATTATGTTATTTTTATATTCCGCTACGAGTTATTATGATTGTTCTGTGTCTGTGTATTTGATTTCATTTGCTCCAAATTTATTTACAATCTATTATTTCGCACCATTCAAGTCCGACATGTGTGGATTATTGTCGATTTGAATGGTACGAAATGGAGGGTCCTAACAAAACATGTCACTACACACCCAACCATTTCACTTATGCTTATCTTTAAAACATTCTTTTAGTGATTTATTCACATTCATAAGTATAACCAAAAGGATTAATGATGAATGTTATTAACATATTGTCACGACAAACCCAAAACCATTTCATACTTATATCATCTTTATCTTTTTAAAGATATAAGTTAATAATATTTTGTTATGTTTGGTAGTCGACTAATCGATTATCTAGTGAAAGCAGTTGCTTTATAAATCAATGTTTGTATACTTATCTCAGCTTTGGTATTTAAACTTATACTATTCCTTGTCCAAGAGTGAAGCCAGTTAAGTTAGAGCACTAGTTGCATCAAAGCCTTACCTAGACACTTCATTCATGATTTCCATAAACAAGTAACAAACAACATGATTAACCCATTCCTGACATTTTTGATTTAAGCATTCCTCTTTCAAGAGAAAACCATAGTAGGTTAGAGCTCTATTGCTTCATCCCTATTTGACATCAGTCTTAACTCCTAGAAATAGATAAGCCTATTTCTTCGGTTTTTATTATTAAGCAATGTTAATTACCTTTCAAACAAGTAAGTAAACAACACGATTAACACGTATCCGACATTCCAACTAAATGATTCATCATTAAGAGAAAATCCCCGTAGGTTACAGCTCTATTGCTCTGTACTTACTCGACATCAATCTTAACTCTCAGAAATAGAGACGTCTACCTCGTTGGCTTTTAGTGCTAAACTTCTTCTTTACTTTTCCAAAATTTATATATAATTATTAAAAATATATTCTAACTTCAAACCAACTTAATGATATTCAAAATATTTTTAAAACATCTCTAAAAATAATATAGAAAAATGCCAAATTTACGTATTATTTTTGAACACTTAAAACCAAAAGCAACTTACTGCGGCATTTATAAATGCTGTTAAATTCCATGTTAAAGAACACATTGAAAAGCACGATCTTTGTAACTAGTTTTAACCACTTTAACAAATACCATTAAGGAACTTAAAAACCATGGAAAGAAACTCCTAAGAATGTCTCTCCATTTATTTATAAAAATTCCTAAAAACAAGGGAATCGGTCGTGTATTTATAACGATTATTCTCTCTTTAAATGCTTTCAAGCTTACCTCAATTTAATATACAAGTTATACAACCATTTAAACATCAAGTCAAGGGCATGCCACATGTTTAAGAGGGTAAGAGAAGAGATGTTATACAATACAAACTTGTCATTTTCTTTTAAAAGCAAAAGGGGCCTAAATTTTATAACTTTACTTAGTTAATGTCACTTTAACTTTATACTTTGCACATAACATATATATATATATATACATAATATATACTTACAAGATAATGATAAAACTCACTTAGATCCATGCAAAACCCAAGAAAAATGCCACAAGAACAAAGAACTAACTTCCACCATCACCAAAAGCCTAAAGATCCAACCTTTAGTGCTTCCAAACCAATGTTTAAAAGAGATTGGAGATGATTTGGTTAAGACTTGAAATGGTTAGAGAAAATTTAGTGAATTAGTGCTTAAGCACTTCCACAAATTTTAGCTCTTATACTTTATCTCAAGCTTAGTGAATTATTGATTTATCGTGTATGGTATGCCTCTCCATTTAAGCATTTTGCAAGACGTCATAAACACCTCTTACCTTCCATGAATGGTCACAAAGAAGCCTTCTTTTCACATGTTAACTTTACACCTCTCTTCTTTTGCTTAAAAGTTATGTATTACCATCAAAGGTCATTTCCTAAAAATCTTTGGTAACATCACCCATGACATCATCCAAAAAGTTCATTTCAATAAATGACAAAAGGTTTTTACTTCATTTTGTTTATTTCCTAAGCAAAATAGGTGCGTGTTGAAAAATTTGAGCAACTTCTAACGACTGTCTATTGATAAAATGATATTTGGTCACATTATTGACATTTTTCAAAGTATTTATATCTATAAATATTTATTCAGATTAAGTGTACCACAATTACCAATGATTTTGAAAAGGGGTTTAAAAGTTATTAAATAATTTTTATAACATTTAATCCAAGATTCAAATATTTAAATAGTACAGATATTCAATTACTACCTAAGCAAGCATCAACGATAGATATGGGGATCGATACTGCTGACTCTCGATGTGATGATTACCTCGGGAGGAAGGTGAGAGTTTAGGAATGGTTTGAGCCTTGGGAGGATGGAGACCATTGAAATTGGAAAGAAAAAGAAATTGTTTGTGCCCTTCTTTCCTTCTTTACATTTTCTCGAAGTGTCCACAGTTTCGGGTCGTTACAACTATTATCAATTAGATTTTCCAAAACCATTTGAAAGGGCATACCTTAATACATTTCTTAAGTTCGATGATATCTAAGTCCCATATTTTAGGCAAACATTTTCAAGGCTACCAGATGTTTAATAAGGGTATAAGCAGCCCCCTTCGATAGAAAATTCCTTTGACTTCGGTTGGTCCTAAATATGACCTAAGAAGGGAATTCGTAAAAAGAAACCCAGAAGATAAGGAGAGAAGAAAGAATAGAATTCACAAATACTAGTCTTCCTGGTTATTCAAGAGAACTGCTTTTCCAAGTTTTCAACCTACTATGGATCGTAACAAATAAATAAAACCAATTATAACTGTTGAATTTTTCTGGTGAGGAGTTTTGTTAAAAAAAATTAGAAGTGGCTATCTGAATTCTTATGTTATAATTTCCATTTGACATATCATGGATATCTTATTAAAGTTAACCTTAAGGCCAGACATATAACAGTAGGTTCAGTGAAGCAATGTGGTATGGTTCAAAAAAGCTAAAAAGTAATGTATACTTAGCATATTGATGGTAAATAAACCCCCATCAAAGTGATCAACTTTATATCTATCTATTATTCTGTTATTAATATCTTTTTTAACGACCCACTATTTTGTACCATTCAAACCGACAATAAATCCACACATGTCTGACTTGAATAATTCAAAATAGTAGATTGTAATATAATTTGGAGTAAATAAAACCAATCACAGACATGAATAAATCAGAATAACTCGTAGAGGAAATAAAATAACCATAGTAGTTCATGAAGCTACTACAACACAGTCTCAAAACAATTACAAAATACCATATTATGAAAAGTAAATACAATAGAGTTCCCAATACATAAATGTTCTCTAGTACATAAGCTGGATAGAAAATATTGAATGGAAATAGACAACTACTAGATAGATAGATGATCTCCAGCAATCCTAGCTCCAGAAGGTGAAATCTAAGGCTGATACTCAGGCTGACCCGAGCGTAAGAAAATAAACATAAACACTCGAGTTAGGACATACATACTTATACAATGTAAACCAACTCAAGTGAACTGTAATATAAATGCATAAGTAACTTAAAGGATACTTGGGACCGTCCATCCTTTAAGGATCCGTTAAACTATTTACTATGTAATAATATACGCTATTATAATAGTGTCTAAAGTAAAGTATAATATATTTAAAAATAGCGTTAAGGCGTTACCCATATCCCCCTTAACACATTTTATATATTCTCATAGTCCATATAGTACCGTAATCTCCCCCGTACTGGGCGTCGTCAGAGGGCACTCCATAGGTATTGTACAAAACAAAATCGTATAAGGCGCGCTAGGGTAGGTGACATGGTACAACTAGGCAATGCCAGGGCAGATATACCAATTATGCTTCCGGACCGGTGGTAACGCGTAGTAGCCACTAACGGCCACCTCGAGCCACACTCCCAAAATCAAAGGGTACCCCAATCAATCACAAAGTAATAAAATACCGAAGAAGTGTCTCCGATAAGAGGAGCTACTTCATTAGCCCATCAATTGCTCCTGTTTTAGCCACCTTATGCCAACTCATGGGAGTTGGGTCCACGTTCATACCTCAAAGGACATCACCACCATCCTACTTCATTCTGGAATCTCCACCGCATCCACGATTGTTAAAGTGGTTTTCGGTATCGACAGAGAGTATGCCCATATCCGATCTCGGTCTTTTTAACAACCAACCGTTGTTATTACCCGGGTTATAAATTTAAAAAATGATTTATATTCCAAATCAAAATAATTCACTTGAACCATTTAAATATGAAGTTGTTATCCTTTCAAATCCAATATTCAATTCCTAGAATTTTAGCAATTTCCAAGTTTATTAGTTTAATTACAACAATTCAACATTGTATTTTCAGAAATAGCAGCACTTATAAAGTGCTGCTGTAGACGTATTTGTATATTCAAACAGCTCAATTTCAGAAACTGCAGCACTTTAAATAAGCTACTGTAGGTATATTTAGTATATTCAAAACAGTTCAAATTCAGAAACTGTAGCACTTTAAAAATGCTATTGTATGTGTATTTAGCATATTCAAAATAGTTCAAATTCAGGGACTGCAGCACTTTAAAAATGCAACTGTAGGTGCATTTAGAATTTCAGAACATAGTTATATTTCAGAAAAGGTAGCACTTAGCACATGCTACCTTAAAACAACGGCATTTTGGGAAATGCTGCCAATACATAACTGAGGTTTATTACAACATTTCAACAACATTATAATTTCAATTTTTCACCATCTTTAACTTATAAAACATATCTCACTTTTCCAAAATACTTATTTGGATATCATTTAACTTATAGTTAAATAAAATAAAATTTTATACATAAATATGCAAATTAAACTATAATTTATTTATTAAGGTACGTTATTTTCTTAACTTTTTATCTTAAAAATTAACTTAATACTTTATTTAAAATTTCCCATTTCATAAATAGAATATATTTTTTCTAAGTTAAGCCTAAAATTCCCATTTTAAATTAAATTTTTAGTTATCAAGTTGAGTCATATTTTATATTACATTTTAACCCATTTATTTACTTGTACATTTTTAACTTATAGAAAATCACTATAACATTTATTTAAATCATTTCAATCCAAATTTAAGTAAAAATTTCATGTCTTACACTTCAAAAATACTTAATAAATTTCAGAAAATATTTAAAATTAATCACAGGTCTGTATATAATTTTTTAACATAGGTCAAGTGATACAGATATGTATCATTTCAATCCGTAATTTAAAATAAAAATCCGGATTCTATCATTTCAAACCCGCAATCCCAAGTCTAATAAAAAAATCGCTTGAGCCTATCATTTCAGCTCATAATAATTTTTCCTTATTCTAATGTCCATTCAGGTATGTATCATTTCAACCCATAATGATTCTATTCTATAGGGAACTTGCAGTGTGAGAAACAGTAAATAAAACAAACAGTATAATATGACATATCATAACAGGTGATGTAGTAATTAAATATCAGGTTATAATGTGATGACCCGGAATTTTTGAGCATTTGAAATTGGAATATCTAATTGATTTTAGATATGTGAAAGATTTATTTTAACTCGAATTCCAAACATCACTATTTATTTGATAATTAAATTATTGAATTTAATAATTAAAAGTTGGGCGAAATATTGAATCTTCAGTTTTAAGCTTGTTAAAAATAATTTGAAGGCTTATAAAATTTATAATGATGATACTGAAGATAATAGAATGGTTGAAATTTAATTTAAAGGTGATTTGTTCAATTTTAATAATTTATCGTTTAAATCGGTATTTAAAAATGGCCTTCCGAGGCACAGTCTCGGAATCCAACGAAACCAGTTCCATTGGATCCGTAATATTGTATTATTATCGGAATTTAATTTTCGTAGTGTTTGAAGTGGCCGTTTGGCCGTACAATAAGCAAACACGCTGAAATTTATATTGAAAATTCAATATATTAACTGGGTCCAAAAAGCTATCTTCTCCATACGATCGAATTAGGGCTCGAAACCTTTTCCATTGCGTTTGGAATAAGGGTATAACCTTATAAACGCCTAGTGGCACATCTCAATAGGGATTCAAAATTTGAAATTGCATTTATCGAGATAATTTGAATTTAAAATTTAATATATATATTTATATCCTGGTCACATTCAGTTGAAATTATTTCACTTCGTCACTTTTTCATTTTAATTCAAAACCACTATAGCCAACCTTCTCCTGCACGCCACCCTTCCTTCTAATCCACATCCTTTCTCTCGTTTCATAACCAAGCCTTTCATTCAAAGATTCAGAGGAATAAATAAAAATAAAATACTGCTTTGAAAACAATGGCCAATACCTCAGTGAAATTTCTATCTCTGCGTATGATTAAAGAAAAAGAATAAATGGCCAAACCCCTCTTCATCTTTGTCCTCCTCAAACTAGAGCCGATCGAAAAGATAGGGTCTTCCGCAAATCAAAATCAATAAATTGAAGTTTCCCAGCAACTTAGTAAATTGATCTCTCCTTCAATGATTAATCCTTGGCCGAGCATCGAGATTAGGGCTTCGATGTAATGGTGGCGAATCTGAATCGGCGTGTGCTCGTGAGGGTCGTTGGAAGGAAGATTTGTCGGCATGACTGTTTATAACGAAATTGGGCACAACACCTTTCGGAAGTTTTTGAAGAGATAATAAATGAAGAATATAAGTTGAAATTGAGGATTATCTAACAAAAACTCCAAATAACAGTAAAATAAGGACAATGACAAGCAATTTATAGTGGTTCGGCGCGCTGCCTACGTCCACCGTGAAGTTTTTGCAATTTTATTGATTCTCTTTCAACGTTTACAAGTGATTACAACAAGCAACAGGGAGTTACAACTGGAAATTCGAAATCAACAGCAAATGTATGATGTAGGATGACGAAGATCTCGATCCGACAGAGTCTGGGCGCTTGAGAATCCAAAAATTCCCTTTTCTGTTGGCTTTGGGGCTCTATTTATAGGGGTAGGATGCTGATATTTCGCTAAAAACTCGGGAGACCACTTCTAGTACGTGAGGTGGCCCACGCGCCCGGCCTCAGGAAATTTGGGCCCACTTTGGCATCGATTCGAACTCTATTCGAATCGATCAGAAAATCATCCAATTGAGGTGAATTTGGTGTGGGCATTCTTCAACATGTATGCAATCTTCTATGAAAATTTCGTGGCATTTGGATCAGTAGATTGAGAGATATGATGGATACGAGATGACGTTCTTCGTGTAGTTGTTTAGTTCAAAACCATCCCTTCGAATCGATGGTTTCGAATCAATGGTGGCACGCGTCTCTATGATGATGTGGAGCACAAACCTCGAATCGATCCGGTCTTCACCCCGAGTTGACCGCGTCGACTCCATATATTTCGTCGCGTTCGTACCGATGAATGACACGTCACCATGGCTAGTTGACTCGGTGGATTCGAACGAAGCTTCAATGATGGGTTCGAACAAGGATTCATTGATGGGTTCGAACAAGGCTTTATTAATGGAGTCGAACGACCGATGCTTGATGGATACGAACTTATGTTTCTCTGATGGATACAAGCTTTGTAACTTCTCCACGGATGCGAAGTCAATTGATGCGAACTTGAACCCTTCGATGGATTCGAAGTTGATGGAGTCGAACCCGAGGCACTTCGATGGATTCGAAGGTGATCGATACGAAGGTGATCGGTTCGAACCAGTGTTCGGCGATGGATTCGAATTCCAGGTTTCTCCCTTCAAATTGAATCAATCATAACTTGAGCGTACGAACTCAGATTGACTTGAAATTTGAGATGCTGACTTCCACGATCTTTCTTGTCGTGTCCTACCAATTGTAGCTCAATCCGGACTCGGACAAAATTCAGTGATATCCATAGTGAAACGGAGTATGACCAATCTCTGAGACGAATTGTCCTCCGTTTTCGATCGATCTTTTGGTATCACGGCTTTGCCAAAAAGTGGGATAACATTTGCCCCCCAAAGTACGTCTTGTGGAAACATGATGTGCTTTGAAGAGCTATAATTTCTCTTTGAACCATCATTGCTCTCTTTTGTTGAGATTCATACCCTGTATTGCTGTAACCTCGCGTTGATATGATTGACTGCTGTATAATAGTGCTTAGCCGTTGGCTGTTGCATTTGTAACAAGATGAGTATTCGATTCCCTGTAAACGTTTAAAATCGAATGTCAGTCTGACATATATGCATGTATGTTAGTTTGACCCTTGTTAACGTCGTGCGTCTACGAGTCGTTGTCAGTTTTGTTTGCTATTGGATTTCGTATCGATTCTCTCCTGAACCGATTTGGAAATTTGAGCTGAGACAACGCTTGATGGTTGTTTTGAAAAGTCCCTTCGTATCGATTCTCTCCTGAACCGATATAGAAGGTTGAAGTGAACGACTTTGGGTTGCGCGAATGTAATATATCGAACCGATGGGTTTGAGCATCGATGGATTCGAAATCTACATTCGTATCGATGGCTTGGATGAGTACGAATCACCCATTCGCACTGATGAGAAAGGATGTATACGAAATCGTCGTTCGTATCGATAGGAAATGGTGGATACGAAATCGTTGTTCGTATCGGTAGGTTGTGGATTGAGTTGTGAATTTGTTGGTGTGAACAGGGGCTTCGAATCGATGTGCCCGCTGCTTGTTTCACATCGATGCGACTCGATGCCCTGTTGTGTGTTTCGTATCGATGAAGTGTGAGGTTAACTTCGAATCGATAAGGCCTTAGGCAAATGGGTTCGAATGGAGATTTCGAACCGATCCGTGCTTTGACTGGTTGCGACCGGTCAAGTTTAGTGGGAGGCGAATCGCCTCGGTTACTCTCTAAGTTCCATATAAATAGTAGGGGCTTTGCCATTGTTTCACTTTTCACTGTTGCCTTGTGTTTACTGCGTTCTGCATCGTCCCGAAGCTTCAGAGATGAAAGCACGGTGCCACGTCTTCGAACCACTCAAGATCCAAACCTTTTAATTCCTCGAACTCCATACTCAAATTAGGTAATTAACCTCGAATCCAAACGGCAAAGCTAGTTTAGACCTACCCCTTCTTCATCAATTGGCCACTCCGGTGATTGGTAAAACCAGATCCGGTTTGGAGGAGCTTCGAATCGATCTGGGAATTTGCGTTCGAATCGATGAGGGCGGCATCACTTTTCCTTGGATTTCGCATCGATCCCTGGGATGCCCTTTGGAGGGGACGCAGTTTGCACCGATTGACTATTGTGATGGGTCGCATCGATACGAAATGATCGATATGAGATTGGTCTATTCGAAGTTCTTAACTTTGCATCGATACCAAATATGCAGGAACCAGCTAACCAAGGATCGATTTGAAGTCATCCTTCATCGATCGATTCGAACTCGGCACTTGATCATGGGTTCGAAGCACGCCCTTCTGTATCGATTCGAAGTGGTATAATGATGGGTTCGAGCGAGCTTCCTGTGATCGGTTCGAAACCCTCTACGATGGATACCAAAGTTTGACATTTTCTTAGCATAATTCCGACGAGCTTCATTCCTGCATATTTGGACTTGAATATTAAACTGCATACTCGACAACCTTTCGAAGCACGCCGATGGAACCATAACAACTTCTAACCGAATCAATTTCCATCATATAAATAGTTTAGTGATGACGGTCAGCGATGACGGTCATCATAACTGGTCTCCGTAGCTTTGTCGTTTGCATATTTTCTTTAACTCTGCGACATTTATCCAAGTAATGCACAGCACTGCACAACACACATTCATACACTTTACACTGGGGAATGCACGGGTCCTTTATCGTCTAACGATGGTTTCTCATGAGTTAGCTAGTCACGTAACCTTCAAGTTCGCAGTAGCAGGAGATTCAAAGTACAGTTACTTCGAGACTAGAGGTTTCGGATATTGAACCTGAGATCATTGGTCCAGCCCCGGACGAGTTTCCCAATGCGTCCTTTATTGCCAACCCATCGGACTCCATTCAATCCAATATTTCTGAAGATATGTTGGGGAGGATATGCTTAAGGCATGGCCTGTCACTGGATGACGTGTTATTACCGGGACCGAATGACAGACCACACAATCTGCCGGAGGGATACACTACATTCAATCGCAACGCGTGCGCGGCCGGGACGCTTCCTCCATTCAATGAGTACATAAGAGAAGTGCTGTCTTTTTTGAGGATCGCCCCATCTCAACTACACCCGAACGGATATGCTTCCGTGAACGGCTTGTTTATCGTCTTCATGGAGTACCTTCATAGACCACCGATCCCGACCGAGATCAGATATCTATTCAATTTCAAAACCCGAGGTGATTACCCCTCCTTCACATTTTTGAAAGCGGTGAGGAATTGTCAAGTGGTCACCGGGTCATGGACCAGACTAAGCTATTACAGGATGGAATGGTTCTACGTCAGATGCCCTCCAGGGTTTGCCTGGCGATGGTTATTCAAACGTGAGTATAGCTGAGTTCTCAAATAATTACTTCGGCAATTGCAGTCGAAGTGAAACTTATATTTTTTTCCTTTTTACAGCAACGATTCAGTGACCCGAAGGTGAACACTTCAAGGAGATAGTACGAGTACTCCGGGGAGTCCCGAGCGAAGATAGGGATATCGAATTGCTCTTGACGGATAGGAATCTCCGGACTTTTGGGTTGATTGAGCGAGGGCAGAGTATAAAGTTTGAGGGGGCACTAAAGACCGTTTTGAAAAAACGAGTCAAGCACAAGAAGCCCAAAGTTATTATAGCCGAGGAAGCCGATTCTGAAAGAACTCATACTGATGATGAGCCGTTGACCAAGCCTACAGATGTAGTTCAGGATGTCGCAGAGTAGAGAAAAGGCAAGGCAGCCGTTGTTAAGCCAACTAAGAAGGGGAGATGGAAATCGGTTATCACGGTCCGATCCGCTCCCGTAGTTAGAATTTCGGAGATGTCTCCTCCGAGAACTGAAAATCTTAATGAAGGGCTCGCCGATATTCCAATTCCGGACGATGTGTCCCTACAGCATGATGCCGGATTTGAAGAACTTTTAGAAACTTTAGTTTTGAGCGAGTCTTTTCCCACTGGTGTGGCAGACACATCCAGTTGGTCGGGGGGTTGCACATTCATACATATTTCACAACACTGCATAACCTTTGACTGTAAACTACCTGTTTCTAAAGGTGATTAATTCTACTTTATTTTGCTTTGCAGATACTATGTCCGGGCGAGGTTCAATGTTAGGGAGTCTCCGACATGCTAGTAAGTCTTCATACCATGAGTCACGTAGACGAGAAGGGGACAGAGATTACGACCAGGGACGCTCTGGGTATTCTGGTCAAGAAAGATATGATAAAGATAGAGGCTATAAGCGTCGATCTCGATCACGTACTCCTCCTCCTCCCAGAGATCCCATACAACCTCCTGCTTATGTCTCTCGTCCCTCTGAATCTTCACACTATAAGTCGGCTTCTCAATCTTCTAGGCATGAATCCCGCCATTCTAGAAGCGAAACAATAACTGCTGCTGTTACAGAACAGCCCTCCATGGAAATTTCAGGGGAAGGAGCAATCAAGCTTGCTCAGCTAAAGAAAGATTTTCCAAACAATCTGCTTTGACAACTATATCTTTCCTCCACATTTAAAAAGGATCCCAGAGGAAGCCGAGCAGTTAGTACATGACTACGTGCACGATTTTTATGCCCAGTACAAAGCGTGGTCGAAAGCGGCTGATAAAGCATCGGCGTTGGCCTTCGAGCGAGCGGCCATTATTGAAAAGCTACAAGCCGAGTTGGCTCAAAAAGATTGAATCATACAAGTGCTGAACACAGAAGCTGAATCATCTCGAAAACCAGAGATGGAGGCTCTTATGAAGGCCGATGAAGCTCAAGCGGCTATGGATAGGATGAAAAAAGAACACTATGTCACGGTGGAAGACATGGGTCACCGGAACACCATCGTCACCGCCGAGCGAGATGCGGCTTTGAAAGAGCTTAATGAGCTTAAGGCTAAATTTACCGAAATCACCAAAGATAGAGATGATGCGCATAACGCGGCCCAAGAAGCATGTGAACAAGCCGTAGTGCTTCTGACTGAAAGAGATGCGGCAGTGGCCAAAGTTCAGTTAGTTGAGGCTGAGGTAGAGGAGAAGGTTCAAAGGGCAGAGGCCAGGCTGGAGGCCGACATCGAAGATCTCCTCGTTACTTGCAATGCCAATGTGCTGAGGCACAGAAATTTGGCCTGGCTTCAGGATTATCCGGTGCATCTTCGTAACGCTTGGGTCCGATTGGTTAAGGAGGAAGGAGAAGCGCACCCGGACGCATCAATCGACCAGTTCGAGCTTGAGAACCGGTTGTTGACCGAGGATGAAAAGAAGATCCTTCACGATGCCATAATTTCTCATGAGAAGGAGATGATTGGTGGCCAGCACCGGGAGATTGGGGAAGGATCTGTTGTCGATCATCACGCTACTATTCTTGAATTTACTGCTCCACCTTCGTTAGAGCCTGTACCTGTGGTTTATTCACAATCCGTTCCAGCTTATGACCTGGAACAGCCGCGACTATCCCCTATCCAGGAGCACGTTTCTGAAGCTGCTCCGTTGTCAGCAGGCCACGTTGAGGAAGGTATTCTGAACTTATCTCAAATGTATTCCAAATAGGGAGCTTGTTTTGAAGCAGTTACTAATAACTTCTTCTTATTTTTGCTTAGTGACTGGAGTTGCGCTGATTGACGCGATTCAAGAATCAAGCAAGGGGGAGAAAGCCATCACCACCGAGACTACCGTCATAACAGTAGTGTCGACTGAGGTGACGCAGGGGAGCGCACTATCTCTTGATGAGCAAATGGTGAGCGAGCTGCTCGGCGAGCAGGGTGGCTTCTCCACAGACTTTCCATTCATCGTTAGTGACCTCCCGCCAACCTCTAGCTCTTCAATGCAGACTGCAGAAACCCCCAGACAGGACTAGGCAATTCGTGATGAGGAGATCTTGGCCGAGATTCATGCAAAATTAGAAGCTGCGGGGCAAAGTGGTAGTATTGGTGGCAGTACGGCGGCGCATAGCCCAGCACCTTTAAGGATAATATCATCAGGTGGCACTATCCCATCTTCTGTCGCGGATCCAGTCCCTCCTTCTCCTCCGGTGGGAAGCCTTCATGTAGATTCAAGCTCTGAGGAGGATGTTGACATTATGCCCCCAGCCGAAGAGCAACCACCAGAGAGTAAGCACTCCAAACGAATGATCTCTATTTCTAGCGAGTCCGAGGATGAACCGCTAATAAGGAGATTTAAAAAGACGAAATAGATGGGTCGTTTAAGCGGATTTTTTGACAGATAAGAAATTGTGCTTGTTTTTCGCTAGTAGGCCGTGTATAAACGCAGGTTCGGCCCTACTAGTAGGAATTCTTTTTTGGAAGAACTTATTTGCATGTAAGTTTTCGTTTCTAGTTAGTTGAAATAAAATACCGCTTCTTTCATTCCAACTGTTTTTTCTGCTTAAGTGTTGCAATGATTGATTTACGACCGCACTTTTCTGCAAATCTTGAGCGCACGTCCTCCGGGGACTTTAGAATAAATTATAAGCAATAATTCGGTTCATGCTCCGAGAGCCCGATGATTACCGGTGCTTATGATACAGTTCGCACTCCGGGAACTTAGAGTTAAGGCTTGTACCCCAGTCCGCGCTCCGGGGACTTAGAATTATTTCAACATTTATACTCCAGTTCGCATTCTGGGAATCTGGAGTTAGTGATTGTTTATGCTTCAGTCCGCGCTCCGGGGACTTAGAGTTATTTCGATGTTTACACTCTAGTTCGCACTCTCGGAATCTGGAGTTAGTGTTTATACCCCAGTCCGCGCTCCGGGGACTTAGAATTATTTCAATGTTTACACTCCAGTTCGCACTTTGGGAATCTGGAGTTAGTATTTATACTCCAGTCCACGCTCCGGGGACTTAGAGTTATTTCAATGTTTATACTCCAGTTCGCACTCTGGGAATCTGGAGTTAGTGTTTATACTCCAGTCCGCGCTTCGGGGACTTAGAGTTATTTCAATGTTTATACTCCAGTTCGCACTTTGGGAATCTGGAGTTAGTGTTTATACTCCAATCCGTGCTCCGAGGACTTAGAGTTATTTCAATGTTTATACTCCAGTTCTCACTCCGAGAATCTGGAGTTAATGTTTATACTCCAGTCCGCGCTCCGGGGACATAGAGTTATTTCAATGTTTATACTCCAGTTCGCACTTCGGGAATCTGGAGTTATTGCGAGGATTGTCGTGTATCAATCCTTTTAGATATTAACGTGGTGACATGCCCCCGAGCTTAGGTTTCACATAGTGAGTGACCGGTCGTATCACAGTCACTCCCTACTTGAATTAAATCCCACTGTATGATGGAACTTAGCTCTCCGTGCATTGTGATGTTTTGCGGCGTATTCAATAAATCACAGCTCTGGCTCGAATAGATAGCATTTTATTGCTGAAATAAGAGAATATGGCAAAGTCACCTGCCTTATTACAAGTTCAAATTTCAAAATGCGAAAATAAAATGAAAAGGAAATGGCGGGATAAAACAAATAAAGCCTGTTATGTATAGTAGCGACGGAGACTCTCGCTATTCCAGGCTCTCGGCAGAGTAAGACCGTCAACGGTCGATAACTTGAACGTGTCATGTCCGAGCTTTTGTGAGATCACATACGGTCCTTCCCAATTTGGTTTCATGTGAGAAGGAACCGGATAAATCGTTTTGAGTACAAGGTTGCCGAGTTCGAAGGTCCACGGTCGGACCTTGGCATTGTATATTCGGGCGACTCGACTCCGATATGCAGCTGCCCTCAAATCAGCCTCTTCACGCCTCTCATCGAGTAGATCCAAGGATTCGGCAAGTAGTATGGCATTCGTTTTTGGATCATAATATGTCACACGGTGAGAATGAACTTCCATTTCGACCGGAATAACGGCTTCAGAGCCATAAGATAGAGAAAATGGAGTGTGTCCGGTTGTAATTTTGTGAGTCGCCCGATAAGCCAATAAGGCCATAGGAAGTTCATCAACCCACTTGCCCCCGGCCTTTTCCAGTCGTTTCTTCAAAATAGATTTGATAACCTTATTAACAGCTTTGACTTGGCCATTCGCTTGTGGGTGTGCAACTGCGGAGAATTTCTTATGGATATGGAACCGCAGACAGAAGTTCTTGAATTCAACGCTGTCGAATTGGGCTCCGTTATCGGTGATAACAATATGCGGGAGACCGAACCGACAGAAGATATTGCGTACTACAAAGTTGATTACTTTCTTCGTCGTGATTGTTGCAAGAGGTTCGGCTTCCGCCCATTTTGTGAAGTAATCGATTGCGACGATGGCATACTTTGCGCCACCTTTGGCCAAAGGCAATGTACCAATTATGTCAATCCCCCATACTGCAAATGGCCAAGGACTGACCATTTGGGTTATCTCAGTAGGCGGGGATCTAGGAATCCGAGCATGTTTTTGGCATTTATCACATTTTCTGGCGTAGTCCGCTGCGTCACGGTTAACAGTGGGCCAGTAAAACCCGTATCGGAGTACTTTCTTGGCTAGTGCTTGCCCCCCAGTGTGATCGCCACATTCTCCTTCGTGCACATCGTGTAATACTCGTGTGATTTCGTTGTGAGCGATACACCGGAGGAGAGGGACAGAATATCCTCTTCTATACATAACTCCATCCTGAATGACAAACCGCGAGGCTTTTCGAAGGATCTGGCTTTTTTCGTTCCTGCGTTCGGGCAGTATCCCGTGTTCAATGTAATTTCGGTAGGGGGTCATCCATGACTCCCTGCTGGTAGTAGCCTCAAATGTGTAATCAGTTTCCATCTGATCAATGCTCCGAGAAGATAGAGTTTCAACGGGAACGAGCCCCAACTGCTGAGCTTCGCCCGTACTTGCCAACTTTGCCAACGAATCGGCCTTTTGATTATGCTCCCAGGGGATGTAGAAAATGGCATAGTAATCAAACTGATCAAGAATCTCCCGGACTTGAGTTAGGTAAGCAGCTAATCTTCGATACTTAGCCTGATATTCACCCCGGACCTGACATACGATTAATTGGGAGTCACGGTAAATTTCCACCGCGGTAATTTTCAGATCGCGGGCCAGCTTCAACCCAGCAAGTAGAGCTTCGTATTCGGCTTCATTATTGGTTGCACGGAACTCGAAATTTAAAGCATAACATATGGATCGGCCCTCGGGGGTTTCAATTACTACCCCAGCGCCCGAGCACCGACCGTTGGATGCACCATCAGTGTGTAGCTTCCAGATGTACTCAAGAGATTTGCTGGTCTCAGGCAAGTCTTCGGGGACAGTGAACTTGGCTATTAAATCTGCTAGGACTTGACCGTGAATAGCTCTCCTTGGAGTGTAAGTAATATCGAATTGACTCGTTTCGATGTTCCATTTGAGTAACCTACTAGACGTATCAGGCCGCGTGAGGACCTGTCGTAACGGCTGATCGGTGTATATAGTGATGGGATGAGCCTGAAAGTATGGACGGAGCTTCCTCGAGGCAATGACTAGGCAGTAGGCTAATTTCTCTAGCTTCGGATAGTTTCTCTCAGCTCCAGTGAGTCGTTTGCTAACATAGTAGACCGGTTTCTGGACTCGGTCTTCTTCTCGAACAAGGGCAGCACTGATCGCGTTCTCTGATACCGCCAAGTAAAGATACAACTGTTCGTGGTTGATCAGCTTTGAAAGAATTGGCGGTGTGAATAGATTTTGATCCAATGATTTTAATGCGTCCTCGCACTCCGCAGTCCATTCGAAGTTCCGCTTCCCTTTTCGGATCAAATCGAAGAATGGGATGCATTTATCGGTGGACTTTGATATGAACCTACTCAGCGCTGCTACCTTTCCGTTGAGACTCTGGACTTGCTTTATAGTTTTTGGAGTTTGTAAATTTCTGATAGCCTAGATCTTTTCGGGGTTGGTTTCTATTCCTCTGGCGTTGACGATGAACCCAAGGAATTTTCCAAATGCGACTCCAAAATGACACTTAAGCGGATTGAGCTTCATCCCCTGTCTTCGAAGGGTATTGAACATTGAATCCAAGTCTTTAATGTGATTAGTAGAGTATCATGATTTCACCAACATGTCGTCCATATAAACCTCCATTGTTTTTCTGATCTGGTCAGCGAACATCTGGTTAACCAATTGTTGGTAAGTTGCTCCGGCGTTTTTCAATCCGAAGGGCATGACATTGTAGCAGTATAGTCCCAGATCGGTTACGAAGCTCGTATGCTCTTGGTCGGGCACATGCATGGGTATTTGATTATAGCCAGAGTAAGCATTCATGAACAATAGTAATTCGTGTCCGGTTGTTGAATCCACAAGTTGATCAATTCGGGGAAGTGGGAAGCTGTCTTTCGGACAAGCTTTATTTAAGTCAGAATAATCAATGCACGTTCTCCATTTCCCATTTGGTTCTCGGACAAGTACAGGGTTGGATACCCACTCCGGGTATAGAGCATCCCGGATAAACCCATTCACCTTCAACTTATCAACTTCTTCTTTAAGGGCGGCAGATCTCTCTGGATCCATACCGTGCCTTTTTTGTTTGACCGAGATATACCGCAGGTCAATATTCAGGGTGTGGCTCGCGATGTCCGGCGAGATTCCACACATATCAGAGTGCGTCCAGGCGAATACGTCGAGATTCGCCGGAGAAAATCATCCAATTCCAGTTGCATCTCTTGGCTTAACTAAGACCCAACGTTCAACATTCTTGAACCATCATCATCATTGTCGATTGGAACATCAATCGTCGGCTCAGCCGGAGAAGCTTGACTCTCCGTGGATTCCTCTTTGTTATCATTGTCTCTCGGGTCAAGATCTTTTTGGAATAGGTTGTGGTGCCCGGGCCAAGGCCCAGGCACCAATTGTCAATTGTCCGCAAAACGGACGCAGAGAGATTCCTCTATGCCCTTTCCTTTCTCTTTTCGCTGCGCCTCGCGCAGCTCCACAACATAACAGGCTCTTCCAGCAGCCTGATCTCCTTGAATGACTCCAATCCCATGATTAGTGGGGAACTTCAATGTTAAACACCACGGGGCGAATGCTGCCCTAAATTCAGCAAGGGCCGGTCGGCCCAAAAAGGCATTATACGGAGAGTGAATATCTAAAACAACAAACTGTAGCATTCGAACCCTTCGGCGTTCTCCGACTCCTTACTCCATAGGCAACTCCACCACTCCAGTGGGTATATTAGCACTTCCATCGAAGCCATGGATTCTAGATTGACAAGGTTTTAAATCTTTGGCTTCCATCTTCATTTGATCATATGATCTTTTAAACAAAATGTTTACCGAACTCCCACTGTCCACCAGGATCCTCTTCATCCAAGCAGGACCAACCTGGGCCGATATGACAAGTGGGTCAATGGTTGGGGCTTCGACCCTATCAGCATCTTGGTTTCTAAATACGACTTCGTCTACCATCGTTCTCTGCATTTTGGCCGGAGCCCCTTCATCAAAACTACTACAACATCCAAAATCAACATGCCTGATCGAACTGGCATATGACTCCATCTCCTTCCAGCTTCGGTCTGCCGGGTGGGGACCGCCACTGACAGTATTAATAACTAACCTCCCGCCTGTACGGGAAGGTTCCTCTCGTCTCTCTTGAGTTTGCACACAATTTTTGTTGGATGGGCCCGCATCACCAGACTGCGTCGCCCGAACGAACTGATCCAGCTTCCTCTCTCTGATCAACTTCTCAATGAGGTCCTGCAAATGTCTACACTCATTGGTGTTATGTCCATAACTTTCATGGAATCTACAGAACTTTCCTGTTTGGATCTGCCTCTCCGACGATGGTTTTGGAGCAGGCTTCTTATACTGCATAGCATTGCAAGTCTGTAGATACACGTTCTCCAACGACGTGTTCAGCGGTGTATAAGTATCAAACGTCGGGGCCCTACGTCGTGGGCCACGGTTCTGATCTCAGTTTCTACTCTGACTATCACCGTTTCTCGGCTGTTGAGCTTGTTTATTCTGAATATTTAACTAGACTTTTCCTGAACTTTCACCAGATTGTTTAACTACAACATTACTCTGAATCCCTTCATTGCTGGGTCTCGCATCGTCCTGTTTCCTAGATTGTTTCGCATCCTCACGCCTTAAGAATTGAGAGGCTTTGGAATAGAAACGATCCAACGATGTAGGAGGCTTCCTAGTTAGCCAATTTCCTAACTCAGAATCGGGGTCAATCCGCTTAGTCAAGGCCATCAATATTGAATTATCATTAGGGTTAGTGATCTCCGCACAAGCGGCATTGAAACTTTCCAAATATCGCCTGAGTGTCTCCCCAGGAGCTTGAGTGACACTAGATAAAGTATTGACGTCTTTAGGCCTGGCGATATGCATACGAAACTGTTCAACAAACTTAGTAGGCAATTGATCAAATGAAGAGATAGATCATGGAGGTAATCGTGTAAACCACATTGTCGCAATTCCACCTAAAGAAATAGGGAAACTACGGCACTTCACTGCATCATCAGCTCTTGCAGCAGTCATCGACCATTCGTATTTCAGAATATGCTGGTTAGGGTCGGAACTTTCTTCATACACAGGCAAGGTTGACATTCTAAATCGCCGAGGAGGTTTAGCATATAATATGTCATCGGTGAACGGAGTATGACTTCGAGAGATTCTCCAATCGTCATTTGTTAATCCCTGACTCTCGCGAATCATTTGGCGTACCATGGATGAGAGGTCTGGTGTTGCTACATTCTGAGGGTGGTGAGCCAAAGTGTGGTCGGGTTCCACAGTGCGAGGTGGGATCGGGCGCTGTCGACGATCCGTATCTCGCCTCCTTGGCTCAATGTCTTCCGGGATATATGGTTCTAGGGAATGCTCATGTTGGTGGTAATTCTGATTGGAGTGATTTCGGGTATCAACTCCTATGTCAAATGCAGTGGCGGTGGCATGGTTATCTGTGGTATGTTGTGGAACAGCGCTTCCTCGGGAGGAGGGCCCTGTATGAAAACTAGCAGATGGGCCAACTCTTAACTACCCCACGGTCAATGCTGGCTGGTGGTCAACGGTCTGTACATAATTTCCCTCTAGCCTGGGACGGGTGGATCTGTGATTGTAGTCGGATGAAGCAGAACTTTCAGTGGAGGAGCGAGACGCATGATCCTTTCTGGATCTTCTATGCCCATGGCGGTCTAGTTGATTGGCTAACTCAGTGTTAACGCGCAACTGCTCAACTAGCTGTTGCTGACTTTGAGTTAGTTCCTGGAGCAATGTCTGGAACTCTTGTCTGGTAACCGGACCTGATGGGTCGGAATGCCCGGTATCATCTTGGTTAGGTGGAGCTAGTTGCGCGGGATTCTGTCTATCCCGACCTTCTTGACCAGCGGCAGAAGCGGTTCTTGTGCTAACCATTGTGGATAATGAACTCCTTTCTTAGACTTTGGCAAATCCGAATAAGACGGAAGAAATCTGAAATCGAAATCTGGATCTCTCGCTTAGATTTACGCAATCCGGTATCGGCGAAAGATCCAAGGAACAGGGGAAAAACTGGGCTTTCTCAGTGAAAGCACCAAAGTGTTTATACCGAAATTGGGCACAACACCTTTCGGAAGTTTTTGAAGAGATAATAAATGAAAAATATAAGTTGAAAATGAGGATTATCTAACAAAACTCCAAATAATAGTAAAATAAGGACAAAGACAAGCAATTTATAGTGGTTCGGCGCGCTGCCTACGTCCACCGTGAAGTTTTTGCAATTTTATTGATTCTCTTTCAACGTTTACAAGTGATTACAACAAGCAACAGCGAGTTACAACTAGAAATTCGAAATCAACAGCAAATGTATGATGTAGGACGACGAAGATCTCGATCCGACAGAGTCTGGGCGCTTGAGAATCCAAAAATTCCCTTTTCTGTTGGCTCTGGGGCTCTATTTATAGGCGTAGGATGCTGATATTTCGCTGAAAACTCGGGAGACCACTCCTGGCACGTGAGGTGGCCCACGCACCCGGCCTCAGGAAATTTGGGCCCACTTTGGCATCGATTCGAACTCCATTCGAATCGATCAGAAAATCATCCAACCGAGGTGAAATTTGGTGTGGGCATTCTTCAACATGTATGCAAGCTTCTGTGAAAATTTCATGGCATTTGGATCAGTAGATTGAGGGATATGATTGATACGAGATGACGTTCTTCGTGTAGCTGTTTAGTTCGAAACCATCCCTTCGAATCGATGGTTTCGAATCGATGGTGGCACGCGTCTCTGTGATGACGTGGAGCGCAAACCTCGAATCGATCCGGTCTTCACTCCGAGTTGACCGCGTCGACTCCATATATTTCGGCGCATTCGTAGCGATGAATGACACATCACCATGGCTAGTTGACTCGGTGGATTCGAACGAAGCTTCAATGATGGGTTCGAACAAGGATTCATTGATTGGTTCGAACAAGGCTTTATTAATGGAGTCGAACGACCGATGCTTGATGGATACCAACTTGCGTTTCTCTGATGGATACAAGCTTTGTAATTTCTCCATGGATGCGAAATCAATTGATGCGAACTTGAACCCTTCGATGGATTCGAAGTTGATGGAGTCAAGCCCGAGGCACTTTGATGGATTCGAAGGTGATCGATACGAAGGTGATCGGTTCGAACCAGTGTTCGGTGATGGATTCGAATTCCAGGTTTCTCCCTTCAAATTGAATCGATCATAACTTGAGCGTACGAACTCGGATTGACTTGAAATTTGAGGTGTTGACTTCTACGATCTTTCTTGTCGTGTCCTACCAATTGTATCTCAATCTGGACTCAGACAAAATTCAGTGATATCCATAGCGAAACGGAGTATGACCAATCTCTGAGACGAACTGTCCTCTGTTTTCGATCGATCTTTTGGTATCACGGCTTTGCCAAAAAGCGGGATAACAATGACATCGAGTTTGAGAAGTTGGAGTTGCATTGTCAACTGGGTTCTCGCGAAGGTGCGGAGGCTCGCACAAACACTGGGGTGGCAAGGTTGTGATGCTGGAGTGGACGCGGAGGCGGGTCGTGAGTGTGTCTGGTGGAGGGGGGTTTGCTTCGGCAGATGAGATTCTATCGAGGTTGCAGGTATTGTTTGTGATTAATTCAATTAAATTAAATGTTTGAATTTGTGTTGTTAATAATAAAAAATGAAACAAAAATAAATGAAAAATGAAAAAAATATTACAGTAAGTTACAACCAGTTCTGTTCTTCATTTAATTTAATTTAATATATACACATATTTATATATATGAATTAGAAAGAAAAATTTATACAGTAAGGTATAATTCTGTAAATTGATATACATTTAGTTAGATAGTTAAAATTTTAAATTGAGGATTAGTGGGTTAAAAAGAAAATTTGTTTAAAAACTAAGATATTAGTTAATTAAATTTAAATGAAATTGATTTTTTGATCATTTAAATACTAATAAATCGTACAACTATTTATACAAGGTTAAAATCTGAAAGGAAACTAGTCGAGATTGGATTTGTATTGCAAAATCAAAGGTGAGTTAATCTCACTCTTCTGGATTTTTATTTAAATTTAAATGGTTGAATTTAAATAATTTGTTGAATGATTGAACTAATTTGATGTGCTATATTGTATATAGTAGTATATAGTATATATTGGTTGATTGATTTCCCGCATTATATAGCGGATGAGACCCTATGCGTCGCATAATAGCGGATGATATTATATAAATCCCATATACCGCGATATTCCACCTCGAAGTGGAATTGGTATTGTTCTAACATTTGTGGTTGTAGGGAAACATGTTGGAGGAATCCAACTGGATTCCTCAAGATTATTTAGATCGTTTAATATTATGTGTTATGAATGTTTGATATGTTGTGATGAATTATATTGATAATTGGAATATTGGATACCATGGTTTGATTGGATATTCCGGTACACTAAGTTATCAAATATATAGAATTGGATTTTTGAAAAGAAAATATAAGAAGGAATTTGAAAGAAATGAAAGTGATTTTTTAAAAAAACTGAAGTTAAATTGTAAGGTTGAAATTTAAAATAAGTTTTAAATCAAAGTTAAATCTGGAATTCAAGTTAGTGAATCTTGATTTTTAAACAAATAAAGTTTTTAAATCTAAATTGTTTTAACAACTTGAATGCTAAAGTGCTTTTTTAAATTGATTTGAATTTAAAAATGAATTTGGTTTTAAATTCCATTAAACTTCTACTTTAAAATGAGTAATTAATTTATTTAATGAAGTAAATAAAAAGGTAGTTAATTACTGGTTGAGATTAATCAATAGTGATTAATATTTGTGGTTTAAGTAATGATTAATTACTTAATGTAATTAATTTAGATTAGGATAAATTAAAATGTAATTAGAAATCATTAATTTATATAATTAATGACGTAATTAAAGGATGATTAATTAAGATTGATTAATCAATAAAAGTGATTTATGAGAAATTATATGATATAAGTAATTAAGGATTAATGTAATTAATCGTAGTTAATTAATGTGTTAAGTAATAAAAAAAATTAATTACTGTTTTGATTAAGAATAATTAATTTGTGTAATTAACTAAAGATAATTACTTGAATGTAATTGAAAGACAATTAATCCAGGGTGATTAATTGAGATGGATAATTAAGGGATGATTAATTAATGACAAGTGAAGGAATCTAAGTGATTGAGGTTAGAAATTCAACTAGAATTAATTAAATTAATTTTGGTAGTGATCAAGCTTTGCTTATGGATGATTGAATGGTATTGGATGCTTTGAATGAGTTGATATCTCTGATGTGAAATGTTGTGTATTTCATTTGGATAACTTAGGTTAGGATGACATGAGACCCGAAGAGACCGGGGTCGGGTATTAGGAAATACCCAAAACCACTTTGAATTTTTATAGATTGATATGTGAAATCAATAGGCTGGAATGAAATGATTTACGTGAATTGGACTATTTGATCTAAATTTTGGTGCTTGGAAAGTTGATGTGTGAAATAAGTAATGTCTATAACAAATTGTGAATTTGTAAATTGATACGAGTTATCCCGAGGTTTTATATAAGTTGTATGCTTTATATTCCATGTTAGATGGGTTTACTCACGCTGGTTTCCAGCCTGACCTAGGTGTTACTTTGATGTAATGCTCGGGCCAGACCGGGTATTACAGATTTTCAGGTAAGGACATTCTGAAGCTCAGGAGGCGAGCCGGATGGCAAGAACGTATGGAGTGTTTTTGCTGTATTATATTGTTGTATATCTGAGACATAATGATTGTGTATATCCAGTGTCTGTATATACGTATAACTCTGATGTATTAAAGTGAAATTTGACAAGTACAGTTTTCCTTTGTATAACTGTTATTATTTGTTATTATATTTTATCCGCTGCGAATGTGAGATGTTGGTGATTCTATTCTTCTTATTCTTCTATCTCTTTCTTCTTTTTCCTAACTATCTGGAATTTTCAGCATCGAAAATTCCGGGTCGTTACAGCTGGTGTCAGAGCTGAAAGGTTAAGTGAGAACCTTGGCTCTGGTGGGATTTCTCATTAAGGATAGGGTCAATGGTACCCTAGAATGAGTTGAGTGTGTGTGTGTGTGTCTATATATATATATATATATATATATATATATATATATATTTATATATATAAGAGCGTACTTGTTATTTTCATACATAAAAATTTTCAACGATTTTATATAAGCTTATATTTTAATATATAAAGAAATAATATTTCTAATATTTAGTTAATTGGTTTTTAAATCATTGGAATTAAATAGAATTTCAACTGCAATTGTTGAAAATTGATTTTAAAGGTTGAATTCGGGTAATAAATTGGTTTTTGAAAGATTAAATTGATTTAAAATGAAATTCTAGAATTTGAACTCAGAAATTAAATTTTTTAAATTTTTTAAATAAAGGTAAATTTGGTTTAAAGGTTAAACCAACATTTGAGAATTTAGCTCGAATTTATATAATTCGGGATGGTTTAAATTTGAAATTTGAATTGAATTCGTTCAAATCGAATCTGATTTGAATTAATTGGATTTGTGATTGAAGATGTATAAGTTTAAAATTTTAAATGGGAAATTTGAATTGGATTGATTTGAAATTGAAGTGGGTTCAATTGATAATAGTCCAAATTGACTGGAATAATTTGGAATTGTAATTAAGGTTGAGTAGGTTTAAAATCAAATGGAATTGATTTGAATTTGGAAAGAAATCAAGATTAATTCAACTTGAATTGGGGTTAAATCAATTTCAATGGAAATTGAAGTTATTCAAATTGGAATTGAGTCAATTTAAATGGAAGTGGAAATTTAAATTGAATTGATGGGGAAGTGAACAGTTTTGACTCTGGACTATTTTCAATATAAATTGTTTTAATATAAACTCATTTTTCCAAGCTATTTAATATATACAACCTTTCTTTTTGAAGCCAAATTATTTTATATTTATTTTACAATTATTTTTGAAACTATTTAACAATTTTTCAACTGTTTTATAAACTAATTACTATTTTTCAACTATTTTACAAATTAATTACTATTTTACAACTATTTTGCAATTATTATAATTATTTAACAATTTTCCAATTATTTTACAATTACTTAACTATTTTATAGCTATGTTACAAACTAATAATTATTTTTCAAATACTTATCTATTTTTAAAATTTTCAAGCTATTTACTAAATATAAACTGGTCAGAGTTCAAACTGTTATTGATTAAATACCCAACCGAGGTAAGAATTGAAGTGATAATCCAAATGGGGACTAAGGCAATTGTGATTATGTGGATAGAAATCAAAGGAAATGTGAATAGAAAGAGAAATTTATTTAGTTGATAATCAATGAAGATAAATACGTAGGATGTACGTATATTATTCTATTCGCATAGTGATTTGATCCAGATTCGAGCATAGAATTTTGAGATAGTTATATCGATCCGAGTTGGGATTTTTCACTCGATTTTCGACGGCGAACCTGGATATGGATTGTTGATTGGTTATGGATATTCTCTATCACAGTTATGGCCATGCAAGGAGAATGACGGTTTCTGATCAAGAAGCCAGATCTGAGTCCGCACTAGGAAGTCGGGTGGACGATACTAGTTCGGAAGTGAAATTATGTGATCGAGTGAGCGATCAGATTGGTATAACGTACGGATGATAAGTGTACATCGTACGGCTTTGAATGAAATTGATGTTGAAAATTTGTGAATAAGAAATGTGGAATGATTCCTTTTGAAATGAAAGTATATTTTGTGAAATATACAATGGATAAATGTGAAAGTTGGATATTTTTATGATGATATAATAAAAAAAGAGTAATCAAATTTGAATATTTGATTTTGAATAAACAAAGTTATATATCTTTGTTATATAAGATAAATCTCCCCTTGTTGAATCTATTGCCAGAAGAAAAGGATTTTGAAGGTGTTTGAAGTATAAAAGAAGTTTTATACAAGTTTGAAATGATCCAAAGTTTTAAAAAAAATTATATATATATATATATATATATATATAAAGGATCTTATGAGAATTTTCGAAAAAGATTTTGGGAACCTTTGGATTTGGAAAGGCTTTTGATTTTTGGGTAAAATCAATATTGGAATTTGGAAAGCCTAGTTTGGGAATTATCGATTTTGGGATAATCGACTTTGAGAAAAGGAGATTTATATAAGATTCATACTAGGTGTATGATTTGAAAGATACTATACGTGTATAGTATAAAGTGTTTTGATAATGGCTCTGGGGAAAAAGGCACTCCCTTGAAATGAACTTCTCAGGAGTGCCATGGGTTGGTACTGCCTTGAACCCTAAGGGGAGGGGGATTCTAAAGTTGATCTTGTGAGGAGTCCGGACAAAACTAGTTCCTGAGGATTATGATTAGTGTGTAGCGAAAGTCGAGGGCGCTAATGCCTACAGAGGCATTTGGGTTATGCTGTAACGACAGTGTAACTCGATGTCACTGCGATCTACTGCAGACCATACCGAAAGTCGTGTATGATGCTGAGAGCCAACAGTCTGCGTTTGATTTTATATCGGTAGACTGCGACCAATGCTAACATAGCGAAAGACTTGTGTGCCGCTGAGAGCCAACAGTCTACTTTTGATTTTACATCGGTAGACTGCGACCTATGTGGGAGTGGAGAAGTTTCATTTTTAACAGCGAAAATCGAGGGCGCTGATGCCTACAATTACATGGACTTTTGCTGCGATGGAAACGTAACCCTGGAATGTAACTGCGATCTGTTGTGGGTTCCATGTCGTAATCGAGGGGTGTGGAGTGCCTACAGTTATATGGACTTTTGCTGCGATGGCAACATAACCCTGGAATGTAACTGCGATGGATGGGGGTGATGATTTCCAGAGCATTCTCACCAATGATATTTCCTCTATTTTCAAAAACTATTTTCTATATTTTCAATAAAATTATTTTCCCAAGTATTTTCACTGGATGTTGAAAATGGGTCTGCTAAGTACTTATAGATTTTCAGTCCTATGCCTGATCAACGTATGACTGAATTTCTATGAGAACAAGGATGGATTGGTTAAGACATCGAGTTATAAGAAGTATTTTTATAAAAAGCTATTTTAATAGTATTATGTGAGTTTAAAAGTATTTCTAAAATTTTAAAATAGAAATGTTGGAATTTTGGAAAACGAAAGAAAATCCAAACCGGAATTATGAAAAAAAAGAATAAAATGGAATTGGATTATAATAGAAATGATTTGAGTTACAAATAAAATCCAATCCGAGTATAAATGAGTTAAATATGCACTTGGATGTTATTTTTATAAATTGAGAATGTGAATTAAAATTAAAATTAAAATGGATGGGCTAACTGAATTAAATGGAATTTGATTAAATGAGAATCAAATAAAAGTGAACTTAAGTTTGATGTGTTGGAATAAATTAAATTAAATTAACTTAAGTTTAAAATTTATGGAAGCTTGGCTTCAAATAAAGGTGAAAGCCCATTAAATAAAAGCTTGGGATGAATTAATTTGGAAATGGCTAGTAGTATACAAGAATGGAATGTGTCGAGCTAAATAAAATGGTTATGAATGAATTAAGATGGGAGGAATTAAATATAAATTGAGTCGAAATCAATTTAAATTGGTGATAAAACTTAAGTAATTATTTATTCACATGGATATCATCAAATTGCATAGAATGAATCGTCGTTTGATGTAAACGAAGGTAATTAAAATTCTATGAGTTGATAGAGATTAAATAAATTGATTTTAAGATCAACAGAATTGAATATGAGCTTGTTTGGATTAAAATAAATTGAATGTAAGAAATTGAGTTTTAAACCATTAAAATTTAATGAAATGGCACATGAATTGGTTGAAATCAATTGAATTAGCTTTAAAATCATATAAATCACTTATGGAAAGTGTTTGGTGCATGTTGCTTATGAAATGCATGTGTTTAGCTATTGAAAGTAAGTGAAATGTTAATAAATTTCATATATTTAGTACTTACATGTTTGAATTGAGTAAGTACAAGTACTGGGAAGCCGTTTGGCTGGATTTGGTTGCGCTAATTGCTGAAATAATAAGCTGCTTGCTTAAAATGCTAAATAAAGGTATGCCTACGCAATAAAAATAGGAAATATAAACTGTTTTTGTTTTTCCGACAGTGTGGGTCGATGTATATATATTTATATCTCTTGTCAAAATGTAAAAGCTCCTCCGTACAAAGGAGACTCTGCCAAAATTTTCTAGAAATTTTGGGAGTTAGAAAATTTTAAAAAAATTTTTGTTAGCGACAAAACGATTTCAAATTTGAAATTGAAATAAATTAGAGGATGAAACTAATTTAAAATAATGATATGAATCAGTTATAAATGAAAGATAAAATTCAATATTCAGAGTTGAAGATAAATTGAATTCATATGGAAATGGGAAAAATAATTTGAATAATAGTAGATATGAAAACTTCTGTAAGGAAATGTATAAAATGATTTTAAATGCTATGATTGGATATTATTGCTAAGTGGGATATGCAGGTATTATAAAGGGAAAGGAAATTTGGTTTTGATTTCAGAAGATGAATTTGAATTGCTCGACAAAAAGGTATGTGTCCAAATATCTGTATGAAATTTGATTGGGTTTTTCATCTAGCCACTTAGCCTTTTGTTTTCTTTTGGAATTTGGGAGCCCTTAGAGGCATTTTGTAGTTGTACCAAGCTAGCCGCACAAAGGAGACGCTGGCGAAATTTTTCGAAAATTTAGAGAGTTAGAAATTTTTTGAGAAAGTTTTGATAATCTAAAATTTGGATTTAAATTTAAACTTGAATAAGTGGAGTAAGTAATGTTGTTGGAAACTATGGAAGGTTTTGGAAAGTTGATTGAAGTAATAGTGGATCTTTAATAAAAGATATGTTATGGAAAGTTGATAAAACTGTTTGGTTTTGGAAAAAAAGTAACTGGTAATGGAACATTCTTCTTAACTAGCAATTTCGGGGACGAAATTCTTTTAAGGGGAGAGGAATGTGACGACCCGGAATTTTTGAGCATTTGGAATTTTTGAGCATTTATCGAGATAATTTGAATTTTAAATTTAAAATATATATTTATATCCTCGTCACATTCAGTTGAAATTATTTCACTTCATCACTTTTTCTTTCCAATTCAAAACCACTGTAGCCAACCTTCTCGTGCACGACACCTTTCTTTCTAATCCACGTCCTTTCTCTCATTTCACAACCAAGCCTTTCATTCAAAGATTCAAAGGAAAAAATAAAAATAAAATACTGCTTTGAAAACAATGACCGATACCTCAGTGAAATTTCTATCTCTACGTATGATAAAAGAAAACGAATAAATGGCCAAACCCCTCTTCATCTTCGTCCTCCTCAAACTCGAGCCGCTCGAATAGATAGGGTCTTCCCCAAATCAAAATCAATAAATCGAAGTTTCCCAGCAAAGTAGTAAATCGATCTCTCCTTCAATGATTAATCCTTGGCCGAGCATCAAGATTAGGGCTTCGATGTAATGGTGGCGAATCTGAGTCGCCGTGTGCTTGTGAGGGTCATTGGAAGGAAGAGTTGTCGGCATGACGTTAAGTTCGAGAAGTTGTAGTCGCATTGTCAACTGGGTTCTTGCGAAGGTGCGGAGGCTCGCGCGAACACTAGGGAGGCAAGGTTGTGATGCTGGAGTGGATGCGGAGGCGGGTTGCGAGTATGTCTGGTGGAAGGGGGGTTTTGCTTTGGCAGATGAGATTCTTTCGAGGTTGCAGGTATTGTTTGTGATTAATTCAATTAAATTAAATGTTTGAATTTATGTTGTTAATAAAAAAAATGAATGAAAAAAATGAAAAAAAATATTACAGTAAGTTACAACCAGTTCTGTTCTTCATTTAATTTAATTTAATATATACACATATTTATATATATGAATTAGAAAGAAAAATTTATACAATAAGGTATAATTCTGTAAATTGATATACATTTAGTTAGATAGTTAAATTTTTAAATTGAGGATTAGTGGGTTAAAAAGAATTTTTTTAAAAAGCTAAGATATTAGTTAATTAAATTTAAATGAAATTGATTGTTCGATCATTTAAAATATTAATAAATCGTATAACTGTTCATACAAGGTTAAAATCTGAATGGAAACAAGTCGAGATTGGATTTGGATTGCAAAATCAAAGGTGAGTTAATCTCACTCTTCTAGATTTTTATTTAAATTTAAATGGTTTTGATGTGCTATATTATATATAGTAGTATATAGTATATATTGGGTGATTAATTTCCTGCATTGTATAGCGGATGAGACCCTATGCACCGCATAATAGCGGATGATATTATATAAATCCCAAATACCACGATATTCCACCTCGAAGTTGAATTGGTATTGTGCTAACATCTGTGGATGCAGGGAAACAGGTTGGAAAAATCCAATTGCATTCCTCAAAATTATTTAGATCATTTAATATTATGTGTTATGAATGTTTGATATGCTATGATGAATTATATTCATAATTGGAATATTGGATACCATGGTTTGATTGGATATTTCGGTACACTGAGTTATCAAATATATAGAATTGGATTTTTGAAAAGAAAATATAAGAAGGAATTGGAAAGAAATGAAAGTGATTTTAATAAAAAAACTGAAGTTAAAGTGTAAGGTAGATATTTAAAATAAGTTTTAAATCAAAAATAATCTGGAATTCAAGTTAGTGAATCTCGGTTTTTAAACAAATAAAGTTTTTAAATCTAAATTGTTTTAACAACTTGAATGTTAAAGTGCATTTTTAAATTGATTTGAATTTAAAAATTAATTTGGTTTTAAATTCCTTTAAACTTCTATTTTAAAATGAGTAATTAGTTTATTTAATGAAGTAAATAAAAAGGTAGTTAATTACTGGTTGAGATTAATCAATAGTGATTAATATTTGTGGTTTAAGTAATGATTAATTACTTAATGTAATTAATTTAGATTAGGATAAATTAAAATGTAATTAGAAATCATTAATTTATATAATTAATGATGTAATTAAAGGATGATTAATTAAGATTGATTAATCAATAAAAGTGATTTATGAGAAATTAGTTGATATAAGTAATTAAGGATTAATGTAATTAATTATAGTTAATTAATGTGTGAAGTAATAAAAAAAATTATTACTATTTTGGTTAAGAATAATTAATGTGTAATTAACTACAGATAATTACTTGAATGTAATTGAAGGATAATTAATCTAGGGTGATTAATTGAGATGGATAATTAAGGGATGATTAATTAATTGATTTGAAATTAATTAATGACAAGTGTAGGAATCTAAGTGATTGAGGTTAGAAATTCAATTAGAATTAATTAAATTAATTTCCGTAGTGACCAAGCTTTGCTTATGGATGATTGAATGGTACTGGATGCTTTGAATGAGTTGATATCTCTGATATGAAATGTTGTGTATTTCATTTGGATAAATTAGGTTAGGACGACACGAGACTCGAAGAGACCGGGGTCGGGTATAATACCCGAAACCACTTCGAATTTTTATAGATTGACATGTGAAACCAATAGGCTGGAATGAAATGATTTAAGTGAATTGGACTATTTGATCTAAATTTTGGTACTTGGAAAGTTGATGTGTGAAATAAGTAATGTCTATAGCAAATTGTGAATTTGTAAATTGATACGAGTTATCCCGAGGTTTTATATAAGTTGTATGCTTTATATTCCATGCACTACTACAAAACAGGCCATTTGCATTGGTTGTTTACCCCCTTTTGCATCTGTTCAATAACCGATACATATGCAACCGATGCAACAGGCCTAACACTTTTGCATCAGTTCTGAAACCGATGCGAAAAGGTGCTTTTTGCATCGGTTGTTACTAACAACTAATGCAAAATATAATTGTTGGTTGCTTGAACACAACCCCCATGTTGCATCGGTTGTAATGAAAACCGATGCAACAAAGTATCTTGTTGCATCAGTTTTTTATAACAACCGATGCAAACTAATCCCTCTATTGCATCAGTTTTTTATAACAACCGATGCAGACTAATCCCCCATGTTGCATCGGTTCTAATGAAAACCGATGCAACAAAGTATCTTGTTGCATCGGTATTTTATAACAACCGATGCAAACTAATCCCTCTATTGAATCAGCTATTTATACCTGATGCAAAAAAGCCATTCTCAGAAACCATTATTACAACACTCAAATAGAATGTATATATATTATTGATTATAACAAACAATTATTGCATGCAATATTACAATCATTCAAAATAAAATTTGATGGCAAATACATAATCAGATTTAATAATTCGACAAAAGAATGAAAAACATAAATAAATTCCACAGTACATAATCAAACAGTCAGTAGTAAAAAATAAATGCAGCGTGTTATATGTAGATACACAAAAATACATATATACAGAGAAGAGAATGTATCGTTGACAGCGGATAAATTAAGCAGAAGATGGTCTTTAAATGCACAAACCTTCATCCTATTTTGTACTTGAACTACCTGAAGTTGAGCTGTGCAATCTGCATATGCATATGATCCTGCAGAATACAAACATTCAATGCATAACATAGGCATCCTGGACAAGTACAAATATAAGTTAGATGTGTAAACATTACTAATTTTCAAGTCTTTTGTTTATTATTTTTTATTCGTACGCAATGAATCAACATAGACAGACTGAATCTAACTATATTGGTATAAAAAACCAAAACATAATACAACTATAATCATCACCGATTCAATTTTGTATGCCTTTCATTCAGAAAATAAACTTCCACACATATCTACTATTATGAGTGATTAAAATCAATTATTTTATATTTAACTAGGGAAAAAACTTTGTTATTAAATATGAAAAAATTAACACAGGATAAATAACGATTCGAAGATCAAACAACGGGTAATGGTGAATCTGTATATATGCATTGTGACTTTTAGCGTAGATGCTTCTTAATATGTGCAGGGAATACTGTTAGATTAATGGTGCTTTATAAAATCAATTGCATGGCAATACAGACACCAAATGTAAGGAAATGAAAATAACAGCTACTTATTTACCTACATTTGCTACAATATTGAATTGTACAGGCTGTCCACGTACAATAGGATCAGGGCGAATCTATATTCCACTTATCTTAACAGGATAATTTGCTTTCTTACCTGCATCATAGGATATTAGCAATCATAAAAAAATTCATCATTAAGGGCCTATTAGCATTTGAATAGTAAACGGCTGTTAATGCAACTAAGTTAAGGAACATTTGAAAAATGCACCTTTACTGATTAACATTTCAAAATAAAAAGAAAACATATTATAATAGAGTTGAAATGAAAATTCCTAACATATTATGTTAGATGGGTTTACTCATGCTAGTTTCCAGCCTGATCCGGGTGTTACTTTGTTGTAATGCTCAGGTCAGACCGAGTATTACAGATTTTCAGGTAAGGACGTTCTGGAGCTCAGGAGGCGAGCCGGATGGCAAGAACGTATGGAGTGTTTCCGCTGTATTATATTGTTGTATATCTGAGACATGATGATTGTGTATATCCAGTGTCTGTATATATGTATCACTCAGATATATTAAAGTGAAATTTGACAAGTACAGTTTTCCTTCGTATAACAGTTATTATTTTTTATTATATTTTATCCGATGCGAATGTGAGATGTTGGTGATTCTGTTCTTCTTATTCTTCTATCTCTTTCTTATTTTTCCTAACTATTTGGAATTTTCGGAATCGAAAATTTCAGCTCGTTACATATAACATCATGAAATATCATATCACAGGCATATATAAATTATTATCATATCATCACTACAAATCACATGCTATCATTTCATGATTATATAAGTAAGAAATGTCTAGAGTGAATAACTCACCTTCTAAAGCTAGAGATCAAATTCAAACACAAATCCAAACTCCATAAAGCACGAAAAGGCACGACTAGATTCAGGTGGATGGAGAGCCAAGATCCAGATCTTGCAACAAATTAAAATACAACACACATAAACATAAATTCAACACAAGAATTTAAATCAAATCAATGAACAATACATGAATCAAATGAAACAAAGAATAGTTTAACCAGTCAAGTGGGCTCGACCACCTTCATACATGGCTAGACCATCATCACATGGCTCGGCCATGATTGTTTTCGGAGCACCTAGTCTCGACCAAGGCAAGAAAAGGCACGGCTATGGTGTAGAAAATGGAAGGCAAAGCAAGTAAAGGCATTAGGAAGGCTAAAGGTCAAGGCAACATGAGTTTTGGGTTCAAGTGGGTTCGACCCTATGCAACATGGCTTGGTCTGGTTCAAGGCAAGGGTTAGGTCTGGGTTATTAGGTAGTACGACCAGTGGTCATGTAAGTCACGACAAGGGGCTGGAGGAGGAGTAGGTAGCAGAGGCCGAGGCAAACAATAGGAAGGTGATGAAGTAGAGGAGAATGGCTAGGGTTTGTATCAAGTTTTGGTGTTGTTGTTTGGATCTAGGGTCACGGCAAGGCATGGTCAGATAATGGTGAGGGGTTGCTGGCCATGGAAGGTGGTGCTGGAGGAGGTGATAGTTGGCTAGGGGTTGATGGTAGAGGCCGAGCAAAGTGTAGAAGAGAAAGAAAGAGCAAAAGAAAAGGAGAATAAATGAAAAGGAGGAAGCCATGGAACTTACTGTATTTTTTTCTTCAGGAACCAAATGAGAAATGAGATGGGATGAGAAACTTTTTTTGCATGTGAATTACAAAATAGGTGGCAGCTAGGGTTAGAGAGTGAATGGCTAAGAAAGTGTAAAGGCTAGAAAAGGAAAAGGCTTACTTGATTTCCAAGAAAAGGAACCGAAGACTCTTTGAATTTCCAATCCAAAAATCAAATAAAAATCAAATAAAAATCACATTAAAATGTCCAAACAAAATAGAAAATAGAAATGAAGTAGAAAAATATAGAATAGGAAATAAACAGAAAAATACGGAAAATAATCGCGTGCAAAACACTAAAAGTTATCAAATTTAAAAAGTATAAAACAGAATTTTATGAAACGAAAAGCAGCACGAATATCAGAATTAAATATAGTTCCAAAGAAAAAGAATAGAATTCAAAAATTCAAATTTAAAATTTTCAACTGTGGTCAAACTTTTACTTTCAATTGACCAAAATATAAAATTTTCTGAAAATATTTATTTTATTGTATTTGGAAAATAATTTATAAACAAAATCCAAAATTACATTGGAAAATCCTAAAATTTCAATTCTTAAATAATTAAAATCAAAGTTTTCAAAATAAATTGAATTAAAAATATTTATTAAAATTTTTGGTTTGTTGCACTCTTCCCCACTTAAAACTTTTCGTCCTCGAAAAGGAACGGGACACGAAACATGGAAAGGTAAGATAGAAAAGCAAATAGTACCTGAGACAAACAATTTCGGATTCGAAGCATGCATGCTCTCCTCCATCTCCCAGGTGCAACCCGATCATCCGTACTCCACCGCACTTTGACCAGGTTGATAGATTTCCTTCTCAGCTGCTTCGTACCTCTATCGACAATACGAAGTGGCTTCCTCTCGACAGTAAGGTTAGGCTCATTATCCAAACTCTTGAGATCAGAAGGCTGGACAATCAAAGATGGATCATGCAGACATCGACGCAGATGCAAAACGTGGAATACATTATGTACTCCAGAAAATTTCTCAGGCAAATCCAAACAATAAGCTAAAGAACCAATCCTTTCTGAGATACGGAAAGGAGCAACAAACCTAGGAGCAAGCTTCCCTCTACGACCAAACCGACTTACATTCCTCAAGGGAGAGACCTTAAGGAAAACCAAATCACCAACAGATAACTCTAAACTCCTCCTACTCCGATTAGCATACTTCTTCTGCCAATCCTAAGCAATCCTCATCTTCCTCTTAATCTCCTCAACCTTCTCAGAAGCCTCCAAAATCACATCAGGACCAAGAACCAAATGATTATCGGATTCAATCCATCAAGATGGAGATTACCGAAAACCAAGGAGCAAGTGAGGAAGTAAGCTTATGCTTCAACTCATTGAATGCAGGTTTACATTTATCACTCCATATTAACATAGCATTCCTACTAGTCAAAGCTGTGAGAGGTGCAGAAATCCGAGCAAAATTCTCAATGAATCTCCGATAATAATCGGCAAGGCCCAGAAAACTGCGAATATCAGATGGAGTCCTAGGGGTTTCCCAATCCTGGCACAAAATAGGGAGAAATAAGGACCATAGAAAAGATAGAATGATCAAATTAGAGAAAGAGAAGAAAAAAAGACTTACATTGATCGCAGCGATCTTGACTGGATCAACAGAAACTCCACTACTAGAAATAATATGCCCGAGAAATCGGACTTCATCCTTCCATAAATGGCATTTCGAGAATTTAGCTTTCAACTAATGACTCCTAAGAGTCACCAGAACAAAGCTCCAATAGGATTTATGCTCTTTCTCAGACTTGGAGAATACAAGAATATCATCAACGAAGACTAGAACAAGTTTGTTAACCACATCACAAAAAACATGATTCATAAAATCAACAAAGAAAGCAGGAGCGTTAACCAAATCAAAAGGCATGACTAACCATTCATAAAAACCATTCTCAGTAAGGAAAGAAGTATTGGGAATACTTTCCTCAGCAACTCTGAGCTAGTGAAAACCTATGGCAAGATCAAGCTAAGAGAAAAAAGTAGCTCCATGGAGCTGATCAAACATATCATTGATGCAAGGCATAGGTTATCTATTCCTCATAGTGAGCTTGTTCAGCTCCCTATAATCAACACACATCCTCAAAGAACCATCAGACTTAGTGACAAAAACCACTGTTGCTCCCCATTCGAAATGGCTAGGTTTGATCAGACCCTTGGAAAACAAGTCCTCAATTTTCTTCCTAAACTAAACCTTCTCACGGAGTGCCATTCTTCTAGGAGGAAGAACCACAGGTCGAGCTCCAGGAATAAGATCGATACAGAATTCAATTTCCAGCTTAGGAGGTAAAGAAGTGATTTCACCAAATACATCGTGATAGAGTCTGACCATAAGAGTAGAATCAAAATCATCCAGAGAAGAGTCCAGAGAATAAATAAAACTTCCAGTATAATCCTGAGGCATGCAACACTGAATCACCAAAAAATTACCAAAAACATCAACAAGAGAGACAGTTCGGGAATTACAAGAGATAACAGTATCATGCCTCTTCAGCTAATTATCCTTAATTAATAGATCAAAAGGATCAAAACCCAGAACATAGAAATCACCAGAAAACCGATAGCTGGAATGGAAAAATTTCACATTTCTACAAATCCTACTAAGGTTCACAGAACCGCCAATAGGAATTGAAACACACAGAGGCTTAGAAGCAAACTCGTGCAAGAGAAGATGCTCAAATTTAGTACAAAGATCCACAGAAATAAAGCTATGGGAAGCTCCAGTATCAAAGAGAACACGAACAGGCAAATAAAATAGAGAAAAAGTGCACTGAAGTGTACCTTGGTTGTCACTAGGAGCAAGAGCAGGAACATGTGCAGGTGGTGGAGCTGGTGAAGATGCCGAGGTAATAGCAAAAATACGAGAAGACTTGCACTTTTGCTGAGTAGAGAAATCCTTCTTGAAATGGCCAGGCTGTAGACAAATGTGGCAGAGATCAGGCCTAGTCAACTAATCTGAAGGAGGAATAGCAACACCAAGTAAAGTAGGACAGCTATTAGCAAAGTGTCCCTTCTGATTACATCTGAAACAAGTAATGGCAGATAGGTCAATAGACTGCCTCTGCGAAGAAGATGATCCCAACCCTGGAGTCTTGTTCTGATTCCTCTTCTGATGGTAAAAGTTGGCTTCTTCTTCCTAGGATTACCAAAAAAGGCTGAGATGAAGCAGAATGAGCAGTTGGAGGATCCTTAGAAGTAGGATTCTCATATCTAATCGCCATGTCCATCAGAGTGGTGAAAGGGCTATGCACATGAGCGATGAGACGGTCATAGTACTCCGGGTGGGCACCAGCAATGAACTTCTCATTCTTCTTGAGAGGAGTGTCAATCAGATTAGGGCCAAACCTATAAAGTTCATTAAACTTCCTCTCATACTCAGCAAAAGACATATCACCCTGTTTGAGATCCATAGATTCCTGATACGGCTGAGACTTCCCTGCTTCGGGCATCCATTTCACAACAAAAGAATCCCTAAAGCACGATAAAGAAATATAAGACATGTTTCCAAAAGAGACACTGAACCAAATTCAAAACAAGTGGAGATGATACCTAAACTATCCCATGAAATGTCAGCCTTAGCGGTGTGAGATGTGGCAGACTCCCACCAATCCAAAGCTGCTCCCTTCAACTGCCATGCTGCCAACTGACGCTGCTGGGAATTAGTGATCTCAAGGCCGAGAAAATCCTCTCCAAATCCTTCAACCACTGTGGAGCCTCAATAATGCTCTCAGATCCGGTAAACTTGGTTCCACCAAGTTCAGTGTATTCCTTACAAAGTTTAGTGAATCTAACTGGTGCAGTAGGCTCAAGAGCTGGGGCAACACCACGTCCCCAACCTCTGGCATTCCTATGACTCATACTGAAAATCAAGAATAATTTAAGGACAGAGGTAATTAAGAAACAAAGACAAGATTAGATAAGATAAGAATCATTGAGAATAGAATATCCCGAACAAAGAAATTACTAACAAGATGGATAAGGAAAAGAAGGAAGTTAAGAAAAATTTGATTCCAAAACAAGAAAAGTTTTATATCAAAATACTCCTTTAAAATTCTTTGAAAGTCATTAGAAAGTCATTTTATACTTTAAAATACGTTCTCTCACAAGGAAATGATTCTATGTAACGACCCGGTATTTTCAACCATTCGCATCCGCACATGTCGGACTTGAATTGTTCAAAATACCGCGTTGTAAATAAAATTTGGCAAATCTTAGAATATACAATAAATACATAATCACAGAATCACAGACATGGAAATCAGAATACTCGCAGCGGAATTAAAATAACTTAGTGGTTCATGAAGCCACTATCAATAGCCTCAAAATAGGAAATTTTTACATAGTTTTTAAAACCAAATATATTGTGAATCAACCACGGAAAATCTCAATATTCAATTATCTCGAATTACATATGCTAAGATAAAAGACTGAATAGAAAGTAGAAAGCAGGTTGAAAGAGATGATCTTCAACAGTCCTAGCTCCGGGAAATGAAGTCCGAACCGATACCCAGGCTGACCCGAGCATAAAATAAAACAAAAACACCTGAGTCAGGACACACATGCTTATACAGTGTAAGCTAATTCAAGTGAATTGTAATATAAAGGCAAGTAACTTGAAGGATGCTTGGGACCTCCCATTATCTAAGGATCCATTAAACTATTTATTATGCAGTAATATTTCACTATTATAATAGTGTCTATTTGTAAAGTAAACTTACTTTTAAATAGCGTTAAGGGGTTACCCATATAGCCCTTAACACGTAATATATTCCCATAGTCTATACAGTACCGTAATCTCCCCCGTACTGGGCGTCGTCAGAGGGCACTCCATAGGTATGGTACAAAACCGAAATCGTATAAGGCTCGCTAGGGTAGGTGACACAGCACAACTAGGCAATGCCAGGGTAGATATACCAATTACGCATCCGGACCGGTGGTAGCGCGTAGCTGCTACAATCGCCAACACTCCCAAATCAAAGGTGCGCACCAAACAATTACAAAAGTAATAGAATGGCATACGAAGAAGTGCGTCCGATAAGAGGTGCTACCTCCTTAGCCCGTCAATCGCTCTTGTTTTAGCCACTTTTTGCCAACTCACGGGAGTCGGGTCCACGTACATACCTCAATAGAACGTCCCCACCATCCTACTTCATTCTGAATCTCCACCACGTACACGGTTGTCAAAGTGGTTTTCGGTATCGACAGAGAGTATGCCCATATCCGATCCCGGTCTCTTTAACAACCAACGTTATTATTACCCGTGGTTAATAAAATCCAAAATAGTCTTATATTTCAATCAAAATACTACCTTTTAAAATTGTTTAAAAGTGAAGTTATTATTCTTAATAAATCCAATATAAATCCCAAAGAATTAGCCTTAGTCCATTTGTATCAACTACAGCACTTGCAAAGTGCGGAAATATCCTTTACAACAGATTTGAGTAAATCAAATTTTAGACCTCAATATAATTTCAGCAAAATTTTAAACCTTTATTTAAACAAATTTGACTTATAAAATCATAATTTCCGCCTTTAAATAGTCATTTAATTTACTCAAAAATTTACGATTTTTATAAAGTAAATTTTGCAAATATATATCAAACTTCTTTATAATTTACTTAAAATATCAAGTGCAAAATTTTCTATGAATTTTCTTGACAATTAAGTTTAATTACCGTTTCAAAAATAAACTAAATTTCCAACTAATTTCTTTACTCACCTTTATTTTAAAACCAACCTCCCATTTCTAAATCAAGTTATATTTCAACTTCCATATTTTTCACAAATTTACCTATTTAATTCATAGAAACTTAACCTTTATTAATTTGCTTTATATTCAAGTTATACCAAATCTTCATATTTTATTTCTTAACTTAAATTCCATTTATCTTACAAATCAAAATTTTCAGGATAAATTTATACTTTAAATTTTTAACATTTATTTATTTACATATTCAACTTGTATATATCACTATACTTATAAAAACATTTTTAATCCTATTTTTAAACCAAGTATTATAACATTCTAATTTAAAAATATTTAATAATTCCAGAAAATATATATATATATATATATACATATAACCACGGGTCTGTATAATAATTTCTAACCTAGGTCAAGTGATACGGATAATATATCATTTCAATCCGTAATTTACAAAAAAATCCGGGTTCTATCATTTCAAACGCGCAAACCCAAGTTAAATAATAAATAAATAAATAAATATCGTTCAGGCCTATCATTCAGCCCGTAATGATTCTATTCTATAGGGAACTTGCAGTGTGATAAATAGTAAATACATAAATGGTATAACAACATAATATGACAGTATAGAATATAACTGATGATGAGTAAATTAAACAATGAGGTTTTTAAACATCGTAAATTTATCACAGGCAATTAAAATATAAAGTAAAATCATTCTACAATTTCAGTTGTTAATAATTTATAGATCTATATGTACGTTTGTGGGGTGAGAAATACTCACCTTTATGCTGCTGAAGATTAGACTCAAAACTAGGATAACCACACTGGAAACAGCGTATAGAAAGCACGATCAAATATTGGCAGATGAGACAAATCTATTTTGATCTTGAAACAAGATAAATAAATAAACTGATTACGCGAATTCAATTACGGACAAAGCAAATTTTTAAATAAATCAAAGTTGGAATGAGATTTAAGATAAAAGGATGATTTGACAAAATTTCTCGACCACTTCACTACACAACTCCAACAACACCTCACATACTCGGCACTGACCAGATTCTGGGCACGCAATTATTCAAGCAGTGTAATATTTAGGACATAAAGGCTGTGCTATCATTTTTGTACAGGTGCGCACGCACTTATTTTATTTATTTATTATATTTTTTTCTTTTCTTTTCTAACATTTGTCAGAGCAATATGTGACAAAAGTGGTGCACGAACAAAAATACTTTTTATTATTTTATTTATATATATATATATATATATATATATATATATATATATTAAGTGACATGTACACTTGCATGGCTTGGCCATCACTACATGGAGGCGAGGCAAGGTCAGGAGGGGGTGGCGGAGAGCTTGAGCATGGTGTGGAATAAACAGATGGAAGTAAAGAAAACTAAAGAAAAAGAAAAATAAGAGGAAGGGAAAACATTGGCAGCCATTTACCTGATGTAGTTCGCGCAAGAAGGAAGAAGACCACAATGAGATGCAAATGTTTGATACGTGGGTTTCAAATTTATAGAATGAGTTGCGTTGATTGATAAAAGGAACGCCAAGAAATAATTGAAATTTAAACGTGCTTTATAATTAAAAACTTGCGTTGATTAAAACGCAAGAAAAAGATAAAGTGGGAATGCGCAAATCAGGTCACACAAAATTTTAAGGCAAGAAAGAAACGAAATTTGAACGTGTTTGCATTTCAAGGAAGATGCGTTTTATAATTAAAGGAGTAATTGATTTTTTTTCTTTTAAAACGTCTGAAGCAATTGGAAGATTTTATTCCATATGTACACAAGAGGTAAATGGGAAGTTATACGCTAATGAAAAATGCAATAAGTGAATTTTGAACGGCAGCGAATATGAAATTTGAATGTTATTGAAAGTCAATGGGTTTTAAATAAAATGAAACAAAATTTTTTTGAACGTGTTTCAGTATTCAATCAGGGGAAGAAGGTTTAAAATTTACACAGAAGTAATTGCGTTAAAACGCAAGAAATAATGATAAAGTGGAACCACGCGTTGATTGAGGAAACAAAATGGCAAGAAAGATTTGAGCGAATATTTACAGTGGTATTGATTGCGTGAACTTAGCAAAAGGAAACTGCAAGAAATCTTTGGCAAACATTTTGTACACGTTAAAAATTTATTAGGAAGTAAATGCGTTGATTAAAACGAAAGAAATATTTATAAAATGGGAATGTGGTGAAAATTATTTGCGTACAAGGTTGATTATTTAAATAAAAACTAGTATTGATTGCTTGGAGAAATGGCAGGAAATAATTCACTTTGAAACTGCCAGGAGGAATTTGCGCGTGATATTTGATTTAGGAGATAATTGCGTTTGTTAAAAATGCAAGGAATAAATATGTTTGAACGGGTATTTATTTATCAAGTGAGATGCGAAATTTAAGGAAAAACGAGGCAATAAATCTTTGCTTTGAACGGTAAGGAAATAAGTGCATGATGTTTGCTTTTATGAAGAGGTAAATTGCGTTGATTTATTTACTTAAAACGCATGCAAAATGATAAAGTGAGAAATGCCAATTCAAGGCATGCGAAAATTTTAGGCAAAATTTGCTAGAAAAGGCAAGAGAAATAAATGCACAGATTTCTGTGGGAGAGGCCAGAGGCAAGAAATAACAATTTTGAACGTGTTTTCTAAATAAAAACTTACGTTGATTTGTGAACAATGGCAAGAATTATAATGGGAATGGTTATGAAATTTGTGGCTAACGTTTCTATTAAATCTGGAGAGCAAAAGGAAAGTGGAACGTTTGCATGTGAATTCAGGGTACTATAAATTTGAACGGCTAGTTAATTTCTTCCCCCCTTTGAAATGTCCGGTTATTAACTGATTGAATTTTTTTATTTATATCTGCGGTATGATTTTTTTAAGAATGCGTAATACAGACGCAATAATTCCCACCCAAAATATAACGAAAATAACATATTTAAATTCATACGTTTTCTTATTTATTTGTTACTTATATTAGTATTCATTAAATACATACTATTAATACCAGTAAATTAATCAAAACGGGCACGAACGCACAAATTAAAACGTTCTTTTTAAAAGCTTGTCTATATACTATTTATTTTTAAAATTTACTACTCAATTAAAATATGATTTGCTTGCATTCTTTTGATTCATTTACCATATTCTAAAACTGATGTTTGTAAGTAAAAATATTAATTACATAATTTTAAAAGTTATATAATCCATTTTTTATTAAAAGAACAAAAAATGAAATAAAACGTTTTTACGAATATATTCAGTTATTACAAAAGATTAGGAAGTTAGGATTAAAAATTTAAAACTTCAATTAATGTTAGAATTTAACCAAAATAGGCATTATAGACATTTGTTTATATTTATAAAATTTGGGTGATTAAAAATTCAACCTTTTGTTTTAAAATAAAACCTAAAGTTTAAAAATAAAAGAATAAAATAAGTTCTTAAGAAAAATATAAAAATAAATAAAGAATTTCTTAAATTAATTGAAGTTGGAAATTAGAAATTGTAAACAAAATACAACTGACACTGGAAGATGTCAATTACACTTTTAAAAACATTTTAAAACCAAAATATATACAAAACAAGTTATTTTACTCTTGAAAACATGAATTAGAACATTACATGACCAAATAAAATATTATTTATATAATTTAAAGTAAACAATTTTGTTAAATACAGCAAATTACACACAATAGTTAAAAAGGCATAACTTTCACATTATAAATCAGATTTCAATGAAACAAAAAGTAGTATTCTTAAAATTTTATTTACTTTCAAAATAAAAGATAAAATTCAAATTTTTTAAACTTTTGAATTTTAAAATTTAAAATTCAAAGTTTGACCATATTGACAAAATTCATATTTCCGAAAAATATTCTATTAATTCATGTGTGGAATTCTAATCCACAACAAAATTTATATTTTTAAAAAAAACAAATTATCTAAATTAAATAAATAAAACATTTATTGAAATTTTGGGTTGATACATAGATGGTTTGGATGGCAAGCAAAGTGTATATATGTTTTATTCTTAAATGAAAATGAAAATGAGGAGTTTTGAAATGAGAATTAAATCTTCTTGTACATGATTTGAAAATGAGAAATACACGGCTAGGAAAAAGTTTGTATGGCTAAAGCAAGAAATAAAGAGGCCAAGTATAAAAAAGCAAGAAATCAAGTAATGACCTGATGGATTTAATTAATTTCTTTCCTTTGTATTAACAGTTGTTCTTAATTATAATGAATTTTTAAGTGTTCATTTATTATGTTTGAATCCTCAAATAAATTCATTCAGATAAGTTTCATTCTTTTATATTACCCTATGAATAAAATATGCATTTCCACTTTAACATTCCTTCCTTATTTTATTACAAAGTTTATTTTTCATGGTATTAAATTACCAAAATTTTATCAATTTAATAATTTTTATTATTAAAAATTTATGGGTCATTGCACTCTCCCCCACTCGAAACTTTTCGTCCTCGAAAAGGAAGAAGGTAGGGGAATAGAAACAACCTGAAGGAAAACTAAATTGAAACTTAAAATAGAATCATTACTCTAAACCATACAAATTAAATTTTAAATTAATAATTGATTTCATCTATTTAATTTCACTTAAGTTAAATTTAACTATTTCAAATTTCATTACTTCATCTTCCAATTATCTTAAAATAAAAAAATTTAAAACCATAAGTTTGAAAATCATTTGTTATACTAAAAAATGTGTTCAATAAATTAATTTCTTCTTTATTCATAATTATAATTAAATTTATTCCTCTCAATATATTTTTATCATCTATATTAAATATATTTACACTTATTACAACTGCTTAAATTTATTCTTAGTTCCTTTAACATCATTTTATATAGTAAATTATTCCATTACCCTTTTATTCTATTTACCTCTGTTAATCTTTTTATAACTAGAATTTAAGTGTATTACATTTCATTTCTGTTTCCAAATTAATTTATGACCATTGTTATAGTTCACTTATTTATGTGAGACAAAACCTATGGTTTACAACACCATAAATAAAATCAAAGACTTTTATCTCTTGACAACTAGTTAAATTAATTATAAAATTCTGAAAATTATACTTATATGTATAATATTAGATTTATTCCAAATATAGGAATAAATTTTTCAAAACAAGGATAGGGATTCAAATTTGATGGACTCAAATCAGAGAGAATTTTGATTTAAAGATAAGTTGGAATCAGAAGATTCGATGATTAAATAACAGAATAAGGAACTGGATAAGTTTGTATAAATCACGGACAACCTTAACCGGGTCAACCGTGACTTAAAGAATAAGATCGATGTGGATTTTCTAGGATAAATCTACATTCGATCTAAAGAGATAGAGTTCGGAATAACCAAAGATACTAGCATCTAAACCGAGGATAAATATAAATCTCTGGTGAATCAATGCTAATTGTAAAGGAGTTTCACCCCTTTATTAGAACATTGGCGAAACCGCCAATTCACTATAAAGATCATCCGAAGTGGAGTTACGGGATACTCCAGAATCGAAGGAAGATGGATAGTGAGGGACACGAATGAACTTTGGAACCGTAGGGAACGTTCCAAAATTCTACGGAAATTGAATCAAAAGGAAGAGATTCAAGATCGAATGAAAGTGAATCTATAAATAAAATTTACCATACATGCTAATTTTTGCCTAGAGCCAAAGCTCTGATACCAAATGTAACGACCCGGTATTTTCAACCATTCGCATCCGCACATGTCGGACTTGAACTGTTCAAAATACCGCATTGTAAATAAAATTTGGCAAATCTTAGAATATACAGTAAATACATAATCACAGAATCACAGACATAGAAATCAGAATACTCGCAGCGGAATTAAAATAACTTTGTGGTTCATGAAACCACTATCAATAGTCTCAAAATAAGAAATTTTTACAGAGTCTTTAAAACAAAATATAGTTTGAATCAACCAAAGAAAATTCAATATTTAATTGTCTCGAATTACATATGCTAAGATAAAAGAATGAATAGAAAGTAGACAGCAGCTTGAAAGAGATGATCTTCAACAGTCCTAGCTCCGAGAAATGAAATCTGAACTGATACCGAAGCTGACCCGGGCGTAAAATAAAACATAAACACTCGAGTCAGGACATACATACTTATACAGTGTAAGCTAATTCAAGTGAATTGTAATATAAAGGCAAGTAACTTGAAGGATGCTTGGGACCGCTCATCCTCTAAGGATCCGTTAAACCATTTGCTATGTAGTAATATTTCGCTATTATAATAGTGTCTATTTGTAAAGTAAACTTACTTTTAAATAGCGTTAAGGGGTTACCCATATAGCCCTTAACACATAATATATTCGCATTGTCCATACACTACCATAATCTCCCCCGTACTTGGCGTCATCAGAGGGCACTCCATAGGTATGGTACAAAATCAAAATCGTATAAGGCTCGCTAGGGTAGGTGACAAGGCACAACTAGGCAATGCCAGGGTAGATATATCAATTACACATCCGCACCGGTGGTAGCGCGTAGCTGCTACTGCCGCCCACCTCGAACAACACTCCCAAATCAAAGGTGCGCACCAAATAATTACAAAAGTAATAGAATGGCATACGAAGAAGTGCGTCCGATAAGAGGTGCTACCTCCTTAGCCCGTCAATCGCTCCTGTTTTAGCCATCTTATGCCAACTCACGGGAGTCGGGTCCACGTACATACCTCAATAGAACGTCCCCACCATCCTCCTTCATTCTGGAATCTCCACCGCGTACACGGTTATCAAAGTGGTTTTCGATATCGACAGAGAGTATGCCCATATCCGATCCCGGTCTCTTTAACAAACAACATTATTATTACCCGTGGTTAACAAAATCCAAAATAGTTTTACATTCCAATCAAAATACTACCTTTTAAAACTATTTAAAAGTGAAGTTATTATTCTTACTAAATCCAATATAAATCCAAAGATTTAGCCTTAGTCCATTTGTATCAACTACTGCACTTGCAAAGTGTGGAAATATCCTTTACAACAGATTTGAGTAAATCAAATTTTAGACTTCAATATAATTTCAGCAAAATTTTAAACCTTTATTTAAACAAATTTGACTTATAAAATCATAATTTCCACCTTTATATAGTCATTTAATTTACTCAAAAATTTATGATTTTTGTAAAGTAAATTTTGCAAATATATATCTAACTTCTTTATACTTTACTTGAAAAAATCAAGTGCAAAATTTTCTATGAATTTTCTTGACAATTAAGTTTAATTACTATTTCAAAAATAAACTAAATTTCCAATTATTTCTTTACTTACCTTTATTTTAGAAACAACCTCCCATTTCTAAATCAAGTTATATTTCAACTTCCATATTTTTCACAAATTTACCTATTTAATTCATAGAAACTTAACCTTTATTAATTTGCTTTATATTCAAGTTATACCAAATCTTCATATTTTATTTCTTAACTTAAATTCCATTTATCTTACAAATCAAAATTTTCAAGATAAATTTATACTTTAAATTTTTAACATTTATTTATTTACATATTCAACTTGTATAATACCGCTATACTTATAAAAACATTTTTAATCCCATTTTTAAACCAAATATTATAACATTCTAATTTAAAAATATTTAATAATTCCAGAAAATATATATATATATATATATAACACTACGGGTCTGTATAATAATTTCTAACATAGGTCAAGTGATACGGATAATATATCGTTTCAATCCGTAATTTACAAAAAAAACCGAGTTCTATCATTTCAAACCCGCAATCCCAAGTTAAATAATAAACAAATAAACAAATAAATAAATATCGTTCGGGCCTATCATTCAGCCCGTAATGATTCTATTCTACAGGGAACTTGCAGTATGATAAACAGTAAATACATAAACGGTATAACAACATAATATAACAGTATAGAATATAACTGATGATGGGTAAATTTAAGAACGAGGTTTTTAAACATCATAAATTTATCATAGGCAATTCAAATATAAAATAAAATCATTCTACAATTTCACTTGTTAATAATTTACAGATCTATAAGTACGTTTGTGGGGTGAGAAATACTCACCTCTATGCTGCTGAAGATTAGACTCAAAACTAGGATAACCACACTGCAAACAGCGTATAGGAAGCACGATCAAATATTGGAAGATGAGACAAACCTATTTCGATCTTGAAACAAGATAAATAAATAAACTGAGTATGCGAATTCAAATACGGACAAAGAATTTTTTTAAATAAATCAAAATTGGAACGAGATTTAAGATAAAAGGATGATTTGACAAAATTGCTCGACCACTTCACCACACAACTCCAACTACACCTCACATGCTCGGCACTGACCTGATTCTAAACACGCAAGTATTCAAACAGTGGAATATTTTAGACATAAAGTCTGTGCTATCATTTTGTACAGGTGCGCATGCACTTATTTTATTTATTTATTATATTTTTTTCTTTTCTTTTCTAACATTTGTCAGAGCAATATGTGGCAAAAGTGGTGCATGAACAAAAATACTTTTTTTATTTATATATATATATATATATATATATATATATATATTAAGTGACATGTCCACTTGCATGGCTTGGCCATCACTACATGGAGGCGAGGCAAGGTCAGGAGGTGGTGACGGAGTGGTTGAGCATGGTGTGGAATAAACAGATGGAAGTAAAGAAAACTAAAGAAAAAGAAAAATAAGAGGAAGAGAAAACATTGGCAGCCATTTTCCTGATGTAGTTCGCGCAAGAAGGAAGAAGACCACAATGAGATGCAAATGTTTGATGCGTGGATTTGGAATTTATAGAATGAGTTGCATTGATTGATAAAAGGAATGGCAAGAAATAATTGAAATTTGAACGTGCTTTATAAAAAACTTGCGTTGATTAAAACGCAAGAAAAAGATAAAGTGGGAATGCGCAAATCAGGTCATGCGAAATTTTAAGGCAAGAAAGAAACGAAATTTGAACGTGTTTGCATTTCAGGGAAGATGCGTTTTATAATTAAAGGAGTAATTGATTTTTTTTTCTTTTAAAACGTCTGAAGCAATTGGAAGATTTTATTCCATATATACACAAGAGGTAAATGGGAAGTTATACGCAAATGCAATAAGTGAATTTTAAACGGCAGCGAACATGAAATTTGGACGTTATTGAAAGTCAATGGGTTTTAAATAAAGCGAAACAATTTTTTTTGAACGTGTTTTAGTATTCAATCAGGGAACAAAGGTTTTAAAATTTACACAGAAGTAATTGCGTTAAAACGCAAGAAATAATGATAAAGTGGGACCACGCATTGATTGAGGAAACAAAATGGCAAGAAAGATTTGAGCGAATATTTACAGTGGTATTGATTGCGTGAATTTAGCAAAAGGAAACTGCAAGAAATCTTTGGCAAATATTTTGTACACATTTAAAATTAATTAGGAAGTAAATGCGTTGATTAAAACGCAAGAAATATTTATAAAATGGGAAGGTGGTGAAAATTATTTGCGTACAAGGTTGAGTATTTAAATGAAAACTGGTATCGATTGCTTGGAGAAACGGCAGGAAATAATTCACTTTGAAACTGCCAGGAGGAATTTGCGCGTGATGTTTGATTTAGGAGATAATTGCATTTGTTAAAAATGCAAGAAATAAATATGTTTGAACGGGTATTTATTTATCAAGTGAGATGCGAATTTTAAGGAAAAACGAGGCAATAAATCTTTGCTTTGAACGGTAAGGAAATAAGTGCGTGATGTTTGCTTTTATGAAGAGGTGAATTGCGTTGATTTATTTATTTAAAACGCAGGCAAAATGATAAAGTGAGAAATGCCGATTCAAGGCATGCGAAAATTTTAGGCAAAATTTGCTAGAAAAGGCAAGAGAAATAAATGCATAGATTTCTGTGGGAGAGGTCAGAGGCAAGAAATAACAATTTTGAATGTGTTTTCTAAATAAAACTTGCGTTAATTTGGGAACAATGGCAAGAATTATAATGGGAACGGTTATGAAATTTGTGGATAACGTTTCTATTAAATCAGGAGAGCAAAAGGAAAGTGGAACATTTGCACGTGAATTTTGGGTGCTATAAATTTGAACGGCTAGTTAATTTCTTCCCTCCTTTGAAATGTCTGGTTATTGACTGATTGATTTTTTTAATTTATATATGCGGTATGATTTTTTTAAGAATACGTACTAAAGACACAATAATTCCCGCCCAAAATATAACGAAAATAACGTATTTAAATTCATACATTTTCTTATTTATTTGTTGCCTATATTAGTATTCATTAAATACATACTATTAATACTGCTAAATTAATCAAAACGGGCACGAACGCACAAATTAAAATGTTATTTTTATAAAGCTTATCTATATACTATTTATTTTTAAAATTTATTACTTAATTAAAATATGATTTGCTTACATTCTTTTGATTCATTTACCATATTCTAAAACTGATGTTTGTAAGTAAAAATATTAATTACTTAATTTTAAAAGGTATATAATCCATTTTTTTTAAAAGAACCAAAAATGAAATAAAACGTTGTTACGAATATATTCAGTTATTATAAAGATTAGGAAGTTAGGATTAAAAATTTAAAACTTCAATTAATGTTAGACTTTAACCAAAATAGGAATTATAGACATTTGTTTATATTTATAAAATTTGGGTGATTAAAAATTCAACCGTTTGTTTCAAAATAAACCCAAAGTTTAAAAATAAAAGAATAGAATAAGTTCTTAAGAATAATATAAAAATAAATAAAGAATTTCTTAAATTAATTGAAGTTGGAAATTAGAAATTGTAAACAAAATACAACTGACACTAGAAGATGTCAATTACACTTTCAAAAACGTTTTAAAACCAAAATATATACCAATCAGGTTATTTTACCCCTGAAAACATAAATTAGAACATTGCATGACGAAATAAAATATTATTTATATAATTTAAAGTAAACAATTTTGTTAAATACACCAAATTACACACAATAGTCAAAAAGGCATAACTTTCACATTATAAATCAGATTTCAACGAAACGAAAAGTAGTATTCCTAAAATTTTATTTACTTTCAAAATAAAAGATAAAATTCAAATTTTTTAAACTTTTAAATTTTTAAATTTAAAAGCCAACTTTGACCATATTGACAAAATTCATATTTCCGGAAAATGTTCTATTAATTCATTTGTGGAATTCTAGTCCACACCAAAATTTATATTTAAAAAAAAACAAATTGTCTAAATTAAATAAATAAAACATTTATTAGAATTTTTGGGTTGATACATAGATGGTTTGGATGGCAAGCAAAGTGTATATATTTTTTATTCTTAAATGCAAATGAAAATGAGGAGTTTTGAAATGAGAATTAAATCTTCTTGTACATGATTTGCAAATGAGAAATACACGGCTACGAAAAATTTTGTATGGCTAAAGCAAGAAATAAAGAGGCTATGTAGAAAAAAGCAAGAAATCAAGTAATGACCTGATGGATTTAATTAATTTCTTTCTTTGTATTAACAGTTGTTCTTAATTATAATCAATTTGTTAAGTGTTCATTTATTATGATTGAATCCTCAAATAAATTCATTCAGATAAGTGTCATTCTTTTATATTACCTTATGAATAAAATATGCATTTCCACTTTAACATTACTTCCTTATTTTATTACAAAGTTTATTTTTCATTATATTAAATTACCAAAATTTTATCAATTTAATACTTTTAATTATTAAAAATTTATGGGTCATTACGTTATAAGATTTATTTCACTCATTCTAGGGTATTTCTACCCTATCTCAAATGAGTTTTTGCTCTACAGGCTAAGGTTTGCCTAAAACCTCGCTCTGCTACCAACTTTAACGACCCACTATTTTGTACCATTCAAATCGATAATAAATCCACACATGTCTGACTTGAATAATTCAAAACAGTAGATTATAATATAATTTGGAGCAAATAAAACCAATCATAGAATCACAGACACAGATAAATCAGAATAACTCGTAGTAGAAATAAAATAACCATAGTTGTTCATGAAGCTACTACCACACAGTCTCAAACACAGTCTTAAAACAATTACAAAATACCATAATCTGAAAAGTAAATACAATAGAAAACCCAATACATAAATTTTCTCTAGTACATAAGCTAAATAGAAAATACTGAATGGAAATAGACAACAACTAGATAGATAGATGATCTCCAGCAATCCTAGCTCCAGAAGGTGAAATTCAAGACTGATACTCAGGCTGACCAAAGCGTAAGAAAATAAACACAAACACTCGAGTCAGAATATGCATACTTATACAATGTAAACCTACTCAAGTGAATTGTAATATAAATTCACAAGTAACTTAAAGGATGCTTGGGACCGCCGATCCTTTAAGGATCCGTTAAATTATTTACTATGTAATAATATACGCAATTATAATAGTGTCTAAAGTAAAGTATAAAATATTTAAAAATAGCGTTGAGGCGTTATTCATATCCCTCTTAACACATTTTATATATTCCCATAGTCTATACAGTACCGTAATCTCCCCCGTACTGGGCGTCGTCAGAGGGCACTCCATAGGTATGGCACAAAACAAAATCGTATAAGGCGCGCTAAGATAAGTGACACGGCACAACTAGGCAATGCCAGGGCAGATATACTAGTTGCACTTCCGGACCGGTAGTAACGTATAGCAGCCACTACCGCCCACCTCGAGCCACACTCCCAAAATCAAAGGGAACCCCAATCAATTACAAAGTAATAGAATGGTATCGAAGAAGTGTGTCCGATAAGAGGAGCTACCTCATTAGCCCGTCAATCGCTCTTGTTTTAGCCACCTTATGCCAACTCATGGGAGTCGGGTCCACGTTCATACCTCAAAGGACGTCGCTACCATCCTACTTTATTCTAGAATCTTCACCACGTCCACTATTTTTAAAGTGGTTTTCGGTATCGACAGAGAGTACGCCCATATCCGATCCTAGTCTCTTTAACAACCAACCATTATTACTACCCGTGGTTATAAATAGGGCTGTCAATGGGTCGGGTCGGGTTTGGGTCGGGTCAAGTCGGGTTTGGGTTGATTTTAAATGGGTCGGGTCAACCCGTTTATTAAACGGGTCGAAAAAGCTCAACCTGAACCCGACCCGTTTATAAACGGGTTGACCCGACCCAACCCGTGTAACCCGATTATAAACGGGTCGGGTCGGGTCGGGTTGGGTCGGGTCGTAAATGGGTCAAGTCAACCCGTATAAGGTGTAAACGGGTCGTAAACGGGCGGGTCAACCCGTATAAGGTATAATTGGGTCGTAAATGGGTCGGAACGGGTCGTAAACGGGTCGGGTCAACCCGTATAACCCGTATAAGGTACAAACGGGTCATAAACGGGTCGGAGCGGGTCGTAAACGGGTCAGCTCAACCTATATACTATATAAATGGGTTGTTAACGGGTCATTTTCGGGTTAGCGGGTCAACCCGAAACCCACCCGTTTATAAACGGGTCAAATTCGGGTTGACCCGAAAATGACCCAGTAATTAAATGGGTCGGGTTAACCTGCTAATTTCCGTGCGGGTTTCGGGTCGTGTTTCGGGTCATGTAGGAAATTGACAGCCCTAGTTATAAATTTCAAAAATGGTTTATATTCCAAATCAAAATAATTCATTTGAACCATATAAATATGTAGTCGTTATCCTTTCAAATCCGATATTCAATTCCCAGAATTTTAGCTATTTCGAAGTTCATTAGTTCAATTACAACAATTTCAAACATTGTATTTTTAGAAAAAGCAGCACTTATAAAGTGGTATAGTAGATATATTAGTATATTCAAATAAGTTAGATTTCAAAAACTGCAGCACTTTAAAAATACTACTGTAGGTATATTTAGTATATTCAATTTCAGAAACTACATCACTTTAAAAATGCTACTGTAGGTATATTTAGTATATTCAAAACAGTTCAACTTCAGAAACTACAGCACTTTAAAAATGCTACTGTAGGTGTATTTAGTATATTCAAAACAGTTCAAATTCAGAAACAGCAGCACTTTAAAAATGCTACTTTAGGTGTATTTAGTATTTTCAAAACATAGCTATATTTCAGAAATGGTGGCACTTAGCACATCCTACCTAAAAACCACAGCATTTTGGGAAATGCTGCCAATACAAAACTGAGGTTTATTACAACATTTCAGCAACATTACAATTTTAATTTTTCACCATTTTTAATTTATAAAACAAATCTCACTTTTCAAAAATATTTATTTGGATGTCATTTAACTTATAGTTAAATAAAATAAAATTTTATAAATAAATATCCAAATTAAACTATAATTTATTTATTAAATCAAAGGTACATTATTTTCTTAATCTTTTATCTTAACAATTGACTTACTACTTTATTTAAAATTTCCCATTTAATAAATAGAATATTTTTTTCTAAGTTAAGCCTAAAATTTCCATTTGAAATTAAATTTTCAATTATCAAGTCGAGTCATATTTTATATTACCTTTTAACCCATTTATTTACTTATACATTTTTAACTTATAGAAAATCACTATAACATTTATTTAAATCCAATTTTAAGTTAAGATTTCAAATTTTACACTTCAAAAATACTTAATAAATTTCAAAAATATCTAAAATTAACCATGGGTCTGTATATAATTTTCTAACCTAGGTCAAGTGATACGGATATGTATCATTTCAATATGCAATTTAAAAATAAAATCCGGGTTCTATCATTTCAAACCCGCAATCCCAAGTCAAATAAAAAAATAAAAATCACTTGAGCCTATCATTTCATCTCATAACGATTTTTCCTTATTCTAATGTCCGTTCGGGTATGTATCATTTCAACCCATAGTGATTCTATTCTACAGGGAACTTGTAGTGTTGGAAATAGTAAATAAAATAAACCGTATAATATGACATATCATAGCAGGTGATGTAACAAATAAATATCAGGTTATAACATCATGAAATATCATATCATCGACATATATAAATGACTATCATATCATCACTACAATTCACATGCCATCGTTTCACAATTTTATAAGTACAAATGTCTAGAGTGAATAACTCACCTCTAAAGCTAGAGATCAAATACAAACACAAATCCAAACTCCGCAAAGCACGAAAAGGCACGATTAGATTTGAGTGGATGAAGAGCCAAGATTCATATCTTGCAAAAAATTAAAATACAACATACATAAACATAAATTCAACACAAGAATATAAATCAAATCAATGAACAATACATGAATCAAATGAAACAAAAATGCTTTAACCACTCAAGTGGGCTCGGCCACCTTTACATATGGCTAGACCATCATCACATAGCTTGGCCATGATTTTTTTTAGAGCACCTAATCTTGGCCAAGGCAAGTAAAGGCATGGCTATGGTGTAGAAAATGGAAGGCAAAGCAAGTAAAGGCATTAGGAAGGCTAAAGGTCAAGGCAACATGAGTTTTGGGTTCAAGTGGGTTCGGCCCTACGCAACATGGCTCGGTCTGGTTCAAGGCAAGGGCCAAGTCTGGGTCATTAGGTGGTGTGGCCAGTGGTCACGTAAGTCACGGCAAGGGGTTCGAGGACAAGTAGGTGTTGGAGGTCAAGGCAAACAATAGGAAGGTGATGAAGTAGAGGAGATTGGCTAGGGTTTGGATCAAGTTTTGGTGGTGTTGTTTGGATTTAGGGTCACGGCAAGGCATGGTTAGATCATGGTGCGGGGTTGCTAGCCGTGGAAGGTGGTGATGGAGGAGGTGATGGTCGGCTAGGGGTTGATGGTTAAAGGTAGAGGCCGAGCATAGTGTAGAAGAGAAAGAAGAAGAAAAGAAAAGGATAATAAAAGAAGAGGAGGGAGCCATGGAACTTACCGTATTTTTTTTCTTCAAGAAGAAAATGAGAAATGAGATGGGATGAGAAATTTTTTGTATTTGAATTACAAAATAGGTGGCGGCTAGGGTTAGAGAGTGAACGGATAAGAAGGTGTAAAGGCTAGAAAAGGAAAAGGCTTACTTGATTTCCAAGAAAAGAAACCGAAAACTCATTGAATTTCCAATCCAAAAATCAAATAAAAATCAAATAAAAATCACGTTAAAAAGTCCAAACAAAATAGAAAATAGAAAATAAATAGAAAATAGAAATGAAATAGAAAAATATAGAATGAAAAATAAACAGAAAAATGCTAAAAATAATCGCGTGTAAAACGTTGAAAGTTATAAAATTTAAAAAGTACAAAACAGAATTTTACGAAACGAAAAGCAGCACGATCATCAGAATCAAATATAGTTCCAAAGAAAAAGTTTAGAATTTAAAAATTCAAATTTAAAATTTTCAATTATGGTCAAAATTTGACTTTCAGTTGACCAAAATATAAAATTTTCTGAAAATATTTATTTTATTGTATTTGGAAAATAATTTATAAACAAAATCCAAAATTACATTGGAAAATCACACAATTTCAATTCTTAAATAACTAAAATCAAAGTTTTCAAAATAAATTGAATTAAAAATATTTATTAAAATATTTGGGTTGTTACATCTTTGATAGTCTTCTAGAGAAAACACCAACTATACGGTCAAGTCAAAAAGGAGAGCAGTAAGAGGGTCACCATGTGTGTGGCTCAAATGGTTTTGATCCACAAGATTTGTGATAGCCCGGAATTTTAGGCAAATAAATATGTGATAAGCTTCTTTTATAAATTATTTAAAATTAGCAAATTATTTTTTTAACAAATAAAATATGTATGGTTTAAGTATGCATATATAAGTAGATTTTAAATAAAATTTGAATTTGAATTTGGAAATTCAAAAGATAAATATCTTAAAAATAAATTAGATTTAAAAATAATATATATTGATTTTTATTAGTATATAGTTAGTTTTATATCATTTTCTTTAAAATATTTTATAAATATAAATAAGGGAAATATATTAAACTAAAGAGAAAATAAAATATAAAGTTTTATAAAAACATATGAAAAATAATTAACGCATGCAAAATAGAAAGTGTAAGATTAATAGCATGCAATTTTACAAGTGTCGCCTTATTTAGTTTCTTTCCAATTTAAAAGAAAAATTAAAATCAGGTTATATATATGTCTCATCTCTTCTACTCTTTCATTTTTCTTTTCCTATCTTCATTTTCAATTTTTTTCAAAACTTGTAAACAATCTAGAAAAAAAATCAAGCAAGCAACTATTTACAAATCTAAAAACATCAAGCAACTTATCAGATCATCTCAACAAGCTAAACAAATTTCCATTTTCAAGTTTCAAAAAGATCAAGCATTTCTTGTTCAAACTTCTCTGTTCAACATCATATTACAGTGAGTAAACTTTTTCTTGAAAACTTAAATCTGTTAAAGCTTGTTTCATGTGACAAATACTTGATGTGTGTGTGGAAAATTGTTATATAGATGTAAAATTTTCCTGCATTTCTGTGTGTGTGTGTGTGTATAAATGTTGTGTGCATGTCTATGAACAAGAATGTATCCTATGTTCTTGTTTTACAGGTTTCAAAACTTTTCAAAAATTCAAATCTCATCCCCTAATTTCTTTTGGACTTTGTTATTCAAACAAAAACTATTTAAATTTGTAAGATCTTAATTTTAAAAATAGTTATAAGTATAATTAATTTAAAGATTTCTGAAAAATTAAAATATACGGTAAAAACCCAAAGTATGGCAAAAATTTTTTTTAATAATTTATTGTCTCATGTATATAATTTGATTTATCTTTGAAAAACTATGATTTTTAAAAGAAAAATCATGATTTTTCAGTGCGTAATTTGAGAGAAATTGCAGGTTGAATTGAGTTTGGGTTTTGGGCATTTTCTGGTGATTGGAGGGTTCTGGATGGTCGGGATCAATACTGGAGGTAGCGGGGAGGTAGGCAATCTCAGGGAAAATGGTATGTGGTTCTATCAACCACCGTGGCGGTGGCTCATCGACGAAGTAGGGTTCAAGCTCGGGCTTTGGTCGAGGTTGGAAATTAGGCTGCTGCATCATCACCGGAGCATTGGAGTTCATTATAGGTAGGGGAATAGGAGCGAGGTTGGTCGGAGAAGCTGTGGACAAAGTTTCGGAGGTTCTAGTGGCCAGAGGCATCAGGTCGAGGTGGTTCTTGGGCGATGGTTTCTGTTCCAATTAGTTTACTTTTTCTCGCTTTCGATTTATTGTATATGTTGAATATCAGCTGGTCGGAATCGAAGGTGGAGATGGTCGTCAATGTGCTGAGGGTAGCATCGGTGGTCGGAGTCGCTTCGTTCATCGATGCACGTGCATGAGGTTTTGTGTGTCAGTGGTTTGGGAAGAAGGCAGTGCCTCGGGGGAAAGCTCGGCGAAATGATTGTAACGACCCACTATTTTGGACCATTCAAATCGACAATAAAACCACACATGTCTGACTTCAATAATTCAAAACAGTAGATTGTAATACATTTTGGACAAAATAAAACCAATCACAGAAACAGATAAATCGAATTACTCGCAGCGGAAATAAAGATAATAGTAGTAGTTCATGAAGCTACTACAACACAGTCTCAAACACAGTCTCAAAACAAGTACAAAATACCATAGTCTGAAAAGTAAATAAAACGGAAATCCCAGTACTTAAGTGTTCACTAGTACATAAGGAGAATTAAATACTGACTGAAAAGATAGAAACAAGATAAATAGATGATCTCTAGCAATCCTAGCACCAGAAGGTGAATTCCAAAGCTGATACTCAGGCTGACCCGGGCGTAAGAAAATAAACACAAACACTCGAGTCTGGACATACATACTTATACAATGTAAACCAAATCAAGTGAACTGTAATATAATTGTACAAGTAACTTGAAGGATGCTTGGGACTGGCCATCCTTTAAGGATCCGTTAAACTATTTACTATGTAGTAATATATGCTATTATAATAATGTCTATTGGTAAAGTAAACTTACTTAGAAGTAGCGTTAAGGCTTTACATTTTCCACCCTAACACATACATAGTCTCAGTAATCTATACAGTATCATAGTCCTTCCTGATCGGGAAGCCACCAGAGGATACTCCACAGGCTACGGCACAAAACGAAAATCATACAAGGCACGCTAGGGTAGGTGACACGGCACAACGAGGCAATGTCATAGTAGATATACCAACTACACCATCCGTACTAGTGGTAATACATGGTAGCCACGACCGCCCACCTCGAGCCACACTCCTAAAATCAAAGGTATGGACCAATCAATCACAAAGTAATAGAATGGCGTACGAAGAAGTGGGTCCAATAAGAGGAGCTGCCTCATTGGCCCGTAATCGCTACTGTTTTAGCCACCTTATGCCAACTCACGGGGTCGGGTTCACGTACATACCTCAACAGAACGTCGCCTTCATACTACTTCATTCTAGAATCTCCACCGCGTACATGGTTGTTAAAGTGGTTTTCGAAGTTGGCAGAGATTATGACAACTTTCGATCCCGATCTCTTTAACAACCCAACGTTATTATTACCCGTGGTTATAAATTTCAAAAATGGTTTATATTCCAAATCATAATAATTCATTCAAACCATTTAAATATGAAGTCCTTTTCCTTCCAAATCAAATATACAATTTCCAGAATTTCGGCATTTTCTAAGTTCATTCATTCAAGTATAACAATTTCAAAACATTTTATTTCTCAGTAACAGCAGCACTTATAAAGTGCTACGTTAGATGTATTAGTATTTCAAAAATAGTTCAATTGTAGAAACTGCAGCACTTACAAAGTGCTACAGTAGGTATTTAGTTATTACAAAACAGTTTAATTTCAGCAACAGCTGCACTTTGAAAGTGCTACAGTAGCTTATTAATTATTTCAGAATATAGTTTACTTTCAGCAATAACAGCACTTACAAAGTGCTACAATAGCTTATTCATTTTTTCAGTTTACTTTCAAAAATTATAGCACTTAGTAAATGCTATCTTAAAACCACAGCACTTAGGAAATGCTATAATACTAATTCCATATTTTATTAGAATACTTTAGAAATATTAAAACTTCAAATTTTAGCGATTTCAACTTAAAAAAACAAATCCCACGCTTCAAAAACTTTCAATTGGTTATCTTTTAACTTATGATTTAAAAAAATAACTTTTATAATTAAAATATCCAAATTAACTATAATTCATTTATTAAGTCAAAGGTACACCATTTTACTTAACTTTTATTTTAACAAATAACTTAATTCTTTATTTCAAAATACCCATTTCATAAATAAAATTGAACTTCCATTTATTTACTTAACCTAAAATTTTCATTTGAAAACCAAATTTCCAATTATCTAGTTAAGCCATATTTCAAATACATTTTAACCAATTATTTACTTATACATTTTACTTATAGAAAATCACTATAAAATTTATTTAAATCATTTAAATCCAGTTTAAGTTAAAATGTCATATTTTTACATTTGAAAATACATAATAAATTTTTAGAAAATATTTAAAATTATCCACGGATGTGTATATAATTTTCTAACCTAGGTCACGTGATACTGATATGTATCATTTCAATCCGTAATTTAAAAAGAAAATCTGGGTTCTGTCATTTCAAACCCGCAATCCCAAGTCAAATAAAAATAAGTAAACAGAAATCACTTGAGCCTATCATTTCAGCTCATAACGATTTCTCCCTATTTTAAAGTCCGTTCGGGTATGTATCATTCCAACCGATAGTGATTCTATTTTGTAGGGAACTTACAATGTGAGAAACAAAAAACAAAATGAACAGTATAATAAAATATGACATATCAGATGATGTAAAAGGTTTATAAGCAGATTTTAACATCAGATGATCATATCACAGGCATATATGAACTTATCAACATAGTATATCAATTACTACATATCCACTTGTCATCGTTTCATAATTATATAAGTATGAAATATCTAGAGTGAATAACTCACCTTCTAAAGCTAGAGATCAAATTCAAAACCCAAATCCAAACTCCGCAAAGCACGAAAAGCACGATTAGATTCGAGTGGATGGAGAGCCAAGATTCAAGTCTTGTATACAACAAATAAAATAAAACAAATATAAGTATAGATTCAACACAATATTACAAATCAAATCGATGAACAAAATGAATCAAATTGAAGCAAATATGATCTAACCACCACAAGTGGGCTCGGCCACTTCCACCATATGCTAAACCATCACCACACAAGGCTCGGCCATGATGTTTTAAGGCATGCTAGGCTCGGTCAGGTGGTCACAGGGCACGACTATGGTATAGAAAATGGAAGGCAAAGCGAGTAGAGGCATTAGGCAAGGGGTGTTGATGTTTGGGCTCGGCCTATGGCCACGTGGCTCGGCCTATGTGCTAAAACTTGGTCGGATCTGGTCACATCAGAGTGGCATGGCCTAGAGCAAGGCAAGGAGGAGGAGTAGGTGGCAGAAATAGGTGTGGCCGAGGCAAACAAAGAGGGGGTGATGATCAATAGGCTCGGCTTGGGTTTCTAACCTGTTTTGATGATGGGTTTTTGGGCCTAGGTTTTCACGGCAAGGTAATGGAGGTGAGTTGGTAATGGAGGTTGTTCATATGGTTGTGGATGGTGAAGATGATGGTCGGCTAGAACATGAAGATGGTGGAGGCCGAGCAAAGCAAATAGAAAAACCAATGGAAAAAAGAAAAGAGCAAAAAGAAGAGAAAGAGGAGGCCCTGACTTACTGTATTTTTTTTCTGGGCTCAAATAGGAAATGAGATGTTTTGAGAAACTTTTGTATGTGAATCATAAAATGAAGTGGCAGCTAGGGTTAGAGGAAATTAACAGCTAAGAGAGGAAAAGACTAGAAAATGAAGAGTTTACTTGATTTCCAAGAAAAGAAACCGAAGACTCTTTGAAGTTCCAAGCCCAAAAAATCTAAATAAAATCCAATAGAAAAGAGAATGGAAAAATAAAATAAAATAGAAAATAGAAAAATAGAAATGAGGTTGAAAAATAAAAATATAAAATAAAGAATATTTACTGAAAATAATCACCTATAAACGCTGAAAGTTATCAAATTTAAAACTATAAAACAGTATTTTATGAAACGAAAAGCAGCACGAACATCAGAATCAAATAGAGATTCAAAGAAAAATATTAGAAATTTAAAATTCAAATCTAAAATTTTCAATTGTGGCCAAACTTTGACTTTCAGATGACCAAATTATAAAATTTCAGAAAATATTTATTTTATATTTTGTTCAACTAAAAGTCAAAGTTTAAACACATTAAAAATTTTAAATTTTAATTTTAATTTCTAATCTTTTCTTTGAATTTATATTTGATTCTGATGTTCGTGCTGCTTTTCGTTTCGTAAAATTCTGTTTTATACTTTTAAATTTGATAACTTTCAGCGTTTACACGTGATTATTTTCAGTAAATATTCACTATTTTTATTTTTATTTTTCAACCTCACTTCTATTTTTCTATTTTCTATTTTATTTAATTTTTCCCATTCACTTTTCTATTGGATTTTATTTGGATTTTTGGGCTTGGAAATTCAAAGAGTTTCTTTCCTTCGAAATCAAGTAAACTCTTCATTTTCTAGCCTTTTCCTCTCTTAGTCGTTCATTTCCTCTAACCCTAGCCGCCACTTCATTTTGTGATTAACGTACAAATGTTTCCCAAAACATCTCATTTCCTATTTGCGTCCTGAAATAAAATACAGTAAGTCATGGCCTCCTCTTTCTCTTCTTTTTTCTTTTTCCTTTTGTTTTTCTATTTGCTTTGCTCGGCCTCACCATCTCCATGTTCTAGGTGACCATCATCTTCACCATCCACCACCATGTGAACGGCCTCCATCAACACCTTACCTCTATCACCTTGTCGTGAAACCCTAGGCCCAAAACCCATCACCAAAACAAGCTAGAAACCCTAGCCGAGCCTATTGATCATCACTCCCTCTTTGTTTGCCTCGTCCACACCTATTTCCACCACCTACTCTTCCTTCTTGGCTTGCTCTAGGATGTGCCCCTCTGATGTGACCAGATCTGACCATGTGTAGCACATAGGCCGAGCCACATGGCCATAGGCCGACACCAAACATAAACACCCCTTGCCTAATGCCTCTACTTGCTTTACCTTTCATTTTTTGTATCATAGTTGTGCCTTGTGACTACCTGACCGAGCCTAGCATTCCTCAAAACATCATTGTCGAGCCTTGTGTAGTGATGGTTTAGCCTATAGTGGAAGTGGCCAAGCCCACTTGTGGTGGTTAGGTCATATTTGCTTTAATTTGATTCATTTTGTTCATCAATTTGATTTGTAATACTGTATTGAATCTATACTTATATTTATTTTATTTTATTTGTTCTATACAAGACATGAATCTTGGCTCTCCATCCACTCGAATCTAATCATGCTTTTCGTGTTTTAGGGAGTTTGAATTTGGGTTTTGAATTTGATCTCTAGCTCTAGAAGGTGAGTTATTCAATCTAGACATTTCGTACTTAATATAATTATGAAATAATGACAAGTGGATACGTAGTAATTGATATACTATGTTGATAAGTTCATGTATGCTTATGATATGATTATATGACGTTAAAATCTGCTTATAAACTTATTACATCATCTGATATGTCATATTATATTATACTGTTAATTTTATTTTCTATTTCTCACACTACATGTTGCCTATAGAATAGAATCACTATGGGTTGAAGTGATACATACCCGAACGGACTTTAGAATAGGGAGAAATCGTTATGAGCAGAAATGATAGGTCAAGTGATTTCTATTTATTTTATTTTATTTGGCTTGGGATTGAGGGTTTGAAGCGATAGAACTCGGATTTTCTTTTCAAATTACAGATTGAAATGATACATATCTATATTACTTGACATAGGTTAGAAAATTATATACAGACCCGTGGTTAATTTTAAAGATTTTCTAAATTTTTTTAAGTATTTTCAAATGTAAAAATATGACATTTTAACTTAAATTGGATTTAAATGATTGAAATAAATTTTATAGTAATTTTCAGTGAGTAAAATGTATAAGTAAATAATTGGTTAAAATGTATTTGAAATATGACTTTACTAGATAATTGGAAATTTGGTTTTAGAATGAAAATTTTAAGTTAAGTAAATAAATGGAAATTTAGTTTTATTTTTGAAAGGGGTATTTTGAAATAAAAAATTAAGTTATTTGTTAAAATAAAAGTTAAGTAAAATAGTGTACCTTTGACTTAACAAATGAATTATAGTTAATTTGGATATTTAAATTATAAAAGTTATTTTTTTTTAATCTTAAGTTAAAAGATAACCAAATGGAAGTTTCTGAAGCATGAGATATGTTTTTTTAAGTTAAAATGGATATAGTTTGAAGTTTTAATGTTTCTGAAATGTTATAATAAAATCTAGAATTAGTATTGGTAGCATTTCTAAAATGCTGTGGTTTTAAGACAACATTTACTAAGTGTTATCAATTCTGAAAGTAAACTGAAGTAATAAATAAGCTACTATAGAACTTTGTAAGTGTTGTTGTTGCTGAAAGTAAACTATATTCTAAAATAATAAATAATCTACTACAGCACTTTGTAAGTGCTGTTGTTGCTGAAAGTAAACTGTTTTGCAATAACTAAATATCTACTGTAGCACTTTATAAGTGCTGCAGTTTTTTAAATTGAACTGTTTTTGAAATACTAATACATCTATCGTATCACTTTATAAGTGCTGCTGTTTTTGAAAAATACAATGTTTTGAATTTGTTACAATTATATGAATGAATTTAGAAAACGCTAAAATTCTGGAAATTGTATATTTGATTTGGAAGGATAACGACTTCATATTTAAATGGTTTAAATGAATTATTTTGATTTGGAATATAAACCATTTTTAAAATTTATAACAACGGGTAATAATAACATTAGGTTGTTAAAGAGACCGGGATCGGAAGTTGTCATACTCTCTACCAACTCAGATAAACCACTTTAACAACCATGCACGCGGTGGAGATTCTATAATAAAGTAGGATGGTGGCGACATTCTGTTGAGGTATGTAAGTAGACCCGACTCCCGTGAGTTGGCATATGGTGGCTAAAACAGGAGTGATTCCGGGCCAATGAGGTAGCTCCTCTTATCGGACACACTTCTTCGTATGCCATTTATTAGTTTGTGATTATTGGTGCGCACCTTCGATTTTAGGAGTGTGGCTCAACGTGGGCGGTAGTGGATACTACGCGTTACCAGTAGTCCGAATGCGTAATTGGTATATCTACCTTGGCTCGTTGTGTCATGTCACCTACCTTAACGCACCTTGTATAATTTTGGTTTTGTGCCGTAGGCTATGGAGTATCCTCTGGTGGCTTCTCGATCAGGAGGGACCATGATACTGTATAGACTACTGGGACTATGAATGTGTTAAGATGGAAAATGTAAAGCCTTAACGCTATTTTTAAGTATGTTTACTTTACTAGTAGACATTATTATAATAGCGTATAATACTACATAGTAAATAGTTTAACGGATCCTTAAAGGATGGGCGGTCCCAAGCATTCTTTAAGTTACTTGTACAATTATATTATAGTTAACTTGAGTTGGTTTACATTGTATAAGTATGTATGTCCTGACTCGAGTGTTTGTGTTTATTTTCTTACGCACGGGTCAGCCTAAGTATCAGCTTTGGAGTTCAACTTCGGGAGCTAGGATTGTTGGAGATCATCTATTTATCTAGTTGTTATCTTTTCATTCAGTATTTCTATTCTGCTTATGTACTAGTGAACATTTATGTACTGGGATTTCTTATGTATTTACTTTTCAGACTATGGTAATTTGTACTAGTTTTGAGACTGTGTTGTAGTAGTTTCATGAACTACTACTGTTATTTTTATTATGATTTACCTGTGTCTGTGATTTTGTGATTGGTTTTATTTGCTCCAAATTATATTACAATCTACTGCTTTGAATTATTCAAGTCAGACATGTGTGGTTTTATTGTTGATTTCAATGGTCCAAAATAGTGGGTTGTTACAGTTGCTTTTATTTCATATTTTGGTCAACTGAAGTCAAAGTTTAACCACAGTTGAAAATTTTAAATCTGAATTTTAAATTTCTAATCTTTTTCTTTGAATCTATATTTGATTCTGATGTTCGTGCTTCTTTTCGTTTTGTAAAATTCCATTTTATACTTCTAAATTTGATAACTTTCAGCGTTTACACACGATTATTTTCAGTAAATATTCTCTATTTTATATTTTTATTTTTAAACCTCATTTCTATTTTTCTATTTTCTATTTTATTTTATTTTTCCATTCTCTTTTCTATTGGATTTTATTTGGATTTTTGGGCTTGGAAATTCAAAGAGTCTTCGGTTTCTTTTCTTGGAAATCAAGTAAACTCTTCATTTTCTAGCCTTTTCCTCTCTTAGCCGTTCATTTCCTCTAACCCTAGCCGCCATTTCATCTTGTGATTCACGTACATAAATGTCTCAAAACATCTCATTTCCTATTTGCGTCCTGAAAAAAAATACCGTAAGTCATGGCCTCCACTCGAATCTAATCATGCTTTTCGTGCTTTACGGAGTTTGGATATGGGTTTTGAATTTGATCTCTAGCTTTAGAAGGTGAGATATTCACTCTAGACATTTCGTACTTATATAATTGTGAAACGATATCAAGTGGATATGTAATAATTGATATACTATTTTGATAAGTTCATATATGCCTTTGATATGATTATATAATGTTAACATCTGCTTATAAACCTGTAACATCATCTGATATGTCATATTATATTATGCTATTCATTTTAGTTTCTGTTTCTCACATTGCTAGTTCCTTGTAGAATAGAATCACTATGGGTAGAAATGATACATACCCGAATGGACTTTAGAATAGGGAGAAATCGTTATGAGCTGAAATGATAGGCTCAGGTGATTTCTATTTATTTTATTTTATTTGACTTGGCGTTGTGGGTTTGAAATGATAGAACCCGGATTTTCTTTTTAAATTACGGATTGAAATGATACATATCAGTATCACTTGACCTAGGTTAGAAAATTATGTACAAATCCATGGTTAATTTTAAACATTTTCTAAAAATTTATTAAGTATTTTCAAATGTAAAAATATGACATTTTAACTTAAATTGGATTTAAATGATCTAAATAAATTTTATAGTGATTTTCTGTAAGTAAAATGTATAAGTAAATTATTGGTTAAAATGTATTTGGAATATGACTTAACTAGATAATTAGAAATTTTGTTTTAAAATGAAATTTTTAGGTTAAGTAAATAAATGGAAATTCAGTTTTATTTATGAAATGGGTATTTTGAAATAAAGAATTAAGTTATTTGTTAAAAAAAAAGTTAAGTAAAATAGTGTACCTTTGACTTAATAAATGAATTATAGTTAATTTGGATATTTTAATTATAAAAGTTATTTTCTTAAATCATAAGTTAAAAGATAACCAAATGAACGTTTTTGAAGCAAGATATATGTTTTTTAAAGTTAAAATGGCTAAAATTTGAAGTTTTAATGTTGCTGAAATGTTATAATTAAATATGGAATTAGTAATGGTAGAATTTCCAAAATGCTGTGGTTTTATGACAGCATTTACTAAGTGCTATCATTTCTGGAAGTAAACTATATTCTGAAATAATAAATAAGCTACTCTAGCACTTTGTAAGTGCTTCTTTTGCTGAAAGTAAACAATATTCTAAAATAATAAATAAGCTACTATAGCACTTTGTAAGTGCCACTGTTGCTGAAACTAAACTTTTTTGCAATAACTAAATACCTATTGTAGCACTTTGTAAGTGCTGCAGTTTCTGAAATTGAACTGTTAATGAAATACTAATACATCTACCATAGCACTTTATAAGTGCTGCTGTTTCTAAAAAATAAAATGTTTTGAAATTGTTATAATTAAATGAATGAACTTAGAGAATGCTGAAATTCTGGAAATTGTATATTTGATTTGGAAGGATAGCGACTTCATATTTAAAAGGTTTAAATGAATTATTTTGATTTGAAATATAAACCATTTTTGAAATTTATAATCACGGGTAATAACAACATAAGGTTGTTAAAGTGACTGGGATCGGAAGTTGTCATACTCTCTACCAACTCCGAAAACCACTTTAACAACCGTGTACGCGGTGGAGATGCCAAAATGAAGTAGGATGGAGGCGACGTTCTATTGAGGTATGTACGTGGACCCGACTCCCGTGAGTTGGCATAAGGCGGCTAAAACAGGAGCGATTCCGGTCCAATGAGGTAGCTCCTCTTATCGGACACACTTCTACGTATGCCATTCTATTACTTTGTGATTGATTGGTGCGCACCTTTGATTATAGGAGTGCGGATCGAGGTGGGTGGTAGTGGCTGCTATGCATTACCACCAGTCCTGATGCGTAATTGGTATATCTAACCTGGCATTGCCTCGTTGTGCCGTGTCACCTACCCTAGCACTCCTTGTACGACTTTGATTTTGTGTCGTAGCCTGTGGAGTATCCTCTGGTGGTTTCCCGATCAGGAGGGACTATGATACTGTATAGACTCCTGGGACTATTTATGTGTTAAGGTGGAAAATGTAAAGACTTAATGCTATTTTTAAGTAAGTTTACTTTACTAATAGACATTATTATAATAGTATATATTACTACACAGTAAATAGTTTAACAGATCCTTAATGGATGGGCGGTCCCAAGCATCCTTCAAGTTACTTGTACAATTATATTACAGTTCACTTGAGTTGGTTTACATTGTATAAGTATGTATGTCCTGACTCGAGTGTTTGTGTTTATTTTCTTATGCTTGGGTTAGCTTTAGTGTAACGTCCCGCGCTTTCGCTGCGCTTTAAATCGACACACGTGCCAATTCAAATCATACGGAAGGGCGGATTGTTATGGGGTAAATAAGAAAAAAAAGAGAAGAAATAAAATAAAACAGAATCTCACAGCGGAAGGATAAAATATAATAATCAATATATAGTTCGTAAAACTGTTTACAAAACATTATATTCTTCTTTACACAATAAATATCAGATTTCACATACCAATAAATATTAATGCAACGGAATTAAATGGTGTAGTGGAATAATATAGTAGATAATAGTAATAAAAATCTTCGTCTTCGTCCTCCAGAGCTTAGTCTTCAAATACTGAAACGCTTGGACTGACCCAAGCGAATTGAAAAGACAAAACACTCGAGTCAGAACTAAAAGATCTTATGTAAGTTAAATCAACAGGAATAAATATGAGTGCAGTAACTCAAAAAATGCTCGGGATTCACATCTCTTAAGGATCCGTTAAACTATTTACTATGTAGTATATTTCTCTATTATAATAGTGTCTATTTATTAAATAAACTTACTTTTTTCTTAGCATTAAGGGGTTACCCATATAGCCCTTAACACGTAATAGTCCCAGTAGCTCATCCAATATCATAGTCCCTCCTGGTCGGGAAGCCACCACAGGATACCACACGGGTTACGGGAGAAATCCAAACTCGTACAAGGCGCGATAGGGTAGGTGACACGGCACAACTAGGCAATGCCAGGGTAGATATACCAATTACGCTTCCGAGTCAGTGGTAACGCGTAGCGCGCAGCTACCGTCCACCTCGAACAAACTCCCCCAATTCAAAGGAATCAAAAGTGAAGGTGGCCACCGAATCAATCCAAAGTCTGAGTATAGTATCGAAGGGAAGTTTCCGATCAAAGGTACTACCTTATTAACCCGTCGATCGCTCCTGTTTTAGCCACCTTATGCCAACTCACGGGAGTTGGGTCTACGTATTTACCTCAGAGGAAACGTCGCCACCATCCTACTTCATTCTCGAATCTCCACCGCGTACACGGTTGTTAAAGTGGTTTTCGGAGTTGGCAGAGAGTATGACAACTTCCGATCCCGGTCTCTTCAACAACCAAACGTTATTATAACCCCGCGGTTATTTCAAAATAATTAATACTTTAAAAATGGAATATAATATCTCTTTCAAATCATATAAATACGATATCATTTATAAAATTTTAAAACCCCAAATCAATATGATATCATTTTTATTTTATAAATATCCCTTTCCCAAAATCATAATATTTTCAAATATATATACCTTGAAACCATAGCTTTGAAACATAACTTTTAATACTTAATGGTTCAAATACTATATTACTTTATAAAATAAACAGCATCTTTAAATTTTATAATAAATTCCCAATATCAGTTTGAACCTCCAAATAAACCATTTTAGTTCTCATATATTTCAAAGCTTTAATATTCTATGTTTCAAACTTTATAGTTCATATATTTCAATCTTTAAATATTACACTATTTCAAAGGGATCCTTTGATAATTTAATATATATCAAATTCAATTCCTATTATTTAAATTTAAAATATTTACTTAGTAACAAATATTATTCAGGTAAAACCCTTAAACTTCAATAACAGGATATTCTTTTAATTAAATTAACTTGATAATATTCTTTCAAATCCTCTAAACCAAAATCAAGTTATAAAAATCATACCCCTTTAAAATAACGATTTTTATTAAATTTTTAAATCAATTTTATTCGGGTATAATTCTTTAATAATTTTATTCAAATCAATTTCACATTTTCCCCAACTTAATTTTTTTTTAGTCATTAAAACTTTATATATAGAATATCTTAAACAGGTACTTAACCATATACTATAAACCATCAACTCCATTTATTAAGCTTATTTTTATTAACAATTTTATACATGGCTTAAATTCAAGAATTTAACTAAAATAAAATTTATGTAATATCAACCATTAATATCCATTTAAACATATTATATAAAAATTAAACTTCAATATTGGGCTTATTTATATTTCAAAGCATACTTATATATATAGTTAGAATCAAAAATAAATTTGACGTTTATATAACATCAAAAATCAATATTTATAAAATCCGTATATTCCTTTCCAAAACCATAGAAAATCATTTCAAAAATAATTATATATATATATATATATATATATATATATATCGCTGTGCCTATATATAATTTTCTATCCTATGGTCAAGTGATACGGATATTTATCATTTCAATCCGCAATTTAAAAATAAAAATGCGGTTGTATATCGTTTCAAACCGCAATCCCGAATGAATGAAAATGTATAATAACTTGTAGTTTATACAATATAAATACAACATCCATTCATTCATCATATCAATCATCAAACATTTATCAATTTATCATCCAATTCAAACAATCACACCAATAAATAATAATTAATTACTGGCAATTAATTTTTCAACAATGAATTAAATAACTATTTAACTGTAGTTTATATGCAATAACAAAAAAATTTAACTAGCAGGTTATATGCAATAATAAATTCAATTAACAATTAACTTGCAGTTCTAAATGCAATAACGAATTAAATAACGCGTAAATTAAATAAATGCAATTTAACTGAGAAAATGATGAAATATATGCCAAACAGCTATAAATAAAATTTTAAACACATCATAAATCAATTTAACCAACATAAGAAATTTTAGAAGTTGTGAGTGGGTTAAAACACTCACCTTTTGAAGTTAAATTGAATTTAAATCCAATTTAAACCCAAAAATTTGACCGTCTCAGAATTCGTCCAAACGAGCGTCATCAAGTCCGGAATTTCAATACGATCCTAACAAAAGAAACCGTGCGTCAATCAGATATCGTATGCACAAGACATTGCAAAAATTGTGATTGAATTTCAAAATAATAAAAATAAAAAGGCGAACACATTCTCACCCCCAACATACTATGCCACATCATTTGCCTCCATTCACGTGATTCCTTTCTCGTGCGTCCCTGAGCAGGGAAATCCTAGCAGAATGGTACCAGGTCGCGCACAGAAATACGCCTCGCTCTGAACGATGCCATCACCTCGAGATGTTCGCCGTCGTTCGTCCCTCGGTCGCCATGGCCAGCGCGACCATTTCCCCCCTTTTCTCGCGCCAATCGAGCCTAAAATTATGACAGCCGCCACACAAAAACGAAACCCTAATCAAATTTAGGGGCCAATCCGACCGTCGATTTTCACGATTAACCGTATAGATGTGATCTCCTCCATTCCCTCTACACAACTGTATCTTCGATTCGTCGATCAGGCGAATTTGATTTCGTCGCGATGGAAGGCTGAAAATAAACGATCAATTTCTGAACAACCAGTGATTCGAACAGAAAAAAGAATCGCGGATCTGTGATGCGTACATCGAGAGCTTCAACATATATTTTTTTAATTTTATCTGAGAAGTTTGGATTTTCGACTATGATTTTGAAATGAAATTGGATCTGAAATTTTGTTGTCTGCCATTGAGGAGGAGAGATAGCCAAATTTGCATACGGACAAATGAGAATGAGGGGAATTAAGGTTTATTGCAGGATATTTATAGAGAAAGTTGAAATAGAATAATTGGATCGAGTTGAATATGCGCTAACAACAAAGTGGCCCAAAAAACCCGTTCTGACCTTGGAACAAAATTGGGTAAACCCATATATCAAAATAGCCGTTTTAAAATATTTTAAACGCAATGGAAAAGGTTTCAGGTTCAAATTGCATCGTATGAAGAAGTTATGCTAAACTCAATATTTTTCAAATTGATTTCAATTGTTTTCAATTGCATAAATTTCAAGGCGTTTCGAGTCCGTACGATCAAACGACAAGTCCGATCCTTACGAAACTTGAAATCTTATTATAATTCACTGTTACGGATCCGATGAAACTAGTTTCATTGAAATCCGAGTCAGTGGCCAAAACGGCTGTCAGGACCCGATTCTTCGTCTTCCGAAAATTCAACATCGATACTCACTTTACCGACTGTCGAGCAATCGAACGACGGAAAATCGAACACTGAGGGTTTAAGAAGAAGAAAAAGTAGAAAAGAAGAGATAAGAAGATAGAAAATAGGGAGAAGAGAAAATAGAAAATAGAAACATAGAAACATAGAACGGAACAGAGAACAACAGAACAATATCAGAATCTCACAATTCGCAGCGGAACAACATATAATAATAAATGAATAATCTTTAAACAAAGAACTATATCAGTTATTACATTACATCACATTTCATTACATCATATCATCAGAGTGTACAACAACAACAACAAACAGTGCAGCGGAAAAAGAAATACTATATAAACTAGTAATACGCCATGCCATCCAGCTTGCCTCCAGCAACTCCAGAATATCCAGAATATCCTGATAAACCTAACTCTTAACTGCCCGTGTGGAAATTGGTGGGCACCCAGAGTTTAGGAAGGGAAACAATAAACTCCGAGTCAGTCATGTGACTGGTGCGAGAACTCAAAACAGTTTATTTATCTTTAAAATCAAAAATAGAGGAATATTTTTAAAGTCAATTCGCAATGCTTTTAAAAATGAGACTACCATAAGACCTCCCGCCACACACACAATGCAAACGCAGACTTGGAGAAGATTTCTCCTTATGATAGTCAAAGATGCTTGATACGCATTTAAAAAGAATATTTTAATATTATTGCTAGTGCATAGTGTAGGAAAAATTCATTTCGAAAGTAGAATATAAATCTTAGCCAGCATAGGTACCATTATATTATGCCTACTAATAGCTACCATATTAGATGGCAGGTTCTACAACTAATACCGTACAAGTTTCGTATTGGGAATTGGATTTCCAACGAATGATCAGGCCAAGGAACTTCCCATTGCCACATGAGAATGCCTCTGGATGGACATCCCCGAGAACCAAACCGGATCTGTACCAACACAAGGCCGGGTTACCCCTAACTGAGTAACAACTGACCGAATATGCCATCCCCCGGTCCTTTGGGACCTTTTCACCGAGCGCTCGTAATCAATTCACACAATCATAACAAAGTGTTTTCAACATGAGTAAGTATCTGGGCTCCATACCATGATACCACCCTTTTCCAGAAGGAAATGCACATATCCTAAAGGGCGCTACCCCTCATAACCTTGCCGCATCTTTCCTGTTTTGACCATTCACGGGGTGTGAGGCTCGACGAAGTCACGTCCACAAAAACATACTTTATACAAAAGCCATGCTTTGGGTCAACAAATGATCATAGAAATGATCACCAGGATAGACGATCAAATAAACGATCCTATCACAAATAATCAACACAATGATCATTTACAGCAACACTCAGCATGTCACATTACCAAATTGGGAATATATCGCTGATAACCTTCAACTACATAACCTCTGAGCTCGTACGTCTCAAAGAAGGGTGTTAAGCTAAAAGAATAAATTCTCCGCCACCAATAGAAATATATTTGAAAGAAATCTTCTTTATATCTCAATTTGTAATGTCAGACATACAATCCATACAAGTCTGTTCCGGGCTCGAACAAAACCGAAGGCACTTACAAAGAAGTCCTTGAAATCCGGATATTCACGATCCTGATCGGATTCACCATCACATATGGAGAACTCAATACCGTAGCTACTCGGTGCAGAGTCAATCGACAGGTCATCCTATCGCTTTCGCAAATACCGGGTCTTCAACACCGATCTTCAAATGCAATTCATAACGACGTATCACATATTCGGAATGGGTTATACGACCCCATGGTCCTTTCCCGGTTAACCCGAATAGTGAGCGCTTATTCAAAAATAAGTGTGGCATTCAAATTCAAACAAATCACATCAAATACCCATTCAAAGGGAAATATTGATAGTCGGTTATTGAACTATCAATGGATATGCACACATCACCAGTTTCCAAATAATTTTCCAAATTATTTATTTTCCAAAAATCATATCTTTACAAGATATATAATTTTCACACTTCAAAAATAAATCAATGTTTATTTTTTTTAAACAAATTCCACTTTCTTTTATAAATTCCTTAGTGAATTTATAATCCAAAATATCTATGAATATTCGATTTCAATTATTCATTTCAATTTATCTTCAAAAAGATAAATTCTCTAATATTCACTTTATATTGGAAAACATTTCCATACTTATTTAATAAGTAATTCACAAATTTTATTTATTTTCAACACTTAGAAAATATTCAATATACTTAAATCGAGATTAAGTATATATTTCATTCTTTAAGGAAATCATTGTCTTAAACATATTTATTTGGGCCAAAACGAATGTTACGTAAAACATCGTTACGACAACCCAAAATCACTAGTATAGGGATTCGAAATTAAAATAGATATATAAATCACAATACTATACAAAACATTCCCTTTCGGAAATCATTTACTATAACAACAGTGTTATAGTCCACCATTTCCTTCTATTTCTCGAAAACGTCTACTTCAACAATAAATGTTGAAATCTATGGTTTCGAATCTCAACACATTTTAAAACATCGTTAGATCGTTTTAATTTTATTTAAAACATCAAATCTAAAATAATTTCTTTAACATATTATTCACTATTCAAAGACGTGAATATACTACGTTAATCAATTTCATCATTTATATACATTTCATTTTAAAGGATTATTCACAGTCAAAAATGTGAATATAACTCCATTAATAGGTTTCAACAATTTACTTCTTAGAATAAGTCGTTTGCGAACTTATAAAACAACGTTTATAAATTCCTTTATTAACCTATTCACTTTATATCTCAATTTTGAACCAAAAGTCCATATTATAAGTTAAATACTTCTAATTTATTTGCTTGCAAAAATCGTTCCTTTGAACTTCATACTTATAAATCTTATAAGTTATAAGATTCAATTATTTATCCAAAACCATTCTATTAATAACTTTATAAAATTTATAAATCTACTGCTTATAAAATTCCATTTATAACTTCACCGTTTATAATTCTATAAATTTCATTCATTTATGAATTTCATTCATAATTCATTCTAACACTTATAAAAACTCGTTTTATAATTCCAACGTTTTAATTTATAAATATCCATTTATAAATCTCTTATATAAATCAATTTATATTATTATTTCAAAACGTATTTAATCTCCTTTATAATTTCACCATTTTGATTTATAAAAAATGAAATTTTATAAATCCTATATTTAAACTTTTTACAATAAACTCAGAAATTCCAATCTAAACTATTTTATAAAATCATTAAATCATATTTCTCAAAAATCAACTTTTAACTATATTTCTCAAAATCATAATTTTTATAACTTTAAAAAATTATAACGTTTATTTATTTAAAATAAATCAATTTCCAAAAATATTTTATAAACGTATACTTTCAAAAATCACTTTAAAATCATTTTAAAATTCCAAAATTTGGTCCAATGATGCTACACACCAAATAGTTAATCACGACAACAACGATATCATATATCAATATGATAGTCAATCAAATATCAAAATATCTGAAATCAAATAAATACTGTTGAGGAATCCAGTTGGATCCCTCCAACCTGTTTTCCTACATCCACAAACATTAGCACAATACCAATTTCGCTCCAGTACGAAATTATCGCGGTATATGGGATTAATAATATTATTCGCTTAATAAACGGCGCAATAGGGTCTCATCCGCTAAACAAAAAAATGCAGGAAATCAACAACTCCAATATATACATATGCCAATATATATATGTTGCTATTATATATAATACCAATTTCAATGTTTATGAAATATTCGCGGTATATGTTTTTAATAAATAACATCCGCTTACTAACGGCGTATAATGTCTATTTTAACAATCAATAGATAACAATCATCATTCAAACATGCATTCAAATATTTTAAATCTAACTATTTAAAATAAAATCGAAACTGATTCGATTGAGTGAGAAGTTCTCACCTTGATTTCAATTTCCGTTTTAGCGATTTATTTCGAATAAAATTAAACGGGCGTTTAATTTTACCCAAAATTCTCACTAACTCCAAACGACTCCAATCCAATTTCATCGCGTAGTGCTCGTCCATACGATTCCAACGCAACTGGTTTCGCGCGTTTTCGACCTCGTATGAAAAAGATATACATTTTTGAAGTTATACGAATTTATAATTTAAATTTACAACAATTTCTAATTAATTTCTTTACCTAACCTATTTACAACCGTAGATCTAAGCTTCACTGCATCTGACCGTTGCTCCCTACCATCTCCCTTACGTCTTCTTCTCCAGTAAATAGCCGCACACCAAACCCACAACAATAGCAACTAGGGTTTCGATTTGCTCCGCCTATACTCGACTAAACTTCATCAAACCACTTCCATTCGAACGCCCTTCGCAAGAGCTACCTCCACCACCAGCAGAATGAAGCTCGGCCACCTGATGCTCCTAGGGTTGCGTGCGCAAGCTACAGCCATCGGCCCCCCCATAGCTCCCCCTACGCGACACTAAACCCCATCATATCCGTGTGGATCTAAAGATCTCGCCTTGCTCTACAATGTTGTAGTTGATCACTTCGCTTGATTGTGAATGGATTGAGAGATTTTGAGGAGGAAGTGAAATCAAATTCTGTCCTTCCATTTGATAACTGGCGGCTAGGGTTTTAGATTAGGTTTTAATTTTTTTTTTCTAATTTATGAACAGAAGGGTGCTATTTATAGGAAAAAAATCGAACACTATTCATCCGGAAATTCCGAACTCCGATTTACGCGCCGAAACTGACGTTCCTAGGGTTTACCCTGCGTTCCGGACACAATGGAACAGGTTTTGAAAGCTAATTCGGACATCTGTGCGAGTTATGGCTATAAACTTTCAATTTGAATTAAACCGATTTAAGCGATTTTCTAGGCGTTTTAATTTGTACCGGACAAACGGTAAATCCAATTGACTTGAAATTTGAAAGCTTACAATAATATCACATTACGGATCCGATGAAACTAGTTTCGTCGAAATCCGAGACTTTTTGAAAAATGGCTATTTTAACTCGCCAAATTAATATTAAAAATAATTCGATGCGTTTCGAGCTGCTACGATCAAACGGTAACTCCGATTGACACGAAAATTGAATTCCGGTAATAACTAACTATTACGGATCCAATGAAACTAGTTTCGTTCAATTCTGAGACCGTTCAAAAATTGACTATTTTCACTAGTCGATTTAATATTAAAATATTCAATCTTCACAAATTAACTTTAAATTCGATTTTAAAAGTTCTAAAATATCGTTCTAACTTCAATATGATAAAATAAAATTTTACAAATCATTTTCAATCATATTTAACCCAATTTTCAATTATTTCCATAATTTAACATATTAAATTATTGATTTAATTATTCAATTAAATCCAATAATTCAAAATAAAATTTATTCAACTTATAAATTCACTTATTAATATCTAAAATTAATTAAATATTCAAATTTTAATTACTAAAATTTCTGGGTCGTTACAATCTTCCCCCCTTAAAAGAATTTCGTCCTCGAAATTATCAAGTAAGAAAATTACAGAATCTATTAACTTTCCAAAATTCATAATTAAATTTTTTTTTTACAAAAATTTACTAAGTTTTAAATCGTACTTAGTTATCTTTTCAAAAACAACTACTGTTGTTTAACTTTCAATTTCAAATCAAAGTTATAATTTCAAAATTTTCCAATTTTCTCAAATTTTTTCTAACGCCTTAAATTTCTGGAAAAATTCGCCATAGTCTCCTTTGCACGGCTCGATCCGAAAAAAAAAATGACAGTATATATATCACAAATATACATCTCATCAAGTAATGAGGCATCCCGCAGGGAAAAAGTATAAAAGTACGGTATTTAATCCGAGATATGTACCTTATATTTTATTAGCGAGCATATACGGCTAATATAGCGTGAAAGCGAGCTCCAAATGCGAAGCAAACGCGATCCGCACCTACTAAACACTCAACAAACAACATGAGAAACATGCATATATGAAAAAAATCTCAATATACAACATATATCTCCATAACAACTATATATGTCACATAGCAAATGCAACAAAAGCAATATGTTCAACCATCAACCAACTAGCATTCATAACCAATAAATATTCATTCATATTCTCATTAATATTCAATGAATTGGTTTTCAATTTAATCACATATGATTCATTAACAGTGGATGTTTTTACTAACATTCATTTTCAATTAGTTTATATTTACTAATTCGTATTCAAGTTGGTTCACTTCCAAATCAAATTCAATTCCATTTAAGATTCATTTAACTTCCAATTGAATTTCAATTACTTTAACTTTCAATTTAATTAACACTTAATGAATTATATACAATCATCTAACAACCATATAACAACCAATGTATATTAATTACAACCAAATTCCTTTGCTTATATTCATTCAATTTGGTTTAACACCATTACTTTCAATTGGTTCAATTAAATTGATTTTTATTTATAACTCATATTGACAAATATATTCATATAGTTTCACTTCTCATATATATAAGTTTATTTCACAATTGTAAATCACTTTAATTATAATTCAATTCTTATAATTCTTTTGCTTATACAATTATTCTTTTATTTAGATTATTCAAACAACTAAACAATCAACTTACATACACTTTAATAATTTTGAAAAATTATTTCTTTATATATAAAATATACTCAAGTAAAATTATTTCATACCCAATTTTAAAACAATATTGTGTCAAATTGTTCTATTCAAGTGTTTAGAAACCCCTTCGGCATAGTCTTGCGGACCACGCTGACGAAAGTTCATATGCCACTCAATAAACCAATCATCACAATATAAAACAATTTTATATATTCACTAACAAATACGCTCTCATAGCTATTATTACACTCAAACTCATTCTAGAGTACTGCTGACTCTATCTCTAATGAGTAATACCCAACAGAACCATGGTTGTCGCTTAACCATAAGCTCTGATACCACATTGTCAGATCTAGGCTTTTCAACCGTCGACAGCAGTCACAACCGGTAGGCTTTTCAACCATCCCAGCCCCACCGTGGCAACAACTGGTATTCCAAACTTGCTTTTACGGCCAGCCTCTCGACTGTCTCAGGTTACATCTAACCAACCCCCTAAAAGAGGACGTGTAGGGGTAAGAGTCTCCCGTTCACCACCAAACCGCGAAGCGAGAACCCCCCATCACATAGCCCAAAGCTTAGCAAGACTGGTGTGAGAACTCAAAACAGTTTATTTATCTTTAAAATCAAAAATAGAGGAATATTTTTAAAGTCAATTCGCAATGCTTTTAAAAATGAGACTACCATAAGACCTCCCGCCACACACACAATGCAAACGCAGACTTGGAGGAGATTTCTCCTTATGATAGTCAAAAGATGCTTGATACGCATTTAAAAAGAACATTTTAATATTATTGCTAGTGCATAGTGTAGGAAAAATTCATTTCGAAAGTAGAATATAAATCTTAGCCAGCATAGGTACCATTATATTATGCCTACTAATAGCTACCATATTAGATGGCAGGTTCTACAACTAATACCGTACAAGTTTCGTATTGGGAATTGGATTTCCAACGAATGATCAGGCCAAGGAACTTCCCATTGCCACATGAGAATGCCTCTGGATGGACATCCCCGAGAACCAAACCGGATCTGTACCAACACAAGGCCGGGTTACCCCTAACTGAGTAACAACTGACCGAATATGCCATCCCCCGGTCCTTTGGGACCTTTTCACCGAGCGCTCGTAATCAATTCACACAATCATAACAAAGTGTTTTCAACATGAGTAAGTATCTGGGCTCCATACCATGATACCACCCTTTTCCAGAAGGAAATGCACATATCCTAAAGGGCGCTACCCCTCATAACCTTGCCGCATCTTTCCTGTTTTGACCATTCACGGGGTGTGAGGCTCGACGAAGTCACGTCCACAAAAACATACTTTATACAAAAGCCATGCTTTGGGTCAACAAATGATCATAGAAATGATCACCAGGATAGACGATCAAATAAACGATCCTATCACAAATAATCAACACAATGATCATTTACAGCAACACTCAGCATGTCACATTACCAAATTGGGAATATATCGCTGATAACCTTCAACTACATAACCTCTGAGCTCGTACGTCTCAAAGAAGGGTGTTAAGCTAAAAGAATAAATTCTCCGCCACCAATAGAAATATATTTGAAAGAAATCTGCTTTATATCTCAATTTGTAATGTCAGACATACAATCCATACAAGTCTGTTCCGGGCTCGAACAAAACCGAAGGCACTTACAAAGAAGTCCTTGAAATCCGGATATTCACGATCCTGATCGGATTCACCATCACATATGGAGAACTCAATACCGTAGCTACTCGGTGCAGAGTCAATCGACAGGTCATCCTATCGCTTTCGCAAATACCGGGTCTTCAACACCGATCTTCAAATGCAATTCATAACGACGTATCACATATTCGGAATGGGTTATACGACCCCATGGTCCTTTCCCGGTTAACCCGAATAGTGAGCGCTTATTCAAAAATAAGTGTGGCATTCAAATTCAAACAAATCACATCAAATACCCATTCAAAGGGAAATATTGATAGTCGGTTATTGAACTATCAATGGATATGCACACATCACCAGTTTCCAAATAATTTTCCAAATTATTTATTTTCCAAAAATCATATCTTTACAAGATATATAATTTTCACACTTCAAAAATAAATCAATGTTTATTTTTTTAAACAAATTCCACTTTCTTTTATAAATTCCTTAGTGAATTTATAATCCAAAATATCTATGAATATTCGATTTCAATTATTCATTTCAATTTATCTTCAAAAAGATAAATTCTCTAATATTCACTTTATATTGGAAAACATTTCCATACTTATTTAATAAGTAATTCACAAATTTTATTTATTTTCAACACTTAGAAAATATTCAATATACTTAAATCGAGATTAAGTATATATTTCATTCTTTAAGGAAATCATTCTCTTAAACATATTTATTTGGGCCAAAACGAATGTTACGTAAAACATCGTTACGACAACCCAAAATCACTAGTATAGGGATTCGAAATTAAAATAGATATATAAATCACAATACTATACAAAACATTCCCTTTCGGAAATCATTTACTATAACAACAGTGTTATAGTCCACCATTTCCTTCTATTTCTCGAAAACGTCTACTTCAACAATAAATGTTGAAATCTATGGTTTCGAATCTCAACACATTTTAAAACATCGTTAGATCGTTTTAATTTTATTTAAAACATCAAATCTAAAATAATTTCTTTAACATATTATTCACTATTCAAAGACGTGAATATACTACGTTAATCAATTTCATCATTTATATACATTTCATTTTAAAGGATTATTCACAGTCAAAAATGTGAATATAACTCCATTAATAGGTTTCAACAATTTACTTCTTAGAATAAGTCGTTTGCGAATTTACAAAACAACGTTTATAAATTCCTTTATTAACCTATTCACTTTATATCTCAATTTTGAACCAAAAGTCCATATTATAAGTTAAATACTTCTAATTTATTTGCTTGCAAAAATCGTTCCTTTGAACTTCATACTTATAAATCTTATAAGTTATAAGATTCAATTATTTATCCAAAACCATTCTATTAATAACTTTATAAAATTTATAAATCTACTACTTATAAAATTCCATTTATAACTTCACCGTTTATAATTCTATAAATTTCATTCATTTATGAATTTCATTCATAATTCATTCTAACACTTATAAAAACTCGTTTTATAATTCCAACGTTTTAATTTATAAATATCCATTTATAAATCTCTTATATAAATCAATTTATATTATTATTTCAAAACGTATTTAATCTCCTTTATAATTTCACCATTTTGATTTATAAAAAATGAAATTTTATAAATCCTATATTTAAACTTTTTACAATAAACTCAGAAATTCCAATCTAAACTATTTTATAAAATCATTAAATCATATTTCTCAAAAATCAACTTTTAACTATATTTCTCAAAATCATAATTTTTATAACTTTAAAAAATTATAACGTTTATTTATTTAAAATAAATCAATTTCCAAAAATATTTTATAAACGTATACTTTCAAAAATCACTTTAAAATCATTTTAAAATTCCAAAATTTGGTCCAATGATGCTACACACCAAATAGTCAATCACGACAACAACGATATCATATATCAATATGATAGTCAATCAAATATCAAAATATCTGAAATCAAATAAATACTGTTGAGGAATCCAGTTGGATCCCTCCAACCTGTTTTCCTACATCCACAAACATTAGCACAATACCAATTTCGCTCCAGTACGAAATTATCGCGGTATATGGGATTAATAATATTATTCGCTTAATAAACGGCGCAATAGGGTCTCATCCGCTAAACAAAAAAATGCAGGAAATCAACAACTCCAATATATACATATGCCAATATATATATGTTGCTATTATATATAATACCAATTTCATTGTTTATGAAATATTCGCGGTATATGTTTTTAATAAATAACATCCGCTTACTAACGGCGTATAATGTCTATTTTAACAATCAATAGATAACAATCATCATTCAAACATGCATTCAAATATTTTAAATCTAACTATTTAAAATAAAATCGAAACTGATTCGATTGAGTGAGAAGTTCTCACCTTGATTTCAATTTCCGTTTTAGCGATTTATTTCGAATAAAATTAAACGGGCGTTTAATTTTACCCAAAATTCTCACTAACTCCAAACGACTCCAATCCAATTTCATCGCGTAGTGCTCGTCCATACGATTCCAACGCAACTGGTTTCGCGCGTTTTCGACCTCGTATGAAAATGATATACATTTTTGAAGTTATACGAATTTATAATTTAAATTTACAACAATTTCTAATTAATTTCTTTACCTAACCTATTTACAACCGTAGATCTAAGCTTCACTGCATCTGACCGTTGCTCCCTACCATCTCCCTTACGTCTTCTTCTCCAGTAAATAGCCGCACACCAAACCCATAACAATAGGAACTAGGGTTTCGATTTGCTCCGCATATACTCGACTAAACTTCATCAAACCACTTCCATTCGAACGCCCTTCGCAAGAGCTACCTCCACCACCAGCAGAATGAAGCTCGGCCACCTGATGCTCCTAGGGTTGCGTGCGCAAGCTACAGCTATCGGCCCCCCATAGCTCCCCCTACGCGACACTAAACCCCATCATATCCGTATGGATCTAAAGATCTCGTCTTGCTCTACAATGTTGTAGTTGATCACTTCGCTTGATTGTGAATGGATTGAGAGATTTTGCAGAGGAAGTGAAATCAAATTCTGGCCTTCCATTTGATAACTGGCGGCTAGGGTTTCAGATTAGGTTTTAATTTTTTTTTCTAATTTATGAAGAGAAGGGTGCTATTTATAGGAAAAAAATCAAACACTATTCATCCGGAAATTCCGAACTCCGATTTACGCGCCGAAACTGATGTTCCTAGGGTTTACCCCGCGTTCCGGACACAATGGAACAGCATTCGAAAGCTAATTCGGATATCTGTGCGAGTTATGGCTATAAACGTTCAATTTGAATTAAACCGATTTAAGCGATTTTCTAGACGTTTTAATTTGTACCGGACAAACGGTAAATCCAATTGACTTGAAATTTGAAACCTTACAATAATATCGGATTACGGATCCGATGAAACTGGTTTCGTCGAAATCCGAGACTTTTTGAAAAATGGCTATTTTAACTCGCCAAATTAATATTAAAAATAATTCGATGCGTTTCGAGCTGCTACGATCAAACGGTAACTCCGATTGACACGAAAATTGAATTCCGGTAATAACTAACTATTACGGATCCAATGGAACTAGTTTCGTTCAATTCTGAGACTGTTCAAAAATTGACTATTTTCACTAGTCGATTTAATATTAAAATATTCAATCTTCACAAATTAACTTTAAATTCGATTTTAAAAGTTCTAAAATATCGTTCTAACTTCAATATGATAAAATAAAATTTTACAAATCATTTTCAATCATATTTAACCCAATTTTCAATTATTTCCATAATTTAACATATTAAATTATTGATTTAATTATTCAATTAAATCCAATAATTCAAAATAAAATTTATTCAACTTATAAATTCACTTATTAATATCTAAAATTAATTAAATATTCAAATTTTAATTACTAAAATTTCTGGGTCGTTACAACGGCTATTTTTATATTAATTAATTAAATTAAAAATCAATCAAATAAATCCAATTTTAATTTCACTTCTATAATTGACAATTTTTATCACTTTTACATTTCTTAATCGTTAATACAAAATTTAAAAAATTTAGATGTCCTTTAAATGCTTATTCAATTATCAATTTCAGTGTTGAATTACAATTTCGTTAAATTCAGAGATTATAAAATAAATTTTCATCCATATTATTCAAATTCATTATTTCAAACAGATGAGATAAATATTGGGATCAAAATCCATTATATTAACATTCTCAAATTTCCTCTAAATCCTTATTTATGAAATAATCTAAGTATTCTATTCCACTTATTGCAATAAATCCACTTATTAGATTTCAAATTATAAATAAATTAATTAATCTTGGCTGTCACTCCTTTATACTATCTTATGAAGACAATATATGTTTCTAATACTTTAATTTACAATAACCAACGTTAAATTAAGATTTATTGTAATCGATTCTCAAAATTTTATTTAACCCATTAAATAAACAAGCAACCTACAAAAATTGCAACTTATGTGCTTTTAATTGCATTGACATTTAAAATTATTAGCCTATATCAACATTATTATCAATAATTGCAAACGGATTACCAATTTTTAGTCACTACCCTAAAACTAACGTATATTAATCGATATTATTCCCAAGTTACAAATTTTGAATTAATTACTATTTATTATTATCGCTTCACTGATTTATTCAACATTTGCATTGGTTTTTCTTAAAATAAATTTATTTCCCAATATTCCTATATTCATCTTTGATTTGTTTAAATGACTATATTTCAATTTATAACCAAAAATTTCTATTTACATTCCATTATAACCTAAACAGTCGTTTCAATCAAATTTGAATTGCGTTAAATTGGTTATTCATCAACTGCCAATTACATTACTACCTTAATTAATATACGGTTACAGTTTATTTCAAATTCCAATTTACTATCTAAATAAATAAGTAACCCAAAATAAACATTAACGTTACTCTATAGTCACATAAGTAAGCTTCTATTACTTACAAACCAATGTTGGCATTTATTTCAATACTATTAATTTCACTCACACTTCCGTTATGTTATTAATTACCATTAAAGAAACGTTTATTATTTACAACAACATTATAATTACTTACCCACAATTATTGCATTGGTTTATTCAACAGTCCCTTTTATTTATTCATTTTCTATTTTACAACCAAATGTAACAATTCCCACTATTCATTATTATATTAATGAATTCCATTCTAGCTAATATTTTTATTAATATTTCATTAATTCACATTTATATTGGTTTCTTATATTAAACTTATAACTAAGTATGACAATTTACATTATTCAAATTTATTGCCATATAAATAATAAATGGTTAACATTAATTACAATTGAAACATCTGATTTCTACGCTCGCTCCCATATAAATTAATAAGATTTTTATTTCTTTCTAAATTTAAATTAAAAATCTTATTAATTTAATTCATTTTTTAAACCATCGAATTTTATGGGTCGTTACACTCTCCCTCACTCAAAACTTTTCGTCCCCGAAAAGGAAAGAAGGGGAAAAAGAAGAATTTGGAAATCCATATATCTTACTTAAAACATTTAATATATAGACAAATGCACTCTTCAAAATTAGTTAATTTAAATAAAATAGACAAATTTATAACCAATAGATCTTTTTAAACTTAAATTAATGAAGTTTGGAAAACATTTTCAAATATTTTCTAAGTCCAAAATTTTATGAAAATTTTTGGCAGTGTCTCCTTTGTACGGAGAGGCTCGGGGAAAATATAATATAAATATATCAATATACAACAAATATTTTCCAAAATAAAATATATCCCAACCCGGGAAAAATAATATAATGGAGCTATAAACCGTAATCCGAAAACGTACATATTTGTCGGACAATTAACGCTTATTTTATAGAACCAAAAGCAGTAGCAATTGCTTCCCTACCCTGCATTTCACTTATAAAATCTGATAAAAGTTAGCAACTATATAGGATGAAATATTTAGGTTGTTTCAACCACAAACAATCAATTCAACAATCAATTGCAAAAAACAGTATACAACCATATACCAATCAATCATTCAAACAAACAAAACAACTGGCTGGTTCGGGTTAAGACTTTTAAATCACATAGAATGAAAAATAACTATGAAGTATTTCATTTACTCAACAGCCTTAGATAAAACTTGATAGATTGTTCATACATCTACGCAAATTTAAAGCACCCTTGCCCAAACAACCATAAACCAAAACAACAACAATTTCCACAACAAATCAAATTTACTTATTATAATTTCGTTTCACACATTAGTTGTTTGATTCCTTTTCATTTATATAATGGTTTATCCTTTTTATTTTCATTTATTTCTTACAGTTTCATTTATTTATTTGCATTACATTCTTTTATTCCTTACTTAATTTCTCTTATTTACAGTATTCATTTTCCTACTTAATTTTGTTTATAAATAGCTTCAACCGTTTACCTTAGGTTTATTATCATTCATTTACTTTCATTTATTACTAAATTCCATTTATAATACTTACCTTTCTATTTTAATTAATAATCTACCAATTTAAACCTAAGTTCATACAACTACACATCAATTCTGATTTATTATTAAATACTTTCATTATTTCAAATTTTTACTTGTATAATATTCTATTACAATTTCTTATTAACATTTCACTTTTATTATTTGGCAAGTTATGAATATGCTTTTTAAGAATGTAATTGAAAGTTATACTAGTTTCCTCAATTCTTTTAATTAATTAATGGTTCAATAATTACATCTTCGTTTTATAAGTTACAATTTCAAATTACCTTTAATTTCATTCATTTATTTACTGCTTACATTTCTACTATATTTAATTATAGTAACATTTTAATTACACTTAAATTGATAACTTTATAACATCAATTCTTATAAATAAAGAATTTATTAATTCATTTACTCAGGTTTACAATCATTTATTTATATTACTTATCTTCCTATTATATTAAATTTTTACTTTAATTAAAGGTTCCAATTATTAATTAGTCATATTCCAATTTACTACACCTAATTGAACTATTAATTTACTGGAACTTAAGAACCAAATGCCGGGTTTAATTTTAAATCATTTAAAATAATAGATAGAGGTATACACTTAAAATATATATATCCAATTATAATTAAAACGATAAAAAATTTCTCAAACAAATCTGCAGTAAACTAGTACAGTGGCCTTCCCACTTCGGAACTCGAAAATGAATGTCGATGATGCGTGCCCTCATCACCGAAATTATTTTACAGCGACAGAGAGGGGAGTACATCTTAATCTTTTCCAAATTCCTTTAAAGCAATTCTTTCAAATTATATTGAAATATTTATATTAGAAAATACTTCTAAAAATATTATTATTATATTCCTAATCATTTGAAAAAAGTCTTCAAAACCCCGGGACTTATGTTCAAATTTCCAATTTTATTTTATTTTATTTTCAATCTTATTTCGACTATATTATATATAAATTTCATTACCTAACAACCAATATATTGCAACCAAATATATATATATATATATATATATCATTTATAAAAAAATTCTTTATATATAGAGAAAATATAATAGGAAAAATTATTTCATTCACCTATATTAAAAACAAATATTATGTCGATCTGTCCTATTAAGTGTTTAGAAATCTTTATTGATGTCACAGCGTCACATGCACCAACCAGAATTTATAAATACAAAACGGAACAGATTAACACAATATAAAAACCTTTTTATAACACTAACAAATACACTCACTTATATATATACACTCAGCGACTCCCATAGGGTATTACTACCCTACTAGTAAAGAGTCAAACCCCACAAGCTAAGGTTTATCGCTAAACCAAAGCTCTGATACCAACTGTAACGTCCCTCGCTTTCGCTGCGCTTTAAATCGACACACGTGCCAATTCAAATCATACGGAAGGGCGGATTGTCATGGAGTAAATAAGTAAAAAAGAGTAGAAATAAAATAAAACAGAATCTCACAGCGGAAGGATAAAATATAATAATCAATATATAGTTCGTAAAACTGTTTACAAAACATTATATTCTTCTTTACACAATAAATATCAGAGTTCACATACCAATAAATATCAATGCAGCGGAATTAAATGGTGTAGTGGAATAATATAGTAGATAATAGTAATACAAATCTTCGTCTTCGTCCTCCAGAGCTAAATCTTCAAATCCTGAAATGCTCGGACTGACCCGAGCGAATTGAAAAGACAAAACACTCGAGTCAGAACTAAAAGATCTTATGTAAGTTAAATCAACAGGAATAAATATGAGTGCAGTAACACAAAAGATGCTCGGAATTCACATCTCTTAAGGATCCGTTAAACTATTTACTATGTAGTATATTTCGCTATTATAATAGTGTATATTTATAAAATAAACTTACTTTTTTCTTAGCATTAAGGGGTTACCCATATAGCCCTTAACACGTAATAGTCCCAGTAGTCCATCCAATATCATAGTCCCTCCTGATCGGGAAGCCACTAGAGGATACCACACGGGTTACGGGAGAAATCCAAACTCGTACAAGGCGCGATAGGGTAGGTGACACGGCACAACTAGGCAATGCCAGGGTAGATATACCAATTACGCTTCCGGGTCGGTGGTAACGCGTAGCGCGCAGCTACCGCCCACCTCGAACAAACTCCCCCAAATCAAAGGAATCAAAAGTGAAAGTGGCCGCCGAATCAATCCAAAGTCGGAGTATAGTATCGAAGGGAAGTGTCCGATCAAAGGTGCTACCTTATTAACCCGTCGATCGCTCCTGTTTTAGCCACCTTATGCCAACTCACGGGAGTTGGGTCTACGTATTTACCTCAGAGGAAACGCCGCCACCATCCTACTTCATTCTGGAATCTCCACCGCGTACACGGTTGTTAAAGTGGTTTTTGGAGTTGGCAGAGGGTATGACAACTTTCGATCCCGGTCTCTTCAACAACCAAACGTTATTATAACACCGCGGTTATTTCAAAATAATTTATACTTTAAAACCGGAATATAATATCTCTTTCAAACCATATAAATACGATATCATTTATAAAATTTTAAAACCCCAAATCAATATGATATCATTTTTATTTTATAAATATCCCTTTCCCAAAATCATAATATTTTCAAATATATATACCTTGAAACCATAGCTTTGAAACATAACTTTTAATACTTAATGGTTCAAATACTATATTACTTTATAAAATAAACAGCATCTTTAAATTTTATAATAAATTCCCAATATCAATTTGAACCTCCAAAAAAACCATTTTAATTCTCATATATTTCAAAGCTTTAATATTCTATATTTCAAACTTTATAGTTCATATATTTCAATCTTTAAATATTCCACTATTTCAAAGGGATCCTTTGATAATTTAATATATATAAAATTCAATTCCTATTATTTAAATTTGAAATATTTACTTACTAACAAATATTATTCAGGTAAAACCCTTAAACTTCAATAACAGGATATTCTTTTAATTAAATTAACTTGATAATATTATTTCAAATCTTCTAAACCAAAATCAAGTTATAAAAATCATACCCCTTTAAAATAACGATTTTTATTAAATTTTTAAATCAATTTTATTCGGGTATAATTCTTTAATAATTTTATTCAAATCAATTTCACATTTTCCCCAACTTAATTTTTTTTAGTCATTAAAACTTTATATATAGAATATCTTAAACAGGTACTTAACCATATACTATAAACCATCAACTCCATTTATTAAGCTTATTTTTATTAACAATTTTATACATGGCTTAAATTCAAGATTTTAACTAAAATAAAATTTATGTAATATCAACCATTAATATCCATTTAAACATATTATATAAAAATCAAACTTCAATATTGGGCTTATTTATATTTCAAAGCATACTTATATATATAGTTAGAATCAAAAATAAATTTGACGTTTATATAACATCAAAAATAAATATTTATAAAATCTGTATATTCCTTTCCAAAGCCATAGAAAATCATTTTAAAAATAATTATATATATATATATCGCAGTGCCTGTATATAATTTTCTATCATATGGTCAAGTGATACGGATATTTATCATTTCAATACGCAATTTAAAATAAAAATGCGGTTGTACATTGTTTCAAACCACAATCCCGAATGAATGAAAATGTATAATAACATGCAGTTTATACAATATAAATACAGCATCCATTCATTCATCATATCAATCATCAAACATTTATCAATGTATCATCCAATTCAAACAATCACACAAATAAATAATAATTAATTACTGACAGTTAATTTTTCAACAATGAATAAATAACTATTTAACTGTAGTTTATATGCAATAATAAATAAATTTAACCAGCAGGTTATATGCAATAATAAATTCAATTAACAATTAACTAGCAGTTTTAAATGCAATAATGAATTAAATAACGCGTAAATTAAATGAATGCAATTTAACTGAGAAAATGATGAAATATATGCCAAACAGCTATAAACAAAATTTTAAACACATCATAAATCAATTTAACCAACATAAGAAATTTTAGAAGTTGTGAGTGGGTTAAAACACTCACCTTTTGAATTTAAATTGAATTTAAATCCAATTAAACCCAAAAATTTGACCCTCTCAGAATTCGTCCAAACGAGGGTCATCAAGTCTGGAATTTCAATACGATCCTAATAAAAGAAACCGCGCGTCAATCGGATATCGTATGCACAAGATATTGTAAAAATTGTGATTGAATTTCAAAAAAATAAAAATAAAAAGGTGAACACATTCTCACCCCAACATACTATGCCACGTCATTTGCCTTCATTCACGTGATTCCTTTCTCGCGCGTCCCTGAGCAGGGAAATCCTAACAGAACGGTACCAGGTAGCGCACAAAAACACGCCTCGCTCCGAACGCTGCCGTCACCTCGAGATGTTCGCCGTCGTTCGCCCCCTCGGCCGCCATGGCCAGCGCGACCATTTCCCCCCTTTTCTCGTGCCGATCGAGCCCAAAATTATGACAGCCGCCACACAAAAACGAAAACCTAATCAATTTTAGGGGCCAATCCGACTGTCGATTTTCACGATGAACCGTATAGATGTGATCTCCTCCGTCCCCTCTACACAACTGTACCTTCGATTCGTCGATCAGACGAATTTGATTTCGTCGCGATGGAAGGCCGAAAATAAACGATCAATTTCTGAACAACCGGTGATTCGAACAAAAAAACAAATCACGGATCTGTGATGCATACATCGAGAGCTTCAACATATTTTTTTTTTTATCTGAGAAGTTTGGATTTTCGACTTTGATTTTGAAATGGAATTGGATCTGAAATTTTGTTGTCTGCCATTGAGGAGGAGAGATAGCCAAATTTGTGTACAGACAAATGAGAATGAGGGGAATTAAGGTTTATAGCAGGATATTTATAGAGAAAGTTGAAATAGAATAATTGGATTGGGTTGAATACGCGCTAACAACAAAGTGGCCCAAAAAGCCCGTTCTGACCCAGGAACGAAATTGGGTAAACTTATATATCAAAATAGGCGTTTTAAATTATTTTAAACGCAATGGAAAAGGTTTCAGGTTCAAATTGCATCGTACGAAGAAGTTATGCTAAACTCAATTATTTTTTCAAATTGATTTCAATTGCATAAATTTCAAGGCTTTTCGAGTCCGTACGATCAAACGACAAGTCTGATCCCTACGAAACTTGAAATCTTATTATAATTCACCGTTACGGATCCGATGAAACTAGTTTCGTCGAAATCCGAGTCAGTTGCCAAAATGGCTATTTTTATGTTAATTAAATAAATTAAAAATCAACCAAATAAATCCAATTTTAATTTCACTTCTATAATTGACAATTTTTATCACTTTTACATTTCTTAATCATTTATACAAATTTAAAAAAATTTAGATGTCCTTTAAATGCTTATTCAATTATCAATTTCAACGTTGAATTACAATTTCGTTAAATTCAGAGATTATAAAATAAATTTTCATTCATATTATTCAAATTCATTATTTCAAACAGATGAGATAAATATTGGGATCAAAATCCATTGTATTAACATTCTCAAATTTCCTCTAAATCCTTATTTATGAAATAATCTAAATATTATATTCCACTTATTGCAATAAATCCACTTATTAGATTTCAAATTATAAATAAATTAACAAATCTTGGCTTTCACTCCTTTATACTATCTTATGAAGACAATATACGTTTCTAATACTTTAATTTACATTAACCAACGTTAAATTAAGATTTATTGTAATCGATTCTCAAAATTTTATTTAACCCACTAAATAAACAAGCAACCTACAAAAATTGCAACTTATGTGCTTTTAATTGCATTGACATTTAAACTTACTAGCCTATATCAACATTATTATCAATAATTGCAAACGAATTGCCAATTTTTAGTCACTACCCTAAAACTAACGTATATTAATCGACATTATTCCCAAGTTACAAATTTTTAATTAATTACTATTTATTATTATCGCTTCACTGATTTATTCAACATTTGCATTGGTTTTTCTTAAAATAAATTTATAACCCGATATTCCTATATTCATCTTAGATTTGTTTAAATGGCTATATTTCAATTTATAACCAAAAAATTCTATTTACATTCCATTATAACCTAAACATTCGTTTCAATCAAATTTGAATTGCATTAAATTAGTTATTCATCAACTGCCAATTACATTACTACCTTAATTAACATACAGTCACAATTTATTTCAAATTCCAATTTACTATCTAAATAAATAAGTAACCCAAAATAAACATTAACGTTACTCTATAGTCACATAAGTAAGCATCTATTACTTACAAACCAATGTTGGCATTTATTTCAATACTATTAATTTCACTCACACTTCCGTTATGTTTTTAATTACCATTAAAGAAACGTTTATTATTTACAACAACATTGTAATTACTTACCCACAATTATTGCATTGGTTTATTCAATAGTCCCTTTTATTTATTCATTTTCTAGTTTACAACCAAATGTAACAATTCCCACTATTCATTATTATATTAATGAATTCCATTCTAGCCAATATTTTTATTAATATTTCACTAATTCATATTTATATTGGTTTCTTATATTAAACTTATAACTAAGTATGACAATTTACATTATTCAAATTTATTGCCGTATAAATATTAAATGGTTAACATTAAATTAAGATTGATACATCTAATTTGTATGCTCGCTCCCATATAAATTAATAAGATTTTTATTTCTTTCTAAATTTAAATTAAAAATCTTATTAATTTAACTCATTTTTTAAACCATCGAATTTTATGGGTCGTTACAAAATTTATGTAATATCAACAATTAATATCCATTTAATCATATTATATGGAAATCAAACTTTAATATTGGGCTTATTTATATTTCAAAGCATACTTATATATATATATTTAGAATCAAAAATAAATTTGACGCTTATATAACATCAAAAATCAATATTTATAAAATCCGTATATTCCTTTCCAAAACCATAGAAAATCATTTCAAAAATAATTATATATATATATATATATATATATATATCGCGGTGTCTGTATATAATTTTTTATCCTTTGGTCAAGTGATACGGATATTTATCATTTCAATCCACAATTTAAAAAATAAAATGCGGTTGTATATCGTTTCAAACCGCAATCCCGAATGAATGAAAACGTATAATAACTTGCAGTTTATACAATATAAATACAACATCCATTCATTCATCATATCAATCATCAAACATTTATCAACTTATCATCCAATTCAAACAATCACACCAATAAATAATAATTAATTACTGACAGTTAATTTTTCAAAAATGAATTAAATAACTATTTAAATGTAGTTTATATGCAATAATAAATAAATTTAACTTGCAGGTTATATGCAATAATAAATTCAATTAACAATTAACTAGCAGTTTTAAATGCAATAATGAATTAAATAACGCGTAAATTAAATGAATGCAATTTAACTGAGAAAATGATGAAATATATGCCAAACAGTTATAAATAAAATTTTAAACACATCATAAATCAATTTAACCAACATAAGAAATTTTAGAAGTTGTGAGTGGGTTAAAACACTCACCTTTTGAATTTAAATTGAATTTAAATCCAATTTAAACCCAAAAATTTGACCGTCTCAGAATTCGTCCAAACGAGCGTCATCATGTTTGGAATTTCAATACGATCCTAACAAAAGAAACCACGCGTCAATTGGATATCGTATGCACAAGATATTGCAAAAATTGTGATTGAATTTCATAAAAATAAAAATAAAAAGTTGAACACATTCTCACCCCAACATACTATGCCACGCCATTTGCCTTCATTCACGTGATTCCTTTCTTGCGTGTCCCTGAGCAGGGAAATCCTAGCAGAACGGTACCAGGTCGCGCACAGAAACACCCCTCGCTCCGAACGCTGCAGTCACCTCGAGATGTTTGCCGTCGTTCGCCCCTCGGCCGCCATGGCCAGCGCGACCATTTCCCTCCTTTTCTCGTGTCAATCGAGCCCAAAATTATGACAGCCGCCACACAAAAACAAAACCCTAATCAATTTTAGGGGCCAATCTGACCATCGATTTTCACGATGAACCGTATAGATGTGATCACCTCTGTCCCCTCTGCACAACTGTACCTTCGATTCGTCGATCAGACGAATTTGATTTCGTCGCGACGGAAGGCTGAAAATAAATGATCAATTTCTGAACAACCGGTGATTCGAACAGAAAAACGAATCATGGATCTTGATGCGTACATCGAGAGCTTCAACATATTTTTTTTAAATTTTATCTGAGAAGTTTGGATTTTCGACTTTGATTTTGAAATGGAATTGGATCTGAAATTTTGTTGTCTGCCATTGAGGAGGAGAGATAGCCAAATTTGCATACGGACAAATGAGAATGAGGGGAATTGAGGTTTATAGCAGGATATTTAGAAAGTTGAAATAGAATAATTGGATCGGGTTGAATACGCGCTAACAACAAAGTGGCCCAAAAAGCCCGTTCTGACCCCGGAACGAAATTGGGTAAACCCATATATCAAAATAGACGTTTTAAAATATTTTAAACTCCATGGAAAAGGTTTCAGGTTCAAATTGCATCGTATGAAGAAGTTATGCTAAACTCAATATTTTTCAAATAGATTTCAATTGATTTCAATTGCATAAATTTCAAGGCGTTTCGAGTCCGTATGATCAAACGACAAGTCTGATCCCTACGAAACTTGAAATCTTATTATAATTCACCGTTACGGATCCGATGAAACTAGTTTCGTCGAAATCCGAGTCAGTTGCCAAAATGGCTATTTTTATGTTAATTAAATAAATTAAAAATCAACCAAATAAATCCAATTTTAATTTCACTTCTATAATTGACAATTTTTATCACTTTTACATTTCTTAATCATTTATACAAATTTAAAAAAATTTAGATGTCCTTTAAATGCTTATTCAATTATCAATTTCAACGTTGAATTACAATTTCGTTAAATTCAGAGATTATAAAATAAATTTTCATTCATATTATTCAAATTCATTATTTCAAATAGATGAGATAATTATTGGGATCCAAATCCATTATATTAACATTCTCAAATTTCCTCTAAATCCTTATTTATGAAATAATCTAAATATTATATTCCACTTATTGCAATAAATCCACTTATTAGATTTCAAATTATAAATAAATTAATAAATCTTGGCTTTCACTCCTTTATACTATCTTATGAAGACAATATACGTTTCTAATACTTTAATTTACATTAACCAACGTTAAATTAAGATTTATTGTAATCGATTCTCAAAATTTTATTTAACCCATTAAATAAACAAGCAACCTACAAAAATTGCAACTTATGTGCTTTTAATTGCATTGACATTTGAACTTACTAGCCTATATCAACATTATTATCAATAATTGCAAACGGATGGTATCAGATGTGTCATGATTATGTAATAACTATGTGATGTATTATATATTTCTGTTTCTGCTGTAAGATTCTGATGTTGTTTAGTTCTTTCTTTCTATCTATTCTTTTTCTACCTATTTCTTTCTTAATAATGATATGACTTTCTTCGGAATTAAAAGTGGGTCGTCACGGTTGGTATCAGAGCAGCTAGGTTGAGATAATACCTTGGCTTTGTAGTAGTATCTATCTTGAGAGCGCGTATTTGTAGTTTTTATATATCTATATACCTATCTAATTATTGGGTTACCTGTCCAGGTTGCCAACATGAGTTATAGAGTAAGGAGAGGCAGAGTTGTGGGAAGCACGACGACCACTAATGGAAGACGTCCGAATGCTAGCGAGGCTATAAATCCAACGTCGCCTCGAGTAAGTTTTGCTGCATTGCGCAAAGATTTCACCAATTTGGGAGGAAAGCCCTTCAAAGGAACGGAGTCCATCATTGGAGTTCAGGCTTGGTTATGTTCGTGTGAGCAAATTTTTAAGAGTTTGGATCTGTCAGATGAGTAAAAGAAAGTCATGGCATCATGGCAACTTCAAGAAGGAGTAGCTGCATGGTGGGATGAAGTCACCTTAAATATTTCAAAGGATGATATTTCTTGGAACAAGTTTAAGGAACTGTTTGAGGAACAGTTTATGTCTACAGCTGGGAAGACTCATATGTATAGAGATTTTCTGGATTTGAAGCAAGGAAGTATATCGGTATCCGAATATGAGACTAAGTTCAATGAATTATTCCGCTACGGACCCGAACTGATTGATACACCCCTCAAGAATAATGAAATGTTTGTGCTGGGAAAGAGGCCCGAGTTCCACGAGAAGATGACAGCATATCTCAAAGAATCGTTCGTGGAAATGATTGACATGGCATTGAGGTATGAAGAGCTTATGAATAGGAAACCCCTGGCATTTGTAGCAGCACAGAGTAGAGCTTCTTCCATTCCGAACAAAAGGAAATTCAACCCAAATTGGAAGAAGCAAGGAAAAGGGAAACAGGGAGGAAATAATGGAGCTCGAAAGTGTTATGTGAGTCGGCAAGAGGGTCATTTGGCTAAGCAGTGTCCCAGAGGAAGAACTCAGCAGCAATAGCGTTAGAGTGGACTGGGTTCTGCAATGGTTCAGAAGTCTTTTTGTTTCAACTGTCAACAGCCAGGGCACATGGTGAAGGCTTGCCCGCTTCTTCAGAGAGCTTAGCCCACTAAGGTGTTTTCTATTCAAGAAGGACCATCAACTTCTTCGGGTAGGAAAGGCAAAGGTGTCCTGGAAGGTACTTTGCTTTTCGATGGCATTTTTGTTAGCGTTTTGTTTGATTCTGGTGCTTTCCTTAGTTTTATTTCTTTGGATATGGTAGAGAAGTTTCATCTTACCCCTAGACCGCCCTATTTTTGTATATAATCCTACAAGGGGAGTGACCAAGTTAGATAAGATCTGTAGAGGCCTATGAATTTCTTATATGTCCTATAATTTCTCCTTCGACCTATTTGTATTGGATTTTAAGGGATTTGACCTTATTCCGGGGAATGGATTGATTGGATAAGCATAAGGTGGTTTTAATTTGTGAAGAGAGAACTGTGACTTTAGCAACTGAGTTAGGAAGGATTGCAAAAGTGACTTGTGATAGTTCTGGAGCTCACTTGAGTAGTCTTTTGCATGGAATCAACGTATCTCCATAAGGCGTAGGATCCGTCGAATTGGTCAAAGATTTTCTAGATGTCTTCGAAGAAGTTAAAGGTTTGCCCCTGCATCGAGAGATAGAATTTCGGATTGACTTAATTTCGAGAGCAATACCTGTTGTTCAACCCAGTAGAAGGATGGCGCCGAGAGAGAGAAGAGTTGGTGAAGCAGACCCAAGATTTCTCAGAGAAAGGTTTGATCCGGCCTAGTTATTCTAGTTGGGGTTCTGTTGTAGTCTTTGTGACCAAGTCGGATGGGTCACTAAGATTCTGTGTGGATTATCGGGAGTTGAATAAGGTAACTATTAGGAATAAGTATCCCTTGCCCCATATAGACAATCTTTTTGATCAACTCCATGGAGCTTCTATTTTTTCCCAATTGGATCTAGCTTCGAGTTTCCACCAGCTAAGGGTAGCTGAAGATGGTATACCCTTGACTGCATTTAGAGGACCCAATTGTTTTTATGGATGGAGTAGGTGGGTGCTGTCGAGGCCACGAGAGCATGGAAGGGGTATAGAAATGACATGCTCGAGAATGGGTGAAATAGGAATGAAGATATTGCAATGAAGATGATGAACCGGTTTCTCAGGCAAAATAAACGAAAAAAATATGTGACTTTATATTTTAATTAGCTCAATATGACAAGATTTTATTTAAAGAAAACAACCAAGATATACATTAGAACAAGGGAAAAAGCAACAGTCAAATTATAATTATGGGAATATGAAAAGAAAGTGGCTGTTAGATTTCAATAGTTAGGTAGATAAAAGAAAAAGAACCCAGAAGGTTTGAAATTGGATACTAGTACGATTAATTGTTTTCGTAGATTCCGCTACGCATCGGACTTCAAAAAATAGAATTGAATATACCACAGAGATCAGCACGACGAGAGGATCAAAATGGTATACAGATAGCAGCGATACGATCAACTATAAAAGTCGAAATTCGGTACCGAAAATGCTGCTAAAATGACGAAAATAAGGTAAACGGAGCAATAGTAGTCCAAATTTGATGAAACGAAATATGACATCTCACTCAGAATATGATTTACAAATTTATTATATAAAAATATTCAGGTTTGAGAAATATTTTATTATCATCAAATTTAACTGATTTGAATTTAAATAAAATTACAGAAGAAAATAAACTTCAATATTATCAGATGAAAATTTAACATTTGCTATGTTTAAATAGACCTATTCCAAATATTAAATTTTTATTTCCAAATTCGAATACTTAAAATTTCATAAAAATTCAGTTTAATATATTATTAAAACAAATAAATTTTTATGGGTCATTACAACTAAGTTGTGTGGGTGTGTACCGCATGGGTAATCACCCCGGTGAAGTTCGAATGTGTTTGTGTTGTGATATGTGTGTTTATGTACACGTGTATTCTAAGACGTGCATAGATGAGTGCATCGACACACGTATGCATTGCGCGTAAGGCTGGGTATGTCATATTGGCATGTTAGGGGAAGCGGGGTCGCTAAAATCGCACATAGAACTCTGCTCGTGCAAAGAGTGGATTTTGGTATCGCAACCGGTTTTCGATTACTTATAGAATTTGCTTCCTAGATGTCAACAAATGAACCCTGGTGGATGTCTAATGGGATGGAGGCAGGATCTAGTAGCAAGGAAACCCATCATGTGAAGCGTCAGAAGAAACGATGCACGAATCAACATTTGTTTGGGGAATCTACTCGCTGCCCAGGCTCACTGTTTGGAAAATATCAGTTTGGTCGGCTGACCATGTCCATTTAGTCAACTATTTAGGTGGAAAGAGTCGATCTCGTCCTTGGTTCAATTGACCGAATCGCCCTTCAGTCGGCTGACCTACTATGTGTTGTGCAAACTTTAAAACGCGATAACTATCACATATGAAGTCGGATTGAGTGGAAGTTTGGACCATTGTTCACCTTTTTCAATGGTATAACCTATGAAATTTTGATAGGTTTTAGAGTACTTTGATTTCAGGGCCCACGTGGAATACACCTCGGCACGTATTTCCAAACCGTCGATTTTAGACAGATTGGAAGGATATACCAAAAGAGTATTATGACATTGAGGTCATACATTTCATTTGGAATGCGATTTGGGTTAGTATAGAGCTTTTTTAGAGCTGTTTGGTGGGTTTTTAGGCCGTGATGACTGGAGCCATGCATGGCGATTCCATACGTTACATGTGGAGTGAGTCTGTACTCCAAGATTTTGATCTTAGAGTAATATACGATTCATTTGGTGCAGACTTGTTGTGACATACTAAGGTTATGGACTTATGTGACCTACCCACGGGTATGCTCTTATGTGACTTACCCAGGTATCGACCTTGTTATGGTGTACTTAGAGTATTGTTGATGGTCATGATGGCGCGGTCTTAGATGGACTGTGAATATCTTTATCTTGTTGTGATCGCTTGGATGTTTTTGGGTCCTATGGTCATAATCTTACGAACGTTTGGTATTAGCAGTAACGACCATATGCATTATGACATATTTGTTTGGTCTTAGTAGTATTGACCATATGTGTTGTAGCATATCTATTTGGTCTTAGCATTAGTAGCCATACGCGTGATGGCATACCCATTTGGTCTTAGCAGTAGTGACCTTACGCATTGAGGTGTGTAATATCGATCTTAGCAGTAATCATTGTGGTTTTCGGATCACGGTTTGATCATCGTTTATTTGTACTATATTATTAGTAGTGTTAGGCTAGTGTAGTGCAATAGAAGATATTGTGCTAACTTGTTGTTACATAAGAAGGGCAGGTTACGGTATGATCCCCTATTTTGAGATGAATTTACTGTACTTGTTTATACGTAGTCTAGATTTCCCATGAGCTACATTTATGGATAGGGCCGTTGTGATTTAGTTGTTCATTTGTATATATTTTAGTATACGGTATTTTGAGATAGTTCCCCTCACACCAGACTTAATGTCTGACCTGAGTTTTTGTATTTGTCTGCTTATGTCATGAAACTCTCAGCCACTCGGTGCTTTTGGGGATACACTAACAGAGTGTGCGGCTAGAGCATTTTAGAGGCATGGCATCGGTGTTTTGAGGTATATATGCTTGTTATTTTATTGTACATGACAAACCTGCTATTATATGCGAGACCGTTGCATCAAATTTTTATTCAGGACTCCGTGTTTATTTTGGAGTTGATGTATTCTGACTATTCTATAGTGATATTTATTTGTCAGCTGCTTCCGCTAGTATGGTCCCTTATATATCATTATTTTATTCTATTCATGTATATTCAGTATATTATATGTTGTCAATCCATTGTGAGATCTTATCGATGTCTTGGTTTAGTGCTTCGTTCTAATTCTACCCCGACGATTTGTCTATTGTGGTATTCGAAAGTCGTGCGACGATGTAAGGTACTGATTTTCGAGTATTATAATGGGTAGGTGTTACATATCTCAGCTTTGAAGTGGTTTTCGGTAAGTAAAACACTTCTCGATCCCAGTCTCTCCAAGACTGAATCAACAAATTTATTCATTCAATGATAATAAGAGTGATCAGATATGGAAACCAAGTCTTGTATACTAATCACATTTCCGATATTTTCGTCTCACACTATACCTCAATCAAGAGTGAAGTCGTTAGGTTAGAGCTCTATTACTTATATCACTACATGAATATCGATTTTAATTCCCACAGACAGACAAGCCTACTTCATTTGCTTTCAGTGTTAAGTATATGACTAAGCATTTTCCATAAACGGGCAAATGTACAAAGCACGATCAAGTCACACAAAGCACAATTAAGTCACATAAATAACTTCTAATCCCTTTTTATATAATTAATCTTTTATTAATTGAAATCCCTTTTTATTAGTAAAACTTCTTTTTATCTAATAAAACATTGGATATCAATTTCTACTATTCATTAGTACTCTTCACAATACTTAAAAAAGTATTCATATACTTATTTTAAATGGTATAGGTATATTCACAAATCATTGACAAGATTTCTTACTTTTAACCTTATCTTTTTCTATTTTTTTCTAAAAGATTCCATACTTATAATTTCCCTCAAAAATATTCATTTTAAGGATTTGTGTACTTTCACAAATCCACTCAAAAAGTTTGAGATAAATCTTACTTAAACATGTAACAACCTTAGATTTTGAATTTAAATTTAAACTCTATTTCATTTTTAGATTATTTAAAAAAAAATTATTTGTAAGATATCATTTCTAAATATTTTTAAAATGAAAATAGAATTTTTCCAAAATTTATTGCATTTATTTCCTATTTTTAAAGGCTAGTTTCTATTTTTCTGCTATTTTCTTCATTCAAATTATATTTAGTTAAAATTTATTTATTTATTTTTGCAAATGTATTTTATGTTATGTTCTTATCTTTATTTATAAATATTTTTCCAAGTCCATAAATTTTTCCAAAGTTCATTCCATTTATTTTCAAATTTTCTATACTAGTTTACATTTTCTGTGCTATTTTCTTATTTTAATCATATATAATTAATATTTATTTATTTATATTTTGTTTATTTGTTATATATTCGAATTTTAACTGAATTTATAAGCATTTTCATTTATTTAAATTTATAAAATGAAACTGGAGAAATTTGAAAAGGTTGTGTGACTTTTCACTTCTTAAGGCCTTTTGTATTCACACCTTTTCACATTTCAACCATATCTTTTCATCTTTTGGCTGCCTTAACTCATTTCTTCAGCTGCCTACCTCTTTTCTCATTCATGTAAAAACATTTTGTTTCTCATTTCTTAAAAAAAATTGGTCATTTCTTTGTCAAAAAAATTGGTAAACTTTATTTCTTTTTCCATTGTTTATGCTTGAATTCATTGATTTTTGCACTTGTTCTTCTTCCTTTTAGAATTGGCCATGCTCTTCCTTCGGCCTTGCTGCCTCCACCACCATCTGAAACCCATCTCCACCACCTTCTCTAAAGCCCCAGCCAGGCCGTGCAACACCCTTGGTGGTAGATCCTTCACAAAATACACAAAACTCCTCTTGAATGCCTTAGCCGAGCACATCTCCAATTCCACCACCTTCAACACCACTTAGCCGCTACCTACTCCATCACCACCACCTCTAGCTGACCTGAAAAACCTCTTCCATGTCACCTCTTGACCATATCAGAGACGGTCGTGCCCCTTGTGGGCTTGACCGAGCCTTGCTTTGCTTGAAAAATCATGTGATGTTGTTTGTTTGTTGTTGTTTCATGCTCACCACCTTTGCACCATCAACAAACCATGTTTGGCCGACCCGTATCCACCCACAACCAGATACAAACCCTTGCCTTGGACAAGTATTCCACTTATGGCCGAGTCTAAAGAGTGTTGGAAGCAAGTGCAAAGCATTTTAGCTTTGATTTATGCGGTTAATTCTAGCATATTTTAATCGTATTTTTGGTTTGAAAGCTTATGAATGTTATATTATTTGGTTTGATTTTTATTCAAGGGAACTGACCTTTCGCTCTCTCACTCAAATCTGTGTCGTGATTTCATGCCTCTAAAGATCGTTGTTTGCTTGTTTCAGTTGTCATCTCCAGCTTAAACCGGTGAGTTATTCTCACCAGACAGTGTATACCTATATAACTAGTAAATTGATCCCTTTTGAATCTGTAAAATGCATAACCATTTTACACCTGCTATATTATGATTATATGATGTTCACCCATGCTTAAACACCTGTTATATCATATGTAACTGTTATATTATGTTGTTCTGTTATTTTTATTTGTTTATCACACTGCAAGTTCCCTTTAGATTAGAATCACTATGGGTTGAAATGATACATACCCGAACAGACTTTAGAATAAGGGAAAATCGTCATGGGCTGAAATGATAGGCCTGAGCGAATTTCAATTTATTTCATTTACTTGGGACTGCGGGTTTGAAATGATAAAACCCGGGTTCTCTTTGTAAATTATGGGTTGAAATGATATATTACCTGTATCACTTTACCTAGCGTAGAAAATTATATACAGACCCGTAGTTAAAATATGTTTTTCTAAAAAAATTAAAATATTTTAGAAATGTAAATATTATAATATTTTGATTTAAACTTAATTAAAAATGATTTTTGTAAAATATTATTGATTTTCTAAATATCTATATGTAACAACCCGCATATTTAACGATTTTATATTTAAATGTTTTATTTAAATATAGCGTCGTTAGTTAGACTTTTGGGTCCGAAATGTTACTTTTTGCAAATGGCCGAACTGGGTCTCGAAACCACTTCCATTGGTTCCAAAATGGCGTTTGCGATCTTTTTAAGTATAAACTTTGATGTGTTTGGAGTAAGTTGAATTTCGCTACTTTTTCTATTGGGTTTTGGGTTTGGGTTCAGCCCACTAGCTAACTAAACCCCTAACTCAGCCCTCTCCTCTCCATTCTCTCATTCCACTCTTCTAAACTCAAGCAAAAACTGAAAATGGTGGAAGGGAAGAGGAAATAGAAATTGCAAGCCCTAGTTTACTTTGCAAACTTGAATTCTTGCTCCAAAAATCAAAGAGAAGCTATTGGTAAGCCTCCTCTTCATCTTCTCCAACTCCTTTCCTCTTCAATTTCAGAAAATTTCCTAAACCTAAACTTAGGAAATATTTGTTTTGATCTTAGATTGAAGCTTGGGTTGAAGTAGAGACTGGTTGGCCTTCTTCTTGTGATTGAGCTCTTTCTTCTTTGTTTTGGGTAAAAGGTGAGTTTTGAACTCACATCTACTTCTCTTGATTAATGATGTAAGGTGAGATTTTTATCTCACATCTATGACTATAAGTATCTTTGGTTGTTAGGTACGAATTCCTAACAATTATTCATGTGCAATTGCTTTTGATTCGGATTGGTTTTGCGAACATTGCAAATTTTGGTGTTATGGAAGTATAAAACTCAAAAATCATAGCTTTGATGTTTTGATCATGTTTTTGGTGATGAATCGAAGTGCTTATAGGGCCGGGTAGCTGCTTGGCGTAAATCCCTAGCGTCCGTGATCGTTCGATTGAAAGTTGGGAGAGTTTGCACTTCATTGGTAATAAGTAGGAAATGCAGGAAATTGGGTTCAATCGACTGGATCCTCTGTTCAGTCGACTGAGCTGAAGCCAGAAATTTTCTGGATAGTGTTCAGTCGACTGAACAGGGATTTCAGTCGACTGACCTGCTCTTGTTTTCCTATTTTCCTATTTATGCTTATTTTGATTGGTTTTCCGAATTTTATCGATTCGTTTTGGTTCTTTGTGGTTGTTATTGCCTCTTTGACTTTGATAACTTATTCTTGATTTCATCCATGGGTTTTTATAAAATAATCTTTCTAATCATATTAAAACCTCGTTTCTCCAATTTATAAATTCTATTTAAAACACACACAATTTCGCACTTCGAGCGAAGTGGAAGGGTGATTAAATGGTTGGGCAAAACACGGACCATGAATCTGTGCGTTTATCCTTCTGATTAATCCCCGACCTATTCAATTGATCGTTTTGACCTTTGGGTTTGGTTTACCGATGATATGAGGTAAACTTTGTACTGCTTTGAGTGTGAAAGTGACTGACGGATAGTAACCGTTTAGTGCGAACGATTGGTTATGAGACTCACGTTAACACTTTTCGGATTCCTTTTCGAGAGTTGTGACACATTCCGCCAGTTAGTGGTGTCCAGTACTGGGCCTTCGGACCTTCACCACTACGGTTTGTTGCCTTCGGGGCTTATTGCCTTCGGGATTTGTTGCCTTCGGGGTTTGTTGCCTTCGGGTATGTCGCCTTCGGGTATGTTGCCTTCGGGTTTGTGCCTTCGGGTTTGTTGCCCTATAGTATCGCTTCCGATGTTGGTCATTATGAGCCGCATGGGTGATATTGGGTTTAGAGTCTTCAGGCTCATGGATCCTTGTTTATAAAGTACCGAGCTCGAGCAATTTTCTTATGTTTCATTGATATGTATATTCCCTTGGTATCGCCCTTCGGTGTTGGTCTTTTTGAGCCGCATGATGTGTAGCGCTTACCTTGTGGAACTTGTATACCTTATGGGTATTTGTTATTTGCCTTTTGGCTTGTTTTGGGATATTCCTATCCTTTGTTTCTATGTGTTGCCAATGATATGAGGCTTGTTATGATAAGATTCATCTTTTGTTAGATGATTGTGTTATCTCTTTTAGAGATATTTGTTATACTTTGTGACCTTGCAGGTTATTGTTGTTCAGTTTATCTAACTGATTTGTTTAGCTTGACTGACCCGTGTATTTTATACTCGGGTCAGACCGAGTTGTTTCAGGTTATGTGCTTTTGGACTTAGCCTATTTTGCTTCCGCATGGACTATCCAGCTTGTTCCTTTTTGTTAAAGCTTTTTGTGTAGTCCTATTTTGTTGTAACTCTGATATGTATTCTTTTGACTCGTCTGTATATTGTGGTTTTCTATACCACTTGACGTGTATCAGTTTGTAAACTCTGTTATGTATCAGTATATGCGTATATGATGATCTACTGTTCTGTGATGTTTATTACATTTGAGTTGTTATATTCTGTTCTGATAGATCCTCCAACCACCTATGGTTTTGTTTTATGTATTCATTGGATATGTCGATCTGCTTGGCATGTCTATTATCTATGTATCCAATAGATAGTTAGAGCAAGGCTATAGATGGTCGCTCCTAACCAGCCTTATTCTCCGTGTTAGTTGACGGCATTACCCTGTAGTGTCCTAGGCTAGCGTGAGTATAGAGGTGGAGCGTCACATTATATGTGAAATAAATTAATGAAAAATTTACAAAATTTGAATGTAAGTTATTTTGGAAATTTTGAATTAATTATAATTGGAAATTAAACTAAATATGAAAATATGATAAATTTATGATAATTTGGATAAAAATGAATTTAAAGTGATTATATAATATATTAATGATTTTTGAATAAAGTTAAAATGTGAAATGAATGAATATTTAAGTTGAAATTTTGAAATATAACTAAAATTGGAAATTTGTGAATTTGGCTTAAATGTGAATTTGAAGTTAAGTAAATAAAAAAAATATATGAATTTTAAACTTAAGTTTTAAGTTGAAATTTAATTCAATGAATTTAAAATTTAATATTGAAATTTAATAAGTGAATTATTAATAAATCTTGATTTTTGAATGGAAATTTAACTTTATAAAATCATGAATTTAAGGAAAATTAAATGATGATTATAAAAGTGAAAATATATGATTTTATAAGTTAAAAATGATTTAAATGAAAATATAATTGTTTGTGAAATTATATTGAATATTGAAGTTAATTAACTGAATTTTCGAAATGCAATTATTTCTTATGTAAATGATACTACAACATCTCTGGTTGGACACACTTCTTCGGTACCATTCAATTACTGTTGTGATCGATTCAGTGCACCCTTGATTTTGGAGTGTTGTTCGGGGTGGGCGTATGTGGCTGCTGCGTTACCACCAGCCCCTGTGCGTAATTGGTATATCTACCCTGGCATTGCCTTGTGTGCCATGTCACCTACCATACCGAGCCTTTACTACGAGTTTGTTTTTCTCCCGTAGCCCATAGAGTATTTAGGGTAGTCTCCCAATCTAGAGATATGCTGATACTGGATGGACTACTGGGACTATTATGTGTGAAAGGTGATATGGGTAGCCCGGAATGCTATTTAAAAGTATGTTTATTTTACTGTAGACATTATTATCAAAGCGCAATATTACTAAATAGTAAATAGTTTAATGGATCCTTAGAGGATGGGCGGTCCCAGGCATTCTTTAAGTTACTTGTACCTTATTACAGTACACTTGAGTTGGTTTACATTATATAAGTATATATTGTCCTGACTCGAGTGTTATGTGTTTTGCTTTACGCTCGGGTCAGCTTGAGTATTCATAGCTTTGGATTCTCTTTTTGGAGCTAGTCTTTGCTGGTGTTTCTGCCTATCTATAGTTATATATACTTCTATTTCAGCTGTTCTAGTTTATCTCATGTATTAGTGAACTTCTATGTATTTGGGATTTCTATTATGTTGTTTTCAGACTGTATTATGTATTTGGTTTGAGACTCTGTTATAGTAGCTTCATGAACTACTATGTTATTTTTATATTCCGCTATGAGTTATTTTGATTGTTCTGTGTCTGTGATTCTGTGTATTTGATTTCATTTGCTCTAACTTTATTTACAATCTGCTTTTCGCATCATTCAAGTCTGACATGTGTGGATTATTGTCGATTTGAATGGTACAAAATGGCGGGTTCTGATAGTTGGTATTAGAGCTTTGGTTTTTGGCAAACCATTGCCTCTGCGGAGCAAAAACTCATTAGAGATAGGGTATTTCTACCCTAGAATGAGTGAATTCAATCTCAGAATTATATCTTTGTGAGAGATGTATTTTCAAAGTATAAAATGATTTTCAGAAATGTTTTCAAAGGATTTTCAAAGATTATTTTAATATATAAAATATTTTCTTATTTTAATGGATTTTCAAATGTTGTCTAACTTCCTTTCTTTCGTATCTACCTTGTTAATTTTTTTCTTCTTCTTTAGGATATTCATCCAAGTGTATTCTCCTGTCTTATCTTAATTTATCGTTAGCTTTTCTTTATCTTGTCCTAAATTCATTCTTGATATTTTTCAGGATGAGTCGAGGAAATGCCAGAGGTAGGGGTCGTGGTATTGCCCCAGCTCCTCAACCTATTGCTCCAGTCAGGTTCACTGTTCTTTGTAAGGAATTCTCTCAGCTTGGTGGAACCGCATTCACCGGTTCAGAGAGCATCATTGAGGCTCCGCAGTGGTTGCGGAGTCTTGAGAGGATATTTACTGGTCTTGATATTACTGATGCCCAAAAGCGTCAGTTAGCAGCTTGGCAGTTGCGTGATTCTGCTTTAGATTGGTGGGAGTCCGTTACGGCTAACACCGTCGAAGCTAATATTACTTGGGAGCAGTTTAGGTATCCTTTGTGTTATCTTGGATTCATGTTACTATTTTTCCTTTTCTTTTGAATCTATCTTAAGCTTGTTTTCTGTATCTTTCTTTCCAGGGAGGCTTTTGTGGCAAAATGGATGCCAAAAGCCGGGAAATCTCTGCTTTATCGTGAGTTTATGGATCTTTAGCAGGGTAGCATGTCTTTTGCTGAGTATGAGAGGAAGTTCAATGAACTTTCCAAGTTCGGTCCTAGCTTGATTGATACTCCTCTCAAGAAGAATGATAAATTCATTGCTGGTGCTCATCCAGAGTATTATAGTCGCCTTATTTCTCATGTTCATGGCTCTTTCACCCAGCTTATGGATATGGCGGTTCGCTATGAGAACCCTACATCCAAAGGTCCTGTTGTTTCTGGAGCTCAGTCTTCCTCTGCTAATTCCAAGAAGCGTAAGCCTAATTTCCAACAATAGAAGAAGAATTGGCATAAGCGTTCTGGTTTAGGATCTTCATCATCAGCTCCTGCTCAGAGGCAACCAGTGATCTCTCCTCCATCACTTTCTTTAGGTGTGATCAGAAGGGGCACTATGCCAATAGCTGTCCTAATCTATCTGGTGCTGCTATTCCTCCACCTGCTCAATTGGCTAGGCGTGATCTTTGCCATATCTGTCCCCAGCCTGGTCATTTTAAGAAGGACTTCCCTACCCAGCAGAGGGGTACTCCTTCTGGTATATTTGCTGTCACTTCTGCATCGTCTCCTGTTCCTCCACCGGCTCCTGCTCCTAGTGATGACCAAGGTACTCTCCAGGGTTCATTTACTTTATTCCATCATCCTGTTTGTGTGTTGTTTGATACTGGTGCTTCACAAAGTTTTATTTCTGTTGCTTTGTGTGATAAGTTTGAGCATCTCTTATCTCCTGAGTATGCTTCTGTTCCATTATGTGTTTCAAATCCTATTGGGGGTCCTGCTAACCTTAATGGATTTGTCGAGAAGTGAAACTTCTCCATTCTGATCATCGCTTTAGTGGTGATTTTTATGTTTTGGGCTTCGATGCTTTTGATTTACTACTTGGTCAGGATTGGTTAGTGCATAATGATGCACACATCTCTTGTAAAGCTCGGACTGTTCGTCTTGTTGATGATCAAGGGAATTCCTTGATTATTCGGCGCCGCTTGCCTCAGGATTTTGCTGGCAATTTTATTTATTCTTTGGATTCTTCTCCCAGTGATCTTGATTCAACTCCTGTGGTTAGATTATATCTCGATATATTTGGTGAAGTCACTTCTTTACCTCTGAAGAGGGAAATTTATTTTCGGATTGATCTTATTCCTGGTGCTCGACCTGTTATTCTTCCTCCTAGAAGAATGGCACCCCGCGAGAAGGTTGAGTTGGGAAAGCAAATTGAGGACTTGTCTTTCAAAGTTCTAATTAGGCCTAATTTTTCTGAATGGGGAGCTACTATGGTTTTTGTCACCAAGTCTGATGGTTCTCTTCGGATGTGTGTTGATTATAGGGAGGTGAACAAGCTCACTATGAAAAACAGATATCCAATGCCTCGTGTCAATGATATACTTGATCAGCTTTATGGTGCCACAGTTTTCTCTCAGCTTGATGTTGCCACTGGTTTTCATTAGCTCAGGGTTGCCGAGGATAGCATTCCCAAGACTGCTTTCTGCACTGATAATGGTTTTTATGAATGGTTAGTCATGCTTTTCGGTTTGACTAATGCTTCTGCTTTCTTTGTTGATTTGATGAATCGTGATTTTTGTGCTGTGCTTAATAAATTTGTGCTAGTCTTTGTTGATGATATCCTTATCTTCTCTAAGACTAAGGATGAGCATAAGTCGCATTTGAAATATGTTCTAGAGACTCTCAGAAATCAGCAGTTGAATGCTAAATTTTTCAAATGCCATTTCTGGAAGGATGAAGTCTGATATCTCGGGCATATTGTTTCGAGTAATGGAGTTTCTGTTGATGCAGCCAAGATCGTTGCGATCAATGTAAGTCTTTCTTTCTTTCTTTTTTTATTTATCATTTAATAATTCTACCTTTCCTGTTGTCCTTAATTTTCCCTATTCTGTTTCAGGATTGGGAAACTCCAAAGACTCCATCTGATATTCGTAGTTTTCTGGGCCTTGCGGATTATTACCAGATTCATTGAGAATTTTTCTCGGATTGCTGCACCTCTCACAACTTTGACTCGAAGAATTCCAAGTTTGTCCGGAGTGATCAGTGTAAGGCTGCATTCAATGATTTGAAGATCAAGCTAACATCCGGACCAGTTCTTACTGTTCGGAACGGAAGTGAGGGATTTACAGTATATACTGATGCTAGTCGTGAGGTTTGGGTGCTGTTCTCATGCAGGATGGTAGGGTCATTGCCTATGCCAGCCATCAGTTGAAAACCCACGAGGCAAATTATGCTGCTCATGATTTAGATTTGCTTGCTATTGTCTTTGCTTTGAAGCTTTGGAGGCATCATCTTCTTGGAACCGAGTTTGAGCTCTTCACCGATCATCAGTCTCTGTGATATATCTTCTCCCAGAAGGATTTGAATCGGCTGCAAGTTTTTTGGCTTGAGTTTCTGGCTTCTTACGACCTCGATATTAGCTATACTCCCAGTAAAGCTAATGTTGTGGCTGATGCTATGAGTCGGAAGAAAGATTTGTTGTGTCAGCTTGTTGTTTCTTCTTCTCCTCTTCTGGATCGTATTATGGCTAAGAAGGATGAGCATGAGATGCTTAGATTGATGAAGGAGAGTGTTCGTAGCAGAGTTGGTGGTAGTAGTGGTAGTAGTGGAGCTCAGATTGATGATAGGGGGATTTTGAGGATTAATGGTAGGATTTATGTCCCGAATGTTGATGGTTTGAGGCAGGAGTTGCTTCAGGAAAATCACCGATACAGGCTTTCTATTCATCCTGGTGTGTTGAAGATGTATCAGGATATGAAGAAGCTTTATTTGTGGAAGGGGATGAAGAGGGATTTTCTATCTTTGTTAGTCAGTGTGCGACTTGTCAGCAAGTCAAAGCTGATCACCAGAAGACGCCTGGTTTGTTGCAGCCCCTTGAGATTCCCAATTGGAAGTGGGAACAGGTTTCCATGGATTTCATCGATCGTTTACCGAGGACTCGGAGGGGTAATGAGAGTATATGGGTTATTGTTGATAGACTGACCAAGTCCGCTCATTTTATTCCGGTCAAGTCTACTCGTACTGCTTCTAGCTTATCTGAGATCTACATAAGAGAGATTGTTCGTCTCCACGGTGTTCCTCTCAGTATTATTTGTGATCACGACCCTATCTTTATCAGTCAGTTCTAGAAGGCTTTTCAGGAATCTCTTTGTACTCGTCTGAATCTGAGCACTGCTTACCATCCACGGACCGACGGTCAAATGGAAAGAGTGAATCAGGTTCTCGAGGATCTTCTTCGTGCTTGTGTGCTTGATTATGGAGGATCTTGGGAAGATTATCTCCATCTTGCCGAATTCACCTTCAATAATAGTTATCAGGTATAATCTTATCTTCTGTTTTTCAGTATATTCTTGATCTTTTTATCTATCTCATTCCATATTTGCATTCAGGCCAGTCTCAAAATGTCTCCGTTTGCTGCTCTATACGGACGACCTTGTAGATCCCCATCTTGCTGGATTGAATCTGGTAATCGTCTGGTTCTTGGTCCTGATGTGATTTTGGAAGCTTCTGAGAAAGTTGAGAATGTTAAGAAGAGGTTGAGAGCCGCTCAGGATAGGCAGAAGAAGTATGCTGATAGGCGTAGGCGGAATTTGGAATTTGCTGTTGGTGATCAGGTGTTCCTTAAGGTTTCTCCCTTGAGGAATGTCATTCGCTTTGGTTGTAGAGGGAAGCTTTCTTCTAGGTTCATTGGTCCTTTCCGCATTGTGGAAAGAGTTGGTTCTTTGGTTTATCGTCTGGATTTGCCCGAGAAGCTTTCTGGAGAGCATGATTTATTCCAAGTCTCGCATCTTCATCGTCATCTTCATGATCCATCTTTTATTGTTCAGCCTTCTGTTCTTGATAGTTTGGATATTGAGACTGATCTGACTGTTGAGAGGAAGCCACTTCGTATTGTCGACAGAGGTACGAAGCAGCTCAGAAGGAAATCTGTTAATCTGGTCAAAGTATAGTGGAGTACTGACGATCGAGATTGTACCTGGGAAACGGAGGAGAGCATTCATGCTTCGAACCCAGAATTTTTTGTTTCAGGTACTATTTTGTTTTTCTATCTTGCGTCTCTTTATTTTTTTCCTTTCCGTTCTTTTCGAGGACGAAAAGATTTGAGTAGGGGAGAGTGTAACAACCCTAGATTTTGAATTTAAATTTAAATTTGACTCTATTTCATTTTGAAATTATTTTAAATTTGTTTTATTTGTAAGATATCATCTCTAAATATTTTTAAAATGATAATAGAATTTTTCCAAAATTTATTGCAACTATTTCCTATTTTTAAAGGCTAGTTTCTATTTTCTTCATTTAAATTATATTTAATTAAAATTTATTTATTTATTTTTGTGAATGAATTTTATTTTACGTTCTCATTATTTATAAATATTTTTCCAAGTCCATAAATTTTCCCAATGTTTATTCCATTTATTTTCTAATTTTCTAGACTAGTTTTCATTTTCTGTGCTATTTTCTTATTTTAATCATATATAATTAATATTTATTTACTTATATTTTGTTTATTTGTTATATTTTTGAATTTTAACTGAAATTATAAGCATTTTCAGTTATTCAAATTTATAAAATGAAATTGGAGAAATTTGAGAAGGTTGTGTGACTTTTCACTTCTTAAAGCCTTTTGTGTTCACACCTTTTCACATTTCAACCATATCTTTTCATCTTTTGGCTGCCTTAACTCATTTCTTCAGTCGCCTACCTCTTTTCTCATTCACATCAAAAAAAAAATTTCTCATTTTTGAAAAAAAATTCGGCCATTGCTTTGTGAAAAAAATTGGTAAACTTTATTTCTTTTTCCATTGTTTATGCTTGAATTCATTGATTTTTGCACTTGTTCTTCTTCCTTTTAGGATCGGCCATGCTCCTCCTTCTGCCTTGCCGCCTCCACCACCACCTGAAACCCATCTCCACCACCTCCTCTATAACCCCAGCGAGGCCGTGCACCACCCTTGGTGGTAGATCCTTCACAAAATACACAAAACTCCTCTTGAATGCCTTAGCCGAGTACATCTCCACTTCCACCACCTTCAACCCACTTAGCCGCCACCTACTCCATCACCACCACCTCTAGCTGACCTGAAACACCTCTGCCATGTCACCTCTTGCCATACCAGAGATGGTCGTTCCCCTTGTGGCCTTGACCGAGCCTTGCTTTCGTTGAAAAATCATGTGATGTTGTTTGTTTGTTGTTGTTTCATGCTCACCATGTTTGGCCGACCCATATCCACCCACAACCAGATCCAAACCCTTGCCTTAGACATGTATTACACTTATGGCCAAACCTAAAGAGTGTTGGAAGCAAGTGCAAAGCATTTCAGCTTTGATTTATTTTGTTAATTCTAGCATAGTTTAATCGTATTTTTGGTTTGAAAGCTTATGAATGTTATATTGTTTGGTTTGATTTTTATTCAAGGGAACTGACCATTCGCTCTCTCACTCAAATCTGTGTCACGATTTCGTGCCTCTAAAGATCATTGTTTGTTTGTTTCAGTTGTCATCTCCAGCTTAAACCGGTGAGTTATTCTCACCAGACAGTGTATACCTATATAACTAGTAAATTGATCCCTTTTGAATCTGTAAAATGCATAACCATGTTACACCTGCTATATTATGATTATATGATGTTCACCCATGCTTAAACACCTGTTATATCATATGTTACTATTATATTATGTTGTTCTGTTATTTTTATCAGTTTATCACACTGCAAGTTCCCTTTAGATTAGAATCACTATGGGTTGAAATGATACATACCCGAACGAACTTTAGAATAAGGGAAAATCATTATGGGCTGAAACGATAGGCCTGAGCGATTTTTAATTTATTTCATTTACTAAGGACTATGGGTTAGAAATGATGAAACCCGGGTTTTCTTTGTAAATTACGGGTTGAAATGATATATTACCCGTATCACTTTACCTAGCGTAGAAAATTATATACAGACCCGTAGTTAAAATATGTTTTTCTAAAAAATTTGAAATATTTTAGAAATGTAAATATTATAATATTTTGATTTCAACCTAATTAAAAATGATTTCTGCAAAATATTATTGATTTTTTGAATATTTATATGTGAAATAAATTAATGAAAAAGTCATAAAATTTGAATGTAAGTTATTTTGGAAATTTTGATTTAATTATAATTGGAAATTAAACTAAATATGAAAATATGATAAATTTACGATAATTTGGAATAAAATGAATTTAATGTGATTTAATAATATATTACTGATTTTTGAATAAAGTTAAAATGTGAAATGAATGAATATTTAAGTTGAAATTTTGAAATATAACTAAAATTGGAAATTTGTGAATTTGGCTTAAATGTGAATTTGAAGTTATGTAAATAAAAAATGAAATTAAGTTATATTTGAATTTTAAACTTAATTTTTAAGTTGAAATTTAATTCAATGAATTTAAAATTTAATGTTGAAATTTAATAAGTGAATTATTAATAAATCTAGATTTTTGAATGGAAATTTAACTTTATAAAATCATGAATTTAAAGAAAATTAAATGATGATTATAAAAGTGAAATTATATGATTTTATAAGTTAAAAATGATTTAAATGAAATTATAATTGTTTGTGAAATTATATTGAATATTGAAGTTAATTAACTGCATTTCTGAAATGCTATTATTTCTAATGTAAATGATACTACAACATTTGTAAATGCTATAGTTGATAATAATGAACTAAAAAGCTAAATAAGATTAAAGGCTATTATAGCATTTTGTAAAGTTCTATAATTGTTGAATTAAACTAAGTTTTATTTGAAACTAATGTAACACTATTAAAACATTTTAAATGCTGTCTTTTGTTAAATTGAACTGTTTTGAATGTTACTTTCCGTAGCATTTTCTAAATACTGCGAAAAGTGAATTTTCACTGTTTTGATAAACTTAAGTGAATAAATGAACTTCGAAAAGTTTACAACTTTGAAAATTTAATAATATAATTATTATATGTAATAACTTCATTTTTAATGATTTAAATGAAGTAATTCGATTTGAAATATAAACTATTTTCGAAATGTAAATTGAAATGGTATTTTAAATTGAATAAAATGAATATGGTTTTGAAATGAAATGATAAATTTTATATTTTGAAATGATTTGAAATGATTTTGGATTGTTAAATGATATTTGATTTTTGATATAAATACCATTTTTAAAATTATAACTACGGGTTATAATAACGATTGGTTGTTAAAGAGACCGGGATCGGATATGGACATACTCTCTGTCGATACCGAAAACCACTTTAACAACTATGTACGCGGTGGAGATTCCTGAGTGAAGTAGGATGGTGATGACGTTCCTAAGGTACTTTACGTGGACCTAACTCCCGTGAGTTAGCTTAAGGTGGCTAAAATAGGAGCGATCTCGGGCCAAAGGAGGTAGCACCTCTGGCTGGACACACTTCTTCGATACCATTCTATAACTATTGTGATCGATTGGGTGCACCCTTGATTTTGGAGTGCTGATCGGGGTAGGCGTATGTGGCCGTTGCGTTACCACCAGCCCGTGTGTGTTATTGGTATATCTACCCTGGCAATGCCTTGTGTGCCGTGTCACCTACCATACTGAGCCTTTACTACGAGTTTGTTTTTCTCCCGTATCCCATGGAGTATTTAGGGTAGTCTCACGATCTGGAGATCTGCTGATACTGGATGGACTACTGGGACTATTATGTGTGAAGGGTGATATGTTTAGCCCGGAACGCTATTTAAAAGTATGTTTATTTTACTGTAGACATTATTATAATAGCGCAATATTACTATATAGTAAATAGTTTAACGGATCCTTAGAGGATGGGTTGTCCCAGGCATCCTTTAAGTTACTTGTACCTTATTATAGTTCACTTGAGTTGGTTTACATTATATAAATATATATTGTCCTTCCTCGAGTGTTTTGTGTTTTGCTTTACGCTCGGGTCAGCCTGAGTATTCACAGCTTTGGATTCTCTTTCTGGAGCTGGTCTTTGCTGGAGTTTCTTCCCATCAACACTTATATCTACTTCTGTTTTAGCTGTTCTAGTTTATCTCATGTATTAGTGAACTTCTATGTATTTGGGATTTCTATTATGTTGTTTTCCGACTGTATTATGTATTTGGTTTGAGACTCTGTTATAGTAGCTTCATGAACTATTATGTTATTTTTATATTCCGCTACGAGTTATTATGATTGTTCTGTGTCTGTGTATTTGATTTCATTTGCTCCAAATTTATTTACAATCTATTATTTCGCACCATTCAAGTCCGACATGTGTGGATTATTGTCGATTTGAATGGTATGAAATGGAGGGTCCTAACAAAACATGTCACTACACACCCAACCATTTCACTTATGCTTATCTTTAAAACATTCTTTTAGTGATTTATTCACATTCATAAGTATAACCAAAAGGATTAATGATGAATGTTATTAACATATTGTCACGACAAACCCAAAACCATTTCATACTTATATCATCTTTATCTTTTTAAAGATATAAGTTAATAATATTTTGTTATGTTTGGTAGTCGACTAATCGATTATCTAGTGAAAGCAGTTGCTTATATAAATCAATGTTTGTATACTTATCTCAGCTTTGGTATTTAAACTTATACTATTCCTTGTCCAAGAGTGAAGCCAGTTAAGTTAGAGCACTAGTTGCATCAAAGCCTTACCTAGACACTTCATTCATGATTTCCATAAACAAGTAACAAACAACATGATTAACCCATTCCTGACATTCTTGATTTAAGCATTCCTCTTTCAAGAGAAAACTATAGTAGGTTAGAGCTCTATTGCTTCATCCCTACTTGACATCAGTCTTAACTCCCAGAAATAGATAAGCCTATTTCTTCGGTTTTTATTATTAAGCAATGTTAATTACCTTTCAAACAAGTAAGTAAACAACACGATTAACACGTATCCGACATTCCAACTAAACAATTCATCATTAAGAGAAAATCCCCGTAGGTTACAGCTCTATTGCTCTGTACTTACTCGACATCAATCTTAACTCTCAGAAATAGAGACGTCTATCTCGTTGGCTTTTAGTGCTAAACTTCTTCTTTACTTTTCCAAAATTTATATATAATTATTAAAAATATAGTCTAACTTCAAACCAACTTAATGATATTCAAAATATTTTTAAAACATCTCTAAAAATAATATAGAAAAATGCCAAATTTAAGTATTATTTTTGAACACTTAAAACCAAAAGCAACTTACTGCGGCATTTATAAATGCTGTTAAAATTTCATGTTAAAGAACACATTGAAAAGCACGATCTTTGTAACTAGTTTTAACCACTTTAACAAATACCATTAAGGAACTTAAAAACCATGGAAAGAAACTCCTAAGAATGTCTTTCCATTTATTTATAAAAATTCCTAAAAACAAGGGAATCGGTCGTGTATTTATAACGATTATTCTCTCTTTAAATGCTTTCAAGCTTACCTCAATTTAATATACAAGTTATACAACCATTTAAACATCAAGTCAAGGGCATGCCACATGTTTAAGAGGGTAAGAGAAGAGATGTTATACAATAAAAACTTGTCATTTTCTTTTAAAAGCAAAAGGGGCCTAAATTTTATAACTTTACTTAGTTAATGTCACTTTAACTTTATACTTTGCACATAACATATATATATACATAATATATACTTACAAGATAATGATTTAACTCACTTAGATCCATGCAAAACCCAAGAAAAATGCCACAAGAACAAAGAACTAACTTCCACCATCACCAAAAGCCTAAAGATCCAACCTTTAGTACTTCCAAACCAATGTTTAAAAGAGATTGGAGATGATTTGGTTAAGACTTGAAATGGTTAGAGAAAATTTAGTGAATTAGTGCTTAAGCACTTCCACAAATTTTAGCTCTTATAATATATCTCAAGCTTAGTGAATTATTGATTTATCGTGTATGGTATGCCTCTCCATTTAAGCATTTTGCAAGACGTCATAAACACCTCTTACCTTCCATGAATGGTCACAAAGAAGCCTTCTTTTCACATGTTAACTTTACACCTCTCTTCTTTTACTTAAAAGTTATGTATTACCATCAAAGGTCATTTCCTAAATATCTTTGGTAACATCACCCATGACATCATCCAAAAAGTTCATTTCAATAAATGACAAAAGGTTTTTACTTCATTTTGTTTATTTCCTAAGCAAAATAAGTGCGTGTTGAAAAATTTGAGCAACTTCTAACGACTGTCTATTGATAAAATGATATTTGGTCACATTATCGACATTTTTCAAAGTATTCATATCTATAAATATTTATTCAGATTAAGTGTACCACCATTACCAATTATTTTGAAAAGGGGTTTAAAAGTTATTAAATAATTTTTATAACATTTAATCCAAGATTCAAATATTTAAATAGTACAGATATTCAATTACTACCTACGCAAGCATCAACGATAGATAAAGGGATCGATACTGCTGACTCTCGATGTGATGATTACCTCGGGAGGAAGGTGAGAGTTTAGGAATGGTTTGAGCCTTGGGAGGATGGAGACCATTGAAATTGGAAAGAAAAAGAAATTGTTTGTGCCCTTCTTTCCTTCTTTACATTTTCTCGAAGTGTCCACAGTTTCGGTTCGTTACAACTATTATCAATTAGATTTTCCAAAACTATTTGAAAGGGCATACCTTAATACATTTCTTAAGTTTGATGATATCTAAGTCCCATATTTTAGGCAAACATTTTCAAGGCTACTAGATGTTTAATAAGGGTATAAGCAGCCCCCTTCGACAGAAAATTCCTTTGACTTCGGTTGGTCTTAAATATGACCTAAGAAGGGAATTCGTAAAAAGAAACCCAGAAGATAAGGAGAGAAGAAAGAATAGAATTCACAAATACTAGTCTTCCTGCTTATTCAAGAGAACTGCTTTTCCAAGTTTTCAACCTACTATGGATCGTAACAAATAAATAAAACCAATTATAACTGTTGAATTTTTCTGGTGAGGAGTTTTGTTAAAAAAATTAGAAGTGGCTATCTGAATTCTTATGTTATAATTTCCATTTGACATATCATGGATATCTTATTAAAGTTAACCTTAAGGCCAGACATATAACAGTAGGTTCAGTGAAGCAATGTGGTATGGTTCAAAAAAGCTAAAAAGTAATGTATACTTAGCATATTGATGGTAAATAAACCCCCATCAAAGTTATCAACTTTATATCTATCTATTATTCTGTTATTAACATCTTTTTTAACGACCCACTATTTTGTACCATTCAAACCGACAATAAATCCACACATGTCTGACTTGAATAATTCAAAATAGTAGATTGTAATATAATTTGGAGTAAATAAAACCAATCACGGACATGAATAAATCAGAATAACTCGTAGAGGAAATAAAATAACCATAGTAGTTCATGAAGCTACTACAACACAGTCTCAAAACAATTACAAAATACCATATTATGAAAAGTAAATACAATAGAGTTCCCAATACATAAATGTTCTCTAGTACATAAGCTGGATAGAAAATATTGAATGGAAATAGATAACAACTAGATAGATAGATGATCTCCAGCAATCCTAGCTCCAGAAGGTGAAATCTAAGGCTGATACTCAGGCTGACCCGAGCGTAAGAAAATAAACATAAACACTCGAGTTAGGACATACGTACTTATACAATGTAAACCAACTCAAGTGAACTGTAATATAAATGCATAAGTAACTTAAAGGATACTTGGGACCGTCCATCCTTTAAGGATCCGTTAAACTATTTACTATGTAATAATATACGCTATTATAATAGTGTCTAAAGTAAAGTATAATATATTTAAAAATAGCGTTAAGGCGTTACCCATATCCCCCTTAACACATTTTATATATTCTCATAGTCCATATAGTAACGTAATCTCCCCCGTACTGGGCGTCGTCAGAGGGCACTCCATAGGTATTGTACAAAACAAAATCGTATAAGGCGCGCTAGGGTAGGTGACATGGTACAACTAGGCAATGCCAGGGCAGATATACCAATTATGCTTCCGGACCGGTGGTAACGCGTAGTAGCCACTAACGCCCACCTCGAGCCACACTCCCAAAATCAAAGGGTACCCCAATCAATCACAAAGTAATAAAATACCGAAGAAGTTTCTCCGATAAGAGGAGCTACTTCATTAGCCCATCAATTGCTCCTGTTTTAGCCACTTTATGCCAACTCATGGGAGTTGGGTCCACGTTCATACCTCAAAGGACATCACCACCATCCTACTTCATTCTGGAATCTCCACCGCATCCACGATTGTTAAAGTGGTTTTCGGTATCGACAGAGAGTATGCCCATATCAGATCTCGGTCTTTTTAACAACCAACCGTTGTTATTACCCGGGTTATAAATTTAAAAAATGATTTATATTCCAAATCAAAATAATTCACTTGAACCATTTAAATATGAAGTTGTTATCCTTTCAAATCCAATATTCAATTCCTAGAATTTTAGCAATTTCCAAGTTTATTAGTTTAATTACAACAATTCAACATTGTATTTTCAGAAATAGCAGCACTTATAAAGTGCTGCTGTAGACATATTTGTATATTCAAACAGTTCAATTTCAGAAACTGCAGCACTTTAAATAAGCTACTGTAGGTATATTTAGTATATTCAAAACAGTTCAAATTCAGAAACTGTAGCACTTTAAAAATGCTACTGTAGGTGTATTTAGCATATTCAAAATAGTTCAAATTCAGAGACTGCAGCACTTTAAAAATGCAACTGTAGGTGCATTTAGAATTTCAGAACATAGTTATATTTCAGAAAAGGTAGCACTTAGCACATGCTACCTTAAAACCACGGCATTTTGGGAAATGCTGCCAATACATAACTGAGGTTTATTACAACATTTCAACAACATTATAATTTCAATTTTTCACCATTTTTAACTTATAAAACATATCTCACTTTTCCAAAATACTTATTTGGATATCATTTAACTTATAGTTAAATAAAATAAAATTTTATACATAAATATGCAAATTAAACTATAATTTATTTATTAAGGTACGTTATTTACTTAACTTTTTATCTTTAAAATTAACTTAATGCTTTATTTAAAATTTCCCATTTCATAAATAGAATATATTTTTACTAAGTTAAGCCTAAAATTCCCATTTGAAATTAAATTTTCAGTTATCAAGTTGAGTCATATTTTATATTACATTTTAACCCATTTATTTACTTGTACATTTTTAACTTATAGAAAATCACTATAACATTTAATTAAATCATTTAAATCCAAATTTAAGTAAAAAAATTCATGTCTTACACTTCAAAAATACTTAATAAATTTCAGAAAATATTTAAAATTAATCACAGGTTTGTATATAATTTTCTAACATAGGTCAAGTGATACAGATATGTATCATTTCAATCCGTAATTTAAAATAAAAATCCGGATTCTATCATTTCAAACCCGCAATCCCAAGTCTAATAAAAAAATCGCTTGAGCCTATCATTTCAGCTCATAATAATTTTTCCTTATTCTAATGTCCATTCAGGTATGTATCATTTCAACCCATAATGATTCTATTCTATAGGGAACTTGCAGTGTGAGAAACAGTAAATAAAACAAACAGTATAATATGACATATCATAACAGATGATGTAGTAATTAAATATCAGGTTATAATGTGATGACCCGGAATTTTTGAGCATTTGAAATTGGAATATCTAATTGATTTTAGATATGTGAAAGATTTATTTTAACTCGAATTCCAAACATCACTATTTATTTGATAATTAAATTATTGAATTTAATAATTGAAAGTTGGGCGAAATATTGAATCTTCAGTTTTAAGCTTGTTAAAAATAATTTGAAGGCTTATAAAATTTATAATGATGATACTGAAGATAATAGAATGGTTGAAATTTAATTTAAAGGTGATTTGTTCAATTTTAATAATTTATCGTTTAAATCGGTATTTAAAAATGGCCTTCCGAGGCACAGTCTCGGAATCCAACGAAACCAGTTCCATTGGATCCGTAATATTGTATTATTATCGGAATTTAATTTTCGTAGTGTTTGGAGTGGCCGTTTGGCCATACAATAAGCAAACACGCTGAAATTTATATTGAAAATTCAATATATTAACTGGGTCCAGAAAGCTATCTTCTCCATACGATCGAATTAGGGCTCGAAACCTTTTCCATTGCGTTTGGAATAGGGGTATAACCTTATAAACGCCTAGTGGCACATCTCAATAGGGATTCAAAATTTGAAATTGCATTTATCGAGATAATTTGAATTTAAAATTTAATATATATATTTATATCCTGGTCACATTCAGTTGAAATTATTTCACTTCGTCACTTTTTCTTTTTAATTCAAAACCACTATAGCCAACCTTCTCCTGCACACCACCCTTCCTTCTAATCCACATCCTTTCTCTCGTTTCATAACCAAGCCTTTCATTCAAAGATTCAGAGGAATAAATAAAAATAAAATACTGCTTTGAAAACAATGGCCGATACCTCAGTGAAATTTCTATCTCTGCGTATGATTAAAGAAAACGAATAAATGGCCAAACCCCTCTTCATCTTTGTCCTCCTCAAACTAGAGCCGATCGAAAAGATAGGGTCTTCCCCAAATCAAAATCAATAAATTGAAGTTTCCCAGCAACTTAGTAAATTGATCTCTCCTTCAATGATTAATCCTTGGCCGAGCATCGAGATTAGGGCTTCGATGTAATGGTGGCGAATCTGAATCGGCGTGTGCTCGTGAGGGTCGTTGGAAGGAAGATTTGTCGGCATGACTGTTTATACCGAAATTGGGCACAACACCTTTCGGAAGTTTTTGAAGAGATAATAAATGAAGAATATAAGTTGAAATTGAGGATTATCTAACAAAAACTCCAAATAACAGTAAAATAAGGACAATGACAAGCAATTTATAGTGGTTCGGCGCGCTGCCTACGTCCACCGTGAAGTTTTTGCAATTTTATTGATTCTCTTTCAACGTTTACAAGTGATTACAACAAGCAACAGCGAATTACAACTGGAAATTCAAAATCAACAGCAAATGTATGATGTAGGATGACGAAGATCTCGATCCGGCAGAGTCTGGGCGCTTGGGAATCCAAAAATTCCCTTTTCTGCTGGCTCTGGGGCTCTATTTATAGGGGTAGGATGCTGATATTTCGCTGAAAACTCGGGAGACCACTTCTAGTACGTGAGGTGGCCCACGCGCCCGGCCTCAGGAAATTTGGGCCCACTTTGGCATCGATTCGAACTCCATTCGAATCGATCAGAAAATCATCCAATTGAGGTGAATTTGGTGTGGGCATTCTTCAACATGTATGCAATCTTCTATGAAAATTTCGTGGCATTTCGATCAGTAGATTGAGAGATATGATGGATACGAGATGACGTTCTTCGTGTAGTTGTTTAGTTCAAAACCATCCCTTCGAATCGATGGTTTCGAATCAATGGTGGCACGCGTCTCTGCGATGATGTGGAGCACAAACCTCGAATCGATCCGGTCTTCACCCCGAGTTGACCGCGTCGACTCCATATATTTCGGCGCGTTCGTACCGATGAATGACACGTCACCATGGCTAGTTGACTCGGTGGATTCGAACGAAGCTTCAATGATGGGTTCAAACAAGGATTCATTGATGGGTTCGAACAAGGCTTTATTAATGGAGTCGAACGACCGATGCTTGATGGATACGAACTTATGTTTCTCTGATGGATACAAGCTTTGTAACTTCTCCACGGATGCGAAGTCAATTGATGCGAACTTGAACCCTTCGATGGATTCGAAGTTGATGGAGTCGAACCCGAGGCACTTCGATGGATTCGAAGGTGATCGATACGAAGGTGATCGGTTCGAACCAGTGTTCGGCGATGGATTCGAAATCCAGGTTTCTCCCTTCAAATTGAATCGATCATAACTTGAGCGTACGAACTCGGATTGACTTGAAATTTGAGATGCTGACTTCCACGATCTTTCTTGTCGTGTCCTACCAATTGTAGCTCAATCTGGACTCGGACAAAATTCAGTGATATCCATAGTGAAACGGAGTATGACTAATCTCTGAGACGAACTGTCCTCCGTTTTCGATCGATCTTTTGGTATCACGGCTTTGCCAAAAAGTGGGATAACATTTCCCCCCCAAAGTACGTCTTGTGGAAACATGATGTGCTTTGAAGAGCTATAATTTCTCTTTGAACCATCATTGCTCTCTTTTGTTGCGTTTCATACCCTGTATTGCTTTAACCTCGCATTGATATGATTGACTGCTGTATAATAGTGCTTAGCCGTTGGCTGTTGCATTTGTAACAAGATGAGTATTCGATTCCCTGTAAACGTTTAAAATCGAATGTCAGTCTGACATATATGCATGTATGTTAGTTTGACCCTTGTTAACGTCGTGCGTCTACGAGTCGCTGTCAGTTTTGTTTGCTATTGGATTTCGTATTGATTCTCTCCTGAACCGATTTGGAAATTTGAGCTGAGACAACGCTTGATGGTTGTTTTGAAAAGTCCCTTCGTATCGATTCTCTCCTGAACCGATATAGAAGGTTGAAGTGAACGACTTTGGGTTGCGCGAATGAAATATATCGAACCGATGGGTTTGAGCATCGATGGATTCGAAATCTACATTCGTATCGATGGCTTGGATGAGTACGAATCACCCATTCGCACTGATGAGAAAGGATGGATACGGAATCGTCGTTCGTATCGATAGGAAATGGTGGATACGAAATCGTTGTTCGTATCGGTAGGTTGTGGATTGAGTTGTGAATTTGTTGGTGTGAACAGGGGCTTCGAATCGATGTGCCCGCTGCTTGTTTCACATCGATGCGACTCGATGCCCTGCTGTGTGTTTCGTATCGATGAAGTGTGAGGTTAACTTCGAATCGGTAAGGCCTTAGGCAAATGGGTTCGAATGGAGATTTCGAACCGATCCGTGCTTTGACTGGTTGCGACCGGTCAAGTTTAGTAGGAGGCGAATCGCCTCGGTTACTCTCTAAGTTCCATATAAATAGTAGGGGCTTTGCCATTTTTTCACTTTTCACTGTTGCCTTGTGTTTACTGCGTTCTTCATCGTCCCGAAGCTTCAGAGATGAAAGCACGGTGCCACGTCTTCGAACCACTCAAAATCCAAACCTTTTAATTCCTCGAACTCCATACTCAAATTAGGTAATTAACCTCGAATCCAAACGGCAAAGCTAGTTTAGACCTACCCCTTCTTCATCAATTGGCCACTCCGGTGATTGGTAAAACCAGATCCGGTTTGGAGGAGCTTCGAATCGATCTGGGAATTTGTGTTCGAATCGATGAGGGCGGCATCACTTTTCCTTGGATTTCGCATCGATCCCTGGGATGCCCTTTGGAGGGGACGCAGTTTGCACCGATTGACTATTGTGATGGGTCGCATCGATACGAAATGATCGATACGAGATTGGTCGATTCGAAGTTCTTAACTTTGCATCGATACCAAATATGCAGGAACCAGCTAACCAAGGATCGATTTGAAGTCATCCTACATCGATCGATTCGAACTCGGCACTTGATCATGGGTTCGAAGCACGCCCTTCTGTATCGATTCGAAGTGGTATAATGATGGGTTCGAGCGAGCTTCCTGTGATCGGTTCGGAACCCTCTACGATGGATACCAAAGTTTGACATTTTCTTAGCATAATTCCGACGAGCTTCATTCCTGCATATTTGGACTTGAATATTAAACTGCATACTCGACCACCTTTCGAAGCTCGCCGATGGAACCATAACAACTTCTAGCCGAATCAATTTCCATCATATAAATAGTTTAGTGATGACGGTCAGCGATGACGGTCATCATAACTGGTCTCCGTAGCTTTGTCGTTTGCATATTTTCTTTAACTCTGCGACATTTATCCAAGTAATGCACAGCACTGCACAACACACATTCATACACTTTACACTGGGGAATGCACGGGTCCTTTATCGTCTAACGATGGTTTCTCATGAGTTAGCTAGTCACGTAACCTTCAAGTTCGCAGCAGCAGGAGATTCAAAGTATAGTTACTTCGAGACTAGAGGTTCCGGATATTGAACCTGAGATCATCGGTCCAGCCCCGGACGAGTTTCCCAATGCGTCCTTTATTGCCAACCCATCGGACTCCGTTCAATCCAATATTTCTAAAGATACGTTGGGGAGGATATGCTTAAGGCATGGCCTGTCACTGGATGACGTGTTATTACCGGGACCGAATGACAGACCACACAATCTGCCGGAGGGATACATTGCATTCAATCGCAATGCGTGCGCGGCCGGGATGCTTCCTCCATTCAATGAGTACATAAGAGAAGTGCTGTCTTTTTTGAGGATCGCCCCATCTCAACTACACCCGAACGGATATGCTTCCGTGAACGGCTTGTTCATCGTCTTCATGGAGTACCTTCATAGACCACCGATCCCGACCGAGATCAGATATCTATTCAATTTCAAAACCCGAGGTGATTACCCCTCCTTCACATTTTTGAAAGCGGTGAGGAATTGTCAAGTGGTCACCGGGTCATGGACCAGACTAAGCTATTACAGGACGGAATGGTTCTACGTCAGATGCCCTCCAGGGTTTGCCCGGCGATGGTTATTCAAACGTGAGTATAGCTGAGTTCTCAAATAATTACTTCGGCAATTGCAGTCGAAGTGAAACTTATATTTTTTCCTTTTTACAGCAACGATTCAGCGACCCGAAGGTGAACACTTCAAGGAGATAGTACGAGTACTCCGGGGAGTCCCGAGCGAAGATAGGGATATCGAATTGCTCTTGACGGATAGGAATCTCCGGACTTTTGGGTTGATTGAGCGAGGGCAGAGTATAAAGTTTGAGGGGGCACTAAAGACCGTTTTGAAAAAACGAGTCAAGCATAAGAAGCCCAAAGTTATTATAGCCGAGGAAGCCGATTCTGAAAGAACTCATACTGATGATGAGCCGTTGACCGAGCCTACAGATGTAGTTCAGGATGTCGCAGAGTAGAGAAAAGGCAAGGTAGCCGTTGTTAAGCCAACTAAGAAGGGGATGGAAATCGGTTGTCACGGTCTGATCCGCTCCCGTAGTTAGAATTTCGGAGATGTCTCCTCCGAGAACTGAAAATCTTAATGAAGGGCTCGCCGATATTCCAATTCCGGACGATGTGTCCCTACAGCAAGATGCCGGATTGGAAGAACTTTTAGAAACTTTAGTTTTGAGCGAGTCTTTTCCCACTGGTGTGGCAGACACATCCAGTTGGTCGGGGGGTTGCACATTCATACATATTTCACAACATTGCATAACCTTTGACTGTAAACTACCTGTTTCGAAAAGTGATTAATTCTACTTTATTTTGCTCTGCAGATACTATGTCCGGGCGAGGTTCAATGTTAGGGAGTCTCCGACATGCTCGCAAGTCTTCATACCATGAGTCACATAGACGAGAAGGGGACAGAGATTACGACCAGGGACGCTCTGGGTATTCTGTTCAAGAAAGATATGATAAAGATAGAGGCTATAAGCGTCGATCTCGATCGCGTACTCCTCCTCCTCCCAGAGATCCCATACAACCTCCTGCTTATGTCTCTCGTCCCTCTGAATCTTCACACTATAAGTCGGCTTCTCAATCTTCTAGGCATGAATCCCCCCATTCTAGAAGCGAAACAATAACTGCTGCTGCTACAGAACAGCCCTCTGTGGAAATTTCAGGGGAAGGAGAAATCAAGCTTGCTCAGCTAAAGAAAGATTTTCCAAACATCTGCTTTGACAACTATATCTTTCCTCCACATTTAAAAAGGATCCCAGAGGAAGCCGAGCAGTTAGTACATGACTACGTGCACGATTTTTATGCCCAGTACAAAGCGTGGAAAGCGGCTGATAAAGCATCGGCGTTGGCCTTCGAGCGAGCGGCCATTATTGAAAAGCTACAAGCCGAGCTGGCTCAAAAAGATCGAATCATACAAGTGCTGAACACAGAAGCTGAATCATCTCGAAAATCAGAGATGGAGGCTCTTACGAAGGCCGATGAAGCTCAAGCGGCTATGGATAGGATGAAAAAAGAACACTATGTCACGGTGGAAGACATGGGTCACCGGAACACCATCGTCACCGCCGAGCGAGATGCGGCTTTGAAAGAGCTTAATGAGCTTAAGGCTAAATTTACCGAAATCACCAAAGATAGAGATGACGCGCATAACGCGGCCCAAGAAGCATGTGAACAAGCCGTAGTGCTTCGGACTGAAAGAGATGCGGCAGTGGCCAAAGTTCAGTTAGTCAAGGCTGAGGTAGAGGAGAAGGTTCAAAGGGCAGAGGCCAGGCTGCAGGCCGACATCGAAGATCTCCTCGTTACTTACAATGCCAATGTGCTGAGGCACAGAAATTTGGCCTGGCTTCAGGATTATCCGGTGCATCTTCGTAACGCTTGGGTCCGATTGGTCAAGGAGGAAGGAGATGCGCACCCGGACGCATCAATCGACCAGTTCGAGCTTGAGAACCGGTTGTTGACCGAGGATGAAAAGAAGATCCTTCACGATGCCATAATTTCTCATGAGAAGGAGATGATTGGTGGCCAGCACCGGGAGATTGGGGAAGGATCTGTTGTCGAGCATCACGCTACTATTCTTGAATTTACTGCTCCACCTTCGTTAGAGCCTGTACCTGTGGTTTATTCACAATCCGTTCCAGCTTATGACCTGGAACTGCTGCGGCTATCCCCTATCCAGGAGCACGTTTCTGAAGCTGCTCCGTTGTCAGCAGGCCACGTTGAGGAAGGTATTCTGCACTTATCTCAAATGTATTCCAAATAGGGAGCTTGTTTTGAAGCAGTTACTAATAACTTCTTCTTATTTTTGCTTAGTGACTGGAGTTGCACTGATTGCCGCGATTCAAGAATCAAGCAAGGGGGAGAAAGCCATCACCACTGAGACTACCGTCATAACAGTAGTGTCGACTGAGGTGACGCAGGGGAGCGCACTATCTCTTATGAGCAAATGGTGAGCGAGCTGCTTGGCGAGCAGGGCGGCTTCTCCACAGACTTTCCGTTCATCGTTAGTGACCTCCCGCCAACCTCTAGCTCTTCAATGCAGACTGCAGAAACCCCCAGCCAGGCCTAGGCAATTCGTGATGAGGAGATCTTGGCCGAGATTCATGCAAAATTAGAAGCTGCGGGGCAAAGTGGTAGTATTGGTGGCAGTACGGCGGCGCATAGCCCGGCACCTTTAAGGATAATATCATCAGGTGGCACTATCCCATCTTCTGTCGCGGATCCAGTCCCTCCTTCTCCTCCGGTGGGAAGCCTTCATGTAGATTCAAGCTCTGAGGAGGATGTTGACATTATGCCCCCAGCCGAAGAGCAACCACCGGAGAGTAAGCACTCCAAACGAATGATCTCTGTTTCTAGCGAGTCCGAGGATGAACCGCTAATAAGGAGATTTAAAAATAAGAAATAGATGGGTCGTTTAAGCGGATTTTTTGACAGATAAGAAATTGTGCTTGTTTTTCGCTAGTAGGCCGTGTATAAACGCAGGTTCGGCCCTACTAGTAGGAATTCTTTTTTGGAAGAACTTATTTGCATGTAAGTTTTCGTTTCTAGTTAGTTGAAATAAAATACTGCTTTTTCATTCCAACTGTTTTTTCTGCTTAAGTGTTGCAATGATTGATTTACGACCGCACTTTTCCGCAAATCTTGAGTGCACGTCCACGCTCCGGGGACTTTAGAATAAATTGTAAGAAATAATTCGGTTCATGCTCCGAGAGCCCGATGAAAACCGGTGCTTATGATACAGTTCGCACTCCAGGAACTTAGAGTTAAGGCTTGTACCCCAGTCCGCGCTCCGGGGACTTAGAATTATTTCAACATTTATACTCCACTTCGCATTCTGGGAATCTGGAGTTAGTGATTGTTTATGCTTCAGTCCGCGCTCCGGGGACTTAGAGTTATTTCGATGTTTACACTCTAGTTCGCACTCTCGGAATCTAGAGTTAGTGTTTATACCCCAGTCCGCGCTCCGGGGACTTAGAATTATTTCAATGTTTACACTCCAGTTCGCACTTTGGGAATCTGGAGTTAGTATTTATACTCCAATCCGCGCTCCGGGGACTTAGAGTTATTTCAATGTTTATACTCCAGTTCGCACTCTGGGAATCTGGAGTTAGTGTTTATACTCCAGTCCGCGCTCCGGGGACTTAGAGTTATTTCAATGTTTATACTCCAGTTCGCACTTTGGGAATCTGGAGTTAGTGTTTATACTCCAATCCGTGCTCCGAGGACTTAGAGTTATTTCAATGTTTATACTCCAATTCTCACTCCGGGAATCTGGAGTTAATGTTTATACTCCAGTCTGCGCTCCGGGGACATAGAGTTATTTCAATGTTTATACTCCAGTTCGCACTTCGGGAATCTGGAGTTATTGCGAGGATTGTCGTGTATCAATCCTTTTAGATATTAACGTGGTGACATGCCCCCGAGCTTGGGTTTCACATAGTGAGTGACCGGTCATATCACAGTCACTCCCTACTTGAATTAAATCCCACCGTATGATGGAACTTAGCTCTCTGTGCATTGTGATGTTTTGCGGCGTATTCAATAAATCACAGCTCTGGCTCGAATAGATAGCATTTTATTGCTGAAATAAGAGAATATGGCAAAGTCACCTGCCTTATTACAAGTTCAAATTTCAAAATGCGAAAATAAAATGAAAAGGAAATGGCGGGATAAAACAAATAAAGCCTGTTATGTATAGTAGCGACGGAGACTCTCGCTATTCCAGGCTCTCGGCAGAGTAAGACCGTCAACGGTCGATAACTTGAACGTGTCATGTCCGAGCTTTTGTGAGATCACATACGGTCCTTCCCAATTTGGTTTCATGTGAGAAGGAACCGGATAAATCGTTTTGAGTACAAGGTTGCCGAGTTCGAAGGTCCACGGTCGGACCTTGGCATTGTATATTCGGGCGACTCGACTCCGATATGCAGCTGCCCTCAAATCAGCCTCTTCACGCCTCTCATCGAGCAGATCCAAGGATTCGGCAAGTAGTATGGCATTCGTTTTTGGATCATAATATGTCACACAGTGAGAATGAACTTCCATTTCGACCGGAATAACGGCTTCAGAGCCATAAGATAGAGAAAATGAAGTGTGTCCGGTTGTAGTTTTGTGAGTCGCCCGATAAGCCCATAAAGCCATAGGAAGTTCATCAACCCACTTGCCCCCGGCCTTTTCCAGTCGTTTCTTCAAAATAGATTTGATAACCTTATTAACAGCTTTGACTTGGCCATTCACTTGTGGGTGTGCAACTGCGGAGAATTTCTTATGGATATGGAACCGCAGACAGAAGTTCTTGAATTCAATGCTGTCGAATTGGGCTCCGTTATCGGTGATAACAGTATGCGGGAGACCGAACCGACAGAAGATATTGCGTACTACAAAGTTGATTACTTTCTTCGTCGTGATTGTTGCAAGAGGTTCGGCTTCCGCCCATTTTGTGAAGTAATCGATTGCGACGATGGCATACTTTGCGCCACCTTTGGCCAAAGGCAATGTACCAATTATGTCAATCCCCCATACTGCAAATGGCCAAGGACTGACCATTTGGGTTATCTAAGTAGGCGGGGCTCTAGGAATCCGAGCATGTTTTTGGCATTTATCACATTTTCTGGCGTAGTCCGCTGCGTCACGGTTAACAGTGGGCCAGTAAAACCCGTATCGGAGTACTTTCTTGGCTAGTGCTTGCCCCCCAGTGTGATCACCACATTCTCCTTCGTGCACATCGTGTAATACTCGTTTGATTTCATTGTGAGCGATACACCGGAGGAGAGGGACAGAATATCCTCTTCTATACATAACTCCATCCTGAATGACAAACCGCGAGGCTTTTCGAAGGATCTGGCTTTTTTCGTTCCTGCGTTCGGGCAGTATCCTGTGCTCAATGTAATTTCGATAGGGGGTCATCCATGACTCCCTGCTGGTAGTAGCCTCAAATGTGTAATCAGTTTCCATCTGATCAATGCTCGGGGAAGATAGAGTTTCAACGGTAACGAGCCCCAACTGCTGAGCTTCGCCCGTACTTGCCAATTTTGCTAACGAATCGGCCTTTTGATTATGCTCCCAGGGGATGTAGAAAATGGCATAGTAATCAAACTGATCAAGAATCTCCCGGACTTGAGTTAGGTAAGCAGCTAATCTTCGATACTTAGCCTGATATTCACCCCGGACCTGACATACGATTAATTGGGAGTCACGGAAAATTTCCACCGCGGTAATTTTCAGATCGCGGGTCAGCTTCAACCCAGCAAGTAGAGCTTCGTATTCGGCTTCATTATTGGTTGCACGGAACTCGAACTTTAAAGCATAACATATGGATCGGGCCTCGGGGGTTTCAAGTACTACCCCAGCGCCCGAGCACCGACCGTTGGATGCACCATCAGTGTGTAGCTTCCAGATGTACTCAAGAGATTTGCTGGTCTCAGGCAAGTCTTCGGGGACAGTGAACTTGGCTATTAAATCTGCTAGGACTTGACCGTGAATAGCTCTCCTTGGAGTGTAAGTAATATCGAATTGACTCGGTTCGGTGTTCCATTTGAGTAACCTACCAGACGTCTCTGGCCGCGTGAGGACCTGTCGTAACGGCTGATCGGTGTATATAGTGATGGGATGAGCCTGAAAGTATGGATGGAGCTTCCTTGAGGCAATGACTAGGCAGTAGGCTAATTTCTCTAGCTTCGGATAGTTTCTCTCAGCTCCAGTGAGTCGTTTGCTAACATAGTAGACCGGTTTCTGGACTCGGTCTTCTTCTCGAACAAGGGCAGCACTGATCGCGTTCTCTGATACCGCCAAGTAAAGATACAACTGTTCGTGGTTGATCAGCTTTGAAAGAATTGGCGGTGTGAATAGATTTTGATCCAATGATTTTAATGCGTCCTCGCACTCCGCAGTCCATTCGAAGTTCCGCTTCCCTTTTCGGATCAAATCGAAAAATGGGATGCATTTATCGGTGGACTTTGATATGAACCTACTCAGCGCTGCTACCTTTCCGTTGAGACTCTGGACTTGCTTTATAGTTTTTGGAGTTTGTAAATTTCTGATAGCCTAGATCTTTTCGGGGTTGGTTTCTATTCCTCTGGCGTTGACGATGAACCCAAGGAATTTTCCAGATGCGACTCCAAAATGACACTTAAGTGGATTGAGCTTCATCCCGTGTCTTCGAAGGGTATTGAACATTGAATCCAAGTCTTTAATGTGATTAGTAGAGTATCGTGATTTCACCAACATGTCGTCCATATAAACCTCCATTGTTTTTTTGATCTGGTCAGCGAACATCTGGTTAACCAATTGTTGGTAAGTTGCTCCGGCGTTTTTCAATCCGAAGGGCATGACATTGTAGCTGTATAGTCCCAGATCGGTTACGAAGCTCGTATGCTCTTGGTCGGGCACATGCATGGGTATTTGATTATAGCCAGAGTAAGCATCCATGAACGATAGTAATTCGTGTCCGGTTGTTGAATCCACAGGTTGATCAATTCGGGGAAGTGGGAAGCTGTCTTTCGGACAAGCTTTATTTAAGTCAGAATAATCAATGCACGTTCTCCATTTCCCATTTGGTTCTCGGACAAGTACAGGGTTGGATACCCACTCCGGGTATAGAGAATCCCGGATAAACCCATTCACCTTCAACTTATCAACTTCTTCTTTAAGGGCGGCAGATCTCTCTGGATCCATACCGTGCCTTTTTTGTTTGACCGAGATATACCGCGGGTCAATATTCAGGGTGTGGCTCGCGATGTCCGGCGAGATTCCACACATATCAGAGTGCGTCCAGGCGAATACGTCGAGATTCGTCCGGAGAAAATCAACCAATTCCAGTTGCATCTCTTGGCTTAACTAAGACCCAACCTTCAACATTCTTGAACCATCATCATCATTGTCGATTGGAACATCAATCGTCGGCTCAGCCGGAGAAGCTTGACTCTCCGTGGATTCCTCTTTGTTATCATTGTCTCTCGGGTCAAGATCTTTTTGGAATTAGTTGTGGTGCCCGGGCCAAGGCCCAGTCACCAATTGTCAATTGTCCGCAAAACGGACGCAGAGAGATTCCTCTATGCCCTTTCCCTTTTCGCTGCGCCTCGCGTAGCTCCACAACATAACAGGCTCTTCCAGCAGCCTGATCTCCTTGAATGACTCCAATCCCACGATTAGTGGGGAACTTCAATGTTAAACACCACGGGGCGATTGCTGCCCTGAATTCAGCAAGGGCCGGTCGGCCCAAAAAGGCATTATACGGAGAGTGAATATCTAAAACAACAAACTGTAGCATTCGAACCCTTCGGCGTTCTCCGACTCCTTACTCCACAGGCAACTCCACCACTCCAGTGGGTATATTAGCACTTCCATCGAAGCCATGGATTCTAGATTGACAAGGTTTTAAATCTTTGGCTTCCATCTTCATTTGATCATATGCTCTTTTAAACAAAATGTTTACCGAACTCCCACTGTCCACCAGGATCCTCTTCATCCAAGCAGGACCAACCTGGGCCGATATGACAAGTGGGTCAATGGTTGGGGCTTCGACCCTATCAGCGTCTTGGTTTCTAAATACGACTTCGTCTGCCATCGTTCTCTGTATTTTGGCCGGAGCCCCTTCATCAAAACTACTACAACATCCAAAATCAACATGCCTGATCGAACTGGCATATGACTCCATCTCCTTCCAGCTTCGGTCTGCCGGGTGGGGACCGCCACTGACAGTATTAATAACTAACCTCCCGCCTGTACGGGAAGGTTCCTCTTGTCTCTCTTGAGTTTGCACACAATTTTTATTGGATGGGCCCGCATCACCAGACTGCGTCGCCCGAACGAACTGATCCAGCTTCCTCTCTCTGATCAACTTCTCAATGAGGTCCTGCAAATGTCTACACTCATTGGTGTTATGTCCATAACTTTCATGGAATCTGCAGAACTTTCCTGTTTGGATCTGCCTCTCCGACGATGGTTTTGGAGCAGGCTTCTTATACTGCATAGCATTGCAAGTCTGTAGATACACGTTCTCCAACGACGTGTTCAGCGGTGTATAAGTATCAAACGTCGGGGCCCTACGTCGTGGGCCACGGTTCTGATCTCGTTTTCTACTCTGACTATCACCGTTTCTCGGCTGTTGAGCTTGTTTATTCTGAATATTTAACTAGACTTTTCCTGAACTTTCACCAGATTGTTTAACTACAACATTACTCTGAATCCCTTCATTGCTGGGTCTCGCATCGTCCTGTTTCCTAGATTGTTTCGCATCCTCACGCCTTAAGAATTGAGCGGCTTTGGAATAGAAACGATCCAACGATGTAGGAGGCTTCCTAGTTAGCCAATTTCCTAACTCAGAATCGGGGTCAATCCCCTTAGTCAAGGCCATCAATATTGAATTATCATTAGGGTTAGTGATCTCCGCACAAGCGGCATTGAACCTTTCCAAATATCGCCTGAGTGTCTCCCCAGGAGCTTGAGTGACACTAGATAAAGTATTGACGTCTTTAGGCCTGGCGATATGCATACGAAACTGTTCAACAAACTTAGTAGCCAATTGATCAAATGAAGAGATAGATCATGGAGGTAATCGTGTAAACCACATTGTCGCAATTCCACTTAAAGAAATAGGGAAACTACGGCACTTCACTGCATCATCAGCTCTTGCAGCAGTCATCGACCATTCGTATTTCAGAATATGCTGGTTAGGGTCAGAACTTTCTTCATACACAGGCAAGGTCGACATTCTAAATCGCCGAGGAGGTTTAGCATATAATATGTCATCGGTGAACGGAGTATGACTTCGAGAGATTCCCCAATCGTCATTTGTTAAGCCCTGACTCTCGCGAATCATTTGGCGTACCATGGCTGAGAGGTCTGGTGTTGCTACATTCTGAGGGTGGTAAGCCAAAGTGTGGTCGGGTTCCACAGTGCGAGGTGGGATCGGGCGCTGTCGACGATCAGTATCTCGCCTCCTTGGCTCAATGTCTTCCGGGATATATGGTTCTGGGGAATGCTCCTGTTGGTGGTAATTCTGATTGGAGTGATTTCGGGTATCAACTCCTATGTCAAATGCTGTGGTGGTGGCATGGTTATCTGTGGTATGTTGTGGAACAGCGCTTCCTAGGGAGGAGGGCCCTGTATGAAAACTAGCAGATGGGCCAACTCTTAACTACCCCACGGTCAATGCTGGCTGGTGGTCAACGGCCTGTACATAATTTCCCTCTAGCCTGGGACGGGTGGATCTGTGATTGTAGTCGGATGAAGCAGAACTTTCGGTGGAGGAGCGAGACGCATGATCCTTTCTGGATCTTCTATGCCCATGGCGGTCTAGTTGATTGGCTAACTCAGTGTTAACGCGCAACTGCTCAACTAGCTGTTGCTGACTTTGAGTTAGTTCCTGGAGCAATGTATGGAACTCTTGTCTGGTAACCGGACCTGATGGGTCGGAATGCCCGGTATCATCTTGGTTAGGTGGAGCTAGTTGCGCGGGATTCTGTCTATCCCGACCTTCTTGACCAGCGGCAAAAGCGGTGATTGTGCTAACCATTGTGGATAATGAACTCCTTTCTTAGACTTTGGCAAATCCGAATAGGACGGAAGGAATCTGAAATCGAAATCTGGATCTCTCGCTTAGATTTACGCAATCCGGTATCGGCGAAAGATCCAAGGAGCAGGGGAAAAACTGGGCTTTCTCAGTGAAAGCACCAAAGTGTTTATACCGAAATTGGGCACAACACCTTTCGGAAGTTTTTGAAGAGATAATAAATGAAGAATATAAGTTGAAAATGAGGATTATCTAACAAAACTCCAAATAATAGTAAAATAAGGACAAAGACAAGCAATTTATAGTGGTTCGGCGCGCTGCCTACGTCCACCGTGAAGTTTTTGCAATTTTATTGATTCTCTTTCAACGTTTACAAGTGATTACAACAAGCAACAGCGAGTTACAACGGGAAATTCGAAATCAACAGCAAATGTATGATGTAGGATGATGAAGATCTCGATCCGGCAGAGTTTGGGCGCTTGAGAATCCAAAAATTCCCTTTTCTGTTGGCTCTGGGGCTCTATTTATAGGCGTAGGATGCTGATATTTCGCTGAAAACTCGGGAGACCACTTCTGGCACGTGAGGTGGCCCACGCACCCGGCCTCAGGAAATTTGGGCCCACTTTGGCATCGATTCGAACTCCATTCGAATCGATCAGAAAATCATCCAACTGAGGTGAAATTTGGTGTGGGCATTCTTCAACATGTATGCAAGCTTCTGTGAAAATTTCGTGGCATTTGGATCAGTAGATTGAGGGATATGATGGATACGAGATGACGTTCTTCGTGTAGCTGTTTAGTTCGAAACCATCCCTTCGAATCGATGGTTTCGAATCGATGGTGGCACGCGTCTCTGTGATGACGTTGAGCGCAAACCTCGAATCGATCCGGTCTTCACTCCGAGTTGACCGCGTCGACTCCATATATTTCGGCGCATTCGTAGCGATGAATGACACGTCACCATGGCTAGTTGACTCGGTGGATTCGAACGAAGCTTCAATGATGGGTTCGAACAAGGATTCATTGATTGGTTCGAACAAGGCTTTATTAATGGAGTTGAACGACCGATGCTTGATGGATACCAACTTGCGTTTCTCTGATGGATACAAGCTTTGTAATTTCTCCATGGATGCGAAATCAATTGATGCGAACTTGAACCCTTCGATGGATTCGAAGTTGATGGAGTCGAACCCGAGGCACTTCGATGGATTCGAAGGTGATCGATACGAAGGTGATCGGTTCGAACCAGTGTTCGGTGATGGATTCGAATTCCAGGTTTCTCCCTTCAAATTGAATCGATCATCACTTGAGCGTACGAACTCGGATTGACTTGAAATTTGAGGTGTTGACTTCTACGATCTTTCTTGTCGTGTCCTACCAAGTGTATCTCAATCTGGACTCAGACAAAATTCAGTGATATCCATAGCGAAACGGAGTATGACCAATCTCTGAGACGAACTGTCCTCTATTTTCGATCGATCTTTTGGTATCACAGCTTTGCCAAAAAGCGGGATAACAATGACATCGAGTTTGAGAAGTTGGAGTTGCATTGTCAACTGGGTTCTCGCGAAGGTACGGAGGCTCGCACAAACACTGGGGTGGCAAGGTTGTGATGCTGGAGTGGACGCGGAGGCGGGTCGTGAGTGTGTCTGGTGGAGGGGGGTTTGCTTCGGCAGATGAGATTCTATCGAGGTTGCAGGTATTGTTTGTGATTAATTCAATTAAATTAAATGTTTGAATTTGTGTTGTTAATAATAAAAAATGAAACAAAAATAAATGAAAAATGAAAAAAATATTACAGTAAGTTACAACCAGTTATGTTCTTCATTCAATTTAATTTAATATATACACATATTTATATATATGAATTAGAAAGAAAAATTTATACAGTAAGGTATAATTCTGTAAATTGATATACATTTAGTTAGATAGTTAAAATTTTAAATTGAGGATTAGTGGGTTAAAAAGAAAATTTGTTTAAAAGCTAAGATATTAGTTAATTAAATTTAAATGAAATTGATTTTTTGATCATTTAAATACTAATAAATCATACAACTGTTTATACAAGGTTAAAATCTGAAAGGAAACTAGTCGAGATTGGATTTGTATTGCAAAATCAAAGGTGAGTTAATCTCACTCTTCTGGATTTTTATTTAAATTTAAATGGTTGAATTTAAATAATTTGTTGAATGATCGAACTAATTTGATGTGCTATATTGTATATAGTAGTATATAGTATATATTGGGTGATTGATTTCCCGCATTATATAGCGGATGAGACCCTATACGTCGCATAATAGCGGATGATATTATATAAATCCCATATACCGCGATATTCCACCTCGAAGTGGAATTGGTATTGTTCTAACATTTGTGGTTGCAGGGAAACATGTTGGAGGAATCCAACTGGATTCCTCAAAATTATTTAGATCGTTTAATATTATGTGTTATGAATGTTTGATATGTTGTGATGAATTATATTGATAATTGGAATATTGGATACCATGGTTTGATTGGATATTCCGGTACACTGAGTTATCAAATATATAAAATTGGATTTTTGAAAAGAAAATATAAGAAGGAATTTGAAAGAAATGAAAGTGATTTTTAAAAAAAACTGAAGTTAAATTGTAAGGTTGAAATTTAAAATAAGTTTTAAATCAAAGTTAAATCTGGAATTCAAGTTAGCGAATCTTGATTTTTAAACAAATAAAGTTTTTAAATCTAAATTGTTTTAACAACTTGAATGTTAAAGTGCATTTTTAAATTGATTTGAATTTAAAAATGAATTTGGTTTTAAATTCCATTAAACTTCTACTTTAAAATGAGTAATTAATTTATTTAATGAAGTAAATAAAAAGGTAGTTAATTACTGGTTGAGATTAATCAATAGTGATTAATATTTGTGGTTTAAGTAACGATTAATTACTTAATGTAATTAATTTAGATTAGGATAAATTAAAATGTAATTAGAAATCATTAATTTATATAATTGATGACGTAATTAAAGGATGATTAATTAAGATTGATTAATCAATAAAAGTGATTTATGAGAAATTAAATGATATAAGTAATTAAGGATTAATGTAATTAATCGTAGTTAATTAATGTGTTAAGTAATAAAAAAATTAATTACTGTTTTGATTAAGAATAATTAATTTGTGTAATTAACTAAAGATAATTACTTGAATGTAATTGAAAGACAATTAATCCAGGGTGATTAATTGAGATGGATAATTAAGGGATGATTAATTAATGACAAGTGAAGGAATCTAAGTGATTGAGGTTAGAAATTCAATTAGAATTAATTAAATTAATTTTGGTAGTGATCAAGCTTTTCTTATGGATGATTGAATGGTATTGGATGCTTTGAATGAGTTGATATCTCTGATATGAAATGTTGTGTATTTCATTTGGATAACTTAGGTTAGGATGACATGAGACCCGAAGAGACCGGGGTCGGGTATTAGGAAATACCCAAAACCACTTCGAATTTTTATAGATTGATATGTGAAATCAATAGGCTGGAATGAAATGATTTACGTGAATTGGACTATTTGATCTAAATTTTGGTGCTTGGAAAGTTGATGTGTGAAATAAGTAATGTCTATAACAAATTGTGAATTTGTAAATTGATACGAGTTATCCCGAGGTTTTATATAAGTTGTATGCTTTATATTCCATGCTAGATGGGTTTACTCACGCTGGTTTCCAGCCTGACCTGGGTATTACTTTGATGTAATGCTCGGGCCAGACCGAGTATTATAGATTTTCAGGTAAGGACATTCTGAAGCTCAGGAGGCGAGCTGGATGGCAAGAACGTATGGAGTGTTTCTGTTGTATTATATTGTTGTATATCTGAGACATAATGATTGTGTATATCCAGTGTCTGTATATACGTATAACTCTGATGTATTAAAGTGAAATTTGACAAGTACAGTTTTCCTTTGTATAACTGTTATTATTTGTTATTATATTTTATCCGCTGCGAATGTGAGATGTTGGTGATTCTATTCTTCTTATTCTTCTATCTCTTTCTTCTTTTTCCTAACTATCTGGAATTTTCAGCATCGAAAATTCCGGGTCGTTACAGCTGGTGTCAGAGCTGAAAGGTTAAGTGAGAACCTTGGCTCTGGTGGGATTTCCCATTAAGGATAGGGTCAATGGTACCCTAGAATGAGTTGAGTGTGTGTGTGTGTCTATATATATATATATATATATAAGAGCGTACTTGTTATTTTCATACATAAAGATTTTCAACGATTTTATATAAGCTTATATTTTAATATATAAAGAAATAATATTTCTAATATTTAGTTAATTGGTTGTTAAATCATTGGAATTAAATAGAATTTCAACTGAAATTGTTGAAAATTGATTTTAAAGGTTGAATTCGGGTAATAAATTGGTTTTTGAAAGATTAAATTGATTTAAAATGAAATTCTAGAATTTGAACTCAGAAATTAAATTTTTTAAAATTTTTAAATAAAGGTAAATTTGGTTTAAAGGTTAAACCAACATTTGAGAATTTAGCTCGAATTTATATAATTCGGGATGGTTTAAATTTGAAATTTGAATTGAATTCGTTCAAACCGAATCTGATTTGAATTAATTGGGTTTGTGATTGAAGATGTATAAGTTTAAAATTTTAAATGGGAAATTTGAATTGGATTGATTTGAAATTGAAGTGGGTTCAATTGATAATAGTCCAAATTGACTGGAATAATTTGGAATTGTAATTAAGGTTGAGTAGGTTTAAAATCAAATGGAATTGATTTGAATTTGGAAAGAAATCAAGATTAATTCAACTTGAATTGGGGTTAAATCAATTTCAATGGAAATTGAAGTTATTCAAATTGGAATTGAGTCAATTTAAATGGAAGTGGAAATTTAAATTGAATTGATGGGGAAGTGAACAGTTTTGACTCTGGACTATTTTCAATATAATTTTTTTTAATATAAACTCATTTTTCCAAGCTATTTAATATATACAACCTTTCTTTTTGAAGCCAAATTATTTTATATTTATTTTACAATTATTTTTGAAACTATTTAACAATTTTTCAACTGTTTTATAAACTAATTACTATTTTTCAACTATTTTACAAATTAATTACTATTTTACAACTATTTTGCAATTATTATAATTATTTAACAAATTTTCAATTATTTTACAATTACTTAACTATTTTATAGCTATGTTACAAACTAATAATTATTTTTCAAATACTTATCTATTTTTAAAATTTTCAAGCTATTTACTAAATATAAACTGGTCAGAGTTCAAACTGTTATTGATTAAATACCCAACCGAGGTAAGAATTGAAGTGATAATCCAAATGGGGACTAAGGCAATTGTGATTAAGTGGATAGAAATCAAAGGAAATGTGAATAGAAAGAGAAATTTATTTAGTTGATAATCAACGAAGATAAATACGTAGGATGTACGTATATTATTCTATTCGCATAGTGATTTGATCCAGATTCAAGCATAGAATTTCGAGATAGTTATATCGATCCGAGTTGGGATTTTTCACTCGATTTTCGACGGCGAACCTGGATATGGATTGTTGATTGGTTATGGATATTCTCTATCACAGTTATGGCCATGCAAGGAGAATGACGGTTTCTGATCAAGAAGCCAGATCTGAGTCCGCACTAGGAAGTCGGGTGGACGATACTAGTTCGGAAGTGAAATTGTGGATCGAGTGAGCGATCAGATTGGTATAACGTACGGATGATAAGTGTACATCGTACGGCTTTGAATGAATTGATGTTGAAAATTTGTGAATAAGAAATGTGAAATGATTCCTTTTGAAATGAAAGTATATTTTGTGAAATATACAATGGATAAATGTGAAAGTTGGATATTTTTATGATGATATAATAAAAAAAGAGTAATCAAATTTGAATATTTGATTTTGAATAAACAAAGTTATATATCTTTGTTATATAAGATAAATCTCCCCTTGTTGAATCTATTGCCAGAAGAAAAGGATTTTGAAGGTGTTTGAAGTATAAAAGAAGTTTTATACAAGTTTGAAATGATCCAAAGTTTTAAAAAAAATTATATATATATATATATAAAGGATCTTATGAGAATTTTCGAAAAAGATTTTGGGAACCTTTGGATTTGGAAAGGCTTTTGATTTTTGGGTAAAATCAATATTGGAATTTGGAAAGCCTAGTTTGGGAATTATCGATTTTGGGATAATCGACTTTGAGAAAAGGAGATTTATATAAGATTCATACTAGGTGTATGATTTGAAAGATACTATACGTGTATAGTATAAAGTGTTTTGATAATGGCTCTGGGGAAAAAGGCACTCCCTTGAAATGAACTTCTCAGGAGTGCCATGGGTTGGTACTGCCTTGAACCCTAAGGGGAGGGGGATTCTAAAGTTGATCTTGTGAGAAGTCCGGACAAAACTAGTTCCTGAGCATTATGATTAGTGTGTAGCGAAAGTCGAGGGTGCTAATGCCTACAGAGGCATTTGGGTTATGCTGTGACGACAGTGTAACTCGATGTCACTGCAATCTACTGCAGACCATACCGAAAGTCGTGTATGATGCTGAGAGCCAAAAGTCTGCGTTTGATTTTATATCGGTAGACTGCGACCAATGCTAACATAGCGAAAGTCTTGTGTGCCGCTGAGAGCCAACAGTCTACTTTTGATTTTACATCGGTAGACTGCGACCTATGTGGGAGTGGAGAAGTTTCATTTTTGACAGCGAAAATCGAGGGCGCCGATGCCTACAATTACATGGACTTTTGCTGCGATGGCAACGTAACCCTGGAATGTAACTGCGATCTGTTGTGGGTTCCATGTCGTAATCGAGGGGCGCGGAGTGCCTACAGTTATATGGACTTTTGCTGCGATGGCAACGTAACCCTGGAATGTAACTACGATGGATGGGGGTGATGATTTCCAGAGCATTCTCACCAATGATATTCCCTCTATTTTCAAAAACTATTTTCTATATTTTCAATAAAATTATTTTCCCAAGTATTTTCACTGGATGTTGAAAATGGGTCTGCTAAGTACTTATAGATTTTCAGTCCTATGCCTGATCAACGTATGACTGAATTTCTATGAGAACAAGGATAGATTGGTTAAGACATCGAGTTATAAGAAGTATTTTTATAAAAAGCTATTTTAATAGTATTATGTGAGTTTAAAAGTATTTCTAAAATTTTAAAATAAAAATGTTGGAATTTTAGAAAACGAAAGAAAATCCAAACCGGAATTAAGAAAAAAAAGAATAAAATGGAATTGGATTATAATAGAAATGATTTGAGTTACAAATAAAATCCAATCCGAGTATAAATGAGTTAAATATGCACTTGGATGTTATTTTTATAAATTGAGAATGTGAATTAAAATTAAAATTAAAATGGATGGGCTAACTAAATTAAATGGAATTTGATTAAATGAGAATCAAATAAATGTGAACTTAAGTTTGATGTGTTGGAATAAATTAAATTAAATTAACTTAAGTTTAAAATTTATGGAAGCTTGGCTTCAAATAAAGGTGAAAGCCCATTAAATAAAAGCTTGGGATGAATTAATTTGGAAATATCTAGTAGTATACAAGAATGGAATGTGTCGAGCTAAATAAAATGGTTGTGAATGAATTAAGATGGGAGGAATTAAATATAAATTGAGTCGAAATCAATTTAAATTGGTTATAAAACTTAAGTAATTATTTATTCACACGGATATCATCAAATTGCATAGAATGAATCGTCGTTTGATGTAAACGAAGGTAATTAAATTTTTATGAGTTGATAGAGATTAAATAAATTGATTTTAAGATCAACAGAATTGAATATGAGCTTGTTTGGATTAAAATAAATTGAATGTAAGAAATTGAGTTTTAAACCATTAAAATTTAATGAAATGGCACATGAATTGGTTGAAATCAGTTGAATTAGCTTTAAAATCATATAAATCACTTATGGAAAGTGTTTGGTGCATGTTGCTTATGAAATGCATGTGTTTAGCTATTGAAAGTAAGTGAAATGTTAATAAATTTCATATATTTAGTACTTACATGTTTGAATTGAGTAAGTACAAGTACTGGGAAGCCGTTTGGCTGGATTTGGTTGCGCTAATTGCTGAAATAATAAGCTGCTTGCTTAAAATGCTAAATAAAGGTATGCCTACGCAATAAAAATAGGAAATATAAACTGTTTTTGTTTTTCCGACAGTGTGGGTCGATGTATATATATTTATATCTCTTGTCAAAATGAAAAAGCTCCTCCGTACAAAGGAGACTCTGCCAAAATTTTCTAGAAATTTTGGGAGTTAGAAAATTTTTGAAAAATTTTTGGAAAATTTTTGTTAGCGACAAAACGATTTCAAATTTGAAATTGAAATAAATTAGAGGATGAAACCAATTTAAAATAATGATATGAATCAGTTATAAATGGAAGATAAAATTCAATATTCAGAGTTGAAGATAAATTGAATTCATATGGAAATGTGAAAACTAATTTGAATAATAGTAGATATGAAAACTTCTGTAAGGAAATGTATAAAATGATTTTAAATGCTATGATTGGATATTATTGCTAAGTGGGATATGCAGGTATTATAAAGGGAAAGGAAATTTGGTTTTGATTTCAGAAGATGAATTTGAATTGCTCGACAAAAAGGTATGTGTTCAAATATCTGTATGAAATTTGATTGGGTTTTTCATCTAGCCACTTAGCCTTTTGTTTTCTTTTGGAATTTGGGAGCCCTTAGAGGCATTTTGTAGTTGTACCAAGCTTGCCGCGCAAAGGAGACGCTGGCGAAATTTTTCGAAAATTTAGAGAGTTAGAAATTTTTTGAGAAAGTTTTGATAATCTAAAATTTAGATTTAAATTTAAACTTGAATAAGTGGAGTAAGTAATGTTGTTGGAAACTATGGAAGGTTTTGGAAAGTTGATTGAAGTAATAGTGGATCTTTAATAAAAGCTATGTTATGGAAAGTTGATAAAACTGTTTGGTTTTGGAAAAAAAGTAACTGGTATTGGAACATTCTTCTTAATTAGCAATTTCGGGGACGAAATTCTTTTAAGGGGAGAGGAATGTGACGACCCGGAATTTTTGAGCATTTGAAATTGGAATATCTAATTGATTTAGTATAGTCGAAAGATTTATTTTAACTCGAATTCCAAGCATCACTATTTATTTGATAATTAAATTATTGAATTTAATAATTGAAAGTTGGGTCAAATATTGAATCTTCAGTTTTAAGCTTGTTAAAAATAATTTGAAGGCTTATAAAATTTATAATGATGATACTGAAGATAATAGAATGGTTGAAATTTAATTTAAAGGTGATTTGTTCAGTTCTAATAATTTATCGTTTAATCGATATTTAAAAATAACCTTCCGAGGCACAGTCTCGAAATCCGACGAAACCAGTTCCATTGGATCCGTAATATTGTATTATTATCGGATTTCAATTTTCGTAGTGTTTGGAGTGACAATTGGGCCATACGATCGAATAAGGGCTCGAAACCTTTTCCATTGGGTTTAGAATAGGGGTATAACCTTATAAACGCCTGGTGGCACGTCTCGATAGGGATTCAAAATTTTAGGTTGCATTTATCGAGATAATTTGAATTTTAAATTTAAAATATATATTTATATCCTGGTCACATTCAGTTGAAATTATTTCACTTCATCACTTTTTCCTTCCAATTCAAAACCACTGTAGCCAACCTTCTCCTGCACGACACCTTTCTTTCTAATCCACGTCCTTTCTCTCATTTCACAACCGAGCCTTTCATTCAAAGATTCAAAGAAATAAAAATAAAATACTGCTTTGAAAACAATGACCGATACCTCAGTGAAATTTCTATCTCTACGTATGATAAAAGAAAACGAATAAATGGCCAAACCCCTCTTCATCTTCGTCCTCCTCAAACTCGAGCCGCTCGAAAAGATAGGGTCTTCCCCAAATCAAAATCAATAAATCGAAGTTTCCCAGCAAAGTAGTAAATCGATCTCTTCTTCAATGATTAACCCTTGGCCGAGCATCAAGATTAGGGCTTCGATGTAATGGTGGCGAATCTGAGTCGCCGTGTGCTCGTGAGGGTCATTGGAAGGAAGAGTTGTCGGCATGACGTTAAGTTCGAGAAGTTGTAGTCGCATTGTCAACTGGGTTCTTGCGAAGGTGCGGAGGCTCGCGCGAACACTAGGGAGGCAAGGTTGTGATGCTGGAGTGGACGCGGAGGCGGGTTGCGAGTATGTCTGGTGGAAGGGGGGTTTTGCTTTGGCAGATGAGATTCTTTCAAGGTTGCAGGTATTGTTTGTGATTAATTCAATTAAATTAAATGTTTGAATTTGTGTTGTTAATAAAAAAAATGAATGAAAAAAATGAAAAAAAAAATATTACAGTAAGTTACAACCAGTTCTGTTCTTCATTTAATTTAATTTAATATATACACATATTTATATATATGAATTAGAAAGAAAAATTTATACAATAAGGTATAATTCTGTAAATTGATATACATTTAGTTAGATAGTTAAATTTTTAAATTGAGGATTAGTGGGTTAAAAAGAATTTTTTTTAAAAAGCTAAGATATTAGTTAATTAAATTTAAATGAAATTGATTGTTCGATCATTTAAAATATTAATAAATCGTATAACTGTTCATACAAGGTTAAAATCTGAATGGAAACAAGTCGAGATTGGATTTGGATTGCAAAATCAAAGGTGAGTTAATCTCACTCTTCTAGATTTTTATTTAAATTTAAATGGTTTTGATGTGCTATATTATATATAGTAGTATATAGTATATATTGGGTGATTAATTTCCTGCATTGTATAGCGGATGAGACCCTATGCACCGCATAATAGCGGATGATATTATATAAATCCCAAATACCACGATATTCCACCTCGAAGTTGAATTGGTATTGTGCTAACATCTGTGGATGCATGGAAACTGGTTGGAAAAATCCAACTGGATTCCTCAAAATTATTTAGATCATTTAATATTATGTGTTATGAATGTTTGATATGCTGTGATGAATTATATTCATAATTGGAATATTGGATACCATGGTTTGATTGGATATTTTGGTACACTGAGTTATCAAATATATAGAATTGGATTTTTGAAAAGAAAATAAAAGAAGGAATTGGAAAGAAATGAAAGTGATTTTAATAAAAAAACTGAAGTTAAAGTGTAAGGTAGATATTTAAAATAAGTTTTAAATCAAAAATAATCTGGAATTCAAGTTAGTGAATCTCGGTTTTTAAACAAATAAAGTTTTTAAATCTAAATTGTTTTAACAACTTGAATGTTAAAGTGCATTTTTAAATTGATTTGAATTCAAAAATTAATTTGGTTTTAAATTCCTTTAAACTTCTATTTTAGAATGAGTAATTAGTTTATTTAACGAAGTAAATAAAAAGGTAGTTAATTACTGGTTGAGATTAATCAATAGTGATTAATATTTGTGGTTTAAGTAATGATTAATTACTTAATGTAATTAATTTAGATTAGGATAAATTAAAATGTAACTAGAAATCATTAATTTATATAATTAATGATGTAATTAAAGGATGATTAATTAAGATTGATTAATCAATAAAAGTGATTTATGAGAAATTAGTTGATATAAGTAATTAAGGATTAATGTAATTAATTATAGTTAATTAATGTGTGAAGTAATAAAAAAATTTATTACTATTTTGGTTAAGAATAATTAATTTGTGTAATTAACTACAGATAATTATTTGAATGTAATTGAAGGATAATTAATCTACGGTGATTAATTGAGATGGATAATTAAGCGATGATTAATTAATTGATTTGAAATTAATTAATGACAAGTGTAGGAATCTAAGTGATTGAGGTTAGAAATTCAATTAGAATTAATTAAATTAATTTCCGTAGTGACCAAGCTTTGCTTATGGATGATTGAATGGTATTGGATGCTTTGAATGAGTTGATATCTCTGATATGAAATGTTGTGTATTTCATTTGGATAAATTGGGTTAGGACGACACGAGACTCGAAGAGACCGGGGTCGGGTATAATACCCGAAACCACTTCGAATTTTTATAGATTGACATGTGAAACCAATAGGCTGGAATGAAATGATTTAAGTGAATTGGACTATTTGATCTAAATTTTGGTACTTGGAAAGTTGATGTGTGAAATAAGTAATGTCTATAGCAAATTGTGAATTTGTAAATTGATACGAGTTATCCCGAGGTTTTATATAAGTTGTATGCTTTGTATTCCATGCACTACTACAAAACAGGCCATTTGCATCGGTTGTTTACCCCCTTTTGCATCTGTTCAATAACCGATACATATGCAACCGATGCAACAGGCTTAACACTTTTGCATCAGTTCTGAAACCGATGCGAAAAGGTACTTTTTGCATCGGTTGTTACTAACAACTGATGCAAAATATCAATGTTGGTTGCTTGAACACAGGCCCCATGTTGCATCGGTTGTAATGAAAACCGATGCAACAAAGTATCTTGTTGCATCGGTTTTTTATAACAACCGATGCAAACTAATCCCTCTATTGCATCGGTTTTTTATAACAACCGATGCAGACTAATCCCCCATGTTGCATCGGTTCTAATGAAAACCGATGCAAGAAAGTATCTTGTTGCATCGGTATTTTATAACAACCGATGCAAACTAATCCCTCTATTGAATCAGCTATTTATGCCTGATGCAAAAAAGCCATTCTCAAAAACCATTATTACGACACTCAAATAGAATGTATATATATTATTGATTATAACAAACAATTATTGCATGCAATATTACAATCATTCAAAATAAAATTTGATGGCAAATACATAATCAGATTTAATAATTCGACAAAAGAATGAAAAACATAAATAAATTCCACAGTACATAATCAGACAGTCAGTAGTAAAAAATAAATGCAGCGTGTTATATGTGGACACACAAAAATACATATACAGAGAAGAGAATGTATCGTTGACAGCGGATAAATTAAGCAGAAGATGGTCTTTAAATGCACAAACCTTCATCCTATTTTGTACTTGAACTACTTGAAGTTGAGTTGTGCAATCTGCATATGCATATGATCCTGCAGAATACAAACATTCAATTCATAACATAGGCATCCTGGACAAGTACAAATATAAGTTAGATGTGTAAACATTACTAATTTTCAAGTCTTTTGTTTATTATTTTTTATTCGTACGCAATGAATCAACATAGACAGACTGAATCTAACTATATTGGTATAAAAACCAAAACATAATACAACTATAATCATCACCGATTCAATTTTGTATGCCTTTCATTCAGAAAATAAACTTCCACACATATCTACTATTATGAGTGATTAAAATCAATTATTTTATATTTAACTAGGGAAAAAACTTTGTTATTAACTACGAAAAAATTAACACAGGATAAATAACGATTCGAAGATCAAACAATGGGTAATGGTGAATCTGTATATATGCATTGTGGCTTTTAGCGTAGATGTTTCTTAATATGTGCAGGGAATACTGTTAGATTAATGGTGCTTTATAAAATCAATTGCATGGCAATACAGACACCAAATGTAAGGAAATGAAAATAACAGCTACTTATTTACCTACATTTGCTACAATATTGAATTGTACAGGCTGTCCACGTACAATAGGATCAGGGTGAATCTATATTCCACTTATCTTAACAGGATAATTTGCTTTCTTACCTGCATCATAGGATATTAGCAATCATAAAAAACTTCATCATTAAGGGCCTATTAGCATTTGAATAGTAAACGGCTGTTAATGCAACTAAGTTAAGGAACATTTGAAAAATGCACCTTTACTGATTAACATTTCAAAATCAAAAGAAAACATATTATAATAGAGTTGAAATGAAAATTCCTAACATATTATGTTAGATGGGTTTACTCATGCTGGTTTCCAGCCTGATCCGGGTGTTACTTTGTTGTAATGCTCAGGTCAGACCGAGTATTATAGATTTTCAGGTAAGGACGTGCTGGAGCTCAGGAGGCGAGCCGGATGGCAAGAACGTATGGAGTGTTTCCGCTGTATTATATTGTTGTATATCTAAGACATGATGATTGTGTATATCCAGTGTATGTATATATGTATAACTCAGATATATTAAAGTGAAATTTGACAAGTACAGTTTTCCTTTGTATAACAGTTATTATTTTTTATTATATTTTATCCGATGCGAATGTGAGATGTTGGTGATTCTGTTCTTCTTATTCTTCTATCTCTTTCTTATTTTTCCTAACTATTTGGAATTTTCGGAATCGAAAATTTCAGGTCGTTACATATAACATCATGAAATATCATATCACAGGCATATATAAATTATTATCATATCATCACTACAATTCGCATGCTATCATTTCATGATTATATAAGTAAGAAATGTCTAGAGTGAATAACTCACCTTCTAAAGCTAGAGATCAAATTCAAACACAAATCCAAACTCCGTAAAGCACGAAAAGGCACGACTAGATTCAGGTGGATGGAGAGCCAAGATCCAGATCTTGTAACAAATTAAAATACAACACACATAAACATAAATTCAACATAAGAATTTAAATCAAATCAATGAACAATACATGAATCAAATGAAACAAAGAATAGTTTAACCAGTCAAGTGGGCTCGACCACCTTCATACATGGCTAGACCATCATCACATGGCTCGGCCATGATTGTTTTCGGAGCACCTAGTCTCGACCAAGGCAAGAAAAGGCACGGCTATGGTGTATAAAATGGAAGGCAAAGCAAGTAAAGGCATTAGGAAGGCTAAAGGTCAAGGCAACATGAGTTTTGGGTTCAAGTGGGTTCGACCCTATGTAACATGGCTCGGTCTGGTTCAAGGCAAGGGTTAGGTCTGGGTTATTAGGCAGTACGACCAGTGGTCATGTAAGTCACGGTAAGGGGCTGGAGGAGGAGTAGGTAGTGGAGGCCGAGGCAAACAATAGGAAGGTGATGAAGTAGAGGAGAATGGCTAGGGTTTGTATCAAGTTTTGGTGTTGTTGTTGGATCTAGGGTCACGGCAAGGCATGGTCAGATAATGGTGAGGGGTTGCTAGCCATGGAAGGTGGTGCTGGAGGAGGTGATAGTTGGCTAGGGGTTGATGGTAGAGGCCGAGCAAAGTGTAGAAGAGAAAGAAAGAGCAAAAGAAAAGGAGAATAAAAGAAAAGGAGGAAGCCATGGAACTTACTGTATTTTTTTCTTCAGGAACCAAATGAGAAATGAGATGGGATGAGAAACTTTTTTTGCATGTGAATTACAAAATAGGTGGCAGCTAGGGTTAGAGAGTGAATGGCTAAGAAAGTGTAAAGGCTAGAAAAGGAAAAGGCTTACTTGATTTCCAAGAAAAGGAACCGAAGACTCTTTGAATTTCCAATCCAAAAATCAAATAAAAATCAAATAAAAATCACATTAAAATGTCCAAACAAAATAGAAAATAGAAATGAAGTAGAAAAATATAGAATAGGAAATAAACAGAAAAATACTGAAAATAATCGCGTGTAAAACACTGAAAGTTATCAAATTTAAAAAGTATAAAACAGAATTTTATGAAACGAAAAGCAGCACGAATATCAGAATTTAATATAGTTCCAAAGAAAAAGAATAGAATTCAAAAATTCAAATTTAAAATTTTCAACTGTGGTCAAACTTTTACTTTCAACTGACCAAAATATAAAATTTTCTGAAAATATTTATTTTATTGTATTTGGAAAATAATTTATAAACAAAATCCAAAATTACATTGGAAAATCCTAAAATTTCAATTCTTAAATAATTAAAATCAAAGTTTTCAAAATAAATTGAATTAAAAATATTTATTAAAATTTTTGGTTTGTTGCACTCTTCCCCACTTAAAACTTTTCGTCCTCGAAAAGGAACGGGACACGGAACATGGAAAGGTAAGATAGAAAAGCAAATAGTACCTGAGACAAACAATTTCGGATTCGAAGCATGCATGCTCTCCTCCATCTCCCAGGTGCAACCCGATCATCCGTACTCCACCGCACTTTGACCAGGTTGATAGATTTCCTTCTCAGCTGCTTCGTACCTCTATCGACAATACGAAGTGGCTTCCTCTCGACAGTAAGGTTAGGCTCATTATCCAAACTCTTGAGATCAGAAGGCTGGACAATCAAAGATGGATCATGCAGATATCGACGCAGATGCAAAACGTGGAATACATTATGTACTCCAGAAAATTTCTCAGGCAAATCCAGACAATAAGCTAAAGAACCAATCCTTTCTGAGATACGGAAAGGAGCAACAAACCTAGGAGCAAGCTTCCCTCTACGACCAAACCGACTCTCATTCCTCAAGGGAGAGACCTTAAGGAAAACCAAATCACCAACAGATAACTCTAAACTCCTCCTACTCCGATTAGCATACTTCTTCTGCCAATCCTAAGCAATCCTCATCTTCCTCTTAATCTCCTCAACCTTCTCAGAAGCCTCCGAAATCACATCAGGACCAAGAACCAAATGATTATCGGATTCAATCCATCAAGATGGAGATTACCGGAAACCAAGGAGCAAGTGCGGAAGTAAGCTTATGCTTCAACTCATTGAATGAAGGTTTACATTTATCACTCCATATTAACATAGCATTCCTACTAGTCAAAGCTGTGAGAGGTGCAGAAATCCGAGCAAAATTCTCAATGAATCTCCGATAATAACCGGCAAGGCCCAGAAAACTGCGAATATCAGATGGAGTCCTAGGGGTTTCCCAATCCTGGCACAAAATAGGGAGAAATAAGGACCATAGAAAAGATAGAATGATCAAATTAGAGAAAGAGAAGAAAAAAAGACTTACATTGATCGCAGCGATCTTGACTGGATCAACAGAAACTCCATTACTAGAAATAATATGCCGGAGAAATCGGACTTCATCCTTCCATAAATGGCATTTCGAGAATTTAGCTTTCAACTAATGACTCCTAAGAGTCACCAGAACAAAGCTCCAATAGGATTTATGCTCTTTCTCAGACTTGGAGAATACAAGAATATCATCAACGAAGACTAGAACAAGTTTGTTAACCACATCACAAAAAACATGATTCATAAAATCAACAAAGAAAGCAGGAGCGTTAACCAAATCGAAAGGCATGACTAACCATTCATAAAAACCATTCTCAGTAAGGAAAGAAGTATTGGGAATACTTTCCTCATCAACTCTGAGCTAGTGAAAACCTATGGTAAGCTCAAGCTAAGAGAAAACAGTAGCTCCATGGAGCTGATCAAACATATCATTGATGCAAGGCATAGGTTATATGTTCCTCATAGTGAGCTTGTTCAGCTCCCTATAATCAACACATATCCTCAAAGAACCATCAGACTTAGTGACAAAAACCACTGTTGCTCCCCATTCGAAATGGCTAGGTTTGATCAGACCCTTGGAAAACAAGTCCTCAATTTTCTTCCTCAACTAAACCTTCTCACGGAGTGCCATTCTTCTAGGAGGAAGAACCACAGGTCGAGCTCCAGGAATAAGATCGATACAGAATTCAATTTCCAGCTTAGGAGGTAAAGAAGTGATTTCACCAAATACATCGTGATAGAGTCTGACCATAAGGGTAGAATCAAAATCATCCAAAGAAGAGTCCAGAGAATAAATAAAACTTCCAGTATAATCCTGAGGCATGCAACACTGAATCACCAAAAAATTACCAAAATCATCAACAAGAGAGACAGTTCGGGAATTACAAGAGATAACAGTATCATGCCTCTTCAGCTAATTACCCCTAATTAATAGATCAAAAGGATCAAAACCCAGAACATAGAAATCACCAGAAAACCGATAGCTGGAATGGAAAAGTTTCACATTTCTACAAATCCTACTAAGGTTCACAGGACCGCCAATAGGAATTGAAACACACAGAGGCTTAGAAGCAAACTCGTGCAAGAGAAGATGCTCAAATTTAGTACAAAGATCCACGGAAATAAAGCTATGGGAAGCTCCAGTATCAAAGAGAACACAAACAGGCAAATAAAATAGAGAAAAAGTGCACTGAAGTGTACCTTGGTTGTCACTAGGAGCAAGAGCATGAACATGTGCAGGTGGTGGAGCTGGTGAAGATGCCGAGGTAATAGCAAAAATACGAGAAGACTTGCACTTTTGCTGAGTAGAGAAATCCTTCTTGAAATGGCCAGGCTGCAGACAAATGTGGCAGAGATCAGGCCTAGTCAACTAATCTGAAGGAGGAATAGCAACACCAAGTAAAGTAGGACAGCTATTAGCAAAGTGTCCCTTCTGATTACATCTGAAACAAGTAATGGCAGATAGGTCAATAGACTGCCTCTGCGAAGAAGATGATCCCAACCCTGGAGTCTTGTTCTGATTCCTCTTCTGATGGTAAAAGTTGGCTTCTTCTTCCTAGGATTACCAAAAAAGGCTGAGATGAAGCAGAATGAGCAGTTGGAGGATCCTTAGAAGTAGGATTCTCATATCTAATTGCCATGTCCATCAGAGTGGTTAAAGGGCTATGCACATGAGCGATGAGACGGCTATAGTACTCCGGGCGGGCACCAGCAATGAACTTCTCATTCTTCTTGAGAGGAGTGTCAATCCGATTAGGGCCAAACCTATAAAGTTCATTAAACTTCCTCTCATACTCAGCAAAAGACATATCACCCTGTTTGAGATCCATAAATTCCTGATACGGCTGAGACTTCCCTGCTTCGGGCATCCATTTCACAACAAAAGCATCCCTAAAGCACGATAAAGAAATATAAGACATGTTTCCAAAAGAGGCACTGAACCAAATTCAAAACAAGAGGAGATGATACCTAAACTATTCCCATGAAATGTCAGCCTTAGCGGTGTGAGATGTGACAGACTCCCACCAATCCAAAGCTGCTCCCTTCAACTGCCAAGCTGCCAACTGACGCTGCTGGGAATTAGTGATCTCAAGGTCGAGAAAATCCTCTCCAAATCCTTCAACCACTGTGGAGCGTCAATAATGCTCTAAGATCCGGTAAACTTGGTTCCACCAAGTTCAGTGTATTCCTTACAAAGTTTATTGAATCTAACGGTGCAATAGGCTCAAGAGCTGGGGCAACACCACGTCCTCAACCTCTGGCATTCCTATGACTCATACTGAAAATCAAGAATAATTTAAGGACAGAGGTAATTAAGAAACAAAGACAAGATTAGATAAGATAAGAATCATTGAGAATAGAATATCCCGAACAAAGAAATTACTAACAAGATGGATAAGGAAAAGAAGGAAGTTAAGAAAAATTTGATTCCAAAACAAGAAAAGTTTTATATCAAAATACTCCTTTAAAATTCTTTGAAAGTCATTAGAAAGTCATTTTATACTTTAAAATACGTTCTCTCACAAGGAAATGATTCTATGTAACGACCCGGTATTTTCAACCATTCGCATCCGCACATGTCGGACTTGAATTGTTCAAAATACCGCGTTGTAAATAAAATTTGGCAAATCTTAGAATATACAATAAATACATAATTACAGAATCACAGACATGGAAATCAGAATACTCGCAGCGGAATTAAAATAACTTAGTGGTTCATGAAGCCACTATCAATAGCCTCAAAATAGGAAATTTTTACATAGTTTTTAAAACCAAATATAGTGTGAATCAACCACGGAAAATCTCAATATTCAATTATCTCGAATTACATATGCTAAGATAAAAGACTGAATAGAAAGTAGACAGCAGGTTGAAAGAGATGATCTTCAACAGTCCTAGCTCCGGGAAATGAAGTCCGAACCGATACCCAGGCTGACCCGAGCATAAAATAAAACAAAAACACTCGAGTCAGGACACACATGCTTATACAGTGTAAGCTAATTCAAGTGAATTGTAATATAAAGGCAAGTAACTTGAAGGATGCTTGGGACCGCCCATTATCTAAGGATCCATTAAACTATTTATTATGCAGTAATATTTCACTATTATAATAGTGTCTATTTGTAAAGTAAACTTACTTTTAAATAGCGTTAAGGGGTTACCCATATAGCCCTTAACACATAATATATTCCCATAGTCTATACAGTACCGTAATCTCCCCCGTACTGGGCGTCGTCAGAGGGCACTCCGTAGGTATGGTACAAAACCGAAATCGTATAAGGCTCGCTAGGGTAGGTGACACAGCACAACTAGGCAATGCCAAGGTAGATATACCAATTACGCATCCGGACCGGTGGTAGCGCGTAGCTGCTACTATCGCCCACCTCGAACAACACTCCCAAATCAAAGGTGCGCACCAAACAATTACAAAAGTAATAGAATGGCATACGAAGAAGTGCGTCCGATAAGAGGTGCTACCTCCTTAGCCCGTCAATCGCTCCTGTTTTAGCCACTTTATGCAAACTCACGGGAGTCGGGTCCACGTACATACCTCAATAGAACGTCCCCACCATCCTACTTCATTCTGGAATCTCCACCGCGTACACGGTTGTCAAAGTGGTTTTCGGTATCGACAGAGAGTATGCCCATATCCGATCCCGGTCTCTTTAACAACCAACGTTATTATTACCCGTGGTTAATAAAATCCAAAATAGTCTTATATTCCAATCAAAATACTACCTTTTAAAATTGTTTAAAAGTGAAGTTATTATTCTTAATAAATCCAATATAAATCCCAAAGAATTAGCCTTAGTCCATTTGTATCAACTACAGCACTTGCAAAGTGCGGAAATATCCTTTACAACAGATTTGAGTAAATCAAATTTTAGACCTCAATATAATTTCAGCAAAATTTTAAACCTTTATTTAAACAAATTTGACTTATAAAATCATAATTTCCGCCTTTAAATAGTCATTTAATTTACTCAAAAATTTACGATTTTTATAAAGTAAATTTTGCAAATATATATCTAACTTCTTTATAATTTACTTAAAAAATCAAGTGCAAAATTTTCTATGAATTTTCTTGACAATTAAGTTTAATTACCGTTTCAAAAATAAACTAAATTTCCAACTAATTTCTTTACTTACCTTTATTTTAAAACCAACCTCCCATTTCTAAATCAAGTTATATTTCAACTTCCATATTTTTCACAAATTTACCTATTTAATTCATAGAAACTTAACCTTTATTAATTTGCTTTATATTCAAGTTATACCAAATCTTCGTATTTTATTTCTTAACTTAAATTCCATTTATCTTACAAATCAAAATTTTCAGGATAAATTTATACTTTAAATTTTTAACATTTATTTATTTACATATTCAACTTGTATATATCACTATACTTATAAAAACATTTTTAATCCTATTTTTAAACCAAGTATTATAACATTCTAATTTAAAAATATTTAATAATTCCAGAAAATATATATATATACATATAACCACGGGTCTGTATAATAATTTCTAACCTAGGTCAAGTGATACGGATAATATATCATTTCAATCCGTAATTTACAAAAAAATCCGTGTTCTATCATTTCAAACCGGCAAACCCAAGTTAAATAATAAATAAATAAATAAATATCGTTCAGGCCTATTATTCAGCCCGTAATGATTCTATTCTATAGGGAACTTGCAGTGTGATAAATAGTAAATACATAAATGGTATAACAACATAATATGACAGTAATATAACTGATGATGAGTAAATTAAACAACGAGGTTTTTAAACATCGTAAATTTATCACAGGCAATTAAAATATAAAGTAAAATCATTCTACAATTTCAGTTGTTAATAATTTATAGATCTATATGTACGTTTGTGGGGTGAGAAATACTCACCTTTATGCTGCTGAAGATTAGACTCAAAACTAGGATAACCACACTGGAAACAGCATATAGAAAGCACGATCAAATATTGGCAGATGAGACAAACCTATTTTGATCTTGAAACAAGATAAATAAATAAACCGATTACGCGAATTCAATTACGGACAAAGCAAATTTTTAAATAAATCAAAGTTGGAACGAGATTTAAGATAAAAGGATGATTTGACAAAATTGCTCGACCACTTCACTACACAACTCCAACAACACCTCACATACTCGGCACTGACCAGATTCTGGACACGCAATTATTCAAGCAGTGTAATATTTTGGACATAAAGGCTGTGCTATCATTTTTGTACAGGTGCGCATGCACTTATTTTATTTATTTATTATATTTTTTTCTTTTCTTTTCTAACATTTGTCAGAGCAATATGTGACAAAAGTGGTGCACGAACAAAAATACTTTTTATTATTTTATTTATATATATATATATTAAGTGACATGTACACTTGCATGGCTTGGCCATCACTACATGGAGGCGAAGCAAGGTCAGGAGGGGGTGGCGGAGAGCTTGAGCATGGTGTGGAATAAACAGATGGAAGTAAAGAAAACTAAAGAAAAAGAAAAATAAGAGGAAGGGAAAACATTGGCAGCCATTTACCTGATGTAGTTCGCGCAAGAAGGAAGAAGACCACAATGAGATGCAAATGTTTGATACGTGGGTTTGAAATTTATAGAATGAGTTGCATTGATTGATAAAAGGAACGGCAAGAAATAATTGAATTTAAACGTGCTTTATAATTAAAAACTTGCGTTGATTAAAACGCAAGAAAAAGATAAAGTGGGAATGCGCAAATCAGGTCACGCAAAATTTTAAGGCAAGAAAGAAACGAAATTTGAACATGTTTGCATTTCAAGGAAGATGCGTTTTATAATTAAAGGAGTAATTGATTTTTTTCTTTTAAAACGTCTGAAGCAATTGGAAGATTTTATTCCATATATACACAAGAGGTAAATGGGAAGTTATACGCTAATGAAAAATGCAATAAGTGAATTTTGAACGGCATCGAATATGAAATTTGAACGTTATTGAAAGTCAATGGGTTTTAAATAAAATGAAACAAAAAATTTTTGAACGTGTTTCAGTATTCAATCAGGGGAAGAAGGTTTAAAATTTACACAGAAGTAATTGCGTTAAAATGCAAGAAATAATGATAAAGTGGAACCACGCGTTGATTGAGAAAACAAAATGGCAAGAAAGATTTGAGTGAATATTTACAGTGCTATTGATTGCGTGAACTTAGCAAAAGGAAACTGCAAGAAATCTTTGGCAAACATTTTGTACACGTTAAAAATTTATTAGGAAGTAAATGCGTTGATTAAAACGAAAGAAATATTTATAGAATGGGAATGTGGTGAAAATTATTTGCGTACAAGGTTGATTATTTAAATAAAAACTAGTATTGATTGCTTGGAGAAATGGCAGGAAATAATTCACTTTGAAACTGCCAGGAGGAATTTGCGCGTGATATTTGATTTAGGAGATAATTGCGTTTGTTAAAAATGCAAGAAATAAATATGTTTGAACGGGTATTTATTTATCAAGTGAGATGCGAAATTTAAGGAAAAACGAGGCAATAAATCTTTGCTTTGAACGGTAAGGAAATAAGTGCATGATGTTTGCTTTTATGAAGAGGTAAATTGCGTTGATTTATTTATTTAAAACGCATGCAAAATGATAAAGTGAGAAACGCCAATTCAAGGCATGCGAAAATTTTAGGCAAAATTTGCTAGAAAAGGCAAGAGAAATAAATGCATAGATTTCTGTGGGAGAGGCCAGAGGCAAGAAATAACAATTTTGAACGTGTTTTCTAAATAAAAACTTGCGTTGATTTGTGAACAATGTCAAGAATTATAATGGGAATGGTTATGAAATTTGTGGCTAACGTTTCTATTAAATCTGGAGAGCAAAAGGAAAGTGGAACGTTTGCATGCGAATTCAGGGTACTATAAATTTGAACGGCTAGTTAATTTCTTCCCCCCTTTGAAATGTTCGGTTATTAACTGATTGAATTTTTTTATTTATATCTGCGGTATGATTTTTTTAAGAATGCGTACTACAGACGCAATAATTCCCACCCAAAATATAACGAAAATAACGTATTTAAATTCATACGTTTTCTTATTTATTTGTTACTTATATTAGTATTCATTAAATACATACTATTAATACCAGTAAATTAATCAAAACGGGCACGAACGCACAAATTAAAACGTTCTTTTTAAAAGCTTATCTATACACTATTTATTTTTAAAATTTATTACTTAATTAAAATACGATTTGCTTGCATTCTTTTGATTCATTTACCATATTCTAAAACTGATGTTTGTAAGTAAAAATATTAATTACATAATTTTAAAAGTTATATAATCCATTTCTTATTAAAAGAACAAAAAATGAAATAAAACGTTTTTACGAATATATTCAGTTATTACAAAAGATTAGGAAGTTAGGATTAAAAATTTAAAACTTCAATTAATGTTAGAATTTAACCAAAATAGGAATTATAGACATTTGTTTATATTTATAAAATTTGGGTGATTAAAAATTCAACCTTTTGTTTTAAAATAAAACCTAAAGTTTAAAAATAAAAGAATAAAATAAGTTCTTAAGAAAAATATAAAAATAAATAAAGAATTTCTTAAGTTAATTGAAGTTGGAAATTAGAAATTGTAAACAAAATACAACTGACACTGGAAGATGTCAATTACACTTTTAAAAACATTTTAAAACCAAAATATATACAAAACAAGTTATTTTACTCCTGAAAACATGAATTAGAACATTACATGACCAAATAAAATATTATTTATATAATTTAAAGTAAACAATTTTGTTAAATACAACAAATTACACACAATAGTTAAAAAGGCATAACTTTCACATTATAAATCAGATTTCAACGAAACAAAAAGTAGTATTCTTAAAATTTTATTTACTTTCAAAATAAAAGATAAAATTCAAATTTTTTTAACTTTTAAATTTTAAAACTTAAAAGTCAAAGTTTGACCATAATGACAAAATTCATATTTCCGAAAAATATTCTATTAATTCATGTGTGGAATTCTAATCCACAACAAAATTTATATTTTTAAAAAAAACAAATTATCTAAATTAAATAAATAAAACATTTATTAAAATTTTGGGTTGATACATAGATGGTTTGGATGGCAAGCAAAGTGTATATATGTTTTATTCTTAAATGAAAATGAAAATGAGGAGTTTTGAAATGAAAATTAAATCTTCTTGTACATGATTTGCAAATGAGAAATACACGGCTAGGAAAAAGTTTGTATGGCTAAAGCAAGAAATAAAGAGGCCGAGTATAAAAAAGCAAGAAATCAAGTAATGACCTGATGGATTTAATTAATTTCTTTCCTTTGTATTAACAGTTATTCTTAATTATAATGAATTTTTTAAGTGTTCATTTATTATGTTTGAATCCTCAAATAAATTCATTCAGATAAGTTTCATTCTTTTATATTACCCTATGAATAAAATATGCGTTTCCACTTTAACATTCCTTCCTTATTTTATTACAAAGTTTATTTTTCATGGTATTAAATTACCAAAATTTTATCAATTTAACAATTTTTATTATTAAAAATTTATGGGTCATTGCACTCTCCCCCACTCGAAATTTTTCGTCCTCGAAAAGGAAGAAGGTAGGGGAATAGAAACAACCTGAAGGAAAACTAAATTGAAACTTAAAATAGAATCATTACTCTAAACCATACAAATTAAATTTTAAATTAATAATTGATTTCATCTATTTAATTTCACTTAAGTTAAATTTAACTATTTCAAATTTCATTACTTCATCTTCCAATTATCTTAAAATAAAAAAATTTAAAACCATAAGTTTGAAAATCATTTGTTATACTAAAAAATGTGTTCAATAAATTAATTTCTTCTTTATTCCTAATTATCATTAAATTTATTCCTCTCAATATATTTTTATCATCTATGTTAAATATATTTACACTTATTACAACTGCTTAAATTTATTCTTAGTTCCTTTAACATCATTTTATATTGTAAATTATTCCATTACCCTTTTATTCTATTTACCTCTGTTAATCTTCTTATAACTAGAATTTAAGTGTATTACATTTCATTTCTGTTTCCAAATTAATTTATAACCATTGTTATAGTTCACTTATTTATGTGAGACAAAACCTATGGTTTACAACACCATAAATAAAATCAAAGACTTTTATCTCTTGACAACTTGTTAAATTAATTATAAAATTCTGAAAATTATACTTATATGTATAATATTAGATTTATTCCAAATATAGGAACAAATTTTTCAAAACAAGGATAGGGATTCAAATTTGATGGACTCAAATCAGAGAGAATTTTGATTTAAAGATAAGTTGGAATCAGAAGATTCGATGACTAAATAACAGAATAAGGAACTGGATAAGTTTATATAAATCACGGACAACCTTAACCGGGTCAACCGTGACTTAAAGAATAAGATCGATGTGGATTTTCTAGGATAAATCTACATTTGATCTAAAGAGATAGAGTTCGGAATAACCAAAGATACTAGCATCTAAACCGAGGATAAATATAAATCTCTGGTGAATCAATGCTAATTGTAAAGGAGTTTCACCCCTTTATTAGAACATTGGCGAAACCGCCAATTCACTATAAAGATCATCCGAAGTGGAGTTACGGGATACTCCAGAATCGAAGGAAGATGGATAGTGAGGGACACGAATGAACTTTGGAACCGTAGGGAACGTTCCAAAATTCTAAGGAAATTGAATCAAAAGGAAGAGATTCAAGATCGAATGAAAGTGAATCTATAAATCAAATTTACCATACATGCTAAGTTTTGCCTAGAGCCAAAGCTCTGATACCAAATGTAACGACCCGGTATTTTCAACCATTCGCATCCGCACATGTCGGACTTGAACTGTTCAAAATACCGCGTTGTAAATAAAATTTGGAAAATCTTAGAATATACAGTAAATACATAATCATAGAATCACAGACATAGAAATCAGAATACTCGCAGCGGAATTAAAATAACTTTGTTGTTCATGAAACCACTATCAATAGTCTCAAAATAAGAAATTTTTACAGAGTCTTTAAAACCAAATATAGTTTGAATCAACCAAATAAAATCTCAATATTTAATTGCCTTGAATTACATATGCTAAGATAAAAGAATGAATAGAAAGTAGACAGCAGCTTGAAAGAGACGATCTTCAACAGTCCTAGCTCCGAGAAATGAAATCTGAACTGATACCCAAGCTGACCCGGGCGTAAAATAAAACATGAACACTCGAGTCAGGACATACATACTTATACAGTGTAAGCTAATTCAAGTGAATTGTAATATAAAGGCAAGTAACTTGAAGGATGCTTGGGACCGCTCATCCTCTAAGGATCCGTTAAACCATTTGCTATGTAGTAATATTTCGCTATTATAATAGTGTCTATTTGTAAAGTAAACTTACTTTTAAATAGCGTTAAGGGGTTACCCATATAGCCCTTAACACATAATATATTCCCATTGTCCATACACTACCATAATCTCCCCCGTACTTGGCGTCATCAGAGGGCACTCCATAGGTATGGTACAAAATCAAAATCGTATAAGGCTCGCTAGGGTAGGTGACAAGGCACAACTAGGCAATGCCATGGTAGATATATCAATTACACATCCGGACCGGTGGTAGCGCGTAGCTGCTACTGCCGCCCACCTCGAACAACACTCCCAAATCAAAGGTGCGCACCAAATAATTACAAAAGTAATAGAATGGCATACGAAGAAGTGCGTCCGATAAGAGGTGCTACCTCCTTAGCCCGTCAATCACTCCTGTTTTAGCCACCTTATGCCAACTCACGGGAGTCGGGTCCACGTACATACCTCAATAGAACGTCCCCACCATCCTCCTTCATTCTGGAATCTCCACCGCGTACACGGTTATCAAAGTGGTTTTCGATATCGACAGAGAGTATGCCCATATCCGATCCCGGTCTCTTTAACAAACAACATTATTATTACCCGTGGTTAACAAAATCCAAAATAGTTTTACATTCCAATCAAAATACTACCTTTTAAAACTATTTAAAAGTGAAGTTATTATTCTTACTAAATCCAAAGATTTAGCCTTAGTCCATTTGTATCAACTACTGCACTTGCAAAGTGCGGAAATATCCTTTACAACAGATTTGAGTAAATCAAATTTTAGACTACAATATAATTTCAGCAGAATTTTAAACCTTTATTTAAACAAATTTGACTTATAAAATCATAATTTCCACCTTTATATAGTCATTTAATTTACTCAAAAATTTATGATTTTTGTAAAGTAAATTTTGCAAATATATATCTAACTTCTTTATACTTTACTTGAAAAAATCAAGTGCAAAATTTTCTATGAATTTTCTTGACAATTAAGTTTAATTACTGTTTCAAAAATAAACTAAATTTCCAATTATTTCTTTACTTACCTTTATTTTAAAAACAACCTCCCATTTCTAAATCAAGTTATATTTCAACTTCCATATTTTTCACAAATTTACCTATTTAATTCATAGAAACTTAACCTTTATTAATTTGCTTTATATTCAAGTTATACCAAATCTTCATATTTTATTTCTTACCTTAAATTCCATTTATCTTACAAATCAAAATTTTCAAGATAAATTTATACTTTAAATTTTTAACATTTATTTATTTACATATTCAACTTGTATAATACCACTATACTTATAAAAACATTTTTAATCCCATTTTTAAACCAAATATTATAACATTCTAATTTAAAAATATTTAATAATTCCAGAAAAAATATATATATATATATATATATAACACTACGGGTCTGTATAATAATTTCTAACATAGGTCAAGTGGTACGGATAATATATCGTTTCAATCCGTAATTTACAAAAAAAACGGGGTTCTATCATTTCAAACCCGCAATCCCAAGTTAAATAATAAACAAATAAACAAATAATAAATATCGTTCAGGCCTATCATTCAGCCCGTAATGATTCTATTCTACAGGGAACTTGCAGTATGATAAACAGTAAATACATAAACGGTATAACAACATAATATAACAGTATAGAATATAACTGATGGTGGGTAAATTTAAGAACGAGGTTTTTAAACATCATAAATTTATCATAGGGAATTCAAATATAAAATAAAATCATTCTACAATTTCACTTGTTAATAATTTACAGATCTATAAGTACGTTTGTGGGGTGAGAAATACTCACCTCTATGCTGCTGAAGATTAGACTCAAAACTAGGATAACCACACTGCAAACAGCGTATAGGAAGCACGATCAAATATTGGAAGATGAGACAAACCTATTTCGATCTTGAAACAAGATAAACAAAATAAACTGAGTATGCGAATTCAAATACGGACAAAGAAATTTTTCAAATAAATCAAAATTGGAACAAGATTTAAGATAAAAGGATGATTTGACAAAATTGCTCGACCACTTCACCACACAACTCCAACTACACCTCACATGCTCGGCACTGACCTGATTCTAAACACGCAAGTATTCAAACAGTGGAATATTTTAGACATAAATTCTGTGCTATCATTTTGTACAGGTGCGCATGCACTTATTTTATTTATTTATTATATTTTTTTCTTTTCTTTTCTAACATTTGTCAGAGCAATATGTGGCAAAAGTGGTGCACGAAAAAAAATACTTTATTTATTTATATATATATATATATATTAAGTGACATGTCCACCTGCATGGCTTGGCCATCACTACATGGAGGCGAGGCAAGGTCAGGAGGTGGCGGCGGAGTGGTTGAGCATGGTGTGGAATAAACAGATGGAAGTAAAGAAAACTAAAGAAAAAGAAAAATAAGAGGAAGACAAAACATTGGCAGCCATTTACCTGATGTAGTTCGCGCAAGAAGGTAGAAAACCACAATGAGATGCAAATGTTTGATACGTGGGTTTGGAATTTATAGAATGAGTTGCATTGATTGATAAAAGGAACGGCAAGAAATAATTGAAATTTGAACGTGCTTTATAAAAAACTTGCGTTGATTAAAACGCAGGAAAAAGATAAAGTGGGAATGCGCAAATCAGGTCATGCGAAATTTTAAGGCAAGAAAGAAACAAAATTTGAACGTGTTTGCATTTCGGGGAAGATGCGTTTTATAATTAAAGGAGTAATTGATTTTTTTTTTTCTTTTAAAACGTCTTAAGCAATTGGAAGATTTTATTCCATATATACACAAGAGGTAAATGGGAAGTTATACGCAAATGCAATAAATGAATTTTAAACGGCAGCGAACATGAAATTTGGACGTTATTGAAAGTCAATGGGTTTTAAATAAAATGAAACAATTTTTTTTGAACCTGTTTTAGTATTCAATCAGGGAACAAAGGTTTTAAAATTTACACAGAAGTAATTGCGTTAAAACGCAAGAAATAATGATAAAGTGGGACCACGCATTGATTGAGGAAACAAAATGGCAAGAAAGATTTGAGCGAATATTTACAGTGGTATTGATTGCGTGAATTTAGCAAAAGGAAACTGCAAGAAATCGTTGGCAAATATTTTGTACACATTTAAAATTAATTAGGAAGTAAATGCGTTGATTAAAACGCAAGAAATATTTATAAAATGGGAAGGTGGTGAAAATTATTTGCGTACAAGGTTGAGTATTTGAATGAAAACTAGTATCGATTGCTTGGAGAAACGGCAGGAAATAATTCACTTTGAAACTGCCAGGAGGAATTTGCGCGTGATGTTTGATTTAGGAGATAATTGCATTTGTTAAAAATGCAAGAAATAAATATGTTTGAACGGGTATTTATTTATCAAGTGAGATGCGAATTTTAAGGGAAAACGAGGCAATAAATCTTTGCTTCGAATGGTAAGGAAATAAGTGCGTGATGTTTGCTTTTATGAAGAGGTGAATTGCGTTGATTTATTTATTTAAAACGCAGGCAAAATGATAAAGTGAGAAATGCCGATTCAAGGCATGCGAAAATTTTAGGCAAAATTTGCTAGAAAAGGCAAGAGAAATAAATGCATAGATTTCTGTATGAGAGGTCAGAGGCAAGAAATAACAATTTTGAATGTGTTTTCTAAATAAAACTTGCGTTGATTTGGGAACAATGGCAAGAATTATAATGGGAACGGTTATGAAATTTGTGGATAACGTTTCTATTAAATCAGGAGAGCAAAAGGAAAGTGGAACGTTTACACGTGAATTTGGGTGCTATAAATTTGAACGGCTAGTTAATTTCTTCCCTCCTTTGAAATGTCTGGTTATTGACTGATTGATTTTTTTAATTTATATCTGCGGTATGATTTTTTTAAGAATACGTACTAAAGACACAATAATTCCCGCCTAAAATATAACGAAAACAACGTATTTAAATTCATACATTTTCTTATTTATTTGTTACCTATATTAGTATTCATTAAATACATACTATTAATACTGCTAAATTAATCAAAACGGGCACGAACGCACAAATTAAAATGTTATTTTTATAAAGCTTATCTATATATTATTTATTTTTGAAATTTATTACTTAATTAAAATATGATTTGCTTACATTCTTTTGATTCATTTACCATATTCTAAAACTGATGTTTGTAAGTAAAAATATTAATTACTTAATTTTAAAAGGTATATAATCCATTTTTTTTAAAAGAACCAAAAATGAAATAAAACGTTGTTACGAATATATTCAGTTATTATAAAGATTAGGAAGTTAGGATTAAAAATTTAAAACTTCAATTAATGTTAGACTTTAACCAAAATAGGAATTATAAACATTTGTTTATATTTATAAAATTTGGGTGATTAAAAATTCAACCTTTTGTTTCAAAATAAACCCAAAGTTTAAAAATAAAAGAATAAAATAAGTTCTTAAGAATAATATAAAAATAAATAAAGAATTTCTTAAATTAATTGAATTTGGAAATTAGAAATTGTAAACAAAATACAACTGACACTGGAAGATGTCAATTACACTTTCAAAAATGTTTTAAAACCAAAATATATACAAATCAGGTTATTTTACCCCTGAAAACATAAATTAGAACATTGCATGACCAAATAAAATATTATTTATATAATTTAAAGTAAACAATTTTGTTAAATACACCAAATTACACACAATAGTCAAAAAGGCATAACTTTCACATTATAAATCAGATTTCAACGAAACGAAAAGTAGTATTCCTAAAACTTTATTTACTTTCAAAATAAAAGATAAAATTCAAATTTTTTTAAACTTTTAAATTTTTAAATTTAAAAGCCAACTTTGACCATATTGACAAAATTCATATTTCCGGAAAATGTTCTATTAATTCATTTGTGGAATTCTAATCCACACCAAAATTTATATTTAAAAAAACAAATTGTCTAAATTAAATAAATAAAACATTTATTAGAATTTTTGGGTTGATACATAGATGGTTTGGATGGCAAGCAAAGTGTATATATTTTTTATTCTTAAATGCAAATGAAAATGAGGAGTTTTGAAATGAGAATTAAATCTTCTTGTACATGATTTGCAAATGAGAAATACACGGCTACGAAAAATTTTGTATGGCTAAAGCAAGAAATAAAGAGGCTATGTAGAAAAAAGCAAGAAATCAAGTAATGACCTGATGGATTTAATTAATTTCTTTCTTTGTATTAACAGTTGTTCTTAATTATAATCAATTTGTTAAGTGTTCATTTATTATGATTGAATCCTCAAATAAATTCATTCAGATAAGTGTCATTCTTTTATATTACCTTATTAATAAAATATGCATTTCCACTTTAACATTACTTCCTTATTTTATTACAAAGTTTATTTTTCATTATATTAAATTACCAAAATTTTATCAATTTAATACTTTTAATTATTAAAAATTTATGGGTCATTACGTTATAAGATTTATTTCACTCATTCTAGGGTATTTCTACCCTATCTCAAATGAGTTTTTGCTCTGCAGGCTAAGGTTTGCCTAAAACCTCGCTCTGCTACCAACTTTAACGACCCACTATTTTGTACCATTCAAATCGATAATAAATCCACACATGTCCGACTTGAATAATTCAAAACAGTAGATTATAATATAATTTGGAGCAAATAAAACCAATCATAGAATCACAGACACAGATAAATCAGAATAACTCGCAGTAGAAATAAAATAACCGTAGTTGTTCATGAAGCTACTACCACACAGTCTCAAACACAGTCTTAAAACAATTACAAAATACCATAATCTGAAAAGTAAATACAATAGAAAACCTAATACATAAATTTTCTCTAGTACATAAGCTAAATAGAAAATACTGAATGGAAATAGACAACAACTAGATAGATAGATGATCTCCAGCAATCCTAGCTCCAGAAGGTGAACTTCAAGACTGATACTCAGGCTGACCAAAGCGTAAGAAAATAAACACAAACACTCGAGTCAGAATATGCATACTTATACAATGTAAACCTACTCAAGTGAATTGTAATATAAATTCACAAGTAACTTAAAGGATGCTTGGGACCGCCGATCCTTTAAGGATCCGTTAAATTATTTACTATGTAATAATATACGCTATTATAATAGTGTCTAAAGTAAAGTATAAAATATTTAAAAATAGCGTTGAGGCGTTATTCATATCCCTCTTAACACATTTTATATATTCCCATAGTCTATACAGTACCGTAATCTCCCCCGTACTGGGCGTCGTCAGAGGGCACTCCATAGGTATGGCACAAAACAAAATCGTATAAGGCGCGCTAGGATAGGTGACACGGCACAACTAGGCAATGCCAGGGCAGATATACTAGTTGCACTTCCGGACCGGTAGTAACGTATAGCAGCCACTACCGCCCACCTCGAGCCACACTCCCAAAATCAAAGGGAACCCCAATCAATTACAAAGTAATAGAATGGTATCGAAGAAGTGTGTCCGAGAAGAGGAGCTACCTCATTAGCCCGTCAATCGCTCTTGTTTTAGCCACCTTATGCCAACTCATGGGAGTCGGGTCCACGTTCATACCTCAAAGGACGTCGCTACCATCCTACTTTATTCTAGAATCTTCACCACATCCACTATTTTTAAAGTGGTTTTCGGTATCGACAGAGAGTACGCCCATATCCGATCCTAGTCTCTTTAACAACCAACCATTATTACTACCCGTGGTTATAAATAGGGCTGTCAATGGGTCGGGTCGGGTCGGGTCGGGTTTGGGTCGGGTCAAGTCGGGTTTGGGTTGATTTTAAATGGGTCGGGTCAACCCGTTTATTAAACGGGTCGAAAAAGCTCAACCCGAACCCGACCCGTTTATAAACGGGTTGACCCGACCCAACCCGTGTAACCCGATTATAAATGGGTCGGGTCGGGTCGTAAATGGGTCAAGTCAACCCGTATAAGGTGTAAACGGGTCGTAAACGGGTCGGGTCAACCCGTATAAGGTATAATTGGGTCGTAAATGGGTCGGAACGGGTCGTAAACGGGTCGGGTCAACCCGTATAACCCGTATAAGGTACAAACGGGTCGTAAACGGGTCGGGTCAACCCGTATAACCCGTATAAGGTACAAACGGGTCATAAACGGGTCGGAGCGGGTCGTAAACGGGTCAGCTCAACCTATATACTATATAAATGGGTTGTTAACGGGTCATTTTCGGGTTAGCGGGTCAACCCGAAACCCACCCGTTTATAAACGGGTCAAATTCGGGTTGACCCGAAAATGACCCGCTAATTAAATGGGTCGGGTTAACCTGCTAATTTCCGTGCGGGTTTCGGGTCGTGTTTCGGGTCGTGTAGGAAATTGACAGCCTTAGTTATAAATTTCAAAAATGGTTTATATTCCAAATCAAAATAATTCATTTGAACCATATAAATATGTAGTCGTTATCCTTTCAAATCCGATATTCAATTCCCAGAATTTTAGCTATTTCGAAGTTCATTAGTTCAATTACAACAATTTCAAACATTGTATTTTTAGAAAAAGCAGCACTTATAAAGTGCTATAGTAGATATATTAGTACATTCAAATAAGTTATATTTCAAAAACTGCAGCACTTTAAAAATACTACTGTAGGTATATTTAGTATATTCAATTTCAGAAACTACAGCACTTTCAAAATGCTACTGTAGGTATATTTAGTATATTCAAAACAGTTCAACTTCAGAAACTACGGCACTTCAAAAATGCTACTGTAGATGTATTTAGTATATTCAAAACAGTTCAAATTCAGAAACAGTAGCACATTAAAAATGCTACTTTAGGTGTATTTAGTATTTTCAAAACATAGCTATATTTCAGAAATGGTGGCACTTAGCACATCCTACCTAAAAACCACAGCATTTTGGGAAATGCTGCCAATACAAAACTGAGGTTTATTACAACATTTCAGCAACATTACAATTTTAATTTTTCACCATTTTTAATTTATAAAACAAATCTCACTTTTCAAAAATATTTATTTGGATGTCATTTAACTTATAGTTAAATAAAATAAAATTTTATAAATAAATATCCAAATTAAACTATAATTTATTTATTAAATCAAAGGTACATTATTTTCTTAACTTTTTATCTTAACAATTGACTTAATACTTTATTTAAAATTTCCCATTTAATAAATAGAATATTTTTTTCTAAGTTAAGCCTAAAATTGCCATTTGAAATTAAATTTTCAATTATCAAGTTGAGTCATATTTTATATTACCTTTTAACCCATTTATTTACTTATACATTTTTAACTTATAGAAAATCACTATAACATTTATTTAAATCATTTAAATCCAATTTTAAGTTAAGATTCCAAATTTTACACTTCAAAAATACTTAATAAATTTCAAAAATATCTAAAATTAACCATGGGTCTGTATATAATTTTCTAACCTAGGTCAAGTGATACGGATATGTATCATTTCAATATGCAATTTAAAAATAAAATCCGGGTTCTATCATTTTGAACCCGCAATCCCAAGTCAAATAAAAGAATAAAAATCACTTGAGCCTATCATTTCATCTCATAACGATTTTTCCTTATTCTAATGTCCGTTCGGGTATGTATCATTTCAACCCATAGTGATTCTATTCTACAGGGAACTTGCAGTGTGAGAAATAGTAAATAAAATAAATCGTATAATATGACATATCATAGCAGGTGATGTAACAAATAAATATCAGGTTATAACATCATGAAATATCATATCATCGACATATATAAATTACTATCATATCATCACTACAATTCACATGCCATCGTTTCACAATTTTATAAGTACAAATGTCTAGAGTGAATAACTCACCTCTAAAGCTAGAGATCAAATACAAACACAAATCCAAACTCCGCAAAGCACGAAAAGGCACGATTAGATTTGAGTGGATGAAGAGCCAAGATTCAGATCTTGCAAAAAATTAAAATACAACATACATAAACATAAATTCAGCACAAGAATTTAAATCAAATCAATGAACAATACATGAATCAAATGAAACAAAAATGCTTTAAACACTCAAGTGGGCTCGGCCACCTTTACATATGGCTAGACCATCATCACATAGCTTGGCCATGATTTTTTTTAGAGCACCTAATCTTGGACAAGGCAAGTAAAGGCATGGCTATGGTGTAGAAAATGGAAGGCAAAGCAAGTAAAGGCATTAGGAAGGCTAAAGGTCAAGGCAACATGAGTTTTGGGTTCAAGTGGGTTCGGCCCTACGCAACATGGCTCGGTCTGGTTCAAGGCAAGGGCCAAGTCTGGGTCATTAGGTGGTGTGGCCAGTGGTCATGTAAGTCACGGCAAGGGGTTCGAGGACAAGTAGGTGTTGGAGGTCGAGGCAAACAATAGGAAGGTGATGAAGTAGAGGAGATTGGCTAGGGTTTGGATCAAGTTTTGGTGGTGTTGTTTGGATTTAGGGTCACGGCAAGGCATGGTTAGATCATGATGCGGGGCTGCTAGCCGTGGAAGGTGGTGGTGGAGGAGGTGATGGTCGGCTAGGGGTTGATGGTTAAAGGTAGAGGCCGAGCATAGTGTAGAAGAGAAAGAAGAAGAAAAGAAAAAGAGAATAAAAGAAGAGAAGGGAGCCATGGAACTTACCGTATTTTTTTTCTTCAAGAAGAAAATGAGAAATGAGATGGGATGAGAAATTTTTTGTATTTGAATTACAAAATAGGTGGCGGCTAGGGTTAGAGAGCGAACGGATAAGAAGGTGTAAAGGCTAGAAAAGGAAAAGGCTTACTTGATTTTCAAGAAAAGAAACCGAAAACTCATTGAATTTCCAATCCAAAAATCAAATAAAAATCACGTTAAAAAGTCCAAACAAAATAGAAAATAGAAAATAAATAGAAATGAAATAGAAAAATATAGAATTGAAAATAAACAGAAAAATGCTAAAAACAATCGCGTGTAAAACGTTGAAAGTTATAAAATTTAAAAAGTACAAAACAGAATTTTACGAAACGAAAAGCAGCGCGATCAACAGAATCAAATATAGTTCCAAAGAAAAAGTTTAGAATTTAAAAATTCAAATTTAAAATTTTCAATTATGGTCAAACTTTGACTTTCAGTTGACCAAAATATAAAATTTTTTGAAAATATTTATTTTATTGTATTTGGAAAATAATTTATAAACAAAATCCAAAATTACATTGGAAAATCACACAATTTCAATTCTTAAATAACTAAAATCAAAGTTTTCAAAATAAATTGAATTAAAAATATTTATTAAAATTTTTGGGTTCTTACATCTTTGATAGTCTTCTAGAGAAAACACCAACTATACGGTCAAGTCAAAAAGGAGAGCAGTAAGAGGGTCACCATGTGTGTGGCTCAAATGGTTTTGATCCACAAGATTTGTGATAGCCCGGAATTTTAGGCAAATAAATATGTGATAAGCTTCTTTTATAAATTATTTAAAATTAGCAAATTATTTTTTTAACAAATAAAATATGTATGGTTTAAGTATGTATATATAAGTAGATTTTAAATAAAATTTGAATTTGAATTTGGAAATTCAAAAGATAAATATCTTAAAAATAAATTAGATTTAAAAATAATATATATTGATTTTTATTAGTATATAGTTAGTTTTATATCATTTTCTTTAAAATATTTTATAAATACAAATAAGGGAAATATATCAAACTAAAGAGAAAATAAAATATAAAGTTTTATAAAAACATATGAAAAATAATTAACGCATGCAAAATAAAAAGTGTAAGATTAATAGCATGCAATTTTACAAGTGTCGCCTTATTTATTTTCTTTCCAATTTAAAAGAAAAATTAAAATCAGGTTATATATATGTCTCATCTCTTCTACTCTTTCATTTTTCTTTTCCTATCTTCATTTTCAAAAAATTTTCAAAACTTGTAAACAATCTAGAAAAAAAATCAAGCAAGCAACTATTTACAAATCTAAAAACATCAAGCAACTTATCAGATCATCTCAACAAGCTAAACAAATTTCCATTTTCAAGTTTCAAAAAGATCAAGCATTTCTTGTTCAAACTTCTCTGTTCAACATCATATTACAGTGAGTAAACTTTTTCTTGAAAACTTAAATCTGTTAAAGCTTGTTTCATGTGACAAATACTTGATGTATGTGTGGAAAATTGTTATATAGATGTAAAATTTTCCTGCATTTCTTTGTGTGTGTGTGTGTATATAAATGTTGTGTGCATGTCTATGAACAAGAATGTATCCTATGTTCTTGTTTTACAGGTTTCAAAACTTTTCAAAAATTCAAATCTCATCCCCTAATTTCTTTTGGACTTTGTTATTCAAACAAAAACTATTTAAATTTGTAAGATCTTAATTTTAAAAATAGTTATAAGTATAATTAATTTAAAGATTTATGGAAAATTAAAATATACGGTAAAAACCCAAAGTATGACAAAATTTTATTTTAATAATTTATTGTCTCATGTATATAATTTGATTTATCTTTGAAAAACTATGATTTTTAAAAGAAAAATCATGATTTTTCAGTGCGTAATTTGAGAGAAATTGCAGGTTGAATTGAGTTTGGGTTTTGGGCATTTTCTGGTGATTGGAGGGTTCTGGATGGTCGGGATCACTACTGGAGGTAGCGGGGAGGTAGGCAATCTCAGGAAAAATGGTATGTGGTTCTATCAACCACCGTGGCGGTGGCTCATCGACGAAGTAGGGTTCAAGCTCGGGCTTTGGTCGAGGTTGGAAATTAGGCTGCTGCATCGTCACCGGAGCATTGGAGTTCATCATAGGTAGGGGAATAGGTGCGAGGTTGGTCGGCGAAGCTGTGGACAAAGTTTCGGAGGTTCTAGTGGCCGGAGGCATCAGGTCGAGGTGGTTCTTGGGCGATGGTTTCTGTTCCAATTAGTCCACCTTTTCTCGCTTTCGATTTATTGTATATGTTGAATATCAGCTGGTCGGAATCGAAGGTGGAGATGGTCGTCAATGTGCTGAAGGTGGCATCGGTGGTTGGAGTCGCTTCGTTCATCGATGCACGTGCATGAGGTTTTGTGTGTCAGTGGTTTGGGAAGAAGGCAGTGCCTCGGGGGAAAGCTCGGCGAAATGATTGTAACGACCCACTATTTTGGACCATTCAAATCGACAATAAAACCACACATGTCTGACTTGAATAATTCAAAACAGTAGATTGTAATACATTTTGGACAAAATAAAACCAATCACAGAAACAGATAAATCGAATTACTCGCAGCGGAAATAAAGATAATAGTAGTAGTTCATGAAGCTACTACAACACAGTCTCAAACACAGTCTCAAAACAAGTACAAAATACCATAGTCTGAAAAGTAAATAGAACGGAAATCCCAGTACTTAAGTGTTCACTAGTACATAAGGAGAATTAAATACTGACTGAAAAGATAGAAACAAGATAAATAGATGATCTCTAGCAATCCTAGCACCAGAAGGTGAATTCCAAAGCTGATACTCAGGCTGACCCGGGCGTAAGAAAATAAACACAAACACTCGAGTCTGGACATACATACTTATACAATGTAAACCAAATCAAGTGAACTGTAATATAATTGTACAAGTAACTTGAAGGATGCTTGGGACTGGCCATCCTTTAAGGATCCGTTAAACTATTTACTATGTAGTAATATATGCTATTATAATAATGTCTATTGGTAAAGTAAACTTACTTAAAAGTAGCGTTAAGGCTTTACATTTTCCACCCTAACACATACATAGTCGCAGTAATCTATACAGTATCATAGTCCTTCCTGATCGAGAAGCCACCAGAGGATACTCCACAGGCTACGGCACAAAAAGAAAATCATACAAGGCACGCTAGGGTAGGTGACACGGCACAACGAGGCAATGTCATAGTAGATATACCAACTACACCATCCGTACTAGTGGTAACACATGGTAGCCACGACCGCCCACCTCGAGCCACACTCCTAAAATCAAAGGTATGGACCAATCAATCACAAAGTAATAGAATGGCATACGAAGAAGTGGGTCCAATAAGAGGAGCTGCCTCATTGGCCCGTAATCGCTACTGTTTTAGCCACCTTATGCCAACTCACGGGGTCGGGTCCACGTACATACCTCAACAGAACGTCGCCTTCATACTACTTCATTCTAGAATCTCCACCGCGTACATGGTTGTTATAGTGGTTTTCGAAGTTGGCAGAGATTATGACAACTTCCGATCCTGGTCTCTTTAACAACCCAACGTTATTATTACCCGTGGTTATAAATTTCAAAAATGGTTTATATTCCAAATCATAATAATTCATTCAAACCATTTAAAAATGAAGTCCTTTTCCTTCCAAATCAAATATACAATTTCCAGAATTTCAGCATTTTCTAAGTTCATTCATTCAAGTATAACAATATCAAAACATTTTATTTTTCAGAAACAGCAGCACTTATAAAGTGCTACGTTAGATGTATTAGTATTTCAAAAATAGTTCAATTCTAGAAACTGCAGCACTTACAAAGTGCTACAGTAGGTATTTAGTTATTACAAAACAGTTTAATTTCAGCAACAGCTGCACTTTGAAAGTGCTACAGTAGCTTATTAATTATTTCAGAATATAGTTTACTTTCAGCAATAACAGCACTTACAAAGTGCTACAATAGCTTATTCATTTTTTCAGTTTACTTTCAAAAATTATAGCACTTAGTAAATGCTATCTTAAAACCACAACACTTAGGAAATGCTATAATACTAATTCCATATTTTATTAGAATACTTCAGAAATATTAAAACTTCAAATTTTAGCCATTTTAACTTAAAAAAACAAATCCCACGCTTTAAAAACTTTCAATTGGTTATCTTTTAACTTATGATTTAAAAAAATAACTTTTATAATTAAAATATCCAAATTAACTATAATTCATTTATTAAGTCAAAGGTACACCATTTTACTTAACTTTTATTTAACAAATAACTTAATTCTTTATTTCATAAATAAAACTGAACTTCCATTTATTTACTTAACCTAAAATTTTCATTTGAAAACCAAATTTCCAATTATCTAGTTAAGCCATATTTCAAATACATTTTAACCAATTATTTACTTATACATTTTACTGACAGAAAATCACTATAAAATTTATTTAAATCATTTAAATTCAGTTTAAGTTAAAATGTCATATTTTTACATTTGAAAATACATAATAAATTTTTGGAAAATATTTAAAATTATCCACGGATGTGTATATAATTTTCTAACCTAGGTCACGTGATACTGATATGTATCATTTCAATCCGTAATTTAAAAAGAAAATCTGGGTTCTATCATTTCAAACCCGCAATCCCAAGTCAAATACAAATAAGTAAATAGAAATCACTTGAGCCTATCATTTCAGCTCATAACGATTTCTCCCTATTTTAAAGTCCGTTCGGGTATGTATCATTCCAACCCATAGTGATTCTATTCTATAGGGAACTTACAATGTGAGAAACAAGAAAAAATGAACAGTATAATAAAATATGACATATCAGATGATGTAAAAGGTTTATAAGCAGATTTTAACATCATATGATCATATCACAGGCATATATGAACTTATCAACATAGTATATCAATTACTACATATCCACTTGTCATCGTTTCATAATTATATAAGTATGAAATATCTAGAGTGAATAACTCACCTTCTAAAGCTAGAGATCAAATTCAAAACCCAAATCCAAACTCCGCAAAGCACGAAAAGCACGATTAGATTCGAGTGGATGGAGAGCCAAGATTCAAGTCTTGTATACAACAAATAAAATAAAACAAATATAAGTATAGATTCAACACAATATTACAAATCAAATCGATGAACAAAATGAATCAAATTGAAGCAAATATGATCTAACCACCACAAGTGGGCTCGGCCACTTCCACCATATGCTAAACCATCACCACACAAGGCTCGGCCATGATGTTTAAGGCATGCTAGGCTCGGTCAGGTGGTCACAGGGCACGACTATGGTATAGAAAATGGAAGGCAAAGCGAGTAGAGGCATTAGGCAAGGGGTGTTGATGTTTGGGCTCGGCCTATGGCCACGTGGCTCGGCCTATGTGCTAAAACTTGGTCGGATCTGGTCACATCAGAGTGTCATGGCCTAGAGCAAGGCAAGGAGGAGGAGTAGGTGGCAGAAATAGGTGTGGCCGAGGCAAACAAAGAGGGGGTGATGATCAATATGCTCGGCTTGGGTTTCTAACCTGTTTTGATGATGGGTTTTTGGGCCTAGGTTTTCACGGCAAGGTAATGGAGGTGAGTTGGTAATGGAGGTTGTTCATATGGTTGTGGATGGTGAAGATGATGGTCGGCTAGAACATGAAGATGGTGGAGGCCGAGCAAAGCAAATAGAAAAACCAATGGAAAAAAGAAAAGAGGAAAAAGAAGAGAAAGAGGAGGCCCTGACTTACTGTATTTTTTTTCTGGGCTCAAATAGGAAATGAGATGTTTTGAGAAACTTTTGTATGTGAATCATAAAATGAAGTGGCAGCTAGGGTTAGAGGAAATTAACAGCTAAGAGAGGAAAAGACTAGAAAATGAAGAGTTTACTTGATTTCCAAGAAAAGAAACCGAAGACTCTTTGAAGTACCAAGCCCAAAAATCTAAATAAAATCCAATAGAAAAGAGAATGGAAAAATAAAATAAAATAGAAAATAGAAAAATAGAAATGAGGTTGAAAAATAAAATATAAAATAAAGAATATTTACTGAAAATAATCACCTATAAACGCTGAATGTTATCAAATTTAAAACTATAAAACGGAATTTTATGAAACGAAAAGCAGCACGAACATCAGAATCAAATAGAGATTCAAAGAAAAAGATTAGAAATTTAAAATTCAAATCTAAAATTTTCAATTGTGGCCAAACTTTGACTTTCAGATGACCAAATTATAAAATTTCAGAAAATATTTATTTTATATTTTGTTCAACTAAAAGTCAAAGTTTAAACACATTAAAAATTTTAAATTTTAATTTTAATTTCTAATCTTTTCTTTGAATTTATATTTGATTCTGATGTTCGTGCTGCTTTTCGTTTCGTAAAATTCTGTTTTATACTTTTAAATTTGATAACTTTCAGCGTTTACACGTGATTATTTTCAGTAAATATTCACTATTTTTATTTTTATTTTTCAACCTCATTTCTATTTTTCTATTTTCTATTTTATTTAATTTTTTCCATTCACTTTTCTATTGGATTTTATTTGGATTTTTAGGCTTGGAAATTCAAAGAGTTTCTTTCCTTCGAAATCAAGTAAACTCTTCATTTTCTAGCCTTTTCCTCTCTTAGTCGTTCATTTCCTCTAACCCTAGCCGCCACTTCATTTTGTGATTAACGTACAAATGTTTCCCAAAACATCTCATTTCCTATTTGCGTCCTGAAATAAAATACAGTAAGTCATGGCCTCCTCTTTCTCTTCTCTTTTCTCTTTTCTTTTTCCTTTTTTTTTTCTATTTGCTTTGCTCGGCCTCACCATCTCCATGTTCTAGGTGACCATCATCTTCACCATCCACCACCATATGAACGGCCTCCATCAACACCTTACCTCTAGCACCTTGCCGTGAAACCCTAGGCCCAAAACCCATCACCAAAACAAGTTAGAAACACTAGCCGAGCCTATTGATCATCACTCCCTCTTTGTTTGCCTCGTCCGCACCTATTTCCACCACCTACTCTTCCTTCTTGGCTTGCTCTAGGCTGTGCCCCTCTGATGTGACCAGATCTGACCATGTTTAGCACATAGGCCGAGCCACATGGCCATAGGCCGACACCAAACATAAACACCCCTTGCCTAATGCCTCTACTTGCTTTACCTTCCATTTTCTGTATCATAGTTGTGCCTTGTGACTACCTGACCGAGCCTAGCATTCCTCAAAACATCATTGTCGAGCCTTGTGTAGTGATGGTTTAGCCTATAGTGGAAGTGGCCAAGCCCACTTGTGGTGGTTAGGTCATATTTGCTTTAATTTGATTCATTTTGTTCATCAATTTGATTTGTAATACTGTGTTGAATCTATACTTATATTTATTTTATTTTATTTGTTCTATACAAGACATGAATCTTGGCTCTCCATCCACTCGAATCTAATCATGCTTTTCGTGTTTTAGGGAGTTTGAATTTGGGTTTTGAATTTGATCTCTAGCTTTAGAAGGTGAGTTATTCACTCGAATATAATTATGAAATAATGACAAGTGGATACGTAGTAATTGATATACTATGTTGATAAGTTCATGTATGCTTATGATATGATTATATGATGTTAAAATATGCTTATAAACTTATTACATCATCTGATATGTCATATTATATTATACTGTTAATTTTATTTTCTATTTCTCACACTACATGTTGCCTATAGAATAGAATCACTATGGGTTGAAGTGATACATACCCGAACGGACTTTAGAATAGGGAGAAATCGTTATGAGCAGAAATGATAGGTCATGTGATTTCTATTTATTTTATTTTATTTGACTTGGGATTGCGGGTTTGAAGCGATAGAACTCGGATTTTCTTTTCAAATTACAGATTGAAATGATACATATCTATATCACTTGACATAGGTTAGAAAATTATATACAGACCCGTGGTTAATTTTAAAGATTTTCTAAATTTTTTTAAGTATTTTCAAATGTAAAAATATGACATTTTAACTTAAATTGGATTTAAATGATTGAAATAAATTTTATAGTGATTTTCAGTGAGTAAAATGTATAAGTAAATAATTGGTTAAAATGTATTTGAAATATGACTTTACTAGATAATTGGAAATTTGGTTTTAGAATGAAAATTTTAAGTTAAGTAAATAAATGGAAATTTAGTTTTATTTTTGAAAGGGGTATTTTGAAATAAAAAATTAAGTTATTTGTTAAAATAAAAGTTAAGTAAAATAGTGTACCTTTGACTTAACAAATGAATTATAGTTAATTTGGATATTTAAATTATAAAAGTTATTTTTTTTAATTTTAAGTTAAAAGATAACCAAATGGAAGTTTCTGAAGCATGAGATATGTTTTTTTAAGTTAAAATGGATATAATTTGAAGTTTTAATGTTTCTGAAATGTTATAATAAAATCTAGAATTAGTATTGGTAGCATTTCTAAAATCCTGTGGTTTTAAGACAACATTTACTAAGTGTTATCAATTCTGAAAGTAAACTGAAGTAATAAATAAGCTACTATAGAACTTTGTAAGTGTTGTTGTTGCTGAAAGTAAACTATATTCTAAAATAATAAATAAGCTACTACAACACTTTGTAAGTGCTGCTGTTGCTGAAAGTAAACTGTTTTGCAATAACTAAATATCTACTGTAGCACTTTATAAGTGCTGCAGTTTTTTAAATTGAACTGTTTTTGAAATACTAATACATCTATCGTATCACTTTATAAGTGCTGCTGTTTTTGAAAAATACAACGTTTTGAATTTGTTACAATTATATGAATGAATTTAGAAAACGCTAAAATTCTGGAAATTGTATATTTGATTTGGAAGGATAACGACTTCATATTTAAATGGTTTAAATGAATTATTTTGATTTGGAATATAAACCATTTTTAAAATTTATAACAACGGGTAATAATAACATTAGGTTGTTAAAGAGACCGGGATCGGAAGTTGTCATACTCTCTACCAACTCAGATAAACCACTTTAACAACCATGTACGCGGTGGAGATTCTATAATGAAGTAGGATGGTGGCGACGTTCTGTTGAGGTATGTAAGTAGACCCGACTCCCGTGAGTTGGCATATGGTGGCTAAAACAGGAGTGATTCCGGGCCAATGAGGTAGCTCCTCTTATCGGACACACATCTTCGTATGCCATTTATTAGTTTGTGATTAATTGGTGCGCACCTTCGATTTTAGGAGCGTGGCTCAACGTGGGCGGTAGTGGATACTACGCGTTACCAGTAGTCCGAATGCGTAATTGGTATATCTACCTTGGCTCGTTGTGTCATGTCACCTACCCTAACGCACCTTGTATAATTTTGGTTTTGTGCCGTAGGCTATGGAGTATCCTCTGGTGGCTTCTCGATCAGGAGGGACCATGATACTATATAGACTACTGGGACTATGAATGTGTTAAGATGGAAAATGTAAAGCCTTAACGCTATTTTTAAGTATGTTTACTTTACTAATAGACATTATTATAATAGCGTAGAATACTACATAGTAAACAGTTTAACGGATCCTTAAAGGATGGGTGGTCCCAAGCATTCTTTAAGTTACATGTACAATTATATTATAGTTCACTTGAGTTGGTTTACATTGTATAAGTATGTATGTCCTGACTCGAGTGTTTGTGTTTATTTTCTTACGCTCGGGTCAGCCTAAGTATCAGCTTTGGAGTTCAACTTCGGGAGCTAGGATTGTTGGAGATCATCTATTTATCTAGTTGTTATCTTTTCATTCAGTATTTCTATTTTGCTTATGTACTAGTGAACATTTATGTACTGGGATTTCTTATGTATTTACTTTTCAGACTATGGTAATTTGTACTAGTTTTGAGACTGTGTTGTAGTAGTTTCATGAACTACTACTGTTATTTTTATTATGATTTACCTGTGTCTGTGATTTTGTGATTGGTTTTATTTGCTCCAAATTATATTACAATCTACTGCTTTGAATTATTCAAGTCAGACATGTGTGGTTTTATTGTTGATTTCAATGGTCCAAAATAGTGGATCGTTACAGTTGCTTTTATTTCATATTTTGGTCAACTGAAGTCAAAGTTTAACCACAGTTGAAAATTTTAAATTTGAATTTTAAATTTGTAATCTTTTTCTTTGAATCTATATTTGATTCTGATGTTCTTGCTACTTTTCGTTTTGTAAAATTCCATTTTATACTTCTAAATTTGATAACTTTCAGCGTTTACACACGATTATTTTCAGTAAATATTCTCTATTTTATATTTTTATTTTTCAACCTCATTTCTATTTTTCTATTTTCTATTTTATTTTATTTTTCCATTCTCTTTTCTATTGGATTTTATTTGGATTTTTGGGCTTGGAAATTCAAAGAGTCTTCGGTTTCTTTTCTTGGAAATCAAGTAAACTCTTCATTTTCTAGCCTTTTCCTCTCTTAGCCGTTCATTTCCTCTAACCCTAGCCGCCATTTCATCTTGTGATTCACGTACATAAATGTCTCAAAACATCTCATTTCCTATTTGCGTCCTGAAAAAAAATACCATAAGTCATGGCCTCCACTCGAATCTAATCATGCTTTTCGTGCTTTACGGAGTTTGGATAGGGGTTTTGAATTTGATCTCTAGCTTTAGAAGGTGAGATATTCACTCTAGACATTTCGTACTTATATAATTGTGAAATGATATCAATTGGATATGTAATAATTGATATACTATTTTGATAAGTTCATATATGCCTATGATATGATTATATGATGTTAACATCTGCTTATAAACCTGTAACATCATCTGATATGTCATATTATATTATGCTATTCGTTTTATTTTCTGTTTCTCACATTGCTAGTTCCTTGTAGAATAGAATCACTATGGGTAGAAATGATACATACCCGAACGGACTTTAGAATAGAGAGAAATCGTTATGAGCTGAAATGATAGGCTCAGGTGATTTCTATTTATTTTATTTTATTTGACTTGGCATTGTGGGTTTGAAATGATAGAACCCGGATTTTCTTTTTAATTACAGATTGAAATGATAGATATCAGTATCACTTGACCTAGGTTAGAAAATTATGACAAATCCATGGTTAATTTTAAACATTTTCTAAAAATTACTTTCAAATGTAAAAATATGAAATTTTAACTTAAATTGGATTTAAATGATCTAAATAAATTTTATAGTGATTTTCTGTAAGTAAAGTGTATAAGTAAATAATTGGTTAAAATGTATTTGGAATATGACTTAACTAGATAATTAGAAATTTTGTTTTAAAATGAAATTTTTAGGTTAAGTAAATAAATGGAAATTCAGTTTTATTTATGAAATGGGTATTTTGAAATAAAGAATTAAGTTATTTGTTAAAATAAAAGTTAAGTAAAATAGTGTACCTTTGACTTAATAAATGAATTATAGTTAATTTGGATATTTTAATTATAAAAGTTATTTTCTTAAATCATAAGTTAAAAGATAACCAAATGAACGTTTTGAAGCAAGAGATATGTTTTTTAAAGTTAAAATGGCTAAGATTTGAAGTTTTAATGTTGCTGAAATGTTATAATTAAATATGGAATTAGTAATGGTAGAATTTCCAAAATGCTGTGGTTTTATGACAGCATTTACTAAGTGCTATCATTTCTGGAAATAAACTATATTCCGAAATAATAAATAAGCTGCTCTAGCACTTTGTAAGTGCTTCTTTTGGTGAAAGTAAGCAATATTCTAAAATAATAAATAAGCTACTATAGCACTTTGTAAGTGCCACTATTGCTGAAACTAAACTTTTTTGCAATAACTAAATACCTATTGTAGCACTTTGTAAGTGCTGCAGTTTCTGAAATTGAACTGTTAATGAAATACTAATACATCTACCATAGCACTTTATAAGTGCTGCTGTTTCTGAAAAATAAAATGTTTTGAAATTGTTATAATTAAATGAATGAACTTAGAGAATGCTGAAATTCTGGAAATTGTATATTTGATTTGGAAGGATAGCGACTTCATATTTAAAAGGTTTAAATGAATTATTTTGATTTGAAATATAAACCAGTTTTGAAATTTATAATCACGGGTAATAACAACATAAGGTTGTTAAAGTGAGTGGGATCGGAAGTTGTCATACTCTCTACCAACTCCGAAAACCACTTTAACAACCGTGTACGCGGTGGAGATGCCAAAATGAAGTAGGATGGAGGCGACGTTCTATTGAGGTATGTACGTGGACCTGACTCCCGTGAGTTGGCATAAGGTGGCTAAAACAGGAGCGATTCCGGTCCAATGAGGTAGCTCCTCTTATCGGACACACTTCTACGTATGCCATTCTATTACTTTGTGATTGATTGGTGCGCACCTTTGATTATAGGAGTGCGGATCGAGGTGGGTGGTAGTGGCTGCTATGCATTACCACCAGTCCTGATGCGTAATTGGTATATCTAACCTGGCATTGCCTCGTTGTGCCGTGTCACCTACCCTAGCACTCCTTGTACGACTTTGATTTTGTGCCGTAGCCTGTGGAGTATCCTCCGGTGGTTTCCCGATCAGGAGGGACTATGATACTGTATAGACTCCTGGGACTATTTATGTGTTAAGGTGGAAAATGTAAAGACTTAATGCTATTTTTAAGTAAGTTTACGTTACTAATAGACATTATTATAATAGTATATATTACTACACAGTAAATAGTTTAACAGATCCTTAATGGATGGGCGGTCCCAAGCATCCTTCAAGTTACTTGTACAATTATATTACAGTTCACTTGAGTTGGTTTACATTGTATAAGTATGTATGTCCTGACTCGAGTGTTTGTGTTTATTTTCTTATGCTTGGGTTAGCTTTAGTGTAACGTCCCGCGCTTTCGCTACGCTTTAAATCGACACACGTGCCAATTCAAACCATACGGAAGGGCGGATTGTTATGGGGTAAATAAGAAAAAAAAAGAAGAAATAAAATAAAACAGAATCTCACAGCGGAAGGATAAAATATAATAATCAATATATAGTTCGTAAAACTGTTTACAAACATTATATTCTTCTTTACACAATAAATATCAGAGTTCACATACCAATAAATATTAATGCAGCGGAATTAAATGGTGTAGTGGAATAATATAGTAGATAATAGTAATACAAATCTTCGTCTTCTTCCTCCAGAGCTTAGTCCTCAAATACTGAAACGCTCGGACTGACCCAAGCGAATTGAAAAGACAAAACACTCGAGTCAGAACTAAAAGATCTTATGTAAGTTAAATCAACAGGAATAAATATGAGTGCAGTAACTCAAAAAATGCTCAGGATTCACATCTCTTAAGGATCCGTTAAACTATTTACTATGTAGTATATTTCTCTATTATAATAGTGTCTATTTATTAAATAAACTTACTTTTTTCTTAGCATTAAGGGGTTACCCATATAGCCCTTAACACGTAATAGTCCCAGTAGCCCATCCAATATCATAGTCCCTCCTGATCGGGAAGCCACCACAGGATACCACACGGGTTACGGGAGAAATCCAAACTCGTACAAGGCGCGATAGGATAGGTGACACGGCACAACTAGGCAATGCCAGGGTAGATATACCAATTACGCTTCCGAGTCGGTGGTAACGCGTAGCGGGCAGCTACCGCCCACCTCGAACAAACTCCCCCAAATCAAAGGAATCAAAAGTGAAGGTGGCCACCGAATCAATCCAAAGTCTGAGTATAGTATCGAAGGGAAGTTTCCGATCAAAGGTGCTACCTTATTAACCCGTCGATCGCTCCTGTTTTAGCCACCTTATGCCAACTCACGGGAGTTGGGTCTACGTATTTACCTCAGAGGAAACGTCGCCACCATCCTACTTCATTCTCGAATCTCCACCGCGTACACGGTTGTTAAAGTGGTTTTCGGAGTTGGCAGAGAGTATGACAACTTCCGATCCCGGTCTCTTCAACAACCAAACGTTATTATAACACCGCGGTTATTTCAAAATAATTAATACTTTAAAAACGGAATATTATATCTCTTTAAAACCATATAAATACGATATCATTTATAAAATTTTAAAACCCCAAATCAATATGATATCATTTTTATTTTATAAATATCCCTTTCCCAAAATCATAATATTTTCAAATATATATACCTTGAAACCATAGCTTTGAAACATAACTTTTAATACTTAATGGTTCAAATACTATATTACTTTATAAAATAAACAACATCTTTAAATTTTATAATAAATTCCCAATATCAGTTTGAACCTCCAAATAAACCATTTTAATTCTCATATATTTCAAAGCTTTAATATTCTATATTTCAAACTTTATAGTTCATATATTTGAATCTTTAAATATTCCACTATTTCAAAGGGATCCTTTGATAATTTAATATGTATCAAATTCAATTCCTATTATTTAAATTTAAAATATTTACTTAGTAACAAATATTATTCAGGTAAAACCCTTAAACTTCAATAACAGGATATTCTTTTAATTAAATTAACTTGATAATATTCTTTCAAATCCTCTAAACCAAAATCAAGTTATAAAAATCATACCCCTTTAAAATAACGATTTTTATTAAATTTTTAAATCAATTTTATTCGGGTATAATTCTTTAATAATTTTATTCAAATCAATTTCACATTTTCCCCAACTTAATTCTTTTTTAGTCATTAAAACTTTATATATAGAATATCTTAAACAGGTACTTAACCATATACTATAAACCATCAACTCCATTTAATAAGCTTATTTTTATTAACAATTTTATGCATGGCTTAAATTCAAGAATTTAACTAAAATAAAATTTATGTAATATCAACCATTAATATCCATTTAAACATATTATATAAAAATTAAACTTCAATATTGGGCTTATTTATATTTCAAAGCATACTTATATATATAGTTAGAATCAAAAATAAATTTGACGTTTATATAACATCAAAAATCAATATTTATAAAATCCGTATATTCCTTTCCAAAACCATAGAAAATAAATTAAAAAAAAATTATATATATATATATATATATATATATATCGCGGTGCCTGTATATAATTTTCTATCCTATGGTCAAGTGATACGGATATTTATCATTTCAATCCGCAATTTAAAAATAAAAATGCGGTTGTATATCGTTTCAAACCGCAATCCCGAATGAATGAAAATGTATAATAACTTGTAGTTTATACAATATAAATACAGCATCCATTCATTCATCATATCAATCATCAAACATTTATCAATTTATCATCCAACTCAAACAATCACACTAATAAATAATAATTAATTACTGGCGGTTAATTTTTCAACAATGAATTAAATAACTATTTAACTGTAGTTTATATGCAATAACAAAAAAAATTAACTAGCGGGTTATATGCAATAATAAATTCAATTAACAATTAACTTGCAGTTCTAAATGCAATAATGAATTAAATAACGCGTAAATTAAATAAATGCAATTTAACTGAGAAAATGATGAAATATATGCCAAACATCTATAAATAAAATTTTAAACACATCATAAATCAATTTAACCAACATAAGAAATTTTAGAAGTTATGAGTGGGTTAAAACCCTCACCTTTTGAAGTTAAATTGAATTTAAATCCAATTTAAACCCAAAAATTTGACCGTCTCAGAATTCGTCCAAACGAGCGTCATCAAGTCCGGAATTTCAATACGATCCTAACAAAAGAAACCGTGCGTCAATCAGATATCGTATGCACAAGACACTGCAAAAATTGTGATTGAATTTCAAAATAATAAAAATAAAAAGGTGAACACATTCTCACCCCCAACATACTATGCCACGTCATTTGCCTTCATTCATGTGATTCCTTTCTCGCGCGTCCCTGAGCAGGGAAATCCTAGCAGAATGGTACCAGGTCGTGCACAGAAATACGCCTCGCTCTGAACGATGCCATCACCTCGAGATGTTCGCCGTCGTTCGTCCCTCGGTCGCCATGGCCAGCGCGACCATTTCCCCCCCTTTTCTCGCGCCGATCGAGCCCAAAATTATGACAGCCGCCACACAAAAACGAAACCCTAATCAAATTTAGGGGCCAATCCGACCATCGATTTTCACGATTAACCGTATAGATGTGATCTCCTCCGTTCCCTCTACACAACTGTATCTTCGATTCGTCGATCAGGCGAATTTGATTTCGTCGCGATGGAAGGCTGAAAATAAACGATCAATTTCTGAACAACCGGTGATTCGAACAGAAAAAAGAATCGCGGATCTGTGATGCGTACATCGAGAGCTTCAACATATTTTTTTTAAATTTTATCTGAGAAGTTTGGATTTTCGACTATGATTTTGAAATGAAATTGGATCTGAAATTTTGTTGTCTGCCATTGAGGAGGAGAGATAGCCAAATTTGCGTACGGACAAATGAGAATGAGGGGAATTAAGGTTTATTGCAGGATATTTATAGAGAAAGTTGAAATAGAATAATTGGATCGAGTTCAATATGCGCTAACAACAAAGTGGCCCAAAAAGCGCGTTCTGACCCCGGAACAAAATTGGGTAAACCCATATATCAAAATAGCCGTTTTAAAATATTTTAAACGCAATGGAAAAGGTTTCAGGTTCAAATTGCATCGTATGAAGAAGTTATGCTAAACTCAATATTTTTCAAATTGATTTCAATTGTTTTCAATTGCATAAATTTCAAGGCGTTTCGAGTCCGTACGATCAAACGACAAGTCCGATCCCTACAAAACTTGAAATCTTATTATAATTCACTGTTACGGATCCGATGAAACTAGTTTCATTGAAATCCGAGTCAGTGGCCAAAATGGCTATTTTTATATTAATTAATTAAATTAAAAATCAATCAAATAAATCCAATTTTAATTTCACTTCTATAATTGACAATTTTTATCACTTTTACATTTCTTAATCATTAATACAAATTTTAAAAAATTTAGATGCCCTTTAAATGCTTATTCAATTATCAATTTCAGCGTTGAATTACAATTTCGTTAAATTCAGAGATTATAAAATAAATTTTCATTCATATTATTCAAATTCATTATTTCAAACAGATGAGATAAATATTGGGATCAAAATCCATTATATTAACATTCTCAAATTTCCTCTAAATCCTTATTTATGAAATAATCTAAATATTCTATTCCACTTATTGCAATAAATCCACTTATTAGATTTCAAATTATAAATAAATTAATTAATCTTGGCTGTCACTCCTTTATACTATCTTATGAAGACAATATACGTTTCTAATACTTTAATTTACATTAACCAACGTTAAATTAAGATTTATTGTAATCGATTCTCAAAATTTTATTTAACCCACTAAATAAACAAGCAACCTACAAAAATTGCAACTTATGTGCTTTTAATTGCATTGACATTTAAACTTACTAGCCTATATCAACATTATTATCAATAATTGCAAACGAATTGCCAATTTTTAGTCACTACCCTAAAACTAACGTATATTAATCGACATTATTCCCAAGTTACAAATTTTTAATTAATTACTATTTATTATTATCGCTTCACTGATTTATTCAACATTTGCATTGGTTTTTCTTAAAATAAATTTATAACCCGATATTCCTATATTCATCTTAAATTTGTTTAAATGGCTATATTTCAATTTATAACCAAAAATTTCTATTTACATTCCATTATAACCTAAACATTCGTTTCAATCAAATTTGAATTGCATTAAATTAGTTATTCATCAACTGCCAATTACATTACTACCTTAATTAACATACGGTTACAGTTTATTTCAAATTCCAATTTACTATCTAAATAAATAAGTAACCCAAAATAAACATTAACGTTACTCTATAGTCACATAAGTAAGCTTCTATTACTTACAAACCAATGTTGGCATTTATTTCAATACTATTAATTTCACTCACACTTCCGTTATGTTATTAATTACCATTAAAGAAACGTTTATTATTTACAACAACATTGTAATTACTTACCCACAATTATTGCATTGGTTTATTCAACAGTCCCTTTTATTTATTCATTTTCTATTTTACAACCAAATGTAACAATTCCCACTATTCATTATTATATTAATGAATTCCATTCTAGCTAATATTTTTATTAATATTTCACTAATTCACATTTATATTGGTTTCTTATATTAAACTTATAACTAAGTATGACAATTTACATTATTCAAATTTATTGCCATATAAATAATAAATGGTTAACATTAATTACAATTGAAACATCTGATTTCTACGCTCTCTCCCATATAAATTAATAAGATTTTTATTTCTTTCTAAATTTAAATTAAAAATCTTATTAATTTAATTCATTTTTTAAACCATCGAATTTTATGGGTCGTTACACTCTCCCTCACTCAAAACTTTTCGTCCCCGAAAAGGAAAGAAGGGGAAAAAGAAGAATTAGGAAATCCATATATCTTACTTAAAACATTTAATATATAGACAAATGCACTCTTCAAAATTAGTTAATTTAAATAAAATAGACAAATTTATAACCAATAGATCTTTTTAAACTTAAATTAATGAAGTTTGGAAAACATTTTCAAATATTTTCTAAGTCCAAAATTTTATGAAATTTTTTGGCAGTGTCTCCTTTGTACGGAGAGGCTCGGGGAAAATATAATATAAATATATCAATATACAACAAATATTTTCCAAAATAAAATATATCCCAACCCGGGAAAAATAATATAATGGAGCTATAAACCGTAATCCGAAAACGTACCTATTTGTCGGACAATTAACGCTTATTTTATGGAACCAAAAGGAGTAGCAATTGCTTCCCTACCCTGCATTTCACTTATAAAATCTGATAAAAGTTAGCAACTATATAGGATGAAATATTTTGGTTGTTTCAACCACAAACAATCAATTCAACAATCAATTGCAAAAAACAGTATACAACCATATACCAATCAATCATTCAAACAAGCAAAACAACTGGCTGGTTCGGGTTAAGACTTTTAAATCACATAGAATGAAAAATAACTATGAAGTATTTCATTTACTCAACAGCCTTAGATAAAACTTGATAGATTGTTCATACATCTACGCAAATTTAAAGCACCCTTGCCCAAACAACCATAAACCAAAACAACAACAATTTCCACAACAAATCAAATTTACTTATTATAATTTCGTTTCACACATTAGTTGTTTGATTCCTTTTCATTTATATAATGGTTTATCCTTTTTATTTTCATTTATTTATTACAGTTTCATTTATTTATTTGCATTACATTCTTTTATTCCTTACTTAATTTCTCTTATTTACAGTATTCATTTTCCTACTTAATTTTGTTTATAAATAGCTTCAACCGTTTACCTTAGGTTTATTATCATTCATTTACTTTCATTTATTACTAAATTCCATTTATAATACTTACCTTTCTATTTTAATTAATAATCTACCAATTTAAACCTAAGTTCATACAACTACACATCAATTCTTATTTATTATTAAATACTTTCATTATTTCAAATTTTTACTTGTATAATATTCTATTACAATTTCTTATTAACATTTCACTTTTATTATTTGGCAAGTTATGAATATGCTTTTTAAGAATGTAATTGAAAGTTATACTAGTTTCCTCAATTCTTTTAATTAATTAATGGTTCAATAATTACATCTTCGTTTTATAAGTTACAATTTCAAATTACCTTTAATTTCATTCATTTATTTAATGCTTACATTTCTACTATATTTAATTATAGTAACATTTTAAGTACACTTAAATTGATAACTTTATAACATCAATTCTTATAAATAAAGAATTTATTAATTCATTTACTCAGGTTTACAATCATTTATTTATATTACTTATCTTCCTATTATATTAAAATTTTACTTTAATTAAAGGTTCCAATTATTAATTAGTCATATTCCAATTTACTACACCTAATTGAACTATTAATTTACTGGAACTTAAGAACCAAATACCGGGATTAATTTTAAATCATTTAAAATAATAGATAGAGGTATACACTTAAAATATATATATCCAATTATAATTAAAACGATAAAAATTTTCTCAAACAAATCTGCAGTAAACTAGTACAGTGGCCTTCCCACTTCGGAACTCGAAAATGAATGTCGATGATGCGTGCCCTCATCACCGAAAGTATTTTACAGCGACAGAGAGGGGAGTACATCTTAATCTTTTCCAAATTCCTTTAAAGCAATTCTTTCAAATTATATTGAAATATTTATATTAGAAAATACTTCTAAAAATATTATTATTATATTCCTAATCATTTGAAAAAAGTCTTCAAAACCCCGGGACTTATGTTCAAATTTCCAATTTTATTTTATTTTATGTTCAATCTTATTTCGACTATATTATATATAAATTTCATTACCTAACAACCAATATATTGCAACCAAATATATATATATATATATATCATTTATAAAAAATTCTTTATATATATAGAAAATATAATAGGCAAAATTATTTCATTCACCTATATTAAAAACAAATATTATGTCGGTCTGTCCTATTAAGTGTTTAAAAATCTCTATTGATGTCACAGCGTCACATGCACCAACCAGAATTTATAAATACAAAACGGAACAGATTAACACAATATAAAAACCTTTTTATGACACTAACAAATACACTCACTTATATATATACACTCAGCGACTCCCATAGGGTATTACTACCCTACGAGTAAAGAGTCAAACCCCACAAGCTAAGGTTTATCGCTAAACCAAAGCTCTGATACCAACTGTAACGTCCCGCGCTTTCGCTGCGCTTTAAATCGACACGCGTGCCAATTCAAATCATACGGAAGGGCGGATTGTCATGGAGTAAATAAGAAAAAAAAGAGTAGAAATAAAATAAAACAGAATCTCACAGCGGAAGGATAAAATATAATAATCAATATATAGTTCGTAAAACTGTTTACAAAACATTATATTCTTCTTTACACAATAAATATCAGAGTTCACATACCAATAAATATCAATCCAGCAGAATTAAATGGTGTAGTGGAATAATATAGTAGATAATAGTAATACAAATCTTCGTCTTCGTCCTCCAGAGCTAAATCTTCAAATCCTGAAACGCTCGGACTGACCTGAGCGAATTGAAAAGACAAAACACTCGAGTCAGAACTAAAAGATCTTATGTAAGTTAAATCAACAGGAATAAATATGAGTGCAGTAACACAAAAGATGCTCGGAATTCACATCTCTTAAGGATCCGTTAAACGATTTACTATGTAGTATATTTCGCTATTATAATAGTGTATATTTCTAAAATAAACTTACTTTTTTCTTAGCATTAAGGGGTTACCCATATAGCCCTTAACACGTAATAGTCCCAGTAGTCCATCCAATATCATAGTCCCTCCTGATCGGGAAGCCACTAGAGGATACCACACGGGTTACGGGAGAAATCCAAACTCGTACAAGGCGCGATAGGGTAGGTGACACGGCACAACTAGGCAATGCCAGGGTAGATATACCAATTACGCTTCCGGGTCGGTGGTAACGCGTAGCGCGCAGCTACCGCCCACCTCGAACCAACTCCCCCAAATCAAAGGAATCAAAAGTGAAGGTGGCCGCCGAATCAATCCAAAGTCGGAGTATAGTATCGAAGGGAAGTGTCCGATCAAAGGTGCAACCTTATTAACCCGTCGATCGCTCCTGTTTTAGCCACTTTATGCCAACTCACGGGAGTTGGGTCAACGTATTTACCTCAGAGGAAACGCCGCCGCCATCCTACTTCATTCTGGAATCTCCACCGCGTACACGGTTGTTAAAGTGGTTTTTGGAGTTGGCAGAGAGTATGACAACTTTCGATCCCGGTCTCTTCAACAACAAAACGTTATTATAACACCGCGGTTATTTCAAAATAATTTATACTTTAAAACCGGAATATAATATCTCTTTCAAACCATATAAATACGATATCATTTATAAAATTTTAAAACCCCAAATCAATATGATATCATTTTTATTTTATAAATATCCCTTTCCCAAAATCATAATATTTTCAAATATATATACCTTGAAACCATAGCTTTGAAACATAACTTTTAATACTTAATGGTTCAAATACTATATTACTTTATAAAATAAACAGCATCTTTAAATTTTATAATAAATTCCCAATATCAGTTTGAACCTCCAAATAAACCATTTTAATTCTCATATATTTCAAAGCTTTAATATTCTATATTTCAAACTTTATAGTTCAAATATTTCAATCTTTAAATATTCCACTATTTCAAAGGGATCCTTTGATAATTTAATATATATCAAATTCAATTCCTATTATTTAAATTTGAAATATTTACTTACTAACAAATATTATTCAGGTAAAACCCTTAAACTTCAATAACAGGATATTCTTTTAATTAAATTAACTTGATAATATTCTTTCAAATCTTCTAAACCGAAATCAAGTTATAAAAATCATGCCCCTTTAAAATAACGATTTTTATTAAATTTTTAAATCAATTTTATTCGGGTATAATTCTTTAATAATTTTATTCAAATCAATTTCACATTTTCCCCAACTTAATTTTTTTTAGTCATTAAAACTTTATATATAGAATATCTTAAACAGGTACATAACCATATACTATAAACCATCAACTCCATTTATTAAGCTTATTTTTATTAACAATTTTATACATGGCTTAAATTCAAGATTTTAACTAAAATAAAATTTATGTAATATCAACCATTAATATCCATTTAAACATATTATATAAAAATCAAACTTCAATATTGGGCTTATTTATATTTCAAAGCATACTTATATATATAGTTAGAATCAAAAATAAATTTGATGTTTATATAACATCAAAAATAAATATTTATAAAATCCGTATATTCCTTTCCAAAGCCATAGAAAATCATTTTAAAGATAATTATATATATATATATATCGCAGTGCCTGTATATAATTTTCTATCATATGGTCAAGTGATATGGATATTTATCATTTCAATCCGCAATTTAAAAATAAAAATGCGGTTGTACATCGTTTCAAACCGCAATCCCGAATGAATGAAAATGTATAATAACATGCAGTTTATACAATATAAATACAGCATCCATTCATTCATCATATCAATCATCAAACATTTATCAATTTATCATCCAATTCAAACAATCACACCAATAAATAATAATTAATTACTGACAGTTAATTTTTCAACAATGAATAAATAACTATTTAACTGTAGTTTATATGCAATAATAAATAAATTTAACCAGCAGGTTATATGAAATAATAAATTCAATTAACAATTAACTAGCAGTTTTAAATGCAATAATGAATTAAATAACGCGTAAATTAAATGAATGCAATTTAACTGAGAAAATGATGAAATATATGCCAAACATCTATAAACAAAATTTTAAACACATCATAAATCAATTTAACCAACATAAGAAATTTTAGAAGTTGTGAGTGGGTTAAAACACTCACCTTTTGAATTTAAATTGAATTTAAATCCAATTTAAACCCAAAAATTTGACCGTCTCAGAATTCGTCCATACGAGGGTCATCAAGTCTGGAATTTCAATACGATCCTAACAAAAGAAACCGTGCGTCAATCGGATATCCTATGCACAAGATATTGCAAAAATTGTGATTGAATTTCAAAAAAATAAAAATAAAAAGGTGAACACATTCTCACCCCAACATACTATGCCAAGTCATTTGCCTTCATTCACGTGATTCCTTTCTCGCGCGTCCCTGAGCAGGGAAATCCTAACAGAACGATACCAGGTAGCGCACAAAAACACGCCTCGCTCTGAACACTGCCGTCACCTCGAGATGTTCGCCGTCGTTCGCCCCTCGGCCGCCATGGCCAGCGCGACCATTTCCCCCCTTTTCTCGTGCCGATCGAGCCCAAAATTATGACAGCCGCCACACAAAAACGAAAACCTAATCAATTTTAGGGGCCAATCCGACTGTCGATTTTCACGATGAACCGTATAGATGTGATCTCCTCCGTCCCCTCTACACAACTGTACCTTCGATTCGTCGATCAGACGAATTTGATTTCGTCGCGATGGGAGGCCGAAAATAAACGATCAATTTCTGAACAACCGGTGATTCGAACAGAAAAACAAATCACGGATCTGTGATGCATACATCGAGAGCTTCAACATATTTTTTTTTATCTGAGAAGTTTGGATTTTCGACTTTGATTTTGAAATGGAATTGGATCTGAAATTTTGTTGTCTGCCATTGAGGAGGAGAGATAACCAAATTTGTGTACGGACAAATGAGAACGAGGGGAATTAAGGTTTATAGCAGGATATTTATAGAGAAAGTTGAAATAGAATAATTGGATTGGGTTGAATACGCGCTAACAATAAAGTGGCCCAAAAAGCCCGTTCTGACCCCGGAACGAAATTGGGTAAACTTATGTATCAAAATAGGCATTTTAAAATATTTTAAATGCAATGGAAAAGGTTTCAGGTTCAAATTGCATCATATGAAGAAGTTATGCTAAACTCAATTACTTTTTCAAATTGATTTCAATTGCATAAATTTCAAGGCGTTTCGAGTCCGTACGATCAAACGACAAGTCTGATCCCTACGAAACTTGAAATCTTATTATAATTCACCGTTACGGATCCGATGAAACTAGTTTCGTCGAAATCCGAGTCAGTTGCCAAAATGGCTATTTTTATATTAATTAAATAAATTAAAAATCAACCAAATAAATCCAATTTTAATTTCACTTCTATAATTGACAATTTTTATCACTTTTACATTTCTTAATCATTTATACAAATTTAAAAAAAAATTAGATGTCCTTTAAATGCTTATTCAATTATCAATTTCAACGTTGAATTACAATTTCGTTAAATTCAGAGATTATAAAATAAATTTTCATTCATATTATTCAAATTCATTATTTCAAACAGATGAGATAAATATTGGGATCAAAATCCATTGTATTAACATTCTCAAATTTCCTCTAAATCCTTATTTATGAAATAATATAAATATTATATTCCACTTATTGCAATAAATCCACTTATTAGATTTCAAATTATAAATAAATTAACAAATCTTGGCTTTCACTCCTTTATACTATCTTATGAAGACAATATACGTTTCTAATACTTTAATTTACATTAACCAACGTTAAATTAAGATTTATTGTAATCGATTCTCAAAATTTTATTTAACCCACTAAATAAACAAGCAACCTACAAAAATTGCAACTTATGTGCTTTTAATTGCATTGACATTTAAACTTACTAGCCTATATCAACATTATTATCAATAATTGCAAACGAATTGCCAATTTTTAGTCACTACCCTAAAACTAACGTATATTAATCGACATTATTCCCAAGTTACAAATTTTTAATTAATTACTATTTATTATTATCGCTTCACTGATTTATTCAACATTTGCATTGGTTTTTCTTAAAATAAATTTATAACCCGATATTCCTATATTCATCTTAAATTTGTTTAAATGGCTATATTTCAATTTATAACCAAAAATTTCTATTTACATTCCATTATAACCTAAACATTCGTTTCAATCAAATTTGAATTGCATTAAATTAGTTATTCATCAACTGCCAATTACATTACTACCTTAATTAACATACAGTCACAGTTTATTTCAAATTCCAATTTACTATCTAAATAAATAAGTAACCCAAAATAAACATTAACGTTACTCTATAGTCACATAAGTAAGCTTCTATTACTTACAAACCAGTGTTGGCATTTATTTCAATACTATTAATTTCACTCACACTTCCGTTATGTTATTAATTACCATTAAAGAAACGTTTATTATTTACAACAACATTGTAATTACTTACCCACAATTATTGCATTGGTTTATTCAACAGTCCCTTTTATTTATTCATTTTCTAGTTTACAACCAAATGTAACAATTCCCACTATTCATTATTATATTAATGAATTCCATTCTAGCCAATATTTTTATTAATATTTCACTAATTCACATTTATATTGGTTTCTTATATTAAACTTATAACTAAGTATGACAATTTACATTATTCAAATTTATTGCCGTATAAATATTAAATGGTTAACATTAAATTAAGATTGATACATCTAATTTGTATGCTCGCTCCTATATAAATTAATAAGATTTTTATTTCTTTCTAAATTTAAATTAAAAATCTTATTAATTTAACTCATTTTTTAAACCATCGAATTTTATGGGTCGTTACAAAATTTATGTAATATCAACAATTAATATCCATTTAATCATATTATATGGAAATCAAACTTTAATGTTGGGCTTATTTATATTTCAAAGCATACTTATATATATATTTAGAATCAAAAATAAATTTGACGCTTATATAACATCAAAAATCAATATTTATAAAATCCGTATATTCCTTTCCAAAACAATAGAAAATCATTTCAAAAATAATTATATATATATATATATCGCGGTGTCTGTATATAATTTTTTATCCTTTGGTCAAGTGATACGGATATTTATCATTTCAATCCACAATTTAAAAAATAAAATGCGGTTGTATATCGTTTCAAACCGCAATCCCGAATGAATTAAAACGTATAATAACTTGCAGTTTATACAATATAAATACAGCATCCATTCATTCATCATGTCAATCATCAAACATTTATTAATTTATCATCCAATTCAAACAGTCACACCAATAAATAATAATTAATTACCGACAGTTAATTTTTCAAAAATGAATTAAATAACTATTTAAATGTAGTTTATATGCAATAATAAATAAATTTAACTTGCAGGTTATATGCAATAATAAATTCAATTAACAATTAACTAGCAATTTTAAATGCAATAATGAATTAAATAACGCGTAAATTAAATGAATGCAATTTAACTGAGAAAATGATGAAATATATGCCAAATAGTTATAAATAAAATTTTAAACACATCATAAATCAATTTAACCAACATAAGAAATTTTAGAAGTTGTGAGTGGGTTAAAACACTCACCTTTTGAATTTAAATTGAATTTAAATCCAATTTAAACCCAAAAATTTGACCGTCTCAGAATTCGTCCAAACGAGCGTCATCATGTTTGGAATTTCAATACGATCCTAACAAAAGAAACCACGCGTCAATCGGATATCGTATGCACAAGATATTGCAAAAATTGTGATTGAATTTCAAAAAAATAAAAATAAAAAGGTGAACACATTCTCGCCCCAACATACTATGCCATGTCATTTGCCTTCATTCACGTGATTCCTTTCTTGTGTGTCCCTGAGCAGGGAAATCCTAGCAGAATGGTACCAGGTCGCGCACAGAAACACCCCTCGCTCTGAACGCTGCCGTCACCTCGAGATGTTTGCCGTCGTTCGCCCCTCGGCCGCCATGGCCAGCGCGACCATTTCCCCCCTTTTCTCGGGTCGATCGAGCCCAAAATTATGGCAGCCGCCACACAAAAACGAAACCCTAATCAATTTTAGGGGCCAATCCGACCATCGATTTTCACGATGAACCGTATAGATGTGATCACCTCCGTCCCCTCTACACAACTGTACCTTCGATTCGTCGATCAGACGAATTTGATTTCGTCGCGACGGAAGGCTGAAAATAAATGATCAATTTCTGAACAACCCGTGATTTGAACAGAAAAACGAATCATGGATCTGTGATGCGTACATCGAGAGCTTCAACATATTTTTTTAATTTTATCTGAGAAGTTTGGATTTTCGACTTTGATTTTGAAATGGAATTGGATCTGAAATTTTGTTGTCTGCCATTGAGGAGGAGAGATAGCCAAATTTGCATACGGACAAATGAGAATGAGGGGAATTAAGGTTTATAGCAGGATATTTATAGAGAAAGTTGAAATAGAATAATTGGATCGGGTTGAATACGCGCTAACAACAAAGTGGCCCAAAAAGCCCGTTCTGACCCCGGAACGAAATTGGGTAAACGCATATATCAAAATAGGTGTTTTAAAATATTTTAAACTCCATGGAAAAGGTTTCAGGTTCAAATTGCATCGTATGAAGAAGTTATGCTAAACTCAATATTTTTCAAATAGATTTCAATTGATTTCAATTGCATAAATTTCAAGGCGTTTCGAGTCCATATGATCAAACGACAAGTCTGATCCCTACAAAACTTGAAATCTTATTATAATTCACTGTTACGGATCCGATGAAACTAGTTTCGACGAAATCCGAGTCAGTGGCCAAAATGGCTATTTTTATATTAATTAAATAAATTAAAAATCAATCAAATAAATCCAATTTTAATTTCACTTCTATAATTGACAATTTTTATCACTTTTACATTTCTTAATCATTTATACAAATTTTAAAAAATTTAGATGTCCTTTAAATGCTTATTCAATTATTGATTTCAGCGTTGAATTACAATTTCGTTAAATTCAGAGATTATAAATAAATTTTCATTCATATTATTCAAATTCATTATTTCAAATAGATGAGATAATTATTGGGATCCAAATCCATTATATTAACATTCTCAAATTTCCTCTAAATCCTTATTTATGATATAATCTAAATATTATATTCCACTTATTGCAATAAATCCACTTATTAGATTTCAAATTATAAATAAATTAATAAATCTTGGCTTTCACTCCTTTATACTATCTTATGAAGACAATATACGTTTCTAATACTTTAATTTACATTAACCAACGTTAAATTAAGATTTATTGTAATCGATTCTCAAAATTTTATTTAACCCATTAAATAAACAAGCAACCTACAAAAATTGCAACTTATGTGCTTCTAATTGCATTGACATTTAAACTTACTAGCCTATATCAACATTATTATCAATAATTGCAAACGGATGGTATCAGATGTGTCATAATTATGTAATAACTATGTGATGTATTATATATTTCTGTTTCTGCTGTAAGATTCTGATGTTGTTTAGTTCTTTCTTTCTATCTATTCTTTTTCCACCTATTTCTTTCTTAATGATGATATGACTTTCTTCGGAATTAAAGGTGGGTCGTCACGGTTGGTATCAGAGCAGCTAGGTTGAGATAATACCTTGGCTTTGTAGTAGTATCTATCTTGAGAGCGCGTATTTGTAGTTTTTATATATCTATATACCTATCTAATTATTGGGTTACCTGTCCAGGTTGCCAACATGAGTTATAGAGTAAGGAGAGGCAGAGTTGTGGGAAGCACGACGACCACTAATGGAAGACGTCCGAATGCTAGCGAGGCTATAAATCCAACGTCCCCTCGAGTAAGTTTTGCTGCATTGCGCAAAGATTTCACCAATTTGGGAGGAAAGCCCTTCAAAGGAACGGAGTCCATCATTGAAGTTCAGGCTTGGTTATGTTCGTGTGAGCAAATTTTTAAGAGTTTGGATCTGTCAGATGAGTAAAAGAAAGTCATGGCATCATGGCAACTTCAAGAAGGAGTAGCTGCATGGTGGGATGAAGTCACCTTAAATATTTCAAAGGATGATATTTCTTGGAACAAGTTTAAGGAACTGTTTGAGGAATAGTTTATGTCTACAGCTGGGAAGACTCATATGTATAGAGATTTTCTGGATTTGAAGCAAGGAAGTATGTCGGTATCCGAATATGAGACTAAGTTCAATGAATTATTCCGCTACGGACCCGAACTGATTGATATACCCCTGAAGAATAATGAAATGTTTGTGCTAGGAAAGAGGCCCGAGTTCCACGAGAAGATGACAGCACATCTCAAAGGATCGTTCGTGGAAATGATTGACATGGCATTGAGGTATGAAGAGCTTATGAATAGGAAACCCCTGGCATTTGTAGCAGCACAGAGTAGAGCTTCTTCCATTCCGAACAAAAGGAAATTCAACCCAAATTGGAAGAAGCGAGGAAAAGGGAAACAGGGAGGAAATAATGGAGCTCGAAAGTGTTATGTGAGTCGGCAAGAGGGTCATTTGGCTAAGCAGTGTCCCAGAGGAAGAACTCAGCAGCAATAGCGTTAGAGTGGACTGGGTTCTGCAATGGTTCAGAAGTCTTTTTGTTTCAACTGTCAACAGCCAGGGCACATGGTGAAGGCTTGCCCGCTTCTTCAGAGAGCTCAGCCCACTAAGGTGTTTTCTATTCGAGAAGGACCATCAACTTCTTCGGGTAGGAAAGGCAAAGGTGTCCTGGAAGGTACTTTGCTTTCCGATGGCATTTTTGTTAGCGTTTTGTTTGATTCTGGTGCTTTCCTTAGTTTTATTTCTTTGGATATGGTAGAGAAGTTTCATCTTACCCCTAGACCGCCATATTTTTGTATATAATCCTACAGGGGGAGTGACCAAGTTAGATAAGATCTGTAGATGCCTATGAATTTCTTATATGTCCTATAGTTTCTCCTTCGACCTATTTGTATTGGATTTTAAGGGATTTGACCTTATTCCGGGGAATGGATTGATTGGATAAGCATAAGGTGGTTTTAATTTGTGAAGAGAGAACTGTGACTTTAGCAACTGAGTTAGGAAGGATTGCAAAAGTGACTTGTGATAGTTCTGGAGCTCACTTAAGTAGTCTTTTGCATGGAATCAACGTATCTCCATAAGGCGTAGGATCCGTCGAATTGGTCAAAGATTTTCTAGATGTCTTCGAAGAAGTTAAAGGTTTGCCCCTGCATCGAGAGATAGAATTTCGGATTGACTTAATTTCGAGAGCAATACCTGTTGTTCAACCCAGTAGAAGGATGGCGTCGAGAGAGAGAAGAGTTGGTGAAGCAGACCCAAGATTTCTCAGAGAAAGCTTTGATCCGGCCTAGTTATTCTAGTTGGGGTTCTGTTATAGTCTTTGTGACCAAGTCGGATGGGTCACTAAGATTCTGTGTGGATTATCGGGAGTTGAATAAGGTAACTATTAGGAATAAGTATCCCTTGCCCCATATAGACAATCTTTTTGATCAACTCCATGGATCTTCTATTTTTTTCCCAATTGGATCTAGCTTCGAGTTTCCACCAGCTAAGGGTAGCTGAAGACGGTATACCCTTGACTGCATTTAGAGGACCCAATTGTTTTTATGAGTGGTTGGTTAAGCCTTTTGGGCTAACCAACGCTCAATCCTATTTTTTGGATCTGATGAACCGAGTTTTCCGGGATGTGCTGAACAAGTTCATGCCCGTGTTCATCGACGACATTCTCGTCTACTCCAAGACTGAGGAGGAGCATAAGCGACATTTGGGGATAGTGTTGGAGACTTTGAAGAGGCATGTCCTGAAGGCTAAGTTTTTGAAGTGCCGTTTCTGGAAGTCGAAAGTTAGATTTTTTGGGAATATTATATCTGGTGAGGGTATTTCTATAGATCAGGCCAAGGTAACAGCTATTCAAGAGTGGAAGCAACCGCAGACTCCTACGGAAGTCTGCGTTTTCTGGGTTTGGCAGGGTACTACAAGAAATTTAGCAGGGAATACTCAAAGATTTCTTCGCACTCAACGAAATTGACTAGGAAAGGAGCAAAGTTTAAATGAACTCTCAAGTGTGAAGAGGCATTCTTGGATTTGAAGGCAAGGCTGACCAGTGCACCTGTTCAAGCAATTCCTGATGGTAAGAGTAAGTTTGAAGTCAACACAGATGCTTATGTAGTAGGGCTGGGTGCTGTGCTAAAGCAGAATGGGAAAGTGATTGTGTATGCGAGTAGGCAGTTGAAGCCACATGAGAAGAATTACACTATGCATGATCTGGAATTGTTGGCCATCGTCTTTGCTTTAAAGATCTGGAGGCACATCTGTTGGGAGAGAAGTTCGAGCTTTTCGCAGATCATAAACCATTAAAGTAACGTATCTCGCAAAAGGATCTGAATTTGAGGTAGTAGAGGTGGGTAGAATTTTTGACATCTTATGATTTGGATATTCTTTATAATCCAGGGAAAGCGAATGTAGTGGCGGACGCTCTGAGCAGGAATGCAGTTTTGGCTATTTTGGAAGTTATTCTGTCTTTACAAGAAAGGATCATAAGCAGTCAGATGAAGGATAAAACTTTTGAGGAATTAATTCTTGAGGATAAGGATGGTAGATATTTGGATTTTAAGATAGACGATCAAGGAGCTTTAAGGATCAACCAACGTTTGTGTGTGCCATATGTGGATGGATTGAGGCAGGAAGTATTATGGAAAGGCCACAAATCAAGGTTGAGTATCCATCCGGAGATCTCAAAGAAGTATAAGGATTTGAAAAGAGTTTTCTAGTGTCCAAGCATGAAGAAGGATGTAGCTATCTTCGTCAATCGATGTGCGATCTGTCAACAAGTAAAGGGTGATCAACAGAAGACCGCAGGATTGTTGCAGCCTCTGGAAGTCCCTAAGTGGAAGCGGGAAATGATATCGATGGATTTCGTCGATGGTTTGCCTAGGAACAGAAAGGGAAATGAAGGAATATGGGTAATCGTAGACCGGCTAACCAAGAGCGTCCGCTTTATTCTGGTTAAGGCAACCAAAACTGCACCGACTTTAGCGGAGATTTTATTGAAGAAGATCGTCAGGTTGCACAGAGTTCCCGCCAGCATAGTAAGTGACCGTGACCCAATCTTTACCAATAAATTATGGGAAGCTCTACAGACAGCTCTGGGTACAAGATTGAGTTTAAGTACGCCTATCATCCACTAACCGACAGACCAACAGAAAGGCTGAATCGTATTCTTGAGGATATGTTGAGGGCTTGTGTTCTGGATTTCGGTGGATCTGGGGAGGACCATCTTCATTTAGTGGAATTCTCTTACAATAATAATTATCAGACAAGCATCAAGATGCAACCCTATGAAGCTCGGTACGAAAGACCTTGTAGATCACCGTCCTGTTCGGTAGAATCGGGAGATTGTCTTATTGTTGGTCCAGATTTGATTCGAGAGGCATCTACGAAGGTGGAGCTGATCAAGAAGAGAATGAAAGTGGCCCAAGATTGTCAAAAGAGTTATGCAGGCAAGAGACGAAGGCAATTGGAATTCAAAGTTGGAGATTTTGTTTTTATCAAGGTTTCCGTGATAAAAGGAGCGATCGGATTTGGTAAAATGGGAAAGCTTGCCTCGAGATATATTGGACCCTTCAGTGTGCTCGAGAGAACCGGTGCTTTGGCCTATAGGATTAAATTGCCAGATCGGATGGCTGGAATTCACAATGTTTTTCACGTATCTCATCTGAGTAAGTACGTGTATGACCCATCTGTAGTTGTGGAACTGGCAGTGCAGGAAGATTTAGAGGTCAAAGCAGACTTAACTGTGATCAGACATCTGGTCCAGGTAGTTGATCAAGATAAGAAGCAGCTCAGAAAAAAAGTGGTGAGGTTGGTCAAGGTTCAGTGGAGTGAGGATCCCAGAGATTGTACTTTGGAAACTCTAGATAGACTTAGGAAAGCCTATCCGGATTTGTGTCAGGATAGTTAGTAATGTTTGTTTGAATGAATTGTTCGTTTGGAGGTTAGTATATGACTGATCTGTATGCTTGATTGTGTGAAATAAAAGCTTTTGGATTATATTTTTCTTTTAAATTTTCGAGGATGAAATTCTTTTAAGGGGGAGGAATGTGATATCCCAAAATTTTAGGCAAATAAATATGTCATGATCTTCTTTTATAAATTATTTAAAATTAGCAAATTATTCATTTTTTTAAACAAATAAAATATGTGTTGTTTATGTATGTAAATATATAATTAGATTTTAAATGGAATTTGAATTTGAATTTGGAAATTCAAAAGATAAATATCTTAAAAATAAATTGGATTTAAAAATAATATATATGATTTTTATTAGTATATAATTAGTTTTATATCATTTTCTTCAAAAGATTTTATAAATATAAATAAAGGAAATATATTAAACTAAAGAGAAAATAAAACATAAAGTTTTATAAAAAACATATTAAAAATAATTAACACATGCAAAATAACAAGTGTAAGATTAATGACATGCAATTTTACAAGTGTCACGTTATTTATTTATTTTCTTTCCATTTTAAAAGGAAAATTAAAATTAGGTTATATATATATATCATCTCTTCAACTCTTTCATTTTTCTTTTCCTATCTTCATTTTCAAACTTTTTCAAAACTTGTAAACAAACTAGAAAAAAATATCATCAAGCAAACAACTCTTTACAAACCTGAAAACATCAATCAACTTATCAGATCAGATTATCTCAACAAGCTAAACAAATTTCCAGTTTCAAGTTTCAAAAAGATCAAGCATTTCCTGTTCAAACTTCTCTATTCAACATCATATTACAGTGAGTAAACTTTTCCTTAAAAACCTAAATTTGTTAAAGCTTGTTTGCATGTGACAAATTGTTGATGTATGTGGTGAAAAATTATTGTATAGATGTAAAATTTGCCTGCATGTCTGTGTGTATATATATATGTAAATGTTGTGTGCATGTCTGTGAACGAGAATGTATCATCTGTTCTTGTTTTACAGGTTTCAAAACTTTTCAAAAATTCAAATCTCATCCCCTAGTTCCTTTTAGACTTTATTATCAAACAAAAACTATTTAAATTAGTAAGATCTTGATTTTGAAAATAGTTCTAAGTATAATTAGTTTAAAGATTTCTGGAAATTTAAAATATACAGTAAAAACCGAAAGTATGACAAAATTCGATTTTAAAATTTATTGTTTCATGTATATAATTTGATTTGTCTTTGAAAACTATGATTTTTAAAAGAAAAATCATGATTTTTAAATATGTAATTTGAGAGAAATTCCGGGTTGAACCGAGTTTGGGTTTTGGGTATTTTCTGGTGATCGAAGGGTTCTGGGTGGCCGGGATCAATGCTGGAGGTAGTAGGGAGGTAGGCGATCTCGGGAAAAATGGTGGGTGGTTCTATCGACCACCGTTGCAGCGGCTCATCGACGAAGAAGGGTTTAAGCCCGGGTTTTGGTCGAGGTTGGAAATTAGGCTGCTGCATCGTCACCGGAGCACCGAAGTTCATCGAAGGTAGAGGAATAGGTGCGAGGTTGGTCGGCGAAGCTATGAACGAAGTTTCGGAGGTTCTAGTGGTCGGAGGCGACAAGTCGAGGTGGTTCTTGGGCGATGGTTTCTGTTCCAATTAGTCCACGTTTGCTCATTTTCAATTTAGTGTATATGTTGAAGATCAGGTGGTCGGAATCGAAGGTGGAAATGGTTGTCAATGTGCTGGAGGTAGCATCGGTTGTCGGATTTGCTCCGTTCATCGGTGCACGTGCACGAGGTTCTATGTGTCAGTGGTTTGGTAAGAAGGCAGTGCCTCGGGGGAAAGCTCGAGGAAATTATGAAGTGGCTCGAGTTTGGCTTCATGTCATTCGTAAGTATGCTTTATTAACAGTTTTAAAATTTAAACATAACAATTCTTTTTTAGAAAAAGAAAGTTCTCGGGTCTGGGCTCGGGTAGGTACTGGGTTGAACTCGGATATAATAACAGTTTTAAATTTAGACAAAAAGCAAGTTTTAAACTATTTCTTAAATTAGTTTCTTTAAATAATAGATGTTTTTAAATATTTGGGTTAAGAAAAGTTGTATGATTTATTTAACTTAAACTAATTAAGTTAATTCTTAAGTTATTTTAAACTTAAATTAAATGTGTAATTAAATAGTTAATTAAAGGGTAAAAATGTTTTTAATTTATATGCCAATGATAATTATTTCCAAGATTTATCAACTAATATTTTAATGATAATTTAGTAATTAATTAAGATAAAAGGTTTATCTTAAAAAAATTATTAAGGTCTTGGGTAATTAAAGATTAATTAAATTAAAGAAGTAACTAAAAAGAAATTAATTAATTAGTAATTAAGGATTAATTAATTAGTAATTAAGGATTAATTAATTAGTAATTAGAGGTTAATTAATTAATAATTAAAGGAATTAATTAATTAATAATTATAAGATAATTAATTAATGTAAGTAATTAAGGATGGTTAATTAATTTCATTAATTAATTGGATAATAAAAAAAGGTTTGTAATTAGTTAATGTTAATTAAGTAGAGTTTGGCGATTAATTCATAAATAATTAATTAATTAATTTTGAGTTAATTAAATTAATTATAGTTTTGGATTAATAAGTCTTTCTTATGGATGATAGATTGTATAGAACGTTTGGATTGATTAATAATTATAGTATGTTAATCTGTGATGTCTTGTGATATGCAATACTTTGGATATATCTGTGATAAATGTGAGTTATTTATCCGTGTTGAATGCTGTGTAAATATAATGTTCTGGATTATATTAAATTATTTACTTAAACAACTTGGCCTTTAAGACGACGTTTGGATTTCAATGAGACCGAGAACGGGTATTAAATTTGTTATTCGAAAACCACATTGATCCAAGTTAAACGATAGGTAGTGAAATCTCAAATGAAGATCGAGATGAAGTTTTAGAGTGCAAGGGCTATTTGTTGTTAACTCTGAGGGTGATTCCAAAACGAGTGTAACGGAGATAGTGCCTTCGGTTTCGTCGAACCCGGAACGAACTTGTATGGATGAATGCTATCAGACCATCGTCAATGGAGGACGATAAGAATTCCAAGATAAATAATCTAAAAGGTAATCGTAGCCTCAAGCCTCATCAACTGGGATGGATAAAATAAAGGAGGTGCACGCAAGACTAAGTGGGTAGCACCCAAGTAGGATAAGATTTTCCCCTGTCTAATGGTCCCTTTATTCGGCTGTTTGGGTGGTTGTTGGCCACAACCACGGAGTTGTCTTATTCGGACTATCCAGTAAGGGGTAGCTCCGGTTTTGTGTTGCAGGGGTTCAGGGTGGATCCTCGGTACAGAGATCCAGACCACGTACTGTGACGGGCGGTACCCAGTAGCCCTGCCATTGTATGGAATCCAATCTCTGATAAGTGCCTGTACGATTTTGATTGTGCCCAACTATGTTGGAACATGAGATGTAAGCATTCCAGCTATTTCCTACATTATATTGAACACCTTAGACACTAGTATAATATAACCAAATTTCCTATCTAATGATTTGGTTATTGTAAGGGAAAAACTTGTCCATGTTTATTTGCGGAGAGTCTTACGAGATACCTTTTATTTCAAAGGTTTTTCAAGTTAAACAACTTAACCGTTTACTCACACCAAACCCATGTCTAACCCGGAGTTTATTCTGTTTTTCTTAAACTCTTGGGTACTCAAATTTTTATGAGTAGCCAAGTGATCAGGTTTGCTCGACGAATTTTGGAAAAGCTTGGAGCAGGAGTCTTGGCGTATCTATATATATCTATTTCCGCTGTGTTGGTATCATTTTTCTGTTGTATTTTGGAATGTAATGATGGCCAGGTCTTCATGACCATCTACTGTGATGTGATAACAGTATTGACTCTAATGTGTAACGACTATGTAATAGCTATGTGATGTATTATATATTTCTGTTCGCGCTGTGAGATTCTGATGTTGTTTAGTTCTTTCTTTCTATCTGTTCTTTTTTTACCTATTTCTTTCTTAATAATGATACGACTTTCGAAATGAAAGGCGGGTCGTCACAAGATCCATTTAAGACCAAACACTCTCATAAGAAGAAGTGAAGGAGGAAATGAAGGATAGAACTTTGGGAAATAGGTCTACAATAATATTTAGCATCTTCATTCTTGGCGACGAGAAAAATATTTGCATAACTAGGTATTTATAGTCCTATACTCTATGTAGTTCATAAAAGATGTCAACTACTATGAATTACACAAAGAGCTAATATCATTTAAAGAAAATGTGGGCAAACCATCAACTCCTTGAGTTTTTCAAGTGGTCTATTCTTTAAGGGATTCCCATATTTCATGAATAATTTACCCATTTTCCAAACCATCTAGAAGGAGTTAAGAAGGGTAAATAAACTCCCAATAACACATAGCAAGAAGTTAATCTCTATTTAAGTTATTTATGATAGAGCAATGTGCACGTTCTAGGGACAATTATGTAACTTGATTATATAACTTAACTTTATAGGCCATAGAGAATCTTATTCAAAGTAAAAAAACTTTTGGTTTTATTTTCTCTTTATAATTAGGATGTAATTCATGTTTTGAATACATTAAAATATATGAATAGAAAATCCCTAAGAAAATATATAATCGAATACAGTTACAAATGTGTTCATAACTTTGGGTGTTGAGCATTGATGCATGTATAATTAATATTTTCCCTTAAATGTTATTATTTAAAATGTATTAAGAATATGATATAGATATTTTTATCGAGACTAGTGTACACAATGCTTTCTACATGATTGGTGGTGAATTACCCATAACTGTTGGGGGCACCAAGTGGTTACAGATGTGTATTTGTTGGTAACAATTACACAAACAACTCACCAAAATTCTTCTACAGGTTAAAAGTCAAATAGAAGATCTCACGTGATGATGCATCAGTCTTTTAATGTGAGAATACTAAGAATCGTAGTGTCTAAACTATACTTCAATTATGGTCAATCACACGACAGTGATGATCACGATAAGGCCATAGTTGGGTATAAGATGAACCACTTGAAATGAATATCCATTTAAGAGATGATCAATCTCCTTCAAATAGAAGTTTAATATCTTTCTAATTGGTAGTCAATTTAAAGTTTAAGTCTTTGTCCAAAGAAAATCAGTTAACCGATATTTGTAATAAAATTAAACCATAGACCTTAATATTTGACTTTGCAATTAAATACAGATACAAATATTATTATAGTTTTGACCGTTGATCGAGCTTTAGATATTAAAGTGATATAATGATGATGATGAGATTACATGCAATATATAGTAGCTATGTTGCCACTTTAAAAGATAAATTTGATTTTGCCAAATAATCTTTATGTATTTGAACTTGTGTCCACTATAATGCTTCAGCAAAGTCCTCATAAGCATTAGTCTTTAAATTTTTTAAATATTACCAAGGGGCATTGTTCACTTTGAGGAGTCGCAAAACTACAACTCTCGGCTTTCGATAGAAAATAATTTAATGAAATAATTGTAAAAGTTATAAATCAATATAATCTTTAGTTTAATTAAGTTAATATTTTGTTATTATTATTATGAATAGAGGGCCTAAATTAATTAATAATATATATATATATATATCTAGTATATATTTATTGAATACTCATTAGGCCAATAGAATAACTTATGTGTAACGATCAGCATTTTCGACACCCGAACCGACAACGATAAATCTATAGTATTTACATGCCAACCATCCAACTTCTGAAAAGACTAATTTTTAAGGTAAAATAAAATGAAAAAGAAATAAAACATGAAAAAAGAGAACACAATGTCAGAATCTCACAGCGGAACGATAACATATAATATCAAAAGACAAAACAAAACTGCCCCTCTAAGATACACAACATTTAGAGTTACAATTCTAAATACTATCATCAGCCTGGATAGTTGTAACAACCTGTCCTTAGAGATGTTGATATATACAATAGTAATGCAGCGGAAATAAAAATACTCGGTCGGTGAAACATCCAGCTCGTCTCCTCGAGCTCTAATGAATAACAACGAAAACCTTCCTTTCTCAAACTAATCGAAAGAGCACATGAAGAAATTAGGTAAAACAAAAACCATGTATCAGACATAAGTCTAGTATGTGAAACTCAAGAAATATATGGCCAACATATAACCGTACTTTGGAGACCGTACAGAATGCCATAACAGTTATTGCTTCAAATGAAACACATATCTAATAAGTGCATGAAGTGATATGATAGACAATATTTAGGGTGATGAATATAAATCATAAAATAGCTATGCCACTTCCATCTCAAGGCAACAATATTAGAAGTACATCTAAAACCGCTAAGGTATGTTCGCATAATGGATTTTCCATCGAGATCTCTTTGTCCAAGCCTAATCCAATCTCCTTCACAAGGATCAAAAACTACCTCCAAGCACCATATATCTTTAGATATAATATACTAATTAGGAGAAACATAGCTGGTCCACGATCAAAAACATAATCCTAAATATCATCACCCCCACATGCAACATCGATATGCATACTCAAGATTTGGAGTGATAATATCCTATCCTCGGTAAGCTAAACCATGGGAAATGAGGCCTGCTCCATTTTCTATCATTTCAGATGTCGAGGTTACGTTCAACATCTCTCGCATAAGTCTTCACCACTCAAAAAGGCTCGAATCCCCAAATGGATCCCAATATCTCAAATAGATCACGAATTACTGTATGGATTCGAGCATCTCAAATAGATCTCGAATCTTCACATAGATCCCTACATAAGTCCTTCAATGAATGATAATGCTAATCTCTACTTAAACATAATCATAGGATAGATAGTTCAATCCTGTAGCATTCCACTATACAAATGCTTCAAAAACATAGAACTAGTGTATCAGTTTTGAAGTGCTTTTTGATAAGTAAAACACTGACTGATCCCGATCTCTGCAAAACTAACTTGATGAATTTGAGATCAAGTGCGATAATCGACTAATCGACTAACAATTTCAAAATAGATGATCATATATGGAAACCAATTCTCGTATGCTTATCAAGTTTTCGTCCTTTCTTCTCACACTATCCCACAATCAAGAGTGAAGCCGGTAGGTTAGAGCATTATTGCTTCTATCCAAACTCAAGAATTAGTCTTAACTCTCTTAGATAGACAATCCTATTTCATCGGCTTTTAGTGCTAAATATATGATTAAATAATTTCCATAAATGAATAGACATACAAAGCACGATCAAGTCAGAAAAAGCATGATCAACTCGCACAGACGACTTCTAATCTCGTTTTTGTTTAATTAATACTTTTTACAAATTAAATTTCTTTTTGTTAGTTAAACTTTTTTATCTAATAAAACTCTATTTATCAATTACTACTATTCATTTTTACTCTTCCAATACTTCATAAAGTATTCATATGCGTATCTCAAATGGTATAAATGTACTCATAAATCATTAACAAGATTTCTTACTTTAAACCTTTACCTTTTCTATGTTTTTCCAAAATATTTCATATTTATAATTTCCTTCAAAATATCCATTTCAAGGACCTAGGTACTTTCTCAAATCCATTTAAAAAGGTTTAATAATAATGTTACTTAAACATTGTTGCTACAAATCCAAAACCATTTCTCTTATGCTTATCTTTAAAACATTCTTTTAAATATCTATTTTCATTCATAAGTATAGTAAAAAAAAGGTTAAAAAGATATGTTATTAACACATTGTCACAACAACCCAAAACCATTCCATACTTAAATTATCTTTATAGGTATTCTTTTAATGATCTAAGTTAATATTTGGTTAATTTCAGTATTTGACAAGTCAATTACCCAGTTCGAAAGATGATCTTTCATGGAAATCATGGTTTGTATACTTAACTTGCTTTTGACATTCTAACATATACTATCCCTTGTTCAAGAGTGAAGACAAGTAAAGTGAAGCATCAATTGCATATCAAAGCCTTGCCTAGACACTTCATTCTTGACTCTCATAGATAAATAAGTCTACCTTGTCGGATTTTAATGTTAAACATTAAGGACTTTCACAATTGAGTAAACAAACCAACCGATAAAAACACAGTTTTGACATTTCAGACTTAATTATTCCTTGATCACGAGGGAAGTTAGTAGGTTAGAGCTCAGTTGATCCTATCCCTACTCAACATCAATCATAACTCTCACAAATATATAAGTCTACTTTGTCGGTTTCTTGTGTTAAACAAAGTAAATACTTTTTTTAAACTTATATATAATAATTTAAAAATAGATTTTAAGTATCTCTATAAAATATTACTTGAAAATAACTGATTATAATTTCATGAAAAATAATAAAAACATGTTAATATTCTAAAACCTCTTTACTTTAAAAATTCATAAGTAATATTTTTTTACTTCAAAACAACTTTTCAAATACTGAAAAGAAAACATCTCTAAAATTATTAGGGGAAAATACCAAATTTAAATGTCCTTTTTAAACACTTAAAACCATAAGTAACTTACTACATCATTTATAAATGATGTTAAAAGTCCTTGTTAAAGAACAACGTAGAAAAGCACGATCTTTGCAACCAGTTTTAACCACTTAAACAAATAATTTAAGACCTGAAATTTTATAGTAAGTATTACCCTTAGGGTACTTCAAATCCATGGAAACAGACCCTACAGAATAATTCCCAATTCAATTAGAACAATTCTCGAAAAACATGGTATTTACTAAGGTGTTCGTTTAGCGGCATTTTTACTTCAACTTTAGCCTTTTGGTTTGACCAATTCCATAACCTTTTTAAGCTCTAATTTTTTCTAGTGATAAGTCCATATATAATAACTATCAGAAAGGTAAATAAATCTGTAAGAATGTCACTTAAATTAATTACCAAAATTTCTAAAATTAGGACATTTCGAAGTGCTCAAATGGCGACCTTCTTCTCATTATAACGTTTTGTGACTTTGTTTCACAAGTTAATGAATGATTTAAACTTCAATATTTTTCCAGTAGTATTTAAACTTGTAGTAATTATTAATAATGCAAAGAAGCCGTACAATGTCTCTTAACGTTGCCTTTGGAAATCTTCGACCACAAAACATTTTCTAAGTGCATCCATAGCGACCTTTTTGCTTCTAACTTTCACAACTTTAGTTCAAATTTATATAACTTTTCAACAAATTTATTTACTATCTCATACACCAAAATATGTGTAAATAAAAAAACAAATAATCGCAATTTAAGTTCATAACTTTTCCATTTGCACAAGTTAAAGTTAACGGATATCGAAAGGTACTTGTAGCGACTATTCCCACTTCAACACTTTCAAACATACTTCAAACAAACACACAAGCTAACCAAACAAGTAAACACAAATTCTAGTTCAAGTAACATGTTGTAGAAGGTAATAGAAGTGATGTTATATGATATAAAGTTGTCATTTGCTTTCTAAAGCAAGAGGGGTCAAAAGTTAATAATTTCACTTAGTTAATGTCACTTTAACTTCATATTTGCACACATACACACATATATGCACAACATATACATACAAGATAGTGAGATAACTCACCCAAATCGAAGCCTAAAACAAGCTAAAACACAAAAGAATCAGAGAACCACCTCCTACCATCACCAAGCTCCTAAAGATCCAACTTTTAGCACCAAAATCACAAAGCAACATCACCTCCTCCTTCCTTATGCTCACGGCCCATCGTGAATTCCCCAAGCTCTCCACTTTTCTGCCACTTTGACTTTAGATCTAAGATTCTTAAGATATTCTATAGTGGTGATGAAATATGATGGATTGTGGAGAAGATTTGAGCTAATTAGAGAAAGATTAGTGAAGACAAAAGTGAATTAGTGCCAATCACTTCTTCCATATTTATCCTTTTCAATATTTTCAAGCTCTTACATGTTTTCAAGTGTTTAGCCATGCCTTAGCCTTCCCTTTACATGCCCAAGGCTCCCCTATGTGCCTTACATTCTCCTTTGACTTTACAACTCATTTTTCCTTAGTAAATTGCCCTTTTGCCCCAACATACGAAATATCTTCTACGACAGCACGCATGAAATCATCAAATACTTTATTTTCCGTAAATGGAAAAACATTTTTATTTCATATTCTTGATTTTCTAAGAAAATAAGTGTATGAAAAAAATGTTTAAACAACTTCTAACAAGTAAAAATTCGTTTATCAATGAAACGATTTTCGGTTACATTTTCGATATTTCTTCAAAGTATATATTTGGGTAAATATTTTTCCAAAACAAGTTACCATCATTATTTATGATTAAAAAGGGAGTTGATAAGGTTATTATACCACTTTAATAACATTTAATTCAAGATTCAAATATTTAAATACGATGTGTTTGAAATTCCATGTCGTTGTAATATGTATAATGAATTTTATACACATATATTATTTTATTATTTTGATAAATAAATTTTTTTAAAACATTTTAAAGAAGGAAGGACTATGTATGTGTGGGTATGAACTAATTTATCGTATTTAATTATTTTAATGAGATAAGATCTCACTTATAACAGGTCATAACTTGAATTTAGTAAACATGTTGAATTGCATGTTGACGCTATAAATATTCCTCGAGGCATTATTCTAAATAGTAAATAATTTTGTTTTCTCTTCAAAATAAAATTATATATGAGTGATGGACTTTGCAACTCCACCATTGAGTTAAAGATCAGTTCTCTTAAGGCAACGTTGATGGTTCAAGGTTTATTCAGTTGGCAGGATTATTGAGGAATATTTTTAAAATTATCTTAACCAAAATACATTTATAGAATTGTTTTTAAATCAATTTGTTCTCAAAAAGGAAATATTATATAAAAAAGTGTATTTATTCTTTGCATGGTACTATGAATGTATCCGCACACAACATTAAATCTACATTGTTGCAAGAATGGTCATTGGAGGCGAGATGTGATTAGCATGGAGAGATATGAATTGGGGTAATTTTGATAGCATTTCAAAAGGAAAATAACAGTTACTCATTGATAATATACCCAAATTAGGGTTTGGACAATAATAGTTAGTCGCGTTAATAACAATATAACTTAAAGACCAAATCATCTTCAAACAGTTAACATGAAGTATGATTTAATGTCAACTAAATTATCCACGATAACATTATATAATAACTAGTTCATAATGAACTAAATAGGAAATTTTTGAAATTTTCCCTTTCAACTCTACTGCCAAAATGATCTAAAGGTGCGTAAGTATATTGATAGAGAAATCAAATAGTTTCATTTAGATCAGAATGCTGAGAAAGTAGTATTTGTACGAAAGAAATAGATGTTACTAAGATATTTCTAATACTATTAGCAAAAAAGATGATATTGGGATTGTCCCAATCGATGTACACAGACATCATCTTGAAAAGATTTAAGCAGACATATGAGATGGATTCCTTATACATTAGTAAATCAAAACCATCATATGTGATATGTTGTGTACCATACCAAAATTACTTATGCACTTAGTGCATTAAGTGAACATCAAATTAGATTTAAAAACATTAAATGAATGTTAAGAGTATTTTTGAGCATTTATGAAATACTAAAGACTTGTTTATGGAAATAGTAAACTCCTTACAAAAGAGCGTTGGACTCGAATTTCATAAAAGACGTCGAATATAGTAAGTTAGTCTTAAATTCATATTTAACTTTGATAAACTAGTTTTAATTTGGAAATTTGTCAAACTAGAGCTTGTGGAAGATTCAACTATAAAGGTAAACGCATAAAAGAAGTATATGTCTGTAAATTTATAAGAAAAGTTTGGTTCTTGCTGACAAGATTTCCAACCAATCTTGAAATTATGATTAAATAAAGATTTTTGCAAAGATAACTTACTATAAACATGGTTGAAAATGTAAATTGATTAATGATTAAGAGCGTTATAACTAGTGAGATAAAAGTAAATAACATAAGATGTAGAATGGTTTGATCTTAGCAAGGATCTACGTCCACTATCATTGGTGATATTATTACTTGGAGCTTTTGGTTACAAGAGAAATATTATTGGCTATTACAAGAGCATTGAGTTAGCAAAAGTATATGTTTTGAGAGAAGAAATTTGATCCTTGTATAAGTTTATGAAATGTCTTATTTTTAGTTAAAGAGATCATGACTTAAAGGGAAAATCGGTGCCTCAAGTAGTAAGTGTCTTTTGATCATTGATTGAGGTCTACGGTCTAGATGTTGGCTAGCTCAAATGCCATGTGAAGAGAGTGGTTTGGATGCATATTAGCTGACGAGTCGTATAATTGCACAATTATTTCAAAAGAGCATCATTGAATGGTTGTTGTATAGTGGTGCTTTTCCCGAGTAGGCAATAAAGTACAAATAGTGGTTGCTATATGGTAATACTTCAAATGAATGGTTTCATCATATCTCTTTTTTAAGGGAGCATTAAGGTTTCGCTGCCTCTTTTCATAAGGGTAACCATAGTTTTTCCATAAATCTGTTGAGTTGCGACAGAATGGAGTGAACAATAAGGCTAGTAGTCAAGACATCTATAGTGAACCGAGAGGAACATAGACAGAGCTGTAGATTGTCAAAGGGTCTCGAGAGATGATGTTCCCTTACTTCGACTTAGCCACTGAGCGATGGGGTGGGAAGATATTGCTCGCGAGGCACAAAGCTCTTCATTTGAACTAATAGATGTGACGAATAAGGTTCTAGATTTTCAGAAACCAAGACAAACAACTTTTGTGGTTGGGATGTTGAGGGTGAACATGACATCAGGCTACAAATTATATTAATAAACAAGTGTTATGTGGGCCTATGTTGTTGCGCGTTGACCATATTAGCCCGTTTATACTTTGCTAGGAAAACGAGCAATGGTTTCCACCACTAAGAATCTAGTAATTTACAAGACAACAATGGTGCAATATATAATGGAATAAGAACCGACATGTCAATAAGAAATCAAGATATGTTCTTTGTAATTACCACATGATAAAACAATTTATAGAATATTATCAAAACAGTTACAAAAAATGATAATATTATAGAGCCACTTACCAAGACCTTCCCTAATTTTTCAAGGAAAAATGATCAAGAGCATGGTTATGAGTCACCATAATTGGCCTTAAGCATAAATATTAGACAGATAGAGTTAACAATGTGCATGGAGGCAAGCAATTTGATTATATAACATCTCTTATCACAAATGCTGTTCAAAAATGAAGTTTTTTAGTTTGTGTTATATCGTATATATTGTTATATACATGTATAATTAATGTTTTAAATACACTAAATATATGCAAATAAAATGTTTAGGAAAAAATTTAATCAATTATAGTTATAAATGCATTCGTAACCATGGGTATTGAACCACATATAATAAATATCTTTCCACGGATGTTCCAAATAATAATGGAAGATGAAAGCTCATAACCGTTGTTTGCACCAAAAGTTGGCACAAATAGAAAATAAATTGAAAGTGGAGAAATAAAATGAGGAATTAAACTCAAAACGGAGAGGAACAAGCATAAAACAAAAACACACAAATTTATAGTGGTCCAGCTTTGGTTAATCACTTAGTTTTTTTAGTACAGGGGTATCGAATCAGAATCGGTCCTCAACTACAATAGAGTTCTAGTAAAACAGCAGGCTAAAAAACCTTCAAATGAATAATGAACTCTGTATTTATAGAGGTAGATGACCTAATATCTTCCTCAAATTAGTCGAAAAAAAATCTCAAGATGTAGATGGGGTCACCCAAAAAGTTTCACGGCCCAATTACCAATATTAGGCGATCAGCATTGATCGGTCTTAGAGGGCATGTGGCATCGTGCGATCGATCTGGTGGGTCCCCCTACATGTTAGCCTCTTTCTTTCAAAATTGTTTGCATAGTTATCTTCATGCTTTTAGAGATATTGATCAATTCCCCTTGAGTTGAATTACCGGTTTGTGTTGTTCATTGTCATATTGATACGATATAATCCCCTGCACAGGGGATAGTTATCGATCCCCTGCCTAAGGAAGGCATTAACCTATACTTAAAATATTCCGGAGATGTACCGCTATCTGTTCTTAATCTCTAGACTTCATGGTCACCTCTCTAGGCTACTTAACTTGTCTATCATCGAGTCGTATTTGTCCAATCAGTCTAGAAATAGCTGGATCAAAAGGTCGGATAAAACTTGCCCCCGAAAGTATATCTTGGTTTAGACATGACGTGCTTTGAATTGAAGCTAGTTAGAGTTGTCAAAAAGGATTCCATTCGTTTTTCTAAATAGTCAAAATCCTTTCATTGAATTTTCTTTCCGAAGAGTTATATCTCTCTCTGTTTGTTGCAATGCTTGGTCGACATTAGTCAGTATAAATCCATAATGTCATCCCCATTCTTTATACATGCAAGGTTCCATTGAGCTTGTTGATCCAGTTAGTAGGTCTCGATTACTTGAACCGTTCTTCTTTCTTAGGAGTTCTCAGGTAATATTTTAATATCTATCGATTCAAGAATCAAATGTTGGGTGTGCGCACACATTCGCACGTTCACGTACACACCATGATAATCGGCTCCTGAACACGTTCGTATGCCTGTGGATCATCCCAATTTCCCATTGTTCAAATAAAATTGCATTGCTATTTTTTATTCATTTTTTTCTCCTTTTTAAAAAAATAGGGGTTCAATACCAATCCCCTAGGCAGGAGGATCGGTGTCGTCCCTTTGTTTGCAAATACTTAGCCGCTTTGGGCTTTTAGGAAGCAAGCTGCATCCATATATAAGCTAATGCACTTGGTTCAGTCTCCTTCACTTGCTCCATTCACTACCAAACCAGACTCTATCATTTTCTATCATTATTGATGAGCTCAAGTTTAAGAAATCCAACAATCCCTTTAATCTCTTTATAGATTCAGTCCTTCCCCATCCTTTACGACCTTTTCCATTACCTTTAGTCGAATCCAAACACCCTACCTTTATCTATATAACCCCAAATCATCCATAGCCGAATTTTCAATTTCTGGCCAACTTGGGTTATAGGTCTTCAATTTCAAATCGAATTGCATCTTAGCATAAAGGTGGGTTCAATTTAAGGTATATACGAGTTGGTGGCAATAGAGAAGATGAGGCGATTTAGGTGACTCATGTTTATGGTCGTGGATAATCAGATCGACGTTGGTTTATTAATAACATGGAGAAGACGAAATGGTGTGGTGTGGATGAGATCAATGGTGGATTGGAGAAGATGAGGGGGAGCGACATTCATGTTGGGATCGGTTATGGCAAATAGGGTTTGAGATTGCACAATGTAGTGCTACGTAGGTGTTGGATCAGGTACGATCCCTTTGCCTATGGGTACTGTAACGTCCCTTATTTAGAGGCCCAAATCTAACAGCTACGGATGATGCAGTCATCTATAGTTATTAATTCTCGACGACCAAATACAGTAATGTTAGATACATTGATATAACAGAAATACATGGAAATGGAAGACTTTTGAAATCAACAAACAACTTCTCATTCCATTTCAAAATATTTCAAATTCATTACATAATCAAAATACAAGAACCATGTTCTAAGAAAATATATTTATTACAACATCCGCCAAGAGCGACATACGAAGATGCTCCCTTGGATGATCGAAGAATATATAAGCAATTAAAATAATTGCCTTTACAACAACAGCACAGCAGAATCAAAATAAAAAAGAACTCTAGATATCTATCATGCCTCCTATACGTCTCGGGAAGCTTATTCGTCTAAAGGGGTACCTGAAAACCTCAATTCTCAAACTACTCAAAATCAATCGAGTACCTAAGAGTTTAAGGGGAAAACATAAACTTTGAGTCGGACATAAAGCCTGGAATGAATAATAATCTACTATATCAAACAATATAGATAACTAGTGAGACCACGTCGCTTATCGTAATGGATTTTCCCCTCACTAATATCCTAAAACCTTTATAAAACCATATACTATGCTCCTGCATCCACAATGGTTAGAACATAACAGTTCAATATATTATCATGATATGTAAAACAAGTGAATCAATTCTGGATTCCCATCCCCTTTCATTTGACTATCAGTCTCAATTATACTTTCTAGGGTTACTAATAACCTATTTGTTTACATAGGCTAACTAATATCACGTTAAATGTTTATGCACTCTCTGTCCTATTGCATATTATTCGATGGCCCCTGCCAATATCATCATAATTTCATGGGCTCTCCTTGAGCCTATTGGTAACTCCAATAACTTCTCTCTTATCCTAGTTTTCATGGGTTGACTAAGAACCTATTGACTTTATCAATATCTTAATCCGGATATAGTTTGCATGGGTTCACTACAAATTTGTTGGCCCTGCAAATATCTTAATCTAATCATCGTTTTCATGGGCTTATACGAACCTATTGGTCGTTGCCAATCTCTCAATATAATCATAGTTTTTATGAGTTTACTATGAACCTATTGGCCCCTGCCAATATCTCAATGTAATCATAGTTTTTATAGGTACACTATAAATATATTGGCCCCTTCCAATATCTTCTTTTAATATTTTAGCATCCTTTACTCTCGTCTTCCTGACCTCCTCGACGCAATTCTACACATCCAGGAGTTAATTTAATATATATTCACTACTGGATCAACCTAACTGGTTATTCTGCTTTTTCCTAAATTATTGTTATGGGTCCACCACAATGTGAATATATTCAAGTACATTTATAAAGAAGCAAACATAATAATACCAACCTCTGTGGTTTAATATCCTTGAAATCATTTTATATAAAACTTGGGTAATCCCATTAACCCACAAACAAGGAAAACTTCTTCAAAACTCCATTTCAAGATACTTTATTTATGCCATGGTTTTCCTTTAAAATGAGGTTGGGCTATTTTCTTTGAAAACTAAGGCCTTCGAAACCTTATAACGTCACTTTCGAAGCCTTTGGATAACCTCCATCAAAAGCATTGAAAACATCATTTCGAACGTATCAATACGTTCCTTAATAATCCTTCCAAACATTGCTTCGAAGCCAGTGAAAGTAACACTTTCGAAACAATTGGGTTTGCCTTTAAAGCATCTTTTGGGTCAAAACGAATATGTATACGAAAGTATCTCTTTCAAAACCTTTATTGAAATTTTTTGGTGAAAAATTTGATGGCATCAGAACCATCCATTCGAAAGCTCAAAACCTTTAAGAAAAACTTTGAAGGATATCATCGAAACCCCATTTCGGAGCCACTGCCTTCAAACCATTGAACCCTTTTGAAAGCATTTTAAGGGAGTAACTTGGTATAAATTTAAAACAGAAAACTACCCTTCTAAAGCAATGATGCCTTCAATATGCACGAAAGGTAAAAGAACGACAGCAGGGTTTCCACTAGGTCGAGACCATCATTTTCGAAAGCATTCATTTATAAACAAAGGGACTCATTCGAAAGCTCGATTTTTAAACAAAGAAAGGAGGCAATAGGTTCGAAAGCAATAAGGTATCAACTTGGTCGAAAGCACCCTTCAAAAAAAACAAGGCAGGCGCATAACTTTCTAAAGTAAACAGTGGTTTCGACTCCATCGAAAGCAATGCTTTCGACACCCTACCTTCCGCCCTTCACCAATTCAGTTCATATTAATCTCATTGATAACATGTGTATTGGTTTTGGATTTCAACTAAGTCGAGGCGGAGGCATTGGTGTCGAGAGGCGCTTATAGAGGAGGCGGAACCAACTTTCCTTGGCAAGGCTAAATTAATGCTATCTTTAGTAATGACTTTATAACAACCTGCCTATTTGTAATCCTTTGATTGGTTGCCTTCAAATTTCTTCAAATTCTTTACAAAATAACCGCCGCTTATTATTAGATCTAAATCAAGGAAATTTTAACAATTTAGCCCTTCCATTAAGCAGAACCAAAATTGCATTTAAATCTTTTTTTAAATAATTTATTTTCCAAAGTAAATCTCTTAGGAAAAATCCTCAAAAATTACAAAAATTTCACTTTCATCATGCTTTCAAACATATCAAAATTTCAAACCTAAATTCTTTCTGAAATTATCGAAATAAAATTTTACCCCAATTTTATCATATTTTCCTATGAAAATTCGTATTAAATTTTCCCTAGCTTGGAAAATTATAAAATTGAGACTTATCTCCAAATCATTTTTTAAAGAACATATAATTTTTCCATGCATTAGAAAATCATTTACAATCGGTTTTTCCCTAAAACTGTATAAATCCTTTTTTAAATATTTTGACTTAAATCAAACATATTATAATTCAAGCGTATCATCATCAAAAACATCATAAAAACGATTTTAATCTTGAATCCAAAAACATATGATCGCAAAACAAAATAGAGATGGTATAAATTATTATTCACCTTGAATATGATAAGGACTTTGAGATTTGTTATTGATCAAGTCCTCTAGCTTTAATTCCTTGCTTGAATTTATTTTTCCATTTTTCTTCTTTTTAATGGCCGGCTTTGCTTAGATTTATGTTTGTAATGTTTTTGAGAAGTGATAATGAACATGCATATGAAAAAATGTGTTGGTTGCAAGAGGCATCTATTCCTAATAAGCCTCTTATGTAAATTAATTAACATGTAAAACCATTATAGTCCCATTTAATTAGTTAAGCACGGCCTTCTTCTCATTTATTCAAATCTCAATCCCCTTATCATTCTAATTCTTACATTATTCTACTAAATTTATCTAATTAAATCTCCTGAATAATGTTATCAAATATTAGGGATGTTATAGGTTCCCTTCTTAAATAATTTCGTCCTCAAAATTGAGTAAGGACCAAGTACTAAACATAGAAATCATCTGTAATAATTCCTAACAACCATACTAGCCTACCTAACTAGCAACTATCTATATAAATCTAATGTAGACATACCTTCAAAGAAGATTAGTATAAGCATCTCTAATTATATCTTTTGTCTCCCAAGTACAGTCCTGCTCGTTGTCACTATACTGAACTTTCATCAACCTGGCTCTCTTGTTCCTTAATTTTTTTCTCATCTCTCGCTACAACCCAAACTGGTTGTCTGACAAAAGTCAAATTAGGCTCTACTATCTAGTCTTCCAACCCTGACAGAGGAATAGTTGTCTCTGGATCATGCGCATACTTGCGAAGATGAGACACGTGACATACATTATGGACACCTGCTATGCTGCTCAGCAACGCTACTCAGTATGCGAGCCTTTCAATTTTCTCTATAATGTGGATAGACCAACATATCTCAGGGACAACTTCCCTGACTTTCCAAATCTTGCCACACCCTTCATCGGCGATACCTTAAAGAAAACTCTATCTCTAACTGAGTATTATAGGTCTTTACGCCTCTTATCTGCATAACTTTTCTATCTGGACTGAGATACTTTCACCATTTCTCGGATTAACTCAATTTTCTCTGTCGTCTCTCTAACCAGATCTAGACCAAAGACTAATCTATCCCTATTCTCAACATGTTGGTGATTTGCATGGCCTTCCGTACAAAGCTTTAAAAGGCGCTATTCCTGTATTAATATGATAATTATTATTATTAGAAAACTCGACTAATTGTAGGTGATCTCTCCAAGATCAACCAAAGTCCAATAAATAAGCTCTCAATAATCCCCAAGTACCTTATTGATTCTCTTTGTCTACTCATCCATCTAAAGGTGATATGCATTACTCATCTTGAGCTTAGTGCCTAGCACATCCTGTCTTCCAAAATTTGCTAGTAAACAAAGCATCTCTATCGTTGACTGTACTACTAGAAACACCATGTAGTCTAACTATGTTCTTCCATCCTGGTTGACATAATTGGAATGAAATGGGTACTCTTTGTCAACCTGTCTGCTTGACCCATATACGTTCATTTACCTTATTTGACCTTGGCAACCCATCAATAAAATCAATGGATATCGAATCCCATTTCCAAACTGGAATCCCTATAGGTTGAAGAAATCCACTCGACTTCTGATGTTCGATTTTTCTTGTTGACAGTTTGCACACTGTCTAACCCACAAGTCAACATCTCTTTATATCTTGATACATCTTGGTCCCTCTAGGATTAATCATAAACTCGGGCAGATGACGTTCTCCAAGAACTCCTTTCCTTAAGTCCTCGACATTTGGAACACACAACCATCCCTTCCTTTTCAACCATATTCTTTGGTCAAGGCTAAACTATTTTAGATCATTGATCTTGGTCCACCTTAAGCCTTCTAATCTTCTCGGCTAATACTAGATCCTCTTTCTGAAGCAATCCTCTCGATTAACACTGTTCGAACTTCCGAAAAGGCCAACATGGCAGTACTCTGACTAGAACTATTAGCTGATCTTAACTGCGTACTACGAGTAGTCAAAGATTCTAGATCATTCCATTTTTCCAACATAGCTAACAACATATTCTGATATCTTCTTCTAATAGCATTTGCTAACTTATTTCCTCTTCCAGGAGTATACTCTATACAAAAATCATCAGCAACTAAAAACTCCAGTCACTTCCTTTGTCTCATATTCTACTCTTTCTAAGAGAATAAGTATTTTAAAGACTTATGATTTATGTATAGTTCAAATATCTTCACTAAGAGATAATACCTCCAAATCTTCACTGTGAAGATCACCGCAGCTAACCCTAAATCATGAGTAGGATATCTCACTTCATGCGGTCTATGCTGTCGTGAAGCATATGTAATCACTTTACTCTTTTGCATCAACAAAACTCCTTATCCAGTCCCACATGCATCAGTATACACAACCAATCCTTGGTTTCCATCTGGAACTACTAACATAGTGCATTGGTTAACAAATGCTTTAACTTAAGGAATGTTTCCTCACATTTGTCGACTAAACAAATTTCACCTCCTTCCGGGTTAGCTTATTCAAAGGCGTTGTTATCCACGAGAAATCCTTGATGAATCTCAAGTAATAGCCAGCAAGTCCAAGAAAGCTTCTAATCTCATTCACTGTCCCTAGTCTCTTCTAATTATCAATGGCTTCGATCTTATTGGGATTGACTAACAAGCCCTTTTTTGATATTGCGTGACCAAGTAACTTAACTTTTTTCTTTCAAAACTGACACTTGGAAAACTACAACTTCAGCAGATGCTGCCTCAACGTCTCAAGCACAATTCTGGAATGACCCTCATGCACTCTTTCATCCTTAGAGTATACTAAAATTTCATCTATAAACACCATCATAAACCCATCCAAGTGCCATCGAAAAACTCGGTTCATCAAATCCACAAAGAAAGCAGGTGCATTAGTTAACCTGAATGGCATTACTAACCACTCATACGAACCATACCTAGTTCAAAATGTGATCAATGTAATACTGTCATCTACCACTCTTAACTGGTGGAAACCCATCGCCAAATCTAATTGGTAAAACACTCTAGTTCCACTCAACCGATCAAACAGATCATCAATTCTTAGAAAAGGTTACTTATTCTTAATCATCTTCCTATTCAACGTACGATAGTCGATGCACATCCTAACCGACCCATCTGACTTCTTCATGAATACAACGGCTGCTCCCCAAGGAAACTACTTGGTTTAATAAAAGTCTTTCCTTCTAGTTCCACTCACTGCACCTTCAATTCCTTCATTTCAATCGGTGCAGCCTGCTAGGTGGTCTACTAACAGGTTCAGTCCTGACACAAGATCTATCTGAAACTCAATAGCTCGTTTCGGTGTTAGTCCTGTAACCGTCTCAAAGACATCTGCAAAATCTCTTGCTACTCGAACCTGACTTAACTCTTCTTCCACTTCCATAGCACTTAACAAAGCATAAGTACTCCGATCAGAATTCTCTATTGAGAATATGATTCCATTGTGACTATCATGGTGTCTTAGTGATATCCCCCCATCCTGGCAAAATATTCTAGCCTCATACTTACTTAACCAATCCATACCCAAAATGACTCTAAAATCTACGAAATCAAAAACATACAGACTGCTTGGAAACTTATGACCTAACAAATTAAATTCTAGCCGGGAACATCTCATCCCAGAATTACATACCCTCCTACTGGATTTGGAACCCTTAAGGAAGTATCAAGGTATGTGGGTTCTATGCAAAACCTATCAACCAAACACTGGGATATAAATGAATGTGATGCACTGGTATCAAATAATATCCTTACCAGTATACTCCAAATCAAAACATAACTTCCATCACAGTCTTCCCGTTTTCAACTGTAGTTGGCCTAGAAGACGATGGTCAGACGACAAAAACCTTTCCCTTGTCCGCCCTAACCTATTCTGGTCACTAGTTCTTATAATGCCCAACTTGGTCACAGTTGAAGCACTTCACACTTTTCTTATCCACAGCCATATTTTCCCTATCTAACCGTCACTCATTTGCAAAATGACCCTTCTTGTCACACTTAAAGCAAACTAAATCAACATTTTCCTTCTTGGCATCATCTCTCTTCTAGGCTTCTTTCTTCTTAAAGAATTTTCTTCTCTTTCCCTGAGAACTTTGGATCTCAACCGGCTTATCTCTAGCACAAATAGCAAGCATCTCCTCATGGCGGATTGCCATCTCCATAATTAAATTACTAGGAACACAGAGATGTGGCAGGGTCACCCTAGCAAACTCGGGCCTCAGTCCATTAATGAGCTTCTCATTTCTCCTGATGATGGTGTCTATAGTATTATATCCATAACAGGAAAACTCATCAACTTAGCAGCATACTCAACAACCAAGATCTCTCCCTACTTCAGATTCAAAAACTTCCTTAACAACGCTGATTTAGCAAACATAGATATAAATCTTTATTCAAATCTCCTTCGAAAATCAGCGCACGTCAACTACTCCTTCGGAACTTCGACAATAAAATTGTTCCACCAATGAAGTGCTGACCCTTACAACTGCCTAGAGGCCAACCTTCTCTTCTGCTCATCATTTAAACCTAGATTAGTAAATATTCTCTCGTAATGCAACAGCCAATTCTCTACCTCTATGGCATTCTCCATCCCTATAAATGGCTTCCCACTAAGACTGGTGTAATCTTTCCTCAGCTTAGCATAAATATTCCTAATTGGAGCCACTGGATTTGCTCATCCAACATTACCAGCAAATCCAAAAGCAGCTCCTATTTGCATCATATTGGCGAAGAAATGATACATCGCCCCCATATCCACTTGTGGATTTCCAACACCCTTATTGGCATCGGCATTTTGGTTAGCATTAGCCTGTTGACCTTTGTTCCTCCTAGTATTAGGTCAAACATTTTCGTTGGTTGTGTTGATTCCTCCACCGAGATTTCCTCTTCCATTTCCTGCCTTCATATATTCTTTCTCATAAATCTACATACGAGCCTTAGTAAGATACAGAAGAACGGCCTATGAGAGAGGGGAATATGTACATATGCACATATATATATATCAAATACAAGTATGTTACTATTGCGTTAACCCCGACCCTGATCTAATTTTCCGATTCATTAGATTATGTTTGAAAATCTTTTAGGTTTAAGTTCCTTTTAAGTTTCATAAACCACGCTCCGATACCAACTTGTAACATCCCCCACTTGGAGGCCCAAAACTAATGGCTCTGGATACTGCAGTCATCCATAGTTATTAAACTTCGGTGACCAAATATGGTGAATTTAGATATATTGATATAACAAAAACACATGGATATGAAAAAAAATTTAAGTCGACAAACAGCTTTCTCATTCCATTTCAAAATATTTCAGATTCATTAAATAATCCCAATATGAGAACCACGTTTGGAGAAAATATATTTATTACAACATACGCCAAGAGCGACATACGAAGACGCCACTTGGAAGATCAAAGAATATATAAGTAATTGAACAACAATGCATTTACAATAACAACACAACAGAATCAAAATAAAAGAAAACTCTAAATATCTATCATGCCTCATGTATTCCTCTGGGAGCACATTTGTGTAAAGAGGCATCTGAAAACCTCAACCCTCAAACTACTCAAAATCAATTGAGTACTCAAGAGTTTAAGGGGAAAATATAAACTTCAAGTCAGACATAAAGCCTGGCATGAATAATAATGTACCATCTCAAACCATATAGATATCTAGAGAGATCACGCCGCTTAGTGGAGTGGATTTTCCCCTCACTAGTGCCCAAAAACCTTAAAACCATGTATTGTGCTCGTGCGTCCACAATGGTTAAAACATAATAGTTCAAAATATTATGATGATATGGAAAACAAGTGAATCAATTCTGGATTACTTATCTCCAGTCATTCTGACAACCTATCCCAATTGTAGTTTCTATGGTTACTAATAACCTGTTAAATGTTTATCGACTCCTTGTCTTATTTCATAGTTTTCATAGGATCACTAAGAACTTATTATCCCCTGCCAATATCATCGTTGTTTCATGGATTCTCGCTGAACCTATTGGTAGCTCCAATAACTTCACTCATATCCTAGTTTTCATGGGTTGACTAAGAACCAATTGACTTCTATCAATATCTTAATCCAGATATAGTTTTCATGTGTTCACTACAAGCCTATTGGCCCCTGCCAATATCTCGATCTAATCATAAATTTTATGGGCTTACTATGAACCTATCTTCCTGACATCTTTGTTTATACATAGTTTTCATGGGCTTACTATGAACCCATTGGCCCTGCTAATATCTCAATATAATCATAATTTTCATAGGTTTACTGTGAACCCATTGGTCCCTGCCAATACCTTCTTCTAATATTTTAGCATCCTTTACTCTGGTCTTCCATACCTTCTACATGCAATTCTACTCATTCAGGAGTTAATATAATTTGTATATACTACTGGGTCAACTAAACTATTTATTCTGCCTTCCCCCAAATTATAGTTATAGGTCCATTACAATGTGAATATATTCAAAAACATATATGAAGAAGCAAACATAATTGTACCAACCCCTGTTGTTTAATATCCTTGAAATCACTTTATATAAAACTTGGTTAATCCCTTTAACCCATTAATTAAGGAAAACTTCTTTAAAACTCCATTTCAAAATACTTTACTTATGCCACGGTTTTCCTCTAAAACGAGATTGGGTTATTTTCTTTGAAAACTTAGGCCTTCAAAACCTTAAAACATCACTTTCAAAACCCCTACATAACCTCCTTCGAAAGCATTGAAAACTTCGTCTTAAAACAAAAAATACGTATCCTTTTCGGAGCTTATTAAATTATCTCTTTTGAAACCAAATATATGTTTCGAATGTGTCATTTAGTAATACGTAACTTAATAATCTTTAGAACATAGCTTTGAAACCTATGAAAATAACTCTTTTGAAACCATTGGGTTTTCCTTTAAAACATCTTTCGGGTCAAAGTGAATATGTATACGAAAGCATCTCTTTCGAAACCTTTAATAAAAAAAATTGAGAAAACTTTGATGGCATCAGAATCCATTCGAAAGCTCAAAACCTTTGATAAAAACTTTGAAGGATAGCAATGAAACTCCCTTTTGAAGCCATTGCCTTCAAACCCTTGAACCTTTCGAAAGAATACTTATGGAGTGACTTAGTATAAGTTAAAACAAAAGACTACCCTTCGAAAGTATTAATGAATTTAATATATTCGAAGGGTAAAAGAATGGCAGTAGGGCGTCGACTAGGTCGGGATCATCATTTTCGAAAGCATTCCTTTATAAATAAAGGGTCTCATTCGAAAGCTCTATTTTTAAACAAAGAAACGTGGCAACAGGTTCGAAAGCAACTTGGTATCGACTCATTCGAAAGCACCTTTCAAAAAAAACAAGGTAGGCGCGTATCTTTTAAAAATAAACAATGGTTCCGACCCTATCGAAAGCAATGCTTTCGACACCCTTCCTTCTGCCCTTCACCAATCAACTTCGTAGCAATCTCATTGATACCATGAGTATTGGTTTAGGCATTAGGCTTTCGACTGAGTTGAGGTAGAGGAATTATAGTCGAAAGGTACTTATAAAGGAGGCGGAACCAACTTTTCTGGATAAGGATGAATTAATGCTATCTTTAGTAATGACTTTAGAACAACCTGCCTATTTCTAATCCTTCGATTGGTTGCCTTAAAACTTTTTCAAATTGTTGACAAAATAACTATCGCTTGTTATTAGATCTAAATCAATATAATTTTAACAAATAAGCCCTTCCATTGAGCAAAACCAAAATTGCACTTAAATCCTTCTTCTAAAATATTTTATTTTCCAAAGTAAATCTCTTAAGAAAAATACCAAAAATTAAAAAAATTCACTTTCATCGTGTTATCAAACATATCAAAATGTCAGACCAAAATTCTTCTTGAAATTATCGAAATAAATTTTTAACCCGATTTTATCATATTTTCCTTTAAAAATTCATATTAAATTTTCCAAAGCTTGGAAAATTACAAAAATTGAGACCCGTCTCCAAAATCATATTTTACAGAACATACAATTTTTCCATGGCATTAAAAAAATCATTTATAATCGATTTTGCCCTAAATCCATATAAATATTTATTTAAATATATTGATTTAAATCAAACATATTATAATTTAAGCATATCATCATCTAAAACATCGTAAAAACGAATTTAATATCAAATTTGAAAACATATGATCATAAAACAAAATAGAAATGGTGTAAATTATTATTCACTTTGAATATGGTAAGGACTTTGAGATTTATTGTAGAGTAAATCACCTAGCTTTAATTCCTTAGCTTGATTTGATTTTTCCCCTTTTTCTTCTTTGTAATGGATGGTCTTGGTTAGATTCACATTTGCTATGTTTTTTAGAAATGAAAATGAATGTTTATATGATAGGATGTGTGGGTTATAGGAGGCGACTATTCCTAATAAGCCTCTTATGTAAATTAATTAACATGTAAAACCATTATATGCCCATTTAATTTCTTAAGCATAGCCTTCTTATCATTTATTTAAATCTCAATCTCCTTATCATTCTAATTATTACATTATTCTGTTTAATTTATCTAATTAAATCTCCTAAATAATGTTATTAAAAATTAGGATTTTACGGGGACTTAGTCATTTTTTGCACACTTGAACATTGATACTTGCATATGAAACCAAAGGAACTTGAACATAAACACGAACATTTAACTTGAGGTGGAACATGACTTGGAGACTTGCATATGACCTTGGATTTGCATTCGAACACATATGACTTGAACATTGGAACTTAAAGTCGCACACTTGTAAAGATGACTTGAACTTGAATATCCATAACATATGGCCTTGAATGCGAATACCATACTCCAATAAGCCGACAATTGATCTTATATGGAATATAACCATTGACAAAAGCCTGTTGGGATGATCAGCTATGACGGTCACTCCAATCGAATCCCAGAGTCGTGTCATAGTTGTCGGTTTAATTCTGAATTGTTTATCACTGTTATGCACAACACCGCACCACACTGCACTAGTTTACACTTTACATAGAGGGAACATGTTTGTTTTCCTAACAATGGCTATTGACTAAGTTTGATAGCTATGAGTTCCAGACGCTTGGAGCATTTAGCTACTATGATTACAGAGAAAACTGCTTCACATCACGATTTTGATGCTAAATCAAGCTTTGCAACAATATCTCCTCGATACACTCCGGGCCGTCAATCAGGACAACCCAAAAATTCTCACCAGGCTCCTGACATCCAATAGGTCTAGAAGCAAAAATAAGCTGGCCCCTAACACTTTAGAAGATGCCATATTTTTAAATGATTAAGAAGACTTTGTGGCTTTAAGGATCGACGTGGCTTCTCTTCGCAGACTTTGCATCAAACACAAGATACTGTATAAGGATATATGAGTCCTGACACGCAATGATGGAGCTCACTCACCTCCAGAAGGGTATAACGCTTGTAATATATATATGTGCTGGATAGATTGAGTTCCACCTTTTAATCCTTTAATTAGAAAGATGTTTCATTATTTAAGACTTGCTCCAGCCTAGTTGCATCCAAATAGAATGCATTATTGCATTGTACATATATGACATTTCTCAAGTTCTTATATCGCGAACCGACTCTAGAGGATATGAGATTCATTTTCAATTTTGAGCAATGAAAGAGGAGACTCTTGTATACTTTATTGGAATCAATTGGTAATTTCCAAGTCTTAACCAGTGCTTGGAATAAGCTGAGTGCTTTTAATAATGAATTATTTTTCGGGCACTGTCTATTTGGTTTCGCAGCACAATGGCCGGAAGGATGTAAATGCCATCTCAAACTTCATCTTTGGTGCTTTTATTCAAGTTGCACCTTGAATTAAGCAATTCTTTGAATCTTGCAGGTAGCTATCCACGTCCCATCGATGATAGGTGTCTAGAAGAGGTCTTTGAGCTCAAGAATATACCACCAGAAGATAGAGATGTTAGATCCATTATTACCGAGGAGTGTCTCTTTACCTTTGGCTTGCTAGAAGAGGGTCGTAGCACCGGGTTAACAGGGAATCCTGATGAGGAAGTGAGTGGAAGAAGATGCACTAATTAGCATAGAGGTGGCAATGTAAATCCCATCGTGCCTTTAGTTAAGGAGGCTCAGGATGATTTTGAAGAAGTGGTGATGCTAACTAGCCTAGCCATGATGGTGTAGTTTTAAAATTTGAGCATGTTGTCGGGTCCTCTCATGACATGCAGCTCCTTGACTTAAAGGAGAGAAAAAGAAAGAGGCCCATTTACAAGCTTTAAATAGGACAAGTCGCCAACCACCCAAACCAGCCACCACCGCGGTAGATCAATCTGCTTGCTTCCAGAAATTTATTCAAGGGATTGTCGAACATCATGGTAAAAGAAGATAAGAGTTATGAATTTGCTAACATGAGCCATGGGAAGGGGGTCGGATTCTAGTATCCGAATTAGTGCTGACATTCCTCCCACTAGCATCGAGGAGATCACTCCGGCTGACAAAGCTCCTATATATGGTCCGCCGGGGGGATACTAAGACACTCATGATCACGTGCACTACACCACACGACACTATCCATATTTAATTCTAGTGATGCTAGTACATCTTTATTCTTCTTTATAGTTTCAATGGGACACATTCGCAACTACGATCGCCTGAAGAAGTCACCATACTCTTTGCCGTCTTCTTTTAGGTCCAGTCAAGGTCCAAACTCTAGTTAATAGCCTGGCCAAGAAAGAGAAGGCCATGACAGAAGGGAGGACCGAATAGAAGTCATAAATCTAAAGATTAGTCATCCAAGCATAAGTCAAAATTCTAGTCTTCTCATCATAAGGGTGCCAATCCACACTTAGCCGCCTATAGTGGTAGCAAATCTTTACCTCACGTCCTTACTTCAGCTACATTAACTGAGCAACATTCAGGCTCTTTCAGCATCTGGCAATCATTTGAATGCTGGAATCGCAAAAGAAGTCTTGATACATCTTATCATATGCATGGAAAATGGTCCTAGCTGAGACTCAAGGCCACATTTCCTAAGTTATATTTTGATGAGTTCAAATTTGTTCCTGCTTTGCATCTATTTCCTCCTAAGACCAAGGGAACCATACTTTCTTATGTCAACAATGTCTACACCCATTATGGAAAAATTCAACATGTGGTTGAGAGGATTTTTGAAGTGTCGATGGAAAGGAAGGATGAGATCGTTCGCTTGACTCTAGATGAGACTCACAATAAGACACCATCAAACACTTGGATGAGGAAGTCGAGGAGTTGAACATTGAACTAGTCGATGCTGAGAAGAGAGCTAGTGAGTCTTCTAAAGAAGTTGAACATTTGATGAAAGTACAACAAATTAAATTAGACACAACTGTTCTTCATCGTAGTGGCACTTTAGCTCTTGAGAAAGATGCACTGTAGGAGAAGGACGCCTGAAAAAAATAACAATGCTTTGGGCCTTGGCATTCGGCAACTTGAGGAGCAACTTGAGAGGGTAGAACAAGAGAAGCTTGAGGCTCAATTAGAGTCTCAAAGATATTGCAAGGAAATCGTTGTGGTTCGCCTCACTGAGATAAAGGTCGATAAACAACTCCATCAGATAGGGGCCTTCAAAGAAGAAGCTAGGGAGGCTAGTCAAACAGAGATAAAGGACGATTTTGATCATCTGTTAATACACTACAATGCAATTGTCCTCATGAACCACAACCTTCACTTCCATTAAGAGGGATATCCTGAGTCGTTAGTCGAAGCTTAGGACTATATTATAGACTTGAAGAAGAAGTCTCTCAATGGCATCGAGGTTGATGAGGAGTCTCTTATGCATGAAATCTTGCATGATGAAGAGCCAGATGATATCAGGGCTACTCGGCTCAGTTTACTCCATGACCTGACAACAATTGGGAAGGGGAAAGATAGTGATGAAGTGTCTGGGTCTGGCTCGGAAGACCCTCTCACAAGTCAGGTAACTTGTGCCTCAGCTTCTCATGTCCCTAAAAAGGAGATAGGATATGATCCATATCATCTTGAAATCCACAAATTCTTTAGGCTATCTCAAATTCTTACAGGTGGCATTCCAGCTTTGATCGAAGTCCAATTCGAAGAAGGTATATATCTTACCTCCCCAACATTTGAGAAATTTTACATCTTGCACACAAAAGTCATGGGCTTACCTATTGGACCTTGTGAAAGTGCAGGTCTAACTGCATCGATTCAAGCTCCTCATGGTGAAGCAATCTTAGGATAACGGGATAGCGGGCACTTATCATGGAGTCTGCACCAGTCACCACTTAAAAGATAGTCCCGACTGTCCAATCCATTGAGACTCCTGGCCCAGAAGCTGAAGTCATCGAGGTTTTGAATGAAGAAAAGACTATTGATCAATAGGCCCAGGATGAAATAGATGATGTTGTGGTGACTCAAGCCTTTGAGAAAATGGACAAGCACGGCTCTAAGGAGCCCATTGAAAAGGAAGTGATGGACAAGAAATTCAACAGGGAGCTTATCGAGATAGATGTTCTCCACTCGAAATCATACTACCTAGTGGTATCGTTCCTTAAAAGGTCGCCCCTTCCATATCACATAGTGAGACCACATCATTTCTATCTTTAAAAACCTTTCATCTAAGGGTGGAATGGATGGTGGAAAGTCGAAGAGGAGAGGAAAAGGTGATATCCCAAGTGAGCCTACCCTAAAAACCCCAAGAAGGACAAGAAATAGCCGTTGAATTTGTTTTGGTTATGTATAGCTAGTATCTAGTTTTCTTTTTGTTGGCCAAGATTGTGCGGGTATGACTCCGCTTTTGGTTTCTAGTCTTTGAAACAAACATGCAGTTAGCTTTCCAAGCTTTATGCTTACGAATAAAACTTCTTTCATTTTAGCTTAATTTTTATGTGAATTCATTTAAATGTTCGATTTATTATGTTTTCCATTCAATGTACTTGTAATTCGTCGCTTGTTGTTTAAGTTGCAATGTCATTCGATCGCTCGTTACTACGGGCGTCGATCCAATAAATCTACCTCAATTCCTCTTCTTGGTCATGGCCTTGAGTTGCATCAAACACTAGGCATGAGCCATGATGTTATGCTATCGGATGTTAAGTTATTATACTCCTGCCTCTAGTCTCAGTTTGGCAGAGTTAATCCGTAGATGGTCCATCGTTTACAAGTTCATGCTCCCCTATTGAGTTCGGGTCCAAATTAATGAATGAGTGGTGAAAACACACTCATTCGTTTGTTTACACTCTTTTCCGCACTCTGGGGAACAGATTTAGTCGATGGGCGATTAACCACACCCGACTAATGTTTATACTCTAGCCCATACTCTAGGGACTGGAGTTATTCTAATAAATGGTCGAATCTAATTTTTCTTGGTTAATTCAGTTACCCCCAAGTCAAGGGCAAAAGTCGAAGAGTGGTCGTTCGTACTATGTCCACTTCTACTGTATATTTATTCCACCGAATCGTGGGATATGGAACAGCTAATGGAAGGTCAAGTCAGGCCCGCTCTGTGTTTTACACTTGGGCCATTGAATCGTTGGCGTGAATCAATGAATGAATGGTCGAGTCACTTTAATTTTTGGTTAATTCGATTATAGACCCAAGAATTTAGTCAGCACCAAACCCTGGGTACTCATTGATTTATATTTAGGCATACATAGATGTAAGTCAGTCGCGTATCACAACCATTATAGTATGGACAAAGTAATTCACAGATATGGAAAGAACTTTAATGTCTATTACCAACTGAAAGAGAAAGCGATAGAGTCTGTCTTATTACATGGCTTTAAAATAAAATGGAAAATCTAACTCTAAATGGAATACAAATGAATGAAACAAAATCAAGTGAAATGATATCGTAAATGCTTGCTATTCAACGCTCTAGGGAGTGCAATACCATCGATAGTTGTTAGCTTGAAAGTTCCATCTCCAAGCTTCTGATTGATGACGTACGATCCTTCCCATCTTGGAACGATGTCGGTGGGGCTAGGAAAGATTTGTTTCAGAACAAGATCCCTGATGTCGAAGGTCCTAGCTTGAACTTTAACATTATAGTATCGAGCATCTTGGTATTGATGTGCAACTGCCTTCAAGTCAGCTTCTTCGCGCTTCTCATCGACTATGTCAAGAGATTCCAAAATGAGATCTTTGTTTGTTCTAGGGTCATAGTAATTCAATCAATGAGAAGGGACTTCAATTTCTATAGGAATCACAGCTTCAAAGCCATTGGCAAGGGTGAAAGCAGTGTGGCCAGTCATGGACATGTGGGTGGTTCTATATGAACATAGTGCTGACGGGAGTTCATCAACCCACTTGCCTTAGCCTTTTCCAAATGCTTCTTCAAAATGGACTTAATGATTTTATTAACAGCTTTAACCTATCCATTGGCTTGAGTGTGAGTAACCGACGCAAATCCTTTCATAATACGATGACGGTGGCAGAAGTCTTCGAATTCATCAGTGTCGAACTGGGTCCCATTTTTAGTTATGATTTTTCGAAGGAGACCAAAATGATAGATGATGTTTCGGACAAAAAAGTTAACTACTTTCTTCCTAGTGATCCGAGCCAATGGTTCTACTATAGCCCATTTAGTGATGTAATCAACTGCTACAATGGCATACTTCGCACTACTATGGAAATCGACAAGGAGCCGATGATGTTAATTCCTCATGTAGTAAACGACATGGCCTAACCATCTAAGTAATATCCATTGGTGAGGCTCTCGGAATCTTTGCGAATATTTGGCACTTGCTACATCGTCTAGCATAATCAGCTACGTCTCAATTGACAGTTGGCCAATAATAACCAAAGTTAAGTATCTGCTTTACCAAGATTTGACCTCCAGTGTGATTGCTACATTCTCCTTTATGGACTTCTCTTAATACTCACTTGATTTCATCATTTTCGAACACCGAAGTAGGGAAATTGAAAAACCCTTCCTGTACATGACATATTCTTGAAGGATGTATTGTGAAGCTTTATGTAGGACCTGTTGTTTTCCATTCCTTTATTCTAGAAGGATTTCCCTTTCCAAATAATCTTTTGTCAAAGCTATCCACGACTCCTTTTTGGATTCATTCTCTAAGACCCAATCAATCAACATCTGGTCAATGCTTGGATCATTAAGTACTTCAACTAGGACCATGCCTATCTGTTGTGCATCCCCGAACTGGCCAATTTGGCCAGCAGATTGGCTTTCTAATTTTGTTCTCTAGGGATATGTGTAGTAGTGTAATGCTCAAAATCGTTTGGTAGCTCTTGGACCATGTTGTGGTAAAGGAGTAAGAAGCGCTTCCTTGGCCAGATATTCTTCACTGACTTGGCACATGACTAAAAGGGAATCATAAAAAATTTATAAAGCTTGCACTCCTAGATCCTTAGCAAGTTTGAGCCCAACAATCAAGGCCTCATATTCAGCTTTTTCATTTTCCGTAGGAAGTCGAGTTTAAGGGCACAGTAGATTGAGCATTCCTTAGAAGTGACTAGTATGACTTCGGTGATCGAACACCGACTGCTAGATGCTTCATCCATGTACATCATCCATTGAATGGTAGGTTCTTCACTATTCTCAAGGGAGTTATCTGATGTAGTGAATTTAGCTATGAAGTTCGCCAACACTTGTCCCTAGATGGCTCTTCGAGGGAAATAAGTGCTATCGAATTGGCTCAATTCTATTTTCCATTTCAGTAACCTTCCAGACGTCTCAGTTTGCTGTAGGACATGTGGTAACAACTAGTCTTTAGGGTGAGCCTGAAAATAAGTGCAGCTTTTTTGATGTAATCAGCAAGTAGCATGCAAACTTATACAATTTTGGACAATTTAATTCAGCACCTATCCACTGCTCGTTAGCATAGTAAATTGTCCTTTGGATTCGACTCTCTTCGCTAGAAGCACGACACTTATGGCCGTTGAATATGCTAGTATATGATTTTTGTTTGATGATAATAAACGTATATATATTCATTTAAATATTCGTTAGTGTACTATTTTAATTCAGCAGCACAGATATTTTATTCAAACAAATATTTTGTTACAACTTTGAAAACTACAAATTTGATCTCTCACTATATATACACAATTTCAATTACAATACAATTTTGATTATCATTTACATTTGCACCTCACAACATTTCACTCGTTCACTCTTATTTATCTTCAACTCTATTCCAGCTTGAATCCAGCATCTGAGTTATCTGCAAAATAAACACTGACGCAGTAAAATTGAAAAGGAAATAATCTGTGCAGTGTAAAATAAAATGTGTATTTTGAAAATGTTATTTGCCTCAGTTATTTGAGCTGTTCGTCATCATATTCAATTTTGAATTCATCAAACACGGACAACTTGTGACATGCACAATGTATCGTTGTACATGCCACAAGGTCGTTCACACCATATACACTTGACAAAACTGCAGGGATAAGTGAGCACAAGGCCAAACCCAACTAAAAAGCTGGATTCAACTCAAGTACAAATATTCAAGTGCAATACAAATAAAGTCACGATATGAGCACAAGGTCAAACCCGAGCCAAAGCTAGGTTCAACTCAGGTGCAATAAAAAAACAAAGTATACTCGAAGAATCAAATGCACAAGTGATTCAAAGCGGATGAATGTAGCCATAAGTGCACAAGAAACAATGAAGCAGAAACCAAACTTCAATGATTATATACAAAATGTACACATAACAGCATTACAAATGATTACCAGTACAAACTCAAATGTGCACAAGCAAGCTACAAAAAGACCAAATTAAAATAGAGCAACCTGATATGCAGGCAAGGCTACTACATGGTGCAGCAACATCAATTGCTACATAAAACAAGACTTTATCAAGAAACAAAAACCTTACTACACAATGAACAGAAGCGACTCAGAGCACATGATGCAATACAACTGAATACAAATGTGTGTGTGCGCGCACGTGTGTGTGTGTATGCAAACTAGCTCGTGGCTACAGTAATAAGCACACATGCCCAGGCTCAAAGACATAATACAACATGATTTGTCTCAAAGCATTAACAGTCATAATATGAACTCATGTGGAAAAAGTGAAGGCATGTGTAACAACCCTAAATTTTGCCTATATATTTTAAATTTGACTTTATTTTATTTTTATTATTTTAAATTTTTTTATTTCAAACATTTCATTTTTTTAATATAAATGTTGATTTTATGTGAATTATAGTTTCAAACTTGTATAAATTGAATATTTTACTGAAAAGTGAATTTCTGGTCAAACTGGTCAAACTTTGACTTTTAAACTTCAAACTTAAATTATTTAAAATCTTAAATTTTTTTTTATGAAAATAGATGAAATAACTTGAATACTCCTTTTCGTTTCATTGAAAACGGATTTAAATTGTGAAAGTTATATTGTTTTCAATATTGTGTGTATATTAAGTTATTTAACAATATTCTTTGTTTTAATGTATATAAATGATATTTTACTTGATATATCTTATCCTAATTTGTATATTTATGTTATTGTATGTATATTTTTGTATTATAATAATTTTAAAATGAAGTAAACAATTTTCCAAAGTCAATGGTGATTTATTTGTAATTTCTGGACACCGTTTTGGATTTTTAAGCAATTTCTTTAAATATTTTTCTATTTGATTTAAATTTAATTTTTTTATGTTTTAATATGTTATTTTAATTATATTTTGTCTTTTAAATATTTTTAAAGTGATGTTTTAATTTTTCCAAAGCTTATTGAATTTATTTCCAAATTTTAAAGCCTAGTTTCCATTTTTCTGTTATTTTCTTTATTTAAATTATATTTAAATTAAAATTTATATATTTATTTGTGAATGCATTTTTACTTTTATGTTGTTATCTTTGTTATAAATATTTTTACAAGTCCATATAAATTTTCCAAAGTTCATTCTGTTTATTTTCCATTTTTCTAGACTAGTTTGCAATTTTGAGCTATTTTCTTATTTTAACCTTGTATAATTAATAAATATTTAAATATATATCTTATATTTTGTTATATTTTCAAAATTTTTACTGGAATCATTATTAATTTCAGTAATATAAACTTATATGAATAAATTAAGGAAATACCAAAGGTTTTAAAAGCTTTTGAAACGTAAGTCGTTTCTTTTACCGTTTCCTCTTTTACTCTCTGGTAGTTTTTATTTATTTATTAGCCTTTACTTCTTTTGGCCATATATTACTTTGTTTGGCCGTGTATTCCAGTCTTCATTCACTAAAAAAAAATTCCACTTCTCATTCATTCACGGCTAGGAGAAAAAAATTGGGTAATGGCCTCCTCTTTTTGCACTTTTTCTTCTATTTTTTCCATACTTTTGTCTTGTTTATTTCTTCTATTTGCACAGCCTCCTCACTATTGCCATGGCCACCACTCTCTACATCTATTCCCTGCCATCATCACCACCTACACTCCAGGTCATGACCATATCCGAGCCAACCATGGTGACAAAACCCCTCAAAATCCTACCTATGCCTTGAAAACATGCTAGTTTGAGCCTTGTTGCTTCACCACTTCATTTTCCACCACCACCATCACCTCTAGCCGCCGCCGCCGCCCCTGACCAGACCACAACACACCACCCCAACATCATTTCAGATCTGAACTTGAATGGCCAAGCCAAACCACTCCAAGGCCGAGCCCTTTTGTTGAACAAAACATGTTATTTTGCCTTAAACCCTTAACATTCTCAAGTTGTAACCCCTCCACCTTCAATGCCTTGTAGCCGTGCATTCTTGTGTTCATACCTGAGCCATGCTATGTCCACACCCCTAGGCCATGCAAAACAATAATAGAAAGAAAGGCAAAAGATCGTGTGTTCATATTACTTTTTATTCCAAAGTTATTTCAATTCAATCGGGTATTGAATCTATGTTTATGTTTGGCTTTGTTTATGGGTTGTGACAAGACCATTGAGCTTGGTTCTCTTCCCACTTGGATCTATTGTTGTGTCATCTTGCCTTTTGGAATCCGTTTATGTCGTTTGTATTGCAATCTCCAGCTAAAAAGGTGAGTAAAGCTCACACGACATTTATACTTATGCAGTTGTGAAACAACAACAACTGAATGTGTAGAAAAAATATGTGATGTTATAACTGCCCGTGATTAATTATATATGATGTTAAACCTGTTAAATTTCATGTCATATCATCTGTTATTATATTTATGTTGTTATTGTTCATTTTTATATATGTTTATCACACTGCAAGTTCCCCGTAGATTAGAAATCACTATGGGTTGAAATGATACATACCCGAACGGACATTAGAATAGGGAAAAATCGTTATGGGCTGAAATGATAAGCCTGAACGGTTTTTATTTATTTTATTTAACTTGGATTGCAGATTTGAAACGATAGAACCCGGATTTTTCTTTTTAAACTGCGGATTGAAATGATACATATCCGTATCACTTGACCTAGGTTAGAAAACTATATACAGACCCGTGGTTATTTTATAAAGTATTTTGGATATTTTTAAGCATTTTAAAATATAAATTGATGAAATTTGATTTAAATAGATTTTTTAATGTTTTAAAATAAAGAAAATTATGATTTTTTTCTATGAGTTAAAAATGTAAATAACGAATGGTTAAATTGGATTATTGAATATAATTTAAGTTTGGAAATTTGGAATTTTGGTTAAAAACGATATTTAAGTTATATGAATAAAATGGAAATTAAATTTTATTGCAAATTGGTAAATATGATAATTTGACTAAATTTGAATTTAAGTGATTTATTAAAGTATTAATGATTTTCTATGAATTTAAGTGGTTAAATAAATAAATGCTTAAAAAGAGAAATTTGGAAAATACAACTTGATTTGGAAATGTGAAATTTGGTTTTGTTTAAAGTTTTAAGTTGATTAAATAAATTGGGAATTTAGTTTAATTTGTGAAATGATAATTTGGAAATGTAAACATTAATAAAGTGTCAAATGTAAAAATAGGAAGTTTACACTTGAATTTATTAAGTGGATTTGTGAAATTTGATTTAATTATAAAATGTTGCTTTATAAAAATCATTAATTAAAAGAGTATTTAATGAACATCTTTGAATGTTAAAATATGATTTTTGTTCATATTTTAATAATGTTTAAATGGTTTAAATTGAAATGTTTTCAAGCATAACTTTCATAGCCTTTTCTGAATGTTGTAAAGGTTGAAATTTTCAATGTTTATGGTTTTAACTTAGTAAATGAACTCATAATGGCTTAAAACTTTGGAAATTGAATACTTGATTTGAAAGTATATAAACTTAAATTTTAAATGGTTTTAATGAATTATTTTGATTGAAATATAAGCTATAAAGAAGGTGATTTGGGATGATAATAAATGAATGATATCTTTGAATTTATAGGGTATTTAAAGTTGAATATTTGGATTTGAACTTATATGATGATTTGAAACTGAAGCTTTGGAAAGATATGATATTTTGATATATATTAAATGTTTTGAAATGAAGCTTTGGAAAGATATGATATTTTGATATAAAAAAACATTTTGGAATGAAGTTTTGAAAGATATGATACTTTGATATTAAAAATGTTTGGAAATGAAGTTTAAAAGATATGATATGTCGATATTGAAATGTTTTGGAAATGAAGTTTTGAAAGATATGATATGTCGATACTGAAAATGTTCTGAAATGAAGTTTCGAAAGATATGATATTTTAATATATTAAAATGATTTGAAAGGAGTTTTGAAAGGATATGATAATCTAATATATTGAAATGGTTAGAAATGACTTGATATTTATTTTGATAAATATTTGAATTTGAAAGATATGGTATGTTGATTTATTGAAATGGTTTTGGAAATGATTTAATCTTTATTTTGATAAAGATTCGGATCGAAAAGGATACTTTATTTTGAAGTATAAAATATTGTTTTAAAAGTTATAACCACGGGTAATAATAACGATTGGTTGTTAAAGAGACCGGGATCGGATATTGTCTTATAGCCGGCCAATACCGAAAACCACTTTAACAATTGTGTACGTGGTGGAGATTCCAGAATGAAGTAGGATTGTGGTGACGTTCTCTAGCTATATTACGTGGACCCGACTCCCGTGAGTTGGCATAAGGTTGTTAAAACAGGAGCGATTGACGGACTAATAAGGTAGCACCTTTGATCGGACGCACTTCTTCGTATGCCATTCTATTACTTTGTGATTGTTTGGTGCGCATCTTTGATATGGAAGTGTTGTTCGAGGTGGGCGGTAGCTGCGCGCTACGCGTTACCACCGGTCTGGAAGCGTAATTTGTATATCTACCATAGCATTGCCTAGTTGTGCCGTGTCACCTACCATAGCGAGCCTTATACGATTTTGGTTTTGTACCATGCCTATGGAGTGCCCTCTGACGACGCCGTTCCGGGGGAGATTACGGTACTGTATAGACTATGGGAATATATTATGTGTTAAGGTGGAAAATTTAAAGCCTTTACGCTATTTAAAAGTAAGTTTATTTTACTAATAGACACTATTATAATAACGAAGTATTACTACGTAATAAATAGTTTAACGGATACTTAGAGGATGGGCGGTCCCAAGCATCCTTTAAGTTACTTATACTTTTACTACAGTTCACTTGAGTTGGTTTACATTGTATAAGTATGTATGTCCTGACTCGAGTGTTTTTGTTTTTGTTTTCACTCGGGTCATCCTGAGTTATTCACAGATTTGTATTTCCACTTTCTGGAGATTGTAAACGCTGGAGATTATCTACTTGTCAAGTTTATCTTTTGCAGTCTGTTGTTCCTTTCAGCTCTTGTATTAGTAGACTTCTATGTAGTGAGACTTCCCTTGTACTTTATTTCTTCTGATGTATTTTATGTAACTCTGATATTTTATATAGTAGCTTCATGAACTACTATTGCTTTTACTTCCGCTGCATTATTATTACTCTGTGTCTGTGAATCTGTGATTTTATTTACTGTATATTCTGAGATTTGCAAAATTTTTATCTACAACCCGGTATTTTGAGCAATTCAATTTCGGCATGAGTGTCTACCTATACACTTATAATGTATGCGAATGGTTGAAAATACCGGGTCGTTACAGTTGGTATCAGAGCTTTGGCTCTAGGAAAAACTTAGAATGTATGGTAAATTTGATTTACAGAATCATTTTCATTCGAGCTTGAATCTCTTCCTTTTCGAATTTTGGAACGTTCCCTGCGGTTCCAAAGTTCATTCGTGTCCCTCACTATTCATTTTCTTTCGATTCTGGAGTATCCCATAACTCCACTTCGGATGATCTTTATAGTGAATTGGCGGTTTCGCCAATATGCTAATAAAGGGGTTAAACTCCTTTACAACTAGCATTGATTCACCAGAGATTTATATTTATCATCGGTTTATATGCTAGTATCTTTGGTTATTCCGAACTCTATCTCCTGAGATCGAATGTAGATTTACCCCAGAAAATCCATATCGATCTTACTCTTTAAGTCACGGTTGACCAGGTTATGGTTGCCCGCGATTTATTTCAACTTATCCAGTTCCTTATTCTGTTGTTTAATCATCGAATCTTTTGATTCCAGCTTATCTTTAAATCAAAATTCTCTTTGATTTGAGTCCATCAAATTTGAATCTTTATCCTTGTTTTGAAAATTTTATTCCTATATTTGGAAAAAAAATCTAATATTATATATAAGTATAATATTCAGAATTTTATAATTAATTTAACTAGTTGTCAAGAGATAATAGTCTTTATTTATGGTTTTGTAAACCATGGGTTTTGTCTCATATAAATAATCGAATATAAAAAATGGTTATAAATTAATTTGGAAATAGAAATGAATTTAAAACAAGAACTTGAGAATTCAATTTCTGACGGTTTCAAACCTTGTGTTTTAATTTTAAAAGGATATATTATTTAAAGTATTTTCGAATAGGAATTTGTTTTCAAAGAACTTGAAAGTTTAAAAATTAGTGCTCTTCTCTTTGTCGTTGGAAAATAACTTCGGCGATGATCGCGACATCATCAACGTTCATTTTCGAGTTTCGAAGTGAAGAGACCGCTCTGTAGACTTACTACAGCTTTGTTTTGGTAAATCAAATTGATTTGATTTGAATTTCTAAAATATGACTTGATCTATAATATATATAGACATATGATTTAAATTTGATTTGATAAACTATGTACATAACTTTAGTTATCTCTAAATGGTTTGAAAAAATCGGAAATTTAATTCTTAAATTTTTTTTAAAGAATAATTTCAATTATAAAAAGAAAATCAAAAATTTTGGATAAATAATTCAAACTTGAGATAACTGAATTGGAAAGTTTTATTTGTATAATACTCAATTGCATTCCAATATAACTTACCTTAATTTTAGAAGTTAACAATGTAATTGGATAATATACAATATAAAAAGATTTTATAAATAAAATTTGAGTGGTTATAATAAACGTTATACACTTGTATTTTAATTATAAAATGATTAACAGAGGTAAATAGAATAAAGGGTAATTGAATAACCTACAATAAAATAATTTTAAAAGAACTGAGAATAAAAGAAAGCAGTTATAATAAGTGTAAGTATATTTAACATAAGTGATGAATATATTGAGAGGAATAAATTTAATTTTAATTAGGAATAAAGAAGAATAAAATTTATTAAGTACATTGTGAGTGTAAAAAATGATTTTTTTTCAAACCCATGGTTTTAAAAATTGTTAATTTAAGATGATTGGATAATAAGATAATGAAATTTGAGATAGTTAAGATTTATTGAACTTGTGTAAAGATTTATTCTCTATTTAAGTTGAAATTTCCATGCTTTCAGATTTATTTCCTTATTTTGTTTTTCAATCTACCTTTTGGTTGTCCTTATCATCATTATCTTGCTATAGACTAATATAGACATCTTTCTATAATCTTTCTGTTTAGAAATCTTTGTATAATCTTTGATAATCTGCACCTTGTTAAACTTACTGATAACAATAGTTATCGGGTATAATTTCAATCTCCTTGTCATCTTATCTTAATCATATTTCGCTCTATCTTTGTCTGTGCTTTCCCGTACCTCATTCCTTTTCGGGGACGAAAAGTTTGAGTGGGGGGAGTGTAACAACCCTAGATTTTGCCTATATATTTTAAATTTGACTTTATTTTAATTTTATTATTTTAAATTTTTTTTATTTCAAACATTTCATTTTTTAAATATAAATGTTGATTTTATGTGAATTATAGTTTCAAACTTGTATAAATTGAATATTTTACTGAAAAGTGAATTTCAGGTCAAACTGGTCAAACTTTGACTTTTAAATTTCAAACTTAAATTATTTAAAATCTTAAACTTTTTTTTATGAAAATAGATGAAATAACTTGAACATTGCTTTTCGTTTCATTGAAAATGGATTTAAATTGTGAAAGTTATATTGTTTTCAATATTGTGTGTATATTAAGTTATTTAACAATATTCTTTGTTTTAATGCATATAAATGATATTTTACTTGATATATCTTACCCCAGTTTGTATATTTATGTTATTGTATGTATATTTTTGTATTATAATAATTTTAAAATGAAGTAAACAATTTTCCAAAGTCAATGGTGATTTATTTGTAATTTCTGGACACCATTTTGGGTTTTTAAGCAATTTCTTTAAATCTTTTTCTATTTTCTTTAAATTTAATTTTTTTATATGTTTTAATATGTTATTTTAAGTATATTTTGTCTTTTAAATATTTTTAAAGGGATGTTTGAATTTTTCCAAAGCTTATTGAATTTATTTCCAAATTTTAAAGCCTAGTTTCCATTTTTCTGTTATTTTCTTTATTTAAATTATATTTAAATTAAAATTTATATATTTATTTTTGAATGCATTTTTACTTTTATGTTTTTATCTTTGTTATAAATATTTTTACAAGTCCATATAAATTTTCCAAAGTTCATTCTGTTTATTTTCCATTTTTCTAGACTAGTTTGCAATTTTGTGCTATTTTCTTATTTTAACCTTATATAATTAATAAATATTTATAAATATCCTATATTTTTTTATATTTTCGAAATTTTGACTGGAATCATTATTACTTTCAGTACTATAAACTTATATGAATAAATTAAGGAAATACCAAAGGTTTTAAAAGCTTTTGAAACGTAAGTCGTTTCTTTTACCGTTTCCTCATTTACTCTCTGGCAGTTTTTATTTATTTATTAGCCTTTACTTCTTTTGACTGTATATTACTTTGTTTGGCCGTGTATTCCAGTCTTCATTCACTAAAAAAAATTCCACTTCTCATTCATTCACGGCTAGGAGAAAAAAATTGGGTAATGGCCTCCTCTTTTTGCACCTTTTCTTCTATTTTTTCCATACTTTTGCCTTGTTTCTTTCTTCTATTTGCATGGCCTCCTCACTATTTCCTTGGTCGCCACTCTCTACAACTATTCCCTGCCATCATCACCACCCACACTCTAGGTCATGACCATATCCGATCCAACCATGGTGACAAAACCCCTCAAAATCCAACCTATGCCTTGAAAACATGCTAGTTTGAGCCTTGTTGCTTCACCACTTCATTTTCCACCACCACCACCACCTCTAGCCGCCGCCACCCCTGACCAAAACACAACACACCACCCCAACAACATTCCAGATCTGAACTTGAATGGCCAAGCCAAACCACTCCATGGCCGAGCCCTTTTGTTGACCAAAACATGTTTTTCTGCCTTAAACCCTTAACATTCTCAAGTTGTAACCCCTCCACCTTCAATGCCTTGTGACCGTGCATTCTTGTGTTCATACCTGAGCCATGCTATGTCCACACCCCTAGGCCATGCAAAACAATAATAGAAAGCAGGGCAAAAGATCGTGTGTTCATATTGCTTTTTATTCCAAAGTTATTTCAATTCAATCGGGTATTGAATCTATGTTTATGTTTGGTTTTGTTTATGGGTTGTGACAAGACCATTGAGCTTGGTTCTCTTCCCACTTGGATCTATTGTTGTGTCATCTTGCCTTTTGGAATCCGTTTATGTCGTTTGTATTGCAATCTCCAGCTAAAAAGGTGAGTAAAGCTCACACGACATTTATACTTATGCAGTTGTGAAACAACAACAACTGAATGTGTAGAAAAAATATGTGATGTTATAACTGCCTGTGATTAATTATATATGATGTTAAACCTGTTAAATTTCATGTCATATCATCTGTTATTATATATATGTTGTTACTGTTCATTTTTATATATGTTTATTACACTGCAAGTTCCCTGCAGATTAGAAATCACTATGGGTTGAAATGATACATACCCGAACGGACATTAGAATAGGGAAAAATCGTTATGGGCTGAAATGATAAGCCTGAACGGTTTTTATTTATTTTATTTCAATTGGGATTGCGGGTTTGAAACGATAGAACCCGGATTTTTCTTTTTAAACTGCGTATTGAAATGATACATATCTGTATCACTTGACCTAGGTTAGAAAACTATATACAGACCCGTGGTTATTTTATAAAGTATTTTGGATATTTTTAAGCATTTTAAAATATAAATTGATGAAATTTTATTTAAATAGATTTTTGAATGTTTTAAAATAAAGAAAATTATGATTTTTTTCTATGAGTTAAAAATGTAATTAATGAATGGTTAAATTGGATTATTGAATATAACTTAAGTTTGGAAATTTGGAATTTTGGTTAAAAACGATATTTAAGTTATATGAATAAAATGGAAATTAAATTTTATTGGAAATTGGTAAATAGGATAATTTGATTAAATTTGAATTTAAGAGATTTATTAAAGTATTATTGATTTTCTATGAATTTAAGTGGTTAAATAAATGAATGCTTAAAAAGTGAAATTTGGAAAATACAACTTGATTTGGAAATGTGGAATTTGGTTTTGTTTAAAGTTTTAAGTTGGTTAAATAAATTGGGAATTTAATTTAATTTGTAAAATGATAATTTGGAAATGTAAACATTAATAAAGTGTTAAATGTAAAAATAGGAAGTTTACACTTGAATTTATTAAGTGGATTTGTGAAATTTGATTTAATTATAAAATGTTGCTTTATAAAAATCATTAATTAAAAGAGTATTTAATGAACATCTTTGAATGTTAAAATATGATTTTTATAATGTTTAAATGGTTTAAATTGAAATGTTTTCAAGTATAACTTTCATCACCTTTTTCTGAATGTTGTAAAGGTTGAAATTTTCAATGTTTATGGTTTTAACATAGTAAATGAACTCATAATGGTTTAAAACTTTGGAAATTGAATACTTGATTTGAAAGTATATAAACTTAAATTTTAAATGGTTTGAATGAATTATTTTGGTTAAAATATAAGCTATAAAGAAGGGGATTTGGGATGATAATAAATGAATGATATCTTTGAATTTAAAGGGTATTTAAAGTTGAATATTTGGATTTGAACTTATATGAGGATTTGAAACTGAAGCTTTGGAAAGATATGATATTTTGATATATATTAAATGTTTTGAAATGAATCTTTGGAAAGATATGATATTTTGATATAAAAAAAACATTTTGGAATGAAATTTTGAAAGATATGATACTTTGATATTAAAAATGTTTGGAAATGAAGTTTGAAAGATATGATATGTCGATATTGAAATGTTTTGGAAATGAAGTTTTGAAAGATATGATATGTCGATATTGAAAATGTTTTGAAATGAAGTTTTCAAAGATATGATATTTTAATATATTAAAATGATTTGAAAGGAGTTTTGAAAGGATATGATAATTTAATATATTGAAATGGTTAGAAATGACTTGATATTTATTTTGACAAATATTTGAATTTGAAAGATATGGTATGTTGATTTATTGAAATGGTTTTGGAAATGATTTAATCTTTACTTTGATAAAGATTCGGATTGAAAGGGATACTTTATTTTGAAGTATAAAATATTGTTTTAAAAGTTATGACCACGGGTTATAATAACGATTGGTTGTTAAAGAGACCGGGATCGGATATTGTCTTATAGCCGGCCAATACCGAAAACCACTTTAACGACTGTGTACGCGGTGGAGATTCCAGAATGAAGTAGGATGGTGGTGATGTTCTCGAGGTATATTACGTGGACCCGACTCCCGTGAGTCGGCATAAAGTGGCTAAAACAGGAGCGATTAACGGACTAATAACGTAGCACCTTTGATCGGACGCACTTCTTCGTATTCCATTCTATTACTTTATGATTGTTTGGTGCACATCTTTGACATGGAAGTGTTGTTCGAGGTGGGCGGTAGCTGCGCTCTACGCTTTACCACCGGTCCGGAAGCGTAATTGTTATATCCACCCTAGCATTGCCTAGTTGTGCTGTGTCACCTACCATAGCGAGCCTTATATGATTTTGGTTTTGTACCATACCTATGGAGTGCCCTCTGACGACTCCCGTTCCGGGGGAGATTACGGTACTGTATAGACTATGAGAATATATTATGTGTTATGGTGGAAAATGTAAAGCCTTAACGCTATTTAAAAGTAAATTTATTTTACTAATAGGCATTATTATAATAACGAAGTATTACTACGTAATAAATAGTTTAACGGATCCTTAGAGGATGGGAGGTCCCAAGCATCCTTTAAGTTACTTATACTTTTACTACAGTTCACTTGAGTTGGATTACATTGTATAAGTATGTATATCCTGACTCGAGTGTTTGTGTTTTTATTTTCGCTCGGGTCAGCCTGAGTTATTCACAGATTTGGATTTCCACTTTCTGGATATTGGAATCGCTAGAGATTATCTACTTGTCAAGTTTATCTTTTGCAGTCTGTTGTTCCTTTCAGCTCTTATATTAGTAAACTTCTATGTAGTGAGACTTCCCTTGTACTTTATTTCTTCTGTTGTATTTTATGTAACTCTGGTATTTTATATAGTAGCTTCATGAACTACTATTTCTTTTACTTTCGCTGCATTATTATTACTCTGTGTCTGTGAATCTGTGATTTTATTACTATATATTCTGAGATTTGCCAAATTTTTATCTACAACCCGGTATTTTGAGCAATTCAATTCCGGCATGAGTGTTTACCTATACACTTATAATGGATGTGAATGGTTGAAAATACCGGGACATTACAGCATGGAGGGGCTACCAAGTTCAGAGGCATTTTTATTGAAAGACAGACCAACCAAGTGAAAACAAAATAGTGAAATAACACCGCATATAGACAGTGCACAAGGAACTAAGACTAATGATCAATGTCAGTGATCAAGCAACAATCAAACTAGTTCGTTTTCAATCAACACGGTGTAGACTCCATAAACACAACCAAGTAAAAACGTCGCGAACCAAGGCCACAAATTTCAACTGGATCAATGAGCAAGGCCAAATGAAGGCAACAGAAGTGCATACACAAGAAATCAACAAGCTAAATGTTCAGTGACTCGAAGTTTATACAAGTTCATAAATCAAGTACACGTGACTCAAAGCAAACATAGATCAGAATCACAACCAGAGAATACAAGAGACAACATGGAGTCTCAATGTAACATGTTGCAGTAACAATGTCATGAATCAAGGGAGCGGAACAAAAATCACGTAGCAGTTTCGAAATAGGGTGCACATCTTTCAAATTAAGTCAGAGTTAAGTACCAAAGTCAAAGTCATGGTATTGAACAAGTCGAAGCAAAAGTATTATCACAGTATCAGAGATGTCAACAGAGATCCAGAGAAATTGCAAACATGATAATCAAGCAATAAATACAAACTGATTGAAAAGGTCAGAAAATATCACAAGCTTCCATGCAAAATTGAATGGCCGAGCTAAAGTAGCAGATGAATTCAATAAAATATATACGAACGAGATCATAGGAATTTGAATCCTATTTTACCCAATCTCATCATCGGCCTAAAACTCATTCGAGTTCAAGTCCTCAGGCTATACACTTAAATCGAAATGAAATATGTAACTCGAATCAAAAGTCAAGCATAATTGAAATCGAAAAGGAATATCACATACCACTTTTTCAACCAAGTATACACGCTCGACAAAGTGGAGCAGCCGCAAGCATTGATCAACGAAAGGATCAATTGACAAGCCAAATCAAAGAAAATTCATCACTACAATTGAACAATTTTCAAGCGGTAGCCCCATTTACCACAAATCCCTAATTAAGGAACGAAGCAGCCATTTTCAAAACAAAACAAGGAATCAGGTTAAAGAAATAAAAGAGAAAGGGAACATATTTTTTATCACTTTAGTTATTGGGTCGGTTTCCTTTAGTATAAACTTGGGCTAAAATATAAATTAGGGCTTTTTATTTTAAAATTGTTTTATTTTGTATTTTACTTTAAAACCTTTGTAAAGTCTGGTCGTGTGACTAGGGGACGAACTACGGTGGTGTAGTTTGAGAATTCGCAACTTGGTAGTTGTGTTTTGGTAGGGTTTCAAGTGTAGAGTTAGGTTAGTCGATAGCGGGTGTTTTACCGAAGTTGGGTTAATCTGTGTTGTTCTATTTCTGTTTTTATTATTCTGCTATTATTAATGCTGCAATTATATATACTTTCGAAATAATTTTTATAATTAATAGTATCATCCTATTCACCACCCCTCTAGGAAGGCCAATTTTTGTTTAAAAATTTGATTTTTCAATAAAAAATCTTTATTTTTAAAATTTTGAATTTTTAAAATGGCTTCTTTTAATAATGTTTTTGCTAAAGTCCGGTCCAATATTAATCCTTCTATTTTTGACGGAACATATTTTTTAAGTTGCAAATTATAAATGGAATTTTAATTAAAATCTGTTAATTTTAAATGTTGGGATATTATTGAAAATGGGTGTGATACAATAATTGAGACGAATACTTCCATTAATGCTCTTACAATGCATATACTGTATTCTCGTATTAATCAAGATAATTTTAACTTTATCTCTCATTGTGAAAATGTATAGGAAATATGGAATACTTTTAATGCAATATATGGTGCAAAAGTCAACAATGATGTGAAATTCTCCATAATCGAAGAAAAGCCTTAACAAGATTGGCAAAATTAGCAGTGATGATGATTCAATAGCTAATGAGTTAAGTGATTTTCCACTCAGTGATTTGGTTCTCTTGTGTTGAAAATTAACTGAAAATAATAAAGCCTTGAGATGGAAAATAATAAGTTAAAAAGGGAATAAACTAAACTTCATCAGAAAAATAATGATTTGGAAAATGAGCTTAAAAATAAAAGTTCTAATTACAAAGGGTGTTTGGACCACGAAAAAGAATTTTCCCATTTACATGAAAACTTTCAAATGTTAGAAAATGAAATTTTAATTCAGGAGAAAAAAAACTCAGTTGATTGTAAAAATAATATTTTGCAAAAATAGTTGGATAGTTTTAAGAAGTCGGAAAGTTATAAAAGTGCGAATATTGAAAAGAAATTAAACGAGATCAAAAAAATTTCAAAACCCTTGAAAAAGGAAACGTGATTTTAAGCAAATCTGAAATTGTTGGATTAAATCATGAGATTGAAAAGGAGATTAAAAAAATCAAGGATTTTGAAAAAATTGAATTTAAAAAACTCAAACTCCTTAAAACTGAGATGCTAGAAATTGAGAATAAAATTAGAGAGCTTAAAATTGAAAATATGGAATTAAAAATGAAAATTTTTAAAAAGAGAGAAAGAACCAATAGTTGTGGTTCAAAGCTAATGAATGAAAATAAACTTTTAAAATCCAATGTTAATAAACTTGATTTGATTACTCCATAAATTTTCCCTAGAGAAAAATCATTTAATATGCTCTTAGAAAATCAACTCTTTGTGAACAAAAGGAATGGCTTTGGATTTGCAAAAGTGTCAAAATATGAATAAACAACTAATAATACTGTCAAGGGAAAAAGTGTGATACCCAAATTCGTAAAAAGTGGAAATATTGGTCATGGGAAAAATAATTGTTGAAATATATACAAACACAAAACCGTTAAACAAATATGGATTCCAAAAGATATGAAAATAAATGGTTTGAAATTTAAACAGATTTGGATTCCTAAGTGTACAATTGTAAATGCTAACGATTTATTATATAAGCAAATTTAGGTACCAAAGAGTTCAACAGATTATAATAGTCGTCCTACATCCTTAGTTAGACCACTTACGTTCTCCAAAATTTAGACACACAAGGGGGCTATGGAACAACTTCGATGGAGGTAGATTTCGAGTTGTTCTAAGTGATTGATAAACTAAAATTTAAATGTTCCTTAGCCTATAAAGTTTAGACGGAGATCATCATATTTTGGATATTACAGAATAGAAGGAAAGTGAGGTATGATCTCTCAACTCAATTTTTGTTCACATATTGTTAATTATGTTTTGATCAATATTGTTGAAGAATTTCTGCCATATCCTGATCATCTCAACTTTAATTTGTGAAACTCTTGAAGTTTTTGGAAAGCTAATTGATAATGCTACAACTTCTCTGACTTCTGACTCACTTCGGAATGTCTTGAAAAGGGGCTTTGACAAATTTTTCTAAACCTCAATTTAGTTTACTTGTGCTTAATATAAATGGACGTGCTAAAAATTTAAGTGTTGAGGAGTACACTTTGTTTGTATTCCACTATATATCATCATGAATATCTGAAATACAAGTGGTATCTTATATGATCACATGTTTAAATCATTTTTGCAATAATTTAATTATTAATATCGATCTTCATCTTTAAGTCAGTTTCACAAAAAACCCCTTACAAAAAATTGATTTTCACTTATTTTAATGATATCTATCTAAAAATAACTTTGAGTTAAAGGGGAATTCAGATGCATATTACACTGGTAATCTAGTTGGTAGAAAAATTACTAGTGGAAGGTATTTTATGTTGAGACATTTAGTAATTGCATCGTTTTCAAAGAAAATATCTGCATATTTTTTATTTCAAATAATTTTCATTTAGCAGACATTTTTCTTTTATAAAACCCCTTTTAAAAAATAGTTTTTGTTGACCTTGTTTCAGATTATTCATTTTAGAAAATTAATTTTATAATTATTTTTGGATTGGATCTTAAATGAACTAATCTAACTCCCTACTGATTATCAAAAAGAGAAATAATGATTGAAAAAGTGATGAGTGTTGATATTAATCATATATTATAACTTGTGATAGTATAAGTAGTAAATTTCTTTAGAAATTTAAACAAGAGCTATAAAAACTTTTTTTTGGTAAAAAATTCCATGACCACCTCTAATTCTATCATATTTCTATCGACCATCACTCATCAAAATCCAATATAGTATGTCAATATGTGATATTTTTAAACGGGAAATCATTCGTTTTTTTATTTTATTATATTTATAGCAATAAAAACATCCAAAGTACCCACTCTCATTTAAAAGTCCTCACGGTTATGCATGGGTGAATTACTTGGAATTTTTGATTATGTGCTTTCATGCTCATTTAAAAATCCATACGGTTATGCATGTATGGGACACATATCAAAATTGATTATTAAATAGACAAGTTGATTCTAATCCCATTTAAAAGTCCTCATGGTTATGCGTGGTTAGAAGATGCTTGAAATTCACTTTTGTAAGAATTGTGAATACTACTAATCTCATTTAAAAGTCCTAACGGTTATGCATGGTTAGTAGATATTCAAATTCCTGATATAAATTGCGACGACCCGACTTTCCACTCCCGGAAAATCGCATCATCTTTAAGAAAGAAAGGGATAGAAAAGAGAATAGAAAGAAGAGAAGAAAGAAACAACACATCAGAATCTAACAGCGGAACGAATAAATTATATTAATAACATAAATATTACATAGTTTACAACCATTATTAGAGTTACACAGATATGCAACACATACTAGACAGTTATAAACACCTATCTAGTTATACAACTCAAAGACAACAACTCAGAGAAAACTACACAGCGGAATATTAGATATCTACACGCAAAAGCCTCCTGCTCCATTGCTCCTCCATAATTCGTCAAAGCTAACCTGAATCCTAATCTTAATTCCCTTGGCTACTCGCAAAAATTTGAGTACCCAAGAGTTTATGAAAAACAAAAGATAAACTCCGGGTCAGACATGGGTCTGGTGTGAGTAATAGGTTAAAGTTGCTTAACTTTTAAAAACCTTTTGAAAAGAAAGGTATCACGTAAGACTTCCCACACATAAACATGGAAAAGTTTTCACCTTACGCTAACCAAAACATTTGATAGGAAATCCGATGATATTATAATAGGTCTAGGGTTTTAAAATAAATAAGAAATAGCCGAAATTGTTACATTTATTAAATTTCAGCTACTAGCCACAAAAGTGGGTAATACAATCAAAACCGTTGGCACTTATTGGATTTTGGATTCCATACAATGGCAGGGCTACTGGGGTACCGCCCGTCACAGTACGTGGCCTAGATCAACGTACCGAGGATCACTCCAGACCCCCTGCAACACAAAGCCGGACCCATTCCTTACTGAATAGTTCCGAACAAGACAACCCTGTGGTTGTAGCAAGCAACCACCCACACAGCCGAATATAAAGGGACTTCTAGACAGGGATAAATCTTGCTCTCCGGTGGGTGCGACCCACAAAACCTTGCTGCACCTCCCCTGTTTTAGCCATTCCCGGTTGATGAGGCTTGAGGCTACGATTACCTTTATAGGACATATCACTTAGAATGCTCATCGTCCACCTGACAATGTTCTGAAAGCATTCAATCCATACAAGTTCGTTCCGGGTTCGAATAAAACCGAAGGCATTATCTTGTTACACTCATTTTGGAATCACCCTCAGTGTTAACGACAATAATTCTAGCACTCTAAATCACCATCTCGAATCTATAAGAACTAATTCCGTCAACTCATTACGGAATCACCCACAGAGTTATACTGACTCATAGTTCTTACACCTCGAGTCTTCACAAAGCTCCACTTTGATTCACTTTGATACACGACCTAACATTATTTGGAATCGATGTGGTTTTTGGATATCCAAATATGGAAACCCGATCCCGGTCTCATCGAAGACCAAAGCGTGTTTTTTAGGTCCAAGTTGTTTTAAAGGTTTAAAACAATTCAATTACAGTATCTATATACACACAGATAGATAATTCATAAATCATAATTGATAATCAGCTTTATCAAATAACAGGTATCCACATTATCAATATCAAATAGATATACCATATATCGCCATCACAATAGATAATCTAGGTTATCATCACAATACAATCAAACATCCATACCACACAATATCATTTATCTCATTACTGAGATCTCATACATTCAAGACAATCAAGTTCACCCATTCATCCATAAGTAATGATTTATCCATCACCATATAATTAATTTAAAATGAATTAAATTAACTATTTCTATCTCTAATTAATTTAAAATGAATTAAATTAATTACCCATCCTTAATTAATTTAAAATAAATTAAATTAATTACTTCACCTATATAAATCTTGTTTACTCAATCATTTAATTGATTACAATCAATTTATAAATCCATTGTTAATCACCTTAATTAATCACCCATGATTAATTATCCTTAATTACATTCATGTAATTATCCTCAATTAATTTCACAAAATTAATTATTCTCAACTAAACAGTAATTAACCTTTAATTACTTCAATTAATTAATTAACTATAATTAATTGCCTTAATCCTTAATTAATTAATTAATTACCTTTAATTACCTATTGTTGATTAATCAATCATAATAAATCAACTTTAGTTACATCATTAATTAAAATAATTAATGATTCCCTTTTATTAATTACCTTAAGTAATTAACTTATTAATCATCACCACAGATTAATTATATTTAGTAATTAACTAACTTAATTACTTATTAAACAAATTAATTATTCTTTAATTTAATTACTTAATAAATCCCTTGATTAATTATTAGGTAATTTAAATCCAAATTACTTCATCCTTAACCTCTCCACTTAATTACAACCTGTAATTATTAAACAATTACTTAACTGAGTAATTCCAAATCATTAATTGCATACAGTAATTATTTATAAAACCCAAATGTTTAAAATTAGTTAACTAAATTAATTAAATTAAACAATCTCATTAAACTAAATTAATTACATTAAGTAATTAATTTCTTAATTACTTCATTAAGTAATTACTCTCTAACCATTTATAATTGATTATTATTAAATTAATTAATCTAATTAATTATAAAAATTAACCATATTAGTTAATTGTTAAATAATCATGGTTAATGACCTTCATTAACCATCCTCAAATTATTTTATAAGGTAATTAACTTAAATTAATTACCATTTTAAATTATCTTTAATCATTCATTAATTAAAGTTAATTATTAAATTAATTAACCTTAATTAAAAACTTAATTACATAATTAATAATATTCATTCATCATTAATTAATAATTTAATTAATGATCTTAATTATAAATTGATTAATCATAAATCAATTATTAATTCCTAATTCAATTATTTAATTAAATTAATTAATAAATCTTAATTACCTTATTAATTAATTCTAAAACATAAATCTTAATTTAAATTTCAAAATAAAACATAACTTAATTATGTTTAGAACAGTTTAATTGAAATAAAGTACTTTTTAAACTACTTTAAAATTTCCATTTTTAAATACAAGTTTAAATTAAAAGTAATTTAAACTTATCAAAGTTTGAAAAATTTAAAACTTATTTAAATTTCAAGACAAAACAAAAGTTTGCCTTAAAAGTCAAATCATAAGAATTTGAAGTTAAATTCATTTCAAAATTTTATAAATTCAATTCATTCTTAGTTTCAACTTTCAAATTTAAATCTTCTTTTTAAATTTAAAACTGGAGTTCATGTTTAAACTTAGATTTCCAGTTTTTAAAATTTATCTTTAAATCTTACTTCACATTTTAAAAACTTCATTATTGAAAAGTTTCAACTATTTTACCCAAAATAAAATAGTTAATTAAGTTAAATTTTAAACTTTTATTTTATTTTAAAAACTGGGATTTAAATTTGAATCTGAAATTCAAACTTGAATTAAATTTTAAACCTAAACCTTGCTTAAAACCTAAAACTACAGATTTTAAAAGTTTAAAACCCAGATTTTTTTTAAACAGGCTTCTGTAACCTGGAGACTACAGGTCCACCCCGAGAAATCTGAATTCTACTTCGAGTCTTATGCTTCACTACTCCGAGTTTTAAAACCATTTACTTCGAGCAAATACAAAGATCCACCCTGCAACACCCCCAAACCAAAACTACCAAACATCAGTGCACCGAGCACATGCACGGTGCCGTTGATCACCTCCGGCCACCACCGGGGGTCTCCTCGCATCCATCATCACTTAAACATCACCTCAAGATCATCAGATCGTGCTCAAATTTCGAAATTGAATTCAAGAGCTAAAACCCAAACCTGGCAACACTATAACCACAACCCATACCAACCTGGCAGCGCCCCAATTACGAAGCTTCGACCATCAGAAGATCCATTACTCCGTCCTCGACTTTGCTTACGACCAACCTTCCGTCTCCCAAAATCTAGAGACACTCGATTCACTATAGGAACTGAGATTGATCGAACTACCAATCTTAGATAAACTAGGGTTACAGAAAAGATCTTGCCACCACTGACTCCTCGATGGAAAGCATCAACATCTAGTATTTTTCCTATCAACTACGATCAATCCTCCATCATTACCCAAAGCCCCGACCTCTCCAAACACTTGAATCACCAGAAAATCCCTGATTTCTATTTCCAGTTTAGACAAGAACTGGACACCCATTCCTAAATTAAAAATCTTGGTTTTAGTTTTAAAATTCATGTTTTTAAGAGTTGTTTCAGATCCTAACCCTGAATCAATAAATTGTGATATTTAAATTTTTACTCATTTTTAAAAACTTGATCAGTAAATTGAGTTTCTAGAGATAATATCGGTTATTTTAACTTCAGTAGATTTCTAAACTAAAGTTTATGACTACACAATAAGGTTTGACCTAAAACTTAAGTTTAAACAGAGATTAAATTAAAAGATTTTTGATTTTTAAATCAAAACTTTGAACCTAAGAACTATAAAACAGAGAAGACTCAGGTAATACAAGCATGCATACCAAACATTCAGAGATACAACCATATAAATACACAACCATACATATGAATGTACTTAATACAATATTTAACACAGAGATTAACATGCAACCATTATTCATACTTAAGTTTAAAAGAGAATGTTATGTTACTCACCTTTTATTGAATGCAGACCCCCTGTTGTTCCTTTGAAATTTGCAGAAAATAAGATATGCAGGCTTGACTCTTCTGTTGTTTAAAATCTGAGTTGCCCATGATCATGACTACCATCCTTACATGAAGATAGTAAATGCAGAAAAAAACAGTGTGCAGCTCTTTTGAATTTTGCATACTTCATTTGAAATTTTCAGATGAAGGTGGATTTGATTTTTAATAGGAGTGGAATATGCATGTGTTTGGATTTGAGGAAATACAGATTAGAACATGGTTTTGGAATACGCAGATTTGTGTATGCAGATGTAAAATTTGAATATGCAGGCCTTTAATAAATATGAGTTTGATCTTAGAAGTTTTGAAGATTTTCTTTGGTTAGGGAAGTATGAATATGCAATATGAAATGAAGATGCAAACTTAAACAAAAATGAAATTTTCTGATTTTATAAAAGAAAAGAAGAATAAAAACTAAAATTAACACTTGTCAAACTTTACAACACTTGTCAAATTTATGTTAATTTTTAAACACATGTAAAAAAATGTTAAAGAATGAAACACTTGTTTTCTTTTAAAGGTAATTAGCATTCATTTACAAGCTAATGCATGTATTAGCTTAGTTTCAATTTGTTAAATTAAATTTGAATATGTGTATAAATTTATAAATGAAAACAAACCATGTTTACAAAACTTACACAAATAAAAATTAAAACAATTTAAAATTTATACTTTTGAATTTAAATTCAAACTAAATTCAAATTCAATTATTTCAAATCAAGTTATAAATATAAATTCAATTTGAAATGAAAATTACAAATCTTATTCAAACTTATTTAAAAAGTCATTACAATATCAATATTATTTTATAAAAATCATTTTAAAAGAAATTATATTTTTATCAATAAATTATTTATTTATTAAGCCATAAAACATTTTATTGAATTTATTCTAAATTTAAAACTCAATCTAATTTAATTTAAACATTTCAATATTTTCTTATCAAATTTAAAATCGTATATTTATTTATGAAATAGTTTTTTAAAAAAATTCAATACTAATTAAAATCAAAATTTCCAATTTATAATGTATATATTAGAATTTTAAAACATGGTTTAATTATTTAAATTAAACCAAAATCATTTATTTAATTTTGAAAAGCTTAAATATTAAATAAAACAAATTTTCCAAATTATAAAAACTAGAAAATATGCTTTACTTATTAAAATTAAAACAATACCAATCTATTTAAAATATAAACCATATATTTATTTATAAATAGAAATCAATTTATTATTTTCAAAAGATAAAATAACCAATTTAAATAATTATTGAAGAAGATTATTAAATCTATTTGAATTATTATTAACAGATTATCAATATCAATTTAATTTTAACTACAGATTATTAAATTGATATTGTTAAAAATTCCAGGATATTACAATCCTTTCCCCTTAAAAGAATTTCGTCCTAGAAATTTAAAACAAAGGTAATTTAATAATCTTATCAAATTTTAATTTTAAAAACACAAGCATATATCAAACATATGCTAACAACCAAAAACAACCAATCAAACAAATCTAATTATCCTGAAAAATTCTGGATAAAATTTCATCGAGTTTCCCCCAGGTGTATATATATACCGGGATACTCGTCCTAGAGAATCCAAACAAACAATACCATGAAGCTACAAAGCTCCTATACAATTATATCTATAACACTAGACAAGATATCAGACTACAAACGAGTATGACTCAACAACCAAAACTTCAGAATTGCTGGTTCCACAACCAGAGATAGATCATACATGTATTCCCTCAGAGATACGTGAAACTCATCAAATCTCAGTTAACCAAACTGGCAATTCAATCCTGTGGATCAATCACTTATTCTCCAAGATCACAAAAAAGATCCAAAACAATACAGAGCTAACTTCTCAGACTTACCCAAACTTATAGCTCACTTTTGATCGGGGAAAACTTATCCAAAATCAAATCTCCGTCTTCAGAGTCCAAATCCCTCCGACTCTTATCCACAAAATCTCTTCAGATGATCCTGGGCTGTCTACAAACTTACTGATCAGCTTAACCTTCGTTGATGCTTCTAGATACAAACTAGACCAATCAACACAACAAAATGATCTCCTCAAGATCAACCAAGATCAAGAACTCAAACTCAACTCCTCAACATCAGAAGACAACAACTCACTTCTCCTGTCCGGGAAAAGAAAAGCAGATACACTTCCAAACTGCTTCCGCTGCTCAACTCTGATCCGAAGTAAAAGAGAATGCTGAAGAAGAACGCAAGCACAAACAGGAAAACACACCCCAGAGATATGATTCAACAAATCCATAAGAAACTTAGAAATTTCCCTCCAAAACTCCGAGCTGCTACACCATCTCAAACTCTTGGAACCATTCTACTATTAAGCTGAACCACCGGTACCACTCCTGGAATTCCAGTTGATAAGAAAGCTCAATCTCCAGATGCGAACAAAGACTCTGACTTCTTGAAGACATCCAGAAAAATTCAGATAACCCAAGAGAACACTCAAACAATCGCAAGTCACTTTTGCGAACAATCCAAACCAAATCTAAGGAAAACAGTTCTCCTTAACCAAACAGAACAGCTTACTCTTCACTAGCCAACCCATCGAAGGAACGGGTTCACTAAACTGCTTCTGAACTCCACTCCAGAAAAACTGCTAAGCCAAAAGATCTCTTGCCAACACCGAGAACACTCCAAGCTGCACTGTTGCCACAGATGCCAAAGAATTCCAAAACAAAGCTCTCCGAGAAACTCAAACCTCAAAGCAAACAGAAAATCCTGCTGAACACAGCCACAACACTGATGAAGACTCACTTCCTAAATCTTGTTCCAAAGAAAACATCTTCGGGAACATCCATAGTCACTGCATCTCATCACGCAGCTACTATTTCCTTAAGGTATCAAAATACCATCACTTACTTCTGCCAACCAACAGATCCAAACACTACTCATCAACTTCAGAAATAGACTCCGAACCTCTACAGGTTACCTTCAGAGATTAATGAAGTTCTTCATCACTACAGAACTCCCTCGAGACGGTATTAGGTTTACAGTCTCGATAGATACTTCTAACTCAAACATTCATACTCCAACCAATGGTAGTCGTGTTACACACACCACTACCTCATCTACCTTCATAACTTATATTGGAAAACCTGAACAGGTAACCCAACAGATAGGCAGAAATAAATATATGTATATATATTAAAAATTACAAATACGCTCTCTCAAGAAAGACACTACTACAGAGCCTAGGTATTCACTCAACCTAATGCTCTGATACCAAGTGCGACGACCCGACTTTCCACTCCCGGAAAATCGCATCATCTTTAAGAAAGAAAGGGATAGTAAAAAGAATAGAAAGAAGAGAAGAAAGAAACAACACATCAGAATCTAACAGCGGAACGAATAAATTATATTAATAACATAAATATTATATAGTTTACAACCATTATCAGAGTTACACAGATATGCAACCCATACTAGACAGTTATAAACACCTGTCTAGTTATACAACTCAATACAACTCAAAGACAACAACTCAGAAAAAACTGCACAGCGGAATATTAGATATCTACACGCAGAAGCCTCCTGCTCCATTGCTCCTCCATAATTCGTCAAAGCTAACCTGAATCCTAAGCTGAATTCCCTTGGCTACTCGTAAAAATTTGAGTACCCAAGAGTTTATGAAAAACAAAAGATAAACTCCGGGTGAGACATGGGTCTGGTGTGAGTAACAGGTTAAAGTTGCTTAACTTTTAAAAACCTTTTGAAAAGAAAGGTATCACATAAGACTTCCCACACATAAACATGGAAAAGTTTTTACCTTACGCTAACCAAAACATTTGATAGGAAATCCGATGATATTTATAATAGGTCTAGGGTTTTCAAATAAATAAGAAGTAGCCGAAATTGTTACATTTATTAAATTCCAGCTACTAGCCACAAAAGTGGGTAATACAATCAAAACCGTTGGCACTTAATGGATTTTGGATTCCATACAATGGCAGGGCTACTGGGGTACCACCCGTCACAGTACGTGGCCTAGATCAATGTACCGAGGATCACTACCGACCCCCTGCAAGACAAAGCCGGACCCATTCCTTACTGAACAGTTCCGAACAAGACAACCCCGTGGTTGTAGCTAGCAACCACCCACACAGCCGAATATAAAGGGACTTCTAGACAGGGATAAATCTTGCTCTCCAGTGGGTGCGATCCACGAAGCCTTGCTGCACCTCCCCTGTTTTAGCCATTCCCGGTTGATGAGGCTTGAGGCTACGATTACCTTTATAGGACATATCACTTAGAATGCTCATCGTCCACCTGACAATGTTCTGAAAGCATTCAATCCATACAAGTTCGTTCCGGGTTCGAATAAAACCGAAGGCATTATCTTGTTACACTCATTTTGGAATCACCCTCAGTGTTAACGACAATAATTCTAGCACTCTAAATCACCATCTCGAATCTATAAGAACTAATTCCGTCAACTCATTACGGAATCACCCACAGAGTTATACTGACTCATAGTTCTTACACCTCGAGTCTTCACAAAGCTCCACTTTGATTCACTTTGATACACGACCTAACATTATTTGGAATCGATGTGGTTTTTGGATATCCAAATATGGAAACCCGATCCCGGTCTCATCGAAGACCAAAGCGTGTTTTTTAGGTCCAAGTTGTTTTAAAGGTTTAAAACAATTCAATTACAGTATCTATATACACACAGATAGATAATTCATAAATCATAATTGATAATCAACTTTATCAAATAACAGGTATCCACATTATCAATATCAAACAGATATACCATATATCACCATCACAATAGATAATCTAGGTTATCATCACAATACAATCAAACATCCATACCACATAATATCATTTATCTCATTACTGAGATCTCATCCATTCAAGACAATCAAGTTCACCAATTCATCCATAAGTAATGATTTATCCATCACCATATAATTAATTTAAAGTGAATTAAATTAACTATTTCTATCTCTAATTAATTTAAAATGAATTAAATCAACTACCCATCCTTAATTAATTTAAAATAAATTAAATTAATTACTTCACCTATATAAATCTTGTTTACTCAATCATTTAATTGATTACAATCAATTTATAAATCCATTATTAATCACCTTAATTAATCACCCATGATTAATTATCCTTAATTACATTCATGTAATTATCCTCAATTAATTTCACAAAATTAATTATTCTCAACTAAACAGTAATTAACCTTTAATTACTTCAATTAATCAATTAACTATAATTATTTGCCTTAATCCTTAATTAATTAATTAATTACCTTTAATAACCTATGTTGATTAATCAATCATAATAAATCAACTTTAATTACATGATTAATTAAAATAATTAATGATTCCGTTTTATTAATTACCTTAAGTAATTAACTTATTAATCATCACCACAGATTAATTATATCTAGTAATTAACTAACTTAATTACTTATTAAACAAATTAATTATTCTTTAATTTAATTACTCAATAATTCCCTTGATTAATTATTAAGTAATTTAAATCCCAATTACTTCATCCTTAACCTCTCCACTTAATTACAACCTGTAATTATTAAACAATTACTTAGCTGAGTAATTCCAAATCATTAATTACATACCGTAATTATTTATAAAACCCAAGTGTTTAAAATTAGTTAACTAAATTAATTAAATTAAACAATCTCATTAAACTAAATTAATTACATTAAATAATTAATTTCTTAATTACTTCATTAAGTAATTACTCTCTAACCATTTATAATTGATTATTATTAAATTAATTAATCTAATTAATTATAAAAATTAACCATATTAATTAATTGTTAAATAATCATGGTTAATGATCTTCATTAACCATCCTCAAATTATTTTATAAGGTAATTAACTTAAATTAATTACCATTTTAAATTATCTTTAATCATTCATTAATTAAAGTTAATTATTAAATTAATTAACCTTAATTAAAAACTGAATTACATAATTAATAATATTCATTCATCATTAATTAATAATTTAATTAATGATCTTAATTATAAATTGATTAATCATAAATCAATTATTAATTCCAAATTCAATTAATTAATTAAATTAATTAACAAATCTTAATTACCTTATTAATTAATTCTAAAACATAAATCTTAGTTTAAATTTCAAAATAAAACATAACTTAATTATGTTTAGAACAATTTACTTGAAATAAAGTACTTTTTAAACTACTTTAAAATTTCCATTTTTAAATACAAGTTTAAATTAAAAGTAATTTAAACTTATCAAATTTGAAAATTTTAAAACTTATTTAACTTTCAAGACAAAACAAAAGTTTGCCTCAAAAATCAAATCATAAGAATTTGAAGTTAAATTCATTTCAAAATTTTAGAAATTCAATTCATTCTTAGTTTCAACTTTCAAATTTAAATCTTCTTTTTAAATTTAAAACTGGAGTTCATGTTTAAACTTAGATTTCCAGTTTTTAAAATTTATCTTTAAATCTTACTTCACATTTTAAAAACTTCATTATTGAAAAGTTTCAACTATTTTACCCAAAATAAAATAGTTAATTAAGTTAAATTTTAAACTTTTATTTTATTTTAAAAACTGGGATTTAAATTTGAATCTGAAATTCAAACTTGAATTAAATTTTAAACCTAAACCTTGCTTAAAACCTAAAACTAAAGTTTTTAAAAGTTTAAAACCCAGATTTTTTTTAAACAGGCTTCTGTTACCTGGAGGCTACAGGTCCACCCCGAGAAATCTGAATTCTACTTCGAGTCTTATGCTTCACTACTTCGAGTTTTAAAACCATTTACTTCGAGCAAATACAAAGATCCACCCTGCAACACCCCCAAACCAAAACTACCAAACATAAGTGCACCGTGCACATGCATGGTGCCGTTGATCACCTCCGGCCACCACCGGGGGTCTCCTCACATCCATCATCACTTAAACATCACCTCAAGATCATCAGATCGTGCTCAAATTTCGAAATTGAATTCAAGAGCTAAAACTCAAACCTGGCAACACTGTAACCACAACCCATACCAACCTGGCAACGCCCCAATTACGAAGCTCCGACCATCAGAAAATCCATTACTCCGGTCTCGACTTTGCTTACGACCAACCTTCCATTTCCCAAAATCTAGATACACTCGATTCACTGTAGGAACTGAGATTGATCGAACTACCAATCTTAGATAAACTAGGGTTACAGAAAAGATCTTGCCACCACTGACTCCTCGATGGAAAGCATCAACATCTAGTATTTTTCCTATCAACTACGATCAATCCTCCATCATTACCCAAAGCCCCGACCTCTCCAAACACTTGAATCACCAGAAAAGCCCTGATTTCTATTTCCAGTTTAGGGAAGAACATGACACCCATTCCTAAATTAAAAATCTTGGTTTTAGTTTTAAAATTCATGTTTTTAAGAGTTGTTTCAGATCCTAACCCTGAATCAATAAATTGTGATATTTAAATTTTTACTCATTTTTAAAAACTTGATCAGTAAATTGAGTTTCTAGAGATAATATCAGTTATTTTAACTTCAGTAGATTTCTAAACTAAAGTTTATGATTACAAAATCAGGTTTGACCTAAAACTTAAGTTTAAACAGAGATTAAATTAAAAGATTTTTTATTTTTAAATCAAAACTTTGAACCTAAGAACTATAAAACAGAGAAGACTCAGGTAATACAAGCATGCATACCAAACATTCAGAGATACGACCATATAAATACACAACCATACATATGAATGTACTTAATACAATATTTAACACAGAGATTAACATGCAACCATTATTCATACTTAAGTTTAAAAGAGAATGTGATGTTACTCACCTTTTATTGAATGCAGACCCCCTGTTGTTCCTTTGAAATTTGCAGAAAATAAGATATGCAGGCTTGACTCTTCTGTTGTTTAAAATTTGAGTTGCCCATGATCATGACTACCATCCTTACATGAAGATAGTAAATGCAGAAAAAACAGTGTGCAGCTCTTTTGAATTTTGCAGACTTCATTTGAAATTTTCAGATGATGGTGGATTTGATTTTTAATAGGAGTGGAATATGCAGGTGTTTGGATTTGAGGAAATACAGATTTGAACATGGTTTTGGAATATGCAGATTTGTGTATGCAGATGTAAAATTTGAATATGCAGGCCTTTAATAAATATGAGTTTGATCTTAGAAGTTTTGAAGATTTTCTTTGGTTAAGGAAGAATGAATATGCAATATGAAATGAAGATGCAAACTTAAACAAAAATGAAATTTTCAGATTTTATTAAAGAAAAGAAGAATAAAAACTAAAATTAACACTTGTCAAACTTTACAACACTTGTCAAATTTATGTTAATTTTTAAACACATGTAAAAAAAATGTTAAAGAATGAAACACTTGTTTTCTTTTAAAGGTAATTAGCATTCATTTACAAGCTAATGCATGTATTAGCTTAATTTCAATTTGTTAATTTAAATTCGAATATGTGTATAAATTTATAAATGAAAACAAACCATGTTTACAAAGCTTACACAAATAAAAATTAAAACAATTAAACAATTTAAAATTTATACTTTTGAATTTAAATTCAAACTAAATTCAAATTCAATTATTTCGAATCAAGTTATAAATATGAATTCAATTTGAAATGAAAATTACAAATCTTATTCAAACTTATTTAAAAAGTCATTACAATATCAATATTATTTTATAAAAATCATTTTAAAAGAAATTATATTTTTATCAATAAATTATTTATTTATTAAGCCATAAAACATTTTATTGAATTTATTCTAAATTTAAAACTCAATCTAATTTAATTTAAACATTTCAATATTTTCTTATCAAATTTAAAATCGTATATTTATTTATGAAATAGTTTTTTAAAAAAACTCAATACTAATTAAAATCAAAATTTCCAATTTATAACGTGTATATTAGAATTTTAAAACATGGTTTAATTATTTAAATTAAACCAAAATCATTTATTTAATTTTGTAAAGCTTAAATATTAAATAAAACAAATTTCCCAAATTATTAAAAGTAGAAAATATGCTTTACTTATTAAAATTAAAACAATACCAATCTATTTAAAATATAAACCATATATTTATTTATAAATAGAAATCAATTTATTATTTTCAAAAGATAAAATAACCAATTTAAATAATTATTGAAGAAGATTATTAAATCTATTTGAATTATTATTAACAGATTATCAATATCAATTTAATTTTAACTACAGATTATTAAATTGATATTGTTAAAAATTTCGGGATATTACATAAATATACCACAAATAGACTCAACTATATGGTTTTATATACCGACATCATACCTATCACTCCAAAGTGGAATATGCATCTAATAGAGTATTTATGATTTTTGTTTGATTTTTTATTGAAATTTAATATTTATACTTGATTAAATTTTAATATTATATTAATGTCTATCACTGTATCTATTTTCCAACACTATTACCCTTTTGCTGATAACAAAAGGGGGGAGAAACGTTAAGATTTTGGAAAATAAAGGTCAAATATTTTATTTTGCATCTGGGTTCATTTGCATATTCTTATTTATTTTCATGCATATACGAAGGCGAGTTTTGTTGTAGAGAGGGAGCATTCGAATAGAGGGAGCAAATTGAATGATAAAATACATTTAATAAATTCAAAATCGTAATTATATGTTTGTTATCATCAAAAGGGGGAGATTGTTGAATATCCTAGTATATGCTTTTTGTTTGATGATAATAAACATATATATTCATTTAAATGTACATGCTTATGTGCTATTTTATTTTCCACATAATTAAATATATATTTGCTGAATAAAATAAATAACACAAAATTTAAATTCTAACGGATATTTTATTCAAACAAATATTTGATTACAACTTTGAATAGTACAAATTTGAGCTCTCACTATATATACACAATTTCAATTACAATACAATTTTGATTATCATTTACATTTGCACCTCACTAAATTTCACTCATCCACTTGTATTTATCTTCAGCTCTATTTCAGCTTAAATCCAACATCTGAGTTATCTGCAAAATAAACACTAGCATAGTAAAATTGAAAAGGAAATAATTTGTGTAGTGTAAAATAAAATGTGTATTTTAAAAATGTTATTTGCCTCAGTTATTTGGGTTGTTCGTCATCATATTCAATTTTGAATTCATCATACGTGAACAACTTGTGATATGCATAGTGTATCACTGTACATGACACAAGGCAATGCACACCGATGTACACTTGACAAAACTACAGGGACGGGTGAGCACAAGTTCAAACCCAACTTAAAAGCTGGATTCAACTCAAGTACAAATATTCAAGTGCAATACAAATAAAGTCACAATATGAGCACAAGGTCAATCCTGAGCCAAAGCTAGGTTCAACTCAGGTGCAATACAAGAAACAAAGTACACTTAATGAATTAATTGCACAAGAATCAATGAAATAGGAACCAGACTTCAATGATTATATACAAAATGTACACATAATAGCTTTTCACATGATTACCAATACAAACTAAAGTGTGCACAAGCAAGCTACATAAAGACCAAATTAAAACAGAGTAACCTGACATGGAAGCAAGGCTACTACATGGTGTAGCAACCTCAAATGCTACATAAAACAAAACTGCATCAAGAAACCAAAACCAGACTACACAATGCACCCAAATGACTCAAAGCACATGGTGCAATACAACTGAATGAAAATGTGTGTGTGTGTGTGTCTATATATATGTATATGCAAACTAGCTCGTGGCTACAGTAACAAGCACACATGCCCAATCTTAAAGACATAAACACAACCTGATCTGTCTACAAGCGTTAACAGTTACAATACGAACTCATATGGAACAAGTTAAGGCATAGAGAGGCTACCAAGGTTAGAGGAATTTTTACTGAAGTGCAGATTAACCAAGTGAAAACAAAACAGTGAAATAACACCGTATATAGACAGTGCACATGTAACCAGGACCAGTGAGCAGTGTTAGTAATCAAGCAACAATCGAACAAGTTCATTTTCAATCAACACAGTTCAAACTCCATGAATGTAACCAAGTGAAGACATCATATACCAAGGCCACAAATTTCAACTAGATCAATGAGCAACACCAAATGAAGGAAACAGAAGTGTAGACACAAGAAAACAACAAGTTAAATGTTCAGTAACTCGAACTTTATACAAGTGCACAAATCAAGTACACATGACACAAAGCAAAAGAAAATCGGAATCACAACCAGAGAATACAAATGACAACATGAAGTCTCAATGTAACATGTTGCAGTAACAATGTCATGAATCAAGGGAGAAGAACAAAAATCACGTTGCAGTTTCAAAACAGGGTGGTGCATCTTTCAAACTAAGTCTAATTTAATACCATAGTCAAAGTCAAGGAATTGAACAAGTCGAAGCAAAAATATAATCATAGTATCAGAGATGTCAACAAAGATCCAGAGAAAACGCAAACCATGATAATCAAGCAACAAATATATACGGATTGAAAAAGTAAGAAAACATCACAAGCATCCATGCAAAATCGAATGGTCGAGCTAAAGTAGCAGATGAATTCAATGAAATATATACAAATGAGATTATAGGAATTCGAATCCTATTTAACCCAATCTCGTCATCGGCCTAAAATTCATTTGAGTTCAAGACGAAAATTCAGGGTATAATCTTAAATCGAAATCAAATCGATAACTCGAATCAACGTTCGAGCATAATCAAAATCGAAAAGGAATATCACATACCATTTTTCATCCAAGTATACACGCTCGACAAAGTGGAGCAGCCGCAATCATCGATCAGCGAAGGGATCAATTGACAAGCCAGATCAAAGAAAATCCATCACTGCGATTAAACAATTTTCAAGCAGTGGCCTCGTTTATCACAAATCCCTAATTAAGGAATGAAGCAACCATTTTCAAAAACAGCTAAGTACAAGAAATCAAGTCGAAGAAATAAAAGAGAAAGGGGAACATATTTTTTTATCACTTTAGTTATTGGGCCGATTTCCTTTAGTATAAACTTGGGCTAAAATTAAATTAGGGCTTTGTATTCTAAAATTTCTTTTATTTTATATTTTACTTTTTAACTTTTGTAAAGTCTGGCCGTGTGACTAGGGGACGAACTACGGTTGTATAGTTCGTGAATTAGCAACTCAGTGGCTGGTTTGTGGCAGGGTTTTCAGCGTAGAGTTAGGTTGGTCGATAGCGGGTGTTGTAAGTTTATGTGTGTAAGCGTCTGACTACTTAATTTCTAGTAGAAACCTTAGTGGCAGCATATAGGCAGGGTTTTGCCAAAGCTGGATAAATTTGTGTTACTCTATTTCTTATTATTCTGCTATTATTAGTGCTGCATTATATATACTTTCGCAATAATTTTTATAATTAATAGTATTACCCTATTCACCCCTCCCCCTATAGGGTGAAATCGATCCTACAGTGGCATGTGTTGTCATCGCTAAATAGATGTACAAGTCTTCATGATCCAATGGCTTGGATAAGATGGAAGGTTTCTCTATGTGGCGTACCAAATCTTAAAACAAATCAACGCAATCCTACGTCCATAAGAAGTTCCTCTTCCCTCTTCTGATCAACTCGAAGAAGGGAATGTACTTATCAGTTGCTCTGGGGAAGAACCAACTTAAGGTGGCGACCTTTCTATTTAAGCTTTGCATCTGCTTAATCGTTCGGTTTTTGGATATCTCTTATCGCCTAAATGTTCTCCAGATTGGCATCAATTCCATGAGAGCTAACGATGAAACCTAAGAATTTTCCTAAGGCAGTGTCGAAAGATCATTTAAGGGGTTGAGTTTCATTCTGTATTTTTGGAAAAAACTAAACATCTCCACCGGATCGTCAATGTGGTCATTTGATCATCGTGACTTCACAAGAATATCAACAGCATATACTTCCATTGAACATCTGATCTGGTCTTTGAACATCCGACTGACCAGTTTCTGATATGTTGCTCTAGCATTTCCAATCCAAAAATCATCACAATGTAGTTGTATAATCCTAGGTTGGTAATGAAACTAGTGTGTTTCCAGTCTAGGACGTGCATCGGGATCTTATTGTAACTAGAGTACACATACATAATGAAAACAGTTCATGTCCAACGGTTAAGTCTACCAGCTGGTCATCCTTCGAAGTGCAAAGCTGTCCTTCAGGCATGCTTTATTCTCGTATGAGTAGTCAACGCATGTCCTTTACTTTCCATTAACCTTTCTCACGATTACAGGATTGGATACCCATTTTGGGTAGACGGTGTCATGGATAATCCCATTATTCTTGAGTTTATCCACCTTCTCCTTAAGTGCACCTGATCTCTCTAGATCTATGTTACGTCGTTTCTGTTTCGCCAAGAAATGCCTCAGGTTGATATTCAATGTATGGCTCGCAATGGTTAGTTAGATCCCATACATGTCAGAATGGGTCCATGCGAACACATCAAGATTCACTCAGAGAAAGATAGAAAATTCTTTCATCATCGTTGTACTAAGTTATAATCCAATCATCGGGACCCGTAATGGGTCGTCGTGGCTGACCGTGATGTCGATCGTTATCTCAACGGGTGTAGCCTTGGGTTTTTTAGGATCCTCTTCCTCATCTCTCGGATCTATATCTTTATAGAACCGAATGTTTTTCCCGAGCCAATGCTCGAATGTTGATCACTATCTTCATTAATTTTGATGCAGAGAGGTTTCTCCACGTCCTTTCCATTTTATTTCCACCGAGCATCCCTCAACTCAACAACATGGTAGGCATAACCAATTTCCTGATCTATACAAATAATTCCCACACCATTCTCAATTAGAATTGAAGTATTAAGAACCAAGGAATGATAGCTGCTCTGAATTCAGCAAGGGTTGTTCAGCCCAAGTAAATGTTGTACGGAGAGTTCACACCATCATAACAAATGGCAACAACCACACTCTCCTATGGTTGTTGTCTTTTTACTCCATCGATGGCTTGACATAGCCAACCGCTTTAGTAGCAACATCATTAAAACCATGAATATGGCCTTTTCATGGTTTTAAGTCTTTGGCTTCTAGTAACATCTGGTTATAGGCCTTCTTAAAAATGATATTAACTAAGCTTGCATAGTCGACCAAAATTTCTCATCAAGACGGAGACAATCATGATCATGATCACCATTGGGTCAATAGTAGAGGCTTCCACCCTATCTACATATCTACTTCGAAACACAATATTGTCAGTCATATTTCTTTACTGCTTTTCTATAGCACCGTCCTCTACATTTGAGTAACATTCAATATCAGCATCTCTTATAGCATTCACGTAACACTCCGTCTAGTGCCAGCTTCTGTTAGTTGGATGTGATTATCCAACAATAGTGTTAATGACCAATCTTCCTTCATCTATCAAGGTTCTTTAGCATTAAGTAGAATATGCCCTCTACTGGGATCGGATGTACCATGCTACCATTCTATGAGGCTTTAAAAAACTGTTGCGACTTTCTTTCATGAATTATCTTCTCAATGGCATCATGAAGGTGACGGCACTCATCTGTGGTATGACCATAACTTTCATGGAATATATAGCAGTTCCCTGTTTGTCTCTGCTTCACCGTCCGTTCCTTCGAAGGTGTTTTTCTACACTGCATAGTGTTACAAGTCTATAGATAGATGTTTTCTACCTATGTGTTTAATGGCGTGTATGTGTCAACCGTTAAAATCCTTGGCTTCCCTCTCTTAGAATCCCATCTTTGATCGTGTTTTCTACCACCACTCTTTTTTGCTCACTTGCTTTGTTCTGAACACTAACTTCAAATTTCTTAGAAGACCCTTCAGACTGCTTCACTGCCGCGTAACTTTGTACTTCCTCGACACTCAAGCCTGTAATACCTCTTTTCCTGGTCTGCTTTTCCTCCTCCTTCCTTAGGTACTAAGCTGCCTTTGCAAAGAAACGCTCTAACGTAGAAGGAGGCTTTCCTGCTAATCAATCGCCAAAATCAGAATCGAGGTCAACTCCCTTAGTCAGCGCCATCAACATTGCATCATCTTTTGGATTACTAACATTTGTAATAGCTGTATTAAACCCTTTTAGATAATCTTTCGACGACTCCCCCAGTTCCTGGATCAGGTTGGAGAGGGACATGACATCTTTAGAGTAAGCCACGTGCATGTGGAACTGCTCCATAAACTTCCTTGCTAACTCGTCAAACAAAGAAATTAACCACGATGGTAGTTTATTGAACCATATGTTCACAACCCTTTCTAGAAAAATAGGAAAACATCTGCACTTGACTAAATCAATGACTTGTGCAGAGTCCATGTACCACTCATACCTCAAGAGATGTTGCCTAAGGGTGGATTTTCCTGCATAGGCAGTTATCATAGGTATATTAAACCTCCATAGATATTCTACGTGTATGATGTTGTCAATGAATGGAGTATGACTTCTGAAGAGTCCCAATCATCATTGGTCATGCCTTGACTCTCCTTCACAAGCTATCTCAGCACATCTATTAAGTCTAATGTCTGAGGAGCTAGAGGTAGGTGGTGGTCGTGTTGCACTATACGTGAATGACCCGATCTGTGCCTTCGGCCGCCCATATTGCCTTGGCTCAGCATGTTGTTGATGTTCCTCATGAACAATAGTCCTAACATCGTCTCTCAACTGGGGTTCATTCATATTTATCTGAGCTTTGGATCCTTGATTGGCCATGGTGCATCGGGAGTTAGTTCCTCTACCAACTTTATGGCTCCCCTCTAGATTGAATGGTTCGGGGCCTATCCGTGTAGTCTGGCGATGTTAGCCGCATAGTTCTGCTTCAAGTTCCACCTTCATATGCATTCATTTTCTGTCGTCTACTCCTATGATAGTTGTCAGATGAAGAGGAGTTCTCTGACCCAGAGTATGGAGCACAGTATGGGGCACCCTCTTTGTCTTGCTACATTGTCTTTTACCTAGTTCATTACGTCGATTGGCCTAGATTTGCTGAGCTACTGATGGCTATCAAGCAATTCCTTAATCAGGACTTCAAAGTCGGGTTTGGTGATGTAATCAAGAGTATTTGAGCATCAGCCGCCGTTGGTTGCACATTCTGGTCAGCCTTTCGCCTTCAATAGCACGGCAAGTAGTATACTTTCGTTTGGCCATGGCTAATAGATTCCTTTTAGATCTTCTTTAAATATGAATAGAAATGGAAACTTACTGGTGGAAATCTTGATCAATTTCACGGACATGAGAATCCATTAGTTGATGATGAGATCTAATCTAGCTAATAATTTGTTCTCAGTGAAAGCAACAAAAGTTGACCAAACACCCAGTAGATTGAAACCCAGTAGATTGAAAGTAGAGAAATAAAATGAAGAAATAAATTTAAAATAGAGAGAAACAACCAGAAAACAAGAACATTTAAATTTATAGTAGTCCGACATTGATTGTCTACGTCCACATTGAAGGAATTGCTTTATTGATCACTTGATTTTCTGAGTATAGGGTGATTGGATTGGAATTTACCCTTAATTACAATGGAATTCATGTAAAGTAGCAGCGTAAAAAAAATCCTCCAAATGAACAATGAACTTTGTATGTATAGAGGTAGATGACCGAATATCTTCCTGAAAATTTATCGATAAAATCTCAAGATGTAAATGAGGCAACCAAAATGTTTCACATCCTAATTCCCAATATTAGGCGATCGACACTGATCGGTTTTAGATGCCATGTGCCATCGTTTGATTTGCTCGCTGGGTCCCCCTCCATGCTAGCCTTTTGTTACCCAAATTATTTTTATATTTTCCTTCATGCTTTCAAAGATATTGATCGATTCCCATTAAGTTGAAATACTAGTTTGAATTGCTCATTGCCATAGTGATACGATCCAATCCCTTGCATAGGGGAAGGGATAGGTATCGATCCCCTATCTAGTGGAGGCACTAACCCATACTTAGAGTATTCTAGAGTGTCTATCTCTTAGTCTCGCATGATCGTTGCTTTATACCATTGTCCGTGCTTGATCTTCAGACTCCATGATCACCTCTCTGGGCTGCTTGCCTTGTCTATCATCGAGTCTAACTTGTCAAAACATTCTGGATATAACTGGTCCAAAGGTTGGATAACAACCATTGGGGTCACCATGGGGTTATGAATGTGTAGTCATTTAGAACTTTTATAGAATGACTAATCGAGATCTTCTATAAGTTAATAGTTGAATAAAAGATCTCACATGATGATGTGCAGTAGTCTTTTGACCTAGGAATAATGTGAATCCTAAGTATCTAAAGTGTACTTTGATTGGTTAATCATATGGCTGGCTATTACAAGAGCTTTGAGAAGTACATGTCTTGAAAGAAGAAAATTTAATCCTTGTATAAGTGAATGGGATCCCTTATTTGTAGCTAAAGAGATCATGTTTTAAAGCCCTTAGATTGGTTCCTTAAGTGCTTAGTGTCTTTTGATCGTGATTGAGGTTCATAGTCTAAAAGTCGGGCATCTCAAATGTAATATGAAGTGAATGGCTCATTTGCAAACTAGTTAGTGGGACATACGATGGAATGCTTGTATCAGTAAGATAGGATGGAATTGTTGTTGTATGGTAGTGCTATTCAAGTGGTTAATAAAGTACAAATGGTGGTTGTTGTATTGTGATACTTCGGATGAATGGTTTCATCAAGTCGCTTTTGTAAAGGGAACATTACGAGGTCGCCACCATTTTTAGCCGGGATAACTAGAAGCTTTTTGCAGAAATCTTCCGAGTCATGACATAATGGAGTGAACAGTGAGGCTGACCGTCAAAAAATATATGTTGACCCGAGGGAGACATGGAAAAACCTATAGATGGTCAAGGGGTCTTGGGAAATGATGTTCCCTTGCAGCGACTTGGTCGTCGAATGATGGGTAATGAAATGCTGCTCGCAAGGTGTGAAGCTTTTTATTGAACTAAAAGATGTGACATACAAGGTTTTGGACTTTTGGAAAGCGATATGACTAGCTCTTGTGGGTTGGGATGATGGAGGTGGATATGCCAATGGGCTGGAAATTATTCTAACCAACACATGTTATGTGGGCCTATGTTGTTGGGCTTTAACCTATTAGGCCTATTTAAACTTTGCAAGGAAAATGAGCAACAGTTCCCACCATTGAGAATCTAGTAATGTATTATGATAGCAATGATGGAATATAGATGCAATAGGAACCGATAGGTCAATAAGAAATCGAGATATGTTTTTTTAATTGCCTCATGATTAAACAATTTGTAGAATCATTATCCAAAAAGTATATACAAAGTGATAATATAATAGATTCACTAACTAAGAGCTTTCCTAATTTATCTTGCAAAATTGATCAAGAGCATAGTTATTAGTTTCCATAATTGGACCTAAGTGTAGGTGAGAGATAAACAGAGTTAATAGTGTGCCAAGGGGAAAATATGTAATTTGCTTCAAATAAATTAATTTTTTGATTTTATTTTATGTCATATATGTTGTTATATTCAAATTTCATTAATGTTTTAAATACATTACATATATAGAAATAAAATCCTTGGGGAAAAAATTTAATCAATTAAAGTTATGAATTCATTCGTAACCATGGGCATAAAACTATGTATAATAAATACTTGTCCTTAGATATTCGTAATCTTGATGGACGATGATAGCTCATGACCATTGGGGCACCAAGGAGTTACATATATTTAGCCTGTTAGAACAATTACAGAATGAATCACCACAAGTCTTTTGTAAGTTAAAAGTCGGATAAAAGATCTCATGTGATGATGTGCATGTTGGAAATGCGCCAGCTTGTAATGAACTTAATGAGTGAATTTCAAATCTTTTATCCGTTTTGGATCTTCGTTAGGCCTAGATGTCAAATATACTTAGAACATTTCTAAATGTCATTTAGAGAAAATCATTATTTTATTTAAATTTATAATAAAGTTTTATATTATGTAATTAATATTATATTATATAAATATATATACATATATTACACATATACATTTGTGTGCATGTGTAACGTAGCAATTCGTGCAAGGTATAACATGTCCGTGTATAAGTGTTGGAAATTATTGAAAGTCTATAGTATGGTGGATCGATTATCCAAATGACAAGTATATGACTAATCTAAACTATAGCGTAACACTAGTGAAGTATGTAAATAAGAATAATCACACCAGGCATTTTATACTGGTTCGGACCTCCCGTCCTACGTCCAGTCCCAAACTCCTCTTCGGAATTTCCTTTCTTCAAATAACCCTCACTTCACCAGAAGGAACAGGTTTACAATAGCATAGTTTTTTTTATCAAGAATGTGTTCTCTATTACATGAATTTTGACTATATAGTACAATTGAACTTCCTATATATCTTTGAATGATTGAATACAATATTGTTCGAGAGAATATGGAAGTGTATGATCTCAGATTTGCAGATTAGATGGCAGGTGGATGATTAGAACAAGAGATGATCAAGATAGAGAGTCGAGTGAATTATTATTTTTATACTTTGATCCTTCTTGATTCTTGTTTATACAGTTGTAGAATGTTGCTTCTAGTAGTTACATCTCTTCCCTTTTAGTCTAGAGTCGTCACTGTTCACTGGTGAAGAGTTGTGGAGGAGAGATGGAGTTGTGTCTCTTTGGAGACGACGGTTGTAATTTAAATTATCTTCCCCGAGCCCAGTTTCAGACGTCTGAATGTTGTTCTCAGACGTTTGAGAACCTATTATTATTTTTGTTCATCTTCTACGTTCAGACGTCTGAAGTTCTGTATTCAGACGTCTGAACCTGTTAAGTGATGTTCTTTTGGGTTTATTCTTGAGTATATCTCTCTTTGATCTTCATGCAACTTTGTAGATGAATCTCTTTAGTGCTTTAGTCATCGTCATGTCATAGTTGTGGTTTTTCTTGCTGTGAATTCGTATCTTTATAGTTGTATGATATATATGATTTCCATTGTATAGTTGTCATCATCGACATTGTAAACTAAGGGTTCTAGCATTCTCCCCCTTTTTGATGATGACAACTATATAATGTACCTAGATAAAACTTGAAAAGATGTTCTCCCCCTGAATATGATCTCCCTCTATAGATATGCATATTTATTTTTCTCCCCCTTTGTCATTATGAAAAATAATCAAAGAATTATAAAAATAATGCAGAACCAAGTATGATGTACATACATAAATATATTACGAACAAAAGGTTATGAACATCATTAAGCATAAAAACGGAACATTGATAGTGTTTTACCAGAACTTTGATAAGGAGGTTAATTACAACAAAAATATTTACCTTATGAAGTCAAAGTAGTTCATAACGAGAGGATTCTAATTTCGCTTTCTCCTTATCGCCAGTTTTTGGCGATGTGTGAGGAGATTGAGAAGGTGTAGACCAATCAGAAGAAGGTTGTTGGACTTGTTGAAGTGCATGAACAAGTTTGGAAACCACTGAAACAAGAGCGTCTTCAACTTTGGAAAGCCTTGTGGACAACTTGTGATCAAGCTTCTCTATTTATTTACTAAGGATAATTTGATTTCTTGATAGGAGCACTTGGTTTTGTAAGGCTAAGTGAGCAGCATTCTCATTAGCATGAGGTTGAATTCGTGCTTCCAAAATTTCCATATCGGAGTGATATTCAAACAAGGAAAGAGGAGGTTGAGATGGTTGCCTTGGTAGTTCAACATCACTTTGTTGTTGTTGTTGTTGTTGAGGAGGAGGAGGTTGATCTTGTGCATTTTTCCATTCTAGAAAAGTTATAAACGATGGTGGTTCCTCCAGCAAATGCATAAGACTGAAAAATTTTGTTCCACTATATTTGATAGGTAACTTCTCAAAAGCAGAAATATACGATGGGATGTTATGTGCTTTGAGAATTAGCATAATATAAGCCGGGTAAATAATTGTTTGGCAAGATCTATTCCAAAAACCTTTTAGTTCATCGAAAATGAACTGAGCCCAACTGATCTTAGTTCGATTAAATAGTGCATATAGTGCGTTGTGTTCAAGATCAATAATTTGTTTATGGCTATCTAATCGAGGGATATTGGTATTTATAAGAATTCGGGTAAGGAGCCTAACACATGGCCTAAGGAATTTGGATGAAAATTGAGGCATGCGATTTTCCCATAATTGATGAGTGATAGTATCACGGGGTTTGAATCGCATGTCCTCCATTTCAGATAAATAATGACCCGTATAAGAGCACTCTAAGAATCGTCCAATTATAGCGGGGGTTAACTTGATTATTGTCCCATAGACACTCGTCCACAACCAATCTTCATCATTCTCAATAGTTCATATCGATGGACTATCCAGATTAGCGTAAAAAAGATATATAGCTAGCTGATCGATAGAAACATCGTTGGCATTAAAAGAAATAAGGGTTTTTAATTCACCTTGCTCACATATGTCATCCATATCATATGAAGGAAACTTGATTAGGCTATAGAAAGGTCCTAGACGCATCTTCTTAATCTTCAAATGGTCAAACCGTTGTATATTTGTTGGATTCTGAAATAACCAATTGTTGATTTGAGTATCAGTTACCATCAATGGTTGAGAGGAAGATTCTTCTCCATGCTTCCTTTTCTTGATTCCCATCTTTTTATTTCGTGCTAGCATTAATTTGAAGAGAAATTCGAATTTAGGGATTTTGAGAGAGATAATTGTTAACATGGAAATGAATTGAAGTGGTGAGATAGTGGTTGATCGATCGGGTATAGGGTTTGAAAAAAACTATCATTTCCAGTTCCAAACGTCTGAAAAAGTAGATCAGATGTCTGGAGATGTCTAAATTAGAAACAGAGAGCAAAGTCAGACTTTTGGAATCAAAATTCAGATGTCTGGACAGTTTAAATATGAGACAGAGAGTGATTTAAGACGTCTGGAATTGAATTCAAACGTCTTGGAACATATAATTTGTTCCAGATTCTTAGTTCAGACATCTGAAATTTATTTCAGACGTTTGAAAACTCTAGATTAGCTTTTTTGTTGAGAGTTTTTTGAAGGAAAAATTTATTTATGGAATAGAATACAATATAATACAAACAAATATATATATATATATATATATATATAACCGTCTCCAAATGTCATAATTTATTTTTCTTGGTTCCATTCCTGATGATCCCATGAATTTGGTTCGTAGGTGGGATTACCATCGTTGATTGGGGACCAGAAAGGAGGTTTGGGTGACGAAGTTTACGGTCGTCTTTAAGAGTTTCAATATAGCGTGGAGATTTTTTATATAAACACTTCTTTGTTGGAGAATGACCACATATAGAATATAGAGCCTTTTCCAGGAAGTTCAAATGTCTGATTGTTCCTTACTGTGTATAGTACATTTCCTTTTGAACATCCATCATTGCGAATTAACAAAGTGATATTTTATCAAGTTTTTCATGGGTTGTAGGCGGTTTTTCTCGTTTGGATTTCTTCAGTAGAGGTAATAATCCCCATCGACTTTTTGATAAGTCTGGAGAAGGTAGGGAACGAGGAGGTGAAGGAGTACAAAGAGAAGGAGTGGATATGTTTAAGGATGGCGATCCAGAGTTATACGAAGTTATTTCTTGAGATGACATTTTGATTTTGATATTTGTTATGTTTTAAAAAACTTCATAAAGTTAGTTTTTATAGCAATCCAAATATAAAAATAGGTAGTTTGTTTATGGTGCAAAATTCTTGTCTAAATTTTTAAATGTTTTTAACAAACTAATAAACTTGTGGATATAAGAAATTTTTCTTAGTTTAAAAGTTCATTAAGTGAACAAATGCCTAAGTCTCTTCGTAATTTTACAAAAGTTTGTTCCTTTAATGGTTTTGTAAAGATGTCATCTATTTGATTTTCAGTGTTAACATATTCTAAAGTTATATTTCCTTTTTCGACAATATCTCTTAAGAAATGATGTCTTATATCTATATGTTTAGTTCTAGAGTGATTTATCGAATTTTTAGACAGATTGATTGCGCTAGTGTTATCACAATGAATCTGGTATTTTTCAATTATTTCTTCAAAATCTTTTAAGGTTTGTTGCATGTAAATTACTTGTGCACAAGCTAATGCCATTGAAATATATTCGGCTTCACAAGTGGATAAAGAAACACAATTTTTCTTTTTACTAAACCATGAGAAGAGAGATTGTTCGATGAAATGACATGTTCCACCAGTACTTTTTCTATCCATTTTGCATCCTTCAAAATCCGCACCGCTATATGATACAAGTTCGAAGAAAGATCCTTTTGGACAGAACAGTCCATAACTTTCGTGTTAGATAAATATCTCAAAATACGTTTAACAGCTCTTTGACGAAATTCTTTTGGTTTTGTTTGAAAACGTGTGCAAAGACAAACACTCATCATTATATCGGGTCGACTTGCGGTTAAATATAATAACGAACCAATCATACTCCTATATAATTTTTCTTCAAAATCTTTCCCGTTTTCATCTTTATGAAGATGAAGCGTAGTACTCATAGGATTAGGTTTACCATATGTTTTATCCATACCAAAACATTTCAATAGTTCATTGAACTATTTTTCTTGATGTATAAAGATACCATTTTCTAGTTGCTTTATTTGTAATACCAAAAAAAAATTAATTCTCCCATGTGTGACATTTAAAATTCATTTTTCATTATATTAGAGAATTTTAAACATAAACTTTCGTTAGTTGATCCAAATATGATATCATCGACATAAATTTGAATAACTAAAATATCATTATTTTATCTTTTAATAAATAAAGTTGTGTCAATTTTACCAATTTGAAATCTTGATGAGATTAAATGAGTTTTTAGCCTATCATACCATGCTCTAGGGGCTTGTTTTAACCCATATAATTCTTTATTTAGTTTAAAAACATGATTTGGAAATTTTTCATGTTCAAATAACGGTGGTTGTTCAACATAAAAAATTTCTTTGATAAACCATTCAAAAATGCACCTTTGACATCCATTTGATATAACTTAAAATTGTTATGATAAGCAAAAGCAAGTAGTGTTCGTATAGCTTCTAATCTGGCTACAGGTGCAAAAGTTTCATCGTATCGATTCCTTCTTCTTGATTATACTTCCATGCTACTAAACGTGCTTTATTTCGCACTATATTTTTGATTTCATCGGCTTTATTTTTAAATACCCATTTAGCTCCAATGACGGATTGATTTTTCGGTCTTGGAATGAGTTCCCAAACATTATTTCGTTCGAACTGATTTAATTCTTCTTGCATAGCTAAAATCCAAAAATCGTCTTTAGAAGCTTCTTTATAGTTCTTTGGTTCAAAATTTGAAACGAATGCAACATGACTTATTTGATTAAGTTGATTTCGAGTTACTCTAGAATTTAAATATCCAATAATGTTATCTATAGGATGATTCTTTAAAATTGTAGGAGGTGAAACTAGAGTATTATTTTGATCAATAGCTTCATTATTATTGTAGGGTGTGTTAGAAGAATCATTTAGATGTATTTCTTCTTCGTCATTAATTTGTGTAGTTACAAAATTTTCATCAAAAGAAACATGTAAACTTTCTTCCATAATATTTTTTCTTTTGTTATAAATTCTATAAGCTTTGGTACAATCCGAATAACCAACAAATATTCCTTCATCGGCCTTAGGATCCAACTTTCCTAGATTGTCTGTAGTATTTAATATGAAACATTTTGATCCAAATGCTCTAAAGTATGATACTTTAGGTTTCTTACCAAAAAATATTTCATATGGAGTGTTTTTTGTCATTGGTCATAATGTCACTCTATTCAAAATATAACAAGCCGTGGCAATAGCTTCAGCCCAAAAATGTTTTGGTAGATTACTACTATTTAATATTTTTCTTGCAAGTTCTTGTAATGTTCGTTTTTTCCGTTCAACTACCACGTTTTGTTGCGATCTACGTGGAATTGAAAAATTATGATTAATTCCCTTTTTATTGCAAAAATTGGTAAAAAGCTCATTTTCGAATTCTCCTCCGTGATCACTGCGAATATTTTTAATTTTCAAATTTGTTTGATTTTTAATTCTTTTTACAAAAATTTTAAACATACCGAAAGTGTCACTTTTATGTCTTTAAAACAAAGTCCATGTATATCTTGAAAAATCATCAACAATGACAAAAACATACTTGTTATGATTATTGATCTTACTCGAGTAGGACTAAATAAATCTAAATGCAACAATTCTAATGGTTTTTTTGTTGAAATATTATTTTTAGATTTAAAAGAACTCCTTTTTAATATTCCAATTTGACATGCATCACACAAATTGTCTATTTTATAATTTATTTTTGGTAAACCTCTAACTAGTTCATGTTTTGATAATTTATTTATAAGTTTGAAATTCATGTGAAAAAATCGTTTATGTCATAGCCATGGATCATCAAGTTTAGCGATCAAGCATAAATTTGAATTTTGTTTTATATTCATATTCAAAATATAAATATTTTTATTTCGAAATCCTTCAAATAATAAATTTTTGTTAATATCAAATATATTGCCTCGATTTTTCTCAAAATTTATTTGAAAACATTTATCACATAATTACTAATGCCAAGTAAATTATGTTTTAAATTTTCTACTAAAAAACATCGGAAATAGTAGGAGAGTTAGAGATACCGATGTTTATGACTTCTTCAATTCCGATGACATATCATATTGAGTTATCTCCAAAAGTTACAGTGCCTCCGTCGATATATTTTATATTTGAGAGCATCTTGGCATTCCCAGTCATGTGTTTTGAGCAGCCACTATCGGGTATCCATTTCTCCTTGCTTTTATTTTTAGGTACCTGCAAAACAAAAATTATTCAATTGGTACCAACTTCTTTTATTAGGGTCCTAAATGTTAGGAGGGCAGGGTAGCCATACCCAAGTGGGTTTGGGTCCTTTAAAAACATAATTATTGTTAAATACTACACTTGATAAAAAACTATCAATATTTTTTTGTCTAATTAACTTATTATTAGACTTTGGTATCCAAATTTTTATACTTTTAGATTTTACATCTTTACTTAACTTTGGTGTCTTCTTGAAACTTTGATACAAGATACTTTGCTTTATAGCATTACCTTTTTTCTTTTGTGAATTCTTTTCAAATCCTAATCCATTTTGACTACCAGGAGGTTTCAAAATTTTAATTAAATTATCAAAATCTAGTTTTCCTCTGTTAAACTTTGAAATATTATTAGTAATGTTTTCTAGTTTGTCCTTTAATTCACAAATTTCAGTTTTTGAAATTTCTATACTACTTTTTAGTTCAATACTTTTCTTAATCAAATTATTATTCTCAAGTTTTAACCTATATATTTCACTAAGTTGCGTATCATATTCGATAGACTTTTTACACTTTTTTTGTTAAATCACCAATTCTTCTTCTAAATAACTTTTTCATCCTTTAATAATCCAATTTCTAGTTCTAACCGATTTATTTTGGCTAAGTGTTCTTTATTTAATTTTTTAATTTTCTAAACTTATCATCAAGTTCCATATTTAGTTCTAATAGTTCATTATAGCTATGTTCAGGACATACCTCATCAGTGTTAGCCATAAAATATACGTTAGCTTGTTCTCCATCGCTATGACTATCAGAAGATGATGATGAATCGAAATCGTTCCAAGTGACTTTAAAAGCTCTTTTCTTCTTAAATTTCTCAAATTTGTTCTTTTTCTCATTGTTGAGTTTAGGACAATCCTTCTTCATGTATCCATATTGATCACATTCATAGAACTTGATTTGAGATAGATTTGTTGTATTGGACTTCCCTTCTTTTTGGAATTTTGTCATCTTTCTAAATTTCTTGAATTTGTCGTAATTCTTGGCAATGAAAACTATCTCTTCTTCATCCAAATCTTAGTCATCATTCTTTGCTTCAAATGCTATGTTCTTCTTTTCAACAGTTCGTTCTTTTCTTGCTTGTAAGTTAGCTTCATAGGACATTAAATTTCCTATCAACTCTTCAACATTGAGAGTAGGAAGATCATTAGCTTCTTCAATAGCTAATAACTTCCTTTCCCAATCTGGTGTTAAAAAGTTGAGTATTCGAGAAACTAATTCAAAATCAGTAAACTTAACTCCTAATGCCATAAGATCATGTTGAATAATTTGAAATCTAGAGTACATGTCAACAATAGTTTCATTTTGCTTCATTTTGAATGAGAGAATTGGTTTTGCAAAATTGAAATCTTTGTTTGTTTGACCTTTGCTGTACCTTCATGTGTAATTTGTAAGGTACGCCAAATGTCAAAAGTAGTGGTACATTACATGACATGTGAAAATTCATTTTTATCTAGAGAGAAAAATAAAACATTCATAGCTTTAGCATTGTTTGAAGCTAAGGTTTTTTGTGCATCGGTCCATGTGCTCATAGCAGAGTCAGGTGCTTCATATTTATTTTGTGTAGCAGACCATATTTCTAGACCATTGGCTTCCACAAAGATACGCATACGGGTTGACCAATATGCATAGTTGGAGCCATTAAATAATAAGGAACGTGCAGTAGATTAACCTTCTTGAAAAATACTTGCCATATTAGTGATTCAAAAATTTGTTACAGTACTTTTGATCAAACCCCGCTTTGATACCAATTGAAAGTCTATAGCACGGTGGATCGATTATCCAAATGACAAGTATATGACTAATCTAAACTATAGCGTAACACTAGTAAAGTATGTAAATAAGAATAATCACGCCAGGTATTTTATATTGTTCGGACCTCCTATCCTACGTCCAGTCCCCAAGCTCCTCTTCGGAATTTTCTTTCACCAAATTACTCTCACTTCACCCGGAGGAACAGGTTTACAACAGCAGAGTTTCTTTGTCAAGAATGTGCTCTCTATTACATGGGTTTTGACTATATAGTACAATTGAACTTCTTATATCTTTTTAAATGATTGAATACAAGATTTTTCGAGAGAATATGGAAGTGTATGATCTCAGATTTGCAGATTAGATAGCAAATGGATGATTAGAACAAGAGATGTTCAAGATAGATAGTCGAGTGAATTTTTTTTACTTTGATCCTTCTTGATTCTTGTTTATATAGTTGTAGAAGGTTGCTTTTAGTAATTACATCTCTTTCCTTTTTGTCTAAAGTCGTCACTACTCATTGGTGAAGAGTTGTGGAGGAGAGATGGAGTTGTGTCTCTTCGGAGATGACGGTTGAAATTTAAATTATCTGTCCCGAGCCTAGTTTTAGACGTCTGAATGGTCTTCTCAGACGTCTGAGAACCTATTTTAATTTTTGTTCATCTTCTACATTCAGACGTCTGAAGTTCTACATTTAGACGTCTAAACCTGTTAAGTGATGTTCTCCCAGGTTTATTCTTGAGTGTATCTCTCTTCGATTTTCATGCAACTTTATAGATGAATCTCTTTAGTGCTTTAATCATCGTCTTGTCATAGTAGTGATTTGTCTTACTTTGAATTTGCATCTATATAGTTGTATGATGTATAAGATTTCCATTATATAGTTGTCATCATCGAAATCGTAAACTAAAGGTTCTAACAATTGTGCTGCAAATACATATTAACTAATCTAATATACAAATATATCATCCAAATGTAGTATTGTATATTTTATTTCATGTATACAAAATATTGCAATATATAATTTGTTTTAAAATTATTTTATTAATACACCAACACACACACACACACACATATAAATATGAAAGTTATAAAATATACATATGTATATAAATAAATATATATGTATGTTACAATTATATTAATTATTTTAAAATTTATTTATTTCATTAGAAGATTCGAAATTAATAATATTTTTTATATTACAAAATTATATGTATTAATATCTTATAAAATTAATGATTTATATACTTAAATAAAGTATTTGCATAAATTATATATTATACATGCATGCCTATTATATAGCTCATAGCAATGAAATTATTTTCTAATTTTAATTTTTAAATAAGTAAATAGTTATTTTCGTACAAAAAATTAATATAAAAAATAAAAATTTATTTTTACAAGACATTTTGAAATTCAAATACTCCAATAAATCTCAAAGATATTGTGAAATTTAAATACATGTATATTATTATTTTAAATTAATTTAAAAACAATTTATTAATTTTAATAATTAATTAAACTATTAAACTATGTAAAAAATTAATTTCATAATTGCCCAAAATAATATTAGATTTTTGAGAGAAATGTGTGATCCTCAAAAGTAGAGGAGAACACACATGAATATATGTGTATATATGTGCGCGTGTGTGTGTGTATGTATATGTATATATCACTGAAAACACGGTGCTGCCAACATGTCTGGCAGGTAACTAATCATAATATGAAAACAATAAAAAAGGACTCAAGTGCATCTAGAATGAGCTCCGGCAAGGACATCGCCCATTACACCTCAATATCTAGCTCCGGCAAGGCCACCATCCGGTAATGAGGTGTTAGAACTACCCAAAAAAGCCATGATGTTACCTAGTGCAGATAAAATCAATTGACAGCTTCAGCCAAGAAAGAACTTCTCGCTGCAAACTCCGAAAATCAAGAATGAATGCCACCCTACCAATGTGGATGATCCAGAATGAAGAAAGCCACACTACAAACGTGGAAGAACCGGAAAGTATGCCTCATTGCAAATTTGGATGATCTTGAATGAAGAAAGCCATACTGCAGACGCATAAGGACTGGAAAGAACTCCTCACTGCAAAATCGGATGATCCATAATGAAGAACGTCACAATGCAGGCGTAGAAGAACTAGAAAGGACTCCTCACTGCTAACGCGAAAGGTCCAAAATGAACGTGTGTCTCACATATATGTATGTGTTCATCTATAAAAGGACCTAAAGAAAATTATAAGGATGGTACACATATATGTATATAAATGAAGTTTATATACATATGTACGTATTAATGAAGTAAAAGTAATAAAACTAAAGCTAAAATTATCAGACGATAAAGCAACTAAAATAAGAAAAGAGTAAAAAAGAATCCAAGCCCGTTATGAAACAGCTTAACCAAATCTAAAGATGTAAAAAAGAGATATCAAAATCAAAAAAAAAATTAACAAACTATGAAGTTAAAACCTATAGACTAAATCTCTTAAAAATTATCCTTATACTCCTTTAGTCAAAAGAACATTATGACAATTAGAAAAATCATCATTCAAATTTGAGAAAATGTTAATGCGCCAATTATTAATGTTAGAAATATTGCTTTTATACTTAAATAGCTTAATGTTATTACTAACCTTACTAAGATATTCTTTGAAATGATTATTTTTAACTACACCGTATTTAGGATTTGAGATGCAATTAAAACAAAACGATGATATTATAAAAATCAATTTATTAATATGACTATTATTATTATTAAAAAGTCTCTGGTTTCTCTCAAACCAAATATACTAACAAATTATATTGAATAAAGTATCAAGTAAAAATCAATTTTCCATTTTAAACTTAAATTTTAAATTATTCCAATAATTGTCACAATCAGTAACTTTAGTTGTAAGACTAAATTTAAAGATTTTGAGATTATTATTAAGAATATTGTAAGTATCTATGCAATCATAATATACATGTTTAATATCTTCAAAATACAAATTGCAAAAAGAACATCTATTATCAATTTGTGTATTCTTTCTTTTAAAAATTCAATATTATTTAATTTCGCACGCATGATTAACCACATATGAATTTTAGATTTAGGAGGAGCATTTGTTTTCCAATTAATTTTAAAATAGTTATTAGTTACGCCCAAGAAATTAAGAAAATTATAAAAAGAATTTCAAGTGAATTTCTTACTCTTATCCAAGTCCCAGTTAGCAGTACCATTTTCATTGTCTAGCAAATTATAAAGAAAAAAGTCTAAGAGTTGAACCTTCTAAGATTCTATTAAAACTTTAATTCCAAGAGGAATCAATATACGGAGAGAAAACTTCTAAAATCAAAGCATTATTAAAGTTAAAAAAATTAATAAAGCTCTTTAAATTCTACTCTATGAAGAATGAAAAATATCCAATGATCATGATGAGAAGATGTATTATTACCTGAATGAACAACCGTATTAGTACCAAGGTTAAAAATTTCATGGCATTTTTAAATTGATTTCCAAAAATTTGACAATGTATTGGTAACAGAAGGTGTAATTTGGTATAAATTATTACTACTATTATAATAATGTTTAGAAATGATTTCTTTCAAAATAGATTTATCTTTAACATCCATAAATTTCCATAATCACTTCTCTAACAAAAACAAATTCATGTTACGCTAATTAATGACTCCTAAACCACCTTCCTTTTATGATTTAAAAACTGTTTCGCAATTATTTAAACATTTAAGACTACTGTTAGAATTACCTCCACTATATAAAAGTCCATTAGAATTTTATCTTTTTTGTTCCAATCAGAGAAAAGATGTATAGGCATCCAATAGATGGGAAGAGCAGATAAAATAGAGTTGATGTGAAATAATCAACCTGCTCTTGATAAAAACCTCCCATTCCAATTAGAGATTCTTTTTTAATTTTATCTATTATAATTAATCAGTCATCATGCTTAAGTTTGGTTGGTCTAATTGAAAACCAAGCTAATCAAAAGGGAAAGACGTAGTTTTACAATTAAGCATATTAACAACTAAACCTTCAACCTTATCAACGTCGTTTAATACTAAAATAGATTTATTGAAATTAATTTTTAGCTCTGAAAGAAGTTCAATGTTGTATAAAATAAATTTAAGGGTAATGACATGATTAGGCAAATGAGAGGTAAATAATAACGTATCATCTGCAAATTAAAGAAAAGAGAGACCATGGCATGAGATACCATTAGCAACGCACCCTAAAAAACCATTTTCAACTGATTTTTTTAATAATAATAGATAAAACATCTGCAGCTAGGTTAAACAAAAGAGGTGATAAAGTATCACCTTGCCTTAAACCATGTTTAGATTGAATTTTATTCCCTAAATATCGTTAACCATTATACAATAAATAATATTTGATCTAAATTTAATTTTATGAAATTTAAAACATATTGTATACCATAAATATGTCTTAATATTATTTATTTATAGAATTAAATGATTTAAATAATATTTAAACGATAAATATATACATATAAATTATTTTATTTTAGCTGAAATTGTTTTATGTATGATATTACCTATATAAAATTTTAAAACCATATTTTTGCAATATATGATTTAATATTTGAATTACAAAGCTTATATAAGTAAAACAATGACTATAAATTAATTTTAAATTTAAAATATTTTTTTCTCAGGGAATATATATGTACGATAATAACAAAAAAATTAACCTATAAATAGACAACCAAATTGATTTTGACAACACATTGATATAATTGAATCGTCATCTAACTAACAAACTGTTATACATGATATAAATATTATCTATAAATTAATTATCACTAATAGATTATAAAATTTACCTTATCACCAATGCCTAATATGTACACCTTCAAATGATGAGATCTACTCCTTGAACTTATTTCCAATTAAGTAGAGTGCTGGTCTCTTAATCAATGACCAGCATCTATCGAATAATATCTATCTTGCTTTGATTTGAATTTCGAAATGGAGAAACGAGGAGGACTAGAATTCGATTAGAGGTAAGCATAGATGGAGTCTTCAAACGTAACAAGTGAGAGTTGGTTGAGATGTTTATATAGAGGCGGAATGAAGAGAGAAATTAGGATCAAAATCCATATTTTTCCCTCACTCCTTCTTTCCCTCTTATCAAATCAACCCTAGCCCTTCTTAGCCATCATATGGACGCCCCTTTTGCCCTATTAGAGTCGAATTAACTAGCCTCCATAAGGCTTTAAACCCATTTAAAGCCCAAACAAAATATTTTGCATTTAAATCCAATTTAAATGCGTATGCATATCGTTTATCGACTAACATATTTATAACTGGTATAAATATATTTAATATATTTGTTTATCAAATTAGAATAAAATTTTGCAAATAATATTTCATAAATATTAATAACTTATAACAATGACAAATTTAATCAAACCGTTTAGTCAAAGGAGTTTTTGTCGTTTCGATTGTGTGACCCGTTAGGTGTAAATTTAGTCACCGGTTAATATCAAACTATTAGAATATTAACATTGACGTATCATTTAGCAGGTGGTGTGACATTTTGGCTAGATTTAACGCTTACTTGGTTCAGGTAAAATCAAAAAAAAAAATTAAGTGTTACCCGGTTATGGCGATTTTTACACCAATTATCTTCATCAAAACGACATCATTTTGACTTATGGAATTTAGTAATGGTCAAAATTCAAATATCGTCAACTCTATAATCCAAGCACAAATTCCGTGGTTCAATAATAATAATTATTATTAATCGAAATGCTCTGTCCAAAGAATTTGACTTCAAGTTGACTTCATTTGACCGTGATACTAACCTCGTAAAACTGAGGAGATGAATCCTCTCTTGAACGGTGTTTCACTTCCAATGCTCCCACTCAATCCAACTGTAGTCATTTGATGGACATCATTCCACGATTAACCATAGTCCAAGTGGAGCTTACGTATTGAAGATCAATAGTATTCTTAAGTTAAGAGAACCTTGTAAAAATGTCACATTGATATTTTATGTTTGACCTTAGTTATGTTAACCAATAGAAAACTATCGAGTGAGTCATTCCATAGTTATCTAATAACTATAAGAATGTAACCCATTAGTGCCCACAATAGCCATTAGCAATTCACTATCCAACATTAAGAGAGTATTATGTACTCTAGTCTCAATGGATTTATTGATATTTGGTATCAATACGTCTTGTTATCTGGCATTTGACCCGGCTATATTCAAACTAATTGGACAAGTTAGATTCGACTGTCATCAAGGCCAGTAAGTCTAGAGCAATTATTGTGGGATCTGGAAGTCAAGTACAAGTGGTAATGTGAAGTCATGGTTGAATGGAATTGAGGATATGAAATGCAAAATGTTTAAAGTATGAAATTTAGTTCACCATAGAGGAGGGATCGGCTGTAGTTATTCTTCGACATAGAGATTGGCATATTTCAGCTAAGCAAGTGCAAGTCAATGGGAAACAATCAATATCTCAAGATACATAAGTCTAATGCATATGAAATTTTGTGAGCAAGATATGGGGACCCTAGGAAGCCCACCTTAGGGATCGCACCTTAAAAGGATGAAGCTAGAGGGATCGATCCTCTTCCCTCAGTAGGGATCGGCTATAATCATTCCCCAACGTAGTGATCGGTATATTTAAGCTAAGCATATTACAACATGGAAAAGTTCCCACGATGATTGCACCCTAGATTCCTCCAAAATTGGGATCGGTACCCATCCCAATTCCTTAAGATTTGTGCCAGGCGATCCTTTTTATGGGTCTATATTATTTTTGAGATCCTTCTGCCGAATTTTCAGTGAGATATGTCGCTATCTTCGTATATAAATATTGGCTTGGTTGTTCTTTTTTGGGACTTTTACGCCGCTTGTTGCTTTGTACTCTATTGTAACTTTGGATTATCACTTGATCTCTATTGTACTTAGTTTACAAAGTGATTAATAAAGCTATATATTCAAAGTGGACATAGGCAAACAACGCCGAACTACTATGAATCATTGTCTTTTGGTTATTAATATAATTTTCTGCTATTTAGTTGCTTATCTCCTATGTTTTCATTTTATATTCTTCACATATTTCTCTTAAAAACGTCTATTTAGTATTTGTGCCAGTTTTTGGTGCAAACATTTTGGTGCTTTCACCGAAAATTTGATTCTCATCCCTATTTGGATCTATTTATTACTACTGGATTGCATAAATCCTCTAAAGAGATCAAGAATTATCTTCAAGAAGCTCATTCATTCTATTTAGATTTGTAAAACTCTAAAAAAACTATCAACAATGGTAATGAATACCAGGTCTACATCTCAAAACATGAAAGGAAATGAGAACGCTAGCATCCAGCAGGGAGGCCCGAGCAATCTACCAATAGATTGAATGCTTCCAATCCAGTTGATGTCTAGAACCCGGCTGATTCCATCACAAGAGATGAATTCAAGAATCTAATGAGAGAGCTAGTGTATAGCTGTCGATCGTTGAATCAACAAATTCAAACCAATAATGATTTAATGAACTAACTCAGTCATCAAAAGCATGGGAATGCTAGAGGGACCTAACCCCTTATTCTACATCGAAGAGTTCTAGTTATATCACAAATGCAAACATTGAAGAATTAATGGATATCATGTAGAAGCTTCCATACATTAGCACGCAAGCCAACCTAACTTGTTGAGAATGATCTAACTGATCCCTTTATAGGAATCTGTATCGGTTCGTCATCCAGGGGAGGCAGCCTACCTTTCCATGTTGGAGCGTAAGCTGGAGCTACTACGATCGATTTTGATGTTGGAATTCAGATGAATGCAGACCAGTTTCCTCCCTAGAATGATGATGAAGCGAACCTATGTGATATACATCAAGAGGATGTTGAGCCAAGAAGGCATGGAATGGCCCATAGACTACGACCGGACCATTTACGTGAGGTGGAGCATGATCACCACTTGGCTCCCACTATCTAAACATCAGACTTGTCGGCTATGGTTAGACAGCTAGGAAGAGAGATCCAAGGCATGAACAATGATGATTGGGGGATCTGAAGAAGCCATACCGCATTTACTGATAATGTCTTACATGTTGAGTATTCAAGGAGGATTAGCATGTCGTCGATGCCTGCCTACGAGGGAAAACCCAACCCCGGGCAGCTTACCATGAGATATGAATGGCTAATGGATTCCACATGAGCTGATGATGCAATAAAGTGTGGATGTTTTCCTATTACTCTCTTTGGCATAGCAACGATGTGGTTTACGAGATTACCCCCATGGTCAATCTCTGGATTGATAATTAAGCAACAAAGTTTGTAAAGCAGTTTCGTATGCATGCAACGCGCACTAAAGATGTGATTTCCCTTTGCAACATGGTCCAGGCATTGGGACAATCATTGAAATATTATTTGGAGAGATTTCATACAGCTGTCATAGAAGTTATTAATCCAAATGATCATTCAATATTGATGGTGGTAATAAGAGGGATTGATCCAAAAATCGACTTTGGCGATTGGTTAGTTGGCAAACCACCCGCAACATTCGAATGTTTTTATCCAAAAGCAGCTTAATATTTAAGGAAATAGGAAGCTAGATGCTCTAGGAAGATAAATGTTGTGGGACCAAGTACAGAGGGAGTGCAAAGTAACATTTTAGGGAAGCATTCTGGTGATAGTTCGGGAAATGTCCAAGTGAATGTCCAAAATAAACTGAATCAGCAAAAGAAAGTCGGTGATCAGAACCGTGAAAGAAAAAGATATTCTGAAAGAGGAAAGCCTAGGATTCCAATGTATGATACATACACACCACCAAGTACATCTCTGGAGAATGTCTATTTGTCTACCTGCAATACGATGCAGTACAGGAAGCCACCTTCGAAAGAATCAACGAAAAAGCAGAAGCAAACTGGAAAATATTGTCGGTTCCATAAATGATGTGGTCATAACACGAATGAGTGTAGGCATCTCCAGGATGTTAATGAGAAACTGATTCAGGAAAGATAGTTACAGCGGTTTGTTAAAGCCTTGTAGGATAGCGGGCAGGTGACGTCTGACCTAAACCGAGGACAAGCACTATATAGGGCCGAGGAGCCCGAGAGGATTGGGGAAGATTAATGATTAATACAATAGTTAGGGGATCGCATCCGGCAGATAAGGGTCGGCTTGAGATGGAGTGTTATGATAGCACAATCAAGCATATGAATTTTGAATGTTGTTCGAGTACAGAAGATGGTGCTCCGATAAAACGGCAGCATACAATGGCAGATTACATTATGTTCAGAAATAGTGATGCAGACAAGGTGAAGGGACCGACGATCGACCCAATGGTCATTCGGCCATGATCGGCCTCACCTTAGTAAGGAGGATTTTGCTGATTGTTGAAGTTCCATAAGTATGATTTTCAAAAAGGCTTATGATCATATAAGGATGGAAGCTAGGTACCTAAAATCGTTTAAAATTTGCATTCATGGCTTTAACGATGCTACAACCGAAGCTATCGGATAGTTGAATTACCCATGGAGTTGGGAGAAGGTGACCATAGAAGATTGCAGACTTTTCAATTTGTTGTCTTGGATGTTGACTCTCCATACAATGCTTTTCTGGGTCGACCAGGCTTAGCTAAATTTCGATCAGCCCTTGCTCCATGGTGTCTAACTTTGAAGTTCCCAACTGATAACGGTGTTGGAGTTGTGCATGGCGATCAGGCGAGTAGACATGCCTGTTACGTAGTTGAATTGAGAGAAGCTCAATGTAAGAAGAGAGCTAAGGGTGTGGAAAAGTCTCTCCACATCCAAACCGCTGAAGATTGACAACCAATGGCTAAGCCTTGGCTCAGGCGACAATGCCGGCTCTATAAAGACATAGATCTAAGGGATAAGGAGGAGCCCAAAGAGACCAAGGTTGCATTGGCTGAGATGACGATTGATATCATGGTTAGCCACGATGACCCATCATGGGTCCTAAAGATCGGATCATAGCTCGGCCTCCCGATGATGAAAGCACTAGCTGCTTTTCTCCAAACGAATCTTGATGTGTTTGCTTGAACTCATTCTGACATGTGTGGGATCTTGCACGCCATTATGAGCCACATATTAAATATCGACCCAAGGCATATCCTAGTGAAATAGAAAAGCATGGCATGGATCTAGAGAGATCTACTGCCCTTAAAGAGGAGGTGGATAGACTCAATGGCAATGAGTTTATTCGTAACGCCCTCTACTCTAAGTGGACATCTAATCTTGTTCTTGTACGAATGGCGAATATAAAATGGCGTACAAGCACTGATTACTTGGACTTGAATAAGGCAGGACCGAAGGACAGTTTTCCCCTTCCAAGGATCGACCAGTTGGTTGAACTAAGCGCATGACACGAATTGCTATCATTTATGGATGCATTGTAACATTCCTGAAAATTTATCAAGTTTAAATTGGCAATTTAATTTATTTTTGAAAATAAAATGAGAATTAATTAGAAAATTTTCTAGAATAAATAAATGATTTCGATCATAAACAGAAATTTAATAAGAAATTTAAGTATAAGTAGCTTAAAAATAAATATTGGATTTAGGAAAATAAGATGTATATTTATATAAATGAATTATAAAATAGAAATTTGAGATTTATAGGATTTCAAAATAAAATGTATTAAAAATAAATTAGAAATTAAAAAATTAAAAAAAAAATTGAACAAACAAAAAAAAAAAAAAAAAGTATGAATGTAAATTGTGTTAATATAAATTTTAAATAAGTGTATAAACATGTTGAACAAAAATTTAATGTAAGTACATATACATGAGTTTATATTTCAAGTTGAGATTGAAAACTTAATTTTTATTTAAAATAGATGTTTTTAAAAGTAAGTAGCATTTAAAAAAAAAGTTATTAAGATGTAATATATATGTTAGTTAGATTCTTTCAACATTGAACATGTATGTATATATTCAAAAGAATAAAGATATACATTATTTTTAAAAGTGTATAAGTCATAAATATAAAATTTATAAAATTCTTTTTGCTTCATAATATCAACATGTGAGGGTGGAGTAGAAGAATTAACAAGATCTAAAGCTTAAGATTGTTTTTAACAAGTGGCATAAAAACATCTTTTCCTTAATAAAATAATGAAAAAAAAAATTTGAGAAAAACTTTTCACTTCCCCATATGAAATCATATAATGTCTCAACCAAATCTCTGAAAAAGTAAACAGTGAGAGAGATTTGTGTATCAAAGTTCAACTCCAAAGGAAACAACTCAGTTCAAACAAAAAAAAAAAAAAAATTCTCAAACTGCAAATCCGATCTGTTTGCAATGCAAGATTAAGCAAGTCTTCAAGTTTCCACCCTACAAACAATTTTGAAGTAAGCAAGATCAAGGCTCAGCAATCAAAAGGAATTTCCAGATTTTTCAAGTTCAAGAAGATCACAGGCTTTTTCTCTGATTTTATATACTATAAAACAAAAACTGAAAACAAGATAAAGATCAAAGACCTAATCCATCTCTGGATTTCAACTGCAGAGAAAAAAAAAGAGAGAGAAGCTTTCTCTGTGAATAACAGTATTGCAAACCTTTCAAGAAACAAATCAAACCAATTCAAAACATTCAAGCATTCAAGTGTAATTCAACCTGGAGCAAGTTGAAAATCTGATAATAAACAAAGTTCAGGGGTAAAGCAAACCAAGAATTCAAGAAGCAAATCAAACATTAACAACTTAGTTTCCAGGCCCTTCTCATTTGAATCCCTCTGTTCCTCTCTGTCTTCTGAAGTCCAAGTGAGCAAACTTCAAATTTAAACCCTTAATTTGTTTAGTATCTGGCTTCATATGATAATTATTTAAGTATGAATGATTGCATGTGAATGTGCTTGAATGTTTGTGCCTGCATGTATCTATATGTAGTAGTATGCCTGTATGTGCCTGTAAATAAATGAAGATATGTATCTGTCCTTTGTTCAGGCTTAAGGTTGATAGTTAAAAACATTTCTCACCTTCATTTACATGTGGTTCTAAGCTTAAGCATGTAAATGAAAAAGGTTTCTGGTTTACAAAAAAATGAAATCATGATAGATTCAACATCTTTCTCTCTATCCTCCTCTGAAAATTACATCTGAACAAGTTGGAGTTTATTTTAAAATATATCAAAGTAAGTTTTGAAATTAATTAAGTTAAAAATACTTGATTTGGCTCTGGAAACCAAAGAGAAACAAGCAAGCCATAGTTTTTGACTAAAATTTAGTCTTCATAATTCATTGATTCAAGTTATAAACTGAAAACTTATACAAAATCTTGATTTTTAAAAAAGTAAAATCACAAATTTTAGTGCTTAATTGAATGAGGAATTAGAGGTTGAATAGGAATTCAATTTTTAGCGTTTTCTGGTGATCTCAGTGGTCTGGGGTGTCGAGGCCATCACTATAGGCAGAGGAATGAACGGTGAGGTCGGGGAATATGGGGGTAGGGTGATCAAGGCACGGTGGTGGCAGCGGTGATTGATTTAAGTTACTAATCCTAGTTTTACTGGGTTATAGTTTTTGCGTGGGTTCGACTTCCTCTGTTGATCGAGCTGTTTGGGATTTTGGGTACTGGAAGATGGTGGGTTGACGAGGTCTTTGCCGAAGTTTCAGGGGCAACGGTGGTCGGAGCATCAGGGGGAAGGCGCTGACAGGTTTGAGTTGAAGTGGATCGTGTTTGTTCCAGGTTTGGACTTCGATCGTGATTTTGATTTCATGGGAGAAGAACAGGGTACGGGTGATGGATATGGGGGGCCTTGGTGATTGATGACTTGTTCCAGTCATCAGGGTTGGTCGGAGAAGGAGACGCCGTGGGTGCATGTGCACAGAGCAGATGTGGATATGTTGGTGATGTTTGGGTTTTGAAAGAAGAGAGGGACACTCGGGTAAATCTCGTTATGACTCGAAGTTACTGGGTAGATTGCTCGGGGAGGTGGGCTTTGGACTCGAAGTAAACGTTTGTGCCTCGGGTAAAAATGTTGATACAGGTTTCAACAGAAACCTGAAGTGTTTTGTTTCAAAATTTTAACTGATGATTATAAATGAAAACAAAGTTTAAACTAAGTTTGAAAACTAAGTTTGAATCTAGATTCAAGTAAGTTGAACTTTAGTTTTTTTTAAATAATTGTAAGTTTTTGAAATTTAAATTTGTTTTAACACCCTTAAGTATTTAAAGTGAATTTGGCAGGAATTTAAAATTGAAAGTTGAATTGTAAGTAAAGGGTTAAATAAGTTTTAAAATATAAGTTTTAAAATCTAAAATGTGAACTTGAATCTCAGTTTTTAAAATAAAATGAAGTTTTTAAATTTAAATTGTTTAACTTCTTTAAAAAAATGGTTAAATGATTTAAAATTTAAAAAGAAATTAAATGTAAGTAAGTTTTTAAATCTAGGTAACCTAGAATCAAAAATTCAAATATGTATTTCAGTTTTAGGATAAAAAGAAGGTTTAAAATTTAAAAATAATTTAAACAACTTTGAATGTTATAGTGTATATTTAATTGATTTAAAAAAAAATTCTTCTAAACTTCTTTACAAAATGAATATTCTTTAACATGTGAATTAAAGATTTTTTGAACTATCTTTAAGCTTTGTTTAAAGTTAATTTGTATTCGTTTTTTTTTAAATCTTAAATTTAAAATGGAATTTGAAAGAAAAGTCTAAAGTAAATTGATTTTAAATACTTTTGATGATAATTTGATCAATAATACGAAATAATAATTACTTAGTCAAAGTAATTAAAGGAAGATAATTAAATAAAAAGATTGATTTATCAATATTAATAGATAATTACTTTAAAGAAAAATTAAGAAATGTGGTTAATTAATTAAGGTTAATTAACTTAAAGTGATTAGAAAAAAAAATCATTATCAATTAAGGATTAATTAATTATTGTAGTAAATTAAAGAATAAGTAATTAAGATTAAATTAATTACAATTAAAGGTTAATTAATTAAGATAATTAATTAAGTAAATGATTAATGAATAAAGGAGGGTTAAGACTTAATTAATTGTCGTTAATTATAATTAATCATCGATTTAAAGATTACAAATAGAAGTAATTATGTGGGTAATAAATTTATAACCACACGGTTTATTCATCTTAATTTAAAGATGTTTGATTGTTATTGGGTGTTCTGTGATGGATGGATATGTTTGATAAGTGATGCTTTGTGCTAAGCTGTTATATCTGTGATGTATATATTGTTGTGCAAACCCTGTGACCCGTAAAGCGAAATTTGAGTTTCGATGCGACAGGGAGTCGGATTCCATTTAGTTATCCGAAACCCACATCGAATTGTAATGATTGATTCTGTGCTGATTGATGATGTGGCACTCTTATTGTGTAAAACCCCTGGACTACACTTTTACACACACAAATATGGATTGCACGTGGAAATGGGTTAAGTCACAGATTTTAAAAATCGTTTTAAAATTTGAATTTTTCCAAAATAGTTTTGGAATTAGAATTGAAGCTTTTGAAAATGAGTTTCAAAAATAAAATTTATTTGAATAACTTGATTGAGTTTTGAAATTTAAATAAATTAATTTAAATTTGAATTCAATATTTGAAATTGAATTCTATGACTTGGAAACTATTGTTTAAAAAGTTATTCAACTTACAAATGGGTTATATGGGTTTTAAACCATTTTTTTGAAAGGTGATGTTTTGAAATTTAAATTCAACTCAAGATTTCAACTTGTATAAATTAAATTTGCTTTCTCATAAGAAATGGACTTCCAAGTTGTGTTAAAAGGATTTTCAAGTCTAAAAAGGAAAATTGTTTTCCAAGTTTTAGATAAATCTTTGGAAATGTGTTTTGAAAGCTATGAATCTTTAATTTAAAGATTTAATTGGGTTAATCGAAATTGAAGGGGAATTGTTTTGGAATCTATGGGTAGATCTTTGTGAAACTGGGTGAAACTTTGTGAAATAAATCCTTTTGTTTAAAGGTTTAAAATGGTAATTTGTTAACCATTTGAAAGAAAAGTTTTGGATTTTATAAGTTGTGACTTAAATGAAATCCCATATCCATATATTTTTAAATATGGCGCTTACTATTCGGTTTAGCCGGGAGAGGACCTTGTGTCATATAACCCATTCCGAATAATGATACGACGTTATGGATAGCATTTGAAGACCGGTGGTGAAGACCGGGTATTTGTGAGAACGATAGGATAACCTATCGATTGTCTCTGCACCGAGTAGCTACGGTATAGAGATTCCCTAAGTGATGGGAAGTACGATCGGGATTGTGGATACCCGGATTTGCAAGGTCTTCTTCGGAAGTGCCTTCGGTTCTGTTCGAACCCGGAACAGACTTGTATGGTTGTATGTCCGACATTAATTACACTTTGAGATATTAAACTGATCTCTATCAAATACATTTCTGCTTGGTGGCGGAGAATTTATTCTCTTATCTTAACACCCTTCTCTGAGACGTACGAGCTCAGAGGTTATGTAGTTGGTATTTATCAGTGATGTATTCCCAATTTGGTAATGTGACATGCTGAGTGCTGCTGTGTGATGATGATCATTTGTTGATCATTTGTGATCAAAGCATGGCTTTTTTATAAAGCGTAGCTTTGTGGACGAGACTGCATCAGGACCTCACACCCCGGAAATGGTCGAAACAGGAAAGATGCGGCAAGGTTATGAGGGTCGCGCCCTTTAGGGTATGTCATTCCCTTCTGGAAAAGGGTGGTATCATGGTATGGAGCCCAGATACTTACTCATGTGGATACTGCAGATCTATTACTTTGTGATACTTTGTGGTTGTTGTTGCGCGCGCTCGGATAAAGGTCACGAAGGACCGGGGGATGGCATATTTGTGTAGTAGTTACCTAGTTACAGAGGTAACCCGGCCTTATGTTGGCAGAGATCTAACCGTAACGTTAGTTCTCGGGATGTCCCGCCAGAGGCAATCCCATGTGGCAGTAGGAAGTTCCTTAGCCTGACTATTTGTTGGAAATCCAATCAAAACACTACGCGCCCTGTACGGTTTTAGTTGTATAACCTGCCATGGAATGTGGCGGTAACCTGCTATTGAACATGGTAGCTATAGTAGGCATAAGTGCGAAATGCCTATGCTGGCTAGGATTTATATTATACTTTCGAAATGATTTTCTACACTTTGCACATTATTATAATAATATCAAAGAATTTTCTCGTATTAAGCATATTTAACTATCATAAGGAGAAATCTCCTCCAAGTCTGCGTTTGCATTGTGTGTGTGGCGGGAGGCCTTATGGTAGTTTCATTTTCTAAAAAGCATTGCGGTTTTTTTTAAAAAAAAATTAAATTCTTTTGTTTGTTTTAAAAGACCAAATGTTTTAGTTTGCTCATACCAGTCCCATGACTGACCTGGAGTTTATTGTTCCTTTCCTAAACTCTGGGTGCCCACTATTTTCCTACACGGGTAGTCTAGAGATGGGTTTTTCAGATAGTCGGGTTTAGTAGATTATCTGGTGCTAGTTCAGTCTTTGGATCTGAACTGCACTTGCTTATCCTTGTGCCTCGTGATTTGGGAGTTCAAGCTATTGCTGGATTGGTGTCTTGGAGATGGAGATTTCTGATGCTGGAGTTCTGCCTTGAAGACTATATTGGAGTTTTTATTCCGCTGCCAGTGTTATCATTATCTTTCCGCTGCTATTCTTGGTATCTCTGATAATGTTGATATCTATTGTACCATTCTGTTGTACCATTCATGTTGTACCAGTTATTGTATCAAATGTTGTATATTGATATATGCTATTCATTTCTTCCACTGTGTTGTACTTAATGTGTTATAAGCTCCGGCGAACCAGGTTCGACGTTTGGATCTGCGGCATTTGAATACGAGTGTCGTATTCGATGTCGATTTTCGAAGGTCGAGTCAGGGTCGTTAGAATTGGTATCACATTATAACGGCACGAGGCAATGGCGACCGGTAGGCTTTGCAACCATCCCAGACCCACCGTGGCTTACAATGGTACCCCAGACCTTGCTTTTACGGCCAGCCTTTCAACCGTCTCGGCTTACGCCTAACCAACCCCTATTCACTAAGAGAGGACATGTAGGGGTAAGAGTCTCCCGTTCGCCACCAAACCGCGAAGCGAGAACCCCCTATCACATTCACTAAGAGAGCAAGACTGGTGTGAAGACCGGGTATTCGTGAGAACGATAGGATAACCTATCGATTGTCTCTGCACCGAGTAGCTACGGTATAGAGATTCCCTAAGTGATGGGAAGTCCGATCGGGATTGTGGATACCCGGATTTTCAAGGGCTTCTTCGGAAGTGCCTTCGGTTCTGTTCGAACCCGGAACAGACTTGTATGGTTATATGTCCGACATTACACTTTGAGATATTAAACTGATCTCTATCAAATACATTTATGCTTGGTGGCAGAGAATTTATTCTCTTAGCTTAACACCCTTCTCTGAGACGTACGAGCTCAGAGGTTATGTAGTTGATATTTATCAGTGATGTATTCCCAATTTGTTAATGTGACATGCTGAGTGATGCTGTGTGATGATGATCATTTGTGATCAAAGCATGGCTTTTGTATAAAGCGTAGCTTTATGGACGAGACTGCATCAGGACCTAACACCCCGGAAATGGTCGAAACAGGAAAGATACGGCAAGGTTATGAGGGTCGCGCCCTTTAGGGTATGTCATTCCCTTCTGGAAAAGGGTGGTATCATGGTATGGAGCCCAGATACTTACCCATGTGGATACTGCAGATCTATTACTTTGTGATACTTTGTAGTTGTTGTTGCGCGCGCTCGGGTAAAGGTCCCAAAGGACCGGGGGATGGCATATTCGTGTAGTAGTTACCTAGTTACAGAGGTAACCCGGCCTTGTGTTGGCAGAGATCTAACTGTAACGTTAGTTCTCGGGACGTCCCGCCAGAGGCGATCCCATGTGGCAGTAGGAAGTTCCTTAGCCTGACCATTTGTTGGAAATCCAATCAAAACACTACGCGCCCTGTACGGTTTTAGTTGTATAACCTGCCATGGAATGTGGCGGTAACCTGCTATTGAACATGGTAGCTATAGTAGACATAAGTGCGAAATGCCTATGCTGGCTAGGATTTATATTATACTTTCGAAATGATTTTCTACACTTTGCACATTATTATAATAATATCAAATAATTTTCTCGTATTAAGCATATTTGACTATCATAAGGAGAAATCTCCTCCAAGTCTGCGTTTGCATTGTGTGTATGGCGGGAGGCCTTATGGTAGTTTCATTTTCTAAAAAGCATTGCGGTTTTTTTAAAAAAAAATTTTTAATTCTTTTGTTTGTTTTAAAAGACCAAATGTTTTTGTTTGCTCATACCAGTCCCATGACTGACCTGGAGTTTATTGTTCCTTTCCTAAACTCTGGGTGCCCACTATTTTCCCACACGGGCAGTCTAGAGTTGGGTTTTTCAGATAGTCAGGTTTTGTAGATTATCTGGAGCTAGTTCAGTCTTTGGATCTGAACTGCACTTGCTTATCCTTGTGCATCGTGATTTGGGAGTTCAAGTTATTGCTGGATTGGTGTCTTGGAGATGGAGATTTCTGATGCTGGAGTTCTTCCTTGAAGACTATATTGGAGTTTTTGTTCCGCTGCCAGTGTTATCATTATCTTTCCGCTGCTATTCTTGGTATCTCTGATAATGTTGATATCTATTGTACCATTCTGTTGTACCATTCATGTTGTACCAGTTATTGTATCAAATGTTGTATATTGATATATGCTATTCATTTCTTCCGCTGTGTTGTACTTAATGTGTTATAAGCTCCGGCGAACCAGGTTCGACGTTCGGATCTGCGGCATTTGAATACGAGTGTCGTATTCGGTGCCGATTTTCGAAGGTCGAGTGAGGGTCGTTAGAATTGGTATCAGAGCTGATGGTTAAAAACATAGCTTAGGAGTATAACGCATTAAGTAGCTCATTAGAGATAGGGTGAAGTATACCCTAGAATGAGTGATCCCTAGGATATTCGTTCGAATGCTTCAGTTAATTCTCTTACTATTCACTAATAGTAAGTATGAGTGCGAGAAGAGGGCGAGATAGGGGACAGGGGAGTACCACTACAAATGGTCAATACCCTACAATACCGGAAACAACTTTTCTCTATCAATCTCCTTTGATTCGATTCTCAATTCTTTCAATTGCTTCGTGACAGCTACAGAAAGGAGCTTCGGTGTGATGGTGGCCCTACAGATCGTTGCAGGAAATTCTTACTTTGTATCTTCATCCGTTTCTTATCAGCTTTTCATTCTAAACTCTAATAAATTTGAAATTGAAATTGAAAATTTTAAATAAGTTAGAGATTTTAAATTAAGTTAAATTGGTTAACAAATATGAAGCTAAATTTGAATTGAATCAATAAATCGATATTGGTTAAAAACAAATTCGAAATTCTATTGTAATTTCTTGTGTATATCAAAGTCGAAGAGGTACAAATTGGTATATACTTTGGGATATTCCGACCCGAATTGGAATCCCTATCTAGTATTTGAGGAATTGTTGAAAATTAAGTCCATCTATCTTTTCTTTGGGATCCGATATATTCTTCGAACGATCAGTTATCCCTTCGAACTAATCAATGTCGTTGCATATTCGTAGACCGGTGGACCCGAATATTTTGTGTAATATTGTATGAGTTTGTTCTCATATTGTTGATATTTTGATTTGGGAAACCAAACGCAGAATAAATATCTCGATTCTGATCTGATCAATTATTTCTTTATCTATTATCTTTTCTTTCTCGTTTTCCTTGCAATTTCGAGGATGAAATTCTTTTAAGGGGGGAAATCTGTAGCATTCCTGAAAATTTATCAAGTTTAAATTGGCAATTTAATTTATTTTTGAAAATAAAATGAGAATTAATTAGAAAATTTTCTAGAATAAATAAATGATTTTGATCATAAACAGAAATTTAATAAGAAATTTACTTATAAGTAGCTTAAAAATAAATATTGGATTTAAGAAAATAAGATGTATATTTATATAAATGAATTACAAAATAGAAATTTGAGATTTATAGGATTTCAAAATAAAATGTATTAAAAATAAATTAGAAATTAAAAACTTTTAAAAAAATTGAACAAACAAAATAAATAAATAAAAAATGTATGAATGTAAATTGTGTTAATATAAATTTTAAATAAGTGTATAAACATGTTGAACAAAAATTTAATGTAAGTACATATACATGAGTTTATATTTCAAGTTGAGATTGAAAATTTAATTTTTATTTAAAATAGAAGTTTTTAAAAGTAAGTAGCATTTAAAAAAAAAGTTATTAAGGTGTAATGTATATGTTAGTTAGATTCTTTCAACATTGAACATGTATGTATATATTCAAAAGAATAAAGATATACATTATTTTAAAAGTGTATAAGTTATAAATATAAAATTTATAAAATTCTTTTTGCTTCATAATATCAACATGTGAGGGTGGAGTAGAAGAATTAACAAGATCTAAAGCTTAAGATTGTTTTTAACAAGTGACATAAAAACATCATTTCCTTAATAAAATAATGAAAAAAAAAATTGAGAAAAACTTTTCACTTCCCCATATGAAATCATATAATGTCTCAGCCAAATCTCTGAAAAAGTAAACAGTGAGAGAGATTTGTGTATCAAAGTTCAACTCCAATGGAAACAACTCAGTTCAAACAAAAAAAAAACAAAAAAATTCTCAAACTGCAAATCCGATCTGTTTGCAATGCAAGATTAAGCAAGTCTTCAAGTTTCCACCCTACAAACAATTTTGAAGTAAGCAAGATCAAGGCTCAGCAATCAAAAGGAATTTCCAAATTTTTCAAGTTCAAGAAGATCACAGGCTTTTTCTCTGATTTTATATAATATAAAACAAAAACTGAAAACAAGATAAAGATCAAAGACCTAATCCATCTCTGGATTTCAACTGCAGAGAAAAAAAAAAGAGAGAAGCTTTCTCTGTGAATAACAGTATTGCAAACCTTTCAGGAAACAAATCAAACCAATTCAAAACATTCAAGCATTCAAGTGTAATTCAACCTGGAGCAAGTTGAAAATCTGATAATAAACAAAGTTTAGGGGTAAAGCAAACCAAGAATTCAAGAAGCAAATCAAACATTAACAACTTAGTTTCCAGGCCCTTCTCATTTGAATCCCTCTGTTCCTCTCTGTCTTTTGAAGTCCAAGTGAGCAAACTTCAAATTTAAACCCTTAATTTGTTTAGTATTTGGCTTCATATGATAATTAATTAAGTATGAATGATTGCATGTGAATGTGCTTGAATGTTTGTGCCTGCATGTATCTATATGTAGTAGTATGCCTATATGTGCCTGTAAATAAATGAAGATATGTATCTGTCCTTTGTTCAGGCTTAAGGTTGATAGATAAAAACATTTCTCACCTTCATTTACATGTGGTTCTAAGCTTAAGCATGTAAATGAAAAAGGTTTCTGGTTTACAAAAAATGAAATCATGATAGATGCAACATCTTTCTCTCTATCCTCCTCTGGAAATTACATCTGAACAAGTTGGAGTTTATTTTAAAATATATCAAAGTAAGTTTTGAAATTAATCAAGTTAAAAATACTTGAATTGGCTCTGGAAACCAAAGAGAAACAAGCAAGCCATAGTTTTTGACTAAAATTTAGTCTTCATAATTCATTGATTCAAGTTATAAACTGAAAACTTATACAAAATCTTGATTTTTAAAAAGTAAAATCACAAATTTTAGTGCTTAATTGAATGAGGAATTAGAGGTTGAACAGGAATTCAATTTTTAGCGTTTTCTGGTGATCTCAGTGGTTTGGGGTGTCGAGGCCATCACTGTAGGTAGGGGAATGAACGGTGAGGTCGGGGAAAATGGCGGTAGGGTGATCAAGGCACGGTGGTGGCAGCGGTGATCGATTTAAGTTACTAACCCTAGTTTTACTGGGTTATAGTTTTTGCGTGGGTTCGACTTCCTCTATTGATCGAGCTGTTTGGGATTTTGGGTACTGGAAGATGGTGGGTTGACGAGGTCTTTGCCGAAGTTTCAGGGGCAACGGTGGTCGGAGCATCAGGGGGAAGGCGCTGACAGGTTTGAGTTGAAGTGGATCGTGTTTGTTCCAGGTTTGGACTTCGATCGTGATTTTGATTTCGAGGGAGAAGAACAGGGTACGGGTGATGGATATGGGGGGCATTGGTGATCGATGACTTGTTCCAGTCATCAGGGTTGGTCGAAGAAGGCGACGCCGTGGGTGCATGTGCATAGAGCAGATGTGGTTATGCTGGTGATGTTTGGATTTTGAAAGAAGGGAGGGACACTCGGGTAAATCTCGTTATGACTCGAAGTTACTGGGTAGATTGCTCGGGGAGGTGGGCTTTGGACTCGAAGTAAACGTTTGTGCCTCGGGTAAAAATGTTGATACAGGTTTCAACAGAAACCTGAAGTATTTTGTTTCAAAATTTTAACTGATGATTATAAATGAAAACAAAGTTTAAACTAAGTTTGAAAACTAATTTTGAATCTAGATTCAAGTAAGTTGAACTTTAGTTTTTTTTAAATAATTGTAAGTTTTTGAAATTTAAATTTGTTTTAACACCCTTAAGTATTTAAAGTGAATTTGGCAGGAATTTAAAATTGAAAGTTGAATTGTAAGTAAAGGGTTAAATAAGTTTTAAAATATAAGTTTTAAAATCTGAAATGTGAACTTGAATCTCAGTTTTTAAAATAAAATGAAGTTTTTAAATTTAGATTGTTTAACTTCTTTAAAAAAAATGGTTAAATGATTTGAAATTTAAAAAGAAATTAAATGTAAGTAAGTTTTTAAATCTGGGTAACCTAGAATCAAAAATTCAAATATGTATTTCAGTTTTAGGATAAAATGAAGTTTTAAAATTTAAAAATAATTTAAACAACTTTGAATGTTAAAGTGTATTTTTAATTGATTTAAAAAAAAAAATTCTTCTAAACTTCTTTATAAAATGAATATTCTTTAACATGTGAATTAAAGATTTTTTGAACTGTCTTTTAGCTTTGTTTAAAGTTAATTTGTATTCATTTTTTTTTAAATCTTAAATTTAAAATGGAATTTGAAAGAAAAGTCTAAAGTAAATTGATTTTAAACTAATTAAAGGAAGATAATTAAAGAAAAAGATTGATTTATCAATATTAGTAGATAATTACTTTAAAGAAAAATTAAGAAATGTGGTTAATTAATTAAGGTTAATTAACTTAAAGTGATTAGAAAAAAAATCATTATCAATTAAGGATTAATTAATTATTGTAGTAAATTAAAGAATAAGTAATTAAGATTAAATTAATTACAATTAAAGGTTAATTAATTAAGATAATTAATTAAGTAAATGATTAATGAATAAAGGAGGGTTAAGACTTAATTAATTGTAGTTAATTTTAATTAATCATCGATTTAAAGATTACAAATAGAAGTAATTATGTGGGTAATAAATTTATAACCACACGGTTTATTCATCTTGATTTAAAGATGTTTGATTGTTATTGGGTGTTCTGTGATGGATGGATATCTTTGATAAGTGATGCTTTGTGCTAAGCTGTTATATCTGTGATGTATATATTGTTGTGCAAACCCTGTGACCCGTAAAACAAAATTTGAGTTTCGATGCGACAGGGAGTCGGATTCCATTTAGTTATCCGAAACCCACATCGAATTGTAATGATTGATTCTGTGCTGATTGATGATGTGGCACTCTTATTGTGTAAAACCCCTGGACTACACTTTTACACACACAAATATGGATTGCACGTGGAAATGGGTTAAGTCACAGATTTTAAAAATCGTTTTAAAAATTGAATTTTTCCAAAATAGTTTTGGAACTTGAATTGAAGCTATTGAAAATGAGTTTCAAAAATAAAAGTTATTTGAATAACTTGATTGAGTTTTGAAATTTAAATAAATTAATTTAAATTTGAATTCAATATTTGAAATTGAATTCTATGACTTGGAAACTATTGTTTAAAAAGTTATTCAACTTACAAATGGGTTATATGGGTTTTAAACCATTTTTTTAAAGGTGATGTTTTGAAATTTAAATTCAACTCAAGATTTCAACTTGTATAAATTAGATTTGCTTTCTCATAAGAAATGGACTTCCAAGTTGTGTTAAAAGGATTTTCAAGTCTAAAAAGGAAAATTGTTTTCCAAGTTTTAGATAAATCTTTGGAAATGTGTTTTGAAAGCTATAAATCTTTAATTTAAAGATTTAATTGGGTTAATCGAAATTGAAGAGGAATTGTTTTGGAATCTATGGGTAGATCTTTGTGAAACTGGGTGAAACTTTGTGAAATAAATCCTTTTGTTTAAAGGTTTAAAATGGTAATTTGTTAACCATTTGAAAGAAAAGTTTTGGATTTTATAAGTTGTGACTTAACTGAAATCCCATATCCATATATTTTTAAATATGGCGCTTACTATTCGGTTTAGCCGGGAGAGGACCTTGTGTCATATAACCCATTTCGAATAATGATACGATGTTATGGATAGCATTTGAAGACCGGTAGTGAAGACCGGGTATTTGTGAGAACGATAGGATAACCTATCGATTGTCTCTGCACCGAGTAACTACGGTATAGAGATTCCCTAAGTGATAGGAAGTCCGATCGGGATTGTGGATACCCGGATTTGCAAGGGCTTCTTCGGAAGTGCCTTCGGTTCTGTTCGAATCCGGAACAGACTTGTATGGTTGTATGTCCGACACTACACTTTGAGATATTAAACTGATCTCTGTCAAATACATTTCTGCTTGGTGGCGGAGAATTTATTCTCTTAGCTTAACACCCTTCTTTGAGACGTACGAGCTCAGAGGTTATGTAGTTGATATTTATCAGTGATGTATTCCCAATTTGGTAATGTGACATGCTGAGTGCTGCTTTGTGATGATGATCATTTGTTGATCATTTGTGATCAAAGCATGGCTTTTGTATAAAGCGTAGCTTTGTGGACGAGACTGCATCAGGACCTCACACCCCGGAAATGGTCGAAACAGGAAAGATGCGGCAAGGTTATGAGGGACGCGCCCTTTAGGGTATGTCATTCCCTTCTGGAAAAGGGTGGTATCATGGTATGGAGCCTAGATACTTACTCATGTGGATACTGCAGATCTATTACTTTGTGATACTTTGTGGTTGTTGTTGCGCGCGCTCGGATAAAGGTCCCAAAGGACCGAGGGATGGCATATTAGTGTAGTAGTTACCTAGTTACAGAGGTAACCCGGCCTTGTGTTGGCAGAGATCTAACCGTAACGTTAGTTCTCGGGACGTCCCGCCAGAGGCGATCCCATGTGGCAGTAGGAAGTACCTTAGCCTGACCATTTGTTGGAAATCCAATCAAAACACTACGCGCCCTGTACGGTTTTAGTTGTATAACCTGCCATGGAATGTGGCGGTAACCTGCTATTGAACATGGTAGCTATAGTAGGCATAAGTCGAAATGCCTATGCTGGCTAGGATTTATATTATACTTTCGAAATGATTTTCTACACTTTGCACATTATTATAATAATATCAAAGAATTTTCTCGTATTAAGCATATTTGACTATCATAAGGAGAAATCTCCTCCAAGTCTGCGTTTGCATTGTGTGTGTGGCGGGAGGCCTTATGGTAGTTTCATTTTCTAAAAAGCATTGCGGTTTTTTTAAAAAAAAATTAAATTCTTTTGTTTGTTTTAAAAGACCAAATGTTTTTGTTTTCCCATACCAGTCCCATGACAGACCTGGAGTTTATTGTTCCTTTCCTAAACTATGGGTGCCCACTATTTTCCCACACGGGCAGTCTAGAGTTGGGTTTTTCAGATAGTCAGGTTTAGTAGATTATCTGGAGCTAGTTCAGTCTTTGGATCTGAACTGCACTTGCTTATCCTTGTGCATCGTGATTTGGGAGTTCAAGCTATTGCTGGATTAGTGTCTTGGAGATGGAGATTTCTGATGCTGGAGTTCTTCCTTGAAGACTATATTGGAGTTTTTGTTCCGCTGCCAGTGTTATCATTATCTTTCCGCTGCTATTCTTGGTATCTATGATAATGTTGATATCTATTGTACCATTCTGTTGTACCATTCACATTGTACCAGTTATTGTATCAAATGTTGTATATTGATATATGCTATTCATTTCTTCCGTTGTGTTGTACTTAATGTGTTATAAACTCCGGCGAACCAGGTTCGACGTTTGGATCTGCGGCATTTGAATACGAGTGTCGTATTCGGTGCCGATTTTCGAAGGTCGATTCAGGGTCGTTAGATGCATACTATGGATATAACCAAATCCCAATGCATATTCCTGATTAGGAGCACACCAGTTTCATTATCGATGTTGGATTGTATTGCTATGTAGTAATGCCATTTGGATTGAAGAATGCTGGTGCGACCTATCAATAGCTAGTCAATAGAATGTTTAAAGATCAGACTGGAAAGGCGATGGAGGTGTACGTGGATGATATGCTCGTGAAGTCATAACGATCACGCGACCACATTAAAGACTTGGTAGAAATGTTTGATATCCTTCGATATTACAAAATGAAGATGAATCCTCTGAAGTGTTCTTTTGGTGTTGCATCAAAAAGTTCTTTGGTTTCATCATCAATGCACGTGGAATCAAAGCTAATCCCAAGAAGATTCAAGCAATTCGCCACTTCCAAGTGCCGAAGACCACCAAGAAAGTACGGAGTCTAAATAGGAAAGTTGCCGCCCTAAGTTGATTTGATTGGGAGAGGTAAAAGGAACTTTGAATGGACGCAGGATTGTGAAGATGCATTTCAAAATTTAGTGAACTACTTAGAGAGGCCCCGTTTCATGCCAAAGCTGGTGGGTCATGAAAACTTGTATATTTACATGGCTGTGTCGATGCATCCTATAGGTGTCGCACTGCTTCATGGGGACAATCAAATCTAGAGACCGTTCTTCTATGTTAGCAAATGATTAATAGGTGCTGAAAGGAACTATCCTAAGATAGAGAAATTGGCATACTTCTTGTTGATTGCATCAAAAAAACTCCTCCCCTATTTTCAGTCTCATCCAATTACTATTTATACCAATCAACCATTAAGACATGTCCTACAGCGACATTAGACGTTTGGAAGGTTACTCTAGTCGAACATCGAACTAACTAATTCGACATCACTTATATTCCTCGGAGGTCCATCCAGGGATAAGCTCTGGTGAATTTTATAGCATAATTCACCTCACAAGATTATCCACTAAAGAGCGGTAGAGCCCCTACCATTTGGTGGCAAATGTATATGATGGAGCATCCAATGATCGTTGTTTAGGGGTCTAGAATTGTGTTGGTAACTCCGAAAGATCGATCAATTTACTATGCTTTCAAGCATGACTTCCCTACAACAAACTACAAAGCTGAGTATGAAGCTTTGATTGCTAGACTCAAGCTTGCTCGAGAATTGGGAATATAATCTCTTGAAATCTTTTGCGATTCACTATTGGTAGTATACCAAGTCAGGGGAGATTACCAAGCTAAAGGACAACGACCCGCCTCCTACATTATCCAAGGCCAAGAGCTATTGACTAGCTTTGAGTATTATGATATCACGCACATTCCTCGAGATCAAAACAAAGTGGCTGGCTCATTAGTAAATTTTGTTAACACTAGGGATGTGCAATAGATGGGCTCGGTTCCAGTGCAAGACTATTTGCTACAGGGATTCCTTCCCAAAGCTTCACAGTATATCATTTAGGAAGCAGTCATGCATCAATAAGGTTTTTCAGTTCTCTTGATCCAATGTATCACTCATGCTGAAATAAAATGAGTTCTAAGGGAAGTTCATGAAGGGGAATGTGGTGGTCACACTAGGGGGCAAACCTTAGCAATGAAAATACTCTGTTATGGGTATTATTGGTCGACGGTCAACCTAGATGTTTCCTATTACGCTAGGCGATGTGACAAGTGCTAGATGTGTAAAAACGTTTCAAGAGCTCCACCAGCGGAAGTCACACGAATGGTCAGTCTATGGCCGTTTTCCCTACGAGGGATAGATATTATCAGTTCCTTACTATCTCTAAAGAGGTGCAAAGTACGCCATCATTGTAGTTGATTAGTTCACCAAATGGACCAAAGCGAAACCTTTAGACATGATCATGATAAATAAAGTAATCAACTTCATCGTCCGCAACATCATCTTTCATTTTGGCCTTCCACAAACCATTGTAACTAATAATGGAACTCAATTTGATAGCGTTGATTTCAAAGACTTCTGCCACCAGCATCATATTGAGAAAAGACTTACGGCAGTTGCTAATCCTTAAGAAAATGGACAAGTTGAAGTTGTGAACAAAATCAGCAAGTCCATCTTAAAGAAGCATTTTGAAAAGGCTAGAGGAACGTGGGTGGATAAACTCCCATCAGCATTATGGTCTTATAGATCGAAGTCCCATCTCATCGAGTGACCTACTATGATCCCAGAACGAATACAATTCTCCTCTTGGGATCTCTAGACTTTGTAGATGAGAAGCGCGAGGAATTTAATTTGAGGGCAGTTGCACATCGTCACCGAGGCGCCCAATACTACAACCCTAAAGTATGATCTAGAACCTTTGAAATCGACGATCTCTTCTTGAAACGGATTTTCCTACCCCATCGCACATGAATCCTACTTGGGAAGGACCATATGTCATCGAATAGAGGCATGGAGAGGGAATTTTCAGGCTAATGGTTGTTCATGGCGTCACACTCCCAAAAACGTGGAATAGCGAGCATTTATGACTATATTTTGCTTAGTATATTCTTTTTCATTTTAGTTGTATTTCAAATTCCGAATTTGCTTGAGCACTTTATTTTCTAGATTTGTGATAAGACAAATTATGTCATTTATTTCCATTTGGAAAATGAAGTTTGAAATTTCCTTCATATATGTGATTGCTGTAGCATTACATATTAGTTACGGTACTCGACTAACTAATATTGATATGACCGAGAATGTTCCTATAATTTGGAGATAGCCGATCACATAACTTCACGATTGAACTAAAGTAAACGAGAACGGTCTGACCGTTCATTTTAGGATTCTCACCATAACCCGATGAACGGAATATCTAACGAGGAATGGATGAGACTCGACTATAAAAATAACCAAGTTAATCCTACCTAGTAATTAGACTAACATGAATCAAAAGCAGCCGTGATATGACTAATCGCTCGCTAAGTTAAACCCGGGATTTGAGGAGAAATCAACCAATTAAGGAAAATGTGATATGATTGCCCGCCAACTAACTCTTATTTCTAAAGTGCAGATATGAGTACAAATAAATAGACAAGTATGGTTCGACCACTAACTATTCCATAAACTCCGACCTGAAACCGACGGGAGGAGTATAAACTCGTTGAGGATTGAGTTCGACCATCCAATATCTAACTCCACTAACCCTAGGCTGGGGCAGGAGTGTAATCACTTAAAACATTGAATCTGATGGCGTAACACTAGGGCTCGAGCCTAGTGTTAATACAACTTAAGGCAATGACTACATGGAGGCCTAGAGTAAAATTAAAGGATGATTATCTGAATTAAAAACCAACAAATTACAAGTACATTGAATGGAAAAGTAATAGCTCGATTACTTAGAAAAAATTCACATAAATGTTCGACAGAAAACAAAGAAATTTTATTTGCGTATTAAACTTGAAAATTATGGTACAAGTTTATTCAAAAGCGGGGCTATACCCGCACAATCATGGTCAACAAAAAGAGAAAAGCAGCTATATGAACCATATACAAATTAAGCCAAGGTAAGGGCTGTTTCTTTTGCCCTTTTTCCTTTTTGGAATTTTTAGGAGTAGGTCCAACTAAGCTTCCGCCTGTTCTTCTTTTTTATCCTTTGCCGCCCTTAGTAGGAGAGGTTCTAAAATTTGGAGGGAGTTCCTCAAGAATTGATCCACCGAGTGGAATGACTTGTATTGGGATGAGATTTGGATCTTTGATGTCCACATCAGCGAGTTTAGCCTTAAATTCTTTATTTAATAACTCCTCTATCTCGATGCGCTCTTTTAAACCAAGCTCATTGGTATGTTTGGTGGCGCCAGTGATCACATAGTTATCTAATTCATCCAGCAATGGCAGGTCATTAGCTTTTTCATCATCAAGTGCTCTGATAACTTGGGCATCGAGTTTTGGAATGTTGGTGGCCATCAGAATTTCAGTAGATGTCGACTGTTGCACTATGGTAGCACCGCTTCTTGAAGTTTAGCTAGGACCTAGAAGACCTGTAGATCCATAGAAACAAGAAAATAAGCCCTTGTCTATTGGGCATATGGAATGAAATCCCTTGAATAATGAAGAAAAAAGCAGGATACCTATGTTTGACTAACTTTCGGTTGCCACTGGAGTGCTCCCAATAGGAGTCAGCACCTTTGATTGATAAATCGATCTACATAGATTATAGCTCAGATCCTATCCTAAGCTAAGAGAAACTGATGCCACGGCTGTTTAAAGAGAAGGGAGAGCCTTGGGATCAGACTCCAAAGACTCGGCAATGTTTTTCCCTTTGTTGGAGGGTTCTATAATATCAAAGTATCGAAGTCTCGTAGCAACAAGTTCTAAAGGTTCATCCCTATGAAGAATCTCCCATATTAGCTTCTCTTCATCTAAATCAGCTTCACCAAGAGTTATCTTCTTCATTTAAACAATGTATTCCTAAGCCTCGATGAGCGATTCAAGATAGCCCACTCTAATGAAACTCGGATCACGATGGATTGGGACTTTAGCATTATATTCGTTGATTAGAGGATCGAACATGTTCTTAATCTTATTTCGACCAGCTTCTTTGGTTTCTTCAAACTGGGACTTAGTATGCCCTCTAATAGCAATGCGGCTGCTTCTCTTGCCTCTTCCTCGGGGACTACAATTTGAGCGAGTTTCTCGTTAAGCTTAATTTCAGCCTCTGGGCTTCAATGGCCTCTTTACAATATCTTTGAGGCTCCCCCTACGCTTTGAGTTTCTCTTCCTTCTCTTTTTTAAGGAGTCATACAAATTCATTAATGTGGTGGGCCAGAATAATTTTCTCTGTTTATAGTGTTTCTTTTTCTAACGCAAGCACACCGCTACGGTTGAGGGCAGCATCCAGTTCCTTTTTATGAGCTACTTTTGGATGACTAACTACGTTAGATGTTTCTTTGGCACTTTTTTCTACCGTGGTTAGCTTCGCTGTCAACTCCGAGATCTCTTTATTTTAAATTTTAATTCCATCTTTGTCATGGTTCGCCTCCAGCTTGAGATGATGGACTTCATGTTGTCTCTCGAAAGATACCTTAGAGATTTTTTTGGCCAAATACTGTAATGCTTTATGCTGCACAAAAATGTCATTGACGCATGTGAGGGAACTCTCTTCAGCATTCCCCAGAATTGTATGAATGGAAGGAACTTAAACCCATTGAAGCAAATTTTTGGAAAATTGACCTTAATTTCGACCTCTTTCTCTATAGTAGAAGCCTCAGGAGCTGCAGTAGGTAAAGCTGGATCAGAAGTAACAATTGGATGTTTGCTTGACATATGATCACGAGACGATTTGGAACAAGATGAACAAGTGTGCTGCTCAGGTAGCACAACAATTTGACTAGAATGAAAAGAAGTTTGATCCTCGTTGTGTATAGGAAGATTGGACTGAACTTCCTAATGAGACAATTGAGATTGGGACTTATGTTTGGAAGATCAAGACTCCCTTAACCGGCGACTTCTTTCCCGTCTATCATCTCACTCTCTCTCTCGACGCCTACCCGATTTTGGACCGGGACTGGATCTATACTTCCCCATCATTTGAGGCATAGCCTTTGTAAACCAAATAAGAGTGCATAAGATACCACCAAAAAAAAGAATGACGAAAATCTTGCAGTGAAGTGCGCGTGATTGTGAGTGTTCAAGTGTCCCCTTGACGGACCAATTATTGCAGCCCTGTACATAGGAGTTTTCTCCCCTTTACTAGTGGAAGGAATGTCGCCACCACTCCTGGTAGGAGAATTGAATACTGATGTTTGGGAAGTTATAAATCGTAATATCATCAGGGATCGGGAGATTCGAGAACCATTCCATAAAGTTTCTAGATGTTGAGAGGAAGACTCCTTGTCAACAGAGGTGATGATAAACACAGGCCCTTTAGCGGTTTTTCTCATACGGAGTTTATATGTAAGCTATTTTCTTCTCTTATTAGCTTGTCAGATTGTGCGCCCAATGACGGTACAAACTGCAGGCAAAATTGTCGGGCTTGCATCAGCATCGCTAGGTTATTTGACTTCGATACCTCTATTTTTGCCCTCTTCGGCATCATCATGAGTCCCCTCGACCGGGGCATGACAAGGCTATTAGCACCACCTTCTTATTTCGTTACATTTCCTGTGTTGAAGTGCTTCCTAGAAGCTCGATGCTACGGCCTTCTTCTAATAGCCTAATGAGAGATAACCACTCATCGGTTACTAGGGAACTGATGTCCGTGTCCTCAACTAAGTTGACCCGAATTACAAAAACTGCCTTTGAGAACTATCGCCTTCCAGACGTAGAGGGACACCTATAAATTTTAAAAGCAGTAGTTAGTTCAGGATATGACTTGGACTAAAGAATTTGACAATAAAGTGAAGGCAGCACGTACTTCCTTCCAACCATCGCATCGCGAAGCCAGGCAAACCACGAACATAAAACCATTCATGTTTAAAGATGTTGATCTTGTTCCAAGTGTAGTTAGAACTTGACAATTAGGCGAAGGCTCAAGGAAAGTGTAAGAAAGGCTTCATGTCCGTCATTTGAAGTTGTAAATAAACCCGATGCCCTCAGAAGATGGAGGGAAAAATAGGAATCCATAAATAGCAAGAAAGTGTCATGAAAAAAGCATAGTTATTCGAATGCAGCTGAGCAGTATCTATTCCTACATAATTTTGAATTTTTCAAATGAAAGAATTGAAAGGTGGCACGCATCCAGCCTAGCATATGAATTAATTACATGTCGTATATCCCTTCGGAGGTAGATGAGCTATGTCATTCGCTAAAGGAACTATGACACCTCTAAATAGAATCCCATGTTTAGAGCATAGTCTATGAAGAGCGGCCTCGCCAACTCTGGAGGCTTGGAAATCCTTTAAATTATCTAGAAATATAATGCCTTCTATAATGTCGGGGGTATTGCTTATGTCTTCCACTAGAAGGATGGGAATATTAGAGAAAAGGTCGACCAACAGGCCGAAAACCTCCGGTTGCTTAATTTGACGATCAGGGAAGAGTCTACTAGGTACAATTGTAAAATATGGCTCAGCTATAGGATTGCTGAGTTATAAGAGTTTTCTAGAAGGCATTGCAGCTAAATGCTCCAAACATCTGAGCCCATATCAACTAAACTCAACAGATAATTAAGAATAGAAAATTTTACCTTTCCTTTCTGTGTAAGATGTGAACCAGTGTGGTGCAGTGTTGTGTAGTGAAAAGATAAACATTCAAAATAAAAAGAAAAGGTGAGTGACAAGACTTAGGACTCCGACCAGAGTGATTGTCATCGCTGACCGTGTCAACTGACGTTTAGATCGATCAGTTGTGTAAGCTTTGGGATTGACCATCGGCATTTCAAAGTGTGGAATCCTTTTTTAAAGTCCATATGTTAAGTTTTAGTTCATATTCTAAGTCTTAGGAGTTCGGCCTTTCAATTCTGAGGTCGATATTGGATATGCAAGTCTTATTGTTCATTATCGTCATATGTTCAAGTTCATTGAGATGTGATTGTTTCTAATTATCCATGCGAGTGATCGTGGATTGGTTTTCAAATTCAATACAAACCTTAGAATTGGCTAAGTACCTATAGCTGATTCCTCTGTCAAAAAATAATCGATCCCTCTATCTAAACTATTTGTGCTGAGCCCTTTCCCTTATAACAACTTATCCCTCTTAATGAGCCCGTGACTGATCCCTTCATCCATAAACGCACCACTCTGATCCCTCCACTTAGCTGCATTCATAATTCACCAACATTCCAACTGATCCCACCTCTACTTAGTGAAATGATCGAACCCTCTATAAAAACAAACCTCTAACCGATCCCTCCTTTATGCTCAACCACTGATCCCTTTTTCAAGTTATCCTCTAACAGATCCTTATACAGCATAATTTTTAAACCGACCACTCCATTCCCAAGCAACAACTTCACCGATCCCTCCATTTCATTCATCCTTCACACTTTTCTTTCTCCTCCTCTCCCACTTCACCAAACCCAGGATCCCCATCATAAATCTTGTTTCCTTCAAACTTAACCTACGATTATCACAAATAGAATTCATCATCTCATCAAAAAATTATGGCTAAAAGCAACCAAACCTACCAAAGTATATAGCAAATGATTTGCTCGAGGGGAGATATTGGATTACAATTCAAATTGAAAATGGAATGATGATCTAAAGAAAAATAGTAATGCGAGTTTTTGGATGAAGGCGTTGTCTGATTAAAAAGAAAGGGGTTGGGTTTTTTGAGTCGGAAGGGGAGGGTTTGGGACAAAGCTTAAAGAAAATAAGAAAGTTAAAGAGAATGAAATGAAGTAAGGGATGAAAAGAGGAGTGCTGCTTATATGTGAAGGTTGATGCTTCGGCTTGCCTTTTCATTCTCCACAAGGCTAAAAGAGCCGAGTTCCCAACATATGGAGTGATATGGTGGATCCAACCAATCCCTTGACCGGGGTCCATCTGATCTCTGTCAACATAATAAAAAAAGCAAGAAAGGAGGATCGGCAAGAAGAATGCAGACCCCTATGAGCAAAAAAGAGAAAGAAAGAGGTTGGCCCAATTGTATATATAAAAAAAGGAGGGGGATTTCCTAACAGAATGTCGGTCCCTACATACACTTAAAAAAAGAAAAAAGACAAAAGACAAAAATAAGGGATCGGCTACGAGCCTTATGTGCATGCAAACATAGACATGAAAATTATGTAAAGTACAAACATACAAAATGCAATGAAATTGAATCTAGTTCAATGAGAATTGGCAGAGATCCGTGAGCGTACAATCTCATCCAGGACCTAATAACAAGAACATGTACCTGAATGTGCATGTGTACAGTCTAAAAGTTCAGTTTTGAAATCGTCAGAAATTGAATTCAATCGTGAAGCTTTCACGGTCGAGACCGGATAAGATAGCCAAATTTTACTAGTCTCGTAAAACCGGATATGAGTATCAATAGATGGAATATAATCCTGAATTTATATTATTGGAAATCGACCAAGTGTCAAAACGATCAAGGAGAGGTAAAACATTTTAGGTAAATAATTCGATAGAAGGATAGTGACTATTCAAAAAACTGGATGGATTTCTTTCCGGTGACTCTAACTTGCTTCGATTCAAAGCAAGTCATATTCAGCACAAGACGTAATTTAGGAGGCAAGTGTTATCCGGCATTTTAACTGGGCTATATTCAAACTGATTGGACAAGTTAGATTCGATTATCATCAAGGCCAGTTAGTCTAAAATGATGATTGTGGGGTCAAGAAGTCAAGCACAGGTGGTAATATGAAGCGTGGTTAAATGAAATTGAGAGATATGCAATGCAAAATGTTCAAAGTATGGAATATAGTTCAACATAGACGAGGGATCGGCTATAATTATTCTCCAACATAGGAGTTGGCATATTTCAACTAAGCAAGTGCAAGTCAGTGGGAAACAATCAATATCTCAAGATCCATAAGTCTTATCCATATGAAATTTTATGAGCGATATGTGGGAACCCTTGGAAGCCTACACTAGGGATCACACCTCAAAATGACGAAACAAGAGGGATCGTTCCTCTTCCCTCTTCCCTCAGTAGGGATTAGCTATAATATTCTCCGATATAGAGATCGACATATTTCAGCTATGAATATTACTACTTGGCAAAGATCCCATAGGGATCGCACCCCCAAATTCCTCCAAAATAGGGATGTGGGCCGATCCATATTCCTTGTGATTTGGGCCATGCGATCCCACTTATGGGTCCATATTGATCTGGAGATCCTTCTGTCGAATTTTCGGGGTGATATTTACCATCTTCGTCTATAAGAACAGGCTTGGTTGTTCATTTTCATGACTTTTACATTGCAAGTTTCTTTGTACTCTATTGCAACTAAGGATTTTCGTCTTATCCCTATTGTTCAGTTTATAAAGTGATTAATAAAGCTATATATTCAAAATGGACGTAGACAAACGACGTTGAACCACTATAAATCATTGTCTTTTTGTTTTTGCTTTAGATTTATGCTATTTAATTGCTTATCTCCTCTGTTTTAATTTTATATTCTTCACTTATTTCTCTTCAAAACTTCTATAAGATGATTATGCCAATTTTTATGTAAACTCAACTCTTAACTAGGGACATTTAAAAGGTATGTTTATTTTCATTATGATAAATTACTCATGGTTACAACACTTTATAACTACTATAAAAAACATACCATTTATGGACTTTCTATTAAATATACTTTAATTAAATTAATTAATTATTACAACACATTATGTCCAATATGTAATAGAAAGAAAATACCTTTCAAACAAGATTGGTTACCGAGTTAGATATAGTAAAAAATTACATAATAGCCTATAGGGCATAATTCTAACTCTATCGATCTTCCACTTGCATTTTGGTTCAATTGTGAAATCTTATTCCAACTTCTCCAATCACTTTCCTTAAAACCATTTGGATTCGAATCTCGGTGAATGGGTATGTCGTTATTTCTTAATTATCTACTATGCCAATCAACTCTCTCCAACGCTGATAAACTACATTTATCATGTGGAACAATTTAGAGCATGTCTCTTAACTTTCGGTGAGCTTTAAGTTATGTTATGAGCTATATTGTGACATTTTTATCATATAACAATGTTATGGAATATTCAGCATTTGGAATCATTTTCAGCTCAGTTATAAATTTATGCATTAATATTTATATACATTGCTTTTATTACGGCGATATTCAAGGCAATATGCTTAGCCTTTTCATTGAATCATCCACAATCTTTCATTTGAAATATCTCCAACTTAAAGATTTCTAAATTGAATTTATTATTCACATATTATACTCGATATTACTAATGAAAGTTTGAGTTCGAACATTCCTTTATAAGGAGTTTTTTATTTCTATAAGTAATTCTCTAGTATTTCATAAACACATGAGAACAGCTGAATAACCATTTGGTGATAACAATTTAGATTTGATATTTGTTCATGCCTCAAATACATAAACAAATCACGATATTGTAGTCAACATAACATATATGATCATTCCTATTAGCAATGCCTGAGAAATCTATCTTACATGTTCTGTATCAAATATTTTAATAAGGTATACTTGCATATTGTATGGAACGTTCCCTATATCTTTTATACTTACTATCAAAGACATCATTTACAAATCCAACATTGAGTATTAATATAAATAAAGCTGAATTTGAACATAAGTACATCGTTAACAATCATTTGTATGCTTTTATTTATAGTTTAGAAAAATATATATGTGACCTTTTAACTTTCTTTCTTAACAAGACACATTTCATCTGCATATTGATTGATAATCAAACTATTTGATATTTCTACCAAAATATTAGTTTAGTTATGATGCTTATTGAATGATAGATTAATATTTGTATTGATCACCTTTTGACTACCAAATGTCGACACTAATGCATCCATGGTATTCATATGCCGAGCATCCAAGTGCCAGAAAAATAGAATGTTAGGGTGAAAGAAAACGAAGAAAAGAAAACAAATAAGAATAGTAGTAAAAAACATTAGAATTTCATAATGAAATGATAACATACAATATCAAAATGACCTCTACAAAAGAAAATTATATGGCTACGAAAATCAGGGCAAACTAACCTATCATTTGCCTAGATAGTTATAACAGCCCATCCTTACAACTGCTGATAAAACTAAACAAAGAAATGCGGCGAAAATAAGAATACTATGGTAGGTAATCATCCTGCTTCCCTCCAAGAGGTCGAACGAACATCAATAAAATTTGGAAATATTTATGGAGTTGACCCAAGCATTGTAAGAAAACAACACCCGGGTTAGCCTTGAAAACTAGCGTGAGAAACACAAATCATTTGGATTATTTATTCATAAAACTCTTCGAAAATAAAAGTATCTCGTAAGGCCATGCCAATGATAAACATGAACGAGTTTTTACCTTATGATAACCAAACTATTTCTGCTGGAAAATCCAATGTTAGTATAATAATGTCTTTGATGTTGAATATAAGTAAGAAAATAGCTGTGTTACTTACATTAGACAACACAATGGTACAGAGTACATTGGAAAACGCTAATGCATTCGTATATGGATTTTCCATTGGATGGACCCGAGTATATCGAGGCAAGCCTCCTAACAAGGGTCAAAAAGTGCCTTTCGAGCATCGTTCTAGTGGGAGTTGATGGTATTCGGAACACATTTTCAACGTGAACCAGCCATGTCTTCCATATTTGGTATATATTATCTAGAGATATAATAATCGACAAGCATACTCTAGATAATGGAGTTAATCTATACCCTTTGAGGTTTGGTAAACCCCATTATCTATGTGCTACTTTGTTTTTAGCCATTTCCAACGTTGAGGTCATATTCGTCATCTCTCGCTCGAGTCTTCAATACCCGAATGAATCATGAATCTTCAATTATATTCCAACATCTTGAACGGATCTACTTCCAAGGGACAGGGCGCATATTTTTGTCTTGAATTGGTTTTCGATAAGTAGAACACTTACCGATAGCGGTCTCTCCAACACTGAATCGATGAATTTTGTCATAATAGTCAAATATGTAAATCAAATCCACACTTAACAACGATTTGTTAACATATCAATTTTTCAATATAAATCAATTAGCATTTAAACAATGGCCAAAATAATCAGATAGAAGAAATAAACTTGATTCTGCCTACCATCATTCAAATTCAAATTCTCTCATTTATTATCAAATGGTGTTTATATGGCCAAATAGATCACACCATTATGTTTCAATTCAGTTTTATGTTATAAGTTTAACAACGTTAATTTTAAAAGAATCCATTTATCAATTCCACACATATAGAATTCAATACTGTAAATAAGCTTAAAAATAAACAAAAACAGTTTAATAGCAATTCGAGATGCTATATCGTGACCCAAGATCCGGTTCAACCAATCTAATAACACCTCAAGATGCTATATCGTCATACTAAATTAATTTCAACAACCACCAATTTCAACAATCCAAACTGCATAAATAAATTTTGTCTGCTATAAAACATTACTGATTAACCAAATGATTGAATTTAACTCACCTTGACTTTTCAATTTGCCGAATGTTCCAATTTTAAATCAAATCAAACAGCGTTCGTTTTAACGTAAAATTTTAGCTAGCTCCCATCAACTCAAAATCTATTCTAGAAAGTAGTGCGCATCGCCACGAATCAGTCGATACTTGTTTCGTCTCAATTGGACTTCGTATTGAGAGATATGCATTTTATAAGATTCATGAATTTAAATAATACAAATTACAAATCCTGTTTTGTCTACTTTTATACTCTTAAAGAATCTGGGCCATTCAATCTATCCATCATCAGATCAGGCCGCACATCCCTTCTCCCCTTTCTTCTCCCTCATGCTCGATCGTCCCACATAAAACACAAACCTAAATCGCCGTTCTCTCCCTCTCCACTGCCATTCTAGCCCATCAGAGCACGATCCACCATTACTACTCGAAAATCCTCTCCGTGCAGCACCTCCGCCATCAACCATGTCGAGCTCGATGCCATTAATCCGCCACGAAATGCTCGATGAACGTGGCCCAATTTTGGCCTCCATGCTTCACTAACTTTGATCACAACCATATGGATGTGTGGATATCGCAACGTTCTACGACTCTCTAGTTGGAAAATTTGGATATAAATGGATGGATTGAGTTTATCGTTTGGAATAATTAATATTGTTTTTGATTTATAAAAGAGATTAAAAATATGAATGATTTTTTTTAGGGATAACCATTATTATTTTAAGTCCAATAAAAGATTTTAAATTTGATTTATTTAGAGAAAATTTATGTGGTTATAAAGTTTTAAAATGAATTTTATAATTCATCCCCCAAGAAGGTTACTATTATTTAAAAATTATAAATGATGTTTATAAATGAGAAAATTCTTTAAAAGGAATTGTTTAAAAACAAAGCTTAATGTAAATTATTTAGGATTTATGGTTTAAAATGAAATTTGGTTTTTCACCCTTGTTTTAGTACACTTTGTACTATAAATTTGCCTTTTGAAAGAACATTTTAAAGAGTTTTGAAAAAATTAGATCTCGGAATTGTTTGAAACAATTTCAAAAGATTTCGGTAAAAGTAATAGTGATATTATTTGGGAATATTTCTAGGTATAAATTGAAGAAAAAAATTAATGAAATAGATTTTATTTGTGTAATTCGTGGAAAAACATTTTGATTAGTTTTATTGTAATCTAAATAATCTTCTAAGTAACAATCGGATGTTTGCTTGGGCAAACATTGTGGAGTACTTAGTAAATTATTTTCATTATCATTGTATGATCGAAATGAATCCAAATTCGTACGAACCCAAATTGAGCTTTAGTAAATAAAATTGTTTGAAGTCATTTCATAAAAGAAATATATACAGTATGCTTTCAATGGTAAGTTTTGAAATTTATAACTGGGTATCTAATCTTTAAGTTCCCTTAGTAGGCAATTAGTTTCAAATAAAAAGAAATTCTGATAAGAGTTTGTACTGATAAATGTATTTTTACCCTTGGATAAGATAAGGGATAATTTAACACTAATTTAAACGGATTATGTAACAACCCATAATTTTATCAAATATCTCAAATAAAATTCATTTGAAAACATTGATTTCAATAATTAAAAATTTGAAAATTTGGAATTTTGCAATGCAATTTTAGGATTTGTTGGGATTATTTTTCCAAATATAATAAAATAAAGATTTTTTGAAATTTTAAATTTTGGTCAACTTTGGTCAAAGTTTGACTTTAAGTTGAAATTTTTAAATTTGAATTTTAAATTTCTAATCTTTTTCTTTGAAGCTAGACATGATTTTAACATTCTTTATGCTTTCCGTTTCGTCAAATTCTGATTTATACTTTTTAGATCTGCAAAGTTTCAGCGTTTTACACGTAAATATTTTCGGTACTTTATTTCCATTTTTCATTTTGTTTGGGCTAGATTTTGTTTGGGTTTTAGCTTGTTTCGATATTGGGCTTTGCTATTAGGCTTAGGAATTCCTAAGAGACACTTGATTGCCTTTTCATTTGAAAAGATGTCTTTCTAAAAATTATTCACGTACAAAACTTCCTTCCATCTCCTTCTTTCTCATTTTGCATTCTATAGAGCAAAAAAATCATGGTAAGTTTTCTCTCCTCTTCCATTTCTCTTATTTTTGTTGCTTCCTTCCTCTTCCTTATTTCGGCCACAACCTTTGCCAAGCCTCCCTTCTCCTTACCTCCATCACCAAGTTGATCGACCACCATCACTTCTAGCCGAACCCTCACCATCACCATCCCCTTAGGCCGTGAATTACCATGGCCAAATCACCACATCTCCTTGCCAAAAACTCTAGCCGACCTATGTTATTCCCCTCCTCTCTTCTCTATTGCCTTGGTCGCCACCTTCTCCTACTGCCTAGCCATGACCTTTACTATCTCCTAGCCGTGGCCATATATGCCTTGACCAAATTCACCTAGGGCCGAACCACAAAACCAAAGTGGCCAAACCCAATGGACCATGGCCAAACCCAAAAAGGCACGTGCCTTGTCCTTTTGCCTTCCATTGTCTTGCCATCATTTTCCTTGACCATAGCCTAGCCTTATTGCCTTTCATTTTCACCTAGCCGAGCCTAATAGCCTTAAACCCATCATGGCCGAGCACAAAGTGGTGTGGCCGAGCCTATTTCCTATGTGGCCAAGCCTATTTGTGTAGTTGCTAGCCCATTTTCTTTGTGTTTTATTTTTTTCTTTTATGTATAGATAGTTTGCTTATATATATATATATATATATATTATTTTGTTACTTCTAAGATTTAGATTTGGGTTATACTTCTCCTCGAGATTGATTCGTGCTTTGTCGTGCCTTTTGGAAATTTTCTTGTGTTTGAATTGTCATCTCTAGCCAAAGAAAGTGAGTTTATCAATCTCGACTACGTACTTATATTATAGTAAATTGAAACTTATGAAATTGTAGTAGGATATGCTATGATGATAGTTGTTTCATATATGCCTATGATATGATATTATATGATGTTATCACCTTATGTTATACCTGTTTTATCACATGACAAGATATGCTATGTTATTCTGTTTATTTTATATTCTGTTTCTCACACTGCAAGTTCCAACACTATGGGTTGAAATGATACATACCCGAACGGACTTTAGAATAGGGAAAAATCATTATGTGCTGAAATGATAGGCTCAAGCGATTCTTATTTTATTTGACTTGGGATTGCGGGTTTGAAATGGTGGAACCCGGGATTTTATATATTACGGATTGAAATGATACATATCTGTAACACTTGACCTAGGTTAGAAAATATTATACAGGCCCATGGTTAATTTTCAAATAATAGTTTTCAAAAAATTATTAAGTATTTAGAATTTTAAATACATGAAATTTTAACTTAAATTATGATTTAAAATATATATATACACACACGTATATTGCTTTTCTAATAAGTTAAAATTTTATAAGTAAATATATGGTTTAAAACTAAAATTTAAAGATTTTATCTATGACATAAATTTTAAATATAATTTAATAGTTTAATTTGATTTAATATGGGATTTTGAATTTAACCTAGTAATAGTGATAAATATTTTATTTATGAAATGGATATGTTTTGTATAATAAAATAGATTTTATAAAAACTATAATAAAATTGAAGATATTATGTTTTAAACATGTTTTAGTAAAATTTGTAGCATTTTAAAATGCCATACTACTTTACGATATGTTTTAAAAGTGCTACTATTTTCAAAAATCTAACATTTTCGAAATGCTATTATATAAGGGCCACATTTTTCAAAATGTTATGGTTTTCTACCTATTTCCTTTTTAAAGTGTTATAACTAAGTGTACAGTTTTGGAAGTGTTACATATTTGGAAAATGGATATTATATTGAAGGAAGGTGTAATGACATTGGATTTAAATGTTTTTGAAATAGATATGTCTTGTTTTGAAATGTAAACCATTTAAAACAATAACCAATAACAACGTTTGGTTATTAAAGAGACCGAGATCGAAAGTTGTCATACTAATGACAATGGATTTAAATGGTTTTGAAATAGATATGTCTTGTTTTGAAATGTAAACCATTCAAAACAATAACCAATAATAACGTTTGGTTGTTAAAGAGACCGGGATCGGAAGTTGTCATACTCTCTACCAACTTCAAAAACCACTTTAACAACTATCTACGCGGTGGAGATTCCAGAATGAAGCAGGATGGTGGCGACGATCCTATATAAGGTATATACATGAACCCGACTCCCGTGAGTTGGCAAAATGTAGCTAAAACAGGAGCAATTGATGGGCGAAGTGAGGTAGCTCCTCTAATGTAACGACCCTAGATTTTAATTTAATTTAAATTGATAATTAAATGAAATTCTGAATAAAATTGTAAGGGAAATTGATTATAAATGGAAGCGAGTTTCCCCAAGTTCAAATATATTATATATAAATCATTTAAATTTTTAAATATTATATATATATATATGTATATATGTGAATGTATATATATATGTATATTTGGGTATATATGAGTCAATTTGAAATTATAAAATCTTGAGTGTATATATATATATTTTGATTTGAATTTATATCTTAGATGAATGGTTTAATAAATATTTGAGTTATAAAATAAATTAAGAATATATATATATATATATATATATATATAGTAACTCATAATTAAATATTAAAGTAAGATAACAATAAATATTTAAACTAGAAATAGAAAAATAATATGAGATAAATTTTAATAAAAATAGGAAGTAGAACATTTGCTAAATTCTAACAACATAATAAAATAGAAATTTATTTATATTTCAAAACAAGAAGATTTAAAGAAAATAAAATACATTTAAATATGAAAAGAATGTAGACGAAAATAAAACAAACAAATACAATACAAAGGACTAAAACAAAAGAAATAACATATATAGTAACACATTAGTGTAAAATAGGAAGTAAATGCATAAAAGAATAAACTATAACAACATGACAAAAGTAGAACTTCATTTTATTTCAAAGTGATAAAGACAAGTAAAATGATATTTTTAGTTAACAATAGAAATTTATTCATATTCCAAAGTATAAGTTAAATATAAAATGAATTAAACTATAAAAAGAATACAAAGCAAAATATCCACAAACTAACTACATACATAATTTAAAAACAAAGCAAATAATAATAATTTACATAAGTATGAAACAAAACAAAGGCAATAAAATAAATGGTTGAAACAAGCAAGAAAATAAATAAAATAAACAAAATAAAGTACATAATATAATACATTTCAGCAAAGAAAGAAACAAAATAGAGTATGTAGAGAAGTTAAATAAGCAAGGCAAGACCAGAAGAAAAATAAATAAGAAGCAAATATAACTAAAACAAAAGTATGCATACAAACAAATACAAATATAAGTACATGTACAAAACAAAGAGGCTGTAGACAAAGCATAGAAACAGCAAGTACAAAGTATCATCCCTAAGCACATACAATATCCTAGCACACCATACCACATCATCTCAGCCACGATTTGTTGTTCAAATATATCACCTGTAGACTTGTTTTTATATCACCTTCATATGCATCATCTTCTTATACTCAGTCTCATTCATTTGAACTGAAAAGAAAAGGAAAAAAAACTGAAATGAGAAACAACTTGAACAAAACAAAGATTTAAAGGAAGAAGAAAAACAACTGCAGTTTTCAAATGGGAATGCTCTGCTTTGTCATCTTCTCAAAACTGTGAGTAACTCCTTTTCTAAAAATGCCTAAGTATATTCATTTAGGGTTGCATGCTAGTTTGACTGAATGAAGTTTAAATTGGGTGTATATCTGTGATAATGTCTGTAACTCATTTTTCTTTTAAGCAAGACTACAAATCATTTTCAAAGAAAAATAAATAAATAAGCGAAGGCATTACAGTTTTCATTTTCAAAACTGTTACAATCAAATGACTGCTCTGTTTCTAAAAGGTGAGTAACAACATATATAAGTTCAATCAAGTTGCTTGATTTTATCTGATTGAGTTTATGAGGTGAATATATGTATAAGTGCCTGTTTCTATATGTATGTGTACTGTAGGAATGAGATGTGTTTGGTCTCTGTTTCTCTGATGCTTAATTCTAGGCTCAAAAGTAAATCAAAAATTACTTGCTCTTAATCCAAGTTTTGTTAAGATCGAAATGTTGAACAAAATATGTTAGTTACATCATAGTTTTAGGTTTAAAAATTTGTTGGGTTAAACTAAATTGTCTTGCCTTTGGAAAAATATAAAATAACAGTGAAACTTAAACAAAGTTAAAAATCAATTATCATGTTTGATGGATTCAGGTTTAAGAATCAAATACTGAAATCAAAATTTGATTTTTAAAACTAAAATGGGAATTTTTAGTGGAGAGTGCAATGTGCATTTCTGTGTTGTACAGAAATGGGATTTTTGGGTATATCTGCAGTTCTTTGAACCTGGGGAGGTCGGAATTTGTTCGGTGGTTAGAGGAGGGATCATTGAAGCTAGGAAAAATATTGGATCAAGAATTTAAGCTATGTGGATTTTAGGATTTGGATTTAAAATCTGTAAACCTAATTTTTAGCTATGATGGAATTTTGATCACCTCGGCCTCAATGATGGATCGAGTGTTTTGATACTTCGGGTGGTAGAAGTTTGGGTGATGTCGAAGTCGAGGCCGGAGGTGGAAGCTCGTTGATGGTCGACACGGCGTGGACGAAGCGATGTTGACAGGTTTGGGGTGTTGAAGCTGGCGTGTTTCCAGGTTTGGAAATTTAATTAGATTTTGATTCGTGCTGTCGTGATGGGTGCTGGGTGATGGATTGAGTTGAGGGGGTCAACGATGACTAGATGGCGATGGAAGTGGTGGCCAGGACATCGGCGGTGGATGGTGCAGGTACACACGTGTTTGCGTGTATCAGTGATTATGTTTGGGTGGTTATAGTTGGGAAGAGAAGATAACTCGAAGGAAGTATCGAGTAATATTGGTTTTGGGTCGAGTCTTAACTCGAGTGCATTCAGTTGTGCGCCGGGTCAGATCAACACTTAAACAAAATTTAAAAAAAAATACTCACACGGGTTGGTTTGGGGAAAGACTCGAAGCAGGGCTCGGGTAGAACGTGGATTTCCTCGGGTTTGACTCGGGTAGGTATAAAAACAGTTTTTGAAACTTTAAAACAAAATGCAAGTTTTAAACATTTTTAACCCATTCTTTTAAATAATTGTTTTATTTAAGTATGGGATTGGTTTAAGGTTTAAAAGTAAATTATTTTAATTTAATTAAGTTTTACTTAAAGATTTAATTAAAAGGATTAATTAATTGAAGATTTAATTTATGTGATTGGATAAATTAGTGTGATTAATTAAAGATTTATTATTTAATAATTTAAAGGTTAATTAAGTACTGATTACAGATTAATTAATTTGTTAAGAGCTAATCTATTAATGATGAATAATTAAAGGATAATTATTTAATTAAATATTAATAAATGATAAAGATTGATTTAATCAAGTGATCAATCAATATTTAATACAAAGCATAATGTGATTGACTCAAAATGATAATTAATTTGAGATTAATTAATTAAAGGTTAAATTTAATTTAATGAAGTTGATTAAGGAATGATAATTAATCAAGGAAAAATTAATTAGAGTAATTAATTAAAGATAATTAATTAAATGGTGAATTAGATAATTAAAGATTAATTGTTTAATAATTAAAGGTTGATAATAAAAGGTTAATTAATTTATTTTTAATGGATAATTAGTAAAAGATTAAAGAATAATTAATCAAAATGATTTGTAAATTATCAATGTTAATTAACCAGGACTTATAATTCATAAGAAATTAATTTGATTTAAATTAATCAGATAATTAACTGATTTTACTTACGAATATTTGGATTCTATTGGATGACTTGATTGTTTGATATTCCTGATTTATGATGCTTAGTATATATCATGATCATGTTGTGATCTGTGATAAATTATCTGTGATGTAATTTACTAGCCGTGGCATATATATTTGTGATCTGTATATAACAGATAAGCGTTATAGTTTATATCGTTTATCAACTATATTCCTGTATTCTGATCTGTGATGATTGTATGCTGTTGCACTACTGTGTATAACCCCTGGACCACACTCAGATACACACAAATATGGATTTCACAAGGAAATCGATTAAGTCACAGATTTTTGAAATAGTTTAAATTTGAATATTTGAATTCAAATGTTTTGGGAATGGATTGGGTTTAAAGTGAAAAGCTTTTGAAATGGAATTTCATAGATGAAATTTATTTTGAATAACTCGGTAAAATCTCCAAATTAAATAATTAAATTTGAATTTGAATTCAATATTTGGAATTGAATTCAATGATTATGGTTAAAGATATTATAAATATGTTTGTATGAATTTAAACCATTTTAAAGGTATTATTTTTGGGAATTTGAATTTAACCCAACGATTTCAACTCGTATAAAAGAATTAGATTTTCTGAGATGAAACTGTTTGTTTTCAAAAGATAAAAGCTTTCAGATAAGAAATGGAATTCCTATTTAATTAGGGGAATTTCAAGATTTAATAGAGAAATGATTTTTCTAAGTTATGAATGAATTATTATTTTTGAATACTATGAATTAAATCTGTTTATTTTTAACAGATTTAAATTGATGATTTGTTTAAATCAAATAGAAATGAAATTGTTTTGGAAGCTATAAGTTAAATCTTTGATTTAAAGATTTAACGAGTTAATCAAATTGAAATGAAAATTGATTTGGAAAATCTGTGAATAAATCTTTTGTTTAAAAGATTAAAATGTGAAAATTGTTTAAACCGTTAAAGATTGTGAAAATGAATCTTTTTGTTTAAAGATTGAAAATGGTAATTTGTTAAGCCATTTGAAGAAAAGTTTTGAATTATTAAGTTGTGACTTAATTGAAATCCCAATATCCATATATTTTAAAAATATTTTCGCTCACTATTCGGTTTAGCCGGGAAAGGACCTTTGTGTCGTATAACCCATTCCGAATAAGTGATTCGACGTTATGGATAGCATTTAAAGACCGGTGATGAAGACCAGGTATTTGCGAAAGCGATAGGATGACCTATCGATTATCTCTGCACTGGGTAGCTCCTGGTATAGAGATTCCCTAAGTGATGGGAAATCCGATCGGGATTGTGAATATCCGGGTTGCAAGGACTTCTTTGTAAGTGCCTTCGGTTCTGTTCGAGCCCGGAACAGACTTGTATGGATAGTATGTCTGACATTACAAGTTGAGATATAAAGCCGATTTCTTTCAAATATATTTCTGTTGGTGGCGGAGAATTTATTCTTTTAGCTTAACACCCTTCTCTGAGACGTACGAGCTCAGAGGTTACATAGTTGAAGTTATCAGCGATATATTCCCAATTTGGTAATGTGACATGCTGAGTGTTGCTGTGAAATGATCATTGTGTTGATTATTTGTGATAGGATCATTTGTTTGATCGTCTATCTTGGTGATCATTTCTATGATCATTTGTTGACCCAAAGCATGGCTTTTGTATAAAGTATGTTTTTGTGGACGTGACTTCGTCGAGCCTCACACCCCGGAAATGGTCAAAACAGGAAAGATGCGGCAAGGTTATGAGGGGTAGCTCCCTTTAGGGTATGTGCATTTCCTTCTGGATAGAGGTGGTATCATGGTATGGAGCCCAGATATTTAACCTATGTGGTTACCGCGAATTTATTACTTTGTGGTTGTTGGTTATCGGGATCCCGTGAGAAAGGTCGTTTACGATCGGGGAATGGCGTGCTCGTGTCAGTAGTTACCCAGTTAGGGGTAACCCGGCCTTGTGTTGGCAGAGTTCCGGTTTGGTTCTCGGGGATGTCTTTCCAGAGGCATTCTCATGTGGCAATGGGAAGTTCCTTGGCCTGACCATTTGTTGGAAATCCAAAGAAACAATACGATCTTGTACGGTTTTAGTTGTAGAACCTGCTTCCTCAGGAGGTAGCTATAGTAGGCATAATATAATGGTACTTATGCTGGCTAAGATTTATATTCTACTTTCGAAATGATTTGTTCTACACTATGCACTAGTAATAATATCAAATGTTTCTTTTTAATGCGTATCAAGCATCTTTGACTAACATAAGAAGAAATCTCCTCCAAGTCTGCGTTTGCATTGTGTGTGTGGCGGGAGGTCTTATGGTAGTCTCATTTCAAAAAGCATTGCGAATTAACTTTAAAATATTTCTTTGAATGTTTTAAAAGATAAACTGTTTTTGTTGCTCACACCAGTCCCACGACTGATCCGGAGTTTATCGTTTCTTTCCTAAACTCTGGGTGCTCATCATTTTCTACACGAGCAGTCTAGAGTTGGGTTTTTCAGATAGTTGGATTAGTAGGTTATCTGGAGTTAGTTCAGTCTTTGGATCACACCAGTCTTGCTTATCTTTGTACATCGTTATTGGTGGTTCGAGCTATTGCTGGATTGATTCTTGGAAATGGAGTTGCAGTTCTTCCCTGAAGACTATCTTAGAGTTATTTTGTTCCGCTGCTAGATGTTATCTATCGTTTTCTTTTCCGCTGCTATTCTATTGTATCATATCTCTGATGTATATTGATATCTATTGGATCATCTGTTGTATCAGATATTGTATCAAAGCTATATATCAATGTATTATTCTTTTATTCCGCTGTGTTGTTTACTTAATGATTGTTATAAGCTCCGGCGAATCGGATTTGAACGGTCAAATCTATGGCATTCGAATACGATATGAAGTATGGATGTCGATTTTCGAGCGGGCAAAATACGAGTCGTTACATTTGGTATCAGAGCTAAGGGTTGAACTTTAGCTCAGGAGTATAACACGTTAAGTAGCTCATTAGAGATAGGATGAAGTAAATCCTAGAATGAATAATCCTTAAGATATCCGTTTGAATGCCTCAGTAAATTCTCTTACTATCTACTAATAGTAAGTATGAGTGCAAGAAGAGAACGAGATAGAGGACAGGGAAATACCACTATAATTGGTCAATACTCTGTAACAACAGTGGAAATAACTTTCTCTATCAAATTTCTTTGATTCGTTTCTAAATTCTTTTGATTGCTTCGTACCAGCTACAAGAAGAAGTTTTCGGTGTGGTGATGCTCTACGAATCGTTGTAGGAAATTCTTACTTCGTATCTTCATCGATTTCTTATCATTTCTTTGATTAAAACTTTAATGAATATGAATTTGAAAATTGAAATTGGGAATTTTAAATGAATTAGAAATTTTAAATTGAGTTAAATTGATTAATAGAACATGAAGAATGATTAGAATTGTATCGATAAAATGATTTTGATTAAAACCAAATTTGAAATTCTATTATAATTTCTTGTATCTATTGTTGATATTCTGATTTGGTGAGCCAAATGCAGAATTGATATCCAGCTTGATTTGAAAAAAATATTTCTCTATCTAGCTTTCTCTGTGTTGTTTTCGTGCCTGCGAATTTCGAGGACGAAATTCTTTTAAGTGGGGAAGTTTGTAACGACCCTAGATTTTAATTTAATTTAAATTGATAATTAAATGAAATTCTGAATAAAATTGTAAGGGAAATTGATTATAAATGGAAGCGAGTTTCCCCAAGTTCAAATATATTCTATATAAATCATTTAAATTTTTAAATATTATATATATATATATGTATATATGTGAATGTATATATATATATATATATGTATATTTCGGTATATATGAGTCAATTTGAAATTATAAAATCTTGAGTGTATATATATATATTTTGATTTGAATTTAAATCTTAGATGAATGGTTTAATAAATATTTGAGTTATAAAATAAATTAAGAAAAAATATATATATATATAGTAACTCATAATTAAATATTAAAGTAAGATAACAATAAATATTTAAACTAGAATTATAAAAATAATATGAGATAAATTTTAATAAAAATAGGAAGTAGAACATTTGCTAAATTCTAACAACATAATAAAATAGAAATTTATTTATATTTCAAAACAAGAAGATTTAAAGAAAATAAAATACACTTAAATATGAAAAGAATGTAGACGAAAATAAAACAAACAAATACAATACAAAGGACTAAAACAAAAGAAATAACATATATAGTAACACATTAGTGTAAAATAGGAAGTAAATGCATAAAAGAATAAACTATAACAACATGACAAAAGTAGAACTTCATTTTATTTCAAAGTGATAAAGACAAGTAAAATGATATTTTTAGTTAACAATAGAAATTTATTCATATTCCAAAGTATAAGTTAAATATAAAATGAATTAAACTATAAAAAGAATACAAAGCAAAATATCCACAAACTAACTACATACATAATTTAAAAACAAAGCAAATAATAATAATTTACATAAGTATGAAACAAAACAAAGGCAATAAAATAAATGGCTGAAACAAGCAAGAAAATAAATAAAATAAACAAAATAAAGTACATAATATAATACATTTCAGCAAAGAAAGAAACAAAATAGAGTATGTAGAGAAGTTAAATAAGCAAGGCAAGACCAGAAGAAAAATAAATAAGAAGCAAATATAACTAAAACAAAAGTATGCATACAAACAAATACAAATATAAGTACATGTACAAAACAAAGAGGCTGTAGACAAAGCATAGAAACAGCAAGTACAAAGTATCATCCCTAAGCACATACAATATCCTAGCACACCATACCACATCATCTCAGCCACGATTTGTTGTTCAAATATATCACCTGTAGACTTGTTTTTATATCAACTTCATATGCATCATCTTCTTATACTCAGTCTCATTCATTTGAACTGAAAAGAAAAGAAAAAAAAACTGAAATGAGAAACAACTTGAACAAAACAAAGATTTAAAGGAAGAAGAAAAACAACTGCAGTTTTCAAATGGGAATGCTCTGCTTTGTCATCTTCTCAAAACTGTGAGTAACTCCTTTTCTAAAAATGCCTAAGTATATTCATTTAGGGTTGCATGCTAGTTTGACCGAATGAAGTTTAAATTGGGTGTATATCTGTGATAATGCCTGTAACTCATTTTTCTTTTAAGCAAGACTACAAATCATTTTCAAAGAAAAATAAATAAATAAATAAGCAAAGGCATTACAGTTTTCATTTTCAAAACTGTTACAATCAAATGACTGCTCTGTTTCTAAAAGGTGAGTAACAACATATATAAGTTCAATCAAGTTGCTTGATTTTATCTGATTGAGTTTGTGAGGTGAATATATGTATAAGTGCCTGTTTCTATATGTATGTGTACTGTAGGAATGAGATGTGTTTGGTCTCTGTTTCTCTGATGCTTAATTCTAGGCTCAAAAGTAAATCAAAAATTACTTGCTCTTAATCCAAGTTTTGTTAAGATCGAAATGTTGAACAAAATATGTTAGTTACATCATAGTTTTAGGTTTAAAAATTTGTTGGGTTAAACTAAATTGTTTTGCCTTTGGAAAAATATAAAATAACAGTGAAACTTAAGCAAAGTTAAAAATCAATTATCATGTTTGATGGATTCAGGTTTAAGAATCAAATACTGAAATCAAAATTTGATTTTTAAAACTAAAATGGGAATTTTTAGTGGAGAGTGCAATGTGCATTTCTGTGTTGTACAGAAATGGGATTTTTCGGTATATCTGCAGTTCTTTGAACCTGGGGAGGTCGGAATTTGTTCGGTGGTTAGAGGAGGGATCATTGAAGCTAGGAAAAATATTGGATCAAGAATTTAAGCTATGTGGATTTTAGGATTTGGATTTAAAATCTGTAAACCTAATTTTTAGCTATGATGGAATTTTGATCACCTCGGCCTCAATGATGGATCGAGTGTTTTAATACTTCGGGTGGTAGAAGTTTGGGTGATGTCGAAGTCGAGGCCGGAGGTGGAAGCTCGCTGATGGTCGGCACGGCGTGGACGAGGCGATGTTGACAGGTTTGGGGTGTTGAAGCTGGCGTGTTTCCAGGTTTGGAAATTTAACTAGATTTTGATTCGTGCTGTCGTGATGGGTGATGGATTGAGTTGAGGGGGTCAACGATGACTAGATGGCGATGGAAGTGGTGGCCAGGACATCGGCGGTGGATGGTGCAGGTACACACATGTTTGCGTGTATCAGTGATTATGTTTGGGTGGTTATAGTTGGGAAGAGAAGATAACTCGAAGGAAGTATCGAGTAATATTGGTTTTGGCTCGAGTCTTAACTCGAGTGCATTCAGTTGTGCGCCGGGTCAGATCAACACTTAAACAAAATTTTAAAAAAAAATACTCACACGGGTTGGTTTGGGGAAAGACTCGAAGCAGGGCTCGGGTAGAACGTGGATTTCCTCGGGTTTGACTCGGGTAGGTATAAAAACAGTTTTTGAAACTTTAAAACAAAATGCAAGTTTTAAACATTTTTAACCCATTCTTTTAAATAATTGTTTTATTTAAGTATGGGATTGGTTTAAGGTTTAAAAGTAAATTATTTTAATTTAATTAAGTTTTACTTAAAGATTTAATTAAAAGGATTAATTAATTGAAGATTTAATTTATGTGATTGGATAAATTAATGTGATTAATTAAAGATTTATTATTTAATAATTTAAAGGTTAATTAAGTACTGATTACAGATTAATTAATTTGTTAAGAGCTAATCTATTAATGATGAATAATTAAAGGATAATTATTTAATTAAATATTAATAAATGATAAAGATTGATTTAATCAAGTGATCAATCAATATTTAATACAAAGCATAATGTGATTGACTCAAAATGATAATTAATTTGAGATTAATTAATTAAAGGTTAAATTTAATTTAATGAAGTTGATTAAGGAATGATAATTAATCAAGGAAAAATTAATTAGAGTAATTAATTAAAGATAATTAATTAAATGGTGAATTAGATAATTAAAGATTAATTGTTTAATAATTAAAGGTTGATAATAAAAGGTTAATTAATTTATTTTTAATGGATAATTAGTAAAAGATTAAAGAATAATTAATCAAAATGATTTGTAAATTATCAATGTTAATTAACCAGGACTTATAATTCATAAGAAATTAATTTGATTTAAATTAATCAGATAATTAACTGATTTTACTTACGAATATTTGGATTCTATTGGATGACTTGATTGTTTGATATTCCTGATTTATGATGCTTAGTATATATCATGATTATGTTGTGATCTGTGATAAATTATCTGTGATGTAATTTACTAGCCGTGGCATATATATTTGTGATCTGTATATAACAGATAAGCGTTATAGTTTATATTGTTTATCAACTATATTCCTGTATTCTGATCTGTGATGATTGTATGCTGTTGCACTACTGTGTATAACCCCTGGACCACACTCAGATACACACAAATATGGATTTCACAAGGAAATCGATTAAGTCACAGATTTTTGAAATAGTTTAAATTTGAATATTTGAATTCAAATGTTTTGGGAATGGATTGGGTTTAAAGTGAAAAGCTTTTGAAATGGAATTTAATAGATGAAATTTATTTTGAATAACTCGGTAAAATCTCCAAATTAAATAATTAAATTTGAATTTGAATTCAATATTTGGAATTGAATTCAATGATTATGGTTAAAGATATTATAAATATGTTTGTATGAATTTAAACCATTTTAAAGGTATTATTTTTGGGAATTTGAATTTAACCCAACGATTTCAACTCGTATAAAAGAATTAGATTTTCTGAGATGAAACTGTTTGTTTTCAAAAGATTAAAGCTTTCAGATAAGAAATGGAATTCCTATTTAATTAGGGGAATTTCAAGATTTAATAGAGAAATGATTTTTCTAAGTTATGAATGAATTATTTTTTTTGAATACTATGAATTAAATCTGTTTATTTTTAACAGATTTAAATTGATGATTTGTTTAAATCAAATAGAAATGAAATTGTTTTGGAAGCTATAAGTTAAATCTTTGATTTAAAGATTTAACGAGTTAATCAAATTGAAATGAAAATTGATTTGTAAAATCTGTGAATAAATCTTTTGTTTAAACGATTAAAATGTGAAAATTGTTTAAACCGTTAAAGATTGTGAAAATGAATCTTTTTGTTTAAAGATTGAAAATGGTAATTTGTTAAGCCATTTGAAGAAAAGTTTTGAATTATTAAGTTGTGACTTAATTGAAATCCCAATATCCATATATTTTAAAAATATTTTCGCTCACTATTCGGTTTAGCCGGGAAAGGACCTTTGTGTCGTATAACCCATTCCGAATAAGTGATTCGACGTTATGGATAGCATTTAAAGACCGGTGATGAAGACCGGGTATTTGCGAAAGCGATAGGATGACCTATCGATTATCTCTGCACTGGGTAGCTCCTGGTATAGAGATTCCCTAAGTGATGGGAAATCCGATCGGGATTGTGAATATCCGGGTTGCAAGGACTTCTTTGTAAGTGCCTTCGGTTCTGTTCGAGCCCGGAACAGACTTGTATGGATAGTATGTCTGACATTACAAGTTGAGATATAAAGCCGATTTCTTTCAAATATATTTCTGTTGGTGGCGGAGAATTTATTCTTTTAGCTTAACACCCTTCTCTGAGACGTACGAGCTCAGAGGTTATATAGTTGAAGTTATCAGCGATATATTCCCAATTTGGTAATGTGACATGCTGAGTGTTGCTGTGAAATGATCATTGTGTTGATTATTTGTGATAGGATCATTTGTTTGATCGTCTATCTTGGTGATCATTTCTATGATCATTTGTTGACCCAAAGCATGGCTTTTGTATAAAGTATGTTTTTGTGGACGTGACTTCGTCGAGCCTCACACCCCGGAAATGGTCAAAACAGGGAAGATGCGGCAAGGTTATGAGGGGTAGCACCCTTTAGGGTATGTGCATTTCCTTCTGGATAGAGGTGGTATCATGGTATGGAGCCCAGATATTTAACCTATGTGGTTACCGCGAATTTATTACTTTGTGGTTGTTGGTTATCGGGATCCCGTGAGAAAGGTCGTTTACGATCGGGGAATGGCGTGCTCGTGTCAGTAGTTACCCAGTTAGGGGTAACCCGGCCTTGTGTTGGCAGAGTTCCGGTTTGGTTCTCGGGGATGTCTTTCCAGAGGCATTCTCATGTGGCAATGGGAAGTTCCTTGGCCTGACCATTTGTTGGAAATCCAAAGAAACAATACGATCTTGTACGGTTTTAGTTGTAGAACCTGCTTCCTCAGGAGGTAGCTATAGTAGGCATAATATAATGGTACCTATGCTGGCTAAGATTTATATTCTACTTTCGAAATGATTTGTTCTACACTATGCACTAGTAATAATATCAAATGTTTCTTTTTAATGCGTATCAAGCATCTTTGACTAACATAAGAAGAAATCTCCTCCAAGTCTGCGTTTGCATTGTGTGTGTGGCGGGAGGTCTTATGGTAGTCTCATTTCAAAAAGCATTGCGAATTAACTTTAAAATATTTCTTTGAATGTTTTAAAAGATAAACTGTTTTTGTTGCTCACACCAGTCCCACGACTGATCCGGAGTTTATCGTTTCTTTCCTAAACTTTGGGTGCTCATCATTTTCTACACGAGCAGTCTAGAGTTGGGTTTTTCAGATAGTCGGATTAGTAGGTTATCTGGAGTTAGTTCAGTCTTTGGATCACACCAGTCTTGCTTATCTTTGTACATCGTTATTGGTGGTTCGAGCTATTGCTGGATTGATTCTTGGAAATGGAGTTGCAGTTCTTCCCTGAAGACTATCTTAGAGTTATTTTGTTCCGCTGCTAGATGTTATCTATCATTTTCTTTTCCGCTGCTATTCTATTGTATCATATCTCTGATGTATATTGATATCTATTGGATCATCTGTTGTATCAAAGCTGTATATCAATGTATTATTCTTTTATTCCGCTGTGTTGTTTACTTAATGATTGTTATAAGCTCCGGCGAATCGGATTTGAACGGTCGAATCTATGGCATTCGAATACGATATGAAGTATGGATGTCGATTTTCGAGCGGGCAAAATACGAGTCGTTACATCTGATCGGACAAACTTCTTCGATACCATTCTATTAGTTTGTGATTGATTGGTTGCAGCCTTTGATTTTTTTGGGAGTGTGGCTCGAGGTGGGTGGTAGTGGCTGCTATACGTTACCACCAGCACGGAAGTGTAATTGGCATATCTACCCTGGCATTGCCTAGTTGTGCCGTGTCACCTACCCTAGCGCACCTTGTACGAGTTTGTTTTGTAACATACCTATGGAGTGCCCTCTGACGACACCCAGTACGAGGGAGATTACGACACTGTATAGACTATAAGAATATATAAAATGTGTTAAGGGATTATTTTTTCTTTATGAGTAACACCTTAACGCTATTTTACAATTAGACATTATTATAATAGCGTATATTACTACATAGTAGATAGTTTAATGGATCCTTAGAGGATGGGCGATCCCAAACATCCTTTAAGTTACTTGTGCATTTCTATTATTGTTCACTTGAGTTGATTTATATTTTATAAGTATGTATGTCCTAACTTGAGTGTTTTTGTTCGCTTTACGCTCGAGTCCGTCTAAGTATCGCAGCTTTGGATTCATCTTCTAGAGCTAGAGATTTGCTGGAAATTGTCTGTCTATCTAATTGTCTATCTGTTTCTATTTCAGTTATTTCTATTCAGACTTTGCTTATGTATTAGTAGATTTCTATTGTATTTACTTTCAGACTCTAGTATTATGTATTTGTTTTGGGACTATGTATGTATTAGCTTCATGAACTACGATAATTATTTTATTTTCGTTGCGAGTTATTATGATAATTCCGTGTCTATGATTCTGTGATTGGTTTTATTTTCTCCAAATTATATTAACAATCCGTTGTATTGAATTATTCAAGTCCGACATATGTGGTTTTATTGTCGATTTGAATGGACCAAAATAGTGGGTCATTACATTTGGTATGAGAGCTTTGGTTTTAGGAAAACCTTAGCCTGCGAAACAAAAACTCATTAGAGATAGGGTAGAAATACCCTAGAATGAGTGAAATCAATCTTATAATCATTGAGTGAGAACGTAATTTTAAGTATAAAATGATTTTTTTAAATGATTTTAAAGGATTCTAAAGATTATTATAGATATAAATTTTTTCTTCTTTTAAAATCTAATTTTTTTCTAATCTTCCCTCCTTTCCTTATCCACCTTGTTAATTAAATTCTTTGATTAGGATTTCCATTCTTGTTGAATCTTGTCTTTTGTTTCTCAATTACCTTTGTCCTAAAATTCATTCTTGATTTTTTCCAAGATGAATCGTAGGAATGCCAGAGGTAGGGGTCGTGGTGTTGCCCCAGTTCCTAAGCCTGTTGCACCCGTTAAGTTCACTACTCTCTGTAAGGAATTCACTCAGCTTGGTGGTACCAAGTTTTCTGGATCGGAGAGCATCATAGAGGCTCGGTAGTGGTTGAAGGGTTTAGAGAAGATTTTCTTTGGTGTTAAGATCACTGATGCTTAGAAGCGTCAGTTGGCAGCTTGGCGGTTAAAGGAGGCAGCCTTGGATTGGTAGGAGACCGTTACAGCTCACACTATTGAGGCTGATATTTCTTGGGAGCAGTTTAGGTATCATCATGTGTTAGTTTTGAATTTGGTTTAGTTTTCTTTTTTTGGAATCTTTCTTATGTTTTGATATCGATCCTGCTTTAAGGATGCTTTTGTGGCTAAGTGGATGCACGAAGCAGGGAAGTCTCAGCTATACCGTGAGTTTACGGATCTTAAGCAGGGTGACATATCATTTTCTGAGTATGAGCGGAAGTTCAATGAACTTTCCAAGTTTGGTCCTAGTCTAATTGACACCTCTCTTGAGAAGAATGATAAGTTTATAGCTATAGCTTGCCCAGAGTATAATTATTGTCTCATTTCTCGTGTGCATAGCCCCTTCACTGGATTGATGGATATGGCCATTAGATATGAGAATCCTACTTCTAAGGATCCTTCTGTTGCTCGTGCCTCTTCAGCTCAGCCTTCCTCTGGTAACCCTAAGAAGGGGAAGCCTAACTTTCATCAGCAGAAGAAGAATTGGAATAAGACTCTTGGTTTGTGATCTTCTTCTTCTCAAAGGCGGCCTATCGACCTATCTTCCATTACTTGCTTCAAGTGTGATCAGAAGGGACACTATGCCAATAGTTGCCCTACTTCAGTTGGTGCTGCTATTCCTCCAGCTCAGTTGACTAGGCGTGATCTCTATCATATCTGTTTGCAGCCTGACCATTTCAAGTACGATTTTCCTACTCAGCAGAAGGGCAAGCCTTTGGTATCTTCGCTGTTACCTCTGCCACTCCACCTGCTCCACCTGTTCCTAATGATACCCAAGGCACTCTCCTGGGCACCTTTTCCCTGTTTAATTTTCATGTTCTTGTTTTATTTGATTCTGGAGCTTTCCATAGTTTTATTTCTGTGGATCTTTGTGATAAGTTTGAGCATCTCCTTTCTCTTGAGTATGCTTCCATACCTTTGTGTGTTTCTAATCCTATTAGGGGTCCTGCGAACCTTAGTAGGATTTGCAGAAGGATGAAACTCTTCTATTCTTGCTATCGTTTATCCGGTGATTTCTAAGTTCTGTGCTTTGATGCTTTTGATATATTGCTTGGAGGAGATTGGCTGAAGAGGCATGAAGCTGTTATTTCTTGTAAAACCTGAGCTGTTTCTTTTGTCGGCTCCGTGTAATTCTTTGGTTATTCAGTGTCGTTTGCCTTAGGATTATGCTGGTAGCTTTATTTGTTTTCTTGATTCTTATCTTGGTGATCTTGATTCAACTCATGTTGTCAAACTCTATCCCGATGTATTTGGTGAAGTCATAGTTTTACCTCCTAAGCGGGAAATCGAATTCTGTATTGATCTTATTCCTGGAGCTCGACCTGGAGTTCTCCATCCCAGAAGAATGGCACCCCGTGAGAAGGTTGAGTTGAGGAAGCAAATTGAGGACTTGTTCTCCAAGGGTTTAATCAGACCAAGCCATTCCAAATGGGGAGCGGTGGTGGTTTTCGTCACTAAGTCTGGTGGTTCTTTGAGGATGTATGTTGTTTATAGGAAGCTGAACAAGCTCGCTATGAAAAACAGATATCATATGCGTTGTATCAATGATATGTTTGATCAGCTCCATGGAGCTACTATTTTCTTTCAGCTTGATCTTACAATAGGTTTCCACCGGCTCAGAGTTGCCGAGGTAAGTATTCCCAAGACCGCTTTCCATACTGAGAATGCTTTTTATGAATGGCTAGTTATTCATTTTGGTCTGACAAATGCCCCAACTTTCTTTGTTGATCTTATGAATCGTGTTTTCAGTGATGTTCTTAACAAATTTGTTCTATTTTTTGTCGATGATATCCTTGTCTTCTCTAAGTCTGAGGAGGAGCATGAATCCCATTTACGCTTTGTTCTGGGAACTCTTAGAAGTCATCGGTTGAAAGCTAAATTCTTGAAATGCCATTTCTGGAAGGATGAAGTCCGATTTCTAGGGCATATTGTTTCTGGTAATGGAGTTTCTATTGATCCTGTTAAGATCACTGCGATCAATGTAAGTGTTTCTTCTCTTCTCCCATTGTAATTTGATCATTCTATCTTTCCTGTTGTCCTTATTTCTCCCTATTATGTTGCAGGATTAGGAAACTCCTAGGACTACATCAAATATCCGTAGTTTTTTGGGACTTGCCGATTATTATCCAAGATTCATTGAGAATTTTTCTCAGATTACTGCGCCTCTCGCTGCTTTGACTCGTAAGAATGCTAAGTTTATATGGAATGATAAATGTGAAGCTGCATTCAATGAGTTAAAGAGTAAGCTTACTTCCGTGCCAGTTCTTACTGTTCCAAATAGAAATAAAGGATTAACGGTATACATTGAAGCAAGTCGCGAGGGTTTACGATCTGTTCTGATGCAAGATGGGATGGTCATTGCTCATGCCAATCGTCGGTTGAAGACCCATGATGCCAATTATGCAGCCTATATTTGGAATTGCTTGCCATGGTTTTTGCTTTGATGCTTTGGAGACATCATCTTTTAGGAACTAAGTTTGAGCTCTTTACGGATCATCGATCTTTGAGATATATCTTCACCCGGAAGGATTTGAATCAGAGGCAGGTTAGGTGGCTTGAGTTTCTTGCTTCATAAGACCTCGACATCAGCTATACCCCTGGGAAAGCTAATGTGGTGGCCGATGCTTTGAGTCGGAAGAAGGCGATGTTGTGTCAGCTTGTTGTTTCTTCTTATCCTCTTTTGGATTGTATCATGGCTAAGCAGGACGAGGATGAGATACTTAGGCTTATTAAGGAGAATGTTCTTAGCAGGGTTGGTGGTAGTAGTCAAGATAGTAGTGGAGCCCAGATCAGTGATAGAAGGATTTTGAGGATTAATAATCAGATTTGTGTCCCGAATATCGATGGTTTGAGGCAACAGTTGCTCAGGAGAATCATCGATCCATACTTTCTATTCATCTAGGTATGATAAAGATGTATCAGGATATGAAGAAGCTTTATTGGTGGAAGGGTATGAAGCATGATATCTCTATCTTTGTTAGTAGGTGTGTGACTTGTCAGCAAGTCAAGGTCGATCATTAGAAGACCCATGCTTTATTGCAGCCTCTTAAGATTCCCAATTGGAAATGGGAACAGGTTTCTATGGATTTTATAGATGGATTACCAAGGACTAGGAAGGGTAATGAGAGTATTTGGGTTATTATGGATAGATTGACCAAGTCAGCTCATTTCATTCCGGTCAAGTCTACCCGTTTTGCTTCTAATTTGGCTGAGATTTATATGAGGGAGATTGTTTTCCTTCATGGTGTTCCTGTCAGTATTGTTTGTGATGGAGATCCCATCTTTACCAGTCTGTTTTGAAAAGCTTTCTAAGAATTTTTGGGAACTCACCTGAATCTGAGCATTGCTTACCATTCACAGACCGACGATCGAACGGAAAGGGTGAATCAGATTCTCGAGGATCTTATTTGTGCTTGTGTTCTTGATTATGGAGGATCTTGGGAAGATCATCTCCATCTTGTTGATTTCACCTATAACAACAGTTGTCAGCCATAACCACAAATCTCCTATTTTAATCTTGTCTTAATCCTTTATCTATCTCATTCCATCTTTGAATCCAGGCTAGTATTGCAATGTCTCTGTTTGCTGCTCTTTAAGGACGACCTTGCAGATCTCCATCTTGCCAGATTGAATCCGATAATCGTTTGGTTCTTTGTCCTGATATGATACTGGAAGCTTCTGAGAGAGTTGAGGAGAATAAGAGGAAGATGAGGAGTGCTCAGGATAAGCAAAAGAAATATCCTGATCGGCGTAGGAGGTATTTGGAGTTTTCTGTTGGTGATCAAGTTTTCCTTAAGGTCTCTCCCTTAAGGAATGCGATTCGGTTCGGTAGAAGAGGGAATCATTCTCCTAGGTTCATCGGTCCTTTCCGTATCTTAGAGAGGGTTGGTTCTTCAGCTTATCGCCTGGATTTGCCTAAGAAGTTTTCTAGAGTGTATAATGTATTCCACCTTTTTGCATCTCCACAAGTATCTTCATGATCCATCCATGATTGTCCAGCCTTCTGCTCTCGAGAGTTTGGATATTGAGCCAAACCATACTATCGAGAGGAAGCCACTTTGTATTATCGATAGAGGTACGAAGCAGGGGAGAAGGAAATCTGTCAACCTGGTCAAAGTGTAGTGGAGCACTAATGATCGGGATTATACCTGGGAGATGGAGGAGAGAATGCGTGCTTCGAATTCGGAATATTTTGTTTCGGGTACTATTCGCTGTTCTATTTTATCTTTCTTTGTTTTCCGTGTCTCGTTCCTTTAGAGGACGAAAAGTTCTGAGGGAGGAGAGTATAATAACCCATAATTGTATCAAATTTTTAAATAAAATTTGTATGAAAACTTTGATTTTAATAATTAAAAATTTGAAAATTTGGAATTTTGCAATGTAATTTTGGGATTTGTTGGGCATTACTTTTTCAAATATAATAAAATAAAGATTTTATGAAATTTTAAATTTTGGTCAACTTTGGTCAAAGTTTGACTTTATGTTGAAATTTTTAAGTTTAAATTAAATTTCTATTCTTTTTCTTTGAAGCTAGACATGATTTTAACATCCTTTATGCTTTCCGTTTCATCAAATTCTGATTTGTACTTTTTAAATCTGCAAAGTTTCAGCGTTTTACAAGCAAATATTTTCGGTACTTTATTTTCCATTTTTCATTTTGTTTGGGCTTGATTTTGTTTGGGTTTTAGCTTGTTTTGGTTTTGGGCTTTGCTATTGGGCTTAGGAATTCCTAAGAGACACTTGATTGCCTTTTCATTTGAAAGGGTCTTTCCAAAAATTATTCACGTACAAAACTTCCTTCTATCTCCTTCTTTCTCATTTTGCACTCTACAGAGCAAAAAATTCACGGTAAGTTTTCTCTCCTCTTCCATTTTTCTTATTTCTGTTTCTTCCTTCCTCTTCCTTATTTCGGCCACAACCTTTGCCATAGCCTCCCTTCTCCTTACCTCCATCACCAAGTTGATCGACCACCATCACTTCTAGCCGAACCCTCATCATCACCATCCCCTTAGGCCGTGAATTACCATGGCCAAATCACCACATCCCCTTGCCAAAAACTCTAGCCGACCTATGTTATTCCCCTCCTTTCTTCTCTATTGCCTTGGTCACCACCTTCTCCTACTGCCTAGCCGTGACCTTTACCATCTCCTAACCTGTCCACATGTGCCATGACCAAATTCACCAAGGGCCGAACCACAAAACCAAAGTGGACAAACCCAATGGACCATGGCCGAACCCAAAAAGGCATGTGCCTTGTCCTTTTGCCTTTCATTATCTTGCCATCATTTGCCTTGACCATAGTTGAGCCTTTTTCCTTTCATTTTCACCTAGCCGAGCCTTATAGCCTTGAACCATCATGGCCGAGCACAAAGTGATGTGGCCGAGCCTATTTCCTATGTAGCCGAGCCTATTTGTGTAGTTGCTAGCCTATTTTCTTTGTGTTTTATTTTATTATTTTATGTATAAATAATTTTCTTATATATATATATATATATATATATTATTTTGTTGCTTCTAAAATTTGGATTTGTGTTCTACTTCTCCTCGAGATTGATTCGTGCTTTGTCGTGCCTTTTGGAAGTTATCTAATGTTTGAATTGTCATCTCTAGCCAAAGAAGGTGAGTTTATCACTCTCGACTACTTACTTGTATTATAGTAAATCAAAACTTGTGAAATTTTAGTAGTGATATACTATGATGATAGTAGTTTCATATGTGCCTGTGACATGGCATTATATGATGTTATCACCTTATGCTATACCTTGTTTATCACATGACATGATATGCTATGTTATTATGTTTATTTTATATTCTATTTCTCACACTGCAAGTTCCCTCACTATGGGTTGAAATGATACATACCCGAACAGACTTTGGAATAGGAAAAAATCGTTATGAGCTGAAATGATAGGCTCAAGCGATTATTATTTTATTTGACTTAGGATTGTAGGTTTGAAATGATAAAACCTGGGATTTTATATATTATGGATTAAAATGATACTTATTTGTATCAGTTGACCTAGGTTAGAAAGTATTATACAGACCCATGATTAATTTTTAAATAAAAGTTTTCTAAAATTATTAAGTATTTTGAATTTTAAATATATGAAATTTTAACTTAAATTTGGATTTAAATGATTTAATATATATATATATATATATATTGGTTTTCTAATAAGTTAAAATTTTATAAATAAATGGTTCAAAACTAAAATTTGAAGATTGTATCTATGATATAAATTTTAAATATAACTTAATAGTTTAATTTGACTTAATATGGAATTTTAAATTTAACCTAGTAATATTGATATAAATTTTACTTACGAAATGGATATGTTTTTTATAATAAAATAGATTTTATAAAAACTATAATAAAATTGAAGATATTATGTTTTAAACAGGTTTTAGTAAAATTTATAGCATTTTAAAATGATATAATACTTTAGGTTATGTTTTAAAAGTGCTACAATTTTTAAAAATATAACATTTTCGAAATGTTATAATATAAGGGCCACATTTTTCAAAGTGTTATGGTTTTCTACTTATTACATTTTAAAGTGTTATAACTAAGTGTATAGTTTTGGAAGTGTTACAACTTTCAAAAATGGATATTATTTTGAAGGAAGGTATAACGACATTGGATTTAAATGATTTTGAAATAGATATGTCTTGTTTTGAAATGTAAACCACTTGAAATAATAACCATGGGTTATAATAACATTTGGTTGTTAAAGAGACCGGAATCGGAAGTTGTCATGCTCTCTGCCAACTCCGAAAACCACTTTAACAACTGTGTATGCGGGGGAGATTCCAGAATAAAGTAGGATGGTGGCGACAATCCTATATGAGGTATATACATGGACCCGACTCCCGTGAGTTGGCATAAGGTAGCTAAAACATGAGCAATTGATGGGCCAAGTGAGGTAGCTCCTCCTATCGGACACACTCCTTCATACCATTCTATTACATTGTGATTGATTGGGTGCACCCTTTGATTTTTTTTGGGAGTGTGGCTTGAGATAGGCTATAGTGGCTGCTATGCGTTACCACCAGCTCGGAAGTGTAATTGGTATATCTACCCTGGCATTGCCTGGTTGTGTCGTGTCACCTACCCTAGCGCGCCTCATATGAGTTTGTTTTCTATCGTACCTATGGAGTGCCCTCTAACGACGCACAGTATGTGGAGATTACGGTACTGTATAGACTATGGGAATATATAAAATGTGTTAAGGGGATATGGGTAACGCCTTAACGCTATTTTAATAGTTTATTTTACTATTAGACATTATTATAATAGCGTATATTACTACATAGTAGATAGTTTAACAGATCCTTAGAAGATGAGCTATCCCAAGCATCCTTTAAGTTATTTATGCATTTCTATTACAGTTCACTTGAGTTGATTTACATTTTATAAGTATGTATATCCTGATTCGAGTGTTTGTATTTGCTTTACGCTCGGGTCAGCCAGAGTATCACAGCTTTGGATTCATCTCCTGGAGCTAGAGATTTATTGGAAATTATCTATCTATCTAGTTGTCTATCTGTTTCTATTTTAGTTATTTCTATTCAAACTTTGCTTATGTATTAGTGGATTTCTATTGTATTTGCTTTCAGACTCTAGTATTATGTATTTGTTTTGAGACTATATATGTAGCTTCATGAACTACTATGGTTATTTTATTTCCGCTTCGAGTTATTCTAATAATTTTGTGTCGTGATTCTGTCATTGGTTTTATTTGCTCCAAATTATATTAACAATTCATTGTTTTGAATTATTTAAGTTCGACATGTGTGGTTTTATTATCGATTTGAATGGTCCAAAATAGTGGGTAGTCACATATTAGATTGGTAGGAAGGTTTTAAACATTGTTCTATCAAAACTATAGATTTTATTTAACATCTAGTAAGGTAAACCGACTATTGTTATATGGGCCAGTCCATAAACATCATTCATTATGACACCGAATGTTAAAAGGTAGGAGGGTTTTGAATAGACATTGTTTTATTAAACCATAGCTTTTAAAACATTTAAGTGATGTAAACTATTTTTTGTTTTAGGTAAACCCATGAACATAGTCCATTTTAACACTCTAAGTTAAAGAGGTCAAGAGGTTGACTCGGTTTGAAAAGACCCAAATTTTGATTGGATCTCACCTTAATTGTGAAAAGCAAAATAAAATTTGTATTTGTATGCACTCTTAGGATATAAAAGAGCATCATACAAGTAAATAAGGTGAAATAAGTTATTATTTGATGTTTTATAAAGAAATGACTTTATAAAATATATTTTTAAACTTAGGTGAAAACTTATGAAATAATTCATAAATGATTTTGGTACTAAATATAATAATAAATACAAATTTAAGTGATTTAGAAATATTTTTATGATTAAAAAATCAATAATTTTAGAAAGTGACTTTCAATCTTCTCTGAAGGAACATAAGTAATCCTCTAACCAATAATCATAGGTTGATGTGCAAAATGATACGCTTAGGAAATTTTTATATTCTTAAACAATCTAGAAAGTTTTAAGCCTAAGTTAGAAGTTTGTTGTTAATCTATTGGCATTTTAAATAATGTTGAATGTTTGAGTTTTCCTTTATCTAATTTGAATGATTGATAGTGGTAGTATTCCTTTATGGAATTTGGTTGATTTGATTTAATTGAATTTGATTGATTGATTGGGTGATCTTATATACCATGGTTTATTGAGTTAAAATTTATAAACAATAGATTTTGGGTTGTTGCTTATTAGAACTAAAATACTTGTGCGTTTGAAAAAAAAAGTAATTTTAAATTTTTTGGAAAGAAATAATAAGTATTTACTCTAGTTGTTGTATTTGGAAGAACCGAAATACATCTGGATGCTCCATGTTGTTTTAATTCTAGAGTTTTACATGTTTTTTAGGAGGATCCCCTCCTAGTTATTTTGGTTTTGATTTGTTCCTCTTAGAAGGAATTTGAAACATATATTTTGAATATAAAACCTAGGCATTTAGTTATAAATTTTGGAATTATTTGGAAAAATATTAGATGCACAACATTAATTATAGAATATTCTCTTTATTTTTTTTGCATATGTTTGTTAAATTGCTTATGGTTGCATTATGTCACCTGATTGCATATGGTTGTATTACATATGTTTAAGATAAGAAATTATAACTAATCAGATTTACCAAAAACTAAGTAAGTAAAACAATTTTCTTTGGATGATTATTACTTCTTCCACTCCTAATAATTTCGGGGATGACATTCGTTTAAGGGGGAAGAATGCAACGACCCGAAATATCACTACTTGAATTTGTAAATATTTAATTAATTTTAAATATTCAAATAAAGGTGTATAACTAAAATAAAAACCTTTTGAATAAATAAAGAATGACGGTGAGAGCAATTTCTAATTTAGTTTATAAAAATATTTAGTTCGATTTAAGATTGAAAAAGTGACCGGAATTTATTTTTTTTCCGAATTTACGACCTATCATCGGCTAAAGATTATTGAAAATGTCATAACTCTTTTGTATGCACCAACACATATTTATAAAATACATATTTATAAGTTACTTAGGCATTGTAATGCCCCGGTATTTTCAACCATTTTCATCCGCACACGTCGGACTTTAATTGCTCAAAATATCAGATTGTTAATTTATATTTAGCAAACTCGGCATATACAGTAAATAAAATAATCACAGAATCACAAACACATAATATAACAATAAGCAGCAAAAACAAATGAATAGTGGTTCATGAAGCTATTATATATATATATATATATATATATATATATCAGAGTTAAACAAGATACAACAGAAGTCTTGAATGCATAGGAGTCTCAATACAAGAGTCAAATACAAAATCTGAATATATCACTGGAATCAACTAAATAACTGAAAGCTGAATCAATAGTTAGATCGCCAAGCGAAGCACCAAACCCCAAAGGTGTGTCGTGAATGCTGTGACACTAAGTCTAAACTGAGCTAAAGCAAAACACAAAACACTCGAGTCAGGATTAACATTCTTATGCCAATAAATCCAACTCAAGTGAAATATCAACTGAAATACAAGTAACTTAAAGGATGTTTGGGATACCCATCCTCTAAGGATCCATTAAACTATCTCTATGTAGTAATATACTCTATTATAATAATGTCTATAGTAAAGTAAGCTATTAAAATAGCATTAAGGCGTTACCCATATCTCCCTTAATATATTTTATAGTGCCAATAGTATGTACAGTACCGTAATACCTTCTGATCGGGAGGCTACTAGAGGATACTCCATAGGTACGACACAAAACAAAATCATAGTGGTCTCGATAGGGTTGATGACAAGGCACAACTAGGCAATGCTATGGTAGATATACCAATTACACTTCCGGGCTGGTGGTAACGCACAGCCACAGCTACCGCCCACCTCGAACCACACTCCCAAATCAAAAGTGTGCATCAAATCAGTCACAAAGTAATAGCATGGCATACGAAAAAGTGTGTATGATCGGGGGAGCTGCCTCACTTGGCCCGTCGATTGCTCCTGTTTTAGCCACCTTATGCCAACTCATGGGAGTCTGGTCCTCGTATATACCTCATATAGGATCGTCGCCACCATCCTACTTCATTCTGGAATCTCCATCATGTACACGGTTGTTAAAGTGGTTTTCGGCATTGGCAGAGCATGTGACAATATCCGATCCCAGTTTATTTAACAACCAAACATTATTATAACACTGCGGTCATTTCAAAATAGTTTATACTTCAAAACCAAATTATCATTGCCATTTCAAAACCATATTAATACGATATTATATCCATTTCAAAACCAAATACGATATCATTTCCATTTCAAATATATCCATTTTCAAAAATTATAGCACTTCAAAGTTATAACACTTTTGAAATTATAAAGCTTCTAAAACCATAACACTTTAGAAATCATAATACTTTGGATATCATAACACTTTGGAAATCATAATTTAGAAATCATAATACTTTGGAAATCATAACACTTTGAAATCATAACACTTTGAAATCATAACATTTTTGAAATCATAACATTTTGGAAATCATAATACTTGGAAAATCAAAACACATCCCACTTAACCGATTTAGATATTAAAATAGTGTATAGAATAAAATAGTTTATAAAATAAAATAGTTTGTATAAAGTAGTTATAGGTTAAAATTGTTTATAATAAAATAGTTAGTATATTAAAATAGTTTATATTAAAAATAGTTTATATTAAAATGATTTATATTAAAATAGTTTATATGAAAATAATTTATAAAGTAAAATATATAAATAGTTTTAAATATAATTTCAAAATACTTTATAAAACAAAATAGCTTCCTCAAATTTCATAAATCGATTCCAAATAAACTCAAATTCTAAAATTCAAATTTAATCCAATCTCAAATCATTAATTCTAATTCAATTCAGTTTCTCAATAAACCATTTCAAATTATATCAATTTCAAAAAAATAGATTTGTACCACAAAATAAACCATTTCAATTTCAATATATTTCAAAGCTTTAAATATTCTATAATTTCAAAACTAAACTTGACAATTCCATATATACATATATATCAAATTCACTTTACTATTATTTATTTTGAAATATTTACTTAATGATTTAAATAAGATTTAAATAAAACTTCAAATTTCAAATTTAAATAAAACTAAATATACCATATCAATTTATGTAAATTAGAAATATTCATTTAAATCAGTTTTAATCAAAATCAAGTTATAAAATCATATCTTTTGCAATCCCAAATCTAATGAATTTCAAATCAAACTTATTAGAGTATAATTCTTAAATAAATTCAATTTCAAACCAATTTCTATTTCTCTTTCCAACCTAAATTTTATTAAAATTATTATTGTAACGCTCGCCGATTTTTCGTTCTTCGAAGATCCAACATCGACACTCACTTTATCGACTGCCGAGAAATCGAAGGCCAAAAACCGAGATGTTATGGGTTTTTAAAAAAGAAAAGAAAAGAAAGAAGAGAGAAAAAGATAGAAAATAGAGAAAGAAAGGGAAGAAGATAGAAGAATTTTAAAATAGAAGAAAAAGAGAATAGAGGAAAAAGAAAAAAACAGAAGAAAATAGGACGGGACAGAAAACAACAGAACAACATCAGAATCTCACAATTCGCAGCGGAACAACATATAATAATAAATGAATAATCTTTAAACAAAGAACTATATCAGTTATTACATTTCGCACATTACATTACATCATATCATCAGAGTGTCCAACAACAACAACAAATAGTGCAGCGGAAAAAGAAATACTATATAAACTAGTAATACGCCATGACATCCAGCTTGCCTCCAGCAACTCCAGAATATCCAGAATATCCTGATAAACCTAACTCTTGACTGCCCGTGTGGAAATTGGTGGGCACCCAGAGTTTAGGAAGGAAAACAATAAACTCCGAGTCAGTCATGTGACTGGTGTGAGAACTCAAAACAGTTTATTTATCTTTAAAATCAAAAGGAGGAATATTTTTAAATTCAATTCGCAATGCTTTTAAAAATGAGACTACCATAAGACCTCCTGCCATACACACAATGCAAACGCAGACTTGGAGAAGATTTCTTCTTATGTTAGTCAAACATGCTTGATACGCATTTAAAAAGAGCATTTGATATTATTATTAGTGCATAGTGTAGGAGAAATTCATTTCGAAAGTAGAATATAAATCTTAGCCAGCATAGGTACCATTATATTATGCCTACTAATAGCTACCATATTAAATGGCAGGTTCTACAACTAAAACCGTACAAGTTTCGTATTGTTTCTTTGGATTTCCAACAAATGGTCAGGCCAAGGAACTTCCCATTGCCACTGAGAATGCCTCTGGAAAGACATCCCCGAGAACCAAACCGGAACTCTGCCAACACAAGGCCGGGTTACCCCTAACTGGGTAACTACTGACACGAGCACGCCATTCCCCGGTCCTTTAGGACCTTTTCAACCGAGCGCTCGATATCCAACATCACACCATAATAAATAGAGTGTTTTCAACATGAGTAAGTATCTGGGCTCCATACCATGATACCACCCCTTTCCAGAAGGAAATGCACATACCCTAAGGGGAGCTACAGCAACCCCTAATAACCTTGCCGCATCTTTCCTGTTTTGACCATTTCCGGGATGTGAGGCTCGACGAAGTCACGTCCACAAAAACATACTTTATACAAAAGCCATGCTTTGGGTCAATAAATGATCAACACAATGATCACTAGGATAGACGATCAAATAAATGATCCTATCACAATAATCAACACAATGATCATTTCAGCATCACTCAGCATGTCACATTACCAAATTGGGAATATATCGCTGATAACATTCAACTACATAACCTCTGAGCTCGTACGTCTCAGAGAAGGGTGTTAAGCAAAGAATAAATTCTCCGCCACCAACAGAAATATATTTGAAAGAAATCGGCTTTATATCTCAAATTGTAATGTCAGACATACAATCCATACAAGTCTGTTCCGGGCTCGAACAAAACCGAAGGCACTTCTTACGAAGCCCTTGCAATACGGGTATTCACAATCCCGATCGAATTTCCCATCACTTAGGAGATCTCTATACCAGGAGCTACCCAGTGCAGAGACAATCGATAGGTCATCCTATCGCTTTCACAAATACTCGGTCTTCAACACCGATCTTCAAATGCAATTCATAACGACGTATCACATATTCGGAATGGGTTATACGACCCCATGGTCCTTTCCCGGTTAACCCGAATAGTGAGCGCTTATTCAAAAATAAGTGTGCATTCAAATTCAAACAAATCACATCAATTACCCATTCAAAGGGAAATATTGATAGTCGGTTATTGGACTATAAATTGATATGCATACATCACCAGATTCCAAATAATTTTCCAAATTATTTATTTTTCAAAAATATCTTCACTAGATATTAAATTTCAACACTTCAAAAATAAATCAATATTTATTTTTAACAAGTTTCACTTTTCATTCATAAATTCCATAATGAATTTATATTTCAAAATATCCATGCATATATGATTTCAATCATTCATTTCAATTTATCTTCAAAAAGATAAATTCTAATTTTTCACTTCATATTGGAAAACATTCCCATACTTATTAAATAAGTAATTCACAATCTTTTATTTTCAACACTTAGAAAATATTCAATATACTTAAACCGAATTAAGTATATATTTCCTTCTTTAAGGAAATCATTCACTTAACATTTTTATTTGGGCCAAAACGAATGTTGCGTAAAACATCGTTACGACAACCCAAAATCACTAGTATAGGGATTCAGAATTAAAATAGATATATATACATCCCAATACTAATCAAAAACATTTCCTTTCGGAAATCATTTACTATAACAACAGTGTTATAGTCCACTATTTCCTTTTATTTCTCGAAACATCTATTTCAACAATAAATGTTGAAATCTATGGTTTCGAATCTCAATACCTTTTAAAACATCGTTGGATCGTTTTAATTCTATTTAAAACATTCACATTCTAAACAATTTCTTTAACGTGTTATTCACTATTCAAAAACGTGAATAAACTGCGTTAACCAATTTCATTCTTTTATTCATTTTAATTCAAAGGATTATTCACTATTAAAAAATGTGAATATAACTCCATTTCTAAGTTATAACAATTAACTTGTCAAAATAAGTCATTTGCGAATTTATAAAACAACGTTTATAAATTCCTTTTCTATTTATTTATAAAAACTTCCTTTTTTATAATTTCCTTTATTAACATATTTGATTTCATATCTCAATTATAAACTAAAAGTTCATATTATAAGTCAATTTCTTATAAAACGATTATTTTACAAAATCGTTCTTTTTAAAGACTTTTCAATTTATAAACCTTATAACTTATAAGATTTATTTATTTAACCAGATCTATTCTTCAAATAATTTCACCAAATTTATAAATCTTACTATTTATAAATTTCATTTATAACTTCACAGTTTATAATTCCATAAATTTCATTCTATTATGAAATTCATTTTCACTTAATTCAAACACTTATAAAAACTCGTTTTATAATGTCCATAATTCAATTTATAAATATCCATTTATAAATCTCTTAATATAAATCAATTTATATTATTCTTTTAAACGTCTTTAAATTCCTTTAAAATTTCACCGTTCTCTTGATTTATAAAATAATCAAATTTTATAAATCTTATATTTAAACTTTTCATATTAAATTCAAATTTCCCAATTTAAACCATTTTATAAAGTTATAAATCCATATTTCTCAAAAATCAGCTTTTAACCGTATTTCTCAAAAACTCTAATTTTTATAACTTTAAAAATTATAACGTTCATTTATTTATAATGGATCACTTCCAAAAATATTTTTATATTTCAAAAATCACTTTGAAAATCATTTTAAAATCCCAAAATCTGGGTCCAATGATGCTACACACCAAATAGTCAATCACGATTAACAACGATATCATATATCGATATGATAATCCATCAAATATCAAAATATCTGAAATAAAATAAATACTGTTGAGGAATCCAGTTGGATCCCTCCAACCTGTTTCCTGCATCCAAAAACATTAGCACAATACCAATTTCGCTCCAGTACGAAATTATCGCGGTATATGTTCTTATTTAATATTATCCGCTTACTAACGGCGTAATAGGGTCTCATCCGCTAAACAAAAAATGCGGGAAATCAATCAACTGCAATATATACATATGCCAATATATATATATATATATTGATATTATATATAATACCAATTTCACTGTTTATGAAATATTCGCGGTATATGTTTATATTAAATAACATCCGCTTACTAACGGCGCATAATGTCTATTTTAACAATCAATAATTAACAGTCATCATTCAAACATGCATTCAAATATTTTAAATCTAACTATTTAAAATAAAATCGAAACTGATTCGATTGAGTGAGAAATTCTCACCTTGATTTTAAATTCCGTTTTAGCTTTTATTTCGAATAAAATTAAACGCGCGTTTAATTTTACCCGAAATTCTCACTAACTCCAAACGACTCCAAACCAACTCCATCGCGTAGTGCTCGTCCATACGATTCCAACGCAACTGAGTTTGCATTTTTTCGACCTCGTATGAAAAAGATACATCGTTTATAAGATACACGAATTATAAATTACAACATATATATATTATAATTTTATAACCTAATACTATCACCACCGTTGATTGCTTCAGCTTGCATCTCAGCCCTTGGACGCGTTTTGCTTCTCCCCTCTCCAGATTGTTTGCACGCAAATAACCCATACGCACGCCGACATCACCACATCATCGCAATCCATACGATCGAATATAGGTTGATCAGAACCCATCGCGTCGTGCGCCTAGCCTCCCCTCACCACCGCCCAAAGTCCAGTCACACTCGGTGGTCCCCAGCATTAGAACGACGTGCACGAACGTGATGACTTCGAACTCCATTTGCCGTTGATTTTCTTCGAATCTTTCGATCATGACCGTTGATAATAAAGATCTCTATGAGATCTACAATATTGTAGTTGGAAAATTTCTGAAATGAAGCAAGGATTTTGAGAAATTTGGGGGGAAAGATAAATAACTTTCGGCCATTGATCAAGCAAGTGGCGGCTACACGTTAGTTTTAGGGTTAGGGTTAAAAAAAATTTATTTTCTTGTGATTTTTGTGGCCTATTTATAGAAAAATTTTCAATCACTATTCATCCGGGTTTTCTAAACTCCAATTTACGCGCCGAAACTGACGTTCCTAGGGTTTATTCCGCGTTCCGGACACAATGGAACAGGTTTCGGAAGCTAATTCGGAAGTATGTGCGAGTTATGGCTGTAAACGCTCAATTTAAATTAAACCGATTTAAGTCGATTTCTAGGCGTTTTAATTTGTATCGGACAAACGGTAAATCCAAACGACTTGAAATTTGAAACCTTACAATAATATCACATTACGGATCCGATGAAACTGGTTTCGTCGAAATCCGAGACTTTTTGAAAAATGGCTATTTTGACTCGCCAAATTTAAATTAAAAACGATTCGATGCGTTTTGAGCTGCCACGATCAAACGATAACTCCGATTGACACGAAAATTGAAATCCGGTAATAACTAACTATTACGGATCCAATGAAACTGGTTTCGTTCAATTCTGAGACTGTTCAAAAATTGGCTATTTTACAGTCGATTATTAAATATTAAAATATTCAATTTTCACAATTAAACTTTTAAATCGATTTTAAAAGTTCTAAAATATTTCTATAACTCCAGTATGATTAAATAAAATTTTCCAAATTATTTTCAATCATATTTAACTCAATTTTCAATTATTTCCATAATTTAACATATTAAATTATTGTTTTAATTATCTAATTAAATCCAATAATTCAAATAAAAATTTATTCAACTTATAAATTCACTTTTTAACATTTAAAATTAATTAAATATTCATATTTTAATTTCTAAAAATTCTGGGTCGTTACAATCTTTCCCCCTTAAAAGAATTTCGTCCTCGAAATTATAAGTAAGAAAAGTTACAGAATCTATTAATTTTCCAAAATTCATAATTAAACTTCTTATGATAACTTTTACTAAGTTTTCAAATCATACTTAGTTATGTTTTCAAAAACAAACTATATCATTTAACTTTCAACTTCAAATCAAAGTTATAAGTTTTCAAAAATTTTCCAATTTTCTCAAAAATTTTCTAACGCCTTAAATTTTCGGAAAAATTCGCCATAGTCTCCTTTGCGCGGCTCGATCCGAAAAAAAAATGACAGTATATATATCACAAATATACATCTCATCAAGTAATGAGGCATCCCGAAGGGAAAAAAGTGTAAAAGTACGATATTTAATCCGAGATATGTACCTTATATTTTATTAGCAAGCATATACGGCTAATATAGCGCTAAAGCGAACTCCAAATGCGAAGCAACGCGATCCGCACCTACTAAACTCAACAAACAACATGAGAACATGCACATATGCAAATAATCTCAATATACAACATATAGCAACATAACAACTACATATGTCACATAAGCAATGTATTCAAAACAACAAATGCAAACATCAACCAACTACCATTCATAATCAAATGAATTTTCATTCATATTCTCATTATATTCAATGAATTGGTTTTCACTTTAAATCACATTTGATTCGTTTACATGGGATTTTCTAACATTCATTCTCAATTCTAATTAGTTTCAATTTGTTAACATTCACTAATTAAATCCCATTCACATTCAATTCTATTCAAATTTATTTACTTCTAATTTGAATTCAATTTCATAGTTTTCAATTTCATTAACTCTTAATGACTTTTATACAATCATATAACAACCAATTTATATTAATTACAACCAAATTCCTTTACTTCACTTACATTTATTTTGGTTTAACACCATCACTCTCAATTGGTTTAATTAAATTGATTTCCATTCAATTTTATTCAACTTCCAATAAAATTAGATTTTAATGAATTAACACTTATATTCATTATTTTTTATCAATTATTTTCATTCAATCGATTATCATTCAATTCATTTATTCAATTCAATTACAAAGTTGAATTCTATTACATAACTCAAGTTCATATTCATTTAATCCACTTGATTATTTACTTCGATACCAAAATCAACTTAATTCAATATCTCTTAAGTTATATTCCATTTAACTTTAAATTCACTTTACATTTTATTTACAACTCATATTCATAAATATAGTTTCACTTCTTATATATATAAGTTTATTTCACAATTGTACATCACTTTAATTATAACTCAATTCTTATAATTCATTTGCTTATACAATTATTCTTTAATTTAGATTATTCCAACAACCTAACAATCAACTTACATACAATTTAATAATTTTGAAAAATTATTTCTTTATATATAAAATATAATCAAGGTAAAATTATTTCATTTACCCAATTAAAAATCAATATTGTGCCGAATTGTTCTATTCAAGTGTTTATAAATTCCTATCAACAACGTTAATTACTCGTATTAACCAGAATCTATATACCACTCAACAAACCAATCATCACAATATAAAACGATTTCATATTCACTAACAAATACGCTCTCATAGCTATTATTACACTCAAACTCATTCTAGAGTACTACTGACTCTATCTCTAATGAGTAATACCCAACAGAACCATGGTTGTCGCTTAACCATCAGAGCTCTGATACCAAATGTAACGCTCGCCGATTTTTCGTTCTTCGAAGATCCAACATCGACACTCACTTTATCGACTGCCGAGAAATCGAAGGCCAAAAACCGAGATGTTATGGGTTTTTAAAAAAGAAAAGAAAAGAAAGAAGAGAGAAAAAGATAGAAAATAGAGAAAGAAAGGGAAGAAGATAGAAGAATTTTAAAATAGAAGAAAAAGAGAATAGAGGAAAAAGAAAAAAACAAAAGAAAATAGGACGGGACAGAAAACAACAGAACAACATCAGAATCTCACAATTCGCAGCGGAACAACATATAATAATAAATGAATAATCTTTAAACAAAGAACTATATCAGTTATTACATTTCGCACATTACATTACATCATATCATCAGAGTGTCCAACAACAACAACAAATAGTGCAGCGGAAAAAGAAATACTATATAAACTAGTAATACGCCATGACATCCAGCTTGCCTCCAGCAACTCCAGAATATCCAGAATATCCTGATAAACCTAACTCTTGACTGCCCGTGTGGAAATTGGTGGGCACCCAGAGTTTAGGAAGGAAAACAATAAACTCCGAGTCAGTCATGTGACTGGTGTGAGAACTCAAAACAGTTTATTTATCTTTAAAATCAAAAGGAGGAATATTTTTAAATTCAATTCGCAATGCTTTTAAAAATGAGACTACCATAAGACCTCCTGCCATACACACAATGCAAACGCAGACTTGGAGAAGATTTCTTCTTATGTTAGTCAAACATGCTTGATACGCATTTAAAAAGAGCATTTGATATTATTATTAGTGCATAGTGTAGGAGAAATTCATTTCGAAAGTAGAATATAAATCTTAGCCAGCATAGGTACCATTATATTATGCCTACTAATAGCTACCATATTAAATGGCAGGTTCTACAACTAAAACCGTACAAGTTTCGTATTGTTTCTTTGGATTTCCAACAAATGGTCAGGCCAAGGAACTTCCCATTGCCACTGAGAATGCCTCTGGAAAGACATCCCCGAGAACCAAACCGGAACTCTGCCAACACAAGGCCGGGTTACCCCTAACTGGGTAACTACTGACACGAGCACGCCATTCCCCGGTCCTTTAGGACCTTTTCAACCGAGCGCTCGATATCCAACATCACACCATAATAAATAGAGTGTTTTCAACATGAGTAAGTATCTGGGCTCCATACCATGATACCACCCCTTTCCAGAAGGAAATGCACATACCCTAAGGGGAGCTACAGCAACCCCTAATAACCTTACCGCGTCTTTCCTGTTTTGACCATTTCCGGGATGTGAGGCTCGACGAAGTCACGTCCACAAAAACATACTTTATACAAAAGCCATGCTTTGGGTCAATAAATGATCAACACAATGATCACTAGGATAGACGATCAAATAAATGATCCTATCACAATAATCAACACAATGATCATTTCAGCATCACTCAGCATGTCACATTACCAAATTGGGAATATATCGCTGATAACATTCAACTACATAACCTCTGAGCTCGTACGTCTCAGAGAAGGGTGTTAAGCAAAGAATAAATTCTCCGCCACCAACAGAAATATATTTGAAAGAAATCGGCTTTATATCTCAAATTGTAATGTCAGACATACAATCCATACAAGTCTGTTCCGGGCTCGAACAAAACCGAAGGCACTTCTTACGAAGCCCTTGCAATACGGGTATTCACAATCCCGATCGAATTTCCCATCACTTAGGAGATCTCTATACCAGGAGCTACCCAGTGCAGAGACAATCGATAGGTCATCCTATCGCTTTCACAAATACTCGGTCTTCAACACCGATCTTCAAATGCAATTCATAACGACGTATCACATATTCGGAATGGGTTATACGACCCCATGGTCCTTTCCCGGTTAACCCGAATAGTGAGCGCTTATTCAAAAATAAGTGTGCATTCAAATTCAAACAAATCACATCAATTACCCATTCAAAGGGAAATATTGATAGTCGGTTATTGGACTATAAATTGATATGCATACATCACCAGATTCCAAATAATTTTCCAAATTATTTATTTTTCAAAAATATCTTCACTAGATATTAAATTTCAACACTTCAAAAATAAATCAATATTTATTTTTAACAAGTTTCACTTTTCATTCATAAATTCCATAATGAATTTATATTTCAAAATATCCATGCATATATGATTTCAATCATTCATTTCAATTTATCTTCAAAAAGATAAATTCTAATTTTTCACTTCATATTGGAAAACATTCCCATACTTATTAAATAAGTAATTCACAATCTTTTATTTTCAACACTTAGAAAATATTCAATATACTTAAACCGAATTAAGTATATATTTCTTTCTTTAAGGAAATCATTCACTTAACATTTTTATTTGGGCCAAAACGAATATTGCGTAAAACATCGTTACGACAACCCAAAATCACTAGTATAGGGATTCGGAATTAAAATAGATATATATACATCCCAATACTAATCAAAAACATTTCCTTTCGGAAATCATTTACTATAACAACAGTGTTATAGTCCACTATTTCCTTTTATTTCTCGAAACATCTATTTCAACAATAAATGTTGAAATCTATGGTTTCGAATCTCAATACCTTTTAAAACATCGTTGGATCGTTTTAATTCTATTTAAAACATTCACATTCTAAACAATTTCTTTAACGTGTTATTCACTATTCAAAAACGTGAATAAACTGCGTTAACCAATTTCATTCTTTTATTCATTTTAATTCAAAGGATTATTCACTATTAAAAAATGTGAATATAACTCCATTTCTAAGTTATAACAATTAACTTGTCAAAATAAGTCATTTGCGAATTTATAAAACAACGTTTATAAATTCCTTTTCTATTTATTTATAAAAACTTCCTTTTTTATAATTTCCTTTATTAACATATTTGATTTCATATCTCAATTATAAACTAAAAGTTCATATTATAAGTCAATTGCTTATAAAACGATTATTTTACAAAATCGTTCTTTTTAAAGACTTTTCAATTTATAAACCTTATAACTTATAAGATTTATTTATTTAACCAGATCTATTCTTCAAATAATTTCACCAAATTTATAAATCTTACTATTTATAAATTTCATTTATAACTTCACAGTTTATAATTCCATAAATTTCATTCTATTATGAAATTCATTTTCACTTAATTCAAACACTTATAAAAACTCGTTTTATAATGTCCATAATTCAATTTATAAATATCCATTTATAAATCTCTTAATATAAATCAATTTATATTATTCTTTTAAACGTCTTTAAATTCCTTTAAAATTTCACCGTTCTCTTGATTTATAAAATAATCAAATTTTATAAATCTTATATTTAAACTTTTCATATTAAATTCAAATTTCCCAATTTAAACCATTTTATAAAGTTATAAATCCATATTTCTCAAAAATCAGCTTTTAACCGTATTTCTCAAAAACTCTAATTTTTATAACTTTAAAAATTATAACGTTCATTTATTTATAATGGATCACTTCCAAAAATATTTTTATATTTCAAAAATCACTTTGAAAATCATTTTAAAATCCCAAAATCTGGGTCCAATGATGCTACACACCAAATAGTCAATCACGATTAACAACGATATCATATATCGATATGATAATCCATCAAATATCAAAATATCTGAAATAAAATAAATACTGTTGAGGAATCCAGTTGGATCCCTCCAACCTGTTTCCTGCATCCAAAAACATTAGCACAATACCAATTTCGCTCCAGTACGAAATTATCGCGGTATATGTTCTTATTTAATATTATCCGCTTACTAACGGCGTAATAGGGTCTCATCCGCTAAACAAAAAATGCGGGAAATCAATCAACTGCAATATATACATATGCCAATATATATATATTGATATTATATATAATACCAATTTCACTGTTTATGAAATATTCGCGGTATATGTTTATATTAAATAACATCCGCTTACTAACGGCGCATAATGTCTATTTTAACAATCAATAATTTACAGTCATCATTCAAACATGCATTCAAATATTTTAAATCTAACTATTTAAAATAAAATCGAAACTGATTCGATTGAGTGAGAAATTCTCACCTTGATTTTAAATTCCGTTTTAGCTTTTATTTCGAATAAAATTAAACGCGCGTTTAATTTTACCCGAAATTCTCACTAACTCCAAACGACTCCAAACCAACTCCATCGCGTAGTGCTCGTCCATACGATTCCAACGCAACTGAGTTTGCATTTTTTCGACCTCGTATGAAAAAGATACATCGTTTATAAGATACACGAATTATAAATTACAACATATATATATTATAATTTTATAACCTAATACTATCACCACCGTTGATTGCTTCAGCTTGCATCTCAGCCCTTGGACGCGTTTTGCTTCTCCCCTCTCCAGATTGTTTGCACGCAAATAACCCATACGCACGCCGACATCACCACATCATCGCAATCCATACGATCGAATATAGGTTGATCAGAACCCATCGCGTCGTGCGCCTAGCCTCCCCTCACCACCGCCCAAAGTCCAGTCACACTCGGTGGTCCCCAGCATTAGAACGACGTGCACGAACGTGATGACTTCGAACTCCATTTGCCGTTGATTTTCTTCGAATCTTTCGATCATGACCGTTGATAATAAAGATCTCTATGAGATCTACAATATTGTAGTTGGAAAATTTCTGAAATGAAGCAAGGATTTTGAGAAATTTGGGGGGAAAGATAAATAACTTTCGGCCATTGATCAAGCAAGTGGCGGCTACACGTTAGTTTTAGGGTTAGGGTTAAAAAAAATTTATTTTCTTGTGATTTTTGTGGCCTATTTATAGAAAAATTTTCAATCACTATTCATCCGGGTTTTCTAAACTCCAATTTACGCGCCGAAACTGACGTTCCTAGGGTTTATTCCGCGTTCCGGACACAATGGAACAGGTTTCGGAAGCTAATTCGGAAGTATGTGCGAGTTATGGCTGTAAACGCTCAATTTAAATTAAACCGATTTAAGTCGATTTCTAGGCGTTTTAATTTGTATCGGACAAACGGTAAATCCAAACGACTTGAAATTTGAAACCTTACAATAATATCACATTACGGATCCGATGAAACTGGTTTCGTCGAAATCCGAGACTTTTTGAAAAATGGCTATTTTGACTCGCCAAATTTAAATTAAAAACGATTCGATGCGTTTTGAGCTGCCACGATCAAACGATAACTCCGATTGACACGAAAATTGAAATCCGGTAATAACTAACTATTATGGATCCAATGAAACTGGTTTCGTTCAATTCTGAGACTGTTCAAAAATTGGCTATTTTACAGTCGATTATTAAATATTAAAATATTCAATTTTCACAATTAAACTTTTAAATCGATTTTAAAAGTTCTAAAATATTTCTATAACTCCAGTATGATTAAATAAAATTTTCCAAATTATTTTCAATCATATTTAACTCAATTTTCAATTATTTCCATAATTTAACATATTAAATTATTGTTTTAATTATCTAATTAAATCCAATAATTCAAATAAAAATTTATTCAACTTATAAATTCACTTTTTAACATTTAAAATTAATTAAATATTCATATTTTAATTTCTAAAAATTCTGGGTCGTTACAATTATAAACTCTATATTTGAAAATAATTTTTTTAAGTAAACACTTAAAAATATTATATATTAATTAAATCAACTTTATTAAATAAACTTTAATAAATCCAATCTTATTATTAAACTTATTTTATATATGTTTTAAAATAGTGAAATTGTAAGTAAAATCATAAAATTTATAATTCCAAAACTAACTTATAATTTTAAATTTTCAAAACATATAATTTTGAAATCAAAATTTAAAACCTTTATAAAAATAACACACACACAGATATATATATATATATATATATATATATATATATCTTAAAATAAATATTAAAACCAAAATATTCATTTCAAAACCTTGGAAATCATTTCAATATATATATATCGGCCAATGATGTCTATATATAATTTTCTATCCTATAGTCAAGTGATACAGGTATTTATCATTTCAATCCGCAATTTAAACATATACAGGTATATATCATTTCAACCCGCAATCCCAAATTCAATTAAAATCGCTTGGGTTTATCATTTCAACCCATACTCATATTCTACAGATCGTTTGGGTATGTATCATTTCAATCCATGGGGAATTCTAAACTAACAGGAAACTTGCAGAGTGATAACAGATATAACAATATAACAGGCATATATCATCAATATAAATAACTGATAAAGGTGTCAGATGTCACAGGTGAACAGATACGGATAATAGCATATATATATATAGCAGTGTAAATAACTAACAGCAGCATATTTCAGTTGTCGTTTCAATTAAAATCAAATTTAATAGATATAAGAATGTTAATCGTGAGTGATTGCTCACCTTTCGAGGCTAGAGGAGTTTGACAACAAAACAAGCAACGAATTTAAGCACGAATCTCAAAGCAAGGCAAGATTGAACTCGAATCGACGAACGAAGCTGATAAATAGGAATTGACGAAATCAAATCAAAGCTGGATTGATGGAGATCGGTTATAAGTGAACTTGTGTATATATATAACTGTATATAATTATATATATATATATATATATATATATCATATACTAAATTCAAACAAGTATTAAATTAATTATATATGTATCTCAAAATCATCATTTAAATAAAAACACATATATAAAAATTTAACATATATACATAATGTATGATTTGAAATAAATACTAATATAGATATACAAACATATTACTTTGCATATATACTACATGAAACATATATACTACATAAAACAACAATATATATATATATATATGATACTTAAATTTGATTATATATACATTTCAAAATTCAAAATAGAATATATATACACATTTTTAATATAAATACTAAATCTAAACACAATTAAATAAAATCTCTTTCTATTTATTAAAACCTGAACTTATGTATACTATATATATAAACTTAATATATAGGCTACATACATTAAAACTAATATTAAAAAAATATAAACCCAACCTATACATGCTGGCCTGAACCCGAGCAAAAAAATATGTATGCAGCAAAATATATATAGATTATACATAAAAAACAAAATATCAATGCAACTTATAACTATATATACATGTTATATTCTTGAAATCTATATTTTAAATTAATATCAATTTAACTTGTTAATATATACTTTAAAACTATCATATCCATTTAAAATAAACCAAGCTTGATAAGCTTTATAATACTTATAAAAACACATATAAGTATAAAGACGTGTTAACCTAAAACTGTTAATAAAAATAACAAATATATATATAGACATAAAACTATGACTAAAATAAATACCAGATCATAAATTTTCTATATGTAACTAACATATACAAATTGTGCATACATATTATAATTTAAATCAATTATAAAATCAATATAAACTTCTGTACACAAGTTTTATTCAAACATATATATATATATAAATACAACAAGTTATCTACCAAGTCAGATACTTATATATATATATATATATATATATATATATATATATATATATATATATAATACTTATATAGTATAACACTATAATCCAAGTATATAATACTGCTTAAAAGCCGAACAAAGGATATTAGTTTATAATATAAAATACCTATATCTAAAATATATGTTAAGTCAAAAAATCACGTTAGTACCAAAAATCAAATCTGTAAAACAAATATAAATAACTTACCGTAGAATTCCAGAAATCTAATCAGATAATATAATACTAGCAGCCTAAATATAGTATTGTAACATATAAAACAATATAAAATATAAGATTGCAGTTCACCTATACGTAGAAATATATATATATATATATATATATATATATATATATATATATTTATATATATATAACTGACAAATAAAATATATAAAACATAAATATACAATAAAATACCTTCCTTCACAAACCCAAAGAGAAGAAGAAGGTCGAGTAGAAGGTGGGAGAGAGAGTAAGAAACTCGGGGAGCTTGGCTGGCCGAGGTGGCTGGTCACGTGAGCGCTCGGGTTAGCAGGCGGACAGAGCCCGAGGGGAAGGAGTGGGGTCATGGAAAGATGATGAACGTGCATGTTTGGGATAGCGTGCTCTGGTGGAAGAGGGAAAACTCGGTTGAGGAGGAAGATGACAGGCTTTGGTTGTAGCAAAAAAAAAATGAAGAAGAGTAGTGGGTAGGAGATAATGAACGCAAGCATATAAGCTACAGGGAAAAGAACTACTGAGAAGGCGAATGGGTTTAAAGGGGACAAGTATAAAAGTTATCATTTTAATACATATTTTCTTTTATAAATGAAAGCAATTTTCAAATCGAATGTGACAGATAAAAAATATTGAAAAGGTCAAAAGTTGTGAAATGATGGAATTGCAAAAGCTTGATATTAATATCTGGGAATACAAAACGTAAATTTAAACGGTGGAAATGAATGGACAAAGAGAACCAAAAAAATCAATACGGTTACCGATATGGTCCAGCGTTTACAGATTTCGCCGTCCACCGGACACCGAAGCACACATACGAATATACCTCGGAGATCAACACAACGGGACGATCGAAACGGTATACGGCTATCACTGGTATGATCATCCAATCAAAAGTCGATAATCGGTACTGAAAATGCTGCCAGTTTTCCAGAAATAAAATAAACGAAGCAATAGCAGTCAAAATTTGAAGAACCGAAATATGACGTCACACTTGGAAGATGATTTAAAAATTTATGATATAAAATATTCAGGTTTGGAAAAGATTTTTTCATCTAATTTAACTGATTTGAATTTAATAAAACTACGCAATAAAATAAACTTCCATATTATTAGATGAAGATTTACCATTTGCTATGTTGGAATAGACGTATTCCAAATATCAAATTTTTATTTCCAAATTTGATTATTTAAAATTTCACAAAACTCAATTAATTAAATAAATAAACCACTAAAATTTACGGGTCGTCGGAGGCATGTTCAATTGCATATTAATAAATGTATGTATGCTTAAGGAAACATATACAGTAAGGAAGCTTTCAACATAAGCCACCAAAATATAATTAAATAAAAAGGCTTACCATGTAAGATAAGCAAATATAATTTAATAAAGAAGCTTTTCATGCTTATAAAACTAGATTTTCCTAAACTTTTATTTCACTTTTCCATACTCTTTTCATATTCCAAACTTTGTAAAGCTTTTAACCATAATTCTATGGCATCCTAAACTCTTTTCAAGTTACAAAAATGTATATATTTCTTTTAAATCTCTTCCAAAGCTTGCTAAAACACTTACACATTCATCTCTTCACTTCATTTCCAAATTTCAAGCCCTCAACCGATCATGGCCTTATCATATACTCCTTAAGGACGAACCTTAATGGTGATTTAGAGCACTTAGAGACTTCATTTACAAAATTATACAAAGACCTAGTCATATTCGCAAAGATAGTGCAATTCCGGTTAAAGTTAGCAAGCATTTTTGGTGAGTAAAACTTCCTCTTTTATGCAAAGTTTTAAACCTTAAATGTTAATAATAATTGTTGTTGGATTAATGCTTGGAAATTAATGTGCTTGTGTTTTTATATACTTGTTTATATATGATTCCATAATACGATAATGAATTGTTTAGCGTTAATGATGTTTGGCTTGGAATTGTTTAAACACCCCTTAGTAAAATTCGGCCATAACTTTTGCAAAGTTAATCAGAATTTATATTTATTTAATGATCTAAAAATCTAACTCGAAGGACTAAACTTTTATGTTTATGATATTTTAAATTTCGAAAATCTTAGTTACGGAAATTGAGGTGCAAGTTTGGATAAGTCAGTAAGCATTTAGTAGGTTCAATGAAATGCTGGTTGTAACGACCCGCTAAATTCGATGATTTTAAATGTGATAATTTAATAGGATTTCTAATTTAATTTAGAATGAAATCCAAATGAATTAAGTAGAAAAGGATTCTCACCTGGATATGGTATTTAATATGAGAAATTTATGAAAATGTTAAATGGTTTTAATGCAATGAAAGATTTTAAACGGTAAATGGGAATAAATTAAGGAATCATATTAGTTCCAGTTAATAGATTACGACTTGAATGAGATTCCAATTTAATAAAATCATTTAAATGTTATGATTTGATTTTATGGAATATGAGAAATACAAAAGTAGGGATTTGATTAATATATATGTTATTTGTTCAGGATATTGAATAAGATTGGGAATCCAATTTAAATTAATGATAATAACGTTGATATTAGTTAATAAATAAATTTCAATGCAATGCCCATAAATGAATGAAATGAAATGAATATATGTAAAATGTATACTAGGTTATTTATCAAATAGAAGGATAGAAAGTAAATATCGGATTTGATTTGATGAATAAATATATATTAAATAGTAATGAAATGTAAAGTAAATGGCGATTGTATAAAACCAATGCAATAAGATTTTCTAATAGTAACTGAATGTAGACGTGTGAAATAGAGTTAATGACTATAATTATTGTACGTTACTTATTTTATTTGTTGTCAATGTTAATCTGGAATCAAATTCAATTTATCCCCAAAATTACTGCAGCTAAAGTGGAATAAATTGGTAAATGAAGAATGTTGGATCCAAATAAGTTGTAACCAAGAAAAATCCCATTTTTAATAAACTATGTGGGAAAAGAAATGAAACCAAAATGAAAATGTGAAAATATAAAATGTAATGAAATTCTAAGTAATAATGACTTTGTTAGTTAAGTGAAAACTGATTTAATATTAAGTTGTAACTGGATAAAAATCAAATTTATTTGGAATTGATTTGCAATCAATTGAATTTATTGCAATTAAATGGATTCAATATTTAAAATAATTATGTAAATATTATTTGGAAGAAATTGAAGTTATTTGGGTAATAAGTATTGTAATTGGCTAATTTAGATACTTTAAAGTGAAACGGAAATTATAAACGAAATAGTTTGATTACAATATTTAATCATCTAATTGATGATAAAGATTTGTTAGATTTATTTAATAAGAATTTGGGGGCATTAATAGGTAATTGCTGATTTTGAATCGAATTAAAGGGATTACTGAAATCAAAATTTATCAAAATTTAGCAACTTTTAAACCATTGCAATTGATTTAGAATATAAAGAGTTGTCTATTTAATTGAGTTAAATTTTTGAAATTGCGTTGTTGCAATTAAATGGGAAATAACACGTTAAGGATAACCAGTATTCAAGATTTGCCATCTATTTAGTATATTAATTGTAACTGATAAATCAACTGCAATAAATAATAAATAATTATTACGTTAACGTTAATTGAAGTGATATTTGAAATTTAATATTTAGGAATTATGTAAATAGAAGTTCAGATGAAATTGGAAATATTTACAGATTGAAATATGAATCCAATGATAAATTCTTCTATTTGACAATAATAATGGAAAGTAAATTTAATTAAAATTTTGGAAATTTAATTTATAATTTGGTGAAATTAATGAAATTTGGGGCTTTCTAAAATTTTAAATTCGACAAGTTAATTTTTTTTTAAATTAGTATAGGTGATTGAAAAATTTATAATAATAAGAATCGTCAATTATCAAAAAGAAATGGGAAATTTGATTTAATTGACTAATTTTTTTTATTTATTTAATTAGTATAAAAATAGCCATTTTTGTCACGGACTCGGATTTCGACGAAACCAGTTTCATCGGATCCGTATCAGTGAATTATTGTAGGGTTTCAAGTTTCGTATCAATCGGACTTTTCGTTTGATCGTACGAACGCGAAACGCCTTGAAATCGATTTTATTAAAATCAATTTGAAATCAATTTGGAAATTTTGTTTTCATCATAACTTCTTCATACGATCAAATTTGGACGTGAAACTTTTTCCATCGCGTTCAGAATATTTTAAAATACCTATTTGGATATATGGGTTTAATAAATTTCGTTCCGGGAATAGAACGGGCTTTTTGGGCCAACTACCGTTTAGCACGTTCGAAATTCGTGCCCACCTAGCCTACTACCATTTGTTTATATATATGTTGTGATAAACCCTAGCCTCCATATTCTATCGTTTGTCTGTACGTTCATTTTCTTCATTTCTTTCTCTTCCTCAATGGTTGCAAAACCTAGATCTATCTACAATTCAAAATCACAAGTAAAAATTCAAACTCTCCACAAAAATTCCAGAAAATTTTATGTTAAAGTTCTCGAGACACGTAATCTGCTGGTACAATTCGTTTTCTATTTTGGATATTCGTTTGACCAGAGAAAAATCGACGAAGTGTGGGCCGTTCATCATCGTCGTAATCAAAGGCGATGGATCGGCAAACCCTTCCTGGGTTTGGTAGATATCAGCGAGTGGAGTTCATCTATGGTGGTCAGGCGTCGAGCGAACGGTTAGATCGGCCTATATAATTCAATTAGGGTTTCAAGCATCATGGCTATTGGCGGCGGCGCTGGTCGTAGGAGGTGATGAAGGGGTTTTGAAGGCCACTGGGGAGGCGTCTCGGCCTGTCATTGGGTTCGGCGGCGATGGTTTTGGCCTCAGGCCAGTGTATAGGCGGCGAATTTTCGCGATAGGAAGCATTCAGCAGACGTGGACGAAGCTTGCACGCGATAGGCTCTTGGGGACGGTCACGTGAAGGAAAGGTGGTACGATCTATTTCTTATGGTTTTATTTTTAAATTTAGATTTCAAATCGTTTCGCTTAAATGATCGTAACTTTCTCATGCAAACTCTGATTCACGCGAAATTTCTTTTGTTAGGATTGTAATTAAATTTCAGATCTGTTGACGCTGGTGTGGACTGATTTGGAGACCGTCGAATTTTTAGGTTTAAATCGAATTTAAATTCAATTTAAATTCAAAAGGTGAGTGTTTTAACCCACTCATAACTTCTAAAAGTTTTTATGTTTGTTAAATTTATTTTAGATATGAGTAGAAATTATTTATGACTGTTTAGCATGTTTTATTCATCATATCTGTTAAATCGCATTTATTTAATATAACTGTTAATTAAATTTTATTACTGCATATAGATTGACAGTTATAGTTATTTATTTGCATATAAACTGTTAGTTTGATAGTGGTTAAATTTTATTTTGAATATAACTGCCAGTTATTACCTGTTATATATTATCAGATATATATTGATATTGATTTATTATTGGATGATGATTGTGATTTGGATGATGGATGATTTTGATGAATGGATGTCTTATTGTATATCATTAAACTGCAAGTTATCATGCATTTTTCATTTCATTCGGGATTGCGGTTTGAAATGATATACAACCGCAAAATTTTATTTTCAAATTGCGGATTGAAATGATAAATATCCGTATCACTTGACCATAGGATAGAAAAATTTATACAGGCACCGTGGTCTATATAAAAAATATTTTAAAGTGATTTCTATGGTTTGTATGGAATACGGTTTATAATTTTTAATTTTGATATTTTCTTCTATATATATATGCATATGAAGTTAGAGATTTTGAATTTAAGCTGTGTATAAATCTCTTAAATAAAAATGGAAAAATTGAGAAAAATGGAGTTTGATAATTATATCATATGTTTAATGTTTAAGTTTGGAAATTTTAAGATATGATATTTATAACCGGACTTTTCCAAGATAATTAAAAATGAATATGTTAGTATAAATTAAATTGAAGAAATATTTAATTGTTAGAAATTGGAGTTTTATTTATGGATTTTATGTAAATATTCAAGACTAAATAATAGTACGTTTAATTTGCTGAAAGAAAATTTTCCAACTTTAGTTTTGAAATATTAATACTCCAAATGGATATATATATATATATAGAAATTGAAGTAGTTTTGGAACTTGAAAGTGATATTTAAATTTTGGTTTAGACTTTAAATAAAGAAACATATTTGTAAAGCCATGGAAATTATTTTTCTTTACAAAGTTTCCTTAAAGTTTAACCATTTATTTTATATACCGTTGAATATCCAAACCATTCAAGTTTTAGAAGTTATGGTTTTAAAAGTATGAATTCCGAAATATTATGTTTTGAAAGTATAATTCAAATGTTTGGTTTCCAGACATTTTAAATTTTAAACCAGTATGATTTTGGAAAAGGATTATATTTGAGATAAAATGATATCATATTATTTTGGGTTTTAATTTGATATCGTATGGGAAATTTTATTCTGGTTTTAAAGTATAAACTATTTTTAAATGACCGCGGTGTTATAATAACGATGGGTTGGCAAAGAGACCGGGATCGGATATGGACATACTCTCTGTCGATACCGAAAACCACTTTGACTAACCGTGTACGCGGGGGAGATTCCAGAATGAAGTAGGTTGGTGGCGACGTTTCCTGTAAGGTAAATACGTAGACCCAACTCCCGTAAGTTGGCATAAGGTGGCTAAAACAGGAGCGATTCTCGGGCCAATGAGGTCATTCCTCTGATCGAACGCACTCCTTCGATACTATACTCTGACTTTGGATCGTTTCGGTGGCCACTATTGATTTATTTGATTTGGGGTGTTAGTTCGAGGTGGGCGGTAGCTGCGGCTATGTGTTACCACCAGCCCGGATAGCAATTGGTATATCTATCCTGGCATTGCCTAGTTGTGCCGTGTCACCTACCCTACCGCGCCTTTACTATGATTTTCTATTTGTGTCGTACCTATGGAGTATCTTCTGGTAGCCTCCCGATCAGGAGGTATTACGGCACTGTATAGACTATTGGCATTATTTGTGTTAAGGGCTATATGGGTAACCCCTTAACGCTATTAAAAAGTAAGTTTATTTTATAAATAGACACTATTATAATAGCGCAATATACTACATAGTAAGTAGTTTAACGGATCCTTAGGAGATGTAAATCCCGAGCATCTCTTGAGTTACTGCACTCATATTTACTCCTGTTGATTTAACTCACATAAGATCTTTTAGTTCTGACTCGAGTGTTTCGTCTTTTCAATTCGCTCGGGTCAGTCCGAGCGTTTCAGGATTTGAAGATTTAGCTTTGGAGGATGAAGACGAAGATTTGTATTATTATTATTTATACTAGTGCACTACACACTGTTCCGCTGCATTGATATTTTAGTATGTGAACTCTGATAATTATTATATAAAGAAGAAGCAAATGTTTTGTAAATAGTTATATAAACTGTATATTTTATTATTATATTTTATCCTTCCGTTGTGAGATTCTATTTTGTTTTATTTCTTCTCTGTTTTCTTATTTACCCCATAATAATCCGCCCTTCCGTATGATTTGAATTGGCACGTGTGTCGTTTTAAACGGTGCGAAAAGGCGGGATGTTACATCTGGTATCAGAGCTTTGGTTTAGCGATAAACCTTAGCTTTGTGGGGTTTGACTCTTCGTTAATGGGGTAGTAATACCCTATGGGAGTCGCTGAGTGTATATATATGAGAGAGCGTATGTGTTAGTGTTATAAAAAGATTTTGATATTGTGTTAATCTGTTCCGTTTTGTATTTATAAATTCTGCTTGGTGCATGGGACGCTATGTCATCAATAGGGATTTCTAAACACTTAATAGGACAGACCGACATAATATTTGTTTTAATATAGGTGAATGAAATAATTTTGCCTATTATGTTTTCTATATATAAAATAAATTTTTAAATGATATTATTTATATATATATATATATATATATATATTGGTTGCAATAGATTGATTGTTAGGAATAAAATTTTAAATAATAGGTAAAATAAGATTGAAATTAAAATCAATGAAATTTGGAAATTTTAGGACTTAAGTCCGGGATTTTTGAAAATTTGCTTTCAAAGGATTTATGAAATATAATAAATTTGTTTATAAGGATTTTCTTATATAAATATTTAGTATAATTAGGAAAATTTGTTTTAAAGAAGATTTTGTAGAAATAAGCTGTGTACTTTCCTCTCTGTCGCTGGAAAATAACTTCGGTGATGGCGGCCGCATCATCGACTTTCATTTTCGAGTTTCGAAGAGGAAAGGCCCTGTAGTAAATTCTACTGCAGATTTATTTTGAAATTATCTAAAATTTTAATTGTTTTAAATATAATTGAGATATATGAGTGCTAAGGAATTATTTATCTATTATTTTTAAAATAATTTGAAAATTTGACCCGGTATTTAATTCATAAATTTCCATTAATTAATTGTTTAAAATTATTTTAGTGAGATAAAAGTAAGTAATTAATGAATTGAAACCTCTAATTTAGGTAAGAGAATAAATGCAAAGTTATAGAGGGCAATTTGAAATTTTTAACATATGAGACAAAAAAAGTAATATTGATTAACATTAAATTTAATTAAAAGATGAGATAAAACTTGTATAAGTTCTTTTGCATTTTCTTTAACATAAATAACTTACCAAATATAAAAAGTTGAAATGTTAGATAATATATTGGAATAGAATGTTATACAAGTAGAAATTTTGGAAATAATGAAGTATTCAATAAATTGTTATATTAAATAAGAATTTAATGTTATAAACTTAAGTTATAAATTGAAAATTTTACCATAATTGAAGGTAAGTATTTTAAATAGGTGATTTTAAACTTAAGTAAATAAAATGAAATTCTTTTATAAATAAGGATATATTGTGTAGGGTTCTAAACTTAAGTATGATTTAAATGCTACTAGTTTAATATAATGGAAAGTAGGTAATATAAATAAATGACTGCAAACCATAGTTAATGAATAAATAAAAATCCTTTACTTATAAAAATGAATGTTATAAGGTTAAGAATTTAAGTGAAATTAAAAATGATTACTAAAATTAAATATAATAGATATGTAAGCATTAAATAAATGATTGAATTTGAAGAAGTGCATTAAATATAATACAAATAAAAGAAACTTACATGACCTGAATAAATAAATTTTTTGGATAATTGTGAGTAATAAGTAAAAATAAAGGAAACAACCACTGATTAGTAAATAAAATTAAAAGTTGTTAGAAATAGATGTAAATATTAAAAGGATAATTTATGTGGTCTGAATAAAAGAAAGGAAATCAAACAACTAAAGTATGTAATGAATTTATATAAGTTAAATTGATTTGTTGGTTTAAATCGATATTGTTTGCTTTATGGCTGGTTGTGTAAGGAAATTTGAAGTTGTTGGATGAATAAATAATCTATTTTAGCCCATCTAAGACTGTTGAGTAAATGATGCACTGGATAGTTATTGTTCATCCCGTACAATTTAAAAAGTTTTGAACCCAACCAACTATTTGGTTGTTTGATTGTATGGTTGCTTTGTAATTGTTGGGTATGCTGTTTGTTGAAATGGATGGTTGTTGGATTGATTTGATTGTTAGTGATTGAAACCACTTAGAGATTACTTGAAAATGTTATCCAGACTTTATTTATTTAAGTACATAAAGATATAATGATGATAAGACGGGTATATTTTACGGAAGGTAATGAATTTAGTAAATTATTGGTTATAGGTTAAATATTTTGAATATGATGTATTGTTATTTAAATTCTTTTTCTCCCTTCATTTTCCTTTTCGGGGACGAAAAGTTTTGAGTGGGGGAGAGTGTAACGACCCGCTAAATTCGATGATTTTAAATGTGATAATTTAATAGGATTTCTAATTTAATTTAGAATGAAATCCAAATGAATTAAGTAGAAAAGGATTCTCACCTGGATATGGAATTTAATATGAGAAATTTATGAAAATGTTAAATGGTTTTAATGCAATGAAAGATTTTAAATTGTAAATGGGAATAAATTATGGAATCATATTAGTTCCAGTTAATAGATTACGACTTGAATGAGATTCCAATTTAATAAAATCATTTAAATGTTATGATTTGATTTATGGAATATGAGAAATACAAATGTAGGGATTTGATTAATATATATGTTATTTGTTCAGGGTATTGAATAAAATTGGGAATCCAATTTAAATTAATGATAATAACGTTGATATTAGTTAATAAATAAATTTCAATGCAATGCCCATAAATGAATGAAATGAAATGAATATATGTAAAATGTATACTAGGTTATTTATCAAATAGAAGGATAGAAAGTAAATATCGGATTTGATTTGATGAATAAATATATATTTAATAGTAATGAAATGTAAAGTAAATGGCGATTGTATAAAACCAATGCAATAAGATTTTCTAATAGTAACTGAATGTAGACGTGTGAAATAGAGTTAATGACTATAATTATTGTACGTTACTTATTTTATTTGTTGTCAATGTTAATCTAGAATCAAATTCAATTTATCCCCAAAATTACTGCAGCTAAAGTGGAATAAATTGGTAAATGAAGAATGTTGGATCCAAATAAGTTGTAACCAAGAAAAATCCCATTTTTAATAAACTATGTGGGAAAAGAAATGAAACCAAAATGAAAATGTGAAAATATAAAATGTAATGAAATTCTAAGTAATAATGACTTTGTTAGTTAAGTGAAAACTGATTTAATATTAAGTTGTAACTGGATAAAAATCAAATTTATTTGGAATTGATTTGCAATCAATTGAATTTATTGCAATTAAATGGATTCAATATTTAAAATAATTATGTAAATATTATTTGGAAGAAATTGAAGTTATTTGGGTAATAAGTATTGTAATTGGCTAATTTAGATACTTTAAAGTGAAACGGAAATTATTAACGAAATAGTTTGATTGCAATATTTAATTCATCTAATTGATGATAAAGATTTGTCAGATTTATTTAATAAGAATTTGGGGGCATTTAATAGGTAATTGCTGATTTTGAATCGAATTAAAGGGATTACTGAAATCAAAATTTATCAAAATTTAGCAATTTTTAAACCATTGCAATTGATTTAGAATATAAAGAGTTGTCTATTTAATTGAGTTAAATTTTTGAAATTGCGTTGTTGCAATTAAATGGGAAATAACACGTTAAGGATAACCAGTATTCAAGATTTACCATCTATTTAGTATATTAATTGTAACTGATAAATCAACTGCAATAAATAATAAATAATTATTACGTTAACGTTAATTGAAGTGATATTTGAAATTTAATATTTAGGAATTATGTAAATAGAAGTTCAGATGAAATTGGAAATATTTACAGATTGAAATATGAATCCAATGATAAATTCTTCTATTTGACAATAATAATGGAAAGTAAATTTAATTAAAATTTTGGAAATTTAATTTATAATTTGGTGAAATTAATGAAATTTGGGGATTTCTAAAATTTTAAATTCGACAAGTTAAATTTTGTTTAAATTAGTATAGGTGATTGAAAAATTTATAATAATAAGAATCGTCAATTATCAAAAAGAAATGGGAAATTTGATTTAATTGACTAATTTTATTTATTTATTTAATTAGTATAAAAATAGCCATTTTTGTCACGGACTCGGATTTCGACGAAACCAGTTTCATCGAATCCGTATCAGTGAATTATTGTAGGGTTTCAAGTTTCGTATCGATCGGACTTTTCGTTTGATCGTACGAACGCGAAACGCCTTGAAATCGATTTTATTAAAATCAATTTGGAAATTTTTTTTTTCATCATAACTTCTTCATACGATCAAATTTGGACGTGAAACTTTTTCCATCGCGTTCAGAATATTTTAAAATACCTATTTGGATATATGGGTTTAATAAATTTTGTTCCGAGAATAGAACGGGCTTTTTGGGCCAACTACCGTTTAGCACGTTCGAAATTCGTGCCCACCTAGCCTACTACCATTTGTCTATATATATGTTGTGATAAATCCTAGCCTCCATATTCTATCGTTTGTCTGTACGTTCATTTTCTTCATTTCTTTCTCTTCCTCAATGGTTGCAAAACCTAGATCTATCTACAATTCAAAATCACAAGTACAAATTCAAACTCTCCACAAAATTCCAGAAAATTTGGTGTTAAAGTTCTCGAGACACGTAATCTGCTGGTACAATTCGTTTTCTGTTTTGGATATTCGTTTGACCAGAGAAAAATCGACGAAGTGTGGGCCGTTCATCATCGTCGTAATCAAAGGCGATGGATCGGCAAACCCTTCCTGGGTTTGGTAGATATCAGCGAGTGGAGTTCATCTATGGTGGTCAGGCGTCGAGCGAACGGTTAGATCGGCCTATATAATTCAATTAGGGCTTCAAGCATCATGGCTATTGGCGGCGGCGCTGGTCGTAGGAGGTGATGAGGGGGTTTCGAAGGCCACTGGGGAGGCGACTCGGCCTGTCATTGGGTTCGGCGGCGATGGTTTAGGCCTCAGGCCAGTGTATAGGCGGCGAATTTTCGCGATAGGAAGCATTCAGCAGACATGGACGAAGCTTGCACGCGATAGGCTGTTGGGGACGGTCACGTGAAGGAAAGGTGGTACGATCTATTTCTTATGGTTTTATTTTTAAATTTAGATTTCGAATAGTTTCGCTTAAATGATCGTAACTTTCTCATGCAAACTCCGATTCACGCGAAATTTCTTTTGTAAGGATCGTAATTAAATTTCAGATCTGTTGACGCTGGTGTGGACTGATTTGAAGACCGTCGAATTTTTAGGTTTAAATCGAATTTAAATTCGATTTAAATTCAAAAGGTGAGTGTTTTAACCCACTCACAACTTCTAAAAGTTTTTATGTTTGTTAAATTTATTTTAGATATGAGTAGAAATTATTTATGACTGTTTGGCATGTTTTATTCATCATATCTGTTAAATCGCATTTATTTAATATAACTGTTCATTAAATTTTATTACTGCATATAGATTGACAGTTATAGTTATTTATTTGCATATAAACTGTTAGTTTAATAGTGGTTAAATTTTATTTTGAATATAACTGCCAGTTATTACCTGTTATATATTATCAGATATATATTGATATTGATTTATTATTGGATGATGATTGTGATTTGGATGATGGATGATTTTGATGAATGGATGTTTTATTGTATATCATTAAACTACAAGTTATCATGCATTTTTCATTTCATTCGGGATTGTGGTTTGAAATGATATACAACCGCAAAATTTTATTTTTAAATTGCGGATTGAAATGATAAATATCTGTATCACTTGACCATAGGATAGAAAATTTTATACAGGCACCGTGGTCTATATATAAAATATTTTAAAGTGATTTCTATGGTTTGTATGGAATACGGTTTATAATTTTTAATTTTGATATTTTCTTCTATATATATATACATATGAAGTTAGAGATTTTGAATTTAAGCTGTGTATAAATCTCTTAAATAAAAATGGAAAAATTGAGAAAAATGGAGTTTGATAATTATGTCATATGTTTAATGTTTAAGTTTGGAAATTTTAAGATATGATATTTATAACTGGACTTTTCTAAGATAATTAAAAATGAATATGTTAGTATAAATTAAATTGAAGAAATATTTAATTGTTAGAAATTGGAGTTTTATTTATGGATTTTATGTAAATATTCAAGACTAAATAATAGTACGTTTAATTTGCTGAAAGAAAAATTTCCAACTTTAGTTTTGAAATATTAATACTCCAAATGGATATATATATATATATATATATAGAAATTGAAGTAGTTTTGGAACTTGAAAGTGATATTTAAATTTTGGTTTAGACTTTAAATAAAGAAACATATTTGTAAAGCCATGGAAATTATTTTTCTTTACAAAGTCACCTTAAAGTTTAACCATTTATTTTATATACCGTTGAATATCCAAACCATTCAAGTTTTAGAAGTTATGGTTTTAAAAGTATGAATTCCGAAATATTATGTTTTGAAAGTATAATTCAAATGTTTGGTTTCCAGACATTTTAAATTTTAAACCAGTATGATTTTGGAAAAGGATTATATTTGAGATAAAATGATATCATATTATTTTGGGTTTTAATTTGATATCGTATGGGAAATTTTATTCTGGTTTTAAAGTATAAACTATTTTTAAATGACCGCGGTGTTATAATAACGATGGGTTGGCAAAGAGACCGGGATCGGATATGGACATACTCTCTGTCGATACTGAAAACCACTTTGACTAACCGTGTACGCGGGGGAGATTCCAGAATGAAGTAGGTTGGTGGCGACGTTTTCTGTAAGGTAAATACGTAGACCCAACTCCCGTGAGTTGGCATAAGGTGGCTAAAACAGGAGCGATTCTCGGGCCAATGAGGTCATTCCTCTGATCGAACGCACTCCTTCGATACTATACTCTGACTTTGGATTGTTTCGGTGGCCACTATTGATTTATTTGATTTGGGGTGTTAGTTCGAGGTGGGTGGTAGCTGCGGCTATGCGTTACCACCAGCCCGGATAGTAATTGGTATATCTACCCTGGCATTGCCTAGTTGTGCCGTGTCACCTACCCTACCGCGCCTTTACTACGAGTTTCTATTTGTGTCGTACCTATGGAGTATCCTCTGGTAGCCTCCCGATCAGGAGGTATTACGGCACTGTATAGACTATTGGCATTATTTGTGTTAAGGGCTATATGGGTAACCCCTTAACGCTATTAAAAAGTAAGTTTATTTTATAAATAGACACTATTATAATAGCGCAATATACTACATAGTAAATAGTTTAACGGATCCTTAGGAGATGTAAATCCCGAGCATCTCTTGAGTTACTGCACTCATATTTACTCCTATTGATTTAACTCACATAAGATCTTTTAGTTCTGACTCGAGTGTTTTGTCTTTTCAATTCGCTCGGGTCAGTCCGAGCGTTTCAGGATTTGAAGATATAGCTTTGGAGGATGAAGACGAAGATTTGTATTATTATTATTTATACTAGTGCACTACACACTGTTCCGCTGCATTGATATTTTGGTATGTGAACTCTGATAATTATTATATAAAGAAGAAGCAAATGTTTTGTAAACAGTTATATAAACTGTATATTTTATTATTATATTTTATCCTTCCGCTGTGAGATTCTATTTTGTTTTATTTCTTCTCTGTTTTCTTATTTACCCCATAACAATCCGCCCTTCCGTATGGTTTGAATTGGCACGTGTGTCGTTTTAAAGGGTGCGAAAAGGCGGGATGTTACACTGGTGGTTAAGATTAATTATATAAGTAAATGCTCTATATATGTCGTTCCATAATAATTACCTAGTATGAGAGTTCACACCCAATTAGGTGATGTTTGGTTGTATTGTAATGACATAAGTTTGTTTTCCAAACTCCCCCTATAGCGATAGTCGTTGTATTGGCACTTTCGAAAAATCAATTCTTGTGGAAATCGCTTGGTTTCATCTTCATGCTCGGAATTTTTTTACAAGTTAAGCAAGATTTTGATTGATGATGTTTTCAAAAATAACTAATTATTTTATTAATTATCATTTAATTTAATTAGTTATTTAATTAATAAGGATTAAGCTAATTAGCTTATCAATGATGTGTTTTATATTTAACTAATAACTTAGTTAATGATGATTTAAATTTGATTAATCATTTTATTTAATGTTGTTTATGGCTAATTGTGATGGATTAGAGTTAATTAATAAATTAACTAATGATGTTTTTAAAATTAATTAATCTTTTTAGTGAATGACTTTAAAAGGAAATTGACTTGTTTTAACTTTAATTAATCTTTCTATAATGATGGTTTAAATTGATTAATCATTTTAAATAATGATATTTACTTAATTATTTAATTTAATTAATTGTATTTAAATTTATTGATTAATTGAATTAATGATTTTCTAAAGGTGATTTACCCTTTCTAATTAAAGGTTATTGGAGTTAATTAATCAACTTAATTCATGAAGTTTCATAGTGAATTTATCGAAGTAACAAGGATGGTTTGACTTTGTTATTCATTTTAACTAATGATAATTAATTATTTATTAATTTAATTAATTACAATTTACTAATTAATTGAATTAATAAGGTTTAAATATGGTTTACTCTTTTTATTATTTAAAGGCATTTGAAGTTCGAGAATCAAATTGTGTGATGAAATAAAGTTAATTAATCAATATAACAAGGTTGTTTAAGTTATTAAATCCATTTTAAATTGATGTTTTGATGTTAGTAAACTCTTCTAACAAAGTATTTTAAAGCTAATACCTGTAATATGGTGCCAAGCGCGAATTCAGGTTTTTTAAAAAAATGTTTGATTCGTTTATGGAAATGAATTAATTTCCGTAAAGCGATTCACTTATAAGGGAACGATTTATTTGTGTACTTAGCACTAAATGTCGAAGAAGTAGACTTGTCGATTTGATATCCTCGATATTCGGTTTCTCAACTATCGATTACTTCAGCTTCTTTATTATTGTCACTCTAAGATGCTGTGTTGTTCATTTGAGCTTTATTACCCTTTGTCGGATATGACTAAACCCAAAGAGCGAGTTGAAGTCAAGCTATGTGTGGTTGCTCCTATTAGGGTATTTTCACATCCACTATAAATTGGATTTGGTGTTGCGCATTGAGACGTGAAATACTCGGATACTCGGTAACCGTTGGCGGGGTCCGGCTTAGATGTGTCCGGGAGCCATCAGAGTTTTCATGTATATTTCTAGTGGTTTACTTTCGGTAAAAGGGCGCACCCTCTTAGTCATCATTGGAGATTTTCCTTTCCTTATTTGATTCGAACTTTTAAATCTATTTTTTTAAATTGCAATGGGAAGAGTCAACCACTTTTTGGCGTGTTAATTATTGATTTAGTCCATTCTATTAAGTTTGGACTGTTATCTTATTTAGTCTATTCTATCGAGTTTGGACTGTTATCTGGTTTAGTCCATTATATCGAGTTTGGACTATTGTCTTGTTTTCTCCATTCTGTCTAGTTTGGATTTCTATTCAGACTGTTTCCCTTCTTTCAAGTCTGAATGTATATTAATTATGCCCATCATCTATGTTTGGATTTGTTCCTATTGTTCATTTCCACTTTTGTTATGTTTGGTTGTTGTTTATATGGAAGAAAACCCATTCCACGTTTGCGGCATAGTCTCATATGTTATTGTTTAAAAACATCCCATTTGTTTTATAATTTTACACATACCAGATATTTTTCCAGACCCGAGTTGTTTATTTTTCCTAAACTCTCGGGTACCCAATTATATTTGGTAGTCTGAGAATAGTTGGTTTTCTTTGGAGCACTTTGAAAATGATGATCGAGCAGGCGGCTCCTTAGTTATCTAGTTATTTATTTTCGATATATGATTATGTAGGTGTATTTTATATTTAAAAATGACAAGTCATAATGTATAAATGCACATCTGTTAGATCTAGTACTTTTGTATAGCTCTAATAACTCCATATAAGGAGTAACCTTTTGTACTATGTAATTTTGTATTGTATATAACCATTTCGTTGTGAGGTTTATCTATTCTGTCTTGTTCTGTTCTTTATTTTACCTAAGATAACTTTCCTTTCGGACACTTGGGCAATGGCACATGAATATCATGGATGTATTAAGTGTCGTTCTTATGGGTCAATAAGGTGGGTCGTCACTAATAGATAAGGGGAAAAGTAGGAATAATTCATACTCTTATACCCTAAGCCCTCACTCACATTCCTTTTCACGTCCAAAACAAAAATTAAGTACTAGAGGTCTGCTACCACTAGACAAAGATAGAAGAAGAAAAGCTAAAGATTAAGAGGAAGATTAATCAAATCCATTGTCAAATCTCAACTCCCTAATCACAAAGCTAAGGTAAATAATAGGTTACATCTCCTTTTTTATTTTTTGGTTTCTAGATCAGACCCGAATATTTTTGCAAAGTATATTGCCATGTTTTTATTGTTAAAATGGATATATATGCTTGTTGATGATTTATGTCATTTCATATGGATTTTATGATAATTTTTAATGTGAAAACCCTAATAGATGACATCCAATTGCCTTGAGATTTTGAGAAAAGGTCAGAAAAAATAATTTGGAGATGGATTTCAAATTTCATAATTTTCTGAATTGATGTGGATTTATTATTAATTTTCTAGAGAATAAAATGATTAATTGGGTTTAAAATTAATTACGGCTAATTTATATTATTTTTGGGTCAGAAATTAATTGAAAACATATTAAAGTTGTAACGACCCAGGATTTTTAGAAATTAAAATTTGAATATTTAATTAATTTCAAATATTAATAAGTGAATTTATAAGTTAAATAAATTTTTATTTGAATTATTGAATTTAATTGGATAATTAAATCGATAATTTAATACGTGAAATTATGGAAATAATTGAAAATATAGTTAAATATGATTGAAAATGATTTGTAAAATTTTATTTTATCATGTTGAAGTTAGAACGATATTTTAGAACTTTTAAAATCGAATTAAAAGTTAATTTGTGAAAATTGAATATTTTAATAATTTAATCGACTAGTGAAAATAGTCAATTTTTGAACAGTCTCAGAATTTAACGAAACTAGTTCCATTGGATCCGTAATAGTTAATTATTACCGGATTTCAAATTTCGTGTCAATCGGAGCTATCGTTTGATCGTGGCAGTTCGAAACGCATCGAATTATTTTTAATTTAAATTTGGCGAGTCAAAATAGCCATTTTTCAAAAAGTCTCAGATTTCGACGAAACCAGTTTCATCGGATCTATAATGTGATATTATTGTAAGGTTTCAAATTTCAAGTCAATTGGATTTACCGTTTGTCCGGTACAAATTAAAACGCCTAGAAATCGATTTAAATCGGTTTAATTTAAATTGAGCGTTTATAGCCATAACTCGCACATACTTCCGAATTAGCTTCCGAAACCTGTTCCATTGTGTCCAGAACGCGGGGTAAACCCTAGAAACGCTGGTTACGGCGCGTAAATCGGAGTTCGCAATTTCCGGATGAATAGTGTTCGATTTTTCTCTATAAATAGACACCCACACCCTTCATTTATTAAAAAAAAAAAAAATAAGACATATGAAACCCTAGCCGCCAGTTTCATATGAATGGCCAGAATTGTCCTAACTTCCTCCCTCAATCACTCACAATCCATCGACAATTAGGCGAAGTGTTCAACTGCAAGGTTGTAGAGGATGGAGAGGGCTTCAGATCCATACGGAGTTGATCGTGTTTGGAGCATCGGAGGGGGAGATTTAGGGCTGCGATTGCTTCGAGCTGCGCACGGTTTTCCATGCAGGGGGGGTGCCGAGCTCAGAGCTGTTCATGGTGTGGGTAGACGTGGCCTTGAGCTACGAATTGGAGCTTCCCGATCGAATTCTAGTCGAGTGTAGGAGGAGAAAAGTCAAACCCTAATCTACGTTTATGGGTTATGCGTGCGGCCTGAGGATGATGCTGTAGCGTGCGTGAAAAAGGAGATGGAGGGGAGAAGCTAATTCACGGTCCAGATGCAAGTGATGGAGATCACACGGCCCATATTAGTTTGGGTATAAAAAATTTAATTTAGTTGTAAATAATTATATTTATAATTGTACAAACTTTAAACTGTTGTATCTTGGTCATACGAGGTCCGTTTCGGACGAGATTTTTTGCGTTGGAATCGTATGGACGAGCACTACGCGATGGAGTTGGATTGGAGTCGTTTGGAGTTAGTGAAAATTTCGTGTAAAATTAAACGTCTGTTTAATTTTATTCGAGATAAATCGCTAGAACGAAATTAAAATCAAGGTGAGAATTTCTCACTCAATCGAATCAGTTTCGATTTTATTTTAAATAGTTAGATTTAAAATATTTGAATGCATGTTTGAATGTTGATGAATATTTATTGATTGTTAAAATAGACATTATGCGCCGTTAGTAAGCGGATGTTATTTATTAAAAACATATACCGCGAATATTTCATAAACAGTGAAATTGGTATTATAAATAATATCAATATATATATATATTGGCATATGTATATATTGGAGTTATTGATTTTCCGCATTTTTTTGTTTAGCGGATGAGACCCTATTGCGCCATTATTAAGCGGATAATATTTAATAAGAACATATACCGCGATAATTTCGTACTGGAGAGAAATTGGTATTGTGCTAATGTTTGTGAATGCAGGAAAACAGGTTGGAGGGATCCAACAGGATTCCTCAACAGTATTTATTTGATTTCAGATATTTTGATATTTGATGGATTTTCATATTGATATATGATGTCGTTGTAGTCGTGATTGACTATTTGGTGTGTAGCATCATTGGACCCAAATTTTGGGATTTTAAAATGATTTTTAAAGTGATTTTTTTTGAAAATATACTATATGTTTGGAATTTGATCCATTTTAAATAAATAAACGTTATAATTTTTAATGTTATAAAAATTATGATTTTTGAGAAATATAGTTAAAAACTGATTTTTGAGAATATGACGCTAATGATTTTATAAAATAGTTTAATCGGGATTTTAGAATTTATTGTGAAAAGTCTAAATATAGGATTTATAAAATTTAATTATTTTATGAATCAAAATGGTGAAATAATAAAGGAATTTGAAGACGTTTTAAAAGAATAATATAAATTGATTTATATTAAGAGATTTATACATAGATATTTGTAAATTGAAATCGAGTTTTTATAAGTGTCTGAATGAAGTGAAAATGAATTTCATAAATGAATGAAATTTATAAAATTATAAACTGTGAAGTTATAAATAAAATTTATAAATAGTAAGATTTATAAATTTGTGAAGTTATTGAAAGAATAGATTTGGTTAAATAAATGAATCTTATAAGTCATAAGATTTATGGTTTGGAAAGTCTTTAGAGGAACGATTTTGTAAAATAATCGTTTTATAAGTATTTAACTTATAATATGAACTTTTAGTTTATAATTGAGTTATAAACTGGAATAGGTTAATAAAGGAATTTATAAAAAGGAAGTTTTTATAAATAAATAGAAATGGAATTTATAAACGTTGTTTTATAAATTCACAAACGACTTATTTTGATAATTAAAATTGTTATAACTTATTTATGGAGTTATATTCACGTTTTAGACAGTGAATAATCCTTTGAATTAAAATGTATAAAAGGATGAAATGTGTTAACGTAGTATATTCACGTTTTTGAACTGTGAATAATATGTTAAAGGAAATGTTTTGAATGAGATGTTTAAATTGAATTAAAACGATCTAACGAAGTTTTAATTGTGTTGAGATTCGAAACCATAGATTTCAACATTAATTGTTGAAATAGACGTTTTCGAGAAATAGAAGGAGATGATGGACTATAACACTGTTGTTATAGTAAATGATTTCCGAAAGGAAATGTTTTGTATAGTATTGGGATTTATATATCTATTTAATTTCGAATCCCTATACTAGTGAATTTGGGACGTCGTAACGATGTTTTACGTAACATTCGTTTCGGCCCAAATAAATATGTTTAAGAGAATGATTTCCTTAAAGAATGAAATATATACTTAATCTCGATTTAAGTATATTGAATATTTTCCAAGTGTTGAAAATAAATAAAATTCGTGAATTACTTATTTAATAAGTATGGAAATGTTTTCCAATATAAAGTGAATACTTTGAGAGTTTATCTTTTTTGAAGATAAATTGAAATGAATAATTGAAATCGAATATTCATGGATATTTTGGATTATAAATTCACTATGGAATTTATGAATGAAAAAAGAGAATTGGTTTAAAAATAAATATTGATTTATTTTTGAAGTGTGAAAATTATATATGTTGTAAAGATATTTTGAAAAATAAATAATTTGGAAAATTATTTGGAAACTGGTGATGTGTGCATATCCAGTGATAGTTCAATAACCGACTATCAATATTTCCCTTTGAATGGGTGATTGATGTGAATTGTTTGAATGTGAATGCTACACTTATTTTTGAATAAGCGCTCACTATTCGGGTTAACCGGGAAAGGACCATGGGGTCGTATAACCCATTCCGAATATGTGATACGTCGTTGTAATTGCATTGAAGATCGGTGTTGAAGACCCGGTATTTGCGAGAGCGATAGGATGACCTGTCGATTTACTCTGCACCGAGTAGCTACGGTATAGAGTTCTCCATATGTGATGGTGAATCCGATCAGGATTGTGAATATCCGGATTGCAAGGACTTCTTTGTAAGTGCCTTCGGTTTTGTTCGAGCCCGGAACAGACTTGTATGGATTGTATGTCTGACATTACAAGTTGAGATATAAAGCCGATTTCTTTCAAATATATTTCTGTTGGTGGCGGAGAATTTATTCTTTTAGCTTAACACCCTTCTCTGAGACGTACGAGCTCAGAGGTTATATAGTTGAAGTTATCAGCGATATATTCCCAATTTGGTAATGTGACATGCTGAGTGATGCTGAAATGATCATTGTGTTGATTATTGTGATAGGATCGTTTATTTGATCGTCTATCTTAGTGATCATTGTGTTGATCATTTGTTGACCCAAAGCATGGCTTTTGTATAAAGTATGTTTTTGTGGACGTGACTTCGTCGAGCCTCACACCCCGGAAATGGTCAAAACAGGAAAGATGCGGCAAGGTTATGAGGGGTAGCACCCTTTAGGGTATGTACATTTCCTTCTGGATAGAGGTGGTATCATGGTATGGAGCTCAGATATTTAACCTATGTGGTTACTACGAATTTATTACTTTGTGGTTGTTGGTTATCGGGATCCCGTGAGAAAGGTCGTTTACGATCGGGGAATGGCGTGCTCGTGTCAGTAGTTACCCAGTTAGGGGTAACCCGGCCTTGTGTTGGCAGAGTTCCGGTTTGGTTCTCGGGGATGTCTTTCCAGAGGCATTCTCATGTGGCAATGGGAAGTTCCTTGGCCTGATCATTTGTTCGAAATCCAAAGAAACAATACGTGACTTGTACGGTTTTAGTTGTATAACCTGCTATGGAATGTGGCGGTAACCTGCTATTGAACATAGTTAGCTATAGTAGGCATACGATAATGGTCGTATGTTGGCTAAGATTTATATTCTACTTTTGAAATGAATTTCTTCTACACTATGCACTAGTAATAATATCAAATGTTATTTTAAATGCGTATCAAGCATCTTTGACTATCAGAAGGAGAAATCTCCTCCGATTCTGCGTTTGCATTGTGTGTGTGTGCGGGAGGCCTTATGGTAGTCTCATTTTTAAAAGCATTGCGAATTGAATTAAAAATATTCCTCTATTTTGATTTTAAAGATAAATAAACTATTTTGAGTTCTCACACCAGTCACATGACTGACTCGGAGTTTATTGTTTTCCTTCCTAAACTCTGGGTGCCCACCAATTTCCACACGGGCAGTCAAGAGTTAAGGTTTATCAGGATATTCTGGAATTGCTGGAGGCAATCTGGATGGCATGGCGTATTACTTATATAGTATTTCTTTTTCCGCTGTTTGTTTGTTGTTGTACACTCTGATGATATGATGTAATGTAATGTATAAAATGTAATAACTGATATAGTTCTTTGTTTAAAGATTATTCATTTATTATTATATGTTGTTCCGCTGCGAATTGTGAGATTCTGATGTTGTTCCGTTGTTTTCTGTTCTATTCTGTTTTTTCTATCTCTTCTCTATTTTCTCTTTTCTATTCTATTTTCTAATTTTCTGTTTTCTTTTCCTCTCCATCTTCTATCTTTTCCTCTTCTCTTTTCCTAAATTCTTTTTCTTAAAAACCCTCAGTGTTCGGTTTTCCGTCGTTCGATTCCTCGGCAGTCGATAAAGTGAGTGTCGATGTTGAATTTTCGAAAGACGAAGAATCGTGTCCTGACAATATGGTATCAGAGCTTATGGTTAAGCGACAACCATGGTTCTGTTGGGTATTTCTCATTAGAGATAGAGTCAGTAGTACTCTAGAGTGAGTTTGAGTGTAATAATAGCTATGAGAGTGTATTTGTTAGTGAATATGAAATTGTTTTATATTGTGATGATTGGTTTGTTGAGTGGTATATAGATTCTGGTTAATACGAGTAATTAACGTTGTTGATAGGGATCTCTAAACACTTGAATAAAACAATTCGACACAGTATTGATCTTTAAATTGGGTAAATGAAATAATTTTACCTTGAGTATATTTTTATATATAAAAGAAATAATTTTTCAGAATTATTAAAGTGTATATAAGTTGATTGTTAGGTTGTTTGAATAATCTAAATAAAGAATAATTGTATAAGTAAAAAGAATTATAAGAATTGAATTATAATCAAAGTGATTTACAATTGTGAAATAAACTTATATATATAAGAAGTGAAACTATATGAATATGAGTTGTAAATAAGGGTGAATTTAAAGTTAAATGGAAATTTACTTTAGAATTGAAATCTGAATTTATTTACAAGTGGGAATTAAGTTATGTAAAACTAAGTGATGTTTAAATGAAGTATAACTTAATTGATGTTGAATGAAGTTGATATTAGTATCAAAGTAAAATAATAAAGTGAAGTGATAAATGTGAACTTGAGTTATATGAAATGAAATTCAACTTTAGAAATTGGATTGAATGAATGGATTGAATATTAATCAATTAAATGTGAATTAAGTTGATATGAAAAAAATGAATATAAGTGTTAATTCATTAAAATTCTAATGTTATAGAAAGTTGAATAATTGAATGAAAATCAATTAATTAAACCAATTGTAAGCAAAGGAATTTGGTTGTATTTAATATACATTAGTTGTTATATAATTGTTAGTTGATTGATTGTATATAATTCATTAAGAGTTAATGAAATTGAATTAATGAAATTGAAAACTATGTAATTGAATTCAAATTAGAAGTAAATAAATTTGAATAGAATTGAACGTGAATTGGATTTAATTAGTGAATGCAAACTAATTAAAATTGAGAATGAATGTTGATAAAATTCCAACATTAATGAATCAAATATGATTAAATTGAAAACCCAATTCATTGAATATTAATGAGAATATAAATGAATATTGATTTGGTTATGGATGATAGTTGGTTGATGTTTGCATTTGTTGTTTAGTTGCATTTGCTATGTGACATATATAGTTGATATGTTACTATATGTTGTATATTGATACTATTATCATATATGCATGATTCTCATGTTGTTTGTTGAGTGATTAGTAGGTGCGGATCGCGTTTGCTTCGCATTTGGAGCTCGCTTTTGCGCTATATTAGCCGTATATGCTTGCTAATAAAATAATAAGGTACATATCTCGGATTACATACCGTACTTTTATACTTTTTTCCCTTCGGGATGCCTCATTACTTGATGAGATGTATATTTGTGATATATATACTGTCATTTTTTTTTTCGGATCGAGCCGCACAAAGGAGTCTATGGCGAATTTTTCCGGAAATTTAAGGCGGTAGAAAAAATTTGAGAAAATTTGGAAAATTTTGAAAACTTAAACTTTGATTTGGAATGGAAAGTCAAACAATAGTAGTTGTTTTTGAAAGGATAACTAAGTATGATTTGAAAACTTAGTAAGTTATTGTAAGAAGTTTAACTATGAATTTTGGAAAATTAATAAATTCTGTAACTTTTCTTACTTAATATTTTCGAGGACGAAATTCTTTTAAGGGGGGAAGATTGTAACGACCCAGGATTTTTCGAAATTAAAATTTGAATATTTAATTAATTTTAAATATTAATAAGTGAATTTATAAGTCAAATAATTTTTTATTTGAATTATTGAATTTAATTGGATAATTTAATCGATAATTTAATACGTGAAATTATGGAAATAATTGAAAATATAGTTAAATATGATTGAAAATGATTTGTAAAATTTTATTTTATCATGTTGAAGTTAGAACGATATTTTAGAACTTTTAAAATCGAATTAAAAGTTAATTTGTGAAAATTGAATATTTTAATAATTTAATCGACTAGTGAAAATAGTCAATTTTTGAACAGTCTCAGAATTTAACGAAACCAGTTCCATTGGATCCGTAATAGTTAGTTATTACCGGATTTCAAATTTCGTGTCAATCGGAGCTATCGTTTGATCGTGGCAGCTCGAAACGCATCGAATTATTTTTAATTTAAATTTGGAGAGTCAAAATAGCCATTTTTCAAAAAGTCTCAGATTTCGACGAAACCAGTTTCATCGGATCTGTAATGTGATATTATTGTAAGGTTTCAAATTTCATGTCAATTGGATTTACCGTTTGTCCGGTACAAATTAAAACGCCTAGAAATCGATTTAAATCGGTTTAATTTAAATTGAGCGTTTATAGCCATAACTCGCACATACTTCCGAATTAGCTTCCGAAACCTGTTCCATTGTGTCCGGAACGCGGGGTAAACCCCAGAAACGCTGGTTACGGCGCGTAAATCGGAGTTTGGAAATTCCGGATGAATAGTGTTCGATTTTTCTCTATAAATAGACACCCACACCCTTCATTTATTAAAAAAAAAAAAATAAGACATATGAAACCCTAGCCGCCAGTTTCATATGAATGGCCAGAATTGTCCTAACTTCCTCCCTCAATCACTCACAATCCATCGACAATTAGGCGAAGTGTTCAACTGCAAGGTTGTAGAGGATGGAGAGGGCTTCAGATCCATACGGAGTTGATCGTGTTTGGAGCATCGGAGGGGGAGATTTAGGGCTGCGATTGCTTCGAGCTGCGCATGGTTTTCCATGCAGGGGGGGTGCCGAGCTCAGAGCTGTTCATGGTGTGGGTAGACGTGGCCTTGAGCTACGAATTGGAGCTTCCCGATCGAATTCTAGTCGAGTGTAGGAGGAGAAAAGTCAAACCCTAATCTACGTTTATGGGTTATGCGTGCGGCCTGAGGATGATGCTGTAGCGTGCGTGAAAAAGGAGATGGGGGGAGAAGCTAATTCACGGTCCAGATGCAAGTGATGGAGATCACACGGCCCATATTAGTTTGGGTATAAAAATTTTAATTTAGTTGTAAATAATTATATTTATAATTGTACAAACTTTAAACTGTTGTATCTTGGTCATACGAGGTCCGTTTCGGACGAGATTTTTTGCGTTGGAATCGTATGGACGAGCACTACGCGATGGAGTTGGATTGGAGTCGTTTGGAGTTAGTGAAAATTTCGTGTAAAATTAAACGTCCGTTTAATTTTATTCGAGATAAACCGCTAAAACGAAATTAAAATCAAGGTGAGAATTTCTCACTCAATCGAATCAGTTTCGATTTTATTTTAAATAGTTAGATTTAAAATATTTGAATGCATGTTTGAATGTTGATGAATATCTATTGATTGTTAAAATAGACATTATGCGCTGTTAGTAAGCGGATGTTATTTATTAAAAACATATACCGCGAATATTTCATAAACAGTGAAATTGGTATTATAAATAATATCAATATATATATATTGGCATATGTATATATTGGAGTTATTGATTTTCCGCATTTTTTTGTTTAGCGGATGAGACCCTATTGCGCCGTTATTAAGCGGATAATATTTAATAAGAACATATACCGCGATAATTTCGTACTGGAGCGAAATTGGTATTGTGCTAATGTTTGTGAATGCAGGAAAACAGGTTGGAGGGATCCAACAGGATTCCTCAACAGTATTTATTTGATTTCAGATATTTTGATATTTGATGGATTTTCATATTGATATATGATGTCGTTGTAGTCGTGATTGACTATTTGGTGTGTAGCATCATTGGACCCAAATTTTGGGATTTTAAAATGATTTTTAAAGTGATTTTTTTTGAAAATATACTATATGTTTGGAATTTGATCCATTTTAAATAAATAAACGTTATAATTTTTAATGTTATAAAAATTATGATTTTTGAGAAATATAGTTAAAAACTGATTTTTGAGAATATGACGCTAATGATTTTATAAAATAGTTTAATCGGGATTTTAGAATTTATTGTGAAAAGTTTAAATATAGGATTTATAAAATTTAATTATTTTATGAATCAAAATGGTGAAATAATAAAGGAATTTGAAGACGTTTTAAAAGAATAATATAAATTGATTTATATTAAGAGATTTATACATAGATATTTATAAATTGAAATATTGACATTATAAAACGAGTTCTTATAAGTGTCTGAATGAAGTGAAAATGAATTTCATAAATGAATGAAATTTATAAAATTATAAACTGTGAAGTTATAAATAAAATTTATAAATAGTAAGATTTATAAATTTGTGAAGTTATTGAAAGAATAGATTTGGTTAAATAAATGAATCTTATAAGTTATAAGATTTATGGTTTGGAAAGTCTTTAGAGGAACGATTTTGTAAAATAATCGTTTTATAAGTATTTAACTTATAATATGAACTTTTAGTTTATAATTGAGTTATAAACTGGAATAGGTTAATAAAGGAATTTATAAAAAGGAAGTTTTTATAAATAAATAGAAATGGAATTTATAAACGTTGTTTTATAAATTCACAAACGACTTATTTTGATAAGTAAAATTGTTATAACTTATTTATGGAGTTATATTCACGTTTTAGACAGTGAATAATCCTTTGAATTAAAATGTATAAAAGGATGAAATGTGTTAACGTAGTATATTCACGTTTTTGAACTGTGAATAATATGTTAAAGGAAATGTTTTGAATGAGATGTTTAAATTGAATTAAAACGATCTAACGAAGTTTTAATTGTGTTGAGATTCGAAACCATAGATTTCAACATTAATTGTTGAAATAGACGTTTTCGAGAAATAGAAGGAGATGATGGACTATAACACTGTTGTTATAGTAAATGATTTCCGAAAGGAAATGTTTTGTATAGTATTGGGATTTATATATCTATTAATTTCGAATCCCTATACTAGTGAATTTGGGACGTCGTAACGATGTTTTACGTAACATTCGTTTCGGCCCAAATAAATATGTTTAAGAGAATGATTTCCTTAAAGAATGAAATATATACTTAATCTCGATTTAAGTATATTGAATATTTTCCAAGTGTTGAAAATAAATAAAATTCGTGAATTACTTATTTAATAAGTATGGAAATGTTTTCCAATATAAAGTGAATACTTTGAGAGTTTATCTTTTTTTGAAGATAAATTGAAATGAATAATTGAAATCGAATATTCATGGATATTTTGGATTATAAATTCACTATGGAATTTATGAATGAAAAAAGAGAATTGGTTTAAAAATAAATATTGATTTATTTTTGAAGTGTGAAAATTATATATCTTGTAAAGATATTTTGGAAAATAAATAATTTGGAAAATTATTTGGAAACTGGTGATGTGTGCATATCCAGTGATAGTTCAATAACCGACTATCAATATTTCCCTTTGAATGGGTGATTGATGTGAATTGTTTGAATGTGAATGCTACACTTATTTTTGAATAAGCGCTCACTATTCGGGTTAACCGGGAAAGGACCATGGGGTCGTATAACCCATTCCGAATATGTGATACGTCGTTGTAATTGCATTGAAGATCGGTGTTGAAGACCCGGTATTTGCGAGAGCGATAGGATGACCTGTCGATTTACTCTGCACTGAGTAGCTACGGTATAGAGTTCTCCATATGTGATGGTGAACCCGATCAGGATTGTGAATATCCGGATTGCAAGGACTTCTTTGTAAGTGCCTTCGGTTTTGTTCGAGCCCGGAACAGACTTGTATGGATTGTATGTCTGACATTACAAGTTGAGATATAAAGACGATTTCTTTCAAATATATTTCTGTTGGTGGCGGAGAATTTATTCTTTTAGCTTAACACCCTTCTCTGAGACGTACGAGCTCAGAGGTTATATAGTTGAAGTTATCAGCGATATATTCCCAATTTGGTAATGTGACATGCTGAGTGATGCTGAAATGATCATTGTGTTGATTATTGTGATAGGATCGTTTATTTGATCGTCTATCTTAGTGATCATTGTGTTGATCATTTGTTGACCCAAAGCATGGCTTTTGTATAAAGTATGTTTTTGTGGACGTGACTTCGTCGAGCCTCACACCCCGGAAATGGTCAAAACAGGAAAGATGCGGCAAGGTTATGAGGGGTAGCACCCTTTAGGGTATGTACATTTCCTTCTGGATAGAGGTGGTATCATGGTATGGAGCCCATATATTTAACTTATGTGGTTACTACGAATTTATTACTTTGTGGTTGTTGGTTATCGGGATCCTGTGAGAAAGGTCGTTTACGATCGGGGAATGGCGTGCTCGTGTCAGTAGTTACCCAGTTAGGGGTAACCCGGCCTTGTGTTGGCAGAGTTCCGGTTTGGTTCTCGAGGATGTCTTTCCAGAGGCATTCTCATGTGGCAATGGGAAGTTCCTTGGCCTGATCATTTGTTGGAAATCCAAAGAAACAATACGTGACTTGTACGGTTTTAGTTGTATAACCTGCTATTGAACATAGTTAGCTATAGTAGGCATACGATAATGGTCGTATGTTGGCTAAGATTTATATTCTACTTTTGAAATGAATTTCTTCTACACTATGCAGTAGTAATAATATCAAATGTTATTTTAAATGCGTATCAAGCATCTTTGACTATCATAAGGAAAAATCTCCTCCGATTCTGCGTTTGCATTGTGTGTGTGTGCGGCAGGCCTTATGGTAGTCTCATTTTTAAAAGCATTGCGAATTGAATTAAAAATATTCCTCTATTTTGATTTTAAAGATAAATAAACTATTTTGAGTTCTCACACCAGTCACATGACTGACTCGGAGTTTATTGTTTTCCTTCCTAAACTCTGGGTGCAACACCAATTTCCACACGGGCAGTCAAGAGTTAAGGTTTATCAGGATATTCTGGATATTCTGGAATTGCTGGAGGCAAGCTGGATGGCATGGCGTATTACTTATATAGTATTTCTTTTTCCGCTGTTTGTTTGTTGTTGTACACTCTGATGATATGATGTAATGTAATGTATAAAATGTAATAACTGATATAGTTCTTTGTTTAAAGATTATTCATTTATTATTATATGTTGTTCCGCTGCGAATTGTGAGATTCTGATGTTGTTCCGTTGTTTTCTGTTCTATTCTGTTTTTTCTATCTCTTCTCTATTTTCTCTTTTCTATTCTATTTTCTAATTTTCTGTTTTCTTTTCCTCTCCATCTTCTATCTTTTTCTCTTCTCTTTTCCTAAATTCTTTTTCTTAAAAACCCTCAGTGTTTGGTTTTCCGTCGTTCGATTCCTCGGCAGTCGATAAAGTGAGTGTCGATGTTGAATTTTCGGAAGACGAAGAATCGTGTCCTGACAAAAGTGATTTATGGCAATTTTTGTAGAATTTTCCTAATTTTTTTAATAAGTATACAAAATTATTTAAGGTATGGGACTTAAATGTTTTATATATTTATAAAAGGGGAAGGGGTATTTTGTAAATCTTTTAAATTGTTTATCGTTCAAATTCGGCAGTACTTTAAGAAAAGATTTTAGAAAGAAATTAGCAACTGGCAATATGTTGACAAACAAAGCAGATAAGTTGGGAAGAAATTACCTTTTTAAGTTAAAAATCATTGTTTTTTAAAACAGTGCTCTTTCACCATTCGGCACCTACCTTTGGACTAGGTACTTCTGCCTCCATCTCCATCGAAACCAATGCACATGATACAAAAGATTTGATACGTAGTGAATTGGATATAGGCCAAAGGTATATATTCAAAACAAGGGGTTCCGAAGAGGTCGAAACCTTGCTTTCGAAGGAAATGTGCCTACTTTGCTTTCGAAAAGAACGCTTTCAACTTAGAATGCTTTCGACTTGGTTAAATGGTTTTAAAGAATGGTTTCTGTAACAACCTAAATTTCAATGGTCCAGATTATTCGCCAAAATGCTAAAAACCAAGCCCACTGAAGCCCAAGTTGGGTATCTATTATTCTGCAAACAGGCAAAGACAAATATATCAGAGCTCAACAATTTATCTCACAATAGGATTGACTAAAATATAACAGTAAGTATATACATACCCAAATAATAACACTTTCTAAGCAAGTGTCATAAAGTTGAGAAGTCTCTGCCATCTACCTAACCTGTAGGATGTAATGAGGAGATGGTCAGAACAAAAGTTCTGGTGAATGAATAACTTATATATTTCTAGGCGTAATTCTACATATATCGTTTTATTTCCATTTACTCTTATATTGGGTTCATTAGGTTACAATACTCTCGCCTCTATTCGTGAACTGTGCCCATGTACTCTATAGTAGATTAAAACCTAATAACTAGTATATACATATTTGTAGCTTTATGCCCAAAGACCATATTGGTTCTTGGTACCACCTATGGTACTTTCGTATCCTCCTCGAAAAGGGCTCCATCGTCTTGCTTGGGGATCTTTCCTTAAATACATATGTAAAGGACTGCTTCGTAAGGCCTACAATACAGATGTTCCATTGTCTTTCTCTGCGAGCTATATCCGTAAAGGACTACATCGTAAGGCCTACAATACAGACTACATCATAAGGCCTATAATGCAGATACTCCAACATCTTGCTCCGCAAGCATTTCGTAGCTACATCTGTAAAGGACTGCTTCATAAGGCCTACAATACAGATGCTCCACTACTTATTATGGAAACGTAAATCGCGTCTGCACTAGTCTATGCCAGTGCTCGGACATTCACAATGTGCCATCCAATGTGTACATTGAGGACTACATAATCGTTCTGTCTACTATCTGAATCCCACCAACAAGGTCTACCTCATACGAAATTCAGTCGGGAATTTTCTATATATGCAAAGTACTACTTCATTAGGCCTACAATACTGATATTCTAGTTGGTCTGTCCCTTTTTCATCGTGGCTATGGCCCCACCCAGCCACCCCTAAACTAACCGATAGACTTCTAAAGAGTTAAGTGGTCGTTCCCTACTACAAACAATCTAACATCCAAACAGCGGTGCCCCTCATCCAATGTCTTGATAGTGAAAGAATCATTGGTCGATTGATTTAACACTAGTATTGTCCGAAATCGCTCTTGGTCTTGATGCTAGCCGATATCCGCATGCGACTATCCTTAAAACATACTTGCAAGTACTTGACATATGAATACCCTATTCTGAACACCAAGCCCTTTTAACTGCCTACAAAGGTTTGCTTCGTTAGGCCAACAATGCAAATGCAGTCAAGGTATACTCTCTTGATGGAACACCTACAGACCTGCCTCTAGGGATGGAGCTTCGTTAGGCCAACCCAGAGGGCCATCCTAGAGTATCCTCATGTCCCGTTCAAGTCTTGTACTTCCTTGAAGCCCAAAAATACTAAGTTGGACGTGCTTCTCCATTTCTGAAATCTGTGATGAACCGCATCACAATTCTTCTATTAGACCATAAGTCTAATCTTTTAATTTGCGTTTAGTTTACTTTCTTATTCTGTTGGCTACTTATTTACCCTAATTAGCATATTCTTGCTCTCATCTCACCTCTATCTATTGTGAGATTTCCATTTATTTAATAGGGAATGTTGTTGCTATGAGCCACATTCATTATCTTGCTTATTTAACTTAATATAAATCTTAAGTTCATTAAAATAAGCCTCTTTTATCATTCCTTCTTTATTTGCATATTGGCTTAATATAAATTATTTAAATAATCTTCTTCCATTATTATTTCTCATTAATTTATTTAAAGTCTCCAAATTAGCTTTTCCATTCTTATTATCTAATTATAACCTATTTTATAATTCTACCTGTAATTGTCATTTTCTATTCTTTTATAATCCGTACATAATTCCAGCATTTTTTTCGGTTCTAATCAGCCTTCTTTTATAATCATATAGAATATTATTTTATTCTTTTATATTATATAATTCACTTATCATAATAACTATCTTCCAAAATAGTTTGCGCAGTGAATGTAGACCTAGGTTTATTATCGTTTACAACATCAAGTTTTTATCTAATAATTTACTTGATTCATGTCATACTTTGCTTTATTATCTTCTATTCTTGGAAGTAATTCTATTTTATTTGGTTTGTTATGACAACTATATTTGAAAATCCATTTCCATAACTTAATATTAAATAATATTATAAACAATAATTCGTAACTGCTAGATATTTTTTTTACTATTTTGGAATAGTGTAAAGTACAATGGTTTCTCTATTTTACACTAGTTCTCTTTTTCTTTCTTTTATTCTAGCAATTACGTTCATTGTTATATTTTATATATTAAATTATAGAAATGTATCATAGTTTCTAAACCAACCAATTAACCTTTTAGTTACTCCCAAATCCAATTACTAGATTAATAAACTTTTCTCATTTTAACGTAATTTATTACAGTAATTTCACTCCTCAAACTTTTATTACTTTACATCTTATTTCCTTCATTTTAATATTCTTAATTATTTAATCAATATTCACGTTTAATCTATTGTAATACATACGCGAAGAAAGAGGAGAAAATAGAAGAAGAATGACGCTTGCATAGAAATCCAAAACGTAGAAAATAAATAGTAATATGGTGAATATACTGTAAATTCCTTATAGTTCAGCATAAATTAATTAATAGGATAAATTATTGAATAAAATTATCTAAACTGGAATTTAACGATAATATATCTTAAACTTAAAAGATATGTAAATAAATCCACTTAGATGACATCCTTAGCTTCAATCTCTATCCCTTTTAAATTGCTACGCTTTTCTCCGATTTTCCCCCTTTTTAATTCGCTATAAATTCCCTAATTTATTAGCACAATTCTCTGATTTGCTAGTATGTATTTTCTTGCTTAATTTTATTTATTTTTTGTTTAGGAAAGATTTGATTGACAGAGGAGAAAGGAAGAGGGAGAGGAGAAGAGGAGTTTGCCGTAAATGACAACAGTTGATTCAGAGAAAATAATGTGGGCTATGGTTAAGTTACGTTCAATTTATAGATATAGTGAACAACTATGAAACATCTGATTTACCCTAAAAATAATCATCGCCATCATTTATTGATTTGTTTACGTTAGTTTATAACGTACAATTCTCTAATATTATTCATTCATTCCTTTGTTATACGACCCTATTAATTCACGTTTCCTCCTAAATAAGATTCTCTCATTAATTATCCAATTAATTAGATCATATATATATATATATATATATATTAATTGATTCTTATACGTTATAATTTCTTACCTATTTGAACACGTCAATTAATATCTCTATTAATTGATTTATATAAAAGTTATACTTTTTTAATTTATTCTTATTAACTTACCTTCATCATAAACTTAATTACTTCATTTGATTTTTATACGCATTCTAATTATTATTTTTCTGATTAACTTGGAAACAAATAATCCTATAACTGGCATTTTCTTCTAAGTAATTAATTTACATTATTAGCTTTTGTAAGAAGGGCATATTCTTTGATTAATTGACACCCTTTTTAAAACGCTCAACTAATTTCCAAATAATTAATTGACATATTTTCTTATTTTAATCGATATCTAAATTAATTCTAATGCATCACTAAATCATGCATTTATTATTTGTATATATTTAAAATGCCAATTCATTACCCAATTAATTGACATATAATTTCCCTCGTTTATTAATTGACGCTTACTTAATATCCTTAATCAATTTCTTAATTAATTGTGTAATGACCTGCCTTTTTGGACATTTAAAGTGCAGATTGTTATGGGGAAAATAAGAAAAAGAGAAAGAAATAAAACAAATACAGAATCTCACAGTGGAAATGACAAAATATAATAATCAAATAACAGTTCGTGAAGCTGTGTACAAATAAAATTGATTATACTAATACAATACAGAATCAGAATTACAGACAATAAGAATAAATAGATAAATAGATGCAGTGGAACAAAATAATGCAGTGGAATACATATCATAAATAATAATACTACAATTCTTCGTCTTCGTCCTCCAGAAATTAGGTCTTCAACTCTAAATGCCCAGGTTGACCCGAGAAAATTGAAAAGACAAAACACTTGAGTCAGAACTAAAAGATCTTATATAAGTTAAATCAACGATAAAATATGATTGGAATGGGGTCAAAGATGTTTACGGGGTTTGACATCTCCTGTCCAGTGTCAACATGAGTGCAATAGCTTAAGAGATGTTTGGGATTCACACCTCCTAAGGATCCGTTAAACTATTTACTATGTAGTAAAATATGCTATTATAAAATGTCTACAGTAAAGTAAAAGTATTAAAATAGTGTTAAGGCGTTACTCATATCCCCCTTAACACATTTTTATATATTCCCATTTTCTATATAGTACCATAACTCCCCCCGTAAACTGGAGGCTCCATAGGCATAGTACAAATCAAACTCGTAGAAGGCGCTCAAGGGCATGTGAACACGGCACTCGAGACAGTGCTAGGGTGGATATACCAATTGAGGATCCAGACTGGTAGTAATGCATAGCAGCAACTACCGCCCACCTCGGACACACACCCAAATCAAATCAAGGGTAGCCACCAAATCAATCACAAAGTAATAGAATGGTATAGAAGAAATGTGCCCGATCGGAGGTGCGACCTCACTTGCCCCGGCTTGTCTCCTGTTTTAGTCACATCTAAGCTGACTCATGGAAGTCAGGGTCATGTCATACCTCATGCAGAAATCGTTCGCCAAACCATCCTACTTCATTTCATGAATCTCCACCACGTACACAGTTTTTAAAGGGGTTTTCGGTATTGGCAGAGAGTATGACAATATCTGATCTCGGTCTCTTCAACAACCAATCACTTATTTCACACCAGATGGTTCTTTACAATTTCAAAACCATTTCATGATTGATATGAAAATATCATATTCAACTCAAACCATATCACTTTCGAAATTATATTCATGTTATCCCATTTTTGGTCAAAACTGGAATATCAATGTTGTGTGCATTTCCACCACCAAACCAGAAGCAAGGTAGACCACCACCGGACCAACTCACAGCCGAGCCAAAGCATCACCGGTCCAGGCACTACCGGTCCAACTCCATTTCCATGCCTAGCCGGTCCACTCACTACCGAACCAACCTACTTCCTCATGCCGCCGAATCAATCCATCTCACCACTCTACACCGAACCACAACCTACCGGACCAAGTCCCACTGAACCATCCCTCTTTCCATGTCTACCGAGCCAACTCATTCTCCATCCACTGCCGAACCAAGGCAACGCCGGGCCAATCAACGCTCCACCAACTACCGGACCAAAGCACTACCGAACCAAGGTTGCCAGGCCAGATCACGTCAGCCCAGGCCTACCAGCAGCTATATACATCCAAGACCCCTACCCCCAGCCTCACTCTATAAATAGAGGGGCAGGGGTACAACAATGGCGGACAAGTTGGAGAGCTCAAACACGGAAGAAACTTTCAAACAACTTATATACGCTTGTAATCAAAGCCTTTGACTTGTAATCTGGAAAATAAAAGAGAATAACATATAAAGTGGACGTAGACACATTCTGGCCGAACCACTATAAATCTGTGTGTCTTTTACAGTTTAGTCCCTGCTTTTTACATATTTACATAAATCACCCAAATCACTAAGAACAACACAAAATCAACTGAATCATACGACTTGGAGGTGTTTGCCCATTTTTTGTGCAAACATTTTTGGTGCTTTCATTGAGAGGGACTAGCACCAGTTGCATCGTATAGAAGTTTGGATTTGGAAGACAATGGCTAGGCAAAATAGTAGAAGGCAAAGGGCTGAGAGAAGCCAACCGGAAGGAAGTCAACAAGCATCCTCCGGAGCTGAGGAAGGACCGGCTTCGATCTACATAACCCGGGACGAAATGGAAGCCATAACAAATTCACTGCAAGAGAGGTTGTTGAAGAGTCAACAGGAGATGATGCAAACTTTCTTGGAGCAAATGAGAGCTGTAGGGACCCAGAACTTAGGAACAGCTACAACGGCTGTGGATGCAGGACAAGGAGCTAGGGTTATGGAACCCAATGAAGGACAGGATGCAGAGCCAGAGGGCAATCGACAAGGGCTTGGGGGCAGGCCCGCAGGATCCAACACAGGAGGACCTTTGGAAGGAGTTCAACGGGCTAGAACCAACGTTGCTGCTAGCGAGCCCCATGAAGAGTATGTACCGGAATTCCCTCAGGGGCAACCCCCGACAGACAACGCTGGATTGGTAGATATGATCAGGAAGACTGTGCGAGGTGGTTTGACCAGCGGAGACTTTGAAGGAGTGAACAGGAGTCCGTTCGCTCGGGAAATAAGGATGGCTCGGAATCCACCTAAGTTCAAGCTACCTAGCGTGGAGGTATATGATGGCAAGGCAGACCCTACGAATCACTTGATGAGGTACACCAGACACATGGAGGTGCTGGGGGCATCGAAGGAAGTGATGGCCCGATGCTTCCCTTTGTACTTGACGGACTTAGTTGCGATGTGGTTTAGGCAGCTAGAAGAAGGATCTATGAGAACTTGGAGGGAATTGGTGGAAAGGTTTTTGGGACAGTTTCGGGTTCATGTCAAGAGACCGAAGAACGTGATGACATTGACATCGGTAAAGCAAAGGATAGATGAATCGCTTAGAGATTTTATAACTCGATTCAGTGCCGCAGTTGCTTCGGTGGATCGGCCCGATCCATCGATGGTTTTAATGGCAGCAGTATCCGGAGTCAGGGAGAACTCGGATTTCAAGGTATCTCTGATACGAGATCCCCCATGGGATCTCGACGAATTCTTTCACGAGGCAGAAAGGTTCCTTCGGCAAGAAGATGCGAGTACAGATTTAAAGTTAAAAAAGGTTAATGCAATTGAGGTTGGAGGACCATCCACCAAAGGTTTGGATAAAGACAAAGGAAAAAGGAAGTTGGACGATGATTCTGGAAATGCTAGGAAGCAATGGAAGGATCCATAGTTTTCCACATATACAGGATTGAACGAGACACTGGAGCGGATATACCTGGATACTCGGAATCGCCTTCCCTACTGGAGGCCGGCTAGGAGAGAACCAACAGAACGGAAAAGGACATCAAGAAGGCACTGTCTCTTTCATGATTTGGATGGACACGACACCAACAGCTGCAGGCACCTAAAGGACATAATTGAGGAGCATGTAAGGAACGGACAGCTGCCACAATATGTTGGACCTTGGAATACAACGGCGGAGCAGGAGCAACCGCCACCTACCTCAAGCTACGATGGTGGGAGGCCCAGGAACGATGGTCGATTGATCATCCATTGACCAGGATAATATGGAATAAGTAGCGAGCTATTGGAAAGCAACCAAGTCATTTACACATGTACGGGGACGGAGATAGCCCCTAGGCATGCTCTGAATGATGATAAACTGCGATGCTATGGTTTGTGAAATTTATCTTTTGCTTTTGGATTGGACACTGCTTTTCTTTTTGCTTTTTGGTTTTGGAGCTTGGATTAAGCTCCTGGTTTTGCTTGCTTTTGGATTTTCCTTTTGATAATTGTTTTCGGTTTTGGATGCTGGTTTGGATTTATGGCTTTCTGGTTTTAATTTGGATTTTGGATTTGGATTTCAGATTTGGATTTTGGATTTAGATTTTGGATTTGGATTTGGATTTTGGATTGGATTTTGATTGGATTTTTATCTGATTTTTGATAAACGGTCGTCGGGTATGGATTATGCCTGGCAAGGGGTGAGTCGCTTTGCCCGAACGTGGTAAATTGGCTCACTCGGGTCGTCGAGTATGGACTATGCTCGGCAAGGGTCCGGAGTGACCAGGATTCGGCCTAGGACTTACGCCCTCTATTATCAATTGTTATTATCAGGTCGTTGAGTATGGACTATGCTCGGCAAGGGTCCGGAGTGACCAGGATTCGGCCTAGGACTTAGGCCCCATACTATCGATTATTGTTTCAGGTCGTTGAGTATGGACTATGCTCAACAAGGGTCCGAAGAGACCAGGATTCGGCTTAGGACTTAGGCCATGGCATTGTGCAGTGCCCAGGGACACTGGACCAAGGTCGTCAAGTGTGGATCACGCTTGGCAAGAACCCGAAGAGGTTAGCTCAACGTCCAGGGACACTGGACCAAGGTCGTCAAGTGTGGATCACGCTTGGCAAGAACCTGGAGAGGTTAGCTCAACGTCCAGGGACACTGGACCAAGGTCATCAAGTGTGGATCACGCTTGGCAAGAACCCGGGGAGGTTATGGATTTGGATATCGACCCGAAGAGGTCCTGAATTCGGTTATTGGCTATTGGATAAGGATGGATTGGAACTCGGTTGTCGAGTTCGGATGGATACGGAATTGGCTCAGGCTTTGGTTATTGGATTTGGAATTGGACATCGACTCGGAGCAGTCAAAGGTGATATACTCTGGCAATATGGCTATGGACTTTGGATATTGGGTTCGAAACTATTCAAAACACGCCTTGTTATCACAAGGCATGTTTTGGGGGGCAAAGTGTTATCCCATTTTTGGTCAAAACTGGAATATAAATGTTGTGTACATTTCCACCACCAAACCAGAAGCAAGGTAGACCACCACCGGACCAACTCACAGCCGAGCCAAAGCATCACCGGTCCAGGCACTACCGGTCCAACTCCATTTTCATGCCTAGCCGGTCCACTCACTACCGAACCAACCTACTTCCTCATGCCGCCGAATCAATCCATCTCACCACTCTACACCGGACCACAACCTACCGAACAAAGTCCCACCGAACCACCCCTCTTTCCATGTCTACCGAACCAACTCATTCTCCATCCACTGCCGAACCAAGGCAACGCCGGGCCAATCAACGCTCCACCAACTACCGGACCAAAGCACTACCGAACCAAGGTTGCCAGGCCAGATCACGTCAGCCCAGGCCTACCAGCAGCTATATACATCCAAGACCCCTACCCCCAGCCTCACTCTATAAATAGAGGGGCAGGGGTACAACAATGGCGGACAAGTTGTAGAGCTCAAACACGGAAGGAACTTTCAAACAACTTATATACTCTTGTAATCAAAGCCTTGGACTTGTAATCTGGAAAATAAAAGAGAATAACATATAAAGTGGACGTAGGCACATTCTGGCTGAACCACTATAAATCTGTGTGTCTTTTACAGTTTAGTCCCTGCTTTTTACATATTTACATAAATCACCCAAATCACTAAGAACAACACAAAATCAACTGAATCATACGACTTGGAGGTGTTTGCCCATTTTTTGTGTAAACAATTCACTTTGAAAGCATATTCACCTTTGAAATCATATCGTCTCCAAAATCATAATTTCTTCCAAAAACTATATTTCCAAAATAGGTAAATCCTTGCTTCAAAATCATCATATTCAATTAATTATAATGTTTAAATCCCAACGTAGGTTATAACATCATTTAACCGTATTCTCTTTTAAACCAATGAATTTGAATATAAACACTTCCACTTACTAAGTCTGAAAATTTTAAAAATAGTTTAAATAGTTATAATTAGTTAAAATAGTTATAAATTGTTAAATGCTCTAAAATAGTTTAATTATAGATTAAAGATACTGTTAAATTGATTTAAGATAGTTAAATAGACTTAAAATAGATTAAATAAAATTAAAATAGATTAAATAGCTTTAAAATAGATTAAATAAAATTAAAATAGATTAAATAGCTTTAAAATAGATTAACTGGACCTAAAATAAGTTAAAATGGGCTAATTTGTTTTGAGATAAATTAAATGGTTTAAAGTAGGTTAAAATGATTTAATATAGTTAGTATAGGTTAAAATAGTTTAACAACTGGAAAACCTGAAAATTTAGAATCTTAAAAATAATATATTTTTAAAACGGTTCATACTAAAACATGAATTTAGAATTTATATCAATTTAAACTATTTATTTCATTTCCATTTTCAATTTCCCAATCAAAACCCAATTTCAAATCTTCAATTTAAATTCTCAATAGACCATTTAATTTTATGTTAATTCCAATCCATGTTGGAAATATCAATTTACATTTACTCCAATTTCAAGACGTTACAAAGTTATATTTCAAATAATTTTAGTAATTCAATCCTGATAAATTCCAATTATACCTCAAAATTCAAAATTAAAAGTTCAATTTAAATTCCTTCAACAATTCCTTTAAACCAATTTCAATTACAACATAGAACTTGAATTTCAATAATAATTCAATTTATATAAATCAAATTCTTATTTCAAAACATCATTCAATTAAATTCAAAAATTAAGGATTCAAAAATCATTTTATTTAACCAATTCGGCGTCCGTATTTAATTCTCTGCCCTATGGTCAAGTGGTACGGATATTTATCCTTTCAATCCGCAATTTAAAATTTTATGGTTATATTTCTTTTCAAACTGCAATCCCGAACTAATACAAAAAACCATAAAATCGCTCGAGTCTATCATTTCAACCGATAATAATTTTTCCCCAATCTACAAATCATTCGGGTATATATCATTTCAACCCATAGTGATTTTCCTACACAATAGCTAAGGGAACTTGCAGAGTGATAGCATTTCATAAATGAAATATAGCATCCAATAATCCAATAATAAATTCAAACATCCATCACAATCATCACCTTATTTAACAAATAGATATCAACAATTAACACATTATTATATACAGGAAATCAACGGGTAATTTAACTCAATAATAAATTAAATGACAATTTAATTCAAAATAAATTCAAATTAACAGGGATAGCAATTTAAATATACCAAACAGCCATAAATAAATTCCTAATCACATCATAAATTAATTTAACTAACATAAGAAATTTTCGAAGTTGTGAGTAGGTCAAAACACTCACATTTGAATTTAAATCAAATTAAAACCCAATAAGCACAAAATTCAAATAGTATCAGTATTAGTCCAAACTAGCATCAAAATGTCTAGAATTTCGATACGATCCTAAAGCAAGAAACCGTGGGTAAAACGGACCTCGTATGCAAAAGTTATGTAAATTAGAACAATGAGATTTAAAGTATGAAAAATAAACAAAACAAAAAAAACACGTCAGCAAATCATTGTTCATGAAACCCTACCTTCCCGTCTGAACACCCGTTCGAATCTATGTTAGACGCCACCTTCAGGCAAAAATCGCTACGCCAACGGCCACTGATAGCTCGATCAAAGCCCACTAAGCGAACACCCTCACCAGGCCGCTCCCCCTCCCTCCAACTAATCCCCACCCCATCTGCCTCCGCCGTCCTCTAAGTCGTGGGCGAAAACCAACCTTTGACCAACAATTTTCGGTGAACCCACGGCCCTCCAAATGTGAACAAAACCATGGATCGAAAGCCCATGCCTTCCTCTACGCTCCAGCACCCACGAATCATCATTTAGTCGGCGATTAGCCGTTGGATCGAAACCCTAACGAACGAGCGGCCGAAACTTAATAAATGATTTCTGGACATACGGTTTACAGAATTGAAAAACGAATTGCACCAGTAGATTACGCTCACCGAGCACTTCGATTCGATATGTAATATGATATATTTTGAGGAGTTTAAGGTTTGGAATTGAAACTTGAAATTGAATTGACGGTTTTTTTGGTTTGGTTTGTCTACCATTGGAATGAGGAGTTGAGAAGGAAAAGTACGTACAGACAAATGGAATAAGAAATAGCTAGGGTTTATAATGGGCTATTTATAGGTAGGTCAGAAATAGAAATGAATGGACAAACTTGATTTTCAAGTTGAACGATAAACGACCCGAAAGGCTTGTTCTGCCTCCGGAACGAAAATGGATCATTCCGTATATCGAAATAGATGTACTTGATGATTTTAAACTCAATGGAGTAGGTTTCAAGTCCTAATTCCATCGTATGAAGAAGTTATGTTAAAATCAGCTTATTTCAAATTCATTTCAATTTAAATTGATTTTAATTCGTTTCGAGTCCGTACGATCAAACGACAAGTCCGATCGCTACAAAACTTGAAACCTTACAATAATTCACCGTTATGGATCCGATGAAACTGGTTTCGTCGAAATCCGAGTCAGTGGTCAAAATGGCTATTATCACGTTAATAAAATAAATTAATGTTAAGTTAATTAAATCACTTTTCAATTCAAATTCAAAAATTTACAATTTCTATCATTTTAGATTACTTAGTACTTTATCAGCTTTTAGAACAAACTTCTATATCCATTCAATATTGCACAAATACAATATTTAATTTTAATTTCACATAATTCGATAATTATAAATTTAAATTTCAATAAATCCATTTATTTGATTTCCACTCTTGTTGTTCAATCAATTATCATCTTGTGGATATATTTAATATTGGTTTACGTCTTAGTACATTAATATTCCACAATTTCATCTTAATTTCAATTAACGTAATACTTAATTACATTTAATTGCAAAAAATCCAATTATCATAATTTAAATTCCAAAATCGATTAAATTTGATTTCAATCTTTATGTTTAATCAATTATTACCTTATGAATATAATTTCACTACTATTTCTTTTATTAAATTTACTATTTACGGTTATTGTCTTGACTCACTTTAATGCAATATTCAATTTCATTTAATTATAATTAATTTCCAATTAAAATAACTAACTAAATAAATAAGTAACATATAATAATTGTTACCATTTACTTTTAATCACATTTGTAAAGGTTTATTATATACACTCAAATATTATAATTACTTACACAATATTGATTTTATTCGGTTACCATTCATTATATATTATTACATTAATTAATTCAAAATTTACATTTTGTTTTCCTAAATTCACTTTATAACCAAATATAACCTTCGATTATTTTAATTAATTGGAATTTCATTCAAATTGTTAATGATTAACTTTAATTAGCATTGTTATATTTCATTTTACTTATTGTCTCATTATTAAATCCTAAATTTTTATTTCTTTCAATATTAAATTACCAAAATCTTATTAAATTAACAAATCTAAATTGTCAAAAATTCCATGTCGTTACACTCTCCCCCACTCAAAATTTTTCATCCCCAAAAAGGAAAAAAGAGGGAAAAGAAGGGAATAAGTAATCAATATATCTTACTTAAAATATCAAATTTATAAAAAATAAATTTGCAAAATTAAATAATTTAAATAAAATATATCAATTTATGACCATTAAATCCTTTTATACTCAAGTAAATAAAGTTTGGAAACCTTTTAAAAAAAAATTCTAAGTCCAAAATTTACAGAAAATTTTGGCAGAGTCTCCTTTGCACGGAGAGGTCTGGGAGAAATAATAATATCTAAAATACAATATATATCACATATATTTCAAAATAATATATCCTAAACTACGGGAAAACAATATAATATCGCTATAAAACCGTAATCCGAGAACGTACTTATTTGTCAGGCAATAAACGCTTATTTTATGAAACCAAAAGCAGTAGCAATTGCTTCCATAACTTGTATTTCACTTATATAATCCAAAGGAGTTAATAATTATATAAAAGTGAAATGTTTATATTGTTCCGATTAATAACAAACAATCAATATAATGTAACAACAATCACTTTTAACCAAAAGCATACAGTCATCACATGAACCAATGTAATCCATCATTCATCCATATCAAAGAAAACAAATGGTTTGTTCGAGTTCAGAAATTTTTAATTGTATAAAATGACAAATAACTACTAAGCATACCATATACTCTACAGTCTTAGATGAAACTCAATAAATCATTTATACATCCTAAACCATTAGAAGTATCCTTTCCCAAACAACCATAAACCAAAAAAACCATGACTCCAAGCATTATTCAAGTTCAATTTCATTTTATATCTTTATATTTCTTCAGTTTCATTTATACAATAATTATTTCATTTATTCATATTCATTTGCTTACATATGTTATTTACATTTTCTTACACAGGCGACTTATATACAATTATTCAAAACACATGCAAAACAATTCTTAAAGTACTATGTAGGTTTCTTTGGAAATAAGTTCACATTCATTCATTCATACAGTCCTTATTTCATTTAATTTCATTCATTACTTAAAAAATTCCTTTTTATCTATTCTTTTTCATTTATCCATACAATGTCATTTCATTTCACTCCTTTATATTCATTTCTTTCTTAAGTTATTTCCATTTAGTTGTTTGTAATAACCAATGAATTCATTATTTAAGTTTTACATACAATTTATTTTAGTTTAGTTTACATTTATTAAGTTATATACTTGATTTCCATTGGATATTATTATTCCTTATTGTATTAGTTCATACTCAAGTTCCTTACTTTTAAATTTACACTCATTTCCATGTATAACGTAATTGAATATTAAATACACTTTCTAAATCATTTCAACAATTTCTGAAGTTATAATCATTTAATTTATTATAGTATTCATTTTTCTATTCATTTCAATTATAAATGGCTTCCATCTTTAACTTAAGTTCGTAATCATCTACTTACCGTATTCATCCTTTCTATATATTTTAATTATAAGTAACTTCAAACATTTACTTAAGTTATAATCATTTATTTATAGTATTCATGTTCAATTCAATTACTTAGCAAATTAATTCATTAACTTAAGTTTATAATTATTTACTTGCAGTACTTACTTTCTATTAAATTTACTCAGCGGCATTTACATTATAACTTAAGTTTATAACAACTATAATATCAAAGTTCATATTTATAAGAGTAATTCTATTGAACATATCATCACTTAAGTTTCACTTCATTAATATTCCATTACATGTTTCTATTTAACATTACAGCTTTTAATATTTTGGTAAGTTATATATATATGTTTTCAAGAATTCAATTGAAAGTTACACAAGTTGATCTTACTTTATTTTAGCAAATAAATGTTCAACAGTTATCATTTCTTATTTTCGTTTCCTTTTTGTTTACGGGTTACAAATTTCAATTTCCTTATATATTTCACTTATAACTTAGCATTTAATTTCTTATTTCAATTTTAGTAGTTCCAATTATTAAATAGTTAAAATTTTATTCCATTACAATAATTGAAATCTCTAAATTATAGAAAATTAAGAACTAAATGCTAGATTCCATTTCAAATCATTTAAAATAATATATATAACCATATCTTTATATATATCTATCAAATCATATTTGAAAATTAAAATAAAGATTTATTTATCAAACAAATGTGTAGTTACTACTACAACTGCTTTCCCACTTTGAAACGCGAAAATGAATGTCGATGATCCATGCACTCATCATCGAAATTATTTTCCAACGACGGAGAGGGAAGTACAGAACTTATTTCTTTCCAAAATTTCTTTAAAATAATTCTTTCAAATCATTTTAAAATATTTATATCAGAAAACACTTCTAAATAATATTATTGTTCTATTCCAAAATCATTCAAAAGAAATTTTCAAAAATCCCAGAAATTAAGTTCTCAAATTTTCAGTTTATATTCATTTTATTTACAAGTCTTATCTTCAATCAATATTTATAAAACTTCAGTACCTAACAAATAAATATATCATTTATAAAATTATTATTTCATATACAAAATGTGTAATAGGAAAAATTACTTCATTTACTTATAATTCAAAATAAATATTGTATCGGTCTGCCCTATTAAGTGTTTAGAAATCCCTATTGATGTCATAGTATCCTATGAATCAACCAGAATTTATAAATAAAAAATGGAACAAATTAACACAATATAAAAAACTTTTATAACACTAACAAATACGCTTTCTTATATATATACACTCAATGAATCATTCTAGGGTATCACTACCCTAATTAATGTGAGTCAGACCCAACAAAGCTAAGGTTATCGCTAAACCAAAGCTCTGATACCAATTATAATGACCTGTCTTTTTGGACGTTTAGCAGGCACGCACGTTATGCTCAAACCATTCAAAAGGGCAGATTGTTATGAAGCAAATAAGAAAAAGAGAAAGAAATAAAACAAATACAGAATCTCACAGCAGAAATGACAAAATATAATAACCAAATAACAGTTCATGAAGCTGTTTACATATAAATTTGATTATGCTAATACAATAGAGAATTAAAGTTACAGACAACAAGAATAAATAAATAAATAAATAAATGCAGCGGAACAACATGATGCATTGGAATACATATCATAAATAATAATAGTTCAAATCTTCGTCTTCGTCATCCAGAAATAGGGACTTCAACTCTGAAATGCTCAGGCTGACCCGAACGAATTGAAAAGACAAAACACTCGAATCAGAACTAAAAGATCTTATGTAAGTTAAATCAACAGTAAAATATAAGTGGAATGACGTTAGAGATGTTTACCAGGTTTATTATCTCCTATCCAGTGCCAACGTGAGTGCAATAACTTAAGAGATTGTTTGGGATTCACACCTCCTAAGGATCCGTTAAACTTTCTACTATATAGTAAAATACGCTATTATAATATATGTCTACAGTAAAGTAAAAGTGTTAAAATAGCGTTAAGGCATTGCCCATACCCCCTTAACACATTTTTATATATTCTCATACTCTGTACAGTACCGTAACTCCCCCCGTAAACCGTAGGGCTATCAGAGGGCACTCCAAAGGTGTGGTACAAAACAAACTCATAGAAGGCGCTTTCGGGCATGTGGGCTCGGCACTCGATGCAATGTTAGGGTAGATATACCAATTGCGGATCCAGACTAGTGGTAGCGCATAGTAGCTACTACCGCCCACATCGGACACACACCCAAATCAAAATAATGGGTGGCCACCAAATCAATCGCAAAGTAATAGAATGGTATAGAAGAAATATGCACGATCGGAGGTGCGACCTCACTTGACCCGGCATGGCTCCTATTTCAGTGACATCCAAGCTGACTCACGGGAGTCAATCATATTATATCTTACACAGAAATCGATCGCCAAACCATCCTACTTCATTTCTGGAATCTCCACCATGTACATAGTTGTTAAAGTGGTTTTCGGTATTGGCAGAGAGTATGACAATATCTGATCCCGGTCACTTTAACAACCGATCGCTTATTTCACACCGGATGGTTCTTTACAAGTTCAAAACCATTTCATGATTGATATCAAAATATCATATTCAATTCAAACCATATCACTTTCGAAATTATATTCGCTTTGAAATCATATTCACTTTTGAAATCATATCGTTTCCGAAATCATCTTCCAAAAACCATATTTCCAAAATAGGTAAATTCTTGCTTCAACATCATCATATTCAATTAATTATAACATTTAAATCCCAACTTAGGTTATAACATCATTTAAACGTATTCTCTTCTAAACCAATGAATTTGAACATAAACACTTCCCTTTACTAAGTCCGAAAATTTAGAACACAATTTAAATAGTTAAAATTAGTTAAAATAGTTATAAATAGTTAAATACTCTAAAATAGTTTAATTATAGATTAAAGATATTGTTAAATTGATTTAAGATAGCTAAATAGATTTAAAATAGTTTAAATAAAATTAAAATATATTAAATTGCTTTAAAATGGATTAATTGGACTTAAAATAAGTTAAAATGGGTTAACTATTTTTAAGATAAGTTAAATGATTTAAAATAGGTTAAAATGATTTAATATAGTTAGTATAGGTTGAAGTAGTTTAATATTTGAAAAACCTTAAAATTCAGAATCTTTAAAATAATATATTTTTAAAACAGTCTATACTAAAACATGAATTTGGAATTTATATCAATTTAAACTATTTATTTCATTTAAATTTTCAATTTCCCAATCAAAAGCCAATTTCAAATCTTCAATTTAAATTCTCAATAGACCATTCAATTTTATATTAATTCCAATCCATATTGGATATAACAATTTATATTTACTCTAATTTCAATGCGTTTCAAAGTTATATTTCAAATAATTTTAGTAATTAGTTTTCGATAAATTTTAGTTGTACCTCAAAAATCAAAGTTAAAATTTCAATTTAAATTCCTTCAATAATTCCTTTAAACCAATTTCAATTTAAGCATAAAACTTGAATTGCGATAATGATTCAATTTGTATAAACAAATTCTTATTTCAAAATATCATTTAATTAAATTCAAAATTAAGGATTCAAAAATCATTTAATTTAACCAATCCGGTGTCCGTATTTAATTCTCAACTCTATGGTCAAGTGGTACGGATATTTATCATTTCAATTCACCATTTAAAATTTTATGGTTATATATCATTTCAAACCGCAATCTCGAATTAATATATAAAAACTACAAAATCGCTCGATTATATCATTTCAACCCATAATGATTTTTCTCTAATCTACAGATCATTCGGGTATATATCATTTCAACCCATAGTGATTTTCCTAAACAATAGCTAAGGGAACTTGCAGAGTGATAGCATTTCATAAATCAAATATAGCATCCAATCGTCCAAATAATAAATTCAAACATCCATCATAATCATCATCTAGTTCAACCAATAAATATCAACAAAATTAACAGATTATTATATACAGGAAATTAACTGGCAATTTAACTCAATGTTAAATTAAATGACAATTTAATTCAAATAAATTCAAATTAACAGGGATAGTAATTTAAATATACCAAACAACCATATAAAAATTCCCAATCACATCATAAATTTAATTTAACTAAAATAAGAAATTTTAGAAGTTGTGAGTAGGTCAAAACACTCACATTTAAATTTAAATTGAATTTAAACCCAATTTTTCCCAAAATTCAAACAGTTTCAAAATTAATCCAAACCAGCGTCAAAATTTCTAGAATTTTGATACGATCCTAAAGCAAGAAACCGCATATAAAACTGGCCTCGTATGAAAAAGTTATGCAAATTAGAACGATATGATTTAAAGTATGAGAAATAAACAAAACAAAAAAAAGATGTCAGCAAATTACTGTTCACGAAACCCTACCTTCCCGTCTGAACACGTGATCGAATCCATGGTAACCGTCACTTTCAGGCAAAAATCGCCGCGCCAACGGCCACCGACAGCACGATCGAAGCCCATTACGCGAACGCCCTCACTAGGCCACTCCCCCCCTCCGACCGATCGCACCAACTGCCTCCGTCGTCCTTCAAGTCGATGGTGAAAACCGACCTTTGAACAATAATTTTCGACGAACCCACGGCCCTCCAAATGCAAACGAAACTAAGGATTGAAAGCCCCTGCCTTCCTCTACACTCAAGCCCCACCGATCGTCCTGTAGTCGACGATCCGCCGTTGGATCGAAACCCTAATGAACAAGCAGCCGATAATCACTGATTTTCGAAAAAAGGTGACCAAAATCGAAAAACGAATTGCACCTATAGATTACGCTCGTTGAGAGCTTCGATTCGATATGTAATATGATATATTTTGAGGAGTTTAAATTTTGGAATTGAAATTAGGAATTGAATTGAGGGTTTTTTGGTTGGGTTTGTCTACATTGGACTGAGGAGGTGAAAAGGAAATGTACGTATAGGAAAATGGAATAAGAAATAACTAAGGTTTATAACTGGCTATTTATATGTAGGTCAGAAATAGAACGGAATAGACAAGATTAATTTTCAAGTCGAACGATAAACGACCCAAAAAGCCCGTTCTGCCTCCAGAACGAAAATGGGTCATTCCATATATCAAAATAGATGTTTTTGATGATTTTAAACTCAATGGTACATGTTTCAATTCCTAATTACATCGTATGAAGAATTTATGTTAAGATCAGCTTACTTCATATTGACTTCAATTTAAATTGACTTTAAGGCGTTTCGAGTCCGTACGATCAAACGACAAGTCCGATCGCTACTAAACTTGAAACCTGACAATAACTCACCGTTATAGATCTGGTGAAACTGATTTCGTCGAAATTTGATTCAGTGGACAAAATAGCTATTCTCATGTTAATTAAATAAACTAATATTAAGTTAATTAAATCACTCTTCAATTCAAATTAAAAAAATTACAATTTCTATCATTTTAGATTACTTAGTACTTTATAAGCTTTTAAAACAAACTTCTATGTTAAATCAATATTCAATATTTCACAAATACAGTATTTAATTTCAATCTCACATAATTCAGTAATTATAAACTTAAATTTCAATAAATCCATTTATTCGATTTCCACTCTTGTTGTTCAATCAATTATCGTCTTATGGGTATAACTAATATTGGTTTATGTCTTAATGCATTAATATTCCACAATTTCATCTTAATTTTAATTATTGTAATAATTAATTGCATTTAATTACAACAAATCCAATTATTATAAATTAAATTCCAAAATTAATTAAATTTGATTTCAATCTTTATATTTAGTTATTACCTTATGAATATAATTTCACTACTATTTCTCTTATTACATTTACTATTTACGGTTATTGTCTTGAATCGCATTAATGTAACATTCAATTTCATTTAATTTAATTATTTTCCAATTAAATTAATAGACTAAATAAATAAGTAACATATAATAATTGTTACCATTTACTTTTAATCACACTTGTAAGGGTTTATTATTTACATTCAAATATTATAATTACTTACATAATATTGATTTTATTCAATTACCATTTATTATATATTATTTCATTAATAAATTCAATATTTATGTTTTGTTTTCCTATATTCACTTTATAACAAAGTATAACCTTTAATCATTTCAATTAATTGGAATTTCATTCAAATTCTAAATAATTAACTTTAATTAACATTGTTATATTTCATTTTAGTTATTATCTCATTATTAAATCCCAAATTTTTGTTTCTTTCAATATTAAATTACCAAAATTTTATTAAATTAACAAATCTAAATTATCGAAAATTATAGGTTGTTACAAATTGATTGCATCAATTATAAATTGATATATGTATGTTATCATTTAATTTGTTCCCCACGTACATTTCCCTTTATTAGAAGATCCCTTAATTAATTAATGTTTTAAAAGTGACATATTCTCTGACTAATTGACGCCTCTATGTCTCTTAATTAATTCCTCTTTTAATTGATTGATGCGTCAATTAATCACACACTCATTGCTTGCGTAAATCTATGTAACCTCTTAATGCTTAAATGCATATATTTGACATTTATATTTTGTTTCGCATTTATGTTAATTCAATTGATTTTATTTAATTATATAAAAATGCGGGATGTTACATTCTCCCACCCTTTAGAAAATTTCGTCCCCGAAATTCGAAAAGGGTAAAATTATGTAATTCCTCGCATCAATCACATCCATTTTGTGCCCATCCAATTTTTTGACCATCCATGCTCTTGTGCAAAAGTGTTATTCAATACAAAATATATGCATGTACATGAATTTCTAAGCAGTACCTCCTGTATGAATACTTTGCTGCTTTAAAATTTTATTTTTAAAAAATAATGCATACATCCTAAATATACATGCAATTTGTATATGAATGCATTCTTTTGAAAATTTTAAAACACTTTTCATCCAATTTTTCCCACACTCCTGTTGAATAGGGGTGTACTTCAACGAATTTTACATCCAAACCCTACCATACAACTTTAAATATTCGAATTTCAGAAAAACTAATTTTCTGAGTTTGATCTCTTATGTCAAAAAGAAGGTAGAAAATAGAAAAACTTCATATTTCTTCGATTTTCTTTTACCCACATCTTCCTCCGTTCTTGGGATTTATGCTACTATTCTAAAAAAAATATTTACTTCCCCAAGCATAGTTTACATGAGAAAATATCTTTTTTTAAATATTTCTATTGATGCTTTTGTCGATTTCTTTAAATTTATTATTTCCGTTTTGTTATCTTATTCTGCTTTAACTCTTTTTTTATACAGCAACTAAACACAGCTATCATCTAGGGCAAGGAGGTCTAGGACCATGTCTACTTTGACATAGAAAGGTCCTACTCTAGGAATCCAAGTAACTCATATGCTCCTCCTGCCGCATATTACTTGTTACCAACATACTGTTGAATATGCACTTATATGATTTTTGTTTGATGATAATAAACATATATATATATATATGTATATTTTCATTTAAATGTATTTGTTAATGTACTATTTTATTTTTCATAGATAAATAAATATTTGTGAATAAAATAAATTACACAGAATTTGAATTCAAACAGAAATTTTATTCAAACAAATATTTATTACATTTTTGAATAGTACAAATTCAAGCTCTCACTATACATATACAATTTTGTTTACAATACATCACGATTTCATATTTACATAAATTCCTCACTACATATCACTCACACTCGTAGTTCATCTTCAACTTCATTCCAGTTAGAATCCAACATCTGAGCAATCTGCAAAAATATCCACTAACGCAGTAAAATTGAAAAAGAAATATTTTTGCAATATTAAATAAAATATGGATTTTTGAAAATATTATTTGCCTCAGTTATTTGGGTTGTTCGTCATCATTTACATTTGAATTCATCATACACGAACAATGTGACATGCACAGTGTATCACTGTACAAGCCACAAGGCCGTGCACATCGATATACACTTGATAATGCTACAAGGACAGGTGAGCACAGGTCAAACCCAAATGAAAAGCCGGGTTCAACTCACGTGCAATATAAATAAAATCACGACACGAGCACAAGGTCAAACCCGAGTTTTGAAACTGGGTTCAACACAAGGCACAATAAAACTGAAGCATGGCAGATCATAAATGAAGCAGCTCAATATCCAAGCAACAATGGAAAAGCATTGAACCAGACCACATTATGAACACAGTAGTGTACATGAATACAACAACAAGTCCAGCTACAACAAGACACAGTGCAGAAGCCATACTGAGGAGTAAGTGCAACTGTGAAAAATGGAGTGAGCAAGTGCAAATACAAGTTGTACAAGATTGCCACCAACATAACAGCAAAAATGAAGGCCACAAGTGTACAACAACTCTAGACTAGTTCAGGTAGAACAAGAAGGCCAGAGATAGTCTCATAAACAGTGACAATGAGTATGCAAGTGCAGACCAAATGCAAGACCAAAGTGCAACAAACACACACACATTTATATACGAACACACACACGAATGGAATCAATGTGTGCAGAATGAAGGAGTGTATACAAGTTACTACTTCAAAAGGAACCAGCAATCAAGTCAAATCCTAAAGCAACTCAACAGCAATGCATGCAACAAGCAGCCAACGAGACTCAATTCACTTATGCAGACTCGACTACAAGATGCCGACATAAACAACATCAAAGAAACTAAAGTACATCAGAGAAACATATATCTATATACATACATGAACGTATGTATACAAATGGTCAAGTGAACTGAAGACAATGTAACTGTAAAAACTGTGCACCAGAGACATGACTACACATCAGTTCACCCAAGTTCAAGAGAAATCAAAACAAGCCAGTGAAATCACAAGTATATCAACTCAACAACAATCTAGGCAAACCAGGTTGAACAACTACAAGTACAGGTAGCAGCAATAATGAAAACTACAATGCCACAGCAAACAAGATGAACCAGACAGGTCAAGCAATGAAGTATCAGACTACAATATCAAGATTCAAACATGGTGATGCAAATGAGTGAAACATGAAATAGCATTGACAAAAGTCAACACATTTGAAGTAAATGCAGAGAACAAGCATACTTGAAACAGTGCATACATGAAGACTACAATACATGAGTCAGTGCAGCGATACATGGAAGTATTAATGACAGCAGACAACTCAGTGCAGCAAGGAAGACAATGGAAACTACACAAACGACGATTACCAGTAACAACCAGACAACATCAAGACAGTATCCAAAGTCAAGAAACAATGTGATTTAGATCAGGAGTAAAGTTCAAATTCAATGTAGACGCGAACAAGTCGAGATGAACAAATGGAAACAAATTCGAAGTCGAACAATGCAGACGTACGATAATTAAGGGTATTTGCAAATTCTTGAAAAAGTCAAAACAAATCAAAAGAGGAAAGATTGTTGTCGTAGGACTCAAGAAAAATCGAATGCTTCAAAGTCAAATTCGTGTGAATCAAGTAAGTCGCAAATATCAAGCAACCAAGAATTAGGAAAGTGACAAATCAGACGAACGTATTAAAGGAAATCGAAATCCATATATAAACCCACAATCATCATTGGCAATGATCATCGAGTTCGAGTACGAAATTCAGAAAAGCACAAACAAGGAAATTACATACCGAAGCAAACAGTGATCTCGATCAAATAGGAGTGGCCGACATCATCTTAAGAGACGATCAACAAATAAAGCAAGAGAACCAAGTTCAATCGAGCAGTAATAGTCACGATCGTCTATATTTACTGAAAGCCCTAATTTGGACAAAGAACGAACGAAGATTAACAAGGCCACCATTTTCTTCACAAGCCACAGAAAAGAGAACGGGCTAGAGAAATAAAAGGGGGCCGGTGTTTTGTTTATTATAAGGGGTTTTATTTTTAATTAGGGTTTTAGTTTTAAATTATTTTTGATTTTGTCTTAAATTCTCTTTTAAGGTTCAAATCTTGGTAAATCACCACCTAGGTTTTAGGTTGTGTCAGATTGTCTAGTTAGAATTAGTTCAGTGAGCAGGGTGTGCGAGTTTGCAAAACACTATAGGAGGTAGGAGGGTGTGCGAGTCTGTTAGAGTGTTTGTAAGTGGGAGACTGTTTAATTCTAATAGAAATCTGGGAATGCAGCAGTAGGCAGGGGTTGCCGAAGCTGGGTAAATTTTGTATGTGATTTACTTTTAGCATATTTATTTCTCTGCAGTTTGTTTTTGCATTTAACTCGAGAAATTTTGCTATAACCCTATTCACTCCCACCCCTCTAGGGTTAATCTAGATCCTACAAGTGGTATCAGAGCACGGTATTTTTCTTTAACTCTAGAGTCATGAATCCACCAAATAATGCTTTCTCTGAGGGGCAATCTATTGCTAGGCCACCCATGTTTAATGGGAATGATTATGCTTATTGGAAAGTTAGGATGGGTATTTATCTTAGTTCTGTTGATTATGATGTTTGGTACATTATTGAAACTGGCTATAAATCTCCCACTATAACTGTTGGTGATACTGAGATTCCTAAACCTAAGGATAGGTGGGATGCTAACGATAAGAAATTAAAAACTACAAATGCTAAAGCCATGAATGCTTTGATCTGTGCTCTTGATAAGACTGAATTTAATAAAATTTCTCATTGTAAAACTGCACAGGAAATTTGGCATACCTTGGAGGTGACACATGAAGGAACTTCTCAAGTCAAGGAGTCTCGTCTAGCCCTATTCGGCAATGAATACAAGAACTTTGTGATGGACAAAGGCGAGAGCATAAAGGACATGTTTGGACGCTTTTCAACTTTGGTGTACAATGCTAGAGCGCTTAGGAAGGTATTCACTGAGGTAGAGCTTGTGAGGAAGGTGCTACGAGTCTTACCGATGAGCTTTGAGGCAAAAGTCACGGCAATACAAGAATCGAAAGATCTGAGTAAACTAAGCATGGAGGAGTTGATCGGCAACTTGATGACATATGAGCTTGAGCTAAAAGCAAAGGAGGAACGCAACAACTCTGAATTAAAGAAGAAGATGATTGCCTTAAAGAGAAAAGAAGAGAGCGATGAAGAAGAAGAAGATCCAATTGAAGAGCTTGCAATGGCTGTCAATAATCTTAGAAAATTGTCAAGATTCAGGCCATGCAAGAAGAAAACAAGTGGAAATAGGTCAAAAGATTCTGACAATTCCGATAATGAATTGACGTGCTTTAACTGCAAGAAGCCTGGCCATTTTAAACAAAAATGCCCATTTCTCAAAAACAACAAAGGAAAGAAAAAGAAGGTCTTTGCAGCGACTTGGGATGATGAAGAAGGAGAGGAAGTTTCGAATAGAGCTCATACGAGGCTAACTTGTGTCTTATGGCAAAATCAGATTCAGAAGCAAGCTTAGAGGAATCTAGTGAGGTAGGTGACTATTCTTATAAAGAACTTGTTTTTATGTGTTGTGATTTTACTAAAATAATTGATACTCTTGAATCTTAAATTGAAAAAATGAAATCTAATAGGAGAGAACTTGTCCATGAAAATTCTAGGTTAGAAACTGAACTTGAAAATATTCAAAACCTAGACTGTAAAAAATGTAAAATTTTAGATTCAGAATTATCAAGACTTAAGAATAGCTTTGAGAATCTTGAAAAAGAAAACTTGAGTCTTAAGGAAACCATTGGCACTAGGAAAAAGGATTTTATAAATAGACGCACCTCACTTGTAACTGAAAACACAACACTAAAAACCAAAGTCCAAAATCTTGAGAAATCTCTAAATAACTTTTCAAGAGGAGAAAAATCATTCAACATGTTATTGGGAAATCAAATTTTTGCTAACAATAGAAAATGACTAGGCTTTGGGAAAACACAAGCTGATGATAATGCAAAAGGTAAGAGTGTCTTTGCTAGATGTGAAATAATTGGACATCGTGTTGAAAAGTGTAGTTATAGGAACAGGAACACAAAATTTATACAAGTTTGGGCTCCTAAGAATTCTACAAACAAATTTCATGTCTATTGGAACAAGAATAAAAGGACTAAACAAGTTTGGGTTCCAAAGGGATTGTTTATTCACAATGCTTCTGCCACTAACAATCATGGACCTATAAAAACAAATAGGTCACTAAAATCATTCATCGTGTAGGTATGGTGGTAGGCTATGGAACAACAACAGTGTTCTCTGGATTTTGGCTGTTCAGAAACACAACGGGCAACAAAGCAAAGTTCCTTAGCCTAGTACAAAGGTGAATCACAATGGGCAACCACGAAAAATTATCGTAAAGGTAAAACAGGTGAAGGTATATTTATTTGATCGATATATTAAATGTGATAATCTGCACCATATTCTGAATGAAATCAGCTAATATTGAGATGTTGTAAAGAGATGATGACTTTTTGATTATGACTTGTTCAACATAGTTGGCCAATTATATTTATGCCAAAAACACTATTCTTTGAATTACTTCATACATATACGTTTGGATTAAAACATAGTGTTTTGTTGGATGATAATACATTAGGTTATAATACGACTATCTCTATATTCACAGTTTCTGATTATTTGCACGACTTCAATTCAAATTCAAGAATGCTGTTAAAAATTGAGTTTGAGTTTCTATGCACACTTCATGGTCTGGTCTATCAAAGTTAGTTAGTGATATTTTGAAGTGAAAGAGAAATTCAGATGCAGATCATACTGGTAATCTAGTTGACAGAAAATTTACTAGTTGAACGTGATTTATGGTGAGACGTTTAGTAACTGCATCGTTTTTCAAAGAAAATATCTGCATATTTTTCATTTCAAATAATTTTCAAATAGCAGAAAATTTTCTCATATAACCCCTCGAGAAAATCATTTTTAATCATATTTTCATATTAGTCATTGTGAAAAATTGATTTCATAATTATTTTGAATTTGATTTAAATGACAATTTTAACTAGTATAACTCCCTAATAACTATCGAAAAGATAAATAGTGATTGAAAAAAAGTGATGAGTGTTGATATTTTTCATACATTACTCAAGACAGTATATTTTAGAAAAATTTCTTTAGAAATTCAAACAAGAGTTATAAACTTTTTGTTGGGTAAAGATTCCATAACCATTTCTATGTCTATCATATTTCTATCAACCATCGCTCATCAAAAATTCAATATAGTTTGTCGATATGTGGTACTTTAAATAGGAATCATTCGTTTTTCATTTTACAAAACAAAATAAAATCCAAAGTATTCACTCTCATTTAAAATTCCTCACAGTTATGCATGAGTGAATTACTTGGAATTTGTTATGTGCTTCCATGCTCATTTAAAAGTCCTTACGGTTATGCATGTATGGAACGCATATCAAAATTGATTTATTAAATAAACAAGTTGATTCTAATCTCATTTAAAAGTCCTCGCGATTATGCGTGATTAGAAGATACTTGAATTCATTTTAAAAAATAAAATTGGAATACTACTAATCTCATTTAAAAGTCCTAACGGTTATGCATGATTAGTAGATATTCAAATCCCTGATATAAATGTACCACAAGTAGATGCAACTGTATGTTTTTATATGATGACATCATTACCATCATTCTAAAAGTGGAATATGCGCCTAACAAAGGTAGCTATGATTTTTGTTTGATTTTTATTGAAGTTTAATATTTATATTCAAATTGAGTTTTAATGTTGGATAATATCAATCACTTTATCTTTATTTTCTCTAACACTATTATTCTTTTGCTGATAACAAAAGGGGGAGAGAAAAGTTAAGATTTTGTCAAATAAAATCAAGCAAAGGTCAAATAATTTTCTATTTGCATCTAGGCTCATTTGTATATTTCTATTTGTATGCATATATGTAGGGGGGGCATCGTGTAGAGAGGAAGCATTTAAATAGGGGGAGCAATTAGAGTATTTCATTGATCAAATACATTTAACACAGTCAAAATCTTAAATATATGTTTGTTATCATCAAAAGGGGGAGATTGTTGAATATGCGCTTATATGATTTTTGTTTGATGATAATAAACATATATATATATATATATATTCATTTAAATGTATTTGTTAATGTACTATTTTATTTTTCATAGATAAATAAATATTTGTTGAATAAAATAAATTACACAGAATTTGAATTCAAACAGAAATTTTATTCAAGCAAATATTTATTACATTTTTGAATAGTACAAATTCAAGCTCTCACTATACATATACAATTTTGTTTACAATACATCACAATTTCATATTTACATAAATTCCTCACTACATATCGCTCACACTCGTAGTTCATCTTCAACTTCATTCCAGTTAGAATCCAGCATCTGAGCAATCTGCAAAAATATCCACTAACGCAGTAAAATTGAAAAAGAAATATTTTTGCAACATAAAATAAAATATGGATTTTTGAAAATATTATTTGCCTCAGTTATTTGGGTTGTTCGTCATCATTTACATTTGAATTCATCATACACGAACAATGTGACATGCACAGTGTATCACTGTACATGCCACAAGGCCGTGCACATCGATATACACTTGATAATGCTACAGGGACAGGTCAGCACAGGTCAAACCCAAATGAAAAGCCGGGTTCAACTCACGTGCAATATAAATAAAATCACGACACGAGCATAAGGTCAAACCCGAGTTTTTAAACTGGGTTCAACACAAGGCACAATAAAACTGAAGCATGGCAGATCATAAATGAAGCAGCTCAGTATCCAAGCAACAATGGAAAAGCATTGAACCAGACCACATTATGAACACAGTAGTGTACATGAATACAACAACAAGTCCAGCTACAACAAGACATAGTGCAGAAGCAAAACTGAGGTAAGTGCAACTGTGAAAATTGCAGAGAGCAAGTGCAAATACAAGTTGTACAAGATTGCCACCAACATAACAGCAAAAATGAAGACCACAAGTGTACAACAACTCTAGACTAGTTCAAGTAGAACAAGAAGGCCAGAGATAGTCTCATAAACTATGACAATGAGTATGCTAGTGCAGACCAAATGCAAGACCAAAGTGCAACAAACACACACACATTTATATACGAACACACACACGAATGGAATCAATGTGTGCAGAATGAAGGAGTGTATACAAGTTACTACTTCAAAAGGAACCAGCAATCAAGTTAAATCCTAAAGCAACTCAACAGCAATGCATGCAACAAGAAGCCAACGAGACTCAATTCACTTATGTAGACTCGACTACAAGATGCCGACATAAACAACATCAAAGAAACTAAAGTACATCAGAGAAACATATATCTATATACATACATGAACGTATGTATACAAATGGTCAAGTGAACTCAAGACAATGTTACTGTAAAAACTGTGCACCAGAGACATGACTACACATCAGTTCACCCAAGTTCAAGAGAAACCAAAACAAGCCAGTGAAATCACAAGTATATCAACTCAACAACAATCTAGGCAAACCAGGTTGAACAACTACAAGTACAGGTAGCAGCAATAATGCAAACTACAATGCCACAGTAAACAAGATGAACCAAAAAGGTCAAGCAATGAAGTATCAGACTACAATATCAAGATTCAAATATGGTGATGCAAATGAGTGAAACATGAAATAGCATCTGACAAAAGTCAACACATTTGAAGTAAATGCAGAGAACAAGAATACTTGAAACAGTGCATACATGAAGACTACAATACATGAGTCAGTGCAGTGATACATGGAAGTATTAATGACAACAGACAACTCAGTGCAGCAAAGAAGACAGTGGAAACTACACAAACGTCGATTCCCAGTGAACAACCAGACAACATCAAGACAGTATCCAAAGTCAAGAAACAATGTGATTTAGATCAGGAGTAAAGTTCGAATTCAATGCAGACGCAAACAAGTCGAGATGAACAAATGGAAACAAATTCGAAGTCGAACAATGCAGACGTACGATAATTAAGGGTATTTGAAAATTCTTGAAAAAGTCAAAACAAATCAAAAGAGGAAAGATTGTTGCCGTAGGACTCAAGAAAAATCGAACGCTTCAAAATCAAATCCGTGTGAATCAAGTAAGTCGCAAATATCAAGCAACCGAGAATTAGGAAAGTGACAAATCAGACGAACGTATTAAAGGAAATCAAAATCCATATATAAACCCACAATCATCATTGGCAATGATCATCGAGTTCGAGTACGAAAATCAGAAAAGCACAAACAAGGAAATTACATACCGAAGCAAACAGTGAGCTCGATCAAATAGGAGCGGCCGACATCATCTCAAGAGACGATCAACAAATAAAGCAAGAGAACCAAGTTCAATCAAGCAGTAATAGTCACGATCGTCTATATTTACTGAAAGCCCTAATTTGGACAAAGAACGAATGAAGATTAATGAGGCTGCCGTTTTCTTCACAAGCCAGAGAAAGAGAACGGGCTAGAGAAATAAAAGGGGGCCGGTGTTTTGTTTATTATAAGGGGTTTTATTTTTAATTAGGGTTTTAGTTTTAAATTGTTTTTGAGTTTGTCTTAAATTCTCTGTTAAGGTTCAAATCTTGGTAAATCACCGCTTAGGTTTTAGGTTGTGTCAGATTGTCTAGTTAGAATTAGTTCAGTGAGCAGGGTGTGCGAGTTGCAAAACTCTATAGGCGGTAGCAGGGTGTGCGAGTCTGTTAGAGTGTTTGTAAGCGGGAGACTGTTTAATTCTAATAGAAATCTGGGAATGCAGCAGTAGGCAGGGGTTGCCGAAGCTGGGTAAATTTTGTGTGTGATTTACTTTTTAGCTTATTTATTTCTCTACAGTTTGTTTTTTCGTTTAACTCGAGAAAATTTGCTATAACCCTATTCACCCCCCCTCTAGGGTTAATCAAGATCCTACACATACGTCGTATTACTCATGATGAATAAGATCTATTCATCTCTTCTATTCCATGCTCGAAAAGAAATAACTAAGTCTCATTTACTGCAATGGATAAGGGTTTCAATATATGCAGTCTCTATCTAAAAAAGGCAACTAAGCTCGGGGAAACTTTCTCTTTACCCTTCATTTTACCCCAACTAAGCGGAATCCAACTCTGTGAATAACTCAAGCTGACCCGAGCGTAAATAAAAATACAAACACTCGAGTCAGGACATACGTACTTATACAATGTAAACCAACTCAAGTGAACTGTAGTAAAGGTACAAGTAACTTAGAAGATGCTTAGGACCGCCCATCCTCTAAGGATCCGTTAAACTATTTTCTATGTAGTATATTGCACTATATACAGTAGTGTCTAATCAGTAAAGTATAATCATATAGAAAATAGCGTTAAGGGGATGATGAACCTTAATGCGGTCGGATCTTTAAAACCAAAATCGTAGTGGGCTCGCTATAAGGAGATGACATGGCACGTGAGGCAATGACAGGGTGGATGCACCGTTTGCACTCCCGGACCGGTGGTGACGGCAAGCCAGCAGCTTCCGCCCACCTCGAACAATGCCCCCAAATCAAAATGGCACCACGTATCGAATCACAAAAGTAATAGAATGGTTTCCGATGAAGCATGCTCGATGAAAGGGTGCGACCCTTTGTGTAGCCGAGTATAACTCCTGTTTTAGTCATATATGCCAACTCACGGGAGTTGGGTCCACGTAATATACCTCGAGAACGTCGCCACCATCTTACTTCATTCTGGAATCTCCACTGCGTACACAGTTGTTAAAGTGGTTTTTGGTATTTGCCGGCTACAAGACAATATCCGATCCCGGTCTCTTTAATAACCAATCATTATTATAACCCGTAGTTATAACTTTAAAACAATATTTTATACTTCAAAATAAAATATCATTTCAACCCAAATCTTTATCAAAATAAAGATTAAATCATTTCCAAACAATTTCAATATATCATCATACCATATCTTTCAATTCAAATATGTATCAAAATAAATATCAAGTCATTTCTAACCATTTCAATATATTAAATCATCATATCCTTTCAAAACTTCCTTTCAAGTCATTTTAATATATCAAAATATCATAACCTTTCAAAGCTTCATTTCCAAAATATCATATCTTTCAGAACTTCTTTTCAAATCATTTTAATATCAAAATATCATATCTTTCAAAACTTCGTTTCAAATCATTTTAATATATCAAAATATCATAACCTTTCAGAGCTTCATTTACAAAATATCATATCTTTCAGAACTTCTTTCAAATCATTTTAATATCAAAGTATCATATCTTTTAAAACTTCGTTTCAAATCATTTTAATATATCAAGATACCATATCTTTTCAAAACCACATTTCAAGTCATTTTAATATATCAAAATAGCTATATTTTTCAAAACCTCATTTCAAATCATTTCAATATACCAAAATATCATATCTTTCAGTACCACATTTCAAATCAATTTAATATATCAAAAGTTATATTTCAAAACAAATTACTTCATTTTAAATCATAAAATGAAGTTATTACATTTAATAATTAAATTATTAAATTCCAAAAATTTAAACTTTCAATGTTCATTTATGCACTCAAATTTATTAAAACAATGAAAATTCAAGTTTCGCAGCATTTAGAAAATGCTACAGAAAGTTACATTAAAAAATAATTCAATTTAACAAAAGACAGTATTAAAAATGTTGTTAATTAACTTCAAATATTCAATAGAATTTAACAAACACTTATATTTTTATTTAAATCATTTTTAAATTATAAAATCATACATTCTCACATTTATAAGCATCATTTAATTTTCCTTAAATTCATGATTTTATAAAGTTAAGTTTCCTTTCAAAAATCAATATTTATTAATAATTCACTTACTAAATTTCAACATTCAAATTTAAATTCATTACATTAAATTTCAACTTAACACTTAAGTTTAAAATTTCAAATATAACTTAATTCCATTTTATTTAACTTAACTTAAAATTTCACTTTTAAATCAAATTCATAAACTCCAATTTCAGTTATATTTCCAAATTCAACTCAATATTCACTCATTAACATTTTAACTTTATTCAAAAATCATTAATATGTTATAAAATCATTTTAAATTAACTTAAATTCAAAATATCATAAATTTATCATATTTTCAAAGTTAATTTAAATTCCATTAAAAATTAAATCAAAATTTCCAAAATAACTTACATTCGGATTTTCTAACCATTCCATAATTTATTTAACATATAGATTTCCAGAAAATCAATAATACTTTACAAAAATTATATTTTTATTAAATTTTAAAACAAAATATAATAATATTTAAATTTCTAAAAAAATTTAAAATTTTTAGAAAACATATTTTAACTACGGGCCTGTATATAATTATCTACGCTAGGTAAAGTGATACGGGTAATATATCATTTCAACCCGTAATTTACAAAGAAAAATCTGGGTTTTATCATTTCAAACCCGCAGTCCCAAGTTAATAAAATAAGTTGAAAATTGTTCAGGCCCATCATTTCAGCTCATAACGATTTTCCCCTATTCTAAAGTCCGTTCGGGTATGTATCATTTCAACCCATAGTGATTCTAATCTAAAGGGAACTTGCAGTGTGATAAACTGATAAAAATAGCAGAACAACATAATATAACAGTAACAGATGTTATAACAGGTGTTTAAGCATAGGTGAACATCATAAAATCATAATATAGCAGGTGTAACATGATAATGCATTTTACAGATTCAAAAGGGGTCAATTTACTAGTTATATATGTACATATTGTCTGGTGAGAATAACTCACTTGTTTGAGCTGGAGATTGCGATACAAATGACCTAAACTAAGATCTTCAAAAGAATGATGGCATGACAAAGATTTGATATTGAGAGAGCCAAAGATAATTTCCTTATTCAAATATTTAAACAAACAATACAACATATAAGTTACAAAACTATGTAACACTTGAACAGCACTAGAAATCAATGTCCATAACAAAGTCAAATGCTTTGCACTTGTTCTCCACTTTACGTGGATCAGTTATGGATGGGTTAAGCTCAGCTATGCTATGGATTAAGGTCTAGTTTGGGTGCAAAGTGGTCGGCCTACATGGGTTTAAAGGAGATGAAGATATAGGTGCAACACTTTACAAAACAAAGCAAATATCATCCCATCTTGGCTCCTATTGGGCTCGGTCTCATGCTCTATGGTCATGGCCTGATTTCCAGAGGGTGGTGGGTGATGTGGCAGAGGGTGGAGGTCGGGTCATAGGTGGTGGTGGTGGAAGTAGTGGTGGCTAATGGTGGTAGAAGGAGGAGATGATAAACTAGGTTAGGCTAGTGCAATAGGTGATGGTTTTTGGTGGATTTTGTGGTGGTCCTTGCCATGGATGGTCTCGACCTAAAATGGAGAGGTAGTAGGATGGGTGATGGTCCGAGGAAAAGGGTGGTAGAGGTCAGGTCAGATCTGGTTGAGGAGGAGCCAAATTATGAAGGTGAGAACAAGTACAAAATTCAAAATAGAAGAGTAGAAAAACAAAGGAAGAAGAAGATAATTTTTTACCTCAACTCCTTCAAGCCATGGTCGTATTTTTTCTTTTTTTTTAGATGAGAAATAGATCTGAGATCCATGTGAAAAATGAAGGAGGAAGTCACGGCTAAAAGAGGAAAAAAAAACAAAAAAAACAGTTAAAGAGTAAATGAGGAAACGATAAAAGAAACGACTTACGTTTCAAAAGCTTTTAAAACCCTTCAAATTTCCTTAATTTTGTTTATATAACATGATATTTCTGGAAATAATAATAATCCCAGATAAAATTTTGAAAATTTATCGAAATATAAAAATATATATAATATTTATTAATTATACGAGTACGTTGGCACGTGCGATGCACGTACGCAGGAGGAATTAGTATTAAAAAACACTATTTGTGAGGTTTTCTAGATTGTACAAAATGACGATGATGTGTACGTAATGTTGCATTTTTTATGCGTCTAAATGCATAAATTAATTGTTTATCAAAACATGAATGAGACTGGATTATTTTAAATAATCAAACAGGTGCTTTACACGTTTGCAAAAAAAAAAAAAATTGTAAACATATACTTGGTTGAAAACAAAAAGGAACAGAGCTAGTAGTAGCAAATTCTTGCATTTGCAAATTGAGTAGGAAAATCTGTAATAGTGTAAGCATACGCATTAATAGCATGCATATTTAGAAGCAATATTAGACAGTAATGGTACAAAATAATAACAAAGTTAGTAATAATAAGATAAATAAAGTGACATAATCTCCACATACGACAAATAATAATTTTCCTGCATGAAATGGTTTCTTTTTTTACAAATTGAACATACAGGGTACGTGGGTATGTTTAGGGTAGTTCATTGTATTTAACAAAAATGAAATAACAGTTGGCTTAGGTTTATGGTATTACAATCAAGATGAAATATCTTTGAAGATAAATAACACATGGTCTTGCAACAAAATCTTCTTTTGTTTAAAATTCAAATGGAACATATAATTTTGAACATATTGGCCTCCAAAATGGAGCAAGGTTTTAACATATTCACATCAAAGTTGAGAAAATTTTGAGCATGCTGACATTCGTAATGGACAAAAGCATAGATCCGTTTACCATGAAATTTCACTCTGACCGCCAGCCCAGTAGAATGCAACAACCACTGTCAATGCAAAAAGCAACATCATTTCCGATAACATCCCTGCAAAAAAACATATTTAAATGCACAAATAAAATCATATATTCAGTTTAGTATACATCTCGTTGAACTTATAAAACTTTCTCCGACCATTATACACTCTTTGATCCAAAGTGAAAACAACTCAACCATTAATATTCACCAATCAAATGTCCTATTTGGCTTCCAATTAACATTCAAGTATATAGGACTTACATATATAACATGCATATGAAACATTGTCTTGTTTCAATGTCTGATGGCTACAAATGAAGAATGATTGGGCACATAATCCTTCAAGAATAGTTAAAATCAAAGTATAGAAATTAGGAACATGATAAAATAGATTTGTCTGCTATTATAGAAGTTAATTCATTTCAGTTTAGGTACACAGATTTTCATAACAGGCGGTTGCTTCTTCATAATGCATTGAATAGCTTATTTGCAGAAATATTAATATGCATTTTCAAGCACTTATAAAAAAATTGTCTAAAAATGAAATATTAACGTGTGAACACAGAAACGTTTTTAAGGAATAAGCTCATACTCTTTCAAGGATACATTCCCATGACGCTTCTATACAAAAGAATCATCAGATATAGGTAGGAGGATTACTCATATGCTAAACAATTCTAAGAATGATTTTGACCTCACATGCTAATTCATAAGTCCCCTATCAGTCAAATCTAAATATCTAATATATATGTGTGTGTGTGTGTATACATATATATCAATAATTTTGCATCCGAGCAACATAACAGACAAATACAATTTCGACCGCTAATATTCCAGCATGTGACTTCATTCTTAAGCCTAAAACCATCAAGAATCATCGCACGATAGCACATAAAATTGAACAAAAAGCAATGATCCACAACGGACTAAGAGATGAGGATTGATTTTCTTTTTCTTTATTTTTTCAATGGCGATTTAATTGAATAATTGAAATTTGTAAATAATTTTGCAAACGTTATGCAAAAAGTTTCAAGTTTTCGAATAAACCATTTCATCGTTGAATTTTTTGTATAGCTTACATAGGAACTGCAAAATTGGGGCATAACATAGAATTAAAAAGGTATATTAGCAGTAGAAGGGAAAAAACAATTTATGTCAAGTTTGGCACGTCGAATAGGAAAAATAGGTTACAAAAGTTAGCATCCCATCAAACATTAATGGAAATAAATAATACATGTTTCCATCAATACATTGCTACTTTAGTTTCTCTTATTTGAAAGTTTATTCTTTTTGATTGAACGGTGGTTATTAAGCCAACGAACAAATAAATATTCTATAAACAAACAGTACCTTCACTGAGCATTTTCTTTGTATGCACTCATTGTAGTTGAGCTAACAAAGTGCAATTTAAGCGGTCAACAAAGGATTAGCAACCACTACCTATATCCATAAAAAATAATCACACGTTAAGTGATCTTTCACTGAGCATTTTCTCTCACATAAACATGAAGCAGTGAAGACAATGATTAATTTAGAAATTTAGGCAATGGTTCAAATTATTATAAATTGATTGATAGAGTCATACTTATGTGATTTCGTAGTAAATACAAAAGTTTTTTCTGCTTACTATATATATTATTAAAGTTTCATTAACAAATATAGGTAAATAAATGTATTTTCTATTTTGTTACAATTAAACTAAATAAACCAATAGTTTGTTAATGTACTATATACAACGGTTTTTTGTTGTTGTTGTATATATCAGTGTAGTTTGTTCAATAAATTAGGAAAATAAATGCATTTATTGTTTTTTTGCAACTACAACTAAATAAAGTAATAACGTTTAAGGTATTATGCACATCTGATGGTTTATTTTGCTTGTTGTATCAGCACGTGCTTTCCTTTTATCTTTCATTGTTTATATTAAATGCAGATATAACTGTTCAATCTATTAATGTTTGAGTATACCTGTAACAAAAAAATGCTCTTCGATGATATTTTAATTAAACAGTACAATGAGCATTAAACATTATGTTAATCTTATTTCAAATTATTATGCATTAAGGAGTTAAAAGCGTGTGTGACCATATTTGTTTGATGTACCCATATATACTTTCATTTTTTGCCTTTGTTGTTTGTTTTAACTCCTAATACAACCCATATTTGAAACAACCATTATGTATTTGTTAAATGACAATACATATATTTGCTTGGTATGGATAAACGTTGATATTATTTTTAGTCCATGAGCAAAGTTGGAAGCAAAAAAAAAAGTACAAATGCATTTAATCATAAACTTTTAGAGATATGAATAGAAAGAAATGTTCGGACCCCGACCTTTGTATTGATTTTCTAAACTTTTGGATCATAAATTGCTTGTTCTTCCACTGTACAGTCTATATCAATCACGTGAGAATGCAAAGTACTTGGAATCATCAGTATATGAGAAGAAAACAATGCCAGAGTAAATATATACTTTTTGTTTCGATACAGTTAAAATTTAAAGAGAATAAATTTGTTGGTGGATTTAGAAGTAGATAAAAAATTTCTCCAGCAGTAGTGAAGGTGGAAACATATCAGAAACTGTAGTTCTCACATATGCACAGAGCACTAAAATGATCGGTAAAAGCAGTTGTTGTATAGTACTTAGTTTACTTATAATGCAACAATATGTGTATTTTTGCGGCATAATACTTTCGTTAAAGGAGCAATAATGAATACCAATGTTAAGTTGCCGAAAAAGGTAATTTTGCTCCTTTGAATACAATTGAAATTTAGAAACTTTAACCTAGAATCAGGGGAAAAAATGAAAAAAGTATATGGTAACTATGTTTGTAGCAACACATGACCATCACTTCTGGTTATTATTACATATCAAAGATATAGAATAGTATTGTCTAGCAATTACAAAATAATTGTTAAACCGTTTTCTCAAAAATATTGTTCTGTTAACAGTAATGTCCACATTTCTTTCGTAGCTAACTTATGAGAAGATATAGCATGTCACATCAGAAGATCGTAACTGGAAACAAAGTACTCATCTTTATGTGCATGTGAAAAGTAACCAATTCAGTTTAATAATAGTTATATTTAACATTCACAAAATGACATAATGTGAAGGATACCAATTATTAACCATGACAACGTAAGCATACGAAAAATATATTATATAATGATTTTATGGTGCATTGTCAATCAACCTTAAAGCCTTCCAAAGCTAAGGAGGGGGAAGTTGGTAATAGGCTAGCTAATGCATTTTCCCTAGGTGATACATTTTATGTTTGGCTATAATTTATAAATGATTGAATTTTGACACTTGTTTCAGCCATATTTGAGTACAGTGCAAGAGAGACTGAAGCTCAACATATTATTTTAAACAACCATATACCAAAAACCCTAATAACATGTAAAAAGGAGAAGATGCCATCTAAAAAATAGCAAACACTGTTCAGTAATTTTGTGCTTAATCAATATAATTGGCATTAAACAGTGTGGTAATGCTATTCCAAATTATTATGTATTGATAGAGGGTAAAAGTGCATGTAACCATAATATTTTTCCTTCCAATCAAAAAAATATTATACAGAGTATACTACCTTACCTTTTTTGCTGCTACTATAGGACGTACAACATGGAGAAAGTACAATAGCCTTTTAACTATTTCCAGGATAGGCAACCATACAATGAACAACATACGCTACTGGACTTAAATGCATATTAATAAGAAAACAAATGTTTAATGTATACTAATTTGAAACTTGAGTCCATCTAAAAGCTAACATTTAGACATACATAAACAAACCCATATCACACACGACTTTAACATGGTTAATGTAACACAAAGCCAATAATTAAGTGAGTATGCCAGTTGAATTATTTTTTTGCCAAGCCTTGCAAACATGAAGTGACATAATTACGTTAGTAGAAGTAGACAAAGCCATATTATATATATGAATTTAACATGGTTAATCTAACACAAAGCCAAACCCAATAATTAAGCATGGACCTGAATAGAAATTCTAAATATTTAGTGTAGTTCGAGAAAAATTACTATCTTTTAAGAGTCGAATAATTCATTGCTAACCAAAGCAACTAAGGTTTTCAATGATCGCCCTAAAAAAATTAAAGAAAAAAAATGATGTTAAAAAAGGATGTTTTTGCTGATGTAGTCTTCAGATGCCACGGTTGCATTCCAACATCTGGTAAATACACAGCAAGAGATAGAAAATTTAACCATCCATCTTTGTTGTTATGAAGTACAAACCTCTTATTTACCGAAACCTAAATTCAAGTTTAAATTGGCAACTTTTCAAATTAGGAATAAAATTTAACCTTTAAAACAGACGTATGAAAATTGCCCCAAGTCATTATCAGCACTTATCAACCAAAATTCATTTTCGTCAATTGAATCTCAAACGCCATTGGAAATGAATGTAGTAAATAATCTAACTAAAAGAACAAAATTTGTAACCAATAATTCAAAAAGCTGCTTACATGAAGGAAGAACAGAGGAGAGGCTAGCCAATAACACTTTCAAGTTATTGTCCTTGCCAATTGAAAGCCAGTTATCATTGACTGTGCACAAAGAAAACTTATTTGTCAAAGTTATAATCTCCTGTCAAGAGATCTGCATTACATAAGAAAATGCATGAAGAGAAACATAAACCAAAACCATAACTGCACAATCAACGTAGGATAAGATTGAAAAATCAAATGTATCGTCCAATATCTAAGAAAAAAATCAAATTACATACAATCAGTAGGTCGCGGCAAAACGCACAATGAAAAGGTAGGTGAATAGTAACAACCCAAACCATCGTTTGAACCTTTGCCTCAATCTATAAACATCACCAGAAAAGAAGACAACTTAAAATCAGTGGTAAAAAGGTAACATTTTTATTGATATTAAAAAAAATACCTACGGAGAGGAAGTTTGTGAGGAGAGGCGAGCCGTTAGGGCTTTCAGATCGTCATCCTTAACCAAACCTTTTCCTGATATAGATCAACCAATATGTCATAAAGCAGCAGCGTTGAAAGCAACCCCCAAAATGTATTGATTTTAGATCTAGAAGTCCTTCAAGCCATACATATAATCAATTTTGGATTTAATTGCTTTACGTGGTCATAAAGTGAGAGGAGGAAGAAATAGGGTTGAGGAATTGAGTTGCAGAAGAAAAGGGAACGATGAGTTGAGGAGAACGTGGAATAGAAAGGGCAAAACGTGGTAGCAAACTGATTTTGGAGCTGGTGGAGACGGGAAAGACAAATACACCCTCATATGATATGTAATGAAATGAAAACATGGCGGAAACCGGAAAGGACATTTTTGGAAAGTCCAAAAAGGCTTCACCTACTCAAGTATTTGCTTTATATATAAGATAAAGTTAAATTAAGGCAAATAGCTAAAAATAGTAAACTAGTCAAGAAAATTTGAAATTATATGAAATAAATTTTAGAAAATTCATATGAGCTTGTAATATATTTTTAAACATAAATAATAATATAAAATAAAAGTACATTCACAAAAGAAAAAAAAATTAAATATAATTTTAATGAAGAAAATAGCAGAAAATAAGAAAACAGCCTTTTTAAAAAAAAATCAACACAGTAAACTTTGGAAAAATTATAACATCACTTTAAAAAAATATTAAAAGACAAAATATACTTAAAATAACCCATTAAAACATAAGAAAAAAAATTAAATTTAAATAAAATAGAAAAAGATTTAAAGAAATTTCTTAAAAATCCAAAACAGTGTTCATAAATTACAAATAAATCACCATTGACTTTGGAAAATTGTTTACTTCATTTTAAAATTATTATAATACAAAAATATACATACAATAACATATTAAAATAAAATATGAAAAAGAAAATAAGATTTATATAATTTAAAATAGACAAAATTGTTAAATAAATCAAATTACACTCAAAATTGAAATGTACATAACTTTTACAGTTTAACTCTGTTTTCAACGAAACGAAAAGCAGTGTTCAAGTTATTACATCTATTTTCATAGTAAAATATAAAATTCAAGATTTAAAAATGATTTAAAGTTGAAGTTTTAGAAGACAAAGTTTGAACAGTTTGACCAGAAATTCACTTTACAGTAAAATATTCAAATTATACTAGTTTGAACTATAAATCACTTAAACGTCACATTTGTATTTAAAATAACATAACTTATTAATTTTAATAAATAAAATAAAATATTTAAATCAAAATTTCAAATAAAATAATCAAAATAAACAATTAAAATAAATCACAAAATTCAGGGTTGTTACATTTAACGTTGAAGGAGTTACTAACTTACTACTCTTAATGGTTTTACATCTTAATGTATTGGACTTACTTTCTCCTATAAGAAACCATTAATGCTAAAACCTCCCTTGAATCCTTTAAAGAAGGATTTCATGTTTATGTGAAATTATAAGGAATTTATTTTATATTTTATCGAAATAGGCTATACAAAATATGGTGCTTTCCATACCTTGTACATCTTTTTCTCATATTCCTTATAGCTTGCACAAAACATCCTTATTTGTGATTCATAGAAAGTTACATCTTCATTTCATTCCAATAGATTAAGGTATGTTTACTCTATATTTACTAACATAAGATATTTCCTAGTAAATTCACTAATTTATCATACATTATTTTTCGAAAGAACTCATTTTTAAAACTTCTTGATAACAAAAAACATTTTCATATGCTTATTTAAAAAATAAGTGTACATATAAACCACTTTAGAAATTATCTCCAAAACTCATTTGGGTCAAAACAGATGTTGCGTGAAACACCGTTACTACAACCCAAAAATATATATGGATTCGATTAAAATAAATATAAATAAATCCCGTATGCTATGTAAAAACATTTGCTTTGGGAGTCACCTACTATAACAATAGTGGCATAGTATATGCTCCCTTTATTTTTACTGAAAACATTTAATGCAATAATAAATGTTGTAACCTACGTTTTTATGCTTAACACATTCTAAGTTTTTATATTTGAAATATTTGTTTACCTACAATGAAACTAGCGGGCTATATATGCTCTATAATTCTTTAAAAAGAATTTAAATTTAACAAAATTTATACCCTATAAAAACCAATTTAAATTTCTTACCACTTATATTTCAAAAACTCAATATTTACTTCCTCAAATATATTAACAATTATATTTTTCAACTTTTCAATTCAGAAGTTTCATTTTTATTGGGCTAGACATAAATTGGATTTTCTTCTTACTAAACCTCTAATTCCTTCCAAAACAAAAACACTCTCCCTACTCTCCGTGGGAAACTTTTCCACTTTAGATAACATATGGATACCAATCTTCTCTCAAAACATGGCTTATGTGTATGCTATAAATCACTAATTAACATAGGGCTCAACATACTGGATCATCCCAAACCCAACTAGCAAACTATCCGAAAACTTACCATATGTTAAAATTTATAATTAAGGACTATTTTGGATTTTAGTACATAACATATTTATATTATATTTAAAAATACAAATACGTTCACTCACTATCTACCTAGGAATCCTAAACCAAGGCTCTAATACCAAATGTAACAACCCAAATTTCAGTGCTCCAGATTTTTCGTAAAAATGCTAAAAACCAAGCCCATTGAAGCCTGAGTTGGGTATCAGGTATCTAGAAAATAGGAAAAGACAAATATATCGGAGCTCAATAATTTATCTCACAGCGGAATTGACTAAAATATAATAGTAAGTAAATACTCACCCAAATGATAACACTTTCTAAGCAAGTGTCATAAAGCTGAGAAGTCTTTGCCATCTACCTAACTTATAGGATGTTATGAGGAGGGGGTCAGGACAAAAGTGCTGGTGAATGAATAAATTATACACTTCTAGGCTTAATTCTACATATATCATTTTATTTCCATTTACTCTTATATTAGGTTCATTAGGTTACAATACTCTCGCCTCTGTTCGTCAACCTCGCCCATCTACTCCATAGTAGATTAAAACCTATTAACTAATATATACATATATGTAGTTATATGCCAAATGACCATATTGGTCCTAGGTACCACCCATGGTACCTTCCGTATCCTTCTCGAAAAGGGCTCCATCGTCTTGCTCCGAGAGCGTTCCGTAACTGCATCTATAAAGGACTGCTTCGTAAGGTCTACAATACAGATGCTCCATCGTCTTGCTCCGCGGGCTATATGTATAAGGACTACTTCGTAAGGCCTACAATACAAATACTCCATTGTCTTGCTCCATAAGCGTTCCGTAGCAACATTTGTAAAGGACTGCTTCGTAAGGCATGCAATATAGATGCTCCACCACTTACTATAAAAACATAAATCGCGTCTGCACTTGTCTGTGCCAGTGCTCGGACATCCACAATGTACCGCCCAGTGCGTACATTGAGGACTACGTAATCGTTCTATCTACTGTCTAAATCCTGCCAACAAGGTCTACCTTGTATGGAATTCGGTAGAGGATTTTCTATATCTGTAAAGGACTGCTTCGTTAGGCCTACAGTACAGATATTCTAGGTGGTCTATCTCTTTTTCATTTTGGCTACGTCCCCATGTAGCCACCCCTCAACTAATCTAAGACTTCTGAAGAATTAAGTAGCCATGCCCTACAACAAAAAATCTAACATCCCAATGGCGGTGCCCCTTATCCAATGTTTCGGTAGTGAAAGATTCATTAGCATGTTGGTTTAACTCTAGTCTTTCTCGAAATCGCTCTTGGTCTTGATGCTAGTCGATATCCGCATGCGACTATCCTTAAACTTACTTGCAAGTACTGGACATACAAATGCCCTTCCAACTTCCTGTAAAGGTCTGCTTCGATAGGCCTACAATGTAAATGCAGGCAAGAAATATAACACCTACAGACCTACCACTTTGGGTGCAGCTTCGTTGGGCCTACCGAGAGGGCCATCCTAGAGTTTACTCACATGTCGTTGAAGTCTCTTACTTCCTTGAAGCCCAAAAATACTAAGTTGGATGTGCTGCTCCATTTCTGAAATCTATGATGAACTACTTTGTTTAACGCTTCATCTTTTGGGCTGCTTCATTCGCATCTCAATTCTTTTATCAGACCCTAAGTCTAATCTTTTAATTTGCGTTTAGTATACTTTCTTATTCTGTTGGCTACTTATTTACCCTAATTAGCATATTCTTGCCCTTGTCTCACCTTTATCTATAGTGAGATTTCCATTTGTTTAATAGGGAATGTTGTTGGTATGAGCCACATTCATTATCTTGCTTATTCAACTTAATATAAATCTTAAGTTCATTAAAATAAGCCTCTTTATTTCTGCTTTATTTTCTTATTGACTTAATATAAATTATTTAAACAAGCTTCTACCATTATTATTGCTCAATAATTTATTCAATGTCTCAAAATAAGCTTTTCCCTTCTTATTACTTAATTATAACCTATGTTATAATTCTACCTATAATTTTCATTTTCTCTTCTTTTATAGTCCGCACATAATTCCAGCATTTCTTTTCTGTTCTAATCTTCCTTCTTTTATTATGATATAGATTATTCTTTTATTCTCTAATATTATATAATTCACTTACCATAGTAATTATCTTCATAAATAGTCTGCGCAGTGGATGCAGACCTAGGTTCATTATCGTTTACAGCTTCATGTTCTTATCTAATAATTTACTTGATTCATGTCATACTCGCTTTATTATCTTCTACTCTTGGAAGTAATTCTATTTTATTTGGTCGGTTATGAAAACTATATTTAAAAATCCGTTTCCATATTTTAATATTAAATAATACTATAAACAATAATCTATAACTTCTAGATATTTCGTTTACTATTTTGGAATGGTGTAAAATATAGTGGTTTCTCTATGTTACATAATTCTCTTTTTCTTTCTTTCATTCTAGCAATTACGTTCAGTGTTATCTTTTTAAATTGTAGAAATGTATCCTATTTTCTAAACAAACCAATTAACCATTTAGTTACTCCCAAATCCAGTTACTAGATTAATTAACTTTTCTCATTTCAACGTAATTTATTACAGTGATTCCATTCCTCAAGCTTTTATTACTTTACATCTTCTTTCCTTCATTTCAGTATTCTAATTATTTAATCCATATTCACATTTAACCTATTCTAATACATAAGCAAAGAAAGCGGAGAAAATAGAAGAAGAATGACGCTTGCATAGAAATCCATAACGTAGAAAATAAATACTAAAACTGTAAATTCCTTATAGTTCAACATAACTTAATTAATAGGATTAGTTACTGAATAAAATTATCTAGACAGGAATTTAACGATAATATATCTTAAACTTAAAAGATATATAAATAAATCCACTTACATGTCATCCTTAGCTTCCATCTCTATCCCTTTTAAATTGCTATGCTTTTCTGCACTTTTCCCCCTTTTCAATTCACTGTAAGTTCCCTAATTTGTTTATGCAATACTCTGATTTGCTTGTATGTATTTTCCTACATAATTTTATTTTTTTGTTTAAGGAAAGATTTGATTGATGGGGGAGAAAGGAAAAGGGAAAAGAGAAGAGGAGTTTGCCATAAATGACAGTAGCTGATTCGGAAAAAATAGTGTGGACTAGGGTTAAGTTACATTCAATTTATAGGTGTAGAGAACAACTATGAAACATCCGATTAACCCTAAAACAATCATCACCATCATTTATTAATTTGTTTACGTTATGTTATAACATATAATTCTCCAATATTATTTATTTATTCCTTTGTTACACGACCCTATTAATTCATGTTTCCTCCTAAATAAGATTCTCCCATTAATTAGATCATACACGTATATATGTATATCCAATATTAATTGATTCTTATAGGTTATAATTTCTTACCTATTTGAACACGTCAATTAATAAATCTATTAATTGATTGTATATAAAAGTTATACTTTTTTAATTTATTCTTATTAACTTACCTTCATCATAAAATTAATTACTCCGTTTGATTTTTATACACATTCCAATTCTTTTTATTTCTTTTTTACATGGAAATAAATAATCCTATTACTGGCATTTTCTTTTAAGTAATTAATTTGCATTATTAGCTATTGTAAGAAGAGCATACTCTTTAATTAATTGACACCCTTTCTAAAACGCTCAACTAATTGCCAATTAATTAATTGACACGTTTTTCCATTTTAATCGATATCCAAATTAATTCTTACTCGTCACTCAATCATGCATTAATAGTCGTATATATTTAAACCGTCAATTCGTTACCTAATTAATTGACATATAAGTTTCCTTCTTTCATTAATTTACACTTACTTAATGTCTTTAATTAATTTCTTAATTAACTGATTGCATCAATTATAAATTAATATATGTATGTTATCATTTAATTTATTCCCCACGTACATTTCCTTTATTAGAAGATACCCTAATTAATTAATGTTATAAAAGTGACATATTCTCTGGCTAATTGATGCTTCTATGTCTCTTAATTAATTACACTTTTAATCGATCGATGCATTAATTAATCACACTCATTGCTAGCATAAATCTATGTAACCTCTTAATTCTTAAATGCATATATTTGACATTTATTTTCTGTTTTACAATTATGTTAATTCAATTGATTTTATTTAATTATATAAAATACAGGGTGTTATAGTTTCAAAAGAGATTGCACATTGTTTTATAAAAAAGCTTTTGAATGGGTCAAAACCCAATTTCTACTACATCCTACCTTTCAAAGCAATGCCTTCGAAATGGTTTCTTTGTTTTAAAACCTAAGCCGCTTTTCCAATGCTTTCGAAGGGATTGGTTTCGACACCTTCCACTTCTTTTACTTAGGAAATTACTTTTAATAGAGTGCTATCGACTTAGCTGTTTTAAGTCCCTTTGTTCTGTTGAAAGTTAAACTCAAAGGTTTGGAAAGGAATAGTATTGAATGATTTCGAAAGGTTGTTCCATATGTTTTACTTGAACCCAAATGCTTTCAAAAGGTTTGCTTTATATAAAGAACTTAATGCCTTCGAAAGGTTTAAGATAAAGGTATCGAATAGGTGGTTCCCTAATGTTTTCGAAAGGTTTTTAATGTGAGGTTTCCAATGGTTTTGAAAGGCATGTTTAAAGTGTTTTGAAAGAGGATGTCCATGGTTTTATAAAGCTTTCAAAAGAGATGATTTCAATGTTTTCGAAAGGTTTAATGTAAATGGTTTTGAAAGGTATGTTTTGGCTTTCAGCCTAAGATTATAAAGCAAAGTAGTTTACTTGTATCGAAATGGATACTTTCAATGGTTTTAAAGGAGGACTTTCAATGGTTTCGAAAGGGGTACTTTCAAAGGTTTCGAATGTTTTCATCAATAATGTTAAAGTATATGTAACCTGGCAATATGATTTGAGTAAAGAAGAGTATATTTCTTTGTTTAATTATGATTTAAAGGGTTAAGTCAATTCAAAAGAAATGTTTTCAAGTAAAATTTTAAGACTAGATGACCATAAGTAAAATGAATCAGATATTAGAATAGCAGATGGGACTGGTATGGGGTCGCGTCCTATACTTTAGCTAGTAGACTCTAGCTAATATAAGTCCATAATTCTGATGTATAGGGCTTTGTCATAGGTATGAGTAAAATGTTGTTACACACAAATAGGAATATACAGAGTAGAGATAGGTTATTAGTGAGCCTGCAAAACCATTAGGATTAGTTGACCTTGGGAGGAGTAAGTTAGGGACAGACCATCCGAAAGAGTGTCCAATAGATGTTAAACTATTTATTTATTTTGTTTGGCAGGTCCAAGTTAGCCAAATAATAGTATTTAGTCAAATAAAACTATAGTGCTCGGGCAGATAATCCATTTATTACCTGATTTGTACGCATACACGATATTGCTAATATTGTTTTAACCAGTTTGGTTGCAGGATTTTGACTAGCAAAAGATATGGTTTTAAAAGGATATTTGTGAGGGGAAACGCGTTCCGCTAAGAGGCATGATCTATCTTAATATCAGATAACCGAGATGTATAATATTATTCACAACAAGCTTTATGTCTAGCTCGAAGTTTATGTTTTTCCCCTTAAACGAGTGCTCAAAATTGATTTGAGTAGGCTGAGGGTTAAGGATTTTAAGGTTTTAGTTGGTGGACGAATAAAGCTTCAAGAGACGAGCAGGAGGCTGATGCTGGTCATTATAGAGTTGTTATGTTTCTTTTTATTTCCACTATGTTGTATTAAGTCTATTATGACTATTTAGTATTCTGATCAACCAAGTGAGCATCTTCATATGTTACGCTTGGCGTATTTATGTAACAATTATATTTGACCCAACCTGGAAAATGATTGGGACTATGTAATTGAGTATGAAATATGTTTTATGAAATGTAATCAGAAAGGTTGTTTTTGAATCTGCGATTTTGTTGCATATTCATGTGCTTATAATATTATGGATACCATTAACATTATCGTATTTTGTCGCTGGAAGTTAATACAATAGATGACTATAGCATCTGTAGTGCTTAGCTTTGGACTCAAGATAGGGGATTTTGCAACTTGCTATCAGAGCATAGATTTATGAACTATAAATTTAAATGAATTTGAAACATAATCCTAAGGAATTAGAGGAAAGATCAGGGTATGGGATAACGCAATAGTAACATATTTGTATTTATTATAGATAAGTATATGTTATATCTCTAGAATTTGAAGAGTTAACCTTGGTGGGGAAGCACCACAACTAATGAAAATACCAGACCAAATAGGAGGAGGAACCCAGGTCAGGCACAAGCTGGAAATGTGGGTGTCGGAGACCCACAAGTTGACATGAGAGAAATGTATCGGTTCTTTGTAAACATGATGAAAGCGGGAGTTGCTACTAGAATAGTTGGCGGAAGAAATATAGAAGCTCCTATGGTGAATAACTTGCTATTTTGAGTAGAGATTATGCTTGGCTGGGAAGAAAGTTGTTTATTGGTACTGAAGACGCAATCGAAGTGGAGAATTGGTAACTTCATTGCACGTGGATTTTCACTGATCTAGGACTCAATGATGAGCAGAAGAGAAGGCTTGCTTCTAAGAAGTTACAAGGAGCAACGCTGTACTGGTGGAATAGTGTTACAATTAGAGTTAATGAGGAGACTATAACTTGGGCTGAGTTCAAAAGGAGATTTGAGGAGAGATTTATATTAGAGATCACTAAGTCTACTCAACTTAGGAAGTTTGCTGAGTTAGAGTAATGAGACATGACTATGCTGGAGTATGCAAGAAGGTTTGATGAGCTAGCGAGATATAACTATGCTATTGTTGATACTATGATTGAGAGAAATGAGAAGTTCATTAGGAGGTTGAAGCCTGAGCTTACTAAGGCCACATTATCACATATTAGGGATCCATGTGATGTTCTAGTGGAAATGACTTTGAGGCATGAGGAGATGCTTGCTTTTTTGGAATGAAATAAGGAAAAGGAAGTAAAGTGGGGCAGAGTCGGAAAAGGAAGTTTTTCCATAAGAAGGAAGCTCAAAAGGGTGGAGCTTCCAATGAGGGAAAGACGGAAGTTGTTTGCTATAAATATGACAAGAAAGGTTACTTTGCAAATGAATTTCACTCAAGAGATGGAAAGAAGGTGATTGGGAAGAAGAATATTAGATGCTTCAATTGTGATCAAATTAGACATTGCAAGAACTAGTGCAAAGAGCTAGCTAAGGATGGAAAGGGCAAAAAATTTCCATTGGAGCCAGCTACCTCGAGGCCAACAGCCAAGGAAACGGAAAGGATGTGCCGGGTGGTAACATATGATTCTTGGTATTACAGTTGGCGTTCTATTTGATATCGGTGTATCGCATTCTTTTATATCTCATTGTTTGGTCGATAAGCTTAACTTAGAACCCTCATACCAAGTTACTTCCATAAGAGTTGCAAATCCGATAGGAGGTTACATGACTCTTGGGATGAGATGCGACCACCTAGAGTTTAAACTGTTAGGTCATACCTTTATTTGCAGTTTGCATGTGTTGGATTTCGTAGGGTTCAGAATTATTTTGGGTATGGATTGGTTAAGTAAATACGATGCTAGGATATTTGACCATGATAGGAAAATATCACTTACACAACGTAACTGTAGCGATCGGATTATATACTCCGTAGAAAATTCTAGTTTTGAGGTTAATGCTTTGTTAGGTGTTGTGAAGGTAAAAGACGAATTGAATCATGTTTTTGTTGTTAGAAAATTCACAAATGTCTTTGAACCTGTAGTAGGATCGCCGCCGAAACGAGCCATTGAGTTTTGGATAGGTTTGGTACAAGGAGCAGAATTTGTGAGTAGACCACTAAGAAGGATGACACCTACCAAGATAAGGGAGTTAAAGGTGTAGTTGGTGGATTTGGAAAGTAAGAATTTTATCAGACCAAGCAGTTTGCTTTAGGGAGCAGCCGTAGTGTTTTCCAAGAAGCTGGATGGAGCGTTAATATTATGTATAGATTATCATAAGCTGAATGAGAAGACGAAAAAGAATCAATATATGTTGCCTAGAATTTATGATTTTTTTCGATCGATTGAGTGGATCCAAGGTATTTTCTCAACTGGATTTATCAATAGGTTTCCATCAACTTAGAGTAGCAGAGGATTATATTCCTTTGACGGAGTTTAGAACTAGATATAGGTCATATGAATGGTTAGTTATGTCGTTCGGGCTAACTAATGCGCCAGCATTCTTTGTGGATTTGATGAAACGAAATTTCTAAGAGCTCTTAGATAGGTTAATATTGGTGTTCATAGATGATATTTTTGTATGCCCTAAGGATGAATTAGAGCATGAAGTTCATCTTAGAATTGTGCTTGAGGCGTTGAGGCAGAATCAGCTGAAGGAGATGTTTTCGAAGTGCAATTTTTAGAAGAAGAAAGTGAGGTTTCTTGGTCATGTAATCTCCGAGAAAGGATTGTCTGTAGATCCAACTAAGGTTGAAGCAATGAATAATTGGAAGAGACCTGAGTCAGTGATCGAGATAAAGAGTTTTTTGGGGTTGGCTAGATATTATAGGAGGTTCATTAAGGATTTTTCACGGATAGCAACACCGATGACCAAGCTAGCATGAAAAGATATGAAATTTGTTTGAACTGGTAAGTGTGAGGAGGTATTTCAGAAGTCGAAATACTTATTGACTATTGCACCTTAGCTAGTTTTTCTGGAAGGAATCAGGATTTAGTAGTATATACGGATGCTTGCAGAACTGGGTTTGGAGTTTCATTAATGGAAAAAGGTATGGTGATCGCCTATGTATCTCGATGGCTTAGAGCATATGAGGTTAGGTACTTGATGCATGATTTGGAATTAGGTGTAGTAATTTTTTCACTGAAGGTGTGAAAACGTTACCTTTTGGGAGAAAGATTTGAGTTGTAAACGGATCATAAGTCGCTAAAGTATTTATTCTCTCAAAAGGAGGTGAATATGAGACAGCAGAGGTGGTTAAACTTTTTGGATGCTTAAGATTTTGAGTACACACTAGGAAAAGGCAACAAGGTTGTGGATGCACTTAGCAGAAAACATCAGAATGTAGTGTTGGCGTTGATAGCAGAGTGGAAAGATTTAGAAGCGTTGACTACATGCAGGATACAGTGGAGATGTGAAGCTAGACCTAGTAAGGAGACCACTACGTTGTCATGTTTTGAAGTTCAACTGGTGATGATCGAAAACACTAATTTTAAGAAGAAGGAAGATCTAATGGATGGAACAGTGAGCGATGACTAGAAAGATTTCGGTCTTGACCAAAATGGGTGGTTGAGGAAGAAAGGGAGACTATGTGTTCAAAATGTAGCAAACATTAGGATTGAATTTTATAAGAATGCCATCGTTCGTAGTTCACCATCCATCCAAAAGGAACTAAGATGTATCAAGATATGAAGAGAAGTTTCTTCTAGAAAGGTATGAAAAGAGATGTAGGCTTATGGGAAAAGTGAAACAAGTCGGTTGCTTCAGTCTTTAGAAGTTCCAGCATGGAAGTGGGATTCTATCTGATTGGATTTTTTAGGAGGGTTGCCAAGATCTAGTAGAGGAAATGAAAGTATATGGGTCATAGTGGATAGATTGACCAAGATTGCCCATTTCATTCCAGTTAAGTCAACTGGGCCGGCACCTATTTCGTCTAAGTTATTTATGAAGAATATAGTAAGACTTTAAGGAATTCTATTATAGTAAGTAATAGAAATCCCTTATTCACTAGCGAGTTCTGGAAGAGTATACAGAAGATTTTAGGATCCATGCTCAAGATGTGTACTACTTACCATCCACGCGCCGATGGGCAAATGGAAAGAGTTAATAAAGTCTTAGAGTTTGTTAAGAGCTTGTGTGTTAGATTCTTGGGGATCATGGGAAGACCATCGTCACTTAATCGAGTTTTCATATAACAACATTTATCAAACTAGTATAGGGTTGGCACCGTTTGAAGCTTTGTATGGAAAGCCATGCAAATCTCTAGTTTGTTGGTTAGAGACCGGGGATAGGTTGGTTCTTGGTCAAAATTTGGTTAGAGAATCAGCAGAAAAGATTGAGTTGATTCGGGATAGGATGAAGGAAGCTCAGTCTAAGAAGAAAAGTTTTACAGATAGAAGACGAAAAGACTTAGAGTTCTCTATTGGAGATCAAGTTTTTATTAAGGTATCAACAATGAAGGATGTGATTACATTAGGAAAATAAGAAAAGTTGGCACTGAGATTTGTAGGACCATTTCCTATTGTAGAGAGGATTGGGAAATTCGCATATAGAGTAGATTTACGAAGCAATTTAGCAAGGGTCCATGATGTATTTCATGTTTCACATCTGAAGAAGTGTGTTAGTGATCTAGAGTCTACTATAGCACCGACTGTATTAGATGACTTAGTAGCAGAACCAGACTTGACAATAGTTAGAAAACTAGTTCGAACAGTTGCGAGAGATGAGAAAAAGGTTAAGAAGCAAGATAGTCAGATTAGTGAAAATCCAGTGGAGCGACGAGAGAGAGACTGTACTTAGGAGACTGAGAGCAGGAATGCAGACGCTTATCTTGATTTGTTTGATGGTATGTTTTACCTTTATGTTTGATTTGTTGTGTGCCTTATTGTAATTTCGAGGACAAAATTCTTTAAGGAGAGAAGATTGTAACACCCTATATTTTTAGTAGCATTATGTAGGATATTTAATTAGCTAAATCAAACAAAATAGTGTGATGATTATGGGATTGAGATTTGTGATTAATAGGGGTAGCCATGCCATGTAAATGAATAAACTAAAATGATCTAACATGAATTAAAATAGACAAGAGTAATAGGCGAGGGCAAAGTTGGAACAAGAATATTCTTATACCCTAAACTCTTAGGAATTCATTCATACATTCACTTGCAATATCAATCTAAAGTAAAGATTGGCCTTCGTTAGCATGAACAAGAGGAAGAAAAGCTAAAGGAAGAAGACTAATCAAATTAATCCGTTCAAATCTCAAACTCATTAGTCTCAAAGCAAAAGATAAATAATGACTACATCTCATTTTTCTAAAAAAATTCAGTTTTAATGTGAATCTGAAGTATCTTGCATGATTATGCCATGTTTTTGAATGATTAAATGTTTATATATGCTTATTGATGATTTATGCTTGCTCATATAGGTTTTGTCATATGTTTTATTATGAAAACCCTATTTAATGACATCCAAATGCCTTGCGATTTTATATTTAGATCAGAAATGATATTTTAGAGAGAGGTTTCAATTTTCATTATTTTCTAAATTAATGTGGATTTTATATTAATTTCTAGTGAAGAAAATGTTTATTTGGGTTTAAAATTATTTACGTCTAAATAATATAAGTTTTGGGTCTGAAATCATTATAGTTTGGAAAACATATTAAACATGATTTTCTAGAATTTTTGTAGAATTTTACTAATTGTTTTGATAGATATATAAATTTATTTAAGTAATTGGATTTAAATTTTTATATATTTATCAAAGAAGAAGGAGTATTTTGTAAATAAAATAAATTATTTATTTCTGAAATATGGACAACACTTTTACAAAAGAAAATTAGCAACCAATAATATTTTCACAAATAAGGCAGGTTAGTTGAAAAGGTAATCTTTTTAAAGTTAAAATAAGTTTTTACATTCTTTTAGCATGTTTTGCCACTTTCAGCACCAGGGGTTCCGACTTAGTAGCTCCATCATCATCACCCTCGAAACTAATGTGCACGACATCATAGACTTGGTGCACAGTGAATTGGACATAGACGGAAGGTACTGGGTCGAAACTTTGGGTTCCGAAGGGGTCGAAGCGTGCATTTGCTTTTAAATGTAAATGCGCCCGGTTTGCTTTCAAAGGGTATGCTTTCGACTTGGTTGACTTTCGGCTGAGTCAAATGTTTTAAAGGAATGGTTTCATATGGGTTGCTCCTTTTGCTTTAAGTAAATGCTTTCGAAGGAGTCAAATGCTTTCGTAAGGCATACTTTGCTTTTAAAATTTAGCTGTTTCTCTAATGCTTTTGGAAGGTTGGTTTCGACACATGTTTAAAATTGAACCCAAATGCTTTCGAAAAGTTTGAAGTTTATAAAGGTGTTTATGCTTTCGAAAGATTTTAAATTAAATTTTCGATGAGTTGGTTCCCCAATGGTTTCAAAAGGTCTAAAAGGAAAGGTTTTCCAACTATTTCAATTGGCAATGTTTAAAAGTTTTAAGGAAGGATGTCTAAGGCTTTTAAAGCTTTCGAAAGAAAGGTTTTTAAATGGTTTCGAAAGGTTTATATGAATGGTTTCGAAAGGAACGGTTTAGCCTTTCGATCTAGGTTAAAAGAAGGGTTTATTTGGTTTTGGAAGGGTTACTTTTAATGGATTCGAAAGTGGTACTTTTAAAGGTTTAAATGTTTTCATCAACAATGGTTTGAGTAAAGAGTGTGTGTGTGTGTGTGTGTATAACATGGCTAGGTGATTTTAAGTAAGGCATAGAGTATATATTTTCCTTGTTTAAGTTTTATTTGAAGTTTTAAATCAATTTGAGAAGAAAAGGTTTTCAAGGAAAATTTAAGGGACGATTACCCTAAGCAAAATGACTCAGATATTACAATACTAGATGGGACTGGTATAGGGTGGTGCCCTATACATTAGCTATTAGCCCCGGTTAATTTAGCCCAAAATTAAAATGTGTAGGGCTTTGTCACGGTTAAGACTAAAATGACGATTACACATAAAAGGGAATATATATTTGTACACAGATAGGTTATTGGTGAGCATGCAAAACCATTAGGGTTAGGTGACCCTGGGAGAAGATAAGTTAGGGACAGACCATCCAGAAGAGGCGTATCTAGCAGATGTTAGATTATTTTATTCATATTGTCTAGTAGACCCAAGTCAGCCAAAGGTTAGTAGTAGCCAAACAAAACTATAGTGTTCGAACAGATAGTTCATTTGTTACCTGATATCTATGTTTACATGATAATGCTTTACATTTTTAACCAATTTTGGTTGAAGGAAATGATTTGGAAATGACATGTTTTAAAAGGATATTAGTGAGGGTAAACCCATTCTGCTAAGCGGCAAGGTCTCACTTAATATCAAATAACCAAAGATGTATAGTATTATTCACACTAGGCTTTATATCTGACTCGAAGTTTATGTTTTCCCCTTAAACTCCCAGGTGCTCAAAATTGATTTGAGTATACATCAGAGCATAAGTTTATGAAAAAATTTAAGTAAAAACGATTTTTCAAAACATAATCCTGTGGAGTTAGAGATAAGATTAGGGTATGGGATAACGCTATAGTAACATACTTGTATTTTTTATATATAAGTATACGCTATATGTCTATTCTCCATTCTCTCTTAGGTTATTCTTCTATATTTCATAAGGCTTGAATACATATATGGACGCCATAAGTGGAAGAGTGAACCTTGGAGGAAGCACCACCACAAATGGAAATGCTAGACCAAATACCAAGAGAAATAAAGGTCAGGCACAAGCAGGAAATGTTGGTTCTGGAGTCACATAAGTGGACATGGGAGCTATGTATCATTTTTTCATGTATATGATGCAGGCGAGTGTTGCTGCTGGAATGGTTGGAGGAAATGTTGGAGTACGAGTTCAGAAAGCTTCGGTGGTCAACAATTATGCTATCTTGAGCAGAGATTATGCTATGCTTTGAGGTAATCCATTAATTGGAACTGAGGATGCTATTGAGATGGAGAACTGGTTGTTGCATTGTGAGAGAATCTTCATAAATTTGGAGCTCAATGATGGATAGAAGAGGAGGCTTGCTTCGAGATGGCTTCAAGGAGCTTCTTTATCCTAGTGGAATAGATTGACAGCTGGAGTGAATGAAGAGGAGATGACATGGGCTGAGTTTAGGAGAAGGTTCCAGGAGAGATTCATGTCTGTGATGGTGCAGTCTGCTTTGCTTAGAAAGTTTTCCGAGTTGGAGCAGGGGAGATGTCTGCGTTGGAATATTTTAGAAGTTTTAAGGAGTTAGCTAGCTATGGACATGCCACTATGGATACTAAGATGAAGGGAAACGAGAAGATCATAAGGGTTTGAAGCCTGAGTTGGCAAGGGCTACACTACTTCATATTAGGGATCCTTGCGATGTTGTAGTAGAGATGGAGTTGAGGCATGAGGAGATTCATGCTTCTTGGGAGAAGAGTAGGGCAAAGGAGGTCCACGTGGGGCAGAGTCAGAAAAAGGAAGTTCTTTCATAAGAAGTGTGCTCAGAAATGTGGAGTAGCAAAGAAAGGAAAGTTGAGGTTGTTTGCTTTAAGTGCGATGAAAAGAGGCATTTTGCTAATGAGTGTCGTACTAGAAAGGCGAAGGAAGTGATCAGGAAGAAGAATATCAGATGCTTTAATTGCGATCGTATTGGTCATTATAAGAATCAATGCAAAGAGCTTGTTAAGGAGGGAAGGTGCAAGGTATTTGCATTGGAGCCAGCTTACAACAAGACCAACAGTGCAGGAGAAAGGGAAGGTAGTGTTGGGAGGTACGCTTAAGATTCATGGTATCACTGTTATCATTCTATTTGATACTGGTGCATCGCATTCTTTTACATCACATTGTTTGATAGATAAGCTTAACCTAAACCCTCATGCCTTGTTACTTCCTTAAGGGTTGCAAATTCGATATGAGGGTATGCGACATTTGGGATGAAGTGTGACCACCTAGAGTTTGATTCATTAAGTCATTCCTTTTTTTGCAGTTTGCATGTGTTTTACTTTGTAGGGTTTGGAATTATTTTGGGTATGGACTAGTTAAGTAAGTACGATTCTAGAATATTTTGCCACGATCGAAAAATATTGCTTAGACACCCAAACTACAGAGATCGGATTGTATATACCGTAGAAAGCCCTAACTGTGAGGTGAATGCTTTGTTGGGTGTTGTGGAGTTGGTAGATGAGTTAAACCGCGTTTTCATGGTTGGAGAATTTGTGGATGTTTTTGAACCTGTAGTATGATTGCCACCGAAATGAGCCATTGAGTTCGGATAGATTTGGTGCCTGGAGCAGAACCGTTGAGTAGACGGCCAAGTAGGATGACACCTATAGAGATGAAAGAGATGAAGGTGTAGTTAGTATATTTGGAAAGCAAGAGTTTTATTAGGCCAGGTAGTTTACCTTAGGGAGCAGTCGTAGTGTTTGCTAAGAAGCTGGATGGATCATCGAGGTTATATATCGATTATCGTAAGTTGAATGAGAAGACGATAAAGGATCGATATCTATTGCCTAGAATTGATGATTTGTTCGATTATTTGAGTAGAGCCAAGGTATTTTCTCAACTAGATTTAGTAATATGTTCCATCAACTTAGAGTAGCAGAGGATAGTATTCCTTTGACGGAGTTTAAAACTAGATATGGATCATACGAATGGTTAGTTATGTCGTTCGGACTAACTAATGTGTTGGCATTCTTTGTGGATTTGATGAACCAAAATTTCTAAGAGCACTTTGATAGGTTCGTATTGGTGTCCTGATATTTTGATATACTCTAAAGATAAATGGGAGCACGAAGCTCATCTTAGAATTGTGCTTTAGACATTGAGGCAGAATCAACTGAAGGCGAAGTTTTCGAAGTGTTATTTTTAGAAGAAGAAAGTGAGGTTGCTTGGTCATATACAGAGAAAGGGTTTTCTGTAGATCCGACTAAGATTGAAGCTATGAATAACTCGATGAGACCCGAGATGGTGACCGAGATTGAAGCTAGATATTATAGGAGGTTCATCAAGGATTTTTCATGGATAGCGGCACCGATGACCAAGCTAACGTGAAAAGATGTGTAGTTTATTTGAACTGATAAGTGTGAGGAAGCATTCCAGAGACTGAAACACTTATTGACTCATGTACCTGTATTGGTTGTTTTGGAAGGGAATTAGAATTTGGTAGTTTATATAGTTGTGTATGAAACTAGATTAGGAGCTGTGTTCATGCAGAGAAGTAAATCGATAGCCTATGCTTTTAGATGGCTTAGATTGCATAAGGTTAGATATCCCACACATGATTTGGCATTGACTGCAGCGACTTTTGCATTTAAAGTGTGGAAACGTTACCTTCGATAGAGTGGTTTGAGCTTTATATGGATGATAAGTCGTTAAAGTATTTGTTCTCTAAGAAGGATCTGAACATGAGACAACAAAGATGGTTGGAGTTTGTTGGTGCTTATGATTTTGGAATTGAGTACACACTAGTGAAAGGTAATAAGGTTGCAGACATGCTTAGCAGAAGGCATCAGATTGCAGTATTGGCAATGATAGCATAGTGGAAAGATTTGAAGTATTGTTGAGTTGTAGAGTGCAGTGGAGATTTGAAGTTGGATCTAGTGAGGGAACTATAGTGTTACCATGTTTAGAAGATTAACCAGTTATGATCAAAATGGTTGCTTCTAAACAGATGGAGGATGCAGTATTAGCTGAGTGGATCAGGAAGTTAAGGGATGGAACAGAGAGCGATGATTTCAAGGATTTTACCCTTGACCAAGATGGGTAGTTGAGGAAGAAAGGAAGATTATGTGTTCCAACTGTTGGAAACACAAGAAAAGATGTTCTAGAGGAATGTCATCATTCGAAGTTCACAATTCATCTAGGAGGAACTAAAATGTATGAGGACATGGAACGGGGTTTCTTCTAGGAAGTATGAAGAAGGATGTTGGCTTATGGGTGAAGTAGTGTCTAAGCTGCCAATAGGTAAAAGCCAAACATCAGAAAACAAGTGGGTTGCTTTAGCTTTTAGATGTTCCAGTCTGGAAAGGGGATTCTATTTCTATGGATTTTATAGACAGGTTGCCAAGATCAAGTAGAGGAAATGAAAGTATATGGGTCGTAGTGGATGGATTGACCAAGAATGCCAATTTCATTCCATTTAAGTCAACTAGAATGGCACCTGTCTTGGCTATGTTATTTATGAAGAATATAGTTAAAATTCATGGAATTCCTAGTAGTATAGTAAGTAATAGAGATTCCTTATTCACTAGTGAGTTCTAGAAGAGTCTACAGGAGATTTCAGGAACCAAGCTCAAGATGAGTACCGCTTACCATCCACAGACCGATGGGCAAACGAAACAGTTAACAAAGTATTGGAAGATTTGTTAAGAGCTTGTGTGTTAGATTTTGAGGGATCATAGAAAGACCATCTACATTTAGTCGAGTTTTCATATAACAGCACTTATCAGAGTAGTATAGGGATGGCACCATTTGACGCTTTGTATGGAAGGCCATGCGAATATCCAGTCTGTTGGTTTAAGACCGGGGATAGGTTGGTTCTAGGTCTAGATTTGGTTGGAGAAGCTACAGAAAAGATTGAGTTGATTCGAACTAGGATGAAGGAAGCTCGGTCTAGGTAGAAAAATTATGCAAATAGAAAACGAAAAGACGTAGAGTTCTCTGTTGGAGATCATGTTTTTATTAAGTTATCACCAATGAAGGGTGTGATTAGATTCGAAAAATCAGGAAAGTTGGCACCGAGATTTGTTTGACCATTTCCTATTGTAGAGAGGACCGAGATCTCGCATATAGAGTAGAGTTACCAAGAAGTTTGGCTGGAATCCACGATGTGTTTTGTGTTTCTCATCTGACGAAGTGTGTCCGAGATCCGGAGTCTACTATAGCACCGACTGTGTTAGATTACTTAGTAGTAGAACCAGAATTGACTATAGTTAGAAAGCGAGTGTTTGCACCAAAATTGGGTACAACACTCGTCGGAAGTTTTTGAAGAGATAATAAATAAAGAGTGCAAATTAAAACAGAGGATTATCTAACAAAAACTCCAAATAGCATGTAAATAAACACATAGACAAGCAATTTATAGTGGTTCGGCGTATTGCCTACGTCCACTGTGAAGTTTTTATACTTTTATTGACTTTCTTTCGATGATTACAAGTCGGTACAGCAAACAACAGTGAATTACAGTCAGGAATTCGAATTTAACAGCAAGTTTATGATATCAAATGATGGAGATCTCAATCCGGCAGAGTCTGGATGCTTCAGAATCCAAAAAGTCCGTTTTCTGTTGGCCCTGGGGCTTTATTTATAGGCGTAGGCTGCTGATATTTCGCTGAAAACTCGGAAGACCACTTCTGGCGCGTGAGGTGGCCCACACGCACGGTCTCGGGAAGTTTGGGCCCACTTTGGCATCAGTTCGAACTCCATTCAAACCGATCAAGAATTCATCCAATCGAGGTGAAATTTGGCGTGGACATTCTTCAACATGTATGCAAGCTTCTGTGAAAATTTCATGGCATTTGGATCAGTAGATTGGGAGATATGATGGATTCGAAATGGGGTTCATTGCATGGCTGTTTGGTTCGAAACCATGCTTTCGAACCGATGGTTTCGAACCCATCATGGCACGTGTCTTCGTGGCGACATGGAGCGCAAACTTCGAACCAACCCGGTCTTCACTCCGAGTTGACCGCTTCGACTCCATAAATCTCGGCGAATTCGAACCGATGGAAGACACGTCATCATGGTTGGTTGACCCAGTGGATTCGAATGAGGCTACACAGGATGGGTTCGAACTAGGCCTCACAGATGGTTTCGAACGAGGCTCCGTATTTGGGTTCGAACAATGTCTTATGATGGAGTCGAACAAGGATGCTTGTTTGGAGTCGAACAAGGCTTTGTGGTGGGTTCGAAACAGCTACTGTTCGATGGATTCGAGATCCATTGTTATGAACTTGGTAGATTCGAACCTGATGGGTTCGAGGGTGATGGTTTCGAACCTGATGGGTTCGAAGGTGATGGATTCGAACCTGATGGGTTCGAATCTCAGGCCTTTTCTTTCAAGTTGAATTGATCATAATTTGAGCGTATGAACTCGGATTGACTTGACACTTGAGACGTTGATTCCTATGGTCTTTCTTGCCGTGTCCTATCAATTGTGGCTCAATCTGGACTTGGATAAAATTCAGTGATATCCATAGCGAGACGAAGTATGGCCGGTCTCTGAGACGGACCATTCTCCGTTTCTGATCGATCTTTTGGTATCGCGGCTTTGCCAAAAAGCGGGATAACATTTTGCCCCCCAAAGTACGTCTTGTGGGAACATGACGTGCTTTGAACAGTTGCAACTTCTTTGAACCATCATTGCTCTCTCTTTTTTGTTGAAACTCGTATGCTGTATTGTTGTAACCTTGTGTTGACATGATTGATTGCTGTATAATAGTGCTTAGCCGTTGGCTGTTGCATTTGTAACAGGACGAGTGTTTGATCCCTGTAAATGTTTAAAATCGATTGTTAGTTTTGTTTTCTATTGAACTTCGTATCGATTCTCTCCTGAACCGATTTTGAAATTTGAATTGAGACAACGCTTCATGGTTGTTTTGGAAGGTTCCTTCGTATCGATCCTCCCCTGAACCGATGCAGAAGGTTGAAGGAAACGACTCTGCGTTGCGTGATTGTGACATTTCGAACCGATAGGTGCGAGCTCTGATGGATTCGAAGTCAATATCCATATGGGTGGAGCACGCTTATGCAATGGTGGGTTCGAAACTGATCTTCGAATCGATGACTCGGATGGGTACGAAGCTTTCGTTCGCGACAGTGGGCCGTGCGCTTTACACCGATGGAGCCTCAAACGTATGGGTTCGAAAGTAGATTTCGAACTGGTTCTGCATTCTGACCCGTTGTGATCGGTCAAGTTCACCGGAACGCGAATCGACCCGGTCATCTCCAACCCCCCATATAAATAGCAAGGACCTCGGCATTTTTCACTTTTTACCTTTTCACTGATTTTCTGCATCGTCTCGAAGCTTCTTAAGAGGAGGGCACTGTGTTTCGCATTCGAACCATTTGAGATCCAAATCTTCAATAATTCAAACCAATCATCCAAACTAGGTAACTGACTCGAATCTACGCGGCAAAGCTACCTCGAACTCATCACTCCTTCACCGATTGGCCTTTCTTGGGATTTGGTAAACCCAGATCTGGCTTTTGGAGGAATTTCGAATCGATTCAGAGACTCGTGTACGAATCGATGGAGGGGCATCATCATTCTCTTTCAGATTTTGAATCGATCCTTGTGATCTCCCTTGGAGGAGGCGTAGTTCGCACCAAGTTGACCATGGTGTTGAGTCGTATCGGTGCACAACGGCCGATACGAGAAGCAGCCGTTGATTGGTCCGAGGCTTTCAACTTCGCATCGATACGAAATATTCCTTTACAACCGATACGAAAGGTATCGATTCGAACTCGATCGACGTTAAGTTGAGGCTTTCCTGATTGGTACGAACTAATTAATCAAGGATCGATTCGAAGTTATCCCCCACTGATCGATTCGAACTCGACGCCTGACCATCGATTCGAAGCTCGCTCCTTTGGATTGATTCGAAGTGGCACGGTGATGGGTTCGAACAGGTCACTTGTGATCGGTTCGAAACTCCATATAATGGATATCAAAGTTTGATATTTTCTGAGCATAATTCCGACGAGCTTCACTCCTGCATATTTGGACATGTTAAACTGCATACTTGACCACCTTTCGAAGCTCGTCGATGGAACAATAACAACTTTTATTCGAATCAATTTTCCTTATGTGAAGGGTTTTGCGATGACGGTCAGCACAACTGGACTTTGTAGCTTTGTCGTTTGCATGTTTTCTTTAATTCTGCGATATCCATCCAAGTAATGCACAGCACCGCACAACACACATTCATACACTATACACTGGGGAATTCACGGGCCCCTTGTCATCTAATGATGGTTTCTCATGAGTTAGTCAGTTATGGAGCCTTCGAGTTCGCATCAGCAGGAAACCCCACAAGATACTCAGAGTATAGTTCCCCCGAGGTTAGAGGTCCTGGACATTGATCCTGAAATTATCGGCCCAGCGTCGGATGAACTTCCCAACGCGTCATTCATTGCTAATCCATCAGATTCCGTCCCATCTCATATTTTCGAAGATATGCTGGGGAGGATATGCCTAAGGCACGGTTTGTCACTAGACGACGTGTTACTACCGGGGCCAAACGACAGACCACACAATCCGCCGGAGGGGTATACCACATTCAATCGCCATGCGTGCGCGGCTGGGATGCTTCCTCCGTTCAATGAATATATAAGAGAAGTGCTATCTTTTTTGGGAATCGCACCATCCCAACTTCACCCGAACGGGTATGCTTCGGTGAACAGCCTGTTCATCGTCTTTATGGAATATCTTCATAGACCACCGGCCCCGACTAAAATCAGATACTTGTTTAACTTCAAAACTCGAAACGATTACCCATCTTTTACAGTCTTGGAGGTAGTACGAAATTGTCAAGTGGTTACCGGGTCTTGGACTAGGTTAAGCTATTACAGGACGGAATGGTTCTACGTCAGATGTCCTCCGGGCTTCGCCAGGCGATGGTAATTTAGACGTGAGTATAGCTGAGTTACCAAACAATTACAAAGGCGATTGCTGTCGAAGTGCGACTTATATATTTTTCTTCTGTACAGCGATGATCCAGTGCCCCGACGGTGAAAACTTTAAGGAGATAGTATGAGTGCTCCGAGAGATCCCGAGCGTCGACAGGGATATCGACGTGTTATTGACGGATAGGAATCTCCGGGCCTGTGGCTTAATCGAACGATGGCAGAGTATAATATTCGACGGGGTGCAAAGAATTGTTCCGAAAAAACATGCCAAGCACAAGAAGCCCAAAGTCATTGTAGCTGAGGAAGTTGATTCTGAAAGAACTCACACTGACGACGAGCCGTTGTTGGAGCCTACAGACGTGGCTCAAGATGTTGAAGAGCAAAGAAAAGGCAAGGCGGCCGTCGTTACGTCAAATAAGAAGGGGAGATGGAAGTCGGTTGTCATGGCCCGATCCTCCCCCGGAGTTAGAATTTTCGAGATGTCTCCTCCGCGAACCGAAAGTCTTTATGAAGGGCTTACCGACCTTCCAATCCCGGATGACATGTCTTTTCAGCATGACACCGGGTTGGAGGAGTTTCATCGTACTCTTGAATTGAGCGAGCCTCTTATTACTAGCTCAGTCGACACTTCTGGTTGGTCGGGGGAAATGCATATTCATACACATTTCACGACACTACATAGTCCCGAGTCTTAGGTCATCGGTTTCGAGAAACCACTAACTCCGTTCTCCTCTTTGCCTTGTAGGTACCATGTCCAGGCGCGGTTCGATGCTAGGGAGTCTGCGACATGCTCGGAAACCATCGTATCGCGACTCGCGCAGACGGGAAGGAGATAGGGATTATGATCAAGAATACTCCGAATATTCGACCCGTGAAAGATATGACATAGATAGGGGTTATAAGCGTCGATCCCGATCGCGTACTCCTCCTCATCCCAGAGATCCCGTACAACCTCTGGCCCATGTTTCTCGCCCCTCTGAGCCTTCACGTCATACGTCCACTTTCCAATCTTCTAGGCACGAATCTCACCGCTCCAGAAGCGAGGCATCGACCGCCGTAGTTGCGGAACAGCCTCCTGTGGGAATTTCGGTTGAAGGGGCGCTCAGGCTTGCTCAGTTGAAAAAAGACTTCCCAACTATTTGCTTCGACAACTACATTTTTCCCCCACACTTGAAGAGAATTCCTCCGTCGGCGGAGCAGGTGGTGCATGACTATGTGCACCACTTCTATGCTCAGTATAAAGTATGGTTTAAAGCGGCGGAGAAGGCATCGGAGCTGGCCTTTGAGCGTGGGGCCGCCAACGAGAAGTTGCAGGTGGAGTTGGCCCAGAAAATCCGTATTGTCGATGTGCTGAACACCGAGGCCGAATCTTCCAGAAAATCAGAGATGGAAGCCATCAAAAAGGCCGATGAAGCCCAACTTACGATGGATAGAATGAAGCGTGAGCATTACGCCACGGTAGAGGACATGGGCCATCGGAATACTCTGGTCAGTGCCGAGAGGGATGCGGCGCTAAAGGAGCTAAATGAGCTCAAATCCAAATTCGCCGAAATCGCCAAGGACAGGGACGATGCAAACAATGCAGCCCAGGAGGCATGCGAACAGGCTGTGATACTCCGGGCTGAACGGGATGAGGCAGTGGCCAAAGTTCAAGTGGTCGAGGCGGAGATTGAAGAGAGAGTTCAGCAAGCCGAGGCCAGGCTAGAGGCCGACATTGAAGATCTGCTTATCACCTACAATGCCAATGTATTGAAGCACAGAAACTTGGCCTGGCTTCAGGATTATCCAGTGCATCTCCACAGTGCTTGGGAACGATTGGTTGAGGGGGAAGAGGAAGCGCGTCTGGACGAATCGGTCGACCGATTCGAGCTTGAAAATCGGTGGCTAACAGATGAGGAAAAGAAGGTCCTCCATGATGCTATAATCGCTCATGAGAAGGAGATGGTCGGCGGTCGATCTTTGGAGGCCGGAGAAGGGTCAGGCGTTGAGCATCGTGCCACCGCTCTTGAAATCACCGCCCCGCCTCCGTCTGAGCCAGTATCTGCGGTTAGCTAACAGACTGTTCCTGCTTACGACTCAGAGCAACGCGGTTATCATCAATTCGCGAACACGTCTCCGAAGTCGTCCCACCATCAACAAGCCGAACTAAGGAAGGTATTCTGAACAAATTTCAAGTGCATTTTCGCTAGAACTCTCGTTTCGAAGTGATTGTTCTTAACCCCTTCTCTTCTTTATCCAGTGACCAGGACTACCCCGGTGTCTTCGACCCAGGAGCCGAGTCAAGGGCAGAAGGCTATTACTACTGAAACGACTGTCGTGACGACGGCAGCGTCTACCGGAGCGGCGCAGGAAAGCTCTTTGTCTCTTGACGAACAAATGGTGAGCGAGCTACTCGGTCAACAGGGAGACTTCTCTACGGACTTGCCATTTATCATCAGTGAGCTCCCGCCAGCCTCTAGCTCTTTTATGCAGACCGGAGTCGCCCCCAGCCAGGCCCCATCGACTCGAGATGAAGAAATCTTGGCCGAAATCCATGCTGAATTAGAAGCTGAGGGGCAAAGCGGTAGTGTCGGTGGTGACACTATTCCATCTTCCGTTGCGGGTCCGGTCCCTCCTACTTCTCCGGCGGGGAGCCTTCCTTTGGACTCAAGTTCTGAGGAGGACGTAGATATTATGCCCCCGGCCGAAGAGCAGTCACCGGAGAGGAGGTCGTCCAAACGAAGGATTTCCGTTCCTAGTGATTCTGACGATGAACCGCTAATAAGGAAGCCAAGGAAGAAAAAATAGATCGGCCCCTCCAGCAGATATTTTGGTAGATAGGAACTTGTTTTCATTTTTTGTTAGTAGGTCGTGTATAGATGCAGGTTCGGCCCCTGCTAGTAGGCATTCTTTTTTGGAAGAACTTATTTGCGTGTAAGTCCTTGTTTTAAGTTAGTTGAAATAAAATTTAGTTTCTTTGTTTCAACTCTCATTTCTTTTGCGCTTAAGTGTTTGTAGTGCCTTGTTTTCAGTCCGGTGCACTTGTGGTGTTTTTACCATCAAGTGGAGTTCGTTTTTATTTGCCAAGTCTGAGAACCTTGGTCGCAAGTTGTGATCGATGAATAACCGAACTTCGGACATTGTATCACTTTGGTTAGCGATTAACACTTAGCTTTTTTGTCCCCTAGTCTCGGGGCATAACATTTGCGTTTTGGTGGTTGAGTGCGTTTATTGCAAACTTTAAACACATGTCCACATTCTGGGGACTTAAGATAATTTGAGATCGATAATCCGGTTCGCACTCCGGGAACTTGGAAATGATGTTCACATTCCAACTCGCACTCTACGAACTCGGAGTTAGTATTAACATTTTAGTTCGCACTACGGGAACTTTAACTTGGTGTTTGTGCTCCAATTCACACGCCGGGAACTTGGATAAAACATGTATGTTTGGGTTCGCACTTCAGGAACCTGGAATTGATGTTTGTACTCCAACTCGCGCTTCGGGAATCTGGGGTTAGCATGGATGCTTCGGTTCGCGCTTCGGGAACATGTAACTTATGTTTATACTCCAATTCATGCTTTGGGAACTTGGAGTCCGTTCGCACTCTGGAAACGAATTATTGAACGTTCATACTCCAATTCACGCTCTGGGAAGTTGGAGTCCGCTCGCGCTCTGGGAACGAATTATTTAATGTTTATATTCCAATTCGCGCTCTGGGAAGTTGGAGTCCGCTCGCGCTCTGGGAGCGAATTGTTTACTGTTTATACTCCAATTCGCGCTCCGGGAATTTGGAGTCCGCCCGCGTTCTGGGAGCGAATTGTTTAATGTTTATACTCCAATTCACACTCTGGGAAGTTGGAGTCCGCTCGCGCTCTGGGAGCGAATTGTTTAATGTTTATACTCCAATTCGTGCTCCGGGAAGTTGGAGTCCATTCGCACTCTGGGAACGAATTATTGAATGTTTATACTCCAATTCACACTCTGGGAATTTGGAGTTAGAGGAGGGATTGTCGTGTATCAATCCCTGTAAATGTTCATATGGTGTCCTGCCCCCGAGCTCGGGTTTCACTTAGCGAGTGACCGGTCATATCGCAGCCACTCCTTATTTGAATAAATCCCACCGCATGATGGAACTTAGCTCTCCGTGCGTCGTGATATTGTACGTCACACTCAATAAATCACAGCTCTAGCCCGAAGAGATGGCATTTTATTGCTGAAACGAGAAAATATGGCAAAGTCAGTTGCCTTATTACAAATTTAAATCTCGGAATGCTAAAATAAAATGCAAAAGAATAAATTGACAGAAAAAGTAAAGTCTTTCATGTGTAGTAGCGACGGAGACTCTCGTTATTCCAAGCCCTCGGCAAGGTGAGACCGTCAACGGTCGATAATTTGAACGTGCCATCTCCGAGCTTTTGTGAAATCACGTACGGCCCTTCCCAAGTTGGCTTCATGTGCGAAGGAACCGGATAAACTCTTTTGAGCATGAGATCGCCGAGTTCAAAGGTTCGCGGACGGACCTTGGCATTGAATATTCGGGCGACTCGACTCCGATATGCGGCTGCCCTCAAATCAGCCTCTACACGTCTCTCATCCAGTAAATCCAGAGATTGAGCAAGTAATATGGCATTTGTCTTCGGATCATAATACGTCGCACGATGAGAGCGCACTTCCAATTCGACTGGAATAACGGCCTCAGAGCCATATGATAGAGAAAACGGAGTGTGACCAGTTGTAGTTTTGTGAGTTGTTCGATAGGCCCATAACGCCATAGGGAGTTCGTCGACCCACTTGCCTCCGGCCTTTTCTAGTCGCTTCTTCCGAATGGACTTTATAACTTTATTAACAGCTTCGACCTGACCATTTGCTTGAGGGTGTTCCACTGCAGAAAACTTCTTATGTATGCGAAATCGTTGACAGAAATTTTTGAACTCGGTACTGTCGAATTGGGATCCATTATCGGTGATGATAGTATGCGGGAGACCAAATCGGCAGATGATATTGCGCACTACAAAGTTGATCGCTTTCTTTGTTGTAATCGTTGCAAGAGGCTCAGCTTCGGCCCATTTAGTGAAGTAATCAACCACGACGATGGCGTATTTCGCGCCACCTTTGGCCAGAGGCAATGTTCCAATTATATCGATTCCCCATACCGCGAACGGCCAGGGGCTAACATTTGGGTTATTTCGGTAGGTGGGGCTCTAGGAATCCGAGCATGTTTCTGGCATTTGTCACATTTTTTGGCGTAGTCTGATGCATCTTGATTAACGGTAGGCCAGTAATATCCATATCGGAGTACCTTCTTGGCGAGTGCCTGCCCCCTAGTGTGATCGCCACATTCTCCCTCGTGTACATCGTGTAACACTCGCTTGATTTCATCGTGTGCGATACATCGGAGTAGAGGGACAGAGTACCCCCTTCTGTACATAACTCTGTTTTGAATGACAAACCGTGAGGCTTTTCAAAGGACCTGCCTCTTCTCACTCCTGCGCTCAGGCAGTGTCCCATGTTCAATGTAATTTCGATAGGGGGTCATCCACGACTCCCTACTTGTGGTAGCCTCGAATGCATGGCTGACCTCACTTTGATCAATGCTCGGAGAAGGTAGGGTTTCAACGGGAACAAGCCCCAACTGTTGAGCTTCGCCCGTACTTGCCAACTTCGCCAACGAATCGGCCTTCTGATTGTGCTCCCGGGGGATATAGAAAATGGCATAGTAATCGAAACGATCAAGGATTTCCCTGACTCGAGATAAGTAAGCAGCTAGTCTTCGATCCTTAGCTTGATATTCACCTCGGACTTGACATACGATTAATTGGGAGTCACAATAAATCTCTACAGCGACAATTCTCAGGTCGTGGGCCAGCTTCAACCCAGTGAGTAAAGCTTCATATTCAGCCTCATTATTAGTTGCACGGAACTCGAACTTTAGGGCGTAGCATATAGATCGGCCTTCTGGGGTTTCAAGCACTACCCCTGCTCCCGAACACCGTTCATTGGAGGCACCGTCAGTATATAACTTCCGTATGCGTTTAGGAGATTCGCTACTCTCAGGTAATTCCTCGGGTACAGTGAATTTAGCAACGAAATCTGCTAGAACTTGACCATGTATGGCCCTTCTCGGAGTATAGGCAATGTCAAATTGGCTCAATTCGATATTCCATTTTAGTAGCCTACTAGACGTCTCAGGCCGCGTGAGGACCTGTCATAACGGCTGGTCGGTGTACACGGTGATAGGATGAGCCTGAAAATATGGACGGAGCTTTCTCTAGGCAATGAGTAGGCAATATGCCAACTTTTCTAGCTTGGGATAGTTCCTCTCGGCTCGGGTCAACCGTTTACTTACGTAATATACCGGTTTTTGCACTCGGTCTTCCTCCCGGACTAATGCTGCACTGATTGCGCTTTCAGATACCGCTAAGTAAAGATATAATTGCTCGTGATCAACAGGATTCGAAAGAATCCGCGGTGTAGAAAGATGTTGAACCAGTGACTGAAACGCACCTTCACATTCTGCGGTCCATTCGAAGTTTCGTTTCCCTTTTCGGATCAGATCGAAGAAAGGGATGCATTTGTCAGTTGACTTCGAGATGAACCTACTCAATGCTGCGACTTTCCCATTGAGACTCTGGACTTGCTTTATGGTCCTTGGAGTTTGAAGATTCCTGATGGCCCAAATCTTTTCAGGGTTAGCCTCTATCCCTCGGGCGTTGACGATGAACCCAAGGAATTTTCCGAACGCAACTCCAAAATGGCATTTTAGCGGATTGAGCTTCATCCCATATCTCCGGAGGATATCAAACATTGATCCTAAGTCCTTTACGTGATCAACAGAATACCGTGACTTTACTAACATGTCGTCCACATAAACTTCCATGGTCTTCCCGATCTGGTCGGAAAACATCCGGTTAACCAAACGTTGATAGGTTGCGCCGGCATTCTTTAACCCAAAAGGCATGACTTTGTAGCAGTATAGTCCCAGATCAGTCACGAAGCTCGTATGTTCTTGGTCGGGCACATGCATGGGTATTTGATTGTAGCCCGAGTAAGCATCCATAAAGGATAACAACTCGTGTCCGGCGGTTGAATCAACAAGCTGATCGATTCGAGGAAGTGGAAAACTGTCCTTCGGGCAAGCCTTGTTCAAGTCAGAATAATCGATACACGTTCTCCATTTCCCGTTCGGTTTCCGGACAAGTACCGGGTTGGACACCCACTCCGGGTATAAAGCATCTCTAATGAACCCATTTGTTTTTAACTTATCGACCTCCTCCTTAAGGGCGGCAGATCTCTCTGGATCCATACCACGCCTTTTCTGTTTGACCGGGATATACCGCGGGTCAATGTTTAAAGTGTGGCTCGCGATATTCGGCGAGATCCCACACATGTCAGAGTGTGTCCAGGCGAACACGTCAAGATTCGCCCGGAGAAATTCAACCAATTCCTATTGTGCCCCCAGCTCAATTGAGACCCAATTTTTAACATTCTCGAATCATCGCCATCATTATCGATCGGGACATTGATAGTTAGCTCAGCCGGAGAAGCCTGACTCTCTTTAGATTCCTCATTGTTGTCGTTGTCCCTTGGGTCAAGGTCTTTCTGGAATTGGTTGCGGTGCCCGGGCCGAGGCCCAAGCACCAATTGTCAATCATCGGTAGAACGGACGCAGAGAGATTCCTCTACGCCCTTCCCTTTCTCCCTTCCCTGCGCCTCTCGCAGCTCCGCAACATAACAGGCTCTTCCAGCAGCCTGATCTCCATGAATCACACCGATACCACAATCGGTAGGAAATTTCAAAGTCAAACACCATGGGGCGATTGCCGCCCGAAATTCAGCAATGGCCGGTCGGCCCAGAAACGCGTTGTACGGTGAATGTATGTCCAAAACAACAAATTGTAACATGCGTACTCTTCTGCACTCACCGATCCCCAACTCCATGGGTAACTCCACAACCCCCGTGGGTATATTAGCACTTCCATCGAAGCTATGAATCCTGGACCGACAGGGTTTCAAATCTTTGGCTTCCATCTTCATCTGATCGTAAGCTCTCTTGAACAAAATATTGACTGAACTCCCACTATCCACCAGTATCCTCTTCATCCAAGCAGGACCAACCTGGGCGGATATAACAAGCGGGTCAATAGTCGGGGCTTCGACCTTATCTGCATCGCGGTTCCGGAACACGATGTCATCCGTCATCGTCTTTTGTTGTTTGGCCGGAGCCCCTTCGTCATAACTACTGCAGCATTCGAAGTCCATATGCCTAACTGAGCTAGCATATGACTCCATCTCTTTCAAACTCTTATCCACTGGATGGGGACCACCACTGACGGTGTTTATCACTAGCCTTCCGCCCGTTCGGGCGGGTTCTTCCTGCCTTGGCTGATTTGACTGATCGTTCTGGTTTGACGGACCCGCACCGCCAGACTGCGGCGCCCGTACAAACTGGTCCAACTTCCTTTCCCTGGTTAACTTCTCAATTAAATCCTGCAAGTGTCTGCATTCATTGGTATTGTGGCCGTAACTGTCGTGAAATCTACAAAACTTGCCCGTTTGAATCTGTCTCTCCGACGACGGCTTTGGAGTAGGCTTCTTGTATTGCATGGCGTTACAAGTTTGTAGATATACGTTCTCCAATGATGTATTCAGCGGAGTATAATTGTCGAACATATGGTCCCTACGCCTTGGCCCACGGTTTTGATCCCGCTTCCTGCTCTGATTCCCATTATTCTTCGGTTGTAATTTCTTGTTCTGGATATTTAATTGCATTTTCCCAGAACTCTCTCCCGATTGTTTAACGGCCACATTACTTTGAATCCCCTCTCCACTGGGTCCTGTGTCGTCCTGTTTCCTAGACTGCTTCGCGTCCTCACGCCTCAAGAACTGGGCGGCTTTGGAGTAGAAGTGATCCAACGACGCAGGAGGTTTTCCTGCCAACCAATTTCCAAAATCCGAATCAGGGTCAATCCCTTTCATCAATGCCATCAGAATCGAGTTATCATTGGGGTTGGTGATTTCCACACAGGCCTTATGGAATCTCTCCAAATAGTGTCTAAGAGTTTCTCCTGGAGCTTGGGTAACACTAGACAAAGTGTTGACGTCCTTAGGCCTGGCAACATGCATGCGGAACTGTTCCACGAATTTCCTGGCCAGCTGATTGAACGAAGAGATAGAACAGGGTAGCAATCGCGTGAACCACATCGTAGCAATGCCCTCCAAAGAGATAGGAAAGCTCCTACACTTGACCGCATCGTCTGCTCTAGCGGCGCTCATGGACCATTCATACTTCAATATGTGTTGATTGGGGTCCGAGTTTCCCTCGTACATCGGTAACGTGGGCATCCTAAATCACCGAGGGGGTTCGGCATACAGAATCTCGTCTGTGAATGGGGTGTGACTCCGGGAGATTCCCCAGTCGTCGTTAGTAAACCCCTGACTTTCACGGATCATCTGCCTGATCATTTCCGGAAGATCCGTTACAACTGCGTTCTGGGCATGTCGAGCCATGGTGTGGTCGGGTTCCACAATGCGGGACTGGACCGGATGCTGTCGACGGTCCGGATCTCGCCTCCTTGGTTCGACATCTTCTGGTACATACGGCTCGGGAGTTTGCCGTCGTCGGTGGTGGTTCTGATCCGACAGGGTATGGTTGTCAACCCCTGGCTCCGTAGCAATGGTTGCAGGACGGTTGCCGGTAGTGTGTTGAGGGACAGTGCCTCCCCGGGAGGAAGGCCCTGTATGGAAGCTAGCAGATGGGCCGACTCGCAGTTGTCCGACCGTCAATGCCGGAAGGTCTCCGGTAGCCTGTGCGTAATTCCCATCCATTCGGGGTCGTGAAGGTCGGTGATGATAATCGGTGGAAGCCGAACTCTCCGTGGAAGACTGGGATGCGTAATCCCTCCTAGACCGCCTACGCTTATGACTGTGCAGCTGGCGGGTTAATTCAGCGTTAGCGCGTAGTTGCTCCGTCAACTGCTGCCGACTTTGGGTCAGCTCCTGGAGCAACGTTTGAAACTCTTGCCTCGTTACCGGTCCGGATGACTCCGAAGGCCCGGCGACGTCCTGAGTAGATGGTAGCTGTGCGGGATCTGGCCTATCCCGGCCTTCCTGGTTACCAAGGTTAGAGGTGGTTCTAGTACTCACCATTGTGAATAGTAAGATTCTTTCCTAGACTTTTATCAAGTCTGAATAGGACGGAAGGAATCTGAGCTTGAGATTCAGATCTTTCTCTTAGATTTATGCAATCCGATATTGATGACAGATCCGAGGAGCGGGAGAAAATCTGGGTTTTCTCAGTGAAAGCACCAAAGTGTTTGCACCAAAATTGGGCACAACACTCGTCGGAAGTTTTTGAAGAGATAATAAATGAAGAGTGCAAATTAAAACAGAGGATTATCTAACAAAAACTCCAAATAGCATGTAAATAAACGCATAGACAAGCAATTTATAGTGGTTCGACGTATTGCCTACGTCCACTGTGAAGTTTTATACTTTTATTGACTTTCTTTCGATGATTACAAGTTGGTACAGCAAACAACAGTGAATTACAGTCAGGAATTCGAATTTAACAGCAAGTTTATGATATCAAATGATGGAGATCTCAATCCGGCAGAGTCTGGATGCTTCAGAATCCAAAAAGTCTGTTTTCTGTTGGCCCTGGGGCTCTATTAATAGGCGTAGGCTGCTGATATTTCGCTGAAACTCGGAAGACCACTTCTGGCACGTGAGGGGGCCCACACGCACGGTCTCGGGAAGTTTGGGCCCACTTTGGCATCGGTTCGAACTCCATTCGAACCGATCAAGAATTCATCCAATCGAGGTGAAATTTGGCGTGGACATTCTTCAACATGTATGCAAGCTTCTGTGAAAATTTCATGGCATTTGGATCAGTAGATTGGGAGATATGATGGATTCGAAATGGGGTTCATTGCATGGCTGTTTGGTTCGAAACCATGCTTTCGAACCGATGGTTTCGAACCCATCATGGCACGTGTCTTCGTGGCGACGTGGAGCGCAAACTTCGAACCAACCCGGTCTTCACTCCGAGTTGACCGCTTCGACTCCATAAATCTCGGCGAATTTGAACCGATGGAAGACACGTCATCATGGTTGGTTGACCCAGTGGATTCGAATGAGGCTACACAGGATGGGTTCGAACTTGGCCTCACGGATGGTTTCGAACGAGGCTCCGTATTTGGGTTCGAACAACGTCTTATGATGGAGTCGAACAAGGATGCTTGTTTGGAGTCGAACAAGGCTTTGTGGTGGGTTCGAAACAGCTACTCTTCGATGGATTCAAGGTCCATTGTTATGAACTTGGTAGATTCGAACCTGATGGGTTCGAGGGTGATGGTTTCGAACCTGATGGGTTCGAAGGTGATGGATTCGAACCTGATGGGTTCGAATCTCAAGCCTTTTCTTTCAAGTTGAATTGATCATAATTTGAGCGTATGAACTCGGATTGACTTGAAACTTGAGACGTTGATTCCTATGGTCTTTCTTGCCGTGTCCTATCAATTGTGGCTCAATCTGGACTTAGACAAAATTCAGTGATATCCATAGCGAGACGAAGTATGGCCGGTCTCTGAGACGAACCGTTCTCCGTTTCTGATCGATCTTTTGGTATCGCGGCTTTGCCAAAAAGCGGGTTAACAGCGAGTTCAGATAGTTGCGAGAGAAGAGAAGAGGTTAAGAAACAAGACAATCAGATTAGTGAAAGTTGAGTGGAGCGACTATGAGAGAGACTGCACTTGGGAGAATAGGAGCAGGATTAGAGACGCTTATCCTGATTTTTTTGATGGTATGTTTTACCTTTATGTTTGATTTGTTGTGTATCGTATCGTAATTTCGAGTATGAAATTCGTTAAGGAAGGGAGATGTAACACCCCATATTTTTAGTAATATTATTTAGGATATTTAATTAGCTAAATTAAACAAAATAATGTGATGATTATGGGATTGAGATTTGTGATTAATAGGGGTAGCCATGTCATGTTAATGATAAACTTAAATGAGAAAACATGAATCAAAATAGGCAAGGGTAATAGGTAAGGGCAAAAGTTGGAATAAGGATATTCTTATCCCTAAACCTTAGGAATCATTCATACGTTCATTTGAAATATCAAATTAAAGAAGAGGTCGTCCACCATTATCAAGAACAGGAGGAAGAAAACCTAAAGGAAGAAGATTAATCAACTTAATCCATTAAAATCTCAAACTCCTTAATCTCAAAGCTAAGGTGAATAATGACTACATCTCATTTTTGTAAAAAAATTCGATTTTAAGATGAATCTGAAGTATCTTGCATGATTATGCCATGTTTTTTAATGATTAAATGTTTATATATGTTTGTTGATAATTTATGCTTGTTCATATAGATTTTATGATATCTTTTAATGTGAAAACCTGACATTCAAATGCCTTGCAATTTTAAGTTTAGTTCAAAAATGATATTTTAGAGAATGGTTTCAATTTTCATAATTTTCTGAATTAATGTGGATTTTATATTAATTTTCTAGTGATGAAAATGTTTATTTGGGTTTAACATTATTTACGGCTAAATAATATAAGTTTAAATTTTTACATGTTGGAAAACATATTAAAGATGATTTTCTGAAATTTTTGTAGAATTTTCCTAAGTGTTTTGATAGATATATAAAATTATTTAAGGTATGAGACTTTAGTTTTTACATATTTATAAAAGGAGAAGGGGTATTTTGTTAATAAAATAAATTGTTTGTTTCTGAAATACTGGCAGCACTTTTAGAAAAGAAAATTAGCAACCAACAATATTTTGACAAACAAGGCAGGTTAGTTGAAAAGAAATTCTTTTTAAGGTTAAAATCCGTTTTTACTTGCCTTTAGTATGTTTCGCCGCTTTCAGCGCCAGGTGTTCTGACTTAGTAGCTATGCCATCATCACCTTCGAAACCAATGCGCGCGGCATCAAAGACTTGGTGCGCAGCGAATTGGACATAGGCGGAATGTGCTGGGTTGAAGCTATGGGTTTCGAAGGAGTTGAAGCATGTTTTTTCTTTTAAATATAAACACGCCTGCTTTGCTTTCGAAAGTTATGCTTTCAACTTGGTTGGCTTTCGGCTGAGTTAAAAAATTTAAAGGAATGGTTTGGTATGGTTTGCGCCTTTTATTTTGAGTAAATACTTTCGAAGGGGTCGAAACCCCTAACTGTCGTTTTTCTACCTTTCGAAGTAGTGCTTTCGGAAGGCATATGCTTCTCCAACACTTTCAGAAGGTTGGTTCGACACCAACACTTCTTTACTTAGGAATAGCTTTCGAGAGAGTGCTTTCGACTTAAGTGTTTTATGACCCTTTTGCTCTGTTGAAGGAGAGCCCATAGGTTTGAAAGTAATTTGTTTTTAACAGTTTCTAAAGGAGTTTCCGCATGTTTAAAGTTGAGCCCAAATGCTTTTGAATGGGTTGAAGTCTATAAAGGTGTTTATGCTTTCGAAAGGTTTTAAAAGAAGGTTTCAAAGGGGTGGTTCCCTAATGGTTTCGAAAGGTCAGAAAAGAAAGGTTTTCCAACTATTTCGAAAGGAAATGTTTAAAGGTTTTAAAGAAGGTTCTCTAAGGCTTTTAAAGCTTTCGAAGGAAAGGTTTTTAAATGGTTTCAAAAGGTTTATATGAATAGTTATAAAAGGAATGTTTTGGCCTTTCGGCCTAGGTTAGGAAGAAGGATTTACTCAGTTTTGAAAGTGGGTACTTTCAATGGATTCAAAAGGGGTACTTTCAACGGTTTAAATGTTTTCATCAACAAAGGTTTGAGTAAAGTACATATATAACATGGAAAGGTGATTTTGAGTAAAGAATAGAGTATATATTTTCTTTGCTTAAGTTTGATTTAAAGGTTTAAATAAATTTGAAAAGAAAAGGTTTTCAAGGAAAATTTAAGGGAAGATTACCCTAAGTAAAATGACTCAAATAATAGAATACCAAAGGGAACTGGCATACGGTCACGCCCTATACATTAGCTATTAGCCCCAGCTAATTTACTCCAAAGTTCTAGTGTGGAGGGCTTTGCACAGGTAAGACTAAAATGACGATGATACACAGTAGGGAATATATATTTGTATACATATAAGTTATTGGTGAGCCCACAAAACCATTAGGATCAGGTGACCCTAGGAGAAGATAAGTTAGAGACAGACCATCTAAAAGAGAAGTATCTAGTAAGTGTTAGATTATTTTATTCATATTGTCTGGTAGGCCCGAGTCGGTCAAAGGTTAGAAGTTAGCCAAACAAAACTGTAGTGTTTGAACAGATAGTTCATTTGGTATTTGATATGTATTTTTACATGATAATGCTTTACAGTTTTAACCAGCATTGGTTGTAGAAAATGATTTGCAAAAGATTTGTTTTAAAATGATATTAGTGGGGGAAAACATGTTCCGCTAAGCGGCGTGGTCTCACTTAATATCAAATAACCGAGATATATAGTATTATTCACACCATGCATTATGTTTGACTCGAAATTTATGTTTTCCCCTTAAACTCTCGGGTGCTCAAAATTTATTTGAGTAGGCTAAGGGTTGAGGATTTAAAGGTTTTTTTGCAGGTTAGCAAATAAAGCTTCTGAAGACGAGAAGAAGGCGGATGGATAGCTATTTAGGAGTTGTTTTATTTTGTTTGATTTTGTTGTGTTGTATTTAAGCCAATTATGTCTATGGAGTACTCTGGTCAACCAAGGGGGCATCTTTATATGTCGCTCTTAGCGTATTTTGTAATAATTATATTTTATCTAAACTTGGGAAATGATTATGGGATCATGTAATAGAATATGAAACATGTTTTGTGAAATGTACTCAAAAAATTTGTTTTGTGACATTTGTGATTTTGTTTCATATTCATGTGCTTTTGATATTATGGATACCATTAACATTACCTTATTTGGTCACCGGAAGTTAATAATATGGTTGACTAAAACGTCTGTAGTGCTTAGCTTCGGAGATGTTACAACGAACTTATGGGAGGAGTTTAAAATTGTGTTTACTCACTTGTTTATTTTTGTTTATTTTGTTAAATAAAAATTAGAATTGATAACAGTGCAAGTTATCAATTTTGGATCCTTTCTTGCTTTGGAAAGCAAGTGTTTTAAAGTAAAATTAAGTATAAAAGTGATTTTGGGCTTATAGTAATGATTTTTAGCAATGTTTGTTTTTAACTCGTTAAATTATACTTTCGAAAAGCAATAATATCTTTAAAGGGAATTCTAAAGATAACGATTAAGCGTGAAATGTTTTGGGTTTATAATATACGAATTTGGTTACTTATGGAAAGTAAGTAGTCCTATACTTGGCACTAAAAGCCCATGAGTAGATTAATCATCTACCTGAAAGATCTAAAACAAAAGCGTCTAGGCAAAGCTAGAAGCAACCAGTGCCCTGACTTAGCTGACTTTGTTTTGGGTGAGGGATAGAGTAAGTAGATAATATGGAAACATGATAAGTGTAGGAGATTTGATTTCCATAAATGATCTTTATAATTATGATGGTAGAAAAAACATTCGCATTTGTTGTAGGCTACTATTTTTGAACCTTTCCAAACATGGTTTTGGAAATATGAAATCCCTCCTCATATTTGTGAATATACTTATACCATTGTATAAGTATATGGAAAAGTTTTTTATGTACGGAAAGCGAAGTAATTGGTGAATATACTTATACCATTGAAATAAGTATATGAATCCGTTTGGAGCATCGAAAGGAGTATAAATAAGCAGTGAAATAATAGAATACTAGTATATATCTTTATAAGGAGAAATGTATGTGTGTGTATACAAGTTCAAAAATGAAGTTTTAATTAATAAAGAGTGTTAATCAATAAATAAGAGTTTAACTAATAAAAGGGGTTCAACTAATAAATGATTTATTAATTAAATAAAAAGGGGATTAAAAGTCATTTATGTGACTTGATCGAGCTATGTGTGCTTAATCATGCTCGGTTTCCAAATGAAACTAAATCTCTGATTTGATTGTTTGTCTATTTGATAGTTAAATAACCGACTATATAATCTTAGCCAGTTTTGACTTTAGATGTACATATGAGCTTCGCTTGTTCATATGGTTTGAGATCCCTAGGTAGAACTAATTCCAGTGAATCATCTCTAGCTTTAAGGGATATATCGGAGATCCCATTGGGACTCTTATATAGTCTGTTACTTTTGAAAGAACCGAGATTGAGTCAACCGAAAAATATCGTTGTCGGTTCGGAGAGATCGAGATATGATATATTATCCAAAAACCACTTTGAAACGGCATAAGCATTCGAATTAAAGACATCTTAGAGATGATGGAATTGAAAATGGAGTTCTTTAAAGTGCAATGGTTTCTTAAAACTAATCTTAAGGGTGATTCCAAATGGATGTAGTAAAAGTAGTGCCTTCAGTTTGTTCATATCCTGAACAAGTTGTATGGATGAATTCTGTCTTTGCATTATTGCCTGGAGAGCAGTGTTAGCATTTCAAGTGGGATTTGCTAAAATAGTAAACCGTAGCCTTAAGCCTCAAAAACCGAGAATGACTAAAATCAGAGGAGATGCAGCAGGGCTATGTGGGTCTCAGCCATTAAGGCATGCCATCACGCTTCTAGATATATATGTGTGTGTGTGTAGATTTGGTTGTGTATGAGAACTCTCGAAGAAAAGATTGCAAAGCAACCAAGGTGATGACATATTCGGTGCTATCTAGGAAGGGTTAGGCCGGTTCTATGTAGTAGGGGTCCAAGATGTTCTTGTTGACCCAGTTACAGTTATTGAAAGGTGCACTACAACGGACGGTACTCTAGTAGCCTAATCATTGATGGAGTCCATTCTATAATAAGCGCTATACAGATTTAGTTATGCCCAACTATGCTGGAACTTGAGATGCAAGCATTCCAGCTATATTCATATTTACTTTAAATCCTAGACATTATGATAATATCAATGGCTTTTTTACACAAAAGTTTTTCTTATCGTAAAGGAAAAACCCGTTCATGTTTATGTGCGGCGTGGTTTTACAAGGTACCTTTAATTCAAAAGGTTTTTATTACATTAAAATCCATTTGAGGTGTGTTTCTCATGCTGATTTACCAGACTGATTCAGACATTATTTTCTCACAATGATCGAGTCAGACGAAGCATATTTATGGATTCAGTTATGGATGCTTTGGAGCTTCATGGGATGATTTGGATGCCTCCAAGACATGTTCATGTATATTTTATGTCCCACTATATTTATTGGTTGTATTTACCAGCATTTGTGAGGATGGTTGAGATAACTATCCAGAATGATGATAGATAGTCACTCTGGTTGACGTATGTATACTATAGTTTTTATTTTGTAAGGATTTGTTGTATATTATATAACTTGTCATGATGTGAGATTTTTTTTCTGTCTTTTCTTTTTTCCCTTAAAAGTATTTCTTTCCATCACTTGGATGCTCGGCACGTAAATACCGTGGATGTATTAGTGTCAACTTTTGAGGGTCGAAAAGGTGGGTTGTTACAACTACGAAATCTATAAATAATAATCTAGAAAGGTGATGAAAATACCCTAATGGGTGCATCCCGCATAGCCTTGTGGCATATCTCTTGTTTTAGTCATTCCCAGAAGATGAGGCTAGAGGCTACATTTTACCATTTTAGTAGCTTCCTCTTGGAATGCTAACACTGCCCTTTATGCAACAATGCAAAGCCAGCATTTATCCGTACAAGTTGTTTAGGATATGAACAAACCGAAGGCAATACTATTACTACATCCACTTTGGAATCACGCTCAGGATTAGTAGCAAGTAGCCTTGTGTGATAACCCAGATTTTTGGACATTTGTCAATTGGTAATTAACAAGATTTAACTTATTAAAATACTGATTTGTAAGTTGAAAAAATGAAATTCTGATAAAAATATATATATATCTAGATGTATATAAATGGATTTGAAAACTATAATAGATGTTTAATTATAAATCTCTGGAAATGATGTTTAAAATTTTAAATGTGTTCATATACAGGTATATAAGTGTGTGTGTGTGTGTGTGTGTGTGTGTGTGTGTTTTGTGAATAGAAAGCATTGATTTGAATAAAATGTATTAGATTTTCAAAAGGATATTTAAAGTTAAAATTCTATATTTTCAAAACATTAATGATAAATCTTTATATATAGTTATTATTTGAAATAGTAATAACTTAAGTAAAGATTAATATTTTAAGTTTAAAATAAGATTTAATAAAACGGTTTAATACCCTTTATTTTATACTTTAAATAAAGATAGTTTGTATTTATATAAAAATATACATAATACATAAATTAATATAAAAACATAAGAGAAAGTAAAATAAAGAGTTGGACATTTGTAGCTTTTGTTTAACATGCAATTAACAAGTGGCACTTGTTCTTTTAATTGAAGAGAAAAAAAATATGTAAATAAGTTTATATTGTTTTTCTTTGAATTATATACATACAAATAAAAAGAAAGTTTAAAAAATAAATATATATAATATAAATGAATATAAATACATGCATTAGGACATTTGTAAACTATAATAGCATGCAAAATTACAAGTGTCAAAATCCTTGTTTAAATGGTTTTCTTCATTCTCAAAATTATATAAAAGAAATGTTAGAGAAGCAAGGTTGTACAAACATCTCTACTCTTTCTATTTTCATTTATCTTTCATCTTTTAAAAAATCCTGAGAAGCCAAACTTAAAAGAAATCAAAAATAAACAACTTCAGGTTCAAGCTGTGTTAAAGCAAGCAAGTAAGATTCAAAATCAACTCAAGTATTTCAAAGATCAACAATCAAATTAGCATATTTAGATAAACATTCAAGTTACAGTTCAAAGTAAAGTCCTCTTCCTCTGTTTTTAATTTATAGGTGAGTAAACTTCCTTTATAAAAATTAATCAGTACTATATCTTGAAGCATGCTTGAAGTAAAGATTGTAGAAATGATTGCATGTATGAATATTTTGTTGCATGTATAAAAATAAAATGGAATATATGTGCATGTCTGAGAGTATGTATATACATACTTCTATTGTATCACAAGCTTAACAACACTCAAAGAAAAATTTATATCTCATTATATAAACAGTTTCATGTTATGATCTTTAAATGAAATTTGTTTGTTTTTACCTAATTCAACTGTTAAAAATATTATAAAAAGTATAAATAGCAAGAACATCACTGGAAGATGAGAAGAGCAGAGAAGATCAAACAATGTCAAGAAATTAGTTGTCTAAATCTTGGATCGTGCTTATATTAACTGATTCGTAATTAAGAACTAGGATTTTTAAAAGTAAAATAAAAATTTCTAAGTTTGTAAATCGTGAGAATTTTTGGGTTGAACAGAATGGAGTATTTACTCGATTTCTGGCGATCGACGTAAGGTGGAGGGTCGGGGTTTTGGCTGGAGCAAGCTTGGAAGTCGTGGCACTTAGGAAAAATAGCCGACGATTTTCTGGATCGCCGTTGTGGCGCGGTGGGGTAGATTTAGGGTTTAATTTGTTTTATGGTTCGAGGTTGTATACTGGGCAATCTCGTCGTCGTGGTGACATCGAGATAGACCGGAGGTGGAGGGAAGGAAAGACGGAGGTCAGGCGAAGGTCCAGGCATGATGTAAGGTCTTTGGTGGACGGAGATGGCGATGCATGGTGGGTCTTGGTGATGGGTTCTGGTGCCTACAGTTGTTCGCTCGCACGATTTTGAATTCCGATGTGATCGGTTGTCCTGGGTGGTCGAGTCTTTTGAGTGGAACGTTGGCAGCATGTTGGTGATCGGAATGTTGCTCGGAGAGGTTTAGGGACGGCGTGCACGTGCACGATTTCTTCCGTGTACATTCGTTACTAAGTGGTTTTGAGGCTCGGGAGATTTAGGTTCTAGCTCGAAGTTGTTCTCGTGTTTTATCAAGAGAGGAAAGTGAGGGTTTGGATCGAGTAATGGCTCGGGAATTTCGGGCTTTAGCTCGAGTTTCTATATTGCTATGGAAGTAAATTTTATAAACAAATGTTTTAACCAAATTTTCATGTAAATACTAACCAAATTTTAAAAAGTAAAAGGAAATGTTAACAAGTTTTCAAAGCAAATGAAAATGAACAAGTTTCTTTCAAAAGTAAAGCATTTATCAAGTTTTCAAACAAGTTCCAAAATTTAGATTTATAAGGACAAACGTGTTTTGAATTTAAGTCGATTTGGTTTGAATAAATATATATTAGTGGATTATTTAATTAATTCCTAAGTGATTTCAAAAAAATAAAATGATGAATTTAACTAAGTAATTAAGACAAGTGTATTGAATTTTAATTAATCAAAAAGGGTTTTAAGTGATTTTGTATTCGAGACATTTAATTTCAACTAAATGATAATTAAGTAATTAATTAAGATAAATGGTTTATCTTAGATTAATCAAGGACTTAAGTAATTAAGGGTTAATTAATTAGCTTAAGTAATTAAGGAAAATTAATTAAAGTAATTAAGGATAATTAATTAAGGTGGATAATTATAGGATGATTAATTAATCTCATTAGTTAATTAAAATAGTAATAAATGGTTTTAAATTAATTAAGGTTAATTAAGCAGGATTTAAGGGTAATTAATTTAATTTAATTGGTAATTAAATTAAATTAACAAGGAATTGAATGACTATTTAGTCTTGCTTATAAGTGATAAACTATAATCGAATGCCTTGGATTATTTAATATCTCTGGTATGTGATTTGTGATGTTATGTGATATGATATATTTGGGTTGAACTGTGATAATATGGATTATCTATCTATAATGGAACCGTTATGTGAATATGTTACTCTGAATATAAATTGAGTTGTATTTACTTAAACGACTTGGATTAAAGATGACATTGGAGTCGAAGAGACCGGGGTCGGGTATCAGCAAGTACCCGAAACCACTTCGATTAGTAGCTACAATAATTCTTCATAAATTTTGGTTGTAGAATCAAACAGGCTAGAATAAAATAAATGAAGCAACATGGCATTGAAACTAAGTAATGATACTTAGATATTATTTGTGAAATAAGTGTTAGCCTAAAACAAGATAAGAACTCGTAGTGAGGTACGAGTTAACCTGGTTTGCAAATAAGTTTTATAACTCAGCATTTCTCAAGTTATATGGTTTACTCATGCTGGTTTCCAGCCTGACTCGGGTGTTACTTTAATGTAATGCTCGGGTCAGACTGAATATTACAGATTTTTGGGTTAGAAGGTTCTGGAGCTCAGGTGGCGAGCAGGATGGCAGGAACGTATGGAGTATATTTCATTGTGTATTTGTGTTTGTATTGATAGTAGTTAGGGACAATTTGTTACAACTGTCCAATTTATTTGTGAATGATTGTACTCTGATATATTTTATATAAATTGACAATTACAGCTTTTCTTGTATAAATGCTGCTATTTGTATATTATATTTTGATTCGCTGTGAATCTGAAATTCTTTGCTGTGGTTTTCTGTTCTTCTTCTACCTCTTTTCTTCTTTACCCTAACAATCTGAGATTTCGACGTTCGATTGCTCGGCATTTCTACAGTGAACGTATTAGTGTCGAATTCTCGAGGTCGAAAATTTCGGGACGTTGCACCTTGCACTTTAGGTAATTTTGTCTTCGATTCCATCATCTAAGACGTCATCAATTCGAATGCTTATGACAGTTCGAAGTGGTTTTCGGATAATATTTGCAATCAAGTCTCTTCGAACCGACAACGATAGTTTTAAAAACAACCAAACATTTGTTAGTCGATTATTTAACTATCAAATGAACAAACAATTCAACTAGAGATTTAACAAAGAATGGTTAAGCGCAAACAACCGCTAAGCCTCTTTAATTAATCTTTTCATTAATTAAAATCACTTTGTAAATACTTGTATCAAAATACTTTTATAAAGATTTATTCACAAGTCTCATATACTCTTTTCAATACTTGAAAGTATTTGATCTCAATTATATAAGCATATTCGAAAAATATTTCTATTTCAAACTTAGGAAAAACTTTCCATATACCTATATCAACTGTATAAGTATATTCACAAAAGCTACATTTCCAATACTTAGAAAGTGTACCCGTACACTTATCTCAATGGTATAAGTATACTCAGAAATCCTAGGAAAGATTTCATTTCCAAACCATACTCATTTGGGTTAAACTAAATGTCATTTAAACGTGGATAATAAAAATAAACCCAAAACACTTCTCTTTTGGAAAAAGTAAATAGATCGTTTAGAAATTGGACTAAATATACTTACAAATAGATCGTTTAGAAATTGGACTAAATATACTTACCACCACTTCCTGATTTCGAACAGTGCTACCCCTCGGTTAACAATAAAATCCAACAAGTTAGTAAAACTATCCTTGCCTCAATACATATTCTTAATTCTCAACACAGAGATGTGTTTCCATATCTCAAAATTTGGTGTTAAGTATGAAAAGAACATTTCCCATACCACCGTAAGTTCAAATGATAGTTTATGGAAATCGGGTCTCGTTCTTCTTATAAAATGCCTTTGTAAAATCCTAATGTTTACAAACTCCTTTTATAAAACATTATTTTAAATTACAAAATTCATTTTTTAATATCCAAACACAACTATAAACCTCCTTTACAAATCTCTAGATTTATTTAATATACTCCTTTATAAACATCCCTTCTTAGTCTTTATAAAACTTCTTTTATAAAATAATCATTTATACAACTCATTTGACAGATTCCCAAATTTATTGCAAATCTTCTTTATAAAACTCTAGATTTATTTATAAAACACCTTTTATAAATTCTGAAATATAATTACAAATCTCCTTTATTAAATAAACTCCAAATATAAAAAAAAATCCAAACAAAAAACAAACCTCCAAATATAATTATAAATCCCATATACTTTCCTTAACACGACCATCTCATATATTACAGTAAATTCATAACTGTGATATATTTCTCCAATTTATCAAATGATAATTTTTTTCCTTTTAAAATACCATTTATAAACATTTCCTTTTAATTATAAAATACAACTTATAAATCTCTTCTCCATTTATAAAATAGCTTTATGAATTTTTTCATTTATTCTAACATTTTCATATAAAATTTTCATAAATATTTATGTAACGACCCGTAAATTCAGTGGATTTAATTTGGTTAAATTAATAAGTTTTGTAATTAAATTTAATAGAAAGAAAAAAACTTCATAAACAAATATTTAAAATGAACACTAAAATAAAATATATAAATGGTGACTTAAAACCTATTTACTAGCAATTTGAATAAATTTCTATAAATGAAATGGCGTAAGAAATATACCGGGATATAAAATTCATTTAAAGGGAATTTATTTAATATGTTAATGTAGATTAAGAAAATATTGGAATAGACGCTAAATTTAAATATAGCAACGGTAATTTAGACCTATTTTTAGAAATTAGAATTTAATTCAAATGAATTTAAGTAGTGAAACGATTTTTACTTGTTTATGAATTGAATATGAGAAATTAAAGAAAAGTATTAAAGTGATTTAATGTAATAAAACATTGTTAACGGTAAGTGGGGATAAAGTTTAGAAATTATGTTCATGCAAGTAATAATCTATAAACTTGAATGAACATTTCAATTTGATAAATTATTTTAATGATGTGTCTTAGTATAAATGAAATAATAGGTTAATTTATGAAATAAAATATATTTAATATAACATACACTTAAGTGTAAACTTTAGGGTAAAATAACAACTATTATAGATTTCCTAATAAATTGGTCAATGAATTTATTGGAATCAAAGTTCATTTAAATGGTAAGTAATTATAATGTTGTTATTAAAAATAAAGCGTTACTTTACAGTTTATTTTATAGTAACGGGAGTGTGAAGGTAAATTAATAAAAGTGTAAATTTAGTAGTAATTGGTGGATTGGGAATAATAACACATAAGTGTGATTCGAGGTAAACAATAACAAGTATTTTAGGATACTTATTTATCTAGCCTGTTAATTTAAAATGGGAAAATTGCGATAAGACTAAATTTAATTATTTGTTGGTTAATGTGATTTTGTTAATATTGGAAATTTATATGGAATGAAACATGCATTATAGGGAATGTATTATAAAATTCAAGGTTAGTAAGAGAGTATAATATTGTAAAGTGGTAATTAAGAAATAATGGACCTAGTAAAGATGGTAATCCAAATTGTAATGAATCTAAATTTAACGTTGGATAATGTAAAATAGTTAATACGAATAAATGTGAAATTGGGAGTATCAGTGTATTGAAACGCAAACAAATGTTAATATGTTAGAATAATGATTGTTGAATGATAAGAATGGGAATCAACACTTATTTCTTTATTGGAATTTAAATTACAGTAATATGATTCATTGAAATTAAAATGAAAATTTAATATTTAAATATTTGCATAAATGGATAGGTAGATGAAATCTAAGTAAATAAATGTAAACAATCCTGAACCAATGTAAATTTCATCCTTTTGATAACGATGAATTAACTAATAGGATGAAAGGTGAATTTAATAAAAATTTATTGGAAATTTTATTCATAATTTTGAATTTAAGGAAATGGAGGATTTATATAATGAAATTTATAAATTAATCTTCGTTGAATTTACATTTAAATTTGTTAAAGCATTTTTAAATGGTTGAGAAAGATAAAAGGGATAAAATAGACAAATTTTAGAATTAGAATTCAAAATTCGGTTTAATCAATTAATGGTAAATTTATTTAATTAATATAAAAATAGCCATTTTGGCATCTGACTCGGATTTCGACGAAACAAGTTTCATCGGATCCGTAACAGTGAATTATTGTAAGGTTTCAAGTTTCGTAGCGATCGGACTTGTCGTTTGATCGTACGAACGCGAAACGCCTGGAAATCGGTTTAATCGAAATGAATTTGAAATCAATTTGGAAATATTGATTTCAGCATAACTTCTTCATACGATCGAATTTGGATGTGAAACTTTTTCCATCGCGTTCAGAATATTTTTAAACACCTATTTTGATATATGCGTTTACCAAATTTCGTTGCGGGGTCAGAACGGGCTTTTTGGGCCACGTTAGCGTTAACACGTATATCCAACCCGATCCATCTATTCAAATTTTTAACCTACCTATATAAACCCAATTATAAACCCTAGCCTCCATCTGTTCTCATTTGCTGTATGTTCATTTCCTCAACTCTTTCTCTTCCTCAATGGATGCAAAATCTTAGATTCAAACACAATTGCAAGATCAAATCAAAAGCTGAAAATTCAAACTCCTCTAAAAATTTCAAAAAAATTTTGTTACGGAGCTCTCCAAAAGCGTAATATCCTGGTAAAATTTGTTTTTTGATTTGAGACCCGGTTTATCAAGAAATTGGTGAATAATTCGTGGCCGTTCATCTCGCGACGATCAAGTTAGTCTGATCGTCAAATCGACGATACGGGGGCATGGAGAGTGATGCGCATGGCACATCGGTGTGGTTCGTTCGTAATGTTGACGGCTTGATTGAGCGCTAAAGTTCGATTAAGGTTAGAAACCCATAGGCGGCGGCTGTCATATCGTGAGCATGGTGATGGGGGAGGGCGCCGCAGTGGTCGTGGGGGTGTGGATTTCGGGGCACGCTTCGAGGGGAGGCCGGTGGTGACGTGCCCTAGGCGGCGGTTCGCACGATCGAGCGCGTGAAGGGCCGGTTCGTGAGTGCGTGCGTTGATTTCTGGAAATTGCGTGCTGTAGCTTGTTTAGGGGGGAGGTGACGTGGCATAGGAGTGGTGAGTGTTGTTTATTTTTGTTTTATATAATTTTAATTTTCGCGTTTGACTCAAGTAATTTTCACATACGATATCTGTTTCACGCGCAATTTTTTTTGTTAGGATCGTATTGAAATTCCGAACTTGATGACGCTAGTTTGAACAAATTCTGAGACTGTCAAAAATTTGGGTTTAAATTGAATTTAAATTCAATGTAAATTCAAAAGGTGAGTGTTTTAACCCACTCACAACTTCTAAAATTTCTTATGTTTGTTAAATTGATTTTAGATATGAGTAGAATTTATTTATGACTGTTGGCATGTTTTATTCATTATCTCAGATAAATCGCATTTATTTAAATTAACTGTGAATTAATTTTATTATTGCATAAAAATTTGACAGTTAAAATTTATTTATTTGCATATAAACTGCTAGTTAAACAGTTATTAAATTTATTATTGAATATAAACTGTTAGTTAATACCTGTATGTAAAATTCATTTAAAGGGAATTTATTTAATATGTTAATGTAGATTAAGAAAATATTGGAATAGACGCTAAATTTAAATATAGCAACGGTAATTTAAACCTATTTATAGAAATTAGAATTTAATTCAAATGAATTTAAGTAGTGAAATGATTTTTACCTGTTTATGAATTGAATATGAGAAATTAAAGAAAAGTATTAAATTGATTTAATGTAATAAAACATTGTTAACGGTAAATGGGGGTAAAATTTAGAAATTATGTTGATGCAAGTAATAATCTAAAAACTTGAATGAACATTTCAATTTGATAAATTATTTTAATGATATGTCTTAGTATAAATGAAATAATAGGTTAATTTATGAAATAAAATATATTGAATATAACATACACTTAAATGTAAACTTTAGGGTAAAATAACAACTATTATAGATTTCCTAATAAATTGGTCAATGAAATTATTGGAATCAAAGTTCATTTAAATGGTAAGTAATTATAATGTTGTTATTAAAAATAAAGCATTACTTTACAGTTTATTTTATAGTAACGGGAGTGTGAAGGTAAATTAATAAAAGTGTAAATTTAGTAGTAATTGGTGGATTGGGAATAATAACACATAAGTGTGATTCGAGGTAAACAGTAACAAGTATTTTAGGATACCTATTTATCTAGCCTGTTAATTTAAAATGGGAAAATTGCGATAAGACTAAATTTAATTATTTGTTGGTTAATGTGATTTTGTTAATATTGGAAATTTATATGGAATGAAACATGCATTATAGGGAATGTATTATAAAATTCAAGGTTAGTAAGAGAGTATAATTTGTAAAGTGGTAATTAAGAAATAATGGACCTAGTAAAGATGGTAATCCAAATTGTAATGAATCTAAATTTAACGTTGGATAATGTAAAATAGTTAATACGAATAAATGTGAAATTGGAAGTATTAGTGTATTGTAACGCAAACAAATGTTAATATGTTAGAATAATGATTGTTGAATGATAAGAATGGGAATCAACACTTATTTCTTTGTTGGAATTTAAATTACAGTAATATGATTTATTGAAATTAAAATGAAAATTTAATATTTAAATATTTGCATAAATGGATAGGTAGATGAAATCTAAGTAAATAAATGTAAACAATCGTGAACCAATGTAAATTTTATCCTTTTGATAACGATGAAGTAACTAATAGGATGAAAGGTGAATTTAATAAAAATTTATTGGAAATTTTATTCATAATTTTGAATTTAAGGAAATGGAGGATTTATATATTGAAATTTATAAATTAATCTTCGCTGAATTTACATTTAAATTTGTTAAAGCATTTTTAAATGTTTGAGAAAGATAGAAGGGATAAAATTGACAAATTTTAGAATTAGAATTCAAAATTCGGTTTAATCAATTAATTGTAAATTTATTTAATTAATATAAAAATAGCCATTTTGGCATCTGACTTGGATTTCGACGAAACAAGTTTCATCGGATCCGTAACAGTGAATTATTGCAATGTTTCAAGTTTCGTAGCGATCGGACTTGTTGTTTGATCGCACGAACGCGAAACGCCTTGAAATCGGTTTAATTTAAATGAATTTGAAATCAATTTAGAAATATTTATTTCAGCGTAACTTCTTCATACGATCGAATTTGGATGTGAAACTTTTTCCATCGCGTTCAGAATATTTTTAAACACCTATTTTGATATGTGGGTTTACCAAATTTCGTTCCGGGGTCAGAACGGGCTTTTTGGCCACGTTAGCGTTAACACGTATATCCAACCCGATCCATCTATTCAAATTTCTAACCTACCTATATAAACCCAATTATAAACCCTAGCCTCCATCTATTCTCATTTGTTGTACATTCATTTCCTCAACTCTTTCTCTTCCTCAATGGATGCAAAATCTTAGATCCAAACACAATTGCAAGATCAAATCAAAAGCTGAAAATTCAAACTCCTCTAAAAAATTCAAAAAAAATTATATTACGGAGCTCTCGAAAAGCGTAATATCCTGCTAAAATTTGTTTTCTGATTTGAGACCCGGTTTATCCAGAAATTGGTGAATAATTCATGGTCGTTCATCTCGCGATGATCAAGTTCGTCTGATCATCAAATCGACGATGCGGGGGTATGGAGAGTGATGAGCATGGCACATCGGTGTGGTTCGTTCGTAATGTTGACGGCTTGATTGAGCGCTAAAGTTCGATTAGGGTTAGAAACCCATAGGCGGCGGCTGTCAGATCGCGAGCATGGTGATGGGGGAGGGCGCCGCAGTGGTCGTGGGGGTGTGGATTTCGACGCGCGCTTCGAGGGGAGGCCGGTGGTGGCGTGCCCTAGGTGGCGGTTCGCACGATCGAGCGCGTGAAGGGCCGGTTCGTGAGTGCGTGCGTTGATTTCTGGAAATTGCGTGCTGTAGCTTGCTTGGGGGGGGAGGTGACGTGGCATAGGAGTGGTGAGTGTTGTTTATTTTTGTTTTATATAAATTTAATTTTCACGTTTAACTCAAGTAATTTTCACATACGATATTTGTTTCACGCGCAATTTTTTTTGTTAGGATCGTATTGAAATTCCGAACTTGATGACGCTGGTTTGAACAAATTCTGAGACTGTCAAAAATTTGGGTTTAAATTGAATTTAAATTCAATGTAAATTCAAAAGGTGAGTGTTTTAACCCACTCACAACTTCTAAAATTTCTTATGTTTGTTAAATTGATTTTAGATATGAGTAGAAATTTATTTATGACTGTTGGCATGTTTTATTCATTATCTCAGTTAAATCGCATTTATTTAAATTAACTGTGAATTAATTTTATTATTGCATAAAAATTTGACAGTTAAAATTTATTTATTTGCATATAAACTGCTAGTTAAACAGTTGTTAAATTTATTATTGAATATAAACTGTTAGTTAATACCTGTATTTATTACCTGTTATATTTTATATGCTCTATATTGATGTTTGTTTAAATTAGATGATGATTTGTAATAAATGGTTGACGATTGATATTTGGATGAATGAATGTTTATTTATATTAACTACAAGTTGTTATGCATTTCATTTCATTCGGGATTGCGGTTTGAAATGATATACAACCGCATTTTTATTATTAAATTGCGGATTGAAATGATAAATATCCGTATCACTTGACCATAGGGTAGAAAATTATATACAGGCACCGCGGTATATATATATAATTATTTTTTTGAAAGGATTTTATGGTTTTGGATAGGATACGGTTTAATAAATATTAATTTTTGACCTTATATAAAATCTTATTTTATGTACATATATGGTTGAATTATTGAATTTAAGCTGTGTATAAATTTGTTAAATAAAATAAATAAGATGAATAATGGAGTTTGATTATTTATATTGTATGGTTAAGTACATGTTAAGATATTGAGAATATATAGAGTTTTTAATGTTTTAAATCAATTTATATTGGGAATTAAGTTGAAAATTCATTTGGAATCGAGCTTAATTAAGAATTTAACTTCATAAGTTGATGTAGAATTTATTAACTTGAAATTTTAAAAGGTATGATATTTATAACTGAAATTTTATTCAAGATGGATTAAATGAATATTTCTAGTATAAATAAATTGGAGGAAATTTTGATAGTTAAAAGTAATTTGAGTTTTAGTTAAAATGATTTAGGATTTATTATGCCAATATTTCAAAATAAATAATAGGACTTTAAATTGTTGAATAGAAATTTCCAACCTTAGTTCCAATTGTTTAATATTCAAAGTTTGAAATATATTCAAACTGAAGTGGTTTATTGAAACTGAAAGCGATTTTAAATTTATGGATTTTGACTTAATCTTAAATGAAATAAATGGTAAGTCGCGAAAATTATTTTATTTTATAAAGTAATATAAAATCAACTATTTTATTATACATACTGTTGAATATCCAAAACCATTCAAGTTTTAGAAGTTATGGTTTTAAAGCTATGAATTTCGAAGTATTATGTTTTGAAAGTTATAATCCAAATGTTTGGTTTCCAGATATTATAAATTTTAAGTTGTATGATTTTGGAAAAGAAATATATTTGGAATAAAAATGATATTATTGATTTGGGTTTTATAAAAATAATATCGAAATGAGTTGTTTTCGAAATGGGAATGATATCGTATTTATGGGTTTCGAAATGGATAATTATTTTCTAGTTTTAAAGTATAAACTATTTTAAAGACCGCGGTGTTATAATAACGTTTGGTTGTTGAAGAAACCGGGATCGGAAGTTGTCATACTCTCTGCCAACCCCGAAAACCACTTTAACAACCGTGTACGCGGTGGAGATTCCAGAATGAAGTAGGATGGTGGTGGCGTTTCCTTTAAGATAAATACGTGGACCCGACTCCCGTGAGTTGGCATAAGGTGGCTAAAACAGGAGCGATCGATGGGTTACTAAGGTAGCACCTTTGATCGGACACATCCCTTCGATATTATACTTTGACTTTTGGATTGATTCGGTGGCCACTTTTTGTTTTTATTTGGGGGTGTGGCTCGAGGTGGGCGGTAGCTGCGCGCTATGCGTTACCATCGACCCAGAAGCGTAATTGGTATATCTACCCTGGCATTGCCTAGTTGTGCCGTGTCACCTACCTTATCGCGCCTTGTACGAGTTTCTATTTGTGTCGTACCTATGGAGTATCCTCTGGTAGCCTCCCGATCAGGAGGTATTACGGTACTGTATAGACTATTGGCATTATTTGTGTTAAGGGCTATATGGGTAACCCCTTAACGCTATTAAAAAGTAAGTTTATTTTACAATTAGACACTATTATAATAGCGAAATATACTACATAGTAAATAGTTTAACGGATCCTTAAGAGATGTGAATCCCGAGCATCTTTTGAGTTACTGCACTCATATGTATCCCTGTTGATTTAACTTACATAAGATCTTTTAGTTCCGACTTGAGTGTTTTGTCTTTTCAATTCGCTCGGGTCAGTTCGAGCATTTCAGGATTTGAAGACTTTATTCTGGAGGACGAAGACGAAGATTGTAGTATCACTATCTACTATATTATTCCACTACACTATTTAATTCCGCTGCATTGATATTTATCGGTATGTGAACTCTGATATTTATTGTGCAAAGAAGAATCAAATGTTTTGTAAACAGTTTTATGAACTGTATATTTATTATTATATTTTATCCTTCCGCTGTGAGATTCTGTTTAGTTTTCTCTTCTCTGTTTTTCTTATTTACCCCATAACAATCCGCCCTTCCGTACTCTTTGAATTGGCATGTGTGTCGATTTAAAGCGTGTGAAAAGGCGGGACGTTACAATTTATTTGAAATATTTCTATCTTCCTATAAAAATCACTTTAAAATAAAGATATACCCTTTTATATCCTTGAAAAAAAATATTCATTGTAATGAGTGATTTTCAATGGAAATAGATACTTACCCAAATAATCTTAAAACATTTACATACAAAGACACACACAATAGAAAAGAATAAAAAAAATGAAGTAAAATAGAGAAGTAAGAAAATTTACTTTGGAATAAATTATCAAAGAAAAATCCAAAAGGTCAAACGAAAAATCATTTTTCGAATCAGAAACCATTTCCAAATCAAACGATAATTAATAGTATTTTTCAAAATATTATATTAAGGTCAATACTAACTATAGCACTTAACCAATGTTATTACTACCTTTTTCTCTAGAACATTCAATTTTTAACATATGTTGTTGTCACATCCAATATGGCCAAACTATCAAATTTCAACAGTTGACAATCTATATGATAGTTATATGACTGGAATATAATCAACAATAATATAATTGGAAATTAAAAATCACAATGTCAAGAAATAGGAATTTCTCTACAAGTTTTCATTGTATTTCATTTTAAATATCATTCGTCTTTCAAAAGCGAATATTTTAACCAAACCAACCAATAATTCAATCAAACACAAAAGGTAAATTTTTATCTATTATACATCATACTGATTATCCAAAAATGTGAGTTTAACGCACCAAAATTCCAGTTAACGCCGAAGCATTCCGGTTTTGAATTAAAATCCAACTTTCAATTTTAGCCTAAAACTCAATTAGCTCCAAATTCCACCAAACCAATTCAATCGCATTGATATCGCCATTACATGCGCAACGTAAAAGATCTCGTCTCGATTGGACCATGCATGGGAAGGAAATTGATTTTATAAGTTTTTCATTTGTAAACTTATAACTAACTCCACTAACTACAATTAAATTACTTAACTACAAACTTAAACCCTTCTTCTCCAAAACACTTCCCACCTAAATCCAATAACCTACGCCACTAGCCGAACTTCATCCCTCCAATGCTCCTTCTTTGGTGCATGAAAATATGCAACGCTTTTACCATCTACTTTCTCTCCCCGAGCTCCACCTTCCCAATGCCGCCACTCCAAGCTCGCATGGTCCAGCCGAAACACAACCCAAACCCTACCCATTTGACCTAATATGTCGCAACTCATCACTATGGACCACACACCCCCAAACTCGGATTGCATAATCTCCTTTCCACCATAAACTTCATACTACACTTCGAATTTGCCAACGTCGACCACAAGCCTTAAAAGCCCTAACCTTAGTTCAAGCTCTCTACTATGCAACACTATTGAGCTCCACAAAATGATGCCCTACCCATCACAATGCATATAAATGCACAGGTCTACTCACAACGAACTGAAAGGTCAATGTTTTAGGATTTATAGTGGAGTAAATCTTGAGTATCAATTTTTGAAAGATGATTTTTTTTGTTTGTTTTATTTTTCTTTCTATCCGTTGGTTTACAGGAACACACGAAAAGGAAATGAGGGAGGAAAAAGAAAGATTGAGATATTAATTTGTCTAAGTGTTGGGATATATTTAATTTACAATTTTGGACATTTCGCAGCACAAAATTTCGTTCGTGTACGAACTACGAGCGATAAAACAAAAATACGATCATGCATAAAATCATGATACGATCCCAAAACAATAATAATATACAATGATTATCTTATTTTATAAAATCACAAAAATACCATCTTTGCTAAAATATTGTCAAACAATAATATAAATATTTTTCAAACTGAAAATATGAAAAAATCAAATAAATTAAATTAAAAATACGTCAATAAAAATGATTCGTTATATTAATAATTTATTTTCCTATCATTTATTAACCTTGAATCAAATATTAATATTTAGATAAATTAAATATTCCCATTTAAAATATTAAAAAATTTGAGTCGTTACATACTCCCCCTAAAAGAATTTCTCCCGAAAATCCCCAAAAGAAGAAAAATGTCTTCAACCCTTAAACTTTTCAAAATCAGTTACTAAATTAAGTTATTAAAGTATTAAATTCTCAAATGTTACAGAAAATTTTGACAGCACCTACTTTGCGCGGCTCTATCCAGAAAACTACAAGTTGTCATAGCGGGCGCAAATCAACAAAAGAAAACAATAGCCTAAAAGCGGCCTTCCATATATGGGGCATAAAATCACCAACAATAACATAAATGTATACCTATTAGTCGAGCCATCAAATTTTAATCATGAAACCAAAGTAGCAAGCAAGTATTTGCTTTCATGAACCTGTATCTCACTTACGAATGATAGCCAACATATAAATTCCATTTTCAAATTTCAAAAGCATATAATTAATTTAAAGATATTCTGTCCGTACATAGTATCAATTTCGATCGCTTACTTGATCACATAAATCTCACTTCCATACTGGTATCGCTCAATCAACCACTTTGGTGCCGATCCCAATCTGATTCCTTGACTAGAAACATCTGTTGTTCTTGCATAGCTATATACTATGATAGTAAACTTCAAAATTATAACAAAAATCCATATCAAGTGTTCGCTATCAAGAATCGAGGGGAAAATCCTAACTCGGACTAGTGTAAATCACCATAAAATCGTATATTTGAATCTAAATCTAGAATAGTTATATGAATGAAATGATCTATGTACAACCTATGTATTTATACCATTTGTTTCTTCACTATACCAATTCATTTTTATTTTCAAATCGCATACATTTTACACCAATAATATATTACCTTCAATACTAAATTACATATGAACCATTTCAGAAAATAATTACTTACGTTTATAAATATTTTCTAAAACACTACTTATGTTTATTAATCACTTTAAAACTTAAGTTCATATTTATATAACACTATTCTACACTTTAAAAGTGTGTGTGTGTGTGTGTATATATATTTCAGATTTTCTTTACTTAACGAGAATGTTCCACAAATGTAAGACTTTTTAACTTATTATATTCTCAAATTTATAAGTTATAAAATTTATTTTATTATATTTCCACTAAAATGCATAGTTTCAATTTCTGTATCAATTCAAAAAGTTTCGACTGTCCAAAATCGTCAAAAATTCCATTTCATTTCAATAAATGAAAATTACCTAAAAACAAATCATAATGGGATGCATAAATCTAACTATCCTGATGCATAGGATACATGGATCCATATAGTACTTTAACTGAAAAATTCAAAATTAATCACCTGGGTTTTATTTCAAATCATTTTGAAATAATAATATACATATCTCCTTTTTATCCCAAATCATACTTCCAAAATTTTAAAACAAAATTTAATTTAGCAAACTAATTCCAAAGTAAACTACTATGGTAGCAATCCATCATTTAGAAACTCAAAAATGAACGCAGATGATGTTATAGTCATCAGCGGAATTATTTTCTAATGAAAAAAGTGAGTTTGATTCTTTCTATCATTTGTAAATCGTTTAAAAATATTTCTATTTGTAAATACATTCGAAGTAATACTATTATTATTTTCTCAAAGATATTGAAAACAATTTTAAAAACATCTGGACTTAAAGTCTCAAATTCTCAGTTTAAATTCTTTTGTTATAAACAATACTTTATAACCCACATTTTATAAATTCACATTTTTAAATAAAAACATATGTTTATCCTTGTTTTAGATTATAATAAGCAACTTTTGTTAAAATTTTAACTCAACATTATTGTCAAACGCCTTGTAGCGAAATCGTGGAATAGAGTTCATAAAGTATTCGTATTTAATTCAACCAAACCATCAATGCTTATAAGCTGGATGAGCAAAACTAATCAAACAATAAATGATAATATATTATCATTTCTTAACGAATAAGTGCGCCATAGATAACTGTATCGATTTCCATAAATTATTCTTTTATTTTAAAAAATATAATCTAGGTAAAATTATTTTGTTTACCCATTTCAAAAGAACACTTTGTCGGTTTTCCTTATTCTAGTGTTTTGAAACCCCTATCAATACAAATGTTCCTTATGCAGTATTCAGAATTATGCCCCTCAACCGATAAATCAACACAATATAAAACATTTTTATAGCACTAAGAAATATGCTCTCATATATATATACACTCAAACTCATTATATGGTATTACTAACCCTATCTTTAATTAGCCTACCCTACCCAAGCCTAGGTGTTTGCTAAACCTAAGTTCCGATACCACTTGTAACAACCTGCCTTTTAAACCCTAAAAAATTTAACACTAATACATCCATGATATTCACATGTCGAGCATCCAAGTGCTGAAAAGACATATGGTTGGGGAAAAGAGAGAAAAGATAGAATAGAATACCACATCATGACGAGTAATATATAAAATACAACAGATCTTTACAAAAGAAAAACTTAGTATGATACATAAATCAGAGTTAACTAAGCAATCATCAGCCTGGACAGTTATAAAACTTGTTCTCACAATTTTTAATAAATAGAACTAACAAATGCAACGAAAAGTAAAATATATGTGGGTACGTCTTAGAGGCATCCAGCTTGTCTCCTAAAGCTCCAAAGTATCTAAGCTAAATCTGGAAAACATGCTCGGGTTGACCCGAGCATTATAAGAAATAACGTCCGGATCAGTGTAGTATAACAGCGTGAGAAACACACTTCAAATGGATTTTAAAGTTATGAAAACCTTTCAAAATAAAGGTATCTCATATGACCACGTCGCACATAAACATGAATGAGTTTTTACCTCACGATAATCAAAATATTTTACAAAAAATCCAGTGATATTATAATAATATTTAGGGTTTAAAAATTATGAATATAGTTGGAATGCCTGCATCTCACGTTCCAGCATAATCAGGCACAACTAAGTCTATATGGTGTTTATTTGAGAATGGATTCCATCAATGACAAAGCTACTGGGGTACCACTTGTCATAGTACACCTCTAGATAAAATGTATCAAGGGCCTCACTTGGACCCCTTGCATAGCAAGACTGGCCTATCCCTTACAGGATAGTACCAAATATTTCATCAACCTAGTTGCTTTGCAGCCTTTTCTAGAGATCTCTCATATAGAACCAAATCCATAGATAATAATCTATAAAGATGATGACAATACTCTAACGGTTGTGACCCACATAGCCTTGTAGCATATCCCATATTTTAGTCATTCCAAATTGGCGAGGCAAGAGGCTATGTCTTAATTTTTTAGCAAATCCCAGTTGGAATGCTAACACTACCATCTAGGCAACTATGTAATGCCAGCTTTCATCCATATAAGTTGTTCAGGATAAGAACAAACCGAAGGCGCTACTTCTACTACATCATTTTAGATTCACCCCAGGATTAGTAGCAAGATGCCCTTACACTTTGAAGAACTCCATCTTTAATTCCATCGTTATCAAGATGTCTTTAATTCGAATATTATACTAGTTTGATGTGCTTTTTGGATAATGTGTCTAATCCCAGTTTCCCCTAATTGATAATGATAGTTTTAAAGGCAGGCCAATAGTTGATAATCGGTATTTAACTATCAAATAAATAAATAAACAATTCAACCAGAGATTTTTCCAAGCATGGTTAAGCATAAGCAACCACTAAGCCTCTTTAATAAATCTTTTTATTAATTAAAACCACTTTGTAAATACTTGTATCAAAATACTTTTACAAAGATATATTCACAAGTCTCCTCTAATCATTTCAACACTTGAAAATAGTTTATATACTTATCTCAACTATATAAGTATATTCACAAAATATTCCACTTTCGAAACTTAGGAAAATTTTCCATATACTTGTATCAACTGTATAACATATTCACAAAACTCTACATTTCTAATACTTAGAAAATGTACTCATATATGTTTGAACCAAAAATGACACAAACAAAGAGAGTAGAGATTGAATGAAGAAAGTAAATGAAAACAGAAGAAATAAAATAGAAAACAAGCACATACAAATTTACAGTGGTTTGGCAATCTTGGCTTACGTCTACTTGAATGATTTTATTGTTTTTGCACTCGATTTTGTGATTACAAGTAGGAGGGATCGGTAGGTATTCCAGAGTACATTGGAGTTTGTAAGTAGCAGCAACGTAAAGCTTTATAGAATGAAGCATGCCTCATGTATTTATAGGGGTAGATGATCAAATATCTTGCTGATATTTCTCCTACAGAACCTCACCGCGAAGACCAAGTCTCCCAAAAAGTCTATGCTCCAAATTCACGAAGGAAGGGTTCGGTACTAATCCCTATAGGGGGATCAATACCGAACCCTAAATACTTTTGGCATGGGATTAGCGACTTCTTCTATTGGTTCTCTTGATGTTAGCTTCATGTTTCCAAAGTTATTTTGCATAGTTCCCTAGATGTTTTTTAGTCCAATTGATCGATATGCGGAAGGCTGAATTGCTGCTTTAGGCCGTATATGGAGATTGTCAATATGACGCATAAGAAATTTCGGAACAACACTTGAATCAGGCTCTATATAGATAAAGTAGAGTGTTGTAGGAATGGGGACCACTTTGGGTATACCCCTGGGGTTCGGTACTGATCCCCTATGTACGTGGAAGAACTTAGTGAATTCTAGCATGTTATTTTCCTTAGTTCGTTCAATCATTATCTCATGGTCTTGTCTTTATTTGGTTTTTGGACCCTAGGATTATCTCTCTCGGTTGTTTGCCTCGACAATTCTTGAGTCTAACATGTCCAATCAGTCTGAATATAGTTGGCTCAAAAGGCCGAATAACACTTTCCCCTCAAAATACGTCTTGTTTCAAACATGACGTGTTTTGAATCGAGACAAGTCAGGATTGCTGGAATGGATTACATTCAGTATCTCAAATTTTTCGTTGTCCTTTCATTCATTGGCTTCCGTGAAGAATCATATCTCGAACTGTCTGTTGCGATGCTTGGTCAATATTTGATATTGCAATATCAAAATGTATTCTCCCAATATTTATCTGAACTCAATTCGATTTAGTTAATTAATTAAACTAGTAGGCCTTGATTATCTGACTTGGTTTCATTTCTGAAAGTTCCAGTTAAGAATTTAATTCTCGCCAATTTAGGAAATTGCACGTCGAGTATGCATAGCACTCGTACGTCCAAGCATATACTTTTTCCATTGGCTCCCAAGCATGTTCACATGCCTATAAGTCATTGCTAAATTTCATGGGATTGTAACCACAAGTTGTTATGTTTATTTTTTATTCTAAGGCATCCTTTCAATTATAGCCTTAAGTCGTATCAAACACTAGGCATGGGCCATAGTGTTAAGCTATCATATCCATCTTTCAGGTGATTATACTCCTGTCCCCAATCATGGGTTATAAGGGTAGCACACAAACAATTGAGTCTCTTCCCTATGAAGTTATAGTTTTCTCATTAGGTCTAAGGTCTGAGTTAGTAAATGAGTGGTTAGGTTACACCCATCTTGAGTGGGTAATCCCCTTGTCGGATCAAAGGTAGATGTCAGAAAATGTTCAAATCATAGGTAGCGTTAGTAGATGGATGGTCGAATCACATCCATCTCGGGTTGGGCTTTCGCTCCCTTGTCAAGGGTAGAAGCTGGCGAGTGAACGGTCAAGTCACATCCACCTTTGTTTTGATTGTCAAAGTTGGCGAATGGACGGTCATGTCACATCCATTCTAATTTAGTACTCCTCCCATCGAATCAAGAGAGGGCTGATGGATGGTTGGATAACATCCATATAGGATTGGATGGTTGAGCTACGCCCGCTTTATGATTTGTGCTCTTTCTGTCCAGTCAAGGAAAAGAGCTAAAATCGGATGGTCGGCTCACATCTGCTCTAAATTCAGCGATGGACGATCGAATCTTGTCCTTTTATATTATAACTCCCCCTGTTAGGTCAAGTGAAAAATTTAGGAGACGGATAGCCAATCACATCCGCTTGTTTATTATTTAAGCTCTCTTGTCGGATTAAGGGAAAGAGAAGTTGATGGATTGTCGGACACATCCAATTTGGTTTGAGCTCCCTCTATCAGGTCAAGGGGTAGAGTTAAGTTGATGAATAGTAAGTTACATCCATTCATTTATTGTTTAAGTTTTTATCGGATCAAGGGAAAGAGTTGGTCAGTGGATGGTCAGTCATATCAATTTTTGTTTGAACTCCTCCCGTCGGGTCAAGGATAGAGTTAATTTGATGGTTGTTCAGTCACATCCTTTTTGGTTTAAACTCCCCCTATCAGGTAATGGGATAGAGCTAGCTTGATGGATGGTCAGTCATATTCATTTCGATTTGAACTCCCCCTGTCGAGTCAAGGGATAGAGTTAAGTTGATGAATGGACAGTCACATCCATTTTGGTTTGAACTACCACATCGAGTCAAGGGATAGAGTTAACTTGATGGATGGTAAGTCATATCCATTTTGGTGTGAACTCCCTGCATCAAGTCAAGGGATAGAGATAAGTTGATGGATGGTCAGTCACATCCATTTTGGTTTGAACTCCCCCCGGTCGGGTTATGGGATAGAGTTTAGTTGACGGATGGTCAGTCACATCCATTTTGGTTTATGTTTGGGCCTTATGCCGAGGGAAAGAATTAATGCATGGACGGTCTTGTCACGTCTACATTAAAATGGGTTCTAAGTCTTCCGAGCTACAAGAAAAGCATAAGTGTTCTGGAAAATGTCATGTACAAGCTTGAGAGTGAATGGTTGAGTCACATCCACATTTGGATTAGGGTCTTGCCTTTCGAGTTAGGGGCAAGAGGTTGTTGATGAGCGGTCGAGTCATGCTCGCTTCGGTAGAGATCCATAGGTTGAATCATGGACCATGGAGACTTGGTGGGAACCAAGCTCTAAGTGTGTGCACACCTACATTCTTTATATGCAATTTCATTCGAGTTGGTCATGGTTTACAAAATAATTTCATAAGATAAAGTTGCGTAGCTAGAAAGCCATTTTACTGAAAAATAACAGAGTATATCTTTTGAAATAATTAAAAGCAAATAGAAATAAGTTTTATTCACAAGCAAAATAGCATCGTAGATGCTTGCTATGCACAATTTTCTCTAGCCCTTCCCAACTGGAAGATGACCGCCAATTGTATAGTTTATAATCAATCTCCTTTCAGGCCGCCTAGACATAAGCACAGTAGCGGTCTGTCCTCATTAAGGGTTGGATGTTCCTTGCCTGCTGTCTTGTGGATTTTTCGCAAACTGTTGGAGCCTTTTCTTTCGAATTAATTCTTCGATCATACCACGAAGGTGTCTACACTCGTTCATGTCATGACCATATATCTCATGAAATCTATAGAATTTTCCAGACTTCCTCTGGTCTTCAGTTGACTCTTTCGAGGTAGGTTTCTTGTACTGCTTTGAGTTGTAAGTAGCTAAGAAAATATTTTCAGTTGAGTCATTTAGTGGGGTGTAGGTGTCAAATCTTAGGATTCTCGATCGTCTCCTAGAATCCAAGTTTTCGTTTGGGGCTCCGCTATAGCCTTTGCTTTGACCACTGCTATGTTCCTAGAACACGCTGCAGACTATCTCACAATGAAGTTACTTCGCACTGCTTTGGCCTGATGGCTTGTATCATTGCCTCTCCTAGTCATTGTAACTTCTTCCTTACGCAACTACTAGGCTGCCTTGTTGTAAAAATGATCCAGAAAAGTAGGAGGCATTGTCAATAACCATTCATTAAAGTTTGTAACGGGGTGGATACCCCTAATCCATCGAGATTATGTTATCTTGAGGGTTTCTCGCCTCAGTCACGGCGTTACTAAATCTTTGCAAAAACTTCTTGAGCGACACCCTCGGTCACTGGAATTAAGTTAGACAATGACATGACATCCTTATAGTGATTCATGTGCATTCTAAATTGCTTGATGAATTTACTTTCCAACTAATAAAAAGAAGAGATGGACCTTGGGGATAGTATAGTAAACCACATGGTTATCACTCCTTCTAGGAAGATTGGAAAGCACCTACACTTGATTGCATATGATGCTTTGGCTAAGTCCATGTGCCACTCGTATTTCATAAGATTTTGTCCAATATCAGTCTTTCCTAAGTATGTGGGCATCATCGGCACATTGAATCTCTGCATGCACTCTTCGCATAAGACTGCTTCAGCAAAGGGATTTTGACGTGGGGAAGTGCCCCAGTCATTGTTAGTTTTGCCTTGACTTTCTCTCAAAAGTTGCCTTACCATCTCAGCCAGGTTTGGCTCTTAGGTACCTATTAGGTTATGGTAATTATAATCTATTCCTCGTGATTAGCTCAGTAAATGATCATGGTTCGTGCCTCGTCTCCCAAGTTCACGTAGCTCTAGAAGAACCATTTTCTCGGCTGCTCTACATTCATTCCTTGGTGCAATTCAACAGCAAACTCTTTATTTCTGGTGCCTTGGATGGTCATAGTGCGTACGAATTGCATTCCAATTCCAGCTTGAAGTCCTACTCCTAGGAGGATGGATTTGGTATTGAATATATAGGGGAGGGATCGGTACCGATCCCTATGCCTAGGTATGTGTTAGTCGTGTAATCTTTGGAAGTTGCCTTGATGCCCCAGCTCCATGTGCGTCTGTTCTTTTCCTTTTGTTCCTTCGAAGCTGTTCAGATGATGGGGAACTTTCAAATTTTGAGTACGAAGGAGATGGCTCTCTCGTTGTCTCCCTACTGTGAGTATTCAATTAGGTCATCAAGTTCATGTTCACTTGGATTTTCAGGTTTAACTCCACAGAGCTATCTTGTAGCTCTTTCATCATACGCTCAAAATCAATCGTGGTGATAGCATCTAATGGATCCTAGAAAATGATGGCTTTTTTGCTCCATATCTTCATCCTGAATATGGAGGTTAGCATTCCCTGCTTCATCAGTAGCTCTTGAAGAGGCAACAGCTTTGTCTTTCTTAAGGGCCATTAAAGATAGCTCCTAGTAAAATTTGTTCAAATCTGAGTAGTAGGTAAACAAGCTGGGAAGAAACTGGATCTCTTCCTGGGAATTTAGGCAATCTAATAGTAGATAAAGTTTTAGATAGCCTGAAAATCGAGTCAAGGCACAAACGCCCAAAAGAGTATGTAAGTAGAGATTAAATGAAGAAACTAAATAAAAAACTAAAGAAATCTAATAAAAAACAAGCACATACAAATTTATAGTGGTTCGGCAATCTTGGCCTATGTCCACTTGAATGATTTTATTGCTTTTGCACTAGATTTTGTAATTACAAGTAAGAGGGATTGGTGAGATCCTAGAGTACAATGAGTTTGTATGTAGCAATGGCATAAAATAATTAGAATGAAGCATGCCCCATGTATTATAGGGGTACATTACCAAATATCTCGCTGATATTTCTCCTACAGAACCTCGCCATGAAGACCAAGTCACCCAAAAAGTTTGAATTCCAAATTCACTAAGGATGGGGATCAGTACTGATCCCTATAGGCGGATTAGTACTGATCCCTAAATACTTAGGCATGGGTTGAGTGATTTCTTGTGTTGCTTTGTCTTTAGGTTGGCTTCGTGTTTCCAAAGTTGTTTTGCATAGTTTCCTAGATGGTTTTTGGTCCAATCGATGAATTTGTAGAAGGCGAATTGTTGTTGTAAGCCATATATGGAGATTGTCAATACAATGCTTGGGAATTTTGGAACAACACTTGAATCAGGATCTACATAGATAGAGAAGAGTGTCTTGGGAGTAAGGTCCACTATGGGTGTACCCCTAAGGATTGGTACTGTTCCCCATTGTAGGATGTCGCACTTAGTGAATTCTAGCATGTTGTTTTCCATAGTTCATTCGACCATCGTCTCATGATCCTTTTTCTACTTGGGTTCTGGACCCTCGGATCATCTCTCTAGACTGCTTGCCACGGTAATTATAGAGTTTAACTTGTCTATTTAGTCTGAATATAGTCGGGTCAAAAGGCCGGATAATAATATAATTATCTCAACGGTATAAGTATATTCACGAATTTTAGAAAATATTTCATTTCCAAAATCATACTCATTTTGGTTAAAAAAAATCATTTAAACAATGATAATAAAAATAAACCTAAAACACTTCTCTGTTAGCGGAAGTAAATAGATATTGTAGAACTTGGACCAAATATTCTTACCACCACTTCCCGATTTCAAGCGATACTATCCCTTGATTAGCAATGAAATCGGACAAGTTAGAAAAACTTTCCTTGCCTCGATACACATTCTTAATTCTCAAGTTAGATACAAGTTTCCATACATTGGAATTTGGTGTTCAATATGAAAAGAACATTTCCATATCATTGTAAGTTGAAATGATCATTTATGGACATCAGGCCTCATTCCTCTTATAAAATGCCTTTATAAAACTCCTTATGTTTAAAGAATCCTTTAATAAAACATTATTTATAAATTATAGAATTCCTATTTTTTATATCCAAACATATTAATAAACCTCCTTTATAATTCTCCGGATTTATTTAATAAACTCCATTATAAACATCCCCTTTACTACATATAAAGCAAACTTCTTTTATATAATAGTCATTTATATGACTCATTTCATAGATTCCCAAATTTATTACAACTCTTTTTTATAAAATGCATAATTCATTTACAAAACTCCTTTATAAAACAAACTCCAAATATAAAACAAACCTCCATAAATAATTATAAATCCCATATACTTCCCTAACACGATCATTCCATATATTACAATTCACAACTGTTATTTATTTCTCCATTTTATCAAATGATAATATTTTTCCTTTTAAAATATCACTTATATATCTCTCCTCCTTTTATAAAATACACTTTATAAATTTGTTCTCTTATTCCAACATTTTTATATAAAATATTTAAATCTTCCTTTAGAAACAAAAATCATTTTAAAATAAAGGTAAACCCTTTTTTATCCTAAAAATTAAGCATTTATTATTATAATAACTTTCTTAGGAAATCAGATAGTTTCCAAAATAATCTAAAAACATGTACATAATATATATATATATATATTAGGAAGGAAAAATAAAAGATACTAAAGTAAAATAGAGAAGTACAAAAACAAATTTTGGAAAAAAATATCATAGAAAAATCCAAAACGTCAGACTATAGATCACTTTTCGAATCGGAAACCATTTCCAAATCAAACAGCAATTAATAGTAATATCGAGGCTAATAATTACTATAACACTTAACTAATGTTATTACTACCTTTTTCTCTAAAAGGTTGAATTTTTAAGACATGTCAATGTCACATTCAATATGTCCAAAATATCAAATTTCAGCATTTCACAATCTATATAACCGGTATAAACTAAAATAAAATCAACAGAAATATAATTGTAAACTAAAAATCACAATGTCGAGAAATCTGGATTTATCTATAAATTTTACCTATATTTCATTCATTTTGTCAAAAGCAAATATTTTAACTAAATCAACCAATAATCCAACGAAACACAAATGGTAAATTTTTATCAATCATATATTATACTAATTATCCAAAATGGCGAGCTTAACTTATTGAAATTTTAGTTGATGTCGAAGCATTTCATTTTTGAAATTTCAATTTTAGCCCCAAATTCACATGGCTCCAACTTTGACAAAACCAATTTCATTATGTAGCTATTGGTATAATGAGCGCAACGCAAAAAATCTCACCGTGATTAGACCTCGTATGGAAAAGATATTGGTTTTGTAAGTTTTTATTTTTAAAATTATAATTAACTCCACTAACTATAATTAAATTTATTAATTACCCAATTCAAACTTAATCCCTTCTTCTCCAAAATAGTTCCCTCCTAAACCCAATACCCTACACCACAATAGTCGAACTTCATCACTCAAATGCTTCTTTAGTGCACGAAAACATGCAACACTTCTACCATCAACTTCCTCTCCCCGAGCTCTATCTTCCCGACACTGCCATTCCAAGCACACGTGCCCTAACTGAAACACCATCCAAACCGTAGCCCAGTCAACCTAACATGTCGCAACTCACCACGGTGGACTACATAGCCCAAAAGTCAGCATATTGAAGCTCTTTACCACCACAAAACTCCATTCCACCCTCTGAATTTGCCAACGTCAGCCACAGGCTCTGAAAACCCTATCCCCAATTCATGCTCACTACTGTTTGACGCTTTCGAGCTCCATAAAATGATGCCTCACCCATCAATGCATATAGATGCGTAGATCTACTCATAACGAACCTAAAAATCCTTGTTCTAGAATTTATAGTCATGTTTTATAATTTATAGTGGAGTAAATCTTGAGATATTGATTTTTGAAGATGAGTTTTTTGTTTGTTTTTTTCTTTCTATCTATCAATTTACTGGAACACATGAAAAGGAAAGGAGTTAGCGAAAAGAAAGATTGAGATGTTGATTTGTCTAAGTGTTGAGATATATTTAATTTGTAATCAAGCATCTCATCGCCTAGAATTCCATTCGAATACAAACTGTGAACGACGGAAAAAATATACAATCACGCACAAAAATGTGATACGATCCCAAAAAAATAATAATATATAGTGGTTACCTTATTTTGTAAAATAAAAAAATACCTCATTTGCTGAAAAATCTTTAAATGGCGATGCAAATATTTTTTAACTTAAAAATTAAGGAAAAATCAAATTAATTAAATTAAAAATACCTTAATAAAAATCGAATTGTTATATTAAAAAATTATTTTCTTATTATTTATTAAACTTAAATCAAATTTGAATATTTACATATATTAAATATTCTCATTCGTTACGTTATAAATTTCTAGTCGTTGCATATCTTTTAGTTGGATGTTTATTAGAGCACGATCAAATGAGCTGAATGCCCCACCTACCGTAATATTCTTTTTTTGTTACATTATTATTATGTATATATTAGCATTTATGAGGATGGGTTGTTATAACTATCCAAGTTGATGATAATATTTAGAATTATAACTCTGAATGTTTTGTATCTATATTTAGAATTATAACTGTGATATTATGATATTATGTTGTTTGAATCAAAAATGGACAAACACCCAAAAGAGTAAAAGTTAGAGATTAAATGAAGAATGAAAAAGAAAAAAAGAGAAAAGCAATCACATAAAGATTTTGTAGAGGTTCGGCAATCTGGGCCTACATCCACCTAAAGATCCTCTATTAGTTTTTCACTAATTTGTGATTGAAAGTGATTGGGATTCATTTTGATCCTTGATTACAATGAATTTTAATGGCTATTTAGGGAGGAGTTAGCCAAAAAGGATAAGATGCTTGGGTCCAAAAGAGAATAAGATCCTTGTAATGAAGGTTGCATGGTGTGTATATAAGGGTGAACGATGAAATATCTTTCTCAGCTCTCGCCTATAGAAGCTCCTTGCCGAGACGTAATCCTCTAGAAAAACCGACCACATACATGCTAAGTAAGGGGATTGGTACCAATCGATACCCCTATAGGGGGATCGGTACTGATCCCTAAAAAAGAGGAGTGGGGTCCTATGATACCTTGTGGTGGTCCCTCTCGATGTTCATGCTATGAATCCAAGCTTTGTTTGCATAGTCTCCATGGTGTTTTTTAGAGATATCGATGAATTTGTAGAAGAAATGAGTTGCTAACTCAGGAGTACATGGAGATTGATAAAGAATCGCATCGAATCAATAGGATAGCATTGGAAACGGCTCTTGGCATTAAGATAGGCATGTAGGAAGAAGACAGGGTGTGACGACCCAGATTATTGGACGTCTGTTAAATAAGAAATTAACTGATTTTATTTTTGGGATATTAATATTTACTAATCAAACAAATGAATTTTTGATAATTAAAGATATTTGAATATATATGTTGATTTCGAAATTAAAATAAACATTGAATTCAAATATATTTATATATATAAAGATAAACATATAGACAAGTCTTATGATGTTCAAATATAAATATACATAAGTAAGTATGTATGTATGTATATATGTTAAATGAAGCGGTGAAAGTGATAAAATGGAAATATACATATGATGTATGTATGTACAAGCTTTATGATGTTGATAGCATACACTTAAATATGTAGTTATGCAAGTATATGATTACATGCCACATGAAATAATATATATACATGGAAGTTGTATAAATGTGAATATATATAAAATAAAGCAATGTGTGTATGAGAATATAAATATATATAAAAGGACAATATATACAAAAAAAGCAATGTGTATGAGTGTAAATGCATGTATATGAGGACAAATATTAAATATATATATATATATATATATGAACATACAAAAGAATATATAGATGTATGAACCTAAGGAGACAAGCATTTAATGGACATTCCAACTCAAGCACACAATATATCATTTCAAGTTTACAAGACAAAAAATTAAAAAAAAAAGGAAGCTTACTGAGTACAACAAAAGAATGCAGAGCCTACCTTTTCTATTAATACCTCCACACTTACCTCATTTCCTTAACTCAACGAAGTAAAACAAAAGATAAGCATTTCTTCCATTTTACAACTTAAAAACATACAAACTCAACTCAGCAAGGATCATCAAGCACAAATCAAAAGCAAATATAAATGCAAAAGCCAGTACCTCTGTTCAATCAATTTGTGAGTAATTTCACTTTTAAAATTTTAAGTAGGTAAAATTGGGTTGCATGCTAGTTAATCTGAAATGAAGGCGAATTGTAAGATATCTGGTGTGTATATATTCATATATAGTATGCAAGTTGTTTCTTCAGAATACTCTCTGCTTTTACCTTCCAGTTTTCCAGTTTTGATTTAAAAAAATTCAAATCTTTTGATCTTGTCTCTGCTTAAACTTAATATACAAATCAAACTTGTTTACTTAATTATAAACTTTAGTTTTAAATTGTACTTAAGTCAAAATAATATTTATTTGACTCTGGAAACCAAATCTATTGATCAAGTTTAAAATAAGTAAAAATTTAAATATCACAATCTATTGTTTTAGGATTTGGATCTGAATCATCATACAAAATCATGATTTTTAAAAGAAAAATCACAATTTCTAGTGTTTGAATCAGAGAGCGGTTCTGGGTTGTCTGGATTATGTATTTTAGGGTATCTCTATTGATACAAATGATCGGAGGGGTTGAGTTTCCTCCTGGAGATGGAGGAGTGATCGGAGTCGATGGGAAAATTTGTAGGAAGATGATCAGAGTATGGTGGAGTTAGTGGTTGTGATTTGTGTTTTGGAACCCTAGTTTAACTAGGCTAGGTAGAATCGATCACCACAACCTATTGGATTGATCGAGTGTTACAAGGTTTTAGGGGATGATAGTAGGGTAGTTGGCGAACGTGCGGCCGGAGTCGCTGATATTCTGGTGGCCGAAGTTGTGGGAGCGAGGCGTTTCTAGGTTTGGTTGTGGTGGATTCCAGTTCTTGTTCTAGGCTGGATGTGAAGCTCGATCTTCGATCTCGAGTTTGGGTAGTGATCTGATGATTGCGAGAGGGTATGGAGGTGATTAAAGACTGGAGGAGATCATCGTGGATGATCGAAATCGATCAGTTACACCGTGCATATGCATTGTGCACAGTTGATTTCTGATGATGTTGGGTTTTTTTTGCAGTGGGTTTGTTCTCAGGTAAATTGGTGATTAACTCGATGCAGTTTAGGTTTGGACTCGAAGCCATTTTGGTCATGGCTCGAGTAATGTCTTGAAATAGATTTTAGAAACCTGTTCTGTTTAAAATTTAAAGTGTAGTTTAAAATGAAAATCAAAGAGTTAAACTAAGTTTTATACCTAAGTTTAAATCTGGATTCAAGCTAGTTTGAATCCTAGTTTTAAAATGACTTAAGGTTTTTGAAATTCTAATTCGTTTTAACAACTTTTAAGTATCTAAAGTGTATTTGGCTTGAATTTAGAACTGGAAGTTTAAATTGTAAAGTAAAGGTTCAAATAAGTTAAATCTAAGTTTTAAAATCTGGAAATTGAGTTTGAATCTCAGTTTTTAAAATAAAATAAGTTTTTGAATTTAAATTGTTTTAACCACTTTAAAAATGGTTAGATGGTTCGACTTTTAAAGTGAAGTTTTAAAATGTAAGTAAAGCTTTTAAATTTTAAGTTAAATCTGGAATCAAGATTAAATCTGTATTTCAGTTTTGAAATTAGAGAAAGTTTTTAAATTGGAATTGTTTTAAATAACTTTGAATGTTTAAATTGTATTTTTAAATTGATTTGAATTTAAAAATGAATTTTGTTTTTAAATTCTTTTAAACTTCTTTTATAAAATGAATATTTATTTAACATGTGAAATCAAAGGTTTTTTAATTGTTTTTACACTTTGTTAAAGTTAATTTGTATTCATTTTGAAATCTTAAATTTAAAATGAAATTTAAAAGTAAATTTAAAAACTGATTGTTTTTGAATGCTTTGTAAATAATAATTTGATCATTTATAAGGAAAAAATGTTTTTATCTTTAACCAAATGAAGATTTAATGATTTGTGATTTATTAAATTAGTAGGGTAATTAGAATGGATAATTAATTAATTCAATTAATTAATGATTTGGGTTAATTAATTTAATAATTAAGGATTTTGAATTAATTAATTAAGGTTTAAGTTAATTAATTAAGTTTAATTAATTTAGAATAATCATTGGGTGGTTTGATAGGTAATTACTTAATGTAATTAATTGAATATAATTACTTAGGGAAGTAATGAATAAATAATTTCTGGATGTAATTAGTTGAATGATGATTTGTTAACAGAAGTAACTTGGGTATAATTACTTTGTGTAATTAAAAATAATTACTTGAATGTAATTGAAGGATAAATTAATCCAGGGCGATTAATTAAGATGCATGATTAAGGGATGATTAATTAATTGATTTGAAATTAATTAATGTTAAGTGAAGGAATCTAAGTGATTGAGGTTAGTAATTTAATTAGAATTAATTAAATAAATTTTGGAAGTGATCAAGCTTTGTTTATGGATGATTGAATGGTATTGGATGCCTTGAATGAGTTGATATCTCTGATATAAAATGTTTTGTGGAATCATAAGTTTGGGCGGACAGGATATTGTGGTTATCTATCAGTGATGAATTGTTGTGTAAAGTGACATCCTGTATTTAAAGTTGAAGTGCATTTCATTTGGATAACTTGGGTTAGGATGACATGAGATTCGAAGAGTCCGGGGTCGGGTATTAGAAACTACCTGAAACCACTTCGATTCTTTATAGATTGATATGTGAAATCAATAGGCTCGTATGGAATGATTTAAGTGAATTGGACCATTTAATCTAAGTTTTTGGTACTTAGATATTGATGTGTGAATATACTAATGCCTATAACAAATTGTGAATTTGAAAATTTATATGAGTTATCCAGGGTTTAAATAAGTTTTATGCTTTGGTATTTCATGTTAGGTGAGTTTACTCACGCTGGTTTCTAGCCTGACCTGGGTGTTACTTTGATGCAATACTCGGGCCAGACCGAGTATTACAAATTTTCAGGTAAGGACGTTCTGAACCATAGGAGGCGGGATGGATGGCAGGAATGTTTGGAGTGTTAACGCTGTAATATATATTTCTGATTATCTAAGACATGCTGATTTGTATATGTCCGGTAATTAAGAATGTGTGTAACTCTGATGTATTAAAATGTAATCGACAGATATAGTATTCTTTTGTAAACTGTTATTATTTGATATTATATTTTGATCCGCTGCGAATGTGAGGATTTGTGTTGTGTTTTCTGTTTCTTCTTCTACTATCTCTTTCTTCTTTTTCCTAACTATTTGGAATTTTCGGGATTGGAAACTTCCGGATAGTTACAATTAGTATTAGAGTTGAAAGGTTAAGCGAGAACCTTGGCTCTGGTGGGTGTACTCATTAAGGTTAGGGCAAATAATACACTAGAATGAGTTGAGAGTATGTATAAATGAGAGTGTATATGTTATTTTCTGATATAAAAATATTAAATGATTTTATATAAGGATATATTTTGATACATATATATAATGCAATATTTCTTACTAATAAAGGTTAAGGTAATTGGTTGTTAAATTATTGGAATTAAATTAAGAGGTAATAGAAATACAACCAAATTGAAATTAAATAAAGGTAACTTTGAAATGGATTCAAACTGAAATTAAATCTTGAATTTGGGGAAAAGTTCCAGAATAAGATAATAATGAATTGGTTTCCAGATATGATAATCTTGGTTATTATCATAAATGATTGTTGTGTTTAATAATAAGATGTGTATTAATGAGTAAGCAAAATAAAATGTTTAGATAAGTATGACTTGTAAATTGAAGTTGGTTTTAAATTGTGAAGTTTTAAATCTGGGTCCAGAATTTGAAAATGGTTTCGAAGTGACAAGGAAATAATAAATAATTTTATTTAATGTATTTGAATAAAAGGGTCCTATTCCAAACAAGAGCTGTTTGAAAATTTAAAGAAATTTGTTTTGAATTAAAAACCAAAGGTGGTTTAAAATTTAAGTATAACTTGGTATGTAAAAGAAAGTAATATGAATATGTGGATATACATAATATCAAAGATGGTTTGAAATAAACTCTAAATGTTGAGTTTTAAATTTGGAATGAGATGTGATACCCAAAGTGATAAGTTTTGAACTTATAAGATTATTAATGTGAAGTTTAAAATTTTAAATGGGAATTCAAATTGGGTAAGGTTGGCTAGATTAAGAAAATGGAATTTGACTTTGGGAAAGTTAAATAGGTTAACAAGTAACCTGAATTGGAAATTTTAAGATGAAACTGGGATTTAACTAGGAAAGTTAAATGGTTGATTTGAATGGGGAGTTTGTGTGATCTCAAAATGGGTTTGAGATGTAGAAATTGAAAATGGATGGATGTTTTAAAATAAGTTGGATGATATCATACTATTGTTATTAAAAATCTTTAAATTGTGAACTGGTTTTGTTTAAATGAATGAGAAATGTAGTGTGGTAATATATCCATTATTGAGATAAAAGGAAAATTAAACTTAAATTTGAAATAAGGATTTCTATCGTAGAAAGGGAATATGGTTAATAATTTCATAAAAGAATAATTGAATTTGTAAATTAAAATTTGTTTAAGAATTGATTTCAAAACTAGAAGATAAAATCGAGTAATAAATTAAATTTTTCAGATAAAATTGTTTTTAAACTCTTATTTGAATTTGAAAACGGTTAAGTAAAGATAATTTACAATGGAATTTTGAAAATTAGACTCAGAATTAAATTGTTTAAAGATTTGGATGGTTGATTTAAAAAATAAATAAATAAATAAAGGTTAATTTGATTTAAAGGGTTAAATTAACATTTGGAAATTTAACTCGCATTTACATAATTCGAGATGGTTTAAAGTTAAAATTTGAATTGAGTTAGTTCAAATTCAAATGGGAATTGGGATTAGTTCAAAATTTAAATTGATATAAATTGAAATTGGTTCAATTTGAAATTTACTTGAATTAATTGAAATTGTGATTAAAGTTGAATAGTTTCAAATTCAAATGAAATTTAATTTGATTGTGGATAGAAACTACGGTAAATTCAACTTGAATTGGGGTTAAATCAATTACAATGGAAATTGGAGTTATTTAAATTGGAGTTGAGTCAATTTAAATGAGAGTGGAAATTTAAATTGAATTAATTGGAAATGGAGATTGAGAATTGAACGGTTTGGCTCTGAACTATTTTTCCAAAAAAAATATTTTAATATAAACACTTTTAAATCTATTTTCCTATCTATTTACTGTACAGCTTTCTTTTTAAAACCCAAACTATCTTATACTTGTTTTACAACTACTTTTGGAACTATTTAACTATTTTACAACTGTTTTATATACCGATTACTGTTTTTCAACTATTTTACAAATTAATTACTATTTTACAACTATTTTGCAATTATTTACAATTATTATAACTATTTAACTATTTTCCAACTATTTTACAATTTCTTAACTATTTTACAGCTATTTTACAAACTAATAATTACTTTTCAACTACTTATCTATTTTAATTTTTCAAGCTATTCTCTAAATTCAAACTGGACAGACTTCGAACTGTTTGTGATTAAATTTCCATTTGAGGTAAGAATTGAAGTGATAATCCAAATGGGGATTAAGGTGTAACGACCCAGGATTTCTGCCAATTAAAAATTGTATATTTAATTGATTTTAAATATTAATAAGTGAAATTTATAAGTCGAATAATTTATTTTTCGAATATCTGGATTTAATTGGATAATTAAATCCATAATTTAATATTTGAAATTGCATAAATAATTGGAAATTTGGTTTAATGTGTATAAAAATGATTTATAAAGTTATATTAAATCATACTGGAGTTAGTGCAATGTTTGAGAACTTTTAAAATTGAATTAAAAGTTAATTTGTGAAAATTGAATATTTTAATATTTAATTGACGAGTTAAAATAGCTATTTTTCAAACAGTCTCGGATTTCGACGAAACAAGTTTCATTGGATCCGTAATGTTATATTACTGTAAGGTTTCAAATTTCGTGTCAATCGAATTTACGGTTTGTCCGGGGCAAGCCAAAACGCATAGAAATTAGTTTAAATCGATTTAATTTGAATTTGATCGTTTATTGCCGTAACTCGCACAGATGATCGAATTAGCCTCCGAAACATGTTCCATTGTGTTCGAAACGCGGGGTAAACCTTAGAAACGCCAACCGGCACACTTCGTTTGGAGTTCGGAAAATTCGAGATGAATAGTAATTTGGAAAATTTCTATAAAAGGACCCCTTAACTTCATTATTTTCACAAAAATAAAAACCCTAGGGTTTTATCGTAGCCGGCCGCCACTAATGAAACGGATGGCCGAAAACTCACTTCTTCTCCTCCAATTTTCCTCAAATCCACGCGCCGATTCAACAAACTCACAACTACAAACTTGTAGATCGTAGCGAGATCTGTAAAGTGACCGGCTATGATTGGAAAATACGTCGCCGATTGATGGCAATATTGTTTGAATGTTCGGCAGTAACTCATGTTTTTCAAGGCTAAGGCGCTGCCGAGCACGACCAGTCTGTGGCCGAAGGTGGAGCTTGCAAGTGGCTTCAATTTGGTGGTCGTTGATCTCGTTCTAGTCAAGAATGGTGGTGGCGATTTCAAACCCTATAAGGGCGGCTATGGGTTGAATACGTTCGGCTTTGAACGTTGCAACTGGGAAGAAGGAGAAGCATAAATTAGCGGCCGAGATTTCTTGGCTTTGGAACGCACGGCCAGGATTAAATTAGGTTATAAAAGGTTAAAAGAATTTGTAAATTAATTATATTATAAATCGTGTAATGTTTAAAATGATGTAACTTCTTCATACGAAGCCGGATTTCGACGAAACGAATTGCGTCGGGTTCGTATTGACGAGCACTACGGAATGAAACTAGATTGGAGTCGTTTGAAGCTAGTGTGAATTTCGGGTAAAATTAAACGCGCGTTTAATTTTATTTGAAATAAAACGCTACAACTGATATTTGAAACTCAAGGTGAGAACTTCTCACTCAATCGAAATTGTTCGATTTAAATTTTAAATAGTTAGATTTAAATTGCTTGATTGTATGCTTGGATGATAAATTGTTATCTATTATTTAAAATAGACATTATACGCCGTTAGTAAGCGGAGGTAATTTATTAAAAACATATACCGCGAATATTTCACTACAAAGTGAAATTAGTATTATCTATGTACTTGGAGTTGATTTTCCGCATTATATAGCAGATGAGACCCTATTGCGCCGCATAATAGCGAATAATATTTTATAAATCCCATATACCGCGATATTCCGTATTGGAACGGAATTGGAATTGTGCTAACGATTTTGGATGCAGGGAAACAGGTTGGAGGGATCTGGATTCCTCAACTGTATTGATTTATTTACAGATATTGTGATATTTGTTGATTGTCATATACTGATATATGATGTCTTTGTTGTCATGATTGACGATCTGGTGTTGTTGCATCATCGGATCCATTTTTGAAGTTTTAAAATAATGATTTTTGATTTTAAAAAGAATTTTAAAGTGATTTTTGAAAGTATACGTTTTATTAAATTTTGAATTGTTAAAATAAATAAACATTATAATTTTATTGTTGTAAAAGTTATATTTTGGAAAATAGTACTTAAGTATGATTTTGGAGTTATATAAGTTTTAAATAACGTTTTGTAAATTATTAAAAGGATTGGTTTATTTAAATTGAGATTTTTGAATTTTTATAAACATTTTATATAAAAGATTTATAATGTTGATATTTATAAATTAAAGATATAGGAATTATTAAACGAGTTTTTATAAGTGTTAAAATGGGAAAAAATGGATTTCATAAGTGAACGAAATTTATAGATTTATAAATCGGGAAGTTATAAAATGAATAGACTGTTGTAAAATAAAAGATTTATGAGTAATTAACTTATAAATCGGATTTGACATTTTAATTGAGATTTTTGAATAAAGATAAATGGATTATCGATGAGATTTATAAAATATATATTTTATAAATCGAAATAATGGAATTCTAAAAGGAGTTCTGTTAATGTTGAAAATAAGGTTATGAATAAAATCTTATAAGTAATAAGATTTATAATTTGTGAAGTTTTAAAAGAACGATTTTGTAAATAAATGGATTATAAGTTCTTAACTTATAATATGGACTTCTGGTATATAATTGAGTTATATAAATTGAATTGGATAATAAAGGAGATTTATAAATCGAAGTTTTATAAATAAAAATGGAATTTATAAATATTGTTTACAAATCCGAAATCAATTGAATTTGATAAGTTTAATATAGAAGGTTATTAAAGGAGATATATTCGTGATTTCGGATAGCGAATTATCCTTGAAAAGAAATGTGTAGAAAATATTGAATTTGGTTAGTGAAGTATATTCACGATTTTGGACAGTGAATATATTATTAAATAAAATGGATATGTTTTGGGAAAAGGAATATTATCAAATGAAGTTTATTGTTTTAACAATGTATTAAATTGTGTTAAACATCGAAACCATAGATTTCAACATTCATTGTTGAAATAGACGTTTTCGAGAAACAAGGAAAAGATGGACTATAACACTGTTGTTATAGTAAATGATTTTCGAAAGGAAATGTTTTTGTATAGTATTGGGATTTATATATCTATCTAAATTTTGAATCCCTATACTAGTGATTTTGGGTTGTCGTAACGATTTTTTACGCCACATTCGTTTTGGCCCAAACAAATGTGTTTAAGAGAATGATTTCTTAAAAAATGAAATATATACTTAATTTCGATTTAAGTATATTGAATATTTTCCAAGTGTTGAAAATAAATGGATTTTTGAATTACTTATTATTAAATAAGTATGGAAATGTTTTCCAATATGAAGTGAATATTTTGAGATTTTAAATTGAAAAAGAATATTAGAAATCGATTTGGAAATCGTATATTCATAGATATTTTGGAATTGTAAATTCACTATGGAATTTATAAAAGAAAGGGAAATTTGTTTAAAAATAAACGTTGATTTATTTTTGTAGTGTGGGAATAAATTTACGGATTTGAAACGTAAATATAAAGTAAATCACTAAGGATTTATTTAATTGGTTTAAATGACCCATTTTGAAATGGAAGTGTTTCCGTTTAAGGAAATTGATTTGAAATTTGTTTTCAAATGGTTAAAGTGTGGAAATTTTATATCTAGTAAAGATATTTTTGGAAAATAAATAATTTGGGAAATTATTTGGAATCTGGTGATGTTGAGCATACCTATTGATTGTTAAATGACCGACTATCAATATTTACCTTTGAATGAGAATTTGTTGTGATTCGCTTGAATTTGAATGCCACACTTATTTTCAAAATAAGCGCTCACTATTCGGGTTAGCCGGGAAAGGACCTTTGGGTCGTATAACCCATTCCGAATATGTGATACGTCGTTATAGATTGCATTTGATGACCGGTATTAAAGACTGGATATTTGTGAAAACGGAAGGATTACCGTCGAATATTTTTGCATCGGTTGATCTCCGATATAGAAATTTATTACCCTTTGTGATGGGAAGTCCGGTCGTGATTAATGAATATCCGGATTGCAAGGACTTCTTTGTAAGTGCCTTCGGTTCCGTTCGATCTCGGAACGGACTTGTATGGATGTGTGTCTGACGTTACAATTTGAGATGTAAAGCTGGTTTCTATCAAATATATTTCCGTTGGTGGCGGAGAATTTATTCTCTTAGCATAACACCCTAGAGGTTATGTAGTTGATGGTTACTAGTGATACATTCCCAAATTGGTAATGTGGCATACGAAGTGCTGTTGAGCATTTGATGATCAAAGCACAGCTTTTGTATAAAGCGTGGCTTTGTGGACGAGACTTCGTCGGACCTCACACCTCGGAAATGGTCAAAACAGAAAGGATCCAGCAAGGTTATTAGGAGGTAGCGCCCCTTTAGTGTATGTCATTCCTTCTGGATAGAGGTGGTATCATGGTATGGAGCCCAGATACTTAACCTATGTTGTTGCTGAAAATTTATTACTTTGTGGTTGTTGGAATCGAGGATCCTCGGATATAGATCGGTTACGATCGGGGAATGACATATTCGTGTCAGTAGTTACCCAGTTTGAAGGGTAACACGGCCTTGTGTTGGCAGAGATCTAACTGTAACGTTAGGTTCTCGGGTCGTCTTTCCAGAGGCGTACCCATGTGGCAATGGAAAGTTCCTTGGCCTGACCATTTGTTGAAAATCAAAACTTCAATACGCACCTTGTACGGTTTTAATTGTAGAACCTGCCATTTACTTATGGTGGTCACCACTGTTTAGATGGTAGCTATAGTAGGCATACGATAATGGTCGTATGTTGGCCAAGATTTATATCTTTACTTTCGAAATGTTTTCCTACACTATGCACTAGTAATAATATCAAATGTTTCTTTTTAATGCGTATCAAGCATCTTTGACTATCATAAGGAGAAATCTCCTTCGATTCTGCGTTTGCATTTTGTGTGTGTGTGTGTGTGCGGGAGGCCTTATGGTAGTCTCATTTTCTAAAAAGCATTGCGAATCTATTTTAAAATTATCTTGTTCTTTGTTTTAAAGATAAACTGTTTTAAGTTCTCACACCAGTCTCATGACTGACTCGGAGTTTATTGTTTTCCTTCCTAAACTCTGAGTGCCCACCAATTTCCACGCGGGCAGTCAAGAGTCAGGTTTATCAGGATATTCTGGAATTCAGGAGTTGCTGGAGGCAAGCTGAATGGCATGGCGTATTCACTAGTATATAGTATTTATTTTCCGCTGTTTGTTGTTGTTGTTGTTGTACACTCTGATGATGTAATGTAATGTATTGTGATGTAATGTAATAACTGATATAGTTCTTTGTTTAAAGATTATTCATCTATCTATTATATGTTGTTCCGCTGCGATTGTGAGATTCTGTTATTGTTCTGTGGTTTCTCTTTGTTCTGTTCTATGTTTTTCTTTCTTCTTTTATCTTCTACCTCTTCTTTAACCCTAACGGTATGGTTTTCCGGCCTTCGATTGCTCGGCAGTTGATACAGTGGACGTATTGATGTCGGTTTTCGAGCGTCGAAAAGTCGCAACGTTACATTTGGTATCAGAGCATATGGTTAAGCGACAACCATGGCTCTGTTGGGAATTACTTCTTAGAGATGGAGTCAGTAGTACTCTAGAATGAGTTTGAATGTAATAATAGATACGAGCGTGTATTTGTTAGGGAATATAAATTGATTTATATTGTGGTGATTGGTTTGTTGAGTGGTATATGGATTTTGGTCAATACGAGTAATTAACGTTGTTGATAGGGATCTCTAAACACTTGTACAGAACAAATTGACACGATATTGTTTTAAACTGGGTAAATGAAATAATTTTACCTCAATTATATTTTATATATAAAGGAATAATTTTTCAGAATTATTAAAGTGTATATACATTGATTGTTTGGTTGTTGAAAATATAAGATATATGCAAGTTAATAAAAGTTGTTTGAATAAGTTAAATAAAACATATTGTAAAAGAATAATTGTATAAGCGAATGAATTATAAGTGAACTATAATTGATGTGATTTGCGATTGTGAAATAATCTTATATATAAGAAGTGAAACTATATGAATATATTTATAAGTTTGATTTATAAATAAAAGGAAAAATTTTGAGAGAATATTAAGCACTGAATTCATTACTGTTACTGGGAAATAATAAGGGTGATGACTGCAGCATCAGTATCATTTTCGAGTCTCTGTGTGATAGATTTGCCATAGTAAATTGAAATTGCGGTTTTGTTGTGATACATAAATTTGAAATTAAAATCCAAGTTGAAATAAATTTGAGTTGTCATTAAAGACATGTGATTTGAAATTTAACTAAAGGAAAGTTAAATAAAATTGATTTGGATTAGATAAGCTATTGAAATTGATGAATATAACTTAAGTGAAGTTGAATAAAGTTGATTTTGGTGTCGAAGTAAATTAATAAGTGAATTAATGAAATGAAATCACTAAGAATATGAACTTGAGTTATATAAATGAAATTCAACCTTATATTGTTAAAGGAATTAGCAAATGAATTGGACTAATGAATTGAATGTTAATCAATCTAATGTAAAAGAATTGATATAGAAAAAAATGAAAGTAAGTGCAAATTCATTAGAAGCTAATGAAGTTGAGAAATTGAATAATTGAATGGAAGTCAATTTAATATGAACCAATTGGAATTAAAAGTGTTGGACCAAATTGAATGTAAATTAAATAATTTGGTTATGTTAAATATACATTGGTTGTTATATGATTGTTAGTTGATTGTGTAAAATTCATTAAGTGTTAATGAAGTAGAATTGATTAAATTGAAAGTTATGTAATTGAATTCAAATTGGAAGAAAATGAACTTGAATAGAATTGAATTTGATTTGGTAGTGAACTAACTTGAATATAAATTAGTGAATGTAAACTAATTGAATATGAATAAGTGAATATTAGTAAAAACATCCAATGTTAATGAATCAAATGTGATTAAATGAAAGGAAAAAAACCAATTCATTGAATAATAATGAGAAGTGAATGTATATTGATTTGATATGGATTTGTTGGATGATAGTTGTTTTGTGGTTGCATTTATTACTTTTGTTGCATTTGCTACATTGGCATATGTAGTTGTTGGTATATGATTTATATTGATATTATTTTCATATATACATGTTTCTCATTTATTTGTTGAGTGTTTAGTAGGTGCGGATTGCGCTTGCTTCGCATTTGGAGCTTGCTTTCGCGCTATATTAGCCGTATATGCTCGCTAGTAATATATAAGGTACATATCTCGGATTACATACCGTACTTTTACACTTTTTCCCTGCGGGATTCCTCATCACTTGATGAGATGTATATTTGTGATATATATACTGTCATTTTTTTTCAGATCGAGCCGCGCAAAGGAGACTCTGGCGAATTTTTTCAAAAATTTAAGGCGTTAGAATATTTTTGAGAAAATTGGGAAATTTTTGAAAACTAGGTTTGGATTTGGAAACTTAGTAAAGCTATTGTAAGAAGTTTAACTATAGGATATTGAGAAAGTTAAACACTTAAATGAATTAGAAATTTAACTTGAACGAATTCTTTTGGATAGTTAATGGATTCTGTAACTTTTCTTACTTGGTAATTTCGAGGACGAAATTCTTTTAGGGGGGAAGTTTGTAACGACACAGGATTTCTGCCAATTAAAAATTGTATATTTAATTGATTTTAAATATTAATACGTGAAATTTATAAGTCGAATAATTTATGCTTCGAATATCTGGATTTAATTGGATAATTAAATCGATAATTTAATATTTGAAATTGCGTAAATAATTGGAAATTGGGTTTAATGTGTATAAAAATGATTTATAAAGTTATATTAAATCATACTGGAGTTAGAACAATGTTTGTGAACTTTTAAAATTGAACTAAAAGTTAATTTGTGAAAATTGAATATTTTAATATTTAACTGACGAGTTAAAATTACTATTTTTCAAGGAGTCTTGGATTTCGACGAAACCAGTTTCATCGGATCCGTAATGTTATATTATTGTAAGCTTTCAAATTTTGTGTCAATCGGATTTAAGGTTTTTCCGGGGCAAGCCAAAACACATAGAAATTAGTTTAAATCGATTTAATTTGAATTTGATCGTTTATTGTCTTAACTCGCACAGATGATCGAATTAGCCTCCAAAACACGTTCCATTGTGTTCGGAACGCGGGGTAAACCTTAGAAACGCCAACCGACACGCTTCGTGTGGAGTTTGGAAAATTCGGGATGAATAGTAATTTGGAAAATTTCTATAAAAGGACCCTTTAACTTCATTATTTTCACAAAAATAAAAACCCTAGGGTTTTATCATAGCCGGCCGCCACTAATGAAATGGATGGCCGAAAACTCCCTTCCTTCTCCTCCAATTTTCTTCAAATCCACGCGCCGATTCAACAAACTCCCAACTACAAACTTGTAGATCGTAGCGAGATCTGTAAAGTGAACGGCTATGATTGGAAAATACGTCGCCGATTGATGGCAATAATCGTTTGAACATTCGGCAGTAGCTCACGTTTTTCGAGGCTAAGGCTCTGCCGAGCACGACCGGTTTGTGGCCGAAGGTGGAGCTTGCAAGTGGCTTCAATTTGGTGGTCGTTGATCTCGTTCTAGTCGAGAGTGGTGGTGGCGATTTCAAACCCTAAAAGGGCGGCTATGGGTTGAATACGTTCGGCTTTGAACGTTGCAACTGGGAAGAAGGAGAAGCATAAATAAGTGGCTGAGATTTCTTGGCTTTGGAACGCACAGCCAGGATTAAATTAGGTTATAAAAGATTAAAAGAATTTGTAAATTAATTATATTATAAATCGTGCAATGTTTAAAATGATGTAACTTCTTCATACGAGGTCGGATTTTGACGAAACGAATTGCGTCGGGTTCATATTGACGAGCACTACGCAATGAAACTGGATTGGAGTCGTTTGGTGCTAGTGTGAATTTCGGGTAAAATTAAACGCGCGTTTAATTTTATTCGAAATAAATTGCTACAACTGATATTGGAAACTCAAGGTGAGAACTTCTCACTCAATCGAAATTGTTCGATTTAAATTTTAAATAGTTAGATTTAAAATTGCTTGATTGTATGCTTGGATGATAAATTGTTATCTGTTGTTTGAAATAGACATTATACGCCGTTAGTAAGTGGAGGTTATTTTTTAAAAACATATACCGCGAATATTTCACTACAAAGTGATATTGGTATTATCTATGTACTTGGAGTTGATTTCCCGAATTATATAGCGGATGAGACCCTATTGCGCCGCATAATAGCGGATAATATTTTATAAATCCCATATACCGTGGTATTCCGTATTGGAACGGAATTGGTATTGTGCTAAAGATTTTGGATGCAGGGAAACAGGTTGGAGGGATCCAACTGGATTCCTCAACTGTATTGATTTATTTACAGATATTGTGATATTTGTTGATTGTCATATACTGATATATGATGTCTTTGTTGTCATGATTGACTATCTGGTGCTGTGGCATCATCGGATCCATTTTTGAAGTTTTAAAATAATGATTTTTGATTTTAAAAAGAATTTTAAAGTGATTTTTAAAAGTATGCATTTTATTAAATTTTGAATTGTTAAAATAAATAAACATTATAATTTTATTGTTATAAAAGTTATATTTTGGAAAATAGTACTTAAGTATGACTTTGGAGTTATATAAGTTTTAAATAACGTTTTGTAAATTATTAAAAGGATTGGTTTATTTAAATTGAGATATTTGAACTTTTATAAACAGTTTATATAAAAGATTTATAATGTTGATATTTGTAAATTAAAGATATAGGAATTATTAAACGAGTTTTTATAAGTGTTAAAATGGGAAAAAATGGATTTCATAAGTGAACGAAATTTATAGATTTATAAATCGAGAAGTTACAAAATGAATAGACTATTGTAAAATAAAAGATTTATGAGTAATTAACTTATAAATCGGATTTGACATTTTAATTGAGATTTTTGAATAAAGATAAATGGTTTATCGATGAGATTTATAAAATATATATTTTATAAATTGAAATAATGGAATTCTAAAAGGAGTTCTGTTAATGTTGAAAATAAGGTTATGAATAAAATCTTATAAGTAATAAGATTTATAATTTGTGAAGTTTTAAAAGAACGATTTTGTAAATAAATGGATTATAAGTTCTTAACTTATAATATGGACTTCTGGTATATAATTGAGTTATATAAATTGAATTGGATAATAAAGGAGATTTATAAATCGAATTTTATAAATAGAAATGGAATTTATAAACATTGTTTACAAATCCAAAATCTATTGAATTTGATAAATTTAATATAGAAGGTTATTAAAGGAGATATATTCGCGATTTCAGATAGCGAATTATCCTTGAAAAAAAATTTGTACAAAATATTGAATTTGGTTAGTGAAGTATATTCACGATTTTGAACGGTGAATATATTATTAAATAAAATGGATATGTTTTGGGAAAAGGAATATTATCAAATGAAGTTAATTGTTTTAACGATGTATTAAATTGTGTTAAACATCGAAACCATAGATTTCAACATTCATTGTTGAAATAGACATTTTCGAGAAACAAGGAAAAGATGGACTATAACACTGTTGTTATAGTAAATGATTTTCGAAAGGAAATGTTTTTGTAAAGTATTGGGATTTATATATCTGTCTAAATTTCGAATCCCTATACTAGTGATTTTGGGTTGTCGTAACGATGTTTTACGCAACATTTGTTTTGGCCCAAACAAATGTGTTTAAGAGAATGATTTCTTAAAGAATGAAATATATACTTAATTTCGATTTAAGTATATTGAATATTTTCCAAGTGTTGAAAATAAATGGATTTGTGAATTACTTATTATTAAATAAGTATGGAAATGTTTTCCAATATGAAGTGAATATTTTGAGATTTTATTTTTTAAAGATAAATTGAAAATGAATATTAGAAATCGATTTGGAAATCGTATATTCATAGATATTTTGGAATTGTAAATTCACTATGGAATTTATAAAAGAAAGGGAATTTGTTTAAAAATAAACGTTGATTTATTTTTGAAGTGTGGGAATAAATTTACGGATTTGGAACGTAAATATAAAGTAAATAGGTAAGGATTTATTTAATTGGTTTAAATGACCCATTTTGAAATGGAAGTTTTTTCGTTTAAGGAAATTGATTTGAAATTTGTTTTCAAATGGTTAAAGTGTGGAAATTTTATATCTAGTAAAGATATTTTTGGAAAATAAATAATTTGGGAAATTATTTGGAATCTGGTGATGTTGAGCATACCTATTGATAGTTAAATGACCGACTATCAATATTTACCTTTGAATGGGTATTTGTTGTGATTTGCTTGAATTTGAATGCCACACTTATTTTCAAAATAAGCGCTCACTATTCGGGTTAGCCGGGAAAGGACCTTTGGGTCGTATAACCCATTCCGAATATGTGATACGTTGTTATGGATTGCATTTGATGACCGGTGTTGAAGACCGGATATTTGTGAAAATGGAAGGATTACTGTCGAATGTTCCTGCATCGGCTGATCTCCGATATTGAAATTTATTACCCTTTGTGATGGGAAGTCCGGTCGTGATTAATGAATATCCGGATTGCAAGGACTTCTTTGTAAGTGCCTTCGGTTCCGTTCGATCCTGGAACAGACTTGTATGGATGTGTCTTACGTTACAATTTGAGATGTAAAGCAGGTTTCTATCAAATATATTTCCGTTGGTGGCGGAGAATTTATTCTCTTAGCTTAACACCCTAGAGGTTATGTAGTTGATGGTTACTAGTGATACATTCCCAAATTGGTAATTTGGCATACGAAGTGCTGTTGAGCATTTGATGATCAAAGCATAGTTTTTGTATAAAGCGTGGCTTTGTGGACGAGACTTCGTCGGACCTCATACCCCGGAAATGGTAAAAACAGGAAGGATGCAGCAAGGTTATTAGGGGGTAGCGCCCCTTTAGTGTATGTCATTCCTTCTGGATAGAGGTGGTATCATGGTATGGAGCCCAGATACTTAACCTATGTTGTTGCTGCAAATTTATTACTTTGTGGTTATTGGAATCAAGGATCCTCGGATATAGATCGGTTACGATCGGGGAATGACATATTCGTGTCAGTAGTTACCCAGTTTGAAGGGTAACCCGGCCTTGTGTTGGCAGAGATCTAACCGTAACGTTAGGTTCTCGGGTCGTCTTTCCAGAGGCGTACCCATGTGGCAATGGGAAGTTCCTTGGTCAGACCATTTGTTGGAAATCCAAACTTCAATACGCACCTTGTACGGTTTTAGTTGTAGAACCTGCCATTTACTTATGGTGGTCACCACTGTTTAGATGGTAGCTATAGTAGGCATACGATAATGGTCGTATGTTGGCTAAGATTTATATCTTTACTTTCGAAATGTTTTCCTACACTATGCACTAGTAATAATATCAAATGTTTCTTTTTAATGCGTATCAAGCATCTTTGATTATCATAAGGAGAAATCTCCTCCGATTCTACATTTGCATTGTGTGTGTGTGTGTGCGGGAGGCCTTATGGTAGTCTCATTTTCTAAAAAGCATTGCGAATCTATTTTAAAATTATCTTGTTCATTGTTTTAAAGATAAATTGTTTTAAGTTCTCACACCAGTCCCATGACTGACTCGGAGTTTATTGTTTTCCTTCCTAAACTCTAGGTGCCCACCAATTTCCACAAGGCAGTTAAGAGTCAGGTTTATCAGGATATTCTGGAATTCAGGAGTTGCTGGAGGCAAGCTGGATGGCATGGCGTATTCACTAGTATATAGTATTTCTTTTCCGCTGTTTGTTGTTTTTGTTGTACACTCTGATGATGTAATGTAATGTAATGTGATGTAATGTAATAACTGATATAGTTCTTTGTTTAAAGATTATTCATCTCTCTATTATATGTTGTTCCGCTGCGATTGTGAGATTCTGATATTGTTCTGTGGTTTCTCTCTGTTTTGTTCTATGTTTTTATTTCTTCTTCTATCTTCTACCTCTTCTTTAACCCTAACGGTATGGTTTTCCGACCTTCGATTGCTCGGCAGTTGATACAGTGGACGTATTGATGTCGGTTTTCGAGCGTCGAAAAGTCGCAACGTTACATAAGGCAAATGTGAATATGTGAATAAAATCAAAGTGAGGATAAATATAAAGCAAATTGATTTGGCTAATAATCAATGAACTTAAATATGTAGGACGTACGTATATTATACTATTTGCATAGTAATTTGATCCAGATTCGAGCACAGAATTTCAAGATAGTTATATCGATCCGAGTTGGGATTTTTCTTTCGATTTTCGACGACGAACCTGGATATGGATTGTTGATTGGTTCTGGATATTCTCTGTCATAGTTATGGCTATCCAAGGAGAATGACGGTTTCTAATCAAGAAGCCAGATTTGAGTCTGCATTAAGAAGTCGGGTGGACGATACTAGTTCGGAAGTGAAATTGTGTGATCGAGTTAGCGATCAGATAGGTATAGCGTACGGATGATAGGTGTACATCGTACGGATTTGAATGAAATTGATACTGAAAATTTGTGAATATGAAATATGAAATGATTTCTTTTGAAATGAAAGTATATTTTTTGAAATATACGATGGATAAAAGTGAAAGTTGGATTATTATTTTTATGATGATAAGTAAGATGGAAACAACTTTATAAAAAAAAAGAGTAATCAAACTTGAATATTTGATTTTGAATAAACAAAGTTTTATACCTTTGTTTTATAAGATAAATCTCCCCTTGTTGAATCTATTGCTGGTAGGAAAGGATTTTGAAAGTGTTTGAAGTATAAGGAGTTTCATACAAGTTTGAAATGATCCAAAGTTTTTAAAAAAAAATATATATATCTATATATATAAAGGATCTTATGAGGATTTTGGAAAAAGGTTTTGGGAACCTTTGGATTTGGAAAGGCTTTCGATTTTTGGGAAAACTCAATATTGGAATTTGGAAAGCCTAGTTTGAGAATTATCGATTTTGGGATAATCGATTTTGAGAAAAGAAGATTTATATGAGATTCATACTAGGTGTATGATTTGGAAGATACTATATGTATAGTATAAAGTGTTTTGATAATGGCTCTGGGGAAATAGGCGCTCCCTTGAATTGAACTTCTCAAGAGTGCCACAGGGTGGTACTGCCTTGAACCCTAAGGGGGGGTTCTGAAGTTGATCCTGTGAGGAGTCCAGACAAAACTAGTTCCTGAGGATTATGATTAGTGTGTAGCGAAAGTCGAGGGCGTTGATGCCTACAGAGGCATATGTGTTATATTGTGACGACAGTGTAACTCGATGTCACTGCGGTCTACTACAGACCATAGCGAAAGTCGTGTATGCCGCTGAGAGCCAACAGTCTGCCTTTGATTTTATATCGGTAGACTGCGACCTATGGTAACATAGCGAAAGTCGTGTGTGCCGCTGAGAGCCAACGGTCTACGTTTAATTTCACATCGGTAGACTGCGACCTACGTGGGAGTGGAGAAGTTTCATTTTTGACAGCGAAAATCGAGGGCGCTGACGCCTACAGTTACATGGACTATTGCTGTGATGGAAACGTAACCTCGGATGTAACTACGACCTGTTGTGGGTTCCATGGCGTAATCGAGGGGCCCGGAGTGGCTACAGTTACATGGACTTTTGCTACGATGCCAACATAACCCAGGATGTAACTGCGACCATGGATGGGGGTGACGATTTCCAGAGCATTCTCACCAAAGATATTTCCTCTATTTTCAAAAATTGTTTTCTATATTTTCAATGAAATTATTTTTCAAAGTATTTTCACTGGATGCTGGAAACGGGTCTGCCAAGTACTTATAGATTTTCAGTCGTACGCTTGATCAACGTATGACTGAATTTCTGTGAGAACCATGATGGACTTGTCAAAATATTGAGTTATAAAAGTATTTCTATAAAAACTATTGTAGTAATATTATATAGATTTTTTTTAAAAAGTATTTTAAAAATGATCAAAGAAAATTTATCTGATTTTAAGCATTTTAATAATTCTGGCTTCGTTCCTTTTCGAGGACGAAAAGATTCAAATGGGGATGGAATGTGACTACCCGGATTCTTAGACGTCTATTAATCAGGAAATTAACTGATTTTATTTTTGGGATATTAATATTTACTAATCAAATAAATGAATTTCTGATAATTAAAGATATTTGAATATATATGTTGATTTGGAAATTAAAATAAACATTGAATTCAAATATATTTATATATATAAAGATAAACATATAGACAATTCTTATGATGTTCAAATATAAATATACATAAGCAAGTATGTATGTATATATGTTAAATGAAGCGGTGAAAGTGATAAAATGGAAATATACATATGATGTATGTATGTACGAGCCTTATGATGTTGATAGCATACACTTAAATATGTAGTTATGCAAGTATATGATTACATGCCACATGAAATAATATATATACATGGAAGTTGTATAAATGTGAATATATATAAAATAAAGCAATGTGTGTATGAGAATATGTATATACATATAAGGACAATATATACAAAAGAAGTAATGTGTATGAGTGTACATGCATGTATATGAGGACAAATAATAAAAAAAATAAAAATATATAGATATGAACATACAAAAGAATATATAGATGTATGAACCTAAGGGACAAGAATTTAATGCACATTCCAACTCAAGCATACAATATATCATTTCAAGTTTACAAGACAAAAAAATAAAATAAATAAAAAAGGAAGCTTACTGAGTACAACAAAAGAATGCAGAGCCTACCTTTTCTATTTATACCTCCACACTGACCTCATTTACTTAACTCAACGAAATAAAACAAAAGATAAGCATTTCTGCCATTTTACAACTTAAAAACATACAAACTCAACTCATCAAGGATCATCAAGCACAAATCAAAAGCAAATATAAATGCAAAAGCCGGTACCTCTGTTCAATCAATTTGTGAGTAATTTCACTTTTAAAAATTTAAGTAGGTAAAATTGGATTGCATGCTAGTTAATCTGAAATGAAGGTGAATTGTAAGATATCTGCTGTGTATATATTCATATATAGTATGCATGTTGTTTCTTCAGAATACTCTCTTCTTTTACCTTTCAGTTTTCCAGTTTTGATTTTTTTTTAAAATTAAATCTTTTGATCTTGTCTCTGTTTAAACTTAATATACAAATCAAACTTGTTTGCTTAATTATAAACTTTAGTTTTAAATTGTACTTAAGTCAAAATAATATTTATTTGACTCTAGAAACCAAAACTATTGATGTAACAACCTGCATATTTTACGATTTGATATTTAAATATTTTATCGTTAGTCGGATTTTAGTCCGAAAAGTTACTTTTTGCCTACGGTCGAATTAGGACTTGGAACCACTTCCATTGAGTTCAAAACACCATTTGCGATCTTTTTGAATGTAAACTTTGATATATTCGGAGTTAGTGAAATTTTGTTACTTTTTCACTTTGGGTTTGGTTCAGCCCATTAGCCTAAGCTATTAATTCTAACTCAACCCCCTTCTCTTCATAACTTTACTTTCATTTCCTAACACTCAAGCTTCATCAAAAATGGGGGAAGGAATGGGAAATTAAAACTCCAAGCTCAAGATCATTTGCAAATCCAACATCCAACTCCAAATTCAAGGAGAAGACATTGATTCAAGCTTCTTGGGTAGATTCTCCTTTGCTTTCAAGCTTCCTCTTCATAAATTTTGTGTAAAGGTGAGATTTTTATCTCACATCTTTGTCTATAACTATCTTTGATTGTTGGGTATGAATTCCTAACACTTTTACATATGCGTTTGATATTGATTTGGATTGAATTGGTGAAAATCCCAATTTTTAGTGTTTTGGGTTCAAATCTTTAAAAATCCTAACTTTGATGTTTGAACACGTTTTGGTGATGCACCGAGGAGCCAATACAACCGGGTAGCCTATGGGCATAATCCCCTAGCGTCCGTGCTCGATCGGTTGCAAATTGGGTGAGTTTTGCACTCCAAAACCCTTAGGTCGCTCTGCCTGCAAATAAGGCATTTTCGGCCTGCAGTTAGCTCGATCGGCAGTTTGGTCGTGCTGAGGTCGTACGCGTTTTAGGTCGCGCCGTGATAGGTCATTCCATGTGTTTAGCCCCTCAGCCTTGTTTCTTCGCTAAGTCGCACACTCCATAGGTCGTTCGGTTTTCCCCCTTAGGTCGCCTGGCCTTGTTTATTCATTATGTCCTTAAGTCGCTCCGGTTGGGTCACGTCTCTTGGGTAGCGCCGTTGGTTTAGGTCGCGCCCAGTTAGGTCGCTCGGCCTTCATACCCCTTAGGTCGCGTGCACCCTAGGTCGTTCGGCCTTCATTCCCTCTTAGGTCGGCCCCATGCTTTAAGTCGCGCCGCGTTAGGTCGCTCAGCATCTACTTAGGTCGCTCCACTAAGTCGTGAAAAGCTTTAGGCCGTTCCGCTAGCTCGCGACATGCGTTAGGTCGCGTGCATGTTAGGTCCTCCTTCGGTCGCTCGGCAGTTAGGTCGCGCAATGTTGAGCCGTAGGGGTATTTGCACTTTGATGAATTTGGAATCGAATTCTTTGGATTTTGTTCACGTCTTCGAACGTGAATTTTTGTGACCTATTGTTTCTACAATCATTTTTGTGATTTGTCATTTTAAAAATATACAAATCTTTACCTCACTCGTACGAGAAATCTAATTAAACGGCTTAGTAAAACAAGTGGTATGAAACGCTTGCGTTTACTTCGTCGGTTAATTCTTGGACTTATTCGATTGAATCTCTTGTGACAATTTTGAGTGGAGATCTACAATTTGTTCCTAAATATTTAAGTTAAGCTAGTGGTTATGGGACATGAAGCTAAGCTTCTATATTTACAAGCTTACTGTAATTGACACTTCTTGATGATCATTGATGATCATTTTTGTGATTTAGACTAGCAAATGTGCAATGTCTCTTTGTCTACGAGGGAGACTAAACCCCGTTTCCATGGAGCTTCGGCTCAATTTGGTGGGGTAGCGACCCATGGTCTTCGGGCCGTTTTGTGGAGCTTCGGCTCAAAATTAATGGTTAGCAACCATGGAATAGCGTTCCATTTTGTGATACACATGTTGGCGAGCTTTCATGCTCCCGTTTTGTGATAGGCCTCCCCCTTTTTGTGATTTCTGGATTTTCATTGATGATTTCTAGAATTTGTGCTCCACCAATTTTCGTGATTTTCATTGATATGTGTTATCAATATTTGTGTATTGGTGAATTTGTGTGTCATCAACTTTTTGTGAATGAAGATATTGAGTATGACATTCCTTTTGATCTTTGAGAAGATTCTGGTGATATTGATTAATCTCTTGTTGATTTTCAATTTCATACTTATCACAGTATGGCTTTATGGTTATCATATGTTATGTCATGTCTCTTACTCTATATCATTTTATCTAATATTTATAGCTAGACTGATCCGTTTATTATTTTCTTATAAATAATACTCGGGCCAGACCGAGATGTTACAGGTGCTTCTGTTTGACTTAACTTCTGGGATCATCATCCCTACTTTTGGCTAACTACTTAGATTAGAAGTTTTTGTTGTATACCATTGAGATATAGACTCCTAGTTGTATACATATTCTTTTGTCTAGCACTTGTAACCATTCTTTTGTGATATTGTGGATCTTTTTTGACCACTACTCTGATGTACACTTTCATGTGTTATATTCATATCTTTTTCCGTCGTTGTGATATGGATGTCTGTGACTGATTTGTGTTATGTTTATTTCTATGTTAGTTTTCGAAGAATATATATAGCCACTGTGTAGTAGCCTTGAGTTTGTATCGGCATGTCGGACTTCCTTGTACGATCTGACATATTGGTGCTCGCATAAAGCAATTACACGAATGGTCGCTTCTCAACAGCCTTATTCTCCGTGCTAGTTGACAGCATTACACCGTAATGTTCTTGGCTAGCGTGGATATAGAGGTGGGTCGTCACAGCTTGGTATCAGAGCGAATCTTCGAAACAATGTAGAATAATCTAGCAAGGATCATCGTCCTAAGTCCATCTTAGGAATCGTGCATTAGGATTTAATTCGAGTCTTCGTACCGATTCATCCTATTTTCTTTATGATTCCTTGTTTATCTATCAAGATTGCTTGATACTCATTTGGTGAATAAACTTATCCTTCTTCTTTCTTTCTTTCTAAAGGAAGAGAAATGGTTAGACCTGGCCGTCCCAGCGCCAGTCATTCTCGTGCTACTCCCCAGGATGGAGTATTTATGTCTGCCCAGCAGCTTCTTGATTTAGTGAGGAATGCTCAGGCAGCCGGATCTAATCCGGAGTCTACTCACCCTAGGTCTAGATTTGCACGTTTGTGCAGCGATTATACCAATTTGGGTGGGAAACCATTCAAAGGTTCTGAGACTATTATCGAAGTCCAGGCTTGGCTAAGATCGTGCGATCGAATCTTTTCTCGCATGAATCTTATTGATCTTCACCGTGTCCAAGTGGCTTTAAGTATGCTCCAAGAAAGAGCATTGGACAGGTATGAGCTTCTGATTTTTGAAATAAATGAAGCAGATCTTACTTGGGAGAAATTCCAGGAACGCTTCGAATTAAAATTTGTGTCAGAAGCTGAGAAGGTGACTTTGGCTCGCCGATTCATTGACCTTGTTCAAGGTGAATCCTCCGTGGCAGATTATGTCGCATCTTTTGAGTCACTTTCTAAATATGGGATCGAATATATAAACACCCCATTGAAGAAAAACCAACGATTCATCTATGGCTTGAATAGAAATCTCAAGAAGCCATTACTTCTAAAGTTAGAAGTTTCTTTTGATCAACTCGTTGATATCGCTCTTCGACTTGAAGAGGCAGATAAAGAAAGTGATGTTGAAGTTAAGGGTGCCAAACCGAACTTCAACAACAAGAAAAGGCCTAATAAATTCAAGGGTCCTTATCCTAACAATAAGAAAGGGAAGCAAGCCTCTCCGGCAACTAAGGCTTCTACCTCTTGTAGCGGGCAATGCTACAATTGTGGTTCTAAGGACCATTATGCGAACAAGTGTTCAAAGCCTCGTACTTGTCGCTATTGCAAAAGCCCGGATCATTATTTATCTTCTTGTCCCAAACTTCAAAATAGGAAGGAGGGAAAGCTTAATGTTGCTCAAGCCCCTAGCAACACATCTCGTGGTAAAGGTATTTCTCATTCTATCCTTGATGGAATTGTTTTATTTCGTGATCATCCTATTCGAGTTCTTTTTGATACGGGTGTGTCCCATTCTTTTATATCAAAAGAACTTGTTGATACTTTTTCTTTGGATGTTTTGTGTTTAATGACTTCATTGTGAATTTCGAATCCGGTTGGTGGATCCGCAATAATCAGTTTATTGTATAAATATGTCGAGATTATTTTGTGTGATTTTTCTTTCCGAGCCGATTTGCACGTTATGCGCTACTTAGGCTTTGGAATGATTTTGGGAATGGATTGGCTTAACCGCTATGAAGCTCAAATCCTATGTCCTGAGCGGACTATTCATCTTCAACATCCTCAATCTGTTAAGCAGATTTCTATTGACCTTAAAGATTCGGATTCCAGCTTAGTTGCATCCTTATATTCTTTAAATCCTCATGATGACGATAATTATGATGAGGAAGATATTATTTCTCTTATTCACGTTGTTCGTGAATTTTTCGACATCTTTGAGCCCTTTTTAGGATTACCACCTAAGCGAGCAATTGAGTTCATAATTAATCTCATTCCTGGAGCTCAACCTATCACTAGTCCTCCTTATCGTATGTCCAATAAAGAAAATGAGGAGATGCGCAAACAATTATCCGAATTGGAGACGAAGCAATTTATTCGCTCTAGTTCCTCGCCTTAGGGGGCTTCGGCTATTTTTGTGAAGAAATCCGATGGTACACTTAGGTTTTGCGTTGGCTACCGCAAGCTTAATGATCTTACTATCAAGAATAAATATCCATTACCTCGGATTGATGATCTATTCGATCAACGTAGTGGTGCTAGAGTCTTTTCACAATTAGACTTAGCTACCGGTTTCCATCAGCTTCATATTGCAGAGGATAGCATTCCTTTGACATCGTTCCGTACTCGTTATGGATCTTATGAGTGGCTTGTTATGCCATTTGGTTTAACGAATGCTCCGGCTTATTTCGTTGACCTTATGAATCGAGTTTTCAAAGACTTCCTCGATCGTTTTGTTCTCATCTTTATTGATGATATTCTAGTGTATTCTAAAACCGAGGAGGAGCATGAAAAACATCTTCGGATTGTGTTGGAAACTCTTAGGAGCAATCAATTGAAAGCAAAATTTTCTAAATGCCATTTTTGGCAATGTCGTGTGAAATTTGTCAGTCATATTATTTCCGAATCCGGAATTTCCGTGGATCCTTCAAATATTAAAGCGATTCAAAATTGGAAGAGACTGGAGAGTGTGACGGAAATCCGTAGCTTTCTTGGATTGGCAGGTTATTACCACCGTTTCATAAGAGACTTTTCAAAAATTTCCGTGCCTCTTACTAGCATGACAAAGAAAGGTGTTAAATACATTTGGTCGGACAAATGTGAAGCTTCTTTTCAGAAATTAAAAGAACACCTTTCTGATGCTCCTATTCTTGTTATTCCTGAGGAGAATCAAGATTTTGTTGTTTATACTGAAGCTTGTCGCGTTGGTTTAGGTGCCGTTCTTATGCAAAGAGAACGTGTTATTGCTTATGCTTCTAGGCAATTGAAGCCAGCCGAAACTAGATATGCCACTCATGATTTAGAGCACGCGACTATTGTTTTCGCCCTTCGTATTTGGCGTCATTATCTTTTGGGAGAGAAATTTATTCTCTATACTGACCATAAATCTTTGAAGTATCTATTTTCTCAAAAGGAACTAAATTTGCGTCAACAACGTTGGCTCGAATTTCTTGCAGCTTATGATCTTGACATTCTTTATACTCCTGGAAAGGGAAATCGTGTTGCCGATGCACTTAGTCGTAAGAAACAAGCGGTTGTTTCTATGATGATATCCGAATGGAATGATCTTGGAATTCTATCCACTTGTGAGATTCGAGATCGTGTTTCCGATTTATGTTCATCTCTTGCTTTATGTAGCCTTGAGGCTCATCCTTCTCTTTTAGACCGCATTCTTGAAGCTCAAAAGCTAGATCCTGAATTGGCTCTTCTTGGCCAAAATTTTAAGGATAAAATTGATACTGAAGGTTTGAAAGACTTTGATATTGATTCTCGTGGCGGTTTTCGAAAATTTGGTAGACTTATCATGCCAAATATTAGTGATCTTCGTAAGAACATTTTAAAAGATTCTCATCGTTCTAAATTTACCATTCATCCCGGTAGTAGTAAAATGTACACGGATATGAAGCGACTTTATTATTGGGAGGGAATGAAATCTGATTTTGCTAACTTTGTTAAGTGTTGCATGACTTGCCAACTTGTCAAGGCCGAGCATCAAAGGCCCGGTGGGTTATTGCAACCTTTAGAAATTCCAATTTGGAAGTGGGATCAAATTTCCATGGATTTTATTGATGGCCTTCCCCGTTCTCGTTCGGGTCATGAGAGCTTATGGGTGATAGTTGATAGACTTACTAAATCCGCCCATTTTATTCTCGTTCGGTCTAACTGGACCGTTGCTCTTTTGGCCAAACTCTTTATTAAAGAAATTGTTAAATTACATGGAGTTCCTACTTCTATTATTAGTGACCATGATTAATTGTTTACTAGTGGATTTTGGAAGAGTCTTCAGAAAGCTTTGGGAACGAAGCTTAATTTTAGCACCGCTTATCATCCTCAGTCCGATGGACAAACTGAGCATGTGAATCAAACCCTTGAAGATCTTCTTCGTGCATGTGTTTTTGATTTTGGTGGAAGTTGGGAAGATCATATTTCTCTTGTTGAGTTTTCCTATAATAATAGCTTCAATCTAGTATTGGTGTGGCTCCTTTCGAGGCACTCTATGGAAGGCCATGCCTTCTTGTTAGCTTGAGGCCGGTGAGAAGCTGGTTTTAGGTCCAGATTTTATTCGAGATTCCACAGAGAAGATTGACCTTATTTGTCATAGGATGAAAGAAGCCCAGAGTAGACAAAAATCCTATGCCGATAACCGGAGAAGGAAATTAGAATTTTCTGTGGGAGATCTTGTGTTTATTCGTGTTTCACTTATGAAGGGTGTTGTACGTTTCAGTCGATCGGGAAAATTAGCGCCTCGATATATTGGGCCATTTCCTATCACCGAACGTATTGGTTCCGTGGCTTATCGCCTTTTATTACCGGCTCAGTTTTCTGCTATTCATGATGTGTTTCACGTTTCTCAATTACGGAAATGCCTTCGAGATTCTGATTCTATTCTTGAGCCCGGTGGTGTGGAAGAAAATGAAGTTTCACCTAATTTAACTTATGAGAAACATCCTATTCGTATTATTGCTTCGGAGGTCAAGCGCCTTCGAAATAAAGATGTTCCGCTTGTTAAAGTTCAGTGGTCCTCAAATCCTAAAGATTGCTCTTGGGAATCTAGAGAGTTCATCAAGCGAACACATCCGGACTTACTTTCTCATGCTCTTTAAGGTGAACTTCTTATTTCAAACTTCTTTTGTGTTGAATATGCTTTTATGGTTGTTACTATATATTTTCTTCTTAGTTATTGCGAGGACGCAATTTCTTTAAGGAGGGGAGTCTGTAAAAACCCGCATATAATACGATTTGATATTTAAATATTTTATTTAGATATTTTACCGTTAGTCGGATTTTAGTCCGAAAATTTACTTTTTGCATACGGTCGAATTAGGACTTGGAACCACTTCCATTGAGTACAAAACACCATTTGCGATCTTTTTGAGTGTAAACTTTGATATATTCGGAGTTAGTGAAATTTTGTTACTTTTTCACTTTGGGTTTCGTTTAGCCCATTAGCCTAAGCTATTAATTCTAACTCAACCCCCTTCTCTTCATAACTTTACTTTCATTTCCTAACACTCAAGCTTCATCAAAAATGGTGTAAGGAATGGGAAATTAAAATTCCAAGCTCAAGATCATTTGCAAATCCAACATCCAACTCCAAATTCAAAGAGAAGACATTGATTCAAGCTTCTTGGGTTGATTCTCCTTTGCTTTCAAGCTTCCTCTTCATAAATTTTGTGTAAAGGTGAGATTTTTATCTCACATCTTTGTCTATAACTATCTTTGATTGTTGGGTATGAATTCCTAACACTTTTACATATGCATTTGTCATTGATTTGGATTGAATTGGTGAAAATCCCAATTTTTAGTGTTTTGGGTTCAAATCTTTAAAAATCCTAACTTTAATGTTTGAACACGTTTTGGTGATGCACCGAGGAGCCAATATGACCGGGTAGCCTATGGGAATAATCCCCTAGCGTCCGTGCTCGATCGGTTGCAAATTGGGTGAGTTTTGCACTCCATAACCCTTAGGTCGCTCTGCCTGCACATGAGGCATTTCCGGCCTGCAGTTAGCTCGGTCGACAGTTTGGTCGTGCTTAGGTCGTACGCGCGTTAGGTCGCGCCATGCTAGGTCGCACCATGATAGGTCATTCCATGTGTTTAGCCCTTCGGCCTTGTTTCTTCGCTAAGCCGCACACTCCATAGGTCGTTCGGTTTTCCCCCTTAGGTCGCCTGGCCTTGTTTATTCATTAGGTCCTTAAGTCGCTCCGGTTGGGTCACGTCTCTTGGGTAGCGCGTTGGTTTAGGTCGCGCCCAGTTAGTTCGCTCGGCCTTCATACCCCTTAGGTCGCGTGCACCCTAGGTCGTTCGGCCTTCATTCCCTCTTAGGTCGGCCCCATGCTTTAAGTCGCGCCGTGTTAGGTCGCTCAGCATCTACTTAGGTCGCTCCACTAAGTCGTGAAAAGCTTTAGGCCATTCCGCTAGCTCGCGACATGCGTTAGGTCGCGTGCATGTTAGGTCCTCCTTCGGTCGCTCGGTAGTTAGGTCGCGCAATGTTGAGCCGTAGGGGTATTTTCACTTTGATGAATTTGGAATCGAATTCTTTGGATTTTGTTCACGTCTTCGAACGTGAATTTTTGTGACCTATTGTTTCTACAATCATTTTTGTGATTTGTCATTTTAAAAATATACAAATCTTTACCTCACTCGTACGAGAAATCTAATTAAACGGCTTAGTAAAACAAGTGGTATGAAACGCTTGCGTTTACTTCGTCGGTTAATTCTTGGACTTGTTCGATTGAATCTCTTGTGATAATTTTGAGTGGAGATCTACAATTTGTTCGTAAATATTTAAGTTAAGCTAGTGGTTATGGGACATGAAGCTAAGCTTCTATATTTACTAGCTTACTGTAATTGACACTTCTTGATGATCATTGATGATCATTTTTGTGATTTAGACTAGCAAATGTGCTATGTCTCTTTGTCTACGAGGGAGACTAAACCCCGTTTCTGTGGAGCTTCGGCTCAATTTGGTGGGGTAGCGACCCATGGTCTTCGGGCCGTTTTATGGAGCTTCGGCTCAAAATTAATGGTTAGCAACCATGGAATAGCGTTCCATTTTGTGATACACGTGTTGGCGAGCTTTCATGCTCCCGTTTTGTGATAGGCCTCCCCCTTTTTGTGATTTCTGGATTTTCATTGATGATTTCTAGAATTTGTGTTTCACCAATTTTCATGATTTTCATTGATATGTGTTATCAATATTTGTGTATTGGTGAATTTGTGTGTCATTAACTTTTTGTGAATGAAGATATTGAGTATGACATTCCTTTTGATCTTTGAGAAGATTCTGGTGATATTGATTAATCTCTTGTTGATTTTCAATTTCATACTTATCACAGTATAGCTTTATGGTTATCATAGTTATGTCATATCTCTTACTCTATATCATTTTATCTAATATTTATAGCTAGACTGATCCGTTTATTATTTTCTTATAAATAAAACTTGGGTCAGACTGAGATGTTATAGGTGCTTCTGTTTGACTTCACTTCTGGGGTCATCATCCCGACTTTTGGCTAACTACTTAGATTAGTAGTTTTTGTTGTATACCATTGAGATATATACTCCTAGTTGTATACATATTCTTTTGTCTAGAACTTGTAACCATTCTTCTATGATATTGTGGATCTCGTTTGACCACTACTCTGATGTACACTTTCATGTGTTATATTCATATCTTTTTCCGCCTTTGTGATATGGATGTCTGTGACTGATTTGTGTTATGTTTATTTCTATGTTAGTTTTCGAAGAATATATATAGCCACTGTGTAGTAGCCTTGAGTTTGTATCGGCATGTCGGACTTCCTTGTACTATCTGACATATTGGTGCTCGCACAAAGCAATTACACGAATGGTCGCTTCTCAACAGCCGTATTCTCCGTGCTAGTTGACGGCATTACACCGTAATGTTCTTGGCTAGCGTGGGTACATAGGTGGGGTGTCAATATTGATCAAGTTTAAAATAAGTAAAAATTTAAATATCACAATCTATTGTTTTAGGATTTGGATCTGAATCATCATACAAAATCATAATTTTTAAAAGCAAAATCACAATTTCTAGTGTTTGGATCAAAGAGCGGTTCTGGGTTGTCTGGATTATGTATTTTAGGGTATCACTGTTGATACAAATGATCGGAGAGGTAGAGTTTCCTCCTGGAGATGGAGGACTGATCGGAGTCGATGGGAAAATTGGTAGAAAGATGATCAGAGTATGGTGGAGTTAGTGGTTGTGATTGTGTTCTGGAACCCTAGTTTAACTAGGCTAGGTAGAATCGATCACCACGGCCTACTGGATTGATCAAATGTTACAAGGTTTTGGGGGATGATAGCAGGGTAGTTGGCGAATGTGTGGCCAGAGTCGCTGATATTCTGGTGGCCGGAGTTGTGGGAGCAAGGCGTTTTCAGGTTTGGTTATGGTGGATTCCAGTTCTTGTACCAGGTTGGATGTGAAGCTCGATCTTCGATCTCGAGTTTGGGGAGTGATCTGATGATTACGAGAGGGTATAGAGGTGATTGAAGACTGGAGGTGATCATCGTGGATGATCGAAGTCGATCAACGCCACTATGCATATGCACGGTGCATAGTTGATTTCTGATGATGTTGGGTTTTTTTTGTAGTGGGTTTGTTCTTGGGTAAATTGGTGATTAACTCGAAGCAGTTTAGGTTTGGACTCGAAGCCATTTTGGTCATGGCTCGGGTAATGTTTTGAAACAGATTTTAGAAACCTGTTCTGTTTAAAATTTAAACTGTAGTTTAAAATGAAAATCAAAGAGTTAAACTAAGTTTTAAACCTAAGTTTAAATCTGGATTCAAGCTAGTTTGAATCCTAGTTTTAAAATGATTAAAGGTTTTTGAAATTTTAATTCGTTTTGACAACTTTTAAGTATTTAGTGTATTTGGCTTGAATTTAGAACTGGAAGTTTAAATTGTAAAGTAAAGGTTCAAATAAGTTAAATCTAAGTTTTAAAATCTAGAAATTGAGTTTGAATCTCAGTTTTTAAAATAAAATAAGTTTTTGAATTTAAATTGTTTTAACCACTTTAAAAATGGTTAGATGGTTCGACTTTTAAAATGAAGATTTAAAATGTAAGTAAAGCTTTTAAAATTTAAGTTAAATCTGGAATCAAGATTAAATCTGTATTATAGTTTTGAAATTAAAGGAAGTTTTTAAATTGGAATTTTTTTAAATAACTTTGAATGTTTAAATTGTATTTTTAAATTGATTTGAATTTAAAAATGAATTTGGGTTTTAAATTCTCTTAAATTTCTTTTATAAAATGAATATTTCTTTAACATGTGAAATTAAAGGTTTTTGAATTGTTTTTAAACTTTGTTAAAGTTAATTTGTATTCATTTTGAAATCTTAAATTTAAAATGAAATTTAAAAGTAAATAAAAAACCAATTGTTTTTGAATGCTTTGTTAATAATAATTTGATCGTTTATAAGGAAAAATGTTTTTATCTTTAACCAAATGAAGATTTAATTATTTATAATTCATTAAATTAGTAAGGTAATTAGAATGGATAATTAATTAGTTCAATTAATTAATGATTTGGGTTAATTAATTTAGTAATTATGGATTTTGAATTAATTAATAAAGGTTTAAGTTAATTAATTAAGTTTAATTAATTTAGAATAATCATTGGGTGGTTTGATAGGTAATTACTTAATGTAATTAATAGAATATAATTACTTAGGGAAGTAATGAATAAATAATTTCTGGATGTAATTACTTGAATGGTGATTTGTTAATAGAAGCAATTTGGGTATAATTACTTTATGTAATTAATTAAAGATAATTACTTGAATGTAATTGAAGGATAAATTAATCCATGGTGATTTATTAAGATGGATGATTAAGGGATGATCAATTAATTGATTTGAAATTAATTAATATTAAGTGAAGGAATCTAAGTGGTTGAGGTCAGTAATTTAATTAGAATTAAATAAATAAATTTTGGAAGTGATCAAGCCTTGTTTATGGATGATTGAATGGTATTGGATGCCTTGAATGGGTTGATATCTCTGATATAAAATATTTTGTGAAATTATATGTTTGGGCGGACGGGATATTGTGGTTATCTATCAATGATGAATTATTGTGTAAAATGACATCCTGTATTTAAAGTTGAAGTGTATTTCATTTGGATAACTTGGGTTAGGATGACATGATTTGAAGAGTCCGGGGTCGGGTATTAGAAAATACCCAAAACCACTTCGATTCTTTATAGATTGATATGTGAAATCAATAGGCTCGTATGGAATGATTTAAGTGAATTGGACCATTTAATCTAAGTTTTTGGTACTTAGATATTGATGTGTGAAATTAGTAATGCCTATAACAAATTGTGAATTTGAAAATTTATACGAGTTATCTCGGGTTTAAATAAGTTTTATGCCTTGGTATTTCATGTTAGGTGAGTTTACTCACGCTGGTTTCCAGCCTGACCTAGGTGTTACTTTGATGTAATACTCGGGTCAAACCAAGTATTACAGATTTTCAGGTAAGGACGTTCTGAAGCATAGGAGGCGAGCTGGATGGCAGGAACGTATGGAGTGTTTCCGCTATAATATATATTTCTGATTATCTGAGACATGTTGATTTGTATATGTCCAGTAATTGAGTATGTGTGTAACTCTGTTGTATTAAAATGTAATCGACAGATATAGTATTCTTTTGTAAACTGTTATTATTTGATATTATATTTTTATCCACTGCGAATGTGAGGATTTGTGTTGTGTTTTCTGTTTCTTCTTCTTCTATCTCTTTCTTCTTTTTCCTAACTATCTGGAATTTTCGGGATCGGAAACTTCCGGGTCGTTACACATGGTCCACCCAAGCTATATATAGGAGTTGGTACCAATCCCCCAGTAGGAGTCAGTACTGATCCCCAACTCAAGGGATCCTATTGTTGTGTTACCTTAGGTTATTTGGCTTTACTTAAACTTGCTTGGAGTCTGACCCGAGAAATTTGAGTGTTTGCTTGGGGCTCGATCTGAAGATCCTCTAAGATTTTTATGTTCTAGATTTTCCTTCGCATGTTTACCGTCAAACCCGAAATTTTTATGTGTCTGACCCTAATCCGACCGAAGTTCTCTTGCTCGGAGTCAGACCCGAGTTTTCCATGTGTCTAGCTCGAGTTTTCAGGAGTCAATACCGATCCCTAGAGTGGACTCTGTACCAATACCTAATTTGGATTTTTGCATGGTTTGCTTCGAGTTTGACTCGAGAATTTCTCATGTCTATTCTACTTTGAATTTTACCTGAGAATTTTATTGTTTGCTTCAATTCGGCTCCTCAAAAAACTTGAACGTCCAAATTTTCAACTTTTTTAACTCATTTTTCATATTTCTTTTTTCTTGCCTTTTTATGATATTCCCAAAGTCCTTGGGTCATTTGTCCATCATTCGCTCATCGGATTCGTCGATAAGTCTGTTTGAATACTGCTTGGTCAACAGTTTAGATAACATTTTCCCCCTCCCCCAAAGAACATCTCACTATGGAAAAAAGGCATCAAACAATGGATATGCTTTGTTGTTTGATTGCATATCTATCTGCCGTCAAATATCGTTCCGTCTCATTGCACATCAAACCACAGAGATGCCCCATCATCCGATATGCACTAGCATGACAAAAAATATGTTGTCTGATGTTATAGTATCATTTCTAGAAATTTTTATTAGACAACTGTAACAACTCGAATTCCAGTGGGTCCGGATTTTTCGCAAAATTGCTAAAACCCAAGCCCGTTGAAGCTCGAGTTGGGTATTTGGTATCCTGCGAATAAGAAAAGACAAATATATCAGAGCTCTAGTAAATATCTCACAACGAAACTAACTAAAATATAATAGTAAGTAAATACTCACCAAGATAATAACATGTTCTAAACAAGTGTCTCGAAGCTGGAAAGCCTCTGCCATCTACCTAACCTGTGGGATGTATGAGGAGGGGGTTAGAACTAAAGTTCTAGTTAATGGACAAATTATACACTTCTAAGCATAATTTTGCATATACCATTTTATTTCCATTCACTATTATGTTAGGTTTATTGGGTTTATAATACTCTTGCCTTTGTACATGAATCATACCCATCTACTCCCTAGTAGATTAAAACCTAATAACAAATATATATGTAGCTACATTCCCAATGACCGCATTGGTCCTAGGTACTACCCCTTGTACCTTTCGTATTCTCCTCGAAAAGGACTCTATTGTCTTGCTCCTAAAGCGTTCTACAACTACATCTGTAAAGGATAGCTTCATGAGGCCTATAATACAGATGTTTTATCCTCTACTATGAAAACGTAAAACTACGTCTGCACTTGCCTATACAAATGCTCGGACATCCACAATGTACCATACAGTGCGTACCTTGAGGACTATACGTAATAGTTCTATCTACTCCCTGAATCCCACCAACAAGGTCTACCTTGTTCGGAACTCAGTCGGGAATTTTCTATATCTGTAAAGGACAGCTTCGTTAGGCCTACAATACAGATATTCTACTTCATCTGTCTCTTTTCTCATTGTGGCTATGGACCCATGTTGCCACCCATCAACTAATCAAAAGACCAATAAAGAGCTAAGTGGTTGTTCCCTACTGCAAATAATCTAAACATCCAATTGGCTGCGCCCCTCATCCAATGTCTCGATAGTTGAAGAATCATTGGCATGTTGGTTTACCCTAGTCTTTCCCGAACTCTTCTTGATTGATGATGGCTTGATCTTCGCATGTGACTATCCTTTTGGGTCATGCCCACTAAAACCTACTTACAAGTTAGAGTACGGTGTCATACGAATATCCTACTCCATTCATCAACCTTTTGACTGCCTACAAAGGTCCGCTTTATTAGGCCTACAATGTAAAAGCAGTCAAGTCATACTCTCTTGATGGAACACCTGCAGACCTACCTCCGAGGGTGCATCTTCCTTAGGCCTACCCTAGAGGGCCATCATAGAGTACCCTCACGTCCCATCGAAGTCTCGTACTTCCTTCTAGACCAAATTAACTAAGTTGGACATGCTATTTCTGTGCTAAAAATGTGATGAACTGCTTCGTTTGGCTCTTCATCCTTTATGCTACTCCAAACACATCTTACCATTTTATTAGACCCTAAGTCTAATCCATTATTATGCATTTAGTTTACTTTTCTAATTCTATTGGCTATCAAATCTGCATAAGCATGTCCCAGCCTCACCTAACTATTGTAAGATCATAAGTTCCTGACTGAAAGGGAATGTTGTTGGTATGGGCCTTTCTTCTACGTTTTCTTATTAACTTAGTGTAAGTTTTAAAATTAACCTTCTCTATTATCTCTAATTATAACCTATGTTATAATTATACTTGCAATTGTTACTCCGGTATTCTCTTATAATCTACATGTTATAAATATAATTGTATGTGTCTCTTTTCTATTCTAGTCTGTCTTCTTTTATTATGATATTGAATTCTCTTTAGTTCTCTTATATTATATGACAATTTTAGCTTGGGACTACGTCCGACTGTCACTAATTTACTTATCATAATAACTGGCTTGCTTTTATTCTATATCTGCGCAGTAAATGCAGATCTAGTCACATTTCTATTTATTGTTTCTAGTCCTGTCAAATAATTAACTTGATTTCTTCTTTAATTCCTTTAACTCTTCACTGTATTCTCCTTTATTCTAGTAAGTAGTTCTATTCTATTTGATTGGTTACAAAAATGGTGCTAAAAAATCATATTTATTGTTTCTTTAACTCGTAGTTGCAAGATATTTCATTTATTGTTTCTTTAACTATTGGGTAATGCAAAATACAGAAATGTCTCTATTTTACACTAATTCTCTTTTTCTTTTTTTATTCTTGCAATTATGTTTTCGTTACTTTTGCAAAATTAAATTATGGAAATGTATTCTCTTTTCTAAACCAACCAACTAATCTATCGCTAACTTCCAAATCAAGTTATTAGATTTTCCCTTTTTAGTTTATTTCTCCCGTTTTAGCATAATTTACTGTAAATTTCTTGCCTTTAGGCTTAAGCCTTTCTCTATAATTTTTAAGCCTAATATTATTCATATTTAATTAAATTTCTTTCTTTCTTTTCCATATAAATAATAACTAAATATAAATTCTTATATAAAAATTATAGTCTCAACATAAATAATTAATAGAATTAATTACTGAAACAAATGTTGAATTAAAATATTTAACAGGAATCTAATTGTAATATATCAAAAACATAAAAGATATATAATTTAAATCCACTCAACTGTCGTCCTCAGCTTTGCTTGTCCTTAGTTTTGCTCCATGGCCTTCCTGGATCCCCTTCTAAGGTGTATAATATTTTTATTAAGAAGATCTTCTCCTTAGAAATATTTTCTATTTAGTGTTCAGTCTCAGGCCATGAACCCAATTGAGAGAAAAATCTGATTATGAGAAATAGGTAGGCCTAGGGTTCTATTTATAGGGGAGTTTGGGGATTGCACACTGATGGATTTTAGGACTGAATCTGGTGCAACCACGTCACAGACTTGCTGTGGATCGTTGGATTTAAAAGCCAATGTTTGAGATTGCACAAAAATAGAATTAAATAGGCTTGGCACATCTATGGACGAATTCACATCCAGGGAAAATGTTGGTCGACCTATAGGTCGACTTATTTTCATTAGGGGTCGAACTTAGGTCGAACCTTATGCATTGTTGGTCGACCTATGGGTCGACCCATGGGCCTTATTTTTTTCGTTCTTCTGATTTTCGTTTCAGTCGTAACTTCTTCGTATTAACTCGGATTTCGACAAGTTATATATGAAAATTGATCACACGAACACAATGGTATAAGTTTCGAGACCATATTTTGACAAGTACAAAATGTTTATTTTCACTGTTTAGCATTATTTGATTATTTAATTATCTAAAAATGTGGGGTGTTGTGAATGCATATAAATATTGACTGATATGAATAATTGTTCACAAAATGTAATTCAAATATTTTATTTAAACAAATATTTTATTTCAAATCAAATTCAAATATAATATAACTTTCATTGTCACTCATCTTATATTTTCAAATACCAATTTCACTACCACTCTCATATATACAACATTTATATACAATTCCATATACAACATCTCTTTTACTCATACGAGTTTATTTTTAAGGTTGATCTTGATTTGATTGCTCCAGCTTGCGTCCAGCCATCTCCTATACCTGTCAAATAAATAATGTAGAAAATTAGGGAAAGAAACAACCTAAATTGCGAAAATAAAATTGAATTTGAATATTAATATTTCCTCAGTTTATTGGTTGGTTTTTCTTCATGTTTTAGACAAGGACAAAGATATATGAGCACGTAAAACTTATGATTTGCACAGTATATCACTATGAACATTACAAGGCCGAGCCTCAATCCAATCTCAAGGACAAGTGTGTATAAGGTTAGACCAAGCAATGTAAATAAGTCATTCAGCATTACATAGCCACGTATATATACATAAGTATGTATGCATGTATATATGGTGCAGTGAACATAAATGAAGACCGAAATATGGTGCAGTGAACTTCACCAAAGGGACGATTCAATAGAAGTGGAGAACAGAATATAGTGCAATGAACACAAGTGCATACGCTCAGAGTAGTAAATCAAAATGAAATAAAATGGAAATTAGACTCAAGCCAGAGTATGAAATCGGACATGAATAAAAATGCATGTACATGTGTGTCAATTCAATACTAATGCAACAGTGAGCATGAATTGTGATTCAAATTGAATAAGGTAACGATGGAAATCAGATTTAGGCAGACACACGGTGTATTAAGAGGAGATACACACAGCTGCAACTCGATAGCATATACATCAAGAAACTAACTAGTGCACACATCATTTACGTGCTGAAAACAAATTCAACTCAAAATGGTTCAAAAACACAAAATGGATCAGAACTAAAAACAAGTTCCGCTAAACCTCAAAACAGTTCTAGCTCAAGGCAACTCGAGTGTACATATGAACATACAAGTATATACAAGCACATACAAGTATATAAAAGCACGTAAAAGTACAAGTATATATAAGAAATGAATTGGAACAAGATTCGCAATTGAACCAGGTCAGACTCATGTACAAGAGACGGTTTGCACATATATATGCAGATATAAGAACATTCATATACATATATACATACATATGTATGCATGTATTTGCATGGAAGTTCACAAGTAGTATACAAATATATATAAACATACATACACATGAGTATGGATAAACCAAGACAGCACAAAAGAAATCACGATGCAAAAGCAACATCCACACATATATACATACATACATATATATATATATATATATGCACATGGACGTCTCAAATTACTTAATATGAACCAGATCAAACTCATGTATAAAAGGAAATTCACTCATATATATATATATATATATGCAGATATAAGAATATCTGTACATATATGTATGTATCTACATGGAAGTTCACATATATACACACACATATGTAGTGATATGCAGATATAAACATACAAACACATTAGTATGGATGAACCAAGACAGCATAACAAGAAATCACAGTGCAAAAGCAATATGGACCATCATCACATAATAATAAGTCCATGCAATTCAAATCCAGACAGTTGAAGTTCGAGATCAAAGCACGGCCATAAGATTCGAGCCATCAAAGTGCCATAAATTATGCACATACATGGAAGTATGTATATACATGTATGCAATGGCTTAGCAAGCATTTACACATATACACATACATATAAGTATAAACATTGAATAAGGCAGAGCATACATCTTAGAAATTATCAGAAAACTTAAACAAAATCAGTTGGAAACAAATTCAGGCACAAACAAAACCAATCAAACTTAACTTCCCAAAACAAGGCAACATTTAAATGATTCTCATCACTAAACAAACAATAAAATGTTAACCAATACTCAAAGCCAAGGAAATCAACACTACAGCGAACCAAAATCAAGACCGAAATCAAGGAAATCGACCAAAGAAAATATTAGTAATCAAATGATGAACAAGTCAAATTCCCATAAATATCCATTATCAAAATAAGTCTAGTGTGCACTACCTTGAATATGTCCTAGGCCACAATAAACACAGTTTAACAACACGGTTAAAATCAAGGAAATTGTTCGAGTTCATAGGTCATAAGTAAGTGCACAAATAAGTCTAGTATGCACTGCCTTGAACAAAGCATAAACAAGGCTGAACCTAGTTTTAAACTAGAAGAGAAAAGTGGAACAAACCATAAAGCAAAGAGGGGTAAACAAGCTTAGGAAAAACAATTCAACGATTGGTTCAATCCCAAAATGGTTTAAGTTCATATATGAACAAGGCCCAAATTGAACTAGTGCCACGAATTGAACAAGGCAGTGCCATAAATTAGCATCAAACAGATAACGCAAACAATGAGGACTTGAGCTTTAAACCATACATGCATTAGTTCAAAGTATACAAGTATATGCAGTAAACAAGTGTAAGTGATCATGTGCAACAGAGATATACATGTATATGTTGTAAACAATTCAAGTGCAAGTGCTAAGGTGCAACAAGTGCAAGTTCAAAGCATATATGTATATACATGTATTTGCAGTAAGCATACATGTATATGTAGTAAACAGTTCAACAATTCAACTCAGGTGCAACATAGACAATGCACTGGAACAAATCATGGTGCAAGTATATATAAGTGCACATAAAGAAGCTCATGCAAAACAACAAGTGTTGAAGCAAGTATATACAAGCTTGAGTGTACATATGATCATACAAGTATATACAAGCATATACAAGTACATACAAGTATATACAAGCACATAAATTGCATACAAGTATATACTAGTGTGCACTGCCTTGACAAGGCGATGGTGTGCACAGTTTTGTCAAGGCAATGCACTAGCTTGTCACAAATTGAATAGCAAGTGCAGGGTAAGACCGACAAATCAGAAAAAAAAATACATACACAGGAGTATAAATGCAGATAAAAAACATGGGCAAGCAAACATGTATTAAAGCTACACACATAGCTATATAGAAAAACAAGAAATAGTGCAGCCATAATGAAATACATAGTTCAAGTGCAAGTGTGCATAAGTTTATGCAAGTGAAAAGTATTTCAGAAATTAACAAAAAACTCAAACAAAATCAATCGAAAACAAAATTAGTCGGAAACAAAAACATTCGAACTTAACTTTCCAAAATAAGGTAGTGCCACAAATTAAAACAAGGCAGTGCCACAAACATTCATACTGATATACATATACAGTTATGTATGTATATAAATGGAAGTTCAAAATGGCAACACATTGCAATTAGTTATGACCAAAACCAAATTGAACTAGTCATTGCAAGAAATACAAGGCAACACATTAAAAGTTTCAAATAGTTGAGCACAAGGTACTAAACAAAAGTTCAACAGAAACCAAATTAAAACAAATTGCATGTTTTAAAAATAGAAGGTATAATCGAAACCGGATTGAACTAAAAAGAAAAATAAGATAACACATTGCAGATAGTCGAGCACAAAGCAAATCAAGCACAAAGTGAAATTAAACTGGTCAGTAGAAATATTCAAACAAAAATATCAAAATAAAAATATAGGGTTTCAATCCTTATAAATTTCACCCAAAATCATTATTGGAAAATGGTCGAGCACAAAGCATAAAAGCAAAAACTAAAATCAGAGAGTCCATACCAAATTTCAGATCAATCTTACTTGACAAAGAAGCTACCAAAGTGGTTCCTCATCCAAAGAATCAATCACGTAATCAATCAAAGAAGAGGAGCAAGGACGAGATTAGGTTTAATCAATCGATGTGATCAAATACAGTAAATAGGTGTGAATAGGGTTTCATCCTTTGATTCTCTAATTTGAGTGATGAGGAAAGAAGAAATGAAAAGAAAGGGGGATAATCAACGAATACATAGGGGGAACAAAATAAAAGGAGCGGCTACAAAATAAATAAAGGGGAAAAGATAGAGCCAAAACTAAAAATTTGATAACTTAAATTAGATGAAAAATAAAATGTTGTCTAAATAATAAGCTGTTCTTTTCATGGGCTATTCAGACAACAGATGAAAGATTTCAGGGGCTCTTCAGACAACAGATGGTTATTTCTTATGTTGTGTGAAAAAATGGGATAACAGAAAATCTAACTTATGTTGTATGATCACTGTTGTCTAATTCACTTTGTTGCATAGTGTCTTCATGCAAACATGATGTTCTTTGAATTAAGACGAGTTAGGATAGTTTTGAAGGATTACATTCAGTATCTTGGATGATTGTTGCAAAGCAAGGTTGTTTGCTGACAGTGAGCTAATTGATTGAGTTAATAGGTCTTAGTCATCTGAACCGGTTTTTCCCTTTTGAATGTCTCAGGTAAGAACTCGATTTCCACAATCCAGGAAATTGTATGTTGGGTATGCCATTGGCTTCCCAGCATTCTCATATGCCTATGGGTCATTGCCAAATTCTGCTAGATTGTAATCACAAGTTGTTTTCGAGCTAGTTTGATGAAGATTCTGATTACCAATCGAAGCAATTCCATCTTGAGTTATTAGTTCAACATCCTTTATTGGATTTTTGGTTCTAATCATTCCCTAGTAAGAAGGTTGAGGAGGCTTAGGATGATGTTGAGAAATATGAAATGGTAAGTGGGTGCCTGGCCAGGATGGCATGAATTTAAGTCATGAGTCAGTGATCAAATGATTCTAATCGTTTCATTCTAGGGTATCATATCGGTCGTAGCCTTAAGTTATATCGAACGCTAGGCATGAACCACGATGTTGAGCTTTAAGGTAATGATATTCCTTTGCCTCTAGACTGAGGTCAACGAGATTAGTATATTAATGGTTAAGTCTCGTCCTTATGTGGTGACTCTCTCCCCTATCGGTTCTAAGGTTTGAGTTGGCGAATAGGCAGTCGGGTCACACCCATCCTGATATGTGCTCCCTTTGACAGATCAAAGTAGGAGTAGGTGAATGAATGGATAAGTCGCATTTATTCCATATTTGTATTCTGGCGAAGCCAAAAAAATAGAGTTGATGGATGAATGGCCGAATCACATTCATCCTAATTGGAAGGTCATGTCATGTCCATTTTGGATTTAAACTTTGCCTTGTTGGATCAAGGGTAGGAGTTAGAAGACAAACAGTCGAGTCACATTGCTCTATGGTCGATGATGGACGGTAGGGTCATGCCCATCTTGAAATTCATACTCTGCCTGTCAGGTTAAGAGAAAGAGTTAAGTTAATGGATGGTCGGTCAAATCCGTTTTGGTTTGAACTCTCCGTGTCAATTCAAGGGAAAGAGTTAGGAGACGGATGGCCAATCATCTTTGCTCATTTGTTGATCATTCTCCCCTTGTTAGGTCAAGGAAAAGAGTTCAGTTGATGGATGGTCAGTTACATCCATTTTGGTTTGAACTCTCCCTGTCGATTCGAGGGAAAGAGTTTAGAGAGGATGGTCAGTCACATCCACTCATTTGTCGGTTATGCTCCCCCTATCAGGCCAAGGAAAAGAGCTAGAAGATGGATGGTTAGTCACATCTATCTTGGATCATGCTTTAGGCCCTACATGGAGGGCAAGAGGTAGCATGTGGATGGCCTTGTCACGTCCATGTTAGATTGGATTTTGAGCCTACTGAGCCTTAGGCGAGGCATAAGTGTTTTGGAAAACGCCGGGTATGAGCTAGAGAGTGGATGGTTGAGTCGCATCCACTTTTGGATTATGGTCTTGCCCTTGAGTCGGCGACAAGAGTTGGTTGATGAGCGATAGATCACACTCATCTCGGTAGAGGCCCAAAGGTTTGATCATGGCCTATGGAGATTTGGTGGGCACCTAACTCTGGGTACCGGCACACCAGCATTATTCATATGTAGTTTCATTTGAGTTGGTTGTGGTTCACAACAAAACTATGTATAGGTAAAGTTGGATGGCTAGAAAGCCATTTTATTGAAAATAACAGAGTCTATGTTATGAAATAATTCAAAGCAAATAGGAATAAGTTTTATTCACATGTGAAATAGCATCATAGATGCTTGCTATTACATTCCGCTCTAGCCCTTCACAGCTGGATGATGACCATATGCGGTCTAGTTTATAACCATTCTTCCCTTAGGCCTCCTAGGTCTGTTGGCACTAAGAGTGGTCTGTCCTCGCTGGTGGTTAGATGTCCCTACCCGCCATCCTATGGGGCTTTCACAAATTTTTGGAACCTTTTATTTCAAATTATCTCCTCGATCATATCTCATATGTGTCTGCATTCATTTATGTCATAATCGTGGGTCCTGTGAAATCTACAGAATTTTCCAGATTTCCTTTTCCTATAGTGGACTCTCTCGGTGCTAGTTTCCTATAATGCTTCGAGTCGTGAGTGGCTGAGTTGATATTTTCAGTCGAATTATTTATAGGGGTATATGTGTCAAATCGTGGGACTCTCAGTCGTCGCTTAGAATCCGGATTCTAATCTAGGGGCCTATTGTGGCCTTTTCTCTGATTCCCATTAATGTTCTGTACATTCACGTCAATGTTCCCGTGACTCGCTCAGGACTGTTTCATGGCAATATTGTTTTGAATTCCTGAAGAGTCTATTTATCTCCTGTCTAGTCCGTAAAGCCTTCTCCTTGCGTATGTACTGGGCCGCCTTATTGAAAAAATGATCCTGAGTAGCAGGAGGCTTTTTCGATAACCATTCATCGAGGTTTGTAACAGGGTAGATCCCCATATCAAAGTCTTCAAGATTCTGTTGTCCCGAGGGTTGCTTACCTCAGTCACAGTGGATTAAATCTTCGCAAAAAGTCCTTGAGCAATTCTCCCAATCCTTGGAATAAGTTAGAAAATGATGACATCCTTGGGGTGAATCGCATGCATTCTGAACTACTCAATGAATTTCCTTGCCAGCTGATCAAAAGAAGAGATGGACCTAGGTGGTTGTCGGGTAATGGACATGGTTTCCACTTCTTCAAGGAAGAATAGGAAGCACCTTAACTTGATTGCATCTGACGTTGTAGCAGATTCCATATGCTACTCGCACTTCATGAGACATTGTCTAGGATCAGTCTTTCCTTAATATGCCGACATGGTCGGCATATTGAATCTTCGTGGATACAGTTCATGCTGAATGGCTTCGGTGAAGGGATTTTGACTAAGGAAATGCACCAGTCATCGTTAATTTGACCCGGACTTTCTCTCGCAAGTTGCCATACCATTTCATCCAAGTTCGGCTTTTGAGAACCTTCTGGATTGTGGTAATTATAGTCCATTCCTTGTGCTTGGCCCAGTAAATGAACCTGGTCCGTGCCTCATTGCCTTAGTTCTCTTAACTCTAGAAGAACCTATGCTCGTCCACTTCATGTAAATTCCTTGGTGGCAAGTGACTTCCAATGCCCTGGTCAATCGTAATATGCCCATGCTACATGTCATCACTAAATCGAAGACCCGAACCTAATTCGTGGGTTTGGCACCGACCCCCTAGCGGGTCTGGTACCAACCTGTATGCCCTGATTGGGTTCAGTTCTCAACTCCTGCCTTGACTCCCTAACCTATATGCATCTTTCCTTTTTCTTCTATTCCTCTGAAGGTGGTCAAATGATAAGGAACTGCTTGATTTTTGATGGAGGAGATGGCTCTTTCATTATACATTCAAAATCCACCCGAATGATAGCAATAAAAGGATTCTAGAGATACATGGCTCCTTGGTGTGTGCCATCTTCCAGAATGTTCAAATCAGTATTGTCTGCTTCATCAGTAACTCTTGAGGAGGCCACAGCTTTGTCTTTCCCAGGGGCCATTTAAGATAGATTCCTATAGACTTTATTCAAATCTAAGCAGTAGGGAAACTAGTTGAGAAGAAATTGGATATCATCCTTGGATTTTAGGCAATTCGAAAGTAGACAAGGATCCAAATAGCCTGAGAATCAGATTATCGGTGAAAGCACCAAAAGGTTTGAACTAGAAATGGCACAAATACCCAAAAGAGTAAAAGATTAGAGATTAAATGAAGAACATAAAAAGAAAAAAATATAAAATAAATCACACGCTAATTTTATAGTGGTTCAGCAATTTGGACCTACATCTACTTAAAGGTTCTCTATTAGTTTTTCACTAATTTGTGATTACAAATGATTGGGATCCATTTTGATCTTTGATTGCAATGAATTTTAATGGCTGTCCAGGGAGGAATTAGCCAAAAAAGAGAAGATGCTTGGGTCCAAATGAGAAGAAGATCCTTGTAATGAAGGTTTCCTGGTGTATTTATAGGGGTGAATGACGAAATATCTTCCTCAAATCTTGCTTATAGAAGCTCCTTGCCAAGACGAAGTCCTCTAGAAAAAACCGAACCTATATGTGCTAAGTATGGGGATCAGTACCAATTCCCATACCTAAAGAAGGGGAGTGAGGCCCTACGACTCCTTGTGGTGGTCACTCTCGATGTTCTATTATGAATCCAAGCTTTATTTCCATAGTCTCCTAGGTGTTTTTTGGAGATATCGACGGAGTTGTAGAAGAACAAAGTGGCTGATTTAGGAGTACGTGGAGATCGATAAAGAATCACATTAAACTAACAGTAAAACATTGGAAATGAGCTCTTGCATCAAGATAGGATGCGGGAAGAAGATGGGGTCCACCCAAGCTATATTTGGGAGTTGGTACAGATCCCTAAGCAAGAGTCGACACCAATCCCCAACTTGGGGGATCCCACCATTGTGTTGTCCTTAGTTGTTTTGGCGTTGGTTGAAATTGTTTAGATTCCAACCCAAGAAATATGAGTGTTTGCTTGGTGCTTGACCAGAAGATTCTCTAAGATTTTCGTGTTCTGCGTTTCCATTCACTTGCTTGGAGTCAAACACAAGATTTGTGTGTCTGACCCGAATGCGCATGCTTGGAGTCGGACCTGATTTTTTCATGTGTCCGACTCAAGTTTTCAGGAGTCGGTATCGATCCCTAGAGTTGTCTCGGTACCGACCCTTAATTTGGGGTTTTGGTATGGTTTACATTGAGTATGACTAAGGGATTTCTCAGGTCTAAGTTGCTTTGAGTCTGACCTAAGAATTTTGTGGGTTTGTTTCAAATAGCCTGCTCCCAAAACTTGAACTTCCAAATTTTCAACTTTTTTCGCTTGTTTTTCATATATATTTTTTCTTTCCTTTTTATGATATTCCCAAAGTCCTTGGATCATTTGTCCATCGTTCGCTTGTCTAATTCAATCATTTAAGACTATTCGAATACTGTTTGGTCAGTAGGCTAGATAATATGTGTTCCTTCTTTCTTATTATGTTTCTTTTTATTTTTATTTTACCCTAATAATATGTCTTTCCGACAGTTGGGTGCTTGGCATGTGAATGCCATGGATGTATTAGTGTCGACATCTGGAGGTCAAAAAGGCGGCTTGGTAAGGATGATATTAGAGCTGAAGGTTAAGCAAGAACCTTGGCTTTGGTTGGATATAACTCATTAAGAGATAGGATAATGGAATACCCAAGCATGAGTTGAGTGTATTATATATATGAGAGCACATATATATTTGATATATATTAGTAATATATAAGTATAAGTTGGTGGTGCAGTTGATTCATGTAGGGATTAATGACGTCTATTTATCGCTCATTTATTAGCTTAGTCTTGCTCGGCCAATTTATGAGCATTTACTATTGTTCATGGATTTATAAGTCGTTTTCTTTTTCACTGCATGGATTGGGTAGATAGTAATTGTAGGTACATTGAAACCGAACACCTTATGAATTAAGTTTCACAGTTTGACTATAAGATGTCCGGTGATAATATTGGGTCAAAAATTATGTTTAGTAAAGGATATTTACTATAATCTAAGGGAAAGATAATATATTCTGTAAATAAACCTTTGTGAAAAGATTTTATATAAGAAAGTGATTTTTTATAAGTATGGTTTACATAAATATTGTTTATATAAGAAAATGATTTATAAGTGATTTTGTAAATAAACCTTTGTGAAACCTTTGTGAAATGAATACAATGATATTTTGAGAACTTAATTCCCGGTGCCTTTGAAAAAGTTTTTATTGATTTTGATGAAAATTAGTAATATTATTATTTGAAAGTAAATATTTGGGAAATTAGTTTATGAAATTGAGATCATAGTACTTATTAATATTTACGAAGTATTTAATACCGCTTTGAAAACGATTTTGGTTAAGTCCGAGAGGTATGATTTGGATGTACTGAGTTCATTCCTATCGCTTGAAAATAATTTTGGTAAAACTACAACATCATCGGAATTCATTTTTGGGTTTCTAAGTGGGGGATGTCACAGACTGACTTGGGTAAAAATGATTTTGATTTAAACGGGAAATCATGATTTAATATACAAAAGATATATGTATGTATTATTATTTTAAAATGAACTAAAATGAAACCCGGTGTTTAGTTCTAAAGTTTTCTCTAAAAAATACGATATAAAATATAGAGTGGTTTACTAAAGATTTTGAAATAAGTTTTCTATAGGGAAAAGCCTAGTATGTATCCAATGTAGGATGCCCAAGTGGTAGTGCAATAATCCAAAAAATTGTGAAACCTTTTGTTGTTTTCTCCTTGTAGTAAAGTGCATTTGATAAATAAATTGGAAATTTGCCAAGTTATTTTATATGACCATCCTGTTTTTAAATCAAAACTAATTTAATAATTAATATAAATTTTGGAATTAAATTTGAATTTTTTGAAACAAATAAGATAAGTATTGATTTATATATATGAAGAGATCGTAGTTTAAATTTGAATTTGAATTTAAAATTTAAATAAATGTCTTAGTAAAATAATTTGAATTTAAGATAATATATGTGATTTATTTAATGTATAATTAGTTTTAAAACATTTTATTTTTAAAGTTATATGTAATAATAAATGGGAGAATATATTTACAAAATAGAAGATATAATTTAAATATAATATATAAATATTTTCCTCATGCAAAAGTACAAGTGTAGGCTAAGTAGTATAAGAAAATATATATTTGAAAATAGAAATAAATTAATAAAGTGTATTAATATAAACTAAATGCATTTAAATATATATAACAAACATAAAGGAAAAACCATGCAAAGTACAAATGTAACATATAACATGGGAAGATCAACCAGTGTTAAAAATGTAGCAAGTAATTTAACGTGTTATGATCTTGTCATTAAATTTAACAAGTGTCATTTTAGTTTTTATTTTTTGAGAAAATTAATAAAAGTAAGATTTAAATCTATGTAAATATTTCATCCCCTCTCTCTCATTTCTTTTGTTCTTTGTTTTCAAAAAAATTATCAAAACCTATATAAAATCAAAACCAGAGAAAATCAAACCTGATCTAAAGATAAACAAAATCAAACTTTCTTAAATTTTCAAACCAGGAAAATGTCAAAGCGGCAAAAACAAAAATCTAAAGCAAAACCTTAAAAAAAATTCAAAGATTTTAATTCAGTAAATCAAGCATTCCAAGATTCAAAACAAAATCAAGTCCAGATCCAGTTTTCAAGATCAAATCTCAGCAATCAAAACATTTTCCAGATTTTCAACTTTAAAACGACTTCCAGGTTACAAAGAGCTCTCTGTTGCTGCTTTTAAAAGGTGAGTAAACTTTTTGAAACTCTGGAATTTGATCTGTTGTTTGAATTCATGCTTGAAGTAAGACTGAAAACTTGTTTGCATGTGTACAGATATGTGTTTATGTGTATATATTGTCTGTGCATGTTGATATACAAGTTTATTCATCCCTGTTTCTAGTTCCAGGTTTTCAAAAACATGTCCAAAACCCTAAATCTCTGCTTCTAATTATTGTTAGATTGGGATGTTGAAATAAAACGTGTTTGAATTCACTAAAACTTAATTTTAAAAATACTTTTAAAGATAAACAAGTAGTGGATGTGATCTGGAATAAGGAAACACCGCAAACTCAATTCATGATAAAATTTTGGTTTCTTTAATTATTTGATTTGATTATATAACCTAAAACGTCATTGAAAACGTTGATTTTTAAAATTGAAATCAAGATTTTATATTGTGTATTGAGTGAGAAATTCGGGATGAACAGAAATCACATTTTGGGAAAACTCTAGAGATCGGCGACATGGTTAGTCTTGTGATCGAAGTTGAAGCTTCCTAGTAGGTTTGCGAGTTTGGGAAAAATGCCTGGCGAAATTCTAATGCGCCATGGAGACGGCGTGGCAACGTTTTAGGGTTTCAACCTAGTTTTTGGTCGGTCTTGGTTTCAAGGCAATTTCGCCGTTGAAGTTGAATCGGACGAAGCCGGACGTGGAGGAAATGCCTCATGGGTTATCGAAGAAGCTTGGGCCAGGATTGCGTGGCCTCCGGGGGCCTGAGGTGATAGAGCGAGGCAATTTTCGGGTAATGATTTGCTGTGCCAGTTTGGTCGAGATGACTCGATTTCGTTTTCGAGTTAAATTCGAGTTTCTGGGTGGTCAAACGACTTGGTGTAGTCGAAGGGGACTTGTCGGCGGTGGTCTTGGAGGCCGGAGCATTGGCGATTGACGGTGCATGTGCACAGGTGGTTAGGTAGTGTCAGTGTTGTTGTGGTTCGAGAGAGAGGGATGACTCGAAGTTGTTTTCGAGAAAACATGTTACAGGCTCGAGTTTTGATTCGAGTATTTTTGAATTGTGCCAGGTATCAAAACTTAAACAAAACCTAAATTCAAAAAAAAAGAGAATTTGGGGAAGCACACGGGGAAGACTCGAAGTAAACATGCATTTGTCTCGAGAAGCTCTCGGGGAGGTCTCGGGTTTAACATGAAAATAGTTTTTAACTTTAAAAACTAAATTCGAAATTTATACATTTTTAGCTCATGTTTCAAAAATAATTGTTTTGATTTATATTTGGATTAATAAAGGTTTTAAGAAAGTTATGTTTAAAGTAATTAAGTTTATTTTAATTATGTAATCAATATTTATAAATAAATTCTTAATTTATTTTAATTAAATAATGTAATTAAAAAGTTAATTAAGATGAAATGTTGTTTTAATTTTTAATTAACCTTAATTTCTTGAATTAATTAATGTGTTAACAATGATTAATTATAAGGTTTATTAATTAAAGATTTTGAAAATAGTTAATTAAGATAAATGATTTATAATTACTTAATTAATTAAAGAATATTTAATTTAAGGATAATTAATTATTAATTTGAGGTTAATTAATTTATAATTAAGAGTTAATTAATATAATTAATTAAGAAATAATTAATTAATAAAGGTGGTTAAGATTAATTAATTAGTTATTAAGGACTAATTAATTTATAATTAAGAATAATTAATCATTAATTTAAAATAATTAATTAAAATAATTATGTGATTAATTAATTATTATCATGCGATTAATTCATCTTACTTGTAGATGATTGGTTATTATTGAATGCCCTGAATTGAATGATACCTCTAATATGTTATTATGATACTTTGTAATGTGAATTGCTGTGAATTGAACTATGATGTTTGTGATGTATTTCTGTGTGAATATGAAAACTGTTGACCTTTAAAACGGCATTTGAATTTCGATGCGATAGGGAGTTGGATTCCATATGGTTATCCGAAACCCACATCGAACCTTAATGGTGAATCTTAGTGATTGATATATCCACGTGTTTTAAAATAAGCGCTTCTTATTCGGTTAAGCCGGGAGAGGACTTTGTGTCATAAAACCCATTGCGAATAAGGATACGACGAATTGGATTGCATTTGAAGACGGCGGTGAAGACCGGGTATTTTCGAGAACGAAAGGATTACCTGTCGATTGCCTCTACACTGAGTTGCTCTGGTATAGAGATCTCCATATTGTGATGGGGAGTCCGATCAGGATTATGGATTCCTGAATTGCAAGGGCTTCTTTTATTGGATGAAGTGCCTTCGGTTCAGTTCGAACCTGGAATGGACTTGTATGGTTGTATGTCTAACATTACACTTTGAGATATAAAGCCGATCTCTATCAAATACATTCCTGTTGATGGCGGAGAATTTATTCTCTTAGCTTAACACCCTTCTCTGAGACATACGAGCTCAGAGGTTATGTAGTTGATGGTTATTAATGATATACTTCCAATTTGGTAGTGTGGCATGCTGAGTGCTGCTGATCATTTGTTAATCGAAGCATGGCTTTTGTGAAAAGCGTAGCTTTGCGGACGAGACTTCATCGAACCGCACAACCCGGAAATGGTCGAAACAGGAAAGTTGCGGCAAGGTTATGAGGGTCGCGCCCTTTAGGGTATGTGCATTTCCTTCTGAATAATAAGTGGTATTCTAGTATAGAGCCTAGAAAATTTTCTTTGTGGTTGTTGGTGTTGAGGGCCCTCGATAATGGTCGGTTATGATCGAGAGATGGCATACTCGTGTCAGTAGTTACCTAGTTACAGAGGTAACCCGACCTTGTGTTGGCAGAGATCCAGTTAGGTTCTCGGGGTCGTCCCTCCAGAGGCGTACCCATTCGGTGTAGGAAGTTCCTTAGCTCGACCATTTGTCGGAAATCCAATCATCCAATACGAAACCTGTACAGTTTTAGTTGTATAACCTGCCATTTACTCATGGTGGTGACCCGCCGTTTAGATGGTATCTATAGTAGATATACCATAATGGTGGTATGCTGGCTAAGATTAATATTATACTTTCGAAATGTTTTCTACACTATGTAATAATAATAATATCAAAGAATTTTCTCGTATCAAGCATGTTTGACTATCATAGGAAGAAATCTCCTCCAATTGTGCGATTGCACTGTGTGTGTGGCGGGAGGTCTTGTGGTAGTTTCATTTCACAAAAGCGTATCGTATTTCTTTTATAAAAAAAATTTGTTCAAACAACTGTTTGGTTTACTCATACCAGTCCCATGACTGACCCGGAGTTTATTGTTCCCTTCCTAAACTCTGGGTGCCCATAATTTTCCACAAGGGCAGCCTAGAAGCAGGTTAACCGTCTTTTGGAGCTAGCTTGGATTTTGAAGTCTTTTGGATCTAAAAGTGTTTGGAGTTTTGGAAGATCTCATCGAAGTCAAAGTATGTTGGAAACTTTTTGAAGACTGTGTTGTTTCTCCGCTATGGTGTTATCGTTTTGTTGTTGTATCATGTACATATGAATCTCTGATGGTGGTTATTTGTTGTAATCAAATGTTATATCAAATGTTGTATCTGTGTTGTGATAAATGAAATCATCTTTTGTTTCTGCTGTTTTATTTTCATCTAATGTTGTTATAAGCTCCACCAAACTGGAGTTAAATGTTTGAATCTCCAGCAGTTGAATACAAGTGAGGTATTTGATGTTAATTTTTGACCGCTGGATTTCGGATCGTAACAAGTGGTATCAGAGCTAAAAGTTGAGTAAGAACTTTAGCTACGGAGTATAACACATTAGGTGGCTCACTAGAGATAGGATTAGAAATAACCTAGAATGAGTATAATCCGAGGGACCGAAAACCTAAAATTTTTTAGTCTATTTCTTTAAAAAGTGTTGATATCCCTAAGATATCTTTTCCATATGCATAAATCAAGTTTTTCTACTATTTATAGGTAGTGAGAATGAGCTGAAGAAGAGGACAAGGTAGGGGACGGGAAAATACCATTACAACTGGTCAAGGCCCAGGAACAGCAGCTATTCCCATTCAACTTCAACCGTATCTGGCTGATCTATATCGAAGTTTTTCAAGACTTGGTGGAAAGCCATTCAAGCCTATTATCGAAGCACAAGCCTGGATTCGATCATGTGAAAGAATTTTCAGAGGATTGAAGTTAAAAGTCGATCAAATGAGATTAATAGCTCATTGGCAACTCCAAGAGGAAGCTCTAGCCTGATGGGAGACTATTACAATGGATGAGCCGAAGGATGAATTCACTTGGGGTCGATTCAAAGAGGTGTTTGAGAAACGCTATATGTCGTCTGTTGGTATCTCCAGAATGTATCAAGAAGATTTGATGCAAGGAAGCTTATCTTTCAAAAAGAAATTGAAAATTTTAACGAATCTCGGTTTGGTCCGGAGCTGGTAAACACACCTCTAAAGAAAATTGAAAGATTTATTCGTGGAATGGACAAGAAGTTCCATGAGAGGATGACTGCCCACATGAAGGATTCTTTTTCTGATTTAATTGATATGGGTTATAGATATGCTACCCTAGATAAGCAGGAAGTTCCAGAGGAGAAAGGAAGTGCAAGCAATCCGAATTGGAAGAAAAGGAAGTTCGGAGGGAAGAAACCGTATCAAGGCTAGGAGAAGAAGAATAATCAAGAGAACCTAGCATAGGATATTACTTGTTTCAATTGTTTAAAAAAGGGGCATTACTCAAGCAATTGTAAGAAGCCAAAGAAACAAGTAAAGAAAGATCAACCTGTGAAGACAAGTCAGGGAACTAAGGGATGCTATTACTGTCACAAGCCAGGTCACGAAGTTAAAGATTGCCCGAAAAGGAAGCAAGCACAAGTAGCGAAGCTGTACGCGATAAAAGATAACCCCTCAACTTCAAAAGCGGATAAAGGAAAAGGAGTTTTAGAAGGTAACCTTCTCATTTATGATAGAGTTGTTAGAGTATTGTTCGACACGGGAGCCACACATAGCTTTATCTCCCAACAAACCATAAATGAATTAAAACTTGAACCTGAATTTGTCAAAGACCCCATTTGTGTGAAGAATCCGATAGGTGGCCCTGCAAATCTTTGTCTATATTGTAGGAAGGTTCCTTTCTCGTATTCTCGTCATCGATTCCTATCAATCTTTATGTTCTCGACTTCAATGAATTTGAAATCTTACTCAGAATGAATTAGTTAACCAAATACGAAGCTAAACTAGATTGTAACAACCGAACAATTTTGGTTGAAAGCAAATTTTGGAATTTTATCAAAATCTCTTGTGAAGATCCAAGTCCTAAGAGAGATAAGCTGATGTATACTTTGGGGTATCCCAGACCTAGTTTGGAGTCTATACCTATTGTCTGGGAATTTCTCGACGTATTCGAAGAGGCCAAATCTTTACCTCCGCACAGAGAAATTGAATTTAGAATCGACTTGGTTCCAAATTCTCGTCCCGTTGTTCATGAGAGTCGCAGGATGGCACCCAGGGAAAGGATAGAACTAGTCAAGCAAACTCGAGATTTGCTAGAAAAAGGATTAATACGTCCTAGTGTTTCCAGTTGGGGTTCAGCTGTGGTATTCGTAGCCAAGTCTGACGGATCTTTGAGATGGGGCGTAGATTACCGCGATCTCAATAAATTAACTCTCAAAAACAAATTTCCTTTGCCCATAATTGACGATCTGTTTGATCAGTTGCATGGCACTTGATTCTTCTCAAAGATGGATCTAGCCCAAGGATTCCATCAGTTGCGAATTGCTGAAGACTGTATTCATTTAACTTCTTTCAGGGGTCGTGATACATTCTACGAATAGTTACTCATGCCTTTCGGACTAACCAATGCTCGCGCATACTTCGTAGACTTAATGACCCATGTATTCCGAGAGGTATTGAATAAATTTGATCTTGTGTTCATTGACGATATTCTGATTTACTCCAAAACTGAAGAGGAGCATGCTGAGCATCTGAGGATAGTTTTGGAGATATTGAGGAAGAACATTTTATTTGCCAAATTTTCTAAGTGTCATTTTTGGGTCAAGGGAGTTAGATTTCTCGGACGTATTATTACTGAAGAAGGAATTTCTATAGACCCGGGCAAGATTCTTCTATTCTGGACTGGAAGCAACCCACTACTCCAAAGAAGTCAAAAGTTTTCTAGGTTTAGCGGGATACTACATAAAGTTTGTTCAAGATTTCTCTAAATTAGCCAGTCCATTGACTAAGCTAACTATGAAGAGTGCTAAATTTGATTGAACTCCGAAATGTGCTGAAGCGTTCCATGAGTTGAAGAGGAGATTGACTATTGCTTCCGTTCTCGCTATTATTAACGGGAATCAAGGCTTATCTGTTTATACATATGCATGTGGGGATGGTGTAGGTGCTATGCTAATACGAAATGCTAGAGTGTTTGCCTACGCGAGTAGACAACTGCGTTCACATGAGAAAAACTACCCAACCCACGATCTGAAACTCTTGGCTGTTATTTTCGCTTTGAAAATCTGGCATCACTATGTTCTGAGAAAAATCTCTTTCAGCTTTCCTAAAAGATTTAAAAGTTTAGCTTAACTTAATATTTATACTTAATAAATCCTCTTTGTTTTAGGTGAAAATTTTGAATTATTCACCAATCATAAATCTCTAAAGTATCACTTTACCCAGAAGGATTTAAATCTGAGGCAACAATGTTGGTTAGAATTTCTAGCGTCTTATGACCTGGATATTTTGTATACGCCTGCAAAAGCCAATGTTGTAGCCGACGCCTTGAGTAGAAAACACGTTATTCTTGCTCACCTTGTTGTCACTCCTACTCTTCTGAAAAGATTGCAAGACAGCGGATAGAAGAAAAGTTTCTTCAAGAAATTTATAGAAGAATATGTCATGGTAAAGATTCTAGTTTTGAAATGGATAATAGAGGAATTATAAGGTTGTAAGGCAAGATCTACGTTCCATATATTCCGGATCTAAAACGGAAAGTTTTGGACGAGTGTCATAAATCCAAACTTAATATCCATCTAGGGGTTAATAAGATGTATCGAGATATCAAAAGGACTTTCTGGTGGAAAACAATAAAGAGGGACATATCTATTTATGTCAATTATTATGCAACTTGTCAGCAAATCAAAAGTGATCAAAAGAAGATGGCAGATTTTCCCCAACCATTGGAGATGCCTAAGTGGAAATGGGATCAAGTATCTATGGATTTCATAGATGGGTTGCCACGTACTCGCAAAGCTAATGAAGCGATTTGGGTTATTGTGGATCGTCTGACCAAGACTGCCCACTTTATCCAAGTAAAATCTACCCGAACAGTGGCAAGTTTAGCAGAATTGTATGTGATAGAAATTTTTCGTCTCCATGGATTACCAAGCAGTATAGTGAGTGATCGTGACCTGATCTTCACAAGCATATTTTGGGAGGCATTTCAAGCTCCATTAGGAACTAAATTAAACTTCGGTACTGCTTACAACCCGCAGTCTAATGGGCAGACTGAAAGGATAAATCGAATCATAGAAGACGTATTGTGTGCTTGTATACTTGACTTTGGCGGTTCATGGGAGGACCATTTGCATCTGGTTGAATTATCATATAATGCTATCAGCCCAGTATCGAAATGGCTCCTTTCGAGGCATTATATGGTCGTCCGTGTCGATCACCTGCATGTTGGATCGAGGCAGGTGATAGACTCGTTCTTGGACCAGATATGATAAAAGAAGCTGCCAAGAAAGTTGATTTTATTCGAAAGAAATTGAAAACAGCTCAAAGTCGTCAGAAAAGTTATGCTAATATCAGGATAAGAGATTTAGAATTCCAGGTTGGAGATTCCGTTTTCCTAAAGGTTTCTCCAATGCATGGAGTGTTGAGGTTTGGAAAGACTGGTAAGCTGGCACCGTGATATATAGGTCCTTTTCTTATACTGGAAAGGATCGGTCCTTTGGCATATCGAGTGCAGTTACCCAATTGATTATACGGCGTGCACAATGTGTTTCATGTTTCACATCTTCGAAAATATGTGCACGATCCAGACTGTATTATTGAGGAGGCCGCTCAGCAGGATTTGGGGATCACACCAAATCTGACAGTGAAGAGAGAACCGTTAAAGATCATTGATCAATATGAAAAGCAGCTAAGAAATAAAGTTGTGAAACTGATAAAGGTGAAATTGAATGGTGATCCAAACGACTGTACTTGGGCAACAGAGGATAGCATGCAAAAGTCATATCCCAATTGCAGAGTGGATATTCCGGCTTGATTGGTAAGCCATTTCTCTGTCTTTTTATGTGTTCGTATATTCTTTGCTTTTCTCTCTCTCTTTCAAATTTCGAGGACGAAATTTCCTTAAGGGGGGTCTATAACGATCTTGTTTTTAAATCTAAATTAATTTAATAATTAATATAAATTTTGGAATTAAATTTGAATTTTTCAAAACAAATAAGATAAGTATTGATTTATATATATGAATAGATCGTAATTTAAATTTAAACTTGAATTTGAATTTAAAATTCAAATAAATATCTAAGTAAAATAATTTGAATTTAAAATAATATATATGTGATTTATTTAATGTATAATTAGTTTTAAAACATTTTCTTTTTAAAGTTATATGTAATAATAAATGGGAGAATGTATTTATAAAATAGAAGATACAATTTAAAAATAATATATAAATATTTTTCTCATGCAAAAGTACAAGTGTAAGCTAAGTAGTATAAGAAAATATATATTTAAAAATAGAAATAAATTAATAAAGTATATTAATATAAACTAAATGCATTTAAATATAGTGGAAATAGGAATAAGGACAAACTTTGAAAGAAAAAATAGGCCGAAGGACAACAAGTTTCATTTTTAGGCAGAAGGACAACGCTAGTTAGAACTAACATTTCGTATAGTGTAAAAACTGAATTAAATGCTAATTAGAACTAGTGTTTTGTATAGTGTAAAAACTGAATATAATGCTAGTTAGAACTAGCATATTCCTTCAGCCTAATTTTTTTCAAAATTTGTCCATTGGTCAAAAAATGAATCTTTGTGTCCTTGAGACAAATTTTTTAATCAAAGTTTGTCCTTTTCCCTAATTCCCTCTTAAATATATATAAATTATATATATATATATAATATAAAGGAAAAACCATGCAAAGTACAAATGTAACATATAACATGGGAAGATTAACAAGTGTTGAAAATGTAACCAGTAATTTAACAAGTGTAACGATCTTGTCATTAAATTTAACAAGTGTCATTTTAGTTTTTATATTTTAGAAAATTAATAATAATAATAAGATTTAAATCTATATAAATATTTCACCTCCTCTCTCTCATTTCTTTTGTTCTTCATTTTCAAAAAAATTATCAAAAGCCTGTATAAAATCAAAACTAGAGAAAATCAAACCTGATCTAAAGATAAACAAAATCAAACTTTCTCAAATTTTCAAACCAGGAAAATATCAAAGCAACAAAAACAAAAATATGAAGCAAAACCTCAAAACAAATCCAAATATTTTAATTCAGTAAATCAAGAATTCCAAGATTCAAAACAAAATCTAGTCCAGATCCAGTTTTCAAGATCAAATCTCAACAAACAAAACAATTTCCAAATTTTCAACTTTAAAACAACTTTCGGTTACAAAAAGCTCTTTGTTTCTTCTTTTAAAAGATGAGTAAACTTTTTGAAACTCTGGAATTTGATCTGTTGTTTAAATTCATGCTTGAAGTAAGATTGAAAATTTGTTTGCATGTGTACATATATGTGTATATGTGTATATATTGTCAGTGCATGTTGATATACAAGTTTATTCATCCCTGTTTCTAGTTCTAGGTTTTCAAAAATCTGTCCAAAACCCCAAAATCTCTGCTTCTAATTATTGTTAGATTGGGATGTTAAAAAAACATGTTCGAATTCAATAAAACGTAATTTTAAAAATACCTTTAAAGACAAACAACAAGTGGATGTGATCTGGAACAAGGAAGCACAGCAAACTCAATTCATGATAAAAAAAATTGGTTTCTTTAATTATTTGATTTGATTATATAACCTAAAACGTCTTTGAAAACGTTGTTTTTTAAAATTGAAATCAAGATTTTATATTGTGTGTTGAGTGAGAAATTAGGGGATGAACAGAAATCACATTTTGGGGAAACTCCGGTGATCGGCGACATGGTTGGTCTCGTGATCAAAGTTGAAGCTTCCTGGTAGATTTAGGAGTTTGAGAAAAATGTCGGGTGAAATTCTAATGCGCCATGGCGACCGCGTGGCAACGTTTTAGGGTTTTAACCCAGTTTTTGGTAGGTCTTGGTTTCAAGGCAATTTCTCCGTCGACGTCGAATCAGACGAAGCCGGATGTAGGGGAATTGACTCATGGGTTATCGAAGAAGCTTGGGCCAGGATCGCATGACCTCCGGTAGTCTGAGGTGATAGAGCGAGGCAATTTTCTGGTGGTGATTTGTTGTGCCAGTTTGGTCTAGATGACTCGATTTCGTTTCCGAGTTAAATTCGAGTTTCTGGGTGGTCAGAAGGGGACTTGTCGACGGTAGTCTTGGAGGCCGGAGCTCTGGCGATTGACGGTGCATGTGCATAGGTGGTTGGGTGGTGTCAGTGATGTTGCGGTTTGAGGGAGAGGGATACTCAAAGTTGTTTTTCGAGAAACATGTTACAGGCTCGTGTTTTGATTCGAGTATTTTTGAGTTGCATCGGGTGTCAAAACTTGAACAAAATCTAAGTTTTTAAAAAAAATAGAAAATTTGGGGAAGCACTCGAGGTAGACTCGAAGTAAACATGCATTTGTCTTGGGAAGCTCTTAGGAAGGTCTCAGGTTTAACATGAAAACAGTTTTTAACTATAAAAACTATATTCAAAATTTAAACATTTTTAGCTCATGTTTTAAAAATAAATGTTTTGATTTATATTTGGATTAATAAAGGTTTTAAGAAAGTTATGTTTAAAGTAATTAAGTTTATTTTCATTATGTAATCATTATTTATAAATAAATTCTTAATTTATTTTTATTAAATAATGTAATTAAAAAGTTAGTTAAGACAAAATGTTGTTTTAACTTTTAATTAACCTTAATTTATTGAATTAATTAATGTGTTAATAATGATTAATTATAAGGTTGATTAATTAAAGATTTTGATAATAATTAAATGATTAATTAAGATAAATGATTTATAGTTACTTAATTAATTAAAAAATAATTAATTTAAGGTTAATTAATTATAAATTTAAGGTTAATTAATTTATAATTAAGAATTAATTAATATAATTAATTAAGAAATAATTAATTAGTAATGGTGATTAAGATTGATTAATTAGTAATTAAGGACTAATTAATTTATAATTAAGAATAATTAATCATTAATTTAAAATAATTAATGAAAATATTTATGTGACTAATTAATTATAATCACGCGATTAATTCATCTTACTAGTAGATGATTGGTTATTATTGAATGCCCTGAATTGATTGATACCCCTAATATGTGATTGTGATACTTTGTAATGTGAATTGCTGTGAATTGAACTATGATGTTTGTGATTGTATTTCCGTGTGAATATGAAAACTGTTGACCTTTAAAACTTCATTTGATTTTCGATGCGACAGGGAATCGGATTCCAGATGGTTATCTGAAACCCACATCGAACCTTAATGGTGAATCTTTGTGATTGATATATCCACATGTTTAAAAATAAGCACTTCTTATTCGGTTAATCCGGGAGAAAACTTTGTGTCATAAAACCCATTCTAAATAATGATATGTAGAAATGGAGTGCATTTGAAGACGGTGGTGAAGACTGGGTATTTTCGAGAACGAAAGGATACCTATCGATTGTCTCTATATTGAGTTGCTCCTATATAGAGATCTCCATATTGTGATGGGGAGTCCGATCGAGATTGTGGATTCCCGTATTGCAAGGGCTTCTTCTTTTATGGGACGAAGTGCCTTCGGTTCCGTTCGAACCCGAAACGGACTTGTACTGTTGTATATCTGACATTACACTTTGAGATGTATAGCCGATCTCTATCAAATACATTTCTGTTGGTGGTGGAGAATTTATTCTCTTAGCTTAACACCCTTCTCTGAGACGTACGAGCTCAGAGGTTATGTAGTTGATGGTTATTAGTGATATACTCCCAATTTAGTAGTGTGGCATGCTGAGTGTTGCTGATCATTTGTTAATCGAAGCATGGCATTTGTACAAAGCGTAGCTCTGTGGAAGAGACTTCGTCGAACCTCACAACCCAAGAATGGTCGAAACAGGAAAGTTGTGGCAAGGTTATGAGGGTCGCGCCCTTTAGGGTATGTGCATTTCCTTATGGATAATAAGTGGTATTCTGGTATGGAGCCTAGAAAATTTGCTTGTGGTTGTTGGTGCTGAGGGCTCTCGATAAAGGTCGGTTACGACCAGAGGATGACATACTCGTGTCAGTAGTTGCCTAGTTACAGAGGTAACCCGGCCTTATGTTGGCAGAGATTCGGTTAGGTTCTCGGGGTTGTCCCTCCAGAGGCGTGCCCATTCGGTGTAGGAAGTTCCTTAGCCTGACCATTTGCTGGAAATCCAACGTCCAATACGAACCCGGTATGGTTTTAGTTGTATAACCTACCATTTAGTTATGGTGGTGACCCGCCGTTTAGATGGTAGCTATAGTAGGTATACCATAATGGTGGTATGCTGGCTAAGATTAATATTATACTTTCAAAATGTTTTCTACACTATTCAATAATAATAATAGTACCAAAGAATTTTCTCGTATCAAGCATGTTTGACTATCATAAGAAGAAATTTCCTCCAATTGTGCGATTGCATTGTGTATGTGGCGGGAGGTCTTATGGTAATTTCATTTTCCAAAAGTATATCGGATTTCTTTTATAAATTGTTTTTGTTCAAACAATTATTCTGTTTACTCATACCAGTCCCATGACTGACCTGGAGTTTATTATTGCCTTCCTAAACTCTGAGTGCCCATAATTTTCCACACGGGCAGCCTAGAAGCAGGTTAACCGTCATTTGGAGCTAGCTTAGATTTTGAAGTCTTTTGGATCTAAAAGTATTTGGAGTTTTGGAAGATCTCATCGAAGTCAAAGTATGTTGGAAACTTTTTGAAGACTGTGTTGTTTCTCCGCTATGGTGTTATCGTTTTGTTGTTTTATCATGTACATATGAATCTCTGATGGTGGTTATTTGTTGTAATCAAATGTTATATCAAATGTTGTATCTGTGTTGTGATAAATGAAATCATCTTTTGTTTTCGCTGTTTTATTTTCATCTAATGTTGCTATAAGCTCCACCAAACTGGAGTTCAATGTTTGAATCTTCAGCAGTTGAATACAAGTGAGGTATTTGATGTCAATTTTTGAACGCTGGATTTCGGATCGTAACAAGTGGTATCAGAGCTAAAAGTTGAGTAAGAACTTTAGCTACGGAGTATAATACATTAGGTGGCTCACTAGAGATAGGATTAGAAATAACCTAGAATGAGTATAATCCGAGGGACCGAAAACCTAAAATTTTTTAGTCTATTTCTTTAAAAAGTGTTGATATCCCTAAGATATCTTTCCATATGCATAAATCAAGTTTTTCTACTATTTATAGGTAGTGAGAATGAGCTGAAGAAGAGGACAAGGTAGGGGACGGGAAAATACCATTACAACTGCTCAAGGCCCAGGAACAGCAGCTATTCCCATTCAACTTCAACCGTATCTGGCTGATCTATATCGAAGTTTTTCAAGACTTGGTGGAAAGCCATTCAAGCCTATTATCGAAGCACAAGCTTGGATTTGATCATGTGAAAGAATTTTCAGAGGATTGAAGTTAAAAGTCGATCAAATGAGATTAATAGCTCATTGGCAACTCCAAGAGGAAGCTCTAGCCTGATGGGAGACTATTACAATGGATGAGCTGAAGGATGAATTCACTTGGGGTCGATTCAAAGAGGTGTTTGAGAAATGCTATATGTCGTCTGTTGGTATCTCCAGAATGTACCAAGAAGATTTGATGCAAGGAAGCTTGTCTTTCAAAGAGAAATTGATAATTTTAACGAATCTCGGTTTGGTCCGGAGCTGGTAAACACACCTCTGAAGAAAATTGAAAGATTTATTCGTGGAATGGACAAGAAGTTCCATGAGAGGATGACTGCCCACATGAAGGATTCTTTTTCTGATTTAATCGATATGGGTTATAGATATGCCCACATGGAAGACCTCATCGAAGTCAAAGTATGTTGGAATGAAGGTTGTGTTGTTTCTTCGCTGTGGTGTTATTGTTTTGTTGTTGTATCAAGTATATATGAATCTCTGATGGTGGTTATTTGTTGTAATCAAATGTTATATCAAATGTTGTATCTGTGTTGCGATAAATGAAACCATCTTTTGTTTCCGCTCTTTTATTTTCACCTAATGTTGCTATAAGCTCCACCGAACTGGAGTTCAACGTTTGAATCTCCGGCAATCGAATACAAGTGAGGTATTTGATGTTAATTTTTGAACGCTGGATTTTAGGTCGTGACATTTTATAGATACGTGTAGTCTGTGCATTAGGACAGTATGGTATGTTCATCATGTTTGATGTGTTTGTTTGGTAGGTTTCATTTGTTAAAATGAAATCTAATTTTTGATGATTTTGGATAGTCGAAAACTTTCAAATCATTAGAACATGAAGCTAAGTGTTTTGTGAAAATATAAAAGTTGATTTTTTGTAATTCTTGAATTGAGAAGGCAGTAAGTTAAAACAAGTTTAAATGGTTAAACATACTTATTAAGTAAAACAAATTGGATGTTTTGTACATACTCTTAGGATATAATGGAGTACTATACGAGTATGAACTTAAGTTGTTAAATGTTTACAAACTTGAAGTTATGTTTTTTTTGTAATTTTTCATAAATGATTTCGGTCTTGAACGAAGAATTCTATTTATGTAAAAGTAAATGTGAATTAAAAATTAATTGGTATACTTAAGAAACCAATGTAATAAGGTATGTAAGTCGTACGTAAATTATTCATTCACATGATAGTTCTTGATCTAGGATTCAAGTACCTGGTGTTAAGGTGGTTAACACTGGTCCGATCCAGGAATTTTCACTAGCTTCTTGACGATGAACACTTTACATATTCGAGATATTAATTTAAGGTATTCTATTATAGCATATGGCTATGAAAGGAGAACAGAGATGTCTAATCAACGAACTAGATCAAAATCCACAGTAGAGAGGTCAAGTGATCTATACAAGTGTGGAAGTAAAAAATTTGTGATCGAGCAAGTGATTAGATTTGATATTGTGTACAGATGACATATGTACATCTTACGAGCTTTGGTATAGTTGAATACTATGTTTTATTGACTTATAGGGAGTTTAGGAGATGACTCATCGAATCATTCGGAGGTAGCATGACTAATCAACTAAGCAATAACCTTAAGCTGCTGAGTGTAAGGTACACTTACTAGGTTATTTATCATCCTTGTCCCATGAGAAGGTTTCTGAACCTAGGCAAATCGTGAGCTTTGTTTGCTAGTGATTGTATTACTATTAAGTATTAATGCGTGACTGTTTATTTCTTTGATTATGTTGGAATTTCGAGGATGAAATATTTTAAGTAAGGGAGAATGTAATAATCCGGATTTCAAACACTTAATATTTAAATATCCAAATTATTTAAATATTTGGACCTTTAATTTTTATTAACCTCGTATTAAATAATTACTAATGATGGTAAACTTGTTTTGGAAATTTGTTTATAAAAACAAATATTTAAAGAAATATCAATATTGTGATCAAAAATTGTTTTATCGATAAACCGCCTAAAAATGCATGAAATTATCATCCCAGGGCACTGTCTTGGATTTTGATGAAACTACTGTCATCGGGACCGAAATAATCAGGTGATGTGCGCTGACGAGTTCTATGGCGATCAGAAGTACTATGTGATCATACGAGCTTGAAACGTGCTGTGACTTATTTTAGAAATTAAATATAATATGTGTTATTACATAAACCCTTTCAATTCTGATTACTTCCCCCACTTTTATTATATCTCTCTCCTCCTCTTTTTATTATAAACAAAAGAAACTCAGCTTCCACCATCATTGAATTTTATTGGGAGCTACGGGTAATGATAAAGCCTGTCATTGGATTCGTTGGACTCGTATAGGAAATGGATTTACATTTATAGTGGCAAAAGTGAGTATGATTATGCTTGTCGATGTTCGATTTTAGCTCTTTGTCGCTAGGGTTTGACATAGTCGAAGCTAGAGACAGAGTTAGGCGAAGTGGTGGTACGAAGCCGAGTGGTTTGGAGTTCATCGGAGGAAGTGTGACTGTATGAGGTGAAAAGTGACACCTGTATGGTCGAGAGGTGAGAAGCAGGTTGCGATCGACATAAGGGAACCGAGCTTCAAACGGTTGTGTCCATCGTGAAGCACGCGTGAAGAGGAGTTCATTGGAAGTGCTTGTGCATGGTTTAGTGGTATATAGCTCAATTGGAGGAGGATGGCATGCATGTTGTTTGAGTTTAAGTGTTTGTACATGTAAATGGGGTTTTTAATTTGGGGGAGAAGGGATTATTAAAGTAATTAAGGTAGAATTCAATTTATTGAGTTAATTAATTAATTAATTAACTTGAATTCTTATAAAATCCATATCTCTTGCATACGAGGTCCAATCAAAAGCCATCTTCACCATTGCACTCGTAATGAGATTACCTATGACTTGCTTTGGCTTGGTCTTAAGTGAGTTTACTCACCATTGAATTGTATATGCTATGTATATAATTTTTGTTGTACTAAATATAAAAAAAATGCAAATTATTACTTTGGACCCTTGAAAAGTAAGCGACTACATTATATTTAGTATAATCTCTATTATAAACTTATAAAACATGTATCAAGGCCAAGACTTATTGTTTAAAAGTATGATAATGTTGTGTGAAAAGTTGAAGTGCGTCAATGGTTGAAGCAAAATAGTGGCTATAATCGCAATATGAAATCCCTTGTAAAAATATGTTAAAATTGGTTAAAATGTGGATATATTATGAAGATATAAATTTAGTTGATCTTTACACAAGCTTTGGTGTGTTTGACATAAATAAATTGGTTTGGAAAGTTATGGAAATCGTGAGACGAAGTTGTGAAAGTTAGAAGCGAAAAGGTCGTTATGGATGCACTTTGAAAATGCCTTATGTTCGATGATTTTTAAAGTCGACTATGAAAGATATCCTAAGGGTTACTTTGAAATTTTAATAAGTACTACAAGCGTACTTATTAATGGAAAAATATTAAAGTTTAAATATATTTTCAATAATTATCTATGAATTTCTAACATAAAGGGTTTTAAATTGTAAATCATGCTTTTAGTTATTTTTAGTAAAAAAATAGTTAATTTAAGTTATATTTTACATAGATGTTTAAAGATATTTATAAATATTTTTAAAGAATGTGCGTGCGTTTGGAAAAATTAAGTTAAGTATCTTCTAAAAGTATAAAAGAAGTTTTGGATTATAACACTTATGTTATAATAAATAGTTTGGTAGAGTTATTAAAAGTATATTACCTTGTTTAATAATGAATACATACTTAGATCTTCAAATGGATATTTTAAAGATAATAACAAGTATGAAATGGTTTTGAATTTGTTGTGAAAATGTGTTAACAACATTTATATTTTACCCTTTTATAATGACCCGCAAATCCGTACCCCTTAGAGTCGACACTATTCTCCATCGATCAACTCAAGATGTACGGAAATACGAACCATTTGGGTTAAAGAAGAAGAGGTAGAAGAAGAAAATAGAAAACAACATCAGAATCTAACCATCGCAGCGGAATAAAATATAATAGATAATCATAGATCTTTACACCAAAAACAAATACTATATCTGTTTATACATACATCAGCGGAGTATACATAATCACACAACTAGACAGTAATCATAATCTATCCTCACAATCTGTATACACAGCGGAATATGTAACACAAATATGGAAGTACTTGTCGCCATCCAGCTCGTCTCCTGAGCTCCACAGCATCCTTTCCTGTATCCTATAATACTCGGTCTGACCCGAGCATTATAGTTAACTAACACCCGAGTCGGTTTGGAGCACCAGCGTGAGAAAACCACACTCAAATTGATTATTAAAGTTTTGAAAACAAAAGCATCTCGTAAGACCACGCCACAAATAAACATGTCGGGTTTTTACCTTACGATAGCTAAAACACTTTTTATTAAAATCCTCTGATATTATAATAGGGTCTATTTACAAATACTTATTAAAATAGCCAAAATTGTTACATGATTAAATTCCAGCTACTAGCCACAAAGTGGGTAATACAAACAAAAATCGTAAAGGCATGTAGGGAGAATGGATTTCCAACTAATGACTAGGCACTGGGGCACCACCTGTCACAGTACGTGGCGTAGATTACCGTACCGAGGATCACTCCCGACCCCCTGCAACACAAGACCGGGACTACCCCTTACCGGATAATCTCGAGTAAGATCACCCCACGGTTGGGATCAGCAACCGCACCACTAAGCCGAATAAAAGGGACATCTAGATAGGGATGACCTCACCCTAATGGGCGCTATCCACCTAGCCTTGCTGCATAACCCATGATTTTCAGTCATTCCAAGTTGGTGAGGCTTGAGGCTAAGATTTACCTTTAGAGAACTCATCTCTTAGAATGCTCATCGGCCACCTGACGATGTGCTAAAAGCATTCATCCATACCAAGTCACCTTTAAATAATTACTACGATAATAGATTTGAAAAATACTTATTTCAGAATTTAAACATTTAGAAATAATAAATTTTCTAAAACATGCTCTTTTAAAACAACATAACTTATATTTAAAAATTTACGTTGAAAACGTACTTGGCTATCCAGGAAAATACTTTTCTCTTTCTATCTTTAAAAATAAATCACTATTTATTTTTAAACAAATTTTCCCATTCCTTTAATAAATTCCCATCATGAATTTATTCTTCCAAATATCCACTGATATATTACTTCACTTTTATAAACCCAGTTTATAAATTTCTTAGTCTCAACACCCTTTTAAAATTTCGATTCCAAATACTTAGATAAATTTCCAAATTGATTCCCAATTTACTCCATTTGGAATATATTTCTTTACTTACTCAATTCATTTCAAAATCCATTAATTTCAGGCTTTATTCCTTAATTTTGATTTAAAATCTTTAAACTGAAAACATCAATTTCAGATTTTTCCCAAATTCCAACGTTATTTTTTTCAATAATTTAAATCTTAAATTTAAAATAAATGCTTTATTCTTTTAAAAAATAACACTTAAGTTTAAAATTCATTATCTTCCTGTTTATTCAAAATCCCCTTTTCATACACGGAATTTATTTATTAAAATTTTAAAATCACTTTTATTCTTTCCCAATTCATTCTTAAATTCATTTAAATTCCCTATAATTATTTCACTTACAAATTCTCTTCTTTTATTTTCTTTTCAAAAATCCAATTTTATATATTTTGATAACTCAGTGTACCAAAATATATTCAAGTAATCCATAGCATTAAATATCCCAATTATCAATAATATTTATCACAGAATAACAAATATTCATAACACAGAATATTAAACAATCTAAATAATTTTGAGGAATCCAGTTGTATCCCTCCAACCTGTTTCTCTACATCCATAGATGTTAGCACAATATAAAATACCAATTCCACTTAGAGGTGGAATAACGCGGTATATGGGATTTAAATATAATATCACCCGCTATTATGCGGCGCATAGGGTCTCATCCGCTATTATAATGCGGGAAATCAATTACTCCAATATGTATATACTACTATATATAATATAGCACATCAAATCAATTCAATCATTCAACCAATTATTTAAATTTAACCATTTAAATTTAAATAAAAACCCAGATGAGTGAGATTAACTCACCTTTGATTTTCGTTTGCAATCCACTACAGCCTTGCCTTGGTTCCCGATTTTTGACCTTGAATAAACATTAGATGGTTTTTATTAATATTCTGGATTATATTTAATTATCAATTTCCATGTAATAATTTCAATTGACTAATGATTTTAATTTAACCATTAATTCCCCTTTGAAATTACATATACACTGATAAAAAAATTATAGGTTTTCAAGAATATATTTATAAATTCCTTAAACATTTTAAAAAAAATCTTATCTATCTATATACTTTCTTTAATCTGTATATATTTTAATTTCAGCAGTAAGTCGATTCTCACATCTATATGTACACATATATACCCTAATTTCATTGTGCATATATATATATATAATCAAATTAAAATAAAGACTCAAAACTACCTCACTACTCGGCATCTACAACTGCATCAGGCCGAGATTCAACAGATTCTATGGCTTTGTAAACAAGGCACGACAACACTGATGCAACAGACCATTATCTCCTAGCGATGAGATTCACGGTAGCACAGGAACAAACTGCGTATCTCCACATCAGATGCGGCAGCAAGGCGTAGCTTCGCCCTTCGCCCTGGTACAAATTTGACACGAGGAAGCACGGCACAGCTCCAGCAGTCAAAACCCATACTTCTCCCTCCTCTATCCATAGCAATCGATTGCGGCCACAAGCAAGACGAACCTCGATACTTCGAACCTAATCCTAGATCACCTCGAGCTCGCAAATTTCCATCCCATCGTCTCGAGTGACGGCGAACTTGAGTTTCCCCACGCGGTGATTCGATTCATTTGATTAAGAGGATTTGGGCATGATCGATTTAATACAAAACTTTCGAACGAATTAGCACAGAAGAGAAAACTATCGATCAGCCATTATAAATTTCTATTTGAATGAAATTGGTTTTAGTTTGTTTTGCTTTTTTTTCTCTGAGTTGAAGAGGGGAATGGGAAAAGGAAAGAAAGAAAATAGCACGACAAAAAGGAGGCTACGTGATATAAGTTGAGGGAGGAGTGTTGGAGAAGGGAAGCTACAGTGCTTCTGAAATGAGGTGAAAAGTTTTGATGCGAGAGAAAGTAGGCTGATGTTGAGATGAATTTGACCACTCAAAATATATTATATTTTAAATTTAAATCATCTTGAATTCATAGCTTAAATTCTTGACATCCTATCGAGGCGTGCCGCTAGGCGTTTATAATGTTCTACCCCTATTCCGAATGCAATGGAAAAGGTTTCGAGGCATAATTCGATCGTATGGGGAAGATAACTTTCTTGAACCTAGTTATTAAATTGAATTTTCGATATAGATTTAAGCGTGTTTATATATCGTGCTCTCACACAACAACTCCAAATATTACGAAAATTGAAATCTGATAAAAATACAATATTACGGATCCAACGGAACTGGTTTCGTCGAATTCTGAGACTGTGCCTCGGAAGGCTATCTTTAAATGTCAATTTAAATGGTATATTTTCAAAACTTAACAAAACATTTCCAAATTCAATTTCAACACTTTTACTATTTTCAATACTATTAATATAAATTTTACAAGCCCTTAAATTATTTTTAACAAGCTAAAAATTCCAAATTTCACATTTTAAACCAACTTCAAATAATTTAATTGAATAATTAAATTACCAATAATTAGTGATATTTGAATTCAAGTTAAAAATTCACTTTTAAATATTTAAAATCTATCACATATTCTGATTTCAAATGTCCAAAAATTTCGGGTCGTCACATTCCTTCCCCCTTAAAAGAATTTCGTCCCCGAAATTACTAAGACAGAAGAATGTCCAATACCCGTTTACTATTTTCCCAAAACCAAACAGTTTTTAACCACAACCAAACAATCTTTATTAGAGACACACTATTCATCTTACTAACTTTCCAAACTTTTGCATAGTTCCCAAACATCTTTACTTATTCAACCATTCAAATTATAATTCAAAACCAAGTTTTAAATTTTCAAAATTTCTCCAAAAATTTCTAACTCCCTAAATTTTTGAAAATTTTCGCCAGCGTCTCCTTTGCGCGGCTAGCTCGGTACAACTACAAAATGCCTCTATGGGCTCTTAAATTCCAAAAGAAAACAAAACGCCCAGGGGCTAGATCAAAAACCCAATCAAATTTCATACAGAAATTTAAACACATACCTTTTTGTCGAGCAATTCAAATTTATCTTCTGAAATCAAAACCAAATTTCCTTTTCCTTTATAATACCTGCATATCCCACTTAGCAATAATATCCAAGCATAGCTTTTAAAATCATTTTATACATTTCCTTACAGAAGTTTTCAGATCTACTTCTATTCAAATTAGTTTTCCCATTTCCATATGAATTCAGTTTATCTTCAACTCTGAATATAGAATTATATCTTCCATTTATAACTAATTCATATCATTATTTTAAATTAGTTTCATCCACTAATTTATTTCAATTTCCAATTTGAAACCGTTTTGTCGCTAGCAAAAAAATTTCTAACTCCCAAAATTTTCGAAAAATTTTGGCAGAGTCTCCTTTGTACGGAGGAGCTTTTGCAATTTGACAAGAGATATAAGTATATATACATCGACCCACACGGTCGGAAAAACAAAAACAGTTCATATTTTCTATTTTTATTGCGTAGTGTATCTTTATTTAGCATTTTTAAACAAGCGGCTTGTTATTTTAGCAATTAGCGCGTCCAAATCCCGCAAAACGGCTTCCCTGAACCTGTACTTACTCAACTAAAACATGTAAGTGCTAAATATATGCAATTTACTAGTATTTCACTTATTTTAATATAGCTAACACATAAATTTCACATATAATGCATGTTATATAATTTCCATAAGCACATATAAGATTCCGACACTTATTACAATTGCTTACAACCAATTCTCAAACCATTCCATTCAGTTCAAGTGATTTACAACTTACTCGCTTATATTTAATTCATTCTAAGAAAACAAACTCAAATCCATTCCAATTAATTTCAAAATTATCTTATTTCACTTCTAATAACTCATAGGATTTTATCCAATCTCGATTACATCGAACGACCCATTTTCTTATGCAATTTGACAATATTCATGTGAATAAATAATTACTTAAGCTTATAACCATTTTAAATTGATTCCAACTCAATTTATATTTAATTCCTTCTATTTTAATTCATTCACAACCATTTTATTTAGTTCGACACATTCCATTTCAATTTTATTCCTTTTCAATTTTATTCACGATCCATTCACTTGCGTTTCATTTCTTATCCGCATTCATTTCATTTGAAACCATTCTATTGAACTTGAAAACATTTCATATCTCTTATTTTCTTTAAGTTATTTCAACTCCTTAACGATTTTATTTCTGCTTAACTTGTTGCGACTAAAACTATTCCATTTTTAACATTATAGCATATGTTCATTTCATTCAACCAACCTCCATTTCTTTTTGCAACAAGTTCTATTTCCATCTTTCATTTGATTCTTATTTAATCAAATTTCTTCCACCTTAATTCATTATCAATCCAAGTTGAATTCTATTTATATTTCGAGTTTATTTCCAAACTTCATTGTTAACTTACAATCCATTTCATTTAACCGAGTTAAATTTTATTAACATACTCTATCAAATAATTTATTTAGCTTAAGTCAATTAAATTTTATTTCTTTCAAATCACCATCAACTAAATTTTCCATAATTTAATTTCTCTATCCAATTCAATTCCAATTTATTATTATTTTTCTTTTTCTTTTTTTTGTTTTCCCATTCAGTCGCAATCCATTTAATTTTCAAAATTTTAATTTCTTCACTTTATTCCAAGTTGAATTTTATTTTCACTTGATTGAACCCAACCCAATACCATTAAACTTAGTTTAAGTTGACTTCAATTCAACTCTTCTCTATCTATTTATAATTCAATACTTGATTTTTAATCTCAAAAATCACTTCATTTAATTTTCCTATGTTCAATTTATTTTATAATTCAAGTTTGGATTTTTGTTTCATTTTCCAAAACATCAAACAATATTTATTTTGGGTGTTATATTTCACTTTTCAATTTTATAAGTCACAACTTATTATTTAACACATTTCCATTCATTCTAGGCTTGAATATATTCATCTTTTATTTTTAACTCAAGATTTACGCTAATTTATAACCCAAGCATATTTTTATTCCATGGATTTTAATTATTTTATAAGTTATTCTAATTCATTTATTCCAATCCAATTCTTATCCAACTTATTTCTTATCAAGCTAACTTCCATTTATTTAAGTAAGGATCTAATTCCATTCAAGATCACCTATAACTCAACTGAATTTTTATTCCAATTCAATTCTATTTTAACCTAACTTTAGTTCAATCTAGCATCATACCATTTTCTTTAATCCATTCAATCCACTTGAATTTAAATTAAGTAAGAAATTACTTTCACTTAATATCATCTACATCTCAATCAATTCAATTTCAACTTAATTCAAATACAGCTAGGTTTTATTTTCAGTTTAATTCAATTTATTTCAATCCAATTAAATTTTACCTCCAATCCAAATTTAATTTCTATTTCCCCCTTATTTAAAAATCATCTCAACTTTACAAGTTTATACCTTACCTCATCAGGATTTTCAATTCAAAAAAGGATTCAGGATTTCAAACACCCGGCTTTTGGTTCAAATAAATTTAAAATCACCAATGTCTCAAAATCACACTTCTCAAAATTTTAAACCAATCCTGGTTTTTTACGCCCTAAAATTTCCTTTGAAATTTCAAAAACAAAACTAGTCCTTCTGAATGAATCAAATTTGGCAGCAATCTGTCACTTAGAAACTCGAAAATGAATATCGATGAAGCTGCGGTCATCACCGAAATTATTTTCCAACGACTGAAGTTAGTTCAATGCTATATCCCTTCTCAAAATCTATTTGGAACAATTTCCTTTCAGAAATACTTCTAAAATAATAGTGCTATTATTTGTCTTCAAAACACATCGAAAAACACCACCAAAATCCTCGTGCTTTAAATTTACAGATTTAATTTAAATCAAATTTTAACTATAATTCATTTGTATAATTTATACTCATACCATTTTTTTCACTTGATTATACTAGTCATACCAATTTTTTATACTCTTATTTGTTTAAAATATTACCATCCAAACATCCAAGTTATATAACAATTTAAGAAAATAATTCTTTTATATCAAAATATATTTTGGGCAAAATTATTTCATTCATCCACCTTTAAAACAATACTGTGTCAATTTATCGTGTCAGGTGTTTATAAACTCTTCTCGAATAGTGGCCAACTTACTCGATCAGAATTCATATTCCACTCAACCAATAAGTCAACACAGTAATAAAACAATTTATATTCACTAATAAATACGCGCTTATATCTATTAATACGCTCAAACTCATTCTAGAGTGCTACGGACTCTATTTTCAATGAGTAATCCCCACCAGAGCCAAGGTTATCGCCAACCTAAGCTCTGATACCACTATAATGACCCGCAAATCCGTACCCCTTAGATTCGACACTATTCTCCATCAATCAACTCAAGATGTACAGAAATACGAACCACTTGGGTTAAAGAAGAAGATGTAGAAGAAGCAAATAGAAAATAACATCAGAATCTAACCATTGCAGTGGAATAAAATATAACAGATAATCACAGATCTTTACACCAAAAACAAATACTATATCTGTTTACACATACATCATCAGATTATACATAATCACACAACTAGACACTAATCATAATCTGTCCTCACAATCTGAATACACAGCGGAATATGTAACGCAAATACGGAAGTACGTATCGCCATCCAGCTCATCTCCTGAGCTCCACAGCATCCTTAATTGTATCCTATAATACTCGATCTGACCCGAACATTATAGTTAAATAACACCCGAGTCAGTCTGGAATACCAGCGTGAGAAAACCACACTCAAATTGATTATTAAAGTTTCAAAATTATTTTGAAAACAAAAGCATCTCGTAAGACCACACCACAAATAAACATGTCCGGTTTTTACATTACGATAGCTGAAACACTTTTTATTAAAATCCTCTGATATTATAATAGGGTCTATTTACAAATACTTATTAAAATAGCCGAAATTGTTACATGATTGAATTCAAGCTACTAGCCACAAAGTGGGTAATACAAACAAAAATCGTAAAGGCACGTAGGGAGAATGGATTTCCAACTAATGACTAGGCACTGGGATACCACCTGTCACAGTACGTGGCCTAGATAACCGTACCGAGGATCACTCCTGAACCCTTGAAACACAAGACCGGGACTACCCCTTACTGGATAATCCCGAGTAAGATCACCCCATGGTTGGGATCAACAACCGCACCACTAAGCCGAATAAAAGGGACATCTAGACAGGGATGACCTCACCCTAATGGTCGCTACCCACCTAGCCTTGCTGCATTAACCCTGATTTTCAATCATTCTTGGTTGGTGAGGCTTGAGGCTAAGCGTTACCTTTAGAGAACTCATCTCTTAGAATGCTCATCGCCTACTTGACGATGTTCTGAAAGTGTTCATCCACACAAGTCCGTCCTGGGTTCGAAGGGAACCGAAGGCACTACTCCTACTACATCCACTTGGGAATCAACCTCAGGATTAGTAGCGACTTGCCCTGGCACTTCACTGGTCCATCTTCGACTCCGAACTCGCTTTTCCATGAAAATGTACAAACCGGATCAAAGTGGTTTTCGAGAAATTAATCATGATCCTGGTCTCTTCGAAAACGATTAGCGCATTGTCCAATATTGATAGTCAGTTATTTAACTATCAATTAACATTTACAAACATCCATCAAACAATAAATAATTTCTCCAAATTATTTATTAACCTCAAAATATCTTCGCAAGATATTTCCACTTTTCAATCCTTTTGAAAACTTTTTTCAAACCATACTCTTCTCATGAAATGAATTTCCAAATATTTATTTCCACTGAAAACACCAAGCCCAGAAACTTTAGATTTTGAAAATAATTTAAAAACACTTTATTATAAAATATACTTTAATGTTTAAATTGAAAACAACTTCAATACTTTATTAAAATATATACTTTAGGAATATTTAAAATGAGGTTACTTTATAAAATATAAAATTAGATTTTCTCTTTTTAAAACAAAATACCAAGTCACCTTTAAGTAATTACTACGATAATAGATTTGAAAAATACTTTCTTCAGAATTTAAACATTTAGAAATAATAAATTTTCTAAAACATGCTTTTTTAAAACAACATAACTTATATTTAAAAATTTACGTTGAAAACATACTTGGCTATCCAGGGAAATACTCTTCTCTTTCTATCTTCAAAAATAAATCACTATTTATTTTTAAACAAATTTTCCCATTCCTTTAATAAATTCCCATCATGAATTTATTCTTCCAAATATCCACTGATATATTACTTCACTTTTATAAACCCAGTTTATAAATTTCTTAGTCCCAACTCCCTTTTAAAATTCCGATTCCAAACACTTAGATAAATTTCCAAATTGATTCCCAATTTACTCCATTTGAAATAAACTTCTTTACTTACTCAATTCATTACAAAATCCATTAATTTCAGGCTTTATTCCTTAATTTTGATTTAAAATCTTTAAACTGAGAACACCAATTTCAGATTTTTCTCAAATTCCTTCTTTATTTTTTTCAATAATTTAAATCTTAAATTTAAAATAAATGCTTTATTCTTTTAAATAATAACACTTAAGTTCAAAATTCATTATCGTCCTGTTTATTCAAAATCCTCTTTTCATACACGGAATTTATTTATTAAAATTTTTAAATCACTTTTATTCTTTCCTAATTCATTCTTAAATTCATCTAAATTCTCTATAATTATTTCACTTACAAATTCTCTTCTTTTATTTTCTTTTCAAAAATCCAATTCTATATATTTTGATAACTCGGTGTACCGAAATATATTCAAGTAAACCATAGCATTAAATATCCCAGTTATCAATAATATTTATCACAGAATAACAAATATTCATAACACAGAATATTAAACAATCTAAATAATTTTAAGGAATCCAATTGGATCCCTCCAACCTGTTTCCCTGCATCCACAGATGTTCTCACAATATAAAATACCAATTCCACTTTGAGGTGGAATATCGTGGTATATAGGATTTAAATATAATATCACATGCTATTATGCGGCGCATAGGGTCTCATCCGCTATTATAATGCGGGAAATCAATTACTCCAATATATACCACATACTACTATATATAATATAGCACATCAAATCAATTCAATCATTCAACAAATTATTCAAATTTAACCATTTAAATTTAAATAAAAACCCAGATGAGTGAGATTAACTCACCTTTGATTTTCGTTTGCAATCCACTACAGTCTTGCCTTGGTTCCCGATTTTTGACCTTGAATAAACATTAGACGGTTTTTATTATATTCTGGATTATTTTTAATAATCAATTTCCATGTAATAATTTCAATTGACTAATGATTTTAATTTAACTATTAATTCCCCTTTGAAATTATATATCACTGATAAAAAAATAAATTATAGGTTTTCAAAAATCTATTTTATAAATTCCTTAAACATTTAAAAAAAAATCTTGTCTATCTATATACTTTCTTTAATCTGTATATATTTTAATTTCAACAGTAAATTGATTCCCACATCTATATATACACATATATACCCTAATTTCATTGTGCATATATATATATATATATATATATATATATATATATATATATATATATATTAAATCAAATTAAAATAAAGACTCAAAACTACCTCACTGCTTGGCATCTACAACTGCATATGGCCAAGATTCAAAAGATTCTATGGCTTTGTAAACAAGGCACGACAACACTGACGCAACAGACCATCATCTCCTAGCGATGAGATTCATAGTAGCATAGGAACAAACTGCGTATCTCCACATCAGATGCGGCAGCAAGGCGTAGCTTCGCCCTGGACGGATTTGACACGAGCAAGTGCGTTTATATATCGTACTCTCACACAACAACTCCAAATATTACGAAAATTTATATCCGATAATAACACAATATTACGGATCCAACGGAACTGGTTTCGTCGAATCCGAGACTGTGCCTCGGAAGGCTATCTTTAAATGTCAACTTAAACTGTATATTTTCAAAACTTAACAAAACATTTCCAAATTCAATTTCAACACTTATACTATCTTCAGTACTATCAACATAAATTTTACAAGCCCTTAAATTATTTTTAACAAGCTAAAAATTCCAGATTTCACATTTTACCCAACTTCAAATAATTTAATTGAATAATTAAATTACCCAATAATTAGTGATATTTGAATCCAATTTAAAAATTCACTTTTAAATATTTAAGATCGATTAAATATTCCGATTTCAAATGTCCAAAAATTCCGGGTCGTCACATCTTTATTATTATACTTATGAATATAATTAGATATTTAAAAAGAATGTCTTAAGGATAATTATAAGAAAATTAGTTTTGGGTTGTTGTGCCGATGTTAAAGTAACATTTTTTTAAAACACTTTAAAAAGATTTGTGAATGCAGTTAAACCCTTTAAATGCATATTTTAAAGGAGATAAAAATGATGGAATCTTTTAGAAAAAGGCAGAAAAATAAATGTTTAAAGTAAGAAACTTTGTTAATGATTTGTGAATATACTTATATCATTCGAGATAATTATATTAATACATTTTAAAGTATTGAAAATAGTACAAATAAGTAGTGAAATAGAGGAATACATTTATGTATCTTTTATAAAGTTATTCTAAAAATACATACAAGTAGAAAAAAGAAAGTAGTAATTGATAGACGGAGTTTTATTAGACAAAAGACATTTTACTAATAAAAGAGGTTTTAACAAATAAAAGAGTTAATTAAACACAAAAGGGATTAGAAGTCGCTTATGTCGTTTAATCATGCTTCGTGTAACTTAATTGTGATTCGTGTGACTTAATCATATTTTATGTGTTTACTCGTTTATGAAAAGTATTTAGTCATGTACATAGCACTAAGAGTTGATGTAGTAGGCTTTTTCAATCTGTGAGAGTTAAGAATGATGTTCGAGTAGGGTGTAAAAGCAATAATGGTCAAACTACCTACTCTTGACTAGCGGATGGTGTGAGTTAAGAATATCAAAAACATGGTAAATATATAATACTTTGTTTCCATTTACGATCTTTTATCTTATACTTGATAGTTGAATAGAAATATTTCAAAATTAACCAAAATAACTTAGGAATATCTAGAAGAAATAGGAGGATTATCTGATATGGTTATCTTCGATGATGCTATACTCTACGTATAAGTGTGTCTTGCTCTTATAGACAAATTATAAGGATATTTATGTGGATATGAGATGATCTACACTCTTATGTATTATTTTTTTATTTCTGAAAGAATAGGGGTTAAGTTAATAGGAAATCTATCGATTGGTTTTGGAGCGTCCAGTAAGCGGGGGGAGAGTACTTATATGAGATAACCCATAACCATAACCCCTTCAAACCCATATATGCGGTCTATGTTCTTGGAGCTGTTGTGAAGTGAAATGTTAGAGTTGTATTGTCTATCCTAAGGTTAAGTCTAAAGGAGAGGTCAGCATTAACATTTCAAATGATCCTATCATGTGGGACTGTCTACTTGAGGATATTCCAGTAGAGTGGACAGTATTAGCATTTGTCGAGGGACTTGCATTGGAATCTATGTGGAGATTCGTGATCTGTTTGAGATGATGGAATCCATTTAGGGATTCATGTTCTGTTGAGTGATGAAGACTCGTGTGAGAGATGCAGAACATGATTTCACCATCGGTAAATGGCTAAAACCAGAGATAGGATGCATAGTCTAGGGAGCGTAGTGCTTACCTATTCCAAGGGTGTAGGTGTAACATCCCTCATTTGGAGACCCAAAAGTAACGGCTACAGATGTTGCAGTCATCCATAGTCATTAATTATCGGTGACCAAGTGCGGTAATACTAAACACATTGAAACAAAAGAAACACATGGATATGAAAAAAATTAAAATTATGAAACAAATTTCCCATTCCATTTCAATCATATTTCAAATTCATTACATAATCCCAAATTCGAGAACCACGTTCAAAGAAAATATAATTATTACAAACAATGCCAAGAGCGACATATGAAGATGCCGCCATGGATGATCAGAGTATATATATAGGCAACTAAACAACTTTTCCTTTACATCAAAACACAAAGGAATCAAATAGAAAAGAACTGCTTATTAGCTAGATTGCCTCCTGCACGTCTCCGGAAGCTTATTCGTCTAAAGGATAATCTGAAAACCTCAACTCTCAATCTACTCAAAATCAATTGAGCACCCGAGATTTTAAGGGGAAAACATAAAATTCGAGTCAGACATAGAGCTTGGTATGAATAATAACCTACTATCTCGAACCATTTAGATATCTAGTGAAACCACGCCGCTTAGCGGAATGGTTGTCCCCTCACTATCTTACCCAAAATTTATAAAAACTGTGTATTTTGTTCCTACATCCACAATGGTTAAAAACATAGCAATTTAAAATATCATGATGATATGAAAACATGCAAAATATCATGGATTCTTTAATTGACTATCTATTTCAGTTATAGTTTCTAGAGTCACTATTAGCCTTTTAGTTTTCATGGGTGACTAATAATTTATTTACAACTTATGGACTATCCGTCCGGTTTCATGGTTTTCATGGGATCACTAAGAACAAATTGGCCACCGCTAATAACTTCATTCAATAAGTTCATAGGTTATCCCTGAACCTATTGATATCTCCAATAAGTTCCCTCATATCATAGTTTTCATGGGTTAACTATGAACCTTTTAACTTCTGTCAATAACTTTATCCGGATATAGTCTTCCTAGGATCACAACGAACCTAATGGCCCCTACCAATAAACCTTTCCTAACATAGTTTTCATGGGTTTACTATGAACCTGTATAATCTGACAACTTCTATGATTAGTCTTTGGGCATCCTATGTTGTGGTCTACCTAACCTCCAGGGTGCATATAGTTTTCATGGGTTTACTATGAACCTGTATAATCCGACAACTTCTATGATTAGTCTTTGGGCATCCTATGTTGTGGTCTACCTAACCTCCAGGATGCAGTTCTACTCATACAGAAGTTAACTCAATTTATATCACTACTGGGTAAACTTGGTTGGTTATTCTGCCTTTCCTCCCCAAAATACATTCATGGGTCCAGTATACAGTGAATATGTTTATAAAAGAAGCATGCAGAAATACTGATCATAACATAATAATACCAACATTTAGGGTTTTATATCCTTGAAATCATTTTCACATGAAACATGGTTAATCCTCTTAACCCATTATTTTTATCAAGGAAGGCATCTTCATAAATCTAAAACTATAAGTCATTTCAAAGATTTTTTATATTGCCATGGGTTTTCCTTTAAAAATGAGATTGGGTTCTTTATTTTGATAACTAAGGCTTTTGAAACCTTGGACCATTTACTTTCAAAACAATTAGGATATATCTTTCGAAAGCATGCATATCTTCTTTTAAAACATTAAGCATATGGCTTTCGAATCACTTTAAAACATCTCTTTCGAAAGTATCAAATCATTCCTTTTGAAAGTGCTAAAGCATCACTTTCCAACTTATAGAGGCATAGCTTCGAAACCATTTGAAAGTACCCCTTTCAAAACCTTTGGGTTTAGCCTAAAAATAAAACTTTTGGGTCAAAGTGAACATAAGCAAAAATACACCTCTTGAAACCATTGGTCTTCAAATAAAAGAATTTAGGGAAAGTAGATGGCTTCGGAACCAACCTTTCAAGAGCCTTAGTCTTTAAATAAAAAAATTAGTTTAAAACACCTTTCGAAACCATTGCCTTCGAAACCTTTAGTTTAAATGGCTACTGGAGTCCTCTTGAAAGCATTAGGAAGAAGCTTATTATAATTATAGGACAAAAGCTTGCCTTTCGAACTTATTGAAAACTTCAACCTATTCGAAAGGTATAAAGATGACAGCAAGGTTTCAACTAGGTTTAAGACTCCCTTCCGAAAGCACCATTTTCAAAAGAGAAGCAAGCGGCAAAACAAAGGCCTTCGAATTCTATTTTAAAAGGCCCCAACCCCTTTAGAAGGATGGTTTCAACTCTATACCTGTCGCCTTTCTCCAATCTACTATGTACCAAAGCACTGATACCATGTTTTTAGTTACGACTTAGTTGGAAGCTGAAGTATGGAGTCGAAAAGTTGCTACTGGAAGTGGCGAAATAATAAATCTTTATAATACTGTTTTGTTGCCTTCTTAAGTAAATGCTTTTTAACTAACTTGTCTACATGTGAAAATATAATTAGTTGCCATAAAATATACCAAGAATCATTCCTAAAGGACGGCTGAAGTCATTCAGAATTAGTCAAAATAATTAACAAAGAAGCCCTTCCATTTAAAAAAATAATTAAAACATTTATTCAACTTAATTAATTTAATTTCCATTGTAAGTTACCAAGGGAAAATCCCCAAAAATCATCATAATTCACTTTTATATATTATCTAATATATATAAATTTCGGACCCAAAATCCTTTATATAATAGCCAAAATTTTAAACCCATTTAGTTATTTCTTCTTTCAAAAATTCATATTATCTAATATATATAAATTTTGGACCCAAAATCCTTTATATAATAGCCAAAATAGCATCATGGGTCGCTCGGCATCGTGGGTCGCTCGGCATCGTGGGTCGCTCGGCTTCGTGGGTCGCTCGGCATCGTCGGTCGCTCGGCATTGCGATGAGGAAAGCATGGCTCGGTAATGGTGGTTTGGCACCAGAGAACGTTTGGCCTGAAGGTTTGGCAAGTATGGTTCGGGATTGGTTGCCGTTCGGCATGTATGGGTCAGTTACAATGAAAAGTATGGGCTCGACTATGGCCTTGGTGGGCCCAAATTGCTCAGGAGGCCCAACAACTCGGATTTGCCTATAAAAACAGCATGTGGTTCTCCAGATGGGGGATCTTCTTTCTGCTTTCTGAGTTCCTCTTCTCTAAGGTTAAGGCGCTCAACAATTGTTAAACTTTGGATTGTACCTGTAAATTCAATTATTACAGCAATAAAAAGGAAATTTCTAGAGTGGACGTAGGCCGGAGTTAGCCAAACCACTATAAAATCTGTTGTTATTTACTGCTTTCATTTTAGTTTCCACTATTCTTCATATTTATACTCTCTACATACACTTTATCTGTGAGCTGTGACCTGTACTTGGTGCTTTCATCTGGATTTGGGTGTTAGTGACCAATTTTGGTGCTAATATTTTGGTGCTTTCACTAAGAAGGCAAGCATTCAGGGATTTTGAAGCAAGGAACTTGGATTCTAGAAGGCAATGGCTAGGCTGTCAGTAAGGAAGCAAGTGATAGAAAGGAGCAATGGGAAGGAAGTCAATAGGCTTCCTCTGGAGCTGGAGCAGGTCAAGCATCCACCTACAACACCAGAGATGAGATGGAAGTGAAGATGAAAAGGCAAGAGGAGATAATGTAGAACCTCCTCAGGCAGTTTGGACTTGCAAGGACAATCGGAGTTGTTGGAATACATATCCACGGAGCTAGAGCGGAAGGACCCAACTGGCAATCAATCGAAGCAGCTCAACAGAGCGCAGCCCCTAATCGGCACACAACTGCTAATCTGGATGGATCCAGGCCACGGAGTATACTACCTGGTAGTGGTGGATCGATCCCTGAAGGAACTCTAGGCAATACCACACAACGAGATGCTGGCAGGAATACGAGGGTGCAAGATGAAGAGTACGTACCCAAATTCCCTGGGGAACTCGGAGGGCAACGCTTGGCGGACAATGCTAGATTGGCAGAGATTATCAGGCGAACTATGCGTGGAGGTTTGGACAATAGAGATTTGGAAGGAGCAAATAGAAGCCCATTTACCCGTGAAATCAGAATGGCCCGGAACTCACCGGAGTTCAATCTACCTACTTTGGAAATGTACAATGTCAAGCCAGATCCTACTGATCACTTGATGAGATACATAGGACATATGGAAGTGCTGGAGACATCGGAGGAAGTGATGGCTCGATGTTTCCCACTGTACTTGACGGATATAGCCACTATGTAGTTTAGACAGTTGGAAGAGGGATCTATCAGGACATGGACAGAATTGGTAGACAGATTTTTGAAGTAGTTTCGGGTTCAGATCAAAAGGCCAAAGAGCGTAATGACGCTAACATTGGTAAAGCAAAGGATAGAGGAATCGCTCGGAGCTTTCTTAACTCAGTTCAACGCTGCAGTTGCTTCGGTAAATCGGCTGGATCCATCGATGGTATTGATGGCAGCGGTGTCAGGAATCAGAGACAATTCGGATTTCAAAGTGTCATTGATACGGGACACACCAATGGATCTTGGAGAGTTCTTTCATGAAGCTGAGAGTTTCCTCAGGTAGGAAGATGCATGTTCAGATATGAAATCAAAGGAGGTAAATGCGACTGGGGATGTAGGGCCATCCAGCGGAAGCTCGGATAAAAATAATGGCAAAGGAAAAAGGAAAACGGATGGCAATTGTAGCACTCCGAAGAGGCTGCGGAGGGAGTCAAAGTTTTATTCTTACACAGATCTAACTGAGACTCTAGAAAGGATTTACTTGGATACTCGGGGGCACCTCCAGTATCGAAGACCGGCAAGAAGGGAACCTTCTGAGTACGAACGGGCATCGGGAAAGCATTGTATAATTCATGAGCTAGATGGACACAACACAAACGATTGTAGGTATTTGAAAGATATCGTGGAGGAGCATGTACGGAATGGTCACTTGCAGCAGTACATAAGGAATCGAGCTGTAACGATGGAACGGGAATGACCACTGCCTACCTTAAGCGAAAGTGGCACTGGATCCGATAATCGTCGGCTTGTTATCAACTGAATGGTTTGATGGTTCTGAATATGTAATAGAACTCAAAGTAATATGGCTAGGTCACTTACACATGTATGGGATCGAGGACGTTCCCTAGGCGTGCACTAAGATGATGGAAAACCGTACTGCTTGGGTCTATGAAATCCTATTTTCTTTCTATTTTTCTACAAACTCTGGTTTCTTCTGTGGTACTTTGCATATTTAATTCCCTTTGTTGTATAAAGTTTTGCTTTAATGACTGAATTTTGTAACGATCGGATTTGGATCAATGTAATAGATAGTATAGGTCTCTTGATCACAGTCCCAACCGGTGAGACGGGGCAATGATCGCAATTTATGAGTCCCTTCGTCGAAGAGCGATGGAATGGACTCAAGGATAATATAAAAGTCCTTGGCCAGAGAGCCAAGGCCGGTGAATATAAGAAGTCCATAGCCGGAGTGCCGAGGCTGGTGAATATAAGAAGTCGTTGGCCGGAGTGCCAAGGACGGTGAATATAAAAGTCCTTGGCCGGAGAGCCGAGGCCAGGAATATCAAAGTCCTTGGCCGGAGAGCCGAGGCCGGTGAATACATTGTTTTAAATCTCTTATATCTCGCCCGAGATCCCATTTTCACACTTAAACAAGACGAGACATCAAATCTTCTCCATATCTCCCTCGACACTCATCCCGTCCGAGATATTCAAATCTCACCCGATATATGGATCGAAATCTCAATCCAAGATCTCACCCGAAGTTATACATTTTTTTATTTTCCATAATAATTTTTATTTTCATATTGATTCAAAAGAAACTACTCGATCCCATTATAATTTACCAACTTCTTGAACATATTCTTTACTTTTTATCTTAATGAGACATAGCGAAAGGTTTCACTTCTTTATTACATTCAAATAAAAGAATATTATTCAATCATTACCAAATCAATTAAGCTAATCAAGCTGCTACTCTTCTAAAAATATTTTTTTTCCATGTAAATCAAGTATGTTACCATTTTTATTTTTACTAAGAAAGTTATAATCGTTAAATAAATTTTTGACACATCAATATTAAACACATAAGTACATCCGATATATTCTCGAGATGCATTATAAGACCCGAGATGTTAATCCGAGATGTACACCCGATACGTACTCATCTCGTCCGAGATCTCTTCCGACACGAGATAACTTGTGTAAAAATTCCGAGACGAAACGTGACCGAAATCCGATTTTTAAAACCTTGGGTGAATATCAATGTCCTTGGCCGGAGTGCCAAGCCCGTTGAATATAAAAGTCCTCGGCTGGAGTGCCGAGGTCGGTGAATATAAGAAGTCCTTGGACGGAGTGCCAAGGCCGGTGAATATAAAAGTTCTTGGCCGGAGAATCAAGGCCAGAGAATATAAGAAGTCCTTGGCCGGAGAACCGAGGCCGGAGAACTTACAAGCTCTTGACCGAAGAGCTGAGGCTGGAACAGGATAACGCGACCCGACGAGGTCTTCGGATTCAATATTAGACCCGGAGAGGTCATGGACGTGGTTATTGGTTATTGGATATGGATGGATTAGAGCTCGGTTGCCGAGTTCAGATGGATATGGGTTTGGATAAGGATTTGGTTACTGGATTCGGAATTGGATATCGACTCAAAGCAGTCTTAGATACGAACTTCGGATATCGGACTTGGCTCCATTCAATTCAAAACACACCTTCAAATAGCAAGGCATGTTTTGGAGGACAAAATGTTAACCCGCCTTTTGTCAAGGCCATAAACGGGCGGATTCAACCCAACTGACTCCACGATTATCGAGGTTGGAATATGATGGATTCGTTTTAATAGGACGAAGTTCACTTAGATATGTCGTTCAGTCGAGAAGTGGAGAAAATACACGGCTCGGTCTAGCATCATGGGTCGCTCGGCAACGTGGGTCGTGTGGGTCGCTCGGCATCGTGGGTCGTTTGGCATCATGGGTCGCTCGGCATCGTGGGTCACTCAGATCATGGATCACTCAGCATCGTGGGCCGCTAGGCATCCGGGGCCGCTCGGCATCATGGGTCGCTCGGCATCGTTGGTCGCTCGGCATTGCGGTGAGGAAAGCATGGCTTGGTAATGGTGGTTCGGCACCGGAGGACGTTTGGCCTGACGGTTTGGAAAGTATGGTTCGGCCTTGGTTGCCGTATGGCATGTGTGGGTTGGTTACAATGAAAAGCATGGCTCAGCTATGGCCTTGGTGGGCCCAAATTGCTCAGAAGTCCTAAAAACCCAGATTTGCCTATAAATACAGCATGTGGGTGTCCAAATGGAGGATCTTCTTTCTACTCTCTGACTTCCTCTTCTTTAAGGTTAAGGCTCTTGGCCATTGTTAAACTTTGGATTGTACCTGTAATCGATTATTACAGCAATAAAAAGGAAATTTCTGAAGTGGACGTAGGCCAGAGTTGGCCGAACCACTATAAAATCTGTTGTTATTTACTGCTTTCATTTTAATTTCCACTGTTCTTCGTATTTATACTCTCTACATACACTTTATCTGTGATCTGTGACCGGTACTTGGTGCTTTCATCTGGATTTGGGTGTTAGTGACCAATTTTGGCGCTAACAAAGGGTTATGGTGTATGGCTATTCCCCATAATACCCTTACCTTATTCTCTTATTAGTTATCTTATAAAACCATTTACATAAACTCATTCTTTTAAATTTATATTTAGTTAAGCGCGGCCTCTAATAAATTTTCAAATCTTAATCCCCTTATCACTCTAATCTTTGCATTATTCTATTTAATTTATCTAATTGAATCTTATGAATAATGTTATTTAAAATTAAGGGTGTTATAGGCTCCCCTTCTTGAAGAATTTCATCCTCAAAATTCAGTAAGGACTAAATATTAAGCATAGTAATCATCTGTAACATTTCCTAACTACCATACAAGCCTACCTCACTAGCACTTATCTATATAAAGCAAATACAGAACATACCCTCATAACAGATCACGATAAGTATTCCAATCCTATCTTTTGTCTCCCAAGTACTGCCCTTCTCGTTGTCGCTCCACTGAACTTTCACCAACTTGACTATCTTGTTCCTTAACCTCTTCTCATCTCTTGCCACAACCTGAACTGGTTGCCAGTCAAAAGTCAAATTCAGTTCTACTACCAAATCTTCCAACCCTGTCGGAGGAATAGTAGTCTCTGGATCATGCATATACTTATGAAGACGAGATACATGAAACACATTATGAACACCTGCCATACTGCTTGCCAAATCTACTCTATATGCGAGCTTCCCGATCCTTTATATAAATGGGAACGAGCCAACATATCTTGTTGCCAATTCCTGACTTTTCGAATCATACCACACCCTTTATAGGTGATACCTTAATGAAAATTCTATCTCCAACTGATAGTTCTATATCATTATGCCTTTTATCTGTGTAACTCCTCTGCCTAGACCGAGCTTCCTTCATCCTTTCTCGGATCAACTCAATCTTCTCTGTCACCTCTCTAACCAGATCTGGACCTAAGACTAATCTGTCCCCAGTTTCCAACCAACATGCTAGTGATTTGCATGGCCTTCCATACAAAGCTTGACCATTCCTATACTAGTCTGATAACTGTTATTATAGGAAAACTCAACTATGTGTAGGTGAATTTCCTAAGATCCACCAAAGTCTAACACACAAGCTCTTAACAAATACCCGAGTACCTTATTGACTCTTTCTGGCTGCCCATCCGTCTATGGATGATATGCAGTACTAATCTTGAGCTTGGTACCCAACACATCATGTAGACTCTTTCCGAATTCACTAGTAAACAAAGCATCTCTATCACTGACAACACTACTAGGAGTGTCATGTTGTCTAACTATGTTCTTCATAAACAACATAGCTAAATCAGGTGCCGTCCTGGTTGACTTAACTGGAATAAAATGGGCATTCTTGGTAAACCTGTCCATTATAACCCATATAATTTCATTTCCTCTATACGATCTTCGTAACCCATCTATAAAATCTATGGATATGGAATCCCATTTCCATACTGGTGTCTCCAAAGGTTGAAGCAATCCACTCGGTTTCTGATGTTTGGCCTACACTTAATGACAGTTCGTACACTACCTAACCCACAAGCCAACATCCTTCTTCATGCCTTCCTAATAGAAACTCCTCTTCATATCCTGATACTTCTTGGTTCCTCTAAAATGGATCAATTTGGATCGATGACATTCCCTAAGAACTTCTTTCCTCGAGTCCTCAACATTCGGAACGCACAACTGTCCCTTCTTTCTCAACCATCCACTCTGGTCAAGACTAAAATCTATTAGATCATCGATCTTCGACCCAAATTCATGCCTACTAATCTTCTCGGGTATTAATGGATCCTCATTCTACTTAGAAGCAATCCTTTCGATTAATACTGGTCGAACTTCCAAATAGGACAACATGGCGGTACTCTGACTGGAACTAGTAGTTGATCTTAACTACATACTACACCAAACAACCCATTTTGTAACATTTCTCGCTTTCAATTTACAACGCAAATAACCGTTAAAAATTTCTAACGGTTATATCTGTTACAACCATTTACAATAGTTATTACCGTTAGTAAATATAGCAATTTCGTTCATAATGAAAAGCGGTATAGGTAAGATTGAAAATTTACCTTTCAACAATCGTTATCTCATTCTTCATGACAATTTCATTTCTCACTCTCTCACATTTTACTCTCTTTTGTTCGTACGGGGTTTTGTCTGCCACCGCCTCCATTGTTTGCCAACGCCTCCGTCTTCTGCCACCGCCTCCTCCTTTTTTCCTATCAAATCGACTTAGATAAAGGAAGATCTAGGTTGCGAACTACAAATCTAGGGTTTCGCTTTTCCATCTACGTCTACTTAGGTGTGAACAATTTTGTATCTGGTAAACTTTAATTTTGATTTATATAAAGGGATTTCAATACTTTCAACGATTGGAATGCCTAAGTTTGAACTCCCTAATAATCTCAATGTTGATAAGTCGAATCTCAATTTTAGATTTAAAAATTCGTTTGAGTTATGCTTTTAATTTAATACGTTGTTTTGATTTCAACTTCCGTTGGAATACAATTGATGTTCGAGAATTAAATTAATTACTAGTATGCTGATGAAATCAAAACACGTAATCCACCACGACCTCAATCCCATAAATTCCCTCCTTGACCACAGCTACAGCAAAATCCACGCATTAAGGACTGGATGGTGGAGGAGTGATTGATGTTCGCAAAGCTGGCATTGGAGTGCGCTGAGTTGAAGAAGAAGAAGAATTAGCCAGATTTTGGGTTTCGCGTAGGGTTTTAGCCATGGCTGCTGAGAAGAGCAGACCTTTGACTAGAGTTGTGTTCGAGTCATTCATAAAGATGGACTTGAACAGGGATTTGGATCTCGTGCCTGCTTCGTCAAATGTGCCCACTGCTAGGCAAAAGTTTACTGATGACTATGAGGCTACTATCAATGAGAAAATCAAGTGGGTAACCTCTTGTTTTGTTCTTTTTTATTGAACAATTATTTATTCGGTCTGTTTGATATATTTTTTATAAGAATTGGTGAAAGTCAATTGAGATTTGTAGTTTGGAACATAATAAGTTATATAGTTGTACATAAATTTGACTAGGTTTACTAGTTTTGAAATACAGTCTAAATAATTTTAATGAAAATTGAATCCAAATTCATGTTCCACAAGTTTACATATAGAATCTAAATACAGTCTCATTAACTACACTGTTTGTCATATGTCTATTCACAGCTACCTATGCTTTTGAAGCAACTTGATTTTGTAGCTAACTGTGTTAGTATAATCGCCTTATTTACTAAGCAATGCTTCAAAAGTTCAGTTAGGACAATTAGTTATATAAAGGAATCAACATTGTTTAACTTGAAGTTGCATATAAAACCTAAGTAAAGAATGAATTAACCCTGACCATATATATGTTATTAGTAATTTACATCTTTCTTTAACCGGAAGTTTTAAACAAGATGAAGGTGCCTATAATATTTACCAATTTCTATGAAGAAGCTGCAAATGTAACTGCCTGCTGCATCATTTCTATAACTAAAAAGCTCCCAGAGTACATGTAAGTTCATTTTTCTTTCTAAAAGAACTTGAAGATGTTAACTTACTGTAAACTGATCATATATATTGTTGGATTGAAAATTCAGGTACAATTGAATCCATTCAGGAAGCCATTAGTAGTAGAAGACTCTACTTTGTACCTAACATTGTTATTCAAATTGCTTTTATCTTTGGGATGTGATTAATGTTCATGTTATTTTAATGGTGGGCAAAGCGGTCATTTAACGATGACGAGTTTTGAAATTCAAATGGATAGTTTTATAATCCATTTAACAAGGAATGGAAGGGGAGCACAAAACATCTCCATAGATCCCTGGTTTTTTGAATATAAAGGTTCTGCTTTCTAATTAAATATAAGTTAAGATTCAGGATATATACATATAAAGGGACCTCAACTAATTAAATATAAGTTGAGGTTAATTCTAAAACCTTATATTCAAGTAATTAATTTAAGGTGTGAGTTATTTAAGTTGAGATTCAATTTTACATTCTAATGATTTCTAAAAATAACAATAGAGATCAATATGTAGTAAGAGAAAAAATAGATGGAAAAAATAAATAAAAATCCTTAACAAAAAGCAGAAAGTATAATTGACAGAGGCTGCATACATGAAGTGTTAACGCATTGTGGGTGTTGATCCAAAGAGCAATTTGTCTCTTATGAGTTAAATTTTTTTGGTCGACAAATTTTAGATATTTCACTGGGCATTCAACGGTTAATTTCTTTAGTTTTATTTATATATTAACATATTATAGCCTTATTTGTTGTCAGTCCATTACAAATTTTACTTTTTTTAGCTACAAATATGTATTTTTGATGCTTGACTTATTAATTTCCTTCTGTTACGTTGTTACAATGCTGGGACAGCCGGAAAATAGTTTGTGAACAACTTGATATTGGGGCCCTCTAATGCTTGCTTATAATTAGCTAACTATCTTCATTTTGTTTATGATCTTCAGAATATATCATTTGTTTGTTACCGCGATAATTATTTTGTCCTAATTAATTTATGTGTAAATATTGAAGAAGTGTACGCCATTAATTGTTTTACTTTGTTCAGGCGCTAAGAGATAAGCACACAGGAAAAACAAAGGAATATGGTTGTGTCAGTTTTGCAAATACAGCAGATCTTGCTTATCTTGCTTTTGCATGGAAGAAAATGAATGGTATGTACTTAATTTGTAAATTAAATGAGAGGCATCTGAAGAAAAGTTTGAGATCACTGGAATTACATTTAACGTCAAACTGTAATTTAGATATGTTCAAAATATTAGCCAAATGATATTGGTTTGAAGGTATATGAATTACGCATTTATGTTTGAATGTTAAGATGAAACCTATGTTGTAATTAAATTGAAATTTTCAAACTACTAATTTGTAATAATTGAATGTGATAAGTTTTGAAAATTACAATGTCGGGACAATGGAATTCGTAATAGACACAATTTCGAAAAATTTCTATTTCATAGAGATGAATACCCTACTTCAAGTACAATTTTATTTTACAAATGGTTTTATATGAAATATAATAACTAATTATTCATCACAGAAGAAACAAAACTAGCAAAAAAAATCATAGTTCTATGCATTTTATCCGTTTTGAAATTATATAATATGATATGATATCATGCTACTGATAGATATTTACAAGTTATGGTATATAGACCAAACTAAAATAAATATTTAATATCAAAAATAATCAATAAGATTTTAATGCTTACTCAAATTCTTGTAATAGCAAGGTTTATCGTTAATAACAGAATCTATCTTAGTTCTCAATCACCATGAACTGATTTCTTTTCTGTAATTTTGGAGCATATAGCTTCCAACCTGAATCAGTTCATGTAAGTAAGTATTTTTTGCTTCTACTTGAAAGGAAAATACACATATTTGCATGGAAACGAAATGTATTTACAGTTATAAAAATCATTGCAAAGGAAATTAATAAAATTTGCAAAATTTTCAACTTACTGAAAATACATTGAATCTATCTCGTCATACATGCTATTATTTTTTCTAGCATTCATAAATTCTTTTATTTCCATATGGTGAAGATAAAACATTGAATCGATCCCGCCAAAAGACTTAAATTTTTAGCTTTAGTCCTAAATGTTCATGAAATATAATTTTTGGAATTGCTCTATCATCTTGGTTCTCATTGTCGACCTTCATAAAATTGAACAATAATTTTGCAATTAAACCATAGTTTATCGATTTTATAACCAGGTTCATCACTATCTCGGTTAAGCAATTTTACAATATAAGAACTTAATTGAAGTTTCATTTTCAGTTTATAAAAGTTGTCCAGTATTATCGATTTTTTCTAAGGAAATGACACTTAGAAAATGATAGTTATTCACTTTAAATTATTCAATTATATGAATGACAAATATGATAAATAACAACTTGGATAATTTTAAAATAATTTAATACATGTAAGAAAATTAAATAATTTAATACATGTAGTAATAAAAGAGCTTATGGGGCAGGGTAAACTATATAACGATTTGATTCGAAAATTTTGTTGAACATACTAGAGGTCAAAATCAATCTTATTCTGTTTATTTCAAAGTTTCCATCTTAGGTTATCCAGAGTTTGAGAACAAATGTATGATTTGAAAATTAATAAATTATTACGCCCATTTCATATTTTTTGCTTTATTTGAGCCTTTGAGTTCATGATTCATATTGAGTGTTTGTGCATATGATGATCATTAAATCCTTCCAAGGTTTGGCAAATAGAAGGACAGATGCAACATGCATGAATGCAGATAAGGTATGAAGATTTCTTTTTCCATTCAATGTAATATTGACACGGTGGCAATCTTGAAGTGCCATCTTTGAAGCCACCAACCAAAACAGCGCTAAGAAAATTCAAATTAACATCAGTAATTGATGAAGAAGTAGGCATTATAATCGAAGTAGAAGTAGAATATGACTTTCAAGTTACTTGTAAACTTCTAGACTTTTTTTGAAATCATAATATTTTGTGGTTATGTGATACATTGATTTTTTTTATGTATGTTGAAGTCATGATATTTTGATGTTTGTTGAGTACTGTGAAATTATTATGTAAGTTTAACTTGCGATATTTTGATATTTACGGAGTTTAGTATGAAATGTATGTATTTTCTATTATTTGTCTTGAAATTCATTATACATTTACTTCTTTAAATTGTATTCAACATCTGAAATTTGATTATATGTGCATGTAATTCATTGCAATAGAACTTTGCTTCAGGAAAACAATACAAATTTCCTAATGGTAATAAATGTTTGTAAATTGAATTGTAACAGTTATAACCATTGGGATTCTCCAATTCTGCAAATGTGTATATTACTTTCCAATGGTTATAACCGTTGGAAAATACGTTGTAGATTTTGTCACACACCTATTTGTAACGGTTATAACTGTTACAAATTTGATTTGTAATAGTTATAACCGTGATAAAATGAAAATTCTGGTGTTGTGACAAGTAGTCAAAGCTTCTAAATCTTTCCATTCTACCAACATAGCTAACCACATGCTGATGTTTTCTGCTAAGAACATCTACTACTTTATTTCCCAGGTGTATACTATATACCAAAATCATAAGCTGGTAAAAACTCCAACTACCTCTGCTATCTCATGCTCAACTCCATCTGAGAGAATAAATATCTTATGGACTTATGATTCGTGTATAGCTCAAATCTCTCCCCTAAGAGATAAAGTCTCTATATCTTCGAAGCGAAGATCATCGTAGCGAACTCTAAATCATGAGTAGATATCTCACCTCATGTGGCCCAAGCTGTCATGAAGCATAAGTAATGACTTTACCCTTCTTCATCAACACAGCTCCTCGTATGTTCGGCATGTGTTGTATACACCACTAACCCTTGGTTTCCATCTGGAACTACTAACACAGGTGCGTTGGTCAATAAATGCTTTAACATAAGGAATGCTTCCATACATTTGTTAGTACAAATAAAATTCACATCCTTCTTGGTTACCTAAGTCAAAGGGGCTACTATCCGCGAGAAATCCTTAATGAATCTCCGATAATAGCCAGAAAGCCCAAGAAAACTTCTTCTTCATAAGAAAACTTGTCAACGCCTCAAAATGAAGCTTGAAGTAATAACGATTCCTTTAAAACCTACTTTCGAATCAATGAAGGAAGTTGATACTCTTCAAGATTGGGCCGGACGGTTGAAAACACCTATTTTTCACCTTTCCTCACAGTCGAAAGCCAATTTTACCTTCAAAAAGGTCCTTTCGAAGTGGTTGGTTTGTGACTCTAACGGAACCTTCCTTCGACACCGCTAGGATGGTTTAAGTAGGGAACGTAATGGTTCTTGAAATAGTTGAGCTGGATGGGCTTTGACTTGGTTGAAGAGGTTAACACTTGTTATCTTGTAGATTTGAGCTAAAACTCTTAGGAAATGTATGAACTAAGGGTTTCGACCCAAACAAAGGGGATCCTTTCGACAAGTTTGACAGCCGATTGACATATCTGTGTAAAACAAGAAACTCAATACTACCATGTAATCAAGATTATCATGATCTCACTTTTCGTTGAACTCAATTATGCAAAACTATCAAATCCTTAATTTAATTTGAGAATTAGGATTTACAAACTTTCGAAAAATATATGTCGGAAGTCAAAGAAATCAAATACCTTAAAACAGACCCCTATGGTCCAATTTATTGGTGCGGGTTAGCACCTTTTGACCTAATGCTTTTGACATGGTCGAAAGGTCAACTTTCATACTTTCGTGGGCATCTCTTGAATCATAGCTTTCGAATTAGTCGAAAGGATTTTATGGCCACCCTTCCGCTACCGTTGAAGATTGGGTTTCCTTCTTTCTAGCTTTATTCCTGTAACACCCCACATTTTTAGATAATTAAATAATCAAATAATGATGAATAGTGAACATAAACAATTTTGGAATTTTCAGAATATGGCCACGAAGATTATACCGTTGCGTCCAGGTTGACTTTCTGATCAATTTCAATATATAACTCGTTGAAATCCGATTTAATACGAAGAACTTACAAAAAGAATAAGAGAGCCGAAAATATATATATATATATATATGGGTCGACCAATAGGCCGACCCATAAAGCCACAGGTCGATCCAAAGAGAACACAGGTCGACCTATAGGTTGACCTAAGATTTCCCCTGGACGTTAAATCATCTAGGGACATGCCGAACCAAATAGATTTGATTTTTTTATTCAATCGGAGCCATACGCTGATGGATCTGATGGCTTTAAACAACCCTGTGACATGGTGGCTCCAGATTCAATCCAAAAATATGACAATTTGAGATCCCCAAGCTATACTATAAATAGGCCTACCTATTTTCTCACAATCAGATTATATCCTAATTAGGTTCATTGCCTCAGGCTGAACCCTAAGTAAAAATATTTCAGGGGAGAAGATCTTCTTAATAAAAATATTAGTTACCTTAGAAGGGGACCCGGAAAGGCCATAGAGTAGAGCTAAGACCATGAAACAAAGCTAAGGATGACTAGTGAATGGATATAAACTATATATTACGTTTATGATATACTATCGTTAGATTCCCGTTAAATATTTAATTCAGCATTTATTTTCAGTAGTTAGTTATATTAATTTGTTATGTTGAAAACTATAAATTTTGTTTAGAAATTAGCATTTCATGGTTATAAATATTTTTCGTTTAGTAATTGAGTCCTGAAATCGTCTAGATAGGATGATTTTGAATTTTATAACAGGTTCCACAAACCTGTAACAATGAACAAAAACACATGCATGTATTCTAACAGCCATGCAAACAATCATTATAACATACTTAAGCAAATAATCCAAACATCACAAATAGATTCAAGGGTCTGCTCACAGATTCACAGGCATTAGACTCAAAGAACTGGTTTTAAAAATTAAAGTTGCTCACCTGGATCTTGGATAAGGTAGAGAACAAAGAGGAAGCAGAAAACAGAGAGCAAGTTTCTGACAGTTTCAAAGAAAGGATGAAAGCCTGTATATATTTTTTTTCTTTCTACTTTATTTTTTCCTTGGGTGTTGAGATTTGAGATACGCAATCTCTTGTTACTGTACTTTTCAGATTTGGCTGAGACTAAAATAATTTTAACATGGGGAGATGGAAAGTTTTTCTATAGTTTTTAATTCTATTATTTTATTCAATAAAATATATTGAATGTCATGTGTAAAAACAAATGATTATGAAATCCCAATGCATATTGATTGCTTTACTCCATCTCTGTTGATGTATGTTTATCATTTGAAATTTTACAAGACATAAGAATTTTTAATAGATCTTTATATCATATTTATTTTATAAATAAGCATACCCCTTTCTTACTTAATCTTTATATTTACATTATATAAAATATAAATTACAACTTAATGATTTCCAAAAACCAAATATATTTTTTTTAAACATTTATTTTAAATTTAGATTCAAATTTCCAATTCACTTGATTTAAAAATCTATTTATGTCTATTTATATATTCATACATATAATTATGCAATTTAAATTCAAATTCAATGTTTACATTTGTAAAATGTTTTTGTTTCCTTTTATATTTATATTTACACAAACAAAATTTTATCCCAAATAATTTTCACATTGCAACCTTTAATTTAGTTCACTATTTCTATATACATATATATTCTTTTATTCATGCATTTCTTTATTATTTATTCTTTGTACAACTTTATAAAAAAAAAGAATGATTTAAATATTTTGATTTCATATTAACAAATAGTCACATTTATTTATATAAGAGAATTAAATCTTTAAAAATAATCTTTTGAAATTTATTACATCTCCCACATATTAATATAATTAAAAATTTAGAAAACAAAATGTCGTTGTCTTTTTATTAATCTCAAGCTTTTAATTTCTATTTTATTTTTAATACATTTTATTTTGAAATTCAATATTTATTTGAAAGATACTTATGCTTAAATTTCAAATCAAATTTCTATTTATAATCAAAATTTATTTATTTATTCTAGAAATCTCTAATTAATTCACAATTTATTTCCAAAAATTAATTTAATTGCCAAATTAAACTAGGTGAATTTTTCAGGAATGTTACATATAAATAGGCCTCCTTGCCAATGGTTTTCGGGACTTTGAAATATTGAGGTTACTTAGTTAGAAATCCTTTCTATGCATTCACTAATGATATATAATATCTTAAAAAGGATTGCACAAATCAACTTTTGAAAGAGATAGACATTTGTTTTCCCCAGGCTGCAGGGTAATTGAAAATAATTTTCCTGTAAAGATATGTTTGAGAAATTTCTTTTTGAAAAAATTCAAAAAATAGAACTGGTGTACATAGTCTTTCTCATAAATTGATGATGGATTGATACCAACCTGATATCTCATGAGTGCAAGCCTTTATATTGCATTGATTGAAATATCGATAGTCGTCTCATATAAGGCATTTGAGCTGTCTTTTTCAGGTAGCTAGGAATTTGTTATGCACCAAGAGTACGTTGAATGCTATGGACTGGTTTTGTTTTACCTATAATGACACTCGAATTTTGAATCAGTGCATGGTCAATTTCAATACAAATCTAAGTACAAATCAAAGTACAAATCAAGTTAAAAATATATGGAAAAAAAGAGTTCATAGTAGAATTAATGTTGTGAGACTTCATAATTTGATAGGGATCCACATTTTGAAGTTGCCAAGCTACTTTCTTCTTAGCTTGAATAAGATTTCTTTTACATTTCTCTAACGAACTCTTTTAAGAATCCTGACTTAATCATGCCTTGATTTGCTTCCGCTAAAATGTCGCATTTTTCGATTTCATGTCCATTTGTTTCATTGTAACTACCTCCTTTATTTGGCTCTGGAACATTCCGGATGTTTAAGTAATAGGGAAATTTTTGTTGCCCTTCACCACGGTGAATATGTGAGAGAGGGACTTGTTTAGGACTATGTAATCAGATTCAAAAACCTCTTTCTGTCTTCCCCTCTGGTTTCCACTTTTCCATAGTCTCTTGTCATGATGCTTAGAATCAGATTTCTTTTCTTTACATTCTCGATGAAATTCTTTCATAGCATGATGCATTTTGTCCATTGGAATAAACTTTTTAGCTCTAAGGAAGAAGTGCTATAGATCTCTGCATCCATTAATATAAAGATCTTTCCACAAGGAGTTTGTTCGATCAACCCTGATCGAATTGACATAAGTTTTCTCTATTGGTTTTACTTTCTGCTTTTAATGCTTCGATGCTAAATCTATTTAATTATTTGCCAAGCAATTCTCCCGGTTTTTTTCTGACTGTTGCCAAAATGCTAAAGTCCATAATTGTATTTTTGAATATATAAAATTGTGCCATGATGTCACAGGTAAATTGCTCCCAAGAACAGATAGTTTCCATTTGGTAGTTCTTGTACCATTTGATAGCTGCTCCTTGAAAAGTAACAGGGAAAAGTTTGCAGCGACTGCCTCAGGAGCATTAAATAAGTTCATCTAGTTTTCAAAAGCTACAAGATGATCATTTGGATCAGTAGTTCTGTCATATTTCAGTGGAGGAATTTGGATGTTAGGAGGGAGACTAGATCCATTACTTCTTTCGAAAAGGGAGTCTTTTGCAGGATAACATATTCCTCTGGTTTAGAAATTTCCTTTTCTTTAAGCATGTTTATTATTATTTGGTGTAGGATGTCTTCTTGGTCGACTTTATTTTTGTGGCAACTTTTGATGTCTCTTTGAGTTGGACTATTTGATTACTCGAGGGACCTTTTTGCTTGACTCTCTTGGTTTAACTCTTGATCATTTACCTCATTTGGAGGTTATGCTTCATACTCTACTTCCATAATCCTTAATGATTCTTGAGATGGAGCTCTTTCGAGAAATTCCTGCATGGCTTTCACTCGTTGTTATGGATCTAGGATTTTTATTGCATTGTTTTCCAATCTCATTAGGGTGTAAGGTCGCCCAATTTCCATATTCTATAAGTTAAAGTTTGGGACTGTGATGTTTTCCAAAGTTGATGTGAAGCAGCTTCTTCATTTGGTTTTTTCTAATTTCTTGCTCGTACCATTTTCTTCTTTTAAATGAAAGGCTTTATGTAATTAATCTGTGATGAAAGTTATAAGGAATCGGAGATTCGAGTCCTCCTTCTAGTGTCAAAAATGTTAACAAGAAAACTTGTCAATACTTCAAAACAAAGCTTGAAGTAATAACGATTCCTTCAAAACCTGCTTTCAAATCAATGAAGGAAGTTGACACTCTTCAAGATGGGAAAGATGGTTGAAAACACCTCTTTTACACCTTTCGTCATAGTCAAAAGGCCAATTTTACCTTCATAAAATCCACTCAAACTGGTTGGTTTGTGACTCTATCGAAACCTTCTTTCGACGCTGCCAAGATGGTTTAAGTAGGGAACTTAATGGTACTAGAAATAGTTGAACTGGAAGAGCTTCGACTTGGTCCAAGGGGTTAACACTTGTTATCTTGTAGATCTAAGCTAAAACTAATAGGAAATGTATGGACTAAGGGTTTCTACCCAGTCGAAGGGGATCCTTTCGACAAGTTTGACAGAATATTGACATGTCTGTGTAAAACAAGAAACTCAATGCTGCCATATAATCAAGATTATCATGATATTACTTTTTATTGTACTCAATTATACAAATTGATCAAATCCCTAATTTGATTTGGGAATTAGGGTTTACAAGCTTTCAGAAAATACAAGTCGGAAGTAAAGAAATCGGATCCCATAAAACAAACCTCTAGGGTTTTATTTATAGGTGTGGGTTGGCACCTTTTGACCTAATGCTTTCGACGTGGTCGAAAGGTCAACTTTTGTGATTTCGTTCGCATCTCTTGAATCATAGCTTTCGACCTAGTCGAAAGGATTATATGGCCACCCTTCCGTTGTCGCTGAAGATTGGGCTTCCTTCTTTATGGCTTTATTCCATTCATCTCTATTGGAAGGTACATTGCTTGATTACTTCTAACCTCATCGAAAGACACTTCTTGATAGCTTTCGACTTCGTTGTAAGGTGTATAGATCCATTCGAAAGGGGTAGACTCATCTTTCCCTTTGTATTGCTTTGCCGTTGCAAGTGTGCAGGAGTCAGAGCTTCCGACTCTGTCGACGGGTAGGCCTTTGAGGTTTCAAAGGTGTTGAAGTGTTGATGGCTTTAACCAATTCAAAAGGCTAGTACGTGCTTTCGAAAGGGTTGCTTTGGCTAAACATTCTTCTAGAGGAGGCAAATGAAGACAAAACCATTCATTTCAAATGGCTTGGCGCATATACTAGTCATTGCCTTCGAAAAGAAACTTTCGACCTCTTCGAAAGTTGTAATCTTGTTATGCATTGTCTTCGAAAGATATCCTTCGACCTCATCGAAAGGTCTTTGGTTATCCAAAATGATGTTGTAGTATCCATTTGGCTTCTTCGAATGGTTTTCCTGGCGCTATCATGCTCTTTGTTAAAAGTCTTCTTTAATGTTTATAGGAACCCCTCTAATGGCTTCTGATTCTTCACCAATGCTCTTTCTCCTTCTTTCATACTTTCACTCTGGAGAATGTTTTATGGATAACACTTCTGATCTTAGTCACCATCTCTGGTCTCTTCCAATTATTAATAGCTTCGATTTTATCTAGATCGATGGACAAACCCTTCTCTGAAACCACGTGATCAAGAAACTTAACCTCTTTCATCCAAAAATGTCACTTGGAAAACTTCGCATTCGGCTATTGCTGCCTCAGCATCTCAAGCACTACTCTTAGATGATCTTCATGCTCTCTTTCATCTATAGAATATACTAAAATGTCATCTATAAATACCAATACGAACCTATCCAAGTACTCTTGGAAAACTTGGTTCATCAAATCTATAAAGAAAGCTGGTGCGTTCGTCAACCTGAATGGCATTACTAACCACTCGTACGAACCTACCTAGTTAGAAATGTGGTCAATGGGATACTATCATTTGCCACTCTTAACTGATGGAAACCTATCACCAAATCCAATTGGAAAAATACTCCGGCTCTACACAACTAATCAAATAAATCATCGATTTTTGGCAAAGGATACTTATTCTTGATTGACTTCTAGTTCAACTTACGATAGTCGGTATAGATCCTCAATGACCCATCAAGTTTCTTTATTAACACCATGGTAGCACTCCAAGACGAACTGCTTGGTCTGATAAAATTTCTCCCTTCCAGATCCACTAGCTGCACCATTAATTCATTCATTTTGGTTGGTGTAATCCTATTAGGTGGTCTACTCACAGGCTCTGCTTTTGGCACCAGATCTATCCAAAATTCAATTGCTCGTTTCGGTGGTAGACCTGTAATCGACTCAAAAACATCTACAAGTCTCTTGCTACTCGAACCTGACCGAACTCTTCATTTGCTTCCATAGCACTCAACAAAGCACAAGCACTCCGGTCAGAATTCTCCACTAAGAATACAATTCGGTTATCTCAGTGGTCACATAATGGTTGAAAACATAGTAATTTAAATATCATGATGATATGCAAACATGAAAAATATCCTGGATTTCCCACTCTCATTTAATTGACTATCTGTCTCAGATATAGTTTCTAGGGTCACTATTAACCATTTACTTTTCATGGGCTGACTAATAACTTGTTTACAACTCATGGACTATCGGTCTGGTTTTATAGTTTTTATGGGATCACTAAGAACCTATTGGCCCCTGCCAATAAATTTATACAATTATTTCATGGGTTCTCCCTGAACCTATTGGTATCTCCAATAAGTTTCCTCATATCATAGTTTTCATGGGTTGACTATGAACATATTGACTTCTACGAGAAACTATATATGAGACATGTTCATAGTCAAACATACTTGTTTGAATCAAACTTATCATGTAATCCAAGTATATCATCATTAAAATCAGCATAAACGTTTTAAACTTAAAAACCAAAATCAAATTCTCTTTAAAAATGAAAATGAGATGGTTTTGATTGTTATTCACCTTTATTTGGATAAGGAACTTGAGATTTGATCTTGCTTAATTCTCCTTGCTTGATTCCTTAGATTTTAATTGATTTTACTCCTCTTTTTCCCCTAGGTTATAGCCGGCTTGCTATGGGGTCTATGTTTCAAAATTATGAACTTGTGAAATGAAAATAGGAATAAGGGTTTAGGGGTTAAGGATTATGGTGAACGACTATCCCCCATAATACCCTTGCCTTATTATCTTATTAGTTATCGTATAAAACCATTTACATAAACTCATTCTTTTAAATTTTTATTTGGTTAAGCGCGGCCTCTAATAAATTATCAAATCTCAATCCCCTTATCACTCTAATATTTACATTATTCTATTTAATTTATCTAATTAAATCTCCTAATAATATTACTTAAATTAGGGATGTTATAGTAGGCGACTCCATTTTAGTATTGCTTACAGATATGCATGTGGGAGTGATGCATTCGGAGCCATGTGTTCGGGCATGGGCTAGCTAGTGCTTTTTATGGTACATTCCCTAGAGATGTACGTTGCTCAGAAGGATATCTCTAATCCTTATGCCTAAGGACTGTTCTTGCCGTATCAAGGGCATCTCCATGGAAAACCTACACAGCTATGCATACACGCCTTAGCACTTATTGATTGTATACCAATTACTTTTGTGGTGTGCACATGGCATAATTTTTTCTGATTTATATTCTATGCCCTAGACATTATCTGTTATATCATCTTATGTATTTATAGATGGTTGTTCTTTTGAGAGGATAACTATTACGGCATTTTGTGTGATCTCAAAAGTATTTTTATATGATGTACATACATTTCTTGAGTTTCTCATGCTGGATTTAGGTCTGACATGTGGTTTTTGTTTTACCTAAATTCCTTGTTTGTGCCTTCGAGTATTCTGAGAAAGGCAGATTTTAGTTCGATGTTCATCGGAGCTCGATGAGATGAACTAGATGTTCCACCTACTGTAGTGTTCTTATTTTAGTTGCATAACTATTATATATATCAGCATTTATAATGACACATTGTTATAACTATCCAAGCTAATGATAGTATATAGGATTGTACCTCTAAAATTCTTTGTATCCTAAAGTGACAGTTTTGTACTATCTTTTGATGTTATATGTTATCGCTCCATTGTGAGATTCTGATATTGTGTTCCTTCTTTCTTGTTCTGTTTTTTTATTTTACCCTAATAATCTGTCTTTTCGACACTTGTGTGATCGACACGTGAATACCATGAATGTATTAGTGTCGACATTCAAGGGTCTAAAAGGTGGGTCGTTACTGCTAGTATCAAAGCTGAAGGTTAAGCTAGAACATTGGCTTCGGCTGTGTATAACTTATTAAAAGATAGGGTAAGGGAATACCCTAGCATGATTTGAGTGTATTATATATATGAGAGTGTATATGTATTTTATATATATAAGTACAAACACATAAATCTTTTGACGTGATAATATTGTGAATCATAAGTATCTAAATCAAACTTTGATTACGTTCAATCACATGACTAGGTATTAAGAGCTCTGAGTTAGCAAAAGTATATGTCCTTAGAGAAGAAAATTTGATCCTTGTATAAGTGCATGAGATCCATTATTTATGCTAAAGAGATCATGTCTTGAAGGGATTAGATTGGTGCCTTGAGTGTTAAGTGTCTTCTGATCGTTGATTGAGATCTACGATCTAGACATCGATCAATACTCAAATTCCATGTGAAGAGAACAGCTCATATGAATACAAGTTGGCAGGTCATATGATGGCATGCTTGTGTTAAAAGGATGACATGGAATGGTTGTTGTGCACTGGTGCTTTTTCCTGGTTGGCGCAAAGTACAAATAGTGGTTGATGTACGGTGATACTTCGGATGTATGGTTTCATCATGTTGCTTTTGTTAAGAGAACATTATGGGGTCGCCACCTATTTTTACAGGGGTAACCTGGGGAATTTTCTAAAAATGTGCCAAGTCACGACAAAATGGTGCGAACAGTGAGGTTGGTCGTGGAGAAATCTATGGTGACTCGAGGGAGACATGGACAAACCTATAGATGGTCAAGGGGTCTCGAGAGATAATGTTCCCTTAGAGCGACCTAGCTACTAGTAACTGGGTGGGGAGATGTTGCTCACGAGGCATGAAACTTTTCATTGAAAAAAAAGATGTGACGAACAAGGTTCTGGATTTTTGGAAAGCTAAACCACCAGCTCTTATGGGATGGGATATTGAGGGTGGACATTCCATTGGACTGGAAATTATACTAACCGACATGTCTTATGTAGGCCTATGTTGTTAGGTTTAAACCTTATGGCCCCATTTATAAATTACAAGGAAAATAAGAAAAAATTCCCACCTTTTAAAATCCAGTAATGTATCATGATAAAGATGACGCAATATAAAATGCAATAGGAACCGACGGGTCAATATGAAATCAAGATATGTTCTTTGTAATTACCATGTCATAAAAACTTATAGATGTATTGTCAAAAACGTATATACAAAATGGTAATATTTTTGTTCCACTTACTAAGACCTTTCCTGATTTGTCTAGGAAAATTAATCAAGAGCATGATAATGTGTCAACAAAATTGGACCCAAGTGTAAATGGGAGATAATTGGAGTTAATAGTGTGCCCATGGGCAATTATGTAATTTGATTATATAACAGCTCTTAAAACAAATCTTGTTTAAAATAAAGTATGTTTTTTATTTTACGTTATATTGTATATATTGTTATATTCAAACATAATTAATGTTTCGTTACATTAAGTATATATAAATAAAATCCTTAGGAAAAAAAATTTATCGATTAAAGTTATGTATTTATAACCATGGGTACTGAACCGTATATAATAAATATTTGTCCTTAGATGTTCCTAATCTAATGAATAGTGAAAGCTTATGATTATTGGGTGAAACAAGGGGTTACAAATGCATAATTGTTTAGAACAATTATAGAATGACTCACAAAGAGTCTTCTATAAGTTAAAAGTCAAATAGAAGATCTCACATGATGATGTGCAGTAGTCTTTTGACTTAAGAATATTGTGAATCTTAAGTATCTAAATTATACTTTGATTGCGATTAATCACACATCTGGCTACTATAAAAGCCTTGGGTTAGCAAAAGTATATGTCTTGATAGAATAAAATTTAATCCTTGTATAAGTGCATGGGATCCCTTATTTCTAGCTGAATAGATCATGTCTTAAAGGGCTTAGATTGGTTCCTTGAGTGTTAAGTGTTTTTCGATCGTTGATTAATATCTACGGTCTAGCCGTTGTCCAGCTCAAATTCCATACGAAGACAATGGCTCGAATGCATACTAGCTGGTGGGTCATACAATGGCATGCGTGTGTCAGAAGGACAACATAGAATGGTTGTTATACAGTGGAGATTTTGTCAGGCGGACACTAGGTATAAATAATGGTTGTTGTATGGTTTCATCATGCTGCTTTTGTTACGAGACAGTATATGGTCGCCACCTCTTTTGCAGGGGTAATCAAGGCCTTTCTCCATAAATTTTCCGAGTCACAAAAAAGGAGCGAACAGTGAGGCTGGACATTGAGAAATCTATGATGACCCAAGAGAGACATAGATAGACCTACAGATGGTTAAGGGATCTAGGGGGATGATGTTCCCTTACCACGACTAGCCCATTGAGTGACATGGCGGTGAGGTATTGCTTGCGAGGCATGAAGCTCTTTGTTTAAAAATTATGAAAGACGAGGTTCTGAATTTTCAAAAAGCAAGACAACCATCTCTTGAAAAATATGTTGGGATGTTAAGGGTGGACATGCCATTGGCTGGAAATCATACTAATTGACACGTGTTATGTAGGCCTATGTTAATGGGCTTTGACCTTATGGGCCTATTTAAATTTTACGAGGAAAATGGGCAATGGTTCCCACTATTGAGAATTTATTAATGTATCATGATAACAATAATGTAACGTGGAATGCAATAGGAATCGATGGGTCGATAAGAAATTGAGATATGGCCTTTTGTAATTACCATGCGATAAAACAATTTTTAGAAATATTATCAAAATGGCATACACAAAATGATAATATATCCACTTACTAAGACCTTTCCTAATTTTTCTATAAAAATTGATCAAGACCATGATTATGAGTCACCATAATTGCCCTTAAGTATAAGTGGGAGATAGACAGAGTGCATAATGTGCCTAGGGGGAATTATGTAATTTTGATTATATAACAGCTCTTATAATGAATCATGTTTAAGATAAAGTAAGTTTTTTATTTTATTTTATATTATTATATTCAAATATAATTAATGTTTCAAATACATTAGATATCTACGAATAAAATCCTTAGGAAATTAATTTATTCAGTTAAAGTTATGAATAAGTTCATAATCATGGGTATCAAACTGTATATAATAAATATTTGTCCTTAAATGTTCCTAATCAACATGGATGGGGAATTCTCATGACTGTTCGGGGGAACAAAGGAATTACGTATGTGTAGTTATTTAGAACAATTATAGAATGACTCACCGAGATTATTCTCTAAGTTAAAAGTCAAATAGAAGATCTCACTTGATAATGTGCGGTAGTCTTTTCAGTAGAGACTACTATAAACCTTAATTAGCGAACTTATACTTTGATTATGGTCAATCATACGACAATGATGATTGTGTTTAGGCCATAGTTAGATATAAGTTGAATAATTTAAAACAAAGCACTATTCAGGGAAGGATTCATGGCCTTCAAATATAAGGTTGGTATCATAGTAAGTTTTAGTTAATCTAGACTCAAATTCTTTTGCCAAATCAAGTTGGTTAATCGATAATTGTTATTAGATTGAACCATGAACTATATTATTGAACTTGAAAATTAAATATGGGTATTATTAGAGTTTTGACCATTGCTTGAGCTCTAGATATCTAAGTAATATAGTGAAGACAAAGAGAAAACATGTATAATATATCTTGCTTAATGGTATCGCTTTGAAAGATCTGAACTTAAATTTCATCTAGATAATATGTAAGCAACTTAACTCGTTTCCATTGCTTTGCTTAACATAGTCCATTACATATTTTAATATTTAAATTGTCTAAATATTATTAAGCGTTAACTTCACACATGCGAGGCACAAAACCTCAATTTTGAGCTTTCAAGTAAAAATAATTTACTAGAATAATTTTTAAAAGATAAAATAATTATTGTCAAGAAATTAATATAATGGTTATTTTTATTATTATTAGAGTGGATAATTTAATTAATTAATAAAATATTTAATTGTTATAATTTATTTAATTATTTTTTGGGCTAATATAATAAATCATATATTTATTGGCTGAAAATTTAAAATTGTTTTAAAATAAGCCAGGCGAAAATATGTGCGTGTATGAACCAATTAAATATGTTTAATTATTTAAATAAGATAAGGGCTCACTTATAAAGAGTCATACCTTGAATAATGGATCAAGGTAACATAACTTTCTTATCTCTCCAAGATAAAACTGTTTAAATGGTAGAGTTTGCAACTCTGCCATTGCGTTAGAGATCGGTTCTTTTAAGGCGAACCAATGGTTTAAGGTGTATTCGGTCGGAAGGATTATCGAGGAATAACATTCAAATTATTTTAACTAAAATTAGTTTATAAAATTATTTTTAAATCAACTTGTTTAAAAAAATTGAATAAAATACTTTTTCTTCTTTGCACGGTACTCTGCACGTATTCGTGCATAACATCCAATAGACATTGTCGTAGAAGTAGTTATCGGAAGCAAGCATCTGATCGGCCTGAAGAGATATGAGTAGTGGTGGTTTCGGCAGTAGCTCAGAAGAACGATAAAAACTATTTGTTGATGATGAACTCGAATTGAGTTTTAAGACATACCAATAAGCCTGAAGACTCGTGCACTATCGAAATTATCTTGCGACATGGAGCATAGTGGCGATGGTCAAAGTTCGTCTAATGATTTTAAACGGTGATAAAAATTCAAAGAAGATAGGTTGGGCAATGGCTAGGTTTTCTACAGAAATAAAAGGGAAGGTAATTTTCCTTTATTGCTCCTTCGGATAATTAAAATTGCATACAAAGACTAATCATTCAAATGTGTTTACCTTTCGTATACAAGCACTATTTTATGCATGTCTCACGCCATTTGGTTTGTATTAAAATTTTGAACATTTTTATAATATTTAACTGTATATAACATACTTCTATATGATATTATAAATAAATATTAGCATATAATTTGTCAGTAAGACATTTATAAATTAACATAATCGAAATAAAATGATAAATTAGGATATTATTTATTGTTTGAAAATTTCATATTCGAAACAAAATAATTACAAATCATTTATCAATGTGTATTTCTCCGTGTCTGTACGAAATATGTATATGTATGTGTGTATTCACATATACATATATACATATTTAATATTATATTTAATTAAATATTATCTAGAATTGATAAAATTCTTTTTTTAAATATTCTATGGGACTAAATGTTATTGGGATTAATAATATATTTATTTCAAATATATCACTTTAAATAGATTTTATTATGAGTTAAAAATAAAATTATTTTAGTAAATATCACAAGTGACAAACTATTATTTGTATTAGTAATAATTTAACTTAAAATCCAAACCAAATTCAAACAGTAAGCATAAATATGATTAGATCTCAACCAAAATATTTATATAACACAATAAAAGATACAATACATAATGAATTAGAATGGAAATTTTTGAAACTTGTCCTTCCAACTCCGCTACCTGATGCACTTGATCTAATAATTTATTTACCTACCTTTACTAAAATAATTCTGAAGAACCAATTTTCCTTGTTAATTTTGAGGAAGTATGTTTGTTTTACTACTTTTGTAATTATTCACGTTCCTAACACTTTGAACTAAGTTTAAATCAAGTAAAACCTTAAACTCTTTGCACGACCTCTCTTTTCTCTTTTAAGGTGTTTCCGTTTTGGAGCACTCGGTACTTGTTACATATATTGTTTGCACCAAAAATTGGCATAAAAACCCAACAGAAGTTTTGACGAGAAATAAAAGAAAAAAATAAAATGACAATAGAGGATAATAACAAAGAAATAGGAATAAATTAAAATAATAACATGTACACAATGATTTATAATGGTTCGGCGTTATTTACCTACGTCCACTTTGAACAGATTGCTTTATCAATCACTTTACAAAATTGAGTACAATACGGATCGGATGAAAATCCTTAATTTCAAAAGAACATAAAGCAACTGGTAGCGTAAAGGTCCCCAAAATAAACAACCAAACCTGTATTTATAGACGAAGATAGCCAAATTTCTCTCTGAAAATTCGGCAGAAGGACCTCCAGAGCTATATAAATCCACAAGAGGGATTGGACAGCCCAATTCCCAAAGAAGAGGGATCGGTACCGATCCCTACTTTGGTGGAATTTTAGGATGTGATCCTTATGGTAGCTTTCTCATGCTAAAATATGCTTAGCCCCTAAATTTCATGCCAATTGGATCAGTAGAACTTGAGTTACTGCTTGATCTTTACTTCGACATAGGTTGCTTGCTGAATCCTACTAATCCCTGTGACAAACGCCCCATACCACCTGTACCAAATGACATAAAAGAGCGATGTAAATGTGCTAGGCTGATTTGGGATGATCATCAAGGTTGAAATTTAAAATAGAAAACCTATTGCATAACTCACAACGCATAGATAAAATATAATATAGAAAAAATACGGCAGAAATATAGTGAGTAGTAACAAATGAAAGATAACATCTCTACTAGTATATCATGAGTTACAGTACATATGTCATAATATCTCAGCACAACATTTTTCACTACATCCCTTAGAGTATACAACAACAAATAGCGGAAACATAGAGTAATATGCCATAGCTCCTCCAAGCTCATCTTCATATGGCAACTACGACTCCAAACCTATCATCGAATCTACTCATTTAAGAGTACCCAAGATGATAAGAGGAAACATAAAACCTTGGGTCAGACAATAGTCTGGTGTAAGCGGGAAATGACTATCAAAAGCTATACTGGAAAATATGCTACTAGATAGGTACACAAAACCATACCTGACCTGGCCCTGCAACAAAAGAGTTAGCACATAATAATAAGATATGATATGCTACTCAAAATAAACGACAATAGGATACTATAAAAGAACAGGATAGAAGAATCTAAGTTGCCTCCTCCATTGGCCCTATTCCTAATCCCTTCTCCAGCATTCCTATAGATGATAGCCTACCCAAAAGCAAACATAGCAACCATAGAATCCAAAACCAAGCTATCATCTTTTAAAGCCTAGAACATATGATAACTCGTTGGCCCTGTCCTCGCTTTGCCAATGACTAAAGGAAATCCCGGTTCTCGATTGTGTTCCACCATACTTTCAGGGCCGTAACCCTGCATAGTTGCCTCCTATAATACCTCTATACCACCTAACCTACACCCACTCGGAGTGGTCTAAGGTATGGGACTGGCGCTACTAGCCCTCGGGTGCCCCTACATATAGTACCTCTGCTTGAACACAACCAGCACACTATGAATTATCTACGATTCCTTGGCACTCCCAAATCTTCCGAGCTTTCAAACTTCCAATCCATTTTCGAGCACGAGTCCTACCAATCAACCTACTCCATTATACCACGGCCTCATTCTATCTCGAGCTGTCTATCAACTCCTTTGATCCTACTCTTTATCCAAGCCTCTGACCGAAGCCCCAAAACTTCATCATGAACTTCAAAACCGAAGAAGCAATCGACGAGCCACAACTTCCAACATGATCCATAACCATCCCAAAGTCCTCCCTCCAGATCTCATTAACTTTGAAGTTAATAATTTGGATCAGTACCGACGTACTGATCCGAATACTTGGAGAAAATTGGCTCCTTCTCACTTCCAGCCTCTAGTGCATTTTCCCAAGATGCCATAAGCACCTTTCTTTCCCTCTTAGCCACTTGGTCCTTCCATCTATGCTTCATAGCCAATCCAACATAGATGATCCATCAAATCTTCAATACTTTGCCTATCCTCCGATCCAACTTCATAGAGCATCATTAGAACCCATGCCTTACTATCCCCTGGATCTTACGTTGATTGGTGCACAGAATCGGGATCGGTACCAATCCAATTGGATCAAATCGGTACCAATCCAAATACTTTGCTCCAATCATCATGAAATTTTCAGGGTGTCTTCCACATGCTCCAAAGCCTATCCTTCAAGTTTCATATGATTTTGACCAACTTTGCTCCCGTTATGCTCTGATCACCAATCTAAGCCCTAAACATGCATAACACTAGCAAACGAATCAAGCATAGCAAGCAATTTCGAAAACAACGGTGAATAAAGAAAAGCAAAACATTCAATTACATCCAACCATAAACATTAAAGTCATCTAATTCAATTTATGATCATAAACAAGCATGGATCCAATCTAAATCATAGAATTACATATCCATATATGCATAAATGACACTAGCCAATGATTTAATTCATATTACACGTTTTAATTAGGTTGATTTATAGTTTCTAAAACTGAAATTACTATGTCCAATCAATTTATAGTTGAATTTGACAATCCTAACTTATAATCACCTAATTACAACATATAATCCATTATAGAGTACTGAGAGATTATAACCACTCACCAAACCAATCAAACCTATGAAAATGAGAGGAGATATGATACAAACAGTAGAAATTGGATGTAGATGTGATCTAATCGACAAGATAAGCCCCTCAATGAAGATCTAGCCTCTAATTCGAGATTAGAGAGGATTTAGGATGAAATCTATGCAAAGAATGAAGAATTAGAGAGGAGATAGGTTTGGAGGCTGATATGAATAAGAGAAAAAGGTTTCAAATGGTCTCTCTCATCTCATATTTATAGCCAAACCTAATTAGAATAATGGGCTTGCTCTTTGACCCGTTAATCCCCTTTCTAATTCTGGTCATCTGTTTACAAAATTCAAAATGGCTATAACTTCCTAACACTTATACGATTTTCCTAAATGACTACTCTATGGAATGGGAAACCACCATCCCAAAGAATCCAGTTAGAAAATCAATTTCGGTCCTCCATCAAAAGTTATGGCCGAAATAAGATTTCTGAGGGCACAATGGTCACATAGAAATTCGAGAAAAATCATGGACGTATAAAATATTGGGGTATTTCACTAGAAGGACAAACTTTACAGTCCAATTATTTTCTCAGACATATATCCACAGGAATTAATTTTAAGGCCAAAGTCAGCAGAATAATTACTTTTAAGGACAAAGTCAACAGTCCAATTACTTTCAAAGGCATAATTTCATAGGTTTTTAGACCTTAGAAACTAATTATTTTGCATTTTGTCCTTAAAAGTAATTATTTCATTTGTGTGTCTTAGAAACTAATTGCATATGCTAAAGAGGCCCTTGTGGCTAATTTCCACTAAAATATTCCTAAGAATCATATTTCAAAATATTGTAATGATACGACCTCAAATGAATTAAATAGAATTATTATACGATCCTTTGATGCGTAAAATATGGGTTGTTGCATACTCCCCCCTTTATAAATTTTTCCCCCGAAATAACTAAACAACATAAGCAACCAAGGTTATCCCACATGCCTACCACTCATTAGCAACCATCTAACAAACCAATTAAGCAGCCAAATCAACAATAGCAAGCAGAACCTATCCTAACATGCGGAATTCTAATAGTATAAGATACAATGGTGCAAGTAGATACGACCTATGGATCTTATCACTCAAAGAGTTCTGGATAAGCCGTCCGCATACTCTCTTCGGTCTACTATGTACAACTGCTACTGCCCTCACTCCATTGCACGATTATTAGCTTAACTATCTTCCTCTTAAGCTATTTCATGTCATTCCCCATGGCTCAAAGTGGCTTACGAGGCCCTGAAACTTCTGGCGCAACCTCTATCTCCTCTAGCTGATCTGGTGCTACCATAGTCTTGAGTCAGGCACAAATTTCCATAAATAGGAGATATGAAAAACGTTGTGCAAGCCCATTATCTTTGGAGGTAGGTCCACTCTATAAGCAATTTCTCAATCTTCCTACCAAATCCAATAAAATTCTTCAGAGGAGAAATCTTAACAAATACCATGCCCCTAATTGAGAATTCCAAATCTCTTCTTCTCTTATATGCATAGCTTTTCTGATGATCTTGAGCAAACTTCTTTCATTGTCGAATGATCTCTATCTTTTTCGAAGTCTCTCTAATCATCTCTGGCCCAAGTATCGACTTCTCACCAGCTTCCCACCAACATGAAGGCGAATTACAAGGTCATCCACATAATGCTTCATATGGTGCTATGCTAATATTCGATTGATAACTGTTGTTATAGGCAAACTCCACTAGATGCAAGTGACCATTCCAAGGCCCTCTAAGATCTATAATGCAAGCTCAAAGAAGATTTTCCAAAATCTGATTCACTCTCTCAGTCTACTCGTCCGTTTGTGGGTGGTAAGTTGTACTCAAGTATAGCTCGATTCCCAAAATCTCTTATAAGCTCTTCCAGAATCCAATAGTAAACAATGGTTCTCTATTGCTTACAATACTCTTTAGCATACCATGGAATCAAACAATCCACTTAACATATAATTCTACCAATTTGGATGTCGTTCTGGTAGACTTGACAGGTATGAATCTTGCATGTTGGTCAAACGATCTACCACTACCCAAATACTATCATATCCTGCTCTAGTCCTTAGAAATCCATCTATAAAATCCATAGATATCTCTATCCATTTCCATTTGGAAATATCTAGTGGGTAGTAGTAATCCAATAGGTTTCTTCTGCTCAGCCTTCACCAACAGGTAATTCAAACACTTCAAGATGAATTTTCCAACATCCTTCTTCGTACCTTCCCAGTAGTAAGTCATTTGCATTTCTTTATACATCTTGTTACCACCAGAATGAATGGTCAATCTAGAATGATGGCATTCCCTTAGTACTTCATCTCGTCATCCATCAACACTAGAATAACCAGTCTCTTATCCTTTAGAAGACAACCATATCGATCAATCTCGTATTGTCTCAAATCTTCAGATTCTACTCCCATTTCAATCATTTCCATGATCTTACTAGCTTAGAGTCTTGCTTCTGACTAGTACCAATCCTTTCAATGAGAGTAGGTTTGATCGATAAGTTTGTTAACATCTCAGATTTGAGCTCATAATGTGGCCTGAAATCAAATCCAGCTATATACTCCATATTTTTCCATTCCAAAAGCATAGCTCCCAATTCAGCATGTCTTCTGCTCAATGATCTACTACTGTATTACCTTTCCCTGGGGCATAAGAAATATCAAAGTCATAAGAAGCTAGGAACTCCAACCATCGTTGTCGCCGAAGGTTATGATCCTTTTGAGAGAAAAGATACTTTAAAGATTTATGGTCTATGAACAGCTTAAATCTTTCTCACAAATAATAGTGCCTCCACATCTTCAAAGAAAAAACAATCGCCACTAGCTCCAAGTCATGAGTTGGATAATTCCTTTCTTGTGGTTTCAATTGTCGACTAGTATACGCGACAACTCTCCCTTTGTGCATCAACACAGCTCTAAGACCAGTACCATAAGCATCGGTGTATGCTATCATCTCCTCATTCCCACCCAAAATAACCAATACAGGTGCACTCATCAACCTTTCCTTCAAAGTTACAAATGCATGTTCACATGTTGCATCCCAAGTGAAAATATAATTCTTCTTGGTCAAGTTGGTCAATGATGCTGCAATCTTCGAGAAGTCCTTTATGTAGCGCCTGTAATATCCTACCAATCCGAGGAAATTTCTCACATCCATAGCATTCATGGGGTTAATTCCAAATCCTGGATCGCTACCACTTTGCGGGATCCACTACAACTCCTTGTCTTGGCATGACATGTCCCAATAATCTCAGTTCTTCCTTCCAGCAGTGACACCTAGAGAACTTAGATCTCGGCTTGTGCTTCCTTAAAATCTCAAGCACAATCCTCAACTGTGTCTCATGCTCTTCCTCGGTTCTAGAGTAAATCAAAATATCATCCACGAACACAAGTACGAACTTGCTCAATTGGTCTCTGAAGACATTATTCATAAGATCTACAAAGTATGAGCATTAGTCGATCCAATAGGCATCACCAACCACTTTTAGAAATGTGACAGTGTCCAAAAGCAGTAAGTGGCACACTTTCTTTAGCCACTCTCAACTGGTGAAATCCCGTTGCCAAATCCATCTGCGAAAACACCTTTGTCCTGTGCAGCTGATCAAACAGGTCATCAATCCATGGAAGCAGATACTTATTTTTCTTCATAACCTTGTTTAGTTCGCGATAATCCACACATACCCTCAGAGAACCATCCACCTTTGTTGCGAATACAATAGGTTCATCCCACTAGGATATGCTTCTCTGATTGGATCCTTTCTTCCGCAGATCATCCACTTGCAACTCCAACTCTTTCTGCCCTTTGGGTGCCATACACCTCAAAGGCATAACTATGGGTCCGGCTCCATCCACTAAGTTAATTCGAAACTCGATCCCTCTATGCACAGCAATCCTATCACTTCCTCAAAAACATCAGGATACTCTCTAGCGATAGGCATAGATGACAATCCTTCCTATGGAATCTCAAGTGAATAAAGAAAGCTGACTAATACCCCATCCTTTGGTAAGCAACATATCACTATTGTTCGCCCTTCCACATTCCCAATTGTCACCTCTGGCTTCCCGCAATCTACTACAACTGCATATCTCTTAAGCTAATCCCTTCCCAAAATAATTCCAAACCCAGCAAAGTTAATCACAAAAAAAGATCATGCATGACTCGATAACTCTAAGCCTCGAAAAATCATACAGAGAATAGTAGATCCTCCAATAGGGTTGGCCATAATCAAAGGTCAGTTTACTATCTCAGGTTCCAAACCTAGTCTGCATACTAGCTCACCGCAGATGAAAGAATGAGAAGCTCCAGTATCAAAAATAGCTCTAATAGAAACATCTCTGATGGAAAGCATACCTTGCACCATGACTCCTTGCCCTTTACCCTTAGCAGTAGGATTCCAAAGATGAAGCCGGGACAACATCCAAAGCATATGCCTTCACAACCTACTTATTATTTGGCGGTTCTAGACAATTCCTCTTCATATGCCCAGGCTTATCACGGTTTAGCACTTCTTAACAGCCTTGCACTCCTTAATATAGTGTCCCTTTTCTTTGCAACCATGACAAACAATTTCACTTCTATTCTATTTCTGGCCCCCTTTTCCTTGTTGTTGTTGCTTTATTTTTCCATCCCACTTCTTCTTACCTCGACTGCCTTGTTGTGGTATTGTTCCTCTTTTCCAGCAACAGCCACAATGGCAGTCTTATTCTTCGAGTACAAACTCTCATGTCCAGGGGCTTCCTCTATAAGCTTTTCAAAAAACACTTCGATATGCCCCACTAGCTTCTCTCCCAAGTGATCATCCAATTCAGTAATAAACTTCTCATTCGTCTTCAAAGGCGTATCAATAAATGACATCCCATACCTTGACAAAGCATCAAACTTCGCCACATACTGAGAAACAAACATCTCTCCTTGCTTCAACTTAGCAAACTTCATAAAGAGAACTGATTTCTAAGCCACTAGAATAAACTTCTCTTCAAATCTAGTTTTGAACTGATCCCAAGAAATCTGATCTTCTGGAGTAGAAATGGTAACAGTATTCCACCAATTACTTGCTCGGCCCTATAGTTGTCTTGAAGCAAGCTTCCTTTTCATAGCATCTTCCACTTCCATATACTTAAAAATACGCTCACAAGTATCCATCCAATCTTGCACTTCAATAGCTGATTCTATCCCCAAGAATTTCTTCCCTCCTAGAGTAGAATAATCCTTACAAAGCTTAATGAAGCCAACTCTAGGTACTTGCAAAGGAGCACCAGCATCTAAAGCCATACCAAGAGTAGTTTGGGCTCTCCTCATTAGCGAAGCCATCATTGCATCGAGCATGGCGTGAAAACTGGGTATAGCAGCTCCCGCTCCCTCTTCTACTCCTGAATCAGAGTTTTTCCTAATAGTGTTTCTTGTGTTCCAACTTATCCTTACCTATAATAAGAATAATTAACCTCCTTCCAAGAAAATCCATAATGGTACCCAAGTGCATACTATCCCATATAATAATATTATATACCCTAATACTTCATTGGCAAGTATGCTCCCTCCTTTAGCATACACTCTCGAATTGCTTCGGTTAACTATAACCATAGCTCTGATACCAAATGTGACGACTGCCCCCATACCACCCGCACTAAATGACCTAAAAGAGCGCTGTAAACATGCCAGGTAGATATGAGACGATCACCAAGGTTGAAATTTAACGTAGAAAACCTATTGCATATCTCACAGTGCATGGATAAAATATAGTATATAAAATATACAATAGAAATATAGTGAGCCGAAACAAATGAAAGATAACGTCTCTACTAAAATATCATGAGTTACGGTACAAATGTCATAATATCTCAGTACTACATTACCTCACTATATCCCTCGGAGTATATAACAACCAAAAAAAACAGAAACTAGAAATATAGAGTATATGCTATAGCTCCTCCAAGCTTATCTTCGTACAGCAACTACGACTCCAAACCTATCGTCTGGTCTACTCATTTAAAAGTACCTAAGATGATAGGAGGAAACATAAAATCTTGGGTCAAACAACAGTTTGTTGTGAGCGGTAAATGACTATTAAAAGCTATACTGGAAAATATGCTACTAGACAGGTACACAAAACCATACCTGACCTATCCTTGCAGCCAAGGAGTTAGCACATAATAATAAGATATAATATTCCACTCAAAATAGATGACAATAAGTATTTGTAATAGAATAGGATAGAAGAAACTAAGCATACTCCTCCATTGGCCCTACTCCCAATCCCTTCTCCAGCATTCCTATAGGTTATAGCCTACCCAAAAGAAGACATAGCAGTCATACCAACCATATAATCCAAACATAGTTATCATCTTTGAAAGCCTTGAACATATGATAACACGCATGGCTTCGTCCTCGCTTTGCCAAAGACTAACAGAAATCTCGGTTCTCAATTGTGTTCCATCGTACTTTCAGGTCTGAAACCCAGCATGGTCATCTCTTATGGTACCTCTATACCACCTGACCTAGACCCTCTCAGAGCGGTCCAAGGTACACGACTGGCGCTACCAGCCCTCGGGTGCTCTCGCATATAGTACCCCTGCTTGAGCATATTCGAATTATCAACGATTCCTTGTCACTCCCAAATCTTTTGAGCTTTCAAAATTCCAATCCATTTTCGAGGACAAGTCCTACCACTCAACCGAGTCCATTATACCACAGCGTCATTCCATCCTAAGTTGTCCGTCAACTCCTTTGATCCTACAATTTATCTGAGCCCCCGACCGAAGAGCCGAAACTTCATCATGCCATAACTTCTAAACCGTAGAAGCAATCAATGGGCCACAACTTCTAGCATGATCCATAACCATCCTAGAGTTCTTCCTCTAGATCTCATCAACTTTGGAGCCAATAATTTGGATCAATACCGATTCAATTGGACCGAATCGATACCGATCCGAATACTTAGCAAAAATTGGCTCCCTCTCACTTCCAGCCTCTAGTGCATTTCCTTTAAATGCCATAGACCCCTTGCTTTCCCTCTTAGCCTCTTAGTCCTTCCATCTATGCTCCATAGCCGATCCAACATAGATGATCCATCAAATCTTGAATACTTTGCCTGTCCTCCGATCCAACTTCATAGAGCATCACTGGAACCCATGCCCTACCATTCCCTTGGATCTCACGTTGATTGGTGCACAGAATTCAGATCGGTACCAATCCAATTGGATCGGATTTGTATCGATCCAAATACTTTGCTCCAATCATCATGAAATTTTCAAGGCGTCTTCCTTGCATGGACCAAAGCTTATCCTCCAAGTTTCATATGATTCTGACGAACTTTGCTCCCGATATGCTCCGATCACCAATCTAAGTCCTAAACATGCACAATACTAGCAAACGAATCAAGCATAGCAAGCAATTTCAAACACAATAGTGAATCAAACATAGCAAACTTTTCAATTACATCCAATCATATTCAAGTCGCCCAATTCAATAAATGATCATAAACAAGCATGGATTCAATCTAAATCATAGAATTACATATCCATATATGCATAAATGATAGTAGCCAATGACTTAATCCATATTACATGTTTTAATTAGGTTGATCTAGGGTTTCTAAATCTGAAATTACTATATTTAATCAATTTACAGTTTAATTTGACAATCCTAACTTATAATCACCTAATTACAACATATAATCCATCATAGACTAGTGAGAGATCATAACCACTCACCAAACCAATCAAACCTATGAAAATGAAAGGAGATCCAATTCGAACAGTAGCAAATTGGATGTGGATGTGATCCAATCGATGAGATCAAGCCCCACATGAAGATCTAGCCTCTGATTTGATATTAGAGAAGATTTGAGATGAAATCCATGCGAAGAATGGAGAACTAGAGAGGAGGTGGGTTTGGAGGCTGATATGAAATGAGAGACAAAGGTTTTAAATGGTCTCTCTCATCTCATATTTATAGCCAAACCTGATTAGACTAATGGGCTTGCTAATTGACTCATCAATCCCCTTTCTAATTCTAGCCATCTATTTACAAAACTTAAAACAGCTTTAACTTTCTAACCACTTATCCAGTTTTCCTATATGACCACTCTTTGGAATGGGAAACCACCATCCCGAAGAAATGAACTAGGTTTGAACATCAATTTCGGTCCCTATCAAAAGTTATGGCCGAAATAAGATCTCCCTAGGGCAAAATGGTCAAATAGAAATTTAGGAAAAATCATGGACGTATAAAACATCCTTAAGAATCGTATTTCAAAATATTAGACTGATACGACCTCAAATGAGTTGAATAGAATTATTTTACGATCCTTAGATATGTAAAATACGGGTTGTTACACCTACTGAGGGAAGTGCCGATCCCTTTGACTTCATCTTATCGAGGTGTGATCCCCAGAGTAAGCTCCATAGGGTCCCCATATCTTGCTCACAAAATTCCATATGCATTGGACTTGTGGATCTTGAGATATTTATTGTTTTCTATTAAAATGCTCCCTCTTATATGTTGAATTGTATTTCATACTTTGAACATTCTACCTTGTGTATCTATCAATTCCATTCAATCTCGACTTTATGTTATTATATGTACTGACTTCTAGGCCCCACAATCATCAATCTTGACTCATCGGCCTTGGCTCCATTTGAATCTAAATTGTGTAATCAGTTCAATATAACTGGGTCAAAATGTCGGATAACACTTACCGTCCAAAGTACGTCTTGTGCTGAACACTACGTGCTTTGAATCAAAGCAAGTTAGGGTCGTCAGAAAGAAACCAGTCCAGTTTTCTAAATAGTCGCTATCCTTCACTCGAATTATTTTCTCAAAATGTTGTATCACCCTCTGATCATATGACACTTGGTCGATTTTCGATAGTATAAATCTAAGGTAATACTCTGTTGGTTGATATATAAGTCTGGATCTACAAGACAAATAAGCCATGGTTATCTGGTCTAGCCTCAAACTTGAAGGCATTGGGTTTGATTTCATTTTATATTGATTTCCAATTTTGGACTTTTAAACCATACATGTGTACGTTTAGATACACGTTCTTGTCATTGACTCCCGGACGCATTTGTATGCTTATGGGTCGTCTTCTATTTTGTTTGAGTAAGATATGATTTCATTACATTTTGTACATATGCACTTTGAATAATTTCCATGCCTATGTTTGGTTGCATACATGCTCAAAGCCTATCCCTTTTTTTCTCTTATTTTTTTAAAGCATTTGTAGGGATCGGCATATGTTTAGTCGTTCCCTCCTCCTCTTTTTTTATGTTTACAGGGATCCGCATATTTCTAGCCGATCCCTCTCCCTTCTTTTATTATATATACATGCTTATAGGCATCGGTATCTTTTTAGCCGATCCCTCTCCTCTTTGCTTCGAGTCAAAATCGTGGGCCAAACCCTCGTCCCATATATAATCTAGTATCTTTCTCTCCAATACTCACTTATTTCACTCCCCTACCATTCCCTCTCGTTCCTTATAATACCAAACCTTCCTCATTCCACCATTAAAGCCTATCCCTCCCTTCTTTCTTCTTCATTTAATTTTGAAACAAAATTTTCTGCAATACATCTTGCCTTTACGAACCCTCTTGCTCTTACCTTCCATCTCGATCATCTTTAAGCCACACATCAACACCTCTAACATATATACATATGTAGGTAGGTTTTTTGGTTTTTAACTTTTGATTTTATGAAAAGATAATGGATTTCATGCCATCGGTGACTAGGGTGGAGCTTGACGTTGGGGTGAATGATGGCCGAAGTTGCTTGGAGGAAATGAAATATGGGATGTGGAAGGGTTCAGCAGAGTAACAAAGAAGGAGGAGGAAGAGAGCATACGACATAGAGTTCGGTCGAAAAAGTTTGAAGAATAGCATGTTGGGTAAAGGAGGGATCGGTTGGAATTTAGTGTCATGTGTGGGTATACCGATCGGTTCATAGCAGATGATGAGGGATTGGTTATGGGCTTCAAGAGTGTTCGGTTGTTTGCTTAAGTGGGAGAGGGATTGGTGTGGAGGTTTGATGGAAGGAAGGGATCGGTAGAGTCGGTTAGCATGAAGGATCGGTATTTTTGGCAAAGCAAAGTGATCGGCAAGGATCATGTAGGGAAAGGGATCTGTTGTTTTTTACTCTAGGATAGGGATCGTCATATAAGTACTTGGCTGATTCTAGGCTTTGAATTAAAATTGAAAACCAATCCATAATCACTTGTTTGAGCAAATATAACTAATTCCATATCAATGAACTTGAATATATGATGATGATGATGATGAACAATAAGACTTGCATATTCACTGTTGAACTCGAAATTGAACGATCAAATCCTTGGGACTTAGAATATGAACTAACACTTAACATATGGACTTTAGTAATGAATTTCACACTTCGATATGTCGATGATCAATCCCAAAGCTTATACAATCGACCAATCTATTTTCCAGTTGAGACGATCAGCGATAATGGTCACTCTGGTCGAAATCCAAAGTATCGTCAATTAAATTTACTTTCTTCTTTTAAACTGCTTATCTTTACACTAAACAACACCGCACCACACTAGCTTACACTTAGCACGGGGGGATAGGTAAACTTTTTCCAATCTCTATTATCTACTGAGTATAGTTGACATGGACTTCAGACGTTCAGATCATTTAGCTGCAATGTCTTTCAAACCAATTTCACAAAGTAGTAATCCCGAAGGTGAGTCATGTTCTGCAACTATATCTAGCAGGCTTTCCCTTGATCGTTAAACTGAACAACCGGAATTTTCGGCCCATCAGTCGACCTTTTCTTTGACATTCTCGAGTGGAAGATATAAGTCCTGCCCCCGACGTTGTAGAAGATGCCATATTTTTAGATAACCCGACAGATTCTCAAGCCACCAGAAATGGTAAGGCTACTCCTTGTAGACTATATTCAAGACACGGGGCCCTTCAAAGATGTTCTGGTTCCTTCGATGAACGACAAGGCTCATTCGCCCCTCGAGGGGTATACAACATGCAATAAGTTCATGTGTTGCGCTCTTTGCATGCCGCCTTACAATTCTTTTATCCAGGAGATGCTAGAATATCTTAGAACAGCTCCTACTGAACTACACCCGAACAGCTATGCCTTTCTCCATGGCTCTTCTTACTATTTATGAATGTCCAATACCGCTCGCTAACTCCTGAAGACACCAAGTTTGTTTACAACTCCAAACAATGGACAAGGAACGTTTCCTGCATTTTCCTCCAGCCGTCCCCCAACTATCAAGCCTTAACGGGTGCTTGGAACAAGCTCGGCCTCTTAAAAAATTAATGGTTCTATGTTCGATATCCATAGGCTTTGCAAGGCGATGGTTGGAAGGATGTAAGTGTCATCTACGCTCTATTCTCAAATTCTTTAACCCGAGTCATATCCCTGAAAGTTTGTGTGGATCGGTTGTATGGATAAATATACTAATTTAAAAACTTGTGTGATATAACAGCGGCAAATAGTCGATAAATAAAAGAAATGTAAAGCGGTAAGTAAACGACACTAGATATTTCTGTACTGGTTCGAACTTCCCGTTCTACCTCTAGTCCCAGACTCCTTCTGGATTTACTAACACCCTCGCTTCACCCAGACACTTGAGCAACCGAACAGGATTTCAATACACTTGTCCAAGCAACCGAACGGGACTTCCAATACAAAGTATTTATTTTCTTGACTTGATGTGTTCTTGAATAACACTGATTAGTCGATATAGTACATCCTTCCAATAATCTTCTCTATTGTGGTATGTAGTGTTTATACGTGAAGAGAATGGAAGATTTAAATAGAATTCTTAATAGAATGCTTGTATGAACGTTTTGGAAAGCAAAGACTATAGAGAGTAGAATCAAAATAGGATAGAAAGAATTGTAATAATTGTTGTTTTAAAAGAATTTGATTCTTGGCTATATTTATAACGAATCAAGAGTTGTTTTCCTTCACGAACAGTTGTGCTGAAAAGAAACGGAAACAACCCTTGAAGTTGAGATGTTTCTCTTCATTGAAGAGACGCATCTCTTCATTAAAAACTAGCCGTTATATGAATTGAGCAGGCTAAATGCAGAAGATTCAGCCGTCTGATTCAAACTCGAAAATAAATAGTGCAAAAGACAGTACATTCAGCCGGCTGACTCAGTGGATTCAGCCGGCTGAATATTGTGGTAAATTTAAATTTACCCAGTATTCAACCGGCTGAATAGCTATAGTCAGTCGGTTGAAATCTTTATCTTGTGCATGTGCATACTTCTAAGATACGTGTCAATTTTGTTTTGTAACATACCACTTTGGAGAGATTTTAACATATTTCTAACTAGACTCAGAAATAAAAAACATCTAATTTATCTTCGCGTATTTCTGAATCCATCCTTTAAAGATTTATCTTCTCCTGCAAATTTGGTTAGTATACAATAACAATATATCTTATACAGTTGTTACATTCAAAATCGAAGATTTCTGGATCTTAACATTCTCTCCCTTTTTGATGATGACAACTATGTAAGTATAATGCAATATAATTCAGAATATACTCCCACTGATTTGTTGCTTCCCCTATCGATATGATTTACCTTCTCCCACTTTGTCGACGACAAAAAGGAGTAGTCGATAGAAGGTAAGCATAGGTATGATAAATAGAAATATCTTAAGCACATAGCACATCATAATATTCATCACTTATAAACGGCATTTTTACCATAGTTATGTAATTTAGCATAGTTATATATATATAAAACTATGTAGTAAAACATCACATAACTAAAAATATATCAACATTATAGAAACATCACAAAACATTAGAGAACAAGCACAGACATATGCTTTTTTCAAAATTAAAGATCATCACAAATTAAACATACACATATAACATAATAATGTTAAACCACAGAAGTTTACAGCTAAGTTATCACAAACATTTTAATCAGAAGTTCAGGAAAGAAATACTTAAAAAGTTGAAAAGAGATAAATAAGATTCATACCAAAATGTTTCATTCTTCATCTGTAGTATCCCATTCAAGAGTAGTCAAATCTTCAACCACTCCAGTAGAGGTTGACGAAGAACAAGATACTTTTTGCATATTTTGTTCAAGAAATCCTTTATAGAGTCAAATTTCTTATTTATGGATTTTTCAAACTTCTATGCGTTGATTAAGCTTTACTTGATTTTTAGCTATTGTTTTTAGTGCATTCTTAGGGGTGTAATTGGGGTCAATCTCATTAATGTCATCGTTGTTTTCCTCTTCTTCTGCTTCTTCTTCTTCGGGTTAATGGCAAGAGGATGCAATTTCTGTGTTTCGGGGTTGAGGAATACCTTGATTATGGTTTTCAACCAATTATTGAAATGAGATGATATCATGATAAGGAAAAACTCAAGGAAGACCCATTAAACTTATAGTTTTAGCCCTAGTTTCACTTATAGTCGAATAGTCGGATTCGGGAGTCGGTACACCAAAATTCAAAAGTATCCTCATGATATATGCACCGTAGTGAATTGTCTTATATCTTCTTCGAATTTTGACATTTGAAAATTCGTCGATTATTATTTTTCCCCAATTCACTTGTTGATGTGAATATAATGGATATAGGGATTAAAAATATTTTTTATAAATCTTCTCGTAGCTACCAGTTCTAGGTTGTAATGACCTTATCAAGGCTCGATGAATTAACCTTGCCTTTGGCCGTAAAGCGATAGTTCGAAGATCACACATATCGTCGGATAAGAATAAATGAGATACTTTGTCTCTTTGGACTATATCGACATTTACATCATGAATGTCAATGCCTTGGGATGGACAATGAAGTATGTGTCCTAATCGTTGCAAAGAAAGAAAAAAATTCACACCACATACCAAACTCCACACACAATCTTTCGTATTATGAGGGTTGTGATGATCAAAATTCATATGAATATTCAACCGGCTTATTTTAACTAGTGCAGCCATCTAAATTAGTTGCCTGAAGCCCAATAAACCCATTTTCATACTATATTATTTATTTATTTTAATTTTTATATCTTTTACACATTTTATATATATTTTTGAATATTATCAAGATACAATAAAAAGATCATAAACAATTAATAAACAATATTTTATTTGGAGGAAGAAGATTTAGTGGGAGAATCACATTCTTCCGGCTCGACCTTTGTGTTCTCTCGAGCTGGTTGAATGGTTGATCTGTCCCAAGAGTTTGGAGAGTACAGTGGACTCTGAGGAGATTGAATATGTGCATTCGTGTTTATGGGAGATGATCCACATATCTTCGAAGCACATCTCTCGTAGAAGCTAAGTCTTCTTTCGTGATTTTTCTGTTCGTAGCACATTTCTCGCTGCAGATTCAAAGTTTCATATTAATGTGATGTAAATCATCTATCTTGTCTTTCGTAGAAGGAGAAGGAAAGATATTTCTGCTAGAACGCTTCTTTTTTGGAGAATATCCAGTGTTATGATGAGGAGGAAATACTGGAATATAATATGGAGTTGGTGAATTTTTGGATGATTTTGAAGACGGAGAGCTATAAATGATTGATGAGTATTCGAAGTTGTAGCTAGAAGAGCTTGAATTATTTTGAGAAGACATTTTTATGTTTTGGAGCTTGAATCTTTTGATACTTTTTTTATATACAAGTGCTGGTATTTTGAAGACTTTTGAGTTCTGATATTTATATATATATATATATATATATATATATATATATATATAATTTCTATTATTTATAGAAATGCAGTTTATCGTATAAATTTATTAACAATTGCAGACCATTACTAGTTTTAGATGTTCCATATATAACTTTTAATAATTTCTGGCTGATACTTATTGCAAGTATGATGTAGACAAGAATTACTAAATAGCAAAATGGAAATGTCACTATACTTCTACTTATGAAATCTTGAGTTCGGGTGGAGCAGCTCCATTTTTTTAAAAAAAAAATATTATTTTGACTAAAAAATTCTTATAATTTTATAAATCTTTTAGTGATAAAATTCCTAGCTCTCTTCTTTACTTTATAAATGTATTTTCGTTTAATGGTTTTGTAAAAATATCGACAACTTGATTTTCTGATGAAACAAATTCTAAAGAAATTTTTTCTTTTTCGATACTATCGCATAGAAAATGATGTCTAATATCAATATGTTTGGTTCGAAAATGATTGATCGAATTCTTAGATAATTTAATAGCACAAGTGTTGTCACGATATATTATTGATTTTGATAAATTTATTCCAAAATCCTAAATTGTTTGCTGCATATAGATGACTTGAGCACATGCTAAAGCAGCAGATATATATTCTGTTTCACACGTCGAAAGTGAAATACAATTTTGCTTTTTACTAAATCAGGATACTAAAGATTGTCCAATGAAATGACAAGTTCCACTCGTACTTTTTCTATAGGTTCTACATCCTCCATAATCAGCATCACTATATGATACTAATTCGAAAGAACATTTTTTGGATAGAAATTCTGAATTCTTTAGTACTGCTTAAGTAACGCAAAATTCGTTTAACTTCTCGCAAATGTGATTCTTTAGGATTTGCTTGAAATCGAGCACATAAGCAAACACTCATCATTATATCATGATGGCTAGCAGTTAAATAAAGTAAAGAACCTCTGGTCAACATTTATGCCATTTTCGTCTTGATCGAGATGAATTGTAGTACTCATAGGAGTAGATTTGGCAGAAGTGTTTTTCATACCAAAATGTTTTATTAAATTAATACAATATTTATCTTGATTAGTAAATATTCCATTTTTGACTTGTTTAATTTGAAGTCCGAGAAAATATAACAACTCTCCCATGTGTGACATTTCAAATTATTTAGTCATAATGTTCGAAAATTCTTGACAAATTTTTCATTTGTAGAACCAAAAATAATGTCGTCAACATATATTTACATTACTAAAATATCCTTTTTATCCTGTTTTATAAAAAGAGTTTGATCTACTTTTCCAATTGCAAATCCAGAACTTAAGAGATAACTTTTAAGTCGATCATACCAAGCACGTGGTGCTTGTTTTGATCCGTATAATGCTTTCTTTAATTTGTTTATGTGATCTGGAAATTTTTCATGAGAAAACAAAGGAGGTTGTTCTACATAAACATTTTCTTTAATAAAACCATTTAAAAACGCACTCTTGACATCCGTTTGATATAGTTTAAAATCATGAAAACAAGCAAAGGATAATAAGATACGTACTGCTTCTAGTCTAGCAACAGGAGCAAATGTTTCTTCATAATCAACCCCTTCTTCTTGATTATATCCTTGAGCTAACAATTTGGTTTTATTTCTAGTAATATTTCCTTGTTCATCAGCTTTATTTTTGAAAACCTATTTAGTGTCGATGACGGTTTGATTTTCTGGACTAGGAACATAATCCCACACATCATTTCGTTCAAATTGATTTAGTTCTTCCTGCATTGCTAAAATCCAATAATCATCTATTGAAGCTTCTTTAGCATTTTTAGGTTCTGTAGTAGAAATAAATGCTATATGACCTATTTGATTTAGTTGATGTCGTGTTTCTACATTTTTGTTAACTTCACAATTATATTTTGAATTGGATGATCTTTTAAAATTCTAGGTGGAGATTTGAAAATGTTTTCTAGGTGATTTTCTAAAGTATCATTTTCTATATTTTTATTTTTAGAATTATATTCAGTATTATTTATTATTTCATCATCATGGTATTTATTAGTTTTGAAATTTTCATCAAAGGAAACATGAAGTGTTTCTTCAATGGTTTTAGTTCTCAAATTATAAACTCTATATGATTTACTACGATCTAAATATCCTATAAAAATTCCTTCATCTGATTTTGAATCAAATTTTCCAAGTTGATCTTTAGTACTTAAGATAAAACATTTTGAGTCGAATACTTTGAAATATGATATGTTTAGTTTTCTTCCATTAAACAGTTTGTATGGAGTATGTTTTGTTAGAGGACGAATGGAGACACGATTCAAAACGTAACAGGCAGTTGCTACTGCTTCTGCCCAAAATTGTTTTGGTAGTGTGCTTCCATTCAAAAGTGTTCTGGTGCATTCTTGAAGTGTTCTATTTTTCCTCGCTACAACTCCATCCTTTTGTGGAGTTCTTGGTAATGAAAGATTATGAACAATTCCTTTCTTGTTATAAAAATTTTCAAATAATTAGTTTTCGAATTCTCCTCCATGATTGCTTCTAATATTTTTAGTTTTTAAATCTTTAGCATTTTGAATTCTTTTAACAAAATTCTTAAAGTTTTCAAATGTATCATTTTTATGTTTCATAAAAAATGTCCAAATGAATCTTGAAAAATCATCAACAATTACAAAAACATATTTATTATGATTTATAGACTGAACTTGAGTTGGTCCAAATAAGTCTAGATGCAATAACTCAAGTGGTTGTAATGTTGAAATGATTTTCTTTGATTTAAAAGATGCTTTTATTAACTTTCCTAGTTGACAAGCATCACAAATGTTTTTAACTTTAAAATTCATTTTTGGTAATCCTTTTACTAAGTTGTTTCAGATAGTTTACTTACAGCTTTGAAATTTATGTGATAGAATCTTTTGTGCCATAACCAAGGATCATTTTCTTTAGCTATTAGACACATATTAGTGTTGTGATTAATTTTTATTTAAAACATATATATTACGTTCTCCAATTCCTTCAAATATAATATTTTTGTATTGATCGGAAATATAGCTTTTAATTTTTGAAAAAGATATACTAAATCCCTTATCGCAAAGTTGACTTATACTAATCAGATTGTGTTTTAAGTTTTTAGCTAATAAAACATTTGTAATAAAAGGTAAGTTAGATGTACCATCATTGCTCACATCGCCTTTGCCGATGACATATCCTTTGGAGTTATCTCTAAAAGTGACAGAACCTCGATCTGAGTAGATAATATTTGTCAGCATTTCTTTGTTTCCCGTCATGTGTTTTGAGCAACCACCGTCCAGTATCCACTTTTTTTCTTATTTGGTACCAGCAAATAATATTGAATTGACGTTGGTACCCACTTCCTTCATTAGGGACCTAAGAGTTAGGTCTTAAGAAGCCAAACCCAAGAGGGTTCAGAGTTTCCCTTAAAAGTATAATTAATATTCTTATGAATACTGGAAAAAAAATTGACTCTATATACTTACTTCTTATGAGACCATTTTGGTTTTTGTACCCATATTTTGATAGTTTTCTGATTAGTAGTGTTAACTATAGTTCTTTTATTATACTTTATAAACCACCATATAACAAATCATATGATTTTCCAAAACTACTAGCTTTGCCATAACCCAGACCTCTCTTACTTGAAGTATGTTGAGAATTTCCAATAATTTTAGAGAGATTCTCTCTTCCTTTGTTAATATTCGGAACATTATATGTAATACTTTGTAGTTGGTTCTTTAAATTCTTTATTTCTAATTCTAAGATTTTATTATTGCTTTTCAAATAACGATTTTTTATAGCTATTAAATCATTCTTGTTTTTCAACAATTCTAATCGTTTTTCAATCATTATGAGTTGAGAAGATAAATTTCTTTTTGATTCTTAAATTTTTACTAATTATTCTTCAAGAATTTTCTTCTCATCTCATAACATATACACTTCTAGTTCACTCCTATTTAATTTTGCTAATGTATCTTTATTTGATCGTTTCTGATTCTTGATTGTTTTTAACAATTCAGAGTACTTCTATTAAATCATCAAAAGAGAATTCAGTTACATTGTTTTTAGATGTTATGAAGCACACATTAGCTTGTTCGGTGTTGCTATCACTATCGGATGACGAAGAGTTGGAATCATCCCAAGTAACTGAAAAAGCTTGCTTTTTCTTTTTGAACCATTTCTCATTTTTTTTCTTGAGTTCCGGACAGTTCTTTTTTATGTGACCTGGTTGATTGCACTCGTAGCATTTCAGAGATAAGTTTGAAGGAAAGTTGTTTTGACCTTTATTGCTTTCAAAGTTTTTCTTCTTTTTGAATTTCAGGAATTTTCTGAAATTTTTGGCTATGAATGCCATATCGTCAACATCTTCATCGTCTGATTATTCTTTCTCGGCTTGAAATACTATTGTTTTACAGTCTTGTGCTCGTACTTTTTGTGCCTGCAAATTTACTTCATGTGGCATTAGATTTCCTATCAACTCCTCTGGTTTTATGGTAGAAGGAGCATTAGCTTCTTCAATAGCTAACACTTTTCTTTCCCATTCATCTGTGATAGAGTTGAGTATTTTTGACACGATACCAAAATCTGTATATTTTTCTCCTAGTGCCAAAACTTAGTGATATATGTCTTGAAATCTAGACTACATATCATTTATGGTCTCATCTTGCTTCATTCTAAAGTTTTGAAATTGATTCTTAAGCATAGATATCTTACTCTATTTAACTTTGTTAGTACCTTCATGTGTAACTTTAAGTGTGTGTCATATTTCATATCCAGTAGTACACATGCTAACTCTATCGAATTCATTCTTATCTAGTGCACAAAATAACACGTTCATTGCTTTCGCATTTGCAGAAGCATCTAATTTTTTAGTGTTAGACCATTCTGCAAAATCATTAGTAGGAACATGATATTCTTGTTGAATAATTTTCCATGCATTAAACCCATTTGATTGTATATAAACTCTCATCCTAGTTGACCAGTAAGCATAGTTTGTACCAATAAATAGTGGTGGTCGTGTAGTGGATTGTCCTTCAGTGAAATTAGAGTGACTAATGGTATCCATATTAATATCAGATAACTTTGTTATGGTGATGTGATGACCGTGCTCTGATACCAAATGAAAGTTTGTGTGGATCGACTGTATGGATAAATATACTAATTTAAAAACTTGTGTGACATAGCAGCGGTAAATAGTTGATAAATAAAAGAAATGTAAAGCGGTAAGTAAATGACACCGGATATTATTATACTGGTTCGAACTTCCTGTTCCACGTCCAGTCCCAGACTCCTTCTGGATTTACTAACACATTCACTTCACCCAGAGGAATAGGCATCTGAGCAACCGAATAGGATTTCAATGCACTTGCCCAAGCAGCCGAATGGGACTTCCAATACAAAGTATTTAGTTTCTTGACTTTATGTGTTCTTGAATAACACTGATTAGTCGATATAGTACACCCTTCCTATAATCTTCTCCTTTGTGGTTGTAGTGTTTATACATGAAGAGAATGGAAGATTTATATGGATTTCTCAATAGAATGCTTGTATGAACGTTTTAGAATGCAAAGACTATAGAGAGTAGAATCAAAATAGGATAGAAAGAATAGTAATAATTGTTGTTTTAAAGGAATTTGATTCTTGGCTATATTTATAACGAATCAAGAGTTGTTTTCTTTCACGAACAGTAGTGCTGAAAAGAAATGGAAACAACCCTTGAAGTTGAGACATTTCTCTTCATTGAAGAGACGCATATCTTCATTAAAAACTAGCTGTTATATGAATTCAGCAGGCTAAATGCAAAAGATTCCGCCGTTTGATTCAAACCCGAAAATAAATAGTGCAAAAGACAGTACATTCAGCCAGATGACTCAGTGGATTCAGCCAGCTGAATATTGTGGTAATTTTAAATTTACCCAGTATTCAGCCGGATGAATAGCTGTAGTCAACCGACTGAAATCTGTGTCTTATGCATGTGCATACTTCTAAGATACGTGTCAATTTTGTTTTGCAACATACCACTTTGGAGAGATTTTAACATATTTCTAACTAGACTCGAAAATAATAAAATATCTAATCTATCTTCGAGTATTTATGAATCCATCCTTCAAAGATTTATTTCTCCTGCAAATTTGGTTAGTGTACAATAATAATATAGCTTATAAAGTTGTCACATTCAAAATCGGAGATTTCTAGATCTTAACAATCCTGAATCAACTAACATTCTAAAAATCTATAGGTGCCTGTCCACATATAAAGGGCGATAGTTTTTCAAGGGTAATCTCTACAATTCATGCCACCTCGGTCAAAGATAGGGACATTAGACTCCTTGCAACCGATGAATGGTTATCTCTATCCGGGTTGCTGGAGAAAGGTCACAGTATTGGGCTTTCAAAAAGCGCTGCACTACCAAGATATGTTGTAAAATAAGAAGGTGATATCAATAACCCTATCGTACCCCAGTCAAGAGGACTCAGGATGACGTCGAAGAGGGAAAAATTAGAGGTGCCAAGACCAACGAGCCTGGAAATGCTGATGCAGGTTCGAGCAATGCGCCTTTGGTTGGACCGTCACAAGGCGCGACATCTCATATGACAGGTAGGAGAAGAAAGAAGTTTGAATATAAGCTCTGTGGGAGAAAAAATTCTAAGGAGCCTAAGTTTATTATCACTTCCGTCGACAAAGGGTCATCCTCCTAATGTTTAGAAAGCTCGATGAAAGGTTTTTCAAATCTTCAAATCCCTAATGACATCATGACTTATGACTTCCCCAACATCATTATTGAGGGGTTCAATTCTCCCACCAGAAGTGGTAATGGCATTCTTCCCACTAGCAAAGGAGAGAAAACTCTAATGAGCAAGGCTGCAGCAACTGATCCATCGGAGGGACACTAGAATACTCACAATCATGTGCACTTCACCACACGATCTCCATCTATCTTTTGTATAATGGTCACTTATACACTTTTGTTTTGTTTTTGCAGGTGCGATGTCTCAATCCTGAGCTTTTAATCACTTGAGGGGCTCCTCGATGCAATATAGATCCAACTGTGATTCAAAATCGGGTAGGCACAGAGAGAGGGATGACGGCTAAGAAAATAGTCGTCATTCGAGGGAATCTAATCTTCCAAACATAAGTCCCAATCCTAGTCATCCATCAGCAATTTCAATCTAATCTTCCTACGCACAATGGCGATTAGACCTCTTTCCATGGTCCTTAAGTTGTCGTACTGCCTGAGCAGTATTTCGGTTCATCCAGCCCTAAGCAATCCCAAGACCATGGGTTGAGAAAATGTCCAATCGTCACTTCCAATATAGCTTTGCCGACTGCGGCTCCTGAATATTCCATAGAACAAAAATTGGTCGAACTTAAGGTCAACTTTCCAGAGGTTTGTTTCGATGGGCTTAAGTTCCTACCATGCATTCATACAATCCCAGTGAATGCTAAGGCAAGTTCTCTCGCATGCCTCAACGATGTTTTTGTGAAACATGAATCATTCCAGCACTTAGCAAAGAAGATCTCCGAGGTATCTATCGAGAGAAGGCATGAAATCAATCATATTAAGCTAGAGGCGATCCATGGTAAAGATATAATTAAAAATCAAGACACTGAGATCTCGGACTTAATAGTGAAGCTAATCGAGGCAGAAAAAAGTGCTAAGGAAACATCTGAGGCGGTGAGTCATCCAGAAGCTTCCCACAAAAAGGAACTTGATGCTGCCCTCAACCGCAGCAGTGCACTTGCCTTGGAAATATATACCTTGAAAAGGGAGAAAAATATTTGGGTCCACCACGTTGAGGAACTTGAAGGATTTCTTAAGAAAGGGAGGGAAGAGAAATTTAAAGCTCAAGAGGAATTGCAAAGATATTGCGAAGAGGCCGCTGAAGCTCGGAATTTGAAGATTAAGCATGATTGGAAACTTGCTCAAATTGAAGACCTTAAAGAAGATGTGAGAGAAGCAGGTTGCAATGAGATGAAAGAACAGATCGTGGCTAAGGTGGAGGATGCTAAAGAAGCCGGTCGAAATGAAATTAAGGACATTTTCGATCCCCTGATCATTGAATATAATACTAAATTCCTTATCCACTGCGACCTGAGCTTTATTGGTGAAGGTTATCTTGAGTCGCTCACCGTGGCTTGGGAATGTATTTTTGAAATGAAAAAGAGAACCCTCGGCAAAGCTGATTTTGGCTAAGAAAAACTAGTACAGGAGATTCTTCATAGGGATGAACCTCTAGACTTGGCTGCTGCGAGACTTCGATATTTTTACATTCTAACACCCTCTGGCAAAGTGAAAAACAATGCCGAGTCTTCAGAGTCTAATCCCAAAGGCCCCTCTTCTCTTCAAGCAGCCGAAGCATCAATTTCTCCCAACCCGAGACAGTATCTAAGCTATGATCCAGACAAACCCGGTTATCAATCTAAGGTGCTGACCCCTATTCGGAAAAGGAGCACTCCGACGACCATTGAGAGTCAGCCGGACGCAGGTATTCCACTTTACTCTCCACTTTTCAAGAGGTTTCGTTCCTTATGCCCAATAGTCATAGGCCTATCTTCTTGTTTCTATGAATCTGTAGGTATTTCGGGTCTCGGTCAAACTACAAAAAATGATGCCACTATGGAGCAACAATCGACATCTACTGAGATTCCGGTGGCCACCAATGCTTTAGGGCCTGATGCTCAAGTTATCGAAGAACTTGATATTGAAAAGCTGAAGACCTGCCATTGCTTGATGAGTCGGATAATGTTGTAATTGTTGGTGCCACTGAACATACCGATGAGCTTAGCTTAAAAGAGAGCATCGAGAGGGAGGAATTGTTGAAGAAAAAAGCTAAGGCTGAACCCGTCGACATAGACATTGATGATCCAGATCTCATCCTATTACAAGTCATTCCACCTGGTGGGTAGATTCCTAAAGAACTCCCTCAAATCTTTGAAAACTCACCTACCAAGGGCGGTAGAGTATTGAGGAAAAGGACAAAGGGAAGCTCGAGTGGCGCCACTTCCAAAAAATCTAAAAAAAAAGATAGCACAAAAGAAATAGCCATTGCTTCGGCTCAGTTTGTACATAGCTTGTATAGTTGTTTTCCATTTTGTTGGCCATGATTGTGCGGGTACGTCCCTCGTTTTTTTAATGGACTTTATCATAATTTTAAAGTTTATTATGAAAATAAAAGTTCTCTATTTTCTGTTGAACTTTTGAGTGAATTGTTATTTAGGTAGTTGAGTTATTACTTTTCCATTCAATGCACTGGTAATTCATCGCTCATTGATTTGAATGATAATCAATTAATTTTATCCCAAGCCCTATATGCGGTCGTGGCCTTGAGTCGTACCAAACATGGGGTTTGAGCCCTAATGTTGCACTGTCAAATTTAGTGGTTTGAGGGATTATACTCCTGCCCTCATTCTTGGGTTAGCGGAGTTAGATGGTGGATGGTTGAACTCCATCCTTAGTGAGTGTATACTCCTCCTATCGGTTTTAGACCGGAGTTCATAGAATAGCGAGTTGTCGAACTGCGCATGTCTATTTGTTCATACTCATGTCCGCATTCTGGGATAAGAGTTAGTTAGCAGGTGGTCGAATCACAGCCGGCTTGTATTTATACTCCATTCTATGCTCTGGGGATTTAGAGTTATTTAAGAAAATAATCGGATCGTACTTTCCTTAATTGCTTGATTACCTTCAATGTCAGGGGTTTGACTAAGTGAGTGATTGGTCATATCATGATCGCTTTTGATTCCTGACCGTCTCATCGCTTGATGGAATTAACTTTGCTATCGGATGGTCGAGTCACATCCATTCCTTATTATGTACTCCGTCCATCCCGTTGTGAACGAGAATTATCAAATGAATAGTCGGACTACGTTTGTCATGTTTAGTTTAATTGGGTACTAACATAATTGGCTAGCTCCAAATTCTGGGCACCTACTTGGACATGCCAACATCAGTTAGTTTTCTAATGTAACTAACATGTAATGTTGTAACAAACGCAGATATGGAGGAACTTCAAAAATTTATTTGTCAAAGAGAAAGAAATGATATAATTTGTCTTATTACATATCTAGAAAATAAGGTGCTATGGCAAATCCTGAAACTAAATACAATTGAATGGAAAAGAAATAAATTAAGTGAAATAGCATCATAAATGCTCTTTATTCCATGCCTTTGGGAGTGTGATGCCATCAACAGTAGCTAGCTTGAATGTTCCCTCTTTAAGTCTATGTTCATTGACATACAGTCCTTCCCAAGTTGGATTCATATGCGACGGGGTAGGAAAAACCCATTTCAAGATGAGATCGCCGATTTCGAAAGTTCTAGGTTGGACTTTAGTCTTGTAGTATCGGGTGACTCGGAAACCAGTGCATAGTTGTCCTCAAATCTATTTCTTTGTGCTTCTCATCTATAAAGTTCAGAGATTCCATGAGGAGATCTTTATTCGTTCTGAGATCGTAGTAGGTCACTCGATGAGAAGGAACTTTGAGCTCAATAGGAATAACGGCTTCGGACCCGTAAGCAAGGGCGAATGGAGTATGGCCAGTCGCGAACTTGTAGGTGGTCCTACAAACCCACGGCGTTGTCGAGATTTCATCCACCCACTTACCTCTAGCCTTTTCCAAATGCTTCTTCAATATGTATTTTATTATTATATTCACAGCTTCAATTTGCCCATTTGCTTGAGGGTAAGCGAATTCCACAAATCTCCTTTTCAATATGATGTCGATGGCAGAAGTCTTTGAATTTAGCACCGTCCATTTGAGTCCCATTATCTGTTACAATAGTTCGTGGAAGACCAAAATGACAGATAATGTTCCATACGATGAAGTTGATTACTTTCTTGGTTATAATCATGACTAAAGGTTCTGCTTCAGCACATTTGGTGAAGTAATCAACTGCAACGATACCATACTTTGCACCACCTTTAGAGATCGGGAAGGAGCCGATAATATTTATACCCCACATGGAAAATGGCCATGGGCTGACCATTTGTGTAATTTTCGTTGGTGGAGCTCTGAGAACTTTTGCGTATATTTGGAACTTGTTGCATCATCTTACGTAATTAGCAGCATCTCGATTGACGATTGACCAATAATACTCATAACGGAGTATTTTCTTTGCTAGAGTTTGCCCTCCAGTGTGGTTTCCACGTTCCCTCCATGAACTTCCTTTAGGACTCGTTTTATTTCATCATCAATTATACACCGGAGTACGGGAACGGAAAACCCTTTTATGTACATGACACCTTCTTGTACGATATATCATGAAGTTTTACGAACGACTTGTCGTTTTTCATTCCTTCGTTCAGGTAGAACTCCCTGTAGCAAATAGTCTTTAATCAAAGTTATCCACGACTCCTTCTCAGGCTTCGTCTCTAGTACCCGACTGATTTCCATCGGACTTATGGTCGGAGCATTTAATACTTCGACTAGAACCAAGCCCGTCTGTTTTGCATCCTCGGAGCTAGCAAATTTTGCCAATGAATCAGCCTCTTTGTTTTTGATCCTAAGGAATGTGCATAATATCATAGTAGTGAAAGTCGGTCAACAACTAGTGGACTTGGGTAAGGTATGGAGCATGTCATTGTCCTTTAGTTTGGTAATCTCCCCTGACTTGGTATACTACATACCAATTGTGAGTTGCAAATGATTTGAAGAGGCTTTATCCCCAATTCTCTGGCAAGTTTAAGTCCAGCAACCAGAGCCTCATGCTTAGCTTCATTGTTTGTTGCAGGAAAATCAAGCTTTAAAGCATAGAAAATTGAACAATCTTTGGGAGTTACAAGCACAGTTCCAGCACCAGATCAATGATCATTGGATGCTCCATTTGCATATAACTTCTACCGTACGATAGGGTTTTCACTACTCTTAGAGAAATCATCCTACGCGGTAAATTCTATTATAAAGTCCACTACTGCCTGACCCTAGATAGCCCTCTAAGGAAGATAAGTGATGTCAAATTGGCTAAGCTCAATATTCCACTTAAGTAATCTTCTAGACGACTCAAGTCATTGCAGGACCTGTCGTAATGGCTTGTCTGTGTAAAAATTGATAGGATGTGCCTGAAAGAAGTGCGTAGCTTTCATGAAGCAATCAACAAACAGTATGTCGGTTTTTCTATCTTTGGACAGTTCCTTTCAGCTCCTGTTACTCGCTTGCTAACATAATAGATATGGGAAGTGCCTTCTGCTTGACGAAGTAAAGATATTTTTGAAATAAAGATATGGGAAGTGCCTTTTACTTGATAACCGCTCTGTGGCCACATTGTGGATTCATTCTATCAATATTATTCTCTCTGATTTTTGGTTTTCCAGATGTGATACTCGAGTGTCCCACCATGGCGTAACCCATGGTCTTTTGAGCGCGACTACATAGCGTAATTCGTAGGGGCTGCGAGAGCCTACAGGTACGGATGTTTCCTGGGGGATCCAGGTGTAACCATTGTGTATCTGTGATCTATTGGGTCGCTTGGTAGCGTAATCAGCAGGCGCTGCGAGAGCCTACGGGAACGGATGTTTCCTGGGGGATCCAGGCGTAACCATTGTGTATCTGTGGCACTACCAGTCTTCATGACGTAATCACAGGGCTGCGGTAGTCAGCCTACGGGTACGGATGTTTCCTGGGGGATCAAGGTGTAACCATTGTGTATCCGCGATTCATGATCGACATGTTTTGGTTTGGTTGTTTTGTTTGGATTGTACTTTCCATATCTGTTTTTAAAAGTTTTTCAAGTATTTTCACTGGGTTTTGAAACAAGTCTACTAAGTACCTAAAGAATTCTAGCTTTGCGCCTGATCAACGCATAGCCTGAGCCTGCAGGGACGAGGACAAACTTGTTAAGACATCGAGTTATAAAATTATTTTGATACAGTATTATATAAAGGATATTTTGATCATTTATTTTACCTTTCTAAATAATTGATATTTATATAACTTTAAAATAATGGTTCATCCTTGTCTTTCAACCTATTTTCCCTTCTAGCCATTCCTACTTTCCACCTTGTTAAACTTACCTATAACAACAATTATCAGGTATAATTTCAATCTTCTTGTCATCTTGTCTTAATCCTATTTCATTCTATCTTTTTCTTTGTTTTCTGTACCTCGTTCCTTTTCAAGGACGAAAAGATTTGAGTGGGGGAGAGTGTAACAACCCTGTATTTTGTGATTGTTTTAATTTGATATTTTAATTATTTTAACTAAAATTCCTGATTTAAAAACTTTATTTTATTTATTAAAATGGATAAATTTTGTTATTTTAAATATAAATTTTGTTTTCTATGTGAATTATAATTCTAAACCTGAATAAATGGAATATTTCCAAAAAAGTGGATTTTGGTCAAAGTGGTCAAACTTTGACTATTAATTTTAAAATTTGAATTTTTGAATTTTTGAATTTTATCTTTTATTATTAAAATATATTTAATTTCAAGAATACTGCTTTTTGTTTCGCTGAAATTGGATTAATATTGTGAAAGTTATGCTTTTTACAATATTGTGTGTAAATGGTTTTATTTAACAAACCTGTTTATTTTAAATTTATATAAATAATATTTTTGTTGTAAAATCATGTTTTAATTTGTGTAACATGATATGTTATGCATATATTTTATTTTTAAAACATTTTAAAGTATAGTTATAATTTGCAAATGTTGGTTGTATATTGTTTTCAATTTTTTTATTTCTAGTTTCCATTTAATAAAGTATTTTCTTTATTTATTTCCAACTTTTCCTAAAAATATTTATTTATTCTTCGTAATACTTATCTCTACCTTATTTTTCTATTTTAATTATTTATACATTCATTTAGTAATTAAATGGATAAGTATTTAGATCCCTATTTATTTCTTGGAAAGAAATTTCAAATATATATACACGTTATTGTTTTAAAAGGCATACCTTTAAATGTTTATTTTAATTAATACAAGTAATATTTTTGGTTAATATATCATGTTATAATTGTGTATATATATGTAACATTACATGTTATGTATACATTTACAACATTTGTCAGCTTTGATGCATTTAATTTGGATATATACTTTGTAAATTAAGTAACATACAAAGATGTAAATAGCAATTAATTTATACGTTTCTATAACCATTTTCTTATTTATTTATATAGTGTTTATATAAACGGTATGTATTTGTTGAATTATTTCTTTGGCATATATTTTATTAATAGATGGGAAACAAATCAAATTTAGATACATTACCTAAATTAAAGGCATGACTTAACCTTTCTCAACACCAAAGCTCTAACTCAATACCCTAATTCTCTGAATCATATCCTCCCTCCTCTGCTCTCGGACCATTCACATGCTTTTTTAGCCACTGAATGCAATGCCATTAAAAGGAACTCCAGTTTTAAATTTTTTAACTCGTGGATCGAAGATCCAGAATTTATGCCTTTAGTTGTTAATGTATGGAATCATCCTAAATTTGGTAATAAAATGTCTATTTTGCAGCAAAAATTGAATGCAACCAAGGAAGCTTTAAAGATATGGGCAAAGAACAAGTATGGTGATGGTAACAAGAACTCCAATAATCTGCAAAATCAACTGCCTTCTATTCAATTGAGTATGCTTGAAGATCCAGGTAATAGCAGTCTATCTGAGCAAGAACATGAACTAACTCAGTTATTATCAGAAGCTATGGCCTCTGAGCTAAGCATGAAGAAACAAAAATTGAGGAAGGAGTGGGATTTGTATGGTGATTTCTAAACTGTATCATAGTACCCTAAAAATTAAAAATGCTAAAGGAAACATCCATCAGATACAAGATGAGGAAGGAAGGATTTTAAACAAGCCAGATGAAATTGACAAAGCTTTCATTGTTCATTATACCAATCTTTACTCCCCAAATGAAACATGGAACCCTAACTCTCATGAGCTCATGTCTACTCCTTTGCCTGTCCTGTCAGAGTCTGATATCCAATTTTTGTCTTCAAGAGTAACTAATGAAGAAATATATAATGCTATATTTGGTATGAAGAGGGATTCTTGTGGTGGTCCTGATGGTTTTAATGTTGTTTTCTTTATTCATTGTTGGGATGTCATTGCTAATGACCTCAAGGCAGCCATGCATAATTTTTTTGAGCACAATAAATTGCCTATTCCCGTAAACGCTACCAACTTATGTTTGGTGCCAAAAGGTAAGCATGCTGCTACTCTTAATGCATTTCGTCCTATTGCTTGCTGTAACATAATATACAAATGCAGATCTAAAGTTATTGCTGCTAGGCTTAGACATGTGCTTCCCACAGTGATTTCTAAGGACCAAGCTGCATTTTTGAATAATAGAAGTATCCTAGATAATGTGATGGTTACTCATGAACTATTAATGGTTATGGTAGAGCTCATGTTTCTCCAAGAGCTATGATGAAGCTTGATATAAGAAGAGCTTATGATACAGTTAGCTGGGAAGCTCTGACTGGTATTATGGGATTAATAGGGTTTCCTTGCCACTTTGTCAGCTGGATATATACATGTATTTCAACAGTCTCCTTCTCATTATGTTACAATGGTGGAACTGTTGGATATTTTAGAAGTCAGAGAGGTATAAGACAGGGAGACCCGATGTCTTCTTATTTGTTCATAATTGTGATGGAATTTTTTACTCGGCTTATTAACAATCAAGTCAGGAACAACAATTTCAAGTTGCATCCCAAATGCAGGAATCCTCTCATTGCCTCTCTTGTTTTTGCTGATGATGTTATACTTTTTATTAAGCCTACTGTATCTTCAATGGAATGTGTCAAAGGCATCCTTCACACTTTTGAGAAGTGCACTGGTCTACAAGTCAACAGAAGCAAGTCATTCCTAATGGTGGCAGGTCTCAATGACAATGACAATCAGAACATACACCATGAAAGTCAACTTCCTAATCTTCCTGAGGGTACCATGCACCTGGGTATCCCCTTGTGCTCTATAAAAATTAGAGCAACTGCTTGTTTGCCTCTGTTTGAAAGAATAACTGACGCTATGAATAGATGGGCAAGCAATAAGTTGTCTCAGGCAGGCAGAACCACAATCATAAAATCGATAATACAAGCTATGACTATTTATTGGTGCAGGTGCCTTATTTTACCTTTTGCTCTTTTATCTAGCATCAGGAAAGCAATGAATCATTTTCTATGGACTGGGGATATGTATTCTACAAAACTCGTTCCTATTGCGTTTGCGAAATTGGGAAAACCACAAAAATATGGTGGATTGGGAATAAAATGTATGAGGACTTGGAATCAAGCTGCATTTTCAAAGCATTTTGACAATCTGATTAATGAAAAACCTAATTTGTGGGTAAAATGGGCTAGGCATCATCATCTTGGCAATAAGAACTTCTGGAAAATTGAACCCTCTCCTCTGTGTGGTTGGGTGTGGAGATCAATCCTTAAACTCAGGGGCAGTTTACTTCCTCATGTCCAGCTTGTGCTTGGCCCTGATAGTAAAGCTAAATTCTGGTTTGAACCATGGGTGGGAAGAGGAATTATATTGCATGATTTGCTCTCCTATGAGCAGAGGAATCAAACTGGCATCCCCTTGAATGCCAGGGCAGTTGATTATTTTTATAATGGTGAAATTGTTTTGCCTTACTCCTCCAACCCTATCATCAATCAGCTATGGGCTGTTGTGCAATGAAAGAAGTTCCCTACTAGTGATGATGGGTATGTGTGGACTGCTAATCATGGGCAGCACTCCATATCAAGAATTTATAAAGCTTTGATAAGAGATGAGAATAGCCCTAGCTTTAGATGGCATGCTAGAGTCTGGAATACAAACACTTCTCAAAAACTGAACTTCTTTTTATGGAAAGTCCTAAGAAATGCACTCATGACCAAGGATAAATTATGTAGGAGAGGTTTTTCTGTAGACTTGATGTGTAACTTCTGCAATAATCTTATTGAAGACGGCTCAGACCTCTACTTTGATGGTTATTAAAAGAATCTGGAAAGTTATTCTCTTCGTTGGAGGATTTACTGAGCCAATAATGAATGGTAGTGCTGAATGGAATAAAGTCTTCAGAAGAACTAGATGGAAGGATGCTTCATCTCATAGGCTGTTACTGCTTCTGAAAGTTTATGTGGATGTGATATGGGCTGAGAGAAATGCTAGAGTTTTTGAGAACAAAGTGAAACTTGAAAGTGCCTTGATAAATATCATAATATCTAGAGTCAAGGAAAAGTCTTCCCTACATGTTGCATATGGCTTTCTGGATTAGGGTTTTTATTCTTTCCTTTCCTTATGCTGTTCTTGTTTCGTTTGTTTTAAGTCTTTCATTCTTATTTTCTTCTTAGTCTTCCATGTTTGCTTTTGAGAGCTCTAGCTTGTTATTGCTCTCTTTTTGTTTTTGTTTTTTTGTGGTTAATAAATATGGTAAGGGACCATTCAACCCTGCTTGCCTTTCAAAAAAAATTAAAGGCATGCGTTACGTTTTGATTTATTACCACTTTATCTTTCCATCCATTAATTTCATACCATAACTCCTCCATATTTGTTGCCGTTTATTCCTTAATCTCTGGCCTCCTATATACCTATATTCACATGAAAAATCTCTTCCCATCTTCATTTTTGCAACGCAAGTTCAGATCTGTGAAAAAAAAAGTGGTAAGGTCTTCTTCTTTTTCTACTTTTCACTTCACTTTTCTTATTGATTTTTCAATGTTTTGGCCATGCTCTTCTCTTGCCATGCTCGGCCATAGCCACCGCCTATCACCTCCTCCTCCTCTAACCAGTCAAGGCCTTGCACTCCTTATGACAAGACTCCACCCAAAAAATATATTTCGTGATGCTTTGAAAAGAACTCCACAATTGAAACCTTGATTATGAAAATCTTTTGTGAAGTAATTTCGAAAAGGAAATACACTACAGTATATTTATTTTGGAATGTAATGTTTGAAAAATACCTTAATTTTTTTAAGATATGGCTTTGAAGTTATATATATACGTATTTTGAAAATTATATGTGTTTATGTAAACATTTTAGATTTCTCCTAGGAGGAAATTATGGAGGCGCAATTTTCTTAAGTAGGGAGTCTATATAACCCTAAATTTTAGGAAATGCCTAATTTTAGTATATAATTGAGATTTATTACTTAAAATGAAAATAATATATTATAATTGGATTGTGTACTAATTGACATATATCTTGATTTTGGAATATGTATATGATTGGTTATATATTGATTTCATATACTATGGTAAATTAATTGAGCATTAATTGACATATATCCTAATTTTTGAATTATGTCTATAATACGAATGTGCCTTGATTTCATGTGTTATGGAAAACTAACAAATACGGTTATAGGCATCAAATTCTATATTTAGAGTTTTTACTTGTGGGCCTAATATGTATATACATATTCAGTGTAAATATAAACATATATGTTTATATTTTCTATATCTTAATTATGGAATTTTATTCAGAATTTGAAATTTGAATATATATTTATTTACTATATAAACATTTTGGGAAATTAATTGCTTGGGTATCAATTAATTTTGCATTAATTAGAATTGGAGGAAGTTATCCGATTTTGACCCTAACTATTGAAAATAAAAGGGAAGGAATCGAAAATAAATTAAAACATATATTTTTTCTTCCTTCATCCTCTCACCATCCTCTTTACAATAGTATCACTATAAATATTTTCAAATCCCTAAAATTATAAAATTAAAACATGTTGCTCTCAACACCAAACAATATCGCTAGCTATGAAGAAGTTTGAATTTTGTTGTTGTAACTCCACTACCTCTTCCTATTCTCTTATAGCCGTGCATTTGAGTCCAAAACAGACCCATACCCGAGCCATACCATGTCATGGCCTAACGATATAAATCCCCTAGGTCGAGCAATTGATTGTTGAAAGCATGGCCAAAGCAATTGTGTTCATTTTTCCTCTTATTTCAAAGATTGTTTCAATATATGTTGTATTGAATTTATACATATATTTGTCTTGTTCTATTGGTTGCTACAAGATCAATAGCTTGGTTCTCTTCCCACTTGAGTCTATAGTCATGTTATCGTGCCTTTTGGAATTCATTCGTGTTGTTTGTTTTACGAACTCTAACTTTAAAAGGTGAGTAATCACACCTGACATTTATACTTATATGACTGTGAATTGATTGCAAGTGAAAGTGTAGAAATTATTGCATCATGTTATACCTGCCTGTGTTATAAATTATATGATGTTAATCTTTTTTATTTATCTTTCATATCATCTGATGCTGCTTTATGTTGTTATACTTTTTATTTTATTTTGTTCTCACACTGCAAGTTCCCTGTAGAATAGAATCATTATGGGTTGAAATGATACATACCCGAACGGACTTTAGAATAGGGAAAAATCATTACGGGCTGAAATGATAGGCCTGGGTGATTTTTATTTATTTGTGTTTGTCTTGGGATTACGGGTTTGAAATAATCAAAACACGAAAATTTTACTAATTGCGGATTTAAATGATAATTTCCGTATCACTTGATTTAGGTGTGAAATATTATCCGGACGCGTGGTTGATTTCAAAATATTATTTCTTATAAATTTCATGTATTATAAATGAAGAATAAAAATGAAATTTGACTTATATTGGATTTAAAATGGTTAAGCAGTGATTTTCTAAAAGGTTAAATGTTATAATTTAATAGATGGGTTGAGTGTAGTATGAAAGTTTGATTTAACTAAATAATGGGAATTTAGGAAAAAATGGAATTATAAGATTAACTTGGTAATTAATATAATTGATGTATGAATTGGATAAATATAAAAGAAAATATTAAGTTATTTGTAAAATAAAGTTAAGCAACTTACAGTGTATTTTGAATTTAGGTAATTAGTTTAAAATGTTAAATAAATGGATAGTTAAATGGAAATTTTGGAATTTAACTTAACTTGGAAATGTGAAATTTGGTTTGAAATTAAAGGTTAAGTTAAGAAATTAAAAATGGAATTTAAGTTATATAAATAAAATGGAAATTAAGTTATATTTGGAAAATAGTAATAAAATTTTAAATGTTAAGTAATTTGTTAAAATGTGAAGAATAGGAAATTGTACACTTGAATTTATTAAGTGAATTATTGAAAATTTGATTTCATTTATAGGAAATTTACTTTATAAAAATCATAAGTTAAAGGTATTTTAATGAACATTTTTGAGTGTTAAAATATGATTTTTATAATGTTTAAAGGGTTAAAATCAAAGTTTATTTATGGTTGAAATTTCAATATTTGAAGCGTTTAACTGAATAAATGAACTCAGAAAAGGCTAAATTTTAGGGAATTGAATATTTCATTTGAAGGAATAATGACTTCACTTTTTAATGGTTTAAATGAATGATTTTAATTCGGAATTATAAATCATTTTGAAATTTATAACCACGGGTACACTGCTTTGTGTGTCACGTGATTTCCTTGTGATTGTTTGATGCACACCTTTGATTTTAAGAGTGTGGCTAGAGGTGAGCAGTTACTGCAGCTCTACCCTACCCTAGTCATAATAACATTGTTATTTGCATTGTTTGCTTTAACATGGATATTTCTAGGATAGTGTTTATTACTACTTAATTGATGGTTTGACTGATCCTTAAAGGATGGGCGATCCCAAGCATCCTTTAAGTTATTGTGCATTGCTATTACAGTTCACTTGAGTTGGTTTACATTGTATAAGTATGTATGTCCTGACTCGAGTGTTTGTGTTTTACTTTACGCTCGGGTCAGCCTGAGAATCACAGCTTTGGATTCACCTTCTGAAGCTAGAGTTTTGCTGGAGCTCATCTGTCTATCTATTCGTCTACTTCTTCCAGTTAACTCCTATTCGGTATTTGTCTCTGTATTGTTGTTTATGTGTCCTGACTTCTATTATATCTATTTTAATATGAGATTTTGTATATGTTTTGAGAGTATGTACATAGTAGCTTCATGAACTACCATGGTATTTTATTTCCGCTGCGAGTATTCTGATATTTCTGTATCTGTGATTCTGTGAATGATTTTATTTGCTCCAAATTTTATAACAATCTGTTATTTTGAATTATTCAAGTCTGACGTGTGTGGATTATTGTCGATTTGAATGGTCCAAAATAGTGGGTTGTTACAATTTCAGAGGCAACAAGTTCACCCAATTGATTTCCAAGGCTACAATCACACCTTTTCTAACTTGATTGATTTCCAAGGCCACAATCACACCTTTGAAATTCAAATTTTTGAAATAAACTGCCACTATGTCGGCATGGGTATCATGGGGATGTCGACATGCCTATGTAATTTTTGGTATTTTGATTTTCTTTGAAAATAACTTCTATCTTGTATTAAAACTATTTTAAACTTTATAAATATACTTAACTATAGTTAAAATACATAAGTAAATATAGAGAACAATATTTTGGTATATATAAAATTTTACTACAGTTTTATATTTAAATTTAAGTATAAATAATAAAATTTAAATAAATATATTATAATTAAAAGATAGTTTAAAAACCAAAGATAATTTGATTTTGAAAATAAAGATTATTTTTAAGGCTAAAAATATTTAAAACCAGGATAGATGTTTTTGATCTTTTTTAAAAGGAAGATTTTGAAATCATTTTGAAAACAAGACATAATTTTGTAAAATCATTTGAATAAAAGGTTAGCGGATACAAAACAATGTTCCACTAGATTTTTTTGTTAGGTTTCATCTTACTTAGGGTTCCTTCCTTCTAACAGGCTCGAAGTGGATTCCATTCCACGAATAAATTAGATTTTAAGATGGCAGTGCTTTTCTAGGAGTTTTAACAAAATTCCTGATTAGATTACTTATTATTGAAATCTTAAGCTCTTGATAATCTTGATACTCATGAGTCTTCAATCTTGATATCTTGAATCTCTATACTGTACATTCTTCATTCTTGGTACCTGCATGATTAAATCCTACATATACATATATATCTAAACTATAATGTTAGTATTTATATTTTATAATCTTATTCTAAGGTTGTTGTCATCAAAACCATCATCTCAAGGACTAACAATCTTCCCCTTTTTGATGATGACAACCTTTGTTTATAATTATTACTTCTATCCTAATAACTCCCCCTAAAACTAATAACTCCTCCTAAAACTAATAACTCCCCCTTAATCTATGCCCAACTATTCTGTAACGACCCAGAATTTTTAGAAATTAAAATTTGAATATTTAATTAATTTTAAATATTAATAAGAGAAATTTATTAGTCAAATAAATTTTTATTTTGAATTATTGAATTTAATTGGATTATTAAATCGATAATTTAATACGTTAAATTATGGAAATAATTGAAAATATAGTTAAATATGATTGAAAATGATTTGGGAAATTTTATTTTATCATGTTGAAGTTAGAATGATATTTTAGAACTTTTAAAATCGAATTAAGAGTTAATTTGTGAAAATTGAATATTTTAATATTTAAATCGACTAGTGAAAATAGTCAATTTTTGAACAGTCTCAGAATTGAACGAAACCAGTTCCATTGGATCCGTAATAGTTAGTTATTACCGGATTTCAAATTTCGTGTCAATCGGAGCTATCGTTTGAGCGTGGCAGCTCGAAACGCATCGATTTATTTTTAATTTTAATTTGGCGAGCTAAAATAGCCATTTTTCAAAAAGTCTCGGATTTCGACGAAACCAGTTTCATCGGATCCATAATGTGATATTATTGTAAGGTTTCAAATTTCAAGTCAATTGGATTTACCGTTTGTCCGGTACAAATTAAAACGCCTAGAAAATCGCTTAAATCGGTTTAATTCAAATTGAGCGTTTACAGCCATAACTCGCACATACTTCCGAATTAGCTTCCGAAACCTGTTCCATTGTGTCCGGAACGCGGGGTAAACCCTAGAAACGCTGGTTACGGCGCGTAAATCGGAGTTCGGAATTTCCGGATGAATAGTGTTCGATTTTCTTCTATAAATATACCCACAACCTTCATAAATTAAAAAAAAAATATACTAAAACCTAACCCTAGCCGACACCCCCATAAACAAAGGCCAGATTTTTCCCACCTTCCTCCCTCAATCACTCACAATCCATCGACAATTAGGCGAAGTGTTCAACTGCAAGGTTGTAGAGGATGGAGAGGGCTTCAGATCCATACGGAGTTGATCGTGTTTGGAGCATCAGAGGGGGAGAAATAGGGGGCCGACCGTGCCAGTTCACGCACGCATTTCGAAGAGCTAGACAAGGCCGATCTTGCTCTCCTTGGGGCCGAAGGTGGAGGAGGGGGTGAGCTTCGAGTTGCAACTCCCTGATCGAGTTCTAGGTGTATGGAGTGATCGATAAATTTAACCCTAGTTTCTAAGTATGGGTTCATATTGGTCGGCTTGGTTATTGGGTGGTAACGTGAGTAGGGAAGAAAGGAAACACGGCCAGGATGCAGGGAGGGAGAGATCCAAGGGTGAGGATGTGTGTATGTTGAAATTAATTAAAATTATGTTGTAATTATTAAGTTAAATCGTGTTTAAACTTCAAAAATCAATATCTTTTTCATACGAGGTCGAAAAATTACGAAACCAGTTGCGTTGGAATCGTATGGACGAGCACTACGCGATGGAGTTGGTTTGGAGTCGTTTGGAGTTAGTGAGAATTTTGGGTAAAATTAAACGTCCGTTTAATTTTATTCGAAATAAATCGCTAAAACGGAAATAAAACCAAGGTGAGAATTTCTCACTCAATCGAATCAGTTTCGATTTTATTTTAAATAGTTAGATTTAAAATATTTGAATGCATGTTTGAATGTTGATTGATATCTATTGTATTGTTAAAATAGACATTATACGCCGTTAGTAAGCGGATGTTATTTAATAAAAACATATACCGCGAATATTTCATAAACAGTGAAATTGGTATTATATATAATATCAATATATATATATATTGGCATATGTATATATTGCAGTTGATTGATTCCCCGCATTTTTTAGCGGATGAGACCCTATTACGCCGTTATTAAGCGGATAATATTTAATAAGAACATATACCGCGATAATTTCGTACTGGAGCGAAATTGGTATTGTGCTAATGTTTTTGGATGCAGGAAAACAGGTTGGAGGGATCCAACTGGATTCCTCAACAGTTTTTATTTAATTTCAGATATTTTGATATTTGATTGATTATCATATCGATATATGATATCGTTGTTGTCGTGATTGACTATTTGATGTGTAGCATCATTGGACCAAATTTTGGGATTTTAAAATGATTTTAAAGTGATTTTAGAAAGTATACGTTTTATAAAATAATTTTGGAATTGATCCATTTCAAATAAATAAACGTTATAATTTTTAAAGTTATAAAAATTATGATTTTGAGAAATACGGTTAAAGATTGATTTTTGAAAATACGGGTTAATGATGTTATAAAATAGTTTAAACTGGGATTTTTAAATTTATTATAAAAAGTTTAAAAATAGGATTTATAAAAATTTAATTATTTTATAAATCAAAAGGATGAAATTATAAAGGAGATTAAAGACGTTTTAAAAAAATAATATAAATTGAATTATATTAAGAGATTTATAAATGGATATTTATAAATTGAAATATTGAAATTATAAAACGAGTTTTTATAAGTGTTTGAATGAAGTGAAAATGGATTTCAAAAATGAATGAAATTTATAGAATTATAAATGGTGAAGTTACAAGTGCAATTTATAAATAGTAAGATTTATAAATTTTGTGAAATTATTAAAGAATATATTTGGATAAATAATTGAATCTTATAAGTTATAAGATTTATAATTATGAAGTTCAAAGGAACGATTTTTGTAAAGTAATCGTTTTATAAGCATTTGACTTATAATATGAACTTTTAGTTTATAATTAAGTTATAAACTGGAATAGGTTAATAAAGGAATTTATAAAAAGGAAGTTTTTATAAATAAATAGAAATGGAATTTATAAACGTTGTTTTATAAATTCACAAATGACTTATTTTGATAAGAAAATTGTTGAAACCTATTAAAGGAGTTATATTCACGTTTTTGAATAGTGAATAATCCTTTGAAATAAAATGAATAAAAGGATGAAATTTGTTAACAAAGAATATTCACGTTTTTGAATAGTGAATAATACGTTAAAGAAATTGTTTTGAATGTGATATTTGAAATAGAATTAAAACGATCTAATGATGTTTTAATTGTGTTGAGATTCGAAACCATAGATTTCAACATTCATTGTTGAAATAGACGTTTTCGAGAAATAAAAGGGAATAGTGGACTATAACACTGTTGTTATAGTAAATGATTTCCGAAAGGAAATGTTTTGTATAGTATTGGGATTTATATATCTATTTAAACTTCGAATCCCTATACTAGTCATTTTGGGTTGTCGTAACGATGTTTTACATAACATTCGTTTTGGCCCAAATAAATACGTTGAAGAGAATGGTTTCCTTAATGGAATGAAATATATACTTAATTTCGATTGAAGTATATTGAATATTTTCCAAGTGTTGAAAATAAATAAAAAATGTGAATTACTTATGAATAAATAAGTATGGAAATGTTTTCCAATATGAAGTGAATAATTAGGATTTATCTTTTTGAAGATAAATTGAAATGGATAATTGAAATCATATATGCATGGATATTGTGAAATATAAATTCACTATGGAATTTATAAAAGAAAGTGGAATTTGTCTAAAAATAAATATTGATTTATTTTTGAGATATTGAATTATATATCTTGTAAAGATATTTTGGAAAATAAATAATTTGGAAAATTATTTGGAAACTGGTGATGTGTGCATATCCAGTGATAGTTCAATAACCGACTATCAATATTTCCCTTTGAATGGGTAATTGATGTGATTTGTTGAATGTGAATGCTACACTTATTTTTGAATAAGCGCTCACTATTCGGGTTAACCGGGAAAGGACCATGGGGTCATATAACCCATTCCGAATATGTGATACGTCGTTGTGAATTGCATTTGAAGATCGGTGTTGAAGACCCGGTATTTGCGAGAGCGATAGGATGACCTGTCGATTTACTCTGCACCGAGTAGCTACGGTATAGAGTTCTCCATATGTGATGGTGAATCCGATCAGGATTGTGAATATCCGGATTGCAAGGACTTCTTTGTAAGTGCCTTCGGTTTTGTTCGATCCCGGAACAGACTTGTATGGATTGTGTGTCTGACATTACAAGTTGAGATATAAAGCCGATTTCTTTCAAATATATTTCTGTGGTGGCGGAGAATTTATTCTTTTAGCTTAACACCCTTCTCTGAGGCGTACGAGCTCAGAGGTTATATAGTTGAAGTTATCAGCGATATATTCCCAATTTGGTAATGTGACATGCTGAGTGTTGCTGAAATGATCATTGTGTTGATTATTGTGATAGGATCGTTTATTTGATCGTCTATCTTGGTGATCATTGTGTTGATCATTTGTTGACCCAAAGCATGGCTTTTGTATAAAGTATGTTTTTGTGGACGTGACTTCATCGAGCCTCACACCCCGGAAATGGTCAAAACAGGAAAGATGCGGCAAGGTTATGAGGGGTAGCACCCTTTAGGGTATGTACATTTCCTTCTGGATAGAGGTGGTATCATGGTATGGAGCCCAGATATTTAACCTATGTGGTTACTACGAATTTATTACTTTATGGTTGTTGGTTTTCGGGATCCCGTGAGAAAGGTCGTTTACGATAGGGGAATGGCGTGCTCGTGTCAGTAGTTACCCAGTTAGGGGTAACCCGGCCTTGTGTTGGCAGAGTTCCGGTTTGGTTCTCGGGGATGTCTTTCCAGAGGCATTCTCATGTGGCAATGGGAAGTTCCTTGGCCTGACCATTTGTTGGAAATCCAATTCCCAATACGAAACTTGTACGGTATTAGTTGTAGGACCTGCCATTCACTTATGGTGGTCACCACTGTTTGGATGGTAGCTATAGTAGGCATACGATAATGGTCGTATGTTGGCTAAGATTTATATTCTACTTTCGAAATGAATTTTTCCTACACTACGCACTAATAATAATATCAAATGTCTTTTTAAATGCGTATCAAGCATCTTTGGCTATCATAAGGAGAAATCTCCTCCGATTCTGCGTTTGCATTGTGTGTGTGTGCGGGAGGCCTTATGGTAGTCTCATTTTTAAAAAAACATTGCGAATTGAAATAAAAATATTCCTCTATTTTGATTTTTAAAGATAAATAAACTGTTTTGAGTTCTCACACCAGTCTTGTTAAGCTTTGGGCTATGTGATGGGGGGTTCTCGCTTCGCGGTTAGGTGGCGAACGGGAGACTCTTACTCCCACACATCCTCTTTTAGGGGGTTGGTTAGGTGTAACCTGAGACAGTCGAGAGGCTGACCGTAAAAGCAAGGTTTGGGGTACCAGTGTAAGCCACGGTGGGGCTGGGATGGTTGAAAAGCCTACCGGTTGTGACTGTTGTCGACGGTTGAAAAGCCTAGATCGTTACAGTTGGTATCAGAGCTTATGGTTAAGCGACAACCATGGTTCTGTTGGGTATTACTCGTTAGAGATAGAGTCAGCAGTACTCTAGAATGAATTTGAGTGTAATAATAGCTATGAGAGCGTATTTGTTAGTGAATATATAAAATTGTTTTATATTGTGATGATTGGTTTATTGAGTGGCATATGAACTTTCGTCAGCACGGTATGTACAACTATGCCGAAGGGGTTTCTAAACACTTGAATAGAACAATTCGACATAGTATTGTTTTAAATTGGGTAAATGAAATAATTTTACTTGAGTATATTTAATATATTAAAGAAATAATTTTCAGAATTATTAAAGAGTATATAAGTTGATTGTTTAGTTGTTTGAATAATCTAAATTGAAGAATAATTGTATAAGTAATTGAATTGAATTGAATGAATGGATTGAATATTAATCAATTAAATGTGAATAATTGATATGGAATAATGAATATAAGTGTTAATTCATTTAAAATCTAATGTTATTAGAAAGTTGAATAATTGAATGAAAATCAATTAAATTAAACCAATTGTAAGCAAAGGAATTTGGTTGTAATTAATATACATTGGTTGTTACTTGATTGTTAGTTGATTGTATATAATTCATTAAGAATTAATGAAATTGAAAGCTAAAGTAATTGGAATTCAATTAGAAGTTAAGTGAATCTTAAATGAATTGAATTTGATTTGGAAGTGAACCAACTTGAATATGAATTAGTGAATATAAACTAATTGAAAATGAATGCTAGTAAATCCAATGTTAATGAATCTAATGTGATTAAATTGAAAACCAATTCATTAATATTAATGAGAATATGAATGAATATTTGTTGGTTATGGATGTTAGTTGGATGCTAGTTGGTTGATGTTTGCATTTGTTGTTTTACTACATTTGCTATGTTAGCATATATAGTTATTACGTTGCTATATGTTGTATATTGATATTATTGTCTATATGCATGATTCTCATGTTGTTTGTTGAGTGTTTAGTAGGTGCGGATCGCGTTTGCTTCGCATTTGGAGCTCGCTTTTGCGCTATATTAACCGTATATGCTTGCTAATAAAAGTATAAGGTACATATCTCGGATTAAATATCGCACTTTTACATTTTTTCCCTGCAGGATGCCTCATTACTTGATGAGATGTATATTTGTGATATGTATACTGTCATTTTTTTTTCGGATCGAGCCGCGCAAAGGAGACTATGGCGAATTTTTCCGAAAATTTAAAGCGTTAGAAAAATTTGAGAAAATTGGAAAGTTTTGAAAACTTTAACTTTGATTTTGAATTGAAAGTTAAACAATAGTAGTTGTTTTTGAAAAGATAACTAAGTATGATTTGGAAAACTTAGTAAGTTATTGTAAGAAGTTTAACTATGAATTATGGAAAATTAATAGATTCTGTAACTTTTCTTACTTATAATTTCGAGGACGAAATTCTTTTAAGTGGGGAAGATTGTAACGACCCAGAATTTTTAGAAATTAAAATTTAAATATTTAATTAATTTTAAATATTAATAAGAGAAATTTATAAGTCAAATAAATTTTTATTTCGAATTATTGAATTTAATTGGATTATTAAATCGATAATTTAATACGTTAAATTATGGAAATAATTGAAAATATAGTTAAATATGATTGAAAATGATTTGGGAAATTTTATTTTATCATGTTGAAGTTAGAATGATATTTTATAACTTTTAAAATCGAATTAAGAGTTAATTTGTGAAAATTGAATATTTTAATATTTAAATCGACTAGTGAAAATAGTCAATTTTTGAACAGTCTCAGAATTGAACGAAACCAGTTCCATTGGATCCGTAATAGTTAGTTATTACCGGATTTCAAATTTCGTGTCAATCGGAGCTATCGTTTGAGCGTGGCAGCTCGAAACGCATCGATTTATTTTTAATTTTAATTTGGCGAGCTAAAATAGCCATTTTTCAAAAAGTCTCGGATTTCGACGAAACCAGTTTCATCGGATCCATAATGTGATATTATTGTAAGGTTTCAAATTTCAAGTCAATTGGATTTACCGTTTGTCCGATACAAATTAAAACGCCTAGAAAATCGCTTAAATCGGTTTAATTCAAATTGAGCGTTTACAGCCATAACTCGCACATACTTCCGAATTAGCTTCCGAAACCTGTTCCATTGTGTCCGGAACGCGGGGTAAACCCTAGAAACGCTGGTTACGGCGCGTAAATCGGAGTTCGGAATTTCCGGATGAATAGTGTTCGATTTTCTTCTATAAATATACCCACAACCTTCATAAATTAAAAAATATATATACTAAAACCTAACCCTAGCCGCCACCCCCATAAACAAAGGCCAGATTTTTCTCACCTTCCTCCCTCAATCACTCACAATCCATCGACAATTAGGCGAAGTGTTCAACTGCAAGGTTGTAGAGGATGGAGAGGGCTTCAGATCCATACGGAGTTGATCGTGTTTGGAGCATCGGAGGGGGAGAAATAGGGGGCCGACCGTGCCAGTTCACGCACGCATTTCGAAGAGCTAGACAAGGCCGAGCTTGCTCTCCTTGGGGCCGAAGGTGGAGGAGGGGGTGAGCTTCGAGTTGCAACTCCCTAAATGAGTTCTAGGTGTATGGAGTGATCGATAAATTTAACCCTAGTTTCTAAGTATGGGTTCATATTGGTCGGCTTGGTTACTGGGTGGTAACGTGAGTAGGGAAGAAAGGAAACACGGCCAGGATGCAGGGAGGGAGAGATCCAAGGGTGAGGATGTGTGTATGTTGAAATTAATTAAAATTATGTTGTAATTATTAAGTTAAATCGTGTTTAAACTTCAAAAATCAATATCTTTTTCATACGAGGTCGAAAAATTACGAAACCAGTTGCGTTGGAATCGTATGGACGAGCACTACGCGATGGAGTTGGTTTGGAGTCGTTTGGAGTTAGTGAGAATTTTGGGTAAAATTAAACGTCCGTTTAATTTTATTCGAAATAAATCGCTAAAACAGAAATAAAACCAAGGTGAGAATTTCTCACTCAATCGAATCAGTTTCGATTTTATTTTAAATAGTTAGATTTAAAATATTTGAATGCATGTTTGAATGTTGATTGATATCTATTGTATTGTTAAAATAGACATTATACGCCGTTAGTAAGCGGATGTTATTTAATAAAAACATATACCGCGAATATTTCATAAACAGTGAAATTGGTATTATATATAATATCAATATATATATATTGGCATATGTATATATTGCAGTTGATTGATTCCCCGCATTTTTTAGCGGATGAGACCCTATTACGCCGTTATTAAGCGGATAATATTTAATAAGAACATATACCGCGATAATTTCGTACTGGAGCGAAATTGGTATTGTGCTAATGTTTTGGATGCAGGAAAACAGGTTGGAGGGATCCAACTGGATTCCTCAACAGTTTTTATTTAATTTCAGATATTTTGATATTTGATTGATTATCATATCGATATATGATATCGTTGTTGTCGTGATTGACTATTTGACGTGTAGCATCATTGGACCAAATTTTGGGATTTTAAAATGATTTTAAAGTGATTTTAGAAAGTATACGTTTTATAAAATAATTTTGGAATTGATCCATTTCAAATAAATAAACGTTATAATTTTTAAAGTTATAAAAATTATGATTTTGAGAAATACGGTTAAAGATTGATTTTTGAAAATACGGGTTAATGATGTTATAAAATAGTTTAAACTGGGATTTTTAAATTTATTATAAAAAGTTTAAAAATAGGACTTATAAAAATTTAATTATTTTATAAATCAAAAGGATGAAATTATAAAGGAGATTAAAGACGTTTTAAAAGAATAATATAAATTGAATTATATTAAGAGATTTATAAATGGATATTTATAAATTGAAATATTGAAATTATAAAACGAGTTTTTATAAGTGTTTGAATGAAGTGAAAATGGATTTCAGAAATGAATGAAATTTATAGAATTATAAATGGTGAAGTTATAAGTGAAATTTATAAATAGTAAGATTTATAAATTTTATGAAATTATTAAAGAATATATTTGGATAAATAATTGAATCTTATAAGTTATAAGATTTATAATTATGAAGTTCAAAGGAACGATTTTTGTAAAGTAATCGTTTTATAAGCATTTGACTTAAAATATGAACTTTTAGTTTATAATTAAGTTATAAACTGGAATAGGTTAATAAAGGAATTTATAAAAAGGAAGTTTTTATAAATAAATAGAAATGGAATTTATAAACGTTGTTTTATAAATTCACAAATGACTTATTTTGATAAGAAAATTGTTGAAACCTATTAAAGGAGTTATATTCACGTTTTTGAATAGTGAATAATCCTTTGAAATAAAATGAATAAAAGGATGAAATTTGTTAACAAAGAATATTCACGTTTTTGAATAGTGAATAATATGTTAAAGAAATTGTTTTGAATGTAATATTTGAAATAGAATTAAAACGATCTAACGATGTTTTAAATGTGTTGAGATTCGAAACCATAGATTTCAACATTCATTGTTGAAATAGACGTTTTCGAGAAATAAAAGGGAATAGTGGACTATAACACTGTTGTTATAGTAAATGATTTCCGAAAGGAAATGTTTTGTATAGTATTGGAATTTATATATCTATTTAAACTTTGAATCCCTATACTAGTGATTTTGGGTTGTCGTAACGATGTTTTACGTAACATTCGTTTTGGCCCAAATAAATATGTTGAAGAGAATGATTTCCTTAATAGAATGAAATATATACTTAATTTCGATTGAAGTATATTGAATATTTTCCAAGTGTTGAAAATAAATAAAAATTGTGAATTACTTATGAATAAATAAGTATGGAAATGTTTTCCAATATGAAGTGAATAATTAGGATTTATCTTTTTGAAGATAAATTGAAATGGATAATTGAAATCATATATGCATGGATATTGTGAAATATAAATTCACTATGGAATTTATAAAAGAAAGTGGAATTTGTCTAAAAATAAATATTGATTTATTTTTGAGATATTGAATTATATATCTTGTAAAGATATTTTGGAAAATAAATAATTTGGAAAATTATTTGGAAACTGGTGATGTGTGCATATCCAGTGATAGTTCAATAACCGACTATCAATATTTCCCTTTGAATGGGTAATTGATGTGATTTGTTGAATGTGAATGCTACACTTATTTTTGAATAAGCGCTCACTATTCGGGTTAACCGGGAAAGGACCATGGGGTCGTATAACCCATTCCGAATATGTGATACGTCGTTGTGAATTGCATTTGAAGATCGGTGTTGAAGACCCGGTATTTGCGAGAGCGATAGGATGACCTGTCGATTTACTCTGCACCGAGTAGCTACGGTATAGAGTTCTCCATATGTGATGGTGAATCCGATCAGGATTGTGAATATCCGGATTGCAAGGACTTCTTTGTAAGTGCCTTCGGTTTTGTTCGATCCCGGAACAGACTTGTATGGATTGTGTGTCTGACATTACAAGTTGAGATATAAAGCCGATTTCTTTCAAATATATTTCTGTGGTGGCGGAGAATTTATTCTTTTAGCTTAACACCCTTCTCTGAGACGTACGAGCTCAGAGGTTATATAGTTGAAGTTATCAGCGATATATTCCCAATTTGGTAATGTGACATGCTGAGTGTTGCTGAAATGATCATTGTGTTGATTATTGTGATAGGATCGTTTATTTGATCGTCTATCTTGGTGATCATTGTGTTGATCATTTGTTGACCCAAAGCATGGCTTTTGTATAAAGTATGTTTTTGTGGACGTGACTTCGTCGAGCCTCACACCCCGGAAATGGTCAAAACAGGAAAGATGCGGCAAGGTTATGAGGGGTAGCACCCTTTAGGGTATGTACATTTCCTTCTGGATAGAGGTGGTATCATGGTATGGAGCCCAGATATTTAACCTATGTGGTTACTACGAATTTATTACTTTGTGGTTGTTGGTTTTCGGGATCCCGTGAGAAAGGTCGTTTACGATCGGGGAATGGCGTGCTCGTGTCAGTAGTTACCCAGTTAGGGGTAACCCGGCCTTGTGTTGGCAGAGTTCCGGTTTGGTTCTCGGGGATGTCTTTCCAGAGGCATTCTCATGTGGCAATGGGAAGTTCCTTGGCCTGACCATTTGTTGGAAATCCAATTCCCAATACGAAACTTGTACGGTATTAGTTGTAGGACCTGCCATTCACTTATGGTGGTCACCACTGTTTGGATGGTAGCTATAGTAGGCATACGATAATGGTCGTATGTTGGCTAAGATTTATATTCTACTTTCGAAATGAATTTTTCCTACACTACGCACTAATAATAATATCAAATGTCTTTTTAAATGCATATCAAGCATCTTTGGCTATCATAAGGAGAAATCTCCTCCGATTCTGCGTTTGCATTGTGTGTGTGTGCGGGAGGCCTTATGGTAGTCTCATTTTTAAAAAAACATTGCGAATTGAAATAAAAATATTCCTCTATTTTGATTTTTAAAGATAAATAAACTGTTTTGAGTTCTCACACCAGTCCCACGACTGACTTGGAGTTTATTGTTTTCCTTCCTAAACTCTGGGTGCCCACCAATTTTCACACGGGCAGTCAAGAGTTAGATTTATCAGGATATTCTGGAGTTTCTGGAGGCAAGCTGGATGGCATGGCGTATTACTTATATAGTATTTCTTTTTCCGCTGCACTATTTGTTGTTGTTGTTGTATACTCTGATGATATGATGTAATGAAATGTAATGTAATAACTGATATAGTTCTTTGTTTAAAGATTATTCATTTATTATTATATGTTGTTCCGCTGCGAATTGTGAGATTCTGATGTTGTTCTGTTGTTTTTCTATTCCGTTCTGTTTTTTCTATCTCTTCTCTATTTTCTCTTTTCTATTCTATTTTCTAATTTTCTGTTTTCTTTTCCCTATCTAAATTTTCTTTCTTCTTTCTTTTTCCTTTTCTTTTCTTTTTCTTAAACCCATAACTACTCGGTTTTTCGGCAACGAAAATCCGTATACGTTACATATCCTATTTTATATTTCTCCCACTTTGTCATCAACAAAAACCATCCTAAAACTATACAACTCCCCCTTAACTAATACTAGAATAAAGTATTGTAAATGGAATGTGAAAGACATTAACATAATTATATTATAATTATTCAATACATAAATATGTATAGGTATATCTCAGACAATCCAATCAACACATACATCAAATCTAATCATGTCAAAAAAAATCAAACAAATCAAAGGTCAAACAAATCAATCAAGCCAAACAAGTCAATCAACTCAAACAAGTCAATCAAGTCAAACAAGTCAAACAAGACAATTAAGTCAATAAAAACATACCAAACAAATCAAAAACGAATAATCCTAAACTATAAGACAATACTACAAAATCCTCCTAAATAAAATACATTCGTTATGTAAACATGTATGCAATATGTAGTTTGTAATGCAGTATGAAATGTATGACATATGCAATGTAGCATGAGATAATATGCAAAATGAAGTGCAACTTGTTATGCAAATGATTATGATATTTCGTGCATTGTAATTTATGATGTAATATGCAATGAAATGTGATATGAAATAGGATGATATGTAATACGAAACAAAATGATAATGAAGTAAAAATAATAATAATAATAATAATACGCAGAATGATATGATGATATACATACTACGGTAAGAGATATCCAGACTATAAGATAAACATGAGTGATAAATAATATCGAATTGACAAGCATATATATGTGTGTGTATGTATATGTATATGTACGTATGTGTACATATATCAAACAATTTATTATAACCCGCTTCAACCAAACAAGGGTAATACACACCAATTACTAAGCTTAGGTTAAGAAAACTAATGAATGAGACTAAAAGAGTAGTAAAGACAAGAGTTTAAAGGTAATTAATGATATTAAAACTATAACATATTCATGTAAGGTAGTAATCAAACTTAATATCAAAATCAAATGCTAAGAAATATAGACTTAAACTATCTATGATCAAATATGGTTTTTATAAAAATTAATACCCTCCTTACTTAATTCGTTTAAAAATATATTTTTTAACTTAATTGTTTTTTTTAAGAATCCAGACTTTCATATTTATAAAATACTTAATTTATTAATTAAAACCTATGTATTACATTATTATTGATTAAAATATTTAGAAACATGTTTAAACACCTTTTAGTTTAAAAAAATATCATAACGAAATATGATATAATAGAAAAACTAAAATAAACATGTGTCATATTAAGGCTTCTTACATTAAAAAAATTTATTTAATTATTAAAAAATATTTAAGCATAAAATTAATTTTAAAATATTCTAATATAAATTAGAAAATAACTCTAAAAAGAATAGAGAAAAATACTTAATTTAAATATTATTTTTACATAGTTTAAAGTTTCAAATTAAAAACACAGCATTTACAGAATGATGTAGAAAGTTTTTGCAGTGTAACAACCCTATATTTTGTAATTATTTTATTGTATATTTTAATTATTTTAATGTAAAATTTTGGTTTAAAAAAAAACTTTTATTTTTACTTATTTGAAATGATTAAATTTATTATTTAAATATAATCTTGATTTTTATGAGTTATAATCCCAAACTTGTGTAAGTTGAAATATTCGCCTGAAATGCTGTTTTGGTCAAAATAGTCAAACTATGACTTTCAACTTAAAATTTTTAAAGTTTAAAATTTTAATTTTTTTTTCTTTTATTATGAAAGTACATAAAATTCTAAGAACACTACTTTTCGTTTCGTTGAAATTGGATGTAAATTGTGAAAGTTATACCCTTTACAATATTGTGCGTATATAGGGTTATTTAACAATGACTATTTTAAATTGTATAAATTACTTCTTCTTGGTTATATTTTATTTTATTATGTGATAATATGTTTTATTATGTATATTTTGACTTTTAAATATTTTTAAATGATAACAGAATTTTTCCAAAATTTACTGTATTTATTTCCTATTTTTAAAGGCTGTTTTCTAATTTTCTGTCATTTTCTTCATATAAATTATATTTAATATAAAAAAAATTTGTGAATGCACTTTTATTTTTTGTTATTTTGTTATTTTATTTGTTATAAATATTTTACAAGTCCATGAAGATTTTCTAAAGTTCATTTGGATTTTTTTTCTAATTTTAAAGCCTAGTCTACAATTTTAAGCCATTTTCTTATTTTAATTATATATAATTAAAATTTATTTATTTATTTTATGCACTCACTTTTATTTGCTGTTTTTTATTTTATTTTATTCATTTTACATGTATTTAAATTTAAGTAAATTTTTTCAAAGTGTATTGAAGTTATTTCTAATTCTTAAGTCTATTTTTTATTTTTCTGTGCTATTTTTCTTATTTAATCATATCTAATTAATATTTAATTTTTAATATTTTGTTTATCTGTTATATTTTCGAATTTTAACTGAGATTTTAATTATTTTCAGTTATTTGGATGTATATAAATATATATGAGAAATTTGAAAGGGTTAAGAGCTAAGAAACGGAAAAACGTTTTATCCGTTTCTTTTGCAGTTTCTTCTGTCATTAATACATCAATTCATCTTAGCCATTCCTTTTCCCATCCTTTGCAGCCGACTTCCTCTTGTCATTCACGAATTTTTGAAGCCCCAAAATCCTAAAAATCATGGCCTCCACCTTGAAGAAAAAAAATTAGGTAAATCCCTCTCTTCTTTCTACTTTTCTTACTTTTCTATGCAATTTTGCCTTGTTTCTCTTCTAAGTTTGGATCATCCTCTTCTCCATAGCCGCAGCCACAAACTCCTACATATCTTCCATGCCCCCAACACCATCTACTCCACCAACCATGACCATGGCCGAGCCATCTATGGTGGCCAAACCCTTCAAATTGCAACCTACATGCCTAAAAACAATGTTTTTGACCATTGTTGCCTCATTCCCTTCATCTCCACTTGTTGCCTTGCCTATATGATGTTAAACCTGACCTATATGATTTCATACCTGAGCCAAAGCATCATCATAGCCAAGCATAAGTATCCCTTAGGCCAAGCATTGAAGTGGTTGAAGCAAGGTCCAATCTATCTTGTTCATTTCGCTTTGTATTTCAAAATTGTTTCAATGTTATTTTATGTTGAATGTTTATATAGTGTCTGGTTTGTTTTGTTTTGGGTTGTTGATACAAAATCATATCTTGGCTATCTTTCAACTCAAATCAAAAGTCATGAAATTGTGCTTATCGTGCCTTTGGAGTCGTGCTTGTATGTTGTTTTGGTCTCTAGCTTTGAAAAAGGTGAGTCTTTCTCACTCTGACATATATACTTATGAAAAGTGGATTGATGACAAGTGTTTAGTAATGAAAAATGTTTATGCAAGTTAATGATGATCATATGATATGCTATGCCGTGTTATTACCATGTTATTACCATGTTAAAACTGTTAATTTTCACCTGACATCTGATACATGACTGTATATTGTGATATTGACATTGTTTATATTATTTCTGTATATGATCACACTCCAAGTTCCCTGTTAGGATAAAAATCATTATGGGCTGAAATGATAGGCCTGAGATATTTTATTTATTTATTTAAACTTGGGATTGCGGGTTTGAAATGATAGAACCCGGATTTTTACCTTTTAAACTGCGTATTGAAATAATACATATCCGTATCACTTGACCTAGGTTAGAAAACTATATACATACCCGTGGTTATTCTATAAAGTGCTTTGAATATTTTAAGTATTTTAAAAATATATAATTATGAAATTTGATTTAAATAGATTTTGAAAGGTTTTAAAATAAATGAATTATGATTTTTCTATGTGTTAAAAATGTAATTTATGAATGGATTAACTGGATTTTGAAATATAACTTATGTTTGAAATTTGGAATTTTGACTAAAAATGATATTTAAGTTACATGAATAATATGGACTTTAATTTTATTTGGAAAATGGTAAATATGATAAATTGATTTATATTTGAATTTAAGTGATTTATTAAAGAATTATCGATTTTCTATAAATTTAAGTGGTTGAATAAATGACTGTTGAAAATGTAAAATATAACTTGACTTGAAAATGTGAAATTTGAGTTTTAACTAAAGATGTTAAATTAATTAAATAAACTGGAAGTTTAGTTAAATTTGTGAAATGGTAATATAAATCAGAAACGTATAGGTTTTAATTTATGAAAGAAACGTATAGGTTGAAACGTATAGGTTTTAATTTATGAAAGAAACGTATAGGTTTTAATTTATGAAAGAAGCGTATAGGTTTTAATTTATGAAAGAAACGTATAGGTTTTAATTTATGAAAGAAACGTATAGGTTCTATTTAATGAAACAACGTATGGTGTTCTAATTAATGATAGGAACATGTAAATTCCTAATTAATGAAAGAAAGGTATAAGTTTTAATTAATGAAGGAAACGTATAAGTTTTTAATTAATGAAAGAAACGTGTAAAGTCCTAATTAATGAGAGAACATGAAAGTTTTAATTAATGCAAGAACATGTAAAGTTTTAATTAAGAAAGAAACATGTAAAGTTTTAAGTAGTGTGGTATTTATTTAATTGATAAATGTTCATTATTGTAATAGGAATATAAAATTTAAAACGTACATTTGACACGTAGGTTTTAATCAATGTAATGGTGTATTTTAAATTGATTAAAATGATAAATGTTACTTACTGTAATAATAAAATGTAAGTTGATAACGTACATTTGATAAGCAAGTTTTAATTTATGTGAATGGCATACTTCAAATGATTAAAATAATAAAGTTTCTTTATTGTAATAATAATGTAAGTTAATAAGGTGCTTTTAACTTAACATAAGAATTTCGGTTTAAATTGTATATTACAGTAAGAAAGTTTATTTAACTATAAGGCTATGATAAATTGACATGTTAAAATTTTAAGCTTATCAATACTTTGAATTATATACAATGTAAAGTGGAAAGTAGTACATTCCAAAAATGCTATGATTCCTTAAGGTAACATTTCCAAAATGCTATGATAATTTAAAGGAATATTTCAAGTTTAATAAATTTAAAGAAATATTCAATGATTTGAAAATTTGGGTTTTATTTGAATGATATAATATTGAATTTATTTTTGAAATGGAAATGATACAATTGTGATATTGTTTTGAAATGAGTATGATATTTTGGTCTTGAAAGTATAAATTATTTGAAATAAATATTTATGGGTTATAATAACGATTGGTTGTTAAAGAGACCGGGATCGGATATTGTCTTATAGCCGGACAATACCGAAAACCACTTTAACAACTGTGTACGCGGTGGAGATTCCAGAATGAAGTAGGATGGTGGCGACGTTCTCGAGGTATGTTACGTGGACCCAACTCCCGTGAGTTGGCATATATGACTAAAACAGGAGCTATACCGGGCTACATAAAGGGTCGCACCCTTTCATCGAGCATGCTCCATCGGAAACTATTCTATTACCGTTGTGATTCGATTCGGTGGCGCCACTTTGATTCGGGGGTATTGTTCGAGGTGGGCGGAAGCTGCTGGCTTGCCGTCACCACCGGCCCGGGAGTGCAAACGGTGTATCCACCCTGGCATTTCCTTACGTGCCGTGTCATATCCTTATATCGAGCCCACTACGATTTTGGTTTTAAAGATCCGACCGCGTTAAGGTCACCATCCCCTTAACGCTATTTTCTATATGATTATACTTTACTGATTAGACACTGCCGTATATAGCGTATATTACTACATAGTAAATAGTTTAACGGATCCTTAGAGGATGGGCGGTCCCAAGCATCCTTTAAGTTACTGATGCATTTTGTTACTGTTCACTTGAGTTGATTTACAGTTTATAAGTATTTATGTCCTGACTCGAGAGTTTTGTATTTTGCTTTACGCTCGGGTCAGATTGATTGAGTTAGCATTCAAGATTCACCTTCGGCGTTGGAGCTTTCCTTGAAGATCCAGCCATCTATTTTGTTTCAGTATCCAGTGGTTCAGTGATGTATCTGATTTGTACCTGATGTATCCTGTTACTCTTCTGTTGTATCTTATTTAACTCTGATGTATCTTATATTTTATATAGTAGCTTCATGTACTACTATCTCTTTTTCTTCCGCTGCATTTTTATATACTCTGTGTCTGTGATCTGTGATTTTTATTTACTGTATATTCTGAGATTTGCCAAATTTTTATTTGCAACGCGGTATTTTGAGCAATCCAATTCCGGCATGAGTGTCTACCTATACACTTATAATGGATGCGAATGGTTGAAAATACCTGGTTGTTATAGTTGGTATCAGAGCTTTGGTAGCTCTAGGCAAAACTCAACATATGGAGTGAATGTATTTACAGAATCACTTTCATTCGAGTTTGAATCTCTCCCTTTTGACTCGATTCCTTTGAATTTTGGAACATTCCGTACGGTTCCAAAATCCATTCGTATCCCTCACTATTCATCTTCTTTTGACTCTGGAGCATTCCATAACTCCGCTTCGAATGATCTTTTTAGTGAGTCAGCAGTCACGCCAATTTCAAATTGAATTGAAAAAAAGGGGGAAAGCTCCTTTGCAGTTAGCATCGATTCACCAGAGATTCTTATCTATCCTTGGTTTAGATGCTAATATCTTTTGTTATTTCAAACTCTAACTCTTGAGATCGAATGTAGATTTACCCCAGAAAATCCACTTCGATCTTAGTCACGGTTGACCCGATTAAGGTTGCCCGTGATTTATTTTAGCTTATTCACCTCCCTACTCTGTATTTAATCATCTTGTCTTTTGTTTCCAACATATTTTCAAACATTTTGAATTGTATTTTTCAATCTATATTTTTTTTTATTGTGTTGTTGGAGTTGTTGATGTTGATTTGGGTTTCTGATCGATTCGTCTGATCAACGCTATCGATAGGATTTCTAAAACACTTTGACAGAACAAACTGACACGATATTATTTTAAATTTTGTTTTGGTTAATGAAATAAAATTTTGATATATATATTTATGGAACTTAATAAAATGATTCAAATTGATAATTTGAAATGATAATACTTGATTTATCATTTATTGTTCTATAAATGAATTTATAAATAATTGTTTATAAATTTATATGGGAACTTAAATGAATTTAGAAAAAGAAATTTGAGAATTTAATTTCCGATGGTTCCAAACCTTTTGTTTAAAAGTTTAAAGGGATATAATATTTAAAATATTTTCAAATAGAAATTTGTTTCCAAAGAATTTTAAGTTTAAAATTAGTACTCTTCTCTTTATCGCTGGAAAATAACTTCGGTGATGACTGCAGCATCATCGACGTTCATTTTCGAGTTTCGAAGTGAAGAGACTGTTATGTATTCTTGCAACAGCTTTGTTTTGGGAAATTAAATTGATTTGAATTTCTAAAATATGACTTAATTTATAATATATATAGATATATGATTGAAATTTGATTTGACATATTATATATATATATTATTACTTATCTCTAAATGGTTTGAAGAAATCGGAAATTTAATTCTTAAATTTTATTTTTAACAATAATTTCAATTATAAAAAGAAAATCAAAAAATTTGGATAAATGATTAAACTTGAGATAATTGAATTGGAAAGTTTTATTTGTATGACACAATTTCATTCCAATATAACTTACTTTAATTTCAGAAGTTAACAATGTAATTGGGTAATATACAATATAAAAAGATTTTATAAATAAAATTTGAGTGGTTATAATAAATGTTATACACTTAAATTTTAATTATAAAACGATTAACAGAGGTAAATATAATAAAGGGTAATTGAATAACTTATAACAAAATAATATTAAAAGAACTAAGAATAAAAGAAAGCAGTTATATTAAGTGTAAGTATGTTTAACATAAGTGATAAATATAGTGAGGAATAAATTTAGTTTTATTTAGGAATAAAGAAGAATTAAATTTATTAAATACATTGTGAGTGTAATAAATGATTATTTTTCAAACCCATGGTTTTGAAATTTGTTAATTTATGATGATTGGATAATAAGATAATGAAATTTGAGATAGTTAAGATTTATTTAACTTGTGTAAAGATTTGTCCTCTATTTAAGTTGAAATTTCTATGCTTTCAAATCTATTTCCTTATTTTGTTTTCCAAACTATTTTTTTTGTTATCCTCCTCCTCCTTATCTTGCTATAGATTGGTATAGGAATCTTTCTATAATCTTTGATAGATCTTTGGTAATCATTTTGAATCCACCTTTTTCGTGCCTGTGTTCTTAATTTTGGAGAATCTTGGAAAGATCAGCTCCACCTTGTAAAACTTACCTATAACGATAGCCAGCATGTATAATTTCATTCTCCTTGTCATCTTGTCCTAACCTTATTTCACTCTATCTTTCTTTCTCATACCTCATTCCTTTTCGGGGACGAAAAGTTTTGAGTGGGGGAGAGTGTAACAACCCTATATTTTGTAATTATTTTATTGTATATTTTAATTATTTTAATGTAAAATTTTGGTTTAAAAAAATCTTTTATTTTTACTTATTTGAAATGATTAAATTTATTATTTAAATATAATCTTGATTTTTATGAGTTATAATCCCAAACTTGTGTAAGTTGAAATATTTGCCTGAAATGCTGATTTTGGTCAAAATAGTCAAACTATGACTTTCAACTTAAAATTTTAAAAGTTTAAAATTTTAATTTTTTTTCTTTTATTATGAAAGTACATAAAATTCTAAGAACACTACTTTTCGTTTCGTTGAAATTGGATGTAAATTGTGAAAGTTATACCCTTTACAATATTGTGCGTATATAGGGTTATTTAACAATGACTATTTTAAATTGTATAAATTACTTCTTCTTGGTTATATTTTATTTTATTATGTGATAATATGTTTTATTATGTATATTTTGACTTTTAAATATTTTTAAATGATAACAGAATTTTTCCAAAATTTACTGTATTTATTTCCTATTTTTAAAGGCTGTTTTCTAATTTTCTGTCATTTTCTTCATATAAATTATATTTAATATAAAAAAAATTTGTGAATGCACTTTTATTTTTTTGTTATTTTGTTATTTTATTTGTTATAAATATTTTACAAGTCCATGAAGATTTTCTAAAGTTCATTTGGATTTTTTTTCTAATTTTAAAGCCTAGTCTACAATTTTAAGCCATTTTCTTATTTTAATTATATATAATTAAAATTTATTTATTTATTTTATGCACTCACTTTTATTTGCTGTTTTTTATTTTATTTTATTCATTTTACATGTATTTAAATTTAAGTAAATTTTTTCAAAGTGTATTGAAGTTATTTCTAATTCTTAAGTCTATTTTTTATTTTTCTGTGCTATTTTTCTTATTTAATCATATCTAATTAATATTTAATTTTTAATATTTTGTTTATCTGTTATATTTTCGAATTTTAACTGAGATTTTAATTATTTTCAGTTATTTGGATGTATATAAATATATATGAGAAATTTGAAAGGGTTAAGAGCTAAGAAACGGAAAAACGTTTTATCCGTTTCTTTTGCAGTTTCTTCTGTCATTAATACATCAATTCATCTTAGCCATTCCTTTCCCCATCCTTTGCAGCCGACTTCCTCTTGTCATTCACGAATTTTTGAAGCCCCAAAATCCTAAAAATCATGGCCTCCACCTTGAAGAAAAAAAATTAGGTAAATCCCTCTCTTCTTTCTACTTTTCTTACTTTTCTATGCAATTTTGCCTTGTTTCTCTTCTAAGTTTGGATCATCCTCTTCTCCATAGCCGCAGCCACAAACTCCTACATCTCTTCCATGCCCCCAACACCATCTACTCCACCAACCATGACCATGGCCGAGCCATCTATGGTGGCCAAACCCTTCAAATTGCAACCTACATGCCTAAAAACAATGTTTTTGACCATTGTTGCCTCATTCCCTTCATCTCCACTTGTTGCCTTGCCTATATGATGTTAAACCTGACCTATATGATTTCATACCTGAGCCAAAGCATCATCATAGCCAAGCATAAGTATCCCTTCGGCCAAGCATTGAAGTGGTTGAAGCAAGGTCCAATCTATCTTGTTCATTTCGCTTTGTATTTCAAAATTGTTTCAATGTTATTTTATGTTGAATGTTTATATAGTGTCTGGTTTGTTTTGTTTTGGGTTGTTGATACAAAATCATATCTTGGCTATCTTTCAACTCAAATCAAAAGTCATGAAATTGTGCTTATCGTGCCTTTGGAGTCGTGCTTGTATGTTGTTTTGGTCTCTAGCTTTGAAAAAGGTGAGTCTTTCTCACTCTGACATATATACTTATGAAAAGTGGATTGATGACAAGTGTTTAGTAATGAAAAATGTTTATGCAAGTTAATGATGATCATATGATATGCTATGCCGTGTTATTACCATGTTATTACCATGTTAAAACTGTTAATTTTCACCTGACATCTGATACATGACTGTATATTGTGATATTGACATTGTTTATATTATTTCTGTATATGATCACACTGCAAGTTCCCTGTTAGGATAAAAATCATTATGGGCTGAAATGATAGGCCTGAGTTATTTTATTTATTTATTTAAACTTGGGATTGCGGGTTTGAAATGATAGAACCCGGATTTTTACCTTTTAAACTGCGGATTGAAATGGTACATATCCGTATCACTTGACCTAGGTTAGAAAACTATATACAGACTCGTGGTTATTCTATAAAGTGCTTTGAATATTTTAAGTATTTTAAAAATATAAAATTATGAAATTTGATTTAAATAGATTTTGAAAGGTTTTAAAATAAATAAATTATGATTTTTCTATGTGTTAAAAATGTAATTTATGAATGGATTAACTGGATTTTGAAATATAACTTATGTTTGAAATTTGGAATTTTGACTAAAAATGATATTTAAGTTACATGAATAAAATGGACTTTAATTTTATTTGGAAAATGTAAATATGATAAATTGATTTATATTTGAATTTAAGTGATTTATTAAAGAATTATCGATTTTCTATAAATTTAGTGGTTGAATAAATGACTGTTGAAAATGAAATTTTAAAATATAACTTGACTTGAAAATGTGAAATTTGAGTTTTAACTAAAGATGTTAAATTAATTAAATAAACTGGAAGTTTAGTTAAATTTGTGAAATGGTAATATAAATCAGAAACGTATAGGTTTTAATTTATGAAAGAAACGTATAGGTTGAAACGTATAGGTTTTAATTTATGAAAGAAACGTATAGGTTTTAATTTATGAAAGAAACGTATAGGTTTTAATTTATGAAAGAAACGTATAGGTTCTACTTAATGAAAGAACGTATGGTGTTCTAATTAATGATAGGAACATGTAAATTCCTAATTAATGAAAGAAAGGTATAAGTTTTAATTAATGAAAGAAACGTATAAGTTTTTAATTAATGAAAGAAACGTGTAAAGTCCTAATTAATGAGAGAACATGAAAGTTTTAATTAATGCAAGAACATGTAAAGTTTTAATTAAGAAAGAAACATGTAAAGTTTTAAGTAGTGTGGTATTGATTTAATTAATAAATGTTCATTATTGTAATAGGAATATAAAATTTAAAACGTACATTTGACACGTAGGTTTTAATCAATGTAATGGTGTATTTTAAATTGATTAAAATGATAAATGTTACTTACTGTAATAATAAAATGTAAGTTGATAACGTACATTTGATAAGCAAGTTTTAATTTATGTGAATGGCATACTTCAAATGATTAAAATAATAAAGTTTCTTTATTGTAATAATAATGTAAGTTAATAAGGTGCTTTTAACTTAACATAAGAATTTCGGTTTAAATTGTATATTACAGTAAGAAAGTTTATTTAACTATAAGGCTATGATAAATTGACATGTTAAAATTTTAAGGTTATCAATACTTTGAATTATATACAATGTAAAGTGGAAAGTAGTACATTCCAAAAATGCTATGATTCCTTAAGGTAACATTTCCAAAATGCTATGATAATTTAAAGGAATATTTCAAGTTTAATAAATTTAAAGAAATATTCAATGATTTGAAAATTTGGGTTTTATTTGAATGATATAATATTGAATTTATTTTTGAAATGGAAGTGATACAATTGTGATATTGTTTTGAAATGAGTATGATATTTTGGTCTTGAAAGTATAAATTATTTGAAATAAATATCCATGGGTTATAATAACGATTGGTTGTTAAAGAGACCGGGATCGGATATTGTCTTATAGCCGGACAATACCGAAAACCACTTTAACAACTGTGTACGTGGTAAAGATTCCAGAATGAAGTAGGATGGTGGCGACGTTCTCGAGGTATGTTACGTGGACCCAACTCCCGTGAGTTGGCATATATGACTAAAACAGGAGCTATACCGGGCTACACAAAGGGTCGCACCCTTTCATCGAGCATGCTCCATCGGAAACTATTATATTACTATTGTGATTCGATTCGGTGGCGCCACTTTGATTCGGGGGTATTGTTCGAGGTGGGCGAAAGCTGCTGGCTTGCCGTCACCACCGGTCCGGGAGTGCAAACGGTGTATCCACCCTGGCATTTCCTTGCGTGCCGTGTCATATCCTTATATCGAGCCCACTACGATTTTGGTTTTAAAGATCCGACCGCGTTAAGGTTCACCATCCCCTTAACGCTATTTTCTATATGATTATACTTTACTGATTAGACACTGCCGTATATAGCGTATATTACTACATAGTAAATAGTTTAACGGATCCTTAGAGGATGGGCGGTCCCAAGCATCCTTTAAGTTACTGATGCATTTTGTTACTGTTCACTTGAGTTGATTTACAGTTTATAAGTATTTATGTCCTGACTCGAGGGTTTTGTATTTTGCTTTACGCTCGGGTCAGATTGATTGAGTTAGCATTCAAGATTCACCTTCGGCGTTGGAGCTTTCCTTGAAGATCCAGCCATCTATTTTGTTTCAGTATCCAGTGGTTCAGTGATGTATCTGATTTGTACCTGATGTATCATGTTACTCTTCTGTTGTATCTTATTTAACTCTGATGTATCTTATATTTTATATAGTAGCTTCATGAACTACTATCTCTTTTTCTTCCGCTGCATTTTTATATACTCTGTGTCTTTGATCTGTGATTTTTATTTACTGTATATTCTGAGATTTGCCAAATTTTTATTTGCAACGCGGTATTTTGAGCAATCCAATTCCGGCATGAGTGTCTACCTATACACTTATAATGGATGCGAATGGTTGAAAATACCTGGTTGTTACATGCAGTAAAATATATTCAAAACATTTTAAACAGAAACTGTAGCATTTACCAAATACTGTGAAATGTTTCTAAAACACTACAGTGTTTCATAGCACAGAGATGCTATAAAATCGAATTTGCAGCACTTAAGAAACGTTTCAGAAGAAAAGACATCATTTCAGATGTACTATCTATTGTTCCAGGCCTGATTTTAACATGATTTTGCACTAATTTTACAACTAGATATTAACATGTAAATAATTGATTTTTTACCCAATTTTTTATAGTATTTAATTAACATAAAAAAATAATGAGAAAACACGTGTAAAGACACTTGACATTATGCATGTAAAAATGCTTTTCTACTTAATATAGTTGTAATAAATTAGTAGTAAGATTTTATTTGAAAGAAAACACATTTTAAAAAACTTTTAAAAAATTTGGACTGGTATATTGAAATTTATACTACGATGTGTCGATGTATGGACCTAAATATCAAAACTTATAAAAGAGATGAATTTGTATACCTAACTAAATGCATAAATATATATTTCTAAATGCAATAATAAAGATGAAATAATAGTAAAGTATTCCAATTTTTGCACTCCATCTTTCTAACTTTGTTGTTCTTCCATTTTCGTCAACCATACATTTATATCTTTCAGAATTTAATGACGAAATCTGTTCTATTACGATGGGCTCGTTTTTCTAATCAGCGTAGTATATTCATTTGCTGAATTTGAAGACCGTATGAGAAAAATGCAGATGATTTAGTAAATTGACTAACTTAGCGCCAAAACTTTGAATTTGAATTTTGAATGAATGGACACTTCAACCACTATAAATAGGCTCAACAGTCACCACTTTTCATAAAAAATTCTCTTCTTCTTCTTCTTCCCGTTTTTCTATTTACCATCAAACTTCTAGAAGGCATATCTCCTTCGTTTCTTAACGGAATCGGATGAAATCAGCGAAAAATCGAAGAGGAAGGTAAGGGCTACGATCCAGTAAAAGTTTGGTGATGAATTTGGACAGTATTGTGGTGCAATGGGCTGAATCAGTAAGAGAAATGTAGAAAATCTCGTACACAGTTTTTCAGTTTTGGATAGCCAACTTCAAACTGTCATATCTCACTCAATTTTGATGAGAATTTGATGATCCATCCATCAAAACGACCGTGAGAACAAGAAATACAATCTGAAAAAGGAGTGGGAACAAAATAGTTAAAATTTTGGATGCAATTTGAAGAATACCATTGACAGTTTTGCTTTCTTTCTCTCTTTTTCACCAAAACTTCATTTGACCATAACTTGGTCATTTCTTGATGGATTCGCACGAAACCGGTGATATTGTGAAGTAGATGGAGAGAAGTACAGTATCATATCAAGTTGTAGATGAGAATCAAAAGGTTTGTATTGATCTGGTATCCATTTCATTGTCAATTGCCATTATATACCCATTTGTTCTTCTTGATTGATGAATGGTTATCTGGTATCTTTTAACCAATAGTCATTAGACATAATTCTTCTCCCTACAAAACAACATAACCTTTTAAAGAATCGAGTGACTTTTCAAAATAACTAAATATAATTTTAAACAACAATATCATGATGATTCTGTGACATATTCATATGAAAATAGTGTAAATAATTTTATAAAAAAAATTGCCATTTTAAAAAATTTCAAATTTCAGATTATGAAAACTTTGAAAACCTTGCTCTGATACCAAATGTGAGAAATGCAGATTATGGATCTTAAGGCTAGGATAAACACTAGAGGGGGGTGAATAGTGTTTTAAGGAATTACTAAATCTTTTGAGTTTATGTTAATTTAAACACAAATGTATGCAATATTCAGACACAGATACGATCATAGAAACAAACACAGATGCAGAAATAAAGTAAAAGCAGTAAAGGAAAGAACACATTGGATTTTATGCTGGTTCAAAGTTACCCTATATCCAGTCCCGCACACAAGCACGGATTTTCTTTTAAAAAGCAATTGTACAATTACACCCTCTATTTCAAGGCTACGAGGTACACCCTCCAGATTCATAATCCTCTGGGTAGAGATACTTGATTTCAGGGGCAACAAGTTCACCCAATTGATTTCCTAGGCTACAATCACACCTTTTCTAACTTGATTGATTACCAAGGCCATAATCACACCTTTTCTTGCTTGATTGATTTCCAAGACTACAATCACACCTTTTCTCGCTAAATTGATTACAAAGAAGTCTATCACTCTGAATAGCACCGAGATCTTATTGAGATAGTGATAGAGAATCAAACTAGAAATGATCTAGTTAGATTCAATGTTGATTTCGGCAGAGTAATGATAAGAATATGTATAAAGAAATGTGGAAGAAGAAGAGGAGTGAAAAAACAGAAAATTATGAATGAAAATTCATTCAAAACCACCCTTATTTATAATAGAACAACAGCCATGTCCATTCGTGAAAGGATATGACGAATAGACACTTCCTTTTAAATTCAAATTTTTGAAATAAACTGCCACTATGTCGACATGGGTATCATGGGGATGTCGACATGCCTATGTAATTTTTGGTATTTTGATTTTCTTTGAAAATAACTTCTATCTTGTATTAAAACTATTTTAAACTTTATAAATATACTTAACTATAGTTAAAATACATAAGTAAATATAGAGAACAATATTTTGGTATATATAAAATTTTACTATAATTTTATATTTAAATTTAAGTATAAATAATAAAAGTTAAATAAATATATTATAATTAAAAGATAGTTTAAAAACCAAAGATAATTTGATTCTGAAAATAAAGATTATTTTTAAGGCTAAAAATATTTAAAACCAGGATAGATGTTTTTGATCTTTTTTAAAAGGAAGATTTTGAAATCATTTTGAAAACAAGATATAATTTTGTAAAATCATTTGAATAAACGGTTAGCGGATACAAAACAATGTTCCACTAGATTTTTTGTAGGCTCCATCCTACATAGGGTTCCATCCCTTTAACAGGCTCAAAGTGGATTCCATTCCACGAATAAATTGGATTTTAAGATGCCAGTGCCTTTCTAGGAGTTTTAACAAAATTCCTAATTAGATTACTTATTATTGAAATCTTGAGCTCTTGATAATCTTGATACTCATGAGTCTTCAATCTTGATATCTTGAATCTCTATATTGTACAATCTTCATTCTTGGTACATGCATGGTCAAATCCTGCATATACATATATATCTAAACTATAATGTTAGTACTTATATTTTATAATCTTATTCTAAGGTTGTTGTCATCAAAACCATCATCTCAAAGACTAACAGAAATTTTCTTAAGGGGGGAATCTGCAACGACCCCAGTTTTGAGTTAAATTTGAATTGGTAATTTATTTAAATTTTTGGGAATAAATTTGAATTAAATTAGTAATTAATATAATTTTTGTATTAAATTGTGAATTTTTTTGATTTTTCCAAATAAAACAAGATATTTGTTTATTTATTATATATGTATATAAATTGATTTTTAAATAGAATTTGGATTTGAGATTCAAAATGAATATTGAAAATAAATTGAAATTTGGATTTGAAATTCAAATATAAAAGTGTTGAAATATAAATCGGATTTAAAACTGTATTTTAAAATTAATAAGAATTTGTTTTCTAATTTAAATATACATATAATTTGAAAATTTTATTTCGAATTAAATACAAATGATTTTCAAAACAATTGTTTAAAGCTAAAATTCTATAATATACATATGTGTGTTGTTATATATGTATTTTAAGTTGACTTTAAATTGGATTTTTCAATTTAATTTGAATTTGAATTTGGATTTAAATTGGAATTCAAAAAAGTTAGATATTTTAAAAATGTTTTGGATTTTAAAATATATGAATAAGATTTTATTTTGTATATAATTGGTTTTATAATATTTTCTTTAAAGTAATTTATATATATACACACACGCATTTAGATAAGAATTAGTAAATTAAGTAAAAGCTTTTATTAACATTTAAAAATAAATGTAAATTACTTAAATGACAAGTGTTAATACATTGAGACACCTTATTAATAAGTGTTAACTAATTAATAATATTATATGACAAATGTTAAGATTTTGCACCAGTGTCATTTTTAATTTTGTTTTCTTTTATTTTTAAATTAATCATTTTAGCCTATTTAAAACATATCCTTTCTTCTCTTCAATTTCTTTTTCTATCTTCCTCAAAGTTCAAACTAAGAAACTTCAGCCTGTAAATTTTCAAAACAAATTTCTCAAAATCAAATTTTCAAATCAAATTCTATCAACCTGTAATTCATTTTCAACTTCAAAAGAAAATCAAAAATCAAAAATCTGAAAGTCATCCTCCTCAAACGAGAAATCAATTCAAAAGCCTGCAAACCATTTTCAAGTTTCAAATCAATAACCTGTAAACATCATCTTCAAAATCAAAACAACTCAAAGCCTGTTTCTTTTTTTCAAACCTGAGATAAACAAGCCTGCATTTCTTCAATCTGTGATATATCATGCAAGTTCAAAACCAAGGCAGTTTTATCTTTGTCCAAATCCGAGTCATCTCCAACAAGTTTTCAAAATCCAGTAGCAAGCATGCAGTTTTTAAATCAAAAGAAAAGAAGCAATTCAAGTTCATTTTCAAATTCCAGACTTAAACTTAAAGCCAGCGCTCTGTTCTTCATTTGAACAGGTGAGTAACTTCATTTTTTTTTTCAAAAGCTTAAGTATGGATATCTGTTGCAAGATAATTTCTGGAAATAAAGTATGTATTGTGTGGATGTATATGATTGAATTTTCTATGTATATGTGAATGTATAGATATATGCTTGTTGTTGTATCTGTTGTTGCCTGTACTTAGTTTTAAAAGCTAAGATTTTGATCAAAATCCAATTCCTCTTAAACCAATCCCTATTAGGACATAAATTTCAAACAAAACTTTTTTTTTGATCATAGAGTAGGTTTAAAAAATTAAGTTAAAATAAATTGGAAATTGCTCTACAAACCAAAATGAACAGGGAAGCTTAAGTTTTGTGTAAATTTCAAACATACTAATTTATTGTTTCAGGCTTATAATCTGAAACCATACCCAAAATCATGATTTTTGGAAGTGAAGCCATAATTTTTAGACTGGGTTTAAATGTGCATTTCGGGTTTGATCCGATATTGTGTTTTGGGTGTTTTCTGGTGATCTACTTTCTCGGGAAGGTCGGAGTTTTCTCTGGTAGTGCAAGGATTATCGGAGATGGTGGGAAAAATATCAAATGTGTGTACAGGTGATCGTGGTGGCAACGGCGATCGTATTAAGTTTGTAACCCTAGTTTTGACTAGGTCGGGTATTTTGATTGGCACGACTCCTCTAGTGGATCGAGTTCCATAGAACTCGGGGAATTTAAAGAGGGAATGTTGGCAAGGTCGTGGCGGAAGCTCTGATGTTTCGGTGATCAGACGCGTGAGGACGAGGTAGTTCCAGGTTTTTGTTTTTGGTTTCAGGATGGGGTTTGAATGCCCGAATTCGATTTCAAGCTTGTTCTGATGATTCGGAGGATCGGGAGGACTGAGGTGGGTGGTGACGTCTTGCTGGAGGCCTTGGCGATGACCAGAGGTGGTCGGAGCCACCGTCCATATGCACGGTGCATTCTTATATCTGGTAAAGCCTAGGATTATAGAAGATGGGGTACTCGAGTTTATCTCGAGTCATTTCATGTGTTGCTCGAAGATTTGAGGGATTTGGCTCGGGGATTTGAGTACGGGGGCTCGGGTCATATGTTTTGTACAGGTTTTAAACCTGTCAGGTTTTCAAATTTTAAAATGAATTTAAAAATTGAAAGCAAGATTTTAAATAGAGTTTTAAATCAAATTTTTAAGTATGGGTTCAAATTAAATTTGTATCCTAGTTTTGATATAAATAAAGTTTTATAAAATCAAAATGTTTAAACAAGTTAAAGGTTTAAAGTATATTTGTAAATGAATTACTTTTCCAATAAAATGTTTAAAACTTTATTTATATAAAATTCTTTTATAAAAGTTTTCTTTAAAATTTGAATGGGAAGTTATATAAATTTGTCTAACTTAAATTTGCAAGTTAAATGATTAAGTTATTTTTAAACCTTGATTTTAAAATACAATTAAGTAAATTAGTTTAAACCTTTTGTGACCCCCCACCTCTATACCCACGCTAGCCAAGAACACTACGGTGTAGTGCTGTCAACTAGAACGGAGAATAAGGTTGTTGAGGAGCGACCCTCCATGTAATTTCTTATCACACGGTGGCTATAAATAATCTTCGGAAACAAACATAGAAATAAGCATAACACAAATCAGTCACAGAAATCCATATCACAAAGGCGGAAGAAGATATGAATATATATAACTAACACATGAAAGTGTACATCAGAGTAGTGGTCAAAAAGATCCACAATAATACAAAAGAATAGCAATACGTGCTATACAAAAGAATACAACTATGAGTCTATATCTCAAGTGTATACATCAAAAACTGCTAATCTAAATAGTTAGCCAAAAGTCAGAGTAGCAAATCCCGGGAAGAAGTCAAGCAGAAGCACCTGTAACATCTCGGCCTGACCAGAAAATAATAAACGGATCAGTCTAGCTATAAATATCAGATGACATGATATAAAATAAAAGATATGGCATAAACATAAAATATCCATACTGACATACTACTATAAGTATGCAAATGATGATCAACAGAAGATCAATCAATAAAGATAAATCAATATCACAAGAATCTTCTCAAAGATCCAAAGAGGGCATCATACCCTAAACCTGTACTCGTAACAAGTCAATGACATAAATTCCAGAAATCAACACAAGAAATCCAAAAATCACAGAAAAAGGGAAAGAGGCCTATCACATGACGGTCCGAAGACCATGGGGAGCTACTCCATATGGGTGAGTCGGAATCACCCAGATGAGGTCTAGGCTGACCAAAAGCAAAAAGGTATGTGTGAGTGGAATCACACAAATGGTGTCTAGCCTAACCTCGCAACAAAAAGGTATGTGTGAGTGGAATCACACAAATGGTGTCTAGACTAACCTTGTGGACAAAGAGATATGTGTGAGTCGGAATCACACCTACGAGGTCTAGTCTAACCTTGCAAACAAAGAGACATTGCACAATTGCTAGTCTAAATCATAAAATGATCGTCATGACCAACGAGAAGTGTCAATTACAATAAGCTGGTAAATATATGAGCTTAGCTTCATGTCCCATAACCACTAGCTTAACTAAAATATTTACGAACAAATTGTAGATCTCCACTAGAAAATTGTCACAAGAGATTCAATCGAACAAGTCCAAGAATTAACCGACAAAGTAAACGCAAGTGTTCCATACCACTTGTTTTTACTAAGCCGTTTAATTCAATCTCTCATACGAGTGAGGTAAAGGTTTGTATATACTAGTAGATTGGAAAACGGTTTAAGAAAAGAGCTTTGTTATTGAAAATAGGGTTGAAATCATTTTGTTGAAAGAGTTTTGGTATTTACTACTAGTATTGAAACCTTTGTATATTTTAAAGTGACAAATCACAAAGATGATTGTAGAACAATCGATCATCAAAATTCACATACGAAGACGTGAATAAATTCCAAAGAAATCGATAAAGAATCCATCGAAATAGATATTCAAAAATCCATACAATCGACCGAGAAGCCCAAGATAGCTTGTCTCGAAGAATGGTCAACTCCGCATCTCAACAAAACAAGTTATGTTGAACATTTTTCAGATAAGATCCCTTACGGATGAGGGGTGGCAACCCCCCTAGGTGGGGGTGCGGGGGCAACGCCCCTGCTACGGGGTTCGACCTGCCCGGTCAGGTCGCGGGGGTCCAGGGGACAGCGCCCCCGGTGGGGTGCGGGGCAGCGCCCCGACCAAAACGGTAAGACCTAGTGAAGGCCTAAGGGAGGATAGGATCGAGCGACTTAAGGGGGTATGCGACCTAATGGAACAAAGGCCGAGCGACTTAACGGGGTACGCGACCTAATGGATCAAAGGCCGAGCGACTTAACGGGGTACGCGACCTAATGGATCAAAGGCCGAGCGACTTAACGGGGTACGCGACCTAATGGATCAAAGGCCGAGCGACTTAACGGGGTACGCGACCTAATGGATCAAAGTCCGAGCGACTTAACGGGGTACGCGACCTAATGGATCAAAGTCCGAGCGACTTAACGGGGTACGCGACTTAATGGAACAAAGGCCGAGCGACTTAACGGGGTACGCGGCCTAATGGATCAAAGTTCGAGCGACTTAACGGGGTACACGACTTAATGGAACAAAGGCCGAACAAGTTAAGGGGATTGCGTGACCTACGGCCTTGCGACCTACGGCCTAACGGCTTAAAGGCTTAAACCATGCGAACGACTCAAGGTCATACGACCTAAAGGGGAACGACCTAAGGTCACGCGACCTAACGTACCGATGCGACCTACGACCTAACGAGTTAACGGTTTATAAGGTCGAGCGACTTAAGAGGTTTAACACGCGAGCAACCTATCGTCCAACGACCTAACCACTATAACAAGGCCAAGCGACCTACGACTTAAAACCCAACGACCTAATTCCGAGGCGAACGACCTAACACGTGCAAACAGTTTTAAGGCTAGAAACGAGCTATTCTCTGAGTGACTTTTCAACGCGAACGACCTAACATAGGCAGAACGACCTAAGTGTAGTTTTTCACCAAAAACACTAAAAATTGGAGTTTTTCGCCAATCCAATCCAAACCAAATGCAAATGTACATGCTAAAGTGATGGGGAATCATTCCCAACAGTCCAATATAGTTATAGACTAGAATTGTGAGATAAAAATCTCACCTTTGCACCAAATTTATGAAGAAAAGCTTGAAAGCAATGGAGAAGTAATCACAAGCTTGAATCCAATATCTTCTTCTTGAATTTGGAATTGAATGTTGGATTTGCAAGAGAATTCGAGCTTGGAATATTAATTTCCCCTTCCACTCACCATTAATGCTAAAGCTTGGTTGTTAGGAAATTTATGAAGAGTGAGGAGAAGGAGAGAAGTGGGTTTGAGTTATAATGGCTAATCTAACCCAAAGTCCAAAGCGGAAAAAGTAAGTGAAATTCCACTAACTCCAAACCTATCAATGTTTATACCTAAAAAATTGTAAACGGCATTTCGAACTCAATGGAAGTGGTCCCGAGTCCTCGTTTGACCATTTGCAAAAAGTAGCTTTTCGGACCAATATCCGATTAATGACAAAATATTTAAATAAAATATTTAAATAAAAAATCGATAAATATGCGGGTTATTACACCTTTCCTTATATAAGTTTCTTTTACAAGTGATAAATGTTTCTTTACATTTGTTTAAGAAGTTTGTATAAATTTTAATAAGATAAATCATTTTTAAATCTTAATTAAAAATGGAATTTAAAAGTATATTTAAAGGTGTAAATTGTTTTAAATACACATGTTAATGATAATTAAGACATTAATAAAGAAAATGATTTATCTTAAAGATAATTAATGTTTTAATGATTAATTAAGTTAATAAGGTAATTAAGGAGTAATTAATTAAAAGATGGTTAATGAGTATAAACCATTAATCATGGATTATTAAATAATTAATTAATGTGATTAATTTGAATTAATTAATTAGATTAATTAATTAAGGATAATCATTGTGGAGTTTGTTAAGTATAATTATTTAATGTGATTTATAAAGTGTAATTACTTAGTGATGTAATTATTGGATAATTACTAGATGTAATTGATTAATTAATGAAAGTAGTTTTGGGTTTAATTACTTTATGTAATTAATAAGAAAGATAATTACTTAGTAATTAAGAATTAATTACTTAGTAATTAAGAATTAATTACTTAGTGTAATTAATTTAAGAACTAATTAATAAAATTTATTCAGAAGTTAATTAAATAATGTAATTAATTAAGGGTAGTTAATTACTGAATGAGATTAATCAAGGATTAATGAATGTGATTAATTAAAGATTAATTATTAAATATGATTAATTAAAAGAATAATTAATTGAATAAATAATTAAGGGATAATTACTTAAATGTAATCAAGATAGATTTGTTAAGGTAGATAATTAGAGATAATTAATTAATTAATTTGTAATTAATCAATGTTAAGTAAGCAGGATTAAGGTAATCCAAGTAATAGAAAATTTAATTAGTAATTAATTTAATTAGAGATTAATTAAATTAATTTATCAATCTTACTTATGGTTGTTTGAATTCTATTGATTGTTGAATTGTTTGATATCCCTGGTATGTTATGCTTTGTGCTATGAATTGTTTTGGTGTGATCTGTGATGAATGTAATTTATTTTCTAGTGATAAATTTACATTATTTATCTATGAATCTGTGAATGGAGATAAGCATTATTGGATTATACCGCTTATCGATATTGATGTGCTTGAATCTGTGATGATTGATGATGTTGCATTATTGTGTAAAACCCTTAGACTACACCATACACACACAAATATGGACGGTACGAGGAAATTGGTTAAGTCACAGATTTTTAAAATGGTTTTTAAAGATGAATTTCGAATTCAAATAGTTTGGGAATGGAATTGGTATAAATATGAAAAGCTTTTGAAAATTAGTTTTAAAGATAAAAGTTATTTTGAATAACTTGATAAAGTTTTGAAATTTAAATAGTTTGATTTGAATTGGAATTCAAGATTTGGAATTGAATTCTATGTTTGGAAATTATGGTTTAAAAAGGGTATACGAGTTATAAGTATGTTTATATGGGTTTTTAGCCGTTTTAAAAGTATTGTTTTGAAAATTTGAATTTAAACCAAGTTTGAGACTTGAAGGGCTTTAACTTGAGCTAATGTAATCGGATTTTTCCAAAACGAAAACTATTTATTTTCAAATAATAATAGCTTTCATATGAAGAAAGAATTTCCAATTTGTATTGGATGATTTCAAGTTTGAAATGAAATTGAAATAGTTTTGAAAGCTACGAATTGAATCTTTGATTTAAAGATTGGACGAGTTAATCCAATTTGAAAGGGAAAGTGTTTTGAAAGCCATGAATTAATCTTTGTGAAAGATGGTTGAACCTTGTTTTGAAACTAAAGAGGATCTTAAAGGTGTATCTTTTATATAAAAGAGTTGAAATATAATTGTTTCAAAAGCTATAAAAGAATCTTTTTGAAATATTTATGAACTTTGCTTTCAAACAAAAGAGGATCTCAAAGATATATCTTTTGTTTAAATATTGTAAATGAATCTTTGTGGAAGATTGGTAAACTTTTGAAATGAATCTTTTTGTCTAAGGATTTGAAAATGGTAATTTGTTTAAACCATTTAGGGAAAGGTTTTGGGCTTTAAGTTGTGACTTAACTAAAATCCCAATATCCATATGTTCTTAAATATTGCGTTCATTATTCGGTTTAGCCGGGAGAGGACCTTGTGCCATATAACCTATTCCGAATAATGATACGATGTTATGGATTGCATTTGAAGACCAATGGTGAAGACTGGGTATTTTCGAGAACGAAAGGATTGCCCGTCGAATGACTCTGCACTGAGTAGCTACGGATAGAGATCTCCATATGTGATGGGGAGTCCAATCGGGATTGTGAATGCCCAGATTGCAAGGGCTTCTTTGTAAAGTGCCTTCGGTTCTGTTCAAACCCGGAACGGACTTGTATGGATGTGTGTCCGACATTACACTTTGAGATGTAAAGCTGGTTTCTATCAAATACATTTCTGTTTAGTGGCGGAGAATTTATTCTCTTAACTTAACACCCTTCTCTGAGACGTACGAGCTCAGAGGTTATTTAGTTGATGGTTACTAGTGATACATTCCCAATTTGGTAACGTGGCATACGAAGTGCTGCTGATCATTTGTTGATCAAAGCATGGCTTTGTGAAAAGCGTAGCTTTATGGATGAGACTTCGTCGAGCCTCATAACCCGAAAATGGTCGAAACATGAATGTTGCGACAAGGTTTTCAGGGGTTGCGCCCCTAGGGTATGTCCATTTCCTTCTGGATTATAAGTGGTATCATGGTATGGTGCTCAGATACTTAAATTTGTGGTTGCTGCAAACTTATTGCTTTGTGGTTGTTGGTGTAGAGGTACCTCGGATAAAGGTTGGTAACGACCGGGGATGGCTTACTTGTAGATGTTACTTCTGGGCAGTGGTAACCCGGCCTTGTGTTGGTAGGGAACCTATTTGGTTCTTGGAGGCGTCCCTCCAGAGGCGTCCCATTTGTTAAGGAAGTTCCTTAGCCTGACCATTTGTTGGAAATCCAAAGAAACAATATGAGCCCTGTACGGTTTTAGTTCTATAACCTGCCATGGAATGCGGTGGTAACCTGCTATTGAACATAGTAGCTATAGTAGGCATACAATAATGGTTGTATGTTGGCTAAGATTAATATTATACTTTCGAAATGTTTTCCACTATGCACTAATAATAATATCAAATGGATTTCACGTATCAAGCATTTTTGACTGTCATAAGCAGAAATCTCCTCCAATTGTGTGCTTGCATTGTGTGTGTGGCGGGAGGCCTTATGGCAGTTTCATTTTCCAAAAAGCATTGCGGATTTCAATCTTAAATTATTTTGTTGTTTGTTTTTACTTAAAACTGATTTTGTTGCTCACACCAGTCCCATGACTGACCCCGAGTTTATTGTTCCCTTTCAAAACTCTGGGTGCCCACAATTTTCCACACGGGTAGCTTAGAGTCAGGTTTAGTAGATTATCTGGAACTAATTCAGTCTTTGGATTCTGATGACTGGCCTTGCTTAGTACAACTTGATTGGGAGTTCAAGCTATTTATGGATTGGTGCTTTGGAGATGGAGATTCGCTGATATTGGAGTTCCTTCTTTGGAGTTCCAGTTTATGTTATTATTCCGCTGTGATTTGTAGTATCATATATCTGATATGTGTTGGGTGGTTGTATCATGGTTGTATATCACTGGATATTGTATTCATTGGAGTTATGTGATATTCATTTCTTCCGCTATGTTGTTGCACTTAATGTATTATAAACTCCGGTAAGAATTGAATTTCAATGGTTGAATCTGCGGCATTTGAATACGGGTGTCGATTTTCGAACGCTGAAATTCGGGTCGTGACATGTGTGACAACCCGTCTTTCGTTCCACAAAAAGACGTATCATCAATAAGAAAGAAAGAGGTAGAAATAGAATAGATAGAAGAAAGAACTAGACAATATCAGAATCTCACAGTGGAAACGGAACAAAATATAATATATCACATAGATATTATACAGTTAATACATCAGAGTTACACAGATTACAACAACATTTCACATTAGACAGTTGTAAAGATCTGTCTAATCCATTACATTCCAATACAACAGGCAAAGACTTCAACACAGCAGAAATAAATAGATATAGCTACGTCTGGACTCCTACTCCATGCTATCCAATATTCGTCAAGCCAAACCTGATCACTTGGCTAGTCATAAAATTTTGAGTACCCAAGAGTTTAAAAACAGAAATAAACCCCGGGTCAGACATGGGTCTGGTGTGAGTAAACGGTTAAAGTTGCTTAACTTTTAAAATCATTTAAAAACAAAGGTATCACGTAAGACTTCCCACACATAAACATGGGTAAGTTTTTACCTTATGCTAACCGAAACATTTGATAGGAAGTCTAGTGATATTATAATAGGGTCTGGGGTTTTCAAATGAATATTCACATAGCTGAAATTATTACATGATTAAATTCCACCATACTAGCCACAAAGTGGGTTATACAATCAAAACCGTAAAGGCATGTAGGGATAATGAGTTTCCATCAATGGCAGGGCTACTGGGGTACCGTCCGTCACAGTACGTGGCCTAGATCACCGTACCTAGGATCCATCCTAAATCCCCTGTAACCCAAGGCCGGAACCATCCCTTATTGGATAGTCCCGAACAAGACAACCCCGCAGTTGGCTGCAGATCCAACTGCCCACTAAGCGGAATAAAAAGGGACCTCTAGACGGGGGAAAATCTCGTCCAACTTGAGCACAACTCACTTAACCTTGTTGCACCTTCCCTGTTTTAGCCATTCCCGGTTAATGAGGCTTGAGGCTACGATTACCTTTATAGAACACATCTATCTTAGAATCCTCATCGTCCACCTGACGATGTTTTGAAAGCATTCAATCCATACAAGTTCGTTTCGGGTTCGAACGAAACCAAAGGCATTATCTCGTTACACTCAATTTGGAATCACCCTCAGAGTTAACGACAATACCCCTTGCACTCTAAAACTCCATCTCGAACCTGAAAGCACTATCTCTGTTATACTCATATTGGAATCGCCCTCAGAGTTTTAACGACAAATAGTTCTTACACTTCAAGTCTTCAACTTGATCTTCACTTTGAATTCATGACCTAACGTTTAACTTGGATCGATGTGGTTTTCGGATAATCAAATTTGATACCCGATCCCGGTCTCATCGAAATCCAAATGTATCTTAAAGGGCAAGTTGTTTAAGCTTTAAACAATTCATTTCAATTCACTTCAATACTTTGAATTCACACAGCATTTAACACAGATAAATATCACACATTTATCACTGATATACCCAATATCACACCATAGAATATCACAGCATATCATTCAATAGATATCAACCAATCCAGACATTCTACTCAAACAATCATCCATAAACAGGAATTATTAATCCATGTTATAATTAATTTAATCAAATTAAATTAAATTAATTACTTAAGAATTAATCACCTAATCCTTCTTAATTCACCATTAATTAATTAATTACAAACAAATTAATTAATCACCACTTTAATTAATCTCTCCCTTAATTAATCATCCTTGATTAATTATCCTTTAATACTTTATCAATCAATTAATTAATCTCTAATCACGGATTAATTATCCTTTAACTATTAATTAATAAACCTTAATTATTAATTAATATCCCTTAATACAAATTAATTAATCCATAATTACTCTTATAATAAATTAATTAATCTTTAATTAACTAATTATCCTATAATAACTTCATTGATTAATTAACCTTAATTAATCAATCCTTTAATTACTTCATTAATTATATTAATTAATGATCCTTAATTACTTCATTAATTCATTATTGTAATTAATTAAGGATTAATGTAATTAATTAAGGATTAATGTAATTAATTATAGTTAATTAATTATTGAAAGTGATTAAAGGTTAATTACTGTATATTTAAGGATAATTAATTTGTGTAATTAATTAAGGTTAATTACTTAATGTAATTAGAGGATAATTAATCAAGGGTGATTAATTAAGATGGATAATTAGAGAGTGATTAATTAATTGATTTGTAATTAATTAATGGTTAAGTAAGAAAGATTTATGTGGTGAAAGTAACTAATTTAATTTATTTTAAATTAATTATAAATGGTGTGATTTATAGATCTTTGCTTATGGATGGCTGAATGATATTGAATGCCTTGAATTGTTTATCTCTGATATGAGATATGTGCCGATTTATGATATTGGGTGCTTTGGTTGAATTGTGATGATAATGTGGATTATCTATTTATGAGATTGTGAATTATCTATCTGTGTGAATATAGATAATATAATTGAATTGTTTTAACTTTAAAACAACTTGGACTTAAAAGATGGCGTTTTGGATTTCAATGAGACCGGGATCGGGTTTCCAGATTTGGATATCCAAAACCACATCGATCCAAATTAACGTTAGGTCGTGAATCTCAAGTGAAGATGAAAATTCATAATGCAAGGGTTATTGTCGTTAACTCTGAAGGTGATTCCAAAATGAGTGTAACGAGATAATGCCTTCGGTTTCGTTCAAACCCGGAACGAACTTGTATGGATTGAATGCTTTCAGAACATCGTCAGGTGGACGATGAGCATTCTAAGATAGATGTGTTCTATAAAGGTAATCGTAGCCTCAAGCCTCATCAATCGGGAATTTCTAAAAAAGGGAGATGCAGCAAGGCTAAGTGAGTCACGCTCAAGTAGGACAAGAGCTTCCCCAGTCTAGAAGTCCCTTTATATTCGACTGTGTGGGGCAGTTGATTGCAACAACTGTCGGGGTTGTCTTGTTCGGGACTATCCAGTAAGGGATGGTTCCGGTCTTGTGTTGCAGGGGATTTAGGATGGATCCTCGGTACGGTGATCTAGGCCACGTACTGTGATGGGAGGTACCCCAATAGCCCTTCCATTGATGGAAACTCATTCTTCCTACGTGCCTTTACGGTTTTGATTGTATTACCCATTTTGTAGCTAGTATGCTGGAATTTAATCATGTAACAATTTCAGCTATTTCTTATTTAGACCCTATTATAATATCATTGGATTTCCTATCAAATGTTTGGTTAGCGTAAGGTAAAAACTTACCCATGTTTATGTGTGGGGAGTCTTACGAGATACCTTTTGTTTTCAAAGGCTTTTCAAAGTTAAGCAACTTTAACCTGTTACTCACACCAGACCCATGTCTGACCTGGAGTTTATCTTCTATTTTTCTTAAACTCTTGGGTAATCAAATTTTTACGAGTAGCCAAAGGAATCAGGTTAGCTTTGACGAACTCTGGAGGAGAAATGGAGCAGAAGGCTTCAGTGTTTATAGATATATTATGATTCCGCTGTGTGATCTCTGAGTCATTTGTTTGAGTTGTATTTTGAGTTGTAATAACTAGACAGGTGTTTATAACTGTCTAGTATGTGATGTATAAGTTGTGTAACTCTGATAGATGTTGTATATTATGTAATACTTATGTGATTAATATAATTTATTCATTCGGCTGTTGAGATTCTGATGTTGTTTCTTTCTTTCTTCTCTATCATTTCTCTTTTCTATCTCTTTCTTTCTTAAAGATGAAGTATCTTTCTATGGAGAGAAAGGCGGGTCGTCACAGTTGACCGAGCACAGGAGAGGAGCTGGAGTCCGAGACGTATTACCCGTATTTGTTTGTTTCCACTGCTGTGATTGTTGAATTTCAAGCAAGTTGTGAGGCAGACTGTTATAACTGCCAGGCTGGTAATTGTTGTTTTGACTGTGTGTTACTCTGATGATGTATATATAAAACAGATATGTTTTCATTTTGTGTAAAGATCTGTTACTATCTATTATATTTTGTTCCGCTGCGATTGTGAGATTCTATTATTGTTTAGTTCCTTCTTTCTTCTATTTTCTTTCTTTTTCCTCAACAAGCTGTCTTTTCCGGCACTCGATCGTCGGCATATTATACTGTGGCGTATTTTGTATCGATTTTCGAGGGTTGGGAAGGACGGGTCATGACAGTAGGTATTAATTACATTAATGAAGTAATTAAAGGTTAATTATTGTAAATGGATAAGGATGATTAATTTGTGTAATTAATTAAAGGCTAATTACTTAATGATTAATCAAGAATGATTAATTAAGATGAATACTTAGAGGATGATTAATTGATTGATTTGTAATTAATTAAAGGTTAAGTAAGCAAGATTTATGTGATGAAAGTAATTAATTTAATTTAAATTAAATTAATTAGAGATGAAGTAATTAATTTAATTTAGTGTAAATTAATTATAAATGGTGTGATTAATAGATCTTTGCTTATGGATGGCTAAATGATATTGAATGCCTTGAATTGTTTACCTCTGATATGAGATATGTGCTGATTTATGATATTGGGTGTTTGGGTTGAATTATGATGATAATGTGGATTATCTATTTGTGAGATTGTGAATTATCTATCTGTGTGAATATAAATAATAGGATTGAATTGTTTTAACTTTAAAGCGACTTGGACTTAAAAGATGGCGTTATGGATTTCGATGAGACCGGGATCGGGTTTCCAGATTTGGATATCCGAAAACCACATCGATTAAATTAACGTTAGGTCGTGAATATCAAGTGAAGATGAAGATTCAGAGTGCAAGGGTTATTATCATTAACTCTGAGGGTGATTCCAAAATGAGTGTAACGAGATAATGCGTTCGGTTTCGCTCGAACCTGAAACGAACTTGTATGGATTGAATGGTTTCAGAACATCGTCAAGTGGACGATGAGCATTCTAAGATAGATGTGTTCTATAAAGGTAATCGTAGGTTCAAGCCTCATCAACCGGGAATTGCTAAAACAGGGGAGATGCAGCAAGGCTAAGTGAGTCGCGCCCATGTAGGACAAGAGCTTCCCATGTCTAGAAGTCCCTTTATATTCGGCTTTGTGGGGCAGTTGGTTGCAACAACTTTCAGGGTTGTCTTGTTTGAGACTATCCAGTAAGGGATGGTTCCGGCCTTGTGTTGCAGGGGATTTAGGATGGATCCTCGGTACGGTGATCTAGGCCACGTATTGTGATAGGCGGTACCCCAGTAGCATTGTCATTGATGGAAACTCATTCTTCCTATGTGCCCTTTACGTTTTTGATTGTATAACCCACTTTGTGGCTAGTAGCTGGAATTTAATGAATGTAACCATTTCGGCTATTTTATATTTACTTGAAAACCCTAGACCCTATTATGATATAACTGGATTTCCTATCAAACGTTTTGCTTATCGTAAGGTAAAAAAAAATTCGTGTTTATGTGCGGAGAGTCTTACAAGATACCTTTTGTTTTCAAAGGCTTTTCAAAGTTAAGCAACTTTAACCTGTTACTCACACCAGACCCATGTCTAACCCGAAGTTTATCTTCTGTTTTCTTAAACTCTTAGGTACTCAAATTTTTACGAGTAGCTAAGGGATTCGGGTCAGCTTTGACGAATTCTGGAGGAGCAATGGTGCAGGAGGCTTCATCGTTCGTAGATATATAGTTTTCCGCTGTGTTGGTTTCTCTGAGTTGTATTTGAGTTGTAATAACTAGACAGGCGTTTATAACTGTCTAGTATGTGTTGTATAAGCTGTGTAACTCTGTTAGATGTTGTATACTATGTAATACTTATATGATTAATATAATTTATTCGTTTCGCTGTTGAGATTATGATGTTGTTTCGTTCTTTCTTCTCTATCTTTCTCTTTTCTATCCCTTTCTTTCTTAATGATGATACGTCTTTCTGTGGAGAGAAGGGCTAGGTCGTCACAAATGTAACAACCCGCCTTTCATTCGATGGAAAGACGCATCATCAAGAAGAAAGAAAGGGATAGAAAAGAGAAAAGAAAGAACTAAACAACATCAGAATCTCACAGCAGAATGAATAAAGTATATTATATCACACAAGATATTACGTAGTATCATATACATCAGAGTTATACAACTAATACAACAGATTCCAGACAGTTATAAACACCTGTCTAGTTATTACAACTCAAGTATATCATAGAAAAACAGATACAACACTAGCCCATCAGAATCACTATATAACCACTAACGCTGAAGCATTCTGCTTCATATCTCCTCCAGAACTCGTCAAAGCTAACCTGAATCCCTTGGCTACTCGTAAAAATTTGAGTACCCAAGAGTTTAATAAAACAGAAAATAAACTCCGGGTCAGACAATGCCTACTTAACAGCATACATCTTCTTACACTAGACGGATGTGGGTTGATGATGTTCTTAATGGTATTGAAAACAGAGGTCGAGATCTTTTCTAAATGAAAAATGCTACATTTGGATGCCTTTGTGATGTTCTAGTTAATAGGTAAGGATTAGTTTGAACTCAAAAAATATACATTCCTAAAGCGATTGGAATGCTTTGTTACACGATAGGTCATGGAGCATCACAAAGATTGATAGGTGAAAATTTTAGTCGATCCATTAGTGCTGTTGGTTTATATATTTTTAAGATTTTGCACACTGTCTTGCTTTTGACCAAAGATAATTTTAAACTGGCACATTTCAATGAGTTTCCTGATGAAATTAAGTATGATACATGATACTATCTTTTTTTTCAAAATGCTACTGGAGCTATAAACGGAACACATGTTCCTAGGAGAGGTAGTAAAGAAGAATTACCATCATATATGGACGGAAATAAGTTTCCATAAGATATTCTTGCTGTTGTTAATTCTGATTAACATTTAGTTTCATAATGCCTACTTGGGAAGGCCCTGCCCAAGATAGTAGATTGTTAAATCGTGCTTTTGAAGAAGTTGAAATTTTCCACATCTGTCGCCTGGTTAGTATTACCTTGTAGACTTAGGAACAAACTTAGAAACAGTTATTTACCACCTTATTGTAATGAACGCTAACACATTTTCGATTTTCAACAAAACCATAATGTTTCAAAATCAAGTAATGAAATTTTCAATTTTTATCATTCTAATCTGCGCATGGTTGTTGAAAGAACATTTACTATTTCGAAAAAAGAACCGGTATTTTACGAGATATGTCAACATATAGTTTCGCTAAACAAGCACAGTTTGTCGTTGCAAACTGTGGTATCCATAATTTTGTTAGAAAAAACAACGGTACAGATCCTGATTTTGAAAAAATAGTTAATGAAGAAGTTCCATGAAGTTATGCTGAAATTGACGTCAACATCTTCCAACACAATCATGGTGGTGCAAGTTCATTGAATACATTACAGATTGTTGCAACACATGACCTATGTATTGTGTTACTACTATATTTTGGTTAAAATTCGGTGTAATGTTACGTTTTCATTTCAGCTAAAATTAGTAACAAGTTTTTAGAATTTGTATTGGAATTTGAAGTTGAAATTGAATTTGCATCATTACTTCTAAAATATTAATTTAACTAAATAATAAATTTAGTCGATTAATAATTAAATAATTATTAATTAAAATTATTGTATAACTATTACAATATAAATAACAGTATCTAAATTACTCAATATTTTTCTACAATATACCACCTCTGATCAAAAAGTTATCCGCCAGCCATCTAACGTTCAACGGAAGTCCACGAACCCAGCCTTACTTTTCAAATAAAAAGTAACCAAACAGCAGCAACAAAGAAGAAATGCATGCTCAACTTTTGTCGTGTAGCTACTCCAACAAACTGTTGGGTCCATCAGATGTGTCCCAAACCGTTTTAGTTGATTGCACAAAAGGACGGAAGAAAGTGCACTCATTGACTCTCCTGTCCATAAAATGACACGTGTACGGCGATTCAGAAATCTGGTAGGTGATCGTGTGTAGTCGGCATTTGTTATGCCATGAGCCGAGTCTGTCTCATTTATTAGAACATGGTAGGTATCCGAAAAATCTGAAATCCATCTGCATTCATATCCGAAAAGCGGATAAATATTCGATATTCGAAAAAAAAAGATGCGTATACGAAGGCATCCGCATCCAAAAATTATTCATTCAATTTTTATAAAGATTATAGTTTAAATTATGTGTATTTTAATCCAGTGAAAGATATTCGTTTACTATTTATTAAGTTGGTAGTTTATATCACATACACTTAATGCTTATTAACTGTTCGTGACCATTTGTTATCATCGTATTTACTACTTTTTAACACTTTTATAATCAATGAGATTGAAAAATATTTTTGTTAAACTAAATTTTCTTTTTTTCATAATTCTTGATTTATCGATCGATGGCGGATGTGATAATTATTCGGATAATGCGGATAACCAATATCCGAAAATAATTTCGAATGCAAATGTGGAACTATCCACGTCCGAAAGATTTTCCTTTAACAGGCCTAATTAGCACTTGCAGCAAGTTTGTGCAGCTTGGGAGGCTTCAGTTTTTACTTTTCATTAAATCATCATACATGACGAATCGCAGATAATATACATAAACATCTATTAACAATAAAAGCAGCATATGGACTGTTTGGCCATTTCACTTGCTCATGGTTGCATGTGTTCCAATGTACCCTATACTTTATTAACCAAACATGGGTGCGGTCAGTCAAACAGCATCCAAGTTCAAACTCAAATTCTCATATTACAAGACAAAGGAGCAAAGCAAGATTCAAAATAAAGTAAAATCTCTGGATGACTTAATCGATCTTAAAACATGCGCTGGTAATGTATAAAAGTGGTTGGAAGGTGACAATTATCAACCATCATTACAGAGCCAGTAACAATAGTTTCCTTCATTAAAGTTGTGGGATTGGAAACGACAACAGATAACATTACATATAAAAGTGCTTTTTGGTAGACAGTAGCACTCAGGGACACAGAAAAATTTGCAACCTACAACTATTACAAACAATTTCACAGTAGTAGCATTTGTTACAGCATCGCAGATACAGTCATATAACTGCAAGGAACAAGAAGTGCACATGATGCTGTATTTATTTTGTGCCATGTATTGAAAGGCTGAATCTTCAGGAGGTTTTGGATTTTGGTGTTGCCGGAAGCAACTGCACATAGTAGGTAATTATCAAAATAAGTATAACCTCAGTTTGAATCTCTCCCATGAGAATATTTAGAGGACATTAGGATATATAAGCTCAGTTTGGACCAGTCATATTACGTACCTGATAACAAGAAATGAGCGAACTTATGAATCCGAACCCTCCTGTTACTCGTGGAGTGACTTTCTTTGGTGCTAGTTGAAGAAGCCCAACCGCGACAACTAAATCCATTGATGCTTTTACCAATGCTAGCAGCCTTTCATTGGACTTTTTTAGCTTGTCTTTGTACACCTCATCCTTGAATTATTTCACAATATATCACTTCAATGTTCATGTGTTCAAGTAAAAATACTGAAAAACATAGAAGAGTTGAGTAACTTTTAAACATCTTACATCATGCTTATTGGCATGCTTTAGTTCTCTCTCTAACTTTTTGATTGATGCATTTAACCTTCCAATCTCGGCCAGCTAATAGAAATAAAAAGATTCAGACATAAATTCAAATTATGATAATATGAACTGCTGAAAAGAGAGGGAAAAAAACAAACTTCTATAGCAGTGGAGCATGCTGATGAGCCCATCCAACAAAAAAGAGAGATCCTGCCAAGTAGCTCTGCACGTTCTTTGTTCTGAACAAAAGAATCTTTTTCACTAAACTAATTTTAACTTGCATGCTCAAATAAGAAAATTCAGGAAAATTAACCTTGTATATCCCAGTCCTGCCTGCCCACACAATTTGGTCCAAAAATAAGAAAGTCGATAATAATGCATTCTTCGACTGCACATATACATGACATATAAGAATATAAAAAATTAGCAAAAAGGATATTTCAATAAGGCGCACATATACCTTTCCTAGTAAAATGAGTGGGAGAGGAGTTCCTTTTGCAGGTGGACTAATGAGGGCATGCAAATCATTCACAAACTAGAAAATCAGAAGATAATGATGTGAGAATTACCATTTCTAACATAACTAAGAATTCAATTTTGAGTGAACTACAATTCCGACCTTGAACAATCGAAATACTTTCCGAGCCAAACTGGTTGATTTGTCAACATTCTGAGCAGTGCCTGGTTCTCCATTGCTCAAGAATTTAGAACCATACTGAATAGCCCTGCAAATTTTATCTCTGGCCTCAGCTTTGTTCAAATACAAAACAGCAAGAGCAAGCTCGGTCCTTGTTGCATCTAGCATAGACATCTTTTCAAATCTTGGGACCTAAATTTTGATAATTAATGTAGAAATACATTAACCACAAATTACAAGCCTGTACGGGCGACAATAATTCTTTAAGTCTGAACCCAAAAATCGCTATAAACACATTAAGCAAATCATTGTCTTCGTTTTTGCACTCATTTAAATTCCTTTTCCAACGTCATATCATTTAAAGAATGCAAAAACCATTATATAAGACAATATAGTTCCATAAAATCAAAGACCAAAAACCAACAGAAAAGGCCTCCCTAGTTTATATGCACGGAAATAGTGTCAGCCAATTTGTGCAAGATAAAGCAATGAAATATCTGATACCCAAGGCTGTCAACACGTACCCGAAATATCCGAAATATGAAAAATTATCCGGTATCCAGAAAATGGATACGGATAAAAATAAGATCATATCTGTATCTAATAATTATCCGTCCGGTTTTTATCAAGATTATAGATTTAGTTTTTTTCTATTTTAATACATAAAATGATTGTCATTTATTATTTTATCCGGATATAAAAATTTAACATGTGTATACAAACCAGATATAACCAATATTTGCTGCTTCAAGTTATCTCTCTTAACATATCAATTATTTATTATATTTTTTTTGTTGAAATGAATTTATAATGAATCAAAATTTCTATTTATTAGTTGTGACTGGTCAAAGTATATCCAACAAATATCATATATCCGTCTGCATCAACAGATACAAATATTCGAAAATGATTACGGATATGGATATGACACCATCCGAATCCATATACAGCCGTTTACAGGTCTATCAATACCTACACTACACTGAGATACACATATCATCACTATTAATAAAAGGCATATCTGGTTCTGGGATCAGCTGGGCTGAATCCGACGGTGAAAATGAACAAAAAAGTTTCATGTTTATACGGTCCAAATTATCTACGGCTCATGAATAAATAGGATACTATAAAAAAATGAACTATGTACACCAGTACACCTACAGGTTATGAAGAAATATAATACCTCGCATCAATGTAACTATGTCATGTACCAATAGAATCTAATTTCCATACCAATCAACAAAAGCAGAATGTAATATCAATCAGGTCCACTATAATTCAAGTCTTTCATTCCAGTTAGCCATTCATTCCAGCTAATAAAAATGCAGGCTATAAGGCAAAACAATAGGAATGCTATCGTCATCATTTTATATTAGGTTTTTTTAAGCTATCAATTAATATTAGTTTGTTCTTTGGATGTCATTACATATTATCTGTGAAATCCAGAAGAATGTGAATGTTAGATTTTAAGTTCTTTGAAATTACGTTTATTAAATTGCAAATCGTTTGAGTGGTTTTATTTTTAGAACGTGCAAAATGGACTTACAAGTGCAGATTACTGAAACCAGTTAATATCATGGTATCTTGTTCTCTGCGGATTGTACATACATACATATATACATACATACACGTCAATGGCTGCCTTTTTGTCTTGAAATGATCCACACAAAAATTCAAACCGTTTATAAAACATCTAACTCCCTCAAAATCATAAATCAATGTGAGCCAAAATCATAAATCAATGTGAGCCATCAAAATATATATTTTAACAATTGATTTGTAAAATTGAATGAGTTAGAAGTCCTGAAACCACCTAATTCTTTGAACAGATGATTCCGTAAGCATATATATTAGACCTACAAAATTTTGTTTCATTTAGTAGTCGACTGGCACAAAAAGACGAAAGGATGTTACGAGGAGTTACATAAGGAGGGGTTACGGATCCGGATCCACAGCCCTCCTTATTTGGCACCATCGCGTAGCCCCCGATATCCACCACATGTTTATATTTAAATATCTAGCCTATGTGACAAAAGAGAGAAAGACTGAATATTTAATTATAAACATATGGTGGATATCAAGAGGTTACAAATGGTACTAAACACGCATACATATATGGGCAAGGATCAGTTACGCCTCATTTTCGCTACACCTCAAATCTTCTGATTTCAACCACATGTTCCGATTTAAATAATTATATTCTTTCTTTCTTGTCACTTCATTCTATTATTTAAATTATGGGATTTGAGATGTAGCAAAAATGATGTGTAGCCGATCATTGCCATATATGTAAGCTAGTCAATGGTACGAGTTTCGGTCTGAGCCTGCGTTGTTAATACGGGTACGTTTTTTGCCCTAACTATCCAGGTCCAACCCAAGTCCGACTTCAGTTGATATTAGGATAGTATACAGTTTTATACAAACCCTGCCCGTTTTGAATCCAACCCGATTATTAGTTTTTTGTGGTATTAAAGTATGAGTATTTTTATTATTTGTTTGCCATTTTTGTGTGCATGTGGATATTTTTACGTAATTTTGTTGTAAACTTGGCTACATCACTATACAATTTATATGTTAACATTGATTGTGTATAAATTTTACAAATACAAGTTTAAAGCATAATTTTAACACAAATATTATGAGTTTAGTATATAGATATTAACCGATGGGCTCGAATATGAAGTAGTTCTCTTTATTAATCTATAGACTACAGTATGAGATTGTAAAGTGTAAACTACGGATTCAAACAAAGTTTACTCATTTATTATCTAACTTTATAGACTTCACTGTATTGACCAGAAAAAATAATTAATTATCACAGCCAAATCACATATCATTCTAAAGCAAATGTTAATTTCACAATTTGCATGGAGAAATATTATTTGAAGTAGGTACTAAAGATATTTGATAATCAAATCACAAAATTTGTAAACAAATGATAATGGATGACTGTTGGCAATATTTGTCAAGACTTTTTTTTCAATTGACTATAAACACAATATCATCTTTTTGAAAATTTTACACTAATTTCGGTAGAATATACGTCAACTCGAAGAAAATATTTTAGCCAAAATATATCAAAAGTTTGGATTTGGTTGGAAATTGCCAAAACTATGAAACTGTGAAATATCCCAAAATTTTGCTCATTATCAAAGCGATAAAGCTATCTCCAGCGGACGCCGATTATATAAGAAATATCAAGGGGGCGATGAAAAAGAAAGTCCGACGAATGAATTAATGCAATTAATGCACGTAAAGTGGTTTGAGATTACTAATTGATTGGAATGATTTAATAGATGGTTCGCATAATTATAAAACTAATGCATGATACATGCTTTGTTGTGGCATGTTAGGAAGAAAAAAACCTCACACTCATATAAAGTACTTAAAATACAACCAAAACCGATAAACATCAACCAAATTTTAGCACTGAGCAGGTTAATAGACATTCATGAAAGCAAAATAGTTGTAGCCGAGAGACCAAATATTTGTGAAGTCGTACAATATTACCAGGAATTAAGGAATCCAAAGTGCTATTGTTTCTTATCAGTGAGGTTAACCTTATTCAACCTGGAAGTTCAAACACTTAACATAAATAGTAGTCTGTTACATATAAAAAATTTCAAAAAACCGCATATTTTGGTAAAAAATATAAGACAATTTTAACACAATTCACATCTAAAACTTTGGATGATAAATTCTTATCTAAAATAATCATTAAAAATTAATAGTATTCATAAATTGTATCAAATACTTGGGTTAAAATTACTAAATTTCAATCTAACTGCACAAGATGTTTCATCAATTCCACGAAATCAAAGTTTGATAGAAGTGTGCATTCTTATAAATTAAAGTAAAACAAAAAATAAGTAAAAAGTCATTAACAATATTCGTGTACCTATGCGTAAGACAATCTCCCGATTGAAATTTTTGTTTTTTTTTAATTAGAAGCAGAGAAGCTTTATTTCAACAAGCAAGCAGGCCTATAGATCTCGTCACTATTTATATTTCAAATTTACCCTTCAATTCTTATAGATAATGAGATGAGATGTGTTTTCAAATTATTGCAGATCCAGATAGACATGTCAAACGGGTTGGATTGTAAATGGACTAGGTAGAAATTAACCCAAAGGAAAACGGACCCAACCCATTAGACTAATTTATTAAATGGGTCAATCCAATCTGACCCGCTAGCTTAACATGTAAACCCAACACAATCCCTTCAGCTCATTTTTTTAAGAAAATTATATTAAAAATACTACAAATATGTCAAAACCAACTAGTCAGAAATAAAAATGCAAAATACCTCAGAAAATCGCAGCAGGCAGTAAAAACTATAATGAAAAACTGTAAAATATATCAACAAACTGCATAAAATGGTGCAAAATATATCAAAAGACTACAAAATGGACGAAATAACATGAGCTGTGACATATCTTCCATAAATTGCAATATTTAATACAATATGACAAAATATAATGGTCTCCATACATAGAATAGAAGCTCAAGTATAGCTTGCAAATCACGGAAAGAAATTGCAGTGGAACATCCCATGGCATCCAAGTGCAATCTTTTTATGCCAAAGAATATTAGAGAAGTCAAAATATAAGTAAACAACACTACAAGAGAGAACAGTCATTTCGCAGTGAAACATCCCATGACTGTTCTCTCTTGTAGCGTTGCTTACTTATATTTTGGCTGTTCTAATATCCTTTAGCAGAAAAGGATTGCACTTTATGGAAGATATGTTGCAACTCATGTTATTTCTCCATTTCATGCATTTTTCTGATGTATTTTGCAGTTTTTCATTATAGGTTTTATTGCCTGCGACGGTAATTATTTTTGAGCAAACATACTTTTGCACTCTTGAAACATGCATGTTTTATTTCTGACCGGTGGTTTTTGATATGTTTGTAGCTTTTTTAATATAATTTTCATAAAAAAATGGACTAAATGGGTTGGATTGGGGGTTTACCCGTTAAACAGCAGGTCGGATTGGGTTGACCCATTTAATAATTGGATTCAATAGGTTAGGTCCATTTTTTTAAATGGGTTAGGTTAATTTCTACCCAGCTCATTTACAACTCAACCCAACATGTTTGACAGGTCTACCTGTATCTACAATAATTTAAAAACACACGCCTCATCTCATTATCCACAAAAATCAAGGGGTAAAATTGAAATATAAATAGTGATAAGATCTGTAGGCCTACTTGCTTGTAGAAATAAAGCTCTTCTGCTTCTAACTAAAAAACGGAAAAGAACCTCAATTGGGAAGCTGTATTGCGTACAGGTACACGAATCTTGTTAATGGTTTTTTACTTATTTTTTGTTTTGCTTTTAATTTATTGGAATGCACACTGTCGTCAAACTTTGATTCTGTAGAATTGACAAAACATGTGTTGTTAGATCGAAATTTCTTGATTTTAACCTAAGTAATTAAAATCAATATGAACCATCTTGTGGAATTATTTATTTGATACAATTTTACGAACACCATTGACTTTTAATGATTATTCCAGATAGAAATTGGTCATCCAAAGTTTTAGCTGTAAATTCTGGTTAAATTGTCTTTATGCCCTCTACCAAAATATGTGGTTTCTAAAAAAAAATTATATGTAATAAATCACCGGTTATGTTAAGTGTTTGAACTCTACAGATGACGGGGGTTAACCTGCTCTCACTCATAAGAAATATTCTACGACTCCTCAAATATTTGGACTCTCAGCTACAATTAATTTGCTTTCATGAATTCGTATTAACTTGCTCGGTGCTAAATTTTGGTTGATGCATATCCGTTCTTGTTATATTGAAGTACTTTATATGGGTGTTTGTGTCAATGCTTCTGATGAATTATGTTGATTATGTTGAAGGATCCAGATGATTTATTTAGGATAAAGTAATTGAGAAAGAAATTAGCTGTTTTTTTTTCAAAAGGCCCATTAGATTTCGCCTCTGAATTTGCTACAATTTTTTATTTGCGATCAATTCCTAGAAATGTATACACGGATAATGTATTACATGGATGCAAATACAAACATATATTGGGTTTTCTCTTCCAAACATGCCACGACAAAGCATGTATATCCATTAGTTTTATGGTTATGCGAACCATCTATCAGAAGATTCCAATCATTAAACAAGTGCTTTTATTCTGGCATTTAAAATATGAATCAATAGTTTTGCCTTAGTTTTTGAATGTAGTTATCTCGTAACTTTATTTTAGCTGAAGAAGAGTTTTTTAAGTCAACTGAAGGTGGACAGGTATTTTTGTTTAAATGATTCAACATGAATAACCTTTTTTACAGTCAAATAGTGTATGGTCATCTACATGCTGTTATCTGGGCATTTAGCCAACTGGCGCTCTTTAAGCTATGTATATTTGTTATTGCATCATAATTGGAGGTTGTTGCTGTCATTGGGGCACCTTTAACAGATTGCGCTCTTAATATTAATACATGTAATCTTAAGATTATGCAAAAATGTCCAACAGCTAGGCATGTATTTAGTATATGTACAACAGTTGAGCGTACTACAAATAAACGGTGGGTCTAGATCTGATTACGTCTTCTGAATTGAAAATGTAATCTCAAGTCACTCTACATGTATTGATTCATTTGTCGGGCTTTACATTTTATTACCCCTCAATATTTCTTACGTAATTGGTCTCCGCTGGAGATAGCTTTATCAGTTTGATAGTGGATAAATTTTGGGATATTTTATTGTTTTATATTTTTGATAATTTCCACCCAAATCCAAACTTTTGACGTGTTTTGACAAAAATATTTTCTCCCACTTGAAGTATGTTTATACTGAGATTAGTATAAAATTTCTAAAAAGATGATGCTTTGTTTATAGCCAATTGAAAAAAATTCTAGTCCAGACAGATATTGCCCACGGTCATCCATCATCATTTGTCAACTAATTTTTTGATTTGATTATCAACACTTTAGCCAGATTGACTTTAACCCTACTAGAAGAGATGACAAACGAGCTTGTTTAGATTGCAAAGTCATAACGTCTCACAACATCGGCTTTTAATATCCAAGTTTCGTCTTCGAATACGTGTTTGACAGGATAGAAAAACTAAGATTAGTCGGACGAAATGGTGGAAGCTCAAAGAAGACGGCTCACGGGTGTTTAAGGATAGAATGATGGAAGAAGAGGCATGAAATATGAAAAGCGAAGCAAATCACATGTGAAATGAGATAACAGCGCGCATTCGGAAAGTGGCTACCGAGTTGTTTGGGATAACGAAAGAAAATAAACACGAACCTAAAGATTCGTGGTGATGGAACAGTGATGTGCAAAAGACTATCAAAAAGAAGGAATGTTATAAGTGTTTACATCATCACAGGAGCGAGGACAACATGCAAAAGTATAAAGTGATGAAGAAGAACGTAAAGAGAGCGGCGATTGAAGCAAAAGTTCGGTCATATGAATACCAATACATATGCTAAGTACGAAGGAGGTTAAAAAAACGTCTATATGATAGCTAAGCCCCACGAAAGACAAGAAACTTCAACCAAGTTAAATGCATTAAAGATGACAATAACAGACTTTTGGTGAAGGACGATGAGATAAAAAATAGATGGAGAGATTACTTCGACCAGCTATTTAATAAAAAAGGTGATAGCACTACAATCGAGATAGATGACCCTTTTGATGACACATGTAGACATTTTGTTCGGAGAATTCAAGAATCTAAGGTAAAAGAGACGCAGGCAAGACATTGAGGCCTGATGACATCTCCATCGAGGTGTGGAGATGCCTTAGAGATACAGGGATAACCTGGCTAACTAAGTTGTTCGATAATATTTTCAAATCAAACAAGATGCCAGATGAGTGGATGAGAAGCATATTGGTTTCAATTTTTGAGAATAAAGGAGATATCATAAATTGAACAAACTATAGAGAAATTAAGCTTATGAGTCATACAATGAAGCTTTGAGAGAGAGTCATTGAACATCGATTAAGAAGAATGACAAGCATTTCAAAAAACCAATTTGGTTTCATGCCTGAAAGATCGACCACAAAGGCGATTTTCTTGATAAGACAACTTATGGAGAGGTTTAAAGAGCAAAAGATATATCTACACATGCTATTTATTGATTTGAAGAAAGCTTATGACAAAGCACAGCGAAAAGTGATATGGTGGGCTCTGGAAAAAAAAGTCCCAACAAAGTACAATACCATTATTAAGATGTATGATGATGTTGTGACTAGTGTCAGAGCATACAATGGTGAAACCAATGACTTCTCATTAACATAGGATCACATCAAGGGTCAGCTTGAGCCCCTACATTTTTGCCCTAGTGGTGGATGAGGTTACGAAGGGTGTACAATGTGAGATTCATTGGTGTATGTTATTTGTTGATGATGTTGTGTTGAACGATGAAAGTAAGATTGGAGTTGATAGACAACTGCAACTGTGGAGACAAACTTTAGAATCAAAGGGATTTAGGCATAGCAGGACTAAAACAGAGTAATATGAAGTGCGAGTTCAGCGTAATCAGGTCAGAGGATGAAGAAGTCACTCTGGTCTGACAAATAGTTCCCAAGAAATCCTTTCGATATTTAGAATCAATGTTGCAGTATAATGGTGAGATTGATGAAGATGTTAGTTTTAGAATTCAAACGGAATTGATGAAATGGCGACAAGCGTCTGGCATTCTCTGTGACAGGAAAACCCCACAGAAGCTTAAAGGAAAGTTCTACATAATGACAATCAGGTCTACGATGTTGTATGTGTAGAATGTTAGCCTACTAGAAGCCAACACGTTCAAAAGATAAGCGTAGCAGAGATGCGTATGCTGCGATGGAGCAGCGGTCATACAAGAAGAAACCGAATTAGAAATGATGATATACGTGATAAACTTGGAGTAGCACCAATTGAGGAAAAGCTAATTCAACATCGCTTAAGATGGTTTGGACATCTTCAACGAATGTCGCCTGAGGCACCTATGCGCGTTGAAATTATACATCGCGTTGAATGATCAAAGAGAGATAGGGGTCGATCAAGATTGACATGGGAGGAAGTAGTAAAAAGAGATTTGAAGATTTGGAGTATATTCGAAGAGCTGGTGTCGGACAGGAGCGCGTGAAAATTAACGATCCACGTACCGAAACCATGAGCTATGGGTTTTTTTAAGTTTTAGATTATAGAACTAGGAAACATGAGCTTAAGACGTAGTGTTTAGTCTTTGACCAATATTACTATTATTCTGTGCAGTTGAAGCGTTCGGCATATTCAATACGGCGGAGGTGCAAAAGATCATAACGGAGATATAGCGGATGACTCTAAAACAGCATATAAAACTCATACTTAATACTTTTACAAACATATAAGTGGTAATTAAATGAAAAATTAACATTCAGTTGAATTATAATTAATACATAAATAATTTTAAATAAAAACATGTGCAAATACACTGTAAATAAACGTAAAACTGTTTTATATAACATAATTGATTTTAATAGAACATAAGAGTATTTTCATTTCTGAAAATATATTAAAAATTCAATTAAATTAATTAATTTCATAATTTTTATAATGTATAACTATCATTTTTCAATTCATTTCTTTTAAAGAAGATATAGCGTAAATAGCGAAATATAACGAAAATAGCGGAATATAGAAAAAATAGCGGGGGCTTAAAGCGGAAAGGCTATATTTGGGGCTATATGAAAAAATCATAGCGGTAGAAATCCACTATGAGACATAGCATGTTTATAGCGGGGCAATAGAGGGGCATTAACCATACAACTATTAGTACCATTATCACTATTAATATTATTATTATTATTATCATTTTTTATACATATTATATATACATTTATCTTTATTTTTATTTTACTTAGTTATTATTATTATTAATTTACTTATTTGATTTTATTTTATTATTGTTATTGTTATGACTTTGAAATTGACTGTCATGTAGCTTTGAGTTCCATCTCTAGCCGACCCCAATTTGATTGGAAATAATGGCTTAGTAGTGGTTGTTGTTGTTGATTATTAAATACATTGAGTACCAAATTTCAAATAATATGTAATTTTTCATTGCAAAATGTGAAATTGGCATTTGCTTAAGAATTGTATGTGATTTAGTGTGATAATTGATTAGTTTTTCTAGTATAGATCAATACAGTGAAGTCTATAAAGTTCAAAGATAAATGTGTAAACTTTGTTCTGAATTCATAGTTTACACTTTACAATCTCATATCGTAGTCTACAGATTAATAAAGCGAACTACTTCTTACTATTCAACTATGGTTCTTGAAAGTTTATAAAGTTTGAGAGTCATAATCTTCTAAACCTTTAGAAAGCTCTTTTACTTGATAATTCTTCCACAACTAAAACATTAACCGATCCTTTTATTCCGGTTCTAACACTGGTTTTAACACATTTCCATAGCCTCGTAGGGTTAATGGCAGCATATGAGAAACATAGAAATACAGAGATATCTTGTTGATTGGTAATGAAGAATAATGTAAAAGAAGGGAAAAAGGAGAAAACAGACCAAAACTAGAGTAACATGTACAAAGTTCATAGATTGACTAGTAATTTATAACCATGTTTGTTGGTTTGTTTTCTCATTTTTCCATCCCACCTTCTGATATAAGTCTGTAACCATCATACCATAAGGTATGTATGCATCTACATAAATTTGGAGAGGAAAACATTTAAATCTTTAACTGCTGTCACCTTGCCAAAATAAAAACATGTGTCATGATAATCATAATATGAGCTGCTACTTTCAAAGTGTAAAAACATGGAAATGGTTGAGTTAGAATTCTTATATATAATATTAGGAAACCAACATGGGAAATAGGAGAGTTAGAGTTCTTATATATAATATTAGGAAACCAACATGTGTAATATGCATCTATATTTGATATGTAAAAATTCGAATTACGAGAAAATATATACTTATAAACAAGAGAGTGGGAGATAAGTAAAAGCGACAACTATAACTGAGAAAATTAGTGAAAATAGACTTGGATGATATGGATACATACAAAGAAGACAAAGTGATGCATACTTGATAAGATAATATTTACATGGAAAGGAAAAGTCAAAAAAGCATACTATTATAAGTGATCTAGTAAGCTTTAATTTAGCTAAAGATATGATTGAAGTTATAAAATTATGGAAATTGAAACTTTGTGTTGCCGACCTCAATCATTTTCTGTGCATCTATCCATTTATTCCATGTTTATTATATTTGCAATGTCATTGTGTACTTCTTTTAAAATATTCATTTTTCAAGGTTTTTCTTCACGTTTAAAACTTAAAAAGTATTCTTTATTTTTTCATGCAATTGTTCTCTTATTAAAATTTATATGTCAAACACATTCTGGAAAGATAAACAAGAAAGGCAGTGCACTATGTCACATGCATAAAGTATGTGCTATGGGTTCGGTTCAACCTCCTAGAGTTTGCTGGAAATTGATTGTCCAGTTAAAATAACAAAAAATTTGCAAAATTCCTTTTTATCAAATATAATTTTGTGTACTCGCTCGTGTCAGATTACACTTGGAAGGATGGCAATAGTTAGTTTGTAAATTTAAAACAAAAACAAAAAATTCATGATGTACAAAGATGATATAAATAAACAAAAAAAATTAACTAATAATGAGTGATGCACAAATTAATTGGTGAAATAGTGAAGATTTTAACAGTAATCGTAATTAACATAGAACGGGATGTAGCAATGAAAGCTTAATAGATAACTGTCTTTTTACTAAAAGATCGGTGAATTATATAAAATTAGTTACATTTATTAAATCGCAACTCTAGACATAGAATTCGGCTATGGGGTGGATTGACTCCACGATTGTCATTTTAATCTAAAATTCTCTTCTGCAAGGCCTATTAAATTTACTTGTAGAGCTAATATGGGATTTGACCTAGGGCAATGTTCCAAAAGAGTTTCAACTAATGTAACTAATGTAAATGAGATTCGGTCCTTCTTACTTTACTTCCAAAGAAGAGCAAAACAACAAAATTTCAGATAGGGCAAATAATGAAATCCAAATTTTATTTCATCTAGGCTAGTTTGGAAAGTTTCGAGTAAGGCAGTTGCCCCAGCTAGTTTATTACTAGCACCGCTCATGTAGGCCTATCAACGGATACTTTCGGATGCGGATAGTGACATATCCACATACGCATCCGAAATCATTTTCAGATATCGGAGATCCATATTCGTGGATACGGACGGAAATCGAATAATTAACATATCTGTTAATGATCGATAAATCAAAATAAAAATAAAAATTGATTTAATATATTTTTTTCGATGACATTGATTATTAAATTACGCAAAATTAACAAATATGTGGACCAATGGCTGAGCACTTGTGGCGTTATAATTAAATAATTTTAAATGGTTAATATTCATTAAATGAATATAATAATATAAATTATTAACTTAATAAAACAATAACTACGTATCTTTCATTTTCTTAAAATACACATAAGACAAACTATGTTTTTGAAAAAAATTGAATGGGTAATTTTTGGATACAGATGTCTTTATATCCGCATCCATATCCGTATTTCTGAATATATGATATTTATCCATTTTTCGGATACGGATGCAGACGGATTTTGGATTTTCGAGCATCCATTAACAACCTTACGCCCCTTGTACATGAAAAAAATATGATCAAAAAAATAATAATCACGATTCTACTTTCAAATTTTTGTTTGTTAAACAATCGACTTATAACATATACAGAATATGTCATGTGTGCGTCTCTCTCCCTATATATACATACATGTACATGAATAAATACATATATGTAGATCTGTCGACAAACCGGGTTCGGTCTGGGTATCTTAAAACTCAAACCCGAGTCCGACTACAATAATCGAAACTCGAGCCCAGCTTGAACCCGCAGGGTATGTCAAAACCAATACACGAGTCCAACCCGTCGAGCTTTTCAATCCCACCATCTAATACCTACATACTGAACTCATAATATTTGTGTCAAAATCATACTTTAAACTTGCATTTTTGTAAAATTTATACACAATGTTAACATGCAAACTGTATAGTGATGTAGCCAAGTTTATAACAAAAGTTAGCAAAAACATCTACATGCACACAAAAAGGTAAACAAATAACAAAATACTCATATTTCGATACTAGAGAAAACTAATAATTGGATTGGGTCCAAATCGGGCCGGATTAGATAAAACCGTACCGGACCCTAATATTAACTGGCTTGGACCTAGATAAGTTGGGGCAAAAACCATACTCATATTAACAGCGAGGGCTAGGACCAAAACTCGTACCATTGACAATCCTACATATATGGCAAGAATCGACTACATCTCATTTTTGCTACATCTCAAATTTCATGATTTCAACCACGTGTTCCGAATTAAATAACATAATTTAGTGACAAAAAAGAGAATATAATTATTAAATCGAAACATGTGGTTGAAAGCAGGGGATTTGATGTGTAGCAAGAATGATGTGTAGCCGATCATTGTCCATATATATTTGTGCATGTATGTGTAGCCGATCATTGCCCATATATTTGTGCATGTGTATGTGTGTATCCCCAACCCCCTTAATTTAGTATCATTTGTGGTCCTCGATATCGACCACATGTTTATACTTAAACATTAATCATTTCTCTCTCATGACATGTTTCCCTCTACTTTGTATATCTCAAATTTATAATGCCAATATCGCAAAATCTCATATTGTTCAAAAAATTGAACAAAATCTCATAAAGGCAGCATCAAGAAAACTAAGTAAACATTTTCAATGTATTACTATCATTAATTGGAAATTATCCAAGCTTACCGTTCTTTATGAATTATGTTAAATTACAATAAGGAAGCAACAAATTTGAAGATCGCCTTCAGAGGCTTAAGCTCCTATATATGCTGCATTTTACTAAATATTATCCAGTACAATATTTTACTAATTCAAATTAAAAATAATCCTTTAAATATTATCAAATGATATGTGAAGTTTCTCCTTTATGGTTTGTATTTAAATCTGGAGAAATATAAATGATTTTATATCAAGTAAGATTTGTACTGAATAGTAATATTTTAGATACAACCATTTCACCAAGGTCTGGTGAAACATGGAATTTTCAATGAAAAAGAGAAACAAGATTAGTTTACCTTCTTTGGACAAGTATTCCTTTTGAAATTCAGCTTTCACTAATTGAGCTTTCAGTGTATATGGATCCTTGTCCTAAAACTAATAACAAAATATAAAACAAAAATCAGCATTTCATCAATAATGCTTCTGAAATTTCTGTGACAAACATAGGCTTTTAAATACATTTTTTGACAATCTGCTATTTTCAAGACATGGAATACCAAATTGTGTTTAAGCAACAAATAAACAATAATACGGAACCATTAGACATAATCATGTTGTAACATGCTTGAGATTTATATAACATATAAAATTTAATTTTAGCCAAACATACAATTCATCATCATTAGAATAATAATGCAATCCAAAAGCTACTAAAAGCTAGCATGTCAAATATGGTAGCTCGGACTAATTAATGGACACATTAATAATTTTAATCAAGCAGCCCGGTCTATTAGTATAACTTGGAACAATTATGAGTTGGATATATTAACTTGTACTATTTGGCTGCCCCAAATTTTATAATCATTTTATTGTTTCCTCAATTTCATGTAGTGATGACAATATTATATTTTTCTGATGTTTGATCATTCCATATCATGTGATGCCACAAATATAGGTCAATAGAAGAACCTTTGCAAGTCAATCATAACAAATATAAAAAATAGAAGTGGATAAAATAAAAAAAGGAAGTAAGGTATCTAATGAAATGAAGGAAAGGGCCTTGAACATGAATATGCGGAGAAAGTTTTCTATATCTGTATACTGACATAGGATTTTATGACCTAAATATATCAAACTCCCATAAACAGAAAGAAAGTACTATTTCACATTTGTATATTACTATAAATGTATACACTTCCTTATAAAATAATTGTTCAGATCAGGGACGTAACCAAGGTATAGGCTGGGTGGGGCAACTACCCGCCCAACAAAAAATGAAAAATAAAAGAATAGGTTTTAGACAGTTTAAGACCCCAATTGCAGCCATCTCGATCTCGCTTTCATCTCTTGTCTCCCATCTCGATCTTGCTTCCATCTCGATTTGGTGCCACGATGTCCAATTTTTAGATTAGCAATATTTCAATCACGGCTGCAAACGGTAGGGCATAGCTGGTGGTAGTTTAACTTCTTTGCAATCTTCAAAAAAGAATCAAAACCCTAGGTCCCTAGCAGCTTCTGTTCGCTTGAGGTGCAGTTGCTATTTGAACCATTCCAGCCTTTTAAGGTACTTATTCCGTCTTTTTCTTCTAATTTTGTATGATGCTTTTTGATAATAAGTGATATAGAGCAGCAAAACAAATTGCTTTACTAGGCAAAACAATAGCAAAAAAATCCCCAACTGCTAATTTTTCAAGCTACTTTAAGTTAATATCTAAATTCATTGGTATTTTAGTTCATTCTTAAATTTGTCGCTGAATTAAATTAACTTGTTAGCATGTAAATTTGTGTTAACACTTATGACTTAAATAACCAAAGAAAATTTATTTGTTAGTATTTAAATTTGTTGTTATATTAAATTTTTATTCAACCGTAGTTAATCGTTAAAATAGTGTTAAATATATTTTTATTATTATTCTCTAAAGCTATATTCAAAAGACCAACGAAAACTTTAGTGTTCATTCTACCAAAAAAAAAATGATCTTAGTGTGTGGATGTTTTAATCATTCTATGCTAATTTTAAGTGTTGGATGTTGCCAAATTATTTATATAATGTAATTAGTTGAACTTAGTTATTTTGATGTGCATGAAAGTGAAAAAATTATATAAAGTAGTTTAGCTAAATCATTTTTTTACATAACATGTTTGATCGCCAACATAATTCGCCTATGACAAACCAATTTCCTGGTTACGTCTCTGGTTCAGATTGAGCACAAGAACTTTATAATTAATCCGGTTTACACACTTTTTTTGGCAGGTTTAACCATATCAACAGTCGTACGATTCTTGACAAACAAAAATTATGTTATGTGAAAGGAGCTATCACACTTGAACACACTATCTGTTACTAAATTCAGCTTGCATTTCATTCATGACCATTGGCAGTTAATCCCTTTCATTGACAAACAAAAAAAATCTCCTCACTTGGAATCGGATAAGGCCCACGTGTAATTAAAAAATTTAAACGCATTCCACCGTGAACTGATGGTGACTAATCCTAGCATTGAGTAAAACTACATATTGCACTGTAGTAGATAAGGACTTGTAAAAAACCACAAAATTAGTATACAGTAGTTAGAAATTACAGGTTGGAGTTTTTAATGACAGTTGGTGCATAGAACTGGGATGCGAGTACCCAGGAAATGCAAGCATTCTAAGCAAATCTTCAAAATTGAATCTTGTTCTGTTATTGGTATGGTTATTTTAACATCCAAATATTTGCTTGCTAAAAAGACTGTACAGTTCAGGATACATGACTATTATCTTCAGATGGCTCTTTTTTAACGAAATACTGCAGGATGGAGTACCTACGAACTTGTTCATTGATTAAGTTCAATTTAATTAGGAAGACAACTTATTTGAAAATATAACATGTCACTAAATACTGTTAGCAATGGAGATAAGTTGCAGTAGCACATAAAATTAAACCCGGTTGCAGAAGCAGACATAAGACACAATAATTTTTTGTTAAAAAGCAATCATGGTGGCTAGGGTTATAAACCTGATTACAAATCCAAATTCGAATACAAATTCACAGCTCAAATTCAAGTAGTAATCTAATCTTTGTTGCAAATCATCGAAAAATCCATACCTCAAAAATCGTTGATTGTAGCTACAGAAGCGGAGAAAGAAAGCAGAGATGGAGGCGGAATTTATGGAATAATTTTTTATCGCATAAATTAACGTAAGAAACCCAACTCTTTCTGTGATTTGTGTGGATCTGGAAATTGAGGTGAACGAAAGCGTAATCCTTAACATTTATGCAGGGTTAATTGGTTAGGCGGGCCATACCCATTAAAGAATAGAGGGCGCTTAATACACGGCCGCCCCAACTTCAATTGGTCAATCAACGACTACCTTGAATAAGGATCAGTGGGATATACCGGTCATGTGTAAAAAAAAATCTTTTTGCATTTTTAACGGCAGTGTACTACGGATCGAAATTTAGGTAAATGAAAAAGACGTTGTGGTGTATATAGCAAGGCTCTTAAAATTCCATTTTAAATACATTTATTAATATGGCCCGCTTGATATAGCTATTTCTACAAATAGTGGAGCTAAATACTTCTTGTGTTCTATTAATATTTCTTTTCATTTAAACAGAAAAGTTATACGATGTAAATTATTGTACGTACTTTATTTTCAAATTTAATATCCAAAATACTCATCTTAAAGTCAAACACTCATGTCAATATTTTCTATGAAAATGTGTGGTGTGGCCAACAAATATTTGCAACGTCGAATGCAAATATTTGTAATTCTAATTGCACATATTTATAAAATAAACATTTGCAGTGTATACTGTAAATACTTGCGGTGTAAGTTGCAAATATTTATTTATATAAATATATAGCTAAAACTACAAATATTTATAATACATGGTTCAAATACATGCTGTGTAAACTACACATTTTCGTCGAAAATGTTTTTATGAACCCTGTTATTTTTCAAGGGATGGAACTGAATTTTGAAATTAATGAAAGAGCGTTATTTCATATATTGACATTGGTAAACACATCAGTTTATAATGTTATGACACGTTTCAATACAAGCGTGTAAATGCGATGTGGACCTCCTTTATAGAGACAATAAGGAACTATTGTAAAACACCTTCTTTGAGTTTCAAAATGCATATTTGCTGATTGTATTTTTGGTCAAACTTGAAATTGCAGCATGAAAAGCAAAGGTCGCTTGTTAATCATCCAGTTTAAAAGTTAAAACGAGCATTCAATGGATAAATGACACAAGATATAGAGTGACTTGGTGGAGCTATCTACGTCTACTATGAATTACTCTTATTAAATTATAGGGAATTACAAGAGACACACAAGATAAAAGGAGTAGCTCAAGATTAATATTGCTGTCAGTTTCGAGGGCTTGTAAAGTTTAAAACTACGAACGGTGAGCTACTGTGAGAATTTTGAAACAACCCGCACTTTAGTGGGTCTAAATTTCGACAAATATCGAAATCTAAGTCCATCAGAGTGCAGATCGTTGGATTTGGTACCTGCAAATAAGCATGAGCATTATCAGATATTGATAGAAATCTAAACTCACAACGAAACGATAATATGATAAGAATACTGACCATGACTACAACCTTAAAATTAATGGTATTCCTTGGATAGCAGATTTTCACATCAGTATCGAGCATAAGACAAAGAAGACTCTCCAACAACAGAGCACATCCAACTCCATGTTCCTCTAAGTTCTATCATGTGGATTGTAATGAGAAGAGGTCAGAACAACGTTTTGATGACTGAAAAAATATAAACTGTCCACAACATAAACGTATAACGATAGGTTTTCATTTAATTGTTATGTCCATTAAAGTTAGCAATTATAATCTAACCTTGCATTGCACACACAGTTACATATTTACCCCTTTCCAAGGTACGAGATACTAATGAAACCATATCAACCACCCAATACTACCAAACTCATTAGCTACTTAGTACTTCTAAATATGAAGCGGGCTTCTATAATACTTTTAAAAGAGAAATATGCAGACTCAATCATTTACGACCTTAACTGACTTAGACCCCATCATTTTAGAAATATTCATAAGGTGGTTTCATAACAATGCTGTCAATGGTCAGTGTGCCCCAGCTACAAGACCTCTAACCATCATTTAAGGCTTTTGAGTTTTATTGTCCAACTATTACCGCATCAAAATTGCTGAAAAAATCGTAGTCATGTATTAAATAGTACCCAAGCTACTTAACAACTTTTTATTAGAAAATAGATGGACTTTTGTCATTTAAGACCTTAATTAAGTCTAACACCATCATTTAAAACCTACTATTATTATTACAGCTTTAGCAATGTCGGAGACCGTACCCAAGCCACTTAATACTTCCCGGTGGAAAATAGGCGGACCCCATCATTTAAGACCTACTTCCAGAAGCGTGATCCTCAATGGTACTATCTAGCTATCATCGCTTGGAAATATCATTGGGTCGCTTAATACTTCTTTTATAGAAAAGACGATGACTTTATAGTCACTTAAGACCCCAAACCTGAAGGAACCCTTCTTGAGATATCCATTCTCATTTTTTAATTATAAATATGGCATCTCATTAGGTTACTTCTTCCAGTAGGGAGGCGGACCCTTTCAAAGATATCCGCTCTCACTCTTACTCTTTACTGACCTCGCGTCACTAACCCCTAAGTCCAATTAACCATCCTATGTCTTTATTTATATTATGTTAGGTAGACATTAGACTTAACGTACTAGTTCCCTTATTTAATTAAGGCAATAAAATATACCTTAAATATTTATCTACCCATAAATCCTCGTTTAATGCTCATAAATGTCAATTTGTCCATAAGATTTTAATGGACATTTCCTAGACATTTATGTATGATTACTAATTTCAAATTAGTAACCTTTTATATCTATTCCATTTTTATTAGTCCCATTAATCCATTTATCCTATTAATTTATTGCAACTCCCGTATTTATTGCCATTTAGAGTTATAATCTTTTAAATTCTTTTTTCATTAATTAATTATCCTTGATGTGAATATTGCGTGTAAGCGTCGTTATTAGCTTTTTATTTAATTATTATAAATGCGGTAAGTACGTACAAGTATTTCTTTTTATCAAATATATTATATTTATATATCTTTACTAGAATATACCTTCAATGTTAAATCGTTGGAATCATATCTAAAAAGAGTATCTGCTATAATTTCCATAAATTAGTCCAAAACAAAAGGTTTAACTTTAAAATATAAAAGATTGCATCGTTTAAAATTACAAGGAATAATCATTTTTCTTTATTGAAATAGACAATGTAGACTACAATGAATTCATGCTTTACACATCTATTTCTCTTTCTATCTACATCCATTTCTTATTAAATCAAACGTTGTATCTTTCTAAAAGGGAAAGAAATCAAACTAATTTATGAATATTAAACGGATCTAAATTCAAACAATTCCAAATATATAAAAGTTTATATTCTAACAAGATTAGGGTAACAATCTAAATTTATAACATTATTATATAACATATTTCAGATTTGGAATAAATTTCATTTAAAGTAATATACTGAATTCATACTTTCGGGACAGATTTCCAGACCAGGTCATATACAATGCTAAATAAATTCATAACAAGAATATGTAGGCGATATTTATTATATTCAGATCGTATCAATTCTTCGCCTACAACTCATATATAATTGTCCAATTAGGCATAAAAATCAAACAAACACCAACGGGATGATTTTTATACTATAAAAATTTATAAAAATTCACACTCACCTTTTAAAAGTGATCAAAATCTCCAGATTTGATGTAGACTTTTGATTATCTCCAAATCTTTTTTAATCTAAGAGATATGTATAAAAGGGTATATACATACATTAGAGTTACAGATCTGAAAAGATATTTGAGATTGGAAAAGAAATAGATATACCCTTTTATGTATATAAATATATGTATGTATCCACTTCTCTTTCAATCTCAAATCTGTAATTCTAATGTATGTATATACTCTTTTGTACATATCTCTTGGATTAAAATACGCATGTGGTTGATTCTCTTCTCTTCTCCTTTTTGTTAGATTTCTACTCTTCTCTGATTTGTATGAATATAGATACAAAAATTTTATCTTTATAATTTAGAAAGAAAGTAGAGAAAAAGAAAGTGGAGAAAAAAAATGGCAGAGCTTCGCTACTGCCACCGTAAAAATATGAGAAGAGAATCGAGGGTTAGGTCTGAATTTATAGGCGTTGTAACCAATCAGAACTGTTAGATATAAATATATTAATCCGGGTAGTTGTGGCCCTGGTTTACTTGAGCCGCCAGGTCACCACTGATCAACCACCCTTGGGCGACCAGTTGACCACTAGGGGTCGACCGTCCCCAATAATGGGTCGGCCCATGGGCCTAGGTAATTAGTATAAAAACGTTAATTTTTTCTTATTTAATTATTTTTGTCTCGAATTCGTTTTTCGTCCGTAACTTCTTCGTTTGGACTCCGATCACAAAACTCCGAATATGAAAGTTGCTCAGAATTTTGCCACGAACGCGTCGGTGCAATTTTCGTTGTCAAATTCTATTTTTTACACAAATTCCATTTTCGAAGCCTAATTAATTAACTAACTAACTAATTAAATAACTAATGTCAAATTATGGGGTATTACAAATCTACCTGTTGATGCTAAGTTGAGGACACGCGATCGTGAGTGGGTGATGGATCCTTTGAATTGTCGACCCCTTGGCAGGTGACGGCCAACATTTAAATATGTTAGAACCGGGCCAGCTCGTAGTGGAAAAAAATGAGTGAGTTTAATTATTTTTTTAACAATTTGGATCTTTATTCGGTCTACAAAGTCTAATTCATTTAGAACTTTTTTAAAAAAATTTAAATAAAATCAATAATTTATTTCATTCATAAATAATGTTTCATTTTATATAATTTGCCTTAAATTTTGAATATATACACACACACACACACACATATATATATATATATATATATATATATATATATAATATACACATACATGTGTACATGTACATGAAACATAATAACGTATGCATGATTTAACATGCCCGTGTATAGATGTTGTGATTTACACCGTAATGGATATATTACGCCCTCTAGTATTCGGTCATGATGTCTAAATGAAAATATTTGTGTGCATCAAAATGTTATATATATATATACATATAACTATATATAGGTAAAACAAAATCATTTATACACACACATGTATATTGACGAATATATATATATATATATATATATATATATATATATATATATATAATTAAATCATAAAATCATTCAATGATTAGTAAAAATAATTTTGAAAACAAATATATATATAAGTTACCATAGTAACCTTAGAGTAATATGTAAATTATATATATATATATATAACTATAAGTATTTATGAATATACAAATAATTAAATATATTAATAAATAAATAAATATAATAATTTTTGTAATGTAAAATTATGCATATTTACAATAGGCTCTCGACCTAGAAATAATATATAGTTTTTAATATATATATATATATATATATATATATATATATATACAATCATAAGCATTTGTAAATATACAAACATATGTGTGTATATATATATATATAATTCTATATGTATATAAAATACAAGTAAATTAATAATAAATTTCATATATAAGTTGATACATACTTATAGTAAGCTTTCGGCCCAAATAATATTTTATTATTTTATTCGGATTTTAAAATGATTTTAAATCAAAAACAAAATAAAGTAGGACCATATGGAGTTAAATGTTAAAAAGTTTATTGACAATCATTTTTAAATTTTGAAAATAATATAAAGTTATTTAATAAACTTTTATACTTAATTCCATATTACATTTATAACTTGATATAATCAATTTCTAGTTAAAAATAGTAATATCAATATATAAATATATGACAAATATAAATATATATTAAAAAAATTGTTATTGCTGTAGAATAATTTTTACAAACGAATAAAATTTTATAAAATTTTAAAGCATTAAGTCCGTAGGCTTAGTGCAGTTGGCAGGAGCATCTGACTCTCTCATAGGGGGAGAAGGTTCCGTGATAATCGCACTAAATCGTCCGAAAGGGCTGACTTAAATTAGGAATGCAGGTTGTGGCGGACCTTCCTATGTTCCCCCCAAATGTTACTAGTGGAGACGGATTTATTGATATATATATATATATATATATATATATATATATAGTTATATAGTTATATATATATAGTTATCTAATTCAAGAAATGGTTTTTTTCCTTTGACTACGAATTTAAGACCTATATACATTCAAAAGTAGTTTTTTTACATATATACATATTGAAGCACAAATATGTCCAATCATCTAACATGTGATATAATGTCGGTATACTAGATTCGTCATTTATCCAACAGCCTATGATATGAATCAATAATCGATTATAATATCATTTAAATGAGATGATTACATCTTGAAACGATGAGAGATGCTCCTTGATTCCATTCGCAAATTAGAAGGTGATAGCTTCCAAAATGCAGATCTTTAATCAACAAATTGACGTGCTTTTGATAGGATTTGAAGTAAAAAATATTTGGTGCTTGGTAATTTGGCCTCTACCATGGATGTAGAAGACTAATTCTCAAGTTAAAATAAAACGAGGTACTAGTGGAGTAAATAAAGGAAGCATTGAAGGAGCGAGAAATTGATCAGATCAACTTTTCTTTCTTTACTAATTATTTCCTTTTGTAACGACCTACCTTTTTGGATGATTTAAATCGACAATAAACCACACACGTCAGATTCAAACCATTAAAAGGGCAGATTATTATGGGATAAATAAGAAAAAGCACAGAAAGAAAGAAAAAAAATACAGAACCTTGTAGCGGAATGACAAAATATAATATCAAATAAACAGTTTATGAAGCTGTTTACAAATAACATTAATTATACTTTTATAACACTGATCACATTTGCATACAACAAGAATAAATAATAAATAAATACAGCGAAACAACATGATGTAGTGGAATAAATACAATAAATAATAATAGTAAAAACTCTTCATCTTCATCCTCAAGAAAAGCAGTCTTCGATACACTAAAAAGCTCAGACTGACCTGAGCGAATTGAAAAGACAAAACATTCGAGTTAGAACTAAAAGATTTTATGTAAGTTAAATCAACAGTAAATAAATATGATTGTAACGGCGTCGGAGATGTTTACGAGGTTTGACATCTCCTATCCAGTGTCAACGTGAGCGCAATAACTTAAGAGATGTTCGAGATTTCCATCTCCCAAGGACCCGTTAAACTATCTACTATGTCAATACGCTATTATAATAATGTCTACAGCAAAGTAAAATATTAAAATAGCGTTAAGGCGTTACCCATATCCCCCTTAACACATTTTTACATATTCCCATAGTCTATACGATACCGTAATTCATCCGCAAACTGGAGGGCTATCAAAGGGCACTCCATTGGTATGGTACAAACCAAACTCGTGGAAGGTGCGATAGGGCATGTGAACATGGCACTCGAGGCAATGCCGGGGTAAATATACCAATTGCACTTCCGAACTGGTGGTAACGCATAGCAGCTACTACCACCCACCTCGGACACACTCCCATAATTAAAATCGAGGGATGGTCACCAAATCAATCACAAAGTCAAAATATAGTATCGAAGAAATGTGCCTGATAGAAGGAATGACCTCATTTGGCCCAGTATAGCTCATGTTTTAGTCACATCTAAGCTGACTCACGGGAGTCGGGGTCACGTAAATACCTCATACAGAATCACTTGCCAAACCATCCTACTTCATTTCTGAAATCTCCACTATGTACACATTTGTTAAAATGGTTTTCGGTATTGGCACAGAGTATGACAATATCTGATCCCGGTCTTTTTAATAACTAAACGCTTATTTTACACCGGAAGGTTGATTAAAATTTCAAAAGTCAATTCACAATTTATATCAAAATATCATATTCTCAAAACCATATCATTTTCAAAATCACCTTTACTATAACGACCCGTAAAATTTTAATGGTTTTATTAACGTATTTAATTGAATTTTGGAGAAATTTTAAATAATAAAATTTGAAATTAAAATTTTTTATTTGGAATATGTATATTTAAATATAGAAGACGGTAAATTTTCATCTGATTTTATGAAAGTTTATTTCATTGTGAAATTCTATTAAATTCAAGTCAGTTAATAATTATTGCTAATAAAATATTTTTCAAATCTGAATATTTTTACATAGAAAAATTCTAAATTATCTTCTGAGTGAGATGTCATTTTTCGTTTTTTCAAATTCGGACTTCTTTAGCTCCGTCGATCTTATTTTTTGCGTTTTTGCTGCATTTTCCGCTAGGAGAAAATTCAAATTTTTATAATTCAATCATACCACCGATATCTGTGTACCGTTTTGATCATCTCGTCGTGCTGATCTCTATGATATATTTATTTCTGTATTTTGAGATTCGGTGCGCAGCGAAATCTATAAAAGAGGTTACTGTATCGTTACCACTTTTACATATTTGATGGTTGTGCCCATTCAAAATTCAAACCGTTGGAATACAATAGCCACTAGCTTTCATTTTTACACTTGTTTCATAATTTGCTAAAATTGAGTTGTTGCTTTTATTATTCCGGAATTTGAGGGACTCCCCTATATTCAATTAAGTGCTCACATCTATTTCATCTTGCGGTTCATATTCTTTCAATTGAAAAGTCATATATATTTTTAACGTACAGCTTCATATATGTCTCTCTCTAGCTTGCTTCCTCCTTCATTTTTCAACTGCCACCATAACAAAACTTTTCTTTGTTCCAAATAAAAAAAAAGAACGTGCAACTGTTGTTTTTCCTCCTCCACCGATTCTAGTTTCGGCCATCCCAAACCCATGGCCTATCCCACTCGGCTTCCCCGTTCCGCCTGAGCATCACCTTCCCGCACGTGCTCCACCCAGGGCCGCATTGTTCTCTGCCCCCCATAGCTCCGAGTAGCCAGCCGATCCAAGTGAGTATCAATATTCTTCTCATCTTCGCATCATGTTCTGTATATATATATATACATACATACATATATATATATATATATATGTAGCTTATATATATATTATAAACTTTGTTAGTGGTATACCTATAAGCTTCGGTTGTTATATATGTACTGATTTTCAAAATTTTATAAAGCTAAGTTTATATACATATTTGTTTATAAACTAGTTAGTTAGTCCGCATATATATGATTCTATAAGTATACATATTTATTACAGTTTAGTTATGTACTATGTATGTTGCAAACTTTGATATGAGGATATGGGTTTACATACCTGTTCGTTAGTACATATTATAAGTAATATTATATAAATTCTGTTGTTCTGTTTGTGTAAATAGTGTCATATTTACTATATATTATAATATTTTAAGCATTGTATGTCATTGATAAAGGGGTACAAGTGGTATGTTTTGTGACTTGTGTGCAAAAGGTGTTATGTGTACTTGCTTGTGTATTTATACGTTTACATGTTTATACAAAACTTTGCTATTTGCCTATTTATAAAAGTTATAAAGTATGCATGTTATATATATCATATTCTTATATTATTGTAAAGGAAGCTATATAGTCAAGTCAGTTTACATATATATATATATATATATATATATATAGGTATTTTTGCAAGTGTACTTATGCTAGTGTATATATTTTGTTGTATAAGTTATAATATTTTAGTTTATGTTATTGCAGAATAGTTTTAAGGGTACGACAAACAATATTAATTTCAAATTATAAAACGTGTACAAGTTATATATATGTGTATTTGCATTTGTTTGTATATATGGGAACTTGGGTTTTCAATTCTTTATTAATATAGTACATTAGGGATTGATTATTTATTGAAGATAAATTTATATTATTTTAAATGTATGTTTGATCTTATTTTATGTGTTAGAAATGCGTGTATATTAAAAAAATATATTATATTTATTCGACGGTATTAAATGTTTTTGTGGTTGAATTTAATTATTAACTTTGTGATATATGTTTGAATCGATAATTTAATATATATATATATGGATATTTTCAAATAAAATACATTATATGTGTAAGTATTTTGCATTTTTAATATGTATATGTATATATAAGTATTTATCTTAAAATATATTATATAAAAAAATGGTTGATATTAAAATATGTATTTTAATTTAAAACAATGGTTTTGGAATATGATTTTTTTATATAAATATGAGTTCACTTGTACCAAAAAAATTTCATCGACCCAATTCTGATTCGTTTTATCAGTTCTGGATTATCAGCCTTGTTCGTCCAATTCACGTCCAATCTTGCTTTGCTTTGAAATCCGTGCTTGGAACCGTAACTCACTCTATCGCCGAATCCATCTAGCCTCGAAAGGTGAGCAATCACTCACGATTAATATTCTTATATTTATTAAATTTTATTCCAATTGAAACGACAATTGAAATATGTTGCTGTAGTTATTTAAATTGTTATAAATGTCATTATCCGTAACTATTCACCTGTGCGATATGACGCTATATCCTGGTGTTTATATTATATTGTTATTTATGATTTATGCCTGTTATTATTATTATTGTATCTGTCAGTCACTCTGCAAGTTCCCTGTTAATATAGAATTCACTATGGGTTGAAATGATACATACCCGAACGGACTTTAGAATAGGAGGAAATCGTTATGGGTTGAAATGATAGACCCAAGCGATTTCACTTGACTTGAATTTGGGATTACGGGTCGAAATGATATCTATCCATACATATATTACGGATTGAAATGATAAATATCCATATCACTTGACCATGGGATAGAAAGTTATATACGGACACCGATGGTCTATATATATAAATAAATATTTTGAAATGATTTCTACGGTTTTGAAAAAGAATATATATGGTTTATTTTATATTGAAATTAATTTATATATAAATATGTTTTAATATAAATTAGATTTGATATTAAACTATAACTAAATAAAAGTTGGACTTGATTAATATATAAGATGTTTAAGTATTATATTGCTAAATAGATTTTAAGGATTTGAATAAGAAGGAAGATAAAGTTGAATTAATTGAAATTGCATTTAATTAAGAATTCTACTAAATTAAATCGATTTGAACTATTGAATTTGAAGTTTAAGAGTTGATTTCATAACTTGATTTTTTTTAAAGTAAAAGGGATTAAATGGATATTTCAAGTTTAAGTAAATCGAAGGAATTGTTTAATTTACCAAAATTTAAGGTTATTTAAATAGTATTGGAATTATTTAAATGAAGAAAAAGAACTAAGTGATAATGAAATAGAATTTTGATATATATGAAAATCGAAATTAGTTTTGAAATTGTGGAATATATTTAAAGCTTCGAACATATTGAAAATTTAAAAGGTTTATTGTGAAGTGGATTGAATTAATGAATTGAGTGTTTGCCAAATTTAAATTAATAATCTGATATTTTGAGCAAGTCAAGTCTAACACGTGCGGATACGAATGGTTGAAAATACCGGGTCGTTACAGTTGGTATCAGAGCTTTGGCTCTAGGCAAACTTAGCATATATAGTGAAATCATTTGCAGAATCACTTTCTTTCGAGCTTGAACTTCTCCCTCTATGTTTTGGGTTTTCCTTTGGACTTTGGAACGCCCTGCGTTTCCAAATCCATTCATGGTTCTTGATTCTGGAGTATTCCATAACTCCACTTCGAATGATCTCTATAAGAATAGGCGATCCCGCCAATCTTTGAATGATTTGTAAAGAGGTGAAACTTCTTTACAATTGATATTGATGCAACAGAGATTTCAATACCTTCGGTTTAGATGTTGTTATCTCTTGTTATGCCAAATTCTATCTATGGCGATCGAATGTTGATTTGCCATGGAATTCCGCATTGGTCATATTCCTGAAGTCACGGTTGACTCGGTTAAGGTTGCCCGTGATTTATATAAGTATATCCATCTTCTATTTTGGAATTTAATTAGCTCATCTTATATCGAGCCTATCTTTGAAATCAGAAGTCTATTTGATTAGAGTTTCCCTAATTTGAATCTCTATCTTGTTTTGAAATCCATTCTAGAATCATCCTTTGAAAATCAGGTTTATTTGTATTTTAGAAATTGTTTATATATCAAAATTATTATTTTGATAAGTATGAATTTATTCAATATATAAAAGTGAAAATGTTTTCGAAAGGACTATATATCTTTTAAAAAAAACTAGAATTTGAAGTTCGAATGGATTTGGAATTTTGAAAATTATATAAGAAATTTGATTCATATAAAAATGATTTATAACTGAAAGGGTTTTTAATTTGAAATTCGAGAGAATTGAACCCCGATATTTTGAAATTGGTTTAAGATTTTGGGAAATAATACGATTTAAAAGTATTCACCGAATAAGAAATGTTTCAAATGAGTTCAAATTAATTCCAAAGATTTTGAAAAAAATTCAAAGAAGTTTTAAGAAAATAGAAGTCTAGTACTCACTTATGCCGCTGGAAATTAATTTCGGTGATGAGTGCACGCATCATCGACATTGATTTTCAACTTTCAGAGTGGGGAATGGCCACCTTAATAGCTTTGGTATGCGAGTGATTTTGTGAAATGAATTTTGATTTCAGATTTCGAAGTATGGTTTGATATTTGAAAGATATGTATATATGTGTGTGTGTGTGTGTATTTGAAATGATTTAAAGTAAGTCAATGTTCAGTTCTCGAGTTTTAGATTTGTTTTGGTATAACCTTATCTATTGGAATTGATCTACTGATTTGTTGGTGATTTCCAACCTTTGGATTTTAAATATGATTTCTTCGACTATTTTTAAAGTTCGAGGACTTCCAAATCAATGTTTAATTTTTTTTAAAGCTAAATAATTTTCAAAGGGCAAATTTGATTTTCCATATATGGAAATAAACAGTTTAAAGGTTTTAAAAGGGATTAAACTTGGAAATAATTTTGGGTATAATTAATTTTGAGAAGGGGTTTCGAAAATAGATTAAAATTTAAACCCAGTATTTACATGATGACTTTTGAAATGAATTGGTTTGACCTAAATTTTTGTCGATTTCAAATTTTGGATTATATTCTAAATCTATTGTTTTGAGAAACTTTGAAACTGAAGATATGTAATTTGGAAGAAATGATTTGGCGAAATCATTTATGATTTTGAAACTGAAACGTTACTCAAAGGAATTGAAATTAAGAACCTTGTTTTATTAAATACTTGATTCGAGAGTTATCGAACTTATATAAAATTGATTTGTATATGTATGAAGTTGATTTGAAAACTGTTGATTTGTAAAGGTACTCAATTTGGAAAGAGAAATCATATATAATCGAAGTCTATATAAGTATGATTTGATATACTATTGATTTTGGAAAGTATTTGATTTGAAATAAAATCTTATATAAAATGGGCTTTATATAAGTATGATATTTGAATGTGATTTGGAAGGTACCATATGATACATATTTTCGAAGTAAAGATATGGAAAGTGGCTTCTGCTTGATATCCACTTTGTGGCCACATTGGGGATTCATTCTATCGATATTATTCTCTCTGATTTGGGTTTTTCGGATATGATACTCGAGTGTCCATCGAATTCCATGGCAATCTCCATGGTCTTATGAGTGCGACTGCATAGCGTAATTCGTCTGGCTGAGATGACCTAGGGGTACGGATGTTTCCTGGGGGATCCAGGCGTAACCATTGTGTATCCTGCGACCTATGTATGTCGTATTAGTAGCGAAATCCTCTGGCTGAGATAACTTAAGGGTACGGATGTTTCCTGGGGGATCCAGACGTAACCATTGTGTATCTGCGGTCTACTAATTATCATGGCGTAATTCGCAGGCTGAGATAGCTTACAGGTACGGATGTTTCTTGGGGGATATAGGCGTAACCATTGTGTATATACGATCCATGGTTAGACAATGTTTGGTTTGGTTGTTTTGTTTGGATTGTACTTTGCATACCTTTTTAAAAAAGTTTTCCAGTATTTTCACTGGATGTTGAAACAAGTCTACCAAGTACCTGGAGAATTCTAGCTTTGCGCCTGATCAACGCATGGCCAGAGTCTACAGGAACGAAAGTAAACTTGTTAAAACATCGAGTTATAAAAGTATTTTATTACAAAAGTATATTATTATAAAAATATTTTCCAACAAAGAAATTTGGTATTAATATTTGAAATTTAAATTCTTATGGTTCAAAATTAATTATTCGCTCCCGATGCTATTCCTTTAAATCTACCTTATCTGCTCAGCTTTATTTATTCATCTATATTCTGTTTTCCCGAATCTGCCTTCTTTTCCTCTTTGAATATAATGTTTAAATTATTGCTTATTTATATACTACATGGTTTAATAGAGAATTATTAGTATTATAACTACTTAGAAGTTGTTAATTGAATAAAAAATATTTAAAGCAAATGATTATTTATTTATTAGTAGTATTTGAAAAGTATCCAGAGATAAATTATAAAATTATGAGTTATGTTTTCAATAGCTTCTTTGTAAATATAACTAACGATGTGAATAATTGTTGCCGAATGGTTTTCATACATTTATAAAGGTGTTATTTAAACATATAAATGGTATTTATAAAGGAAGCAAGAAATTTTGCAAATGGGTTTGAAAAGTACTTAAGTATTGAAGATTAAATGAAGTTTTCAAATAAATATTTCAAGAAAAATTTATATAGTTTTAAATTAACTGTTCATCCTTATCTTTCAATCTATCTTTCTTTCTGGTTGTTTCTATTCTCCTACCTCCTTCCTTTTCGGGGACGAAAATTTTTGAGTGGGGGAGAGCGTAACGACTCGTAAAATTTTAATGGTTTTATTAACGTATTTAATTGAATTTTGAAGAAATTTTAAATGATAAAATTTGAAATTAATTTTTTTTTATTTGGAATACGTATATTTAAATATAGAAGATAGTAAATTTTCATCTGATTTTATGAAAGTTTATTTCATTGTGAACTTCTATTAAATTCAAGTCAGTTAATAATTATTGATAATAAAATATTTTCTAAAACTGAATATTTTTACATAGAAAAATTCTATATCAACTTCTTAGTGAGATGTCATTTTTCGTTTTTCCAAATTCGAACTTCTTTAGCTCCGTCGATCTTATTTTTTTTGCTTTTTGCTGCATTTTCCGCTAGTAGAAAATTCAAAATTTTATAATTCAATCATACCACTGATATCTGTATACCGTTTTGATCATATCGTCGTGCTGATCTCTACGATATATTTATTTCTGTATTTTGAGATCCAGTATGCGGCGAAGTTCGTAAAAATGGTAATTGTATCTGTACCACTTTTACATATTTGATGGTTGTGCCCATTCAAAATTCAAACCGTTGGAATACAATAGCCACTAGCTTTCATTTTTACACTTATTTCATTATTTACTAAAATTGAGCTGTTGCTTTTATTATTCCGGAATTTGAGGGACTCCCCTATATTCAATTAATTGCCTACGTCTATTTCATCTTGCGGTTCATATTCTTTCAATTGAAAAGCCATATATATTTTTAATGTATAGCTTCACATATATCTCTCTCTAGCTTACTTCCTCCTTCATTTTTCAACTGCCACCATAACAAAACTCTTCTTTGTTCCAAAAAAAAAAAAGAATGCACAGCTGTTGTTTTTCCTCCTTCACCGATTCTAGTTTCAGCTATCCCGAACCCGTGGCCTATCCCACTCAGCGTCCCCATTCCGCCTGAGCATCAGCTTCGCGCACATGCTCCACCAGGGCCGCTGTTCTCTGCCCTCCATAGCTCCGAGTAGCAAGCCGATCCAAGTGAGTATTAGTATTCTTCTCATCTTCGCATCCTGTTCTATATATATATATATATATATATATATATATATATATATATATATATGTAGCTTGTGTATATATTATAAACTTTGTTAGTGGTATACCTATAAGCTTCGGTTATTATATATGTACTGATTTTCAAAATTTTATAATGCTAAGTTTATATACATATTTTTTTGTACTAGTTAGTTAGTTTGCATATATATGATTCAGTAAGTATACATATTTATTTACATTTTAGTTATGTACTATGTATGTTGCCAAACTTTGATTTGAGGATATGGGTTTACATACCTTTTTGTTAGTACATATTATAAGTAATATTATATAGACTATGTTGTATAGGTTCTGTTTTTGTAAATAGTGTCGCATTTGCTATATATTATAATATTTTAAGTATTGTATGTCATTGATAATTAAAGGGGTACAGGTGGTATGTTTTGTGACTTGTGTGCAAAAGGTGTTATGTATACTTGCCTGTGTATTTATACGTTTGTTGCATGTTTATACAAAACTTTGCTATTTGCTTATTTATAAAAGTTATAAAGTATGTATGTTATATATATCATATTCTTATATTATTGTAAAGGAAACCATATAGTTAAGTCAGTTTATATACATAGGTATTTTTGCAAATATACTTATGCTAGTGTATATATTTTATTGTATAAGTTATAATATTTTAGTTTATGTTATTGCAGAATGGTTTTAAGGGTACGCTAAACAATATTAACTTTAAATTATAAAACGTGTACAAGTTATATATATGTGTATTTGCATTTGTTTGTTATATGGGAACTTGGGTTTTCAAATTCTTTATTAATATAGTACAATAGGGATTAACTATTTATTGAAGATAAATTTATATTATTTTAAATGTATGTTTGATCTTATTTTATGTGTTAGAAATGCGTGTAAATTAAAATTTCTTTATTATATTTGTTCGACGATATTAAATGTTTTTATGGTCGAATTTAATTATCAACTTTGTGATATATGTTTGAATCGATAATTTAATATATATATATATATATATATGGATATTTTCACATAAAATACATTATATGTGTAAGTATTTTGCATTTTTAATATGTACATGTATATATAAGTATTTATCTTAAAATATATTATATAAAAATATGGTTGATATTAAAATATGTATTTTAATTTAAAACAATGATTTTGGAATATGATTTTTTTATATATAAATATGAATTCCCTTGTACCAAATTTTTTTCATTGATCCAGTTCTGATTGGTTTTATCAATTCTTGATTATCAGCATTATTCGTCCAATTCGCGTCCAATCTTGCTTTGCTTTGAAATCCGTGCTTGGAACCGTAACTCACTCTATCGCCGAATCTATCTAGCCTCAAAAGGTGAGCAATCACTCACGATTAATATTCTTTATTTATTAAATTTGATTTCAATTAAAACGACAATTGAAATATGCTGCTGTAGTTATTTAAATTGTTATAAATGCCATTATCCGTAACTGTTCACCTGTGCGATATGACACTATATGATGTTGTTTATATTATTTTGTTATTTATGATTTATGTCTGTTATTATTATTATTGTGTCTGTCAGTCACTCTGCAAGTTCTCTGTTAGTATAGAATTCACTATGGGTTGAAATGATACATACCCGAACGGCTTTATAATAGGAGGAAATCGTTATGTGTTGAAATGATAGACCCAAGTGATTTCACTTGATTTGAATTTAGGATTACGGGTTGAAATGATATCTACCCATATATATATTACGGATTGTAATGATAAATATCCATATCACTTGACCATGGGATAGAAAGTTATATACGGACGCCGATGGTCTATATATATAAATAAATAGTTTGAAATGATTTCTATGGTTTTGAAAAGAAATACATATATGGTTTATTTTACATTGAAATTAATTTGTATATAAATATGTTTTAATATAAATTAGATTTGATATTATACTATAATTAAATAAAAGTTGGACCTGATTAATATGTAAGATGTTTAAGTATTATATTGTTAAATAGATTTTAAGGATTTGAATAAGAAGGAAGATAAAGTTGAATTAATTGAAATTGCATTTAATTAAGAATTCTACTAAATTAAATCGATTTAAACTATTGAATTTGAAGTTTAAGATTTGATTTCACAACTTGATTTTTTTGAAGTAAAAGTTATTAAACAGATATTTCAAGTTTAAGTAAATCGAAGGAATTTTAATTTATTGAAATTTAAGGCTATTTAAATAGTATTGGAATTATTTAAATGAAGAAAAAGAACTAAGTGATAATGAAATAGAATTTTGATATATACGAAATGATCGAAATTAGTTTTGAAATTGTGGAATATACTTAAAGCTTTGAACATATTGAAAATTTAAATGGTTTATTGAGAAGTGGATTGAATTATGAATTGAGTGTTTGCCAAATTTAAATTAACAATCTGATATTTCGAGCAATTCAAGTCCAACATGTGCGGATACGAATGGTTGAAAATACCGGTCGTTACATTTACTTCCGAAATTATGTCACATTTGGAATCATACCACTTTCGAATTTATATTTTCAAAAAATCATATTTTCAAAATAGGTTAAAGCCTCATTTCAAAATCATCATATTCACTCAAATATGTCATTTCACCAGCAAATATCATTTCAAATCCCAACTTATTTTATAGCATTATTAAACCTTATTTGCTTTAAAATCAAGGCTTTAATTATATACATTTCCACTTTGCACCATATGAAATTTAGAATATAATTTAGATAGTTATAATAGTTTAATTAGTTTAACATATTTTAAATAGATATAAATTAGGTTAAGTAGGTTTAAAATAGATTAAATAAATTTAAAATAGGTTAAAATACTTTAAATAGTTTAAATGTTCAAAATAGATTAAATAGGTTTATTACAGATTTATTTAGATTTAAAATAGATTAAATAAAATAAAATAGATTAAATAGTTTAAATTAAATTAAAATATTTCAAAATAAATCAAAATAAATTAAAATAGTTTAAAATAGTCAAAATAATTTAATATAGTTTAAAAAAGTTTAAGTGGTTTAAAATAGATTAAAATATATTAAATTAGATTGGAATAGATTAAAATAGATTAACTTGATTAATTAGTTTGAAATAGGTTAAATATGGTTCAAATAAATTGGAATAGTTTAAATTAATTAAGTTGGCTTTAAAATAGATTTCAAAGTTATATTCGAATGTTTCAATAACTCGATTTCGATAATTCATTTATGTTTGACAATTCTACTTTGAAATTCCAATTTAAATCATTTAAACAATTCATTAAATAAATTCCAAATTTAACATTAACACTTGGATTTTCGAAAATAATTCAGTTTATATAAAATCAATTTCTATTTCAAAATATCAGTTAACTGATTTCAAAATTTAAAGATTTAAAAATACATTTAATTTAACCAATCCGGTGTCCATATATAATTTTCTACCCCATGGTCAAATGATACGGATATTTATCATTTCAACCCGCAATTCCAAAATTTAATTTTATATACATGAAATCGCTTGAGTCTATATTTCAACCCATAATGATTTCTCACTAATCTATCAGATTGTTTGGGTATGTATCATATTCAACCCATAGGGAACTTGCAATGTTATAACAATAGAAAATATAACATCCAGTCATTCAATACCAATCAATCAAACATCCATCATAATCATCATCCAAATCAACCAATAATATCAATAGATAATTGATTTTCAATAATAGATATTAAATTGACAATTAAATTCAATATTAAATTAATCGATGATTAAATGTGATAAAAGTCAAATTTAACTAGAATGACGATTAAATGTACCAAATATCAACCAATCAATTTCAGATCACATCATAAATTCAATTTAATTAGCATAACATAATTTAGTAATTGTGAGTGGGTTAAAATACTCACATTTGATTCTATATCGGTTCGAAAATCCAAAATTAGCCCAAAAATCTACAGTCTTAGAATTCGTCCAAACAAGCATCAAGATGTCCGGAATTTTGATATAATCCTAGTGAAACAAACCGCACATAAATCCAAGTTCGTATACAAAAGATTTACACGTTAGAACATAGAATTTCAAATTTTAAATTAAAATAAATAAATAAAATATGCCACATTGGCAATGCAAGTGACCCCAAATGCTACAGAAAATCACGCACACGAGAATCTTGTTCAACCTCCGCCGTCCATGTTCACCAACGAACGCATGCCATTCCGATCGCCGACACCCTGATCCGAGCCTGCCGCCACCATCCCTTACCTCCGCCGCACCTCTGGGCTGAGCGCGACCATCGTCAGTGTCCCCATGGCCTGACCGCCGCCGCTTCCCCAAACAAAAGCCAATTTCGGCCAATTTCCTTGACTTCACGACAAACGAAAACCACAGATGGATGCAGCATGATGACCTCTACAATCATATACTTCCCAAACGTCGTATAGACGAAGATCCACCGTCCAATCCGCAAAACCTAGTACGAATGGTCGAAAATGATTAAAGAACTCTGGCCAAATGATGGAACCAATTGAAAAACGAATTGCAGATCTGGGTTACGCTCGTCGAGAGCTTCGAATTGGTATATAATTTAATATGGTTTAGAGGAGTTTGATTTTGAAATTTGTTTGGAGATTGAATCTTAGGGTTTGCAATTTGACTGTTTGTTTCTGCCATTGAAAAGAAGGAGATAGACAAAAGTTGAAGTACATACAAAATAAGAGAATGACCGCTAGGGTTAGAACAGAACAATATACTAGCGAAGCCTAATAAGAAATGAATAATACCGAATTGATTTGAAACGACAAATACGACCCAAAAAGGCTGTGCTGTCTCTAAAACAAAATTGGGTCATCCCATATATCAAAATACATGTTTTCGATATTTCTAGATCCAATGGAACAGATTTCAAGTCCTAATTCCATCGTATAAAGAAGTTATCTTTAAAATTAGTTTATCTCAAATTGATTTCAATTGAACTTAATTAAATTAATTTCTACGTATTTCGAGTCCGTACAATCAAACGACAAATCCGATCGTTACAAAACTTAAAATCCTACAATAATTCATCATTACGGATAGAATAAAACTGGTTGCCAAAATGGCTATTTTCACGTTAATTAAATAAATTAATATTAAATCAATTAAATCACTTTTTAATTTAAAATTTAATAAGTAACAATTTTTTTTTATCAATTTTGATTGCTTAGACATTTACAATCATTTAAAACGAATTTACATATCAATTCAGTGCTGAATATTACACAAATTGCAGTGTTCAATTTTCAGTTGTAATTAAATCCAATTAATTATAATTTAATTCCAATAAAGTGTTTATATTTGATTTCAGTCCTTTTTATTTCATCGTTCATTACTCTATGCATATGTTAACACTAGGTTATATCTTATTACGTTAGTATTCCACAATTACCATCTTTTATTTATTAATTGCAATTTTCCAATTATATTGAATTTTTGTCGATTTTCACGTTAATTATAATTTAAAATCCCAATAAATTAATTTATCTTGGTTTCACTCTTTTTATTAAATCAATTCTTGCCTAATGGATATAATTAACATTCCTATACATTTTGTTGCATTCACATTTTCCAGTTATCATCTTAACTCATTTTACGTGACATTTATTTTCATTTAATTATAATTGATTAAATAAATTGGTAACAAATAACAATTGTCACCTTTTCTACATTTAATCACATTTATAAGTTTATTATCTACAGCAAGTGATATAATTGCTACCACAACACTAATTTTATTCAATTATACTTTAGTACTTACTATTTCATTAATTAATCCAATATTTAAATTATCAATTGCTCTTTAATACAATTGTCAATTAATGCACGTTATTACAATAAATTTACAATCTATAACCAATTATAACATTTCAATCATTTTGATTAATTGGAATTACGTTTAAAACAGTTATCAATTACCTTAAATTAATACTATTTCATTTCAGTTACATTCTTTTTATTAAATCATAAATTTTTATTTCTTCCAATATTAAGTCATAAAATCTTATTAAATTAACTATTTTTAATTATCGAAAATTACGGGTCGTTACACTTTCCTCCATTCAAAACTTTTCGTTCTCGAAAAGGAAAAGAAGAAATTAAGAAATTAATACATCTCATTCAAAATATCAAATTTATAAACAATTAATTCACATGATTAAATAATTTAAATAAAATATATCAATTTAAAATAATTAAATCCCTTTATATTCAATTTAATAAAAGTTCGGAAAATATTTCACAAAATTTTCAAAGTCCAAAATTCGTGGAAAATTTTGGTAGAGCCCCTTTGTACGGAGAGGTCTGAAAGAAATAATGGTATCAATAATATATATATATATATATATATATCATATTTTTCAAAATAATATATCCCAAACCACGGGAAAAACAATATAATATCGTCATATAACCGTAATTTGAGAACGTACCTATTTGTCGGACAAACAACGTTTAATTTATGAAACCAAAATTAGTAGTTGTTGCTTCCATGACATGTATTTCACTTATATAATCCAAAGAGGTCAATAATTATATAAAAGGGAAATATTTAAGTTGTTTCAATAAATAACCAACAAAACATCACAACATAACAATAATCATTTGCAATTAAACCGTACAAACATCATTTCAACAAAGAAATCAGTCATCCGTCCATAGCAACCAAAACAAATGGTTTGTTCTAGTTCAGAACTTCTAATCGTATAAAATGATAAATAAACTATGAAGTAAATCATACACTCAACAGTCGTAAATAAAACTTTATAGATTATTTATACATCTCCATACAAAATAGAAGTTTCTTTTCCCAGTCAATCCATAAGCCAAACAAACAATAATCTCAATGTTATTTAAGTTTGTTTCACCTTATTTACTGTTCTTTTCTCATTCATATAATGACTATTTTCTTGAATTTACATGTATCACTTACCAAATTCATTTCCCATTAAATTACATTCATTACTTACAAAATTTCATTTCTTATTTATACATACAATGTTATTTTTCTCTTTTTATTACTTACATTCATTGCTCACATAAGCTATTTCCATTCAATTACCTAGATTATCCATTATTATGTAAGTTTCTTTACAATTTAATTCATCATTAATAAATCATTTTCTTTTTATCTCATTTCTTCCGTATATAGTATTATTAAATGTTAAATCCATTTCTAATCATTTCAAATTTTCTAAATTATAATCATTCAATTAATATATTACTCACTTAATTATAAATGGCTTCAGCATTAACTTAAGTTTATAATTATTCACTTACAGTATTCAACTTTTACTATTCAATCTGATCATAAATAGCTTAAAATGTTAATTTTACTTTATAATCGTTTTTTTACATTATTCACTTTTTTTATTACATTTGATTAATACCATTTCAAACTATTAACTTTAGTTTATAACAATTTATAATATCAGAATTCTTAATTACAGAAGAAACATTGAACATTTGGATTTACTAAAGTTTACTTGTATAGTATTTCTATTACATATTCCTATTTAACATTACAACTTTTACATTTTGGTAAGTTATACATATGTCTTTTAGAATGAAATAGAAAGTTATACCAGTTCATCTTGTTCATTTCTTTTTCAAAGTTCAATAATTCATCATCTAAATTTTCATTATTCTTTAAGTTTACAAGTTTCCAATTTGTCATATATACCATTAATCACTTAGCATCTAATTACTTACATTTCTTTCATTCTATAAACTTCCAATTATTAAAATAATTAAGATTTCATTCATTTTCATAATTAAAAGTACTAATTATCAAAAAATTTAAGAACTAAACTCCAAGTTCATTTTAGTCACTTAGAAAATGATATATGTATTTATCCTTTATAGATCAATTCATATTTAGAAATTCAAAACTAAGGTTTTATTCATCAAAACAGATGTGTTGTAAAACTACTACCGCAGTCTCCCCACTTTGAAACTCGAAAATGAACATCAATGATGCGTGCACTTATCACCGAAATTATTTTCCAGGGCTAAGAGGGGAGTACAGAAATTATTTTCTTTAAAAGTTCCCTTTAAAACTTGTTTCAAATCATCTTGAAATATTTATATCGGAAAATACTTCTAAATACTACTAATATTATATTCCAAAACCTTTTGAAAGAAATTTCAAAAATACCGGGGCTTCAGTTCTAAACTTTCAATTTATATTTACTTTATTTCTAAATCCTATTTTTAAATCAATATTCATAAAAAATTCTACCTAACAAATAACGTATTACATCTGACTATATCACTTACAAAATCTATTATTTTATATACAAAATATATAATAGGTAAAATTATTTATATTACCTGTATCTCAAAACAAGTATTATGTCGGTCTGCCCTATTAGGTGTTTAAAAATCTCTATCGATGCCATAGCATCCTATGTACAGACCAAAATTTATAAATACTATATTAACAAATTAACACAATATAAAATATTTTATAACACTAACAAATATGCTCTCTCATATATACACTCACATTCTAAAGTATTACTACCTAATTTCTAATGAGTCAGACGCCACAAAGCTAAGATTATCGCTAAACCAAAGCTCTAATACATACTATAACGACCCGTCATTTTAGACGATTTAAATGAACAATAAACCACACATGTCAGACTCAAACTATTAAAAGTACAGATTGTTATAGTGCAAATAAGAAAAAGCAGAGAAAGGAAGAAAATAAATACAGAATCTTGCAGCGCAATGACAAAATATAGTGTCAAATAAACAGTTCCTTAAGCTGTTTACATATAACGTTGATTATACTTTTATAATACTGCTCAGAGTTGCATAGAACAAGAATAAATAATAAATAAATACAACGGAACAACATGATGCAATAAACTAAATACAATAAATAATAATAGTACAAACTATTCGTTTTCATCCTCCAAAAAGTAGTATTCGATACACTGAAAAGCTTAGACTGATCCGAGAGAATTGAAAAGACAAAACACTCGAGTCAGAATTAAAAGACCTTATGTTAGTTAAGTCAACATTAAATAAATGTGAGTGTAACGGCGTCAGAGATGTTTACAGGGTTTGACATCTCCTATTCATTGTCAACATGAGTGCAATAACTTAAGATAAGTTTGGGATTTCCATCTCCTAAGGATCCGTTAAACTATCTACTACGTAGTACAATAGCTATTATAATAGTGTCCACAGTAAAGTAAAAGTATTAAAATACTGTTAAGGCGCTACTCAATACATTTTTACATATTCTCATAGTCTATACAGTACTGTTATTCATCCATAAACTGGAGGGCTATCAGAGGGCACTCCATAGGTATGATACGAACCAAGCTCGTGGAAGGCACGGTAGAGCATGTGAACACGGCACTAGAAGCAATGCCAGGGTAGATATACCAATTGCACTCTTGGATTGGTGATAACACATAGCAGCTACTACCGCTCACCTCGGACACACTCCCATAATCAAAATCGAGAGGTGGCCACCAAATCAACCACAAAGTCAAAATAGAGTATCGAAGAAATGTGTCCGATAGGAGGAATGACCTCACTTGGCCTGGTATAGCTCCTATTTTTATTCACATCTAAGCTAACTCATGGGAGTCAAGGTCACGTAAATACCTCATACAGAATCGTTCGCCAAACCATCCTATTTCATTTTTGGAATCACCACCACGTACGTAGTTATTAAAGTGTTTTCGGTATTGGCAGAGAGTATGATAATATCTGATCTCCGTCTCTTTAACAACTACACGTTTATTTCACACCAGATGGTTCTTTTACATTTCAAAAGTCATTCACAATTTATATCAAAATATCATATTCTCAAAACCAAATCATTTCGAAATCACCTTTACTTTCAAAATTACGTCACATATGAAATCGTATCTCTTTTAAATTCAAATTTTCAAATCATATTTTCAAAATAGGTTAAACCCTCATTTCAATATCATCATATTTACTCAAATATGTCATTTCACCAGCAAATATCATTTCAAATCCCAACTTATGTTATAGCATTATTAAACCTTATTCGCTTTAAAATCAAGGCTTTAATTATAAACATTTCCATTATACACCATTTGAAATTTAGAAAATAATTTAGATAGTTATAATTGTTTAATTAGTTTATCATAGTTTAAATAGATATAAATTAGGTCAAGTAGGTTTAAAATAGATTAAATAAATTTAAAATAGATTAAAATACTTTAAATAGATTTAAAATAGTTTAAATGATTTAAAATAGATTAAATAGGTTTATTGTGGATTTATTTGGATTCAAAATAGATTAAATGAATTTAAAATAAAATAAATAAAATAGATTAAACAGTTTAAATTAAATTAAAATATTTCAAAATAAATGAAAATAGTTTAAAATAGTCAAAATAATTTAATACAGTTTAATAAAGTTTAAATGGTTTAAAATAGATTAAAATATATTAAATTAGATTGGAATAGATTAAAATAGATTAACTGGGTTAATTAGCTTGAGCTAAGTTAAATTTGGTTAAAATAAATTGGAATAGTTTAAACTAATTAAATTGGTTTTAAAATAGATTTCAAAGTCATATCCAAACATTTCAATAACTCAATTTCGACAATTCGTTTATATTTAACAATTCAATTTTGAAATTCCCATTTAAATCCTTTGGACAATGCATTAAATAAATTCCAATATTAACCTTAAGGCTTGGATTTTCGAAATAATTCAGTTTATATAAAATCAATTTCTATTTCAAAATATTAGTTAACTGAATTCAAAATTTAAAGATTTTAAAAATAATTTAACCAATTCGGTGTCCGTATATAATTTTCTACTCTATGGTCAAATGATACGGATATTTATCATTTCAATCCGCAATTAATTTTTTTACAGGTATATATCATTTCAACCCGCAATCCCAAAATTCAAATTCAAATACATGAAATCGCTCGACTCTATCATTTCAACCCATAACGATTTCTCATTAATCTATCAGATCGTTTGGGTATATATCATTTCAAATCATAAGAAACTTGCAGTGTTATAACAATAAAAAATATAACATCCAGTCATTCAATATCAATCGATCAAATATCCATTACAATCATCATCCAAGTCAACCAATAACATCAATAGATAACCGATTTTCAATAACATATATTAAATTAACAATTAAATTCAATATTAAATTGATCGATGATTAAATGCGATAAAAGTCAAATTTAACTAGAACGACGATTAAATATACCAAAATCAACCAATCAATTTCAAATCACATCATAAATTCAATTTAATTAGCATAAGATAATTTAATAATTGTGAGTGGGTTAAAACACTCACATTTGATTCCAAATCGGTTTGAAAATTCAAAATTAGTTCAAAAATCTACAGCCTTAAAATTGTCCAAATCAGCGTCAAAATATTCAAAATTTCAATACGATCCTAGTGAAACAAATAACGCGTAAATCCGAGTTCGTCTGCAAAAGACATACATGTTAGAACATAGAATTTCAAAATTAAAATTAAAATAAATAAATAAAATATACCACATTAACAACGCAAGAGACCCCAACTACTACAGAAAATCGCGCACATGACAACATTCATCAACGAACGCACGCCACTCCGGTCGCCGACGCCCTGATCTGAGCCTGCCGCCGCCTTCCCCTACCTCCGCTGCCCCTCTGGGCTGAGCGCGACCATGGCCAATGCCCCCATGGTCTAACTGCCGCTGCTCCAAACAAAATCCAATTTCGGCCAATTTCCTCGACTTCACGATAAACGAAAACCACAGAAGGATGCACCATGATGACCTCCACAATCCTATACTTCCCGATCGTTGTATAGACGAAGATCCACCATCCCATCCCCAAAACCTATTACGAACAGCCGGAAATGATCGAAGAATTCTGGCCAAATGATGGACCCAACTGAAAAACGAATTGCAGGTCTAGGTCACGCTTGTCGAGTGCTTCGATCGGTATATAATTTGACATGGTTTGGAAGAGTTTGATTTTGAAATTTGTTTGGAGATTGAATCTTAGGGTTTGCAATTTGACTGTTTGCTTCTGCCATTGAAAAGAAGGAGATAGACATAAGTTGAAGTATGTACAGAATAAGGAAATGACTGCTAGGGTTAGAATAGAACAATACACTAATGAAGCCCGATAAGAAGTGAATAATACCCATATTGATTTGAAACGACAAATACGACCCGAAAAGCCCGTTCTGTCTCTGAAACGAAATTGGACCATACGATATATCAAAATATATGTTTTCGATATTTCTAAATCCAATGGAACAGGTTTCAAGTCCTAATTCCATTATATAAAAAAGTTAGTTTTACAATCAGCTTATTTCAAATTGATTTCAATTGAATTTAATTAAATTGATTTCTATACGTTTCGTGTCCGTACGATCAAACGACAAGTATGATCGTTACGAAACTTGAAATCCTACAATAATTCACCGTTTTGGATCCGATGAAACTAGTTTCGTTGAAATCCAAGATAGCTGCCAAAAATGTTATTTTCACATTAATTAAATAAATTAATATTAAATCAATTAAATCACTTTCAAGTTTAATAATTAACAAAAATTTTTAATCATTTTTGGTTACTTAGGCATTTGCAATAATTTAAAACAAATTTACTTATCAATTCAGTGTTGAATATTACACTAACTACGGTGTTCAATTTTCAACTGTAATTAAATCTAATTAATTATAATTTAATTCCAAAAAATTGTTTATACTTGATTTCAGTCCTTTTTATTTCATCATTCATTACTCAACACTGGGTTATATCTTATTACGTTAGTATTCCACAATACCGTCTTTTATTTATTAATTGCAATTTTTCAATTATATTAAATTTTTGTCGATTTTCACATTAATTATAATTTAAAATCCTAATAAATTAATTTATCTTGGTTTCACTTTTTTTATTAAATCAATTATTGCCTAATGAATATAATTGACATTCCTATAAATTTTTGTTGCATTCACTTTTCCAGTTATCGTCTTAACTCATTTTATGTGACATTTAATTTCATTTAATTATAATTGATTAAATAAATTGGTAACAAATAACAATTATCACCTTTTCTACATTCAATCGCATTTATAAGTTTATTATCTATAACAAGTGTTATAATTACTACCACAACACTAATTTTATTCTATTACACTTATTACTTAATGTTTTATTAATTAATCAAATATTTAAATTATCAATTGCTCTTTAATCCAACTATCAAATAATACACATTATTATAATAAATTTTCAATCTATAACCAATTATAAAATTCTAATCATTTCAATTAATTGGAATTACATTTAAAACAATTATCAATTACCTTAAATTAATATTATTACATTTCATTCCAGTAACATTCTTTTTATTAAATCATAAATTTTTATTTCTTCGAACATTAAATCACAAAATCTTATTAAATTAACTATTTTTAATTATCAAAAATTATTGATCGTTCACCTTTTTTAACTCAAACTACTTAAGCCATTTATTATACATCGCCGACCTCGCTCATGCACATTCATGACCGAAATTTAAAGCTGGCATATAGGACTTATAACCATTTCAAGCCCAAGCAATAATTGCTTCATTTAACTCTAATTTAAATGCTTATCCATATCGTATATCGATTGATATATTTATAACTATTACAAACACATTTTTTTAAAATTGTTCAACATGTGAATAAAATTTTGTAATTAATATATCATAAATATTAATTAATTCAATTTATAACAATTATAAATTAATTTAATTTATAACAATTATAAATTAATTAAATCAAGTGGTCAAAGAGAATTCAACGTTTTGATTATGTGACTCTTGTGTGTAAATTTGGTTAGCGGCTAAGATCGAGCAATTCGAATATCAGCGTTCACGCATTACTTTGCAGGTGGTGTGACACATTGATCAAATTTATTGCTTACTTGGTTTTGGTAAAAAAAATCTAATTTTACATTGTTAAGCGTTATCCGGTTGTAACTGCTATTTACACCAATTCTCTTCGTCAAAACTATATCACTATGGACTTATCGAATTTGGTAATGGTCAAAATTCCAATATCGTTCATATTCAACTCTATAGTTCAAACAAAAAGCCTTTGGTTCAATAATAATAATTATTATTGACCTAAATGCTTTGGCCATAACTTTGACTTTAAGTTGATTTCAGTTGGCCGTGATACTAACCCCATACAAAAGGTCTTGAATAATGCTTTCCAATACTTTCACTCGATCCAAAAATAGTTACTCGATGGACGTTGTGTTATGGTTTGACTATAATCAAATCGAAGCTTTCATACTGAAGATCGACATTATTCTCAAGTCAAGAGGATTATGTAAATCAGTCACATTGATATTTTCTACTTGATCTTAATTATATTAACCAATAGAAAACTATCGAGTGAATCGTTTTATAGTTATCCAATAACTATCAGTACATTATCTCTCGGTGCCCACAACAATTATGAGCAATACACCGCCTAACATTTAAAGAGTGTTACGTACTGTAGTCTTAATGAATACATCGATATCCAGTTTCGATGCATATTAAGTAGGAACATTTAAAATAGTATATTTATTTTTATTGTGATAAATTATTCATAGTTATAACACTTTGTAACTACTATCACAAAAAATATCATTCATGGATTTTCTATTAAATATACTTTTAATTAAATTATTTAACTAATATAACACATTATATCAAGTATATAATAGAAAGAAAATACCTTTAATTTTGAATAATTGGTTATCTGGTTAGATATATGTAACAAATTATATAATTGTCCATAGGGCATATCCTAAACTCTATCAAAATAGTCGATCATTGGCGGCCAGCGACCAACCGCTGAATAATCTACCGTTAGCGGGTGGGCGAAGTGAAGGGAATCAACGGCTGAGTTTAACATCAACAGAAAAAGCCCTGTAAGATACGTGCTCTGCTTTTACTATTCAAGTAATGTTTATGCACACAGCTTGCTCTATGTAAGAAGAGGACACACTTGGGCGTACTTCTTTGTCGATCTTGCCTATAAGCTGATGTGGTGAATAGTTTTATAGTTATCCAATAACTATCAGTACATTATCTCTTGGTGCCCACAACAATTATGAGCAATACACCGCCTATAACATTTAAAGAGTGCTACGTATTGTAGTCTTAATGAATACATCGATATCCAGTTTCGATGCATCTTGAGTATGAACATTTAAAATAGTATATTTATTTTTATTGTGATAAATTATTCATAGTTATAACACTTTGTAACTACTATCACAAACAATATCATTCATGGATTTTCTATTAAATATACTTTTAATTAAATTATTTAATTAATATAACACATTATATCAAGTATATAATAGAAAGAAAACACCTTTGATTTTGAATAATTGGTTATCTAGTTAGATATATGTAATAAATTACAAAATTGCCCATAGGACATATTGTAAACTCTATCAAAATAGTCGATCACTGGCGGCCGGCGACCAACTGCTGAATAATCTACCGTTAGCGGGTGGGTGAAGTGAAGGGAATCAACGGCTGAGTTTAACATCAACAGAAAAAGCCCTTTTAGATACATGCTCCGCTTTTACTATTCAAGTAATGTTTATGCACACAGCTTGCTCTATGTAAGAAGAGGACACACTTGGGTGTACTTCTTTGTCGGTCTTGACTGTAAGCTGATGTGGTGAGGTGGACTAGGTAGACCGGCCTTTTTCCAAGAATATGGAAAGACGTGGGAAATTGCCAATGATAGTGGTGAAGAAGCGGGTCGAATCGGGTAGGTATAGCTACACTGCTCAATGATACGGAGGACCAACAGTAGGATTGCTCGGAGGGCTACATCGGAGCTTGGTTGGCGACGGGCCATGCCGGAGGCAATCTATGGACGCGTTGATCGACGGATGGCCGAGGAAGGTTCTCGAGTAGATGGCAGTATGAGAGCTAGTTGGTTATAATAGGGGCTCAACGTGGACGACAATCAAAAGAGACTTACTGGTCTATTTCTAATTCTCGTGTAGCTCGTGGTAGATTGGCTTAGGCTCAAGCGAGTCCGGACCGAAGCGGGTTAAGCTAAGAAATCTTGATTAGTCTATCTTCTTGCGTATGAAACACTGAAGTAACAATAGTCATCCCTTCTAAATTTTTTTAAAAAACGCCATATTTTTATTTTCACAAAGTATTTGCAATTTCTTGAACTTCAAATATTTAAAAAAAATTGCAAAATATTTGCGTTTTTTCAAAATAAAAAAAAGTAATACTATTTTTTGTTAGAGAAATATGTTGCTAAGTTCATATTTAATTTCGAAAGAATATAAAAACATTCATTTACCAAAAATAAAACTATGGATCAACTTAAACTATATTTTTGAGAAATATTTTTCACGTACGAAACTTGAAAAATAAAGGGTGGATCTTAGTTTCCATAGACAATAATATAATTTTCTACGAAATATATTTATAAATTAGGTAGTAGTTCCGGCACTAGCATTCAAGGTCAAATGTTCAATTTTCACCTTGGATATTTGTCGAAGATACAGTACTCACACATATGAAGTTTATAAGCAAAGCTTTTCATGGATATTCAAGGGAAAAAAGAACTTTCTGATAGTTATATCTACGAAAAATATTACTTATTCCCTTTTTAGATTTTTGAATGTTTATGAATTTCTACAAACACACTTTAAATATTTCTAATGTTTGTTACGAGTGCTCTCTTTCTTTCAAGGATCGCTCGTTTTATTTAAAAAATCTTTCTAACATTTATTCATTTTGTTTCTCAATTTTCTATGAATGAAAATGTATTTTAGACCTAAAAAGATCGACCTTGTTTAAATAATTATTTGAAACCATTTAACTTTCATAAAATTTAGAGTTTCTGAAGTTTTTTTGAAAACATGATGTTATTATTTTGTTTCAAATGTTCGATGCAAGAAGTTATAAAATAAAATAATATTTGTTCATAAGGAACATTGTTAACAAAGCGATCTTGGTTGATCGGATCGATTACATTATTGAAAAAATAACAACCGGTTACGAGGTTAATATTCGTCCTATAAATTGTCATATCACTTAAAAGCGTTACTATATTCAATAACTAAAGCACACTGATTTCACCGTTGCTGTAGATCACGCTTCTTGCATCAGCAAATTAGCCAATACGTCCACCGAATCGGTTGGAAAAATCATTTCTGTTTCTCTCATTCATTGCCAAGTTGGAACACACACTTCAAGATCGTTATCTTCTTTGATTTATTTTTGTATTTCTTTTTTGGGAAACAAATCAGTTGGTTTCGATGACGTTGAAACGTTGATATTTTCACGTTTCGATTCCGTAGTTGACAAATACTTCTATTTGGTGTAGGGAAAAATATACTAAACGCGTGTAGTGTGTACTGCTTGAACGTAAAATTGCGACAGGTATTTGGCTCAATGTATACATGTCATAATGCAAGGGGCACTTTGAATATTAAATATATGGACGTAACAAAGCTTTGATATATTCAATCCTCCAAATAACATCAAATACAATATCAGACGTATCTCAAAAGTTTCCTGCCACACATTTGAGAACAATGATCATTTATGCTAGTATTATCCAAAAGATAAGCCACACACAGGTTACACGAATTCTATCACTAGTAAACAAGCCTTTCAAGTACCAAAAATATATATAATCCTGGTGAGTTATGCCACAAAATTCAAGAGCCAGAAACTCCTTAGCCGAATGCGTATATCACGGAATTAAAAAGCAGATAATCTCTAAAATATTAGGTATATGTGTTTGTTTATTTTTTTGCTGAGAATGGCATTCTTAGCCCGATCCTTCGAAAATTTATAAGGATGCATTATTGTTTGTAGCTTCGTTTTTTAAATTGGTAGTTTTTTTACAATATACATGCGTCGTGGGTATTTTTATATGGACAAAAACCCAAAACTAAAAACCGTATGCAAATCATAACCTAAGTTTCACGAAACACTCCCGTTTTCAATAAAATGTGTGGTGTAGACAGCAAAAATTTACGTTTTTAACCGTACTATTTGCAGTATGAACTGTAAATATATACCGCGCAGAATGCAAATATTTGCAGTTTAGGCTGTAAATTTTTATTTTACAAAAATGTGCAGTTAAATTGATGAATATTTACAATGTGGAATGCAAATATGTTCAGTGTAAACTGCACATTTTCGCTGAAAACATTGACAGAGATTTTCATTAAATCATTTTTTTACAAGGAAACGGAATTGAAATTTGAAACTGTCAACAAAATGTTACAAAAGTATTACGAAACCGTTACGATTACGTCGCAAAACTGTTACATCTACAGAACTGTTACAGATATAGAACTGTTAAAATTATGCTGCAAAACTGTTACGACTACATGCGGGTGCAGGCGCGGACGCGGACACGTACGTACGGAGCACCCGCCTAGATGACTATGCTTTCATGTCTCTCTTTGTCTCGCAGTAACAATAATAGTGCCAAAATCTTACTATATAAACACAAGATGTATATTTAATTCTAAGATGTAAGACTATGCTTTTCCCAAGGCATACAATACCTCACATTTTCCATTATATTACTCATTCATTTTCAACAGGAACCTGCAAAGCATGATGAGAAAACGTTACTTTATTGTAACATCCTCCTATTTGGAGGCCCAAAACTAACGACTACAGATGTTGCAGCCATCCATAGTTATTAATTATCGACGACCAAATACGACGATGTTAGATACATTGATACACAAAAACACATGGATATGGAAAAAAAAAAATTAAATGGTAAACAAAGTCCACATTCCATTTCAAAATATTTCAAATTCATTAAATAATCTTAGAGCGCAAACCACATTCAAACATAATATACTTACTACAAAACACGCCAAGAACAAAATATGAAGATGTCCTCTTGGACGATCAGAGTATATGATATGGCAATAAAACGGGTTTTTCTTTATAATCAAATACGACGGAAATAAAAGAACTCTAAACAGCTAACATGCCTCCTGCATGTCATCGGAGCTTTACTCGTCTAAAAGAACACTTGAAAACCCTAAACCTCAAACTACTCAAAATCAAGTATTCAAGAGTTTAAGAAAAAATAAAAACTTCGAGTCGGATATAAAGCCTGGTATGAATAATAATCTACCATCTCAAAACCATTTAGATATCAAGTGAGACCACGCCGCTTAGTGGAATGGATTTTCCCATCGCTAATATCCTAAAATCTTTACAAAACCATATACTGTGCTCCTACAACCACAATGGTTAAAACAATTTAAAATAATACGATGATATACAAACAAATCATTTAATTTTGGATTACTCATTCCCATTCATTCTGACTATCTGTCTCAATTATATTTTGTAGGATTACTACTAACCTATTAGTTTTCATGAGCTCACTAATAACCGGTTAAATGTTTATGGACAACCTGTCCGATTTTACGGTTTTTATTGGACCACTAAGAACCTATTGGTAACTTCAATATCTTTTCTATTATCCTAGTATTTATGGGCTGACTAGAAACCTATTGACTAAATGTCAATATCTTAATTCAGATTTAGTTTTAATGAGCTAACTATAAACCTATTGGCCTCTGCCAATATCAAATCATAGTTTTCATGACTATAAACATATTAGCCTCTGCCAATATCTTTCCCTTTAAACAGTTTTCGTGGGCTTCCTATGAATCTATTGGCCCCTGTCAGTATCTTTAATTAAAATTTTAACATTTCTTAAGTTATATTCACTACTGGGTCAACCTAACTGGTTACGCTGTCCTTCCCCAAAATACCGTTATGAGTTGATTACAATGTGAACAAATATACGAAGAAGTAATTGTTTATGCCATGGTATTTCCTTTAAAATGAGAATGGATTATTTATTTTGAAACCTTAAAACATCACTTTCGAAACTACTAGATGACCTCCTTCAAAAGTATAGAAAACCTTATTTCAAAACTCTAAGTATATACCTTTCGAAGCTCTATAAATCAATCATTTCGAAACCAAATCTTACCTTTCAAATATGTCAAAACATTGCTTAATAATCTTTAGGAATATACAAAACCAACGAAAGTAGCACTTTCGAAAACATTGAGTTTTACTCTTTAAAAACATCTTTTGGGTCAAAGTGGTTACATACAAAAGTATCTCTTTTGAAACTTTTAATAAAATATTTTTGGGGGAAAAACTGATGGTGTCAGAACCATCTATTCGAAAGCTTGGAACTTTGGAGTAAGACTTTGAAGGATAGCATCGAAACCCCCTTTCAACACCATTGCCTTCAAAACTCCTGAACCCCTTCGAAAGTATTTAGAAAGTGACTTAACTTAAATTTAGAACAAAGAGGGTCCTTCGAAAGCATTGATGGTTGTAATACATACGACGGATAGAATAATAACGGCTGGGTTTTGACCAGGTCGAAACCAACTCTTTCAAAAGCATTATATAAGAACAAAAGAACCCATTCAAAAGCTTGTACTTAAACCATGATACGACAACCTACTTAGAAATCTATTTAGAAAAATCCCTTTCGAAAACATAGGTTCGACTACGTCAAAATCTTTAAGTAAAATATAGCAGTCACTTAACATTTGAAAATAACATAAAGGTTTCGACCCCATCGGAAGCATTACTTTCAACACCATGGTTTCCGTCTTTCCTTCAATCCACTGCGTACCATCTAAGTGATACCTTGTGTATTAGTTTCGATTAGGTGAATTTCAGTTGGATTGGTTTCGACTGAGCTGAAGCGAAAGCAACGAAGTCGAAAGATATTACTAAAGGAGGCGGAACCCCCTTCTCTAATTAAAGGTTGAAATCATGCTCATTTTTAGTAATTGCTTTAACTAACCTTCCTATGTGTAATCTTTTAGTTAGTTGCCTTAAGGCTTTTTAAATACTTTACAAAATATCTGCCTTATTAATCAGATCTAAATCAAACAAAAAATTTATGTTTAGATCCTCCATTAAGCAAAACCCATGTTGCAAATAAGTCCTTTCAAAATAATTTATCTTCCATAGCAAATCAATTAGAAAAAATCCCAAATATCACGGAAATTCAATTTCATCATGTTATCTAACATATTAAAATTTCAGATCGAATTTCTTCCTATATAATTGAAAAAAAAAGTTAAACCCAAATATATATCATATTTTCCTTTAGAAATTCATAATAAAATTTCCATAACTTAAAAAATTATGAAAATAGAAAATCGTCTCTAAAATCATGTTTTACCTAAAATATAATTTTTCCATGACATTCTAAGTACAATAACAATCGGTTTGCCCTAAAACCGTACAAATTCATATGTAAATGAATTGGTTTAAATCAGACACATAATAATTCAAGCATATCATCATCCGGAACATCATTAAAAAAAAATAATCTTAAATCCGAAAACATATGATTATAAAAACAAAGTAGAGATGTAATGAATTATTATTCACCTTAGATATGATAAGAGCTTTGAGATTTGATTTGAAATTAATCGCCTAGCTTTAATTCCTTAGCTTGATTGAATTTATCTTTCTTTTTTCCCTTGTTAATGGCTGGCTTCTACTAGGGTTTGATTTGTGTATTTTATGTTTTTAGAATAAACGTGAAAAATGAGAAAATGAAACGTGAATGGTTATAGCCATGAATAAAAATGGGTGACTATTTACTAATATGCCTATGTTTTTAATTAATAACATACAAGCCATTCTAATTTAATTAATTACTTAGGCACGGCGTTCTTGTAGTTTATCCAAATCTCAATCTCATTATCATCATTATTCTATTTAATTTATCTAATTAAATCTCTTGAACAATATGTTATCAAAAATTAGAGGTGTTACATTTATAAATTGATATTTGTAAATATATTAGTTTATAATGTTATGACACATTTCAATAGAAGCATGTATCCATGATTTGGACCTTCTTTGTGAAAATAAAAGGTTGACTTTTGTTAAAACATCTTTTAGTTTCAAAATACATAGCCGTCCATTCTAAAAAAACATGTTTTTGGTTTCACCAAATATTTGCATTTTCTTAAGCTGCAAATATCTATAAAAAAATTGCAGAAAATTTTCTTTTTCTTGAAAGAAACTTTTTGAAAAAACTGAAGAAAAAGGATGGTCATAAAAATACGCGATTAAGTTTAGATTTAATTTTTGAAGAAATACAAAAATATATATATATATTATTTTTCCAAAAATAAAAATAAAGGTGTAATTTAAAACATATTTTTGTGAAAATTTTCATGTGTAAATCTTCAAAACAAAGGATGGATCCTTGTTTCCACAAATAATAATATAATTTTCTACGAAAATAATTTCAACCGTCAGCATTTGCGACGCCCACATGCAAGATCAAATGTGCAATTTCACCTAGATTATTTGTTGTAAATACAATATATATGTTACAGAATAAAGAGAATGGAAGAGAATGGAGGCAATTAGGGAGAGAACAATTCTATTGAATTGAAAGATATATATATTTACAATACAATCAAGCTCCATATTTATAGACTACTTATGCAGTGCAGATTACAATAATGCCCTTTCATATTTAGCATATTCATCCCTATTATTAATGTATATTACAACACTCCCCCTTGAATATGCGTATGTAAAGATGATAAGAGTAATTGCCTCATTAAAAACCTTGTTATGAAAAACCCAGTGGGAAAAAATCATAAACAAGGAAAAGAGTACAACATGATTTCATCTTTAAGTAACATATATTTTATAATGTTACTATGAGGGTTGATTCTTCTGGATCAAGATAATGCCTCATTAAAACCTTACTAATAAAAACCCAATGAGAAAAAAATATTAGTGAAGGAAAAATAGTATATTATAGCGTATTTCATACGCTCCCCCTGGATTATAACGCATTATTCAATTAGTTTGTTGATGCAGCCGACGCATACCAATTTTGTACACCATCTTCTGAAATGTTGATTTTGGGAGCGCCTTTGTGAATAAGTCCGCTGGATTTTCTTGGGATCGGATTTGTTTCACTTCTATCTTATTATCCTTTTGTAGCTCATGTGTGAAGAAAAATTTAGGAGAAATGTGTTTCGTCCTATCACCCTTAATGTAACCCGCTTGAATTTGAGCTACACAAGCTGCATTGTCTTCATAAATAATGGTTGACCTTTCCGTTACTGATGGAAGTTGGCAGCTTTTTCGAATATGCTCAATCAGTGATCTTAGCCAAATACATTCTTTACTTGCTTCATGTAGTGCTAGTATTTCAGAGTGATTGGATGATGTTGCTACCAATGTTTGTTTTGTAGATCGCCATGAAATTGCTGCATTGCTGTTATTAAATACATATCCAGTTTGTGATCTTGCTTTATGTGGGTCAGAAAGATAACCTGCATCAGCATAGCCAACTAGATTTGGATTAATGCCTGTGTTAGAGTAAAATAAACCCAAATTTGTCGTTCCACGAAGATATCTCATGATATGTTTTATACCATTCCAGTATCTTTTTGTTGGTTCTGAACTGTATCTTGCTAGAAGATTTACTGAAAATGCAATATCTGGCCTTGTGCATTGGGCCAAATATAATAATGCACCAATGACACTAAGATATGGCACTTCCGGGCCAAGCACATTCTCATCTTCTTCTTTTGGGCGGTAAGGGTCCTTTTTAATATCTAAAGATCTAACAACCATTGGCGTACTAAGTGGATATGCTTTATCCATTTGAAAACGCTTTAGAATTTTCTCAATGTAGTTTGATTGATGGATTAATATGCCATTAGTACTATGCTCAATCTGTAGACCGAGACAGTGCTTAGTTTTGCCAAGATCTTTAATTTCAAATTCCTTCTTTAAGTAATTTATTGTTTCATCAATCTCTTCTGGAGTTCCAATCAAATTTATGTCATCAACATAAACTGCTAAGATAGCAAATCCCTTTACCGATTTCTTTATAAAGACACATGGACAAATGAGATTGTTTTCGTATCCTTCTTTTACCAAATATTTACTAAGACGGTTATACCACATTCTTCCAGATTGTTTCAATCCATATAGTGATCGTCTTAGTCTTAATGAGTACATGGACTTTGATTTTGCTTCAGGCAATTTATATCCATCTGGAATTTTCATGTAAATGTTGGTATCTAATTCACCATAAAGATAAGCTGTCACAACATCCGTTAATCTTATATCGAGTTTTTCAGAAACTACAAGGCTTATCAAATATCGGAATGTTATGACATCCATGACAGGGGAGTAAGTTTCCTTAAAGTCAAAACCCGGTCTCTGCAGGAAACCTTGTGCGACAAGTCGTGCCTTGTACCTCACGACTTCATTTTTATCATTTCGTTTTCTAACGAATACCCATTTATAACCTACTGGTTTAACATTTTCTGGTGTTTTTTCTATTGGTCCAAATACACCATGTTTTTGAAGTGAATCTAGTTCCACTTGGATAGCATCTTTCCATTTTGGCCAATCGTGTCTTTTTCGACATTCATTTATGCTATTTGGTTCATTATCATCATTCTCATTATTCTCATTATGGTCATGACCTTCAATTATTTCAGTAGCCACTGCGAATGAGAATACATCATCAATTATTATTTTACTTCGATCCCATATTTCTCCGTAGTTCGTATAAAATATTGAGATCTCATTATTATTAGGTACCATTTTATCGTTGGAATCTTCTTTTATCTCTTCTGGGATAATGTTTCCTTCCGCGCTTCTAGGAGAATTGGGATTTTCATTTGAGTGATCTTTTTGATCATTTATAACCTCTTCAGGAGGTTCCTTAATTGATGATTTTTCATTAGACTTTCTTTTTCTAGGCGCCAAGTCTTTTGAACCAATTGGTCTTCCACGTTTTTGTCTTGCTTTAGATTCATTTGCTGCTATATTTATTTTTGATCCTTCAGGGACATCAATTTTTGCTGGTGCATTTGCTGCTGGAATGTGAGATTTAGTTATTTTTGCGGTGTCACTAAATGCATCCGGCAGTTGATTTGCAATATTTTGAATATGCAAAATTCTTTGTACCTCATATTGGCATTGTTTAGTACGTGGATCCAAATAAGACATAGATGGATTATTCCATGATATTTCACGCCGTTCTACTGGAACGGTCTTTTCTCCCCCTAACGGCGGGAAGATTGTCTCATCAAATTTACAGTCTGAAAATCTTGCAGTGAAGACATCACCTGTAAGAGGTTCAACATAATGAATTATCGATGGAGAATCAAATCCCACATAAATTCCCAACCAGTTGAAATTGTACTTGAGATTGTACCAAAGAATCAATGTCTTTGTATTTGTGAGCTTCTGGCTCATGTTTATAGAGTGAGATTCAACTATGTCAATTTTTGTAAAACATAAACCAGTTGAAATTGTACCAAATCTTTCTAGGATAAGCTTCTGGCTTTCAATTCTAGAAATAACACAAAGATATTCTTTGTTGTTTTCATTTATAGTTTCAATATGGTATCCATTCGTTGTTAGATCTTTGAAACTAAGCAAATTTCTTTTAGAGTTGCTTGAGTATAATGCATTTTGAATAAAGATATGCGTACCATTTGGTAATATTATATGGGCTCTTCCGGACCCGTCAATTATATTAGCAGATCCAGCTATAGTGGAGACTTTAGCTGAGAAATTTTTAGATAGTTCAGAGAAAAACTTCTGCTTTTTCAAAATTGTATGAGTAGTTGCACTATCTAGTAAGCATATATCATCACCCAAATGACGTTCCATACCTTAAGAATTAAAGACAATGATTAGTCAATCATTAAAAATTTGTATGCATAAATAAATGTAATGTAAACAAACAAAGTAATATGATTAAAATAGGCTATTGATTAAAAACAACATCCACATTACACATTACTAGTACTGCAAAGGGAAATACAATTAAATGAACACAAACTTCAAACTGATTTATTGATGCAAGCTAATGAAATAAAACGAAAGTCACAAACTTCAAGACATTTCTAATTGATCAACTCGGTCATATCATTGATCATTGCACTTAGATTTTCATCATTAATGAAATTTCCATTGTCATCTTCGAAGAAATCATCTAACTTCAGGTTAGTGTTTTCAGGTAACTTTTCGGCATTATTTGCCTCAATATTCTTCGAGCGATGATATTCTTCAACTGTTTTCTTTGATGATCTACATGTACGTGACCAGTGACCAGATCGTCCACATCTATAACAAACTTCCTCATAATGCCTTTTATTTTCTGAAGCTGAATCATTGTTCTTTATAGGCTCAATTTTCTTTTGTTGCTTTTTAAAGTTGGTGGTTTTGTTACCTTTAAAACCACCATAACCACCTCTGCTAGAGTTATATCCACGTCCACGACCATGTCCTCTACCTCGACCTCGACCCCTACCTCTTCCAGAGTGGGCAAAATTAGCATTAACTTCAGGTAATGCAGTTGAACCAGTTGGTCTTGAGGAATGGTTTTTTATAAGCAATTCATTATTTTGTTCAGCAATTAGTAAGCATTCTATGAGTTCAGAATATTTTGTAAAATGACGCTCTCGATATTGCTGCTGCAGGAGTATATTCGAGGCATGAAATGTTGAGAAAGTCTTTTCAAGCATTTGTGCGTCATCCACCTTTTCTCCACATAATTTCAATTTAGAAGTGATTCTAAACATTGCAGAATTATATTCTCTTACGGACTTAAAGTCCTGAAACCTCAGGTTCAACCACTCTTACCTAGTGTTTGGAAGTATGACCGTCTTCTGGTGGTCATAACGCTCCTTCAGGGAGTTCCATAAGTGGAGAGGGTCTTTTTCAGTCAAATATTCTGTTTTTAGATCGTCATGGATATGACGTCTTAAAAATATTAGAGCCTTTGCTTTGTCCTGCTGGGACATAGTATTGCCATTTTTAATGGCATTTTCTAAGCATTGAGATTGCAAATGAATCTCAGCATCCAGTATCCATGATAAGTAGTTGTCTTCAGATATATCCAAAGCTTTAAATTCAAGCTTGGCGATGTTTGTCATTTTGTGAACTGTTCATAAAATAAATTGCATAAGGTGAATATATTCGCCACAACAGCATTCACTATTTGTTTGTTTCCAGCTAAAAAAAAAATGAAAAGTCTTCATTCATGGTATCAAACAACTATCCAAAAAAAATTGTATCAACAAAACCAAACATTTAGATTTTGCAACTTTCATGTATTTATCAAATAAGAAAGGAAAGTCAGCTTTTGCGTATATTCCATTCCAAACTTTTGAATTTTATTTGGCAATAGATCCGCAAAGGGAAAAAATAATAATATTGAATTTAGAAGCTAAAAAATAAAAAAAATGATACAAGAAAAGACATGAGAAATATAGAAGCAAACCCCAAACTAGCATGTGCTGACTTGATAGCTTTATCAAAAAAAATATGATATTGACAATTAACTTTTTGGAGAGAGGAAAAGTAACGAGTTTATAAAGAAATGCAAGAACAATTCCTTTACCTGCTGCTTTAAGGGAAATAAGAAATAGAATGTATGTAGATATATTCTAAAAGACTCGTCTACACTAATATATATAATAGGATTTTGAATATAAATAGCATTAGAATTGGAATGGTCAGAAGAGAAACAGGCAGAGTAATTAATATTTAATTACTTGCTGAGAAGTTGGAAAGTTTGAAGGTGAACAGGTTGAGGTCAATAATTAATTCGCATTCCTTCGTGCTGATAACGTGTTACAGAATAAAGAGAATGGAGGCAATTAGGGAGAGAACAATTCTATTGAATTGAGAGATATATATATTTACAATACAATCAAGCTCCATATTTATAGACTACTTATGCAGTGCAGATTACAATAATGCCCTTTCATATTTAGCATATTCATCCCTATTATTAATGTATATTACAACAATATACTTATTTGAAGTTTATAACCAAAGCTTGGTTTTGTGGATAGTTAAAAAAAATTATACGAAAAATATTTCGTGTAATAGTTTTCTTTAGTTTATCGGTGCTTTTTTTCAATCTCCGTATTTTTGAATGAATTTCTATGAACACACTTTTAGTCTTTCTAACATTTGCCAATTGTTTTCAATTTTCTATGAATGGAAATGTAGTTTAGAACGAAAAAGATTGAATTTATTTAAACAAATTATTTGAAAATATTTGACTTTATTAATTTGCAGTTTCCGGAATTTTTGAAGAAAAATCGTAGTATTATTTCATTTTCAAATGTTTGACATAAGAAAATTCAGTTATAAAATAAAATAATATTTGTTTATAAGGAACGTTGTCAGTAAAACGAACGTCTTTATTGATTAGATTGATCACACCATTGAAAGGAAAAAGAAAAAGAAAATACAAGTTAACCAGTTATGAGTTAATATTCCTCTTAAGTTAACAATTGTCATCACTTAAAGGAGTGTGCTATATTCAATAACTAAGCACACACTGATTTCACCGTTGCTGCAGATCATGCCTCTTTCATCAACTAACTAGCCAATGCATTAACGTTGGAAAAATCATTTTTGTTTGTCTCTGTCATTGGCAAGTTGGTTGAATTGGAACACACACTTCAAGGACTCATCAAGCCTTATCTTCTTTGGCTTTTTTTGTATCTTTTTTTTTTTAGACAAACCAATTGGTTACGATGATGACGTTTGAAACGTTGATATTTTCACGTTTCGATTCCGTAGTTGACATATGCTTCTGTTTGGTGTAGAGATGGATATGCTAACCGTGTGTGCTGCTTGAACATAAAATCGCGACAAGTGTTTGCCTCGATATATACATGTCGTAATGAAAAGGCGCCTTGAATATTAAAATTACCATCCTCTTTCTATTAAAGTGCTCACTTATCACGTTGTCACATTGATTTCAGCATAAATGAATCCAGAAACACATGGATGTAACAAAGCCTTGTCATCTTTGAAATTGGAGATGTTTATCTATTGTAGTTTCTTGGAACATATAAACTTCTATATGCTTCAGTTATATAAGTACACCTTTAATTATCAGAATTCACAAATCACAATTACAGACCCCTAATCTCAATGCTTGCCCATAACAATATGACGTATCCAATAAAGTATTTGGCCAGTCAAATATACAAGTGAAACAAGTGAAAAACTAATACCTAGCACCAGCTGCTGCAACCTGCACCACGTTGTAAATGGACATGATGAAAAACAGAGAAGCTTCAAAGAAGTGCAAGTAAAAATCAGCAATAACAATTTTGTTATATTCAATCATCCAAATAACATCAAATACAATATCAGACGTTTCCTGCCGCACATTTGAGCACAACTGATCATTTATGCGGCCGAATGCATATATCACAAAATTAAAGAGTGGATAATGCACTGAAATATTGGGCATATGTGTTTATTGTTTTTGCTGAGAATGGCATTCTTAGCCCGAGTCTTCAAAAATCTACAAAGATGCATCATTGGATCAAACTCGGATACCTAGTTCTGCTATTTTCATGATCCGTTTGTCCAACACTCGTCTTTGTTCTTTTAGATCAGCTGCCAAGGAAGCTACCTGCAAAGCATTTGAATTTAGATAATGCTCCAAAAAGCATTTAAATATCCTTTTTTTTCCCCCTCTTCTCTTGTTATTGGGTTTTGTTAGTAGTAAGCTACCAAGGGTTCTTATTGAACCAAACAATTAGCTTAATGGTTAACTGAAAATGACACCAAACTGATGCAAAATCTAATGTTTGTTTGTTAACAAGCCCAACTCAGTACTGTCGTGAAATAGGTAAACTATTAAGACAATTTCAAGACGCTATAGATTGTTTGGTATTTGTGCAGATCCAGAAAAATGCTTTGACATTTCAATTATTAATGGACAGTTACTTCAACTTAACACACATATAGAGAGGGGCTATGGATCCTCTCTCTATATATGTGTGCGCACAAATGCATATGTCAGACATTTTGCACGTGCAAGACAAAGTAATCAGTACAAACGCACATGCTTCAAGGATCCAAGACAAAATGACTAGTACAAGTAGTTTGTGCTACACACTTGAAAAACAAATTAATTAGTACAAACGACAACACTACAAGCATGAACTACAAAATAAATAGTAAAAAAGAAACACACATCGTCCACAAAAGACAATTCATTAGTGCAAACAGCGTAGGCTAAGCACGTCAAAGATGAAACGTTATAATTTGAATTTCAAACGTTTAAAGCAACCAACATTATGACATTGGTTCAAAAAGTATTTTAGAACTGGCGGTGCATGTGTTTGAAAATATTTTTTGATGAAACATGCTGTAAATTCAAATAATCAACATTTGGTTTTGCACATAGTATTGACATAATTTATTTGTCTAAAATCATTATCTAAACAATATATGTGTAGTAAAAAATAATCATGGAATTACCGTGTTCCTAATAAAAACTGAAAAATGCAATACCAAAATTTTGTTTCTAATGTAAAATTTCAATTTATATCCGCACAAATATTGTTAAAAGAAAAGTTAGATCAATTTTTTTTTTATTTATGAAATCAACTTGATTTCCAATTTAAATACTTCTTTAGAGATTTTAATATAAAAACGTAATTGTTCTAAATATTAAACTAGATGAAAACGAACATAAAAAGATCATTCACTAAATCTCTGAAAGATACATTGAAGTATTATAGAAACAGTTATGGAGCTAAACTACATCAATTAATATTGATTAGGATTTATTATATAAAATTACAATACAAAAAGTATATAGCTCAAAGTAACTTCGAAATTATTCAAATTTAATATAATAATTTAAAATCAATTTAAAATTTAAATCTATGAAATCTCTATATTAGAATGAAATAAAACGTTTTAATAAATAATTTCAACTTCATAGTATTAAAAGGAAAATAAAGTACCCACTACTTAAATTCTAAAATTCAATTTTAGAAAATTTAAAGCAAATTGTTTTCAATATTATTCATGAAGATAAAGAGTTAAATAAGTAGAATATTAAACATATGTAAGTAAAACAAAACCTTGAATGATAAAGACCTAAAAATGATATTAAGACTGTAAAAATAAATTGAAAACATTTTTTTTAAAATATAGTTTTTGTTAAAGTTGGAATTTGAACTCAGGACTTTATAGAAAGTAAAATACAATTTTTTTCAAGATCGAGATTTAACCCGTTACCTCAAAGATAAGGAGTAATTTTTGGTTAGTCTTGGACTCGAACTCGTAAAATCATAAAAAATATAGATATATATTTGTTACGGTTGATATTCGAACTCGTGACCTAATAAACATACAGATATGATGCATTTTGAAAGCTTATGTTTACACACAGAAAATGTGATACAAAAGGGTATTTCAATCACACACATATAGGTAAAGATCCGCTACACCTAATTCTACACCTCTGTGGTTTTCGGTGCTACACTATTCCGAAACAAATGAAACATTGAAAATGTTTAATATACATTATGAATATCATATCCACAAAAAAATGATATCATTTAGAAATTCGTAACATGTTCAAAATGTTAAGTCGAATTTCAACTATTAAAACACTTATTTTAACCAATGATTAGAAACATGCTTTGGAACATGTTATGATTACTCAAATTAAGTCACATTTTATAGAGATGATCTTGAGTGATGTAAAAAATATCTACAATTTTTTTGTTAAATTTCGAACTCTGTGTCAAAAAAGAGGGGTGTAGATGAGGTGTAGCGGAGAGAGGTGTAGTGAGTATACACACATACATATATGTAGTGTGCATGCACGCAAGAGAAAGAGAGAGAGTGTGCGCGCGTGCAAAGGGTTCCGTTACATCCCTCTTTACTACACTACATCTGCATCTTTACGATTTTTTGACCTATAAAATTCAAAATCAAATTAAATTTGTAGATATATTTTTACATACATCAAAATCGTCTTCACAAAATTTTAGTTTATTCTACTGCTTCTAGCATATTCAAAATAATATTTCAAATTGATGGATAACAAATGTTTTAATGACTGACAGTGACTTAACATTTTGAACATGTTAGAAGTTTCAAATGATCTAATTATTTGTGGACAAGATGTTCATAATGTTGATTGAACATCCCCCAAGTATCACTGGGTAAAAACCATAAAGGTGTAAGAATGGGATGTAGCAAAAAAGAGGTTTGCGGATTCTTATACATACATATATATACAGGGAAGGGTCAAAATCTTCCTCTTATTTATCTCCCTCTCATCCCTCTCTGTTTTTTATGCAAAAAATAATTCGGATCGAAGTGATTTGTTTTATATGTTAACAAAATCATCTATGCAAGATTTTGAATCATTTCAATTAGGTTAACCTCTTCAAACCATAAACCAGTATGTACTGTTGGAAGTTATTTGAATTGTCGATTTAAAAAGTAATTCTGAAAGGGTTAAACATTTTGAATGATTCAAAATCTTGTATCGATGATCATGTTAACACATAAAACACATCTATAAAATTTCACTTCGATATGAATGTTTTTTCCACAAAAAGATTTGGATTTGTTTTGGTTTTTTTTTTTTTTGGGGGGGGGGGGGGGGTGGTGGATGGGGATCTTGATCCTTTCCATGTGTGTGTATGCATATGTGTAGAGAGCAGAGTAATCGATAACCCATTCATTTTTTACCCTTTCACCCTCATCGATCGTCAGATCTAACAAATCAATGATTGAATTTATTGATGATGTAAGACGGAGAAAATGATAAGGATGGAAGAGAATGTTATTAAATCCAATCATTGACTTATTAAATATAATGGCTGATAAGGAGGATATAAAGAGACTATGGATCTCTCCTCCCACACACATTCACCTTACACACTCTTTTTGTGCATAGCATTCGGAAACATCTTCCATCATCAATGGTCAACAGCACAAATTTGTGTTAGGAACACGATAAAAAAAAATTCATGGACGACAAACACTTGTAAAAATAAACTTTGTGAAAGCAGTTTCAGCAGTGGTAGGGATAAAGATAAAACCTTGCAAAATCTTATACTATGTTTTGTCCCACCAGTTATCATCATGTCAGATGTATCTTTTCTTAATAGATCACTGTCGGTATATAAGTAAAAATAAGGAGTAATGCTATTCCTTGAGGAACCCGATGTTATACTCTTCAGTTCATTGGTGGACAGTACAAACCCCGTGTAAACAAAAATATTGTAATAATTGCCTACATCGGACCCACGCTCTCCACACAGGAAGTGGAGGGTATAATGACACTCTCTCCAAGGAAAGGTGTTGCAAGCATTGATGCATAAAGTTTGCAATAACAGAGAATGAAAGCATACAGCAATATAAGCGTATGCACACACAGAATCACAATTGCAATAAAAACAGTAGATAAATAAGTGATAAATACATCATCTTTCTCTTTTCTTACAAATCACACTTCCTTTTGCAGGATCACTTTGACAATCAAAAGAAAAATCACTTCTGCATGTTCTAGAACATCTTTTGCTTTTAAAAAATTAAAAGGGCAAAATTAGTTACCTACAAGTTAAAATTTTAAAGTTTAGACTTCCTGTGTTAACACAAGTCTTTCCATGCCTACGTAATGCATTCACGGGTTTCCAATTCAAGACATAAACAAAGACGAGGAAAATGTTTCCAAAATTTCTCAAAAGAGGGGTTTTATGTAAAAATAAGCCAATATTGGCCAAATTTACTATAATATAATTATTTTTTAATTAACTCAAAAAACTATAAGTCGTTAATTTTTACCAATCAAAATTAACTTTCTGACTTTTGCTATTAAAAAAGCAAAACCTGACATAATTTAAGCTATCCAACGGGCGCCATACAAAATTTTTGTGATGGAGGAGAAAATGGGAGTGACAATAGTAAAGAGGAGTGATTTATAAAGAAAAGTTCATTACAACAATACCCCCCTTTAAAAATTTGTGGCTATTAAAGTAACAAAGGGAAGAAATGCTTACTTCAGCACGAAGCTTAAGGGCATTTCTGCCAGGCATTTCCCGTAGTGCATCCATCAAACCTAAAAATTGATTCTTAGTATATGTTAATCATACAAAGTGATATTAACAAATGATAATCAATGGAAAAAAATATAGTAAAAAGAGATTCTCTAAAGAACTAAGCAAGTTTTTTTTTTTTTTTTTAAATCAGAAATAAAAATAAGAACCAATGTATAAGATATGTCAAATGGGAAAAAAAGGGGGAAACTTAATTGTGTGAATACTAGATGAACAAAATGGTACATCCAATCAAATACAAACTATGTGATGCACACCTGCTGCTTCGGACTCAGTTTTATAGATGGTTCTGGATAGCCTTTGGATTTCACTTCCTGCATTCCTGTATGTAATATACCTTCAAACAATCAGATAACAGACGTATGCAAACTTTCCTTGTACGATGACATATTTCCGGATAAAAAATATACTACGATTATAGATAAGTGCCTGCATCGACCTAATTTTGGTGCGACCTCGTAGAAGTTCTTCTTCACCAAAGCTAGCCCTCAAGATTGTATTTTTGCTATCTTTCTTCAACTTGTCCAGTGACTGGCCAAGCTCTTTCAAAATCGATTCAGTCTTCACTATCCTTGACTAACATTAGGAAAAATAAAAAGTTAGCATGCATTTGTACATATGGTCTATATGATATCGAAGAATATGAATATCATTTGCACATAACATGTTTCTCGCCATCAAAGCTACTTTGCTAGTGGTTTTTGATGAATTGTATGTTTTTTATCAAGGGAAATTTTTAATTTTTGATATATATATATATATATATATATATATATATATAATATAAGTAGATTATGAACAGCAAATTATTTTCGACTTTGCACCATTAAGCTCAAAATTTGTAAATTCACATGAGACCAAACTATATAAATATCGAGGAAAACTTGTCAACATATCTACATGCTAACAAAAGTCATGAACTTTCGTTCCATAATAACAAATTTGTCTAACTTCACCAAGCATTTGCATAGGTTTTTTCCTTGTGAATTTAGAACTATCAATATTTGATTTGACATGCTCTCACAGTCTTTAGCAACACACGACACAAAATGGTGCAAAACCTTCCTGGAGCATTGGCGCATGGCGTAATGAACGGCACATGCCTTTTTGATTTATTGTGCATGTTTAGAAGAAAAAAAAACTAAGCTTATTAAGCATAACAATTAATTGAAAAAAAAAATCTAATATAATTAATATTTATTTTACTAAAAACATATAGAAAGGATTTTTTTAATCATTTCACAAAAATATCATTTAACATGATGCCATAAGCATAGAATCTCAAATATAGTTTTTTTTTTAAAGCCAAAATAAAAAATAATAATACATATTATTGATAAGCTGACATACATACATACATGCATACATGCATACATGCATACATGCATGCATGCATACATGCATACATACATGCATGCATACATACATACATACATACATACATACATACATACATACATACATACATACAAGCGAAAAGAATTTTTTTATAAAAAAAGAACTATGCATCAAAATATGCAAAATAATAATAATAAGCATAATCATATGATGAATTTCCTATGCATTTTTGGTTTGTAAAAAGTAAAAAAATTACAACAAAATATTGGAAATGCACACTTTTTTGTGTTGTGCACCATGTGCATCTTTCGCGCTATTCGGTTGCCTTAGGGCGAAGAGACGCAATCGCCGCGCCTTGCGCCTTAGCTCACCTTTCATAATTATGCATGGTCTTAACATAATGTACAATTATCGAAGTACATCACATGATTCCTGAGTTGGTGTGTTAGTAAAACATTTCACTGGCTTTAAGCTCTTTTGTGGATGTTTTCAATAACTTCTGTTCCGTTGATTCAATTTGTTTGACTCCACCAAAAAAACTTGCACGGGTTTTCATTTTCCATGCTGATTTAGAACTTACCGATCTTTGAATTTACATGTTCTTCACATAATGTACGATTACTGAAGTATTTCAAAAGATTCGTAAGTTACTGTTTTAGATTGTAAAAACATTTCACTGGCTTTAAGCTCTTATGTGGATGTTTTCAATGCTTAAGTTCCACCATTACCAAAGTAGTTACAGAGTCAAACGAAGCATGCATGAATTTACTGTATGCACTAGGCTTCCTCTTTCCTTCAAGTTCTTTACTTGAATTTCTTATAATATGAGAGATGAAATGACCACGAAGATGGAAGTAATTCTTGTTTTCACATGAGCATGACACCATATTAGGCAAGATGCAAGGTAGCAACAACAACCGGTAAACAAGGATAATTTGGTGGGAACAGAGAGAGGGTATCATAAATGAAATTACACTGCGTAGATCAATTGAAAGAAGAGAGACAAAATGTTTCTATGATCTCTCATAGAGAAAAAAACTATAAATAATTTCAAAAGATAAATATCCCCAACTTCTCATCTTGTCAACAAATACTGGTTAGGTTCACCTTAAAGTCGTAAAGCAAGATTAGATATATTAAACCAATATGATAATGTATTTAATAGCGAGTTCAAAGTTTACGAAGTAACGATCATTAAAAGCATTAATTAAGATAAAAAGCTTAGCCGATGCCTACAAATCAAGAAACAGACATAAAATCATCCAAACATTGTAGTAAACTATTAATATGGCAATAAAGTCCCCGTATGGGACTGACTACAAATAATTCCATACTGACTGCAAATAATTATCACCTCCTCACTTTGAAACCGCCCTACTGTATTACGGAACAGAAATTTCCTTGGACCTGCAAATGTAAACAAATTCATTTCAGGATTAAAATTCCACATACATCTCCAACGGTTGATGTCTTGCTTTGTTTTTTGGTATTAGCATGATATGGAAAGAAGTGAAAATTACTCCAACAGTGCCCTTTTTATGAATTTCACTTCATACCACGACGCAAATAGTATCCAGATTCTATACTAGTAACAGTTTTGGAGGATTTGTATTAAACATACCTCGTAAGAGTACTAGTCCAGAAACCAAAGCAACTCCACCCGCTAAAGCTGGATTCTCTAGGACAATAACAAGCTCATCTATATACACAGTATTCATATCACAAAACAATATTGGCATACATATAGATTTTGAAATTAACTTGTTATCCAAGTACAATATGGCTTACCTTTAACTTTCTTCACAAAGGCATCTTCGTAAAATTTGTAGTGTGATGCCATTTCAGGTACGATAGCCTGAAATTTCATAGCAAAAAAAAAAAAAAAAAAAAAAGGAAGAAATTTTCATACAAGTAGACTTAATAATTCAAAGGCACTTGATTTTATTTTTACGTCACAGAAAACATCTCAAGGTTCAATGCAAAATATGTCCAGATAGTATGAACCTGCATATGAAGGTATTCCCAGTATATTGATGATTTATTCAATAAAGCACAAGCAATTTGGTATTTATATCATTTGTTGTAATTTTTCAAGTATTTCCTACACAGTACACAACCCTTTTTATGTACCAACAGCAAAAAGGGTAACTCTCTTTACACCCACTAATAAACATTATATTATAGCAAATTCTCAATACATTCTGCTAATTTAATCTCCTACATTGCTTTTATGCAGCTTCATAGGTGATAATTATCACTTGAGCATGAAACTAATACTATAGTTTCTTGGTGCCCAATGCTCCTCGCAATCAAGGCCAGTCTAAGGACTTGCAAATCAAACAATCACAAATGAATTATGATCCAATTCTAGAGGCTCTTACAGTCTATTTGCAAAACAAAACAAAAAAGAAGAAGAGAGAACTTGTTGACGCAACTTATTTGGATGAGTGCTCGACTTCGATTTAACTGTGTAGAGTTTGATCCCCATCATCCCTATTCTACTAACATGTTCGGATATAACACTAGAAATGTTAAAAGAAAAAAGCAAGGAGAGCAAGTTCAACTATGACCACTTCCTTAGAAAACAAGCATGTCAACCACTAGATGAGCATATACACACCGGTACACACCGGAAGTCGTCAAGACGAAAAATACCCAAAAAGCACAAGGCCAGCGCCTAGCACTTTTTTGGACGCCTTGAGCATCACTTTTTCTGTTTTCAACACGTAAAAACCACACTTTAAAATTGTTACTAAATTGAACTTTGGAGAGTTGAACGAGTATGAGATAGAAGTCCACATCAGGTTTAGGTTAAATGGATCGAATTTGGGTTCAATTTCAAGTTAAAACCTCAAAATACTTTATATCCCTCAAATCAACAAAAAAATATGCTTTTTTTCAATGCCTTAGACGAGCGTTTTGACATTTTCCTTGCCTTTATGGCACCTCAAGCATGAGCAGCACCTCAACAAGCAAAAAAGCCCCAAGCTGACGTCCAGGGCTTTTGATGCATAGACGAATGCTTTGACAACACTGATACATACACTCCCCACACACACACGGATATATATATATATATATATGTATGTATGTATGTATGTTTATGTATAACAATGTAATTATAGTATAATTATAACTATACATATACATATATACATACACATACCTACTTACGTACATACTTGTATATGAGACCGACTATTTGAATACAAAATAAAACACAATAGGTCTCATACATAAAGTTGAAATCAAGTGACAATCCAATGGTTGAGATTCATTTTGCCCCCGATTGTGTTACAATTTTGTGTCCCAGTAGATTTTCCCTACACACACATATGTACATCTCAAGATTCCCCATCGTTTATTCCTTCATTATTCCCTTATATCTATTTTTTTCATATAAAAAAGTATATAATTGGATAGATTTTTTGTATGTATCTTATTTACATTATGTAGATCATCATGTTGGATCATTTCAAAACTTCTAACTGTTTCCTTTTTTATAACACGAATGATACTTAATTTAAGCATATCACTCGTTTTAATGTCCCGACGGTCGAACCAAAGAGCTCTAAAACCACAATCTAGAAATTTTACCACTTGAGCTAGTGGTTCTTAATTATTTCAAAACTACATTTCAAATTAACAATATACATCAAGAACTCGCATTCACTTGCACTTTAAAAGGGTCAAAAACTTGAATCGAACGTGAATCTAATTTATCTAAAGCCCTCATACTACGGATCCCCTTTCACCCTTACCCGACTATCTGTGGAAAAAATGTATTGAAATGAAATTTTATAGTTATGTTCAAACTGTTAGTTAGATCATCTATGAAAAAAATTAAATCATTTCAAAATCATATGGCCATTTCAAACTTACATTTTAAGTTGATAATTGAGATAAATGTTTTCAACGATTCATATAAACATGCCATTTTGAATAAGCAAAAGGTTTGAAATGATTCAAATTTTTGTATAGAAGATCTTGCTGACAAATAGCATATATCACTGAAAACCAACCATAGAAGAGATCTTGCATAAAAGATGGCAGAGAGACGAGAGGGAATTCAAAGATGAGAAATCGAGATCCCTCCCACACGCACAAAAATAAGAGATAATTCCAAATCTAATAAATCCCCTAGAAATCTTCCACATCCATGAGTTTTATAATGATTTAAAATGCTGTGGATAAATATCTTATTATGATCAAGATCATGTTATGCAAAATTTTGTTTCATTCCGAAGCTTCTCAACACAAAAAACAAAGAGAAAGTTTTGGGGATAAATACGAGATGTTGATCATTCCTCCGCATACATATTTATACACACATACATACACATGTATACCGCTACATAAATCTTTTTTATATTTACGAGAAGCAATAAAGAGATATAACGTCAAATTATACAGTACTAATTAGCATTGTAATCGTCCAGACTCAAATCAAGCCTTACCATTGTACATAGTTGCTAACCTCGTGGCTTAATGCCCAACAATTTAGGATCATCATAAAAAAATCGAACCTTCAAGACAAATATTCTAAGAGAAAAAATTGCTGCTTAATGTTTTGTTCGATAGAAACATTTTGGTCTTACCATGATCAAGCTGACCATTATTGACCATACATAATAATAAACGTATGCACCAAAATTTGTCTTGAGTTAGGTATTTGCCGTATATTCTATTTTTTCAAATTTTAAAGTGTAGCTATCTGATGTGCAAAGCGTCCAGCGGTTTCATAGCAAATTGCAGTGCGGATATAATGAAGATATAAACGAAAATAGCAAATGTGCAAAAAGCTAAATTGAAGGAGAAATCCAATGATTAAATTAATGTATTATCGGTTTCATAGTGTTTGTGTTGGAAATGAAACTTGTTTATACCTATATAATAAAATTTCAAAAATATCTTAATTCAAGTAGTACGAAATTCAACATTAGAAATGATGCACCAACTTATGCTGAGCATTTAGACCTTGGAACTTTGGCATATACTAGGGCTTTATTACTTGAACAAATGAATGGCCACTACTTAAACCTGATTTAGCAAGCTTAACGGTGCTTTAAACGTGTTTTATATTTAAGAGCATTAAATTATAAAAGCGTAGTGCCTGAAGGGCGTTGAAGGCTTTAACGTCGTTTTTATGAAGTTTTAGTGAAGCTTTTACTATATTTGCTATATAGGCTATCACTACATTTAAGCAACAAGGTGTGCATCACTCATTACTCAAAATATCACAACACATAATGACCTTAAACGATATGTCTATATCATGTGTTCCAAAGGATTGCCTTTTAGAATACACGAAACACACCAAGATGTTATATAAAAGGGTGTTACACATTTTTCATCCTCGCATAGAAATTGTCTTGTTATTTTTTTTATTGTTCATGTATCAGTAAAGGCTTAAAAATAGTTGGGTAGTAATGGTATATGTACAAATTAAACATCGATAAAACAATCATACTTGCATCGTTCTACCTTTTTAGTACTTAAAATAAACATCAAAACCAAGAACACATAAACAAAATTGTCGGGCTAAAATGCGATGTTTAATTTTCACAGCCTTTCTTTATGCCCATCTTCTTGGATTTTCTAAGTTCACATCAAAACCAAGAACACATAAACACAATTATCGGGCTAACACGTGATGTTTAATTTTCACAGCCTTTCTTTATGCACATCTTCTTGGATTTTCTAAGTTCACTTTATTTAATGTTTGTAGCCCTTGTAATATTGGTAATAAAATGCATGAAGTTCAAGGGCGTTGAAATATGCAAATCTTTGGTTACATTTATACGTGAATTCCATCTTTTTCCTTTTTCTGCTTTTCGGGTTATAATTAATTATTAACTATCATAATTCATAACTATTTACTAGGCAATTACTCAAATTCTTGCACCTGTACACTTAACTAAGGGTGCATGTAGATATTGCCCAATTATGGCAAAACCAATGCCTAAATTATTTTTCACGATTGGAAAAAATACACGTCTCTTTTTCGTAGTACATCAAAGGCTCAAACTCATGCTTAGCCATGCTTGAGATCAGTGTCATCCTAACTTTCTGGCATTTTGTATAGCCCTCTACTTGTACTCCTGTGACATGCCATACTGCATGTTTTCTTCCTTTTCCCATCAAATCACAAGCTTTTTAATTCTTAAAAATTCATTAAATCATGTTCTCTTAATCACAACCTATTTCATTTGCTTGATTATGTTGAATTCTCGTATTTGTGCAACTTCTTCAATTTTGAATTCACAATGGTCGGTAAGACATTCAAAATCAAAAGATGATTGCAAATCGCTGTCAGATTCAAACCATTTTGGCATTTTACTAGATATACAAATAAATTATTTGTTTTTTAACTAATCAGGTTGAGAAAATTGGGTTCCATTATTTAGTCAAATTTTCCTACAGTAAAAGAACTTACAACAGCTGATGTCCATTTATTTAGTACAATGATTTATTTATTTGGTTTGTTATATAATAAGGTGGATATAATTTTAGCAAAATTTGATAGGTTTTAGGTAGTTTTTCCTAATGTAAATGTTTTTTGATGTAATAAGCATTACACTTGTGTTTGAATTTTCACTATACCTTCATATTTTGTTGGTCGTTAACATCACAAAACTTTAGATATCTTAAAAAATACTTATGAGGTTAATAGCTCAATTTTCATACGTTCAGTAGTCCCACTTATAAATTATAATTAATAGTTACTTATGAGTCGATCAGTTCAATAGCTCCACTTAGTAATTTTCTTGCTAGTTATGAGTAAGATAACTTAACAGCATTTCCACTTCAAATTTTAGGCTGCCTCTGCCACGTTAATCGTTATAGATTATCTATTGAAAGGCAGACACACCCTTATTCACCAATGGAGCTAAATAGAACAAAAGAACATAACTAAACCTCTTGTATTTCTAGCCATATTTTAGATAGTTGTTGAAGCTCTTCCTGATACTTTGTAAGTTATAATAGTTCACCATGGTTAATAGAATTACATTTTGCTTTCTATTATTTAGTCCCTTATTCAGATTCCACAGACCCCAATATCGACATACTGACAAACATCAACCTGAAAATCTGAAAGTATAAAAGATGTAAATGATATATAACTATTCAGTGTCTATATATTCTTAGATTTCAAATGCGGATGAAGACTCTTGTAACTAATAACATGCGTTGCACAACATATGAGTTTAGCGTATTTTAATAACGCTTCTTTGGATTCAACAGTGTTTTTAGATGATAGATATGAGTACTCAAATCCAAATATCAGCGGAAATCAGAAAAATCCCTATCATGGACCTTGGTTAGGTTGGAGTCGTATATCAATATGTATCCCAATTTTTACAAATGGAAAGTAAACTTAATGTAAATTTTAAATCTTTCATAACAATACAATATGATTGAGTTTATATTACCGATTGAGATTCTAAGTTCCAAATTTACAAATATAAATATTTACCGATAAATTAGTAAAAGAAACACCTGAAGCTTATGAAGAGGAGAGAAGGAAAATCTGATGGAAGATTGCACTGATTCTTGTTCAACTGGAGAAGACGATTCTGCTGTAGCCATTTTCTTGTTTACCTTTGTTTGATGAATAAAGTGAATCACGGATTAACGATGATCAGGTCGAGGAGGGTTCCGAAATTTGCCTGTTACAGAAAGCACCCTCTCATTCAGAGTTTTGTGGCATTCTTGTAATACAACATTTTGCCTACTTCAACTAGTACATTGAAATACCATCACTATGTCCACTGGGGTGACCGGTGAACCCGTGCTATGTAGAGAAGGTTCAGCCAACATCTTGTTTATATCTTTGTCATTTGTTGGATAAAAACTTTTGTTCAACAAAAAACAATAATTGACAAACATTACTTTATGTGTTTGCTTATGTCATTTAAAGAACAAACTTACAGTTATTCATCCAAGGTACAACCTTGTATAACATGCTTGCTTAAGAAAAAGTAAATACTAATTGCCATGGAGGTTTCACCGATAACAAGATTGAGTATGGTATAACTCGAAGAAATGACAACGATGCTTGATGGATGGGTTTGGACGGATGTACCATGTTATCTTATGTCTAACATGTAATATTGAAACAAAATGCTTAGGTTTGGATTGGGCTTATTTATCTTGTATTTGTTAGAATTTCAATATACTTTAGAATTGATTAATTATGAAAAGCCATATATGAATATGTGATCCACTGATTTGAATGAGAAGAAATTGGAGGAAGTCAATAAATTAGCCTTGAATCTATGGTTGTTGATTGAAAGAGAAGAAGAATTGGCTTGATCTTACATGGTGACACAAACCCTAAAGAATTATATCATTAACGTTGCAAATTTTTATTTTATAAAAATGTACAGTTAAAACTGCAAATATTTATAGTGCATAATGCAAATACGTGTTGTGTAAACTGTACATTTTCACTAAATATGTTTTTATGAAGTTGTTTTTTTACAAGGGATAAAACTGAATTTCGAGACTTATAAATTATGGTTGAAAAAGCGTTTTTTATATTAACATTGGTTGAAAAAGCGTTTCAATATAAGCATGTATATGTGATTTGGACCTCCTTTACAAAAATGACAAGGAACTTTTGTAAAGCATCTTCTTTAAGTTTCAAAATGCATAGTTGTTGATTGTATTTTTGGTCAACCTTGAAATTGCACCATAAAAAGCAAAGATCACTTGCTAATCGTCCAATTTAAGAGCTAAAATGAGCATTCAATGGGTAAATGATACAAGATATATAGTGGTTCGGCAAACTGCCTACGTCTACCGTGAATTACTCTTATTATATGGCTCTCTTGTAATTACAGGGAATTACAAAAGACACAACAAGATAAAAGAAGCAGCTCAAGGTTAATGTTGCTGCTAATCTTGAGAGCTTATAAAGTTTAAAACTATGAACGGTGAGCTGTTGTGAGATCTGCTGATTGATGCTAAGCTGAGTGTGTGGATGATGGATCCTTTGAATCGTCGACCCCTTGGCTAGCGATGACCAATATTTGAATATGTTAGAACTAGGTCAGCCCACAGCGGAAAAAATCATTGATTTTTTTTATAAAAAAAACCATTTTGAATCTTTATTGGGCTTATGAAGTCTAATTCATATAGAATTTCTAAATTTCTCTTTAAATAAAATCGATAATTTATTTAATTCATAAATAATGTTTTATTTTATAATTTGCATTATACTTTGAATATAACATATATATCATATATGCATATGTGTGTACGTGCACATGAAACATAATAATGTGTGCATGGTTTAAAATGCCCGTGCATAAATGTTGTGATTTACACCGCGACGAATATCTTACGCCCTCTAGTATTCGATCATGCTGTCTAAATGAAAATATTTGTGTGCATCAAAATGTTATATATATAATTACACATATGTAAAACAAAATCATTTATGTATATATATGAAGAATTGATAATTATAATCATTTATATAAAGTAATTAAACACACACACACACACACATCGACATATATATATATATATATATATATAATTAAATCATAAAATCGTTTAATAATTAATAAAAATAAATTTATATATAAGTTACTGTAGCAACTTTAGAGTAATATGTAAATCACACACACACACATATATATATATATATATATATATAAGTATTTATGAATATACAAACATATATATATATATATATATATATACACTAATAATTTTTTATGCAAAATTATGCATATTCGCAATCGGCTCTCGCCCCAAAAATAATATATAATTTTTTTAATACATACATACATACATACATATATAATTATAAGTATTTATAAATACACAAACATACATACATAATTATATATGTACATAAAATATATATAAATAGATAACAAATTTTATATATAAGAAGATGCATAGTTACAATAAGCTTTCGGGCCAAAAATATATTTTATTTTTTATTATTTTATTAAGATTTTAAAATAATTATAATTCAAAACAAAAATAAAATAGGGCTGTACAAAATTAAATGTTAAAAAGTTTATTAAAAATCATTTCTAAATTCTAAAAATAATGTAAAGTTATTTAATAAAATTTTATATTTAGTTATATTAACCGAAGTCTTTGGTTTAATAATAATTATTATTAATTGAAATGCTCAAGCCAGAGACTTTGACGTTGAGTTGATTTCAGTTGACCGTGATACTGACCCCATATAAATGAGGAGATGAATCCTCTCTTGAATGATGTTTCACTTCCAATACTTCCACTCGACCCAAAAATAGTTACTCGATAGACGTCGTGTCATGATTTGACTATAATCAATCAGAGCTTTACTGAAAATTGACATTATTCTCAAATCAAGAGAAATGTGTAAATCGGTCGCATTGATATTTTCTGTTTGATCTTAGTTATATTAAACAACATAAAACTATTGAGTGAGTCGTTCTATGGTCATCAATAACTATTAGTACGTGATCTCTTGATGCCCCAGCAGTCATGAGTAATACACTGCCTAATATTTTGAAAGCATTACGCACTCTAGTCCCAATGGATATATTAATATTCGGTCTCGATGCATTTTGAGTAGGAACATTTAAAATGGTATATTTATTTTTATTGTGATAAATTACTCATGGTGACTACACTTTGTAACTACTATCACAAAGCACATTTCTATTAGGGGCAACCATTGGGCTCAAGTAACTGTTTGGGTTAGGTCAGTAGCCTAGTAGGACGGGGTACTTGATTGCCCAACAATCCAACCTAGATACTACCTTTCTTAAACACCCTGCTAACTGGGTTGTAAGCTTAATTAGTCAGCCCTAATATGAATAATTTAAACCACATAGGTTATTTGGCTTCAATACCATTGTTAGAATTGGACCAGCCCGCAACGAAAGAAACAGGTGAATTTCATTTTTTGGGTACTAATTTGGATCTTTATTGGGTGGGGCCTATGAAATCTAATTCACCTAGAAATTTTCTAAATTTCTTTTAAATTAAAGCATTATTATCATGTTTGAAAATGTGCATCATATACACAAATGTGTTTATGTGCACATGCAACATAATAAAGTATGCATGGTTTGACATCCTCATGCATAAATGTTGGGATTTACACTGCAGCGGACATGTTAGTCCTTCTAATATTCTATGTGCTGTCTAAATAAATATGTATATATGCATCAAATGTTACACACACACACACATATATATAATTATACATATGTGAAATACAATTATATATACACAATAATATATATATATATGTATACAATATGTAGAAATAATAATTGTAATAATTTATATGTAAAACATGTAAGATGTATTTGTACAAATGTTCATTTATATTAAATAGCAAAAATCATTTAATAATTAGTATAAAATAATTTTAAACAGTTTTTTTAATTGGTGCTACAATCTCGAGAACAAAATTAATTTTTTTAATATATTTAATGATAAATATTTATAAATACGCAAACACATGTGCACATACATACACACGCATGCGCACGCACACACACACATATATATGATGCAAACTGACTTTAAGCTCGTGGCACGGATTTTCTTTCTTTCTTTCTTTTGGAGTAAAAACAATTTTTTGAATAAATTATTATTAAGTAATTTAAAAACCTGTCAAAATAAATTACTAAAATTATTGGAAAAATCATTTTCGAAATATGAAAAGTATGTAATGTTATTATACGAAATTTTATACTTGATTTCAAACTATATTAAATACATACATATATATATATATAATTAATTTCTAGTTAAATAAATTGTTATATTAATATTTAAACATATAATAAATATAAATACATATTAAAACAAAGTAGTTTTTGCTACCGAATTGTCATCGTGCAAAAAATTTTATTATAAATTTTATTTTTTTATTATAAGATATAACTTATTAATTAATAAAATCATATATAATATTATTTTATTAAGAAAAATATTTTAGGCCGTGAGTTTAATACAAATATGTATACAAAAGGTAATTTTTTAATTAACATATATGTAGATTGACTAATATATCCAACCATCTAATATGTGACAGAACATCGATACACTAGATTCATGATATAATCTAACAACCTACGATGTAATGCAATGATAGATAATAATATTAAAAAAATCAATAAGTAAGTTGTGTACCTTTCACCAAAGCCTATGGTTCGCGCATTGAGACGTTGAAATAAACTCCTTGAATCTTACCATAATCCAAAAGATGCTAGCCTTAAATTGCCTACTACTCACATTTGTATAACTTTGATTTGATTTGATGCTTGAAATTTTGGAGGAGGGATGGGTATGGTGTAATGAACGTGGATTTTCGACCCTCGAAAATCGACATCAATACGTCCCCCGTATAGCATACCGAGCAATCTAGTGTCGAAATACCAGTTCGTTAGAGGAAAAGAAGAAATAGGTAAAAGAAGAAAACATAAGCAATAACATAGAATCTCACAATCACAGCGGAACAATATATAATACATAATAACCTATCTTTATATGAAAAGAACTATAACTGTTACTTATACATTACATCATCAGAGTACAATAAATCAATAACTCAATTCTGGACAGTTATAATAACTTGTCCTCACTAGTGCTGAATATACAACATACGATACACAGCGGAATAAAATCAAGTACGTGTGATACGTATTCGTCATCTATCTTGTCTCCTAAGCTCCATAGCATCATATCCTATATCTATAATACTCAGTCTGACTCGAGTATTATAATAAAATAACACCCGAGTCAGTTTGGAAAACCAACGTGAGAAAACACACTCAAATTGAATTATTAAAGTTATTAAAATCCTTTGAAAAACAAAGGTATCTCGTAAGACCGCGTCGCACATAAACATGACAGGTTTTTACCTTACAATAACCAAAATACTTTGTACCAAAATCGTATGATATTATAATAGTGTCTAAACAAATTAAATAGAAAATAGCTGAAATGCTTACATCTCACGTTTCAGCATAGTTGGACACAATCAAAACCGTACGATACTTATTGGAAAATGGATTCCATACAATGACTAGGCACTAGGGTATCACCTATCACGGTACACATCTAAGAAAATGTACCGAGGACCTCACCGGGATCCCCTGCAACACAAGACCGGCTCTATCCCTTACCTGGATGAAATTGAATATGTTATCACCCTGGGTGTTCCCACCCTTATCGAGAGCTCTTTTGCATTCACCACTGTATCCATATAAATAATATATCCGAGGGTATCTAGAAAGGTGATAACATACCCTAATTGGGTATGACCTACTTAGCCTTGCTGCATGCCCCTTGATTTTCAGTCATTCTGGTTGATGAGGCTTGAGGCTACGATTACTTTCAAGGATAATTTCACTTGGAATGCTCATCGTCCTCCAATGACGATGTTCTGATAACATTCATCCATAAAAATTGTCCTGAGTTTGGATAAACTGAATCATCATCTTCATCATCTTCACAGTATTCATTCATAACGCTCAAATCGAATCTAAGTGGTTTTGTGGTAGTCAAATTCGATCTCGGTCTCTTCGAAACGATCAATGAATTTGGCCCAAATTGATGGTCGGTTATTTAACTATCAATAAAACATCCATAAGCTGACATCGGGCCTTATTATAGATTTTCCAAAATTTATTTCAAAAGATCTTTATAAGATATATGTATATATATATATATATTTATTTATTCAAATCCCTTCCAAATGTTCATTATTTGAGATAACTCAAATACTTAAATCCATATTAGGATATTAAAAACCATCTCTTATTTCAATACTTAGAAAAATATTTAAAAATATATTTTCTAAATCCCTTACTTTCTAACACTTAGGGAAATTTCACTTATTTCTCCTTTCTCAAAAACCCTTCATAATTTATATTGTAAATTCCTTAACTCATTTATAACGAATTCTATAAGTTTCGAGTTCCTTAATTAAATCTCTTTATTCAAAAGTATATACTTATCTCACCAAAATAAGCGTATTCATAAACCATTTCCTTCAAAAATATTTAAACAAATTTTTTTAAAATAATATGCAAAGCACACGCGGTAGCAACCATGGATTCATAGCTCAATGATTACGTATCTATCCTAGAGAAATCCAAACTTAACTGCATGCAATCTCTGCCTTCGATTTCGCCATGAAAGTATACCATTTCTTTCCGAAAAGTTTATTTAATAATTTCTCAAACTAATGTTTATAAAGTTTCTATAATAATTTTTCCAAGTTCAATTAGACAAATACTCTTAAATAAAAGTTATTATATAAACGATATTAATATTGAATAATTTATCTTTTAAAATAATAATACTAATTAATTCTTAAATAATAATTAACTTAATATGAACTCATTATAACTAACTTAATTAATAATTAAATAAACTTTAACAATTTGAAATAATTACATAACTTTGAAACAATAATTAATTCCGATTCATTTATAAGATTCTAATTGATTTATAAGACTTCTTCACAAAACTTATAATATATTTTGACAATTTAAAAATATTTAAATAGCTAACTTTCTAAAAATATTCTTAAACACTTCCAAATTACCTAGTTTAATAATTTAAAACCCTCCTTTTAAACAACTCAAATTCTCGATAGAAATATATTTTTTAACTCCAATATAACCAGTATAATATTTATAAATTCCTTTCTCGATCTATCATTAATTGATTTATGTCCCAATTACATAAATCCTTTTTCACAATTTCCAAAAGGAAAATCTATCGTTTCTTTTTAAACCAATTTAACCATCTCATTATAAATCCTCACCGTGAATTATAACTTCAATTCATCGACTAATAAACATTTCACTTTATTTATAAACATTGTTTATAAATCCCACAGTTTTCAATTCTTGTTTATAACGGTTTTACATCACTTAAATCCATTATAATTTGATTTCTAAACTAAATTCCATTTATAAATCAATTTCTCAAATTGAATTCCATTTATGAATTAACTTCTTAAATAACCCAACTATATTCCAAAAACAACCACATTTCGACTTCCATTCCGTAATTTAGAAATCTTACTAAGGATCTAGTATAACCGATTTTATACTTATTTCCAAATTCACTCCTATTATTCCGATCAATTAAAAATCCCGATTTTAAAAACCTTTTATATTTAAACAAGTACCATTTAAGAATTTATTATTTTATACCCTTTATATACATTATTCCAACTATTTGCAATATCCCGAAATAGTTAAGTACAAATTTAAAGTCAAGCCATTTATTTTATCCAAATAAATTTCTTTTAATAAATCCAAAATCCTATATCAATACTTCACTTCTAAAATCCCATTTTTTTATAATTCCTTTTCAAATTTAAATATATATATTTATGATATTTTAAAATACCAAAAATCTAGGTCAATGTTATCATAACATCCAATCAATTCAAATCACACTATAATCTACCACAGACTATTCAATAGATCATATATCGATATACATGAAATTTAATTCAACGTTTTTGAGGAATCCAATTGGACCCGTCCAAATTTTTTTCCTACATCCATAGATGTTAATACAACATAAAAATACCAATCCTACTTTAAGGGGGGTATCACTGTATATAGGGTCATCCGCTATTATGTGCGGCGCATAGCATCTCATCCGCTAAAAATATGCATGAATATCAATCCAACTACTAATACACACACACACACACACACTATATATATATATATATAACATCACATTCAACTGATAATAATTCTATCATTTCAACCAATCAATCAATAATAAATTTTAACTATTTAAAGTTTAACTAGTAATCCAAAAATGAGTGTGATTAACTCACCTTGATTTTTATTTTGAAACCGATTTTCAAATTTTAAATAAAATTGAGCGAGCGTTCAATTTAGTTAAAAATTCCAACTGGCTCCAAAAATCTCCAAACCAATTCCATATCGTTGATAACGTCCAAACGAGTGCAACGCAACTTGTCTCGTTCGAATTCGATCTAAAACAAGTAAGTTACAAATTTACAAGATTTCAAAATTTAAATTGTAAATAAATTTACATCATTGATTAGTTAATTACCCTTGGTCAATATAATTGCTGCTAAACCCTTTTGAACCCTGTACCTCTCGACCATGAACGACATCGGGCCGCCTTAAATTCTCACATCGCGTCGCCACCAAAGTCGACCGGACCTCCCTATAATATCACTGCCGATAGCCCATCCCCCCAGTTGCCCAATGTCGCCGACCACAGTCGCCCACACCGCCTGAACATCGAGCACAAACCAAATCGCGACCCCCTTCGTGAGCAACGCAGCCCTCAAAATCGCGCACGCTGCCTCTATTCGCCTTGCTCTCTGATATCGACTACAACATCTAGGTTGCGCCGCCCTGCGTGCTTCGTCCACCACCCCTCCCAACGTCGCCGTGCTCACGAGCGACTACAGCGGCCAACCTTACCCCGTGAATCGAAAGTCGAGCCTCCCTCCTCCTACGCACGCGCGTTCACAAGCAATCTTCCCAGGTCGCCTCCATCGCTTCCTCTTTCCTTTACTTTTTTTTATATTTTCGTTTTCATTAAGAAGAATGAAGGAAAATGGCTCGCGATTAAAACTGGATAAATTTTAAAAATCGTTTTCATTTTCGTTTGAATGTAACTGTTTCGTGCTTTTGGTTTTTAAAAGAAGAACAAATGAGATGTTGGTGTGTTAGAGTAGGTCAACGTACAGTGAAAGGATGGAATTACTACTGAAAAGAATACCGACTAAACAATTTGTTTATTTAAATTTCAAAACGTCTCGATTTACGCGGCTCAAAATCTCGAGAGGTGTGCTGCTAGGCATTCATAATGTTATATCCTATTCCGAACATAATGGAAAAGATTTCGAGTCCAAATTCGATCGTATGGAGAAGATAGCTTTTTGGACCCAATTATTATATTATTTTTTTGATATAAGTTCAATGCATTTATATCTCATACGACCAAACGATAACTCCTAACATTATGAAATTTGAAATCCGATAATAATACACTATTATATATCTAATGGAACTGGTTTCATCGAATTTCGAGACCGTGTTCTGGAAGGCTATTTTTATACATTAATTTAAACAAGATATTTTTTAGAAATCGAGTAAATCGCTTTTAAATTCAATTCAAAATTTTATTCGCCTTCATTCTTATTAATATAAATTTAATAAGCCTTTAAATTATTTTAACAAGCTTAAAACTCAAAATTTCACTATTTAACCAAATTTCCATTTATTAAACTCAATAATTAAATTATCCAAAGATCGTTATATTTGAAATTTTAAATTAAATTTTAAATATTAAAATAATTAAATATTCCAATTTCAAATAACCAAAATTCTGAGGTGTTACATATGGTTTCATCCAGATAAAGGTAAAGAATGGAGGCTTAAAAACTTCTTTTAGAATGAGGGTTATAATCCTTATATAAAAGAGAGACCAGAGAGAAAATGTAGGATCTAGATCCTTATTTTCCTTCTTCTCATTCTCTATATTTTAACACATCAAAACCATACCCTTAAGACTATAATATGACCAACCATACCATGATCTAATCATGGCCAAATATCTTAAGCCCTATATGGGCTTCAAACCCACTTTAAGTCCAAAAAATATTTATATCATTTAAATCCGATTTGAATGCGTATCGATATCGTATATCGATCAATATGATTATAACTATTATAAACATAATTTTAAATATTGTTCAACATATCAAATAAAATCTTTATAATTATTATTTCATAAATATTGATTTATTCAACTAATTTATAACAAATATAAATAATTAAATAGTGTGGTCGAAGGAGTATTCCATATTTCGATTGTGTGACTCTTAGGTGTGAATTTGGTAAACAATTAATATCGAGCAATTTGAATATTAACGTTAACACATCACTTAGCAGGTGGTGTGACATTTTCCAAATTTATCACTTACTTGGTTTTGGAAAAATCCAATTTTACTTGTTAAGTGTTACCCGGTTGTGACAATTATTACACCAATTCTCTTCGTCAATACTATATCACTTTAGACTTATGGAATTTGGTAATTGTTAAAATTCCAATATCCTCAATATTCAATCTACAGTCCAAACACAAAGTCCTCGTTCAATAATAATAATTATTACTAACGAAATGCTCTAGACAAAGATATTGACTCCGAGTTGACTTTAGTTGACCGTGATACTAACTTCATATAACCAAGGAGATAAATCTTCTCTTGAATAGTGTTTCACTTCCAATGCTTTCACTTGACCCAACTATGGTCATTCGATGGACGTTGTGCCATTATTTAACTATAATCAAAGCGGTGCTTCCACATTGAAGATCAACATAGAATTATGTAATTTAATCACATTGATATTTTCTGTTTGACCCTACTTACATTAACTAACAGAAAACTATCGAGTGAGTCATTCCATAATTATCTAATAACTATCAGTATATAACCCCTTGGTGCCCCAAACAGCCATGAGTAATACACTTTTCAACATTTGAAGAGCGTTACATATTCTAGTCTCAATGAATGCTTCAGTATCTAGTCTCGATACATCTTGACTAGGAATATTTAAAACGATATATTTATTTTCATTACGATAAATTTTTCATGGTTATAACAATTTGTAACTACCATCACAAAACAGACATTTATGCATTTTCTATTAATATACTTTTAATTAAATCAATAAATTAATGTAACATATTATATCAAGTATATAATATAAAAAACACCTTTTATTTTGAAAAAAATTGGTAATCGAGTTAGATATATGTAATAAATTGCATAATTTCCCTAAGGCATACCCCTAACTCTATCAAATAATAATCGAATTTGGGTTAGGTTTGATTTAAATGGAAATAGTATATAATGATTTAATTATAAGAACTAAGGAGTGATTACGAATACGATGATAATATGTGATATATGAAGGGTTAAGATAGTGAAATATGATGTCTAAGAGAGGTATGAAAGCACTAAACAGTAAACGATGAAGTTAAGATGAATTGGAAAGAAAATGAGTAAAATCTGGAAATGCTTATCTCGAATCGCCTTGGTCATCAGTCCACCGGTGCGTTTAGACCGGTGCACATTTTTACTAGCCAGTTTGAATCTATACTGGGGCTGAAGTAATTTTACTCCAGTTAGGCCTATATGAAATAGTTATTAAATAACGTGTTGAGTTGATGTTTGGGAGTTTTAAATATGTAGATACATACTCCGTTGATTGTGCATTTTGATGAGTGGTTAAATTGTGTGTAAAAGAGTCATGTTGTATCTACCTATCCTTTAGGTGTATGAGGTTAGACTATGTTCATCTAACTTATACTTTTGTTTACATTTACGGGAATAGTCTATGTTTAACTATATCTTTGGGTTAGTCAATATTAACTAACTCTTATATGTATCATTGGATTATTCTCTAATAACTTCCTCTCCCGTTTATCAGCGGATTTGTCTATGTTTAACTAACTCTATTTTGTTTTATTTATTGTGTGCAGATGAATAGTCTATGTTTAACTAACTCTAATACACGTTAAATGTCAGTAAGTATATAATAGTGGTCATCATATTATGTTTATTATGATGGAGTACTAACTCCGTGGATCCAGGTGAGGTTGGTTGAGGTAAGTAAGCATTGGTATTCATAAGATGTCCATGAAATCGTGTATTAGTATATACTTAGTAATATTTTATGCACGGATATGTGTCTGGACCCCTCCTCATACACTATAGGTGAAGGAAGTGATTGTGATGGTGTGATGTTAAAAGATGGAGACTGTGGATATGTTTATATATGTTGTCTATTTGTCTTGCATATGTTGTATGTATATGACATGACACTTTACTATGTATAAAAACTACGTTTACCTTATGATGTGTGTGGATAGGACCTGTTTATAGTATTTATATGTTATAGTTTGATCCATTCTGTTGTAAGTTTTGAAAGTTTTAGTTAGTTAGTTTATAGAGCTCTCTATTTACTATTGTATTTGATTAAGCGATTCCACATTTTATTTTATGGTGCAATATTTTATTGGCCGTGAAAAGTTGAGTTGTTATATTTGGTCTCATAGCTTAGGTTAGAACATATACAGAGAGAAAGAGCATACTTATATCTTTTATATAACGTAAATGTATATACATATATGGGTTATAGTAAATAGGCGTATGATATTTAATTTCAGATTTATGTTTACCATTTTGTTTACTACTCTTGGGAGATCTAATATTGGATCCTATATTATAGATATTAGAAATTAGTAACCCGACTTAAACTAGCACTGGAACTGGTATTGGAAATTGAGCTGTGGAAGTACCAAGCATAAAAATTTCGCTTTGGTTTCTCCCTTATCTTTAGGCTAAGAACCAGGCCATAATTAAGAATGGGGCATCTGTAGCTGGGGTACAAGATGGGAATGCTGTTACTGTACCAAGACCAATTTTCTGAAACTATGTAAGGATTTTCTAAACAAGGGCGGTAAACCGTATAAGGGTACAGAAGCTTTTGTGGATACCCCAGCTTGGCTATGTACATGTGATATGATATTCAATATGCTAAATTTGAGTGATGAGAAGATAAGGCAGCTTACTTCTTAGCATCTACAAGGCGAGGCAATGAACGAGTGGGAACTAGTTACAGAGAAGTTAATGAAAATGAAATCTCATGTACTAATTTTAAGGAAAGGTTTGAGACAATTTTTTTATCTTGGGCCAAAAAGGAAGCGATGCTCGAGAAGTTTATAAATTTTTAACAAGGAAATTTTACCATGAAAGAGTATACAAATAATTTAATGAATTAGCACGGTTGGTTTTGAATTTGTAGACATGACAACCAAGAAGGTGAATAAGTTTGCGAAAGGGTTGAGTTCATCGCTTAAAGAGTTGGTACTTTGTCAGATTCCAATGGAAGCAAAGCATGAGAGTTTATTTGAGGCAACGCTACTATATACCACTATGTTGGAAATTTCTAAAGAGCAGCCAAAGAAGAGTATCAATTTAAGTAAACCTAAGGATTTTGAAGGTTCATGTGATAGGGTGATAAGCAAGATAAGAGATGCAAAAGGTGCCATATGCAAGGATATGAGTTGAAGGATTACCGGTTAAAGTTTCGAAGATAAAATGTTATGACTGCAATCAGATGGGTCATATGAAGAAGGAATGTCCTGCTTTGGGAAAGTTGTTAAAGGTGCATTATATACGTTATTATCCTAAGTTTATATATATATATATATATATATATATATATATATAGCTGTGTAGTTAATGCCCCCTGTTACCCCGCTATAACCATGCTATATCTCATAGCAGATTTCTACCACTACGATTTTTTCATATAGTCCCAAATATAACCTTTCTGCTTTAAGCTACGCTATTTCTGCTATATCCCATTATTTCCGCTATATTTCGCTATTTCCGCTATATCTTCTTTAAAAGAAACGAATTGAAAAATGACTTTTATATATTATAAAAATTATGAAATTAGTTTATTTAATTGAATTTTGAATATATTTTCTAAAATGAAAATACTCTAATATTTTACTAAATTCAATTATTATAGTATATTCGCATATACTATTTAAAATTATTTATATATTAATTATAATTCAATTGGATGTTAATTTGTCATTTAATTACCATTTATATATCTATAAAAACATTAAGTATGAGTCTTATATGATATTTTAGAGTATCCGCCATATCCTGCTGTATCCTCATTGTATCCCCGCCATGACTTTTTGCACCTCCACCGCATTGAATCTACCGAGCGCTTTAACTGTACAAATATATAGAGAGCATAAGATACATAGATACGTGAAACAGAGGTGCGTTCGAGATTTTGAGGATGAAATTCTTTTGAAGGGGGAGAATGTAATACCCTATGGAATTTAATATGTTTATTTTATTACCAAGGGAAAATGGTAATTTTACAAATATTGGAATTAGGCTATGGGACTTGTGCATTGCGTATAGCTTAGCTTTTTTGGTCATAATGATATATTAGTTTGTCTAGATTGGAGTCCATATGAAGAAGTTGCGTGGGTTTTTAAGATGTAGGTTTTTGAATTACTTACATGGGTCTAAGCCTATTAGGCTTAAGCAACAGTTCAGGAAGTTATAATATGAGTTGAGAAGAAGTTTGAATTCACTTTATTTTATCACTTATTTTTCTGCAAAATCTTCTCCTTCTTGCTTAATCCTTTGATTCATAATTTCTTTCCCAATTCTAAATGAAACCCTAGGCAATTATATATCAAATTGACGAGCATTAAGAGGACTATGAGAAGTTATCCATTATTCATTAAATCGAGGAGTTTTAAGAGACACCAATTTTGGATGGTGAAGGGTTGGAGGCAAATTAGGCGAATTCCAAGGATTTTTAATGCAATTCGGTGAGTGGGAATCATTATCGATAATATATTGATTGGGCAAAAGTAGTATGTATTGTATGATTATTATTTAGGTTAATCAGATAATAAATTTAGGTAATTCATATTAGGAATTCGATAATGAAATGATTATATAAATTAATGATGTTAATAATAATCGAATTTGGGTTGGGTTTGATTTTGGTTGTGATTTAAATAGAAATAGTATATAATGATTCGATTATAATAATTAAGGAGTGAATATGAATACGATTATGATATGTGATATACGAGGGTTAAGATAGTGAAATATGATGTCTAAGAGAGGCATGAAAGCACTAAACAGTAAATGATGAAGTTAAAATGAATTGAGAAGAAAATAAACAAAATTTGGAACCATTTATCCAAGATCACCTTGGTCATCAGCCCATTAGTGCGTTAGATCGGTGCACTTTTTTACTGGCCAAATTGAACCTGGACTAGTGATAGAGCAATTTTACTCCTCTCACTTAGCAGGTGATGTGACATTTTGACCAAATTGTCACTTACTTGGTTATGGAAAAATCCAATTTTACTTGTTAAGCGTTACCCGGTTGTGATAATTATTACACCAATTCTCTTCATCAAAACTATATCACTTTGGACTTCTGGAATTTGTTAATGGTCAAATTTTCAGTATCGTTCATATTCAACTCTACAGTCCAAGTAGAAAGTCCATGGTTCAATAATAATAATATTAACCGAAATGATCTAGATAAAGATTTTGACATTGTGTTAACTTTAGTTGACAGTGATACTAATCTCATATAACTGAAAAGACGAATCCTCTCTTGAATAGTGTTTTACCTCCAATTCTTCCACTGGACCCAACGATAGTCGTTCGATGGATGCTATGCTATGATTAAACTGTAATCAAAGTGGAGCTTCCACATTGAAGATCAACAGTATTCTCAAGTTAAGAGAATTGTTTGATTTTGTCATATCGATATTTTCTGTTTGACCTTCATTATATTAACCAATAAAAAACTATCGGGTGAGTCATTCCATAGTTATCTAATACGTAACCCCTTGGTGCTTCCAATGGCTATGAGTAATACACCATCCAATATTTAGAGGGCGTTATGTATTTAGTCTCAACGGGTGCATCAGTATCCAGTCTCGGTACATCTTCATTAGGAATATTTGAAACGGTATATTTGATTTCATTATGATAAATTTCTCATGGTTACAACAATTAATAACTACCACCACAAAACATACCATTTATGGATTTTATATTAAATATACTTTTAATTAAATTAATAAATTAATTAATATAACATATTATATCAAGTATATAATAGAAAGAAAACACCTTTTATTTCGAACAAGATTGGTTATCAAGTTAGATATATGTAACAAATTACATAATTGCCCTTAGGGTATACCCCTAACTCTATTAAATAATAACCAAATTTGGGTTAGATTTGATTTAGGTTGTGATTTAAATGGAAACAATATATAATGATTTAATTATAAGAATTAAGGAGTGATTATGAATATGATGATGATATGCGATATATGAAGGGTAAAGATAGTGAAATACGATGTTTAAGGGAGGTATGAAAGCACTAAAGATTAGATGATGAAGTTAAGATGAATTAGGAAAAAAATGATCGAAATATGGACATGTTTATCTCGAATTGCTTTAGTTATCGGTCCACTGGTGCATGTAGATGGGTGCACCTTTTTACTAGCCAGCCTAGACTAGGGCTAGAGCAATTTTACTCCAGTCATGCCTATATGAAATAGTTGTTAAATAATGTGTTGCGTTTTTAGTGGTTTTTAGGAGTGTTTAATATGTGGATACTAGACACTTCATTGATTGTGCATTTTATTAAGTGGTTAAATCACATGTAAAAGGGTTAAGTCGTGTTTACCTATCTTTAAGTATATGCTGTAGACTACGTTTATCTAACTCATACTTTTATTTACGTTTATGGGAATGGTCTACATCTAACTATATCTTAGGGTTAGTCACTGTTTAACTAACTCTTATATGTATCATTGGGTTAGTCTCTGTTTAATGAACTCGCTCATTTATTGTTGGGTTAGTCTCTGTTTAACTAACTCTCTCGTTTATCGCTGAGTTAGTCCGCGTTTAACTAACTCTATTTTGTTTTATTTATTGTGTGTAGATGAACTAATCTATGCTAGACTAACCTTAGTATAGTTAAATGTTAGTAAGTATATAATCACGACTATCATATTATGTTTACTGTGATGGAGTACTAACTCTGTAGATGCAACCGAGACAAGTTGAGGTAAGTAAGTATTGGTATTCATACGATGTTATGAAATCGTGTATCAATATATACTAGGTAATATTTTTACGCACAGATATGCGTCTAACCCCATCATCATACACTAGCTGATGGAAGAAATCGCAATGATGTGACATTCAAAAACGGAGATTATGGATATGTTTATATATATTGTCCATTTGTTTTGTATATGTTGTATATATATGACATACCACTTTATACGTGTATAAAGACTACGTTTGTCTTATGATATGTATAGACATGACATGTTTATTTTATCTATATGTTATAGCTTGATCTATTCTGTTGTAAGTTCTAAAAGTTTAAGTTAGTTAGTTTATAAAAATCTCTATTTACTATTGTATTTGTTTAAATGAATTCGCATTTCATTTTACGGTGCACGATTTTATTGGCCGTGAATAGTCGAGTTGTTACATTTAATCATAGAACTTAGGTTTGGACGTATGGAGAGAGAGCGTACTTGTATATTTTATGTACGTAAATGTGTATACGTATATAGGTTATAGTAAACGAGCATATGATGTTTAATTTCATCTATGTTTTCTACTCTGGGGATCTAATATTGAATTCTACTTTATAGATAGTAGAGATGAGTAATTCGACTTAAACTAGCACTGGAACTGGCATTGGAAATTGAGCTGTGGAAGTACCAATCATGAACATTTCACTTCGGTTCCGCCCTTATCTTCAGGCTAGGAACCAGACCACAATTAATGATGGGGCACCTATAATTGGGGTACATGATAGGAATGTTGTTACTGTACCAGGACCAAATTTTCTGAAACTATGTAATGATTTTCTAACAAGGATGGTAAACCTTATAAGGGTATAGAAGCTTTTGTGGATACCCGAGCTTGGCTGTGTACATGTGATAGGATATTTAATATGCTGAATTTGAGTGATGAGACGAAGAGGCAGCTTGCTTCTTGGCATCTATAAGGAGAGGAAATAAATAAGTGGGAATTAATTATAGAGAAGTTAATGAAAATGAAATCTCCTGTGCTAAATTTAAGGAAAGGTTCGAAACAAAATTATTATCTAAGGCTAAAAAGAAAGTGATGCTCGAGAAGTTTATAAATCTTAAACAAGAAAATTCTACTGTAAAAGAGTGTATAAATTATTTTAAATGAATTAGCGAGGTTTAGTTTTGAATTGGTAGACACAACACCCAAGAAGGCGACGCATTTTGCACAAGGGTTGAGTTCACTACTTAAAGAGTTGGTGCTTTGTCAAATTCCGATGGGAGCAACGTTTGATAATTTAGTTGTTGAAAATTTCTAAAGGGTGGTCGAAGAAGAGTGTCAATCTAAGTAAGCATAAGGATTTTGAAGGTTCGAGTGGATAGGGTGGTAAGAAAGACAAGAGATGCAAAAGGTGCAATATGCAAGGACACGAGTTGTACGCTTATAGGTTTAAAGTTTCAAAGATAAAATGTTAGTACTACAATCAGATGAGTCATGTTGCACCCATTAGTACTAAGAACCACTCTGAGAAAACATGAAAGAGCCAGCCAAAGATCGCAACAAAGACACCAAAGAATGAGGTCAAGAGCCAAATTCTAGGGAGGCAAGATACACCAAGCTGGGCTGACTACACCCACGTTCTATAAATTGTCTATAGAGATGGATCTGCATAGGCACATACCGAGGGTAACCTAGATAGCACCATACAGAGCCTAAAGCACTCCAAAAGGGCTATAACAGGGTCGCTCAAGATCTGCTTCAATGCTGATTCAATTTTATGGCCAAACGGCAATGTTGTGCACCATATAAACCCTTAGAATGGTATAGAAGAGTGCTACTCTATGACGACCCTGACTCGACCTTCGAAAATAGGCACCGAATACGACACTTGTATTCCAATGCTGTAGATCCAAACGTCGAATCTGGTTCGTCGGAGCTTATAACACAATTAAGTATAACAACTTAGCGGAAGAGAAAGAAATGAATATCATTGATATACAACATTCGATACAACAATGATACAATAGGAATCAATATCAGAGATACAAGATAACAATGCTACAGCGGAATAACAAATGAACTAGTAGCGGAATACAAAAACTTCAAACAACAATAGCAACTCTAACTCCAAAGCACCAATCCAGAAATAGCTCAAACCACCATCAAGTTGCACCAAGATAAGCAAGTCTCGCCCGGTGAATCCAAAGACTCCAATATCCAAGATCTCCAAAGAATACCAAAGAGAAAGCTGAAAGCTACTGAATTCAATATCTATATCTACTATCTGAAAAACCTAACTCTAGACTGCCCGTGTAGAAAATTATGGGCAACCAGAGTTTAGGAAAGAAACAATAAACTCTGGGTCAGTCGTGGGACTGGTATGAGCAAACGAAAACATTTGGTCTTTAAAAACAAACAAAAGAATTTGAAATTTGAAATCCGCAATGATTTTTGAAAAATGAAACTACCATAAGGCCTCCCGGTACACACACAATGCAAATGCAGACTTGGAGGAGATTGCTCCTTATATAGTCAAATATGCTTGATACGGGAAAATTTCTTTTATAATATTATTATAAGTGCACGGTGTAAAAAAAACATTTCGAAAATATAGTATTAATCTTAGCCATCATAGGTACCATTATATTATGCCAGCTATAGCTACCATTTTAAATGGCAGGTTCTACAACTAAAAACTGTACATGACTCGTATTGTTTCTTTGGATTTCCAACAAATGGTCAGGCTAAGGAACTTCCTGGGCCACATAGGTACGCCTCTGGAGGGACGCCCCGAGAACCTAACCGAATCTCTGCCAACACAAGGCGGCTTACCTCTGTAACTAGGAAACTACTGACATGAGTATGCCATCCCTCGGTCGTAACCAACCTTTATCCTGGGATTTACCAACAACTACAAAGTAATAAATTTGCAGCAACCATGTAGGTTAAGTATCTGGGCTCCATACCATGATACCACCTCTATCCAGAAGGAAATGAACATACCCTCAGGGGAAGCTACCCCCAAATAACCTTGCTGCATTCTTTCTGTTTCGACCATTCCGGATTGTGAAGTTCGACGAAGTCTCGTCCACAAAGCTACGCTTTTCGCAAAAGCCATGCTTTGATCAACAAATGATCAGCAGCACTTCGTATGCCACATTACCAAATTGGGAATGTATCACTGGTAACCATCAACTACATCACCTCTGAGCTCGTACGTCTCAGAGAAGGGTGTTAAGCTAAGAGAATAAATCTCCGCCACCAAACAGAAATGTATTTGATAGAAACCGGTTTTATATCTCAAGGTGTAACGTCAGACACACAATCCATGCAAGTCTGTTCCGGGTTCGAACAGAATCGAAGGCACTTTCAAAGAAGTCCTTGCAAATCCGAATAATTCCTAATAACGTCCGAACTTCCCATCACAATAGGTGCTCGAATCTCTATACCGGGGATCAGCCGATGCAGAGACATTCGACAAGAAACCCTTTAGTTTTCGAAAGTATCCGGTCTTCACCACCGGTCTTCAATTGCTATTCATAATGTCGTATCACTATTCGGAATGGGTTATATGACACAAGGTCCTCTCCCGGCTAATCCGAATAGTGAGCGCAATATTTAAAAACATATGGATATGAGATCTCAGTTAAGTCACAACTTATTACCCAAAACTTTTCATTCAAATGGTTAAACAAATTACCATTTACAAATCTTTTAAACGAAAAGATTCGTTTCAAAAACTTACGATGGTTTAAACCATTTCCTCATTTAAATCTTTTAAACAAAAGATTCACTTTTAAGATCCCTTTAAAAATAAACAAGGTTCTCCAATCTTTTAAACAAAGATTCATTCATAGCTTTTCAAAACAATTCCATTTTCAAGTTGGATTAACTTATCCGGTCTTTAAATTAAAGACTCATTTCATAACTTTCAAAACAGTTCCCGATTCAATCTTTTATATATAAAAGATACACCATTTAAAATCTTCTTTAATTTCAAATTAGGGTTCAACTATCTTTTACGAAATTCAATTATAACTTTCAAAGCCATTCCATTTCAAATTTGAAATCAAAATTTGGAAATTCCTTCCTTATATAAAAGCTATTATTATTCGAAAACCACTTGTTCCGTTTCGGAAAACTCGATTATAATTGCATGAGTTAAGGCCTTCCAAAACAACTCCATTTCAAATTGGGTTAAATTCAAATTCTCAAAGTAATACTTTTAAAATGGTTTTAAATCCACATAAACGCATTTATAACTTCATATAACATTTTTACGTCATAAATACCAGATATAGAATTCAATATCAGATATTGAATTCCCATTTAAATCAAATTACTCAGATTTCAAATCTTTAATAAGTTATTCAAAATAACTTTTATTTTTTTAAAACACTTTTCCAAAAGTTTTCCACTTTAACCCAACCCATTTCCAAAACCATTTGGATTTAAAAATTCAAATTTAAAACTATTTTAAAAATTCAAATATCTGTGACTTAACCGATTTCCACGTGTAATCCATATTTGTGTATGTACAAGTGTAGTCCAGGGGTTTTACACAATAGTGCACCACATCAATCAGCACAGATATATCAACATCGACAAGCGGTATAACCCATAACTCTTATCTTCATTCACAGTTTCATAGATAAGATAAATTTATCAATCACAAAGATTCATCATTACAATTCGATGTGGGTTTCGGATAACCAACTGGAATCCGACTCCCTGTCGCATTGAATTTCGAATATCGTTTAACGGGTCGAGTGGTTTTTCATATTCATTCAACAGTATATTCATCATAAATAAAACAGCTCAGCACCAAGCATTACATAGCATCACATCACATATCAAATATATCAATCCATTACATAGCATTCAACAAATCAAACATTTATAATTAATATGAATAAATCGTGGGGTTTTTGATTTATCAACAACATAGTTACCTTTATTAGAAATCTTTTAATCAATGATTAGCTATCATTAACTGCAATTGATTAAGTCTTAATTACTTTCATTAATTTATCATTCCTTTAAATCAATTATCTTAATTCAAAAGTTAATCACATTAATTATTAATACACCTAAGTTAATGACCTTCATTAACCATTAAAAAATCCTTAATTATTTTTCTAAAATAATTAACTGAGATTAATCATTAATAATTACAAACTTAATTATCTATAAAACCCATTAATTAATCTCTAATTATTCAATCAAGTGCTAATCTATAACTTAAGTAATTGTTAATTACTTGATTAATAAATTTCAAATCATTAATTAAATCATTTCTAAATTAATTATCTAAATTAATTAACCTATAATTAAATCTTAATTACTTTAATTAATTAATTATTCCCTAATTAATTTCTTTAATTAATTACACCTTAATCAATGATGATTTCTTAATCACTTTAAGTTAATAATCCTTAAGTTAATTATTTTTAATTTAATTACCTTAATAATTAACCACATTAATTTATTATTCTTTTAAAGTAATTAACCCTTTAATTATTTTCGTTATGTAATTAATTACATTAATCTATTTGAATTAACCTTAATTAATCACGATGATAAATTTTCTTTAATCATTTTCTATTTGAAAATACTTAAGAAAATAATTATTCAAAAAACATGTTTTTAATTTAAAATCAATCTTTGAAAAACTCGACTCAAATTTGTTTATAATTTAAGTTCAAAACTTGGTTTATTTTACTTTAAAGACTTATTTATTTTTATATACTTTAATTATTTTGTTTTGTTTTGAAACTTACTTTGCCTTTGAAACTTCAACATTTTGTTTTGCTTTGAAAACTTAAAGAAACCCGAGCCAGATGCCTGAATACTCGAGATTGAGTTCGAGAAATCCCACATCACTTCTCCCCCGAGCAACTTCCCAGTTTCCTTCGAGTTCGACCCGAGGCCAAGCCTTCTTCCCAAACCCAACATCTTCCAGATGCACCAAAGTGCACTGTGCACATGCACCATCCATCGGTCCACCTCCGACCAATGTCGAGATCATCCACGAGTCATTCTTGACCTCCTCGACGAACTCCACAACCCAGAAACCTAGTACCACCATGAATTCGAAATTCAACCCATTCAACCCAACACGGCTTTGACTAACCACCAGAAAGTACCCCGCATCACCACCACAAACCTCTGGACGCCACGCAAACACAACCATAGCTGCTCTGATGACCTACGACCCCTTTCCCCCTGGTCCGATCCCCTCCGGCCCCATGACGACGATGCAGTTCAATTTTAAAAATAGACAAGCAAACTAGCCCTTTAAACCCTAAAACATCATCGCTCTCATGCCTCGATCAATTATAAAATCAAATTGTATTTTTCCCCTAATCATTGATCAACAAGTAATCTACGGCCACAACCTCGAAGCTCATTGTCACCGCGATCACCAGAAATCGATGAAACACCTAATTCAGTTCAACTCACGAATCCTTACCATTTACAAACTTAAAAATTGTAATAATTTAATCAAAATTCATCATTTTCAAATTCTAAATAGATCATATAATTAAAACTTAGAATTTTGAAAATTGAATTTTTGACTTATAATGATTTTAACAGCAAATTCCTATTTTTGTATTAATTATTCAATAAATCCACCTGAATTTATTTTCAAAATTGATGTTACATAATTACACTCATTTTTTATTCACAAGTCATAGCCTAAAAAGATTTAAGGGAGGAGATATTGATTTTTAAACAGGTATGAAACCTGTATATTTAGAACAGAGACCTATATATGCTTTTTAAACAATCATGCACAGACTGTTTTCACTTATATATGTATATATAGAAATGTAGATGTATTTAAACCTATTCTACATTTTTTTCACAACCAATTTCAAGCATTCACCAAAATATATATAAAACAAATTCAGGTTTTAATGATTAGTTTGCTTACCAAATTGAAGACAGGGAAGAAAATTCCTGAGCTTGGAAATCAAGTTTTGAAAACTGGAAATCAATTTTGATCTGTTGCTTGCCTTCAGGTTCTTCTTTTCTTTTCCTTTTTCTGTTTTGACTTTATTGCTTAGATTCTTAATTTACTAACTTATAACATAAAAATTCAAATCTTTTTAAAGGAATTTCACTTAACTTTGTTCCAGAGATTCTTGCATTACTCTGGCCAAAAGAACCGCAGCTTTGATTATGATCTGCAATTCCAGTTTTGTTGAAGATTTTGTTTTCAGGCTTGATAATGTTTTCTTGAAAATTTTAATATTGCTTCAGGTTGAAGATCTTGCCTTTCGTCTGCTATTTGATTTGCATTGCTCTTTGTTTTTTTAAACTGAATCCAGGTTTTGGTTTTGCTACTGATTTTGATTTTTGAGTTTGATTTTTGTTTTGAATCCAGACCCAAACATTTGTTTTCCAAGTTTCTGTTTTTTTTCATTACATTTGATGTTTTCCAGGTTTGCTCTTGATTTCAGAAATTTGCATTGCTTGAAACATTGAGACAGAATTGCTATGAAGCTTGTTTTTAGGTTGAATTCATTTTCCAGATTTGAAAATTTCTTTTACTTGAACTTGTTGACAATTTGAAACTGCCTGGAGTTTTGCCTTGCTCAAGTCTTTGAATTAATTTGTTTTCAGATTGAATTTTTTTTTCTGTTTTAAATTCTGCAGTTTTCTGGTTTTTAAATTCCTGAAACAATATTGAGAAGAAAAAGTTTTCTTATTTTATGTTGAAAGAAACATATTCTTTTGCCACTTGTTCATTATGTTTACATTTGTTAGTTTCCCATGTTTGTCTTTCAACACTTGTTACCATATAGTTATTTTTATGCGTATATCCTTATTCAATTAAGTTTTACATATGTATTTTTTTTTAAATTTGTTTTAAACCCTTATTTCATTTAAATTTGAATTTTTTAATAAAAGCTTGTCTTGAATTGATTTAAACTTTTGTTTTTAAACCTTGTTTTATCTTTATTTTATTTTATACAGCTTTTTGAATAGCTTTGTAAATTTGTTTATATAAAATTTAACACTTGTTAGTTGTTTAAGTTAATATTTTTACAAATGTCATTTGTCACTTAAATTATGTTTAAGTCCTTTAATTTAAAATTTTAGTTTAAACCTTAATTTATTTAAATTTATGAAACATATTTACCTATTTTGTTTTCTTTACATTCATATATTCTTACACACACACACACACATACAAATCTAATTTTACATCTTAAATTCAAATTCAAAATTTGATATAAAAATCAATTTACACTTATAAATAAATAAATAATCAAATATATATATATATATATATATTTAAATATATTTTTATATTCAATTTATCATCTATTTCTTTTAAAGTTCAAATTAAATTCTTATTTATAACAAATGATTTGAAAAGTTATTCATTACAAATAAATATTTATATGTTAGTTAATATAATTTTTATTGAATTCAAATTCAAATCTCAAATTAAAATTTATTTATAAAATATTCACTTTTGAATTCCAAATCATAAATCTTTATTTATTTTAAAAATAAAAACATTTATTTACAATCTTTAAATATATTTATATTTATTCAAATCTACAAATAAATTCAAAATTAAATTTGTAATGAAAATATTATTCAAAATATTTATTTCAGAATTTCCAATTTAAAATTCTATTTAAAAATCATATTTACATTCATTTTCATTAATAAACAAACAAATATCTTTTAAAGTTTGGAAAACACCAGATTAAACCATAATTAAATTCAAAAAAATTAAATTTATTTCCAATTTTAATTTGATTTAAAAACGGGAACGTTACATACTCCATTTCGATCCGACGTATTGTCAGGTCAAGAGCGAAAAATATACCAGCAGAGCAATGAGGTCTAAACACTAGGTAGTATTCACCTTTTCTCCTCTTCATATGCTTCACCCTATAGCAACAAAACTAGTTAGCATAAATGCAGTTGTGTCAATGGGTTGCAAGCAACATTCCTGTAAAAAAGAATGAAGTGGACAAGATCAATTCAAATTTGGATTCTATCGCCCTTATTTTGGATACTCTCGCTCTAATTTTGATAAACCCCACCTCTATTCAAACTCCCCACCAAAAACACATCGGCATTCTAGTCACATAAAACATGCAATACGAATGGATGAAACCTACTTGGATCCAAGGACAAAGATGCAGCGGCAAGAAAGAAATTCCAATGATCCGCGTGTAATTTACGACTATAAATAGGAAAATCATTGTATACGAAAGGAACTTTTATTCTAACAAATTTTCCTTCTTTTAGAAAACTTTTAAAGTTCTGTTGTATTAACCACCACATAATTCTTTACCAAACTAACATAAATGGAAGAAAGAGCAACATTCCCCATGGACATAGGATTCCTTAAAATCTGAACCATGTAAATCCAACGTCCTTAACTATTTTCTATCATCTAGCTAATCATTGTATTTTTATTTACCTGTACTTGAACTATTTGTCAGATAGATTTGACACTTTAACAAACAGTTAATGTGCAACTACATGGTTGTGTAAACATTCAGCGACATAATCACCACCTCATGGTAATGTTAATACCAATTAACTCTGCTAATTCAAATTTATTAGAGTAATTAACCACTCGATTGCTCAAGACGTAATTGGGTGTTGAAGGTCGAAAATTTTCCTTAGCATTTTTTGGCGTTAGAAGGAGGGCTTGAACCTCCGTGCCTTTGTTCATTTTTTTCATATTTAGTAGAATAATACATCTTGAATTGTGAATCCTACTGATTCCCCTATTCCCCCAATTCAGGAGCCTTTGCATGTGGTGACAAAGGCTGTCCTTAAACCACTCATACTCTCATAAACCCAAGATAAGGCGGGAGCTTCAACTGAGGCTCCTATAGATTCCATTATGGCAGCATTCCAATCCTTCTTAGACCAGATAAATCGGCATGGAAGGATTAGAGAAAGCCATAACCTAGCATGCTAATCACAAGCCACCTTTATCTCCTCACTCCACAGCTTATCACTATAATTCTGCCGTTGCGTTGAATATTCAACAGGGCAACGATAATGGCACTCTTGTTATCGAGAATAATGACGCTGGATTAAAAATTGACACCGGACTAAAAAGCGAAATCTAGGCTACTCATGATTATAACAAAACCCACCAACATAAACCCTCTGCTCTTGGAGAAATTGACCCAATCCGCCTGAAGTGATGAGGACACCATGTCCGATGGTAACTCATTATAACATCCCTAATTTTTGATAACATTATTCAAGAAATTTAATTAAATAAATTAAATAGAAAAATGATGATAAGGGGATTGAGATTTGAATAAAATTATATAATGGGCCGTGCTTAATAGTAAAGATTTAATGGGCTTTAAATACCTTAAAGGATAATTAATTCACACATGGGTATATTAGTTAAATAGTCTCTTTATTTTACATGGCTATACATTTCTCATTATTGTCCATTCACATTCATTTTTTCTCAAATCAAAAACAAAACGCAAAAACCCTAAGAGCCGGCCATTAATGAGGAGGAAGAGGGAATATTGTAATCTAAAAGCTAAGGATCAAATCTAGGAAGGATTGACCAACAACAAATCTCAAATTCCTTATCAAGTTTAAGGTGAATAATAATTCATTCCATCTCTTTTTATTTCTATAATCCTATGATTTCAAGTTTAAGTGTTTATTTTGTTTCTATGATATTTTAGGATGATGATATGCTAAAGTTATGGATTGTTTGATTTAAACAATTTATTATATGTAAAAATTCATACGATTTTAGGGGCAAAACCATGGGTTATTGACTTTAAATGTCATTGAATTTTTTTATGTTAAGTAAAGCATGATTTTGGAGATAGGCATTAATTTTCATAATTTTCTAAGATATGAATTTTATTATGGATTATTGATGATAAATATGATATAATTGGGTTAAAATTTTATTCTGAATATTTCAGGAAGAAATTGGGTCTAAAATTTTAATATGTTTGATTATATGATGAAATCGAATTTCTACGATTTTTGAGGATTTTTCTCAATTGATTACTAAGGAAAGTAAATTATTTTAAAAGAAGGACATTTCTGAAATAATTGGTTTTGGTATATGGAAGGGATTAAACATTACATTTTTATGGTTTAAATCTGATATAAGTGCGACAGTTTTAAATTAAAGTATTTGAAAAGTTTTATGGCAACCAATCAATGGTTTACTAATAGGCAAGTTGTAAAGCAATTACTAAAAGAAGTAACATTTTAGCCTTTAATTTCGGTATTCCGCCTCAATTAGTACCCCTTTCGACTCCAATGATTCCGCCTCATCTTAATCGAGATTTACTTGGTCGAAACTCTTACAGTTAAAACCAATACACAAGGTGTCACTTAGTGGTACATAGTGGATTAGAAGGAAGGTGGAAGCCTTGGTGTCAAAAGGCAAGCTTCCGATGGGGTCAAAACCGGGCTTTGTTTTCAAAAGTTAAAGTCTTGCCTTGTTTTATTTAAAGCTTTCGACATAGTCAAAACATATGCTTTTGAAAGGTTTTATAAATGGCTTTCGAAGAAAGTTGCTGTAATATGTAAAGAAGTATTGGCTTTCGAAGGGTTGTCTTTTTCCTTTAAATAAGAGCTTTCGAAAGGATTGGTTTCGACCTAGTCGAAACCTAACCCTTATTTTCCTTTTGAAGTATTGAAGTCATCAATAACTTCAAAATGTTATCCTAGCTTTTACCTAGGTTAAACTGCTTCCTAATTGCTTTCGAAAGGAGTTGAGGGTTTCGAAGGTAATGGAGTTGAAAGGGGGTTTCGACTCTGTCTTTTGAAGTTTTAATTTTTAAAGGACTTTACTTTCGACTAAATGGTTCCGACACCATCAACTTTTCCCCAAATTAAGTTTAGTTGGTTTCAAATGAGATACTTTCGTATATAACCATTTTGGCTCAAAATGATGTTTTAAAGAGTAAACCTCATGCTTTCGAAAGGGTACTTTATTTGTTTCGAAGCTATGTTTTAAAAAATGCTTTCTTGATGCCATCGAAAGGTATCATTTGTTTCAAAAGTTATATACTTAGAGTTTTGAAAAGAGGTTTTCTATGCTTTCGAAGGAGGTTATCTAGTGGTTTCAAAAGTGATGTTTTAAAGTTTTAAAATGAACAACCCATTCCCATTTTAAAAGGAAATACCATGGCATAAATAAAGATTTTAGAAATATTGCTCACATTGTTATTAACCCATAGTTGTATTTTGAAGAAAGGGCAGAATAACCAGTTAGGTTGATGTAGTAGTGAATATAACTTAACAAATGTTAAGATCTTAATTGAGGATATCGTTAGGAGCCAATAGGTTTATAGTAATCCTATGAAAACTGTATGATATTGGCTGGGGCCAACAGGTTCATAGTCAGCCCATGAAAACTTTAATTTGATACTGGCACGGGCCAGTAGGTTTGTAGTTAGCGCATGAAAACTATATCCAGATTAAGATATTGATAGTAATTCAATAGGTTCCTTGTTAGCCCATGAAAACTAGAATAAGAGATAAAATATTGGAGTTACCAATAGGTTCTTAGTGATCTCATGAAAACTATTGTATTGGACATATAGTCCATAAATATTTAATAGGTTAATAGTAATTCTAGAAACTATAATTGAGACAGATAGTCAGGATGAACTGGGATGGGTAATCCAAATTTGATTTACTAGTTTTGCATATCATCATAAAGTTTTTGAAATACTATGTTTTACCCATTGTGGATGTAGGAGTATAGTATATGATTTTATAAATGTTTTAGGATATTAGTGATGGGAAAACCCATTTTGCTAAGCGGGCGTGGTCTCACTAGATATCTAAATAGTTTGAGATGGTAAATTATTACTCATGCCAGGCTTTATGTCTGACTCAAAGTTTTTGTTTTTCCATTAAACTCTCTAGTACTCAATTGATTTTGAGTAGGTTAAGTGTTAAGGTTTCCAGTGTTCTTTAAGATGAATAAAGCTTCCGAGGACGCGTAGGTGGCAAGCTTGTTATTAGAGTTCTTTTATTTTCGCTATGTGTTTTGTTTGTAAAGGCAAATTTTTTTTCTTGCCTATCTATGTACTGTGATCTACCAAGCGGGCATCTTCATATATCACTCTTGGCGTATTTTGTAATAACGACATGTTATCCGAACGTGGTTTGCGAATTAGGGTTATGTAATAAATTTGGAATATTTTGAAATGGAATGTGGAATTTGTTTGCTGTTTAATTTTTTCCATATTCTTGTGCTTTCGTGTATCAGTGTATCTAATGTCGCCATATTTGGTTATCGAAGATTAATAAATATGGGTAACTGCAGCATCCATAGCCGTTAGTTTTGGGTCTCCAAGTCGGTGGATGTTACAAATTGGTATCAGAGTACAAGTTTATGAAACTTTAAAAGAAACTTAAACCTAATAGATTTTTCAAACATAATCTAATGAATCCGATAATAAGATTGCGATTTAGGTTAACGTTATAGTAACATACTTGTATTTGCTATATATAGTTATATATATAAGTGCATATTCCCCGCTCTCTTAGACCGTTCTTCTGTATCTCAATAAGGCTCGTATGCAGATTTACGAGAAAGGAGATATGGAAGAAGAAAACAGTAGAGGAAATCTCGGTTGAGGAAGCACCACAACTAATGGAAATGCTCGACCCACTACCGGGAGAAATCCGGATCGACCGGCTAAAGTTAGTAACCAAAATGCACAAGCCAATGTGGGTGCTGGATATCCATTAGTAGATATGGGGCCGATGTATTAGTTCTTTACTGGTTGATGCAAGCTAGAGCTGCGGCTGGTGTTGCTGGTAATGTAGGAGGAACTAATCCTGTGGCTCCAGATGGGAATAGTGCTTTATCGAGTAAAGATTACACCAGTTTGGATGGGAAGCCATTCTTGGGAACGAAAAGTGCCGTAGAAGTTCAAAATTGGTTGTTTCATTGTGAGTGAATATTTACTAATTTAGGCCTGAATGATGGACAAAAGAGGAGTTTAGCCTCTAGACAGTTGCATGGGTCAGCACTACATTGGTGGAATAGTGTCACAGTCGGAGTTCTGAAAGAGCAGTTAACTTAAGCTGATTTTAAAACAAGATTTGAGCAAAAGTTTGTATCTGAGTTTGCCAAGTCTGAGCTGATAAGGAAGTTTATGGATTTAGTGCAATGAGAGATGTCAGTAGTCGAGTATGCTACTAAGTTTAAAGAGCCATCTCGATATGGATATGCTGTTATTGATACCAACATCAAAAGAAATGAGAAGTTCGTTCGAGGATTGAGGCCCAAGCTTACTAGAATGACCATGACACATGTCCGTAATCCTTGTAATATTGTGGTGGAGATAGCCATTCGCCATGAGGAGTTACTTGCTGATTGTTTGGCGAGTTCTCACCACCGGACCAAGGTTTCTCCCCTACATGCCGAACCATCCCCTGCCGAACCATCCCTTTCCATACCTGCCGAACCAATCTATTTCCAACCACTCCCTAGCTCCCACCGAACCAACCCTCACCGCTCCAACCTATGCCGGACCAACCTCTGCCGAACCAACCTCCACCGCTCCAACCTATGCCGGTCCACTCACCACCGAATCAACCTAGGCCGGACCAACCTCCACCGGTCCAACTCCATCCCCATGCACTGCCGATCCACTCACCATCGAACCAACCTCCTACCGAACCAAACCTTCTACCACCGACCGCCGAACCAAGGCGTACCGGACCGACGCTACTAGGCCAGATTGCATCAGCCCAGGCCCATCAGCAGCTATATACATCCAGGACCCTTGCCCCCAGCCTCACTCTATAAATGGAGGGGTAAGGGTACAACAATGGCAGACAAGTTTGAGAGCTCAAGCACGAAAGGAATTTTCAAACAGCTTTCATATACTTGTATACAAAGCTTTGTACTTGTAATCTGAAAGAAAAAGGAGAATAACATATAAAGTGGACGTAGGCACGTTCTGGCCGAACCACTATAAATCTGTGTGTCTTTTACAGTTTAGTCCATCTATTTCATATATTTTCATAAATCACCCAAACCATCCAGATCAACATATAATCAACTAAATCATACGACTAGGAGGTGTTTGCCCAATTTTTGTGCAAACATTTTTGGTGCTTTCACTGAGAATAGGAGCTCGAAGTTTCAGCTTCTCCCACTTAACCCTTTTTCTATCAGCCTCGTTCATTGCTTGGAAAACATGCCTCCCGGACGGAAGAAAGATGCTAACAAAGGAAAAAAAATCGCAACTAGAAGTATCCCAAATCCAACGATCAAAGACCAAGACAATCGTCCGGTTCCAACAGCAAACGAAAATCAGGCAAATCCGACAGCCCCTGCTACGGAACAACCAATTACAAGGACGGATCTAGACAGGATTGTGGCTGAAGTAACTAACCGCTTCGCATCTCAACAAGAAGCCTTGGTGGACCAACTCATGTCACGCTTAAGAGATGCTGAAGAATCCAACCGCAACACTGAATCATGGGGTGAGTCCCGGTCTGGAGGATCTGGGAGGCGACAAAGGTCTTTCTTCTTCGAAGAGGCTAACAACAGAAACAACCATGGTAGGAGCCGAGCCCGGACTCAGCCCGAATTCCGACCCGAGGAAACACTTGGAACCGAACCCAACGGAGGAGGTACCAAGCAAGGGTCGGATGTAGCTGAGCCCGCCATGCTACCTAACCATGGAAACACCAAGGAACGGGGCCGAGATGGAGTCCAGCCCGAAGTTGGACCCGAGGAAGTGCCGAGAAGAGAACCCAGCAGGGAAAGATCAAGGCAAGGGCCAACTGTGGCTGACCCCAGCATGCCCCCGGAAGACCAGAGGCAGCCATTGGAGAATGTCAGGAATGATAAACGATACCATCCTTACAGGTCATCTGGACGGAATCAATCCCACAGGGAAGAACCAAACTCATTTTTATCCGCTTCAAGTTCCGATGAAAGGATGACGCGATTGTTCAGAGAGTGCGTCCAATGGGAGCAAAAGGATCGGGGGATAGGTGCTAGGGTAACCAGCCCCTTCACCCGCAATATCGAAACTACCATCACCCCCCGGGAATGGAAAATGCCAACGATGGAACCTTACAAGGGAACCTCTGACCCCATCGTACCTTGCAGAGATACACCCAGCATATGCTCATGAGCGGAGCAACATAGGGAGTATTGTGTAAATGCTTTCCACTTTTCTTGGCAGATCTAGCTACCTCCTGGTTCTGCCACCTACCCCAAGGGTCCATCAGCTCATGGGAAATGTTGAAAGAAAAGTTCATCAGCCAGTTCCGCATTCATGTGGAACAACCCAAGGACGCTTATTCCTTATCTAATATCAAGCAGAAACCCGGAGAGACCGTGCAACAATATCTAAGCCGATTCAACGTCGCGGCGGCCGCAGTCCAAGATGCCGACGAGAAACTTATCCTAATGGCCCTCTGTAGTGGTGTACATCCGGAGACTAAATTTGCTAGAAGACTAACCAAGGAAAAACCGGCTACTTTACCTGATTTCTTCCATGAAGCTGGAAAGTATATGAGACTTGAAGACGCTGCCATTGAGAGGCAGTCAGGGCAACAGGCTAAGACAGTTCCAGACAGGATTCTCGCTGCAGCAAAGGATGTTCGGAGAAGTGACTCTAGAGACAATGCTGGGGGCAAGAAGGGAGAAAAGCGCTTATATCGACCAGGACCAAGATTTGACTCCTACACTCCTTTGAATGAAACAATCGAAAAAATCTTCCTAGCCACCCAAGACGAAGTTAGATACAAGCGCCCCCCGCACAAGAAGGAGTCAGATAACGCACTCAAATCTGGAAAGTTCTTCCGCTTCCACGAATCCCATGGACATGACACCAATGAATGCCACCATCTCCGGGACTTGATTGAAGAACACATTAGAAGGAGGAGACTGGAACGCTATGTAAAATGCCAGAACAGGACTCCAGTTCCCGCCAATGAAAACCCAGGGCTACCCCTTCCAGAGGTAGGCGGAGGAAATCGCAACACCAGCGGCTCTAGTCAAGAGAAGATAGTGGTCCATACCATATCGGGAGGACCACACATCGTCGACAGAAGCTGGGCAGAGATGGAAAGATACGGTAAGTCACTTAGAAACGATGAAGGCTACGTTAATTCTGTTATGGAAGAACGCCACCCGAAACGGAAAGAGAGTGACGACATCACATTCAGTAGGCGTGATCTAGAGGGAAGATAGTACCCACACATGGATCCTATGGTCATCTCTGCCTGGTTCGGTTTGGCCAAAGTTTTTCGAATTTTAGTAGACACTGGAAGCTCGGTAAATATCCTATTCAAGCATGATTTCGACAAAATGAAGCTGTCAATGAAGGATGTGTCTCCCTGCAACAAACCACTGCATGGTTTCACTTAAGATGCGAAGATGCCCCTCGGGCAACTGGACCTTTTTGTTGAAATAGGAAGTCATCCCCGCTCCGTTGTGCGAAAACAAACATTTGTGCTAATAGAAATCCACTTGGCCTACAACGCCTTTTTGGGAAGACCAGCCTTGTCTGACTTCCAAATTGTCCTAGCCCTATGGTGCCTGAAAATGAAATTCCCAACAGATAACGGAGTAGGAGAAATGGAGGGAGATCAAGACGCCGCTCGAGATTGCTATGTAACTGAGCTTCGCAATAACCGTAGGAAGGATAAAGGGAAGGATGCAGAGACTTCTCTCTGCAAGAAAAACCTGGAAGCATAGCAATTAAAAAAAGCCCCTCCTCTTCGATATACCAGCGATCCTTTCAACAAATTAGACCCCGGGGACAAAGAGGAGGAGGCCACCACCGAGCCTGCAGAGGCTATGGAATTTGTATCTGTAGACAAACACGACCCAAGTAGACTGCTGAGAGTCGGGTCTCAGTTAAGAGCGGAGTTGAAAGATCAACTCGTCGATTTTCTTCGCCACAACATGGATGTATTTGCATGGACGCACGCCGACATGATAGGAATCTCTCCAGATGTAGCATGCCACATATTGAACATCGATCCCACCAAGGTGCCAGTGAAGCAGAAAAAGAGGAGCATGGGGGCAGAACGATCAGCAGCCCTCGAGGAAGAAGTAAAGAACTTACTTTCCAATGACTTCATACGAGAAGCCATCTACCCAGAATGGATCGCCAACCCTGTACTGGTAAAGAAAGCTAATGGGAAGTGGCGAACATGCATCGATTTCTCCAACTTAAATGACGCTTGCCCAAAAGATTGCTTTCCACTCCCCCGAATCGACCAACTCGTGGACAGCACAGCCGGACACGAACTCTTATCCTTTATGGACGCATACTCAGGATATAACCAGATCCCTATGCACGCCCCCGATCAACACCACACTAGTTTCATCACTGACCGGGGATTGTACTGCTACAAAGTAATGCCTTTTGGACTTAAAAACGCCGGAGCTACTTATCAGCGCCTTGTCAACAAGATGTTTGCGGAACTAATAGGACAAACTATGGAAGTTTATGTGGATGACATGCTGGTAAAATCGAGGAAAGCCAACGATCATATAAACCACCTGGATGAGATGTTTCAAGTACTTCGCCAATATGGAATGAAGCTGAACCCTCTAAAGTGCTCCTTCAGAGTATCGTCGGGAAAGTTCTTGGGATTCATCGTCCATGCCAGGGGGATTGAAGCAAACCCTGAACAAGTTCGAGCTTTGCAAGATATCAAGATACCATCCACTCGAAGAGAGATGCAAAGCCTAAACGGAAAAGTGGCCGCCCTAAGCAGGTTCATCTCTAAAGCAACCGACAAATGCATCCCTTTCTTTGAAGCTCTAAAGAAAGACAAAGGAAAATTCAAATGGACTGACGAATGCTCGACAGCCTTCTTTAACTTAATCGAACACCTCCAGAGACCTCCAGTACTCTCAACTCCAAATGAAGGCGAAGAACTATACCTATACCTGGCTGTATCGTCCTATGCTTTAAGCGCCGCTTTGGTGAGAGAAGACAACCACGCACAGCGACCCGTATACTTTGTAAGCAAGAGATTTACTGGGATAGAAGCCAGATACCCTAAACTTGAAAAGCTAGCATACTGTTTGCTAATCACGTCACGGAAACTGCGACACTATTTCCAATCTCATTCCATCAGAGTTTTAACCGATCAACCGCTAAGGCAAGTACTCCATCGCCCCGACACTTCTGGGCGACTACTTAAAGGGTGCATTGAACTGAGTCAATATGATATCACCTACCATCCTCGCACCGCTATCAAGGGGCAAGCCATAGTTGATTTCATTGCCGAATTCACTACTAACGAAGGTAAGGAGCAATCTGAAATAGCAGAAGATATCAAGTGGAATCTCTTCGTAGATGGAGCATCAAATGAACAAGGCTCGGGGGCAGGTATTGTAATAGTCACCCCCAGGGGAAGGAAGCTGCACTACGCCCTAAGGTTGGAATTCGCTGCCACCAACAATGACGCAGAATACGAAGCACTGATAGCCGGATTAGAACTTGACCTGGAGATTGGAGTCGGTTCTTTATGTCTCCATAGTGATTCTCAACTTATTGTAAATCAAATACTGGAGGAATTCCAGGCTCGAGGAGAACGACTCACAGCATATCTAAAGAAGACCAAGCTGCTGCTCAATCAATTGGATCACTATCTAATCAAACACATTCCTCGGGAAGAAAATCAGGAGGCCGACGAACTGGCAAAGCAAGCTAGCATGAAGGACGACACTGCTTCCCGAACAATAACCATCTCAAAACAACTGGCCCCGAGTTACGAGCCAATGAATATGATAGCTGCAATTGAAGAGGAAACTTGGATGACTCCCATCCGGAAGTACTTACAAAGTGGCACACTGTCCGACGGACGTAACGAAGTCGAGAAAATCTTGAGGAAAGCTTCCCGCTACACGATACAAGAAGGCATCCTCTATCGACGCGGCTTCTCTAATCCCTTATTAAGGTGTGTCGCTGGAAGGGAAGCCAAGGAAATCTTATCCCACATACATCGAGGAAGTTGCGGAGATCACACTGGTGGGCAGACTCTGGCAAAGAAGATACTCCGATATGGATATTACTGGCCCACCTTAAACAAAGACGCCCTAGACTTCGTCAAAAGATGTGACAGATGTCAGAAATTTGCTAAAATTCCTCGACTACCAACGAACGAGATTACTCAAATGACCAGCCCTTGGCCCTTTGCAATATGGGGAATTGACTTGATTGGCGAACTGCCGGTGGGCCGAGGCGGAGCCAAATATGCCATAGTAGCAGTTGACTATTTCACCAAATGGGTGGAAGCGGAGCCTTTAAATAAAATATCTTCGGCAAAAGTTATTAACTTCTTGATCAAAAATGTTTTATGCAGGTACGGGGTTCCACTCAAAATCATATCGGACAATGGACTTCAATTTAACAGCGAGGAATTCGTCGACTGGTGCCAAGAGCACGGAATTCACAAAAGCTTCTCGTCTGTGGCTTACCCCCAGGCAAACGGACAAGTCGAAGCTGTCAACAAAATCCTCAAAACCCTAATCAAGAAGAAACTCGAAAAGTCAAAAGGCGCTTGGGTGGATGAACTACCTACGGCACTTTGGGCCTACCGCACATCTTATAGAACATCAACAGGGCATACTCCTTTCTCTTTGGCATACGGATCGGAGGCCATGCTCCCAGTTGAAACTGTAGTGCCTTCCCACCGTAGGATCCACTACAACCCAGAAGAGAACGAAGAACTCCTCCACATGTCTTTGGATCTAATTGAGGAGAGAAGAAACGATGCAACACTCAAAGCAGCAGCTCACAAGCAAAAAGTTGCAGCACAATACAACTCCAAAGTCAAGCACCACAGCTTACAAGAAGGAGATCTTGTCCTCAAGCGGATCTTCCCGCGCCCCGGAGCGCTAGATCTAATCTGGGATGGACCCTATGTAATTCATAAAGATCTCTGCAACGGAGCCTATATTTTGTCAACAGTGGACGGAGAGGTGTTCCAGAGGGCATGGAACATCCAACACCTCCGTCGATACTTTTCTTAACTTGTACTGCCCATATAAAGTGAATTAACAAAGAGAATCAGTGGACGTAGGCATTTTCGTGCCGAACCACTTTAAAAATCTTGTCTCTTTTTAACTTGTTCCTTTATATCTTGGCTGCTTGTTAAGGTTTATCCTTTTCTGTTGAACAAAATCATGTATAACGACATTTCCATCCTGGACACTTCACGGCGCAACCTCACCTGGACAAGACCCAACAGGTACTATGCGAATCTATGCACTCGCCAATGAGACACTTTTTCTCCAACATCCCTCTGCTGCGGGTTAACTCATTGCTCGCGACTGCCCTCAAAGCCAACTGTAATGAGCCGATTATAAGCCATCAAGAAGGCCGACTATAGCCGATGGCAGCTCATTACGGCGTTCGGCTCGCCGGCAACTGTGAACCTTCTTTAAGCCCCAACATAAGGTGTGGCCAGCCAGGGGTAGTTCACGGTTGACAATCGGCACCCACGCTAGCCGTCCACAGTAAATCGAATAATACCCACGATTACGGGCCATAATGGCTCGGGTAGTTACTGTGCGCGATATCGGCTCCGATATGTCTTAAGTGCGGCTGTGGTAAAAAAGATAAACTCCCCGCGGAGCCGTAAGATGGGTGACAAATGTCTCCAAGACCTACAGCTAGGGAAAGTGACTACAAAACCCGTTTGCCACGAACTTAAGCATATCGACGACCTTCCGTGATTGGAAGTTTTACTATTTCTCATATTTCCATTTCATTTAAAAACTTTTCTCCTATCCTATATAACAATCCCTAAAGTACAGGTCACAAAATAGGGGAACTCTTGCTTGTGGAAGTATGAACTCACATCCGGATGACGGAACACTCAGCTACATTCCATACTCAGTCACGCAAGACATTCGAAGCAACCCCCTACAACTAAAACACGAAGGGCGGTACTTTCTTCTCTTGTATACAAATACGTGGCTTTAATTTATTCACACATCATATTGACATTGTAAGACACGAAATAATATTTTGAGCAGAAACTTAGCATCAAATACGATTGAATCACATGCATAAACACGCAGCTGTATTTTTTATGCAACATATCAAAATGACAACAGCATTCAAACACGACAAAATCAGCTTATGTTATAAAATTACATAAAGTCACTCTTTACAAATAATATAATTACAAGTTACATTAATATTTTAGACTAACATAGACAACAAACAAAATATGTACAAGTCAAGTCAAGGAATCGGAGCTTCGCCTCCATCCCGCTAGCCCTCCGGATCTACTTAACTACAAGGTCAGAATCCCCGCATGTACTCCAGAGGTCCCGCCTGCCCAATTCAAAAGAGAATCCACCAATAATCATGAAAGACAAGCAATCAAATCACGAAAAGGTTAAAAGGAAAGACTTACCAGCGTCTGCTCTCTGATCATCATCATCTAGCTGCACGCCTACCTCATCCGCAGCAAGCAGCCGCATGCCCTCCTTAACCGCCACCTTCTCTTCCTTAGTGAATTGGGCCGTAACCACATCCATCCTGAAAGCCGCACCACCTTCCTTATCCGCATCGGCCTTAGCTTCCTCCAAAGCCCGGAGATATATCCTAGCCATAACCCGGGATAATCGTCCATCCAGGACAGCTTGCCCTGCCTCCAAGTATGGAAATACATTTCCTGGAGCATCTCATACATTATCCCCTCATTCTCCTCAAACTCTTTCATCCGGGCCTCAGAAGCCGATAGCCGTGCGACAGCAGCATCTCTCTCCAATCGGTATCTCGAGCAGTCAGCCTGAAGGGACTTCCGCATCACTTCCATCTCCTCCTTCAACTTGGCCTGAGCAAGCTCTGCGGCCTCAAGCCTCCCAGATAACTCCTCTACCTGCTCGAGATCCGCTCTCCGAACCTCATCCACCGTTGCAATGGCCATGTCAATTCGCTCTTTGCAAACAGCCTCCATTTTTCGTAACTCAGCCTTGCTAGCCTCTTCCATGGTTTTCTTTAGTCGTCGAGAGGCCGCTTCATGCTGGGATATCTGGATAGCCTGATCGGCAAGCTGTTTGGCCTGATCAGAAACCTTTAGCCGCAATCGAATGTTAGCACTTCCGATTTCCTCCCCAGCCTTGGCCAGTCGAGCGTGATGCTCCATTAGCCTCTTGGTCTCTTCAGCCACCCGATCAATGTTTGCCTTGGCCTCACTCCCCATGGTCACAATCCGAGTAGTAAGCAAATCGAGGTCTAAGGACTTAGGCTCATCAAGCACCCGTACCATGGGATTGCGGGGAAGAAGATGCTCACCCGTGGCCTCGTCAAAAGAGATGCCCTGAAAACTCGGGTCCAGATCCGGGTGGCCGGCAAATGGGTTGCGAACCAAACCAGGATGGTCTATTGAGGCGACGGTTGGATTTTCGGACGGATGTGGGGAAGGCATAAGCTCGGTATCTTCCTCAGTAATATCATGGATAGGCTGGACTGGAGGTAGAGGGCCAGGTGAAGGTTCAAACGAAGATCGCCCCCTCTTCCTCTTTTGCATATCTTCTTTAATAACTCCGAGAAGAGGGCGATAGCTAACCACATCTTCGGGACGGCTAGTTGACGGCTTTGGTTTGGCAGAAGCTTTGAGTAGCTTGTACTGTTCAAGGCGGTGCCGAATATCTGATGTCTTGGCTACCTTACCCGTTCCTGGAATAAAAACCAAGTATTACAAGCATGCATGAAACTATGATCGGAGAAATATGTTAAGTTAAAAGGAGTAGGAAAACGCGCTTATTTTACAAACCCTGAGGGGGAGTGGGATACTGCAATAAGTCCCGAATCTCATTCTAGGACGGGATCTGGCCATAAAATATTACTAAGTCCTTATCCTAAGGGGAGTCTGCGAAAGTTAAGAATTCACCTTGGACCGCCGGAGTCTCCTTAGCTGAAGGACCCTTAGAAGATGGATCGGTACCAGTCCCAGCCTTGTCAGCCTTCTTCGCCTTCTCCATGATGCCTTCCGCCAGGCTTTTGAGGGGTTGGAGGAAGGATCAGCCTCGGTGGAGAAGGCGAAGAAGGCTGACAAGGCTGGGACTGGTGCCGATCCATCTTCTAAGGGTCCTTCAGCTAAGGCGACTCCGACGGTTCAAGGTGAATTCTTAACTTTCGCAGACTCCCCTTATGATAAGGACTTAGTAATATTTTATGGCCAGCTCCCGTCCTGGAATGAGATTTAGGACTTATTGCAGTATCCCACTCCCCCTCAGGGTTTGTAAAATAAGCGCGTTTTCCTACTCCTTTTAACTTAACATATTTCTCGGATCATAGTTTCATGCATACTTGTAACACTTGGTTTTTATTCCAGGAACGGGTAAGGTGGCCAAGACATCAGATATTGGCACCGCCTTGAACAGTACATGCTACTCAAAGCTTTTGCCAAACCAAAGCCGTCAACTAGCCGTCCCGGAGATGTGGTTAGCTATCACCTTCTTCTCGGAGTTATTGAAGAAGATATGCAAAAGAGGAAGAGGGGGCGATCTTCGTTTGAACCTTCACCTGGCCCTCAGCCTCCAGTCCAGCCTATCCATGATATTACTGAGGAAGATACCGAGCTTATGCCTTCCCCACATCTGTCCGAAAATCCAACCGTCACCCCGATAGACCATCCTGGTTTGGTTCGCAACCCATTTGCCGGCCACCCGGTTCTGGACCCGAGTTTTCAGGACATATCTTTTGACGAGGCCACGGGTGAGCATCTTCTTCCCTGTAATCCCATGGTACGGGTGCTTGATGAGGCTAAGTCCTTAGACCTCGATTTGCTTACTACTCGGATTGTGACCATGGGGAGTGAGGCCAAGGCAAACATTGATCGGGTGGCTGAAGAGACCAAGAGGCTAATGGAGCATCACGCTCGACTGGCCAAGGCCGGGGAGGAAATCGGAAGTGCTAATATTCGATTGCGGCTAAAGGTTTCTGATCAGGCCAAACAGCTTGCCGATCAGGCTATCCAGATATCCCAGCATGAAGCGGCCTCCCGACGACTAAAGAAAACCATGGAAGAGGCTAGCAAGGCTGAGTTGCGAAAAATGGAGGCTGTTTGCAAAGAGCGAATTGACATGGCCATTGCAACGGTGGATGAGGTTCGGAAAGCGGATCTCGAGCAGGTAGAGGAGTTATCTGGGAGGCTTGAGGCCGCAGAGCTTGCTCAGGCTAAGTTGAAGGAGGAGATGGAAGTGATGCGAAAGTCCCTTCAGGCTGACTGCTCGAGATACCGATTGGAGAGAGATGCCGCTGTCGCACGGCTGTCAAAAATTGGGCAAACACTGATTTAGCTAAAGAGAAGTCGGTGGAAACTCAGGGTTCTCAGGGGAAGAAGAGGAATTTTTTTTTTTAAAAAGAGCCCGAAAGGGAGATATAACTAAGAAGTCAAAGGTCAAGGTAGTTTTCTATAAGTGTGACAAGAAGGGTCACTTTGCTAATGAACGTCGGTCAGGAAATGGGAAGAAAGCGGCAAATAAGAAGAATGGTAAGTGCTTCAACTGTGATCAAGTTAGACACTACAAGAATCAGTGTCCGGAGCCACTTAGGGAGGATAAAGGAAAGACTGTGATGGAAGGTACGCTTTTGATTTAGAGTATTCCAGTTAGAGTAATTTTTGACACCAGTGCAACACAATCGTTTATATTTTAGTATTTGGTTGATAGATTACGCTTAAAACCCACCAACCTTGTTACTTCCTTAAGGGTTGTGAATCCAATAGGAGGGCATGCAACTTTAGGGTTAAGATGTGACCAGTTAAACTTGATTTGTTGGATCATAAATTTGCATGTAGTTTGTATGTTATTCATTTTGTAGATTTCGAAATCATTTTGGGTATGGATTGGTTAGGTAGATATGGGACTAGAATATTTTTCCAGGATAGGGAAAATATCACCGAGACACCCTGAAAGTCATAACCAAGTGATATTCTCTATAGAGAATACTGACTAGGGCGTTAGTGCTATGCTTAATGCTTTGGAAGTAGGGAATGAGTAAAGTTAGGTTCGGGTAGCAAGAGATTTTGCAGATGTCTTTGAGCCAATCACTGGACTACCTTCGAAAAGAGCTATTGAGTTTAGAATAGATCTTGTGCTAGGATTTGAACCTGTAAGTAGACCACCTAGCAGGATGACACCAACTGAGATGAAGGAATTGAAGGTGCAGCTAGTGGATCTAGAAGGAATGAGTTTTATTAAACCAAGCAGTTGGCCTTAGGGAGCGACCATGGTGTTTGTGAAGAAACCAGATGGGTCATTGAGGATGTGCATCTATTATCGCAAGTTAAATGAAAGGACAAGTAAGAATAAGTATCCATTGCTAAGAATAGATGATCCGTTTGATCAGTTGAGTAGAGACAGAATGTTTTCCATGTTGGACTTGGTGACACGTTTCCATCAATTAAGAGTGGAGGAGGACAGTATTCCTTTGACAGCATTTCAGACTAGATATGGTTCGTATGAGTGGTTGGTGATGCCATTTGGATTGATGAATGCACCCGCTTTCTTCGTAGATTTGATGAACCGAATTTTCCGAGAGTACTTGGACAGGTTTGTACTAGTGTTTATAGATGACATTTTAGTCTACTCTAGGGATGAGAGAGAGCATGGAGTTCATCTTAGAGTGACACTTGAGACGCCGAGGCAGAATCAGCTAAAGGCAAAGTTGACCAAGTGTCATTTTTGAAAGAAAGAGGTAAAATTTCTTGGTCGCATGGTTTCAGGGAAAGGATTACCAGTCGATCTAGATAAGATTGAAGCCATGAATAATTGGAAGAGATCAAAGATGGTGACTTAGATCAGGAGTTTTCTTGGATTTATTGGCTACTACTAGAAATTCATTAAGGATTTCTCATGGATAGCAACACCCTTAACTAAGCTAACAAGGAAGGAAGTGAATTTTGTTTGGTCTGACAAATGTGAGGTGGCATTCCTTAAGTTAAAGCATTTGTTAACCAATGCACCAACATTAGTAGTTCCAGACGGAAACCAAAGATTGTGGTGTATACTGATGCGTATGGATCTGGATTAGGAGCAGTGTTGATGCAGAATGGTAAAGTCACTGCCTATGCATTTAGGCAGCTTAAACCGCGTGAAGTTAGATATCCTACTCATGATTTGGAGTAAGCAGCTACGATCTTCACATTGAAGATTTGGAGACATTATCTCTTAGGGAAGAGATTTGATTTATATACCAATCATTACGGTATTTATTCTCTAAGCAGGAGTTGAATACGAGACAGCAGAGGTAGCTAGAGTTTTTGGCTGCATATGGTTTTGGTATAGAGCATACACTGGGAAAGGTAATAAAGTGGTAGACGCTCTTAGCAGAAAACATCAGAATGTGGTGTTAGCTATGTTGGTGGAGTGGAAGGATTTAGAAGCCTTAGTCAGTTGCGATATGCAGTTAAGATCGATTGTTGGTTCTAGTCAGAGTTCTGCCAGGTTGTCTTGTTTTGAAGTTCGACCAGTATTGATTGAGAAAATTGCTTCCAAGCGAAAGGAGGATCTAGTATTGGCTGAGAAAATCAGAAAGCTTGAGGTTGGAACTGAGATCTTTGATATAAAGGATTTTAACCTTGACTAGAAAGGATGGCTAAGAAAAAGGGGACAGTTGTGTGTTCCGAAGGTGGAGGACTTAAGGAAAGAAGTTTTTGGAGAATGTCATTGTCTAAGCTTACGATTCATCCTGGAAGGACCAAGATGTATCAGGGTATGAAAAGGAGCTTCTATTGGGAAGGAATGAAGAGGGATGTTGGCTTGTGGTTGGATAGTGTGAAAAATGTCAACAAGTGAAAGCTGAACATCAGAAATCGAGTGGGCAGCTTTAGCATTCAGAGATTCCAGTTTGGAAATGAGATTCGATATTTATTGATTTTATAGACGGGTTGTTAAGGTCAAATAGAGGTAATGAAAGTATATGGGTTATAGTAGATAGATTGGCCAAGAGTATCCATTTCATTCTAGTTAAGTCAACTAGAATGACATTTGTTTCAACTAAGTTGTTCATAAAGAACATAGTTAGACTGCATGGAGTTCCTAGTAGTATGGTCAGTGGCATAGATGCTTTGTTCACTAGTGAATTTTGGAAGAGTCTATAGGAAGTGATGGGTACCAATCTTAATATGAGTACTGCTTGTCACCCTCAAACAAATGGGCAGGCGCATAGAGTCAATAAAGTAATCGAAGATTTACCAAGAGCTTGTGTATCAGACTTTGGTGGATCTTGGGACGATCGCCTACATTTGGTTGATTTTTCTTATAATAATAGTTATCAAATAAGTACAAGAATGGTGTCGTTTGAAATTTTGTATGGAAGACCATGCAAATCACCAGCATGTTTGTTGAAGACTAGAGACAGATTAGTCTTAGGTCCAGATTTGGTTAGAGAGGCATTAGAGAAGATTGAGTTAATCCAAGGAAGGATGAAAGAAGCTCAGTCTAGACAGAAGAGTTATGTAGATAACATGCATAAGGGCCTAGAATTCTCAGTTGGAGACAAGGTTTTCATTATGGTATCACCTATGAAGGGTGTGATACGATTTGTAAAGTTAGAGAAGTTATCCCCAATATTTGTAGGTCCTTTCTGGATTATAGAGAGGATTGGAAAGCTCACATACAAAATAGAGTTGCCTTGTAGTTTGGTAGGTGTCCATAATGTATTTCATGTGTTTCATATTCACAAGTGTGTGCATGGTCCAGAGACTACTATTCCTCCGACAGGGTTGGATGACCTAGTGGTAGAGCCTAATTTTACTTTTGTTAGACAACCAGTTTGGGTTATAGCTGGAGATGAGAAAAGATTAAGGAACAAGATAGTCGGGTTGGTGAAAGTTTAGTGGAGTAACAACGAGAATAACTGTACTTGGAAGATAGAGGACAAGATTAGGGATACTTATCCTGATCTATTTTGAGGGTATGTCTGTATTAGATTTACATAGATAGTTGCTAGTCAGTTAGACTAGTATGGTTCTTAGGTGTTGTTATAGATGATTGCTATGTTTAGTATTTAGTCCTTACTGGATTTCCAAGACAAATTTCTTTGAGGGAGGAGCTTATAACATTCCTAATTTTTATAACATTATTCATGAAATTTAATTATATAAATTAAATAGAATAATGATGATAAGGGGATTGAGATTTGAATAAAATTATATAATGGGCCATACTTAATAATAAAATTTAATGGGCTTTAATTGGTTTAAAGGATAATTAGTTCACATATGGGCATGTTAGTAAAAATAGCCTCTTTATTTTACACGGATATACGTTTCTCACTATTGTCCATTCATGTTCATTTTTTCTCAAATAGAAAACAAAATGCAAAAGCCCCAAGAGCCGGCCATTAACAAGGAGTAAGAGGAGGATTATAATCTAAAAGCTAAGGATCAAAGTTGGGAAGGATTAAGCAACAACAAATCTCAAATTCCTTATCAAGTTTAAGGTGAATAATAATTCATTCCATCTCGTTTTGTTTCTATAATCCTATGATTTCAGATTTGAATGTTTATTTCATTTCTATGATATTTTGGGATGATGATATGCTAAAGTTATGGATTGTTTGATTTAAAATTTTTATTATATGTTAAAATTCGTACGATTTTAGGGGAAAACAGTGGGTTATTGATTTTAAAATGTCATGAATTTTTTTTATGTTAAGTAAAACATGATTCTGGAGATGTGTTTTAATTTTCAGAATTTTCCAATCTATGGAAATTTTATTATGAATTATTGATGATAAACATGATATAATTGGGTTTAAATTTTATTCTGAATATTTCAAGAATAAATTGGGTCTAAATTTTTAATATGTTTGATTGCATGATGAAATCGAATTTCTGTGATTTTTGGGAATTTTTCCCAATTGATTTACTAAGGGAAATAAATTATTTTAAAAGAAGGACTTCTCTAGAATAATTGTTTTTGGTATATGAAAGGGCTTAAACGTTACATTTTTATAGTTTAAATCTGATATAAGTGCGGCGGTTTTAAATGTAAAGTATTTGAAAAGTTTTATGGCAACCAATCAGTGGTTTACAAATAGGCAAGTCGTTATAAAACAATTACTAAAAGAAGCAACATTTCAGCCTTTAATTTAGAAAAAGGTGTTCCACCTCAATTAGTACCCCTTTTGATTCCAATGATTCCACCTCATCTTATTCGAAACCAATACACAAGGTATCAATTAGTGGTACGTAGTGGATTGGTAGGAAAGCGAAAGCCATGGTGTCGAAAGGTAAGCTTCCGATGGGGTCGAAACCCTGCTTTGTTTTCAAAAGTTAAAGTCTTGCCTTGAAGCTTTCGACATACTCGAATGCATGCTTTCGAAAAGATTTTATAAATGGCTTTCGAATAAGGTTGCTATAATATGTAAAGAAGTATCGGCTTTCGAAGGGGTGCCTTTTTCCTTTAAATAAGAGCTTTTGAAAGGGCTGGTTCCGACCTAGTCGAAACCTAACCGCTATTTTTCTTCCAAAGTATTGGAGTCATCAATACCTTCGAAAGGTTATCCTTGCTTTTACCTAGGTTAAGCCGCTTCCTAATTGCTTTTGAAAGGGATTGAGGGTTTCGAAGGTGATGGAGTCGAAAGGGGGTTTCGAATCAGTCCTTCGAAATTTTAATTTTTAAAGGACTTTGCTTTCGAAAGAGATACTTTTGTATATAACCATTTTTACTCAAGTGATGTTTTAACGAGTAAACCCCATGCTTTCGAAAGGGTACTTTATTTGTTTTGAAGCTATGTTTTAAAGAATGCTTTCTTGATACCATCAAATGGTATCATTGGTTTCAAAAGGTATATACTTAGAGTTTTCAAAGGAGGTTTTCTATGCTTTCGAAGGAGGACATCCGGTGGTTTCGAAAGTGATGTTTTAAAGTTTCAAAACGAATAACCCATTCTCATTTGAAAAGGAAATACCATGGCATAAATAAAGATTTTAGAAATACTATTCACATTGTTATTAACCCATAACTGTATTTTGGGGAAAGGGCAGAATAATCAGTTAGGTTGACCTAGTAGTGAATATAACTTAACAGATGTTAAAATCTTAATTAAAGATATTGGCAAGGGCCAATAGGTTTACAGTAAGTCTATGAAAACTGTATGATATTGGCATGGGCCAATAGGTTCATAGTCAGCCTATGAAATCTATGGTTTGATATTGGCAGGGGTCATTAGGCTTGTAGTTAGCGCATGAAAACTATATCCGAATTAAGATATTGATAGCCAGTCAATAGTTTCCTAGTTAGCCCATGAAAACTTGGATAAGAGATAAAATATTTGAGTTACCAATAGATTATTAGTGATCCCATGAAAACTATGATATTGGACAGATAGTCCATAAACATTTAACTTGTCAATAGTAATCATAGAAACAATAATTGAGACAGATAGTCAGAACGAATGGGGATGATAATCCAGATTTGTTATACTTGCTTTGCATATCATCATAAAGTTTTGAAATGCTATGTTTTAACCATTGTGGATGCAAGAGCACAATATATGATTTTATAAATGTTTTAGGATATTAGTGAGGAAAAAACCCGTTCCGCTAAGCGTCGTGGTCTCACTAAATATCTAAATGGTTTGAGATGGTAAATTATTATTCATACTAGGCTTTGTGTCTGACTTAAAGTTTTTGTTTTCCCCTAAACTCTAGGGTACTCAATTGATTTTGAGTTGGTTGAGAATTAAAGTTTCCAGGCATTCTTTTAGATGAATAAAGCTTTCGAGGACGTGCAGGAGGCAAGCTTGTTATTAGAGTTCTTCTATTTCCATTGTTTTTTTGTTTGTAATGGCAAATTTGTTTTCTTTCCTATCTATATACTCTAATCTACCAAAGGGCATCTTCATATGTCGCTCTCGGCATATTTTGTAATAACAACATGTTATTTGAACGTGGTTTGCGAATTGGGATTATATAATCAATTTGGAATATTTTGAAATGAAATGTGGAATTTATTTACTGTTTAATTTTTTCTTCCATATTCTTGTGTTTCTTCATATCAATGTTTCTAATGTCGCCGTATTTGGTCGCCGATGATTAATAACTATGGATGACTGCAGCATCCGTAGCCGTTAGTTTTAGGCCTCCAAATAGATGATTGTTACACTCATCCCAACTCGACCTAAGAGAATACAAGGTTCAATAGCTCAGAACCCAGGTGGACCAATTGGCTAAGATTTATCAGCAGTATACTGAGGAGAGAATAGAGGAAGGAATTTGAATCCCCTTTCGTGAGGTAATCATCGAAGCTGATTTTTTCGACAATTTCAAAGCTCAACGATCGACAAGTTCGATGGAACAGCCAATCCTGAGGATCACCTGAACACCTATAAATATTTTATGGACATCCTGAAGGTCGGGAAGATAGCCCAGTGTAAATTTTTCCCTGTATACTAGTTTGGCACGACCTCACAATGGTGCAGAAGATTTGGATCGGGAGAGGTCAGATCTTGAAGGCAATTATCTACTGATTTCTTAAGATAGTTTAACTCAGGAAGAGAACCTCACTAGATGTCCATACCATGTCCTGTCTGAAGCAAGAGGAGAATGAGAATTTGCATAGTTTCATCAAGCGCTCCAAGACAAAAGCCCTCCAAGTCAGGGTGACCAGTGAAGAAGCTTTACTGATTGTGGCACACTCTGGGATAAGATGAGGAACTCCTATGTGGGATAAAAATAACAGCAAGTCTTGTCGAAGCATGAAGGCCTTTTATGAGAGGGCAGCTGGCTACATCAGAATGGAAGAAGCCGGATTTTTTCCACAATCACAGGAAAACTCCGCTCCCAATTATGATAAGAAATAGAGGGCAGACGAATACCACACATCCACAAAGCGACAAAAAGAGCTGAACCTCGCAGCAGAAAACCCCCTCACTAATTCCCTTGGCTGGCTAGATATTCGAGATGACCAAAGATGAGCTAGCGTATGATCTACTGAATAAAGGCAAGAAGCCAGAGTGGAACATAGGCGGAGCATATGGCAGATTCCATAGAGTGAATGGTCATCAAATCAATAATTAACAACACCTAAATAAAGAGATAGAGAGGTTGATTGATAAGGGTTATCCAGGTAACACCTAAAGAAATAGATAGAGGGGTTGATTGAGAAGGGATATCTGAGCGACACCTAAAGAAAGAGGTAGAGAGGTTGATTGTGAATGGTTATCTGGGTAGTTTCCATAAAGAATATGGAAAGAACGGGACTAACAATCTAACTCTGGATCCTAACATACATCAGGCCGGTAACCCATCTAATCTGATAGCTTTAATTCATGGAGGACCGCAACTCACGCGGATAAGTAAGAAGGCACAAGAGAGATACGTGTAAGAAGCCAAAATTGAGAAAATAGTCTTCCACGTCAAACAACAACCCACGCCTAAGATAACCTTCATAACAGCCGATGCAGCAGGGGACGTGTTCCCACATCAAAATTCACTCATCATTACAGTGTATATATCAAATTGTACCATAAAGAAAGTCCTTGTGTAACAACCCGATATTTTCAACCATTCGCATCCGCACATGTCGGACTTGAATTGGTCAAAATACCTCATTGTAAATAAAATTTGGAAAATCTCAGAATATACAATAAATAAATAATCACATAATCACAGACACAGAGTAAATAATAATGCAGCGGAAGTAAAAGAGATAGTAGTTCATGAAGCTACTATATATATAAGATACATCAGAGTTAAACAAGATACTACAGGAGAGTAACAAGATACATTAGGTACAAATCAAAATACATCACTGGAATCATTGGATACTGAAGCAAAATAGATGGCTGGATCTTCAAGCAAAGCTCCAACTCTGAAGGTGGGTCTTGAATGCTGAATCACTCAGTCTGACTCGAGCGTAAAGCAAAACACAAAACACTCGATTTAGGACATAAATATTTATGAACTGTAAATCAACTCAAGTGAACAGTAACAAAAATGCATCAGTAACTTAAAGGATGCTTGGGATCGCCCATCCTTTAAGGATCCGTTAAACTATTTACTATGTAGTAATATTCGCTATTATAATAATGTCTACAGTAAAATAAACTTATTTTTTAATAGCGTTAAGGGGTTACCCTTATAGCCCTTAACACAAAATAATGCCAATAGTCTGTACAGTACTATTGTACCTCCAAATCGAGAGGCTACCATAAATACTGCGTAGGTACGACACAAATAGAAACTCATAGTAAAGCTCGGTATGGTAGGTGACATGGCACACAAGGCAATGCCAGGGTAGATATACCAATTACGCACATGGACTAGTGGTAACGTAGCAGCCACTGCGCCCACCTCGGAACACACTCCCAATCAAAATCGGAGGATGGCCATCAAATCAACCACAAGTAAGAGCATTGTATCGAAAAAGTGTGTCCGACTAGAGGAGCTACCTCTTTTGGCCCGAGATCGCAACTGTTTTAGCCACCTTAAGCCAACTCACGGGAGTCGGGTCCACATAATATAGCTCAAGAACGTTACCACCATCCTACTTCATTCTAGAAACTCCACCGCACACACAGTTGTTAAAGTGGTTTTCGGAGTTGGTAAAGAGTATGACAACTTTCGATCCCAGTCTCTTTAACAACTAATCATTATTATAACGCCGTGGTCATTTCAAAATAGTTCATACTTAAAAAATCAAATCATTTCATTTCAAAACTATATTCCTTTCAAAATAGTTTATACCGCGAAACCAAAACCATTTTTATTTCAATACTATATTCAAATCAATACGATATCATTTCCATTTCAAACATATATACATCCTTCAAAAATCATAATAATTTCAAAGTTATAACTCTTTCGAAACCAAAATACATGAAATCATTACACTTTGAAAATCATAACATTTCAAAATCATACATTTGAAATCATGAAACATTCCTTTAATTCTTTACATTTTACAAATTTATTCAATAAAACCCAAATTTTCAAATTTCTAATTTAATCCAATTCAAACCATCAGTTTCAATTCAATTCAGTCTCCTAACAAACCATTTCAAATCTTATCAATTTCAAATATAGATTTGATCCACAAAATAAACTATTCAATTTTTAATATATTTCAAAGCTTTAATATACCTCATTTCAAAACTAAATTTGATAATTTCATATATATCTTAATTCAATGTACTAACATTTTGTTTTGAAATATTTACTTAGTAAACTCAATATCATTAAATAAACCCAAATTACAAGTAAACTCAATATCCTTTCATACTAATATAAACTTCAAATATTCATTTATCAAAATCAAATATCATTCCAAATTCACATTCTTTATCAAAATAAAGATTTTGTCATTGAAAACCATTTCAAAATCACTTCCTTTCAAATCCTTTATCAATTCATTATCATTCAAAATCAAATATTCAAATTTAAATACCTTTTTAGAAATCAATTATGTCATTCATTTATTACTTCAAATAACATTACAAAATACATTTCAAAAATTCCCTTCAAAAACCATTATTTAAATTCAAATTCAATTTAAATTCCTAAAAAATTCAAATTTAAATATTAAAATATATTCAAAAATCCTTAAATTTCACGAATAATAAATTCCAAAAGCTGAATCATTTAACACTTTTAAAATATAACTCAAACAGTGTTAAAATCTATAACATTTCAAAACATTGTCAAATTTCAGCAACGACAGCATTTATAAAGTGCTACAATAGGTATTCAGTTTCCAAAATAGTTTAGTTCAGGAATAACGACATTTATAAAATGCCGTAATAGATATTTAGTTATTTCAAACATAGTTAAATTCAAAAACAACAGCACTTAAAAATGTTGTCATAAGACCACAACATTTTTTTTGGAAATGCTATTAATAAAATTCCAGATTTTATTATAACTTCATATGTCAGGTGATAATTAACAAAGTTGACATGGTAATAACATGAAATAACATATCATATAATCATCATTAACTTGCATAACATTTTAATTACTAGTCACTTGTCATGCATTTACCATTTCATAAGTAAAAATGTCAGAGTGAGAAGGACTCACCTTTATCAAAGCTAGAGACCACTACGACACACAAGAATGATTCCAAAGGCATGACAAGCATGATACAACATGATTTTTGGTTCAAGTGTGCAGAGATCCAAGATGTTTATCTTGTATACAATAATTAAACAAGACAACATAAACATATGTATTCAATACAAAATACATTGAAACAATTGGAAATTAAAAAGCAACAAAGAGAAAGATGACTTGACCTTGCCTTAAACACTCAAGTGCTCGGCCATGTCATCATTTGGTTCGGCCATAGTGATGTTATAGGCTCGGGTATGCATTAGATAAGCACGCCTAGGCTAGGAGTGAAGGGGTAGGAGTTACAAGTGAAGAATACAAAGGGACAAAGCAAAATAGAGTGGTTTTGTGCACCACTAGGATCGGCCTGGTCAAGATATGGGCTCGGCCATACATGGAACAGGTCAGGTTAGTGCTGGAGTTGCGGCCAGAAGTGAAGTACTTGCTGGTGGTGGTGGCTAAGGGTGAGGCCATGGTGAACTATGAAGGGGGTAGGGTGAAGTATTGGGTCAGCTAGGCAATTTTTGGTGGTTTTTTTGCAAACTTAAGGTGATGGCTTCACATGAAGGCACGGCCAGATCTAGACAAGGGGGAGGTGGTGGTTGCTGCCGTGATTGGTGATGGTGGAGAGGATGGTGGTGATGATGGGTGGTAGGGCCGAGCAAAGCTTGAAGAGATCAAAGGCAAAATCCATGTGAAAGAAGAGAAAACGTAAGAGAAAGAAGCCATTAGAAACTTACAAAATTTTCAGAAAATGAAATGGCCGTGAGTTTTGAAGAGAAGGAAGTTTTTTCACGTGAATGATAAACAAAATAATGGCTACTCAAGGAGAAATGAACGGCCAAGCTCATGAAAAGACAAAGTAAATGAAAAGGTTTTGACTCTTTGAATTTCCAATTTTTATCATTCACTTTAAACAAATAAAATCAAGTAAATAAAAATAAAAGGCTGAACAAAATAAAGTGGAAATGAAAATAAAATAATATCTTAGGAAAATAAAAAAAATAAAGAAAATACCTTATTTAATTGAAACTAGAATTTAAAATTTGTAAACAAAATACAATTATCATTGGAAAATTACCACTACACTTTTAAAATGTTCTAAAAATAAAATATATACATAACATGTCAGTGTACACATATATACACAAATTATAACATGATATGACAAACAAAAATATTATTTATATAAATTAAAATAAACAATTTTGTTAAATAAATCAATTTACACACAATTGTGTAAAAAGCATAACTTTCACAATATTAATCAGATTTCAGCGAAACGAAAAGCGGTATACTTGAAATTTAATTTATTTTCATAATGAAAGATAAAATTCAAAAATTCAAAATTTTAAATTTAAAAGTCAAAGTTGACCATATTGACCAAAATTCACATTTTTGAAAAATATTCTATTTATTCATGTTTGGAATTTTAATTCACATACAAATCAAAATTTATATTTAAAATAACAAAAATTTATTCATTTTAATAAATAATATAAATTTTTTAAATCAGAAATTCAATTAAAATAAATACAAAATACAGGGTTATTACACTCTCCCCCACTCAAAAATTTTCGTCCCCGAAAAGGAACGAGGTACGGGAAAACACAGAAAAAGATAGAATGAAATAGGATTAAGACAAGATGACAAGAAGATTGAAATTATACCTGATAACTATTGTTATAGGTAAGTTTAACAAGATGGAGATGATCTTCCCACGATCCTCCAGAATCAAAAACACTAGCACGAAAAGATCTTCTAAAATCCGATTCACCCTTTCCGCTTGACCAACAGTCTGTGGATGGCAAGCAGTGCTCAGATTCAAAAATGAGTACCAAAGATTATAGAAAGATTTCTAAACAGACTGGTATAAGCAATAGCCTCCCTATTCTGTAGCAAGATAAGGGAAATAAGGACAACCAAAATATAGTTTGAAAAATAAAATAAGGTAATAAATTTGAAACCATGAAAATTTCCACTTAAATTGATAATTAATTTTTTTCCTAAGTTAAATAAATCTTAACTATCTCAAATTTCATTATTTTATCATCAAGTTATCTTAAATTAACAATCTCTAAAATCACGGACTTGAAAAATCTTTTATTATACTCATAATGTACTCAATAAAATTAATTCTTCTTTATTCTTAATTATAATTAAATTTATTCCTCTCAAGATATTTTATCACCTATGTTAAACATATTTATACTTATTATAATTGCTTTACATTTATTCTTAGTTCCTTTAACATCATTTTATATTGTAAATTATTCCATTACCTTTTTCTTTATTTACCATTGTTAATCTTTTTATAACTAAAATTTAAGTGTATAACATTTATTATAACCATTCAAATTTTATTTATAAAATCCTTTTATATTGTATATTATCCAATTACATATTCAACTTCTATATAATTTAGGTGAGTTATATTGGAATAAAATTGTGTATTATACAAATAAAACTTTCCGATTCAATCATTTCAAGCTTGAATATTTATCCAAATCTTGAAATTGTACTTGAAATTATCTTTCAGGAAAAAATTTAGGAATTAAATTTCCGATAAATTCCAAACTATTTAGAAATAAATAAATGCATATATACTATATATGTATCCATTCAAATTTAAATCATATATCAGCATATGTTATAAATTTAGTCGTATTTTAGAAATTCAGATCAATTAAATTCCCCAAAACAAAACTGTAGCAAGACTACAGAACGGTCTCTTCACTTCGAAAATCGAAAATAAATGTCGATGATGCTGTAGTCATCACCGAAGTTATTTTCCATTGACAAAGAGAAGAGCACTAATTTTAAACTTTAAAATTCTTTGGAAACAAATTTCTATTAGAAAATACTTTATATAGTATATTCTTTTAAAACTTTAAATACAAGGTTCGAAATCCATCGAAAATTAAATTATCAAATTCTTGTTTTAAATTCATTTTAAATTTCCAAATAAATTTAGAACCATGTTTTATAGTTCAATTATTTATATATGAAACAAGAGATAATGATATGTAAAATCAAATATCATTTCTTACAACCGATTCAATAAAAAATCCAGAAAAAACTTATAATATAGGTACAATTTTTTTTTCATTACTAAGTTTGAAAAACCATATTATGTTAGTTTGCTCTATTCAAGTGTTTTGGAAATCTTATCGATAGCGTTGATCAGACGAATCGATCAGAAACCCAAATCAACATCAACAACTCAAACAACACAATATATAAAACATTTAAATATTAGTTTGCCAATACGCTTCAAGAATGATTTGAAGATAAGTTGGAAACAAAGATGAGATGATTAAATAATAGAATAGGAAGATGGATAAGCTTATATAAATCGTAGGAAATCTTAACCTAGTCAACCGTGACTTGAAGAATTAGATCGATGTGGATTTCTGGGGTAAATCTACATTCGGTCTCAAGAGATAGAGTTCGGAATCATAAGAGATACTAGCATCTAAACCGAGGATATAAAAATCTCTGGTGACTCAATGCTGTTGTAAAAGAGTTTGACCCCTTTACAAATGAATTTAAGGCTAAACCGCCGACTCATTATAAAGATCATTCGAAGTGGAGTTATGTGATACTCTAGAATCAAAAGAAGACGAATAGTGAGGGACACAAATGGATTTTGGAACCGCAAGAAACGTTCCAAAATTCAAAGGAATTGAGTCAAAAAGAAAGTGATTCAAACTCGAATGTAAGTGATTCTGTAAATACATTTACCATATATGCTGAGTTTTGCCTAGAACCAAAGCTCTGATACAACCCGATATTTTCAACCATTCCCATCCGCACATGTCGAACTTGAATTGTTCAAAATACCGCGCTGTGAATAAAATTTGGCAAATCTCAGAATATACAGTAAATAAATAATCACGTAATCACAGACATAGAGTAAATAATAATGCAGCGGAAGTAAAAGAGATAGTAGTTCATGAAGCTACTATATATATAAGATACATCAGAGTAAAACAAGATACAACAGGAGAGTAACAAGATACATCAGATACAAATCAGAATACATCACTGGAATCACTGGATACTGAAAGCATAATAAATGGCTAGATCTTCAAGCAAAGCTCCAACTCCGAAGGTGAGTCTTAAATGCTGAATCACTCAGTCTGACCCGAGCGTAAAGCAAAACAAATAACACTCGAGTCAGGACATAAATACTTATGAACTGTACATCAACTCAAGTGAATAGTAACAAAAATGCATCAGTAACTTAAAGGATGCTTGGATCGCCCATCCTTTAAGGACTCGTTAAACTATTGACTATGTAGTAATATTCGCTATTATCATATTGTCTACAGTAAAATAAACTTACTTTTTAATAGCGTTAAGGGGTAACCCATATAGCGCTTAACACAAAATAATGCCAATAGTCTATACAGTACCATCGTACCTCTTGATCGGGGGACTACCATAAATACTGCATAGGTACGACACAAATAGAAACTCGTAGTAAAGCTCGAAATGGTAGGTGACACGGCACACAAGGCAATGCCAGGGTAGATATACCAATTATGCACATGGGGTGGCGGTAACGTAGCAGCCACTACAGCCACCTCGGAACACACTCCCAATTAAAATCGGAGGATGGCCATCAAATCAACCACAAGTAAGAGATAGTATCGAAGAAGTGTGTCCGACTAGAGGAGCTACCCCTTTTAGCCCGAGATCGCTCCTGTTTTAGCCACCTTAAGCCAACTCACGAGAGTCGGGTCCACGTAATATACCTCAAGAACGTCGCCACCATCCTACTTCATTCTGGAAACTCCACTGCGTACATAATTGTTAAAGTAGTTTTCGGAGTTGGTAGAGAGTATGACAACTTCCGATCCCGGTCTCTTTAACAACCACTCGTTGTTATAACGCTGTGATCATTTCAAAATAGTTCATATTTAAAAAAATCAAATCATTTCATTTCAACACTGTATTCCTTTCAAAATAGTTTATACTTCGAAACCAAAACCATTTTTATTTCAAAACTATATCCAAATCAATACGATATCATTTCCATTTCAAACATATATTCATCTTTCAGAAATCATAATACTTTCAAAATTATAACTCTTTTGAAACCAAAATACTTGAAATCACTACACTTTGAAAATCATAACATTTCGAAATTATACATTTGAAACCACGAAACATTCCTTTAATTCTTTACATTTTACAAATTTATTCAATAAAACCTAAATTTTCAAATTTTCAATTTAATTCAATTCAAACCATCAGTTTCAATTCAATTCAGTTTCCTAACAAACCATTTCAAATCTTTTCAATTTCAAATATAGATTTGATCCACAAAATAAACCATTCAATTTTTAATATATTTCAAAGCTTTAACATACCTCATTTCAAAACTAAATTTGATAATTTCATATATATCTTAATTCAATTTACTAATATTTAGTTTTGAAATATTTACTTAATAAACTCAATATCATTTAAATAAATCCAAATTACAAGTAAACTCAATATCCTTTCACACTAATATAAACTTCAAATATTCAATTATCAAAATCAAATATCATTCCAAATTCACATTCTTTATCAAAATAAATATTTTGTCATTCAAAACCGTTTCAAAATCACTTCCTTTCAAATCCTTTATCAATTCATTATCATTCAAAATCAAATATTCAAATTTAAATACCTCTTTAAAAATCAATTATGTCATTCATTTATTATTTCAAATATCATTACAAAATACATTTCAAAAATTCCATTCAAAAACCATTATTTAAATTCAAATTCAATTTAAATTCCTTTAAAATTCAAATTTAAATATTAAAATATATTCAAAACTCCTTAAATTTCACAAATAGTCAATTCCAAAAGTTGAATACTTTAACACTTTTAAAATATAACTCAAACAGCGTTAAAATCAATAACATTTCAAAACATCGTCAAATTTCAGCAACGACAGCGTTTATAAAGTGTTACAATAGGTATTTAGTTTTCAAAATAGTTTAGTTCAGGAATAACGGCATTTATAAAATGCCGTAATAGATATTTAGTTATTTTAAACATAGTTAAATTCAAAAACAACAACACTTAAAAATGCTGTCATAAGACCATAGCATTTTTTTGGAAATGCTATTAATAAAATTCCAGATTTTATTATAACTTCAGAAACATTAACACTCCAAATTTTTGTTATTTTAAACTTATAAATCATATTTCTAGACTTCAAAATTTCACATAATTTTTTTTAACATATGATTTATCACAACAAAATTTTATAATTAAATATCCAATTTAAAACTCAATTCATTTGTTAAGTCAAAATTTCACTGTTTATTAACTTATAAATTTAATAAAACTTAACATTTTACTTAAAATATCATTTCAAACTTTAAATTTAATTTCCATTATTACTTACATTTTTAAAATAAAAATTTAAAGTCAAAAATCACAATACTTCAAATTTAATACTTAAATTCACAATTCAAATCTTAATATTTAGCTTTCTTTAAACCATAAAATATATATTTTTAAATCAAAATTTCATACTTTGAAAATACATATCTATGTAAAAATCATTTAAAAATATACAACGGGGTCTGTATATAATTTTCTATCCTAGGTCAAGTGATACGGATATGTATCATTTCAATCAGCAATTTAAAAAGAAAACCCGGGTTCTATCATTTCAAACCCGCAATCCCAAGTCAAATAAAATACAATAAAAATCGTTTGAGTCTATCATTTCAGCTCATAATGATTTTTCCTTATTCTAACATCCGTTTGGGTATGTATCATTTCTACCCATAGTGATTCTATTCTAAAAGGGAACTTGCAATGTGAACATATGCATAAACAATATAAACAATTATACTAACATGTTAATGTCACAATATACTGTCATGTATCATATGTCAGGTGATAATTAACAAAGTTGACATGGTAATAACATGAAATGACATATCATATAATCATCTATAACTTGCATAACATTTTAATTACTAATCACTTGTCATCCATTTACCATTTCGTAAACAAAAATATCAGAGTGAGAAGACTCACCTTTATCAAAGCTAGAGACCACTACGACACACAAGAACGATTCCAAAGGCATGACAAGCACGATACAGCACGACTTTTGATTAGTGAGCAGAGAGCCAAGATGTTTATCTTGTATACAACAATTAAACAAGACAACATAAACATATGTATTCAATACAAAATACATTGAAACAATTGGAAATTAAAAAGCAACAAAGAGCAAGATGACTTGACCTTGCCTTAAACACTCAAGTGCTCGTCCATGTCATCATTTGGCTCGGCCATAGTGATGTTATAGGCTCGGGTATCTATTAGATAAGCACGGCTAGGCTAGGAGTGAAGGGGTAGGAGTTACAAGTGAAGAATACAAAGGGACAAAGCAAAATAGAGTGGTTTTGTGCACCACTAGGCTCGGCCTGGTCAAGATATGGGCTCGACCATACATGGAACAGGTCAGATCAGTGCTAGAGTTATGGCCAGAGGTGAAGTACTTGCTGGTGGTGGTGGCTAAGGGTGAGGCCATGGTGAACTATTAGCTCGGCTAGGCAATTTTTGGTGGAGTTTTTTTGCAAACTTCAGGTGATGGCTTCACATGAAGGCACACCCAGATCTGGACAAGGGGGAGGTGGTGGTTGCTGCCATGGTTGGTGATGGTGGAGAGGATGGTGGTGATGATGGGTGGTTGGGCCGAGCAAAGCTTGAAGAGATCAAAGGCAAAATCAATGTGAAAGAAGAGAAAAAGTAAGAGAAAGAAGCCACTAGAAACTTACAAAAATTTTCAGAAAATGAAATGGCCGTGAGTTTTGAAGAGAAGGAAGTTTTCTCACGTGAATGATAAACAAAATACACGGCTACTCAAGGAGAAATGAACGACCAAGCTCATGAAAAGACAAAGTAAATGAAAAGTCACAAGTAAATGAAAAAGTTTTGACTCTTTGAATTTCCAATTTTTATAATTCACTTTAAACAAATAAAATCAAGTAAAAAAATAAAAAGCTGAACAAAATAAAATGGAAATGGAAATAAAATAATATTTTAGGAAAATAGAAAACAAATAAAGAAAATACCTTATTTAGTTGAAACTAGAATTTAAAATTTGTAAACAAAATACAATTATCATTGGAAAATTACCACTACACTTTTAAAATGTTTTAAAAATAAAATATATACATAACATGTCATGTTACACATATATACACAAATTAGAACATGATAAGACAAACAAAAGTATTATTTATATAATTTAAAATAAACAATTTTGTTAAATAAATCAATTTACACACAATAGTGTAAAAAGCATAACTTTCACAATATTAATCAGATTTCAACAAAACAAAAGGCAATATACTTGAAATTTAATTTATTTTCATAATGAAAGATGAAATTCAAAAATTCAAAATTTTAAATTTAAAAGTCAAATTTTGACCATATTGATCAAAATTCACATTTTTGGAAAATATTCTATTTATTCATGTTTGAAATTTTAATTTACATACAAATCAAAATTTATATTTATAATAACAAAAATTATTCGTTTTAATAAAAAAAATAAAGTTTTTATATCAGAAATTCAATTAAAACAATTACAAAATACAGGGTTGTTACACCTTGTTGATATAGGAAGCCTAATATATGTCTTCTTCAAATCTTCCTATGATTAGATGAAGTTACCATCAGGAATTTTAAAGCCCAACCCTGAACCAACATTTAGCTTCAATAACACTGCAACTGTTCCAATGGGGTCGGCACGTCTACTGGTCATAGCTGGAAGTTCCCCATTAAATAAGTCATTCCATACAAGTTTATTAATTATCGATCAACCCTTACCCTATAATGCTTTCTTGGAGAGACTTGCTCTGGTCAATCTAAGTATGATCATTTATTAAAAGGATCTACTTATGCAATTTAGTATCCCAGGGGTCAATCATAGGGGAACATTTGTTAGCTAGGGAATTATATTATGTAACTCTTAACTCTAGCAATAGAGTGTTACATATTATCCTACTGTTTCTTCCTATACTCGTACACATACAACTGAGGTTAAATCTGAACATGAAACTGCGGCGGTATCAAGACACAAACTGATGCCGTGATAAGGGATTTTGTCCCCTTAAAACCTAAAAGAAAGGAAAAGAGAACATATATGCACTTGATTGGCATCGACGAATATAATTTAGAATATGTGTAGCATTTCTCTGAAAAGGCATAAAGATAGGCATCCTCAATAAAATCTCCTCCTATAACGATCTTCCCTTAGTAATACCCAAGAGTTAGTGGCTTATAACATTGCATGACCTTCGAATACCACAAAAGACAAATCGCGGTGTAAAATTAGAACAAAACACTAAACCAAGACATCGATAAGATCCCACAATGGAACAAAATCATATAATATACCAAACATACATTAAAAAAATAGAATAATGATATATAAGAGACTACACTAACGGAAGCAATTGACAAATAAATACTAGTACAGAATAGTCAGAGTACATTAACTCCAAAATAAACATGGAGCCCTGAATAAATATCTGATACAGTAGTCTCATACATAAATAACTGGCTTGTTATGTACAATAAAATCACATGTGTATATATATCTCAAAAATCAATGCCATGCCTCCAAAATGCTCCAACTGCGCACTCTTCTAGCATATCCCCAAAAGCATCTGACTCCCAAACTATTCAATCGAGTATCCAGGAGCTGTCATGACATAAGCAAACAAAGACAAAATGTGGGTCAAACATAAAGCCTGGTATGAGGGGTCTATCTCAAAATATTGTACATTAAAACTATATAAAATAGACAGGAATAACAAAATTATAGCGGGTCCTCTCCACAACATGGCTCAGGGGAAATTCGGACTGCCTATATACAAGCATGGTAAATCTATCTCAAGAGTAGGGGATCATACCATAACCTACTCTTCTCCCGTAACAACAAGTTATCATAATATATCATTGCACTACACTAGCCCAAAAATTACTAATAATATAGTACCAATACACCATGATCAAACCATGATCCCAAAGCAACGATCACTGCTGCTAAGATTAGATATTCCCCAATGCATATAGTCCCTAACTGAAACCAAATTGGTATGCCATAATGCGTATGGTCACTACTGCTAAGACCAAATCATAGATGACTCACTATCGGTGAACTCTATGTCCCAGCTCACTATCATTGAAATCGTAAATGACTCGTTACTAAGGAACTCCATGTCTCTGCCCTCTATCATCACAAATCAAATATGACTCGCTACCGAGGAACTCTAAGTCTCAGCCCACTATCACATAAAAACCTAGATGACTCGCTCTAGTGAACTCTATGTCCCAAACCGCTATCATCAAAAATTGTGGATGACTTGCTACCGTGGAGCTCCATGTCCCATCCTATTATCATCACAAATCGTATAGGATCGCTACACACGATTCCATTCGCCACAGCCAAAAACCCACTGGATAACTCTAACAAAACCCCATACTAACCCGAATTGTATTCCAAATAGAATGCACGATCTCAATGTCATAATACTCTACTAGTATATCCTCCCAGTCTACCTCAAAACCTATGGTTTCTGAATACATGCAGGGGTAGGTCTCATATGGGTCCCAAACTCAATATACTTAAATATCTATCAAAATTTCATAGGTTGTGGCCTTTGGAAAATGGTGAAAAATGGTATAAATCTCGCCACAAACAGACTTTGTATTCAAAATTTATTGCATTTTGAAGGTTCAGTCGAACAAGGTGATCAATAACAGGTTAGTCGATTGAAAAGGAATACCAGTTGACCGGGATTGGTCGACTGAACAGAACTGCCAGTCAATTAAATCCCACCTAACTTTCTTGTTTGAAAATGTGCATATTCAATCGACTGACTAGTCCCATCAGTCGTCTGAACTTCCACGTGGGCTGCTTTACACTATTTCGGTCTTCAAACTTCCATAACTTTTAATCTGTAGCTTCAAATAACTCATTGTTTCTTCCTTATAACCATGAAAAAATTATCTTCAATCAAAATCCCTCAAATCAAGAATTTTTCTATCTTTTGAATAGGTTTTTTCCCCTTAACTGCCTTCGATATATGACTCCACACAGTCAAGATATGTTGCCCGAATATCGTTTATTATTTCAAAACAATGGTATTAGTAAACAATCTATATTAACAACTATGACACAAGCAACCAAAACAATTAATTTAACTATCATCCAAAGAAAACAATCAATTAATCATTCATCAAGCAATTTATATAATTACAAAACCATTCTTATTTTAAATCCAAAGTCCACATAGTCGCATATCTCTCTAAGTTAAGTCCATTAACATCTTTGGATACATGCGACTACCTTAAACTCATTTTTAGCTTCTTTCTTTCATTTCAAAATTACTAACTTTGAAATCAATTACTTACATTATCTCCTTTTACAAAATTTCCTATTTTTACTAAGAACCATCTTCTTTCTTATAAAATAGCATAGTAATATTTTCCAAATATCTATAATGTAAAATAAACTCTTTATTAATCTTTTTTCGTTTGCACTATAAGTACGTTAACAAGCGTTAACTATTATATATGAGTGACCCATGTAAACCATTTGGTCAAAACCACCTATTTTATTTCAAAATGCTTCTTTTTGAAAAATCATTGTCTCCATATTCACATTTTTGTAGAAACTTGTATTCGAACAAACTCTTGTTAAACCCTTTGAAATAACTTTAAAGTTTTGTTTACATATAATGTACATTTCACATTATTTCATACAATTTTAAAGTAAACCAGTTTACTTCCAATGTTGTGATTTTATTCATTGTGCAAGCCTATAAGTGCCTCCTATATCATTTCATAACTCTAACATGCTATAAATGAAACATTCTAGCTTCGCATAAACAAACGTATGCACATATAAATCTAGAATTATACGTCGTAGTATGTAAAAGTATGTTCCTACTCACTAAGCAAGCTAATGCAACCAATTCCAATCCTAATCCAAATCCCAAGCTCTCTTGAATTTAGGCATTTCCACAATCTGTCGTTGTTGGCCTCTAAACTCTCGGTGAAGGTGCTCCTTTTCCTAACTAGAATTTAGGTCATTTTTCTTGGATTTTTAGAATTTTATTTAAGGCCAAAGATGGAACTTTTATTGTTTAGGGCTATGGAAGAGTGGGTTTTAAGAGGAAAGGGTGAAATTGAACTTGAATGGGAAATGAGAGGAAATGAATTAGCATTCCCAAAGCAGGTTAAGTATTTAACCATGTTCCATTTAACCCTAAATCCCATTTTTACCATCGAATGACCAATTTGCCCCTAAACAATTTTTCAAAACATATCATTGCCTTATATCGAAATGTATATTTTGACGTATTCATGACGTAATGGAATATGTCTCGGAGTCTAATTCAATCGTTTGTAAAAATCTTCATTTTAAAATCGATGTGTTAAATATTTAAATTATCGTTTAAATATTTTCATTAAAAACACGGGGTATTACACCCCCGAAAGCAAAACCAGAAAGTGAAATAGATTCAAGATTAGAGGCACCAAAGAAGGAATTGATGCTAGTAGATGATAGTGTAGACATACAGATAGATTTAGAGGACCCCGCAAAGGTGTTGAAAATAGGGAAGAACCTTAACATAAAAGCCCGAACGAACTAATAGACTTCCTAAAAAGGTTAGCAGATGTGTTCGCTTGGACCCATTCAGACATGGTAGGAATAGTCCCAACTGTCATTTGTCATGCACTAAACATTGACCTGGATGGGCACCCAGTCTGACAAAAGCACAGAACTCTGGACCAAGAAAGGTACAACGCTCTACACGAAGAAGTTAAGAAATTAAAGGAGAATGGGTTTATTATGGAAGTATACTACCCTAAGTGGATTTCCAATCTTGTACTAGTTAGAAAGCATAATGAAAATGGAGAACCTGCATATATTTCACTGATCTTAATAATGCCTGCCCGAAAGATAGTTTTCCCTTATCGAGGATCGACTAACTAGTGGGCACGAACTACTCTCATTTATGGATGCCTATTTAGGGTACAATAAATTAGCTATGTTTGAACCCTATCAGGAACATACTATTTTCGTAATAGATAAAGGTTGTACTACTATATACTCATGTCATTTAGACTCAAAAATGCAAGGGCAACCTATAAGAGGTTAGTCAACATGATGTTTGTTGAAAAGATTGAGAAAAGTACGGAGGTATACATGGGTCATATGTTAGTCAAATCAAAGGCAACATCAGATCACGTCGGAGACTTGGAAAAGACCTTCACAATCCTAACGCAGTATCATATGAAGCTAAATTATCTGAAATGCACTTATTCCATACAGTCGGGCAATTTCCAGGATATATAGTAAGCGCATGAGGCATCAAAGAGAACCCTAAAAAATCAATTCCACAAGGAAGAAGAAAATCCCAACAGAACTAAAGGATCCGATGAGCTAAAATATCAGAGTATCATCCTTAAGTAGATTCATATCTAAAGCTACAAACAAATGCATCCCATTCTTTGACCAAGTATAGAAGGGGCGAAATTTTGCGTGGACTGAGGACTATAAAGCCGCATTCCAAAATCTAAAGGACCATCTGGTCAATAATCCTATACAATCAAAGCCAGTAATAGGTGAGGATTTATATATCTATTTAGCTATAACTGATCAGGCTATTAGCGCTGTAGTGGTACAAGAGGATGAAGGGATGCAAAGGCCTATTTATTTCATAAGCAAGCAGTTGTCAAGAGCAGAGCTAAGCTACTCGGTTGTTGAAAAGCTTGCATAACACTTAGTTCTTATTGTGAGGAAGCTGCGACCCTACTTCCAGGTGCATCCCGTCAAAGTTTTTATAGGTAAATCTCTTAGACAAATGTTGCAAACACTAGAGACATCAGTTTGCCTGCTAAAATCCGCAATGAAAGTCAGTATGACATAACTTATTGTCCTAGAAAGGCCATCAAAGATTAGGCACTCGACTTTATTATAGAATGCACGTTACCAACCGAATTCTAGACATAAGAAGAGGTAAACACCCTTTTAGCGCCAAAATTGGTTACTAACACCCAAACGCCATTGAAAGCACAAATTAATAATTACAGTTCAAAAATAGTTAATATGAAGAGAAATAAATATGAAGAACAATAAAAATTAAAAAGAAAGCAGTAATAACAAAGGATTTATAGTGGTTCGACTGACCCTGGCCTATGTCCACTCCAGAAATTTCATTTTTATTGATATCCGAATTGATTAGAGTTACAATTTGGAGTTTTTTAAAAACAATAATGGTAGAGTAGGCTTAGTGGAGAAGATGGAGGGAAACAGAATGAAGATCCTTTTTTCTGAATCCCCGCCTGTTGTATTTATAGACAAAACCTGAGTTACTGGGCTTCCTAAGTAGTCCGGGCCCATATATACCATAGCCAATCCTAAACCCATCATTACGACTGATCCCCTGTTGGAGTTTTGCTGACCCAACATAAACATAGCATTGGCTCGAAGCACATCGTCCATGACTCGAAGCATAGTCTCTCTGGCTGAACCCCTTTTGTTTCCTATAGCCGACCCGATGCTCACACGTAGCCGAGCCAGGGAACATGTACTACCGACCCGAAGCAAAGGGAAAAGATGCCGACCTACTTAAAACTCCAACATGCCGATCCACTCCAGACTCCAACATGCCGATCCACTTCAGACTCCAACATGCCGATCCACTCCAGACTCCAACATGCCAATCCCATCCACTCATTCAATGCCGACCCCTCCATTCATGCCGACCCGAAGACTTAGACATGTCGACCCAAAGACTGGAGGATGGCGACCCGAAGTAAGTTATGAAACCCAAGAAAATGTGCCGACCCGAGTGACACGGTGCAGGTTTGCAAATGACTCGAAGCAAGCATCTTGAAAACCCAAAACAACACCAAGCATACTCAAAGCAAATTCAAACAACCCGGAACAACTCAAACTTTTATCAAAACTCATATTTCGAGTATCCTACATCTTTTTCCCATCGATTACGCTGAATCCCAGCTTCATAATCATGTTTATCACTCGTGACTAATCGTCTATCCGTCTAACCGAGTCAAACTCATAGTATTCCAGCCTCGATAACCGTGCAGCCGGTTGGGTTAAATCCGCCTCTATGCTGCCTTGCCAAAAGGCGGGTTAACACTTTGCTCTCCAAAACATGCCTTGCGATTGAAAGGTGTGTTTTGTAGCATCGTAAGCCTGACGTTTAGAATCTAACGAATATCTATAAAGAGATCAATGATCTTACCTGATTGTGAATAGCGGTCGTTCGAGATCATATGCCGTTTGAGGCGAGATGTGACCATTCGACGTCGGATGCCGTTTGGGGCGAATTATGACCATTCGTAGTCAGGTGCTATTCAAGGAAAATTGTGACCGTTCATGGTCGGGTTCCATTCAAGGCGAATTGTGACTATTCGAGGTTAGGCGCCGTTTGAGGCAAATTGTGACTATTCGAGTTTGAGTGCCGCTCGAGGCAACTTATGACCATTCAAGGATGGATGCCGTTTGAGGCGAATTATGACCGTTTGAGGTCGAACGCCATATGAGGCGAATTGTGACCATTCGAGGTCGGGAGTCGTTCGAGGCAAATTGTGACCGTTCGAGGTTAGGTGCCATTCGAGGTGAATTGTGACCGTTCGAGGTCGGGTGCCATTTGAGACGAATTATGATTGTTTGCGGTCAGATGCCTTTCGAGGCGAATTGTGACCGTTCGAGGTCGGGTGTCATTCAAGGCGAATTGTAAATATCAGACTTTACATTCAAATAAGCCTTATAATTGAAATGTCCAACTAACAAAATCAAGTCCAGATACAAAGAAAAGAAAACAAAAGCAAAACTAAAACATCAAAATGCAAGCATCTCTACAGTGGCGGTTTATAGTTATCTCAGAGCATGCTTGAGGATCGTTCATGATCCCATACATGTGTAAGCGACTTAACCATTTCATTGTGGAGTATATTATTCATTCTTCATTGTTCCAATCAGTTGATGATGAGACGACGCCTCGATCTAGGGGCGTCTTGTTTTAATGCAGATGGTGGCCGCTCCTGCTCCACCATTACTGCTCGCCTTTTCACGTACTGTAACAACATGTCATTTCGGATGTGTCCTTTGATATCATCCCTTAAGTTCCTGCAATCGTTCGTACTATGTCCACCTAGCTCATGAAATAGGTAGTATTTGTCTGACTTCCTTTCATTATTGGTTGGCTCCCTATTGATTGGCCTTCGGCAGGGAACCTATCCTGTAGTATCTTGGTTTATTCGCTCTAAAGCCTTGCTCAACTCTGAATAAGAAATGAATCTTAGTTCCTTTCAGGGTTGCTTCGGTTCATCAAGGCCACTCTCTTCTTTTCGCTTCCCTTTACCTTTGTTTGAATCTTTCCCGGGCGGATCCCTGCCTTTGACTGCATAAACTTCAACTTCATCTCCTTTCTCTCTTTCAACTTTCGCGTCTTCCTATTGTAGAAACCTTTTTGCCTCATGGTAAAACTCTGCTAGATGCATAGGTTGATCTCTTGTTAATTAATTCTTGAATTTCGTGCCATTAGCTATGCTGGATACGGCAGCCATCGGAACCATGGATGGATCTGGTGATCTACCAATGCTGCTGCTGCATTATATCGCGTCAAAAAATTCCTTAGAGAATCTCCGGTCTTTTACTTCAGTGTTTTCAAACGCATCACATTCTTAGGTCTTGAGATATGAACTCTAAATTATCTCATAAACCTCTCTATCAACTCGGTCCACGTTCCAAAGGAGTCGCTTTCCAATTGCATGAACCACAATGCTGCTATATCCATCAAGTACAAAGGAAAACACCAGGCCATGACCTCCTCCAATGCCCCCAGTACTTCTATATGCCTCATATACCTTGTCCGATGAACAGTAGGATCCGTTCTTCCATCTACGTCTCTAGTGTTGGTAGATTGAATTCAGGTTGATTCCTAGCCTGTCTAATTGCGGGAGCAAAGGGGCTCCTGTTCACATCCTCTAAATCTTTTTCACCAATCCTCCTCTCATGGCACGTCTGACCATTTCTGCCAATCAATAATTGTTTCAAGTGGTAGTCTATGTTCATTACTTTCGATCTGCCCCCCTCGAGTTCTCGAGGTAACCCTAAAATATGCTCTCCTAGATGAGCATTCATTCTTCTATCAACACCAAATTGCACTACAGTGCCTGGTATCCTACCTTGGAATGAGCCAACATGACGCTGAGGCGTGCCCCTTAGTTCGAGGGCTATTCCTGATGGTCCCATTCTATCCTGAATCCTTGTTGTTCTGACTCCCTGATTCTATTTCTGGATTGCTTCCGTTCTTGTTGCTCCAGCTTCATGAACCTCATTTCCAGCATCCCCTGCAATTCCATTCCCTTGATCTTGCATTCCAACTTGTCCAACCTGTCGGAGTAGATTCTGTATCATGTCCTTCTGTCTTTTCAGCATCGTTTCCATCTCATCCCTGGTAATATAGCTTGAGGCCTGATTAGCCCTGAGGAAGCCTTTTGATTCCCTTCCTGCTTACTTCTCTCCGTTCTCTGTTTCATGGTTTTTTTCTTTTCCATAGTTTCTAGAATTCGGGTTCCTAAACCTTTAGATCCAAAATCCAAGCTTCAAAATTCCTAAGTGCAAGCTTTCTTAGTGAAAGCACTAAAATATTAGCGCCAAAATTGGTCACTAACACCCAAATCCCGTTGAAAACACTAATTCACAGTTATAGCTCATAGATAGTTAATATGAAGAGGAAATAAACATGAAGAACAACGGAAATTAAAAAGAAAGCAGTAACAACAGAGGATTTATAGTGCTTCGGCTAACTTTGGCCTGCGTCCACTTCAGTGATTTCCTTTTTATTGATATCTGAATCAATTATAGTTACAATCCGAAGTTTTTAAAACAATAACGCAGAGTAGCCTTAGTGGAGAAGATGGAAGGAAACAAAATGAAGATCCCTTTTTATAAAGCCCCGCATGCTGTATTTATAGACAAAACCGAGTTACTAGGCTTTTTGAGTGGTCTGGGCCCATAAATACCATAGCCTATCAAAACCCATCACTACGGCTGATCCTCTGTTGGAGTTTTGCCGACCCACAGTAAACATAGCATTGGCCCAAAGCACTAATACGCAAGGCAATTACCAAGTAAAAGAACCCACCTTAGCCAAATATGCAAGACTGTCTAAGAAATTACTAAAGCAGTTTGAGCAGTCTAAGATAGAGCGAATCTCTAATGAAAGCAACCTATCTTCCGACTCTTTAGCAAAACTGGCTAGCACGAAAACAACCAATAAGATGAAGGTGGTACCTATCAGGCATCAGGCACAATCAAATCAAATACTAGTCCTAACCCAAGTCCAATAGGATGCCGTATCTGGCACAAAAGATCAAGAGACGACAGCAGACCAATAGCAACCTACTATAGAATCCTTACTCCAACAAGCTCAAGAAGACAACTGGATGACTCCTATTAAACGATATATCATGAGTGGAATCTTACCGTAAACAGGAATGAGGCCCAAAAAATAAGATATCAGGCCTGTACTACCCCTTTTTTGATGGCACATCACACATGAGAAGGTATTCTACCCCTTATCTTAGGTGCATTTCCAAGGAAGAGGGAGTACGGGTCATGTGGGAAGTGCATGAAGGACAATGCGATAATTACTATAGGGAAACAAATTAGTAAAGAAGGTGTTAAGACCGGCTGCTACTGGCCTACTACGCTTAAGGATGCAAAGGAATTTGTGAGGAAGTGTGAAAGATGTCAACGATTCACCAGTATTCTCAAGCTGCTATCTCATGAGCTTATCCCACTCACAAGACCATGTCCATTTAACATATGAGGTATAAATTTAATAGGACCGCTGCCATGTCCAGATATGCTATAATGGCTATATACTATTCACCAAATAGTAGAGGGTGAACCCCTTACCATAATTACTGAAAAAAGATAGTCACTTTTGTGGTAAGAAATATAATCACTAGATATGGATTACCTTACAAGATGATTTTCGTCAATGGTACCCATTTTGAAAGCAAGAAGTTCACGGAGCTCTGTGAGAAAACAACAAAATAAAAAGTTTCTCATCAGTCGCACGCCCATAAGCAAAAGGACAGGTTAGGGCTGTGAATAAGACCATAAAAAAACTACTTAAGAAAATATACAAAAGGTAAAGGGAAGTGGGTAAAGGAATTATCTTTAGTGTAATGGGCCTACCGCCCTTTCTTGCTAACCTACAGATATGAGGCATGCTACCTGTCGAAGTAGAAATCTCATCACATGTCATATACTATAGAAAAGTTAAGAGAGGTTACCCTAGGCCTCATCTAGGAAAGAAGGGATGAAGCAACGATAGTATTAGTCATATATCGACAAAGAATAGCAAAGAGTTATATGCAAAACTCAAGGAAAGAAACTTTTGTAATGGAGACTTGGTAATGAGTGAGTAATAGCGAACATAAAGGATTCAACGGATGGAGCGTTGTGACCAAACTAAGAAGGCCCATTGGTTATAGTGGAAGTTTTGGAAAATGGACCACACCATTTATCCAGGTTTGATGGCAACCTAGTCCCAAGAACGTGGAATTCAAAGCATCGTAGGCCTTATTTTATGTAATATGGTTAACGTAAAGTATATTGTAGTATTATGTAAAAAATATAATGTAACACCCTTAATTTTAAATAACATTATTCGAAAGATTTAATTAGATAAATTATCTAGAATAATGTAAAGATTGGAGTGATAAAGGGATTGAGAATTGAAAATTAATTAGAGGCCATACTTAACTAAATAAAAATTTAAAAGAATAAGTTTATGGAAATGATTTTTTAAATTAACTAATAAGATAAGGGTATTATAGGGAATAGCCGTCCAACATAATCCTTACCCCCTAAACCCTTATTCTTATTTTTATTTCATAAGTCCAAAATCCTAAAACATAAAGGAGCAAGCCGGCCATTACCTAGGGAAATAGAAAAATTCAAGTAAAAGCTAAGAAATCAGGCAAGCAGAATCAAACAAGATCAAATCTCAAGTCCTTATCCAAATCAAGGTGAATAATAATCAAAACCATCTCATTTTTGTTTTAAAGAGTATTTGATTTCGGGTTTAAGTTTAAATCCTTTATGATGATTTTAATGATAATATGCTTGGATTACATGAGATGTTATATTCAAACAAGTTTGTTTGATAAAAGGTTTTTTTCGATTTTAAGGCTAAATCGTATATAATGGGTTTCAAATGCCATGAGGATTTAATATGTTATGAAAACAATTATTTTGGAGATGGGTTTAAATTTTTGTAATTATCCAAGCTATGGATAATTTATTATGAATTCTCAAAGGAAGATATGTATAATTGAGTTTAAATATTTATTTGGGCAATTTTGTAAAGGAATTTGGGTCTGAAATTTATATACGTTAGTTAACATACTAAAGTGAATTTCTATGATTTGTGGGGATTTTTCCTAAGTAATTTACTATGTAAATTAAATTATATAAGATGGATGACTTAAAGTTAAAGGAAAGTGCTATTTTGTTAATTATCTTTAATTAATTTCTGATTAAATTCGGAAATTTTATAGAAAGGATTTTGTTAAATTTTATGGGAACCAAACATATTTTTGCAAATAAGCAGGTTAGTTGAAAAGTATTACTTCAAAAGGCAATAAACACAGTTTTACATAAGTTTATTGTTTCGACCACTTCTAGTAGCTACCTTTCGACCCTATACTTCTGCCTCAACCAACTCGAAACCAATACACAAGGTTTCAAGGCTTTAGTACATAGTGGATTGGAAAAAGGCAGCATGTATGAAGTCGAAACCAAGCTTTCGAAGGGGTTGAAACCTATGTTTTGATTTCTAAAGAAACGCCACTTGCCTTGATTTTTAAAAGAATGTTTTCGAAAGGGTTTAAAATAGCTTTCGAAGAGTTTGCCGCCTTTTTTCTTAAAGGGTAGCTTCCAAATGAGTTGCCTTGTCTTTAAATCAATGCTTTCGAAAGGGCTCCAGTAGCCACCTATACTTAAGGTTTCAAAGACTGTGGCTTCGAAAGGTGTTTCGACACTAACCTTTCAACTGTATTACTTAAAGGATAGAAGCTTTCAAAAGGATGGTTCTGAAGCCAAATATTTTTTTCCAAGCTCTTTTATTTGAAGATTATTGGTTTCGAAAGGGGTACTTTCACTTGTATTCACTTAGACCCAAAAGTACGTTTAAGATTAAACCTAATGGTTTCGAAGTTATGCTTCTATAAATTAGCAAGTGATGCTTTAATACTTTCGAAAGGTATGTTTGGTGGTTTCGAAAGAGATGTTTTAAAGTGTATCGAAAGGCATATGTTCAGTGTTTTGAAAAGAAGATTTGAATGCTTTCGAGAGAGGTATTACAATTGTTTCGAAAGTAAAGGTCTAAGGTTTTAAAAGGCTTAGTTTTCAAAACAAAGAACCCAGTTTCATTTTAAAAAGAAAAACCTATACCACTATAAAAGAGCTTTAAAATGCATTTAAATTTGGAGTTTTTAAAGCAGCTTGCCTTTATAAAAATAATGAGTTAAACAGGCTAACCAAATTTCGAGGGGAAATGTAACGATTCGAATTTTTCGCGTTCGAAAATCGACATCCATACTTCACATTGTACTCGAATGCCGCAGATTCGATCGTTCAAATTCGAGTCGCCGGAGCTTATAACACATTAAGTAAATAACACAGCGGAAGAAATGAATAATATATTTCAATGTACAACATTTGATACAATATCTGATACAACAGAATGATACAATGAACATCAATATACATCAGAGTTACAAAGAATAGCAGCGGAAATAAAAGATAACACTAGCAGCGGAACAAAAACTCCAATGTAGCTTCAAGAAAGAACTCCAGCTGTAACTCCATCTCCAAGGCATCAATCCAGAAATAGCGAGAACTCCCAAATCAAGATGAAGAGAAGCAACTCGATCCAATTGTAATTGCCAAATCCTAAGGCTGAAAGCTATCGAATCTACACCTACTATAGATTATCTGAAAACCCCAACTCTAGACTGCCCGTGTGGGAAAATAGTGGGCACCCAGAGTTTAGGAAAGGAACAATAAACTCCAGGTCAGTCATGAGACTGGTATGAGCAAACAAAAACATTTGGTCTTTTAAAACAAACAACAGAATTTAAATTTGAAATCCGCGATGCTTTTTGAAAAATGAAACTACCATAAGGCCTCCCGGCACACACACAATGCAAACGCACACATGGGGGAGATTTCTCCTTATGATAGTCAAACATGCTTACTACGAGAAAAATCCTTTGATATTATTACTAGTGCATAGTGGAAAATCTTCCGAAAAGTATAATATAAATCCTAGCCAGCATAGGTACCATGATGCTATGCCTACTATAGCTGCCATGTTAAATGGCAGGTCCTACAACTAAAACCGTACAAGGCACGTATTGGATGAATGGATTTCCAACAAATGGTCAGGCTAAGGAACTTCCTACTGCCACATGGGATCGCCTCTGGCGGGACGTCCCGAGAACTAACGTTACGGTTAGATCTCTGCCAACACAAGGCCGGGTTACCTCTGTAACTAGGTAACTACTACATGAATATGCCATCCCCCGGTCCTTTGGGACCTTTATCCGAGGCGCCTCAAAGCAACAACCACACAGTAAATGAGATTGGAGCAACCACATAGGTTAAATACCAGGGCTCCATACCTGATACCACCCTTTACCAGAAGGGAATGACACACCCTAAAGGGAGCGACCCTCATAACCTTGCCGCATCTTTCCTGTTTCGACCATTTCCGGGGAGTGAGGTCCTGATGCAGTCTCGTCCACAAAGCTACGCTTTGGCACAAAGCCACGCTTTGGCACAAAGCCATGCTTTGGGTCAACAGATGACCAAAGCAATGATCACAAAGATAAATGATCAAACAAATGATCATATCACAAATGATCAACCAATGATCATCACACAGCAGCACTCAGCATGCCACATTACCAAATTGGGAATATATCACTGATAAATATCAACTACATAACCTCTGAGCTCGTACGTCTCAGAGAAGGGTGTTAAGCTGAGAGAATAAATTCTCCGCCACCAGGCAGAAATGTATTTGATAGAAATCAGTTAACATCTCAAAGTGTAATGTCGGACATACAACCATACAAGTCTGTTCCGGGTTCGAACAGAACCGAAGGCACTTCCGAAGAAGCCCTTGCAAATCCGGATAATCCCTAATCACGTCCGGACTTCCCATCACATATGAAGATCTCTATACCGGGGATCAGCCAGTGCAGAGACAATCGATGAGTTATCCTTTTGTTTTTGGAAATATCCGGTCTTCACCACCGGTCTTCAATTGCTATCCATAACGTCGTATCACTATTCGGAATGGGCTATATGACACAAGGTCCTCCCCCGGCTAAACCGAATAATGAGCGCCATATTTTAAAACATATGGATATGGGATTTTAGTTAAGTCACAACTTATAAAATCCAAAACTTTTCTTTCAATGGTTAAAAAAATTACCATTTTAAATCTTTAAACCAAAAGATTTATTTCACAAAGTTTCACCTAGTTTCACAAAGATCTATTCATAGATTCAAAACAACTTCCATTCCGATTGGATTAACTCAATAAATCTATAAATTAAAGATTTAATTTATAGCTTTCAAAACACGTTCCAAAGATTTATTCATAACTTGGAAAACCATTTTCATTTCAAAACTTGAATTCCTTTTAACACATATTGGAAATCCATTTCTTATATGAAAGCTTCTATTATTTGAAAACAACAGTTTTCGTTTCAGAAAAGTCCGATTTATACAAGTTGAAAATCTTGGGTTAAATTTAAATTCCAAAACATCACTTTTTAAAATGGTTTAAAACCCCATATAAATCCATTTATAAGTTGGATAACTTTTTAAACCCTAGTTCCCAAATTATAGAATTCAACTTCAAATATTGAATTCAAATTTAAATCAAATTATTTAAATTTCAAAACTCAATCAAGTTATTCAAATAACTTTTATTTTTGAAATTCATTTTTTTCAAATGCTTCAATCCTAATTCCAAAACTATTTTGGATTCAAAAATTCAAATTTTAAAACAATTTCAAAATCTGTGACTTAACCCATTTCCACGTGCAATCCATATTTGTGTGTGTATAAGTATGGTCCAGGGGTTTTACACAATAGTGCACAACATCATCATCACAGATTCAATCATAAAGATAAGCGGTATAACCCATAACGCTTATCTATATTCACAGATTCATAGATAAAGTAAATTATCAATCACAAAAATTCACTAATATGATTCGATGTGGGTTTCGGATAACCAACTGGAATCCGACTCCCTGTCGCATCGAAACTCAAATGTCGTTTTACGGGTCAAAGGGTTTCATATACATACGACAGTATATTCATCACAAATATAGCAGATCAGCACAAAGTATCACATAGCATCACATCACATATCAAATATATCAATCCATCACACAACATTCAATAACAATCAGCATCTACAATTAAGATGAATAAACTGGGTGGTTTTAAATTTATTACCTACATGATTACTTTCATTTATTATTCCTAATTAATTAACTATCCATATTTATTCAATTAATAAATCTTCAATTATTAATTTGAAATCTAATATCATTCAATTAATGATTTCTTAATTACAAATTAATTATTCTAAGAAAAATTAATCTTAAACTTTAGTTAATCAAATTAAAACCCTTAATTACTTTAATTAATTATCCATTTCTTAATTAATTAATTATATTAATTATCCATTTGTACTACCTTAATAAATAAATGAATTACAAATCATTGAACTTTTCTTTATCTTTAGATAAAAATTCCTTATTTAAATTATGCATTTAAAAACAAAATGTTTTTAAATTTACATTAAATTCCATTTAACATTTTCTTTAAACTTAAAGGCTCAAATTTGTCTTAAATAAGAGTTTAAAACAATACACAACTTAATCTTATACGTTTAAAAGTAACATATACTTTATTACTAAGTTCAAAAAGATTTAAATTCAAATTAAAATCCAATTCAAATCAATTTAAAAATTTCTTTAAAATCTCAAAATTGAAATATAACTTCTAAACTCATTCTAGTTTAATTCTTTAAAACTCTTTCTATAATTTACATCTTCAATTCAAATACAAATCATTTGAAGCAATTTAAATTTAAATCTTTATTTTAAAACTGAAGTTTAAAATTTAAATTAAGATTTAAAACTCAGTTTTGAATTCATTTGAACTTCTAATTTTAAATACTTAACTTTCCAATTCAATATGCAAAACAACAATGCATTTACACTTGAGAGTTTAAGATCAACTTTGAATTTAAAAACATAAATGTTTTCAAATATCTGACAAATTAAATTTGAATTCATATTCAAATTCCAAACTTACACTCAGTTTAAATCTCCACTTTCAAATTTAAACTTACCTTTTTATTTAAAACAGAAAACAGTTTTTCTGTTTATTTAAAAACTTAAACTTTGAATTTTTTCCAGAATTTAAACTATTTTCAAAAAACATAATTCAAACCTATTTGAATTCAACAAAAATTCAGTTTTCAAAATTCTAAGTCACATTTGTAGTTTGCATTTAATTCAAATCTTATAAAACTGAAACAGTTCTGTTTCTTTCTTCTTCTTTTTTTAACAAACCAAATTTAAAATTCTGCATTTAAATTATTACAGAATAATAATTCAAACAATTTGAATTCATCCTTAGGTTCAAGTTAAATTCTAAGCTAAACTTTTAGTTTAAATTTAAACTTAACTTAAATTTCAAAACTGCAAAAAAACAAGCTTCTGTTTTGCTTAAATCCTGAAATAATGTACTCGAGCAAGCTAAAATTTTACTTCGGGTCAGAAGCTTACATGCTTCGAGTTATTTCCCATTTTCCCCGAGATCCACCCGAGTCAAAAAAAAATCCCTGCAACTACCCACATCAAAACCTGGAACAGACAAACCCCATTCTCCCTCCAACCTGTCAACACCAGTATCAACCACCTCCGACCACTAACAACATCCAAACTCCGGCACGAGCTTCATTAATACACCATCTACCATTCACCAAAGAATCCTTGAACTCGATTCACTCTAGAAGCAACAGCACCTAATTTTTCCCTATGCCCAATAAACTAGGGTTCTATACTTTTAGCCCCAAATTCAAATCCAAACTTGAATTGAAAATCAATCCAATAATTTTCCTATGATCTATGATTTATAAACTACTTCCAGAAAACAATTCACTCAATTCAAATGCATGGATCAAAGGATCTTGATCAAAAAGTAAAATACAGTAAACATGAAACTGTATTTTTCTCTTCACTGTAAATTTAAAAATTTAGTTTTAAAATTCTTGAAATTTACATACTGATTCTATTAGTACTTATGCTATTCTAAAACATCATGATTTATTCAAAACTAAGTAATAACAACAACAAAACCAAGTCAAAGAAAAAATCCAAATATCAAACATCACTTGAAATTTCAGAAATCACACATGCACAATCATAACCATGTTCACCAAACACATACTTGCAGATAAATTCATAAATATTTATCTGAAATTCATAAGCATGATTAACTACCTATTAAACAATTTTAAAAGTTTGAGTTACTCACTTTTATTCAAAGTGCAGAGCATATTTCATTATGCAGGTTCCAGAGTTTTGAAAATGTGAAATGCAGGCACTTTGTCTTGCTTTTAAATGATGCATGCAGGCCTTCTTTGTTTGTAAATGATATGCAAAGCTTTAACTTGTTTTAACATGCAGGCTTCTAGCTTCTTGTTCCAGATTATGAAGATTTCATTTGCTTTTCAGTTTTAATTTGTTTTAAACTTTGTTTCAGATCCGACCTTGCCTGAACTTGCATGCTTTATATTTGAATTGATCCTTGCTTGATTGTTGTTTGAGTTGAATTCCTAGTTGATTTCCCAGAATTTGTTTCAAGGCTCTGTTTTTTTTTTCTTCTTTTAAGCTTGATCTTCATTTTCCTGGTTTTCAGTTTCTATCTTTCTCCTACATTTGTATTGTTGTAGTTTGAGATTTTTGATTACTAAACTTTTCAGATTTGCTGAGTTATTTTATGATTGTGCATAGGAAAATGAAGAGTTTTGTAATTTTTTAATCTTATTATTATATTTTATTAGATATGGTGAATGCCATTTGTATAAAATCATTATAACCTTTTGATTTTGTTAACTCTTACACTCCATCTCTCATGTGCATGTATACTTCCTTATGTATATATTCACATTTAAAATTTTCAAAGACAAAAGATTTTTTTTTTATATTTTCAAAATAAATATTACCAATTTCTACTAGTATAAAATTATGTGGTTTTCAAATCCAATTTTATAAATATATACATTTTGAATTTTCAAAATCAAAATCTTATTTACAATTTTAACTTTCAATCTATATATATATTTATTCAAATTATAGTGCATATTTATCTCTAATATAATTATCCTTAAATTCAATTTTTATTATAAAATACTTATCTTAAATTCCAACCAAATTTCTATTTATAATCCAAAATTTTAAGTTTATTTTGGAAATCGCAAATTAATTCACAATTAAATTCACAGTTTAAATTCAAAATCAATTTAATTATTGAATTATTTCGGCTAATATTTCAGGAATGTTACAGGAAATGATTTCAAGGGTATTAAACCAAAGATGTTGGTATTATTTTTGTATATGCTTCTTCTATAAGTATAGTCACTATGTAATGGACCAGTAGCTATATTTTGGGGAGGAAGGTTAGAATAACCAGCTCGGTTGACCTAGTATTGAATATAAATTAAGTTAACTCCTAAATGAATAGAGTTGCATCTAAGAGTTTAGATAAACCAGCATATAAGATGCCCAAAGACTAATTAAGAAGTTGCCTGTTTAGATAGGTTCGTAGTAAACCGATGAAAAATATGTTTAGTAAGAGTTATTGGCAGGGGCCAACAGGTTTGTAGTAAAACTAGGAAAGCTATATTCGGATTAAGTTATTGATAGGAGTCAATAGGTTCATAGTCAATCCATGAAAACTATGATATAAGGGAAGTTATTGGAGATACCAATAGGTTCAGGGAGAACCCATGAAATAATTGAATAATGTTATTGGCATGGGCCAATAGATTACTAGTGATCCCATAAAAACTATGAGACCGGGCAGATAGTCCATAAGCTTTAAGTCGGTTATTAGTCATCCCATGAAAACTAATAGGTTAATGGTGACCCTAGAAATTATAACTGAGATATATAGTCAAATGAAAGGGGATGGGAAGTCCAAGATATTTTGCTTATTTGCATAACATCATGATATTTTAAATTGCTATGTTTTTAACCATTGTGGATGCAGGAGCACATTATATGGTTATCATAAGTTTTTAGGTAAGATACTAGTGAGGGGAAAACTCATTCCGCTAAGTGGCGTGGTTTCACTAGATATCTAAATGGTTCGAGATGGTAGGTTATTATTCATACTAGGCTTTTTGTTCGACTCGAATTTTTTGTTTCCCCTTAAACTCTCGGGTGCTCAATTAATTTTGAGTAGTTTGAGGGTTGAGACTTTTCAGGTACTTCTTAGGCGAATAAGCTTTTGGAGATGTGCAGAAGGCAAACTAGCTATTAGGAGTTCTTTTCTTTTATTCCGCTATGATTTGATGTAAAGGCAAAGTTGTTTACTTGCCTATATATATATTTATAATCTGATCATCCATGTGGGCATCTTTATATGTCGCACTTGGTGCAATTTGTACTAATTATATTTTCTATGAATGCGGTTCTCGAGTTTGAGATTATGTAATGAATTTGAAATGATTTGAAATGGAATGAGAAATTTGATTAAAGATTTTTAAATTTTTTCCACATCCATATGCCTCTATTGTATCAATGAATCTAACATTACCGTATTTGGTCATCGAGGATTTATAACTATGGATGACTGAAGCATCCCGAGCCATTAGTTCTGGGCCTCCAAGTGGGAATGTTACATATAACAATAAGCTGGACTAAGGATATTATATTGGTCGAACCGGTATAAAATCTCTGTGTTGCTCTTAACAAAGCTATATACACAATCATTGGTCATCTCCAAAAGTCACTAGTTTAGTGAAATACTAGAACAATAGGTGAAAACAACAATGCCAACACCGAGAACGATGATACTAGCCCTACACATTAGGATATGCATCAATACGAGTCCGGCTTCTCAGCCAAAATATTTTTGCTAGACAGGATGAAAATTTCACTATCTAGTATGAGTTTTTCTATGATGACAATCATAAAGGCTGGTCGTAGGGATATTAGACTGCCTGAACTAGTATAAAATGTTTATGTTAGATAATTTGACATACCAATTATGGATATTGGGTTGTATATACACGACCTATTTTCAGGACAATTCTACCTAAAGACATCGCCTGTATTCTCAGTCAATTCCATTCCTTCATACGGGAAAGATTGTGGCAAGAGCATAAAAATTTACTCTTCATAGCTTATTCCCATATTTTAGAGATATGATTTCATCTACGAACAAAAACAGCAATCTCATAAATAAGAATGGTGATACTAGAGAGGAACGCGGCTCAGCATATAGATGACATTGCACCCTCCAACTACGGGGGCAGGTCATACCAAGCCTGTAGCTAAGGACAGTTTGTCCCCAGAATATGGGGCAGGTCAAAAAAGATATACGACCAAGGACATTATCCCCCTGAATAGAGGGCAGGACAAGTTTAGCCAACAGGTAAAATGGCTAAGGGCGCTACATCCCCCAAAATAGGAGGTAGGTGACGATCAACCTACGACAACAAAGGATTATGATGGGGCCAGAGATGCTGCATCTCCAAACATGGGAAAAGAAGGAAAATCAAATGGGAAGACTGGGTATTTTGGGTAACAAGTCTATCATGACCTATAATCGCAGCAGACTTGGGGGGCAAGTGTAACACTCACTCTTACCAAGAATCGCTCTGAGAAAACATGAAAACAACCGAAGATCGCAATAAAGAAACTAAAGAACGAGGTCAAGAGCCAAATTCTAAGGAGGTAAGATATACCAAGCTGAGATGTCCACACCCATGTTCTAGCTACTGTCTATAGTGATAGGTTTGCACAGGCATATACCGAAGGTGACCTGGACAGTTTTATACAAAGCCCAAAGCACTCCAAAATGTCTATAAGCAGGGTCGCTCAAGATATGTTGGCAGATTCAATTTTATAAGCAAATGACATGCGTAAGAATCAACCCTTAGAATGGGATAGAAGAGTGCTAATCCATGCCGATCCGACATATTGTCAGGTCAAGAGCAATGAATGTACCGGTAGAGTAATGAGGTCTGAACACTAGGCAGCATTTACCTTTTCCCCTCTTCATATGCTTCATCCCATAGCAACAAAACTGGTCAGCAAAAACGTGGTTGTGTCAACAGGTTGCAACCAACATTCCTGTAAAAAAGACCAAAGCGAACAGGACCAATTCAAATTTGGATTCTACCACCTTAATTTTGGATATTCCCACTCTGGTTTTGAGATATCCCGCTTCTATTCAAACTTCCAGCCAAAAACACATCAGCAATCTAGTCATATAAAACTCACAATACAAAGAGATGACACCTGGCTGGATCTAAGGGTGAAGATGTAGTGGCAAGAAGGAAATTTCAATGATCCACGTGCAATTTGCGAGTATAAAAGAAAAATCACTATTGACGAAAGAAACTTTTCTTTTGACAATTTTTCCTTTCTAAAAGACCTTTAAGGTTCTTTTGTACTAACCGCTAAGGAATTGTGTATTAAATTAACAAAAAAGGAAGAAAGATAAACTTTCCCCGTGGACATAAGATTCCTTAAAATCTAAACCACGTAAATCTCGTGTCCTTGACTATTTTCTGTCGTCCTATTTTTAGCCAACCGTTGTGTTTTTTACTTGTGCCTGAACAATATGTTAGATAGATTTGACTTTGACAAACAGTTAATGTGCAATTACTGGTTGTGTAAGCATTTATCAACACAATCACCACCTCACGGTAAGGTTAACACCAATTAACTCTACTAATTCAAACTTATCAGAGTAACTAACCACTCGATTATTCAAGACATAATTGGGATTTAAAGGACGAAAAGTTCCTCAACAAGTCATATGAAGAAGGAATGTCCTACTTTGGGGAAGTTGTTTTAAAAATGTGTTATGTATGATATTATCCTAATGTTTATATATGTGTGTGTATATATATATATATATCATAAGATACAGGAATACGTAAAATAGAGTTGTGTCCGGAATTTCGAGGATGAAATTCTATTAAGGAGAGATAACGTAATACCCTATGAAATTTAATTCGTACATTTTACTACCAATGGAAAAATGATTATTTTACAAATATTGGAATTAGGCTACGGGACTTATACCATTGCATAGATCCCATTTCTGGGTCAGAATGATATACTGATGTGTATAGATCGAAGTCTGTATGGAGTTACGTGGGTTTTTAGGATGTGGGTTTTTGAATTTTTTATATGGGTCTAGGCTTATTGGGTTGAAGCAATGTTCAAGAAGTTATAATATGATCTGAGAAGATGTTTGAATTCATTTTTTATTTTCTCACTTATGTTTCTGTAACTTCTTCTCCTTCTTCCTTAATCCCTCTGATCATAAATTTTCCCCAAATTCTAAATGAGACCCTAGGCAATTATATATCAATTTGACAAGCATTGCGTGGACTATAAGAAGTTATCCATAATTCATGAAATCGAGGAGTTTTAGGAGATAATAATTTTGGACAATGAAGGGTTGGAGGCAAATTAGAAGAATTCCAGCGCTTTGCAATGCAATTCGGAGAGTGGGAATCATTATCAGTGATATAATGATTGCAAAAAAGCAGTATACGTTGTATGATAACTATATGATTAATTCGATAATGAATTTGGGTAATATAGATTAGATATTCGATAATGAAATGATTACATAAATTAATAATGTTAATAATACCAAATTTGGATTAGGTTTGATTTAGGTTGTGATTTAAATGGAAAAAATATATAATAATTTGATTATAAGAATTAAGGAGTGATTATGAATACGATTATGATATGTGATGTTTGAAGGATTTAGATAGTGAAATATGATTTCTAAGAGAGGTATGAAAGCACTAAATAGTAAACTATGAAGTTAATAAGAATTGCAAAGAAAATGATCGAATTCTGGAAATGTTTATCCCGAATGCCTTGGTCATCAATCCATCGATGCGCGTAGACTGGCGCACCATTTTACTAGCCAAGTTGAACCTGGACTATGGCTAGAGCAATTTTCTATAGTCACTTAGCAGGTGCTGTGACATTTTGGTTTTGGAAAATTCCAATTTTACTTGTTAAGCGTTATCCGTTTGTGACAATTATTACACCAATTCTCCTCATCAAAACTATATCATTTTGGACATATGGAATTTGGTAAAGCCATCCAATACCACCCATATTAAACTCTACAATCTAAACATAAAGTCTTTGATTCAATAATAACAAATATAATTACTCGAAATACTTTAGACAGAGATTTTGACTTTGAGTTGACATCAATTGACAGTAATACTAACCTCATATAACCGAGGAGACAAATCCTCTCTTGAATAGTGTTTCATTTCAACGATTCCACTCGATCCGGCTATAGTCGTTTAATGGACGTTGTGCCATAATTTGATTATAATCAAAGTGGAGCTTCCACATTGAAGATCAACAATATTATCAAGTAAAGAGAACCATGTAGTTTTGTCACATCGATATTCTTTTGACCTAAGTTAAATTAACCAATAAAAAACTATCGAGTGAGTCATTCCTTAGTTATTTATCAGTACGTAACCCCTTGGCGCCCCTAACAATCATGAACAATACACTGCTCAACATTTAGAGAGCGTTAGGTACTCTATTCTCAACAATGCATAGATATCAATGGCGATACATCTTGACTAGGAATATTTAAAACGGAATATTTAATTTCATTATGAAATTTTTTATGGTTACAACAATTTGTAACTACCATAAAAACATGCCATTTACGAACTTTCTATTTAATATATTTTTAATTTAATTAATTAATTAATATAACTCATTATATCAAATATATAATAGAAAAAACGCTTTTTATTTTGAACAATATCAGTTATCGACTAAGATATATGTAAAAAATTACATAATTTCTCATAGGGAAATAATATTAGAATTTGGTTTAGGTTTGATTTAGGTTGTGATTTAAACGGAAATAGTATATAATGATTTGATTATAAGAATCAAGGAGTGAATATGAATATGATGATCATATGTGATATATGTAGGGTTAAGATAGTGAAATATGATGTCTAAGAGAGGGATGAAAGCACTAAACAGTAAAAGATGAAGTTAAGATGAATTGGGAAGAAAATGATCGAAATCTAGAAACGTTTATCCGAAATCGCCTTGGTCATCGGTGTACGGGTACATGTAGGCCGGTGCACCTTTTTACTAGCTAGGTTGAACTTGGACTAGGGATAGAGCAATTTTACTCTGTATGTACATGTGTTAGGATATTTAGTATGATGTTGAGTGATGAGATGAAAAGGCAGCTTGCTTCTTGGAATCTACAAGGAGAGGCGATGAACTAGTGAGAACTAGTTATAGTGAAGTTAATGAAAATGAAATCTCCTCTACTAATTATAAGGAAAGGTTCGAGGCAAATTTTTTATCTAGAGACGAAAAGGAAGTGATGCTTGAGAAGTTTATAAATCTCAAACAAGGAAATTTTATAAGTGATAGTCTACTTTTATTTACATTTATGGGAATAGTCTACGTTTAACTATATCCCAAGGTTAGTCACTGTTTAACCGACTCTTTTGTGTATAGTTGAGTTAGTCTTTGTTTAACTAACTCTCTCGTTTATAGCCGGGTTAGTCTGTTTTTAACTAACTCTATTTTGTTTTATTTATTATGTGTAGACGAGCTAGTCTGTGACTACTCGCGCTTTCGATACATCGATCCAAAATCTACGATGAATTTCAAACTCATATTGGTGGCAAGAAGTACAAAGTATAGGGTTTTATACTATTATAGAGACTAAAAGTAAATATATACGATCTAAGAAATACTAAACTTTCAGAACTCACAGCGGAAGGAACAAAATATAGATATTGAAAATAACCATCTCAGAAAATATCTTAAAATATTCTTCGAAAAAAAGTACGTAGTTAAATACAAAGTACATTGAAATACAAACCATAGTCTGATAACATGCCAAGTACTGAAAAGATCGACAGTCTAAATAAAAGAATAAGCAACTCCTGAGATGAGCTCGCCTCTCTGCATATTGAAATCAGGCCAATCACCTGCTGCCTTGTCCTCCCGTAGTGGGGAAAACAACGGAAAAGGGGTGGGTCAGACAAAAATCGAGTGAATGAGTACGTGTTTAATATATGGTGATTATGTGCAGTTGACTTTAATTCTACTTTATGTGACCTAGGAATCTCTGTTAGTGTCCATGTATACCTAGGGTCCTTCACTAAAGGGTTTTTACTTGATACACGCCTACACTAATAACTTATGCAAGCTCCTACAAGGATCAAACTACCGGTCGAACCTCAATAACTAACAATCGCCACCGCTACTAGAGCTACTCAACATAGGGTTACCCTATAACTTTCTCGTATGGGACTACATTTCATATTACGACTACGCATAACTATCTCACATAGGTTTCCCTACAATTTCCATATGGGAATAAATTTCTCACAATTATGACTACATGTACACCAAATACACATTGAGGGGGAACCCACAATGTCGACTTGCTGGTACGTCTCGTCGTTTGCATCGCTATCCACCTCCCAGTGGTAATTTACACCTCTTATTGCATGCGCCATGATCCATCAACAACACAATATCATGTTGCGTCAGTATCCATGCATACCAAGGAACTCTCGTTGTTCTGGGCACACACACTTCATGAGGCATCGTCAGTGCTGTGTGTCCACCGTAGAACCTCTTGTGAGTGTCATTTGTGATAGAATTGACCCCAGTCAAATAATGAACCCCCTTTGGGTAAAGAGCATTTACCCAACCGTGCAACCTCCTGGTGTTGTCTCATAGGGACTTAGCTTTCCAACTATTCCTAACATTCATATGTGTGTGTATATATATATTATAAACAATTAACTATAATTTAGAACCTTGGCCTTGGGTCGAGGTTTAATCTGCGTTTCAGAACACTTACCGATCGAGCGTTATACCCCACCGATAGACCGCTTGTTATCGACCGCTCAGGTTGAACGGTCGATCAGTAATTGTGTAAATTTTAGGGGTTTGATTGTTTTCGTTGTCTATTTAATTTGTGATTTAACTAGTATTTAACGCTAATCATTTTAACATCAGTAAAATCGTAGAAATCTCATATTTTTCAGGTTTAACAGTGTTTGTTCCAACTCCTAATCATTATGAATTTATAATAGTTAGTTTTACCTCTGTTTGATCCAATAATTAAATCACATAGCGAATTATAATGATTTCTGACTATTTTATAAAGAAGTTTAATTTAGATTATGAAACATCCCACATCCCTCAGTATTCCCAAAAAGGGCATACCAAAGGATGTGCTGCGTTATAGGTATAGCTGAAGCATCATAGGGAGTATGATTCACAAGACAAATAAGTAAAAGCAGCGGAAAACATTTAAATAATAACTTATCATTCAGAATTAAACTTCATCTAAAAATAAGTCATAAAAACATAACATGTCTCAAAAACACAAAATCTCTCATGTCTCATGAAAATACATATCAGTCTCACATAATCAGAGTACAAAAATAACAAGAATAATCCGTCTCACAAGTGCCAATCATCATAAGCCAAATGGAAAAGATAAAAAGCAGAAGAATACATCTGAAATGAGAAAATTTCGAAAATGAATCTCCAAGCAACCTGAATCAACTATCCTCAACTCTGCCGGCCTATTAGGGAAAAAGAAAAGATAGAGGAGAGGGCCAGACAATAAGTCCGGTGAGTGAAAGTAATTACTAGATTTCTAAGCAAGATAAAGATAATAGACTAAGCAATATTTCTAGAATGAAAGGAAGATGCAGAAAAGATAAAACTTGCATAAAATATTGTTTCTGATTCTGTTTGACTATTTGCTTTCATCGTTTGCACTTGTCCTACACTGTTGTGATTAGGCTGAAACCCTAATCCTATCTCAACTGCTAACTTGATTAGGCTAAAATCCTAAACCTACCCATTGATTGGCCTTTTCTTTCTCTGCTGTGCAACTGTGAACCAATCATGTTGGCCCCACAACAAAAGACACCTCATAGTGCTTAGGATGCAATAGCGAATTATTTACCTTAATCGATGCCGCACGTTCGGTCATCGCCGGTACACACTAACTGCCACCCCTTATTTGACCCTTTATTTACCATAATCAACATAAACATGGCCAGCCTCACCCATGTGTGAGACCATCAGTCCTCGAGCTGAAAGGGAATGTTGTCGGTACATGTCCTAACAAACAAATCTTCTAACTTTGCACCTCTTGCCCAAATCCTCTAATTTGAGCCTCTATCTATTGGCTACTTGTTTACCTTAATCAGCATAAGCATGTCCAGCCTCACCCATATGTGAGACCATTAGTCCTATACCTGAAAGGGAATGCTATCGGTATGGGCCACTACTGCTATATTTGCTTATTAACTTAATCCAAGATCTAAGTTTCAAAATAAGCCCCTTCTGTTATTTCTTTCATTCTAGTTTTAACCTACGTGTTATAACGGTTCTTACAACTGTTACTGTTCTATTTTCTCTTTTTAGTTATAACCACTTGTTATCATAATGCTTGTAAATATCTTAAATTTGCCTATTTCAGTCCATCTCCATTTTATTTCAGTTTTTCTCATTTTACATCTGATTTCTATAAATTTAGTGTTTTTCTATTTTAATACATATCTCTGAATTCTTCTCTTAATAAAATTTTATTCGCGTAAAAAAGGATTAAATCTCTATAAAAAGAAACTAACATTTACAGGCTAAATTCTAACTTAAACAGATGTAAATAACTGTAAATAATTGTAAATAACTGAATAAAATAGCTGAATAAAAATAGACTGAAAAGAACTTCTGAAATTTACATAAAAACTGACTGTATATAAACTTACATTAAATACTCTCTTAAAACTGTAGAAAAACTACAACTGTTGAGAATCCTATTATTTTAAATTGCTTGCAAATCTAAAATAATTACAAAACACTCACCTGTGATCCTTAACTCTAATCCTAGGCCTCCCTAAATCCACTTCAACGGTGTAAAATATTTTTACTAAAAGGATTTCCTCCCCATAAAAATTTTCTATTTAGGGTTCGGCCTCAGGCAATGAACCCAATTGGAGAAAATATGAATGAGAAAATATCTAGGCATAGGGTTCTATTTATAGTGTGGCTTAGAGATCTCAGGCCGTCGAGTTTGAAGATTTAATCTGGTGCAACCACATCATAGGCTCACTAGGAACCATTGGATGTAGCTACAAACCCATAGGATTTCACCAAAACAAATCAGATTTACCGTCTTTGGCTCACACTTGGACGAAAAATCGTCCAGGGAAGAATGCAGGTCGAACTGGCCTATAGGCGGGTCAATCTATTGGTCATCCCGACTTAGGTGTGGGTCGACCCGTAATGGGTCTGCCTTTTTTTTTTCTTTTTTCTTTTTAACTGTATATATAATTTTGATTTTCTTTGTTACTCTCTTAACTTCTCCATACTGACTCGGATTTCAACAAGTTATATATGGAAATTGCTCAGAAAATTACCACGGACCCAATGGTGCAACTCCCATGACTGAATTCTGACAATTTCCCAATCCTATTTTATTATTCAATTAATTTGTTAATTAATTATTATTACTCTAATTTTTCGGGTTGTTACATTCTCTCCTTCTTAAAGGATTTCGCTCTCGAAATCTCCAAGGAAAGAAGAATGAAATAAATATTTTCGTCCAAATTCTACAACCACATATTCAACCATCATCCATTACATCAATTGTCCTTAGGATTTTTAATGCAATTTATGATATATGCAATAGTGTAGTGTCGATGTCCCTAACTAATGCAAAAGATTAGACGGTCTACTGATTCAGTCGACCTCCTTTTTATGCGCTCATGTTCGTGCCATATATCCAAATGAATGCAAATTCCCTAATGACAACTAATAGTTCTATATGCATGCTACATCATCATCCAAATGCAACAATCATATGATAATCACCCATTCAGAGCAACTATGAAATAAAAATTCCAGTAACACACATCCATATGCTTTAGTGACCTAGTTAGGCCGATCTCTAAGAGATAATAGTGCATAATGTGTGTATTTGTGTCTATTAGCATCCACTAGCAAACACTTGCAACCATTTGAGTCCAACATACATAGCATGTTCTAGCAACGTGTTTTCATTCAGTCCTACCATCCATAGGTTAAATCCTAAGATCTACCCTCTTAAAGGATACTAAAGTAAAAAAAAAACCTATTCAAAACTAAAGAAGGAAATAGGAAATTCAAGACGTACAATCGAAGAGATGCAAATAAGAGATATGTATTTTCTCCTCATCCTCCCATGTAGCATCCTCAATACTATCTCCCCACTACACCTTAACCAAAGGTACTTCCTTATTTCTAAGCTTCTTGATATTATGTCCAACAATCTTGGTAGGAATGCGACAAACTGATGCTTCTCTCACCACTTCAACTTCCTCAAGTTGGATAGGTTCCACTACCTCTGCTGAATCATGTAAGCACTTTCTCAAGTGCGAAACATGAAAAACATTATGAACTCTCGTGAGCCTCTCCTATAGCTGTATCCAATACGCCATCTCCCCTACCCTTTCCATAATGGGAAATGGTCCTACGAATCTTGGAGCAAGTTTCCCACTTGATCCAAACCTCACTACCTTTCTTAGCGGAGACACCTTAATGAAAACCAAATCTCCTACCTCGAAATCAATATCCCATCTCCGCTTATCTGCCTAGGATTTCTATTTATCTTGGGCTGCCTTCATTTTTCTTCTAATCAAATCAATATTTTTCGAAGTCTCTTTAACCATGTCGGGACCAAGTAGCAATGTTTCTGTAGACTCCAACCAACACAAAGGCGACTTGCAAGGTCTTCCATATAGAGCTTCAAAAGGATCCATCCCAATGTTAGCCTAAAAACTACTGTTACATGCGAATTCCACTAAAGGAAAGTGTTTCTCTCAAGTCCCTCCAAAACCAAAAATGCACATTCTCAACAAATCCTCAAAAACTTTGTCAACTCTCTCCGTTTGGCCATCTGTTTGGGGGGTGATAGGCCGTACTCAATCTAAGCTGTTTCCTAAAGCCTTTTGCAAGCTCCTCCAAAACTTGATAGTAAAGAGAAGGCCTCAGTCGCTCACTATGCTAGAGGGAACTCCATGAAGTTGGACTATCTCATGAACGTATATGGATGCCAAATAAGGTGCTATCCTCTTACGCTTGACTGGAATGGAGCGGACGATCTTAGTCAAACGATCTACAATCACCCAAATATTGGTATTCTCCTTCCTTGATCGGGACAAACCATCTATGAAGTCCATCGAAACGCTATCCCACTTCCATTTGGGTACGTCCAATGGTTGAAGCAATCCGCCAGGCCTCTGCTGCTTTGCCATAACCCTTTGGCACACAAGACACCTAGCCACAAACTTTGCTACATCCTTCTTCATGCCACTCTAATAAAACACTCTCCTTTTGTCCCTATATCTTATCACCACCCAAATGAATAGTCATCCGGGAATGGTGTGCTTTTGCTAGAAATGAACTCATCAAATCACCAATGCGGGGGACACAAAACCTTCCATCTCTCCATAGCCACCCTTTACTATCGTTGGAATAGCGTTGGAGATGTCTAGAGACCTCTTCTATGCTAATCCTATCCAGAATATCCACAAGCTCTGAATCCTCTTGCTGCCTTGAGTCAATCTAATCTATGAGGGTAGGCTTTACCTCAAGTACTGCCAATAATCCAGGACTAATGTCTGTAAAGGGCTTAAAATCAAAGGTGCAAATAAACTCTAGGATTTTCCACTCCACGAACATTGGGCTAAGGATTGTTCTCATCCTTTTTAACGCAACCTCAACCAGCCCCTTTCTAGGGGTGTAAGCTATCTCAAAGTCATATGATGCCAGAAACTCTATCCAACGCTGCTGCCTCAAGTTTAAATCCTTTTGTGAGAAAAAGTACTTCAATGATTTATGTCAATGAAAAGCTTGAACCTCTCTCCTAGCAAATAATGTCTCCAAGACTTGAGCGTAAAAATAATAGTAGCCAGCTCTAAATCATAGGTGGGGTAGTTCTTCTCATGAGTTCTCAACTATCTACTCCCATAGCATACTACCCTCCCCTCCTACATTATTATTGCCCCAAGGAAAATCCCACAAGCCTCCATGTATACTATAAAAGGCTTAGCTCCATCGGGTAAAACTAACACTGGTGCACTAGTAAGGGTCCTCTTTAGCATCATGAAGAAATACTCACAATCCACGTCCCACACGAATGCTGCATTCTTTATAGTGAGGCGAGTAAGCGCTGCTGAAATCTTAGCAAAATCTCCGATAAACTTCCTATAATAACCAGCCAAACCTAGGAAGCTTCTAACTTCGGTAATGTTCTTGGGGGCCTTCCAATCCTGTACCGCTAATACCTTAACCGGATCCACAGCTAGACCCTCTCTTGAGACTACATGCCCCAAGAAACGCTCCTCCTCACGCCAAAAGTGACATTTCAAGAATTTTGCTTTCAACTGATGAACATGAAGTGTACGAAGAAACTCCTCAAGATGAATACCATGCTATTTCATACTCTTGGAAAACACCAGAATGTCGTCCAAAAACACTACAACAAACTTATTTAGGACATCTTGAAAAACACGACTCATCGGATCTACAAAATAGGCTGGGGGCATTGGTCATCCCATATGGCATAACCAACCACTCAAAGAATCCATCGGGTGTCCTAAATGGTGTCTTATCGGTGCTATCGTCAGCGACCCTAAGCTGATGAAATCCAGTGGCTAAGTCAAGCTTAGAAGATACTGAAGAGCCAATCAACTGATCGAAAAGATCGTCTATCCTAGGAAGTGGGTAACGATTAACTCTCTATTGTCTATACAAAGTCGAAGGGAACCATCCGCCTTTGTAGCGAAGATGACTGGCGCACCCCAATCAGATATGCTCCGCTTGATGAAGCCTTTCTCTAATAGCTCATCAATTTGCTTACTTATGTCCTTCCTCTCCCTAGGAGCCATTTGCCTCACCGGCAATGTCACTGGCTTAGCATTGTCATTCAGATAGATCCTAAAGTCGATCTCTCTTAGGATGTAGCCCCCTAACCTCCTCAAAAACGCCTGGGAAATCTTTGACAACTGAAACTGAATCTAACTCTCCTAGTGATGAATCAAGGGAATAAAGGAAGCTCAACATGAATGACCCCTACGAGTCGCAAGAAACCTCGAGAATCCATCCGCTACATGTCCCTAGCCTAACGACTCTCCTCTCGTAGTCCAATATTGCACCATAAGTGGATAACCGGTCCATCCCCAAAATCATCCCATATTCCAAAAATCCTAATATGCCTAGTATAAAAATTTTCAAACCCCTACAAATCATGGATAAATGTGCCGATCCTCCTATGGGGTTTGAAACCACTGTAGGGTTTACAACTAGAGAAATATCTAAGTGCAAACAATCAACCAAGGAACTAGAAATGACAGAATGCGATGCTCCAAAGTCAAAAAGAGTCCAAATAAGAAAATCCAAAATAGAGATCAAACCTTCTATAGAGACTTTCCTACCTCGGTCTGATCCACTACTAGAAGGTGCTGCATCCAAAGCCTGTACTTGCGCCGTGGGTGCGCCTGCTCTCTGCCTTGTCCTTTGAGGACAAGCTCTACTAAGGTGTCTAGGCTACCCATAGCTGTAACACCTTCCATTCATCATGTCATTCTTACAGTCCTTTGAGTAATGCCCAACCAATCCACAATTATGACATTTCTTGCCCTTCTTGACTATCCCTTTTGAGGTCCTCCTCCTTTCTTCTTGTCCTTATCCTTCTTATTCTTCCACCACTACTTATTAGAATATTATGATTTAGGAACGCCCTTAACTTCTTCCTCCTTAGCAACATCTGATATGAGGGCCATTTCCACAAGTGACTCATACGTCACTCCTATAGGTACATGTGTCAATGTTATCCCTTAGAGTGGTTGGTTCAAACCCTTAGCAAACTTGATGGCCTTCTTATGCGGTGTATTAACAAGCTCCAAGCCGAACCTCGATAACCCATTTAACTGATTTATATACTCTTTCACCAAAAGACTCCCCTGCTTCAGACTAATGAACTTCTCCAACTGCATGCTTTTTTCGGCTTGCGACAAGAACTTTCTCTCAAACATTTCCCAAAATCCAACCCAACCAATGTCTCTACCTTCCTTCTATACATTCTTCCAGTAGTAAGAAGCATCTCCCTTCGGCTGGCAAGATGCAAGCTGAACTCTCTATTGGTTCCCCAATCCTAACATCCTAAATATCCACTCTGTATTCCTCAACCATGTTCGTGCCTCTACGAAATCCTCTGTGCCAAAAAACGTCTTGCCTCCTAGATTAGTGAATTACATAGCTTAGAAAAATTGGCTGCTGTAGATGGATTAACAGGATCTCCACCCGCAAATGCTTCATTGGGAGCTTGCCCTTGCACCTCTGGTGCCGTAGCTTGGAGGTATCTACGAAACCAGCCAGGGACTTGGAAACCCTCTAGAAGATTTAGAGAATCCGCAATTCTATGCAAAGAAAAGAAAATTTAGGCTTGAAAGAATCGATAGAAGGTTGAACTAGAATTTGAGGGGATTTTTATAAAAACTCTCTTATGCTTGAAAACTATTTCTATAATAAGAGTTTTTTTCTGAAAAATACTTATAGTTTGATGATATGTTACCTTTAAAAAGTACTTTACTTTTAAAACAAGTTTTTAGGAATCCTGTAACCTTAGGCTCTGACACCAAATGAAACATCCCACACCCTTTAGTATTCCCAAAAAGGGCACACCAAAGAATATGGTACGTTATAGGTATAGCTAAAGCACCAAAGAGACTAAAATTTACAAGACAAATAAGTAAAAGTAGTGGAAAACATTTAAATAATAACATATCATTCAGAATTAATCTTCATCTCAAAATAAGTCATAAAAACACAACATGTCTCAAAAAATCAAAATCTCTCAGTCTTATGAAAATACATCTCAGCCTCATATAATCAGAGTAAAAGTAAGAATAATAATAATCCCTCTTACAAGTGCCAATCCATCATAAGCCAAATGGAAAAGATGAAAAGTAGAAGAATACATCTGAAACGAGGAAACTCCGAAAAAGAATCTCCAAGCAACCTGAATCAACTATCCTCAACTTTGTTGGCCTAATGGGGAAAAGGAAAGATAGAGGAATGGGTCAGACAATAAGTCGGATGAGTGGAAGTAATTACTAGCATTTCTAAGCAAGAAGAAGATAATAGACTAAGTAATAGTTCTAGCATGAAAGAAAGATATAGAAAGGATAAAATAGCATAAAATACTGTTTTTGATTCTGTTTGACAATTTGCTTTGATTGTTTGCACTTGTCTTAAACTGCTATGATTAGGCTGAAACCCTAATCCTATATCACTTGCTAACTTGATTAGGATGAAATCCTAATCCTACCAATTGATCGGCCTTTTCAATCTCTGTTGTGCTATCGTGAATCAATCTTATTTGGCCCACGACAAATGACACCTTTTAGTGCTTAAGATGCAGTAGTGAATTATTTACCCTAACCGATGTCGCACGCTCGGTCATTGTCGGTGCATACTAACTGTCGCCCCCTATTTGACCCTTTATTTACCTAAATCAACATAAGCCCAGCCTCACCCACGTGTGAGACCATCAATCCTTAACCTGAAAGGGAATGCTGCCGGTACTAGTCCTAACAAATAAATCTTCTAACTTTGCGCCCCTTTGCCCAAATCCCTAAATTTGAGCCTCTATCTATTGTCCACTTATTTACATTAATCAATATAAGCGTGTCCAGCCTCACCTATGTGTGAGCCCATTAGTCCTACACCTGTAAGGGAATGCTGCTGGTACGGGCCACTACTGCTATATTTGCTTATTAATTTAATCCAAGATCTAAGTTTTAAAATAAGCCCCTTCTGTTATTTCTTTCTTTCTAATCATAACCTATGTGTTATAATGGTTCTTGCAACTGTTACTCTTCTATTATCTCTTTTTAGTTATAACCACTTATTATAATCATGCTTGTAAATATCTCAAATTTTCTTATTTCAGTCCATCTCCATTTTATTTCAGTTTTTTTCATTTTACATCTGATTTCTGTAAACTTAATGTTTTTCTATTTTAATCCATATTTGCAAATTCTTCTCTTAATAATATTTTATTTGTGTCAAAAAGGATTAAATCTCTATAAAAAGAAACTAACATTAAAGACTAAACTCTAACTTAAAACAGATATAAATAACTGAATAAAATAGCTGAATAAAAATAGACCGAAAAGAACTTCTGAAATTTACTTAAAAACCGACTGTAAATAAACTTACATCAAAACCTATTTAAAATTGTAGAAAAACTACAACTATTGAGAACCCGATTATTTTAAATTGCTTGCAAATCTAAAATCATTACAAAACACTCACCTATGGTCCTTAGCTCTAATCATAGGTCATCCTAAGTCCACTTCTAGGGTGTAAATTATTTTTATTAAAAATATTTCCTCCCCAGAATTTTTTTTCTATTTAGGATTCAGCATCAAGCAATGAACCCAATTGGGAGAAAATCTGAACGAAAAAAATAGCTAGGCCTATGGTTCTATTTATAGTGTGGCTTAGGGATCTCATGCCATCGGATTTGAAGATTTAATCTGGTGCAACCACTTCATGGGCTCACTAGGAACCATCAGATGCAGCTATGAACGCACAGGATTTCACCAAAAATCAGATTTACAGTCTTTGGCTCGCATCTTGATGAAAAATCGTCCAGGAAGAATGCGGGTTGACCTGGCCTATAGGTGGGTCAATCTATTGGTCGACCTGACTCAAGCGCGGGTCGACCCATAACGGGTCTGTCTTTTTTTCTTTTTACTTTTTTCTTTTTCCAGTTTAATTATACATATAATTTGGGTTTTCTTTGTTTCTCTCTTAGCTTCTCCATACTGACTTGGATTTCAACAAGTTATATATGAAAATTGCTCAGAAAATTACGACGGACCCAATAGTGCAACTCTTGTGGCTTAGTTTTGACAATTTCCTAACCCTATTTTGTTACTCAATTATTTTGTTAATTAATTATTATTACTCTAATTTTTCGGGTTGTTATAGGTTAAATCCTATTTAATAGGTTTTTAATTTATCACCACATTCTTAAATATAAACAATTATAATATACAATTTAGTTACCAACATTGTAGATCAAATAGTGTAAACTAAAATTAGCTGCAATTAATCAATATATTGAAAAGCTTTCCACTCACCTCACATCCATCCTCTATCCCTATTCTTCGTTTGGTATTCGATATTCGGCAGCTTGCCGCTTTCATGATCTGATCTCGTAGTATTCCTTTTTATATATATATATATATTTTATTTTTGAACCATTTTATAAGTGGAGGAGTAGAGTTTTTTTGCAGAGTTTCACTATAGTGATAATTTTATAATGAATCAAGGTTTAAGTTAGGTGTATATTTATTGGGGTTTTATGTTAATATGGAGCATTGATTATTCCTGGCAAAATATTTGCCTTCCTATGCGCTCATCATTTACTTTGGGTGCAAATTCAATCATGATCATTCACTGCCTTAGAATTTTAACGATTTTCAACGTCAACCGGCTAGCCACTAATAGGGACCGGTTGACCTCTACCTATCGACCGATGAAACCTAAAGGTCGATCGCTTGAGTTGTTTAATTAGGGAAAATTTTATGTTTATTTAATTTTCAATTTGTAAAACATTCGTAACTTCTCTGTACTAACTTCGATTTTAAAATGTTGTATATGTAAAATCGTCTAGAAAATCGATACGAACTAATGGTGCAAATTTGTGGTCAAATTCAGATGTTTGTGAAAATTTTATTTTCTCTCTTGTTATATTTAATTTAATTACTTTATTAAATTTTCCTCTTAAATTTTTGGGGTGCTACATTTCCTCCTTAAAAGGATTTCATCCCCAATATCTCAATGGACAGAAAAATGTAACTTGTACGTGCAACAATAAATAGCTAAAACCATTTATTCATCCATCATCCAAGGGAAATTATTGTCCTTAATAAATTTTTTAATGCGGTATATGTATATGGAATGGTGAAATGCACGTGAACCTATACTAATGCAAGGAGTAGGCATTCTCCTGATGTGGTCAACCTCCTATCATGCAAGTGTCCATGCCATGTATCCAATATGTATGCAACATCTTAAGTAAATGTACTTGCAATTCTACATATATGTGCAACCATTCAATTCATATCAACATCCATATGCACAATACTCAACATGATAAAACTAATAATCAAGGGACGATGTGAGTGTGTATGTACTATCCAAAGGATATATTTTCCTAGGTGCATAAAAGAAATAATCTAAATAATACATCCACTAACATCCATCATGCATAACATTTCCTAATGACTCATTTGCAACCATTCCTACCATCCAATGGTCTCCACCTAAAGGGGTATACTTAGCTAAGTTCTAATGTATAAATAACATATACTTATTAGATTTAAATCAGAAACGTCCTACAAAAGATTTATCGGTAGGCATCTCAGATCTTCTCATCAGGCTCCCATATGCTCTCCATTGGGTCGTCTCTCCATTGGAACTTAACAAGTTTGATTTCTTTGTTGCGAAGTCGCTTTGTACCATGCTCAAGAATAAAAGTGGGTGCACGGTGAATAAGTGACTCCCTCTCAACCTTCACTTCCTCAAGTTGACTAAACTTGACTACGATAGCTGAATCTTGCAAGCACTTTCGTAAGTCCGACACATGGGAAGCATCATATACTCCCACCAACTTCCAAAGAAGATCCACTCTATATACCAACTTCCCTATCCTACCAGCAATCGGGAAAGATCCTAAAAACCTCAGTGCTAGCTTCCCTGAACTACCAAATCTCATAACATGCCCAAGCGGCGAGATCTTCACAAATACCAACATGTCACCCACTGCGAACTCTAATTCTGTACGTCTCCTGTCAGCATAAGATTTCTGCCTATCCTGCATGGTTTTTTTTCTTCTACGTATCAAGTCTACTTTCTCCGACATCTCCCTCACCTTGTCCGGCCCAAGAATAATCCTATCTGTAATGTCCAACTAACATAATAGAGATCGACAGGGTCTATCGTTCAGTTCCTCAAATGGTGCCATCCTAACGTTCGCCTAATATATGTTATTATAGGTAAATTCCACCAAGGACAAATGATCCTCCCAAGAAACATCAAAATCCAAGATGCACATCCAAAGTAAGTCTTCCAATAACCGATTCACTCTCTCCATCTGTTCGTCCGTCTACGGGTGATAAGCGGTGCTCAAGCTCAACTCGATGCCTAAAGCCTCATGTAGACTCCTCCAAAACTCACTAGTGAAAAGCAGGTCTTGATCACTAATGATGTTAATAGCAACTCCATGTAACCTAATGACCTCTCTCACATCTAGAGTCGCCAAAGAACTCATCGTCCTCATACTCCTATTCGAAACAAAATAAGCGCATTTGGTTAATCAATTTGACTATGACCTGAATATTCTCATCCCCTCTCCTACTCCTCCATAAACCACCAACGAAATCCATAGAAATACTCTCCCATTTCCATTGAGGAATATCCAAAGACTGCAACAACCCTCTTGGCTTCTTTTGCCTTGCCTTTACCCTCTGGCAAGTCATACATCGAGCCACATACTCCGCTACATGCTTCTTTATTCCAAGCCAATAGAAACCTCTCTTTATGTCATGGTGCATTTTGTCTCCTTTGAGATGAATGATCATCCTAGAACGATGAGACTCATTTAGTACTGTGTCTATAAAATCCATGCTGAGATGTACATATAACCTATCGTCCCTTAGTAACGACCCCTTCGAGTCAATGGCATAACGCCTCAAATGACTCGATTGCTCTCCTCTAGCAAGCTTCTCAAAATGTCTACTAGCTCCTTATCTTGCTTGTGACTAGTTCCAATACATTCTATAAGTGTAGTCTACACATCCAACGATGCTAACAATCCCAAGTAATGCTTGATGATGGTCGGAAATCAAATGTAGAAATGAATTTCAAATGCATCCACTTAAGACTAAAGGACTTAGTACCGCATGCTGTCTACTCAAGGCATCGGCCAGTACATTGCCCTTGCCCAAATTATTAAGATATCGAAATCATATGAAGCTAAAAACTCCATCCACCCTTGTTGCCTTAAATTCAAGTCCATCTGGAAGAACAAATACGTCAAAGACTTATGGTTCGTAATCATCTCAAACCACTCTCCTAAAAGATAATGTCTCCATGACTTGAGCGCAAAGACAATGACCGCTAACTCAAGACCAAGGGTATGGTTGTTTCTCTCATGGATCTTCAACCATCGACTAGCGTTGCCCACCACCCTTCCTTCTTGCATAAAGACCATGCCCAACCCCATACCACAAGCATCAGTATATACTGTGAATGTATTCATACCATCAGGCAATGTCAAAATAGTTGCACTAGTCAAACCCACCTTTAGCTTAATTAAAGCACCCTCACACTTCATGTCCAATGAGAAAACTAATTTCTTCTTGGTGAGGTGGGTCGGAGGGGTATAGATCTTCACAAAGTCCTTAACAAACTTACAATAGTAGCCTGCTAAACCAAGGAAATCCTCACTCCTGGCTTCTTTGGCACATGCCAAACCTAAATTACATCAATTTTACAAGGATTGATTACTAGCCCACTTTCTGAGAAAACGTGTCCCAAAAAGCATATATCCTCTTGCCAAAAGTGGCACTTCGAAAACTTTGCCTTCATCTTGTGCTCATGAAGTGTATTGAGCATTTCTTCTAAATACAATTCGTGCTCCTCTTCATTCCTTGAATAGACCGGAATGTTGTCCACAATTACTACGATGAACTTATTAAGCAACCCTCTAAAAAATCGGCTCATCAAATCTACTAAGTAAGTAAGTGCATTGATCAGTCCGAAGGGTATGACTAACCACTCATATAGTCCATTGGGTGTACAGAACGGGGTATTTTGGGTACTATCCCCAACTACACGTAACTGGTGGAATTCAGTATCCAAATCAAGATGTGAGAACACCTTCGCTCCAACCAATTACGTAGTGGATACTGATCCTTCTTCGTCAGTTTATTCAAATCCTTATAGTCGATGCAAAGCCTAAAAGAACCATCTGCCTTAGTGGCAAAGACAACTTGTGCTCCCTACACTGAAATGCTCCTCTTAATGAAGCCCTTCCTTAACGGCTCATTTACTTTCTTATTCAACCTGGATCTCTCCTTTGGAGCCATATGCCTTAAGGGTAAGGCAACATGTTTGGCATTCTCTATAAGACAAATTCGAAACTCGATCTCTCACTGGGGTGGAAGATCGAAAATCTCGAAAAAGTCATCTGGGTAATCTCTAACTACATGCACTGAATCTAACTTGTTATACGAAAGGTCTAATGAATATAGGTAGATCAACATAGTTGATCCTCGGGGATTGCAATAAATCTCCATGCTACATCCATTACACGTATTCAACCTAACAATCTGCCTATCACAAACTAGGATAATCCTATACGTAGTGATCCAATCCAAGCCCGATATCAACCCAAACTTAGAAAGTACTAAGATAAAAGCATCGCAATCGAACTCGACCCCCAATATGAATAATTTCAAACCTTGACATACCATAGACAAATAAGCTGATCCTCCTACAGATTTGACACAACTATAAGGTCCGTAACTATGCTAGTGTCTAAGTGTAATTCATCTACAAGTCTACTCGAAATAAAAGGGTGTGATGTCCTCGTGTCAAATGAAGTGCGAATAGATAAACCAGATAGACTTAACACACCTTTAATCATGACCTTTTCCCCTCATTTGCAACTGATGTACTCGAGATTGGTACTACGTCCAATGCATAAGTTGGGACCACCTGGGTAAAGGTCTTTCGAGGTGTTGAACATTTCCGCTTTATGTTCCCGAACTGATTGCAATTATAACACTTGACCTTTGAACCATCTGTCTTACACTCATTCATAAAATGTCCCTTCTTGCCACACCTTATGCAATGCATATCCTGCTTCTTGATCTTTCCCTTGGGTTGAAATCCTCCCTTGACCTGATTCTGCTGCTGCACCTTTCCTCTACCCTTCTTGGGTTCTTCCTTTGCTTCCCCCTTGGAGATGGTATTTAGCAAGGCCATCTCCATCAAACCCACATATATAGCGCCCGTGGGGATATGACATAGAGATAAACCTTAAAGGGGTTAGTCCAGCCATTTAGCAAACTTTAAAGCCTTTTTATATGGAGTATTGATCATCTCCATCCCAAACCTAGCCAACTCATTGAATTGATTAACATACTCCTTTACTGACATGTCTTCTTGCTTCAGATGAATAAACTTCTCTAACTACTCTCCCTCTTCAGCTCTTGTAAGAAACTTCCTCCCAAAATGTTTCTAAATCTCCCCCCAAGTGATCTCCCATCCATCAATCTCAGCCTTAACTATATCTTACCAACTCAGGGACTCCCATTGTAAATGCCAAGTAGCTAGCTACCTCCTTACCTCATCAGCAATACCCATCAATGCAAAAATCCTCTCACAAGTATGAATCTGTTATCCCGCTTTTTGGCAAAGCCGCGATACCAAAAGAGCGATTGAAAAGGAAGGACGGTTCGCCTCAGAGGTTGATCGTATTTTCCTTCGCCATGGATATCACTGAATTTTATCCGAGTCCAGAATGAGCTACAATTGATGGGACATTGCAAGAGAGGCCACAGGAGTCAGCATTTCAAATTTCAAGTCGATCCGAGTTCGTATGCTCAAGTTATGATCGAGGCAACTTGGAGGGAACACACTGATTTCGAACCCATGATGATGGTTGTCTTCGAATCCATCGTCACGCCCCAGTTCGAAACCATCACTTCGAACCCATCAAGTTCGAAACCATCACCTTCGAAACCCTCGGGATGCCTCGACCTCGAACCCGTCAGAGAGTAGCTGGTTCGAACCCATACTCGGCTGCCTCAGTTCGAAACCATCGGACATGCATGCTTCGAACCCATACATAAGCTTCGTTCGAACCCATCCCTGAAGTCGTGTTCGAACCCATCATAGAGCCATGCTTCGAACCCACCACAAAGGCCTTCTTCGAACCCATCCCGTGTTGCCTTGTTCGAACCCACTGGGTAACCCACGTGTCTTCCATCGGTTCGAAATCACCGAGATACACGGAGTCGAAGCGGTCAACACGGAGCGAAGTCCGGATCGGTTCGAAACTTGCGCTCCACGTCACCACGAAGTCGCGTGCCATGATGGATTCGAAACCATCGTTTCGAAACCATGGGTTCGAACCAAACAGCCGTGCCGTGAATCCTATTTCGAACCCATCATATCTCCCAATCTACTGATCCAAATGTCATGAAATTTTCACAGATGCTAGCATACATGTTGAAGAATGTCCTCGCCAAATTTCACCTCGATTGGATGAATTCTTGATCGGTTCGAATGGAGTTCGAACCGATGCCAAAGTGGGCCCAAACTTCCCGAGACCGTACGTGTGGGCCCCCTCACGTGCCAGAAGTGGTCTCCCGAGTTTTCAGCGAGATACCAGCAGCCTACACCTATAAATAGAGCCCCAGGGCCAACAGAAAAGGGATCTTCTGACTCTGAGACGCCGAGACTCTGCCGGATCAAGATCTCCATCATCCTACATCATAATTCTATTGTTGATTTCGAATTTCCAGTTTAACTTGCTGTGGATCGCTGTAACAACTTGTAATCATTGAAAGAGAATCAATAAAACATCAAAAAACTTCACAGTGGACGTAGGCAACACGCCGAACCACTATAAATCGCTTGTCCACGCATTTACTTTGCTGTTGATTGGAGTTTTTGTTAGATAATATCTGTTTTGAACTTGCATTCTTGACTATTATCTCTTCAACGACTCCCGAAGAGTGTTGTGCCCAATTTTGACACAAACACTTTGGTGCTTTCACCGAGAAAACCCAGATTTTCTCCTGCTCGTTGGATCTGTCATCGATACCGGATTGAATAAATCTAAGAGAGAGATCCAGATTGTTAAATCCAACTTCCTTCCCTTCTATTCAGATTTGCATAAAGTCTAGGAAAGGAACTCAACTGTAAAAATGGTTAGCACAAGAACCACCTCGAACGCCGTCAATCAAGAAGGACAGGATAGACAGAATCCTGCCCCTCTGACTCCACCTAATCAAGATGCCGCTGGGCACTCCGAACCGTCGGGTCCGGTTACCCGACAAGAATTGCAGTTGTTACTTCAAGAGCTGACCCAGAGTCGGCGACAACTAGAAGAACAGCTACGCGCCAACGCTGAGCTAATCAACCAGCTGGATCGCCAGAAACGAAAACGATCCACGAGAGATCGTGCTTATCGCTCTTCTAGCAAAAGTTCTTCATCTTCTGATTATCATAACCGACCTCCACGACCCCGGTTAGATGAGGGTCGTATGCCATCCACTGGAAACCAACCGATATTGACCGTTGGACAAATAAGAGTTGGTCCGTCAGCCAGCTTCCAAACCGGACCCTCCTCCCGAGGGGGTGCCATTCCTCACCACGCCACTGAATACCGCACCGCTAGCGTTGCGGCTGAACCAGGGGTCGACGCTCGAGATCAGTCGGACCCGGACCGTCGTCAAAGCGGTCATACTCCTGAACCGTACGTCCCAGAGGACTATGAGCCGAGAAGGCGAGATTTGAACCGTCAACGATATCCGGCTCAAATCCAAAGTATGGAACGTGACCATACTCCGACGCAAATGCCGGATCTATCAACTATGATACGACAGATGATTCGTGAGAGTCAGGGATTCACAAACGACGATTGGGGGGTTTCCCGAAGTCACACTCCCTTTACGGACGACATTCTTAATGCTGAACCCCCACGGCGATTCCGAATGCCCACTCTGCCCATGTATGAGGGAAACTCCGATCCCAATCAACATATTCTAAAATATGAATGGTCGATGACGGCTGCCAGAGCCGACGACGCTGTGAAATGTCGTAGTTTCCCCATATCCCTGGGGGGCATCGCCACCATGTGGTTCACCCGATTGCCTCCTCGATCCGTCTCCTCATTCGACCAGCTGGCCACAAAATTCGTTGAGCAATTCCGCATGCACGTCGCAAGGCCGAAAGATGTCAACACTCTATCTAGTGTCACGCAAGCTCCCGGAGAGACGCTCAGACACTACTTAGAAAGATTCCATACTGCATGTGCGGAGATTAGTAATCCAAATGATAACTCCATCCTTATGGCGTTAACCAAGGGGATCGACCCCGATTCTGAATTCGGCAATTGGCTAGCTGGAAAACCACCTGTGTCATTGGACCGTTTCCATGCCAAAGCAGCTCAATTCCTGAGACGGGAAGACGCGAAACAGTCTAGGAAGCAAACTGACGCAGGATCAAACGCGGGGGGAACCCAAAGCAATGTTGCAATAAAACAATCCGGTGAGAGCTCCGGAAAAGTTCAGTTGAACATTAAAAATAAACAAGCTCGGCGAAGAGAGAGCATGAATCAAATTAAAAAACAAGATCAAAATAGCGGTCCGCAACGCAAAAATCCGAAGTTCGACAGTTATACTCCTTTGAATACTTCATTGGAGGACTTGTATTTACAAACCCGTAGTACAATTCAATATGAAAAACCTGCTCCGAGACCGTCGTCAGAGAGACAAATCCAAACAGGAAAGTTTTGCAGGTTCCATGAAAGCTACGGGCACGATACGAACGAGTGTCGTCACTTACAGGACCTCGTTGAAAAACTGATCAGGGAGAGGAAGCTTGATCGATTTGTGCGGACACCGCAACCCAGGGAAGCAGGTCCATCAAATCAAAACAGTGAACCCGATCGACCGAGGCATGAGGACTCCAATGGTCCTCGCGGGAGATTGGTGATAAACGCCATCAGTGGCGGACCGACTTTCTCAGGAGCCTGGAACGACGAGGATCTTCGTCACTGTCACACATGACAAGCTCATTCAATCTATGAATATTTTGCAATTTCATTTACATTCTAAAATTTGATTTTGTAATAAGGCACTGACTTTGCCATATTTTCTCATTTCAGCAATAAAACATTATCTCTTCAAGCTAAAGCTGTGATTCATCGAATACAACATTCAACAATCACGACACACGAAGAGCTAAGTTCCATCGAACAATGGAATTTATTCAAATAGCGAGTGACTGCGTTACAACCGGCCACTCACTAAGTGAAACCCCAGCTCGGGGGCAAGTCAACACATCGAAGGCTGAACTGGACCAACACACGACAGTCCATTCCATAATTCGTTCCCGGAGTGCGAACGGACTCCAACTTCCCACAGCGTGAATTGGAGTATAAACATTTAACAATTCGTTCCCGGAGTGCGAACGGACTCCAAATTCCCAGAGCGCGAATTGGAGTATAAACACTTAACAATTCGTTCCCAGAGCGCGAACGGACTCCAACTTCCCACTGCGTGAATTGGAGTATAAACATTTAACAATTCGTTCCCGGAGTGCGAACGGACTCCAACTTCCCACTGCGTGAATTGGAGTATAAACATTTAACAATTCGTTTCCGGAGTGCGAACGGACTCCAACTTCCTACTGCGTGAATTGGAGTATAAACATTTAACAATTCGTTCCCGGAGTGCGAACGGACTCCAACTTCCCACAGCGTGAATTGGAGTATAAACATTCAATAATTCGTTCACGGAGTGCGAACGGAATCCAACTTCCCACAGCGTGAATTGGAGTATAAACATTCAATAATTCGTTCCCGGAGTGCGAACGGACTCCAACTTCCCACAGCGTGAATTGGAGTATAAACATTTAACAACTCGTTCCCGGAGTGCGAACGGACTCCAACTTCCCACAGCGTGAATTGGAGTATAAACATTTAACAACTCGTTCCCGGAGTGCGAACGGACTCCAACTTCCCGCAGCGTGAATTGGAGTATAAACATTTAACAACTCGTTCCCGGAGTGCGAACGGACTCCAACTTCCCACAGCGTGAATTGGAGTATAAACATTTAACAACTCGTTCCCGGAGTGCGAACGGACCCCAACTTCCCGCAGCGTGAATTGGAGTATAAACATTTAATAATTCGTTCCCGGAGTGCGAACGGACTCCAACTTCCCACAGCGTGAATTGGAGTATAAACATTCCATAATTCGTTCCCGGAGTGCGAACGGACTCCAACTTCCCGCAGCGTGAATTGGAGTATAAACATTTAATAATTCGTTCCCACTGCGCGAACCAACCCATCAATGCGGACTCCAAATCCCCAAAACATGAATTGGGGTATGAACATAAGTTACGGGTTCCCGGAGCGCGAACCGAAGCATCCGTGCAAACTCCATATTCCCGAAGTGCGAGTTGGAGTATAAATATCAATTCCGGGTTCCTGAAGTACGAGCCCAAACATACATGTTTCATCCAAGCTCCCGGCGTGTGAATTGGAGCACCAACACCAAGTCAAAGTTCCCATAGTGCGAACTAAAGCGTTAATACTAACTCCGAGTTAGTAGAGTGCAAGTTGGAATGTGAACACCATTCCCAAGTTCCCGGAGCGTGAACCATGTTACAAGTATCAATAACACTTGAACTCCTGGAATGCAAACCAGGTTATCGATCTCAAATTACTCTAAGTCCCCGGAAGGCGGACGTGTACTTAAGATTTGCAACAAGTGCAATCGACTGCCAAAAATATAAGTGTTGTTCCCCAAGACTGGGGGGCACGAAAGCTAAGTGTCAATCACTCACCGAAGTGATACAACGTCCGAAGTTCAACTCATTCATCAATCACAACTTGTGACCAAGGTTCTCAGGCGTGGCAAATGAAACGAGCTCTACTTAAACGGTAAAAACACCACAAGTACACCGGACCGAAAACAAGGCATTGCAAGTACTTAAGCACAAATAAAGCAAGAGTTGAAACAAAGAAACTAAAGTTTATTTCAACTAACTAAAAATGAGGGCTTACATATGAAAAAGTTTTCCCAAAAACAATCCCTACTAGCAGGGCCGAACCTGCATCTATACACGGCTTACTAACAAAAAACAAGAAACAAGTACCTATCTACCAAAACATCTACTTGTAAAGCCAGTCTATTTCTTCTTCCTTTTCGTCTTCCTTATTAGTGGTTCATCATTATCAGAATCACTAGCGACAGAAATTCTTTTTGAGTGCCTCCTCTTCGGCGGTGACTCTTCGGCTGGGGGCATGATATCGATATCCTCCTCAGAGCCCGAATCAACGGGGAGGCTTCCCGCCGGAGGAGTAGGGGGGACTGGATCTATGACGGAAGATGGGATAGTGCCACTCGACGACACTACCCTAGCAGACGCTGGACTATGCGCCGTCGTGCTGCCACCGGCGCTACCACTATGCCCCGCAGCTTCTATTTCAGCGCTGATTTCAGCCAAAATTTCCTCTTCTCGAGTCGCTTGGGCTTGGCTGGGGCATCCGCAGCTTGCATCGAAGAACTTGAGGTCGGCAGGGGATCACTAACGATGATAAACTGTAAGTCCGTAGAGAAACCGCCCTGCTCACCGAGCAGCTCGCTCACCATCTGTTCCTCGAGAGATAACCCGCTCCCCTGTGCCGCCTCGATCGACACCGCAGTTACAGCAATAGCCTCGGTAGCGATGGCCTTATCCCTTTGGCTTGATTCTTGAGCCGCGACTGTCGGCACAACCTCCGTCACTAGGCAAAAACAATAAGTTATCAGCGATTTATAGTGGTTCATCATTATCAGAATCACTAGCGACAGAAATTCTTTTTGAGTGCCTCCTCTTCGGCGGTGACTCTTCGGCTGGGGGCATGATATCGATATCCTCCTCAGAGCCCGAATCAACGGGGAGGCTTCCCGCCGGAGGAGTAGGGGGGACTGGATCTATGACGGAAGATGGGATAGTGCCACCCGACGACACTACCCTAGCAGACGCTGGACTATGCGCCGTCGTGCTGCCACCGGCGCTACCACTATGCCCCGCAGCTTCTATTTCAGCGCTGATTTCAGCCAAAATTTCCTCTTCTCGAGTCGCTTGGGCTTGGCTGGGGGCATCCGCAGCTTGCATCGAAGAACTTGAGGTCGGCAGGGGATCACTAACGATGATAAACTGTAAGTCCGTAGAGAAACCGCCCTGCTCACCGAGCAGCTCGCTCACCATCTGTTCCTCGAGAGATAACCCGCTCCCCTGTGCCGCCTCGATCGACATCGCAGTTACAGCAATAGCCTCGGTAGCGATGGCCTTATCCCTTTGGCTTGATTCTTGAGCCGCGACTGTCGGCACAACCTCCGTCACTAGGCAAAAACAATAAGTTATCAGTAATTTCTTCAAAACAAACTCTTTATTTAGAAAACACTTGAGATAATTTCAAAATACCTTCCCCAGTTTGACTCGCAGACGGCTGAACGACCTCGGAAGTGTGCTCATGGATAGGAGATAAGTGCGGCCGCTCCGGGTTGTAAGCAGGAACAGGTGGCAAGCTGACCGCAGACACAGGCACTGACAAAGGCGATGTGGTGACTTCAGTGACATCCGCATGGTGCTCAACACCCGATCCCTCTCCAACTTCCAGGGAACGACCACCCACCATCTCCTTCTCATGAGCAATGATAGCATCGTGAAGGACCTTCTTTTCATCCTCAGTTAATAGCCGGTTCTCAAGCTCGAATCGGTCAACCGATTCTCCCGGGTGCGCTTCCCCCTCTTCCTCGACCAATCGTTCCCAAGCACTGCGAAGGTGAACGGGATAATCTTGAAGCCAGGCTAAATTTCGGTGTTTTAACACGTTGGCGTTATAAGTTATAAGCAGATCTTCGATATCGGCCTCTAGCCTGGCCTCTGCTTGTTGAACTTTCTCCTCCACCTCTGTCTCGACCGCTTGAACTTTCGCCACCGCAGCATCCCTTTCGGTGCGAAGAATCACAGCTTGTTCACACGCCTCCTGAGCTGCGCTATTCGCATCATCCCTTTCCTTGGCGATTTCAGCAAATTTTGACTTAAGCTCGTTCAACTCCTTCAGGGCTGCGTCCCTCTCTGCAGTAACCAATGTGTTTCGATGACCCATGTCCTCAACCGTGGCGTAGTGTTCGCGTTTCATCCTATCCATGATTGCCTGGGCTTCATCGGCTTTTTTAGTGGCCTCTATTTCGGATTTACGGGATGATTCAGACTCAGTATTCAGCACTTGAATGATGCGATCTCTTTGTGCTAGCTCGGCTTGCAATTTTTCAATGGTGGCCGCTCGTTCGAAAGCCAAGGCCGATGCTTTTTCAGCTGCCTTATACCACACCTTATACTGTGCGTAGAAATCGTGCACATAATCAAGCGCCCACCGCTCGGCCTCCGGTGGAATTCTTTTCAAGTTCGGGGGAAAGACATAATTGTCAAAGCAGATATTCGGGAACTCTCTCTTCATCTGTGCAAGCCTAATCGCTCCTTCTCCCGTGATTTCGGTAGTAGGTTCCTCCGCAACTATCGGCGCCATCACCTCAGATCTAGAAGCTTGAGAAACCGACACATGTCGAGAAGAATCACGAGGGACGCGAACGGGAGGTTGTACGGGATCCCTGGAAGGAGGAGGGGTGCGCGATCGAGATCGACGCCTATGCCCCTTGTCCGAATCATATCTCTCATGACTAGAATATCCGGAACGTCCCTGGTCATAATACCCGGAGCGTCCTTGGTCATAGTCTCTATCCCCCTCTCGTCTACGCGAATCATAATAAGAAGACTTGCGGGCATGTCGAAGACTCCCTAGCATCGAACCTCGTTTAGACATAGTATCTGCAAAGCAAAGTAAAATCGAATTAGTCACTCTTCGAATCAGGTAGTTTACAATCAAAGGTTATGCAGTGTCGTGAAGTGTGTGTGAATATGCATTCCCCCCGACCAACCAGAAATGTCGACCTCGCTAGTAATAAGAGGCTCGCTCAATTCTAGATTACGATGGAACTCCTCCAACTCGGCATCATGTTGAAAAGACACATCTTCCGGGATTGGAAGGTCGGCAAGCCCTTCGTAGAGACTTTCAGTACGTGGAGGAGACATCTCAGAGATTCTAACTCCGGAAGAGGACCGGGCAGTGACAACCGATTTCCGTCTTCCCCACTTAGTTGACTTAACCATGGCAGCCTTGCCTTTTCTCTGCTCCGCGACATCCGAAGCTACATCCGTAGGCTCGATCAGCGGCTCATCGTCAGTATGAGTTCTTTCAGAGTCAGCCTCCTCGGCTATGGCAACTTCGGGCTTCTTATGTTTGACTCGTTTCTTAGGAACGATCCTTTGTGCCACCTCAAACCTTATACTCTGTCCTCGTTCAATCAGCCCAAAGGTCCGGAGATTCCTATCGGTCAAAAGCAACTCGATGTCCCTATCTTCGCTCGGGACTTCTCGAAGTACTCGCACCATCTCCTTAAACTCTTCACCTTCGGGTCGCGGGATCGCTGCTGTAAAAAGAAAAAATTAATATAAGTTCCACTTCGGCAGCAATTGTCGTAGTAACTATTTAAGAACTCGGTTATACTCACGTCTGAATAACCATCGTCGGGCAAATCCTGGAGGACATCTGACATAAAACCATTCTGTCCTATAGTAACTCAGCCTTGTCCAGGATCCGGTGACCACTTGACAATTTCTCACCGCCTCCAGAAATGTGAAAGAAGGATAATCACCACGAGTTTTGAAGTTGAACAAGTATCTAATTTCGATTGGAAGCGGCGGTCGATGGAGACATTCCATAAATGCAATGAACAAGCTATTGATCGACGCATATCCGTTCGGATGCAGCTGAGATGGGGCGATCCTCAAAAACGACAATACTTCTCTTATATACTCGTTGAACGGGGGAAGTGTCCCGGCCGCACACGCGTGGCGATTAAATGCTGTATACCCTTCTGGCGGATTATGTGGTCTATCATTCGGCCCCGGCAGTAACACATCGTCCAGTGACAAGCCGTGCCTCAAACAAATTCTTCCCAACATGTCTTCAGAGATATTCGATGGAACGGAATCTGATGGATTGGCAATGAACGACGCATCAGGAAGTTCGTCCGGAGCCGGACCGATGATCTCAGGATCTATATCCGGAACTTCTAGCCTCGGAGGGGCTGTACCTTGAATCTCCTGCTGCTGTGAACTTGAAGATTCCCTAACTAGCTAACTCAGGAGAAACCATCGTTAGACGACAAAGAACCCGTGTGTTCCCCAGTGTAAAGTGTATGAATGTGTGTGGTACCGTGCCATGCATTACTTGAACAAATGTTGCAGAGTTAAAGTGGACATTCAAACGACAAAGCTACGAAGTTCAACAATAATGACCGTCATCGCTGACCGTCATCACTAAATCGTTTATATGATGGAAGTCAGTTCGAATATAAGTTGTTATAGTTCCATCGACGAGCTTCAAAAGGCAATCAAATACGCAGTTCAACATCCAAGTCCAAATATGCAGGAATGAAGCTCGTCGGAGTTGTGCTTGAAAAATTTCAAATTTTGGAATCCATCATATAGGGTTCGAAACCATCACAGAGGCTTCGTTCGAACCCAACCGAACACCTCTTCCTTCGAACCCATCCAAACTTCGTTCGAACCCATGCGTTCGAAACCATCATGACAGTGCTTTGAACCCATGCGTTCGAACCCATCCTGACATCGTTTCGAAACCATGCATTCAGGCGCGCTTTGAAACGATGGCCAAATGACAAATTCGAACCGATACAGAAACCCTTAACTTGACATCGGTCGCGTTCGAAACGATCCACTTCGAATCGATACGAGGTTGTAGACTTCGAAGCGATAGCCTATGGGTTCGAATCCATCGATTCGAAAGGATCCCTCGAATCCCCCAATCGTTGCGAACTACGCATCCCAACAAGGACATTCCAAGGATCGATTCAAAATCCAATGGAAACACACCACCGTCATCACTTCGAACTCGAGCCCACACATCGATTCGAATCCCTCCCAAACCAGATCTGGTTTTGCCAATCTCGAAGCTATGCAATCGATGAAGAGAAATGGGTTCAAAATAACTTCGTCGCTTGAATCCGAAGCTAATTACCTAGTTTAAGCAGTGGATTCGAGAGATTTAAGTCTTAAATCTTAATGGATTCGAAAACACGACGCAGTTTTTTCTCCTTAGAAGCTTCGAAGCGATGAAGAGCGCAGTGAAAAAGTAAAAAGTGAAAAAGTGGCAGGTCCACTGCTATTTATATGGAGGGTTGATGATGACCGGGACGATTCGAGTTCCGGTGAAGTTGACCGATTGCAACAGGTCAGGATGCAGAGTCGTTTCGAAACCAATCTTCGAACCCATACGCTTGAGGCTCCATCGTGTGAAGCACACGGACCACTGCCGTGAACAATGGTTTCGTACCCATCCAAATCATCGATTCGAAGATCATTTTCGAAACCACAGAAACGAACTACTAATTCGAAACCATCCTTTCACATCGGTTCGAATGACAATTTCGAACCCATCACCACACAAGTATACTCCATACTTTCAGACCGTTTCGAATGTCAGTTTCGAACCCATCAATGCTCCAATGCATCGATTCGAAATCTCATATTCACACAACCCATCATTGCACGGGCATACCGCGTCCATACAAACATGAATTTCGAACCCATCAACGCTCAAGTGCATCGGTTCGAAACATTACACTTGCGCAATACAAATTCTATTTCTTCAACCTTCAATATCGGTTCAGGAGAGGATCGATACGGAGGAAATTTCCACAACAACCGCCAAGCGTTGTCTCAATTCAAATTTCAAGATCGGTTCAGGAGAGAATCGATACGAAATTCTGCAGCAAACCAAACTGACAACGACTCGTGGACGCACGACGTTAACAAGGTCCAAATTAACATATGTGCATACATGTCGGACTAACATTCGATTTTGAATATTCACAGGGATCAAACACTATTCCCGTTACAAATGCGACAGCCAACGGCTAAGCACTATTATACAGCACTCAATCATATCAACGCAAGGTTACGGCAATACAGCATACGAGTTTCAACAAAAGAGAGAGCAATGATTGTTCAGATAGAAATGGCAGCTATTCAAAGCACGTCATGTTCCCACAAGACGTACTTTGGGGAGAAAAATGTTATCCCGCTTTTTGGCAAAGCCGCGATACCAAAAGAGCGATTGAAAAGGAAGGACGGTTCGCCTCAGAGGTTGATCGTATTTTCCTTCGCCATGGATATCACTGAATTTTATCCGAGTCCAGAATGAGCTACAATTGATGGGACACTGCAAGAAAGGCCACAGGAGTCAGCATTTCAAATTTCAAGTCGATCCGAGTTCGTATGCTCAAGTTATGATCGAGGCAACTTGGAGGGAACACACTGATTTCGAACCCATGATGATGGTTGTCTTCGAATCCATCGTCACGCCCCAGTTCGAAACCATCACTTCGAACCCATCAAGTTCGAAACCATCACCTTCGAAACCCTCAGGATGCCTCGACCTCGAACCCGTCAGAGAGTAGCTGGTTCGAACCCATACTCGGCTGCCTCAGTTCGAAACCATCGGACATGCATGCTTCGAACCCATACATAAGCTTCGTTCGAACCCATCCCTGAAGTCGTGTTCGAACCCATCATAGAGCCATGCTTCGAACCCACCACAAAGGCCTTCTTCGAACCCATCCTGTGTTGCCTTGTTCGAACCCACTGGGTAACCCACGTGTCTTCCATCGGTTCGAAATCACCGAGATACACGGAGTCGAAGCGGTCAACACGGAGCGAAGTCCGGATCGGTTCGAAACTTGCGCTCCACATCACCACGAAGTCGCGTGCCATGATGGATTCGAAACCATCGTTTCGAAACCATGGGTTCGAACCAAACAGCCGTGCCGTGAATCCTATTTCGAACCCATCATATCTCCCAATCTACTGATCCAAATGTCATGAAATTTTCACAGATGCTAGCATACATGTTGAAGAATGTCCTCGCCAAATTTCACCTCGATTGGATGAATTCTTGATCGGTTCGAATGGAGTTCGAACCGATGCCAAAGTGGGCCCAAACTTCCCGAGACCGTACGTGTGGGCCCCCTCACGTGCCAGAAGTGGTCTCCCGAGTTTTCAGCGAGATACCAGCAGCCTACACCTATAAATAGAGCCCCAGGGCCAACAGAAAAGGGATCTTCTGACTCTGAGACGCCGAGACTCTGCCGGATCAAGATCTCCATCATCCTACATCATAATTCTATTGTTGATTTCGAATTTCCAGTTGTAACTTGCTGTGGATCGCTGTAACAACTTGTAATCATTGAAAGAGAATCAATAAAACATCAAAAAACTTCACAGTGGACGTAGGCAACACGCCGAACCACTATAAATCGCTTGTCCACGCATTTACTTTGCTGTTGATTGGAGTTTTTGTTAGATAATATCTGTTTTGAACTTGCATTCTTGACTATTATCTCTTCAACGACTCCCGAAGAGTGTTGTGCCCAATTTTGACACAAACAGAATCCATATCCTCAAATCTACATATGACTCAGTCCCCACATACATCTTTCCTCCAAGGCTCGTGAAATCCTTACATAATTTAGAAAAATCTACGACAACTGGGTGGGCAGGAACTGAACCTGTCGCTCTCCCCATGGGTCCTCTAGTGGAATTAAGCTCGGCTTGTGCCCTCACCTGAAGATATCGATGGAACTAAATCGGGACGTTCACATCTGGAATCTCGGCTGTGTCGCTTATGCCTGAACTATAGGATCACTCATCTTATCTATGTAGTTAAAGCCCCATGAAATCCCCTCTATAGTGCATTATGCTCTCTAACCGCTATGCTATTTTAATTTATTGCTATTAAATAGTCGTTCCGCTTTAAGCCCAGCTACACCCACTAGATCAAGGAATTTCAGCCCCGCTTTAACAACATTAACATACAAAGGTTGATTAGAATAGTTTTCTTTTAAAAAAATCAACAAAAATAGGGTAAAGATATAATTTTAAGCCATAAGTGCTAAAGTTAAGTTAGCAATCTATTGTAGTCACCGAATCTAATCTGGATAGATCATGATAATTTTTGGTTTTGCTATATAAGATTAAAAAATATTTCTTTTTCCTACACAAGTGATGTGAGAATGAGAATAAACTAATTTTAAATATTTGCTTTTATGTCTAATGAAGCTTTTTTGCACCTCCATTATTTTCTGACATATCCCCACTTTATCTCCACAACAACGTTTTGCACCTCCATTACTATCGCTAAGTGGTTTAACTGTACAACATCTTATACCTGTGAATTTTAGGAATTTAGTGGCAACTTTCCACAGATAGCATATGTAAGAATAAAGGCGATGATATTTATGTTGTATTTATGTAGTAAAATTTTTGAAAAGTTTATACATATATATAATTTAAAAATCCATTTTGAAAACTTTCTGGAAAACATTTTGGAAAACCACTTTTTTTAAAAACCTTTCAAGTACATTCACTCAATACACCCCCATCTCTAAGGAATTTTGAACCTAGGCTCTAATACCAAATTTGACAACCCGTAGCTCTCGACACACTAATCCAAAACCTATAATGACTTTTAAACTCACATCGACGCCAAGAAAAACGAGTTATCGGAATTTTATAATATTACATAGAGTATGAATAAATAGATATGTCCTATAATGTACTACACTTTTAGAACTCACAACGGAAAGGAATAAAATATAAACAAGAAAATAACCATCTTAGAAAATATCTCAAAACACAGTCTCAGAAAAACAAAATGTTCAAATACAGAGCACACAGAAATACAACCCATAGTCCGATAAAATTCTAAGTATCTATAAGGTAGACAATTACATGGAGAGCAAATAAAAGGATAAGCAACTCCTATAATGAGCTTGCCTCTCCACGTACTAAAATTGTGCCAATCACGTGCTACCTTGTCCTTCTGTAGTGGGGAAAGGAAAGGAAAAGGGGTGGTCAGACAAAAGTCTGGTGAATGAGTACATGTTTGATATATGGTGATCATGTGTAGTTGACTTTAATTCCACTCCGTGTGACCTAGGGTGCTCTACTAGTGTCCATGTATACCTAGGGCCCTTCACTTAAGGGTTTTTGCTTGATACGCACCTACACTAATAACTTGTGCATGCTCCTACAAGGATCGAACTACGGGTCGAACCTCATTAACAAATGACCAGCCACTACTACCCGAGCTACTCAATATAGGGTCACCCTAAAACTTTCCCATATGGGACTACATCTCACATTACGGCTATGCGTAACTTTCTCGCATAGGTTTCTATACAATTTCCATATAGGAATAAATTTCACATAACTACGACTACACATAACCCAACTATGCATTTAGAGGGAGCCCGCAATGCTGATTCGTCTATGTACCTCACTTTCTGCATCTGCGTCCATCTCTTAATGGTAGTTTAAGCCTCTTATTGCATGCGTAGGGATCCATTGACAACACAATGTCATGCCGCGTCAGTATCCATGCATACAAAGAAATTCTCGCTGTGTTAGGCCTAAACACTTTATCAGGCGTCAGTTAGTATTGCGCGTCCACCATAGAACCTCCTACGAGTGCCCTTTGCAATAGATACACCCCCAATCGAATAATCAATCCCCTTTAGGTAAGGAGCATTTACCTAACCCTACAATGTCCTAGCGTTGTCTCACAGGGAACTAGCTTCCCAACTGTTCCTAACACTCATATATATATATATATATATATAATTTAAAGTCAGGCCTTAGGAAGTGGTTCAATCTATCTTTCGAAATGCCAACCAGTAGACCACTATACCCTATGGGTCGACTGCTTAGGTAGAACAGTCGATCGGTCGGTGTGAAAATTTTATTCTTTTGATTATTTTCGTTGTTTGTTTAATTAGCTATTTAACTAATGTTTAACATTAATGTTTTAACATTAGTGAAATTGCAGAAATATTATATTTTTCAGGTTTAGCAGTTTTTGTTCCAACTCCTAATCAATATGAATTAATAGTAATTAGGTCACCTAATTTTGATCCAATAATCAAGTTACATTACAAATTATTAGGATTTCTGTTTGTTTAAAAAAGAAGTTTAATTTGGTTAATTCCTATTTAACACGTTTGCATTAATTTAATTTATCATTAAGTTCTCAAATATAGACAATTATAGTTAACAATTTAATTACTAACATCCAAGATCAGATAGTGTAAGCTAAAATCAATAGCAACTAATCAACTTATTAAAAATGTTCCCACTCATCTCGGATGCAAGCTCTTAACCTATTCTTTATTCGAAATTCATAAGTGATAACTTGCCCCTCCATAGATCCAATCTCCTTGTATTATTTTTTTATTTCTATTTTATTTTGAAGAATTTTATAAGTGGAAAAGAAGAGATTTTGATAGAGTTTCACTATACTAATAATTTTCTAATGAATTAGAGTTTAGATTAGGTATCATATTTATAGGGGTTTTAGGTTAATCCAGAGCGTCGATTATCCCTGGCAGAATATTTGCCTTCATCCTATATGCTTATCGATTACTTTGGACGCACGGAAAATATTTGTTACAATCATGATTGTTTGTTGCCTTTGAATTTTTACGATTTTCAACGTTAACTGGTCGACCACTAATAGGGGTCGGTTGACTGCTACTTGTCTACCGGCAAACCCTAGCGGACGATCGTTTGAGTTGTTTAATTAAGGAAAGTTTTATATTTTAATTTATTTTTTTTCAAATTTTTAAATGTTCATAACTTATCCACATTAAACTCCAATTTCAAAATGTTATATATGTAAATTGTCCAAAAAATACCATGAACACAATGATGCAATTTCATGGCCAGATTCGAACATTTATGTGGGTGTTACAAGTCTATGTTTAACTAGCTCTAGTATACATTAAATATTACTAAATATACGGTAACAGTCATCATGTTATGTTTATTACGATGGGGTAGTAATTCTGTTGATGCAGATGAGATAGTTTGAGGTAAGTGTTGGTATTCATACGATGTCTATGAAATCATGTATCAGTATATACTTGGTAATATTTTTACTCACCATACATGTGCCTGACCCCCTCCTCACACACTAGGTGAGGAAATAATCGTGATAGAGTGATGTCCGAAGATAGAGACTATGGATATGTTTATATATGTTGTCCGTTTGTTTTGTATATGTTGTATATATATATGACGTGAAAATTTATGTATGTATGAAGGCTACGTTTACCTTATGATGTGTATAGATGCACGTTTTTTTATCTACATGTTATAGTGTGATCCATTGCACTATAACTTCTGAAAATTTTAGTTAGTTTGTTTGTATAGCTCTCTATTTACTATTGTATTTGTATAAACGAATTCGCATTTCATTTTATGGTGCAAGATTTTATTAGCTGTGAAAAGCTGGGTTATTACATTATTCTCAGAGTTTAGGTAAGGATGTATAAAGAGATAGCATACTTGTATATTTTATATAATGTAAACATATATACATATATAAGTTATAGTAAATAAGCATATGATGTTTTTTTAGTTCATGTTTACCATCTCTGCTTACTACTCTAGGGGGATCTAATATTGAAACCTATTTTACAGATAGTAGAGATGAGTAACTCGACCAAAACTAGCATTGGAATTGGCACTGGAAGTTGAGTCATGGATGTACCGGGCATGAACATTCTGCTTTGGTTCCACTGTTATCTTCAGGCTAGAAACCAAGCCACAATTAATGATGGGACACCTATAGTTAGGGTATAAGATGGGAACGCTCTTACCGTGCCAAGATCAAATTTTTCAAAACCATGTAAGGATTTTCTGAATATGGTGGTAAAACTCAGAAGAGTATAGAAGTTTTTGTGGATATCCAAGTTTGGCTACGTACATGTGATAGGATATTTATTATGCTGAATTGAAATGACGAGATGAAAAGGCAGCTTGCATCTTGGCATCTGCAAGGAGAGGCAATGAACAAGCGGGAACTAGTTATAAAGAAATTAATGAAAATGGAATCTCATGGATAATTTTAAGGAAAGGTTTGAGGAATTTTTTTTATCTGGGGCCGAAAAGGAAGTTATGCTTGAGAAGTTTATAAATCTCTGTTAGTCGCTATGCACATGATCAAAGATGGCCAACGTCTATAAATAATGTAAATGCAGTGGAAATAAAATAGTAGATAACGCAGTCGATTTTTTACTGGTTCGGATCTTCCATCCTACATCTAGTCCCTAAGCACCGCTTAGGAATTTTACTATCGACTCCCTCACTTCACCCAGAGGAACAGGTTTACAGACTCTGTTTGAACAACCAAACAGGCCTTCAATCTTTTCTTTTACAAAGAAATAACTTGACTATATATTGTATCTTCAATACACTGAATAGTCGAACTAGAGCACAACTTCTATAACCTATAAAATGATGCAAAAGGAGTGTCTAGAGGCTAGGAAGTGAATTAGGACCAAATCCAAATGTTGTGGAGTGAAAGAGCGTTGGTCTAAGTTTTCTTTTGGAATGAATATAGAATTTATGGCTTTTAGAAAGCAATATGGAAGTAATTTGAGAGCATCGGATTGTGTACAGATTTTGGGATGATTAGGAGTATTTATAGATATTAGTTGGATGCTAAAATATGGGTGCAAAATTTCAGATTCACCATTGTTGAAGAGAAGCAACTATTGAAGTGGAGGGATGCAAGCAACTTTGGGAAAACCTGTATGCATATAACGGCTAGCTTCCTTTCATTCAAAAGTTGGTGTGGCGCATTGGTAATAACGTGTGGAATTATCCCTTGCAACCTAGATTTGAATCCCAACGCCCACTATTTTTAACCATTTTGTTTCTTGTGTGTAGTGTAATGTGACAAACTAAGTTATGAGCAATAGTGGTTGTCGTAGAATGATGAAGGACGTGCGTTCCAAGTTTGCTATGCTATGTTCAGGTCCTGCTGCTACATGTTTTCTTCTTTGATTTTTCACTTCTTTGATATCTCAACTAACCTTAGTAGCAAAACTCTTATAAACGCTTGTATATTGTGATGGTTGGAACGTTGTATTTCTTCCTTTGCCACCTAGGTTTGATTCCACCTTTGGAGTATTTTTCTACCTTTATTCCAAAGGCCTTGCTTCTTCATTTTTTTTCAACTTTTATTTTCCACTTTCTATATTATATTTTTCGTTCTCAATCCAAATTCCACCGCCTAAATCATATATTCTCTCTTCACATTCTTAAGTATAATGTGGACATACATTACCACCCATTATATAGCTACTTAACCTGCAATTACTCAATACACCCATTAGTACCTTTGTTTTATGGTTATTATCATCAAACACCATATATATGGTTCTTTCATTCTCCCTCTTTTTGATGATGACAATCACAAAAATAAAATATAAAATAACATGACCCCTAAAGACATGTTATATTTTAATCTACATAGATTATCAATATATTCATATATTCCCCTTTGTCATCAACAAAAAAAGATAAAACCATAAATAGATATAGATTAAATAGCTACCCCTAAATTATATACTTCCCTAAAATAAAGTTCATCTTTATGAATAAAATATTAAAATAAGGAATAATCACAGTCAATAAAAGTATTTAATTTAAAGGGAAAAACTGACCAATTGTTAACTGATGAGTATCTAATATTTATATTTAATTTTAGCACAAGTATACTCATATATTAAAAATATATGGTTTATGTTTTAGGAAACCATATCCAAGTGGACATGGTTAATCCCTTGTAAACATAATTTTCATTGTTTATAATCGTGTCAAAATAATCAATAATATATATTTGTTTATCATTTTTGCTCAAACTAGTGGGAACCTATATTTTAAAATCACATGTCATTAAATTAGTTTTTTTTATTGCTAAGCATAGTACTAAAATGAGGAGAAGTAGATTTAGAGCTATTTTTATTTTTAGTACTAGCATTAAATTTTCTCTATAAAAACGTAAATGTAGTACTAATAATAACGTTTTTTTATTACGTCCTATTCCACTTTTAGCATATAAAGGTCTAGAACTAGATAAAATCATGTTTAAATCGTTTTGATCTTTATTAAATTTTGTGACTTCACTTTTAAAATTTAGCTTTAAAGTCACAGCTAACATTTTTAAAAGAAATATTTCCATTTTTCAAAATGTTAATTTTGTATTTGATCCAGAAATCTTATTTTCTAGTGTACAGTTCTCATTTTCGAGGAGAAAAATTCTAGATTTTAAATTATCTAAAGAAGATCGTAATAAATCATTTTGACTTTTCAAATCCAAAATTTATTTTGAAAATTATTCTCTATCTTTTTCAAATATAGTGTTTTGTTGATCTAAAAAATCTTTAAGAGTTATAAAACTATTTTTCAAAACACCAAGTTGATTTTCTAAATTTAAGTTCTCATTTTTCAATTTCTCGTTTTCAATTTCGATAGATTTCATCTTTTGTAAAATAACAAATTAAGCTTTGAGATCTAAACGCTTATACCAACTAATTCTTTATTATTTTTTACTGAAATTTATCAGTCAAAAAGTATCATTTTGTAGTCCTCATTGGTAGCTTTGATAGTATTGAGGAATTTGCTTGCTGTATTTTGATCGAATTTTTTTCTGGCCATTATTCTATGATGTTGTGACAATCAATAGATTTCCATGCTTGATACCACTTGTTAGTCGCTAGGCATAGGATCAAAGATGGCTAACAGCTGTAAACAATGTAAACGCAGCGGAAATAAAATAATAGATAACTCGGTTGATTTTATACTGGTTCGGACCTCCCGTCCTACGTGTAGCCCCTAAGCACTTGTTAGGAATTTCACTATCAACACCCTCACTTCACCCGGAGGAGCAGGTTTACAGACTCCGTCTGAACAACCAAACATGACTTTAATCTTTTCTTTTACAAAGAAATAACTTGACCATATATTGTGTCTTCAATACACCGAATAGTCAAGTGCACAACTTCTATAACCTTTAAAAATGATGCAGAATGAGTGTGTAGAGGCTAGAAAGTGAATTAGGACCAGATTCAAATGTTGTGGAGTGAAAGAGCGCCGGTCTAAGTCTGCTTTTGGAATGATTATAGAATTTATGGCTTTTAGAAAGCAATATGCAAGTAGTTTGAGAGCATAGGACTGTGTACAGATTTTGGGATGATTAGGAGTACTTACAGATATTAAAGGGATGCTAAAATATGGGTGCAATCTTTCGGATTCACCATTGTTGAAGATAAGAAACTATTGAAGTGGAAGGATGCTAGCAACTTTCGGAAAACCTACATACATATAGTAGCCAGCTTCCTTTCATTCAAAAGTTTGTGTGGCGCATTGGTATTAACGTGCAGAAGTCTCCCTCGCAACCTAGATTCAAATCTAACGCCCCCTATTTTTAACTATTTTGTTTCTTGTGTGTGGTGTAATGTGACAAACTAAGTTATGGGCAATAGTGGTTGTAGTAGGATGGTGAAGGACATGCGCTCCAAGTTTGTTGTGTTTGAGTCCTGCTGCGACTTTTTTTTTCAATTTTTCACTTCATTGATATCTCAACCGTGGTAGCAAAACTCTAGTAAGCGCTTGTATATTATGATGGTTGGAACATTGTATTTCTTCCTTTACCACCTTGGTTTGATTCAACCTTTGGAGTATTTTTCAACCTTTATTCCAAAGTCCTTGCTTCTTCATTTTTTTCAACTTTTATTTTTCCGCTTTCTATATTATATTTTTCATTCTCGATCTGAATTTCACCACTTAAATCATTTTTTCTCTCTTCACATTCTTCACTATAACTTAGACATACATTATTATCCATCATATAGCTACTTAACTTGCAATTACTCAATACACCCATTAGTAGCATTGTCATTTGGTTGTTATCATCAAACCACCATATATACGGTTCTTTTAATCTCAAATAGGTAAATTCTACAATGAAAGATTATATAAATAATTTTAATGAATTAACGAAGTTTGGTTTTGAATTGGTAGACACGACACCCAAAAGGGCAATGAAGTTTGTGAAAGGATTGAGTTCACCAATTAGAGAGTTGGCGCTTTGTTAGATTTTTATGGAAGCAACAGTTAAGACTTTAGTTGAGGTGGCACTACTGATACAACTATGTTGGAAATTTCTAAAGGGCAGTCAATGAAGAGTGTCAATCTAAATAAGTGTAAGGATCGATTTTCGAGGTTCGAGTGGATAGGGTGGTAAGCAAGACAAGAGATGGGAGAGGTGCAATATACGAAGACATGATTTGAAGGATTATAGGGTTAAAGTTTCGAAGATAAAATATTATAACTGTAATCAAATTGGTCGTATGAAAAGGGAATGTCCTACTTTGGAAAGTTGATTTAAAGATGCATTATATATGGTATTTTCTTATGTTTTTATATATATATATATATATATATATATATATAACATATGATACATAGATATGTGAAATATAGTTATGTTTGGAATTTAGAGGATGAAATTCTTTTCAGAGGAAGAATATAATACTCTATGGAATTTAATACCTACATTTTATTACCAAGGGAAAAATGGTAATTTTACAAACATTGGAACTAGATAATGGGACTTGTACCATTGCGTAGAGCTCATTTTTTGGTCAGAATGATATTTTAGTTTGTCTTGATCGAAATCCATATGAAGGAGTTATGGGAGATTTTAAGATGCGAGTTTTTGAATTGTCTATATGGCCTAAGCTTATTAGGCTGAAGCAATGGTTTAAGAAGTTATAATATGGGCTGAGAAGAAATTGGAATTCATTTTTATTTTCTCATGTACATTTCTATAAATTCTCCTCCTTCCTCCTCAAACCCTATGATTCGCAAATTCTCTCCCAATTCTAAAAGAAACCTTGGACAATTATATATCAAATTGACAAGCACTAAGAGGACTACAATAAACTATTTATAATTCATGAAATCGAGAAGTTTTAGGAGATAACAATTTTGGATAGTAAAGGGTTGGAGGCAAAGTAGACGAATTCTAGGGCTTTGCAACTCAATTTGGTGAGTGGGAATCATTATCGATGATATATTGATTGCACAAAAGTAGTATATGTTGTATGACTACTATTTTAGGTCAATTAGATAATGAATTTGGGTATTTAGATTAGGAATTTGATAATAATATCTTACAAAAATTAATGATGTTAATAATAGTCGAATTTTGGTTTGGTTTGATTCAGGCTGTGATTTAAATGGAAATAGTATATAATGATATGATTATAAGAATTAATGAGTGATTGTGAATAGGATGATGATATGTGATATGTGAAGGGTTAAGATAGTGAAATATGGTGTCTCAAAGAGGTATAAAAGCACTAAATAGTAAATGATAAAGCAAAGATGAATTTGGAAGAAAATGATTGAAATTTGGAAACATTTACTAAGAAATCACCTCAGTCACCAGTCCAGCTATGCATGTAGGCCAATGCACCTTTTTACTAGCCAGGTTGAACCTGGACCAAGGCTAGAGCAATTTAACTCCAGGCAGGCCTACATGGCATAGTTATTAAATAACATGTTCAATTTTTTTAGTGATGTTTGGGAGTGTTTAACATGTAGATACGTACTCCGTTGATTATGCATTTTGACGAGTGATTAAATCTTGTGTAAAGGAGTCAGGCTTTATTTACCTATACTTTATATATACATGGGTTAAACTACATTTATCAAACTCGTACTTATGTTTACATTTATGGGAATAGTCTACATTTAACTAAAATTTGAGGTTAGTCTTTGTTTTACTAACTCTTATGTTTATCGTTGTGTTAGTCTCTGTCTAACTAACTCTTTGGTTTATAGTCAGGTTAGTCTATGTTTAATTAACTCCATCCGTTTTATTATTTGTGTGTAGACGAACTAGTCTATGTTTAATTAACTTTAGTATACATTAAATGTTAGTAAGTATATAATAGTGGTCATTGTATTATGTTTATTATGATGGACTAACTCCATGGATGTAGGTGAGATAGGTTGAGATAAGTAAGTATTGGTATTCATATGATGTCTATGAAATCATGTATCAGTATATACTTGGTAGTATTTTTACTCACCAAACATGTGTTTGACCCCATCCTCACACACTATAGGTGAAGGAAGTAATCATGATAGTATGATGTTTGAAAACAAAGGCTAAGGATATGTTTATATATATATTGTCCGTTTGTTTTATATATGTTGTATATATATGATCCGATACTTTATGTATGTATAAAGATTAAATGTACCTTATGGTGTACATAAATGAGAGCTATTTATTTTATTTATATGTTAAAGTTTGATCCATTCTGCTGTGAGTTCTAAAGTTTTAGTTAGTTAATTTATATAGCTTTATGTTTACTATTGTATTTGTTTAAACGATTCGGCTTTTCATTTTATAGCGTAAGATTTTATTGGCCGCAAAAAGCCGGGTTGTTACACTGTCCACTTTTGCAATATGTCTTGTGAATTAATATTTCAAACCCTATTGCATAGAAAAATCAATATTTAATGGTTATAATTATTTTACTACATAAATCATTCATCATGTTATACATGAAATATTCAAATTATAGATCAGTGAGAAAATAGTATTTTTTTTTTAATTCATAGAGCTTTTGTGGGTCAAAATAATCATAGTTTGAGTAATCCATGAGCAATTTTTTTTACCTACAAGGCTATTTGAGAGAAGAAATCAATATTTTCTTTTCTAAAATTAGGAAATTATGAACAATACATAGGCATTGTGCATATTCATTAACTCCTCACATTTTAGTATTTAAATTCAAGAAAACTCTTAAGATGCTTTTGGAGCATAACTTGAATCCGTCTGTTTAAAGTTTCTAAAGATAAAAAGGAAATGTTGAGATTAGTGTAAGTTTTATAAACAGACTTTAAAAAACAAATTAACCAATTTTTTTTATTATATGCAGCATGCATTGTTTAAGCTTTTATTCCTCATATTTTTTTGGTCAAGTTAAATGTAAGCATAATGGTAGTTGGTCCATCATTCGACTAATGCTCATTGTCAGAGATGGATCTATTTTTTTTAAAAATTATAGCGATGGCTTCACTTCCCTATTCATTATGAGTTGTGTCCTATAGCTTATTTAAATAAATTTCCAAAATGTGTAGTAAAGTTGGTTCTTTCCAAATTACTGTATGATATATACGTGCATATCATTGAAGCAAATAATTTGTTACTTTTAGACATATGGGTTCATCTCTCCTCGTTCTTGTCTCCTTATTCACAGAGATTCCTATTAGCAGCCTTCAAATATATATCATGCATTAGTGATCATATTAGTAACATGTAAGTAATAGTACAATCACAATATGTTGTTAAAAATAGGTTACTTGCAACATATGTAGCGCAAATGGATATGAGCCATCTTTTAGATACTTGAGCTCTGAACATATAAAGGCATGGGTGATAAGTGATAATGGTCAATATTGAGTTTCACCGTGATGAGAAATATGTAGCGCTTTCAACTTAATTTTTAAAATTTTATTGATAAAAACAGTTATTCTTGATATTATACATTTTGTTATCATTCCTACATTAGATCTTAAAATGAAGATAATTGGACAATATATACTTAACTTTGAAAAGGTAAGGTGTTCAAATTCATAAACAATACATCGTGTATTTTTACATGAAAATGAAAAGAAAAAAAGCAAACTTATAACACTATTATCGAACTTGGATTTTTCCTTTTCGATAACAAAAAAGATATAATTTGAACAGGATGTGGGTGCATCATATACAACTCTACCCGATATTTTAGAATCATGTAGTGCATTATTAATCCTACCAAAATGAGCATTCATATAAAACTGAAGCATAGAAGATTTACAAAAAATACACACCACATTAACATTATTTAGGTGTAGATAGACATATTGTTTTATACATAAAACCCACGACTTTCTATACTCATATTTCATATCTTAAATTTTCGCATTCTTTCATGTTCCATTTGATTATTTTACTTCACCTAATAAGTAATGTGCTTTACCAAGACAAGGTTTTGCTCGTCTTTAGGAGGATTCTAAAATATACTTCATATAAAAACACATTTAGTATAATGTAATTAAGAAAAATAAAAGGTCAATATTTTGTAACAAAAATGTTATACCTAGGTTATGACATGAGGCCCTAGATGTAGCATAGGAGCACCGAACTTTGAGAGTCCTGACCAAGAAACTTTTTACAATTGCATTTATACTTCATTTACTTATAGACCAATTTCCTAATGTAATGGGCATTTGGACTTGCAAAATTTTTGGTCTATTTAAGAAAAGTCCTCGTCATGGGACTGTAGGACATCGAAAATATATAATCTAGAAAATTTGACCTTTTGTTAATTCCCACAAATAACTAAACATAACTATAAAACAGTGATAATTTTTTTAATGATTCACTCCAGTCGGCATTACTCGTTGTTTATTATCCTATATTCTTTGATGCTATTAATCTTTTTTGATAGTCCCATTAATGTTATCCACTTCCTACCATGGAAATCTTTTATAGCTACCAAGATGTTTAATGGGGAACTTGGCAATGACCTACATTATATATATATATAACACTAAAAGATATGAGTTATTTCTAAAGATCAATATGTAACATGCATTTAATTTAAAAACTCATATACGCTACATCAAAAAATATGCATTGTTTGAACCAAGAAGCAGCACAACACCGCAAAAATAAAGTAAGGAACATGGGAATTTTTTTATAGTGGTTTGGTAAATCTGAGGCCTACGTCCACTTTTATATAATTACTCAAAGATTTTGTCACAAGTACAAGGGGTTTACTAATCTAACATCCTAGAGCAACAAAAAGTAGCTTCCCTTTTGACAATGTCATGTGTAGAGAGAGAGAGGGAAAAAGGCTAAGTGCCAAAATGTCCTTTTTGAGTTGCCATATGCTTGCTATAATAGAGAAATAACTCAACGAAATCGCCAGATCCCGAAAGACAAAGTCTAACTTCGAACCCGAGAATATAGGAGGGCAGACAAAGTACCCTAGCCGTTAAAATCATTACGGTACCGATTAGAAGTGATTAGTACCGACTTGATTTTATGAAGTAAGATCGTGCCATCTCACTCCATTGGTCTTCTACCTTCGATCCATCAATTTTCAAGCACTTTTTCCTTAGAAATCAATCATCGCTGAGAGGTTTTGACATCTTCAATACTCAATCCTTTTCTTCAAAGCTTCCTTAGAGTTGTTTACTTACTCCTTCAAAAATAAGCCCCAATACGATCATTCTTGCCCGCTTTACATTGACCAAAATTTAAGAGCTTATCAAGATGTTTGAAAAGAGCTCTGTGACGATCCGCAAATCCATACCCTTTGAATTGATAATAAACCGCACATGTTTGACCCAAAAAGCAAAGACTGACGGAAAGTCATGAGAAAGAAAAGAAGTGAGAAGAGAAGAAGAGAAAAAAGAGAGAAGATAAAACAAAACAGAACAATACAGAATCTCACATCGCAGCGGAATAACATATAACATCATATCAATGATCTTTACAAAAAAGAAACTATATATATATATATCAATCGAAGTTCAACAATAAATCAAGATCATCAGCTCAGATAGTTATAATAAACTATCCTTACAATTGCTGATAATATAAACAACAAAGCAGCAGATAATAAACAGATATGTGTAAATGAAAATGAAGATCACTAGCTCTCCTGCTGAAGCTCCAAAAGCACCAAATCTGAACCTGTAAATATACTCGGTCTGACCCGAGCATTGAAAGGGAAGAACACCCGGATCATTCTGGTAAACCAGCGTGAGAAAATACACTCAAGTGAATTTATTGAATTACCAAACTTTTCCTTTTAAAGTAAAAGTATCTCGTAAGACACGCCCACACATAAACACGGACATGTTTTTACCTTACGATAACCAAACATTTCATATCAAATCATCTTATATTATACTAGTGTCTAGTATATAAATAATATTAATCATAGCCGAAAATGTTACATTGATTAAATTCCAGCATATAGCCCAAAATGGGTAATACAATCTAAATGACAGGCACGTAGCGGAGTTTGGATTTGCATACAAATGACCAGGTGAAGGGACTACCTTCTGGAAGTACATCCCTAGAGGAATGTACCAAGGAATATTACAAACGAACCACTACCAACATAAGACCGATATATCTCTGTAACTAGATAGTACCGAATATATCACCCCCTGATCGTTACTAACCTTTTTCGAGGGCCCTTATATCATACAAACCACATTAATTTACATCCAAAATGTCATAGCGGGAAGAAATACATCTAGAAGAAGATGATCATATCCTATTTGGGAATGACCCACTTAGCCTTACTGCATCTAACCCTATTTCGGTCATTTTCAGTTAATGAGGTCTGGGGTAACGATACTTTTCACATATCACATCACCTTGAATGCCACATTGCCATTTATGTTGACTACTAATTGCCTTTCATAAAAATACAACCCTTGAGCTCGTACATCTCAAGGAGGGTGTTAAGCTAAGAAAAGTTGCCTTCTTTACCACCACTGATGTACATTTGTAAAAACCAATGTATGTAATCTTCGAAATGAAATGTCAGACAAACGTCCATACAAGTTGTCCAGGAACAGAACAAACCGAAGGTACTATCCTACCACATCCCATCGGGAAATCCCTACGATTAGTAGCGAATAGTCCTTGCATTGGATATTTCATAATGCAGAGACTACTGCTACTATACGTATATTGGGATTTTAACTCCAAACGATCAACAAGCAGTCCTCTACTATGAAAATCCAAAATATCAATATCATCGACCAACCTGCACAATCGAATGCATATATGTTGGTCCGAAGTGGTTTTCGAATAAACTGATCCCGGTCTCTACGCACCAATAATGCAAATGCATTTCTCAACCTCACACGGAAACTTATCACGTCTTAAACTTTCAACTTGCTGTCCTTCGGCCAAGAAGGAAGCTCGATGGATTGGAGTAATACTCTGCACTACACGAATCAACATCCTCAACATAAGTAATCAAGCCTACACACATGTCTACGTACTAAGTGTATAACTAAATAGTTCCCACATCAAGTTGATGAACTAAAATGGCTAGGATAGTCGGTATTTAACTATCAAAGCATACAACAATTATCTAGCACCATAAGCAATCACTAGGCCCTTTTAATTAGTCTTTTACTAATTGAATCTCTTTTCAAATATTCACTTCAAATTATCTTCAAAAAGGTATATTTTCAAAACCATTTCAATATTTCACTATATGGAAAACATTTTCATATACTTATATCAATAGTATAAGCATGTTCACAACTCTTTTTTAGGAAAGCTTAATACTTTTCAACACGTGCTTTATTGGGTCAAAACGAATGTCGCGTAAAACATCGTTACGACAACCCAAAATCATTAGTATTGGGATTAGATAATTAGATAGATATATAAATCCCATACACCATATAAAATATCTCATTTTGAAAATCATTTACTATAACAACAGTGTTATAGCCCATGCTTTCCTTACTTCTCGAAAATGTCTATTTCAACATTGAATGTTGAAATCTATGTCTTCTTTGCTCACACCTTTTAAAACATCTTCAAACCATTTAACTCCATTTAATAATATCACTTTTCAAAACATTTTAAAAGATTATTCAGCGTCCAAAATTGTGATTACAATTCCTAACCAAATTCATTATTCGACACATTTATTAAAAGGAAAATTCACTGTCCAAAATCGTGAATGAAATTCCTTTGATAAACTTTCATATTTAACTTATCAAATTCAATCGATTTAGGATTTATAAAACAATGTTTATAAATTCCATTTATATTTTATAAAACCTTCCATTTATATAATTCCTTTATTAACCAATTCCATTTATCTCTCATTTACTTATAAACTCTTTGTTTAATTCATTCCTTTTATAACTTCATCAATTTATAAATCTATAAATCTTTTTTACTTATAAGATCCATTTATAACTTCATTTTAACACTTACAAAATTTATTTATAATTTTTTTATTTTGTCACGACTCGATTTTTCCGATGCCCGAAAAACCTAACCATAAGGGTTAAAGAAGAAGAGGTAGAAGAAGAAAATAGAAAACAATAATAGAATCTTACCATCGCAGCGGAACAAAATATAACAGATAATAACAGATCTTTACACAAAGAAAACTATATCTATTTTATACATATATTACCAGAATACATCATCAGAGTTTAACAACATCAATAGCATACAACCGGATAGTCATATAAACTTGTCCTCAAAACTGAATACACAGCGGAATAGTAATCAAGTACGGAAGTGCGTATCGTCATCCAGCTCGTCTCCTGAGCTTCACAGCAACATATCCTGTATTCTATAATACTCGGTCTGACCCGAGCATTATAGTTAAAAAACACCCGAGTCAGTCTGGAAAACCAGTGTGAGAAAACCGTACCCAGATTGATTATTAAAGTTCCAAAATCCTTTGAAAAAAAAGTATCTCGTAAGACCACGCCACATATTAACATGTCAGTTTTTTACCTTACGATAGCAAAATCACTTTTTATCAAAATCCTCGGATATTATAACAGTGTCTATAGAAAGTAAAATAGAATCTAGCTAAAATGCTTGCATCTCACGTTTCGGCAATATTTGGGCACAATCAAAACCATACAGGCGCGTAGGGAGAATGGATTTCCAACTAATAACTAGGCACTGGGGTACACCTGTCACAGTACGTGGCCTAGATCACCGTACCAAGGATTACTCCCAATCCCCTGCAACACAAGACCGGGACTACCCCTTACTGGATAATCCCAAGTAAGATCATCCCACGGTTGGGATCAGCAACCGCACCACTAAGCCGAATAAAAAGGGACATCTAGACAGGGCTAACCTCACCCTAATGGGTGCTACCCACTTAGCCTTGCTGCATAACCCCTGATTTTCAGTCATTCCTGATTGATGAGGCTCGAGGCTAAGCGTTACCATTTTAGAACGTATCTCTTAGAAGGCTCGTCACCCACCTGACGATGTTTTGAAAGCATTCATCCATACAAGTCCGTCCCGGGTTCGAATGGAACCGAAGGCACTACTCCTACTACATCTATTTTGGAATCATCCTCAGGATTAGTAACGACTAGCCCTTGCACTTCACTGCTCCATCTTCGACTCCAAACACTTATTTTCCATACAAAAACGTACAAACCGAATCGAAGTGGTTTTCGAGAATTTAATCCCGATCCCGGTCTCTTCGAAACGATCAGCGCATTGGCCAATATTGATAGTCGATATCAATCAACATTCACAAACAACCATCCAACATAAATAATTTCACCAAATTATTTATTAATCCTCAAAATATCTTCGCAAGATATATTTCTATTTTCAACCCTTTTGAAAACAGTTTCAAACCACACTCTCCTCATGGAATGAATTCCCAAATATTTATTTCCACTGAAGACACCAAGTACAATACTTTAGATTTTTAAAAATAATTTTAAACACTTTATTATACAATATCCTTTAAAAAATTTAAATTTAAATTTACTTTAATACTTATGCAAAATATATACTTTAAGAATATTTAAAATAAAACTATTTTGTACAATATAAAACTGAATTTCTAATTTTTAAAACATAATACCAACCTACCTTTAAAAAATTACTGTTATAATAGATTAAAAGAAAATACTTACTTTAGAATTTAAACATATAGAAATAATAAGTTTTCTAAACATACTTTTTAAACAACTTAACACTTTTAACAAAATTTGCTTCGAAAACGTACTTGTCTATCCAGGAAAATACACTTCTCTTTCACATCTTTTAAAAATAAATCACTATTTATTTTTAAACAATTTACCCATTCCATTAATAAATTCCCACCGTGAATTTATTCTTCCAAATATCCACTGATATATTACTTTATTTTTATAAACCCAGTTTATAAATTTCATAGTCACATTCTCCTTTAAATTTCCAATTCCAAACACTTAAATCAGTTTCCAAATTGATTTCCAATTTACTCCATTTTGAAATAAATTCCTTTACTTACTCAATTTATTTCAAAATCCATTAACTTTAGATTTTATTTCTTCATTATGATTTAAAATCTTTTAACTGAAAACACCAATTTCAGATTTCCCCAAATTCCTTCTTTTCCTTTAAAATAAATTCAAATCTTGGAATTTAAAATAAATTCTTTATTCCTTTAAATAATATCACTTATGTTTTTAAAATTCATTATTACTCTGTTTATCCAAAATCCCCTTTTCTATACTCTGAACTTATTTATTAGAATTTTAAATCACATTTATTCTTTCCCAATTCATACATAAATTTAAATTCACTATAATTATTTCACTTACAAATTCTCTTATTTTATTTTCTTTTCAAAAATCCAATGTATATATTTTGATAACTTAGTATATCCATACATATTCAATCAAACCAGCATCCAACATTTCCAATTACCCATATAATTCATCACAGAATATCAAATAATCAAAACACAAAATATTAAACAATCTAATAATTTTGAGGAATCCAGTTGGATCCCTCCAACCTGTTTCCCTGCATCCACAGATGTTAGCACAACATAAAATACCAATTCCACTTCGAGGTGGAATATCGCGGTATATGGGATTTATAAAATATCATCCGCTATTATGCAGCGCATAGGGTCTCATCCGCTATATAATGCGGGAAATCAATCACTCCAATATATGCTATATACTACTATATATAATGTAGCATATCAAATCAATTCAATCATCCAACCAATTATTTAAATTTAACCATTTAAATTTAAATTAAACCCAGATGAGTGAGATTAACTCACCTTTGATTTTTGTTTGCAATCCATTTCCATTTCGACTATTTTCTCTACAAATTTTGGACCTTGTAACAAACATCATATGGTTTATTAATATTCGAGCTAATCGAACAAACTATTAGCACTTATTAAACTAAATTGATTAATAATTTAATTAAACTAATTTTCCCATTAATAATTTCTTAGTAACTAAAATAATAAAATAAGTTAATCGAACGATTTAATCACCAATCCATTATTTTAAAATAACTAGTAAATTAAAAATGTGTATATGTATATCTATTTTTTTTCTTAGAAACTACATATATGCTTAAAAATCCATATAGATTTCAAAGTCTAATTTTTATATAAACTTTCAAACACTTTAAAGTTCTATTTTTTTCTTCTAAAAATAAAATCTTTATCTTATTGTTAAATTTTCCTAATCTACATATATAGATATAGATTAAAACAAAATTTCATTTTTAACCCTTACTGTAAATATAAATATATATATATATATATATTTCTAACGTGTGTGTATATATATATATTTTACTTATTAAACTTTAAATAAAAAGGAACTTGCTTCAATCATACTGCCATCTTTTCTTCCATAAAATAAAAATAGAAAATTTCTTTACTGTTATAAATAGGATTATCCAAAATTTTTGCTTACTGTTATAAATTTTCTAATATATATATACACATAAAACTAAAAACAGAATTGTTTTATGCCTTACAGTAATTTTTTCCTTTCTATACATATACTTATATATATTAACATTAGATTGAAATAAATTGTAAATATACCTTACAACCTAGGTGCATACGCGCACCTCTACCCTAGCTCCAGTGTGAGCATCGTCTTCCCCAATTCAATCCCCAGTCGCCGCCATAACCCCGAACCATCGAACACTGGTACCTACCCCTGCCCTCATGCGAGTGCATGCTCGCCATTGTACTCGAGTTTTGTGCTCGAAAATTCCCATCATCTCGATTCGATCGCTTATCCCTCATGTCGTGATCGCCATCCTGCTGCGCCGCCGCCCCCCTTGAGTTCGAATGAATTTGATTTGATTTTAGAAAGAGGGGAAACTGAACGCGGTTCTGTTCGTATCTTCTATTTTTTTTGGGATTAGAATTTAAGAGGAAAAGGATATGCGTGGTTTCGATTTTGATTTCTGGCCGAAAGAAAACGTGTCATGATTTATAAAAAGAAGATGGATTTGATTTCGATAGCGTATGGGAGAAAAAAGGATACAGTGCTATGGACAAGACATGAAAGGGTTGATGTGAGATAATTTCAACTGCAGTTAACTAGTATAAATATTCAATTTAAATTCAAATCCAAACCGTTCAGATAAACGCAACTTAAAAACTTAACCTCTTATCGAGGCATGCCGCTAGGCGTTTATAATGTTATACCCCTATTACGAATGCAATGGAAAAGGTTTCAAGCCCTAATTCGATCGTATGGAAAAGACAGCTTTTTGGACCCAGTTATTAAATTGAATTTTCGATATAGATTTCAGCGCGTTTATATGTCGTACGCTCACACAACAACTTCAAACATTACAAAAATTGAAATTCGATAATAATACACTATTACGGATCCAATGAAACAGGTTTTGTCGAATTCCGAGACTGTGCCTCGGAAGGCTATTTTTAAATATCAATTTAAACGATAAATTTTCAAAACTTAACAAAACACTCCCAAATTCAATTTTAACACTTTTACTATCTTCAGTAATATCGATATAAATTTTACAATCCCTTAAATTACTTTTAACAAGCTTAAAACTGATGATTCAATGATTTACCCAATTCCAATTATTTAATTCAATATTTAAATTATCCAATAAACAGCGATATTTGAAATTCAAGTTAGAAACTAACTTTTAAATATTTAAAATTAATTAAATATTTCAATTTCAAATATCCATAAATTTCGGATTGTCACATTCCTCCCCCTTAAAAGAATTTCGTCCCCGAAATTACTAGTTAAGAAGAATAGCCCAATACCCGTCCTCTAGTTTCTCTAAAACAACATTTCAACATCCTACCCACTATCTTTTTATAAAAGACCCATTATCATTCTTACTAACTTCCCAAACTCTCCCATGGTTTTCAAACAATACTATTTGCTCAATCATTCAAATTTCAATATAAAACCAAATTTTGAAATATCAAAATTTTCTCAAAAATTTTCTAACTCCCTAAATTTCCAAAAAAATTCGCCAGCGTCTCCTTTGCGCGGCTAGCTCGGTACAACTACAAAATGCCTCTGCGGGCCCTCAGATTTCAAAAGAAAACAAAAGCCAAGTGGCTAGACTAGAAAATCATCAAATTTCATACAGAAATTTAAATACATACATTTGCCGAGAAAATTTCAATTTATCCTATGAAATCAAAAATTCCAAATTCACTTTCCTAATCCTTTAGTTCCAACTAAACAATTAGTTTCAATTTCCATTTCAAAAATTCCTTATTTCAATTCCAATTTAAAATCATTTTGTTGCTAATGAAACTTTTTTGAAATATTTTTAAAAAATTTCTAACTCCCGAAATTTTCGAAATTTTTGGTAGAGTCTCCTTTGTACAGAGGAGCTTTTGCAATTTGACAAGAGATACAAATATATATACATCGACTCACACGGTCGGAAAAACAAAAACAGATCATATTTCATATTTTTATTGCGTAGGAGTACCTATATTTGGCATTTTTAAGCAAGCGGCTTATTATTTAGCAATTAGCGCGTCCAAATCCAGCCAAACAGCTTTCCGGTACCTGTACTTACTCAATTTAAACATATAAGCACTATATATAAGAAGTTTATAGCATTTCACTTATATTTAAATAGCTAAAACATGGATTCTATAACAATGCATGTTATATACTTTCATAAGCACACATGCAAGGTTTCGACACTTATTTCAATTGCTTTTAATCAACTTTCAACCCATACTATTCAATTTAAGTGATTTACAACTCGCTTGCATACGATTCATTTTTAAACCAAACGAACTTATATCCATTTCAATTGATTCAAAAATCAATTTATTTAATCTTAACCCAAGTTAAATTCTCATTTTTAACTTTCACCTTTCCTCGAAGCCAAGCTTCTATAAATTTTAAACTTAAGTTAATTTACTTTAATTTATTCCAACATCAAACTTAAGTTCACTTCTATTTGATTCTCATTCAATCAAATTTCATTTAATTTAGTTAGCCCATCCATTTTATTTTAATTCACCTTCTCAATTTATCAAAATAATATCCAAGCACATACTTAACTCATTTATACTTGAACTGGATTTTATTTGTACCTCAAATCATTTCTATTATAATCCAATTCCATTTTATTTTTACAACATCTCCACTTATTTTAAGTCATTATCAATCCAAGTCGAATTCTATTTATAATTCAAGTTTATTTCCAAACTTCATTATTAATTTACAATCCATTTTATTTAACTAAGTTAAATTTTATTAACATACTATCAAATAATTTATTTAGCTAATTATCTCACTTCCAACTTTTAAATCAATATTCGATTTTATTACAAAAATCACTTCATTAAATTTTCCCGAGTTTAATTTTTATAATTCCAGTTTGGATTTTCTTTCATTTTCCAAAATGCCAACACTTTTATTTCGGCTTATTTATTCCCTTTTTACATTTTTATAAGCTACTCACTTATTAATATTCATACTTCTCCATCCATTTACAGTCACTCACATTTCACTTTACTTTTAACTAGGGATTATATTTTTTTATTTCAATGCTTTTCAATTCTTTTATAAGCTTCAGAAGCTTATTTATTCCAATTCAATACTTACTTAGTTTACACTTATTTATTTAAGTAAAAAAAAATTCATTCAATAACTGAATTCATTTCAATTCAATTTTATTTAACTCAACCCCAGTTAAATCCAGCTACATACCATTCTTTGGAATTTTATTAAGCAAGGACTTAATTCCATTTAATACCATCCCACACAATTCACCTTAATTTCATTCCAATTCCTTTCAACTTACTTCGAATCCAATTCATTATTATTAACTTTGCTTAAGTTAATTTAATTCTAATTAATTTTATTTCACAATCCAAATTTAATTTTTTTTCCCATTCCAATCACATTCAAGATTTACTAATTATTTCTTCCAATCATTTATTAAATTTTCATCAATTTAATTCTTCCAAATTAAATTTATCTAACTTTTCACTTTAAATTTTAATTCCAACATCCAAAGCTCATGTTTTCCTTCCTTATTTAAAAACCATCTCAACTTTACAAGTTTATAACTTATCTCCTGATGACCTCTAAATTATTTAAATAAGGATTTCAGGATTTTTAAACTCCCGGGTTTTGTTTCAAGTCAATTTGAAATCACCATTATCTCAAAATCACACTTCTCAAATTTTTAAACCAAATCCTGGTTTTTATCCCCAACAAATTTCTTTTGAAATTTCAAAAGCAAACGTTGTTTTTTCCCAAAACATTCTAAAACAATGACCACGACAACAATCCATCACTTAGAAACTCGAAAATGAACATCGATGATGTCGCGATCATCATCGGAATTATTTCCCAATGACCGAAGCGATTTCAGTGCTATGACATCTCCAGAAGCTATTTAAAACCGTTTTCTTTCAAAAATATCTCCAAAATAATAATGCTATTATTTATCTTCAAAACACATCAAAAATCACTTCCAAAGTCTCCGGGGTTTTAAATTTTCAAATTTTGATTTAAATCAAATTTTAACTATAATTCATTTGTATAATTTATGCTCATACAAATTCCCATTTGATTATCCAAGTCATTCCAATTTTTATAATCTTATTTGTTTAAAATATTATCATCCAAACATCCGAGTTATATAACAATTTAAGGAAATATTTCTTTTATATCAAAATATATTTTGGATAAAATTATTTCATTCACCCACCTTTAAAACAATACCGTGTTAATTTATCGTGTCAGGTGTTTATAAACTCTTCTCAAATGGCGGCCAACTTACTCCATTAGAATTCATATTCCACCCAACCAATAAGTCAACACAATATTAAAACAATTTATATTCACTAACAAATACGCACTCAAATCTATTAATACGCTCAAACTCATTCTAGAGTACTATGGACTCTATTTTCAATGAGTAATCCCCACCAGAGACAAGGTTATCACTAACCTATGCTCTGATACCACAATGTCATGACCTAATTTTTCCAACTCCCGAAAAACCGAACCATGAGGGTTAAAGAAGAAGTGGTAGAAGAAGAAAATAGAAAACAACAATAGAATCTTACCATCGCAGCGGAACCAAATATAATAGATAATAACAGATCTTTACACAAAGAAAACTATATCTGTTTTATACATACATCACCAGAATACATCATCAGAGTTTAACAACATCAATAACATACAACTGGACAGCCATATAAACTTATCCTCAAAAATGAATACACAGCGGAATAATAATCAAGTACGGAAGTACATATCGCCATCCAGCTCGTCTCCTGAGCTTCACAACAACATATCCTATATTCTATAATACTCGGTCTGACCCGAGCATTATAGTTAAATAACACCCGGGTCAGCCTGGAATACCAGCGTGAGAAAACCACACCTAAATTGATTATTAAAGTTCCAAAATCCTTTGAAAACAAAAGCATCTCGTAAGACCATGCCACAAATAAACATGTCGGGTTTTTACCTTACGATAGCCAAAACACTTTTTATCAAAATCCTCTGATATTATAATAGTGTCTATAGAAAGTAAAATAGCATCTAGCTGAAATGCTTGCATCTCACGTTTCAGCAATATTTGGGCATATTCAAAACCATACAGGCGCGTAGGGAGAATGGATTTCCAACTAATGACTAGGCACTGGGGTACCACCTGTCACAGTACGTGGCCTAGATCACCGTACTAAGGATTACTCCCAATCCCTCGCAACACGAGACCAGGACTACCCCTTACTGGATAATCCCGAGTAAGATCACCCCACGGTTGGGATCAACAACCGCACCACTAAGCCGAATAAAAAGGGACATCTAGACAGAGATGACCTCATCCTAATGGGTGCTACCCACTTAGCCTTGCTGCATAACCCTTGATTTTCAGTCATTCCCGGTTGACGAGGCTCAAGGATAAGCGTTACCTTTTGAGAACATATCTCTTAGAACGCTCATCGCCCACTTGACGATGTTCTGAAAGCATTCATCCATACAAGTCCATCCCGGGTTCGAACGGAACCGAAGGCACCACTCCTACTGCATCCATTTTGGAATCATCCTCAGGATTAGTAGCGACTAGCCCTTGCACTTCACTGCTCCATCTTTGACTCCTAACTCCTGTTTTCCATATGAAAACGTACAAACCGGATCGAAGTGGTTTTCGAGAATTTAATCTCGATCCTAGCCTCTTCGAAACGATCAACGCATTGGCCAATATTGATAGTCGGTTATTTAACTATCAATCAACATTCACAAACAACCATCCAACATAAATAATTTCACCAAATTATTTATTAATCCTCAAAATATCTTCATAAGATATATTTCTATTTTCAACGCTTTTGAAAACAGTTTCAAACCACACTCTCCTCATGGAATGAATTCCCAAATATTTATTTCCACCGAAGACACCAAATACAATACTTTAGATTTTTAAAAATAATTTAAAACGCTTTATTATGCAATATCCTTTAAAACATTTAAATTAAAAATTACTTTAATACTTGTTCAAAATATATACTTTAAGAATATTTAAAATAAAAATACTTTGTACAATATAAAACTGAATTTCTAACTTTTAAAACATAATACCAAGCCACCTTTAAATAATTACTGTTATAATAGATTAAAAGAAAATACTTACTTTAGAATTTAAACATTTAGAAATAATAAGTTTTCTAAACATACTTTTTAAACAACTTAACACTTTTAACAAAATTTTCTTCGAAAACGTACTTGGCTATCCAGGGAAATACACTTCTCTTTCACATCTTTTAAAAATAAATCACTATTTATTTTTAAACAATTTACCCATTCCTTTAATAAATTCCCACCGTGAATTTATTCTTCCAAATATCCACTGATATATTACTTTATTTTTATAAACCCAGTTCATAAATTTCATAGTCACATTCTCCTTTAAATTATCAATTCCAAACACTTAAATCATTTTCCAAATTAATTTCCAATTTACTCCATTTTGAAATAAATTCCTTTACTTACTTAATTTATTTCAAAATCCATTAACTTCATATTTTATTTCTTCATTATGATTTGAAATCTTTTAACTGAAAACGCCAATTTCAGATTTCCCCAAATTCCTTCTTTATCCTTTAAAATAAATTCAAACCTTGGGATTTAAAATAATTCTTTATTCCTTTAAATAATATCACTTATGTTTTTAAAATTCATTATTACTCTGTTTATCCAAAATCCCCTTTTCTATACTCTGAACTTATTTATTAGAATTTTAAATCACATTTATTCTTTCCCAATTCATTCTTAAATTTATTTAAATTCTCTATAATTATTTCACTTACAAATTCTCTTCTTTTATTTTTTTTCCAAAAGTCCAATTTATATATTTTGATAACTTAGTATATCCAAACATATTCAATCAAACCAGCAACCAACATTTCCAATTACCCATATAATTCATCATAGAATATCAAATAATCAAAACACAGAATATTAAATAATCTAATAATTTTGAGGAATCCAGTTGGATCCCTCCAACCTATTTCCCTGCATCCACAGATGTTAGCACAACATAAAATACCAATTCCACTTTGAGGTGGAATATCGCGGTATATGGGATTTATAAAATATCATCCGCTATTATGCGGCGCATAGGGTCTCATCCGCTATATAATGTGGGAAATCCATCACTCCAATATATGCTATATACTACTACATATAATATAGAAAATCAAATCAATTCAATCATTCAACTTATTATTTAAATTTAACCATTTAAATTTAAATTAAACCCAGATGAGTGAGATTAACTCACCTTTGATTTTTGTTTGCAATCCATTTCCATCTCGACTATTTTCTCCACAAATTTTGGACCTTGTAATAAACATCGTATGGTTAATTAATATTCGAGCTAATCGAACAAACTATTAGCACTTATTAAACTTAATTGACTAATAATTTAATTAAACTAATTTTCCCATTAACAATTTCTTAGTAACTAAAATAATTTCTTAGTAACGCAAACAATGCCGTAGTAGATGGAAAATAAGAGGTGGGCTTCATGTTTTTTTCTTGGAGGGTATGTTTTACTTTAAATTCTCTATTGCGGAAGAAAGAAGGCGAGTGTTAGAATCAGATCATATCATTATTGATGGTAAGCCTTTCATTTCACCACTTGGTCACTATCAGTGGAGAGTGCCAAAGGGCAAGTTTTGTCTGTTCCAGTTTGGGTTATATTTTCGCGTATTCCTACTGTTCTGCAGACATTAATTGGTATCAACTGGCTTGCATCGCGTATTGGTATCCTTAAATGCTTTGATTCTACTACGGTGGATAAAGACTGCTTCTCGTTTGCTAAAGCCTTGATTGAAATTACTCCTGACAAACTGCTTCCTCATCAGATCAAAGCTTGCATTGATGACCATGACATTTTTGTAACTGCTAAATATAATTGGAAGCCTGACATCTGCACCGCCTGCCACTCTTTTGGTCACTGTTTGGAGACATGCTCATTTTACTATGGGGATCCTATCCCGGTTAAGGTCCCCATTCCTCGCCTATACCCTCGGCAGTGGGTTCCTTAAGCTGTTATTTCTGATTCTTCGCCTTTAATTGTTCCTTCTGCCCCAATTATTCCTGATCCTTTATTTGATACTTCTGCCACTATTGTTACTGATGTTGTTGCGACTATTGTGCCATCCGTATTCAGGTCGGTTGTCTGGGATCCCCCTGATCAATCTTGGCATCACTTAGCTATTGATATGAGGTACAGTCCGACCAATCAAGTTTTTCATAAATATATCGGCAAGGGTGATTATCGTCTTATTTACCACATTGTTGATGGAGATATCTCTCTCTACTCAATTGGGGACTACGGCACAAGGAACTCCCTTTTGCTTGATGTTACTGCTTGGGATAGGAAATTTTTATATGGGCCAGGGTCTCTTGATTTTGATGCTTCTCTTGTTGCTCAGTTCTTGGATTTCCTCCATGTCAGTGGGCCAGAATCTGTGGATTCTGATGGTGGTTATTGTTCTGAAGAAGAAGGCTAGCTGGGTTCCTTAGTAGCTTTGGTTTTATTGCCAAACTCCTATTTTATATGAATTTTTAATTCTTTTTAGTTGCTAGGGTAATCTGCCTTACTCCTGCTTTGTATGTTGTGGGCTGAACACTATAAATTCAGCAAGTGGTATGGCCACTATAAAACCAGTTTGCTCGTGCAAAATAATAACTTTGTTTTGCTTGCAAAATAATAATTAAATAAGTTAATCGAACGATTTAATCACCAATCCATTATTTTAAAACAACTAGTAAATTAAAAATGTGCATATGTATATCTATTTTTTTTCTTTGAAACTACATATATGCTTAAAAATCTATGTAGATTTCAAAGTCCAATTTTTATATAAACTTTCAAACACTTTAAAGTTCTATTTTTTTTTTTCTAAAAATAAAATCTTTATCTTACTGTTATATTTTCCTAATCTACATATATAGATATAGATTAAAACAAAATTTCATTTTTAACCCTTACTGTAAATATAAATACACACACATATATATATGTACATATTTCTAACATATATACATAAATATTTTTTACTTATTAAACTTTAAATAAAAATGGAACTTGCCTCTATCTTACTGCAATCTTTTCTTCTATAAAATAAAAATAGAAATTTTCTTTACTGTTATAAATAGGATTATCCAAAACTTTTGCTTACTGTTATAAATTTTCTAATATATATATACACACTAAATTAAAAACAGAATTGTTTTAAGCCTTACAGTAATTTTTTCCTTTCTGTATATATACTTATATATATATTAACACTAGATTGAAATAAATTGTAAATATACCTTACAGCCTCAGGTGCAAATGCGCACCTATATCTTAGCTCCAGCGTGAGCGTCGTCTTCCCCCAACTCAATCCGCAGTCGCCACCACGACCCCGAACCATCGAACACTGGTACCTACCCCTGCCCTCGTGCGAGCGCATGCTCGCCATCGCGCTCGAGTTTTGAGCTCGAAAATTCCCATCAGTTCGATTCGATCGCTTATCCCTCACGTCGCGATCACCATCCTGCTGCGCCGCCGCCCCCCTTGGGTTTGAACGAATTTGATTTGATTTTAGAAAGAGGGGAAACTGAACGTGGTTCTATTCGCATCTTCTATTTTTCTGGATTAGAATTTAAGTGGAAAAGGATATGCGTGGTTTTGATTTTGATTTGCTGAAAGAAAAAGTGTCGTGATTTATAAAAAGAAGATGGATTTGATTTCGATAGCGTATGGGAGAAAAAAGGCTACAGTGCCATGGATAGGACAGGAAAGGGTTGATGTGAGATAATTTCAACTGCATTTGACTAGTATAAATATTCAATTTAAATTCAAATCCAAACCGTTCCGATAAACACAACTTAAAAACTTAACATCCTATCGAGGCATGCCGCTAGGCGTTTATAATGTTATACCCCTATTCCAAACGCAATGGAAAAGGTTTCGAGCCCTAATTCGATCGTATGCAGAAGATAGCTTTATGCACTCAGTTATTAAATTGTATTTTCGATATAGATTTCAACGCGTTTATATGTCGTACTCTCACACAACAACTCCAAACATTACAAAAATTGAAATCCGATAATAATACACTATTACGGATCCAATGGAACGGGTTTCGTTGAATTCCGAGATTGTGCCTCGGAAGGCTATTTTTAAATATCAATTTAAACGATATATTTTCAAAACTTAACAAAACACTCCCAAATTCAATTTTAACACTTTTACTATCTTCAGTACTATCGATATAAATTTTACAAGCCCTCAAATTATTTTTAACAAGCTTAAATATGAAGATTCAATAATTTACCCAATTCCAATTATTAAATTCAATATTTAAATTATCCAATAAACAGCGATATTTGAAATTCAAGTTAGAAATTAACTTTTAAATATTTAAAATTAATTAAATATTTCAATTTCAAATATCTAGAAATTCTGGGTTGTCACACATTTTTATTTATAAAAATGCAATTTTATAAATCTTATATATAAACCATTTATAATAAATCTAAAATTCTCAATTTAAATTATTTTATAAAATAGATAATTTAATATTTCAAAAATCACATTCTGATTCCATTTAAATAAATTTCTTCTTTCAATAATTTACAAATATTATTAAAATTTATATAACTAAAAAAATCATTTAAACAACCTTTTTAATTTGAAATCATCTCTTTAAATTTTTTTTTAAATTCCAAAATATGGCCCAATGCTGCAAAAGCGCTAAATAAGGAGATTCACATCAATCATATCAACCTTGGCATCCAAAACATCATATATCATATAATAACAACATATATAACAATATCTGTAAAATAAAATCAATACTGGTGAGGAATCCAGTTAGATCCCTCCAACCTGTCACCTGCAACAAATATGCATATTAGAAAATATGTACAAAGTTTTCTTTGAGGCTTACAAAAGGTCATCCTCTCATACACGGGAACGTAAAGGGTCTCTTCTGCTCCAATAGGCAGAAATATATCTAAATACCAATCAATATATATATATATATAGTATTATATCTCACCCAAACAATCATCAATCATCATAAATAAAATTTATTCTCACTTATATAAAAATATAAGCGAGTCAGAAAGAGTGAGTTGTACTCACTTTGCTTCCAATAGTCATTGCAATGTTTTATCCCGAATAAAATTAAACAAGCTTTTAATTTTACTCAAAATTTTCACAAGCTCCAATCAACTCTAAACTAACTCCATCGTGTAGTGTGACGCCCCACCTCTATACCCACGCTAGCCAAGAACATTACGGTGAATGCTGTCAACTAGCACGGAGAATAAGGCTGTTGAGGAGCGACCATCCGTGTAATTGCTTTGCGCGAGCATCGATATGTCAGATAGTATAACATGCATTTCTTTATCAAGAGGGAAATCCGACATACCGACACAAACTCAAAGCTACTGACAGTGGCTATAATATCTTCAGAAACAAATATAGAAATAAACATAACATAAATCAGTCACAGATAATTCACATCACAAAGGCGGAAGAAGATATGAATGTATAACTAACACATGAAAGTGTATATCAGAGTAGTGGTCTAAAAAGATCCGCAATAACACAAAAGAATAGTTACAAGAACTACACAAAATAATAAGTATACATCATGGAGTCTATATCTCAATTGTATACAATCCAAAAACTACTAATCTAAGTAGTTAACCAAAAGTCAGAGAAATCAATCCCAAGTGAGAAGTCAAACTGAAGCACCTGTAACATCTCGGTCTGACCCGAGTATTATTTAATAAGAAAATAATAAACGGATCAGTCTAACTATAAATATCAGATGAAACTATATAGAATAAGAGATATGACTAAACGCATAATAATCACAATGCCAAGCTGTGATATATATATAAATAATTGAAAATCAACAAGAGATTAGTCAATATCACCAAATCTACACAAGAATCAAAGGAAATGTCATACTCCTTATTTCGTTCACCCAACCATAAATATTGACGATTATATCAATGTCAATCACAAAAGTCAATGACACACAAATTCACCAATGCACAAATATTGATAAAACTTATCAATGGAAATCACGAAAATTGGTGAAGCACAAATTCTAGAAATCACCTCAAGAAATCCAGTTAATGACACACGAATTCACCTATGCACAAAAATTGATAAATCATATCAATAGAAATCACAAAAATAGGTGAAGAAGAAAATTCCAGAATTCGACACACGAAATCCAGAAATCACACAAAATAGGGGGAGGCCTATCACACGAACGGGAGCATGAAAACTCACTAACATATGTATCACACGAACGAGACGCTATCTCATGGTAGCTAGCCATTAATTTTTGACACACGAACGGCCCGAAGACCATGGGGCGCTACCCCATCAATTTGAGTCGAAACTCCACAAAACGGGGTTTAGTCTCCCTCGCAGACAAAGAGACATCGCATATTGCTAGTCTAAATCACAAAAATGATCGTCATGATCATCAAGAAGTGTCAATTACAGTAAGCTAGTAAATATATGAGCTTAGCTTCATGTCCCATAACACTAGCTTAACTTAAATATTTACGAACAAATTGTAGATCTCCACTAGAAAATTGTCACAAGAGTTTCAATCGAACGAGTCCAAGAATTAACCGACGAAGTAAACGCAAGCGTTTTATACCACTTGTTTTACTACGTCGTTTAATTAGATTTCTCATACGAGTGAGGTAAAGGTTTGTATATACTAATAGATTGGAAATCGGTTTGAGAAAACGAGCTTTGTTATAAAATAGTGTTGAAATCATTTGAAGAAAGAGTTTTGATATTTACTACTAGTATAGAAAACCTTTATATTTTTAAAGTGACAAATCACAAAGAAGATTGTAGGAACAATCAATCACTAAAATTCACATTCGAAGACGTGAATGAAAATCCAAAGAAATCGATAAAGAATCCATCGAAATGGATATTCAAAAATCCCTAAAAAGGAGTCATCAAAGTCATAACAAATGATAACAACACATAGGAAACAACACGAATCGATTAAAGTTGGAAATTCAAACAACTAGGCGAAATAGGCAAAAATGCACCAGGTCGGTCGGCCGGCTACAGAGCTCGGTCGATCGGACCCTGTTCCAAAATTATCTCGGGAATCAGGTCGGTCGGCTGAGCCCTGTAGCCAGTCGACCGGACCAGAGACAGAAAGGTGCCTATGCACCTTAGTAGCAGGTCGGTCGACCGGCCCAGGGGTTCGGTCGGCCAAACCCGATGTTCTGCCAATTTAAACCTATTTCCAATGAGGTGCAAATCTCGACCAAATTGCAATCGCACGAGCAACGGCGCTAAGGGTTTATGCCAATCGACTACCCGGCCCTATAAGCTCTTCGATGCATCACCAAAAACATGATCAAAGATCAAAGCTATGATTTTTAAGGAATTGAACCCAAAACACCAAAAATTGGAATATTTACCAAATCAATCCAAACCAAAAGCAATTGCACAAGAATAAGTGTTAGGAATTCATACCTAACAATCGAAGATAAATATAAGCATAGATGTGAGATAAAAATCTCACCTTTGAACCCAAATCAATGAAGGAGAAGCTTTAAGACAAGGGAAGATCAACCACACTTCATTTTCAATACTAGGAGCTTGAATCTAATCTCAAAAGAAGAACATTCCCTAAGTTAGGTTTAGGAAATTTCTGAAATCAAAGAGAGAATGAGTTGGAGAAGATGAAGAGAAAGCTTACCAATGGGTTCTCTTGAGTTTGGAGCAAGAAGATGGATTTGCTAATGGAAACTAAGGCTTAGGATTTCCTAATTCTTTTTCTCTTCCCCCATTTTTGATGAAGCTTGAATGTATTAGGAAATTATGAAGTAATGAAGAGGAGAGGGGGTTGGAACTGAGCTAGTAAGTGGGGTTATTGGGCTCAGCCCAAACCAAAGCCCTAAGTGAAAAAGGTCAAAATTCTACTATCTCCAAACATATCGAAGTTTATACTCAAAAAGGTCGCAAACGTCATTTTGAACTCAATGGAAGGGGTCCCGAGTCCTAATTCGACCGTTTGCTAAAAGTAGCTTTTCGGACCAAAATCCGACGAATGATAAAATATTTAAATAAAATATTTAAATATAAAATCGATAAATATGCGGGTTGTTACATGTAGTGTTCGTGAATACGAACCCAACACAATTTGTTTCATGCAATTTCGACCCTGTATGAAGAAGTTATGCAATTTAGAAGTTTACACTATTTTATAATAATATAAATAAATTACAAATTTTTATATATTTTTAACCTTAAGTAGATCGTGACCGTTCAATTTGAAAGAACAGATATGGGCCACATTTTTTTGTTTCTTCTTTATCGTTCATGTTCAAATCGTGAAACCCATTTAGCCGCCTTCATGTCTTCGATGTCGCACCACCCGCGTCGCATTTAACGACGATCAGAGACCGCCATCGCATGCGCCTTGCTCTGGCTCATCCATGCCCTAAGTTCCGTCGAGTTCGCCACCCCCTCCTCTCGAAAAACATGAGAGAACGTGCCACAATCAAAATCGGATTCACGTCGATCCACCACGTATTTTTCGACCATCACCGTTGAGATTGAAGATCTTGAAGTGCTCTACATTTTTGTAGTTGGAGCCGAGACGTAATAATTTATGGATCGGAAGAAATTCGGGGAAGAAGGAGAAGAATTTTTGGCCATTGAATTGTTAGTGGTGGCTGTAACCCTAGGGGAATCAGGGTTTGCGAAAATTTTAAAATATTGTGGCATTTTACAGAAAATTCATGACACTATTCATCCGAAATTTTTTTCAAACTCCAATCGAAGCATGCCGCCTGGCGTTTATAATGTTTTACCCCTATTCCGAACATAATGGAATATATATCGATAGCCAATTCCATCGTATTTAGAAGGTAAGGTTTCGTATCGAATTATTTAAATTAAAATTTACTTAAATAAATTTGTATGCATTTCAGCTTTGTACAACCAAACCGTAAATCCGATTGACACAAAATATGAAATCCTACAATAATATAACATTACATATCCAATGAAACTAGTTTCGTTGAAATCTGAGGCCGTGTCAAATATGACTATTTTTACACGTTAATTAAATATTAAAATATTCAATTTTAATAAGTTAACTTTTAATTCAATTTTAAAAGTTCTCTAACATTATTCTAACTTAAGTAGAATTTTTTTCAACTTTATAAATCGTTTTCATTCACATATAATTCAAAATTCGATTAATTCTGCTATTTCAAATATTATATCAACAATTTAATTATCCAAATAAATCTCTATATTCGAAATATAAGTTATTCAACTTATAAAATTAACTTTTGAATATTTAAAATCAATTAAATATCTGTATTTCGAATGACTGAAATTTTGGGTCGTTACAAGCTCAGTACCAACCTAAAAATAGATCGGCGTCCACCTCTTTTCTCGACTCCTTTTTCCCTATCAACTCTTGAAGCCAATTCCATCTTCTTCCAAGCATGCTTCCAAGTCCCAGAAACCTTTCGTCTTTACCATGACGTTTTGATTCGATTGAAAGGCCCTTGATCTAAAAGTCGGATAACACTTGCCCATAGATAATGTTTCTGGTTGAAACAAAGCATGCTCTTAAAAAAGATAAGCATATACCATTATTCCTACAATTCTGTTGGTTTAAGAGTTGCTTTAAACTCTCATCTCTATTCTAAGGACATTCGTTCCACTACATTAAATAAATATAAAATATATCTGGAATGGTTACCCATAATTACATTCAACGGTACAAGGCTCTCTACAACTAAAATCGTAAGACCGTATTGGAAAATAAATTTTATCTAATGACAAGGATGGGGATACTACCTGCCACAGTACACCTTTAGAAGATGTACCGAGGGCCTCACATGGACCCCCGCCAACATAGAATCGGCCTACCCCTTAGTAAAGAATATGTCTTTATCCCAGGTTCTTTGCAACCTTTTCTGCAAGATTAACAGCAAGTAGTCCTTGTACTTCAAAGAACTCCATCTTCGATTTCCATCATCTTTAAGATGCTTCCAATTCGAACACTTATGCTGGTTCGAAGTGGTTTCCAAATAACTTATCTGATTCTGGTCTCTCCGAACCAACAAGCGATAGCTTTTGGTTGACTCAATCCCAATTCTTTAAGAAGTAAGCGAAGATATAAGATCCTATGGGGACTTGAATATTTGCCCTTAAAGCGAGAGACATTTCATCGGAACGAGTTCTCCTAATGGAATCTTAACCATATAAAATCGCAAAACTTTCATATACTTCCAAAGTCAAAACAGGTCAAGTTATTGATAGTGGAAAAACCACTATCTTGTGTAAGTATATGGTCTGCATATGGAAAATTAGACCTTTTGATTTCAACCTTGGGCTATCACTCAATTAACAATGAAGTCAGACAAGTTAACGTACTACTCTTACCTCGATGTACGTTCTTAAACTCTCAGAGATAGAAACGGGCTTCCATACCTAAAAATTTAGTGTCGAGTATAAGACGAAATATCTTTCATATACTTAATTTATTATGAACTATTTATAGAAATTAACTCTCTTATACTTATCACACTTCTGATATTTCGATTTCTCCATCCCTCGTCGAGAATCGAAGCCAGGTAAGTCAGGGTACCGGTTGCACTTGTCCTTGCCTTAGTTAAAATACTACAATTCTAAATCTCATAGATAAAGGAAAATCTATTCATCGATTTAATGATAAACAAAGATGACTTACTTTCCATAAACATGTCAATTTTTTAGCGCTACTTATCATATTTGTTTTATGCTATCCAATGACACCGATAAAGAAATCCTTTGCATAAAACAAAGTCTATTTATAAAACCAAAAAACCAACTTCGTAAACTTATTTCTATTTTCCGATTTCAAGCCATTACTTTCTATTGGTTAGAAATAAAACCTTTCAAGTTGGGGTATCATTACTTTTCAAAACCTTGACTCGGCATTCATTTCTATGTTCAAAATAGAAACAAGTTTTCATACCTCGAAGTCTAGAAATTAAAAATAGGATCTGAGAGTTCCAATATACTTGTTATAGAAACATTTTCCAAAATCACTTATTTAAACCAAAGTTTGAAAAAAGTCAAAATCTTTTCTTTTATAAAGTAAACAACTTATTTGATAGCAAAAAAGTGTTATAAACTAAATATCCTTTCTAGTTTCCCTAAACCATTCACTATAACAGAAATGTTATAGTCCACGACTCTTTCCTTTTCTTGAAAACATTTATTACAATAATAGTGTTGTAATCCATGCTTCCTTCCTTTTTAAATTACTTTTAAAATTCTTAAAACATAGTTTGAAAATTGTATTTAAAACATCCCTTTAAAGATGGTCGCTTTTAATAAAACTTCACTTTTGAAAACAAAGGAGTAAAATTTAAAACACTTGTTTAAATAACTAAGTAATTATTGAAAATAAATTTAAACTTCAAACTTCCTTTTAAATACTTATAAGCACATCTGAAAAGACTTTTCAAAATATCTAAAATAGACAACTTGTTTTACTTAATAAAAATCATCGATTTCAAAACTACATCCATAGCGACTGTCGCTGTATGGACCGTAACTTTTAAACTTTGTTTTCAAAAATAAATAACTTTTAAACCATGTTTCTTTCTATATTTTAAAGAACTTTAATATCTTTGCAAAAAGGTTTGAAAACAAAAGTCAATTTTGAAAACCATTCCCAAATTCTTTTATAAAACAAAGTGGTAAACCACTTAAAAGAAAGCATGGGATTTCAGTGTCGCTAAAAACAAATCATCAAAGTTAATCGACTAGCCACAACATCCACTTCGTTACATCATACATAGCAATTAATAATGTAAAGTAAATCAAAAAGGAAAGGAATCCTTTAGGACCCCTATACAAATTTTTATTCTTCGAAGTGCTTCCATAGCGACCTATTCTCTATGAAGACACTTCGACTTCCATTCTCTTTGCTTTTTCCCATGCAATACAATGATTATTCATGTTATCTGCTTCCAATTGGGAATCAAAATCAAACAATAACATAAGTACATCACAACCCATACACAAGCACTAAATTATTACAACATGTCATCATTTCACATTAAATCAAAGCAAGATATCTCACTTTTATTTCAACCAAAGTCATAGAAACAAGCTACAATTCTTCCTACCACACACCAAAGCTCACGAACTTTCATTCAATTGCAATTCCTTACGCCTATCCCTCTTCTTGCTTCCTAATGCTCATACAAGGCCCCAACTCTCCTCCAAATTGCACACGGTCAAGGCTTTCAAGGGGTTTGTGCTCCAAAGCTTGCGACTTTAAGAAGGTGGTGGTGTTGGCTATGATGCAGAGAGGATTATACTTGATTTTGATTTGATTTGTAGAAATTTTAAAGAAAGAAAAGAGTGAACAAGAAGAAGCCATTAATGAATTTTTGAGAAGAAAAGGAAAAAAAATAAAGAGCAAAGAGTGAAAATCAAACGAAGGTGGAAATGAAGTAAAGGTGGTTCTATTTATAGAATTTATAAAAATGGTAAATTACATCAAATACACTTAAGTAAAATTACACAATTACCCTCACTTATCTTCCATGCTAAGCTACCTCCATGTGACAAAGTACAAGGAGACATGTGTATATCCTTTTCTTGTAGCAATGCACTTTAAATAAGAAGGAAAAGTTCACTCTTTACTTAAGAAGTAAAAGTCACATCTCTTAATTAATTATTTCTTTAATTACACGTACTTTTACCAATCTTTTTACTTTATTAAATCACTTATTATATGTATAAGTGTAAGTTACAAAAATGTACATATGTGTGCAACAACGTTGTGATAACTTTCATTCGATAAAAAGTAAAAAATCCGAAAAATGATTTTCGATCACATTTTTAATTTTTCATCGAACTCCTTATTTTTGTAAAATAACTTCCAAAACAAGTTTACAATATTTATTCATTTATTAAAAGAGGCTTATTTGATCATTAAAACCATCGGTTGAATATTTAAATTTACCAAAATGTTCACAAATCAAAGCGATAAAATTCTGGGTCGTTACATTCTTTCCCTTAAAAGAATTTTGACCCTGAAATTTCATCACAAACAAACAACCAAGAAAAAAGACATACTAATTCTTAACATTTCCTAAAATTTTTAAATGACTAACAAACTTAGATTTTGTCCATGTTTATAACCTTCTCATCATACAAGGATGATACACATTCTAATGAGCATACCTCATTCTCAATAACCATATGTTGTTACTCAATCAATTATTCACAAAACATCATGACTTGAAGAGTCTTCTACCTAACTCCATAAAGCATTAAAGGAAAATTTGCTTAAGCCCGTATGATATATATATAGATCATCCATATAGAATATCTGATTTGATCACTTACTCAGATACATAAGTTTTTCTTCCAAAATTGTACCGCTCGCCCGACTTCCCTATTGCGGACTCCGATCAGGCTCCTTGATTAGGAACCTCTATTCTCCTTGCATAACCATACGCTATGATAGAAAATCTCGGTACCATATCAAGTACCCTCACTAAATGTTCATTGTCAAGAATCGAGTGATAAATCCTTATACAGACTAGTGTGAATCACCTTTAAGTCAGGTACTCAAATCTTGGATTAAGAACCATGCAAAGAAATGATCTGCATACAACTTACATACTTATTCTTGTTCGTTCTTACTTATACCAATTTCTTTTTGCTTCTAAAATTATTTATGAGAACATTTCATAAAAACACAACTTAAGTTTTGAACTTAAATAATACCCCGCCATATCTTGGGAGTATATACAATTATTCGATTTAATCTTTTATCTTTTCATAAATTCAGATGCTAGCCTAAAATAAATCTAGGTCTTAAAACCAAGTTAACCACTTCAACCTCTTTGCTCATTAGGTTTAAGTAGCTAAGAAGAGTAGGAGTTGATATCCAAACTCAGTCCCAGAGTCTACTTTTCCTTGTACATCTCTAAGATAAAGATGTTTATTACCCGATCCAATAATGCTAAATAATTTTTACAACTTAGATGTTAAAACAAAAGACACGGCTTAATAAAACAAAGTTTGTTAAAACTTCCTTATTATATTTAACCTATTAGAACTTGTGTTAAATTATTCTCCTTTAACCAAGAGTGATATAAACCGATACTAACAATTTCATTTATCAACACACTCCTTTATCAAAATACGTTTTATTTTGAATCCATTTTCTTTAAAGAAACTTAAGAACTAAATACCAGATTTCATTTCAAATCCTTTTTGAAATGATACTATATATTTTAATCCATAGAAAATATACATATAGACGAAGTAACATCAAAATGATCCCAAGGAACTGGGTTCTCCCAAATAGTATCATACACCCCTTTACCAAGAAGGTCAATACTTAAGAGAAGTGGTTACCATCCTGAACACATCTTGTAACACCCCACACCACTTAGTATACCCAAAATGACACACTAAAAGATATGGTGCATTGTAGGTATAACTAAAACCAGTAGAGACTAAGATTCACAAGACAAGATAGATAAAAGTAGCGGAAACAATCAAAATAATAATATGCTAAAAGTCAAACTTCATAATATAGAATTATAAAATCAAATACATCATATGTCTCAAAATACCAATACATGTCTCATGAAATCAAAACCTCAGTCTCATGAATATCAGAGTACAAACTATCCGTCACAAAGTGCCAGTACATGGAATAAGCTAACTAAAAATAAAGAAGAGAAATACATATGAAATATCTGCAAAAGAACTCCCTAAGTGTCTGCGATCTATCATTCTTTATTTGCTAGCCTATGGGGGAGGAAGGGGAAAATGGAAGAGTGGATCGGACTAAAAGTCTAGTGAATGATAGTAATTACTAGAACTTTTAAGCAAAATAAAAGTAATAGACTTTACAACAGTTCTAGTATATAAAAGGAAAGAAAGAAAATAGAGAGAAGGAATAAGCTAGAAATAAATACAAATTAACTAAATTAACATAATTGATTAACTTTGATTGTTCTCACTTGTCTTTGATAACCGCTTTGATTAGGCTGACTTCCTAATCCTATAATTAGGCTATAATCCTAATTCTACCCTTTGATCGGCTTGCTACTCCATAGACCTTACCGCGAACTAGATGCTATATAGCTCCCTACATGGAAATGGTGTCTACGAATGATACGCAAAGTATCTACTATGGACTAGACGTTATGTAGCTCCCTACACAGAAGGCAATGATGTCTACGAAAGACATACACACACACACACACTAAGCGCTTAGAACTCAATAGCGGCTTATCTCCCCTAATCGATACCACACGCTCTGTCACCACCAGTTCACACTATCTATTGCTCCCTCTTTTGACCTTTTATTTATCCTAGACATCGTAAGTGTGCCCTCATCTCACTTCAAACTATTGTGAGACACCGTGTCCATAAAAAATAGGGAATGTTGTTGGTACTGGTCCCCGTTAAAGAAAATCTAGTTGCGTCCCTTGTCCAAATCCCTATGATTTAGTCTTTTAATTATTGACCTCTTATCTACCTTAAACAACATAAGCGTGTCCCCAGAGAAATGCTACCGGTACAGATCTTTTCTTTTAATCATTGGCCACTTATCTAACCTAAATAACATAAAGGAAACACTGCCGACACAAATCTTTTATTTTAACTATTGACCACTTATCTACCCTAAAAAACTTAAGGGAAATGATGTCGGTACAGATCTTTTCTTTTAACTATTGACCACTTATCTACCTAAACAACATAAGGGAAGTGCTATCAGTACGGATCCTACTTTTATCTTTGCTTGTTCACTTAGATAAAATATTTTAAATAAGCCTTTGTTATTATTCTTACTATCCATGCTTATTAATTTATCTTAAGTCTTAAAATAAGCCTCATTCTATTCCGCTTTCTTATTATAACCAATGTTATAATCATGCTTATTACTTAACCAAGGTCTAAGTGTGAAAATAAGCTTTTTTCATCTTTTACTCTTTTTAGTTATAATTCTAAATTATAACTGGGCCAATTATCTTAATTAGTCCAATTCTAACATCAATATCATAATTAGGCTCAATTTCAGTCTTAATTCCATTTTTATTACGTTCTTTACAATTTACATCTTATCTTCCGTTAATTTAGTATTCTTATAATTTTAATCCATATTCGTGTTTAATCTACTCTAATCCATATGCAAAGAAGAAGGAGAAATAAAAGAAAACTGAAAATCAAAGAAAATTCAAAGCGTAGGAAAACGACGTAAATAATGCATAAATAACAGTAAATAAATTAAAATATTGTAAATAAACTGTAAATAAATGGAAAAGCTATAATTAGCAAAAATAAACTAAAATTAATAGAAAAGAATAGCTAAAAGAAATAGAATAAAAATAATTCTAAAAACTGTAAATAAGCTACTAAAAAGTTATTCCCAAAATCTTAATAAAACTAAAACTATTCGAAACCCTAGTATTTTAAATTACATAAAGAAACCTAAAATAATTACAATCACTCACATGAGACAAAAGCTAGAATCCCTTTTTTTTACAGCAACCAAAATTCTGTAGGAATCTCCTATAATTTGTACAATCTCCTTCTTTTATTTGAATGTATATATAATATAATTTTATTTTATACATGAAGAATGTAAGAAAATATTCGAGAGAGAGAAATGGAGGATAGGTTTTGATTTTAGAGTGAAAACCTAGGTTAGTTTAGGTCTAATTTATAGTGTTTTAGATATGCTTTCAACCATAGATTAGAATCTCTAGAAACTTCTGCTAGCTCATTGTTGTGTCAAATCATACAATGCGTCATGTTAAAGCCTTATCTTATATTTAATTTAATTAATTACACCCTCACTAATATACAAATTATAGACAACATTTTCTTCTCCTCAATTAATTTCCATGTGTCTCTCTTTATTCGCATGTTTCATTTCAGTTTTCAACGTCTCATTTAATTTATATGTTTACGTCTAAAACAAACAAACAAACAACATATAAATCTCTTTCCACATTTACATTTGAAATAAGCAAATTAATAGGTCAATATTTATCCATGTTTATGTCTAAAATAAATTAATAAACAGGTAGAAATTCTTATGCCAGTATTGTACATATTCATGTTTGAATTAACTGGATGAATAACAGGTGAATTATTATGTCCGTATTCTATATATTCAAATCTAAATTCATTAAATAACATGTGAATTGTTATGTCTACATTTTTTTCCATTTTCACATCTGTTGTAATTAGATAAATAACATATGTCCACAGACATGTATATATGTTGTGTATTAATTAGTAACCTAATTCTTTACCTTTAAATTGAGCAATCAATTACATTAATTGAGTGGTTTTAATGTTTTAATGTTTAAAAATCAAGCTGACCCTTATTCTTTACTAACAAAGAAACAACATACCTTATATTTTCCTATAAGAAAAGTAATCCTTCCATAATACACTCTTGCCTTTTCTTTTCAAAATAAAACGTTTATTTTATTAAATGCCTTCTTTTTATAAATATATGGTTACATTTTCTCTCTTTTACAATAACCCATCTCATTTGCACATCATCGTCTAAATTTATAAAAGTGGATGCCTTCTTTCTAAATACACCGTTACCTTTTTTAATCTCTTTTGCATCAAAACAAACTCTCTATTTATGAAATCATACATATATTCAAAAATGAGAAGTTTATTTTATTTATCTCAAAACATGCATTTATTTTTATTTAAAATGTTTATTCCATTTTGACACAAATGCAAGTTCTTACATTAAACTTAATTATTACAATTTAATTCCTTTTTCCCTTTCTAATTGAAACATTTCAATAAATCTACTGCCAATTAATTTCAATACTAATTTCAAACGAATTCTAATTATAAACACTATTTCTTTTCACTTATAATTATTTATTAATTCCTCCTTAAATTTTGGGTTGTCACATTCTTCCCTCCTTAAGGGATTTCGTCCTCGAAATCTCTATGGATGGAAGAATGAAATAAAAGTTTTCATATAAGTTCGACAACCAACTACTCAACCATCACCCATTACATCCATTGTCCTTGAGTTTTTCTAATGCGATTTATGATACTTATGCAATTAGTGTAGTGTTAACGTCCCTAACTAATGCAAAAGATTAGATGGTCCACTGATTCAGTTGACCTCCTTTTATGCAATCATGTATGTGCTATGTATCCAAATGAATGCAAAAATTTCCTAATGATAACTGATAGTTCTATATTCGTGCTACAATCATCATCCAAATGCAATAATAATATGATAATCATCCATTTATAGCAACCGTGGAATAAAATAAAATGCAAATGTGCATACATCTATATGCATATGCTCTAGTGCCCTAGTTAGGCCAATCCCTAAAAGATAATAGTGCCCAGTGTAAGTATATGCATCCGTTAGCATCCACTAACAAACACTTGCAGCCACTAGCATCCATCATACATAACATGTTCTAATAACATGTTTACATCAAATTCTATCATCCATAGGTTAAATCATAAGTTCTACCATTCCAAGGGATGATAAACAAAAGAACCTATTCAAACTAAAGTTGGAAATAGGAAATTCGAAACTTACTATCAAAGAGAGATGTGGATAAGAAGTATGCATTTTCTCCTAATCAATTTAATCTTCTCTGAAGTCTTTTTAACCTCTATAGACTCTATCCAACATGAAAGTGACTTGCAAAGTCTTTTATAAAGAGCTTCAGAAGGTGCCATTCCAATGCTAGTTTGAGAACTACTATCTTATGCGAATTCCACTAAAGAAATATGCTTTTTCCGAGTTCTTTCAAAATCAGGAATATCCATTCTCAGCCATGCATGTGTTACAATTTTACTAACTTCATTTTACTGTTCTTCTTTAGTCTATCACATGAATCAACATTCCTAGGTTCTCATTATGGTCCTATACACTCTACGGAAACTCGATTATTACTTCCAAAAGTAATTACTGCTGTCTCGTTTGTAGTCTTACACCTTTTCCATTACACATAGGAAATGATTCCTATTTACTTCAAATTTAGGAGTTTGGTTCGGTGTTTATAATTCCATTTTGAAAATTAAGGTTTCTAAATTTTTAAAACATCAAATCCCAAAACCTTTGTCTTTAAAAGCGTTATCTTTAAATTTCTATTAAATTCAAAAGCACTAGATTACTTAAAATCTTATCTTTCTAGACTTGCATCTTCATAGCTTTTTGAACTTACATTGTTTCCTAAACCCGGAGGGAAAACTTTTATGGCTAAAGCTTATTCCTCGTTTTCTTTTAAAGACATTTTTAGTTTTCTATAAAAAATTGAATTTTCAAAATTTACTTTTATTAAGTTTTCCAAACACTTATTTACTTTTTCACCAAACTATTTTCTTTTAGAATATCTTTAAAATATCCTTATGTGTTTTCAAAACATCTTCTCATTATACCTAATAGTCTCATACCTTAATCTATTAGAGCTACTTTCTCCTATGAGAAATTATCAACGCTAAAATCTTCTATGAACCTTTTTAAAAGAGGACTTCATATTTAGGTGAAACTACAAGGAACTTATTTTATACTTTTCGAAATAGGCTATACAAAATATGTTACTTCTCATACTTGTACATCTCTTTCATGTATTCCTTGTAACTTGCACAAAACGTTTCATTGGTTTCATAGAAAATTATACCATTACTTTTTTTTTCATTCCAATAGATTAAAGTAAGTTTAATTTATATTTTCTTATGATAGACATCTACTGATATCTAACTTACTCTTTTCTTTTCAGAAAAACTCATCTCCAAAACTGCTTTAATATATCCATAATCAAAAATATTTCCTTATAATAAGTGTATTTTACAAATCACTTTATTTTTACTCTTAGAAATTATCTTTTTAAAATTCATTTTTATTTGGGTTTAAAATGGATGTTGCGTAAAACGCCGTTACTACAACCTAAAAATTCTAGTGTATGAATTTAATTAAAAATAAATACTAATAAATCTCATAAACTATGTAAAAACATTTCTTTTAAGAGTCACCAGCTATAACAATAGTGTTATAGCCCATGCTCCCTTTATTTTCCACGAAAGCATCTATTACAATAATAAATGTTGTAACGTATGCTATCGATACTTAAAACACTCTTGGCTTTTATATTTAAAATCTTTGTTTACCTATAAAGAAACTGGCGAGCTATATATGCTCCATAATTCTTTAAAAAGAATTTCACTTTTAGAAAAATTTACATCATATAAAAACCAGTTTAAATTTCATACCACTTTTTTTTTCAAAAACGCAATATTTACTTCTTTAAAAATATCGACAATTATATTTTTCAATTCTAACTATTTCATTTTATTAGGCTAGGCATAAAGTGGATTTTCTTATTACTACTCTAGGAGCACTCTAACGACCCGGAATATCTGGTTGTTTGATTTGAACGTTTAATTTAATTTTAAATGTTGAACTTGTAATATTATTTGATTTTAAATATGGAGGTTTTGGTTGAATAACTGAAATGGTTTAAAGGTTCAAATATAGCGATTAATTGGATTTGGTAAATAAATTTAATATTTGAAATTAGGTAAATATGGGAATCTGGAGTTAAATGTGAATGGATATGATTTATTAGTTGATTTAAAACTTTATTTAAGTTAGTGTGATGGTAGTGGACTTTTGAACGGAATTAAAAGTCGATAAATTTAAAGTTTGAAAATTATATATTAATTTAATAGTGAAATTTAATATATATGTTAATAGTGTAAATAATGGAATTTTAATTTAATATGAATCGAAATGGTTTCTAACATGGGTATTAATTCTATTTGATTTATAATGGAGCTAGAAAGTTTTTAAAACTGGAATTCAAGTAATTTTGTCGATTTTCAAAATCCCTAGATTTAATCGACGTGTTAAAATAGCCTTCCGCGGCACTGTCTCAGAATTTGGAGAAACCAGTTCCATTGAATCCATAATAGTGTATTATTATCAAATTTCAAATTTCGTAGCGTTTGGAGTTACCATTTGGTTGTACGGGATGAAAACGCGTTGAAATAACTATTGAAAATTTAATATTTTAATTCGATTCGAAAAGCTATCTTCCACATATGAGCGCATTAGGCCTCAAAACATATTCCATTGTGTTTTGAATATGGTTAGACATTATAAATGCCAGGTGGCACATCTCATTTTGAGTTCATCCGAAAAAGTATGAAATTGTCAAAATAATATTAAAATAATATGTATACCAGTTTATATACGAATGAACAAAAAAACCCAAACCTTGTTATATCCAATCGCCATTAACTGTACTAATGGTCTAAAATTCTGCACTTCCTCTCCAATTTCCTTCTAATCCATTGACAATTAGAAGAACTTCCAATTAGGAAATCGAAGAGCTCGTCGAGCTCCATATTCTTAACTGCGGCGATCGATTTTGGAGGCCGCATTGGGTCAAATTGGGCTTAAGAAGGCCACGCGTTTGCATGCGTTTTTGAAGGGATGGGTGTAGCCGAGATTAGCCGGGTTCATGGTGGAGATGGAGTTCGTGATGGGCTTCAGTATGTTGGTAGCTGATTGATTTCTGGTGGCTTGGGAGGGGAGTGGCGATCGAAAAATGGAGGGCGACTGATGGGTTTCAAACCCTAGACGAATGTGTTTGAGAAGAAGTAAGGGGGCGGCCTGATTTTCCTAGCGCATTTTGAACGGCCACGGTCAGTTAGTGTAGACTAAAATTGATTTTATAAATTTGTTTATATTTAAAATTTGGATAGTCTTTAAAATAGCATAATTATTTCATATGAGGTCGAAAATGAATGAAACAAGTGGCAACGGAATCATGGCGACGAGCACTACACTTGTAAACAGATTTGGAGATGATAGAAGCGAGCTAAAACTTTAGGTTAAATCGAACGTGTTCGATTTAATTTAAAATTGGAACGTTTGGCCAAATTTAAAATTTAAGGCGAGTTACTCTCACTCAGTTTTGTATTACTGCAATTAATTTTAAATTTAAAATTAATTATTAATTAGTTGATAGAATAGATAAATTATTATCAGTTGAATGTGATATTAAATATAGTAGCATATATATTAGAGTGATTGATATTCTCGTGTATATATAGCGGATGAGACCCTATACGCCCCATATAATAGCGGATGACCCTATATACCGCGATATTCCGCCTTAAAGAGGAATTGGTATTTTTATGTTGTATTAACATTTGTGGATGCAGGGAACAGGTTGGAGAGGTCCAATTGGATTCCTCAAAATGTTGAATTTAATTTCATATAAAGTTATATCTATTTTGTTGGAATAATCTGTGATAGATTATTGTGTGATTTGAATTGATTGGATGCTATGGCAGTTTTAGCCTAGATTTTGGTATTCTTGGAATACCAATAATATATGGTTTGAATTGGAAAAGAACTTTAAAGGGATTTTGAAGTAAAATAGTTACATGGAATTTTAGGTAAATTAATTTGATAAAATAAATGGTTTTGAAATTTGCACTTAACTATTTCAGATATTGTAAATAGTGATTTTGAAATAAAGCATATAAAAGGATTTTAAATAATAAATTTTAAAGTCCCGTTTTTTCATACTTTTGAATTGACAATAAACCACACATATCCAACTCAAATTGCATGAAAAGACGGATCTTTAAGGGTAATAAAGAAAAATAGACAGAATAGAATCTCACTCGAATGGGATAACATATACTATTGAACAAATATTTTTACAGCGGAAAACTTTTAAATACATATATTAGAGTCTAACCTAAATTCAGCTTGGACACTTATAAAGCCTGCCCTTACAAATGCTGACAAACATCAAGCAAAATACACTAAGTACATCGGATAATAGAGTATGTTCATACGTCGATGAATATCTCCAGCTCTCCTCTGGAAACTCCAACCGTCTTCGACTATCCTGAAACTACTCGAATCTGACCCGAGTATTGAAAATACCCGGATCAGGCTTGATAAACCAGCGTGAGAAAAACTCAATAATTAATGACAGTGTCATATATCAGCCTTTGAATAAAATCCTTCGAAAACAAAGAGTATCCCATAAGACCACGCCCACACATAAACATGGACGGGTTTTTACCTTATGATAACTAAAACACTTTATATCAAAACGTTTGATATTATTTCTAATGACGTTCTTTGAAAACATTTGCAAATAAACTTACTAATCTTAGCCGAAATTTTACATTGATTAATTCCAGCATAATAGGTTTACAATCAAGTCCATAGGTTCTTATTGAAGAATGGATTTTCATACAAATGACCAGGTGCATGATCTACCTTCCGAAGGGGTACACCTCTAGATGGATGTCCCGAGGACCATCACAAAGGATCCTCTACCAACAAAAGACCGACCTACGTCTGTAACTAGATAGTACCGAATATATATTATCCTCCGGTCGTTACCGACCTTTAACCAAGCGCTCATTTTCCATACACCACATTAATATACATCCTGAACGTCATAGCGGTAAGAAATATATCTAGAAGGGGATGATCATACCCTACTTGGGAATGACCCACTTAGCCTTGCTGCATTTAATCCTGTTTCGGTCATTTCCGGTTTGATGAGGCTTGAGGCTATGATTACCTTTTCACAAAGCACATATCACATCTTTGAATGCCACATTGCCATTTTCGTTTAACTACTAATTTCCTTCCACAAAAATACAACCCTTGAGCTTATACGTCTCAAGGAGGGTGTTAAGCTAAGAGAAGTTGCCTTCTCCGCCACCACTGATGTATGTTTATAAAAACCAATGTACGTAATCTTTAGAAATGTAATGTCAGACAAACGTCCATACAAGTTGTCCAGGAACAGAACAAACCGAAGACACTCTCCTACTACCAGTAGTAGCGAGTAGTCCTTGCAATCCGAAAAATCTCCACAACAAGGAGACCACTGCTATATATAACTCGGGAGCTATCCAGAGCAAGTCAACAAGCAGTCCTCATGGTACAAAGATCCACAGCCTTCAATAACCATCATCTTCAACATGTCTTCACGTTCGAACGTATATATTGGTTCGAAGTGGTTTTCGAATGGGATTTACCCAAATCCGACACCGGTTCCTTCGAAATCCAATATCGATAGAAAGTGAATATGAGTATATAGGATTTATTAAGTCTCTTTTCACTTTAATTCTTTTCGGATGATTTCGAAATCTCTTTCTTTTGACTCAAGTTAATTTCTAAGAAATTCATTCTTTTTCTTTGGAAAATATCTCAAATTTCCTTACTCAATTCTCGATCAAATTCTTTAACTTTTAGGCGGGTCAAAAACAATGTTATTTAAGACATCGTTTACGATAAACCGTAAATCAATCTTAACAAACATTTTGAAGTAAATAGGATCATAGAATCATTCATTTTTGGAGATTGCTTAACTTTTGGATAATACCAATCCTCTTTTATTTTGGAAAACTTAACAAAATCTTTTTTATTTAAGAGCATCCGGGTTTTCCTTTCGATTTGTTCCACCCCTCGCCTAAGAAAAGAAAACATAGGCCAGGTAGGTTCAGGGCATTGGTTGCTCCATCCCTAACCTTAGTTAAACACCTTATTTTATCTTTTCAGATCTCATAGGCGGGACAAATGTACTAGTCGTTTTTGCATACTCAGATTTTCAACTTTATTTTGGAAATGCCTATAAATATTCCAAATTATCTTTCAAAACGCTTAATTATCCTTCTTAAAACATTAATAGTTTATTCTGAAAAATGTCGTTACATTTAAACTCATATTCCAAAAGTTATAGAATTCACAATATAAAACTGCTACGGAAAGTGCTAAATAAGCTTATTTGAATTAAACAACTTTTAAACATTCGATAATTCATATTTTCCAATCGAAATCTCTTTTAAATCATTTAAATAGATTTATCAAATTTATTCCATATTTTTCCATAATTAAAAACATCCATTTAAACAAAATTTCTGTTACGGTCACTTAACTACACCAGCGCGATTTTTCTAGAAAATTAATTTGGACTTATTTCAAAATCTACTTATCGAAAATTTGATTATCTTTCTTCGTTTAGAAGATATGGGTATAGTAGTCTGGAATTTTCTTATCTCGAAGAATTCCGAGCCATATTCCAATCTATACACTCATTTGAACTTTTCTGTGCGAAATCGCGAACTACTGTTGCGCGACGACGCGTCTAGTTTTAACTTATTTTCAATATTTGAAATAATCTATTAAAATTGGATTTCAACACTTATAAAATCGTCACAAATCATTTTAAATCGATATTTTCACTTTTTAAAGTATTTAATATATATTTTCGCTATTACCATATTATAATATTATTATATTCCCATTATTTTAATATTAAATTTTAAATTCCAACTTTAACTCAATTTCAATTCTAATCTCAAATCAAACTCATTTAAAACTTAGATTTAAAATCTAATTTCAATTTAAAATTCAATTCAATCTCAAACTAAACTTCACTTTTTTTCAAAATCGATTTCAATTTTAATTTCAGTATTCATCTCGATTTCAATTTCTAATTAACTATCTTTTTCAATTCCGTTTCACTTCAAATTTCAAATTCTCTTTCATTTTAACTTTAATTTCACTTCTAAATGAAAAGAGGCTTATATTTCCACAATATCTCATATTACTAAAATATGGTCTTATTAAACAAAGGGATTACTTAACTAATAGAAATTTGATGTCCAGATTATCATCACAACCATATAACTATCATATGACACTAACATATCCAAAACGGTAAATGTCATAACATTACTACGGATTATCCAACATATTCAAACAATCAACCAAACATTCATATCATCAAATAATGATTATCTAACATAACAATTAAGCATGATAATCAATATAATTCAAAAAGCGGTGAGAATTTCTCACCTTCATATCCAATCCGTCAAACTTTAACGTAAGAATTCTGTCTCTCGCTAACGTGCTATTTCCAACGTCTCGCCTTTTTTCCGTTTCCTTTCTGAACGCTTTTGATTTCCTTTCCTTTTCTTTTCTCTTTCTTTTTTTCCTTTTCTTATCTCTTTTTTTTATTTTGGCCGAAAGCTTTTGGAGAGGAATGGGTGTACGGCCTTGGGTATGTGAGTGTGGAGGAGGGTATGGTTTGTAGGTAGCTTTGGGCTTAGTGTGTAGGCTTGGGTTTGGTGGTGTGGAAGGGCACGGCTTGGGGTATAGGGGGTTGTGAGGCTCGACTTGGCTTAGGGTTGCTCGGGTTTGGGTCCTTAGGGCTTGGCCTTGGGGTTTTGGAAGGGGTAGGTGGCTGTAGGAGGTGGGTAGGTGGTAGTTTGGTTTGGTTTTGGTGGTGTAAGGTGATGGTTTGGAGTATGGAGATGATAACTTGAAGATAGAAGGGAAATGGAGAGGTAGGAGGAAGTAATGGAAGAGGAAGAGAATGGAGTTTATAAATTTTGTAAAATGAGAATGTAGTGAAGATAGAAGGGTTTAGGCTTGTATTTATAAGTGGAGCTTGAGTGGCTAATAACCTAAATACTCTTGCCTTACTTTTTGACTTTTGGTTAACATGATAAGAAGTGTACTAATAGTGAAATGATGGTAGGATGTAATTTTGTACTTAATGAAATGATATTTGCCTCTTTTTCTTAAACTTTGTGTTAAAAAGAAAGAAGACTTTTGCTTGATTTGATTTGCATTAATGGTGGAACTGATGTTTACCTCTTTTTCTTACACTTTAAAATGTTAAAATAACATTTGCTCCTTTTCCATAAGTGATATAACTTAAGCATTAATGTTGATGGAAAGTATGTGTAAGGAGATGAAAGGTGATGGTAAGTTTGCTTTTAATTACTTAACTTTTAAGTATGCTTATTTAATTATTTTATGAAAATATCTTAGATATTTTCTTATCTTTTGATGTTACTAATTGTAAAGTGTTTTAAAAGTTTGTATTTATAAGTTAGAAAATGTATCAAGTTGCAACAACTTGTCGACAACTTGTTTTGGTTAAAAACGGTGTTTTTTGACGATAAATTTTACAGTCAAAATTTAACGTTTTTGTTAAGATATATATTGAAGTAAATCAAACTTTAAAATGAACTTTTTACTTCTTTAAATAAATTAAAACAAGTCTCTTTATATTTAAAAATCATATTTAATTAATATCAAAATCTCAAATTTTACAGTGTATATAAAACTTGACAAAATACGACAAATTTTGGTTATTTTTGTAAAACGATTATTAACATGCTTTTAAATCTTTTAATATACTTTTATTATCTTTATTAGATGTTTTAAATAAGATTTATCTTTTTAAATAAATATTTAAATTCATTTATTTAAGCCTTTATTTATTACTAGCAAAACTTAACTTTTGTCGATTTGTTCTAAAATCCAAATTTATACTTTTAATTTATTAATTATAAGAATAATTGATTTCTTAATTATATATAACATTTTTATTTAAGTTTTAAATTCGTTTTAAATTTAAATCGAAAGAAATCTCTCATTTTCGAAGTAGCGAAATTACGGATCGTTACAAAATTCCTAAGTGGTACTTGTCTAAATATAAAGGTTTTAAAATCGAGATTGGTTGGTTTTGGAATATAGCTTGAGTTATTTAAAAAATCGGTTGTAAGTGGAATTTAAATTAGAAATTGATTTATTATGGATCTAAGGGATGGAAAAACGTTGTAGGTTGGAAATAAGATTATGGGACTTATAAGCAATGTTATAAATAAATGTGAAATGGTTATCAATTGGTAAATTGAAATTATGAATTCACGGTAAGAACTTATAATGAGATGGGTAAATCGATTTGAAAATAAATGATATATTTATTTTAGAAATGTGAAAAAGGGTATTTACGGAATTGGAACCTAAATCAATTGGTGATAAATCGAGAGAGATTTATAAATGTTGGATTGGTTATATTGGAATCGAAAGGGTTATATTATTATCGAGAAACTAAGTTTGTTTTTAAAGAAGATTTTTATTTAATATCTAGGTAATTTAAAAAATGTTAAATATTCCAGTAAATTTGTTATTTAATTATTTTATATTGTTTAAAGTATAGTTAATTATTAATTATGTTAACTTATAGTGATTTTTAAAGATTTATTATTACTTAACAATTAGTCAACATTATTATTTTAAAAAGATAAATTAATTAATTTTAATATAGTTTTATATAATAACTCAAAGAGCTTTTTGCATAAAGTAAACTTGGAACTTTTTTTTAGGAACTTTATAAGCCTTATTTTGATATAATTATTAAATAAAGTTTCAGAAAGTAATGGTATACTTTCATGGAGAAATCAGAGGCAGAGATTGCCTGTAGTTAAGTTTTGGATTTCTCTGGGATAGAGACGCAAGCATTGAGCTGTGAATCCATGGTTGATACCACGTGTAACTTTCCATATTTATTTTAAAGAAAAGATTTTCGAATATTTTTAAAAAGAAATGGTTGTGAATATACTTATTTCGGTAAAATAGTTATATACTTTGAAGTAAAGAGGTCAATTAAGGAACCTTAAACCTATAGAATTTGTATAGATGAATTAAGGAATTTATAATATAAATTGTGAAGGGCTTTTGAGAAAAGAGGAATAAATGGAATTTTCCTAAGTGTTGGAATGTAAGGGGTTAGAAAATATTTTTTCTAAACTATTTTTCTAAGTATTGAAATAAAAAATGGTATGAAATATCTGAATATGGATATAAGTAATTGGGTTATCTCAGTATTGAAAATTAGAAGGCTTTGAATATGTATCTTATAAAGATATTTTGAAATAGATTTTGGAAAATCTATAATAAGTTCAGATGTCTGCTTATGGATGTTATTGATAGTTAAATAACCGCCAATCAAGTATTTGGCCAATTTCATTGATCGTTACGAAGAGACCGAAAACGGATTTAATTATCCGAAAACCACTTTGATCCAATTTGAGCGTTACGAATAGATGCCGTGAAGATGATGAAGAAGGTGGTTTGGTTTATCCAGATCTAGGACAAAATTTATGGATGAATGCTATCAGAACATCGTCATCGAAGGGCGATGAGCATTCAAAGTGAAATTGTTCTTGAAAGGTAAACGTTAGCCTCAAGCCTCATCAATCGAAAATGACTGAAATTAGGGGAGATGCAGTAAGGCTAAGTGGGTCATGCCCTATTAAGGTATGTTGTCACCTTTCTAGATACCCTCGGGTATACTATTTATTGTAGATAAGATGGTGCATGCAAAAGAGCTCTCGGTAAGGGTGGGAACACCCAGGGTGATAACATATTCGGTACTATCCATGTTAGGGATAGTCCAGTCTTGTGTTGCAGGAGATCCTGACGAGGTCCTCGGTACATGTTTCTAGAAGTGTACTGTTATATATGGTACCCCAGTGCCTAGTCATTGTATGTGATCCAATCTCTAATAAGCGCCATACGGTTTTGATTATGCCCAACTATGCTGAAATATGAGATGCAAACATTTCAGCTATTTTCTATTTATTTTATTTAAACACTATTATAATATCAGAGGACTTTGATATAAAGTGTTTTGGTTATCCTAAGGTAAAAACCCATCGTGTTTATTTATGACGCAGTCTTACGAGATACCTTTGTTTTCAAAGGATTTTGATAAAAGATAATAATTCAAATTGAGTGTATTTTCTCACGCTGGTTTTCCAGACTGACTCAGGTGTTATTTTATTATAAGCTCGGGTCAGACCGGGTAATAGACGTACATGAGAAGATGTTATGGAGCTCAAAAGACGAGCTGGATGGCGGAGATGTATACTCATACTTGTTTATTCCGCTGCATTGTGTTGAAATTACCAGCAATTATGAGAGAAGGTAATTAAAACTGCCCAGGCTGGTAATTATTGATTTATATACTTTGATGTGAGATATGTGTATTACAGTTTCGATTTGTGTATAGATCTATTTATTTTATATGTTATTCAGTCCGTTGTGAGAGTCTATTTGTTTATTTTCTTCTTTTTTCTACCTACTTTCTTTCCCTCAACAATATGTCTTTCCAACGCTCGATCGTTCGATATGTTATACAACGAGCGTATTTATATCGATTTTCGAGGGTCGAAAAAGACGATTCGTCACAGTTGGTACCAGAGCTTAGTTTGGCGATATACCTAGGCTTTGGTGGGGATTACTCATTAGAGATAGAGTCAGTAGTACTCTAGAATGAGTTTGAGGGTACTAATAGATATGAGCGCGTACTTTTTAGTGAATATAAAATTATTTTATATTGTGTTGACTTATCAGTTGATGTGTTTATGGTCGGTACGGAAAGTACAACCATATCGATAGGGGTTTTTCAACTCTTAAACAAGATAAACCAACACAGTATTGCTTTAAAGAGGGTAAATGAAATAATTTTGCCCGAATTATATTTTGTTATAGAAGAAATAATTTTCTAAAATTATTATATATATTTGGATGTTTGGTTGATATTATTATAATCGAAAAAAGATTATAAAATTGAAATGGTTTATATAACCAAATAGAGATTGTATAAGGATAGTTTATGCTAACGAATTATGCAGATGAGTAAAAGCTAAAATTGAATCCAAATCAGGATTTGAAAATTAAATCCTGGAAGTTTTGAAAAAAATTATTTTTAATGGTTTTGAACTAAGATTTGAGAAATTTGTAAACCTTGGAGACTTTGGGAAATGTTTTCCAAAGTGACTTGTGAAGAACAATGGAGTACTATTTTGAGATGTTTTTGAATAGAAAATGTTTTATAATGAATTTTGGAAGTAAGAAGCACTCAACTCACCTTAGTTGGTAGAAAATAATTCTAGTGATGATGGTCGCATCATCAGTATTCATTTTCGAGTTTCTAAGTGACGTATTGCTACCCTAATGATTGGTTGTGATCATTTGTTCGGGCTTGTTTCGTAAACAAGTTTTGTTTTAGAACTTTCAAAAGGGAATTATTTGGGCAAAACCAAGTTGTTTTAAAATTTCGAAAGTATGATTTGACATAGCAAAGTGATATATGTATATTTATGATTTCAAAATGATTTGAAATAAAACAGGTGACTAATTTCTGGGATTTCCATTTAAATGAGTGTGAAGTTAGGAGAAATCAGTTATTGAACTTATAATTTGCAGTTGATATAGATAAGAAAGGAAAATGTTAATTTTAATCCTCGAACTAAAATTTAATTTGGGTAAGTTAAATGAATATTATGAGTTGAAATTTAACCTAAGATAAGTTAAATAAAATGGAATTGGATTTGATTTGAAATGAGATATAAAGTGAAATGTAAAATGATATATATACTATAAGTGTGATTATTGAATGAAATGGTTGAACTTAAGTTATTAAGTGATATATATAATCTAGAGTTATGACTACAAGGTGTAAATGGGCTCAAGTAAGTAAAATGGGATTTCAAGTAAATAAGTTTTTGAACTTATGAATTGAAAAATGCAATGGTAAAACCTAAATGAAAATGGTTTGATATTATGGTAAAAGAATGGAAAATTCAAATTTTGAATTTAAATGGAGGATGAATTGGAATTGAGTAAACTAATTATAAACATGAATTGCAAAGTGGTTGTACTACTATATGTTATAAATATAGAATATGGATATACTTAAGTGGATAGTTCCAGGAATTGTGAACAAATAAGTTGTATAACTTATCAAACTGAGAAAGTGGAAAAGTAAGACCAAGTTAAAATGGTTAAGCAATTGATAACAAGGAGTGAATTCAGTCTAAGAGTAAATGAATTGAATATGATTTGGAAGATGGATTGGATAAGTTTGAGTGCGAACTTACGTTTTAAAGCTGAATATAACTTCAACAGCGATATGGAATGTTTATAATAAACCTTAGAAATAATTTTATGAAATAGTTTATAAATAAATTAGCTTATAATGAAATGTCGTTCACTATAAAAGGAAGTGAATAAACCTATGCGAGTTAAATGAAAGTGAATGGAAAAGATATAATATAAGTTGAGAATGGAATTAATATGAATGCAAGTGCATGAACCATGTTATGACATAATAAATTGTTCGAGAATTGATTAGCATGGAATGATTCTCTAGTGATAGTATGAAATTTGATATACTAGGTTAATGGGAGTGAATAAATTGAATGAGATTCAATTCAAAATGAATTAGAACTTGGTTGCAATGGAAACTTAACTTAAGAGATTATCTATGAAATGGATTTATCAATAAATTAACATGGTTTGGAATGTTGTTTAACACAACATAAAGCAAACAAAGTGGTGAATAACATTAACATAAATCAAATGGAAATTAGATAAAATTGATTTAGAGTCAATTAAAAAAAAAAGTTGATAAAGTGGATTTGCATATAATGAAAATCAATAATGAATGGAATGCAAATAAATTGGTTGTGAATCAATTTGAAATTGAATAGAAGTGAATTTGTGCAAGTAAAGCTCATACAAATCAATTTGGAATGGATATGAGTTTGTTTGTTATAAATATGAAATGAATACAATAAATTTTGCTGTAAATATTTTTGAATTGAATGAAATGATATATGGATACATGGTAGGAAATTAAATTAGTGTTAGAACCTTATAATTGCTTGTAATATATGATTGGCGTGTTCGGATTATGAAGTTTATATGTTTAGCTAGTTAAAGGAATGAAATGTTATAAAATTTCATGGTTATGAAACTTATGTGCTTATTTTGAGTAAATACAAGTACGTGGAGCTGTTTGGATAGATTATGGTTGCGTAAATGCATATTAAATAAGTCACTCGCTTAAAACGCTAAGTAAAGGTACGCCTACGCAATAGAACAAAGAAATGATAATATATTGATATATATTCTATTTTTCGACTGTGTGGGTCGATGTATATAATTTTATTTTGCTTGTCATATTGTAAAAGGCTCTCTGTACAAAGGAGACTATCAAAAAAATTTGAAAATTTAGGGTGTTAGAAAAAATTTGAAAAAATTTGGAAAATTTCTGTGAACTAGAAAGTTGATTTTTGAACTGTATTAGAAATCAAGGTTTTTGAGTTAGAAATGGAAATAAATTGTTGTGGATAAAACAAAAAGGTTTAGAAAAGTGAATATAGGATTTTAAGTAAGTGGATTTGGGGTAAGCAAATGGGTTTGGAAACATATTTCCTACCTTAGAAATTTCGAGGACGAAATTTTTATAAGGGGGAGGAATGTAACGACCCGGAATATTTGGTCATTTGATTTTGAACCTTTAATTTAATTTTAAATGTTGAATTTGAAATATTATTTGATTTTGAATATGGTGGTTTGGTTGAACTAGTAAAATGGTTTATAGTTTCAAATACAACGATTAATGGATTTGGTAAATATAAATTTAATATTTGAAATTTGGTAAATATGGGAATCTGGAGTTAAATTTGAATGGAAATGACTTATAAGTTGATTTAAAACTCTATTTGAATTAGAGTGATGGTAGTGGACTTTTGAATGGAACTAAAAGTCGATAAATTTAAAGTTTGAAATTTATATATTAATTAATAGTGAAATTTAATATATATTGTAATAGTGTAAATGATGGAATTTTAATTTAATATGAATCAAAATAATTTCTAATAAGGATATAAATTCTATTTGATTTATAATGGAGCTTGTAACGACCCAATATTTTCAACCATTCGCATCCGCACATGTCGGACTTGAATTGTTCAAAATACTGCGTTGTAGAATAAATTTAGCAAACTCAGAATATACAGTAAATAAATCACAGAATCACATACACAGATATCAGAATCTCGCAGCGGAAATTAAAATTTAGTGGTTCATGAAGCCACTGATACATCTTTAACAAAACATAACTTACATTGTCTATAATCCTCAATACAAATTTTAACATACACAGATAGAGAGTCTTCAAAGTCTTGAATTCCAGAAAGGATAAAGGCTGAAACAACTTCCAATAGCACGAATGATCTATTGAGTGTCCTAGCTACGGAGAAGAAACTGAAGCTGCAACTCAGGCTGACCCGAGCGTAAAATAAAACAAACACTCGAGTCAGGACATACATACTTATATGATGTAAGCTAAATCAAGTGTACTGTAATATAGAGCAAGTAACTTAAAGGATGCTTGGGACCGCCCATCCTCTAAGGATCCGTCAAACTATTTACTATGTAATATATTGCGCTATTATAATAGTGTCTATTTATAAAATAAACATACTTTTTTCTTAGCATTAAGGGGTTACCCATATAGCCCTTAACACGTAATAGTCCCAGTAGTCCATCCAATATCATAGCCCCTCCTGATCGGGAAGCCACCAGAGGATACCACACGGGCTACGGGAGAAATCCAAACTCGTACAAGGCTCGATATGGTAGGTGACACGGCACAACTAGGCAATGCCAGGGTAGATATACCAATTACGCTTCCGGACCGATGGTAACGCGAAGCCGCAGCAACCGCCCACCTCGAACAACACTCCCAAATCAAGGGTGCACCCAAACAATCACATAAGCAATAGAATGGTATACGAAGAAGTGCGTTCGATCAGAGGAGCTACCTCATTAATTCGTCAATCGCTCCTGTTTTAGCCACCTTAAGCCAACTCACGGGAGTCGGGTCCACGTATTACCTTTCAAGAAACCGTCACCACCATCCTACTTCATTCTGGAATCTCCACCGCGTACACGGTTAGTCAAAGTGGTTTTCGGTATCGACAGAGAGTATGTCCATAACCGATCCCGGTCTCTTTGCCAACCCTTCGTTATTATAACCCGTGGTTATTTAAAAACAGTTTATACTTTAAATCAGAATAAACATTTCCATTTCAAAACTATAGATACGATATCATTTTAAAACCCAAAACAATAGGATATCGTTATATTCAAATATAATTCTTTCCAAAACCATACTGTTTATAATATCTGGAGACCAAATATTTGAATTATATCTTCAAAGGATAATGTTTTGGAAACTTTACTTAAATCCATAACTCCCAAACACAATGGTTTGGACATTCAACGGTATATATATAAATGGGTTAACTTTATGGTTACTTTGTAAAGAAGATAATTTACATAGCTTCACAAATATATTTCTTTATTTAAAGTTTAACCATAATTTAAATATCCCTTTATGTTCCCAAAACCATTTCAATTTTTATATATATCCAATTGGAGTATTTACTATTCAAAACTTAGTTTGGGTTTTATTCTTTCACAAATCAATGTTTTATATTTTTAGTCTTGAATATTCCCATAATTTCCATAAATAAAACTCCAAATTTTAACCATTAAATTTTTCCCAAAATTTACTTAATACCAGAATATTTATCTTTAATTTATTTAGGAAAATACAGTTATAAATATTATGTCTTAAGTTTTTCCAAAACTTAAGGTAAAATAAAATTTATCAAATTCCATAAATTTTAGAGCAATCAAATTCTAGATTCCATAGCACTTAGGAAATGCTACCTAAAGTTATGGGTAAAACTAGTCAAATTTCAAAAGACAGCATTTAAATGCTGTAATAGATTGTTTAACTTGATAAATATTTCCAAATATAACCTATTTATTTATTCATTTATTAACTGAAATCTTATTCTTTCAAAATCCCGATTTACCAAATAAGTTATATTCCATAAATTTATTCAAATATTTATTTATTTCTTTATTTATAACTTATTAAAAATCAATATAAATTTCTTTAAAGATATAAATCAAATATTTAACTTCCAAAATAATTTTAAATATTTCAGAAAATATTATAAGGACCACGGGCCTGTATATAGTTTTCTAGCCTAGGTCAAGTGGTACGGATTTATATCATTTCAATCCGTAGTTTACAAATATCCCGGGTCCTATCATTTCAAACCCGCAATCCCAAGTTTAACAGTTTAACAGTTAACAGCATAATTTAACAATAATAATCATTTAGGCCTATCATTTCAGCCCATAACAATCTACGTATAACAGGGAACTTGCAGTGTGATTTAAGCAGTAAATAAACAATAACATAATATAACTGCAGATATAATACAACAGATAATAACTGATGAGGTGTCAATTTAAATGGGGTTCATCATTTTATATTACACTACAGACAGATAATAGTGACATAAAATTTTACACATACACTTGCAATAATTTACGAAATATAAATACGTATGTCTGGTGAGAAATACTCACCTGAAAGTTGCAGAAAATTTGAATTCAAAACGACGATTCACCGGTAAAGACCGACAGAAAATAACGATCAAATTTCTTCTGATGTCGCCTAGATTCAAATCTAGAACAAATTCAAATATTTTGAAACGCGACTTTAGAATGTATGGTCAAGAAAGGATTAAAATAGAACGGAAATTGTTTTGACTTGCTTGACCACTCCACCGTATAATGTGACCTAAATATACCCAAACGTGAACCGTGCTAACACAAAAATTACGACAAAATTTCCTAAAACAAAAACGGCAAAATGTTGAATACGCATACACGTGCACACTTGCATTCCTATGTATTATGAAAATGTTGTTGCTTAAATTTTCCTCAAACTTAGAGTCACTTTTTCAAATCCAGCTACTATCTTACATTTTAAACTTAATTTGCATCATTGCTTTATGACTTCATCCATCTTCAATCTAAACTTTCCAGGCTTAAAAACTGTACAGACACACCTCATCCTATCTTCAACTATTACTAGCATCCCCAAACTCCAGCCTTTTACTAAACACTCAGGTTAGATGAATTCACTCACAAGGCTTGGTCATCATATCCAAAGCAAGTTTTTACTGATCCATTCGTGCACCGTGTGATACACAGATATGCACAGCCTATGAATTTTATAAATGCAGACTACCACTCAACTACGTTTTTCTTAATTCACTCATATATGCCTCTATGCTCTTTTCTTCTTCTATCCTCTTTTGCAATGACTTACCCAAACTAGAACCCAAACCTGGTCTAAGTTTACAAATACAGTTTGTCTGAAAGGAGAAAAATGAGCAAATTCCTTATTATACCCCTAGTCGAACCCATGATTTTGAAATCAAAAGAAAACTCAGGTTAATGAGATGTTTGATAGAACTTGGTTTTACATATGTAAAATTTTTTTCAAAGTAACCTCTCAGTTCTATAAAGTTAGTACCTCTGACTTAATTATGTATACAAAAAAAAAAAAGAAAAAAAAAGAAAACTCTATAAACCCAGATCCATATGTTGTTCAAGGCATATGATAAGATTCTTAGAGAAAACAAAGTGGATAAATGGTAGTGTGGCCGAGCAAGGCAGAGATAAAACAAAATTTTCGAGGAAGAGGAAATATCTGAACAAAGAAAAGAAAATGACATAGACCATTTACCTGATAAGAGTTCGAGCCCGAGAAGAACAGACAAGAGAGAATGAAACTAAAGAAGATAAAGCAAAGTATATATAGATGGATTTTGCGAAATAGTCAGATATGAAACGTACGAGTATTAATGTAAGCGTTGATCTCTCCTACCACTCCTCTGTTAGAACGTTATGAGCGTGATTTACTGATCAGTTTGCAAAAGGATAAATCTTCGAAATATACAGGGGAAGCCAAGAGTTTCACAACGTATAAAGCTTGATGATAATTTAATGCCAGATTAATTTCCTGCGTGATTTGAGCTCATACCAGAGAACTGGTATCTTGGCAGGTATACATTGTTATAACTTCAAATTTATGTGATGTGTGATTAAATGATAAAACGGCAAGGCACATAAATTTGAACTGATGCGCATTTGAAGGGTGCTTGATTTATATTTTTTTCTTTCCAGATGATATGTGTGATTTTAAACTGCTCATTATGAATATATTTTGATTTCACAATATGTTCCAATTAAACAGTTGCATGGTTAAAGCAAACATGCTTTGAAGTAGTTGCAGAGATTTATGGGGAAAATGGCAAGAATAGAAACGGAGCATTGCTTTGAAATCTGAACGTTTTGCATATATGCGTGATTTCTCCTTTCAGTTTCAAAGAAATAAAGGTTTCAATATTAAGAGGAAGAGAAATCAAATCTGCTGCCAGTTATACACAATTGATTGAATGCATCAGTTTCTTATGTTAATTGTTTACTCACGTGATTAAAGCAATGGGATAAATATATAGGGCTTTGAATATAACTGACGAGCTAAATCAGAGGAGATAAATCAATAGTTATCAATTATACAAGATGTCAGGGAATACGTTCACATTTCAAGCATTGATTTGGTAAATATTTGCTTTAAATCTTCGTATGAATTAAAGGAGAGATAAATGGGAATGAAAACATCAGTTTCTATATGATAAATGCTTATACGTGATTTAGTTTATACATTGATTTATAGGCAAACAAACGGCAAATAGTGATACAATGCAATATTCCCTTGGTCTTAAGAAACGGCAGAGGTGCTGATACAACTAGTGATTCAAGCAAATACATATAGATTTGTTTTAACTGTAGGTTGCGTGATTCATTTCCAGTTTTAATGCATGCGTGATATATCTTCCAAATATAAATGTTTGCACGTTATAAGAATTTTTTTTTTCAAAAGCATGCGTGCCTTATAAATTTCCAGATTTGATGAATATGGACTGTGTAATTTCCTTCCAGGATACTTTGCTTGAATTATATGTGTGATTAGGAACGGAAAATTTTATTTATTTATTTATTTATTTATTGCACAATAAAGGTGAAATAAAGAGATATACATGGGAATTGAGAAGTTGAAAAGATAGGCAAGGTTAAGTATGAATGCGTGATTTAAAACTGCCAATTGAAATCTAGATTTAATGCATGCGATAACTGCAATTTTTATGAGAAGCTTTGATTTCAAAATCTTATACTATTTAATGTAGGCGTGATTTTAGATTGATGATTTGCAGATAAAAGGATTTGTTTGAGGCGGAATCAAATGGACAAATGGGGAGAAAAGGGCAAGCAGCTTAAATGGTTTAAAGTATCAGTTTTATATATATAAATATGTAAATATGAATACGTGTGTGATGATTCATTTATATTTACATAAATTTTGATTTGTATTAAATATGTTTACAAATGTATTTGGACGTTCGCAGATACCATACTAGATCATAGGCAAAAACACAGGGGAAAAAGAGGAAGCTGTAGAGATTTAAAGCTTTCAGTTACAAAAGTTATAAATATGTTTACGTGATATAAGATTTAGGCAGTTACACAACATATAAAGTTTGAAAATATGTAAATATGCATGCGTGATTTCAGCATGCTTTGATTCTCCTATGTTTGATTTAATAAACAAACTGGCCAGACTTAATGCAAAACTTTTTAAAAAGAAACGTACAAAATGAAAAGTTGCGTGATATAAGCCTGGATATAAAGTTTGTACGTAACTTTATGTTCTTTTTTTTTTAGTTCAGTTTGCAAAAATTATAAGTTTTTGAATTTACTGGAAGGGCGAGAGATTTGCTTCAGTTTTCTCTTTGAATAAATGCTTAAACGTGATTGAAGAAATAAACAAGGGAAGTTATCAATGCATGATTTTATTTCTGAGAAAAGGAAAGGCAAACTCATATTCAATTCAGTTTTGATTTACAAAAGGTTTAATTAAGGCATACGTTGATATGGGGAGAAATAAAGGTAAGTATACATCAGAGGATGAACGAAAGAGTTGATATGTATCGTATCAATTTAGGCATGTACAAATTTCTCCTTGGATTTTTGTCTCACACGTTACTTCCATGTTAAGTTTTTACTTCATTTTATTTATTTGATTTTAGTTTGAAAACAATAAATGGAATGGCAAGAATTTATGCAAAGCTTAGAAAAACGTATACAAATTTATTTAAAATCAGACTGTCAGTTAATGCAACGTAACGTTTGTTATAAAATCTCTAACTGATATTTTTCTCCAAAATTTTACGAAAACATGATTTTTACACTACGCTAAACAGACGCAGTCCAAAACATCAAAAATTTTCATAAAAATAACATTTTAAAAACACACGTTTTATTACGTCACTTATACCCTATAATTGACGCGTCCTTTAAACGCGAAATTTAACAGTTCAAAAATAGCTTAAATTTTCACAGTTATTATTTAATTTTATTGACATATACAAATTTTATAAAATATATCTCCAAATAAAATAATTAACTATTTTGATAAACACAATTTATATAAAATATATTTCAAAGTTAAATAATTAAAATAAAATAAATAGCTAAAACTAGGGCTGTTACACTCTCCCCCACTTAAAAACTTTTCGTCCTCGAAAAGGAACGAAAGGAAAAGAATCAAAAGAGGATAAGCTAGACAAACAAGAATCTTAAACGAATAGTTCCGGATTTGAAACACGAAGAAGATCCTCCAGAATCGGTTCTACTCTTCAGTTTGACCGTCAGTCCATGGGTGATAAACGGTGCTTAGGTCTCGATGAGTAACAAAGGTTTCAAAGAATATTGAAAGATTCCTAAATAGGCTGGTAGAAGCAATCGCCTCCCCATTCTGTAGCAGATAGGGAAACCAAGGACACTTAAAAATAGTTCATAAACAAAATAAGATAATAAATTTGAAATCATAATGCTTTTGAGATTATAATACTTTGAAGGTCGTTAAAATTTATAGATATCATCATCTGGAAATCATATTACTAAAATCATAGCACTTTTTAAAATAATCTTCATTTATACCTTTTAAATTCAATGCCAAATAATACTCATTTCAAAGTTGAAATATTTTAAGGTTCATTTATTCAATTATAAAATTTTCAAAACATTTTATTTTTAAAAACAGCAGCACTTATAATATGTTACGGTAGATATAATAGTATTTTCCAATCAATTCATTATTCTACTTAACTCTTGATTTAGCAATAACCTAACACTTTATTTAAAATACCTATTTTATAATTAAGATATTCCTTTAATAAGTTACACTTGAAATTTCCATTTGAAAACCAAATTCTCAATTATCAAATTTTAGTGATATTAAAATACATCTTAATCATAATTATCCATTTTTCAAGACATGTCTATTTCCAAAACAAGGATAGAAATTCAAATTTGATGAACTCAAATCAAATAGAATCCAAGCTAGTTAAAATCAGAAGGTCCGATGATTAAATAACAGAATAAGGAACTGGGTAAGTCTATATAAATCGCGGACAACCTTGACCTGGTCAACCGTGACTTGAAGAGTCGGATCGATATGATTGGGTAAATCTATATTTGATCCGAAGAGATAGAGTTCGGAATAACCAAAGATACTGGCATATAAACCGAGGATAAATATAAATCTCTGGTGAATCAATGTTAATGGTAAAGGAGTTTCGCCCCTTTATTAGAATAATGGCGAGACCGCCAATTTACTATAAAGATCATCCGAAGTGGAGTTATGGGACACTCCAGAATCTAAAGTAGATGAAAGTGAGGGACACGGATGAACTTTGGAACCACAGGGAATGTTCCAAATTCGAAAAGGAAGAGGTTCAAGCTCGAATGAAGGTGATTCTATAAATCAATTTACCATACATTCTAAGTTTGCCTAGAGCCAAAGCTCTGATACCAAATGTAACGACCCAATATTTTCAACCATTCGCATCCGCACATGTCGGACTTGAATTGTTCAAAATACTGCGTTGTAGAATAAATTTAGCAAACTCAGAATATACAGTAAATAAATCACAGAATCACATACACAGATATCAGAATCTCGCAGCGGAAATTAAAATTTAGTGGTTCATGAAGCCACTGATACATCTTTAACAAAACAGAACTTACATTGTCTATAATCCTCAATACAAATTTTAACATACACAGATAGAGAGTCTTCAAAGTCTTGAATTCCAGAAAGGATAAAGGCTGAAACAACTTCCAATAGCACGAATGATCTATTGAGTGTCCTAGCTACGGAGAAGAAACTGAAGCTGCAACTCAGGCTGACCCGAGCGTAAAATAAAACAAACACTCGAGTCAGGACATACATACTTATATGATGTAAGCTAAATCAAGTGTACTGTAATATAGAGCAAGTAACTTAAAGGATGCTTGGGACCGCCCATCCTCTAAGGATCCGTCAAACTATTTACTATGTAATATATTGCGCTATTATAATAGTGTCTATTTATAAAATAAACATACTTTTTTCTTAGCATTAAGGGGTTACCCATATAGCCCTTAACACGTAATAGTCCCAGTAGTCCATCCAATATCATAGCCCCTCCTGATCGGGAAGCCACCAGAGGATACCACACGGGCTACGGGAGAAATCCAAACTCGTACAAGGCTCGATATGGTAGGTGACACGGCACAACTAGGCAATGCCAGGGTAGATATACCAATTACGCTTCCGGACCGATGGTAACGCGAAGCCGCAGCAACCGCCCACCTCGAACAACACTCCCAAATCAAGGGTGCACCCAAACAATCACATAAGCAATAGAATGGTATACGAAGAAGTGCGTTCGATCAGAGGAGCTACCTCATTAATCCGTCAATCGCTCCTGTTTTAGCCACCTTAAGCCAACTCACGGGAGTCGGGTCCACGTATTACCTTTCAAGAAACCGTCACCACCATCCTACTTCATTCTGGAATCTCCACCGCGTACACGGTTAGTCAAAGTGGTTTTCGGTATCGACAGAGAGTATGTCCATAACCGATCCCGGTCTCTTTGCCAACCCTTCGTTATTATAACCCGTGGTTATTTAAAAACAGTTTATACTTTAAATCAGAATAAACATTTCCATTTCAAAACTATAGATACGATATCATTTTAAAACCCAAAACAATAGGATATCGTTATATTCAAATATAATTCTTTCCAAAACCATACTGTTTATAATATCTGGAGACCAAATATTTGAATTATATCTTCAAAGGATAATGTTTTGGAAACTTTACTTAAATCCATAACTCCCAAACACAATGGTTTGGACATTCAACGGTATATATATAAATGGGTTAACTTTATGGTTACTTTGTAAAGAAGATAATTTACATAGCTTCACAAATATATTTCTTTATTTAAAGTTTAACCATAATTTAAATATCCCTTTATGTTCCCAAAACCATTTCAATTTTTATATATATCCAATTGGAGTATTTACTATTCAAAACTTAGTTTGGGTTTTATTCTTTCACAAATCAATGTTTTATATTTTTAGTCTTGAATATTCCCATAATTTCCATAAATAAAACTCCAAATTTTAACCATTAAATTTTTCCCAAAATTTACTTAATACCAGAATATTTATCTTTAATTTATTTAGGAAAATACAGTTATAAATATTATGTCTTAAGTTTTTCCAAAACTTAAGGTAAAATAAAATTTATCAAATTCCATAAATTTTAGAGCAATCAAATTCTAGATTCCATAGCACTTAGGAAATGCTACCTAAAGTTATGGGTAAAACTAGTCAAATTTCAAAAGACAGCATTTAAATGCTGTAATAGATTGTTTAACTTGATAAATATTTCCAAATATAACCTATTTATTTATTCATTTATTAACTGAAATCTTATTCTTTCAAAATCCCGATTTACCAAATAAGTTATATTCCATAAATTTATTCAAATATTTATTTATTTCTTTATTTATAACTTATTAAAAATCAATATAAATTTCTTTAAAGATATAAATCAAATATTTAACTTCCAAAATAATTTTAAATATTTCAGAAAATATTATAAGGACCACGGGCCTGTATATAGTTTTCTAGCCTAGGTCAAGTGGTACGGATTTATATCATTTCAATCCGTAGTTTACAAATATCCCGGGTCCTATCATTTCAAACCCGCAATCCCAAGTTTAACAGTTTAACAGTTAACAGCATAATTTAACAATAATAATCATTTAGGCCTATCATTTCAGCCCATAACAATCTACGTATAACAGGGAACTTGCAGTGTGATTTAAGCAGTAAATAAACAATAACATAATATAACTGCAGATATAATACAACAGATAATAACTGATGAGGTGTCAATTTAAATGGGGTTCATCATTTTATATTACACTACAGACAGATAATAGTGACATAAAATTTTACACATACACTTGCAATAATTTACGAAATATAAATACGTATGTCTGGTGAGAAATACTCACCTGAAAGTTGCAGAAAATTTGAATTCAAAACGACGATTCACCGGTAAAGACCGACAGAAAATAACGATCAAATTTCTTCTGATGTCGCCTAGATTCAAATCTAGAACAAATTCAAATATTTTGAAACGCGACTTTAGAATGTATGGTCAAGAAAGGATTAAAATAGAACGGAAATTGTTTTGACTTGCTTGACCACTCCACCGTATAATGTGACCTAAATATACCCAAACGTGAACCGTGCTAACACAAAAATTACGACAAAATTTCCTAAAACAAAAACGGCAAAATGTTGAATACGCATACACGTGCACACTTGCATTCCTATGTATTATGAAAATGTTGTTGCTTAAATTTTCCTCAAACTTAGAGTCACTTTTTCAAATCCAGCTACTATCTTACATTTTAAACTTAATTTGCATCATTGCTTTATGACTTCATCCATCTTCAATCTAAACTTTCCAGGCTTAAAAACTGTACAGACACACCTCATCCTATCTTCAACTATTACTAGCATCCCCAAACTCCAGCCTTTTACTAAACACTCAGGTTAGATGAATTCACTCACAAGGCTTGGTCATCATATCCAAAGCAAGTTTTTACTGATCCATTCGTGCACCGTGTGATACACAGATATGCACAGCCTATGAATTTTATAAATGCAGACTACCACTCAACTACGTTTTTCTTAATTCACTCATATATGCCTCTATGCTCTTTTCTTCTTCTATCCTCTTTTGCAATGACTTACCCAAACTAGAACCCAAACCTGGTCTAAGTTTACAAATACAGTTTGTCTGAAAGGAGAAAAATGAGCAAATTCCTTATTATACCCCTAGTCGAACCCATGATTTTGAAATCAAAAGAAAACTCAGGTTAATGAGATGTTTGATAGAACTTGGTTTTACATATGTAAAATTTTTTTCAAAGTAACCTCTCAGTTCTATAAAGTTAGTACCTCTGACTTAATTATGTATACAAAAAAAAAAGAAAAAAAAAGAAAACTCTATAAACCCAGATCCATATGTTGTTCAAGGCATATGATAAGATTCTTAGAGAAAACAAAGTGGATAAATGGTAGTGTGGCCGAGCAAGGCAGAGATAAAACAAAATTTTCGAGGAAGAGGAAATATCTGAACAAAGAAAAGAAAATGACATAGACCATTTACCTGATAAGAGTTCGAGCCCGAGAAGAACAGACAAGAGAGAATGAAACTAAAGAAGATAAAGCAAAGTATATATAGATGGATTTTGCGAAATAGTCAGATATGAAACGTACGAGTATTAATGTAAGCGTTGATCTCTCCTACCACTCCTCTGTTAGAACGTTATGAGCGTGATTTACTGATCAGTTTGCAAAAGGATAAATCTTCGAAATATACAGGGGAAGCCAAGAGTTTCACAACGTATAAAGCTTGATGATAATTTAATGCCAGATTAATTTCCTGCGTGATTTGAGCTCATACCAGAGAACTGGTATCTTGGCAGGTATACATTGTTATAACTTCAAATTTATGTGATGTGTGATTAAATGATAAAACGGCAAGGCACATAAATTTGAACTGATGCGCATTTGAAGGGTGCTTGATTTATATTTTTTTCTTTCCAGATGATATGTGTGATTTTAAACTGCTCATTATGAATATATTTTGATTTCACAATATGTTCCAATTAAACAGTTGCATGGTTAAAGCAAACATGCTTTGAAGTAGTTGCAGAGATTTATGGGGAAAATGGCAAGAATAGAAACGGAGCATTGCTTTGAAATCTGAACGTTTTGCATATATGCGTGATTTCTCCTTTCAGTTTCAAAGAAATAAAGGTTTCAATATTAAGAGGAAGAGAAATCAAATCTGCTGCCAGTTATACACAATTGATTGAATGCATCAGTTTCTTATGTTAATTGTTTACTCACGTGATTAAAGCAATGGGATAAATATATAGGGCTTTGAATATAACTGACGAGCTAAATCAGAGGAGATAAATCAATAGTTATCAATTATACAAGATGTCAGGGAATACGTTCACATTTCAAGCATTGATTTGGTAAATATTTGCTTTAAATCTTCGTATGAATTAAAGGAGAGATAAATGGGAATGAAAACATCAGTTTCTATATGATAAATGCTTATACGTGATTTAGTTTATACATTGATTTATAGGCAAACAAACGGCAAATAGTGATACAATGCAATATTCCCTTGGTCTTAAGAAACGGCAGAGGTGCTGATACAACTAGTGATTCAAGCAAATACATATAGATTTGTTTTAACTGTAGGTTGCGTGATTCATTTCCAGTTTTAATGCATGCGTGATATATCTTCCAAATATAAATGTTTGCACGTTATAAGAATTTTTTTTTTCAAAAGCATGCGTGCCTTATAAATTTCCAGATTTGATGAATATGGACTGTGTAATTTCCTTCCAGGATACTTTGCTTGAATTATATGTGTGATTAGGAACGGAAAATTTTATTTATTTATTTATTTATTTATTGCACAATAAAGGTGAAATAGAGAGATATACATGGGAATTGAGAAGTTGAAAAGATAGGCAAGGTTAAGTATGAATGCGTGATTTAAAACTGCCAATTGAAATCTAGATTTAATGCATGCGATAACTGCAATTTTTATGAGAAGCTTTGATTTCAAAATCTTATACTATTTAATGTAGGCGTGATTTTAGATTGATGATTTGCAGATAAAAGGATTTGTTTGAGGCGGAATCAAATGGACAAATGGGGAGAAAAGGGCAAGCAGCTTAAATGGTTTAAAGTATCAGTTTTATATATATAAATATGTAAATATGAATACGTGTGTGATGATTCATTTATATTTACATAAATTTTGATTTGTATTAAATATGTTTACAAATGTATTTGGACGTTCGCAGATACCATACTAGATCATAGGCAAAAACACAGGGGAAAAAGAGGAAGCTGTAGAGATTTAAAGCTTTCAGTTACAAAAGTTATAAATATGTTTACGTGATATAAGATTTAGGCAGTTACACAACATATAAAGTTTGAAAATATGTAAATATGCATGCGTGATTTCAGCATGCTTTGATTCTCCTATGTTTGATTTAATAAACAAACTGGCCAGACTTAATGCAAAACTTTTTAAAAAGAAACGTACAAAATGAAAAGTTGCGTGATATAAGCCTGGATATAAAGTTTGTACGTAACTTTATGTTCTTTTTTTTTAGTTCAGTTTGCAAAAATTATAAGTTTTTGAATTTACTGGAAGGGCGAGAGATTTGCTTCAGTTTTCTCTTTGAATAAATGCTTAAACGTGATTGAAGAAATAAACAAGGGAAGTTATCAATGCATGATTTTATTTCTGAGAAAAGGAAAGGCAAACTCATATTCAATTCAGTTTTGATTTACAAAAGGTTTAATTAAGGCATACGTTGATATGGGGAGAAATAAAGGTAAGTATACATCAGAGGATGAACGAAAGAGTTGATATGTATCGTATCAATTTAGGCATGTACAAATTTCTCCTTGGATTTTTGTCTCACACGTTACTTCCATGTTAAGTTTTTACTTCATTTTATTTATTTGATTTTAGTTTGAAAACAATAAATGGAATGGCAAGAATTTATGCAAAGCTTAGAAAAACGTATACAAATTTATTTAAAATCAGACTGTCAGTTAATGCAACGTAACGTTTGTTATAAAATCTCTAACTGATATTTTTCTCCAAAATTTTACGAAAACATGATTTTTACACTACGCTAAACAGACGCAGTCCAAAACATCAAAAATTTTCATAAAAATAACATTTTAAAAACACACGTTTTATTACGTCACTTATACCCTATAATTGACGCGTCCTTTAAACGCGAAATTTAACAGTTCAAAAATAGCTTAAATTTTCACAGTTATTATTTAATTTTATTGACATATACAAATTTTATAAAATATATCTCCAAATAAAATAATTAACTATTTTGATAAACACAATTTATATAAAATATATTTCAAAGTTAAATAATTAAAATAAAATAAATAGCTAAAACTAGGGCTGTTACAGAGCTAGTAAGTTTTTAAAACCGAAATTTCAAGTAATTTTGTCGATTTTGAAAATCGCTCGATTTAATCGAGGCGTTAAAATAGCCTTTCGGGCACAGTCTTAGAATTTAACGAAATTAGTTCCACTTGATCTGCAATAGTGTTTAATTATTGGATTTCTAATTTCGTAGCGTTTGGAATTATCGTTTGGTCGTACGGGATAGAAACGCATTGAAATAAATATCAAAAATTAAATACTTTGATTCGATTCGAAAAGCTATCTTCCATATACGATCGAATATAGCCTCAAAACATGTTCCATTGTGTTCGAAATAGGGGTAAAACATTATAAACGTCAGGCAGTACATCTCGTTTGGAGTTAGTTCGAAAAAGTATGTAAATTGTAAAAATAATATTAAAATAATATGTATATGCATATATATATATATATACACACACACGCGTGAACAAAAAAAACGCTAGCCCTATTATATCAGTCGCCACGAACTATACCAATGGTCAAAAATTCTCCAGTTCCTCTCCATTTTCCTCTTAATCCATCGACAATTAGAAGAACTTCTAATTAGGAAATCGAAGAGCTCGTCGAGCTCCATATTCTCAACGGTGGCGATCGATTTTTGAGGCCGCTTTGGGTCAAAATGGGCTCGAGAAGGCCACGCGATCGCATGCACTTTTGAAGGGATGGGTGTAGCTGAGCTTAACTGGGTTCATGGTGGAGATGGAGTTCATGATGGGCTTCAGTATGGTGGTAGCTGATTGATTTCTGGTGGCTTAGAAGGAAGCAACGATCGAAAAAGGGGGGCGGTGATGGGTTTCAAACCCCGGACGAACGTGTTTGAGAAGAAGCAATGGAGCGGCCTAATTTTCCTAGAGCATTTTGAATGGCCATGCTTAGTTAGGGTAGAGTAAAATTGATTTATATTTAAAATTAGGGTAATCTTTAGAATAGCATAACTATTACATACGAGGTCGAAATTGGACGAAACAAGCAGCATGGAATCGTGGCGACGAGCACTACGTTTGGAATAGATTTCAAGAAAATTGGAGCTAGCTAAAATTTTAGGTTAAATTGAACGTGTTCCATTTAATTTAAAATTGGAACGTTTGGAAAATTTTAAAAATCAAAGTGAGTTAATCTCACTCAATTTTGGATTACTACAATTAATTTTAATAGTTAAAATTAATTACTAATTGATTGAAAGAATGGATAAATTATTATCAGTTGGATGTGATATTATATATAGTAGTATATATTGGAATGATTGATATTCCCGCATATATATAGCGGATGAGACCCCATGTGCCCCGTATAATAGCGGATGCCCTATATACCATGATATTCCGCCTCGAAGCGGAATAGGTATTTTTCTGTTGTATTAACATTTGTGGATGCAGGGAACAGGTCTGAGGGATCCAACTGGATTCCTCAAAATGTCGAATTTAATTTTATATATAGTGATATCTGTTTTGTTGGAATAATCTATGATAGATATTTGTGTGATTTGAATTGATTGGATGCTATGGTAGTTTTAGACTAGATTTTGGTATTTTTAAAATACCAATAATATATGGTTTGAATTGGAAAAGAATTTTAAATGAATTTTGAAGTAAATTATTTACATGGAATTTTGGGTTAATTAATTTGATAAAATAAATGAATTTGAAATTTATTTCATATATTTTAAATAGAGATTATGGAATAAAGCATATAAAAGGATTTTAAATAATAAATTCCTAAGTGGTACTTGTCTAAATATAAAGGTTTTAAAATCGAGATTGGTTGGTTTTGGAATATAGCTTGAGTTACTTAAGAAATCGATTATAAATGGAATTTAAATTAGAAATCGATTTTTAATGAATTTAAGGGATGGAAAACGTTGTAGGTTGGAAATAAGATTATGGGACTTATAAAAAATGTTATAAATAAATGTGAAATGGTTAACAATTGGTAAATTAAAATTATGAAATCATGGTAAGATCTTATAATGAGATGGGTAAATCGGTTTAAAAATAAATGATATATTTATTTTTAGAAATGTGAAAAAGGGGTATTTATGGAATTGGGAGGTAATCAATTAGTGATAAATCGAGAGAGATTTATAAATATTGAATTGGTTATGTTGGAATCGAAAGGGTTATATTGTTATCGAGAAACTGAGTTTGTTTTTAAAGAAGATTTTTATTTAATATCTAGGTAATTTAAAAAGTGTTAAAATATTCTAGTAAATTTGTTATTTAATTAATTTAAATTGTTTAAAGTATAGTTAATTATTAATTATGTTATCTTATAGTGATTTGTTAAGGATTTATTATTATTTAAGAATAGTCAGCATTATCATTTTAAAAAGATAAATTAATTAATACTAATATAGTTGTATATAGTAACTCTTATTTGAGCTTTTTGCATAAAGTAAATTTGGAAATTTATTTTAGGAACTTTATAAGCTTTATTTTAATATAATTATTAAATAAAGTTACAGAAAGTAATGGTATTCTTTCATGGCAAAATTGGAGGCAGAGATTGCCTGTAGTTAAGTTTTGGATTTCTCTAGGATAGAGACGTAACCATTGAGCCGTGAATCACGTGGAACTTTTCATATTTATTTTAAATAAAAGATTTTTGATTTTTTTAAAAAGAAATGGTTTTTGAATATACTTATTTCGGTGAGATAGGTATATACTTTTAAATAAAGAGGTTAATTAAGGAACCTTGAACCTATAGAATTTGTGTAGAAAAATTAAGGAATTTGTAATACAAATTGTGAAGGATTTTTGAGAAAAGAGGAATAAATGTTTTTCCTCGGTGTTGGAATGTAAGAAGTAAGAAAATTTATTTTTAAAATATTTTTCTAAGTATTGAAATAAGAAATGGTTTGAAATATCCGGATATGGATATGAGTAAGTGGGTTGTCTTAGTATTGAAAATTGGAAGGGCTTTGAATATATATCTTATAAAGATATTTTGAAATAGATTTTGGAAAATCTATAATAAGATCAGATGTCTGGTTATGGATGTTATTGATAGTTAAAATAACTGACTATCAACTATTTGGCCAATTTCGTTGATTGTTTCGAAGAGACCGGAATCAGATTTAATTATCCGAAAACCACTTCGATCCGATTTGGGTGTTACGAATGGATATCGTGAAGATGATGAAGAAGGTGGTTCGGTTTGTCCAGACCCAGGACAAATTGTATGGGTAAATGCTATCAGAACATCATCATCGGAGGACGATGAGCATTCAAAGCGAAATTGTTCTTGAATGGTAAAGGTTAGCCTCAAGCCTCATCAATAGGAAATGACTGAAGTCAAGGGAGATAAGGCAAGGCTAAGTGGGTCATACCCAATTAGGGTATGTTGTCACCTTTCTAGATACGCTCGGATATATTATTTATTATGGATAAGACGGTGCATGCAAAAGAGCTCTCGATAAGGGTGAGAACACCTAGGGTGATAACACATTCGATACTATCCAAGTTAGGGGTAGTTCGGTCTTGTATTGCAGGGGATCCCGGCGAGGTCCTCGGTACATGTTTCTAAAAGTGTACTTTGATAAGTGGTACCCTAGTGCCTAGTCATTTTATGGGATCCAATCTCCAATAGGCGTCGTACGGTTTTGATTGTGCCCAACTATGCTGAAAAGTGAGATGCAAGCATTTTGAAAATTTTCTATTTATTTTATTTAGACACTATTATAATATCAGACGACTTTGATTTAAAGTGTTTTGGTTAACGATAGGTAAAAACCCGTCGTGTTTATTGTGACGCAGTCTTACGAGATACCTTTGTTTTCAAAGGATTTTGATAAAACTTAATAATTCAAATTAAGTGTGTTTTCTCACGCTGGTTTTCCAAACCGACTCATGTGTTATTTTATTATAATGCTCGGGTCGGACCGAGTATTACAGGTACAGGATAGGACACTATGGAGCTTAGGAGATGAGCTGGATGGCCGATACGTATTCTCATACTTGTTTATTCCGCTGCAGTGTTTGTTGAAATTACCAGCAATTGTGAGGGCAAGGTGTTAAAATTGGCCAAGCTAGTAATTATTGATTTATATACCCTGATTTGAGATATGTATATTACAGTTTTGATTTGTGTAAAGAAGAATTATATGTTATTCAGTCCATTGTGAGATTCTATTTTTTTAGTTTCTTCTTTTTTCTACCTACTTTCTTTCCCTTAAAAATTTGTCTTTCCGATGCTCGATCGTTCGGCATGTTATACAATGAGCGTATTTATGTCGATTTTCGAGGGTCGAAAAATGCGGGTCGTCCCAAGCACCCTTCCTAAATCTTGGAAATCTCATTTCATTACTAAAGTCTTTTACTCCTATTCCTCTTTCATGCTCATATTTATTCCAATGCACTACCATTAAATCCATTTATCTGAACCTAAATGTACAAGACCGTTTCTCAAACTCTTTCCATGAGTTGACCTTCTCTATGCCCTAAAAACGCACTTCCTTATTTCAAAAGTGACACTTCAAGAATTTTGCCTTCAACCGATGAAGGCGAAGTGTACGAAGAACCTCCTTAAAATGTCTAGGAAATCTTTAACGACTGGAACAAAATCTAGCTTTCATATTGATGAATCAAGGGAATAAAGGAAGCTCAACATGACTGACCCCTATGGGTCATAAGAAACTTCGAGAGTCCATCCGCTACATGTCCCTAATCTAACGACTTCCTTCTCACAATCTAATATCGCACCAGTGGATAACCATCCCATACCCCGAAAATCCTAGTACACAGGCATCACAATCAAACTCTATGCCTAGTATAAAAATTTTCAAACCCCTACAAATCATAGACAAGTGTGCCGATCCTCCTATGGGATTTGAAACAACAATGGGGTCTACTACTAAAGAGATGTCTAAGTGCAAACAACCTACCAAAGAACTAGAGATGGAAAAGTGTGATATTTCGGAATCGAAAGGAGTTTGAACTAGACTTTGAGGGGATTTTTAAGAAAAACTCTTTATTATTTGAAAACTAATTCTAAATTAAAGAGCTTCTTTTTTGAAAAGTGTTATCAAAACCATTTATTTTGAAAAATACTTTACCTTTTTTAATTTTTTATTTTCAAAAATCGTGTAACCTTAGGCTCTGATACCAAGTGTAACACCGTACACCTCTTAGTATACCCAAAAGGACACACTAAAGGATGTGGTGCGTTGTAGGTATAACTAAAACTATTAGAGACTAAGATTCACAAGGAAAAATAGTTAAAAACAATGGAAATAATTAAAATAATAATTTGCTAAAAGGAAAACTTCATAATATAGAATTATAAAACCAAACACATCATATGTCTCTACCAATATATGTCTCATGAAATCAAAACCTCGGTCTCATAAATATCAGAGTACAAACTATCCCTCATAAAGTGCTAGTACATGGAAATGGCTAAAAACTGAAAATAAAGAAGAGAAATATATAAGAAATATCTACTAAAGAAGTCTCCAAGTGTGTGCAATCTATCATCCTTGCTCTTGCTAGCATATGGGGGAAAAGGGGAAAATGGAGGAGTGAGTCGGACTAAAAGTCTAGTGAATGATAGTAATTACTAGAATCTTTAAGCAAAGTGAAAGTAATAGATTTTACAACAATTCTAGTATATAAAAGGAAAGAAAGAAAATAGAGAGAAGGAATAAGATGGAAATAAATACGAATTGACTAAATTGACATAATCGATTAACTTTGATTGTTTGCACTTGTCATTAATAGCTGCTTTGATTAGGATGAATTACTAATCCTTTAACTAGGCTGAAATCCTAATTCTACCCTTTGATCAGCCTGCTACTCCATATACCTTATTGCGGACTAGACGCTATATAGCTTTCTACACAGAAATGGTGTCTACGAATGACACACAAAGTATCTACTGTGGACCAAACGTTATATAGCTCCTTACACAGAAGGCAATGGTGTCTACGAAAGACACATATACTAAGCGCTTTCTTATCTACCTTAATCGATGTTGCATGCTCGGTCACCACCAGTTCACACTATCTATTGCTCCCACTTTTGACCTTTTATTTACCCTATACAGCATAAGCATGCCCTCGTCTCACTTCAGGCTATTGTGAGACACCATGTCCACGGAAAATAGGGAATGCTGTTGATACTAGTCCCTGTTAAACAAAACCTAGTTGCATCTCTTGTCCTAATCCCTATGATTTAGCTTTTTAATTATTGACCACTTATCTACCCTATACAGCATAAGAGTGTCCCAAGGGAAATGCTGCCCGTACGGATCTTTTCTTTTAACTATTGACCACTTATCTACCCTAAACAGCATAAGGGAAATGCTGCCGGTGTGGATCTTTTCTTTTAACTATTGACCACTTATTGGCAGTATGGATCTTTTCTTTTAACTATTGACCACTTATCTACCCTAAACAGCATAAAGGAAATGCTGCCAGTACAGATCCTACTTTTATCTTTGCTTATTAACTTAGTTAAATTATTTTAAATAAGCCATTGTTATTATTCTTATTATCTTTGCTTATTAATTTATCCTAAGTCTTCAAATAAGCCTCATTTTGTTCTGTTTTCTTATTATAACCTACGTTATAATCATGCTTATTACTTAACCCAAGGTCTAAGTGTGAAAATAAGCTTCTTTCATCTTTTGCTCTTTTTAGTTATAATTCTAAGTTATAACCAGACCAATTATCTTTAATTAGTCCAATTCTAATATCAATTCTCGTAATTAGGCTCAATTTCAGCCTTAATTCCATTTTTATTACAGTCTTTACTTACATCTTATCTTTCGTTATTTCAGTATTATTATAATCTTAATCCATATTCATGTTTAATATATTCTAATCCATACGCGAAGAAGAAGAAGAAATATAAAAAAATGAAAATAGAAAAAAATCCAAAGCGTAGGAAAAAGATGTAAATAACGCATAAATAACAGTAAATAAATTAAAATACTATAAAAAAAATGTAAATAAGAGAAGCTATAATTAATAGAAATAAACAAAAATTAATTGAAAAGAATAGCTAAAAGAAATAGACTGGAAATAATTCTAAAAACTGTAAATAAACTACTAGAAAGATTATCCCAAAAATCATAGTAAAATTACAACTGTTGGAAACCCTACTATTTTAAATTACTTAAAGAAATCTAAAATAGCTACAATCACTCACCTAAGACAAAAGCTAGAGTCCCTTTGTTACAGCAACCAAAATTCTATAGAAATCTCCTCTAATGTGTACAATCTCCATCTTTTATTTGAATGTATATATATAATATAATTTTATTTTATAAATGAAGAATATAGATAAATATTTGAGGGAGAATAATGGAGGCTAGGTTTTGATTTTAGAGTGAAAATCTAGATTATTTTAGGTCCTATTTATAATGTTTTAGGTGTGCTTTCAACTGTAGATTAGAATCTCTAGAAACATCTGCCGACTCATTGCTGTGTCAAATCTTACAATGCGCCTTGTTAGTGCCTTATCTTATATTTAATTTAATTAACTACACCCTTAATAATGTACAAACTATAAATAATGTTTTCTTATCCTCAATTAATTTCTAATTTGTGACATTTTTCATATTAAATTTCCATGCGTCTCTCTCTTTATTTGCATGTTTTATTTTAGTTTTCAACATCCCATTTAATTTACATGTTTACGTCTGAAACATACAAACAAACAACATATCAATATCTTTCCATATTTACATCTGAAATAAGTAAATTAACATGTGAATAACATGTGAATTGTTTATGTCAATATTCTATATATTCAAATCTAAATTCATTAAATAACATGCGAATTGTTATGTCTTCATTTTTTTTCCACATTCACATCTGTTGTAATTAGATAAATAAGCATGTCCACAAACATGTATATATGTTATGTATTAATTAGTAACCTAATTCTTTACAAATTGAGCAATCAATTACATTAATTGATTAGTATTAATGTTTTTATGTTTAAAAATCAAACCGACCCTTATTTTGAACTAACAAAGAAATAACATACTTTATATTTTCTGTAAGAAATGTAATCCTTCCATAATACACTCTTGCTTTTTCTTTTCAAAATATAACGTTTATTTTATTAAATGCTTACTTTTTATAAATATGTGGTTACATTTTCTTTCATTTACAGTAACCCATTTCATTTGGACATCGTCATCTAAATTTATAAAAGTGGATGCCTTCTTTTTAAATACACCGTTATACCTTTTTTCTCTCTTGTAATGAAACAAATTCCCTGTTTATAATATCATACATATATTCAAAAATGAGAAGTTTATTTTATTTATCTCAAAACATGCATTTATTTTTATTTAAAATGTTCATTCTATTTTGACACAAATGCAAGTTCTTATATTAAACTCAATCATGACAATTTATTTCCATTTTCCCTTTCTAATTAAAACATTTCAATAAATCTATTGCCAATTAGTTTCAATACTAACTTCAAACGAATTCTAATTATAAACACTACTTCTTTTCACTTATAATTATTTATTAATTCCTCCTTAAATTTTGGGTTGTTACACATCTTCTGCCAATTTTTAGTCATTTTTGAGCCACTCGAACTAATTAACACAAAATACTTCTTCTTTTTAAATCCTATTTTGAAACAATACTACATACATTTCTCATATATATATATATATATATATATATAATAGATTTAGCACTTTAGTTACTAAAACTTGTTTTAGGTTTGTTCGGATTCAAACTATTTCGATCGCACAATGACGAAGGGAATAATTTACTAAGTGCACTACAATGTTTGCCCAAGCAAACATCTAATTGTCACTTACAAGGTTATCAGATCATTACAAGTCTTTTTCCTCAAACTATCCCAAGAAAATGTGTCTTACTTTAAAATTCTCTTTAAAAAATTTATACTTATAAATACTTTCGAGTAAACTATTATTACTTTTTCCAAAAATCATTTCAAATCCTTTCTCAAAGACACCGGGATTTAAATTCTCAAAAATTTATTTACGAAATACATTTTATAAACCTGATTTATAAACTCAACTTTATGTAAAATCATTCCCACTTTTATGAAAATGAGCTTTATAACAACATTACTACCGTACACCTTATTTTCAAATTATGAAATCTAATTCGCAAGGTGTCCGTATTTAATCTAAATCAAAACAATAAATGCTGATAAACTGACCGAGCATAAATAATCAATCAAGAAATAATGATACATAAATATCATTCTTTCTTAATAAACAATCACAATAAAGATAACCACATCTATTTTTGAAAATTATACTGTTATATACAAAATATAACATACAGGTAAAATAATTTCATTTACCAGCTTCAACGTAATATAAATTTTTTTATAGCACCAACAACTACACGTTCTCATATATAATACACTCAAGCCTATCCTAGGGTGTCACTTACCCTATCTCAAATGAGATTACCCCATCAAGGCCAAGGTTCTCACTTAACCTTCTGCTCTAATCCCACATGTAACGTTCCACCTATTCAACCTTTAAGGTCGATGCTAATACATTCACGGTATTTATGTGCCGAGCATCTGAGTGCCGAAAAGACAGATTATTAGGGTGAAAGAAAAGAAAAGATAGAATAGAATCTCACATTGTGATGGGTAATATGTAATATTCAACAGATCTTTTAGAAGAAGAAAACTTTTATTATACATATAGCAATCAGAGTAGACTAACCTATCATCAGCCCGAATATTTATAACAGTCTGTCTTTACAAAGCTGACATATACAAAACAAGAAATAAAGTGGAAAATGACATACGGGAATATATTTCGGTGGTATCTGGCTCGTCTCCTGAAGCTCCAAAGCTTCTAAAGCTAACTCTGAAAAAATATTCTGGTTTGACCCGACTATTATAAGAAAATAACGCTCTGATAAGTCTAGTAAACCAGTGTGAGAAACTCAAATCATATGGTTAGTTATATTTACAAAACCCTTTCAAAAATATAGGCATCTCATAAGACCACGCTGCACATAAATATGGATGGGATTTTACCTTACAAAACCCAAACCATTTCACATAGAAAATCTAGTAATACTATAATAATATCTAGGGTTTAAAATAAATATGTAACATATTTGGATTGGTTATCCATAATTACATTCAACAGTACTAAGTTCTGCAACTAAACCATAAGGTACGTATTAGAAAAAGGATCGATATAGTGACAAGGCATCGGGGTACCACCTGCCGTAGTACACCTCTAGAAAATGCACCGAATAGCCTTACATAGACCCCCTGCTAACACAGAACTGGCCTATGCCTTCCTGGATAGTATTGAATATATTATCACCTTGGTTGCTTTGCAACCTTTTCCTGAAGAGCTCTCATGCACATACCAAATCCATAAATATCGTTCTAGAAGGGTGATGACATAACCTAATGGGTGTGACGAGCATAGCCCTGTTGCATATCCCTTGTTTTAGTCATTATCGGGCGTGATGCTTGAGGCTACGTTTTTATATTTATAGAAAATCCCACTTGGAATGCAAATATTGCCCTATAAGCAACAATGCAATGCCAGCAATCATCCATACACATTTTTAAGGATACGAACAAACCGAAGGCTCTACTTCTACTACAACCCTTTTGGAATCACCATCTAAATTAGTACCAAGTAGCCCTTGCACTTCGAAGAACTCTATCTTCAATTTTCATTATCTTAAGGATGCCTCCAATTCGAACGTTTACGCCACTTTAAAGTGGTTTTTGGATAACTTACCAATCCTAGTCTCTCTTAACAAACAATCAACAACTTCTAGTTGAATCAATCTCGGTTCGTTCAATAGTAAGTGGACGATATATGATTCCCAAGGGGATCTCGAATATCCACCCTCAAAATGATAGACGTTTCACCGAAGTAAGTTCTCCCAAGGGAATATTAACACATATGAAATTGCGAAGCTTTTATATACTTTCTAAGCCAAAATAAGTTAAGTTATTGATAGTGGACAAACCGCTATCCAGTATAAGTATATAGTTTGCATATGGAAAATTGGACATCATATACTTATCACCACGTTTTGATTTCAACCCTGCGCTATCCCTGCTGCCTCAACATACATTCTTAAACTCTCACATATATAAACGAGCTTCCATACCTCGATATTTAGTGTTAAGTATAAGATAAAGTATCTTCCATATACTTAATTTACCATGACCTACTTATAAAAATTAACTCTCTTATACTTATCACACTTTCGATATTTCGACTTCTCTATTCCTCGTCGAGAATCGAAGCCAGGTAAGTCAGGGCACTGGTTGCACCTGACCTTACCTTAGTCAAAATAACACGATTCTAGATCTCACAGATAGAGGAAAGTCTACTCATTGCTTTAGTGTTAAATATAATATGACTTAATTTCCATAAACGTATCAACATGTTGGCACTACTTATCATATTTGTTTATATTACTAAATGGGACCGATAAAGAAATCCCTTTCATAAAACAAAGTCTACTTAAAAAAATAAATAAACCAACTTCGTAAACTTATTTCTAGTCCTCGATTTTAAACCAATATTTTTCATCGGCTAAAAATGAAACCGTTCAAGTTAGGGTATCATTACGTCCCAAACCTTGACTCGACATTTATATCTATCTTCAAAATAGAAACAATTTCCATACCTCGAAGTGTAGAAATAAAAAATAGGATGAGGGAGTTCCAATATACTTGTTAATACAAACATTCCAAAGTCACTTATTCAAACCAAAGTTTGAAAAAGGAAACATCATTCTTTTTTATTAAGTAAATAACTAATTCAATAGCAACAAAGTGCTATAAACTAAACATCCTTTCCAATTTCCCGAAACTATTTACTATAACAAAAATGTTATAGTCCATGATCTCTTTTCTTTTCTCGAAAACATTTATTACAACAATAAAGTTGTAATCCATGCTTCCTTCCTCTTTAAAATTACCTTTAAAATTCTTAAAACATAGCTTGAAACTTGTATTTAAAATATCCCTTTAAAGATGAACACTTTTAACAAAACTTAACTATTGAAAACAAAGGAGTAAAGTTTAAACCTCTTGTTTGAATACTAAATAAATTCTTAAAAATATATTTAAAACTTCAAACTTCCTTTTAAATACTTATAAACACATTTGAAAGACTTTTCAAAATATCTAAAATAGACAACTCTTTTTTTTTTTACTTTACAAAAATCAAAGATTTCCAAACAACATCCATAGCAATTATCGCTATGTGGACCATAACCATTAAACTTTGTTTGAAAAATAATAATTTTTAAACCATATTTCTTTCCATATTTTAAACCACTTTAATGCCTTTGAAAAATGGTTTGAAAACAAAAGTTAAGTTTGAAAAACATTTCAAAACACTTTTAGAGAAAACAAAGTGGTAAATCACTCAAAAGAAAGCACGAATTTTAATGTCGCATAAAACCAAATCATCAAAGCAAGTCGACTTGCCACAACATTCACTTCATTACATCATACATAACAAGTAATCATGTAAAGTAAAAGCAAGAAGGCGAGAAATTCTTTAGGATCCCTCTACAAATTTCTATTCTTCGAAGTGCTTCCATAGTGACTTATACGCTATGAATACACTTTGACTTCCATTCTCTTTGTTTTTGTCCCCTGCAACACAATGGTTATTTATGTCATTTGCTTCCAAGCGAGAATCAAAATCAAACAATAAGCACACACAACCTAACATACAATCATATAAGCAAGTACTAATTTATTACAACATGTGACATTTAAAACTAAATCAAAGTGAGATATTTGCTTCAGTTGTCCTTATAACCAAAGTAAATAGTATTATTTGCATTGGTTCCTTAAGAACCAAAGCAAATGCACGAAGCAAATAGTGTTATTTACCTCGGTTGTCTTACAATCGAAGCAAATAGTGTTATTTGCATCAGTACCTTAAGAACAAAAGCAAATGCATAGAAGTAAATTATGTTATTTATCTCGGTTGTCCTTACAACAAATAGTGTTATTCAAATCGGTTCCTTAGGAACCGAAGGAACTACACCAAAGCAAATAGTATTATTTTCTTCGGTTCCATAGGAACCAAAGCAACTGCAAATTATTTTAATCAGAGCAAATGCGCATATCAATAACCATAAATAACAGCTTATATATATGTTATTATTTATAATTATTTATAATTAATGAATATCAATAAATAATTTGTAATTGCCATTTATTATAAATAATCAAAAATAAATTTTTGTACTTAATAATTTTTTCCTGTTAATTATTAAAATTAGAAAATCATAGTTAATATTTATTAATCACATTTAATAATTAATAAATCTAATTAATATTTAATAATCAATAATCAATATTTATTAATTTATTTTTAACATTTATTATTTAATTAATAAATAATATATACTAACTGAAAAGTAATTTTTATACAGTAATTAATTTTTAATATTATTAATTAATAATAAGTATTAAATAATTAATTTTTAATAATTATGTAATAACTAAGACTAATGAATAATAATTAATAATAAAATTTAATACCTATGAAGTGATATTTCGTACTTAATATTTAATTTTTGTTAATTATTAATTAATAATGACTATTGAAAATAAATAATTTATAAACGAAAACGTAGATAGGTAATTATTTATAATTTATAACCAATGATTATTGATAAATAAGTTATATTTAAAAATTATTATCCATAATATATAATTATTAATTATATTTAATAATTTATTATAAGTAATTGTTAAAGTCTAGTGAATTATAATTAATGTTTATTACTTACATTTAATAATTAATAATTGATAACTTATTAATTATTTAATATCAGCTAATTAATAATTAATATCCAATTGTAATTAAGAAGTAATATGCAATAATAATTAATAATTACTATTAAATAATTAACAATAAGAAGTAATATTTCAGTAAAATTTGAAAATTTCTGTAATAATTTTAAAACAATTCATAAAATTCAAAAAAAAAGTTTAAATTTTCATAAAATTCCAAAGTGAAATAAAATTAGAATTTCTAGAAAATTTAAAATTTTAAAAGATTTAATGACTTGTATATAATAATTTATTATTTTCAATCATTAATAGTTAGTAAATTATAGTTAATATTTATTAATTATATTTAAAAGTTAATAAATATATATTTAATAATAAATAAACCAAAAGTAAATTAGTAATCATTATTAAATATATTTAATGGTTAATTATATTTATTTTTGTAAATAAATAATAGTTAATAAAAATAATTAACAAGTTAGAAGTAAATAAGTAATAATTAGTAAATATATTTAATTGTTAATTGATAATTAGCAATTTCCCTCCTCTTAACTTTTGGTTTCCCGGCTCTTATCTTTTCGTTTCCCTCGTTTCTCGCTTATCTTTTGGTTTCCCCCTTAACTTTTCTATCCCTCCGCTTTTCCTGCATCATTCTCTATTGTCTTTCCTGCGCTTCAGCTTTTCTTCTCATTCTCCCTAGTACATACCGTTTTCCTTTGCAAATCAAATCACGTAACCCTCTTCTTTGAAGAAAATAAAAATTGACCCTTTTGCTCAAATAAATATCAAATTCGAACTCCCACTCTTCACCTAATTTTCCTTAGCCTCTACGCAAAAACAGGTCAATCTGCCTATAAAAAGATCACCACCCACAGTCAACCTCGCTGTTGTAATGGAGTTGTCTGAGACCTCATGTGGTACTGTTATTGGATGTACTCCTAGATCTAGGTTCGTTGCTTGTGCTTGCTGATGGGAAAGACTGCCGATGGTGTTGTGATGGTTGAGCTTGCAACTGTGAGATTGATTACATTGCTTTCCCCGAAAACTGGTGATGCTTGTGACATTGAATGATGATCTGGAGTTGTGGAGACAAAGTTATGCTGAAGTCAAGCTTGTCAGTTTATTGCTTGGTTAAAGTGAGTGGGATTAGATATAGTGAACTGTGCCTAAAGTTGCAGCTTGGAAAATGAGACGCCTTCACAATAGGTCTAGCTGTGTCAATGCCTGAAACTCGTTGTGCTTGAGACATGGTTTTCGTCGCCATTGCCTAAAATTATAAAAAGTTGCTTTTTTGTATATGAGATCCGAATCTTGTGGTGTTGCGCCTTGAGTTTATCGAGTTGAAGTCGAATAACTTTTTTTTGCTTGGTTGGTTGGTCAATGTCGCTGCCTGAAAAGTAGACTGAAATGTACATGGGCATGCTGTTGACACAATGCCAATCTAGAGTGTTGCCTCTAGTTGTTGATTGCATGAGTTGGAGATCCTAGTCAGAACGAGATGACTAAGACCGACTTCCTGAATCAATTTGGAGTTGCTGCTCTTGTCAAACTATGTTATGCCATTGTTTCTATGAATATGAATTAGCTGAGTTGGTATATCATGGGCCACTATTGTTCAATGTTTGTTGTATATATGAAGTTTGGATTTTGTCAAGGTAGGCTGGAATTTGGTTGCCTTGCTGTTCGTCGCTTATTCTGTGTCTTGGATTAGAATTTATGATGCTGTGATGGTCATCACTTTCTACTTAATGTTAATGCCACCACTGTTCAGAGTTGCTCGCTGCTGCAGTGTGGTGTGCAGAAAATGGCAATCGTTATGGTTGTGTCTTCAAAGATTGAAGCTTTTGCTTTAGGATGGGTTGCCTGATCATGGATGAATCTTGATAGTGTTTGGTGCTTTATGATTTTTAAACTTCTTTTTATGGATAGTGCTTAGAGAATGCTCATTGCCTACCTAAAATTATTAACATGGCTAGATTCGATGGATGATTCATCTTTGTTTTGATAAGGCGCTGGTGTTGAATTGATGAGAGATGCTTTTGTTTTGCTGTACTTTGGTTGTAGTTGGGTAATTTCTGGGTTAGTGTGCCTGATATATATAGTTCACCATTGTTGTTCACGTTCTCTGAACTAAAAAATACTAACAATTTTGAAATCACTACTAAATGACAGCATCTACCATAAGTTACGAATTTGGACCATTTGTAGAGCTGACGAAGACAATGAATCTACCTTAATCTGTAGTGATCCGTATTTTTTACAATTAAAAATATTAAATTAAACAAAACACTGAAATTCAAAATTGTCAAAAATTAAAAATTCATGATTTATTGATGTAAAACAATGTTGGGTTCCATGTTAACAACAAGATTTGAAATAACAAAGGTTAATGTTGTAAAGAATAAAATGAATGTTGTAAAGCATAAAATAAATGTTTATCTCTAAATGAAATATAATTGTAAAGTTCAATAAGAAATAAAATAAATGATGTATTGAAAGAGAAATCGTCTGTTATTTAATTGAAATTGATTTTAGCATAGATTAAAAAATCAATTATTTGGTAAGTAAATATGTAACCTATGTTTGTAAATAATAAATTTACAGATTTTTGAATTACTAAGATGTAACAATATTCTATTTCTCATTTCACTAATTAATCCGTTTAGAAAAATTAATTTTGTAATAAATGGAATTTAATATAATTGAAATATTTCAGTTAATATGAAAGAAGATGTTAACTATGAAGTAATGTGTGTAATAAATGGAAACTTATGTTTAATAAATACATAAGGGAATTGTGATTTAATATAAAGAACATTTAAGTCAAAATAAAAGAATTTGTTGAAAATTAAAATGTAATGAATTAGGGTTTTATTATTGTTGTAATTAAATGTTGGAATTAATTTAATATTTAAATTTTGGGTTTAACAAGAAAAATCGGATTTCAAAGGAAAACAATTAGATTAATTATCTTCCTAGTATTAGGGTATGTTTTTTAAATCAATTATTGAATTTAATAGTAATTAAATCTGGCCATTAATAAGAAATAGTTGTAAATTGTAACTAATTAGTGATATGTGCAACTTACGCTTATTAAAAATAAAATGAATATTTCAATGAGAAATATTAACTTTAAATTATAAGTTCTCAAATTTGTTTCAAATGTAATAATGATAGAAAATTTGTAATTTAGAACTTATAAGTGATTAAATCATTTTAGTAATAATTCGTTTAATTAACGTGTAAAAATAAATATAATTTGATTTTAAATCTAACCTCTATACACAATAGAATTTGGATTTGAAATTAGTTTCATTGGATTTAGAAATATTAAATAACTACATTTCAATATATAGGATGATCTATTTTTGTTTCGAGAAAGAAATGGGTTTTCAAGTCTTCGTAACCGCTTTTCCCAAACTAACCTTTCTACAGTGTGTGTGTGTGTATTGTAACTGAAATACTAGCAGCCTTATCTCATTCCTCTTCTGATGTTTTTTCTTTCTAACTTAGACCTTCTATACGGATCTAACATCTTCTGCTCTAATTGAAATTTATCTCAAATCTATAATTATTGATTTCAAAATCTAATTCAAACCCTATCAAATATCATCATGAAGCTCTCGACGAATAGAGTTAACGTCTGTAATTATTTTTTGCAATCGAGTCTCGATTTGATCAGAAATTGACGATCTTTATTAGCCATTGTAATGACCCACCTTTTTCGATGGTTTAAATCGACAACAAACCATACATGTCAAATTCAAACCATTCAAATGAGAGGATTGTTATGGGGTTAATAAGAAAAAGAAGAGAAAAGAAGGGAAAAATAAAATACGGAATCTCACAGTTGAATGACAAAATATAATAATCAAATAACAGTTCATGAAGCTGTTTTACAAATAACATTTGATTACACCTTTGCAATACAGATGAATCAAATCATCCTACTTCATTCTTGAATCTCCACCACGTACACAGTTGTTAAAGTGGTTTTTAGTATTGGCAGAGACTATGACAATATCCGATCCCGGTCTCTTTAACAACCAAATGCTTATTTCACACTGGATGATTCTTTTACATTTCCAAAACCAATTCATAATTGATATCAAAATATCATATTCGATTCAAATCATATCACTTTTGACATCATATTCACTTTTGAAATCATATTGATAAAATAGGTTAATTAAATCCTCATTTCAAAATCATCATATTTACTCAAATATATCATTTCACTAGCAAATATCATTTCAAATCCCAACTTAGGTTATAACATTATTTAACCATTTCGCTTTAAAAAAATCAAGGATTTAAATATAAATACTTGCACTTTACATAGTCTGAAATTTAGAAAATAGTTTAGATAGCTATAAATAGTTTAAACAGTTTAGCATACTTTAAAATAAATATTTAAATAGTTTAAAGTACTTTTAAATAGTTTAAAATAGGTAAAAATTGTTTTAAACAGATTTAAGATGGTTTAAATAGATTTAAATAGTTTTAAATTAGATGAAATAAATTTAAAATAGATTAAATAGATTTAAAATAAATTAAAATAGATTTAAAATAAGTTAAAATGGTTAATTTAATTGAAATAGTTTAAAATAGATTATAATAGTTTAATAGTTTGAAAATCTTAATAAGCAGAATTTTTTAAAATAATATATTTTTAGACAGTTTATATTAAAATAATAAATTTGAAACTAATATCAACTTAAACTATTTCTTTCATTCAACACATCTGGACCATGTCCTGCTTTCAAATCAACAAACTAAATTTTGTCTTCCAATTCATATTCTCATTTAAAACCATTTAATCAATATCAACTTCAAATCCATGTTCGAACAATAAATTCAAACTATTTCAAATTTTGTAGATTTCAAAGTTACATTTTCAAATGTTTTCAATAACTCAATTCCAATAAAATTCATTTATACTTCAAATTCAACTTTAAAAATTCCAATTTAATTTCTTTAAACAATTCCTTTAAACCAATTTCGATTTCAGCATCGAAAAGTTGGATTTTAAAAAATAATTCAGTTTATATGAATCCAATTTTATTTTAAAGTACCATTTAGCTAAATTCAAAAAAAATTAGGATTTAAAATCATTTAATTTAACCAATCCGGTGTCCGTGTATAATTTTCTACTCTGTAGTCAAGTAAGACGGACATATATCATTTCAATTCGTAATAATTTAAATTCTTGGGTATATATCATTTTAACCTGTAATTCGAAATTAACATTCAAATCCATTAAATTGGTCAGGTTTATCATTTCAACCCATAACGGTTTTTCCCTAATCTATAGATTGTTCGGGTATGTATCATTTCAACCCGTAATGATTTTCCTAGCAATAACTAAAGGAACTACAGTGTTATAACAATATAAAATATAACATCCAGTTATTCAATATCAACAATCAAACAACATCATAATCATCACTCAGATCGACAAACAAATAACAGCAATTGACCGATCATCAATAGCAGACATTAACAGGCAATTTAAAATTCAATGTTAAATTAAATAGTGATTATATTCAATAAAAGTAAAATTTTACTGGATTGGTAATTTAAATATACCAACCATAATCCAATCAAATTCTAATCACATCATAAATTAAATTTAACTAACATAAAATAATCTAATAGTTGTGAGTGGGTCAAAACACTCACATTTTGATGTCAATTCATTTTGAAATCCAAATAAAGTCCCAAAACAATCTCAGAATTCTTCCAAACTAGTGCTAATATGTTAAGAATTTCGATACGATTTCAGTAGAGCAAACCGCGCGTAAATCCGATCTCATACGTAAAAGTTATACACATTAGAACATTAACAATTAAATTTAAAATAAATAAAATAATTATATCACAAAACATGACACAATTTCCATTTCCAGGCAAAAGCCTACACTGTTGCGATCTCGACTTGCTCATCACTGGCCACCACCGTTTGATTAAAGCATACGCCACGATAGTCGCGGCCACCCTCTAATATGTCGCCCACGCTCAAGCTCCTTTACAGACCACGATCTGACCTCGCGACCCCTTGCTGACCTCAGAAAAGTCAACCGCCTCCATAAAGATTAAAACCCTAATCAAATTTTATGCTACAATCTGACCGTTGACATGACGAACGACCTACATGGATGAACTCCCCTCGACCATCTCCACACATCCATACCCACAAATCGACGATCCGGCGACATTGATCAAACCCCAAATGAACGACCGAGAATGATATTTCTGGCCAAATTATGATTCGAATCGAAAAACAAATCATTGTAGTAGATTGCGCTCATCGAGCTTTCCAACGATATATAATTTGCTATGCTTTTAGGAGTTTGAATTTTTTAAATTGATTTTGATTTGAATTTGGATTTGGAAATTAGGTTTTCGGCCATTGAGAATAAAGAAACGACGAAAATTTCAGTACGTACAGTATTGAGAAATAAAAAGGCTGCTAGGGTTAGAACAAAATATTTATATGGACATAGCTCGATAAGAAAGAACAACATATCGAATTAGTTCGAAATGACAATTACAACCGAAAAAGCCCATTCTGCTTCCGGAACAAAAGCAGGTCATCCCATATATCAAAATAGATATTTTCGTAATTTTTAAACTCAATGGAACAAGTTTCAAGTTTTAATTCCATTGTATGAAAATGTTAGATTTTTAAATCAACTTATTTCAAATTGAACTCAATAAATAGATTTCTACGCGTTTCGAGCACCCACGATTAAACGACAAGTCCGATCGTTACGAAACTTGAAATCTTACAATTTTCACTGTTACAGATCTGATGAAACTGGTTTCGTCGAAATCCGAGATAGTGGCCAAAACGGCTATTTTCACGTTAATTAAATTAATTAAATCACCTTTCAAGTTCAAATTTAATAACTAACAAATTTTATCATTTTTGATTATTAGTAATTTATAATCTTTTAAAATAAATTTCCATGTCAAAACCAATGTTAAATATTGCACTAATCACTACACCGTTATAAGCTATTAACAACGGGTAAAACCCGTTGTTAAGGAAAAAAGCAACGGGTAAAAACCGTCTTCAAAAGAGAAGTGGTTGAATTACGCGACGGAAAAAAACCGTTGCTTTATGTCCAAAAGGCAACGGGTAAAAACCGTTACAAATGAAGGAAAGGCAACGGGTAGTAACCGTTGCAAACTTGAACAAAGACAACGGTTAAAAACCGTTGCAAACAGAGACAAACGTTGGTCATAAAGCAACGGGTTTTAACCGTTGTTTTATTTTCAATAGGCAACGGGTGTAAACCGTTGCTTACTGTACATTAAGCAACGGTTACAAACCGTTGCTTAATGGGCAAAATATCAACGGACATAAACCGTTGCGTTCTGCCAAGTAAACAACGGTTAAAAACCGTTGCTTTATGACCAACGTCACACATAAAGCAACGGTTAACACCCGTTGCACATAATGTGTAACAACCCGCATATTTATCGATTTTATATTTAAATATTTTATTTAAATATTTTATCGTTCGTCGGATTTTGGTCCGAAAACCTACTTTTTGCATACGGTAGAATTAGGACTCGAGACCACCTCCATTGAGTTCAAAATGCCGTTTGCGACCTTTTTGAGTATAAGCTTCGATATGTTTGGAGAAAGTTGAATTTTGCTACTTTTTGCTTAGGGTTTTGGTTTGGGCTGAGCCAATTAACCACTTATGTATTCAGTCCCAATCCCCCTCTCCTCTTCATTTCTTCATTCCAACTCCTCAAACTCAAGCTCCAACTGAAAATGGTGGAGAGGAAAAAGAATTAAAACTCCAAGCCCTAACTTTCTTTGCAAATCCAAGCTTTAGCTCCAAACTCAAGAAGAACCCTTTGGTAAGCATCTCCTTCACCTTCTCCAACTCTTTCTCCATTCAATTTCAGAAATTTCCTAAACCTAATTTAGGGAATGTTTCTCTTTTAAGCTTAGATTCAAGCTTGTTGAGTTGGAATTGAAGAGTGCTTATTCTTGCCATTGCTTTCAAGCTTCATCTTCATAAATTTAGTTTAAAGGTGAAATTTTTATCTCACATCTATGACTATAATTATCTTTGGTTGTTGGGTATAAATTCCTAACACTTCTTCATGTGCATTTGCTCTTGATTTGGATTGGTTTTGTGAATATTCCAATTTTTGAGCTTTTAAGTCAAATTTGTGTGAAATCCTTTTATGGACGTTTGATCATGCTTTTGGTGATGCATCGAGGAGCATATAGGGCCGGGTTGCCGATTGGCATAAACCCTTAGAGCCAATGTTCGTCCGGTTGCATTTTGGAAGAGTTTGCTCTTCATTTGTATAAGGCTGAAAAACAGCCCAGGCATGATTCAGTCGACTGAATATCTCTGTTCAGTCGACTGAACCTGAAACCCGAGAGTTTCCAGGCATGATTCAGTCGACTAAAAAACTCTGCACAGTCGACTGAAACTGGAAACAGAAAGTTTCCTGAACCTGGAAAATTTCCAGGTACAGGGTCAGTCGACTGAAAATCTCTGTTCAGTCGACTGAACCTGCTGTTTGAGTCCAATTTGCCTTTTTGGATTGAATTTCCAATTTAAATCGATTCGTGATGATCCTATTTATTGTCATCATTTATTATCATCTTTGGTGACTTATTTTCTTTGGGAATTTTAGATATATCCACTTCGATGGATCCTTTATCGATTTCATTGGATTTTTATTCACATCTTCGAATGTGATCTTTGTGATTGATTGTTTCTACAATTCCCCTTGTGCTTTGTCACTTTAAAAATATAAAGGTTTTCTATACTAGTAGTAAATATCAAAACTCTTTCCTCAAAAAATTTCAATACTATTTTAATACCAAATTCGTTTATAAAACCGTTTTCCAATCTATTAGTATATACAAACCTTTACCTCACTCGTATGAGAAATCTAATTAAACGACTTAGTAAAACAAGTGGTATGAAACGCTTGCGTTTACTTCGTCGGTTAATTCTTGGACTTGTTCGATTGAACCTCTTATGACAATTTTCTAGTGGAGATCTACAATTTGTTCGTAAATATTTAAGTTAAGCTAGTGGTTATGGGACATGAAGCTAAGCTCATATATTTACTAGCTTATTGTAATTGACACTTCTCTTTGATCATGACGATCATCTTTGTGGTTTAGACTAGCAATGTGCGATGTCTCTTTGTCTATGTGGAGGACCGTTCCTCATTTTTATTGAGTTTCGTCTCATTTTATGCATGGGGTGTACCTTTCTAGGTGCATCGAAGTTTATTTACTTCGTGGAGCAATCGGCTCAATGTCCGCAATGGGGGACTATACCCTGTCGCGAGGAGCTTCGGCTCAAAGTCCGCAATGGGGGACTATACCCTGTCATGAGGAACTTCGGTTCACCAGGAGGAGCTTCGGCTCAAAGTCCGCAATGGGGGACTATACCCTGTCAGGAGGAGTTTTTGACTCACCAGGAGGAGCTTCGGCTCAAAGTCCGCAATGGGGGACAATACCCTGTCTGGAGGAGCTCCGGCTCATTTTTTCTGGGATTGACCATCCTTTTTATTGTGATTTCTGGATTTCGTGTGTTGATTTCTGGAATTTGTGTTTCACCAACTTTTACGATTGGCATGGATATATATATGTCATTTATTGTAGTTTGGTGAATGAAATCAGGAGTATGACATTCCTTTCGATTCTTGTGTAGATTATTGTGATATTGATTAATCTTTTGTTGATTTTCAATTACTTATTAATCACAGCTTGGCATTGTGATTATTATACGATTATGTCATATCTCTTATTATATATCACTTCATCTGATATTTATAGCTAGACTGATCCGTTTATTATTTTCTTATTAAATAATACTCGGGTCAGACCGAGATGTTACAGGTGCTTCTGCTTGACTTCTCTCTTGGGATTGATTTCTCTTGCTTTTGGTTAACTACTTAGATTAGTAGTTTTTTTTGTTGTATACAATTGAGATATAGACTCCATAATGTATACTTATTCTTTTGTGTAGTTTATGTAACTATTCTTTTGTGATATTGTGGATCTTTTTAGACCACAACTCTGATATACACTGCCATGTGTTAATTATATATTCATATCTTCTTCCACCTTTGTGATATGAATTATCTGTGACTGATTTATGTTATGTTTATTTCTATATTTGTTTCCGAAGATTTTATATCGCCACTGTGTGATAGCTTTGAGTTTGTATCTGTATGTCAGATTTCCTCTAGAGATGAAAATTTATATTTTTATCTGGCATACCGGTACTCGCACAAAGCAATTATACAGATGGTCGCTCCTCAACAGCCTTATTCTCCGTGCTAGTCGACAACATTACTCCGTAGTGTTCTTGTCTAGCGTGGGTATAGAGGTGGGGCGTCGCAGCTTGGTATCAGAGCCAAACTTCGGAACAATGTAGAATAATTTAACAAGGATCATCGTCCTAAGTCTTTCTTAGGAGTTGTGCTTTAGGATTTTATTCGGGTCTTCGTACCGATTCATCCTATTTTCTTTATGATTCCTTATTTTATCTATCAAGATTGCTTGATATTCATTTTGAGAATAACTTTTTCCTCTTCTTTCTTTCTTTCTTAAAGAAGAGAAATGGTTAGACCAGGCCGTTCCAGCCGGTCAATCTAGCGCTATTCCTCAGGATGGAGTATTCATGTCTGCTCAGCAGCTTTTGGATCTCGTGAAGAACGCTCAAGCTGCCAAACCCAATCAGGAGCCTACTCATCCTAGATCCGGTTTTGCACGCTTGTGCAGAGACTACACCGATTTGGGTGGAGGGCCCTTCAGGGGATCCGAGAGTGTTATTGAAATTCAAGCTTGGCTCAAATCATGCGATCGCATCTTTTCTCGCATGAATCTTATTGACCTTCATCGAGTCCAAGTAGCTTCTAGCATGCTCCAAGAAAGAGCATTGGATTGGTATGAGCTTTTAATTTCTGAAATCGTTGAGGCGGATCTTACTTGGGAGCAATTCCGGGGAAGATTCGAATTGAAATTTGTGCCGGAGGCTGAAAAAGTAACCTTAGCCCGGCGTTTCATAGACCTTGTTCAAGGTGAATCTTCTGTGACAGACTATGTCGCATCCTTCGAATCTCTGTCCAAATACGGGGTTGAGTACATTAATACCCCATTGAAGAAAAATCAGAGATTTTTCTATGGCTTGAATAAGAATCTTAAGAAGCCATTACTCCTGAAACTTGAGGTTTCATTTGATCAGCTTATTGATATCGCTCTTCTTCTTGAAGAGGCCGATAATGAAGGTGATGTTGAAGTTGTGCGTGCCCAACAGAACTTCGACAATAACTTGAAGAGACCTATCAAATTCAAAGGCCCCGATTCTAATAAGAAAGGAAAGCTGCAACTTTTGGTCAATGTATTTTCATTCAATCCTCGATGGCATTGTTTCAATTCGTGAACTTTCTATTTGAGTTCTTTTTGATATGGGTTTCATCTCATTATTTTTATATCAAAAGAACTTGTTGATTCTTTTCTTTGAATATTTTGGGCTTATTGACTTCATTGAGAATTGCGAATCCGGATGGTAGATCCGCAACACTCAATTTGCTTTTGTTTAGATGTCGAGATTGTTTTATGTGACTTTTCTTTCCGAGCCGATATTTTTTCTTTGGCTTCGGAATTGACCTTTCTGTAAGGATTGGCTTAATCGTTGTGAAGCCCATATCCTATCTTCTCGTGTGGACTTTTCCTCTTCGAAATTTTCAATATGTTAAGCAGAATTCTATTTTTCCTTTATGATTTTGATTCCAACTTGATGGCATCATTTTATTCCTTAAGCCCACTTATAAGGAAAGTGTTGTTTCTCTCATTCATGTAGTTTGAGAAATTTTCCGGTATTTTTGAGTTTGTCTTAGGATTATCACCTAAGAAATCTTTTGTGTGGTGTTAAGGTCTTTTCAGTTTGACTTTACCACCGGTTTTCGTTTGCTACGAGTTGCGGAAATTAGCATTCCACTTACCGCATTCCGCACTCGTTATGATTCTTACGAATGACTTATTATGTCATTCAATTTGTCCAGCTTATTTCATCCATTTTATAAATCGAATATTCTATGAATATCTCGATGAGACCATTCTTGTATTTATTGATTTTGGATGAAAATAGTAATTTAAAATTTTGCAAATCTTTTTCATAAGATTTATTTATAAGTAACACTGGATTTTTGTTCTTGAAACGAACAAAGAATATTCTTAAAACTTTTTAAGAGATTTATTTATCCTAGAAAAGATGACTTTGTGATTGTATTGCCCGTTGAGTGCTTTAAGAATTTTGGTCGATGCGCTTGATCAACGTTATCGATAGGAATTTCCTAAACGCTTTGATGTGACAATCAGACACAATATATTAACTTGAAAATAGTAAATTTTTCTAGAAAGATTATTACATAATGATAAATGTAATTTTGAAAGTTTTAACTTTTCAGGAAAGAAGATTATTTAAAAGAAATTCTTTCTTTTCGATACTCTTATTCTTGTGATTCCTGAAGGGGAACCAAGACTTTGCTATTTGTACCTATTGGTTTGGAATGCCATTCTCTTGCAAAGGAGAACGTGCTATCACTTGTGCTTCGAAATCATTATAGCTTATCGAGACTAGATATGACTCATGATCTAGTGTTCGCGGCTATTGTTTTTACTTTTGGAATTTGGCATCATCATTTTTGGATGAGAAATTTGTTCTCTATCTCGATCATAAATCTTTGGAATATTTATGTTCTCTTAAGGAACTTCATGTCGACTCAAGTTTCTTGCATCTTATGATCTTGATATTCTTTTATTCCCGAGAAGGGAAATCGTGTTGCCAATGCGCTTTGTCGTAAGCAACAAGTGCTTGATTATTTGATGTTGTCTGAATGGAATTATTTTTCTATCAAGTTCATCGGACGTTTTGGTATCCTTCGTTTTATTGAGCTTTATCTCATTCCTTTTAAGGACTAGCGTCCGATGTCCTTTTATTGTGTTTGATTCATCGGATGTACCGTTGTACTACATCGATGTCTTTGCTTTTGATTCATCGGATGTACCGTTTGTACTACATCGATGTCTTTGCTTTTGATTCATCGGATGTACCGTTGTACTACATCGATGTCTTTGCTTTTGATTCATCGGATGTACCGTTTGTACTACATCGATGTCTTTGCTTTTGATTCATCGGATGTACCGTTTGTACGACATCGATGTCTTTGCTTTTGATTCATCGGATGTACCGTTGTACTACATCGATGTCTTTGCTTTTGATTCATCGGATGTACCGTTTGTACTACATCGATGTCTTTGCTTTTGATTCATCGGATGTACCGTTTGTACTACATCGATGTCTTTGCTATTTGATTCATCGGATGTACCGTTTGTACTACATCGATGTCTTTGCTTTTGATTCATCGGATGTACCGTTTGTACTACATCGATGTCTTTGCTTTTGATTCATCGGATGTACCGTTTGTACTACATCGATGTCTTTGCTTTTGATTCATCGGATGTACCGTTTGTACTACATCGATGTCTTTGCTTTTGATTCATCGGATGTACCGTTTGTACTACATCGATGTCTTTGCTTTTGATTCATCGGATGTACCGTTTGTACTACATCGATGTCTTTGTTTTTGATTCATCGGATGTACCGTTGTACTACATCGATGTCTTTGCTATTTGATTCATCGGATGTACCGTTTGTACTACATCGATGTCTTTGCTTTTGATTTATCGGATGTACCGTTTGTACTACATCGATGTCTTTGCTTTTGATTCATCGGATGTACCGTTGTACTACATCGATGTCTTTGCTATTTGATTCATCGGATGTACCGTTTGTACTACATCGATGTCTTTGCTTTTGATTTATCGGATGTACCGTTTGTACTACATCGATGTCTTTGCTTTTGATTCATCGGATGTACCGTTGTACTACATCGATGTCTTTGCTATTTGATTCATCGGATGTACCGTTTGTACTACATCGATGTCTTTGCTTTTGATTCATTGGATGTACCGTTGTACTACATCGATGTCTTTACTATTTGATTCATCGGATGTACCGTTTGTACTACATCGATGTCTTTGCTTTTGATTCATCGGATGTACCGTTGTACTACAGATGTCTTTGCTATTTGATTCATCGGATGTACCGTTGTACTACATCGATGTCTTTGTTTTTGATTCATCGGATGTACCGTTGTACTACATCGATGTCTTTGCTATTTGATTCATCAGATGTATCGTTTGTACTACATCGATGTCTTTTCTTTTGATTCATCGGATGTACCGTTGTACTACATCGATGTCTTTGCTTTTGATTCATTGGGCGTACCGTTTTTGTACTATGCTGATGTCCCAAATTGTTTGAGCTTCTAGTTTTTCGGGCGTACCGATTTTGTACTACGCCGTTGCACCGGCTCAATTTTCTGCTATTCTTGACGTTCCCCACGTCTTTTATCTACGGGAATGCCTTAGGGATTCCGGTTTTCATTCTTGAGCCCGGTGTTATTGTGGAAATTGAAGTTTCACCAGATTTCTTGCTAACTCTTTTGTGCACTTTATGGTGAACTTCCTATTTCAAATTTTCTTTTGTGTTAATATGCTTCTATGGTTGTTACTTCTTATATTTCCTTCTTACTTATTGCGAGGACGCAATTTCTTTAAGGAGGGGAGTCTGTAACAACCCGCATATTTATCGATTTTATATTTAAATATTTTATTTAAATATTTTATCGTTCGTCGGATTTTGGTCCGAAAACCTACTTTTTGCATACGGTAGAATTAGGACTCGAGACCACCTCCATTGAGTTCAAAATGCCATTTGCGACCTTTTTGAGTATAAGCTTCGATATGTTTGGAGAAAGTTGAATTTTGCTACTTTTTGCTTAGGGTTTTGGTTTGGGCTGAGCCAATTAACCACTTATATATTCAGTCCCAATCCCCCTCTCCTCTTCATTTCTTCATTCCAACTCCTCAAACTCAAGCTCCAACTGAAAATGGTGGAGAGGAAAAAGAATTAAAACTCCAAGCCCTAACTTTCTTTGCAAATCCAAGCTTTAGCTCCAAACTCAAGAAGAACCCTTTGGTAAGCATCTCCTTCACCTTCTCCAACTCTTTCTCCATTCAATTTCAGAAATTTCCTAAACCTAATTTAGGGAATGTTTCTCTTTTAAGCTTAGATTCAAGCTTGTTGAGTTGGAATTGAAGAGTGCTTGTTCTTGCCATTGCTTTCAAGCTTCATCTTCATAAATTTAGTTTAAAGGTGAGATTTTTATCTCACATCTATGACTATAATTATCTTTGGTTGTTGGGTATAAATTCCTAACACTTCTTCATGTGCATTTGCTCTTGATTTGGATTGGTTTTGTGAATATTCCAATTTTTGAGCTTTTAAGTCAAATTTGTGTGAAATCCTTTTATGGACGTTTGATCATGCTTTTGGTGATGCATCGAGGAGCATATAGGGCCGGGTTGCCGATTGGAATAAACCCTTAGAGCCAATGTTCGTCCGGTTGCATTTTGGAAGAGTTTGCTCTTCATTTGTATAAGGCTGAAAAACAGCCCAGGCATGATTCAGTCGACTGAATATCTCTGTTCAGTCGACTGAACCTGAAACCCGAGAGTTTCCAGGCATGATTCAGTCGACTGAAAAACTCTGCACAGTCGACTGAAACTGGAAACAGAAAGTTTCCTGAACCTGGAAAATTTCCAGGTACAGGGTCAGTCGACTGAAAATCTCTGTTCAGTCGACTGTACCTGCTGTTTGAGTCCAATTTGCCTTTTTGGATTGAATTTCCAATTTAAATCGATTCGTGATGATCCTATTTATTGTCATTATTTATTATCATCTTTGGTGACTTATTTTATTTGGGAATTTTAGATATATCCACTTCGATGGATCCTTTATCGATTTCATTGGATTTTTATTCACATCTTCGAATGTGATCTTTGTGATTGATTGTTTCTACAATTCCCCTTGTGCTTTGTCACTTTAAATATATAAAGGTTTTCTATACTAGTAGTAAATATCAAAAATCTTTCCTTAAAAGATTTCAATACTATTTTAATACCAAATTCGTTTATAAAACCGTTTTCCAATCTATTAGTATATACAAACCTTTACCTCACTCGTATGAGAAATCTAATTAAACGACTTAGTAAAACAAGTGGTATGAAACGCTTGCGTTTACTTCATCGGTTAATTCTTGGACTTGTTCGATTGAACCTCTTGTGACAATTTTCTAGTGGAGATCTATAATTTGTTCGTAAATATTTAAGTTAAGCTAGTGGTTATGGGACATGAAGCTAAGCTCATATGTTTACTAGCTTATTGTAATTGACACTTCTCTTTGATCATGACGATCATCTTTGTGGTTTAGACTAGCAATGTGCGATGTCTCTTTGTCTATGTGGAGGACCGTTCCTCATTTTTATTGAGTTTCGTCTCATTTTATGCATGGGGTGTACCTTTCTAGGTGCATCGAAGTTTATTTACTTCGTGGAGCAATCGGCTCAATGTCCGCAATGGGGGACTATACCCTGTCGCGAGGAGCTTCGGCTCAAAGTCCGCAATGGGGGACTATACCCTGTCATGAGGAACTTCGGTTCACCAGGAGGAGCTTCGGCTCAAAGTCCGCAATGGGGGACTATACCCTGTCAGGAGGAGTTTTTGACTCACCAGGAGGAGCTTCGGCTCAAAGTCCGCAATGGGGGACAATACCCTGTCTGGAGGAGCTCCGGCTCATTTTTTCTGGGATTGGCCATCCTTTTTATTGTGATTTCTGGATTTCGTGTGTTGATTTCTGGAATTTGTGTTTCACCAACTTTTACGATTGGCATGGATATATATATGCATTTATTGTAGTTTGGTGAATGAAATCAGGAGTATGACATTCCTTTCGATTCTTGTGTAGATTATTGTGATATTGATTAATCCTTTGTTGATTTTCAATTACTTATTAATCACAGCTTGGCATTGTGATTATTATACGATTATGTCATATCTCTTATTATATATCACTTCATCTGATATTTATAGCTAGACTGATCCGTTTATTATTTTCTTATTAAATAATACTCGGGTCAGACCGAGATGTTACAGGTGCTTCTGCTTGACTTCTCTCTTGGGATTGATTTCTCTTGCTTTTGGTTAACTACTTAGATTAGTAGTTTTTTTTGTTGTATATAATTGAGATATAGACTCCATAATGTATACTTATTCTTTTGTGTAGTTCATGTAACTATTCTTTTGTGATATTGTGGATCTTTTTAGACCACAACTCTGATATACACTGCCATGTGTTAATTATATATTCATATCTTCTTCCGCCTTTGTGATATGAATTATCTGTGACTGATTTATGTTATGTTTATTTCTATATTTGTTTCCGAAGATTTTATATCGCCACTGTGTGATAGCTTTGAGTTTGTATCTGTATGTCGGATTTCCTCTAGAGATGAAAATTTATATTTTTATCTGGCATACCGGTACTCGCACAAAGCAATTATACAGATGGTCGCTCCTCAACAGCCTTATTCTCCGTGCTAGTCGACAGCATTACTCCGTAGTGTTCTTATCTAGCGTGGGTATAGAGGTGGGGCGTCACATAATGTTTGCTCCTGCTCCGTAACTCACTACTGCGTTACACGCATATCTCAGTATACATACCAGAATATCAATATATATCAAAATATGCCAGAATATCAAAATATTGGTACACAAGCACTATAAACATATTGCACATATACCATACATATAAAATTATCAAACTTATAATTACGCTCATTGTTTTGCAAACAGAATGCTGCCGTGCCGGAATATCATACTTAGTACACTGCATTGTTTATTATAACTACAGTACAAAGATTTCATTAATTACACTACATTGTTTTGCAAGCTAAAAAGTCTTTCACCTGAGAAGAAAATAAAATCAAAAGGGCAAAGCATTCCAGTTTTCAGACTTCAATGTTCAACCTGGTTCATGCGCAACTCGAAGATTTAATTCAGAGGCAGTTCAACTTCATAAATCTGGAAAGAATATTCCAGTTCAAAAACAAACAGCATCTACCTGATTCAAAAAGTCTGAAACAAATTAAAACAAAGTAGAACCCAAGCAAAGAGAAAATCAAATAATGCAAAGCAATTCAAAGCAAACAACGGTTAGGATAAAGCAAATTTGATCAAGCCTCAATTTCCAGATTTTGAAATCTTTTTCAGGTTCTCTTTCATCTCTGTCAAACTATCCAGGTGAGCAAACCACCCTTATAAATTCTTAAAACTTGATATATCTATTTTGCATGTGATAAGTCTTGAATGTAAATTGTGAAAGGTGCGTGCATGCTTGTATTTACGTATGCATGACTGTGTGTACGACTATGTACAGGCAACATGCATGACCGTGTGTACGATTGTGTACTGGTAATCACTTTACATGGCGAGGAGGCTATAAATGTTTTATGGGATAGGATTGAAGATATGGCAGTAAATACAAAGGTTCTGAATGTATCAGTCGAGGAAATAAGGGTTTGGAATCTTGTTTAGTTACTCCATTTTGTATATTGTGATGTAGTGATACAAATAAATGTGCAGGAAACTTTGATGGATTGTAGAGTCTTAGAAAGTTGTTTGAATATTGATGTAAGTATTGGTACTGGTTGTAGTAATGTTAATATTTCTGATGAGGGTGTTGATGCCTTGCTGTGTGATATCGATAACGTGCACATGATCAGAGATGTAAACATGCATAGTGATAAATCCTTTGTTTTTACTTTGAAATCTTTGAAACTACCTAAAATTCATATATATGTGACAATTAGCCAAAATTTACTGTTATCTATATGCGGATTTGGGTGTTTGCTGCTGGTAGCAGCAGTTTGCAATATGAAGGCAGTAGTGTTTGTATGTGATGGATAGTGGGTGGATGGAAGAGTGATTGAAGATGAAATCAGTGTATGATCAGTGAATGATCAGGCAGGGAGGTCAAAGGTCAGAGGTCAAAGGCAGTGGAGAGTAGGGGGATGTTTGATATGCTGATGTGTTTGTAGTGGCTATCTTGTTGAATGCATTGTGAGCAGAAAAGTAGGTTAGAAGATGATATATTGGTGTTGAACTGCAGTGTGCAACAGTGCAAGAAGGCATTGGGTATGTAGTTTGACAGAAGTGGATAGAAGATGATATGAGCGCATAAAACTGAAGTGGATATGAGGTGTTAAAATGTAGAAGGCAGTGGCAGGAGAAAGTATCAGTGATGTTGTAGTTTTGTGGTGGTCTGTAGAAGAATGGTGAAGACAGGTATGAAACTGTGAAGACTAGTGATGCAACGGAGTTGTAATGAATGGTGGTGAACGAGTGGTTTGATGAGCAGTGAAGTATGGTTATTGTTAATGGTCAGGTGGAAATTTTGATGAGGAGGAAGGTGGTTTGAATGGCCGAGAACCGTGGTTGACAATGGATGTGGTGTGTGGCAGATGTCTGTTTGTATGATTTTGAAGAGGGTGTTGATGGTGTGAATTAGATGACAGCAGAGGCAGTGAATGGTATGAAGTTTATGCAGAGATGGTCAGAGATAGGAAGTGGACAGTTTTGCATGGTGGTTGATGGAGGAATGGTTTCAGGGAGTGGAATGGTTTCAGTTAGAGTGAAGTGGGAGGAAAGTATGAAGTTTGTATTGTATTTTGGTGACAGGCTTGTGTTGAGGCAGGAATTTCATGTTGAACTGTGTGCAGGGGGAGGGGATATGTTGGTAGTTGTTAGCAGTTTTGGTGACAGGATGAGGAGTTTGGAGTTATGGTAGTATGGTGAAGTAGTTTGCGGGTAGTGTGGTAGAAGCACTGGCAGGTTGCTGTTGAACTGCAGAGCTTAGTTTCGAGTGAAGTTTGATGATGAAGTTTGTCGAGGCTAGAGGATTGCAGAGATGTGACTGTGATATGGTGTGTTGGTGTTTGGGAAGGGGCAGAGTGATGAAATTAGGTGGTTGAGGACAGTGAGTCGATGTATGATCGCTGTAGAAGTTTGACAGAGGAGAGTTTGAAGTGGCTGTCAATGAAAGTGGCAAGCGGTAAGATGTATTGTTGATGGCACGGTGTGGTAACTGCACAGTTAGATGAAGAAGCAGTCAAAATTGTTGTCTTTCAAATTGATGACAACAGTTCAAATTGTAAACAAGACAGACCAAGACAAAATACACATGCATTTGCATATGCAAATTTCATATACAGCAAACAAAAGAAAATCAGCAATATATGCAAAGAACAAGTCAGAAATATCAATACCTCCGACTAAAGATATCGTATCAAACCCTTTTGATGGCTCACATAACCTCCGACTCCAACATCCCCAAAGGTCTCGGTAAATTGTCGACATATTTTGGCGGTTAGCTCATCCGGCAATAAAATTTTGTCCAACAACACTTTTTCATAGATGGGTGGTACTGGTTTTCCATGAATTACTAATGCTGTGGAATCTCGGCATATAGTGCCTGTTATATAAGCATTTCTGGAGCGAATATATGGAATCACATTTACAGAACACACACAAGAATAAAAGTTTTAAATCTTGGAACCATTTGCCTTTAGAAATTATACATGCAATATATATCAAGCATGCAACAATTTCCACACAAAAATCAAAGTAAAACACACGTATAAAGCATGTAATTATACAAACTTGTTTTATTTCTTGACTAACAGCCTCACTATTGTTCAGCTATGTTAAATGAAAAATGTAAAATGCAAGAAAATGCAGCGCACTCTCCCGTTCACGAAGTTAAGCATTCACTGACTTTGCAACATATTATTTTCTTCAAATTTTAATAAAATAGTACCTGTTGCAATTACTTCGTCGTCGAAGTTCAAGATTTCACATCTTTGGTCGATTAACGGATTGTTCGGAGTGGCAAACTGAGAAGATGCGATTTCACTGCCTACTCGACGATTATCTTGGGCTATGCTGAGAAGACGCTCCAGTTTATCATCCATATTGTCCAGCTTCATCAATTTTTGCTCCACATTTTGCAGTCGCTGCTCATATACTCCTTGGGCCTGTTTGAGCCGTTTGCATGGAATGGCAGCACTCTTAACTTGGCTAGGAGCTATATTGGTCCCAATACTTCGGCTCCTGCCCTTTACATCTTTACCAAACACTGATATAAAGACGGCTTCATCACCACCACTCGTCGTTTCCTTTACTTTTTCAATTTTTTCCTAAAAAGTAAATACATATATATATATATATATATATATGTGAATAATGAAAATTTAATTTAGAGGCGTTGTTATTTGTTTAACTTACAAAGTAGGAAGATGTCGCATCTGACGTGCTGCCATCTTTTTTCTTATGCGTTTTCTCCCATACTTGAAGACGTGATACTTCTGTTCCCGGACTACTTGAATCGACCTGCATACAAAGACCTAAAATTATATTTGGAACTAATGGTATATGCAATGTGATGCACCAATTCAATGACACATACCATTTCTTGTGTAATCATAGCGTGACTCTTACGTCCCGAATGATGAGCATATTCGAGCATCGATCTATTTTGTTTGCCTCGCTTCCTTTTTTCTTTCGCCTCGGGTTTTTGATTCGTTTCTTATGAACTCATCCCAATCATCTTGAGCAATTTTCGGTGGACAATTTCTCATTCTATCTTCGTCAGTGATGAAATGGTCATAATGATTCTTGCGCAAATCATTCTTGTGTCTCCTAAAAGCCTCGGACATTTTTTTCATAATAAGGTCCTTTGATAGAGGATCGAGCTCATATTATTTCTGCATAACAAAAAATGCATGTAAACCATTTTTTATTTATGTATTGAAAGCATTATAAATGAATTTAAACCATCAAAGTTCATGCAGTTTACGTTTCAAAGTATATGGATTTTTACATTTCAATAAATTTATCATACATTTCATTGTAAATTCTACTTTAACTTCAAATACCTACATTTAAAATTATCATAATTATTCACAAAATTTACCTCACTTTTCTTCTAATATTTTACTTCTCACCCTATATGTATCATTTAATTTTGCGATTTAAATTTAAACTAATTAGATAAATCTAACTAACTAATATTCGTTAATTCGTTTACTAATTTATAAAAATATCAATATGTACACCATATTCATATTAACAAAATTTAAAAAAAATGATTAATGTAAAGATACCTCCAATTGATTCCACACGTCTTCCTTGTAATTTGGCGGAACTTTTTTCCAACTTGGATATGAGATTGGCACATGATTTCTTACTAGTTTACCAATCTTCGTAGCGACCTTTGAACCATTTTTTCCAACTGGAGAACCGTAGTTGTCCATATCAACTTTCTCCCGTTTTAAAGTGGATGATTGTGAAGTTGTATTATTTGACGGTGGTGTGGCATCTTGTGACATTATGTCCTGCAAAGTTTAAACTCCTAAAATAATCCCAAGAACATTATGATGTACATTTCTTCCCCTTCCGGCCCATCCCTGTGATGCCCGATTGCTGTCGGCCATATTATTGCACGGACTTCCCTCCACAACAAGATCAAACGCCTTATATGTCTAAATAAAATTTGCTCCAAGCGATCACTGTTAAGCTGCTGTACATCTGATATATAAACCAACGTCCCCTTATTGATTTGTCTGATCCCACCAACTTCTCACCACATTACGATTTTTGTCAGTCCGACTGACAATAATCGTAATGTGATGAGAAACTGGTGGGATCAGACAAATCAGAAAGGGACGTTGTTTACTATATCAGATGTACAGCAGCTTACCAGTAATCGCTTGGAGCAATTTTATTAAGTCATATAATGCGTTTGATCTTGTTGTGGAGGGGAGTCCGTGCAATAATCTGGCCGACAGCAATCGGGCATCCTAGGGATGTGCGGGAAGGGGATCATTCACTTTTATGCGGCAATGATAAAGTCTTCCTGCATCACCAGAATTTTAAACTTAAGCAATATCAAAAATACTGACTGAAATAAAGGATGCAAATACAAAAATATATTACCTTAGCACTGCTGAACTAAAGGGTGCAAATATAATATCTTGAACTGCCTGTCTACCTACAAACACAAAGAAAGAAAGAATAGTCAAGCTGATCATATGTATGTATGTGTACATGTGTGTATGTATGTGATCATATGCAAGTACCTACAGCTACAAACACAAAATGAACTCTTGCAATATATCCATCCTTATTTTGTTAAGGTACAATAACTGCTTTGAAATACAAACACAAAATATAATGCATCTATTACTATCATATAACACACCATTCTACATTTTACACCATTTTAAATAAATATTTTGTTAAGGTACAATAACTGCTCTGAAATACAAAGTTAACATATGCATTTGCTAAGATCTTCTAATTTTTCATTATCTTCAAAAGCTGATTGATAAACGGTGGGAAACTCAGTGTCATCCACATTTATGGTCAACAGTTTTGGTGTATGCAAAACCACAAACCATCCACTATTTTGTAAATCTTTTGAGTAGAACACTTGACTCGCTTCCGATGCAAGAATAAATGGCTTATCATTCACGCTATCTTTATTCTTCAATTTTCCCAAGTTAACTGTGATCAAGCTTGAAACAGAATCTATTTTACAACCATTGATCTTATCTTCGACCTTTACCCAATCACAATAAAAAACTGTTTGTTTGAAGTCAATGTAATCCAACTCAATTATCTGTTGAATGACTCCGTAATAAGTTGTTTCTGCTTCCTTAAAATTTTTATCCTTCCCACTCGCTCTAAATTGTGTAATTGCTCTCATGCATACACCACTATCCCGTGTTAGCTTTCGCTCTTCATAACTCTTCGGAGAAAATAAAAACCCATTCACTTGGTACATCATATAACTACGGGCATCAAACTTCGGCCCGTTAACTAACCGCCAAAGAGTTGAGTCAACATCGACGGTTTTCAACAACTACAACAAACACAATAAGTAAAAAAACATTGTCAAGGAGGTGTATGGTCAACTTGAAAATACGTTAAATATTTAATACATATACCTCCTCACGTAACCAAAAAGTGAACTTTTTAATAGTTTCCCCAGATGTACCCTCGCCTCGAGTTTGAGATTTGGTGCTTTGAACATAGGAGTTATACCTCCTACGAAAAAAACACAATAAATACTATATATATGAATTGATTTACAATAATAAGAATTCAGAACAAATTCATGAATTTACTTCTTCCATTCATCCAATCCGTCATACTTATCAAGGACCCATTTACGCACTTGTTGAAATTGCACTTGAGTTAACGTTATATCTTTACCATTATCTAGTGCCATTTCATCAGCAAACTCATCATCCTCGTCTAAAAACGCTTCACGGGTATGTTTATGAGTGCCAGCACCTCCTTTTGGCATATACTCCATGCAGTAAAGACTAGCTTCTTGTACAATATATCCTTCTGCAATACACCCTTCAATATATCTTTTGTTGCGCACATATCCTTTATATGTTTTCATCAACCTATGAAGATGAATAATTGTAAAATGTAGACATCAATAGCTATTTAAATCGAATAATTATGTACATAACTAAAATTAGTAATTTACCGTTCAAATGGGTACATCCACCTATATCTAACAGGACCAGAAATCAATGCTTCATCGGCTAAATGAACCATAAGATGAATACTGATATCAAAAAATGCAGGCGGAAAATGTTTTTCAATAACACACATTGCTTCTACCAAACTAGCCTTTGCTTTTAGAAGATGTCCCCTGTTGATCACCTTTGAGCACAAAATGTTATAAAAGAGACTAATGCGGTGAATAGCATTCCGTAGATCCTTATGTTGCGGAAAACAATGCTGAAGCAATACTGGAAGTAAATTTTCCATTATGACGTGGTAATCATGTGACTTAATATTTTTTAGTTCAGGAGGGTTGATGCTCACATTATTATGGAAGTTCAAAGAGAATTTGCTTGGCACTTTCAAAATTTTCAAAACGGTGCAAAACCTTATCTTTTCTTCTTTTCTCAAAGTGAAAGTCCCATTTGGTATGGTTACTTTACTTGTTTCAGGATCTTCTATCACCCACAACTTTTGTTTTATACCCATGATTTTCAAATCCTTCCGTGCATTGATCCCATCTTTTGACATGTCTTTATGGTTCATAATTGTGTTGATCAAATGTTTCGTGACATTCATCTCCGTATGCATAACATCAATATTATGTCGGGTCAAATTTGTTTTCCAATATGGCAAATCAAAGAATTTCGACCTCCTATACCATGCAGGAACTTCTTCATCGATTGTCTTTTTCCATTTTCGACCAATTTCCAGTATGTTTTTACCAACTTTCATTTTTATATTCGCTACATTTTTTTCAACTTGATAACCAGTCAGTGGTTTTGGAGGACGCTTAAGTTCTTGCTCGTTGTTGAAATTTGTCTTATCGTATCGAAACTTGTGTCCGGACGGAAGAAATCTACGATGTCCCATGTAACAAATCTTCTTACTTTCAGGGAGATAAATAGATGTAGTTTCTTCTCCACAAATAGGACATGCAAAGTACCCGTGAGTTGTACATCCCGATAAAGTCCCAAGAGCGGGATGATCATGGATTGCCCACAACACTCTAGCTCTCATTATGAACTCAGATTTCTTAAATGAATCAAATGTAACGACTCCTTCCCATAACTGCTTTAACTCGTCTATCAAAGGTTCTAAATAAACATCAATATCCTTCCCCGGTTGTTTTGGCCCAGAAATCAACAGTGTTAACATTGAGAACTCTCTTTTCATGCACAAAGACGGAGGAAGGTTATATTGTACTACAATTACTGGCCAACAGCTGTAAGGGTTAGTTAAAGAAGCATTCGGACAGAAACCATCTGTTGCTATTCCAAGCGTGATATTTCGTGGTTCAGTAGCAAATGAAGGATCGAAAGAATCTATAGTTTTCCATTGAGAAGTATCACGCGGATGACGCATTACGGTTGTACCGGACTTGGCACAACCATGCCAGGTCATCGCTTCTGCTATCCATGGTACAGTATACAGTCTTCTCAATCTAGAAATTAAAGGAAAATGTCTTAAGGTCTTTCGAGGTACTGTGGTAGCTTTTCTCTCTTCGTCGAATGATGTCTTATATCTTGGTGCATTGCAATTTGTACATGAAACTTTTTTCGCATTATCTTTCCAGTACAAGATGCAGTCATTAATGCATGCATCATAAGTTATGTAATTCATCCCAACTTGCTTAATGATCTTCTTCACGTCAGGGTACTTTGACGGTAGCGTGTTACCTTCGGGGAGTAACTCCTTTATGAATTCGAGTAGGGCAGTCACACCATTGTCTGAAAAGCCGTATTGGTCTTCAGGCTATTCAGTTTGACAATGGCATACAACTTTGTAATCTCTTTTGGACAAGAAGGATACAATGGCTCTGTTGCAGTTGCACTATCAAAAAATGATTTATCCGTAAACTCCTCACCAATATTAGCACTATCATGCAACTGACTTGTAGGTTGAAAGTGATGGAATCTATCTACATCATCGATCAAATCCTCCATCCTAATATGTTCGGACTCATCAGTATTTGTGGTATGACTAACCGGTTGTTATTTTGGCTTCTCCGGTATTCTTTCCCCGTGAAAACACCACACGGTATATGATTGAACAATACCATATCTAAGCAAATGAAAATGAATGTCATTTAATTTGAATGTATCTTCATTTTTGCACCGTGTGCAAGGGCACGAATACTTTTCCTTATTGCCACCGTTTTCAGCAACAAATTTAACGAAATTTCTCACACCTTCCACATATTCTGTATTTCTTCGATTAGATTGATTCATCCATTGTTTGTCTATACTAAAAGACATACTGAAAGAAAATAACAAAAGCTAATAAGAAATCATGGGTAACAATATCTTATGGCTTTCCACCAAGTTCAACTCTGATATTAACTAAACAGATGTCTATTCTTCTGATTTCACTTGAAATTTAACATTAGCGTCAAACTGTTTCCAAAAAATTTGCCATTACAATGGCGCCATTTTGTAGCACCAGAGTAATGTCTATGCATTACCCCTCTCCTGATACTTGGCTTGCGCCATTAACAACAATTTTATCCACTTACTAAATATGGTCTCATATTTAGTAAAACAAAATTCATTGCATCAACTTATACCCTAGCAGTCACTATGAGCAGCTATGTCTAACTAGCATGCAGTGCAGTACAGTACAATACACTGCAATTTGTAAAATCACATATTAAACTATAACATAACAAAGTACCAACTTTTTATACAAAAGTTGCCACATTAAGTGGGCTGCACTACTTATAGTATCAAATAGTTTACAAAACAGTGTATTTAATTTTGAACGAAATGTATCAAGTTTACAAACTAGTGTATCTCGTTAAGTGTACAGGCAAATCATATTGGGTTCTGCCTAAATGTTTGCGGGTAGACATACACACACTACAGGAAAAAGTACATCAATGTAAATATCAGTTCCTAAATAATTATTAGTTTGTTAGCTTCAGCTTTCAAATTTCAATTCCTAAACGATTATTTATAGAAAACTAGTTGTTTGTAACTAAATACTAATAAGTTATTAGCTTCAGATGTTTTCAAGGTTAATGAAATCGAAAGCAGTAAAAGGGCGACTCAATTTTTGAAAATTAGACAACTCAAAACAAGAAATTCGCATACTTAATTAGCAGTGGCAGTATAGAGACTGTAGCAGGACTTCAAATCAGCAGTAGAAAATATCGCGTAGGGGGCAAGCAAGAGCCGACGATGGCTGATGGCTATAAAATAAAGTAAATAAATTAATATTTTTTACCTTAATGAAATTTATTTACCTTTTTAGCAAAACAAAATCGAAACACGACAAATTAAGCAAAAGAAATTCGCATACTTAATTAGCAGTGGCAGTATAGAGACTGTAGCAGGACTTCAAATCAGCAGTAGAAAATATCGCGTAGGAGGCAAGCAAGACGCGACGATGGCTGATGGAATAGCCGAGTATGCAGCGATGATTATTTAGAAAGCGTTGATTTTTGAAACCCTAGTTTTTTGGGTTCGAGCATCGCCGACATGGAGATTGCTATTGAGCTGTAACTTTGAAGTAAAACAGATTTTTGGTGCTGCCCAGTTCAGTTGGTTGCCCCATCCCATGGGCTTGCCCCTGGGCCGGCCCTAGCTAAAAGATTTACAACGGTTAATAACCGTTGCTACTTAACCACGGTTCAAAACCGTTGTTAATTGTAACGAAGCGCGCCAAAAAAGTATGGCGCGAAAGGATGAAATTCACCGCGCCCATTTGTCTCCAAAGAAGCTACGGTTAATAACCGTTCCCAATTAGCAACGATTAAAACCCGTTGCTAATTTAACCAAGACGGTTACTAACCGTTGCTAATGGCAACGGTTATTAACCATTGCTAAATGAGCGGATGGTTAGTGGCAAATCACAGTATTTGGTGTAGTGAATGATGGTGTTCAATTCCAGTAGAAATAAATTCAATTGACATTATTAATTTATTTAAATAATAATGTCAATTTATGACTATTATTATTAATTTATTATTATAATTAATTAAATTATTATTATTATTAATCTATTATTAATGTTAACTATTATTTTAAACTCCAATAAATCCATTTATTTGATTTTTCATCTTATTATTCAATCCATTATTACCCTATGGATATAATAAACATTGATTCACCGTTTATTACATCAATATTATATCGTTATCATTTTAATTCATATTAACTGCAATATTTCAGTAGATTAGTTGCAATTGATTTCCAATTTAATTTCAATGGATCAAATAATAGGTGATAAATGACAATTGTTATCTTTTACTTAACTTAATCACATTTACAAGTTTATTATCCACAATCAAATGTTATAACTACTTACACATCACTGATTTCATATTCAATGTTAGCCAATTCCAATTAATTACATATGATTTCAACATTGAATCCAATACTAAATTTTTATTTCCTTATTTATAATCTATAACCAAATATGACTTTACAATCATTTCAATTAATTGGAGTTACAATGAAATAGCTATCAATTTCCTTGCATTAACATTATTACATTTCATTCTAGTTATTTTTATTATTAATAAATCACAAATTCTTATTCCTTCAAGCATTAAACCAACATCTTATTTAAATTACTATTTTTAATTATCGAAAATTACGACCCACTCAAAACTTTTCGACCTCGAAAAGGAAAATAAGAAAGAATTTAGGAGTTGAAATATTTATTCAAAGTATTCAATTTATAAACAATTAATTTACATAATTAAATAAATTAAATTAAATATATCAATTTATAAATAGTTAAATCCTTTCACATTCAAGTTCAATAAAAGTTTGAAAAAAAACATTTCCACTTTCACAAAAAATTTCAAAGTTCAAGATTCATGAAAAATTTAGGTAGAGTCTCCTTTGCACGAATAGAAGAAATAATAATATCAATAATAACCATATATATATATATATATATATCATATATCAAAATAAAATATCCGAAACCATGGAAAGCAATATAATATCGGTAATAAACCGTAATCCAAAAAGGTACCTATCTGTCGGGAAAACAACGCTTATTTATGAAACCAAAAGCAGTAGCCATTGCTTCCATAGCATATATTTCACTTATATAATCCAAAAAACTTAATAATTATATAAAAGAGAAATTTCTATGTTGTTTCAATTAACAACAAAACAAATTAACACAACATAACAATAGTCACAAGCAACAAAACCATACAATCATCACATGTAATCAAAGAAATCAACCATCCATCCATAACAACCAAACAAATGGTTTGTTCGGATTCAGAACTTTTAATCGTATAAAATGATAAATAAGCTACTAAGTGTACCATACACTCAAGAATCTTAGATAAAACTTAATAGATTATTCATACATCTTTATACAGTTAAGTGTCCTTTCCCACCATCCCATAAGCCAAAACAAACAACAATTTCAAGTATCGTTTAGTTCACTCTTAGAAATATCCTTTCACATTATTTACTGTTCTTCGGTTTCATTTATTAATACACTGCTTATTTTCATTAATTTACAATCATTACTTACAAATTTCATTTTTCATTTATTCATACAATGCCATTATTTTCTTTTCATTACTTTACATTCATCGCTTACATAAGTTATTTCTATTCAATTTTTAAAATAATCAATGAATTCATTATTGAAGGATTACATTCATTTTATTTCAATTTACTTCACATTTATTATTTAACTTGATTTCTTTTTCAACATCAATATTCATTTGTGAATCAAATCATACTTAGAATTTCAGCGTTTTCTTTTCTTCCTATTCATTTCCTTCACATATATCATTGTTCAATATTAAATTTATTTCTAACCATTTCAACTTTTTCTGAAGTTATAAGCATTTAATTAATATAGTATTCAATTTTACGATTCAACATGACTACAAACATTAACTTAAGTTTATAATCAATTATTTACAACATTCACTTTTCTATCAAATTTGATTACTAGAAATATCAAATTATTAACTTAAGTTTATAACAGTTTATAACATCAGAATTCTTATTTATAGAAGTAATTCCATTGAATACCTTCATTAGTTAAGTTTTACTTGCATAATATTCTATCACATATTCTTATTAGCATTTCAACTTTTATTATTTTGGTAAGTTATATATATGTCTTTTAAGATGCAATTGAATGTTACATAAGTTTATCTTATTCATTTTAATTAACAAAATGTTCAATAGCTATATTTTCTTATTTTTTCCTTTTCATATCCACAAGTTATAAATTTTCAATTTCATATATATTTCGTAAATAGTCACTTAGCATCTATTTTCTTAATTTCCCTTTTTAAAGTTTTCGATTATCAGTACAGTCAGGATTTCATTTCATTATAATAATTAAAAGCTATTAATTATTAGAAAGTTTGAAGAACTAAACTCTGGGTTACATTTCAAATCATTTAAAAGAAGATAAATATATTCATAACTTAGGTATATCCAATCATATTTAGAAATTAAAATTTAAGAGTCGTTATCAAACGAATGTGTAGTAAAACTACTACAACTTCCCACTTTAAACCCTGAAAATGAACGTCAATCATACGTGCACTCATCATCGAAATTATTTTCCAATGACCGAGATGGGAGTACAAAACTTATTTGCTTTAAAAATTCTTTTTAAAACTTTCTTCAAAATCATATTGAAATATTCATATCAAAAATACTTCTAAATACTACTAATGTTATATTCCAAAATCTTTTGAAAACAAATTCAACCCCAGAACTTAAGTTCTCAATTTCTAATTTATGTTTACTTTATTTGTAAATTCTATTTTACAACCAATATTTATAAAATTTCACTTCATAAAAAACAACATGTCACATCAAACTATATCATTTATAAAATTATTCTTTTATGTACAAAATATAATACTAGGTAAAATTATTTCATTTATCCATATTTCAAAATAATATTGTGTCGGTCTGCCCTATTAAGTGTTTAAAAATCCCTATCGTTGCCATAGCGTCCTATGTACTGACCGAAATTTATAAATACTAAACAGAACAAATTAACATAATATAAAAACATTTATAACACTAACAAGTACGCTCTCTCATATATGTGTACTCAGACAAACTCATTCTAGGGTATTATTACCTTATTTCTAATGAGTCAGACCCCACAAAGCTAAGGTTATCGCTAAACCTGGCTCTGATACCAAATGTAACGACCCACCTTTTTGGATAGTTTAAATCGACAATAAACCACACATGTCAAATTCAAACCATTCAAAAGGGAGGCTTGCAATGGAGTAAATAAGAAAAAGAAGAGAAAAGAAGGAAAGACAAAACACATAATCTCATAGCAGAATGATAAAATATAATAATCAAATAATAGTTCACGAAACTGTTTTACAAATAACATTTGATTACACCTTTACAATACAGATCAAAGTTACATACCATAGGAATAAATAAATAAATGCAGAAGAACAACATGATGCAATGTGAATAATATAATAAATAATAATAGTATTAAATATTCATCTTCCTCTTCTAGAAAAGCAGTCTTCGATACACTGAAAAGCTTAGACTGACCTGAGCGAATTGAAATGACATAACGCTCAAGTCAGAACTAAAAGATCTTATGTAAGTTAAATCAACAGCAAATAAATACGAGTGTAACGGCGCCAGAGATTTTTATGGGGTTTGACATCTCCTATCCAGTGTCTAACGTGAGTGAAATAACTTAAGAGATGTTCGAGATTCATCTTCTAAGGGTTTGTTAAATTATCCACATACATAGTACAATACGCTATTATAATAATGTCTACAGTAAATGTACCAACCCGGAATTTTGGGTCACCAAATTTGAATATTTAATTCATTTTAAATGTCGAATATGTATTATAATTTGAATTTTGAAACAAAAAGATTTTGATTAAAGTAATAGAATTGGTTAAATTTCAAATACGGGAATTTAATTGAAATTTGAATAATAATAGCTTAATATCAGAATTTGGATAATTGGTGAATCTAGGTGTAAATAAATATAAAAATGGTTCCTAAAAATTTATTTAAGTTTATTTATATTTCAATAGTAATGTTGGACTGTTGGATGAAATTAGAAGTTGTTAAATTAAATTTGGAATTTTATATTAATTTAATAATATAATAATGCAAGTAATCAAATTTTGATTTAAACTGAACCGGAATGATTTCTGATGGAAATATAAATTTTTTAAGAGTTATAATAGAGTTAATAAAATTTTAAAAGTGAAGTTTCAAGTGATTTCGACGATTTTGAAAATCGCTCGAAATAATCGACGAGTGAAAATAGCCTTCCGGGGCACAGTCTCGGAATTCGATGAAACTAGTTCCATTGGATCCGTAATAGTTAGTTATTATCAGATTTCAATTTTAGCAGCAATCGGAGTTGCCGTTTGACCCCGGCGGCTTAAAACGCATAGAAACTACTTTAATCGATTTGAATTAAAATTGATCGTTTATTTTTTTAACTCGCACATATGATCGAATTAGCTTCCAAAACATGTTCCGTTATGTTTGGAACGTAGGTAAAACCTTAGAAATGCCCGTCGGCACGCGTTGTTTGGAGTTCGTTTGTATAAGCTTGTTAATTGGAAATTATATTAATAAAATATTGGAATAAAACATATATATATTCATTTTAAGGGCCGAAACCCTATTTATTTTGCTCGACTGCCGTTTCCCTTTTCTATGGCCAAAAACCATCGTGCTTTCTTCCTTATTTCCTCTCGATCTAGGCAGTTTTATCGAAGATTTCTAACTAAAGAAACGAAGAGAACGTCGAGATCTACGTTCTGAACGGTAGTAATCGGGAATCGTCGAGCGGTTTGTCAGAAGCTTCACCACGAAGGGGCCGCGTTCGTGCTTGAAATTCGCACAGGCTAGGGGACCGAACTTTGTGAAATTTTGGGTGGAGGTTGAGGCGATGGAGGGCTTCGAGTTGGAGGCGTTTGATCGTAGTCTCGGGGAGCAACGTGGAAACGACGATTAGGGTTTTGAATGGTGTTGAGTTCGGTTTTGGCCTGGAGTCGTGCATGAGAGGGAGAAGAGGAAGTACGGCGGTGATTCTCTTGATCGTGCGGCCTGTTGATGTTGGGTAATTTAATTTAAAATAAAAGGAAAAAATTTGTTTTAAAATATTATTCAAACTTTAATAATTCGTAACTTGAACATTCGTTGTCAGATTTCAACGAATTTGGTAGTGCCGGAATCGCAGAGACGCGTACTACGCGGTGGAACAATTCTGGAATCATCCAGAGCAAGTAAAATTTAGGTTAAATCAAACGTCGTTCGATTTAATTTAAATTTGAACGCTCGCCGAAAACTCAAGGTGAGGTTAACTCACTCACATCTGGAATACTGGTTAATTTAAATAGTCAATATCTAAATGTTTGCTTGATTGGTTGAATATGATAATTATTATCAAATTGAATCGATATATATATTGTTGTGCTAATATCTGTGGATGCAGGGAAAATAGGTTGGAGGGATCCAACTGGATTCCTCACAAATAGAAATTTATTTATATTCTGTGATAAAATTGTTTTAGATCCTGTTATGCTATGCTCTTTTTAGTTACTGTGGTAGATAAATTGGACATTTAATTGTGTTGTGCTCTAATTTGGTGAATACAACCTGGAAATTTAAATATAAATAAATTGGGTTTAAAGGAAAATTAAAGAAATTCTTAAATAAAGAATTTAAAAGGAATTAAATTCAAGAATTTGGTGGATAATTTGAAGTGTTTAAATATGTGGTTTAAAAGGGAATTGAGAATTGTTTAAAATAATGGCGAGATTTATTTTATAGAATGAGAAGTGTGCTTTCTTCTGGAAATTTTATTGTGTTTTTAAGAAAGCTTTCAAATTATAAATTTGCAGTTTAAATATGTTTAGAATATTTTTAGAAAGAAATATTATTTTAAAATGTTTTTAAGTGAAAGCAAATATTTGATTAAGTAATTATGGTATTTAATTATTTTTAAAAACGGTAAAGTAGTAATAAGTCTTCAAAAGGAAATTTTAATATGAATATTTGATTTAATAACCTTATTTTAAAAGTTAAATTTTATTTAAAATACTTGGGAAACCCCTATATATTTCCTTAAGTATTATTTTCAATTAAATAATTTCTAGAGCTTATTTTAAATATTTTAAACGTATGTTTGAAAGTGATTTCCAGGAAATAGCAACGTGTTTAAAATAAAAGGAGCTATTTTTAAAGCATGGAAAGGATTTTACGGGATGAACGTAAAATTGAATTGGGATAAAACGTGTTGGATTGATAAAAAGAATTCTTTGGTTATTCTAAGATAGAAGTGTATTTCCCTGAAAGCCAAGTACGTTTTTAAAATAGATTTTTGAAACGTTAGAGTTTGAAGTTATATTAAAGAATGGTTTCAAGAAAATTATTTAAGTTGTAAGAATTTTAAAGGTGAACATATATCAAAGTAGTTATAGAAGTAATTATTTTTAAAGGGTAGATAGAATTATGTTTTAAAGAATATTATTATTATTTATACTTTATAAAATTGTTCTATTTTAAAGATAATCAATCAAAGTATTATTTAGAAATGGTATAGAGTTTCACAACTTTATTTTAAATTTAGTATGACTTAACTTTATTTTGAAGAGAATAGTTCATACTTTCTAAAGCAGTTTGATTTGACATATTTTTTTAAAGGTGTATATATATTTTAAATTAAGCATGTAAGTAGTGTTAATATAAATGTTTTAATGTATTTTCAAAAATAAAGTATTTAAATTATTTTAAACCTTAAATATGGGTACTTGGATGTTTTCAAAGGAAGTAAAGATTTGGGAATCTATTCCATGAGAAGAATTGAGTTTGAAAAGTGTTTTAAAGGGGTTTTGAAAATGGAATTATATCTCGCAAAGTTATTTTCGAGGGAATAAATAATTGGGAAATTATTTATTGTGTGATGGATGTTTGTGAATGTTAATTGATAGTTAAATCACCGACTATCAATATTGGACAAATGCGTTGATCATTTCGAAGAGACCAGGATCGAGATTAATTTCTCGAAAACCACTTCGATCCGGTTTGTACGTTTTCGTAGGAAAAACGAGTTGGGAATCGAAGATGGAGCAGTGAAGTGCAAGGGCTAGTCGCTACTAATCCTGAGTATATTTCCAAAATGGATGTAGTAGGAATAGTGCCTTCGGTTCCGTTCGAACCCGGGACGGACTTGTATGGATGAATGCTTACGGAACATCGTCAGGTGGGCGATGGGCATTCTAAGTGAAACGTTCTAAAAGGCAACGCTTAGCCTCAAGCCTCATCACCCGGGAATGACTGAAAATCAGGGGATATGCAGCAAGGCTTGGTGGGCAGCACCCATTTCCGGGTAAGGTCATTCCTGTCTAGATGTCCCTTTTATTTCGGCTTAGTGGTGCGGTTGCTGATCCCAACCGCGGGGTGATCTTACTCGGGACTTTCCAGTAAGGGGTAGTCCGGGCCTTGTGTTGCAGGAGTTCGGGCATGGTCCTTGGTACACTGATCTAGACCAGGTACTGTGACATGTGGTACCCCAATGCCTTGTCATTGTTGGAAATCCATTCTCCCTACGCGTCTTTTACGAGTTTTGTTTGTATTACCCACTTTGTGGCTAGTAGCTGGAATTTAATCATGTAACAATTTCGGCTATTTTATAAGTATTTGTATATAGACCCTATTATAATATCAGAGGATTTCTATAAACAGTGTTTTAGCTATCGTAAGGTAAAAACCCGACATGTTTATTTGTGGCGTGGTCTTACGAGATGCTTTTATTTTCAAAGGATTTTTGAAACTTTAATAATCAATTTGGATGCATTATTATCAGCTGGTATTCCAGATTGACTCGGGTGTTATTTCCTTATAATGCTTGGGTCAGACCGAGTATTATATGTTCAGGCCAGAATGCTATGGAGCAGGAGGGAAGCTGGAGTCCGAGACGTATTATCCGTATTTGTATATATATCCGCTGCTATGATTTGTATGGAAATGTCTGAATGGTAAATGCTGTTTGTTTGAGATACTCTGATGATATTGTATAAAACAGATATAGTTTTCATTTTGTGTAAAGCTCTATTATTGAGTATTATATTTTGTTCCGCTGCGACTATGAGATTCTGATATTGTTTAGTTTCTTCTCCTTCTATCTCTTCTTCTTTAACCCTAATGGTTCGTATTTCTGTTCCACTTGAGTTAATTGATGTAGAATAGTGTTGACTTAAGGGGTACGGATTAGAAGGCTATTACACTTGGTATCAGAGTTTAGGTTGGCGACAACCTAGGCTTTGGTGGGGAAATTACTCATTAACCAGAGTCAGTAGTACTCTATAATGAGCTGAGTGTAATAATAGATATGAGAGCGTACTGTTGGTGAATATAAAATTATTTTTATACTGTGTTGACTTATCGGTTGAGCGTTTATGAATTCTGGTCGGTATGGAAAGTACAACAGTATCGATAGGGTTTTCTAAACTCTTAAACAAGATAAACCGACATAGTATTGTTTTTAACGTGGGTAAATGAAATAATTTTACCTAAAATTATATTTTGATATAAAAGAAATAATTTTTTGAAATTATTATATATATTCGATTGTTTGGATGTGGATATCTTAATCAAATAAGAATCTAAAATTTAATCTAAAATTTGAAATGGTTACAATCAAATAAAATTCTATAAGTATAAATTGTACAAGAGGAGAATAACTAAATATGAATAAAACCAGAATAAAAATGCCGGGGATTTTGAAAAGTGTTTTAAATGTATTGAAAACAAAGGTTTGGGAAATTTAAAACCTTGGGAATGTTTGAAATGTTTTCCAGTGTGTTTGCAAGCAATGATGGAAATATTATTGTGGAAAGTATTTTTGGATGGGAATTGTTTTGAAATGAATTTAGGAAAGTAAGGAAGCACTGAACTCACTTCAGTCGTTGGAAAATAATCCTGATGATGATGGCCACATCATCAGAATTCATTTTCGAGTTTCTAAAGTGATGGATTGCTACCATGTGAGTGATTATGATATTTGTTGGACTTGTTTAAGATACAAGTGGTTTTAGGAGTTTCAGAAAGGGAAATTGCTTTGGTAAAAACAGATTGTTTTAGAAATCTGGAAGTTTGATTTGATATACCAGGAGAGTATGAGTTATTTATAATTTCAAAATGATTTTGAAATAAAATCGGGTAATTGAATTCTGGAAAATTCTATTTAAATAATGTGTAAAGTTAAAATGAATCAACCATTGAACTTATTAAGTGAATTTGATATTAATAAGAAGGAAATGAAATTTTTAATCTTGGAATTAAAATTTAACTTGAGTATATGGAAGTAAATAGAAAATTTGAATTTAATTTGGGGTAAGTTAAATAAATTGGACTTAGAATTAAGTTGATTTGATCAAATTGAAATGTAAAATGATTTTGTAATTGTAGGACATTGTGTAATAAATTGTACTCTAAGCTAGTAAGTGTTATACTTATAATCTGAAATTGTGAATTTAAAATTGTGCAGAGAATTAAGGTGAAATAAAATTTGTATCTTTAAGAATTCAGTAATACATATATATAGAAAATTTGGAATTGTGGTTATTAGATGTAAATGGATTAAAATGAGCAATATAAGCTTTCAAGTGAATAATTTGGTGAACTAAGAATAGAAAATTAGATTGTAAAACCAAGTAAAATGGAATTATAATCACAAATGGGAAATAGTTAAATGGTAAGGTGGATTCAAATCTAATCCTGAATGAAATGTGAATTGAAATAAGGTGAAGAAAATATAAAAGATAAAAGATGTGAATGAACTTAAGTCAGTAAATAAATTTTGAACTTGTATATGGAGAGTTAAAATTGGATTGAATTGGATTTAACTTCGAATAAATGAAATTGAGTTGAATTTGGGTTGAATTAAAATCAAAATTCAGTTGTGTTACAAATAATTTTGAATAGAATTAAATTCTTATTTAAAATAGTAAAAGAAATGGAACGAATTCAAGTTGGCTACATAAACTTAGGTGGACCTGAATTTAATTTGAAAAAAAAAAGAATTGAATTGAAAGAAAATTTAATTAAGTAGTAAGAATGATATTGTGTGAATAAAAGATTAACTCAACTAAATCGAAATGAATTGTTTGAGAATGAATTTAGCATAAGCTAAATTAAATAAAAAAAAGCTTAAAGATGAATTTAGTGTAAACTAAATTAAATGGAATGTACTGGAATGGATGTAATTTTGGCGGGTTGTGTGACGACCCGAAATTTTCACACTCGAAAATTCCAGATAGTTATGAAAAGAAGAAAGAGATAGAAGAAGAAGAACAAAACACCAAACATCTCACATTCGCAGCGGATAAAATATAATAATAAATAATAACAGTTTACAAAAGAATACTATATCTGTTGATTACATTTAATATACATCCGAGTTTTCACATATATACAGTCACTGAATATATACAATTGTCATGACTCGGATTAACAATAATATAAATACAGCGGAATACTCTATACGATATCACCATCTAGCTCGCCTCTTGAGCTCCAGAACGTCCTACCTGAAAATCTGTAATACTCGGTCTGACCCGAGCATTACATCAAAGTAACACCAGGGTCAGGCTGGAAACCAGCGTGAGTAAATCCATGGAATACAAAGTATAAAACTCATATAAACCCGGGGTAACTCGTATCAAGTTATAAATTCACAATTTTGTTATAGACAACTCTTATTCCACATATAAATTTCTAAGTACCAAAACTTAGATTTAAATGGTCCAATTGACTTAAACCATTTCATTCCAGCCTATTTATTTCACATATCAATCTATAGAAATTCGAAGTGGCTTCGGGTATTTTCTAATACCCGACTTCGGTCTCTCCGAACTCAACACCATCTGATCTCAAATTATTCAAATTATTCAATCATTTATAAGCGAGATAAATTAGTCACCATTTAAAAAAAATTAATTTCTTTGACTTCCCTTAAATCCTGCTTACTTAACATTATTAATTATAAACAAATTAATCAATCATCCCTAGATTTTCCATTTTAATTAGTCATTCTTGATTAATTATCTTCAATTTCATAAAGTAATTAACCCTTAATTAATTACCTTAACAAATCATAAATCACATCATCAATTAACTCTCAAACCAATTATATTAATTAATCCTTTAATTAATAATATCAAGTAATTAACCCTTAACCATTTCCACTTAATTACTTCCATAAGTAATTATTCTTAATTTTAAATGAGTAATTAACTTTTGATTATTTCATTAGTTAATTAACTATAAGTATTTACATTCATCCTTAACTAATTACATTAATAAATTATTCTATTAAATTAATCACATTCAGTCATTACTCTTTATTTAACCCATATTTAGTAACCACTCTTGATTTATCTCATCCAACAACTAATACCCTTAATTACTCCATTTAATAAATTAATTTCTCCTTAATAAATTAATTATCTTTAATTAATCCCTAGATTAATTACACTGAGTAATTCAACTTGACCTACTTCGATAAATACCTCACCCCTCAATTAACTGCATCCAAAAATTTTCCATTAATTACTTCACTGAATAATCATACTTCATTTATTACATCAAGTAATTATGCTTTAACAAATCATTCGGTGATTATACTACTTAAACTAATTACATCAATAATTTTTTTTTACTTAGGTAATCACCACTAATAAATTTCCTTTTTGAAGTAAATCATTATCTATCCACCTTTCTCTATAACATTAAACAATTATCTCTAAACTTCAATAATTATCATTAATTAATATATTAGGTGATTAATTCTTCATAAATCATATCAATAAATCAATCTTCAAAATTGATTTCACAAATTCACTTAACCTTTTATTAATTAATTTACCATTCTATACATTAAATAATTTGATCAATTATTCAGTTATGCTTAGTTCACCTTAAAACAACAACTTGGATTACGCTACTAACTTTGGAACTTCATCCAGACAAAACTGGGTTTCATCACAAAGACACGAGCAACGAACCTAATAACCCAGCAACCCCTACCCTATTCTCACGCGGAACCCAAGTACACATGAATTCGGTCCTAAGGTAGCAGCTTCTTCTCCATCTTCACCTGACATTCCTCACACCAGTGCACGTGCACACATCCATGGCAACGTTCGACTACTCAAGATCACCGCTGGCAAGTCACAAAACATCATCACATGCGAAAACTAGCTTCAATCCATCGCAAAGAATTTTGAAATCAATTCCACCTATTTGTTCGAACCTGTTATTCGAACACACCGCAGGAAATTCGCCTCAACTCACGAACGCCGACCACACTACGGCGATGCAACTTCGACCATACGTAGACCATATTCCCCTCTTCCACCTCCCAGAATTGCGTACGGCTCGATCGCTCCCTGATGGCGAAACCAACGAACGTACAGACCAAGGGAAACTCGCGCCTAAAACCTTATTCTCGACTTGATCAATCAAATTATACAATAGATATTTTTTTAGCATTTTTCCCAGATTCGTAAATCATCTCGCCAGCCTCACAACGAATTTCAACATCTATTATTTGATAAACAAACAGAAATTAGTAAAAATGCATTTTTGATTTATTTTCGAACTGTGCCCTGAATACTTTTCTAAAAATCATCGTTTTTGTTTTTAAAATCCTACTTTTGTATGTTGTTTCGAGATATGAAATCAAATCTTCAAATTTAAATATTCGAATTTTACGTTTGGATTCCTTTTTACTGTAAATTTAAGTTTGCAGTATCCATATGTTCACTGTCAATCTTCAATCACGATTCCAATCCATGTTTTTAGTTTAAACAAGCTTATTTAATTAAATTCCTAAGTTTTAAAATGTTTATATGAAAAAATATAGATTTTTCTCTACTTTTCTATGCTCAGAAACTTGAAACACTGAAGATCAACACATAAAAAAACAACATCCAGTGTAACAGAGAACATTACAGAACTTCTCAATTTCAATAGATAGCAAACACTAGTTTTCATGAATTAATTATCAAGAATTAACTTCCAAAGATAGATGGTTTACTCACCTGCAAATCTTTTTGAACAGACCACTATTCCTATTTCCTTTTGAAGTCCCTGTAGCTTAAAACTGTCTTTGAATCTGTATTTGTATAAACTGCAGTTTCTGTAAATTCTCTGCCTTGTTGAACATTAATTGAGTTTATAAAGAAAAAAATGTTTATATTTCTTTTTTGCTTTTCTTAGGTATGCTCAGGTTTATATATATATATAGGAACAGTTAGTAGTATAAACTTCTGGCACAAGCTTCATCTTGTTATGTTCAGACAAGATATTTGTTTATGGAGGCTGAAAGATTTCTTGCGATTTCGAAGTGACCAAAATGTCATGCTAATTTAATGCATATGTCCTCAAATTAGTTTACATCTTATTAATGTTAGCTGATACTTAGATTTGGTTCAAAGATATTTTTGAACATGATGTGAATACTTGTCTTCTTTGTATACCAGATTTACATAGCATCTTTGTTATCGTTTTTGTTAAAAATTATGTATTGTACAAATGTATTTTACAGTTTATTGTTTTCCTAACTTATCTTATATATTCATGCATAGTTATTATAGTATTGTTAGCATAGTTTCTAAACTTTATTCTATTTATTTAAATTTCGAACATTCACTTATAACATTCTATTTGTATATTTAATATTTACATCTTATATTCATAATTATATTTTATACTTATGTTTTGTATGTTTATGTTTATAACCATTTATATTGTTGTATACTTAAGTTTAATATTTATGTTAAATAAGATGTACTTAGTTTGATGAACGAATTGGCTGAGATGACCTATAAAAAGAAATATGCTGCTGAAGTATATTTAGGTACAAGATTTGTATATTTTGGTCAGAGAGATCTTTCCCATTTGGAGGCTGATATGATACCAATTTGTGCTTCATTAATGATGCTTGTCTTGTTTCATGTTTACAAAGTAATCCATGTTCAAGGATATTTACATTATGTACAACATGCATCTATTTATATTGTTTTTTTCGTCTTCCATGCCCTTAAAGTGTATACATATATATATACTGTTCTAGAATGAACTTACGTTCATTCATGTGTTTACTTAACTATAAATTTATTTCAGATATTATTAATTGCTAATATAAATACTTATTCTTATTTCTTTCTAAAGTTAAGCTATCAACATTTAATTGCTTAATTATTATTTAGTTTTATACTTATATTAATTTCATAGTTCTCCCATAATTACATGCATATATATCTGTTTTCAAAAGAATAAGTCTATATTTTAATTAATTAGTCTAAATCCTTATTAAAATAATAACGTTAAATTTCCGGGTTGTCACATTCCTCCCCTCTTTAGAACTTTTCGTCCTCGAAAAGAACGAAGCTAGAATTACCAAAATGTTTAATTTCAGATAAATTCTCTTTGATCATTTTTAAACTACTTTAAAAATCAATATAATATTTCTGAAATAATTTTTATAAAAACTTTTATAACTCGATGTTTCGACAAGTCCATCCTTGTCCTTACAGAAATTCGGTCATACGTTGATCAGGCATACGACTGAAAAACTATAACTACTTAGCAGACCCGTTTTCAACACCCAGTGAAAATACTTGGGAAATAATTTTATTGAAAATATAGAAAACATTTTGAAATAGAGGAAATATCTTTGGTGAGAATGCTCTAGAAATCATCACCCCTATCCATGGTCACAGTTACACACCAGGGTTACGTTGCAGTCACAACAAAAGTCCATGTAACTGCAGGCTCTCCGCGGCCTCTCAATTACGCCATGGATCCCACACAACAAATCACAGTTACATCCAGGGTTACGTTGCAGTCACAACAAAAGTCCATGTAACTGCAGGCTCTCCGCGGCCTCTGATTTTCGCTATCGAAATGAAACTTCTACTCTCTTACATAGGTCGCAGTCTACCGAGATAAACTCAAATGCAGACTGTTGGCACTCAGCGGCACACACGACTTTCGCAATGTTACCATAGGTCGCAGTTACATCCTGGTTTACGTTGCAGTCACAACAAAAGTCCATGTAACCGTTGGCTCTCCACAGCACACACGACTTACGCTATGGTAAACTCAACTCATAATCCTCATAAGATCCTTTATGTATATTCAGATATATATATATATATATATATATATATATATATATATATATATATAAAATTTTAAAACTTTTGGATCCTTACCTTCTTGTATAAAACACCTTTTATACTCCAAACACTCTCAAAAACCATAGAAATATCCAATTTCCATCTTTATTCATTTCATATTTCTCAAAATATTCTTTCAGTTCAAAAGAACCATTTCACATTCCTTATTCACCTTTACATTAATCCCCATTTGGATTATTACTTCAATTCTTATCTCAGTTGGGTATTTTAATCAATAACAGTTTTAAACTCCGACTAGTTTAAAAAAATAGCTTGAAAAATTTAAAAATAGGTAAGTAGTTGAAAAATAATCAATAGTTTACACAATAGTTGTAAAATAAAAATTAATTCGTAACTTAGTTGAAAATTAGTAATTAGTGTATAAAACAGTTGTCAATTAGGTAAAGAGTTCCAAAAGTAGTGGCAAAACCGGTATAAAATAGTTTTGGTTTTTAAAAAGAATGTTGGATAGTAAATAGATAAGAAAATAGATTTAAAACTATTTATATTAAAACAATTTACATTGAAAATGGTCTAGAGTCAAAACTGTTCACTTCCCCAACAATCCAATTTAAATTTCCACTCCATTTAAATTAACCTATTCCCAATTTAATTAATCTTCAATTTTCATTGAAATTGATTTAACTCCAATTCAAGTTGAGTCAATCATGATTTCTTTTCCAATTCAAATCAAATTCTATTTGATCTTTAAACTTGTATAACTTTAATTATAATTTCAATTTTACAATTACTATTTAAAATCAATTACATTCACATTTTGCTTTTAACTCGGAATTATACATTTTATTTATTCAATATATTTTTATTATTCCATAAACATTTAATCAAGGTTTCAGAAACAAATTTCCAAAATTCCAATATCACCATAGAATTCAACTATATCCAAAATTCTTTGGCAAATCCAATTATCTCTTTTGAATTTCAAAACCAAACCCAGTTCACAAACAATTCCAATTTAAAATAATTTGGTAGCAAAATTTCTCTTCTAGAAACTCGAAAATAAACATCGATAATGCTGCAGTCATCACCAACGTTATTTTCCAGTGACCAAAAGAGTTCAATGCTTTTATCACTTTAAAAACATTAGCAAATATTTTTAATTTCAAATCTCCCAGATTTCAAACTCAACACCAAATATATATATATATATATATATATATATATATATATATATATATTTTAAGACCATTATTTTTCCAAAACCTTTGGAAACCACTTCCAAATCCAAAGGAATTTTTAAATTTTTCCAAAAATTGTCAATCTATCCAATTTATTTTAAGTCCAATTCCAAATTACTCAAATTAATTTGGTCTAATTTCAATAGAATGCACTCCAATTTCAAATTATTTCGATTTCTATAAGAATTAATTCCAATTCCCATTTGAATTTGAACTTTACACTTATCCCTTTCAAATTTAATTAATTCAAACTAATTTTAACCTGAGCTAATTTAAATTGAAATCTCAATTTAAACCATCTCGAATTATATAAATTCGAGTTAAATTTTTAAATGTTGATTTAATCAAATCAAATTATCTCATTAAACCTTTTAATCCTGAATCCAAAATCCATTTGAAACTTATTTCAAAATTCAACCAATATTTCAAATCTCTTTTAAAGAACTAAATCTTGGAATTCAATTTATCACCAAACTTAAATTTTTAAGGCCTAACCTTTAAAGTTTTATCTTAAACATTCCAGTCTTAAGCCCAAAATGATTCCATACACTAATTCACTACATACTAGTAGTTCACACATTACATACATTTATAAGAGTCCTACATAAGTCATAAATCTAGATGCCTTCCTATACTTAGAAGTTTGGAAAGAACAGAGCCCTAAAACTCCTACAAGAATCCTTCCTATGGACTCCCTTCCAAAGGACAAAGCCCAAACATACACTTCTCAACAGGATGTCCCCACTTATAACATTTATCACAAAATGTTTCTACCCTGTCGTCAACCTGGATAACCTTCACGCCTCCAACAGTACGTTCCGTAGCCTTACTCTTCTTCTGCCTCTCGGAACAATTCCTAGCAATGTGTCCCAACTTCTTACAATGATAGCAAATAGTCGACTCATTGACTGGTTCCACTGGTTTACGCTTTGCCTTCCTCCTCTCAGGGCAATGATTTAGAAAATGCCCCTTCTTATGACACCTAAAGCACGAGATCTCAGAGCGAAACCGATGGATCATACCCTTCAGTTCCTTCCTTGTTTTACTACACATGTCTGCGTAATGACCCTTATTGAAACATCTGTAACAAGTGACGTTATCATAAGTTCTAGGTTCAGCCATTTCCTTAACCTGCCTCTCATTCTCCTGAATTTCTTCTTCTTGATCCCTTCGGGCAGATGCTCTCTGCTCTCTGCTCCAAACCTTCCATCCTTCACTCTTGGTCATCTTTTCAAGACTGAATTCTAGAGGAGCTTCCTAACCTATAAGTCAAACTTAATTAGAAGAATTCAACTTTTACTCTTATATTAATTTGCTTACTAAATTGTACCTTATGTTTTAACTTCTTTGGTTTTTATTTTCAAACAAAGTTTCAAACAACTCCTTATTTCAAAATAAGATTACCTTCAGAACTATTCTTAATCATATTATTTATCATTCCCTTTAACAATTTGAAACCAAATTTAATTCTAATGTTCCTTATATGAATGGTATATTCTATTCAATTACTTCTCGGATCCATATAATTACCACTTAAATTCTTATTTAATTTCAATGTTTTAGCATCCCATTACCATAATATTTATTAGAAAGAAATATTGCCTTATATATCAAATATAATCTTATATAAAATCATTTAAAATCCTTATATAAGAAAATACAAGTACGCTCTCTCATATATATATAGATACCCTCAACTTATTCTAGGTTTTATAGACTCTATTTAATGAGTAATCCCCACCAGAGCCAAGTTTCTCGCTTAACCTTGCTCTGATAACAAATGTAACGACCCGAAATTTTCACACTCGAAAATTCCAGATAGTTATGAAAAGAAGAAAGAGATAGAAGAAGAAGAACAGAACACCAAACATCTCACATTCGCAGCGGATAAAATATAATAATAAATAATAACAGTTTACAAAAGAATACTATATCTGTCGATTACATTTAATATACATCAGAGTTTTCACATATATACGGTCACTGAATATATACAATTATCATGGCTCGGATTAACAATAATATAAATACAGCGGAATACTCTATACGATATCGCCATCCAGCTCGCCTCTTGAGCTCCAGAACGTCCTACCTGAAAATCTGTAATACTCGGTCTGACCCGAGCATTACATCAAAGTAACACCCGGGTCAGGCTGGAAACCAGCGTGAGTAAATCCATGGAATACAAAGTATAAAACTCATATAAACCCGGGGTAACTCGTATCAAGTTATAAATTCACAATTTTGTTGCAGACAACTCTTATTCCACATATAAATTTCTACGTACCAAAACTTAGATTTAAATGGTCCAATTGACTTAAACCATTTCATTCCAGCCTATTTATTTCACATATCAATCTATAGAAATTCGAAGTGGCTTCGGGTATTTTCTAATACCCGACTCCAGTCTCTCCGAACTCAACACCATCTGATCTCAAATTATTCAAATTATTCAATCATTTATAAGCGAGATAAATTAGTCACCATTTAAAAAAAATAATTTCTTTGACTTCCCTTAAATCCTGCTTACTTAACATTATTAATTATAAACAAATTAATCAATCATCCCTAGATTTTCCATTTTAATTAGTCATTCTTGATTAATTATCTTCAATTTCATAAAGTAATTAACCCTTAATTAATTACCCTAACAAATCATAAATCACATCATCAATTAACTCTCAAACCAATTATATTAATTAATCCTTTAATTAATAATATCAAGTAATTAACCCTTAACCATTTCCACTTAATTACTTCCATAAGTAATTATTCTTAATTTTAAATGAGTAATTAACTTTTGATTATTTCATTAGTTAATTAACTATAAGTATTTACATTCATCCTCAACTAATTACATTAATAAATTATTCTATTAAATTAATCACATTCAGTCATTACTCTTTATTTAACCCATATTTAGTAACCACTCTTGATTTATCTCATCCAGCAACTAATACCCTTAATTACTCCATTTAATAAATTAATTTCTCCTTAATTAATTAATTATCTTTAATTAATCCCTAGATTAATTACACTGAGTAATTCAACTTGACCTACTTCGATAAATACCTCACCCCTCAATTAACTGCATCCAAAAATTTTCCATTAATTACTTCACTGAATAATCATACTTCATTTATTACATCAAGTAATTATGCTTTAACAAATCATTCGGTGATTATACTACTTAAACTAATTACATCAATAATTTTTTTTTACTTAGGTAATCACCACTAATAAATTTCCTTTTTGAAGTAAATCATTATCTATCCACCTTTCTCTATAACATTAAACAATTATCTCTAAACTTCAATAATTATCATTAATTAATATATTAGGTGATTAATTCTTCATAAATCATATCAATAAATCAATCTTCAAAATTGATTTCACAAATTCACTTAACCTTTTATTAATTAATTTACCATTCTATACATTAAATAATTTGATCAATTATTCAGTTATGCTTAGTTCACCTTAAAACAACAACTTGGATTACGCTACTAACTTTGGAACTTCATCCAGACAAAACTGGGTTTCATCACAAAGACACGAGCAACGAACCTAATAACCCAGCAACCCCTACCCTATTCTCACGCGGAACCCAAGTACACATGAATTCGGTCCTAAGGTAGCAGCTTCTTCTCCATCTTCACCTGACATTCCTCACACCAGTGCACGTGCACACATCCATGGCAACGTTCGACTACTCAAGATCACCGCTGGCAAGTCACAAAACATCATCACATGCGAAAACTAGCTTCAATCCATCGCAAAGAATTTTGAAATCAATTCCACCTATTCGTTCGAACCTGTTATTCGAACACACCGCAGGAAATTCGCCTCAACTCACGAACGCCGACCACACTACGGCGATGCAACTTCGACCATACGTAGACCATATTCCCCTCTTCCACCTCCCAGAATTGCGTACGGCTCGATCGCTCCCTGATGGCGAAACCAAAGAACGTACAGACCAAGGGAAACTCGCACCCAAAACCCTATTCTCGACTTGATCAATCAAATTATACAATAGATATTTTTTTAGCATTTTTCCCAGATTCGTAAATCATCTCGCCAGCCTCACAACGAATTTCAACATCTATTATTTGATAAACAAACAGAAATTAGTAAAAATGCATTTTTGATTTATTTTCGAACTGTGCCCTGAATACTTTTCTAAAAATCATCGTTTTTGTTTTTAAAATCCTACTTTTGTATGTTGTTTCGAGATATGAAATCAAATCTTCAAATTTAAATATTCGAATTTTACGTTTGGATTCCTTTTTACTGTAAATTTAAGTTTGCAGTATCCATATGTTCACTGTCAACCTTCAATCACGATTCCAATCCATGTTTTTAGTTTAAACAAGCTTATTTAATTAAATTCCTGAGTTTTAAAATGTTTATATGAAAAAATATAGATTTTTCTCTACTTTTCTATGCTCAGAAACTTGAAACACTGAAGACCAACACATAAAAAAACAACATCCAGTGTAACAGAGAACATTACAGAACTTCTCAATTTCAATAGATAGCAAACACTAGTTTTCATGAATTAATTATCAAGAATTAACTTCCAAAGATAGACGGTTTACTCACCTGCAAATCTTTTTGAACAGACCACTATTCCTATTTCCTTTTGAAGTCCCTGTAGCTTAAAACTGTCTTTGAATCTGTATTTGTATAAACTGCAGTTTCTGTAAATTCTCTGCCTTGTTGAACATTAATTGAGTTTATAAAGAAAAAAAATGTTTATATTTCTTTTTGCTTTTCTTAGGTATGCTCAGGTTTATATATATATATATATATATATATATATATATATATATATAGGAACAGTTAGTAGTATAAACTTCTGGCACAAGCTTCATCTTGTTATGTTCAGACAAGATATTTGTTTATGGAGGCTGAAAGATTTCTTGCGATTTCGAAGTGACCAAAATGTCATGCTAATTTAATGCATATGTCCTCAAATTAGTTTACATCTAATTAATGTTAGCTGATACTTAGATTTGGTTCAAAGATATTTTTGAACATGATGTGAATACTTGTCTTCTTTGCATACCAGATTTACGTAGCATCTTTGTTATCGTTTTTGCTAAAAATTATGTATTGTACAAATGTATTTTACAGTTTATTGTTTTCCTAACTTATCTTATATATTCATGCATAGTTATTATAGTATTGTTAGCATAGTTTCTAAACTTTATTCTATTTATTTAAATTTCGAACATTCACTTATAACATTCTATTTGTATATTTAATATTTACATCTTATATTCATAATTATATTTTATACTTATGTTTTGTATGTTTATGTTTATAACCATTTATATTGTTGTATACTTAAGTTTAATATTTATGTTAAATAAGATGTACTTAGTTTGATGAACGAATTGGCTGAGATGACCTATAAAAAGAAATATGCTGCTGAAGTATATTTAGGTACAAGATTTGTATATTTTGGTCAGAGAGATCTTTCCCATTTGGAGGCTGATATGATACCAATTTGTGCTTCATTAATGATGCTTGTCTTGTTTCATGTTTACAAAGTAATCCATGTTCAAGGATATTTACATTATGTACAACATGCATCTATTTATATTGTTTCTTTCGTCTTCCATGCCCTTAAAGTGTATATATATATATATATATATATACTGTTCTAGAATGAACTTACGTTCATTCATGTGTTTACTTAACTATAAATTTATTTCAGATATTATTCATTGCTAATATAAATACTTATTCTTATTTCTTTCTAAAGTTAAGCTATCAACATTTAATTGCTTATTTATTATTTAGTTTTATACTTATATTAATTTCATAGTTCTCCCATAATTACATGCATATATATCTGTTTTCAAAAGAATAACTCTATATTTTAATTAATTAGTCTAAATCCTTGTTAAAATAATAACGTTAAATTTCCGGGTTGTCACAGGTTGTTAAGAAAATTTTGAAAAGAAAAATAAAAACCCAGTTCTAGTATGAGATTTAATTTTGACAATGAAAGTTGAGAGTGTAAATGAATAATGGAATTAGATTATAATAGTGATGGTTTGAATTGTAAATAAATTCAAATGAGTGAAATAATTTAAAGTCGTCTCATTTGTCAAATAAAATAAATTTTAAAATGGATTGAATAAATAAACAAATTGATTTAAAATTTGTAAATGAATTTGAATTTGATTGAATGAGAATCAAATGAAAATGAAATAAAATCGATTTAAGAAGAAATGGAAATATTGTGAAAATTGGAAGAACTTAAGCAAATTGGAAAATAATTATGATCGAGCTTTATAAGTGACCTTGAAAGAAATTTGTTTAGGTAATAAACAATTGAAATGCAAGTGAAAGAATTTCAATTAATTGTTGTGATGAAACAAAAATGTATGGGTTGTAAATAATCCAGAATGGAATGATATTAATATAAACTTGAATTGGTTAATGAAATTGAATAATGCAATGTGATAAGAATGTTTGGATTGTGAACCATGCAGAATTTAATAAAATTGATATAAAGTGAGTTAAGATTAATTTTAAATAACTATAAGCTTTAGTAATGGTTATTACATGAATAACATTTAAATTTGCATTGAAAATTTGTCATTTTGTGGTAAACGGAGGTAAATAGTTTAAAGTAAGTAAATAATTGGTTTATGAATAAACTGGAATGGATTGGAGTTGTATTAAGTGATTTTGTATATTAATACAAGTGAATCATAAAGGAAATGTAAGTATATCAAATTTAAGAATAAGAATTTGATTGTGAATCAATTAGAAATTGAATTGAAGTACATTGATGCAAGTGATACGCATGTAATCATATTGATGTGAATATGGATTGAGAATATTAAACTTGAATGTAAATCATTCAAGTGAAATAAAATGAAGTTTGGACTTGTATAAGAAATTTGAAAAGGTGATTGAAGTCTTTGAATTGCTGATAAAATATGGTTAACATTGTTAAACTATGAAGTTTGCTTGTTTAAACCATGTAATTGATGTGTTTGGATAGTTTGATGAATAGAATGTTATTAAAATTCTCATGTTATTGGAAACTGATATGTTTGTCTAAGTAAGTACAGGTACGGGAGGCAGTAGATAGAGTTGGAGTGTGTATATGCAATATAAATTAGCCGCATGTTGTTAAAATGCTAATAAAGGTACGCCTACGCAATAAAAATAGGAAATATGAACTGTTTTTGGATTTTCCGACCGTGTGGGTCGATGTATATATATTTATATCTATTATGATATTGCAAAAGCCCCTCCGTACAGGGGAGATTGCCAAAAAATTTCGGAAATTTTGGGAGTTAGAAGTTTTTTAAAATTTTTGAAAATGTTTCGTTAACGACAAATTGATTTCAAATTAAAATTAAACAAAACAAATTTGGAATAGGAATTGAAATTAGTAGTTTCGATTTGAAACTAAAAGAATTTGGGCAAAGTGAATTTGAGATTTTCACTAAGTAAGTTTTGCTATTGGGTTTGGAACATTCTTCTACCTCAACAAATTTCGGAGACGAAATTTTTATAAGGGGAAGGAATGTAACGACCCGGAATTTTGGGTCGCCAAATTTGAACATTTAATTCATTTTAAATGTCGAATATGTATTATAATTTGAATTTTGAAATAAAAAGATTTTGATTAAAGTAATAGAATTGGTTAAATTTAAAATACGGGAATTTAATTGAAATTTGAATAATAACAGCTTAATATCAGAATTGGGATAATTGGTGAATCTGAGTGTAAATAAATATAAAAATGGTTCCTAAAAATTTATTTAAGTTTATTTTGATTTAAATAGTAAAGTTGGACTGTTGGATGAAATTAGAAGTTGTTAAATTAAATTTTGAATTTTATATTAATTTAATAATGGAATTTAACAATATAATAATGCTAATAATCAAATTTTGATCTAAACTGAATCGGAATGATTTCTAATGGAAATATAAATTTTATACGAGTTATAATAGAGTTAATAAAATTTTAAAAGTGAAGTTTCAAGCGATTTCGACGATTTTGAAAATCGCTCGAAATAATCGACGAGTTAAAATAGCCTTCCGGGGCACAGTCTTAGAATTCGACAAAACGATTTCAATTTTCGTTGCAATCAGAGTTGCGTTTGACCCCGGTAGCTTAAAACGCATAGAAACTACTTTAATCGATTTAAATTAAAATTGATCGTTTATTTCCGTAACTCGCACATATCATCGAATTAGCTTCCGAAACACGTTCCATTGTGTTCGGAACGTAGGTAAAATCTTAGAAAAGCCTGTCGGCACGCGTTGTTTGGAGTTCGTTTGTATAAGCTTGTTAATTGGAAATTATATTAATAAAATATTGGAATAAAACGTATATATATTCATTTTAAGGGCCGAGACCCTATTTATTTTGCTCGGCCGCCGTTTTCCTTTTCTATGGTCGAAAACCACCGTGCTTTCTTCCTCATTTCCTCTCGATCTAGGCAGTTTTATCGAAAATTTCTAACTAGGGAAACGAAGAGAACGTAGAGATCTACGTTCTGAACGGTGGTGATCGGGAATCGTCGAGCAGTTTGTCGGAAGCTTCACCACGAAGGGGCCGCGTTCGTGCTTGAAATTCGCGCAGGCTAGGGGACCGAACTTTGTGAAATTTTGGGTGGAGGTTGAGGCGATGGAGGGCTTCGAGATGGAGGCGTTTGATCGTAGTGTCGGGGAGCAACGTGGAAACGATGATTAGGGTTTTGAATGGTGTTGAGTTCGGTTTTGGCCTGGAGTCGTGCGTGAGAGGGAGCAGAGGAAGTACGGCCGTGAATCTCTTGATCGTGCGGCCTGTTGATGTTGGTAATTTAATTTAAAATAAAAGGAAAAAAATTGTTTTAAAATATTATTCAAACTTTAATAATTCGTAACTTGAACATTCGTTGTCAGATTTCAACGAATTTGGTAGCGCTGGAATCGGAGAGACGCGTACTACGCAGTGGAGAAATTCTGGAATCATCCGGAGCAAGTAAAATTTAGGTTAAATCGAACGTCGTTCGATTTAATTTAAATTTGAACGCTTGCCGAAAACCCAAGGTGAGTTTAACTCACTCACATTTGGAATACTGGTTAATTTAAATAGTCAATATCTAAATGATTGCTTGATTGGTTGAATATGATAATTATTATCAAATTGAATCGATATATATTGTTGTGCTAATATCTGTGGATGCAGGGAAAACAGGTTGGAGTGATCCAACTGGATTCCTCCCAAATAGAATTTTATTTATATTCTGTAATATATCTCATTTATATTCTGTGATGAAATTGTTTTAGATCCTGTTATGCTACCTGTTTATTTACTGTGGTAGATAAATTGGACATTTAATTGTGTTGTGCTCTGATTTGGTGAATACAACCTGGAAATTTAAACATAAATAAATTGGGTTTAAATGAAAATTAAAGAAATTCTTAAATAAAGAATTTAAAAGGAATTAAATTCAAGAATTTGGTGGATAATTTGAAGTGTTTGAATATGTGGTTTAAAAGGGAATTGAGAACTGTTTAAAATAATGGTGAGATTTATTTTAAAGAATGAGAAATGTGCTTTCTCTGGAAATTTTATTTTGTTTTTAAGAAAGCTTTCAAATTATAAATTTGCAGTTTAAATATGTTTAGAATATTTTTAGAAACAAATATTATTTTAAAATGTTTTTAAGTGAAAGCAAATATTTGATTAAGTAATTATGTTATTTAATTATTTTTAAAAAAGGTAAAGTAGTATTAAGTTTTCAAAAGGAAGTTTTAATATGATATCTGATTTAATAACCTTATTTTAAAAGTTAAATTTTATTTAAAATACTTAGGAAACCCCTATATATTTCCTTAAGTATTATTTTCAATTAAATAATTTCTAGAGCTTATTTTAAATATTTTAAACGTATGTTTGAAAGTGATTTCCAGGAAATAGCAACGTGTTTAAAATAAAAAGAGCTATTTTTAAAGCATGGAAAGGATTTTACTGGATGAACGTAAAATTGAATTGGAATAAAACGTGTTAGATTGATAAAAAGAATTCTTTGGTTATTCTAAGATAGAAGTGTATTTCCCTGAAAGCCAAGTACGTTTTTATAATAGATTTTTGAAACAGTAGAGTTTGAAGTTATATTAAAGAATGGTTTCAAGAAAATTATTTAAGTTGTAAGAATTTTAAAGGTGAACATATATCAAAGTAGTTATAAAAGTAATTATTTTTAAAGGGTAAACAGAATTATGTTTTAAAGAATATTATTATTATTTATACTTTACAAAATGGTTCTATTTTAAAGATATCAATCAAAGTATTATATAGAATTGGTATAGAGTTTCACAACTTTATTTTAAATTTAGTATGACTTAACTTTATTTTGAAGAGAATAATTCATACTTTCTAAAGCAGTTTGATTTGACATATTTTTTTAAAGGTATATATATATATATATATATATATATTAAATTAAGCATGTAAGTAGTGTTAATATAAATGTTTTAATGTATTTTCAAAAATAAAGTATTTAAATTATTTTAAACCTTAAATATGGGTACTTGGATGTTTTCAGAGTAAGTAAAGATTTGGGAATCTATTCCATGAGAAGAATTGAGTTTGAAAAGTGTTTTAAAGGGGTTTTGAAAATGGAATTTAATATCGCAAAGATATTTTTGAGGGAATAAACAATTGGGAAATTATTTATTGTGTGATGGATGTTTGTGAATGTTAATTGATAGTTAAATCACCGACTATCAATATTGGACAAATGCGTTGATCGTTTCGAAGAGACCGGGATCGCGATTAATTTCTCGAAAACCACTTCGATCCGGTTTGTACGTTTCCGTAGGAAAAACGAGTTCGGAGTCGAAGATGGAGCAGTGAAGTGAAAGGGCTAGTCGCTACTAATCCTGAGTATATTTCCAAAATGGATGTAGTAGGAATAGTGCCTTCGGTTCCGTTCGAACCCGAGGCAGACTTGTATGGATGAATGCTTACGGAGCATCATCAGGTGGGCGATGGGCATTCTAAGTGAAACATTCTAAAAGGTAACGCTTAGCCTCAAGCCTCATCAACCGGGAATGATTGAAAATCAAGGGATATGCAGCAAGGCTTGGTGGGCAGCACCCATTTCCGGGTAAGGTCATTCCAGTCTAGTTGTTCCTTTTATTTCGGCTTAGTGGTGCGGTTGCTGATCCCAACCGCGGGGTGATCTTACTCGGGACTATCCAGTAAGGGGTAGTCCGGGCCTTGTGTTGCAGGAGTTCGGGCGTGGTCCTCGGTACACTGATTTAGACCAGGTACTGTGATAGGTGGTACCCCAGTGCCTAGTCATTGTTGGAAATCCATTCTCTCTACGCGTCTTTTACGAGTTTTGTTTGTATTACCCACTTTGTGGCTAGTAGCTGGAATTTAATCATGTAACAATTTTGGCTATTTTATAAGTATTTGTATATAGACCCTATTATAATATCAGAGGATTTCTATAAAAAGTGTTTTAGCTATCGTAAGGTAAAAACCCGACATGTTTATTTGTGGCGTGGTCTTACGAGATGCTTTTGTTTTCAAAGGATTTTTGAAACTTTAATAATCAATTTGGGTGCATTATTATCAGCTGGTATTCCAGACTGACTCGGGTGTTATTTCCTTATAAAGCTCGGGTCATACCGAGTGTTATATGTTCATGCCAGGATGCTATGGAGCAGGAGAGGAGCTGGAGTCCGAGACGTATTATTCGTATTTGTATATATATCCGCTGCTATGATTTGTATGGAAATGCCTGACTGGTAAATGCTGTTTGTTTAAGATACTCTGATGATATTGTATAAAACAGATATAGTTTTCGTTTTGTGTAAAGCTCTATTATGGAGTATTATATTTTATTCCGCTGCGACTATGAGATTCTGATATTGTTTAGTTTCTTCTCCTTCTATCTCTTCTTCTTTAACCCTAATGGTTTCTATTTCTGTTCCACTTGAGTTAATTGATGTAGAATAGTGTTTACTCAAGGGGTACGGATTAGCGGGTTGTTATAGTAAAGTATTAAAATAGCGTTATGGCGTTACCCATATCCCTATTAACACATTTTATATATATTCGCTTAGTCTATACAGTACATAATTCCTTCGGAAACTAGAGGGCTATCAGAGGGCACTTCATAGGTACGGTACAAACCAAATTTGTAGAAGGCGCAATAAGGCATGTGACAAGGCACGTGAGGCAATGTCCAGGTTAGGATACCACCGTTCTGAGGATTCGCACATGGTGGTAACGCATAACAGCTAGTACCGCCCATCTTCGACACACTCCCATAATCAAAATTGAGGGGTGGCCAACAAATCAATCACAAGTCATAATATGGTATCGAAGAAATGTGCCCGATAGGAGGAGCGGCCTCACTTGGCCCGGAATGGTTCTGTTTTATCCACATCAAGCTAACTTACGAAAGTCAGGGCTACGTAAATACCTCATACAAAATCGTTCGCCAAACCATCCTACTTCATTCTTGAATCTCCACCACGTACACAGTTGTTAAAGTGGTTTTTGGTATTGGCAGAGACTATGACAATATCCGATCCAGGTCTCTTTAACAACCAAACGCTTATTTCACACTGGATGGTCCTTTTACATTTCCAAAACCGATTCATAATTGATATCAAAATATCATATTCGATTCAAAGCATATCACTTTTGAAATCATATTGATAAAATAGGTTAATTAAATCCTCATTTCAAAATCATCATATTTACTCAAATATATCATTTCACTAGAAAATATCACTTCAAATCCCAACTTAGGCTAACATCATTTACCATTTCCCTTTAAAAAATCAAGGATTTAAATATAAACACTTCCACTTTACACTGTCTGAAATTTAAAAAATAGTTTAGATTACTATAAATAGTTTAAATACTTTAGCATACTTTAAAATAAATATTTAAATAGTTTAACGTACTTTTAAATAGATTAAAAATAGGTTAAAATAGATTTAAGATGGTTTAAATAGATTTAAAATAGTTTAAACAGATTTAATATGATTTGAATAGTTTTAAATTAGATGAAACAGATTTAAAATATATTAAGTAGATTTAAAATAAATTAAAATATATTCAAAATAAGTTAAAATGGTTAATTTAATTGAAATAGTTTAAAATAGATTAAAATAGTTTAATAGTTTGAAAACCTTAATAATCAGGATTTTTTAAGATAATATATTTTTAGACAGTTTATATTAAAATATTAAATTTGAGACTAATATCAATTTAAACTATTTCTTTCATTCAACACATTTGGACCATGTCCAGCTTTCAAATCAACAAACTAAATTTTGTTTTTCAATTCAAATTCTCATTTAAAACCATTTAATCAATATTAATTTTAAATCCATGTTCAAACAATAAATTCAAACTATTTCAAATTTAGTAGATTTCAAAGTTACATTTTTAAATGTTTTCTATAGCTTAATTCCGATAAATTTCATTTATACAACAAATTCAACTTTAGAAATTCCAATTTAATTTCTTTAAATAATTCCTTTAAACCAATTCCTATTTCAACATTGAAAGCTTGGATTTTCGAAAATAATTCAGTTTATACGAATCCAGTTTTATTTCAAAATATCATTTAGCTGAATTCAAAAAAATTTAGGATTTAAAATCATTTAATTTAACCAATCCGGTGTCCGTATATAATTTTCTCCTCTATAGTCAAGTGATACGGACATATATCATTTCAATCCGCAATAGTTTAAATTTTCGGGTATATATCATTTCTAGCCGCTATCCAGAATTAAAATTCAAATCCATTAAATCGCTTGGGTTTATCATTTCAACCAATAACGATTTTTCTCAAATCTATAGTTCGTTCGCGTATGTATAGTGATTTTTCTAGTAATAACTAAGGAAACTTGCAGTATTATAACAACATAAAATATAACATCCAACCATCCAGTATCAACAATCATACATCCATCACAATTGTCATTCAGATCAACAAATAAATAACAACAATTGACTGATCATCGATAACAGGTATTAACAGGAAATTTAAAATTCAATATTAAATTGAATAGTGATTAAATTCAATAAAATTCAGATTTTACTGGAATGACAATTTAGACGTACCAAACATCAACCAATCAAATTCTAATCACATTAAATCAAATTTAACTAACATAAGATAATATAATAGTTATGAGTGGATCTAAACACTCACATTTTGATTTTAAATCGATTTTAAATCCAAATAAAGGCCCAAATCTTATAGTTTAAGAATTCATCCAGACCAGGCTAAAATGACCGAAATTCCGATACGATCCCAACAGAGCAAACTGCGTGTAAATCCGACCTCGTGAGTAAAAGTTATACACATTAGAACATTATATGATTAAATTTTGAAATAAATAAAATAATTATACCACAAAACACGTCACCATTTCCATTCTCAGGCAAAACCCTACACTATCGCGATCTCAACTTGCTCATTGCCGGCCACCGCTGTTCGATCAAAGCATAAGTCCCGACAGTCGCGGCCACCCTCTAACATGCCGCCCATGCTCAAGCCCTACCATGCTGACCGTGATTTGACCTCGCGACCCCTTGCCGACCTAAGAAAAGCCAACCGCCTCCATAAAGATTAAAACCCTAATCAAATTTTATGTGACAATATGGCAGTTGATACGATGAATGACCCACATGGATGCACTCCCCTTGACTATGTCCACACATCCATACCCATAAACCGACGATCTACTGACGTTGATCAAACCCCAAATGAACGGCTGAGAATGAATCGCCTATTTCTGGCAAAAATATGATCCGAATCGAAAAACAAATCATTGCAGTAGATTGTGCTCTTCGAGTGCTTTCCAACGATATATAATTTGCTATGTTTTGAGGAGTTTGAATTTTTGAAATTGATTTTGATTTGAATTCGGATTTGGGAATTAGGTTTTCAACCACTTAGAAGAGAGAAACGATAGAAATTTCAGTACGTATAGTAATGAGAAATAAAAAGGCTTCTAGGGTTAGAACAAAACTATTTCTATGGACAAGGCCCGATAAGAAAGAACAACATATGGAATTAGTTCGAAACGACAATAACAACTCCAAAAACCCATTCTGCTTTCGGAGATCATCCCATATATCAAAATAGATGTTTTCGATATTTTTAAACTCAATGGAACAGGTTTCAAGTTCTAATTCCATAGTAAGAAGAAGTTAGCTTTCAAAAACAGCTTATTTCAAAATGAATTCAAAAATTGATTTCTACGCGTTTCGAGCCCGCATGATCAAATGAAAAGTCCGATCGCTACGGAACTTGAAATCTTACAATAATTCACTGTTATGGATTCGATGAAACTAGTTTTGTCGAAATGCAAGATAGTGGCCAAAATGGCTATTTTCACCTTAGTTAAATAAGTTATTATTAAATTAATTAAATCACCTTTCAAATTCAAATTTAATAAATAACAAATTTATCATTTTTGATTACTTAGTAATTTATAATCTTTTGAAACAAATTTCCATGTCAAAACCAATGTTAAATATTGCACTAATGACAGTGTTCAATTTCAATAGAAATAAATTCAATTGACTGTTATTTTAAATTCCAATAAATCCATTTATCTGATTTTTCATCTTATTATTCAATCCATTGTTACTTTATGGATATAATTAACATTGGTTTGCCGTTTATTACATCGATATTCTACCGTTACCATTTTAATTCACAATAACTACAATATTTTAATGGATTAATTGCAATTGATTTCCAATTTAATTTCAATGGATTAAATAGTAGGTGATAAATGACAATTGTTACCTTTTACTTAATCACATTTATAAGTTTATTATCCATAAAGAAATGTTATAACTACTTACACATAATTGATTTCATATTCAATGTTAGCCAATTCCAATTAATTACATATAATTTCAACATTGAATCTAATACTAAATTTTTATTTCCTTATTTAAAATCTATAACCAATTATGACTTTACAGTCATTTCAACTTATTGGAGTTACATTAAAATAGTTATCATTTGTCTTGCATTAACATTATTACATTTCATTCTAGTTATTTTCTTATTAATAAATCACAAATTCTTTTTCCTTCTAGCATTAACACCAACTTTTAATTTAAATTATTATTTTTGATTATCGAAAATTACAGGTCATTACAGCCATCCGTTGTAGGGTTTTGCAAATCAACTGTGAAATGACGACCATCGAAAAGCGCTGCTGTGTAGAGGGGGTCAAGGGAAGGTGTTCCAACGGTTTCAATCATGTCAAAGAGGCCTGATTTAGTTGGTATCTAGCTTCAAAGTGTCAAAAATTGGTTGCGGCATAGGGGTTTTACGAGATGATGCTTGGCCACATGAGCTCAGCGAAGGTGGAGGGCGGTGGCACGAACGCGGTTGTGATGGCCGATGGATGAACGACGGTGTGTAGGTAGTGAAATCGGAGGTCAAAGGTCGGCAGCTGGGTGATGTTCGATTCGTGAGTAATGGTAGGGTTTTAGGATGATTTGGTAACTTACAATTCTTCCTTTATTTTATCTTAAAGTTGAATTTGAAACATAATGTAAATTTATCTTAAATGAATTGTTTTAAGGGCTTAAATACTGAAATTTTAACTTTAAATTTATTTTAATCAAAGTGGTTTAATTTGGTATTTCAAATTTGGATGTGAAATGGATTTAAACTAAATAATGTAAATTTGAATGGTTTAATTCGTTTTAATTAACGTGTAAAAATAATCATAATTTGATTTTAAAGCTAACATGTCGATACAATAGAATTAGAATCTAAAATTAGTTTAATTCGATTTAGAAATATTAAAAACCTACATTTCGATATATAGGATGGTCTATTTTTGTTTCGGTAACGAAACAGGTTTTTGGGTCTTCGTAGCTGCTTTGGCCCAAATCAATCATTCTCTGGTCTATATACATGTTGTTACTGAAATCTTAATTGCCTTATCTCATTCCTTTTCTACTGTATTTTCTTTATGACCTAGACCTTCTCTACAGATCTATCATCTGCTACTCTAATTGAAATTTGTTCTAAATCTATAATTAATGATTTCAAAATCTAATTCAAATTCAAAGTTTTCAAACCTTATCAAATTATATATTGTCTTGAAGCTCTCGACGAATGGAATCAGCGTCTGTAATTCATTTTTGCAATCAAGTCTCGGTTTGATCAGAAATTGGCGATCTTTATCTGTCGTCCATTGTAAGGTTTTGCAAATCAATGGTGAAACATCGACCATTTGACGGTCGAAAAGCGCTTTAATGAAGAGAGGGTCAAGGGAAGATGATCTAGTGGTTTCGATCATGTCAATGGGGCCTGCGTTAGTCGGCATTAGGCTTCAAAGCCCCGAAAATCGGTCGTGGCATGGAGGTTGTAGGCGACGTTGCTTGGCCACGCGAGCTCGGCGAAGGTAGAAGGCGGCGGCGCAAACGTGGTGGTGATGGCTGGTGGATGAACGACGACATGTAGGTGGTGAAATAGGTGGTCAAAGGTTGGTGGGTGATGTTCAATTCGTGATTAACGGTAGGGTTTTGGGATGATTTGGCAATTTACAATTTTGGCCTTATTTTATTTTTATAAAAATATAAATTTCAAATGTTCTAATGTGAATAACCTTTGTATATTGTGACGCCCCACCTCTATACTCACACTAACCAAGGACACTACAGAGTAATGCCATTAACTAGCACGAAGAATAAGGCTGTTGAGGAGCGGCCATCCGTGTAATTGCTTTGTGCGAGTACCAATATGTCAGATAGTATTACATGCATTTTGTTTCAAGAGGAAATCTGACACATCAATTACAAACTCAAAAAAACTACTACACAGTGGCTATGTGGTCTTCAGAAACAAATATAAAATAAGCATAACATAAATCAGTCACAGATATTCATATCATTAAGACGGAAACAGATTTGAGTACAACACATAAATGTGTACATCAAAGTAGTGGTCATATAAGATCCACTATATCACAAAAGAATAGGTACAAGTGATAGACAAAAGAATATGTATACATCAAGGAGTCTCTATCTTGAATGTATAAAACAAAAAATACCAAGCTAAGTAGTTAGCCAAAAGTCAGATGATGGACCTTGATAAGAAGTCAAGTAGAAGCACCTGAAATACCTCGGTCTGACCCGAGTATTATTTAAGAAGAAAATAATAAACGGATCAGTCTAGCTTAAATATCACATAAAATGAGATAGGATAAGAGATATGCTAAAAACGTGCAATAACAATAATGTCATACTGTGATAAAGTATACTTTAAATGACAAAAAAATCATACAATATCTCAAATTTTCTCAAACACCAAAAAGAATGTCATACTCTGTATTTTATTCACCAAACCACAAATATTGAAAAATCATATCTATGCTAATCGCAAAAATTAGTGAAACACAAATTCTAAAAATCATCAATTAGAAATCCAGAAATCACAAAGGGGGAGGCCTATCAAAACGGGAGCATGAAAACTCCGTAGTACATGTATCACCAACGGGTCGCTATTCCATGGTCGCTAACCATACAATCGATGCAATGATGTATTACAATAATGGTACACCCGAGGAACCTGAAACTCAAATAATTCGAAACAACGACGTAGCACAATAACGGTACGCCCGATGAGCCAGAAACTCAAATAATTCGGAACAACAACGTAGTACAATAACAGTACTCCCGATGAACCAGAAACTCAAATAATTCGAAACAATGACGTAGTACAATAACGGTACGACCGGTGAACCGAACTCCATAAAACCCATAGGTCGCTAGCCTATAAAAACGAGACAAAGCTCCACAGAACGGGGTATAGTCCCCCACGCGGGCTAAGAGACGTCCGATATCGCTAGTCTAAACCACAAAATGATCATCATAGATCAATAAAAAGTGTAGATTACACTAAGCTAGTAAATAAATGAGTTTAGCTTCATGTCCCATAACCACCGGCTTAACTTAAATATTTACGAGCAAATTTTCGATTTCCGCTCAAAAATTGTCATAAGGTTTCATTCGAATAAGTCTAAGAATTAACCGATGAAGTAAACGCAAGCATTTCATACCACTTTTTTTGCTAAGTCGTTTAATTGGATTTCTCGAACAAATGAGGTAAAGGTTTCCATATACTAATAGATTGGAAAATGATTTTAAAAATGAGCTTCATATTAAAAATAACATTGAAATATTTTCTGTGAAAGAGTTTGGATATTTACTACTAGTATAGAAACCTTTGTATTTTAAAGTGATAAATCACAGAAAACGATTGTAAAAACACTCGATCACCAAAAATTCACATTACGATGTGAATTAAAACCCCAAAAACCGATATCAAATACAATCAAATGAATATTCCCAAAAATCAAGAAAAGAAGTCATTAAAGTCGATAATAAATGACAACAACCAATCGGATCAATAAAAATCGATAAAAACCGAAAATCCACTCAATAATAGCCAAAATAGGCAAAATTGACAGTTCCAGACGTCTGGTATGTTTAACCAGACATCTGGCCCTAGGTTCCATAAATATATATGTTTTTCTCCTTTCTCTTTTTAATCCCATAACCATTTCAGACGTCTGGATTTTCAACCAGACGTATGGATTTTCAATCAAACGTCTGGATTTTATCTCTGCCTTTTTTTTCTTCCCAGGACTCCTTCTAGACGTCTAGATTTTTAACCAAACGTCTGGATTTTTCTGCTAGGCAAAAATCAGCCTAGCCCAATGAGGGCAAAAATTCCAAACCGGAAGTGATCGAACGAGCGGCGAAAGTTAGGGATTTATGCCAATCGACAACCCAGCCCTATAAGCTCTTCGATACACCACCAAAAACATGTCCAAACATCCAAGATAGGATCTTTAAAGATTTTGACTTCAAAACACCAAAATTGAAAAATTCACCAAATCAATTCAAATCAAAAGCAATTGAACATGAAATAGATGTTAGGAATTCATACCTAACAACATTGAAATCTATAGACATAGATGTGAGTTCAAGAACTCACGTTTAAACTCAAAAAACAAGGAATGAGGAGCTCTAAAACAAGGCAAGATCAATTACTCCTCCACTTAACTTCAAAAACCCTCAATCTATGATCAAATGAAAATATTACCTAAATTAGGTTATAGGATTTTCTGGAAATTGGAGAGAGATTGAGGTGGAGAAGAAGAAGAGGATGCTTACCTAAGCTTCTCCTTGATTTTGGAGCTAAAATCTTGAATTTACTAGTAATCAAGGGTTTAGGAATTTTGATTTCCCTTTCTTTCCCCCATTTTCCTTTAGCTTGAGAGTGTTAGGAAAATGATATGAATGAATGAAGAGGAGTGGAGGGGGAGTTAGGGTATTAGATGAGTTGGGTTCTCTTGTTAGGTTATTGGGCTGAAACCCAAACCCAAAGCCTCAAATAAAAATATCAAAATTCTAATCAACTCCAAACATATAGATGTTTATACTAAAAAAGGTCGCAAATTCCATCGGACTCAATGGAAGTGGTCCCGAGTTCTAATTCGACTGTTTACAAAAAGTAGCATTTCAAATCCGACTAACGATGCTATATTTAAATATATAATCATAAAATATGCTTGTTGTTGCACATACGAACTCCAATTCACGCGCAGTTTCTTCCGTTGGACTCATATTGAAATTTTAGACAAAATGAAACTGGTTGGGTTAAATTTGAAGACTGTTAAGATTTCAGGCTTCTATTGGATTTTTAATGGGCTTAAATCAAAGGTGAGTGATTAAACCCACTTATGCAATATTAAATTTTCCAATGTTAGTTGAATTAAAATCATGAAGTGATAAATTTTTATTGATTATCGTTTGGTAATTAAAATTGACATTTAAATTGAATTTGAAATTGATATTGAATTGAATCGAGATTTAAATTTATATTGAAATTTAATTGCTAGTTAAACATGACAATTGCTAACAAGTAAATGTTATGATATATTGGTTGATTTGGATGTTGATTGTAATTGGGTGCCTGTTGATTGATATACTGGATGTATGGTTGTTATTTATTTTGATATATCCCTAGTCATTACCCTATTTATTATTTGACATCATATAAATTGTCACCTATAATATTTGAAAGAACTAAGAAATATGTTGAAATGATATATACCTTTGTCATTTGAATATGGGTTGAAATGCTATACATCCATCTATGTAACTAAAATTGAAATAACTGATCACTTAGCCAGAGGATAGAAAATTATAGATAGACACCAAATTTGGTTAAATTAAATGGTTTTAAAATCTTGAGTTTGAATTGGTTTAAATGATATTGTTCTATATAAAATAAAATTGGATTTATATGAATGGAATTATTTTCAAATTCGAACTTTGAATATTTGGAATGGAAGCTGTTTAAATGGAACCGTGTTAAGGAATTTAATGTGAAGTTATGAACTTCAAATCTAAAAGTTGAATTTGAAATATAATGTAAATTTAGTTGAAATGAATTGTTTTAAGGGTTTAAATACTGAAATTTTAACTTTGAATTTATTTTAATTAAAGTGGTTTAATTTGGCATTTCAAATTTGGATGTGAAATGGATTTAAACTAAATTGTTTGAATGAGAATTTGAATCGAAACTTTTAGCCATTTTAATAGAACTGTTTAAATTGAATTTGAAGTAAAGTTTGAAATCGTTTTGAATTAAGGCTGATTTAAATTGAATTTTATATATGAAGTTGACTTGAATTGGAAGCTGAAAAATTAAACTCATTGTGATTTGGAATTTGAACCCAGGTTCAAATTGTTGTGAAAGAAAGAAATAGTTTTAAAGTAAATTATTTTAATATACAAACTATTTTAATAATCAAATTATTTTAATATATAAACTATTTCACATATTCAAACTATTTTCAATCTTCAAAACTATTTTTAATTATCAAAAATGTTTTTTATATTCAAACTATTTTTAATTATCGAAAATATTTTCAATATTCAAACTATTTTAATTGTCCAAAGTATTTTCAGTATTCAAACTGTTTTAAAGTTGAGAACTATTTAGATTTAAATCATTGATTTAAATATGAATGTTTTGATATGAATGAAGGTATAACCTATGTTTGAATTCAAAATGATTTGAAGTGAATCTAATATTTTGATATGAAATATGATTTGTTCTTAAAATTTAAAAGAATCTACCGATATGCAAAATGGATGATTGGTTATTAAAGAGACCGAGGTTGGATGAATGCATGCTCTTTGGTATTCTACCGGAACTACTTTAATAACCATGTACGCGGTGGATGTTATCCATAATGTAGAGGTTGAATCAACAGCATTTACTGGAATGAAGAAAGAGGACGATGATGGATGACCCGACACTTGTGTCAATTTGAAATGACTAAAACAGAAGCCTATGTCTTGCCAAGGGTTTCTCTACCTTAAGGAGCCATCACCCATTCATATTACTATATTGATATTGACTTGATTGGTGCACCTTGATTTGATTTTGAGGTGATGGACTCGGTCGGCAGTCGTTGCTGTGATGTGTTATGACCAACCAAAGAGTGTAAACTGGTAGAATCATACCTTGGGCATTGCATCACGTGCCTTGTGATAAGATTATCCTTATACCTTGGGCATTGCTTCACTGTGTACGCGGTGGAGTTTTCAGAATGAAGTAGGATAGTGGCGACGATCCTACTGAGGTATGAACGTGGACCCAACTTCTGTGAGTTGGCTTAAGGTGGCTAAAACATGAGCGATCTTAGGCCATAAGGGGTAGCTCCTTTGGTCGGATGCTCTTCTTCGATACTATACTCTTACTTGTGGTTAATTTGATGGCCATCCTTCGATTTTGATTGGGACTGTGTTCCGAGGTGAGCATAGTGGCCACTACGTTATCGCCAGCCCGTGTGCATAATTGGTATATCTACCCTAGCATTGCCTTGTGTGCCGTGTCACCTACCATACCGAGCTTTACTACGAGTTTGTTTTTCTCCCGTAGCTCATGGAGTATTTAGAGTAGCCTCTCGATCTGGAGGTATGCTGATTCTGGATGGACCACTGGGACTATTACGTGTTGAGGACAATATGGGTAACCCTTCAACGCTATTTAAAAGTAAGTTTATTTTATTATAGACATTATTATGATAGCGAAATATTACTAAATAGTAAATAGTTTAACGGATCCTTAGAGGATGGTTATCCCAACATCTTTTGAGTTACTTGTATTTCTATTGTTATTTCACTTGAGTTGGATTTATTGATATAAGAATGTTAATCCCGACTCGAGTGTTTTGTGTTTCGCTTTATGCTTGGGTCAGATTGAGTGATTCAGCATTCAAGACTCACCTTTGGAGTTGGAGCTTTACTTGAAGATCCAGCCATCTATTTTGCTTTTAGTATCCAGTGATTCCAGTGATGTATTCTGATTTATACTTGATGTATCTTGTTACTCTTCTGTTGTATCGTATTTAAGTCTGATGTATTATATATATAGTAGCTTCATAAACTACTATCTATTTTACTTCTGCTGCAATATTATTTACTCTGTGTCTGTGATTTGTGATTATTTATTTACTGTATATTCTGAGATTTGCCAAATTTTATTTACAACACGATATTTTGAGCAATAAAAGTCCGTGCGCATGGTTGAAAATATCGGGTCGTTACATGGTACCTATAGGGAACTCGTTAGCTACCGACATTACTGGTTATGTTAGAGAACCATCATTGACTACCTGCTTCTAAATGTGTTAAAGGGGATCAATGTAAAGCCTTAATGCTATTTTAATACTTTACTTTACTGATAGACACTATATATATAGCGTATCTTACTACGTATTGATGGTTTAACGGATCCTTAGGAAGTGGAAAATCTTGTAACATCTCTAAGTTCTTTGCATCTATATTTCACTTGTTATTTATTTAACTTACATAAGAATTTATAGTTCTGACTCAATATTTTGTCATTTTATTACGCTCGGGTCAGCTTGAGTATTTTAGTGTTTGAAGACCATTACTTCTGGAGGACGAAGACGGAGATTGGTATATCATACTACCAGTATTATCCCACTACATCGTTTTGTTTATGATGCATTATTAAAGTATATGTGTTATATGTATAACTTTGATTAATGTTGAAAAAAATGTGTAATCAAATGTATATTGTTAAACAGCTTCATGAACTGTTTATTTGATTATTATATTTTGTCATTCCGCTACGAGATTCTATGTATTGATTTCCTTCTTTTCTCTTATTTTCTTATTAATCCCCATTGATAATCTACCATTTTGAATGGTTTGAGGTAGACATGTGTGGTTTGTTGTCGACTTAAATAGTCTAAATTGGAGATCATCACAAATGGCTTGTGCATTTGGGACATCCTACAACATGGTTCTTTTTCTTTATGTTATTCCTATTATTCATACTTCATTACAAATTATAGCTTATACTATACATGCTATGATGTTGTAGGCAATTATATTGTTTGCCATTGGTGGCCATGGAACTTACCTGGGTTTTAGGATTAGATTGTCGAAAGATGCTGTAAGGTACTAGTTTGTTTTTTCATTTTTACTATATCTAAATTAGAATATCCATTTTTGAGATTTAAACTAATATTCTTTTAACTTTTTAATTTTGCCAAAGGAAGAGAAACCAAAGCTAAAGACCTGCACCCAAAGCTCTTAGTTGGTATGTTCTTTTTCTTTGCTCTTGGGGTAACTGGTAATGTTACTACTTTACTTACTTATGACAAACCAAGTTTAGAAAGGTAATTAATTTAAAGATTAAAATACCAAAATTTTCACTTTGTTGGGCAACTTTTCATTTACCAACATTTTTTTTTACGGTCCTCATGTAGTTACTGGATTGATTGGTCTTTCTCTCTTGACCATTCAAACTCTATTGCCAATCGCTTTTGAGGTAAACATTTAAAAAAATCACTATTTTATACACTGCTTAACTTCAAATTCATTTTTTATTCACTGATTTTAACGACCCATAAATTCTATTGATTTTTATAACGTAATTAACTGAAATTTTACGAATTTTTAAATAATTAAATTTTGAAATAAAAGTTTAAAATTTGAAATACATCTATTTAAACATAGAAAATGGTAAATTTTCATCTAAAAATATGGAAGCTTATTATATTGTGTAATTTTATTTGGATTTAAATCAATTAAAATTTGATGATAATAAAATATTTTCAAACCTGAATATTTTTACATAATGAATTTGTAAATCATCTTCTGAGTGAGATGTCATATTTCTTTTCTCCAAATTTGGACTGCTATTGCTCCGTTTAACTTATTTTCGACGTTTTAGCAGCATTTTCAGTACTGATTATTGACTTTTGATAGGACGATCGTACCACCGATATCTGTATACTGTATCGATCGTCTCATCGTGTTGATCTTTACGGTATATTCAATTTTGTGTTTGAGGTCCGGTACGTAGCGGAATCCGTGAAAACGGCTAGCCATATCGGTAGCAGTGTTGATTTGAGCCTTTTCATGTTCCGTGTCTTTTCCATTGCCAGACATGGGATAGTGAATGGTCATTGGTTATTAATGTTTGAGAATCCAACTCTTGATTTTATTTTATTTTCCCTAGTTTTGGTTTTGATTTATTTGGTTTGTTCATATCGTTGTTCTGATAAACAATATAAATATATATTGAATATTGAGATATACAGTTTTCTTCTTTCTCCCATCTTCCTCTTCCTTCTATTTTTTGCTTCGACCTCATCAAACTCATGCGCAACCCCATCCACCACATCAACTCCCCCCTCTCTCTCTCCTGATCTTGCTTCCACCAGCCGCTACAACAATGTTCGCCACCTCCTCGCCAAAGCCTCCACCCGCCGACCCCTGATAAGCTAGAGCGCAGCCCTGCACCAGGCCAAGCGCCACCTGGCTTCGACCATCCCACTCCTATCTCATAGCTCGGCCATCACTTCCTTCATGTAACCCATGTCCTCTGTCCCATCGAGCAGCTGAGAAAATAAGCCGCACAACAACTCCAGCATAGCCGTGCCTTGCCGCAACACTCAGCCTACGCCGCCAAACCGAGCACAACCCGGACAACTCTCCACCTGCTGCTCCACCTGAGACCAGACCCATTCATCAGCCACCGTTCATGGCCCATCTTTGCTTGTTCGAACATCTATCAACATGTTGATCCACCACCCCTCTATATGAGTTCACCACCCTCTCCACTCCCTAAACCATCTACCGGGCATGAATGCACCTCCATGCCTTGCTTCCATATCGCTATTCTTTTCTGGGATTGGGAAAGTGTTCGTATTTTCTGGTTATATATATATATATATATATAGTTATAGTTTAATATGTTAGTGTATATATATCTGTTAGTTATAAAAATATAATTATCGGTTATATTTGTATATATATGATACGTAAGTATGTTGGCATTTTATATATATTCTTTTTCATTTTTTTATCTACAAATTATACAAGTTATAATATGTTGTTATATATATTCATATATTTTTGAAATGGGTTTATTTACGATTCTATAATCTTTTGAAGTGGGTATATATATATATATATATATATATATATATATATATATATATATATATATATATATATTTACATAAGATTTTATGTGTGATCAAAATTGATTTTTATATGTTATACAAATGAAGTTCTTCAATTTTTATATATATCTGTTAGGTTTCAAATATATATATGATGTTTATTTTAAAGAGCATGTATATAAACATACAAGTCGCTGATATTTTTGAAGTAGTTACATATAATATACATATTAAAGATATAATATAAAATAGTATTTCAAAAGTCTATTGTGTACAGTTTATACCATGGCCTTATTTAATTTTTATAGTATTAGTGCCGACGTGTTATAAGTATCGGCGTGATTATTTATGTATTATATATATATATTTATATTTAGTGTTTGTATATCTAGATTGTAGTTTATATATATATATATTAGTGTTTGTATATCCAGATTGTAGTTTATATATATAGCTGATGGTCTGCATAGTTATACGGCTTGCATAGTTGTTAATCTAACTTTATATATATATATATATATATATATATATATATATATGGTTACGTTGGTACACATATATACAATATGTTTTGGTTAATATTTTGAAAGGGATTTTATAGTTTAAAATGTATATAGATAATATGTTTGATATTTTTTGAAACATTTTGTAAACTATGGACTTTTATGAATATTGATTTCAAGGGAATACAATATGAAGATTTATTTTAAATATATGCTTATTTTAAGACAATGGTTTTGAAATACATATATCATTAAATTTAAAAGTGTGTTTGAATATAAAATATGATTTATATATGTACATAGTCATATATATCTGTGTTCACTTATACCATTGATCTTCATCAATCCAGTTTGATTCGATTTTATCAATTCCAAGCTGTCAACTTTGTCGTCGAATTCGTGCTAATCTTACCTTGCTTTAGATTTGTGCTTGGATCCGTGACTCATCTCGTTCTCGTTCATATCTAGCATTGAAAGGTGAGAAATCACTCACGATTAACGTTCTTATATCTATTAAATTTGATTTCTATTGAAACGACATTTGAAATATGCTGCTGTTAGTTATTTACGTTGTTATATATATGCCATTATCTGCATCTGTTCACCTGTGACATATGATACCATTATCTGTTATTTATATTGACGAATATACATGTTATATTATTATCATATCTGTTATCACTCAGCAAGTTCACCGTTATTATAGAATTCCTTATGGGTTGAAATGATACACACCCGAATGATCTGTAGAATAGAAGAAAATCAATATGGTTTGAAATGATAAACCCAAGCGATTTTCATTGAATTGAATTTGGGATTGCGGGCTGAAATGGTATATACTCGTATATATTTAAATTACGGATTGAAATGATAAATATCCGTGTCACTTGACCATATGATAGAAAATTTTATACAGACACCATTGGTCTATACATAAATATTTTGAAAATGATTTCTATGGTTTTGGAAAGAAATATATGGTTTAATAAATATTGATTTAAGATATTATATACATATTTTATAAATTTTAAATTCTTGATTTTAAAATTATATGTTTTGAATTTTTTTAAAATTATATGTTAGTTTTTAAATTAATTTTTTTAAGAATTTACTTATAATTTTACTATTATAAAATATGTATAAATTAGTTTTATTATAAAATAAGTCTGATAATAAGATTTAATTTAATTAAGTGGATTTAATTAAGACATAACATGCTTAAGTATTTATTTAAAATTATATTTTAAAATAGATTTTTATAACGATTTTATAAGTTACGGTTGGGAAGATAAATTTGAATTTATTTGAAATTGTATTTAATTAAGAATCTCAATTTGAAACTTATTAAATTTGAGATTTTTTAGGTATATATATTTTATAACTTGATTTTGGTTTAAGGTGGTTAATGAATATTTCAAGTTTAAATAAATTGAAGGAAATATTTAGTTTTTTTGTAATTTGGGGTATTATTCAAATGATATTGGATTTATTAAGTGAATATTTCAAAACTAAATAATAATGAAGTTAAATTAAGAGATATATGAAATTATCAAATTTAGTTTTGAAAATATGGATTATTTAAATCTTTGAAAATATATTGAAATTGAAATGTTTTATTTTTTATGGTTCAAATCTGTATTTGAAATCGATATAATTTGAAATGGTTTATTGAGAAATTGAATTGAGTTAAAATTGATGAATTGAGATTGAATTAAATTTGAATTTTGGAATTCGAGTTGATTTGAATCGATTTGTGAAATTTGAGGAAGCAATTTTATTATATAAAGTATTTTTAAATTATATTTAAACTATTTATATATTTTACTTATAAATCATTTTTAATATAAACTATTTTTAATATAAAGTATTTTTAATATATTAATTATTTTAATATAAACTATTTTAACTTATAACTATTTTTATATAAATTATTTTATTTATAAACTATTTTATTATACATATTATTATTAATATCTAAACTGTTTAAGTGATGGAAGTTATGGTTTCAAAGTTATGAATTTAAAAGTATTATGTTATCAAGTGTTATGATTCCAAAGTATTATGATCTCCAAATTATAACGTTTCCGAAGTATTATGATTTCCAAGTGTTATGATTTCTTAAATGTTACAGTTTTAAAAGTGTTATAGTTTCGAAAGAGCTACGATTTTGGAAAGAGCTATGATTATGGAAATAGATATATTTGAAGTGATAATGATATCATATTGATATGGTTTTGAAATGGATATGATATTTTGGGTTTGAAGTATGATATTTTGAAATGACGACGGTGTTATAATAACGATTGGTTATTAAAGAGACCAGGATCGCATATTGTCATACTCTCTGCCAATGCCGAAAACCACTTTAACAACCGTGTACGTGGTGGAGATACCAAAATGAAGTAGGATGGTGGCGATGATCCTATACGAGGTATATACGTGGACCCGACTCCCATGAGTTGGCCTAAGATGGCTAAAACAAGAGAAATTGACGGTCCAAGTGAGGTAGCTCCTCCGATCGGACACACTTCTTCGATTGCCATTCTACTACTTTGTGATTGATTTGGTGCGCACCTTTGATTTGGGAGCGTGGCTCGATGTGGGCGGTAGATGTAACTATGCGTTACCACCATCCCGGAAGTGTAATTGGTATATCTACCCTAGCATTGTCTAGTTGTGTCGTGTGACCTACCTTATCGAGACCACTACGAGTTTGTTTTGTACCATACCTATGGAGTGCCTTCTGACGACGTCCAGTACGAGCGAGATTACATTACTACATAGACTATGAGAATATATAAAACGCGTTAAGGGGGATACGGCTAATGCCTTAACGCTATTTTATTAGTTTACTTTATAATAAACATTATTATAGTAGCGTATATTACTACATAATAGACAGTTCCACGGATCCTTAGAGGATGGTTATCCCAAACATCCTTTAAGTTACTTGTATTTCAGTTGATATTTCACTTGAGGTGGATTTATCGATGTAAGAATGTTAATTCTGAATCGAGTGTTTTGTGTTTTGCTTTACGCTCGAGTCAGACTGAGTGTCACAGCATTCGAGACTCACCTTTCGAGTTTGGAGCTTTGCTTAGAGATCCAACTACCAATTCAGCTTTCAGCTATTCAGTGATCCAATGATGTATTCAGATTTTTTTTATTTGACTATTGTATTGAGACTTCTGTGTATTCGTGACTTCTATCATATCTTGTTTTAACTCTAATATATATATATATATATATATATATGGTAGCTTCATGAACTACTATTCTTGTATTTTTGCTACTTATTGTTATATTACTCTGTGTTTGTGATTCTTCGATTTATTTATTTACCGTATATGCTGAGTTTTGCGAAATATAAATTAACAATATGATATTTTGAGCAATTCAAGTCCAACATGTGCGGACGCGAATGTCATGAAATATCGGGCTGATACATTGACATTATATCTATTATTTCAACTCAGGTTCTTATTTTAGATCAAAGTTGTTGTGGAGAATGGTACTGGAAGCGTTGCTATATTAGTGTACTTAACAGGCTAGACTCTATTATTTCTTAATGATTATACTAAAGATCTGGGTTATATTACTAAAATGAATATATGAATCACTATTTTATATAAATTATGAACATTATAATTAAAATATATTTATTTTGGTATTTATGTTGTTTAATTTGTATTTTACTTCCAATTTGATTTTAAACGATTACAATATTACATGAAATAATTGTTTGTTATGATATATTTATATATATGTATGTGTATCAATATCATCGCCTATCAGAGTATTTTGGGGATTTGTGAGTTTATTATTATCGATTATCACTAACAGTTGAAGCAACATAGGGGGTATTTTGCATCGGTTGTTAATAACAGCCGATGCAAAAGAGGAGACTTTTTAAAGCTAACGATCCCCGTCCGTATCGGTTGTTACTAATAACCGAGAAAAATACTAGTCTTTTGCATAGGTTGTTACTAACAACTGATGCAAAAAACCAATTTCTACTTCAGTTGTACAATCAATGCGCCGAGTTTAGGCCTATTACATTATCTGCATTTGCATCGATTGTTGAGTCGAAGCACTAGGAGGTAAACAACAAATGCAAATGACATGTTTTATAGTAATGTTTGCAAAAATGAAAAATTACATCACATATCCTTAAGCTAAATTACATAATTACCCTTTGTTATCCTTACGTGCTAAGCTACCTCCATGTGACAAAGTACAAGAAACCATGTGCACATCCTTTTCATATACTAATGCACTAAAATAAGAAGAAAATGTCCACTCTACTTTATTTAAGAAGTAAAAGTTACATCTCTTAATTAATTACTTCTTTAATTATGATTAATTTTACTAATCCTTTTTACTTTATTAATTCAGTTATTATATGCATAAGTGTATGTTATAAAATTATACATATGTGTGTAACAACATTGTGACAACTTTCGTTCGACAAAAAGTCAAAAATCCAAAAAACGATTTTCGGTTACATTTTGTTTTTCATCGAACGCCTTATTTTTGTAAACAAACTTCCAAAATAAGTTTACCATCACTATTTATTAATTAAAAAGGGCTTTGACCATTAAAAACCATTAGTTGAATGTTTATAATTTCTCAAATATTCACACATCAAAGAGGCAAAATTCCGAATCGTTACATTAGCCTTCCTGCTTTCTCATAGATCCTATTGCAGACTCCTGCAACTTATTTTTCCAAGCTCGAACCACTTGCATCCTATCAACTACAACCGTCGCCGCCTTATTTCAACTGCCATCATCGTCGAAACTTCGTTTCTGCAGCCAAAGCCTTCTTGAGACAGTTCGACCTTGACCCCTTTCAAGTTTAGATCTCACTTTGTCCTATATGTCGGTTGATGGAGTTTTAGGCCATAGTGGCATTCAAGGCTACGGGATCGGTGATGGCTAACGGTTGCCTGTGACTTGAGAGTGATTGGCTTAATTCCTGATTGGCTTTCTTCTAAGTGTTAGGGGTGGCGAAACTTAGGTGTAACAACCCGCACTCCAGTGTGCCCGAATTTTCGCTAAATTAAAAACCCATATCCAACAAAGTATGGATCGTTGGTTGGTATCCTACATGTAAAATAAATGAACACAAATTAGAGCACTAACGATATAACTCACAATGGAATAATAAAATATAATAATTCATATAGTCACTGATCAAGATTGATAGTTTAAATGTCTAGTGTCCCCGTCAGTGTAGAGCATGCCAAAGGAAAGTGTTCGTCTAAGTTATCCTGTAGGTTATAATGAGGAGGGGGGTTTCAGAACAATTTTCTGGTGACTAGTAAATTATCCATTTTATACATAACACTAGTTTATGTTGTTTGTCTTTTATCACATGTTATGTCTTTTATTTTTAATTAGTCGTCTTAACTCCACTACGCGCATAATATGTCACATCTACCCATAATAAAATAGAGCTACATATAAATATATAAGTATCATGGTCCTCATTGGACCAAAATACTATCCTCGCTGGTATTCCTAAATCAACACCACGTAAGGATCTATCACCCTCGCTGTATCACATTCTCATCGCCGCACATACCTAGGAACTCCCATAGTGCCTAATAACGACATTTGAATAATTTAGCCATACTCTAACTTGCATTTTGAGGATTTTCAACTTGTCGGTTTTCTGATTTGTAGACGTAGCTTTATGAATTATAAGTATGATGGACTCAACACCATCTGCCGTGGACTCGATTCCATAGACTACCCATGCATTTGAAAGACTTCTCTAAAAGGTTAGCTAGCCTTGCCTCTTAACAAAAAACAAATTAGCAAACAAACGTGTGGTGATGCATAACCTAATGTGTACCATATCTGTTAGTCCGTGAGATGATGGTTTTGATGACAACAACCTTAGAATAGATTATAAATATAAATACTGACACTATAAGTTTAGATATATATGTATATGCAGGATTTAAACATGCAGGTACCAAGAATGAAGACTGTACAGTATAGAGATTCAAGATATCGAGATAGAAGACTCATGAGTATCAAGATTATCAAGAGTTCAAGATTTCAAGCATAAGTATTTTTATTAGGAATTTTTGTTAAAACTCGTAGAAAAGCACTGGCATCTTAAAATCCAATTTATTCATGGAATGGAATCCACTTCGAGCCTGTTAAAGGGATGGAACCCTAAGTAGGATGGAACCTACGAAAATCTAGTGGAACATTGTTTTGTATCCACTAATTTTAATTCAGATGATTTTACAAAATTATATTGTTTTCAAAATGATTTCAAAATTTTCCTTTTAAAAACATCAAAACTCTTTATCCTGATTTTAAATAATTTTAGCCTCAAAATTATCTTTAATTTCAAAGTCAAATTACTCCTGATTTTAAACTATCTTTTTAAATTATATATTTAACTTTTATACTTAGATTTAAATATAAAATTATAGTTAAAATCTATATATATTATTCTCTATATTTACTTATGAATTTTAACTATAGTCAAGTATGTTTGTAGAGTTTAAAATAGTTTTAATATAAGATAAAAGTTATTTTCAAAGAAAATCAAATCACCAAAAATTGCTTTGGGATGTCGACATGCCTATGGTAACCATGTCGACATGGTGTCAGTTGAGTTTAAAATTTAAATTTCAAAAGAAGTGTCTATTCGCCATAACTCTTCATGAATGGACATGGCTGTTGTTCTTCTATAAATAGGGGTTAGTTTCAACGAATTTTATATCAGATTTTTTGGTTTTTCACTCCTCTTCTTCTTCAACATTTCTTAATACATATTCTTACCATTACTCTGCCGAAATCAACATTGAATCAAACTCGATTACTTTTAGTTTGATTCTCTATCACTATATCTACAAGGTTCTCAGTGCTATTCAGAGTTATAGACTTCTTTGTAATCTGTTAAGCGAGAAAAGGTGTGATTGTAGCCTTGGAAATCAATCAAGAGAGAAAAGGTGTGATTGTAGCTTAGGTAAATCAATTGGGTAAACTTGTGGCTCAGAAATCAAGTATCTCTACCCAGAGGATAGAAGTTCTGAAGGGTGTACCTCGTAGCCTTGAAACCGAGGGTGTAATTGTACAATTGCTTTTGAAAGAAAATCCATACTTGTGTTGCGGGACTGGATGTAGGGTAACTCCGAACCAGTATAAAATCCGGTGTGTTCTTTCCTTTACTGCTTTTATTTTATTTCTGCATCTGTGTTTGTTTCTGTGATCCTATCTGTGTCTGTATATTGCATACATCGGTGTCTAAATTAACATAAACTCAAAAAGATTTAGTAATTCTTTATTAACACTATTCACCCTCCCTCTAGTGTTAATCCTAGCCCTAAGATCCGTAATCCGCATTTCTCACAATATCTAATCGGGAGTGTAGCCCATTAGGTGTAACCCCCATATTTTACATTGGCCACTAAGGATTAAGGATGTTCTTAATCATTGTGTAATCCCTACTCCTTAATTTGGTACCACCACATACTGCTATAGCACCGTTCTTTGCTCACCATCCGATTTAGATTGACTATTGCAATCAATACAATACATCCTTTTCCTATTTTTGAAGCAGTGTCCACTTTCTATTGGGGCATTCCTTTATTTATACGCAAGCATATACTCTCCATGGGTCTTGTGGTTCAATAGTCTCATATCAGTATATTGTATACATAACTATTGGTAGCCGCTTATGGTGGGTAGATTTCTAATATGTAACAAAACTTACTTTGCATTCCAACCTATTCTAATGACCGTGTCATTCTTATGTATTTAAGTTATTTATTAACTTTAATAATTCACACTCATCATAGACACATACTTGAGGATACGTGTGTGTGTGTTTGTGTGTGCGTATTCATACATATTTGCTTATTTGTTATAAATCCAATATTCAACTATTAATAATATTCTTTTACCTTTTCTATCATTTCTATTCAATAAATCTTCCATAACCTAATTTTGATTTATTCTTGTCGTTTACTATCATCTGTTAACCATTTACAATTTATTGACTTAAGTGTCATTTGTTATTTCCTTTTCATTTAACATTATTGGATGAAATCTCCTGTTTCCCTTTTAACTAATATCTCCTTTTAATTTCCTATTTTAGACTTATTACTTCCCTATTCATTTAATGGCATCTTCTTTCTTTACCATTTGTTTTCTACACCATTTTGAATTACATATTTTAGGTTTCCCTTTTCAATTGTTGTTATTATTCCTACTTGCATTACTTTAGTTATACTTAAAAGATTTTTGTGTCTTAATAGATTGGAATTACTTCTTCCCCAAAGGAAATTGTTGACACTATAATTCTCAATAAATTTAGTAAAAGAGTTGTGTGTGAAATAACAAGGAATTATCTTTTATTTTTCTATTGGAAAAGACGGCACAAAACACGGTAGTCTCTTATTTTGTACATATCGTCCTTTTTGTTTACATTCCTTGATATTTCAACCAATACACTTTTATTTGTAATTTTAGAAAATTTAATGAAATTCATATTGTTACACAATTCATTCAAATGTATTAAAATATTGTCTAATCCCAATTTAATTTATAATCAATTCTAATTTATATTCAACAATCTATACAAACTGACCAAATTTGGAACCCTAATATGATTTCATTAACACATTATTTATAAATCTATGGATTATTTATATCCGTAGCTTTCAAATCCAAATGTATAAAATATCTACCAAGTTTAGGATTTCCCACAGAATATGCATATTTTCCATGATCATTACACGTATACAGTTAGATATCCCATTCGTGATTTATATCAATTCCTTATGCATATAAAATTTAATATCCAAATCGTGATTTATAACTAGGTATAAATGAAATAGATCTACAATGATATAAATCCAATACTATTACAAAATATGTTATTTCCCACTCATCTTGCTTTAGCTTTCCAATTCTCCAGATCTTGGTCCATTCCCTTTTCATTTGACTCCCTCTTACTTTAAATTCGAAATATAACAGGGTATACACCTTAGAATTACAGATCTAAGAAAAGGATTAAATTTAATTTAGGTTTGAGTCTAAGATTCATGATTTACCTTTGTTTTTATGTTCAGAATCAATCATATTCTTCTCTTCACTTATTCTCTGCTTTTCTCTACTTATATACATATATACATATATATATATGTCATATTTTTATTGTTTTTAGAATTCTAGAATTTGTGTATAAAAGAGAATGGCAAAGCTCCCTCTATGACCCAGAAAATGTGAGAAGAGAAGTGAGAAACAAGGCCTATATTTATAGGCTCTAGAATCAATCCTATCCGTTAACACAAGATTTATTAAATCTTGACCGTTCAGTCAATGTTCTCTGTCAATTTTACCCTAGCTACGGTTGATTGCTCATGACCTAGGGTCGACCTCTATGAGTCAACTTTGGTGCATCTTGGGTCGACCATGCCATTTGTATTTTATGAATTTATCTGAATGCTTTAATTTGTTTATTATTATTCCTCCTTTTGACAATTTCCTTCTTCTTTTAGATGAGATAATTCATTTCCACTTTATATATATTTTCTCTGATTTGATTTAAAGTTAACTTTTATTAATGTTAGTTTTCCATTAACTTTACTAATTAGCAATAATTAACTTTTATTACTATAATTATGTATATAATTATTTTCAATTCAAAAACTTCAAATGTTAATTACTTTTTCATTTAAACTCCGATCGAAAAACTTTATGTATGAAAATTGATTAGAAAATTGCTACGAACCCAATGGTGTAGGTTTCGTAGCCAAATTCCGATGTTTGTAAAAATTTATTCTTTGACATCACTAATTATTAATTAAATAATTAATTTTCTTTTTAATTAATTATCGTAAAATTACGGGGCGTTACATTCTCCCCACCTAAAATAATTTTGTTCTCGAAATTCCTCAAGGACTGAAGAATGTAACATAATGTATGACTATTCCAAACAAACCAATTAATTAGTGTGCAACCAAGTTTGCAACCAATCGTGTACAAGTACCTGATTTATCACAACATATACGGTAGGCATACTGAGCAATTATATATTAGCGTCCTTTATATGAATGCATCTTTTTAACAAAGTTCTGAACATATGATGCAACCAACCTAAATATACTGGTAGTTCTATATGCACGCAACTATTGAAAATCGAAATCTTGTTTTTACATCCAAATTTTCCTAAACTTCTACGAATAAAAGCATAGTTCAACTAGTTTTTCATCCAATTTCTACTTTCCAAAATCCTAGCACACCATTATTAACATCTAGGTTTGAAAATCAAATTTTCTAAACCTATTTTTTTATGCTGGGAAAAGGGTTTAGATGGAAAATTCCATATTTTCATCTTTTTCTCTTGGATACCCAACTTCCCACTATACCTTGGAATCTTTTCTTTTGCCCCTAATTCTTGTCTAACTTTTCCAAGTACTGTCCACATATGTAAAATTTCATTTTAAAATTTTAAAATTCTAACAGAATCGTTATAAAACTAGTTTAAGTTCACCTACTGACAAGGTATGGAGAAAGGATTCCATGGCTATAACAACTTTCTCCCTATTTCTTACCGTATTTTATTCCCCTTTGTCAAGTATGTGGTATTTCGAAATTTGAAAATTCCTTCATTTTTTGCTTAAAAACCTTCTTATATTGCTTTTTGAAATATCGGTAAAATTTTAGACTTCCAAAAATTTTTGTCGCAAAATTTTCAAAAATTTTAACAAAAATATTTTACTTTCACAAACCAAGAATTTTGAATAAAAATTTCAAAAATATACACATATATATTTCCTTCAAAATAATTTATGCCACACTTCATGAAATTGGGTTTTAGTCAATAGTCTAACGTCCATAGTGGATTTCACCTATTTAGTGGTAAATTTTAAATTCCAAAACTTTTCTTTTATTCATAATAGCAACGAACATACAAGCTCATTTGTAAATTTTTAGATTTCGAGATACAAGGACATTGACTATGGCTTTGCAATAACTTTTCCCCTATCCTTTGCTTGCCAAAATTAATGTCCCAAAATTTTCTATGTTTTGGGATTTAAATCTTATTTCTTTTACTTTAGTAGCTAAGTATATAAATATCTTTAATTTATTGTTTGCTTTCAGCCCTTTACTAATTTCTTTTCTTTTGCATTAGTTAAGTGTCTTTCTTCAAATTTCCTTATTTTATTGTTTTCTCAATAATATCATAGTCTATAAAAAAAACATATAAAAAGCAACATTTTCATAGATATCATATGCTCTTTAATATAATAGAAACAACTAATTCTTATAACTCAACTAAAAGAAAAACAGCTGCTGGAAGGAAATACAACTACTACTTCCTATTTTCCTAAAGTGCCATCATTCTTCAACCGATATATCTTATCTTTTCTATATGGCTTCGAATAAATAAGGTCCATCCATTACTTCCGTTACCACACCCAATTGTGGAATAAATTGTACATCCTCCAACATTGCAGTGGGTGAGAAATACAAACAATGCACCTTTTGAATAATTCACTAGCAGCTGGCTTAGCGAAATAACTTTTCCACCCCTCATTTTTCCTTCCTTAACTTTGAGCCTACCAATATCCTCTATATGTGTTTTCCATTTCATAACCCTTTGTTACCTTCTTCTTTTAATCCAAATCCATTGGTCTGAATATCTTAGTATTTACTTCCTTTATTTGGTTTTTCATACGATCATATCCTAGAACTCATAGAAATGTACTTTAATACCATTTATCATTCCTTTGCAAATTCTTCTTATGGCTTGAACACAAATCTAACAAAATATTCCTAGGCTCTCACCAATATTCTATACATTCTAAGGGGATTCCTTATTGCTAGTTTATGAGTAGGTATCGCTATCTTCTTCATAGCCTTATATTTTACCCTGTCTTATCTAGGTAGTCATTCCTCTCTACTCCATATTTAAAAATTTGGTAAGATCTTCTCCCATTTTTTTCATAAATTAAAAACTTTAAAATTTTGAAACTCTTAATCCTGAAACCTATCTTTTAAGTGCAACTTAGAAACCTTTTATTAAATTCAAAAATACAGTGTCTTCACTTTTAAAATGTAATTTCAATTTTTTAAATTTAGCTTATTCATTAAGTCCAAAAATGTTCGCAAAATTAATTTTAAAAAGTTTCTTTCCTTTTTCTTCAAACCACTTTTTCTTTTAAAGACCTTTTGTAATGACTCGCCATTCTATCACTTTAATAAATTGTATTTATTTTTAAATTTATACAAATGAAAGGATAATGTTGTTCCAAGTGATAATAAGTAATAATAATCTTATTTTGAATAAATATTTAAATAAATATTTTCCTAGAAATTTATATTGATAAGATAGCATTGAATTTAAATAATTGATTTATTTAATTTAAATTGAGATTTATTGATTTAATAATCATTTTAATTATCCAAAAATATATTTTAAATAAGGATAATTTATTTTGAATAGCTATAAAGTGATAATAAATCATTTATAATAGTTTTAAAATAGATATAATTGATTTGAAAATATAAGAAAAAAATCGAAATCGCTTTTTGGTATAATCGTAAATATCATAAATAATTTTTAATATTAATTTATATGGTTTTATAATTCTAATGAGATCATTTTAATTATTTTAAAATAATAATAAATTTATTTCTGAATTTTGTTTACAAATGTATGTACGTTAAAGTATAAGTGAAAATGTGATAGGGAATCGGTTCTCCGATTGGCAACGGTTTATCGAACGAAAGTTGTTTGGAATCAATGCAACGTTGTTTATATATCATGTACACATACATAACATACAAATGGAACCACTAACATGCACATGAACATATGTATACATACATATATACTTATACACTTAAAAATCCATACATAGTATAAAATATATAAGACATTTTAAGCAAGCTTCCTCCTTAAGCTTACATAAGTCAACATATGCATACCTTAAAGCGATGGAATGGCGGACATATGGGAGAGAGGAGTTTTTCCATGCCTATGGGAAGGGGAGATGTTGGAGAAGTCTTGAAATGGTGATGCAAAAGGTGGTGTGTGCATATCTTCTTTTACACTCCTCTTTTTCCTATAAATACCCTACCCTCTTCTCTTTATTTTCATTCCTTTTCTTCTTCATATTTTATAAGCTTTGTCTTCAACTTTAATGGATTCTATCCTAAAAGAAATAATGTCAAAATATATTTCAAAAGAAATTTAATTTTAATACATACATACATACATACATATATACACACATACACTTAAGCACCTCAAAACAATTCCAAAACTCCAATCTTCCTCTCTACAATCCACAACCACCTCCACGAAAGCCAAAGGCCGAGACTTCCACCTACCAACCCTAGGTTGTGAGCTCCTCTAACCATCTCCAAGCATGGTTAAGTCATCTACGAGCTTAAGTCCAGAGCATCATGAACTTTAAAATCCAAATAGCGGAGCTATAGCCAAGTTTTAATTAGTCATTTAAAACCGAGGTTAGAACTCCTAAACTATTATATTTTGGATGATGATATGATGTTTGAAATGGATGTCTAATATCCTTTAATCATTAAGTTTGTTTGTTTAAATATGAATGTTGAAAATATATGCAAGTCATGGAAATACACGTCGATAAGCACAAAGGAAATCACTTTCTTTGAATTGATGAAATGGTGTGTATGAAACGTTAAACCTCTTTAAAAATGGTTTAAAACGAGTTTGAAATGTTTTATAAACATTCAAAAGTTTTTGGTGAAGTTTGAATGAGAATTGAAAATTTAGTCAAAAATAGGCGCATCGCGTAACGGTAGTTTGCGATTTCGCGCCATAAAAGTCAAACAAGTGTAAAAGATGGAATATAGCTCGGAATTCTTCGAGATAAGAATATTCCAAACTATTATACCCATAGTTTTCCAATGAAGAAATAAGATAAAGATTTCTACAATAGATTTTGAAATATGAGTAAAACAAGTTTTTGAAAAATAGCGGTTTTGCGGTTTGGAATCCAAAACTGGATTTCTTTGGAAATGTTATTTTAAAATTGTTTATAAATGTGGAAGAAATCTTATAAATATTTTAAAAAGTTATAAATGTGAACTTAGTAATAAAAATGAACTTTCAAATAATAAAAAGTCGTTTTGATCAATATAGCTTGAAAGAGCACTTTCCTCAGCACTTTTCCACGGCATTTTCTATAACTTTTGAAATATAGCTTTAAACTTAACAATTCTTTTCCAAATCTTTTATAAACGTTTTCAAATGAATAGTTAAGTGTTTTAATAATGATTTTGAAATTTTTTAGTAATTTAAAAATAATTTAAATAAATGTTTAAGAAAAGCTATTACAAATTTAGTGATTTAATCATAGCTCTAAAAGCCGACAAGTAGGCTGAATTTTTCTATTCATGAGATCCTGATGTGAGATGCTTAAACTAAGGATTTATTCAGAAGCAATAGTGCCCTGGCTTCCCTATCCTCTTCCTTGGGCAAAGGGTAGATAAGGTCGAAATGTCCAAAATGAGTAAGCATAAAAGGATTTAAACTTTCCAAATTTAAATTAAATGTAACTTTGATTGTACATAGATAGTCTTATTATACTTAGTGTTACAGCCCGAAGATGGAACTCGTACTATTCATGGAATTTAAAAGGCGATTTCACCATTATTTCTCCCATTATATTTGTTGAACACGGGAATTGATATTGAGTAGAATTAGGTGACTTCTATAGATTCTGCTCATTCAATATTTACTGATTTTGGATTAGCATCCTAGATAACATGATTTTAACTCAATCAAAATTATGAGTTTTGAATTAAGAAATCATTGTTAAGACTTAAATGAAATAATTTGGAAATGTTTTCCTAAGTGGAAAAAAGATTTCAAATTATTCCAAGTTTAAAAAGGATTTTAATTAATAAAAGGATTTGATAAAAGAGCTTTAACGATTCCGTATATACTAGAAAGAATGTTTTAGAAATATATATCTCCAAAAGAGATTTTGATAAAAAGAACTAAATCAATTAAAGAATGATTCTCTATTCACAGAACCTCTTTTTATCGATGACTAGTCGGAGAAACTGGGGTTGAATTTGAGTAATTCTTACCCGATAATCACTTCGAACCAATTTATGCATTCGAAAATAAAGATTCGATAAAGAGAATGAAGGATGAAGACCTAGGATTTGTGGGGTGAAAGGACTTCTTGTTGATAATTTTGGTTAGCTCTCAAATACTAAAGTAGCTGTGGTCCCTTCATTTCTGAAACTCTTTGGGTTACAAGAACTTTTGGCTACTAATCCTAGGGTTAGTTCCCAATAGGATGTGGTAGGAGAGTGCCTTCGGTTTCGTTCAGTTCCAGAACGAACTTGTATGGATGGATGTTTGACACTGCATTCTTGAGATTTCATCATTGACTTTTACAACCATACATCTATCTGGTGGCGAAGAAGGCAACTTCTCTTAGCTTAACACCCTTCTCCAAGACGTATAAGGTTGAGGGTTGTATGTTTGTGGAAGTCAATAGTGATCGATGGAATGGCGATGTGGCATTCAAAGATGGTGTGCAAAGTAAAAGGTAATCGTTACCTCAGGTCTCACACCCGAAAATGGACGAAATAGGGCAGATGTAGCAAGGATATATGGTTTGCAACCATTAGAATATGATCATCCCTTTCTAGATATAATTCTACCCGCTATGACGTTTGAGTTCAAATTATTATGGATGTATGACGTGAGGGCCCTAGGATAGGTCAGTAACGACCAAGTTGATGACATATTCGGTACTATCTAGTGATAAAGTAGGCCGGTCTTGAGTTGGTAGAGGGCAGATGTTCTGTGTCTCGGTACATTCTTCTAGAGATGTACTGCCGGAAGGTAGTCCCTTCACCTGGTCATTTGTATGGAAATCCATTCACCAATAAGAGAGCCTAGTAGTTGGAATTTAGTAATGATAACAACTTCGGCTAAGATTGATAAGTTTACTTGCAGGTGTTTTCAAAGATATGTCATTAAAAATAATATCAAGTATTTTTACATAATAATGTTTTGGTTATCATAAGGGAAAAACCCGTTCCATGTTTATATGCGACGTGGTCTTATGAGACACTTTTTTGTTTTTAAAACACATATTTGTTAGTTCTCACACCAGTCCTATGACTGACCTGGAGTTTATTTTCCTTTTCCTTAAACTCTAGGTGTCCTAATTTTCCTAGGCAGCCTTGTAGTCAAGTTTAGTTTAGAAAAAAATTGGATGGAGCTCGAAGCATGGAGTCATAAGATTTTTCTTAAGATTTTGGTCTATTTCCACCACACTCTTGTACAATAGTATTCCACATTTGTAAGGACAGGAATTCATAACTGTCCATGTTTTTTACTTTGATATATGTATTTTAATTTTTGATATAAAATTTGTTGAAATAACACATGTGGGATACTGTTCTGTCTTTATTTTTCTTTCTTACCCTTGAGAATCCACTTCTCCGACACTTGAGTTTGCGGCACGTGAATAGTGAGGATGTATTAGTGTCGATTTTCGAGAGTCGAAGAAACGGGTCCTCACATCGTGGTATCAGAGCTTAGGTTGAACGAATACCTAAGCCTGATAATGGTAAAAGGCTCACCAGAGATAGGGTTAATAATGCCCTAGGATGAGTAACTCATCGGAGATAGGGTTAGTAGCACCCTGGAATGAGTTTGAGTATATATGAAAGCGTATTTATTAATATTACAATATGAAATCATCTTACCTAAAAATAAATATATTTTTGAAAAAAGAATATTTTTGTAAAATTTTCAAAGAGAACATTTTGTAAAAATAATCTTAAAAGCCATCTTTAGAAATAAATCTTGAAACATTTTTGGAGCACTGACCAAACCTCTCTACCTAAGAATACGCTAGCAATTACCTATTACTTATGTCTAAAAGAATATTTTTCAGGTAATGTAGTTATTTGATTGAGGAAGATAATACTGAATTATTATCGTTGATTGATGGGTTGTTTAATTTAAAAGTTTAGTTACGGACACCTCATGAGTTTAATTTCACAACTTGACGATGAGATATTCAATAAATAATAAATGTTTAATAAAAATATTTATTTAAGATAAATAAATCTTATGAATATGATTTATATAAGAGATTTTATAAACTGGATTTTTAAAACATGCTTTATAAAGGAATTTTAGAGAATTTAAAATTCAGTTTTTTAAATGGAATTTCAAATGATTTTTGAAAGGAATAGTAATAGTATTATTTTAAAAAAGATATTTTGAAAACGAAAAATAATCCTATATTAATTAATTAGGGTGGCTCGAAAATAACTAAAAACGAGCAGAAGATATGTTCCGATGGTAAACGCGTCTCTCAAGTATTCCCCTTCTTATATAGGAAATATGCGATACTATTGGTAGTACCCAGTTCCTTGGTATCATTTTTGAGTTACTCGATCAATATAATTTTCTAAAGTAAAAAGATTAATGTGAATCATTAATTGACGATTGTCGATTTTTATCAAAGTGCATTATCTTAATTGAAAAGCATGGGTATGCTTTGATCTTTAAAAGAAATAATTGAAGTTACTAATGAATGGTTTTGGGTTTGTAGTAAATAATGTTTTAGCAACATTTGTTTTTAAACCCTTAAATGACACTTTGGAAGAAATCTTATGGGTATATTTAGGTCTTTAATAATGGATTTTAAAGGTAATAACAAGTATTAGAGTCTTTTATAAAAAGACGAAAAATATTATAATTAGCATGTTATAAAGAGAGAAGTTCATTATAACAATGTTTTGGTGGTAGTTGTTTTAATCTATTTGATTATATTATAAAGGTAATAAAAAAATTCTTAAGTAAATTATGAATGTACTTAAAACATTGGAATAAGTATATAAATACCTTTTAAGTATTAAAACTAGTAAAAGTAAAGAGAATATATATAAAGGAAATTTAATTAATAAAGGAGTGTTAATTGATAAAGAAAGTTTTAACTAATACAGAATATTTTCACGGTTGATATTAGCTAAAAGAAGTTTATGGTGATTTATCAATTTAATGTATTATTTTGAAAATAAAGCTTCTGTTAACCTAAAAAATGGATCAACGCCCTGGTTAGAGTTTGAAAGCACCAGCCTTGTTCTGATAGAGCAATATAAAAGAACACAGATATAGAAAAAGAATAGTAAAAGAAAGTAAGCAGAGAATTTTTATAGTGGTTTGGCTGTTAATGAAACCTATGTCCACTTTATAGTTTTACTAAAGATTGATTGTTGTTACACGAGATGTTTGATTATAAGGCTTTGATTATCTTTAGCTAGATTGGTTGGAATCCACTGGAGAATCGCAGTGAATTCCTTTGGAGATTATTGTGAGGGTGGTATAGAGTGAAGAATAATTCCAGCAAAGCTTCAGCCACCAGTCCAGAGAAGATCCCGTTTTTATTGTAGGTAGGTTGGTATTTATGGAGAGCGAAGGACTTCTAGGCCAAACGACTTCATCCACTGCTCGTAGGTAGGTAGGGAACGACCTAGGGGGTTGCCTCGCAAATCGAGGAAAAACCATGGGTCATTGGCGACCCATAGTCTATGGGTCGCTGGTGACCCATAGACTTGGCTTGTTTGCAAGCCAATGCCTTGGCCTCTTTTCATTGCATCCTTGCTAGTTCATTTGAAGATTTGAGGGATGGCATGAATCGCTGTTGATCCAAGCACTTAGAATTTTTTTGGAGTTTGGAATTGGAGATGATTCCATAGTCATTTTTCATAATTGCTCCGATAATATAACTTGGCTCTCGTTAATTCCTTGTCTTAACTTTTCCGGTTAAGTTCTGAACCATTCTGATAACATGAGGTTGTTTTGTTTCCTGTTGGTTCCTGCTGGGTTAAAAACTCGAAAAGCATTTGCTCGCCAAAGTGTGTCTTCATTGTAAACAAAGCTTGCTCTGGAAGTTATTGCTCTGAATATATATCCATCGGTTTCCAAGTGATTGCATTAGAGTTTACGAATACATGGCAGGTCGTGTTGTTAGTCATCTAGCTTTATTTCTGATTGCTATTGCTTGTCACAACGGATCAAATTTCTTCCCATAATTTCCCGGTATGCCTCGGAATGATGAATAAGTGTAGGAGATCGAGTTCAAGAAGAATAGGAGTGGCTCATTTTTTTAATTCCATGGCTCGCTAGCGATCCATGTGGGATGGGTCGCTAGCGACCGGACTGCTTGGGAAAATTTGCACTTTATAAAGGTGGGTCGCCAGTGATCCATGGTGGAGCGCATATGACTTATCTACTTAGTAAAAAAAATTTCTTTGCTATTTTGCTTGCCTATATACTTGACTTGAGCCGACCTTATTATCATTTGACCCGAGCTAGCAAACCTCTTCACACGATCTATCCTTTGAGCAACAAAATTTCAAGCGATTCAACTGCCTTTCCACGCCTTGATCCGTCAATCTCTGGTGACTCCTTCCATCGTGATTCCAGCTCAAAATTCCAAATCCTAGTTTAGAATTCTAGCTAGCTACCATCTTTGTTGCAACCAATCCATCTAACCCGCCACTGATCCATTCATAGTTCATTGAACTCAACCTTTAATCCCTCCCAAGTCTTAGAATTCAATCAAAGGTGGGTTCGCTTAATTAATTTGATAATTACCATGCTTGTGCAGTGACTTGATGACGAGTTTACATTTTCAATGTTGATTGCAAGAAGTTCGAGTTGATTGCGGTTTAATGGAGAAAGATAGTAAATCAAGTATCAGTTGTTTCCTAGAACGGCATTCGAGCTTTGGCCCAGTGCTTGACACATTTTTCTATCTTCGTCCATTAGACAAGAATTAATTTGTATCCAGCTTCGCAGCTTTTACTATACATCACATCACCAGTCGATCATGATTCTACCTATAATTTGGACTTATCCTGCTTGCTTGTTGCACGCTCGATGTTCCAATAGTGAGAACAATTTTCTGGTCGGTTCGGAAAACGGACCCGTTATCGATCATGGATTGAAAATGGGTAAGTGTATAGAAAGTAGAAAGAAAAGTAGAAAATGAAGTGACACGTGAAGTTCTTTTCTTCTTCTACTGCGAGCGAACTATCAACACGGGATAGGGCATTTGCGGTGTATCGAGCACCGAATTTGTCCCATATAGATAGCACACTTCACTTGCCCTAGTTCGCACTTGAAATCCAACGTGGCGATTACAAGTTAATGTTTCTTCAGAATTCAAGTGTGGCAGGGGAAGCTTTTACTTTAGGATAGATTTACTTGACCGTTTTCGGACGTGAGTTCTGTTATTTAGAAAAAAGCAGCCATCCACGCGTCGTAAGTCAATCGGGGAAGCCTTATGCTCTCAGTAGACGAATCGTCCACTTTGCAAGCTCAATATGGCCAGTTAGTTCCATTAGGCCAATTGTGGATCGTATGCCTTCCAACTTTAGGGTTTTTCTTAATCCGCCTGAAAGAGCTTCATCAGTTATTTTCGCCAAGGTCCTTCGTAACATCTATGCGCAACACATGATTCCTGAAGAGGATGTTCGTCTGCCAGAGAAGGATGAATTAGTTCATATGCCTCCCTAGGGGTGCACCGCTTGCCACCGATACATGTGTTTGAACAGAGTCGTGCCACCCTTCAACGACTTTCTATGTGAGATGCTCTCGTACTTGGGTATTGCCCCATTTCAGCTTCATCTGAATGGCTATACCATCCTGACTTGCTTGCATATTTTTTCATGCGGGCGTTTAACCGTGCTACAAGCTTTGATGAGTTGCGGTACTTTCTAGCTTTCAAGAGGAGAGATGATTGTCCCTCCTCGATTATAATCGAAGCCCAAAGAAACCAAAAAATCTTCCCGTGCTTGTAAAGTAACTTATCGCAATTCTAGACATAATATTTCTTTATCAGCTGCTCCAAGGGGTTCAATCATCGGTGGACAACATGGGGTAAGATTCTTTTTATTCATTGAGCTTTTGATGCATTACCATGGAGTTCCTAATCAACCACATTTCTCTTGCATTCATTCCAAGGCCGAACAGAGATGCGACACTCAATGAAGTTTGTGAGACATTAAAGGAAATTGACGCCAAGGAGAGAAGCGTCGAAGTATTACCGACTTATGAAAACTTGCGTCGCTATGGACTACTGGATCTGGGTAGATCTCCATTCAAGTTGAAATTCCCTCTCCTGTTCGATCAAGGGTTCATATGAGATCTATTTCCTCCTTCCACGATTCCGAAGAAGGCGCCTCTCAAGAGAGAGAAAGCCCATCCAGAGGATCCATCGACGAAGCCCGTGATGGGGAAGAGGCTGTTGCAACTGTATTAAGCGGCCTAGGTAGAATACTCCAATCTCGAAGGAAGTAGAAGACGAATTCAAAAAAGAGAAGGCAAGGCCATGGTGGATTCAAAAAAGGAAGAAGAAGAGTTTGAAAGTAGTAGTAATGGGTCCACTGCCAGTGGTTAATTATTGTCTGAATCCGACGATGGAGGTTAGGGTCTTGTGATGAAACTCCAAGTATAAGTCCCGTTCTTCCAAGCTCGCCTCTCCCTAGTATAAATGTTAAAGGAAAAGCTCTAGAGTCTGGAAGTCATCGAGACTTTCCAAGTAAAGACGTAGGAGCCAAGTACAAGGATTTCAGCGACGTTTATGTTGACTTTGATGAGCTCATGAAAGATGATTTTAAATTTTTTACGATGCCTCCCAGCTCGGGTGATGTTGCGCAAGGAGTTTGATTGGTTCCGCCCACAATAGCCAAAGTTAGTCTGATTCCACCTACAACGGCCGTCCGTCCCGGTTTGTAATGGCGTTTAAGGCTCGCCTTGGAAACACAATACACATCACGCTAGGATCACCTTCATTTTCATTCATTTCTCCATATTCATAGTGTATATCTTATATTTCTAAAACTTTTTATGTATGTTTTATGCCTGATTTGACGAGAGGACGAGGTTTCTATGACAAATTTGAAGATTTTACTGACCCATAATGGTACTCCAAGTGCACCTTCAGTCGTTATCAATCCCGAGAAACGGAGGAGGAATATAGGAGCAGGAAAGAACTTAAAGCTGAAAACCACCGTTAGAAAGAAAGGGACCGAAGCCGATCATATAAAGGCGAGTATGAGAAGAGGAGATCTCTTCAGAAGAGGGATGAGCTATCAAAAAAGTCAAAGTTTGAACACCGTTCTCATTCTTTAGAGCTTGCTGTTAACAATATTTCTTGTCAACACCCAAAGTAATGCTAAGAGAGATTGTAGTCTACTGCAAGAACAGTGAGTGAAATTCACTTGAGAATTACCTTTCAATTTGACTTTATTCGTTGATAATTCTTAGACCAGACCTTTATGTTAACCAAATTTATGGTCAACTCTCCAAAGAATCCAAGTAGAAGAAGCTATTGGAAAATGGTGGAAATTAGCATCTCAAAGAAGATTAGTAAATGTTCTGTTGGTAACTCAAAGTTACTCCAAATGATGAGATTAAGCTGATCTATACCAAAGGGTTGATAATCTGTAGAATCATCTATGTATCTCTTCTTGGGATTAGACTTTGAACCAAACCTTTCGACGTGGTAAAAAAGATCTTGGCACAAGATTAAAGAAACCTTTCGGCTTGGCTGAGATAATACGAAATGATCACTGATTTAGTTGAGCCTTTATAAGATTTCCCTCATAAATTATCTCCTTTTCGAAAGGTTAATCAAGTAGTTGTTTGGGATTCAAAGGACTATTAAGGTTGTCGAAATATGATAGGTTATGAACCTTGTCAAAAGGTTTTGTCCATAGCTTCTATGATACCGAAAGTTTTTATGAATGCCGATTCAAATAATCTTCCCTTGTAGCCGAAGGGTTTAGAGTGTAGGATAGAGATCCTCGAATGGTTGCAAAGATTATCTAAGAAGAAATATGGTCCTCTTCGGTGGCAATAACCTTTCGGAGAAACTACAGCAGGAAATTGGAGTTAAGCCAACAAAGATTACAGTAAATAGTAAAGTAATTCACAAATCTTAAGACTTCCCTCTTTATCCAAGAAAAGACTTGCTTTTTATTAAAATCCCCAAATCAATACCCAATTAGGTTTATAAAGCTGCAATTAAGAAGTTACAAAATTAGAATGAGAGAAATCCACCATAACATGACCCCTTGGGTCCAATTTATAGACACAAGCACCCCTTTCGACCCTATGCTCTCGACGGGGTCATAAGATTTCCCTTTATATCCAACTACAAATGTTTCATCTTTGTTGAAAGGTTTTCCCCTTATTTTCCATAATGAACCTTTCATCATTGTCGGAAGGTTTGTCCTTTCGATACCTTCATGAACCTTTCGGCTTGGACGAAAGGTTGCTTTTCCTAACGTCTTCACGAACCTTTCGACTATGTCGGAAGGTTGCCTTTTCGAAGCTTTCATGAACCTTTCAATGTTGTAGAAAGGCTCGCCTTATTACTACTGCTGTATTCCTTTCGACCTTGTTAGAAGGTAGCTCTCCTCCTAATTGTTGTGAACCTTTTGACCTTATCGGAAGGTTGCTCTTTATGTGCTTGTTATGAACCTTTTGATCTTGTTGGAAGGTTGCTTCTCACTTGATTGTTGTCGAGTGCAGTGTTTCCCTTCAATGTTTTCGAATGGTTATCTACCATTTTTTGCTGACTTTTGAGCATTGCTTTCTTCATAAAACCTTTTGACCTAGTTGAAAGGTATCTTGAATGTGCTCCAACCGGATCGAAAGGCGTGATAAGCTTTCAAAAAGGTCGTTATGGAGTTGCACCTACTTGCTTTGATTTCTCCATCTTCTTTAAAGGTAAGAACTCCCTGAAGGAGCCTTTTGACTACTTTGGAAGGTTTAAAGCTATTAAATATTAATAGCTGCATCCTCTTGACTCCTTTAAAAGGTTTGGTTTGAGCTCCTTCTCCTTTGTCTTTGTTAAAAGACCTCTCGTCCTAGTCGAAAGGTGGATTCTTGGAGCAACATTCTGCCTATGGACTTTCAAAGATAGTCTTGGACTTCGCCGAAAGCTCCTTGTCGGAAAGTATGATTATCCTAAACATCTCGATGCTTTCTGATCTTTCCTCATGCTCTTGTAACCCTTCTTGCATACCTTCATTCTTCTGAATATTTTATGGTTAACATTTAACCCCTCCTTGTATGAAAGAAGCTTTTGTTCTTTAGGACAAAACTCCAATGAACTTTCTTTTTTGTCGTCTGCAAAATAGATTATAACTTCTATTAAGGTTGTGACTTTGTTGTGAAATATTAACGAGAAATCTCAAATTTACGCAGCTAATATTCAAGATGTCATTAGAGTAATATTTCTAAATAATTTGCTTTGTAATGACCATAATTAAACTTCCTTAAGAATGTGGAGTAATATCACCTAATTTGTAGATATCTGGGCCAATTAATGAACCTTTGGAGAAAATCTATTATAGACCCTTGATATTTCTTTCTCGAGTTAAACCTTCTCTACCCGTGGAAATCAATTTCATGCTATCAAGGACCTTTCCTTGTCCCTCTAAGTTTCCTTCATTTTCAACCTTAAACCATTGATTAGTAATTCTCAATTTAGTGAAAAAGTAGAAAGTAGTTTAGTAATGTTTCCATTTAGTGTCATGAAGGTCTTGTATTGAAATCAAATTTTGAATTCGATGGAAAATTCATAAAGCATCATAAAGTTCAATATCAGGATAGAGAATTTATAGAGTAGGAATATAGAAAAGGTCCCCTAAGAAAATCGAAGATGTGAAATTCATAAATTGTCATCAAACTCGACAATTTTGTTAAAAGTCCATGAAATTGGTTAATTGACAAAAGATCATTCAAAATTCAATGAGAAGATCAAGCACGGGAAATTCATAAATCATCAGGGAAACCATTAAGTAATTTTCAGAATTCATAAATCATCAGGGAAACCTTTAAGTAATTTTCAGAATTCATTCGATCAAAAATCCAAATAGTGATCATCAAAAACCTCAATAAGGAAGAAATATGAAACTGATGAATCATGATAAAAATGATAAAGGAAACACAAGATTTTTTAAAACCAGGGACCTGAAAATCCAATAAAACGGTAGGGAATAGGATGTCATAAACTCTCATCAAAATCCAAAGGAAAATGCGAGTCTCAACAAAACAGAAAATAGGCAAGAAACCTTCAAAATTCTGCCATGGAAGTATGGAGAACCAAATTTGTTAATTATTACGAAGACCAGCAAGGAAATTCAAAATTCACTGTATCAAAAATCCAACAAGAAATTATCCCAAATTCATTGTGAATGCAAAATTCACAAATTACCGTAAAGATTCACAAGGAAATCTCGAAATTCATTAAATTAGAAATCTCATAAAGGATTAACAAACACCTAAAAAGGAAATTAGAAATTCATAAGTCACCATGAAAATCATCAAGTAATTTCAGAATTCGTCAATTCAAAACCCCATAAAAATCATCCAAAACTTCCAATAGGAAAATTAGAAATAAAAAATTCATGAATTCTCCTAAGAATCAACAAGGAAGTTTAAATTCCATTAAGTTAGGGAATCAAAAATCCAAGAATCAACAATGTGATCTGAAACTCATCCATTCTTGTTCAAAATCAGAAGATCAATGGAAAATTCATAAATTACCATGGAAAATCAACAAAGGAAACCAAGAAATCATGTACTCATGAAACAAGTGATCCACAGGAATTGTAACATGTATAATTCATGAATCATCAGAGAAATCAACGGGGAAATTCACTCAACCAATACTTCGGCAAGAAATCACAATAGTGATTTTGTAGAGAAATCATGAATATAAAATCAGCAGATCATCACATAAATCAGTGGGAAATGCATAAATTATCGTTAAAACTCCACTAATTGGAAATCATCATGAAAATTCATATATGTAAAATTCATAAGCCATTTTCAAAGTTAATGATGGAATTGGGAAACCTTGAAACCAAGAATTCAATATGAAGCCTTTATAGAAATTTTCCAATGAAATCAATAAATCATCGTAAACAAAATCTTCACGAAAAGGAATTGAAAGTCAATAAATCATCACAAACATCCACAAGGAAGAGTAGAATTCATTAAACCCGAAAATCAATAAGATCATTAGAAATTCAATAAAGAAACCAGAAATACAAAACTCCTAAATAATTATGAAAATCGGCAAGGGAATCCAAAATTCACAAAAATGGAAATTAGAAATTCAGTAAGAAAAACTAGAAATGGAAAATTTCGGAATCATTATAAAAACTCAATAGTGAAACCAAGAACTAACTAAACCAAGCAATTAACAAGAAATCATCACGAAAATTCAATGGGGAGAAACTCAATATTTGGAATTCATAAACCATCATAAGAGACCAATAGGGAAATTCAAAATTCATGAAATCAGGATTTCAATTAAAAGTTATAAAAATTTGACAAGGTAAACATGAGTATGAAATCTATAAATCATCTTAAAAAGCAATATGGAAATTCAAAATTCAAGAAATCCAAACTGAAATTTTCCTCAATAGAAATGGTCTGTAACAACCAGATATTTTCAACCATTCGCATCCGAACATGCCGGCATTGAATTGTTCAAAATACCAGATTGTAAGTTTATATTTGGCAAAACTCAGCATATACAGTAAATAAATAATCACAGAATCATAGACACAGAGTAATATAACAATATGCAGTGGAAACAAATGAATAGTACTTCATGAAGCTACTATATATATATATATAACATAGTTAAATAAGTTACAACAGAAGTCTCGAATACAATAGTCAAATACAAGAATCAGAATACAACAATGGAATCAACTGAATATCTGAAAAGTGGATAGATAGCTGGATCTCCAAGTGAAGCACCAACTCCAAAGGTGAGTCTCGAATGCTGGTACACTCAGTCTGAGCCAAGCGTAAAGCAAAACACAAAACACTCGAGTCAGGATTAACATTCTTATATCAATAAATCCAACTCAAGTGAAATAACAACTGAAATACAAGTAACTCAAGGATGTGTGGGATAACCATCCTCTAAGGATCCGCTAAACTATCTACTATGTAGTAACATACGCTATTATAATAATGTCTATCAGTAATATAAAGTATCAAAATAGCATTAAGGCGTTACCATTATACCCTTAACACATTTTATATAAGTGTCATAGTCTATACAGCACTGTAAACTCCACCGTAAACTAGTGGGATATCAAGGAGTACTCCATAGGTATAACACAAAATAAATCGTAGTGGTCACGTATAGGGATACGAGTATGACAAGGCACATGAGGCAATACCCAAGGTAGTGAAACTACCATTTGCTTGATCCGGACTGGTGAGAGCGCATCGCCGCAACGATCGCAACACCGCGAAACTACACTCCCAATTCAAGGGTGCACACCAATCAATAACAAGTAACGAGTAGTTTACGAAGAAGTGTGTTCGCTCGAGGTGGCTAATCCCATTTGGCCCGGCACGACTCCTGTTTTAGTCATTTCCAATTTGACACAAGTGTCGAGGCTATCCATAATCGTTCTCTTTCTTCAGTCATCACGTACATCATTCCAACCACTTCATTCTAGATCACACTCCGCGTATAGTTATTAAAGTGGTTTTCGGTTTAGACAGAGAGTATGTCCATAACCGATCTTGGTTTTTTTAATAACTTTCGTAATTATTACACCGATTGGTCGTTTAATAAATTTCAAAAACCAAATTCAGTTTCACTTAGAATTCAAGAGTTAGCAATTCATTTGTCTCTAAATATCAATTTCCAAAATTTAAGTTTCTCATTTCTCCATTAAATTTCCAAACTCTACAATTCGATTTAAATTTAAATTTAAAACAATTCGAATATTGATTTACATATATAAGATACAATCCATAATCATTTAAATTAAGTTATTCAAAACAATTTAAACTCATTAATGGATTCATTCAGTGATATTATATTAAGCAATTTATCATTTCAAAAATGATTTCAATTAAATTTTCAATTCATTGAACCAATCACTTCAGTTCACCTCTATTATATCAAAACTTACAAATTGAATTAAATTCGTCAAATTAAATATTTTAAATTTCAAGTCTTATATTAATTTCAATAAATCACATTTTATTTCTTGTTAAAGAAATTCAATTTCACTTATTTACTTATTTACTTTAAACAAATTTCCACAGCTTAATTATTACAAAGACTCAATTTCACTTATTAAAGAAGTCCAAATTCCCTTATTAAAGAATTCAATTTTATTTAATTTTGAAATAATTCAATCTTATTTAATTATTAAATAATTCCAAAACTTAATTATTAAGTAATTTCAAAACTTAATTCAATACTTTACTTTAAATTTAAACAACATCCTTTTATCAAACACTTTGTTAATTATAATACTTTGGAAATCAAAATTTGGAAATCATAATGCTTGGAATCATAACACTTCCCACTTACTGTTTAAATATAAATAATAACATATATAATAAAATAGTTTATAATTTAAAAATAGTTTATATTAAAATAGTTATAATTTAAAATAGTTTATATTAAAAATAATTTATATTAAAATAGTTTATATGAAATAAATTTATAAAATATCATACATAAATAGTTTAAAATAAAATTTAAAAATGATTCATATAATAAAATAGCTTCCTCAAATTTCTCAAATCGATTCAAATCAACTCAAATTCCAAAATTTAATTTTAGTTAAATCTCAAATCAACAATTTTAATTTATTTCTGTTACTCAACAAACCATTTCAAATTATATCGATTTCAAATACAGATTTTTACCACAAAATAAACCATTTCAATTTCAATACTTTCAATGCTTTAAATATTAAAACATTTCAAAACAAGAATTGATAATTCCATATATATATATATCCAATTCACTATTGTAACAACCCGCATATTTAACGATTTTATATTTAAATGTTTTATTTAAATATAGCGTCGTTAGTCGGATTTTGAGTCCGAAATGTTACTTTCTGCAAATGGCCGAATTGGGTCTCGAAACCACCTCCATTGATTCCAAAATGGCGTTTGCGATCTTTTTGAGTATAAGCTTTGATATATTTGGAGTAAGTCGAATTTTGCTATTTGTTAAGTGGGCTTTGGGTTTGGGTTTCACCCAAACTGTTCTATTAACCTCAACTCAGCCCTTCTCTCCTCCCATTCACTTATTCATTTCATAAAAGCTTAGGCAAAAACTGTAATGGGGGAAGAGAAAGGAAATTAGAAACTCCTAGCCCTAAATCCATCTGCAAACTCCAAATACTTGCTCCAAAATCAAAGAGAAGCTATTGGTAAGTCTCTCTTCTTCTTCTCCAACTCTTTCTCCTTCAATTTCAGAAAGTTTTCCTAAACCTAATTTAGGAAAATACTTGTTTGTTCTTAGATTGAAGCTTGTTGGGTTGTAGTAGTGATTAGTTGGTCTTCTCCTTGTGATTTAGCTCCTCCATCTTCTTTGTTTGTGAGATTAAAAGGTGAGTTTCTAACTCACATCTATTTCTTTTGATATCATTGATGTTAGGAATGAATTCCTAATATATGTTCATGTTCAATTGCTTTCGAATTGGATTGTTTTGGTGAAATTACCAAATATTGGATTTTGAAACCAAATCTATGAAAAACCTTATATGGTTGATGTTTATGTTGTTCGGAGTGTTTGGGTGTGTTGTTAAGGTCGGGTAGTCGTTTGACGTAAGCCCATAATCAACACGCATCCGATCGCTTTCGATTTGATTGGCCATAGTTGGCCTAGGTTCAGGAATTGCCTGGCCATCTGGTTTTAAACGTCTGAAATGCCCATTTCAGACGTCTGAATATTGTTCTTGGGAAGAAATTTATTCCCAGATTCAGACGTCTGAATTTTATATTCCAGACGTCTGAATTGGTTAAATTTCGACCAGAAAGGAAATAGGCAAAATATTGCCTATTTCAGACGTCTGGATGGTTGGATTCAGACGTCTGAATTCTGTTGGGAAAAACCAATTGATTTCCAGATTCAGACGTCTGAATCCATTCTTTCAGACGTCTGAATATGCTGTTTTTGGCCTATTTGCCTTGTTCGTTTAATTTTCCAAATTTGATCGATGTATATTGATTCCAATTAGTTGCTTATGCATATTTGACCTTGATAATTCCTTTTTGAATTCATTCACGGGTTTTTATAAATTATTTCTTCAAATCGTATTAAAAGTTCGCTTCTCCGATTTATAAATTCTATTTAAACCACACGTACAATTTCGCACTTCGAGCGAAGTGGAAGAGTGATTAAATGGTTGGGCAAAACACGGACCATGAATCTGTGCGTTTATCTTTCCGATTAATCCCCGACCTATTCAATTGATCGTTTTGACCTTCCGGTTTGGTTTACCGATGATATGAGGTGAATTTTGTACTGCTTTGAGTGTGAAATAAACTAACGGATAGCAAACCGTTTAGTGCGAACGGGTGGTTATGGGACTCACGTTACCACTTTTCGGATTCCTTTCTGGGAGTTTGTGACACATATTGCCTTTGGGATAGTGTCTTCGGACTGTCTCCTTCTGGCTTGTTGCCTTTAGTATCGCTTCCGATGTTGGCCGTTATGCGCCACATGGGTGATATTGGGTTGCTATAGTATCGCTTCCGATGTTGGTCGTTATGCGCCACATGGGCGATATTGGGTTGATATTGTATCGCTTCCGATGTTGGTCGTTATGCGCCATATGGGTGATATTAGGTTGCCCTATTGTATTGCTTTCGGAGTTGGTCATTCGTTACCGCTCGAGCAATTTTTATGATGTTTCAATTGAGATGTATATTCCCTAGGTATCACCTCTCGGTGTAGGTCTTTTTGAACCACACGATATGTAGTGATCACCTTGTGAACTTGTATACCATATTGGTATTTGTTATTTGCCTTTTGGCTTGTTTTGGGATATTCCTATCCTTTGTTTCTATGAGTTGCCGATGATATGAGGCTTGTTTGTTATGATATGATTCATCTTATGTTAGATGATTGTGTTATCTCTTTTAGAAATATTTGATATATATTGTGACCTTGCAGGTTTATTGTTATTCAGTTTATCTAACTGATTGGTTTAGCTAGACTGACCCGTGTATTTATTACTCGGGTCAGACCGAGTTGTTTCAGGTTAGGTGCTTCGGACTTAGCCTATTTTGCTTCCGCATGGACTATTCAGCTTGTTCCTTTTTGTTAAAGCTTTTTTGTGTAGTCCTATTTTGTTGTAACTCTCATATGTATTCTATTGACTCGTCTGTATATTGTGGTCTGCTATACCACTTGACTTGTATTGTTTGTAAACTCTGTTGTGTATCGATATATGTGTATATGATGATTTACTGTTCTGTGATGTATATTACATTTGAGTTATTATATTCTGTTCTGATAGATCCAACCACCTATGGTTTTGTTTTAATTATTCATTGGGTATGTCGACCTGGTTGGTATGTTTATTGTCGATGTATTCAATAGATAATTAGAGCAAGACTATAGATGGTCGCTCCCAACCAGCCTTATTCTCCGTGTTAGTTGATGGCATTACCTTGTAGTGTCCGTGGCTAGCGTTGGTATAGAGGTGGGGCGTCACAGCTATATAGCTTTAAAAATCAAGAATTTTATTATATGTAAAATAATCATTTATTTAATATTAAAATTCAATATTATATAAAACATATATTTCTTTCCAAAACCATCGAAATCATTTTCCAAAATATTTATATATAGACCAACGGTGTCTGTATATAATTTTCTATCCTATGTTAAAGTGATACAGATATTTATCATTTCAATCCATAATTTAAATTTATACGGGTATATATATATCATTTCAACCCGTAAGCCCAAATTCAATGTCAATGGAAATCACTTGGGTTTATCATTTCAACTCATAACGATTTTCTCTTATTCTAAAGTCCGTTCGGGTATGTATCATTTCAACCCATAGTGAATTCCTTACAAATAGGGAACTTACATGGTGATAACAGCTATGATAATAATATAACAGGCATATATCATCAATATAATTAACAGATAATGGTGTCAGATGTCACAGGTGAACTGATACAGGTAATAACATATATGACAGTGTAAATAACTAACAGCAGCATATTTCACTTGTCGTTTCAATTGAAATTAAATTTAATAAATAAATGAACATTGATTTCTCACCTTTCGAGGCTATAGAGGTTTGACAATGAAATGAGTTATGAATCCAAGCACGAATTACAAAGCAAGGCAAGATTGGCACGAATTCAACGATCAAAGCTAATAAAAGAGGAATTGATAAAACGTATCAAAACCATCTTAATATAATAGACATGAAGTGTAAATTATATGATTATTTTATTACTTCCTTTCAAAACAAATACTTAAATCAAGACACCTATTTAAACAAAATCCATGTATATTTGACAATCAATATAAATTTTAAAACGTATACATATGAAAATAAAAAATATATATCCTTAAATTTTCAAAATACATATATTTATATATATAATAAAATGTAAAATCTGTAAGCATTTTGAAATCAAAGCACCAACACAATATATAATAAGACACATATATGATATATATTTTAAAATCCAACTTTTATCTAACTGTAACCAAAACCTTATAAACTTATATATGCATTTGTTTCTAGAAAAATTCAACACATAAAATTTTGAAACCACATATACATACTTATCCTCCAAATTCAAACTCTGTCAACATATATAGTATATAGGTAACAAAAAGATTTTTTTTATTTTATTAAAACTGTTACAACAGCATGGTCTAAGTACACATTTACAAATTTATAAACACCGTGACTACTTTACAGAACTTATATATACTCCCTTTATGCACAAAATATCTACTACTTTATAATTATTATAGGCTAGCTATACTTTTGTGCTTTAACAACAACTGTAACAAAATTTATAAACACCGTGTACAAATTTATAAACAAAATTTATAAACTTGATACATATATTTACTTTACCGTACACTTTTCAAACATACGAAAAGTATAACTTACTATTCTTTATAATATATAACTTATATAACATACGCACACTTGTATGCATGCTACAATTTATTACTAATATAACATATATCATACACTGTACGTATATTTTATAATAAACAAGTAACTTCCAAAATCTTGATTATAACTACATATATATAATATACACTTGAGATCAATTGCATATGTCATCTAATATATGCAGAATATATATATAATAGTGGAGTCAAGTCAATGTACAACATTATATATATTACTTTAAAATGCAATGTATATTAAAACCCGTATTAAAATTTTAAACTAAATCACTATATTACAATTTAAACCAACTCACACTTATATAAATAACAATTTTATATGTATATATATAATGGTTACATATACAAAGCATATAACTTTATAATAACATACATAACATACTTATAAACTGTGAATATATATATGAAGCAAATCAATATATCGAAAGGAAAGTTTACCTATATGTGAAAAGAATATACGGTGACCAGAGGGAAGATGATGTGAAGGTTGCGACAACAGGTCCAAGGCGGAGGGAGGAGATGAAGCTGTGATTAGTGGTGATAGCATGGGGCTAGCGGGAAGCTTTGGAGATGAACGCGGATCTGATGGGTCGAGGATGTCCGATGGCGGAGCATTTGAGGCCAGGACTTGGTATGGGTTTCGGTGTGTTCGCATGGCCGCGGTTATTGCAGAGGAAGTTGGAAGAGAATGAAGGAAACAGCGGTTGTCGGCAGGAAGAGGGGAAAAGTTACGGATGAGGCAAAGGTGGAGATGGTCACGGCTACAAGCTTTTGTGGTGGAGGCAATCAAATTTTTTTTATATGGAAGAACGACAGGTAAGTGACGAGGGGAAGGATGAGCAGGCGGAGCAAAATGGAGAGGAAGGAACAAGATTGAAGGTGGTACAGTAATGGAGGGGTGCATGCAAATGGATGTTGATGGGTTAGGGAATGTATTCTCACGTTCCTTTTACAAAGGGGAGATGGTCAGGAAAATATATATTTGTGAACACACAACAACAAATAAAAAGAAAAGTAGGAGAGAAGGTTACAACAAAGAAATGAGAGAGAAGAGTAGGTTTGGATTCTAGGAAAATATTTCAAAAGAAACAGTTTAAAGAAACGAATGGTCATAGAACAATGAACTGGTGAATAATTATTGTAATCAGTGGAAAACAAAATCAAGCACGAGAATAATAGAAGCAATTGATTTTGTTTGTAACCGGTGTAAAATTTGAATGGACATGATGGAAATGAAATTAACTGTAATAGTCAATTACCTGGTTTCGTGCAATCAATTAATTATTTGTTTGGGCTGCACGTTATAGATTTGAGAACAAGGGAAAATATAAAGTCAAATATGGCACCGCTACGGTGAACTGTTTCATCGTTACCGTCGCACACCCGGCCTCAAAATACGGAAGTAAATATACCACAGAGATCAGCACGATGAGATGATCAAAACGATGTACAGATATCAGTGGTACGATTGGATTATAAAAATTTGAATTTTCTACTAGCGGAAAATGCAGCAAAAATGCAGAAAAATAAGATCGATGGAGCTAAAGAAGTCCGAATTTAGAAAAACGAAAAATGACGTCTTGCTCAGAAGATGATATAGAATTTTTCTATGTAAAAATATACAGGCTTCGAAAACATTTTATTTTCATTAATTCCTAACTGATTAAATTGAAATAAAATTACACACGAAATGAACTTTCATATTTTCAAATGAAAATTCACCGGTTGCTATGTTTAAATCGACGCATTTCAAATATTAAATTTTTATTTCAAATTTTTATTGTTTACAAATTCTTAAAATTTCAATTAAATATATAAATAAAACAAATAAAAATTATCGAAAATTTATGGGTCGTTACACTCTCCCCCACTCAAAACTTTTCGTCCCTAAAAAGGAAGGAGGTAGGAGAATAGAAATAACCATAAAAATAGATTGAAAACAAAGCAAACAATTAGTTCAAACCATGTAAATTTCAATTTACCTCAATTAATACTATTTGATTTAAAATTCAAGGTATTTCAATAAGTTGATTTAATTTCTATTTATTAATATTTGATACCAAAAGATTTCTTCAAAACAAAATTTTATTTAATTTGTCACATTTACTATTCATTCAACTTATTATTCTATTTATCTCTATTAACATTTTATAATTAAAAGTTAAGTGTATAACGCTTATTACAACCACTCAATTTTTATTTATAAAATTATTAATCAATATTCTGCGTTGTAAATTATTCAATTACATTTTCAAATTCTGAATGATTTATGTAAGTTATATTGGAATGTAATTGGGTATTACACAAGTAAAATTTTCTAATTCAATTATTTCAACTTCAAATATTTATTCAAAATTTTTGACTTCATTTTATAATTGAAAACATCTTTTAACATAAATTTAAGAATTAAATTTCTGATTTCACTTCAAACCATTGGAGATAAATATACAAATATATAAGTCAAATCAAATCTATAAATATATACTTGTATTATAAACCAAGTCATACTTCAGCAATTCAAATCAATTTAGTTTCCAACATAATAGTGTAGCAAGGCTACACAATTGTCTCTCCACTTCGAAACTCGAAAATGAATGTCGATGATGCGGCCGTCATCACCGAAATTATTTTCCAACGACAAAACAGGAGAGCACTGATTTAAAACTTTCAAAATTCTTTGGAAATAATTTCTATTTGAAAATACTTTAAATATTATACGTTTTAAAATCAAAGTTTGAAGTCACCGGAAATTAAATTCTCAAATTCTAGTTTGAATTCATTTAACTTTCAAATCTGGATGTTGAAATAGTCAATGGTTTACAAAACAATAAATGAAAATCAAATATTATTATTTTCAACAACGATTCTTTAACTATTTAATTTCAGAAAACTTATACTTATATATATATATAATGTAATCATACAAAATCTATTCCATTTACCAAAATTTTGAAAATGTTACCGTGTCAGTTTATTCTGTTCAAGTGTTTTGGAAATCCTATCGATAGCGATGATCAGACGGATCGATCAAAAATCCAAATCAAAATCAACAACTCAAACAACACAATATCAAACATTTCAAATATTAATTTACAAATACACTTCCTCGTTTGAGGATACAAGCATGGATTTCAAAGAAAGAATATACAGACTCAAATTTGATGGGCTCAAATCAAGAAGAATTCTGATTTGAAGATAATTTCGAAACAGAAGATAAGATGATTAAATGTCAAAAGAGAATGGAGGATAGACTTACACAAGTCTCGGGCAACTTTAACCGGGTCAGCCGTTACTTCAGGAATTAGGTCGATGTAGAATTCTAAGGCAAATCTACATTCGATCTCAAAAGATAGAATTCGACATAACAAACGACATTAACATCTAAACCGAGGACATAGAAATCTCTGGTAAATCGATGTCTATTGTAAAGGAGTTTCTCCCATTTACAAATCATTCGAAGATTGGCGAGACCGCCGATTCATTATAAAGGTCATTCAAAGTGGAGTTATGGGATACTCCGGAATTAAAAAAAGACGAATAGTGAGGGACACGAATTGATTTTGGAACCGCAGGAAATGTTCCAAAATTCAAAGGAATCAAGTCAAAAGGAAGAGATTCAAACTCGAATGAGAGTGATTCTGTAAATACATTTACCCTATATGCTAAGTTTTGCCTAGAGCTACCAAAGCCCTGATACCAAATGTAACGACCTGATATTTTCAACCACTCGCATCCGAACATGCCGGAATTGAATTGTTCAAAATACCAGATTGTAAGTTTATATTTGGCAAAACTCAGCATATACAGTAAATAAATTATCACAAAATCACATACACGGAGTAATATAACAATATGCAGAGGAAACAAATGAATAGTAGCTCATGAAGCTACTCTATATATATAATAGAGTTAAATAAGTTACAACAGAAGTCTCGAATACAATAGTCAAATACAAGAATCAGAATACAACATTGGAATCAACTGAATATCTGAAAACTGGATAGATAGCTAGATCTCCAAGCAAAACTCCAACTCCAAAGGAGAGTCTTGAATGCTGGTACACTCAGTCTGACCCAAGCGTAAAGCAAAACACAAAACACTCGAGTCAGGATTAACATTCTTATATCAATAAATCCAACTCAAGTGAAATAACAACTGAAATACAAGTAACTCAAGCATGCTTGGGATAACCATCCTCTAAGGAACCATTAAACTATCTACTATGTAGTAATATACGCTATTATAATAATGTCTATCAGTAATATAAAGTATCAAAATAGCATTAAGGCGTTACCATTATCCCCCTTAACACATTTTGTATAAGCGTCATAGTCTATACAGCACTGTAAACTCCACCGTAAACTAGTGGGATATCAGAGAGTACTCCATAGGTATAACACAAAACAAATCGTAGTGGTCGCATATAGGGATACGAGTATGAAAAGGCACATGATGCAATACCCAAGGTAGTGAAACTACCGTTTGCCTGATCCGGACTGGTGAGAATGCATCGCCGCACCGATCGCAACACCGCGAAACAACACTCCCAATTCAAGGGTGCGCACCAATCAATAACAAGTAATGAGTAGTTTACGAAGAAGTGTGTTCGCTCGAGGTGGCTAGCCCCATTTGGCCCGGCACGGCTCCTTTTTAGTCATTTCCGATTTAACACAAGTGTCAAGGCTATCCATAATCGTTCTCTTTATTCAGTCAACACGTACATCATTCCAACCACTTCATTCTGGATCACACTCCGCGTATAGTTATTAAAGTGGTTTTCGGTTTAGACAGAGAGTATGTCCATAACCGATCCCGGTTTCTTTAATAAATTTCTTAATTATTCCACCGATTGGTCGTTTAATAAATTTCAAAAACCAAATTCAATTTCACTTACAATTCGAGAGTTAGCAATTCATTTGTCTCTAAATATCAATTTCCAAAATTTACGTTTCAAATTTATCTATTAAATTTCCAAACTCTATAATTCAATTTAAATTTAAATTTAAAACAATTCGAATATTGATTTACATATATAAGTTTCATTCCGTAATCATTTAAATTAAGTTATCGAAACAATTTAGATTCATTGATGGATTCATTCAGTGAAATTATATTAAGCAGTTTATCATTTCAAAAATTATTTCAATTCAATTTTCAATTCATTGAACCAATCGCTTAAGTTCACCTCCATTATATCAAAACTTACAAATTGAATTAAATTCGTCAAATTAAATTCTTTAAATTTTAAGTCTTATATTAATTTCAATAAATCACATTTTATTTCTTGTTAAAGAAATTCAATTTCACTTATTTACTTATTTAATTTAAACAAATTTCCAAAGCTTAATTATTACAAAGACTCAATTCACTTATTAAAGAATTTTAATTTCACTTATTAAAGAAGTCCAAATTCCCTTATTAAAGAATTCAATTTTATTTAATTTTTAAATAATTCAATCATATTTAATTATTAAATAATTCCAAAACTTAATTATTAAGTAATTTCAAAACTTAATTCAATACTTTACTTTAAATTTAAACAACATCCTTTTATCAAACACTTTGTTAATTATAATACTTTGGAAATCAGAATTTAGAAATCATAATGCTCTGAATCATAACACTTCCCACTTACTCTTTAAATATAAATAATAATATATATAATAAAATAGTTTATAATTTAAAAATAGTTTATATTAAAATAGTTATGATTTAAAATAGTTTATATTAAAAATAATTTATATTAAAATAGTTTATATGAAATAAATTTGTAAAGTAACATATATAAATAGTTTAAAATAAAATTTAAAAATACTGCATATAATAAAATAGATTCCTCAAATTTCAAAAATCGATTCAAATCAACTCAAATTCCAAAATTAATTTTAATTAAATCTAAAATCAATAATTTTAATTTATTCCAGTTACTCAACAAACTATTTCAAATTATATCGATTTAAAATACAGATTTTTACCACCAAAAAAACCATTTCAATTTCAATACTTTCAAATCTTTAAATATTAAAACATTTCAAAACAAGAATTGATAATTCCATATATATATATATATATATATATATATCCAATTCACTATATAGCTTTAACAATCAAGAATTTTACTATATATAAAATAAACATTTATATAATATTAAAAATCAATATTTATATAAAACCATATATTTCTTTCCAAAACCATAGAAATCATTTTCCAAAATATTTATATGTAGACCAACAGTGTCTGTATATAATTTTCTATCCTATGGTCAAGTGATACAGATATTTATCATTTCAATCCATAATTTAAATATATATATATATATATATATATATATATATATATATATCATTTCAACCCGTAATCCCAAATTCAATGTCAATGTAAATCTCTTGGGTTTATCATTTCAACCCATAACGATTTTCTCTTATTCTAAAGTCCGTTCGGGTACGTATCATTTCAACTCATAGTGAATTCTATACTAACATGAAACTTGCAGGGTGATAACAGATATGATAATAATATAACAGGCATATATCATCAATATAATTAACAGATAATAGTGTCAGATGTAACAGGGGAACTGATAAAGGTAGTAACATATATAACAGTGTAAATAACTAACAGCAGCATATTTCAATTGTCGTTTCAATTGAAATTAAATTTAATAAATAAAAGAACATTAATCGTAAGTGATTTCTCACCTTTCGAGGCTAGAGAGGTTTGACAATGAAATGAGTTACGAATCCAAGTACGAATTACAAAACAACGCAAGATTGGCACGAATTCGACGATCAAAGCTAATAAAAGAGGAATTGATAAAACGAATCAGAACCATCTAAATATAATAGAAATGAAGAGTAAATTATATTATTATTTTATTTCTTCCTTTCAAAACAAATACTTAAATCAAGATACCTATTTAAACAAAATCCATGTATATTTGACAATCAATATAAATTTTAAAACGTATACATATGAAAATCAAAAATCTATATCCTTAAAATTTCAAAGTACATATATATAATAAAATGTAAAATCTGTAAGCATTTTGAAATCAAAGCACCAATATAATATATAATAAGACACATATATGATATATATTTTAAAATCCAACTTTATATCTAACTGTAACCAAAACCTTATAAACTTATATATGCATTCGTTTCTAGAAAAATTCAAAACATAAAATTTTGAAACCACATGTACATACTTATCCTCCAAATTCAAACTCTGTCAACATATATAGTATATAGGTAACAAAAAGAAAAAAATTATTAAAGCTGTTACAACAGCATGGTCTATGTACATGTTTACAAATTTATAAACACCGTGTACTACTACTTTACAGAACTTATATATACTCCCTTTATGCACTAAATATCTACTACTTTATAATTATTATAGGCTAGCTATACTTTTGTGCTTTAACAGCAACTGTAATAAAATTTATAAACACCGTGTACAAATTTATAAACAAAATTTATAAACTTGATACATATATTTACTTTACCGTACACTTTTCTAACATACGAAAAGCATAACTTACTATTCTTTATAATATATAACTTATATAACATACGCACACTTGTATGCATGCTACAATTTATTGCTAATATAACATATATCATATATTGTACGTATATTTTATAATAAACAAGTAACTTCCAAAATCTTGAGTATAACTACATATACATAATATGCACTTAAGATCAATTCCGTATGTCATATAATATATCCAGAATATATATATAACAAAGGAGTCAAGTCAATATACAACATTATATATATTGCTTTAAAATGTAATGTATATTAAAACCCGTATTAAAATTTTAAACTAAATCACTATATTACAATTTAAACCAACTCACACTTATATAAATAACAATTTTATACGTGTATATATATAATGGTTACATATACAAAGCATATAACTTTATAATAAAATACATAATATACTTATAAACTGTGAATATATATATGAAGCAAATCAATATATCGAAAGGAAAGTTTACCTATATATGAAAAGAATATACGGTGACTAGAGGGAAGATGATGGGAAGGCTGCGGCAACAGGTCCAAGTCGGAGGGAAGAGATGAAGTAGTGATTGGAGGTGATAGCATGGGTCTAGCGGGAAGCTTTGGAGATGAACGTGGATTTGATGGGCCGAGGATGTCCGATGGCGGAGCATTTGAGGCCAGGACTGGGTATGGGTTTCGGTATGTTCGCATGGCCGCGGCTATTGCAGAGGAAGGTGGAAGAGAATGAAGGAAACAGCGGCTGTCGGCGGGAAGAGGGGAAAAGTTATGGATGAGGCAAAGGTGGAGATGGTCACGGCTACAAGCTTTTGTGGTGGAGTGAATCAATTTTTTTTTATATGGAAGAACGACAGGTAATTGACGAGGGGAAGGATGAGCAGACGGAGCAAAATGGAGAGGAAGGAACGAGATTGAAGGTGGTACGGTAATGGAGGGGTGCATGCAAATGGATGTTGATGGTTTAGGGAATGTATGCTCACGTTCCTTGTACAAAGCGGAGATGGTCAGGCAAATATATATTTGTGAACACACAACAAATAAAAAGAAAAGGAGGAGAGAAGTTTACAACGAAGAAATGAGAGAGAAGAGTAGGTTTGGTTTCTAGGCAAATATTTCAAAAGAAACAGTTTAAAGAAACGAATGGTCATAGAAAAATGAACCGGTGAATAATTATTGTAATCAGTGGAAAACAAAGTCAAGCACGAGAATAATAGAAGCAATTGATTTTGTTTGTAACCGATGTAAAATTTAAATGGACAGGAAGGAAATGAAATTAACTGTAACAGTACGTTCCCTGGTTTCGTGCAATCAATTAATTATTTGTTTGGGCTGCACGCTATAGATTTGAAAACAAGTGAAAATGTAAAGTCAAATATGGTACCGCTACGGTGAACTGTTCATCGTTACCATCGCATACCAGGCCTCAAAATACGAAAGTAAATATATTGCAGAGATCAGCACAATGAGACGATCAAAATGGTGTATAGATATCAGTGATATGATTGGATTATAAAAATTCGAATTTTCTACTAGCGGAAAATGCAGCAAAAACGCAGAAAAATAAGATCGACGGAGCTAAAGAAGTCTGAATTTGGAAAAACGAAAAATGACGTCTTGCTCAATAGATGATATTGAATATTTCTATGTAAAAATATTCAGGTTACGAATATATTCTATTTTGATCAATTCCTAACTGATTAAATTGAAATAAAATTACACATGAAATAAACTTTCATATTTTCAAATGAAAATTCACCGGTTGCTATATTTAAATAGACGCATTTCAAATATTAAATTTTTATTTCAAAATTTTTTTGTTTACAATTTCTCAAAATTTCAATTAAATATATAAATAAAACAAATAAAAATTATCGAAAATTTACGGGTCGTTACACTGTTTGGAAATGCATAAATTATCATTAAAACTCCACTGATTGGAAATCATCATGAAAATTCATGTATGTAAAATTCATAAGCCATTTTCAAAGTTAATGATGGAATTGGGAAACCTTGAAACCAAGAATTCAATATGAAGCCTTTATAGAAATTTTCTAATGAAATCAATAAATCATCATGAAGTCAATGAAATCAATAAATCATCATAAACAAAATCCTCATGAAAAGGAATTGAAAGTCAATAAATCATCACAAACATCCACATGGAAGAGTAGAATTCATTAAACCTGAAAACCAATAAGATCATCAGAAATTCAATAAAGAAACCAGAAATACAAAATTCCTAAATCATTAAGAGAATTGGCAAGGGAATCCAAAATTCACAAAATTAGAAATTATAAATTCAATAAGGAAAAATAGAAATGGAAAATTTTGGAATCATCATAAAAACTCAATAGTGAAACCAAGAACTAATTAAACCAAGCAATTAACAAGAAAACGTCACGAATATTCAATGGGGAGAAACTCAATATTTGGAATTCATAAACCATCATAAGAGACCAATAGGGAAATTCAAAATTCATGAAATCAGGATTTCGATTAAAAGTTATCATAAAAATTTGACAAGGTACATATGAGTATGAAATCTATAAATCATCTTAAAAAGCAATATGGAAATTCAAAATTCAAGAAATCAAAACTGAAATTTTCCTTAATAGAAACGGTCAAGCTCAAAATTCATGAAACTAAGAACTTATCCAAAGTCTCGTAATCATCTCATCTGACAAATTAAATACTCAAAGCTCCATTCATTATAAGTACGAAGCCATAGATATATCTAATAATAGCAAATTTTGTAGATTTCAAATAAAAGATAACTAAGTTGATCTAACCTTAATTCTAAGGTTATTCATAGGAAAGTTTTCTGTTAATAAATGTGTTGCTCCCAAAGTGCCTATAAGTTTGTAGTATATGTACATATGTATATACATGTATAATACACTCTTCTATCCAATCGTTCACTTTATCTTAGAGGATTCATGAGTGGCTTTCTTAACGTGATCTTGGAGTGAAGTGCTTTATTTTTGTGACTAAAAATTTATCATCTATTCCATTCCTTTGGATTTCGAATCAGTCTTTGTTTTTGTTCCCATATTATGGATTCCTTCTTCCATTTCTGGTCTCTTGCTTTTTACGGTATGAAAGTTTCTTAATTCTTTGATGTAGGAATCACTTTCCTACAATTGGAAGTTCTGTAATTCATTAGCATATCCTTTGCCTCTGTGTGTATCCTCTTCTACGATACCAACTTTGTCTCGGATGACAGATAGGTTTCTTTCTTTAACCCTTAACTCTCTTGGGATCTACTTTCTTCTTGAGTTGTAGACATCTTTGTCTTTATTCTTTTATTTGGAGCCATAACTGGGCTTGGACATCTCAGTCTACTCTTTGATGAGCCACTCTCTGGGCTTGGACATTTTAGTTCATTGTTTGATGAGCCTCTCTTTGGGCTTTCCTTGTCTCAAAGGGATATGTATTTAGGTGACCTCTCTCCCGAAGGCCGTTGATGAGCGCATTACCGGATCCTCCCCTAAGACGTAATTTGGACGTTAGGGGCTTTTGATTTTGCGGGTGCTTATCCTGACCCTCCCCTGAGAGGTGATATGGACGTTATGGACTTTTTATTTTACGGGTGCTTATCTTGACCCTCCCCTAAGAGGTGATATGGACGTTTGTGGCATTATTCCTCCCTCTAGGAGGTGCTCTACATTGGACATCGGAGACTCATTCTCAGAAACATTTTTTGCACTCTAGATTGGACATCGGAGGTTAATTCTCAAAAGAAAATTTGTACTATATATATATATATATTATTTTCAATTTTTTTTTGCTCTTTTTAAGAGACATTTCCAAGGAAAGATTGAATAGTTTTTTCCCACTTTCTATAAGGTATGAAAGTAATTTTGATCCTCCTTCCAAGTGGTATAAAAACAGTTTTGGAGACGTTTGTGAAAATATCTTTTGGTTTATTGACCTTTCTGTAATATAGGTATGTATGTATGTATTTCTAGAAATTGACGAAGAACTAATAGCAGCCCGAGGTTTCATGAGAACTGATCTTTGTACTGCATTGACTTATACATTGATAGTTGCTCTGTATCAGGCATTTGAGTCGTCTTTCTCAAGTTGCTAGAAATTTGTTATGTACTATACGTATGCTGAACGCCACGGACCAGTTTTGTTTTTACCTGTAATGACACTCAAATTTCAAATTGGTACATGATCGGTTTTTGAATACAAATCAAGTTTAGAATTTTATGAATAAGAAAAGTTCATAGCAAACAAATGCCATTCAAATTTCTTTAATGAACTCTTTAAGAGATCCTAACTTGATTTCGTTTTGGACCATTCTTGATAGGGCGTGACATTCATTAGTCTTATGTCCATTTGCTTTGTGATAGTCGCAATAATCATTCCCTTTGCTTGGTTTGGGGAACTGTGAGCAATTGAAAATCTTTCATAATCTTTTGCTACAACAAAAATATAAGAAAAGGGCTTGTTCAAATTCACGTAATTGGATTTAGAAATCTCTTTCTGAATTTTCCTCCTACTTTTATTTCCCTACAATCTTTCACTAGGGGACTCAAAATTGATTTCTTCTATCCTTTGTCTTCATTGAGATTCCCTTGTCGCGGAATATTTTTTCTTCATCTGAATAAATTTCTCGACTTGCAAGCAGAAGTTTCGTAAATCTTCGCATTCATTAATATAAAATTTTCCCAGAAAGGGGTTTGTTCGGCTAGCCCAGACCGAACTGCTATTAACTTGTCTCTATCGGTCAAGTCTTCGGCTTTTAATGATTCATTATTGAACCTCTTTAAATACTAGTTTAGTGGTTCTCCCCGTTTTTGTTTGATTGTAGCTAACTGGCTAAAGCTCATAGTTTGATCTTTGAATATGTAAAATTGTGTCACAAAATCATAAGAAAATTTTTCCCAAGAAAAAATGGTATTCTTTTGATAATTCTTACACAATTTGATAGCTACTCCTTGAAGAGTAATCGGGAAAAGTTTGCACTGAACTGTCCTAGAGGCATTACACAAGTTCATCCAATTTTCAAATGTTGTAAGGTGATCATCTGGATCAGTAGTTCCATTGTACTTTGGTGGGAGAATTTGAATGTGAGAAGCAATGCTAGTTGCCATAATTTCTTCTGAAAAAGGGACTTTTGCAGGATAATATATTTCCTTAATTCATTGAGTACATTTCTTATTGTATCCTCTATGACTAGGTTGTGAATGTTGTCATGGTGACATCCATTGTTTTCGATGTTTAAGCTATTTAATTGCTCGATGGTTCTCCTAAGCCGACTTCCTTGGTCCTTTTATTAATCTTCATTTACACATTGTGCCTCGCTTTCTCCTTCTATAACCTTCAGCGACTCTTGGGATGGTATTCTGTCAAGAAATTCCTGAATGGCTTTAATTTGTTGTTGCAGGTGCTGAATTTTGATTTCATTATTTCAACCTCCTTAAGGTTGAAGGTTGTCCAATTTCTATATTCTCCAAGTTAAAGTTTGGGACTATATTGTTTTCCAAAGTTGATTGTGGCTTAAGTTCTTCATTTGAGATATCAATACTATTCATGACTCCTTTCATCTTCTTCTTTTTGAATTAAGTGCTTTATTAGTTCTTGGTAAAAGTGATTAAAGATCAAAGGTTCGTACCCTCCTTCTAGCGCCAAAAATGTTAACAAGATTTCTTGTCAATACCCCATATTAATGCAAAGAGAGATTGGTAGTCTATTGCTAGAATAGCGAGTGAAATTCCCTTGAGAATTACCTTTCGATTTGACTTTATTCGTTGATAATTCTTAGACTAGACCTTTCTGTTTACCAAATTTATGGTCAACACTCCCAAAGAATTCAAGTAGAAGAAGTTATTGGAAAATGATGGAAATTAGAATCTCAAAGAAGATCAGTAAATGTCTTGTGAGTAACTCAGAGTTACTCCAAGTGGTGAGATTAAGTCGATCTATACCGAAGGATTGATAATCTATAAAATCATCTATATATCTCTACTTGGGATTAGACTTCGAACCTAACCTTTCGATGTGGTCAAAAAGATCTTGGCACAAGATTAATGAAACCTTTCGGCTTGGCTGAGTTAATACGAAATGATCACCGATTTAGTTGAGCCTTTATAAGATTTCCCCCGTAAATTATCTCCTTGATTAGGGTAGAGTTTCCTTAGCTTCTCCTATATAGAGAGTTGATCTGGATCCTTGCCGCAAGGTTAGGAAAGTAGCTGTTTGGGATTCGAAGGGTTGTTAAGGTTGTCGAAATATGATAGGTTGTGAACATTGTCAAAAATATTATCCACAACGTCTATGATACCGAAAGGTTTTATGAATGTTGATTCAAATAATCTTCCCTTGTACCCGAAGGGTTTAGAGTGTAGGACAGAGGTCCCTGAATGGTTGTAAAGATCATCTAGGAAGAAATGTTGTCCTCTTCGGTGACAAAAGCCTTTCGGAGAAAATGTACTTGAAAATTGGAGTTAAGCTGGCAAAGATTAAAGTAAATAGTAATGTAATTCACAAAGCTTAAGACTTCTCTCTTTATCCAAGAAAAGATTCCCTTTTATTAAATTCGCCAAATCAATACCCAATTAGGGTTACAGAGTTGTAATTAAGAAGTTATAAGATTAGAATGAGAGAAAATCTGCCAGAACATGACCCCTCGGTTCCTATTTACAGACACAGGCGGCCCCCCTTTTGACTTTATGCTCTCAACTAGGTCGGAAGATTTCCCTTTTGTATGCAACTTAAAACCTTTCATCTTTGTCAAAAGGTTTTCCCCTTATATTCCATAATGAACCTTTCATCGCATCCAGAAGATTTGTCATTCCAATGCCTTCATGAACATTTCGGCTTTGACGAAAGGTTTCTTTTCCTGATGTCTTCACAAACCTTTCGACTCTGTCGGAAGGTTGCCTTTCTGAAGCTTTCATGAACCTTTCGTTGTTGTCAAAAGGCTCGCCTTATTCCTACTGCTGTGTTCCTTTTGACCTTGTCGGAAGGTAGCTCTCCTCCTAATTGTTGTGAACCTTTTGACCTTGTCGACAGGTTGCTCTTTACGTGCTTGTTATGAATCTTTCGATCTTGTCGGAAGGTTATTTCTCACTTGATTGTCGTCGAGGGCTGTGTTTCCCTTTAATGTTTTCGAATGGTTATCTACCATTCTTTGCTGACTTTTGAGCATTGATTTCTTCATAAAAAGCTTTCGACCTAGTTGAAAGGTATCCTCGATGTTCTCCAAACGGTTCGAAAGGCTCGCTAAGCTTTCGGAAAGGTCATTATAAAGTTGCACCAGCTTGCTTTGATTTCTCTATCTTCTTCGAAAGATAAGAACTCCCTCAACGGAACCTTTTGATTACTTAGGAAGGTTTGAAGCTATTAAATGAAGCATCCTCTCAACTCCTTTGAAAGGTTTGGTTTGAGGTCCTTCTCCTTTGTCTTTGTTGAAAGACCTCTCGTCCCAGTCGAAAGGTGGATTCTTGGACTATCATCCTGCCTATGGACTTTGAAAGATAGCCTTGGACATAGCTGGAAGGTCCTTGTCAGAAGGTATGATTATCCTAAACATCTCGGTGCTTTTTGATCTGCCCTCATGCTCTTATGACCCTTGTTTCATACCTTCTTTCTTTTGAATATTTTATGGTTAATACTCGCTCCAAACACTCTTCCGTGGGCAAAGAAATTCCTATTACTTCTGCCCCGCTTCCATCTTCGACTCATATTTCGTCATCTTCTATAGTTACTGCTGCCCCTGGTGCTTCTCGCGCACAATGGTGACTTGCCTATTCTCGTCCTTCGTCCCCTCTAAACTTGAGCCAGCTCTTCTTGGTTGGTTCTTTAAAGGGGTTAAGTTCGATCGTGACTTGCAACCAGTCCGTAAAGATTTGTACATGCCGCACCTCCAGGACATTTAGAGTGACTTAGAACAAGCTTAATGATGGAAGAAGCTATGTAAATAATTGGCGAATATGAATCGCAATAATTATCAAGAGATCCTCTCCTTCGAATCAGATAAGGATGACTTTGAGAGGCTCTGGCCGATCATGGCACCAAGATTAAGTAGCTGGGGGAAGAGAAAATGATAGCACTGTAAGAGAGCAAGAGAAACGCTAACTTGCTAAAAGAGGTGAAAGAAGCCCATACCCAAATAAAGATCGTCCATAGAGATGAAATAAAAAAGGCTCACGTAGAAGAGAAAAAATTAAAACAAGAAGTGACAGCCTGTAGCGCAACGATTGAGGCTCAACGGGAAACAATTGCTGATCATGACCTCATCATTGAATGGCACAACAAAACAATTTCTGACCAGGCCAAGAACATCACTAAGTTACAGGCTCAGGTCGCATAGCTTAGTTCCGATAAGTATGCCGCTTAGGTTGAGAAAGCTTCTATGAGTGTAGATTATTTGAAGCTCCATAATGCCTTTGAAAGAAAGATGGAGAAGCTTGATGCAACCTTCCAGAGTTTTTATGTTAACTCCTTGTTGCATTAAGGAAGTCGTAGTTATCTGGGACTGAAATTCCCATGCACTCTTGATCTGGTATGGGAAGAAATCTTGTCCTGCTTTTCTGATAGCGGCGATGTCTACACCAGCAGGAGCCGTAGGATGCTTATCTGAATGAAGAATCAAAGAAAGCGTTGCACAAGGGATGGGAAATTCTTTAGGTTGAGAGAGAGTACGAGGTCATTGATGCTGCCTAGACAACCACCATCGAAACGCTCACTACGCCTTTTATCTCCGGCGCGGGCGAATCATCAGAGCAACCTCATGACCTTCCAGCGAGTTCAGGACTTAAACCTCTCCCCCAGGTAGCGAAGACATCAAAAGGTGGCGATGATAGTGAATTTGAGGTTTCTATTCTTGACCATTCCTCTGGTATAGGTAATGTTCTTGCCTCCTCAGAATTCGGGAGTTTCCAACTTAGGCCGTAAGAGCAAGAAGAATTTAATGCTTTCGTTTTTTAATCCTATAGTTCCATCTACCTTCCCCATTGATGTGCCAACTTCTTCAGCTCCAGACCTACCGCCATCTCCACATCTTCCGTGGTTGTTTCTATTCCTTAACCGGCTTCCACGTCTGCATCTGGCTCGCAACTAGGGCCAGAGGCTGAAAAGAGAGCCCGCTACATGGTTTGGACAACACTTTCATGTCTTTGGAAGGCGACATTACAGTAGAAGAGGCCAAGGAGTAAGGAGACTCAAAAGGAGCAACCGCAATGAACTCAACACGAGCTGGTCACTGTTAAGAGGGAAAAGGATGAAGCGATCAAAGCCTCTAAAAGCTCCCGCAAATCATGAAGGCGAAAGACGAAGGGAAAGGCTTCTGAGAAGGCTTCAGAGGAAGATGTGGAAATTTCCACCAAGCTATTCGTTGGCATTACCAGCAGCCACCACTCTCGAGAAGAAGCTGAAGTTGCTTATCAAGAGCGGAAAGGGGAGCGGCAGAAAGAAGCATTGAGTTGCTTATACGAAGACTGACTCGTTTTTGGTCAACAGCTTGCATGAAGATTGACTTGTTTTGTTTCTTTTTTGAGTCATTCTGTTCAAGTGCAGAGTCCGCACTTTGCGTCTTTACTGTGGATTTTGTATTTTCTTTTTGTTGGCTGGTATTGTGTGGCTATGGCCCCCACATTTTGACCCTGTGTACAGAAAATTATAAGCAATATATTGATATTCTGACTGTACACTTATCTGTCAGTTCATATTTGTTATGTGTACTTGTGCTTGTTTTATTTCATACTTTTCTAGTTCTATGATTATAGCTAAAGCCCTTCGTCCGAAGTAATAAAACTTAGAGATTAACAGCACGTTGGAAGTTAACGATACCTTTAGAAATTACCAGAACTTAGATAATTTTTGTTTAGAAATTCATAAATCTTTAGGAACTAACACAACTTAGAGAATTTTTGTTTAGAAATTCTTTGTTGACTTCTTTGTTTAAAAATTCTTTGGAAATTTTTTGTTGGAGAGACAGAACTTGTGAACTTATTGTTTTCATGCAAATCTATACAAGTATAGGTGTATGCCCCTAGTTTATAAGGTTGTTTACTTCGAATATTCGGATGATCGGTAACTTAGGGTGTACATATTCTTCATTAAAAAAAATTCTAAGTTACGACTCGATTCTCCTTTTTTGAAAGTTTTGCAACTTTAGCACGCACTCCAAGCTTCTTGTGGTTTTTCAACAAGTATGCAATACACACGTATCTCAGAGACACATTGTGTATGGGTTAACTGAGGGCAGTTTTAGCACTTAAGTGTATGTAGCTGGGACTTTTAAGTTAGTTTGTAGCATTCCAATTTTGTTGGAGTTGTGTTCATTATTCCTGATAATAGGAGCAGGTTGTGCTAGTTGTGAGATTTGCGGTTTCTGGTGCTCCTCGTCGTTGCCTATCTTTGGGCCACGTGAGGAGCGTATTTTTGTTTTTTTAGTTTTCCCCAATGCTGCCTATCTTGGGGCAGTATGAGTAGTTAATGTTTTGGAATTTAGTGCACGGCATATGGAGTGCATGACTTTTCTTTTTCCTCAGTGTTTCCTATCTTAGGGCGAAGTGAGGAATTACTATTTTAGTGCACGGCTTTAGTTTTTCCTCGGTGTTACCTATCTTCGGGCAACGTGAGGAGTTATTATTTTAATACGCGGCTTTTGTTTTTCCTTGGTGTTTACTATTTTCGGGCGACATGAGAAGTTATTATTTTAGTGTGTGGCTTATGAGGTGCACGACTTTTGTTTTTCCTCGGCGCTTCCTACCTTTGGGCAATATAAGGAGTTATTATTTTAGTGCGCAGCTTATGAGGTGTGCGGCTTTTGTTTTTCCTCGGCGTTGCCTATCTTCGGGCAATGTGAGGAGTTATTATTTTAGTGCGCGGCTTATGAAATGCACGACTTTTGTTTTTCCTTGGTGCTTCCTATCTTCGGGCAACGTGAGGAGTTATTATTTTAGTGCATGACTTTTGTTTTTCCTCGATGCTGCCTATCTTCGGGCAACGTGAGCAATTATTATTTTAGTACATGGCTTATGAGGTGCGCACCTTTTTGCACTTCTCGGTATTGCCTATTTTCGAGCAACGTGAGGAGTGTTGATTTTAGCCTTCTCGATGTTACCAGAGCAACATCGATCTTTGGAAAGCCAAGATTGGGTTCTGCCAATCTAAGATTTGAGTCGATTTGCATCCATCGACCCGACGGGTAATCCTTATGAACACAGTTTTGTTGGTTCAAGAAGCAAACTTTATTAAGGAAAGCAGGGTAGTTTTTGCCTATATACAATACCACCAGTATCTCGGGATGGCTTATTTGCTGGAAAATAAAGAATACATAAGATAGCTTTTGGACAAAGTAACGACGAAGCAATTCGCTATTCCATGCCCTAGGAACTTGAGTCCCAATGATGGTTGCTAGTTTGAAAGTTCTGTCCCTTAGCTTTGGATTAATGACATATGGTCCCTCCCAGTTTGGTCTAAAGGCCCTTGGAACAGGATAAAATCGCTTAAGCACATGATCTCCCACTTCGAACGTTTGATTTTGAACTTTGGAGTTGAAGTACCATGCGACCCTTTTTTGGTGGGCGGCGGTTCTTAGCTCTGTTTCTTATCTTTTTTCATCAACCATATCCAGCGACTCGAGTAGGAGCCACTCATTTTGTTTCTAGTTAAAACTCTGCCTTCGGTGCTAGGGGACTTCTAATTCAACATGAATCATTGCTTCTGAACCATATGCTAGGGAGAACAGAGTGTGGTCGGTTGCTACTTTGTGGGTAGTTCTGTAAGCCTATAGTGTGAGTGGAAGTTCATCAACCCAGTTTCCATTGGCTTTTGTCAGTCGCTTTTTGATAGTGGACTTGATGATCCCGTTTATCGCTTCCACCTGCCCGTTTACCTAGGGATGAGCCATTGTGGAAAAACTCTTTTCAATTCGGAAGCGCTTACAGAAGTCTTTGAACTCCGCACTTTCGAACTGCATTCCGTTGTCGGTAAGATTTTTTGCGGCATACCAAACCTGCAAATGTTTTTAGTAACAAAGTTAATAAATTTCTTTGTGGTTATAATGATCAGCGGTTCTGCTTGGTCCCATTTTGTGAAATAATCTATGACAACTATAGCATATTTGTCCCTCCTTTTGCTACCAACAAGACGCCAATCAAGTCGATTCTCCATATTGCGAATTGCCATGGATGGACCATATGTGTTAGCTCCGTTGAGGGAGTTCTTTTAATTTTGCTGAATATTTGGCAACGATCGTATCTTCTGGTATGATCTATAGCGGCACGATTTATTGTTGGCTAGAAATACCCACATCGAAGGACATTCTTCACATGGGTCTGCCCCTAGTGTAGTCTTCACATTTGTCTTCATGTATCTCCTTTAGGATTCTTTGTGCTTGATCATCAGTCACGCATCTAAGAAGAGGGGTCGAGAATCCCCTTCGATAGAGTATCCCATCTCGAATCTTAAACCATGGCGCCTTCCGAAGGAGCTTCTTTTATTGATTTCAGTCAGTTAGAAGGGTTCCTGCAAGTAGATAGTCCTTTATCGGTGTCATCCATGTATCTGGTTCGACTACGGTTTCGAGGATCCAGTCTATGTCGATTTCGTCTATGCTTGGGTTGGTTTGAGTTTCAACTAGGACCAAACCCAATGATTGAGCTTTTTCGAAACTTGCCAGTTTGGCCAAATAATCTGCCTTGGTGTTATGCTCTCGTGGGATGTGAGTTATAGTGTAGTGCTCGATGTCTCTTAGTAGTTCTTGTACTTTGGAAAGGTACAAGGCAAGATTTTCTCCACGTGCCTTTTATTCCCCTTTCACTTCACAGACGACCGGTTGGGAGTTGTTGTATATGTAAATTGACTTTATATTAGTTCCTTCAAAACCTTCAGCCCGACGATCTATGCTTCGTACTCTGCTTTGTTATTTGTTGATGGGAATTCCAAGCGCAAAGCATAGCTAATGACTCGCCCGTCGAGGTTTCAAGCACTACCCCTGCTCCTGAATAGAGGTTGTTTGATGTGCCATCAACGAAGAGCTTCCATTGCATACTTACTTCTATCTGAACTTCTTCCTAGTCATCCCTTATAGTAAATTTGGTGATGAAGTCTGCCAATGCCTGCCCAATGATGGCTTTCTTGGGGTCATATGCGATGTCATATTGACATAGCTCTACATTCCACTTGAGTAGTCGCCCGGTAGTTTCTGATCAGTATAAAACTTGCTTTGGGGGTTGATCAGTCAATACTTTAATTGGACGAGCCTAGAAGTATAGTCGTACTTTTCGAGATGCGATCAAAAGGCAATACACTAGCTTCTCCAGTTTTGGGTAATTCTTCTTAGCTCCTGTGAATCGTTTGCTAATGTAGTACATGAGTTGCAAGATTCTCGCTTCTTATACGAGAGCGATGCTCAATGCGTGTGGGGAAATTGGTAAATAAATGAGTAGGTCTTCTCCGTCCATTGGCTTTGATAAGATTGAGGGAGCTTTCATGTGTCGAGCAATTACTCGAAAGCTGTATGACAAGCTTCACTCCATTCAAAGTTTTTCTTTCCCTTCTTTAGTGCATCGAAGAATGGTATGCAATTTTTTGTAGCTTTCAAGATGAACCGACTCAGTGCTGCGACTTTTCCATTTAAGCTTTGAAGTTCGTTCTTATTTATAGGGGCTTGGACTTCCCGTAATGCTGTTATTTGCTCTGGATTCGCTTCGATGCCCAAGGCACTTAATATGAACCGTAAGAATTTCCCAAAGGCTACTTCGATGTGGCATATAAGCAGATTGAGCTTCATTTCGTATTTCTAGAGCATCTCAAACATTTCGGTGAAGTTGTCTAGATGGTTAGCAGCTACTTGAGATTTGACCAACATGTCTTTCAAGTAAGCTTATACAGTCTTTCCAATCTGGCGTTTGAATATAGTCTTCACTAGCCTTCGATACGTTGCCCCTGCATTTTTCAAGCCGAATGGCATTACTCTGTAGTAGTACAATCCTAAATTGGTGATGAAGCTGGTGTTCTCTTGTTCTGGAACATGCATCGGAATCTGGTTATAGCCCGAGTACGCATCCATAAACGACAGCTGTTTATGTCCCGACGTTCCATCCACATGCTGGTCAATTCTATGAGGGGAACTATCCTTCGGACAAGCTTTGTTTAGGTCCGAGAAATCAATACAAGTTCTCCATTTTCCATTAGACTTCTTGATTAGGACTGGGTTTGATATGAAACTCGGGGTAATTTGCATCTCGGATGAAGCTGTTAGCCATTAATTTATCTACTTCCTCTCTCGATGCTTGGACCGTTTAGGGCCCAAGCTGCGCCTTTTTGCTTCACTAGCATAAATTTAGGGTCAATATTGAGTGTGCGGTAGGCAATTTCGGGTGATACCCCACATATATCAGTGTGTCCAAGCAAATACGTCCAAATTGGGGTGGAGGAATTTGGTTAGTTTCGACCGCGTCTTGTTTCCAAGGTGCAGCCCAATCTTCAGGACCCATGTTGGATCATCCATACAGACTGAGACAAACACCGTCAATTTTGCCGGTGCTACCCGATCCTCCTCTAAGCTATTCTTTCTAGGCCCAAAGCCTTGTCAAATCAAGCTATAGTCCCCAAACCTGGGGAAGCTCTGTAGTTGCTATTCGAAGGGTTCGCGGATGTGGTGGGATTTCTCCACATCCTTTCCTCTTTCATTTCGTCTGGACTCATGCAATTCTACAATGTAGCATTCCTTGGTGGCTCTTTGGACTCCTTCCATAATTCCGACTCCATGTTCTATAGGGAACTTCATTGAAAGGCACCATTGTGCTAGTGTTATTCTTAAGTCGGCTAATGTGGGCCATCCTAAGAAGGCGTTGTATGCTGACATTTCATCCACGATCGCAAAAGTCTGAATGAGGGTGACCCTTCGCTCACCCTCTCCAAGCTCCACTGGTACGTCAGTTGTTCTCACCGGTTGTTTGGGTTCACCAGTAAACCCTTAAATCTTTGTTTGGCATACGGACACACTTTTCATGCCAATCTTCATTTAGTCAAAAGTTTGTTTGAAGAGAATGTTAACAGAGCTGCCATTGTCAACCAACACCCATCGAACTACAGCAGGTCCAATTCCCACCGTCACAACCATTAGATCAAGAGTTAGAGCATCCATCCCTTCGGTGTCTCGATTTTGGAACACAATGTCGATATTCAATACCATTTGCATCTTAACCGGAGTTTCGTCTTCCATGGCTAAACATGATGCCTTCGGAGCATGCTTCAACGAACTTACATTCCACTCCATTTCTCCCTAACTTCTTTACGTAGGATGTGGTCCCCTATATATTGTTCCGATGACGAGCCTCCGGTCAGACTCCTCTTCGCTGGTTCCTGCTTGATTCCGTTGTTCTATTGGTTGTTGAGGAGTTGCAGATTGATCGAGGTTTTGCAATTATCTTACGCACTGCTGGAGTTTGTTATTCTGGATTAGCTCCTCAATGAGATTCTTTAGGTGGTGACATTCATTCACATTGTGGCCGTGTATCCCATGGAAGCAGCAGAATTTCCCTGAGTGCTTCTGCTGCTCAGTCACCTTATTTCTGGGTAGCTTTTTTGCATTCCTCGGTTTCTTGAATTGCGAGAAAAACGTTTTCGAATGTGTCGCTAAAGGGAGTGTAGCCTTCAGGCCTAAACCCTTTAAGCTTTTTATTGCTGCCATTTCCATTCTTCTTATTGGAGTTTTGACCTTTTCTCTTTGAATTCCCATCTTTCCTAGTGGTTCCTTAAGTAGTCCGAGAAGTGTGCGCATTTTGATTCATTGCTACATTGCTTTTCCCAATGTTTGCCGATTGCACACTAGTAGACTTCCCTTCCAATTCCTGTGCTTCCTCCAACATTAGGTACTTACTTGCTTTGCAATTGAAATCTTTCCTGGTGGTAGGTTGCTTCATTTTAATCCGCTTTCCAAATTCATTTTTTGGGTGACTGGCACAAACTAATGCCATAAAAACCAAGTCTTTGTTGGGGTTGCTTGCTTCCTTCACCGTGATGTTAAACCTTTCCATGAAAGATTTCAGTAATTCGTTATGCCCTTGGAACAACTCAAAGAAGGACATGATGTCTTTTGGCTATGTAGTATGGAGTCTGAACTGATCAAGGAACCTTGTCGCTAGTTGGTCAAAAGTAGAGATAGACCTTGGAGGAAGCCTAGTGAACCACATTGATGCAACCCCTTGGAGAAAGGAAAGCATCTGCGTCAAACAACTTTAGAGGCATTAAGATACAATTAGAAATGTATTATAAAGATATTTATCTTTTGTAAAGAAATGTTTCCTTTAGGTAAAAATATTTGAAAATAAAAATTTAAATTGGTTATGTGTAAGGAAGTATCTTTATAAAAGTTTGAATGGAAGATGAAAGTTTTATAAAATATTTTCATAAGAATTGTTGCAAGATTATCAAATACATAGGAAGTATGTGGATTGTTTTGTCACACGATTTAATCTAAGATTCGAGTACAGACTGACGTGTTTGACACTTATCCTAAAAAGGATTTATCACTTGATTCTTAATGACGAACATTGATGAGGTTTATGGTTAGATAGTTGAGTTTTCTATCATAGTTGAAAGCTATGCAAGGAAAACAAAATTTTTGAACAGAAAGCCTGGCCAGAGTCCGCACTAAAGGATCGAGGGATCAATGATAGTTCGGAAGTATAGTTGTGAATTAGAATAGTACATTGAGCCAGATATTATGTGGGTGATCTATATACATCGTTTGGGTGCAAGTTTTAAAAATGAATATTTTGGGCAAACCTATGGGTTTTTGTTTTAGCTAATTTCGAGGACAAAATTCTTTTAAGGAACGGAGTCTGTAACGACCCACCAGTTTATCACTTTGACAAATTGTAATTATTTTTAAATTTGTAAAAATAAAAGGATAATGTTGTTCCAAGTGATAATAAGTAATAAAAATCTTATTTTCAATAAATATTTAAAATATATAAGATATTTTAAGCAAGCTTCCTCCTTAAGCTTACATAAGTCAACATATGCATACCCAAAACTGATGGGCACATGGGAAAGAGGAGTTTTTCCATGCCTATGGGGGTGTAGGTGCATTGGAGAAGCCTTGAAATGGTGATGCAAAAGGTGTTGTGTGCATGTCTTCTTTTACACTCCTCTTTTCCTATAAATACCCTACCCTCTTCTCTTCATTTTCGTTCCTTTTCTTCTTCATATTTTCTATGCTTTGTCTTCTTATTTAATGGCTTCCACACTAAGAGAAATAATGTCAAACTTTACTTCAAAAGAAATTCAATTTTAATATATACATATATATATACACACACACACACTTAACCACCTCAAAACTATTCCAAAAATCCACTCTTAGTCTCTACACTCCACGGCCATCCCCATACATGCCAAAGGAAGAGCCTTCCACCTTCCCAACCTTAGGCCGTGAGCTCCTCTAGCCATCCCCAAGGAAGGCCAAGCCATTTACAAGCTTAAGTCTAGAGCATTATTAACTTTAAAATCCAAATAGGGAAGCTATAGCCAATTTTTAGTTAGTCGTTTAAAACCAAGGAGAGAGTTCCTAAACTATTATATTATATTTTGGATGATTAAATGATGTTTGAAATGGATATCTAATATTCTTTGATCATCAATTTTGGTTGTTTAAATATAAATGTTGAAAATATATGCAAGTCACGGAAATACACATCGATAAGCACAAAGGAAATCACTTTCCTTGGATTGATGAAATGGTGTGTATGGAATGTTAAACCTCTTTAAAAACGGTTTAAAATGAGTATTAAATGTTTTATAAACATTAAAAATTGTTTTGGTGAAGTTTGAATGAGAACTAAAAATTTAGTCAAAAATAGACGCGCCGCGTAACGGAAGTTCGCGATTTCGCACCATAAAAGTCAAACAAGTGTAAAAGATGGAACATAGCTCGTAATTCTTCAAGATAAGAATATTATGAGCTATTATATCCACATTTTTCCATTAAAGAAATAAAACTGAGATTGCGATAAGTAGATTTTGAAATATGAGTAAAACAAGCTTTTGAAAAATCGTGGTTTAGCAGTTCAGAATCTAAAACTGGATTTCTTTGGAAATGATGTTTAAAATTATTTAAAAATGTGGAATAAATCTTGTATATCTTTTAAAATGTTTTAAAAGTGATTTGAGTAATAAAAATGACTTTTCAAAAAAATAAAAAGTCATTTTGACAATATAGCTTAAAAGAGCTCTTTTCGCAGCACTTTTCCGCAGCACTTTTTCTATAACTTTTGAAATATAGCTTTAAACTTAACAATTCTTTTCCAAATATTTTATAAATGTTTTCAAATGAATAACTAAGTGTTTTAACAATGATTTGGAAGCTTTGTAGTTATTTAAAAAGAATTTAAATATGTGTTTAAAGAGAAGCTATTACAAATTTAGTGATTTAATCTTGGCTCTAAAAGCCGATGAGTAGACTGGGTTTTTCTATTCGTGAGATCCAAATGTGAGGTTCTTAAACTAAGGAGATGTCAGCAACTATTACCCTAGCTCACCTGTCCACTTCCCTTAGCGAGGGATAGATAAGGTCGAAATGTCGGAAACGAGTTAAGTATAAAAGAATTTTAACTTTCCAAATTTAAATTAAATTGCTCATTCAATGGGCATTCTCAATATTATGCCTTGAAGAGGAATCGAACCTCCATGCTATTTAGCACGAGATTTTGAGTCTCACGTGTCTACTATTTTACCATCAAGGCATCTTGAAAGTGAATCGTATTCCATGAATATGATATCTATGTAGTGTGATATATGGAATATATGGACAAAGGTGGATGGAGTGTTGAGGTATTTCTATCGATCGGTCATGTCATATAGGACTGAGTCAGACATCAAATTTCTTCGATTTTAATTATCCGTAGGATACCCTATATATCAAAAAGATGTACAAGCAAACCTATTTCTCGATTCAATAGAAGCCCAAAGAAGTGAATATGGTACCCAAATAATGATAGATATGGCAAAAGCTGGTCCGATTACGCCTATTCCTAATCCTAAATAGAATGTAACGATGTAGGGATCCATATGGAAACATAGTATCTATTTACATACGCTCGAAGGACTCCTTCTCATAATAAGAATGTACATAACCCTATTCCGGTATGGTCCGGTACGGAATGAACTTATAATCCGATGATTGAGTCGATTCCATGATTATAAGTTCATAACCCCAGCCCATTTTGGGCGGAACAGATCTACTAATTCTTTTATTCCAATTAGTAAGAGGGATCTTGAACTAAGAAATAGGCCTAGAAGCTAAAAGAGGGTGTCTTGAGCAATTGCAAGAATTGGGTTCATTGATATTCCTGGTATGATAGATGCTATCACACATATAGTCATACTCCATTCGATGGAATTATTTGATCTTAAGGGAGATCTGCTATAATTTCGCATGTGAGGGGTTATTTCTTGGTTTCAATAGGATTCCTTACGAGTTCCATCTACTATTATGTAAAAACAATCAAGTTATTAATGACTTTGATTTTATGGAGATGATCTTATTATACTTAGCGTTAAAGCCTGAAGAGGGAATTCGTACTATTCATGGAATTTAAAAGGTGATTTCACCATTATTCTTCCCATAGTATTTGTTGAATACGAGAATTGATATTGAGTAGAATTAGGTGATTTCTATAAATTCAGCTCATTTAATATTTACTGGATTTGGATTGACATCCTGGACAAAATGATTTTAACTCAATCAAAATTATGATTTTTGAATTAAGAAATCATTGTTAAGACTTAAATGAAAAAAATGATTTCGAATTATTCTGGGTTTAAAAAGTTTTTTAAGCAATCAAAGCATTCGATAAAAAAGGTTTAACGATTCCGTATATGCCAGAAAGAATGTTTTAAAAATATATATCTCCAAAAGAGATTTTTATAAAAATAACTAATCAATCAAAGAACGATTCTCTATTTACAGAACTTCTTTTTATCGATGATTGGTTTGGAGAAATCGGTGTTAGATTTAAGTGATTCTTATTCGAAAACCGCTTCGAACCAATGTATGCGCTGGAAAATGAAGACCTGATAAAGAGAATAAAGGATGAATGCCGATGATTTTTAGGGTGAAAGGGCTGGTTGTTGATAATTCTGGTTAGCTCCCAAATACTAAAGTAGCAGTGGTTCCTTTACTTCTGAAACTCTTTGGGTTGCAAGGACTTTTCGGTACTAATCCTAGGTTTAATTCCCAATAGGATGTGACAGGAGAGTGCCTTCGGTTTCGTTCAATCACAGAACGAACTTTTATGGATGGATGTCTAACACTGCATTCTTGAGATATCATCATTCACTTTTATAACCACACATCTATTAGGTGGCGGAAAAGGCAACTTCTCTTAGCTTAACAACCTTTTCTGAGACATATGAGCTCATAGGTTGTATGTTTATGGAAGTCGATAGCAATCGATGGAATGGCGATGTGGCATTCAAAGATGACGTGCAAAGTAAAAGTAATCTTACCTTAGTCCTCACACCTGAAAATGTAAGAAACATCGTAGATATAGCAAGGCTGTGTGGTTCGCAACCATTAGGATATGATCATCCCCTTCTAGATTTATTGCAACCCGCTACGACAATCGGGTTCAAATTATTGTGGATGTATGTTGTGAGGGCCCTCGGATTGGTCTGTAATGACCGAGGTGATGACATATTCGATACTATCTAGTGAGAAAGGTAGGCCAATCTTCCATTGCTAGAGGGCAGATGTTCTATGCCTCGGTACATTCTTATAAAGATGTACTGCCGGAACATAGTCTCTTCACCTGGTCATTTGTATGGAAATCCACTCTCCAATAAGAGCATTCTAAATTTTTTGTAGAGCCTACTATGCTGGAATTTAATAATGGTAACAATTTTGGCTAAGATTGATAGGTTTACCGGCAAATGTTTTCAAAGATATGTCATTAAAAATAATATCAAGTATTTTTACGTAAGAATGTTTTGGTTATCATAAGGGAAAAACTGTTCCGTGTTTATGTGCGGCGTAGTTTTATGAGATACCTTTTTGTTTCAAAACACGTGTTTTTGAGTTCTCACACCAGTCCCATGACTGACCTGGAGTTTATTTCCTTTTCCTTAAACTCTGTGTGCCCTAATTTTCCTGGGCAGCCTAGTAGTGGGATTTAGTTTAGAAGAAATCTGGATGGAGCTTGAAACATGGAGTCAGAAGATTTTTCTGAAGATTTTAGTCTATTTCCACCCACTCTTATACTACAGTATTCCACATTTGTAAGCACAAGAATTTATAATTTTCCATGTTTTTAACTTTGATAAATGTATTTTAATTTTCGCTGTAATTTTTTTTGAAAAAACATATATGAGATACTGTTCTGTCTTTATTTTTCTTTCTCACCCTTGAGAATCCGCTTCTCCGACACTGGAATTTACGGCACGTGAATAATGAGCATGTATTAGTGTCTATTTTCGAGAGTCAAAGAAATGAGTCCTCACATCGTGGTATGGGAGCTTAGGTTGAGGGAATATCTAAGCTTGATAAGGGTAAAAGGCTCACCAAAGATAGGGTTAGTAATGCCCTAGGATGAGTAACTCATTAGAGATAGGGTTAGTAGCACCCTAGAATGAGTTTGAGTATGAAATCATCTTACCTAAAAATATATATATATTTGAAAAAAGAATATTTTTGTAAAATCTTCAAAGAGTTTCAAAAATAATAAACATTTTGTACAAATAATCTTAAAAGCCATCTTTAGAAATAAATCTTGAAACATTTTTTGAGCATTGACCATACCTCTCTACCTAAGAATACGCTAGCAATTACCTACTACTTATGTCTAAAAGAATATTTTTCATGTAATATAGTTATTTGATTAAGGAAGATAATACTGAATTATTATCATTGATTGATGGGTTGTTTAATTTAAAAGTTTAATTACGGACACCTTGTGAGTTTAATTTCACAACTTGAAGATGAGATATTTAATAAATAATAAATGTTTATTAAAAATATTTATTTAAGACAAATAAATCTTATGAATATGTTTTATATAAGTGATTTTATATACTGGATTTATAAAGCATGCTTTATAAAGGAATTTTTGAGAATTTAAATTTCAGTATTTTTAGACAGTATTTCAAATGATTTTTGAAAAGAATAGTAAAATATTATTTCTAAAAAAGAGATTTTGAAAACAAAAAATAATCTTATGATTAATTTAGTTAGGGTGGCTCGAAAGTAACTAAAAACGGGCAGGAGATATGTTCAGATGGTAAACGCTTCTCTTAATAATTAACTGGTTTTTATCAGTTGAACAGATAAAATTATGATAATAAAAGATATCCGGATTGTTTATAATGGATTTAAAAATATAATAAATAATTATCTGGAAGTGATAAACTTTATGGTAAATTAAAAATATGTAAGCAGTCATATGCAAACTTTATATTATTGAAATTTTAAGTGTATCCAAATACATGTATTCAAGTGTGTGTGTGTATATATTGTGATTAGAAGTTTTATTTTGAATTTAATATAACAATTTGCAAACGGTAATTTAAAGTTCAATTGTGCATTTTTTTCAAAAAAAACACTTAAGGTAATTATTTTAAGTTAAAAAGTATAATAGCCTAAGTTTGAAATAGAAATTGATAAAGAGATTTAATATGCTTGTTTTTATTTAACATGAATAAATGAAATTTGTATATTTATAAACATTTAGAAACATAATACATAAATTTAAGAAATTAATTAAAATATAAGAGATATTTAAAATAATTTTTAATATTTGTAAATATATAAAGCATGTAAAATAGATGTGGAAGCTAAGGATAACATACATTGACATTTGTTAGCTTAGTGTTAGCATACTGAATACAAGTGGCAAACTTAAATTTTCTTTTAGAATTTAATTATAAATAAAAGAAAGAGAAACCTGGCTATTTTGATTTTTCAGTTCAAAGTTTAAAACTTTTACTCATCTTCAAACTAAAATCTGAAAACAAGAATCTGAGAAGAAAATAAAAATTAGAGCCTATAAACTAAAACCAGAATACAGAATCTAAGGAAAATATCTAACATCCTCTTTCTAATCCAACCTAAGAAAACTAAGGCAAGTTTCAACTCAGTTTTAAAACAAATTCAGTTCAAATTCAAGTACAAAGCAAGATTAAGCAAGAAGCATTTAAAAAGAAGAGGGAAATGCTTGGAAGCAGGGGTTCAACAGACTATATGCAGCTGGTGAGTAAAGAACTTAATCCTCATGTTGGCTCTGATTTATAAATCCATATATTTATATATTGTCGATCTTGGGAAAACGCTTTTACCTTGTCATAAATTCAAAAGCAAACAATGTTTGTATGATGAAAATCATGGACAGTGAGTATAAGCTTATTTTTTGCTTTTTTTTAGTAGTTCGAACTCAAACAGAAAAAAAAGGAAAAAAACAAAACTTTTACTTTGCTGAGAAAAATTTAACTTTATACCTATATGATTATGAATTAGGATTTAACATATCTTGGTCAAACATGTATGTGCTAAATAAGTGTGATGATCCACATACCGGTGTTAAATCAAATGATACCCTAAGGAAGAAAAGAAAACCCAGTAACATGCAAAATACTCCATCCCTTGCAAAACTTCACAGTGTACCAATCTTTGAAAATCACTACCTCATAATTTGGTTAGTTTTAGGTTATGTTTCAAATTAAGAAGTTGTTTGTTTTCAATTAAAGACTTTCTAAAACTCGGTTCAACTATTAATTTGTAGCATAGGTGAAGGAAGACATGTTTCTCTGTAATAAGTTAAAATGACAAAGAATTCGAATATCGAAGTTAAGTGTTTGGGGTATATGATCCTAATCGTTGTCGTAATTCATGAATTTTGGTGGTAGTGTGGTTATTTTTAATCAGGTGTAGAAGGAGTTACGAGTATATGAAAAGATTTGGGTCACGGTTGGAATTGGGGTGAGTGAGGAAATTTCGCGGGTAGATGTTTGGCACGTAGGAGGAATAGGGGAGGTCGCGATGTGAAAAATTGTCCGATATTTTTCTATAGGGTATAGCAACGGGTAGAGGCCAAAGTAGGGTTTGAGGTAGGTCTCGTTTGGCGTTGATCTGCAGCGTCGTAGGCGAGTTTTGGAGAGTGCGGCATAGGTGGGAAAGGCGGAGAGGTGAGGGGCGAAGTTGTTGGCGAATTTTGGGAGATTCCGGTAGTCAGAGGAGGTGATACGACGAGAAGAAGGGTGGGTAGGTTCGATTTTGGGGATGGATTCGAGCTCGTTTTTGTGAGTTTGGTGTTTGCCTGGAGAAAGGGATGGTCGGTGGATCTTCGAGGGCATGGATAGTGTGGTGAGGTGGCCAGTGGCGGTCGGCTATGATCTGCCGGAGTGTGCACGTGCACCGCAAAGGTGTGTGCATAGGTGAGAACTTAAGAAATGATGGAAAAAAGGAACTGCATAAGTAAGAAGAGAAGATCAGGGTAAGGGGTCTGAGCCGAATAAGAGTTTGGGCCCGAATGGTTTTTGGCCAAAGTATGTATTCGGGAATAGGAAGAAAGTGTAGGTAAAACAAGTTGGTTTAAACGATTTTCTTAACAAAATTTCTTTAATGATAAATGTCTCATTTAAATGTTAAGATAGTTTAGGGTAATAAAATAATATCTTTTAGCTTAACTAATTAAGTTTGGAATATTATTTATAGGCCTATTATTTAAATAAATTCTTAAGTTTATTAAATTAAAATTAAATAAAGTAATTAAGAGATTTATTAAGATAAATGGGTTATCTTAAATATAATTAAGGTCCTAGGTAATTAAGGATTAGTTAAATTTGTAATTATTGATTAATTTATTTGTAATTAGGATTAATTAATTGGTAATTATAGGATAATTTCTTAATGGAAGTAATTAAAAGACTAATTACTTAAAGTAATTAATTAAAGATTAATTAATGTAATTAAATAAAAAAAGGTAATTACTTAATGTGATTAATAATGGTAAAATTAATTAATAAGAGTAAATTGAAGGTTAATTAAATTAGAGTATAATTAATTAAGGTTGATTAGTTAATTTCATTAATTAATTAAGTGATGATAAATGGTTTGAAATTAATTAATGTCGGATAAGCAGGATTTAAAAGCAATTAAATTAATTAGAAATGATACATTAATTAATTAATGCCGCTGAGTATTATTATTCGTATCTGGGATAAGTTAATTTTAACTGCCCAACATTTGTGTAATATTGTAACTCTGATGAATTGTATGTAAAGTAACAATTAAAACTTTCTTTGTAAACGCTATTATTTGATATTATATTTTGCCGCTGCGAACCTGTGATTTGTTTCTGTTTCTTCTTCTACCTCTATTCTTCTTTACCCTAACAATCTAGGATTTTCGACATTCAAGTGCTCGGCACTTCTACAGTGAACGTATTAGTGTCGAATTTTTGAGGTCGAAAATTCCAGGTTGTTACATTTGGTATCAGAGCGGAAGGTTAAGCGAGAACCTTGGCTCTGGTGGGTTTATTCATTAAGGATAGGGTCAATGATACCCAAGAATGAATTGAGTGTGTATATATATATATAAGAGAACGTACTTGTTATTTTCCTACATAAAGGTTTTAAAGTAGTTTCAAAAGTAAATGATTCTTATATAAGTTTATAGTTTGATATATATAAAGCAATATTTTTTCTAATATATTAAGGTAATTGGTTGTTGTATTATTTGAATTAAAATAATAATAAGAATCAAGTGGTAATAGAAACACAACCACATAGGAATTTGGATAATATGAACTATATAAATAAGATAAGCTAGAAAAGGATTCAAATTAGAAAATAAATTCGGAATTTGCAAGAATGTTTTCAGAATTAAGCGACTCTGATTTTATTCTCCAATAAATGATAAGATAATAATGAATTGGTTTCCACATATGTTATTCTTGGTTATTATCATAAATGTTTGTTGTGTTTAATAATGAAATGTTTGTTAATGATAAAGAAAAATGAATTTTTTTAGGGAAGTAAACATTTAGGTGGGTATGACTTATAAATTGAAACTGAAGATGATTTAAATTGTGAAGTTTTAAATCTAGGTCCAGAAATTTGAAAATTGTTTCAAAGTGATAAAGAAATAATAAATAATATTATTTAATGTATTTGAATGAAAGGGTCCTGTTTCAAACTAGAGTTGTTTGAAAATTTAAAGGAATTTGTTTTGAATTAAAACCAAAGGTGGTTTAAATTTTAAGGATAACTTGGTGTGTAAAGGAAATAAATATGTATATATGAGGGATATACATAATATCAAAAGATGATTTGACATAAACTCCAAGTGTTAATTTTTAATTTTTTTTCCTTGGAATGTGATATGAAAACCAAGGTGATAAGTTTTTGAACCTAGAAGTGGAAAGATTATTGATATAAGGTTTAAATTTTGAAATGGGACTCAAATTGGGTAAAGTTGACCGGATAAAATTGAAGTGAATTTAACTTAAGGAAAGTTAAATAAGTTTAGAACAAACAACCTGAATTGGAAATTTCAAGATGAAATTGAAATTTAACCTGGGAAGTTAAATGGTTGATTTAAAATGGAAGTTATGAGTGATCTCAAAATGGATTTGAGATCTGGAAATTGGAAATGGATTAAGGAAATATATGTCCATTAGTGAAATAAAATGGAATTAAGATTGAACTTTTGAAAGGGGAAAATTGCTTTGAACTTAAAAATTAAAAGTTAGAAACGAGCTTGTTGAAAATTTATTAGGGTTTGGTTTCGAAGTTAAAAATTGGGTAATAAATTGGATTATGAAGATTAAATCATTTAATAAGCTTTGAAATTTTATTTGAATTTTGTAATAAGATAAGTAAAAGCAATTTAAAATGGAATTTTGAATTTTGGACTCAGAGTCAAATGATTTAAAGATTTAAGTTGTTAAATTAAAAATAAAGGTTGATTTGATTTACAAGTAAAGGTTGGTTTGATTTAAAGGATTAAATTAGCATTTAAAATTTTAACTCGAATTTATATAATTCGAGATGGTTTAAGGTTGAGATTTAAATTGAATTAGTTCAAATTGAATTTGATTTGAATTAATTGGAATATGGTTGAAGATGGATAAGTATAAAATTCAAATGGAAATTGATTTGAATTTGAAATAGGAATTGAAGTTAATTTAAATTGAATTGAAATTGAATCAATTTAAATGGAAGTGGAAATTGGAAATTGATTGGAATGGAGATTGGGAATAGAACAGTTCGGCTCTGTTCCATATTTTTCAAATAAAATTGTTTTAATACAACTGTTTTTAAATCTATTTTTCCTAGCTATTTACTATACAAATTTTCTTTTTAAAACCCAAAACTATCTTATACTTATTTTATAACTACTTTTGAAACTATTTAACTATTTTACAACAATTTTACAATTGTTTTATAAACTAATTACAATTTTACAACTATTTTATAATTACTTAATTATTCTACTACTATTTGCAACTAATAACTATTTTACACCTACCTATCTATTTTAAAAAAAATCAAGCTATTTTCTTAATACAAGTTGGTCAGAGTGCAAAATGTCTAATAGTTGAGTACTAATTTAGGTAAGAATTGAAGTGTTAACCCAAATGGAAATTGGGGGCAGTTGTTTATGAGTGAATAGAATCAAAATGAAGGTGAATAGAAAAGAGAATTGATTTAGCTGATAATGAAGATAAATATGTAGGATGTACATATATCATTCTATTCGCATAGTGATTTGATCCGGATTCGAACATAGAATTTCGAGATAGTATATCGATCCAAGTTGGGATTTTTCACTAGATTTTCAATGGCGAACTTTGATATGGATTTTTGATTGGCTCTGAAAATTCTCTATCATAGTTATGAATATGCAAGGAGAATGACGGTTTTTGATCAAGAAACCAGATCTGAGTCCGCACTAGGAAGTCGGGTGGACGATACTAGTTTGGAAGAGAAGTTGTGCGACCGAGTGAGCGATCAGATTGATATAGCGTACATATGATATTATACATCGTACGGGTTTGAGTGAAATTGATATTGAAAATTTGTGGATAAGAACTGCAAAATTGTTTTTGAAATGAAAGTATATTTTGTGAAATATATGATGAAATAAAGTGGAAATTGGATATTTCTATGGTAAAATATTTGCTTTATGGAAGTAAGCAATATAGTTAGTGACTTTATATAGTAATCAAGCTCGAATATTGATTTGGCATGAACAAAGTTATGTATATATAATTGATAAACTCCCCTCGTTCAATCAGCCAGAATAAAAAGGGTTTTTGAAAATATTTGAAGTATAAAAAGGGAATTTATATGTGATGACCCGCAAATCCGTACCCCTTGAGTCAAACTATTCTACATCAATCAACTCAAGATGAATGGAAGTACGAACCATTTGGGTTAAAGAAGAAGAGGTAGAAGAAGAAAATAGGAAACAACATCAGAATCTAACCATCGCAGCAGAATAAAATATAATCGATAATAACAGATCTTTACATAAAAACAAATCCTATATCTGTTTATACATACATCATCAGAGTACATCAATCACATAACACAATTGGACAGAAATCATAACCTGTCCTCACACAACTGAATACATAGCGGAAAATAAATCAAGTACGGAAGTACGTCTCGCCATCCAGCTCGTCTCCTGAGCTCCACAGCATCATATCCTGTATTCTATAATACTCAGTCTGACCCGAGCATTACGGTTAATAACACCCGAGTCAGTCTGGAATACCAGCGTGAGAAAAACATACTCAAATTGATTATTAAAGTTTCAAAATCCTTTGAAAACAAAAGTATCTCGTAAGACCATGCCACAAATAACATGTCGGGTTTTTACCTTACGATAGCTAAAATACTTTTTATTAAAATTCTCTGATATTATAATAGTGTCTATAGAAAGTAAAATAGAATCTAGCTGAAATGCTTGCACCTCACGTTTCAGCAATAGTTGGGCATAATCAAAACCATATGGGCGCGTAGGGAAAAAGGATTTCCAACTAATTACTAGGCACTGGGGTACCACCTGTCATGGTACCTGGTCTAGATCAGCATACCGAGGATACTCCCAACCCCCTGCAACACAAGATCCGGACTACCCCTTACTGGATAATCCCAAGTAAGATCACCCCACGGTGAGGATCAGCAACCGCACCACTAAGCCGAAATAAAATGGACATCTAGACAGGGATGACCTCACCGGAAATGGGTACTACCCACTAAGCCTTGTTGCATAACCCCTGATTTTCAATGAATCCCGGTTGATGAGGCTTGAGGCTAAGTGTTACCTTTTTTTAGAACATATCCCTTAGAATGCTTATCGCCCGCCTGACGATGTCCTGAAAGTATTCATCCATACAAGTCCGTCCCGGGATCGAACGGAACCGAAGGCACTACTCCTACTACATCCATTTTGGAAATATCCTCAAGATTAGTAGCGACTAGCCCTTGCACTTCACTGCTCCATCTTCGACTCCGAACTCGTTTTCCACGAAAACGTACAAACCGGATCGAAGTGGCTTTCGAGAAACTAATCCCGGTCTCTTCGAAACGATTAGCGCATTGTCCAATATTGATAGTCGGTAATTTAACTATCAATTAACATTCACAAACAACCATCAACCATAAATAATTTCACCAAATTATTTATTAATCCCAAAATATCTTCACAAGATATATTTCTATTTTCAACCCTTTGAGAACAGTTTCAAACCATACTTTTCTCATAAGATAAATTTTCAAATATTTATTTCCACTGAAAACAACCAAGCACAAAACTTTAGATTGTTAAAATAATTTAAAACTCATTATTACAAAATATCCTTTGAATCATTTAAAATAAAAATTACTTTAATACTTATTCAAAATATATACTTTAATAATATTCAAAATGAAACTACTTCAATACTTTATTAAAAATATATACTACAGGAATACGAGGTTACTTTATAAATATAAAACTAGGTTTTCTCTTTTTAAAACAAAATACCAAGTCACCTTAAATAATCACTACTACAAATAGATTTGAAAAATACTTACTTTAAAATTTAAATATTTAGAAATAATGAATTTTCTAAAACATGCTTTTTAAAACAACATAACTTATATTTAAAAATTTACGTTGGAAACGTACTTGGCTATCCAGGGAAATACTCTTCTCTTTCCATCTTTAAAAATAAATCACTATTTATTTTTAAACAAAATTTCTCATTCCTTTAATAACTTTCCATCGTGAATTTATTCGTTCAAAAATCCACTGATATGTTACCTTACTTTTATAAACACAATTTATAAACTTCATAGTCACATTCTCCATTAAATTTCCAATTTCAAATATTTAAATCAATTTTCAAATTGCTTTCCAATTTACTCCATTTGAAATAAATTCCTTTACTTACGCAATTCATTCCAAAATCCATTAATTATAGACTTTATTATTATTATTCTTTCGTTTTGATTTTAAATCTTTTAACTGAAACATACCAATTCAGATGTTCCAAATTTCTTATTTATTCTCTTCAATAATTTAAATCTTAAATTTAAAATAAATGCTTTATTATTTTAAATAATAACACTAAAGTTTAAAATTCATTATCTTTCTGTTTATTCAAAATCCCATTTTTATATACGAAATTTATTTATTAGAATTTTAAAACTACCATTATTCTTATCCAGTTCATTCTTAAATTTATTTAAATTCTCTATAATTATTTCACTTACAAATTCTCTTCCTTTTATTTCTTTTCAAAAATTCCATTCCTATATATTATGATAACTCAGTGTACCGAAATATATTCAAGTAAATCATCGCATTAAATATTCCAATTATCAATAATATTCATCACAAAATATCGAGTATGCATAACAGAGAATATTAAACAATATAAATAATTTTGAGGAATCCACTTGGATCCCTCCAACCTATTTTTCCTGCATCCACATATGTTAACACAATATAAAATACCAATTCCACTTCGAGGTGGAATATCGCGGTATATAGGATTTAAATATAATATCATCCGTTATTATGCGACGCGTAGGGTCTCATCTGCTATATAGTGCAGGAAATTAATTATTCCAATATATACTATATATATATATTGTAGCACATCCAATCAAATCAATCAATCAACCAATTATTTAAATTTAACCATTTAAATTTAAATTTATAACCAAATGAGTGAGACTAACTCACCTTTGCTTTTTGTTTGCAATCCACTTCTTTATTGCCTTGGTTTTCCGATTTTTTGACCTAGAATAAACAATTTACATGATTTATCGAATAATCAATTTCTTTCAATAAATTTAATTAATTAACACTTTTAATTTGAACTAGTCTAATGATCATTTTCCTATTAGATAGATTTAGTTAGCCAATTATTTTATTAACCATAATAAATAAAATTTTACGTTACAAAAATAATTAATTAAGCTAATCTTCCTAATGCACTATTTTTAAAATAATCAAGTAAATTAAAGATGTATCGATGTATATTTATTTTGCTCTTTGAAACTATATATATATATATATACTTATAAAAATATTCTGTATAGGTTTTAAAACTGATTTTTATATAAACTTTTCAAATCAAACTGTTTAAAATTCCTGTTTCAAAATCCTATCCCTTCATTATCTTATCACAGTAAATAACAAAGTAAACTTTCCTACCTTACTGCAAATAAAAATCCTATCCCTACATATATTTCCTGTTTTTCTTTCTCGAAATCTTATACATATTTTTTTTAACGGCAAACTTTACTCAATTAACTTGTTAAATTGAAATTTATCATAACCCCAAAAGAATAAAATCTCTCACCTAACCCTTACAGGCCGCAGAAACCACCTATGCTGCTCGAACTCGAAGAACTCCCTTCTGCCACTACCGCTTCCATCATCACCGGTCATCCTTAAACCCCACCAGTCGTCTTCCTTGACCATCACATCTCCGATGAATCGACCCCACGCGCTCGACCCGACTGACCACAAATCAATGATGCAGCCGACCCTCTCCCTTCGAACTCGCGATGCTCCTTGCGAAGACAGATAACTCAAGCGCACAACACCCCAAATCACGATACCAAATCGCGCATCTCAAAGGGCGAGGTCGAGCTCCCCCTCTCGTACGAACGAGATTCGCGGCTGTTCGACTTCACACGGTTCCTTTCGCGACTCGAACACGAGCCGATTTGGTGAATAGGCGATTCAATTTCGATCGCCATTGTTATATATACATATTTATTATATATTTTATTTTAAAATACTTTCGGCTGAAAGGAGAAGGGGAGGTGATGTGATATGTGGAGGAGATAGCGTGTTTGAGTGGTGAACAGTCGTTTCTGAAAAGTACAGATGTGAAAGAAAAACGGCTGAAAGTTTGACTAGTATAAATATTCAATTTAAATTCAAAATTTAAACCGTTCCGATAAATGTAACTTAAAACTTGACCGACTATCGAGGCGTGCCGCTAGGCGTTTGTAATGTTATGCCCCTATTTCGAACGCAATGGAAAAGGTTTCGAGTCCTAATTCGATCGTATGGAGAAGATAACTTTTTGAACCCAGTTATTATTTAATTGCCAATATAGATTTCAACGCGTTTATATATCGTACGTTCACACAACAACTCCAATCACTATAAAAATAAAAATCCGATAATAATACAATATTACGGACCCAATAGAACTGGTTTCGTCGAGAATCGAGATTGTGCCTCGGAAGGCTAATTTTATTTAAATTCAATTTAAACGATATAAATTCAAAACAGAACAAAACACTTCCAAATTCAATTTTAACACTTTTACCATCTTCAATACTATTAATATAAATTTTACAAGCCTTCAAATTATTTTTAACAGGCATAAAACTCAAGTTTTCATATTTTACCCAACTTCAAATTATTTAATTCAATAATTAATTATCAAATAAATAGTGATATTTGAATTCAGGTTAAGAATTAACTTCTAAATATTTAAAATCAATTAAATATTCCAATCTCAAACATCCAAAAATTACGGGTCGTCACATTATACAAGTATGAAGTGATCCAAAGAGTGTGTGTATATATATATATATATATATATATATATGAAGGATTTTATGAGAATGATTTTGGAAAAAAGGGTTATGGAACCTATGGATTTTGAAAAGGCTTTTGATTTTTGGGGAAAAATCAATTTTGAAAATTTGAAAAGCCTAGTTTGAGCATTATCGATTTTGGGATCATCGATTTTGAGTAAAGGAGATTTATATGGGATTCATACTAGGTGTATGATTTGGAAAATACGATATGTGCATAGTATAAAGTGTTTCGAGAATGGCTTTGGGGAAAAAGGCGCTCCCTTGAGATGAACTTCTCAGGAGTGCCACGGGGTAGTACTGCCTTGAGCCCTAAGGGGGTTCTAAAGTTGATCCTATGAGGAAGTGCGGACAAACTGAAGTTTTTGAGAATTATTGGGTAGCGAAAGTCGAGGGCGCTGATGCCTACAGAGGCATTTGGGTTATGTTGTGACGACAGTGTAACTCGATGTCGCTGCGATCTACCATGGACCATAGTGAAAATCGTGTAGAGGTGAGTTTCAACGTTCTACGTTTGATTTTGTCGGGAAGACAACGTAATATCGGTAGACTGCAATCTATGGTGGAGTGGAGAAGTTTCATTCTTTTGGCAGCGAAATTCGAGGGCGCTGATGCCTATAGTAATATGGGTTTTTGCTGTGATAGCAACGTAACCCCAGATGTAGCAGCGATCTGTAGTGGGTTCCATTGTGTAATCGAGAGGCGCGGAGTACCTACAGTTATCTATGGATTTTGTCGGGATGGCAACGTAACCATTGGGTTAACTGCGACCATGGAGGGGGTGATGATTACCAAAGCATTCTCACCAAAGATGTTCCCACTATTTCCAAAATGTTTTCTATATTTTTATCAAAATATTTTCCAAGTATTTTCACTGAGTGTTGAAAACGAGTTTACCAAGTACTTATAGATTTTCAGTCCTACGCCTGTTCAACGTATGACCGAATTTATGTGAAAATGAGGATGAACTTGTTAGGACGTCGAGTTATAAAAAGTATTTTTATAAAGTTATTTTTGTAATACAATGTAGATTTTAAAAGTATTTTAAAAACTCTTAATAAAAAAGGAGTTTATAGTTTAAGAATGTTCAAAGAGTAATTTATCTGATATAAGTATTTTGATAAAATTCTGGCTTCGTTCCTTTTCGAGGACGAAAAGATTCAAAGGGGGAAGAAATGTGATACCCTCAATTTTTGGACATCTGTTAATTAATAATTAACTGTTTTTAATTAGTTCAACAGATAAAATTCTGATAATAAAAGATATCTGGATTGTATATAATGGATTTAAAACTATAATAAATAATTATCTGGAAGTGGTAGGTAAATTAAAAATATGTAAATAGTCATATGCAAACTTTATATTATTGAAATTTTAAGTGTGTCCATATACATGTATACAAGTGTGTGTGTGTGTGTGTATTGTGATTGGAAGTTTTATTTTGAATTTATTATAACAATTTTCAAAAGGTTGTTTAAAGTTCAATTGTGCATTTTTTTTAAAAATACTTAAGGTAATTATTTTAAGTTGAAAAGTATAATAGCCTAAGTTTGAAATAGAAATTGATAAAGAGATTTAATATGCTTGTTTTTATTTAACATGAATAAATAAAATTTGTATATTTATAAAAATTTAGAAAAATATGACATAAATTTAAGAAATTAATTAAAACATAAGAGATATTTAAAATAAGTTTTAATATTTGTAAGTGTATAAAGCATGTAATATACAAGTGGAAGCTAAGGATAACATATATTGACATTTGTTAGCTTAGCATTAGCATAATGAATACAAGTGGCAAACTTAAAATTTCTTTTAGAATTTAATTATAAATAAAGAGAAACTTGGCTATTTTTATTTTTCAGTTCAAAGTTTAAAACTTTAACTCATCTTCAAACTAAAATCTGAAAAGAAGAACCCGAGAAGAAAATAAAAATAAGAGCCTGTAAACTAAAACCAAAATACAAAATCTAAGGAAAACAGCTAACATCCTCTTTCAAATCCAACCTAAGCAAACTAAAGCAAGTTTCGACTCAGTTTTAAAAACAAATTCAGTTCAAATTCAAGTACAAAGCAAGATCAAGCAAGAAGTATTTCAAAAGAAGAGGGAAATGCCTGGAAGCAGGGGTTCAACAGACTATATGTAGCTCGTGAGTAAAGAACTTAATCCTCATATTGGCTCTGATATATAAATCCATATATTTATATATTGTCGATCTTGGGAAAATGCTTTTACCTTGTCATAAATTCAAAAACAAACAATGTTTGTATGATGAAAATCATGAACAGTGAGTATAAGCTTCTTTGTTGCTGTTTTTTAGTAGTTCGAACTCAAACATAAAAAATAAAATAAAATAAAACTTTTACTTGCTAAGAAAAATTTATCTTTATATATATATATATATATATATATATATATATGATTGTAAATTAGGATTTATCATATCTGGGTCAAACATGTATGTGCTAAATAAGTTTGATGATCCATATACCGGTGTTCAATCAAATGATACCCTAAGGAAGAAAAGAAGACCCAGTAACAAGCAAAATACTCTGTCCGTTGCATAACTTCACAGCCTACCAATCTTTGAAAATCACTACCTCATAATTTGGTTAGTTTTAGGTTATGTTTCAAATTAAGAAGTTGTTTGTTTTCAATTAAAGACTTTTCTAAAACTCGGTTCATCTATTAATTTGTAGCATAGGTGAAGGAAAACGTGTTTCTCTATAATAAGTTAACATGACAAAGAATTTGAATATCGAAGTTAAGTGTTTTGGGGTATATGATCTTAATCGTTGTTGTAATTCATGAATTTTGGTGGTAATGTGGTTATTTTTAATCAGATGTAGAAGGAGTTACGAGTAGATGAACAGATTTGGGTCATTGTTGGAATTGGGGCGACTGAGGAAATTTCGCAGGTAGGTGTTTGGCACGGAGGAGGAATAAGGGAGGTCGCGGCGGGAAAAATTGTCCCTGTATTTTTCTGTAGGGTATAGCAACGGTAGAGGCCGAAGTAGGGTTTGAGGTAGTTCTCGTTTGGCGTTGATCTACGGCGTCGTGGGCGAGTTTTGGAGAGTGCGATGTAGGTGGGAAAGGCGAAAAGGCGAGGGACGAAGCTGCTGGCGAATTTTGGGGGATTTCGGTAGTCGAAGGAGGCGATACGAGGAGAAGAAGGGTGGGTAGGTTTATTTTGGGGATGAATTCGAGCTCGTTTTTTTGAGTTTGGTGTTTTCTTGGAGAAAGGGATGGTCGATGGATCTTCGAGGGCGTGGATAGTATGGTGAGGTGGCCAGTAGCGGTCGGCGATGATCTCTCGGAGTGTGCACGTGCATGGCAAGGGTGTGTGCATATGTGAGAACTGATGGAAATGATGGAAGAAAGGAACTTGGTAAGTAAGAAGAGAAGATCAAGGTAAGGGGTTTGGGCCGAATAAGAGTTTGGGCCAAAATGGTTTTTGGCCGGAGTATGTATTCAGGAATAGGAAGAAAGTGTAGGTAAAACAAGTTGGTTTAAATGATTCTCTTAACAAAATTTCTTTAATGGTAAATGTCTTATTTTAAATGTTAAGATAGTTTAGGGTAATATAATAATATCTTTTAGCTTAACTAATTAAGTTTGGAATATTATTTATAGGCTATTATTTAAATAAATTCTTAAGTTTATTAAATTAAAATTAAATGAATTAATTAAGAGATTTATTAAGGTAAATGATTTATCTTAAATATAATTAAGGTCTTACGTAATTAAGGATTAGTTAGATTTGTAATTAGGATTAATTAATTGGTAATTATAGGATAATTTCTTAATTGAAGTAATTAAAAGATTAATTACTTAAAGTAATTAATTAAAGATTAATTAATGTAGTTAAATAAAATAGGTAATTAATTAATGTGATTAATTATGGTAAAATTAATTAATAAGAGTAAATTGAAGGTTAATTAATTTAGAATATAACTAATTAAGGTTGATTAGTTAATTTCATTAATTAATTAAGTGATGATAAATGGTTTGAAATTAATTAATGTCGGATAAGCAGGATTTAAAAGCAATTAAATTAATTAGAAATAATACAATTGATTAATTTCGCTTATAGATGATTAAAATATGTTGAATGACTTATATATCTGATATGTGAATTGAGATGCTTTATGATATGACATTCTTTGGTTGAACTGTGATATTATGGGATATCTATCCGAGATAAATTGTTGTATGCATATGAAATCCTGAATATAAATTGTATTGTTTAAAACTTTAACATTGGGCTTAAAGAATAACATTGGATTCACACTCGGAACCACTTCGATTTGTAATCTACAATAATTCTTTATAGATTTGATATGTGAAATCAATAGGCTGGAATGTGATGATTTAAGTAAACTGGACCATTGAAACTAAGTAAAGGTACTTAGGGATCATATTTGTGAAATAAGTGTTGACTATAACAAGTTACGAACTCGTAGTAAGGTACGAGTTACCCCGGGTTCTAAATAAGTTTATGTATTAGTATTTCATGTTAGACGGGTTTACTCACGCTGGTTTTCATCCTGACCTGGGTGTTACTTTGATGTAATGCTCGGTTCAGACCGAGTATTACAGCTTTTCAGGTTAAGACGTTCTGGAGCTCAGGATGCGAGCTGGATGGAAGGAACGTATGGAGTTTGCCGCTGAGTATTATTGTTTGTATCTGTGACAAGTTAATTTTAACTGTGCAGCATTTGTGTAATGTTGTAACTCTGATGAATTGTATGTAAAGTAACAATTACAGCTTTCTTTGTAAATGCTATTATTTGATATTATATTTTGCCGCCGCGAATGTGACAATCTGTGATTTGTTTCTATTTCTTTTTCTACCTCTTTTCTTCTTTACCCTAACAATCTGTGATTTCCGACGTTTGGATGCTCGGCACTTCTACAGTGAACGTATTAGTGTTGAATTTTCGAGGTCGAAAATTCTGGGTCGTTACAATTTTAATGTTGTTTTATAGGAATTTGGATTCAACTTGGAAGTGGTTTCATGTATGTATGCATGCACAAGAGAAGGAAGCCAAAAAGATGAAGAAATAAAATAATTCATGTAATCATGGAGGACCCCACCTATCCACTAATCTTGAATCACATTAAGAGCCAATGCACATGTTAGTGGGGATTAAAGGCACATGCACATTTAATGAAGAATTAATTTCATAATAATGATTACTTGGAGATTACACTTCATAAGGGACATTTTCGGTAGTCCCTTAAAATACGAATTAGCGTTTTACTCATTTATAAATAACCTTCTTGTGTTGATGTAATGGAGTTTTTCTTAATCTTCTTATGATATTATGCAAGTTGTAGCCTCAAAATCAATGCGAAATAAAATGGCTTCTTAAATCTCTTTTTCTTTTTCTACATGCTTTTCCATTTCATGGTTACTTTTATTTACATTCTTTTTTTTCGTGTTAGTAGATTAGTTTTCTTTTCATTGCAATTAGTTTAGATTTAATTTATGCAAGTAGTTTAGTTCTCATTTCTTTGAAGTTCCTCTTACTTTTCTTACTTTTTAATGTTGAAATTTACATGTGTTTAGATGATCACACAAATGAGAAGCTAAATTACTTCAATTTAGGGGTAGTGAAGCTCTCTAAAATTATAGATTCAACATATTTTGTTATTTATGATCTGTTTTTAATGCTTACTAAAAAGTTGGATTACGAAGTAAGTTTATTAAGGAATTTGGTAGCATATGTTGTCGTCATCTAACTAAGTGATTTTGATTATGGAATTAAAATAGAATCAAAATTTGATGATCTATGTTACTAATCGAAATCGTAAATAGACCGCGCTTAAAATAGATTTTGTTTTAGTTTCATATTCATTTTCATGACATTTAATAAGTGGTTTTAGTTGTTGTGTTAAAGTTTGATGGTTTAAATTAAGTTAATTAATAACATAAATAGACCATACTTATAATAAATACATCATTATTTCTACTTAGATTAAAATGAAAGATCATAAATTGATTTTTTGTTGATTTATGTGAGAGTATGAGAGTGGATTTGCCTCTAAGTTGTCATTTAATCTCATAGTTTATTTCACTTTTGCTCTAGCCCAACTTTTACAAATTTTCTAATTTAAAAAAAAACTCCAAAGCTTGGGTTAATTTGGTTGATGAGAGCATGAGAGTGGATTTACAAATTTTTCTTATTGGAATTTTCCATAGTGCCCACGCTCTCTCTCCACATAAAAGTGCCTTCTGGAGTTGATTGCTTGTGATGAAATCTGAGTATGCTCTTGTGTATGCATGTGGTTTTGTGCATGCTTCTGTGCATGCCGTGCATGTTCGATTATGCAGCTTTGCCCATCTCTTCTATTTCCTTGTTTTTGTTTTCTTTTTCTTCGTTTCCTCTGAGTTGTATGTCGTGCACTTGCGGTTATTTTTATTACAATTTTTTGGCGATTTTCTAACCGATAAAAAATTCCACCGTTAAATAAATAATTTTTTTGTGCCGTTGCCCGGGAAATATATTTGATTTCCGTTTTATTGTTCGAATTATTTTTTGTTCAGTTTTATTGTGTGATTTTATACATTGATTTGTATGTTTTTAAAATATTTTGTATTGTGTGATTTGTTCTTTCATTTGATTTGTGTTCTTGTTGTTTTCTATTTGCATTTTTGGATTTCTATTTTAAAGTAAAAATATTGTTAAGCATTTGTTTTATTCAATTTGTTTAGCTTTCTTTTCATTTGTTTTGACTTAGTTGTGTTGTTTTTGTTTTGTTTTGTTTTTTTTTTTTTGAAATGCAAGCGGGGTTGTCTGGTCCCCTACCAGGATTTATTAATGAAAAAGAAAAAGACACAACTATAACAAACTATAGTCGCGAAGAAGAAAAAATAACAAGAAGAAAACACTGAAAGGGAGAAGAAATTCTCCACAAGCACTGAACAAAGACACTACTCAAAAACGAATTGACCATCCCAGAGAAACATTGAATGAGCAGCCCAAAAGTGCACAACAAGAATGCACAGGAGGGTGCACAAAACAGAAAAAACAGAGGGCACATGTCAATTCCACATATCATGGCAGTGGGGGGAGAAATCCCGCCTGGAAAATCTCAAACCATTGGTGATGTTAGCTTTGATTTTGACCCAGAGCTGATGCGCCACACTGACATCACCATCAAAACATCTAGAGTTCCTTTCCTTCCAGATCAGACGAACATAAATCTTCAAAACAAAAAAGATGATATCTTTACGGCTGCTGCTCCACTTCGTTGCATTCTTCAAAACATTCCACAAGCAAGAAGAATTACCATCATGTGCTGATATACCCACCTTGTCCATCAGGGTACAAACCATATTTGTTAAATACTGACAATCAAAAAAAATATGATAACAAGTCTCCGGTTGCACATTGCAGAAGAGACACAAGTTATCTATTTGCATCCCCGTGGCCACCAATCTATCTCTAGTTAGGATAGCACTTTGAATAATTCTCCAAAGCATCAAGTTATCACTTGCCGTTGACTGAGTAGACCATAGAACAGATGCCCAAGGAAAAGTAGAAATGGCTTCGGTATTTAAAAGAAAACCATAAACCCTACCTATACTGTGAGATTTGCCTTTCCAACATAGCTCAGACACAAGCTTGATCTGAACATCATGTTGACGCATGCTCCTCCATAACATGTTGACCACCTGATTACTGGAAGATGGAGCACAAAGCTTCCCATTAAGAATATAATCAACAGCATGTGCATTATTACCAATTAAAGTCTGAAGTTTTTCATGAGCTCGAACCATTTTATTCAGCACCATACCCTCACATAGCCACGGGTCATTCCAAAAACTCACAGAGCAACCTGGAGACAAAGTATACTTGACTAAAGGAAGGAAAGAGCCCCTCATATTTAGGATATTCCTCCATATCCAGCTCGTGCCTTGATTGATGTTCATATCCCAGAAGTTACCATTCTTTATTCTATAAGTCCAAACCCACTGCACCTAAAGACTATTTCTTTTGTGCAATATTGCATCTACATGCGAACTAACACCAGCTTTATTCCATAATGATATGTTGATGATGCCAAGCCCACCCTTGCCAAGAGGCTTTTCAATGGAGGAATATGACAGAGGGACCATTTTCCTATTGTGAATGTTACCAGTCCAAAGGAAACGAAGAAGGGTCGCCCTAATCATGGAGAGCAACATCTTAGGGAGGATATAAGTTCTTGTCCAATACACTGTCATAGAAAAACACACTGACTTAACAAGTACCAATCTTCCAGCCATGGTTAGGTATTTAGCAGTCCAGTTGTTTAGCTTGGATGTAATTTTATTATAAAGTTGTGTGCAATCAGCTTTAGTTACCCTGGACGTACACAAAGGTAAGCCAAGATAAGCCATATTATTTTCCATCCTCTGGTAGCCAGAAAGACCAATCAACCAATCATTGGCAGGCCTAGAAATTCCAGAATTGAGGATATGGGACTTAGCCTTGTTAATCCGTAATTCAGTTGCAAGGAAGAAGGAACGGAGAGTGTTATTAATGGCAGTTATGGAGTGTTGATTTGGCTTGGTAAATATCAATATATCATCCGCAAAAAATAGGGAAGTAATATGAAGCTGCTTGCAATTTGGGTGGTAAGAAATAGTCTTCTTTTCATATTCCAATGTTAGCATACAAGAAAGTGCATCCATAACAACAATGAAGATGTAAGATGAGATTGGATCCCCCAGTATGACTCCTTGCCTCCCTTTAAAATACCCCGTAACCTTCCCGTTAAAACATAAAGAGTAAGCAGGGGTAGAAATGCAAACATATAGCCATGCAACAAAAACTTTGGGAAAACCCATTAAAGACAACACACGAACAATGGAGGACCATTGCAAGCTGTCAAAAGCCTTCTGAATGTCGAGCTTGATCATCGATCGAGGGGAAATATGACTTCTTCTATACCCATTAATTAGCTCATGGGCCATCATAATATTGTCAATTCCTATTGGGTAGAAAGGCAGATTGATTTGGAGAGACTATATAAGGCAGCACTTTAACAAGTCTTAAGGCAAGGATTTTAGAGACACACTTATAGACAACTTTGCAGCACGAAATAGGTCGCAGTAACTCTCTATATAAAAAACATGCACAATTTCAAAACAAAAATATTTTATTATATTTGCATTACAGTAACATTTTCTGCTTTGATTTTACTACCTTTTTATTCAAAACTGTTTCATTTTACTGTTACAATTCGCTGTGCATTTACAATCCACTTCTGACAGCAACCTCACTCATTACTGCTGTTACAACAAACCATATCACAACAAACCAGCATACTTCACATCATACAACTTCCACCATGCTGCCTTGCCGTAGCCACACATCAACTTCCTTCCACATCAACTTCCCACTCCACTGTCTCTGTGCAGCTGTACATCATCAACTTCTACTTGAACTTCACCATACCAACTGTGGCCTCAAACTCCAGCCATCCAAACTATCCATCCCCACCATCCACAATTCTACCATTGTCAAACCACCTTACTGCACATCACCATCACGCTACCACTGCACAAGTTCAACTACCACTGCACATAGCCATCACATCCTTCACAGCTTAAAATCATCACTACTGCCAATAATTACTGCACCTACAACAACATACTTCTTCACCATCCTTTACATCCTTCAACCTTCTACCTATGCACATACCTTCTACCTTCAACCTCAACATTACTCAACATATACTGTGCAAACTATGCACATACACTTGACCTATTACTGCAAACTCCAATATCATCCAAACCTCCTTGCCGCCATCACTGCAGAATCCCCCTTCTGTTTACCACTGCATTACTCAACTCACCTCCTCTATACAACATCAACTCTATCATCATTTCCCACAGTCAGTTGTTTTACTGCACACCCTAACCACACCAGAGCATCCTTACCAGTACACTTCACCTCTTCCTGTCAACATGCATCCACATATATCCACAACATACATCCAAATTCACTGCCACTTCATACATCAACCCATACACAATCATCCCATTTCATCCACTCCCTGCATACATAAATTCTTAACTACCATTTCACACTGCCACCGCATACAGACATCTACCACTTTAACTACCACGTATCCATACAACAAACATCATCCACTTCTACTTCAAGCATCATCTGTCCACCACCATCAATATCCTCCTTTGTGCATAAACTCCACCACTAACCTTCTGGCTTCATTATCATCCACCACATCAACATTGACATAAACTTGCTTCAAACTGTCACACTACATCTAACTGCAAAATCCCAATCTACTCCTCCGATCGACAGACCAGCAACAACCGTTTCCAATCGACATCAACCCCAACCTTTCTGCAATTCGCCTTTCAACCTACAACCCTCCATCTCCCTTACTGCTCGAAACCCAAAAGCAAAAGTCAGTAACCTCTCTCTCATCCTATCCAAATCGCACCATTTCAATCTAGGACCCTCAAGTATCAAAAACGACACCCAAACCAACCTCCTATCGAAATCAAATACCCAGTTCACTTCACCTTCCCCAAATTCGCAATTGTGCCGAATTGAACAGAGAAAATCGCTTTAATTTTTTTTTTAAATGAAAAGGAAAGTCGACAATTTTATTTAACAGAGAAAGGAAAGAATGGGAAGATAATTTGGATAACGGGTTTCGTATAAGGCCGGGCAGAGGTTGTGGTGATTTGTTTTTAGTTATTTTTTAATCTTGTTTTTGTTTTTTTATTTATTTAGTTTTTATTTTTAAGTTTTTCATCTTTACATACAAAAAAAGGAAAAAAAGAAAGGGTTTTTTGTTTTGTTTAAATAACCGGATTGAACTTGATTTTTTGTTTTAAGTTTTATTTTATTCATTGGACTCTCTTTTTCAAGTTGCAAAAGAAGGCCTGCTTGCTAAAAAAATTTCTTTGCTTGCTTATATAAAAAAATACCGCTTTAAAATAAATTGCTAATAATTCTGCACGCTCTAATATCGTGCTCATATCTCTTGTTTTATTTGCTTTTCATTATTGGTTGTTGCATTTAAAAAATAAATTCTCAAAAAAAAAAAAAAAAAAAAAATCATTCGTACTTGCATCGTTAATTCACGTTCAATTTCAGTTTTGCATTCATATCATTTTATTTTCTTTTTTAGGGCAATACCCAAATTCACATAAGGTGGGGATTTCATCACCACTTCCTTGGCCCACAAATTGCATTTCATCGTAAAATTTGCTAATAATAACGGTTAGACTTTGAACTTAAAGGAGTCATGAGTTCATCTAGGGATTAATTATTTCTTTACATGTTGTCTTCTTCTGACAATTTATATTCTTGGTGTTTAGGCCGGTAGACAATAATCATATATAAATATTACAGTGTTTCGTAAATATTATAGTGATTGTTGTACTTAAACCTTCGGTTGCATTGCTACGATGATTTGTGGTGCACTAATAACTCTTGTCCGTTACCTGGCTAAGAACTATCTTGTTGGAATAAGAAAAGGTGTGATTATACAATTTTGGGTGAGGAGCCACTAAAGACAGAAAATTCGTAATTAAGTCATTGCATTCATTTAGTTGCATTATTTCATGCATATTTTAAAAAAAACAACAAAATCCAAAACTTAAAAAAATTATCCATTTTACTCAACTTAGTTCTTGTTTAATCCAAAATCTAAAAAAAAACTTTTTAAATCTTTTTCTTTGAAATATTTCAATCAAAATAAAAAATCCACAAAAAAAAAACCAAAAATACAAGCAGTTTACTTTCGAAAATCCAAAAAGAATTTTGAGTTGGTTTTTTTAGAAAAACAAAAATTCCAAAAAAACACAATCTTTTCAAAACCTAAAAAAACAAAAACATATAAAAAATCAATTTCCCTTTTGAAAAATAAATCTTTTTTGGTAAATATTTTTCCTTTTTATATAAAAATACAAATTTTGACTTCATTTTCTAAAACTTCCTTCTTTCTCTTAAACTCAATTCTCATTTCTTTCTCTTTTTGATTTTTTCTTGTGCATGAGTACTTGGTCTCGTGACCTTCCTACGAATCGTTTAACTCGAACAAACAATCTTCTAGCAATGACGAATGAGAACGCCCCTCGCACTCTCATGAATAGAATCTTTCTCGATAGAGTTTCTATTGCTTCTTGTATCACGTTACCCGTCCCAACGGGTAACCATTACGAAATTCATTCCAATCATATTATCACGCTCCCAAAATTTGGCCATTTTGAACACGACGACCCATACATTTTCTTAACAAAATTCGAACAAGTTTGCACAACCATTAAACTTCAACATCTTTGTGATAACGGAATCAAACTCCGATTAATTCTATTTCCTCTAACTGATTACATTGAAAAATGGTTGTATAACTTACCATCAAACTCGATTAAAACTTGAGAAGAATTCGTTAACGTTTTCGTGAAATAGTTCTACCGTTGGAAAAACAACTAAAATTTGAAACGAAATCATCAATTTTCATCAATTCAGCGGTGAACCTTTCGAAAAATATTTTGAAAGATATAAAAAGCTTTTGATAAAATGTCCACATCATAATTTTGAAAATTGGACCCTTTGCCAAATCTTATACGATGAACTTGAAAACAGCTCACGAACCATGCTTGAATCGATGTGCCAAAGCAATTTTCTTGCTCAATATCACGATGATGCTCGGCAATTTCTTGAAAACCTAATCGAAAAATCATCCCAATGGGAAAATTATAATGGAAAATCCATTTACTCACGGTCGAGCACACACTTGATAGGATTATCTTTGGCTTTGGAAGCTAAAACCGATGCAATGAATAATAAATTTGATAATGTTTTCTCATCCAACCAAAAGAACCAAGCTTCCCAATCCATTTGTTATAAATGTAATGATCCGAATCACATAGACGTTCAATGCCCCTAATTCAATAGAACAACTTAATGCTTTCAATAAGGTTATGAATGACTTGTTTTCTCCAACATACAATCCCGGTTGGAGAAATCATCCTGACTTTGCTTGAAACCTTAATAATCCTAACATGAATTTGGTTCGTCCCAATTTCAAGCATTTTCGAATAATGCTTCGAATCCTTTCTTCAAACCTAATCATTTTCAATAAAATTTTGCGGATCTGTCTTAAAATCAACTGCAATAATCTTTTGCTCCCCAAGACGATAAACGATTAAGTTCACTTAGAAAAATCTTGAAACTTTGGCTAAAACAACCACTCAAAGCCTCCAATCAAATAGTAACTTGCAAAATTTGTTAACCTCATACATGCAGAATACGAGTCAATAGATTACTAAATTTGAAATGAAATGAGTCAATTAGTTATGTCTATAAGTGAAGGTGAACGAAGCACATTCCCAAGTCAACCAGTTCCAAATCCCTGAAATCAAAACACGAATTCGAATCAAGCCCATGCTATTCAAAATAACAATGTAACCCAAATGAATGTTATCATGACTTTGCGTTCTGGTAAACAAATCGTAATTAAGTCATTAATCCAAATGATTTACCGGAAACCCCTCTCTACACTTCTAAAACAATAAACGATTGTGAACAAGTTGTGCCAAACATCGAATCAAACTCCAATCTAAATCCTTCTTCTACTCAAGTAGACCCACCTACTAAGTATCGTGTTCCCTTTTCACATCGTCTTCGACCAAGAAACATTCTAACTAAACGGAAAAGATGTTGGAAATTTTTAAACAAGTCAAAGTAAACATTCCACTTCTTGATATCGTTCAACAAGTCCTAACTTACGCTAAGTTTCTCATGGAGTTGTTTACTAAAAAATGACACACTCATGTACCCATGAAAGTTTGCTTTGCCGCCGGATTTAGCGAAGTGTTGTCTCAATCAATTCCTGTTAATACAAAGATCCTAGATGTCCAACGATTTCTTGCACGATAGGAGACAAAACGATTAACAAATGCTTACTCGATTTGGGTGCGAGTGTCAATTTGATTCCTTATTCTGTTTACCAGCAACTTGGCTTGGGTGAACTAAAACCAACAAAAGTAACTCTTCATTTTGCCAATTGTCAATTAAGAAACCCATGTGAGAAATCGAGGACGTACTCATCAAAATTGGTAAATTCATATTCCCCGTCGATTTCATCATTTTAAAGACTCAACCCATAAATAATACAATGAGTCAAATTCTATTGATATTAGGCCGACCCTTCTTGGCTCCTTCAAATGCATTATTCAATTTTTGAAATGGTTTGATGAAAATTTCTTTTAGAAACATGGCTTTGGATCTTAGTATTTTCAGTCTTGAAAATCAACCAAATGAAGCACATGACCAAACGTTGGAAGTTAGCTTCACTGAAAAAAAATTGATAACAAAACAATTGACCTTAACAATGAATGCGAGACTAAATACGAACAACTGTTTCAGGATGAGCCTAATGAAATAGAAGTTGTGCTTCTGTTTGAACTACTTATCATTGCATCAGAACTTCAACCGAATTGATTGATTGAGCAACCCCTGAGGTTGGACCTTAAGCTCTTTCCTGATCATCTTAAGTACATATACTTAGGCGACAACGAAACATTTCCCATCATAATTTCTGCAACTCTTCGTCGATCAAGAAGTTTCCCTTCTATCAATTCTATCAAAAAGAAAAGAAACAATTGGGTGGTCGATTACTGATATAAAGGGAATTAGTCCCGTTCTCATTCAACATCATGTCCATTTTGTTGACGATGATGCCAAGTCAGTTCGTGATGCACAACGACGGCTTAACCCAAAAATAAAGGATGTGTTTCGAGATGAATTCTTAAATTCTTGATAACGGAAACATATACCCAATCTCTTATGCTCATGGATTAGCCCAATTCATGTCATGCCTAAAAGTCAGGACTTACCGTTATCAAGAATGATTCTAATGAACTCATTCCAACTCATGCTCAGACGGGTTGACATGTGTGCATTAATCATTGAAAACTAAATTCTACAACACGTAAAGATCACTTCTGTCTTCCTTTCATCGACCAAATGCTTGAATGATTTTCCGGTCACGAATTCTATTGCTTTCTTGATGTTTATTCCAACTGTAACTAAATTCAAATCGCCCCGAAGATCAAGAGAAAATGACTTTCACATGTCCCTTTGGCACTTTTGCATATCGACGTATGCCTTTTAGCCTTTGCAACGCTTTTGCAACATTTAAAAGATGCACAGTCAACATCTTTTCTGATATGATCAACCGTTTTCTCAAAGTATTTGTGGACGATTTTTCTATCTTTGCAAACTCTTTATCCAAGTGTTTACACCATCTTGAGTTAGTTCTTAAATGATGCAAGGACAAACACTTAACGTTAAATTAGAAGAAATGCCATTTTATGGTCAAATACGACATTGCCCTTGGGCATGTCATTTCAAACAAAGGCATTAAGGTAGATAAAGTGAAAGTTGACGTAATTGCGAATCTACCCATTTCCAAATCTGTCAAGGACATTCGTTCATTCCGTGGACATGTTCGTTTCTATCGACGCTTTGTGAAAGACTTCAGTAAAATCGCTCGACCTTATGACTTATCTTGGAAAGAAGTTCCATTTGTCTTCAATTCTGATTGTGTTTCTGCTTTCGAACGTCTCAAAAACGAACTCATTTCTGCTTCCATTATTTGCTCACCCAATTGGGATCTTCCTTTTGAAATAATGTATAACGCTTCTAGCTTCATGGTTGGTGCTGTGTTAGGACAACGCATTAAAAAAATTATTTATGTCATCTACTATGCTACTATGACTTTGAATGATACTCAAATCAATTACATGACCACTGAAAAAGAGCTTCAAACAGTAGTCTTTGCGCTCGAAAAATTCTGACCTTATTTGATTGGATTACACATTACGGTTTACACTGACCATTCCGCTCTTGGGTAACTTTTAGCTAAAATGATGATAAATCTCGTTTGATCCATTGGATCCTTTTACTTCAAGAATTTGACCTTACGATCAAAGAAAAAAGGATCTGATAACGTCATTGCTAATCATTTGTCACGTCTTCCAAATGCACCAGCTTCATTACCGTTCAACGAGAACTTTCTCGATGAACAACTCCTTTTTGTTTCCGTCGATCCATGGTATGCCGACATAGTGAACTATCTAGTCACTAAGGAAACTCTTATTTGGGTTTTTAACCCAGCAAATTCCAAACGAAATCGAGAGGCAAGCATTTATCTTGTTCAATTAATAGTTCAATGCAAATAGTGCGTGGGTCGGCCTCAAAACAAGGCAACATGTTATGAAATTACGTGGGGAACATCAACATGAGATAATAGACGTGATCCAAAAGGCAAAGCTCGAAAATCCACTAAGTACATGGATCACTAACGATCCATACCTTTTAAACAGGTCACCATAAACCCTAGAGGACAAGGTCTAAAAGTTCACCAAGTACATAGATTGCTGGCGATCCATACCTTATTACCAGGTTGCCACAATCTTTAAGGGAAAAGGATGATGAGGAGCATCTCAAGCAAATGGATCGCTTGCGAGCTAGATCTATGGATCGCTAGCGATCCATTAGGTTGGTTCGGTTCACGGTGAACTTACAATGCACCTTCATATGAGCATTTGCAAGCATCTGACAAAGCAAGACTGACCCAATAGCTCTCCAACCCCTATAAACACAATCTTACGAGCAACATAAATGGGGGATCTTTTGGACTGGCTGCTGAAACTCCACAGAAACTATAACGACCTAGAATTTATGTCATTTGAAATTCGTATATTTAATTGATTTTAAATATTCCCAAGTAAAGTTTATAAGCTGAATAAATAATATTTTGAATATAGTGATTTAATTGGATAATTAAATTATTAATTTAATATTTGAAATTTCTAAAATAATTGAAATTGAATTAAATGTGAATAAAAATGATTTGTAAAGTGATATTTAATTTATATTTGAATTAGAATGATGTTAAAGAACTTTTAAAATTGAATAAAAAGTTGAATTAGAAATTGAATATTTTAATATTTAATTGACGAGTAAAAATAGACATTTTTCAGACAGTCTCAAATTTCAACGAAACTAGTTTCATTGGATCCGTAATGTTATGTTATTGTAAGATTTCAAATTTCATGTCAATCGAATTTACGGTTTGTCCGGAGCAAGCTAAAACGCGTAGAAATCTGTTTAAGTGAATTTTAAATTTAAATAGTCGATTCGAAAACCTATCTTTCAAATACGATCGAACTGGCTCCCAATATATATTTCATTGCATTTGGAATATGGGTAAAACATTATAAACGCCAGGTGATACGCTTCGTTTCGAGTTCAGAAATCTTTCGGATGAATAGTGCACGAATATTTTCTATAAACGGACATCAATTTTTCTATTTTGCAAACCATTAGGGTTTTGAACCCTAGCCGCCATCATCATTTTAATGGCCAGAAAATTCGATTCTTTCTCCCTCAATTTCTTCTAATCTATCAACAATTACGAAAAACTTTCAACACGAAAATTGTAGAGATCGTTGAGAACTATAAATCCAACGGTTATGATCGAAAAATACGAAACGGATCAACGACGAATCGAGTGCAAATGTCACGCATTCGAGAGGAAATTTCTCAGCCTAGGCATGACCGAGTCGAGCGTGGCTCCAGGTGATAATAGTGTTCGAGTTGCTCTTCGAGGCGATGGCCTCTGATCGTCGTCAAATTGATCGGAGGTGGAGCAAGAATTCTTAAACGAGAGGCTACTATGGGTTTAAACGTACGAAAAAGGAACGGAGGAGAAGAAAAAGAAATTCGTGGCTTTGATCTGATGAACGAAATCTAATGGCCCAGATAATTGAAGGTTGTAAAATAGAAAAGAAAATTATATATTAATTTATATTTAAATTCGTTTAAACTTTAAAATGTCATAACTTGTTCATACGAGGTCGAAAATTGACGAAACGAATTGCGTTGGGTTTGTAATCATGAGCACTATGCGATGGAGCAGGTTTGGAGCTAATTGGAGCTAGTGTGAATTTTAGGTAAAATTAAATGCGCGTTTAATTTTATTCGGAATAAAACACTGCAACTGCTATTGGAAACAATGTGAGTACAACTCACTCTTTCTGACTCACTGATATTTTTATATAAGTGAGAATAAATATTATTTATGATGATTGATGATTGCTTGGATGATATATGATATATTGATTGGTGTTTGGATATATACCTGCCTAGTGGAGCAGTTGACCCTATACGTTTCCGTGTATGAGCAGATGACCCTTTGTATGCGCGTCTGCCTCAAAGCGGACATTGTACACATATTCTAATATGTATATTTATTGCAGGCGACAGGTTGGAGGGATCCAACTGGATTCCTCAATAGTATTGATTTTATTTACAGATATTGATATATATTCTGTTGTTATATGATATATGATATTTTGGATGCCGTGATTGATGTATTTGGTGTTGTTGCAGCATTGGGTCATATTTTGAAAATTTGAAAAAATGTTAAAGTGATGATTTTCAAATTAAAAAGGATTTTCAAAGTGATTTTGGAAATATACGTTTATTTGAATTTTGGAAGTGTTAAGTAAATAAATATATTTTGAATAAATAAAAGTTATAATTTTTATGTTATAAAATTATGATATTTGAGAAATATAATTGAAATGGTATTTTTTAAATGTGAAGCTAACTATTTTGTGAAATAGTATAAATTGAGATTTCGAATTTATTATAAACGGTTTATAAATAAGATTTACAAAATTGAATTTTTATAAAATCAAAATAATGGGATTATAAAGGAGTTTTTATAAGTGTTAAAATGAAGTTATAAATGGAGTTTATAAGTGAATAAGATTTATAATTGTGAAGTTATAAAATAATGAATTTGTAAAATAAATAATCTATAAGGAATTAACTTATAAATTGGATTTTGGCATGTAATTAAGTTATTAAACGTAATTGATTTATAAAGGGATTTTATAAGTTGAAGTTTTTATAAAATATAAATGGAGTTTATAAACATTGTTTTATAAATTCGAAATTGATTGAATTTGATAAGTTAAATATAGAAGTATATTAAAGGAATTATATCCACGATTTTGGACAGTGGATAATCCTTTAATTAAATTTGCAATAGCGATGAATTTGGTAAAAGAAATATGTCCATGATTTTGGACAGTGGATTATCCTTTAAAATAAAATGTGTAGAAATAATGAATTCGGGTAAGAGAAGTATATTCACGATTTTGGACAGTGAATAATCTTTTGAAAATAAATAAATGTTTTGGGAAGTGATGTTTTAAATGGAATAAAATGGTTTAAAGTTATTTTAAAATTTGTTAAATATCGAATACATAGATTTCAATATTCATTGTTGAAATAGACGTTTTTGAAAAGTATAAGGAAATGGTGGACTATAACACTGTTGTTATAGTAAATGATTTTCGAAAGGAAATGTTTTTGTATAGTATTTGGATTTATATATCTATCTAAATTTCGAATCCCTATACTAGTGATTTTTGGTTGTCGTAATGATGTTTTACGCAACATTCGTTTGGACCCAAATAAATGTGTTTAAAGTGAATGTTTTCCTTAAAGAATAAAATATATACTTAATCCTGATTTAAGTATATGAAATATTTTCTAAGTGCAGAAAAATAAAAATTGAATTGTGAATTACTTATTATTAAATAAGTATTTGGAAATGTTTTCCAATGTTGAAATAGTTTTGAGAATATATCTTTTAAAGATAATTAGAAGTGAATATTTGGAAAATGATTTAATGAATAGAAGATTAATTAAAAGGGCCTAGTGATTGTTATGGTGCTGAATACTTATTTGTTTGCTTTGATAGTTAAATAACCGACTATCAGACTTTGCTAAATTTTAGTTCCTCGACTTGATGTGGGAACTATTTAGTCGTACACTTAGTACGTAGCCTTCTTTGTAGGCTTGATTATCATTTGTGTTGAGGATGTTGATTCGTATAGTGTGGAGTAATACTCCAATCTATCGAGCTTCCTTCTTGGCCCAAAGGATAGCAAGTTGAAAGTTGGAGACGTGATAAGTCTATGAGACTTAGTTTCTATGTGAGGTTGAGAAATGCTTTTGCATTGTTGGTGCGAAGAGACCGGGATCAGATTTATCTGAAAACCATTTCGGACCAACGTATATGCGACGGTTGTGCAGGTTACTTGTGATGATATTGATATTTCGGAGTTTCATAGTGGGGGACTGCTTGTTGATCGTTTGGGGTTAAAATACCAATATACATCCAGTAGCAGTGATCTCTTCAATATGAAATATCCATGCAAGAAATATTCGCTACTAATCCTGGGGATTTTCCGACAGGATATGGTAGGAAAGTGCGTTCGGTTTGTCCTGTTCCCGGACAACTTGTATGGATGTTTGTCTGTCATTGCATTTCTAAAGATTATGAACATTGGTTTTTACAAACGTACATCAGTGGTGGCGGAGAAGGCAACTTCTCTTAGCTTAACACCCTCCTTGAGACGCATGAGCTTAAGGGTTGTATTTTTATGGAAGGCAATTAGTAGTCAACGGAAATGGCCGTGTGGTATTCAAATTGATGTGATATGTGATTGTGAAAGGTAATCATTACCTCATTAGGCCTCATCAACCAGAAATAACCAAAACAGGGTTAGATGCAGCAGGGCTAAGTGGGTCATTCCCATTAGGATATGATCATCATCTTCTACATATATCTTTGCATGCTATGACGTGTGTATCTGATTATTGGGGTTTGTATGCTAGAGGGCCCTCGGTAAAGGTCGGTAATGACCGACGGATGATATATTCGGTACCATCTAGTTATAGAGGTAGGCCGATCTTGTGTTGGTAGAGGATCCTTTGTGATGGTCCTCAGTACATTCTTTTAGAGATGTGCTGCCGGAAGGTAGTCCCTTCACCTGGTCATTTGTATGGAAATCCAAAACCCACTATGAGCTGCAATTTTGTTTGTAAACGCATAATGAATGGCCTCGAAATGCTATATGGGTAACCATTTCGACTATGATTAATATTATTTGTATATACTAGACACTAGTATAATATAAGAGGATTTGATATGAAAGAAATGTTTTAGTTATCGTAAGGTAAAAACATGTCCGTGTTTATTTGTGGACTTGACTTACAAGATACTTTTGTTTTGATAAAGGAAAAGTTTTGGTAATTTAATAAATTCAGTTGAGTGTGTTTCTCACGCTGGTTTACCAGACTGATCCGGACTTTCTTCCCTTTCAATGCTCGGGTCAGACCAAGTATATTTACAGGTCTAGATTTGATGCCTTTGGAGTTTCAGCAGGAGGGCTGGAGATCTTCATTTTGTATATGCGTATCTGTTTTGATTATTGATTATCCACTGTGCTTAATTGTTTTATATTATCAATTGACAATCGTGAGGACATGTTACTATAACTGTTCAAGCTGATAACTATTGATTGATTGTTGAACTCTGATTTATGTATGTATATGTACAGTTTCTATTTTTTAAAGATCATTGTTATGATATTATACATTTTCCGCTGCGATGTGAGATTCTGTATTATTCTATCTTCTCTCTTTCTTCTCTTCTCCTCTCCTCTCTTCTTTTCTTTCTCTTGACTTTCCGTTAGTTTGTGCTTTTTGGGTCAGACATGTGTGGATTATTTTCGATTCAAAGGGTACAAATTTTCAGGTCGTCACAGCTGGTATCAGAGCTTAGATTTCGTATATTCCTAAGCTTTGATGTGTATTCAGTATAGATAGGGACAGTAGCACCCTAGATTGAGTTGAGTGTATTATCTATATGAGCACGTATTTGTTAGTGAATATAAAATGTTTTATATTGTGTTTGCTTATCCGTTGAGCTGTTTGTGATTTCTGGTCAGTATGTGGGACACCATATCATCAATAGGGATTTCCAAACACTTAAACGAGATATGTCGACATAGTATCATTTTAAATTGGGTGGATGAAATAATTTTACCTAGAATATATTTTGTATATAAAGAAATAATTTTTCAGAAATTATTGAAGTGTATATAAATTGATTTTTGGTTATTTGAAGATGTGAATATATATAAGTTAATAAAAATTATTTGAATAATCTAAATAAAAACAACAATTATAAGAGAATAATTTATATAAGCAAATGAATTATAAGATGGAATTATAATTAAATATGATTTACAAATGTGAAATGATCTTATATATAAGAAATGAAACAATATGTGTTATAAATAAAAATGAATTTAAACTATGAATTTGAAATTTTGAATTCCATTGATCTTGAAAGTAGTTTTTCAAAGTTAAGATTATATTGTTATAACTCTAAACAAGATAAATAAATTTAAAATGATCTTATATAAGTGAAATAGTTAAATTATATAAGTAAAAGATTTATAAATGTGATTTATAAATATAAAAAGAAAATTTTAAAAGAATATAAAGCACTGAATTCACTACAGTTGCTGGGAAATAATAAGGGTGATGACTGCAGCATCATCAGTATTATTTTCGAGTTTTTGTGTGATGGATTTGCTATCAGTAGTAAATTGAAATTGAAGTTTTATTTTGATAAACAAATTTAATTTAAATCCAAGTTGTAATTGATAAATATAAGTAGAAATGAGTTTTGCATTTATAATATGAAATAAAATTTAACTTTGGTAAAGCTGAAATAAATTTGAGTTAGCATATTAGATATATGACTTGAAATTTAACTGAAGGAAAGTTAAATAAATTGAATTGAATTTTAATTGGATTAGGTAAGTGATTATACTATGAATTTGGAAGTTTAAATAAACCTAAGTGTAAAGTGATTATATAATTATGATTTGAAATCATTTACCTGAGTTTTGTGAGTGGAAGTAAACTTAGGTAAATGGTCATGGAAGTGTAATTAGTAAATAAGTTGTATAAACTTATAAAATGAGAAAATGTAAGTAAAACCAAAATGGTTATACAAATTTTGTTAAGCAAAACAGAATCTGAATTTGAATAAGGATATAAATTTGACTTAAGTAAAAGTTAAATAAAATAGAATTTAAGTTAAACTAGTAGTAAACCTAAGTTGTGTAATGGAAGTAAATGAAAGTAAGAATGAAATGAAACATGACTTAAGTGATGTTAAATGAAATGATTTTGGTATCAAAGTAAATTAATGAAATGAAGTCATTTGATGAATATGAACTTGAGTTATATTATGAAATTCAACTTTAATTGTAAAAGTGAATTAGGGAATAAACATGGATTAGAAAATGTTGTTGTTAAGAAATTGAATAAAACTTAAGTTAAGAAGTTGTGAATTGAATAATTGAATGAAATTCAATTGAATGTTAAACCAATTTGAAATCAAAATTGTTGAACCAAATTGAATGAATGTAAGTAAGTTAATTTGGTAATGTAGGATATGCATTGATTGTTAGATGAATGTTAATTGATTGTAGAAAATTCATATGAAATTGAATTAATAAAATTGAAAGCTAAATAATTGAAAAGTAAAAGTAAATAGAATTAAATTTGAAAGTGAACAAACTTGAATGTAAATTAGTGAATGTAAACTAATTGAAAATGAATGAATGAATGAATGAATGTTAGTAAAATCCAATGTTAATGAATCAAGTGTGATTTAAATTGAAAATCAATTCAGTGAATATTAATAAGAAGTGAATGTATATTGATTTGGTTATGGATTGATTGGATAGATATGGATGGATTGGATGATAGTTGTATGATGGTTAAATTTGTTGTTTCTGATTGCATTTGCTATATTGATATATATAGTTGTTAGTATATGTTGTATATTGATATTACTTTCATATATACATGTTTCTCATTATTGTTGAGTATTTAGTAGGTGCGGATGGCGCTTGCTTCGCATTTGGAGCTCGCTTTTGCGCTATATTAGCCGTATATGCTCAGTAATAATATATAAGGTACATATCTCGGATTACATATCGTACTTTTACACTTTTTTCCCTTCGGGATGCCTCAACCTTGATGATGAGATGTATATTTGTGATATATATATATATATATATATATATATATATATTGTTATTTTTTTTCTAGATCGAACCGCGCAAAGGAGACATTGGCGAAATTTTTTTAAAAATTTAAGGCGTTAGAATTTTTTTGAGAATTTTGGAAAAAAAATTGATAACTAAATTTTGACTTGAGTTGAAAAGTTAAATGATATTAGTTGGTTTTAAAAGATAACTAAGTAGACTTGAAAACTTAGAAAAGTTTTTGCAATTTTAACTATTGGATTTTTGGAAAGTTAAACATTTAAGTGATTTTGGCAAATATAGTTTGAATAATTTGTTTTGAAAAGTTAATGAATTTTGTGACTTTTTCTTACTTGGTAATTTCGAGGACGAAATTCTTTTAAGTAGGGAAGAATGTAATGACCCAGAATTTCTGTAATTTGAAATTCGTATATTTAATTGATTTTAAATATCCCCAAGTAAAGTTTATAAGCTGAATAAATAATATTTCGAATATAATGGCTTAATTGGATAATTAAATTATTAATTTAATATTTGAAATTTCTGAAATAATTGAAAATTGAATTAAATGTGAATAAAAATGATTTGTAAAGTGATATTTAATTTATATTTGAATTAGAACGATGTTAGAAACTTTTAAAATTGAATTTAAAGTTGAATCGTAGAAATTGAATATTTTAATATTTAATTGACGAGTAAAAATAGTCATTTTCAGACAGTCTCAGATTTCAACGAAACTAGTTTCATTAGATCCGTAATGTTATGTTATTGTAGGATTTCAAATTTCGTGTCAATCGGATTTAAGGTTTGTCCGGGGCAAGCTAAAACGCATAGAAATCCGCTTAAGTGAATTTTAAATTTAAATAGTCGATTCGAAAACCTATCTTTCAAATACGATCAAATTGGATCCCATATATATTCCATTGCATTCGAAATATGAGTAAAACATTATAAACGCCGGGCGGCACGCTTCGTTTCGAGTTCAGAAATTTTTCGGATGAATAATGCACGAATATTTTCTATAAAAGGACATCAATTTTTCTATTTTGCAAACCATTAGGGTTTTGAACCCTAGCCACCGTCATCATTTTAATGGACAGAAAATACGATTCTTTCTCCCTCAATTTCTTCTAATCTATCAATAATTACGAAAAATTTTCAACACAAAAATTGTAGAGATCGTTGAGAACTATAAATCCAACGGTTATGATCGAAAAGTACGAAGCGGATCAACGGCGAATCGAGTTGCAAACGTCACATGTTCGATAGTCGATTTCTCGGCCTAGGCATGACTGAGTCGAGCATGACTCCAGACGTTGATAGTGTTCGAGTTGCTCTTCGAGGCGATGGCCTCTGATCGTCGTCAAATTAATTGGAGGTGGAGCAAGAATTCGTAAACGAGAGGTGGCTATGGGTTTAAACGTACGAAGAAGGAACAGAGAAGAAGAAAAAGAAATTCGTGGGCTTGATCTGATGAATGAAATCTAACGGCCCAAATAATTGAAGGTTGTAAAATAGGAAAGAAAATTGTATATTAATTTATATTTAAATTTGTTTAAACTTTAAAATGTCATAACTTGTTCATACGAGGTCGAAAATTGACGAAACGAATTGCGTTGGGTTCGTAATCGCGAGCACTACACGATGGAGCAGGTTTGGAGCCAATAGGAGCAAGTGTGAATTTTGGGTAAAATTAAACATGCATTTAATTTTATTCGGAATAAAACACTGCAACTGCTATTGGAGACAATGTGAGTATAACTCACTCTTTCTGACTTACTGATATTTTTATATAAGTGAGAATAAATAATATTTATGATGATTGATGATTGTTTGTATAATATATGATATATTGATTGGTATCTGGATATATACCTGCCTAGTGGAGCAAATGACCCTATACGTTTCCGTGTATGAGCGGATGACCCTTTGTACGCGCGCCTGCCTCGAAGCGGACATTGTACACATAATCTAATATGTATTTTTATTGCAGGCGACAGGTTTGAGGGATCCAACTGGATTCCTCAGCAGTATTGATTTTATTACAGATATTGATATATATTCTGTTTTCATATGATATATGATGTTTTGGACGCCGTGATTGATGTATTTGGTGCTGTTGCAGCATTGGGTCATATTTTGAAAATTTAAAAAAAGGTTAAAGTGATGATTTCAAAATTAAAATGGATTTTCAAAATGACTTTGGAAATATACGTTTTGTTGAATTTTGAAGCGTTAGGTAAATAAATTTATTTTGAATAAATAAAAGTTATAATTTTTATGTTATAAAAATTATGATATTTGAGAAATATAATTGAGATTTTTTGAAATTTGAAATTAACTATTTTGTGAAATAGTAGAATTTATTATAAACGGTTTATAAATAAGAGATTTATAAAATTGAATTTTTATAAGTTGAAGTAATGGGATTATAAAGGAGTTTTAATAAGTGTTAATGAAGTTATAAATGGAGTTTATAAGTGAATAAGATTTATAATTATGAAGTTATAAAATAATGAATTTGTAAAATAAATAATTTATAAGGAATTAACTTATAAATTGGATTTTGGCATGTAATTAAGTTATTAACCGTAATTGATTTGTAAAGGGATTTTATAAGTTGAAGTTTTTATAAAATATAAATGGAGTTTATGTGGGAACTATTTTATAAGTTGAAGTTTTTATAAAATATAAATGGAGTTTATAACCGACTATCATACTTTGCCAAATTTTAGTTCCTCGACTTTATGTGGGAACTATTTAGTTGTACACTTAGTACGTAGCCTTCTTTGTAGGCTTGATTATCATTTGGGTTGAGGATGTTGATTCGTGTAGTGCGGAGTATACTCCGATCTATCGAGCTTCCTTCTTGGCCCGAAGGATAGCAAGTTGAAAGTTGGAGATGTGATAAGTCTATGAGACTTAGGTTCCGTGAGAGGTTGAGAAGCGCTTTTGCGTTGTTGGTGTAAAGAAACCGAGATCAGATTTATCTGAAAACCACTTCGGACCAACGTATATGCGACGATTGTGTAGGTTGCTTGTGATGATATTGATATTTCGGAGTTTCATAATGGGGGACTGCTTGTTAATAGTTTGGGGTTAAAATCCTAATATACATCCAGTAGCAGTGGTCTCTTCATTATGAAATATCTAATGTAAGGACTATTCCTAATCTTAGGGATTTCCCGACAGGATGTGGTAGGAAATTACCTTTAGTTTGTCCTGTTCCTGGACAACTTGTATGGATGTTTGTCTGACATTGCAATTCTAACGATTATGAACCTTGGTTTTTACAAACGTACATCAGTGGTAGCGGAGAAGGCAACTTCTCTTAGCTTAACACCCTCCTTGAGAAGTATCAGCTTAAGAGTTGTATTTTTGTGGAAGGCAATTAGTAGAGAATGGAAATGGCCGTGTGGCATTCAAAAGGATGTGATATGCGATTGTGAAAGTAATCGTTACCTCATCAGGCCTCATCAACCGGAAATGACCAAAATAGGGTTAGATGCAGCAGGGCTAAGTGAGTCACTCCCATTAGGATATGATCATCCTCTTCTAGATATACCTTTGCACACTATGACATCGTGTATTTGACTATTGTGGTTTATATGCTAGAGGGCCCTCGGTAAAGGTCGGTAACGACCGAAGGATGATATATTCGGTACCATCTAGTTATAGAGGTGGGCTGGTCTTGTGTTGGTAGAGGATTCCTTGCGATGGTCCTCGATACATTCTTCCACAGATGTACTACCGGAAGGTAGTCCCTTCACCTGGTCATTTGTATGGAAATCCAAAACCCACTACAAGCTGCGATTTTGTTTGTAAAGGCGTAATAAATAGCCTCGAAATGATATATGAGTAACCATTTCAACTATGATTAATATTATTTGTATATACTAGACACTGTTATAATATCAGGGGATTTGATATGAAAGAAAAGTTTTAGTTATCGTAAGGTAAAAACATGTCCGTGTTTATTTGTGGACTTGACTTACGAGATACTTTTGTTTTGATAAAGGAAAAGCTTTGGTAATTTAATAAATTCAGTTGAGCGTGTTTCTTACGCTGGTTTACCAGACTGATCCGGACTTTCTTCCCTTTCAATGCTCGGGTCAGACCAAGTATATTTACAGGTCTAGATTTGATGCCTTTGGAGTTTTAGCAGGAGAGCTGGAGATCTTCATTTCGTATATGCGTATCTGTTTTGATTATTGATTATCCGCTGTGCTTAGTTGTTTTATATTATCAGCAATTGTGAGGACATGTTACTATAACTGTTCAAGCTGATAACTATTGATTGATTGTTGAACTCTAATTTATGTTTGTATATATACAGTTTCTGTTTTGTAAAGATCATTTTTATGATATTATACATTTTCCGCTTCGATGTGAGATTCTGTATTGTTCTATCTTATCTCTTTCTTCTCTCTTCTTTTCTTTCTCTTGACTTTCCGTCGGTTTGTGCTTTTTGGGTCGGACATGTATGGATTATTGTCGATTCAAAGGGTACGAATTTGCGGGTCGTCACAGAAACTATTCTTCACTCTTCTCCTCCCACATAACCATCATCTAAGAGATTCGCTGTGATTCTCTTCAGTAAACTCTAACACTGGTGACTTGATCAACCTACAAGATCCTATCAAACTATAATCAGATTCAATTTGTAATTACAACCAGTCAATAAAAAAAGTTATAAAGTGGACGTAGGCTTCATTAATAGCCGAACCACTATAAAAAAATTCTTGTCTTTTTAGTATTTCTGCTCATTTTATATTTACTCTATATTTTTGCTCTGTAAGAATAGGGCTGGTGCTTTCACACTCAATCCAAAGTGTTGATCCTTTTTTGGGTTAATATTTCGGTGCTTTCGCTGAGAACCCACCTTAGGCTTAGATCTCGCTATCTACTTTGGATTAGATAGTTCAGAAGTTAGATCCTGAATCTCTGTTTAGAAGATTTGCTATTGAGAATCAATGGCACCAGAAAGAAAGAGAACTAACTTCGAAAGATCCATAAGAGCTACCATTGCTAGAGAAAAAACAAACCCTTGGCAAATTGAAGTCAACAACCCCAATTACTTGCTGTTAGGAGCCAACTATGGAGATCAGGTTCCAGGATCCTCCACATAGCATGAAGTTGTGACTAAGGAAGAAGTCCGTGACTTCAAATTTTATGGAAAAGATAGATACTCTCCTAGCATTCCAATCATTAACTACTCCCAGAACATTGCCTGAAGCCATGGCTGGTACGAAGCAAGAGCATTCTTCTATTTCTAGCTTGAACGGAAGAAGCATAAGGAAAATGCAAAAGGAAGTAATGGGCGGAGCTCTAATGATCATGGTGGAAGAAAACGTTAACATTCCACCTACTGCAAAAGCACCCGCTACAAACCCAAACTTAGGGGTCAAAACTCCACAACAGGATATAACGATAGCTCTCTATGGCTCTAAAGATGACAAATAATTTGAGGAAGACAAATTGAATGAAAATGCCAACATGCAAAATGCTAGAAGATGCTCTAAAACATGTGCCGCAGCATAGTGCCAAGCAACGGATGAGGAACTACTACTCAAACTATAATCCTAGAGGCAAGAGAACCAAGAAGATGTAATACAAACCGACATCGATTACAAGGCCAAGCTCCTATGGTATATTGTGACCACTCCCAACTGACTAGCATCCAATCCCATCATGGAGCTCCCATCTTCGAATCACGAATGGTCGTCTTCAAAATCATCAAAAATTGTCAAAACGGTCGTTGAAAAACTCACTTCAGGGTTGACTCAAAGTCGAACTTAGGTAATCGCCTATTTGACTCGAAGCAGATTTTGGAAGTCCTGACTCGAAGTCAAACTCGAGTAATCACCCATTTCACTCGATGTAAACCTAAGAAACTCTGGCTCGAAATCAGACTCGGGTAAAACCAAGATTTTCTCCAAGAAAACATGCAAATGGCTTCAAGCAACGTTTGTCACCAACCCAGCACTTCAAATTCTATGACTCCAAGCGAACCATATGCTGACTCCAAGCGAATGGAAAATTTTCTCAAGTTGGAATCGAAGGAAAATACCACCTATCCCCCAAATCCATTTTCTCAAGTTTAAATTTTTTTTGGAGATCGTTACTGATCCATGACACCATCATAAGTCATTCATCATTCACTAGCCATTTCCAATCATTCAGGCATAGATGATCATGCATATATCATTCTCAAGAGTTCTAAGCATCCGTAACTTGAAAAGAGACAGGTATGACAACAATTAGAGCAATTCCCCAATCAAAACATATTCATCGAAACAAGCAGAATATCCAAAGTATGACTAGCATATGGATGAAATGAGGATGACAGAAGCAGTCTACGACAAGGTCCTCAGGAATCATTAAAGGATGAAACAACCTAGTACCCAAAAGAATTCTATGGGAAGGCAAAACGGTTCTAAAGACCAGAAGTAGTGCAATTGGAAGAAGCCAAACCCGACAATTTGCCAAAGAACATACCAAATGGTGAAGGAGCTATAGGACCTTAGGGACCTTCTGCCCAAGCAAGACAACTAAGACCTATTGAAAAAGCACCTCAGCTCACTGATGAAATCAAAAGAAAGGATGATTATCAAATAACACTCAAGCTAGCTTGCAACTGACGAATGAGGCAGAAACCTAAAGTGATGCCTTCTCATCCATCCTTTTTAAATTTTGTTTCCCAAATGAGCCATACTGGGACATTGGAGGCATTGTAGATAGCACGACAAATTTAATGCTTCTATGCCCTCGGCGAGTGATGTCAATCCCCCTTCTGAGAACCAGCATTGCTCTGGTAGCGTCGAGTAATCTTGTCCAAAGGATCATCGAATAAACAGATCCAACCCCTTAGTCTTTGAGAATTGATAAAACTATGTTCCCATGAGCTAAATCCAAAAAAATTCTCTTGAAGTCTATGAATCATCACATTAAGACTGCCGGGCCGTCAGACACATAACCCAAAACTCTCCTTGAAGTCGATGAATTATCACTCCAAGGCTGTCTGGTAATCGAACATCCTACCATATTCCTCATGGAATCGATAAATTATCATTCCAAGGCCATCTGGTCGTCAAACATCTAACCATAAATACACCATCATGAACCAAAGCGATGAAGGTCTTTCAAGAACTAAAGTGTTGAGAAGGCGACCGGTAGATCAGCGATCATCCGATCCAAAAAACCCTTTGCGAAAATGAAGTTCTTTCACGAATTAAAGCATTATGAAGGAAAACTAGTAGATCGGTGTTCATTTGATCCAAAAAACACATCGCGAATGTGAAGGTCTTTTACGAACTAAAGCGTCATGAATGCAAACTGGTAGATCGACGGTCATCTGATCCAAATAACCCTTTACAAACGTAAAGGTCTTTCACGAACTAAAGCATCATGATGACGAACCAGTAGATCAGAAATCATCTGAGCCAAAAAACCCTTCACAAACATGAAGGTCTTCCACAAACTAAAATGTCGTGAAGGCGAACCCGTAGATCAGTGGTCATCTGATCCAAAAAGCCCTTCGCGAGCGTGAAGGTCTTTCATGAACTAAAGCATCGTAAAGGAAAACCAGTATACCAGCGTTCATCTGATCCAAAAAATCCTTCCAGAACATGAAGGTCTTTCATGAATTAAAGCATCGTGAAGGTAAACCAGAAGATCAATGATCATTTGATCCAAAAAATCCTTCGCAAACGAGGAAGATTTTCACGAACTAAAGTGTCGTGAAGGAGAACGACAAATCAACGAAATTTTTATACAACTGATATCCCCGAAGGAGAACCGGAAGACCAGCAGTCATCTAATCCGGAGCCCTCGAGGTCAATGAATTCATGCTCTAGGGCTATAAATCGACAATCATATCGATCAATTCGCATAATGCATGGAATCACTTCCAATGACAGATGAAACAAACATCGCTGAACTCCAGAGCTTCAAAGTTGCTCAAAAGAACTAAGCTAAAGCTGAACCGACCTTGTGGTTAATCAAATGCTAACTCAAATCAAGCCAAGACTTAGAACTCAAGAAAACCGCACCGCTGTACTAGAGGGCAACTAGACAAGTTGCGGAAAGACCCTAGCTACAATTTAAGTGCACTAATAGTTGTGTGGCATAGGGGGAACTGCACGCACTTGAATAACCACAAGGAAGGTTGAGACTAATCATACCACATTTCTGTTATGCCCGATAAAAAATTCTAGCATTCTGACAACTACGTACTTAACGACCTAGCTTGCGCAACAAATGAAATAGAAGCATAATATTTTCTTACTTCTTCCGAACTCCTCCTTTTCCACCCTTGGTGACCAGTTGCTTTTCTTCTTAGACTGTATGCCAGTTAAAGACAAATTCTCTAAAGGTAGTATGGACCAAAAACTGAGTCTTGCCCCGAACTCCCATAAGCTCTTTCTTCATAACCACCTCCATGCGCTCGGCTATAGATCTCTCCACCAAGGCAACCTTATCTGTTTGACCGTGCACATCTTCCTGTAATACGGGAGGATCTCCAAGCCACTGTTACTCGATCCAAAACCAATTATCACTTAGAACTAACGAAATCGTGTTCCAGAAAGTCAAATCGCCAGATTGATAGGAAAAATCGATCCTTACCTTCTAAGAATTGGTATCTCCACTCCAACATCGGGAAAGCCCAAACATTATGTGCATCTCACAAGCCGCACACTCCAATAAGCCATGCATAACTTTTTGAGCCGTGGAACCATGCTCTCGAAGCATGAACTCCTTACATTACTCGAAGATTGGCAACGTCGAGAAGTTCTAAACCATTTCGGATCGACGGGTCGTATCGATCTCATAAGCCATGCACTCTCATAAGCCGCGCATTACTTATTGGGCCATGGAACCACGCTCTCAAAGCATGAACTCCTCATGTTATTCGAATATTGGCAACATCAAGAAGTTCTAAACCATTCTGGACGACAGGTCGTATCGATCCCATAAGCCGTGCATTTCATAAGCCACACACTTTCAAAAGCCATGCACTCTCAAAAGCCGTGCATTTTCATAAGCCATGCATATGATAAGCCGACTAAACACTGCTTGATGTTGCTCTAACATCATCAATGAACCGTTAAAATTTTCTAAGTACTGGTGTTGTCCCGACAACACTGGAAAACTTGTATATCGTAGGATTAACAAGGATTAACTCCCACTACACGAAAGAACCGACATTACTTCAGTAGTGCCACAAAGTTCACAAACCAAGAAATCGGCAGAGAATTATCATCTTTGACCAAAGTTAATGTACAAAATGTCTAAATTCAAGACATCCATGTCACGAGTTCCCAAAGATAGGAGCTACAATGCACCTTTGACTAGGAGCATCCAAGGAGACGCCCAGACATCAAGTCTCACATTAATTATTCATAATAATCAGCCCTTTGGACCGAAGGGCACATAGCATATTAACACATGGTTAGAAAAAAATCGCTCCAAATTTAAATTAAAGGAGGAACTCACTATCATCCAGAGATAGAGACGGAAGGCATTTCTAGAATCAAATCATCAACACATCTGTTTCCAAAGACAAAAGAACATGCTTGATTAAGGTCTCAAACTCTAACTTGTAGAAAACCAGCTGTTACCCGAAGATAGACAATGGTAAAAAACTGTTGATTTCCAAAGATTGGAACAACGAATAAGGCAAATATCCACGACAACGTCAATGCCTTAGCAGAGCACATATGGCGTGGAACAAGGGAAGTTAATTGTCAAAGGCTTAATACAAACGTTACCAAACTCTTTTGATCCATGATTATGATGGGAAGAGTGCAAGCGTACTGGGAGGCAATGTAACAACTCAACCTACATCATCAAATATTCTATAAGAGCTTGGAATCTAACTTTGAGAATAACGGGTTGCGCAAATGGAAGTCGGTTTACAATAAAAGTCGAGCGAAGGAAATTTGATTCTACACAAGAACAACCATGGAATTGGTTAAACAATGACCAACCGCCAAAGGGAGCGCTTGACGGTTATAAACAAAGTAAAGTAACGGAGATGCCTGGGACTCTCATCCTTTCAGAAAACAGCGTATCCCTAAGTCAAGCAACATTAGGAATACAACCACATTGGACTAGATGGATTCTACTCAACTCTACATGTGACGACCCGCCCTTCTCACTACCAGAAAGACGTATCATCAAAAAGACAGAAAAGGATAGAAATAGAAAAGAATATAAAAGAAAGAACAACGACATCAGAATCTCACAGCGGAATGGAACAAAATATAATATATCACATGACTATTACATAGTTTACATATATTAGAATTATACAATATCAATACACATGACAATCATACATACATCTGTCACTATATACATCAGAGATACAGTATACATCAACTAACACAGCAGAACTAGATAGATATCTACATACGTCTGGAAATTCTTGCTCCAAGCTCCTCCAGAATCAAAATCCAAACCTATCACTTGGCTACTCGAAAATATTTGAGTACCCAAGAGTTTATGAAAAACAAAATATAAACTCCGGGTCAGACATGGGTCTGGTATGAGTAAACGGTTTAAATTGTTTAATTTTGAAAACCTTTTAAAACAAAGGTATCACGTAAGACTCCCCACAAATAAATACGGGTAAGTTTTTACCTTACGCTAACCAAAACATTTTATAGGAAATCCAATGATATTATAATAGTGTCTAGGGTTTTCAAGTAAAATACAGAAATAGCTGAAATGGTTACATCTCACATTACAACGTAGTTGGGCACAATCAAAACGTACGGCGCTTATTGGAAATTGGATCCCATACAATGGCAGGGCTACTGGGGTATCGCCCGTCATACTACGTGGTCTAGATCACTGTACCGAGGAGCCACCCTAACTCCCCTGCAACACAAGGTCGGAACCATTCCTTACCGAACAGTCCCGAACATGATAACCCCGCAGTTCGTGCGCATATCCAACCGCCCACACAATCGAAATAAAGGGACATCTAGACAGGGGTATATCTCGTCCTGCTTGGGCATGACCCACCTAACCTTGCTGCACCTCCCCTGTTTTAGCCATTCCCGGTTGATGAGGCTTGAGGCTGCGATTACCTTTACAGGACATATTTCTTAGAATGCTCATCGTCCGCCTGATAATGTGCTGAAAGCATTCAATCCATACAAGTTCGTTCCGGGTTCGAACGAAACCGAAGGCATTATCTCATTACACTCATTTTGGAATCACCCTCAGAGTCAACGACGATAATCCTTACATTCTGAAAACACCATCTCGATCTTCACTTGAGAATTCACGACCTATCGTTTAATTTTGGATCGATGTGGTTTTCGGAATATCAAATTGACACCCGATCCCGGTCTCATCGAAATCCAAACGCCATTTTAAAGGCCAAGTTGTCTAATTAACTTAAACAGTTTAATTCAATGATTGGATTCATATAACATTTACCACAGATAAATCATACACAATTGCAATGGATATATTACAGCATATCAGTGAGCATCACAGAATATCATCAATAAACATCACAAACAAATATTCGACACATACAACATCCATAAGCAATCATCTTAAATTCTTATTGTGATTAATTTAATTATTTGAGAGTTAATCTCTTAACCCAGTTTAATCACTTATTTCCTTTCAAATTATTTAATCAATAAATCATTTCTTAATTAATATTTATGCCATAATTACTTAATTACTTAATTACTTTATTCACATTATTTAATTAATTACTTTCTTAATCAAGTTATCAAACTTTAATTACTTAATTAATTATTTCTTAATCATTAATTAACAATCTAAATAAAACAGATTATCTTTTTATTTACTGCTAATTACTTCCTTAATTCTTAATCAAATTACTTGATAAATTAACTATTACTCGTTCATTAATTAATTAAGTGGTTAATTACAATTTCACTTATTACTTATAATACACTACTAATTAAAATTACAAAGTAATTATCCTTAATTACTTCTGAATCCAATCAATTGATATTGATTATCCACTTAATTAACATTTAAGTCTTCTTAAAATTTGATATCAATTATATTACTAACTGAAACATTATTTGTTAATCTATTTAATTTATTACTTATTAAAATATTAACAAGATTTTAAAACATGGTTAAGCTATAACAAAAGAAATCAGTTAATTTAAAATAATTAATCACGAGTTAGCCTGTTAATAAACCTTAACTATGATAATCAAACTTGAATTAAATTTTTACTTAAATCCTGAACAGTATTCACTTTACTGTGAAACTTTGCTGAAACCTTTATTCATTAACAAATTTTATAAAATCTTACACTCCAATACAAAGAACCCGAGATCTCCCCTATAACACTCAATCGCTGCTTCGAGTAGATCGCCCCCTTCACCCGAGTCACCAATCCAGATACGCGAATTCCATCTTCTTCCCTCTTTTTAATTTACAGCAAGTTTTCATTTAAACCTAATTAAAAGATAAACATTAGAAGATTTTCGCACTCAAACTCAAAAGAAACCCGAAGCAAACATCCAATATTCTCGAGATTGACTCGAGACTGTGCCCCACCTTCAAACACTGATACGCCACCGTGCCGTACACGTGTACAGCGTCGCACGTGGCTCCGGCGAACTTCTGAGGCTTCGAGCAAATCTCAATTAGCACGAACACGAGAAACCCAAATTCGAAATACCATCCAAAATTCAAATTCAAAATTATGCAGTTCGAACGAGAGAAACGAACGACCTCTCTGAAACAAAGCGTCACGCCACCCAAGCACGGTCCACCGGAGGGGATGCAAACTCAACCACACCTCGTCAACGTCCCCAGCAATCTTCTAACCAAGCCTCAAATCACTCGATCACGCGCACGAGTCGAATCCTATATTTTACTGGCATGAACAAAAACACGCAGTAAAACCCTATATCGATCTCGTATCAAAATTCTACGCAATGGAAAAATTAGTGAATATTTTTCTTAAGATCACTAACCATTGTACTTGCTTCAATTTAAATTTCAGCATTTAATATTGAGTAAATTTTGAGAATTTGATAAAATTTCAATTTTCATTCAATACTGAGTTACTCTTGAAATACTGAGCTAAAAATCCCCATTCAAATTTTAAAAATCATAACTTTTAGTCATAATTCAAGATATAAATTTGAATTAGCTTTTTATATGATCGAACATACCAGTGTTTTTTTTCTTGATCGACTGTAAACAGAAAAAAACAAAAGTTACTAATATGTTGGAACAGGTTTTACAAAAAATTTCTGATTGAAGTTCAAGCAACAAGTTTTGATGAAAACAAGTTTAGACTTACTATAATCAAATGAAAACAATTCAAAGTTTAATTGTTTTCATCCTGTAACACATAGCAGAGGTACAACATTTACAATATTCCTATTACAGCTTGTATGAAATCTCAGATACATATCAAGATAAAGCATATACAACACATATATAAATCCCATGAATTATCTTACTGATTTAATTAACTTAAGCTTGAAAAGTTAAGTTTACTCACTCAAATAACAGTTGAACAGAAAGCCCTTAGAAGCCTTGAAAACTGCAGATGAAAACTGCCTGTGTTTTTACATGAATCTGCCCCTTTTTTTTATTCGAATTTGTTTCTTCTGCTAATCCTTATTTCTCTGGTATTACTATTTCTTGGTCGAACTAAAGAAAGGTGTATTTATATATAAAAGAAATGATATGTAGAGGAAGGTGATAACTGGACAAACTCTTTCTTATTGTTTTGTTTGTTTGTTTTGACCAGATTTTTTTTCCATAAGATTTGTACAATATCTGAATTGACAAAATGTAGGCTGAGATATTAGCATTAAATGTTTTGTTTACCAAATAGGTTTACATACTCATTATATTCAGCTGCTCATAAATATTCATATACAATTGTGTTGTACTATGCATAAAGATATTGGTTTGTTCTTTTTTTTTTCCATTTTGCAGGCCAACAAAACTTGTACATGAAGCTATTCATTTGCTCCTATTTGCTTTGTATCTTATTTAGTTTGCATAGTTATTAAAATATTTGTTGCTCATAGATATTTATGTAAAAGTATATACTTGCAGGTAGGTTATATGACCTGTGTTTCTCTGTTTCATATTTGCAGATAAATTGGCTTATGAAGACATTTGTTTAAAAGTATTTGTTTTTGACAGCTTCTAGTTTGTACTTACAAACAACACTTGATCTTTTATATTGATGAATATTTGTTCTGTTATTAGTTTTCAGTATACATGGTTATCAGATTTACTTATATATCTTATGTCTTGTAAGTGAAGATAAGTTGTTTGTTATTTTTTTTGTTTGAGCATAACATTTGCAGGTAGATATTGATGTGTGTATATGAAGTTAATTTGTTTTATTATCTTATACATTGTGCTTATTTTATTTTACGCTCTCAAATTAACAACTTATGTTGTATGCTTGTTTATCCATGTTATTTTATTTTATACTTTGTTTTTTTAGTTTTATACAATTGTGTTTTAATTAACTTCAGATTATGTTGCATGTTTAATCCTTGTTTGCATTTTATTTTTTTAACGTCTCACTAATAATATTTAAGTTATATTCAATATAGTTTATTTATATTCATTCCTATATGTATTTTGTCAATAATTAAATTATATTCATATGTTATACTTATTTTTATGTTGACAGACTTAAATGTCATTTCAAACATTATCATTCATATGTATACTTACCAAATATAAACAAAGTAAGGTATTTTAATTCAATCATAAAAGACAATTTTAACATGAATATTATTGAGATAATTTGTTTAAATTTTCAAATTAGTTTCCTTTAAAAAAAATACCATTTATACAAACAATGACAATTATTTCAAAATCATATCCGTTTCAAATGGATAAGTTTACATTTTTTTTTAAATTGATTTAAATATTTATGAAAATAAATAGGGCCAAAATCCAGGGTCGTTACATTCCTCCCCCCTTAAAAGAATTTCGTCCTCGAAATTTTAAAACAAAGATAATTTAAAAGTTGTCATATCAACCATTCAAACATACATATCATTCATATATTAACAAACAACCAATATCTATCCTAACAAACATCACTAGCTATCCGGACACAAATCCAGATAAGCTTCCTAAAACTATCCAGAGTTTCCAGGTGAAATCTCTGGGATCCTCGCTCCACTACACTATGATAAGCTACACTACTATTCTTCTGAGTTGCCTCTCACCTTAACTAACAATCCTAGACATCCGTTCTAGCAACCCAACTCTGCAACCAACAGCTCCAATCCTTGTCAATATCCGAAATAGTCCAATATATCTCAGGTCAAGTTTTCCCACCTTCCGAATATAATAGTTCCTTTTATCGGGAACTTTGGCTAAAAACAAAAATTACCAATCTCAAATTCCAATTGTCTCCTTCTTATCTGCGTACTTCTTCTAACGATCTTGAGAAGCTCTCATCTTTTCCTTTGATAAGCCCAACCTTATCAGAAACTTCACAAAACAAAACTGGTCCAAACAAAAGATAGTCTTCCATAATCTACCAAAATCCAAAACTCAAGCTTGCCGCATATCCTCTAAAATACGGTTCAGTCTCTCTGTCTGTCCGAGGATAATAGGCTATACTAAATTTCAAACTCGTTCCAAAGCCAATTGTAGAACCTTCCAGAATTTTGCTGGTGAAATTAGGGCCATGATCACTTATTATGCTAACAGGAACACCAAGCAATCTTACATTTCCCTTAAGAAATTTTTTTCCAGAAACTGCAGTCCGAGTTACCTAACTAGTATAGAATGAACACTCTTAGTTAATCGTTCCACAATAATCCATATTCCATCGTTTCTTTTCTTGGTTCTTGGCAAACCGTCGATGAAATCCATCAAAATCATCGCCCACTTCCATCTGAGATTTCTAAAGATTGCAATAATCTTGGACAAATTCTAATGATCACCTTAACTTGCTGATAGAAAGTACAACTATAAACGAAAGCAGTTACAACCCTCTTCATGCTCAGTCTCTAGAAATTCTTCTCATATCTTTATACATCTTAAAGATTCCGGGTGAATATTCAGTCTGGAGTGATGACATTCATCTAAAACCTATTGCCTCAATTCATCTATATTAGGCACACACTAACGACTACTAATTCTCAAATCACCTTGATCATCCACCTTAAAATCTGAACACCGTCCATCATTAGTTCAAGAATCAATTCCTCAAAAGATCTATCCTCCCTTTGCTTACTTATGATTCTGCCCTGGAGATAAGGAATAACATCCAAGGAAACAAAACTGCATTCCTACTAAGAATATTAGCCACATATTTGCCTTTCCGGAGTATACTGAATATCCAACCATATGATGTCAGACATTCGACTCACCACGGCTGCCTCAGATTAACATTTCCTTAAAGAGAAAAAATATTCCAATGGTTTGTGATCCGCAAATACCTTAAATTCTCTCCCAACAGATAGTGCCTCCAAATCTTCAAAACAAACACAATGGCTAATGACTCAAGGTCATGCGTAGCGTAGTTCCCTTCATGTTGCTTCAATTGCTGACATGCATACGCAGTTACTCTCCACTCTGCATCAACATTGCTTCCCAAATCAATTATACAAGCATCTGTATAAATTCCAAATCTACCTTTCCCTTCCGGAATAACAATCACTGGAGCACTAGTTAGCCTCGTCTTCCATTCTTAGAAAGCATCTTCACATGGAATATCCAACTTAACTCCTTTCCTTGTTAACTTGGTCAGATATGAAGAAATCTTGGAATAGTCCTTGATAAATTTTCCTATAGTAGCCAGCTAAACCAGAAAATTATGAATTTCCATCGGTTGCTTCGGTTGCTTCCATTCTAGAATAGATTCTCCCATTGCTGGGTCTACAGAGATATCTTCACCAAAATAATGTGCCCTACAAATCTCACTTTCGATTTTCAAAAATGGCACTTATAGGACTCGCCTTCAAAACATGCCTCCTCAGTGTCTCCAACACTATTCTCGAATACAGCTTGAGCTCTTCTTCAAACTTAGAATATACCAAAACAAACTTATTCATACCCTTATCGATCCATCCGATTTAGCGACAACATCGTCACAGAACCCTAACAAGAAAAACTAGACTTGATCAACTCCTTCCCCAGAAGATCCTGAATCTGCTCAACTAACTCTACTTCCTTACTCGGAACCATCCTCCAACTAGGCTGAATTACCAGCACTACCCTAGAATCAAATCAACACGAAACTCTATCTCTCGATGGGAAGACAAACCATTAACTTCTTGAATACATCAGGAAAACTTGGTTCACATCAATAACTTAAAACTTCTTTTGAAAAAATCTCAACTCCATGTAAAAGATTACACAAATGAATTCCAGAATTGTCGCACAACACTCTGGCAATTCTACCCAAATAAGTTTGCAAGGAAACTGTTCTCCCTTCACAATCCAGAACAGCCATATACTGTTCGGGTCAATCCATCGAAGAAATGAATCCACTCTGCTACTTCTGAAATCACCTCAATAAAACTGCTAATCAACAAACTTTCTCGACAGCACACAAACACTTCGAGCTATAGGGCTAACCTCAATGCCCAAAGACTTCCATTCAAAGCTCTTCGAGAAACTCGGGCCTCAACCAAACAAAAAAATACCCTACTGAACTTGGTCACAATTCTGAAACGGACGTACTTCCTTAACTTGTTCCAAAGAAACATCTTCGGAGACATCCAAAATCACTGTGTCCCATTACGCAGCTACTACACCCTGAGATATCAAGATATCATAACTTGCTCCTGTCCATCCGATAGATCCAAACTCAAGCTTATCCAAAATTATATTCCAACAATGAAATCCTCACATCACCCAAAGCTCACTCGAGATGGTGATAGGTCTACAGTCTCGACAGATACACTCCAACTACAAATATTCAAAACTCCACCATCGGTAGTCGTGTTTCACACACCACTACCCTATCCACCCTTTATAACTTATATTGGAAAACCTGAACAGGTAACCCAATAAATAGGTAGAAATATATATATATATATATATATATCAAAATTACAAATACGCTCTCTCAAGAAAGAAATCACTCAAGAGCCTAGGTATTCACTCAACCTAGCGCTCTAATACCAAGTGTGACGACCCGCCCTTCTCACTACCAGAAAGACGTATCATCAAAAAGACAAAAAGGGATAGAAATAGAAAAGAATAGAAAAGAAAGAACAATGACATCAGAATCTCACAGCGGAATGGAACAAAATATAATATATCACATGACTATTACATAGTTTACATATATTAGAATTATACAATATCAATACACATGACAATCATACATACATCTGTCACTATATACATCAGAGATACAGTATACATCAACTAACACAGCAGAACTAAATAGATATGTGACGCCCCACTCCGAGAGCCTCGTTAACAAATTGTATTACATAGATAATACTGTCGGCTAACGCGGACAATAGAGTATAATGGAAGCGACCATGTGTAATCTTACCTTAACTATTCACTAAATACGTCGAAAAGTAGAATCACATTAAAATTCGACCTATTCAATAAATATTTAAAGCAAAATTACAATGGCTATAGGATCTATCAGAAGAAAATATAACAACTCAAATGTAATTCACATCACAGAACAGTCGATCATAATATACACATAAACAGATACACAACAGAGTATACAAAATAATACATGTCAAGTGGTACAGGAGACCACAATATACAGACGAGACGGAAAAAGTATAAATATCAGAGTTACAACAGATAAGGACCACAAAAGACACTATAACAAAATGAAGCTAGCGAATAGTCCATGCGGAAGCAAAATAGGCTAAGTCCCAAAAGCACCTAACCTGAAACATCTCGGTCTGACCCGAGTATAAAATACACGGGTCAGTCTAGATAACAAATCAGTTAGATAAACTGAACAATAATAAACCTGCAAGGTCATACAGTATAACAAATATCTCTAGAGGAGATAACAAAATCATCAACAAGAGATGAATCATATAGAACAAGCCTCATATCATCGGCAACATATAGATACAAAGGATACAAATATCCCAAAACAAGCCAAAAGGCAAATAACAAATACCAATAAGGTATACAAGTTCCACAAGGTAATCGTATACATCATGCGGCTCAAACAGACCAACACGACGGGCGATACCAAGGAAATATAATATCAATGAAACATATGATTGCTCGAGCTCAGTACTGTACAACAAGGATCCATAAGCCCGAAGGCTCCAAACCCAAGTATCACCCATGCGGCACATAAGGCCAACATCAGAGCGAAACTATATAGGGCAACAAACCCGAAGGCACACAGCCGAAGGCAACATACCCGAAGGCAACAAACCTAGGGAGAAAGTCCGAAGACACCATCCCAGAGGCAACAAACCGTAGTGGTGAAGGTCGAAGACCCAGTACTGGACACCACTAACTGGCGGAATGTGTCACAACTCTCGAAAAGGAATCCGAACAGTGTTAACGTGCGTCCCATTACCACTCGTTCGCACTAAACGGTTTACTATCCGTCACTCACTTTCACACTCAAAGCAGTACAAATTTACCTCATATCATCGGTAAACTAAACCCGAAGGTCAAAACAATCAATCGAATAGGTCGGGGACTAATCGGAAAGATAAACGCACAGATTCATGGTCCGTGTTTTGCCTAACTATTTAATCACCCTTCCACTTCGCTCGAAGTGCGAAAGTGTGTGTTTTAAATAGAATTTATAAATTGGAGAAATGAGCTTTTAAATGCGATTCGAGAGATTATTTCATAAAAACCCATGGATGAAGTCAAGAGTAAGTTATCAAAGCCAAATATGCAATAACAACCACTAAAAAGCAACTTGAATCGATAAAATCCGGAAAACAAATCAAAATATACAAAAAAACAGGCAAAACAGGGCAAATAGGAGCAGGTCGGTCGGCCGCCTACAGGGCTCGGTCGACCGGACACTGTTCATAAAAACTCTCGGGAAGCAGGTCGGTCGACCGGCTACAGGGCTCGGTCGGCCGAACCTGATGATTTTGCACTTCCTGCCCTATTTCAATGAAATGCAAACTCTTCCAAAACGCGATCGTTCGAGCAATGGACCTAAGGAGCTTTAGCCAATAGATACCCCAGCTCCATTAGCTCTCCGATTCACAACCAAAAACATATTCAAACATCAAAGTTAGGATCTTTAAAGAATTGAACCCAAACACTAAAAATTTGGATATTCACCAATTCAATCCAAACCAAAAGCAAGAGCATATGAACAAGGTGTTAGGAATTCATACCCAACATCAATGAAATCATAAGAAATAGATGTGAGTTCAAAACTCACCTTTTTACACAAAACAACGAAGATGAAGAAGCACAAATGCAAGGAATCAACCAACTACACTCCACTCCAACACTACAAGCTTCAATCTAGAATCAAAGCAACCATTTCCTAAGTTAGGGTTAGGAAATTACTGAAATTGAAGAGGAGAAGAGATGGAGATGATGGAGATGAACTTACCAATGGATTCCCTTTGATTTTGGAGCAAGAATCAAGTTTACAAGAAGAACTAGGGCTTGCTAATTTCTATTTCCACTTCCTTTCCCCCATTTCAGTTTTTAGCTTAAGAAATGAAATGAAATGAAGAGAGATGAAGAGAAGAGGTTGAGTTAGAGGTTTAGTTAAGCTAGTGGGCTGAACCCAAACCCAAAACCCAATTGAAAAAGGGTCAAAATTTCACAAAATCCAAACATATCAAAGATTATACTAAAAAAGATCGCAAACGCCATTTTGGAACCAATGGAGGTAATTTCGAGTTCCAATTCGGCCATTTGCAAAAAGTGACATTTCGGACCTAAATCCGACTAACGACGCTATATTTAAATAAAACATTTAAATATATAATCGTTAAACATGCGGGTTGTTACAAGATATCTACATACGTCTGGAAATTCTTGCTCCAAGCTCCTGCAGAATCAAAATCCAAACCTATCACTTGGCTACTCGAAAAAATTTGAGTACCCAAGAGTTTATGAAAAACAAAATATAAACTCCGGGTCAGACATGGGTCTGGTATGAGTAAACGGTTTAAATTGTTTAATTTTGAAAACCTTTTAAAACAAAGGTATCACGTAAGACTCCCCGCAAATAAATATGGGTAAGTTTTTACCTTACGCTAACCAAAACATTTTATAGGAAATCCAATGATATTATAATAGTGTCTAGGGTTTTCAAGTAAAATACAGAAATAGCTGAAATGCTTACATCTCACATTCCAACGTAGTTGGGCACAATCAAAACGTACGACGCTTATTGGAAATTGGATCCCATACAATGGCAAGGCTACTGGGGTACCGCCCGTCATAGTACGTGGTCTAGATCACTGTACCGAGGAGCCACCCTAACTCCCCTGCAACACTAGGCCGGAACCATTCCTTACTGAACAGTCCCGAACATGATAACCCCGCAGTTGGTGCGCATATCCAACCGCCCACACAGCCGAAATAAAGGGACATCTAGACAGGGGTATATCTCGTCCTGCTTGGGCATGACCCACCTAACCTTGCTGCACCTCCCCTGTTTTAGCTATTCCCGGTTGATGAGGCTTGAGGCTGTGATTACCTTTACAGGACATATTTCTTAGAATGCTCATCGTCCGCCTGACAATGTGCTGAAAGCATTCAATCCATACAAGTTCGTTCCGGGTTCGAACGAAACCGAAGGCATTATCTCGTTACACTCATTTTGGAATCACCCTAAGAGTCAACGACGATAACCCTTGCATTCTGAAAACACCATCTCGATCTTCACTTGAGAATTCACGACCTATCGTTTAATTTTGGATCGATGTGGTTTTCGGAATATCAAATTTACACCCGATCCCGGTCTCATCGAAATCCAAACGCCATTTTAAAGGCCAAGTTGTCTAATTAACTTAAACAGTTTAATTCAATGATTGGATTTATATAACATTTACCACAGATAAATCATGCACAATTGCCATGGATATATTACAGCATATCAGTGAGCATCACAGAATATCATCAATAAACATCACAAACAAATATTCTACACATACAACATCCATAAGCAATCATCTTAAATTCTTATTGTGATTAATTTAATTATTTGAGAGTTAATCTCTTAACCCTGTTTAATCACTTATTTCCTTTCAAATTATTTAATCAATAAATCATTTCTTAATTAATATTTATGTCATAATTACTTAATTACTTAATTACTTTATTCACATTATTTAATTAATTACTTTCTTAATCAAGTTATCTAACTTTAATTCCTTAAGTAATTATTTCTTAATCATTAACTAACAATCTAAATAAAACGGATTACCTTTTTATTTACTGCTAATTACTTCCTTAATTCTTAATCAAATTACTTGATAAATTAACTATTACTCGTTCATTAATTAATTAAGTGGTTAATTACAATTTCACTTATTACTTATAATACACTACTAATTAAAATTACAAAGTAATTATCCTTAATTACTTTTGAATCCAATCAATTGATATTGATTATTCACTTAATTAACATTTAAGTCTTCTTAAAATTTGATATCAATTATATAACTAACTGAAACATTATTTGTTAATCTATTTAATTTATTACTTATTAAAATATTAACAAGATTTTAAAACATAGTTAAGCTTTAACAAAAGAAATCAGTTAATTTAAAATAATTAGTCACGAGTTAACCTGTTAATAAACCCTAACTATGATAATCAAACTTGAATTAAATTTTTACTTAAATCCTGAACAGTATTCACTTTACTGTGAAACTTTGCTGAAACCTTTATTCATTAACAAATTTTATAAAATCTTACACTCCAATACAAAGAACCCGAGATCTCCCCTATAACACTCAATCGTTGCTTCGAGTAGATCACCCCCTTCACCCGAGTCACCAATCCAGATACGTGAATTCCATCTTCTTCCCTCTTTTTAATTTACAGCAAGTTTTCATTTAAATTTAGTTAAAAGATAAACATCAGAAGATTTTCGCACTCAAACTCAAAAGAAACTCGAAGCAAACATCCAATATTCTTGAGATTGACTCGATACTGTGCCCCACCTTCAAACACTGATACGCCACCGTGCCGTACACGTGTACAGCATCGCACGTGGCACCGACGAACTTCTAAGGCTTCGAGCAAATATCAATTAGCACGAACACGAGAAACCTAAATTCGAAATACCACCCAAAATTCAAATTCAAAATTATGCAGTTCGAACGAGAGAAATGAACGACCTCTCTGAAACAAAGCGTCACGCCACCCAAGCACGGTCCACCGGAGGGGATGCAAACTCAACCACACCTCGTCAACGTCCCCAACAATCTTCCAACCAAGCCTCGAATCACTCGATCACGCGCACAAGTCGAATCCCATATTTTACTGGCATGAACAAAAACATGCAGCAAAACCCTATATCGATCTCGTATCAAAATTCTACGTAATGGAAAAATTAGTGAATATTTTTCTTAAGATCACTAACCTTTATACTTGCTTCAATTTAAATTTCAGCATTTAATATTGAGTAAATTTCGAGAATTTGATAAAATTTCAATTTTCATTCAATACCGAGTTACTCTCGAAATACTGAGCTGAAAATCCCCATTCAAATTTTAAAAATCATAATTTTTAGTCATAATTCAAGATATAAATTTGAATTAGCTTTTTATATGATCGAATATACCAGTGTTTTTTTTTCTTGATTGACTGTAAACAGAAAAAAATAAAAATTACTAATATGTTGGAACGGGTTTTACAAAAATTTTCTGATTGAAGTTCAAGCAATAAGTTTTGATGAAAACAAGTTTAAACTTACTATAATCAAATGAAAACAATTCAAAGTTTAATTGTTTTCATCCTGTAACACATAGCAGAGGTACAGCATCTACAATATTCCTATTACAGCTTGTATGAAATCTCAGATACATATCAAGATAAAGCATATACAACACATATATAAATCCCATGAATTATCTTACTAATTTAATTAACTTAAGCTTGAAAAGTTAAGTTTACTCACTTAAATAACAGTTGAACAGAAAGCCCCTAGAAGCCTTGAAAACTGCAGATGAAAACTGCCTGGGTTTTTTCATGAATCTGCCCCCTTTTTTTATTTGAATTTGTTTCTTCTTCTAATCCTTATTTCTCTGGTATTACTATTTCTTGGTCGAACTAAAGAAAGGTGTAGATATATATAAGAGAAATGATATGTAGAGGAAGGAGATAACTGGACAAACTCTTTCTTATTATTTTGTTTGTTCGTTTTGACCAGATTTTTTTTCATAAGATTTGTACAATCTCTGAATTGACAAAATGTAGGCTGAGATATTAGCATTAAATGTTTTGTTTACCAAATAGGTTTACATACTCATTATATTCAGCTGCTCATAAATATTCGTATACAATTGTGTTGTACTATGCATCAAGATATTGGTTTGTTCTCTTTTTTCATTTTGCAGGCCAACAAAACTTGTACATGAAGCTATTCATTTGTTCCTATTTGCTTTGTATCTTATTTAGTTTGCATAGTTATTAAAATATTTGATGCTCGTAGATATTTATGTGAAAGTATATACTTGCAGGTAGGTTATATGACCCATGTTTCTCTGTTTCATATTTGCAGATAAATTGTCTTATGAAGACATTTGTTTAAAAGTATTTGTTTTTGACAGCTTCAAGTTTGTACTTACAAACAACACTTGATCTTTTATATTTATGAATATTTGTTCTGTTATTAGTTTTCAGTATACATGGTTATCAGATTTACTTATATATCTTATGTCTTGTAAGTGAAGATAAGTTTGTTATTTTTTTTTGTTTGAGCATAACATTTGCAGGTAGATATTGATGTGTGTATATGAAGTTAATTTGTTTTATTATCTTATACATTGTGCTTATTTTATTTTACGCTCTCAAATTAACAGCTTATGTTGTATACTTGTTTATCCATGTTATTTTATTTTATACTTTGTTTTTTTAGTTTTATACAATTGTGTTTTAATTAACTTCAGATTATGTTGCATGTTTAATCCTTGTTTCCATTTTATTTTTTTAACGTCTCACTAATAATATTTGAGTTATATTCAATACAGTTTATTTATATTCATTCCTATATGTATTTTGTCAATAATTAAATTATATTCATATGTTATACCTATTTTTATGTTGAAGACTTAAATTTCATTTCAAACATTATCATTCATATGTATACTTACCAAATATAAACAAAGTAAGGTATTTTAATTCAATCATAAAAGACAATTTTAATATGAATATTATTGAGATAATTTTTTTAATTTTCAAATTAATTTCCTTTAAAAAAAATACCATTTGTATAAACAATGGAAATTATTTCAAAATCATATCCGTTTCAAATGGATAAGTTTACATTTTTTTTTAAATTGATTTAAATATTTATGAAAATAAATAGGGCCAAAATCCAGGGTCGTTACACTACAGGATTGGATGAATGATTCAACCCTCACCAACATAAGTTTAACTCTGCACAAAGACAGGTAGCACTAGAAAAAAAATTCTGCAATCCAATAATCGAAGTGCTAGTTTTTGAAGATCGAAAGTAGTACCCACTGGACTAGAAGTACCGCCGAATCAACGAGGAAAGTCCATCCCAACCTCCTGAGAATTGGTGTTTCCCTGGCAACACTAAAGTCTTCTCTCATTTTCTAAGTACCGGTGTTGCCCGGGCAACACTGGGAAATTTTTATATTTTCTAAGTACCAGGTGTTTCCCTGGAAACGCTGGGAAACTTTCTATTTCATTAGTGTCGATGTTTCCCTTGCAACGTCGGGAAACTTTCTACTCACTAAGTACGGGTGTTGCCCCGGCAATGCCAGGAAAACTTTAATCTATAGGGTCGTTGAGAAACACTCGTCGTAGTGAACCATCAATAGACTAGCTTCCGGAGATAGAAGTAGGTCCTCAACTGAGTTTCTACCCTGGTCTTTAGAAAACTATCGTTGCTCGAAAATGGGCAACAAAAGGAAGACATGACCTTTCATATGTCAGCCGGATGGTTCGTCCTTTCATCACAGAAATCAGCAATTGCACATGAATAAAGCAGTGCCGAAAGGAAATCCCAGGATTGAATTGCTCATGTACTAATTTCTAAAGACGAAAGCTGGTGCACAACCAAATTTCCTAAATTCAACTTTGAAAGAATTTAGATACAGCCAAAAGAAAGGCAACCTCTAGAAAATGTTGCTTGGAACCAATAGGTTACCAATTTCTGAAGACATGAATTGCCGTATGAATAGAACTTCCATGTAAATCGTTTAATTTTCTTCCTCGTACGCTCGAAGAGTGCAAAAACGAGCATTTTATATAGAGAATAATTTGTTTGAGAAAACAAGCTTTTGAAATAATTTTTGAAATGTTTTAGAAATAACCTTTAAAATTATCTTATTATAGAGAATATAGAATTTTTATAGCTTTAAAATAATTTATATACTCTCTATATTAAGAGAACTTCAATGGTTTGTTTTCCAAAATGATTTTGAATTTTTTTTAAAAGCATATTTTCTCAAACAAATTATTTTCTCTATAAAATACCCGTTTTTGCACTCTTTAAATGGTTTAGTAAAGCATGCGACAACAATCAAGCAAAGCATGCACAACTAAGGACACGTAGGGATAATCATGGAAGGTACAAACTAAAACCATCGGACTTCCTCAATCCGATACTATGATTAAGAGCCAGACCATGGGCAATCGAGTCATTTGTCCCAAACCTCTCCATCATTCAGAATTGCCCAAATACAAGTGTTCGAAATAGCTAGTCCTTCAAGCAAGGATTGATGCATAGATACTTGATCGAAAGAAATGTTTTAAATTCCAATCACGAATAACCGCGAGGTTAGTTAGATAACGGTTTAATATCACAGAACATAGCATTCTGACAACAAAATTTCCAAGAAAGGAAATGAAGGATTTAATGATCAAAAATCAATTGTCGTTCATAGTTTGGCGATGACGAGAAGGATCGATGGCCTACTTACGGTCTAAATAGATCATTTGGTTCTAACCCATTATCTGAACTATGGTGATGATAGGAAGAAACCCTTTGAATGAAACTATCGATACATTGGGTTTTTGGAAACAAAAGCAAGAGTTTGATTGAATCTTCAGCCCTTCGGCATCTCATGCTATCTAAAGATTCACAACATCAAGGAAAAATCCACAGAGTTGAGTCATCCGTGCACAAGTTTATGGAGATAGAAATTAATACATGATTAGGGACTCAACACCGGACTTGGTGGAATTCAATTACTGTCAGGTAACAGACATCATTGAAAAAATCAAAACTTGGAATCAAGCAGCAATGTCCTAGAGATAGGAGCTATCGTGTCAATCAAACTAGGGTAATCGAACGTACTGCCCAAGGGACCTAGTCCCTTGAAAACATATAGACTTAGTATTCGGAGAAATCATCCCTATGGACTAAGGAAGATACACTAAAACTTTATTGAAACTAACTCAATTGAGCATGAGTAGGGATTAGCTATAGAACTGGCTAGACAAGCTACTTCATAGTTCCGAACAAAGCTTGAAATAAAATATGCTGAAATGACCATAGAAGTATTACTTACATGTATAGAATTACAGTAAATGAGTATGCTGCATATGAACATTGTAATACCCCGAATTTTTATATAATTAAATAAAATTAATTGAATTAACATAATTGCAAAACAGAATATAAATGTCAAATATATACATTTAAGAATTAAGATATTACATAGATTTATGCAAGCAATGACTGTGTGATCAATTGATGCATCAATCAATTAAAAGGTGAATAAATTAAGAGACATAGATGCGTCAATTAGTTAGATAATATATCACTTTTCTATCATTAATTAATAAAGGGATCTTCTAATAAAGGGAAATGTATGCGGGGAATAAATTAAATGATAACATACATATATTAATTTATAATTGATGAAATCAATTAATTAAGAAATTAATTAAAGACATTAAGTAAGCGTTAATTAATAAAAGAGGGAGACTTATATGTTAATTGGGTAATGAATTGGTGGTTTAAATAAATATACAACTAATAGATGATTGAGTGATGCATAAGAATTATTTGGATATCGATTAAAATGGGAAAACGTGTCAATTAATTAATGGCAATTAGTTGAGCACTTTAAAAAGGGTGTCAATTAATTAAAGAATATGCCCTTTTTACAATAGCTAATAATGTAAATTAATTATTTAGAAGAAAACACAGTTATAGGATTACTTGTTTCCAAGTTAAGCAGAAGATACGTATAAAAATCAAATGGAGTAATTAAGTTTATGATGAAGGTAAGTTAATAAGAATAAATTAAAAAAGGTATAACTTTTATATACAATCAATTAATAGAGGTATAAATTGACGTGTTCAAATAGGTAGGAAATTATAATGTATAAGAATCAATTAATATTGAACATACATACATACATACATACATACATACATACATACATACATACATACATACATACATACATACATACATATATATATGATCTAATTAATTGGATAATTAATGGGAGAATCTTATTTAGAAGGAAACATCAATTAATAGGGTCGTATAACAAAGAAATAAATGAATAAAATTAGAGAATTATATGTTATAAACTAACGTAAAAAAATCAATAAATGAAGGTGAGGATTGTTTTTAGGGTTATTCAGATGTTTCATAGCTGTTCACTATACCTATAAATTGAATGTGACTTAACCCTAGCCCACACTATTTTCTTTGAATCAACTGCGGTCATTTACAGCAAACTCCTCTTCTCTTCTCCCTCTTCTTTTCTCCTCTGTCAACCAAATCTTTTCCCAAACAAAAAATAAATAAAATTAAGAAAGGAATACATACAAGCAAATTAGAGAATTGTGCAAACAAATCATGGAATTTACAATGAATTAAAAAATGGGAAAAGGGGAGAAAAGCGTAGAAATTTAAAAGGGATAGAGATTGAAGCTAGGGACGACATGTAAGTGGATTTATTTATAAATCTTTTAAGTTTAAGATATATTATCATTAAATTCCCATTTAGATAATTTTATTCAATAATTAATCTTATTAATTTAGTTATGATGAACTATAAGGAATTTACATTTTATTTATAGCATTAGTATTTATTTACATCTGTTTCTACGTTTTGGATTTCTATGCAAGCATCATTCTTCTTCTATTTTTCCTTTTTCTTCGCGTATGGATCAGAATAAATTGAACGTGAATATGGATTAAATAATTAAGAATACTGAAATGAAGGAAATAAGATATAAAGTAATAAAAGTTTGAGGAATGGAATTACTGTAATAAATTACGTTAAAATGAGAAATGTTAATTAATCTAATAACTGGATTTGGAAGTAACTAAAAGGTTAATTGGTTGGTTTAGAAAATATGATACATTTCTATAATTTAATATTTAAAAGATGACAATGAACGTAATTGCTAGAATAAAAGAAAGAAAAGGAGAATTAGTGTAAAATAGAGAAACCACTGTATTTTACACTATTCCAAAATAGTAAAAGAAATATCTAGCAGTTACGGATTATTATTTATAGTATTATTTAATATTAAAAATAAGAAAATGGATTTTTAAATATTGTTTTCATAACCAACCAAATAAAATAGAATTACTTCCTAGAATAGAAGATAATAAAGCAAAGTATGACATGAATCAAGTAAATCACTAGATAAGAACTTGAAGCTATAAACGATAATGAACCTAGATCTGCATTCACTGCGCAGACTATTTAAGAAGATAGTTATTATAATAAGTGAATTATATAATTTAAGAGAATAAAAGAATATTCTATATCATAATAAAAGAAGGCAGATTAGAACAGAAAAGAAATACTGGAATTATGTACAGACTATAAAAGAAAAGAAAATGAAAATTACATGTAAAATTATAACATAGATTATAATTAAGTAATAAGAACGGAAAATCTTATTTGGGACTTTGAATAAATTAATGAGCAATAATAATGGTAGAAGCTTATTTAAATAATTTGTATTAAGTCAACAAACAAATAAAGAAGGAATGATAAAAGAGGCTTATTTTAATGAACTTAAGATTTATATTAAGTTAAATAAGCAAAATAAATGTGGCTCATACCAACAACATTCCCTATTAAATAAGTGGAGATCTCATAATAGATAGAGGTGAGACGAGGGAAAGAATATGCTAATTAGGGTAAATAAGTAGCCAACAGAATAAGAAAGTAAACTAAACGAAAATTAAAACATTAGACTTAGGGTCTAACAAAAGAATTGAGATGCGTTTGGTGCAGCCCAAAGGATGAAGCATAACGAAACAGTCCTTTACAGATATAGAAAATCCTCGACTGAATTCCGTACAAGGTAGACCTCGTTTGTAGGATTCAGATAGTAGACAGAATGATTACGTAGTCCTCAGTGTACGCATTGGGTGGTACATTGTGGATGTTCGAGCACTGGCATAGACTAGTGCGAACGCGATTTACGTTTTCATAGTATGTAGTGGAGCATCTATATTGTAGGCCTTACGAATTAATCCTTTACAGATGTAGCTATGGTATTCTCGTGGAGCAAGACGATGGAGTATCTGTATTGTAGGCCTTACAAAGCAGTCTTTTACAGATATTACTACGAAGCAAGATGATGGAGCCTTTTTCAAGGAGGATACAGAAGGCACCATAGGTGGTACCTAGGATCAATATGGTCATTGGGCAAATAGCTACATATATGTATATATTAGTTATTAGGTTTTAATCTACTAGGAGTAAATGGGCACGATTCACGAACAAAGGCGAGAGTATTGTAACCTAATGAACCTAATATAAGAGTAAATGGAAATAAAACGATATATGCAGAATTAGGCCCAGAAGTATATAATTTATTCATTCACCGGAACTTTTGTTCTGACCCCCTCCTCATAACATCCTACAGGTTAGGTAGATGGCAGAGACTTCTCAGCTTTACGACACTTGCTTAGAAAGTGTTATCATTTGGTTAGGTATTTACTTATTATTATATTTTAGTTAATCCCACTATGAGATAAATTACCAAGCTCCGATATATTTGTCTTTGCCTATTTGCAGGATACCAAATACCCGATTCAGGCTTCAGTGGGCTTGGTTTTTAGCATTTTTGTGAAAAATCCAGACCACTAGAATTACGGTTGTTACAAACACAAGAAGTGGATCAGTGAGAAACAACAATGCTCGGTATCGAGCAATTGAACGAATAGTCCCTAGAAACAGAGGCAGGTGTGCATTGAATTCCGAAAAACGCAAAGGTGTGCCTAATCGAACTTCAACTGCAACTCTACAAAAACAACTGTGCTTTGTAATTTAATTGTAATCAATCATCCTAATATGATAGGAATAATAAGCGACACCTAAGTTTCGAAGGAACTAGCTTCTGGAGGAGTGGAAGTACCTCCGTCGGACTAAAGATAGGATGACGGAAAAGTCATTTTCAACAACAAAACTTGGCATTGAACCATGTGAGGTTTGTTTTACATTAAATAATATCCTCGTATAACCAACATCTGAAATCCAAGGGAAGTCGACGTATGTTGACCGGTCGGGTTCTAAGCATTGACCGGGGCAGATGTTGTGTGTTATCTACATGAGAATAGTCTAGTGTCCTGAATACTGCAAACAAAATCTAGTGTTGATAGCTTGCTTACATTTGAAAAACAATCCACGTCGTCCTTTGAAATGATCTCTTCCGCACTTACCCATTATTGATCAATGATCGATAACGTAACCGCTGTCCGAAGCAACATAGGAAGCTTTTCTTTTCAGGATCACTGGAATATAGAAATGAGAAGAGCGATACGATTTGAATCATCCACTATATCCAATTTGGGAATAAATCGTCGCATTGGAATTCAAGAACATCGATGGGAACTTAACCAAAATCTCGAAAAGAAAAGGTTAATGACAAAGAGCAAGACTTCACTCCAGAATGCATACAATCATTCGAGATAAAACTTAGCTTCATCTTCGGTCGAATTAACATATATAGCACAACTTCAAACCTACATCCTGCACCCACTTACCGACCTAAACCCTTGTGTAAACTATGGAGCAAAGATTGCTTCGTCATACTAGGAACTAAAATTCAGATTGAAATCAAAAAACGAACGGCTATCAGAAGTCAGTCAATTATAAATAACATCTTGAGGCAGACTCTGATGATTCATACTGAAAATTCAATAAGGCTGAATAGCGAAAGCCAAATTTGCATGGTAACCTCGACATGATTAACTAGATTTCACAAAATGAAATCTCAAAAGCTGTTACTTCTAGAGCATGCCTTGTTTTAAATGAAGGCATGCTCTGAGGGGTAAATGTTATTTTGGTTTTTAACCTAGCAAAATCCAAGGAAATCAAGAAGGAAGTATTTATCTGGTTCAATGCACAGTCCAATGCACCAGTGTGTAGACCGATGTCAAAGCAAAGCGATATGTTACGCAATTATTATGGGGAACATCAACACGAGATAATAGCTGTGATCCAAAAGGCAAAGCTTGGAAATCCACAAAGTGCATGGATCTCCAGCTGTAACGACCTGGAATTTTCGATCTAGAAAATTCTAGATAGTTAGGAAAAGAAGAAAAGAAAAGGAAGAAGAAACAGTAAAAAGTCATAGAAACCTCACATTCACAGCAGATCAAAATATAATATCACGTAAATAAAAGTTTTATAAAGAAGAACTGTATCAGTACACTTAAATTTTATACATCAGTGTTGCAACCAATACCAATCACTGGACAGTTTAAAACAACATGTCCTAGTTATACAATAATATATCACGGCGGAAAACACTCCATACGTTCCTACCCTCCAGCTCGCCTCCTGAGCTCCAGAACGTCCTTACCTGAAAATCTGTAATACTCGGTCTGACCCGAGCATTACATCAAAGTAACACCCGGGTCAGCTGGAAACCAGCGTGAGTAAACTCATCTATCAAGAAATTCCAATACAAAGAATTTAATTAAAACCCGGGGTAACTTGCATTAATATACAAATTCACAATTTGTTATAGACATCACTTATTTCATTCACGAATTTCTAAAAAACCAAAAAACTTAGATTAAATAGTCCAATTCACTCAAATCATTCATTCAGCTTATTGATTTCACATATCAATCTATAAAGAATCGAAGTGGTTTCGAGTATTTACTAATGCCCGACTCCAGTCTCTTCGAATTCAATACCATTCTATCCCAAATTATTCAAATAAAACACAGTTCAAACTTCAAATGCAGGGTGTCACCGATACACATTAACTCATCATCAATATATAACCACATTATCTCAGTTTAACCCAACATAACATATCACATAGCACCACAAATCACATATTCGAGATATCAATCAATCTAAGGCATGCAATATTATTCAATCATAAGCAAGACAAATTAGTCATACTATTTCTAATTAAGTTAAACAAATTAAATTAATTACTTCAATCACCCTTAATCTTTCTTATTTAACATTAGTTAATTACAAATAAATTAATTAATCATCCTTTAATTATCCATTTTAATCAATCAACCTTGATTTATTATCTTTAATTACATAAAGTAATTATCCTTTAATTAATTATACAAATTAATTATTCTTAACCATTTATAGTAAATAAATCTTTAATTACTTTCATTTATTACATTAATTAATTACATTAATTAATTATTTCCATTAATCAGCCTTAATCAATCATAACAGTGATTAACCGTTCTGTATTTAATTAATTTAATTAATTAACTCCTTAATTATTTATATTAATCCTTTAATTAATTACATCAAGTAATTAATCCTTAATTACTTCTCCTAAGTAATTAACCCTTAATTACCTTCCATTAAGTAAAATTTCCTTATATTAATTACATCAGTAATTTAACCATCAATTACTTCATTAAGTAATTACACTCATAAATCTTATTAATTAAATATGCTCAAATTTCTTAATCAACTTAATTAATCTCTAGGCATTAAACCTTAATTATCTTAAGATAAAACTTATCTTATTAATGCCTTATTACCACTACCATTTTAAAACATTTTATCATTATGATTACCTTAACTTAATTAAATAATTAGTTAAGTTTTTAGAATAAAATAATCATTAAACTAGATAATTTAAAGTTAACAAAACTTATCTTCCTTGAAGTAACTTAAAACATTATCAAGTATAAGTTTTAAGAACTAATTCCAATTTGTATTTTTAAACTCGTTTTACTTTGCTTTGAAGCCTAGAAGTATTTGAAAAGTTCAGGTTCTTTGATCTAAATCTGAAAAACTTTTTTTTATTTTAAATTTTAAAACCTGATTCCTTAATCAAACATACCCTGAGACCAATTCGACCACTTCCCGAGCAAAAACCATACTCACGCGCTACCATCTTGCCTCGAGACCATCTCGAGAATGACTCGAGTAAAACTCGAGTTACCCAAAGACTTTAACCCATCAGAACCTGATGTGCACGTGTACACGGTGCACGGCGAACCCCTCGACGTCGACCAACTGCGAAGCCTCCCATACATCATCTATGACTTCGTGAAGGCTCCCCATCGACCAGATCCCACTGTTCATTTTGAATCGAAAACAAGTGCTTAAACCCAACTGGAACCTCAACTCGAAAATAAAGAACCACCCATCGCCGACGATCTAGGTGACCGGAATCCACGACCTTTCTTCCATAGCCGCCTCACACCATCACGTCTCGATTGCAACCATCGCGATCGAGCCCGAAGCTCCCTTTTCGCTGAGATCACCACGGTTACCCGAACATCCCAGTTAGGCTATTGAACCCTAAATCACCTTCGATCACCAACCTCAGCCACCAGAAAAATCCTTCACCAATTTCCCTTGATCCACGGCACTCCGGCCTCCTCTAGACCAAACCTCACCATAAATTTCGACGCCGTTCGCCAGAAATTGACAGAAATGTCGAAACCCATCATCCTACCCTAACTTATTCATTTCTAATCTAAAAATCGTCATTCCCATCTCTAAATTCATGAATTTCAAACTAGAATTTGGTTATAGACTTGATCCATAATATACTTATAATTATATTTGGACCAGTTTTGATTAGACCTAGATATTTCATATTTTTGTATATAAACAATTCATCTATATTTATGAATTTTAATTTTGAAATTGAGTTTATACACTCACAAACATTTTCTATTTAAAAAATTTAGCTTATCATCAGATACCTGGAGAGATATGAATTTTATTCTATAAATTTAGATGCCTGTATGTTAACAGAGGCTATTTTCATACACACAGTTGAACAGGCAAATAAACACATACATTCTTATAACCATGTTATTCTTTCAAAATTCATCACCAATGTTTAAACATATTTACAGATTTTCAAAACTGTTTCAAGTAAAATATTTTTTGTTTTTTTTCCAGAGTTTTTTTTAAACAAAGAAAATGAACATCCATTTCCAGGCATACATCCAGTTATATATAGCACATCATATATACACATACATGCATTCATTCACATAAATATAAGCAATCAGATTTTCACACAATCCATAATAAGCATCAGGTTATGATCATAGGTTTTAAACTGTTCTTAAAATGATGTTTACTCACTTGTCTCTTAAGAACAGAAAAGCCTGTTTTGGTTTTTCTTTTGATTTGCTTGGTCTGGAAATTTATGATTATCCGCTCTTTGATTTGAAGTTGAATCTTTGCTTGATCTGATCCTTGTTTGGGTTGAGTAGTTCATTCAAGGGAGCGCCTTTTTCTCCAGAGCCATTTTCAAAACACTTTATACTATACACATATAGTATCTTCCAAATCATACGCCTAGTATGAATCTCATATAAATCTCCTTTCTCAAAATCAATTAACCCAAAATCGATAATTCTCAAATTAAGCTTTCCAAATCCAATATTGATTTTATCAAAAAATCAAAAGCCTTTCCAAATCCAAAGGTTCCAAAAACTTTTCTCCAGAATCCTCATAGATACTTTATATATATAGATATATATAAATTTTTTAAAAACTTTGGATCATTTCAAACTTGTATAAAACTCCTTTTATACTTCAAATATTTCAAAAACCCTTTTCTTCCGGTAATAGATTCAACAAGGGGAGATTTATCTTATATAACAAAGATATATAACTTTGTTTATTCCAAATCAAATATTCAAATTTGATTACTCTATGAAATCACTTACCAGTTTACTTACTTCCATAAAGTAAATTTCTACCATAGAAATATCCAATTTCTATTTTATTTCATCATATATTTCACAAAATATATTTTCCAATTCAAAAACCATTTTACAGTTCCTATCCACAAACTTTCAGTATTAATTTCATTCCAATTCGTACGATGTACACATGTCATTCGTACGCAATCTCAATCCGATCGCTCACTCGATTATACAATTTCCCTTCCGAACTAGTATCATCCACCCGACTTTCTAGTGCGGACTCAGATCTGGTTTCTTGATCAAAAACCATCATTCTCCTTGCATAGCCATAACTATGATAGAGAATATCCAGATCCAATCAACAATCCATATCCAGATTCACCATCGAAAATCGAGTGAAAATCCCAACTCGGATCGATATAACTATCTCGAAATTCTGTGCTCGAATCTGGATCAAATCACTATGCGAATAGAATAATATACGTACATCCTACGTATTTATCTTCATTGATTATCAACTAAATCAATTTCTCTTTCTATTCACATTTCCTTTAATTTCTATTTACTTATTCACATTTGCCTCAATTTCATTTGGATTATCACTTTAATCCTTATCTCAAATGGATATTCAATCATAAGCAGTTTGAACTCTGTCCAGCTTAAATTTAGAAAATAATTTGAAATGTTAAAAATAGATAAGTAGTTGAAAAATAATTATTAGTTTGTGAAATAGCTGCATAATAGTTAAGTAATTGCAAAATAGTTGGAAAATAGTCAAATAATTATAGAAATTTTAAATAATTGCAAAATAATTGTAAAATAGTAATTAGTTATAACATAGTTGTAAAATAGTTAATTAATTTCAAAAGTAGTTATAAATTGAGTATAGGATAGTTTTGGGTTCAATAAGAAAGGTTGTATATATAATAAATAGCTTGGAAAAATAGATTTGTGCTAAAACAATTTATTTTGAAAATAGTCCAGAGTCAAACTGTTCAATTCCCAACCTCCATTTCCGATCAATTCAATTTAAATTTCCACTTCCATTTAAATTGACTCAATTCCAAATTAAATTACTTCAATTTCCATTGAACTTGATTTAACTCAATTCAAGTTGAATTAATCTCAATTTCTTTCCAAATTCAAATCAAATTCCATTTGAATTTTAAACCTACTCAACTTTAATTACAATTCCAAATTATTCAAATCAATGTGGACTAGTTTCAAATTAAACCCACTTCAATTTCAAATCATTTCAATTTCTGTTTGAATTAATCCCAATTCCCATTTGAATTTGAACTCATTCAACTTCAATTTTATTTCAAATTAATCCAATTCAAATTTTCCATTTGAATTTTCAAACTTATCCATCTTCAGTCACAATTCCATTTTTAACCTATTTCAAAGTTTAATTAATAATTCAAATGTAACGACCCAGGATTTTGAACAATTTAAATTGAAAATATTTAATTGATTTTAAATATTTGAATGATGGTTTAGCTTGAAATTTCAATATAACTTTGAAATTTGTGATTAAATTATAAAATTTAATCTATTGACAGTTGAATAAAAATTTGAATCTTCAACTTTAAGCTGATTAAAAATATTTCAAAGGCTTGTAAAATTCATATTTATAATACTGAAGATAATAGAAGCTTCAGAATCGAATTTGAAAGTGTTTTGATCAGTTTTGAATTTCTTTAGTTCGAGTTGAATTTAAAAATAGCCTTTCGAGGCACTGTCTCGGAATTCGACGAAACCAGTTCCCTTGGGTCCGTAATAGTTTGTTATTACTGGATTTCAAATTTCGTATCGATCGGAGATGTTATGTGAGCACACGGTGAGTAAACGCGTTGAGATTTTAAAACGAGTTCAATTTGAATTTAAAATTGTAAATTGTCAACTCAGCCACCCTATTATTTTTTTTAAGCAGACCTACTCTGTAAATCGCGTACTCTTGTTCCCCTGCCTCATTTTAAAAATATTCACGCAACTCAAATCCTCTTCAGTTCAAATCTAGAAACAATGGCCGAGCTTCCAATTTCTTTTCAACTAAAAGAAAAAAAAAGAAAGAGAATCTGCCTTTCAAGTAGAAAAAGATCAATGCCGAGCTCTCATTTTGATTTTTCTTCGTCCCCTTCTTTCGAATCCAGATTCGCAATGCCGATGCCTCTTCAATAAAATAAAAATAAAAATGGCCGAAGCCCTAAATCAAGTTCGCGGCGGCAACAGAGGCAAATTCGAAGGGGGTGGAGCGGCGACGGCGGCGTGGTCGCGATGATCTGGAGGTGGCACGCGCGCGTGCTCGAAGGCGGCGATGTCGCGATGGGAGGCGCGTGCTGGTGGCTTCGTGGAGAGGCGTCAATGGAGGAGCGGCGGCGATTGCGTTCGAGGGGGAAGGCGTGTAGTTCGACAGTGGAGGTCGCGAGCTGGGATTTCGATTTACAGTAAGGTAATTTACCTTTAATTAAAATTTATATGGATTAGAAATATAAAAAAATGTGTAAATAAACAGAAGATTTATTTTACAGTAAGATGTAAATCTATTTCAGTTTTAGTTAGATATAAATATACAGTTCATGTATGTATTATTATATACAAGGTAAATAATTTTTTTTTAACAGTAAATAATGTGTGTGTATATATATATATATATATGAGATATAGTTTCAAAGTAGAAAACAAAATTAAATTGGAGTTAAAAAAATTGGTTCAAAAAGATTTATCAATTAATTTAACTATTAAGATGAAATCACCGATGAATCGAAAATTATCAAATGAAAATTTATTATTCGATCTGTTCGAATATTAATGAATTTGTATAATATTTATACAAGGTCAAAATTGTGAAGAAAATCAAGTCACAAAGGAAATGGATTGCAAAATAAAAGGCAAAGGTGAGAACTTCTCACTCAAAAAGGGTATTTAAATTTTAAATAGTTATATTTAAAATTTGCTGATTGATTGATTGCTGATTGATTGTGATAGTAGATATAGTAGGATATCTATATATAGCAATATATATATATATTGGCATATGTATATATTGCAATTGATTGATTTCCCGCATTGTATAGCGGATGAGACCCCATTGCGCCGTTAGTAAGCGGATAATATTTTATAAAATCCCATATACCGCGATATTCCACCTCGAAGTGGAATTGGTATTGTGCTAACATCTTTGGATGCAGGGAAACAGGTTGGAGGGATCCAACTGGATTCCTCACAAATATTTATTTGATTATAGATATTGTGTGAATTGTGATTATCATATTGATATATGATATTGGTTGCTGTGATTGGCTATTGGATGCTGTTGCATCATCGGATTCATTTTTAAAGTTAAAAATAACGATTTTTATATTTAAAAAGGATTTTTTTTAAATTGATTTTTCAAGTATATGTTTTTATTTAAATTTTGAATTTGATTCATTTTAGATAAATTTAAAATTTCAATTTTTAAAGTTATAGAATTCAGGATTTTTGGAAAATATAACCAAAATGTTATTTTTGAGATAAGTAGTTAATAAATTTATGAAATGGCTTAAATTGAGATTTTTGAATTATTATTATAAACGGTTTATATAAAAGAGATTTTTTTTATATTTATGAATTTAAAATATTGGAATTATAAAACGAGTGTTATAAGTATTATAAAATGAATAGATGTTGTAAAATAAAGTATTTATAAGTAATTAACTTATAAACTGGATTTTGGCATTTAAATAGGATATTAATAGAAATTTTTAATAAAGGAGATTTTATAAGTTGAAGTTGTCCTAAAATATAAACAGAATCTTATAAGTAACAAGATTTATAATTTGTGAAGTTTTAAAAAGAACGACTTCGTAAATAAATGATATTATAAGTGTTTAGCTTATAATATAGACTTTTGGTATAAAATTAATTTATATAAATTGAATTGGATTGATAAAGGAAAATTATAAATCAAAGTTATAAAATAGGAATGGAATTTATAGACATTGTTTATAAATTCGAAAATAAATTGAATTTGATAAATTTAATATTGGAATTTATTAAAGAAAATATATTCACGATTTTGAACAGTAAATATATTATTAAAGAAAATGGATATATTTTGGGAAAGGAATGTTTTAAATGGAATTTAAAACGATTTAAAGGTGTTTTAAAATGCATTAAGTATCGAATACATAGATTTCAACATTCATTGTTGAAATAGGTGTTTTCGAGAAATAGAAGGAAATGAAAATATAGATTTCAATATTTATTGTTGAAATAGACGTTTTCGAGAAAATAAGGAAATGGTGGACTATAACACTGTTGTTATAGTAAATGATTTCCGAAAGGAAATATTTTTGTATAGTATTGGGATTTATATATCTATTTAATTTCGAATCCCTATACTAGTGATTTTGGGTTGTCGTAACGATGTTTTACGCAACATTCGTTTTGACCCAAATAAATGTGAATAAAAGAACGTTTTCCTTAAACAAATGAAATATATACTTAACTATGGGTTAAGTATATTGAATATTTTCAAATTGTTGAAAATAAATGAGATTTATGAATTACTAATTTTTAAATAAGTATGGAAATGCTTTTCCAATATGAAATGAAACGTTTTGAGAATTTATCTTCTTGAAGATAAATTGGAATTGAATAATTGAACCTATTGAAAACTGTAGATCAATAGATAATTTGAAATATAAATTCACTATGGGATTTATAAATGGAAAGGGAAAATTTGTTTTCAAAATAAACGTTGTTTATTTTCGAAGTGTGGAAAAATTTATATCTTGTAAAGATATTTTCGGAAAATAAATAATTTGGGAAATTATTTGGAATCTGATGATGTTGCGCATCTTTATTGGTAGTTAAATAACCGACTATCAATATTTACCTTTAAATGGGTATTTGTTGTGATTGCTTGAATTGAATGCCACACTTATTTTAAAATAAGCGCTCACTATTCGGGTTAACCGAGAAAGGACCATGGGGTCGTATAACCCATTCCGAATAGTGATACGTCGTTATGAATTGCATTTGAAGACCGGTGTTGAAGACCAGATATTTGTGAAAACGGATGGATTATCGTCGAGTTACTCTGCATCGGCTGATCTCCGATATAGAGGTTTTATCACCCTTAGTGACGGGATGTCCGGACGTGATTAGTGAATATCCGGATTTGCAAGGACTTCTTTGTAAGTGCCTTCGGTTCTGTTCGAGCCCGGAACAGACTTGTATGGATTGTATGTCTGACACTACAAGTTGAGATATAAAGCTGATTTCTTTCAAATATATTTCTGTTGGTGGCGGAGAATTTATTCTCTTATCTTAACACCCTTCTCTGAGACGTACGAGCTCAGAGGTTATATAGTTGAAGGTTATTAGTGATATACTCCCAATTTGGTAGTGTGGCATGCTGAGTGATGCTGTGAAATGATCATTGTGTTGATCATTTGTGATAGGATCATTTGTTTGATCGTTTATCTTGATGATCATTGCTTTGATCATTTGTTGACCCAAAGCACTGCTTTTGTAAAGCGTGGCTTTGTGGACGAGACTTCATCGAGCCTCACACCCCGGAAATGGTCAAAATAGGAAAGATGCGGCAAGGTTATTAGGGGGTAGCGCCCCTTTAGTGTATGTCATTCCTTTTGGATAGAGGTGGTATCATGGTATGGAGCCCAGATACTTAACCTATGTGGTTATTGCAAATTTATTACTTTGTGGTTGTTGGAAATCGGGGATCCTCGGATATAGATCGGTTACGATCGGGGAATGACATATTCGTGTCAGTAGTTACCCAGTTAGGGGTAACCCGGCCTTATGTTGGCAGAGATCCGGTTAGGTTCTCGGGACGCCATTCCAGAGGCGTTTCCATGTGGCAATGGGAAGTTCCTTGGCCTGACCATTTGTTGGAAATCCATTCTTCAATACGCGCCTTGTACGGTTTTAGTTGTAGAACCTGCCATCTAATATGGTAGCTATAGCGGGCATAATATAATGGTACCTATGCTGGCTAAGATTTATATTCTACTTTCGAAAATGTTTTCTACACTATGCACTAATAATAATATCAAAAATGATTTGATTGTGCGTAGTAAGCATCTTTGACTATCATAAGGAGAAACCTCCTCCAAGTCTGCGTTTGCATTGTGTGTGTGGCGGGAGACCTTATGGTAGTTTCATTTTCAAAAAGCATTGCGAATTTTCTTTTAAAATTTCTCCCGTTCTTTGTTTAAAAGATAAATAACTGTTTTTAGTTCTCACACCAGTCACATGACTGACTTGGAGTTTATTGTTCCCTTCCTAAACTCTGGGTGCCCACAAATTTCCACACGGGCAGTCTAGAGTTAGATTATCAGGTCATTCTGGATTCCGGTGTTGCTACAGATATCTGGAGGCGAGCTGGATGGCGTAGCATATTACCTATTGTATATAGTATTTCTTTTCCGCTGTTTGTTGTTGTAAACTCTAATAATGAATGTGATGTAATGTATAAAATGTATAGTTCTTTGTTTTAATAAATATTCATTTATCTATTATATGTTGTTCCGCTGCGAATTGTGAGATTCTGATATTGTCTGTTGTTCTTTCCTGTTCTGGTATTTGTTTTTCTGTTTTTCTTTCTCTCTCTTCTTCTACCTCTTTCTTCTTTCTTAAACCCTAACATTTCGGTTTTTTGGCAACGAAAAATCGCAAACGTTACATTTGGTATCAGAGCATATGGTTAAGCGACAACCATGGTTCTGTTGGGTGTTACTCATTGGAGATAGAGTCAGTAGTACTCTAGAATGAGTTTGAGTGTAATAATAGATATGAGTGCGTATTTGTTAGTGAATATAAAATTGTTTTATATTGTGATGATTGGTTTGTTGAGTGGTATATGAACCTTCGTCGGCGCAGCCTCGAAACTGAATCGGAGGGGTTTCTAAACACTTGAATAGAACAATTCGACACAATATTGTTTTAAAATTGGGTAAATGAAATAATTTTACCTTGACTATATTTTATATATAAAAGAATAATTTTTCAGAAATTAGTAAAGTGTATATAAATTGATTGTTAGGTTGTTTGCATAAATTAAATCAAAACAACAATGGTAAAGGAAATGAATTGTATAAACAAATGAATTATAAGTATGAAATTATAATTAAAATGGTTTACAATTGTGAAATAATCTTGTATATGGAAGTGAAACTAAATGAAAAGATTTATAACGGTGATTTATAAATAAAAAGAAAGATTTTTACTTTGGAAAAGTTGAAACAAATGTGAATAAGCACAATAAAATTTTAACTATAGGAAGTTAAATAAATAGAATTGGATTTCTAAGTGGAAACTTAAGTTAAGTTAAACAAATGATGTTTGAAAGAGAATATAACTTAAGTAAAGTTGAATGAAATTGATTTTGGTATCGAAGTAAAATAATCAAGTGAATTAAATGATGTGAACTTGAGTTATATAAATGAAATTCAACTTGAAATGTTAAATGAATTAACAATTGAATTGATAAGAAAAAAATTGAATGTAAATCGATTAAATGTAAAAATTTGAATAAATTGGAAGTTGAATAAATTGAATGGAAGTCAATTTAATATTTAACCAAATTGAATATCATGAAGAGTAAATAAATTTGGTTGTGTGGTGTATACCTTGGTTGTTAGTTTGATTGTTAGTTGATTATATAAAATTCATTAAGTGATAATGAAATTGAATTAGCGAAGTTGAAAGTTATGAAATTAAATTCAAATTGGAAGTAAATGAATTTGAATAGAATTGATTTGGATTGAATTCAAGTAAAATTAACTTGATAATTTATTTATTTGTGAAATAATTTCAAATGGAATGTAAACAAATTTGAATAAAGATGGTATGTGAATTGGTCGTAAGCAATTTAATTTGTATTGAAACTTTATTAATTGCAAATGGAAGTAAATTGTGAATGAATAAACAAAATTTGCAATTGCAAATAATTAAAATAAAATATGAGATTGAATGTTGAAATTCATTTCAAATTTGTAAGCAATAAAATTGAATTGAATAATTGTAAATGAAAGATGAATTAAAATTCGTATGGGAATTAAAATGAGTTAGTAAATGAAACTAATTTAAAATAGTGATACGAATTAGTTGTAAATGAAGCTAATCAATAAAAGTTCAATATTCAGAGGAAATTAAATTTGAATAGAATTGAAATTGTGAGTTGAATTCAAATGAAATTTGAAATGCAAAATTGATTGAAATATAAAATTGAATGGGAATAAATATGTAACTTCAATAGTGAAGTAAAAAATGGTATAAGAAGTATATATTGAATATTTTGAAATGGAATGTGCAAAATGGTTTGAATGTTGGAATTGGATACTACTACTAGCAGGTTATACAGGTATATTAAAAGAAATGGGAATGGGATTTTGATTTCGAAGATAAAATTGAATTGCTCGACAAAAAGGTACGTATTTGAATTTCAGTATGAGATTTGATGATTTTCTTCTCCAGCCACTTGGCTTTCTCTTTTCTTTTTGATTCTAAGGGGCCGTGGTGCCATTTTGTAGTCGTACCGATCGAGCCGCGCAAAGGAAACGCTGGCGAAATTTTTCGAAAATTTAGAGTGTTAGAAAATTTTTGAGAAAATTTTGAAGTTTGAAATTTGAATTTAAATTTAAATTTGAATTTTGAAGTAAACAATATTGTTGAAACTTATAACTTAAGTTGGAAAGCTAGTTGAAATGATAATGAATCTTTAATAAAAAGATTTGTGTTAGAAAGTTGATAAAACTATTTGGATTGTGAAAAAAAGTAGACGAGTTAAGGACCATTTCTTCCTAACTTGTAATTTCGGGACGAAATTCTTTTAAGGGGGGAAGATTGTAACGACCCAGGATTTTGAACAATTTAAATTGAAAATATTTAATTGATTTTAAATATTTGAATGATGGTTTAGCTTGAAGTTTCAATATAACTTTGAAATTTGTGATTAAATTATAAAATTTAATCTATTGACAGTTGAATAAAAAATTGAATCTTCAACTTTAAGCTGATTAAAAATATTTCAAAGGCTTGTAAAATTCATTTTTATAATACTGAAGATAATAGAAGCTTCAGAATCGAATTTGAAAGTGTTTTGATCAGTTTTGAATTTCTTTAGTTCGAGTTGAATTTAAAAATAGCCTTCCGAGGCACAGTCTCAGAATTCGACGAAACCAATTCCATTGGGTCCGTAATAGTTTGTTATTACTGGATTTCAAATTTCTTATCGATCGGAGATGTATGTGAGCACACGGTGAGTAAATGCATTGAGATTTTAAAACGAGTTCAATTTGAATTTAAAATTGTAAATTGTCAACTCAGCCACCCTATTATTATTTTTTAAAGCAGACCTACTCTGTAAATCGCGTACTCTTGTTTCGCTGTCTCTTTTTAAAAATATTCACGCAACTCAGATCCTCTTCAGTTCAAATCTAGAAACAATGGCCGAGCTTCCAATTTCTTTTCAACTAAAAGAAAAAAAAGAGAATCTGCCTTTCAAGTAGAAAAAGATCAATGCCGAGCTCTCATTTTGATTTTTCTTCGTCCCCTTCTTTCGAATCCAGATTCGCAATGTCGTTGCCTCTTCAATAAAAAAAAATGGCCGAAGCCCTAAATCAAGTTCGCGGCGGCAACAGAGGCAAATTCGAGGGGGGTGGAGCGGCGACGGCGACGTGGTCGCGATGATCTGGAGGTGGCGCGCGCGCGTGCTCGAAGGCGGCGATGTCGCGATGGGAGGCGCGTGCTAGTGGCTTCGTGGAGCGGCGTCAATGGAGGAGCGGTGGCGATTGCGTTCGAGGGGGAAGGCGTGCAGTTCGACAGTGGAGGTCGCGAGCTGGGATTTCGATTTACAGTAAGGTAATTTACCTTTAATTAAAATTTATATGGATTAGAAATATAAAAAAATGTGTAAATAAACAGAAGATTTATTTTACAGTAAGATGTAAATCTATTTCAGTTTTAGTTAGATATAAATATACAGTTCATGTATGTATTATTATATACAAGGTAAATAATTTTTTTTTAACAGTAAATAATGTGTGTGTCTATATATATATATATATATATGAGATATAGTTTCAAAGTAGAAAATAAAATTAAATTGGAGTTAAAAAAATTGGTTCAAAAAGAATTATCAATTAATTTAACTATTAAGATGAAATCACCGATGAATCGAAAATTATCAAATGAAAATTTATTATTCGATCTGTTCGAATATTAATGAATTTGTATAATATTTATACAAGGTCAAAATTGTGAAGAAAATCAAGTCACAAAGGAAATGGATTGCAAAATAAAAGGCAAAGGTGAGAACTTCTCACTCAAAAAGGGTATTTAAATTTTAAATAGTTATATTTAAAATTTGCTGATTGATTGATTGCTGTTTGATTGTGATAGTAGATATAGTAGGATATCTATGTATGGCAATATATATATATATATATATATATATATATATATATATATATTGGCATATGTATATATTGCAATTGATTGATTTCCCGCATTGTATAGCGGATGAGACCCTATTGCTCCGTTAGTAAGCGGATAATATTTTATAAAATCCCATATACCGCGATATTCCACCTCGAAGTGGAATTGGTATTGTGCTAACATCTTTGGATGCAGGGAAACAGGTTGGAGGGATCCAACTGGATTCCTCACAAATATTTATTTGATTATAGATATTGTGTGAATTGTGATTATCATATTGATATATGATATTGGTTGCTGTGATTGGCTATTGGATGCGGTTGCATCATCGGATTCATTTTTAAAGTTAAAAATAACGATTTTTATTTTTAAAAAGGATTTTTTTAAATTGATTTTTCAAGTATATGTTTTTATTTAAATTTTGAATTGATTCATTTTAGATAAATTTAAAATTTCAATTTTTAAAGTTATAGAATTCAGGATTTTTGGAAAATATAACCAAAATGTTATTTTTGAGATAAGTAGTTAATAAATTTATGAAATGGCTTGAATTGAGATTTTTGAATTATTATTATAAACGGTTTATATAAAAGAGAATTTTTTTGATATTTATGAATTTAAAATATTGGAATTATAAAACGAGTGTTATAAGTATTATAAAATGAATAGATGTTGTAAAATAAAGGATTTATAAGTAATTAACTTACAAACTGGATTTTGGCATTTAAATAGGATATTAATAGAAATTTTTAATAAAGGAGATTTTATAAGTTGAAGTTGTCCTAAAATATAAACAGAATCTTATAAGTAACAAGATTTATAATTTGTGAAGTTTTAAAAAGAACGACTTCGTAAATAAATGATATTATAAGTGTTTAGCTTATAATATAGACTTTTGGTATAAAATTAAGTTATATAAATTGAATTGGATTGATAAAGGAAAATTACAAATCGAAGTTATAAAATAGGAATGGAATTTATAGACATTGTTTATAAATTCGAAAATAAATTGAATTTGATAAATTTAATATTGGAATTTATTAAAGAAAATATATTCACGATTTTGAACAGTAAATATATTATTAAAGAAAATGGATATATTTTGGGAAGGGAATGTTTTAAATGGAATTTAAAACGATTTAAAGGTGTTTTAAAATGCATTAAGTATCGAATACATAGATTTCAACATTCATTGTTGAAAAAGGTGTTTTCGAGAAATAGAAGGAAATGAAAACATAGATTTCAACATTTATTGTTGAAATAGACGTTTTCGAGAAAATAAGGAAATGGTGGACTATAACACTGTTGTTATAGTAAATGATTTCCGAAAGGAAATATTTTTGTATAGTATTGGGATTTATATATCTATTTAATTTCGAATCCCTATACTAGTGATTTTGGGTTGTCGTAACGATGTTTTACGCAACATTCGTTTTGACCCAAATAAATATGAATAAAAGAACGTTTTCCTTAAACAAATGAAATATATACTTAACTATGGGTTAAGTATATTTAATATTTTCAAATTGTTGAAAATAAATGAGATTTATGAATTTCTTATTTTTAAATAAGTATGGAAATGCTTTTCCAATATGAAATGAAACGTTTTGAGAATTTATCTTCTTGAAGATAAATTGGAATTGAATAATTGAACCTATTGAAAACTGTAGATCAATAGATAATTTGAAATATAAATTCACTATGGGATTTATAAATGGAAAGGGAAAATTTGTTTTCAAAATAAATGTTGTTTATTTTCGAAGTGTGGAAAAATTTATATCTTGTAAAGATATTTTCGGAAAATAAATAATTTGGGAAATTATTTGGAATCTGATGATGTTGCGCATCTTTATTGGTAGTTAAATAACCGACTATCAATATTTACCTTTAAATGGGTATTTGTTGTGATTGCTTGAATTGAATGCCACACTTATTTTAAAATAAGCGCTCACTATTCGGGTTAACCAGGAAAGGACCATGGGGTCGTATAACCCATTCCGAATAGTGATACGTCGTTATGAATTGCATTTGAAGACCGGTGTTGGAGACCGGATATTTGTGAAAACGGATGGATTACCGTCGAGTTACTCTGCATCAGCTGATCTCCGATATAGAGGTTATATCACCCTTAGTGACGGGATGTCCGGACGTGATTAGTGAATATCCGGATTTGCAAGGACTTCTTTGTAAGTGCCTTCGGTTCTGTTCGAGCCCGGAACGGACTAGTATAGATTGTATGTCTGACATTACAAGTTGAGATATAAAGCTGATTTCTTTCAAATATATTTCTGTTGGTGGCGGAGAATTTATTCTCTTAGCTTAACACCCTTCTCTGAGACGTACGAGCTCAGAGGTTATCTAGTTGAAGGTTATTAGTGATATACTCCCAATTTGGTAGTGTGGCATGCTGAGTGATGCTGTGAAATGATCATTGTGTTGATCATTTGTGATAGGATCATTTGTTTGATCGTTTATCTTGATGATTATTGCTTTGATCATTTGTTGACCCAAAGCACTGCTTTTGTAAAGCGTGGCTTTGTGGACGATACTTCATCGAGCCTCACACCCCGGAAATGGTCAAAACAGGAAAGATGCGGCAAGGTTATTAGGGGGTAGCGCCCCTTTAGTGTATGTCATTCCTTCTGGATAGAGGTGGTATCATGGTATGGAGCCCAGATACTTAACCTATGTGGTTACTGCAAATTTATTACTTTGTGGTTGTTGGAAATCGGGGATCCTCGGATATAGATCGGTTACGATCGGGGAATGACATATTCGTGTCAGAAGTTACCCAGTTAAGGGTAACCCGGCCTTGTGTTGGCAGAGATCCGGTTAGGTTCTCGGAACATCATTCCAGAGGCGTTTCCATGTGGCAATGGGAAGTTCCTTGGCCTGACCATTTATTGGAAATCCATTCTTCAATACGCGCCTTGTACGGTTTTAGTTGTAGAACCTGCCATCTAATATGGTAGCTATAACGAGCATAATATAATGGTACCTATGCTGGCTAAGATTTATATTCTACTTTCGAAAATGTTTTCTACACTATGCACTAATAATAATATAAAAAATGATTTGATTTTGCGTAGTAAGCATCTTTGACTATCATAAGGAGAAGCCTCCTCCAAGTCTGCGTTTGCATTGTGTGTGTGGCGGGAGACCTTATGGTAGTTTCATTTTCAAAAAGCATTGCGAATTTTCTTTTAAAATTTCTCCTGTTCTTTGTTTAAAAGATAAATAACTGTTTTTAGTTCTCACACCAGTCACATGACTGACCTGGAGTTTATTGTTCCCTTCTTAAACTCTGGGTGCCCACAAATTTCCACACGGGCAGTCTAGAGTTAGGTTATCAGGTCATTCTGGATTCCGGTGTTGCTACAGATATCTGGAGGCGAGCTGGATGGGTAGCATATTACCTATTGTATATAGTATTTCTTTTCCGCTGTTTGTTGTTGTAAACTCTGATAATGAATGTGATGTAATGTATAAAATATATAGTTATTTGTTTTAGTAAATATTCATTTATCTATTATATGTTGTTCCACTGCGAATTGTGAGATTCTGATATTGTCTATTGTTCTTTCCTGTTCTGGTATTTGTTTTTCTGTTTTTCTTTCTTTCTCTCTCTTCTTCTACCTCTTTCTTCTTTCTTAAACCCTAACATTTCGGTTTTTCGGCAATGAAAAATCGCAAACGTTACATCAAACCCTTTTTAAACAACTAAATCTATGAAAACTAAATTTCAATTTTGAAACCAAACCTTTGAAGTTTTATCTTAAACGTTCAAATCTTAAGTCCAAAATGATTCCATTTTATCTTAATAATGGATATATTACCACACCCCATTTCTTCATTCATTTAAATAAATCCAATTTCAGCTTAAAGATTATTGATAACAATAGATGGTATCATTCCAATTATCTTAAAACATCCATCCATTATCAATTTCCTGATCTCAAACCCATTTTGAGATCACACAAACTCCCCATTCAAATCAACCATTTTAACTTCCCAAGTTAAATCCCAATTTCATCTTGAAATTTCCAATTCAGGTTGTTCATTCAAACTTATATAACTTCTTCTATGTTAAATTCAATTTACTTAATCCAGTCAACCCTACTCAAATTTGAATTCCCGCTTCAAATTTCAAAATACTTTCCCAGCTATAAGTTCAAAAACTTATCACTTTGGGTTTTCACATCTCATTCCAAATTTAAAACTCAATATTTAGAGTTTATTTCAAACCATCTTTGATATTATGTATATTCCTCACATATATACATATTTTCTTCTTGGCCCACCAAGCCGAATTTTAAAATTTAAACCACCCTTGGTTTTATTTCAAAACAAATTCTTTTAAAGTTTACAAACAACTTCTTATTCTAAAATAAGATGATATTCAAAATAGTTTGAATAATATTATTTCCTTTACATACCAAGTTATTCTTAAATTTTAGACCACCTTTAATTTTTAATTCAAAACAAATTTCATTAAATTTCCAAACAACTCTTGTTTGAAATAGGACACTTTCATTCAAATATATTAAATAACATTTCTTTATCCCTTTGAAACAACTTTCAAATTCTAGACCCAGATTTAAAACCTCACAATTTAGATCACCTTCCGTTCTAATTTATAAGTCATACTTGCCTAAATGTTTTACTCCCCTAAAACATTTCATTTTGATTACTCATTAATACACACTTTATTATTAAATACAACAATGATAGCAACCAAGGATACCAATCCATTATTATCTTTTTCTGAAATTCTTTTCCAAATTCAAGATTTTAATTTCAGTTTGAATCCATTTCAAACTTATCTTTATTTTATTTCAATTTGGTTGTATTTCTATTACCACTTAATTTAATTACAATAATTTAACAAGCAATTACCTTAATATTTATTAGAAAGATATATTGCTTTATATACCAAAATATATTCTTATATAAAACCATTTAAAATCTTTATATAAGAAAATAACAAGTACGCTCTCATATATATGTATACACACAATCAACTCATTTTATGGTACCATTGACCCTATCCTTAATGAGTAATCCCACCAGAGCCAAAGTTCTCACTTAAATTTCGGCTCTGATACCAAATGTAACGTCCCGGAATTTTCGATCCAGAAAATTCCTGATAGTTAGGAAAAGAAGAAAAGAGAAAGAAGAAGAATCAGTAACAAGTCACAGAAACCTAACATTCGCAGCGGATCAAAATATAATATCACATAAATAACATCTTTATAAAGAAGAACTGCATCAGTACACTTAAATTTTATACATCAGAGTTACAACCATTACAATCACTGGACAATTTAAAACAACATGTCCTAGTTATACAATAATATATCACAGCGGAAAACACTCCATACGTTCCTGCCCTCCAGCTCGCCTCCTGAGCTCTAGAACGTCCTTAGTTGAAAATCTGCAATACTCGGTCTGACCCGAGCATTACATCAAAGTAACACTCGGGTCAGGCTGGAAACCATCGCGAGTATACTCATCTATCAAGAAATTCCAATACAAAGAATTTAATTAAAACCCGGGGTAACTTGCATTAATATACAAATTCACAATTTGTTATAGACATCACTTATTTCATTCACAAATTTCTAAAAAACCAAAAAACTTAGATTAAATAGTCCAATTCACTCAAATCATTCATTCAACTTATTAATTTCACATATCAATCTATAAAGAATAGAAGTGGTTTCAGGTATTTACTAATACCCGACTCCGGTCTCTTCGAATTCATTACCATTCTATCCTAAATTATTCAAATGAAACACAGTTCAAACTTCAAATGCAAGGTGTCACCTATACACATTAACTCATCATCGATAGATAACCACATTATCTCAGTTTAAACCCAACACAACATATCACATAGCACCACAAATCACATATCCGAGATATCAATCAATCTAAGGCATGCAATATTATTCAATCATAAGCAAGATAAATTAGTCATACTATTTTTAATTGATTTAAACAAATTAATTTAATTACTTCAATCACCCTTAATCTTGCTTATTTAACATTAGTTAATTACAAATAAATTAATTAACCGTCCTTTAATTATCCATTTTAATCAATCAACCTTGATTTATTATTTTTAATTACATAAAGTAATTATCCTTTAATTAATTATACAAATTAATTATTCTTAACCATTTATAGCAAATAAATCTTTAATTACTTTCATTTATTGCATTAATTAATTACATTAACTAATTATTTCCATTAGTCAGCCTTAATTAATCATAATAGTGATTAACCATTCTGTAATTAATTACCTTAATTAATTAACTCCTTGATTAATTATATTAATCCTTTAATTAATTACACCAAGTAATTAATCCTTATTTACTTCTCCTAAGTAATTAACCCTTAATTACCTTCCATTATGTAAAATTTCCTTACATTAATTACATCAGTAATTTATCCATCAATTACTTCACTAAGTAATTACACATATAAATCTTATTAATTAAATATGCTCAAATTTCTTAATCAACTTAATTAATCTCTAGGCATTAAACCTTAATTATCTTAAGATAAAACTTATCTTATTAATGCCTTATTACCACTACCATTTTAAAACATTTTATCATTATGATTACTTTAACTTAATTAAATCATTAATTAAGTTTTTAGAATAAAATAATCGTTAAACTAGATAATTTAAAGTTAACAAAACTTATCTTCCTTAAAGTAACTTAAAACATTATCGAGTATAATTTTTAAGAACTAATTCCTATTTGTATTTTTAAACTCGTTTTACTTTGCTTTGAAGCCTAGAAGTATTTGAAAAGTTTAGGTTCTTTGATCTAAATCTGAAACACTTTTTTTTCATTTTAAATTTTAAAACCTGATTCCTTAATCAAACATACCCCAAGACCAATTCGACCACTTCCCGAGCAAAAACCATACTCACGCGCTACCCTCTTACCTCGAGACCATCTCGAAAATGACTCGAGTAAAACTCGAGTTACACGAAGACTTTAACCCATCAGAACCTGATGTGCACGTGTGCACGGTGCACGGCGAACCCCTCGACGTCGACTAACTGCGAAGCTTCCCACCCATCATCTATGACTTCGCGAAGCCTCCCCATCGACCAGATCACACTGTTCATTTTGAATCGAAAACTAGTGCTTCAACCCAACTGGAACCTCAACTCGAAAATAAAGAACCACCCATCGCCGACGATCTAGGTGACAGGAATCCACGACCTTTCTTCCATAGCAGCCTCACACCATCACGTCTCGATTGCAACCATCGCGATCGAGCCCGAAGCTCCCTTTTCGCTGAGATCACCACGATTACCCGGACATCCCAATTAAGCTATTGAACCCTAAATCACCTTCGACCACCAACCTTAGCCATCAGAAAAATCCTTTACCAATTTTCCCTTGATCCACGGCACTCCTGCCTCCTCCAGACCAAACCTCACCATAAACTTCGACGCCGTTCACCAGAAATCGACAGAAATGTCGAATTCCATCATCCCACCCTAACTCATCCATTTCTAATCTAAAAATCGTCATTCCCATCTCTAAATTCATGAATTTCAAACTAAAATTTGGTTATAGACTTGATTCATAATGTATGATAATTAAATTTGGACCAGTTTTGATGAGACCTGGATGTTTCATATTTTTGTATATAAACAATTCATCTACATTTATGAATTTTATTTTTGAAATTGAGTTTATACAATCACAAACATTTCTTTTTAAAAATTATAGCTTATAATCAGATATCTAGAGAGATATGAATTTTATTCTATAAATTTAGATGCCTGTATGTTAACAGAGGCTATTTTCATACACACAGTTTGAACAGGCAAATACACACATACATTCTTATGTATATATTCAAACCATATTATTCTTTCAAAATTCATCACCAATGTTTAAACGTATTTACAGATTTGCAAAACTGTTTCAAGTAAAATGTTTTTTTTTGTTTTTTTCCCAGAGTTTTTTTAAACAGAGAAAACGAACATCCATTTCCAGGCATACATCCAGTTATATATAGCACATCATATATACACATACATGCATTCATTCACATAAATGTAAGCAATCATATTTTCACACAATCCATAATAAGCATGAGGTTATGATCATAGGTTTTAAACTGTTCTTAAAATGATGTTTACTCACCTGTCTCTTAAGAACAGACAAGCCTGTTTTGATTTTTCTTTTGATTTGCTTGGTCTGGAAATTTCTGATTATCTGCTCTTTGCTTTGAAGATGAATCTGTGCTTGATCTGATCCTTGTTTGGGTTGATAACTTGAAAAGATTTCTTGATTTCTTTAAAACTGAAACACTTTAAATTGCTGCTTTTGATTGAAAACTGAATTTTTTTGAGAATTTATTACAATATTTTGAACTTGAGTTTGTTTGTGGTTTTTTTTCTGGTTTAAAGAAGTTTTACAGGGTTTAGTTCTCTTGGCTTTGCAAATGAGCAGATGGGAAAAAGAGATGGAAAAGAGGAGTAAGGATTTTATATAGTGTTAATTATAATTTATTTAAAATTAAGGAAAATAAACACAACGAGTGACACTTGTTAAAATTCAACAACATTTGTCAGTACCATTTTCAACTCCTTACACATGTATATAAAAAGAATTAAGAAGCTAACACTTGTCATTATTTATTTTTATTTGTTTTAAAAATGATTTAAAAGCCCTTTATAATTAATTTCCTACATAATTAGTACATTTATTAATTTATAAATGCTTTTCTTAATTTGTATACATAAAACTTTTTAAAAGAAATAAAATAAAAATTCATTAGATTCTAAATAAAATCACATAAAAATATCTTTAATTCATTTTTAAATGTTAATGTAAAACTATTGTATTTGTTTAATATCAAATAGACACTTCCTAAATTTATATAAATAAATTCCTCTTAAAGAAAGTATTATAAAACAAATCTTATTTTGAATAAAAACCTTGTTCATATATTTTATACCAAAAAAAATATTTATATTATTTTGTTTTTTTTTAAAATATGTATCTTTAACAATTCAAATTTTGAATTCTAATTCAAATTCAATTTAAAGTCCAACTTAAAAATCAATTCAAATAAATATATATTGATTTGAACAACATATTATTAAATGTATGTTGAAGATAATAAGTTTGCCCATCTTTAAATAATAATATTAGGAGATAATTAAAAAATTATTTTCCCAGATATGAATATTAATTTTTAGATTTATTTGTTTCATTCTTAACGTCAGTATTTTAATAGTTAAAATTAGTATTTCTATTAACTAACCCAGTTAATTATCAATTAACAGATACCCAAAATTAGGGTTATTACACTTGCGATCCATGTCTTTTCGCCAGATCGCCATAAACTCCAGAGGACAAGGTCCAAAAATTCACTAAGTACATGGATCGCTATCGATTCATGTACTATGGATCATTGGTGATCCATAACTTATTGCCAGGTTGCCACAATCTTCAAGGAAAAAAGACGATGAGGAGCATCTCAAGGAAATGGATCCAACGAGCCAACTTTATGGATCGCTAGCGATCCATGGACAATGGATCGTTAGCAATCCATTAGGTTGGTTCGACTAGCAGTGAAACTTACAGTGCACATTCATACGATCATTTGCAAGCATCTGGAAAAGCAAGCCTAGCCTAATAGCTCTCTAACCCCTATAAATACAATCCTACCTGCAACATAAACGGGGGACCTTCTGGACTGGCTGCTGAAACTCCGAAGTAACTAATCTTCACTCTTCACCTCCCATATAATAGTCATCTAAAAGATTTACTGTGATTCTCCAGTAAGCTCTAGCACTGGTGACTTGATCTAACTTACAAGGTCTAATCAAATTATAATCAGATTCAACTTGTAATTGCAGTCAGTCAATAACAAAAGTTATAAAGTGGACGTAGGCTTCATTTACGACCGAACCACTATAAAAATTTCTTGTCTTTTTACTAATCCTGCTCATTTTACATTTATTGTCTATATTATTGCTTTATAAGAACAGGGTTAGTGCTTTCACACTCAATCAAGGATGTTGATCCATTTTTTGGGTTAACAGAAACACCTTTATTTTGATCCAAACAAGATAAATATAAATTTCTTTCCCAAGTCAAATACTTCTATTGGGATGATTCATACTTATTGTGACCAAATCATTTAACATTGCATCCCGGGTTGTGAAATTAAAAGCGCTCTTTCATTTTGTCATGACCAAGCTTGTGGTGGTCACTTCGGTCCTAAGAAAACCACTGAAAAAGTACTTCAATGCTGCTTTTACTGGCCCACTCTTTTCAAAGACTCATTCAAATTTCGTAAAACTTGTGATCGCTGCCAAATGATAGGAAGAATCTCTCAATGAAACATAATGCCTTTGATCCCCATTCTTACGATCAAAATCTTTGAAGTTTGGGGGTATTGATTTTATGGGACCGTTTCCCAATTCTTTCGGAAATTTGTACATTGTTCTTGCCATTGATTACATTTCTAGATGGGTTGAAGCCATTCCTTGTAAAAAAAATGACCATAAAGTTTTCATGAAATTCATAAAGGAAAACATGTTTTCGAGGTTCGGCACACGTTGCACAATAATAATCGATAACAAAACCCATTTTTGCAATAGTTCATTTGAAACTCTAATGAAGAAATATTTGATAACCCACAAGTTATCCACTCCATATCATCCTCAAACTTGTGGCCAAGTTGAAGTTTCAAAATGTCAATTAAACAAGTCTTGGAAAACCGTTAATAAAAATCGAAAAGATTGGTCACAAAAATTGACAGATGCGCCTTGGGCTTATAGAACGACATATAAAGCTAACCTTAGGATGTCCCTATTTTGTATAGTTTACGGGAAAGCGTGCCATTTATCAATTGAAATCGAACATAAAGCATTGTGGGCAGTGAAGAACTCAAACTTTGATCATGAATAAGCTAGCAAAAACAGAAAATTGTAACTCACGAGTCAAGGGAGATTAGGAACAACACGTATGAAAACAAGAAAATTTACAAAGAAAGAACAAAAGTTTTTCATGACAAGTCAATCCTAAGGAAAACATATTCGCCAAATCAGATAGTTCTTTTGTATGACTCTAAACTTCACTTATTACTTGGGAAATTAAAATCATAAAGGATCAGACCATTTGTGGTATGAACTATTTTTCCACATGGTGCCATAGAAATACAAAACCTCAGGGATGGAACAATTTTCAAAGTCAATGGTCATCGCTTGAAACCATACTCAGAATTGCCAAGTAATCAAGGGAAGGGGCTTGTGATTCTTCATGAGCCATACTACATCTAGTAAGAAATGTTAATCCTCTTTTGTAAATATGTACATATTTTTCACCGTTACATTCATTATATCATGCATTGACTATGAGGACTCAATCAAAATTAAGTGTGGGGGGAGTCTTATCTTCATTTTTATTTTTTCATGTTTTTTTGCATTTTCTTTCCAACACTCACAATTTAAAAAAACAAAAATAACAAAACAAAAAAATCTCCCAAAACAAATTTTCTTTTTTACATTTTTATTTATTTTTGAAAAAAACACTACAGGATAAGTATAGGATTTTAGTTATTGAATTGAAATTTTTGAAAATTTATTTGTCTCAACAAAAATAAAAATAAAGTTTGATTATACATAATGATGGCTTATCTAGTATATAGGAAGGTTTCACAAGTGATAATTATGAAGTATATCATCTTATTTAGATGAGTGGTTGATTTAAAGTAAAGCCGATAACATTTTCAATCTTCTAAGTTAAGTGGTGCTAAGATGATTTAGAGTAACTCTGTCTCTTTAAGACAAAAAATAAAAATAAAGAAAACATAAAAAAGAATGGTTTTTTGAAAATAAGAAACACCTAGAGTCATGTGTTCACATGCAAGTGTGTACAATCGTCATGCTCTGTACCCTTCTCAGGCAGTGCATGATCGGTATATCAAGCCTCAGTTTATCTATGTTAGGTGTATGTAAATAATTGTTTAATAAAAATAACCACGTAGAGTCATGTGTTCATAGCAAGTGTGTATATTCACCACACTCTGTACTCTTCTCACGTAAGTCCGAAAGGCAGTATATGATCGGTATATATGGTCTTAGTTTATCTGAGTTAGGTGTGTAAATAATAATAATGTTAATACTTTTCAAAAATATAGAGAGCAAGCAATTGAAATCCAAGCACTATATTCACTTAGTTGATTCGACTTGTTATTCAAACGAAATAAAAATACAATTTGAAAAACTTTGATAATCAACTAAGGATCCATTTCATAGTAGTACTATGTTATCAACCGAAACAACTAGCCAAACTAGAGTCTAATTTTGATGTTAACTTAATTTTTATTGAATGTTTTGACGAGTAAAAGGTCTTAAATATCTTGATAATGACCAAAACTTATATTTAACTAACTCATGTCAGTTGTTCATTTGTAAATATTTTCAAAAACTTACATTCATATCTTTGTAAATAAATTTTGCATTTAGGAATTTTTCATGCTGCATTTGGATTTTGTGGGTAATATCCGTTGAAAACTCTCATGAGACAATACTCATCCTACTAAGGAAACATAGAGGCTTAATGGCTTGTTGCATAGGCTCAGTGCAATCGTGCACCCTACGAAAGTGGATTTATCTTAGTTTTAGTTTATTCGAGTATGAATAAAAAGATAAGTGTGGGGGTATTTGATATGCACGTAAAAGTGCATATTTTTACTTTCATATTTAATATACTTTTATTTAATAAATGAGTATATTAGGGTATTTTACATGTTTAAAACAAAATATAAATTTTTTTCAAATCATTATTTATTCATCTTAATATGGGGGCAAAATGGTCATTTTTGTGTATGATTTAATTTGAGAAAATTTACTTGGACATTTTAATGTTGTTTTTGTTGAATATGCTAGTATATGATTTATGTTTGATGATAATAAACATATATATATATTCAAGTAAATGTATTTGTTATTGTACTATTTTATTTTTCACATAATTAAATAAATATTTGTTGAATAAAATAAATAACACAGAATTTAAGTTCAAAAATATATTTTATTCAAACAAATGTTTTATTATAATTTTGAATAGTACAAAAGTTGAGCTCTCACTATATATACAAAATTTCAATTACAATACAATTTCGATTACATCACAATTGTCACTTAGTTTTGCACCTCACTACATATTACTCATTCACTCATATTTGTTCTTCAACTGTACCCCAATTTGTATCCAGCATCTAAGTCCTGTGCAAAATAAATACCGACGCAGTAAAATTGAAAAAGAAATATTTTTCACAGTATAAAATAAAATGTGTCTTTGAAAAGATTATTTGCCTCAATTATTTAGGTCGTTCGTCATCATTTATATTCATCATACACGAACAACTTGTGACATGCAACAGTGTATCATTGTACATGCCACAAAGCCGTGCACACTGATGTACACATGAAAAAATTGCAAGGACAAGTGAGCACAAGGTCAAACCCGAGCCGAGGCTGGATTCAACTCATGTGCACGCAATACAACATACAACACCTCAAATATACAAATGAAAGCAAACAAGTATGGCTCAAACAATACAAAATTGAGGTGGCTACAGTAACAAGCACACATACCCAGGCTCATAAATAAGCACAACAACAAGCCTCGACATGTTAAGTGGATGCTAAGAAGCAATGAAAAATAGAACCAGTGCACATGTACATACAAGAGTAAAAGCTGTAGTTTAACTCGAGGAAACATATACATGAATTAGATTCGAATATGAAATCAAAATGTGCACAAGTAATGCAATGGTCGATTTCACAAAGACAAATAACAAGTGTAACCAGGTGACAAATAAAAAAAGAAGCTTCACATATGTGCAAACATATTGTTGAAATAAAGAATAGAGGCACACTAGAATATGCAATGCAACGAAGTGGACATTGCAATCAACCGAAGTGCAGACAAATTCCAAAATCAAGATGAAGTTCAAGTGAAGACTAGAGAATACAAGACTACAGTGAAACGAATCAGATTGCACATATACAAGACTCAAGTCTAAAACCATGAACCAAAATACAGTGAACTAATGAAGAAATGTGACGACCCGGATTTTTGAGCAATATCAATTTAATAATCTTTGATAATAATTAAATTGATTTGATCATTTTATATTATAAATTGACAAGTTAAAATTTATTTTAATGATTAATGATAACAATTTGTTAATATCTATTAATATTTTTCTTAACAATATGAATTGGCAAATTTAATTCTTTTGAAAATTAATAATAATTTGATTTGGAAATATTTAATTTGGTAAATAAGAAGTTTTTAATGTAATAAAATTTTATATTCAAATTGTAATATATATGAATGTATATATTGTGATTTGATATTTGTTTTAAAATTTAATATGGAAATTAATAAATTTAATATTAGAATTTTTCTATTTGAAATGTGTATATATATTTGTATATATATGTTTTAAATAGGAATTTTATTAATTTGAATTTAATAAGTGTTTTCAAACTTTATTTGTTAATTGAAATGTTAATTTGATATAATGCTTTTGAAAATAATATTTGATATAATGCTTTTGAAAATAATATTTGAAATTTAAATTTTAAATAACAAAATTAATTTCTTATTTTATAAACATATATTTTAGCTTCTATCTTAAATAAGATAAAATTGTTTTACAAATATTTATATAAAGAGTTAAACTCAATTCCTCAAATTTATAACCATATGTCAAATTAAATTGATTTAAAATATAAGTTATTTATAAATTCCTATAAGAGTTTACTTTTAAGATATTTATTAAAGTCTAAAGTTTATTTTATATGATAGAAACATTGTATAATACTTCATAAATACATTGTATATAGCTTAAATAGTTTATTTAAAAGAAAATAACATTTTAAAACAATTAATAAGCATTGAGAAAATACTTTTGTAAATATTAATTTAACATTTTAAATACTTGTAAACATTGTAGGATATGTGAAGACATTTGTAGACTTTGAACACATATGTGTAAGCAAACTAGGGGCCTTAAATGACAAGTGTCATTCTCTTGGTTTATTAAATTTAAAAATTTAATTGTAGATAAAAGATGAGTTTTATTTTTCAGCCGAAACCCTTTTCTCCATCCTCAACTAAAATGAATGTAAATGAAAATCTGAATGAAAGAAAAAGGAAATGGAAACTGTAAATCTAGAAAATGCAAATGCAAGATCACCATCAAAATTATCATCCAACTCAGAAATCAACTGCAAGTAAAACTTCAACAAATCTGGAAATTCAAACATGCAAGAGCTGGAATCAAATATTCAACATGCAAATAAAATTGAAGCCTGGAATATGCAGCTTCTGTTTTCTGGAAAATTTTTAGGTGAGTAAATGCAGATTTTAAAAACAGTTTTCTTATCTACTCTCTGTTTACTGCAAATTTTCAGGGGAGTAAATAAAATTTAAAAACAATTTTAAATTTTAAATTTCATCCTGCTCTTGTGTATGGAATTCTTGATGAATTGACTGGATTCTTGGATTTTAACTGTTGCATGATTTAGTATGTGGTTTGAATCTCTGTGTTGTTCAAAAATATACTACTGTATATAAAAACAGTTTCAAACTTTAGAATAAATTCAATAACTAACTTATGAATTCGAACTTGACTTAGAATTGTGAATTGAAGTTGTTTGTAATCAACTAACTTATCATCTAAAAATAATTTTAGGTTTTTAAATTGGATAATTAGCTTTAAAACTTTGAATTTACAGCAAAATGGAAAATGGGATCAAAAATTTATTAATAAAATTTTAAGTTTTGATTGCACAATTGAAATAGCAATTGAAACTCATGAATTTTAGTGTGATTATTATAATTTTTAATGTGGGGATTTTTGAGTATTTTGGGATTTACTGTTTTGGGTATTTTTGCCAAATCACGGCAAATCACGGCGAGGTGGACATTGCCGTTGAACTCGAAGGTCGAGGGGTGTTTAGAGATCATGCGAAAAATGCTTCATGAATTTTTAAATTAGTGGGTTGGCCGATAATCGAAGAGTTAGGGTTTTATTACCTATTTTTGGCCGATGTGTTCATCGTGGGTTCGTGATGTCGTGGGGATACCGGAGGTTATCGCGAGCATTGCCAAGGATCCAGGGGATTATGGGGAAGCTATGGAGGTGGTGGCATGGTCTCCGGTGAAGGGGATGGTCGGCGGTGGTTGGAATTGATGATGGGTCTTCTGAGCAGTTTTGGGATGGAGAGCTTTATTTCGATTTTCAATCGAAACAATTTTTCTGGGTGTTGCATAAGGATGTGGTGGTCGAATACGACTTGGGAATGATCGGAGTGGTGATCGCCGTTGGTCAGATGCGCCGTGCACGTTCATGTGCATGTTTATGGGTTACTGCAAATGTTCTGGGGAGAAGAAGGTGGAAGACTCGAAGATGGCATCGGGTTTTTGGCCTGCTGACTCGAAGCAGGTTTGGGTAGGGGAGGAACTCGGGGTGTTTCCATGTTTTACTCGGGGTAGGCACGGGTTTTTAGCGGGGTTTACTCGAGTATTTAGGTTTTCAGGCTTTTGTATAGATGTTAGATATGATTAATACAAAGGATATTTGTTTTTAGAAATAAAGTCTTTAAGACAAGGGTTAGACAAGCTCAAATTGAATTTGTTTTCAAAGTTATGTTTTAAAACAAGTTTATATATTTTTAAATATGGATTTTTAAAATAAAATGAGTGGATTTTAAAATAAAGTTTGTATTTAAACTTTATTAAATAAATTTGGAAAGGTTTTAAAGATTTAAAAGTTCAAATCTTAAAATATGTTTAAATTATAATTGATGTCTAAATATTATATTTTATTTAAATGAAGTTTAATGATTTAGAATTTGATAATCAATTGTAATAAAGATTATCTTTAGTTATTTTGAATTTTGATTTAATTAAAGATAATTAAGTTTAGAAAGATAATTAAGATAATTAGATTATAACTGATGAAGGTTATTAGTTAATATAATAATTTAATTAAGACAATGTTGTCTTAATTAAGAGTTTTATAATATTAAAAGTTCAGATTCGTTTAATTAATTTTAAATGATTAAGTTAAATAGTTAATTAAGTAATTAACTTGTGATTAATTAAGATAATCATTTTGGATTAATCTAATATAGTTATTTTGGAAGTAATTAAAGTAATTAAGTGGTTAATTACTAAAAGTAATTAAGTAAAGGATAATTACTTTATTAAAAGTAATTAAGTAAAATGTGATTAAGGAATAATCACTTTAGTTATTAATTAAAGAATTAATTAATAATTAGTTAAAGGTTTAAATTATTTGATTAATGATTAATTAATAAAAGGATTAAGGATAATTAATTAAGTAATTAATTACTTGTTAAGGAAATTAATTAAGAAAGAAATTTAATTAATGAAGTAATCATTAATTAATGAAATAATTTATTAATTGTTAATTTATAACTTAAGAATAATTAATTTATAATTTAGTTTAATTACTAAATGTAATTAAAAGTAATTAATCAAAGGTGATTAATTAAAAGTAATTAATTAAAAATGATTAATTAAAAGTAATTAATCAAGTGTGATTAATTAAAAATAATTTATCAGGTGAAATTAATTAAAGGTAATTAAGGAATAATTACCAGAATAATTAGAAGATAATTAATCAAGCTTGATTAATTTTTAAAAGGTAATTAAGAGGTAATTACTTAGTTTAATTTGAAAATAATTAATCATGATGATTAATTAATATGAATTACTTAAAGTAATCAAGTGATAATTAATCAGGGAAGATTAATTGAAGTGGATAATTAAGTAATGCTAGTTAATTAATTAAGTTGTAATTAATTAATGAATAATAAAATGGATTGAAGATAATCCAAGTGTTTAAGTAAGGATTAAATTAATTTAAGGATTAATTAAATTAATCAAGTTTGAATCAAACTTGTTTATGAATGATTAAGGATTGATGATATATATCATTGAATGAGTTAATGATATTTGGTTGTTGTTAGATGATATTGATTGATATGTGATGATGTGAATAGGTTATATCTGGGTTGTGGATTATATGCTGCTATGAGATATGTATGGATGCATGTGATAATAGATGATTGTCTATCTGTGTAATATGAATACATCCATTTATGTTAAGTGATATTTCTAAATATCTATTGTTTAAATCCCTTAAGTATAACTTGGACATTAAAATGGCGTTTGGTTTCGATGAGACCGGGATCGGGTTTCCATATTTGGAATCCGAAAACCACATCGATTCCAATTAAACGTAGGTCGTTAATCCAAGTGGAGCAAGTGAAGACTCGAGGTGTAAGGGCTATACGTCAGTATAACTCTGTGGGTGATTCCGTAATGAGTTTGACGGAATAGTGCTTATAGATTCGAGATGGAGATTTAGAGTGCAAGGGCTATGGTCGTTGACTCTGAGGGTGATTCCAAAATGAGTGCAACGAGATAGTGCCTTCGGTTTCGTTCGAACCCGGGACGAACTTGTATGGATTGAATGCTTTCAGCACATCGTCAGGTGGACGATGAGCATTCTAAGATAATTGGTCCTATAAAGGTAATCGCAGCCTCAAGCCTCATCAACCGGGAATGGCTTAAACAGGCGAAGTGCAGCAAGGCTTCGTGGGTCGCTCCCACTGGAGAGGGAGATACATCCCTGTCTAGAAGTCCCTTTATATTTCGGCTGTGTGGGCAGTTGGTCTGCAGCCAACTGCGGGGTGGTCTTGTTCGGGACTGTTCAGTAAGGAATGGTCTCAGCCTTGTGCTGTAGGGGAGTTAGGGTGGCTCCTCGGTACGGTGATCTAGGCCACGTACTGTGACGGGCGGTACCCCAGTAGCCCTGCCATTGATGGAAACCCATTTTCCCTACGAGACCCTACGGTTTTGTTTGTATACCTATGTAGCTGGAATTTAATAAATGTAACAATTTCGGCTATTTCATATTTATTTGAAAACCCTAGACACTATTATAATATCACTGGATTTCCTATCAAATGTTTTGGTTAGCGCAAGGTAAAAACTTTTCCATGTTTATGTGTGGGAAGTCTTACGTGATACCCTTTTCTTTTCAAAGGATTTTTCTAAAGTTAAGCAATCTTAAACCGTTTACTCACACCAGACCCCTGTCTGACCCGAGTGTTTATTTTCTGTTTTATTAAACTCTTGGGTACTCATATTATATATGACTAGTCAAGTGATTCAGGTTATCTCTTGACGAAATCTGGAGGAGCTATGGAGCAGGAGGCTTCAGCGTGTAGATATATAGTTAGAGTTTCCGCTGTGTTGTTATTCTGTATGATGTCTTGTATTGTATTAGACAGAAATGTTATAACTGTCTAATTTGAGATGTTTTGATGTGAACTCTGATGTATATGATACTATGTATACGTTCTATATTATATTTAAATCGTTCCGCTGTGAGATTCTGATGTGTTGTTTCTTTTCTTCTCTTTCTTAATTAGTGATGCGATTTTCCGGGAGTGGAAAGTCGGGTCGCTACAAGAAACACCAATGATAAAGGCATATACAAATGCACCGAACCACATAGCAAGACAATATGTATATATGCAGTGACAACCAAACATGCACATGAAACCAGATTACAAGAAATAGTCCAGTCTACAAATGTACAAAGACAGAACTAAGTACACTTGTACTACACATGATACATGACACAAGAACATGACTATGTCGACATGCAATATCAACCAGACCAGATCAACACACCAGTTCCACGTGTGACAACAGAATCAATGCATACTAGGGCAGTGAACAAAACTAAAGATGCAACAGTTCAATATGAATAGACTCGAAGCACATAATGCAGTTTTCATGAAGCCGTGAGTCAAACTTTTTCAAAAGGAGGTATATATAGTAAATTGAACAAGTCGAAGTCAAGTTCTCATCTCAAAATATTATCGCAAATTCAAAGTGGCCAATGTCAGACCAGAAAAGAACAGAACAAGATTCAAAGCCAGATGATAAGATGTATGAATGAAAAATCAGAAAACCAAACCAGCCATGGTAATCAAGCAAGAAATATCAGAAAAATATTCGAAATTGAACCAGTCAGGATTAATCACTAGCAACCAACAAAATCGAATGGTAGAGAAAAAAGTAACAGATGAATTCAAAAGATATATTCGAACGATAATTTAGGGAATTAAACCCTATAAATACCATTAACATCATCGGCATTCAAAAGCATTCGAGTTCAAGCAAATAGTAGAACAATAAAACTTGAAACTCGAATCAAAGTCGAGCACAATCAAAAATTAAAAAGGAGGCAAAACTCACATACCAATTTCAATATTCGAGCTCGATATAATTGTAGCCACAAGCATTTATCATTGATAGAAGAAGATGCAAGGCAGAATAAACGCATCAAAGAACTTGAGCTTTCAATTTACAAGCGGCATTGTCAATTTTCCAAAGCCCTAAATTACTTTAAAAGAGGAACGTATGTTCTCGAGCAAAGGAAAGAGGCAGCCGTTTTTTACTGAGCAAAATGGGCCGAAGACATAAATAAAAAGAAAACGAGACACAACCTTTATCACTATTTAATTTTGGGCCGGTTTTGATAAATAGTATAGGGCTTTTATTTTTAAATTAGGGTTTTGTGTTTTAAGTTGTTTTTTTATTTGTAATTTACTTTCAAACTTTTATAAAGTTCCAACCTGTGACTAGGGGACGAACTACGATGGTGTAGCATGAGAATTCACAAATCAATGGCTGATTGTGGCAGGGTTTTAAGCGTAGATTTAAATTAGTTGATAGAGGGTGTCGCAAGTTTACGTTTGTAAGCGTCTGACTACTAAATTTCTAGTAGAAACCTTGGGTATAGCACGTAGGCGTGGTTTTGTCGAAGTTGGGTAAATCTGTGTTGTTCTATTTCTACTTTTATTATTCTGCTATTATATGTGCTGCCAATATTTTATATATTTCTGCATTAATTTTTATAATTAGTAGTATCACCCTATTCACCCCCTTTAGGGTGAAATCGATCCTACAAGTGGTATCAGAGCTAGGAACAAAACAAATTTGTTTTATAAAATTTGATTTTCAAAAACCAACTTTTTTTAAAAAAATTTAAATATTTAAATGGTTTCTTTCAATAATGTTTTTGCTAAGGGTCAGTCCATAATTAGACCACCAATGTTCAATGGTGAATATGCTTACTAGAAAAATAGAATGAAACATTTTCTAAAAACCATTGATGCTTGGGATATTGTTAGACAGGTTATAGAGCACCAACTATAGTGGTAGATAATCAAGAAATTGATAAGCCAATAGATCAATGGATAGATCTAGAAAATAAACTACAGAATGCTAATGGTAAAGCGTTGAATTCTATTACATGTTCATTAAATCAAATTCAATTTAATCATTTCTTACATTGTCTAACTCATAGTAAATATGGCACACACTAGAAGTGGCTCACGAAGGAACATCTTAAGTCAAGGAATCTCACCTTGTCATGCTTAGTACCGATTACGAGAACACCACAATGGCCAAGGATGAAAATGTCAAAGAGATGTACGGACGACTTTCTAATCTCGTATACAAATCAAAAGCTCTCGAAAAATCATACACAGAGTTGGAAATAGTCCAAAAAATCATTAGAGATCTTCCATGAAATTTTGAAGAAAAAGAGACTGCCATTCAAGAATCAAAGGATCTGAAACAAATTAAAGTCCAAGAATTCATCGGAAATCTCACGACTTATGAGCTAGAAATCAAATTTAAGGAAGAACATGAAGGAGGTGATACACGAAAGAAATCAATAGCTCTGAAAGTAACTACTGAAAGTGAAAATGGTGATGATGATGCAACAGAACTGGCGCTGATAATAAAGAAATTCATAAGGTGGAACCACAAATAACGAAATCCAGCTCTAAATGAACAACCCAATTCATTAGATGGAGTGATGACATTCATCTAAAACCTATTGCCTCAATTCATCTATATTAGGCACACACTATCGACTACTAATTCTCAAATCACCTTGATCATCCACCTTAAAATCTAAACACCGTCCATCATTAGTTCAAGAATCAATTCCTCAAAAGATCTATCCTCCCTTTGCTTACTTATGATTCTGCCCTGGAGATAAGGAATAACTTCCAAGGAAACAAAACTGTATTCCTACTAAGAATATTAGCCACATATTTTCCTTTCCGGAGTATACTGAATATCCAACCATATGATGTAAGACATTCGACTCACCACGGCTGCCTCAGATTAACATTTCCTTAGAGAGAAAAAATATTCCAATGGTTTGTGATCCACGAATACCTTAAATTCTCTCCCAACAGATAGTGCCTCCAAATCTTCAAAACAAACACAATGGCTAACGACTCAAGGTCATGCGTAGCGGAGTTCCCTTCATGTTGCTTCAATTGCTGACATGCATACGCAGTTACTCTCCACTCTGCATCAACATTGCTTCCCAAATCAATTATACAAGCATCTGTATAAATTCCAAATCTACCTTTCCCTTCGGGAATAACAATCACTGGAGCACTGGTTAGCCTCGTCTTCCATTCTTAGAAAGCTTCTTCACATAGAATATCCAACTTAACTCCTTTCCTTGTTAACTTGGTCAGATGTGAAGAAATCTTGGAATAGTCCTTGATAAATTTTCCTGTAGTAGCCAGCTAAACCAGAAAATTATGAATTTCCATCGGTTGCTTCCATTCTAGAATAGATTCTCCCATTGCTGGGTCTACAGAGATATCTTCACCAAAATAATGTGCCCTGCAAATCTCACTTTCGATTTTCAAAAATGGCACTTATAGGACTCGCCTTCAAAACATGCCTCCTCAGTGTCTCCAGCACTATTCTCGAATACAGCTTGAGCTCTTCTTCAAATTTAGAATATACCAAAACAAACTTATTCATACCCTTATCGATCCATCCGATTTAGCGACAACATCGTCACAGAACCCTAACAAGAAAAACAAGACTTGATCAACTCCTTCCCCAGAAGATCCTGAATCTGCTCAACTAACTCTACTTCCTTACTCGGAACCATCCTCCAACTAGGCTGAATTACCAGCACTACCCTGGAATCAAATCAACACGAAACTCTATCTCTCGATGGGAAGACAAACCATTAACTTCTTGAATACATCAAGAAAACTTGGTTCACATCAATAACTTAAAACTTCTTTTGAAAAGTCTCAACTCCATGTAAAAGATTACACAAATGAATTCCAGAATTGTCGCACAACACTCTGGCAATTCTACCCAAATAAGTTTGCAACGAAACTGTTCTCCCTTCACAATCCAGAACAGCCATATACTATTCGGGTCAATCCATCGAAGAAATGAATCCACTCTGCTACTTTTGAAATCACCTCAATAAAACTGCTAATCAACAAACTTTCTCGACAGCACACAGAACACTTCGAGCTATAGGGCTAACCTCGATGCCCAAAGACTTCCATTCAAAGCTATTCGAGAAACTCGGGCCTCAACCAAACAAAAAATACCCTACTGAACTTGGTCACAATTCCGAAACGGACATACTTCCTTAACTTGTTCCAAAGAAATATCTTCGGAGACATCCAAAATCACTGTGTCCCATTACGCAGCTACTACACCCTGAGATATCAAGATATCATAACTTGATCCTGTCCATCCGATAGATCCAAACTCAAGCTCATCCAAAATTATATTCCAACAATGAAATCCTCACATCACCCAAAGCCCACTCGAGACGGTGATAGGTCTACAGTCTCGACAGATACACTCCAACTACAAATATTCAAAACTCCACCATCGGTAATCATGTTTCACACACCATTACCCTATCTACCCTTTATAACTTATATTGGAAAACCTGAACAGGTAACCCAATAAATAGGTGTATATATATATATATATATATATATATATATATCAAAATTACAAATACGCTCTCTCAAGAAAGAAATCACTCAAGAGCCTAGGTATTCACTCAACCTAGCGCTCTGATACCAAGTGTGACGACCCGCCCTTTTCACTACCAGAAAGACGTATCATCAAAATGACAGAAAGGGATAGAAATAGAAAAGAATAGAAAAGAACAACGACATCAGAATCTCACAGCGGAATGGAACAAAATATAATATATCACATGACTATTACATAGTTTACATATATTAGAATTATACAATATCAATACACACGACAATCATACATACATCTGTCACTATATACATCAGAGATACAGTATACATCAACTAACACAGCAGAACTAGATAGATATCTACATACGTCTGGAAACTCTTGCTCCAAGCTCCTCTAGAATCAAAATCCAAACCTATCACTTGGCTACTCGAAAAAAATTTGAGTACCCAAGAGTTTATGAAAAACAAAATATAAACTCCGGGTCAGACATGGGTCTGGTATGAGTAAACGGTTTAAATTGTTTAATTTGGAAAACCTTTTAAAACAAAGGTATCACGTAAGACTCCCCACAAATAAATACGGGTAAGTTTTTTCCTTACGCTAACCAAAACATTTTATAGGAAATCCAATGATATTATAATAGTGTCTAGGGTTTTCAAGTAAAATACAGAAATAACTGAAATGCTTACATCTCACATTCCAACGTAGTTGGGCACAATCAAAACGCACGGCGCTTATTGGAAATTGGATCCCATACAATGGCAGGGCTACTGGGTACCGTCCGACACAGTACGTGGTCTAGATCACTGTACCGAGGAGCCACCCTAACTCCCCTGCAACACAAGGCTGGAAACATTCCTTACTGAATAGTCCCGAACAAGATAACCCCGCAGTTGGTGCGCATATCCAACCGCCCACACAGCCGAAATAAAGAGACATCTAGACAGGGGTATATCTCGTCCTGCTTGGGCATGGCCCACCTAACCTTGCAGCACCTCCCCTGTTTTAGCCATTCCCGGTTGATGAGGCTTGAGGCTGCGATTACCTTTACAGGACATATTTCTTAGAATGCTCATCGTCCGCCTGACAATGTGCTGAAAGCATTCAATCCATACAAGTTCGTTCCAGGTTCGAACGAAACCGAAGGCATTATCTCGTTACACTCATTTTGGAATCACCCTCAGAGTCAACGACGATAACCCTTGCATTCTGAAAACACCATCTCGATCTTTACTTGAGAATTCACGACCTATCGTTTAATTTTGGATCGATGTGGTTTTCGGAATATCAAATTGACACCCGATCCCGGTCTCATCGAAATCCAAACGCCATTTTAAAGGCCAAGTTGTCTAATTAACTTAAACAGTTTAATTCAATGATTGATTCATATAACATTTACCACAGATAAATCATACACAATTGCCATGGATATATTACAGCATCTCAGTGAGCATCACAGAATATCATCAATAAACATCACAAACAAATATTCTACACATACAACATCCATAAGCAATCATCTTAAATTCTTATTATGATTAATTTAATTATTTGAGAGTTAATCTCTTAACCCTGTTTAATCACTTATTTCCTTTCAAATTATTTAATCAATAAACCATTTCTTAATTAATATTTATGTCATAATTACTTAATTACTTAATTACTTTATTCACATTATTTAATTAATTACTTTCTTAATCAAGTTATCAAACTTTAATTACTTAAGTAATTATTTCTTAATCATTAATTAACAATCTAAATAAAACGGATTACCTTTTTATTTACTGCTAATTACTTCCTTAATTCTTAATCAAATTACTTGATAAATTAACTATTACTCGTTCATTAATTAATTAAGTGGTTAATTACAATTTCACTTATTACTTATAATACACTACTAATTAAAATTACAAAGCAATTATCTTTAATTACTTCTGAATCCAATCAATTGATATTGATTATTCACTTAATTAACATTTAAGTCTTCTTAAAATTTGATATCAATTATATTAATAACTGAAACATTATTTGTTAATCTATTTAATTTATTACTTATTAAAATATTAACAAGATTTTAAACCATGGTAAGCTTTAACAAAAGAAATCAGTTAATTTAAAATAATTAATCACGAGTTAACCTGTTAATAAACCCTAACTATGATAATCAAACTTGAATTAAATTTTTACTTAAATCTTGAACAGTATTCACTTTACTGTGAAACTTTGCTGAAACCTTTATTCATTAACAAATTTTATAAAATCTTACACTCCAATACAAAGAACCCGAGATCTCCCCTATAACACTCAATCGCTGCTTCGAGTAGATCGCCCCCTTCACCCGAGTCACCAATCCAGATACGTGAATTCCATCTTCTTCCCTCTTTTTAATTTACAGCAAGTTTTCATTTAAACTTAATTAAAAGATAAACATCAGAAGATTTTCGCACTCAAACTCAAAAGAAACTTGAAGCAAACATCCAATATTCTCGAGATTGACTTGAGACTGTGCCCCACCTTCAAACACTGATACGCCACCGTGCCGTACACGTGTACAGCGTTGCACGTGGCTCCGGGGAACTTCTGAGGCTTCGAGCAAATCTCAATTAGCACGAACACGAGAAACCCAAATTCGAAATACCACCCAAAATTCAAATTCAAAATTATGCAGTTCGAACGAGAGAAACGAACGACCTCTCTGAAAGAAAGTGTCACGCCACCCAAGCACGGTCCACCGGAGGGGATGCAAACTCAACCACACCTCGTCAACGTCCCCAGCAATCTTCCAACCAAGCCTCGAATCACTCGATCACGCGCACGAGTCGAATCCCATATTTTACTGGCATGAACAAAAACACGCAGTAAAACCCTATATCGATCTTGTATCAAAATTCTACGCAATGGAAAAATTATAGAATATTTTTCTTAAGATCACTAACCTTTATACTTGCTTCAATTTAAATTTCAGCATTTAATATTGAGTAAATTTCGAGAATTTGATAAAATTTCAATTTTCATTCAATACCGAGTTACTCTCGAAATACTGAGCTAAAAATCCCCATCCAAATTTTAAAAATCATAACTTTTAGTCATAATTCAAGATATAAATTTGAATTAGCTTTTTATATGATCGAATATACTAGTGTTTTTTTTTCTTGATTGACTGTAAATAGAAAAAAAAATAAAAGTTACTAATATGTTGGAACGGGTTTTACAAAATTTTTTTGATTGAAGTTCAAGCAATAAGTTTTGATGAAAACAAGTTTAAACTTACTATAATCAAATGAAAACAATTCAAAGTTTAATTGTTTTCATCCTGTAACACATAGCAGAGGTACAGCATCTGCAATATTCCTATTACAGCTTGTATGAAATCTCAGATACATATCAAGATAAAGCATATACAACACATATATAAACCCTATGAATTATCTTACTGATTTAATTAACTTAAGCTTGAAAAGTTAAGTTCACTCACTCAAATAACAGTTGAACAGAAAGCCCCTAGAAGCCTTGAAAACTGCAGATGAAAACTGCCTGGGTTTTCTCATGAATCTGCCCCTTTTTTTTATTTGAATTTGTTTCTTCTTCTAATCCTTATTTCTCTGGTATTACTATTTCTTGGTCGAACTAAAGAAAGGTGTAGATATATATAAGAGAAATGATATGTAGAGGAAGGTGATAACTGGACAAACTCTTTCTTATTGTTTTGTTTGTTTGTTTTGACCAGATTTTTTTTTCATAAGATTTGTACAATCTCTGAATTGACAAAATGTAGGCTGAGATATTAGCATTAATTGTTTTGTTTACCAAATAGGTTTACATACTCATTATATTCAGCTGCTCATAAATATTCGTATACAATTGTGTTGTACTATGCATAAAGATATTGGTTTGTTCTTTTTTTTCATTTTGCAGGCCAAAAAAACTTGTACATGAAGCTATTCATTTGTTCCTATTTGCTTTGTATCTTATTTAGTTTGCATAGTTATTAAAATATTTGCTGCTCATAGATACTTATGTAAAAGTATATACTTGCAGGTAGGTTATATGACCCGTGTTTCTCTGTTTCATATTTGCAGATAAATTGGCTTATGAAGATATTTGTTTACAAGTATTTGTTTTTGACAGCTTCTAGTTTGTACTTACAAACAACACTTGATCTTTTATATTTATGAATATTTGTTCTGTTATTAGTTTTCAGTATACATGGTTATCAGATTTACTTATATATCTTATGTCTTGTAAGTGAAGATAAGTTGTTTGTTATTTTTTTTTGTTTGAGCATAACATTTGCAGGTAGATATTGATGTGTGTATATGAAGTTAATTTGTTTTATTATCTTATACATTGTGCTTATTTTATTTTATGCTCTCAAATTAACAGCTTATGTTGTATACTTGTTTATCCATGTTATTTTATTTTATACTTTGTTTTTTTAGTTTTATACAATTGTGTTTTAATTAACTTTAGATTATGTTGCATGTTTAATCTTTGTTTCCATTTTATTTTTTTAACGTCTCACTAATAATATTTAAGTTATATTCAATACAGTTTATTTATATTCATTCCTATATGTATTTTGTCAATAATTAAATTATATTCATATGTTATACTTATTTTTATGTTGATAGACTTAAATTTCATTTCAAACATTATCATTCATATGTATACTTACCAAATATAAACAAAGTAAGGTATTTTAATTCAATCATAAAAGTCAATTTTAATATGAATATTATTGAGATAATTTATTTAAATTTTCAAATTAATTTCCTTTTAAAAAAATACCATTTATATAAACAATGGCAATTATTTCAAAATCGTATCCGTTTCAAATGGATAAGTTTACATTTTTTTTAAATTGATTTAAATATTTATGAAAATAAATAGGGCCAAAATCCAGGGCTGTTACACTACAGGATTGGATGAATGATTCAACCCTCACCAACATAAGTTTAACTCTGCACAAAGACAGGCAGCACTAGAAAAAAAATTCTGCAATCCAATCATCGAAGTGCTAGTTTTTGAAGATCGAAAGTAGTACCCATTGGACTAGAAGTACCGTCGAATCAACGAGGAAAGTCCATCCCAACCTCCTGAGAATTGGTGTTTCCCTGGCAACATTAAAGTCTTCTCTCATTTTCTAAGTACCGGTGTTGCCCTGGCAACACTGGGAAATTTTTATATTTTCTAAGTACCAGGTGTTTCCCTGGAAACGCTGGGAAACTTTCTATTTCATTAGTGTCGATGTTTTCCTTGCAACGTCGGGAAACTTTCTACTCACTAAGTACGGGTATTGCCCCGGCAATGCCAAGAAAACTTTAATCTATAGGATCGATGAGAAACACTCGTCATAGTGAACCATCAATAGACTAGCTTCCGGAGATAGAAGTGGGTCCTCAACTAAGTTTCTACCCTGGTCTTTAGAAAACTATCGTTGCCCGAAATGGGCAACAAAAGGAAGGCATGACCTTTCATAGGTCAGCCGGATGGTTCGTCCTTTCATCACAGAAATCAGCCATTGCACATGAATAAAGCAGTGCCGAAAGGAAATCCCAAGATTGAATTGCTCATGTACTAATTTCTAAAGATGAAAGCTGCTGCACAACCAAATTTCCTAAATTCAACTTTGAAAGAATTTAGATACAGCCAAAAGAAAGGCAACCTCTAGAAAATGTTGCTTGGAACCAATAGGTTACCAATTTCTGAAGACATGAATTGCCATATGAATAGAACTTCCATGTAAATCGTTTAATTTTCTTCCTCGTACGCTCGAAGAGTGCAAAAACGAGCATTTTATATAGAGAATAATTTGTTTGAGAAAAAAAGCTTTTGAAATAATTTTTGAAATGTTTTGGAAAATAACCTTTAAAATTATCTTATTATAGAGAATATATAATTTTTATAGCTTTAAAATAATTTATATACTCTCTATAATAAGAGAACTTCAATGGTTTGTTTTCCAAAATGATTTTGAATTTTTTTTAAAAGCATATTTTCTCAAACAAATTATTTTCTCTATAAAATACCCGTTTTTGCACTCTTTGAGTGTATGAGGAACATAATTAAATGGTTTAGTAAAGCATGCACAACTAAGAACACGTAGGGAGAATCATGGAAGGTACAAACTAAAACCATCGGACTTCCTTAATCCGATACTATAATTAAGAGCCAGACCATGGGCAATCGAATCATTTGTCCCAAACCTCTCCATCATTCAGAATCGCCCAAATACAAGTGTTCGAAATAGCTAGTCCTTCAAGCAAGGATTGATGCATAGATACTTGATCGAAAGAAATGTTTTAAATTCCAAACATGAATAACCGCGAGGTTAGTTAGATAACGGTTTAATATCACAGAACATAGCATTCTGACAACAAAATTTCCAAGAAAGGAAATGAAGGATTTAATGATCAAAAATCAATTGTCGTTCATAGTTTGGCGATGACGAGAAGGATCGATGGCCTACTTACGGTCTAACTAGATCATTTGGTTCTAACCCATTATCTGAACTATGGTGATGATAGGAAGAAACCCTTTGAATGAAACTATCGATACATTGGGTTTTTGGAAACAAAAGCAAGAGTTTGATTGAATCTTCAGCCCTTCGACATCTCATGCTATCTAAAGATTCACAACATCAAGGAAAAATCCACAGAGATGAGTCATCCATGCACAAGTTTCTGGAGATAGAAATTGATATATGATTAGGGACTCAACACCGGACTTGGAGGAATTCAATTACTGTCAAGTAACAGACATCATTGAAAAAATCAAAACTTGGAATCAAGCAGCAAAGTCCTAGAGATAGGAGCTATCGTGTCAATCAAACTAGGGTAATCGAACGTACTGCCCAAGGGACCTAGTCCCTTGAAAACATATAGACTTAGTATTCGGAGAAATCAGCCCTATGGACTAGGGCAGATACACTAAAACTTTATTGAAACTAACTCAATTGAGCATGAGTAGGGATTAGCTATAGAACTGGCTAGACAAGCTACTTCATAGTTCCGAACAAAGCTTGAAATAAAATATGCCGAAATGACCATAGAAGTATTACTTACATGTATAGAATTACAGTAAATGAGTATGCTGCATATGAACCTTGTAATAACCCGAATTTTTATATAATTAAATAAAATTAATTGAATTAACATAATTGCAAAACAGAATATAAATGTCAAATATATACATTTAAGAATTAAGATATTACATAGATTTATGCAAGCAATGACTGTGTGATTAATTGATGCATCAATCAATTAAAAGGTGAATAAATTAAGAGACATAGATGCGTCAATTAGTTAGATAATATATCACTTTTCTATCATTAATTAATAAAGGGATCTTCTAATAAAGGGAAATATATGCGGGTAATAAATTAAATGATAACATACATATATTAATTTATAATTGATGAAATCAATTAATTAAAGACATTAAGTAAGCGTTAATTAATAAAAGAGGGAGACTTATATGTTAATTGGGTAATGAATTGGCGGTTTAAATAAATATACAACTAATAGATGATTGAGTGATGCATAAGAATTATTTGGATATCGATTAAAATAGGAAAACGTGTCAATTAATTAATGGCAATTCGTTGAGCATTTTAAAAAGGGTGTCAATTAATTAAAGAATATGCCCTTCTTACAATAGCTAATAATGTAAATTAATTATTTAGAAGAAAACACAGTTATAGGATTACTTGTTTCCAAGTTAAGCAGAAGAAAAAAGAATTGGAATGCCTATAAAAATCAAATGGAGTAATTAAGTTTATGATGAATGTAAGTTAATAAGAATAAATTAAAAAAAGTATAACTTTTATATACAATCAATTAATAGAGGTATAAATTGACGTGTTCAAATAGGTAGGAAATTATAATGTATAAGAATCAATTAATATTGAATATACATACATACATACATACATACATATATATATATATGATCTAATTAATTGGATAATTAATGGGAGAATCTTATTTAGAAGGAAACATCAATTAATAGGGTCATATAACAAAGAAATAAATGAATAAAATTAGAGAATTATATGTTATAAACTAATGTAAAAAATCAATAAATGAAGGTGAGGATTGTTTTTAGGGTTATTCAGATGTTTCATAGCTGTTCACTACACCTATAAATTGAACGTGACTTAACCCTAGCCCACACTATTTTCTCTGAATCAACTGCGGTCATTTACAGCAAACTCCTCTTCTCTTCTCCCTCTTCTTTTCTCCTCTGTCAACCCAATCTTTTCCCAAACAAAAAATAAATAAAATTAAGAAAGGAATACATACAAGCAAATTAGAGAATTGTGCAAACAAATCATGGAATTTACAATGAATTAAAAAATGGGAAAAGGGGAGAAAAGCGTAGCAATTTAAAAGGGATAGAGATTGAAGCTAGGGACGACATGTGAGTGGATTTATTTATATATCTTTTAAGTTTAAGATATATTATCATTAAATTCCCATTTATATAATTTTATTCAATAATTAATCCTATTAATTTAGTTATGCTGAACTATAAGGAATTTACATTTTATTTATAGCATTAGTATTTATTTACATCTGTTTCTACGTTTTGGATTTCTATGCAAACATCATTCTTCTTCTATTTTTCCTTTTTCTTCGCATATGGATCAGAATAAATTGAACGTGAATATGGATTAAATAATTAAGAATACTGAAATGAAGGAAATAAGATATAAAGTAATAAAAGTTTGAGGAATGGAATTACTGTAATAAATTACGTTAAAATGAGAAATGTTAATTAATCTAATAACTGGATTTGGAAGTAACTAAAAGGTTAATTGGTTGGTTTAGAAAATATGATACATTTCTATAATTTAATATTTAAAAGATGACAATGAACGTAATTGCTACAATAAAAGAAAGAAAAGGAGAATTAGTGTAAAATAGAGAAACCGCTGTATTTTACACTAATCCAAAATAGTAAAAGAAATATCTAGCAGTTACGGATTATTATTTATAGTATTATTTAATATTAAAAATAAGGAAATGGATTTTTAAATATTGTTTTCATAACCAACCAAATAAAATAGAATTACTTCCTAGAATAGAAGATAATAAAGCAAAGTATGACATGAATCAAGTAAATCACTAGATAAGAACTTGAAGCTATAAACGATAATGAACCTAGATCTGCATTCGCTGCGCAGACTATTTAAGAAGATAGTTATTATGATAAGTGAATTATATAATTTAAGAGAATAAAAGAATATTCTATATCATAATAAAAGAAGGCAGATTAGAACAGAAAAGAAATACTGGAATTATGTACAGACTATAAAAGAAAAGAAAATGAAAATTACATGTAAAATAATAACATAGGTTATAATTAAGTAATAAGAACGGAAAATCTTATTTTGGGACTTTGAATAAATTAATGAGCAATAATAATGGTATAAGCTTATTTAAATAATTTGTATTAAGCCAACAAACAAATAAAGCAGGAATGATAAAAGAGGCTTATTTTAATGAACTTAAGATTTATATTAAGTTAAATAAGCAAAATAATGAATGTAGCTCATACCAACAACATTCCCTATTAAATAAATGGAGATCTCATAATAGATAGAGGTGAGACGAGGGAAAGAATATGCTAATTAGGGTAAATAAGTAGCCAACAGAATAAGAAAGTAAACTAAACGAAAATTAAAAGATTAGACTTAGGGTCTAACAAAAGAATTGAGATGCGTTTGGTGCAGCCCAAAGGATGAAGCATAACGAAGCAGTCCTTTACAGATATAGAAAATCCTCGACTGAATTCCATACAAGGTAGACCTTGTTTGTAGGATTCAGATAGTAGACAGAATGATTACGTAGTCCTCAGTGTACGCATTGGGTGGTACATTGTGGATGTTCGAGCACTGGCATAGACTAGTGCGAACGCGATTTATGTTTTCACAGTATGTAGTGGAGCATCTATATTGTAGGCCTTACGAATTAATCCTTTACATATGTAGCTATGGAATGCTCGTGGGGCAAGACGATGGAGTATCTATATTGTAGGCCTTACAAAGCAGTCTTTTACAGATATTACTACGAAGCAAGATGATGGAGCCTTTTTCGAGGAGGATACAGAAGGCACCATAGGTGGTACCTAGGATCAATATGGTCATTGGGCAAATAGCTAAATATATGTATATATATTAGTTATTAGGTTTTAATCTACTAGGAGTAGATGGGCACGATTCACGAACAGAGGCGAGAGTATTGTAACCTAAAGAACCTAATATAAGAGTAAATGGAAATAAAACGATATATGCAGAATTAGGCCTAGAAGTATATAATTTATTCATTCACCAGAACTTTTGTTCTGACCCCCTCCTCATAACATCCTACAGGTTAGGTAGATGGCAGAGACTTCTCAGCTTTACGAAACTTTCTTAGAAAGTGTTATCATTTGGTTCGGTATTTACTTATTATTATATTTTAGTTAATCCCGCTATGAGATAAATTACCGAGCTCCGATATATTTGTCTTTGCCTATTTGCAGGATACCAAATACCCAATTCGGGCTTCAGTGGGCTTGGTTTTTAGCATTTTTGTGAAAAATCCAGACCACTAGAATTACGGTTGTTACAAACACAAGAAGTGGATCAGTGAGAAACAACAATGCTCGGTATCGAGCAATTGAACCAATAGTCCCTAGAAACAGAGGCATGTGTGCATTGAATTCCGAAAAACGCAAAGGTGTGCCTAATCGAACTTCAACTGCAACTCTACAAAAACAACTGTGCTTTGTAATTTAATTGTAATCAATCATCCTAATATGATAGGAATAATAAGCGACGCCTAAGCTTTGAAGGAACTAGCTTCTGGAGGAGTGGAAGTACCTCCGTCGGACTAAAGATAGGATGACGGAAAAGTCATTTTCAACAACAAAACTTGGTATTGAACCATGTGAGGTTTGTTTTACATTAAATAATATCCTCGTATAACCAACATCCGAAATCCAAGGGAAGTCGACGTTTGTTGACCGGTCGGGTTCTAAGCATTGACCAGGGCAGATGTTGTGTGTTATCTACATGAGAATAGTCCAGTGTCCTGAATACTGCAAAAAAAATCTAGTGTCGATAGCTTGCTTACATTTGAAAAACAATCCACGTCGTCCTTTGAAATGATCTCTTCCGCACTTACCCATTATTGATCAATGATCGATAATGTAACCGCTGTCCGAAGCAACATAGGAACCTTTTCTTTTCAGGATCACTGGAATATAGAAATGAGAAGAGCGATACGATTTGAATCATCCACTATATCCAATTTGGGAATAAATCGTCGCATTGGAATTCAAGAACATCGATGGGAACTTAACCAAAATCTCGAAAAGAAAAGGTAAATGACAAAGAGCAAGACTTCACTCCAGAATGCATACAATCATTCGAGATAAAACTTAGCTTCATCGTCGGTCGAATTAAAATATATAGGACAACTTCAAACCTACATCCTGCACCCACTTACCGACCTAAACCCTTGTGTAAACTATGGAGCAAAGATTTCTTCGTCATACTAGGAACTAAAATTCAGATTGAAATCAAAAAACGAACGGCTATCAGAAGTCAGTCAATTATAAATAACATCTTGAGGCAGACTCTGATGATTCATACTGAAAATTCAATAAGGCTGAATAGCGAAAGCCAAATTTGGATGGTAACCTCGACATGATTAACTAGATTTCACAAAATGAAAACTCAAAAGCTGTTAGTTCTAGAGCATGCCTTGTTTTAAATGAAGGCATGCTCTGAGGGGTAAATGTTATTTTGGTTTTTAACCTAGCAAAATCCAAGGAAATCGAGAAGGAAGCATTTATCTGGTTCAACGCACAGTCCAATGCACCAGTGTGTGGACCGATATCAAAACAAAGCGATATGTTACGCAATTATGTGGGGAACATCAACACGAGATAATAGCCGCGATCCAAAAGGCAAAGCTTGGAAATCCACAAAGTGCATGGATCGCCAGCTGTAACGACCTGGAATTTTCGATCCAGAAAATTCTAGATAATTAGGAAAAGAAGAAAAGAAAAGGAAGAAGAAACAGTAACAAGTCATAGAAACCTCACATTCGTAGCAGATCAAAATATAATATCACGTAAATAAAAGTTTTATAAAGAAGAACTGTATCAGTACACTTAAATTTTATACATCAGTGTTACAACCATTACCAATCACTGGACAGTTTAAAACAACATGTCGTAGTTATACAATAATATATCACGGCGGAAAACACTCCATACATTCCTGCCCTCCAGCTCGCCTCCTGAGCTCCAGAACGTCCTTACCTGAAAATCTGTAATACTCGGTCTGACCCGAGCATTACATCAAAGTAACACCCGGGTCAGCTGGAAACCAGCGTGAGTAAACTCATCTATCAAGAAATTCCAATACAAAGAATTTAATTAAAACCCAGGGTAACTTGCATTAATATACAAATTCACAATTTGTTATAGACATCACTTATTTCATTCACGAATTTCTAAAAAACAAAAAAACTTAGATTAAATAGTCCAATTCACTCAAATCATTCATTCAGCTTATTGATTTCACATATCAATCTATAAAGAATCGAAGTGATTTCGAGTATTTACTAATGTCCGACTCCAGTCTCTTCGAATTCAATACCATTCTATCCTAAATTATTCAAATAAAACACAGTTCAAACTTCAAATGCAGGGTGTCACCGATACACATTAACTCATCATCGATAGATAACCACATTATCTCAGTTTAACCCAACATAACATATCACATAGCACCACAAATCACATATTCGAGATATCAATCAATCAAAGGCATGCAATATTATTCAATCATAAGCAAGACAAATTAGTCATACTGTTTCTAATTAAGTTAAACAAATTAAATTAATTACTTCAATCACCCTTATTCTTGCTTATTTAACATTAGTTAATTACAAATAAATTAGTTAATCGTCCTTTAATTATCCATTTTAATCTATCAACCTTGATTTATTATCTTTAATTACATAAAGTAATTATCCTTTGATTAATTATACAAATTAATTATTCTTAACCATTTATAGTAAATAAATCTTTAATTACTTTCATTTATTACATTAATTAATTACATTAATTAATTATTTCCATTAATCAGCCTTAATCAATCATAACAGTGATTAACCGTTCTGTATTTAATTAATTTAATTAATTAACTCCTTAATTATTTATATTAATCCTTTAATTAACTACATCAAGTAATTAATGCTTAATTACTTCTCCTAAGTAATTAACCCTTAATTACCTTCCATTAAGTAAAATTTCCTTATATTAATTACATCAGTAATTTAACCATCAATTACTTCACTAAGTAATTACACTCATAAATCTTATTAATTAAATATGCTCAAATTTCTTAATCAACTTAATTAATCTCTAGGCATTAAACCTTAATTATCTTAAGATAAAACTTATCTTATTAATGCCTTATTACCACTACCATTTTAAAACATTTTATCATTATGATTACCTTAACTTAATTAAATAATTAGTTAAGTTTTTAGAATAAAATAATCATTAAACTAGATAATTTAAAGTTAACAAAACTTATCTTCCTTAAAGTAACTTAAAACATTATCAAGTATAAGTTTTAAGAACTAATTCCAATTTGTATTTTTAAACTCGTTTTACTTTGCTTTGAAGCCTAGAAGTATTTGAAAAGTTCAGGTTCTTTGATCTAAATCTGAAAAACTTTTTTTTATTTTAAATTTTAAAACCTGATTCCTTAATCAAACATACCCTGAGACCAACTCGACCGCTTCCCGAGCAAAAACCATACTCACGCGCTACCATCTTGCCTCGAGATCATCTCGAGAATGACTCGAGTAAAACTCGAGTTACCCAAAGACTTTAACCCATCAGAACCTGATGTGCACGTGTACACGGTGCACGGCGAACCCCTCGACGCCGACCAACTGCGAAGCCTCCCATACATCATCTATGACTTCGCGAAGCCTCCCCATCACCAGATCCCACTGTTCATTTTGAATCGAAAACGAGTGCTTCAACCCAACCGGAACCTCAACTCGAAAATAAAGAACCACCCATCGCCGACGATCTAGGTGACCGAAATCCACGACCTTTCTTCCATAGCCGCCCCACACAATCACGTCTCGATTGCAACCATCGCGATCGAGCCCGAAGCTCCCTTTTCGCTGAGATCCCACGGTTACCCGGACATCCCAATTAGGCTATTGAACCCTAAATCACCTTCGATCACCAACCTCAGCCACCAGAAAAATCCTTCACCAATTTAACCTTGATCCACGGCACTCCGGCCTCCTCTAGACCAAACCTCACCACAAACTTCGACGCCGTTCTCCAGAAATCGACAGAAATGTCGAAACCCATCATCCTACCCTAACTCATCCATTTCTAATCTAAAAAACGTCATTCCCATCTCTAAATTCATGAATTTCAAACTAGAATTTGGTTATAGACTTGATCCATAATATACTGATAATTATATTTGGACCAGTTTTGATTAGACCTGGACATTTCATATTTTTGTATATAAACAATTCATCTATATTTATGAATTTTATTTTTGAAATTGAGTTTATACACTCACAAACATTTTCTATTTAAAAAATTTAGCTTATCATCAGATACCTGGAGAGATATGAATTTTATTCTATAAATTTAGATGCCTGTATGTTAACAGAGGCTATTTTCATACACACAGTTTGAACAGGCAAATAAACACATACATTCTTATAACCATGTTATTCTTTCAAAATTCATCACCAATGTTTAAACATATTTATAGAATTTCAAAACTGTTTCAAGTAAAAAAAAAATTGTCTTTTTTTCCAGAGTTTTTTTTTAAACAAAGAAAATGAACATCCATTTCCAGGCATACATCCAGTTATATATAGCTCATCATATACACACATACATGCATTCATTCACATAAATATAAGCAATCAGATTTTCACACAATCCATAACAAGCATCAGGTTATGATCATAGGTTTTAAACTGTTCTTAAAATGATGTTTACTCACCTGTCTCTTAAGAATAGAAAAGCCTGTTTTGGTTTTTCTTTTGATTTGCTTGGTCTGGAAATTTATGACTATCTGCTCTTTGATTTGAAGCTGAATCTTTGCTTGATCTGATCCTTGTTTGGGTTGATAACTTGAAAAGATTTCTTGATTTCTTTAAAACTGGAACACTTTAAATTGCTGCTTTTGATTGAAAACTGAATTTGTTTTGAGAATTTATTACAATATTTTGAACTTGAGTTTGTTAGTGGTTTTTTTTTGGTTTAAAGAAGTTTTACAGGGTTTAGTTCTCTTGGCTTTGCAAATGAGCAGATGGGAAAAAGAGATGGAAAAGAGGAGTAAGGATTTTATATAGTGTTAATTAGAATTTATTTAAAATTAAAGAAAATAAACACAATGAGTGACACTTGTTAAAATTCAACAACATTTATCAATACCATTTTCAACTCCTTACACATGTATATAAAAAGAATTAAGAAGCTAACACTTGTCATTATTTATTTTTATTTGTTTTAAAAATGATTTAAAAGCCCTTTATAATTAATTTCCTACACAATTAGTACATTTATTAATTTATAAATGCTTTTCTTAATTTGTATACATAAACTTTTTAAAAGAAATAAAATAAATATTCATTAGATTCTAAATAAAATCACATAAAAATATCTTTAATTCATTTTTAAATGTTAATGTAAAACTATTGTATTTATTTAATATCAAATAGACACTTCCTAAATTTATATAAATAAATTCCTCTTAAAGAAAGTATTATAAAACAAATCTTATTTTGAATAAAAACCTTGTTCATATATTTTATACCAAAAAAACTATTTATATTATTTTGTTTTTAAAAAAAATATGTATCTTTAACAATTCAAATTTTGAATTCTAATTCAAATTCAATTTAAAGTCCAACTTAGAAATCAATTCAAATATATATATATATATATATATATATATATTGATTTAAATAACATATTATTAAATTTATGTTGAAGATAATAAGTTTGCCCATCTTTAAATAATAATATTAGGAGATTATTAAAAAATTATTTTCCCAGATATGAATATTAATTTTTAGATTTATTTGTTTCATTCTTAACGGTCAGTATTTTAATAGTTAAAATTAGTATTTCTATTAACTAACCCAGTTAATTATCAATTAACAGATACTCAATTCGGGTTATTACATTCCTCCCCCCTTTGAATCTTTTCGTCCTCGAAAAGAAACGAAGCCTGAATTTATTAAAATTATCGTTTAAACCCCTTTTTAACTATGAACTCCTTTTTATTCAAAACTTGAATACAATTTAAAATCTATATAATATTACCAAAATAGTTTTATAAAAATATCATTTTCGATGTTTTAACAAGTCCATCTTCGTTCTCACAGAAATTCAGTCATACGTTGATCAGGCGTAGGACTGAAAATCTATAAGTATTTAGCAGACCCATTTTCAACACCCAATGAAAATACTTTGTAAAATAATTTTATTAAAAATTTTGTAAAAATATAGGAAACATTTTGAAAATAGAGGAAATATCTTTGGTAAGAATGCTCTGGAAATCATCACCCCCATCCATGGTCGCAGTTAACCCGATGGTTACGTTGCCATCCCGACAAAATCCATAGATAACTATAGGCCTTCGCGTCCCTCGACTATGCCATGGAACCCGCTACAGATCGTAGCTACAACCAGGGTTACATTGCTGTCACAGCACGAACCCATATAACTGTAGGCCTCAGCGCCCTCGAATTCCATTGCCAAAAGAATGAAACTTCTCCACTCCACTTGACCATAGATCGCAGTCTACCGATGTTACGTTGCCTTCCCAGCAAAATCAAGCGTAGACCGTTGACACTCACCTCCACACGATTTCCGCTATGGTCCACGCAGTAGATCACAATGACATCGAGTTACATTGTCGTCACAGCATAACCCAAATGCCTCTGTAGGCATCAGCGCCCTCGACTTTCGCTACTCAATAAACCTCAGGAACTAGTTTGTCCAGACTCCTCACAGGATCAACTTTAGAGCCTCCCCTCTTTGAGACTCAAGGCAGTACCAACGCATGGTACTCCTGAGAAGTTCATTCAAGGGAGCGCCTTTTTCTCCAGAGCCATTTTCAAAACACTTTATACTATACACATATAGTATCTTCCAAATCATACGCCTAGTATGAATCTCATATAAATCTTCTTTCTCAAAATCAATTATCCCAAAATCGATAATTCTCAAATTAAGCTTTCCAAATCCAATATTGATTTTATCAAAAAATCAAAAGCCTTTCCAAATCCAAAGGTTCCAAAAACTTTTCTCCAGAATCCTCATAAGATCCTTTATATATATAGATATATATAATTTTTTTAAAAACTTTGGATCATTTCAAACTTGTATAAAACTCCTTTTATACTTCAAATATTTCAAAAACCCTTTTCTTCCGGTAATAGATTCAACAAGGGGAGATTTATCTTATATAACAAAGATATATAACTATGTTTATTCCAAATCAAATATTCAAATTTGATTACTCTATGAAATCACTTACCAGTTTACTTACTTCCGTAAAGTAAATTTCTACCATAGAAATATTCAATTTCTATTTTATTTCATCATATATTTCACAAAATATATTTTCCAATTCAAAAACCATTTTACAGTTCCTATCCACAAACTTTCAGTGTTAATTTCATTCCAATTCGTACGATGTACACATGTCATTTGTACGCAATCTCAATCTGATGGCTCACTCGATCATACAATTTCCCTTCCGAACTAGTATGATCCACCCGACTTTCTAGTGCGGACTCAGATCTGGTTTCTTGATCAGAAACCTACATTCTCCTTGCATAGCCATAACTATGATAGAGAATATCCCGATCCAATCAACAATCCATATCCAGATTCACCATCGAAAATCGAGTGAAAATCCCAACTCGGATCGATATAACTATCTCGAAATTCTATGCTCGAATCTGGATCAAATCACTATGCGAATAGAATAATATACGTACATCCTACATATTTATCTTCATTGATTATCAACTAAATCAATTTCTCTTTCTATCCACATTTCCTTTAATTTCTATTTACTTATTCACATTTGCCTCAATTTCATTTGGATCATCACTTTAATCCTTATCTCAAATGGATATTCAATCATAAACAGTTTGAACTCTGTCCAACTTAAATTTAGAAAATAATTTGAAATGTTAAAAATAGATAAGTAGTTGAAAAATATTTATTAGTTTGTAAAATAGCTGCAAAATAGTTAAGTAATTGCAAAATAGTTGGAAAATAGTCAAATAATTATAGAAATTTTAAATAATTGCAAAATAATTGTAAAATAGTAATTAGTTATAAAATAGTTGTAAAATAGTTAAATAATTTCAAAAGTAGTTATAAAATGATTATAGGATAGTTTTGGGTTCAATAAGAAAGGTTGTAGATATAATAAATAGCTTGGAAAAATAGATTTGTACTAAAACAATTTATTTTGAAAATAGTCCAGAGTCAAACTGTTCAATTCCCAACCTCCATTTCCGATCAATTCAATTTAAATTTCCACTTCCATTTAAATTGACTCAATTCCAAATTAAATAACTTCAATTTCCATTGGACTTGATTTAATTCAATTCAAGTTGAATTAATCTCAATTTCTTTCCAAATTCAAATCAAATTCCATTTGAATTTTAAACCTACTCAACTTTAATTACAATTCCAAATTATTCAAATCAATGTGGACTAGTTTCAAATTGAACCCACTTCAATTTCAAATCATTTCAATTTCTGTTTGAATTAATCCCAATTCCCATTTGAATTTGAACTCATCCAACTTCAATTTTATTTCAAATTAATCCAATTCAATTTTTCCATTTGAATTTTCAAACTTATCCATCTTCAGTCATAATTCCATTTTTAACCTATTTCAAAGTTTAAATAATAATTCAAACCCTTTTTAAACAACTAAATCTATGAAAACTAAATTTCAATTTTGAAACCAAACCTTTGAAGTTTTATCTTAAACATTCAAATCTTAAGTCCAAAATGATTCCATTTTATCTTAATAATGGATATATTACCACACCCCATTTCTTAATTCATTTAAACAAATCCAATTTCAGCTTAAAGATTATTAATAACAACAGATGGTATCATTCCAATTATCTTAAAACATCCATCCATTATCAATTTCCTGATCTCAAACCCATTTTGAGATCACACAAACTTCCCATTCAAATCAACCATTTTAACTTCCCAAGTTAAATCCCAATTTCATCTTGAAATTTCCAATTCTGGTTGTTCATTCAAACTTATTTAACTTCTTCTATGTTAAATTCAATTTACTTAATCTAGTCAACCCTACTCAAATTTGAATTCCCACTTCAAATTTCAAAATACTTTCCCACCTATAAGTTCAAAAACTTATCACTTTGGGTTTTCACATCTCATTCCAAATTTAAAACTCAATATTTAGAGTTTATTTCAAACCATCTTTGATATTATGTATATTCCTCACATATATACATATTTTCTTCTTGGCCCACCAAGCCGAATTTTAAAATTTAAACCACCCTTGGTTTTAATTCAAAACAAATTCTTTTAAAGTTTACAAACAACTTCTTATTCTAAAATAAGATGATATTCAAAATAGTATGAATAATATTATTTCCTTTACACACCAAGTTATCCTTAAATTTTAGACCACCTTTGATTTTTAATTCAAAACAAATTTCATTAAATTTCCAAACAACTCTTGTTTGAAATACGATACTTTCATTCAAATATATTAAATAACATTTCTTTATCCCTTTGAAAAAAATTTCAAATTCTAGACCCAAATTTAAAACCTCACAATTTAGATCACCTTCCGTTCTAATTTATAAGTCATACTTGCCTAAATGTTTTACTTCCCTAAAACATTTCATTTTGATTACTCATTAATACACACTTTATTATTAAATACAACAATGATAGTAACCAAGGATACCAATCCATTATTATCTTTTTCTGAAATTCTTTTCCAAATTCAAGATTTTAATTTTAGTTTGAATCCATTTCAAACTTATCTTTATTTTATTTCAATTTGGTTGTATTTCTATTACCGCTTAATTTAATTACAATAATTTAACAAGCAATTACCTTAATATTTATTAGAAAGATATATTGCTTTATATATCAAAATATATTCTTATATAAAACCATTTAAAACCTTTATATAAGAAAATAACAAGTACGCTCTCATATATATATATATATATATATATATATATATATATATACACACAATCAACTCATTTTATGGTACCATTGACCCTATCCTTAATGAGTAATCCCACCAGAGCCAAGGTTCTCACTTAAATTTCGGCTCTGATACCAAATGTAACGTCCCGGAATTTTCGATCCAGAAAATTCCTGATAGTTAGGAAAAGAAGAAAAGAGAAAGAAGAATAATCAGTAACAAGTCACAGAAACCTAACATTCGCAGCGGATCAAAATATAATATCATATAAATAACAACTTTATAAAGAAGAACTGTATCAGTACACTTAAATTTTATACATCAGAGTTACAACCATTACCAATCACTGGACAGTTTAAAACAACATGTCCTAGTTATACAATAATATACCACAGCGGAAAACACTCCATACGTTCCTGCCCTCTAGCTCGCCTCCTGAGCTCCAGAACGTCCTTACCTGAAAATCTGCAATACTCGGTATGACCCGAGCATTACATCAAAGTAACACTCGGGTCAGGCTGGAAACCATCTTGAGTATACTCATCTATCAAGAAATTCCAATACAAAGAATTTAATTAAAACCCGGGGTAACTTGCATTAATATACAAATTCACAATTTGTTAGACATCACTTATTTCATTCACAAATTTTTAAAAAACCAAAAAACTTAGATTAAATAGTCCAATTCACTCAAATCATTCATTCAACTTATTAATTTCACATATCAATCTATAAAGAATCGAAGTGGTTTCGGGTATTTACTAATACCCGACTCCGGTATCTTCGAATTCAATACCATTCTATCCCAAATTATTCAAATGAAACACAGTTCAAACCTCAAATGCAAGGTGTCACCTATACACATTAACTCATCATCAATAGATAACCACATTATCTCAGTTTAAACCTGTTCTCCCGCTTTTTGGCAAAGCTGTGATACCAAAAGATTGGTCAAAAACAAAAGACAGTTCGTCTCAGAAATTAGCCATGCTTCACTCCTCTATGGATATCGATGAATTTTGTCCAAGTCCGGATCAGGCCACAGTTGATAGGACATGGCAAGTGGGATCATAAAAGTCCGCATTTCAAATTTCAGGCCAATCCGAGGTCGTATGCTCAAGTTATGATGGATCCAAGTTAAGAGAGATGGACATTGCTCAGTTCGAACCCATCGCCTTTCGTACGTTCGAACCCATCTAGTTCGAATCCATCATGTTCGAATCCATACGAAGAGGTGACGTTCGAATCCATCAGCTAACATTTTCCTTCGACTCCATCCAACTGAAACCACTCCATGTCCCTGCTTCGACTCCATCGGCCTCGACACCATCACAGTGACTCACCTTCGACTCCATCAAGCAAGCCCCCAGGTAACCTTGCTTCGAATCCGTCTTCACACGACCACAAACCCATCATACGGCTTCATGCTGCCTTCGAATCGAACATGTTAGAGACGACTTTGAATCGATCCGAAGTGGTGCAGTTGGATCGATTCAAATGAATACCATTACATCGATTCGAAGGCAACCTTCGAATCCAACACTCGAACCACTTGGTCAACACGGCAAAGAACTCGGAGTCGATCCAATCAACTCGGCGAAAAATATGGATCGACTCGAAGAAGGCGCGCCACGTCAACCCACTTGCACGCCCTGAGATCGATTCGAAGTGCTCGATTCGAATTGATCGATTCGAAGACGACAGCCAACCGAGAATCATCATTTCGAACCGATCATATCTCCTTAACCACTGATCCAAATGCAACGAAATTTTCACAGTAGCTTCCATACAAGGTAAAGATTGTTCCTGCCAAGTTTCAGCTCGATCGGACCATTTCTTGATGGGTTCGAAATCACTTCGAATCGATGTCAGATCGAGACGAAACTTGGTGGGGTCGGTCGCGTGGGCCCACTCACGTGCCAGAAGAAGTCTCCCGAAGTTTGAGCGAGATCTGGGCCTCCAACGCCTATAAATAGCACCCTGAAGCCTTCATAAAAAGGGATCTTCCGAGAACTTCTGCCATTGAACACCAAGACTCTGCCGGATTCAAATCTATTCATCAGAATCACTGCTGTATTCAGATTTCAAAGCTATTATCAACTGTAATCCGTTGTAATCGATTTAATCAAGCAAAGCAATAAAGAGAAAACCTTCAAAGTGGACGTAGGCACGAACGCCGAACCACTATAAATCCTGTGTTTGTGATTGTTGTTTGTGAATTACTGTGATTTGTTACTTAGAGATGAATTCTATATTGATTGTTGCTGAGTTCTGTGTTGATTATTATCGAGTTGAGTACGTAAACGGGTGCTTTCGTGATATTGGGTGTTTGTGACCAATTTTGGCTCAAACATTTTGGTGCTTTCACTGAGAACTGATTCAGGAGAGTTTGAATTTGGAGACTTAGGAATTTAGATCTAAGAACCATGACGAGACAAACGAGTAAGAAACAAAGGCCAGAGAGAAGTGAACATCAAGGAAGTCAAGAGGCTTCCTCAGGAGCGAATCAAGCATCGATCTTCATCACTAGGGACGAGATGGAGACAATGATGAAGAAGCAAGAGGAGTTGATTCAAAGTTTATTTCAACAGATAGGACAGCTTGGAGCACAGAATAGAGGAGCCAGTGGAGTCCAGAACGAAGCAGGACCATCCGGCGTCGCACCCGGATTAGGGGGCACACCCATGGAAAACGTTGATCCAGTTTCGGAGAGAGAAAGAGGAGCATCTGCGCAACCCGGTAGTAGTAGAGGAGTGAACGCTCAGTCAAGGGGGCAAATCCCAGAGTTCCCTCGTGAGCTCGGGGGGCAGGTTGAAAGTAGTGAACGAGGATTACATCTTGGAGACAACGACAGGTTGGCAGAGATGGTTAGGCGAGCTTTGAGAGGCGTACTACATCTAGTAAGAAATGTTAATCCTCTTTTGTAAATATGTACATATTTTTCCCCGTTACATTCATTATATCTTGCATTGACTATGAGGACTCAGTCAAAATTAAGTGTGGGGGGAGTCTTATCTTCATTTTTATTTTTTCATGTTTTTTTGCATTTTCTTTCCAACACTCACAATTTAAAAAAACAAAAGTAACAAAACAAAAAAAATCTCTCAAAACAAATTTTCTTTTTTACATTTTTATTTATTTTTGAAAAAACACTATAGGATAAGTATAGGATCTTAGTTATTGAATTGAAATTTTTGAAAATTTATTTGTCTCAACAAAAATAAAAATAAAGTTTGATTATACATAATGATGGTTTATCTAGTATATAGGAAGGTTTCATAAGTGATAATTATGAAGTATATCATTATATTTAGATGAGTGGTTGATTTAAAGTAAAGCCGATAACATTTTCAATCTTCTAAGTTAAGTGGTGCTAAGATGATTTAGAGTAACTCTGTCTCTTTAAGACAAAAAATAAAAATAAAGAAAACATAAAAAAGAATGGTTTTTTGAAAATAAGAAACACCTAGAGTCATGTGTTCACATGCAAGTGTGTACAATCGTCATGCTCTATACCCTTCTCAGGCAGTGCATGATCGGTATATCAAGCCTCAGTTTATCTGTGTTAGGTGTATGTAAATAATTGTCTAATAAAAATGACCACGTAGAGTCATGTGCTCATAGCAAGTGTGTATATTCACCACACTCTGTACTCTTCTCACGTAAGTCCGAAAGGCGGTATATGATCGGTATATATGGTTAGTTTATCTGAGTTAGGTGTGTAAATAATAATAATGTTAATACTTTTCAAAAATATAGAGAGCAAGCAATTGAAATCCAAGCACTATATTCACATAGTTGATTCGACTTGTTATTCAAAAGAAATAAAAATACAATTTGAAAAACTTTGATAATCAACTAAGGATCCATTTCATAGTAGTACTATGTTATCAACCGAAACAACTAGCCAAACTAGAGTCTAATTTTGATGTTAACTTAATTTTTATTGAATGTTTTGACGAGTAAAAGGTCTTAAATATCTTGATAATGACCAAAACTTATATTTAACTAACTCATGTCAGTTGTTCATTTGTAAATATTTTCAAAAACTTACATTCATATCTTTGTAAATAAATCTTGCATTTAGGAATTTTTCATGCTGCATTTGGATTTTGTGGGTAATATCCGTTGAAAACTCTCATGAGACAATACTCATCCTACTAGGGAAACATAGAGGCTTAATGGCTTGTTGCATAGGCTCAATGCAATCGTGCACCCTACGAAAGTAGATTTATCTTAGTTTTAGTTTGTTCGAGTATGAATAAAAAGATAAGTGTGGGGGTATTTGATATGCACGTAAAAGTGCATATTTTTACTTTCATATTTAATCTACTTTTATTTAATAAATGAGAATATTAGGGTATTTTACATGTTTAAAACAAAATTTAAATTGTTTTCAAATCATTATTTATTCATCTTCATATGGGGGCAAAATGGTCATTTTTGTGTATGATTTAATTTGAGAAAATTTACTTGGACATTTTAATGTTTTTTTTGTTGAATATGCTAGTATATGATTTATGTTTTATGATAATAAACATATATATATTCAAGTAAATGTATTTGTTATTGTGCTATTTTATTTTTCACATAATTAAATAAATATTTATTGAATAAAATAAATAACACAGAATTTAAGTTCAAAAATATATTTTATTCAAACGAATGTTTTACTATAATTTTGAATAGTACAAAAGTTGAGCTCTCACTATATAAACAAAATTTCAATTACAATACAATTTCGATTACATCACAATTGTCACTTGTTTTTGCACCTCACTACATATTACTCATTCACTCATATTTGTTCTTCAACTGTACTCCAATTTGTATCCAGCATCTAAGTCCTGTGCAAAATAAATACTGATGCAGTAAAATTGAAAAAGAAATATTTTTCGTAGTATAAAATAAAATGTGTTTTTGAAAAAATTATTTGCCTCAGTTATTTAGGTCGTTAGTCATCATTTATATTCATCATACACGAACAACTTGTGTCATGCAACAATGTATCATTGTACATGCCACAAAGCCGTGCACACTGATGTACACATGAAAAAATTGCAAGGATAAGTGAGCACAAGGTCAAACCCGAGCCGAGGCTGGATTCAACTCAGGTGCACGCAATACAACATACAACACCTCAAATATACAAATGAAAGCAAACAAGTATGGCTCAAACAATACAAAATTGAGGTGGCTACAGTAACAAGCACACATATCCAGGCTCGCAAATAAGCACAACAACAAGCCTCGACATGTTAAGTGGATGCTAAGCAGCAATGAAAAATAGAACTAGTGCACATGTACATATAAGAGTAAAAGCTGTAGTTTAACTCGAGGAAACATATACATGAATTCGATTCGAATATGAAATCAAAATGTGCACAAGTAATGCAATGGTCGATTTCACAAAGACAAATAACAAGTGTAACCAGATGAAAAATAAAAAAAGAAGCTTCACATATGTGCAAACATATTGTTGAAATAGAGAATAGAGGCACACTAGAATATGCAATGCAACGAAGTGGACAGTGCAATCAACCGAAGTGCAGACAAATTCCAAAATCAAGATGAAGTTCAAGTGAAGGCCAGAGAATACAAGACTACAGTGAAACGAATCAGATTGCATATATACAAGACTCAAGTCTAAAACCATGTACCAAAGTACAGTGAACTAATGAAGAAACACCAATGATGAAGGCATATACAAATGCACCGAACCACATAGCAAGACAATATGTATATATGCAGTGACAACCAGACATGCACATGAAACCAGATTACAAGAAATAATCCAGTCTACAAATGTACAAAGACAGAACTAAGTACACTTGTACTGCACATGATACATGACACGAGAACATGACTATGTCGACATGCAATATCAACCAGACAAGATCAACACACCAGTTCCACGTGTGACAACAGAATCAATGCATACTAGGGCAGTGAACAAAACTAAAGATGCAACAGTTCAATATGAATAGACTCGAAGCACATAATGCAGTTTTCATGAAGCCGTGAGTCAAACTTTTTCAAAAGGAGGTATATATAGTAAATTGAACAAGTCGAACTCAAGTTCTCATCTCAAAATATTATCGCAAATACAAAGTGGCCAATGTCAGACCAGAAAAGAACAGAACAAGATTCAAAGCCAGATGATAAGATGTATGAATGAAAAATCAAAAAACCAAACCAGCCATGGTAATCAAGCAAGAAATATCAGAAAAATATTCGAAATTGAACCAGTCAGGATTAATCACAAGCAACCAACAAAATCGAATGGTAGAGAAAAAAGTAACAGATGAATTCAAAAGATATATTCGAACGATAAATTAGGAAATTAAACCCTATAAATACCATTAACATCATCGGCATTCAAAAGCATTCGAGTTCAAGCAAATTGTAGAACAATAAAACTTGAAACTCGAATCAAAGTCGAGCACAATCAAAAATTAAAAAGGAGGCAAAACTCACATACCAATTTCAATATTCGAGCTCCATATAATTGTAGCCACAAGCATTTATCATTGATAAAAGAAGATGCAAGGCAGAAGCAAAAGCATCAAAGAACTCGAGCTTTCAATTTACAAGCGGCATTGTCAATTTTCCAAAGCCCTAAATTACTTTAAAAGAGGAACGTATGTTCTCGAGCAAAGGAAAGAGGCAGCCGTTTTTCACTGAGCAAAATGGGCCGAAGACATAAATAAAAAGAAAAGGAGACACAACCTTTATCACTATTTAATTTTGGGCCGGTTTTGATAAATAGTATAGGGCTTTTATTTTTAAATTAGGATTTTGTGTTTTAGTTTGTTTTTTTATTTGTAATTTACTTTCAAACTTTTATAAAGTTCCAGCCTGTGACTAGGGGACGAACTACGATGGTGTAGCTTGAGAATTCACAAATCAATAGCTGATTGTGGTAGGGTTTTAAGCGTAGAGTTAAATTAGTTGATAGAGGGTGTCGCAAGTTTACGTTTGTAAGCGTCTGACTACTAAATTTCTAGTAGAAACCGTGGGTATAGCACGTAGGCGGGGTTTTTTCGAAGTTGGATAAATCTGTGTTGTTCTATATCTGCTTTTATTATTCTGCTATTATATGTGCTGCCAATATTTTATATATTTCTGCATTAATTTTTATAATTAGTAGTATCACCCTATTCACCCCCTTTAGGGTGAAATCGATCCTACAAGTGGTATCGGAGCTAGGAACAAAACAAATTTGTTTTATAAAATTTGATTTTCAAAAAACCAACTTTTTTTTAAAAAATTTAAAAATTTAAATGGTTTCTTTTAATAATGTTTTTGCTAAGGGTCAGTCCATAATTAGACCACCAATGTTCAATGGTGAATATACTTACTAGAAAAATAGAATGAAACATTTTCTAAAAACCATTGATGCTTGGAATATTGTTGAGACAGGTTATAGAGCACCAACTATAGTGGTAGATAATCAAGAAATTGATAAGCCAATAGATCAATGGATAGATCTAGAAAATAAACTACAGAATGCTAATGGTAAAGCGTTGAATTCTATTACATGTTCATTAAATCAAATTCAATTTAATCGTTTCTTACATTGTCTAACTGCATAGGAAATATGACACACACTAGAAGTGACTCACGAAGGAACATCTTAAGTCAAGGAATCTTACCTTGTCATGCTTAGCACTGATTACGAGAACATCACAATGGCCAAGGATGAAAATGTCAAAGAGATGTACGGACGACTTTCTAATCTCGTATATAAATCAAAAGCTCTCGAAAAATCATACACAGAGTTGGAAATAGTCCAAAAAATCATTAGAGATCTTCCATGAAATTTTGAAGAAAAAGAGACTTCCATTCAAGAATCAAAGGATCTGAAACAAATTAAAGTCCAAGAACTCATCGGAAATCTCACGACTTATGAGCTAGAAATCAAATTTAAGGAAGGACATGAAGGAGGTGATACACGAAAGAAATCAATAGCTCTGAAAGGAACTACTCAAAGTGAAAATGGTGATGATGATGCAATAGAACTGGCGCTGATAATAAAGAAATTCATAAGGTGGAACCACAAATAACGAAATCCAGCTCTAAATAAACAGCCCAATTTTCCCCAGAATCAACTCGACCAAGAAAAGAAATTGAAAAGAGGAAGTTTTGCAACCAAGTGGAATAAAAGTGATGATGATAATAAAAGCACTAGCAATGAGAGTGAAAAAGCAGATCTATGTCTTCGAGGTGATATAACTGATAGTGATGACGACGAGCCACTCATTCAGAATTACTTTCATATTTTCACAAAGTAAATGGCTGTTTTGAACGAATTAGGGAGAAGTACACAAAAATTGAATCACAAAAATATAGTTTGATAGAATTGAATAAACTACTTGACCAATTAGTCAAAAACTATCGAAATAAAAGCCCAAGGTGTGACAAGTGTCAATCATTCGAAGAAGGAATTTAAAAATCAGAAATTAAAATTAAGTCACTTGAAAATGAAATGCTGATTTTGAAAGAAAGTGAAGATACTAGGAGAGAAAATTCTATTAAAAAGTGAATACAATTATTGAATGAAAATGAACTCCCAAAACACAAGTCCAACAATTGTCTACAACTTTAGGAAAATTTTCCAAAGTAGAAAGATCACTAAACATGCTATTAAGGAAACAAACCGTTAATACTATTAGACAAGGACTTGGGTATAATCAATCTGAATGTGTTAGAAGTTAAATTAATCAAGTCAATTCCAAGTGCACGATTTGTGGAAAAACTGGGCACAATCACAATATTTGCTGGTATAGGCCCAAACACGTGAAATCCATACCAATTTGGGTTCCAAAAGGCATGAATATAAAATCCATTAAAGTCAAACAAATCTGGATGCCAAAAGGAACAAATATAAATAGTCTAGGATCTACGCAAACATATTTTTCAAAACCTTTTGACACTAACAATCATGGACCTATAAAAACAAATAGGTCACAAAAATCATTTCTCGTGTAGATGTGGTGGAAGGATAAGGAACAACAATAGTTTTACCTGGATTCTGGCTATTCCAAGCACACGACGGGCCTCAAATCAAAGTTCCGTAGCATAGTACAAAGGTGGCGGAATCACAATGGGCAACAACGAAAAATAATCGGTAAAGGTAAAATAGGTAATGGTACATTTATCTTGAATAATATATTAAATGTGAAAATCTGCACCATAATCTGAATTAAATCAGCCAGTTATGTTATAAAGAAATGAATGTTGATCTTGATTCTGATTTATCGAAAAATATTGACCAATCATCTTTTCATCCTTGAACTACCTCATATAGATTCATTTGGACAAACTACATCGCAAGTTTAGATGATAAGGAATGTAGTTTTGTATTGATTGACGATACATGTGGATATATTTGTTTATCTTATTGCTTCTAGATCTGACACTATGTTTACTGTTTTGTTTATTGGCACGGTTTCGATTCAAAATCCAAAAGAATTTCATTTAAAAGCAGTAAAATGGATTTTAAAAAAATTGTTGCAACTTCACGATCTGGTCTATCATATCCAACTAATGATAATCTTGAGTCTGAGAGAAATTCAGATGCAGATTACACTGGTAATCTAGTTGATAGAAAAATTACTAGTGGAACGTGCTGCATTTTTAGAGAAAATATCTGCATATTTTTTATTTCAAATAATTTTCAATTAGTAGACATTTTCTTTTTATAAAACCCCTTCTAGAAAATAGTTTTTTCGTTGACCTTGTTTCAGATTAGTCATTTTAGAAAATTTGATTTGGATTTGATCTTAAATGACTACATTAACTATTCTGACACCCTGCCGATTATCAAAAAGATAAATAGTGATTGAAAAAGAGATGAGTATTGATATTAATCATATATTATGACTTGAGACGGTATATTTAGTAAATTTCATTAAAAATTTAAAAAGATTTATAATAACTTTTATTGGGTAAACATTCAATGACCATCTCTATTTCTATCATATTTCTAACGATTATCACTCATCAAAATCCAGTATAGTATGTCAATATGTGGTATTTTAAATGGGAAATTATTCGTTTACATTTTATTTTATTTTTAGCGATAAAAACATTCAAAGTATTCGCTCTCATTTAAAAGTCCTCACGGTTATGCTTATATGGAACATATATTAAGATTGATTAATTAATAGGCAAGTTGATTCTAATCCCATTTAAAAGTCCTCACGGTTATGCATGGTTAGAAGATGCTTGAAATTCATTTTTATAAAAAAATTGGGAATACTACCAATCTCATTTAAAAGTCGTAACGGTTATGCATGGTTAGTAGATATTCAAATTCCTTATATATAAATATACCATAAATAGACACAACTATATGGTTTTGTATACCGACATCATCCCTATCACTCTAAAGTGGAATATGCGTCTAACATGGTATTTATGATCTTTGTTTGATTTTTTATTGAAATTTAATATTTATACTCGATTGGGTATTATTGTTGTATTAATGTCTATCACTTTATCTTTATTTTTCTAACACTGTTACTCTTTTACTGAAGGGGGAGAGAAAACTGAAGGGGGAGAGAAAACTTAATATTTTTATTGTTGTATTATTTTTCTAATATCCCTATCACTCTAAAAGGGGGAGAGAAAACTTAAGGTTTTGGCAAATATAAGTCAAAATTCTCATTTAGGTTCGTTTGCATATATTTATTTATTTTCATGCATATATGAAGGGGTAGCTTTATTGTAGAGAGGAAGCATTCAAAAAGGGGGAGCAAATAGAGTTCATCAATGACCAAATACATTTAATAAATTCAAAATCTTAAATATACGTTTGTTACCATCAAAAGGAGGAGATAGTTGAATATGCCAGTATATGATTTTTGTTTGATGATAATAAAAACACACACACACACACATATATATATATATATATATATTCAATTAAACGTATTTGTTATTGTACTATTTTATTTTCACATAATTAAATAAATATTTGCTAAACAAAATAAATGACATCAAACAGATATTTTATTTAAACAAATTTTTTATTACATTTTTGAATAGTACAAAAGTTGAACCTCACTATATATACAAAATTTCAATTACAATACAATTTCAATTACATTACAATTGTCACTTACATTTGCACCTCACTACATATCACTCATTCACTCATATTTGTTCTTCAATTATATCCCAGTTTGTATCCATCATTCAAGTTATTTGCAAAATAAACACTGACACAGTAAAATCGAAAAAGAAATTTTTCCGCAGCATAAAATAATATGTTTTTGAAAATATTATTTGCCTCAGTTATTTGGGTTGTTCATCATCATTTATTTTGAATTCATCATACATGAACAACTTGTGACATGCACAGTGTATCATTGCACATGCCACAAGGCCGTGCACACCGATGTACACATGATAAAATTGCAGGGACATGTAAGCACAAGGTCAAACCCGAGCCAAAGTTGGATTCAACTCAGGTGCACACAATACAACATACAACATCTCAAAGATACAAATGAGAGCAAACAAATATGGCATGAACAATAAAAAACTGAGATGGCTACAGTAACAAGCGCACATGCCAGGCTTACAAATAAACATAACAACAAGCTTTGACATGTTAAGTGGATGCTAAGCATCAATGACAAATAGAACCAGTGCACATGTACATACAAGAGTAAAAGCTGTAGTTTAACACGAGGCAACATACACATGAATCAGATTCGAATATGAAATCAAAATGTGCATAAGTAATGCAATGGTCAGTTTCACAAAGACTAACAGCAAGTGCAACCAGATCATAAACAAAACAAGCAGCTTTACACATGTGTAAACATAGTGTTGAAATAGAGACCAGAGGCACACTAGAATATGCAATGCAACAAAGTGGATAGTGCAATCAACCGAAGTGCAGACAAATTCCGAAATCAAGATTGAAGTTCAAGTGAAGACCAGAGAATACAAGACTATGGTGAAATGAATCAGATTGCATATATACAAGACTTAAGTCTAAAACCACGTTCCAAAATACAGTGAACTAATGAAGCAACACCAATGATGAAGGCATATACAAGTGCATCGAACCACATAGCAAGAGAACATGTATATATGCAGTGACAACCAGACATGCATATGAAACCAGGTTACAACAAATAGTCCAGACTGCAAATGTACAAAGGCAGAACTAAGTACACATGAACTACACATGATACATGACTCAAGAACGAGACCATGTCAACATGCAATATCAACCAGAAAAAATCAACACACTAGTTCCACATGTGACAACAGAATCAATGCATACTAAGCGGTGAATAAAACAAAAGATGCAACAGTTCAACATGAATAGACTTAAAGCACACAATGCAGTTTTCATGAAGCCATGAGTCAAACATTTTCAAAAGGAGGTATATACAGTAAATTGAACAAGTCGAAGTCAAGTTCTCATCTTAAAATATTATCACAAATTCAAAGTGGCCAAAGTCAACCCAGAAAAGAATGAAACCAAATCCAAAGCCAGATGATAACACGTATAAATGAAAAATCAGAAAACCAAACAAGCTGTGGTAATCAAGCAAGGAATATCAAAAAATATTCGAAATTGAACCAGCCAGGATTAATCACAAGCAACCAATCAAAATCGAATGGCAGAGCAAAAAGTAACAGATGAATTCAAAAGAAATATTCAAATGATAAGTTAGGGAAATAAACCCTATAAATACCATTAACATCATCGACATTCAAAAGCATTTAAGTTCAAGCAAATAGCAGAATAATAAATCACGATACTCGAATCAAAGTCGAGCACAATCAAAAATTAATAGGGGCAAAACTCACATACCAATTTCATACATTCGAGCTCGATATAATTGCAGTCGCAAGCATTTACCACTGATAGAAGAAGCAGCAAGGCAGAAACGAAAGCATCAAAGAACTCGTGCTCTCAACTTACAAACGACACCGTCTATTTTCCAAAGCCCTAATTTATTTTGAAAAAGGAACCTACGTTCTCGAGCAAAGGAAAGAGGCAGCCATTTTTCACAGAGAAAAATAGACCGAAGACATAAGTAAAAAGAAATGGGGACGTAACCTTTATCACCATTTTATTTTGGGTCGATTTGATAAATAGTATAGGGCTTTTATTTTTAAATCAGGTTTTATGTTTTAAATTTTTATTTGTAATTTTCTTTCAAACATTTATAAAGTTATAGTCGTGTGTAACGACCCGTAAATTTCTACAATTTAATTTGTTTATTTAATAGGATTTTTGTAATTTATTTTAGTAGAAACAATAAAGGGGATAAATAAATGTTAAAATGAAGGCTAAAATAAATTATGTAAATGGTGACTTTAAAACCTATTTATAGAAATTTGAATAAAATCCAAATGAATTAAGTAGAAAAAGGATTCTTACCTGGATATAAAATTTAATATGAGAAATTTATGAAAATATTAAATTGATTTAATGCAACAAAAGAGTGTAAACGGTAATTGGAATAAACTAAGGAATCATGTAAATGCAAGTTAATAATTTATGACTTGAATGAAATTCCAATTCAATAAAATCATTTAAATGTTATGATTTGATTTTAAATGGAAATTGAGAAAACAAATGTAAGGATTTGATTAATATATATGTTATTTATTCAGGGTATTGAATAAAATTGGGAATCCAATGGTAATAATGTTGGTATTAGCTAATGAATTAAATTTCAATGCAATACCCATAAATGAATGGAATGAAATGAATGTATGTAAATGTATACTAGGTTATTTATCAAATAAAAGGAAAGAAAAGTAAATATCGAATTGATTGATGAATACATATGCATTGAATAGTAATTGAATGTAAAGTTAATGGTAATTGTATAAAATCAATATAAGATAATGAATTGCAATAATTGTGGGTTGATAATAAGGTGTGAATGGGAAAGTGATTGTATGGTAAATGAATGGAATTCAAATTTATTGGAAAAAAAGTAAATGGGTACTTAGTAATAAATTTAAACGGACTTAAAAATCGAATTTATTTAATTAATAGATATAACGGATAAGGATATACTTATAAATGTGGGATTGAGAGTTTTACCACAACTATTATGAGTTATATACTTAGTTCGTTCAATTAAATCAGAAACCATTGCAATAAATATAAATTTAATGTTATGCAATTGAGATAAACAATTGGAAAATGTTAAAGTATCTAGATATATATATATATATATACATTAAAATAAATGGTACCCAGGATGGTAATATGATAAATAGTGAATTTAAGAATGGAAATCGGGATTTATTTATTTTTATGGAAACTTAAAGTCTAATAATTGAATCTTATTGCAATTAAATGGGATTGAATATAGTTAAATAATTCGTTATTTGAAATAAAGATAATGTGAGAAATTTGTGTGATAATTTGGAATCAAATATTTAATCATCTGTTTGATAGGAATGAATGGAATACTTATTTATTTATTTAACTAAACAAAATTTTAGGATATTATTTATAATTTGGGAATTTAATGAAATTAAGGATTTATATTGAAATTTAAAAGTTTACCTTCTTTAATTTGACATCTAAACTTGTTGGAATTTTGTAAATGATTAAGAATTTTTAAAGGTGATAAAATGGGTCAATTTTAGAATCTAAATATAAAATTGGATTTTATTTATTTATTTTGAATTTATTTAATTAATATAAAAATAGCCATTTTTGTCACGGACTCGGATTTCGACGAAACCAGTTTCATCGGAGCCGTAACAGTGAATTATTGTAGTGTTTCAAGTTTCGTAGCGATTGGACTTGTCGTTTGATCGTACGAACGTGAAACGCCTTGAAATCGATTTAATTGAAATCAATTTGAAATCGATTTGAAAATACTGATTTCAGCGTAACTTCTTCATACGATCGAATTTGGACGTCAAAACTTTTTCCATTGCGTTCAAAATATTTTAAAATACCTATTTTGATATATGGGTTTATCCAATTTCGTTCCGGGGTCAGAACGGGCTTTTTGGGCCACGTTAGCGTTAGCACGTTTGTTTATCCGATCCATCTATTCAAATTTCTAACCTACTTATATAAACCCAATTATAAACCCTAGCCTTCATCTATTCCCATTTGTTTGTACATTCATTTCCTCAGCTCCTCCTCTTCTCAATGGCTGCAAACCCTAGGTCTAAATTCAAATTTCAAAAATCAATCAAAAGTCAAAAATTCGAAGTCCTCAGAAAAATATATGTTGAAGCAGTCGACGAGCAAAATTCGATAGTGTAATTCGTTTTTCGTTATGAGTCATCATTTGTCCTGGAAATTGCATTTGATTTTCGGCCGTTCATTTTGTCACAATCGACTGCAACCGATCGTCGATTTCTTGGTGCTGGGTTGTGGAGATTTACAAGGGGATTTCATCCAAGTTGTTTGTGGGGGAGATTAACGGCTAGATCATCAGGGGAATTCGTTTAGGGTTTTGTAACATGGGCCGGCGGCTGTCGTTGGGGTGGATGGTGGACCACCGCGAGGCCATGGTGGAGTTCGACTCGGAGAGAGGAGTGCAGGGCAGGTCTTCGATCGGGGTATAGGTGGACGTGGCGGTCGTAAGGCGAGGTCAAAGTACGGTCAACGAGTGAGAGTTGGGTTTCAGTGGCTCGGGTTCCTTCGCGTAATGGAGAAGATGACTGTAGCTTGCAAATAAGGTGTAACGACCCTAGATTTTTATTTAATTTAAATTAATAATTAAATGAAATTTTGAATAAAAATTTATAAAATTAATTATAAATAGTGATGTGAGTTTCCCCGAGTTCAAATATATTCTATATAAATCATTTAAATTTTTGAATATTGTATATATATGTATATATGTGAATATATATATATATGTATATTTGAGTATATATGAGTCAATTTGAAATTATAAAATCTTGTGTGTGTATATATATATATATTTTGATTTGAATTTAAATCTTAGATGAATGGTTTAATAAATATTGGAGTTATAAAATAAATTAAGAAAAATATATATATATATATATATATATATAGTAACTCATAAATAAATTTTAACAACATGATTAAAATAGAAGTTATTCATACTATAAACGAAGTAAATACAAACAAATATAGAAGTTTAGTATGCAAAGAAAGAAACAAAATAGAGTATGTAGAGAAGTTAAATAAGCAAGGCAAGACCAGAAGAAAAATAAATAAGAAGCAAATATAACTAAAACAAAAGTATGCATACAAACAAATACAAATATAAGTACATGTACAAAACAAAGAGGCTGTAGACAAAGTATAGAAACAGCAAGTACAAAGTATCATCCCTAAGCACATACAATATCCTAGCACACCATACCACATCATCTCACCCACGATTTGTTGTTCAAATATATCACCTGTAGACTTGTTTTTATATCAACTTCATATGCATCATCTTCTTATACTCAGTCTCATTCATTTGAACTGAAAAGAAAAGAAAAAAAAAACTGAAATGAGAAACAACTTGAACAAAACAAAGATTTAAAGGAAGAAGAAAAACAACTGCAGTTTTCAAATGGGAATGCTCTGCTTTGTCATCTTCTCAAAACATGTGAGCAAATATTTCTACCCAGAAATTTCCTTTGTGTGTTAGTGCCCGTGAGTAAATATAATCTCAAAATTTATATATTATGGGAATGATTATGTTAATATGGTGTTAGTTATCTTCTTAAACTCTGTACATATGAAATAGTTGACAATACAGAGACAGTTTTTCTCTGCTTACAGTTCAGAATGGACTAACTCTGGAAACAAATTCGATTTCCTCTATTCTAATCATTTTCATGCTTCGATGTCTTAAGTAAAGATGTATATTTGAGTACGATCTACGATCTAAAAATAATTACATGAGGTATAGATACCTACCGATGGGAAAATAAATGTTTTACAGAAGGTACTTAAAAAAATTTGGAATTTTCGAATGAAACAAAATCTTGATTCAAATATATAGCTTGAATCCTTGCTTAATGTCATGAATTTTAAGATGTTCCTGATGATTTTTAGTGGGCTATTGTGATAGTAGTTTGAAGATGAACAAAAAGGGGTTTTTAGCCAAATTCAGGCGGTCTGAGGGGATGGGGATGGTCGGGCTGTACGAAGAGGTGGACGAGCCTGCTGGGGTGGTGGGAAAAATAGGTAGAGGTGGCCATGACTTTGGTGGCAGCGGTGGAGATCGTTTTTATTTTGAAAACCTAGTTTTTATGGCGCGTGAACATGGGGTCGCCGCGCCTCCTCTCGTGCATCGAGCTGCACGAAATTCTGGGAGGAGTTAGGCGAGAGTGTGTCAGGGACGTGGCCGGAGGCATTAAACTCCTGATGATCAACGTTGGGGTCGCGAGTTGATTTTGTGATCAGAGGGTTGGGTTCGAAAGCTCATGCCTTGTTCGATTTTTTATCGATGCTACGATCGAGTTGCGGTTGAGTTGAGTTTGCTATCGAGGGCGATTATGACTTGCTGGAGGCTTCGTCGTTCGCCAGAGGGGCATCGCCGCCGTGTGCACGTGCACCCACGTAGGCGTGTATCAGTTGCAGTGCAAATGTTGTGGGGAAGAAGTAAAGCTTGGGATGTTTGGTTAACTTTTAAAAAAATGTAAAACTGACAGGAAAAAAAAAGACTAAGAAGAAAGAAGGTTGCGAGGAAAACATGGGGGGAGCCTCGGGGTTGTCGTTTTCAACTGCAGTAGTATATATTTTTTTTTTTTTAAAAGCCAAGTGAAAATTTTCCATCAAGGTTGAATAATGTAAAGTTAATAAGTGTTTAATAGTTTTAAATCAAAAACTGAATACAGGTTTTAATTACTTTAGTTAATACTTTAACAATGTTTTTAACATCTAATTATCATTTTTAATTAAGTAATTAAGTTAAGTATTTGTAGTTAATATTAAATTGATTTTTCAAAGTTTAAAGAAGATTTCTTTGAAAATGTTAATTAGTGAATAATTAATAGTTAATTAATTAAGGAATTTAATTGAGAATTAATAATTGATTAACTAAGCAGTTAATGGTAAATAAATGGATAATTAAAGTTATTAATTTATAATTAAAGTTATTAATTAATGATTAAAGAATAGTTAATCAAGGTTAAATAAATTAATTATGAAGTAATTAATTAAATAGAGTGAATCAAGGAATTAAGTAATTAAGACTTAATAATAAATATGAATTAATTACAATAAGAATTAAAAATAATTACTTTTGGATTGTGTATGTAGGATATTTGATTTGTTGTAAAATAAATTGACATTTCTGTTTATAATTGTGATGCTATGAGATGTGACTTACTCTGTGCTGGATTTTGATTGGTAATTTTATTCCGTATTGATGAGAAAACCCATTGGTCCGTAAAACGGCACTTGAATTTCGATGCGACAGGGATTCGGATTCCAGTTGGCTATCCGAAACCCACATCGAATTAAAATGATGAATCTTTGTGATTGATAAATTTATTTTATCTGTGAAACAGTGAATGAACATGAGCGTTATGGATTATACCGCTTATCAAAATTGATATCTCTGTAATAATTGATGTTGTGCACTATTGTGTAAAACCCCTGGACCACACCATACACACACAAATATGGATTTCACGAGGAAATCGATTAAGTCGCAGATTTTTGAAATAGTTAAATTTGAATTTTTAAATTCAAATGTTTTGGAAATGGAATCGGAATAAATGTGAAAAGCTTTTGAAATGGAATTTCAAAGATGAAAATTTATTTTGAATAACTGGATTAAGTGTTGGAATTTAAATAAGTTGATTTAAATTTAAATTCAATACTTGAAATTGAATTCTGTAATTTGAAATTAGGGATTAATGATATTATACTAGTCATTATGAGTTAAACCATTTTAAAGGTATTATTTTTGGGAATTTGAATTTAACCCAAGGATTTCAACTCGTATAAAAGAATTAGATTTTCTGAGATGAAACTGTTTGTTTTCAAAAGATAAAAGCTTTCAGATAAGAAATGGAATTCCTATTTAATTAGGGGAATTTCAAGATTTAATAGAGAAATGATTTTTCTAAGTTATGAATGAATTCTTTTTTTTGAATACTATGAATTAAATCTGTTTATTTTTAACAGATTTAAATTGATGATTTGTTTAAATCAAATAGAAATGAAATTGTTTTGAAAGCTATAAGTTAAATCTTTGATTTAAAGATTTAACGAGTTAATCAAATTGAAATGAAAATTGATTTGGAAAATCTGTGAATAAATCTTTTGTTTAAAAGATTAAAATGTGAAAATTGTTTAAACCGTTAAAGATTGTGAAAATGAATCTTTTTGTTTAAAGATTGAAAATGGTAATTTGTTAAGCCATTTGAAGAAAAGTTTTGAATTATTAAGTTGTGACTTAATTGAAATCCCATTATCCATTTGTTTTTGAACTATTTCGCTCACTATTCGGTTTAGCCGGGAAAGGACCTTTGTGTCATATATCCCATTCCGAATATGTGATATGTCGTTATGGATAGCATTTGAAGACCGGTGTTGAAGACCGGGTATTTGCGAGAGTGATAGGATGACCTATCGATTGTCTCTGCACTGGGTAGCTCCTGGTATAGAGATTCCCTAAGTGATGGGAAAATCCGATCGGGATTGTGAATATCCGGGTTGCAAGGACTTCATTGTAAGTGCCTTCGGTTCTGTTCGAACCCAGAACAGACTTGTATGGATAGTATGTCTGACATTACAAATTGAGATATAAAGCCGATTTCTTTCAAATATATTTCTGTTGGTGGCGAAGAATTTATTCTTTTAGCTTAACACCCTTCTCTGAGACGTACGAGCTCAGAGGTTATATAGTTGAAGGTTATCAGCGATATGTTCCCAATTTGGTAATGTGACATACTGAGTGTTGCTGTGAAATGATCATTGTGTTGATTATTTGTGATAGGATCATTTATTTGATCGTCTATCTTTGTGATCATTTCTATGATCATTTGTTGACCCAAAGCACGGCTTTTGTATAAAGTGTGTTTTTGTGGACGTGACTTCGTCGAGCCTCACACCCCGGAAATGGTCAAAACAGGAAAGATGCGGCAAGGTTATGAGGGGTAGCTCCCTTTAGGGTATGTACATTTCCTTCTGGATAGAGGTGGTATCATGGTATGGAGCCCAGATATTTAACCTATGTGGTTACTGCGAATTTATTACTTTGTGGTTGTTGGTTATGGGGATCCCGTGAGAAAGGTCGTTTACGATCGGGGAATGGCGTGCTCGTGTCAGTAGTTACCCAGTTAGGGGTAACCCGGCCTTGTGTTGGCAGAGTTCCGGTTTGGTTCTCGGGGATGTCTTTCCAGAGGCATTCTCATGTGGCAATGGGAAGTTCCTTGGCCTGACCATTTGTTGGAAATCCAAAGAAACAATACGAAACTTGTACGGTTTTAGTTGTAGAACCTGCTTCCTCAGGAAGTAGCTATAGTAGGCATAATATAATGGTACCTATGCTGGCTAAGATTTATATTCTACTTTCGAAATGAATTTTCTACACTATGCACTAGTAATAATATCAAATGTTCTTTTTAAATGCGTATCAAGCATGTTTGACTATCATAAGGAGAAATCTTCTCCAAGTCTGCGTTTGCATTGTGTGTGTGGCAGGAGGTCTTATGGTAGTCTCATCTTTTAAAAGCATTGCGAATTGAATTTAGAAATATTTCTTTGAATGTTTTAAAAGATAAACTGTTTTTGTTGCTCACACCAGTCCCACGACTGATCCGGAGTTTATCGTTTCTTTCCTAAACTCTGGGTGCGCATTATTTCCTACACGAGCAGTCTAGAGTTGGGTTTTACAGATAGTTAGATATAGTGGATTATCTGGAGTTAGTTCAGTCTTTGGATCGCACCAGTCTTGCTGAGCTTGGTGATATGTTATTGGGGGTTCGAGCTATTGCTGGATTGATTCTTGGAGATGGAGTTCAGATTCGGAGTTCTCTTTTGAAGACTACCTTAAAGTTATATTATTCCGCTGTTAGATGTCATCTATTTTCTTTCGGCTGCTATTTTATTGTATCATATCTCTGATGTATATTGATATCTATTGGATCATCTGTTGTATCAGATATTGTATCAAAGCTGTATATCAATGTATTATTCTTTTATTCCGCTGTGTTAATTACTTAATGTTGTTATAAGCTCCGGCGAATCGGATGTGAACGGTCGAATCTATGGCATTCGAATACGATTTGAAGTATGGATGTCGATTTTCGAGCGGGCAAAATCCGAGTCGTTACATTTGGTATCAGAGCTAAGGTGAAACTTTAGCTCAGGAGTATAACACATTAAGTAACTCATTAGAGATAGGGTGAAGTAAATCCTAGAATGAGTAATCCTTAAGATATTTGTTTGAATGCCTCAGTAAATTCTCTTACTATCCACTGATAGTGAGTATGAGTGCAAGAAGAGAACGAGATAGAGGACAGGGAATGCGACTATAATTAGTCAAAACTCTGTAACAACAGTGGAAACATCTTTCTTATCAATCTCTTTTGATTCGTTTCCAGAAGATGTTTCGGTGTGGTGATGCTCTACGAATCGTTGTAGGAAATTCTTACTTCGTATCTTCATCGATTTCTTATCATTTCTTTGATTAAAACTTTAATGAATATGAATTTGAAAATTTGAAATTGGAGATTTTAAATAAATTGAAAATTTTAAATTGAATTAAATTGATTAATAGAATATGAAGAATGATTAGAATTGTATCGATAAAATGATTTAGTTTAAAACCAAAATTTGAAATTTTATTATAATTTCTGTATCTATTATTGATATTCTGATTTGGTGAGCCAATTGCAGAACTGATATCCAGTTTGATCTGAAAAGATATTTCTCTATCTTTCATCTATCTTTATTGTTTTCGTGCCTGCGAATTTCGAGGACGAAATTCTTTTAAGGGGGGAAGTTTGTAACGACCCTAGATTTTTATTTAATTTAAATTAATAATTAAATGAAATTTTGAATAAAAATTTATAAAATTAATTATAAATAGTGATGTGAGTTTCCCCGAGTTCAAATATATTCTATATAAATCATTTAAATTTTTGAATATTGTATATATATGTATATATGTGAATATATATATATATATATATGTATATTTGAGTATATATGAGTCAATTTGAAATTATAAAATCTTGTGTGTATATATATATATATTTTGATTTGAATTTAAATCTTAGATGAATGGTTTAATAAATATTGGACTTATAAAATAAATTAAGAAATATATATATATATATATATATATATATATATATATAGTAACTCATAAATAAATTTTAACAACATGATTAAAATAGAAGTTATTCATACTATAAACGAAGTAAATACAAACAAATATAGAAGTTTAGTATGCAAAGAAAGAAACAAAATAGAGTATGTAGAAAAGTTAAATAAGCAAGGCAAGACCAGAAGGAAAATAAATAAGAAGCAAATATAACTAAAACAAAAGTATGCATACAAACAAATACAAATATAAGTACATGTACAAAACAAAGAGGCTGTAGACAAAGTATAGAAACAGCAAGTACAAAGTATCATCCCTAAGCACATACAAAATCCTAGCACACCATACCACATCATCTCAGCCACGATTTGTTGTTCAAATATATCACCTGTAGACTTGTTTTTATATCAACTTCATATGCATCATCTTCTTATACTCAGTCTCATTCATTTGAACTGAAAAGAAAAGAAAAAAAAAATGAAATGAGAAACAACTTGAACAAAACAAAGATTTAAAGGAAGAAGAAAAACAACTGCAGTTTTCAAATGGGAATGCTCTGCTTTGTCATCTTCTCAAAACATGTGAGCAAATATTTCTACCCAGAAATTTCCTTTGTGTGTTAGTGCCTGTGAGTAAATATAATCTCAAAATTTATATATTATGGGAATGATTATGTTAATATGGTGTTAGTTATCTTCTTAAACTCTGTACATATGAAATAGTTGACAATACAGAGACAGTTTTTCTCTGCTTACAGTTCAGAATGGACTAACTCTGGAAACAAATTCGATTTCCTCTATTCTAATCATTTTCATGCTTCGATGTCTTAAGTAAAGATGTATATTTGAGTACGATCTACGATCTAAAAATAATTACATGAGGTATAGATACCTACCGATGGGAAAATAAATGTTTTACAGAAGGTACTTAAAAAATTTGGAATTTTCGAATGAAACAAAATCTTGATTCAAATATATAGCTTGAATCCTTGCTTAAAGTCATGAATTTTAAGATGTGCCTGATGATTTTTAGTGGGCTATTGTGATAGTAGTTTGAAGATGAACAAAAAGGGGTTTTTGGCCAAATTCAGGCGATCTGAGGGGATGGGGATGGTCGGGCTGTACGAAGAGGTGGACAAGCCTACTGGGGTGGTGGGAAAAATAGGTAGAGGTGGCCACGACTTTGGTGGCAGCGGTGGAGATCGTTTTTATTTTGAAAACCTAGTTTTTATGGCGCGTGAACATGGGGTCGCCGCGCCTCCTCTCGTGCATCGAGCTGCACGAAATTCTGGGAGGAGTTAGGCGAGAGTGTGTCAGGGACGTGGCCGAAAGCATTAAACTCCTGATGATCAACGTTGGGGTCGCGAGTTGATTTTGTGATCAGAGGGTTGGGTTCGAAAGCTCATGCCTTGTTCGATTTTTTATCGATGCTACGATCGAGTTGCGGTTGAGTTGAGTTTGCTATCGAGGGCGATTATGACTTGCTGGAGGCTTCGTCGTTCGCCAGAGGGGCGTCGCCGCCGTGTGCACGTGCACCCACGTAGGCGTGTATCAGTTGCAGTGCAAATGTTGTGGGGAAGAAGTAAAGCTTGGGATGTTTGGTTAACTTTTAAAAAAATGTAAAACTGACAGGAAAAAAAAAAGACTAAGAAGAAAGAAGGTTGCGAGGAAAACATGGGGGGAGCCTCGGGGTTGTCGTTTTCAACTGCAGTAGTATATATTTTTTTTTTTAAAAGCCAAGTGAAATTTTTCCATCAAGGTTGAATAATGTAAAGTTAATAAGTGTTTAATAGTTTTAAATCAAAAACTGAATCCAGGTTTTAATTACTTTAGTTAATACTTTAACAATGTTTTTAACATCTAATTATCATTTTTAATTAAGTAATTAAGTTAAGTATTTGTAGTTAATATTAAATTGATTTTTCAAAGTTTAAAGAAGATTTCTTTGAAAATGTTAATTAGTGAATAATTAATAGTTAATTAATTAAGGAATTTAATTGAGAATTAATAATTGATTAACTAAGCAGTTAATGGTAAATAAATGGATAATTAAAGTTATTAATTTATAATTAAAGTTATTAATTAATGATTAAAGAATAGTTAATCAAGGTTAAATAAATTAATTATGAAGTAATTAATTAAATAGAGTGAATCAAGGAATTAAGTAATTAAGACTTAATAATAAATATGAATTAATTACAATAAGAATTAAAAATAATTACTTTTGGATTGTGTATGTAGGATATTTGATTTGTTGTAAAATAAATTGACATTTCTGTTTATAATTGTGATGCTATGAGATGTGACTTACTCTGTGCTGGATTTTGATTGGTAATTTTATTCCGTATTGATGAGAAAACCCATTGGTCCGTAAAACGGCACTTGAATTTCGATGCGACAGGGATTCGGATTCCAGTTGGCTATCCGAAACCCACATCGAATTAAAATGATGAATCTTTGTGATTGATAAATTTATTTTATCTGTGAAACAGTGAATGAAGATGAGCGTTATGGATTATACCGCTTATCAATATTGATATCTCTGTAATAATTGATGTTGTGCACTATTGTGTAAAACCCCTGGACCACACCATACACACACAAATATGGATTTCACGAGGAAATCGATTAAGTCGCAGATTTTTGAAATAGTTAAATTTGAATTTTTAAATTCAAATGTTTTGGAAATGGAATCGGAATAAATGTGAAAAGCTTTTGAAATGGAATTTCAAAGATGAAAATTTATTTTGAATAACTAGATTAAGTGTTGGAATTTAAATAAGTTGATTTAAATTTAAATTCAATACTTGAAATTGAATTCTGTAATTTGAAATTAGGGATTAATGATATTATACTAGTCATTATGAGTTAAACCATTTTAAAGGTATTATTTTTGGGAATTTGAATTTAACCCAAGGATTTCAACTCGTATAAAAGAATTAGATTTTCTGAGATGAAACTGTTTGTTTTCAAAAGATAAAAGCTTTCAGATAAGAAATGGAATTCCTATTTAATTAGGGGAATTTCAAGATTTAATAGAGAAATGATTTTTCTAAGTTATGAATGAATTCTTTTTTTTGAATACTATGAATTAAATCTGTTTATTTTTTAACAGATTTAAATTGATGATTTGTTTAAATCAAATAGAAATGAAATTGTTTTGAAAGCTATAAGTTAAATCTTTGATTTAAAGATTTAACGAGTTAATCAAATTGAAATGAAAATTGATTTGGAAAATCTGTGAATAAATCTTTTGTTTAAAAGATTAAAATGTGAAAATTGTTTAAACCGTTAAAGATTGTGAAAATGAATCTTTTTGTTTAAAGATTGAAAATGGTAATTTGTTAAGCCATTTGAAGAAAAGTTTTGAATTATTAAGTTGTGACTTAATTGAAATCCCATTATCCATTTGTTATTGAACTATTTCGCTCACTATTCGGTTTAGCCGGGAAAGGACCTTTGTGTCATATATCCCATTCCGAATATGTGATATGTCGTTATGGACAGCATTTGAAGACCGGTGTCGAAGACCGGATATTTGCGAGAGTGATAGGATGACCTATCGATTGTCTCTGCACTGGGTAGCTCCTGGTATAGAGATTCCCTAAGTGATGGGAAAATCTGATCGGGATTGTGAATATCCGGGTTGCAAGGACTTCTTTGTAAGTGCCTTCGGTTCTGTTCGAACCCAGAACAGACTTGTATGGATAGTATGTCTGACATTACAAATTGAGATATAAAGCCGATTTCTTTCAAATATATTTCTGTTGGTGGCGAAGAATTTATTCTTTTAGCTTAACACCCTTCTTTGAGACGTACGAGCTCAGAGGTTATATAGTTGAAGGTTATCAGCGATATGTTCCCAATTTGGTAATGTGACATACTGAGTGTTGCTATGAAATGATCATTGTGTTGATTATTTGTGATAGGATCATTTATTTGATCGTCTATCTTTGTGATCATTTCTATGATCATTTGTTGACCCAAAGCACGGCTTTTGTATAAAGTGTGTTTTTGTGGACGTGACTTCGTCGAGCCTCACACCCCGGAAATGGTCAAAACAGGAAAGATGCGGCAAGGTTATGAGGGGTAGCTCCCTTTAGGGTATGTACATTTCCTTCTGGATAGAGGTGGTATCATGGTATGGAGCCCAGATATTTAACCTATGTGGTTACTGCGAATTTATTACTTTGTGGTTGTTGGTTATCGGGATCCCGTGAGAAAGGTCGTTTACGATCGGGGAATGGCGTGCTTGTGTCAGTAGTTACCCAGTTAGGGGTAACCCGGCCTTGTGTTGGCAGAGTTCCGGTTTGGTTCTCGGGGATGTCTTTCCAGAGGCATTCTCATGTGGCAATGGGAAGTTCCTTGGCCTGACCATTTGTTGGAAATCCAAAGAAACAATACGAAACTTGTACGGTTTTAGTTGTAGAACCTGCTTCCTCAGGAAGTAGCTATAGTAGGCATAATATAATGGTACCTATGCTGGCTAAGATTTATATTCTACTTTCGAAATGAATTTTCTACACTATGCACTAGTAATAATATCAAATGTTCTTTTTAAATGCGTATCAAGCATGTTTGACTATCATAAGGAGAAATCTTCTCCAAGTCTGCGTTTGCATTGTGTGTGTGGCAGGAGGTCTTATGGTAGTCTCATCTTTTAAAAGCATTGCGAATTGAATTTAGAAATATTTCTTTGAATGTTTTAAAAGATAAACTGTTTTTGTTGCTCACACCAGTCCCACGACTGATCCGGAGTTTATCGTTTCTTTCCTAAACTCTGGGTGCTCATTATTTCCTACACGAGCAGTCTAGAGTTGGGTTTTACAGATAGTTAGATATAGTGGATTATCTGGAGTTAGTTCAGTCTTTGGATCGCACCAATCTTGCTGAGCTTGGTGATATGTTATTGGGGGTTCGAGCTATTGCTGGATTGATTCTTGGAGATGGAGTTCAGATTCGGAGTTCTCTTTTGAAGACTACCTTAAAGTTATATTATTCCGCTGTTAGATGTCATCTATTTTCTTTCCGCTGCTATTTTATTGTATCATATCTCTGATGTATATTGATAACTATTGGATCATCTGTTGTATCAGATATTGTATCAAAGCTGTATATCAATGTATTATTCTTTTATTCCGCTGTGTTAATTACTTAATGTTGTTATAAGCTCCGGCGAATCGGATGTGAACGGTCGAATCTATGGCATTCGAATACGATTTGAAGTATGGATGTCGATTTTCGAGCGGGCAAAATCCGAGTCGTTACATAAGGGACAGTGACGTGTCAAGGGTAAGTGAGGTGAGTGTTTCATTTCTTTTTTTTCTTTTTTGGAATTCGAATGCAATTATCGCCATATATTTCACATACGAAATCCATTTTACACGCGATTTTTTTTGTTAGGATCGAAATTAAATTCCAGATCTTTTGATGGTGGTTTGGACAGATTTGGAGACCGTCGAATTTTTGGGTTTAAATCGGATTTAAATTCGATTTAAATTCAAAAGGTGAGTGTTTTAACCCACTCACAACTTCTAAAATTTCTTATGTTTGTTAATTTGACTTAAGACATGAGTAGAAATTTATTTATGATTGTTTGGCATGTTTTATTCATCATCTCAGTTAAATCGTATTTATTTAATTTAACTGTTAATTAATTTTTATTACTGCCTATAAACTGACAGTTAGAATCTATTTGTTTGCATATAAACTGCTAGTTAAACAGTTATTAAATTTATTACTGAATATAAACTGTTAGTTAACACCTGTTATTTATTCCCTGTTATATTTATATGCTCTATATTGATGTTGTAAAATTGGATGATGATTATAATTAATAGTTGATGTTTGATGTTTGGTGAATGGATGATGTGTTCTATAATTAAAAATCTGTCAGTTATCATGCATTTCATTTTATTCGGGATTGCGGTTTGAAATGATATACAATCGCATTTTTTTTTTTAAATTGCGGGTTGAAATGATAAATATCCGTATCACTTGACCATAAGGTAGAAAATTTTATACAGGCACCGCGGTATATATATATATATATATATAATTATTTTGAAATGATTTTTGGTTGGATATGATACGGTTAATAAATATTAAATTTGGATATTTTATTGTTAAATTTAGAATTTAAGCTACGTATAAATCTGTTGAATAAGTAAATAAGTTGAATAGTGAAGTTTGACAATTTATATTATACAATTAAGTAGAGGTTTAAGATATTTTATATTATATATACAGAGTTTAATGATTCCAATCAATTTAGATTTGAAGATAAGTTGTAAATTTATTTGGAATTGGGTTTATTTAAAAAAATTAAACCCGTAAGTTGATGTAAAATTATTAAGATTGGAAATTTTAAAGGTATGATATTCATAACTGGATTCTTTATTCAAGGTAAATTTAATGAATATTTCTAGTATAAATAAACTGAAGGAAATAATTAATTGTTAGAAATTTGATTTTTATTTTATGGATTTGTTATGTGAATATTTCAAAACTAAATAATAGGACAATAGATTTGTTGAATAGAAATTTCCAACCTTAGTTTTGAAATTGTTAAATACGCAAAGTTTGAAATATTTTGAAATCGAAGTGTTTTTATTGTAACTAAAAGTGAATCTAAATTTATGGGATTTAGACCTAAAATTTTAAATGAATAAAATTTGTGAAGTCGCGGAAATTATTTTATAAAGTAATTTTAAATTCAAACTATTTTATTCTAGATACTGTTGAATATCCCAACCATTCAAGTTTAGGAGTTATGGTTTTAAAGCTATGAATTTCGAAGTATTATGGTTTGAAAGTTTTATTTCAAATGTTGGTCTCTAGATATTACAAATTTTAAAGCAGTATGATTTTGGAAAAGAAATATATTTGAAACAAAAAGGGATATCATATGGATTTGGGTTTAAAATAGAAATGAAATCGTATTTATGGTTTTGAAAGGAATATTTTATTCTGGTTTTAAAGTATAAATTAATTTGAAATAACCGCGGTGTTATAATAACGATTGGTTGTTGAAGAGACCGGGATCGAAAGTTGTCATACTCTCTGCCAACTCCGAAAACCACTTTAACAACTGTGTACGCGGTGGAGATTCCAGAATGAAGTAGGTTGGTGGCGGCGTTCCTGTAAGGTAAATACGTGGACCCAACTCCCGTGAGTTGGCATAAGGTGGCTAAAACAGGAGCGATTGACGGGTTAATAAGGTAGCACCTTTGATCGGACACATCCCTTCTATATTATACTTTGACTTTTGGATTGATTCGGTGGCCACTTTTGATTTTTATTTGGAGGTGTGGCTCGTGGTGGGCGGTAGCTGCACGCTACGCGTTACCACCGACCCGGAAGCGTAATTGGTATATCTACCCTGGCATTGCCTAGTTGTGCCGTTTCACCTACCATATCGAACCTTACTACGAGTTTCTATTTGTTTCGTACCTATGGAGTGTCTTCTCGTAGTCTCCCGATCAGGAGATATTCAGGCACTGTATAGACTATTGGCATTTTATGTCTTAAGGTGGAAAATGTAAAGCCTTAACGCTATTTTAAAGTACGTTTATTTTACAATTAGACACTATTATAAAAGCGCAATATACTACATAGTAAATAGTTTAACGGATCCTTAGGAGATGTAAATCCCGAGCATCTCTTGAGTTACTGCACTCATATTTATTTCTGTTAATTTAACTCACATAAGATCTTTTAGTTCTGACTCGAGTGTTTTTGTTTTATTCAAATTCGCTCGGGTCAGTCCGAGTGTTTCAGGATTTGAAGACTTTATTTCTGGAGGAATAAGACGAAGATTTCATTATTATTATATATTATTGGGTTCCACTACACTGTATTCCGCTGCATTGATTTCATTGGTATGTGAACTCTGATACTTAATTTGTATAGAGAAGAATCAAATGTTTTGTAAAAAGTTTTATGAACAGTATATTTTTATTATTATATTTTATCCTTCCGCTGTGAGATTTTGTTTTATTTTTATTTCTTCCCTGTTTTTCTTATTTACCCCATAATAATTTGCCCTTCCGTATGGTTTGAATTGACATGTGTGTCTATTTAAATCGCGCGAAAAGGCGGGACGTTACATCGTGTACTAGGGGACGAACTATGGTGGTATAATTTAAGAATTCGCAGCTCAGTGGCTAAGTTATGGCAGGGTTTTGAGCATAGAGTTTGGTTAGTCGGTAGTGGACGTCGCGAATTTACGTTGTAAGCGTCTTAGTACATAATTTCTAGTAGAAATCTTGGGGGCAGCACGTAGGCAGGGTTTTGCCGAAGTTGGGTAAATTTGTGTTGTTCTATTTCTGCTTTTATTATTCTGCTATTATCTATGCTATAATTATTTTATATATTTCTGCATTAATTTTTATAATTAGTAGTATCACCCTATTCACACCCCCCCCCCCTCTAGGGTGAAATTGATCCTACAATTTTGTAGGAATTTGGATTCAACTTTGAAGTTATTTCATGTATGTATGCGTGCATAAGAGAAGGAAGTCAAAGTGATAAAGAAATAAAAGAATTCATATAATCGTAGAGGACCCCACCTATCCTCTAACCATGAATCACAATTAAGAGCTAATGCACATGTTATTGGGGAACAAAGGCACATGCACATTTTGTGGAGGATTAATTTCATGCTAATGATTACTTAGAGGTTACACTTCCTAAGGGGCATTTTAGACAGTTCCCTAAAATAAGAATTAAGGTTTTAGTCATGTATAAATAACCCTCTTATGTTGATGTAATGGAGTTTTTTTTAATATTCTTATGATATTATGCAAGTTGTGGCCTCAAAATCAATGAGAAATAAAATGGCATCTTAAGCCTGTTCTTCTTTCTCTACATGTTTTCCCATTTCATTCTTACTTTATTTACATGCTTTCTGCTATTTCATGTAAGTAGGTTAGTTTTCTTTTCATCACATTTAGTTTAGATTTAATTTATGCAAGTAGTTTAATTCTCTTTCCTTCTAAGTTTCTCTTACTTTCCTTGCCTTTTAATGTTAAAACTACATGTGTTGAAATGATAACACAAATGAGAAGCTAAACCCCTTCAATTTAGGGGTAATGAAGCTCTCTAAAATTATGTTGATTCAACATATTTTGTTATTTATGATATATTTTTAATTCTTAATGAAAAGTAGGATTACGATGTAACATCCCAAAAATTTTAATTTAAATTTTGTAACTTATTTAAACTTTTGTAATTTAATTTGGAAAGATTCAAAACAAAATAAAATATTATTAATATTAAGTATTACAAAAATATATAGATATAAATAAAGTATTTGGTAGTTTAAGCTTTAAATAAATAATAATAATAATGTAAAAACAAGAATTGTGTTAAACATGAATATATAAGATAAGTTAAAAAACTATAAAAATAACTATGACAATTTTCTATTAAGTAAAGCAAATCAAACAAAAATGTATGTATGTGAAATTATGCAAGCAAGAAAGGAAAAAAAAAGGAAAGAAAAAAATATCTATAGATAAAACAAAGATGTACTTACAAAAATCAATAGGATTATATGCAAACTTAGATGGGAACATGAGCATTTAATGCCATTTCTTCTCAGGACAAAAAAATGAGTCATTCGAATGGAAAAGAAAATCATTTCAGCCTCTAAAGAACAACCTCTGGTCAAAGATGGAGGCAGCAAGGAAAAAATCTGATCAAAATAAAAAAACAAAGAAAGCTTAACCGGATAACACCTCCCCTGTACAAACTATCTACTTTATATACACATCCAAATTAGTATAGTTCGTTCATTCAAAAGTTGAGTAGCATCTGAAGTAATATCATTTTGAAACTTAAATACCAATTCAACATGAACTACAATACAAATCAACTCAAGCCAGAGATCAAAGAAGAAGGTTTCAGCTAGCAAATTCAAGCTGGTTTCAAATAGCAGGCTCTGTTCATTCTAAAAGCAAAGTGAGTAAACAAATTTATATAAAACCCAAGTTTATTTGAATCCGTACATATGTTTTTGCTTTGCATAAATATTTTGAAGTGGCACTGTATATATGTATATATCCATATGATCTGCTCTGTGAATTTTAAATTAATCATGTTCTTCTCTGTTTTGATTACAGGGTGCAAACAACAGGGAAAAATTTCAATTCCCTTTAATCTAGCCATTTTTAGGCTTTGAGTTTAAAACAAAACATGTTGTTCACACTTGAGTTAAAATCTAAAAATTGTTTCAAGCTGAATGGAGATATACAATGAAAAAACTTAGGATAAATCTAGCCATTTTTTTCAGGGAAACACAAACATAGGATAAATTCGAACATGACAAAACTTTGATTTAGTTATACAATGTGAATTATCATTCGAAAATAGGATTTTTAAAATATGTACGATGATTTTTAGATGTATATGCATAGAGAAGTTTCCAGTTGATCGACATATGGATTTCGACCAATTCCAGGTGGTCAGAGGCTCTACCGTGGGTGGGGCTTGGGCCGAGGCTAGGTGAGTGAGCGTGGAAGTCGGGAAAAATGGTGGAAGGGGTGCACGGTGACTGTGGCGTCGGCGATGGGCTAATTTGACTTTTAACCCTAATTTTGGCGATGGTCGGAAAAGTGGTCGCTGGGGCTTCGTGCGTGCATCGAGTTACACGTGGCCTTGGGAGGTGATAGCTGGGCGGGTGATGGAGTCATGGCCGGAGGCTCGTGTTTTCTGGTGGTCGGGGTATGGAGAACGAGGCGATTCCCGGTTTTGAGGAAGAGTTCTCGTCGATGTTCCAGGTTTTGACATTGGGTTCGAATTCAAATTCGAGTTGAGGGAAGACAATCTGATCATGGCGATTTAGTTTGTGGGTGATAGTCAACTCGCTCGACGATGCTGCGTCGACTGGAGGTAATTGTCGGCGATGTGCACGTGCACCGTGCATTGTCAGGTAATCTGGAAATTGTTGTTTAGTTCGGGGATGGAGCTGGGTTTGTTTGCAAGTTGACTCGAGTGTTGCTCGAAGTAAGCATGGGGAAAAACGTGTGGTCGCTCGAGTGTTAACTCGAGTAAAATTATTGAAGCACCGGGTAAAAATACTTAGGAAAAATTTTAAGTTTAAAATTTTGGCACTCGGGTTGATTTTGATAAAAACACGAAGCAAACGAGAATTTGTCTCGCGCGTGACTCGAAGCGAGTCTCGAGATCAATATATAGAATAGTTTTTACTTTAAAAAAATTCAAACCTTCAAACTATTTTAAACATGTTTTCAAATTTATGCCTTTGACTTAAGTTTGAATAAATCAAGGATTTAAGTAAGATGTTTTTAAAGTAATTAAATTTAATTTATTTAATTTTTGATACATCATTTTGTAAAGTCATTTATATTAAATAAGGAAATTTAAAAGGAAATTAAGATAGAATGTTATTTAAACTAATCTTAACTTTCCAAAGCAACCAATGTATAAGGATAATGATTTAGCAAGGTTTAAAAGGATAATCAAAGTAATTAAATTATCTTTTGGTTTATTAAAATAATTAATGATTTTGTTAATATAATTTCTTAAGAAATAATTACTTAGTTAACTATTTAATGTTAAAGATTTAATTAATTAATAATTGAGGTTAATTAATTTGAAATTAATTAAGATAATTAATTAAGAAATGATTAATAAAGGAAGGTGATTAAGACTTGAGGGGTAGCGCCCCTTGAAGGTATGTCCATTTCCTTCTGGTTTATAAGTGGTATCATGGTATGGAGCCAGATACTTACTTTGTGGTTGTTGCAAACTTATTGCCTTGTGGTTGTCGGTTGAGAAGCACTTCGGATAAAGGTTGGTAACGACCGGGAGGTGGCATACTCGTTTCAGTTGTTACCTAGTTACAAAGGTAACCCGACCTTGTGTAGCAGAGATCCGGTTAGGTTCTCGGTGACGTCCCTCCAGAGGCATTCCATTTTATGCGGGAAGTTCCTTTGCCCGACCATTTGTTGGAAATCCAATCATCCAATACGAGCTCTTTACGATTTTAGTTGTATAACCTTCCATTTACTTATGGTGGTCACCACTGTTTAGATGGTAGCTATAGTAGGCACAGTACGAAATGTCTATGTTGGCCAAGATTAATATTATACTTTCGAAATGATTTCAACACTATGCACTAATAATAATATTTGAAAGAGTTTTCTCGTATCAAGCATTTTTGACTGTCATAAGGAGAAATCTCCTCCAAGTTTGCGCTTGCATTGTGTGTGAGGTGGGAGCCTTATGGCAGTTTCATTTTCAAAAAGCATTGCAGATTTCTTTCAAATTCTTTTGTTTTACTTTTGATAATGAACTGTTTTATTTCAACAACTTTTTTGTTTACTCATATCAGTCCCATGACTGACCCGGAGTTTATTGTTCCTTTCCTAAATTCTAGGTGCCCATAATTATCCACAAGGGCAGCCTAGAAGCAGGTTATCCATGTTTTGGAGCTAGCTTGGATTTTGAAATCTTCTGGAATCTTTGGATTTGGAAATCTTTTGAAGTGTTGGAGTTTTGAAGACCTTGTCGAAGTTGAAGTACGTTGGAAACTTGTTGAAGTTTCTGTTGTCGTATTATTGTTGTATCATATTTGTATCACTCTGATATTTGGGATCAATGTTGTATGGGATATTGTATCATGTTGTATCTGTGTTGACATATGATATTCATTTTGTTTCCGCTGTTTGTATTCATTTAATGTTGTTATAAGCTCCATCCGACTGGAGTTCGATGTTTGAATCTTTGGCAGTCGAATACAAGTGAGGTATTTAGTTTCAATTTTTGAACATTGGATTTCGGATCATGACAAAGTGGTATCAGAGCTGAAGGTTGACTAAGAACTTTAGCTATAGAGTATAACATATTAGATGGCTCATTAGAGATAGGGTGAAGTATACCCTAGAATGAGTATAAACCGAAAGACCGAAACCCTAATTTCTTGATCTGTTCCTTTTAAATGTTGATGTTTCCTAAGATATCTTGGCCGTATGCCTAAACTAAGTTTTCTTGCTATTTACAAATAGTAAGAATGAGCGGAAGAAAAGGACAAGGTAGGGAACGGGGAAATACCACCGTAACTGGTCAAATTCCTGCAACTGCAACTGTGCTTACTCAACCTCAACCGAATCTGGCTGATCTGTATAAGAGCTTCTCAAGACTTGGTGGAAAGCCGTTTACTGGCAAGGAATCTATTGTAGAAGCCCAAGCCTGCATCCGATCCTGTGAAAGAATTTTCGAGGGATTGAAGTTGGAAAACCATCAAAAGCGACTAATAGCTTCTTGGCAGCTCCAAGAGGAAGCATCAGCTTGGTGGGAGACAGTTACTGTGGATGAGTCAGAAGATAAGTTTACTTGGAGACGATTTAAAGAAGTGTTTGACCAGCAATACGTTCGATCTGCTGGTACCTCTCGAATGTACCAAGAGTTCCTAGATTTGAAGCAAGGAAGTCTATCATTTGAGGAGTACTTGAATAAATTCAATGAATTTTCTCGATTTGGTCTGGAGCTAGTGAATGCACCTTTGAAGAAGAATGAAAGATTCATTCGGGGAATGAATAAGGAGTATCACGAGAGAATGACAGCCCACATTAAAGAATCTTTTTTGGACTTGATCGATATGGGTTATCGATATGCTACTCTAGATATGCAGAAAGTTCCAGAAGAGAAAGGGAGTTCAAGTAGTTCGAATTGGAAGAAAAGAAAATTCGAAGGAAAGAGACTGGTTCAAGGCAAGGAGAAGAAGAGGAGTAATCAAGAGAATTCAGCCCGAAATGTTACTTGTTGTAACTGTCAGGAGAAAGGCCATTTAGCAAATGATTGTGAGAAGCCAAAGAAACAAATTAAGAAAGATCAACTTGTAAAGACAAGTCAAAGATCCAAGGAATGCTATTATTGTCACCAGCCAGGTCATGGAGTTAAGAATTGCCCGAAAAGGAAACAAGCACAAATAGCAAAAGTGTGCGCAGTAAAAGATGACCCCTCAACTTCAAAGGCGAATGAAGGAAAGGGAGTTTTGGAGGGTAACCTTATTGTTGGTGAAAGTGTTGTTAGAGTTTTTTCAACACGGGAGCTTCACATAGCTTTATCTCCCAACAGATCATGGATGAATTAAAATTTAAACTCAAGTTTGTCAATGAACCTATTTGTGTGAAATATCCAGTGGGTGGTCATGCAAATCTTTGTCTATATTGAAGGAGGGTGCCTATCTCTTATTCTGGCCATCGATTTCCTATTAACCTTTATGTTCTCGACTTCAATGAATTTGAAATCCTACTCGGGATGAATTGGTTATCAAGATACGAAGCCAAATTAGATTGCCACAATCGAACGATTCTAGTCAAAACTAAACTTGGAGATTATGTTGAAATTTCTTATGAAGACCCTAGTCCGAAAAGAGATAAACTGATGTATACGTTGGGATATCCAGAATCTAGTTTGGAGTCCATTCCTATTGTCCAGCATTTTCCCGATGTATTCAAAGAAGTAGAATCTTGACCCCCACATAGAGAGATTGAATTCAGAATTGATTTGATTCTAAATGCTCGTCCTATCGTTCATGTTAGTCGCAGGATGGCACTGCGGGAAAGAATTGAACTAGTCAAGCAAACCGGTGATTTGCTAAAAAAGGGATTGATTCATCCTAGTGTTTCTGAATGGGGTTCAGCGGTAGTATTTGTGGCTAAATCTGATGGGTCTTTGAGATTGTGTGTCGACTACCGCAATCTTAATAAGCAAACTCTCAAGAATAAGTTTCCTTTTCCCAGGATCGACGACTTATTCGATCAACTTCATGGTGCACCATTCTTTTCTAAGATGGATCTTGCCCAAGGATTCCATCAGTTGCGAATTGCCAAAGATTGTGTTCACCTAACTGACTTTAGGGGTCCAGATGTGTTCTACGAGTGGTTAGTCATGCCTTTCGGACTAACTAACGCCCCCGCATACTTCGTAGATTTGATGATCAGTGTGTTTCGGGAGCTGCTGAATAAATCTGTTCTTGTATTTATCGATGATATCCTAATCTATTCCAAAACCGAAGTGGAGCATGCTGAACATCTCAGAATTGTTTTGGAAATTTTGAGAAGGAACATCTTATTCGCTAAATTTTCTAAATGCCACTTTTGGGTCAAAGAAGTCAGATTTCTTGGCCATATTGTTAATGAAGAAGGGATTTCTGTTGATCAAAGCAAAATTTCCGCTATTCTTGACTGGAAGCGACCCACGACTCCAAAAAAAGTTCGAAGTTTTTTGGGTTTAGCAGGCTATTACCGGAAGTTTGTTTAGGACTTCTCTAAGATTGCTAGCCTATTGACTAAGCTAACAATGAAGAATGCCTAGTTCAATTGGACTCCAAAATGCGATGAAGCTTTTCAGGAATTGAAAAGCAGATTAACTACTACTCCTGTTCTCGCTATCATTAACGGGAACCAAGGCTTATCTGTCTATACTGACGCTCGTGGTGATTGTTGAGTCACAGCTTCTATGAAGATTTTGATTGCTGACAACAATATTAAAGCGATCGACAAATCAAGACCTACATATGGTACTCTAGATTATAGATTGATTATTTGATGTTATAATAGTAATAAAATTGTCAAAATCTATCCTCAAATAATCATGCACAAAATATAATATATATATATATACACATTTATATAGGTTGTGCACTTTATTGTGCAATTTAACAGAGACCGGTCGACCGGTCCAAATATAGGCGGTCGACCGTTCCTGTTGGATGTGCACAATAAACGTGCACACATGCACATAACGACTATATTTTTAAAAAACCTGTCTACCGGTTAGTTTTTGACCTGTCGACCGTTTTTAAACAGAGAGCAACTTCTTCCAAAAGACACATCCTTCTTCAATGGTTGCGTCTCTTCTTCTTCATCAATAATCATAACTTTTGACTGCAACTTTTCACCAAGGGTTATAACTATTTTCTCTCTATAAATACACATCAATATCATTGATTAAAACAACAAGTTTTATTAAGATTATATATGCTCTCTATCTATTCTTTGAATTCACTTGCATTCAAAAAGCTCTAAACTACTTTCATTCCTTATTGAATCATTGACACTATCTCATATATTTTGATTCAATAAGCAATATAAATTCCATAATCTTCACAAACATCATTCACAATTTGAGGATAAGATTATAGGAAGAGTGTACTACAAGTGACAAATCCGTGTTTACAAGAGCACAAGTTGTCAACAACAATTGTAATTGTTTTTGTTGAAGTCCTCGGTATTGTAAGAGGCAAGTGTTGAAGTCCTCAGTGTTGTAGAGGCGTGAAATCCCGTTCGGCTGTTCGGGTAATTGTAAACCTGTTCCTCCGGGTGAAGCGAGGTTGTAATTAGTGAAAATCCAGATAGTAGTCTGGGACTGGACGTAGGACGGTGCTCCGAACCAGTATAAAAATCTCTGGTGTGATTTTTCTATTTTCTATTTACAATGCTATTATCATCTATTTCTGCATTTGTATTGTAATCCATATTACACGATCCGTGTATACTATATTAGCACATATAATTGTATACACACCGCACTTTCATTTGGTATCAGAGCACGGTCATCATATAATCGTAACACAGTTATTTGATATATTCTTGTAATATGGCAAATAACGCAAGTACTAGCACTCAAAACACCACTTACACAGAAGGGCAATCGACACAAAGACCTCCATTTTTCAATGGTCTTAACTACAGTTATTGGGCAACACGTATGTCATTCTTTATGCAATCAAGTAGCTATGATGCTTGGAATGCTACTCAAAGAGAAATAGTAAATCCAACAACTGATTATTCAGAATGGACTGTGGCTGAGAAAACGGCAGCAGCCGTAAATGCAAGAGCAATAAATATGTTGTTCTGTGCATTAGACCAAAATGAATATAACCGTGTTAGTATCTGCACTACTGCATATCAAATTTGGCAAACGCTAAAAATCACTCATGAAGGTACTAACAAGGTTAAACAAGCCAAAATAGCCATGCTGAAAAGTCAATTTCAAAATTTCAAAATGAAACCAAATGAAACAATCAATGACATGTATTCACGGTTTCAAACTATTCACCATGCACTTATTGGGTTAGGACAAAAGTATTCTGATTTTGATGTTGTTTCAACAGTCCTACATTCTCTGACTAATGAATGGGAAGGAAAAGTATTAGCAATTGAAGAAGCTAATGATCTTTCCGTCATGAAGCCAGATGAATTGATAGGAAATTTAATGTCCTATGAAGCAAATTTGCAGGCTAGAAAAGAACAGAAAGAAGAAAAGAAAAATGTAGCATTTCATGTTGAGAAAGATGAAAATGAATCAGATTCTGAAGATGAAGATTTGGCGTTCATTGCTAAAGGTTTCAAAAAATTCCTAAAATATCGAAAAGCCAGTCGCTACAATAAAAGGAAACCTGGATCAAATAAACCATCTTCATCTGCTATAGAATGTTTTAACTGTCATAAAAAGGGACACATGCAGAAGGATTGTCCAGAACAAAATAAAAAGTCAGAAAATGACAAATTCAAATATAAGAAGGACAAATCAAAGAAACGAGCCTTCTCAGTAACATGGGATGATTCAGAGTCATCTTCATCAGAAAGTGAAAGTGATTCGGAGAATGAACAAGCTAATGTTTGCTTTATGGCAACAGAAGATGAGGTACAAATTCCTACATTTGATGAATTACTTGATATTAATGCTGAATTGATAGTCAAATATAAAGACTTAAAACGTCAATTAAAAATAGTCAAAGCAGATTTAAGTAGAGCAGAGTTTGATCGAGATATGTTAAAAGATGAGAAGAAAATATTAGAAGAAGAACTTGAAAATATTCAAGAATCATCATCTAATGTTAACTCTCAAATATCTCTTTTGAGTCAAGAAATAGAAGCTCAAAAAGAGAAAAATAATGCTCTCACTACTGAAAATCATGAACTTAAGGCAAAAGTCAAAATTCTAGACCTAGAAAAAGCTAGTTTACAAACAAAGTTTGATGACATTACTCAAAATGTTTCTAACTTTAACAAAGGTCGAGAAAATTTGACTAAAATCATTGAAAGTTCACAATCTATTTCAGATAAACAAGGTTTGGGATATAACAAACATGAAACTAAGAAACATCTTAGAAATAAAAGGAAGAAGAAAGTACAAAAAACTAAAACTAAGAAAAATCTTAGTTTATTATATTTCAAACCAAAACCAGTTGTGAAATTTCAAAAGAGAGATGTCAAGACTATCAAAATATGGGTTCCTAAAACAAATAATAATTTGATTAGGAACAAATACATTCAGCAATTCATGAATAATGTACATTTTAATAACAATTATATATATAAAGGGGATACCGGACCCAAATGGGTTTGGACTCCTAAGACCTAACTCTTAGGACCCTATAAAAAGTGGGTACCATGAACTTAATTCTATGTTTGCAGGTCCCACTGAAGAAAAGAGGAAAGTGGATATTGGACAGTGGTTGCTCAAAGCATATGACGGGAGACAAGAGCTTACTAACAAATATTAAATACTCAGATGGTGGCTCAGTCACTTTTGGAGACAATTCAAAAGGTTATATCATCGGCAAAGGCGATGTGAGCAATTGTGGTACATCTAACTTACCTCTTATTACTAATGTCATGCTAGTTAGAAATTTAAAACACAATTTACTTAGTATTAGTCAGTTATGTGACAAGGGTTTTATAATTTCCTTTTCAAATAATAAGTGTAGTATTTTAGATAAAGACCATAATTTGGTTTTTGAAGGTTATAGAGACAGAAATATATATATTATAAATATGAATATTAATCATAATTCAGATATGTGTCTTATGGCTAATGACAATGATCCATGGCTATGGCACAAACGTTTCTGTCATATAAACTTCAGAACTATTGACAAGCTAGCCAAAAACAATCTAGTTAGAGGACTACCCAAAATGAGTTTTAAAGTTAACAACATTTGTGATGCATGTCAATTAGGAAAATTGACCAAATCATCGTTTAAATCCAAGAAAGTCATATCAACATTACAACCGCTTGAGTTACTGCACATGGATTTATTTGGACCTACTAGAGTTCAATCAATAAATCACAGTCAATATGTGCTTGTAATTGTTGATGATTTCTCTCGTTATACATGGACAATTTTCTTAAAAAATAAAAGTGATACTTTCGATCATTTCAAATCTTTCGTCAAAAGAATTCAAAAATCAAAAGGGATTAAAGTTAAAAATATAAGAAGTGATCATGGCGGAGAGTTTGAAAATAATGAATTTGAACATTTTTGTACAAAGAAAGGTATATATCATAATTTTTCGTTTCCCAGAACTCCACAACAGAACGGAGTAGTAGAACGAAAGAACCGAACTTTACAAGAATGTGCAAGAACATTATTAAATGGAACCACCTTACCAAAACACTTCTGGGCAGAAGCTGTTGCAACTGCCTGTTATGTTTTAAATCGTGTGTCCATAAGACCTCTTACCAAGAATACTCCTTATGAATTGTTTAACAAAAGAAAGCCCAAAATCTCATACTTCAAAGTTTTTGGTTCTAAGTGCTTTATTTTAAATACGAAAGACCAGCTTGGAAAATTCGATCCAAAAGCCGATGAAGGAATATTTGTCGGTTATTCGGAACGAAGTAAGGCCTATCGGATATTTAATAAACGAACCAAAACTATTGAAGAATCACTTCATGTCTCTTTTGATGAAATTTATCAGCATCCTCACACAATATCAGATGATGACGAATCAATAGTCATTGATAATCAAATCATCTCAAATACTGATTCTGACTCAGAAATAATTATTGAGAATACTCCTCAAATATGTGAATTACAATCACCACCAAGAATATTAAGAGACCATCCGGCCCAAAATATAATAGGTGAAATAACATCACATGTCAGAACAAGGAGTCAACTCAATCAAATGGGTCATGTCGCTTTTCTCTCAAATATCGAACCCAAGAATCCAAAAGAAGCTGCTATAGATGATTACTGGATCATTGCCATGCAGGAAGAACTAAATCAGTTTGAGCGCAATGACGTTTGGCAACTTGTTCCGAGACCAACTGATCAGTCAGTAATTGGTACTAAATGGGTCTATAAAAATAAGGCTGACGAACAAGGAAATATCACCAAAAATAAAGCAAGATTAGTAGCACAAGGATACAATCAGGAAGAAGGTATCGATTATGAAGAAACTTTTGCACCAGTTGCTCGACTAGAAGCTATTAGAATTCTATTATCTTTTGCTTGTTATCATAATTTCAAACTTTATCAGATGGATGTCAAAAGTGCTTTTCTCAATGGATTTATCAAAGAGAATGTCTATGTCGAACAACCACCTTTATTCGTACATGAAAAATATCCTGACCATGTGTTCAAACTTAAGAAAGCTCTGTATGGTTTAAAACAAGCACCTCGTGCTTGGTATGAACGATTACGTAGCTATCTTATTAATTCAGGATTTGAAATAGGCAAAGTCGATCAAACTTTGTTTATTAAACATTCTCGAAAAGATATTCTGGTTATCCAAATATATGTAGACGATATCATCTTTGGTTCAACAAACGATAAACTCTGCAAGGAATTTGCAAGTATTATGACCAAAGAATTCGAAATGTCTCATATGGGAGAACTATCTTATTTTCTTGGACTTCAAATCAAACAACTTTCAAACGGTATTTTTATCAATCAAGAAAAATACTGTGAAAATCTTATCAAACGCTTCGGATTACAAAATACATCTGGTAAACCAACTCCTATGAGTACAACTACACATCTTGAAAAAGATGAAAGTGGTAAGAATGTTGACCAGAAATTATATCGAAGCATGATTGGTTCTCTTCTTTATCTTACAGCTAGTCGTCCAGATATATTAATGAGTGTTTGTTTATGTGCTCATTTTCAAGCCGATCCAAAGGAATCACATTTACGAGCAGTGAAACGTATAATTCGTTATCTTAATAATACCAAAGATTTTGGTCTTTTCTATCCAAAAGAATGTCCATTTGAATTAGTATCATATAGTGATGCTGATTTTGGTGGCTCACGGACGGATAGAAAAAGTACAAGTGGTACGTGCCATTTTATTGGAAAATCACTTGTCTCTTGGTTTAGTAAGAAACAGAATTGTGTTTCACTATCAACATGTGAAGCTGAATATATATCAGCGGCTCTCGCTTGTACTCAAGTACTATATATGCAACAGACACTTCAAGATTTTGATATTCATTTATCAAATTCTATTATATACTGTGATAACACAAGTGCTATAAATCTTTCTAAAAATCCAGTGAATCACTCTCGAACTAAACACATTGATATCCGTCATCATTTCCTTAGAGATAATATTGAAAAAGGTAATATACATCTTGAATATGTTCACACTGACAATCAAATAGCCGATATTTTCACTAAACCATTACTTGAATCTAGTTTTATTAAACTACGAAGAGAGTTGGCTTAGTATCTCGGAAAGATCTAGAATAGAATAAGTAACCTTCAAACTTAGGCTATATATTTTTTCAAATAATTCTTAAATTTCAGCCTATAACAAACTATACCTATTTTTATAACTTTTTTTTTATGCATCATTGTTTTTGTTTACGGCTAATTATCTCTAACAAATCCTATCCTCAAGTTCATTGGCAAACTTTTTTCTATATAAACGTTTGAAAAATACACTTTCATTCATTCACCTTCTTGCTGAAAATTATAAATCATCTTAAACAAGCTACCATGGCACACATTTGCGACAAATGCGCAGAGGAATCTCATATTTCTATCACAAGCTCGGAGTCGGAGGAACAATACTCTCCGATTACACCGAAACAAAGGCCGGAATGCCCTCACCATTGTTTTCACACACCTGGTCATACTCCAACATCCAAGCGTGCAAAGAAAGCACTATTCTGCTCTCCGCGCACGAAGGCGCAAATCGATGAGATTCATCACTACCAAAAGCATCAAATCGATCTTCAACGACAACTACATTATGGTCAAAACCTACTATACCATGAACAACAACGTACTTCAACTCGTTTATCCGCCTTAGAACGAATGGCATCATTCTTCTGCGGTTCAAACAAACACGATGTTCATGAACCAATGCCGTCAAGACCATCGATTTCAACAACTCCAAACTCTTGGGATAAAAACTATAACGAGAATGAAGGAGCTCGATATAAGTGGAGTCCGTGGGCTAAACGCATTGAAAACGACAAGAATTCTAATAACAACTCACCTTCTCATTAGAATTCAATAATGTATATTGTTTTGTTTTCATATATAATTCTTGTAATACAGTATATTTTTGCAATAATAACATAATATATAATATATTCATTCGACTCGTTTTCAATTTTTTTGCAAAATTTTGCATTTTTTGCACACAGAGCCAAACCGGTCGACCCCCTGAAATATGACCGGTCGACCGAATTGCTCTCGGGTTAAAAACGGTCGACCGGCCATATGCAGGCGGTCGACCGGTCGACAGTTTTTTTTATACTTCACGTATATATTTTGCCACCTACCCTCTTTACTTTCTACTCTCTACTGAAAACTTTCCCATTTCCAAACCCTAGTTCATATTCTCAAGCTTCACAAACTCTCAAATTCTCTTCAATGGCTCCTCCTCAGAAGAAATCAAAGAAAAGAGCAACATCAGAATCTTCTTCTCTTACTCTCTCTGCTAGAAAATGGCTAGAATCTCCGGTTGCAGTAACTAGATGGAATCAAATGACAAATTACAAGTTCCATCCGGGCTCATTCATCAAATTCGACGATTTCACTGCATACGGTATTCAAAGATTAGCAAATAGATCTCGTATCTCTCCTCTTATTGATTTTTCTGTAAATAGCGTACAAATTAATCATTTGATGATTAAGCTATTTTACGCGAATATGAATTTAGAGGAATATACACCGGATAATCCAAATGGAGTTATTTGGTCAGTAGTATGTGGCAAACGAATCTATCTCACTTATGATAGAATTGCTTCTATTTTGGGAATACCGAATAGAGGTGAAGAGTTTTCATCGACATTTTGTGAAGTTTTCACCCGGAATAGTACGAGTCATAAATTTATAGAAGATGATAGTAACGGCACCAAATCGATTGGGCTACGACCGACTGCAAGGTTGTTACACCATGTCCTAATGCACTCTCTATTTCCTCGATTAGGAAACTATGATGCCGTTTACAAAGAGAATTTCAAGGCTCTTTATGCTATCTACTGTGATATCGAAATAAATTGGGTTCACATGATTTTCGATGAAATTCTTAAGGTAAATAACTCTACTCGTCCACATTTCTTCTATAACGAGTATATTATGCGTATGTTGCTTGCATGTGGAGTCACACCCCCGGATTCGGCATATTCTACACCAAAGTGTATTGACTCCACTACTATCAAACGGATGAAGCTTCCTCCTCCATATGTTCATATTATGCCTTTCGAACAATGGCAACAACGCGATACTCAAGAACAACAAGCTCCACCATCTCGTCGCCGTTCTGAAGATGTTAGATTATTGAAATCTAAATCATCTACAAGAGAATCTCTTGAAACCATCGCTCGGAATCAATTTTTACTTGAATCAAGACTAAAACGAATGGATTCGAAAATTGATAGACGATTCAATAAGGTAAAGTCATTCTTCGGCGCTATATGGGATGCTATATCATGTAGCACATCCGTCTCGACCCAACATCAAGACCCCGGAAAACGTCCGGCTCCTCCAACTTTTACTTGGTCGACATCCGAGGAATCCGGTGGTACAAGCGGACAAGGTCGTGGGGACAATGACGATGATGATGACGATGACGATGACGACGACGATGATGATGATGATGATGATGAGGAAGAGATTCAGTCGGAATGAAGTTAGTTTGTTTTTCTTTTCATTTCTTTAAAAACATCTATGGCACTTGTACTAAATAGTGTCCATCTTTTTATTCGTAGTAGACTATGACTTGCATTGTACTTCATCAAAACATCCTGTGTTTGAATGTATGCATTGTTCTCTTTGGTTTATATTTTCTATTGTTTACTCCTTTTTGTCGATGACAAAGGGGGAGAAAGGTGCTAATAATTGTTTGCAGGATGAAAGGAGCTAATAATTGTCTGCAGGAAATCACATATTCAGGGGGAGATTCTATACTTGAGTTTTTATATTGTCATCAATCAAAAAGGGGGAGAATGTTGAGTCACAGCTTCTATGAAGATTTTGATTGCTGACAACAATATTAAAGCGATCGACAAATCAAGACCTACATATGGTACTCTAGATTATAGATTGATTATTTGATGTTATAATAGTAATAAAATTGTCAAAATCTATCCTCAAATAATCATGCACAAAATATAATATATATATATATATATACACATTTATATAGGTTGTGCACTTTATTGTGCAATTTAACAGAGACCGGTCGACCGGTCCAAATATAGGCGGTCGACCGTTCCTGTTGGATGTGCACAATAAACGTGCACACATGCACATAACGACTATATTTTTAAAAAACCTGTCTACCGGTTAGTTTTTGACCTGTCGACCGTTTTTAAACAGAGAGCAACTTCTTCCAAAAGACACATCCTTCTTCAATGGTTGCGTCTCTTCTTCTTCATCAATAATCATAACTTTTGACTGCAACTTTTCACCAAGGGTTATAACTATTTTCTCTCTATAAATACACATCAATATCATTGATTAAAACAACAAGTTTTATTAAGATTATATATGCTCTCTATCTATTCTTTGAATTCACTTGCATTCAAAAAGCTCTAAACTACTTTCATTCCTTATTGAATCATTGACACTATCTCATATATTTTGATTCAATAAGCAATATAAATTCCATAATCTTCACAAACATCATTCACAATTTGAGGATAAGATTATAGGAAGAGTGTACTACAAGTGACAAATCCGTGTTTACAAGAGCACAAGTTGTCAACAACAATTGTAATTGTTTTTGTTGAAGTCCTCGGTATTGTAAGAGGCAAGTGTTGAAGTCCTCAGTGTTGTAGAGGCGTGAAATCCCGTTCGGCTGTTCGGGTAATTGTAAACCTGTTCCTCCGGGTGAAGCGAGGTTGTAATTAGTGAAAATCCAGATAGTAGTCTGGGACTGGACGTAGGACGGTGCTCCGAACCAGTATAAAAATCTCTGGTGTGATTTTTCTATTTTCTATTTACAATGCTATTATCATCTATTTCTGCATTTGTATTGTAATCCATATTACACGATCCGTGTATACTATATTAGCACATATAATTGTATACACACCGCACTTTCATTGATGGGGTAGGTGCAGTATCAATGCAGAATGGGAAGGTAATTGCCTATGCGAGTAGACAATTACGTCCACACGAGAGAAACTACCCAACACATGATTTGGAGCTTTTGGCTATTATTTTCGCCTTACAAAATATGGTGACATTATCTTCTGGGTGAAAATTTTGAATTATTCACCGACCACAAATCTTTAAAGTATCTCTTCACCCAGAAAGATTTGAATCTGCGACAATAACGTTGGTTAGAATTTTTGGCATCCTATGACCTAGATATTTTGTATACACCCGGAAAAGCCAATGTAGTTGCCGATGCTTTGAGTAGAAAGGATGCCATTCTCGCTCATCTTGTTATCGCTCCTACTCTTCTCAAAAGGATTGCGAGACAGCAGAAAGAAGATGAATTTCTTTGGGGAATTTATAAAAGAATATGCCAAGGTGAAGATTCTAGTTTTGAGATGGATAGTAGAGAAGTTATAAGATTGAAAGGAAGAATTTGTGTCCCTGACATTCCGAAGCTGAAACGTGAAGTTTTGGACGAATGCCACAAGTCCAAACTTGGCATCCATCCAGGAGTCAATAAAATGTATCGTGATATTTAAAGAACGTTTTGGTGGAAGACAATGAAAATGGACATATCTATATATGTGAGTCGATGTGCTACTTGTCTACAAATCAAAAGCGATCAAAAGAAAGTGGCGGGTTTACTTCAGCCTTTGGAAGTACCAAAGTGGAAATGGGATCAGGTATCGATGGATTTCATCGACGGATTGCCACGAACCAAGAAGGGAAATGAAGCAATTTGGGTTATAGTGGACCGATAACCAAAACTGCTCACTTCATTCCAGTGAAATCCGCTTGGACTGCAGCAAGCTTAGCAGAGCTATATATAAAGGAAATTGTTCGTCTCCACAGTATTCGCAGCCGCATAGTGAGTGATCGCGATTCGATCTTCACTAGTAGATTTTGGGAGGCATTCCAAGCCGCATTGGAAACAAAACTAAATTTCAGTATTGCTTATCACCCACAGTCTGATGGGAAGACTGAAAGGATTAACCGAATTTTAGAAGACCTGTTGCGTGCTTGTATACTTGATTTTGGTAGTTCTTGGGAGGACCATTTGCATTTGGTCGAGTTCTCTTATAACAATAGCTATCAAGCAAATATTGAAATGGCTCCTTATGAGGCTTTATATGGTCGTCCATGTCCATCACCTGCATGTTGGATTGAATCAGGTGATAGACTTGTCCTTGGACCAGATATGATTAAAGAAGCCACGGAGAAGGTAGATTTTATTTGAAAGAAATTAATACCTGCTCAAAGTCGTCAGAAGAGTTATTATGACCGCCGAAGAAGAGATTTGGAATTTCAAGTTGGAGATTCTGTATTTCTGAAAGTGTCTCCAATGCGAGGTGTATTGAGGTTTGGGTAAACTGGAAAGCTAGCACCGCATTATATTGGTCCTTTTCCTATTCTGGAGAGGATCGGTCCTCTAGCATATCGAGTGCAGCTCCCTAGCTTGTTATATGGCGTGCACAACGTGTTTCATATTTCTAACCTCCGAAAATTTGTGCACGACCCAGATAGTATTATTGAGGAGGCAGCTCAGTAGGATCTTGAGATCACTCCCAACTTGGCAGTAAAGAGGGAACCGATAAAGATTGTGGATCGTGATGAAAAGTGATTGAGAAACAAAGTTGTAAAACTGGTTAAAGTACAGTGGAGTGGTGATCCAAAGGACTGCCCTGGGAAACTGAAGATAACATTCAGAAATCATATCCTAATTGCAGAATGGATATCTCGGCTTAAACTGGTAAGCCATTTTTTATTCTTTTTAGAATTTTCATATTCTTTGTTTGCTTTTCTCTCTCTTTCAAATTTCGAGGACGAAATTTTCTTAAAGGGGGGATATTTGTAACATCCCAAAATTTTTAATTTAAATTTTGTAACTTATTTGAACTTTTGTAATTTAATTTGGAAAGTTTCAAAACAAAAAAAATATTATTCATATTAAGTATTACAAAAATATATGGATATAAATAAAGTATTTGGCACTTTAAGCTTTAAATAAATAATAATAATAATGTAAAAACAAGAATTGTGTTAAACATGAATATATAAGATAAGTTAAAAAACTATAAAAATAACTATGAAATTTTTTATTAAGCAAAGCAAATCAAACAAAAATGTATGTATGTGAAATTATGCAAGCAAGAAAGAAAAAAAGGAAATAAAAAATATCTATAGATAAACAAAGATGTACTTACAAAAATCAATAGGATTATATGTAAACTTAAATGGGAACATGAGCATTTAATGCCATTTCTTCTCAGCACAAAAAATGAGTCATTCGAATGGAAAAGAAAATCATTTCAGCATCCAAAGAACAACCTCTGGTCAAAGATGGAGGCAGCAAGGAAAAAATCTGATCAAAATAAAAAAACAAAGAAAGCTTAACCAGATAACACCTCCCCTGTAAAAACTATCTACTTTATATATACATCCAAATTAATATAGTTCGTTCATTAAAAAGTTGAGTAGCATCTGAAGTAATATCATTTTATAACTTAAATACCAATTCAACATAAACTACAATACAAATCAACTCAAGCCAGAGATCAAAGAAGAAGGTTTCAGCTAGCAAATTCAAGCTGGTTTCAAATAGCAGGCTCTGTTCATTCTAAAATCAAAGTGAGTAAACAAATTTACTTAAAACCCAAGTTTATTTGAATCGGTACATATGTTGTTGCTTTGCATAAATATTTTGAAGTGTCTCTGTATGTATATCCATATGATCTGCTCTGTGAATTTTAAATTAAGCACGTTCTTCTCTGTTTTGATTACAGGGTGCAAACAACAGGGAAAATTTTCAATTCCCTTTAATCTAGCCATTTTTAGGCTCTGAGTTTAAAACAAAACATGTTGTTCACACTTGAGTTTAAATCTAAAAATGGTTTCAAGCTGAATGGTGATGTACAGCATTTAAAATTTGATTTTTTTAAGGGAAACACAAACATAGGATAAACTCGAACATGACAAAACTTTGATTTAATTATACAATGTGAATTATCATTCAAAAATAGGATTTTTAAAATAAGTACGATGATTTTTAGATGTGTATGCATAGAGCAGTTTCCAATTGATCGAAATATGGATTTCGACTAATTCCAGGTGGTCAGAGGCTCTACCATGGTCGGGGATTGGGCCGAGGCTAGGTGAGTGAGTGTGGAAGTCGGGAAAAATGGTGGAAGGGGTGCACGGTGACTGTGGCGTCGGCGATGGGTTAATTTGATTTTTAACCCTAATATTGGCGATGGTCGGAAAAGTGGTCACTGGGGCTTTGTGCGTGCATCGAGTTGCACGTGGCCTTGGGAGGTGATAGCAGGGCAGGTGATGGAGTCGTGGCCTGAGGCTCGTGTTTTCTGGTGGTCAGGGTGTGGAGAATGAGGCGATTCCCAATTTTGAGGAAAAGTTCTTGTTGATGTTCCAGGTTTTGACATTGGGTTCGAATTCAAATTCGAGTTGAGGGAAGACAATCTGATGATCAGGAATTAGTTTGTGGGTAATAGTCAAATCGCTCGGCGACGTAGCGTCGACTGGAGATGATTGTCAGCGATGTGCACATGCACCGTGCATTGTCAGGTAATCTGGAAATTATTGTGTTGTTTGGGGATAGAGCTGGGTTTATTTGCAAGTTGACTCGAGTGTCGCTCGAAGTAAGCATGGGGAAAAACGTGTGGTGGCTTGAGTGTTAACTCGAGTAAAGTTATTGAAGCACCGGGTAAAAATACTTGGGAAAAATTTTAAGTTTAAAATTTTGGCACTCGGGTTGATTTTGAAAAAAACCCGAAGCAAACGAGAATTTCTCTTGCGTGTGACTCGAAGCGAGTCTCGAGATCAATATATAGAACAGTTTTTACTTTAAAATTTCAAACCTTTAAACAATTTTAAACATGTTTTCAAATTTATGCCTTTGACTTAAGTTTGAATAAATCAAGGATTTAAGTAAGATGTTTTTAAAGTAATTAAATTTTAATTTATTTAATTTTTGATACATCATTTTATAAAGTCATTTATATTAAATAAGGAAATTTAAAAGGAAATTAAGATAGAATGTTATTTAAACTAATCTTATCTTTCCAAAGCAGCCAATGTATAAGATAATGATTTAGCAAGGTTTAAAAGGATAATCAAAGTAATTAAATTATATTTTGGTTTATTAAAATAATTAATGATTTTTTTAATATAATTTATTAAGAAATAATTACTTAGTTAACTATTTAATGTTAAAGATTTAATTAATTAATAATTGAGGTTAATTAGTTTGAAATTAATTAAGATAATTAATTAATAAATGATTAATAAATGAAGGTGATTAAGACTTAATCAATAGTGATAAATGATAATTAATCATTGATTAAAGATTACTAATGAAAGTAACCATATGATTAATAAATTTAAAACCATATGATTTATTCATCTTAATTGAAGATGCTTTGATTGTTCTTGAATGTTGTGTGTTGGATTGATATTTCTGTTATGTGATGTGATGTTATGTAATATTAAATGCTTTGTGATGATCTGTGATATCTGTGATGAATATACTTCTATGTGATTGTGAAAACCCATTGGCCCGTAAACGGCAATTGAATTTCGATGTGGCAGGGAGTCGGATTCCAGTTGGTTATCCGAAACCCACATCGAACGTGTGAATCTTTGCGATTGATACATCCACGTGTTTTTAAATTGAACGCTCACTATTCGGTTTAGCCGGGAGAGGACCTTTGTGTCATATAACACATTTTGAATTTGTGATACGACGAAATGGATGACAATTAAAGGTGGTGGTGAAGACCAAGCGTCTTCGAAAACGATAGGATAACCTATCGATTGTCTTTGCGCCGAGTAGCTACAGTATAAAGATTCCTTAAGTGATGGGAAGTCCGATCGGGATTGTGGATGCCGGGATTGCAAGGGCTTCTTCGAAAGTTCCTTCGGTTCTGTTCGAACCCGGAACATACTTGTATGGTTGTATGTCTGACACTACACCTTGAGATATAAAGCTGATTTCTTTCAAATACATATTTGTTAGTGGCAAAGAATTTATTCTCTTAGCTTAACACCCTTCTCTGAGACGTACAAGCACAGAGGTTATATAGTTGAAGGTTATTAGTGATATACTCCCAATTCAGTAGTGTGGCATACTGAGTGCTGCTGATCATTTGTTGATCGAAGCATGGCTTTGTAAAAAAAAGCGTACCTTTGTGGACGAGACTTCGTCGAACCTCACAACCTGGTTATGGTCGAAACAGGAATCGTGGCAGCAAATTTATTTGGGGGTAGCGCCCCTTAAGGGTATGTCCATTTCCTTCTGGTTTATAAGTGGTATCATGGTATGGAGCCAGATACTTACTTTGTAGTTGCTGCAAACTTATTGCCTTGTGGTTGTCGGTTGAGAAGCACTTCGGATAAAGGTTGGTAACGACCGGGAGGTGGCATACTCGTTTCAGTTGTTACCTAGTTACAAAGGTAACCCGGCCTTGTGTAGCAGAGATCCGGTTAGGTTCTCGGTGACGTCCCTCCAGAGGCATTCCATTTTATGTGGGAAGTTCCTTTGCCCGACCATTTGTTGGAAATCCAATCATCCAATACGAGCTCTTTACGATTTTAGTTGTATAATCTGCCATTTACTTATGGTGGTCACCACTGTTTAGATGGTAGCTATAATAGGCACAGTACGAAATGTCTATGTTGGCCAAGATTAATATTATACTTACGAAATGTTTTCAACACTATGCACTAATAATAATATTTGAAAGAGTTTTCTCGTATCAAGCATTTTTGACTGTCATAAGGAGAAATCTCCTCCAAGTTTGCGATTGCATTGTGTGTGAGGTGGGAGGCCTTATGGCAGTTTCATTTTCAAAAAGCATTGCAGATTTCTTTCAAATTCTTTTATTTTACTTTTGATAATGAACTGTTTTATTTCAACAACTGTTTTTGTTTACTCGTATCAGTCCCATGACTGACTCGGAGTTTATTATTCCTTTCGCAAACTCTGGGTGCCCATAATTTTCCACACGGGCAGCCTAGAAGCAGGTTATCCATGTTTTGGAGCTAGCTTGGATTTTGAAATCTTCTGGAAGCTTTGGATTTGGAAATCTTTTGAAGTGTTGGAGTTTTGAAGACCTTGTCGAAGTTGAAGTATGTTGGAAACTTGTTGAAGTTTCTGTTGTCGTATTATTGTTGTATCGTATTTGTATCACTCTGATATTTAGGATTGATGTTGTATGGGATATTGTATCATGTTGTATCTGTGTTGATATATGATATTCATTTTGTTTCCTCTGTTTGTATTCTTCTAATGTTGTTATAAGCTCCATCCAACTGGAATTCGATGTTTGAATCTTTGGCAGTCGAATACAAGTGAGGTATTTAGTGTCAATTTTTGAACATTGGATGTCGGGTCATGACAAAGTGGTATCAGAGCTGAAGGTTGAGTAAGAACTTTAGCTACATAGTATAACACATTAGATGGCTCATTAGAGATAGGGTGAAGTATACCCTAGAATGAGTGTAAACCGAAAGACCGAAACCCTAATTTCTTGATGTATTCCTTTTAACTGTTCATGTTTCCTAAGATATCTTGTCCGTATGCCTAAACCAAGTTTTCTTGCCATTTACAGATTGTAAGAATGAGCGGAAGAAAAGGACAAGGTAGGGAATGGGGAAATACTACCGCAACGGTTCAAATTCCTGCAACTGCAACTGTGCCTACTCAACCTCAGCCGAATCTGGCTGATATGTATAAGAGCTTCTCAAGACTTGGTGGAAAGCCGTTTACTGGCAAGGAATCTGTTGTAGAAGCCCAAGCGTGGATCCGATCCTGTGAAAGAATTTTCAGGGGATTGAAGTTAGAAGACGATCAAAAGCGATTAATTGCTTTTTGCCAACTCCTAGAGGAAGCATCAGCTTGTTGGGAGACAGTTATTGTGAATGAGTCAGAAGATAAGTTTACTTGGAGACGATTTAAAGAAGTGTTTGAGCAGCGATACGTTCCAATTGCTGGTGTCTCTCGAATGTGCCAAGAGTTCCTAGATTTGAAGCAAGGAAGTCTATCATTTGAGGAGTACTTGAATAAATTCAATGAATTTTCTCGATTTGGTCCGGAGCTAGTGAATGCACCCTTGAAGAAGAATGAAAGATTCATTCGGGGAATGAATAAGGAGTATCACGAGAGAATGACAGCCCACATTAAAGAATCTTTTTCAGACTTGATCGATATGGGTTATCGATATGCTACTCTAGATATGTAGAAAGTTCTGGAAGAGAAAGGGAGTTCAAGTAGTTCGAATTGGAAGAAAAGAAAATTCGAAGGAAAGAGACCGGTTCAAGGCAAGGAGAAGAAGAGGAGTAATCAAGGGAATTCAGCCCGAAATGTTACTTATTATAACTGCCAGGAGAAAGTCCATTTAGCAAATGATTGTGAGAAGCTAAAGAAACAAACTAAGAAAGATCAACTTGTAAAGACAAGTCAAAGATCCAAGGAATGCTATCATTGTCATCAGCCAGGTCATGGAGTTAAGAATTGCCCGAAAAAGAAACAAGCACAAATAGCAAAAGTGTGCGCATTAAAAGATGACCCCTCAACTTCAAAGGCGAATGAAGGAAAGGGAGTGGTGAAAGTGTTGTTAGAGTTTTATTCGACACGGGAGCTTCACAGAGCTTTATCTCCCAACAGATCGTGGATGAATTAAAATTTAAACTCAAGTTTGTCAATGAACCTATTTGTGTGAAAAATCCAGTGGGTGGTCCTGCAAATCTTTGTCTACATTGTAGGAGGGTGCCTATCTCTTATTTTGACCATCGATTTCCTATTAACCTTTATGTTACCGACTTCAATGAATCTGAAATCCTACACGGGATGAATTGGTTATCGAGATACGAAGCCAAATTAGATTACCACAATCGAACGATTCTAGTCAAAACTAAACTTGGAGATTCTGTTGAAATTTCTTATGAAGACCCTAGTCTGAAAAGAGATAAACTGATGTATACATTGGGATATCCAGAATCTAGTTTGGAGTCCATTCCTATTGTCCACCATTTTCCCGATATATTCAAAGAAGTAGAATCTTGACCCCCGCATAGAGAGATTGAATTCAGAATTGATTTGATTCTAAATGCTCGTCCTGTCGTTCATGCTAGTCGCAGGATGGCACTGTGGGAAAGAACTGAACTAGTTAAGCAAACCGATGATTTGCTAAAAAAGGGATTGATTCGTCCTAGTGTTTCTGAATGGGGTTCAGCGGTAGTATTTGTGGCTAAATCTGATGGGTCTTTGAGATTGTGTGTCGACTATCGCGATCTTAATAAGAAAACTCTCAAGAATAAGTTTCCTTTACCCAGGATCGACGACTTATTCGATCAACTTCATGGTGCACGATTCTTTTCTAAGATGGATCTAGCCCAGGGATTCCATCAGTTGCGAATTGTCGAAGATTGTGTTCACCTAACTGACTTTAGGGGTCCGGATGTGTTCTACGAGTGTTTAGTCATGCCTTTCGGACTAACTAACGCCCCCACGTACTTCGTAGATTTGATGACCCGTGTGTTTCGGGAGCTGCTGAATAAATCTGTTCTTGTATTTATTGATGATATCCTAATCTATTCCAAAATCGAAGAGGAGCATGCTGAACATCTCAGAATTGTTTTGGAAATTTTGAGAAGGAACATCTTATTCGTTAAATTTTCTAAATGCCACTTTTGGATCAAAGAAGTCAGATTTCTTGGCCATATTGTTAATGAAGAAGGGATTTCCGTTGATCCGAGAAAAATTTCCGCTATTCTTGACTGGAAGCGACCCACGACTCCGAAAGAAGTTCGAAGCTTTCTGGGTTTAGCAGGCTATTAACGGAAGTTTGTTCATGACTTTTCTAAGATTGCTAGCCCATTGACTAAGCTAATAATGAAGAATACCAAGTTCAATTGGACTCCAAAATGCGATGAAGCTTTTCAGGAATTGAAAAGAAGATTAACTACTGCTTCTGTTCTCACTATCAATAACGGGAACCAAGGCTTATCTGTCTATACTGACGCTTGTTGTGATGGGGTAGGTGCAGTATTAATGCAGAATGGGAAGGTAATTGCCTACGTGAGTATACAATTTCGTCCGCACGAGAGAAACTACCCAACACATGATTTGGAGCTTTTGGCTATTATTTTTGCCTTAAAAATCTGGCGACATTATCTTCTGGGTAAAAAATTTGAATTATTCACCGACCACAAATCTTTAAAGTATCTCATCACCTAGAAAGATTTGAATCTGCGACAACAATGTTGGTTGGAATTTTTGGCATCCTATGACCTAGATATTTTGTATACACCCGAAAAAGCCAATGTAGTTGCCGATGCTTTGAGTAGAAAGCTTGCCATTCTCGCTCATCTTGTTATCGCTCCTACTCTTCTCAAAAGGATTGCGAGACAGCAGAAAGTAGATGAGTTTCTTCGAGAAATTTATAAAAGAATATGCCAAGGTGAAGATTCTAGTTTTGAGATGGATAGTGAGAAGTTATAAGATTGAAAGGAAGAATTTGTGTCCCTGACATTCCGAAGTTGAAACGTGAGGTTTTGAACGAATGCCACAAGTCCAAACTTTGCATCCATCCAGGAGTCAATAAAATGTATCGTGATATTAAAAGAACGTTTTGGTGGAAGACAATGAAAAGGGACATATCTATATATGTGAGTAGATGTGCTACTTGTCAACAAATCAAAAGCGATCAAAAGAAAGTGGCGGGTTTACTTCAGCCTTTGGAAGTACCGAAGTGGAAATGGGATCAGGTATCGATGGATTTCATCGACGTATTGCCACGAACCAAGAAGGGAAATGAAGCAATTTGGGTTATAGTGGACCGTCTAACCAAAACTGCTCACTCATTCCAGTGAAATACACTCGGACTGCAGCAAGCTTAGCACAGCTATATATAAAGGAAATTGTTCGTCTCTACGGTATTCCCAACAGCATAGTGAGTGATCGTGATTCGATCTTCACTAGTAGATTTTGGAAGGCATTCCAAGCCGCATTGGAAACAAAACTGAATTTCAGCATTGCTTATCACCCGCAGTTTGATGGGCAGACTGAAAGGATTAACCGAATTTTAAAAGACCTGTTGCATGCTTGTATACTTGATTTTGGTGGTTCTTGGGAGGACCATTTGCATTTGGTCGAGTTCTCTTATAACAATAGCTATCAAGCCAGTATTGAAATGGCTCCTTATGAGGCTTTATGTGGTCATCCGTGTCGATCACCTGCATGCTGGATTGAATCGGGTGATAGACTCGTCCTTGGACCAGATATGACTAAAGAAGCCATGGAGAAGGTAGATTTTATTCGAAAGAAATTAATAATTGCTCAAAGTCATCAGAAGAGTTATTATGACCGTCGAAGAAGAGATTTGGAATTTCAAGTTGGAGATTCTGTATTTCCGAAAGTGCCTCCAATGTGGGGTGTATTGAGGTTTGGGAAAACTGGAAAGCTGGCACCGCGTTATATTGGTCTTTTTCCTATTCTAGAGAGGATGGGTCCTTTAGCATATCGAGTGCAGCTACCCAGCTGGTTATATGGCGTGCACAATGTGTTTCATATTTATAACCTCTGAAAATTTGTGCACGACCCAGATAATATTATTGAAGAGGCAGCTCAGCAGGATCTTGAGATCACTCCCAACTTAGCAGTAAAGAGGGAACCGACAAAGATTGTGGACCGTGATGAAAAGTGATTGAGAAATAAAGTTGTTAAACTGGTTAAAGTATAGTGGAGTGGCGATCCAAAAGATTGCACTTGGGAAACTGAAGATAGCATGTAGAAATCACATCCCTATTGCAGAATGGATATCTCGGCTTAAACTGGTAAGCCATTTCTTTATTCTTTTTTGAATTCATATATTCTTTGTTTGCTTTTCTCTCTCTTTCAAATTTGGAGGACGAAATTTTCCTAGGGGGGATATTTGTAACATCCTAAAATTTTTAATTTAAATTTTGTAACTTATTTAAATTTTTATAATTTAATTTAGAAAGTTTCAAAACAAAATAAAATATTATTAATATTAAGTATTACAAAAAATATATGGATATAAATAAAGTATTTGGTAGTTTAAGCTTTAAATAAATAATAAAAAAATGTAAAAGTAAGAATTATGTTAAACATGAATATATAAGGTAAGTTAAAAAACTATAAAAATAACTATGGCAATTTTCTATTAAGTAAAGCAAATCAAACAAAAATGTATGTATGTGAAATTATGCAAGCAAGAAAGAAAAAAAAGGAAAGAAAAAAATATCTATAGATAAACCAAAAATGTACTTACAAAAGGATTATATGTAAACTTAAACATGAGTTTAATGCCATTTCTTCTCAGCATAAAAAAATGAGTCATTCGAATGGAAAAGAAAATCATTTCAGCCTCCAAAGAACAACATTGGTCAAAGATGGAGGCAGCAAGGAAAAAATTGATCAAAATAAAAAAAACAAAGAAAGCTGAACCAGATAACACCTCCCCTGTACAAACTATCTACTTTATATATACCTCCAAATTACTATAGTTCGTTCATTCAAAAGTTGAGTAGCATCTGAAGTAATATCATTTTATAACTTAAATACCAATTCAACATAAACTACAATACAAATCAACTCAAGCCAGAGATCAAAGAAGAAGGTTTCAGCTAGCAAATTCAAGCTGGTTTCAAATAGCAGACTCTGTTCATTTTAAAATCAAAGTGAGTAAACAAATTTATTTAAAGCCCAAGTTTATTTGAATCAGTACATATGTTGTTGCTTTGCATAAATATTTTGAAGTGTCTCTGTATGTATATCCATATGATCTGCTCTGTGAATTTTAAATTAAGCATGTTCTTCTCTGTTTTGATTACAGGGTGCAAACAACAGGGAAAAATTTAAATTCCCTTTAATCTAGCCATTTTTAGGCTCTGAGTTTAAAAAAAACATGTTGTTCACACTTGAGTTAAACTCTAAAAATGGTTTCAAGCTGAATGGTGATATACAACATCTTTGATTTTTTTAAAGGAAACACAAACATAGGATAAATTCGATCATGACAAAACTTTGATTTAGTTATACAATGTGAATTATCATTCGAAAATAGGTTTTTTAAAATAAGTACGATGATTTTTAGATGTGTATGCATAGAGCAGTTTCCAGTTGATCGAAATATGGATTTCAACCAATTCCAGGTGGTCAGAGGCTCTATCATGATCGGGGCTTGGGCCGAGGCTAGGTGAGTGAGCGTGGAAGTCGGGAAAAATGGTGGAAGGGGTGCACGGTGACTGTGGCGTCGACGATGGGTTAATTTGATTTTTAACCCTAATTTTGGCGATGGTCAGAAATGTGGTCGCTAGGGCTTCGTGCGTGCATCGAGTTGCACGTGGCCTTCGGAGGTGATAGCTGGGCGGGTGATGGAGTCGTGGCTGGAGGCTCGTATTTTCTGGTGGTCAGGGTGTGGAAAATGAGGCGATTCCTTGTTTTGAGGAAGAGTTCTCGTCGATGTTCCAAGTTTGGACATTAGGTTCGAATTCAAATTCGAGTTGAGGGAAGACAATCTGATGATCGGGAATTAGTTTGTGGGTGATAGTCAAATCGCTCGGCGATGCAGCGTCAACTGAAGGTGATTGTCGGCGATGTGCACGTGCACCGTGCATTGTCAGGTAATCTGGAAATTATTGTGTAGTTTGGGGATGGAGCTGGGTTTGTTTGAAAGTTGACTCGAGTGTTGCTCGAAGTAAGCATGGGGAAAAACGTGTGGTGGCTTGAGTGTTAACTCGAGTAAAGTTATTGAAGCACCGGGTAAAAATACTTGGGAAAAATTTTAAGTTTAAAATTTTGGCACTCGGGTTGATTTTGAAAAAAACCCGAAGCAAACGAGAATTTCTCTTGCGTGTGACTCGAAGCGAGTCTCGAGATCAATATATAGAACAGTTTTTACTTTAAAAAATTCAAACCTTTAAACAATTTTAAACATGTTTTCAAATTTATGCCTTTGACTTAAGTTTGAATAAATCAAGGATTTAAGTAAGATGTTTTTAAAGTAATTAAATTTTAATTTATTTAATTTTTGATACATCATTTTATAAAGTCATTTATATTAAATAAGGAAATTTAAAAGGAAATTAAGATAGAATGTTATTTAAACTAATCTTATCTTTCCAAAGCAGCCAATGTATAAGATAATGATTTAGCAAGGTTTAAAAGGATAATCAAAGTAATTAAATTATATTTTGGTTTATTAAAATAATTAATGATTTTTTTAATATAATTTATTAAGAAATAATTACTTAGTTAACTATTTAATGTTAAAGATTTAATTAATTAATAATTGAGGTTAATTAATTTGAAATTAATTAAGATAATTAATTAATAAATGATTAATAAATGAAGGTGATTAAGACTTAATCAATAGTGATAAATGATAATTAATCATTGATTAAAGATTACTAATGAAAGTAACTATGTGCTTAATAAATTTAAAACCACATGATTTATTCATCTTAATTGAAGATGCTTTGATTGTTCTTGAATGTTGTGTGTTGGATTGATATTTCTGTTATGTGATGTGATGCTATGTAATATTAAATGCTTTATGATGATCGGTGATATCTGTGATGAATATACTTCTGTGTGATTGTGAAAACCCATTGGCCCGTAAACGACAATTGAATTTCGATGTGACAGGGAGTCGGATTCCAGTTGGTTATCCGAAACCCACATCGAACGTGTGAATCTTTGCGATCGATACATCCTCGTGTTTTTAAATTGAACGCTCACTATTCGGTTTAGCCGGGAGAGGGCCTTTGTGTCATATAATACATTATGAATATGTGATACGACGAAATGGATGACAATTGAAGACGGTGGTGAAGACCGGGCGTCTTCGAAAACGATAGGATAACCTATCGATTGTCTCTGCACCGAGTAGCTATGGTATAGAGATTCCCTAAGTGATGGGAAGTCCGATCGGGTTTGTGGATGCCTGGATTGCAAAGGCTTCTTTGAAAGTGCCTTCGGTTCTGTTCGAACCCGAAACAAACTTGTATGGTTTTATGTCTGACACTACACCTTGAGATATAAAGCTGATTTCTTTCAAATACTTATCTGTTGGTGGCGGAGAATTTATTCTCTTAGCTTAACACCCTTCTCTGAGACGTACAAGCTCAGAGATTATATAGTTGAAGGTTATTAGTGATATACTCCTAATTTGGTAGTGTGGCATACTGAGTGCTGCTGATCATTTGTTGATCGAAGCATGGCTTTCTGAAAAAAAGCGTAGCTTTGTGGACGAGACTTCGTCGAACCTCACAACCCGGTTATGGTCGAAATAGGAATCGTGGCAGTAAGTTTATTTGGGGGTAGCGTCCCCTAAGGGTATGTCCATTTCCTTTTGGATTATAGGTGATATCATGGTATGGAGCCCAGATACTTAATTTGTGGTTGCTGCAAACTTATTGCTTTGTGGTTGTCGGTTGAGAAGCGCTTCAGATAAAGGTTGGTAACGACCGAGAGGTGGCATACTCGTTTTAGTTGTTATCTAGTTACAGAGGTAACCAGACCTTGTGTAGCAGAGATCCGGTTAGGTTCACGAGGACGTCCCTCCAGAGGCGTTCCATTTTATGTGGGAAGTTCCTTTGCCCGACCATTTGTTGGAAATCCAATCATCCAATACGAGCTCTTTACGGTTTTAGTTGTATAACCTGCCATTTACTTATGGTGGTCACCACAGTTTAGATGGTAGCTATAGTAGGCATAGTACGAAATGTCTATGCTGGCTAAGATTAGTATTATACTTTCGAAATGTTTTCTACACTATGCACTAATATTAATATTTAAAAGAGTTTTCTCGTATTAAGCATTTTTGACTGTCATAAGGAGAAATCTCCTCCAAGTTTGCGCTTGCATTGTGTGTGAGGTGGTAGGCCTTATGGCAGTTTCATTTTCAAAAAGCATTGCGGATTTCTTTCAAATTCTTTTGTTTTGCTTTTGATAAAAATGAACTGTTTTATTTCAACAACTGTTTTTGTTTAATCATACCAGTCCCATGACTGACCCAGAGTTTATTGTTCCTTTCCTAAACTCTGGGTGCCCGTAATTTTCCACACGGGCAGCCTAGAAGCAGGTTATCCATGTTTTAGAGCTAGCTTGGATTTTGAAGTCTTCTGGAAGAATTGGATTTGGAAATCTTTTGAAGTGTTGGAGTTTTGAAGACCTTGTCGAAGTTGAAGTATGTTGGAAACTTGTTGAAGTTTCTGTTGTCGTATTATTGTTGTATCATATTTGTATCACTCTGATATTTGGGATCGATGTTGTATGGGATATTGTACCATGTTGTATCTGTGTTGATATATGATATTCATTTTGTTTCCGCTGTTTGTTTCCATCTAATGTTGTTATAAGCTCCATCCGACTGGCGTTCGATGTTTGAATCTTTGGCAGTTGAATACAAGTGAGGTATTTAGTGACAATTTTTGAACTTTGGAATTCGGATCGTGACATATGATGTAAAGGAATTTGACAGCCTATGTTGTAATCACAAATGGGTTATGCTTAATCCAACAAAACACAATTTACATCGTCATCTAACTAAGTGATTTTGGTTATGGAACTAAAATAGAATCAAAATTTGATGATCTATATTACTAATCAAAATAGTAAATTGATCATGCTTAAAATAGATTTTCTTTTAGTTTCGTATTCATTTTCATGACATTTAACAAGTGGTTTTAGTTGTTGTGTTAAAATTTGTTGGTTTAAATTATGTTGATTAATAACATAAATAAACCACACTTATGATAAATACATCACTAATTCTACTTAGATTAAAATGAGAGATTATAGATTGATTTTGTGTTGATTTATGTAAGAGTGTGAGAGTGGATTTGCCTCTAAGTTGTCATTTAATTTCATAGTTTATTTCACTTTTGCTCTAGCCCAACTTTTACAAATTTTCTAATTCAAAACAAACTTCAAAGCTTAGGTTAATTCGATTGAGTAGAGTTTAAAATTAATTCATTTTCCTGTGAATCGACCCGAACTCGCCATGTACTAAAATTGTATGTAGTGCGCTTGCGGTTATTTTTATTACAATTTTTCGACGATTTTCTAACCGATTGAAAATTCTGCCATTAAACAATGATTAAACTCTTGAGGAATTTTGGAGGCAAAATTATTTAAGGGGAAAATGTGACACCCAACAATTTTTGCGATAACTAATTTAAATAGTAATTAATTAACAAATAATAAAAGGTTAAAAATGGAATTTTTGTAACATCAAAATTTGACCATAAAACTTGCATCATTGGATTCATGGCGATTTTCTGATCTATTTTCATGCATAAACATTTTCGATCAGAGTTCATGTTGAAAAGTTATTAATGTTTGAATTCTTAGAATTGGAGGTATATATATGTAATTAAGAAAATAACTAGTAATTAATGAATGTTAATTGAATAACTGTTACAGCGACTTGACCTTTAAGAATTTTAATCGGGGATATGATAATTGTAACGACCCAGAATTTTAGTCAATTGGTTTTGAAATTTATAATTGATTTTGAATATTGATTTATTATTTTTATAATAGCTTAAATTTCAAATATAATGATTTATTGATAATTCAATTATTGAATTTAATTAATTGAAATTGTTTAAATAATTGAATCTTGTGTTTTAATTTCGATAAAAATGATTTCAAAGCTTATTTAAATTATTTTGATTGGAATGCAAATAATAAACTTTTAATTTGGATTTAAAGGTGATTAATTTGGTTTTAAAAATAATTCATTTTAATTGATATATAAAAATGGCCTTTTGGGACACTGTCTCGGGTTTCGACAAAACCGGTTTCATTGGCCGCACTCGTATATTATTATACGTCGATAAATTTCATGGCCATCGGACGTATCGTTTAGACGCAGGAGCTCAAAACGTTTAGAAATTAATTATAGAATTTATATAATGTAGTGGGTTTGAAAATCTGTCTTCTTCATATGATCGATTTAGGCCTCGAGACTAGTTCATTGTGTCCGGAATAAGGGTATTAATATATAGAACGCCAAGCGGCATGTCTTAATTAGGGTAAGCGATTATTGAGTACGTTGAGATGAATATTTTAATAATAAAATAATATATAATTTCTTTATGTACCATAACATACACCATAACCTACCCTACCTTCTGCCCATACTCCATGTGCTTCAGCCATAACCCCTCTTTTTAAATATTTACCCTCCTTTTTCTTATTTCAAAAAAAAACTCAAATCCTCGTCTTTTAATTTCGTACCAATTCAAATAAAATGGGTAAAATTATAAAGTTTTTTCCTTTAATCTAGTTTAGAGCCGATCTATAGATGATAGGTGATTTGGCGGAGTTTTGCATCGAGGAGTGCGTTTGACAACTTTATAGTGCATGGTCGTGTGCACTTAAAGGCTAGGATTTAGCCTTTGTTTGAATCTAGGTTTTTATTCGACGAACGGTTGTGGTATTTAGGATGAGGAGGGAATTTAGCATCTCGGTGCCCGAAACTGGAGGGTGCGGTGGAGTTTTGAGTGGTCGGACAATGGGCATACAGATGGAGGCAAGGCTATGGTCGCATTTGTATAGGTTGATGCAAGGTCGATGTTAGGGGGTACATTGCGGAGAGGAGGACCGGGGTGACTTATTGGTGAAGGTAGAAGTCGACTTCAAGGTCTGGAGCTCTGTGTCATAGGTGGAGATGCATGGCTTTGGGCACACTGTGTACAAGGAGGAGGTAATTGGGGAAGAAGGTTGGAGGGGTAATCCTAACATCCTTAAATTCTGATAACATTATTCGAGAAGTTCAATTAGATAAATTAAATAGAATAATGATGATAAGGGGATTGAGATTTGAATAAACCTTACATAGGGTTATGCTTATTAATAAATCAAATACGCTTAATTGGGTTACTAACTAATTAAATTACACATGGGCATATTAATAAAACAACCTTTTCATTTATAACGCTATGACTATTGTCCATTAACATTCATTTTTCTTAAATAAAAAACAAACGCCAAAACCCTAGTAGCCGGCCATTAACAAGGAGGAAAAGGGAAAGATTAACTCCAAAGCTAAGGTTCAAATCTAGGAAGGATTAGTCAATAAAAAATCTCAAACTTCTTGTCATATCTAAGCTGAATAATAATTTTTATACCATTTCTATTTTATTCTATGATTATATGTTTTCGAATTTATGATTAAATTCGTTTTTAAGATGATATGGATGATGATATGCTTGAACTATATTATGGCTGATTTATTTTAATTCATTTTCCTATGAATTAGTACGGTTTTAGGGTAAAACCGAGAGTCAATGATTTTATAATGCCATGGAAAATTTTTATGTTAACTAAAACATGATTTTAGAGATAGGTTTTGATTAGGATTTTCTGAGATATAAAATTTTTTATGAATTTCTTAAGGAAAATATGATATAATTAGGTTTAAATTTATTTCGAGTATTTCAAGAGGAAATTGAGTCTTAAATTTTTAATATGTTTGATTACGTAATAAATTGAATTCTTGTGATTTTTGGGGATTTTTCCCAATTGATTTACTAGGGAAAATAAATTATTTCAAGAGAGGGACTTATTTGCGAGTACTGGTTTTGTTAATGGAATGGCTTAAAGGTTAAATATTTCTTTGATTTAGATTTGGTTAAATGTGACAGTTATAATTTTAAAGTATTTGAAAGTTTTAAAGTAACCAATCAAGGAATTACAATAGGCAGGTTAGATATAAAGTACTTGCCATACTTAGCTACAAATCGGTGTTTTAGAAAAAAAGGTGGTTCTGCCTAATTCGGAGGCACCTTTCTACTCCTTTACCTCCGCATAAACCCAGTCGAAACCAATGCCCATGGTATCAATGAAATTGGTACGAATTGAATTGGTAAGTAGTGGAAGATAGGTGTCGAAAGCAATGCTTTCATCAGGGTCGAAACCAATGTTCACTTTTAAAAGAAAAGCACTTGCCTAGTTTTTGAAGGGCCTTCGACTGAGTCGATACCCTATAAAGTCGAAACGTTGGTTTTTTTTCTAAAGTTAAATTTCTACCTTGTTTTACTTAAAGCGTTAAACACATTCGAAAGTTGTTCTTTCGAAAGGGACTTTATAAATAAGTTTTCGAAGGGATACTTTTTTCTTAAATAAGAGCTTCCGAAAGGATTGGTTTCGACTAAATAGAGACCAAGCCGCTAATTTACCTTTCGACTGCATTGAAGCCATTTATGTTGTCGAAGGTTTACCTCTGTTTTAACTTAAGCTAATCCTTTTTCTCGAATGCTTTTGAAAGGATTTGAGGGTTTCGAAGGCAATGGAGTCGAAAGGGGGTTTTGACACTTTCCTTCCAAGTTTAATTTAAAGGATTATGCTTTCGACTAAATGTTTCGACGTCATCAATTTTTCCCCAGAACAATTTTATAAGTGGTTTCGAAAGAGATGCTTATTATATAATCATTTTGACCTTAAGGATATTTTTAAAGATTAAACCTAATGCTTTCGACAAAGTACTTTTATTTGTTACAAAGCTATATTTTAAAGAGAATTTTGGTATTGTCGAAAAGTACCATTGGTTTTGAAAGTGAATATTTAACAAGGCCTTCGAAAGGTATGTTTGTTATGTTTTGAAAAGAATCTTGTGCTTTTGAAGGAGGTCATCCAAAGGTTTCGAAGGTGATGTTTTAAAGTTTCAAACCAAATAACCTACTATCACTTTTGAAAGTAAATACCATGGCATAACTAAAGATTTTAGAAGTATTACTTCTTCATATACTTAATCACATTGTAATTAACCCATAATAGTACTTTGGGGGAGGGGAAGCATAACCAGTTAGGTGGACTCGGTAGTGAATATAACTTAAGAAATGTAAAATCTTAAATAAAGATATTGGCAGGGGCCAATAAGCTTGCAGTAAGCCTATGAAAACTGTACATAACTAATGATATCGACAGGGGCCAATAGGTTCATAGTTAGCCCATGAAAACTATGATTTGATACTAGCAGCGGCCAGTAGGTTTGTAGTTAGCCCATGAAAACTACATCCGGGTTAAGATATTGACACTCTGTCAATAGTTTCCTAGTTAGCCCATGAAGACTAGGATAAGAGATAAGATATTGGAGTTACCAATAGGTTCTTAGTGATTCCATGAAAAATATGACATTGGACAGATAGTTTATAAACATTTAACAGGTTAATAGTAATGCTAGAAGCTATAATTGAGACAGATAGTTAGAATGAATGGGGATGGGTAGTCCAGATTTGATTTACTTGTTTGCATATCATCATAATAGTTTGAGATACTATGTTTTAACCACTATGAATGCAGAAGCGAGTATATGGTTTTATAAATGTTTTAGGATATTAGTGAAGGCAAAACTCATTCTGCTAAGCAGCGTGGTCTCACTAGATAACTAAATGGTTTGAGATGGTAAATTATTATTCATATTAGGCTTTATGTCTAACTCGAGGTTTTTGTTTTCCCCTTAAACTCTAGGGTACTCAATTGATTATGAGTAGGTTGAGAGTTAAGGTTTCTAGGTGTTCTTTTAGACGAATAAAGCTTGCAAGGACGCGCGGGAGGCAAGCTTGTTATTAGGGTTCTTTTATTTTGCACCGTGTGTTCTGTTTGTAAAGGCAATTCTTTTTTCTTGTCTATTTATATAGTTTGATTGGCCAAGGGGGCATCTTCATATGTTGCTCTTAATGTATATTGAAATAATTATATGTTATTTAACGTGGTCTACGATCTGGGATTATGTAATCAATTTGGAATATTTTGAATTTAATGTGGAATTTGTTTGCTATTTATTTTTTCCCATATTCTTGTGTTTCTGTGTATCAATGTATCTAATGTCGCCATGTTTGGTCGCGGAGGATTAATAACTATGGATGACTGCAGCATCCGTAGCTGTTAGTTTTGAGCCTCCAAATAGGAGGACGTTGGTATCAGAGCATAGGTTTATGAAACTTTAAAAAGAAACTTAAACCTAAAAGATTTTCCAAACACAATCCAATGAATCAGATAACAAGATTGGGGTTTGGGTTAATGCTATAGTAACGTATTTATATTTGTTATATATAGTTGTATATATAAGTACTTATTCCCCGCTCTCTTAGACTGTTCTTTGTATTTTACTAAGGCTCATATGCAGATTATGAGAAAGGAGATATTGAAGCACGAAATGGAAGAGGAAATATTGGTGGAGGAAGAACCACAACTAATGGAAATGCTCGACACACTACCAAGAGGAACCCGGGTCGACAGCCTGATGCTAGTAATCAAAACGTTAATGCTAAGTTGAGTGTTGGAAATCCACCTGCAGATATGAGGGCAGTGTATCAGTTCTTTATTGGTTTGATGCATGTAGGAGCTGCTGTTGATGTTGCTGCAAATGCAGGAGGAGCTAATCATGTGGCTCCAGTTGGGAATAATTATGCTTTGCTGAGTAAAGATTACACTAGTTTGGATGAGAATCCATTCTAGGGAACGGAAAGTGTCATAGAGGTTCAGAATTGGTTGTTGCATTGTGAGCGTATATTTACTGACTTGGGTCTGAATGATGGGAAAAAGAGAAGGTTGGCCTCTAGACAGTTGCAGGGTCAGCAGTACATTGGTGGAATAGTGTCATTGTCGGAGTTTTGGAAGAGCAATTAACTTAGGCTGATTTTAAAATGAGATTTGAGCAGAAGTTTGTATCTAAGTTTGCTAAGTCTGAGCTGATGAGGAATTCTATGGATTTATTGCAAGGAGAGATGTCAGTAGTCGACTATGCTACTAAGTTTAAAGAGCTACCTCGATATTGGTATGTTGTTATAGATACTGACATCAAAAGGAAAGAGAAGTTCATTCAAGGATTGAGGCCTGAACTTACTAGAATGACCATGACACATGTCCGTCATCCTTGTAATACAGTGGTGGAGATGGTCATTTGTCATGAGGAGTTACTTATTGATTTAGCTGAAGAGAAGTCAGTGGAAAACAGGGTTCTCAGAAAAAGAAGAGGAATTTCTTTAAAAAGAAAGGAGCCTAGAAAGGCGACACGGTTAAGAAGTCAAAGGCTAAGGTAGTTTGCTATAAGTGTGACAAGAAGGGTTACTTTGCTAATGAGTGTCGGTCAGGAAATGGGAAGAAAGCTGCAAATAAGAAGAATGTGAAGTGCTTCAACTATGATCAATTTGGCCATTACAAGAATCAGTGTCCAGAGCCAGTTAGGGAGGACAAAGGAAAAGTTTTTGCCATTGGACAAAATAGGCCACCACAGTTGATAAAGAAAAGACTGTGATGGAAGGTACGCTTTTAATTCAGGGTATTCCAGCTAGAGTACTTTTTGATACCGGTCCATCATATTCATTTATATCTAAGTTGTTAGATAGATTTTGTTTAGAACCCACCTACCTTGTTACTTCCTTAAGGGTTGCAAATCTAATAGAAGGTATGCAACTCTAGAGTTAAGATGTGACCAGTTAGAAGTTGACTTGTTAGGTCATAAGTTTACCAGCAATTTGTATGTTATTGATTTCATAGATATCAGAATCATTTTGGGTATGGATTGGATGGGTAGGTATGAGGCTAGAATATTTTGCCAGGATAGGGAAATATCACCGAGACACCCTGATAGTAATAATCGAGTGATATTCTCAGTAGTGAATACTAATCGGAGTGTTAGTGCTTTACTTAATGCTATGGAGAAAGGAAATGAGTTAAGTCAGGTTCGGGTAGCAAGATAGTTTGCAGATGTCTTTGAGCTAGTCACTGGACTATCCCCGAAAAGAGCTATTGAATTTAGAAAAATCTTATGCCAGGAGCTGAATCTGTGAGTAGATCACCTAGTAAGATGACACCAACAGAGATGAAGGAATTGAAGGTGCAGCTAGTGGATGTAGAAGGAAGGAGTTTTATTCGACCAAGTAATTCACCCTGGGGAGCGGTCGCGGCGTTCGTGAAGAAACCAGATGAGTCGTTAAGAATGTGCATTGACTATCGTAAGTGAAACAAAAGGACAATTAAGAATAAGTATCCTTTGCCAAGAATAAATGACTTTTTGATCAGTTGAGTGGAGCCAGAATGTTTTCCAAGTTGGACTTGGTGACAGGTTTCCATCAGTTAAGAGTGGAAGATGACAGTTTTCCTTTGACAACATTTCGAACTAGGTATGGTTCATATGAGTGGTTGGTGATGCCATTTTGATTAATAAATGCACCTAATTTCTTTATGGATTTGATGAACCGAGTTTTCTGAGAGTATTTGGATAGTTTGTGTTGGTGTTTGTAGATGACATTCTAGTCTACTCTAGGGATGAGAGAGAGCACGAAGTTCATCTTAGAGTGGTATTTGAGACGCTGAGACAGAATCAACTAAATGCGAAGTTTAACAAGTGTCATTTATGGAAGAAAAAGGTAAAATTTCTTGGTCACATGGTTTCAAAGAAAGGATTTTCAGTCGATCCAGATAAGATCGAAGCCGTGAATAATTGGAAGAGACCAGAGAGAGTGACTGAGATCAGGAGTTTTCTTGGGCTTGTTGGCTACTACTGGAGATTCATTAAGGATTTCTCGCGAATAGCAGCATCCTTAATTAAGCTAACCAGGAAGGAAATGAGATTTGTTTAGTCCGACAAATGTGAGGAAGCATTCCTTAAGTTAAAGCATTTTTTGACCAATGCACTCGTGTTAGTAGTTCCAGACGGAAACTAGGGACTGGTGGTGTATGCTGATGCATGCAAAATCGAATTAGGAGTAGTGTTGATGCAAAATGGTAAAGTCATTGCCTATGTATCTAGGCAGCTTAGACCGCATGAAGTTAGATATCCTACTCATTATTTGGAGTTGGCAGCTATGATCTTCGCATTGAAGATTTGGAGACATTATCTCCTAGGGAAGAGATTTGAGCTTTATACCGAGCATAAGTCTTTATGTTATTTATTCTCTCAGAAGGAGTTGAATATGAGACAACAGAGGTGGCTAGAGTTTTTGGCTGTGTATGATTTTGGTATAGAGTATACACTAGGAAAAGGTAATAAGGTAGTATATGCTCTTAGCAGAAAACACAGAACGTGGTGTTAGCTATGTTGGCATAGTGGAAGGATTTAGAATCTTTAGTCATTTGTGATATGCAGTTAAGATTGACTGCTGGTTTTTGTCAGGGTTACGCAAGGTTGTCTTGTTTATAAGTTCCACCAGCATTGATTGAGAAAATTACCTCTAAGCAGAAGGGGGATCTAGTGTTGGCTAAGAGAATTAGAAGGCTTGATTTTGGAACTGAGATCGATGATCTAAAGGATTTTAGCCTTGACCAGAGAGGATGGCTAAGAAAGATGAGACAGTTGTGTGTTTCGAATGTGGTGGACATAAGAAAAGAAGTTCTTGGAGAATATCATCGGTCCAAGTTTATGATTCATCCTGGAGGGACCAAGATGTATCAGGATATAAAGAGGATCTTCTATTGGGATGACATGAAGAGGGATGTTGGCTTGTGGTTAAGTAGTGTGCAAACTGTCAACAAGTAAAATCTGAACTTCAGAAACCAAGTGGGTTGCTTCAGCCTTTAGAGATTTTAGTTTGAAAATGGGATTCAATATCTACGGATTTTATAGATGGGTTGCCAAGGTCAAATAGAGGTAATGAAAGTATATGGGTTATATTGGACAGATTGACCAAGAGTGCCTATTTCATTCCATTTAAGTTAACCAGAATGACACCTGTTTTGGCAAAGTTGTTCCTGAAAAACATAGTTATACTGCATGGAGTTCCTAGTAATATATTTAGTGACAGAGATGCTTTGTTCGCTAGTGAATTATGAAAGAGTCTACAGGAAGTGATGGGTACCAAACTTAACATGAGTACCGCATATCACCCTTAGACAGATGGTTAGACAAATGGAGTCAGCAAAATAATTAAGGATCTACCGAGAGCTTGCGTATTGGACTTTGATGGATCTTGAGAGGATCACCTACATTTGTTCCTATAATAACAGTTACCAGACAAGTATAGGAATGGCGCCGTTTGAAGCTTTGTATAAAAGACCATGCAAATCACCAACATGTTGGTTGGAGACTGGAGATAGATTAGTCTTATGTCCAGATTTGGTTAGAGAAGCATCAGAAAAGATTAAGTTAAACCGAGGAAGGATGAAGGAAGCTCAGTCAAGACAGAAGAGTTGCACAGATAAGGGGCGTAAGGACTTAGAATTCTCGGTTGGGGATACGGTCTTGATTAAGGTATCGCCAATGAAGGGTGTGATACAATTTGGAAAGTCGGGGAAGTTAGCCCCGAGATATGTAGGTCCATTCCAGATTATAGAGAAGATCGGAAAGCTCGCATATAGAGTAGAGTTGCCGCGCAGTTTGGCAAGTGTCCATAATGTAATTCATGTGTCTCATCGTCGCAAGTATGTGCATGATCCAAAGACTACCATTCCTCCGACAGGGTTGAAAGACTTAGTAGTAGAGCTTAATTAAATTTTCATTAGATAACTTGTTCAGGTTGTAGTTAGAGATGAGAAAAGATTAAAGAATAAGACAGTCATGTTGGTAAAAGTTCAGTGGAGCGACAATGAGAATGACTGTACTTGAGAGACCGAGGATAGAATTAGAGGTACTTATCTTGGTCTGCTTTGGGGGTATGTCTATATTAGATTTATACAAATATTTGCTAGTCTGTTAGACTAGTATCGTTGTTAGGAGTTGTAATAAATGATTGTTATGTTTAGTAATTAGTCCTTACTGAATTTCGAGGATGAAATTCACTAAGGGCGGAGACTGTAACATCCCTATAAACATTATTAAGGAAGTTTGATTAGATAAATAAAATAAAATAATAATGATAAGGGGATTGAGATTTGAACAAACCATATATAGGGCCATGCTTATTAATAAAGTAAATGGGTTTAATTAGGTTAGTAAACTAATTAAATTACACATGGGCATATTAGTAAAATAACCTTTTCATTTTACAAGGCTATGACCTTTTGTGATTGTCCATTCATGTTCATTTTTCTCATAAAAAACAAACGCAAAAACCCTAAGAACTGGCCATTAACAAGGAGGAAAAGAGGAAGATTATAAATTAAAGCTAAGGATCAAAGCTAGGAAGGATTATTCAACAACAAATCTCAAATTCCTTATCATATCTAAGGTGAATAATAAATTTATATCATCTCTATTTTATCTATGATTATATATTTCGAATTTTTGATTAAACTCATTTTTAAGATGATATGGATGATGATATGCTTGAACTATATTATAGTTGATTTATTTTAATTCATTTTCCTATAAATCAGCACGGTTTTAGGGTAAAACCAAGAGTCAATGATTTTATAATGCCATTGAATTTTTTTTATGGTAAGTAAAACATGATTTTAGAGATGGGTTTGATTTTCAGAATTTTCCGAGTTATAGAAAATTTATTGTGAATTTATAAAGGAAAATATGATATAATTGGGTATAAAATTTATTACAAGTATTTGAAGAAGAAATTGGGTCTGAAATTTTAATATGTTTGATTACATGATAAAATTGAATTTCTATGATTTTTGGTATTCCCAATTGATTTACTAGGGAAAATAAATTAGAGAGGGACTTATTTGCTAATACATGTTTTGTGAATGAAAGGGCTTAAACGTTAAAATTTCTTTGATTTAGATCTTAGTTCAATGTGGAGGTTATAATTGTGAAGTATTTGAAAAGTTTTAAAGTAACCAAGCAAGAAATTACAACAGGTAGGTTAGATATAAAGTATTTTCTATACTTAGCTACAGATTAGTGTTTCAGGAGAAAAAAAGGTTGTTCCGCCTGATTCGAAGGCACCTTTCGACTCTTTGCCTCTGCATCAACCTAGTCGAAACCGATGCCCATGGTATCAATGCAATTGGTATGAAGTGAACTAGTAAGTAGCAGAAGGTAGGGTGTCGAATGCAATGCTTTCGTCAAGCTCGAAATCAAGGTTCACATTTAAAAGATAAGCTCGTGCCTAGTTTTTGAAGGGCCTTCAACTGAGTCGATACCCTATAAAATTGAAACCTTAGTTTGTTTTCTAAAGTTAAATTCCTGCCTTGTTTTACCTAAAACATTCAACATAGTCAAAAATTATGCTTTCGAAAGGGGCTTTATAAATAAGCTTTCGAGGGGATACTTTTTCTTAAATAAGAGCTTCCGAAAGGATTGGTTTCGACCAAGTAGAAACCAAACCGCTAATTTACCTTTCGACTGTATTGTAGCCATCTATGTTGTCGAAGGGTTACCTCTATTTTAACTTAAACTAAGCCTTTTTCCTGAATTCTTTAGAAAGGGATTGAGGGATTCGAAGGCAATGGAGTCGGAAGGGGTTTCGCATCTATCCTTCCAAGTTTAATTTAAAGGATTGTGCTTTCGACTAAATGGTTTTGAGACCATCAACGTTTTCTCCAAACCAATTTTATAAGCGGTTTCGAAAGAGATGCTTTCGTATATAATCATTTTGACCCAAAGGATATTTTTAAAGAGTAAATCCATGCTTTCGAAAAAGTACTTTTATTTGTTTTGAAGCTATGTTTTAAAGAGTATTTTGGTACCGTCGAAAGGCACCATAAGTTTGGAAAGTGAACATTTAACAAGGGCTTCGAAAGGCATGCTTATTACGTTTTGAAAAGAATCTTATGCTTTCGAAGGGGGTCATCCAGTGGTTTTGTAGGTGATGTTTTAAAGTTTCAAAAAAAATAACCCACTGCCACTTTTAAAAAGGAAATACCATGGCATAACTAAAGATTTTAGAAATATTACTTCTTTATATACTTAATCATATTCTAATTAACCCATAATAGTACTTTGGGGAAGGGCAGCACAACTTGTTAGATTGACCCAATAGTGAATATAACTTAAGAAATGTAAAATCTTAACTAAATATATTAGCAGCGGCCAATCGGTTTGTAGTAAGCCATCGAAAAATGTATATAACTAATGATATTGGCAGGGGCCAATAGGTTCATAGTCATTCCATGAAAACTATGATTTGATACTGGCAGAGGACAGTAGGTTTGTAGTTAGCCCATGAAAACTACATCCGGGTTAAGATATTGACAGTCAGTCAATAGGTTCCTAGTTTGCCCATGAAAACTAGGATAAGAGATAAGATATTGGAGTTACTAATAGATTCTTAGTGATCCCATGAAAACTATGACATTGGACAGATAGTCCATAAGAATTTAACATGTTAATAGTAATCCTAAAGACTATAATTGAGACAGATAGTTAGAATGAATAGGGATGGGTAATCTGGATTTGATTTACTTGTTTTGCATATCATCATAATAGTTTGAAATACTATGTTTTAACCATTGTGGATATACGAGCACATTATATGGTCTTATAAATGTTTAGGATACTAGTGAGGGAAAAGCCCGTTCTGCTAAGCAGCGTGGTGTCAGTAGATAAATAAATGGTTTGAGATGGTAAACTATTATTCATACTAGGCTTAATGTCTAAATTGAGGTTTTTATTTTCCTCTTAAACTCTCAAGTATTTGATTTTGAGTAGGTTGAGAGTTATGGTTTTCAGGTGTTCTTTCAGACGAATAAAGCTTCTGAAGATGTGCAGGAGGCAAGCTTGTTATTATAGTTCTTTTATTTTCGGCTATGTGTTTTTTTGTAAAGGTAAATTTGTTTTCTTCCCTATTTATATTCTTATCGACAAGGAGACATCTTTATATGTTGCTCTTGACGTATCTTGTAATAATTATATGTTATCTGAACGTGGTCTGTGATTTGGGATTATGTAATCAATTTGGAATATTTTGAAATGGAATGTGGTATTTATTTGTTTAAATTTTTTCTATATTGTTGTGTTTCTATGTATCAACGTATCAAACGTCGACGTGTTTGGTCATCTAGGATTAACAACTATGGATGACTACAACATCCGTAGCCGTTAGTTTTGGGCCTCCAAATAGGGGGATGTTACATAATGTTGTAATTTAAGTTTAATTATGCAATACTTTATAAATTGTTAATTTAAAATTGTTTAATTTAAAAATTGCATGACTCTCTCATTCGAGGTCCAATCGAGGCATAGATTTTTGCGTTGCGCTCATAACGCGATGGAACTACTTTGGACAAATTTGGAGACATTTGAAATTTGGGCTAAAATCAGATATTGTTCGATTTTAGTTCCAAACTGAAATGCCTCGGAAACAACAAAAATTTCAGTGAGTTAATCTCACCTTTTTGGTTAACCAGAAATGATATTTAGTTGATAATAATTATTGGATGATTGTTTGGATGATTTGCTATATTATTAGTTAGTTTGCATATATTCCTGCCCCTGGAGCTGATGAGATCCTATTACGTTCCGGTGTAAAAGCGAATGACCCTTTGTATAGGAATCCCATCTCGAAGAGGTTGATTTATATTATTTGATTATTATATAAGCTGTGATGCAGGGGAACAAGTTGGAGCGATCCAACAGGATTCCAAAGTTGTGGTTTTATTTACACAAATATGAACTGTTGATTTTATTTGCATACGTATGCGTTGATATATATATATATATATATATATATATATATATAAGTTGTGATGTAGGGGGAACAAATTGGAGGGGCTAATAGGATTTCTTGCTATTATTGAATTGGTTTCAATAATATTCTAGTTATATGAATTATTGGATAATAAACCAGATTTTTGGCAACATGGGGTATGACATTGTTATATGTACAACTAAAACCCAACAGTGATAGAAAATCAATATTGATATTGGTTAAGCGTTTGTTAGTTATTGGCCTCAAATTAGTATTCTAAAAATACTATAAATTTCCAATTGAGTTGGAAATGGTTTTTGACACAGGAAATGATTTTATTTTCGAAATTTGGGTTTCAAAAATATTTGTTTTAATAGTTTCTATTTTTATTTCAAACTAATTTTCTATTTATTGTTTAAAAGTTATTTGTTTATAATTAATATTTTTTAAAGTTGCTATTGTTATAAAGATATCTATCAAGATAATTATTATTAAAAATATTTTGTTATTGTTTAAAGTTGTTATTATTATGAAAAATATTTTGGAAGTTAATAATTATTATATATAGTCAAGATAATGATTAATTATTATTATTTACTGAATATTGTTTGAAATAATTAAATATTATTTTAAGATCTTTTAAAGTTAATAATAATTATTTATTGATAACGTTTATTGTTAATAATTATTATTATATTATACCATTTTAAAGTAAATGATTTTATTTAATTGTAAATGTTTTGAGACCCATAAATAGAGTGTATAAACAGATTTCAGTTTTATAAGAGGAGTTTTATAACAAGGTTTGGAAACTTAATTGGGGATTAGTTAAGGGCGAAAAGAGTTCTATAAATAATATTACATTTTTATAAAACAATTTTAGAAATGAGATTATAAATCTATAAAAGGAGTTTTATAATTAGTTATGATTTATAAAAGGTTTATAGATGATTTGAGAAATGATTAGAGACATTTATAAATGGTGTATGGAATTTATAAAATAGTTTACTAATGGGTTTTAGACATTTATAAAAGAATCCATTTATGGTTCTAGAATTTTGTAAAAAAGGAATTTTCCTCTGTTTTGTGGATATGCTTATACCATTAAGATAAGTATATGGATATTTTTCAAGTATTGAAAATATAGGGATTTGCAAATATATCCTTGTAAAAGTGTATTGACATAAGTATTTACAAGATGAATTAATGGATGAAAGGATTTATTAAGGAGGCTAGTGTTTGCTTATGTGCTTAACCAATGTTGGTTTTCCCTTTTGAAATAGATCCCTGATTTGGATGTGAGTTTGTTAATAGTTAAATAACAGACAATCAAATCTTGGCCTAAATATGTAACTTTTCTTAATTTTGGTGGTACGGAAATATTCCCTACTTAAGAACGAAGGATTTTAACTCGGAAATATCTAGGAGAAACATAGGAATTATATGGTACAGTTATCGTCGGTGTACTATACTATACGTATAAACTCATTGTGTTCTTTTAGGGCAAATGATGAGGAGATCTTTCCTCTTAAACAGTTATGAAGTGATCCCAGCTCTTGTGTATTGTCTGATCATTTCCTAAAGAACCGGTATTGAGCATTCCAGAAAATCGACAATTGGTTTTTGGAGCTCCAGGGAAGTGGAAGAGTGTGCTCCTAAGAGATGACTCAAAAACCGTAACCACTCCCAAACCATATATGGTTTCATGGAGGAGTTTCATGATATATTGAGATGTTGGAATTCATGTGTGGTTCCGAGACCCGCTGGAGTATGGAAATTCATGTAGGATTCTGTAATCTAATTTAGTGGTGGTGCGTGAGCTGGAATGCCAGATGTAGCCTCATCAGCGGTAATAACTAAAACCAGAAATATGAGGCATTGCCAGTAGGGTTGGCAAACCCAAAAGGTGCAGCCGGCTCCACCTAGGTGTTGCTTACAGTTGTTATGCATGCATGGGACGATGCAATCGGTCTTAGCAATACCATTTATGTTTTTCCTATGGTACATCACTAGGTATATAGGCTGCTTCAGAAGAAAATTTCTGATCCTTGTGCAGGAGGATCGTTCTTGAAGCACTGAGGGCATCTCCGTGGAATCCTATATAATAAGCGAACGCGCCTTATCGGTTTTGATTATACACATAGTATTGTTGTGATATACACTCATGAGCATCACAACTACTAGATTATTATTATTTAACCCTTAGACATTATTAAAATATCAATGCCTTTCCTATAGGAAAGGTTTTAGTTATCGTAAGGCAAAAACCCTGTCCATGTTTATGTGCGGTATGGACTTACGAGATACTTTTGATTTCAAATATTTTTATGATTTAGTTGGGTGCGTTTTCTCACTTTGGTTTCTCAGACTAACTCGGGTGTCATTTTATTATAATGCTCGGGTCAAACCGAGCATATTTACAGATTTTAGTTGGATACTTTGGAGTTATAGGAAATGAGATGGAGGCCCAAAGATGCATTCACGTATATGGTCATTTTTCGCTACATTCAATGTAGAATTTATCAGCAATTGTAAGGACAGGTTATTATAACTGTCCGAGCTGAAATAGATTAGTATACCCTGATTGATGTCTGTATACATCTGTGCAATTAAAGCGCTCGACAGATTCAATGTTGTGGAGGTGCAAAAAGTCATAATGGGGATATAGCGAGGATATAGCGAGATATAACGGATGACTCTAAAATAGCATATGGAACTCATACTTAATATTTTTATAAATATATAAATGGTAATTAAATGAAAAATTAACATTCAATTGAATTATAATTAATATATAAATAATTTTAAATAAAAACACATGCGAATATACTATAAATAAACATAAAACTATTATATAACATAATTGAATCTAATAGAATATTAGAGTATTCTCATTTCTAAAAATATATTAAAATTCAACTGAATAAATTAATTTCATAATTTTTATAATGTATAAATGTCATTTTCATATTCATTTCTTTTAAAGAAGATGTAGCGGAAATAGCGGAATATAGCAGGAAGAGCGGGACATAGCAGGGCTTAAAGCGGAAAGGCTACATGGAAAAATTGTAGCAGTACAAATCCCCTATGAGATATGGCAGGGTTATAGCAGGGTAATAGCGAGGTATTAAATGCACACATGTGTGTGTGTATTACATTTTGCTTTTGTGCAAATATTTATTGTATATTATAGATTGTACGTTCCACCGTGAGATTTTGTGCTATTAGTTTTCTCTCTCTTGTTTTCTTTCTTTTTTCTTCCTTCTTTCCTTCTTTCTTTTTCCCTAATAATCGGGTTTTTCGATATTCGACTGCTAGACACGCAATACAGTAGATGTATTAGTATCGAGTTTCGGAGGGTGAAAATCTCCGTCGTTACAATAACGGTGATTAATAAAAGGTGGAAACAAATTAATGTAACCAATTATGTTCAAAAATTTACCATTTTACACTACTCAGGTCGACTCTAGAGTGCCTAGGTCGACCATTAGTGGTCGACCAATGGCTGTAAACGGTCGACACGAGTTAGTGTGAGACGTGGGTTTTGGATCGCCCATAACGGTCCGGATTTAATTGGTTTTATTCTATGATTAGCACTGGTTTGATCCCATATAAATATAGAACTAGGGCCTCACTTCTAACTCATAATTTTCTAATGAGCATGGATGCTATATCATTTTCACTTCTCCTCCAAATTCATAAAAATAGTTCTAGTTTGCCAGTTTACACTAGGGATTGTAGAAAATGGTAGGAATAAGAGATCTGTTCAAACCAAGCCACTACAACCGAGGTAAGTTATAAATCTGGTTTTGAATCAATAAGTTAACATAAATATCATCTCTCTAACCCAAATTTTATTAGATCTGTACATAAATGTTATTTATGGATCTAAATATGGAGTCAATATGGAAAATACAGATAACATGGATTAAATCTAGAGGTTTGGGAATGCTTAACAAGGTGAGTGGGAAATATTATATGTTTTTATATAATATTAGATTTTATCATTGTAGATCTATTCCTATATGACTGAGAAATTTAATTTAATTCATAAGTTAATTTTGTTAAATGAAATGTTGAGGTCTGAACTTGCCTATTTAAGCTATAACTGACGAAGCAAATATTTTCTTGTTATGTATGTTAGTTCGAAATTTTATATGAAAATGATTATATATTGCGTAATGTTTAGAATTAATATTTATATGACGAATATAAATTGAATGAAATCTTAATGTATAGCGTAATGATTAGGAATCCATAATTATTCGATGGTTATGAATTAAAGTGAAAATAAAGTTTATTTAAATTCATGGAGTTTTAGTGGTTTTTTAATTTATTGGAATTCGTAATGTTGTAAGTAGATTTCTATATATTACCAAGTTTAAAATAAATAAAGTGTGACATTTGAAATGACAAAGAAAAAATATATATGTACATAAAAAGAAAAAGATGTACAAAATATGGATAAATACCATATTTTTTACCTACTAATTCAAGAAATAAAAAGATAATTCCTTGTAATTACAAACGCCACACAAACATCTCCTCTTTGGATAAAATATGGAAATTTACTATATTAACATTTTTACGATAGAAGTTTAGTTCCAATGTATTAAAATATAGTAAGCCCAAAAGGTCGAATATTAAGATGCGAATGAAATAAAAATACTAATAAGATTGAAAATAATAAAAATAAACTATAAAAAATAGGCAAGAAGAAACAGGGAATAATATGGGAATAGAAATGGAAGATAGATCTGATAAATAAATTTGGCAACGATTTTATGAACTTGATGAAAAGAAGCGGTAAATGAACTTGAAGGAAAATAGGGGAAACACATAATAAAATGAAGACCCATGGTCAATTATAAGAACTTTAGCAATGAAAGAAAAGTAAGTAAGACTGTATGTGTATATAATACATGTATAAGTAGCCTTGAATATGGGTTTATGAAGGGTGTGAATTATTGTAATTTAATATTTAAATTATATTAAGAAAATGATTAAAGGTCACTAAAGTTGGTTGGAATGCGAGGTCGGTAAGGTTACATAATGGAAGTCTGCCAACCATAATGGACTATCAGTAGTTGTGAAACATCATACTAATGTGTGACATGTCCAACCGTAAGATCCATGGAGGGTATACGCTTGTGTTTAGATGAAAGGATCAAAATAGAGTAGTATGCTTCAAATTTATTTTTAGAAATGGGTATTGCCTTCATTGCACTAGGTAATCTAAACAGATGGTGAGCAGGATCGGTCACTATGTAGCAAGTGTTGGTACCAAATGTAAAGGTAGGGCTACATAGGGCGAGAACATCATCACTCCCGAGCGGTCAATGGGAAGGACATAGTTACACCAAGCTGGTCTTTGTCTGTAGCCTACCAGGGTGGACCACGTTGGGTCATGCACTGCCACAGTTGTTTGCTAGTTTGTTTGATAGGGAAAAGCTGGTTGACCCATAACGAGATTCCTTCAAAATATGGATGGGGTGGTTAGTGAAGTTGAGTCCACATTAGGAAGCAGACAAAGTAGAAAATCCCTAAAGAGAATATGGAAAAATGTATAAAAGCTATCGAAAAGAGTACGGAAAAATGTATGAAAAGCCATCAGTAAGCACTACAGGACTTTCTCGGGCTTTATGGTAATGAGATCGTGACACGATGAGGCAATGGATCATGATGGGGTGCTAAATGAGAGATACTAGTGGGAATAGTATCTGGGTCCATTAGGCGACCGAGGTAGTGTTATGTATAAGATGTATAATATATCAGTAGCTAGAAAATTATGCTGACCCCCTCCTTATTATAACCCACTGGAAACACAGAAGGACAGGTATCGGTGCTTAGAGAGTTTGGTGCTGACAAGGGCATTTGACTTTGGTTTTGTCAAACCTTGGTCAGTAATTTATGCGTCTATTATATTTTATTTTTCCACTGTAAATTACATTGTTAGAGCTCTGATATGCATTCTTTGGCTTTATTTGCAGGATGCCAAACCAATGATCTGTACTTTGGTTGACTAGGTTTTTTGATTTAATGAAAATTTAGGTTCACTGGGTGTGGATTGTTACAATAACAAAATCCATAACATAAGTAAAACAATCGTTCATAGCAACAGATATCAAATAGCACAAATAAAAACAACAACGAATCAAAGAAATCATTCAGTCAAACCTAAATATTAGCTAAACTAACCATCAAGTAATTGAGAAAATGTTCTAGAAAGGAGTCAAATTGAAAAGGTCGAAGTTATTTCTCCACTTTTCATATACCCTCAACTGTATCATTATCCCTAACTAAATCTAACAAAGTATATTACTGGCATAAAATCATTTCGGAATAGAAACCACAAATATACATGCATGTCTATAACTTCTATAATCCATGCTACACTCTCGAATAAATGATGCCAAATGCATAATAGTAGGTAACCTTAGCATAAGTATGTCCACACAAAAATGCAATCTCTCGTACCATTCCTAAATATGCATATTTAACAACTAAATTATTCAATAGTACTTTCCTTAATTCATCTTCCAGATTGATAAAGGTAACTCAAAATGGCGGCATCTTACCCGAAAAAATCCAAGCAACTTAAATCATCATACTATTCCTTCTTTCACCTAAGAACATCCAAAATAATCGATGTATTAATATGGTAAACATGACATGCCTCCCATTCAGATTTCTAATCATACTTAAGTGGTAACATTATGTTTATGATATCACTTCTCTAAATTTCAAACATGTTTGATACTCGAATTACCACTTCCTCAATTATCCAAATATTTCATCCTAAGTTCTATAACAAACCAAGCAAGCATCCAAACAAGAGAAATCATATTCTATCAACCAATACAACAATACCAATCAAAATCCTAAATCTAAGTGGAATCCTAATCTAAGAAAAATGCTAACCAAAGATAGTGATAGGGTTAAAAGAATTGACAATATAATGCATTGTCTATATACATGTCATATGCAATGTAAAACCTGCACCTTTAAGTCACCACTCCAAAAGAGTTTCTCCGAATAGATAATCTCTTTTCAATCAAAGGATGTTTAATCCATCTACTCCTCACTCAAAGTCATATCCAAGCCTTACAAATTACATTTTTCATAAAATTTCCTTCGCAACCTTTATGTATGCTAGCCATAATACTCTTTCCTTAATTTTTCCAATTAATTCTCTTCAATTATCAAGGAACGTTTGAACTCACACCATTAAGCTCACAGACTTAGTGGTACTTACTTTACTTTTGTATCCATTTAAATTCAGTATACCTTTTCTTCGATTTCAAAAATTAAGTCTATCTCAATAGCTCAGAATAATTTATGTAAATTCTTTATCTACAACTGTTGGGCGTATTCTAACACGTCTCCAAGGCCCTGCCGAACCAACACGTCTCCAAGGCCCTGCCGAACCAACCCTCCTCCAAGGCCCTGCCGAACCAACACGTCTCCAAGGCCCTGCCGAACAAACACGTCTCCAAGGCCCTACCGAACCAACCTTCCTCCAAGGCCTAACCGAACCGCTCACCACCGGACCATTGCACTACCGGACCAACACATCTCCTAGGCCTAACCGAACCGCTCACCACCGGACCGCTGCACTACTCCCACCATCAACGGACCAAGGCGTACCAAACCAACTTGGCCAGGCCAGATCACATCAGCCCAGGCCCACCAACAGCTATATACCTCCAAGACCCCCACCCTCAGCCTCACTCTATAAATAGAGGGGTAGGGGTACAACAATGGCAGACGAGTTTGAGAGCTCAAGCACGGATTGAACTTTCAAACAACTTTAATATACTTGTAATCAAAGCTTTGTACTTGTAATCTGAACAGTAAAGGAGAATAACATATAAAGTGGACGTAGGCACATTCTGGTCGAACCACTATAAAACTGTGTGTCTTTTACAGTTTAGTCCCTGCTTTTTACATATTTGCATAAATCACCCAACTCGCTAAGAACAACGTAAAATCGACTAAATCGTACGACTTGGAGGTGTTTGCCCATTTTTTGTGCAAACATTTTTGGTGCTTTCACTGAGAACTCGAGTTAGAAGCTTCAGCTTCTCCCACTTAACCTTCTTCCCAACAGCATCGCTCATTACTTGGAAGACATGCCTCCCAGGCAGAAGAAAGATGTTAGCAAAAGAAAGAACATCACAACTAGCAGCGTTCCAGATCCAGTGATCACAGATCAAGAGAACCGTCCTGTTTCAACAGCAGTACAAAATGGAAATTAGGCAAATCCGACAGCCCCTGCCACGGAACAACCAACAGCAATTACTAGGGCAGATCTAGACAGGGTTGTGGCTGAAGTGACAAACCGCTTCACATCCCAACAAGAAGCCTTGGTGGACCGACTCATGTCACGCTTAAGGGATGCTGAAGAATCCAACCGCAACACTGAATCATGGGATGAGTCCCAGTCTGGAGGATCTGGGAGGCGACAAAGATCTTTCTTCTTCGAAGAAGCTAACAACAGAAGCAGCAATGATAGGAGCCGAGCCCGAACTCAGCCCGATCTCCGACCCGAGGAAACACTCGGAACCAAACACAACGGGGGAGGTACCAGGCGAGGGTCGACGGTGGCTGAGCCGGTCATGCTACCTAGCCATGGAAACACCAATGAACGGGGCCGAGCTAGAGTCCAGCCCGAAGTTGGACCCGAGGAAGTGCTCAGAACAGAACCCAGTAGGGGAAGATCAAGGCAAGGGCCAACTGTAGCTGACCCTAGCGTGCTCCCAGAAGACCAAAGGCAGCCACTGGAAAATATTAGGAGTGATAGACGATACCACCCCTACAGATCATCTGGACGAAATCAATCCCGCAAAGAAGAACCAAACTCATTTCTACCCGCTCCAAATTCCGATGAAAGGATGGCGCGATTGTTCAGAGAATGCGTCCAACGGGATCAAAGAGAATAGGCGCTAGGGTAACCAGCCCTTTCACCCGCAATATCGAAATTTCCATCACCCCCCGAGAATGGAAAATGCCAACAATGGAACCTTACAAGGGAATCTCTGACCTCGTTGTACACTTGCAGAGATACACACAGTATATGCTCATGAGCGGAGCCACAGAATGAGTATTGTGCAAATGCTTTCCACTATTCTTAGGAGATCTAGCTACCTCCTGGTTCTGCCACCTACCCCAAGGATCCATCAGCTCATGGGAAATGTTGAAAGAAAAATTTCATCAGCCAGTTCCGCATTCATGTGGAACAACCCAAGGACGCTTATTCCCTATCTAATATCAAACAGAAGCCTGGAGAGACAGTGCAGCAATATCTAACATGATTCAATGCTGCAGCGGCCGTAGTTCAAGATGCCGATGAGAAACTTATCTTAATGGCCCTTTATAGTGGTGTGCATCCGGATACTAAGTTTGCTAGAAGATTAACGAAAGAAAAACCAGCTACATTACCCGATTTCTTCCATGAAGCCGGAAGATATATGAGACTTGAAGACGCTGCCACTGAAAGACGGACAGGACAAAAAACCAAGCAGCTTATGGAGACACACCCGCTGTAGCAAAGGATGTTCGAAGAAATGACTCTAGTGACAATGCCGGGGGTAGGAAGGGAGAAAAACGTCTATATCGGCCAGGACCAAGATTTGACGCAACACTCCTTTGAATGAGACAATCGAAAACATCTTCCTGGCCACCCAAGATGAAGTTAAATACAGACGTCGTCCATACAAGAAGGAATTAGATAACGCAATTAAGTCTGGAAAGTACTGCCGCTTCCACGAATCTCATGGGCATGATACCAATGAATGCCATCATCTCCGGGACTTAATTGAAGAACACATCAGGAGGAAGAGACTAGAACGCTATGTAAAAGGTCAGAACAGGACCCCAGCTCCTGCCGATGAGAACCCAAGGCTACCTCTCCCAGAAATAGGAGGGAGAAATCGCAACACCGGCGGCCCCAGTCATGAGAAGATAGTGGTCCATACCATATCGGGAGGACCACACATCGCTGATAGAAGCTGGATAGAGATGGAAAGATACGGAAAGTCACTTAGAAATAATGAAAGCTACGTTAATTCTGTTATGGAAGAATGCCACCTGAAGCGAGAAGAGAATGATGACATTACATTCAATAAGCGTGACCTGGAAGGAAGGCGGTACCCTCACATGGATCCTATGGTCATATCTACCCGGTTCGGCCCAGCCGAAGTTTTCCGAGTTCTAGTAGACACTGGAAGCTCAGTAAATATCCTATTCAAGCATGTTTTCGACAGAATGAAGCTGTCAATGAAGGATGTGTCGCCCTGCAACAAACCACTACATGGTTTCACTGGAGATGCGAAGATGCCCCTCGGGCAATTGGACCTTTTTGTTGAAATAGGAAGCCACCCCCGCTTCGTTGTGCGGAAACAAACATTTGTGCTGATAGATAACCGCTCAGCCTACAACGCCTTTTTAGGAAGACCAGTCTTGTCTGACTTCCAAATTGTCTTGACCCCGTGGTGCCTGAAGATGAAATTTCCAACAGATAATGGAATAGGGGAAGTAGAGGGAGATCAAGACGCCGCTCAAGATTGCTATGTAACTGAACTTCGTAATAATCGCAGGAAGGATAGAGGGAAAAATGCAGAGACTCCTCTCTGCATGAAAAACTTGGAAGCATAACAACTAAAGAAAGCCCCTCCTCTTCGATATACCAGTGATCCTTTCAATGAATTAGACCCTAGGGACAAAGAGGAGGAGGCCACCGCTGAGTCCGCAAAGGCTATGAAGTTTGTATCTGTAGACAAACATGACTCAAGTAGACTGTTGAAAATCAGGTCTCAACTAAGAGCAGAATTGAGGGATCAACTCATTGATTTTCTCCGCCACAACCTGGATGTATTTGCATGGACGCACGCTGACATTACTGAAATCTCCCCAGACGTGGCATGCCACATACAAAACATCGATCCTACCAAGGCGCCAGTAAAGCAGAAAAAGAGAAGTATGGGGCAGAGCGATTAGCGGCCCTCAATGAAGAAGTAAAGAACATACTTTCCAACAATTTCATACAAGAAGCCATCTATCCAGAGTGGATCGCTAACCCGGTACTAGTAAAGAAGGCTAATGGGAAGTGGCGAACATGCATTGACTTCCCCAACTTAAATGACGCTTGCCCGAAGGATTGCTTCCCACTCCCCTGAATCGATCAGCTTGTGAACAGCACAACCGGGCACGAACTCTTTATCTTTTATGGACGCATACTCAAGATATAACCAAATTCCTATGCACGCCCCCGATCAAGACCACACTAGTTTCATCACTGACCGGGGATTGTGCTGCTATAGAGTAATGCCTTTCGGACTTAAAAACGCCGGAGCTACCTATCAGCGCCTCGTCAACAAGATGTTTGCGGAGCTAATAGGACGAACTATGGAGGTTTATGTGGATGGCATGCTAGTAAAATCGAGGAAAGCCAACGATCACGTAAGCCACCTGAGCGAGATGTTTCACGTACTTCGTCAATATGGAATGAAGCTGAATCCTCTAAAGTGCTCGTTCGGAGTGTCATCAGGGAAGTTCTTGGGATTCATCGTCCATTCCGGGGAATTGTAGCAAGCCCCAAACAAGTCCGAGCCCTGAAAGATATCAGGATACCTTCCACTCGAAGAGAAATGCAAAGCCTAAATGGGAAGGTGGCCGCCCTAAGCAGATTCATCTCTATAGCGACTGACAAGTGCGTCCCCTTCTTCGAGGCTCTAAAGAAAGACAAAGGAAAGTTCGAGTGGACTGACGAATGCTTAACGGCCTTTCTTAACCTAATTGAACACCTCCAGAGACCACCAGTGCTCTCAACTCCAAGCGAAGCGAAGAGCTATACATATACCTTGCTGTGTCATCTCATGCTCTAAGCGCCGCTTTGGTGAGAGAAGACAACCGCGCGCAACGGCCAGTGTACTTTGTAAGCAAGAGGTTAACAGGGGCAGAAGCCAGATATCCTAAACTTGAGAAGCTAGCATACTGTTTACTAATCACGTCACGGAAACTGCGACACTATTTCCAATCTCATTCCATCAGAGTTCTAACCGATCAACCGCTAAGGCAGGTACTCCATCGTCCCGACACTTCTGGACGACTACTTAAATGATGCATTAAACTGAGTCAATATGACATCACCTACCATCATTGCACCGCAATCAAGGGACAAGCCATGGCCGATTTCATTGCTGAATTCACTACCAACGAAGGTAAGGAGCAATCTGAAATAGCAAAAGACATTAAGTGGAATTTCTTTGTGGATGGAGCTTCAAACGAATAAGGTTCGGGGGCAGGTGTTGTAATAATCACTCCCAGGGGAAGGAAGCTACACTATGCTCTAAGGCTGGAATTCGCTGCCACCAACAACGATGCAGAATACGAAGCAGTAATAGCTGGATTAGAACTTGCCCTAGAGATTAGAGTTAGTTCTTTATGTCTTCATAGTGATTCCCAACTTATTGTAAACCAAATACTAGGAGAATTTCATACTCGAGGAGAACGACTCACAGCATATCTAAAGAAGACCAAGCTGCTACTCGATCAAATGGATCACTATTTAATCAAACACATCCCTCGAGAAGAGAACCAAGAGGTCGACGAGCTGGCAAAGCAAGCTAGCATGAAAGACGGTACCATTTCCGGAACAGTAGCCATCTCAAAGCAACTAACCCCGAGTTTCGAGCAAGTGAATCTGGTAGCTGCAATTGAAGAAGAAACTTGGATGACTCCCATCCGAAAATTCTTACAAGATGGCACATTGCCCAGCGAGCGTAACGAAATCAAGAAAATCTTAAGGAAAGCTTCCCGCTACACAATACAAGAAGGCATCCTCTATCGGCACGGCTTCTCTAACCCCTTATTAAGATGTGTCGCTGGAATGGAAGCTAAGGAAATCTTATCCAACATCCACCAAGGAAGCTGTAGGGATCACACTGGAGGGCAGACTCTGGCAAAGAAAATACTCCGATATGGATATTTCTAGCCCGCCTTAAACAAAGAGCCTTAGACTTTGTTAAAAAATGTGACAGATGTCAGAAATTTGCCAAGATTCCTCGTCTACCAACAAATGAGATTACTTAAATGACCAGCCCTTGGCCCTTTGCAGTATGGGAAATTGACTTGATTGGCGAACTGCTAGTGGGTCGAGGCGGAGCCAAATATGCTATAGTGGCAGTTGACTATTTCACCAAATGGGTGGAAGCAAAACCTCTAAATAAAATATCTTCGGCAAAAGTTATTAACTTCTTGACCAAAAATGTCCTATGCAGGTACAAGGTTCCACTCAAAATCATATCGGACAATGGACTTCAGTTTGACAGTGAAGAGTTTGCCGACTGGTGCCAAAAGCACGAAACTCGCAATAGCTTCTCATCTGTGGCTTACCCCCAGGCAAACGGACAAGTCGAAGCTATCAACAAAATTCTCAAAACTCAAATAAAAAAGAAGCTTGAAAAATCGAAAGGCGCTTGGGTGGATGAACTTCCTACGGCACTTTGGGCCTACCGCACATCTTTTAGAGCATCAATGGGGCATACTCCTTTCTCTTTGGCATACGGATCGGAGGCCATGCTCCCAGTCGAAACTGTAGTACCTTCCCACCGCAGGATCCACTATAACCCATAAGAGAACGAAGAACTCCTTCACATGTCTTTGGATCTAACTGAAGAGAGGAGAAACGATGCAGTGCTCAAAGCAGCTCACAAGCAAAAAGTGGCGGCGCAATACAACTCCAAAGTCAAGCATTGTAGCTTACAAGAAGGAGATCTTGTCCTCAAACGAATCTTCCGGCGCCCCAGTGCACTAGATCCAATCTGGGACGGACCATATGTAATTCATAAAGATCTCCACAACGGAGCATATATTTTGTCAACAGTGGACGGAGAGGTGTTCCAGAGGGCATGGAACATCCAACACCTTCGTCGATACTTTTCTTAACTTGTACTGCCCATATGAAGTGAATTAACAAAGAGAATCAGTGGACGTAGGCATTTTCGTGCCGAACCACTTTAAAAACTTGTCTCTTTTTAACTTGTTCCTTTATATCTTGGCTGCTTGTTAACTTTATCCTTTTCTATTGAACAAAATCCTGTGTAATGGCATTTCCATTCAAGACGCATCACGGTGCAACCTTCTCTCGACAAGACCTAACAGGTACTATACGAATCTATGCCCTCGCCAATGAGACACTTTTGCTACAGCATCCTTCTGCTGCGGGTTAACTCATTGCTCGCGATCGGCCCTTAAAGCCAACTGTAATGAGCCGATTATAAGCTACCAAGAAGGCCGACTATAGCCGAGGCAGCTCATTACGGCGTTCGGCTCGCCGGCAACTGTAAACCCACTTTAAGCCCCAACATAAAGTGTGGCCAGCCAGGGGTAGTTCACGGTTGACGATCGGCACCCATGCTAGCCGGCCACGGTAAATCGAATAATACCCACGATTGCGGGCCATAATGGCCCAGGTAGCTACCGTGCGCGATCTCGGCTCTGATGTGTCTTAAGTACGGCTGTGGTAAAAAAGAAAACTCCCCGCGAAGGCATAAGATGGGTGAAAAATGTCTCCAAGACCCATAGCTAGGGAAAGTGACTACAAAACCCGTTTTCCACGAACTTAAGCACATCGAAGGCCTTCCATGATTGGAAATTTTACTATTTCTTATATTCTTATTTTATTTAAAAACTTTCCTCCTATCCTATATAACGATCCCTAAAGTGCAGGGCACAAAATAGGAGACACCCGCAAATGGGGATAGGAACTCACAACCGGATGACAGGACACTCAGCTGCATTCCATACTCAGCCACACACGACATTCAAAGCTACCATCTACAACTAAAACACGAAGGGCGGTACTCTCTTCCTTTGTCTATGAACGTGCAGCTATAATTTATTCACACATCACAATAACATTGCAAGATATGAAATTATATTTTAAGCAAGAACTTGACATCAAACACAATTGAATCACAGGCATATGCATAGCTGCATTTCTTATGCAACACACCAAAATAACGAAAGCATTTAAATATAACGGAACCAGCTTAAGTTAAAAAATTACATGCCCAAAAATGAAGTTGTTCGTTACAAATAACATAATTACAGCCTAAAAGTAACATTAATGTTTTGAGACTAGCATAGACAACAATGTCAGGTAAACCAAAAGATGTCCAGGTCAAGTCAGGGAGTCGGCTGCATCAGAGCTTCACCTCAACCCTACTGGCCCCCCGAGATCTACTTAACCGCGGGATCGGAACTCTCAGCATGCTGACCAGAGGTAGTTGGTGCTCCAGGGGTCCCGCCTGTCCAATTTGGGAAAGAATCCATTAATAGTCGCGAACAATAAGCAATCAAGTTACGAAAAGACTAAAAGGGAAGACTTACCAGCATCTACTCCTTGATCATCATCCTCCAACTGCACCCCTACCTCCTAAGCGGTAAGCAGCTGCATACCCTCCTTCACCATCGCTTTCTCCTCCTTGGTAAACTGGGACGTGACCACGTCCATTCTGAAGGTCACGCCACCCTCCTTATCCGCATCGGCCTTAGCCTCCTCCAGGGCCCTACGGTAAATCCTGGCCATGACTCGGGGATAATCATCCATCCAGGATAAGTTTCCCTGTTTCCAAGTGCGAAAATACATATCCTGAAGCATCTCATCCATTATCCCCTCGTTCTCCTCGAACTCCCTTATTCGGTCCCCAGAAGCCAATAGCTTTGCAACGGCAGCATCCCTCTCCGATCGGTATCGCGAGCAGTCAGCCTGAAAGGATTTCCTCATCGCCTCCATCTCCTCCTTCAGCTTGGTTTGAGCAAGCTCTACGGCTTCAAGCTTCCCAGATAACTCATGTACCCGATCAAGATCCGCTTTCCGAACCTCATCCACCGTTGCAATGGCCATATCAATCCGTTTCTTACAAGCGGCCTCCATTTTCCGCAACTCTGCCCTGCTGGCCTCTTCCATGGTTCTCTTTAATTGCCTAGAGGCGGCCTCATGTTGAGAGATCTGGATGGCTTGATCAGCAAGTTGTTTGGCCTGGTCGGAAACCATTAACCGCAGTCGAATGTTGGCCCTCCCGATTTCTTCCCCAGCCTTGACCAGTCGGGCATGATGCCCCATCAGCTTCGTGGTCTCCTCAGCAACCCGGTCGATGTTTGCCTTAGCTTCGTCCCCCAAAGTTACAACCCGAGTGGTAAGAAAATCAAGGTCCAGGGACTTAGCTTCATCGAGTGCTCTTACCATAGGATTGCGAGGGAGAAGGTGCTCACCGGTAGCCTCATCGAAGGAAACATCATGAAAACCTGGATCCAGATCCGGATGACCCGCAAACGGATTACGAACTAAACCGGGATGATCTATCTGGGTAACGGTAGGATTTTCAGACGGATGCGGAGAAGGTATAAACCCAGTACTCTCCTCCGTGGTATCCTGGGGAGGCTGAGTTGGAAGCTGAGGATCAGATGAAGATTCAAGCAAGAAGCGACTCCTCTTCTTCCTTTGGATATCCTCTTCGATAACTCCAAGAAGAGGCCGGTAGCCTACTACGTCTCTGGGGCGGTTAGTCGGAGGCTTTGGTTTAGTAGAAGCCTTGAGAAGTTTGTATTGTTCGAGACGGTGCCGAACGTCTGATGTCTTGGCCACCTTACCTGCTTCTGCGATATGAAACCAAGTGTTACAAGCATACATTGAACTATAACTCAAGAAAGATATCAAGTTAAAAAGAGTAAAGAGGTGCTTTGTTATACAAACCCTGGGGAGTAGTAGGATACTGCAATAAGTCCTGGATCTCACTCCAGGACGGAAGCCGATCATAAAATTTTCCTAAATCCCTATCATAAATGGAGTCTGCAGGAGTCAAAAATTCACCTTGAATCGCAGGAGTTGCCTTTGCTGAAATGCTCTTAGAAGATGAATCGGCACCAGTCCCGGCCTTGTCAGTTTTCTCTGGCTTCTCCACCAAGGCCGCTCCTTCCTCCAACCCCTCAAAAGCTAGGCGGAAAGCATCATCTGTCCACTCCTAGATCTCACTTGCCTGCCCAGAAGACAAAGCCCCAGCGCCATCACCGCTCTGTCCTTCGCCGCCATCATCACCGCGACCATCGCCTTCTCCACCACTTCCACTCTCCTCCTCACCTCCTTCATCCTCCTCTCTTTCCTCCTCCACATCTTCCTCCTCCGGAACATCTGGACATGTGCTGGGGGAGGGTCCATCGAACTTCTTAAGTTTCTTCCCCCCGGCGACTAGATGTTTCGAGAAGGGTTTCCTCTTGCTGCTCTTCGCCGTAGCCTCTCCTTTAGCTTTGGCAGCCTTCTCCTCAGCCGTGTTTCTTTTCTTGACCACAGACTGGCGTGGCAGAATCATGTTGAACTCCAGAAGAGTAGCATTCCTGACCAAATAAGAGGCTGCCCTCTCCCTTTCCAGAATGGCTTCTATCTCCGCAGCCATCTGAACCAGGCGATCGCTCTCTACAACCGCAAAGCCACCTGTCGCTAGCAAGAAATAAAGCACATAAGGAGGGGAATTGCAGTCGGAAAAGAAATTATAAATAAGATTCAACTTACAGCCAGAGGTGAAGCGGTGGAAAGAAACAGAGTCATCCTTGACAAAGAACCATTCCTTCTTGATATGCTAAATTTCGTATACAAGTACAGGACTGGCTTGAAAGACACGGCCGACTCCAAGATGATATATGAATACCCCTTCTTATAGCCTCTCAAGTTGTACAGGTACCGAATCTCCTGGTTGGAAGGGGGACGCCCGTACTTTCTCTGAAAGATAATAAATAGACTCACCAAGATGGCATAAGAGTTGGGCTAAAGCTGGAAAGGGGCCACCTTCAAGTAGGTGATGAAGCTGACTATCCAGGCGTTGACCGGAGGAATGGCCCCGCACATACAATGGTACCTACTATAAGCAAAATATCATTCAGGGGGATTATACGGCATCACTCCTTCCCTCGGCAACAACATATGCGCTCTGTCGATCCCGAAAGAGCGAGATATAACATCAAGCTTCTCATCCTCGAGGGAGCTGGGAACGCAGTCTGGCGGTGAATTCAAGAGCTCTTGAGGACCGTACCCGTCTACTAACAATCTCGGGGTTGGTCCATGACGTTCTGCCCGAACTGGGGGCACTATGGGGGGCTCTCCTGTGTCTTTGGATTTCTTCTTATCAGAACGAGTTTCTACTTTATGAGACATTATCTGCAACACGAGAAAACATATTGTTAGAACTAGGAAAGAAGAGATATAAACAAGCAAGTGCGTACAGTCTGGAATTTCATTTGCAATTCAAAACATAAAAGGCTCAAGGTTCATTCGGCATTCAAACTCCCCGATCTCGTTCGGTATTTCCAACATAAAGTTCATCCCGCATTCAAACTCCCCAATCTCAATCAGTATTTCCAACATAAGGTCCATTCGGCACTCATGTTCCCCGACCTCATTCGGTAGTTCCAACATAAAGTTTATTCGGCAGGAGAAAGCCTCACCTAGTCCGATACTCAAATTTGGTTCGGTACTTGATTGATTCGGCTATTTGAAACAGTAAATGATAACAGAGGCATGAAGCCCCTACTTATAAGCGAGCGCAGGATGACCGGACCAAACGGTTCGGTGTTTAGGACCGAATGAAACTATCCAAGCTAAAGAAAACAAAGCGCGACACATGCAGGCATATGCCCCACTTTGGAGGGTAAATGTTGGGCGTATTCTAACCTACCTCCAAGGCCCTGTCAAACCAACACGTCTCCAAGGCCCTGCCGAACCAACCCTCCTCCAAGGCCCTGCCGAACCAACACGTCTCCAAGGCCCTGCCGAACCAACACGTCTCCAAGGCCCTGTCGAACCAACCCTCCTCCAAGGCCTAGCCGAACCACTCACCACCGGACCATTGCACTACCGGACCAACACATCTCCTAGGCCTAACCGAACCGCTCACCACCGGACCATTGCACTACCGGACCAACACATCTTCTAGGCCTAACCGAACCGCTCACCACCGTACCGCTGCACTACTCCCACCATCACCGGACCAAGGCGTACCGAACCAACTTGGCCAGGCCAGATCACATCAGTTCAGGCCCACCAATAGTTATATACCTCCAAGAACCCCACCCTCAGTCTCACTCTATAAATAGAGGGGTAGGGGTACAACAATGGCAGACAAGTTTGAGAGCTCAAGCACGGATAGAACTTTCAAACAACTTTCATATACTTGTAATCAAAGCTTTGTACTTGTAATCTGAACAGTAAAGGAGAATAACATATAAAGTGAAGCACATTCTGGCCGAACCACTATAAATTTGTGTGTCTTTTACAGTTTAGTCCCTCCTTTTTACATATTTGCATAAATCACCCAACTCGCTAAGAACAACGTAAAATCGACTAAATCGTACGACTTGGAGGTGTTTGTCCATTTTTTGTGCAAACAACAACAATCAAAAATACTTCTCATATAATCCATGCCGCTAATCCAAAAGAATATCTTTAACAAACAGAGGTCATAACTCTATATAATTCTTTATTCTCCAAATCGTATCTATATATAAAATTCCAAATACTTCATCATGTTCATAGATAATAACAACTCATATGATCTTGATACTCATCCACATTCAAATATTTCTACATATCCATCCAACATACCAAAATATTTATCCCCATATTGTCATATTCCAAATCTAATGTGGAATAAAATTTAAAGTTGAGAATTCATGCTCAGTACCCTTCATAACCAAAATCCAAGCTCAAATCATTTTCTAATATATTCAATAAATGGTTCTTTTACCATATATCATTTTACCAACTTACTATTCTTCCATACTATGGACAAGAAAACTCAATAGGGAGAGTGGCTCTCTATATAAATCAAATCGAAATCACACTAAGCAACATGGTAGCATGGTACCAAAACATATCTAGGAACATTGGAAAAAGTGATGATATCCTAGCACAATGAATATATCATCTAATTTGTGTCACATTCAATCAAGTCATATACTAGCAGTCATATCCATTAATCCAATATCGGTTGTTGGGTGCATTTCCACCACCACCGAGTCAAGGAGAAGAAAGCATCGCCGAACCATAGGGAGGAAAGTCCCACCGAACCAACACGTCTCCAAGGCCCTGCCGAACCAACCCTTGCTCCACTACCTGCCGAATCAAACCCAAAGTATCACTACCGAATCAAACCCCACCGATCCAAGGCCTTACCGGACCAACTCACCACCGAATCAACCTCCACCGATCCAAGGCCTCACCGGACCAGCCTCCACCGAATCAACCACACTGAACCAATCCCATCTCCTCTACCACCGGACCAAAATGCTAGTCCACCCATCTACTACCGAACCAACGTTGCCAGGCCAGATCACTTCAGCCCAGGCTCACCGGCAACTATATACATCCAAGACCCCTGCCCCCAGCCTCACTCTATAAATAGAAGGCTAGGGGTACAACAATGGCAGACAAGTTTGAGAGCTCAAGTACGGACAGAACTTTCAAACAACTTTCATATACTTGTAATCAAAACTTTATACTTGTAATCTGAGGAGTGAAGGAGAATAACATATAAAGTGGACGTAGGCACATTCTGGCCGAACCACTATAAATCTGTGTGTCTTTTACAGTTTAGTACCTGCTTTTTACATATTTGCATGAATCACCCAAATCACTAAGAACAACTTAAAATCGACTAAATCATACGACTTGGAGGTGTTTGCCCATTTTTTGTGCAAACATTTTTGGTGCTTTCATTGAGAGATCGAGCTAGAAGCTTTAGCTTCTCCCACTCAACCTTCTTCCCAATAGCATCGCTCATTGCTTGGAAAACATGCCTCCCAGGCAAAGGAAAGATGCTAGCAAAGGAAAGAACATCGCAACTAGCAGTATCCCAGATCCAATGATCAGAGATCAAGAGAATCGTCCTGTTCCAACAGCAAATGGAAATCAGGAAAATCCGACAGCCCCTGCCATGGAACAACCAATTACTAGGGAAGATCTGGATAGGGTTGTGGCTGAAGTAACTAACCACTTCGCATCTCAGCAAGAAGCCTTGGTGGACCAGACCATGTCACGCTGAAAGGATGCTGAAGAATCCAACCGCAACACCGAATCATGGGGTGAGTCCCAGTCTAGAGGATCTAGGAGGCGACAAAGATCATTCTTCTTCGAAGAGGCTAACAACAGAAATAGCAATGGTAGGAGGCGAGCCCAGACTCAGCCCGAATTCCGAACCGAGGAGACACCTGGAACCGAATCCCATAGGGGAGGTACCAGGCAGGGATCGGATATGGCTGAGCCTGTCATGCTACCTAACCATGGGAACACCAATGGACGGTGCCGAGCTGGAGTCCGGCCCACTCGAGGGAATGCTTAGAACAGAGCCCAGCAGGGGGAGATCGAGGCAAGAGCCAACTATGGCTGACCCCAGCATGCTCCCAGAAGACCGAAGACAGCCACCGGAAAATGTTAGAAGTAATAGACGATACCATCCCTATAGGTCATCCGGACGGAATCAATCCCGTAGAGAAGAACCAAACTCATTTCTATCTGCCCCAAGTTCTGATGAAAGGATGACGCGATTTTTCAGAGAGTGCGTCCAACGGTACCAAAGGGATTGGGGGATAGGCGCTAGGGTAACCAGCCACTTCACCCGCAATATCAAAACTGCCATCACCTCCTGGGAATGGAAAATGTCAATAATGGAACCTTACAAGAGAACCTATGACCCCGTTGTGCACTTACAGAGATACACACAGCGTATGCACATGAGCGGAGCAACAGAGGGAGTGTTGTGTAAATGCTTTCCACTATTCTTGGCAGATTTAGCTACCTCCTGATTCTGCCATCTACCCCAAGGATCCATCAGCTTATGGGAAATGTTGAAAGAAAAGTTCATCAGCCAGTTCTGCATTCATGTGGAACAACCCAAGGACGCTTATTCCCTATCTAATATTAAACAGAAGCCCGGAGAGACAGTGCAACAATATCTAACCCGATTCAACGCCGCAGCGGCCGTAGTCCAAGATGCCGATGAGAAACTTATCCTAATGGTTCTTTGTAGTGGCGTACATCCGGATACCAAGTTTGCTAGAAGATTAACGAAAGAAAAACCAGCTACCTTACCCGATTTCTTCCATGAAGCCGGAAAGTATATGAGATATGAAGATGCTGCCACCGAAAGGCAAATAGGGCAGCAAGCCAAGGCAGCTCATGGCAACGCACCCGCTGCAGCAAAGGACGTCGGAAGAAATGACTCTCGAGACAATGTTGGGGGCAGGAAGGGAGAAAAACGCCTATATCGGCCAGGACCAAGATTTGACGCTTACACTCCTTTGAATGAAACAGTCGAAAACATCTTCCTGGCCACCCAAGACGAGCTTAAATACAAACGCCCCCCATACAAGAAGGAATCAGATCACGCAATCAAGTCTGAAAAGTTCTGCCATTTCCACGAATCCCATGGGCATGATACCAATGAATGTCGTCATTTCCGGGACCTGATTGAAGAACACATCAGAAGGAAGAGATTGGAACACTATGTAAGGGTCAGGACAGGACTCCATCTCCTGCCAAGGAGAACCCAGGGCAACTCCACCCGGAGACAGGCGGAAGAAATCACAACACCAGCGGTTCCAGTCAAGAGAAGATTGTGGTCCATACAATATCGGGAGGACCGCACATCGCCGACAGAAACTGGGCAGAAATGGAAAGATATGGAAAGTCACTTAGAAATAATGAAGGCTGCATCAATTCCATCATGGAAGAACGCCGCTCGAAGCGGAAAGAGGATAATGACATCACATTCAGTAGGCGAGACCTAGAAGGAAGGCAGTACCCTCACATGGATCCTATGGTTATCTCTTCCTGGTTCGGCCCAGCCGAAGTTTTTCGAATTCTGGTAGATACTGGAAGCTCCGTAAACATTCTATTCAAGCATTCTTTCGACAAAATGAAGCTGTCAATGAAGGATGTGTCTCCTTGCAACAAACCACTACACGGTTTCACTGGAGATGCGAAGATGCCCCTAGGGCAATTGGACCTCTTTGTTGAAATAGGAAGTCATCCCCGCTCCGTTGTGCGGAAACAAACATTTGTGCTAATGGATAACCACTCGGCCTACAACGCCTTTTTAGGAAGACCAGCCTTGTCTGACTTCCTGATTGTCCTGGCCCCTTGGTGCCTGAAGATGAAATTTTCAACAGATAATGGGATAGGGGAAGTAGAAGGAAATCAAGACGCCGCTCGAGATTACTATGTAACTGAACTTCGCAATAACCGCAGAAAGGATAAAGGGAAGGATGCAGAGACTACTCTATGCAAGAAAAACTTAGAAGCATAGCAACTAAAGAAAGCCCCTCCTCTTCGATATACCAGTGATCCTTTCAATGAATTAGACCCCGGGGACAAAGAGGAGGAGGCCACCGCCGAGCCTGTAGAGGCCATGGAATTTGTATCTATAGACAAACACGACCCAAGTAGACTGCTGAGAATCGGGTCTCAGTTAAGAGCAGAGTTGAAGGATCAACTCGTCGATTTTCTTCGCCACAACTTGGATGTATTTGCATGGATGCACGCTAACATGACTGGAATCTCCCCAGACGTAGCATGCCACGTACTGAACATCGATCCCACCAAGGTGCCAGTAAAGCAGAAAAAGAGAAGTATGGGGGCAGAACGATCAGCAGCCATCAAGGAAGAAGTAAAGAACCTACTTGCCAATAACTTCATACGAGAAGCCATCTACCTAGAATGGATCGCCAACCCTGTACTGGTAAAGAAGGCTAATGGGAAGTGGCGAACATGCATTGACTTCTCCAACTTAAATGACGCTTGCTCGAAGGATTGTTTCCCACTCCCCCGAATCGATCAACTCGTGGACAGCACAGCCGGGCACGAGCTCTTATCTTTTATGGACGCATACTCAGGATATAACCAGATTCCTATGCACACCCCCGATCAAGACCACACTAGTTTTATCACTGACCGGGGATTGTACTGCCACAGAGTAATGCCTTTTGGACTTAAAAACACCGAAGCTACCTATCAGCGCCTCGTCAACAAGATATTCGCGGAAATAATAGGACGAAATAAGGAAGTTTATGTGGATGACATGCTGGTAAAATCGAGGAAAGCCCACGATCATGTAAGCCACTTGGACGAGATGTTTCAAGTACTTCGCCAACATGGAATGAAGCTGAATCCTCTAAAGTGCTCCTTCGGAGTATCGTCGGGAAAGTTCTTGGGATTCATCGTCCATGCCAGGGGGATTGAAGCAAACCCCGAACAAGTCCGGGCTTTACAAGATATCAAGATACCATCCACTCGAAGAGAGATGCAAAGCCTAAACGGGAAGGTGGCCACCCTAAGCAGATTCATCTCTAAAGCAACCGACAAATGCATCCCTTTCTTCGAACCTCTAAAGGAAGACAAAGGAAAGTTCGAATGGACTGACGAATGCTCAACAGCCTTCCTTAACCTAATCGAACACCTCCAGAGACCACCAGTACTCTCAACTCCAAATGAAGGCGAAGAACTATACCTATACCTTGCTGTATCGTCCCATGCTCTAAGCGCCGCTTTGGTGAGAGAAGACAACCGCGCGCAGCGGCCCGTATACTTTGTAAGCAAGAGATTTACGGGGCAGAAGCTAGATACCCTAAACTTGAGAAGCTAGCATAATGTTTGTTAATCACGTCACGGAAACTGCGACACTATTTCCAATCTCATTCCATCAGAATTTTAACCGATCAACCGCTAAGGCAGGTACTCCATCGCCCCGACACTTCTGGGCGACTACTTAAATGGTGCATTGAACTGAGTCAATATGATATCACCTACCATCCTCGCACCGCCATCAAGGGACAAGCCATGGCCGATTTCATTGGCGAATTCACTACCAACGAAGGTAAGGAGCAATCTAAAATAACAGAAGATATCAAGTGGAATCTCTTTGTAGATGGAGCATCAAACGAACATGGCTCGGGGGCAGGTATTGTGATAATCACCCCCAGGGGAAGGAAGCTGCACTATGCCTTAAGGTTGGAATTCGCTGCCACCAACAACGATGCAGAATATGAAGCAGTAATAGCAGGATTAGAACTTGCCTCAGAAATTGGAGTCGGTTCTTTATGTCTTCATACCGATTCTCAACTTATCGTAAACCAAGTACTAGGAGAGTTTCAGACTCGAGGAGAATGACTCATAGCATATCTAAAGAAGACCAAGCTGCTGCTCGATCAATTGGATCACTATTTAATCAAACACATTCCTCGAGAAGAGAATCGAGAGGCCGACGAACTGGCAAAGCAAGCTAGCATGAAGAATAGCACCATTTCCGAAACAGTAGCCATCTCAAAACAACTAGCCCCAAGTTTCGAACAAGAAGATCTGATAGTTGCAATCGAAGAAAAAACCTGGATGACTCCTATCCGAAAATACTTACAAGATGGTACACTACCCAACGAGCGTAACGAAGCCAGGAAAATCTTGAGGAGAGCTTCCCGCTACAAAATACAAGAAGGCATCCTCCATCGACGTGGCTTCTCTAACCCCTTATTAAGGTGTGTTGCTGGAAGGGAAGCCAAGAAAATCTTATCCAACATCCATCAAGGGAGCTGCGGAGATCACACTGGTGGGCAGACTCTGGCAAAGAAGACGCTCCGATATGGATATTACTGGCCCACTTTAAACAAAGACGCCTTAGACTTCGTCAAAAGATGCGACAGATGTCAGAAATTTGCTAAGATTCCTCGACTACCAACAAATGAGATTACTCAAATGACCAGCCCTTGGCCCTTTGCAGTATGGGGAATTGACTTGATTGGCGAACTGCCGATGGGGCGAGACGGAGCCAAATATGCTATAGTGGCGGTCGACTATTTCACCAAATGGGTGGAAGCGGAACCTTTAAATAAAATATCTTCAGCAAAAGTTATTAACTTCTTGATCAAAAATGTTCTATGCAGGTACGGGATTCCACTCAAAATCATATCGGACAATGGACTTCAGTTTGACAACGAGGAGTTCGTCGACTGGTGCCAAGAGCACGGAATTCACAAAAGCTTCTCATCTGTGGCTTATCCCTATGAAAATGGACGAGTCAAAGCTATCAACAAATTTTTTAAAACTCTAATCAAGAAGAAGCTTGAAAAGTCAAAAGGAGCTTGAGTGGATGAACTTCCTACGGCACTTTGGGCCTACCGCACGTCATTCAGAACATCGACAGGGCATACTCCTTTCTCTTTGGCATACGGATCGGAGGCCATGCTCCAGTTGAAACTGTAGTGCCATCCCACCGTAGGATCCACTACAACCCAGAAGAGAACGAAGAACTCCTCTCTCTTTGGCATATGGATCGGAGGCCATGCTCCAGTTGAAACTGTAGTGCCATCCCACCGTAGGATCCACTACAACCCAGAAGAGAACGAAGAACTCCTCCACATGTCTTTGGATCTAATCGAAGAAAGAAGAAATGATGCAGCACTCAAAGCAGCAGCTCACAAGCAAAAAGTGGCAGCACAATACAACTCCAAAGTCAAGCACCACGGCTTACAAGAAGGAGATCTTGTCCTCAAGCGAATCTTCCCGCGCCCCGGAGCGCTAGATCCATTCTGGGACGGACCATATGTAATTCATAAAGATCTCCACAACGGAGCTTATATTTTGTCAACAGTGGACGGAGAGGTGTTCCAGAGGGCATGGAACATCCAACACCTTCGTCGATACTTTTCTTAACTTGTACTGCCCATATAAAGTGAATTAACAAAGAGAATCGGTGGACGTAAACATTTTCGTGCCGAACCACTTTAAAAACTTGTCTCTTTTTTTAACTTGTTCCTTTATATCTTGGCTACTTGTTGAGATTTATCATTTTCTATTGAACAAAATCCTGTATAGACGGCATCTCCATCCAGGGCATCACAACACAACTTCACCTGGACAAAACCTAACAGGTATTATACGAATCTATGCCCTCGCCATTAAGACACTTTTGCTCCGGCATCTTTCTGCTGCGGGTTAACTCATTGCTCGTGACGGCCCTTAAAGCCAACTGTAATGAGCCGATTATAAGCCGCCGAGAAGGCCAACCATAGCCTAGGCAGCTCATTACGGCGTTCGGCTCGCCGGCAACCGTGAACCGATTATAAGCCCCAACATAAGGTGTGGCCAGCCAGGGGTAGTTCACGGTTGACGATCGACACCCACGCTAGCCGGCCACGGTAAATCAAATAATACCCACGATTACGGTCCATAATGGCCCGGGTAGTTACCGTGCGCGATCTCGGCTCCGATGTTTCTTAAGTACGGCTGTGGTAAAAAAGAAAACTCCCCGCGGAGGCGTAAGATGGGTGACAAATGTCTCCAAGACTCACAGCTAGGGAAAGTGACTACAAAGCCCGTTTGCCACGAACTTAAGCGCGTCGAAGGCCTTCTGTGATTGGAAGTTTTACTATTTCTTATATTTTCATTTTATTTATAAAAACTTTCCTCCTATAACGATCACCAAAGTACAGGACACAAAATAGAAGACACTCGCTAATGGGAATAAGAACTCACAGCTGGATGGCAGGTCACTCAGCTGCATTCCGTATTCGATTACACAAGGCATTCAAAGCTACCGTCTACAGCTAAAACTTGAAGGGAGGTACTTTCTTCTCTTGTACATAAATATGTAATTATAATTTATTCGCACATCACACTAACATTGCAAGACATGAAATTATATTTTAAGCAAGAACTTAGCGTCAAATATAATTGAATCACTAACACATGCACAGCTATATTTTATGCAACACATCAAAATAACGACAGCATTCAAACATGACAAAATCAGCTTATGTTATAAAGTTACATGCCAAAAATCAAGTTGTTCGTTACATAATTACAGCCTGAAAATTACATTAATGTTTTAAGACTAACATAGACAGCGATGTCAAGTAAACTGAAAATTGTCCAGCTCAAGCCAAGGAGCCGACTGCATTGGAGCTTCGCCTCTATCCTGCTGGCCCTCCGAGGTCTACTTAACCGCCGGATCAGAACTCCCAGCATGCTGACCAGAGGTAGTTGGCGCTTCAGAGGTCCCGCCTGTCCAATTCAGGAGAAGAATTCATTGAATAAACAATAATCAACCAAGCTATGAAAAGGCTAAAAGGGAAGACTTACCAGCATCTGTTCCTTGATCATCATCCCCCAACTGCACACCTACCTCCTCAGCAGCCGCATGCCCTTCTTCACCGCCACTTTCTCCTCCTTAGTGAATTGGGCCGTAACCACATCCATTCTGAAGGCCATGCCACCCTCCTTATCCGCATCAGCCTTGGCCTCCTCCAGAGCCCGGAGATAAATTCTGGCCATGATCCGGGGATAATCATCCATCCAGGATAAGTTGCCCTGCTTCCAAGTACGGAAATACATATCCTGGAGCATCTCATCCATCATTCCCTCGTTCTCCTCAAACTCCCTCATTCGGACCTCAGAAGCCAACAGCTTTGCAACGGCAGCATCCCTCTCCGATCGGTATCGCGAGCGGTCAGCCTAAAGGGATTTCCTCATCGTCTCCATCTCCTCCTTCAGCTTGGCTTGAGCAAGCTCCGCGGCTTCAAGCTTCCCAGATAACTCCTCTACCCGCTCGAGATCCGCTTTCCGAACCTCATCCACCGTTGCAATGGCCATATCGATCCGTTCCTTGCAGATGGCCTCCATTTTCCGCAGCTCGGCTCTACTAGCCTCTTCCATGGTTTTCCTTAGCCGTCTGGAGGCAGCCTCGTGCTGAGAGATCTGGATGGCCTGATCGGCGAGTTGCTTGTCCTGGTCGAAAACCAATAACCGCAATATTTTGTTGGCACTCCCAATTTCCTCCCCGGCCTTGACCAGTCGGGCATGATGCCCCATCAACTTCCTAGTCTCCTCAGCAACCCGGTCGATATTTGCCTTGGCTTCATCCCCCATAGTTACAATCCAAGTAGTAAGCAAATCAAGGTCCAGCGACTTGGCCTCATCAAGCACCCTTACCATAGGATTGCGAGGAAGAAGGTGCTCACCAGTAACCTCGTCAAAGGAAATATCATGAGAACCCGGATCCAGATTTGGATGACCCGCAAATGGATTATGAGCCAAGCCGGGACGATCAATCTGAGTAACTATAGGATTCTCAGACGGATGCGGAGAGGTTATTAACTCAGTATCCTCCCCCATGATATCATGAATAGGCTGGGTTGGGGGATGAGGACCAGGTGAAGGTTCGAATAAGGAGCGACTCCTCTTTTTCTTTTGAATATCCTCTTCAATAACTCCGAGAAGAGGACGATAGCCGACTACGTCCCCGGAACGGTTGGTTGGAGGCTTTGGTTTAGCGGAAGCTTTGAGGAGTTTGAATTGTTCGAGACGGTGCCGAATGTATGATGTCTTGGCCACCTTACCCGTTCCTGAAATAAAAATCAAGTGTTACAAGCATGCATGGGACTATAATCCAAGAAACATGTGAAGTTAAAAGATGAGTCAAAAATTCACCTTGAATCGCCGGAGTTGCCCTAGCTGAAATGCTCCTGGAAGATGAATCGGCACCAGTCCCGGCCTTATCAGTTTTCTTTGGCTTCTCCACCAAGCCTGATCCTTCCTCCAACCCCTCAAAAGCCTGGCGGAAAGCATCATCTGTCCACTCTTGGATCTCCCCTGCTTGCCCAGAAGACAAAGCCCCGGCGCCATCACCGCTCTGTCCTTCGCCACCATCACCATCATCACCTTCTCCATCACCTCCGCTCTCCTCCTCGCCTCTTTCCTCTTCCACATTTTCGTCCTCCGGAACATCTGTACATGTGCTAGGGGAGGGTCCATCGGATTTCTTGAGCTTCTTCCCCCGGGCGACTGGAGGTATCGAGAAGGGTTTCCTCTTGCTGCTCTTCGTCGTGGCCCCTCCTTTAGCTTTGACAGCCCTCTCCTCAGCTGTGTCTCTCTGCTTGACCACGGACTGACGTGGTAGAATCAAGTTGTGCTGTAGAAGAGTAGCATTCCTGATCAGGTAAGAAGCTGACCTCTCCCTTTCCGAAATGGCTTCTATCCCCGCAGCCATCTGAACTAGACGATCGTTCTCCACGACCGCAAAGCCACCTGTCGCTAGCAAGACATAAAAACACATAAGAAGAAGCATTGCAGTCAGAACAGAAATTATAAATAAGCTTCAACTTACAGCCGGAGGTGAAGCGACGGATAAAAACAGAGTCATCCTTGACGAAAAACCATTCTTTCTTGAACATGCTTAACTTCGAATATAAGTCCATGACCGGCTTGAAGAACACGGCCGATTCTTAGCTGATGTATGGAGACCCCTTCTTATGTCCCCTCAAGTTGTACAAATACCGGATCTCCCGGTTGGAAGGGGGACGCCCGTATTTTCTCTGGAAAATGATGAATAGACTCACCAAGATAGCATAAGAATTGGGTTGAAGTTGGAAAGGGGCCACCTTCAAATAGGTAATGAAGCTGACTATCCAAACATTGATCGGGGGAATGGCCCCGCACATGCAATGGTACCTACTATAAGCGAAATATCCTTCAGGGGGGTCATACGGCATAACTCCATTCCTTGGCAGCACCATGTGTGCTCTGTCAATCCTGAAAAAACGAGATATAACATCAAGCTGCTCCTCTTTAAGGGAGCTAGGAAAGCAGTCAGGTGGCGAGTTCAGGAGCTCCTGAGGGTCGTACCCATCTACTAGTGATCTCGGGGGAGGTCCATGACATCCCGATCCTGACTGAGCTGGGAGCACTATGGAGGACTCTTCTCTGTCCATGGATTTCTTCTTATCTGATCGAGTTTCTATTTTGCGAGACATCCGCAAACACAAAAAGTGCGTCGTTAGAATGAGGGAAGTAAACAAGCAAGTGCATGAAGCCTAGAATTTCGTTTATAAGTTAAAACATAAAAGGCATAATATTCATTCGGCACTCAAGCCCATTCGGTAGTTCAAGGCTCAGAAGCCATTCGGCACTCGTACTTCTCAGATTCATCCGGTAGCTCAAGGCTCGAAGGTTCATTCGGCACTCGTACTTCTCAGATTCATCCGGTAGCTCAAGGCTCAAAGGATCATTTGGCACTCACACTCCACAATTCATTCGGCAGTTCAAAATATAAAAGTCATTCGGTAATTACCTGGACCGGTAGTCAAACAGGTTTCGGCGGTATGGTTGATTCGGCAGAAAAGAATCTGGTTCGGCTATTTCAGTTAGTAAGGAAAAACGAAAGTGTATGGCCCATACTTATAGGCAAATAGAAACCACCGGACCAACCGGTTCGGCGCTTGGGACCGAATGAAAGTGTCCAAGTCGAAAAGCCTAAAACAAAGCACGATATATGTTGGCATATGCCCCACTTTGGGGGGCAAATGTTGGGTGCGTTTCCACCACCACCGAGTCAAGGAGAAGAAAGCATCGCCGAACCATAGGGAGGAAAGTCCCACCGAACCAACACGTCTCCAAGGCCCTGCCGAACCAACCCTTGCTCCACTACCTGCCGAATCAAACCCAAAGTATCACTATCGAATCAACCCCCACCGATCCAAGGCCTCACCGGACCAACTCACCACCGAATCAACCTCCACCGATCCAAGGCCTCACCGGACCAGCCTCCACCGAATCAACCACACCGAACCAATCCCACCTCCTCTACCACCGAACCAAAATGCTAGTCCACCCATCTACTACCGAACCAACGTTGCCAGGCCAGATCACTTCAGCCCAGGCCCACCAGCAGCTATATACATCCAAGACCCCTGCCCCCAGCTTCACTCTATAAATAGAAGGGCAGGGGTACAACAATGGCAGACAAATTTGAGAGCTCAAGTACGGACAGAACTTTCAAACAACTTTCATATACTTGTAATCAAAGCTTTATACTTGTAATTTGAGGAGTGAAGGAGAATAACATATAAAGTGGACGTACGCACATTCTGGCCGAACCACTATAAATCTGTGTGTCTTTTACAGTTAAGTACCAGCTTTTTACATATTTCATGAATCACCCAAATCACTAAGAACAACTTAAAATCGACTAAATCATACGACTTGGAGGTGTTTGCCCATTTTTTGTGCAAACATCGGCAGCCTATAACTATCGCCCCAAAACATATATAGTAAGATGACAATCACTTGCTTGGAGAACAACATTCATCCAAGCTATATTACATAAATGGTGTAATGTTACCTTCAACATCAGTTCAATGACATCCATCCTCAAATCAACTCAAATAACCTACCTTTACGACGTTATCAAACAACAAATCATCCTAATTATCATTCGCTCCCATCCCGATCATTACTACAATGATACATAATAAATTAATGCGAATGTCTATTATTTCAATTTCTGTACTATGGACTGATCACCAAGTCCGATCACATAATAGCATCATTGGGTCATTATTGTCCTATCCTAAAATTAGAATCTTGGTCCTTCAAACAAAACTTCATTCATATCTCCAAAACGTTTTCAATTAATTGGCTAACAGGATCCAATCAATTCAAACTCCAATACAACTATTCCTTTTTACTGCAAGTTTAATTCAAGTCAACTCTACTTTAAATATATCTTCAAATTTTTTAATATCAAACGAGTATAATTTAGGCTAAAATATCCTTCGTATGAATATTGACCAATTTATTTTGCTATTAAGTAAGTGTCTTTTCTCTATTTTGCTTTAATACAATCATTTGTTTACTTTTCTTTCTTTTAACCATAACCACAATCTTTCTTTCACTAACTCGGAATTTCTCTTACCCAAATTATGAATCTCTTTTAGAATCATGTACCTAGGTGGTGCATCCATGGATCTTACAAATTTTATTTACTTGAGTGGAAGTTTAGAATCTTCTTCGAAGGCATATGGGATTTCTTTCATGGTCTAATTTCATGCCACTATTGGGATCATGACATGTGACAAAATCATGCCCAATCCACTAATCCTTATCCAAGCCACATTCCAATTTACATCCATCCTCATCCCATAATAAGTCTCATTTAATATACTCTAAAATCAATCCATTTCAAATCATAACAAATCATAAATAGATGGATCACTACTCTAGACAAACTCGACACTACCATAACTCAAGCACTATGTGAGGTTTATCTTTAAACTATTTTCCATCACATTTCTTACTCAAAATTAACTCACCTCCTGTCATAATCTACTTTCCCATCTTTATAGCATATGGTGGCATATTTGTACTTTGGGACACGTCCAGTGCATATTCCTTCTCTTCCTCATTTGTTTCCTAACTCGTTAAATCACTCTTAATTTTACCTACTTGAAATTCCTTCTTTATATTTTAAAATAATAGTAAACGATTTGCTAATAGAAACTCGTCACAATATCAAAGTTAAAACTTCTATTTGCCTTTGAAAATACATCACCATTAAAATATTATCTTTTCATCAAACATTTCCTTTGTTTTTATATTTTAACTTCAACACGAATTATCTTCATTTAACTTCAGTAACTCAATAGTGATCATTTTGAGTACATTTAAATTTTACTTAAATTATGGTTATTTTAAAAATACTCTTACTTCATTTCAAAACATTATTTCGTATAATTTGGAGTTATTTTATCATATATATATACGTATATATCATTTTAATTTGTAATAGAAAATTTCTAACATTTTTAAATAATACATCGTATGTGTATTTATGAAAATACCTCTACAATTCACTTAGGTTACCAATCACACTCATATCAGTTTAGGAAACCATGTTTGTAACATTGATTCATATATTACTATATACATATATATTCAAAATTTCATTTCACATATCCTTCAATTCCCTGTCTAAAAGTGAACATATACATCACGACATCAAAATTCTACTTATTTTAAAATAAGATGTTTAAATCTCTTTTTCAAAAATCCTTCAAATACTTATAATCTTATATAAGTAGAATGCAACTCATAAATTCCTTTATTAAAATAATTTCAAATTCCAACTTTCAAAACAAATTGTCTTTTCAATAATTTCATGAAAAACCCATTCTTAAATATCTTTTTTCCAAAACTCGGTTCTCTTACCCCTCAATAACTTTCTATCCGGTGCATTTATCAAATCAAATCCAAATGTTTGCATACATTCTCATACATCCTTATTTCCAGTTATAGGATTCTAATATATAACTAAGAACTACTCCTCATACACTAGGTGCGGGTATTGTGAGGTTTACACTAGTATAGCTCATGATGTCATTGATTCCATGATGTCGCTGATTAATAGAATTTCCCTTCTGAGAAAAAAGGATCAGAATTCTGTTAAAAGTTTTCTTTAGAATTTCACCCAATTGGATTATAATTATATTAATATTTAGCTTCATGATGCTATTGATTTCATGCGAATTCGTCGAGATTCATGTGAGATGTTGATTTGAAGCTTTAGTAAGAAAGAGGAAGAAGGAGAAAGGAATGAGCGAACAGTTTCTAAAATGGGAAAACAATTATGTGTAACGACCCGTAAATTTTGATAAATAAATTGGTTAATTTAATTAGATCTTTGTTATTAAATTTAGAAAGAAATAAAAAAATATAATTTATAATGAAGCAAATGTTAAAAATGAAATGTAGCAATGGTAATTAAAATAAATTTTTGACAATTGGAGTGAAATCCCAATAAAGAAATAGTGTTAATTGTTACACTTGGGTATAAAATTTAAAATAAGTAAATTAAAGTAAGCATTTACCTAATCAATGTAATAATATATTGATTAATAGTAACTGAATGTATATTAAGATAGTAATGTTAATGCCAGTTGATAAATAACTAATTTAGTGCAATCTCAATTTAATTGAAACAATGGTAAGGTTATAATTGATTGTATTTAGAAAATTGGAAATAAATTTCAATAAATATAATTAAACAGTATGCTAATGATGATGGAATGAAATTTGTGTGATGTAAACAATTGTAACAATTGTTTGGGAATAATAACTCTAAGTGTGATTGAAAGTAAATGGTAGCAAATATTTTATGTTACCTATTTATTTAGCCTGTTAATTTAAATGTGGTAAAAATTGCAATAAATCTAAATTAAATATTTTGTTAATGTGAATTTAGTTAATAATGGGAAATAACATTTACTTTATTCATAATATGACAATATGGTTGAATAAAAGGAATGGAAATTCAAGATTTATTAATTTATTGGAATTTAAATTTAATAATTGAACTAAATGCAAATAAATGGAATTTAAAATTTAATGTGAAATCAATGGCAGTTAATTGACTTAATTTGTGCAGTTAGGTTATATTTGATTTGTCATTGAAGATTGTTAATTCAACAAGAAGTAACCAATGTAAACTCTATCCATAATATGACAATTGATTGAATGAAAACAATTGAAATTCATGTTTGATTAATTTATTGGATTTTGAGCTGTAATAAATGGATTATTAAAATTAAATGAAATAAAATATTATGTTAATGGGAATTAATAGGAAATGAAACATACATTAATGAAATGTAGTATAAATCAATGTTAATTATAACCATATGTCAATATACTGAATAGCAAGATTTTAAATCAAATAAATGGATTTATTGAGATTACAATTGATAATTAATAAATTTATTAAAATTGAAACTAAATGCAGTAATGGGTAAATTTATTAACTTTAAGTTCATATCTAAATTGTTTAAAGGTTGTAATGGTGTAGGAAATCAAAAATGATAAAATTTGTAAATTTTGGAATTGGAATTTAAGATTTGATTTTTATCTATTTAATATTTATTTAATTAATTAACTGAAAAATAGCCATTTTGGCCACTGACTCGGATTTCGATGAAACCATTTCATCAGATCCGTAAGGTGAATTATTATAGAATTTCAAGTTTCATAACGATCGGGCTTGGCGTTAGATCGTATGGGCTTGAAACGCCTAGAAATCGATTTAACTAAAATCAATTCGAAATAACTTGATTTGAGTCATAACTTCTTCATATGACGGAATTTGGACTTGAAACCTGTTCCATCGCGTTTAAAATATTTAAAAAAATCCATTTTGATATATTGGTTGACCCAATTTCGTTTCGGAGTTAGAACGGGCTTTTTGGGCCATTTATCATTCAACGATCCAAGCCATTCGTATCCGTTCTTTTATTTTCAACCCTACCTATATATACCCTGTTATAAACCCTAATTCATTTCTTATTCCTCATTTTTGTACGTACAATTCTATTTGCTCCTCTTCATTTCAATGACAGACAAACCAAAATTCCGTTTGCAAATAATCGTAAAGAGATATAGGACTTTATTTATGGACTAATCGAGTTGAATAAGGATGATATTAGTATCTTGGTCAAAACCCAATTCCATAAATCCTAAAGAGATATAGTGTTGACGAAGAGTACGTGTGCAAATAATCATTCTTAAAAGGTATCGCTTAAGAAAACCTAAAATTAGATTTTAACAAAAAGATATATAAGATGAGTTTAGCCAAACTATCATACCAGTAGCTAAGGTGATGTATGAGCATTAATAGTAGAATTGTTCAATATTAATCGGTGACTGAATTCATACCTCTGAATCTCACAACTGCATTAATGTATTCTTTGAAAAACCACCCGATTTAGTTCGTTTATAAAATTTATTAATTAATTAAAATATTATTATTAATTTATTTGATGTTTTGGAGATTAATAGTAATTATTTGAATGTATGTTTAAAAGTTATATATGCACATGCTGATATACAATAACAATATATATTTAAACAATCTTTAAATACAGTTAATTACTTAATGGGTTTTTTGGAAAATTAATCTGTGTAGGTGTACATGTTTAGTCGGCTATCCATAGGATAGAAGGTGATTTGGCTTAATTGAAAATTGATTAGGAAATAAAATGGGACAGTTTTGAAAAAAGAATAAAAAAAGTTTCTATTCTTCCATTAGAACAAATCCCTCTCGTTCATTTTCCTTATTCATTTTCCTTTTCTCTCTTCCTCCTCATCCATGGCATAAAATTCCTTATTCCATATTTGATATCAAATGAAAATATCAAATAAAAAAAGAGTTACATTTTTCATCCATCTCTTATAAAGGTTGACTGTAGATTCAACTAAGGAGGGATTTTCAAATTGTAGCGTAACTCATTGGCTAGATGTGAAATGTATGTTATAATTTTAATTGCTTTCTTAAGTATAATATATTTATAATAATATTATATGTATGTATTATTGCCTTACCTTGACTTAAAATTAGTTATGCAATCTAAATAATTTATCGAATGATTTGATTTGTTTTTAATCTAATAAATCAAAATAGAAATTTATATATAATTGAAATAATGTTTTGGTAATGGATCTATTTTTTTAAAATTACTAGTATCAATATTCTAAACGTATTATACAATTTAATATTTTAAATGTCTCTATTTGAATGTTTTAAATGATTGCAGATTTATTGTTTGATTCGTTATGTGCTATTTCGTCTTTATGATATTGTAAATGTTTAATATAGAAAAACAAACAAATTCATTTTGGATTGAAACTTTATTTGTATGTATATCTGAATTTGATCAATTGATTTAAGTATACATAAGTTTACAAATACATCATAATATTTTGACATAATATGGAAGTTTATTTTTAATCAAATGGAAAGTTTTATACTAATCATTACACACACATACACACATGTGTGTGCAAACATTTATATTTATACTTTATATTATCAAGACATGTTGTATCATATCGTCTCTTGTATTTTAATTAAACAATATGTTAAGTAAACTTTGTTAAAGAGGAATGTGGAATTAATCAATGTTGCCCCCTTCCATCTCTTTTCCTTTTCTGATCTCCTGATGAGATTACATCTCGATCTAATTGCATGTTTATTCTCATCCTTTAATGCATAACAGTCACACTTACTTTATGTTTCACATATTTGCTACAAATTTTGAAATATGAATATAGTTGATATATTCAATCCAAATAAAATTTCACATTTAATTGATATAGAATTAGTTAATAAGATTAACCTAATAATAATAAATTACGATCTTATTAAAAATAACTAGATTGGATCTAGTGAAACCCAATAGACTTCATAGGCACACTATAACACAAATATGGAATTTTTTTTGAAATCTACATATTTCACCCATTGTTGACCGGGCCAGTTCCATCAATAGTATCAAAGCCCAAATGGTCTACGCCATCTAATTAGCAACTTTAAGACGGACTAATTAAATACCTATCTGATGGGTGTCTAGAAAAGTATTGTCTGGCTTGGGATTTAATAATCAAGTATTCTCTCCTCTTTGGCTACCGCCCTAACCAAATTTGTAGAGTAACCCCAAACCATTGGCCCAATCGTAAAGGCCTAAATTGATGTGGGATTTGGATTAATTTCCAAAATTCAGTTTAGAATTTTTAAAATATATTCTAAATTTAAAAGTTAAGTTTAAATATAAAAGGAAAATTTTGTAAAATTTATAAGATGGATTCAAAATTTTCAACATTGCTTTGAGAAATTAAGATAGTTAATTCCAAGATTTTAATATGTTTAATTAATTAAATTGAATTAAATAATTAACTAAAAGGTAATTAACTAACACATATATGTGTATACTGACGTATATATGTAACAATAATTGCTATAGTAATATTTTAAATTTATTTAATATAAATTATATCAAATTTTAAAATTAATTTAAAATTAAATTAAATAATTAAGTTGAATAAATAAATTTACTAAATAAAATTAATTAAAAGCTAATTAATTAATATGTGGACATATATTGATATCTGTATATAACTAAATTGTAGATGTTATCATTTATCATTTCTCTTAAATAATTTAAAGCGAATAATATTAAATTTCAAAAATTCCATATAAATTAATTGATTAAATGTGATTTACCTAATAAATTTAAAATTGAAATTAAAATATGATTTAATTAATATGAATTATTAAAATATAATTTATATGTATTATAAGTTAATCAAATTTGAAATGCTATAAATAAATTAAAACTTAAAGAAATATATGTGTATAAATCTGAATGGAACTGAAATAAGCCCAAAACATATTTTTGGAATAAGTACATATGTAAAATATGTATATCATGATTTCATATGTGTTTAACACTTGAATTAGAAGGGGGATTTTATAAGAAAAACATTATTACTTAAATCAATATCACTCAAAATATATGTGAATGTGTGTGTTTAATATTATAAATCTTTAATGTATAATTTTTCTACATTTATATATTAACTGATTGCTTGGATACACTTTAGTTGTTGAGCAAACTCATGCGACAGATGTTACGTATAATAATATTAATAAATTGTTAGACAGGGTAAGATACATGCACGTATTTATTGAGCCAATTCAAGCTATGTGAAGTATACTTAGGTTGTCGTAAAATTGTGGGTATGAGTGAATAATCTCTTTCGATTTGTTAAGCAAACTCAAGGTCAAAATTAAAATTAGGATAAAGACCAAGGGCTAGGATTTGTATATAACACAACCGATAAAGAGTTATCCATTGTTTCTAGGATTATGATATATTGAGCAAACTCAAGACCAAAATCCCAAGGCAAGCGAGTCCTAACACTCACTTTAGGAATAGAAAGATTTATATATTTCTCTTAGGATTTTGAAGAATATAAAAATTTAGCGAGAGCTTTATTAGAAGATGAAATGATAAAATTAACGTTTATAATATATTATTTTTTGGCGAACCCAAAGGGGTTAAATGGGCCCCTACCATTTATTTATAACAAGCAAGAAACTACTTTCAAGCATAAATAAGATAATAGAGATAATAGGAAAGAACAAATGGAAAATAAAAAAGAGGAAAAAGACAGTTAAAAGCCAATTAGCTCCAAACAGGCAAAGTGAACCTATCAAATGGAAAAATAAAAAAGGCAATACATTTTTAATTTCTCGGCAAATGGGATAAAATATTTCTGCGTTTTCTTTGTGTCTGATTGAAAATCTTCTCATTCCTCTCCTTTCGAGTTGCATTCACAAAAATCTTGAGAAGGATAAGGAGTATAAAGGAGGATGATTGCTTCTGTCTTATTGCCTTATAGATATTTGACCACTCTATCTTGTTGTCCTAAACCGGATTATCAAAACCACCCTTTATCTTAATTTTCCTCTATATAAAATATGAGAAAAAGCAATTAAAGTAGAGATGACAGATATCTTTAACACTAGAATTATAGAACACACAGAAGTGGTTCTAGTGATACCTTTATGTGCCAGATTTCAAGAGTATGTAAAGTATTTTTTAATGACCTTCCAAATCATGAAATTAATTTTTTCATTTGTGAATAGATTTCATATTCTCTTGTACCATGGGAACCACTTCTGCCATGAAGAAACCTCTATAGCACTGTATATATATCATGAGTTTAATGCGTCTTCATATCATCAGTTCAATAGTAGATATCAAAGGTGACATGAGTATAAGATGTGTTTTTATAGGAGTTCCATAATTGGTTCACAGTGGTGCTGCTGGTTCAAGGAAGAGAGATGATGCCATTTCTTATGAAAGAGTAGCCTTAGCGTGCATAGGATTTCTAGTTTGTTGTCGATCTTTATGAGAGAGGGAATTAAATAGAATCAGGTCTTGTCTAAACCAAGGAACAGTCAAGAATTTTGCATTGCTTCTAGGACTAAGGATCGGTGTGGAATGAGGAAAGAGATTATCTCTCATTTTATCATAGCTTTCCACACCCAACTGTACGCCTGTTTGGAGTTCAATAGCCATATATCTTCATTCTTCATATCGTGCTTGATACACTAGGCAACCCATAAAAAGTCAAAATTGTTTCGTGGTTATTAAATTATTTAGATAAGGCAACAATGTTCCATTTTTAAAAATTTTACTACCAAACCCACCAACATATTTTGGCATTTCCAATTTACTAAAAGTAATAGGAGAGAGTTTACTACTATGTATTGATCCAGTCAAGAGAAATCTAATCATGGTAGATCTAATCATGGTAATTAGCTTCATTGGGCGGTGAAATGTCCTGCACCAGTACATACTCATAGAGAAAATTATAGAGTTTATGATTACAAGCCTATCAGACTAGGATATGTATCTATTTTTCCATTTGGTCAAGACATTGATAATTTTTCACATACAGGAATACATTGGGAGATGGAGATTTTTTTAATGGCTAATGGAATATCGAAGTAAGACATATTAAGTTGAAGAGGAAGCATGTTGATGATAGTCAAGCATTGAAAAATTTGATATGGAGGCAACCCAACAATCAAAATATGCAATTCTTAAGATTAGTCATTAAGCCAAATAACTCAAAGAAGGAGTCTAGAGTGTCCATAATTGATTGAGGAGATTCAACAGTGAGTTTGGTGAATATTATCAAGTCATTAGCAAATATAAGGGAGGTAACCATAAGAGATCTAAATTTGGGATGAAGGATGTATTTCTTCTCAAAAACTTGGCTCTCAGAGTAAGAGTTTCCCTAATAATGATAAACAGGTAGGATGAAATTGGATCACCTCGCCTCAATCCATTGTTGCCTTGGACCACTGAACGAAGCTCACGACATTTATTTGTAACAAAAGAAATTCCTTGTTGTTACAAGCTACCAATCCCATATATATGCTAATCTCTTTTAGAATATCTTGCGATGTGGGACTAATCATAATCCAATCTACGCACCCCACTCTAATATAATGCGAGACATACTTAACAATGCATATGTGCATATCGTTTAAGCGAATCAAAGGACTCTTTGATGTTAATCCAGAGCATTGCTTATGGAGAGATGTATGGAGAGGAATATCCATTCAAAAGCTCATGGTGAGGATGACATTATCAAATATGTTTCTATTAGGGAGATAAGCAGCCTGACTAGAGGAAATTATTGATTAGTGGACATGTTTCAGTCTATAAGCTAGAATTCTTTACATGCACTTGTATATTATATTATAACAAATAATATGCCTAAACTGTGTGGCATCAAAAGGATCGTCTAGCTTGGGGATAAGGGCAAGATTAGTAAAATTTATAAAGCTAAGCATTTTGCATTTATTGAAAAAATTATGAACTACCTTAAGGACATCAGAGGATATAATAGGCCAGCATTGAATGAAGAAGGTGGGGTTGAACCCATCTGAGTCGCCACAAGCTGTTTTATTCATAGTAAACATAGGATGCTTGATTTCATCAACAGTTACAGGAGTTATAAGGAATGTTTGCATATTAGATGAAAGATTTGGAAGAGATGGATTTGTGATAAAGGAAGCGTCATTTTATGTAGCATGAGAACCACCAATCAGAGAAGTGAAATGATCGAGGAAGGCATTATCAACTTCAGAAGGAGATGTATGAGATACACCATAGATATGAGAGATTTGATGTATGAAGGATTTAGTCGTTTGATTTTAATGGAAGCATGATAAAACTTTGAATTTATAACACCAAACAAAGACCGGCTTTCTCTATATTTTTTGTTGTAAACAATGGTTGTCTTCGGCTGAGTCGTGGACTACGTTACTTTCTTGAAGACGTTTCGGAGATCTGTTGTATGGTGCAAGCAGTTCGTATCAATCACCGCCGCCTCTAGGATAAAACAGCCTCTCAAAGATTTATGGTATCGATTCGTTGCATGGACGAAGCGATTCTGTTTGCACTGAAAAATCGTTGCTCGAATTTTTGTTTTTGCTTGAACGAAAAATTGAAAATGTTGTTCTTTTTTGTTTTCGTCTCTCTATCAGTTAAGAAGACGGACTAGTGAAAAGAACGTTACTGGTTGAGGGGAATGTGGTCTAGAAACATGGATCTGAGTAATACCGGGTCAAAATAATAAACGTTGTGTAACGTTATTCAATACGGGTCATTCCAGCCCGGTCAGAAAACGGTTAATAAATTTGTAGCAAAAATATAAGTGTTACACCACTACAAGCCCGAACCCGAGCCCGGCCCGGCCCCGGTCGGGTCGAGTCGGTCGGTCGGCGCGCGCGCGTGCGGTGGTCAAGCAAGATCTCCCTCCTCACAAAAGAGCATCATTGGACACCCAAAGGGCCCAACTTAGCTTCTAAGAATCAAGTATAAATACTTGATTCTTGCATATAATCCTACAATTTGGGACTATTCACATATAGGAGACAACTTACACACTTAGTCAATTTTTTTAATAATTCACTCTCAAAATAATTTCCAACAATCCCCCACTTGAATTTTTAAAAATATTTTCGAGCAATTTCTAAAAACATAAGATTATGCATAAACAAAGGTGTCGTTTTGACTTGAACTTTTGCATAGTGAATAAGATTCAGTTTTTATTAGAGTGACACGTGGTCTTGAACTCTGTTCCTGACATCAGACCACATACAATCTTTCTAGAGTGCAATCAAATAAGCCCGTGCATTTATGGCCATGCATGTCTATCCCAGTTTAGTGAATGCTCTAGGAGTTTTGTCCAAAACTCCATAGGAAACGGCCAAATTTCCACATTCACACAGGTGAGTCTATCAAAAGTACTCCTGAAGGTAGGTACTCCACTCCAAATGGAGTATAGATCTCATTAAGAGTTTCTATTAACTCATCCTCTAATCACTTCAGGAATACATGCTTTTATATGGATGAAAAAATAGCATGTTGAACTCATATTACTTCACAACTTGTTCTTACCCATTGAACCTAGTTCATGGGATCTCCAGTCATTAGGTCGGGTTACCATTATGCTTGACTCAACAATCTAAGGGCAATAGTCCCATTTTTCTAGAAGTCATAAGGACTTTCTCTCTGGCCAATCCTTTCGTCAAAGGATCTGCTAAATTCTCGTCACTGCGTATGTGATCCACTCTAATAGATCCTGAAGAGAGTAGCTCTCTAACAGTGATGTGCTTACGACATATCTGTCGTCTCTTACCGTTATAATAACGGTTCTGTACTTTTGCAATAGCCACGGTACTATCGCAATGGATCAACACAGCTGGTATCGATTTTTCCCTTAAAGGAATCTCAGCTAGCAGATTTCTTAAGTACTCTGCTTCCTCACTAGCTGTGGCTAGTGCTATCATCTCAAACTCCATAGTAGATTGAGCCAAAATAGTCAGCTCCTCAAGCAATGCTAAAGATATAACCACTGGTTGCCTTTGAGTCATCAGATAAAGTATTCCAGTCTGCATCGGTGTAACATTCAAGAACAGCTGGAAACTTTTCATAATGTAATCCAAGGTTCATGGTTTGTTTTAGGTATCTCATGACCCTTTCAATAGCATGCCAATGCTCTATACTAGGTCTACTAGTAAACCTGCATAATAATCCCACGACATAGGCAATGTCGGGTCTAGTACAATCAGTGGCATACCCAAGGCTGCCAATAATGCTCGCATAATGAGACTGCCTTACACTTCACCAGTGTTCTTAAAAAGTTTTACACTATGATCATATGGTGTACATGTAGGTTTACAGTCAAACTAATTGTGTTTCTTTATGATCATCTCAATATAATGAGATTGATCCAAAGAAAGTCCCTTTTCGGACCTAGTAATCTTAATACCAAGGATTACACGTGCTTCACCTAGATCTTTCATATCAAAATTGGCACCTAACAAAAATTTAACAGTGTTTATGGCATGAATGTTTGATCCAAAAATAAGTAGATCATCTACATACAAACATATTATAGTGCAAATGTCATTTTCAGATTTATAATAAATACATTTGTCACTTTCATTAACTTTGAAACCGTTTGAGATTATTAAATTATCAAATTTTTCATGTCATTGTTTGGGTGCTTGTTTTAAACCATATAATGATTTATCTAATTTGCAAACTTTATGTTCTTGACCAAGAATAACAAAGCCTTCAGGTTGGTCCATATAAATTTCCTCTTCTAATTCACCATTTAAAAAGGCAGTTTTAACATCCATTTGGTGTATAATTAAATTATAAATAGATGCTAATGAAATTAGTAATCGAATGGATGTGATTCTAGTTACATGTGAAAAAGTATCAAAAAAGTCTATATTTTATCTTTGCCTAAAACCTTTAGCTACCAAACGGGCTTTATATTTTTCAACTGTTCCATCAGGTTTTAATTTCTTTTTAAGTACCCATTTACAACCTATAGACTTACAACCAGGTGGTAAATCTACTAAGTGCCAAGTCTTATTGGATTCCAAGGAATCCATCTCATCATTTATAGCCTCTTGCCAAAAATCGACATCTAAAGAAGATAAGGCTTCTTGGAGGTTTGTTGGATCCTCCTCTACAGTAAAAGTGCAAAAATCCGAGCCAAAATCTTTATCAACTCTTGCTCTTTTACTTCTTCTAGGTTCAGTTTCAGAAGATTCATTAAGTTATGTTCTAATAGGCACGGTGTTATTTGACGTGCCCCCACTATTCCTCAATTTAAAAGGAAATTTACTTTCATAAAAATCAGCATCAATAGATCCTACTATATTATGTGTATTCAGGTCACAAAATCTATATGCTTTGCTATTAATAGCATAGCCAATAAATACACATTCGTATGTTCTATTTGCTAATTTTATTCTCTTAGGGTCGGGTATACGAACATATGCCAAACATCCCCAAGTTCTAAAGTAAGATACATTCGGTTTATAATTTCTTAAAATTTCAAAAGGTGAAATCTTACTTTTTGATTTAGGGATTCTATTCAATACATAGCATACAGTCAACAAAATATCCCCCCACCAATGTTTTGCTGCACCCGAATTTAACAAAATAGCTACAACTAAATCGGTAAAGGTCCTATTCTTTCTTTCAGCTTTACCATTCATTTCAGGCGAATAAGGTGCAGTTCTCTCATGAATTATACCATTCAATTTATAGAAATCAAGAAATGGACTAGATTCATATTCTGTTCCTCTATCACTACGAAGTCTCTTAATTTTCTTATTAGATTGATGCTCGATTTCAGTTTTAAATAATTTAAACATATCAAATGCATCACTTTTATTTCTCATAAGATATACATAAGTGAAATTAGAGGTATCATCTATGAAAGTGATAAAATAATGGTGTCCATGTCTAGTCAAAGTACCATCTAGCTCACATATGTCAGAATGAATCAAGTCTAAGGGTTTAGAAAATCTATCAATTGATTTATGGGGTTTCTTAGTGATTTTTGCTTGACTACAGAATTTACATTTATCAAAATCAGTTTGTGACATTTTAGGAATCAAATCTAATGTGATCATGTATGAATTATACGCTTATTTACATGACATAATCTAGAGTGCCAAATATTAAAGTCAACATATAAGCAGAACTGGTTACTTTATTATATTCAACATTAAGTTTAAACATACCCTCACAAGCATAACCCTTCCCTACAAACATCCCCTTATAAGTCAAAGTATACAAATCAGCCCCTATAACTTGAGTAAAACCAGCCTTATTAAGGAGAAAACCAGAAACCAAATTCTTTCTCATCTCTGGAGTATGCATATCACATCTTTCAAAAGAACCGTCTTTCCAGAGGTAAACTTTATTTCCACATTTCCAATGCCAGCAACTGTAGTGGTGTGAGAATCTTCCAGTAGCACTTTCTGATCATCAACAGCCGTGTATGTACCGAACATAGCACGATCATAGCAGACATGACGGAATGCACCAGTATCTACCCACCAACCCTCTGATCCACCAACAAGGTGAATCTCAGAAATCATAGCCGTAAGAGGCTCCTCAGCCAGGTTAGCCTACGATGCAGGGCCTGGTCTGTTCCTACTCTTGCGTGCCATATGACCTGGTTTTCCACAGTTGTAACACAGAAATAACTGTCTAGAGTCATTCTTTTGGGTCGGTTTCTGCTGTCCATTTTGGTTCCCTTGCGGGTTCCAATTTTGTTTGTTGCGGTTGCGGTTCTGATTCTTAAAGTTTTTCGGATTCGGTTTTAGAACTGCGGGCTTGGACTTTTTAGTGTTGTTGTTTGCAATAACAAGCACTTCCTCTTTCTGGTCCTGCTTACGAGCCTCCTCCTCAATACGGAGGCGAGTGATCAAGCTCTCTAAGGAGAATTCCTTAGTCTTGTGCCTAAGCACATTCTTAAATTCTTTCCAACCTGGGGGCAATTTATCAATAATAACAGCAATCTGAAACTGTTCATCCAAACTCATACCTTCTGAGATGATCTCATGGGCAATTTTCGGTAGCTCATGAGATTGCATCTCTACTGACCTGTCATCTGTCATCTGGTAATTCAGGTAGCGGCTGACTGCATATTTCTTTGCTCCAGCCTCTTCAGTGTCATACTTCTTTTGCAGCGCTTTCCAGATTTCTTTGGCTGACTTATTAGAGTTGTAGTAGTCGTAGAGGTCATCACTGAGGCCGTTGAGTATGAAGTTCCGGCACAGATAATCCTGCTCTGTTCAGTTCTGCACCTCCTTTGATTTTTCTGTCCAGGCTCGCAACTGATCTGTGTCCGCTTCATCTGGTCTGGCTGGCAGCTGTGGTTTGTCGGTTGTTAGCACAGCCACGACCTTTCTCATGGTCAGGAAGAATTCCATCTTTTATTTTCAACGTTTGAAATGGAGGCCCTCGAATCTGAAAGGCGCAGCAGAGACCATTGGGACTTGGAAGAGGGAAGCGGGAGCAGTGGCATCGAGATCTACAGCAGAAGTCATAGTCGGTGGCGACGTCTTCAATTTGTTGTAAACAATGGTTGTCTTCGGCTGAGCCATGGACTACGTCACTTTCTTGAAGACGTTTCGGCGATCTGCTGTATGGTGCAAGCAGTTCATATCAATCGTCGCCGCATCTACGATAAAACAGCCTCTCAAAGATTTATGGTATCGATTCGTTGCACGGACGAAGCGATTCTGTTTTCACTGAAAAATCGTTCCTCGAATTTTTGTTTTTGCTTGAACGAAAAATCGAAAAATGTTGTTCTTTTTTGTTTTCGTCTCCCTATCACTGGTTGGGGGATCTGAGCAATACCGGGTCAAAATAATAAACGTTGTGTAACGTTATTCAATACGGGCCGTTCTAGTCCGTTCAAAAAACGGTTAATAAATTTGTAGCAAAAATATAAGTGTTACACCACTACAAGCCCGGCCCGGGTCGATTCGGTTGGTGGGCGCACGCGCGTGTGGTGGTCAAGCAAGATCTCCCTCCTCACAAAAGAGTATCATTGGGTGCACAAAGGACCCAACTTAGCTTCTAAGAATCAAGTATAAATACTTGATTCTTGCATATAATCCTACAATGTGGGACTATTCACATATAGGAGACAACTTACACACTTAGTCAATTTTTTAATAATTCACTCTCAAAATAATTTCCAACATTTTTGCATAGACATATTTTCTTCAGAGGTCAGGCCAGAGTCAAGCCGAGGACCCAGAAGCATTTTAAATTAACTAAGGTTGGGATCATGGCTGGAGTTCATAATCTAGAGCTGAACCTACTTAAGTTTAAATCTAATTTCAGATGAAAATTTCTTACTATCACCAGAAATTCTTTTAGACCATATTCTTAGAGTAGATTTGGTATTTTTCAATCTTCATTGGAGAATAAGCATGGGGTAGCCATACATCTGAATCTTCCAATCATCCTTTACTACTTGTAAGAAATTGATACTAAAAATCCATTTATCAAAAAATTTAAAATTAACTTTTTTATTAATGATAGCTTCTCCAAAGGATAGAATTAGGGGGCAGTGGTCAGAGGGCAAAGGCATAGGAATATGGATTTGTATGAAAGGCCAGAGAGAGATAGAGAGAAGCGAAGTTAGTAAAATCATGATCAATTATAGTTAGAGTTATATGACCATGTCTGCTCTTATTGTTCCAAGTATAGGAAGACACATTGGTGGGAATGTCAAATAGAGAGGCATTATGAATTGTTTCATTGAGACAAGCAAGTTCCCCAAGAGATAAGGGGTTGCCTCCAGATTTATGGGAGGAGAGATAGGAGCAGTTGAAGTTTCCAATAACTATCCATGAATGTGAGTTCTTTCTTAAGTAGAGGAGATATTTATGAACTTTTCTTCTCTGGGATAAGGAGTTATCTGCATATATAACAGTGTAATACATAAAGGAGGAAGGAAGGTGATAAGCACGGGTGTGTATGAACTCTCTGTCAGATAGAATAGGGATTATTGTAAAGATGAATGGGTCATTAATAATCTTAGTTGCTCTATGAGTAAGGAAGGGACAGAGTTTGGTTTCAAAAATGGAGAAAAGGAGAGTTTGTATTCATGAATAAGAGATTTTATCGATTTAAGCTTTGAATCCTTGTGTGCACCACTGATATTCTATGCAGCTATGCTGTTCTTCATAATAAAGCTATTTAGGATTTTTGATTTCAACTTCTAGTACTTTTTTGAGAAGTGGTCGAAGTATTATCAGGGTAGAGTTTGGTAGAGCAATTTAAATCAACATTAGAGTCAATGGGAGATAGAGTTGAAGGGAAAATCCTTTTCTTTCTTTCTGAGGCTTTCTGAAGTTTGTCTTGCCAGTACCAACCAAGAAAGTTTGTTTCTTTTTTGTATTTGTGGTTCTTTTTGTTATTCTTTGGGATATGGCCTTTGAAGGGAGGATATCAAATTTATTAGAGATTTCTTGAGAAGGAGAATTCTGGTTTGTAGATATTTTTCCATGAGTTTCATGAATTATGATATATGGTGTATCGTTATTTTTAAAATGGACCCCCGACCATGTGAAGCAAAAAAGAATGGTAGGAGTCAGAGTATGGGGAGTTGTCAGGTGTAGCATTGTGCATGCCATATGCATGTTTTAGAATAGAAGAGGCAAAAGTAGTAGAAGATATCTTAGAAACAGGTTTGATGGGATGAAGAGGAGATAATAAAGTGGAAAACATGGATAGATTAGTATCAGGTTTATGAGAATTAATATCATACAAATGATCAGAAGGATTAAGATTAGAAGGAAATGTTTTAGGGTAAGATTTTCATGGTCATTTTAAGGAGATATGGTAGTAACAAAAGGCATCAAAAGTTGCATACATGTTGAGATGTTTTTGTTTAAAGGAGGATAGACAGCATAAGCCTTGTGCCCAAGTCCAGATGTGACATGGGTGCAGTAAGGGATATATACATCTGAAATAATTGACTGGGAAAAGGTTGAGGTGAGAAAGTTCAAATCTTCAACTTCATTAGAACAATGAGTTTCTCCATTTTCTTCATTAATTTCACCTTTTTCAATAGTATCAGGTGTTGATAATTTATTGGTCAATAGTACTGTTTCTCTATTTCTATTAGTAGAGGAATTCCTATTAAATCAAAGGATTTGATTTTTGACTTTTCATTTCCAATTTGAGTATTCCTGGTTGTATCCTTATTAGCAACAGCAGGGAAGCATTAGTAGGGGAAGCATCAATTCTAATAGGGACACTTTTCTGATTGTGATCAACCCTTTTCCAAACATTTTCTTTTTAAATCCAACGTGGTGTCTTGCAATATTTATCATATTATCAATAGGACCTTTAGGATTATCATGCATTCTCTCAGCCGTTTCCAGTTTAAGTTTTTCCTTCTTGCAAGCAGACTATCTGACAATTTTCACTGGAATGACCAAACACTTTGCATTGAATGCAGGTATCAAGTTTCCATTGATAATGGACATATATTTATTGTGTTGTACCATCAGATGATCGCACTAAAAAGGATTCAACTAATTCCTAAAGTGAGGAAATTTCAATCAAAAATTTGGCATATTGAATTCGATCAAGTCTCTTAGTTGATTCACCCAAACTAATTAATTTACCTAGACGATTAGCAAGTCAATTTATCCTAGTTATGATCGAAAAAATACAGGGATGTTATAGAGTTGAACTCATAATTGAACTCATCTGACCAAATCACATACGTTGCTAATTGTCGGTTCCCAATTTCAAAATAAATAGCTTGTTCTTCATTATAATGGGGTCATTTCTAATAATTTTTATCATGTCCATCTCATCAAAAAGTAGGAAGAGAAATATGTTCATCAGATTTTACCTTAATATTGTTTCGCAACCTCCAAATCTTTTTCAAGTGCTTAACTACAGAAGTATATAATAGCGGTTTGTCCAAGAAAAACCCCACCATGCAGTCATTCCAGATGTCAATGTCAACAGAGATAACATCAGGTAGAGGAATCATGGTATCACCATTAAAGCATAAATCCATTTGAATAGGCATGTAATTTCTTGCATTCGAGGAAGATGTTTGAAGAGAGAAGACAAGGCATGTTCAAGGAGAGGAGAAAGAGCAGAGGAGCCAGAGGGGAGAGCAGATTTGACAAGAAAGGAATCAAGAGAGGAGGAAAGACCAGAAGGAACAATGAATGGGTCGGAAGAGTTAGAAGAAGTGGAAGGCGGAGGGTCAAGGGTTTGACTTGGAGGAGGAGGAGGAGGAGGAGCAGGATTGGGCAAAAGAGGGAGGGAATAACAGGAGAGAGAAAGAGAAGTGACAAAGGCGGGAATAGAAGGAGATGTGACATTAAAAATTAAAATTTGAAAAAGACTTATTGATTGAAAAATAAAATAAATGTGTTTTAACCTTTATAATATAGGAAAAACGGATGTTATATAAAGTTAAAATAATCTGCTTCGACAAATTTATGCAACTAATAATTGATAAAATGTTTATTAGTTAAAATATGCAAGTGCACTAAATTAAGACTGATAAATAAATTACATTTACTAATAAACCTTTTGGTTTGTTGTCGGTTCAAGAGTTATACCAGACCCAAATAATACAACAACTAAATTCATTCGTACCTTGGCCCCTTAATTATTTATTTGCCCGGGAGGGTGTATTGCCTTTTATTAGTTTTGAACTCTGAAGCAATGCAAAAATACAGATATTTAATCTATATCTAATAACATATAAATGTTATATGGTGAACAATCATGATTTGTAAGTACGAAACCTGATGAAAATAAGATCATTCGAAATGAGCAAGTAAATCATAGTGCAAGATGATCTGTTCAACATGATTGAGTACAATGAGTCTGTTGTTGTGTAAGAAGCAACATGTACCAAGAATAACTAGACATACCTAGTAATTTAGTTACTGAATTGATTAGTTTACGTAAAGTACAACTTATTCGATATCCTTAAATGTTAATGGTGACCAAATGCATTTTTAAAGAGTTCAATACGATCTTGTAGTAATGATTTCTTTTAAATGGTGTTACCATTTGGAAAGAAAAGCAAATGTACGAGAGTGGATGTAATTTTGACACATTGTGATGAAGAGAGTAAATGGTCTCTGCTTCATGAGAACGAGAATTGTACAAAATACTAGTAGATACAATATTGATTAAGAAATGTAATTTCTAGTTCAGGTGTAATTTTATATAGAAAATTGTTTTCTATGAGAATTATATTTACGTGCTCGAGATATTTGATCTGAAAATCTTGATTGTAAACTACTTACAGTGAATGAAATAAAATAACATAATAAATGGTTGAATGAATCCTCATATTTCATGAGTTATTGTTGTACTTATTAGTGAATGCACTAGATTATGAAAAATTGTCGTTGTATATATATACCAAGCATTATTTATAAAATCACAACCATTTCTCAGTATTGACTAAAAATAGATATAGTTTTTTTAAAATGAATATTATGAATATTCATAATAAGATAAATCTATGAAAATTATTTCCACAACAACAGTGATGCATTAATTATAGAAAATATTAGAAGTATCTAAAACTTTGTACGGTTATTTTGTAATTATGAATAAGTGATATCCATCAGAAATGATTATTTAATCATATGATTGTGAATATTATGGTACTACAGAGTTGTGTCTTAATCGACTAATGGAAAAACAACCATTCAGTGGGAGCAGAAACATGATTTATAAACTCTTCATATTGATACACACACACACACACATATATACATACATATAGTCGAAGGTTTAATTATACCAAAAACTATCCACTTACTTTGTTGAAATTCACTGATGAAATATCATAGAATTTAAATATGCGTATTTGATGCACAAGTAGTGTTAAGAATTTTCCAGGATCACTACACAATTAGATTCAGAAGAGAAAGTAGTGAAGAAAGCAAACAAAATTAATTCCCCCAAAAACAAAATACTTTTATTGATTCAACCAAGAAAATACAAAAGAGACTTAAAATTGAGAAGAAATCTCAATTCCAAACATCCTACAAAATACTTTTCTAACACACCTAATTAATGGACCATATGCATATCCTTTTATAATAGTTTTGATTAAATGCATTCTTTAATCAACCATTTTTATTTCCATCTTCCAAAAGAAATTCTTCCCACGTAGATAATTCTTTTCCTTTTTTAGTGCAATAAAAAAGGCAATTAATTATCTTTAAAATCTGCACAATTCATAAAAGTAGCAATGTATTTTAGCCACAAATCCATCTCCATCAAAATATCCCCAAAATCTATTTTGATTTGGAAATATTGTATTACAAAATCCAACAATCTCCACCTTGATACTATATTTCCAAAAACGTCTTTCAAAACTCCTAACAATATATCCAAGAAAACCAATGTCTCTACTTCAATGCTAAACCTTCCTCCAAACTATGTATGCCCGCCAATCGAACATGCACATAATCAACATATCAGAATTGCTTGTAATACCACAAAGACCTCCAAGTAGGCTTTGTGGTTTTCCATTGTTGGCTCCACCTTGATTCAGACAGATTTGTCTCTCCGACTTCACTTGTATAAGAATTTGCAATCTTTAAGGTTTTTCCGAGCAATCAATAAATATTATTTTTTTTCCTCTTCGCGCGCAGCACCTCCTTGTTACCCTTCCAAACTCTAGTTACTCCACCTCGAGTTGAGAAATTACAACCTTTCCTTTCCAGCTTTCCAACAGAGACAAGATTCCTTTTAATTTCCGAGATATACCTAACCCCTGTAAGCGTCACCAACCTTCCAGTATCCATCTTCAATATGACAGAACCTATGCCTTGAACTTGTAGATCTCCACTATTAGCAGACTCCACTTTGCATGCTTCCTCCTTATAATCAGTGAATGCTTCCCTTTGATTGCAAATGTGGAAACATGCACCAGAATCTAGCACCCACTCTCCTTCCTTACTCATATCAACACAAAGAACATCATTGTTAATGCCAAAGTTTACCTCCTCATCACGGTCTACCTCCAGCTTATTTTTGCTTCCTTCTTGAGTTTTCATCCTCTCTTTATCCTCTCTTAATTTATTGCAAAATTTCAGCTGATGGCCAGGTTTTTCACAGTAATAGCAAATGAAATCTCGATCCGTATTTGGTTTGAATGAGCGTCTTTCTCTCTTTGCAAAGTGGACCTCTACCAATGGATTTGTAGTTTCCTTTTCTTCAGTAGCCTTTCCTTCCGATGTATTTATCCTTTGCATCTCCTCATTCAGAAGGCTACTAACCACAGTTTCCATGTAAATAACACCACTAGAATTTGAATTGTTCAATGCGACTATTAGAGTTTCCCAACTTTCAGGCAATGAGCTCATTAATATTAAAGCTTGAGTTTCGTCATCAACTTTGAAGCTTATCTCCGCCAATTGATTCACAATTGCTTAAAAACTGTTGAGATGTTCACTAATCGATTCGCCTTCCTTTAGTTTTAGATTTACCAACTTTCTCATCAGGAATGCCTTATTTGTCGCAGAATTTTTTGCATAAATTTCTTCCATATGCCAAAAGCAGAAGTTTCACAAGCAACGATATGAAACACAGAATTCTCCATAAAACACCGAATTGCTGCAGCTGCCTTCCTATCCAAAATTTCCCACTTTGCCTCATTTATTCCATTTGGCTTTTCCCCTTTGTTTTCCAAGGGTTGGTGAAGATCATTAAGATAGAGATAATCTTCCATTTTCACCTTCCATAGCCCCTAGTTCCTTCCATTAAGCTTTTCAATACTTATCTTCTCCATAGCCAAAGACTCTTTCAAAAATTTGTGTAGTTGGCTCCGATACCAAAATGTTAAGAATTTTCCAGGATCACTACACAATTAGATTCAGAAGAGAAAGTAGTGAAGAAAGAAAACAAAATTAATTCCCCCAAAAACAAAATACTTTTGTTGATTCAACCAAGAAAATACAAAAGAGACTTAAAATTGAGAAGAAATTTCAATCCCAAACATCCTACAAAATACTTTTCTAACACACCTAATTAATAGACCATATGCATATCCTTTTATAATAGTTTTGATTAAATGCATTCTTTAATCAACCATTTTTATTTCCATCTTCCAAAAGAAATTCTTCCCACGTAGATAATTCTTTTCCTTTTTAGTGCAATAAAAAAGGCAATTAATTATCTTTAAAATCTGCACAATCCGTAAAAGTGGCAATGTATTTTAGCCACAAATCCACCTCCATCAAAATATCCCCAAAATCTATTTTGATTTGGAAATATTGTATTACAAAATCCAACAAGTAGTATACTTGATATACAATAATAATATAAAATGGAAGTAAGAAACATTACATTCTAAAGAAATAAAAGAATTCAATTTAATCGAATACGTGAGCGTATTGAAAAAGAGTTCCAAATGTACCTAAAAACTAATCAATTCAATCTCAAAAGTCACTCCTCCCTATGATACATAATAGAATATCGATAATGAATAACTAGATTTATCGGTATGATCGATGATGAGCGAAGTACATAGGTTAAATTTAATTTCGTCTGAAGTATAGTTTATGAGATCATATTCATATAAGATATGAATTGATAAGAAACACCGACCTGATATAGTTTAAGGTGTGCGGTTGTCGAATTTATGTTTTGAACATAAGTTTCATAAATTAAAATTAGACCAGTTTTATACACATATAAAAGGCAGTTCATCAAATATTTTTGAATGCGTAAGCCATCATATTGAGAAACAATTATCATTCCAAGAAACACCACCTTCACGGTCAAAGGAATTTATTTTAGAAATTAGTGGTATTGCAACGAATTTGGATATGATCCAAAGACCCAAACATAAATCTGATTACATAATATTAAATAAAATTAGCCAAGCCTAAACGGACGCGCCACATATTAGAATGTCTAATAATAATTCCCCTACATTAAAGAGAAACTTTTAGTTTCTCATCAACACCGAGAAAAAGAATTATTAGCAGTAATAATTTCCTTAACAGTCAATAAACCTTAAAGAGTATAGACTCTACAATATGGCACGATACTTTAAATCCGAAATGTATTCCAAGTGCATTTTCAAAATATAATTTTGATAGTTATGCCCAAATGGATGATCCATTGGCTACAAGTGTAGCTTCAAGAAGATCGATGCGGTTGAAATTATATAAAATAGTGTTAACAATAAATCACTTCATCGATTTCAAATGTTCATATTAATGATGTAATTTTGCTAGTCAACATGCTCAAAACCATTTGAATTCTACACGTAGTTATTATAAAAAATGATTTTGAATTTTGGACTTTAATGTTGAAACAGAACTTCTAAATAATGATTTAGAAGAAATAGTTTGCGCACAACAACCAAAATCTCTCGAAGTCTGTAGGAGCGATAAAATGATTTTTATATTTTGGATATGGTCCAAGAGCAAATACAACGGTGGTATATGGTAATCATCAGAGCTAAACAAGTATTTTGGTGGAGAAATCAAATAGTTTGATTTTCAATCAAAATGCATAGGAAGCATTTGTCATAACATTAAATGTACTCATATGTTTTTTAAACTATAAGTAAAACAACAAACTTATAATTGTTAACGATGTAACCGTGTTAAAATCATTTTAGTTTGATCTTTATATACTCGGTACTGGATTTGAAAATGACACCTTTTATAACCAATATAAAGTATGTTGGGATAATCCCATATGATATACCATATTAAATGTTTAATGTAGAGCATATGAGATGGATCCCTTATGCATTAACAACAGAAACTATCACTTATGCTATGCAATCTACTATATCATGTTTTGCTTATGTACTTGTTGTTACACTGTGTGAATATAAAATCCAAATTAAGACCACTGAATGGTAGTCAAGAGTAATCTCGAGTATTTTCAAAATACTAGAGAGTATAGAAACAAGAAACTCCTTATGATGGAATATTTAGGCTCGCACCATAAGTGTATCAAATATAATATCTCAATCCTAAATTCATTTCAATCTTAGCTAATGAGTTTTAAGTTGGAATTGTACCAAACAAAAGGTTATATTTGATCCAACCAAAGGGCTAAGTACATTATGTTGAATAACGTCGTAGTAAAAGTTGTATGTATATATAATGCATAAATTTATAACTGAGCTGTGAAGGATCGTTTTCACCCTAAAGAGGGTGGAGGGGGTGAATAAGGTGTACTAATAATAATAGAAATCAATGTGCAATAAAAAAAAATAACAGAAAGTAATGTAGTAGAGATCACACACAAATTTACCCTGCTTCGGCAAAACCCTGCCTATGTGTTGCATCCAAGGTTTCTACTAGAAATTAAGTAGTCAGATGCTAACAAACACACGTAAATTTGTAACATCCGCTAACTTGACTAACCTAACTCTAAGCTCAAAACAATGTCACTACGCAGCCACTGAGTTGCGAATTCTCGAACTACATAACCATAGTTCGTACCTAGTTACACAACTAGAGTTTGACTCAAATTTTAAACAGACGAAAATTACAATTGAAATAAAAAATCAAAACCCTATTATTAAAGATAAAGCCCAATATTAAAATAATGTCGGCCCATGTTATATTATAATTTGAGAAAAAGAGACGCCTCCACTTTTTATTTTTGCTCGTGTATTCTCTTCGGTCGGTCTTTGTCACTCGTTCAAAAGCTAGGGTTTTGTTTGAATTGAAGCTTCCCCTTGAAATTGATTGATTGAATTGAAGTAGTCGCTTTTATTTGCTTCATCAATTACTCTTGGGCTTTGTTAGCTTGCGACTGCTCCAATTTTGTCAAGCACCAATGATAAAAATGGTATGCGATTTTTCCCTTTTTCGATTTTGATTATACTCGACTTCAATTCGAGTTCTGGATTGGTTCGTGATTTATTTGCTTGCTCTCTAATTTCGCTTGAATTCGAATGGTTGTATACCGATGTTGAAATTGGGTTAAATAGGGATAAATTCCCTAAATTTTCGTTCGCATATTTTTCTTTGAATTTGTCAGTGAGTTTTGCTTGGCCGTTCGATTATTGATTGAATGTTGGTGATGATTTCTAACTTGTTCAATTCGTACTTGATATTCCATGAATTTAAATTTTGCTCCATTTATTTATCTTATGACATGTTCATCATTTTATCAACTACGAGTTCATTTTTTTTGCTGGCTTTGACTTTGGCATTTAAATTTGTGATAAACATGACTTGTTCATCTAGAAATCCCCTTGACTTTGTTTATTACCCACGACTTCATGTAAACTGCATATAAACTTGTATATATCTTGTTGCATTGATGGTCTGGTCCATTATGCTAGCTGCACTATTGCTCGAAACTGTTTTGCTGTTATTACCATGTATATACATATACACATATGTATGTATATATATATGTGTGTGTGTGTGTGTGTGTGTGTAGTTTGACTTTTCTTATATCATCTTTGATTTGATCTTGTTTTCATGTTCATGCATGAATTGTGTGGTACCACGTTGGTCTGATCTGATACACTTTGATTTGAAGTCTGGTTCAATTTGTTTTGAAGTTTTGACATGTTCACTTCTGAACTGTAATCTTGTTTCACTGCTCCATTGTTGTCTCCTCTGTTGCATATGTTTGTCACTGTGTATATACATGTATACATGTGTGAACATGCATGTATATATGTATGCTGTGTTGAGGCATTTGTATTTATGCAAAGTTGTATGTTGAATTGTTTTCATGCTTTTCTTGTTCCATTTGAAGTCCTTATGTTGAAGTCTGGTGTAGTAGTGGTTTCATGATTGTGTTTTTTTGTCTGCATTTGCTTAGTTATTTTGTACATGTTCAAGTTCAAGTTGTAACTGAACTTGATTTTGAAGTCTGGTCTCGTTTCATGTGCACTGCCTTGGTGCCATTGACATTTGTGTTCATTTTATTCTTGTGCCTGAATGCATTGAGTCTGGTTGCATATGTGGATGTTTTGATGTTGCATTGTGTTCATGTACATTTGGAGTCTTGTTCATGCAATCTGAAGCTTTTGTGAATCCATGCTGTATGTTGTCATTGATCTGGTCTGCTTTATTGCTGGTTCACCACCTTGCCATGTTGTATGTTGAATGTTGCTTTGATTTCATATACACATGTTTGTATTCTTGTTGTTTTGCATTTTGGAGTCTTCTGTCTAGTGCACTTGTCATTGTGAGCCTGTCCATTGCATTACTGCCTCCTCACTTTCCACTACATTATGATTTTGCTTGTACCTGACCATATGCATGTATACATATGTTACTTTGCTTGCTTCTTCACTGATCTGGTGCGTTGTGGTCTGGCATTTCATTGTCCATGGTTTGTTGCACTACTTTGTTGTATTGGCATGTTCACCTATGACTATGCATATGGTTGAATCCCTTGTTGTCATAATTGACTGTGTCGAAACTGAAATATTGCATGCACCCATGTTGAATCCAGCCTCGGCTTAGGTTTGACCTTGTGCTCATATGTCCCTACAATTTTAACGTGCAAGCGCATATTGATGTGCATGACCTTGTGGCATGTAAAGTGATACACTACGCATGTCATAAGTTGTTCGTGTATGATGAATTAAACAAAAATAGCGATGAACAACACAAATAACCAAGGCAAATAATATATTCAAAACACACACTTTATTTTGCACTGCAAAATATTTTCTTTTTCAATGTTATTTCAAAAGATGGATACAAGTTGGAACAGAGTTGAAGATCAAATACGAGTGTTGAGTGAATATATGTAGTGAGATGAACATTGTAAAGTGAAAATTATGTTGTAATTGAAATTGTACTGTGAATGAAAATTGTGTAAATATAGTGAGAGCTCAAATTTGTACTATTTGAATTTGTTATAAAATATTTGTTTAAATATGAATTCTGAATTATTTATTTATTCAACAAATACTTATTTAATTACGTAAAAAATAAAATAGTACAAGCATATATATATTTATCTAAACGAATATATATATATATATATGTATGTATATGTATATGTATATATATGTTTATTATCATCAAACAAAAATCATGTACTAGCATATTCTACAAGCTGGGGGCAATTGCAAATGTTAAGAATCCCACGAATATGTTTTTTGAAAACAATGTCACAATAAGGACCATGAAAAATCTAGAGCTCACTTGTAATTGGGAAACTTACTCCGGGAAGTTCCACTTGATAAAGGCGTTTTATCAGCCTCGGAGAGAGTTGATTGACATGGTAAATAATTAGGATAATATATTATATCCATTCATGAAGGGACTAACTCGGCCAGTTTTGAGTAAATGATTGAAGAGGCGGGATTAAGATTCCATAATTGGCTTCAAGTGCAAGTGGAAGATTAAGGGAGTTAAGGGTATGCCCTAAGGGCAATTCTGTGATGTACTATAAATTATTAACTCCATAATAATATCTCATTCAAAAAATAAGGTGTTTGTAGCTACCCGTATTTTTAACTATTTTAAATTATTAAATTTAATACGATTATTGAATAAAAATGGATAAAAATAAAATTTTAATGATGTATTAACGTACTTTATTGAATATGAACTTCAATAAAATTTTGAAATAACCAATTTCGAAAATTTTGAAAATAACAAGTATTGAAATGAATTTCATGTATTGAATGTATTAATAATCAGTAGTTGGATTGAATAATAAATATTGACTTATTTAGTTGAAATTAAATTAATTATCGATAAATAAAATTCATTGAGATTTTAATATTGGATAATTAAATTGTTTAAAATTTAATATTGGAAATTATTTAAATAATTGAATCTTGAATTAAATATGAATAAAAAAGATTTCAAAAGCTAATCTAAATTTTATTAGTTAAGAATGAAAATTGTTTACTTTTAAATTGAATTTAAAAGTGAATAAATAGAAATTGAAAATTTTATATTTAATTAATGCGTAAAAATAGTCATTTTGGGCACTGTCTCGGATTTCGACGAAACTAGTTTCATCAGATCCGTAATATTGAATTATTATAGGATTTCAAATTTCATATCGATCAGACTTATTGTTTGGCTGTTCGAGCTTGAAACCCGTGGAAATTAATTTAAGGAATTTAATTAAAATAATTTGATTTGAAAAGATATCTTCTGCACATGATCAACCAGGTCTCGAGGCTAGTTCCATTGGGTTTGGAATAGGGGTATAACATATAGAACATCGGGCGGCATATTTTGTTTGGAGCTCGAGAATTTCAAGCGTTATAGGTCAGATATTTTCTAATTATACACACATACACACACGCGCACACACTCTCTTCCGTTCAACAATTCGTATGCTTCGCCCATTTCTTGTTTTTTCCCATACTTCTTCCCCTCTCCCATATTTTAAAATTTCGTAGATCAAAAGGAAGAAAAAAATACAAAACAAACAAATTGCGAACAGAAGGAGCTTCGCGCAGGCGCACGTGAGGCGCGGCGGACGAGAGGAGGGCGGCAGCAGAGGAGTGGAGTTACACTCGTCATAGGGTTTTTCGGATTGCGTGCGCGAATGGATGGTGGAGTGCGGGTTGTTGTAATTAGGGGCGACACGGCCGGGCTGTGGCGATGGGTGATCGATCGACGTTTGTTAGAAAAAAGGACAAGAGACGCGGTGGAAATGCATAGGTCTGGGGAGGTGGGAGCTATAGCGTATGCACCTAGGATTGAAGCAGGAACGAGGAAGAATGGTTAGGTAATTAGCTTTAATTGTTTTCATCAAGTTAATGTAAATATTAATTAAGTTTTAATTATAATTGTATGTTAATATATCGCATAACTTTTGCGTTCGAGATCGAATTCGAGTGCGGTTTGTTGCATTAGTTTGGTATCAGAGCCGTCTATGCTATGGAGTTTCTATTCGCTTCATTCGAATTTTTAGATTCGAATGAAGGTGGGTGTTTTATAACGCTCATGAAGTATTAAAATATATTTTATGCTAGTTAAATTAAAATCACGAAATGATTCAATTTTATTGACTGTTATTTGGTAATCTAAATCAACATCTAAATTGATTATTAAAAATAATAATTTTTATAGTTAAATTGGAATTGGAATAACTAGTTAACTGTCATGATTTGTTGGCTGATTTGGATGTTTTTGGTGATGGATGACTATTGGCTGATATTCTGAATGATTTGGATTTTTATTTATTTTATATATATCACTGTTATCACCCTGTATAATATTGGCAGTACATGAACTGTTATCTAAATTATATTCGAATAAACTAAGAAATAGGTTGAATGATATATGCCTATGACACATTGAGTTGGACTGAAATGATATATATCCATCCCTGAAATTAAATTGAAATAACTAATTACTTATCCATAGGACAGAATATTATATACGGACATCGGGTTTGTTAAATTAAGTGGTTTTAAATTTTGAGTTTGAAATTATTTGAATGATTTTTTTTAAAAGAATTAAAAATCTGGGAATTGAATTATTTTCGAACTCAAGATTGAAATGTGAAACTTAAATTTGTTAAACGAAAATGTTTAAAAATGAAATTTGAGATTTTGATGTTATAATTGAAATATGATTTGAATTTCAGAAATTGATTTGTTTTAAAAGATTTGGATATTTATTCGAATTTTGAAATATTGCTATGTAAAAGTAATTAAATCGATATTACAAAATTGAGCTCGGAATTGAAATTGGAACGGAAATTAATTCAAACTGAAATTAAAATTGAAATTAATTCGAAAAAGAAATGGAATTAATTTGAAATCGAAATCGAAATAAATTTGATTTGAAATTGGAATCGAAGTTATTCAAATTGAAATCAAAATTCAGTCGATTTGAATTGAATTGAAATTGAAAATAATTTGAATTGGAATAATTGGAAATTGATTTTAATTGGAAGATTTGGAATTGAATCAGTTTGAGTTGAAACTATTTTCAAAGTAAATTATTTTAATATATAGACTGTTTAAAAATCTATCTTTTCAACTATTCAAATTATTTTGATTTTCCAAATTATATTCCTATATAAACCATTTTTAATAGGGGCATTTCACCAGAAGAACAAATTTTGCAGTCCAATCAGTTTCTAGGATAAACATTCAAAGAAATTACTTTCAAGGTCAAAGTCAACAGAATAATTACTTTCAAGGACAAAGTCAGCAGTCCAATTACTTTCAAGGACATAATTTCATAGGTTTTTAGGCCCTAGAAACTAATTATTTTGTGTTTTGTCCTTAAAAATAATTATTTCAGTTGTATGTCCTAGAAACTAATTCCACTTGCTAAAGAGACCATTTTGGCTAATTTTCACTTTTTAATATCTAAAACATTTTATCAAATTATTTTAAACTATTTCAAAATTTTCAAACTATTTTTTAAAAATTCAAACTGGTCAAAGAGTGGAATGTTTATATTTAAATCATGGATTTACATACGAATTGGGTTAAAATGAAGTTATAACCTAAATTGTAATTCGAATCGAATTTTGAAGCGAAAATGACTTTCAATTGAAAATTGACACATTTGAAGTAAATATGATATTTCGAAATGAAATTGATTTTGAAGCGAATGTGATATTTTGATATCAAGTATGAATTGTTTTCGAAATGTAAAAGTATCAACCGGTGTGTAAAATGATATTTGGTTGTTAAAGAGACCGGGGCCTCTAATTGACATACTTTCTGTCAATAATGGAACCACTTTAACAACCATGTACACGGAGAAGTCTTCAAAATGAAGTGGTTGGATTCGGCATATGTTTGTTGGATTTGAAAAAAGAGAACGATGATGATTAGACCCCGACACTTATGCTAATTTGAAATGACTAAAACAGGACGGCTTGATAGGGCTGAGCGGGCTAGCTACCCCTAGCGGACATCCATTCTTCGATTTTCTTGGACTTGGTCCATATTATTACTCTTGATGTTGGTTTCGATTGGTTCACCTTGATTTTGAGATAACCTCTCATTGACTTGATATGGGATGGATGTACGTAGTGGGCGATCATGGTTACGGTGCGTTACCACCAGCCCTGCGACCCAAACTGGTAGTATACTACTTTGGACATTGGCTCATGTATCTTATCATACTTTTATCCCTATACGAGACCACTATGGTTTTGGTTTAGCGTTGTCGTATCATAGGACATCTCTATCCCCTGACGTGCTACTAGGGCGTTATACGCAAACTGTACGACAATCTGTGTAGTTAATGCGCCGCTATTACCCCGCTACAACCCCGCTATATCTCATAGCGGATTTCTACCGCTACGATATTTACATATAGCCCCATAATAGCCTTTCCGCTTTAATCCCCGCTATTTCAGCTACATCCCGTTATTTCCGCTATATTCCGCTATTCCCGCAATATCTTTTTTAATAAAATGAATTGAAAAATTGCGTTTAAACATTATAAAATTATGAAACTAATTTATTTGATTTAATTTTTAATATATTTTGAAAATGATAATACTCTAATATTCTACCAAATTCAATTATGTTATATAACAGTTTTTCGTTTATTTAAAGTATATTCGCACATGTTTTTATTTAAAATTATTTATGTATTATTTATAATTCAATTGAATGATAATTTTGCATCTGATTACCATTTATATATTTGTAAAAACATTAAGTACGAGTTTTATATGCCATTTTAGAGCCATCCGCTATATCCCGCTATATCCTCGCTATATCCCCGTTATGACTTTTTGCACTTCCACCGCTTCGAATCTACCGAGCGCATTAACTGTACAGACGACAATACTTAAAAACGCGTTATGGGGGACTAATGTAAAACCTTAACGCTCGGAAAATATTTATTTTACTGATTATACATTACATATATAGCGTATTCTATTATATATAAACATTTTGACGGATCCTTAAGAGATGGAAAAATCCTGTAACATCTCTTAAGTTATTGCACATCCGATATACATTGGATATGAGATGTAAAAACCCCATAAACATCTCTAACGCTATTACACTCATGTTATGTGATATCGATTTGACTCACATAAGGATATTTTAGTCCCAAATCGAGTGTTTTGTCTTTTCATTATGTTCAGGTCAGTCTTGAGTTTTTTAGTGCATTGAAGATCATTTTCTGGAGGACGAAGACGAAGATTTGGTATATTATTACTATTATTATTCTCTGCATCAAGTTTTTCTGCTGCATTATATTTTGTTTATGTTGTATATAACTCTGATAATGTTGTGTAAATTATAATCAAATGTACAGTAAATAGCTTCATGAACTGTTTATTTGATTATTATATTTTGTCATTCCGCTGCGAGATTCTATATTTATTTTCTTCTTCCTTCTTATTTTTCTTAATTATCCCATTGATTATCTGTGTTTCGGATTGTTTAAGTTGGACATGTGTGGATTATTGTCGATTTAAATCTTCCGAAATGTGGGTCGTCATGGTGTTTGTATTCTATTTTCTACAAGTTATATTATGATATATTAATTGAGTAATTAATTTAAGTATATTAAAATAGAAATCCTTATATGATATGTTATATGTTAATAATTACAATGAATTGTAGTCATAGGAAACCGATCGCAATATAAAATAACATATTATTTTAAATATTCTCAGTTAAGATGTTTCGAAAAAAGATATCGATATGTCCGTTGAGACCAGAGTGTGTGACGCTCTTCAAATTTTAGGCGGTGTATTACTTATTGTTATTGGGGCTCCTAAAGGTTACACACTCATAGTTATTAGATAATCATGAAATGACTCATTTGAGAGTTTCCTACTAACAACCAGGTCAAATAGGAAATCTCGAGGTGTTGATATTACGCAGTTCTCTTGACTTGAGAAAACAATGGAACATCAGTGTGAATACCACACCTTGATTATAGTAAATAATGGCATGACAATCCGTCGAGCGATTGTAATTAGGTCTAAGTTGAAGCATTGGAAGCGAAGTGTTGTTTAATAGAGAATTTGTTTTCTCAGTTGTATAAGGTTGATATTATGGTCAACTATAGTCAGCTCAAAGTCAAAATCTCTAATTAAAATAGTACGATTAATAATGGATGTTGTTATTAAACCAAGAACTTTATTTATAGACTAACCGAGTTGAATAAGGATGATATTAGAATTTTGATCAAAACGAAATTCCATAAATCCTAAAGTTATATAGTATCGACTAAGAAAATGTATCCAAATAATCGTTCCTAAAAGGTATCGCTTAAGAAAATATGAAAACGGGTTTTCCCAAAAAGATATATAAGCAGTGAATTTAGCCAAACTATCACACTACTGGCTAAGGTGATATGTGAATGTTAATATTTGAATTGTTCAATATTAATCGTTGATTGAACTTATACCTCTGAGTCCACAACTACATTTATGAATTCTATGAAGAGCTACACAGTTTAATTAGTTTATAAAATTTTATAAACAAATTAAATTAATTAATATTTAAGACATTATAATTATTGTTTTATTTGTTGTCTTGGGGTTAACACTAATTATTTAAAGGGGATTTTTACTTCAAGGGCTTATTTGTCTAGGGTAATAAGTTTTAAGGACACTACTTCTTAAAAATTAGTTTTAAGGACATTTTACAGAAAAAAGATAAAAGAATTTATCATTTGCAGTTATATAGAAATAATGATAAAAGGATTTATCATTTTCCTGTATAACATAAAAAGATAAATGAATTTATCGTTATGCTGTAAATTGTCCTTAAAACTAATTATTTAGAAGTGCTGTCCTTAAAACTTATTACCCTGCAAATAGAAGCCCTTAAACCTAATTTCCACTTATTTAAATGTACGTATAAAAATTATATATGCACGTACCGATATCCGATATCGATATATATATTTGAACATTCTTTAAATACAGTTAATTACTTAATGGGCATTTTGGAAAATAAATCCTTATAGGTTAACGTGCTTGGTCGACCATACAAAAGATTGGAGGTAATTTTTCTTAGTTGAAATTTGATTAAAAATTAGAAAGGAAAGTTTTTAAATAAAGAACAAGAAAGGTTTCTATTCTTCCATTAAAAAAATCCCTCTTATTTATACCCTGAATCATTTTTCTTTGCTCTCTTACTCCTTGTCCATGGCTAAAAATTCCTTGTGCCATTTTCGAAAAATATCCAAATCAAATCAAAATATCAAATCAAATAAAGAGCTACGTAGTTGATCCATCACTTGCAAAGATTAGGTGCAGGTTCAAGGACCCAAGGAGGGATATCCACAATAAACTATAAATTATTGTCTAGATCTAAAAGGTATGTTCTAATTTTAATTTTTTTTTCCTTAGATATAATATGTTAATCACAGTTTTATATTGTCTTACCAAAAAGTAAAACTAGTACGAACTCATGCTTCACACACGATTGGTTTTTAAAAGGTGATGTACGTTAGTAAACAATAATATCTTATGTGGTCATAGGTTTTTATTATGATTTTTTCCTTTATTAAAATTTAAATTCATACTTCATTGTAATTGTAAAGGAAGTTTCAACATGAATGCCTAAATATAGTCCAGTATGATTGAAATTTGAATTGACATGGTTTGAGATTAAAAACATCAACCAATAACACACACGTTAGTTTCGGTGAAAGTGACTTTAGTGCAAAATAATAAGAATTAATGAATAATTAATAGAAAAGGGAAAATTTATAATAAAATCAATATATTTTTGAATAATAGAGATATAACCATTAATATAATTTATAATGAGGGTATAGAATTCCAAGTGAATTTTCTAAAAAAATATACTTACTTCACCTATGTATTTTTTAAGTTGTATTAGTGATAATCTAGTTTATTATACCATTTTGATTTGAGGTTGAAAAGTTAACCATAACACACACGTTATATATACCTATTGTCATAAATTCTGTGCTTGGTTTTTTCCAAACCATCAATGGCTTACTTCTAAGATTTTGCTTAGCGTATACAAATATGAAGACATATCCAATGAACATTCATAAAAAACAATGCCTAAATGCAACATCTTGTTGCTGCATTTGCCTGAAATATTGTTTAAGAAAGATTATTGTATCCAATCTGCTTTCACTTAATATCAAATGGTCCATCATTGTAGTCAGTGGTAAACTACACATCAAATAATATGCACAATTCAAACTACATGTTGGTAACATACGCAGTTTACTGCATAATTGAATTAGTATGGTTTACTGCAACAACTAGACTAGTACATTTAGTTGCAAAATTGATCATGTTTTCAATTAGTATATTGTCTAACGTTAATGCATCTCCAATGGAAAATATCTTTATTTGTTCTCTCTGGTTGATGCTAAACCAGAGGCACTTTAAAACCCAAAATGTTAAGGCCCCATTTGGTTTGTTGTTTTTAGTTTTGTGTTTTCGTCTATACAAAAACGCGTCCGTTGTAACTGTATTGTCGAAAAACAAACAATTTTCCAAAAAGAAATTAACATGTAAAATAGAAAAGAAAAAAAATTTGTTTTTCGTGTTTTGAGATATAACAAAAACATGAAGAACAATCCAACATCTTCGTGTCCGTTGGTCGTCGCAATGGCTAAGAATTATAAATCTTCTTCTATTATTTTTTGCTATTTTTTTAGTGCAAGTTGGAAACACAAAACTCAAAATACAAAATGAAACCAAATGGACAGCTATTTTGATCCTTCTGCCTTGTACTTGGAACCATTTAAAGAGCAATGTGTTAAAAGGTTAGATGCATCGTCATTCAAACAACGTGCCAATGATTATACTCTAATCCTTATGCATCAAATAGGCAACGATCGCTGTGTCAATCTAAATAAGGAAAGCACAAGGTTAGTTATTATAAAACTAAAATGGGCATTAGAATGAGGAAATAAGATTAATTGTATTGAAGAACACAAATCAAATCGAGTTCAAAATTGTACTATACTCGCCATATTATCAAGTCATGACTTGTTTGAATCATGGCTTGAGGTTCAATCAAAATACCAAGATTTCAATCGGGCCGCTCTATTTTTTGTAGGGACCGATATGAAACTAAACCGAAACTCCAGTTTGTAAAAAACTATTGAAATTCAAACTTTATAGAAGGAAATCAATAAATTAATTAACATGAGTTTCAAATAAATAAATATACAAATTATGATATTTAACTTCAGAAACATGCAAAATCACAACAATTAACCTTTGATCTTTCGCATTATATGAGTAAGTATCATGTAAAAAAAAAATTTAAAACTTCATCGCACACCAAAAATTATTACCCTTTTTTATGGTTCACTTAAACATGAAAATTAACAATACAAATACAAGTACACACTAAAAGCATCCCCGGTAGCAACAATGCAAGGTTTGATATTAAGGTTTTCAGTCCCAGTCGTGAATTTAAGCCTTAATATTAAAGCTAATATTCAGAATCCGGCTTAGGATTTTGAATTGAGCTTGAACGTCCATTTAGTGGGCGTCCAAGCCCTGACGCTAATCAAATGGGCGTCTAAGCACCCCATGTTTTTCATAAAATTGTGGGGTGAGGGGGTGTCAGGAGCCTATTTAATGGACGTCTGATGCCAAACGTCCATTAAATGGACGTATGGTCCCTGGAGTCCACGATCCAATTCAGAACAGAATATTCAGGCTGAAATTTCACTTCTGAATGGATTGAAGATGTCCTAAACTTAGTAGTCCAGTTTGAATAAAATAATTTTTATCTTTAGGCAGTACGGTATGATTTTAAAATATAAAACTAAACTAACTTTTTTTATGTGCTGTAGTTTACTAAAATTGCAATGTTTAATAACTATCAATTATACACTCCACATCTTACTCTTGCCATTTGTCAACAACTCTTAAATACATAGCAATAACTACATTTCCAACCCCTAAAATCTGAATTTTGAATTTTATATTATATTTCCATGCATTAATAGATGCTAGCAGGGGGGTACAGTCAGGCACAAATGATCTATTCGAACACCATCATAACTATGTCAAATTGAGAAACATGTGTATGAATTTTTCTAAAATCAGATAATACTCACTTCCGTAATTACAAATAATAATTAACTTAATCATTTATTCAATATAAAATCTTACTATAACTCTTAACACATATTATTGTCAACACTAAATGTGCACATCAAAATATTGTCTCGTTTATTGTACATAGAACATTTAGTTCTGGATAATCTTGAAACATCAATACAAATTGGTCCAAAAAATTGGTAAAGCAAATTCGTGTATGAATAATCACTAAAACTTAAAAATATAAATTATGTGTAAAAGCATAAATTTATAAAATGAAAAATACAACTTTAAAAACTATTTTACAAAGAATCGGTATGTTGTTTTGAAAGCCTCTTAAAAATGAAATTCAATGTGTGAAATGAAAAGGCCCTATTTTAAAGAAATAGTCAACATTAAAAACATAAAACTAAAAATCAACATGAAAGCCATAGTTCGAAAAATAGTTTTTTTCTAAAATTCTGGAAAAAATTCTGGAAAACAAAATACCGTTAGCATTGGGAAATATAAAGTTCTGTAAGGTAAAGATGAGTTAATTCAATATGGAGGTCCTTTTTTGTGGAAACCGAACTATCTCCGACGAAAGGAAACTTAGGAATAAACCAACATGTAAAATGAGAACCCAAACATAATCTAATTTTTTTTTTTTTTTAAATCTTCCAGATAAAAACCAACATGTAACCAAGTGCTTTAGTCACAGTACTAATGACAATCGAGTTCCCACAATCAAACTGAAATATAAAAGGAATAATGATTATAGAATAAGTAATTTGAATGATCATACCAACTTGTCTACATATAAATAATAAAAGCGCATACACGTAACAACACTTTCGTAAAACTTGTATATCAAAATTAGGAAAATTTGTAACGCAATATACGCAATATTGGTAAAATTTCAAATTGATCCAAAAATTTGGTAAAATAGAATCTGTTTATAATTGAAATTAAAAATTAAAAATACAATTATGCAAATTTAAAACTGTTTTGCAACAAGTAAAAAGACTATCCAAACATCAAAGAAACCTACCTAATGTGGAGTAAGTGTGAGGAAAATAACCTGACAGTTGATGGCGTAGCAACATAAAGGTTAAATGAGGCCATTGTTAGAGAATTAAATAGCATGACAAAACTAAAGTCAAATGAGAACCAAATAGATTCTATGCTTAAATTAAAGCCGTGGAAATCAATTAAGGTATAGAAAAAACAAAAAAATTGTAGTTGAAACGAAAAATCATTGTGTAATAAAAGGGAAATAAAAATGTTACTTGAAATACAGTCGATGTCAGAAATTGAGGCAACATAGGCGATCGATAGAAACTGAATAAAGGAGCAGTAAAGGATAAACGAAAATTAGTTTAATCAGTATAATGAAGTAGATTTATAAAATATATTAAACTGTATGGACGAAAGATAAAACATTTTGGGATTCGAAATTACCTTTAATGTAGCGAACCAGAACAAAGATCTAAACTAGGATTTTGAAAAGCAAGTAAAATGGGGGTGTTGGAGAATAGGGAGGCGATTAAACTTCTGTAATCATTAGTAGTTACTAGTGTGTAACCCGTGCATTGCATACGGTAACGTTGTTAAAAAATAATATTTAAATTTTAATTATTGTTAAAAATTGATTTTTTTTAAGCACTATATGATAAACTTGTTGAATAAAAAAAAAATATATTTAAAATGACACACAACACTCAAATGTAAGAAAAATGGTCGCTAATATATATATGTATGTATGTGTGTGTGTGTGTGTGTGTGTGTGTATATATATATATAGCTATTATTATATATGTAAATAGTTGATGCTATGTGATACAAGTATTTTTTATATAAATGGATGAAAAAAAATTGAATTTTCCATTTCTATTAATATGAATATGTATATGTAATTTTAATGATTTATAATAGATAATGAATATTATGTAATTGGATATATTCAAAAAATTTAAATCAGTGATCAGCTTAACTAATTAGATATATGGAGCTGAATGTTAGAAAGAGAGAAAAAATGAGAAAAGCTTTGTATGTAGTTGTAGTTGAGAAAAATATCTTACAATCAACTTATCTGAAATGAACTTTTATTCATTATCTGAGATTTCAATTAGTAAATCTTTTTTTAACTTAGAAATTAATCATAAATTTCATGTCATTGTAGGAGTGTCATGTTTACAACTTCAGTATTTGCAACAACAAAAAAATACTGTGTTAATTAGAGTTGTGAGTTCAATAAGTTTTAATATCATGTTGAAAATGAGAATGTCGACATTACCTAATTTGTATTAGAGTAATCCGTGCATCCACATCTCAATGTTGTAAATTATAAATTTATCCTTTAAAAGTTGTAAAAAAAAAATGAAATTTTATACTAAAAATGTATGATATTATTTTGAGACAAATGAATTATAAATTAAAAATATATTATTGTTTATGTTTACATTTTATGTTATGCGATCTATATATCTTTATATATGAATAAAAATAACAATTTTATCATCTTCGCGCGCGCATGTGTTGTATGCATATTTAAATCGATATATATTTTAAGATTTATTAGATGAATTATTAAATATTAGTAAATTGATTTTATTTGAATGATTTAACATAAAGATTACATAATTGGTTAAATACATGTATATGAGTAAATAAATATTAGAAGATAATCATGAAAGGTTTGTAAGTAACCATGGGAATTTAAAATATAGGTATTTAAAGTTAAAAATATAATTTTTCAGTGCAATACATGATAACTTCGTTGAGATAAACGAATTATAAAATAAATTTATTATTGTTGTTGATGTATATAATTTATGCTATGTGATTTATATATCTTTATATGCTAATATTATTTTACCAGTTTGTTGATGCTACTATAGTATACTGTTGAAATTTTCATATTTTAGAATTTACATGATGTATCGAATGTTAGATAACTGAGTTTATCAAATGGTTTGAATTTTTAATTACGTAATTAGTTTATTTGTATGGACTTAAATGTAAAATATTAGAAGAGAATTAAGAAAGCTGTGAATGACCTTAGAAAATTTTAAAAGTATATATTTGATTATAAATTGGCATTAGAAGTTTAGTGGAATAATTATGAAGTGATAAATTACAAAAATTTAAAATTAAAATATCGAGAGAAAATTAAGGAGAGTAAATAAAACTCCTAAAATTAATGAGAGAGCTTGAATTTCTTCTGCTTTACTATTAAACGTGTAACCCGTGCGTTGCACACGGTAATATTGTAGAATATAATATTATATCTTTAATGTTAAAATGAGAATTTCGTTATATAATGTATGATAAATTTAGTGAAATAAATGAACTATAAATTAAAATTGGTATTATGTTTGTGTGTAATTTATGTTGTATGGTGCGCACGCGCGCGCACACACACACACATATATAATAATAATAAAGTAATTTACTCAATTTTTGCTAATATGGATATAACATACATGTTGAAACTGACGTATGTTAGTAATTTATTAGATGAACCGAAAAATATTATCTAACGAAATTTGTTTAAATAAGTCAAATATAAAATTATGTAATTATTTTACATACATGGACTTGAAAATGAACGATAAGAAGAATCGAGAGGAATTTTGTAAAAAAATGTATAATTTTGATGTGGATATATTGAAGTTAAAACATAATTTTGTAACATAATGTATGATAAATTCTTAATATAAAGGAATTATAACTTATTTACAAATTAATTTGTTACGATGTTTATGTATATAATTTATGTTATGTGATTTATATATCTTTATAGTTGAATAAAAAATAGTCTTACAATTTTCCGTAATGTGAATGTGTGTGTGTTAAAATTGACATATTTTTATGATTTATTAGAAGAATACACTAAATATTCATTGAAATTATTTAAATTTGAGATTTCGTAAGTAGTTTAAATACATGCATTTAAATATAAAATAATAGGAAATAATTGAGGGCGGTTTAGGAAACAATTGTTAAAATGTACATATTTGAAGCTAAAAACAGAATTTTTCAATGTAATACAATATAAATAAATTTAGATATACGAATAATATATTAAATTTGGAAACATTGCTTATGCATGTTATTTATGTTAGGTGACGTATATATCTTTGTATTTAAATGAAAAACTAATTTTATCACCTTTGTGCCTGATATGAATATGGTATACATATTGAAACCATTATATCTTAGCATTTATTAGATGAATTAACAATTAATTGAATTTATTTAAATAATTTAAATTCAAAATCACATAATTAATTTGAAAATATCGACTTTAATATACAATGGTAGGTGATATTGTGAAGTGTTTTGTAACTAACTGGATAAATTCAAAATGTAGGTTTTTGACGTTAAAATAGGGTTTTACAGTGCAATGCTTGATACACATATTGATATAAATAAATAAAACTTTAAATTTATAATTATTATTTATGAATTTAATTTATGTTATGTGATTGATGTATTTTATATATTTGAATTATTTTTTTTTATCATTTTTGTTAATATGAATATGGTTCGTATTGATCATACTTATTTGATAAATCGGTGAAAAATCATATAGCGAAATTATATAAATAGTTTTAAAGTTATGTAATTTATTACAATATATGACCTTAAATGTAAAATATTGTAAAGGAATTGAGGGAGGGTGTAAATGATTATATAAAACTTATAATGTAGGTATTCGAAGTACAAAAAATATAATTTTGTAATGCATTTCATGATAAATTTATTGAGAGAAATGTGAAAAAAGAATTTATTATTATTTATGTATTCACTTTAGGTTCTTTAAGTTATGTAACTTAGGTATCTTTACATTAATCATTTTTTTTAATTTTGTTAATATGAATATGGTGTACGTATTGATATTTTCACAAATTAGTAAACGAATTAACGAATATTAGTTAGTTGGATTTATCTAATTAGTTTACATTTAGATCGCATATTTAATTGATACATATAGGGTGAAAAGTAAAATATTAGAAGAAAAGTGAGGTAAATTTTGTGAATAATTATGGTAATTTTAAATGTAGGTATTTGAAGTCAAAGTAGAATTTACAATGAAATGTATGATAAATTTATTGAAATAAATTAACTATAATTTTTTATTATTGATTTATGTGATTTATAGATCTTTATAGTTGAATGAAAAGTTAATATTATGATTTAGTTGTTTAAGTGTTATACATATTTAAATTGTCGTTCTTAAGTATTTATACGAATTATTAAATGAATTTATTTAAATAGCTTTAATTTTGGATTATTTAATTAACCTAAATGTGCGGACTTAAATATAAAATATTAGAAGATAGCTGATAAATTATATGTAAATAATTATATAAAATTTAGAATATATGTACCAAAACGTAAAATAATAGAAGAGAATTAGTAAAATAAGTGTAAAGTAATAAATTAAAGAATTTGAAAATAAAATATCTAAGGAGAGAATCAAGGAGAAGAGAGAAAATTCTTAGAATCAATGAGAGAGCAGGAAAATCTTCTGCTTTACTATTATTTAATAGATTATCCAGTGTTTTAACGAGAGGAATTAAGTTGAAGTAATGTAGATTAAAATTGTAACCTAGCATTTGGCGATGAAATAAATATAAAGTTGTATGGAAAAAGTTACAATATAAAATTTCTGAGGATGGCCTAAATGTAAAGTTGTAGGGAGAAGAGAATGGCTAAGGAAAATGGATTTGACCTAAGAATTATTGATAAAAATAATAATGGTCTCGTATTATCTATTTACATAGCAGAATAGATTTGTAGTGAACCATTTTATTTTGGGACTAAAGGCAAGGTGAAATAGTTGGCCGCACCCTAGTTTAATAACAACCTATCTCTACTACTAATAATGAAAATTCGTTTAACTAATTTACTCGGTGTCTTTTTGTAATTTCAAAAATGACCTTGCTTTCCGTTTACATATTTACGCTCAAACAAAATATCAACATATACGATAACACAAACAGTCCGTGTGCGAAGCATGGATCCATACTAGTACTCTAGAGGTTTCATGTTCAATCTAGGGGAAGTTATTCGCAAATCCAAAATAGAGTCAAATAAATTGACAAAGAAGCCAGATAAATTTTATGATAAATAGTGTAACGATACCGGATTTTAAATAAGTTTAAATTGATAATTAATTTAATTTTTGAATAAAATTGTGAAGTAATCGGTAATTAATATAAAATATTAGTTTAAAAAAAATGAATTAATTGAAATTTAATTTGGACATTTGAAAATAAATATGTATAAAGAAATACAAGACAATTTGTATGTAAGGCAAATTAAATATTTAAGTTAGAAATACAATTATACACATAAGATAAATTACAAAATTTAAAGTAAAACATATTAGACAAATTCTAACATCAAATTTAATATAGAACTTCATCCATATTTCAAAGCAATCAGTGTAGACCAAAAGAAAAGAAGACAATACAATATATTCAAGTATGAACAATTTAAAGATAAGTCAATACAAAGTAATAGAACATAAGTATGAAACCAGACCATAAAAATATATGTATCTTTGAACTTGCAAAATGAATAAATATAAACAAAAGTATACAAGTGTGCTTGCAAAAGAAGACAGCATATAAATATCTATGTACTTAACAAATAAAAAAAAAATGTTCAAGTATAGATTATACAAGGCAATTAATGCTAGCACAAAAGCAAGATTCAGCGGCCTCTATTTGAAAAGAAAATCTATGAGCATATTAATAAAAAAGAAGAAGATCTTGTACCTGTTGTGCAAGAATATCACCCTGTACACATCTCCTATATATCACCCTTCCTCTTCACTTCAGTTCGTTCATCTCAAATTAAAAAAAAAAACTGAAAGTAGCATCATCTCAAAGCTTAAACAATAAGAAGTATTATCAAAAAAAAAAGGAATTCTATTCAACAACTAGGACAAAGCAATTCAAATAGCAATGCAATCTGGAAATGGTAAAACAAACAAAAACAAAGCTTCAATAAAAACAACAAGAAGATCAAACAAACCAGAAATCAAGAAGGCCCTGTTCTTTCTTCTTCATAACTGTGAGTAACATATATTTTCATTTAATTTTAAGGTATGAATTTGTTGCCTTTACATCTATGAATATATGTTGGTATACATATGGACTCTCTGGTTAAATTTGAATGATGGAAGAATTTGGTTCAGGCAGATACTCATATATGTTCTCTGTTTTAACCTCTAAACACAAGAATTTTTTTATTTCAAAAATCTTTTCTATTTGCTCTACTTACTGATTTAACTTGAGATCAAAACAAGATTTGTTTGTTATGGTATATATTAAAGTTTAAAAAAATCAATTTGAGCTAAAACTGCTTCATATTGTTTCTGGAAATCAAGAAAACCTGAGCACCACTCAAATTTTGTTAAAAATTCGAACCTATCAATTTATAAATTCAGGTATATGAATCAAAAGCTAACAATAAAACTTGATTTTTGAAACATGAATTATTATTTTTAGTTAAGCATTGAAGTAGCAGTTTGGGTTTGCTCGAATCATGTACTTTGGGTCGTCACGGTCGATCTCGTTGATCGGAGAGGCCGAGTTTCCTCCTGGAGGTGGAGGAGTGATCAGAGGTCATGGGAAAAATGGTGTGGTGGTGGTCAGGCTAACGTGGCGACGACGGCTAGTATTTTAAATTTGTAAACCTAGTTTTGTTCGAGGCTGAGAATTTGTTTCGTTCGTCCTCCATAGTGCATCGAGTTGCACGCAACTTTAAGTGATGGAAGAGGGGAGGTAGTCGAAGTCATAGCCGAAATTTCATGAACTCCGGTGGAAGAGGCGTGGAGTTCGAGGCATTGACAGGTTGGAGGTGGGTGTTTTCATAGTTTCCAGGTTTTGGTTCGAAATCTTCGATTTCGAATGCGAGACGAAGTTGGAGTTTGGGTGATTGGAAGTTGACCTGGGAGTAGCCGTCGACTTGCTCGATGTTGCGGCGTTGGTTGGAAGTGATGGACGAGGCGTGCATGTGCACGGCACGGTCATTACTGGGTGAACATTTTTTGGTGAAGTGCTGTTTGTTTTGAGCAACAGTTTGAACTCGAGTTTTACTCGAGTAAATGAGAGCATAACTCGAAGCAGAGGGGTAAACGACTCAAAGCAAGTTTTGGGTTTTCTCGGGTCAGTTATTGTTTCAGGTTTCTTTTGTAAACCTGGCAGCAACTTCAATCTTTGAACAATTTAAATAAAACTTAAATTTGAATAATAGATTTAAACAAAGTTTTAATGCAGTTGAAGTATGATTTCAAATTTATTTTTGAATTCAAATCTGAAATGAAATGAAAGTTTAAAAAAAGTATTTAAAAAAATAGTTTTCAGGTTTAAATACCTGACAGTTTCCTGAATTTAAAATTAAATTTAAGATTTGAAAACATCATTTAAACAATGGTTTAAAATCAAAGTTAAGTTCAGGTTTCAAATGAAACTTTTGAACCTTAAAGTTTTAAAATGAAAATTTGATTTTTAAATCAAGATTTCAAATCAAGACTTTAAAACGAAGTTGTAAATCAAATGTTTAAACTAATAGATTCAAGTTACCATGAGTCCAAATCTGGAATGTAAATCAGTTTTTATATAGGTTTTGAATGGAATGTATATGAATTATTTAAAACTTGAATTTACAAGTTAAACAATTAATGAATTTTAAAATCTGAATTTACATAGTTAAGCAGGTTAGTTTAAAAGCTTTTTCTTATATAAGTTTCATATATAAGTAATAAATGTTTTACATTTATTTTAAAAGTTTATAAATTGATATTTGAATTTGATTAATGTTTAAATAGTAAATCATTTTGAATCTTAAATTCAAAATGGAATTCAAATTTAAATTCAAAAAGAATAATGTTTTTAAAATACACTTTAATATTTATTTAAATCATAAATGAAGAAATAAATTATCTCAAGAATAATTAAAGGGTGGAAATGATTTAATTTATAAGATATAATTAAGGAATGATAATTTATTTAATTTATAAATTAATGATTTAGATTAACTTATAATTAGAGATTAATTTAAAAGTGATTAAGAAATGTTATTAGTTAATGAAGATAATTAATTAAGGATTTTTTAGTATTAATTAATGTGATAAATTTTAACAATTAATTAGATTTATTAATTAAGATAATCAATTGTAAATTTGTTAATTACTTAATGAAAGTAATTAAAGGGTTAATTACTATTGTAATTTAAATTGGATATTTTGATTTATTTACTGATAAAGATTAATTGGTAATGAATGATTTATTGGTATGAGATGATTGCTTAATGGCAAGTAATTAAAGGTTTAATTTCTTAAAATAATTAATTAAGGGATTAATTAATTAAGTAATTGGTTTAAAGGTTGGTTTAATTAATATGATTAATTAAGAAAAATTTAATTAATTAAAATGTTTGATAAATTAATTTATATCAAATGATTTGTAATTAATAAATCAGGATTGGATAATTAAATTCATAAGTAATTAATTTACTTGGAAATAAATTGAATTGATTAGGATTAAACGATTAATTAATCCTGCTTATGAATGATTGTATTGTATGAGATGCCTTGAATTGATTGTTCTATCTGATCTGTGATATTTTGCTCTGTGGATTGAGCTGTGTGTAATTTATTCAATTACCGATGATACATCTGCATATTATCTGTGAATCTGTGAATGGACGACAAGCGTTATAGTTTATATCGCTTATCAACTATATTTCTGTGATTTGATCTGTAATGGTTGAATGATGTCGCACTATTGTGTTAAAACCCCTGGACCACACTTATACACACACAAATATGGATTTCACGAGGAAATCGATTAAGTCACAAGTTTTTGAAAATAATTTCTAAATAGACAAATTTGAATTCAAATGTTTTGGAAATAGATTGGGTTTAAAGTTAAAAGCTTTTGAAATGGAATTTCAAATATGAAATTTATTTTTAACTTGATTGAGTTTTGGAATTTAAATATTTTGATTTAAATTTGAATTCAATATTTGAAATTGAATTCTATGATTTGGAAACTAGGGACTAAAGATGTTATACCAGTTTATATATGGGTTAAACTATTTTAATGGTATTGATTTGGGAATTTGAATTTAAATTCAAAGGCTTTAACTCGTGTAAATAAAAATGGATCTTTCTGAAGTGAAACTATTCGGTTTCAAATAATAAAAGCTTTTACATAAGAAATGAACTTTCGATTTGTGTTAAAGGGATTTCAAGTTAAAAATGAAAATGATTTTCCAAGTTATGGAAACTTTTTTGAAAGCTATAAGATAAATCTTAGATTTGAAGATTTAAATGAATTAAACCAATCGAAACGGAAATTGTTTTGAAATCCGTAAATGGATCTTTGTGAACTGGGTGAACTTTGTGAAATAAATCTTTTTGTTTAAAAGATTTGAAATGGTAATGGGTTTTAAACCATTTGAAAGAAAGTTTTGAATTATTAAGTTGTGACTTAATTTAAATCCCATATCCATATGTTTTAAATATTGCGCTCACTATTCGGTTTAGCCGGGAGAGGACCTTTGTGTCGTATTACCCATTCCGAATATGTGATTCGACGTTATAGATAGTATTTGAAGACCGGTGGTGAAGACCGGGTATTTGCGAGAACGATAGGATGACCTATCGATTGTCTCTGCACCGAGTAGCTACGGTATAGAGATTCCCTGATGGGAAGTTCGATCGGAATTGTGAATATCCAGATTGTAAGGGCTTCTTCAGAAGTGCCTTCGGTTCTGTACAAACCCGGAACAGACTTGTATGGTTGTATGTCTAACACTACACTTTAAGATATAAAGCAGATTTCTTTCAAATATATATCTGTTGGTGACGGAGAATTTATTCTCTTATTTAACACCCTTCTCTGAGACGTACAAGTTCAGAGGTTATGTAGTTGAAGGTTATCAGTGATATACTCCCAATTTGGTAGTGTGGCATGCAGAGTGCTGCTGTGTGTTGATGATCATTTGTTGATCATTTGTGATCAAAGCATGACTTTTGTATAAAGTGTAGCTTTGCGGACGAGACTGCATTAGGACATCACTCCCCGGAAATGGTCAAAACAGGAAAGATGCGGTAAGGTTATGAGGGTCACTCCCTTTAGGGTGTGTTATTTCCTTCTGGAAAAGGGTGGTATCATGGTATGGAGCCCAGAAACTTACTCATGTGGACACCATATATTTATTACTGTGTGATGTTGTTGGATTAGAGGTACCTCGGATAAAGGTCCCAAAGGACCGGGGGATGGCATGCTCGAGTAGTAGTTACCTAGTTACAGAGGTAACCCGACCTTGTGTTGGCAGGGAGCTGGTTAAGTTCTCGGGACGTCCCGCCAAAGGCGATCCCATGGACAGTGGAAAGTTCCTTAGCCCGACCATTTGTTGGAAATCCAAACGAAACAATACGCACCCTATACGGATTTTAGTTGTATTACCTGCCATCTACTTATGGTGGCGCCCCACTGTTTGGATGGTAGCTATAGTAGGCATAGTTCGAAATGTCTAAGTTGGCTAAGATTTATATTATACTTTTGAAATGTTTTCTGCACTTTGCACTTATAGTAATAATATCAAAGAAATTCTGTTGTATCAAGCATGTTTGACTATCATAAGAAGAAATCTCCTCCAATTCTGCGTTTGCATTGTGTGTGTGGCGGGAGGTCTTATGGTAGTTTCGTTTTCGAAAAGCATTGCGAATTGACTTTAAAAATTCTTTTGCTGTTTGTTCTTAAAGATAAACTGTTTTTGTTACTCACACCAGTCCCATGACTGATCCGGAGTTTATTGTTCCTTTCCTAAACTCTGGGTGCTCACTATTTTCCACACGAGCAGTCTAGAGTTAGGTTTTTCAGATAGTTAGGTTTGGTAGATTATCTGGAGCTAGTTCAATCTTTGGATGTGGACGAGACTTGCTTGTCTTAGTCCATCGTGATGTTGGTTCGAGCTGCTGCTGGAGTTCTTCCTTGAAGACTATCTTGAGTTATTTGTTCCGCTGCTGGTGTTAGCTATTTTCTTTTCCGCTGCTATTTTATTGTATCTTATCTCTGATGTATATTGATATCTATTGTATCATCTGTTGCATCAGATATTGTATCAATGTTGTATATCAATGTATTATTCTTTTTCTTCCGCTGTGTTGTTATACTTAATTGTGTTATAAGCTCCGGCGACTCGGATTTGAACGGTCGAATCTGCGGCATTCGAGTACGATGTAAAGTATGGATGTCGATTTTCGAACGCGAAAAATCCGTATCGTTACATATGGTATCAGAGCTAAGGTTAAACTTTAGCTCGCGAGTATAACACGTTAAGTGGATCATTAGAGATAGGGTGAAGTATACTCTAGAATGAGTAATCCCTAAGACATCCGTTCGAATGCCTCAGCAAATTCCCTCTATCTACTGATAGTGAGTATGTGTGCGAGAAGAGGACGAGATAGGGGATAGTGGGTACCACTATAAATGGTCAATGCCCTGCAACAGTGGAAATAATTTTTCTCTATCAATCTCCTTTGATTCGCTCCCAATTTTTTTTTGATTTCTTCGTGACAGCTCCAGAAGAACTTTCGGTGTGATGGTGGCTCTACGAATCGTTGTAGAAAATCCTTACTTCGTATTTCATCGGTTTCTTATCAGTTTCTCGATTTAAACTTTAATAAATATGAATAAATTTGAAACTGAAAATTTTAAATAAATTTTAAATTTTAAATTGAGTAAATTAGTTAATAGAATATAAAGCTAAATTTGAATTGAATCGATAAAACGATTTCGTTTAAAACCAAATTTGAAATTCTGTTGTAATTTCTTAGAAATATCAAAGTCAGAAGAGGGACAAGTTGGTATATAATTTGAGATATTCCGACTTGGGTTTGGAATCCATACCCAGTGTTTGAGAATTATGGTAGATTGAATCCATTTGTCTATCTATTCTCTGGGGTCCAATATATTCTACGAATGGTTAGTTATCCATCGGACTAACCCGCGCCCCTGCATATTTCGTAGATCTGGTGACCCGAGTATTCTATGTAGTACTGAATGAGTTCGTTCTCATATTGTTGATATTCTGATTTGGTGAGCCAAATACAGGATAGATATCCATTTTGACCTGGAAAATATGTCTCTATCCTTGTGTATGTATCTTTGTTGTTTTCGTGCCTGCAAATTTTGGGGACGAAATTTCTTAAGGAGGGGAATCTGTAACGATCCCGGATTTTAAATAAGTTTAAATTGATAATTAATTTAATTTTTGAATAAAATTGTGAAGTAATCGGTGATTAATATAAAATATTAGTTTAAAAAAAATGAATTAATTGAAATTTAATTTGGACATTTAAAAATAAATATGTATAAAGAAATACAAGACAATTTGTATGTAAGGCAAATTAAATATTTAAGTTATAAATATAATTATACACATAAGATAAATTACAAAATATAAAGTAAAACATATTAGACAAATTCTAACATCAAATTTAATATAGAACTTCATCCATATTTCAAAGCAATCAGTGTAGACCAAAAGAAAAGAAGACAGTACAATATATTCAAGTATGAATGGTATAAAGATAAGTCAATACAAAGTAATAAAACATAAGTATGAAACCAGACTACAAAAATATATGTATCTTTGAACTTGCAAAATGAATAAATATAAACAAAAGTATACAAGTGTATTTGCAAAAGAAGACAACATATAAATATCTATGTACTTAACAAATAAGTAAAAAATATGTTCAAGTATAGATTGTACAAGGCAATTAATGCTAGCACAAAAGCAAGATTCAACAGCCTCTATTTGAAAAGAAAATCTCTGAGCATATTAATAATAATAAAAAGGTACTGTACCTGTTGTGCAAGAATATCACCATGTACACATCTCCTATATGTCAGCCTTCCTCTTCACTTCAGTTCGTTCATCTCAAATTAAAACAAAAAAAACTGAAAGTAGCATCATCTCAAAGCTTAAACAATAAGAAGTATTAACAAAAAAAAAGGAATTTTGTTCAACAACCAGGACAAAGCAATTCAAATAGCAATGCAATCTGGAAATGGTAAAACAAACAAAAAAAAAAGCTTCAATAAAAACAACAAGAAGATCAAACAAACCAGAAATCAAGGAGGCCCTGTTCTTTCTTCTTCATAACTCCGAGTAACATATATTTTCATTTATTTTTAAGGTATGAATTTTTTGCCTTTACATCTATGAATATCTGTTGGTATACATATGGACTCTCTGGTTGAATTTGAATGATGGAAGAATTTGGTTCAGGCAAATACTCATATATGTTCTCTGTTTTAACCTCTAAACACAAGATTTTTTATTTATTTCAAAAATCTTTCCTATTTGCTCTACTTACTGATTTAATTTGAGATCAAAACAAGATTTGTTTGTTATGGTATATATTAAAGTTTAAAAAAATCAATTTGAGCTAAAACAGCTTCATCTTGTTTCTGGAAATCAAGAAAACCTGAGCACCACTCAAATTTTGTCAAAAATTCGAACCTGTCAATTTATAAATTCAGGTATATGAATCAAAAGCTAATAATAAAAATTGATTTTTGAAACAAGAATTATTATTTTTAGTTAAGCATTGAGTAGCAGTTTGGGTTTGCTCGAATCATGTACTTTGGGTCGCCACGGTCGATCTCGTTGATTGGAGAGGCAGAGTTTCCTCCTGGAGGTGGAGGAGTGATCAGAGGTCATGGGAAAAATGGTGTGGTGGTGGTCAGGCGAACGTGGCGGCGGCTAGTATTTTAAATTTGTAAACCTAGTTTTGTTCGAGGCTGAGTATTTGTTTCGTTCGTCCTCCATAGTGCATCGAGTTGCACGCAACTTTAAGTGATGGAAGAGGGGAGGTGGTCGAAGTCGTAGCCGGAATTTCATGAACTCTGGTGGACGAGGCGTCGAGTTCGAGGCATTGACAGGTTGGAGGTGGGTGTTTTCATAGTTTCCAGGTTTTGGTTCGAAATCTTCGATTTCGAATGCGAGACGAAGTTGGAGTTTGGGTGATTGGAAGTTGACCTGGGAGTAGCCGTCGACATGCTCGATGTTGCGGCGTCGGTTGGAAGTGATGGACGAGGGCGTGCATGTGCATGACACGGTCATTACTAGGTGAACATTTTTGGTGAAGTGCTGTTTTTTTAGCAACAGTTTGAACTCGAGTTTTACTCGAGTAAATGGGAGCATGACTCGAAGCAGAGGGGTAAACGACTTGAAGCAATTTTTGGGTTTTCTTGGGTCTGTTATTGTTTCAGGTTTCTTTTGTAAACCTGGAAGCAACTTCAATCTTTGAACAATTTAAATAAAACTTAAATTTGAATAATAGATTTAAACAAAGTTTAAATGCAGTTGAAGTATGAATTCAAATTTATTTTTGAATTCAAATCTGAAATGAAATGAAAGTTAAAAAAATATATTTAAAAAAATAGTTTTCAGGTTTAAATACCTGACAGTTTCCTGAATTTTAAAATTAAATTTAAAATTTGAAAACATCATTTAAACAATGGTTTAAACTCAAAGTTAAGTTCAGGTTTCAGATGAAACTTTTGAATCTTAAAGTTTTAAAATGAAAATTTGATTTTTAAATCAAGACTTTAAAACAAAGTTGTAAATCAAATGTTTAAACTAATGGATTCAAGTTACCATGAATCCAAATCTGGAATGTAAGTCAGTTTTTACATAGGTTTTAAATGGAATGTATATGAATTGTTTAAAACTTGAATTTACAAGTTAAATAATTAATGTATTTTAAAATCCGAATTTACATAGTTAAGTAGGTTAGTTTAAAAGCTTTTTCTTATATAAGTTTCATATATAAGTAATAAATGTTTTACATTTATTTTAAAAGTTTATAAATTGATATTTGAATTTGGTTAATGTTTAAATGATAAATCATTTTGAATCTTAAATTCAAAATGGAATTCAAATTTAAATTCAAAAAGAGTAATGTTTTTAAAATACACTTTAATATTTATTTAAATCATAAATGAAGAAATAAATTATCTCAAGAATAATTAAAGGGTGGAAATGATTTAATTTATAAGAAATTAAGGAATGATAATTTATTTAATTTATAAATTAATGATTTAGATTAATTTATAATTAGAGATTAATTTAAAAGTGATTAAGAAATGTTATTAGTTAATGAAGATAATTAACTAAGGATTTTTTTAGTATTAATTAATGTGATAAATTTTAATAATTAATTAGATTTATTAATTAAGATAATCAATTGTAAATTTGTTAATTACTTAATGAAAGTAATTAAAGGGTTAATTACTATTGTAATTTAAATTGGATATTTTGATTTATTTACTGATAAAGATTAATTGGTAATTTTGATTTATTGGTATGAGATGATTGCTTAATGGCAAGTAATTAAAGGTTTAATTTCTTAAAATAATTAATTAAGGGATTAATTAATTAAGTAATTGGTTTGAAGGTTGGTTTAATTAATATGATTAATTAAGAAAAATTTAATTAATTAAAATGTTTAATAAATTAATTTATATCAAATGATTTGTAATTAATAAATCAGGATTGGATAATTAAATTCATAAGTAATTAATTTACTTGGAAATAAATTGAATTGATTAGGATTAAACGATTAATTAATCCTGCTTATGAATATATGATTGTATTGTATGAGATGCCTTGAATTGATTGTTCTATCTGATCTGTGATATTTTGCTCTGTGGATTGAGCTGTGTGTAATTTATTCAATTACCGATGATACATCTGCATATTATCTGTGAATCTGTGAATGGACGACAAGCGTTATAGTTTATATCGCTTATCAACTATATTTCTGTGATTTGATCTATGATGGTTGAATGATGTCGCACTATTGTGTTAAAACCCTTGGACCACACTTATACACACACAAATATGGATTTCACGAGGAAATCGATTAAGTCACAGGTGTTTGAAAATAATTTCTAAATAGACAAATTTGAATTCAAATGTTTTGGAAATAGATTGGATTTAAAGTGAAAAGCTTTTGAAATGGAATTTCAAAGATGAAATTTATTTTTAACTTGATTGAGTTTTGTAATTTAAATATTTTGATTTAAATTTGAATTCAATATTTGAAATTGAATTCTATGATTTGGAAACTAGGGACTAAAGATGTTATACCAGTTTATATATGGGTTAAACTATTTTAAAGGCATTGATTTGGGAATTTGAATTTAAATTCAAAGGCTTTAACTCGTGTAAATAAAAGTGGATCTTTCTAAAGTGAAACTATTCGGTTTCAAATACTAAAAGCTTTCACATAAGAAACGAACTTTCGATTTGTGTTAAAGGGATTTCAAGTTAAAAATGAAAATGATTTTCCAAGTTATGGAAACTATTTTGAAAGTTATAAGATAAATCTTCGATTTAAAGATTTAAATGAATTAATCCAATCGAAACGGAAATTGTTTTGAAATCCGTAAATGGATCTTTGTGAACTGGGTGAACTTTGTGAACTGGGTGAACTTTTTGAAATAAATCTTTTTGTTTAAAAGATTTGAAATGGCAATGGGTTTTAAACCATTTGAAAGAAAGTTTTGAATTATTAAGTTGTGACTTAATTGAAATCCCATATCCATATGTTTTAAATATTGCGCTCACTATTCGGTTTAGCCGGGAGAGGACCTTTGTGTCGTATAACCCATTCCGTATATGTAATTCGACGTTATGGATAGTATTTGAAGACCGGTGGTGAAGACCGGGTATTTGCGGGAACGATAGGATGACCTATCGATTGTCTCTGCACCGAGTAGCTACGGTATAGAGATTCCCTAAGTGATGGGAAGTCCGATCAGGATTGTGAATATCCGGATTGTAAGGGCTTCTTCGGAAGTGCCTTCGGTTCTGTTCAAACCCGGAACAGACTTGTATGGTTGTATGTCTGACACTACACTTTGAGATATAAAGCATATTTCTTTCAAATACATATCTGTTGATGACGGAGAATTTATTCTCTTAATTAACAACCTTCTCTGAGACGTACGAGTTTGGAGGTTATGTAGTTGAAGGTTATCAGTGATATACTCCCAATTTGGTAGTGTGGCATGCTGAGTGCTGCTGTATGTTGATGATCATTTGTTGATCATTTGTGAACAAAGCATGACTTTTGTATAAAGCATAGCTTTGCGAACGAGACTGCATCAGGACCTCACTCCCTGGAAATGGTCAAAACAGGAAAGATGCGGCAAGGTTGTGAGGGTCGCCCCCTTTAGGGTGTGTCATTTCCTTCTGGAAAAGGGTGGTATCATGGTATAGAGCCCGGATACTTACTTATGTGGACACCATACATTTATTACTGTGTGATGTTGTTGGATTAGAGGTACCTCGGATAAAGGTCCCAAAGGACCGGGGGATGGCATGCTCGAGTAGTAGTTACCTAGTTACAGAGGTTACCCGGCCTTGTGTTGGCAGAGAGCTGGTTAAGTTCTCGAGACGTCCCGCCAGAGGCGATCCCATAGACAGTGGGAAGTTCCTTAGCCCGACCATTTGTTGGAAATCCAAACGAAACAATACGCGCCCTGTACGGATTTTAGTTGTATTACCTGCCATCTACTTATGGTGGCGCTCCACTGTTTGGATGGTATCTATAGTAGGCATAGTTCGAAATGTCTATGTTGGCTAAGATTTATATTATACTTTTGAAATGTTTTCTGTACTTTTCACTTATAGTAATAATATTAAAGAAATTATCTCGTATCAAGCATGTTTGACTATCATAAGAAGAAATCTCCTCCAATTCTGCGCTTGCATTGTGTATGTGGCGGGAGGTCTTATGTTAGTTTCATTTTCGAAAAGCATTACGAATTGACTTTAAAAATTCTTTTGCTGTTTGTTTTTAAAGATAAACTGTTTTTGTTACTCACACCAGTCCCATGACTGATCCGGAGTTTATTGTTCCTTTCCTAAACTCTGGGTGCTCACTATTTTCCACACGAGCAGTCTAGAGTTAGGTTTTTCAGATAGTTAGGTTTGGTAGATTATCTGGAGCTAGTTCAGTCTTTGGATGTGGACGAGACTTGCTTGCCTTAGTCCATCGTGATGTTGGTTCGAGCTGCTGCTGGAGTTCTTCCTTGAAGACTATCTTGAGTTATTTGTTCCGCTGCTGGTGTTAGCTATTTTCTTTTCCGCTGCTATTTTATTGTATCTTATCTCTGATGTATATTGATATCTATTGTATCATCTGTTGTATTAGATATTGTATCAATGCTGTATATCAATGTATTATTCTTTTTCTTCCGCTGTGTTGTTATACTTAATTGTGTTATAAGCTCCGGCAACTCGGATTTGAACGGTCGAATCTGCGGCATTCGAGTACGATATACAGTATGGATGTCAACTTTCGAACGCGAAAAATCCGTATTGTTACAAATGGTGAAAAAATTAGTAGTTTAGAAATGACAATGAGCTAATTATATTATGAAATTCAGTAACTGGAATTGAATTCTCAATTAAAGATTGGAGCAAATCCTATAACTAATCTATACTATTATATTATTTAGTGAGTTCAATTTCAAGAGCACAGAAGTCTTCACCAATTTTTGGAAATGAACAGTCCCTTTTTTTTTCCTGCTTTTGTTTGTCTCTTCCAACTCAAGAAACTCAAGATCTTCTCTATGAAAGCCCTAATCGTCACCGCGTCCATACTATTAGGAGGAGATATATAAGAGAAACGAAAGAAGAAAAATTCTCACGGAGTAGGATTAAAAGAAGAGACTTACAGTTTCAAGCCTTCCAATTGATGTTTTCAGCTTTTGGTTTGCAGCTAATAAGGTATATCCAATTATTGAAATAGTAGTAGATTATCGTTCATAATTGCATAGGTGCAGGCTTAAAGTCCAGTCGATTGTTTTCTAGCGATGTACACCTATAAAAATAAGTATTATTGTCTGTTCATAACAATCATTTCGGTCTTTGAATAGTCTAATAATCATAAAGTTAAAATTCCACCTAGCATATTGTCTTTTCAAAACAATTTTACAATATCTTACACTAAAGTCAATGGTTGGTGATTAATTTGTTAAAAAAGTCATGTTTTGAATTTTATATGTGATGTTATATAGGTTTTCCTTGAAGACTTTACCTACATCCTTTTGGATTAGCTGTGTATGAAGAGTGCACTAATCATGTCACTCTGACCAATAATACTCATAGTAATTGCTAGAGTAGTTTTATGACCAATACTTGGAGGTTGAGATGCCATTAGAAGAGTTATTAGTGCTTTACTAGATTAGGAAAATCAATGGCATTTACAATCGTAAGTTATATAAAATCATTCAAAGGCAAGATTTTCATTTTTATTTCTGTAATTTGTATTGTCTATCATCATTTTTCTTTGAACTTCTGTAATTTACATGATTATGCATAATTTAATCCGCTTTTGCTCATATTCAACCCTTTCGATTTAATATATATGTTTAACAGTTTTTTATCTTTATTTTATCTAGTTACCTTTAATAGTTACACACATTTCTTTGCCTTTTTGCTACATCATTGATACTCCCAAGTGTATATATATTGTCGTGTTCCTCATATTGATAATTTAATGTTAATGTATAAAAGTAGGCCTGTCTATTTTGTTTGTGATATTTGGTGTTGTGATCTAAGTTATCCATTGTTTGTAACTTTGCGTTATACTTAATTTTTGGTTAAAGATGCATCTTCAGTATTTGAAAATGTAAATGAATTAACAATGGCACATCTTTATATTTCTCGACGAACGATGAATTTATGTATTCATATTTCGTTTTATGCTTCTTCTTCTTATAATTAATAATTCCACTTTATATAGGATATTTTTTGTTATAAACACTGGTGGAACCTCAATTATTAGATTATTTGGTAATGTCTATAATTAGAGCATATAAATTATTCAGTAAATATGCTTTTTGAAAAAAATACTACCTCTACAAATGCATTATGATCAGTATCCATCTATGGACTAGACCCTTTCGCTTCTTGCGACATCCAGCACTTATAGTCAGTATTATTTACAAAAAATTTGTGATATTATCGTGTTTTCCCTAATTGTATCGAATTACCTTCATAAATATACTTCATTCAAAAATACTATCTATAACTTGATTAGATCATATACAAGGCCCATTAATTGTGCATGTTATTGAATGTGTTTAGAAAATGTACATTTTATGCAAACAGTAAAGTACACCACTTAATTGGTTTAAGTAAGCTATAATTGTTGAATATGCGATTATATGATTTTTGTTTGATGATAATAAACATATATATATATATATTCGTTTAAATGTATTTGTTAATGTACTAATTTATTTTTCATAGATTAAATAAATATTTGCTGAATAAAATAAATAACACAGAATTTGAATTCAAATGGAAATTTTATTCAAACAAATATTTATTACAATTTTTGAATAGTACAATTTTCAAGCTCTCACTATATATATACAACTTCAATTACAATACAATTTTGATTACATCACAATTTCACATTTACATTACACCTCACTACATATCACTCATTCACTCAACTCGTACTGATCTTCAACTTCATTCCAATGTGAATCCAGCATCTGAGATCTGCAAAAATATACATTGACACGGTAAAATTGAAAATAAAATATTTTTGCAGTATAAAATAAAATGTGGATTTTGAAAATAATATTTTCCTCAGTTATTTGGGTTGTTCGTCATCATTTAATTTTGAATTCATCATACACGAACAGCTTGTGACATACACAGTGTATCACTGTATATGCCACAAGGCCGTGCACACCGATATATACACTTGATAGAATTACAGGGACATGTGAGCACATGTCAAACCCAAAACGCCGGGTTCAACTATAGTGCAATAAAAATAATGTCACAATATCAGTACAAGGTCAAACCCGAGCTCCAAGCTGGATTCAACATAGGTGCAGTTCGAATATACAAGTTTAATAAAATGGTCAGGTGCAAGCACACTCAAGGCGCAGTGCACATCAAACCAAAAATGTGCTCAAAGCAAATCCAGACCACATGAAGGAACAAACACATGAATGTACGTACTGGCAAGAAATAAGCGAGCATATGCACCAGCATTTCAAACACAATTCACAACCAAAGACTGCACATTCAAGTGCATGACCATGAAAACTATGTCGGCAGCACATGCCTCAACATCAAAGACATGATGAAGCCAGAAACAATGCAAGTGGAGACTCAAGTGGTACAAGACCGAACCAAACATCAGCAACATTGAAATGGCCATAAACAAAATACATGAAACTGCACCAAAGGAATGGCAACATGCATGCTACAGGTCTGAAACTCAAAGGCAAGCACAACTTTAACTGGAAGTACACATGAAGTATACAAACTACCAAACTCAAAGAAGCAAAAATCCAAACCAAGTTCAAGTCACATGAAAACTACTCAATGCAGCCTCGACCAAAATCAAAATGAAACAAATGCAACATGAAGGCCAGAGTGTACAGTAACAATATACAAGACTACAAGTACAAAGCATCAAGCAACACCAATCAGAGTGTACATGAAACAAATATACAAACTGCCTCGAACGGTACAAGTTAAAGACTACAACAATACGACAACTACAAGTGACAACAGTGTGAAAACGAAGACCACAAGTTGTGCACATATCAAATACAAATACAACATTTCAACAAGACATATATATGTATCAATGAAGCAGTGCAGAAGTAAATGGCAGTAACTCGAGATCAAGTCACGGTTCAAACCAGGAATGCAACGCTACTTCATATACGTGTCAGTCAAGCTACATGAAGGCTAACAGTAAACAGTGCCAAAAGAACAGCAATCTAAATGTACAAGTGAAGCCACCAGAAATTCAAATCAAGCAAGATAGTGGCTCAACATCAAAGACAAAAATGCTCGAAGCAACATATAACTGATTATATACATACATGAGCATACACACACACACACACACACACATGTGCAGGATGCAAGTTCAAACAAATCCAATCAAAGCTAGGTGATAAAAATCACATATTTGAAGTAACCGAAGTAGCAGGTTTTACTAAAATCAGAAAACTCAAAGTAGCAGTTTCAAAATAATTAAAGTACAAGCCAGAAAAAGATAGCTTGCATTAGGAATTTCAAGTTGAACAAGTCAGAATCGAAGCCGTGGCAATGAAGGAATCGAGCGAAGTCAAAATCAAAATCGTGTCAATCAAGTAAACCAAATTAATCAATATGAACAAGTCAGAAATCATCATCAGCATCAAAACAAAATCGAATGGCCAATTCAAATAAATGTATACGAACGAAAATCAAGGGTTGCGAACCCTATATAAAAACCAATCATCACCGGCTTTCAAGAAATCGAGTTAAAGCAAGCATAATAGACAAGCAAAAGGAATAAATCACATACCAAATTACCGAACCCGATCGAGAAGGAGCAGCTGCGTGCAAAATCACAATCGATCGTCAAGCAATCACGAGAACAATCCACCTAATCGAACTAATTAAAGTCAGCTTCTTCGATTTTATACAAATCCCTAATTTGCAAGCAAAGGAACGAGCCGCCATTATACAGAACAAAGAGTAAAAGGAACGACCGACATTGATAAAAGAAATAAAGAAGGCCGCGTTTGTTTTTTCAATTGGGCCGGCCTTGTTCTTTTTTAATTGAGATTTAATTAGGGTTTGTTAGGGTTTTTGTTTTTAATTGTTTTTTAAATTGTATTTTCTTTTGAAAATTGTGTTATTACTAGTCGTGTGACTAGGGGACAAACTACGTGGCGTAGTTTGAGAATTCGTAACTTAGTGGCAGAGTTGTGGCAGGGTTTTGAGCGTAGAGTTAGGTTAGTTAGTAGTGGGTGTCGCGAGTTTACGTGTGTAAGCGTGTGACTACTTAATTTCTAGTAGATACCTTGAGGGCAGCACGTAGGCAGGTTTTTGCCAAAGCTGGGTAAATTCTGTGTCGTTCTATTTCTACATTTATTATTCTGCTATTATTTGTGCTGCTATAATTTTGATTTATCTGTGTTGAAATAATTTTATAAGCTTCCGTAATAATTTTATAATTATCTCTATCACCCTATTCACCCCCCTCTAGAGTGAAATCGATCCTACAATAATAGCTGACTATAACGGTATGCATAAATAATATATCTAATTTGAGAAGTTTTGTGTAATTTAATGTAAATAACCAGTTTATGTTCTATACTCATAAATTTGTTCTTATGCCATTTTTGCATTGCACCAATAGTATTAACAAAGAAAGTTACAAAAGAAATTAGTACTGTTTCATACCATGATTATCGTTGTTCTTCATTTTATTCCAAAACCTTTGTTTGTTCTCTTTATACTTTTAGATTTATTTTAAAGTTAATCGATACGTTCAATACTGAACAATGACCACGGTAATTGATATTGATGCGCATAAGATTCAACATGTAAGTGACTTCAACTTTGTTGATTTCTAACTAATAGTTTAATCAATATTTTTGTGTGAAAGCTCTGATACAGCTGCAGCACATGGATTTTTTTAATAATTGTTCTTTTATCTACTTGATGAATTTTGGAAGTATTCAGCTAAAATAACTTGTTAATTCAGGGATATTCTGTCATACCATAAAACAACAAATAAGATCAACATATTTGTGTGTAATATATAAGGTATAAAACAAGAAATTTTTTGTCTGCCCCTTTTTTCCATCATAGATTACCCATAAAGTATTACATTTATCGCTTTTCCTTTTAAGACCCTATCTTTTCCAGTCTGATGATGTCAACATACATTTCTTTGTATACGTTGCCTTTCTAAGTTCTTCCTTCTCATCATGAAAATATCAAATATAACTCAGTTTTTTTGTTTTTTTAGAATTGTCAGTTGGTTACATCCTTATGCAGTCGATTTGAATTACCTTTCGCTTAACTTTGTTACGATGTGTCAAATTCTTATAGCATATGCATATAGGAACATTTACTACCCCACTTTAATGAACTACACCTAGAATATTAAACCTAGAAACCATGCCTAACTAGCACTCTCTTATCTTTGGACAAAATGGTCTAGGAGGCTTCTCTTTATGACATTTTCGTTCTTCAATTTTTTTTGATTTTATATTGTTATTTTATCTAAAATATTCTTTAACTCTATCTATTATATTATATTACTTTTATTTAGACCAAATGATTCTCAAGTTAAGGTTGACCTTTGTTTTCAAGTGGACTATTTCCAATTTAGTATGTCATTTTCCACTGACTAAAGTTTACATTTTCCCAAAAGAGTTCATAACTCATCGACTCAGACTGCTTATATTTAAAATTATGGCAAGTGGATAAAACATTAGTTGAAAACTATTCTTACACTAGAAATGCCTAAATCCTACAACTGCACTATCACTCAGATTTGGAATAAATTTATCACTTGGTTACTTCATAAAATGATTTCATTGAAACTTCAATTTAATCACATGCAAGGTTAAAATGTTGATTCGAGAATTTATCTCTTTTTTATTCCATTTTATGTTGAATAATCTAAGTTGTCTTTTGTTGTATTTCTTAACTCATATACATATACATATACATATATATATATATATATATATATATATATATATATAAGCCATCTATCATATTAATACAGTATTATATGTAAGGTGATTTTGATGTAAAAACAATGGAATTTAGATATAACAGTAATTTTTCCTTCAATATTTATCTGTGATATAAAGATATATGAAATAACAACAAACATATTGCGAATTCAAAAAAATAATGATAAATACTTACGGCCTAAAAAATGTAACATATAAAGCTATTCCAAACAAATATTTTCAGTCTTGGTGAGATACATGTTAATTTTGTATTTTATAAATTTTATACCTGATATCAGAGATTGCTACATACCAGTAGCATGATTATTGCACATAATATAACAACATGGCTACTCTCAAAATACTTTCAACAAATAAGCGAAACTATTTATGGCTAATGTGACAGTCTAATTTCTGTTATCTGTCAAAATTGTGATTTATAATTGTTTAGAGAGATTAACATGGTGGATGTTGTTCTCACTAATGCTCCTCCATGTCCAATTGTTTGGGCACTTAGCCGATTAGTTTTTTCTCATTCTAAATATGTAGGGAAAAAGACACAAGTGTGATGATCTTCATCAAGTTGCAACAACTTGAATTTTTTTAAAGGAGCAATAATTTCTTCACTATCATATCTTTGTTTTCTGTAAAATTATTTTGTAAATGCTTGGAATTTTTTTCCTTTTGAAAAAGTTAATGAATCTGCACATACAGTTGATTTCAAATTTGTATTAATTTAAGAAAAAACTTGGTATTTTTATACAACACCAAAAATTTGTTTTTGAAAATAATAGGAAAATAATTACTTTTGGCTTGATAGAGGTTGTTACTTCAACCAAACTTTATTTCCATTTTTAATATTTGATGTGGCACAAAAAAAATCTTCTTTAACTTTTGGTTTTTTCTAGCACGATTCTATTTAACATTGTTTAGATGTGTTGATTCACATGAATAATATCATTGATTCTGTGAGCACGATTCAATTGATGAATCTACGATTGCAATTTTAGTTTTCAAATGCATGCTCATATTCATGGGGTTTTGCAACTATAATGATATAAAAAGATGAACCATGCAGCATAAATTTATTCTAGGCTAAAAACATTGACTAAAATTTTCTTACTGTAATAAAAATAGCTTCGATAGGGAAATCAATGTAGCTGTGACGACCCGACTTTTTCTCCACAGAAAATCATATCATCTTTAAGAAAGAAAGGGATAGAAAAGAGAAAAGAAAGAAGAGAAAGAAGAAACAACACCAGAAACTCAACAGCGGAACGAATAAATTATAATAATAACATAAGTATAACGTAATATACAACATCAATCAGAGTTACACATCATATACAACACATAGTAGATAGTTATAAACATCTGTCTAGTTATTACAACTCAACAAAGAGATACCAACACAGAGAACACACAGCGAAAACTTATATATCTACAACGCAGAAGCCTCCTGCTTCATTGCTCCTCCAATATTCGTCAAAGCAGACCTGAATCCCTTGGCTACTCGTAAAAAATTTAAGTACCCAAGAGTTTAAGAAAAACAGAAACAAACTCCGGGTCAGACATGAGTCTGGTGTGAGTAACAGGTTAAAGTTGCTTAACTTTGAAAAACCTTTGAAAAGAAAGGTATCACGTAAGACTTCCCACACATAAACATGGAAAAGTTTTTACCTTACGCTAACCAAAAAATTTGATAGGAAATCCAATGATATTATAATAGTGTCTAGGGTTTTCAAATAAATAAGAAATAGCCGAAATTGTTACATGATTAAATTCCAACTACTAGCCACAAAAGTGGGTAATACAATCAAAACCGTTGGCACTTATTGGATTTTGGATTCCATACAATGGCAGGGCTACTGGGGTACCGCCCGTCACAGTACGTGGCCTAGATCACCGTACCGAGGAGCCACCCTAACTCCCCTGCAACATAAGGCTGGGACCATTCCTTACTAAACAGTCCTGAACAAGACAACCTCGCAGTTGTTTGCAACCAACTGCCCACACAGCCGAATATAAAGGGACTTCTAGACAAGGGTAAATCTCTTCCTACTTGGGCATGATCCTCTTAACCTTGCTGCACCTCCCCTGTTTTAGCCATTCCCGGTTGATGAGGCTTGAGGCTACGATTACCTTTAGAGAACACATCTCTTAGAATGCTCATCGTCCACCTGACGATGTTCTGAAAGCATTCAATCCATGCAAGTTCATTCCGGGTTCGAACGAAACCGAAGGCATTATCTCGTTACACTCATTTTGGAATCACCCTCAGAGTTAACGACGATAACCCTTGCACTCTGAATCTTCATCTTCACTTGAGATTCACGACCTATTGTTAATTTGGATCGATGTGGTTTTTGGATATCCAAATATGGAAACCCGATCCCGGTCTCATCGAAATCCAAAACGTGTCTTTTAAGGCCAAGTTGTTTTAGAGTTTAAAACAATTCAATTATCTATATGCACATAGATAAATAACTCACCAATCACAATAGATAATCAACATTATCATAATAAACAGATAATCCACATTATCCATACTATCATCGAAATAGATAATCCATATTATCATCACAATGCAACCAAAGCATTCATATCACACAACATCACTGATCTTATATCTGAGATCACAAACCATTCAAGGCAATCAATATCATCCATTCATATATAAGCAATGATTTACTTAATCACAATATAATTAATTTAAAATGAATTAAATTAATTATTCCATCTCTAATTAATTTAAAGTGAATTAAATTAATTACTTCATCATTTAAATCTTGCTTATCTAACCATTAATTAATTACAAGTCAATTAATTAAGCACTCAAATTAATCACCTTAATTAATCACCCTTGATTAATTATTCTTAATTACATTCAAGTAATTATCCTTTCACAAATTAATTATCCTTAACCAAAAACAGTAATTAATCTTTAATTACTTCAATTAATTAATTAACTATAATTAATTACATTAATTAATTACTTTTAATCACTTATCATTTATTAATTAATTTTACTTTATTAATTCTTAATTATATCATTATATTAATTAATGATCCCTAATTACATTTTAATTAATTACTTTATTTAAAATTAATTACCTTAAGTAATTAACCACAATTATTAATCATTCCAGATTAATCACATTCAGTAATTAACTAACCTTAATTACTTCATTAATTACTCCCAATTAATTATCCTTAATTAATCCCTCGATTAATTACTAAGTATATACTCAAATTACTTCCATTCTTAAAACATCTTCGATAAATTACATTCAGTAATTACAATCCATTAATTAGATTAAGTAATTATCATCAATTCATTCAGTGTTTAAATTAAATTAAACTTAATTAATCAATTTAAACAATCACATTGAACTAAATTAATTACTTAAGTTATTAATTGCTTAATTACTTCATTAAGTAATTACACTTAAACAATTCACAAATGATTACTATTAAATTAATTAATCTAATTAATTATTAAAATTAATCACATTAACTAATTATTAAATAATCCTAGTTAATGACCTTCATTAACCATTCTTTAATTACTTCATCAAGTAATTAACTTAGATTAACCATTATTACTTATAATTTAATTTACCTCTAATAATCCATTAATTAATCCCTAATTATTTAATTAATTAAGTGTTAACTGTAACTTAATTATTCCTCAATTATTTAATTAATTAATCTTGATTATAACTTAATTGCTTAATTAATAAATCTTGAATCATTAATTAAAAATCTTTAATTATCTAATTAATGATCTTAATTACCAATTGATTAACCCTTAATCAATTATTTATTAATCCCTAACCATTAACTAATTAAATTAATTAATTATTCCATAATTACCTCATTAATTAAATTAATTTCAAATCGCTTATCTTAATTTAACTTTAAGATAAAAACATTTCTTAATAATGACTAAATTGTTATTAAGAAAACATTTGAAATCAAATTTGCTTTTGAATTTACTTTAAAATTTCATTTCAAATATGAAATTTAAAATGAATATAATTTAAACTTAAACAAAGTTTTAAACAATTTAAAAATCCTTTTAAATTACATGGCAAACAAATGCTTGTCTTATAAAAGAAATTCATAAGAGTTTAAAACTAAATTCATTTTAAAATTCAATAATTTAAATTTACACTTTGTTTGAATCTTTCAAATTTAAAAAACTTCTTTTATTTCAAAAACTGAACTACATATTTAAATCTATGATTTCCAGATTTAAACTTAATTTTAAAAACTTACTCATATTTTAAAACTTCATTTTTAAAAATTTAAACTACTCAACTATTTAAAGTAGTTTAACAATTTCAAGTTTTAAAACTTTTTTTTTATTTTTACTTTTATTTAAAACTGAGATTTTTAATTTAAATTTGAATTCTAAAATTTCAAACTTGGATCTAAAATAAGTTTTAATCACTAGCTTTCATTTAAAAAAACTGCATTTTAAAAAAAAAAATTAAACAAACATTACAGGTTTCAGATAAAACCTGTAACATTTGATAAACCCGAGACACCAATCTTTTACTTCGAGTTGAAACCCACTTTACTTCGAGCAAACCTTCAAAACACTTCGAGTCAGACCCATAAACTAACTCGAGTACAAAATTAAAACCCAAGCAAACTTCATTAGAACAGGGCTGTGCACATGCACGTTGCCGACCATCATCTCCGATCATCAGTGATGATCATCCCACATCCAAAATCACTCCATCACCCCAACGTGATCATTAGATCGAACTCAAATCCTCAAAATCAAATTCGAGTACTAAATCCCAAACCTGGAAATGCTTCGCCGACACAATTCCGACCATCGGAGTTGTTGACACTCCGACCAAACCTTCTTCTACTTCCAAACATCCATCACCCAAAAGCTTGAAACACTCGATCCACCATAGAACCCGTAGTGATCGAATTTCTAAACCTAACTAAAACTAGGGTTCCAAAGGAAATTTCACCACCGCAACTTCTCTGATGAATTTCAACACCAACTAGCATTTTTCCCATCAACTCCTAACTCTCCTCCATTAACATGAAGAAACCCAAACCCTCAAATTACATAGATCACCAGAGAAACCAAATAGTTCATATTCAGTTCATCTCTTAACTGCTCCTTAATCTCTTTACTAAAAATTATAGTTTTTGTTTTAAAAATCATATTTTGATTTTAGTATTCAATTTATAATACTAAGTTTACAATTTAAAAGGTTTGAGTTTTGATATTATCAACATGCACAGATGTTTTATGTTTTACAGAGACAACAAGCTAAATTTTTGACTTAAATATTTAAATATTAATCTAAGATAAATCAAACAATTTTGATTTATAAATTGCATCCTATCAAAAACTAATTGAAAGATAAGGATAAAAATAAAATTTTTAGCCTGGAAATTAGAACAGAACAGGGTAATTATAACAGCATGCACACAAATACAATTTCACATCAACATTTACTTATAAACACAAGCAATACTTATTCATTTCAGCCATACTAATATGCAACCAAACTATTTCTTTAAATTTTTAAAAGTTAATCACATATTTTTAGAAGAAGGCAGAGCTTCCATATAAAATGCTTTTGAATTTGCTGAAGACATTTGTATGCAGAGAAAAATTCCAGATTTTGAAAAAAACTTTGAATTTTTTTAAACTGAAATGCTCCTAACACTTTGAACTCTAAGATCCCGAGTTGCCTTGAAAATGAAGTTTGTTTGCAGAACCAATTTTCCAGACTACAGAAAATGCAGATTTGCTTTTTTGTTTGAAAATGGCAGGTGCATGGTTTTGAAAATACAGGCTACAGATTTGTACAGGGATTTGTATTGCTTTGATATGAGGAGTTAAATTTTCATGAGAACAGGTTTGCATTTGAAATGAATTATAGGCTTGCATGTTTGAATTGGAAAGTGGATTACAGGGAAATGATCTTTGATATGAGAAGTTTGTAAACTGATTTTGGGTTTTGAAGAGTTGTTTACTGGGAAGTGGTTTCAGATTTGATAAATGAGCAAGTTGAAGTTTTCTTTAATTAGAAAAAAGAGAAAAAGAACAAGAGTGAAAAATGTATGTTTATATAGGCCTATTTTCAGATTTTATAAAATAAAAGAAAATTAAAATTTAAAGAGGCCACTTGTAAATCATTTCAACATTTGTCACATTTGTTAAATGATGCTTAAGAAAACAACACTTGTTAGAGAAGATGTTTAGAAGTTAACATATGTATATTATGTATTTTTATTTATTTTTAAATTAATTTACAAAGCTTTTATAATAAATTTCCTAATTAATTTATGCATTTCTAATTTAATAAATGCTTTAGTAAATTTATAAAAATAAATACTTTAAAAGAAAATTTAAAAAAATCCAATCATGTTTTAAATAAAATCATACCTAGTGTATTAAATTCATTTATAGATATAAAATATAAAACTTTTGTATTTATTTACTATTTAAATAAATACTTTCTAATTTATATAAGTTAATTTATTAAGGAAAAACAAATTATATCCAAATGAAAACTTTATTCATATATTTCATTTTTAAACTACTTCAAAATAATTGTTCTTTAAACTCAAATTTAATCCAATTATTAAATTTAAATTCAAATTTTAAAATCTAAATTTAAAATCATCTTAAACAAACATATACTAATTTATAATAACTCATTATCAAACTAAGATAATTATAAAAGAAATTATGTCTTTATTAATGAATTACTTATGTTATTAAGCTATATTTTAAAAAGAAAACAAAACAAACCCTTTTTGTAAATTAATTTAAATTTAAAACTTAAGCCAAAATCATTTTAAACATTAAAACATCTTTTTTAACAATTTTAAAATCATGTACTTAATTATTTAATGGCTTTGAAAAACTTAATATTATATTAAATCAAAATTCCTAAATTATTAATATATATATTAGAAATTTAAATCATGCTTTATTTATTAAATTTAAACCAAGTTTATTTATTTAATAACTTTGAAAAGCTTTATATTAAATAAAAACAAATTCTTAAATTACTAAAAATATTAGAATTAGAAAATATGCTTTATTTATTAAATTTAAAACAAAGCTAATCTATTTACAATATAAACTATATATTTATATTATAAATAGAAACCAATTTATTAGCTGTAAAAGATAAAATCTACCAATTTAATATTTATCAAAGGAAAATTATTAAATCAATTTGAATTATTATTAACAAAATTATCAATATCAATTTAATTTTTAATACAGATTATTAAATTGATATTGTCAAAAATTCTGGGATATTACAATCCTTCCCCCTTAAAAGAATTTCATCCCCGAAATTTAAAACAAAGGTAATTTAATAATCTCCTTAAAGATTTTAGAACACAAGCATATATCAAACATATGCTAATAACCAAAGCAACCAATTCGTCCAATCAAACAAATTTAATTATCCAGACAAAATTCTGGATAAAATTTCCTCGCGTTTTCCCAAGTATAAATACTGGGATAGTCGCTCTATAGAATCCAAACAATCGAAACTACTAAGCTACAGAACTCCTATTCATCCATATCTACAACATTAGACATGATATCAGACTACAGACGAGTCTGACTCAACAACCAAAACTCCCGAACTGCTGGTTCCAAAATCAGAGATAAATAAAACACGTACTCCCTCAGAGATACGTGAAACTCATCGAATCCAGTTATCCAAACTAGAAATTCAATCCTTTAGATCAAACACTTAACCTCCAAGATTACAGAAAAGATCCAAAACACTTCAGAGCTAGCTTCCCAGCCTTACCCAATCTTATAGCTCCCTTTTGATCGGAGAAAACTTATCCAAATCAAATCTCCGACTCCGGAAATCCAAATTCCTTCGTCTCTTATCCACAAAACTCTTCGGACGATCCTGGGCTGCCTACAACCTTACTGATCAGCTCAACCCTTGCTGATGCCACTAGAAACAGACTGAACCAAAACTACCCGACATAATGATCTCCTCAATATCAATCCAAAACCAGGAACACAAACTCTACTCCTCAACAATAGAAGACAGAACAAACTTCTCCTTATCCGGAAAAGACAAACAGATGCATTCTGAAACTGCTTCCGCTGCACAACTCTGATCCGAAGTAGATGGAAATGCTGAAGAAGAATACGAGCACAAACTGGACAACACATCCTAGAAATATGGTTCAACAGATCCATAAAGAACTCAGAAACTCCACCAAAACCCTGAGCTGGTTCACCAAACTCCATCTCAAGGAACAAACCTTCAATTAGTTGAACCACCAGTACCACTCTTGGAATCCTAGTCGATATGAAAACTAAATCTCTACATGCGGAGAACCTCTGACTTCCTTGACAATATCCAGAAAAATCTCCAACAATCCAAGAGAATACTCAATTATCGCAAGTCACTTTTGCGATCAATCCAAACAAAATCCAAAGAAAACTTGTAACGTACGCGATTTTTCGTTGTCGAAAAACCGAATAGTTATGGGTTTTAAGAAAAAGAAAAAGAAAGAAGAAGAGAGAGAAGACAGAAAAATAGAGAGAGAAAAGAAAATAGAAGAACATAGAAAATAGAACGGAACAGAATGAAAACAACTGAACAACAATATCAGAATCTCACAATTCGCAGCGGAACAACATATAATAATAAATGAATAATCTTTAAACAAAGAACTATATCAGTTATTACATTACATCACATTACATTACATCATATCATCAGAGTGTACAACAACATACAACAAATAGTGCAGCGGAAAAAGAAATACTATATAAGTAATATGCCATGCCATCCAGCTTGCCTCCAGCAACTCCAGAATATCCAGAATATCCTGATAAACCTTAACTCTTGACTGCCCGTGTGGAAATTGGTGGGCACCCAGAGTTTAGGAAGGAAAACAATAAACTCCAAGTCAGTCATGTGACTGGTGTGAGAACTCAAAACAGTTTATTTATCTTTAAAATCAAAATAGAGGAATATTTTTAAATCAATTCGCAATGCTTTTAAAAATGAGACTACCATAAGGCCTCCCGCACACACACACAATGCAAACGCAGAATCGGAGGAGATTTCTCCTTATGATAGTCAAAGATGCTTGATACGCATTAAAAAGAACATTTGACATTATTACTAGTGTATAGTGTAGGAAAAATTTAGTTCGAAAGTAGAATATAAATCTTAGCCAACATAGACATTCCGAACTATGCCTACTATAGCTAACTATGTTCAATAGCAGGTTACCGCCACATTCCATAGCAGGTTATACAACTAAAACCGTACAAGTCTCGTATTGTTTCTTTGGATTTCCAACGAATGATCAGGCCAAGGAACTTCCCATTGCCACATGAGAATGCCTCTGGATGGACATCCCCGAGAACCAAACCGGATCTCTACCAACACAAGGCCGGGTTACCCCTAACTGAGTAACAACTGACCGAATATGCCATCCCCCGGTCCTTTGGGACCTTTCAACAGAGCGCTCGCAATTAATTCACACAATCATAAAGTGTTTTCAACATGAGTAAGTATCTGGGCTCCATACCATGATACCACCCTTTTCCAGAAGGAAATGCACATATCCTAAAGGGCGCTACCCCTCATAACCTTGCTGCATCTTTTCCTGTTTTGACCATTCACGGGGTGTGAGGCTCGACGAAGTCACGTCCACAAAAACATACTTTATACAAAAGCCATGCTTTGGGTCAACAAATGATCATAGAAATGATCACCAGGATAGACAATCAAATAAACGATCCTATCACAAATAATCAACACAATGATCATTTACAGCAACACTCAGCATGTCACATTACCAAATTGGGAATATATCGCTGATAACATTCAACTACATAACCTCTGAGCTCGTACGTCTCAGAGAAGGGTGTTAAGCTAAAAGAATAAATTCTCCGCCACCAACATAAATATATTTGAAAGAAATCGGCTTTATATCTCAATTTGTAACGTCAGACATACAATCCATACAAGTCTGTTCCGGGCTCGAACAAAACCGAAGGCACTTACAAAGAAGTCCTTGCAATCCGGATATCCACAATCCTGATCGGATTCACCATCACATATGGAGAACTCAATACCGGAGCAACTCGGTGCAGAGTCAATCGACAGGTCATCCTATCGCTCTCGCAAATACCCGGTCTTCAACACCGATCTTCAAATGCAATTCATAACGACGTATCACATATTCGGAATGGGTTATACAACCCTATGGTCCTTTCCCGGTTAACCCGAATAGTGAGCGCTTATTCAAAAATAAGTGTGGCATTCAAATTCAAACAAATCACATCAAATACCCATTCAAAGGGAAATATTGATAGTCGATTATTGAACTATCAATGGATATGCACACATCACCAGTTTCCAAATAATTTTCCAAATTATTTATTTTCCAAAATATCTTTACAAGATATATTATTTTCAATACCTCAAAAATAAATCAATATTTATTTTTAACAAATTCCACTTTCTTTTATAACTTCCATAGTGAATTTATATTTCACAATACCTACTGATATACGATTTTCAATAGGTTTCAATATTCCTTTTCAATTTATCTTCAAAAAGATAAATTCTCAAAATATTCACTTTATATTGGAAAACATTTCCATACTTATTTAATAAGTAATTCACGAACCTATTTATTTTCAACACTTGGAAAATATTCAATATACTTAAATCGAGATTAAGTATATATTTCATTCTTTAAGGAAATCATTCTCTTAAACATATTTATTTGGGCCAAAACGAATGTTGCGTAAAACATCGTTACGACAACCCAAAATCACTAGTATAGGGATTCGAAATTAAGATAGATATATAAATCCCAATACTATACAAAGCATTTCCTTTCGGAAATCATTTACTATAACAATAGTGCTATAGTCCACCATTCCCTTTTATTTCTCGAAAACATCTATTTCAACAATAAATGTTGAAATCTATGATTTCGAATCTCAACACATTTAAAACATCGTTAGATCGTTTTAATTCTATTTAAAACATCACATTCAAAACAATTTCTTTAACATATTATTCACTATTCAAAAACGTGAATATACTTTGTTAACAAATTTCATCCTTTGTATTCATTTTATTTCAAAGGATTATTCACAGTCAAAAACGTGAATATAACTCCATAAATAAGTTATAACCATTTACTTATCAAAATAAGTCTTTTGCGAATTTATAAAACAACGTTTATAAATTCCATTTCTATTTATTTTATAACTACTTCCTTTATAAATTCCTTTATTAACCTATTCGATTTTATATCTCAATTATGAACTAAAAGTCCACATTATAAGTTAAATGCTTATAAAACGATTATTTTACAAAATCTTCTTTTAAACTTCATAATTATAAATCTTATAACTTATAAGATTCAATTATTTATCCAAATATATTCTTTAATAACTTCACAAAATTTATAAATCTTACTATTTATAAATTACGTTTATAACTTCACCATTTATAATTTTATAAATTCCATTCACTTATGCAATCCATTTTCACTTCATTCAAACACTTATAAAAACTCGTTTTATAATTTCAATATTTCAATTTATAAATATCCATTTATAAATCTCTTAATATAATTCAATTTATATTATTCTTTTAAAACGTCTTCAAAGTCCTTTAAAAACTTCATCATTTTGATTTATAAAATAATCAAATTTATAAATCCTGTATTTAAACTTTTATAATAAATTCAAAAATCCCGATTAAACTCTTTTTATAAAGTTATTAACCCATATTTTCAAAAATCAGTTTTTAACTATATTTCTCAAAAATCAATCTTTAACCGTGTTTCTCAAAATCATAATTTTTATAACTTTAAAAATTATACCGTTTATTTATTTAAAATGGATCAATTCCAAAATTATTTTATAAACATATACTTTCAAAAATCACTTTAAAATCCTTTTAAAATTCCAAAACTTGGTCCAATGATGCTACACACCAAATAGTCAATCACGACTACAACGATATCATATATCGATATGATAATCCATCAAATATCAAAATATCTGAAATCAAATAAAAACTGTTGAGAAATCCAGTTGGATCCCTCCAACCTGTTTTCCTGCATCCACAAACATTAGCACAATACCAATTTCGCTCCAGTACGAAATTATCGCGGTATATGGGATTTAAAATATTATCCGCTTAATAGACGGCGCAATAGGGTCTCATCCGCTATACAAATGCGGGAAATCAATAACTCCAATATATACATATGCCAATATATATATACTGCTATCATATATAATACCAATTTCACTGTTTATGAAATATTCGCGGTATATGTTTTTAATAAATAACATCCGCTTACTAACGGCGCATAATGTCTATTTTAACAATCAATAGATAACAATCATCATTCAGACATGCATTCAAATATTTTAAATCTAACTATTTAAAATAAAAATCGAAACTGATTCGATTGAGTGAGAAGTTCTCACCTTGATTTCAATTTTGTTTTAGCGATTTATTTCGAATAAAATTAAACGGACGTTTAATTTTACCCGAAATTCTCACTAACTCCAAACGACTCCAATCCAACTCCATCGCATAGTGCTCGTCCATACGATTCCAACGCAACTGGTTTCGCGCGTTTTCGACCTCGTATGAAAAAGTTATGCATTTATGAACTTATACGAATTTTTATATAATAATTTACAACAAAATCTTTAATTTCCAACCCACACTTGATCTCAGCCGTAGATCCCCTACTTCCCTTCAGATCCATGCGTTAGCTCCTTCTTCCCCATCACGTATTCACGCGCGCGACTCCTGAGCAAGGCCGAACCCACTCTATACTAATTAGGGTTTAAATTTTCAACCTCCACGTTGAACTTAAACGCGATCAAACACTCCCACATTGAAGCTCGTGACAAGCTACACTCTCGGCCCAAGAACAAGTAAGCTCTGTCACCTGTAGCCATCGTATTGCGTGCGCGACCGCTCCACCTTTGAGCGAGAATTGCCGTTGATCCATGACTCCAATTTCGATCACAACCGTTGAAGTTGTAGATCTCTTCATGCTCTACAACATTCGTTTAGGAAGTTTGTTGTAATACTTCATGGATTTGAAGAGATTTGGGGAAGAAGATGGAAAGATTTCGGCCCTTCATTTTTTTTGGTGGCGGCCTGCGTATAGATTAGGGTTTCATTTTTTTTTGTGAGAATTTAGGTGTATTTATAGGGAATTTTTCAATCACTATTCATCCGGGAATTCCGAACTTCGATTCACGCGCCGTGACCAGCGTTTCTAGGGTTTACCCCGCATTCCGGACACAATGGAACAGGTTTCGAAAGCTAATTCGGACATCTGTGCGAGTTATGGCAACAAACGTTCAATTTAAATTAAACCGATTTAAACGATTTTCTAGGCGTTTTAATTTGTACCGGACAAACGGTAAATCCAATTGACACGAAATTTGAAACCTTACAATAATATCACATTACGGATTCGATGAAACTGGTTTCGTCGAAATCCGAGACTTTTTGAAAAATGGCTATTTTAACTCGCCAAATTAAAATTAAAAATAATTCGATGCGTTTCGAGCTGCCACGATCAAATGATAACTCCGATTGCTACGAAAATTGAAATCCGGTAAAAACTAACTATTACGGATCCAATGGAACTGGTCTCGTCCAATTCTGAGATTGTTCAAAAATTGGCTATTTTCACTAGTCGATTAAATATTAAAATATTCAATTTTCACAAATTAACTTTTAAATCGATTTTAAAAGTTCTAAAATATCGTTCTAACTTCAATATGATATAATAAAATTTTACAAATCATTTTCAATCATATTTAACTCTATTTTCAATTATTTCCATAATTTAACATATTAAATTATCGATTTAATTATCCAATTAAATCCAATTATTCAAATAAAAATTTATTTGACTTATAAATTCATTTATTAATATTTAAAATTAATTAAATATTCAAATTTTAATTAAATAAAATTCTGGGTCGTTACAATCTTCCCACCTTAAAAGAATTTCGTCCTCGAAATTAACAAGTAAGAAAGGTTATAGAATTTATTAATTTTCCAAAATCCATAGTCAAACTTCTTACAATAACTTTACTAAGTTTTCAAATCATACTTAGTTATCTTTTCAAAAACAACTACTATTGTTTAACTTTCAATTCCAAATCAAAGTTTATAGTTTTCAAATTTTTTTCCCATTTTCTCAAATTTTTTTCCAACGCCTTAAATTTTCGGAAAAATTCGCCATAGTCTCCTTTGCGCGGCTCGATCCGAAAAAAATGACAGTATATATATCACAAATATACATCTCATCAAGTAATAAGGCATCTCGAAGGGAAAAAGTGTAAAAGTACGGTATATAATCCGAGATATGTACCTTATATTTTATTAGCGAGCATATACGGCTAATATAGCGCGAAAGCGAGCTCCAAATGCGAAGCAAACGCGATCCGCACCTACTAATCACTCAACAAACAACATGAGAATCATGCATATAGATAATAGTATCAATATACAACATATAGCAACATAATAACTATACATGCCAACATAGCAAATGAAACTAAAGCAACAAATGCAAACATCAACCAACTATCATCCAATTAACATTCATAACCAATAAATATTTATTCATATTCTCATTAATATTCAGTGAAATGGTTTTTCAATTTAATCACATTTGATTCATTAACAGTGGATGTTTTCACTAGCATTCATTTTCAATTAGTTTATATTCACTAATTCATATTCAAGTTGGTTCACTTCCAAATCAAATTCAATTCTATTTAAGATTCACTTAACTTCCAATTGGATTCCAATTACTTTAGCTTTCAATTTCATTAACTCTTAATGAATTATATACAATCAACTAACAATCATATAACAACCAATGTATATTAATTACAACTAAATTCCTTTGCTTACAATTGGTTTAATTAAATTGATTTTCTTTCAATTTATTCAACTTCCAATAATATTAGTTTTTAATGAATTTACACTTACATTCATTATTCCATATCAACTTAATTCACATTCAATTGATTAACATTTAATCCATTCATTCAATTCAATTACAAAAGTTGAATTTCATTTACATAACTCAAGTTCCTACTTTTAAATCAATTCAGATTCTCAAACCTAAAGTAAATTTCCATTTAACTTTAAATTCATTTTCATTTACAACTCATATTCATAAAAATATCCATATAGTTTCACTTCTTATATATATAAGTTTATTTCACAATTGTAAATCACTTTAATTATAATTCAATTCTTATAATTCATTTGCTTATACAATTATTCTTTTATTTAGATTATTCAAACAACCAAACAATCAATTTATATACACTTTAATAATTCTGAAAAATTATTCCTTTATATATAAAATATACTCAAGGTAAAATTATTTCATTTACCCAATTTAAAACAATATTATGTCGAGTTGTTCTATTCAAGTGTTTAGAGATCCCTATCAACAACGTTAATTACTCGTATTAACCAGAATCTATATACCACTCAACAAACCAATCATCACAATATAAAACAATTTTATATTCACTAACAAATACGCTCTCATAGCTATTATTACACTCAACTCATTCTAGAGTACTACTGACTCTATCTCTAATGAGTAATACCCAACAGAACCATGGTTGTCGCTTAACCATAAGCTCTGATACCAAATGTAACGTACGCGATTTTTCGTTGTCGAAAAACCGAATAGTTATGGGTTTTAAGAAAAAGAAAAAGAAAGAAGAAGAGAGAGAAGACAGAAAAATAGAGAGAGAAAATAGAAGAACATAGAAAATAGAACGGAACAGAATGAAAACAACTGAACAACAATATCAGAATCTCACAATTCGCAGCGGAACAACATATAATAATAAATGAATAATCTTTAAACAAAGAACTATATCAGTTATTACATTACATCACATTACATTACATCATATCATCAGAGTGTACAACAACATACAACAAATAGTGCAGAGGAAAAAGAAATACTATATAAGTAATATGCCATGCCATCTAGCTTGCCTCCAGCAACTCCAGAATATCCAGAATATCCTGATAAACCTTAACTCTTGACTGCCCGTGTGGAAATTGGTGGGCACCCAGAGTTTAGGAAGGAAAACAATAAACTCCAAGTCAGTCATGTGACTGGTGTGAGAACTCAAAACAGTTTATTTATCTTTAAAATCAAAATAGAGGAATATTTTTAAATCAATTCGCAATGCTTTTAAAATGAGACTACCATAAGGCCTCCCGCACACACACACAATGCAAACGCAGAATCGGAGGAGATTTCTCCTTATGGTAGTCAAAGATGCTTGATACGCATTAAAAAGAACATTTGATATTATTACTAGTGTATAGTGTAGGAAAAATTTAGTTCGAAAGTAGAATATAAATCTTAGCCAACATAGACATTCCGAACTATGCCTACTATAGCTAACTATGTTCAATAGCAGGTTACCGCCACATTCCATAGCAGGTTATACAACTAAAACCGTACAAGTCTCGTATTGTTTCTTTGGATTTCCAACGAATGATCAGGCCAAGGAACTTCCCATTGCCACATGAGAATGCCTCTGGATGGACATCCCCGAGAACCAAACCGGATCTCTACCAACACAAGGCCGGGTTACCCCTAACTGAGTAACAACTGACCGAATATGCCATCCCCCGGTCCTTTGGGACCTTTCAACCGAGCGCTCGCAATCAATTCACACAATCATAAAGTGTTTTCAACATGAGTAAGTATCTGGGCTCCATACCATGATATCACCCTTTTCCAGAAGGAAATGCACATATCCTAAAGGGCGCTACCAGTCATAACCTTACTGCATCTTTTCCTGTTTTGACCATTCACGGGGTGTGAGGCTCGACGAAGTCACGTCCACAAAAACATACTTTATACAAAAGCCATGCTTTGGGTCAACAAATGATCATAGAAATGATCACCAGGATAGACGATCAAATAAACGATCCTATCACAAATAATCAACACAATGATCATTTACAGCAACACTCAGCATGTCACATTACCAAATTGGGAATATATCGCTGATAACATTCAACTACATAACCTCTGAGCTCGTACGTCTCAGAGAAGGGTGTTAAGCTAAAAGAATAAATTCTCCGCCACCAACAGAAATATATTAGAAAGAAATCGGCTTTATATCTCAATTTGTAACGTCAGACATACAATCCATACAAGTCTGTTCCGGGCTCGAACAAAACCGAAGGCACTTACAAAGAAGTCCTTGCAATCCGGATATCCACAATCCTGATCGGATTCACCATCACATATGGAGAACTCAATACCGGAGCAACTCGGTGCAGAGTCAATCGACAGGTCATCCTATCGCTCTCGCAAATACCCGGTCTTCAACACCGATCTTCAAATGCAATTCATAACGACGTATCACATATTCGGAATGGGTTATACGACCCCATGGTCCTTTCCCGGTTAACCCGAATAGTGAGCGCTTATTCAAAAATAAGTGTGGCATTCAAATTCAAACAAATCACATCAAATACCCATTCAAAGGGAAATATTGATAGTCGGTTATTGAACTATCAATGGATATGCACACATCACCAGTTTCCAAATAATTTTCCAAATTATTTATTTTCCAAAATATCTTTACAAGATATATTATTTTCAATACCTCAAAAATAAATCAATATTTATTTTTAACAAATTCCACTTTCTTTTATAACTTCCATAGTGAATTTATATTTCACAATACCTACTGATATACGATTTTCAATAGGTTTCAATATTCCTTTTCAATTTATCTTCAAAAAGATAAATTCTCAAAATATTCACTTTATATTGGAAAACATTTCCATACTTATTTAATAAGTAATTCACGAACCTATTTATTTTCAACACTTGGAAAATATTCAATATACTTAAATCGAAATTAAGTATATATTTCATTCTTTAAGGAAATCATTCTCTTAAACATATTTATTTGGGCCAAAACGAATGTTGCGTAAAACATCGTTACGACAACCCAAAATCACTAGTATAGGGATTCGAAATTAAGATAGATATATAAATCCCAATACTATACAAAGCATTTCCTTTCGGAAATCATTTACTATAACAATAGTGCTATAGTCCACCATTCCCTTTTATTTCTCGAAAACATCTATTTCAACAATAAATGTTGAAATCTATGATTTCGAATCTCAACACATTTAAAAATCGTTAGATCGTTTTAATTCTATTTAAAACATCACATTCAAAACAATTTCTTTAACATATTATTCACTATTCAAAAACGTGAATATACTTTGTTAACAAATTTCATCCTTTGTATTCATTTTATTTCAAAGGATTATTCACAGTCAAAAACGTGAATATAACTCCATAAATAAGTTATAACCATTTACTTATCAAAATAAGTCTTTTGCGAATTTATAAAACAACGTTTATAAATTCCATTTCTATTTATTTTATAACTACTTCCTTTATAAATTCCTTTATTAACCTATTCGATTTTATATCTCAATTATGAACTAAAAGTCCACATTATAAGTTAAATGCTTATAAAACGGTTATTTTACAAAATCTTCTTTTAAACTTCATAATTATAAATCTTATAACTTATAAGATTCAATTATTTATCCAAATATATTCTTTAATAACTTCACAAAATTTATAAATCTTACTATTTATAAATTACGTTTATAACTTCACCATTTATAATTTTATAAATTCCATTCACTTATGCAATCCATTTTCACTTCATTCAAACACTTATAAAAACTCGTTTTATAATTTCAATATTTCAATTTATAAATATCCATTTATAAATCTCTTAATATAATTCAATTTATATTATTCTTTTAAAATGTCTTCAAAGTCCTTTAAAAACTTCATCATTTTGATTTATAAAATAATCAAATTTATAAATCCTGTATTTAAAATTTTATAATAAATTCAAAAATCCCGATTAAACTCTTTTTATAAAGTTATTAACCCATATTTTCAAAAATCAGTTTTTAACTATATTTCTCAAAAATCAATCTTTAACCGTGTTTCTCAAAATCATAATTTTTATAACTTTAAAAATTATAACGTTTATTTATTTAAAATGGATCAATTCCAAAATTATTTTATAAACATATACTTTCAAAAATCACTTTAAAATCCTTTTAAAATTCCAAAACTTGGTCCAATGATGCTACACACCAAATAGTCAATCACGACTACAACGATATCATATATCGATATGATAATCCATCAAATATCAAAATATCTGAAATCAAATAAAAACTGTTGAGAAATCCAGTTGGATCCCTCCAACCTGTTTTCCTGCATCCACAAACATTAGCACAATACCAATTTCGCTTCAGTACGAAATTATCGCGGTATATGGGATTTAAAATATTATCCGCTTAATAGACGGAGCAATAGGGTCTCATCCGCTATACAAATGCGGGAAATCAATAACTCCAATATATACATATGCCAATATATATATTGCTATCATATATAATACCAATTTCACTGTTTATGAAATATTCGCGGTATATGTTTTTAATAAATAACATCCGCTTACTAACGGCGCATAATGTCTATTTTAACAATCAATAGATAACAATCATCATTCAGACTTGCATTCAAATATTTTAAATCTAACTATTTAAAATAAAAATCGAAACTGATTCGATTGAGTGAGAAGTTCTCACCTTGATTTCAATTTTGTTTTAGCGATTTATTTCGAATAAAATTAAACGGACGTTTAATTTTACCCGAAATTCTCACTAACTCCAAACGACTCCAATCCAACTCCATCGCATAGTGCTCGTCCATACGATTCCAACGCAACTGGTTTCGCGCGTTTTCGACCTCGTATGAAAAAGTTATGCATTTATGAACTTATACGAATTTTTATATAATAATTTACAACAAAATCTTTAATTTCCAACCCACACTTGATCTCAGCCGTAGATCCCCTACTTCCCTTCAGATCCGTGCGTTAGCTCCTTCTTCCCCATCACCTATTCACGCGCGCGACTCCTGAGCAAGGCCGAACCCACTCTATACTAATTAGGGTTTAAATTTTCAACCTCCACGTTGAACTTGAACGCGATCAAACACTCCCACATTGAAGCTCGTGACAAGCTACACTCTCGGCCCGAGAACAAGCAAGCTCGGTCACCTGTAGCCATCGTATTGCGTGCGCGACCGCTCCACCTTTGAGCGAGAATTGTCGTTGATCCATGACTCCAATTTCGATCACAACCGTTGAAGTTGTATATCTCTTCATGCTCTACAATATTCGTTTAGGAAGTTTGTTGTAATACTTCATGGATTTGAAGAGATTTGGGGAAGAAGATGGAAAGATTTCGGCCCTTCATTTCTGTTGGTGGCGGCCTGCGTATAGATTAGGGTTTCATTTTTTTTTTGTGAGAATTTAGGTGTATTTATAGGGAATTTTTCAATCACTATTCATCCGGGAATTCCGAACTCCGATTCACGCGCCGTGACTAGCGTTTCTAGGGTTTACCCCGCGTTCCGGACACAATGGAATAGGTTTCGAAAGCTAATTCGGACATCTGTGCGAGTTATGGCAACAAACGTTCAATTTAAATTAAACCGATTTAAACGATTTTCTAGGCGTTTTAATTTGTACCGGACAAACGGTAAATCCAATTGACACGAAATTTGAAACCTTACAATAATATCACATTACGGATCCGATGAAACTTGTTTCGTCGAAATCCAAGACTTTTTGAAAAATGGCTATTTTAACTCGCCAAATTAAAATTAAAAATAATTCGATGCGTTTCGAGCTGCCACGATCAAATGATAACTCCGATTGCTACAAAAATTGAAATCCGGTAATAACTAACTATTACGGATTCAATGGAACTGGTCTCGTCCAATTCTGAGACTGTTCAAAAATTGGCTATTTTCACTAGTCGATTAAATATTAAAATATTCAATTTTCACAAATTAACTTTTAAATCGATTTTAAAAGTTCTAAAATATCGTTCTAACTTCAATATGATATAATAAAATTTTACAAATCATTTTCAATCATATTTAACTCTATTTTCAATTATTTCCATAATTTAACATATTAAATTATCGATTTAATTATCCAATTAAATCCAATTATTCAAATAAAAATTTATTTGACTTATAAATTCATTTATTAATATTTAAAATTAATTAAATATTCAAATTTTAATTAAATAAAATTCTGGGTCGTTACAAAACTGTTCTCTCTTTACCAATCAGAACAGCTTACGCTGGTCTAGCCAATCCATCGAAGAAATGGATCCATACTACTGCTTCTGAACTCCTCTTTCAGACACTGCTAAGCCAGAAGACCTTTTGCCAACCCACAGAACACTCTGAGCTCATTGCTGACTTATATGCCAAAGACTTCCTAATCCAAAGCTCTTCGAGAAACTTGAACTTCAAACTAAACAGAAACACCCTGCTGAACTCAGCCCCTTCACCGAAGCAGACCTACTTCCTTGAACTTGTTACAAAGAAATATCTTTGGAAACATCCATAGTCACTGCATCTCATCACACAGCTACTACTTCCTGAGGTATCAAGATACCATCACTCGCTTCAGCTCGGCCAACATATCCAAACTCTACTCATCCAACTTTAAAGATGTTCTCCGAACCTTTACAGGTTACCTTCAGAGATTGATGAAATCCTACACCAACCTACAAAGCTCACTCGAGACGGTATCAGGTCTACAGTCTCGTCAGATACACTTCCAACCTCAAACATTCAAATTCCAACCAATGGTAGTCGCGTTATACACACCACTACCCCATCTACCTTTATAACTTATATTGGAAAACCCGAACAGGTAACCCAACAAATAGGTAGATATATATATATATATCAAAATTACAAATACGCTCTCTCAAGAAATAAAACACTCCAAAGCTTAGGTATTCATCAACCTAGCGCTCTGATAACAACTGCGACGACCTGACTTTTTCTCCACAGAAAGTCATATCATGTTTAAGAAAGAAAGGGATAGAAAAGAGAAAAGAAAGAAGAGAAAGAAGAGACAACACCAGAATCTCAACAGCGGAACGAATAAATTATATTAATAACATAAGTATAACATAATATACAACATCAAACAGAGTTACACAGATATACAACACATACTAGACAGTTATAAACACCTGTCTAGTTATTACAACTCAATACAACTCAACAAAGAGATACCAACACAGAGAAAACTTATATATCTACAACGCAGAAGCCTCCTGCTCCATTGCTCCTCCAATATTCATCAAAGCAGACCTGAATCCCTTGGCTACTCGTAAAAAATTTGAGTACCCAAGAGTTTAAGAAAAACAGAAACAAACTCCGGGTCAGACATGGGTCTGGTGTGAGTAACAGGTTAAAGTTTCTTAACTTTGAAAAACCTTTGAAAAGAAAGGTATCACGTAAAACATGGAAAAGTTTTTACCTTACGCTAACCAAAAAATTTGATAGGAAATCCAATGATATTATAATAGTGTCTAGGGTTTTCAAATAAATAAGAAATAGCCGAAATTGTTACATGATTAAATTCCAACTACAAGCCACAAAAGTGGGTAATACAATCAAAACCGTTGGCACTTATTGGATTTTGGATTCCATACAATGGCAGGGCTACTGGGGTACCGCCGTCACAGTACGTGGCCTAGATCACCGTACCGAGGAGCCACCCTAACTCGCCTGCAACACAAGGCCGGGACCATTCCTTACTGAACAGTCTCGAACAAGACAACCCAACAGTTGTTTGCAACCAACTGCCCACACAGCCGAATATAAAGGGACTTCTAGACAGGGGTAAATCTCATCCTACTTGGGCATGACCCGCTTAACCTTGCTGCACCTCCCTTGTTTTAGCCATTCCCGGTTGATGAAGCTTGAGGCTATGATTACCTTTAGAGAACACATCTCTTAGAATGCTCATCGTCCACCTGACGATGTTCTGAAAGCATTCAATCCATGCAAGCTCGTTCTGGGTTCGAACGAAACCGAAGGCATTATCTCGTTACACTCATTTTGGAATCACCCTCAGAGTTAACGACGATAACCCTTGCACTCTGAATCTTCATCTTCACTTGAGATTCACGACCTATCGTTAATTTGGATCGATATGGTTTTTGGATATCCAAATATGGAAATCGAACCCGGTCTCATCGAAATCCAAAACGTGTCTTTTAATGCCAAGTTGTTTTAGAGTTTAAAACAATTCAATTATCTATATACACACAGATAGATAACTCACCAATCACAATAGATAATCAACATTATCATAATAAACAGATAATCCACATTATCCATACTATCATCGAAATAGATAATCCATATTATCATCACAATGCAACCAAAGCATTCATATCACATAACATCACTAATCTTATATCTGAGATCATAAACCATTCAAGGCAATTAATATCATCCATTTATATATAAGCAATGATTTACTTAATCACAATATAATTAATTTAAAATGAATTAAATTAATTATTCCATCTCTAATTAATTTAAAGTGAATTAAATTAATAACTTCATCATTTCAATCTTGCTTATCTAACCATTAATTAATTACAAGTCAATTAATTAAGCATTCAAATTAATCACCTTAATTAATCACCCTTGATTAATTATTATTAATTACATTCAAGTAATTATCCTTTCACAAATTAATTATCCTTAACCAAAAACAGTAATTAACCTTTAATTACTTCAATTAATTAATTAAATATAATTAATTACATAATCCTTAATTAATTACACTAATTAATTACTTTTAATCACTTATCATTTATCAATTAATCTTACTTAATTAATTTTTAATTATATCATTATATTAATTAATGATCCCTAATTACATTTTAATTAATTAATTTATTTAAAATTAATTACTTTAAGTGATTAACCACAATTATTAATCATTCCAGACTAATCACATTCAGTAATTAACTAACCATAATTACTTCATTAATTATTTCCAATTAATTATCCTTAATTAATCCCTCGATTAATTACTAAGTAATTATACTCAAATTACTTCCATTCTTAAAACATCTTCAATAAATTACATTCATTAATTACCATTAATTACTTCACTAAGTAATTACAATCCATTAATTACATTAAGTAATTATCATCAATTCATTCAGTGTTTAAATTAAATTAAACTTAATTAATCAATTTAAACAATCACATTAAACTAAATTAATTACATTAAGTAATTAGTTTCTTAATTACTTCGTTAAGTAATTACACTTAAACATTCACAAATGATTATTATTAAATTAATTAATCTAATTAATTATTAAAATTAATCACATTAATTAAATATTAAATAATCATAGTTAATGACCTTCATTAACCATTCTTTAATTACTTCGTTAAGTAATTAACTTAGATTAACCATTATTAATTATAATTTAATTTACCTCTAATAATCCATTAATTAATCCCTAATTATTTAATTAATTAAATGTTAACTGTAACTTAATTATTCCTTAATTATTTAATTAATTAATCTTGATTATAACTTAATTGCTTAATTAATAAATCTTAAATCATTAATTAAAAATCTTTAATTATCTAATTAATGATCTTAATTACCAATTGATTAACCCTTAATCAATTATTTATTAATCCCTAACCATTAACTAATTAAATTAATTAATTATTCCATAATTACCTCATTAATTAAATTAATTTCAAATCACTTATCTTAATTTAACTTTAAGATAAAAACATTTCTTAATTATGACTAAATTGTTATTAAGAAAGCATTTGAAATTAAATTTACTTTTGAATTTACTTTAAAATTTCATTTCAAATATGAAATTTAAAATGAATATAATTTAAACTTAAACAAAGTTTTAAACAATTTAAAAATCCTTTTAACTTACATGGCTAACAAATGCTTGTCTTATAAAAGAAATTCATAAGAGTTTAAAAATAAATTCAATAATTTAAATTTACACTTTGTTTAAATCTTTCAAATTTAAAAAAACTTCTTTTATTTCAAAAACTGAGCTACATATTTAAATCTTTGATTTCCAGATTTAAACTTAATTTTAAAAACTTACTCATATTTTAAAACTTCATTTTTAAAAATTTAAACTACTCAACCATTTAAAGTAGTCTAACAATTTCAAGTTTTGAAACTTTATTTTTGTTTTTACTTTTATTTAAAACTGAGATTTTGAATTTAAACTTGAATTCTAAAATTTCAAACTTGGATCTAAAACTAGGTTTTAATCACTAGCTTTCATTTAAAAAAAAAATTAAACAAACATTATAGGTTTCAGATAAAACCTGTGACATTTGATAAACCCGAGACACCAACCTTTTACTTCGAGTTGAAACCCACTTTACTTCGGGCAAACCTTCAAAACACTTTGAGTCAGACCCATCAATTAACTCGAGTACAAAATTAAAACCCAAGCAAACTTCATCAGAATAGGGCTGTGCACATGCACGTTGCCGACCATCATCTCTGATCATCAGTGGTGATCATCCCACATCTAAAATCACTCCATCACCCCAACGCGATCATCAGAACGAACTCAAATCCTCGAAATCAAATTCGAGTACTAAATCCCAAACCCAAGAACACTGGAACAACAACATCCCAAACCTGGAAATGCTTCGCCGGCACAGTCCCGACCATCGGAGATGTTGACACTCCGGCCAAACCTTCTTCTACTTCCAAACATCCATCACTCAAAAGCTTGAAACACTCGATCCACCATAGAACCCGTAGTGATTGAATTTTTAAACCTAACTAAAACTAGGGTTCCAAAGGAAATTTCACCACCGCAACTTCTCCGATGAATTTCAACACCAACTAGCATTTTTCCCATCAACTCCTAACTCTCCTCCATCTACATGAAGAAACCCAAACCCTCAAATTACATAGATCACCAAAGAAACCAAATAGTTCTTATTCAGTTCATCTCTTAACTGCTCCTTAATCTCTTTACTAAAAATTATAGTTTTTGTTTTAAAAATCATATTTTGATTTTAGTATTCAATTTATAATACTGAATTTACAATTTAAAAGGTTTGGGTTTTGATATTATCAACATGCACAGATGTTTTATGTTTTACAGAGACAACAAGCTAAATTTTTGACTTACTTAAATATTTAAATATTAATATAAGATAAATCAAACAATTTTGATTTATAAATTGCATCCTATCAAAAACTAATTGAAAGATAAGGATAAAAAAAAAATTAGCCTGGAAATTAGAACATAATAGGGTAATTATAACAGCATGCACACAAATACAATTTCACATCAACATTTACTTATAAACACAAGCAATACTTATTCATTTCAGCCATACTAATATGCAACCAAACTATTTCTTTAAATTTTTAAAAGCTACTCACATATTTTTAGAAGAAGGCAGAGCTTCCATATAAAATGCTTTTGAATTTGCTGAAGACATTTGTATGCAGAGACAAAATTCCAGATTTTGAAAAAAACTTTGAATTCTTTTAAACTGAAATGCCCCTAACACTTTAAACTCTAAGATCCTGAGTTGCCTTGAAAATGAAGTTTGTTTGCAGAACCAATTTTCCAGATTACAGAAAATGCAGATTTGCTTTTTTGTTTGAAAATGGCAGGTGCATGGTTTTGAAAATACAGGCTATAGATTTGTACAGGGATTTGTATTGCTTTGATATGAGGAGTTAAATTTTCAGGAGAACGGGTTTGCATTTGAAATGAATTATAGGATTGCATGTTTGAATTGGAAAGTGGATTACAGGGAAATGATCTTTGATATGAGAAGTTGTAAACTGATTTTGGGTTTTGAAGGGTTGTTTACAGGGAAGTGGTTTCAGATTTGATAAATGAGCAAGTTGAAGTTTTCTTTGATTAGAAAAAAGAGAAAAAGAACAAGAGTGAAAAATGTATGTTTATATAGGCCTATTTTCAGATTTTATAAAATAAAAGAAAATTAAAATTTAAAGAGGCCACTTGTAAATCATTTCAACATTTGTCACATTTGAAAGTTTATTTTTTAACATTTGCTAAATGATGCTTAAGAAAATAACACTTGTTAGAGAAGATGTTTAGAAGTTAGCACATGTATATTATGTATTTTTGTTTATTTTTAAATTAATTTACAAAGCTTTTATATTAAATTTCCTAATTAATTTATACATTTCTAATTTAATAAATGCTTTAGGAAATTTATAAAAATAATTACTTTAAAAGAAAATTAAAATAAATTCAATCAAGTTTTAAATAAAATCATACCCAGTGTATTAAATTCATTTATAGATATAAAATATAAAACTTTTGTATTTATTTACTATTTAAATAAATACTTCCTAATTTATATAAGTAAATTTATTAAGGAAAAACAAATTAAATCCAAATGAAAACTTTATTCATATATTTCATTTTTAAACTACTTCAAAATAATTGTTCTTTAAACTCAAATTTAATCCAATTATTAAATTTAAATTCAAATTTTAAAATCTAAATTTAAAATCATCTTAAACAAACATATATTACTTTATAATAACTCATTATCAAACTAAAATAGTTATAAAAGAAATCATGTCTTTATTAATGAATTACTTATGTTATTAAGCTATATTTTAAAAAGAAAACAAAACAAACCCTTTTTGTAAATTAATTTAAATTTAAAACTTAAGCCAAAATCATTTTAAACATTAAAACATCTTTCTTAACAATTTTAAAATCATATACTTAATTATTTAATGGCTTTGAAAAACTTAATATTATATTAAATCAAAATTCCCAAATTATTAATATATATATATATATATTAGAATTTTAAATCATGCTTTATTTATTAAATTTAAACCAAGATTATTTATTTAATAACTTTGAAAAGCTTTATATTAAATAAAAACAAATTCTTAAATTACTAAAAATATTAGAATTAGAAAATATGCTTTATTTATTAAATTTAAAACAAAGCTAATCTATTTACAATATAAACTATATATTTATATTATAAATATAAACCAATTTATTAGCTACAATAAGTGGCAAAGTAGTAGTTTCTTGCAGAACTGATATAAACCTTTCAAAGCAATTTCTTTCTAACTAACTTACCTTGTTTATCAACATATAATTGGTTTCCAATGCTTTTACATAATATTTTTTCAAAAAGTACTAACAAATTTAGCCATTAACAAACTAAAAACATTTAGCAAATTTGCCTCTTCTCCTTTTAAAAGTATATAAAACATTCAAGTCACATACTTTAAATAATTTTATATCCTTAATAAAATACTTAAGAAAATTCTTCAAAAATTCCCATAAATCACTTTTAATATGTTCTCTAACATATTTAAATTTCTGACCCAAAGATAATATATAATAGTCGAAATTAAATTAAACCCAATTTAACCATTTTTTTACTAAAAAATTCATAATAAATCCACAACAACTCGAAAATTTATGAAACTTGAAATCAATCTTTAAAAGAATATTTCTGTCTTCATATCAAAAATCCAAGTCATTTGGATGTCATTTAATAGGTTTTTCAAATCAATTCTTATCATAAAGTCTATATGGAATGACATAAAACATCAACAAGCATATGTGTCCATTAAAACAATCAAAACGTGGCAGTATTCTTGCAAAATATTTCGGATCTCATCTAGTAACCGAAAGTATAAAAATGGGATGTAATAAATTATTTACCTTAGTTTGTTGTTAAGGAGGTTGAGATTTTCTCTTGGATTAATTTTCTTAAGCTTTCTACTTGCTTTCTTGCTTATCTTCTTCTTGTTTCCTTCTAATGGTGGCCGACCTTACTTTGTATTTAGTTTTAGTTTATGAATGATTGTATATGAAAGTGGGATAAGGGTTTAGGGTATAAAAATATAACCAATTCCTATTTTGCCCTTATCTTATTTTCTCTAATTACTTCGTTTTAAACTTTCATTTGTTCATTCATATCTTAAGGCACGACTACCTTATAACTTTACAAATCTCAATCTCTTAACCACTTTAATCTTTACATTATTCTATTTAGTTTATCTAATTAAATCTCGTGAATAATGTAATTTACAATTAGGGGTGTTACATGTTTATATTAAGAAATTTAGTAAATCCAACTGGATTCTTAGTTAAAGGTTGGAAAAAATGCTGCAACCAATGATAATAGGTTATAAGGTAATGCATAGACATATAAACAAACTGTTAGAAAAATCCAAATAAAGCATCAAAACAAAAAACAATGCTAAATAAATGATAATTACGACTCTATAAATAAACAAATATTACGATAAAAAAACCCAATTCAAAACTAACAAACTGAATATATTCATATTAAAGTGAACAAAATACTGTAACAAATAAATTTTCCAACTTCGTCACCCTAAAACCTGATCCCACAACCAATTACAAAGCTAGTAAATACTTAACCATAGAGCAAATTTGTATTTTGTATTTTTTTAATTTTACATTAAAATCCCATACTGAAACAAACCTATTCTATAAATGGTTCCAACAAATTAATTTTATCAAGCTTATTGTGTCATAAATAGTTGTCTTAGGTAAACAATAATAATTACCTCACCTTGCATGTTTGACATTAAATGAATTTCAAACCAAAAACAAATAAAATCCATACATGCCACATCGTGGAATCTCACCATTTTAATTCGTGAATATTTAATAATTTTAAATATTCATATAATAGAGTTTATAATTAATATATAACTCTTCTAAATAATAAATAATAAATACTTGACCAAAGAACCAATATGCGTTCTGATTTGGGTAGTACGTTTTCTTCATATGCTTTAGGTAGTTTCACTTTTTCTGAGTTTAGTCAGTTAGCTTGTGATACTTCTTTCATTTTTTCTGATGTTGAGGTAGATCTTGAGTATATTAGAAGTGAGAAATTTGATAGGGCAAGATCTGTTGGTATGTGAGGATCATTATTTGGAACATTAGATGTTTGCATGACTTGAATAAGTATGACAAGGTCAGAGCTTTTTTTAAAAACTATTCTATTGACATTGCTTTCCTTCAAGAAATTAAAAATGATGTCCGAATATTCGTTTCTACAGAAGACTGGGTGGGTTTCATTTTAGAAAATGGGATTTTTAACTTCTGTGGGCACTTCTGGGGTTTAATGATTGGGTTGCCAGATAATTATTTTAAGCTGCTCCAATGTATTTTAAAGCCGCATTCTTTGCACATTATTCCCATTAATCTTGCTTATAATTCTTTTTAAATATTTATAATGTTTACGGGCTCAACTCAAAAATTAGTTGAGGGATTTTATGGAACGAATGCCAAGAGTTTAGATCCTTAGCTTCAGGTTCTTGGATTTGGAGGGGGGGTTGATTTTAGCGTTATGCGATTTATAGCGCTCACCACAGGGGGCAATTTCTCTGCTATGGAGGAATTTGACTAATTTATTATTAATTCTAATTTGATTGAGATCCATCTTTCCAATAGAGAATTTACTTGGAGTAATATTAGGTCGTTCCCATCTATGGATCATCTTGATAGGTTTTTCGTTAGTGTTGAGATTGATGATAAATTTCCTATCTGTAGAGATTTTGGTTTGCCTTATATATATTCTGATCATTGTCCTATTATCCTCACATGTGAACATTGTAGGGTTTTCATTAGATCTTTTAAATTTGAAAAAAATATGGCTTTTAGAATCTAATTTCTTGAACTGAATTAAAAATAAGTGGATTTCTTTGACTTATTATAATATTAGAAATAAGGATAATTCTGCTAAAATTTTTATTTTAAAACTTAGGGATCTTAAGAATTTTCTTAAAACTTAGAATAAAAATGTTTTTAGTAATACGAAAATTAAAAAGGATAATATTCTAAATGAGATGCTTAAAATAAATAAGATAGAGGAAATTAGATAATAAATATAGAAAAGCATAACGTTCTCGCTAATCTAAAAGTAGAACTTAATTCTATTGTAGAAAAGGATGAGGTTATGTGGAAACAGAGATCCAAAATCCAGTGGATTAATGAAGGTGACAGTAATACCAATTTTTTTCACAATATGGCTTATGGTAGAAAGCATAGCAATACAATTAATTCCATTATTATTAATAACGAAGAGTAAGTGGACCAAAGAGATCTTAATAAGGCTTTTACAGACCATTATTGTAACGACCCAACTTCCAGACTCCAGGAAGTCGCATCGTTAATAAGAAAGAAAGGGATAGAGAATAGAAGAAAGAGAAGAAGAAGAAACAACACATCAGAATCTAACAGCGGAATGAATAAATTATATTAATAACATAAGTATTACATAGTTTACAACACTAATCAGAGTTACACAGCATATACATCACATACTAGACAGTTATAAACACCTGTCTAGTTATATAACTCAATACATCACAATAAAGAGATACATCACAGAGTATACACAGCGGAGACTACATATCTAACGCAGAAGCCTCCTGCTCCATTGCTCCTCCATAATTCGCCAAAGCTAACCTGAATCCCTTGGCTACTCGTAAAAATTTGAGTACCCAAGAGTTTATGAAAAAAACAAAAGATAAACTCCGGGTCAGACATGGGCCTGGTGTGAGTAACAGGTTAAAGTTGCTTAACTTTCAAAAAACCCTTTGAAAAGAAAAGGTATCACGTAAGACTTCCCACACATAAACATGGAAAAGTTTTTACCTTACGCTAACCAAAACATTTGATAGGAAATCCAGTGATATTATAGTAGGTCTAGGGTTTTCAAATAAATATGAAATAGCCGAAATTGTTATATGATTAAATTCCAGCTACTAGCCACAAAAGTGGGTAATACAATCAAAACCGTTGGCACTTATTGGATTTTGAATTCCATACAATGGCAGGGCTACTGGGGTACCGCCCGTCACAGTACGTGGCCTAGATCACCGTACCGAGGATCACTCCCGACCCCCTGCAACACAAAGCCGGACCCATTCCTTACTGAATAGTTCCGAACAAGACAACCCCGCAGTTGGCGTACGTTCCAACCGCCCACACAGCCGAATAAAAAGGGACCTCTAGACAGGGGAAAATCTTGCTCTCAAGTGGGGGCTACCCACGAAGCCTTGCTGCACCTCCCCTGTTTTAGCTATTCCCGGTTGATGAGGCTTGAGGCTACGATTACCTTTATAGGACATATCTCTTAGAATGCTCATCGTCCACCTAACGATGTTCTGAAAGCATTCAATCCATACAAGTTCGTTTCGGGTTCGAACGAAACCGAAGGCATTATCTCGTTACACTCGTATTGGAATCACCCTCAGAGTTAACGACGATAACCCTTGCACTCTGAATCACCATCTCGAACCCATAAGTACTATTCCATCAAACTCATTACGGAATCACCCACAGAGTTATACTGACGTATAGCCCTTACACCTCGAGTCTTCACTTGCTCCACTAAGATTCACGACCTAACGTTAATTTGGATCGATGTGGTTTTCGGATATCCAAATATGGAAACCCGATCCCGGTCTCATCGAAATCCAAGGCGTGTCTTATAAGGCCAAGTTTTTTTAAAGGTTTGAAACAATTCAATTTCATTATCTATTTACACACAGATATATAAATCATAGGTTCACAATAGGTAATCAACATTATCATCACAACAGATAATCTATATTATCATTATCAAAAGATAATCCAAATCATCATCACAATGCAACCAATGCATCCATATCACTCAACATTATTTATCTCATGTCTGAGATTCAAACCAATCAAGGCAAACAATATCATCCATCCATATAAGCAATGATCTATAATCACCATTTATAATTAATTTAAAATGAATTAAATTAACTACATCATTCTTTAATTAATTTAAAGTGAATTAAATTAATTACTTCATCAATATAAATCTTGCTTACATAACCTTTAATTAATTACAAATTAATTAATCAATCATCTTCCAATTAATCACTTTAATTAATCACCTTAATTACATTTATGTAATTATCCTTTAATTAATTTCACAAATTAATTATACTTAACCGAATACAGTAATTAAACTTTAATTACTTCCTTCATTAATTAACTATAATTAATTACATTAATCCTTAATTAATTACATTAATTAATTACCTTTAATCACTTATTACTGATTAATTAATCTTAATTGATCAATCTTAATTACATCATTAATTATCTTAATTAATCATCCCTAATTACATTTAAATTAATTACCTTATTTAAATTAATTACCTTAAGAAATTAATCTTAATTTAAAACATAATTGTTAATCACCTTGGATTAACCTCATTCAGTAATTATCTACCCTTAATTACTTTACTAAATAAATTAATTATTCATTAATTAATTATCTCAAATAAATCCCTTGATTAATTCACAAAGTAATTATACTTAAATGACTTCAATTAATTACATTCACTAATTACCAATTAATTACTTCTCTAGGTAATTTCTCTTTATTTAATTACGTTAAGTAATTATACTCCATAATCATTTATTGATTATTCTAAATTAATTAAACTGAATTAATTAACTTAATCTAATCAAATTAAACTCAATTAATTACAATAAGTAATTAATTCCTTAATTACTTCCATAAGTAATTATACTTTACAATTTACACAAATGATTATCTTTTAAATTAATTAATCTAATTAATTATTAAAATTAATTATATTAACTGATTATTAAATAATCCTTAGTTAATGACCTTCATTAACTATTAAAAAATTCATTAATTATTTTCTAAAAAAAAATTAACTTATTTTAATCATTATTAATTACAAATTAATTAATCAAGTGATAATGGATTAATTAAGTTTTAATTAACACTTAATTATTTAATTAATTAAGGGTTAATTAGTGAGTTATTACCTTCTTAACTTGCTCTGAAAGAAACGTCTTCGGAGACATCCATAGTCACTGCATCTCATCACGCAGTTACTACTTCCTGAGGTATCAACATACCATCACTCGCTTCTGCCAACTGACAGATCCTAATTCTCAAAAATCCGCTCACACGAGCGCAATCAAACTTATACTTCAAAGATGAACTCCGAACCTTCACAGGTTTCCTTTAGAGATCAATGAAATCCTTCATCATTACAGAACTCACTCGAGATGGTATTAGGTCTACAGTCTCGACAAATCCACTTCTAACCTCAAACATTCAAGCTCCAACCAATGGTAGCCGTGTTACACACACCACTACCCCATCTACCTTTATAACTTATGTTGGAAAACCTGAACAGGTAACCCAACAGATAGGTAGAAATATATATATATATATATATATATATATATATATATATATTAAAAATTACAAATACGCTCTCTCAAGAAAGACACCACTACAGAGTTTTGCAAATTATATTACTGAGACGAACTCCTAAGTATTTCACATATATAACCTCTAAAATTAAAATATATTAAAGATAAAAATATATTTTAAGTAATTAATTTATAACCGTTGACAGGTTTTGAAGGATAATTAATTTAACTATTAGTTTTTTTATGGGTTATATATTTTTAATTATTAAAATATATGTGAAATACTTAGGAAGTATTAGTTTAATGTTTAATTTACTATATGTGACTAAAATTAAAATATATAACCTCTAATATCAGAGTTTGTTCTCGGGTTATAAATTAAATGTTAAAGTTTTTTTTTAATTCAACAAATCCTAGATAAATTATTTATCGTAAAACTATTTTAAGTAATAAATTGTTTTCTTAGGGGTTTTGATAATTTAAGTTGAGAAAGTATAATTACTTAATTAACTTAAATGATTAATCTGGATAATTAAATTAAGATAAATTAATTTGTGTAATTAATTAAGTATAGTTTATTACTTAATTAAAAATTGATTAATCAAGGTTAATCAATTAAGAAAAAGTTAAGTAGTAAGTAATTAAGAGGTTAATTACTTAATGTAAGAAGATTATTAAAGAAAATTTCTTAGTGAAGAAAATTAAAGGATTAATTACTCAACGTAGTTAATTAAGTAATGTGATTATTCAAGTTAATAAATTGGTTTAATTAATTAAGATAATCACATGATGGTTTGTTAAAGTTTGATTACTGAATGTAAGTGGAAAGAAGTAATTACTTGATAAAGTAATTAATGGATAATTACTAGATGTTAATTGAATTGGAATGGTAATTTCAAATGGAAATGATACTCAGTGGGAGTAAATTAATAATTAATTACTTAGTGTAATTAATTTATGAATTGATTAGTAAAGTTATTTGAAGATAATTAAGTAATGTAATTAATTAAGGGTAATTAATTACTAATGTGATTAATCAAGGCTGATTTATGAATAATTAATTTAAAAGTAATTATTAAATGAGATTAATAATTAATTGATAAGGTATTTAAGAAGCATCAATTAATATAATTAATGATGTAATTAAGGGTTGATTAATTGAGATTAATTAATCAACAATAAGTGATTAAAGAGTAATTGATTAATGTAATTAGTTAAGGATTAATGTAATGAAATTGAAGTATAATAAATCAAGAATGATTAATTAAGATAGAAAATTAGTGAATCATTAGTTAATTGGGTTGTTATTAATTAATGATTAGTAAGCAAGATTAAGAAGTAATTGAAGTAATTAATTAATTCATTAGTGGTCAATTTAATTAATTACAGATGTGTGGTTGATAAATCGTGCTTGTGAATGATTGGATGATATAGTATGATTAGATTAGTTGATATTTCTGTTATGTGATGTGTGATGCTATGTGATACAATATGTTTGGGCTAAACAGTGACATCCTGTGCTTAAAATTAAATTGTATTTCACTTGAATAACTTGGGTTAAGATAGTATTGAATTCGAAGAGACCGAAGTCGGGTATTAGTAAATACCCGAAACCACTTCGATTCTTTATAAATTGATATGTGGAATTGATAGGCTATAATGGAATGATTTAAGTGAATTGGACCATTTAATCTAAGTTCTGGCACTTAGAAATTGTTGTGTGAAATAAGTAATGACCAAATAACTTGTGGAGTTGTAAATTGATATAAGTTACCCGGGTTTATTTAAAATGTATACTTTTGTGTTTTATGCTAGATGGGTTTACTCACGCTGGTTTCCAGCCTGACTCGGGTGTTACTTTGATGTAATGCTCGGGTCAGACCGAGTATTACAGATTTTCAGGTAAGGACGTCCTGGAGCTCAGGAAGCGATTTGGATGGCAGGGACGTACAGGAAGTCACATCGCTAATAAGAAAGAAAGGGATAGAAAAGAGAAAGAAAGAGAAGAAGAAGAAACAACACATCAGAATCTAAACAGTGGAACAAATAAATTATATTAATAACATAAGTATTTACATCATATACAATACAAATCAAAGATACACAACATACACATCACATATACTAGACAGTTATAAACACCTGTCTAGTATTTACAACTCAATACAAACACAACACAGAGAAAACACAGCGGAACTATATATCTATAACGCAGAAGCCTCCTGCTCCATTTGCTCCTCCATAATTCGTCAAAGTTAACCTGAATCCCTTGGCTACTCGTAAAAATTTGAGTACCCAAGAGTTTATGAAAACAAAAATAAACTCCGGGTCAGACATGGGTCTGGTGTGAGTAACAGGTTAAAGTTGCTTAACTTTTAAAAAACCTTTAAAAAGAAAGGTATCACGTAAGACTTCCCACACATAAACATGGAAAAGTTTTTACCTTACGGTAACCAAAACATTTGATAGGAAATCCAATGATATTATAATAGTGTCTAGGGTTTTCAAGTAAAATACAGAAATAGCGGGAATGCTTACATCTCACGTTCCAACATAGTTGGGCACAACTAATACGTACGGCACTTATTGGATTTTGGATTCCATACAATGGCAGGGCTACTGGGGTACCGCCCGTCACAGTACGTGGCCTAGATCACCGTACCGAGGAGCCACCCTAACTCCCCTGCAACACAAGGCCGGACCCGTTCCTTACTGAACAGTTCCGAACAAGACAACCCCGGCAGTTGTCGCGAATCAACCACCCACACAGCCGAATAAAAAGGGACCTCTAGACAGGGGTAAATCTTGCTCTCCAGTGGGAGCTACCCACGAAGCCTTGCTGCACCTCCCCTGTTTTAGCCATTCCCGGTTGATGAGGCTTGAGGTTACGATTACCTTTATAGGATACATCACTTAGAATGCTCATCGTCCGCCTGACGATGTGCTGAAAGCATTCAATCCATACAAGTTCGTTCCGGGTTCGAACGAAACCGAAGGCACTATCTCGTTGCACTCATTATTGGAATCACCCTCAGAGTCAACGACCATAGCCCTTGCACTCTGATTCATCATCTCGAATCTATAAGCACTATTCCGTCAAACTCATTATGGAATCACCCACAGAGTTATACTGACGTATAGCCCTTACACCTCGAGTCTTCACTTGCTCCACTTGGATTAATGACCTAACGTTTAATTGGAATCGATGTGGTTTTTGGATTCCAAATATGAAAACCCGATCCCGGTCTCATCGAAATCCAAAGCGTATCTTTTAGGTCCATGTTGTTTTAAGTTTAAAACAATTCAATCTAATTATCCATATACACATAGATAGATAATTCATATCATCATAATAGATAATCATCATTATTATAAACAGGAAATCATCATAAATTGATAATCTATATTATCATTACCAATAGATACTAATATCATCATCACAATGCAACCAATGCATCCATATCACACAACACTATTCTCATATCTGAGATTCAAACCATTCAGGGTAAACCATATCATCCATTCATAAGCAAAGATCTATAATCACACAATCTATAATTAATTTAAAATGAATTAAATTAATTACTTCTATCTCTAATTAATTTAAAGTGAATTAAATTAATTAGTTATCTTTAATTAATTTAAAATGAATTAAATCAATTACTTCACCATTTAAAACTTGCTTACTTAATCCTTAATTGATTTCCAATCAATCAAATATTTATCCTCAAATTAATCACCTTAATTAATCACCTTTGATTAATTATCCCTTAATTACATTCAATTAACTATCTTTAATTAATTTTACAAATTTATTATCCTTAACCAAATTCAGTAATTAACCTTTAATTACTTCATTAATTAATTAATTACATTAATTAGTTACTTCCTTAATCACTTATCATTGATTAATTAATCCTAATTAATTAATCCTTAATCACATCATTAATTATATTAATTAATGATCCTTAATTAAATTTAAATTACTTATTTAAATTATTTACATTAAGTAATTAACCTTAATTAAACCACAATTATTAATCATTCTTGATTAATTACATTTAGTAATTAATTACCCTTAAATACTTCCTTAATTACTTCTAACTTAATTACATTTAATAATTTATTATATTTATTAATCAATCTTGATTAATCTCATTTGTAATTAATTACCTTTAATTAATTACATCACTTAATTATTTCAAAAGACTTAATCAATACTTAAATTAATTACACTAAGTAATTAATTATTAATTACTTTCACAAAGTAATTATCCTCATTATTATTTACACAAAGTAATTAATCCCAAAATACCATACTTCAATTAATTACTTCCAGTAATTTATTTATCTTAATTACTTCTCTAAGTAATTATTTCTCAATGGTTACTTATCAACCCATCTAAAGACTATTCCAAATTAATTAAACTTAATTAATTAATTTAGACTAATCCAATTAATAAATTAATTACAAAGAGTAATTAATATCTTTAATTATTTCCATAAAGTAATCATACTTAATTAAGTTTCATAATTGATTATCTAAATTAATTAATCCAATTAATTATCAAAATTAATTACATTAATTAATTAATAAATAATCACAAGTTAATGACCTTCATTAACTTATTAACAAATTATTAATTACCTTTCTTAAGTAATTAACTTAAATTAATTACTAATTTAGTTAACCTTAATTAATTTATTTCAAATCTTTAATTAATTAAACAAATTAATTAATTAAATTACTTAAATTACTAATTTTAACGAAACAAAGATCATTAAATCTTTAATTTACTTTAAAATAAAACATTCCTTATTCATGATTACTTTATCATAAATAAATAACTTAAAAAAATTTAACTTACAATTGTTTTCAAATTACATTTTAAATTGAAAACCAAACTTAACTTTATCAAAGTTTTAAAAACATTCTTAAAAACCCTGTACACCTTTTGTCTCACATTTGAACACCTCTCTAACCAAATCCACATCCTACAATTTGTTTTCAAAATCAAACCTGAAATTTCCTTTCCTCTGTAAAACCATTTTCAAAAGAAAATAAAATGGGCTCTGCATTTTTTTGAATCTGGGAATCAAGTATGTCTGCATGCAAGTGCTAACAACTAGTTCAAAGTTCAAATGGCCTTCAAGCCTGCATACAAGTTTTTAACAGCAAGCTACTCAAGTTTTATCAAAAGCAATGAAGTCATGGCATTTCAAATTAAAGATTTCAAGAGCTCTCAAAACAGTTTTCAAAATTTATGCTCTGTCTTTCAAATGACAGGTGAGTAACTTTTATTTTTTTTATACCAGCTGAGACGACCCCTCAACCCACTAACACCAACACAAGATCAACCAAATAAACAGAAATTCAAAAATTGGTTCTGAAATCCCAAATTCAAAACCTGGAATTTTTTTACAGGTTTCAACTCAAAACCTGTCAACGGCCGTAGTTCGCCACCCCGACCATCTTGATACCCACCTCTCCGGCCTCGAGCTCCTCCACATACCTACTACACATTCCCCAAGTACCAGAGTACTCGGTCAACCCTACACCTCTCACTGACTAAAAACTCAAACCCACTTCAAAACTAGGGTTTAATTCTAAAAATCCAGTAGGGACCCGACTTCCTATCTCCAAGAAATCGTATCACTAGTGAAGAAAGAAATGGATAGAAGAAGAAAAGAAAGAGAAAGAAGAAACAACAACATCAGAGAACTCACAGCGGAACGAATGAAATATAATATATAACATAAAATATTACACAGTATCATAATACATCAGAGTACACAACTATACAACACATATTAGACAGTTATAAACATCTGTCTAATTCATACAACTCAAATACAACAGAATAAACAGATACCAAACACAGCGAAATCAATATATATCTACACGTGGAAGCCTCCTGCTCCATATCTCCTCCAGAATTCGTCAAGCTAACCTGAATCACTTGACTACTCATACATAATATGAGTACCCAAGAGTTTAATAAAACAGAAAATAAACACTCGGGTCAGACAGGGGTCTGGTGTGAGTAAACGGTTTAAAATTGCTTAATTTTAGACCATTATAGAGATAATTTTGGTAATAAAAACAAAGAAAGAATTAATGTTAGATGGAATGATCTTTATTCGTCAGATTCTATTGTTGATCTTTCCGAGTTAGATAATCCTTTTACTGAAGAGATAATTCAGAAAGCTATTAATGACTTGCCAAGTGAAAAATCCCTGGGTTAGGATGGGTTCCCAATTTTCTTTTATAAAACATTTTGGGTTGTTTTAAAATTAGATTTAATTAGTTTGTTTAACGATTTCCATAATGGAAATTTTCAATTAGGAAAATTTGATTTTGCAAATGTTATTTTATTACACAAAAAAATAGGTGCTAATAACTTGAATGATTTTAGGCCTATTTCATTGATTAAGTGTTCCGTTAAAATTATTTCTAAATTTTTAGCTAATAGACTTAGTATAAGAATGAACGAACTTATTGATTGTTCATAATCTGCTTTCGTAAAGTGGAGAAATATCATTAACAGTGCGATTGTTGTTTAAGAATTCATTAATCACTATTGTAAGAATAATATAACCTGTGCGATTTTAAATTTGGATTTCACAAAAGCTTTTGATTCAGTAGATTGGGATTTTCTTGTAGATATTTTTCATGCTAGAGGTTTTAGTCATAGATGGATTAGCTGGATCATGAATCTGCTTAAAACTGGTAACTCTAGTATTATGGTTAATTGTATTTTAGGTAATAAAATTCAATCTAAGAGAGATTTAAGGCAAGGGGATCCGTTATCACCTCCGTTATTTAACTTAGCCATAGATGTTTTTGCTAAGATGATTAAAAAGCGATTGATAACGGATCTTTGGGAAATGCAGGTAATGATATATCGCGTAACGATATCTCTGTCCTTCAATTTGCAGATGATACCTTGCTTTTTTCTTCTCATTTACCTAGACACATTATTACTCTTAAGTTTATTTTATGTAGTTTTGAACTTCTTTCAGGTTTAAAATTAATTTTGATAAAAGTTCTGTTTTAATTTTAAATGATTTTGAAAATTTGAAAATTTAGCTGCTAATACGCTAAATTGTAAAACCATGAATTTTCCTTTTGACTATCTTGGTTTTATGATTAGACATACTAAACTTAATCATGATGACTGGTTTATAATCATAGACGATCAAAAATAGGATTTCTAATTGGAATGAGAGATTTCTTTCGAGATTGGGTAGATTAGTTTTAATAAATTTTATTTTGTCAGCTCTCCTAATATGTTGGATGTCTATGCATCTTTTTCCAGATTGGTGACTGATAAAGTTGACAAAATTAGAAGGGATTTCTTATGGAGTGGAGAAAACTCTAATAGCAGCATTAAAAGTTTAGTAAATTGAGAAACTGTTTGTAAATCTAAAAAGGAGGGTGGTTTTGGAGTCATTGATTTGCTTAATATGAATTTGTCCTTATTGGATAAATGGTTATGAAAGTTTAAGGATATTAAAGATAGTACTACTTGGTTAGAAATCATTTCTAACTATTACTATAATGGTAGTAACAATTTATATCTTACTACTCCTTCAGTCTTTTGTAAACTATGTAATTTTTGGAAATCTGGTTAGAAATGTCATTAAATATTTAACTTAGACACTAATATAATAGTTCATTTAGGCAATAATACTTCTTTTTGGCATGACAGTTGGCTTTCCGCTGTCCCTCTTGGTATTGAATTTAGAGAGCTATATGAAATCTGTAATTTTAAGTATGCCTTAATTATAGAAGTTTTTTTTCGAAAATGACACTCATTGGAATTTTAGTTTTAATAGAATTTAGTAGGTTCTACCCTTAAGCAGCATTCTTTGCTTTATGCTAGATCAAATCTATATAATATTGATAATGATAATGATAATATTAGTTGGGAATGGGACAAGAGTAAGAAATATAGTTCTATTTTTTTATAGATTTATTAACTTTTCGGGTGTAACCAATAACTCTTTTAAATTTATTTGAAAATCAAATGCTCCTCCTAAATCTAAAATTCACATGTGGTTAATTATGCACGGAAAATTAAATAATATAGTATTTTTAGAAAGGAAAAATATTTAAACAGATAATAAATGTTAATTTTGTAATCTGCATTTTGAAGATATTAAGCATGTATGCTATGATTGCTTGGATACTCATTTCATCCTAAACAATACCCTTGAAATCTTTAAATTTAATATTATAACTAAAATCTCTAGTTGTGAATTCTATTGGAGTACTTTTAGAATTATGTTCAAAAAAGATAATAGAATCTTACTTAACATTTTATTCATTATAACTTGTTGCTATATTTTGTTTGAAAGAAATCAGAGAATTTTTAATTATAACAATAGTCACTTTAATAAATTGATTTTTATAATTTCTTATTTTTGTTTCAATTGGATCTCCAATCCTAAATTTAAATTAGCTAAAAGTAACCGATTTAAAGAATATCTTAATAAGGTTAGTAGGAATATCAATCTATTTAAACATAAAAAACAATATTTTTGATATTAATAATTGGAGTATCAATATTTTTTCAAATTTAAATGATGATTTCACCGTGTATCATAATTTATATTTGATCAAAGGGCCATAAGTTGATTTTAGATTTGTTTTAGATTTGTTTTAGATTTGTTTTAGTTACTGTTTTAGTTTCTGTTCATTTTAGTCTTTAGGTCTTTTAGTTCTTTAGATTACGGTTCCTTTTAGCTTTACTTTATTAGATCTTTTATATGTTTTTAAGTCTTTTTTCTAATTTTTACTTTTTTCTGTTCTATAAGCTTTACTTTTGTTCCTTTACTTCCATCTCATTTACACATATATGTATATAAATTTCATGTATATACTTATATGTGTATCGTTCTAACTATTTGTCTAAGTTACTTTTCAGATACAGGTCTGGGCTAGATAGGGTGTTAGTTTCTCTTTGCAGGTGCACAGGATTGCTGATTGTAGCATTGATGATTGCAACGAGGGATTCTTCTCAGTACATCTTCATCTTCATTATGGCATTCTATTTTTAGGAGGATTCACTGCACAGCTAGGCGCTACTTCCAGTTTTACCAGGACTTCAGAGAGGAGTTTTCCATTCAGGATCATTAGAAGTTCCACTTCGAATTAGACACATCTTCATTCCTTCGGAGTTAGCAGTGTGGAGCTTGATGGTGCTGGCTTCCAGTATCATTGGCTTTGTGATTTTCATTATTTTTTCAGGTACTTCTAACACCTCATATTGGTAAGTGGCCATGTCGGAGCTCGATATTAGGGTGTAATGGGCGGTGGCCTTGCTGGAGCTCATTATAGAGGTACCTGAGTTTTATTTCCTTTGATGCTTATACTTAGATTTGTTAGTCCGTGAAATGATGGTTTTGATGACAACAACCTTAGAATAGATTATAAAATATAAATACTAACATTATAAGTTTAGATATATATATATATATATATATATATATGTATATGCAGGATTTAACCATGCAGGTACGAAGAAAGAAGACTGTACAATATGGAGATTCAAGATATCAAGATAGAAGACTCATGAGTATCAAGATTATCAAGAGTTCAAGATTTCAAAGTTAAGTATTTTTTTTATTATTATTAGGAATTCTGTTAAAACTCATAGAAAAGCATTGACATCTTAAAATCCAATTTATTCGTGGAATGAAATCTACTTCGAGCCTGTTAAAGGGATGGAACCCTAAGTAGGATGGAACCTACAAAAAATCTAGTGGAACATTGTTTTGTATCTGCTAACTTTTTATTCAAAATGATTTTTCAAAATTATATCCTGTTTTCAAAATGTTTTCAAAAACTTTCCTTTTAAAAGATTCAAAACCCTCTATCCTAATTTTAAATAATTTTAGTCTCAAAATTATCTTTAATTTCAAAGTGAAATTGCTCCTGATTTTAAACTATCTTTTAATATAATATATTTAACTATATTCAAGTATATTTATAAAATATACTTAGATTTAAAATATAAAATTAGAGTTAAATTCTATATATATTATTCTCTGTATTTACTTATGAATTTTAATTATATTCAAGAATATTTATAAAGTCTAAATTAGTTTTAATATAAGATAAAGGTTATTTTCAAAGAAAATCAAAACATCAAAAAATGCTTTGGGATCTCGACATGCCTATATACCCCATGTCGACATGGTGTCAGTTGAGTTCAAAATTTAAATTTCAAAAGAAGTGTCTATTCGCCATAACTCTTCATGAATGAACATGGCTGTTGTTCTTCTATAAATAGGGGTTAGTTCCAACAAATTTTACATCAGATTTTCTGGTTTTTCACTCCTCTTATTCTTCCACTTTTCTTAATACATATTCTTATCATTACTCTGCCGAAATCAACATTGAATCGAACTCGATTACTTCTAGTTTGATTCTCTATCACTCTCTCTACAAGATTCTCAGTGTTATTCAGAGTTATAGACTTCTTTGTAATCTACTAAGCGAGAAAAGGTGTGATTGTAGCCTTGAAAATCAATCAAGAAAGAAAAGGTGTGATTGTAGCCTTGGTAAATCAATTGGGTAAACTTGTGGCCCGGAAATCAAGTATCTCTACCCAGAGGATCGAAATTCTGGAGAGTGTACCTCGTAGCCTTGAAACCGAGGGTGTAATTGTACAATTGCTTTTGAAAGGAAATCCGTACTTGTGTTGCAGGACTGGATGTAGGGTAACTCCAAACCAGTATAAAATTCGGTTTGTTCTTTCCTTTACTGATTTTATTTTATTTCTGCATCTGTGTTTGTTTCTGTGACCATATCTGTGTTTGTATATTGCATACATCGGTGTCTAAATTAACATAAATAAAAAAGATTTAGTAATTCTTTATTAACACTATTCACCCCCCTCTAGTTTTAATCCTAGCCTTAAGATTCGTAATCCGCATTTCTCACAATTGGTATCAGAGCAAGGTTTTCAAAGTTTCATAATCTGATTTTTGAAAATTTTTCAAAATGGCTACCAACACTGGTACTGTTACTAACACTAGTATCACTGTCACTAGTTCATTTGTAGAAGGTTAGTCTAATGTTAGACCACCACTTTTTAATGGCAGTAACTATGCATAGTGGGCATATAGGATGAAAATATATTTACAATCTATAGGATTAGACACTTGGAATATCACACAAACTGAATATTCTGAACCCACAACTAATTTTGCACAATGGACTACTAAGCAAAAGACTATTGCACAAAATAATTCTAAGGCAATGAATATTCTGTTTTGTTCACTAGATAGAAATGAATTCAATAAAGTGTCGGTTTGTAAGTCTGCATATGAAATCTGGAAAACTTTGCAAGTTACTCACGAAGGAACAAGCAAAGTCAAACAGACCAAAATTTCCATACTCACAATTCAGTTTCAATTATTTAAAATGAATCCTAATGAGTCTATTTTAGATATGTATAGTAGATTTCAGGATATTGTGCATTCTCTAATATCTTTGGGGAAGGAATTTTCTGAAGAAGATCAAGTCAGAAAATTTTTAAATTCTCTAACTTCAGAATGGGATCAAAAGACACTTGCGATCGAAGAGGCAAATGACATCAGTACTTTAAAGATAGAAGAATTAATTGGAAATCTAATGTCGTATGAAGTTCAAATGATCGGGATAAGAGAAAGTAAAGCATCTGAAAAGAAATCAATGGCATTCAATGCATTAACCGATGGATCAGACTCAAACAACGATAATGATGAAGAGATAGCCTTTATGACCATAAATATTAGGAAATTCCTGAAATACAGAAAGATGAATAATCTCAAGAGAAACAACTATAAGAATTCTGAAAATCAGAATGTAGTGCCAAATAATGACAAATGTTACAACTGTGATAAACCAGGCCATTTCAAAAGAGACTGTCCGTATCCAGATAGGCAAAATTCTCCTATGATCAATGATCCAGCAAAGAAACAGAAGCGTGCATTTACTGCTACTCTAGATGACTCAGACTCATCCTCAAGTGATGTTGATCAGAAAACAGATAATTCGGATTTGTGCTTCACAGCTGTTCATGGCTCAGACGAATTCAAAGAAATGGACTCAGAAAAAGGTACACGTTTACAATACAATTAGTTGAAATTGCTTGCTTAGAATTATTTGCTTGATTGATTGGTTTTGAATTGGTGTGTTGTTTGAATTTTAAAATTTATTTTCTATTTTTTTTATTATTTCATTATTTCATTATTATTATTATTATTATTTTTTAATAGTATAGTAATATTTTCTGAAATATACTTGAAGTTTAATAATATTTCAGATATATATAGGCATTAATAATAATAATAATATTTATATATATTAGAGAACTTAGGAAAAATCAATTCATGAAAATTCAAAGGCACATGTCGACATGGTCCCTACCATGATGTCGACATGGTACCGGAATTTGAATTTCAAAATTTGAATTCAAAGGTTTGAATTTCCCTCCACCTTTTCACTTCATTCAATTCTCTGAAAAGCTACTTTTTGACCAGAGAATATGTCCTTTGAGAATCTATTTATTCACTATCTTTTATCATATCTTTTCACTCTCATTTTCAAATTCAAACTCTCTCTTCATAACTTCAAACTCTCTACTCTCAACTTTAATGGCTTCTTCAAGCAACCCCTCCACCATGAGAATTTCCAGAAAAATCAAAGAGCAATTATTCAATGATCCAGAGGCAATAAAAGCATGCATCAATTATGCTAACTATGCCAAAGTCCATCCCGGAAAATTTGCTATTTTTCAAGATTTTTCTTCTTATGAACTTGATTCTCTTTTTGCAAACAATGGAGTTCTTAGTCTTATTGATGCTTCTCAAAATGATTTTGTTTGCTATCCAAATCTTGTCAAAATTTTCTATGCTAATTTAAACCGTGGATTTTATCATGGAAATGAGAATGAAATTTGGAGTAGTGTCAAAGACACTAGAATTGTTTTGAATTGTGATCTTTTGGGTACCATTCTCAATTGCAAGTGTACGGGAATGGATCTTTCTTGTTATGACCCGTAGATTTTAATAGTTTTAAATGGTTTTATTTAACATAATTAATTGAAACTTTTGAGAAATTTTATATAATAATATTTTGAGATAAAAATTTAATATTTGGATTACGTCCAATTAAACATAGCAGATTTTAAATTTTCAATTTATTTTATCAAAGTTTATTCCATTGTGAAATTCTATTTAATTCAAGCTAGCTAATAAACTGCTTTAATAAATATTACAGAATCAATTTCTTTAATAAATATTGCAGAATCAATGCACAGATGTTATCAATTTCATTTTTATGGTGGTACGTTCCTTTACGTTTCCTACCGGTTAAATTATAAATAATTTGCTTTGATGGGTCAGCTAAATCAAAGCAACGTGACCGTTGCTATTTATTTCTTTTATTAATTGCTACAATTATTTTCACCAAATCAAGGGTTGACCGTTACTTGGCTTTCAAATTTTGGACTCTGCATTCAAAAAGAAACGTATAATATAATAAGTACTTCATATTTATTTTCAGTACGTTTCACAAAATTTTCTCTGTCCGTTCTTTTCTATTAAATATATACTTGCAGCTGTTATCAATCCATCGTTTCAATTTATTATATGGTCTGTTACTCTGCCTTTTCAGATTTGAACGTGCAGCTGGTGGCATTAAAAGTTGCTTTAGTTATCCACTGAATTATCGTAACCATCCCACTACTCTATATTTATTCCTGTATGTTTTATCTTCGCTTAAATTTCTCTGTCAATTCCTTTTTCCATTTTAATATCCTTGCCTTTCCATACTCACGTGCTTTCCAATCAAGCAATAAATTGTTTAAATATTCACCTTATCAACTTGACCGTTGTTATTGCATCACACCAGTATATAATTCAAATCTATCATTATTCTACCGTTTCTTCTTTAATAAATTATATGTAACAGTATATCATAAATGGACAGCTCATTCTCCACCCATTCATTTCTCCTATTCAATTAATAATGGAATATAAAGTTATATATTTGGTATACAATTCAAACAACCGTTACCATTCATACCTCCTAAATTCTAGCGATTGACCCCTCTATTTCCATGGTTCCAATTTTAGTTGCTGGATTACTCATTCCTACCGTTCTACTATATTAAATATTTATAACATGTAGTCTCTGAGCCTATTTAGCTTCAATTTTCCTTCCTCTCTGTTGCTTCTTAAAAAAAAGAGATTTTTCCCATTACAATGCTAAAACACATATGATGGAAAAATGAAAAAGGACCAGTTCTCCTTCCTATAGCTTCGTCAAGCCTCCGCCACCACAGCTCGAACCACCTGTCAAGAGCCCCAACCCATTCCATGCCTCCTCCCTTCGTCACCCATATTTTTATAAACGGTATGCGTATCATATTGCAATATATGTTTCGTTTTTTAGTCTATTTTGTTTAATGGATCTGTTATACAAGCTGTGTTTTATTTTGTCTAATGGATTTCGAAACTTATAATAAATATTATTGCATTGGTCGTTGTTTTCAACTTCCTGCAACACTTTGTCTTTTTTTTATTTTAGCTTGCTGCAATTCTCTTTTCATCTATATTATTGTATTCTATCATCTAATATATACATTTTATATAGTTATATATATTATACTATAAGGTGTATATATATATAAGTTTTCATAACCCTTTATAATATGTAGCTATGTATATAAGATTGGACCTGTTATATATGAAAGCATTGGTTATAGCAATTAAAAATATGCAAAGGAATTTAACGTGGTGATATTTACTTATGAATAGAACAAGATACGTACCACCATCTGTATCTTCGTCTCTCTCCCCATGTTTTTTATTATTAAATATATATATATATATATATATATATATATATATATTCTTTCTTTCTTTTTTCTCTTTTCACTCCTTTCATTTTATAGCTTTTAAATAAATTGACAAACGCTTTGGAAGTATTTAAACGCAGTACATGACAAATTTAATAAGCAGTGGTGTTTTACGTCATTTATAGTCAAAAAAAATTTGATAAGTTCATACATTTCTAAACTGAAAATATAAATATATGATGCGATAGAATTTGAATTTTCATACGCCGTGCCATGAGCTGATCTTAAATTTAAATGAGGTATGATATATCAATCGCTTACAAATAAGACGAAGATAACGTCCTAAATTAACTTTTAGCAAATTGAACGTTACTGTCGTTATTAAGAAACCAACGTATTGTGTCATTTGATTATTTGGGTACTAATAATACGTTACTTTATTCATTCCATCAATTCATTTCACACCACGTTATTTTAAATAAATTGCTACTCTTCTACTAAAATTTATCCAAAAATTTAATAAAAATGATCCGACGGTGTATTAGCCTTCAGGACTAATCCCTGAATTCCAAACGTTGGATCCACTTTGCGTTCTGTTTTTTTTTCTCTTTTTCCATAAAACATATATAAAGTATAAAGTTTATATTTGTTTTCTGATGTTAGTTGAAATGTAAATATTGATTTTTAAATAGTATATCTATATATATAAGCTACTTTTGTTGTTCGTATATAAATGGTATTGTATGTGCATTTTTATGAAATAGCGCCTAATTTATATTATTTTATAAAAGAATTCATTTGTTATGTCAACTAAATATATGTTACATTTGGTTTATATAAATATATTATAACTGATGTTGACTTCTTTCATTATACTCTTTCTTACAGCTAAAATATGTCAGTATTGTTACCTAGCACATGATTTATATTAGTCTGTTTATATAAGTATTTATTTCAAATTTCATATTGTATATATGCTTGATTCTAATTTATGTGTTTTAAACAAAAAAAACAATGATTTTGGAAAATATAAATACATATATATTTAATTTAATTTAATATGTGTTGAATTTAGAATATGACTTTATATATATAGTTATATATAGTTATATATATATATATGAGTCCACTCATACCATTATCTTCGCCGACCCCGTTCTGACTTGTTCCATTAATTCTTGTTATCAGCTTTGATCGTTGAATTCGTGCCGATTTTTCTTTGCTTCTATTCATAATTCAAATTTCAGTGTCTGTAGCAGTATGCATATCCGTGTCATCTTCTGTATTCTCTAGGCTCGAGAGGTGAGCAATCACTCATGATTAACGTTCTTTTATTTATTAAATTTGATTTCAACTGAAACGGCAATTGAAATATGAGGCTGTAGTTATTTAAATTGTTATATATGCTATTATCTATAACTGTTCACTTATGGGACATGACACCAAATCCTATTGTTTATATTTATTTTGATGATATATGCCTGTTGTTATTATTATTTTCATATCTGTTATCACTCTGCAAGTTCCCTGTTAGTATAGAAATCATTATGGGTTGAAATGATACCCATATGGACTTTAGAATAGGAGAAAATCGTTATGGGTTGAAATGATTAACCCAAGCGATTTTCATTTAATTGAATTTGGGATTAAGGGTTGAAATGATATCCACCCGTATATATTTAGTGTACGGGTTGAAATGATAAATATCCGTAGCACTTGACAATATGATAGGAAATATATACAGACACCGTTGGTCCATATAAATATTTTGAAAATAATTTCTATAATTTTGGAAAGAAATATATGGTTTAATAAATTTGATTCTTAAGATATTATATAAATGAAAATTGTATATATAGATTTAGTAGTAATATTTGATTTAAATTAGATTGATTTAATGCATATAATATAGTTAAGTATTTATGTAAATCTATATTTCAAATAGATTCCCTTGTAATAAATTGAATAATTAAGATTGGGAGATAAATTTGGGTTTATAAAAAAGGTATTTAAATAAGGATTTATTTAATTAAATCGATTTGAAATTATTGAATGGAAAATTTAAAGGTATGATTGTGTAACTGGATTTTTGATTTAAGTGATTTAATGAATATTTCACGTTTAATAAAATTAAAGAAAATATTGAGTAAAATGTAATTTAAGGTTACTTAAATGATATTGAATCTAATAAAGGAGTATTTCAAGACTAAATAATAATGAGGTTAAATCGAGATCTATATGAAACTGTTATATAGAACATTTAAATATTAAAGCCTTGAACTATATTGGAATTTAAATGGTTTATGTTGAGATTCGGATCTGTGTTTGAAATCAACGTAGTTGAATTTGTTATCTAGCAACTAAATTGAATTAAAGTGAAATTTAGGTTGAACCAAATTTGAATTTATTATTTAGAAAACTAAATTGAATAAAAATTTAGTTGAAACGTTGAATACTTAAAGTTTTGAAATATATTGAAATATAAAGGGGTATTTTTGTGATTACAAATCCGAATTTGAGATCGATAAATTGAAGTGTTTATTTTAGGAATTGAGTTGAATTTAAATTGATAAATTGAGATTGAATTTAATTTAAATGGGAAGGTCGGGTTGATGTTGAAATGATTTGTTAAGTTGAGGGAATTGAAAATACTTTATTGTATAATTTATTTAATATATATAAATACTATTTTGGGAAATATAGAGATATTTGAAGTGAAATGATATTTGGCTTTGAAGTATAAATTAAGCTGAAATGACAACGGTGTTATAGTGTATATTTATACCTTGTAGATAGTTCCATGGACCCTTAGAGGATGGTTATCCCAAACATCCTTTAAGTTATTTGTATTTCAGTTGATATTTCACTTGAGTTGGATTTATTGATATAAGAATGTTAATCCTGACTCGAGTGTATTGTGTTTTGCTTTACGCTCGGGTCAGACTGAGTGATACAGCATTAGAGACTCACCTTCGGAGTTCGGAGTTTGGAGTTTCATCTGGAGATCCAACTATCGATTCAGATTCCAGCCTTTCTAGTTGATTGGTTCAGAGAAGTCATCTGTTGCATTGGAGACTTCACTGCATTTGAACTATTCGGTTGTATTTTATTTCTAACTCTGATGTATATAGTAGCTTCATGAACTACTATTCTTTATCTATTCCGCTGCATTATATTACTCTGTGATCTGTGATTGATTGATTTATTGTATATTTTAAGTTTTGCCAAATTTTAAATTAACAATTCGGTATTTTGAATTATTCAAGTCAAATATGTATGGTTTTATTGTCGATTTGAATGGTCCAAAATAGCGGGTCGTTACATTTCTACTTTTAAAATCGATGAAAATGATCGTGGGACATTTCATCACATTTTCAAAGGGATTGATAATTTTGAATTCAAAAATCGAAATTTTCGAGCAAACGCAAGAATTGTCAATCTTCTTTTGCAAGATACTTTGACCCAAAGATCGGGGAATTTTAACAATCCTACTTCAAAAGTTTGCAAAGTTCTTTTTGGTATTTTCGAAAATTATGGCATAAATTTGGCGCAAGTTATTTTGGATGAACTTCGTCCTAAAAATCTTAAAATGGGTGAGAATACCTTATACCATGGAATTTATCTCACTCGGATTTTTAACTATTTTGGAGTGGATTTCAATGGCGAAGAATTTGTTTCTAGAAAAGTTTTCAACCATTCCAACATTTCGCTTATGAAAATTCCTTTTTTTTTTCAACCTTATGAGACCCTTGCCGAAAAAGAAGAGCGTTTGGCTCATGAAAAAATGGAAGAAGAGGAAGAAGAAGAAGAAGAAGAAGGGGATGAAATGGAAATTGAAGAAGAAGAAGGTGAAACCTCTTTGGAAAGCATTGACTATCCTCCTAATCCATCCACCAAAACCCTTCTCAAAAAACAAAAGACGATTGTTGAGAATCAACGGATTCTTAAAAGATCCGTTAGTAAGATGTTGGATAAAATTTCATCCAAGATGAACAAGTTCATTTCCAAAGTCAGCAAGAAACTTGGACTATCTTCATCTTCATCATCCTCTAACTAGTCTTATCTTTTCATATCTTGTTGTATTTTTTTTAGTTTGCTTTATTTCGAATGTTCATGTAGTTTGTTGTATGCTTAATCGTTGTACTATTATAATATGCAATGAAATGAAATTTCCTTTCTGTTATCTATCTTATCTTTTCTCCAGAATAAATGTTAGTATAGTATATAAATATATATATATATATAAACACACACACACACACACACACACACAATTATTCACACGATTAAATTAGTCATAATTTTTCACTGACCCATGTCGACATCCCCTATATGACCATGTCGACATGTACTGGTGAGAAATGACAATTGATTTTGAATTTGAAATTTGAATAACTACCAAATGTCTATTCATTTCAAACGAATTTCTACACCTATAAATACCTGTTTCTTCCAGAATTCTTCACTGAAATTCATTTCTTATCATCTATATCCTTTATTTCTTTCATAAATTCAACTATGGCTAATCCTATTCACAATCTATCCGAAAATCTTGAAGAAACTCTTAATTCGTTGAAGAATATTCTCTCGTTTATTCTACGTAACCAGCGTCACTTAGAATTGAGTCAAATGCAGATGATCAAGGAACAAGAAAGACATTTCGATGCGATACGATGGATGATCTCCTCTCTGCTCAAGGATGATAACGAAGCACATCCTCCTGTCTCTCTCACCAATGACAATGATAATTGGGATGCTATTAAGGCAGACCCAATCTTTGGAGAAGAAGGATGGGTGGAAGTTCCACGTAACGTTTGATTTTTATTTGTTTGCTTTGTTAGATTTGCTTGAATTGATTTGGTTTGGATTGATACTCTGTGTGGACTGATTTCTTGATATTGGTTTGAAATTTGTTGTATAAAACATATATATACATTGAAATGTATATAGACTTTGATTAGTTCATAAGTATAATTATTTCTTAATCTACATATTCCGTTGTATAGTTTATCAATGCAGGTACTGAAGAATGAGGGGGAGTGAATTTTTTTGTTGATGACAAAGGGGGATAAATATAAAATAGGGTAGTTAGGCATAGATTAAGGGGGAGTTATTAGTTTTAGGGGGAGTTATTAGGATAGAAGTAAAATTTTATAAACAAAGGTTGTCATCATCAAAAAGGGGGAGATTGTTAGTCCGTGAAATGATGGTTTTGATGACAACAACCTTAGAATAGATTATAAAATATAAATACTAACATTATAAGTTTAGATATATATGTATATGCAGCATTTAACCATGCAGGTACTAAGAAAGAAGACTGTACAGTATAGAGATTCAAGATATCAAGATAGAAGACTCATGAGTATCAAGATTATCAAGAGTTCAAGATTTCAAAGTTAAGTAATTTTTTATTATTATTAGGAATTTTGTTAAAACTCATAGAAAAGCACTGGCATCTTAAAATCCAATTTATTCATGGAATGGAATCCACTTCGAGCCTGTTAAAGGAATGGAACCCTAAGTAGGATGGAACCTACGAAAAATCTAGTGGACATCGTTTTGTATCCGCTAACTTTTTATTCAAAATGATTTTTCAAAATTATATCCTGTTTTCAAATAAACTTTCCTTTTAAAAGATTCAAAACCCTCTATCCTGATTTTAGATAATTTTAGCCTCAAAATTATCTTTAATTTCAAAGTCAAATTGCTCCTGATTTTAAACTATCTTTTAATATAATATATTTAACTATATTCAAGTATATTTATAAAATATACTCAGATTTAAAATATAAAATTAGATTTAAATTATATATATATTATTCTCTATATTTACTTATGAATTTTAATTATTTTCAAGTATATTTATAAAGTTTAAATTAGTTTTAATATAAGATAAAGGTTATTTTTAAAGAAAATCAAAACATCAAAAAATGCTTTGGGATGTCAACATGCCTATATACCCCATGTCGACATGGTGTCAGTTGAGTTCAAAATTTAAATTTCAAAAGAAGTGTCTATTCGGCATAACTCTTCACGAATGGACATGGTTGTTGTTCTTCTATAAATAGGGGTTAGTTTCAATGAATTTTACATCAGATTTTCTGGTTTTTCACTCCTCTTCTTCTTTCACTTTTCTTAATACATATTCTTATCATTACTCTGCCGAAATCAACATTGAATCGAACTCGATTACCTCTAGTTTGATTCTCTATCACTCTCTCTACAAGATTCTCGGTGCTATTCAGAGTTATAGACTTCTTTGCAATCTATTAAGCGAGAAAAGGTGTTATTGTAGCCTTGAAAATCGATCAAGAAAGAAAAGGTGTGATTGTAGCCTTGGTAAATCAATTGGGTAAACTTGTGGCCCGGAAATCAAGTATCTCTACCCAGAGGATCGAAATTCTGGAGGGTGTACCTCAAAGCCTTGAAACCAAGGGTGTAATTGTATAATTGCTTTTGAAAGTAAATCCGTACTTGTGTTGCGGGACTGGATGTAGGGTAACTCCGAACCAGTATAAAATCCGGTGTGTTCTTTCCTTTACTGCTTTTATTTTATTTCTGCATTTGTGTTTGTTTCTGTGATCATATCCGTGTCTGTATATTGCATACATCGGTGTCTAAATTAACATAAATAAAAAATATTTAATAATTCTTTATTAACACTATTCACCCCCCTCTAGTGTTAATCCTAGCCTTAAGATCTGTAATCCGCATTTCTCACAAGATTTGGTACTTGCCAGGCTTGTTGGCAGCGCCTTGCTTTGTGTTATATATATAGTTACATGTGTGCTCTCCTCTATTCTTAGAGGATCACACATTTTTCTCAAAAAATAAATAATGATCATGAAATAGTTTTCAAAATTTCTCTATGAAAATATTTAGTTCAAAGAAAAATCGAAAATGTTACCGGAATTCATTTTTTGAATTTTTGACTTTTCGTCAGCTAAAGTTATCGGAAGTTTGTAAACATTGTTAGTATAAATAGATACATAATTATATATTAGTTAGGATACATTATGGTTTATATACATACTAAAGTATATAAGGTTTAAATAAAAAATAATAATAATAAGATGCCTTAAGAGACATGAAATGACATTTTAGCAACTAAGTACATGCATGTTTAAACAAGTTGGCTAAGCAAAGGAAAGGGAGGGACAAACTTGTGGGCTGAGGTACATGAAGGTGATGTGGCAAGAGGAGGTAGAGGGTAAAGGACCATAGGCATTAAGGTAATTACTTTGTTTCTTACTTATAAATTCCCTTTCATTTCTTCATTTTTTCCTTCCTTTCCTTCTTTCACATCTTTCTCATATCTTAATCAAATGAAGGTTTTATCTTTTCAAAAACGTGTAAAATTCTAGTGATTACAACTATTATGTGTGCAACATTTTTAAATTTTAAGCTTAGCCATGTCAAAACCTTATTTCTTTGCAGAGCATTTTCGGACCCAGATTTTCAAATCCGAAAATAATTCATCTTCATTTGACCTTATCTCCTTCAAAACTGATCCAAATTGAGCGATTCTTCTTTTGAATTATAAAGAAAAGAATTTTGAAGAACTTTATCTTTGACAAATGTTCCAAATTCCATGATTAACTTATCCAAAAATCAGTTGGTAGATGACCCATTTTCTGGTTGATTTTTGTTAATTTGATGATGATCCGAAGTTCCTCAACCTTTCTAGGCCGACTCCATACTTCATGGACGAGCCAATTTTTAAGTTTTAAAGGTCAAAATAAATCTTTTCCAAAGTCAAAGCTAGGATCTAGGTTGATTTAAAGTTCTAGTGGAAGTTTGGAGTGGTTTGGTAGCTTTTGGGTGAGTATAGCTCATGGATTTATTTAAAGTTTCTAACTTTAAATTATGTTGTATATTTTGGTTGATAATTCATAGATATATTGGTTGATTATGATGTGTTTATATGGGCTTGGATGTATGTTGGTTATGACCTGGTTTAAGTATAAAACAATGTTATGGATGTGATGTGATTTTAACTTGAAGCTATGAGTTGAATTCTAGTAAGGAGAATGCTGGAACCTTGACTAGTTGGATGTTGTGATAACATGTATTTAAGTTTGTGATTCTGCTTAGGATGCACTAAGGTAAGGAAGTTAGTGTTTAAAATGGTTAGTCGCGACTTCGAAATCCTTTGGCAACTTACAATTTAGAAATATTTTATAATGTTTTAAATCGTATCTTTACTTTTAAAAATCTTATATTAAGATATAAAAGTGTTTAGTATGTGAATGCTAAGAAGTTTAATGTTAATTGTTGTATTAAACAAGTTTTGAAAATTACAGGTCGTATAGCGATAATCACTATAAATACTATTCATGAAGAACTCTTTTTGAATTTAAAATGTTTTCAAACATATTTTAAGTACTTAAAAACAAATATTGTTTATTTTTTCATTTACTTAATGATTATTTAATTAAGTAATTAAATATGGTAATTAGTACCTAATCAGTAATTAAGTTTTGGTAATTAAAACTTAATTATTTTTAAGTTAGTAAATTATAATGTGTTAATTAATAAAAGGTAAATTATTATTTAACTAATTAATTAAGAATTAATTGTTATTTGTTTACAACCAAATTGGCCACAAACACCCAAGAATAGATTTAAATAGTGAAATAAATGAAGAAACTAAATGACAACAGAGGAATATTTCAAATTAACAAAAAAACATAACAGAAAACAAGAATAACAAGATTTACAGTGGTACGACATTGATTGTGTGACGACCCGGAATTTTGAGCAATATCAATTTAATAATCTTTGATAATAATTAAATTGATTTGATCATTTTACATTATAAATCGACAAGTTAAAATTATTTCAAAGGCTGAAAATAATAATTTGTTAATATTTATTAATATTTTTCTTTGCAATATAAATAGGCAAGATCAATTCTTTTGAAAGTTTATAATAATTTGATCTGGAAATATTTATTTTGGTAAATAAAAAGTTTTAAAAGCTAATTTATATTCAAATTGTAATATATATGAATGTATATATTGTGATTTGAGATTTGTTTTAAAATTTAATATGGAAATTAACAAATTTAATGTCAGGATGTTTCTATTTGAAATGTGTATATATATTTGTATATAAAATTTAAATAGGAAAATTATTAATTTAAATTTAACAAGAGTTTTTCAAACTTTAATATATATATATATATATATATATAGTTTTGAAATTTGAAATGTTAATTTGATTTAATATTTTTGAAATGATATTTGAAGTTTAAATTTTTATAACAAAGTTAATTGCTTATTATTATAAACATATAGTTTAATTTGAGTTAGATAAGATTTAAATTTTAAATTTCATTTGCTTAATATCTTTTCATTTTAATTCTTACACAAGATAAATTCGTTTTAAAATTTTAAGAGTTGAATTAGAATAGATGTTTCAAAACATATAAACATTAAATTGAATAAAAATGTAAGTTACTTGAATTCACATAAATATTACATAAATACAAGTATATATAGCTTACATAAATTTTAATAAGAGAAATAACATTTAAAACATTAATTAAAGATTAAAATAACATTTAAAAGAAAACATTAATAAAACAATAAAAACACTTGTAATCATATATGTATAGGTGTAAGTAAATTATAATTTCATTGTGACAAATGTCATCCTCTTGTAAATATAATTTAAAATTAAACTTGTAAATATAAAACAAAAGTTTTTCTTCAGCTAATAAAGAAAATAATATTATCTTCATCTCAACCAAACTAAATGAAATCAGAAAGAAGAAATCTGAAGAAAAAAATGCTAATCTAAAACAAAGTTAAAAAAAAAGAAAAGAAAAGAGAATCTGTAGAAAACCTGTAACAAGAATGAGATGCTGGGAATTTCAATCAACAATGCAAGATCATCTTCAAATTTATCAAGCAACTCAGTAATCAACTGCAAGTAGATTGATTTCAACATGCAATTCAGGTTCATCAAGCAATAAAATCAACATGCAGTGAAATCAAAAGCCTGGAAAGCTATTCTGTCTTCTGAAAAATTCCAGGTGAGTAAATAAAATTTTAAAAACAGTTTTAAATCTTAAATTTCATCTTGTTCTTGTGTATGAAATCTTGTTGAATTGACTGGATTCTTGGATTTAAACTGTTGCATGATTGAGTATGAGGGATTGATGATATTGAGATGCCTGTAATCATAAATATGCTCTGTAACTATAACAGGTTTTCAAATAAATTCAATAACTTGGATTTGAATTCGAATTAGACTTTGAATTGTAAATAGATGTTGATTGTAATCAAGAAAACTATCATCTAAAAATAATTACAAGATTTTAAATTGAATAAATTGTTATAAATATTTGAATTTACAGTACATTTTCAATTTGCGTCTGAAATTTATGAATTCAATTTTAATTTTTGATTTCATAATTGTATTACAAATAGGAAATTTTGATTTTTAAGGCTTGTACCATGACTCTTAGATCAGTAATTTAAGAGAATTTTCGAATTCTTTGTTTTGGGGTTTTTGGTCAATTCACGGTGGTCAACGGCGAACGTGTTGCCGTGGTTGAACACGAAGGTGGAAGGGGTGTTAGAGATCGTAGGAAAATTGCTTAGGGATTTTATTATCGATCGCGTTGGCCTGTATTGATCATAGTAGGGTTTTATACCCTGTATTGTGTCGACGTGTTCATCATGATTTCGCGGCATCGTGAGGTTACTTGAGGCGATCGCATATAGTTCTGGAGTTGCGGGGGAGTGAGGTGGAGCTAGGGTAGTGGCGGTGTGGTTTCTAGTGAAGGGGATGGTCGGCGGTGGTCGAGTATAGTGGTGATGAAGTTTCGACTGTTGGGTTCAGGCAGTGGGGTTGGAATCGAAATTTCGATTTTGATCGAGGCTTGGTTTTCTGGGTTGTGAGAATGGATGCCGGGGTCTAGTGCGACGTAATGATGACCGGAGAAGGGTTCGTCGTTGGCGAGGTTGGTTGTGCACGTTGATGTGCATTGCTGCGTGCATAAGGGGGGTAATGGACTTGGAAGAAGAAGGTGGAAACTCGAAGCCTTCGTCGTGTTTTGTTGGGTGGGACACGAAGCAAGAAGAAAGGTGGAAAGCACGGGGTAGACTCGGGGTTGACGCGATATTTTCGTGTGAGTTACTCGGGTTTTTATCCTGGTATTTTGGAGTTTTTCTCGGAGCAGTGTTAGGTTATAATAGTTAAAGTTTTAAAGTTTTACAGCAAATGTTTTTAACAAAGTGAATTTGATTTTAGAATATTTATAAAATTTTAAACAAAGATAAAACGAGTTTGTAGCTATGAATCTAATTTGTTTCAAGATCAAGTTTTAAAATAAATTTTTATATTTTGAAAATATAAAAGTTTTTTTTTATAAATAAGTGGATTTCTAAAATAAGGCTTGTATTAAGTTTATTTAAATAACATGGGAAAGTTTTAAAGATTCAAAAGTTTAATTTAAAACATGTTTTAATTATAATTGATTTCTAATATAATTTATTTTAAATAAGGATCAATGATTTCAATTTAGTAGTCAATCATAATTAAGAATTATATTGAGTAATTAAGAGTTTGGTTATCAAACATGAAGATAATTAAGATAAAGTTATTGGTTGATATAAATGATATAATTAAGATAATGAATTTCTTAATTAAGAATCTTTATAATATAAGAAGTTAAGAATCATTTAATTTATTTTAAATGATTAAGTTAAATAATTAATTAAATAATTAATTTGTGATTAATTAAGATAATCACTTATGAGTTAATATAATATAATTACTTGGTAAAGTAATTAGGATACCAAATGATTAATTACAAGAGGTAATTAAGTAAGAGTTAATTACTTTATGAAAAGTAATTAAGTAATGTGATTAAGAGTTAATCACTTGAGTTATTAATTAAAGAATTAATTAATGAAATTAATTAAAGGTTTAAATTATTTAGTTAATGGTTAATTTATAAAAGGATTAAGAATAATAAATTAAGTGATTAATTACTTTTTAAGTAATTTATTAAAAAAAAAATTAATGAAGTAATCATTAATTAATGTAAATAAATAATTAATTGTTAATTAATAATTTAAGAATACTTAATTTATAATTAAGTTTTAATTACTAAATATAATTAAAGTAATTAAAAGTAATTATGATTAATTAAAAGTAATTAATCAAGTGTGATTAATTAAAAATAAATTAATCAACGTGATTAATTAAAAGTGATTAATCAGGTGTAATTAATTAAAGGATAATTAAGGAATAATTATCAGGATAATTAAAAAATAATTAATCAAGGTTGATTAATTTAGAAGGTAATTAAGAGGTAAGTACTTAGTATAATTTGGAAGTAATTAATCAGGAAGATTAATTAATATGGTAATTAAGTGATAATTACTTAAAGTAATTAAGTGATAATTAATCAAGGAAGATTAATTGAAATGGATAATTAAGTGATGTTAGTTTATTAATTAATTTGTAACTAATTAATGAATAAGAAGTTGGATTAAAGATAATCCAAGTGTTTAAGTAAGGATTAATATAATTTAAGGATTAATCAAATTAATTAAGTTTGGATCAAACTTGTTTATGAATGATGACTGATTGATTGATAAGTATCATTGGATGAGTTAATGATATTGGTTGTTGTTGGATGACATTGATTGATAGGTGATGATGTGAATATGCTATATCTGAATGTGATATATATATATGCTGCTTTGTGATATGTATAGATGCATGTGATAATAGATGCTTATCTATCTGTGTAATATGATACATTCATTTATGTTAAGTGATATTTTCTGAAATATCTATTGTTTAAATCCCTTAAGTATAACTTGGACATTAAAAAGGCGTTTGGATTCGATGAGACCGGGATCGGGTTTCCATATTTGGATATCCGAAAATCACATCGATTCCAATTAAACGTTAGGTCGTTAATCCAAGTGGAGCAAGTGAAGACTCGAGGTGTAAGGGCTATACGTCAGTATAACTCTGTGGGTGATTCCGTAATGAGTTTGACGGAATAGTGCTTATAGATTCGAGATGGAGATTCAGAGTGCAAGGGCTATGGTCGTTGACTCTGAGGGTGATTCCAAAATGAGTGCAACGAGATAGTGCCTTCGGTTTCGTTCGAACCCGGAACGAACTTGTATGGATTGAATGCTTTCAGAACATCGTCAGGTGGACGATGAGCGTTCTAAGATAATTGGTCCTATAAAGGTAATCGCAGCCTCAAGCCTCATCAACCGGGAATGGCTAAAACAGGGGAGCTGCAGCAAGGCTTCGTGGGTCGCTCCCACTGGAGAGCAGGATACATCCCTGTCTAGATGTCCCTTTTTATTTCGGCTTTGTGGGCAGTTGGTCTGTAGCCAACTGCGGGGTGGTCTTGTTCGGGACTGTTCAGTAAGGAATGGTCCCGACCTTGTGTTGCAGGGGAGTGGGAGTACTCCTCGGTACGGTGATCTAGGCCACGTACTGTGACGGACAGTACCCCAGTAGCCCTGCCATTGATGGAAACCCATTTTCCCTACGAGACCCTACGGTTTTGTTTGTATTACCCACTTTTGTGGCTAGTAGCTGGAATTTAATGAATGTAACAATTTCGGCTATTTCATATTTATTTGAAAACCCTAGACACTATTATAATATCACTGGATTTCCTAACAAATGTTTTGGTTAGCGTAAGGTAAAAACTTTTCCATGTTTATGTGTGGGAAGTCTTACGTGATACCTTTTGTTTTCAAAGGATTTTCTAAAGTTAAGCAATCTTAACCGTTTACTCACACCAGACCCCTGTCTGACCCAAGTGTTTATTTTCTGTTTTATTAAACTCTTGGGTACTCATATTATATATGAGTAGTCAAGTGATTCAGGTTATCCTTGACGAATTCTGGAGGAGCTTTGGAGCAGGAGGCTTCAGCGTATAAATATATAGTTAGAGTTTCCGCTGTTTGTTATTCTGTGTTGATGTTCTTATATTGTATATTAGACAGAAGTGATATAACTGTCTAAATTGAGATGTATAGTTGTGTACTCTGATGTATATGATACTATGTATATGTTCTATATTATATTTAAATCGTTCCGCTGTGAGATTCTGATGTGTTGTTTTCTCTTTCTTCACTTTCTTTTCTTCTTCTATCCCTTTCTTTCTTAATTAGTGATGCGATTTTCTGGTGATAGAAAGTCGGGTCGCTACAGATTGCCTTTGTCTACTTTGAATATTCTCTTTATTGCCCTTTAATAAACTTGATTATAATTAGGAACAACAACAAACAGCAAGAGGCAAGAGGATAATGGAAGAAACTAATTACATAATGGTGTTATCTAACCAGCCGCCAAAAGATCGTCAAAATGAACCCTATGCCTGTATTTATAGGCAAAGACGACATTCAATTTGATTGGATCTTCGGCAATAGGACCTTCGCACCCATATGGGCCCACCATAGAAAGGGCTAGGCCTAAATCATAATGGAGAGGGATTGGTAGTGATCCCTCCATATGTGGAATTTGGGCAGCGATCCTTATGGCAGCTTCCCCTATGCTCGAGTATGATGGTATCTCAAATATCAAGGTGTTTGGATGGATAAAGCTCTTGTTTTTTGCGTGATCTTTAGTTCGAATCACCATTCACATCATCACTGCCGATCCCTCCAATTAGCAGTGCGGAACCCTCTAATTCAATCATGCTCTACCGATCCATAGTGCTTAGGACACTATGTCGAATCCTCTGGCTTCACAGGCATATACCGATCCATCTTGCTTGGAATGTTATGCCAAATCCTAGTGCTTTAGGATATCGTGTTGAACCCTTTAGTGCCAGCGATATATACCGACCCCTTCATATATTGAATGCTATGCCGATCCATCCAACATCATCAAATCATGTTGAAGTAGGTACTACAACTTATACCGACCCCTCTACAGTTCCATCTAATTTGACTATCCAGCCAAGAAACCATGCCAACCCCTAGCCCTTCACCTAGCCATGCCGACCCCTCTGGCATTAACACATTATGTTGAATTGATTAGCACTGTACATGCCGATCCCTTGAATAACCACCAAGGCCGATCCTTATTATCTCACTTTGCCTCACCGATCCTTTTGCTACCTTATTTATGTCGACAAATGACTATATCAATCCCTATTCCATCCAAGCTAATCTCCATATTTTTAACATTTTACGTTGTCTGTCTATCAACTCTGTTCAATCCAGGCTTCGTATAACCGTCCGGACTCTATTTCTGGGTCCTGTAGCCATTGCCTCACGGACATCCTTCTTAGTAACAGTCAAATCTATCTTGCACGATCAGTCCAATATAGCCGGGTTAGGGTACCAGGTAACACTTGCCCTCCAAAGTACGTCTTGTGAGTAACTTGGCATTCTTTGAATTGGAAAAAGTCTGAGTGGCTGAAAAGGAAACCATCCAACTTCCTGATTGATGTCTATTTCTTCATTGACTTATAGGCCTACTTCTATCTGACCCAATCTCGAACTTGAAAGTTTCAGGTCTGACTACAATCTCTGTTGATTTCAAAAAAGCTAAAATTTAAACCATCACCGTGCTGATTCATATGCACGCTTCTGCGGTTGTCTCTCGGATGCGTACGAACGTTCGCAGATCACTTCCTAAATTTTATCATACTCTACGTTTGCATCGTGCCTTCATGATGACAGTCGTCATTTATCTTTCAATTGTTTATCATTTTTCCCATCTTTTATTCCATTCGTCCTTCTTCTTTTTTTTATCATTTTCCTCTCCTTTTTTTTATATGTGGAGGGATCAGCATCCCACTTGTCGATCACTTGCTATGGATACGTGAGTAGGGATCAGAATGTCTTAGTGCCGCCCCCTTTTCCTCGTTCTTTAACTGTGTCACCTTCTATAACCGGTCTGCACATACATATAAATACCTCCTTTCTCCTTTTCTTCCTTTCACTTAACCTTTATACTTTACTTACCTTCTCATAAATACACAGTCGAACCCAAATTATTGTCATCTTCCATTGTCGAATGAAAAAGAGAAAAACTCCTTAACTTTAAAACTAAATCCAAGCAAGAAACACCATCCTCAATCCAAATCACTTGTAGTTCATTCTCAATCCAAGGTTCCAATCTCTCGCCTGTAGTTTAATTCGATACATATAGGTACAACTCTTTTTTAATTGTATAATTGAGTCATGAATCCGAAGCTTGGAAGTGTTTGAGTGTCATTTTGGTATATTGCTTAGTGGGTTCTATTAAGTCACATGGGGGAGGAAGAGATGGTGAAGGAGTAGGAGAAGGAAGAAGGAGAAGAAAAAGGAAATGGAGAAGGGGATGGAAAAGGAAGGGTTCAGCAGAAGTTTTTTAAAGGGATGATGGGAAGTCTAACTTTAGGATTAGGTAGGAGGAGTTCGATGAGGGATCAGCGTAATATTGTGATGTTGTTTGGTAAGGGATCAGTGAGATGTAGTAAGAGAGAGGTCGGTGTAAGAGATGGTTTTGATGAGAGGGATCGGTAGGAACTAATTTTTTAGGAGGGATCGTTGCGAAGTCATTAGGCAAGGGTTCGTTGTTAGTAACTTAGGTGTAGGGATCGACATATAATGGTCTAAGTAAGGGATCGACATAGGCTGAATGGATCGGCAACGATATTAAAAAACGAACTTAGTCAAATTCATTTGAACACTGGACTTCATATTGCCTTGTTTGAACATATAAGATGAATATGGACAATGCGACTAGCATACTTGGACTATCGAACTTGATTTTAAACGAAGAAACTCCCAAACTTCCCAATATGGGCTAAATAAAAAGCTAGAAAATAAACTCAGATAATGAACACCATAATTCAATATGCCTATAACCAATCCTAAAGCTTTCATTGCCGATAAAATACCTTGTCGATTGAGACGGTCAACGATGACGGTCTCCCTGGACAGAACTCCAAGTCTTATCATTTTTTTATTTGCTTTCCTGGTTTCAGACCTTTTATGCTTGTTTCACATTGTACTACACTTTAGACACCTGACACATGGGGAACAGGTTGTTATTTCTATTCTTCATTATCTATTGAGTATAGCTGACATAAATACCAGACGCACGAAGAGTTCAATCAACATGTCTTCTGAATCAGTAGCGAGACACATCGATTCTGAAGCAAAATGAAGTTTTGCCATCATTTTCGAAAGACCTCTTTAAGTCGCCATACAGAACAACCAGAAGCATCTAATCCTAAGCTAATCTCTTTTCCAATATCCCAGTCTACCAATAAAAACCATTAATCTGGCTCCAGATGCCGTTGATGGTGCCATCGTTCTGGATAACCCTGTTGACTCACAAGCTTCTAGAATCGACGAAGCCACTCTTCATTGAGGATGTTTTAGTTCCAATGAGATAAGATAGACCTCATTTGCCCCCAGCCAGATATACGGCGTGTAACAAATTCATGTGCTGGGCTGGATGTATTCCACCTTTTAACTTCTTCTTCTGGGAGCTGTTGAGGTACCTTGGGATCGCCCTTACTAAGTTGCATCCTAACAGCTACACCTTTATTCATGGGACTTTCCTCTTATTCATGAATGTTTTGTTTCACCCGCCAACTCCCAAAGACATTAGATTTGTCTATAACTTTAAAAGATGATATGGAAGTCCTCCTTACATCTTCCTTGAACCTTCACTGAACTGTCAAGTCCTTACAGGCGCATGGAACAAACTTTCCTTATTTATGCATGAGTGGTTCTACGTCCGATGTCCTCCCAGTTTGGCAAGGAAACGTAAGTGTTACTTGGTTTCCCTTTTAAGTTCGATGAATTAAGTCATAACTTCTCCTCTGAATATACTAACATATGAAGTTCTTTAGGTGTTCGCCCACGTCCTAAAGAGACCAAGTTTTCTAGAGCCATGCCCACCATCCACGCCACTCCCGTCGAGGATCGAGATATTAAACTCCTCGTAACTGATGAGCTGCTATCTTTATTTGGGCCGTTGGAGGACGACCGTAGAATCGGACACCCCAAAAGCCAAGTAGTTTCGAAAATTAATACTAAACAAAGAGAAGAAACAAGCAACCCCATCATGCCCCCCGTCGAGGAGGCTTGGGAAGGTACCGAAGAGGGAGAGATCAAAGACTCCCAAGCTGATAAACCTGGAGATGACGATGTAGGCATCGAAAAACCCCCAATGGCTGGTTCGTCACAAGTAGGCAATCGTAGACACCACTGAAGAGAAAGAAGAAGTTGGTGTGCCGACTATGCAAAAGAAAGGCTGGATCAGATCCAGAATTTGTTATTACTCCCCTTGAAGAGGAGTCGTCTTCTCAAAGAATGGAAAGCTCATTGAAAGGATTCTCCAAATTTACAACTTTCTCAATATTAATATTTAGGGACTCAATTCCCCTACGAAAAGCCGCGAAGGCGTACAACCTTCCAATAAAGGGAAGAGCACATCGATGAGTAAAGCCACTATTACTAATTCGTTAGGTGAACACTAGGACACTCATAAACATTTGCACTCCATTGCACACTTGTTATTAATCATTCATACAACAACTTTTAATATGTTCTTATTTTCTTTTTACAGGTGCAATGTCTTAGTCTTGTGCTTTCGATCATCTCTAGGGTTCTTCTACTTACTACCGCTCAGGTTGAGACTCTAAATCCGCATGATGTAGGGAGAAGGATGATGGATGAGATATATATTATCATTCAAAGGAATCCTCTTCCTCATCTAAGAGGAAGTCTCAATCCTATGATTCTCGTCATGATAAATATCTAACCACCTTGCTCGTAGCGGAGGAAAATCCTTTGTATCGTGGCCCTCATTCTGCCACACCTCACGAGCAACATTCTGGCTTGTCTAGTTCAAGGCAGTCATGTGAGTGTCGTTCTGACAGGCATTCGCTTGCTACTTTTGATCCACTTCCGTCGATTGTTGCTCCCAATCCTACTACAGCAGAAAATTTAGCTGAACTTAAAGCTATTTTTCTGAAGATCTGCTTTGATGGTCTCAAATTCCTCCCCACCATACGTCTTATTCCTAGACATGCCAAAGAGAACTCACTGGCGTGCACGAACGATGTATTTTTCTAGCATGAATCATTCATCCATTTGGCCCTCAAATTGGAGGTTATCCATGGCAAATATATCATTAAGCATCAAGACGCTAAGTTGCTTGAATACAAGACCAAACTTGCAGAAGCCCAAAAAGTGCAAAGGATACGAGAGAGGCGGTAAGTGGCTTGGAGACGTCCCATAAGAAGGAACTTGATGCGACACTTCGATGCAGTGGCACGCTTCCCTAAAAAGGACTCCATACAAAAGGAGAAAGACACTATAGCTCACTGCATCGAAGAGCTTGAAGAATTGTTAAAGAAGGAGAGGGAGGAGAAAATTAAGGCGCAATAGGAGTCATAGAGATACTGCAAGGAAATTTTCGAGGCAAGGAGCTCAAGAACAATGCTCGATGAACAATTCGTCAATATTGAAGCTTTGAAGGAAGATGCCCGGGAAGAGGGCAGAAAAGAAGTGCTTGAGAAATCCAACTCCTGGGTGGAGGCTGCCATCAAGTTCAGAAGGAATGAGATTAATGACTTCTTCGATCCACTAATTGTCGAATATAAGCGATTCTCCACTGCGACTTAAACTTTCTTGGCGAGAGATATCTTGAATCACTCGTCGAAGCCTGGGAGCTCATCGTTACGAAAAAAAGGAAGAGTTGGGAGAAGTGGAATTCAATGAAGAGGAACTTACGAGACAAGTGCTTCGAGATAATGAGCCGTTTGATCTAGCCATCGCCAAACTTCAATTTTTGAGGCTCCTGCACCGACGAAAGAAGGAGGGGATATCATTGGGTCTGCTGGAACCGATCCTAAAGGTTCCTCTCCTATCCAAGTAGCCGGACCATCATCTTCTCACGATATGGAGCAAACCCTTGGCAATGATCTAGACAAGCCTGGCTTTGGACCACATATGCTATCCCCCATTCTCGAAGGAAGCATTCCATTGACTACAGAAATACAACCGGACGCTGGTACTGTACTAAACTGCTTCAAATTTGGGAAAGTTTCCATTCTCTATGCGCAACGTCTTTTAAATAATGCTTATGCTTCGACAAATTTTTGTATGTCTTTCAGGCCTTGATTAAACTCCTCGGAGCGGTGTCACCATGGAGCAGTAGGAAGAGACGGCCAAAGTCCCGGCCGCTATTGATATCCTGGGTCCCAATGCTCAAGTCATCAGCGTGCTCGATGAAGATAAGCCCAAAGATTCGTCCACTCCCGATGAATCATAAGATGTAATGATCATAGGTGCTTCAGAGAACACTAATAAAACTAGTTAAAGGAGCAAATCGAGGAGGAGAAGTCAAATCATAAAGTGAAAGGCAAGCCCGTCGAGGTGGAAACTGAAGATATTTATCTTGTACCATTGTGAATTATTCCACTAGGCGGGATGATTCTAGGCGAAATCCCTCCTTTTTCTTTAAGCATTCCAGCTAAAGTTAGCAAAGGGTCCTGGAAGAGAAGCTCAACCGACCCCACTCCTTAAAAATCAAAGAGGGAGAGAAAGTCAAAGAGTAGTCATTACTTCATGTCGTTGTACATAGTCTGAATAATTATTCTTTCCTTGGTCATAAAAGTTCGGGTATGAATCCCATTTTTTCTTCCCTTTTTTCTTGAAGCTACTTGTACTGGAATTTTGGGACATGTGAATAAAAGTTTTTTCTTTTGATTAATCGTCGTGTGAATCATTATTTTGGTAGTTGAATGATTACTTTCCATATCAATGTGCTTGTAATTCATTGATCGTAAATTCCATTAACTATTCATCGTCTCCATCTCAAGGCCCCTCAATGGTCGTTGCCTTAAGTTGTAAAAAATGCTAAATCGCAGCTGTAGTGAATTGTATTTAGTCTTCAGTAGTTTGTACTTCTCCGGTCAATTTCAGGTCGGAGTTGATAGGATAGTGAAAAGTTGAAATCCATTCATCTATCGGTTAGGGTTTACATGTCAGTCCGTGCTCTGGGGACTTAGAGTTATTATGCAAGCATTCGGTTCACGCTCGATTTATATATTCTCTGATCCACACTCCATGGACCTAATTTTTTTTTCATGGGCGATCGGTATGTACTCAGGATCGGTATCCGCTCAGTTTGTTTATATACTCCAACCCGCACTTTGGGACTTGGAGTTTTTTTCTAGGCAGTCGGTATCCGCTTGGATTTTTTACTCCAGTCCTCACTCTGGGGAGTTAGAGTTTTCTCATGGGAAGTCGGTATCTGCCTGAATTGTTTATATTCCTGTCCGCACTTTTGGGGATTTAGAGTTTTCTCATGGCAGTCCTTATTTTCCCGAATTGTTTATACTCTAGTCTGCACTCTGGTGACTTAGAGTTTTCTTATGGGCAATCGGTATCCGCCCGGATTGTTTATACTCTAGTCCGCTCTCTAGGGACGTAGAATTTTTTTCGTAGGCAGTCGGTATCTGCCCTGATTGTTTTTACTCCAGTCCAAACTCTGAGGACTTAGAGTTTTCTCGTGGGTAATCGGTATCCGCCCGAATTTTTTATAATCCAGTCCGCACTCTGGGGAGTTAGATTTCTCTTATAGGAAATTGGCATCCGCCCGGATTGTTTATACTCCAGTCCACACTCTGGGGACTTAGTGTTTTCTCATGGGTATTCGGTATCCACCCGAATTGTTCAAACTCTAGTCTGCACACCGGGGACTTAGAGTTTTCTCATGGGCAGCCGGTATCCGCCCGAATTGTTTATACTCCATCCCACACTCTGGGGACTTAGAGTTTTCTCATGGGTATTTGATATCTGCGCAAATTGTTTATACTCCAGTCCACACTCTAAGGACTTAGAGTTTTCTTATGGGCAGTCGGTATTCTTCCGAATTGTTTATACTCTAGTCCACACTTTGGGGACTTAGGGTTTTCTCTTAGGCAGTGGGTATCCGCTCGAATTGTTTATACTCCAGTCCGCACTCTGGGGACTTAGAGTTTTCTCGTAGGCGGTCGATATCCGCCCGATTTGGCATCAGGCCCACTGTCCGGGTAGGAATTTTTCAACATCTGGATTACTAGCCACATTTGTTCCCTATTGCGTGTCCCGTCCTCTGGATCATATATGGGAATTGTTTATCAAGCAACGTAATGAAGCTCATCTCGTTCGATCCCATCGAGGATTAATATGGTTATCGGTTTCAAACTCTAGGAGCCTATCTACGTATCATATATATCGATATCAATTAGCTTCATTATATAATAGTTTAAAATGCAATGACAATCATATAAGCAAGGGAAGTTCGAGTCTTTATTTATCAAATAAAAAAAGAAACTATTATGCCTTATTATACATTTGAAAAAATCAAATGCTAAAGAAAATATAGAAAGTAAATAGAACTGAAATGCAAAGGAAATGTTCTAAGTGAAAAAGCATTGTAAATGCTCGCTATTCCATGCTCTTGGAAGTGTAATGCCATTGACATTCGCTAGCATGAAAGTTCTTTCTTCAAGCCTCTATTCAATGACATACGATCCTTTCTATGTTGGATTCATGTGTGACGGGGCCAGAAAAACCCTTTTTAGGACGAGATCGCCAACTTCAAAGGTTCTCGATCGAACTTTAATGTTGTAATATCGAGCGACTTGATTTCGTTGTGCAGCTGCTTTCAAATCGGCTGCCTCGTGCTTCTCATCTATAAAGTCCAAGGATTCTAAGAGAAGATCTTTGTTACTTTTAGGGTCATAGTAGGTCACTCGATGAGAAGGGACTTCCAATTCCACTAGAATACGGCTTCGGAGCTGTAAGCAAGAGCAAATGGAGTATGACCAGTCGTGGACTTGTGAATGGTTCTGTAGGCCCAAAGCACCGTAGGAAATTCATCCACCCACTTTCCTTAAGCCTTTTCCAAATGCTTTTTCAAAATAGACTTGATAATTTTGTATACAACCTCAACTATCCATTTGCCTGAGGGTGAGCGACCATTGCATACCTCTTTTCAATGCGATATCTTCGAAAAAATTCTTTAAATTCAGCACTTTCGAACTGAGTCTCATTATCTGTTATGATGGTTCGTGGACGACCGAAGAGACATATGATGTTTCGACCCACGAAATTGACTTCTTTATTGGGTGTGATTATGGCTAATGGTTCCGTCTCGGCCCATTTAGTAAAGTAATCAACCGCGATAATAACGTACTTCGCACCGTCTTTAGAGATTGGCAAAGAGCCAATGATGTCAATACCCTACATGGCAAATGACTATGGACTGACCATTTACATGTCTCCGATGGCAGAGCTCTTAGGAATTTCATATATATATCTAGCATTTGTCACCTCGTCTCACATAATCTGTAGCATCTCGATGTACAGTTGGCCAATAATATCCATAACGGAGTATCTTATTTGCCAGAATTTGCCCACTAGTGTGATTGCCGCATTCAATCTTGTGAACTTCTTTCAGAGCATGCTTTGTCTCATCATGAGCAATACACCAGAGTAAGGGAAGAGAAAACCCTTTTCTATACATAGTTCCTTCTTGCATAACATACCGCAAAGCTTTATAAAGGACTTATCGCTTTTCGTTTCTCCTTTCAGGCAAGATTCCATTCAACAAGTAATCTTTAAATAGAGTCATCCATGATTCCCTCTTGTATTTCGCTTCTAGTACTTGATCAATTTCCATCATATTTGTACTTGGGGTATGTAATATCTTGACTGAGACCAAACCCATATGTTGTGCATCGCCGGTACTAGCGAACTTTGCCAATGAATCAGGCTCCCCGTTTTGCTCATGTGGGATATGTGAAATGTCATACTATTCAATATCTTTCAAAAATCCTGAACTCTAGTAAGGTATGGTGCAAGTCGTTGTCCCTTAGCCTGATAGTCTCCTCTGACTTGATACACCACGAATAGTTAGTCGTAAAAGATTTCAAGAGACTTCACTCCAAGCTCTCTAGCAAGTCTAAGTCTAGCAATCACGCTTCATACTCAGCCTCGTTGTTTATAACAGGATACTCAAGCTTTAAAGCTTAAAAAATTGACTGGTTCTCAAGGATTAGAAGCACAATCCCAACTCCAAAAGAGTGACCATTAGATGCTCAATTAGTGTACAACTTCCATCGCATGGTAGGATTCCACCACTATTTGAAGCTCGTCTTGCATAGTAAATTCTGCTACGAAGTCTGCCAACGCTTGACCCTGGATAGCCCTTTGAGGCAGATATGTGATATCGAACTACCTGAACTTAATATTCCATTTAGATAACCTTCCAGGTGTCTCAGGTTGCTGTAAGACCTGTTGTAACGGCTGGTCAGTGTAAATGTTGATCGGATGTGCTTGGAAGTATGAATGAAGTTTCCATGATGCGATTTGCAAGCAGTACACCAATTTCTCTATCTTTGGATAGTTCCTTTCTTCTCCTGTCAATTGCTTGCTGATATAACACATCGGCCTCTGAATCTGGTTCTCTTCGCGAATCAAAACGGCACTTATAGGATGTGTTGATACTGCCAAATAAATGTACAACTCCTCGTGATCTACCAGCTTTGTTAAGACTGGGGGCCTCTACAAATGATTAACTAGAGCTCGAAATGCAGCTTCACAATCCTTCATCCATTCAAAATTTCTCTTACCATTCCCGATTAAATCAAAGAAAGGAATGCATTTGTCAGTTGCCCTGGAGATAAATCGACTTAAAGCTGCAACCTTCACATTCAAACTTTGCACTTATCTAATAGTTCTACGTGCTTGGATATCTCGGATAACCTGAATCTTTTCTAGATTAACTTCAATTCCTCGAGCATTGACAATAAAGCCCAAGAACTTTCCTAATGCAACACTGAATGAGCATTTCAAAGGATTAATCTTCATGTTATAAAATCGAAGGATGTCAAACATCTCTGCCAACTCTCGAATGTGGTCATTTGATCATTGTGACTTAACGAGCATATCGTCCACATTGACTTATATTTTCCTCCCAATTTGATCTTTAAACATCCGGTTAACTAAGCCTTGATAGGCTGTTTCAACATTCTTCAACCTAAATGGCATCACCACGTAGTATAATCCAACATCCGCCATAAATTTGGTGTGTTCCTGATCGAGGACATGCATCGAGATTTGGTTATACCCCGAGTACGCTTCTATAAAGTATAAAAATTCATGCCATGCAGTTTAATCGACTAACTGATCAATCCTTAGAAGGGGAAAACTATCTTTAGGACATGCCTTGTTCAAGTATGAATAGTCGATGCATGTTCTCCACTTCTCATTTTCCTTTTTCACCGGCACGTGATTAGAGATCCATTCAAGATAGAGGGCGTCACGAATAAACCTATTGACTTTCAGTTATTCCACCTCCTCTTTAAGGGCGATGGATTTCTTCGGATCCATGCCTTGCCTTTTTTTTAACGATACATACTTCGCGTCAACATTTAATGTGTGGCTCGCAATGGTAGGTGGAGATCCTACATATGTCAGAATGAGTCCAAGCAAATACATTTAGATTCGCTCGGAGAAAACCAACAAGTTCTCTCATCATCGAGGGGCTGAGTTGCAATGCAATCTTTAAGACCCATGATGGGTCGTCATGGCTGACTGTTATATCAATCGTCAGCTCAACCGGCACCGCCTTGGTCTCCTTGTACTCCTCTTCATCATTGCTCGGATATGTATCTCTATAGAACTCACTATGGCGCCCAAGCCAAGGCTTAGGCGCTATTTATCAATCTTTATAACTTGGATGAGGATAGATTTTTCCATACCCTTTCCTTTCTCCTTACGTTGAGCTTCTCTGAATTCAACCACATAACAGGCACATCCAGTCGCCTGATTACCATGCACCATTCCTACTCTATTAATAGTCAGAAATTTCAAAGTTAAACACTATGGGGTAAGAGCTGCCTGAAATTCAACCAGGGTTAGTCGGCCCAGAGAAACATTGTACGGTGAGTCAACATCTAACACAATGAACAGTAGGATCCGCACTCTTCTACGTTCACTTTCCCCAATTCCACTGGCAACTCCACATAACCAACTGCCTCAGTCGCCACACCATAGAAACCATGTATGCGAGCTTTAGATGGTTTCAAAACCTTAGCCTCCATTCTCATTTGATCATAAGCCTTCTTGAAAATAATGTTTGCCGAACTTCCAATATCAATCAAAATTCTTCTCACCAGAGCAAGGTCAATCATAGCAGAAATGACCATCAAGTCAATTGTAGGAATATCTAATCTATCCACGTCCCTGCTCCTGAATACTATATCATCAGTCATTGTACGTTGTTACTTGGCTGGAGTTCCGTCCTCCTTATTTAAACAATGCTCAAAATTCACATGCCTCATCGCACTGGTGTAGCGCTCCATTTCCTACCAACTTCTATCCCCAGGAGCGGTCCTCCAACTATCATGTTTATCACTATTCTTCCTCCGGTCCGTGTACACTCCTTAGCCCCATGCGAAACTTGTCCTCGATTGGGGTCAGACTTCCCCTGTCTGCCATCTTATGGAGCTTTCACAAACTGCTGCAGCTTCTTTTCCTAATCAACTTCTCGATAGCATCCTTGAGATGTCTGCACTCGTTCGTATTATGCCCGTAACACTAACGAAATCGGCAATGTTTTCCAATCTGTTTCTGTGTCTTTGTTACTCTTTTGAATGCGGCTTCTTGCATTGAGAATTATTACAGGTAGATAAGTAGATATTTTCCAAGGATGTGTTTAAAGGCATGCAGTTGTCATACATAGGAATCCTAGGCATTGATCTTCCAAGCTCCTTCTTTCGGTCTCGATTCGCTTCACCATTTCTCTTCTATTAATTCGGCTTGTTCAGAACATTAACCTGAACCTTCCTAGCATTCTCATCGGACTGCTTTATTGTAATGTTGCTTTGTACCGTTTCTCCTCTCGATCCCACAACATTTCTTTTTCTAGAGGACCTGGCTTCCTCTTTCCTCATAAACAGAGCCACCTTTGAATAGAAGCATTCCAACGTGGCCGACGACTTTCTAGCTAGCCAATCACCAAACTCGAATTCCAAATCAACCCCTCTTGTCACAGCCATTAGTATAACATGGTTATTTGGGTTACTGACTTCTATAGCAGCGATATGAAATCTTTCCAAGTAGTCTTTCAGCAATTACCCTGGATCTTGGATTACGCTGGATAGTGACATCATGTCTTTAGGATGGGTGGCGTGAATCCGAAACTGCTCCACAAACTTTATTGCCAGTTCATCAAACCTTGAAATCGATTGTGGGGGTAATCTTATAAACCACATCGTACGTCCCAATGCCAGAGAGAGTTATAGGAAAGCATCTATATTTGGTTGCATCATTGGCTCTCATTGAGTCCATCAACCATTCATACCTCATGATGTGCTGCCTGGGATTGGTTTTTCTCTCATAGCTGTGCATCGTAGGTATATTGAACCTCCTCAGGTACTCTGCATGTAAAATGTTGTCAGCAAATGGACTATGGGTCTTGAAATTCCCCAATCATCATTCTTCAAACCCCGGTTCTCCCTCACCAGCTGTCTGACTATTGTCGATAAGTCCGGTGTTTAGATGGGTGGTGCCAAGTGGTGGTTGCGCTCTCCTTGGTCTATCGTCCTCTTGATGTGCGCCATGAGCATTCATCTCATCATTATTCCGGAGGGGTAGTTGTTCAGCGTTCAAATGGACTCCTGTGTCCAAGCCTTCGGAAATGGCTCCGGACCGATTCCCCAAATGCAACTGGGTGACCCCTCCTTTGGAGGAAGGATCAGCACCGAACCCTAAGGAGGGATCGGTACCGATCCATCATGGCAGAGGATGTTGGTCTACCAAGCGATGGTCCGATGTCCCATCTTTCTCTCTTTCTACCCTGTGACATCTACGCCTATGATGCTCATCTTCTGATGAGGTTGAACTCTCCGACGCCAAGTAAGAAGTAAGATCCCTTCTGGCGCTATAACACTAGTATTGGGCAATTTGGTTCATTAGGTGCGCATTAGTCTAGATTTGCTCGACTCTCCATTAACTCCCTCATCAAGTTGTTGAATTCAGCTCTAGTTATAGAATCAGCAGGGTTCTAGACTTCAGCAGGTTTCACATTCAAATTTGTAGGCTGGTTGCTTAGAGCTCCTTATTGAATATCAATAGTCTTATTTACATCAACATTCTAGGAAGTCGATCTGGTAAGCCTCAAACATTGTAGACTTCTTTGCTTAGGTTCCAATAAACATAAAAAGGACCTGCAAGCTTTTTAAGATTAATTCGGATCTCCTTCGGGGGATTTTCTCAATCTAGTAGCAGCAAAGGGTATCCTAACGGGTTGAGAATCAGTTTCTCAGTGAAAGCACCAAAATGTTTGCAACCAAATTGGTCGTAAACACCCAAAGATAGATTTAAGTAGTGAAAGAAATAAGGAAACTAAATGAAAACAGAGGAATATATCAAATTAACAAAAAAACATAGCATAAAAGAAGAACAACAAGATTTATAGTGGTTCGGTGTTGATTGCCTACGAACACTTTGAATATTCACTTTATCGCCCTTCAATAAACTTAATTACAATTAGGAACAACAAGAAAAAACAAGAGACAAGAGGATAATGGAAAAAATGATTACAGTAATGGTGTTATCTAACCAGTCGCCAAAAGATCCTCAGAATGACCCCTTAGGCCTATATTTATAGGTGAGGCGACCTCCAATCTGACTGGAACTTTGACAACAGGACCTTCGCACCCATATGGGCCCATCGTATGGAGGGCTAGGGCCAAATCACAATGGAGAGAGATCGGTCCCGATCCCTCTATATTTGGAATTTGAGGCAGCGATCCTTATGGCAGCTTCTCCATGCTCGAGTATGATGGTATGTCAAATATCAAGGTGTTTGGATGTGTGGAGCTCTTATTTTTGCTTGATCTTTAGTTCAGATCCCCATTTACATCATCATCGCCGATCCATCCAACTAGCAGCACTGAACCCTCTGATTCAATCATGCTTTACTGAACCATAATGCTTAGGTAGCTATATTGAACTCTCTGGCTTCATAGACATTACTGATCCTTCTTGCTTGGAATGTTATGCCGGACCCTAGTGCTTTAGGATTTCATGCCGAACCCTTTAGTGCCAGCGATATATACCGACCCCTTCATATATTGAATGCTATGCCGATCCATCCAGCGTCATCAAATCATGTTGAACTAGGTACTAAAACTTATACCGATCCCTCAACATTTCCATCCAATTTGACCATCCAACCAAGTAACCATGCCAACTCCTAGCCAATCACCTAGCTATGTCAACCCCTCTGGCGTTAACACATTATGTTGAATTAATTACCATTATACATGTCGATCCCTTAAATAACCACCAAGGCCGATCCTTATTATCTCACTTTGCCTCATCAATCCCTTTACTACCTCATCTATGTTGACAAATGACTACATCGATCCCTATTCCATCCAAGCTAATCTCCATATTTTTGACATCATACGTTGTTTGTTTATCAACTCTATTCAATCCGAGCTTCGTATAACTATCCGAACTTTATTACTGGGTCCTGTAGCCATTGCCTCACGGTCATCCTTCTTGTCAACAGTCGAATCTGTCTTGTGCGATCAGTCAATATAGTCGAGTCAGGGTACCGGGTAACGCTATTCAATTAATATTAACTAAATTATTTATTTAAGAAAGGGTTTAGTTATCAATTTATTTCTAATCAAGCTAGATTTAAATAAAGATTATTAAAAATTAATTATGATTTAATTATTTTAAATAAAGGTTTAATTTATTATTAAGTTTCAATTAAAGATTATTTAATTAATTAATTGAGATTGATTAATATTTAATTATTATTTAAAAGTTTAAATTATTATTAAATAATTAATACATAATTAATTAATAATTAATTATGGTTTACTTGTTTATTTAAAGGTTAACGGTTATTTAATTATTTATCTAAAAGATAATTATTATTTAATTATTTATTCAATCGTTAATTACTATTTAATATTTAACTAAAGGTCTAATTATGATTTAATCAAGAGTTTAAATATTATTTAATTATTAGATAAATAAAGTTTGAAAGTTTAAACCATTTTAGGTTTGAAGATCAGTATTGTTCTAAATTAACTTTCTTTTAAAGGAAGATTTGAAATCCAAGGGATTTTTACGTCGACTGTCCTAAAGTAAACCAAACTGAAGATGAAACCCATAATAACTATTTAGTAGAACAAATCACTATTTCACTAATTAAAGTATATTTGACATCTGATTGGTAGAATAAATCACCGTTCTAACATTGTTCACCAAGTATATTATGTTGACAACTATTAGGCAGAATAAAAACCTGTTCTACCATTATATTAACTTAGACATGTATTTAGTAGAATAAATCTCCGTCTGCTATTTTAGTAAGATGAATATTTGCTTATGTGATTGATTACTATTGGTTGATTCCTTAATACATATCCGCTTGTTATGTAAATACCCATGTTGTAACTTGAAAATGAAACTCAGTTAAATAAGAACCATCGTGGTCACCAACCTTCTTTTTGATTTTTAAGGTAAATCATTCTTTTAATAATGATTTAAAGTTAATTAATAATTTTAGTAATATATTTTAAATAATCATTTTTTTTTATCAAAAAGACTTATTTAAATGAGTTTGTTAAAGAGTCTTTTTTAAATACGGAATATTTATACGAAAGTTTGATAAATAGTTTGGATATTTATAAAGTAAGTTTTATAAATAATTTTAGAGATTTATAAAGAGATATATAAATTGTTTTGATTTTTTATAAAAGAGCTTTGTAAATGGATTTGGAATTTAAGTAATGAAGATTCATAAGTAAAAGTGATTTATGAAGAGGATTTATAAAAGGAAATTTATAAAAGGATATGAGATTGGATTTCCTTTAACCAACCTTCTTAATTCTGATGGTATGGACATTAGTTCCACACTTAACACCGAAGGAATATTGTTTAAGGTTATCTTTATCTATAATTTAAAAAACATTTTGTTTTGACCTTTTGATATGATTTGGAAATGAGAAATCTTTCACAAATGCTTTATGAACATACTTATGTCAGTGAGATAAGTATATGAATGTTTTTGACAAACACTTTTGAAAAGTGTTTTAATAAATGAAAGATTTAGTTCGAGGCTTAGTCATTGCTATGGATAATTAAATCTGTAAAATGTTTTCTGTTTGTTTCTTTGATAGTTAAATAACCAACTATCAATCCTGAACCAAAATATAACTCTAGAAATATCTAGGAGAAACATGCGAGTTATATGGCATAGTCATTTTCGATGATGCTATACCATGCGTATAAATCTCGTTTTGTTCTCCTAGGACAAATGATAGGGAGATCCGTCTACTTAAATAGTTAGGGGTGGCCCCCGCTCTTATGTATTGTTTGATTATTTCTAAAAGAACCAGGGTTGATTACAGGAACTATCGAACGTTGTTTTGAAGAGACCGGAATTAGATAAGTATAAATTATCCGAAAACCACTTCGATCCAACATAAGTGTTTTGAACTGAAGACATCTTAAAGATAATTGAAGATGATGCTTTTGAATTGCAATGGATACCTGCTATTAATCCTGAGGGTGATTCAAAAATGAATGTAATAGGGGTAGTGCCTTTGGTTTCATTCTGACCCAGAACGAACTTTTATGTATGAATTCTAACATTGCATTTCTATATGGAGGGCAGTGTTAGAATTCCAAGATGGTTTGCCATATAAATGGTAATCCTAGCCTCCAGCCTCACAACTGTTAAATGAATAAAGTAAGGACGTGCCGTAGGACTATGTGGATCGCTCCCATTAGGGTATGATCACTCCAAGGTCTAGTGTCGATTTCTCTATGTATGCTTCGGGGCCCATTATGGCTGTTCAATTGAACCAAGGGGTAATCATATTTGGTTCTATCTAGTAAGGGGTAGGGTGGTCCTGAGTAGCAAAGGTGCAACATGTTGTAGCCTTCCATACATTTTATCTAAAGGTGTATGGATTCGGCTGGTAGACCCTTACCTTTTCATAGTTGGAATCCATTCTCTAGTACAAGCCTTAAGACTTGATTGTATACCTTTATGCTGGAATTTAGTAATGTAACAATTTCGGCTATGATTAGTATGTATTTATATCCTAAACACTATAATAATATCATTAAATAGTCTATTTTGGTAATCGTAAGGTAAAACTTATCTGTGTTTATGTGCAGCGTATTCCTATGAGATACCTTTGATTTTAAAGGGTTTTACTACTTAAATAAATTCCTTGTGATTTGAATTTCTCACACTAGTTTTACCAGATTGATCCAAGCGTTATTTTTCTCATAATGCTCAGGTCAGCTCAAGCTTAATTTCCAAATTTAGCTGGATCCTTTAGAGCATTCTAGAGATGAGTTTGACTCTCCAAGACATACTTATGTATATTATATTCTTCGGCTGTTAATTGTCGTTGATGCTTGTTTATTGTATATTTTTTTGAATTGTAAGGACATGTTAACTATCCAGGCCGACAATAGGTTAATGTACTCTAGTGTTGTGTATAAAAAGATGATTTTCTTTTGCAAAGACTCGTTCATAATATATATATATATATATATATATATATATATTTATCGTCACATTTTGTGAGAATCTATTTTGTCTTTTCTTTCTTTATCCAAATGACCTATCTTTCCAACTCTTAAATTATCAGCACATGAATAATGAGGATGTATTAAGTGTCGTCTTTAGGTGTAAAAAAGGCAGATCGTTACAACGTGATATCGGTGCTTAGTTGAGCAAACACCTAGGCTTTAGTGGGGTAAACACATTTGAAATAGTGTAAGTGAGAGCCTAGGGTGAGTTTGAGTGTATGTGTTGAGTGCGTAATTGTTACTGCTTTGAAAATGTTCTATATTGTGTTGGTTTATTGGTTGAGTGGTTTATGAATTCTGGTCGAGAAATGGGGCACCGGGGTATTGATAGGGGTTTCTAAACACTTAAACTAGGCAAATTGATATAGCATTGATTTAAATTGGCAAATGAAATAATTTTACCTAGGAATATATTTTCTTATATAAAGAAATAATTTTCAAAAATAAAATATAGTTATAAATGATTTGAGTTTTGTTAGGAGATGATAATATTTTATTATTAACATTTAGGGTTCGATTAGTCATGCTCGCCCAATCTTGAGCATTAGCTATGGTTTGTAGAATCATCTACAATCTTTCTTTTAAAAAAAATCATAGGTTAGGTAGATAGAATTTGTGGGAATATTTAAACGAACACCTTATGAATTCACAGTTTAACTATAAGGCGTTCACTGATAATGTTGGATTAAAATTTGATTTAATATAAAGCATTTATTAAAAATAAAGGAAACATATTTTTAAAATGAATATATGAGGAAAGATTTTGTATACAGTGAATTATAAATCAGAATCATAAAATATATTTTTAAAATAAGATGGATTTTCAAAGGATTTAAATCCCGGTAGCTTTGATAAAGTTTCTAAACGATTGTTGGAAAAGTAGTAATAAATATACCTAAAAATACTATAATGTATAAATATTTTGAAAGGAAATTTAAGAGTAAGATTTTCCTTTGGAAAATTCGACGAATGAATCTCGATCTTTTTTGTAACGATCAGAATAATCTTCTAAGTAACAATCAGATGTTCGCTTAGGCGGATGTGATGAGGCACTTAGTAAATTATTCTCTTTATCATTGTACAATCAAAATGAGTTCGAATCTGAATGAATACAAAGAAAGTAGATGATAAGTATATTTTGTTAAAAACTATATAGTTGGATATATATATATATATAATATAGTTTCAAAAAGGGATTTGAAAATAGGAAGTATTTTTATAATTAACTAGTTCGAATGACTCGAAAGTGACTAAAATTGGGCAGGAAATATATCCAGATGGTAAACACTTTTCTTGAGTATTACCCTTCCTGGTAAAGAGGATATATGATACTATTAGGTAGTACCCAGTTCCTTGACATCATTTTGGAGTTACTAAGGCTATATGTTTTTTTTATTGGTTAAAAATATAGTATCATATCAAAACGATTTTTGAAATAAAACCCGAGTTTTGGCTCCTATGTTTTCAAATAATAAGGTATTTTGATTGGTTAACAAATGAAGTTTTAAAACTAATTTAACTCAATAAAGAGGATTGATAAACTTTTTTTTTATTAAAACATATGACTGGTCCGGTTAATAAACACCTTTACCTTAAAGTGTCTAAGAAAAAGTAGACTCTAGGACGGAGTTGGGATACCAGCATCCTACTCCTTTTAGCTACTTGTCAGACGAACTGGTAAAGAGGTTGGATTGGTTGGTTCACTTTTGAGACCCAAATTTTTTTGAGCCTACAATCTGAATAGTTAAAAGTGATTCGAATTAAAATCAAATATTTTTTATATACCCATAGGATGTAGGAGAGTATTATACAAGCTAATAAAAACAAAAATGATTTTATGAAAATGTTTCATAAATAAGTTGCATCATTTAAAAATGTTTGAACGTAAGTTGGAATTTTTGTGAAATGTTTTCATAAATATTTTGGGGTGGGTAGAAAGTAGTTGGGTATTAAGAACCAATAATATAAGCATGTAAGTTATACGTAGATCCTTCCTCTTTTCATATAATTCTCAATCCAAGATCTGAGTATATGACTTGAAGTGTCTCACACCATTTCGAATAGGATTTATCACTCGATTTTTTATGGCGTACACTTGATGAGGGTTCTTGATACTAAACAAAAAATTTCAATCATAGTATATGGCTTTGTGAGAAGAACAAAGGTTTCTACTTGATAAGCCTGATCGGAGTCCACATTAGGGAATCGATTGAGTGATACCAGATCGAAAGTAAAGCTGCGTATTCCAGTGAGCGATTGAATCAGATTTTGCATAGGGATGATCTATGTACATCATACGGGCTGATGGATAGTGTTAAGTCTGTCGGGGTTAGGTTTGAGGTAAAATTTCGGGGTCGAAATTCTTTTAAGAAGGGAGAGTGTAACGACTTGGAATTTCACCACTTCAATTGGTGAATATATAATTAATTTAAATATTCAAATAATAGGTCTTATAATTAATATAAATTTTTTAAGTGATAAATAATGATGGTGAAATAGTTTTGAAAATTTGTCTACAAAAATATTTAGTTCAAATAAAAATCGAAAATGTGACCGGAATTCGTTTTTTGATTTTTCGACTTTTCATTGGCTAAATTTTTCGAAAGTGTGTAAACCTTGTTTGTATAAATTTATACATATAATTACATATTATTTAGGATATATTATGATTTATATGCATACTTAAGTATATAAGGTTTTAAAATAATAATAATAATAAAATATGCCTTAGGAGACATGAAATGACATTTTGGCAACTAAGTATATGCATTTTTAAATATGTTTCTAAGCAAAGGGAAGGGGGAACAAGTTTTTGGGCCGAGCTACATGAAGATGAGGTGGCATGGTGATGTGGCAAGAGAAGGTGGAGGTTAAATACCCCATTCATTTCTTCATTTTTTCCTTCACTTCCTTCTACCATATCTTTCTCATATCTTAACTAAATGGAGTTTTTATTTTTTAAACCATATAAAATATCAATGGCTACAACTTTCATAAACACTTCTTCAAATTTTATGCATAACCAAGTCCAAATCTCATTTCTTTGCAGAGTATTTTCGGACCTAGATTTTCAAATCCGAAAATAACACATCTTCTTTTGATCATATCTCCTTCAAAACTAATACAAATCGAGTGATTATTTTTTTGAAATTGTATAAAAAAGAATTTCCAAGAACTTCACTTGGAATTTTTTTCTAAATTACATGAGTAACTTATTTAAAAATCAATTGGAAGATGACCCATTTTAGGGTTTATTTTTGTGAATTCGATGATGACCCAAAGTCTCTCCGCCTTTCTAGGCCGAGCTACATACTTCATGGCTAAGCCCATTTGCAAGTTTCAAAGGCCAAAATCAAGATTTTGCAAAGTCAAAGATAGAATCTTGATTGATATAAAGTTCTAGTGGAAGTTTGGAGTGGTTTGGTAGCTTTTGGGTGAGTATAGCTCACAAATTTATTTAAAGTTTCTAACTTTAAATTATAATGTATATTTTGGCTGATAAATCATAGCTTTACTGGTTGATTGTGATGTTTGATTTCTTATGTTTATATGTGTTTGGATGTATTTGGTTATGACTTGGTTTAGGTATGTAACTATGTTATGGATGTGATCTAATTTTAACTTGAAGCTATGAGTTAAATGTTTGTAAGATGAAAGTAGAATCTTGACTTGTTGGATATTGTGATAACATGTATTTAAGTTTTTGATCTTGCTTAGGATGCGCTAAGCTAAGGAAGCCAATGTTTAAAGTTGATAGTCATGACTTTGAAATCCTTCAGCAACTTACTTTTTAGAAATGTTTTATAAATTTTTAAATCTTATCTTTACTTTTCAAAATCTTATATTAAGATATAAACATATTTAACATGTGAAAGCTGAGAAGTTTAAAGTCAATTGTTATATTAAACAAGTTTTGAAAATTACCGATCATATAGCAATAGTCGCTACAACTGCAGTTCGTGAAAGACGAGCTCTTTATGAATCTAAAATGTTTTAACTCAAGTATTTTTTTGAAAAGTGTTTTCAAACATATTTTAAGTATTTAAAGATAAATATTATTTACTTATTCATTTATATAATAATTATTTAATAAAGTAATTAAATAAGGTAATTAGTACTTAATCAATAATTAAATTAAGGTAATTAGCACTTAAATATTTTTAAATAAGTAAATTATAATGTGTTAATTAATAAAAGGTAAATTATTATTTAATTAATTAAGAATTAATTGCTGTTCAATTAATATTAATTAAATTATTTATTTAAGAAAAGGTTTAATAATTAATTTATTTCTAATCAAGTTAATTTAAGTAGAGATTTAATTGAAACTTAATTATGATTTAGTAATTTCAAATAAAGGATTAATTTGTTATAAAGTTTTAATTAAATATATATTAATTAATTAATTAAGAATAACTAATATTCAATTAATATTTAATTATTATGTAAAATTTTAAATTATTATTTGATAATTAATTAAAGATTAATTATCGTTTAATTATTTGTTTAAAGGTTAACTATCATTTAATTATTTATTTAATAGATAATGATTATTTATTTAATAGTTAATTATTGTTTAATTTTTAGTTAAAGGTTTAATTATGTTTTAATAAAGAGTTTAAATATTATTTAATTATTAAATAAATATAGTTTGAAAGTTTAAACCACTTTAAGTCTGAATTTCGGTTTTGTTCTAAAGTAAGTTTCTTTTAAAAAAAGATTTTACATCTAAGGCATTTCTTTGTGGACTATCCTTAAGTAAACTCAAATGAATATAAAACCCAATTACATCTGTTTAGCAGAATAAATCACTGTTTTGCTAATTAATCTGTATTTGATTGGTTGAATAAATTAACGTTCTACCATAGTTCACTAAGTAGATTATGTTGACATCTATTAGGCAGAATAAAAACTTATTCTGCCATTATATTAACTTAGACATGTGTTCAACAGAACAAATCACCATCTGTTATTTTAGTAACTTAGCCGTTTACATATATGATTGATCGTTATTGGCTGATTCCCTCATACATATCTGCTTGTTATATAAATACCCATTTTAAAATTTAAAAAGTAAGCTCAGTAAAATAAGAACCATTGTGGTACTAAGTTCCTTTTTGATTTTTAAGGTCAATCATTCTTCTAGTAATGGTTTTAAGTTAAGTAATGATTTTAGTAAAGGTGTTTTAAATATTTTTTTTCTTGATCAAAAGGACTTATTTAAATGAAAAAGGAGTTTTGTTTTAAATAAGGAACATTTATAAGAAAATTTTATAAACAATTTTGGATATTTATAAAGAGATATATAAATTGTTTTGATTTTTCTATAAAAGAGTTTTGTATATGGGTTTGGAATCTAAGTAAAGAAGATTCATAAATAAAAGAGAATTATGAAGAGGACTTATAAATGGTAATTTATAAAAGGATTTGAGATTAGATTTTCTTTAATCGACCTTCTTAATTCTGGTGATATAGACATTCATTCTACACTTAACACCGAAGAAATATTTTTTAAGGCAATCTTTATCTATAATTTAAATAACGTTTTGTTTTGATTCTTTGATATGATTTGAAAATGAGAAATCTGTCACAAATGCTTTGTGAATATACTTATGTCAGTGAGATAAGTACATGAATGTTGATAAACACTTTTGAAAAGAGTTTTAATAAACGAAAGATTTAGATTGAGGCTTAGTTGTAACGACCCGCTATTTTGGACCATTAAAATCGACAATAAAACCATACATGTCCGACTTGAATAATTCAAAATACCGAATTGTTAATTAAAATTTGGCAAAACTCAGCATATACAGTAAATAAATCAACCATAGAATCACAGACACAGAGTAATATAAAATAATGCAGCGGAATAGATAAATAGTAGTTCATGAAGCTACTATATAAATACCAGAGTTAGAAATAAAAATACAATAGAATATCTCAAATAGAGTGAAGTCTCCAGTACGAACATATGACCTCTCCGAACGAATCAACTGAAAGAGCTGAAAGCTGAATCAATAGTTGGATCCTCAAACGAAGATCCAAACTCCAAAGACGAGTCTCAAATGCTATATCGCTTAGTCTAACCCGAGCGTAAAGCAAAAACTCAAAACGCTCGAGTCAGGATTAACATTCTTATATCAATAAATCCAACTCAAGTGAAATATCAACTGAAATACAAATAACTTAAGGATGTTTGGGATAACCATCCTCTAAGGGTCCATGGGACTATCTACAAGGTAGAAATATACACTATAACACCGTGGCCATTCAATTTTATTTATACTTCAAAATCAAAACATCATTTCCCTTTCAAATATATCTATTTTCCAAGATAGTATATATATATTAAATAATTTATAAAGTAAAGTATTTGATATTTCCTCAACTACACAAATTGATTCTAATCAACTCAAGTTCCAAATTCCCATTTATTCAAAGCTTAATTCATTAATTCAATTCAACTCACAATAACCATTTAAACTTTCGTTATATTCAAAGCTTTAATATTCAATATTTTAAAGTTAAATCTAACAGTTTCATATAGATCTTGATTTAGCTTCATCATTATTATTTGGTCAGGAAATATCCACTTAACAAGTTCAATATCATTTAAATAGCCTTAGATTTCATTTTACAGAATATTTCCTTAAATTTATTTAAACTTAAAATATCCATTTAATCCCTTTTACCAAAACCAAGTTATAAAATCATATCTTAAATCCTGAATTCAATAGTTTCAAATCGATTTAATTGAATACAATTCTTAATTAAATACCATTTCCAATTAATTCAACTTTATCTTCTCAACTCTAGCTTATTCAAAATTTTACCAAATCTAATTTGAAATATAAATTTAAACGAATCCTTAAACATATTATATGTATTAAATCAATCTCAATTAGATTAAATATTATTATTAGGTCTATACATAAAATTTTCATTTTTATACATATAATATTCTAAGAATCTGTCTTTATTAAAACTATATTTTTCTTTCCCAAACCATAGAAATTATTTTCAAACATTTATATATATATATATATGGACCAACGATGTCTATATATAATTTCCTACGTTATGGTCAAGGGATACAGATATTTATCATTTCAATCCAAAATTTAAATATACGGGTAGATATCACTTCGACCCGCAATCCCAAATTCAATTTAATTGAAAATCGCTTGGGTTTATCATTTCAACCCATAACGAAATTCTCATATCCAAAAGTCCGTTCGGGTATGTATCATTTCAACCCATAGTGAATTCTAAACTACAGGGAACTTGCATAGTGATAACAGATAATACAATAAAATAACAGGCATATATCATCAATAAAAATATAATATAAACAACAGGATAAGGTGTCATATCCCACAGGTGAACAGCTACAGAAAATAGCATATATATATATAACAATTTAAATGACTATAGCATCGTATTTCAATTGTCGTTTCAATTGAAATCAAATTTAATAAAATACAAGAACGTTAATCGTGAGTGATTGCTCACCTTTCGAGGCTAAAGAAGAACGATAATGAGGTCAGTTATGGATCCCAATACGAACTTTGAAGCAAAGAAAAATTGGCACGAATTTGATGACAAAGCTGATAGATAGAAATCGATGAAAAAATCAATCGTTTTGATATAAACAGAGAATATATTATATGTGTTATTTAAATTTCCTTAAAATCTGAATAAATATAATTTAAGACGGCTATTCAAACCCCTTATCTGGGTGGACATTGGCAATGGCTCCAATTGCCTTTTCTGGTTCGACTCCTGGCATAGTCTTTCCCCTCTAAACCGTTCCTTCCCATCTCTCTTTTCCCACTCTAACCTCCCCCTCCTGACGATGGCTGACGCTGTCACCCTGGGCTTTCCTTGCTTATGCCCTCCAACCCTCTTTACCACTAATACCTTCCTGGAACTCCTCTCCGTCCTTCGTCTGCTGCAATCTGTATCTCTAGACCCTCTAGTGAGAGACAGTCATACTTGGTCTCTTTCTCCCCCAAAAGGCTTCTCCGTATCACAATATTCCTCCTTCCTTAACCACCCCGGCCGACCGTTCCCTTTCGCTCGTGTCTGGAAATGCAGCATTCCTCCCCGCATCAAATTCTTTCAATGGTGCCTCATCCACGGCCGTATTAATACCAAAGATCGTCTCTTGCGTATGAACATCACATCGGACCAGATTTGTGTCTTGTGTAACAATGAAGCTGAATCGATCCGCCACCTTTTCTTTGAATGTGACATATCCTACTATATATGGGTTTCGGTTTGCATTCACAACCTTGGACAAATACATTCAATCTCCGACTTTTTTGATCATTGGCAATTCTGCGCACCGAATCGTCACCTGGATACCCTCTTAGCCATCTTCAGCTGGGTTATTTGGAATGAGAGAAATGCCTTAGTATTCAACAAACCAACCAACTAGCTCCTTAGCATATGCAGCAAGATTTCTAATTCCTTTGCGTATTGGACAGGCACCTCCTTCTCGGCACCTTTCAGGCTTCGTCTCCCTTCAGCTCGATCCCCTTCAGATGAATCTATTGGCAGCGCCTCCTCAGCGGCTCCGACTGGTCGCCCCGGCTGCAGCTAAGGATCGGTGTGTCTTAGCTACCGACTTCTTGGGATCCCTCTGGGCAGTAGCATTTCTTTTCTGTTTATACTGAACCTATTTATGTATATTATATACTCCGTGGGTTATTACTTCATACTGGATTGTTGTCTCTGTAACTTTAATGGCTTTGCTGATTTTGTTCTTGCCATCGATCAGGCATGTTGATCGATTTACCTACATATATATATAATCTTATTAATCGGCTGTGAAGTTTCGTGCTACACACCCGTTCTCCTCCAAAAAAAAAGACGGATATTCAAATAAAATATTCACATTGTTTGAAACTGATATTAAATTTAAAATACATATTAAAACAAAACATCATCATATTATTGAAAAATCAATACTTAAATTTAAACACATAAACGTTTTTCCTCTTAAATCAATATTACATTTAAACACACACTCAAAATAAAATATAGGCATAATATATATAAAAATCATCACTTATTTAAAACACACATTTTAAAATAACATATTTATATATAGTTTACTCAAAATTCAAAGCATATACTGAGAAAATCAATATATATATATATATATATATATATATATATATATATATATATATATATATATAGACCATACGTTATGAAAGCACTACAGAAAAGAGAAAAAAACAAAACATACTTTATATATATACACACTAGAATAGAGATGAAAATTATACATTTAATTTTTTAGTTTTACAACATAAATCACTAATGCTTTTACAACACTCAGCTGCCATACTAATATATGTTATATTCGAACAGGAATAAAAATCTAATTATATTTTCAAAATATGTATATTACTAATATTTTATAATAACAAATAAGATATAAGACTAACGTATATATACGTCTCTGAAAAGCTTGGCTTAAAATTCGCATAAGCATTAAACATAAAAAAATTGTAGATATAGTTTTATGCTAAAATATCAATTAAATGGAGACTATTATAATGTGAAAATTTGTGAACACGGGTCGAAATATAAAGATGGATTTGTCAAATATATTGGAAGCAGAGGACAGGAAGGGGAGATGCAAAGCATGGAAAAAATATAAAATAAAAAGAAGAAAATGGAGGCCATACCTTCAGAGCTCACGCACACAAGAAGAAATGAAGAAAATGTTGAGATGCAATTGAAAACTATTTGTGTACGAGGCTTATATTTATACACGATTGCATTGATTGAGGCGAGAGAATATAGGCAAGAAATAAATTTAAATTAATTATACAGGATTGCATTGATTGAGGTGAGAGAATATAGACAAGAAAGATTTGAGCGAATATTTACAGTTGTATTGATTGCGTGAATTTAGCAAAAGGAAACTGCAAGAAATCTTTGGCAAACATTTTGTACACGTTTAAAATTTATTAGGAAGTAAATGCGTTGATTAAAACGCAAGAAATATTTATAAAATGGGAAGGTGGTGAAAATTATTTGCATGCAAGGTTGAGTATTTAAATGAAACTAGTATTTATTGCTTGGAGAAATGGTAGGAAATAATTCCTGTCAGGAGGAATTTGCGCGTGATATTTTATTTATGAGATAATTGCATTGGATAGATTAAATAAAGAAACGTATTAATTAATGGTATAGGAACATTAAGGAAATAAAATAATTTCGTTTGAATGGTGAGGAAAATCAAAGATTTTGTTCCTATTAATTGCAAAGGAGTAAATGGAAAAGAAGAGATACTTATACACGTGAATTTCAAACAATCTTGAAACGGATTTTGAACTTCTAAAGAGAAATAAATTTGCTTGAAACTTCTACGCGAATTTTATTCCTATTATAAAAATGAGGAAAAAGGGAAGCGTAGAAATTTACACGTAATTTATCAAAACTAGATTTAAAAGAAATTGAACGTCTAGGAAAATGATTTCTTTCTCACTTGGAATGCAAGGCTACAGATAAATTTATTATTTAACGTCAAAATAAATATTATTATTTTTTTTTCCCATTAATGGCCTCTCGTCCTTTTCCTTCTTCCCAGCCCCGTCCTTTTTCTTCAACTTTCCTGCATCTACCTTCCCCCACAATCCCTTCGTACTTTTCGTGCACAGCTACCACCTCTTCCATTGTACCACAGCCCCCAGATCCTCCACCCTTTCTTCAAGGTCCTATCAATTCTCAACCCCTACCTTTCATCTGTCCTCCTCTCCCTCTCACATCAGCTACCGCCCCATTAACTAGACCTTCTTCCTCTTCCCCTTCTCCACCGCTGCTGACTACATCAACCAAAACCTTACCTTGGTCATCTCTGTTTAAGACCAGACCACGAAATGCTGGCAAATTCAACCCGGTGAACTTTCCACTAGTCTTTGATGGGGAAGCCATCGTTCCTCCTGCTGAAGTTATTCAGGCTGGTAATGATGTGTGGGGCCAGCACCTTGTTGGCTTCTTCCTTGACAATCCACTTCCGTACCCTGTTGTATTGAATCACCTAAAGAGATACTGGAAGCTCAAGGGCTCCATACAAGTCAAGTCTGATGGGAACTTGTTCCTCTTCAATCTGTCCTCTGATGAGGATAGAAGGAAGATTATCCAGGCAGACCCTATAATTATGAGGAACAAGCTGTTTATCGTGAAGGAATGGGATCCCACCATTGGCAATAGTGTCAGCACCATCAAATCTGTTCCAGTGTGGATCAAGTTGTCCAATATTCCTCTCTTCTGTTGGTTCCATTTAGGAGTTAATTGGCTAGCTACTAGGCTTGGTAGATTTCTATGCATGGATGAGGCAACTGAGAAGCTAGACAGGATTGGGTATGCAAAGTGCATGGTTGAGATAACTGCCAAGAATGAACTACCTGCGACATTTTCGGTAAAACTGTTAGATGGCACGATGCAAGTGGTTAAGGTTGAATATATGTGGAAGCCGAAGATCTGTGTGAGTTGCAAGGAATTTGGGCATGACAAACAGGATTGTTTGGTCCTACAAAGTTTGAGTGGAAGGAAAGAAGAAGTATGCAAAAATGTAAACTATGGTGAGAAAGAGTGTGATAACATGCATAAGAATGAAGTCAAAAATGTAGACAATAAAGGTGATGCAGGAAGAAACAGTGGGTGGAGAAGGGCACCTTATGGGAAAGGTAAGTCAAGCAATTATGATAAAAGGAAAGTGGTTGAAAAAGAAAAAAGCATGAGTAAAGGAAAAGTGCAAACAGTGTTAGGCGATATTGCAGTGGTAGACAATACTGATGCTTCTTTGGGTAAAATTGCTGTTGTGCCCGAAGCAGATCACAACTTCCTCCGTGTTCGCCCCGAGTTTTCTGGTGTTTTGCCCGAAGCAGTCAGAAACCCTAATCCATTTCACATATTACAAACTGTTGGAGATGGTGAAGAAGCAAACAAAGTAGCAAGCTCCATTATAACAGAAGTTGATAATTATACAACAGAAACTATGGCAGATGAAATAATACCAACCCGGTTACACACATCTTATGAAAAAGAATCAAGTGCAGAAAGAATGTGTCAAAACACATTGGTCGGTGCTACTACGGCTACTGTTTTTGGTTGCACACCTGATCAACCTCTATCTAATACATATGAATCCCATGCAAAGGTGATACATTCAGCAAACATTTTGCTGTCTATTGAGCAAGACTTCATCCAAACCATTGAAAAAGCGGTTCAATCTCTCCTTCTTCCAGTGACATCAAATTTGCATCCACGTCATGAAACCCCCCTCCTGGCTTCTCTATCCAACCCCACCTCCTCCCCATATATTTTCAAGGGTTCCATTCCCGGTTGGGTCTCCCCGCCAGTTGATCCACCCATTGAGATACAGAAATCAGCTAAGTCCCCCACACCTTCTGCAAAATTGAAGGCAGTAAGAACTGATCCTCCTTCAACAAGGAGTAGGGCAGGAGTGTCGCATCTCTCCCTGTAGTTTGCTTAATGATGAATAAGATTGCTGCGTGGAACATTAGAGGTGCCCATAATTTTGGGAAACTTGATCATGTTAAATCCATCATCCATGTCAACAGCATTAAAATGTTTGCAATTCTAGAAACTAAGCTCTCTCTCCCTTTATCTATTAGAGCTGCCAACTACATAAACCCATCTTGGGACTATAATCATAACTTGAATGAAGCCCCTTATGGTCGAATCCTCGTAGTTCATGATCCATCAATTTTCTCCCTCAACATAATTCTTTCTACCACGCAAATGATTCACTTCCATGCTCTCTTTCTGCCTACTCAAATTTCCTTCTATATTACTTTCATTTATGCGCATAATGCCGTTGCTGCGCGGCAACCTCTTCTCAACACTCTCCCATCTCTACGTCAAGACTCCCACCCATGGCTTGTGTTGGGGGATTTCAACTGCTGTGTTAATCTCACTGATAAGCTTGGTGGAATGCCACTATTGCCTTGAGAAATTGCACCTCTTAACATTTCCATTTCTGATTCTGATCTTCTCACTGTTGTTCGTTCTGGTGTCCCTTATTCCTGGAATAACAGAAGTCGTATTGGATTAAGAACATTCTCAAATATTGATCACACCTTTTGCAACACTGCATCTTTCTCTCTCTGGCCAACCCTAAATACCTTCATGCCTCACCCTGTTTTATCTGATCATTCCCCTCAAATTCTAACCCTTTCCTGTCAGGCTAGTAGTGGGAAGAGGGCCTTTAAATTTTATAATGCTTGGGTTTTACAACCAGAGTATGATAATATTATTACTACCGCATGGTCAATTAACATATATGGCAATCCTATGTTTGTTCTTTGTAGGAAATTAAAGGCTGCAAGGAACGCACTTCGTCAATGGGCGCATGGTAAATTTGGTGATGGAAATCTTCAAATCAAGAACATTAAGTCCCAGCTCAAGCTCGCTCAGGACATGCTAAATGAAGACCCTACCAACATTGTCCTTTCTCAGAACGAATCCAGCCTCTTCCTTCAACTCAATGACGCTATTAATGCTGAAGCTAGTATGAGAAAGCAGCAGTATCACCAGAAGTGGGTCACTGATGGGGATAGAAATACTTCATTCTTTCATGCTTCAATCAATGTCAAACGTGCTAGAGATCGTATTACCGTATTGTGGGATGAAACTGGGAATATAATGAATACTTCTGAGGAGATTGACAAGTACCTTCTCCAAACCTTCTCTGAACAGCTTGGTAATAGCTCCAAATTTATACCTGATCTTGAAAAGCTTAATAATATCCCCCTTCCCAAGTTACAATCTGACATGAAAGAAATGCTTGTGGCTAAAGTGACTAATCATGAGATTAAAAAGGCTTTATTTTCCATGAATTCTAACTCCTGTGGTGGGCCTGACGGATTTAACATTATGTTCTTCAAAAGTAGTTGGAGTGTGATAAAATCTGATTTTTATGCTGCTGCCCACAACTTTTTCGACAAATTTAAGCTGTTGAGTGAGGTTAACGAAACTAATCTTGTTCTCATCCCGAAAGTTAGACCTGTTTTAAATGCTTCATCCTTCAGACCAATATCTTGCTGTAATGTTGTTTATAAATGTATATCAAAAATACTTGCTTCTAGGCTTGTGCTTGTTTTGTCTTCAATTATTTCGAATAATCAATCTGCCTTCATCCCTGGAAGAAATATTCTTGATAATGTCATGCTGGCCCATGAACTAATTAATGGATATGGTAGGAGTCAGATTTCGCCTCGTGCTATGATGAAACTTGATATAAGAAAAGCCTATGATAGCATCCACTGGTCGGCTATTGTTCGAATTATGTCAACAATGGGATTTCCTAAAGTTTTTGTGGCTTGGGTGTATGTGTGCATATCCAGCCCGACTTATACACTTTGTTATAATGGGAAAACTTCTGGGTACTTCAGAGGGAAGCAAGTTGTGCGACAAGGGGATCCTATATCATCATACTTATTCATCATCGTCATGGAGGCTCTCACCAGCATGCTTACCATTAAGTACGATGACAAAAGAATCTTGTACCATCCAAAATGCCAACCCCTTCATATAACATCCCTATTTTTCGCTGATGATGTCATGATATTCACCAAGCCGATCGATCAATCCATAATGCATATTCTTGAAACGTTGAATACCTTTTACCTTGCCACTGGCCTCAAATTAAATGCTACTAAATCCCAGATCCTTGTTGCTGGCAATGACAATATCGAGAGGATGAGGATTGCTAGTCTGTCTGGTCTCCATGCGATGAATAACAATATGACATACTTAGGTCTACCGTTGTGCACATCCAGAGTCACTAAAACTGCTTGCCTTCCTCTTTACAATAGAATAACCAACAGGCTAAACTCATGGTCAACTAAATTTCTTTCTATGGCGGGAAGACTTACCCTTATCAAAGCTGTTTGCTTTTCGATGGCTGTTTACTGGGCTAGGTGCTTCATTCTTCCATCCAAGCTTCTCCACATGATAAGGGCTGCCATGATGAGATTCCTTTGGACTGGATCGATACATAATAGGAAGATTATACCTGTTAATTTTTCTTCCCTGGAAAGGCCAATAGGAAATGGTGGCCTTGGAATCAAAAACATCACACTATGGAATATTGCAGCGGTTAGTACTCATGTCAATGCTATCTTGCCAAGGAAAGACAGCCTGTGGGTGAAGTGGACTTGGAGATATCATGTTAAGGACAAAGACTTCTGGTCAATGAATGTCACTCAGGGAAATAGTTGGATATGGAGGAAGATCCTGGGTACTCGTACCATGCTGCTCCCCCTTATCAAGTACAGTATGTCCCCTTCGAGCACTGTGAGCTTTTGGAAGGATCCTTGGATCAACTATGGTTGTGTTTTATCTTCCTTACTGTCTGCTAATGATCAGGCCCTGTCTGGTATTGGTTTCAATGCGAGGGCTGTCAATTATGTTGCGCACGGTAAGATGAACGTTCCACATACAAGTAATCATAATGTTAATTCTCTCTGGAGAAGCTTGGCCCATCATTCTGCTATTACTTCGCATGATGATGATCTTTCTTGGTGGGGAGCTTCTCACAGCATCAGAGTCGTCTATGACCTTCTAGCCAGGGTTTGGGAAATGCCTGTCTTCACATGGGAAAAAGTTGTTTGGACTACTTACTCGTCTAGTACTGATAATCTATTGTTTTGGAAGGTATTAAACAAAGCTATGATGACCAGGGACAGGCTTCAGGCTGTTGGCATGGAAGTTGTCAACATATGTGTCTTCTGCAATTCTGCACCTGAATCGGTTGATCATATTCTATTTGAGTGCAGTTACCGTATCAACATATGGCTAACCCTCATGCAGAAGGTCGGGGTTTATGGGATTCGTGGTGTCACGTCTTCTGACTGGGATGTTCTTCGCAAAGCAACGCGTTGGAGAAATAGCAGATGGGATATTGTATTCTATGTTGTGAAAATTTACATACGAAATGTTTGGATGGAAAGGAATAAGAGATGCTTTCATGCTGTGTCTCTTACTAGTTCAAAAATATGGGAGAAGTTGATGAGAGAGATTAGGTATGGTATTCGGGTTTCGGGTCATACATTCGCCCCGCATCAGGTTGTTATGTGGTGTTAGGTCTATGTTTTTATTCCTCGGGCTTCTTTGTGCGCGGCCTTTGCTTGTTTCTGTTGTGGGTTTTGTGCCCTTTTCCCTTTTTCTCTCGTTCCATGTTGTTCTACGTTTTTCTTGTTTTGTTCTTGTTGTGTGTTTTTTTTGTTGTGTTGCGTTTTGTTCCTGTGTTTGATCTTTTTCCCGTCTCAATAAATCTGGTAGGGGTCCAGTCAACCTCGCTGTCTATTCCAAAAAAAAAATAAAAAATAAATAAATAAATATTATTCCCAATTGAAACCATATTAACTTTTAAATCATTAAATTAACATATAAAATAATAACAACTATCTACTGCTTTATAGTAAATAATTTTTTTTGTAAATTCACATAATACAACCTATTACTTTTATTTCAAAATATCTTTCTTATAATAATTATTATATTTGGAAAACATTTTAAAATAATTTTCTCTTTTAAAACTTATAAATAAAATATTATTATGTTAACTACCAAATTAAATGTTCATTTTAATACATTCTCTTTCCTTAATGGAAAGATTTCAACAAATACAAATATTAATTTCGTATCAAAATCAAATAAAAATCTAATTCAACTACTTCTTTTTATTAACAATAAATCAAACATTATTTAATAATTTCACATAACTCAACATATCCATTAGTTACCAATTTTAGTTCATTTGTTAGAGGTTAACTTATTTGAATTACAACAATACAATTAAACTATTGTTTCCTCTTTAATTTTATTCAATAGATCAATATTTACAATTAACAATTATTATTAAATTCTTAACATTTGTTGTTTTTAATTCGAATTGTAAATCTCATATAGACTATTATTATTCCCATCATTTTTGTTTCTACCAAATTTTATTCAATATTTAAAAAAAAATTAGAATTTTAAATTGGTCTAAAATTTCGGATCATTACCCATTACCCTTTTGTTCCAGATCTGAACTGCGTTGCAAAAAATGAAGATGCGAAGAGATTTTGAAACGGTTAGGAAATCAAAGATTTTTATTCCTATTAAATACGGAGATGCAAATGAAAGTGGAAAGTTTTACACGTGAATTGGAGGCAGGGTTTTAATTCTTTTTTTTAAAAATGCACGTGCTGATTTGATTTTTAACAGCTAAGATATGAAATCAGAGAGTGCGTACAATAGATGCAATAATTAAAACGAACGTACGCCCAAATTAATTAACAAGTAACGTAATCTAAATTTATATGTTTTCTTATTTGTTCACTACTTATATTTAATTATACGTAATCCAAACATTAAATTTTTGTTTCAAAATATTATTATTTAAAATTTCTCATAAATTCAATTAAATACGTTATTAAAAACCGTTTAAAAAATTTATGGGTTGTTACACTCTCCCCCACTCAAAACTTTTCGTCCCCGAAAAGGTAGGAGGTAGGGGAATAGCAACAAACAGAAAGAAAAAATAGATTGAAGTACAAGATAAACAATTAATTTAAAACTATACAAATTTTACTTGAAATATTCATTTAAAAACTTCATTTGAAATTTAATTTTCTTTAATACTTTAATACTTTTCAAAACTCCTTTGAAAACTATTATTTACATTATTACTTATATTTACAAAGAAGCTATTGAAAATATTAAATCCAAAATTTATATAAAAAAATTATTTATCTTAAGATGCTTCCAACATTATAGATAAATTAATAATCATTCTCTTTAAATATGTTATAATTAATTAATAACTTCTGAAACACTAAAAAATTTCTATTACACCGTGTAGTATATAAATAAACAATATTTAAAAAGGATATATCCAACAAGGAAAGAAGGTAGATTCAGAAAACAGAATCAAGGTGAATAACTAAAGCTGAGCAGATAAGGTAGATTCAAAAGAATAGTATCGGACACGAATAGTTAATTTCAAACCAAAAGAATTTCAATTTCAAAGATTAATACAAAATTTCTTGTTGGAAATACTTTTATAATAAAATACCTTTTCAAAAAAAATACTTTTATGTCAAAACCAATTTTCCTTTCGAAAATACTTCTATAACTCGATGTTTCAACAAGTTTATCCTCGTTCTTGCAGACTCTGGCCATGCGTTGATCAGGCGCAAAGCTAGAATTCTTCAAGTACTTAGTAGACCTGTTTCAACAACCAGTGAAAATACTTGAAAAACCTTTAAAAACAGATATGTAAAGTACAATCCAAACAAAATAACCAAACCAAAACCTTTGTCTAACTATGGTTCGCAGATACACAATGGTTACGCCTGGATCCCCCAGGAAACAATCCGTATCCATAAGCTTTCTCAGCCCTGCGAGTTACGCCATGATGACTAGTAGGGTGCAGGATACACAATGGTTACGCTTGGATCCCCCAGGAAACAATCTGTACCCCTAGGCCGTCTCATCCAGGCAGTTTCGCTACTAATGCGACCTACATAGATTGCAGGATACACAATGGTTACGCCTGGATCCCCCAGGAAAGGATCCGTACCCCTAGGCCGTCTCAGCCAGGCAGTTGTGCTATGCAGTCGCGAGAAAAAAAACCATGGGTTACGCCACGGTGGGACACTCGAGTATCACATCCGAAAAACCAAAAATCAGAGAGAATAATATCGATAGAATGAATCCACAATGTGGCCACAAAGCGGATATCAAGAAGAAGGCACTTTCCATATCTATACTTCGAAAATATGTATCATATAGTACCTTTTCAAATCACTTCCAAATATCATACTTATATAAAGTCCATTATATATAGGATTCCATTTTCAATCGAATACTTTCCAAATCAATAGTATATCAAATCACACTTATATAAACTTCGATTATATAAAATTTCTCTTTCCAAATTGAGTACCTTTCAAATCAATAGGTTTCAAATCAATTTCGCACTATACAAATTAGTTTTATACAAGTTCGATAACTCCCAAATCAAGTATTTAGTAAATCAAGGTTCTCAAAATTTTTCTCGTTTCAATAACATTTCAGTTTCAAGATCATATACGATTTCACCAAATTTTCTTCCAAATGAAATATATTCAGTTTCAAAGTTTCTTAAACAATAAGTTTAGAAAATAATCCAAATTTCCAAATCAACAAAATTTAGGTCAAACAAATTCATTTCCAAAATCACCATATAAGTACTGGTTTTAATTCCAATCTAATTTCAAAACCCAATATTCTTCTCAAAATTAATTATACTCAAAATGGTTTCTAAATTTATAATTATCCCTTTAAAACCTTTAAACTATTTATTTCTATATGAAAAATCCAATTTTCCCTTTTCAAATTATTTATTTAACAAAAGTTTCAAATTTACTTAAGTCATACTCTTCATACTTTAAACATACAAAACTGAACTTATATTCTTTATCAAATATTTTATACTCTTCGAAATTTCTTAGTTTTAAAATTTTAAACCTTGATTTGGAAGTGCTCGAACCTTCAAAATAGTCGATGAAATCAAATTTCAATTCCAAGAGTTGGAAATCAACAACAAATCAGTAAATTTTTTTTTTATATAAATAGAGTTATACTAAATCAAATCGAAAACTCGAGGATTGAACACCGGCTTACTTTAAATTATTTCAAATATATATACCTATATCTTTCGAATATCAAATCATACTTCGGAATTTGAAATCAAAATTGGTTTCATAGAGTCACTCGCATAGCAAAGCTATTAAAGTGGCCTCTCCCCACTCTTAAACTCGAAAATCAATGTCGATGATGTGTGCACTCATCACCGAAATTATTTTCCAACGACATAAGTGAGTTCTGGACTTCTATTTTCTTGAAAACTTCTTTGAATTTTTTTCGAAATCCTTGGGACTCATTTGAAGTAATTTGAAACATTTCTTATTCAGAAAATACTTTCAAATCATATTATTATATATTTCAAAATCTTAAACCAATTTTCAAAAATACCGAAGTCCAATCTCTCGAATTTCAAATTCAAAACCTTTCAGTTATAAATCATTTTTATATAAATAAACTTTCTTATAATATTTTCAAAATTACAAATCTTTTCGAAACTTCAAATTCTCGTTTTTTAAAGGTATATAATCCTTATCGAAAACATTTTCTCTTTTATATATAGAATAAAATCATAGTTACCCAAATAAAAATTTCGGCATATAAAACAATTGTAAAATACAAACAAAACCCGATTTTCAAAGGATGATTCAAGAATGGATTTTAAAACAAAGATAGAGATTTAATTTAGAGGAAATCCAATCAATCGAATCCTAATTCGAAGATAGACTCGATCGAAGATGAGATAATTAAATTACAAAATAGAAGATGGATATACTTCTATAAATCGCGGGCGACCTTTACCGGTCAACCGTGATTCCAAAATTAGATCGGTGCAGAATTCTGAGGCAATTTGACATTCGATCGCCAGGGATATACTTCGAAATAACAAGAGATAATAGCATCTAAACCGAGGGATACATAAATCTCCGGTGAATCAATGCCAATTGTAAAAGAATTTCACCCCCTTTACAAATTATTCAGTGGAGTCATTGGATACTCCAAAATTAAAAGAATATAAATAGAGAGAGACAAGAATGAATTTTTGAATCACAGGGAACGTTCCAAAGTTCAAAGGAAATCGAGTCAAAAGGAAGAGATTCAACTCGAACGAAAGTGATTCTGTAAATAAATTTAACATATATGCTAAGTTTTGCCTAGAGCCAAAACTCTGATACCAACTGTAACGACCCGCTATTTTGGACCATTAAAATCGACAATAAAACCATACATGTCCGACTTGAATAATTCAAAATATCGAATTGTTAATTAAAATTTGGCAAAACTCAGCATATAGAGTAAATAAATCAACCACAGAATCACAGACACAGAGTAATATAAAATAATGCAGCGGAATAGATAAATAGTAGTTCATGAAGCTACTATATAAATATCAGAGCTTGAAATAAAAATACAACATAATATCTCAAATACAGTGAAGTCTCCAGTACGAACAGATGACCTCTCCGAACGAATTAACTGAAAGAGCTGAAAGCTGAATCAATAGTTGGATCCTCAAACGAAGCTCCAAACTCCAAAGACGAGTCTCAAATGCTGTATCGCTTAGTCAGACCCGAGCGTAAAGCAAAAACTCAAAACACTCGAGTCAGGATTAACATTCTTATATCAATAAATCCAACTCAAGTGAAATATCAACTGAAATACAAATAACTTAAGGATGTTTGGGATAACCATCCTCTAAGGGTCCATAGAACTATCTACAAGGTAGAAATATACACTATAACACCGTGGTCATTCAATTTTATTTATACTTCAAAATCAAAACATCATTTCCCTTTCAAATATATCTATTTTCCAAGATAGTATATATATATTAAATAATTTATAAAGTAAAGTATTTGATATTTCCTCAACTACACAAATTGATTCTAATCAACTCAAGTTCCAAATTCCCATTTATTCAAAGCTCAATTCATTAATTCAATTCAACTCCCAATAACCATTTAAACTTTCGTTATATTAAAAGCTTTAATATTCAATATTTTAAAGTTAAATCTAACAGTTTCATATAGATCTTGATTTATCTTCATCATTATTATTTGGTCAGGAAATATCCACTTAACAAGTTCAATATCATTTAAATAGCCTTAGATTTCATTTTATAGAATATTTACTTAAATTTATTTAAACTTAAAATATCCATTTAATCCCTTGTACCAAAACCAAGTTATAAAATCATATCTTAAATCCCGAATTCAATAGTTTCAAATCGATTTAATTGAATACAATTCTTAATTAAATACCATTTCCAATTAATTCAACTTTGTCTTCTCAACTCTAGCTTATTCAAAATTTTACCAAATCTAATTTGAAATATAAATTTAAACGAATCCTTAAACATATTATATGTATTAAATCAATCTCAATTAGATTAAATATTATTATTAGTTCTATACATAAAATTTTCATTTTTATACATATAATATTCTAAGAATCAGTCTTTATTAAAACTATATTTTTCTTTCCCAAACCATAGAAATTATTTTCAAACATTTATATATATGGACCAACGATGTCTGTATATAATTTCCTACGCTATGATCAAGGGATACAGATATTTATCATTTCAATCCGAAATTTAAATATACGGGTAGATATCACTTCGACCCGCAATCCCATATTCAATTTAATTGAAAATCGCTTGGGTTTATCATTTCAACCCATAACGAAATTCTCCTATCCAAAAGTCCGTTCGGGTATGTATCATTTCAAACCATAGTGAATTCTAAACTACATGGAACTTGCAGAGTGATAACACATAATACAATAAAATAACAGGCATATATCATCAATAAAAATATAATATAAACAACAGAATATGGTGTCATATCCTACAGGTGAATAGTTACAGAAAATAGCATATATATAACAATTTAAATGGCTATAGCATCATATTTCAATTGTCGTTTCAATTGAAATCAAATTTAATAAAATACAAGAACGTTAATCTGAGTGATTGCTCACCTTTCGATGCTAGAGAAGAACGATAATGAGGTCAGTTATGGATCCCAATACGAACTTTGAAGCAAAGCAAAATTGGCACGAATTTGATGACAAAGCTGATAAATAGAAATCGATGAAAAAAAATCAATCGGTTTGATATAAACAGAGTATATATTATATGTGTTATTTAAATTTCCTTAAAATCTGAATAAATTTAATTTAAGACTGATATTCAAATAAAATATTCACATTGTTTGAAACTGATATTAAATTTAAAATACATATTAAAACAAAACATCATCATATTATTGAAAAATCAATACTTAAATTTAAACACATAAACGTTTTTCCTTTTAAATCAATATTACATTTAAACACTCACTCAAAATAAAATATAGGCATAATATATATAAAAATCATCACTTATTTAAAACACTCATTTTAAAATAACATATTTATATATAGTTTACTCAAAATTCAAAGCACATACTGAGAAAATCAATCTATATATATATAGACCATACATTATGAAAGCACTATAGAAAAGAGAAAAAAACAAAACATACTTTATATATACACACTAGAATAGAGATGAAAATTATACATTTTAATTTTTAGTTTTACAACATAAATCACTAATGCTTTTACAACACTCAGCTGCCATACTAATATATGTTATATTCGAACAGGAATAAAAATCTAATTATATTTTCAAAATATGTATATTACTAATATTTTATAATAACAAATAAGATATAAGACTAACGTATATATATGTCTCTGAAAAGCTTGGATTAAAATTCACATAAGCATTAAACATAAAAAAATACGTAGATATAGTTTTATGCTAAAATATCAATTAAATGGAGACTGTTATAATGTGAAAATTTGTGAACGCGAGTTGAATTATAAAGATGGATTTGTCAAATATATTGGAAGCAGAGGACAGAGAGGGAAGAAGTAAAGCATGGAAAAAAAATATAAAATAAAAATAAGAAAATGGAGGCCATACCTTCAGAGCTTACGAACGCAAGAAGAAATGAAGAAAATGTTGAGATGCAATTGAAAACTATTTGTGTACGAGACTTATATTTATACACGATTGCATTGATTGAGGTGAGAGAATATAGGCAAGAAATAAATTTAAGTCAATTATACACGATTACATTGATTGAGGTGAGAGAATATAGACAAGAAAGATTTGAGCGAATATTTACAGTTGTATTGATCGCGTGAATTTAGCAAAAGGAAACTGCAAGAAATCTTTGGCAAACATTTTGTACACGTTTAAAATTTATTAGGAAGTAAATGCGTCGATTAAAATGCAAGAAATATTTATAAAATGGGAAGGCGGTGAAAATTATTTGCGTACAAGGTTGAGTATTTAAATGAAACTAGTACTTATTGCTTGGAGAAACGGCAGGAAATAATTCCCGTCAGGAGGAATTTGCGCGTGATATTTGATTTAGGAGATAATTGCGTTGGATAGATTAAATAAAGAAACGTACTAATTAATGGTATAAGAACATTAAGGAAATAAAAGAATTTCGTTTGAATGGTAAGGAAAATCAAAGATTTTGTTCCTATTAATTGCAAAGGAGTAAATGGAAAAGAAGAGACACTTATACACGTGAATTTCAAACAATCTTGAAACGAATTTTGAACTTCTAAAGAGAAATAAATTTGCTTGAAACTGCTACGCGAATTTTTATTCCTATTATAAAAATGAGGAAAAAGGAAAGCGTAGAAATTTACACGTAACTTATCAAAACTAGATTTAAAAGAAATTGAAAGTCTAGGGTAATGATTTCTTTCCCACTTGGAATGCAAGGCTACAGATAAATTTATTATTTAACGTCAAAATAACTATTATTCCCAATTGAAACCATATTAACTTTTAAATCATTAAATTAACATATAAAATAATAACAACTATCTACTTCTTTATAGTAAATAATTTTTTTGTAAATTCACATAATACAACCTGTTACTTTTATTTCAAAATATCTTTCTTATAATAATTATTATATTTGGAAAACATTTTGAAATAATTTTCTCTTTTAAAACTTATAAATAAAGTATTATTATGTTAACTACCAAATTAAATGTTCATTTTAATACATTCTCTTTCCTTAATGGAAAGATTTCAACAAATACAAATATTAATTTCGTATTAAAATCAAATAAAAATCTAATTCAACTACTTCTTTTTATTAACAATAAATCAAACATTATTTAATAATTTCATGTAACTCACATATCCATTAGTTACCAATTTTAGTTCATTTGTTAGAGGTTAACTTATTCGAATTACAACAATACAATTAAACTATTGTTTCCTCTTTAATTTTATTCAATAGATCAATATTTACAATTATTATTAAATTCTTAACATTTGTTGTTTTTAATTCGAATTGTAAATCTCATATAAACTATTATTATTCCCATCATTTTTGTTTCTACCAAATTTTATTCAATATTTAAAAAAAATTAGAATTTTAAATTGGTCTAAAATTTCGGATCGTTACCCATTACCCTTTTTTTCCAGATCTGAACTGCGTTGCAAAAAATGAAGATGGGAAGAGATTTTGAAACGGTCAGGAAATCAAAGATTTTTATTTCTATTAAATACGGAGACGAAAATGAAAGTGGAAAGTTTTGCACGTGAATTGGAGGCAGGGTTTTAATTCTTTTTTTTTAAATACACGTGCTGATTTGATTTTTAACAGCTAAGATATGAAATCAAAGAGTGCGTACAATAGATGCAATAATTAAAACGAACGTATGCCCAAATTAATTAACAAGTAACGTAATCTAAATTTATATGTTTTCTTATTTATTCACTACTTATATTTAATTATAGTAATCCAAACATTAAATTTTTATTTCAAAATATTATTATTTAAAATTTCTCAAAAATTCAATTAAATACGTTATTAAAAACCGTTTAAAAAATTTATGGGTTGTTACATTAGTGGTTTCTATAGGTAATTGAATCTCTAAAATTTCACTTATTTGTTTTTTTATGGTAAAATAATCGATAATCAATTCTGGACCAAAATAAAAATTTCACTTATTTGTTTTTTATGGTAAAATAATCGATAATCAATTCTGGACCAAAATAAAACTCTAGAAATATTTAGGAGAAACACGTGAGTCATGTGGCACATTCTCTTCAATGATGTTGTACTGTGCCTATAAATCATATTTTGTTCTCCCTGGACAATTGATAGGGAGATCTGTCTACCTAAACAGTTAGGGGTAACCCCCGCTCTTATGTATTGTCTGATTTTTTTCCAAAAGAACTAAGGTTGAGTCATCAAAACTATTGGAAGTTGTTTTGAAGATACTGGGATCAGATAAGTTTAAATTATCCGAAAACCACTTCGATCCAACTCAAGTGTTTCGAACTAAAGACATCTTGAAGATGATTTAAGATGCATCTTTTGAAGTGCAAGGGCTACTTGCTACTAATCTCGAGGGTGATTCCAAAATGGACGTAGTAGTGGTAGTTCCTTCAGTTTCGTTCAAACCCAAAACGAATTTGTATGAAAGCTGACATTGCATTTTTGCTTAAAGGGCAGTGTTAGCATTCCAAGATGGTTTGCTATATAAAAAGTAATTGTAACTTCCAACATCACAACCAGTAAATGAATAAAGCAAGGACGCGCCCCATGGCTATATGGGCCCCCCATTAGAGCCTGATCATCCTAAGATTTAGTGTCTATATCTCTATGTATGCTTCGAGGCCATTATGGTTGTTCGATCACAACTAGGGGGTGATCATATTCGGCACTATTCAGTAAGGTAAGGGCCAGTCCTGAGTAGTAGAGGTAAAAACCTATCCATGTTTATATATGGCGTGGTCTTATGATATACCTTTGATTTTAAAGGGCTTTACAAGTTAAATAAATAAATTCCTTGTGATTTGAGTTTCTCACGCTTGTTTTACCAGATTGATCCGGGCGTTATATTTCTTATAGTGCTTGGGTCAACCCGAGCATAATTTCCAGATTTAGCTGGATCCTTTGGAGATTTCATGAGATGAGCTGGATTCTTCAATACTTACTCACATATCTTATAGTTTTCCGCTATTAATTGTCCTTGATGCTTGTTCGTTGTATATTTATCAGAATTGTAAGATAGGCTGTTATAACTGTGTAGGCTATCAGTAGGTTAATGTACTCTGGTGTTGTGTATAATAAAAATGATTTCTTTTTGTAAAGGCTCATTCATATTTATATTACTCGCCACGTTTTGTGAGATTCTGTTCCGTTTTTTCTATCTTCAATCCAAATGACCTATCTTTCGGACACTTAAATGATAGGCACATGAATACTTAGGATGTATTAAGTGTCGTCTTTAGGTGTAAGAAAGCCAGATCATTACAATACATGTTGGATAGTAAAGTACTAGCACAGTTAGTAATGTATTTTACATCAGTATATAGTTATTTGGATGATAACGTACACCTTGCAAATTGTAAGAATAACCGAAATATAACTGGTAAATATTAATACGATAGTTAAACCCAAATTCATTCATGTAAAATCATGAACATGGCAGTAAAACCCAAAACCTTTTCTAAAATCCTCATAAGATCCTTTATATATACATATATATATATATATATATATATATATATATATAATTTTTAAAACTTTGGATCATTTCAAACTTGTATAAAACTCCTTTTGTACTTCAAAACACCTTCAAAATCCTTTTCTTCTGGCAATAGATTCAACAAAGGGAGTTTCATTTTATAAAACAAAGATATTTAACTTTGTTTACTCAAAATCAAATATTCAAATTTGATTACTCTTTTCAATATCATTTTCATTCAAATCCGTACGATGTACACATATCATCCGTACGCTACACCAATCTGATCGCTCACTCAACCACACAATTTCACTTTCGAACTAGCATCGTCCACACGACTTCCTAGTGCGGACACAGATCCGGTTTCTTGATCAGAAACCGCCATTCTCCTTGCATAGTCATAACTATGATAGAGAATATCCAGAACCAATCAACAATACATATCCAGGTTCGCCGTCGAAATCGAGTGAAAAATCCCAACTCGGATAGACATACTGTCTCGAAATTCTATGCTCGAATCTGGATCAAATTATTATGCGAATAGAATAACATACGTACACCCTATGTATTTATCTTTATTGGTTATTAGCCAAATCAATTCCATTTCTATTCACTTTTACTTTAATTTTCATTCACTTACTCACAATTGCTTTAATCCATTTGGATTATCGCCTCTATTCTTATCTCGATTGGGTATTTAACCAATAACAGTTTGAACTCCGACCAATTTATTTAGAAAATAGCTTGAAAATTTTAAAAATAGATAAGTAGTTGGAAAATAATTACTAGTTTGTAAAATAGATGTAAAATAGTTAGAAAATAGTTAAAATAATTATAGAAATTTTAAATAATTGCAAAATAATAGTAAGATAGTAATTAGTTTTGTAAAATAGTTGAAATATAGTAATTAGTTTATAAAACAGTTGGAAAATTGTTAAACAGTTTCAAAAATAATTGTAAAACAAGTATAAGATAGTTTGGCTTTTAAAAGAAAGATTGTATATATATAATGAATAGCTTGGAAAAATAGGTTTATATTAAAACAATTTATATTAAAAGTAGTCCAGAGTCAAAACTGCTCACTTTCCAATCTCCATTCTCATCAATTTAATTTAAATTTCCACTTCCATTTAAATTGATCCAATTCCAATTTAAATAACTTCAATTTCCATTGAAATTGATTCAACCCCAATTCAAGTTGAATTAACCTCAGTTTCTTTCCAAATTTAACTTTATTCAACCCTGATCTCAAATTCTACTAATTCAAATAAATTTCAATTGAACTAGTTCCAATTTCAATTCATTTCAACTCCAGTTTGAATTAATCCCAATTTCAAACCCCATCTCCATATCAAGTTGACTTATTCTTGATTTCCTCCCAAATTCAATTCAAATTCCATTTGAATTTAAAACTATTCAACTTTAATTACAATTCCAAATTATTCAAATCAATTTGGACTAATTTCAAATTGAACCCACTTCAATTTCAAATCGTTTCCAATTAATCCAATTCAAATTTTCCATTTGAATTTTATACTTATACATCTTCAATCACAATTTCAATTAATTCAAACCAAATTCAATTTGAACTAATTTCAAATTCCAGTTCACTATGAACCATCTCGAATTACATAGATTCGAGTTAATACTTCAAATGTTGATTTAATTCCTTTAAATCAATTTACCTTTAAAGTTTTTAAGCAATTCAATTCATAGATCAGACCTAACATTTACACCACAAATCAAATTAACCTTTATTTTTTTTCAAAATTCAAATAAGAATTTAAAACAATTTTATCTTAAAAATTTAATTTATTACTCAATTTTAATTTCTAGTTTAAAACTAGTTCCTTAAACAATTTTAATTTACAAGTGTAATTATTCAAATTTTTAGTTCAAAGTAATTCCTTAGCCTTAATTTTAAATTAAAGTGTGATTTTCCTTTTATCCTAATAATGGATATATTACCACACTTCATTTCTCATTTATTTAAACAAATCAAATTTCAGCTTAAAGATTATTAATAACAATAGGATGATATTATCGAATTTATTTTAAAATATCCATTCATTTTCAATTTCTAGATCTCAAACCCATTTTGAGATCACTCAAACTTCCTAATTCAAATCAACCATTTAACTTCCCAAGTTAAATCTTAATATCATCTTGAAATTTTCAAATCTGGTTGATCATTTCAACTTATTTAACCTTTCCCAAGCTAAACTCAATTCACTTAATCCAGTCAACCTTACCCAGTTTGAACTTCCATTTAAATTTTAAACTTCTCATAAATAATCTTCCCACTTATTAAGTTCAAAAACTTATCACTTTGGGTATCATATTTCATTCCAGATTTAAAACTTAATTTTTAGAGTTTATTTCAAACCATCCTTGGTATTATGTATACCCACACATATACATAATTACTTCTTGGCTCACCAAGCCAAATTTTAAAATTTAGGCCACCCTTGGTTTTAATTCAAACAAATTCTTTTAAAGTTTACAAACAACTTCTCATTCCAGAATAAGATTATATTCAAAATAGTTTGAATAATATTATTTCCTTTAAAATTTTGAAAACAGTTTTCAAAATGTTTAAATTTAGAATTTAGAACTTCACGGTTTAAAACCCACTTCAATTTACATGTCATGCTTATTTAAAGGTTACCCTCTTCAAACATTTCATTTTTGCTTACTCATTAATACACATTTTATTATTAAACACAACAATTATTTATGATAATATCCCAGATTATCATACCTGAAAACCAATTTATTATTACCTTATTCTGAAACTCTTTCCCAAATTTAAGATTTTAATTTCAGTTTGAATCCATTTCAAACTTATCTTTAATTTAATTTAAATTTGTTTGTATTTTTATTACCACTTAATTTAATTCCAATATTCAACATCCAATTACCCTAATATTTATTAGAAAGATATATTGCTTTATATATCAAAATATATTTTTATATAAGATCATTTAAAATCTTTATATAAGAAAATAACAAGTACGCTCTCATATATGTACACACACACTCAACTCATCCTAGGGTACCACTTACCCTATCCTTAATGAGTAATCCCACCAGAGCCAAGGCTCTCGCTTAACCTTCAGCTCTGATACCAAATGTAACGATCCGAAAATTCCGATCCCGAAATTTCCATATAGTTAAGAAAAGAAGAAAAGGGAAAGAAGAAGAAAATAGAAACAAGTCATAGAAACCTCACATTCGCAGCGGATCAAAATATAATATCACATAAATAATAATTATACAATGGAAAACTGTACTTGTCAAATTACACTTTAATATATATCAGAGTTACCACATATTTACAAACACAGGACAGATAAATCAATCTGTCTCAAATACTAAAATATATCACTACAGAAACTCTCCATACGTTCCTGCTCTCCAACTCGCCTCCTGAGCTCCAGAACGTCCGTACTTGAAAATCTGTAATACTCGGTATGACCCGAGCATTACATCAAAGTAACACCCGGGTCAGGCTGGAAACCAGTGTGAGTAAACCCATCTAACATGAATGACAAAAACATACAACTTATATAAACCCGGGTATTCGTATCAACTTACAAATTCACAACTTGCTATAAACATCACTGATATCACACATCCATATCTAAGTACCAGAACTTAGATTAACGGTCAAATTCATTTAAATCATTCCATACCAGCCTGTTGATTTCACATATCAATAAAGAATCGAAGTGGTTTCGGGTATTTTTTGACACCCGACTCCAGTCTCTTCGAATTCGATACCATCCTATCCCAAGTTATTCAAGTGAAATATAACTCAACTTTTAAAATAAAAGATGTCATTTTCACTGCAATTCATCACCTACAGATATCCACATTATCATTGTCCACCCAAAACATATCATATCACACAGCATTTCATATCAGGGATATCAATCAATTCAAAGCATTAAATCATTATTCAATCATTCATAAGAAGGATGGATCATTTCCAAAATTAATTTAATTCATCTCTAATTAAATTAATTATTCATCTTAAATCACTAAGATTTCCTTTACTTAATATTAATTACTTACAAATTAATTAATCATCCTTAAATTATCCATCTTAATTAATCACCTTTGATAATTATCTTTTAATTTCAATAAGTAATTAATTCTTAATAAATTTCAAATTAATTAGCCTTCCCCCCATCACATCAACTGATCCCTTAATTACTTTTATAAAGTAATTAATATTGATTTATTTCATTTATCTATAATTAATTTCTCAAATTAATTATCCTATAACCACTCACACTGATTAATTATCATTTAATTAATCATATTTTTTTATTATATTAAGTGATTAAATCCTTAAATACTTCCACTGAAGTAATTATTCACTAATTACTTCATTTAGAGATTCCCCTTTTTATTCAATTGATAAATTACATTTAATGATTATCCATTAACTACTTCTCTAGGTAATTATATTAAATAGTTATACTTAACCAATTTCCATGTAGGACTATCCTTAATTAATTTATCAAATTAATTATCTGAAATTAATTATCTTAACTAATTATCTCATAATCATTAGTTAGTGATCTTTTAAACACATTCATTAACTATTCCTTCATTACTTATATTAAGTAATTACCCCTTGGATTATTAATTTCAGATTAATTTACTCTTTTTAATTTAATAAGTGATTAACTTTAATTACCTTTACTTTAGAAAATATAGATTCCATTTCTCTAGACACTTACTTAAAACTTGTTAAATAATACACTAAAAAAATAAACTTGTTTGAAACACACTTTTAGATTTAACAACATATTCCTTTTAAAACTTAATTATTTAAGACATTAATATTGTTAAAAACCCCTAGCTTTTACCAATCTGCATATTTCCTTTACCCCTTTAAAATCTGGATACTAATCCACTTAAAAACTTAAAATCTGAAAACAGATTTATTTAAAAGTCGAAACCTGAACAAATCAATGGAATAACCCGAGCTAATTGACTATTTCCCCGCGCCATTCACGAGAACTTGCTTCTACAGAAAAACTTCGAGACGAACCCTATAGATTCCTCGAGTCTGACCCGATCCCATTCCATCTTCCCAAACCATCGATCGTCCCCAAATTCCGAATGTGCACATGCATGTGTACAGACCACCCTCCCACCTCCGACCAACCATTTCGGCCTCAACAGATCGCCGAAGACCACTTCACCACAGACAAGCACCCAGATCAACGTTGTTTTCCCCAAATCAAAAATCGAACTATCACCCCTCCCTGGAACCACATCACCGATACAAAATGCCTCACCGATGACAACTCAGATCACTAGAGGTCGTTCTACTTCACTCAGAAACGCATCAAGACATGCTGCGTCCGATCCCCTGGATCCCCTTCATCTCGATCCCCTGGTGATGACGAGCCAACCCCAAAACTCACGATGACAAATTCAAGCTCTTAAACCCTACTCTGACCTCCTCCGGCTTCCACGGCCATCTAGAACCCTCATGCATATTTTTCCTGCAATCGTCCATCTATTGGCTACCTTCAGCTCAAATTCCGATGACCACCCCCTCGTCCAACATCGAAAAATCGACAAATAAAGCATCTCCGTTCATCTCGACCATTCACAACCAATACCAAATTAAAAATCATGATTTTGTTTTTAAAATTTATCATTTTTGATGGCAATTCTAATATGATCAAAATCTGAAAATATGATGATCGTATTCTTGACCTTGTTATATTTTTCACTGTAATTCATATATTTAAAAAAATTACTCAATAATTCCACTCGACTCTATTTTTTAACAAAATGTTAACATATTACAAACATTCCTCTTTCGGACATCAGAGCCTAGATTCGATTGTACAATGATCAATTAAATGTCTTTGGTAATTTTGAACTTGTAGTATGACAGAGATGATATATACAAACATATGCATAGATCTGCATATTCATATAGCTCTATATTTAGTCAACATGCAACATATTATTATTCATATCAACTAAATTCCAAGTCAATACTCAAAATTTATCACATGCAAACCAGTTTATACACATAAATTTTGAAAGTTTGCTCACCTCAATGAAGATCAGAGGCCTGGTTTAAATTTTCTGATCTAAAAACTTGCTTTTGTTCAACCTGCTTTCAGTTTTCTTTTCTTCTTCTTTGGTTACTCCTGTCTTGGGTTTGAATCATCATGTTTGCCTTGAGTTTTCCAGTTTTACATAGCTTTGAATTGTTCTGTTTTTGGATCTGCTCAGGTTTGTTCTTTACAAATCTTTCTTCGCTTTGATTTATAGGCTTTTGTTTTTGAAGATATGTGATAAAAGAATAGAAAGAGAAGAAGAAACATACATATAATCTAATTCAAGATTTTATAAAAATTTAGAAAAAGAAAAATACAAGGAGTGACACTTGTATTTACCACACCCCATCACTTAACACACGTTAACATTAAGCCTTCATAATTAACACTTGTCTCTAAGGAGGTTTATGAATTAACCCATGTATATAATATTCATTTTAAATGATAATATAAACTTTTGTATTTATTACTATTTAAATAAATACTTTCATAATTTATATAAATAAATTCTTTAAGGAAAACAATATAAAACAAATTATATTTTAATGAAAACTTTATTCATTTTTTAAATTCTAATTATTTTAAAATAATTATCCTTTAAATCCATATTCTATGAATTAACCTAGATTATTAATCTATTACAGATGTAAAAAAAAAATTCGGGTTATCACATAATTAAAACTTAATAGTTTAACATGTATATTTATATAACTTAAGTAATCAACCAACAAACCAAAACTTTAAAACAGATAAAAATATTGACACTATATGTTATATTTAAAACAACATTTATTATAAAATTAATATTTATAAAATTCAACTTAAATCCAAAATAGTATATAACTAACATATGCATATCTAAAACTCAACAAGCCCATTTCAAATACCCTGCATATACTAACATATACGTAACTTAGGTGCATGTTCACAAAAGCATATATATATTTGTTATAATTACCGTACAAGATTATTATTTGCATAATAGTATATATGCTACCGTCAAGTATTGAATCTACAAGGTATACACTTTGACCCAACGCATATAAGTATAACAATTTGCAATCAATATTAAATAAGCAATTTTTTCAATAATATACTATACACCTTTACACACTTTGCAAACACAACTTGTATAAACTATAGCATAATACATATACACGTAAGCCAACAGGAATAAATAAAAAGAAAAGTAACTACAAATATAAGGTTAATATCTTATAAACTATATATGTATAAACACTATGCAACTCAAAGAAAACTTGCCATACAATACATAATGTAAGTCAATAAAACAATATATAACTATCACAACAGATTATCTAAACTCAGTCAAACTAATATATGTATACATACAACATAATATATGTGACTACATTTCAACACAGCCATATAAACAAATATATACAAATATATAAAGCCATGCACACATCTGATTACTAAAATGTACACATTAACACACGAATATATTAAAATTTCATAAATATGCTTTGAAGACTATCAAATGCCACTGTTAAATTCAATTTACGATAAAATGAAACCCCAAGTTTTGGAAATATATATAAACTATATATATACTTATATATATAAACTGTAACTCATAAATCCATATATATATATATATATATATATATATATATAAGAACACAAATGCACGAACTTTTACAATGAAGAGAAGGCTGTTCAAAGATGCCAGGAGAGGAAGACATGACCAACGTGTGATATATATATATATATATATATATATATATATATCTAGCTTACAAGGACACGTGTGTGTGTGTATATATATATATTAACATACACATATACTTTATGCAAGCTTCAATGTGAATAAAAGAAGAGGCACACTGCTGTTTTGGTAGAGGAAGCTCGGAAGATTTGGTGAGGTGAAGGAGATGTTGCGTGGTCTCAGGAGATTAAGGGGTTGAGCACGGTGTAGTGAACCATTGTGGCCGATCTCTTTGGTGGTGGGAACTGAGAGAGAAAAGGGAAATAGTGAGCCAAAAGAGAGGATAGGCAAAACGTGCTGGCAAAGTATAAAAAGGATGTTTTAATTTCTTCTTCTTTAGAGGAATCAAATTAGCAAATAAGGCAACCAGTGGAAAATAAAATGTCTCCTATTGAGTTCTGAAGTAATAAAAGCTAATATCTGTTTATATTCAACTGATGAGTAATTGAATAGTCAATAGGAAACCAAAAGGCTAAAATAACTAACCACAACGACTAACCGTTTACTGATTTCGCGGCGTACCATGGTTCGAAGAACAGAAATGAATATACCGTTGAGATCAGCATGACGAGACAATCAAAATGGTATACAGATATCAGTGATAGGATCGTCCTATCAAAAGTCGATATCGGTATCGAAAATGCTGCAAATCTGTCGAAAATAAAATAAATGAAGTAATAACGGTTCAAATTAGAGAAAACGAAAGATGACGTCTCACTCAGAAGATGATTTATAAATTTATTGTATAAAAATATTCAGGTTCGGAAAACATTTTATTATCATCAAATATTTACCGATTTAAATTGAAATAGAATCACACAAGAAAATAAACATTCATATTATAAGATGAAAATTTACCCGTTGATAACTAAAATAGACGTATTTCAAATATCAGGTTTTAAATTCAAAATTTTATTATTTGAAATTTCACAAAAAATTTCAATTAATTAAATAAATAAAACAACTAAAATTTACAGGTCGTTACACTCTCCCCCACTCAAAACTTTTCGTCCCCGAAAAGGAAGGAGGTGGGAGAATAGAGACAACCAGAAAGAAAGTAGACTGAAAACAAAATAAAACAATTAGTTTAAAACCATATAGATTTTCGATTTATATTAACTAATATTCATCAATTGATTTAAATTCAAGGTATTTCATTAAGTTGATTAAATTTTAAATTGACTAATTCCTCCAAAACGAAATTTATTTTATTTATTTCATTTATTATTCAATTAACTTATTTTTCTATTTATCTGTGTTAATATTTTTTTGAATTAAAATTTAAGTTTATAACATTTGTCATAATCACTCAAATTTTATTTATAAAATCATTAATCATCATTTTATATTGTAAATTATTCAATTACATATTCAAGTTCTGAATGGTTTAGGTAAGTTATATTGGAATGTAATTGAGTATTATATAAGTAAAAAAATTCCCAATTCAATTATTTCAAGTTTAAATATTTATTCAAAATTTTTGACTTCGTTTTATAATTGAAAACATTCTTTAACATAAATTTAAGAATTAAATTTCCTATTTCACTTTAATCAATTTAAGGATATATATATATATATCCACTATATATCAAATCAAATCTATAATCATATACTAATAATATATATATATATATATATATTATAAATCAAGTCATACTTTAGAAATTCGAATCAATTTAATTTCCAACATAATAGTGTAGCAAGGCTATAGAATGGTCTCTCCACTTCGAAACTCGAAAATGATGTCGATGATGCGGCCGCCATCACCGAAATTATTTTCCAACGACAAAAGAGAAGAGCACCGATTTAAACATTTAATAAATTCTTGAAAACAATTTCTATTTGAAAATACTTTAAATAATATCCATTTTAAAACTTTAAAATCAATGTTTGAAATCACCGGAAATTAAATGCTCAAATTCCTGATTTAAATTCATTTAAATTCCAATTCAATTGATAAACTATGATTTATAAATTCATTTATAGAACAATAAATGATAATCAAATATTATCATTTCAAACAACCAATTTAATTAACTTATTAAATTCCAGAAAATTATACTTATATATATAATATACAAAAATTTCATTTCATTTACCAAATTTGAAACAATATTGTGTCAATTTGCTCTGTTCAGGTGTTTTTGAATTTCTATCGATAGCGTTGATCAGACGAATCGATCGAAAACACAAATCAACATTAACAACTCAAACAACACAATATATAAAACAATTTAATATTAACTACAAATATACTCCCTCACACGATAATGCAAAATAAATTTCAAAGCGAGGATAGGGATTCAAATTCAAGGGAACCCTAATCAAAGAAAATTCTAGCTAAGAAGATAGGCTTGAGTGGGAGAAAAACAATCAAATTTCAAAATAGGAGATATTAATTGCGGGCAACCTTAACCAGATCAACCGTAGCTTCAAGGATGAAATCGATGCAGAATTTCTAGGCAAATCGGCATCAGATCACAAGAGATAGAATTCATTCATAGCAAGAGATAGATAGCATTATAAACTGAGGATACAGAAATCTTCGGTGAATCAATATTTGTTGTAAAGGAGTTTCACCCCTTTACAATCATTAAAAGATTGGCGAGACCGCTGATTTATTATAGTGATTATTCGGAGTGGAGTTATGGGATACTCCAAAATCAAGAAACACGAATAAGGAGAGATAAGGATGGATTTTGGAACCGAGGGGAACGTTCCAAAATTCAAAGAAAAACGAATCAAAGAGGAAGAGATTCAAGCACGAACGAAAGTGATTCTGTAAGTAAATTTACTATATACAGAGTCTTTCGAAAACCAAGGCTTTGATACCAACTGTAACAGCCCGATATTTTCAACCATTCGCATCCACACATGCCGGATTTGAATTGCTCAAAATACTAGATTGTTAATTTATATTTGGAAAAACTTAGCATATACAGTAAATAAATTAATCACAGAATCACGAACAAAGAGTAATATACAACATGCAGCTGCAACAAAAGAATAGTAGTTCATGAAGCTACTATATATATATATATATATATATATATATATATATATATATATATATATATATATATATTACAGAGTTAAATAAGATAGAGTAGAAGTTTCAAATACAATAGTCAAATACAAGATCGGAATAAATCACTGGAATCAACTGAATCACTGCAAGCTGAAAAGACGTAGATGGATCTCCAAACGAAGCTCCAACTCCAAAGGTGAGTCTCAAAAGCTGTATCACTCAGTCTGACCAGAGCGTAAAGCAAAACACAAAACACTCGAGTCAGAATTAATATTCTTATATAAATAAATCTAGCTCAAGTCAAATAACAACTGAAGTACAAGTAACTCAAAGGATGTTTTGGATAACCATCCTCTAAGGATCCGTTAAACATCTACCATGTAGTAATATACGCTATTATAATAATCTGTAAAGTAAAGTATAATATATTTTTAAAATAGCGTTAAGTCTTTACATTTACCAACTTAACACATTTTATAGTGCCAATAGTCTATACAGTACCATCGTACCTCCAGATCGGGAGGCTACCATAGAATACTCCATAGTTACGGTACAAATCAAACTCGTAGTAAAGTACGCTAGGGTAGGTGACACGGCACACCTAGGCAATGCCAGGGTAGATATACCAATTACACTTCCGGGCTGGTGGTAAAGCATAGCTGCCACTAACGCCTACCTCGAGCCACATTCTCAAAAATCAAAGGTGCGCACTAAATAATCACAAAGTAATAGAATGACATATGAAGGAGTGTGTCCGATCAAAGGAGCTATCTCATTATCCCGTCGATTGCTCCTGTTTTAGCCACCTTATGCCAACTCATGAGAGTCGGGTCTACGTATATACCTCATATAGGATCGTCGCCACCATCCTACTTCATTCTGGAATCTCCACTGTGTACACGGTTGTTAAAGTGGTTTTCGGAGTTGGCAGAGAGTATGACAACTTCCGATCCCGGTATCTTTAATAACTAAACGTTATTATAACACCACGGTCATTTCAAAATAGTTTATACTTCAAAACCCATAATATCATTGCCATTTCAAAAACCATATCAATACGATATCATTACCATTTCAAAACCAAATACGATATCATTTCCATTTCAAATATACCCATTTCCAAAAATGATATCACTTTCAAAGTTATAACACTTTTGAAACCAAACACTTGAAATTATAACACTTTCAAAAAATAATACTTTGAAATCATAATTACTTTGGAAAACCAAAACACTTCCCTTTAATCAGTTTAGATATTAATAATAGTATATAAAATAAAATAGTTTGTAAAATAAAGTAGTTTATATAAAATTGTTACAAGTTAAAATAGTATATATTAAAATAGTTTGTATCAAAATAATAGTATATATTAATTCATGTTTAAGTTACTAAAGATTAATTAATTAATGACAATAATTAAATGATAATTACTTAAAGGATAATTATTTAATGATAGTAATTAAAGAATAATTAATTAATTAATTTATTAATTGATGATTAAAGGTTAATAAAATAATAATTAAGAATAACTAAAAAGATAATTTAGGTTAATTAATTAATAGTTAAGGATTAACTAATTCATAATTAAGGATAATTAATCATTAATTAAAGATAATTAATGGAAGTAATTATGCAATTAAGTAATTATAAACACACAATTAATTAATCTTGCTTTAAAATGATAGGATTGAATACCTTGGACTGGTTGATATCTTTGATATGTGATTGTGATACTTTGTGATGTGAATTGCTGTGAATTGAATTGTGATATTTGTGATATATATCTATGTGAATGTGAAAACTGTTAGCCTTTAAACGGCATTTGAATTTCGATGCGACACGGAGTCGGATTCCAAATGGTTATCCGAATTCCACATCGAATCTTAATAGTGAATCTTTGTGACTTGTGTATCCACGTGTTTTAAAATAAGCACTTATTATTCGGTTGAGCCGGGAGAGGTCTTTGTGTCATAAAACTCATTCCAAATAATGATACGACAAAATGGGAGTGCATTTGAAGACGGTGGTGAAGACCGGGTATTTTCGAGAATGAAAGGATTACCTGCCGATTATCTCTACACTGAGTTGCTCCGACATAAAGATATCCATTAGCGATGGGGAGTCCGGTCGGGATTGTGGATACTCGGATTTGCAAGGGCTTCTTCCTTTATTGGATGAAATGCCTTCGGTTCCATTCAGACCCAGGATGGACTTGTATTGTTGTATGTATGACATTACACTTTGAGATATAAAACTGATTTCTATCAAATACATTTCTGTTTGATGGCAGAGAACTTATTTTCTTCGCTTAAAACCCTTCTCTGAGACGTACGAGCTCAGAGGTTATGTAGTTGATGGTTATTAGTGATATATCCCAATTTGGTAGTGTGGCATGCTGAGTGCTGATCATTTGTTGATCGAAGCATGGCTTTTGTGAAAAGCATAGGTTTGTGGACGAGACTTCGTCGAACCTCACAACCCAAAAATGGTCGAATGAGGAAGGCTGCGGCAAGGTTACGAGGGTAGCACCCCTTAGGGTATGTGCATTGTAACATCCCGCCTTTTCGCACACTTTAAACCGACACACATGACGATTCAAACCATACGGAAGGGCGGATTGTTATGGGGTAAATAAGAAAAACAGAGAAGAAATAAAACAAAACAGAATCTCACAGCGGAAGGATAAAATATAATAATCAAATATACAGTTCATGAAACTGTTTTACAAAATATTTTATTTTACTTGTACAATGAATATCAGAGTTACCCATACCAATACTATTAATGCAGCGGAATTAAATGGTGTAGTGAAATAATATAGTAGATACTAGTAATACAAATCTTTGTCTTCGTCCTCCAGAGCTAAATCCTCAAATCCTGAAACGCTCAGACTGACCCGAGCGAATTTGAAAAGACAAAAACACTCGAGTCAGAACTAAAAGATCTTATGTGAGTAAAATTAACAGAAATAAATATGAGTACAGTAACTCAAGAGATGCTCGGGATTTACATCTCCTAAGGGTCTGTTAAACTATTTACTATGTAGTATATTGCGCTATTATAATAATGTCTATTTATAAAATAAACTTACTTTTTAATAGCGTTAAGGGGTTACCCATATAGCCCTTAACACGGAATATATTCCCATAGTCTATACAGTACCGTAATCTCCCCCGTAATGGGCGTCGTCAGAGGGCACTCCATAGGTATGGTACAAAACAAAACTCGTAGTAAAGGCTCGGTATGGTAGGTAACACGGCACAACTAGGCAATGCCAGGGTAGATATACCAATTGCTATCCGGGCTGGTGGAAACGCGCAGCGCGCAGCTGCCGCCCACCTCAAACAAACTCCCCCAAAATCATACTGCTTTAAAATTTAAAATATCTGGAAACCAAGTATTTGACTTATACTTTCAAAGCATAATATTTCGAAATTCATATATTTTAAAACCATAACTTCTAAAACTTGAATGGTTTGGATATTCAATGGTATACGAAATAAATGGTTTAACTTTAAGGTTACTTTGTAAAGAAAATAATTTCCATGGCTTTACAAATATATTTCTTTATTTAAAGTCTAAACCAAAATTTAAATACCACTTTCAAGTTCCAAAACCACTTCAATTTCTATATATATATATATATATATATATATATATCCATTTGGAGTATTAATATTTCTAAACTAAAGTTGGAATTTATTCCTTCAACCAAATTAAATGTTCTATTATTTAGTCTTGAATATTTACATAAAAATCCATAAATAAAACTCCAATTTCTAGCAATTAAATATTTTCTTCAATTAAATTATACTAGAATATTCATTTTAAATTTATCTTGGAAAAATCCATTTATAAATATCATACCTTAAAATTTTCCAAACTTAAACATATAATATGAATTATCAAATTCCATTTCTCAAATTTCCCATTTTTATTTAATAGATTTATACACAGCTTAAATTCAAAAATTTTAACTTCATATGTATATATATAGAAGAATAACATTTATAAAATATCAAAATTAAAATTTTTTATAAACCGTATCCCATCCAAACCATAGAAATCACTTTAAAATAATTTATATATAGACCACGGTGCCTGTATAAAATTTTCTATCCTATGGTTAAGTGATACGGATATTTATCATTTCAATCCGCAATTTAAAAATAAAATTTTGCTGTTGTATATCATTTCAAACCACAATCCCGAATGGAACGAAAAATGCATGATAACTTGTAGTTTAATGATATAAAATAAACATCCATTCATCCATCATCATCCATCATCCAAATCACAATCATCAGCCAATAACAAAACAATATCAATATATATCCGATAATATATAACAGGTAATAACTGGCAGTTATATTCAAAAATAAATTTAACAACTATTAACTAACAGTTTATCTGCAAATAAATAACTATAACTGTCAATCTATATGCGGTAATAAAATTTAATGAACAGTTATATTAAATAAATGCGATTTAACAGATATGATGAATAAAACATGCCAAACAGTCATAAATAAATCTCTACTCATATCTAAAATAAATTTAACAAACATAAAAACTTTTAGAAGTTGTGAGTGGGTTAAAACACTCACATTTTGAATTTAAATCAAATTTAAATCCGATTTAAACCCAAGATTCGACGGTCTCCAAATCAGTCCAAACCAGCGTCAACAGATCTGAAATTTAATTACGATCCTAAAAAAAGAAATTTCGCGTGAATCTGAGGTCGTATGAAAAAGATATTCAATATAAACGATTTGAAAACAAAATAAAATAAAAAATAAAACAAACCACACATCAAAGCCACGTCAGCCGAGACGTTACTCTCCCCCCAAAATCACGCGCCTGTAACTCACGTTCGAACCCAAATTCACGCGCCCAAACCCAAACTTTGACCGTGCCTTTCCGCCGCCACAGGCCACCAGAGAGTGACGCGCCTCCACCACTACGACCGCCTACCCCTGCCGCATCTCCACCTTGAAGGCCTTCGAGCTCGGCCTCTCCTATCACCTCAGCCGCCGCCTTCAAAAGCTAGGGTTTCGAATTTCCAACGTTTGACCTCGATTTCTAGTAAAATCGTTCACTGTCTTGTGAAACGAACAACAGACGTAGATTCATATTGATGAAAATTACGACATATATTTTTTTTGGAATTTTTCTGAGATGTTTGAATTTTCATTTGAAATTTGAATAGAAATAGATCTTGGTTTGCATCCATTTGAGGAGTTGAAGAAAAGAACGTACAGACAAATGATAGAAGATGGAGGCTAGGGTTTTTGATCGTCTATTTATAGATAGATCGCAAAAGAATATGTGTGCACGAATTTTAACGTGCAAACGGAAGTAGTCCCAAAAGATAAATAATATTAATTACACACATTACAGATTTAGGAAATAAATAAATTCCTTATCATTTACATTTTATTTTAACGTATTTACAAATGTAAATCTAGACGTTTCGTTTACGTTTCAAAATATATCCACAATTTTATTAATTTCTCCACTTCCTTATATTTAGAAATTATAAAATTAAGTTTTCAAAACCTATTTTTGATTTTCAAACTTTTATATACTCATCTTTTACCAGAAATAAGGATGCACTAACATTTGTTCATGATTTCACCTTATTATCCTCAAATTCCATTTTAATTTTCAATAATTACAATTGTTGAATGTTGATACTTTAATTAAATTTATACATCTTGCTTTCTATAATCTATATCAACAAATGGTCCAATTATAAATAGAATTAGCATTAACTTCATCTTATAGAATTAACTACTCCAATTACAAAACAAATCTACGCTAACTGCATGATTTAAGTCAATTAATTGTAATTGAGTCTACATTAAATGTTATAAATTATAAATTGGAACCTCAATAAATTCGCTTATTGACTTAAAATCTTTCTATTCAGTAAATAGACACTTTTATGGGTATAAATAACATTTGAATTATAATACATGTCATTAGTGCATGCTTCATTTCTTATAAACTCCCCTTTATTAACTAGAACACATTAACCAAAACAAAATAATTAATTTAGATTTATTTCAATCGATTGCCATTCTTAACTTAACATACTCAAAATGGTTAACCTAAATAATTGTTACCCTTTTACATTCAAATTCACTTACAACCATCATTACAATAATGTTGCCATAGAATTAGATTTAATTAAATAAATTAGATAAATGGGTAAAGTTTTGTAATTATCACTAATGCCAAATATATATGCATTAATTACTACTTATTATTATGAATTCATTTATTAATTTACTAGTTGCCTTTGTCTTCTTATATCCTATTTACTACCAAACTTTCTATTTAGTTATAGTTTATCAATATATATATACCTAGGCAAATCAAGTTCTTGTCTTTTCTGTTATTTCAATTAAATCGGGTATGCACAAATAAATTGTTTATTAATTTATTCTTACAAAATTATTTACATGCATTCAGTTACACCTAATTTAATTCATTGATTTTCATTTATAAATTAAAGGTTTTTTTTTCTTTAAAAGCTTTTATTACTAACCATACTCCAACCTCTACAGGACATTGATTTATTAAATTTGCACTTATTATGCATACTTTTAGCAACTCATATATACTTTGCATCTATTCCCCAAATTTCACATTCTATTGTTACATAAATTTGCATTGATTACTATTTATTATTATTGCTTTACTGATAAATTAGATATTTGCATTGGTTTTGCTTATGCTAAATTAATTTCCCATAATAAATAAGGTTTCAAAACAATCAATAACATTTCCTTAGCCCAAACCCCGTTTACCAATTATTTTCCTTTAATAATTCATGTTGCTATAAATACGTACATTTACACTTTATAGTTATTCTAGTATACCTATTCCAACACTCTTGACCCTTATCTTTACTTTCACCCACTTGTAACATAAATTTTTATTTTCAAATTTATTCCCATTTACGGTTAATCAATGTTAATTTACATTAACCAATTTTAATATTCACCTTTAATTTCACATCTTCAAAGTATATCTAGGAAAAATCTTTCCACCACTTAATTTACTGAATCTTATGCAGTCTTACTATAAATAGGTTTTAAATTTCCATTACTGTACATTCAATTACTATCCAAAGTATTTATTCATAAATCAATTCGATATATACATTTGTTTCCTTCTATTTGATTTATACCTAGTATACATTTTCCTAAATCCTGTTTCATTACCTTCATTAAATGGTTATCGCATTGAGATCAAATTTATTAGCTTATATCGCATTATTACCATTAATTAAAAATGGCTTACAATTTTTTTATTATTCAATACTCTAAATAAATAACATATTATTCCATAATTACTCTTGTTTTCTCATATTCCATTAAAAATCAAATCACAACTTTTTACATTATTTTATTGAATTGGAATTTCATTTTTATATTGTTAACCTTTAATTACAACTTATTTATTTAACCAAATTAAATGTACAAAATTACGGGTCGTTACACTCTCCCCCACTCAAAACTTTTCGTCCCCGAAAAGGAAAAAGAAAGGAGAAGAAAGAGTTAAGTAACAATACATCTTGTTCAAAATATTTAACTTATAAACAATAATTTACTAAATTTATTAAAGTTTGGAAAACATTTCAAAATAGTTCTAAGTCCAAAATTTACGGAAAATTTTGTCAGAGTCTCCTTTGTACGGAGAGGCTCGGGAGAAAATATAAAATCAAAATATAACAATTATTTACATATATTGTCCAAAATATTATATCTCATCATGGGAAAAATATACAAAATAGCGCTATAAACTGTAATCCGAAGCGTACCTATTCGTCGGGCAATTTACGCTTATTATTATGGAACCAAAAGCAGTAGCAGTTGCTTCCATAACCTGCATTTTACTTATAAAAATCCAAAGGTTTAACAATTTATCACAAGTGAAATATTTAAGTGGTTACAATCACTAACAACAAAGAATAAAACGACCATCAATTTCAACAAACCGCATACACAACAAAACAAACAATCATTCAATCAAACAAGCAAATAGTTGTTCGGGTTCAAAACTTGAAATGGTACGGAATGAAAAATAACTATCAAGTGCATCATTTACTCAACAGTTTTAGATGGGACAAAATAGATTATTTATTCATCCAACAACTTCAAATTTCCTTACCCAACCAACCCTAAATCAAACAATAACAATTCAAACCAACAAATCAAATTAACTCATTATAAATTTTTATGTCATACATTAGCTGTTTGATCTTTTCATTCATATAACAGTTTATCTTTTATTTTCATTTATTTTCATTCATATACCACATAAATATCTTTTTATAATCTACATTTATTTCTAACAACTTTTAATTTTATTTACTCATCAGTGGTTGTTTCCTTTATTTTTACTTATTACTTACAGTTATTCATTTTTATTTATTCAGGTTATGTAAGTTTCTTTTATTTGTATTACATTTAATGCACTTCTCAATTTAAATCATTTATTAAATGCTTACATTCTATTATATTTAATTACAGTAACCCTTTTTAATTACACTTAAATTCTTAACCTTATAACCTCCATTCTTTTAAATAAAGGATTTTATTAATTTATTACTTAGGGTTTGCAGTCATTTATTTATATTACCTACTTTCTATCATACTTAAGTTAATAGCCCTACACATCAATCCTTATTTATTAAAGAATTTCGTTTTATTTACCTAAGTTTAAAATCACCTATTTATAATACTTACCTATAATTATGGAAAAATTTCAAATTTATAACTTAAGTTTATAGCATTAAATCCCCATTTATAACAGCAATTCATTGAATCCTTCATTATTTCCAAAATTTCTACTTGTATAATATTCTATTCCGATCACTTATTTAACATTTCAACTTTTCATATTTGGTAAGTTATATATGTTAAAGAAAATGCAAAAGAACTTATACAAGTTTTATCTCTTCTTTTAATTAAATTTAATGTTCAACAATATTACTTTTTGTCTCATATGTTAAAAATTTCAAATTTCCCTTTATAACTTTGCATAAATTTTCTTACCTAAATTAGAGGTTTAAATTCATTAATTACTTACCTTTTATTTCACTAAAATAATTTAAATTATTAATTAATGGAAATTTAAGAATTAAATACCAGGTCAAATTTCAAATTATTTTAAAAATAATAGATAAATAATTTCTTACAAATTTTATATCTCTAATTATATTTAAAAAAATTAAAATTTTAAATAATTTCAAAATAAATCTGCAGTAGAATTTACCACAGTGGCCTTTCCCCTTCGAAACTCGAAAATGAAAGTCGATGAAGCGGCTGCCATCACCGAAATTATTTCCCAGCGACAGAGAGGAAAGTACAAAACTTATTTTCTCCAAAATCTTCTTTAAAACAATTCTTCCGGATTATACTGAAATATTTATATCGGAAAATATTTATAACAATATTATTATACTTCAAAATACTTTGAAAGCTAATTTCAAAATCCCGGACTTAAGTTCTAAAATTTCCAAATTTCATTGATTTTAAATTCAATCTTATTTACCTGTTATATATAAATTTTATTCCTAACACCCAATCTATTGCAACAAAATATATATATATATAATATCATTTAAAAATTTATTTTATATATAGAAAATATAATAGGAAAAATTATTTCATTCACCTATATTAAAACAGATATTATGTCGGTCTGTCCTATTAAGTATTTAGAAATCCCTATTGATGACACAACGTCCCATGCATCAACCGGAATTTATAAATACAAAACGGAACAGATTAACACAATATTAAAATCTTTTTATAACACTAACAAATACGCTCTCTCATATATATACACTCAGCGACTCCCATAGGGTATTACTACCCTATTAACAAAGAGTCAAACCCCACAAAGCCAAGGTTTATCACTAAACCAAAGCTCTGATACCAACTGTAACATCCCGCCTTTTCGCACACTTTAAACCGACACACATGACGATTCAAACCATACGGAAGGGCGGATTGTTATGGGGTAAATAAGAAAAACAGAGAAGAAATAAAACAAAACAGAATCTCACAGTGGAAGGATAAAATATAATAATCAAATATACAGTTCATGAAACTGTTTTACAAAATATTTTATTTTACTTGTACAATGAATATCAGAGTTACCCATACCAATACTATCAATGCAGCGGAATTAAATGGTGTAGTGAAATAATATAGTAGATACTAGTAATACAAATCTTTATCTTCGTCCTCCAGAGCTAAATCCTCAAATCCTGAAACGCTCTGACTGACCCGAGCGAATTTGAAAAGACAAAAACACTCGAGTCAGAACTAAAAGATCTTATGTGAGTAAAATTAACAGAAATAAATATGAGTACAGTAACTCAAGAGATGCTCGGGATTTACATCTCCTAAGGGTCCGTTAAACTATTTACTATGTAGTATATTGCGCTATTATAATAATGTCTATTTATAAAATAAACTTACTTTTTAATAGCGTTAAGGGGTTACCCATATAGCCCTTAACACGGAATATATTCCCATAGTCTATACAGTACCGTAATCTCCCCCGTAATGGGCGTCGTCAGAGGGCACTCCATAGGTATGGTACAAAACAAAACTCGTAGTAAAGGATCGGTATGGTAGGTGACACGGCACAACTAGGCAATGCCAGGGTAGATATACCAATTGCTATCTGGGCTGGTGGAAACGCGCAGCGCGCAGCTGCCGCCCACCTCGAACAAACTCCCCCAAAATCAAAAATAAAAGTGGCCACTGAATCAATCCAAAGTCAAAGTATAATATCGAAGAGGAGTGTCCGATCAGAGGAATGACCTCATTGGCCCAAGAATCGCTCCTGTTTTAGCCACCTTATGCCAACTCACGGGAGTCGGGTCCACGTATTTACCTTATAGGAAACGCCGCCACCAACCTACTTCATTCTGGAATCTCCACCGCGTACACGGTTAGTCAAAGTGGTTTTCGGTATCGACAGAGAGTATGTCCATATCCAATCCCGGTCTCTTTGCCAACCAATCGTTATTATAACACCGCGGTCATTTAAAATAGTTTAAACTTTAAAACCAGAATAAAAATTCCATTTCAAAACTATGAATACGATATCATCTTAAAACCCAAAACAATATGATATCATTTTATCCAAATATATTTCTTTTCCAAAATCATACTGCTTTAAAATTTAAAATATCTAGAAACCAAATATTTGACTTATACTTTCAAAGCATAATATTTCGAAATTCATATATTTTAAAACTATAACTTCTAAAACTTGAATGGTTTGGATATTCAAGGGTATACGAAATAAATGGTTTAACTTTAAGGTTACTTTGTAAAGAAAATAATTTCCATGGCTTTGCAAATATATTTCTTTATTTAAAGTCTAAACCAAAATTTAAATACCACTTTCAAGTTCCAAAACCACTTCAATTTCTATATATATATATATATATATCCATTTGGAGTATTAATATTTCAAAACTAAAGTTGGAATTTATTCCTTCAACCAAATTAAATGTTCTATTATTTAGTCTTGAATATTTACATAAAAATCCATAAATAAAACTCCAATTTCTAGCAATTAAATATTTTCTTCAATTAAATTATACTAGAATATTCATTTTAAATTTATCTTGGAAAAATCCAGTTATAAATATCATACCTTAAAATTTTCCAAACTTAAACATATAATATGAATTATCAAATTCCATTTCTCAATTTTCCCATTTTTATTTAATAGATTTATACACAGCTTAAATTCAAAATTTTTAACTTCATATGTATATATATAGAAGAATAACATTTATAAAATATCAAAATTAAAATTTTTTATAAACCGTATCCCATCCAAACCATAGAAATCACTTTAAAATAATTTATATATAGACCACGGTGCCTGTATAAAATTTTCTATCCTATGGTCAAGTGATACGGATATTTATCATTTCAATCCGCATTTTAAAAATAAAATTTTGCGGTTGTATATCATTTCAAACCACAATCCCGAATGGAACGAAAAATGCATGATAACTTGTAGTTTAATGATATAAAATAAACATCCATTCATCCATCATCATCCATCATCCAAATCACAATCATCATCCAATAACAAAACAATATCAATATATATCCGATAATATATAACAGGTAATAACTGGCAGTTATATTCAAAAATAAATTTAACAACTATTAACTAACAGTTTATCTGCAAATAAATAACTATAACTGTCAATCTATATGCAGTAATAAAATTTAATGAACAGTTATATTAAATAAATGCGATTTAACAGATATGATGAATAAAACATGCCAAACAGTCATAAATAAATCTCTACTCATATCTAAAATAAATTTAACAAACATAAAAACTTTTAGAAGTTGTGAGTGGGTTAAAACACTCACATTTTGAATTTAAATCGAATTTAAATCCGATTTAAACCCAAGATTCGACGGTCTCCAAATCAGTCCAAACCAGCGTCAACAGATCTGAAATTTAATTACGATCCTAACAAAAGAAATTTCGCGTGAATCGGAGGTCGTATGAAAAAGATATTCAATATAAACGATTTGAAAACAAAATAAAATAAAAAATAAAACAAACCACACACCAAAGCCACGTCAGCCGAGACGTTACTCTCCCCCCAAAATTATGCGCCTGTAACTCACGTTCGAACCCAAATTCAAGCGCCCAAACCCAAACTTTGACCGTGCCTTTCGGCCGCCACAGGCCACCAGAGAGTGACGCGCCTCCACCACTACGACCGCCTACCCCTGCCGCATCTCCACCTTCAAGGCCTTCGAGCTCGGCCTCTCCTATCTCCTCAGCCGCCGCCTTCAAAAGCTAGGGTTTCGAATTTCCAACGTTTGACCTCGATTTCTAGTTAAATCGTTCACTGTCTTGTGAAACGAACAACAGACGTAGATTCATATTGATGAAAATTACGACATATATTTTTTTTGGAATTTTTCTGAGATGTTTGAATTTTCAGTTGAAATTTGAATAGAAATAGATCTAGGTTTGCATCCATTTGAGGAGGAGAAGGAGTTGAAGAAAAGAACGTACAGACAAATGATAGAAGATGGAGGCTAGGGTTTTTGATCGTCTATTTATAGATAGATCGCAAAAGAATATGTGTGCACGAATTTTAACGTGCAAACGGAAGTAGTCCCAAAAGATAAATAATATTAATTACACACATTACAGATTTAGGAAATAAATAAATTCCTTATCATTTACATTTTATTTTAACGTATTTACAAATGTAAATCTAGACGTTTCGTTTACGTTTCAAAATATATCCACAATTTTATTAATTTCTCCACTTCCTTATATTTAGAAATTATAAAATTAAGTTTTCAAAACCTATTTTTGATTTTCAAACTTTTATATACTCATCTTTTACCAGAAATAAGGATGCACTAACATTTGTTCATGGTTTCACCTTATTATCCTCAAATTCCATTTTAATTTTCAATAATTACAATTGTTGAATGTTGATACTTTAATTAAATTTATACATCTTGCTTTCTATAATCTATATCAACAAATGGTCCAATTATAAATAGAATTAGCATTAACTTCATCTTATAGAATTAATTACTCTAATTACAAAACAAATCTACGCTAACTGCACGATTTAAGTCAATTAATTGTAATTGAGTCTACATTAAATGTTATAAATTATAAATTGGAACCTCAATAAATTCGCTTATTGATTTAAAATCTTTCTATTCAGTAAATAGACACTTTTATGGATATAAATAACATTTGAATTATAATACATGTCATTAGTGCATGCTTCATTTCTTATAAACTCCCCTTTATTAACTAGAACACATTAACCAAAACAAAATAATTAATTTAGATTTATTTCAATCGATTGCCATTCTTAACTTAACATACTTAAAATGGTTAACCTAAATAATTGTTACCCTTTTACATTCAAATTCACTTACAACCATCATTACAAAAATGTTGCCATAGATTTAGATTTAATTAAATAAATTAGATAAATGGGTAAAGTTTTGTAATTATCACTAATGCCAAATATATATGCATTAATTACTACTTATTATTATGAATTCATTTATTAATTTACTAGTTGCCTTTGTCTTCTTATATCCTATTTACTACCAAACTTTTTATTTAGTTATAGTTTATCAATATATATACCTAGGCAAATCAAGTTCTTGTCTTTTCTGTTATTTCAATTAAATCGGGTATGCACAAATAAATTGTTTATTAACTTATTCTTACAAAATTATTTACATGCATTCAGTTACACCTAATTTAATGCATTGATTTCATTTATAAATTAAAGGTTTTTTTTTCTTTAAAAGCTTTTATTACTAACCATACTCCAACCTCTACAGGACATTGATTTATTAAATTTGCACTTATTATGCATACTTTTAGCAACTCATATATACTTTGCGTCTATTCCCCAAATTTCACATTCTATTGTTACATAAATTTGCATTGATTACTATTTATTATTATTGCTTTACTGATAAATTAGATATTTGCATTGGTTTTGCTTATGCTAAATTAATTTCCCATAATAAATAAGGTTTCAAAACAATCAATAACATTTCCTTAGCCCAAACCCCGTTTACCAATTATTTTCCTTTAATAATTCATGTTGCTATAAATACGTACATTTACACTTTATAGTTATTCTAATATACCTATTCCAACTGTAACGATCCCAATTTCAAAGACGAATTTAAATTTATAATTTTATTGAATTTTTAGATTAAATTATGGATTTGTTTGAAATTTTCAAATTTAATAAGAAATGTATACTTATTGATTTTTGAAATTGGATCAAAACTCGAAGCGAATGAATTGAATTATAAGTAAATTGTTTAAAAGTATAAAATAAAATAAAACTACGTATCAATGTTGAATATAAGTGTAGAATATAAAAATAAAATATACGTTATAAATTTAATATTTAAGTTAGCAAATATAATTTAAAGATAAATTACAAAATAACAAGTATATTACCAAGTAAAACTATAACATTGAATTCATTTATATTATAAAGCAAATTACAAGGCAAAGAACATTGAAGTATGATATTAAACAAATGTATGCATACAACAAGAATATATATCTTTGAACTTGCAAAATGAGTAAACAAAATATCCACAAAACAAACAAAAGAAGTACATATAAAATGAGGATATAAGTATGTAGCTTGCAAAGAAAACAAAATAGGTATAAACAAATAAAAGAAATAAAACAAATAAATGCAACTATCTAAAGTACCCAACATCTTATCTCATCAGCCCCTAAAATGTTCATATCAGTCGAGATAAGTAAAGCAAGGCAAGAATAGAACAAATTAAAAGCAAACAAAACTAGATGAAGCATTTAATACAAAATCATCTCAGCCAAAGTCAAGCAAATAAAAAAATGCAAGTATATTTAGCCACTAAATCTAGATCATAGCAGCCACCAAAAGGAACTATCAGCCGAATGCAACTGAACATATGAATAAAGGAATAAGTGTGAAAACTGAAAATAAGCAAGAAAATAAATAAAACAAAGTACATAGTTACATGCTTATAAAAAGCAAAGAAAACTGTACAAACATGACAAATAGTGATGCAAGAAAAATAAAATAAAATCAGGTAAGGTAAGGATGTAGACAAATGGGAACATATGCATTTAATACAAGTATAAATGCAATCTTCTCAGCCGAAAGAAAGAAATGCTAAAAGTCATTTCAGTTTTTAAAAATAGTTCTTTAATCAACAAAAGAAGTAAGCCTAAGTAGATAGTACCTTCCCCTATATGCAAACTATCTGTTGTTATATATTTATATCAAGTTTGTTCAGTAAGAAAATATGCAAGGCCTGAAAAGAAAAGAAAACCAAAAAATAAAATAAAATAAAATTATAAACTCAAACATCATTCAATTCAAACCAAAGAAGCAAGATTTCAGTTGAAAACCTGTTACAGACGGAATGCTCTGTTCATTCTAGAAACAATACTGTGAGTAACTTTATTTATAAACTTAATTATCTGGTTGCTTGATTTAAGTATGAAGCAGATCATGAATTGGTGTTTATTTATTGGTGAAGTTTGTGTGTGTGAAACATGATATCTGCATGTCAGTATAACCTGAAGTTACCCCTGTACTTAAAGATTTTCAACTTAGGTTTAATTCAAAACTTATTTTCCTCTCAATTTACTTGATGTTATGATTTAGGATCTAAGCAAAATAAGTTTGTTTGATTATAAAGTAAATTCTTAAAATTTTGTATTTAAGAAAAATAGAGCAAAACTGCTCTGAAAACCTTAAGATCAGTAAATACTAAATACAAGTGATATTTCCAATATCTTAAATTTTCAATTTAAGAATATGAACTGAATGCTTAATCAAAACTCTGATTTTTAAAACTAAAATTACATTTTTTAGTGAAGGTTTGATTGAGCATTTCTTTGTTAACCAATTTGGGGATTTTGAGTTGCCTCTGGAAATTGGGTGGATCTGTGTGGCTGCGATTCTTCCTGAAGGTGGTGGAGTTTACCAGGGTGGCAGGAAAAATGGGTAGTGGTGGTCACGACGTCGGAGGTGACTACGGTGGTGGGTTTTTTCTTTTTTAACCTAATTTTTCTGGTGCTCAAACATTTGATCGCCACGACTTCGTCGTAGCATCGAGCGTGGTCGGGCTTGAAGGGGAGGTGCCTGGGTTGTAGTCGAGTGTGTAGGCGAAGGGGCGGCGACTTAGGTGGCCGGAGGTGGTTCCACGAGGGGGGTTTTGGTGTTGAGGTTGGGTTACAAGAAGAATGGAAATGCTCGATTCGGATGTAGCCTCGTTCGCTTCGAACTGGAAGTGTGTTTTGGTCAGTGGAGTCGATGGCGACTTGTGGAGGGGCTCGGCGGCGATCAGAGATGATCAGAATAGTGGTGCACGTGCAGCCACGTAGGCGCGTATCAGTTGCAGTTCGAATGACCTGGGAAGGGGGGGTGTTCACGTTTGTTTGAGTTGTTCAGCAGTTAATTGATATTTTTTTTTATACTCAAGCAAAATAAAGGAATAGAGAAAAAGAAGATGGAGTTGGAATGGAGTACGAGAGAGACTCGGGAAATAGGAAGAGTAATAAGTGGGTTCTCTGGATTTTTGTTGTTAAGGATTAGCCTAATAAACTGTTAAATTAAAATGTTTTAAATAACTTTGTTTTGGACAAAAATAAGTTTTAAGTTAAAAATTGTTTTAATAACAATTAAGTGTTTTAAAGGGGAATTGAATTTAAAATTATGAATGTTTTAAACAAGTTTAAATTGAATAGTTTTAATCGATTATTAAGTCAAAAGGAATTTTTTTAACTAATTAATTAGGAAATTAATTAAGTAATTAGTAATAAATAAATGATTAATTAAGTTTATGTAATCAATAATTAAGGTTTTAGCTAATTAATCTAGGATAAGTAAATTAGTAAATAGAGATCATTTATTTAAATAAAGATTTGAGATTTAAATAAATGGTTGGTAATGAATAAATCAAGAATAATTTAATTAAATAAGGTGATTGATTAATTTATTTATATCAAATGGTTTGTAATTAATAAATCAAGATTGGATAATTAATTCATAAGCAAATTATTTAATTAGAAATAAATTGAATTAATTAGGGTTAAACGATTAATTAATCCTGTTTGTGAATGTTTCTTGAATGCTTGACCTTACTTATGAATGATCGTATTATATGTGATGCCTTGAATTGATTATCCTATCTGATTTATGACATTTTGTTTTGTAGATTGAGCTGTGTATATTTATTTGCATTTGTATATTATCTGTGAATCTGTGAATGGACGATGAACGTTATAGTTTATATCGCTTATCAACTATATTGTTGTATTTGATCTGTCATGATTGAATGATGTTGCACTACTGTGTATAACCCCTGGACTACACCATACACACACAAATATGGATTTCACGAGGAAATCGGTTAAGTCACAGATAATTTAAATGTAATGTTTTTGAAATTAAAGTTTTAATTTCAAATTAAGATTGAAAATGGATTTGGGTTAAACGGTAAAGCTTTTGAAAAAGGTTTTCACAGATAAAAGCTATTTTGAATAACTTGGTAAAATCTCCAATTTAAATAATTCAATTTGAATTTGAATTCAATATTTGGAATTGAATTCGATGATTGGAAATTATGGTTAAAGATATTATAAACAGGTTTGTATGAATTTAAACCATTTTAAAGGTATGGTTTTGAGAATTTGAATTTAACCCAAGGATTTCAACTCATATAAATAAATCAGATTTCCAAAATGAAAACTGTTGTTTTCAAATGATAAACGCTTTTAGATAAGAACTGAGATTCCAGTTAATTAGGGGAATTTCAAGATTGAATAGAGAAATGATTTTCCTAAGTTATGAATGAATTCTTTTTGAAAGCTATGAATTAAATCTGTTTATTTTTAACAGATTTAAATTGATGATTTATTTAAATCAAATTGAAATGAAATTGTCTTGAAGGCTATAAGTTAAATCTTTGATTTAAAGATTTAACGAGTTAAATCAAATTGAAATGAAATTGTTTTGAGGGTATAAGTTAAATCTTTGATTTAAAGATTTAACGAGTTAAATCGAATTGAAATGAAATTGTTTTGAGGGCTATAAGTTAAATCTTTGATTTAAAGATTTAACGAGTTAAATCAAATTGAAATGAAATTGTCTTGAAGGCTATAAGTTAAATCTTTGATTTAAAGATTTAACGAGTTAATCAAATTGAAATGAAAAATGATTTGGAAAATCTGTGAATGAATCTTTTGTTTAAAAGATTAAAATGTGAAAATTGTTTAAACCGTTAAAAGTTGTGAAAATGAATCTTTTGTTTAAGAGATTCGAAATGGTAATCGGTTTAAACCATTTGAAAAGAAAGTTTTGAATTATTAAGTTGTGACTTAATTGAAATTCCATTATCCATTTATTTTTGAAATATCGTGCTCACTATTCGGTTTAGCCGGGAAAGGACCTTTGTGTCGTATAGCCCATTTCGAATATGTGATTCGACGTTGTGGATAGCATTTGAAGACCGGTGTTGAAGACCGGGTATTTGCGAAAGCGATATGATGACCTATCGATTGTTTCTGCACCGAGTCGCGCCGGTATAGAAACTCCTTAAGTGACGGGAAATCCGATCGGAATTGTGAATATCCGGATTGCAAGGACTTCTTTGTAAGTGCCTTCGGTTCTGTTCGAGCCCGGAATAGACTTGCATGGATTGTATGTCTGACATTACAAATTGAGATATAAAGCAGATTTCTTTCAAATATATTTCTGTTGGTGGCGGAGAATTTATTCTTTTAGATTAACACCCTTCTCTGAGACGTACGAGCTCAGAGGTTATGTAGTTGAAGGTTATCAGCGATATATTCCCAATTTGGTAATGTGACATGCTGAGTGTTGCTGTGAAATGATCATTATGTTGATTATTTGTGATAGGATCATTTGTTTGATCATCTATCTTGGTGATCATTTCTATGATCATTTGTTGACCCAAAGCATGGCTTTTGTATAAAGTATGTTTTTGTGGACGTGACTTCGTCGAGCCTCACACCCCGGAATGGTCAAAACAGGAAAGATGCAGCAAGGTTATGAGGGGTAGCGCCCTTTAGGGTATGTGCATTTCCTTCTGGAAAAGGGTGGTATCATGGTATGGAGCCCAGATACTTACTCATGTTGAAAACACTTTATGATTGTGTGAATTGATTACGAGCGCTCGGTGAAAGGTCCCAAAGGACCGGGGGATGGCATATTCGGTCAGTTGTTACTCAGTTAGGGGTAGCCCGGCCTTGTGTTGGTAGAGATCCGGTTTGGTTCTCGGGGACGTCCATCCAGAGGCGTTCTCATGTGGCAATGGGAAGTTCCTTGGCCTAATCATTCGTTGGAAATCCAAAGAAACAATACGACACATGTACGGTTTTAGTTGTAGAACCTGCCATTTAATATGGTAGCTATAGTAAGCATACTATAATGGTACCTATGCTGGCTAAGATTTATATTCTACTTTCGAAATGATTTGTTCTACATTATGCACTAGTAATAATATCAAATGTTCTTTTTTTTAATGCGTATCAAGCATCTTTGGCTAACATAAGAAGAAATCTCCTCCAAGTCTGCGTTTGCATTGTGTGTGTGGCGGGAGGTCTTATGGTAGTCTCATTTTTTAAAAAGCATTGCGAATTGACTTTAAAATATTCCTCTATTTTGATTTTAAAGATAAATAAACTGTTTTTGTTGCTCACACCAGTCCCACGACTGATCCGGAGTTTATTGTTTCTTTCCTAAACTCTGGGTGCTCATTATTTTCTACACGAGCAGTCTAGAGTTGGGTTTTTTCAGATAGCTAGGTTCAGTAGATTATCTGGAGTTAGTTCAGTCTTTGGATCACACCATTCTTGCTGAGCTTGGTGCATCGTTATTGGGAGTTCGAGCTATTGCTGGATTGGTTCTTGGAAATGGATTTCTTCCTTGAAGACTATTTTAGAGTTATTTGTTCCGCTGCTAGATGTTATCTATCGTTTTCTTTTCCGCTGCTATTTTATTGTATCATATCTCTGATGTATATTGATATCTATTGGATCATCTGTTGTATCAGATGTTGTATCAAAGCTATATATCAATGTATTATTCTTTTATTTCGCTGTGTTGTTTACTTAATGTTGTTATAAGCTCCGGCGAATCGGGTTTGAACGGTCGAATCTATGACATTCGAATACGATTTGAAGTATGGATGTCGATTTTCGAGCGGGCAAAATCCGTAGTCGTTACATTTGGTATCAGAGCTAAGGGTTGAACTTTAGCTCAGGAGTATAACACATTAAGTAACTCATTAGAGATAGGGTGAAGTATACCCTAGAATGAGTAATCCCTAAGATATCCGTTTGAACGTCTCAATAAATTCTCTTACTATCCAGTGATAGTGAGTATGAGTGCAAGAAGAGGACGAGATAGGGGACAGAGAAATACGACTATAATTGGTCAATACTCTGTAACAACAGTGGAAATAACTTTCTCTATCAAATTTTCTTTGATTCGTTTTTAAATTCTTTTGATTGCTTCGTGACAGCTCTCGAAAGAAGTTTCAGTGCGATGATGGCTCTACGAATCGTTTTAGAGAATTCTTACTTCATATCTTCATCGGTTTCTTACCAGTTTCTTGATTTAAAGTCTAATGAATATGAATTTGAAATTTGAAATTGAAAATTTTAAATGAATTAAAAATTTTAAATTGAGTTAAAATTGATTAATGAAATATGAGGATAAATTTGAATTGTATCGATAAAACGATTTCGTTTAAAACCAAATTTTGAAATTCTATTGTAATTTCTTGGGTTGATCGAAGTCCGAAGAGGGACAAATTGGTATGTATTCTGAGATATTCCGACTTGAGTTTGGAATTCATATCTTAAGTTTGAGGAATTATAGGAGATCGAATCAGTCTATCTCTGTGTTGTTTTCGTGCCTGCGAATTTCGAGGACGAAATCCTTTTAAGGGGGGAAGTCTGTAACGATCCCAATTTCAAAGACGAATTTAAATTTATAATTTTATTGAATTTTTAGATTAAATTATGGATTTTTTTAAAATTTTCAAATTTAATAAGAAATGTATACTTATTGATTTTTGAAATTGGATCGAAACTCGAAGCGAATGAATTGAATTATAAGTAAATTGTTTAAAAGTATAAAATAAAATAAAACTACGTATCAATGTTGAATATAAGTGTAGAATATAAAAATAAAATATACGTTATAAATTTAATATTTAAGTTAGCAAATATAATTAAAAGATAAATTACAAAATAACAAGTATATTACCAAGTAAAACTATAACATTGAATTCATTTATATTATAAAGCAAATTACAAGGCAAAGAACATTGAAGTATGATATTAAACAAATGTATGCATACAACAAGAATATATATCTTTGAACTTGCAAAATGAGTAAACAAAATATCCACAAAACAAACAAAAGAAGTACATATAAAATGAGGATACAAGTATGTAGCTTGCAAAGAAAACAAAATAGGTATAAACAAATAAAAGAAATCAAACAAATAAATGCAACTATCTAAAGTACCCAACATCTTATCTCATCAGCCCCTAAAATGTTCATATCAGTCGAGATAAATAAAGCAAGGCAAGAATAGAACAAATTAAAAGCAAACAAAACTAGATGAAGCATTTAATACAAAATCATCTCAGCCAAAGTCAAGCAAATAAAAAAATGCAAGTATATTTAGCCACTAAATCTAGATCATAGCAGCCACCAAAAGGAACTATCAGCCGAATGCAACTGAACATATGAATTAAGGAATAAGTGTGAAAACTGAAAATAAGCAAGAAAATAAATAAAACAAAGTACATAGTTACATGCTTATAAAAAGCAAAGAAAACTATACAAACATGACAAATAGTGATGCAAGAAAAATAAAATAAAATCAGGTAAGGTAAGGCTGTAGACAAATGGGAACATATGCATTTAATACAAGTATAAATGCAATCTTCTCAGCCGAAAGAAAGAAATGCTAAAAGTCATTTCAGTTTTTAAAAATAGTTCTTTAATCAACAAAAGAAGTAAGCCTAAGTAGATAGTACCTTCCCCTATATGCAAACTATCTGTTGTTATATATTTATATCAAGTTTGTTCAGTAAGAAAATATGCAAGGCCTGAAAAGAAAAGAAAACCAAAAAATAAAATAAAAAAAATAAAATTATAAACTCAAACATCATTCAATTCAAACCAAAGAAGCAAGATTTCAGTTGAAAACCTGTTACAGATGGAATGCTCTGTTCATTCTAGAAACAATACTGTGAGTAACTTTATTTATAAACTTAATTATCTGGTTGCTTGATTTAAGTATGAAGCAGATCATGAATTGGTGTTTATTTATTGGTGAAGTTTGTGTGTGTGAAACATGATATCTACATGTCAGTATAACCTGAAGTTACCCCTGTACTTAAAGATTTTCAACTCAGGTTTAATTCAAAACTTATTTTCCTCTCAATTTACTTGATGTTATGATTTAGGATCTAAGCAAAATAAGTTTGTTTGATTATAAAGTAAATTCTTAAAATTTTGTATTTAAGAAAAATAGAGCAAAACTGCTCTGAAAACCTTAAGATCAGTAAATACTAAATACAAGTGATATTTCCAATATCTTAAATTTTCAATTTAAGAATATGAACTGAATGCTTAATCAAAACTCTGATTTTTAAAACTAAAATTACATTTTTTAGTGAAGGTTTGATTGAGCATTTCTTTGTTAACCAATTTGGGGATTTTGAGTTGCCTCTGGAAATTGGATGGATCGGTGTGGCTGCGATTCTTCCTGAAGGTGGTGGAGTTTACCAGGGTGGCAGGAAAAATGGGTAGTGGTGGTCACGACGTCGGAGGTGACTACGGTGGTGGGTTTTTTCTTTTTCAACCTAATTTTTCTAGTGCTCAAACATTTGATCGCCACGACTTCGTCGTAGCATCGAGCGTGGCCGGGCTTGAAGGGGAGGTGCCTGGGTTGTAGTCGAGTGTGTAGGCGAAGGGGTGGCGACTTAGGTGGCCGGAGGTGGTTCCACGACGGGGGTTTTGGTGTTGAGGTTGGGTTACAGGAAGAATGGAAATGCTCGATTTGGATGTAGCCTCGTTCGCTTCGAACTAGAAGTGTGTTTTGGTCAGTGGAGTCGATGGCGACTTGTGGAGGGGCTCGGCGGCGATCAGAGATGATCGGAATAGTGGTGCACGTGCACCCACGTAGGCGCGTATCAGTTGCAGTTTGAATGACCTGGGAAGGGGGGGGGGGGTTGTTCACGTTTGTTTGAGTTGTTCAGCAGTTAATTGATATATATTTTTTTTATACTCAAGCAAAATAAAGGAATAGAGAAAAAGAAGATGGAGTTGGAGTGGAGTACGAGAGAGACTCGGGAAATAGGAAGAGTAATAAGTGGGTTCTCTGGACTTTTGTTGTTAAGGATTAGCCTAATAAACTGTTAAATTAAAATGTTTTAAATAACTTTGTTTTGGACAAAAATAAGTTTTAAGTTAAAAATTGTTTTAATAACAATTAAGTGTTTTAAAGGGGAATTGAATTTAAAATTATGAATGTTTTAAACAAGTTTAAATTGAATAGATTTAATCGATTATTAAGTCAAAAGGAATTTTTTTTTAACTAATTAATTAGGAAATTAATTAAGTAATTAGTAATAAATAAATGATTAATTAAGTTTATGTAATCAATAATTAAGGTTTTAGCTAATTAATCTAGGATAAGTAAATTAGTAAATAGAGATCATTTATTTAAATAAAGATTTGAGATTTAAATTAATGGTCGGTAATGAATAAATCAAGAACAATTTAATTAAATAAGGTGATTGATTAATTTATTTATATCAAATGGTTTGTAATTAATAAATCAAGATTGGATAATTAATTCATAAGCAAATTATTTAATTAGAAATAAATTGAATTAATTAGGGTTAAACGATTAATTAATCATGTTTGTGAATGTTTCTTGAATGCTTGACCTTACTTATGAATGATCGTATTATATGTGATGCCTTGAATTGATTATCCTATCTGATTTGCGACATTTTGTTATGTAGATTGAGCTGTGTATATTTATTTGCATTTGTATATTATCTGTGAATCTGTGAATGGACGATGAACGTTATAGTTTACATCGCTTATCAACTATATTGTTGTATTTGATCTGTCACGATTGAATGATGTTGCACTACTGTGTATAACCCCTGGACTACACCATACACACACAAATATGGATTTCACGAGGAAATCGGTTAAGTCACAGATAATTTAAATGTAATGTTTTTGAAATTAAAGTTTTAATTTCAAATTAAGATTGAAAATGGATTTGGGTTAAACGGTAAAGCTTTTGAAAAAGGTTTTCACAGATAAAAGCTATTTTGAATAACTCGGTAAAATCTCCAATTTAAATAATTCAATTTGAATTTGAATTCAATATTTGGAATTGAATTCGATGATTGGAAATTATGGTTAAAGATATTATAAACAGGTTTGTATGAATTTAAACCATTTTAAAGGTATGGTTTTGAGAATTTGAATTTAACCCAAGGATTTCAACTCATATAAATAAATCAGATTTCCAAAATGAAAACTGTTGTTTTCAAATGATAAACACTTTTAGATAAGAACTGAGATTCCAGTTAATTAGGGGAATTTCAAGATTGAATAGAGAAATGATTTTCCTAAGTTATGAATGAATTCTTTTTGAAAGCTATGAATTAAATCTGTTTATTTTTAACAGATTTAAATTGATGATTTATTTAAATCAAATTGAAATGAAATTGTCTTGAAGGCTATAAGTTAAATCTTTGATTTAAAGATTTAACGAGTTAAATCAAATTGAAATGAAATTGTTTTGAGGGCTATAAGTTAAATCTTTGATTTAAAGATTTAACGAGTTAAATCGAATTGAAATGAAATTGTTTTGAGGGCTATAAGTTAAATCTTTGATTTAAAGATTTAACGAGTTAAATCAAATTGAAATGAAATTGTCTTGAAGGCTATAAGTTAAATCTTTGATTTAAAGATTTAACGAGTTAATCAAATTGAAATGAAAAATGATTTGGAAAATCTGTGAATGAATCTTTTGTTTAAAAGATTAAAATGTGAAAATTGTTTAAACCGTTAAAAGTTGTGAAAATGAATCTTTTTGTTTAAGAGATTTGAAATGGTAATCGGTTTAAACCATTTGAAAAGAAAGTTTTGAATTATTAAGTTGTGACTTAATTGAAATTCCATTATCCATTTATTTTTGAAATATCGTGCTCACTATTCGGTTTAGCCGAGAAAGGACCTTTGTGTCGTATAGCCCATTTCGAATATGTGATTCGACGTTGTGGATAGCATTTGAAGACCGGTGTTGAAGACCGGGTATTTGCGAAAGCGATATGATGACCTATCGATTGTTTCTGCACCGAGTCGCGCCGGTATAGAAACTCCTTAAGTGACGGGAAATCCGATCGGGATTGTGAATATCCGGATTGCAAGGACTTCTTTGTAAGTGCCTTCGGTTCTGTTCGAGCCCGGAACCGACTTGCATGGATTGTATGTCTGACATTACAAATTGAGATATAAAGCAGATTTCTTTCAAATATATTTCTGTTGGTGGCGGAGAATTTATTCTTTTAGCTTAACACCCTTCTCTGAGACGTACGAGCTCAGAGGTTATGTAGTTGAAGGTTATCAGCGATATATTCCCAATTTGGTAATGTGACATGCTGAGTGTTGCTGTGAAATGATCATTGTGTTGATTATTTGTGATAGGATCATTTGTTTGATCGTCTATCTTGGTGATCATTTCTATGATCATTTGTTGACCCAAAGCATGGCTTTTGTATAAAGTATGTTTTTGTGGACGTGACTTCGTCGAGCCTCACACCCCGGAATGGTCAAAACAGGAAAGATGCAGCAAGGTTATGAGGGGTAGCGCCCTTTAGGGTATGTGCATTTCCTTCTGGAAAAGGGTGGTATCATGGTATGGAGCCCAGATACTTACTCATGTTGAAAACACTTTATGATTGTGTGAATTGATTACGAGCGCTCGGTGAAAGGTCCCAAAGGACCGGGGGATGGCATATTCGGTCAGTTGTTACTCAGTTAGGGGTAGCCCGGCCTTGTGTTGGTAGAGATCCGGTTTGGTTCTCGGGGACGTCCATCCAGAGGCGTTCTCATGTGGCAATGGGAAGTTCCTTGGCCTAATCATTCGTTGGAAATCCAAAGAAACAATACGACACTTGTACGGTTTTAGTTGTAGAACCTGCCATTTAATATGGTAACTATAGTAAGCATACTATAATGGTACCTATGCTGGCTAAGATTTATATTCTACTTTCGAAATGATTTGTTCTACACTATGCACTAGTAATAATATCAAATGTTCTTTTTTTAATGCGTATCAAGCATCTTTGGCTAACATAAGAAGAAATCTCCTCCAAGTCTGCGTTTGCATTGTGTGTGTGGCGGGAGGTCTTATGGTAGTCTCATTTTTTAAAAAGCATTGCGAATTGACTTTAAAATATTCCTCTATTTTGATTTTAAAGATAAATAAACTGTTTTTGTTGCTCACACCAGTCCCACGACTGATCCGGAGTTTATTGTTTCTTTCCTAAAATCTGGGTGCTCATTATTTTCTACACGAGCAGTCTAGAGTTGGGTTTTTCAGATAGCTAGGTTCAGTAGATTATCTGGAGTTAGTTCAGTCTTTGGATCACACCATTCTTGCTGAGCTTGGTGCATCGTTATTGGGAGTTCGAGCTATTGCTGGATTGGTTCTTGGAAATGGAGTTCTTCCTTGAAGACTATTTTAGAGTTATTTGTTCCGCTGCTAGATGTTATCTATCATTTTCTTTTCCGCTGCTATTTTATTGTATCATATCTCTGATGTATATTGATATCTATTGGATCATCTGTTGTATCAGATATTGTATCAAAGCTGTATATCAATGTATTATTCTTTTATTCCGCTGTGTTGTTTACTTAATGTTGTTATAAGCTCCGGCGAATCGGATTTGAACGGTCGAATCTATGACATTCGAATACGATTTGAAGTATGGATGTCGATTTTCGAGCGGGCAAAATCCGTAGTCGTTACACCAGCACTCTTGACCCTTATCTTTACTTTCGCCCACTTGTAACATAAATTTTTATTTTCAGATTTATTCCCATTTACGGTTAATCAATGTTAATTTACATTAACCAATTTTAATATTCACCTTTAATTTCACATCTTCAAAGTATATCTAGGAAAAATCTTTCCACCACTTAATTTACTGAATCTTATGCATTCTTACTATAAATAGGTTTTAAATTTCCATTACTGTACATTCAATTACTATCCAAAGTATTTATTCATAAATCAATTCGATATATACGTTTGTTTCCTTCTATTTGATTTATACCTAGTATACATTTTCCTAAATCCTGTTTCATTACCTTCATTAAATGGTTATCGCATTGAGATCAAATTTATTAGCTTATATCGCATTATTACCATTAATTAAAATTGGCTTACAAATTTTTTATTTATTCAATACTCTAAATAAATAACATATTATTCCATAATTACTCTTGTTTTCTCATATTCCATTAAAAATCAAATCACAACTTTTTACATTATTTTATTGAATTGGAATTTCATTTTTATATTGTTAACCTTTAATTACAACTTATTTATTTAACCAAATTAAATGTACGAAATTTACGGGTCGTTACATGCATTTCCTTCTGGATAAAAAGTGGTATCATGGTATGGAGCCCAGATACTTAACTTATGTGGTTGTTGGTTGTTGTTGTTGTTGGGGCCCCGAATAAAGGTCGGTTACGACCAGGGGATGGCATACTCATGTCAGTTGTTACCTAGTTACAGAGGTAGCCCAGCCTTGTGTTGAAGGAGATCCGGTTAGGTTCTCGGGGCATCCCTTCAGAGGCGTACCCATTTGGAAAGGAAGTTCCTTAGCATGGCCATTGTTGGAAATCCAATCACTCAATACGAGCCCTTTACGATTTCAGTTGTATAACCTGCCATTCTTAAATGGTAGCTGTAGTAAGCATAATATGGTACCTATGCTGGCTAAAATTAATATTATACTTTCGAAATGTTTTGACACTATGCACTAATGATAATATCAAAAGGATTTTTACGTATCAAGCATGTTTGACTACCATAAGGAGAAATCTCCTCCAATTGTGCGATTGCATTGTATGTGTGCGGGGAGGCCTTATGATAGTTTCATTTTTCAAAAAGCATAATAGATTTCTTTTATAAATTGTTTTTGTTCATACGACTGTTTTTGTTTACTCATACCAGTCCCATGATTGACCCGGAGTTTATTGTTCCCTTTCTAAACTCTAGGTGCCCATAATTTTCCACACGGGCAGTCTAGAAGTAAGTTATCCATGTTCTGGAGGTAGTTCAAGATAGTAGATTTGGAGCTAGGAATCTTTGAAGTCTTTGGAAGCTTTTTGAAGTTTTTGAGCTTTTGGTTTGGAACTCTTTTGGAAGCTTTTGGTTGGAAATTTTTTGGAATTTCGGAAGACCTTATCGAAGTCATAGTATGTTGAATTCTTTTGAAGACCCCGTTGTTTCTCCACTGCGGTGTTATTGTTTTGTTGTTGTATCATGTATATAACACTCTGATGATGGTGGTTATTTGTTGTAATCAAATGTTGTATCCATGTTGTATCTGTTCTGTTTATTAATGAAATTCATTTTGTTTCCGCTGTGTTGTATCATCTAATGTTGTTATAAGCTCCACCGAACTGGAGTTCAACGTTTGAATCTTCGGCATTCGAATACAAGTGAGGTATTTGATGTCGATTTTTGAAAGCTGGATTTCGACTCGTGAAAATTGGTATCAGAGCTAAGGGTTGAATAAGAACTTTAGCTTTGGAGTATAACACATTAGGCGACTCATTAGAGATAAGGTTAGAAATACCCTAGAATGAGTATATCCCTAAGATATCTCGTCCTTATGGCCTAAATCAAGTTTCTTACTATTTAAAGATAATGAGAACGAGCGCGAGAAGAAGACAAGGTAGGGGACGGGGAAGTACCACTACAACTAGTCAAGGCCCTGCAACAACAGAAGCAGCTATTCCCATTCAACCTCAACTGAATTTGTCTGATCTATATCGAAGTTTTTTAAGACGTGGTGGAAAGACATTCACAGGTAATGAGTCTATTATCGAAGCACAAGCCTGGATTCCATCGTGCGAAAGGATTTTCAAAGGACTGAAGTTAGAGGATGACCAGATGAGATTGATAGCTTCTTGGCAACTCCAAGAGGAAGCTTTACCTGGTAGGAGACTGTTATACTGGATGAGCCGGAGGATGAATTTACTTGGGATCGATTCAAAGAGGTATTTGAGCAACGTTATATGCCATCTGCTGGCATTTCCAAGATGTACCAGGAGTTTACTGACTTGAAGCAGGGGAGTCTATAGTTTGAGGAATACTTGAACAAGTTTAACGAGTTATCTCGGTTTTGGTCCAGAGTTAGTAAACACCCCCTGAAGAAGAATGAAAGATTTATTCGAGGGATGAACAAGAAATTCCATGAGAGAATGACAACCCACGTGAAGGAATATTTTTCTGATTTGATAGATATGGGTTATAGATATGCTACCCTGGATAAACAGGAAGTTTCATAGGAGAAAGGAAGTGCAAGCAATCCGAATTGGAAGAAAAGGATGTTCGGAGGGAAGAAACCATGGAAAGGCAAAGAGAAGAGGAACACTAAGGAAAATAAGGTGAAGGATGTAACTTGTTTCAACTGTCGGGAGAAAGGCCATTATTCAAGCAGTTGCAAAAAGCCTAAAAAGCAAGGAAGGAAAGAACAACCTTTGAAGACAAGTCAGGGAGCCAGGGAATGCTATTATTGTCATAAACCGGGACATGTAATTAAAGATTGCTCAGCAATGAAGCAAGCTCAAGTAGCGAAGGTTTATGCGATCAAAGACGACCCTTCAACTTCAAAGGCGAATAAAGGAAAAGGAGTTTTAGAAGGTAACCTTCTCATTTATGATAGAGTTATTAGAGTTTTGTTCGACACGGGAGCCACACATAGCTTTATTTCTCAACAAACCGTAAATGAATTAAAACTTGAACCTGAATTTGTCAACGAGCCCATTTGCGAGAAGAATTTGGTTGGTGGCCCTACGAATCTTTATCTATGTTGTAGGAAGATTATTATTGTCATCAATTTCCTATCAACCTTTTCGTTATCGACTTTAATGAATTTGAAATCTTACTCGAAATGAACTGGCTAACGAAATATGAAGCTAAATTAGATTCTAACAATCGAACGATTTCGATAGAACTAAATTTGGGAATTTTATCGAAATTTCTTATGAGGATCCGGGTCCTAAAAGGGATAAGTTAATGTATACTTTAGGGTATCCCGAACCTAGTTTGGAATGCATATCTATTATTTGGGAATTTCCAGACGTATTCGAAGAGGTTAAATATTTACCTCTGTGCAGAGAAATTGAATTTAGAATCGACTTGGTTCCCAATGCTCATCCTGTTGTTCATGCAAGCCGCAGGATGGTGCCAAGGGAAAGAATAGAGTTGGTCAAGCAAACCCGAGATTTGCTGGAAAAAGGATTAATACATCCCAGTTGTTCCAGTTGGGGTTCAACTGTGATATTCGTAGCCAAGTTTGATGGATCCTTGAGATTGTGCATGGACTACCGCGATCTCAATAAATTAACTCTTGAAAATTTCCTTTGCCCAGAATCGACGACCTATTTGATCAGTTGCATGGCGCTCGATTCTTGTCAAAGACGGATCTAGCCTAAGGATTCCATCAATTGAGAATTGCTGAAGACTGTATTCATTTAACTGCTTTCAGGGGTCTTGATACATCCTATGAATGGTTAGTTATGCCTTTCGGACTAACCAATGCTACCGCATATTTCATAGGCTTAATGACCCGGGTATTTCGAGAAGTCTTGAATAAATTCATTCTTGTGTTTATTGATGATATTCTAATCTACTCCAAAACTGAAGAGGACCTGCAGAGCACTTGAGAATTGTTTTGGAAATATTGAGAAAGAACGTTCTATTTGCCAATTTTTCTAAGTGTCATTTTTGGGTCAAGGAAGTTAGATTTATCGGACATATTGTCACCGAAGAGGGAATTTCTATAGATCCTAGCAAGGTTTCCGCTATTCTAGACTTGAAGCAACCCACTACTCCGAAGGAAGTCAAAAGTTTCCTGGGTTTAGCTGGATATTAACGAAAATTTGTCCAGGACTTCTCTAAGATAGCCAGTACGTTAACTAAACTGACAATGAAGAATGCTAAATTTGATTGGACTTCGAAATGCGAAGAAGCGTTCCAGGAGTTGAAATGAAGGTTGACCACTGCTCCCATTCTTGCTTTTATTAACGGGAATCAAGGTTTATCTGTGTACATAGATGCGTGTGGTGAAGGTGTGGTGCTGTTTTAATGTAGGAAGGTAGAGTGATTACCTATGCGAGTAGACAATTACGACCCCATGAGAAAAACTACCCGACCCACGATCTCAAACTTTTGGCAGTTATTTTTGCTTTAAAAATCCGACGTCATTATCTTCTGGGTAAGAATCTCTTTCAGCTTTTCTAAAAATTTAAAAATTTAACTTAACTTAATATATACACTTAATAAACCCTCCTTGTTTTAGGTGAAAATTTTGAATTGTTCATCGACCATAAATCTCTGAAGTATCTCTTTGCCTAGAAGGATTTGAATCTTAGGCAACAACGTTGGTTGGAATTCCTAGCGTCATATGACCTGGATATTCTGTATACGCCTGGTAAAGCCAACATGGTAGCCGACGCTTTGAGTAGAAGACATGCTGTTCTCGCATATCTTATTTCCACTCCTACTCTTCTTAAGAAGATCGCAAGTAAGCAAGAAGAAGACATGTTTCTTCTAGAAATTTATAGGAGAATTTGTCGTGGTGAAGATTCCAGTTTTGAAGTCACTAAGAAGAGAATTGTAAGACTGAATAACAGGATCTGTGTCCTAGACATTCCGGATCTAAAACGGGAAGTGTTGGACGAGTGTCACAAATCCAAACTTAGTATCCATCCAGGTGTTAACAAGATGTATCGGGATATTAAAAGGACTTTCTTGTGGAAAACAATAAAGAGGGGCATATCTATTTATGTCAGTCGTTATGCAACTTATTAGCAAATCAAAAGTGATCAAAAGAAGATGGCGGGTTTACTCCAACCATTGGAGGTGCCTAAGTGAAAATGGGATCAAGTATCTATGGATTTCGTAGACGGTTTGCCAAGAACACAGAAAGGTAATGAGTCAATTTGGGTTACTGTGGATCGTCTGACTAAGATTGCACACTTTATCCCTGTAAAATCCACCCGAACAGCAGCACGTTCGGCAAAGTTATATATAAAAGAAATTGTTCATCTCCATGGAATACCAAGCAGTATAGTGAGTGATCGTGACCCAATCTTCACTAGCAGATTTTGGGAGGCATTTCATGCCACACTAGGAACCAAGTTGAACTTCAGCAGTGCTTACCACCCACAGTCTGATGGGCAAACTAAAAGAATAAATCGAATCTCGGAAGACCTTTAAAATGCTTGTATTTTTGACTTTGGTGGTTTATGGGAGGACCATTTGCATATGGTTGAGTTTTCATATAATAATAGTTATCAAGCCAGTATTAGGATGACTCCTTTCGAAGCATTGTATGGGCATCCATGTCGATCATCCGCGTGTTGGATTCAGGTGATAGGCTTGTTCTTGGTCCAGATATGATAGAGGAAGCTACTGAAAAGGTTGATTTTATTCGAAAGAAATTGAAAACTGCCCAAAGTCGACAGAAAAGTTATACCAACCGCAGAAGGAGAACTCTAGAGTTTCAAGTTAGAGCTTCTTTTTTATTAACGGTTTCTCCAATGCATGGAGTGTTGAGATTTGGAAAGATTGGTTAACTGGCACCACGATATATAGGTCCTTTTCCTATACTTGAGAGGATTGGTCCTTTGGTTATCGAGTGTAATTACCTAACTGGTTATCTGGTGTACATAACGTGTTTCATGTTTCACACCTTTGGAAATATGTACACGATCCAGACTGTATCATTGAAGAGGCTTCCCAGTAGGATTTTAAGATCACACCAAATCCGACAGTAAAGAGAGAACTGTTAAAGATCATTGATCGAGATGAAAAGTAGTTGAGAAATAAAGTGGTGAAACTGGTGAAAGTGCAATGGAGTGGTGATCCAAATGACTGTATTTGGGAAATAGAGGATAACATACAAAGGTCCTACCCCAACTATAAAGTGGATATTTCGGCTTAATCTGGTAAGCCATTTCTCTATCTTTTTAAGTGTATTCAAATATTCTTTGTTTGACTCTCTCTCTTTCAAATTTCGAGGTCGAAATTTTCTTTAGGGGGGAGGAAATCTGTAACATCCCATTTTAAAGCCAAATATATGTTTAGTAATTAATATAAAAATTGGGATTAATTTGTGAATAAACTCGAAAATTTCAAAACAAATAAAATATGTATTGTTTATATGTATATGTATATAGATTGCAATCTGAATCTGAATTTAAAAATTAAAAAAAATATCTTAGAAAATAATTTGGATTTAAAAATACTATATATATATGAATAGATTGAAATTTGAATTTGAATTGAAATTCAAAAAAATAAATATTTTAGAAATATTTGGGATTTAAAAATAATATATATGTGATTTTTATTAGCATATAATTAATTTAAAAATCATTTTCTTTTAAGATTACATATATAAATAAATAAAATGTATTTATAAAATAGAAAATACAATTTAAAAATAATATATAAATATTATTCTTATGCAAAAATACAAGTGTAACATTTAAATGTAAAATTAGACAAGTGTAACATTTAAATGTGAAATTAGACAAGTGTTAGATTTTTAACACATGAAATTAACAAGTGTAATAATGTTATTATTAAAATTAACAAGTGTCACTTTTGTTTTTATTTTTGAGATAATTAATAAAAATAAATTCACGGCTTCATATATCTATACTCTTACTTTCTCTTTCCTTTTATCTTCATTTTCAAACCAAAGCCTGTAAACCTCAAACCAGCAAAAATTTAAAGTTCAAAACTTAAGAAAGTTAAACCACAAAACATCAAAACAAAAAAAAATTCTAGTAAATCAAGTTCAAATTCAAGATCAAAGTATCAAAGCTCAACAACAACCTCAGTTTCAACCTGAGCAAGATTTCAACTTCAACAACTAAGTAAATCAAAGTATTTCAGATCAAAACAAGTTTACAGATTTCAAATTCAAAAAAATAATAATCAATTTCCAGGTTTTACAAAGCTCTCTGTTTTAAAACCCAGGTGAGTAAACCTCTTTTGTTATGATCTATAAACTTGATGCAGCTACGATGAATGTTTGTTTGGGAAAAATTATGTTTGCATATATATATATATATATATATATATATATATATATATATATCTGTGTGTGTGTGTGTGTGTGTATATATACACAAATATGAATATATATGCTTGTGCATGTCTGTACACATGAATATGAGTTCTGTTCCAAGCTTATAGGTTCCAAAACCTGTTTAAAAAAATCAAAAGATCTTTCTCAAATTATTTTTAGGCTTCAAGATCTAAATGAAACCTGTTTGTAAAATCAAGATTTAAGGTTAAAAAATATGTTTAGGTTAAAATAGAAGATAGTTTTGACTTGGAAAGAAAATATACAGGGAAATTTGAAAACACGCCGAATTTGAATTTCATAATTTTTTGATTCACCTACCTTATCTGGTTTGACTTCGAAAAACATGTTTTTAAAATTAAATTCAAGATTTTTAGTTTGACATCGAGTAAGAAATATATGGATGAACGAAATTGTAAGTTTCACCAAATTCTGGCCATTGGTGAAGAATTGGATCTCGTTTTCATAGTTGGAGCATGCATGGTGGTCGGGGATCATCAGAAAAATATTAGGTGAGTTTATAATTCATCGTGGCGTCGAGATGGAAGCGATGTAGGATTTAAACACAATTTTTAGTCAAGGTCGAAAATCATGTCGCTGCAGCGTCGACATTGTATTGGACTAGACCGGGTCGAATGGAATCAATACGTAGTTGATTGGAGGAGATCTAGATGGCGTTGCATGACCTCTGATGGTCGAAGGAGGAAGTACGAGTTGACCTTTGGTGGTTCTGTTTCGTTCCAGGTTGGGTCAAGTTGCTCATTTGTGAGTTCGTCGTCGTTTCAGGTTTCTGGGTGGTCTGGTGGTTAAGGTAGGTTGTCGCTGACTTGTAGATGGCCGGAATTTGGATTGGAGGTGGCTAGAACTCTGGTGCACGTGCACAATTTACTGGGTTGTGTTATTGGAGTGGGAAGAAAGGTTGTGGACTCAAAGTAGACCTCGGGGGAATGGGTTGCTGGCTCGAGATTCGGTTCAGGTATTTATGAGTACGTTTCATGTTTTAAAAACTTAAACAAAAATCAAAGTTTTAAAAGAAAAAAAGGGGTGGCTTGGAGAAGTCTCGGGAAAACTAAGTCATAGCTCGGGGTGACATTCGGGGAGGTCTCGGGTTTGATATAAAACAATTTTCAACTTTAAATCCATATTCAAATTTTAAAACATTTTTAACTCATGGTTTTGAATAATTGTTTTGATTTAAGTTTGGGGTGAGTAAAGGATTTAAGTGAATTACTTTAAGGTAATTAAGTTTAATTTATTTAATTATATGAGATTATTTATAAATTAATACTTTTAAATAAATAATGTAAATAAAGTGTTAATTAAGATAAAATGTTTTTAAATTTTTAATTAACCTTAATCACTTAAGTTAATTTATGTGTTAATGTTAATTAATTACAAGGTTTGTTAATTGAAGATTTTAATGATAATTAAGTGATTAATTAAAATAAATGATTTATCTTTGAATTTATTCAAGTTTAAGTAACTAAAGGTTAATTAGTTAATGACAGTAATTAAATGATAATTACTTAAAGGATAATTACTTAATGATAGTAATTAAAGAATAATTAATTTATTTATTAATTGATGATTAAAGGTTAATCAAATAATTAAGATTAATTAAAAAAAATTAAGGTTAATTAATTAATAATTAAGGATTAATTAATCCATAATTAAGGATAATTAATCATTAATTAAGGATAATTAATGGAAGTAATTATGTGATTAATTAATTATAAACACACGATTAATTAATCTTGCTTTTAAATGATTGGATTATTATTGAATATCTTGGATTGGTTGATATCTCTGATATGTGATTGTGATACTTTATGATGTGAATTGCTGTGAATTGAACTGTGATATCTATGATATATTTATGTGTGAATGTGTAAATTGTTGGCCTTTAAACGACATTTGAATTTCGATGCGACAGGGAGTCGGATTCCGAATGGTTATCCGAAACCCACATCGAATCTTAATAGTGAATCTTTGTGACTTGTGTATCCACATGTTTTAAAATAAGCGCTCATTATTTAGTTGAGCCGGAAGATGACTTTGTGTTATAAAACCCATTGCGAATAATGATACGATGAAATGAGAGTGCATTTGAAGACGGTGGTGAAGACCAGGTATTTTCGAGAACGAAAGGATTACTTGTCGATTATCTCTGCACTGAGTTGCTCCGGTATAAAGATCTCCATATGTGATGGAGGGTCCGGTTGGGATTGTGGATATTATGGATTTGCAAGGGCTTCTTCCTTTATTAGACGAAGTGCCTTCAGTTCCATTCAGACCTAAGATGGACTTGTATGGTTGTATGCCTGACATTACACTTTGAGATATAAAACTGATTTCTATCAAATACATTTCTGTTTGGTGGCGGAGAATTTATTCTCTTAGCTTAACACTCTTCTCTGAGAAGTACGAGCTCAGAAGTTATGTAGTTGATGGTTATTAGTGATATACTCCCAATTTGTTAGCGTGGCATGCTAAGTGCTGATCATTTGTTGATCGAAGCATGACTTTTGTGAAAAGCGTAGCTTTGTGGACGAGACTTCGTCGAACCTCACAACCTAGAAATGGTCAAAACAGGAAGAATGCGGCAAGGTTACGGAGGTAGCGCCCCTTAGGGTATGTGCATTTCCTTCTGGATAAAAAGTGGTATCATGGTATAGAGCCCAGATACATAACTTATGTGGTTGTTGGTTGTTGTTGTTGTTGGGGACCCGGATAAAGGTCGGTTACGACCGGAGGATGGCATACTCATGTCAGTAGTTACCTAGTTACAGAGTAACCCAGCCTTATGTTGGCAGAGATCCGGTTAGGTTCTCGGGGCGTCCCTCCATAGGCATACCCATTCGGAAAGGAAGTTCCTTAGCCTGGCCATTGTTGGAAATCCAATAACTCAATACGAGCCCTTTACGATTTCAGTTGTATAACCTGCCATTCTTAAATGGTAGCTATAGTAGGCATAGTATAATGTACCTATGCTGGCTAAGATTAATATTATACTTTCGAAATGTTTTCACACTATGCACTAATGATAATATCAAAAGGATTTTTACGTATCAAGCATGTTTGACTATCATAAGGAGAAATCTCCTCCAATTGTGCGATTTCATTGTGTGTGTGTGGGGAGGCCTTATGGTAGCTTCATTTTCCAAAAAGCATGACGGATTTCTTTTATGAATTGTTTTTATTCAAACAGCTGTTTTTGTTTACTCATACCAGTCCCATGACTAACCCGGAGTTTATTATTCCCCTCCTAAACTCTGGTTGCCCATAATTTTCCACACTGGAAGCCTAGAAGCAGATTATCTGTGTTTTGGAGCTAGCTCAAGATAGCAGATTTGGAGCTTAGAATCTTTGAAGTCTTTCGAATCTTTTTGAAGTTTTTGAGCTTTTGGTTTGGAACTCTTTTGGAAGCTTTTGGTTTGGAAAGTTTCTGGAATTTTGGAAGACTTTATCGAAGTCGCAGTATGTTGAATTCTTTTGAAGACCCTGTTGTTTCTCCGTTGCGGTGTTATTGTTTTGTTGTTGTATCATTTATATAGCACTCTGATGATGGTGGTTACTTGTTGTAATCAAATGTTGTATCCATGCTGTATCTGTGCTGTTTATCAATGAAATTCATTTTGTTTCCGCTATGTTGTATCATCTAATGTTGTTATAAGCTCCACCAAACTGGAGTCTGACGCTTGAATCTCCGGCATTCGAATACGTATAAGGTATTTATGTCGGTTTTTGAATGCTGGATTTCGGGCCATGACGTGGGAACTGAGAGAGAAAAGGGAAGGGAAACGGTGAGCCAAAAGAGAGGATAAGCAAAATGTGCTGGCAAAGTATAAAAAGGATGTTTCAATTTTTTCCTTCAGAGGAACCAAATTAGCAAATAAGGCAACCGGTGGAAAATAAAAGTCACCTATTGAGTTCTGGAGCAATAAAAGCTAATATTTGTTTATATTCAACTGTTGGGTAATTGAATAGTCAATAGGAAATCAAGAGGCTAAAATAACTAACCACAACGACTAACCGCTTACCGATTTCGCGATGTATTGTGGTCCGAAAAACAGAAATGAATATACCGTTGAGATCAGCATGATGAGACAATCAAAACGGTATACAGATATCAGTGATAGGATCATCCTATCAAAAGTCGATATCGGTACCGAAAGTGCTGCAAATCTGTCGAAAATAAGATAAACGAAGTAATAGGGTTTAAATTACAGAAAACAAAAGATGACGTCTCACTCAGAAGATGATTTACAAATTTATTGTATAAAATATTCAAGTTCGAAAAACATTTTATTATCATCAAATATTTACTGATTTAAATTGAAATAGTATCACACAAGAAAATAAACATTCATATTATAAGATGAAAATTTACCCATTGATAAGTTAAAATAGACGTATTCCAAATATCAAATTTTCAATTCGAAATTTTATTATTTAAAATTTCATGAATTTTTTTTCAAGTAATTAAATAAATAAAACCACTAAAATTTACGAGTTGTTACAATAGGTCTAAAAATTTATTATGACCATTATATGAAAAGAGAAACCATCATATTTTTTATTTGAAGTGGTTTCAGACCCTAATTTGGCTCCTACCCAAAGTTATAGGGCTAACGAAACTCCACAGTCCAAACCGTCTTTTATTCTTCTAAGGGTCAAAATGTAAATATGCATCATTTCCCAAAGTAATATTAATTTGGACCCAATTTGATTTTAAATATAATATTTTTATGATTCGCTGATACATAAAAATATGGGTCGTTGCATTCTCTCCTAATTGAACAAATATAAGCACAATAATTAGATGCCAAGCATATTTAACAATTGAATATGCACGTGCATAAGCAAAAATAAAAACTATGTAAACACTAGGATGCAAGGTACTAATCTAGTAAAAGAAACTATGAAATGCGAAACCTAATGATAAAAATTGAATCTTACCAAGTAAAGAGCTTCGAATAAGCAGTCCTCATTCTCTTCTATCGCGTTTACTTTCATCCCATCAAACCTTTACCAACTTCGCCGTCTTCCTTCTAAGTAGATTTGTACTATGTTCTACTATAGAAATATGCTTACAAGGTTTCTTTTCTTTAGGTTCAACTTCAACATCATCTAGTTGATCCTGTATAACGATCATGTCTGAGTCGTGTACAAACTATCTAAGATGAGAAACGTGGAACACATTTTGCACACTGCCATCTTTCGAGTATGTCAACCTTATATTCTAAGTTTCCTATCTAAAGGACCTATGAATCTCAGTGATACTTATCCTTATTATCAAACTGAACCGTATTCTTCAATGGAGAAATCTTTACAAACACCATATCGCTAATAGAGAACTCTAAATCTCTGCGTTTCTTATCAGTTATCTCGTCCATCTATTCTTGCATCTTTCATTCATTTCCAAACGATCACAATCTTCTCTTAAGTCTCCCTAATCATATCAGGCCAAGTATTAGTTTCTCACCTGCTTCCCATTAACATGAAAGAGCATAGCGTGGTCAGTTATATAATAGTTCAAATGGTGTCATACCAGTCCTTGATTGACAACAATTGTTATATGCAAACTCAACTAGATGCAAACGAACAACCCATGAGCCTCCAAAGTTGAGAATGCAAGCTCATAAGAGATCCTCCAATATACGATTCACTCTCTCGGTCTGAAAATCAGTTTGTGAGTAATAAGATGTACTTAAATGTAGCTGTATCCCCAAAGTCTCTTACAAGCACTTTAAAAATCCCTCATGAATAATGGTCTTGATAACTTAGAATTTTCTTTGGCACACCATTGAATCATACAATCCATTTCATATAGAAATCAGCTAGATTCGATGTCGTTTCATTAGTCTTTATGGGTGTAAATCGAGCACTCTTCATCAATCTGTTGATTATGTCTAACCGAAAGTTCATATACTTAGAAATAAATGACTTGACATCCTTTTTCATCTCTTCAAATAAATGCATGCTTCATATTTTGATGCATTATTGCCTTCGAGATCTATAGTAAGTTACGAATGATGGCACCCTCGTCGACCCTCATCCCTAAGTTGTAACAATCCGCCCAAAAATAGGCCTAAATTCTGACCTAGAAAAGGCCCATTGAAACATAGAACCATCTCAAAGCTGGCTGTTGATTGGTAAAATAATTAATACAGAGCTATTTATCTACATATTCAGAATCTCATAGCAGAGTGCTAAAAATATATTAATAACAGTAGTACCCATTTCATTCAAATTTCAAAATATCATTCAAAACCATAATAAAATATCCATAATTTCAGAATTCAACAAATCCGTACATAATTACAATATTCCAAAATTCCAAAATTATTTTTATTTTAGGAGTGCACAAAAACTGCTGAAAATAACAAGTAAATAAATAGTCTACTTCCATATGCACCATTAATGTTTCCGCCTTCAGCATCACCCTTCCTAAAATGTGTAGTAATAAGAAGGGAGTCAGAACAACATATGTTTGGTGAATATAAATCTCAAGCCGTATTGCATTAGTACTTGGACAGTTTAATTTAAATAAGAATATGTCTTACGTTTCTACCTAAAACACAAGTCTCTACAAATATAACCCCAAAGGTTTTACTCAAATTTAAATAAAAGGCATTCCAAATATAAGCCCATAGCTATCCCAATAATCCATATCTATCGTCCATAATGTCATATCAATGTAAGAGATAGCACTCGAGTCACTTAATACCTTTTAATGTGAATTACTTAAACTTCGACAATTTAATACCTGATTTAAGGGGGGTCTATGTCATTTACTACCTATAATCCCAAGGCGGACTCCTCACTGGTAACTGTAACAACCCAAAATTTAAGCTATAATAATTAATTAACAAATTAATTAAACAATAAAATAAGTTTGCGAAATTTTCATAATCGAGCCACGGAAGTTGCACTATTGGGTCGGTTGTCACAACCCGAAATCCAATGTTCTAAAAGTGACATCAAATACCTCGCTTTATTCGACCGCCGAAGATTCAAACATCAAACTCCAGTCGGATGGAGCTTATAACAACATTAGATGAATGTAAAACATCGGAAACAAAATGAATATCATACATTGACATCACAGATACAACATCATCATAATATCCATTACAACATCATCATCAACATCGGAGTATTTTTATACATATAACACAACTTCAAAATAGAACTTCATAATAGAACAACAAGTTATCATATGCCAAAAAGTCTTCAAGGAAATAAAGTGATAGCGAACTTCCAAAACTAAGAACCTTGAGATCCAAAAACTTTCAAAATACCTCCTAGACAAAAGCCTTCAATAACCGATAGCCTCCAAACCAAAAGACTTCAAAATCCTGCTAACACCAAAAACACGGAAAACCTGCTACCAGGCTGCCCGTGTGGAAATTATGGGCACCCAGAGTTTAGAAAGAAATAATAAACTCCGGGTCAGTCATGAGACTGGTATGAGTAAACAAAAACAGTTGCTTTTAAATAAACCAAGATTTATAAAAGAAAATCCGGTATGCTTTTTGGAAAATGAAACTACCATAAGACCTCCCGACACACACACAATGCAATCGCAGAATTGGAGGAGATTTCTTCTTATGATAGTCAAATATGCTTGATACGAGAAAAATTCTTCGATATTATTACTAGTGTATAGTGTAGAAAACCATTTCGAAAGTATAATATTAATCTTAGCCAGCATACCACATTTCGTTGTAAGCCTACTATAGCTACCATGTTTTGTGGCAGGTTACCGCCACGCTGCATGGCAGGTTATACAACTAAAACCGTGCAGGGCTCGTATTGTTTCTTTGGATTTTACAACAAATGGTTGGGATAAGGAACTTCCTACTGCCACATGGGTAAGCCTCTGGAGGGACGTCCCGAGAACTTAACCAGTTCTCTGCCAACACAAGGTCGGGTTACCTCTGTAACTAGGTAACTACAACACGACTGTGCCATTCCCCGGTCGTTTGCGACCTTTATCCGAGGGCCCTCTACCACAAAGCAACAACCACACAGTAAACGAGATTGCAGCAACCATATAGGTAAAGTATGTGGGCTCCTTACCATGATACCACCTTTTTCCAGAAGGAAATGACATACCCTAAAGGGTGCGACCCTCATAACTTTGCCACATCTTTCCTGTTTCGACCATTTCCGGGGTGTGAGGTCCGATGAGGTCTCGTCCACAAAGCTACGCTTTACACGAAAGCCATGCTTTGATCACAAACGGTCAACAAATGATCATCAACACACAACAGCACTTAGCATGCCACACTACCAGATTGGGAGTATATCACTGATAACCTTCAACTACATAACCTCTGAGCTCGTACGTCTCAAAGAAGGGTATTAAGCTAAGAGAATAAATTCTCCGCCACCAAAAGATATTTATTTGAAAGAAATCTGCTTTATATCTCAAAGTGTAGTGTTAGACATACAACCATACAAGTCTGTTCCAGGTTCGAATAGAACTGAAGGCACTTCATCCAATAAAGGAAGAAGCCTTCGCAAATCCGGGTATCCACAATCCCGATCGGACTCCCCATCACATGTGGAGATCTCTATACTGGAGCAACTCAGTGCAGAGACAATCGATAGGTTATCCTATCGTTTCCGAAGACACCTGGTCTTCACCACCGTTTTCAAATGCTATTAATTTCGTCATATCACTATTCGAGTTGGGGTATATGACACAAATGTCCTCTCCCGGCTAATCCGAATAGTTAGCGCTCAATTTAAAAACATGTGGATGGATCAATCATAAAGATTCACATTCAGGGTTCGATGTGGGTTTCAAATAACTAACTGAAATCCGACTCCCTGTCGCAACGAAGTTTAAATGCCGTTTTACGGGCAAAAATGGTTCTCACATACATACAGAAACAAATCATAAATCACAGTTTAGCACAAAGCAATTCACATCATACATTATCACAATCACAAACAGAAATATCAATCCAGTACACAACATTTGATAATAGTCAATCATCTTTAATTAAGGTGAATGTGATTTAAGTGAATTAACCACATAATTATTTTTATAAACTATTTTTAATCAATGATGAATTATTCTTAATTATAAATTAATTAAATCTTAATTATTTATTAATTAATTATTCTTTAACTAAATATCTTAATTAAATAAATTCTTAATTGTTAATTAATTAAATTTTAATTACCTTTATTAATTAATTATTCTTTAATTAATTTTTTTATTAATTATAAAGTAATTACAACTCATTAATTGTTTCACCATTATTTAGTCATTAAAAATAAATTTGTTTTTAAGTTAACAAACTGAATATTTGATTAACTTCTCAATTATTTTATTTAGTTAAATTTAAAACAAACTTTTCTTTAAAAATATAAGTTAAAATATCTTTGAACTTAATTAATTTCAAATAATTATTCCAATAACATTCTATTAACAAACTATCATCATTTATAAAGAATGAATTCAGAAAATCATTTAAACTTATGTTTTCAAAAAATTTAAAACTGGAAATGCTGTTTTCAACAACCACCCGAGGCTGTCACGAGTCATCCTCGAGCGAAAATGCTCCCTGCTTTGAGTTTTTACCAAGATCGACCCGTATAAATTTTTTTCCAACTAATTTTTTTTTTAAGCGACCCGGTGCGAAGCCAAAACTACTCGACCATAGCTTTGAGTCATCTACCCTAAACCCCGAGTAGCACTTCGAGACGAACGACTTCCTTTCCAAAAATGAGCCACTGATACAAACGAAAATGTGTGCACACTGCACACTGTTTCGGTCGTCACTGGTCGAAGCTACGACCGTCGTCAGGTCGACGACGAACTCCTCGACCCATCGAGCCACCCCAAAGTGCGAACTAACGTCTCGTTCGAAATCGAGCCTCAAGACCCATAGTTCATCAAAACCCATCACCAGGAAACAGCCTCGTCCCTCCACCTCTGGCCATCAGAGGCCACAAGAATTCGACTGAAGCTTCGCCAACGTCCATTGTCTCGATTGACACCGGTGCCGAAGATTCCGATCATCCAACGGCAATGCAACACAAACATTTTCGACTACAAGTATATCTGGGTTTTCAACCCTAAATCGATCTCGAACCAACAATATAATGATTTATAAATGCAACTTGCATTTTTTTGAGGATTTCAAACACTCAAGCTAGCCGCAACGATGATCTCGAGGCCCACAAACACGTAGTTCATCAGAATTTTACAAAATCTCGTTTTCTGATCAAGTTAAAATTTCTCAGTCAAAACTGCATTAAAAATTTAGATTTAAATTTGAAAAATCGTTATTTTCAATGACGATCCAGATTGTATTCCTGAAATTAAAATATATGATATTTGAATTTTCGCATAATTTGGATTCGGCTGTGTTTTCACATTTTTCAGAAAAAAAAACAATATTGTTCTTGCTTTGATTCATTTCTAAAACATAATGCATGTTAAAACAACACTTTATTTTGCTTAGATTTAAATTCTAGAAGAAAACAGAGAGGCAAATTTGAATTTGGCATGGGTTTACTCTGTAAACCCAAGAATAAGAAGAACAGGGATGAAGACCCTGAATATATTCATGCCCAAGGAAATATACACATGCACACTCATTTGTTCACATGCAAAAGTTTTCAACATGAATTCAGGCATGAACATAACAACAAGCAATTGGATAAATCAGAGGTTTACCCACTTGTTGCCTAAGAACAGAAGCTTCTGACTGGTTTTAAAATTTGGGATGAAAGCCTGGATATTTTTTCTACTTTGATCTTGAAATCTTATTTGCGACTTGTTAATACAATCTTTGCTTAATCCCTGTTGTATTTTTTCATTTAATTCATCAATAGCAAACAATATTCAATTACTTACAATATGATTTCTTATACAACAGAGAAAGACTTTGTCTGCTACTTGAAATCCAGAAATAAATTTTGTCTTTGAACTTGATTTTTTTCCCTGCAACAACTGCTTAAATTCTTGCTTTATTACTGATTAACAAATTCAAATTCAATTTTTTAAAAGAAAAGTTCACTTGCCTTAATTTATTTCAAAGAATCCAGCTTTGTTTCCTGGCCAAAACTGGAGCTTGTTTATATTAATTTGCAGTCTGAAACTTTTGTGTTAAAACTTGATTTTGGAACTACAAATTCACTTAACTATGGAGTTTAAAACTTACCTGAGAGATGGAATTAAAACTACTACTTGATGTTTGAGAAGATCCTTAGATTTTGAATTTTTGAATCCAAGAAAATGATGACACAGTTTTAGATTTCTTTATTTTCTTTGGTGTTGAAGTTTGTAATGCTCAAGACCATTTTTTTACTTTTCTTTCAGAAATTTGAGAAGCTAAATAATTGAAAAAGGGAAGCTGAAAAGTTTTTATGAATTTAAGTTTAATTATTTTTTTCAATCAACTATATTGAATGCCACTTGTAAAAACCAATCATGAGATCTCTACACTTGTTTATTTTCACACCATCCCCTCATGCATGTTTAACACTTGTATTTTTACAAAGATAAAAGAATTTTTTAAGTAAATTTTATATCAAATTCACTTTATTAATAATTATACCCCTTATTCATTTGTATATATACAATGTTGAAAGAAGAATGTTTTAACCAATCTTTTACATGATATAAATTACACATTTATGATTTCAAATGCCAATTATTTCTCTAAAACATTTATTTTAAATTTAAATTCAAATTCCAATTCAACTTGAATTATAATCCATTTATGTCTATTTATATACTCATTCATATACTTGTACAATTTAAATTCAAATTCAACATATACATTCAAGTCTACTCATATATGCCTTATACATATATATATAAAATTTAAATTCAAATGATCTTTAAAACATTTATTATTTCAAATTTTTAAACTCAAAAGAAATTGGAATTTTATTCGTATATAAATGGTAACTTGTTTTATTTGTTTTGAAGCTTTTCAAATTATTTTCAAATTGAATTCCAAAAGTTTAAATAAATTACCAAATTAAATTGATAACTTTTGGGATATTACATCGGTGGTAATTTTCTGGTCAATTTCCATATATAGCTTGTTGAAATCCGAGCTAGTATGGAGAAGTTATGAGTGAAACAAGAAGTCATAATTAAATAAACAAGAACGAAAAAAATTAGTCCCCATAGGGGTTGACCCTTATATTGGTCAGGTCGACCCCCAATATACATAGGTGACCCGTCATTTTGCCTGGACACTATTTCGTCCAAGTACAAGCCGAACACCTTAAAATTTGATTTTTGGTTAATCCTGTGCATTCGCAGCTGCATCCAATGGTTCCCAGTGAGCCTATAACGTGGTTGCACCAGATTTAATCTTCAAATCCGATGGCCTGAGATCCTTAAGCCACACTATAAATAGAACCTAGGACTAGCTATTTTTCTTATTCAGATTTTCTCCCATTTGGGTTCATTGCCTGAGGTTAAACCCTAAATAGAAAATTTTTACAGGGAGAAAATCTTTATAATAAAAATATTCTATACTCTAGAAGTGGATTCAGGAAGGCCTAAGAATAGAGTAAAGGATCATAGGTGAGTGTTTTTAGATTTGTAAGCAATTTAAAATAATAGGGTTATCAATAGTTGTAGTTTTTCTAAACTGTTGAGACAATTTTTATTTAAGTTTATTTACAGTTGGTTTTAAGTAAATTTCAGAAGTTCTTTTCAGTCTATTTTTATTCAGCTATTTTATTCAGTTATTTACAGTTAATTGTAGTTATTACAGTTAGTTATATCTATTTTAAGATGGAATTTAACCTGTAAATGTTAGTTTCTTTTTTTAGAGATTTAATCCTTTTTGACACGAATAAAATATTAAAAAGAGAAGAATTCGCAAATGTGGATTAAAATAGAGCAACATTAAATTTACAGAAATCAGATGTAAAAGGAGAAAAATTGAAATAAAAATAGAGATGGACTGAAATAGGAAAATTTAAGATATGTGCAAGCATAATTGTAACTAGTGGTTATAACTAAAAAGAGAAAATAGAAGAGTAACAGTTGTAAGAACAATTATAAGATGTAGATTATAATTAGAAAGAAGAGATAATAGAAGAGGCTTATTTTAAAACTTTGATCTTGAATTAAGTTAATAAGAAAATATAGAAGTAGGGCCCATACTGGCAACATTCCCTTTTAGGTCTAGGATCGATGGTTTCATACATAGGTGAGGTTGGGACATGCTTATGCTAATTAAGGTAAATAAGCAGCCATTAGATAGAGGCTCAAATCTGAGGAATTGGGAAAGGGGCGCAAAGCTAGAAGATTTGTTTGTTAGGACCAATACCGACAGCATTCCCTTTCAGGTTGAGGACTGATGGTCTCACGTGTTGGTGACGCTGGGCATGCTCATTCTGATTAGGGTAAATAAACGGTCAAATAGAGGGCAACAGTAAGTGTGTACCAGCAATGACTGAGCGTGCGACATCGATTAGGGTAAATAATTCACTACTGCGTCCTAAGCGCTAAAGAGGTGTCTTTTGCTATGACCAACATGATTGGTTCACAGTGACACAACAGATATAGGAAAAGCCGATCAATGGGTATGGTTTAGATTTCAACCTAATCAAGTTAGCTATTGAGATAAGATTAGAATTTCAGCTTAATCACAGTAGTTTAAGACAAGTGCAAACATTCAAACAATCAAAGAAAACAGTCAAATAGAATCAGAAACAGTATTTTATCTGAGTTTTACCTTTTCTGTATTTTCCTTTCATGCTAGAACTATTGCTTAGTCTATTATCTTTATCTTGCTTAGAAATGCTAGTAATTACTTTCACTCACCAGACTAATTGTCTGATCCACTCCTCTATTTCCCCTTTTTTCCCCTCATAGGCCGGCAGGTTTGAGGATAGTTGATTCAATTGCTTGGAGATTCAACTCCGGAGTTTGCGCATTTCCGATGTATTCTTCTACTTTTCAACTGTTTTATTTGGCTTATGATGGATTGACACTTGTAAGAGGATTTTTTTTTTGTTATCTTTATACGCTGATTTTATGAGACTGAGATGTATTTTCATGAGACATGAGACATTTTGAGTTTTTGAGATATGTTATGTTTTTATGACTTATTTTGAGATGAAGTTTAATTTTGAATGATAAGTTATTATTTAAATGTTTTCGCTGTTTTTACGTATTTGTTTTATGAATCTTAGTCTTTGTGACGCTTTAGCTGTACCTATAATGCACCACATCCTTTGGTGTGCCTTTTTTGGGAATACTAAGGGGTGTGTGGTGTTTCATTTTGTATCAGAGCCTGAGGTTACAGGATTCTTAAAAACTTGTTTTAAAAGTAAAGTATTTTTAAAAGGTAACATATCTTCAAACTAAAAGTATTTTTTAGAAAGAAACCCTTATTATAGAAATAGTTTTCAAGTATAAAAGAGTATTTATAAAAATCCCTCAAAGTCCACTTCAACCTTCTTTCGAATCTTTCGAGCCTAAATTTTATTTTCTTTGCATATTATGGTGGACGCCTCGAATCTTCCAGAGTGTGTCCAAGTCCCTGGCCGGTTCGTGGATACCTCCAAGCTACGGTACCAGAGGTGCAAGGGCAAGCGCCCAATGCAGCATCGGCAGGTGAAGGACTCGTTAATCCACCCGTGGCAGTCAATTTTTCTAAGCTATGCAAGGACTTCGCTAGTCTAGGTGGAAATACGTTTTCCGCCATGGAGGATATCTTAGAGGCGCGAGCTTGGTTGAGGAATAGGGGCAGTATTTGGGCTGTTAGGATAGGAGGACCAGTAGAGAGTTCAGCTTGCATCTTGGCAGCTGAAGGGAGAGGCTTCTTACTGGTGGGAGATTGTAGAAATGGAGGGTAGAGACATTGGTTGGTTTGGATTTTGGGAAAGGTTTGAGAGAAAGTTCTTGTCGCAAGCCGAGGAAAGCATGTAGTTGGAGAAGTTCATTAGTTTAAAGCAGGTGGTCTTTCGGTGAAAGAGTACATAAATCAATTTAATGAGTTATCGTGGTTCGGGATGGATCTTACTAATACACCGTATAAGAAGGCCACCAAGTTTGCTAATGGTTTGAACCAGCCCCTCCAAGTGTTGGCATTGACACATGTAACTATGGGAGCGACGTATGAGTCACTTATGGAAATGGCCCTTATATCAGATGTTGCTCAGGAAGAAGAGGTTAAGGAGGTTCCTAAATCAGAAAACTCTATGAAGCATTTGGTGGAAGAATAAGAAGGATAAGGACAAGGACAAGAAGAAAGGAGGAGGACCTAAGTAGGGACAGATCAAGAAGGGCGAGAAATGTCATAATTGTGGATTGGTTGGGCATTTCACAAAGGACTGTAAGAATGACACGATGAAGGGGAGGTGTTACAATTGTGGGCTGCCTGGACACCTTAGTAGAGATTTTCCTCAGAAGACAGGGCAGAGAGTAGGCGCACCTACGGTGCAAGTACAGGCTTTGGATGTAGCACCTTTAGTCGTGGACCAGATCGAGGTAGGAAAGTCTCTATAGAAGGTTTGATCCCTGTTTCAGATTTTCCTATTTGAACTCTTTTTGACTCCTGAGCAACGCATTCTTTCATTTCTAGTTCTTTGGTTGATTGTTTGCACTTAGATATTTCTCTAGTTGTAGACCTTACAATTGTTTCAAACCCCATAGGAGGATCGACACATTTATCCATGACTTGTAGGGATTTGAAATTTTTTATACTAAACGTAGAGTTTGATTGTGATGCTTATGTACTGGGATTTTCGAGATATGCAATGATTTTGGGGATGGATTGGTTATCCACTTATGGTGCAATAATGGACTGCGTGAGGAGAATTGTTAGACTAGAGACATGTAGCAGACGGATTCTCTAGGTTTCTTGCGACCTACAAGGGTCAGTCATGTTGAGCTTTATTTATTCCCTTGATTCATCACTTGGAGAGTTAGATTTAGTTCCAGTTGTTAGAAATCTCCCAAACGTTTTTGAGGAGGTTAGGGGGCTACCATCTAAGAGAGAGATCGACTTTAGGATATATCTGGTAATAATGCTAAGCCAATGGCATTGGCCATGAGACATATGGCTCCTAGGGAGACGAAGGAGTTAAGTAAGCAGATCGATGATCTACTAGAGAAAGGATTCATTAGATGGAGCAAATCTGAATAGGGGGCACCAGCCCTCTTCGTTACACAGGCGGATGGTTCCCTTCGACTTTGTGTAGACTATAGAGAGTTGAATAAGCTCACGATGAAGAACCGTTACCAACTTCCTAGGATAGACGATCTTTTCGATCAATGGTTGGCTCTTTAGTATTTTCTCAGCTTGACTTAGCCGTTGGATTTCATCAGCTTAGGGCCCCTAATGATAGCATTGATAAGACAACATTTAGGACACCCGATGGATTCTTTGGGTGGTTGGTTATGCCATTTGGGCTGACCAATGCCCCAGCCTATTTTGTTGATCTGATGAGCCATTTTTTTTGAGATGTCTTAAATAAGTTCGTTGTAGTGTTTTAGGACGACACTCTAGTGTTTTCTAAGAGTATGGAAGAGCATGCTATTCATCTTGAGGAGGTTCTTCGCACACTTAGTGTTCATCAATTGAACGCAAAATTCTTCAAGTGTCACATAAGGAGATTTGTTTCTTGGGGCATGTAGTCTCAAGAGAGGGTTTATCTATGGCTCCTGCTAAGAAAGTAGCAGTACAGGATTGGAAGTCCCCCAAGAACGCTTTCGAAATTAGAAGCTTCCAAGGTTTAACTTGTTATTGTAGGAAGTTTATCAGTGATTTTGCTAAGATTTCAGCACCGCTTACTCGCCTCACTAAGAAGAACGCATCATTTGCATGGAATGAGAATTGTGAGGATTCCTTCACAATACTAAAGAGGGCCCTTACTAGTGCACCAGTGTTACTTTTACCCTATGGAGGTAAGCCTTTTACAGTATACGCTGATGCATGTGAGACTGGCCTTGGGGTAGTATTGATGCAGGAGGGAAGGGTAGTATGCTATGGGAGTAGACAGTTGAGAACTCATGAGAAGAACTACCCCACCCATGATTTGGAGTTGGCTGCTATTGTTTTCGCGCTTAAGTCTTAGAGACATTACCTGCTAGGAGAGAGGTTCGATCTTTTCACTGACCATAAATCATTAAAGTACATATTCTCATAAAAGGATTTAAACTTGAGGCAGCAGTGTTGGATGGAGTTTCTTACATCGTGTGACTTTGAGATAGCTTACTTCCCTAGCAAGGGGAACATGATTGCAGATGTGTTAAGTAGGAAGAGAGCAACCCTTAGTCCAATGTTCATGGAGTGGAAAAGCCTAGAGGTTATTTCCACCTTTGATTTTAAACCCTCTACTGACATTACACCTAGATTATTAGCAGCACTTGAGGTTAAGCCTACCCTCATAGATCAGATGGCTCAAGGCAACAAGAGGATTCAGAGCTTATGGATATTCTGAATAGGATTAGCAGATGAGAATTCTCTAGACGTTTCCAACGCTATTCCATCGATAGTAAATGGTGACTAAGAAGAGATGGAAGACTTTATGTTTGAAAACTCGGATTTTTGTATTATCTGTTAATTGATAATTGACTGGGATAATTAATAGAAATACCGATTTATAAATTTGACAAATAAATCTGATGATAAATATTTATATCTGGATAAATATTTATTTGATAATTCCCTAATATAATTATTTAGAATGGGCAAAATTTATTATTTTCAAATAAAATTAAATATGTGTTTGTTTAAAGATATATTTATATATGAGTTGATTTTAAAATTTAATTTTAATTTGGGTTTGAAATTCAAATAAATATATTGAAAATGTTACTTTGTAATAAATAGATGTATATTTAAAGAACATCATGAAAGGAAAAATATATATATAGGTAAATATATATAAACATTTTAAAAACTTAATACATAATTTATAAATTATAAAACATATGTTAATTTAAGAAGTATGGTTTATGACATTGAAAAGAGTATAAATACATGAAAAAATAAAATTAGTTATAAGTATAAAAATAAATACAAAACATATATAAATAAATATAAAACATTTTTACTTATGTTAATATAAAAGGGAAATGCATTAATTAATATAGGAAAGTATAACATATATATATATCTATACCTAATTAATTGAAATTATAATATAAGGATTTTATAAACATATTAGAAACATTTAAGTATATGTGGCATCATTTTAAAAATGGAATTTAACAAGTGTGAAATTATTAGATCACACATTAACATTTGTAAGCAAATTAACTTCCAAATAAAACAAATGTCACCCATTTGTTTTTATTATCATTTTATTTTAATAAAATCCTAATTAAATCTATATAAAACATATCTATCTTCTCTCTAAATTCTTTCCCATATTTCATTTTCTAAACAAAGAAACAATAGCTTTGAAACAAATATACCAACAGAAATCAAAAACCTGTAAAACACTTTACAAGCCAAAATCAAAGTCATGTAACAAATTCTTAAATAACCTGTAACTTTCTCAAACAAGATCAATCAAGGTTTTACTTTCAAATGCAACCTGATTCAAAGACACCTCAGTTTCAAAGCTTTCCAGTGTTTAAATCAAAGCAGTAACAAGCTTTTCAAGTTTAAAAAAGGATCAGTAATTCAGTTTTTCAAGGTTCCAACAAATCAAGGCTCTGTTTATTTTTTTTAAGGTGAGTAACTCTAAAACTTCAGGTATATTTTGGAGTTGCATGTGAAAATCTTTGAAAATATAATGTGAACCATGCCGAGTATGATGTTTTAAGATTATTACAAGCATATATTTGTGTTAATAATTGTATATATGTTTGAACATGGGAAATAAATCTCTGTTCAAAACTGGAACAGTGAATAAATTTAAAATTTAACAATTTAGACTTGGTTCAGGTAGTAAATGTTTGAGGTAAAATTTGATGAATGTTAGCTTGAAATGTTGCCTGTTAATTTTAAGATGAATAAATGTAAATATGTATATAAGTACTTAAGTGAATGTCTGTATAACAACATATATATCCTCTGTTCTTCCCTAAAACTGTGAGTAAACACTTAAGTAAAATCTTTTGATATTGATATATTTGTGAGATGATGTAATCATGTTGTTGCATGAATGTTTTCAGTTTAAATTTTGATTTGAATCCTGTTATACTCTGAAATAAGCATGTGTCTATTAGTATACAACCTCTATGCAAAAATTTTGGTTCAAGCATAATTAGAAAATTTATATCTCTCAAATTAATCAATGTTAGACTCTGATTATTGAAAGGAAATGGTTTGTAATAATGTAATCTTGTTTCTAAAAATAAATTTAAGTATTTATACTTAAAAAGTATTCTGTAAATTTTAAGATTTACCGTAAAATCAAAATCTAGTTAAAATTCAATGTCCATAATTTCATCTTTGGATTATGGAACTTGATTCGTGTGGGTGAATCACGAATTTTAAAATAAATTTTGAAATTTTTAACTTAGTTTTTGGGGTTAATTTGAGAATTTTTCGAATTTAGGCTTTCGGTCAATCGTCGTTGATCGGCATCGAAGGGGTGGTCGAGGTTTGGCGGGGGATAGCTATGGTGTCAGGGAACGCTGGAAAAATGGTTGTGGGGGTCATCGATAGCCGTGGTGATCGGAATATGGCGAAGTAGGGTTCAAAGTGCTGTTAGTGTCTCCATTGCAACTGAGGTAATCGCGACATTGTCTTCGCATCGGAACGAATCGCAGTAGTGGTGATGGATGCGTGGATTCAAGATGGATCTTGGGTAAGGACGGCGAGACTCACCGAGGTCAGAATTGATGTGGAGGAGCGATTTTTCCAATCGACCATTGGTTCTTATTTTGATCAAGTTGCTCGATTTCTGTTGCACATTGATTTCACTTTTCTGCTGTGTCGTGACGGTTGGCGTGGACGATTGCGAGTTGATGATGACCAGAGGGATGATCGCCGTCGACCAGAATCGTTCTGGACGTGCACACGGTTGAATTCTTGCATCTGGAAGATGTTTTGGGAAGAAGGAGTTGGCCTGGCTTTCTCGAAGCATTGCTCGTGATGGTTGCGGGAGCGACTTGAGGTATTGGTCACACGAGTGGTGCTCGTGAAATTTTGTAGAGATGGTCGCGTGTGATTGTCTCATAGAAGCTAGTTCCAGGATTTTGAGAATTCTGTTCTGTTTTTAATCTAAAATTGAAATTCAAAAATTAAAAGCAAGTTAAAATTTTTAAACAAAGCTTAGCTAGTTTTCTTTTGTACGAAATGATTAATTTAAAGTTTGGTGTTTAAAGGAATTTTTGTTTTAAAGTTTTTCTAAGTTTACACATTTGTTTAAAAATAATTTGGGTTATAAATTTTATTTTAGTTAAATTATGGAATAAACCTCTAAATGTTTCAAATACAATGTTTCCAAATAAATGTAATTGTGGGAATTAAAATGATAATTTTGTTTAAACAAATTTTCAAGCATTTGATTCAAATATAAATGAATTAAAATGAAATTAAGTGAAAGGATTTATCTTTAAAAATTAAAAGGTGATAATTTTGTTTAAACAAATTTTCAAGCATTTGATTCAAAGATAAATAGAGTTAATGTAATGTATAGGTTATCTTAATTTAATCTTGTTTTATTAACAAAGGAAATTAAAGTATAATTACTTAAATTAATTAAGATGTTTAATTTAGGAAATTAAATTAAGATAAATAACTTGTAATTGATTAAGGGTAGTCGCATGCTTAAAATTTGGATTGATTAACCTAAGTGTAATTGAAGAATGATTAATCAAGGATAATTAATCAATGCAGGTGGATTATACGGTTAATTAATTTGCGAAATTAATTAAGTTAATGGGGTTGATTCTAGTTAATTATTTAAGTTTAATTAATTAATTAAAGGTAATCTTTTGATGTTGGGTTAAGTATAATTACTTAAGGTAATTAATGAGATGTAATTACTAGTGGAGTAATTAGTGGATAATTACTGGATGTAATAAATTAAAAGGAAATTACTTGGTGGAAGAAATTAAGTGATAATTACTAAGTGTAATTAAAGGACTAATTAATAAAATTAATCAAGGAGTTGGTTTAATTGATGGAGTAATTAAGGAAAGTAAATTTCTGATTTTGATTAATCAAGGTTGATTTATGAATGTAATTAACTTAAAGGTTAATTATTAAACGAAATTTAAGAATAATTAACTAATGGAAGTAATTAGAGGATCATAAATCAACGTAATTAATGGAAATGATCAGTTTTGTTTATGAATGATTGAATGATGATAAGTGTTTTGGTTTGGATGATATCTCTGATATGAATTGCTTTGTGATATGAAATGTTGGATGGATGGTGATCATGTGATTATCTATCAATTATGAATTGCTGTGTAAAGGTGTTATCCGGTAATTAAAGTTGAGTTGTATTTAATCGAATAACATGGGTTTAGATGACATTGAATTCGAAGAGACCGGAGTTGGGTATTAGTAAATACCCAAAACCACTTCGATTTTCTTTAGATTGATATGTGAAATCAATAAACTGGAATGGAATGACTTAAGTGAATTGGACCATTTAAACTAAGATTTGGCACTGAGAAATTGAGGTGTGGAATAAGTGAGGTTTTCTACAACTTGTGAAGTTGTAATTTGATACAAGTTACCCCGGGTTTATATTATTTGTATGCTTTTGTATTCCTAGTTAGAATGAGTTTACTCACGCTGGTTTCCAGCCTGACTCGGGTGTTACTTTGATGTAATGCTCGAGTCAGCCCGAGTATTACAGATTTTCAGGTAAGGACGTTCTGGAGCTCAAAAGGCGAGCTGGAGGGCAGGAACGTATGGAGTGTTTTCCGCTTGATATATTATTGTATAACTAGGACATGTTGTTTTAAACTGTCCAGTGATTGGTAATGGTTGTAACTCTGATGTATAAAAATATTAGTGTACTGATACAGTTCTTCTTTGTAAAACTGTTATTTATGTGATATTATATTTTGATCTGCTGCATATGTGAGGATTCTGTGACTTGTTACTGTTTCTTCTTATTTCTCTTTTCTTTTTTTCCTAACTATCTGGAATTTTCTGGATCGAAATTTCCGGGTCGTTATATTGTGTCCCTTGCACTATGATTCGATGAATGCATTTCTATCAAAAGCCCACCATTCTCGGATGACTATTCATTCGGGTGGTGATAAGATGAATAGGGACATGAAGAGAGTGTTTTATTGGAGTGGCATGAAGAAGGATGTAGCAGAGATTGTGGTTAACTATCTTTTGTGCCAAAGAGTTAAGGCGGAGCAGAAGAGGCCTGACGGATTGCTTTAGCCATTGGATGTACCCGAAAGAAAGTGGGATAGTGTTTTGATGGACTTCATAGATGGTTAAGCCCGATATAGGATGGGGAATACTAGTATTTGGGTGATTGTAGATCGTTTGACTAAGAGCGCCCACTTTATTCCGGTCAAGAGTAAGAGGACATCACCTTATTTGGCATCCAAATACATTCATGAGATATTCCGATTTCATGGAGTTTCCTCTAGCATAGTGAGCGATAGAGACCCAATCTTTACTAGAGATTTTTTTTAGGAGCTCGCAAGAGGCTTTAGGGACACAACTTAGATTGAGTACTGCCTATCACCATCAAACAGAGAGAGTTAATAGTGTTCTTTAGGATTTGTTGAGGATATGCATTCTTGATTTTGGAGGAACATGGAAGGGGCACCTTCCTTTAGTGGAATTCGCTTACAACGATAGTTTTCAGGCTAGCATTGGGATGTCTCCATTTGAAGCCCTTTATGGAAGACCTTGTAAGTCGCCTTCATGTTGGTTGGAGTCTACAGAAAGGTTGCTACTTGGCCCTGACATGGTTAGAGAGACTTCGGAAAAATTGATTTGATTAGAAGAAGAATGAAGACGGACCAAGATAGACAGAAATCCTATGCGATAAGTAGAGAAGGGATATTGAGTTTGAGGTAGGAGATTGGGTTTTCATTAAGGTGTCTACACTAAGAAAGGTAATGAGGTTTGGATCAAGTGGGAAACTTGCTCCTAAATTCGTTGGACCATTCTCCATTATGGAAAAGGTAGGGAAGATGGCTATCGGATAAAGCTACAAGAGAGGCTCATGGGAGTTCATGATGTTTTTCATGTTTCACACTTGAGGAAGTGCCTACATGATTCAGCAGTGGTAGTGGAACCTAGCCTACTTGAGGAAGTTGAAGTGGAGAGAGAAGCATCGGTTCGTCGCATTTCTTCCAAGATCATTGGGCATAATATCAAGAAGCTTAGGAATAAGGAAGTCCCTTTGGTTAAGGTGCAGTGGAGAGATAGTATTGAGGACGCTACGTGGGAGGCTGAGGAGAAAATACATACCCCTTATCCGCATCTTTTTGATTGTATGTCTTGAATTTCCTATTCCCATCTATAGCTTTGAACAGATTCTTTCCTTTAGTATCCTTTGGGAGGGTAGATCTTAGATTTAACCTATGGATGGTAGGACAGAATGTAAACATGTTACAAGAACATGTTATGTGTGTTGGACACAAGTGGTTGCAAGTGTTTACTAGTGGATGCTAATGGACGCGTATACACACACTAGGCACTATTATCTCTTAGAGATTGGCCTAACTAGGTCACTAAAGCATATCCATATGGATGTGTGTGCACTTGCAGTTTTATTTTATTTCCATGGTTGCTATAATGAGTGATTAGCATATGATTGTTGCATTTGGATGATGATTGTAGCACGCATGTAGAACTATCTGTTACCATTAGGAATTTTGCATTCATTTGGATACATGGCACAGACATGACTACATAAAAAGGAGGTCGACTGAATCAGTATACCGCTTAATCTTTTACACTAGTTAGGAACATTGACACTATATTATTGCATATATCATAAATTTCATTAGAAAGCTTAAGGACAATGGATGCAATGGATGATGGTTGAATATGTGGTTGTGGAATTTTGATGAAAATATTTATTTCATTCTCCATCCTTGGAGATTTCTGGGACGAAATCCTTTAAGAAGGGGAGAATGTAACAACCCAAAATTTGAGCTATAATAATTAATTAACGAATTGATTAAATAATTAAATAAGTTTGTGAAATTTTCAGAATCGAGCCATAGAAGTTGCACCATTGGGGCCATGGTAATTTTGGATCAATTTCCATATATAACTTGTCAAAATCCGAACTAGTATGGAGAAGTTACGAGTGAAACAAGAAATTAGAATTAAATAAATAAGTATGAAAGAAATAAAAATAAATTAGACCCCATAGGGTCGACCTTTGTGTTGGTCAGGTCGACCTATAGGTCGACCCTCAATATACAAAGGTCGACCTTCAATATACAAAGGTCGACCCGCCATTTTGTGTGGATGCTATTTCGTCCAGGTATGAGCCGAACACCTTAAAATTTGATTTTTGGTTATGTTTGTAGCCGCATCCGACGGTTCCTAGTGAGCCTATGACATGGTTGCACCAGATTTAATCTTCAAATCCGATGGACTGAGATCCCTAAGCCATACTATAAATAGAACCCTTGGCCTAACTATTTTTCTCAGTTAGATTTTCTCCCAGTTGGGTTCATTGCCTGAGGCTGAACCCTAAATAGAAAAAAAATTCTAGGGAGGAAATCATTTTAATAAAAATATTCTACACCCTAGAAGTGGATCTAGGAAGGCCCAGGAATGGAGCTAAGGACGACATGTAAGTGTTTTGTAATTATTTTAGATATGTAAGCAATTTAAAATAATAGAGTTCTCAATAGTTGTAGTTTTTCTACAATTTTGAGACGGTTTTTATGTAATTTTATTCACAATCAGTTTTTAAGTAAATTTCAGAAGTTCTTTTCAGTCTATTTTTATTCCACTATTTTATTCTTTTATTTATAGTTAATTGCAGTTATTTGCAGTTATTTATAGTCATTTACATCTGTTTTAAGTTGAAATTTAGTCTGCAAATGTTAGTTTCTTTTTTTAGAGACTTAATCCTTTTTTATGTGAATAAAATATTAAAAAGAGAAGAATTTGCAAATATGGATTAAAACAGAATAAAACAAAATTTACAAAAATCAGATGTGAATTGAGAAAAACTGAAATAAAAATAGAGATGGACTGAAATAGGCAAATTTAAGATATTTGTAAGCATAATTATAACAAGTGGTCATAACTAAAAAGAGAAAATAGAAGAGTAAGTTGCAAGAACAATTATAACATGTAGGTTATAATTAGAAAGAAGAGATAACAAAAGAGGCTTATTTTAAAACTTAGATCTTGGATTAAGTTAATAAGCAAATATAGAAGCAGGGCTCGTAATGGCAGCATCCCCTTTCAGGCCTAGGACTGATGGTTTCACACGTAGGTAAGGCTGGGACACGCTTATGTTGATTAGGGTAAATACGTGGCCAATAGATATATGCTCAAATCTAGGGATTTGGGCAAGGGACGCAAAGCTAGAAGATTTGTTTTTTAGGAGTAGTACCAGTAGTATTCCCTTTTAGGTCGAGGACTGATGGTATCACAAATAGGTGAGGCTGGCCATGTTTATGCTGATTAAATAAAGGGTCAAATAGAGGGCGACACTTAGTGTGTACCAGTGATGACCGAGCTTGCGACATCAATTAGGGTAAGTAATTCGCTACTACGTCCTAAGCGCTAAAGAGGTGTCTTTTGCTGTGACCAAAATTATTGGTTTATAGCGGCACAACAGATATAAAAATGGCCGATCAATGGGTAGAAATTAGATTTCAGCGTAATCAAGTTAGGAGTTGAGATAGGATTAGGATTTCAGCCTAATCACAGTAGTTTAAGACAAGTGCAAATAATCAAACAATCAAAGCAAACAGTCAAACAGAATCAGAAACAGTATTTTATTTGAGTTTTACATTTTCTGTATTTTCCTTTCATGCTAGAACTATTGCTTAGTCTGTTATCTTTATCTTGCTTAGAAATGCTAGTAATTACTTTCACTCACTAGATTTATTGTCTGACCCACTCCCCTATTTCCATTTTTGCCCATATAGGCTAGCAGAGTTGAGGATAGTTGATTTAGGTTGCTTGGAGATTCAACTCCGTAGTTTCCTTATTTCAGATGTATTCTTCTGTTTTTCATCGTTTTCATTTGGCTTATGATGGATTGGCACTTGTAAGAGGGATTATTATTGTTCTTGTTGTCTTTATACTCTGATTTTATGAGAGTGAGATGTATTTTCATAAGACAGACATTTTGAGTTTTTGAGATATGTTATGTTCTTATGACTTATTTTGAGATGAAGTTTAATTTTGAATGGTAAGTTATTATTTAAATGTTTCCGTTATTTTTACTTATTTTTCCTGTGAATCTTAGTCTCTTTGATGCTTTAGCTATACCTATAATGCACTACATCCTTTAGTATGCCCTTTTTGGGAATACTAAGGGGTGTGAGGTGTTTCAGTAACTATCTAGCTGACATTGCATAGAATCTCTTCAACCACTTAATACTTCCTATCGAAGTGGTCCCTTTCCCGAGATGTCCTCTACCATGCCAACCCATAACCCTGAAGTATACTACTTCCTATATAGAGAAGAGGTGGGTCCTTACATAACCACTTGATACTTTCAATCTCTGAAGCAGGTCCTTCGTGTTATGACCCATATCCCAGATGATGTCTCACATTAGCACTATTATTCGTAGGTAATGGCAGGTAGATTAGTTGGGCAGATTTACCGTACAGAATTTTGAACTAACCTTGCGTCATCGTAGTTGCTTATTATACGCGATGTCTCATATCAGCCCCAAAGTCACACTACTGGTAGCCAAATTAATCGGGCACACTTCCATATGATTTTGGCTGACCTTGCATCCCTATAACTTAGTCATAATATACATCACACTCTATATATATATTATCACACTCTATTAATAACCTATTTGTCTATGCACTTATTCGCTATAATTAAGCGTTAATTACACTTAGTATACTACATACATACATGTATATATGTGTGTGTACATATATACACAGACACGCGCGCTTAGTACTTTCTAAGCGTATGGAATTTATGCCCTAATCTAGCGTTTAAATGTCAACTCTTTCAACAATTATACAAGTTTTATTCCATGTTATCAATATTACCAAAATTCCAATATTCATATCCAAAAATGCCAATCAATGGACTTGTATACAATAAAAATTTAAACTCAACTTATTATACAAAAATATTGGAATATATTGATACTAGAAACTTACAGTTCCAATTTTTTACGCACTATTCAACACCTTTTTCACATAAAATTAAATAAAGGAATTTCTATTTGATTCATGGGAATAAGCAACTACAAATAAAATTCATACCTTACACACTATTCCTTAATCAAAATATTTTAACCATATTTAAAGAAAAAGAATAGGAGTGGAATAGAATGTAAAATTATCAATACTGCAAATCTACACTATTTCCATTATTTTTCCATAAGCAATTGAGATTCCAATATATAATTGAAATTTCGCATTGAAGGAGTTTTAGGGGTTTATCATATGATGATTTCGCAAATGAAAACTCCCTAAGGCATTTTCAAACCCAAACTATACTAATCAAATACTATAGAAAAGCTAAGATTTCCACTCATTGCATAGCCTTAGCTTTGCCTCCTCTGGATTTGATATGCCTTTGACAATCTCTTATCAAGTCTCTTCTTTTTGATACATTTGTATAGCAAGGGATCTGTATATACGTTAGATTCAAAAAATTGAAGAAAAAGTTGAGAAATTAAATAATTAAAAATATAGACCAAAAGGATTTCTTACCTGAAAGCCTAATAGAACTTTTTGAATCTTGAAGAGATAAACTAACAGAGCTTCACTAATGTTCCTGAAATATTTTAAATAAAGGTGAAAGTTTTAAGCTTTACAATGGTGAGAAAGGAACAGAACCATCAGATCTAAATAATTAAATTCAAAATGTCCAAAATTAAATGCCCCAGCGCCACTTGATAAGAAACGGTCGACCGCCCCTATGCCACTGGTCGACCGCTAGCGGTCGATCGGTAGAGGTCATGGCTTCGATCTCTCCGTCTATATTGGAAAGGAACTATGCCGTTGGTTTATATATTTTCTTTAACATTAATGTTAATATTAGCATTTCCTTAATCCCGAAGTCTACCTACTGTTAACTTTTGAATTTTAAAATTAATCATTTGTTTGATTTTTATTTCTATTTAGATAACTTTAAACTTGAAAACTTCAAATGTACTTAACTTTTTTGTTTGAGCTCCATTTTCAACATATTATATATGAAAATTGATTAGCATTTTTCCATGATCGCAATGGCATAACTTTTGTAGTTAAATTCCATGAAAAGTTTCCATTTTTGTTCTTATCTTATTTAATTTAATTTATTCAATTTATTTATGGTTGATTTTACTGGGTGCTACATTCTTCCACCCTTAAAAGGGATTTCATCCTCGAAATCTTTTTTAAGGGGCAGTAATGTAAAGCACACTAAACATCCATATTATACAACCAAGTTGTCTACACATCCATCAACTCAACCAAAAGTGCAATGTGATTATATATTGCAGACATACTATAAGTGAGCTCAATCCTACCGTGAATTTGTGACTATGATATATAAGTATATATATAAAACACCCTGAACATGCATGAAAACTTCTACATGAGTGTAAAGTGACGGTGAAAAGTGTAGCAACCGTCTCCTACTATCCAATCTAGCAATCATGATGCAACCAAAATCTAATTTTGAAGAGAAAAAGTTACTAATTAAAAGATTAGGATCGGAGATCTTTATCTTTTCTTTAGTTCCGGGTAATCTACCCATTGTACTTGAACTAATCTAATTTCCTTGTTATAGAGTTTCCTTGTTCCATGCTCCATAATGTGTGCGGTGGCATGAGATACCATTGGCTCCATCTCAGTATCCCCCAATTGATCATGATTTCTCACAGTAGTTGTGTTACGAAGGCATTGTCTGAAGTGTCAAACATGAAAACCGTCGTGGACTCCTACTAATTTGTCAGGTAGCACCATATGGTAAGCCTTCCTATTCTTTCCACAACTTGAAAAGGACAAACGAGTCCTAGTGCCAACTTTCCTGATTGCCCGAATCTCACGATCTTCCTAAGAGGGGAGACTTTGATAAACACCATGTATCCAACCTCGAACTCCAATACTTTCCTTTAGCTCTTATCCGTGTTGGATTTCTGACGATCATGCACAGCCTTCGCTTGCTCCCTAATCGACTATACCTTCAATGAAGTTTTGCGAATCAAATCTAGTCCAAGTAAAATTTTGTTAGTGGTTTCCCCCTAAAATTTTGGCGATTTGCATGGCCTCCCTTAAAGCACTTAAAGGGTGCCATACCAATCGTTGACTGATAACCAGTAAAGGTAGGTGCTACTCCTAATGTCCTCTAAAGTCCATGATGCATGCTCTACGCAAGTCCTCCAAGATCATATTTACACTTACCGTTTGTCCATCAGTATGTGGGTGGTAAGCGGTATTGAGATTCAACGACGTTCCGAAAGCTATCTGCAAACTCCTCAAAAACTCGCTAGTAAATAAGGGGTCTGTAATACTTCATAAAATGAACCATAAATAAATGAAGTAAGTTGAATTAAATATGATAATGGTTGAATATGAAAATTAAATAAAATTTGGAATTTGACCACAAAAGTTATTATGTTTCATTCGTGATGAAATTTTGATCCATTTTCATATATAACATGCTGAAAACAGTGTTCAAGCAAAGAAGTTATGTGCATTTAAGTTTTCAGATGTAAATTAATTAAAATTCAAATTCAAATGACGAATAAAATTTAGGGTTTAAATTTTAAAATTTGCCCGGGGGTTAAGAAACGTTTAATTAATGTTTAACGTTAAAAAGTTAGATAGGGAACAAAATAATTTTGTAATAGAAGAAAATAAACGTTCCCTAAAATAGAGGTGCGGTCGATCTATATAGGTCAACCTGTCAACTGCTTGTGTAACACTCCATATTTTTGGTAACATTGGTTAGAATATTTAATTAGTTAAATGAAATAAAATAATATGTTGATTAGGGGTTTGAGATTTGATTTTAATTAAGGTGTAGCCGTGCCATTTAACAATGAATTAAGAAAGAGTTAAAATGAAATAGAGAAGGGGCAAAATAAGAAAGAGGCCATTCCCATATGCCTAAAACTCGGCTGTATATTCATAAACGCGTTCTTTTCATTTTATCAAAATTTTCGAACTAAGACCGGCTACCATTAACAAGGAAAAGGGGAAGAAGATTCACAAAAGCTAAAGGAAAATCTAATTGTAATCAAATCCATTCACATCTCAATCTCTATAATCTCTAAAGCTACGGTGAATAATGTTCACATCTCATTTTTTCGGTTTTAAGATGAAATTAAAAATATTTTGCATTGATTTGCCATGTTTTTGAATGACGAAATAATTATATATACTTGTTGATTTATGGTTGTTCGTATAGATTTTATGACATGTTTTTATACGGAAATCCTATAAAATGACATCCAAATGCCTTGCGAATTTTTATGAAGATCATAAATGATATTTTATAGATGGGTTTCAATTTTTAGAATTTTTATGAAATTTTTATGAATTTTCTAATGAAGAAAATGTTATTTTGGGTTATAAATAATTTACGGCTAAAAAATAAAGATTTGGGTCTGAAATTTTTATATATTAGAAAACATGTTAAAAGATATTTTCTAAAAATTTTGTAGAATTTTCCTAATTGTTTTAATGGGCGTATAAAATTATTTAAGATACAGGGCTTAAAATAATTCAAATAGTTAGTTCTGAAAATTAAAGTACTTTTTATTGGTAAATGATGAGGCAACCAATTAAAATTTGTCACGTAAATCAGTATAGGTGAAGAAAACTATTCGCTACATGTTTTTTACTATTTCGATGCTTTCAGCACCCGATCCGTCTCCTTAGCTTCACCTCCTACACAGTTGAAACCAATGCAAATGGTATTAGGGAACTGTACGTAGTGAATTGGATGTAGGCGAAAGGTATGGAGTCGAAACCAGGGTTTCGAAAAGGTTGAGGCATTACTTTTCTTTTAAATTAAAAACATGTCTGCTTGCTTTCGACTAAATGGATTTCAAATGAGTAGCTTTCGAACCAGTTAGCTTTCAACTCGATTTAATGGATTTAAAGGAAATGGTTTCGATTGGGTTGCGCCTTTGTTTTTAAATAATTGCTTTCGACTAATTCGAAACCTTTTTCTGCCACCTTTTTCCCTTTCGACCCAGATGGTTTCAAAAGGTTTGCTTTGTTTTTATATTATGGTCCCTTCTCCAATGCTTTCGAAGAGATGGTTTCGACACCATCACTTCTTTACCTAGGAAATGGTTTCGAAACAGGTGCTTTCAACTTAAATGTTTTAAAGACCCTTTTTTATGATTGACGTAAAACCCAAACGGTTTCGAAAGAGACAGTTTTTAATGGTTTCGAAACAAATGCTTTCGACTTTATTGGGTTTATGATTCTTTTGCTCTACCTAAAGGCATAATCCAAATGGTTTCGACCAAGAGATTTTCAAAGGTATCGAGTAAATTTTTGAATGGTTTTGAATGTTTTCTATATATTTTAAATTGAACCCAAGAGGTTTCGAAAGTGTTGAATTTTGATGCTTTCTAAAGGTTTAGTGAATGGTTTCGAAAGAGGTGGTTCCCCAGGGTTTCGATAGGATTGAAAGGGATAATTTTTCCTATGTTTTTGAAAGGAAATATTTATAGGTTTTAAAGGAAGATGTCTAATGTTTTGAAGCCTTCGGAGAAAAGAAAGGAAAGGTTTATCCAATTTTTTAAAAGGCTTTTAATACTTTCGAAAGGGTCACTTTCAATGGTTTCAAAGGGGTTCCTTCTGTGGTTTCGAAAGAGTTGTTTAAAGGTTTCAAACAAAGGTTTCGAAGGTATTAAATAGGTAATATAGCCTAAGTATATTCAAGTTAAAAAGGGTTCTAACTTATTTTGTAAGCATAGGTAATCCTCATTAAAATTCATTAACAATATTTTGATTAAAATATATATATATATATATATATATATATATATCATGGAAAAATAACTTAGAGCAAAGCTAAGAATATATTTTCCTTATATAAGTATGATTTAAAAGGTTAGGTCATTTTGAAAAGGTTTTCAGGGAAAAAGATGATGGGTAGTTAACCCTAAGAAAATGATTCGGACAGATAGTCCATTTTGATTTGAAAAGTTAGTCTAGTTTGCGGATAGTTTGTCAAGTTAGCGGGCATTCAGACAGATAGTCCATTTAGTACTTATGGACAGATAGTTCATTAGTTACGTGATTATAGCTTAACAGGCTTAGCTATTATTATCATTATTGTATCAGTTTGATTAACCAGTTTGGTTATAGGAAACGATTTGGAAAATATATGTTTTAAAGTGGATATTAGTGAGGAAAAATCCGTTCCGCTAAGCATAGCGGCCTCACTTAATATCAGTAAACCAAGGTGTAATAGTATTATTCGCACCAGGCTTTATATCTGACTCGAAGTTTTTGTTTTCCCCTTAAACTCTCAGGTGCTCAAAATTGATTTGAGTAGGCCAAGGATTAAGGTTTTCAGGTTTAGAATTTCTATGAATAAAGCTTCCAAAGACGAACAGGTGGCTGATGGATAGCTAATTAAGAATTGCATATTATTTTGTTTATTTCTGCTATAATTAAGATTTGATGGTATGTTTTACCTTCTTGTTTGTTTTGATGTATAGCTTATGGTAATTTCAAGGACGAAATTCTCTAAGGACGGGAGTCTGTAACATCCCAGATTTTTCTGTAACATTATTTAGGATATTTAATTAGCTAAACTAAATAAAATAATGTGTTGATTAGGGGATTGATATTTGATTTTATTTAAGGTATAGCCATGCCATTTAATAATGAATTAAGAAAGAGTTAAAATGAAATAGAGGCGGGGTAAAATAGGAAAGAGGCCAATTCTATAATCCTAAAACTTGGCTGTGTATTCCTATACACATTCATTTAATTTCATCAAAATTTTCAAACCAAGGCCAACTACCATTAACAAGGAAAAGGGGAAGAAGATTAACAAAAGCTAAAGGAAAAGCTAATTCAAATCAAGTCCATTCACATCTCAATCTCTATAATCTCTAAAGCTAAGGTGAATAATGTTTACCTCTCATATTTGTTTTATTTTCGGTTTTAAGAAGAAATTCGAAATATTTTGAATTGATTTTCCATGTTTTTGAATAATGGAATAATTATATATACTTTTTGTTGATTTATGGTCGTTCATATAAATTTTATGACATGTTTTGGTATGAAAACCCTATAAAATAACATCCAAATGCCTTGCGAATTTTTATGAAGATCATAAATGATATTTTAGAGATGGGTTTCAATTTTCAGAATTTTTGTGAAATTTGTATGAATTTTCTAGTGAAGAAAATGTTATTTTAGGTTATAAATTATTTGCGGTTAAATAATAAAAGATTTTGATCTGAAATTTTATATGTTGGAAAACATATTAAAAGAGATTTTCTATAATTTTTGAAGAATTTTCCTCAGTGTTGGGTATATAAAATTATTCAAGGTATGAGACTTAAATGTTTTATATATTTATAGAAGGAGAAGGGGCTTTTTGAAAATAATTCAAATAGTTAGTTCTGAAAATTGTTGTACATTTGATGGGTAAAGAAAGAGGTAACCAATCAATATTTGACACGTAAAGCAGGTTGGGTGAAAAGAACTATTCGTTAAATGTTTTTCACTGTTTCGATGCTTTCAGCACTAGGTTCCGCCTCTTTAGCTTCACCTTCGACACAGTCGAAACCAATGCACATGGTATCAAGGAACTAGTACGCAGTGAATTGGATGTAGGTAGAAGGTATGGAGTCGAAACCAAGGATTCCGAAAGGGTTGAGGGATTACTTTGCTTTTAAGTTAAAAATGTATCTGCTTGCTTTCGACTAAATGGCTTTCGACTAAGCAGCTTTCGATTTAGTTAGTTTTCAACTGGGTTTAATGGATTTAAAGGAAATGGTTTCGATTGAGTTGCACCTTTGTTTTTAAATAAATGCTTTTGACTAAGTCGAAACCTTTTGCTGCATCCTTTTTACCTTTCGATCCTGAAGGTTTCGAAAGGGTTGCCTTGCTTCTATAATATGGCCACTTCTCCAATGCTTTCGAAGGGATGGTTTTGACACCATCACTTCTTTACTTAGGAAATGGTTTCAAAATAGTTTCTTTCGACTTAAATGTTTTAAAGACCCTTTTTATATGATTGACGTAAAATCCAAATGATTTCGAAAGAGACAGTCTTAAATGGTTTTGAAATAGATGCTTTCGACTTTAGTGGGTTTCTGATCCTTTTTCTCCACTTGAAGGCATAATCCAAATAGTTTCGACCAAGATGATTTTCAAAGGTTTCGAAGGGGTAAATTTTGGAATGGTTTCGAAAGGCTTCCACATGTTTTAAATTAAACCCAAGAGCTTTCGAAAGAGTTGAATTTTGGTGCTTTCGAAAGATTTTGATGAATGGTTTCGAAAGTGGTGTTTCCCCGCGGTTTCGACAGGGTCTAAAGGAAAGGTTTTTCCTAAGTTTTCGAAAGGCAATATTTAAAGGTTTTTGAGGAGGATATCTATTGTTTTGAAGCTTTCGAAGAAAAGAAAGGAAAGATTTTTCCAATGTTTTCGAAAGGCTTTTAACGGTTTCGAAAGGGTTACTTTCAATGGTTTCGAAGAGGTTACCTTTAATGGTTTTGAAAGGGTTGTTTAAAGGTTTTAAATTAAGGTTTCGAAGGTATTAAATTAGAAATATAGCTTAGGTATTTTCGAGTTAAAAAGGATTTTAGCTTGTTTTGGAAGGATAGCTAGTCCTCATTAAAATTCATCAACAATATTTTGAGTAAAGTATATATATCATGGCCAAATAGTTTAAAGTAAAGCTAAGAATATATTTTCATCGTATAAGTATGTTTTAAAGGTTAAGTCATTTTGAAAAGGTTTTCAAGAAAAAAGTTGAAGGGTAGTTAACCCTAAGAAAATGATTCTAACATATAGTCCATTTTGATTTGGGCAATTAGTTAGTTTGCGGGCGGTCCGCCCAGTTTGTGGGCGGTTAACAAGTTATCTGATTAAAGCTTAACGGACTTAGCTATTATTATCATTATTATATTAGTTTGATTAACCAGTTTGGTTGCAGGAAAGGATTTGCAAAATATATGTTTTATAGAAGATATTAGTGAGGGGAACCCCGTTCAGCTAAGCGGTGTTGTGTCACTTAATATCAGTAAAACGAGATGTAATAGTTTTATTTTCATCAGGCTTTATGTCTGACTCGAAGTTTTTGTTGTTCCCTTAAAATCTCGGGTGCTCAAAATTGATTTGAGTAGGCTAAGGTTTTCAGGTTTAGAATTTTGGTGATTAAAGCTTTCAGAGATGAGAAGGTGGCTAACGGATAGCTAATTAGGAATTGCAGATTATTTTGTTTATTTCTGCTGTGTATTAAGTCAGATATGACTACATTGCTTTGATTAACAAAGAGGGCATTGTCATATGTCGCTCTTGGCATATTTTTGTAATGATTATAACTAATATTTACCTAGGAAACTATATGGGATTACGTAACTTGGATATGAATTTGTTTTGAAATGTAATCAGTAAAATGTTGTTTTTTGGAAATCTATGATTTTGTTCATATTCAGGTGCCTCTGTTATTATGGTTACCATTAACATTACCATATTTTATCACCAAAAGTTAATACTATGGTTGACTGCAGCATCTGTAGAGCTTAGCTTTTGGCCTCTAGATACGGGATGTTACAACTTGCCAATAAAAGTTGTTGGTGGCGGTTAGGGTTTGAGGCTATGTTATATTCAGTTGTGTGTTCCAGATTTACCCATTTCCTATGTACTGCCATCCTATAGTTCTGGTGCGTATCTACCCCTATAAATAGAACCCTATCCTCTACACTTTTATTCATATTATTTTGTGGAATACAACGAAATTCTTCCATTGCTATCTCTCTCTCTTGTAAGATTTAGGAACTCCATAGAGGTTTCAGGTAAGAATTCAACTAATTTCTTATTTGTTTCTTCATCGTCCAATCTACTCTTCTCCAATTATACTAAATCTAATAGATATATATACCTCTTTCCTATTGTGTGTGTATATATCCAAAGATGGAGATTTTGAAAGTGATAAGAAGACTAAAAATCCATGTGAGTGAAGCTAAGGCTAATCTGTAAGTGAAAACCTTAGTATTTCTTTTCAACAATTGTTTAGTGTATTTCTTTTTGGATTTGAATATGCATTAGGGATTTTGAGATTTCGAAAATGTGATATAAAAAATATCCCAAAATTCCCTTTTATTCTAACATGTCAATCACTACTACAAAACATGCCATTTGCATCGGTTGTTTACCCCCCTTTTGCATCAGTTCAACAACCGATGCATATGCAACCGATGCAACAGGCTTAACACTTTTGCATCAGTTCTGAAACCGATGCAAAAAGGTCCTTTTTGCATCGGTTGTTAGTAACAACTGATGCAAAATATCATCATGTTGCATCGGTTGTAATGAAAACCGATGCAACAAAGTAACTTGTTGCATCGGTTTTTTATAACAACCGATGCAAACTAATCCCTCTATTGCATCAGTTTTTTATAACAACCGATGCAAACTAATCCCTCTGTTGCATCAGCTATTTATACCTGATGCAAAAAAGCCATTCTCAAAAACCATTATTATAGTGTACATATACATATATATATATATATATATATTTTATTGATTATAACAAACAATTATTGCATATGATATTACAATCAATCAAAATTAAATTTGATGGCAAATACAAACTGAATAACATAATAACAAAATAAATATATATCAATTAAAGTGTTAATAATCTATACAGTACTTCACCACACTTCATACAGTACAAACAACCCACTCCATACATCCACTCAGTCACACTTCTGCCCTCCATATAACCTCCGTATAACCCCCATCAAGCTACAAACCACGGCCATGCTTCAAATCCACCTCTGCCTTGAACATCAAACCTTGATAATAACATATTGTATTTACAATGAAGATGCACGTACCGTTGTTTGCCATTGGAGTAGATCAAGAAGATGGTGAGGTAGACGGTTTCAAGGAGGAGTCCAGTTCCATTAATGGTAACGACTAAAATGCTGTGAGGGTGGACAAAGGGAAGTCCATAGAACACCCAAAGCATGCAATTCAAGAATGTTGCCAGATATGGAATTGGAGAAAACTGCCCCACGTCTTTCTTCTTTATTATTGTTAGAAACGTAGGCCTGCCAAGTACATATATTGTTTCAAAATTACTCTGATTTTGACACATGAATAGGTATTACTTATCAGAACAGAAAGATGGTACTTACACTGAAGCAAGGAAAAGACCAAAAGATATGACATTTCCTGAAACAAAATAAATGAAATACTTGAGCATTGAATATCATATACATCAATGTAAAAGTCAGGTTATGGAGAAGATTCGCATATATGATATAGTTATACCCCTGAATATTTGCTTGCATGCATGGAAGTTTTCATTATTTCTTTTATCAATATTTGATGATATATACACAAATAGGAATTATAATTGATATTTATACTACAAATGAGCTGAATTGACAAACGTACCTATAATGCCAACAATGTTGCGGATAACATCCGGATCCTGACAATCTTGAAAATTCATATAAATAAACAATATTAATAAAGAAGAAAAGAAAAGCACATTTGTCCGACATAACAAAATAATAATATGATTATTTTCTGAATAAAACTATAGAACTAAGAACACTCACTTACAAACATACATATACAAATAGTTTCTAATTATAATCTTATAAAATAAAAAATGCCACTTGACTACGTATGCATATTTTAGAAAGAACTACAAAATTCTTGCTATCTCGGTGTATAGTCATATACTCAAGAAATAACAATGAATATAAAAAATCATGTAGGAAGTTTGTATCGATTACCACTGCCTTGATCAAAATACCATCATGAGTTAAAAACATTTGATTTTGAGTTGTAAAAAATACAAAGTGTAGAAAGAGCTCCACATGACACCCAAAATATGTATAAGAAAAAACTGAGGATTAATGAAAGTGAATAACCCATACCTAAGTTTCAGAAAGAACATTGTTCCGGCTCAGAAGTAACCACTTATAATGAATCATTTGATCGTTTACTTAGAAAAGAAAAATCAGTCATCTGCCTGTAAATGAAATGTGTGGGCCAGAGAATAAAGCTTCAGAAAATTTAGGATGCAAGCTATAGTTTTAGATAAATTACCGGTGATGGATCATTAGACCATATAGTGGGGAAGATACTCATATCCAGGGAAACCTAAAGAATTCGAGCAATGCTAGATTTCCACACACTATAAGCCTGTAACACATCAAATAAAATACTGCTCTTAATTTATACACTAGTAGGGTAGTCTGGCCAGAGGTAGGATGGGGCAAAGCAAGGGGGTGGGTTAGAGGCAGTTAGGTGGGTTAGAGGCAGTTAGGTGGTTTGGTTGTAGAAGGAGAAAGTGATGTTGTTCAATCAAGGTAGTGCTATGGAACTGAGTTCGTGGGAGAGTAATATGCATTGTATGTTTGTAGAAGTATGATGAAGGTAGGAAGATATGTAGGAATTTGTGTGTTTGGGTATGAGATATTTAGGCAGAGGAGTTGTGGAGGTGGTTGTGGATATGAGGTGCAGCAGGAAATAATTTTGCACTGAAGTAGACGTTAAACAGTAAACATGTTAACTAAACTATTGAGCATTTAAGTACCTTTTTGTTTTAAGGATACTACAATGTCAGCATTTTATAGGCTTCAGGCCCTGCTGTTTTCATATGGAAAATGGTCGAAAGGAAAATACATACAGCTTTGGTTTATATTGGTACTGCTAATAGGAGGTAGAACGCCGATCAAGGTTTTCAGAACTCCAGGAGGCTTTCCACCATCTCGCATAGCTTTAAATGCCTGTTTGATATTAACGAAAATCAATAGTGAAAATAATAGTATTAATAGAAAATTATTGAACATAATTCAAGATCAAAACATTTAGCTCTTGCAGTTCACGTTTATATTTGTAGATAGATTGCTAAGGATGCTTTGATTCTGTAAATGGCAGACAAATAATTTTAATCTATTAATCCTGCTTTGCGATGTGAACATAATCCATTTGGTTGCAATATTGAATATCGCTATATATGCATCTCTCTTGAACACAAAGACTAAGCCAGCCCACGAACTCGGACTATATGACTGATACGCATCAATAATCCACCACCCAAGCATAAAAGAGTTTTCCATTCATACATGAACAATGTTCCAAACATACAGCCAACGGAAACCAAGGAAAACAAAGACATCGGTTGAGCTGTGAATGCCACCATATATCCAAAGCATAAAAGGTCTTTCTTTCCTTGATTAAGGCCAGTCAGAGCTACTGGACCTAATATCCCTGTATTCCATCTCTCATAATGGCTTCCAACATTCTGATTATTTTTGTAACACTTAAATTTTCCTAAACCAATAATTTTTGAATTAAAATCGAATTGTACTGAAAAAACATACCGATAAACCGACGGAAACGCTCAACAAAGATATTTTATTGCTTCCTGCCCATAACTTTACACTTCCTGTATAAGTCAGTTTTGGATAATCCAAACTTCCATATGCAGAGCCTATGAAAATGGCCACAAAAAAAAGTTAATCTTTTCTTTTCAATATAAAACAGCCCCCAAAACAAAAGGTCATAATAACCTTTTAATTAACTACATATATCAATATAAAACGCTATCATATGCTATATATCTTTTCTTTTCTTTCGGTAGAAATAAGTACTGAAGCAGTTATAAGTAAAAGAAGCTAGAAATCAACTAACAGTGACTAGGACAATCTTCAAAAAGAAGAATGTTGTGGAGTGGCTTCCTTGATCCATTTTCATAGTTCTTGGAGGGGGATGGATTATTACCACCATCAAAATTCCTCAATTTGCAGTTTATCAGAAAATCTGTCCTTATAATGGAACATGGATGCACATCCACTCATACATGAAACTGAAAATATTTATACATTTGCAGTTTATCAGAAAAACTATCCTTATAATGGATGCATGGAAATATAGTGTAATGCATGGTCCAAACATCAATCAAATTACAAACTATAAAATTTTACCTATAATGGGATGTGCAAAATTAGAACTGGAAGATTCATAGATGTATGCATATAAGTGAAATATGATATGCAAATCAAGCATAAGCTGTACAGCAGTTCATCACAGGAAATCAATTTACAACCAAAAGTTATAAACATCAGCAAAAATACTTGAATGGGGGGGGGGGTACCATTTGTACAATTCAAACCAAGAGCCATACCTAGGCAGGCTAAGCTAAAATAAAATATTTACCAATATCCTTTCATATACTCAATAGGAAAACAGTTTCATGTCTTATACGTTCACCATATTTAAGAGAAAAGAGTAATTTTTTTATAGATAATCTGAAAGCAAATTCTACCCAAGATTAGCATTTAGATAACACTATTCTATATTTATACCATGTGATAGACCTGATATGCTTAAACACATCCAAAAGCACATAGAACTGAATGGTTTTTTCCTGTTCAGTTTAGAAATATCGGGGTTCATATATATATATATATATATATATATATATTTATATATATTTATATTTATATGTTACATCCATCCAAATATGTACTGTAAATACAAGTAATAAGTCAGTTTAAGAGCACTGACATACCAGAAAAGAGTCGAATTCATTCTTCATATCCGAAATACCATTCGAAATCTCCATCTTTTGGACATGATCCAAAGTGTTAAAAGACTTTCAATTCCGCTCCTTGTTTCTGCAGAAAAGAGTGGAATTAATACAAACTAAAATTTTATACGTGGTGACAGTAAAAAATTCGTAGGATATGTTACACAACATATGAATAAGTTATATTTTGCGATTTACCAAAGAAGTGCCATATGTAGTAAAAGATGATGCTAACAGAGGTTGCACTATAAACCATTTCTCTTTTCCAATTCAATCAATACTGGTTCTAAGAATCTGTGGACAAATCATTACAAAAAAGAAGTTATTTTAATAAATGCATGATGAAAGAAGATTAGTTTTATTTATAGTGAAATGGAGTTATGGAGATAAAAACAAATGGCGCTATGTAAAATATATAGAAATTGAAAATATAATACAAGGAAGTAAACTAATTTGTGAAAAGCTTGTGAGATTTCAAAATTTTAATACTCCTGTCACAACTGGTTAGCATCATACTTTTGTAGAGATCCACACTACCCAACATACATATGTTTTTTTCCCTTATTCTTTCCATAGAAATCAATCGATATTTTCATAAGCACTAATTATAATTATTATATAGGTAAGAGACAATTGGAATCTAAATATAAGATCAAAATAGCAAACGTCTCATTTGCGTAAGCAGAGATTCCATACAATCAATGCAGCTCTAGATGAAAAATAGTTTTTATTTTTTAAACAAAATCAATATAGATGTATGCTTTTAATTTGGGCATTCTCATGTATCCAATTGCATCACAAGCCTTATAAAACTAATAAATAAATTCTATTGCTTAAAGACCATCAATTAATCCTTTTATAAAAACAACTTGCTAATTGCAATCACCTGTTTAAAGGCTACCTGAACATGAAAGCAAAACTCATACGACAATAAAATTAACAATGAAAAAAATACAAACAAGCACGTGCTCGAATGAGCATTTATCTGTGTTTAACGATGATGCGTGCCAAGTACCAGTAAAATATGACTCCAACTTTAAGGGCAATAAAAACAACAAAAAGTTTTGAATTCATCACTCCAGACAAGGTGAGGACATTGACAATGGTATTGAGTTCAACATCAATCAAATTGCATTAAGAATAAACAAGCATCATATCCAATAATTCACAGTTTATAAGTCATATAGTTTGACTACTGTTTAAGCATTTAGTTAAAGGGTCGCGATAATTAGATTATTTCAGATAATGATTTTCGAGCTCTAGCTCTATCAAACACAGCCAATTAAAATAGTTTGCAGTCATATTAACCTCTTAGTATAATGTTCTGGTTGCAGCGCCTTCTAATTGCCCATGAATCGTCTAAAGATAAAATTATACAAGAATTGGATCCGAGTATAATCGAATATTGTTTGTGGCATACGACGCATAGGTTTTTCATCACGGTTTTCGAGTGATAATTGAATGGATTGAAGGGAAAGATGAAAAGGGGGAGAGGGATTTAGGGTTTTGGAGTGAATGGCGAAAAGAAGAGGGTCGCGGTGAACTGTGAAAATGAGAGGGAGACCAAATTATTTACCGCCAACTTTTCATCTGGCATTCCTATTTTTCCACCGGTTGAAAATAAAACATGCAAATAACATTATTTGCATCGGTATATTTTCATCGGTTGTCGATGATAACCGATGCACCTTGTATTTTTTTACTATCTACTGCTTTCCACATACCAAATGCATCGGTTGTTAAAACGTAATCGATGCAAATACTTCTATTTGCATCAGTTGTGGTAACAGCCGATGCAAATGAGGCGAAGCAACATGCGTATTTTGTAGTAGTGAATTTTATGCTAATATTCCCAATTATTTACATTAATTTGATGGAATTTATTTCGTTTATGCAATTTTTGAAATTTTCATAGTCTGTTTCACTTCTACTTCTTCTTTGGGTCATATTGTGATCCTTCAATAAAATAAGGGGTGTAGATTATGAATTCTATTTGTAGTTTACACCACTTATTCTTATCTAATTATTTATAAAAGAGGAGATGAATAGAACATGAGGTTTAGATTGCAATTCTTATTGTTTAAGATATTCCATTGAATTGGTGTAGTAAATTGAGTATCTATGTTATTTACAATTTTGTTATTGCGGTTTTGGTCATGAATATTTAGTCCTTGTTTTGGACATTAGAATTCCATGATATCTTAGTAATTTGAAGAAAAAGGACTTGTAATAATAGTTGGTTAGGTAATTGACATTTAACCGAGTAGAAAATCCGTGCGTTTAGAACTTATTATGTGCAAATATTTATTTATCTCTATATACGTAATTAATGTATAATTATTGCATATGTGGCGTAGTTGATTAGGCATTTATTTACATTTATTTCCTCCATTAGTAAGGTAATTGATTGTGAGGCAAAAATAAGAGGAAACTCTTATATAACTTAATTATTCTTTAAGGCGTAACAAGGAAGATACCATATAAAGCTTATTTATGAAATGGTAAGATGAGTGTGTGTATAGAGAGTAATTGATTTGCGACTATGTCATGGAGATGTGAGTTAATAGAGTTACATGATGGAAGTTCACCCTTCAATTTGAGGTTACCAACAGCAGTTTACACTTTTATTGATGTGATATCCTTATGATAAATATTTGTAATGACGCGAGGTTGGTCCCAAATTCTATGTGGAAATCTTCCCAGCTAATCCGGCTACTAGTTCCTACAAATAGCAGAATAATGTGAGACGTTATTACGAGTATGAGCCATAAGACGAAGGGCCTGCTTTGTGGTTTTGAAGTATTATGTGGTTGGACCCACCTCTTTTCCCCAGATGAAGTATTAAATGGCTATGGGGACACATTAACTGGTATCACTATGGGGTTCCGCTTTTGGAAATAGGTTTTAATGATAGAGTCTCCCTTAATTAAGGTCTTAAATGACCAGAGTCTACCTATATTCCAATTGGAGGTATTAAGTGGCTTATGAGATTCCATATGATGTCAGCTAGATATTACATTGAGGAGCACGCCTTGTAAACAGATCTTAAATGATGGGGTATGCCTTCATTAAGGTTTTAAATGAACAGATTTTTCCTATTTTCCAATAAAAGGTATCAAGAGGCATGGGTATCGTCTCTCACATTATTAGCTATTTATGACGTATAATTGGGATATGGAATGTTAGAAACCTGCTTCTGGAATGGAAGGTAATAAGTGGCTAGTCCTGCCTTGTTTCCTTATAAAAAATATATTAAATGACTTTAGTTCGTAGGCATATTCTTATTTTGAAATATACTGCCCAAGTACTAACAAGGTAAGGCTCGAGGTTTTTATTCACCAAAAACCTATTGTTCTGGCTCCTTCTTCATTACAACACAGGGTAAGGATGGAGTGATGGCGATGACGATGCTTAGAGATGGAGAAGCTTGGCTTATGGCAATATTAGTTATTATTTGTTTTTATGTCTACCCATGGATTTAGAAAATTGTTGTAACATATATTATGTTACTGTTTTTATGGGATTTTGTGTTATGACATTTATCTCACTTTACTATTATATTTTGTTTCATCATCTGTGAGTTCTGAAAGTTTAGTTATGGCTCTGCAATGTTATTTCTTTTTACTACCAATAGCTTGCCTTTGAATGGATCTAAGTTTCGATAGGCCATTTGTAGGTTGAAATTTAAGCCTGTTCTGGGGTAGGTTGTTACATTTGGTATCAAAGCCAAGAATACCCCATTAACGGGGAAAAAAATACGTATGAGAGACATATTTGTTATTTTGAAAAAGGTTTTTCAAAAAGAATTTTCAAAGAATTATTACAATATATACCCTCTCTTCTTGAACATCCATACATACACTAGGAAACCTTTATTCTTTCAGCATGTAGGTACTATCTTAGGAGATCATCACTAAAGGTTTAACATAAAAATAGTTGATATGGCAGATAATCAATCTTCTTTCGAATAAGGGAACCCTACACGTGGAAGACCACCCATTCGTAGAAAGCTCAAATGGCTTAAACAATATCCGAGGACTGTTAAGCATATTCATGTTCGTCCAGCTGCATCGGTAACACTCAGTGCCCCACTTACCGATGCAACACCCTGTCCTGGACATTCCTGAGATGTGTAGGGACTTTCTCAATATGGAAGGCAAGACATACTATGGAACTGAAGGATATTCTAAAGCTAAAGCTTGGATTAATTACTGCGAGAAGATATTTAGAGAGCTTGGTTGGGATGATCAACTAAGAAGAAGAATAACAACTTGACACCTTAGGGAAGAAGCCTTGAATTAGCAGAACTTTTGACTGATGAGCATCACCTGGGAAGGATATTCTTAGGATGAATTCAAGGACTGATTTGAGACGAGATTCATATCTAGAGCAGTGGTCAGCTTGCAATTGGAAAAGTTCATTCGGTTGAGACAATAAGATTCTACCATTAAGGAGTATAAAGCTAAGTTTATTGAATTGGCTAAATTCGGAATGAGCCTGATAGACACACTTATGAAAAAGGCCATGAAGTTTGTGAAGTGCTTAAATTCCTTACTAATATAAATGTTGCTAACTTAAGTATTTATGGGGGCCACGTATGAGATGTTTGCAGAAACCGCAATGCTGCACGTGGCCAATGAGGAAGATAAGGGAAGAAAGAAGGAGAAGTCTGAACTGATTCATAAGCAAGGAGGATCCAAGAAGGGGAGATTTTGGGCGAACAAGAATTTGATGGGAAATTTTAAGAAGGATGTGAAGGTGTGTAAGAAATGTCAAAGGAAGGGTTATGAAGCTAAATATTGTAGGGTAAGTATGATAAAGGATGTAACTACCATGAGGAAGGGCATCATAAGAATCAATGTACCAAGATGGCTAAGGAATGATCAAGAAGGCAGGACTATTGTAGGATCTAGATTTAACCCTAGAGGAGGGGTGAATAGGGTTAAAGCAAATTTTATCGATTTTATACACAGAAAAATAAATATGCAGAAAAGTAAATCACACACAAAATTTACCCAGCTTCGGCAAACCCTGCCTACTGCTGCATTCACAGATTTCTATTAGAATTAAACAGTATCACGCTTACAAACACTCTACTAGACTCGCAGACATTTGCTCCACGCTCACAAACACTCTACTAGACTCGCACACCCTGCTCGCAAGCATTTGCTCCATGCTCACAAACACTCTACTATACTCGCACACCCTGCTCCGCCTATAGAGTTTCGCTTACTCGCAAACTTTGCCTCCCGCCTATAGAGCTTCGCTTACTCGCAAACTCTGCTCCCGCCTATACAGCTTTGCAAACTCGCATACCCTGCTCACTGAACTAATTCAAAATAGACAATCTGACACTACCTAAACCTAGGTGGTGATTTACTACTCCTTTGACTTGAAAAGAAAAAACAACTTCAAAAATACAACCAGGAGCAAAAAATTAAAATATGAACTTTGGACACGTAATTTTTGCTCAAACTAAAAACCCCTAATATAAAATTAAAAACTAAAACCCCTATTATAAAATTAAAACTAAAACCCCTCCTTTTAATAATAAGGCCGGCCCAAAAAGGTAAATAGTATTTTTTAATTCCCCTTTTGATAAACTTCGGCCCGTTCCTTTTTCTCTTGATAATGGTGGCCGTTTCTTTCTTCGTTCCTTCGATCTGAGATATTATGAGAGGCGACTTTGTTTCGATGCTCTTTAATCTTGGCTATTGCTCAATCTTCGTTGCTCTTGAATTCACGGCTTCGCTTTGTCGTGGTACTGTGATTTAGGGTTTATGGATTTGGGGATTCGATCCCTTAAGTGCTCTGCTTGCGAATTAGGGTTGAGATGATTATCGGCTTGGCTTGGCTTCGCTTTGGTGAGTTCGATTTTTCTTCAGGTAAGATTTTTAGCTCCGTTCCTCTTTGATTTTCGTACTCGAACTCACACTTATGCCGATGATGATTTGGGGCTTTTATATGCGTTCGTATTCCTTGAATTACGTTCGTTTGAATTCGTTAATTTACTTGCTCTGGCCGCTTGATTTCACTTTGATGATTGAGATTGTATTGACTTGTTCATAAACGTATATACTTCGATTGCTTGACATTCACGGTTTTGAATTTCAACTCCTTGGTCATCACGTTGTTGACTATGGCTTTGACTTGATCGGCTTCTTGATTGCTACTGCTTCGGCCTTGACTTGTTCATCTTGAAATTGTTTGCGTCTGCATTGAATTCGAACCTAGACTTGTTTATTGCTTTCCTGTAGATGCATTCACTTCATGTTTGCATTGTTGGTTGCATTGTTCATCTCGACTTGTTCGACATACTGACTTGATTCAACTGTGGACTGAATTTTGTTTTCTTTGCTCAGACTTTTAGTCACATACAGCTATGAATATAAATGCTTTTGACTTCGGTATGTTTGACCTGTCGATTTGTTCACCTGCACTCTTCGTTTGGTCTACTTGCATTGTTTCTGGCTTCATCTGTAGTCTTGTTCATTGATGGTTTTGTTCATTTGTGTTTCACTGGTAGCACTTGAGTTGTTGACTTCGATCCCGCACTTGGTCTGCACTTGAATTCTGTCTGGACACTGTTGGGAACTCGGTTGTGTATTTGGTTTTGTGTATCCGCTGCATGTGTCACTGCATATTGATCTTTATGCTTGGATGTTGAGATCATGTTTGCATGCTGAGTTGAATTCATGTGTTATTTGGATTTGACCTTTGTATATGAACTGTGTTGCACTTGTATCACTGGTACATTGCACTGTTTCATGCATGCTCGACATTGTGACTTGAGCTTTGTAGCTTGTGATTTCATGCTTCATGCATGTACTCTGTTCATATGTTCTAGGTGGCATTTCTTTAGACTGCACTGCAGTATTCATTATATTGGTCGAGCTTGCATTCTTTGTTGGCACTTTTGAATGTTTGCAGCTTGGTCTTGAGTTGTTTAATGAAGAGGTTGAACTTGCATACTTCATGTAGCCTTTTGGTCTGACTGTTGCTTCATGTAGTTGACATATCTCATGCTCGAGTTCTTTGCATACTTCATGACTGTACTGTTCTTGTTGAGTTGATATATTTGTGGTCTTCATTTGGTGATTTGCACTTGGTGCAGTTTCCATATTTGTGCTCGAGCTTGCATGTATACCACTAATCATGCTTGTGATATTCATTTGGGTTTGTGTGTTGTCTCTGACCTGAGCATGTTTATATTGAATTGCCTCCTGTACTTGTATTCTGGTTCTTCATGCATGTTCTTTGTTCTTTGTATCTATAGTTTGCATTACTGGTGCACATTATATCATGGTGTACATGTTTGCCTTGTACTTGATTTTCTTGTTGAGACCTCTGGTATGCTGCATATTGTCACTGTATTGGTTCGAGTCAGTTTGCATGGTCACTTATGCAGTTTGAAGCTTGCCACTGACTTTGGTTCTTCGCTTGCATCGTTGTAGTTGCATTTATCTCACGTAGTTGCATACTTTGACTTCACTGAGTCATTTGGAATTGGTCTGTTGTGATTTGTCGAAGCTTTGAACTGTTTACAACTTAACACTGTTGTACACTTGCTCTTGTTGGCTGCGCACACGAGTTGGCGAGGCAGTGCACACGTGTATGAATGTACACGTGTGTATTGCAGCCACTTATGGCTACCTGTCCCTGTAATATCTATGTGCACTACTTTGTGATGAAATCAAGTGTGAATGATGACGAACAACCCAAATAACTGAGGCAAACCATTTTTTTCAAAAATCGTATTTCATTTTATATTGCAAAAATATTTCTTTTTCAATTTTACTGCGTTAGTGAATATTTTTGCAGATTGCTCAGATGCTGGATTCAAACTGGAACGCAGTTGAAGACACAATACGAGTGTGAGTGATATGTAGTGAGGTTATCAATGTAAAAATATTTGTGATGTAATCGTGATGTAATCAGAAATGTATATGTATAGTGAGAGCATGAATTTGTACTATTCAAGATTGTAATAAATATTTGTTTGAATAAAATTTCTGTTTGAATTCAAAATCTGTGTAACTTGTTCTGTTTGAATTCAAATTCAAATTCTGTTTAATTTATTTTATTCAACAAATATTTATTTAATCCATGAAAAAACAAAATAGTACATTACCAAATACATTTAAATGAATATATATGTTTATTATCATCAAACAAAAACATATAAGCGCATATTCAACAATCTCCCCCTTTTGATGATAACAAACATATATTTAAGATTTTGTACATGTGTTAAATGTATTTGATCAATGATATACTTTAATTGCTCCCCCTATTTAAATGCTTCCTCTCTATGTGACGATACGAATTTTTCGCGCTCGAAATATAGCTGAAAAAGCCGTCCGTTCCAAAATAACTAATGAAAACTACCAATTTAACATACAATCTTATTTGATAAATATACAATACTGCTAAATGTATAGGATACAAATTCAATTTAGACAACATAATCAGAGTAAATAAATTAATCTACAATGTGTGCATACCTAACTTAAACATTATGCAACTACTGCTGCGCACTTTGATGAGAGGGACAGCAATATCCAATCCTGCGAACTCAATAAACAATGTAAATGCGGAATAATATAGTAAGCAGGAGAAATACAACAACAAGTCACCAATAAACAGTTAAACAGGAAAAATTTATATTATTTTAGGGGCTGCATCACTACCACTTGTGACTGCCTACGTACCCCTATTTAATTGGGTACCCAATTAGATACAGGATCAAGCCAACGTAGTTCTCCTATCACAAATAGGACTCATCGAGCCTACGATGCAACAAACAATATGCAATTCTCACTACATAGCATATATCATGCAAATGTAGATACTAAGTCTACCCACTTAGCTTAATCCTTAACTTTAGATTTTCAAATCTAATTATCTTTACGAAGATTATCTCTTGAATTTTATTCCCGAATCTTTATTTCAAACCATTTGATATACATATCTCTTTTATATCAATTTATACTTTCACTTCGGGATTTAAAAAAACAAATCATTTCTGAAACATTCATTTGGAAACTCCAAACACTATAATAAATGCATATCAAACTATATGCACCATGACCGAGAGGTTTCTCCCATCAACAAGGCAACTGGGTCCCAGCCTTAACACAATCGATAAATAAGTATATCCCTCTATTCCAAGAGCGAACTATACCAAAAACACATGCCCACTTTTTTTGTTACGGGTTACCCGAATCATTGGTAACATAAAAAATCACTTTATATCCCGAAGTAATAAATCATTTCACAATAATATTCGGAAATACTTCAAGTGTATAATAATTTCCATTTCCAAATCCTTTCAGAAATCATTTCTAAAACATCGGGTTTAGTCCTTGAGATTTTCTCCGTTTATAAAACACGTTTTATAAACCATTAAAATCAGTTCAAATATTTATCTCCGAATATTTCTATTTCCATTTTGAAAATCCAACTTCAATTTCTATTTCAAAACCAATTTGAAATAAATCAAATGTGCCGCTAACTATCTTATAGCCAAATCTTGAAATAAATCATACAGAGTTAACTTATAATTATTTTCTACCCAACCCATATATATGGATAATTAATTGCTCATAAACTGGTCGAGCAAAGTTAACAACCAATAAATAATAATCAGTACTCATAAACTGGCTGAGCGCAATCCAAATAGCCAAATAATCAATTAACATCAATAAACAGCGACACATCTATTTATTAAATAATAATTAATCAACAGATTAATTAACTTCAAAACAATTGTTTTACTTGCAAGCACAGAACGATGTTTTATTCTGCTCAATGGATGTCATAATGAAGTTTACTTATTTAACTACGTTAACCGTAATTAAATTTAACGACTAATAATTTATCAATAAATTATACTTAACCCAAGGTGTCAATATTCTGTACTAGTGCATTCTATTTGTTGCTACGAATCTAACGTCGAAATTAAACCCCGGGTTAAACGGACTTTGTATGGGCAGTTATTCAATTTTATAGTTAAACTAAATTAATTAGCTAACTAATTTATAAACTAAATAAGTAAACTAATCAACTAAAATAAATTAAACAAATTGGAAACTAAACTATTAAACTAAATAACTTAACTAAAATAAATCTCACTCAACTTTTCAGCAAGCCCAACCTATAGTCACCACTGCGCTAGAACACCCAGATCCGAAAGCAAAAACAACTCCCCTGACCCTAGTGCAAAAGAACACATTAATGTGGACCAAATTGAAATTTCCTTTTGCTTGAACAGTAGCTCCAAAATACCCTTCGCCTTTTCTTTCATGCGCATGTACCACTACCATTCTTCAAGCTTGTTACTTCGGACGTCACCCATGCCACAGCCCATTACCGAACTACCTAAAGCCCGCTTCCAACCTCCTTCCCCTTATTCTTGCATCTGCCATCTCCAGGCCAACTCTGGCCAAGCTTAACGTCTTCATCTCCAGACCAGCCTGCACATCCATGCACATGCATTTGCACTCACACCACCATCTCCATATATACTCACATGCACACGCACCGATACACACAAAATACACGCATGCACTCTTGAATACACATGAATTATGTATGAACACACACAACACACTTGAAGCAAATTTATCTAGTAATATCTCCTATATGGCACTATGTCGATTGCAACATAAATGAAAGACGTAGCTTACTTCATCCTCTACAATTTTGATGTTCACGCTTTTCTCTAATTCTTTGTATATTGGGAGATAATGGAATTATTAAATGAAAAGAGAGTGTAACAATGCCTGTTGCTAAAAAATGAAAAAAATCAAAATATGTGTTCATGCGAGATTTTTGAACGACTGAAAGCATTATGGTCAAATATAGAAGAGTGTTTGTACATATATAGGCTAATTTACTTACTAGCAAAGGAATGAACGTACAAACCATTTAATGCAAACACTCCACCCATTTAATGCAGATACGGTTGCATTGAAGGCATGAGTAAGGAGGAAGGACAGTGACATGTATGCTTGTGTAGAATAAGAAAGATATTTCTTGTTTAAAGTTTTAATATTATAGTTTTTTTTTCGGTACCCCGTTATATCGTGCTCTGCTTATTTCGAATCTAAATCAATAAAACAAATATACGATCGCAGTAAGTATGATGAGGTGATCCTAAAACACTAATAATATAGACCGGTTATTGAGTTCTGTTAATATCACAAAACACCACTATACGCTAATTATACGTCAACGAAAAATGTTAATATTTTCCAAATTAAAAATAATGGAAAAATCCTATAAAATAAACTAAAATAACGTCATCAAAAATCAAGTCTTAATTCGAAACACATATTTTATTATAATTTGATTCAAATCCGAATATTTAAACTAAACTAAATATTGAAATTTGAATACCCAAATTTGCAGGTCGTTACAAACTTCCCCACTTAAAAGGATTTCGTCCCCGAAATCACCAGGACGGAGAAATATAACGAAAACAAACAATGAACAAAAGCTAACCACTCCAAAAATAAAAATATCACCCATAACCCCGGTCGGAGGTACGGTGCCTTACCCTATCCATTTTATTTATCAAATTAAGGCAGTTTCATTTTAAAATTCTAGGTTGATTTACTAACCTATATGAATTTTGCTTTGGCACCTAACCAAAGCTTTGATACCAAATGTGACGATACGAATTTTTCGCGCTCGAAATATAGCTGAAAAAGCCGTCCGTTCCAAAATAACTAATGAAAACTACCAATTTAACATACAATCTTATTTGATAAATATACAATACTGCTAAATGTATAGGATACAAATTCAATTTAGACAACATAATCAGAGTAAATAAATTAATCTACAATGTGTGCATACCTAACTTAAACATTATGCAACTACTGCTGCGCACTTTGATGAGAGGGACAGCAATATCCAATCCTGCGAACTCAATAAACAATGTAAATGCGGAATAATATAGTAAGCAGGAGAAATACAACAACAAGTCACCAATAAACAGTTAAACAGGAAAAATTTATATTATTTTAGGGGCTGCATCACTACCACTTGTGACTGCCTACGTACCCCTATTTAATTGGGTACCCAATTAGATACAGGATCAAGCCAACGTAGTTCTCCTATCACAAATAGGACTCATCGAGCCTACGATGCAACAAACAATATGCAATTCTCACTACATAGCATATATCATGCAAATGTAGATACTAAGTCTACCCACTTAGCTTAATCCTTAACTTTAGATTTTCAAATCTAATTATCTTTACGAAGATTATCTCTTGAATTTTATTCCCGAATCTTTATTTCAAACCATTTGATATACATATCTCTTTTATATCAATTTATACTTTCACTTCGGGATTTAAAAAAACAAATCATTTCTGAAACATTCATTTGGAAACTCCAAACACTATAATAAATGCATATCAAACTATATGCACCATGACCGAGAGGTTTCTCCCATCAACAAGGCAACTGGGTCCCAGCCTTAACACAATCGATAAATAAGTATATCCCTCTATTCCAAGAGCGAACTATACCAAAAACACATGCCCACTTTTTTTGTTACGGGTTACCCGAATCATTGGTAACATAAAAAATCACTTTATATCCCGAAGTAATAAATCATTTCACAATAATATTCGGAAATACTTCAAGTGTATAATAATTTCCATTTCCAAATCCTTTCAGAAATCATTTCTAAAACATCGGGTTTAGTCCTTGAGATTTTCTCCGTTTATAAAACACGTTTTATAAACCATTAAAATCAGTTCAAATATTTATCTCCGAATATTTCTATTTCCATTTTGAAAATCCAACTTCAATTTCTATTTCAAAACCAATTTGAAATAAATCAAATGTGCCGCTAACTATCTTATAGCCAAATCTTGAAATAAATCATACAGAGTTAACTTATAATTATTTTCTACCCAACCCATATATATGGATAATTAATTGCTCATAAACTGGTCGAGCAAAGTTAACAACCAATAAATAATAATCAGTACTCATAAACTGGCTGAGCGCAATCCAAATAGCCAAATAATCAATTAACATCAATAAACAGCGACACATCTATTTATTAAATAATAATTAATCAACAGATTAATTAACTTCAAAACAATTGTTTTACTTGCAAGCACAGAACGATGTTTTATTCTGCTCAATGGATGTCATAATGAAGTTTACTTATTTAACTACGTTAACCGTAATTAAATTTAACGACTAATAATTTATCAATAAATTATACTTAACCCAAGGTGTCAATATTCTGTACTAGTGCATTCTATTTGTTGCTACGAATCTAACGTCGAAATTAAACCCCGGGTTAAACGGACTTTGTATGGGCAGTTATTCAATTTTATAGTTAAACTAAATTAATTAGCTAACTAATTTATAAACTAAATAAGTAAACTAATCAACTAAAATAAATTAAACAAATTGGAAACTAAACTATTAAACTAAATAACTTAACTAAAATAAATCTCACTCAACTTTTCAGCAAGCCCAACCTATAGTCACCACTGCGCTAGAACACCCAGATCCGAAAGCAAAAACAACTCCCCTGACCCTAGTGCAAAAGAACACATTAATGTGGACCAAATTGAAATTTCCTTTTGCTTGAACAGTAGCTCCAAAATACCCTTCGCCTTTTCTTTCATGCGCATGTACCACTACCATTCTTCAAGCTTGTTACTTCGGACGTCACCCATGCCACAGCCCATTACCGAACTACCTAAAGCCCGCTTCCAACCTCCTTCCCCTTATTCTTGCATCTGCCATCTCCAGGCCAACTCTGGCCAAGCTTAACGTCTTCATCTCCAGACCAGCCTGCACATCCATGCACATGCATTTGCACTCACACCACCATCTCCATATATACTCACATGCACACGCACCGATACACACAAAATACACGCATGCACTCTTGAATACACATGAATTATGTATGAACACACACAACACACTTGAAGCAAATTTATCTAGTAATATCTCCTATATGGCACTATGTCGATTGCAACATAAATGAAAGACGTAGCTTACTTCATCCTCTACAATTTTGATGTTCACGCTTTTCTCTAATTCTTTGTATATTGGGAGATAATGGAATTATTAAATGAAAAGAGAGTGTAACAATGCCTGTTGCTAAAAAATGAAAAAAATCAAAATATGTGTTCATGCGAGATTTTTGAACGACTGAAAGCATTATGGTCAAATATAGAAGAGTGTTTGTACATATATAGGCTAATTTACTTACTAGCAAAGGAATGAACGTACAAACCATTTAATGCAAACACTCCACCCATTTAATGCAGATACGGTTGCATTGAAGGCATGAGTAAGGAGGAAGGACAGTGACATGTATGCTTGTGTAGAATAAGAAAGATATTTCTTGTTTAAAGTTTTAATATTATAGTTTTTTTTTCGGTACCCCGTTATATCGTGCTCTGCTTATTTCGAATCTAAATCAATAAAACAAATATACGATCGCAGTAAGTATGATGAGGTGATCCTAAAACACTAATAATATAGACCGGTTATTGAGTTCTGTTAATATCACAAAACACCACTATACGCTAATTATACGTCAACGAAAAATGTTAATATTTTCCAAATTAAAAATAATGGAAAAATCCTATAAAATAAACTAAAATAACGTCATCAAAAATCAAGTCTTAATTCGAAACACATATTTTATTATAATTTGATTCAAATCCGAATATTTAAACTAAACTAAATATTGAAATTTGAATACCCAAATTTGCAGGTCGTTACACTCTACATGATGCCCCCCTACATATATGCATATAAATAGAAATATATTCGAATGAGCCTAGATGCATATGGACAAATTATTTGACCTTTGCTTGATTCTATTTGACAAAATCTTAACTTTTCTCTCCCCCTTTTGTTATCAGCAAAAGAATAATAGTGTGAGAGAAAAATAGAGATAAAGTGATCGATATTAATCCAACATTAATCTCAAATTGAATATAAATATTAAACTTCAATAAGAATCAAACAAAAACCATAACTATCCTTGTTAGGCGCATATTCCAATTTTAGAAATGATGGATATGGTGTTCATATAAAATCATACAGTTGAATTAATTTGTGGTACATTTCTATCAGGAATTTGAATATCTACTAATCATGCATAACCGTTAGGACTTTTAAATGAGATTAGTAGTATTCGAATTTAATTTTTTTAAAAATGAAATCAAGCATCTTCTAACCACGCATGACCGTGAGGACTTTTAAATGGGATTAGAATCAACTTGTCTATTTAAGCAATTTAATTTTGATATGCGTTCCAAACATGCATAACCGTAAGGACTTTTAAATGAGCATGGAAGCACATAATAAAAAAAATCAAGTAATTCACCCATGCATAACCGTGAGGACTTTTAAATGAGAGTGAATACTTTGGATATTTATTTATTTATTTAAAAAATATGACATGAAAAAACAAATGATTCCTGATTATAGTACCACATATCGACAAACTATATTGAATATTTGATAAACCATGGTCGATAGAAATAATGATAGATATAGAAATGGTCATGGAATCTTTACCCAACAAAAAGTTTTATAATTCTTGTTTTAATTCCTAAAGAAATTTTCCAAATATACTCTCTTGAGTAATGCATGTTAAATATCAACACTCATCACTTTTTCAATCACTATTTATCTCTTTGATAATTAGTAGGGAGTCGGATCAGTCAAAATTTGTCATTTAAAATCAAATAAAAATGACTGATCTGAAAATATGGTCAAACAATTATTTTCTCGAAGGGGTTATATGAGAAAAAAAATTCTGCTAAATGAAAAATTATTTCAAGTGAAAAATATGCAGATATTTTCTTTGAAAAAACGATGTAGCAAATGAATGTTTCAAAAATTAATCACGTTACACTAGTAATTTCTCTATCAACTATATTACCAGTGTAATCTGCATCTGAATTTTAAATTTCACTCAATATTCACTCGTTGGATGTCAAAGACCAGACTGTGAAATTTCAACAAACTATCTCAGAATGTAATTTGAAATGAAGCCATGTTCACACTCAACCAAATATCATGGTGTTAATTTTAGAAACCATAGGATAAACAATTATATTCATGAGTAATCAACAGTCAATCAACATCATAATTATTTCAAAAACAATTTCTTGAAATTTCAACAATTTCTTAAAATCCTTTTTCACATGAATTTGAAATCGTGCAAATTTACAAGCAGTGATCAAAATGTCAAAATATATCTACGTGTAGCATGAGTAGACAGTAATCAATCAACATCATAATTTGACCAAACAGATTAAGTTCAATGATGAAAGGATGGTTGGTCTACTTTTAAGCACAAATCAAAGTAAGAACAAGTCAAAGGAAAAATCATATCAATAAGTCAGAATTAAAGACATCACATCATTATCGCAATTTTGGCTGATTTTATTCAGAATATGGTGCAGATTATATTTAATATACCTTCACCTGTTTTACCTTTACGATAATTTCTCGTGATTGCCCATTGTGATTCTGTCACCTTTATATTAGGCTAAGGAACTTTGCTATGTTGCCCGTTGTGTTTCTGGAACAGCCAAAATCCAGAGAACACCGTTGTTGTTCCTTAGCCTGCCACCACACCTACACGATGAAAGATTTTTGTGACCTATTTCTAGGTCCATGATTGTTAGTGGCAGAAACATTATGAATAAACAAACCTTTTGGAACCCAAACTTGTCTAGACCTTTCATTCTTGTTCCAATAGACATGAAATTTGTTTGTAGAATTCTTAGGAACCCAAACTTGTATAAATTTTGTGTTCTTGTTCCTATGACTACAATTTTCAACACGATGTCCAATTATTTCACATCTATCAAAGACACTCTTCCCTTTTGCATTATCCTCAGCTTGTGTTTTCCCAAAACCAAGTCCTTTTCTGTTGTTAGCAAAAATTTGATTTCCCAATAGCATGTTGAAAGATTTTTCGCCTCTTGAAAAGTTATTCAAAGATTTCTCAAGATTTTGGACTTTGGTTTTTAGTGTTGTATTTTCAGTGACAAGTGAGGTGCATCGATTTATAAAATCCTTTTTCCTAGTGTCGATGGTTTCCTTAAGATTCAAGTTTTCTTTTTCAAGATTCTCAGAGTTATTCTTAAGTCTTGTCAATTCTGAATCTAAAACTTTACATCTTTTACATTCTAGGTTTTGAATATTTTCAAGTTCAGTTTTTAACCTAAAATTTTCACGAGCAAGTTCTCTCCTATCAGATTTCAGTTTTTCAAGTTTAGATTCAAGAGCATCAAGTACTTTAGTAAGATCAAGACACATAAAAACAAGATCTCTATAGGAATACTCACCTTCCTCACTAGATTCCTCGGAGGTTGCTTCTGATTCTGATTTTGCCATGCAACACAAGTTAGCCTCCTCTGAGCTGTTATCCAAAGCTTCCTCTCCTTCTTCATCATCCCAAGTCGCTGCAAATACCTTCTTCGCCTTTTTCTTTCCTTTGTTGTTTTTGAGAAGTGGGCATTTTGGTTTGATGTGCCAGGCTTGTTGTAGTTATAACATGTCAGTTCATTATCGGAATTTTCAGAGTCTTTTGTCCTATTGCCCTTTGATTTCTTCTTGTGTGGCTTAAATCTTGATGAATTTCTAAGTTTATTGACAGCCATTGCAAGCTCTTCAATTGGATCTTCTTCATCGCTTTCTTCTTTGCTCTTTAAGGCAATCGTCTTCTTCTTTGGTTCGGAGTTGTTGCGTTCTTCCTTTGCTTTTAACTCAAGCTCATATGTCATCAAGTTGCCAATCAACTCCTCCATGCTTAGTTTGCTCAGATCTTTTGATTCTTGGATTGCTGTGACTTTTGCCTCAAAGTTCATTGGTAAAACTCGTAGCACCTTCCTCACAAGCTCTACCTCAGTGAAGACCTTCCCAAGTGCTCTAGCGTTGTACACCAAAGTTGAAAAGCGTCCAAACACGTCCTTTATGCTCTCGCCTTTGTCCATCACAAAGTTCTCGTATTCATTGCTGAATAGGGCTAGACGAGACTCCTTGACTTGAGAAGTTCCTTCGTGTGTCACCTCCAAAGTGTGCCAAATTTCCTGTGCTGTTGTACAATGAGAAATTCTATTAAATTCATTTTTATCAAGAGCACATATCAAAGCATTCATAGCTTTAGCATTTGTCGTTTTCAATCTCTTATCGTTGGCATCCCACCTATCCTTAGGTTTAGGAATCTCAGTGTCACCAACGATTATAGTGGGAGGTTTATAGCCAGTTTCAATAATATCCCAAACATCATAATCAACGGAACTAAGATAAATACTCATCCTAACTTTCCAATAAGCATAATCGTTCCCGTTAAACATGGGTGGCCTAGCAATAGATTTCCCCTCAGAAAAAGCATTATTTTGTAGACTCATGACTCTAGAGTTAAATAAAAAATATATCGGGCTCTGATACCACTTGTAGGATCTAGATTTAACCCTAGAGGGGGGGTGAATAGGGTTAAAGCAAATTTTATCGATTTTATACACAGAAAAATAAATATGCAGAAAAGTAAATCACACACAAAATTTACCCAGCTTCGGCAAACCCTGCCTACTGCTGCATTCACAGATTTCTATTAGAATTAAACAGTATCACGCTTACAAACACTCTACTAGACTCGCAGACATTTGCTCCACGCTCACAAACACTCTACTAGACTCGCACACCCTGCTCGCAAACATTTGCTCCACGCTCACAAACACTCTACTAGACTCGCACACCATGCTCCGCCTATAGAGTTTCGCTTACTCGCAAACTTTGCCTCCCGCCTATAGAGCTTCGCTTACTCGCAAACTCTGCTCCCGCCTATACAGCTTTGCAAACTCGCACACCCTGCTCACTGAACTAATTCAAAATAGACAATCTGACACTACCTAAACCTAGGTGGTGATTTACTACTCCTTTGACTTGAAAAGAAAAAACAACTTCAAAAATACAACCAGGAGCAAAAAATTAAAATATGAACTTTGGACACGTAATTTTTGCTCAAACTAAAAACCCTTAATATAAAATTAAAAACTAAAACCCCTATTATAAAATTAAAACTAAAACCCCTCCTTTTAATAATAAGGCCGGCCCAAAAAGGTAAATAGTATTTTTTTTTAATTCCCCTTTTGATAAACTTCGGCCCGTTCCTTTTTCTCTTGATAATGGTGGTCGTTTCTTTCTTCATTCCTTCGATTTGAGATATTATGAGAGGAGGCTTTGTTTCGATGCTCTTTAATCTTGGCTATTGCTCAATCTTCGTTGCTCTTGAATTCACGGCTTCGCTTTGTCGTGGTACTGTGATTTAGGGTTTATGGATTTGGGGATTCGATCCCTTAAGTGCTCTGCTTGCGAATTAGGGTTGAGATGATTATCGGCTTGGCTTGGCTTCGCTTTGGTGAGTTCGATTTTTCTTCAGGTAAGATTTTTAGCTCTGTTCCTCTTTGATTTTCGTACTCGAACTCACACTTATGCCGATGATGATTTGGGGCTTTTATATGCGTTCGTATTCCTTGAATTACGTTCGTTTGAATTCGTCAATTTACTTGCTATGGCCGCTTGATTTCACTTTGATGATTGAGATTGTATTGACTTGTTCATAAACGTATATACTTCGATTGCTTGACATTCACGGTTTTGAATTTCAACTCCTTGGTCATCACGTTGTTGACTATGGCTTTGACTTGATCGGCTTCTTGATTGCTACTGCTTCGGCCTTGACTTGTTCATCTTGAAATTGTTTGTGTCTGCATTGAATTCGAACCTAGACTTGTTTATTGCTTTCCTGTAGATGCATTCACTTCATGTTTGCATTGTTGGTTGCATTGTTCATCTCGACTTGTTCGACATACTGACTTGATTCAATTGTGGACTGAATTTTGTTTTCTTTGCTCAGACTTTTAGTCACATACAGCTATGAATATAAATGCTTTTGACTTCGGTATGTTCGACCTGTCGATTTGTTCACCTGCACTCTTCGTTTGGTCTACTTGCATTGTTTCTGGCTTCATCTGTAGTCTTGTTCATTGATGGTTTTGTTCATTTGTGTTTCACTGGTAGCACTTGAGTTGTTGACTTCGATCCCGCACTTGGTCTGCACTTGAATTCTGTCTGGACACTGTTGGGAACTCGGTTGTGTATTTGGTTTTGTGTATCCGCTGCATGTGTCACTGCATATTGATCTTTATGCTTGGATGTTGAGATCATGTTTGCATGCTGAGTTGAATTCATGTGTTATTTGGATTTGACCTTTGTATATGAACTGTGTTGCACTTGTATCACTGGTACATTGCACTGTTTCATGCATGCTCGACATTGTGACTTGAGCTTTGTAGCTTGTGATTTCATGCTTCATGCATGTACTCTGTTCATATGTTCTAGGTGGCATTTCTTTGGACTGCACTGCAGTATTCATTATGTTGGTCGAGCTTGCATTCTTTGTTGGCACTTTTGAATGTTTGCAGCTTGGTCTTGAGTTGTTTAATAAAGAGGTTGAACTTGCATACTTCATGTAGCCTTTTGGTCTGACTGTTGCTTCATGTAGTTGACATATCTCATGCTCGAGTTCTTTGCATACTTCATGACTGTACTGTTCTTGTTGAGTTGATATATTTGTGGTCTTCATTTGGTGATTTGCACTTGGTGCAGTTTCCATATTTGTGCTCGAGCTTGCATGTGTACCACTAATCATGCTTGTGATATTCATTTGGGTTTGTGTGTTGTCTCTGACCTGAGCATGTTTATATTGAACTGCCTCCTGTACTTGTATTCTGGTTCTTCATGCATGTTCTTTGTTCTTTGTATCTATAGTTTGCATTACTGGTGCACATTATATCATGGTGTACATGTTTGCCTTGTACTTGATTTTCTTGTTGAGACCTCTGGTATGCTGCATATTGTCACTGTATTGGTTCGAGTCAGTTTGCATGGTCACTTATGCAGTTTGAAGCTTGCCACTGACTTTGGTTCTTCGCTTGCATCGTTGTAGTTGCATTTATGTCACGTAGTTGCATACTTTGACTTCACTGAGTCATTTGGAATTGGTCTGTTGTGATTTGTCGAAGCTTTGAACTGTTTGCAACTTGACACTGTTGTACACTTGCTCTTGTTGGCTGCGCACATGAGTTGGCGAGGCAGTGCACACGTGTATGAATGTACATGTGTGTATTGCAGCCACTTATGGCTACCTGTCCCTGTAATATCTATGTGCGCTACTTTGTGATGAAATCAAGTGTGAATGATGACGAACAACCCAAATAACTGAGGCAAACCATTTTTTTCAAAAATCGTATTTCATTTCATATTGCAAAAATATTTCTTTTTCAATTTTACTGCGTTAGTGAATATTTTTGCAGATTGCTCAGATGCTGGATTCAAACTGGAACGCAGTTGAAGACACAATACCAGTGTGAGTGATATGTAGTGAGGTTATCAATGTAAAAATATTTGTGATGTAATCGTGATGTAATCAGAAATGTATATGTATAGTGAGAGCATGAATTTGTACTATTTAAGATTGTAATAAATATTTGTTTGAATAAAATTTCTGTTTGAATTCAAAATCTGTGTAACTTGTTCTGTTTGAATTCAAATTCAAATTCTGTGTAATTTATTTTATTCAACAAATATTTATTTAATCTATGAAAAAACAAAATAGTACATTACCAAATACATTTAAATGAATATATATGTTTATTATCATCAAACAAAAACATATAAGCGCATATTCAACAACTATGTTATTGATTCCATCCCTAGAAGGTATAACTCTTATTTTTAGGTTATAATTCGTACCTCATTTGATTCGGGGGCATCACATTTCATTGTAGCTAGGGATGCAGTAAATTCCTTAAACCTTTAAACCCAGATGGTCAACGGCCTAGTAGAGGTTTCCAATCCCATTGGGGGTTCAACCCATTTTCCTCTTATTTGCAAAGACCTAGCGTTAGACATATGCAATATTGATTTCATATGTACTGCGTATGTTCTACATTTCGAGGAGTATAGGCTTACCTTGGGTATGGATTGGTTGTCATATTATGGAGCCATTCTTTAATGTAATAAGACGGTAGTATGATTAAAGAGTCATTGAGGCTGTGAACTAGAAGTTCTTTGTATACCAAAATCTTTAGTCGAGTTAAGTCATTTATACTCACTAAATATATCCGTTGTTGGAGAGACATCCTTTATATTCATATTTTGTGAATTTCTTGATGTCTTCGAGGAGATCTTGGGTCTCCCACCCCATAAGGAAATTGAGTTCAGAATCAATTTGGAGAGGGACGCAAGACACGTTGCTCTGCCTTTAAGACATATGGCCCCTAAAGAAAAAAGGGAATTGGATAAGCAAATCTCAAAGCTATTGAGGAAAGGATTCATCCGTAGGAGTACTTCTGAGTTGGGAGCCCTTGTTGTTTTTGCTACTATGGTAGACGGTTCTTTGAGACTTTTCATTGATTATAGGATGTTGAACAAGTTAACCGGAAGAATAGGTACCTTCTACCTTGAATAGACGACTTGTTCGACTGACTTGTAGGAGCTAAATTCTTTTTCCAATCAAATTTAGCAAAGGGATTCCATCAGTTAAGGATGGCAGAGGAAAGCAAGTCAAAGACCGCATTATGTAGTCCAGATGGGCTCTACGAGTGGGAAGTAATGATTTTTGGACTAACGAATTCCCCAACGTACTTTGTGGATTTGGTAAGTATAATATTTAGAGGGAAAATTAATAAATTTATCACGGTGTTTGTTGATGATATGCTAGTTTACTCCAAAGGTAAGAAGGAGCATGAGGACCACCTTAGGGAGGTATTGGAGTCCTTGAGAAGAAACCAACTCAAAGCCAATTTTTCTAAATGCCACTTTTGAAAAAAATGAAGTTAGGTTCCTTGGGCATATTGTTTCAAAACTAGGACTAGCTGTGGATCCTGCTAAAGTGGAAGCTTTGCATCAAAGGTTGGAAGTTTTCTAGGGTTGGCAGGGTACCATAGAAAGTTCATCAAGAGATTTTCACAAATAACTGCCCCTTTAACTTGATTGACTAAGAAGAATCTAGTTTTTGTTTGGGATGATATATGCACCAAGGCATTTGAGAACCTTAAGGGGTCATTGACTAGTACACCTATGATCACTATTCCAAATAGAACAAAGCCATTCATGGTTTTCACAGATGCATGTGCCACAAAATTAGGCGCAATTCTTATGCAAGAAGGGAATGTTGTTGCCTATGCTAGTAGACAACTAAAGGACCATTAGAAGAGGTATCTAGTGCATGATTTATAATTGGTAGCCATCGTTTTTGTCTTAAAGATATGGAGGCATTATCTCTTGGGGAAACAGTATGAGTTATTCATGTAGCATACTTTGACTTTTGTATCTAATATACCCCTGGAAAAGGGAACGTTGTTGCCGATGCCCTTAGTCGGAGACATGCTATCCTATGTGTTATGTATAAATGGAGACAGTTGAGGTTTCTCTCGAATTTTAACCTCCAACCGTCAACAGAACCCATCCAAGATTTTCATTGTTTATGGAGATTAGACCAGCCTTAATGGTTTGCATAGGGATGAGCAAGTGAAAGATGAGAAGTTAGTAAAGATTTTAGAAAAATTGAGAAAAGAAGAGCATTTTCCCCATGCTATGAGGTATTCAGCTGATGAGAAGGGATTTTTGAGAAGAGATGGGTGTCTTTGTATTCCAATGATTGATGACTTGATGAGAGATATGCTTATGGAGTATCACCACTCAAGGGTGACCATTCATCTCGAAGGAGAAAAGATGTACAAGGACATGAAGATAATTTTCTTTTGGATTGAAATGAAGAGAAGCATAGTTGAGTTTATTGCTAGGTGCTTGACATGTCAAAAATATAAAAGCCTAGCAAGGGAAACTTGGTGGATAATTATTACCTTTGGAAATTCCAACATGGAAGTGGGAACATATTTCGATGGATTTTATGGAAGGATTGCCTAAAAGACAGAAGGGAAATGAGGCTATTTGGGTTGTTTTGGATGGATTCACCAAGAGTGCTCATTTTGTTCCAATTAGGAGAAATAAAACTAGCACCTCTCTCGCCCAGATTTATATTAAGGAGGTAGTCCGTCTACATGGAATTCCTATAAGCATAGTTAGTTATGGGGACCACTTATTCACTAGTGACTTTTGGAGGAGCCTACAAACAACTTTAGGAACTTCTTTGAACTTTATCACGACGTGTCACCCACAAACTGATGGACAAACAGAAAGTGTGAATAGGATTTCAGAGGACTTATTGAGAGCTTATGTCTTTGATTTCGAAGGACTTTAACAGCAGCATCTACCTTTAGTTGAGTTTGCATATAATAATATCTATCAAACAAGGATTCCTATGGCCATTTTTGAAGCACTGTATGGGCCGTCATGCAAATCTCCAAGTTGTTGGTAGGAAACCACTGACGCAGTATTGCTCGGACCAGATTCGATCTGTGATACCACGAAAAAAGCAGAGTTGATCAAGAAAAGGATGAAGATAGCACAAGACTGTTGGAAAGCTTATGCGGATAAAAGAAGGAAAGAGCTTGAATTTGATGTTGGAGATAGGGTATTTGTTAAAATTTTCCTTTTATAAAAGTTGTTAGGTTTGGTAAGTCTAGAAAATTAGCGCCTAGATTTTTTGGGCCATTCAAAATTCTTGAAAAAATAGGAAAATATTCATACCAGGTGAAGCTTCCCGACAAGTTGGTAAGAGTCTACAATGTTTTCCATGTTTCTCACCTTACGAAATGCCTTCATGAAACCACTAAAACGATAGAGCTTGATCAGTTGGTGGATTTTGAAATGGAGCCGACAGTGTCTTGTACCATCATATGCATTGTGGAGCATGGTACTAGGAGACTCCATAATAAAATAATTAGGTTGGTCTAAGCACTGTGGGGGGACAATCCGACAGAAAGCACATGAGAGACCGAGGAGAGGAGTAAGAGCTCCCACCCGGAGCTTTTCACTGGTAATTTCTCTTTAGAATTAGGATTTTGGTTTCATCGTGGTTGCTAGATTGGATGGTAGGAGATGGTTGTTACACTTTTTCACAATCACTTTACACTCATATAGAAATTATTATGCATGTTTAGGATATTTGTACATATATTTTCATGACACGATTACACACTCACGCTAGGATTGAGCATATTTTAGCATCTCTGCGATACATAATCACGTTGCACTATTGGTTGAGTAGATGGTTGTGTGGAGAACTTGGTTGTACAACATGGATGTTACTATGCGTTCGAAGATTTTGGAACAAAATCCCTTTTTAAGAAGTGAGAATGTAACACCCCATAAAATGAAACATAAATAAATGAAGTAAATTGAATTAAATATGATAATGGTAGAATATGTAAGTTTTATAAAATTTGGAATTTGACCATGAAAGTTATTCCTTTGCATTCGTGGCAAAATTTTGATCTGTTTCCACATATAAAATGCCGAAAATGGAGCTCAAGCAACGAAATTATGAGCATTGGAAGTTTTCAGATTTGAATTAATTTAATTTGAATTCAAATTCAAACAAAAAATCAAATTTAGTGTTTAAATTTTAAAAATTAGCTGTGAGGGCTAAGTAAATATTTAATTAACATTTGACGTCAAAAAGTTAATTAGGGACTAAAATAATCATGCAACGGAAGAAAATAAATGTTCCCCAAAATAGAGGAGCGGTCGACCTATATAGGTCAACCAATCGACCATAGCGGTCGACCGCTTGGCAACAAAAGTTGCCAATGGCGGCTAGGGTTTGAAGCTATGTTATATTTAGTTGTGTGCTCCAGATTTACCCATTTCCTACCTATTTCCATCCTCAGTTTTTGTGCATTTCAACCCCTATAAATAGACCCTATCCTCTCCACTTTTGTTCATATTATTTTGGGGAATACGATGAAATTCTTCTACTGCTATCTCTCTAATGAGATTCAGTAACTCCATAGAAAATTAAGGTAAGAATTCAACTTATTTCCTATTCATTTCTTCTTCCTCCAATCTATTCTTATCCTATTCTTCTCTAATTATCCTAAATCAAATGAATATATATACCTCTTCCCTATTCTATGTGTATATATCAAAAGAGTTGGAATAGATTGGAAGGCTACAAATCCATTTGAGTGAAGCTAAGGCCAATTTGTGAGTGAAAACCTTAGTATTTCTTTTCAACAATTGTTTAGTGTATTTCATTTTGGATTTGAATATGCCTAAGGGATTTTGGGATTTCAAAAATATGATAGACAAAATCCCCTAAGATTCCTTTTCATTTTGGTATATCAATTCTATGCCGAGATTCCTAATTATTTACATTATTTTGATGGAATTTGTTTTGTTTGTTAAATTTTTGATAATTTCATAGCCCGTTCCACTCCTCCTTCTTCTTTGGGTCAAATTGTGATCCTTCAATAAAATAAAGGGTTTAGATTACTAATTATATTCGTAGTTTACACCACATATTCTTATCTATTTCTTTGTAAAAGATGAGTTGAATAGAATATAAGGTTTGGATTGCAAAATCTTATTGTTTAAGATATTCCATTGAATTGGTGTAATAAATTGAGTTTCTATTTTATTTACAAGTCTGTTATTGCAGTTTTGGTTATGAATATTTATTCCCTATTTTGGACATTAGAATCCCATGAAATCTTTGGAATTTGAAGAAAAAGGACTTGTAATAATAAGTGCTTATGGAATTGACATTTAACAGAGCCTAAAATCCATGCGTTCAGAACTAGTTAGGCGCGAATATTTATTTATCTCTATTTACATATGTAACGTATAATTATTGCGTATATGGCATAGTTAATTATACATTTATTTTCCCTATTAGGAAGGTACTTGATTGTGAGGCAAAAATGAGAAGACACTCTTATATAGCCTAATTACTATTTTAAGGCGTAATAAGGAAGAATCCTTATAAGGCCTTATTTATGAAAAGGTGAGGTAAGTGTGCATGTATATACACACACATTTATATGGTGAGTAATTTGTCATTAAGTCATAGGGATGCGAGGTAAATAGAGTTACATGATGGAATTTTGCCCTTCACTTTGAGGCTACTGGTGATTGTGTATACTTTTACTGATGTGAGATATCCTTATGGTAAATATTTGTAATGACGTGATGTTGGTCCCAAATTCTGTAGGGGAAATCTTCCCAGTTAATCTGGCTACCAGTTCTTATGAATAGCGGACTAATATGAGACGTCATTTTGGGTATGGGCCATAAGATGAAAGGTCGGCTTCAGGGTTTTGAGGTATTAAGTGGTTGGACTAGCCTCTCTTTATGAAGTATTAAATTTTCAAGGGGACACATTAGGGGGCATCTCTATAGGGGTTTGCTTATGGAAATGGATCTGAAATGATGAGATCTGCCTTAATTATGGTCTTAAATGACCAAAGTTTGCCTATTTTCTAATAAAAGTTATAAAGTGTCTTGGGTACCGTCTCTCACATTCTAAGTTGTTTATAACGTATGATTGGATATGGGGGTTTTAGAAATCTTCTTTTGGAATGGAAGGTATTAAGTGGTTGGACCCGCCTCATTTCCTTATAAAGAAGTATTAAATGACTTTAACGCTTTTATGTTCACAGACATATTCTTATAAAATATATCGCCCAAGTACTAAAAACTCAAGGTTTTATTCACAAACACTTATTGTTCTAACTCCATCCTTATTATAAGCATAGGTTAAGGACCGAGTGATGGCGATGACAATAATAGATATGGAGAAGCTTGGCTTGCGGCAGTATTTACTATTATTTGCTTTTATGTGTACACATGGATTTAGACAATTGTTGTAATAGATATTTTATTATGGGTTTTATGGGATTTTGTGTTATGACATTTTTATGATTTTGAATGAATGGTGCACTTTACTATTTTATTTTGTTTCATCCGCTATGAATTCTAAAAATTTAGTATTGGCTCTGAATTATTATATCTTTTTACTACCAATAGCTTACCGAAGAATGGGTCTAAGTTTCGATATGCCTTTTCTGGATCGAAATTTAGGCCTGTTGTGACGACCTGCCTTTCATTCCACAGAACGACGTATCATCATTAAGAAAGAAATAGGTAGAAAAGAGAATAGATAAAAAGAAAGAAACAACAATATTAGAATCTCATAGCGGAAACGGAAAAATATAATACATCACATAGCTATTACATAGTCATTACACATTAGAGTCACATAATTACCACATCACTGTAGACAGTCATGAAGACCTGTCTATCCATTACATTCCAAAATACAAACAGACAAATGATACCTACACAGGGGATATATATATGTACACACACACACACACACACATGCCAAGACTCCTGCTCCAAGCTTTTTCAAAATTCATCAAGCAAACCTGATCACTTGGCTACTCATAAAAAATTTAAGTATCCAAGAGTTTAAGAAAAACATAATAAACTCCAGGCCAGACATGGGTCTGGTGTGAGTAAATGGTTAAATTGTTTAAGTTGAAAAACCTTTGAAATGAAAGGTATCTCGTAAGACTCTCCGCAAATAAACACGGACAAGTTTTTCCCTTACGATAACCAAATCATTTGATAGGAAATCTACTTATATTATAATAGTGTCTAGGGTTTTCAATATAAAGTAGGAAATAGCTGGAATGCTTACTCTCATGTTCCAACATAGTTGGGCACAATCAAAACCGTACAGACCCTTATTGGAGATTGGATTCCATACAATTGCAGGGCTATTGGGGTACCGCTCGTCATAGTACGTGGTCTAGATCACTGTACCGAGGATCCACTCTGATCCCCTACAACACAAAACCAGGGCTACCCCTTACTAGATAGTCCGAATAAGACAACCCCGCAGTTTTTGGCTAACAACCGCCCACACAGCCGAATAAAGGGACCTCTAGATAGAGGAAAATCTTATCCTACTTGGGCACTACCCACTTATCCGTGCGTGCACCTCCCCTGTTTTAGCCATTCCCGGTTGATGAGGCTTGAGGCTACGATTACCTTTTTAGAACACTTATCTTGGAATGCTCATCGTCCTCCATTGACGATAGTCTGATAGCATTCATCCATAAAAGTTCGTTCCGGGTTCGAACGAAACCGATGGCACTATCTCCGTTACACCCGTTTTAGAATCACCCTAAGAGTAAACGACAAATAGCCCTTGCACTCTGAAACTTCATTCTTCACTTGAGATTTCATGACCTATCGTTTAACTTGGATCGATGTGGTTTTCGGATAATCAAATTTTATATCCGATCCCGGTATCATCGAAATCCAAATGTTTCTTTTAAGGCCAAGTTGTTTAAGGTTTAAATAATTTAATTTAACCCAGAACTTTGCATACACACAACAATTCAGCACAGATAAATAATACACATTTATCATAGCTATATCCAAAGTATTGCATATCACAACACATCATAGATTAATCATACTATAAATATCAATCAATCCAGACATTCTATTCAATCAATCATCCATAAGCAGGACTTATTAATCCCATAATTATAATTAATTTAATTAACTCAAATTAAATTAATCACTTAAGAATTAATCACCTAACCCTACTTAATTAATCATTAATTTAATTACAAACCATTTTAATTAATTATTGAATTAATTAATCATTCTTTAATTGCTTTTATAAAACAATTAATTAATCTTTAATTATTGATTAATTATTATTTATTAACTAATTCTTAATCACTAATTAATTAACCCTTAATTTCTAATTAATTAAATTCTTAATTATTGATTAACAAATCCTTAATTATTAATTAATTAATGCTTAATTACTAGTTTATTAATCCTTAATTACTAGTTAATTAATCCTTAATTACAAATTAATTAATCCTTAATTACCAGTTAATTAATCCTTAATTACAAATTGATTAATTACTCTAAATTACTTTATTAGTTTAATTAATCATTAATTACCCCTTTTAATTAACTACTTAATGATATATTTCATTTAAGTTTAAAATAAAATTAAGAATTTAATTAAATTAATTTAAGTAAAATAAATCATACAACTTTCTTAAAAGAAATATTTAAAAACATTTATAAAAGAAAATTGATTTTTAAAAAAAGTTTAAACTTGATTTATTTTTAAATTTAAAAACTTACTTAATTTAAAAAAATTAACTGTTATAATTGTAAACCCGAGTCCAACCCGATACCTAACCCGAGTCACCCCCGAGACAACCTTCCTTCTCCAAAACACTGACACCCAGACTTCGTGCACGTGCACCGACAATAGAAACATCTCCGACCACCAACGCTACCTCCAACACATCGACGATCATCCCCACCTATGATTCCGACTACCCAAACTTCCATCTAAACACCAAATCGAAATCGAGCTATCATGATCAAACTGGAACAGAAAACATCGACCGAGAACCACCTCGACCTGACGCCTCCGACCACCAGCACCTCCGAGACTCCGTCCATAGGTTCGCCGAAGACCCACGCTTCATTTCCCCCACACCCTATCGAGTCCGATGCTCCGGTGACGCTGCAGCAATTTATTCCCAACCTCGACCAAACCCAGAGAATAAACCCTACTCCGATGATTCGCCGCCACCATGGTGATTGATAAACCCCATGACTATTTTTGCCGAGACCGCCGACCTCCAAGCCACCTCCAGTCACGATCCCGACCACCCCGAGCCTTCTGATCACCAAAAAAGCCCCAAAACCCAAAATCCGACCATCCCGCAAGTTCTCACTCGAATCAACCTTAAAAATCTAAAATTTTCTTTTAAAATTCATAACCTTCGAAAGCAAAACAGATTATATACCTGAAAACATAAATCATTTGAGTTGAGATTTTGATATGTTTTAAATTTAAGTGTCATTCTTCCTTTTTGTTAAAACCGCCTTCAGATTCTTCTTGAAAATATTTTTAAAACTCAGTTTATATTAAAACAATCATAACTTGTTTAAATACCAAAATGTATAAGAGAATATATGAAGAGAATTTGATTTTTGATCTAGATTTTAGCCTGTCATTAAAAAAACAGGGATATGTATATGTATATAGGCATGCACACTTATATCACTTACATATATACATTCAATCTCATTTACACAACCATGCAAAGCATATTTCATATCATAACATTTAAAGATCATCACATGCATCAAGTTTTTAATAGATTATAGCTTGTTTACTCACCAGAATAATGTTGAACAGAGAGCTTTATACTTTGGAAAAATGGAAAATGCTTGATGATCTTTTGAAAACTTGTAAACTAGAAATCACTTTTTGATCTGAAACTTAGTTGTTAAGATGATCTTGTTTTAAAACTGAGATGAATTTGCATTGATTTTCTTGATGATTTAGGTTTGAGATAGTTGAAAGAGTTGTTGCTTTGAAAAGATTATTGTTCGATCTTAATTTTATGGTTTTTAAGTTGTTTACACGTTTTTGGTTCTTTGATTTGAAAATAAGGATAGAAAAGAAATGAAAGAGATAGTATAGATATATTTATAGCTTTGATTTATGATTTTTTTAAAAATAAAGGAAAATAAATAATTGTGACACTTGTTTAAATGCATGCTAATGACCTTACACTTGTAATATGCAAGTGTTAATTATTTTTTTAATATGTTTTCATAAAACTTCATATTTATTTTCTATTTAGTTAATATATTTTCTTTATTTATATTTATAAATCTTTTGAAGAAAATAATATAAAACTAATTATATACTAATAAAAATCATATATATATATATATATATTATTTTTAAATCAAATTCGTTTTAAGATATTCATCTTTTGAATTTCAAATCCAAATTCAAATTCAAATTCTATTTAATATCCACTCACATATATATACATATATAACAACACATAATTTATTTTGTTCCAGAATAATTTTCCTATTTTAAATAATTTACAAAAGAAAATTATCACATATTTATTGCTTGAAATTCCGGGATATCACATTCCTCCCCCCTTAAAAGAATTTTGTCCTCGAAATTTAAAAGCAAAAGATAATCCAAATTTTTTATTTCAAACAATCAAAGCATACATATCAGTCATGCACTAACAACCAGGCAAAAAATTCATTAAAACAAACATTATTAGCTATCCAGACACAAATCCGGATAGGCTTTCCTAAAACTATCTAGGGTTTCCAGGTACAGTCTCTGGGATCCTCGCTCCACTGAACCTTGACCAGCTTCACCACTTTGTTTCTGAGCTGCTTCTCATCTTGATCTACTATCTGGACTAGATGCCTGACTACAGTTAAGTCTGGTTCGACCTCTAAATCTTCTTGCACTGCCGGTTCCACAACTAGAGATGGGTCAAACACGTACTTCCTCAGACGAGATACATGAAAAATATTGTGAATTTCAGCCATCCGGACTGGTAATTCAATCCTGTAGGCCAAAGCACCAATTCTCTTGAGCACTCGGAACGGTTCAATATATCTCGGGGCAAGCTTTCTCGTCTTTCCCAATCCGATCGTTCCTTTTATCGAGGAAACCCTGATAAAAAACAAATCTCCGACTTCGAATTCCAATTGCCTCTATCTTGTCCGCATAACTCTTCTAACGATCCTGGGCTGCTTTCATTCTCTTCTTGATTAGCTCCACCTTCGCATATGCCTCTCGGATCAAGTCTAGACCAAGAACAAGACGATCTCCCGATTAACCCAACAGGACGGTGATCTACAAGGTCTCCCGTACAAATCTTCATAGGGTGCCATCTTGATACTCGCCTGATAACTATTATTGTACGAGGATTCCATTAAATGAAGATGGTCCTCCCTAGATCCACCGAAATCCAGAACACAAGCCCTTAACATATCCTCTAGAATACGATTTAGCCTTTCCGTTTGTCCATCGGTCTGGGGATGATAGGTGTTACTTAAACTCAATCTTATACCCAAAGCTGTGTGCATAGCCTCCCAAAATTTGCTGGTAAAGACTGGGTCATGGTCATTTACTATGCTGACTGGAACTCCGGGCAACCTGACGATCTCCCTCAAGAAAATATCCGCTAAAGACGTTGTAGATCTGGTTGCCTTAACTGCAATAAAATAGGCGCTCTTGGTCAATCAGTCTACGATTACCCATATTCCATCATTTCCTTTTCTTGTCCTTGGCAAACCATCGACGAAATCCATCGATATCATTTCCCACTTCCATTTTCGGACTTCCAGAGACTGCAACAATCCTACGGTCGTCTGTTGATCACCCTTCACCTACTGACCGATCGCACATCCATTGATGAAGATAGCAACATCCTTCTTCATGCCCGGCCACCAGAAAACTCTTTTCAAATCCTTTTACATCTTTGAGTTCCACGCACTACACCAAAAGGCTGTTTTAGCCACACCCCTATCCGCCTTATTTGATACGGCTCAAAGCCGTATCAAATTTGATACGGTTAAAATCCGTATCTAAACGTTTAGATACGGTTATTAGCCGTATCAAATTTGATACGGCTTTGAGCTGTATCAAATTCGTGCCTATTTTGGCTGAAAAATCATACACCCTACAAAGCACGGTCTCCCCCAAATTCATTCCTTCCCTCGTTTTTTTTCGTTCTCCCTCTGAAACATAAATGTCGTTCTCCCAAGTCTCTTTCCCCCAAATTCGTGTCCGTTAACATCCAAAATCATGTAATCCCTAATTTTCTCGAGTTCGGAGCTGAGTAGCTGACGATTGAGGTTTTCTTTGTAAGTTGATTTTCACGTATTTGAAAATTTATTTATTTAATCCTAGTTGTTCTGTGAAGAATTTTTGTGTATTTAATCCTATTACTTGTTTTAGGAAGTGTCATCTTGTTGTGAAAGAATTTTGATGTTTTATCTCCCTAAGTTAGCTAGTTGAGTTTCATTCTTTGGGTGTTTCCACCACTAATTTCCTTATAATATTTTTAAGATGTTCTGTTTTTTGCCCAAATCTCGTTGCTATTTCAGTGTAAAAAGGATTATGAACCATTTGATTGTAAAGCAGATTTGCTTCTTAACTGATTTTTCCGCTAATTTGTTGATAGTTTTCTATAGCCTTCTGCCATGCTTTCAGAGCATGCTTAACTTCCTTTAGTTTATTAATAAGAATGAATAAAGAATTGCCTTATACGTTGATATTTAATGCTTGTCCCACTACATTTTTGTAATTTGCATTCGTACACCAAGAATTGTTGAACCTGAAGGGAACTCTAGCATTACAAGGGGATCAGGTATTGAATTTAACAAGAATAGGGGTATGATCGCTTAAGGAGTGTTCCCCAAAATGAATTCCAAATTCTTGAAATTTGTTCTCCCAAAGATTTTTCACGAATACCCTATCAATCTTGCTAGGACAGTCACTACTGAGGTAGTAGAAATAAAAACGTATTTACCTTTTCCATTTGTTCCATATGAATTACATAAAAAGTTGATTGCCAATTAATTGCCGACTGCAGATAATAAATATGTTATAAAAATTTTGTATTGTCCAGGCTCTTGTTCTAATTCTACATGATGTTATGTTAATGTTTTTTTTTCCTATTGTGCAGTTATGGCCTTTTATTAGTTAAGACTTGGGGCCAATTTCTTACCACGTCTTTTTTCTCCCCTTCTCAATTTCATATATTAGGATTATTATTAAATTATATATGTATATCAATTACTTTCTTGTATAGTTCTTCTATGTTCAGAGATTTTTACATGTACACCGAGAAACATAATTTTGATCATGATCATATCATAGGTTTTTACTCATGTTATCATTTATGAAATAAGGTGTCAATTGATAAAAAGCATTGCTAACATTTCGGTATGTACACAATCAAAAACATGTACAGTACCATCATCAAATTTACTGAAAGACAAAAATGAAGAGGAAAGAATAGAAGTAACAAGCATAAATCTTACTGTCGCAGTAGAGAGAGATATGTATAAAATATAAAAAATGCATTTATTGCATGTGATAAAACTATACAGTCATCATCAAATAAAAAGATCTTGCATGTCTAAATATCAAAAGCTAATATGCTCAAAGTCTTCTTAACATGGTAAAACACTACTGCTTCAGCACTAGATGAGAGTTACCAACCATTTACTGTAATTTTGAAGTGATATTCATGGACTGTTTAGTATATATGACCAACATCCACCGGTTCATTGATAGCATCCCTAATTAATCAACATAGACAGCCATTAGTAGGGCTCAAAAGCAATTATACATTTTTATAAATCAAGTAGACAATCCCCAAAAATCATGAACTGTGTGGGTATAAATAAAAGAGAAAGCGAAAGAGAAAGATGGACAGTTAAATACATGATTTTGTTTGCTTTATCATTTCGTTAACATGTAGTCAACCAAAGCTCTGGAAAGAAAAAAAATTGGCATTACCATTTATATACAAGGTTCACAATTTGAAGTGCATAAATTGACCTATATGATGATCTTTTTACTCTCAGAAGGACATCGGTGAAATTGCTAGAATATGGTCCCTAAGATTCATTAAAAGACTGTGATATACATATTTCTATAAGGTTGTCGTTTAATTCTACATTTTGCATGTTGAATGGTAGAAACTAAAAGGCAATGGCATCATAAGGTAATATACTTTACAAACAGCCTACAGATAAAACGCACATGACAGTTTTTTATCATATTTCCGCCTCTTTAAGTGAACTAATTGCCTATGAATTCATGTTCAAATAGATTAGAATTTGTGATACAGTTCATGAAATCAATATCTCTTATTGAATTCTGAATGCCATTATTAATTCTGTTTTGACTGGACTAAATATTTTAAATCAGTAATTAAAATCCAGGGTAAATTAATTTGTTTAACTGATGTGCTACTGTAATCCCTCTCTATTCTACTAAATTTTAATTATAAATCATAGCACATATTATGCTAAGCCTATGGCATTATGTAGAATACAAAAAATGTATTGTCTATCAGAATGCAATATGATAATAGACCAGATAGTGGAATTCCATGGAATAAGGATTCTACCTTTCTAATCTATGTTGTCGTTATGAGTGTGCTTCCATTTCTTGTCTAATTTGGAAACTAGGTTTTGTATATTTTCTATAGATGGCTTATTCTCATTAAGACCAATCAAAGAATATCGTTTAGTACTTAATATTTGCAACAAGTTAAACTGTTTTGCTAGGTAGTTTAATCCCCTTATGTTCCAGACTAGGAATTCCACCTATTGAGATAAAGAGTGGTTACTACTGTATTAAATCCTAGTTGAAATTAAATACACTCTTTCAGAACAAGTATTTGATTGTCATTACCCCTTGGATGCAAAGTTATGCGTAGAAGAGAAAGAAGTGAAGTGCTGTCGAAATTAAAGCATTTAGTCCCAAAATGGCTTTAATTTGTTTTAGACAGAAGTGAGGTGTTGTATACAAATTTTTGATTGTATGATTAATTAAGAAGAGAGACCATCAGGCCATGGTGATTTTTCATCTTTAACTGAAAAGATTGCCTGATGTACTTCTTTATCTGAAATTGGTTGTAGTAACTAATGATTGCCCAGTTCATTAACTACTGTTCTACATTGTATGCCTTCAAAATTTTGATTTTTTGGTTGTTCTCCATTAAATAGGTGAGTGTAGTGGGTGATAGCCTGGGATTGTATCTGTTATGCATTATAGACCAGCTCACCTTTGTCATTATACAAAGCTTGATATTATTTTTATACTTCCTCATTGACATTTTAGCGTAGAGATTTTTTGAGCTTGAGTCTCCCTATATAAGCCATGAAATCTTAGACTTTTGAACTGCTTCTACATATTTTCCATCCATTGTCTTTTTAAGAGCATTGCCTACATGTAATTAATCTTCATATAGTAGTACATTATCTGGATTGTTGTCTACAGCCAATAGCTTATCATTATATTCTGATTCCAAAGCTGATAAAGTGTTTGCATTCTTTGCTCTTAGCTTGTTCTGGTTTTTTAGATATGTTTTATCCTTCTTAGTTTGATTATGAATTTCTGAATTTCAATGCCTCATACATTTATAATAAAACTGGTAGTACCTGATCTTCATATCCATTAGCCAAATGCCAACTTTTGTATTCAAAAGCTTTTCTCTTTTGTTGAGTAGTTTGTGTATGTAGTTTGATGATATAGGGTTGTGATCACTCAAAACCGAGGTACTGGCAGTGGCAATAAAATCTTGAAAGTGTTGTAGAAAAGTATTTTTTATAAGCACTTTGTCAATGTGAGTAGCATTACCTCTACGACTCCATGTGAATTGAAAATCTTGTATATATATACACTCATATATATATACACATATGAGTGTTTATGTGTGTGTGTATTGCATATAGTATGTGATTTATACATGTTTATATGTATAAATATAGTTCTAGTATGTCCTACTAAGGTCTACTAGGAGATGCATGGAATATTATATACATATTTATTGATATGCAGTTTAAAGTGTTTATATATAGTTTTGGTATGTCCAACTTAGGGCTACCGTTGGTGCACAGAATCCACTATACCAATGAGGTGCACGACCTGTAGATGTGGTCCCAGAGTAGGGGCAGAGAGAGACTAGGATGCTAGTCTAGAGTAGGTCATATACCATTTCATAGTACTCTTATATGCTGTGGTAGGACCTACATTCCAGCTTCTTATAAGTTGATTACATAGCAAATTTATTATATTTACGTCTAATGTTCTAATATATATGATATAGGAGGGCAATATGTCTTTCAGTATAGACAAAAAGTGGATAAATGAATCTGATCAAAGATCTACATACTATATAGACGGGGTGAAGAAGTTTATTAGTTTTGTTGATGAAAATGGTGGTAAGAAAGGAGTGTATTTATGCCCTTGCACTCGGTGCAAAAATATGAAGACGATCAAATTAGATGACATTCATTTTCATTTGCTTAGATGGGGTTTTATCCAATCATATACCGTATGGTATTTTCATGGGGAAAAAAGGGCAGAGAAGGAAAAAAAACAACCAGTTAGTCACGCCACAAGTACCGACGAGTCTGAACATATTATGATGGAAGATATAGTCAATGATGCAGATAGATTTCATCATTTTCAACCTGAAAATCCGTGTTCTGATCATGCTAATGTTGGAGAGCCGTTTACGGTTGATGGCAATTGGCAAGCTAATGAAAGTAAGAAGTATAAATCACTTTTTGGTAGCGCAAAAGAGCCACTGTATCCTTCATGTTCAAAAGGGTTGACGAAGCTGTATGCCATTGTGAAACTGAATAGCTTGAAGACCCAATACGGCTTTTCAAATAATGGTGTGACTGCACTCCTCGAACTAATAAAGGAGTTACTCCCCGAAGGTAACACGCTGCCGACAAAGTACTCCGACGTAAAGAAGTTAATTAAGCAAGTTGGGATGAATTACAAAACTTATGATGCATGCATCAATGATTGCATATTATACTGGAAAGATGATGCGAATAGAGTTTCGTGTATAAATTGCAACGAACCAAGATATATGACATCATTCAACGAAGAAAGAAAAGGCATCAAAGTACCTCGAAAGACATTAAGACATTTTCCTTTAATTTCTAGATTGAAGAGATTGTATACTGTACCATGGATAGCAGATGCGATGACCTGGCATGGTCGTGCCAAGTCTGATCCAACCGTAATGCGTCATCCATGTGACACTTCTCAATGGAAAGCCGCGGATTATTTTGACCAAACGTTTGCTGTCGAGCCACGAAATGTCACACTTGGAATAGCAACAGATGGTTTCTGTCCACATGCTTCTCTATCTAACCCTTACAGTTGTTGGCCAGTAATTGTAGTACCATATAATCTTCCTCCGTCTATGTGCATGAAACGAGAGTTTTCAATGTTGACACTGTTGATTTCTAGGCCAAAACAACCAGGGAAGGATATTGATGTTTATTTATAGTTGTTGATAGACGAGTTAAAGTAGTTATGGGAAGGAGTCGTTACATATGATTCATTAAATAAATCCGAATTCACAATGGGAGCTAGGGTGTTGTGGGAAATCCATGATCACCCTGCTCTTGGGATTTTATCGGGATGTACAACTCATGGTTATTTTGCATGTCCGGTTTGTGGGGGAAAACACTTGTTCTTATCATCTTCCTGAAAGTAAGAAGGTGTGTTACATGGGACATCGAATGTTTCTTCCTAAAGAATACAAGTTTCGATACGACAAGACAAATTTCAACAACGAACAAGAACTTCAACGTCCTAAACGGACATTGACTGGTTTTGAAGTTGAAAAGAAAGTAGTGAATATCAAAATGAAAGTTGGTAAACACAAAGAAGAAATTAGTCGAAAACGGAAAAAGTCAATTAATGAAGAAGTTGACAATGTTTCTACATGGTATAGGAGGTCTATCTTTTTTGATTTACCATATTGGAAAGCAAATATGATTCGCCATAATATTGATGTTATGCATACAGAGAAAAATGTCACAGAGCATCTCATCAGCACCATTATGGACCATAAAGATAAGTCAAAAGATGGCGTCAATGCACGCAAGGATTTGAAAATCATGGGTATAAAAAAAAAGTTGTGGGTGATGGAAGATCCAGAAATAAATAAAATAACCATACCAAAGGCAACTTTCACTTTGAGCAAAGAAGAAAAGATACGGTTTTGCACCGTTTTGAAAAACCTGAAAGTTCCCAACAAATTCTCTTCAAACTTCCACAACAATGTGAGCATCAATCCTCCCGAACTAAGAAATATGAAGTCACATGATTACCACGTCATAATGCAACATTTGCTTCCGGTATTGCTTCAACATTCTTATCCACAACATAAGGATCTGCGAAATGCTATTCATCGTATTAGTCTATTCTTTAACATTTTGTGCTCAAAGGTGATCAATAGGGAACACTTTATAAAAGCAAAGGCTAGTTTGGTAGAAGCAATGTGTGTTTTTGAAAAACATTTTCCACCTGCATTTTTTGATATTAGTATCCATCTTATGGTTCATTTAGCCGATGAAGCATTAATTTGTGGTCCTGTCAGATATAGATGGATGTATCCCTTTGAACGGTAAATAACTAATTTCAGTTATGTACATTATTATTCGATAGAAATAGCTATTATGTACAATATATAATTGATCACATTCACAGGTTGATGAAAACATATAAAGGATATGTGCGCAATAAAAGATACATTGAAGGTTGTATTGCAGAAGGATATATCGTACAAGAAGCTAGCCTTTACTGCATGGAATATATGCCAAATGGAGGTGATGGCAATCATAAACATACCCGCGAAGCATTTTTAGACGAGGACGATGAGTTTGCTGGTGAGATACCTTTAGATAATGGTAAAGATATAACGTTAACCCAAGTGCAGTTTGAACAAGTGCGTAGATGGGTCCTTAATAAGTATGATGGATTGGATGAATGGAATAAGTATGTTCACACCTTTGTTTTGAATTTTCATTTTTTAATTCAATTTTTGTATTCGTTTTGATATGTGTTTTCCGTAGGAGGTATAACTCCTATGCGAAAAGTACTAGATTTCAATCACGAGGCAGAGGTACAACTGTCGAAGTCGTTCAAAGTTTTACTCTATGGTTACGCAACGAGGTATTACAGCATCTTAAGTATTTCACGTGTTTATAAGTTGGCAATACACCTTCGTGGCCATGTTTTGTTTTACTTATTGTATTTTATGTTGTTGTTGAAGTGCATCGATGTTGGTCCAACTATCTGGCGGCTAGTGTATGGGCCGAAGTTCACGGCGCTTAGTTATACTAAGTACCAAGTGAATGGTTTTTTATTTTCCACGAAAATGTACGAAAATCGTATGGTAACACAAGATAGCAGTGTATGCATGAAAGCAATTACAAAATTTAGAGTGAGTGGTAAAGATAAAAATTATAAGGAAGAAGAAACAACGTATTACGGAGTCATTCAACAGATACTTGAGTTGGATTACACTGACTTCAAAGAAAAAGTTTTTTATTGTGATTGGGTAAAGGTCGAGGATAAGATCAATGGTTGCAAAATAGATCCTGTTTCAAACTTGATCATGGTTAATTTAGGGAAATTGAAGAGCAAAGATAGCGTGAATGATGAGCCATTTATTCTTGCATCAGAAGCGAGTCAAGTGTTCTACGCAACAGATTTAAAAAATAACGGTTGGTCTGTGGTTTTGCATACACCAAAACGGTTGACTACAAATGTAGATGACATTGAGTTTTCTACCGTCTATCAATCAGCTTTTGAAGATAATGAAAAATTAGAAGACCTTACCAAAACCATTTGTTAACTGATGAATTGTTAAATGCTTCATTTCTCGTTTGAATTTCTAGTCCTTGGGGTAGTAGGAGTGTTAGATATCATTGAACCAAACAAAAATTCACATAAAGAGAAGGTTTCTTAAAATGTCTATATTGTTGTTGGTTTTTGTTATATTGAAAAGTTTCATGATAGTATGTTTTTTATAGACTTGTAGATAAAAGGGGATTTAGTTTTAAAACTAAACGTGGAATCGAAATTACAAATTTAAACCATTTTCATTAGTTGATTGTAGTCAAATTTGAAGTCCAAGTAGTTCTTCCGTTGTTATTGCTTTTTTACTTTTGTTATTGCCACGAATTGATGGTTGATGAGACCGCTTTTATTGGCTAAACAACTAATTTTACAGTGATGTTGATTTCATTTTTATTTCAGGACAGCTGAGTTGATATATTCGTAGATTATTTTTTTTCTTTTCTTTTTGTAATCTGTGATACAATTACAAATCAATAATGGTTATTTAACCGTGCACAGGAAACTATGTCACAAAATCCAGCATCATCACATTCATCATGTTCAGAAGAACAAATAGTTGATCAAAACTTATTTGGTATTCCAGTCTCAGAAAACGCTAGAAAAATCGCCACTATGCCGGGTAAACTAGTAAGAGCTCATGTGCCGATATCATACATAAGTTGGAACAAAGTACCCGGTACATATAAGGATGATGTTTGGAACCAATTGGTGGTAAGTTTTTACTTTGATTCATTTTTGACGATATTTAAAAAATATTTATGGTCAGTCACTCTATTTTGCAATGTATATGCACTACCTGTTACAGTCGGTTTCTGAAACCCGTTTTAAGTCTGATAGAATTGATTAACTTGTTTATGTATTTTACTTTTTGCAGAAAATGTATGCGCTCGAACCGCTTTCAAAGGAATTTTTTTAAAAAAGAATGTCCGAGGCTTTTAGTAGACATAAAAAAAACTTGAGAGCAAGTTTTTATGACACTTTCGACAATGACGAAGAACGAATGAAAAATTGTCCACCTACAATTGCACAAGAAGATTGGAACGAGTTCATAAAAAATGAAGCAACACCTAAAGCGAGCGGAAGAAGGGAGTTAGCCAAAAAAATCGACCATTGCTCAGTTATGCTCACCATGCAGGCCGTAAAAGTCACGCTAGAATAGAACACGAAATGGTAAGTTATATTCATTTTTTTTTTCAAAAATGGTAAAAATCACAACTAACATATTTTATATATTGCAGATCGTTGCAAATTCATCTGCAAATATCAATCGTCGTCATGTATGGGAGAAGACACACACGAAAAAAGATGGTAGCATATCAGATGCCAATTCTTCATACTTCGTAAGTTAAAATCAATCTTAACACAATAAATTATTACACACACATTATTAGAAACCTATATTTTAGATTAAACCAAAAACAAAGTCCTTTCTGAAAAGCTGGATTGCCTCTTGACATGATGCCAAATCTGTCGTCCATAGTTATAATCCAAATATAACTAATTCTATTGAAAACATACGCTTAGAAAATTATAACCATATATGTCACTACAGTAGTTAGTTTTAATTGACATGTGTGTGTTTGATGATACGTTTTAATTGAATTGTATTTTCAGCAAGCTATTTTCTCTGTAGGGAAGTTTTGTCAAAACTGCTCCTAAAGTTAAAATATACATATATGATTTTCTTTTTCTTCCCTAAATTTTTAATTAAAAAAAACTATTTATAGTTTTTAATGTAAATATTTACAGGAAAAAAAATGTGAATATTTGCATTAAATTATTTGAGTGCTATAACTTATTTTTGAAAGAAACTAAAAGTGGAATAAGATCAAAAAAATAGAGATTGATCACTTATTTCCACCTTATTACATTACATTATTTCTTGTATTGTTATGTGCATCATGAGTGATTGCAGCATTTTTTTTGTATGTACTTCTGTCCACAACCAAAAATAAATATAAGAAATAATTACACAATGGAAAACACCTAGACAAACGAAAATAGAATCCTTAGTTTTATAACGTTCTAACTTATAATATCAAATGTCGTATAATAGTAAGAAGTGTACTGATAATATAAACTGAGTATGGTAGATTGTTTAGATGAAACGCGGATTAAATGCACTATGTGTCCATAGAAGATTGCGAAATATAAGGTTAGTGTTAGTACATGTATAATAATATCAGAAATTAAGAATATTTTTTCTTCTAAAAGTATCATGAATATTATCGAATATAACTACATTAAAGTAACATAATAATTTTTTTTGAAGGAGAACCTAAGCAATTTTAATTATGATCAAAGCAATTCTATAAGAAAATACTTGGAGGAAACAAGAATACCACAACCTGCACTAAGAAACCATAGGTAATTATAAGCTCAAAAAGTAACATTAGGATTCCTATTCCTCCTTGGATAATAAAAGCTATTGCCACTTTGATGTTTTATATTCGGTTAGGAGTAGAAATAATTATAGTTAAATGAATGAAATATCAACGTGGAGGCGAACGTTTCCTTATCCATATTTAAAAAATGCATCATCTCATTGATGAGTTGTCGGCACATTTTTTAAAAAAAGGAAAAATATGGGTTATGTTAAAAATGAGCAATTTTCTTTCTTTTATAAACTATGTGTCCATATAAGTATTATGCAATCTCAGGATCAAATTGCGAAATTGAAGGAAAAGATCACCGATAGTGATGAAGAAAAATTGACAGTGGATGAAGATATCGTATCACAAGTGATGGGAAAGGATACAAGGGGTAGGAGCCGCGGTGTTGGGACCATCATACCAAAGACTAATATTAAGGCTTCTGCTATTGCACATAAACGATTGAAACATGTTTGTGGAGACAATGCTGAGTTGAAAATGAGGATGGGAAGTTTGGAGGGTACGGTGGGAAGTTTGGAGGGTACAGTGGGAAGTTTGGAGTGTACGGTAGGAAATTTGTCCGGGAAAATGGAGCTTCTGATCAACATGGTGGGAAACATAGAACAAGGAGAACGCAACACACAACTCAATGCTTCTAAATTCGTTGTTTCTCAATCCCAGGATACGACCAATGTGGTAAACAATCAAAAATGTGAAATCCTCAACTCTGATCTAGACATAATAGCAACAGGTATTTATTAGTTGCTTTTTATTCTTACTTGTTTTCGATGCAGTTATTTCGTTGGATAGATCTAGACAATAAATTTTATTGCAATAGGTACTGTATGTCGAGATTCTACATCGTCCAAAATCCATGGGAAATCTGTACCATCCACACATGAAAAATTGGTTTTGGACAATATACTGCTACCAGATGAGAGAACCAACAAAATAAATCATCAATTTGCAGAGACCTTTGTTGATGTTGGAGTGGGTGGGTATGTGTGCCATCCGAAGATTATGATTCGATATCTTTAGCAGGTATGTGAGCTCATCCAAAAATTATTTATTTGGTTTTTGATTATATGCCATCCAAAATTTATTTATCTTTAACATGCCATTCCTTAATAGCAAAGTGTATGTCCATATCCAATATATCTTTCTTACAAGTATGGTGCAAGGATACATATGTGCACTATATACTAGTTAACATTTGAAAGCTAAAAGTTTGCATTTAGAATAGCTTTCAGTAGAATGGCTTTCATTTAAATTTTATTGAATCAGAAAAGGAAGTGTCTGAATGCAGAATAGTTTCAACTTTTATCCACATGCTATTAAATGGAAATGGAACTATCTTCCCAAGGTGAGACTATGATGCAAGCAGAACACTAATTTTTATTTAAAGCCAAATTATATTGCTCCATAAAGTCACTGTAAAAATAGGTGATACATACTTCCAGGTCTGAAATAAACGAACCACGACATTCTTACACTAAAGTTGGCTACATATTTGTATATAACGAAGAAAAATAGCTAGTGAAATGCATTGCATTTATCATTATTTTAATTATACTTAGGAAAATGAAAAGGTAAGGTGGGTTATGTATGTGAGAAAGATCAGACACCTCTTCTTTTTCAACCTGTTGCCTTATGTCTAATAGTTCCATCTCTTTCTGCTGCTGTCAAATTTCATTATAGAGGCATTCTATCATAGATTATAATAATAAAGTTTGTCGCCGCTTAATTAAAATTGGCACGTACGCATCTGCTGGAACTTTTTCATTTGCATTTGCACTGATGCTTCATTAGAAAAATAACGGTCAACATGTTTTAACAATAACCAGTGCCTTGCCAATTGGTTTACAGTTTTAATTGCTTCTAAATGTAATTAACATCATTTAATGATTTTTCTGAAACGTATCATATAGTCATGTGACCATTAGAATGAAATATTTTTCTTCCTTCTCATTTGACTATAATGGTATTCCATAATTTTGAAACTGTCAACGTCCGACTTTTATCGTTGCGCTTTGATTAATAATGAAAAAGAAGCTCTGAAAGAATATACTTCCAGAGACGAACAAGTACATATGTATAGCTTTGTTGATTAATAATGAAAAATAAGCCAAAGTTTGACACTATTCTAGTTAAAGTTATGAAATATAAAGCGATGGAGATACTCTTTTTCAGTTTCAATATTGGAATTACTTCTTTTTATCTCAAGTCCTTACCATATAGGCAGTAGCGAGTCGGTGATGCTGCAGGCATTTTTGCTGTTTTTATTTATTGTCAATATCGTATCTTCCACTTAAGGTCAGTTTTCTGCCTTCATCTAATCCCCACTGCACCAGAACCACAACCAACACTGCAGTCATCATCAACATCCCCATCTCCATTTTCCTGAATACCATCCTGCAACAAGTTCGCCTAACTGCTCCTTATACCCACTGCTGCTATCCTCCACCATCTCACTTAATCATAGTACTGTGGCCATTTAAACCATCATACAACCTCCTTCGACCTTTGATAACTTCAGTTGCATCCCATTCATCACCTAACTTCAGACCATCACTTCACACATCAACTCTTCAAACATTACAACCACATTCACATTAGACTACCCCTTCTTGCTGACAACATTCATTCGCATACAAACATCCATACTGCCTGACACAACATCGTCCTTCTAACCATCATCCCTCTACCATCTACATTCAACCATTCTTCTTACTGACCACCATTCCTACTGTTACGGTCATCAGCAATAGTCACAACGTACGTACTCATCCCCACAATTTACTGGAAAACATATACACCTACCACCGTATAAAACTGCTACACGATGCCACAAATAAATCACTATAACATCTCATCTATGTCGCCTTCATTCACTGCCTGACACAATCACCCTCTTGCAGTGCAACGTAATCACCTAACCACCAGAGCATCACCCTCCTGCAGTGCACCTGACGTTCATACAACACCTCCAACCTTCCCATACAAGTTCACCAGTTCACAACATCACTGCCAACACCTAACATTTCATTGCAACTGCACTTCACATTTCACATATATACCCCAATACTTCACTGCAACTACACTGCCTTCTACCCCATCAAATACACCCTGCCTACTTGCATACAACACTTTCCTTCCTCTGTCAACTACATTTGCATCACTACACTGCCAATTGCATCAACCAGTTGCATTACAAGTTGACTGCATACAAGTTGACTGCACACATATGTGCTTATTTTCATTTCTTTCAACTGTCATTACTTATATTCATTTCTGTCATATACCCCTGATCACCTGCATACTTCATTGAACATTGTTTTAATAAAACATAGTAAGAACTGTTGCTTTCTTCTGCTCTATGCCTGTTACATTCCAGCTATAGTCGATCTAGATTGATGTTATACAGGTTTTTATAACAATTAAAGTCATGCTGCATTCGGCCTATGTATTAATTTATGTTTTCTCCATTACTTACTTCGATAGGGTTTGTACCGTCTATTTTCTTTATATTAATTCGTCCTTTATATATGCAAATCATATCATTTCGGTTCAGGTCCATCAATTAATGTCATGATATTGGCTTTTTATGTGAACAAAAAATAATACATATCTCTTTTTATGTAGTATTTATTTTTATTTTTATGTGATCTCACTTTTCTGCTTTGAATCATATCTCCTTCGCAGTGTGTTCGAATACAGTAAACTGAAGTTTTAGTGTCCAAGTTCAGTAATTTAAGTTCACAACCTATGTTCAGCTTTCGTTACTGAAAACAACGCAAAATCTATGCTTTTATGTTACCTTTTGATGAGTTTTAACACTTAGTTTTATTACTTCTACTCATTTGCTTAAGTTGTTAATGAAAAGCAGTTACATGCTCAAAGGTTAAAGAACTTCATGTTGCATTTACTAAGCAATAGGTTCCACTCTATTGTCGAAGTCTTTCCAGCAATATCAACAATACTATCACCTGAGCTGTTGATACATTGTATTCTGTTAGTTTAAACTTATATTACTGATTCAATAATATTAAAAAAACCAAGGCTCATTTTGGATGCCTTTCTACAGATAGTTGAAGGAGTACGAGTCTTGGGGTAAGCTTGGTGATGTGGATGAATATGAGATTGAAGGAGGCGAAACAAAATCTAAAATACTTCAAAATCTTGCAGAGTTCCAGTTTTCTTGTGTATGCAGCATGGAAGTTCATATTATATTTATTTTTGCTGAGAAAGTGCTGTTGTATAAAACTTCAAAATCTTGCAGAGTTCCAGTTTTCATGTTGTATATTATAACATATATGAGCAACATCTTTTCCAGTTATTTTGTATAATACTGCTATTGTATAATATTGACCATATTTTGTATAATACTGCTTCTATTGTAATCCAACTATTGCCGTATCTATTTCTGCTTTAAATACTGCTTCTATTGTATAGTACTGCACCTATGCTGTTGTAATTATTGGCTATGAGCTATGTGAATTAGATACTGCTTTTATTGTATTATACTGCATCTACGGTATTGCAATTTATGGTCATGAGCTTTGTGAATTAGATACGGCATATTGCTGTATCTATTACATCAATTAGATACGATCAAAAGCCGTATCTAATTCATGTGCTTAGTATATGAAGTAGATACAGCCATGGACCGTATCTAATTGGAGAATTAGATACGGCCATGGACCGTATCTAGTATCTAATTAGAAAATTAGATACGGCCATGGACCGTATCTAATTGGAGAATTAGATACGGCCATAGGCCTTATCTAATTGGAGAATTAGATACGGCCCACCAATTAGATACGGCCATCGGCCGTATCTAATTATTAAACACGCTTTCTTTTGATACGGCTTACGGCCGTGCCTAATGGCTTTAGATACGGCCCTAAGCACTGCCTAATTCGCCTTTCTGGTGTAGTGATGGATGGATACTCAACCTTGATTTGTGGCCTTCCAGCAATACTTCCTGCTTCAAGCCATCTATACCTGGTACACACAAGCGTCCGTTGATCCTCCAAGCTCCTTGATCGTCTATCTTGAAATCTGAATATCGACCTTCTTTGGCTCCAAGAATCAATTCCACAAAAGTTCTATCCTTCATCCGACTGCTTATGATCTTTTCCTGTAGAGACAGAACAACTTCCAAACTAGCCAAAACTACATTCCTACTCAGAGCATCCGCCACAACATTCGCTTTCCCCGGAGTATAAAGGATATCTAAATCATATGATGCCAAAAATTCTTCCCACCTCTAATGCCTCAAATTCAGATCCTTGTGGGAGATAAGATATTTCAAAGGTTTATGATCTGTGAAAAGATCGAACTTCTCTCCCAACAGACAGTGCCTCCAAATCTTCAAAGTAAAGATGATGGCCAACAATTCCAGATCATGCGTTGCGTAATTCTTTTCATGTGGCTTCAACTGCCTACTTGCATACGCAATCACTTTACCATTCTACATCAGCACTGCACCCAACCCTACTCCACAAGCATCCGTTTAGACTTTGAACTTACTCTTACCATCAGGAATAACTAGAATAGGTGCACTGGTCATCCTTGCCTTCAAATCTAGGAATGCCTCTTCACACTTGGGGGACCATTTAAACTCTGCTCCTTTCCTAGTCAACTTGGTTAAGTGAAAAGAAATCTTAGAGTAGTCCCTGATAAATTTCCTATAGTACCCTGCCAAACCTAGAAAACTATGGACTTTCGTAAAAGTCTGCGGTTGCTTCCACTCTTGAATAGCTACTACCTTGGCCAGATCTACAGAAATACCCTCTCAAGATACAATATGCCCCAGAAATCTAACTTTCGAATTCCAAAAATGGCACTTTGAAAACTTAGCCTTCTAGACATGCGTCCTCAAAGTCTCCAACACTATCTCCAAATGTTGCTTATGCTCCTTCTCAGACTTAGAGTAGAAGAGACTGTCGTCGATGAACACGAGCACAAACTTGTTTAGCACATCCTGGAAAACTCGGTTTATCAAATCCACAAAATAAGTAGGAGCATTGGTTAGCCCAAAAGGCATAACTAGCCACTCATAAAAATAATTAGGTCCCCTGAACGCAGTCAAGGATATACTGTTCTCAGCTACCCTTAACGGGTGAAAACCCGAAGCTAGATCCAACTGGAAGAAAACAGAAGCTCAATGAAGTTGATCAAAAAGATCGTCTACACAGGGCAAGGGATACTTCCTAATATATTCAATTCCCGATAATCCACATAGAATCTTAATGACCCATCCGACTTGGTCACAAAGACTACAGCAGAACCCCAACTAGAAAAACTAGGCCGGATGAAACCTTTCTCTAAGAAATCTTGGGTCTACTTCACCAACTCTTCTCTCTCTCTCTCTCGGCGCCATCCTTCAACTGGGTTGAACAACAGGTATTGCTCCCAAAAACAAGTCAATCTGAAACTCTATCTCTCGATGCGAGGGCAAACCTTTAACTTCCTCGAAGACATCTGGAAAATCTTTGACCACTTCAATGGATTCTACGCCTTTTTGAGATGCCTCAATTCCATGCAAAAGATTACTCAAGTGAACTTCGGAATTATCGCAAGTCATTTTGGCGATCCTTCCCAACTCAGTTTCCAAAGACACAATTCTCTCTTCACAAATCAAAATAGCCTTATGCTTATCTAACCAATCCATTCCCAGAATAAGGTAAAACCCTTTTAAATCCAATTCAAGTGGATTGCAAGAGAAACTATGGGACAGATAAGAAATTCTTAGGCCTCTACAGATCTTATCTCACTTGGTCACTCCCCCTATAGGATTATATATAAAAATAGGGCGGTCCACAATACTAGGGGTGAGATGAAACTTCTCTACCGTATCCAAAGAAATAACACTATGGGATGCACCAGAATTAAACAAAACTCTAACAAAAATGCCATCTAAAAGCAAAGCACCTTCCAGAACGCCTTTGCCTTTCCTATCCGAAGAAGTTGATGGTCCTTTTTGAATAGAAAACACCTTTTGGCTGCGCTTTCTGAAGAAGCGGACAAGCCTTCACCATATGCCCTAGCTGTTGGCAGTTGAAACACAAAGATTTCTGAACCGATGCGAAACCGGGTCCACTCTAACGCTACTACTTGTGCTGAATTCTACCTTTAGGACACTGCTTAGCCAAATGACCCTCTTTCTGACACACATAACACTTACGAGCTCCATTGCTTCCTCCCTATTTCCCTTTGCCTTGCTTCTTCCAATTTGGGTTAAATTTCCTTTTGTTTGGATTAGAAGAAGTTCCACTTAGCGCTACTGCAGATGCCAAAGGTTTCCTATTCGTAAGCTCCTCATACCTCAATGCCATATCAATCAATTCCACGAATGATCCCTTAAGATGTGCCGTCATCTTCTCGTGGAACTCGGGCCTCATTCCCAACACAAACATCTCATTTTTCATGAGGGGTGTGTTAATCAGACCAAGTCCGTAGCGAGATAATTCATTGAACTTAGTCTCATATTCGGATACCGACCTACTTCCCTGCTTCAGATCTAGAAAATCTCTATACAGACGAGTCTTCCCAACTGTAGGTATAAACTGTTCCAAAAATACTTCCTTAAACTTACTCCAAGAAATATCATCTTTTGGAATATTCACGGTAACTGCATCCCACCATGCTGCAGCTCCTTCTTGAAGTTGCCACGATGCCATCACTCTCTTTTGCTCATCTGACGGATCCAAACTCTTAAAAATTCGCTCACATGAGCGTAACCAAGTCTGAACTTCAATGATGGACTCTGATCCTTTAAAAGGTCTTCCTCCTAGATTGGTGAAATCCTTGCGCAATGCAGCAAAACTTACTCGAGGCGGCGTTGGATTTACAGCCTCACTAGCAGTTGGACCTCTTCCATTAGTGGTCGTCGTGCTACCCACAACTCTTCCTATCCTTCCTCTAGAACTCATGTTGGCAAACTAGACAAGTAATCCAACAATTAGATAGGTATATAGTTATATAAAAATTACTAGTACGCTCTTTCAAGATAGATATTACTCCAAAGCCTAGGTATTATCTCAACTTAGAGCTCTAATACCAACTGTGACGACCCGCCTTTCATTCCCCAGAAAGACGTATCATCATTAAGAAAGAAATAGGTAGGAAAGAAAATAGATAGAAAGAAAGAAACAATAGTATCAATATCTCACAGCAGAAACGGAAAAATATAATACATCACATAGCTATTAAAGTCATTACACATCAGAGTCACATAATTACAACATCACAGTAGAAAGTCACGAAGACCTTTCTATCCATTACATTCCAAAATACAAACAGAAAAATGATTCCCACACAACGGAAATATATATATATATATATATATATAGATACGCCAAGACTCCTGCTTCAAGCTTTTCCAAAATTCGTCAAGCAAACCTGATCACTTGGCTACTCATAAAAAATTTGAGTACCTAAAAGTTTAAGAAAAACAGAATAAACTCTGGGTCAGACATGGGTCTGGTGTGAGTAAACAGTTAAGCTGTTTAAGTTGAAAAACCTTTAAAATAAAAGGTACCTCGTAAGACTCTCCGCAAATAAACACAGACAATTTTTTCCCTTATGATAACCAAATCATTTGATAGGAAATCTAGTTATATTATAATAGTGCCTAGCGTTTTCAATATAAAGTAGGAAATAACTAGAATGCTTACTTCTCATGTTCCAACATAGTTGGGCACAATCAAAACCGTACATGCACTTATTGGAGATTGGATTCCATACAATGGCAGGACTACTGGGGTACCGCCCATCACAATATGTGGTCTAGATCACTGTACCGAGGATCCACCCTGATAACCTGCAACACAGAACCAAAGCTACCCATTACTGGATAGTCCGAATACGACAACCCCATGGTTGTGGCCAACAACCACCCACATAGCCGAATAAAGGGACCTCTAGACAGGGGAAAATCTTATCCTACTTGGGTGCTACCCACTTAGCCTTGCATGCACCTCCCCTGTTTTAGCCATTCCCGGTTGATGAGGCTTGAGGCTACGATTACTGTTTTAGAACACTTATCTTGGAATGCCCATCGTCCTGTATTGATGATGGTCTGATAGCATTCATCCATACAGGTTCGTTTCGGGTTCGAATGAAACCGAAGGCACTATCTCCGTTACACTCGTTTTGGAATCAACCTCAGAGTTAACGACAAATAGTCCTTGCACGCTGAAACTTCATTCTTAACTTGAGATTTCACGACCTATCATTTAACTTGGATCGATATGTTTTTCAAATAATCAAATTTGATATCCGATCCCGGTCTCATCGAAATCCAAACATTTCTTTTAAGGACAAGTTGTTTAAGGTTTAAACAATTTAATTTAATCCAGAACTTTGCATACACACAGCAATTCAGCACAGATAAATAACACTCATTTATCACAACTATATCCAAAGTATTGCATATCACAGCACATCATAGACTCATCATACTATAAATATCAATCAATCATCCATAAGCAAAACTTATTAATCCCATAATTATAATTAATTTAATTAACTCAAATTAATCCCATAATTATAATTAATTTAATTGACTCGAATTAAATTAATCACTTAAGAATTAATCATCTAACCGTGCTTAACTAATCATTAATTTAATTAAAAACCATTTTAGTTAATTATTGAATTAATTAATCATTCTTTAATTACTTTTATAAAACAAGTAATTAATCTTTAATTACAGATTAATTATTATTTATTAACTAATTCTTAATCACTAATTAATTAACCCTCAATTTCTAATTATTTAAATTCTTAATATTAATGAATAAATCCTTTATTATTAATTAATTAATCCATAATTATTAATCTGTTAATACTTAATTACCAGTTAATTAATCCTTAATTATGAATTAATTAATCCTTAATTACCAGTTAATTAATCCTTAATTATGAATTAATTAACCTTAATTTCCAGATAATTAATCCTTAATTACAAATTAATCAATCCTTAATTACCAGTTAATTAATTGTTAATTACAAATTAATTAATCATTAATTACCAGTTAATTAATCTTAATCATAAATTAATTAATCTTTAATTTCGAGTTATTTAATCCTTAATTACGAATTAATTAATTAATTAGTCTTAATTACTTCCTTAGTTTAATTAATCTTTAATTACCTCTTTTAATTAACTACTTAATTATATATTTTATTTAAGTTCAAAATAAACTTAAGAATTTAATTAAATTAATTTAAGTAAAATAAATCATACAACTTTCTTAAAATAAATATTTAAAAACATTTATAAAAGAAAATTGATTTAAGATATAGTTTAAACTTGATTTATTTTTAAATTTAAAAACTTTCTTAATTTAAAATTTTAAATGTTATAATTATAAACCCGAGTCCAACCCGGTACCCAACCCGAGTCACCCCCGAGACAACCTTCCTTCTCCAAAACACTGACACCCAGACCTTGTGTACATGCACCGACGATCGAAATGTCGCCGACCACAGACGCTACCTCCAGCACATCGACGATCACCCTCACCTACGATTTCGACCATCCAAACTTCCATCTAAACACAAAATCGAAATCGAGCTGTCATGATCAAACTGGAATAGAAAACATCGACTGAGAACCACCTCGACCTGACGCCTCCGGCCACCAGCACCTCCGAGACTCCATCCATAGGTTCGCCAAAGACCCATGATTCATTTCTTCCACACCCTATCAAGTTCAATGCATCGGTGACGCTGCAGCAACCAGATTCCCAACCTCGACCAAACCTAGAGCGTAAACCCTACTCCGATGATTCGCCGCCGCCATGGTGATTGATAAATCTCGTGACTATTTTTGCCGGGACCACCGACCTCCAAGATACCTCCAGCCACGATCCCAACCGCCCTGAGCCTTCTGATCACTAGAAAATCCCCAAAACCCAAAATCCGACCAACCCGCACGTTCTCACTCGAATCAACCTTAAAAATCTTGATTTTGATTTTAATATTCATAACTTTCAAAAACAAAACAGATTATATACCTGAAAACATAAATAATTTAAGTTGAGATTTTGATATGTTTTAAATTTCACTGTCATTCTTCCTTTTTGTTAGAACTACCTTCAGATTCTTCTTGAAAATATTTTTAAAACTTAGTTGATGTTAAAACAATCATAACTTGTTTAAATACAAAAGCCTATAAGTGAATATATGAAGAGAATTTTATTTTTGATCTAGATTTTAGCCTGTAAGTACAAAAACAGCGATATGTACATGTATACAGACATGCACACTTATATCACTTACATATATACATTCAATCTCATTTACACAACCATGCAAAGCCTATTTCATATCATAACATTTAAAGACCACCACATGCATCAAGTTTTTAACAGATTATAGTTTGTTTACTCACCAGAATAATGTTGAACGGAGAGCTTTATACTTAGGAAAACTAGAAAATGCTTGATGATCTTTTCAAAACTTGTAAACTGGAAATCACTTTTTGATTTGAAACTTAGTTTTTAAGATGATCTTGTTTAAAAACTGTGCTAAATTTGCTTTGATTTGCTTGATGATTCAGGTTTGAGATAGTTGAAAGAGTTATTGCTTTGAAAAGATTATTGTTTGATTTTAATTTTCTGGTTTTTAAGTTGTTTACAGGTTTTTGGTTCTTTGATTTGAAAATGAGGATAGAAAAGAAATGAAAGAGAGAGTATAGATAAATTTATAGCTTTGATTTATGATTTTTTTTTTAAAAATAAAAGAAAATAAATAATTGTGGCACTTGTTTAAATGCATGCTAATAACCTTACACTTGTAATATGCATGTGTTAATTATTTTTTAACATGTTTTTATAAAACTTTATATTTATTTTCTATTCAGTTAATACATTTTCTTTATTTATATTTATAAAATCATTTAAAGAAAATAATATAAAAATAATTATATACTAATAAAAATCATGTATATATATATATAATTTTTAAATCCAATTTATTTTAAGATATTTATCTTTTGAATTTCAAATTCAAATTCAAATTCTATTTAAAATCCACTCGTGTATATATATACATATATAACAACACATAATTTATTTTGTTCTAAAAGAATAATTTGCCTATTTTAAATAATTTATAAAAGAAAATTATCACATATTTATTGCCTGAAATTCCGGGATATCACACCTGTTCCACGGTGGGTTGTTATGGGGTCTCTATCAATAGTGATGCTGACTGGAATTCCATAAAGTCGAACCACTTCATAAATATAAATCCATGCAAGAGATGCCGCACACCAATTGCTCCTAACGGGAATAAAATAAGCGCTCTTAGTGAGTCTATCAACTATGATCAAAATTGCTTCATTACCCATTTAACTTCTAGGCAACCCATCTATAAAGTCCATTGGTATGCTTTTCCATTTCTAGATCGGGATTTCTAATGGCAATAACAATCCTCCAGGATTCCATTGCTTAGCATTAATCTATTGATACGGTAAACACCTAAAACTAAATTGAACTACTTTCTTCTTCCCCCTGGCTAATTGAAAATTTGTTTCATATCCCCATATATCTTATCTCCTTCGGGGTGAATGGTCATTCATGAATGGTGGCATTCTGTGAGCATTCCCTCTAATAAACTATCAATCCTTGGGACGTAGAAGCGTCCCTCTCTTCTCAAACATCCCTTCATGCCAACGGTGTATCTGTAGGGAAATTATTCTCTTCTTCTTAGCTTATCCAAGATATCAACTATCGCCTCATCCTTTTTCTGCTCAAGTTCAATATGGTCCATAGGCACTGGTTTAACCTCAATTGCTGCTAAATAGTTTCGAGTGGGTCATGTTGGCGGTTGGATGTTGAAATTCGAGAGGAACTGTAAATGCCTCCGCTTACATATAGAACCCAAGGTAGCATGCCTCCAGCTAAGGGTGTCGGTGATGATGTTCCCATTTCTAACGGTAAACTTTATCCCAAAGACATAGGTTGCAATAAATTCCATCCACCTTTGTTGCCTAAGATTTAAGCCTTTTAGGGAAAATAGATATTTGAGCGATTTATGGTTAGCAACAAGTCAAACCTTTCCCCTTTAAAGATAGCGCCTCCAAATCTTAGAGGATAAAACAATGGTAGCCAACTCCAAGTCATGCATTATTTATCTATTATAACAAACCTGCTTTTTACATCGTAATTATTCAAAAATTTAATTAAAATATAAATTTTCAAATTCGATACTAATATTTTTGAAAATAAATTTTTTACTTATTTAAATTCCTTTTAATAAGATATATTTGTTTTAATAGATTGAATTAAGTTATGCATTCTTTTTGGATAATATTTTGAAAACTAGAACAAAATATTTTGACAAGTATAAAATATATATTTATAGTGCAAATAAATTTTTATGTGATATAAAATAGTAGAAAATAAATAAGCGAGCATAGTACTAAATAAAACTATTTAATTATCGAAATATGTTGTGTAAAATAAAGTACAAATTAATTTGAATTTAATTTAGATAAATATATAGATAAATATAATAGTTATTAAAAAGGGAAAAGAAAAGAAAACTATAAAATACAAGTCCCAAACAAATTATGCCAAGCCCGCATTCTATTTTAGAATTTTCACCCTCCTTCATTAATCAGAGCTGATCTTCGCTTCCATGGACTTCGAGCCCTAATTCCTCTTGAAATAGAAAACCTTGACCTTTATCTATATTTAAAAAAAATGAAATTATCACGATGCATGAAGGCACTTGGCTTTCAACGACGGAGATTGAGTGAAGGCTGGAGAACATGTGAGGAGCCATGTCTTTGTTGTCCATGAGGAGACAAGGCGAGCCTGATAAAGGAAAATGTCATGATAGAGAGGTGGCATTTTCATTCTCTTTGTTGGCATTTGGAGGGGTAGTTCAGGGTGGTTGAGGTGGCTCAGGCATTTCAGTAGGCAGCATCCTAGGGTTGGGAAGGGATCAAAGTGGTAAAGCTTGAATGTGTGTGAAGGTTCAATGAAGGGGGATAACAATGCAGACATGGAAGATTTGGCTGAAGCATCAGCGAAGCGCTACTGGCAGCAGTTTCCTGAGCTCGACAATTGGAAGATGGAGACTAAGAATCAAGGCAAAGGCAATACATTTCATTCGATAATTCAGTGAGTATTTTACACTCACAACTATATCGATATTCATTGCAAGTTATATATATTTATAAGCATCCTGATATTTGAGTAAATAATTTAGATTAATTGTTTGATATATTGGGTGAGATTGAGTGATATGGATGTTGTTGATTGAAATAGCATGACATATCCATGTACGGTTTGGTTGTTTGTTTGGGATTGACAGTTGTTTGGTTATTTGTTATTTGTAGGAGTCGAAAGTATCACTATAACAATGGAATTTTTTTCGTCTACAAGTTGACTCAAATAACTATCTGTATGTTGATGTGTGAACTTTATAGATGATCGAAGTTTTATGTAACCCAACTCGGGTCACACAATATTTGTTTTGATGATCATTGATATGTTATGGGGTAATTTACTCCAAAGTTTCATATATAGATATTTATTCGCTTCTTGTTCTAAAGAATGTTTAAAATGAAAAAAAATTTACTAAAGGGTTTTAAAATCTTATCAAAATTATTTTGTAAATATTTTAATTGTTTAATTTAGTCAATTTTGGCTTATAAATATATTTTTATTAAAAAAATATATAGAGCTCCTTTTTGGTTATAAAACTCTTTTTGAAATTAATAATGCAGCAATATAGAAACCTTTTTATAAACTAATTGAGTAATTTTATTAGATATTAACTTAGTCTTTTTTATATAATTACATTTGTTTAGATAATATATTTCATAGTTTTCCAGATCAATCTTTCCCTGTACATTGATTTGGAGTATATAAATGTATATCAAATTAACGTTCGAATATATATATATATATAAGAGTTTGAGAAGTTAATAAATTATTGAAAAGAAAATTTTATATTTAGTTTAAATTATTCATTTAAAGCATATAAATGGTAGAAATTATGAGAACTTCACAGAATAGTATTTTGAATATTTTAAAGAGTATTTTTTTAATAATATAATTATTATTGAACTTTTTGATATGTGTTATAAAGATGTTTAAGTATGGTTCTTAGTTTTTATGATTATTCATCTTCTCAATATTGATTACTATTATGCATGATTCACCGTTGAGATGGATTTGATTTATGATCTTTGATAGGATACGATGATGACATTCTTCTAAGTGGTTTTGTGATGATTTCTATTCTACGTAATGAGGAATCTGAATAAACAAAATTATAATACCGTTTTGGATAGGGCATTCGATAATATTTCTTGAGTTATTCTTTGGACTCGTTATACAGAATGTAACAACCCGTATTTTTGATAATTAAAACTATTAAATTAAATAAGATTTTCTAATTTAATATTTGAGCAATTAAAATTTATGATTTAAATAATTAGAGTATGATTTAATAATGTTATTTGGATGTTACTGATAACTATTTTAATGTAATTTCAATCAATTGAAATAAGTGTAAAGTTAATTTGGTTATAACTGTAAATAAGGAGTAAACTAAATGATGGATTCAATGTTGAAATAATCTGTTATTAATTGAAATAGGGTTATTGTAGAATATGAAATAAATAAATTAGTACATAAATATAATAACTTTTGTTTGCAAACAATAGACTTAGAAATGTGTTTGAATTACTAATGTGTAATAATTGTTTTAATTATTATTTTGTTATTTAATTCATTGAAATAATTTGGAAATCAACGTGGATTCAATATAAATAAATATTGCAGTTAAGATGATAACTGTAGAATATTAAGGTAATAGCTGATTCAATAATAAGAGTGAGAATCAAAATAAAAGAATTTGATTGAAACTAAAACATAATTGACTGATGTTTTATTGCAGTTGTAAATGAATGCCGAAATTTATGCTATATTTAAATATTGGATTTAACATGGAAAATTTATTTTAAAAGATTATAAATTGCTATGTAATCAAGAATGATGAAATTGTTAACTTTTGAATTTAAATTTAAAGGTGATTAAATCAATTTAATAATAATTTATTTAATTAACATGAAAATAGCCATTTTGGCCACTTCTTGAGACTTCGACGAAAACAGTTTGATCGGATCCGTAATAGTGAATTATTGTAGGATTTCTAGTTTCGTAGCGATCGGACTTATCATTTGATCGTGCAAGCTCGAAACACGTAGAAATCAATTAAAGGAATTTAAATAGATATAATTTGATTTTAAATACTAACTTCTATATACAATGGAATTATGAAATGAAATTTGTTCCATTGAATTTAAAAATATAGAAAACTTATATGTCGATATATTGGTCGACATATTTTTGTTTCGGGAACGAAACGAGATTTTTGGGTCGTTGTTATCGTTTCAACCTAATTTGATATATCCATTTGTTCTTATCCATCTCTGTCTATATAAATGGATATGTTTTGAAGACGTCTATTCCAATTTTTGTACGTACTTCTCAACTGCTCCTTCCCTCTTCCCAATTGCTAACAACGCAAATCCTAAATTCCCACGTTCAAATTCAAATGGAAAATTCAAACTCCTTAAAACCTATCGAATTATTTATCGATGGAAATATCTCGATGAGTGTAATCTACATCTAGTGTTTTTTTTTGCAATTGAATTTTTATTTGGCCAGAATTTGGTGATCTTTCTCAGTCGTCTGTTTCTTGGGTTTTGGATTTAACGGTAGATCGTCGACCAAACGATGATTAGAGGGCACCGCCAGGTAGAGGAGGTCGAGCAGAGTTCATCTATGGTCGCAGTTCATCTTAGAAGTGCTCACATTCGCCAGTAATCGCCGTTGAAGGCGGTGACGGCATGGTGGCCTGGGGAGCAGTGGAGCACCTCGCGCAGTAAGGTAGAGGTCGACAGAGGAGGGAAGCACGACGCAGCAGTCAGATCTAGGTGCCGGAGATCGAAGTGGAGTCATTTGGCTCATGAATGGTGGCGGCTGTTGCACTATCTCGTGTCAAAGTCATGTACGAGGGTTTCAATGCGTTAGGGTTTGGTTAGAGCTAATGCATATACAATATTTCCCTCTGTTTATTTTTAAAGATTAAAATTTGAATTTCAAACTTTTAACCTCGATAACTTTTGCGTACAAGCTCAGATTTGGATGCAGTTTCTTTCATTGGATTTGAATTTAAATTTTAGGCAATGTGGAACTTGTTTGGTTGAATTCTGAGACATTTCAAATTTTGGGCTTTATTTGGATTTTAAATCGACGACAAATCAAAGGTGAGTGATTTAACCCATTTACGAATACTAAAACTTCTTATGTTAGTTGAATTAAATTTATGATGTGATAAAAATATTATTGGTTGTTATTTAGTTTAATTTGATATTTTAATCGAAATTGAATTTTTGGGAATTAAATTTCCATTTAAATCAATATTCAATTTAAATTGTCAATTAAATACCTGATAATGATAACCAGTCAATCGTTGTGATTTATTGGCTAATTTGGATGTTGATTGTGATGGATGTTTACTTGTGTAAATTTGGATGATTGGATGTTTATATCCTTATTATCACTATGGGTTGAAATGATACATGCCTGAATGATCTTATAGATTAGAGAAAATCATTATGGGTTGAAATGATTAACCCGAGTGATTTTATTGATTTGGAAATTATTGATTCAAGATACGGGTTGAAATGATATATACCCAGAAAAATTAACTATTTTGGGTTGAAATGATACACACCCTATCACTTAACTGTATGATAGAAAATTATATACGGACACAGTTGGTTGGTTTTAAATTATTTTCTAAATGGTAAAGTATGTTTGATTTTTAAATTTAATTTTTAAATTTAATTTAATGATTTTATTTAAAAATTTATATACGGACACCAGAAGTTATTCTCTATGATTGTAAAGTATGTTTTGATTTAATAAATTTGAATTTTAAAAATCAATTTAAAGATTTTATTTAAAATTTATATTCTATTTAATATAAGTTTTAAAAATATAAAATTTTGAGATTTTGACTTATAATTTTATTAAGTTTTAAAATATGTAATTTAAATAATGTAATATAATAAAAACACTTTAAAAATTTAATGTAATAAAATATTTAATATAGTTTTAAATATTAATTAAAAAATTAAATTAAGATAATAAATACAGAATTTTATAATAACTTTAATAGATAAAAGATTTTTTGTAAAAGATTTTAGAGTTTTGTAAGACATTTTATAATGGATTTTATAAAAGGATTTTTATAAAGGATTTTCATAATGGTTTTATAAAGGAGTTTAAAAAGGTTTAAAGGATTTTATAAAGGGGTTTATAAAAGAACTTGTATAAAGGATTTGGAAGCATTTTAAAGGAATTTGCGTAGTAGTTTATGAAAAAGGGAAGAGTCGTAAACTATTTTTGGAATTTGTAAATAGCTTTATAAATGGTTTTAAAACATTTAAATAGTTTGTAAATGGTTTAAGAGAGATTTATAAATTATTTTCGAAATTGATTGAAAGAAATCTACCTTGGCATTTATGAATATATTTATACTTTTGGAATAAGTATATGAATACCTTGATATGAAAGTATAAATTATTTTCTGGATTTATTATTATAAATGTTTATAAAATAACCACGATGTGAAAAACATAACGATTGGTTGTTAATGCGACCGGGGTCGGATATTGTCATACTCTTTGCCAATTTCGAAACCACTTTAACAATTGTGCATGTGGTGGAGAATCCAGAACAAAGTAGGATAGTTTGATAAATGCTACTGGTATGAGGTAAGAACGTAGCCCTGACCTTCGGGTAAGCCTGATATGAGTAAAATAGGACCTATCCCAGGCCATGTAAGGTCACTCCTTCGATCGGACACGCTTCTTCGATACTATATCTGTTACTTTGTGATAGATTTGGTGGCCACCTTTGATTTGATTATGGGAGTGCATTCTGAGGTGGGCGGTAGTAGTTGTCATGCGTTACCACCAGTACAGGCATGCAAAACGGTAGAATCCTACTTCGAGCATTGCCCATCATGCCTTGTCATACGCCTTATCGAGCCCACTACGATTTTGGTTTGTGTCGTACCTATGGAGTGCTTCCTGATAACCCACCCGTTTGGTGGAGTCTATAGTACTGTATAGACTACGACCTTTATAAAATGTGTTAAAGGGGAATGGGTAACGCCTTAACGCTATTTTAATATTTTACTGATGGACATTATATATATAGTGTATATTACTACATATAAATAGTTTAACCGATCCTTAGGAGATGGAAATCCCGAAACATCTCTTAAGTTATTGCACATAGTTATACACTAGATAGGAGTTGTATAATCTCATAAACATCTCTAAAGCCATTACAATCATATTTACTTACTGTTGATTTAACTTACATAAGATCTTTTATTTCTGACTCGAGTGTTCTGTCTTTTCATTACGCTCGGGTCAGTCTGAGCTTTTCAGCGTGTTGAAGAACTTTTTGTTTTCTAAGGATGAAGATGGAGATTGGTATACTATTTATTATATTTATTCCACTACATCATGTTGTTCCGCTTCATTATCCTATTATACTTGCTGTTCGGTGTTCGGTGTTAACTCATTAAAGATAGGGTTATTAGTACCCTAGAATGAGTTTGAGAGTATATATATGAGAGAGCATATTTGATAGTGCTATAATTTTTTTATATTGTGTTAATTTGTTATGTTTAGTATTTACAAATTCTGGTTGGTACATAGGATGCTATGGCATCGGTAGAGATTTCTAAACACTTAATAGGGCAGACCGATAATATTGTTTTTGAAATATAGGTAAATGAAATAATTTTAACTAGCATTATATTTTGTATATAAAAAGAATAATTTTTTAAATGGATATAGTTGTATGTGATATGTTTGTTTGTTAGGAAGTGAAATTTTATAAATATTAGTTGCAAAATAGGATTTACAAATAAAGTGAATATGAATTGGAAATAAAGTGAATATGAATATTTTTAGTGTGATCTGAATGAAATATTTTAAAGAAATTTTAAAAGGAAATAAGTTCTATGCTCCCCTCTTCTACTGCTGGAAAATAGTTTCGGTGATGATGGTCGCATCATCGACATTCATTTTTGAATCTCAAAGTGGGGGAGGCCATTAGTTGCTTTGTTACACATTTGTTTTGATAAACATATTTTAATTTTACTTTCTTAAGTATGATTTGATATATAAGGATATGAATACATATATTATTTCAAAATGATTTAAAATAAATCTGGTATTCAGTTCTTAAGTTCCTGTCAAATTAATGATTTTCAATTGTAGAAATGAAGTGAATTTTAATAGTTGGAAACTTCTAAAATGAAAAATAAGAAATTAGAAGCTAAGTTATTAACGAAACTGTAAAGAAATTGGAGATTTGTCACTTGTAAATTGAAGGGTAACTAAACTAAGAAATTGTAAACTATTGAACATTTTTGTTAATCAAAATGAATAAGATAAATTTGTATAACATTCAATTACATTCTAAAAACATGTATAAAACTTATCAGAAATGTTTAAAAGTTGAAATGTTAATATGAATATGTAATAGAATTTTATACAAGTAAAACTTAAGTAATGGAATTATGCCTACAAATAAGAATTATGATGTACAAGAAATATTTCAAACAAAAATTAATATTTTGAAAAGCTAGTAATTAAATTAAATAGAAAAAAGTGAATATTGTTTAAGTAAATGGTTATGAACTCAAGCAAATGACCGAAATGATTCATTGATGAATATTGATGTTAAAATGGATATCAAGGTTATAAGTAAATAATAAATGTGTAATAAACTGCAATTAATAGATTCATTGATGATTTCAAATATTAAATGGGAAATAGATTGTGTAAGTAATGAAAGAAATTAATAAAAGATAATTATTGTGTGAATGAATTAAAACAAATGAAAAGTAAATAATGATGTGAAAAGAAACCAATAGCATCAAATATGTGATTTGTGCGTAAATCATTTATTCACATAACAGTTCTGATTCAGTTTTGAATACAAGATTTATAGTAATTCACACCAGTTCGAATTAGGTTTTTTCGCTCGATTCTTAGTGGCGAACAATTGATGCGAATTTTTGATATGAATTTGAAGTATTCTACCATGGTTTATGGCTATGCAAGGAAAACGGAAATTTCGAATTAAGAAATCGGATCAGAGTCCGCACTAGAGTGGTTCGGTTAATAATACCAGTTCGAACGTGGAATGTGTGTATTCAACCAAGCGATTAGTATTAATATTGTGCATAAAAGATTTATGTACATCGTGATAATTTAAATAATACTTAAATTCTTTGTTGTTTTGACGGATGGGAAGTTTGGTAAATGATACTTCAAATTGTTTAAGGATGTATAAATAATCTATTAAGTAATTATCTAATGTTGTTGAGCGTAAGATACACTTGGTAGTTATTTATCACCCTTGTATGATGAAAAGTTTCTGAACCTGAACAAACCATGAGTTTGGTTGATATGGATGTTTGATAGATTCCTTTATTGCATTTGATGGTTGTACTTCTTTTTGTTTGCATATCGTTATTATATGTTGTTTTGCTTGTGCTATTGATTTGAAACAACTAAAATATTATTCTTTCACATAATTTTTAGCTCTTTTATATTATATAAGTGAAATATAGGTTTATGGAAGCAATAGCAACCACTTTTGGTTTCGCAGATAAAGTTGTTTGCCCGACAAATTGGTACGTTTTTCGGATTATGGTTTTTGGAACGATATTTTGTTGTTTTTCCCTTGGTTTGGGATGTTTTTTGTTAAAGTATGATATGTGTGTGTATATATATATATATATATTGAAATTAACGATATTATTATTTTTCGGACCTAACCGTGCAAAGAAGACTCTGCCGAAATTTTTCATAAATTTAAGACTTAGAAATTTTTGTAAAAGCTAAGTTATTTTCAAATTCTTACTAAGCTAAATTATGTAAATTTATTTATTTATAAATTGAATAAAATTATATCAAGTTTCTTAATTCCTTCTTGTTCCTTTTCAAGGACGAAAAGTTTTGAGTGATGACCCGTATTTTTGGTAATTGAAACTGTGACGACCGCCCATGACTCCTGCACTAAACAAGGAAATAGTGCGCTGTAAAGTGTGCCAGGCAGCCATGGATGATCATCAAGGTAAGGTAAAAATAGCGGAGTCTATCGTATTACTTACAGCGCATGGGTACAATACAATACAATATATATATATATATATATATATATGTATGTATATATATATATATATAGTGAAGCTCCACAAAACAGAATCTCGTCAAGTAAGCCTCATAGTAATTTGATACAAAAATCTGAATAGTCAATACATCAAGCCTCACTACATATCACTCAGAGAATATACAAGCAGCGGAACATCCAGTACATATAGTAAGAAAATAATATGCAAGCCTCCAGCTCGTCTTCGTCATCAGCATCGTTGGTCACTAAGAACAGCACCTGTCACCTGCTACCTAGTCTGCCCATCCCAAAATGGATGAACAGCCCAAGGTAATAAGAGTTGAACATAAAACCTTGAGTCAGAAAACAGTCATAGTGAGCGGTAAATTAACTAACAACATACCAAAAGAGCATAAAGGTAAAAGGAATAGGAACCAAACCCTTCCACTCCACCTCTTTCTACAGTGATAGCACCCAGACACACCAAGCAGAAGTAAACATAGCAAACCAGACATTTAAAGTAAAGCAATTATCACTCGAGTCAAGGTCGATGTTTTCCAAGTACGAACCCTCAAGGCCTAAACCAAGATCAGATAAGCACCCGGAAAACATAGCTCTTGAGACTGAATGACGATACAACCAAAACATCCAAACATCCATGACTCTGGCTATCACTGTCGTCATTGCTTCGATACCATCGTTAATTGGATGACCGGCACATTCTTTCAGCCGTCCGTCAAGGGCTAATGGTAACCCCGGTTCTAGACAGAACTCCGCACGTCGTCGCAGCCCGTGTCTAGGACTATCGAATCTGCCCAGAGTACTCGACCACCAACTGTAGTCTTTTGGGACCATCGAATCTGCCCAGCGTACTCTTGCTTTGAGTCTGCTAGAACCTTCAATAACGATGAAATCTCAGCCTTCTAGTCATCCTCCTCGATGACTATTCTCATGCTAGTCAAGCGCCTCTCGAGCCAACCATTATCCACAAACTCGAACCATCCCTCGAGTTATCAACATGCTTGGAATGATCCCGTCTGGATTGTACCAAGACTACTTCACATCACGCCTTGCTTTATTTCATCATAGCAAAGTCCCATCTCAACATCATCATCAAATCTGTCCATATGAGCTTTATCATCCGCCACATATGCCATGAGCAACTTTTTCCTATTCAAGAGCCTTTCCCTTAGCTTTTGAATCATCTTCGACCAACTTGTCCAAATCCAACCACTAATCAACTAATTTATAACAATCAATCAAATCAATCATTAATCCAAGTAATTAAGCATTCAAACATGATCTAAAAGCAATTATAACTAAAATGGTCATCTTGTAAATAAAGAGTCCAAATCTAACAAGCATGAATCATAAGTATTATCTCTACAACTTGATGGATGAACTTGCATAGGTTAACATGTATAACAATGGATGCCAAATCTTCATGAAAAATGGATCTACACTTATGTTTAAGAAAATGTATGGAAATCACTATTTTAACACAAAATCAAACCACCAATCCAATATGCTCCTTTGGGTCCGTGTGAGAGATAACCACCACTCACCGAATCACCTAAACACCTCAAAAGCAACACACTTCAGATCGGGACAGCGAAGGATCTAGCTTGATCCGTCAAAATTCCGCTTCAAACGATTAAATCTCTCTACAATGGATGGAGACCTTCAATCTAAGCTCTTGGATCTTCGATTTGATCTTCAATTTGGATGGAAGGAAGCACTAGATTAAAGAAGAGATAAGAAGTGAAGAAGTGTAGTACTTGAGCTCTCAAAATGGCAGAACTTCGTCGCTTCAAAATCCAAATCCCAAAAAGAGAGGCAAGCACGTGTATTTATAGCTGAAACACCCCTTAGGTCGCTCGCTTTTAGGTCGCTCGCGACCTAACAATTGCCGACCTACGACCCAGCGACTCAAGCTATCACGCGACCTAACCCCTTAAGCCTTCACGCTACTCAACAACGTACATGGTCTAAAACGTGCACGACCTAACAGAGATACGACCTATCAACTCGAGCATTTGTGCGACCTAACACTCAAGCCTCTACGCGACTCAACGACCTAACACAAACACGACCTAACATACAAGCCGCGTTTCTTCCTAAGTCGTCTGGACAACCTAACGACCTAACACTCAACGACTTAGCGACTTATCAAAGGTCGCGACCTAACTACTACAGTGACCTAACACCTTATCTCGTCTACGACCTAACTATACAGATTCTAACTTAGGTCGTTTACGACCTAATTAGAACGGCCCAAGCCATCATCCCCTAGGTCGCTAACTACCTTAGATCGTTAGCTCGCTTAACCGGCCTACCTTCCTTAAGTCCTTAAGTCGCTCCACAGTCCTATTCTCCTTAGGCCGTTAACCCGCTTATGCCGTTAACTCCTAGGTCGTTACCGCTAGATCCTAGGTCGCTAACTCCTAAACTGCTAATTCTATTAAGTCGCTCACCTCCTTAAGCCGCTCACCTATTCTTAAGTCGTTAACCCCTAAGTCGCTCGCTTATGCTGCTAACTTCCTTAGGTCGCAAACTCCTTAGGTCGCTCCCATCTCTTGAGTCGCTCATCCGACCTAAACTACTGCCGACCTAAGTTGATGCGCGACTTAAGCTACTGTACGACTCAACTCTGGACGGCTTATCAACACTAACGACCTAATGACAACAGTTTTACGATATTTCGATACGTAAAATACGGGTCGTTACATTCTCTCCCCCTTAGGAATTTCTCCCCCGAAATTCCAAACAACAAGAGCAACCAAAAACTATTCTACATGCCTACCCTCCATAGCAATCAACAAACCATGCATCCAAATACTAGCCTACCATGCAGAATTCTAAGACTAGAACAAGTTACAATGTCATGAGGCGACACGACACCTTATGGTCATACCTCGAAGTGTTCAGGATAAGCTGCCTTTATCCTCTCTTCCACCTCCCATGTACAGTCGTTAACATCATCACTCCATTGTATCTTGAGCAACTTGACTACCTTCCTCCTAAGCTGTTTCGTGTCAGTTTCCATAACACGAAGCGGCTTACGAGGTCTCTTAATAACTGGATCAACTTCAAAATCTTCATAGCTATCAGCAGAAACCACTGTATTTGAGTCGTGCACATACTTCCGTAGATACGATACAAGAAAAACATTGTGCACACCCGACATCTTTTCTGGTAACTCCAATTTATAGGCAAGCTTTCCAATTCGCTCGATGATCGGGAATGGTCCAACAAATCTCGGAGTCAATTTTCCTTTCCTCCCGAATCGAATAACATTCTTCAGTGGAGAAATCTTCACAAAAACCATATCACCTACGTCGAACTCCAAATCCTTACGACGCTTATCGGCATAACTTTTCTGACGGTCTTGGACCACCTTCATTCGTTACCGAATAATCTCTATGCAATCCGAAGTCTGTTGAATCATTTCTGGCCCAAGTATCAACTTTTCTCCCGTTTCCAACCAACATGTCGGGGAGTTACACGGTCTTCCATACTGTTTGCGCAAAAAATGGGCATACACCTCCAAGTCGTATGATTTAGTTGATTATATGTTGTTCTTAGCGGTTTGGGTGATTTATGCAAATATATAAAAAAAACAGGTGCTAAACTGTAAAAGACACACAGATTTATAGTGGTTCGACCAGAACGTGCCTATGTCCACTTTATATGTTATTCTCCTTTTTCTTTCAGATTACAAGTACAAAGCTTTGTATATAAGTGTATGAAAGTTGTTTGAAAGTTCCTTCCGTGCTTGAGCTCTCAAACATGTCTGCCATTGTTGCACCCCTGCCCCTCTATTTATAGAGTGAGGTTGGGGGCAGGGGTCTTGGATGTATATAGCTGCTAGTGGGCCTGGGCTGAAGCAATTTGGCCTGACAGTGTTGGTTCGGCAAGGCCTGGTTCGGTGGAGAGAGGGATTGGATCGGTGGTAGGTGGTCCGGTGGCGAGTGGTTCGGTGGTATGTGGAGATGTGGGTTGGTTCGGTGCCTCCGTTGGTTCGGTAGTAGGAGGAACCAGTGGTAGGTTGGGGGAGTTGTTGTTTGGTTCGGAGGTGAGTGATGCGGTAGTGGCTGGTTCAGTGATGGTTGGAAGTAGAGTTTTGGACCAGTAGTGTTTGGAGAGTAGGGTGGTTCGGTGGTGAAGGCGTGGCTTGGTCCGGTAGGTTGATTCGGTGGTGGCTACTTCGAGTTGGTTCGCTTTGATTCGGTGGGTGGTAGATACATACCCAACATTTGCCCCCCAAAGTAGGGTATATTTTTAACATATGTCGTGCTTTGTTTTAATTGGACAACCATATTCGGTATGAGAGCCGAACCGGCTGGTCCGGTTATCCAACCTTCCCCTATAAGTATGGGCCTAGGGCTTCCGTTATTCCCTACCCAACGAGATAGCCGGATCAGAACTTTTTGCCGAATCAATCACTTTGTCGAATCGATCCTTAGCTGCCGAATCAGGTGACAGCCGAATGGCTTCTTCGATTTACTTCATTTTTCCGAATCATCTTATAGATTTAATACCGGATGGACCTTATACTGAGAATGCCGAATGGACCTTAGTATCGGGAATGCCGAATGGACCTTAGTATTGGGAATACCGAATGGACCATGGGGAGTTTGATTTGTCGAATGAATTCTCAGGCCTTTCGTACTTTTTAAATTACAAACGAAAACCCCAGACCGCTCGCACTTGCTTGTTTGTATCTTTTGTTTCTAACAACGTGTTTTCTTGTGTTGCAGATAAAATGTCTCATAAAGCGGAAACTCGATCAGAAAAAAGAAAATCTACGGATAGACGAGAGTCCCCCATAGTGCCCCCAGCCCAGCCAGGACCAGAACGTCGTGGACCCACCCCGAGATTGCTAGTAGACGGGTATGGTCCCTAAGGGCTTCTGAACTCTCCTCCTGATTGCTTTTCGAGCTCTCTCAGAAAGGAGCAACTTGACGTTATCTCCCACTCCTTTAGGATTGATAGACCATGCATGTTGTTGCCAGGGGAGGGGGTCATGCCATATAATCCCCCTGAAGGATACTTCGCGTATAGCCGATACCATTGCATGTGCGGGGCCATTCCTCCGATCAATGCGTGGATAGTCAGCTTCATTACTAACCTGAAAGTGGCTCCTTTTCAGCTTCAGCCCAACTCTTACGCCATCTTAGTGTGTCTATTCGTTATCTTCGAGAGGAGGTATGGGCGCCCCCTTCTAACCGGGAAATCCGATATTTGTATAATTTGAGGGGCTACAAGAAGGGGTCTCCGTACATTAGCTTAGAGTCGGCTGTGTGCTTTAAGCCGGTCCTGGACCTATACTCTAAGTTCACCATGTTTAAGAAGGAATGGTTCTTCGTCAAGGACGACTCTGTTTCTTTTCGCCTTTTTACTTCTGGCTGTAAGTTGAATTCCATTTGTAATTTCTTTGTCTCGACTGCAATGCTTCTTCTTATATGCTTCTATTTCTTGCTAGCGACAGGTGGCTTTGCGGTCGTGGAGAATGATCGCCTGGTATAGATGGCTGCGGAGATAGAGGCCATCTCAGGAAGGGATAGGTCAGCTTCTTACCTGATCAAGAATGCCACTCTCCTGGAGTACAACTTGATTCTGCCACGTCAATCTGTGGTTAAGCAGAGAGATACAGCCGAGGAAAGGGCTACCAAAGCTAAGGGCGGAGCGGCGGCGAAGAGCAGCAAGAGAAAACCCTTCTCGATACCCCCAGTCGTCGGGGGGAAAAAGCTTAAGAAGTCTGATGGACCCTCCCCTAGCACGTGCCCTGATATTCCGGAGGAGGAGGGTGGAGAGGAGGAAAGAGGCGAGGAGGAGAGCGGAGGAGATGGAGAAGGTGAAGGACAGGGTGGTAGTGGCGCCGGGGCTTTGTCTTCTAAGCAGGCAGGGGAGATCCAAGAATGGACGGATGATGCCTTCCGCCAGGCTTTTGAGGGGTTGGAGGAAGGATCAGCCACGGTGGAGAAGGCGAAGAAGGCTGACAAGGCTGGGACTGGTGCCGATCCATCTTCTAAGGGTCCTTCAGCTGGGGTAACTCAAGGTGAATTTTCGACTTCTGCAGACTCCCTTTATGATAAAGACTTAGGAATATTTTATGGCCAGCTCCCGTCCTGGAATGAGATTCGGGACTTATTGCAGTACCCCACTCCCCCTCAGGGTTTGTAAAATAAACGCGTCTCCCTACTTCTTTTAACTTGATATATTTCTTGAATTATGGATTAGTGTATGTTTGTAACACTTGTTTTTTTATTCTAGGGCCAGGTGAGGTGGCTAAGACTTCAGATATTCGGCACCGCCTCGAACAATTCAAGCTCCTCAAAGCTTCTGCTAAACCAAGGCCTCCGACCGCCCGTTCTGGGGACGTAGTCAGCTACCGTTCACTCCTCGGGGTGATTGAGGAGGGTATTCAAAAGAGAAAAAGGAGTCGCTCCTTATTTGAGCCTTCACCTGGTCCTCATCCCCCAACCCAGCCGCTTCAGGATATTACGGAGGAGACCACTGATTTCGTACCCTCTCCTTATCTATCAGAGAATCCCACCATCACTCATATTGATCGTCCCGGCTTGGCTCGTGATCCCTTTGCGGGTCATCCAGATCTGGATCCGGATTCTCATGATATCTCCTTTAACGAGGCCACGGGGGATCATCTTCTTAACCGCAATCCCATGGTACGGGTGCTTGATGAGGCTAAGTCCTTAGACCTCGATTTGCATACTACTCGGATTGTGACCATGTGGGATGAGGCCAAGGCAAACATCGATCGGGTGGCTGAAGAGACCAAGAGGCTAGTGGAGCATCACGCTCGACTGGCCAAGGCTGGAGAGGAAATCGGAAGTGCTAATATTCGGTTGCGGCTAATGGTTTCTGATCAGGCCAAGCAGCTTGCCGATTAGGCTATCCAGATATCCCAGCATGAGGCGGCCTCCAGACGACTAAAGAAAACCATGGAAGAGGCTAGCAAGGCTGAGTTGCGAAAAATGGAGGCTGTTTGCAAAGAACGAATTGACATGGCCATCGCAACGGTGGACGAGGTTCGGAGAGCGGATCTTGAGCAGGTAAAGGAGTTATCTGGGAGGCTTGAGGCCGCAGAGCTTTCCCAGGCCAAGCTGAAGGAGGAGATGGAAGTGCTGCGGAAATCCCTTCAGTCTGACTACTCGAGATACCGATTGGAGAGAGATGTTGCCGTCGCACGACTGTCGGCTTCTGAGGCCCGGATGAAAGAGTTTGAGGAGAACGAGGGGATGATGGATGAGATGCTCCAGGACATGTATTTCCGTACTTGGAGGCAGGGCAACTTGTCCTGGATGGACGATTATCCCCGGGTTATGGGTTGGATATATCTCCGGGCTTTGCAGGAAGCCAAGGCTAAAGCGGATAAAGAGGGTGGCGCGGCCTTCAGCATGGATGTGGTTACCGCACAGTTCACCAAGGAGGAGAAGGCGGCAGTGAAGGAAGGCATGTGGCTGCTTGCCGCCGAGGAAGTGGGTGTGCAATTGGAGGACAATGATCAGGGAGCGGACGTTGGTAAGTCTTCCCTTTTTAATCTTTTTTCAATTTGATTGCTTATCGTTGGTCTAATAGATTCTTCTCCTGAATTGGATAGGTGGAACCTCTAGTCAGCATGCTGGGAGTTCTGATCCTGCGGTCAAGTAGATCTTGGGGGGTTGGTAGGATAGAGATGAAGTTCTAATGCTGCCGACTATTTTGACTTGATCTGGGCATTTTTGGTTTTACTTGACATTCCTGTATACACTAGTTCTAAAACATTAATGTACTTTCAGGTTGTAATTATGTCATTGCAACGAACGCCTTTATGTAACTTTATAACATAAGAAGATTCTGTCATGTTCGAATGTGGTTGTTATTTTGATGTGTTGCATAAGAAATACAGCTGCGCGTTTATGCATGTGAGTTAATCGTATTTGATGCTAAGTTTCTGCTCAAAATATTATTTCATGTCTTGCAATGTAAATATGATGTGTGAATAAATTAAAGCTACATATTTGTATACAAGAGAAGAAAGTACCGCCCTTCGTGTTTTAGTTGTAGAGGGCTGCTTTGAATGTCTTGTGCGACTGAGTATGGAATGTAGCTGAGTGTTCTGTCATCTAGTTGTGAGTTCCTATTTCCATCGGCGGGCATCTCCTATTCTGTGTCCTGTACTTTAGGGATCGTTATAGAGGATAGGAGGAAAGTTTTTATAAATAAAATGGAAATATAAGAAATAGTAAAACTTCCAATCACGGAAGGCCGTCGATATGCTTAAGTTCATGGCAAACGGGTTTTGTAGTCACTTTCCCTAGCTGTGGGTCTTGGAGACATTTGTCACCCATCTTACGCCTCCGCGGGGAGTTTATCTTTTTTACCCCAGCCGCACTTAAGACATATCGGAGCCGAGATCGCGCACAGTAACTACCCGAGCCATTATGGCCCGTAATCGTGGGTATTATTCGATTTACAGTGGCCGGCTAGCGCGGGTGCCGATCGTCAACCGTGAACTACCATTGGCTGGCCACACCTTATGTTGGGGCTTAAAGTAGGTTCGCAGTTGCCGGCGAGCCGAACGCCGTAATGAGCTGCCATCGGCTATAGTCGGCCTTCTTGATGGCTTATAATCGGCTCATTACAGTTGGCTTTGAGGGCAGTCGCGAGCAACGAGTTAACCCGCAGCAGAGGGATGCTGGAGCAAAAGTGCCTCATTGGCGAGTGCATAGATTCGCATAGTACCTATTGGGTCTTGTCCAGGCGAGGTTGTGCCGTGAAGTGTTCAGAGTGGAAATGTCGTTATACATGATTTTGTTCAACAGAAAAGGATAAAGCTTAACAAGCAGCCAAGATATAAAGGAACAAGTTAAAAAGAGACAAGATTTTTAAAGTGGTTCGGCACGAAAATGCCTACGTCCACTGATTCTCTTTGTTAATTCACTTCATATGGGCAGTACAAGTTAACAAAAGTATCGACGGAAGTGTTGGATGTTCCATGCCCTCTGGAACACCTCTCCATCCACTGTTGACAAAATACAAGCTCTGTTGTGGAGATCTTTATGAATTACATAGGATCCGTCCCGGATTAGATCTAGCGCTCCGGGGCGCGGGAAGATCCGCTTGAGGACAAGATCTCCTTCTCGTAAGCTGCGATGCTTGACTTTGGAGTTGTATTGTGCTGCCACTTTTTGCTTGTGAGCTGCCGCTTTAAGTGCTGCATCATTTCTTCTTTCTTCAATTAGATCCAAAGACATGTGTAGGAGTTCTTCATTCTCTTCTGGGTTGTAGTGGATCCTACGGTGGGAAGGCACTACAGTTTCAACTGGGAGCATGGCCTCCTATCCGTATGCCAAAGAGAAAGGAGTATGCCCTGTTGATGTTCTGTAAGATGTGCGGTAGGCCCAAAGTGCCGTAGGAAGTTCGTCCACCCAAGCGCCTTTTGACTTTTCAAGTTTCTTCTTGACTAGAGTTTTGAGAATTTTGTTGATAGCTTCGACTTGTCCGTTTGCCTAGGGGTAAGCTACAGATGAGAAGCTTTTATGAATTCCGTGCTCTTGGCACCAGTCGGTGAACTCTTCGCTGTCAAATTGAAGTCCGTTGTTCGATATGATTTTGAGTGGAACCCCGTACCTGCATAAAACATTTTTGATCAAGAAGTTAATAACTTTTGCCGAAGATATTTTATTTTGAGTTTCCGCTTCCACCCATTTGGTGAAATAGTCGACTGCCATTATGGAATATTTGGCTCCGCCTCGGTCCATTAGCAGTTCGCCAATTAAGTCAATTCCCCATATTGCAAAGGGCCAAGGGCTACTCATTTGAGTAATTTCATTTGTTGGTAGTCGAGGAATCTTAGCAAATTTCTGACATCTGTCACATCTTTTGACGAAGTCTAAGGCGTCTTTGTTTAAAGTGGGCCAGTAATACCCATATCAGAGTATTTTCTTTGCTAGAGTCTGTCCTCCGGTGTGATCTCCGCAACTTCTTTGATGGATGTTGGACAAAACTTCCCTGTCTTTCCTTCCAGCGATACACCTTAATAAGGGATTAGAGAAGCCGCGCCGATAGAGGATTCCTTCTTGTAATGTGTAGCGGGAAGCTTTCCGTAAGATTTTCTTAGTTTCGTTACGTCCGTCGGGCAGTGTGCCACTTTGTAAGTACTTCCGGATGGGGGTCATCTAAGTTTCTTCTTCAATTGCAGCTATCATATTCATTGGCTCGTAACTCGGGGCCAATTGCTTTGAGATGGTTATTGTTTGGGAAGCAGTGCCGTCCTCCATGCTGCTTGCTTTGCCAGTTCGTCGGCCTCCTGATTCTCTTCTCGAGGAATGTGTTTGATTAAATAGTGATCCAATTGATTGAGCAGCAGCTTGGTCTTCTTTAGATATGCTGTGAGTCGTTCCCATCGAGTCTGGAATTCTCCCAGTATTTGATTTACAATAAGTTGAGAATCACTATGGAGACATAAAGAACCGACTCCAATCTCCAGGACAAGTTCTAATCCGCCTATCACTGCTTCGTATTCTGCATCATTGTTGGTGGCAGCGAATTCCAACCTTAGGGCGTAGTGCAGCTTCCTTCCCCTAGGGGTGATTATCACAACACCTGCCCCCGAGCCTTGTTCATTTGATGCTCCATATACGAAGAGATTCCACTTGATATCTTCTGCTACTTCAGATTGCTCCTTACCTTCGTTAGTAGTGAATTCGGCAATGAAATCAGCTATGGCTTGCCCCTTGATAGCGGTGCGAGGATGGTAGGTGATATCATATTGACTCAGTTCAATGCACCACTTAAGTAGTCGCCTAGAAGTGTCGGGGCGATGGAGTACCTGCCTTAGCGGTTGATCGGTTAAAACTCTGATGGAATGAGATTGGAAAGAGTGTCGCAGTTTCCGTGACGTGATTAGAAAACAGTATGCTAGCTTTTCAAGTTTAGGGTATCTGGCTTCTGCCCCGGTAAATCTCTTGCTTACAAAGTATACGGGCCGCTGCGCGCGGTTGTCTTCTCTCACCAAAGCTGCGCTTAAAGCATGGGACGATACAGCAAGGTATAAGTATAGTTCCTCGCCTTCATTTGGAGTTGAGAGTACTGGTGGTCTCTAGAGGTGTTCGATTAAGTTAAGGAAGGCTGTCGAGCATTCGTCAGTCCATTCGAACTTTCCTTTGTCTTTCTTTAGAGCTTCAAAGAAAGGGATGCATTTGTCGGTTGCTTTAGAGATGAACCTGCTTAGGGCGGCCACTTTCCCGTTCAGGCTTTGCATCTCTCTTCGAGTGAATGGTATCTTGATATCTTGTAAATCCCGAACTTGTTCGTGGTTTGCTTCAATCCCACTGGCATGGATGATGAATCCCAAGAACCTTCCCGACGACACTCCGAAGAAGCACTTTAGAGGGTTCGGCTTCATTCCATATTGGCGAAGCACTTGAAACATCTCATCCAGGTGGTTTATATGGTTGTTGGATTTCCTCGATTTTACCAGCATGCCATCCACATAAACCTCCATAGTTTGTCCTATTAGTTCCGTAAACATCTTGTTGACGAGGCGCTGATAAGTAGCTCCGGCGTTTTTAAGCCCAAAAGGCATTACTTTGTAGAAGTACAATCCCCGGTCAATGATGAAACTAGTGTGGTCTTGATCGGGGGCGTGCATAGGGATCTGGTTATATCCTGAGTATGCGTCCATAAAGGATAAGAGTTCGTGTCCGGCGGTGCTGTCCACGAGCTGATCGATTCGGGAGAGTGGGAAGCAATCCTTCGGACACGCGTCATTTAAGTTGGAGAAGTCGATGCATGTTCGCCACTTCCCATTAGCCTTCTTTACCAGTACCGGGTTGGCGATCCATTCTGGGTAGATGGCTTCTTGTATGAAGTTATTGGCAAGTAGGTTCTTTACTTCTTCCTCAAGGGCTGCTGATCGTTCTGCCCCCATGCTTCTCTTTTTCTGCTTTACTGGCACCTTGGTGGGATCGATGTTCAGCACGTGGCATGCTACGTCTGGGGAGATTCCTGTCATATCAGCGTGCGTCTATGCAAATACATCCATGTTGTGGCGAAGAAAATCAATGAGTTGATCCTTTAATTCTTCTTTTAGTTGAGATTCAATTTTCAATAGTCTACTTGAGTCATATTTGTCTACAGCAACGAATTCCATAGCCTCTGCAGGCTCGGCGGTGGCCTCCTCCTCTTTGTCCCTGGGGTCTAATTCATTGAAAGGGTCACTGGTATATTGAAGAGGAGGGGCTTTATTTAGTTGCTATGCTTCCAAGCTTTTCATGCAGAGAGTAGTCTCTGCATTTTTCCCTTTATCCTTTCTGCGGTTATTGCGAAGTTCAGTTACATAGCTATCTCGAGCAGCGTCTTGATCTCCCTCCATTTCTCCTATTCCGTTATCTGTTGGAAATTTCATTTTCAGGCACCATGGGGCTAGGACAATTTGGAAGTCAGACAAGGCTGGTCTTCCCAAAAAGGCGTTGTAGGCCGAATGATTCTCTATTAGTACAAACGTTTGTTTTCGCACAGCGGAGCGAGGATGACTTCCTATTTCGACAAAGAGGTCCAGTTGCCCGAGGGGCATCTTCGCATCTACAGTGAAACCATGTAGTGGTTTGTTACAGGGAGACACATCCTTCATTGATAGCTTCATTTTGTCGAAAGAATGCTTGAATAGGATATTTACTGAGCTTCCAGTGTCTATTAAAATTCGAAAAACTTTGGCTGGACCGAACCAGGCAGAGATGACCATAGGATCCATGTGTGGGTACTGTCTTCCCTCTAGGTCACGCCTACTGAATGTGATGTCGTCATTCTCTTTCCGTTTCGGGTGGCGTTCTGCCATGACAGAATTAACGTGGCCTTCATCGTTCCTAAGTGACTTACCGTATCTTTCCATCTCTGACCAGCTTCTGTCGGCGATGTGCGGTCCTCCTGATATGGTATGGACCACTATCTTCTCTTGACTAGAGCCGCTGGTGTTACGATTTCCTCCGCCTACTTCTGCGAGGGGTAGCCCTGGGTTTTCATTGGCGGAAGCTGGAGTCCTGTTATGGCTTTTTACATAGCGTTCTAGTCTCTTCCTTCTGATGTGTTCTTCAATTAAGTCCCGAAGATGGTGGCATTCATTGGTGTCATGTCCATGGGATTTGTGGAAGCGGCAGAACTTTCCAGACTTGAGTGCGTTATCCGACTCCTTCTTGTGCGGGGGCCGCTTGTATCTAACTTCGTCTTGAGTGGCTAGGAAGATGTTTTCGATTGTTTCATTCAAAGGAGTGTAGGAGTCAAATCTTGGTCCTGTTCGATATAAGCGCTTTTCTCCCTTCTTGCCCCCAGCATTGTCTCTAGAGTCACTTCTCCGAACATCCTTTGCTGCAGCGGGAACCCTGTCTGGAGCCGTCTTAGCCTGTTGTCCTGACTGCCTCTCAGTGGCAGCGTCTTCAAGTCTCATATACTTTCCAGCTTCATGGAAGAAATCAGGTAAAGTAACTGGTTTTTCCTTGGTTAGTCTTCTAGAAAATTTAGTATCCGGATGTACACCACTGCAGAGGGCCATTAGGATAAGTTTCTCGTCAGCATCTTGGACTGCGGCCGCCGCGGCGTTGAATCGGGTTAGATATTGTTGCACTGTCTCTTCGGGTTTCTGTTTGATATTAGATAAGGAATAAGCGTCCTTGGGTTGTTCCACATGAATGCGAAACTGACTGGTGAACTTTTCTTTCAACATTTACCATGAGCTGATGGACCCTTGGGGTAGGTGGAAGAACCAGGAGGTAGCTAGATCTGCCAAGAATAGTGGGAAGCATTTACACAACACTCCCTCTGTTGCTCCGCTCATGAGCATATGCTGGGTGTATCTTTGTAAGTGTACGATGGGGTCAGAGGTTCCCTTGTAAGGTTCCATTGTTGGCATTTTCCATTCTCGGGGGGTGATGGCAATTTTGATATTACGGGTGAAGGGGCTGGTTACCCTAGCGCCTATCCCTCGATCCCTTTGCTCCCGTTGGACGCACTCTTTGAACAATCACGCCATCCTTTCATCAGAACTTGGAGCGGATAGAAATGAGTATGGTTCTTCCCGACGGGATTGATTCCGTCCAGATGACCTGTAAGGATGGTATCGTTTATCACTCCTGACATTCTCCAATGGCTGCCTCTGGTCTTCCGGGGGCATGTTGGGGTCAGCCACAGTTGGCCCTTGCCTTGATCTTTCCCTGCTGGGTTCTCTTCTCAGCACTTCCTCGGGTCCAACTTCGGGCTGGACTCCCACTCGGCCCCGTTCCTTGGTGTTTCTATGGTTAGGTAGCATGGCGGGCTCAGATACATCCAACCCTTGCCTGGTACTTCCCCCGTTGGGTTCGGTTCCAACCGTTTCCTCAGGTCGGAATTCGGGCTGAGTCCGGGCTCGGCTCCTACCATAGCTGTTTCTGTTGTTAGCCTCTTCGAAGAAGAAAGACCCTTATCGTCTCCTAGATCTTCCAGACTGGGACTCACCCCATGATTCAGTGTTGCGGTTGGTTTCTTCGACATCCCTTAAGCGTGACATGAGTTGATCCACTAAGGCTTCTTGTTGAGATGCGAAGCGGTTAGTTACTTCCGCCACAACCCTGTCCAGATCCGCCCTTGTAATTGGTTGTTCCGTAGCAGGGGCTGTCAGATTTGCTTTATTTAAGTTTGCTGTTAGAACCGGACGATTGTCTTGGTCTCTGATCATTGGATCCGGGATACTGCCAGCTGCGACGTTCTTTCCTTTGTTAGCATCTTTCTTCCGTCCGGGAGGCATATTTTCCAAGCAATGAACGATGTTGATAGGAAAAGGGTTGAGTGGGAGAAGCTGAAGCTTCGAGCTCCTTTTCTCAGTGAAAGCACCAAAAATGTTTGCGCAAAAAATGGGCAAACACCTCCAAGTCGTATGATTTAGTTGATTATATGTTGTTCTTAGCGGTTTGGGTGATTTATGCAAATATATAAAAACAGGGGCTAAACTGTAAAAGACACACAGATTTATAGTGGTTTGGCTAGAACGTGCCTACGTCCACTTTATATGTTATTCTCCTTTTTCTTTCAGGTTACAAGTACAAAGCTTTGTATATAAGTGTATGAAAGTTGTTTGAAAGTTCCTTCCGTGCTTGAGCTCTCAAACTTGTCTGCCATTGCTGTACCCCTGCCCCTCTATTTATAAAGTGAGGCTGGGGGCAGGGGTCTTGGATGTATATAGCTGCTGGTGGGCCTGGGCTGAAGCAATTTGGCCTTGCAGTGTTGGTTCGGCAAGGCCTGGTTCGGTAGAGAGAGGGATTGGATCGGTGGTAGGTTGTCCGGTGGCGAGTGGTTCGGTGGTATGTGGAGATGTGGGTTGGTTCAGTGCCTCCGTTGGTTCGGTAGTAGGAGGAACTGGTGGTAGCTTGGGGGAGTTGTTGTTTGGTTCGGAGGTGAGTGATGCGGTAGTGGCTGGTTCGGTGATGGTTGGAAGTAGAGTTTTGGACCGGTAGTGTTTGGAGAGTAGGGTGGTTCGGTGATGAAGGCGTGGCTTGGTCCGGTAGGTTGATTCGGTGGTGGCTACTTCGAGTTGGTTCGCTTTGATTCGGTGGGTGGTAGATACGTACCCAACACATACAATGCTTCATACGGTTCCATACCAATGCTGGACTGGTAACTGTTATTATACGAAAATTCCACCAAATGAAGATGATCTTCCCATGATCCTCCGAAGTCCAAAACACATGCTCTGAGGAGATCTTCCAAAACTTGGTTGACTCTCTCGGTCTGACCGTCTGTTTGGCGGTGATAAGCTGTACTCAAACACAACTCGGTTCCCAAAACTTCTTGAAAGCTCTTCCAAAATCCACTAGTGAACAATGGGTCTCGATCGCTCACTATACTTTTCGGAATACCATGGAATCGAACTATCCACTTAACATACAGCTCAGCCAACTTCGATGCAGTCCTAATTGATCGAACATGAATAAATCTTGCACTCTTAGTCAAACAATCTATGATGACCCAAATCCCTTCATTTCCCGCTCTTGTTCTAGGTAACCCATCGATGAAATCCATCGATATTTGCTCCCACTTCCATGTAGGAACTTCTAATGGCTGAAGTAATCCACTGGGCTTCTTCTGCTCGGCTTTTACCAACTGGCAGTTCATGCACTTGGAAATAAAATTTCCAACATCCTTCTTCATACCTTCCCAGTAATAGGTTCTCTTCATATCCCGATACATCTTATTTCCACTTGGATGAATTGTCAGCTTCGAGTGATGACTTTCCTTCAGAACTTCATCTCTCAATTCATCTATATCTGGAACAACTAGTCGTCCTTGCTTCCGAAGCCAACCCTCTCGATCGACCTCGAATCCTTTATCCTTTTCTGGGTCCAACCCAGATTCCAAATCACGGATAATCTTGACAAGCTTATAGTCTCGCTTTTGGCTCTCGCCAATTCTTTCTACAAGAGTAGGTCTTATCGATAAGTTTGCCAACATTTCAGGTTCCAATTCACATCTGGGCCTGAAGTTAAATCCAGCCAAATACTCAAGATTCTTCCATTCTGAAAACATGGCCCCCAATCCTGCATGTCTTTGACTTAATGCATCTGCCACTGCGTTACCCTCTCCTGGAGTATAGGCTATACCAAAATCATATGATGCCAAAAACTCTAGCCATCGTTGCTGCCGAAGATTCAAATCCTTTTGGGAGAAAAGATACTTCAATGACTTATGATATGTAAACAACTCGAATCGAACTCCCAATAGGTAATGTCTCCACATCTTCAGAGCAAATACAATCGCCGCTAACTCCAAATCATCAGTCGGATAATTCCTTTCATGCGGCTTCAGTTGTCGACTTGCATATGCAACAACTTTACCCTTCTGCATCAGCACTGCTCCAAGTCCAGTACCACATGCATCGATGTAAACCACCATCTCATCATTTCCACTTGGAATAGTCAAAACAGGAGCACTTGTTAGTCGCTCTTTCAGGATTCCGAAAGCTTTCTCACACTTAGCATCCCATCTGAATACTTGATTCTTTTTCGTCAATCCTGTTAATGGTGCAGCTACCTTGGAAAAGTCTTTGATAAATCGACGATAGTATCCTGCTAATCCAAGAAAACTTCTCACATCAGATGCATTCTTAGGTCTAACCCAATCCTGCATTGCTGCCACCTTGGCGGGACCAACCGCTATTCCACTTCCAGAGATAATATGGCCTAAGAAGCTCACTTCGCTCTTCCAGAAGTGACACTTTGAAAACTTAGCCTTCAGCTGATGTTTCCACAAGGTTTCCAAAATAATACGCAAGTGCGTCTTGTGCTCTTCTTCATTACTGGAATAAATCAAAATATCATCCACGAACACTAGTACGAACTTGTTCAACTGATCCCTGAACACTCTATTCATAAGATCCACAAAATATGCTAGTGCATTGGTCAATCCAAACGGCATTACCAGCCACTCAAAGAAAACCAAACGGTGTCCTGAAAGCAGTCTTCGGCACACTATCCTTTGCCACCCTTAATTGGTGAAATCCTTTGCCAAATCCATCTGAGAAAACACCTTGGCTTCGTGAAGCTGATCAAACAAGTCATATATTCTCGGCAATGGATACTTGTTCTGCTTAGTCACTTTATTCAGCTCACGATAATCCACACACAACCTTAACGATCCATCTGCTTTGGTTGCAAACACAACTAGTGCACCCCATTCGGACATACTACGCCGAATGAATCCTTTCTGTAAAAGACCATCAACTTGCACCTTCAACTCTTGTTGTTCCCTAGGCGCCATCCGCCTAAGAGGCATCACAACAGGTCTGGCTCCTTCAACTAGATCGATGCGAAACTCGATCTCTCTATGCGGAGGTAACCCTTTGACCTCATCAAAGACATCCTCAAATCCATTTGCGATCGGCACCGATGACAGTCCATCCCGTGGAACAACCAGCGGATACATGAAGCTCATGAAGACGCCTTCCTCATGCTTACATCGTATCACAACCTTTCGCCCTTCCACATTCTCGACTGTCACCTCTAGCCTTTTACAATCAACCTTTGCCGCATACCGCGTAAGCCAGTCCATTCCCAAAATAATTCCAAACCCCACAAAGTTCAGAACAAAACAATCACAAACAAAAGATCAATCATGACTCGATACAACCAGACCACGACATATCATACACAGACAAGACGAACCCCCAACTGGATTAGTCACAACCAATGGTCTATCAACAATATCCGGTTCTAAACCCAACCGGCCTACAAGTTCATTACAAACAAAAGAATGCAACGCCCCTGTATCGAACAACACTCTAACTGGAACACCACAAATGGAAAGAGTACCTTGTACCACCACACTCTTTCCTTTCTCTTCTGTAGTAGCAGCTTTTGAAGATGATGGCACAGCCCCCAAAGCATAAGCTTGCACAATCTGCCTGCCCTTCCTTGGTTCTGGACAATTCTTCTTGATATGCCCCGGCTTGTCACAGTTATGGCACTTAACCGGCACCTTTGGATTCTTGCAATCTTTGGAGAAATGGCCCTTCTGTTGACAATTGTAGCAGGTCACTTCGCCCTTCGGCTTCATCTGGCCATCCTTACCCTTCTGCTGCTGCTTCCTCTTCTTGTTTCCACCTTGCTGTGGTTTAGACTCCTCCTTGGTCACAGTAACAACAGATCCTTCTTTAGGAAACAGATTCTCGTGCCTGAGAGCCTTCTCCACAAGCTTCTCAAATGGATCGTCCAGATGATCCACCAACTGCCTCCCTAGATAAATGTCCAAGCCTGTCACAAACTTCTCGTTCTTCTGATATGGAGATTCAATATAAGACCGGGCATACTTGGACAAGGCTTCAAACTCAGAAACATACTCAAGAACTGGTCTTCCTCCTTGCTTGAGCTCCACAAACTTCTTGAACAGAACGGATTTCTGAGCTGTAGAAATGAACTTAGCTTCAAATCTGGCTTAGAATTGCTCCCAAGTAATTTCTTCCTCCGGAGTATCAATGGTGATAGAGTTCCACCAGTCAAAAGCTCTCCCCTAAAGCTGTCTTGATGCGAGCTTCCTTTTGGTTGCATCCTCAATTCCCAAATCACCAAAGATTCTTCTACAAGCATCTATCTATCTCTGGACTTCAATGGTTGACTCTATTCCCAAGAAAACCTTCCCTCCAAGAGCAGTATAGTCTTTACACAACTTAGCAAAATCCACCGGTCTTGGAGCTTGAACTTGAACCCCAACATCTACTGCTGGCCTCGGAGCTGGCATCCTCCTCATGATCGAAGTCATCATAGCCTCGAACATAGCATCATACTCAGCAGCCCCCTCAGCAGCACGGCCTTCCCTAGCAGCTGGTCTCCCTCTTCGACACATTCTTAATATCTATAAAAAAAATGATTAGTGCACCTTGAGAAACAACTGCATAAGTGGTTTAAATCCTTCTAAGCCACTATATTATATATAGTAATCATCCATAAAAATACAATTACGTCTCTCATACGTAGTTACGTCAACGAGCGTTGGCTAAAATCGATTAACCAAAGCTCTGATACCAAATGTGACGACCGCCTATGACTCCTGCACTAAACAAGGAAATAGTGCACTGTAACGTGTGCCAGGTAGCCATGGATGATCATCAAGGTAAGGTTAAAATAGCGGAGTCTATCGTATTACTTACAGCGCATGGGTAAAATACAATAGAATATATATATATATATATCTATATGTATATGTATATATATATATAGTGAAGCTCCACAAAACAGAATCTCGTCAAAAAAGCCTCATAGTAATTTGATACAAAAATCTGAATAGTCAATACATCAAGCCTCACTACATATCACTCAGAGAATATACAAGCAGCGGAACATCCAGTACATATAGTAAGAAAATAATATGCAAGCCTCCAGCTCATCTTCGTCATCAGCATCGTTGGTCACTAAGAACAGCACCTGTCACCTGCTACCTAGTCTGCCCATCCCAAAATGGATGAACAACCCAAGGTAATAAGAGTTGAACATAAAACCTTGAGTCTGACAATAGTCTTTGTGAGCGGTAAATAAACTAACAACATACCAAAAGAGCATAAAGGTAAAAGGAATAGGAACCTAACCCTCCCACTCCACCTCTTTCTACAGTGATAGCACCCAGACACACTAAGCAGAAGTAAACATAGCAAATCAGACATTTAAAGTAAAGCAATTATCACTCGAGTCAAGGTCGATTTTTTCTAAGTACGAACCCCCAAGGCCTAAACCAAGATCAGATAAGCACCCGAAAAACATCGCTCTTGAGACCGAATGACGATACAACCAAAACATCCAAACATCCATGACTCTGGCTACCACTGTTGTCATTGCTTCGATACCATCATTAATTGAATGACCGGCACATTCTTTCAGCCGTCCGTCAAGGGCTAATGGTAACTCCGGTTCTAGACAGAACTCCGCACGTCGTCGCAGCCCGTGCCTAGGACTATCGAATCTGCCCAGAGTACTCGACCACCAACTGTAGTCTTTTGGGACTATCGAATCTGCCCAGCGTACTCTTGCTTTGAGTCTGCTAGAACCTTCAATAACGATGAAATCTCAGCCTTCTAGTCATCCTCCTCGACGACTATTCTCATACTAGCTCAAGCGCCTCTCGAGCCAACCATTATCCACAAACTCGAACCATCCCTCGAGTTATCAACATGCTTGGAATGATCCCGTATGGATTGTACCAAGACTACTTCACATCATGCCTTGCTTTATTTCATCATAGAAAAGTCCCATCTCAACATCATCATCAAATCTGTCCATATGAGCTTTATCATCCGCCACATATGCCATGAGCAGCTTTTTCCTATTCAAGAGCCTTTCCCTTAGCTTTTGAATCATCTTCGACCAACTTGTCCAAATCCATCCACTAATCAACTAATTTATAACAATCAATCAAATCAATCATTAATCCAAGTAATTAAGCATTCAAACATGATCTAAAAGCAATTATAATTAAAATGGCCATCTTGTAAATAAAGAGTCCAAATCTAACAAGCATGAATCATAAGTATTATCTCTACAACTTGATGGATGAACTTGCATAGGTTAACATGTATAACAATGGATGCCAAATCTTTATGAAAAATGGATCTACACTTATGTTTAAGAAAATGTATGGAAATCACTATTTTAACACAAAATCAAACCACCAATCCAATATGCTCCTTTGGGTCCGTGTGAGAGATAACCACCACTCACCGAATCACCTAAACACCTCAAAAGCAACACACTTCAGATCTGGACAGCGAAGGATCTAGCTTGATCCGCCAAAATTCCGCTTCAAACGATGAAATATCTCTTCAATGGATGGAGATCTTCAATCTAAGCTCTTGGATCTTCGATTTGATCTTCAATTTGGATGGAAGGAAGCACTAGATTAAAGAAGAGATAAGAAGTGAAGAATTGTAGTACTCGAGCTCTCAAAATGGCAGAACTTCGTCGCTTCAAAATCCGGATCCCAAAAAGAGAGGCAAGCACGTGTATTTATAGCTGAAACACCCTTTAGGTCGCTCGCTTTTAGGTCGCTCGCGACCTAACAATTGCCGACCTACGACCCAGCGACTCAAGCTATCACGCGACCTAACCCCTTAAGCCTTCACGCTACTCAACAACGTACACGGTCTAAAACGTGCACGACCTAACAGAGATACGACCTATCAACTCGAGCATTTGTGCGACCTAACACTCAAGCCTCTACGCGACTCAACGACCTAACACAAACACGACCTAACATACAAGCCGCGTTTCTTCCTAAGTCGTCTGGATGACCTAACGACCTAATGACCTAACACTCAACGACTTAGCGACTTATCAAAGGTCGCGACCTAACTACTACAGAGACCTAACACCTTATCTCGTCCACGACCTAACTACACAGATTCTAACTTAGGTCGTTTATGACCTAACTAGAACGACCCAAGCCATCATCCCCTAGGTCGCTAACTTCCTTAGATCGTTAGCTCGCTTAACCGACCTACCTTCCTTAAGTCCTTAAGTTGCTCCACAGTCCTATTCTCCTTAGGCCGTTAACCCGCTTATGTCGTTAACTCCTAGGTCGTTACCGCTAGATCCTAGGTCGCTAACTCCTAAACTGCTAATTCTATTAAGTCGCTCACCTTCTTAAGCCGCTCACCTATTCTTAAGTCGTTAACCCTTAAGTCGCTCGCTTATGCTGCTAACTTCCTTAGGTCACAAACTCCTTAGGTCGCTCCCATCTCTTGAGTCGATCATCCGACCTAAACTACTGCACGACCTAAGTTAATGCACGACTTAAGCTACTGTACGACTCAACTCTGGACGGCTTATCAACACTAACGACCTAATGATAACAGTTTTACGATCTTTCGATACGTAAATACGGGTCGTTACAAAAACTACTAAATTAAATAAGATTTGGAAATTTAATACTGTGAGAAATTAAAATTTATGATTTAAATAATTAGAATATGATTTAATAACGTTGTTTGAATGTTATTGATAACTATTTTAATGTAATTCAGTCAATGAAAATAATTGAAAAGTTAATTTGGTTATAATTATAAATAAGGAATAAATTAAATATTCTATGTTGAAATTATCTCATTATCTGTTATTAATTGAAATAGGTTTATTATAGAACATAAAATAAATTAATTAGTACATTAATCTATTAGCATTTGTTTGCAAATAATAGACATAGAAATGTGTTTGAATTACAAATGTGTAATAATTGTTTTAATTATTATTTTATTATTTAATTCGTTGAAATAATTTGGAAATCAATGTGGACTTAATATAGATAAATATTGCTGTTAATATGAGTTAAGATGACAACTGTAGAATATTAAGGTAATAGTTGATTCAATAATAAGAGTGAGAATCAAAATAAAAGAATTTGATTGAAATTAAAATATAATTAATTGGGGTTTTATTACAGTTGTAATTGAACACTAAAATTTGTGCAACATTTAGATATTGCATTTAACATAGAAAATTTATTTTAAAAGATTATAAATTGCTATGTAATCAAGAATGATGAAATTGTTAACTTTTGAATTTGAATTTAAAGGTGATTTAATCAATTTAACGATAATTTATTTAATTAGCATGAAAATTGGTCATTTTGGCCACTATTTTGAATTTAGATGAAACTAGTTTCATCGGATCCATAATAGTGAATTATTGTAGGATTTCAAGTTTCGCAGTGATCGGACTTACCATTTGATTGTGCTAGCTCGAAACGCGTAGAAACCAATTAAAAGAATTTAAATAAATATAATTTGATTTTAAAAGCTAATTTCTATATACATTGGAATTAGGATTTGAAATTTGTTTCATTGAATTTAAAAATATTGAAAATCTATATTTTGATATATTGGTCGACATATTTTCGTTTCCGGTACGGAACGGGCTTTTCGGGCCGTTGTTATCGTTTCGACCCAATTCAATATGTCCATTCATTCTTATCCATCTCTATTTATATAAATGGATATGTTTTGAAACCCTAGCTGCGTATTCCAATTTCTGTACATACTTCTCATCTGCTCCTTCCTCCTTCCCAATGGCTGAAAACCCAAACCCTAAATTCCCAATTTCAAATTCAAATCGAAAATTCAAACTCCTTAAAACCTATCGATTTATATTTCTTAGGAAAGCTCTTGATGAGCGTAATTTACATCTGATGTTAATTGTTGCAATTGAGCCTCGATTTGGCTAGCATTTGGTGATCTTTCTCAGCCGTCCGTTACTAGGGATTTTGATTTAACGGCGGATCATCGAGCAATCGACGATTGGATGGCACCGAAGGTTGATGTGGTCGAGCAGAGTTCATCTATGATTGTTGTTCATCTTAGAAGTGCTCGGATTCACTAGTAATCGCCATTGAAGGCGATGGTGGCATGGAGGCCTGGGGGCGGCGGAGCACCTCTCGCGACTAGTTGGATGTCGGGCAGAGGAGGTGAGCACGACGCGAAGGTTAGATCTGCATGCATGCGATCAAGGTGGAGGCGTATGGTTCATGAATGGCGATGGCTGTTGCACTATCTCATGTCGAAGTCGCATACGAGGGTTTGAATGTGTTAGGGTTTGGTTAAAGGTAACGCATTTACAATATTGCCTTATGTTTATTTTTAAAAATTAAAATTTGAATTTCAAACTTCTAACCTTAACAACTTTCGCATACGACCTCGGATTTGGACGCAGTTTCTTGCGTTGGGTTCGTATTAAAACTTCAGACAACGGAGCTAGTTTGGTTGAATTCTGAGACTGTTCAGATTTTGGGATTTATTTTGACTTTAAATCGACGACAAATCAAAGGTGAGTGATTTAACCCACTAACGAATACTAAACCATCTTATGTTAGTTGAATTAAACTTATGATCTGATAAAAATATTATTGGTTGTTGTATGGTAGTTTAGTTTGACATTTTAATTGAAATTGAATTTTGGGGAATTAAATTGCCATTTAAACCAATATTGAATTTAAATTGTTAGTTAAATATCTAATAATGATAACCGGTTAATTGTTGTGATTTATTGGCTGATTTGGATGTTGATTGTGATGGATGTTTACATCTCTATTATCATCATGGGTTGACATGATACATACCCGAATGATTTTATAGATTAGGGAAAAACGTTATGGGTTGAAATGATAAATCCGAGCGATTTTATTGATTTGGAAATTATTGATTCAGGATATGGGTTGAAATGATATATATCCGAAAAATTTAACTATTTTGGATTGAAATGATACATACCCTATCAATTGACCATAGAGTAGAAAATTATATACGGACATCGTTGGTTGGTTTTAGATTATTTTCTAAATGGCAAAGTGCGTATGATTTTTAAATTTAATTAAATGACTTTATTTAAAAATTTATATTTGGAAAAATATTTTATTCTATATGCAAAAGTTACAAATTATAAGTTAATATATGATTTTAAGTTATTCTCTAAGATTGTAAAGTATGTTTTGATTTAATAAATTTGATTTTTATAAATTAATTTAAAGATTTTATTTAAAATTTATATTATATTTAATATAAGATTCAAAAATGTAATATTTATGATTTTAACTTATAATTTTATTTAATTTTAAAATATGTAATTCAAATAATGTATTATAATAGAAACATTTTAAAATTTTAATTTAATAAAATATTTAATATAGTTTTAATGATTTATTTAAAATTTAATTTAACATAATAAATATAGACTTTTATAATAACTTTAACAGATAAAATTTTTTTTATAAATATTTTAGAGTTTTGTAAGAGATTTTATAATGGGTTTTATAAAAGGATTTTTATAAAGGATTTTTATAAAGGTTTTATAAAGGAGTTTATAAAGGTTTAAAGGATTTTATAAAGGGATTTATAAAAGAAACTGTATAAAGGGATTTGGAAGCGTTTTAAGGAATTCGCGTAGAAGTTTATGAAAAAGGGAAGAGTTGTAAACTATTTTTGGAATTTGTAAATAGCTTTATAAATGGTTTTAAAGCATTTAAATAGTTTATTAATGGTTTAAGAGAGATTTATAAATTATTTTCGAAATTGATTGAAAGAAATCTTCCTTGGTATTTATGAATATATCTATACTTTTGGAATAAGTATATGGATATCTTGATATGAAAGTATAAATTGTTTTCTGGATTTATTATTATAAATGTTTTATAAAATGACCATAGTGTGAAAAATATAAGGATTGGTTGTTAAAGTGACCGGGGTCAGATATTGTCATACTCTTTGCCAATCCCAAAACCACTTTAACAACTATGCACATGGTGGAGAATCCAGAACGAAGTAGGATGGTTTGGTGAACACTACTGGTATGAGATAAGAACGTAGCCCTGACCTTCGGGACAGCTTGATATGACTAAAATAGGAGTTATCCTGGGCCCAGTGAGGTCACTCCTCCGATCGGACATGCTTCTTCGATACTATATACGTTACTTTGTGACTAATTTGGTGGCCATCTTCGATTTGATTATGGGAATGTGTTACGAGGTAGGCGGTAGTAGCTGCTATGCATTGCCACCAGTCCGGGTGTGAAAAAGGTTAGAATCCTACCTTGGGTATTGCCTCGCGTGCCTTGTCATATACCTTATCGGGCCCACTATGATTTTGGTTTGTGTCATACCTATGGAGTGCTCCTTGATAGCCCATCGGTTGGGTGGAGTTTATAGTACTGTATAGACTACGACATTTATAAAATGTGTTAAGGAGGACATGGGTAATGCCTTAACACTATTATAACACTGTACTGATAGACATTATATATATAGCGTATATTACTACATTTAAATAGTTTAAAGGATCCTTAGGAGATGGAAATCTCGAAACATCTCTCAAGTTATTGCACGCACATTACACACTGGATAGGAGATGTAAAATCCCATAAACATCTCTATAGCCATTACTCTCATATTAAATTATTGTTGATTTAACATACATAAGATCTTTCAGTTCTGACTTGAATGTTTTGTCTTTTCATTACACTCGGGTCAGTATGAGCTTTTCAGCATGTTGAAGGCCATTTTATTTTTAGAGGATGAAGACGGAGATTGGTATACTATTTATTATATTTATTCCCATACATCATATTGTTCCGCTGCATTATCCTATTACACTTGCTGTATGTATAGCTCTGATTTCATTGTAAAAGTGTAATCAAATGTATATTATAAAACAGTTCATGAACTGTTTATTTGATTATTATATTTTATCATTCCACTATGAGGTTCTGTGTTTGGTTTTCCCATCTTTTCTCTTTTTTTCTTATCTACCCCATTGACAATCCTCCCTTTTAAATGGTTTGAGTTACATGTGTGGTTTATTGTCGATTAAACCATCCTAAAAGATGGGTCATCACATAAAATATTAAAGGAGAAGGGTGATATGTGAGCACTAAATAAACAAACTAGTAACACATGGTGGTATAGAACGCCATTGTATTATATATTCGGTTATTCTTTTCTCATGGATGCCACTCATACGGAGGTATATTGTGTGTATGACTCACTACGGTGTGCATTTATGGAGGATACTTGTTAGCCACATGGTTTGTGTACATTATATGTCTATCTACCTTTGTCTAACTCCTTTTATGTTTCAAAAGTGAACCAGATTGGCTAGCATCCACCCTAGCGGCCTGATCGTGGGGTTGCGCCCTCGATCCACGACACCGTTGTTGTTATGATATTTGATGCGCGTTATGAGATAGGTAGTTGATTGCCCCTTGTGTCGCATAGGCCGGTAGTCAGTTACCATAGGGGCACATGTCGATAGTCGTGGCCAAAGTGGCTATGCGTTATCGAGCCTATTGTTGATTATTCTCACGATGCTGAGAGGGGAGAGGTAACAGTAACCGATGACTTTGGAAGTCGTGTCATATGGACCACGTATGGCTCCTAGAGTAAGCAGACATGCTACCAATCTCCCGTTCGGTTTCGGTATATGTGGAGTACGTGTATGTATATGGGTGGTAGATAGACATATATTATGTATATATGAGAATAAACCTAAGACTATCTCCAGAGTATGATCAATCTCGTGTCCTTCACAGGGAGATGGCCTACTTATTATTGATTGTATTTGGATATTTTTTTGAATGGGCTCAAATCTTTCTTATTGATTCTACTGATTGATAATTGTATTTTGTAATATGATATTGAGAGACATTGTAGGCATTGCTTTGTTACTGTCTAACTTTACTTGAGGATATCACGTTATTGATTATTTTTGATGAAAAGTAATTTAAGATTTAGATGATTCACCCACTCGATTTGGATTTAATTGATTTTAATTAAATGTGTTTATATGGGTGATGATGTATTCCTATGTGGATTTGTTGTGAATATGGTTTTGAAATATTCTTAAGTTTTCTTATCATCTTTATATATACATCATATTATCATTATATATTATATATCACCTATTATTATAAATATAGTCTGACCTGTGTGTTATTTTATAGTACTCAAGTCAGTCCGAGACTTTTTAGGTACAGGAACAATATGATCGGCTTATATTTCGTTGGGCTTAGAAGAGTATAATATTAAGATTATATATGATATTATTATGACATTGATTCATCGTGTGTGTATGACATTTGAATTGTATTATATCTTTGTAACATTATTGTACTAAATATCATATGTTATCGCTGCAATTGACTATGTGTCCTCTGTGATGTACTATATATTAGGTATTGTTCTGTCCTAGAGGCACACATGTCTATTGCTTTGTACTGATACTGTGTACGTATATGTGAGTTTTACATTAGATGTTTTAATATGTACTAGTATTCGTCCAAGGGAATATTCATGTGCGTACCTCATATACCCTCATTCTCCATATTATCCAACAGTGTCACTACGTAACATTCTTGGATAGTATGAGTATAAAGGTGAGGGTGTTACATCTCTTCTCGAGGCCCTTCAGTTGCTTGCTAGCATAAGCTAACTACAACTCTTCCTTCTTGCATAGGAACTACTCTCAATCCTATGCCAACTGCATCTTTATAAACCGTAAAAGGCTTCGTTCCATCAAGGATGACAAGTACTGGTGCACTTGTCAATAGTTCCTTTAGCTTCCCAAATGCTTCCACCTATGTCTCATCCCAAGCGAAGACTAAATTCTTTTTGGTCAAATAGGTTAGAGGAACTGCTATCTTTGCAAAATCCTTTATGAATTCCTATAGTAACCTACTAACCATAGAAAGCCTTTAACCTTTGTGGCATTCTTTGGAGCCCTCCAATTCTGAATAGCTTTCACTTTTGTGTGGTCCAATGCTAATCCATGTTTCAATACAATATGCCCAAGAAATATCACTTCCTTCTTCCAAAAGTGGCATTTTGATAATTTAGCTTTAGTTGGTGCCCTCTCAAGATTCCTATATCTCTATTAAGTGACTTTTATGCTCCTTTCCACTTTTGGAAAATAACAGGATGTCATCTACAAAAACTATGACAAATTTGTTTGATTGTCCCTTAAATACTATACTCATCAAATCTAAAAAGTATGCGGGGACATTTTAAATTTCAAAAGGCACCACTTCCCATTTATAGAGTCCATCTGGTGTGCGAAATGCAGTCTTTGGTTTACTATCCTCTGTGATCCTCAACTAATGAAATCCGGTTGCCAAGTCTAACTGGGAGAAGACTTTAGCTCCTACAAGTTGATCAAACAAATCATTTATCCTAGGTAAGGGATACTTATTATTTTTTTCAACTTGTTGAGTTCCCTAAAATCAACACAAAGCCTTGACGAGTCGTCTGCCCTAATGGAAAAGACAACAGCAGCTCCACATTCTAAAGAACTTCATCAAATGAATCCTTTTTATTGTAGCTCCGAGATTTACTTATCGAATTCTTGCCTTTCCTTGAGGGTTATGTGTCATAATGGCAGAGTGACTCATCTACTTCCTTCTCCAGATCAATTCTAAACTTAATCTTACTTCGGGATGGAGGCCTCGAAAACATGCTCAAAGACAACAAAGAATTCTCGAACTACATTACAAATGAAAGTTCATTTTGCGATAGGTTTGCTAAGTATAGATAACTTAATTCAACTGAATCCTAGGGTGTACAATAAACGTATAAGTCTCGCCCTCTACAACTCTTAAGCGATGTTATCTGCTTATCGCTTTAACGATCCATAATTTTAACTATTTTAAATTATTAAATTTTATATGATTATTGAACAAAAATGGTTAGAATTTTTTTTAATGATTTATTAATGTAGTTTGTTGGATATGAACTTAGATAAAATTTTGAAATAACCAATTTCAAAGATTTTGGCAATAACAAGCATTAAAATGAAATTTATGTACTAATTGTGTTTATAATCAATAGCAGGAATTGAATAATAAATGTTAAATTACTGTAAAATGGAAGCGGTTGCTTTATTGTTTGAATTTGTCTTAAAAGTTAAATTTATAAGTTAAATAACTTATATTTCAAGTATAATGATTTATTGGATAATTAAATCGTTTAAATTTAATATTGGAAATTATTTAAATAATTGAATCATGAATTTAATGTGAATGAAAATGATGTCAAATGTTGATTTAAATATTATATAAACTAGAACGATGATAGTAAATTTTAAAATTGAATTTGAAGTGATTAAATTGATTATTGAAATTACTTGTCTTAATTAACATGTAAAAATAGTCTTTTTGGGCACTGTCTTGGATTTTGATGAAACCGGTTTCATCGGATATGTAATTATTGAATTATTGTAGGATTTCAAGTTTCATAGCTATCGGACTTATCATTTGGCCATGCAAGCTTAAAACGCGTAGAAATAAATTTAAGGAATTTAATTAAAATAAATTTATCTTGAAAAACTATATTTTGAATATGATGGAATTGGCTCCTAAGACTAGTTCCATTGTGTTCATAGTAGGAGTATAACATATAGAATGCCAGGCGGCATGTTTTGTTTGGAGTTTGGAAAATTTATATGTGAATCGGCTCGCTAAATTTATATAATAGGCCGTTCATTTTTATTTATGCGTAAACCTAAACCCTAAGAACTACAATCATGCTTCTCTTATGCGATTAGTGGCTGAAAATTCTTCTTCTTCTCACCTTGATTTCTCTCAATCTGTTCATTGAAATCAAATAATTCCACAAGCAAAAATGGAGAGCGCGATCTCCTCTGCAAGATAGATGGTTGGATCGAGGCGAATCGTCTTAAATTTGCCAAGATCTGAGCATGAAGTTTGCTATATTTTTGGGTTCTTTTCTCGTGATCGCGACGCACGCAATGGAAGGTGGACCAGTAGGCGATCGCCTATGGCTCAGCAGGTGGAGGCGCATTTTGATCAAAAAACAAGCGAATTCGCGTTCGGCTGAGAGATGGAGTAGCGTGTGGCCTGGAACACGAATTGAGGCAGATAGATTAAGTATGGGTTAATTATTTTAATTATGTTAACTTTGTTTTAGTTAAATCGTTATGCTAATTTAATTGTAACTTTTTCATACGAGAACGGATTCGAGCGCAAGTCGCGTTGCGCTTGTATCGATGAAATCTAAGACATAAAATTGAATTGGAATTTATTTAAAGCTGAAAAAATTTTAGTTTCAAATAAAGGTGACTGTTTTCAATGCTCACGAATTACTAAAATATAAAAATGTTAGTTAAATTGAAATTATGAAGTAATTTAATTTTATTGACTATTGCTTGGTAATTTAATTGACATTTAGATTGACATATGAATTGAGTTGTTAGGGATTAAAATTGATAGTTAAGGTGAAATTGAAATTAAATTGCCAGTTAAAATTTTGATATTTAATAACTAGTTAACTGTCATGATTTGTTCGCTGATTTGGATTTTGATTGTGATGGATGGCTATTGGTTGTTATTTTGGATGATTGGATGTTTATTTATTTTTATACATTCCTGTTATCACCTTGTATATTATTTGATAGTATAAAACTGTTATTTGAATTATTTCGAATAAATTAAGAAATAGGTTGAAATGATATGTACCTATGGAACTTTGATTTGGATTGAAATGATATATATCCATCACTGAAATTAAATTGAAATAACTGATAATTTGGCCATGGGATAGAAAATTATATACGGACACCAGACCGGTTAAATTAAATGGTTTTAAATTCCCGAATTTGAATCTATTTAAATGATTTTGATTAAAGAAATAAAAAAAGATTTATAAGGATTGATTTAATTTCAAATTGGTGTTTTGAAATACTGTAAATTAGTTAAAAAAATTGTTTTAAAGAGTTTAATTATAAACTTGAAGTTCTAATTGGAATATGACTTGAATTATATAAATTAAATTGCTTTGAAGTTTTGAATTTTTATTCGAACTATGAAATATTTCAAAGTAAAGGGATCTGAATTGATATTTCGAACTTTGGCTTGAGATTGAATTATTTTGAAGATTTGAATATTGAATTGTACATCAAAGTTAAATTTGATTTAAATAATTTAAATCGATATTTTGAAATCAAACTCGAAATTAATATAAATTGACATGGTTTCAAATTGACGATCGAATTGAAATAAATTCGAATTGGAATTGAAATTAATTCGAATTGAAATTGAAACTGGAATTAATCTGAATTGAAATCGAAATCGAATTAATTTGAAATGGAAACTGAAGTTGATTTAAATTGAAATCGAAGTTGAGTGGAATTAAACTGAATTGATATTGAAGATGATTTGAGTTGAATGATTTGGACTTAAATCGGTTTGATTTGAACCATTTTCAAAATAAACTATTTTAATATAAACTGTTAAAAATCAATCTTTTAAAATATTCAAATTATTTTGATTTTCCAAACTATTTTACAATATAAACCATTTTCAGACTATTTTAACTTTTTAAACTATTTTAAAACTGTCCAAACTATTTCTAAACATTCAAACTGGTTAAAGTGGGAATTATTTTTATTTAAATCGTTGATTTAAATACAAATTTGGTTAATATGAAGTTATAACCCAAGTTGAAATTCGAAATGATTATTGTAGTGAAATCGACATATTTTAAGTAAATATGATGATTTTTAAATAAAGGATATTTTGAAATGAATATGATATTTTGATATAAGTATTAATCATTTTCGAAATGTAAAAGAACCAATCGGTGTGGAAAATGACATTTGGTTGATAAATAGACCGGGGCTTTTTATTGGCACACCCTCTGTCAATGTTGGAACCACTTTTACAACTACGTATGCTGAGGAGACTCCAGAATGAAGTGGTTGGATTTGGCGTACGTTTTTTGGATTTGAAGAAAGAGAACGATGATGGATAGACCGCGGTACTTGTGCCAATTTGAAATGACTGAAACTGGACGGCTTGACAGGGCCAATGAGGCTGGATACCTCTAGCGGACATTCGTTCTTCGATTTTCTTTTTGGAACCAGTTTGTACAATTACTTTTGATGTTGGTTTTGATTGGTGCACCTTGATTTGGGATGACCTCCCTTTGACTCGATATGGATAGATGGACATGGTGGGCGGTATTGGCTACGATGCGTTACCACTAGCCCGGCCACCCAAATAGTAGTATCCTACCTTGAGCATTGTCACACATGCCTTGTCATATTTTGATCCCTATATGAGACCGCTATGTGTTTGGTTTAGTGTTGTCGTATCACGACGCATCCATATCCCTTGACGTGCTATTGGGATGTTATATGCAACCTGTATGACAATGCTTAAAAACGCGTTAACAGGGATTAATGTAAAGCCTTAATGCTAAGAAAAATATTTATTTTACCGATTAGACATTAAATATATAGCGTATTTTTGACAGATTCTTAAGAGATGGAAATTCCCGTAACATCTCTTGAGTTATTGCATGCTCGATATACACTGGATATGAGATGTGAAACACCGTAAACATCTCTGAGGCAATTACACTCCTTTCATATGTGATATGATTTGATTCACATAAGGATATTTTAGCCTTGACTCGAATGTTTTGTCTTTTCATTATGCTCGGGTCAGCCTTGAGTTTCCAGCACATGAAGATTATTTTCGAGAGGACGGAGACGAAAATTTGGTATATTTTATTACTTGTATTATCCCACAACTTGGTTGTTCGCGTTGCTCTATTATTCTATTGTATGTATACTCAAATAAATGTTGTATAAATTATAATCAAATGTAAAGTATAAATAGCTTCAGGAACTATTTATTTGATTATTATATTTTGTCATTCCACTGCGTGAGTCTGTGTTTGTTTTTCTTTTTTTTCTTATTTTTGTTAATTAACACCATTGGTTATCTGTGTTTCAGATTGTTTGAGTTAGACATGTGTGGATTACTGTTGATTTAAACCCTCCAAAATGTGGGTCGTCGGCAGTCTAGGACTGCCTCATAGTGTGGCAAGCAAACCATACTCAAAATAAGTCCATACCCCTTGAAACTTAGAATGCACGCATTGCATATGAAATCAATGTCACGTATGTCTAACACTATGTCTTTGCAAATTGAGAAAAGATATGTCATCCTCCAATAGGATTTGATACTACTATTGGGTGGGTAATACTTTGGGTTTGAAGATTTAAGGAATTAATCACATTCCTTGCTATAAATGAATGCGATGCTCCAGAGTCAAATACGGTACGAATTTTATTCCAAAAATATTAGTTATACCTTCTATAACTCCCTTTCCTTGGTCTCTCGTGGGTGATCTACGCGAAATAAGGGCAGCCTTAATAGCGTAGGCTTTCCAACTTTGCCCTTCCTTTACCATCTTTAGACATTGATTTTTGAAATGCCCTTCCTCGTGGCAGTGGTAACACTTCCCCTTAAATGCTTCCTTCGACAAATTCACTTTACAATCCGTTATGAGGTATCCTTTCTTTTGGCATCTATTGCACACTTTTCCTTCTTTCTTAAATTTCCCTTTTGGCTTCTTATTTTCCCAAAATATTCCTTTTTTGGCCCTTCCCTAATTCTGTGCAGGTTCTGCCTTCTCCATTTCTTCTCCTCAGCATCCATTGTCTCTAGTAAAACCATCTTAAGGATTTCTTGTTGGTAGCTCCAATAGGTATCTGAGTCAACAACCATTCCTTATGTAGGGATTTCAGACATTTGAAAAACTTTATGGCCTTTCTCATGGGTGTATCAATCAAACTCATCTAGAATTTTGCTAATTCGGCAAATGAGCTAATGTACTCTTTTAGAATGGAGCTTCCGTACGTAAGCTATATAAATTTCTAAAATTGTAAGCTCGCTTATGCTTTTGACATAAACCTAGTCCCAAATCAATTTTTGAACTCATCCCAAGTGAAAATCATACGATCGTCCTCCCAAGCCACTATATTCCATCAATCTAAGGCTTCTCCTTCAAGATGCTAAGCTGCCATTCCCTGCTTCACTTGATCCTCCCAACAATTTCCTAAAATATCTTCTCACGGTCATAAATCCATGCCATAGTCTTCAAGAAGGTTTTCTTTTTAGGATACAATCTTCCACTCGTACTCATAAAATCCTTACATATAGAAATCGATAGTACAAGGTGCGACCTTGGCAAGCAGGACAACGGGTGCGCCGGTGTAGTCTGTTGGGGAACAGGGACTTGTCTTACCTACTTGAGGTATTGTTTAAACCATTCGGACATCCCTCGAATAGTGGGTATTCCTCTAGCGAGGTTCTTAGTCTTAGAAGAAGAAGGATTTTCAGCCATAGCCTGCTATCTTTAGGTTATACCTTTTCGTTATAATTTCCTAAGACGGTATTATATGTAGAAAGAAAGATTCGCCTAGTGTATATGTGTATGTTCATAATAAAGTGTGTGTATATAATAGGGTTTTTGGAAAAATATTTTCAAAAATAACAAGTAAGTCTCACATACATATACTTTTCCCCATTGATCGGGTAACCTATGCTCTGGTACCAAATGTAACAACCTTCCCTAAAATGGCCTAAATTCCAACCTAGGAAAGGCACATCGAAACTTAGAACTATCTCAAAGCTGGCCATTGGATGGTAAAAAGAACAATAGAGAGCTATTTATGTACACATTCGGAATCTTACAGTGGAAAGATAAATTATTATAATAATAGTTCTCATTTCATTCAGATCTCAATATCATTAAAACCATAACAAAATATCCATAATGTCTAAACCCAATCATATCCGTACATAACTGCAATATTCCAAAATTCCAAATTATTTCTATATTATAGGACATCAAAAAAAATTGAAAATAAAAAGTATATAAATAGTTTACGACCACAAACACCATTAACGTGAAGGCATCGCCCTTCCTAGCCAGTATTGTAATGAGAAGGGAGTCAGAACAACATATTTGCGACGAATAAAAATCTTGATCCTTACTACATCAGTACTTGCGTAGAATAATTTAAATAGCAACATTTCTTATGTTTCTGCCTACAACATAAGTCTTTTCAAGTATAAGCCCAAAGGCTTTACTTAAACTTAAATAAAATGCATTCTAAACATAAGCCCACAGCTATCCCAATAACCTATATCTATTGTCCATAATTTCCTTTCAATGAAAGAGATGATATTCAAGTCACTTAATACTTTTAATGGAAATTAAGTAGACTCCAACCATTTAATACCTTATAAGGCAGGTCCATGTTATTTAATACCTATAATCCAAAAGTAGACTCCTCACTAGTAAGTATCTAGCTGATACTGTATGGAATCTCTTCAACCACTTAATAGTTCCCGTTAAAGCGGGCCCTTTCATAAGATATCATCTACCATGCTTAAGCCAAAACCTCGACCATTTACTACTTCCTACATATAGAAGAGGCGAACCCTCACACAACCACTACCTTCAATCTCTAAAGTAGGTATTCTGTATTATGACCTGTACCCCACGATAACGTCTCATCTTAGCCTGACTATTCGTTGGTACTAGTAGTTTGATTAACTTAGCAGATTTACCCTACAGTATTTGGGACTAACCAAGCATCATTGTAGTTAACTATTATAGGCGATGTCTCACATTAGCCTTAAGTCACACTGCTAATAGTCAAATTAGATATGCAGACTTCCATGTGGTTTTGGCTGACCTTGCATCCTTATATTTTAGTCATAATTTATATCACATTCTATATATACTATTGTACATCTCATCGTTTCTATGATCTGGCATTATAAGAAACCTCTCTTATTCCACCTTTTACATTAATTACCTTCTTAAGGAGGATTTTAATAAAATTCATAACCTATTTAACTATGCAATTATATGCTATAATAATATATTAATTACACTAAACGCATACACGCATAGTGATTTCTAAGCTTACAGAATTCATGCCCTAAATTAGCTTTTAAATGTCAACTCTTTAACAAACTATACAAATCTTATCCCATATTACCAATATTACCAAAATTTCAATATTTATAACCAAAAATTCCAATCAATAGACTTATATACAGTAAAAATTTAAACTCAAATTATTACACCAGAATAATGGAATATATCGATACTAGAAATTTACAATTCCAATTTTCAACACCTTTTTATATTAAAAATAAACAAAGGGATTTCTATTAAACTCACGGGAATAAGCAAAGCAAACTACAAATAAAATTCATATCTTACACACTATTCCTTAATCAAAATCCATTAAATAAATTCAAAGAAAAAAAATAAGAAGTGGAATAGAAGGTCGAATTATCAAAACTGCAAATCTATAGTATTTTCATTATTTTGCCATAAACAATTGAGATTCCAACATAGAATCGACATTTCACATTGAAGGAGTTTTAGAGGTTTATAACATAATGTTTTCGCAAGTCAAAACTCCCTAAGGTATATTCAAACCCATAATAGCCAATTAATAAAATCCACACACTCTCCGCCACTATTAGTTGGTGGACCTTCATCACTAAATCCAACTAAGAATAACCTTCACACTATGGAGCTGATCAAACAAGTCATCGATACATAAGAGTGGATACTTGTTCTATCTTATCACCTTATTTAGCTCATAATGATCAATAAAAAGTCTTAAAGAACCATCCGGTTTAGTGGCAAACACTACGGGTGCTTTATACTTGGGTTTACTCCTATGAACGAACCCTTTCCTTAGTATGTTATTCATTTGCACCTCTAGTTCCTTCTACTTTTCCATACATCTCGATGGCATAACTATTGGCTTAAAATTATTCTATAAATCTGTATGGAATTCTATTTCCTTACGTGGCAACAATCCTATCACCTCCTCAAATATGTCCGGATACATTCTAGCTATAGTTACAGATGATAATTTATCATGTGGAATCTCGAACGAATACACAAAGCATTATCTCACCATTTTATAGGCAGCCTAAATCTAGTCTATGCTCACCATTTGTCCTATTTATTAACAATAATTACTCAAAATCCACCACAATATAATACCGACTTTCGAACTATCGGTGTAATCTTCTCTTTAGATCTAGCCTTGAATTAATCCTAAGTAGAGTGTTTCTTGAGAGTGGCAACTCAAAGGTAATTCCACCATCACATCACCTTTCCTTAAAGTTGTCCAGAAGCCATCTTCTCCTTCATCACATCCTCCTATTCAAGATCATCAAAGATGCATTCCTAAGTATCAAACCAGACATGCACTTCAACAATTGATTCCATTCTATGGAATAGTTTTTCCCCAAGACTAGTGATTTCCTTATTCAGCTTGGCAAATTAGCCTTGGCGCTTGAACTAGAGCACCACAACTAATTACAACCAGAGCATATGAGTGGGAATTCATCATGAAAATATTCAACACCATCAACGTATCAAGGTTTATAGTTATGTGGTTTACTCCTCCAGATTTGACACTAGATATGGAGCTCATAGTTGTTTTCCTTGTATGCCTAATCATCCTTACAATCTATAATAAGGATAATCAATCTCTCATAGTGGAATACTACCTTAATTGGCAGTCCAATCTCTGATGCAACTTACAACTATATAGTTTTGAAAATCAAAAAATATAACAAGTACGCTCTCTTAGGACACTCAATCCATTTTAGGGTGATATTTACTACTCTATCTCTAATGGATCCAAGTGTCAACTTAGGCCAATCATTCAACCTAAGCCTTGATACCAAAATTGACAACCACCTAACACCTCCGACACCCAAATGCCAAAACAGCGCACTACCACTATATTCGGCCGATGTAAGATGGAAGCCAAGGGTTAAGTGAAACAATCTAAAGCTGAACATATTGTATATACCACAATGCATATGATAAAATATAATAATCAACATAAATATAAAATAGTCAAGACAACATTATGAGAAAATGAACTAAAATAAATTAGAGTGTATTGTTCCATCCATTTATGTTAAAAAATAGAAATAGAGTTTATATATTGGATTAAATAAATTTTAATAGAAATTTGTCTTTAATAAATAAGTACTAATAATAGCTCCATAGTACTACATAGTGGAACAATAAAAATATCTCTAAAATACAATATATGAAAAACAACTACTCGTCCTCCATGCAGCTCCATGCACCATCGTGGGCCTATTATCCCTAGTCTACTCATTTAAGAATATCCGAGATAATAAGAAGAAGCATGACACCTTGAGTTTTACAACAATTTGGTATAAACGATCTATATTCTTAAAATACAATAAAAGTAGAGATAGAAAATAGGTACACAAGGTATGGCGTCATACTAGACTTATCCTTACATATAAAGAGTTAGCACATAAGATCAATATTGCTAATCTATTATCATCATCACGTGGTTTACACAAAGTACTGTATAAGGTGCCTAGGTATACTATAAAATAATACTTACATCACGTAGGATGTTCCATCTCAAATACCATTAGCAATAAGATAAAACATATGGTCCCCTTATTGATTAGCTATTACTCAATATCATGGTCCCATCAGTGCTTTAATCCATGCCACTTTGCAAGGCCATGAAACTAGAGCAGATTCAACTAAGAATCAACAAACAAGAGTGGATTCACCAAAACAAGAGTAAAGTCTAAATTTTGGTGGTAGTTACACACTTTCCAAGGTACAAATTTCGAAGTCAGATGCTTCCTCTTGATACTCCTTATGCTAATCACTCCTTAATTTTTTGATTTAGGAAAATTTTATTCAAGAAAATTATGGAACTTCGGTAGAGGGTGGTGTAATAGAGGTTATGAGATGTTTTGTGTTATTCGGCTTTTTGATCAAGCGGATTTTCACTGGAATTAAAACATCAAGTTAAAGAAAAAATGATTCACAGACTTGGAAACGTGCTTAAAAGGGAAAAAGGAACACACTCAAGAAATTCTAGAAGTTTTGAAGAAAAGTGGACCGTTTAGGACCAAGAGAAACCACTCGGTCTAAGAGCTTTTTACTCCATTATGGACTTCCAAAACTACTTATACTTGAAGCACCGCCTTAGGTGATTGATATGGAGTGCTTTTATCAAAGAATGAACGAGCAACTCTATGGATGTTCTAACAAAAGGCAGGCAAGAAAAAGAGGTACATAACCTCTTTGAAATAACTAAATCTCAAAGGGTAAGTGCTTAAAATGCAATGAATTGGAGGTAGAAAGAAAAGTAGAAGGAGGAAAGATTTCCCTATATAAACAATTTGGTACTGAGAGGAACCACTTATAACCGAGATGTTTTTATTAATGTTCGGGCTTCGAAGCCCATTTAAACATGTGGACTTGGATCAGGACTTGATATTTCATGGACATCCAGTTTTACTGGATGATTCTATATAAATTGCAAGTCACCTTCAACTTGGAGAGGACTTCTTCTTTTTGGACTTTTCACACTTTGATTTCTCTTATATCTTCTTCTTCCCTAAATATTCAAAACACTCTTATATCCAATATCCATAAGATTTTGGTTAAACGATTGAGTTCTTTGTAATTTGCAGTGAAAACAATCGATAACAAAGTCTAAAGTGGATGCAAGTCGGAGTATTCACTAAACCACTACAAAAATTGTGTCTTTTCTACCGCTTTTACATTTATATCATTAGATCTGGTGCTTTTAATCGGTTTTTGGGTCCTTATCCATTTTGGCATCAACATTTTGGTGCTTACACTAAGAACGAGCTAGATTTAACAACCTAAAGCTTAGATCTAAGGTTTGTGGGAGATGAAGAGGCCCAACCAAATCTATGATTGGAGGGAGCTAACCATAGCATGGGAGCAGCCAAGAAGTGTCCTCAAATTCTAATCAATCCATCTATGTTACTAGAGAGGAGATGGAGATAATGATGAAAGAATGCAAGATGGAATAATGGCTTAACAACAAGAGAAGGTAGATGGATTTTCAGAAGGATGAATCAAAGAACAGTAGAAGCAACTAGAATTCAAAACCAAGGACTAGAAACCAATGTAGGAACACCTGAAGTTAAAGTAGAGAAAACTACAGAAATGCCCACATAAGCAGAACTATTCGGTACTGATAGGAATCATATCGTTACTGAGAGGAATTCACTCAGAAGCAACTTTAGTTTGAACTTAGCGTGGAGCTGGAACGCGAGAAGCGAACGGTGGTAGTGCGAGAAATGTAAATCAGAACGTCAATGCACAATAACTAGAGGAGTATGTGTTAGAGCTTCTTTGTAAGAATGGAGTGTAGAACGAAGTTAGAGGTACGGATTGGTATGCGAATGTGTAATTAGAGGAATGTGTACTGAAGTTTCCCTGTAGGAACGGGGTGCAAAACATAGGTACGAAGCGAAAACTACCATTAGACTACAATAGCTATATCGCTGAGATAATCAAAAGTATAATGGGAGGTGGACCTCCAAACCAAAGGTTGGAGGATGTCAACAGGAATCCATTCACTTCTAACATCTGGTACGCAAGGAATCTTCTTGATTTTAAGCTACCGATATTGGAACTATATAATGGAAGGACGGATTTGATCGTTTATCTAATGAGGTACATCCGACATATGGATCCCTTGGGTGCATCCGAAGAGGTAATGGGGTGGTGCTTCTCGTTATACTTGATGGAGTTGGCTACCATGTGGCTCAGGCATTTATAGAATGTATCCATAAGTACGCGGGTCAGATTGGTAGATAGATTCTTAAGATAATTCAGAGCTTTTTCTCTCGACCATAGAATGTGATGATGCTTTCAAACGTAAAACAAAGGGCCGTATAAACATTAAGAGGTTATCTAATGATATTTAACGTATCAACCGCCGCAGTTGATAAGTTTGATCCATCGACAGTCCTGGTTGCGGTAGTGTCTATAGTCACAAGCAGGACCGACTTTAAAATTTGCATTGAAAAGGCATCCGCCGATGGCTCTGGTGGAGTTTTATCATGAAGTTGAGAGATATATGCATCAAGAGGATGCTGAGGCCGATAATGTTGATGTTAAAGTTGTGGACCGTAGAGGATCGTCTGAAGCAGGATATGGTAAAGACAAAGAAAACTAGAAGGTTAAAGATAACTTTGTAGGACCAAAGTGGCCAAGGAGGGAATCAAAATTCTCTTCTCACACCCTAACTGAAACCCTAGATTGGATTTATGCCGATACTAAGGGCCAGATCCTCTATAAAAATCAAGCTTATAGGAATCCACGTATCGAGGGAAAAGGTTTGGTAAAATTTTCCTTTTTAATGAAATGGATGGACATGGAGAAAATGAGTGCCGACACTTTCATGATTTGATAAAAGAGCTGGTTCAGAGTAACCGACTATAACAATACAGAAGAAACCAAGCTGTGGTGCAGCCAGAGCAGCCACTATCTGCTGCGAATACATCAAGGTACGACCATGGATCTAGGTCGAGAATGGAAATTACATAATCGAGATGGAAATAAGTCGGGTTCGTTTCCCACATTTTACTTTTCATTTTGAATTGACAATATAATAATAACCTCAGACTACTTACACATGTATAAAACCTCAATTGGTCTATAGGCATGCTTTGGGTTGGATTTCTAAGAAGAATGATTAGGATGTTTGCTTGATTGCTTGAACATGATGAATGATATAGAACGTGGTAGTCCTATTCGAAGAGACAAGGCAACAACCACAAGGTGCAAGTTTCCTTGCCGAAGAACAAGTGGATGGACTTGTATAAAAAACTAAGTCCCCTTACTGAAAACTAAGTAGATGAGCTTGCTTGGACGTTGGGTCCCCTTGTTAAAGAGTAAGCGAATTAGACTCAACAAGGATCTTAAGAGATTGAATCCAAGATTGGATGACAAACGATCCAGAGAGATCGAACCCTAAATCAGATGATAAATGATCCAGAGAGATTGAATCCTAGATTAGATGTTAAACAATCCAAAGAGATCGAACCCTAAATGGATGTTGACTAGACCTCTAGATTTGGGCACCTTGTAATCAGACTGAAACAGATAAATCACGGATGAACACAGGACAATTTTGACATATGATTTGATAACCCAGGATGAAAATGGACTGATCATGATTTATGACAAACACTTAAGCAAGGAGAAGAGTCCTTAGCTATGATGGTCTAGAATGACCATGGATTTGCAGGAGAATCTGAAGGAATCAGATGATTCACCATAACTAGAATCGATGGATAGTTAGAAAGCTTGACCACTAGAAGTTGACTACTGCTGAAACTTGTTCTTGAGCAAACACACCTTACATTCAGAAGGCGTACTTTGGAGGAAAATGCTATCCGACTTTTGACCTAATAGGTTTCCACTGGAATCAGAATATTAAGATGAAGCTGAAATGATTTACAGACATGGGAACGTGCTTAGAAGGTAATAGGAACACATTCAATAAATTCTGGAAGATTTGGAGCAAAGTGGACCACTTGGTACCGAGAGGAACCAGTCAGTATTCTCACTTTTGGACATCCAAATCCATTTGTACTTGAAGCACTACCTCATGTGATTGTCATGGAGTGGTTTTCTTAAGGAATGAAAGAGAAACTCTAAGAATTTTCTAACTAGCAAGCGAGAATAAGCGGTATTAGAACCCCTCTAAAATAACCAAATCTTAAAGGAAAAGTGTTCATAATGCAATGAATCAGAGGTAGAAAACAGAGTAGAAGGAAGGAAGATTTCCTTCTATAAAGACTAGTTGGTACTGAGAGGAACCACTTGGTGCCGAGAGGTTTTTATTGATGTTTGGGCCCCAAATTCCACTTCTAAACACTTAGACTTGGATCTATATTTGATATTTCATGGACATTTGGTTCTGCTAGACAATTTCCCTATAAATAGCAAGCCACCTGCAACTTAGAGAGGACTTCTTCGTTTTGAACTTTTCACACTTTGATTTCTCTTCTACCTTATTCTTCACAAAATACTTAAAACATTCTTAAATCCGAAATCCACTAGGTATTGGTAGGATCTGATTGAATTCGTTATAATTTGAAGAGAAAAAAACTCAATAACAAAAGTTAAAGTGAATATAGGCCAGAGTATTCATTGAACTGTTATAAAAATAATGCCTTTTATACTGCTTTTACATTTATATCGTTAGATCTGGTGCTTTTAATCGTTTTGGGTGTTGATCCATTTTTGGCATTAACTTTTGAAGATGAATGTATATAGAATAGTAGCTACTATGGAGGCTTCTCTTAACTCTAATTACAATATCATTAGTAGGCCTAATGATGTGCTTAAGTTAATTATCCACTAATCTACCTAATGACTATCCAAACTTAAAATAGCTATATCTACTAAACACACGAGTCCCAAAATCTATTATGATCACTCAATGAAAAGGGAAACCATCATATCATTCATTTGGAAATATTTCCTATCAAAAGTTATAGGCCTTACAAGGTTTTTAGGTCAAAATTGTCCTTATTTATGCTTGGGGTCAAAAATGTCAATATTGAGCATTTCCCAAAATTATATCTAATTCCGTCCCAATTTGGTTTTTAAAATGTTATTTTTATGATCCATCTGTATGTCAAAACGTGGGTCGTTGCAAATTCAAACCCTTTTGAACAAAGACCAATGAAGTACATGAGCTCTTTCTTACACGAGTTAGTTTAAGGACCATTTATCTAGTTACTATGTTAATGGTTAGAATTCACAAGTAGTTACATTGCATGTTGGAAGTGTGTGTTCATCCTTACTCCTACCTATTTTCAAGCACAAGTCAGCATTTATGTTAAGCATATGGCACGCTATATAAGACATATCGCTTACATATGCATTTAGGACACCGCTGTCCCCAGTTAATGTATAATATCTGATAGGATAAAACATGTCAACATTTGTTGGATAATATGTCGACCGCGCCAAGGTAAGTAATTCACGGTAATTATGTGCATATATAGAAATTATATAATATAAATCACACCTTATGTAGTGTTCCCTTTTTGTGAGTTTGTGTATATCTTTTAGATACCAGATATGGATAAATCATGATCCACCATAATTGCTTATATCATTGCTTCATCAGATTCGACATCCCTTCCATTCCAACTTCTGTCCTGGCATGTATTATTGGTCCATCTTTTGCCACAGGCACATCAACTATTATTGCTCCTTTCATCATAACTAATCCTCCCACACAGGATTTTTCGCCTTCAGATTAGAATCTTGCTCAAGTGTTCATTATGGATAATCCTCTAAATTCTCAATATCGCGGCTTTCTTTACTCTATCTCTTATGTGTCAGTCTTTTGGAACCATGGGAATGGGCTCATAACCCTCTCAAGGGATACAATACCTATGATAGGTTCTTGGGCATTATTGGAACTATTCCTTCATCTACCCATTCATCTGTTGAGTGCTTCCACTTTAGCCATTGCTTTAGTTACACTAGAATGTCTATTCAGTGCTATTATGTCTCTATATGCTCTACATGCGGTGATTTGGCCTCGCTGTCACATGAAGCATAGCAATGATTTTCTTCCTATTCCTTGAAGCACATTGCACATACCGAGTCTTCCTTCGTATCTACAATAAATTGAGTGCATTTAGAGACTTCTACTTTTTTATAAGGGATCAATCGGGTTGCGCCTGCAACTATTTTTTGGGTATAATTTCTTATCTTTACATTTGGTCTTTAATGATGATCTCCTTCTGATTAAAATTTTAAACATTTTATCTTATTCCATAGTTATTTTGGTTTGAAATTAAAAAAACAAGATGGAACTAATAGCTCTCCAATTAATGGCTATCCTTGAAGCAAAATGTCAAGCTTCATTTCTTCTGATTAATGTGGGGGATTACCACCAACTCTATATGCTCCAGTGCATCAATAGTTATAGAGGAGGAGGAAGTAGGAAAAAAACAAACAAATGAAGAAGAAGAGGAAGAAGAAGGTGAGGATCCCAATATCGAATCCTCCGGGACAATGATAAAGGTGAAGATTTTGATTATTAAATTCAAGATCTACAGTTTAACAACTTAAATGGTTAATGGCGATGCTGCACCTAGCCTAACTTCCAATTACATAGAAGGTGATCCTCTCGTGACTGCTAAATAATGAATCCATAAGCCCTTTTGGTCATCCCCTTCATGATGATTTAGCTGACATCAATTTTACCTTTACAAACCTCGATATGTGTGAAGATCTTCTTGGAGAAGCCAACCCCACTAGACCGAACACATCCATTAATGGTAATGTTGTCCATTAAAACACATTGCGTCATATAGCCCATAGTTCATGTAGAACAACATTAAACACATAGAAATGCATCCACTCGTCTATATACACACATCCTACATTTATCCTAATATGCTTATCTATTTTAATACTGTTCACCTTAATGTGTAGACGAAATATGTCAATTCTAGTACGAAAATGATTTTCATTCAACTTGAGCGAAGATGAAATATCGCCATCTCTAACCAAAGGTCCTCCATCAAGTCATGGTTACAATAACTGTTAATGGAAAATCATATTTCCAAACTTATTTTTGTTGCCATCATTCTTCCACAAAGCCTCATCACTCAAGAACCCACACTATATTATCTTATCTATATCCCTCGCACTCTAGTAGGATTCGATCTTCTAGTCTTTGCTATTCATCTATACATCAAGGCTCATATTACTCCTATGTACATTCTTTCCACGACTCTTACACGTGTATAGCTTCATACTACTCTTCTTCTAGTGTAGAGTCTAATCTAGCCGCACTCAACCCATTTCTAATATTCACAAAAAGGGTATCATGCTTTCATCTTCTGCTCAATAATAGGCCAAAACTACAATGACCTTGCATTCCAAATCCATAACTGGCCCATGACATAAATCCTGAAGTCATAGGGTTATTCATTTTACTAACTCTACTTTCTCCTATGCCTCTGCCCCAGCCTTTGGGTCGGGTCCTTAAACATAAACCTCGATGGATTTATGTATAAATATAATGTGGAACTACTTGTATAGGTCATTATCGCTACCTCTTTTGATAACATTAAGCTTTATGGAAAGAAAAAATTCCTATAGGAGCTTGCTAAGTAGATTGGGAAAGCTAATGAAGCTAAAGAACTCTTAATAAGCGATAAAAAAACTAACTTCAAGGCAATGTCATTCCAATCACATCTAAATGTCGAAATGCATGCTTTAAATACAAAATTTGTTAAGACTGTCGAATTTCGGAAGGGCTAGGTAGTTATTGCTTATGAGACTCTTTGTAAAGAGCTGAAAATAATTAAACATCATCTTATAGAAGCTCATATGGTCAATGCCAAACTTATAAATGAGAATAACAAGGATATGGATGACGTTGAGAAGCTTTATCAAGACCTCCCTGCATAGTGGGCAGAGTTGGATAAAAAAAATAACATTGCATAAGAGCTTGAGAAGTTATGTGAAAAATCCAAATGAGTTTCTACTCTTAAAGGTAAAAATGCAACTCAAAAATCCTCTTTTGCTGATGCTTATATTGATCTTGCTTTTGTTCAGCTATAGAGATCAAGAACAAAGATGTTATTATAAAGGAGTAGGATGTTATCATCGATAGCTTTGATGATGAATGTAACACCCCATATTTTTAGTAACATTATTCAGGATATTTAATTAGCTTAGGTAGACTAATGTAAGGTGAATAATGGATTGAGATTTGTGATTAATAGGTGTAGTTGTGCCATGTTAATGAGTAAATCAAAATGATATGACATGAAATAAAATAGATAAAGGGTTAGGAAGTAAGCAGGGAAAAATTGGAACAAGGAAAATCCTTGTACCCTAAACCTTAAACCTCTTAGCCATGTATTCTCTTGTTCATTCTCATTAGCAAATTAAAAATATAGAGGCCAGCCACTATTTTAGAAAACTAGAGGAAGAAATAGCTAAGGAAGAAGGTTAAACAAATCAAAAGCTATTCAAATCTCAAATCTTCAATCTCAAGCTAACGTGAATAATGACTATGTCTTGTTCTCTTAAATGTTTTCGGCTTTAAGTTAAATATGAAGTTTTTTTGTAAGTTATTGTCGTGTTTTGAATGATTAAATGTGTATATATGCTTGTTGATGATTTATGCTTGTTCATATAGATTTTATGATATATTTTGATAAGAAAACCCTATTAAATGACATCCAATTGCCTTGCGACTATAGATTTAGATCAGGAATGATATTTTAGAGAAGGGTTTCAATTTTCATAATTTTTTGAATTATCGTGGATTTTGTAGAAATTTTGTAGTGTAGAAAATGATTGTTTAGGTTATAAATTATTTACGGCTAAATAGTTATTTATTTGGGTCTGAAATTTATATATGTTAGAAAACATATTGAAGATTTTTTGGAATTCTTGTAGAATTTTTCTAAGAGTTTTGATGAATATATAAAATTATTTAAAGTATGGTACTTAAATGTTTTATATATTTATAAAAGAAGAAGGGATATTTTGTAAATAAATTAAAGTGTTTATTTCTGAAATTTTGGGTAGTGCTATTGGAAAAGATAATTTGCAACCAATAAAATTTAGATAAACAAGGTAGGTTAGTTAAAAAGTTTACTCAAAAAGGTTAAGAATCAGTTTTACCTGCAAATAGCATGTTTTGCCACTTTCAGCACCCTACTTCCGACATAGATGGCCTTTGACTTAGTTCCTCCACTTCCATCAACATCAAAACCAATGCGCATGACATCAAAGACTTGGTGCGTGGCGAATTAGAGAGAAGGTGGGAGGTATAGGGTCAAAATCAGGGGTTCCGAAGGGGTCAAAACACTGCTTTGTTTTAAATTGAAAATGTGACTACTTTACTTTCGACTACATTGCTTTCGACTTCGTTGGATTCCGATTGGGCCAAATGATTTAAAATAAAAGGTTTTAAGAGGTTGCACCTTTGTTTTTAAATTACTACTTTCGACTAAGTTGAAGCCTTAGCTGCTGCTTTTCCTACCTTTCGAAGTCAATGGTTTCAGAAGGTATACTTTGTTTTAAAATTCGTCACTTCTCCAGTGCTTTTGGAAGGATAGTTTCAACACCATCACTTATTTGCATAGGAATGCTTTCGACAGATAGGCTTTCGACTAAATGGTTTTAATGACCCTTTTGCTCTATTAAAGTATAACCTAAATAATTTCGAAAGAAATGATTTTGAACAGTTTTGAAAGATTTCCACATGTTTTAAATTGAACCAAAGGCTTTCAAAAGACTTAATATTCTATTGCTTTCGAAAGGAATTTAAATGAAGGTCTTGAAAAGGTATTCCCAATGATTTCGAAAGGATTTGATGGAAGGCTTTTTGTGGTTTGGAAAAGTCTAAGAGGAAAGGATTTTCCAATGTTTTCGAAAGGCAGTTTTAAAGTGTTTTAAAACGAAGATGTCTAAGGTTATAAAGCTTTCGAAAGGAAGGTTTTTCAATGGTATGAAAGATTTCTACAAATTGTTTCAAAAGGAAGGTTTTGGCCTTTCGACCTTGGTTGAACAAAGGGTTTTACTTGGTTTCGAAAGGGGTGCTTTCAGTCGATTCGAAAAGGGTACTTTCAAAGGTTTATATGTTTTCATCAACTTAGATTTAGGTAGTATATATAACATGTCAATGTGATTTTGAGTAAAGCATAGAGTATACGTATTTTCCTTGTGCGAGTTAGATTTAAAGGTTTTAAATCAGTTTGAAAAGTTTTTCAAAGAAAATTTGGAAGGTTTCCCTAAGTAAAATGACTCAGATATTAGAATACTAGATGGGACATGGTATAGGGTCGCACCTTACACATTAGCTATTAGACCTTACTAATTAAGTCCAAAATTCCAGTATGTAGGGCTTTGTCACAAGTAAGACTAAAATTATGAATACACACAGAAAGGAATGTATGTTTGTATATAGATAGGTTATTAGTGAGCTTACAAAACCATTAGGATCAGGTGACCGTAGGAGATGTTAAGTCAGGGACAGACTGTCCAGAAGAGAAGCATTTAACAAATATTTAAGGACAGACCGTCTAGAAGAGATGTGTCTAAAAGATGTTAGATTATTTTGTTATATTGTTTGGTAGGCTCGATTCAGCCAAATGTTAGTAGTAAGCTAGACAAAACTATATTGTTCTGATAGATAGTCCATTTGTTACCAGTTATGTATGCTTACGTAATAATGCTTTATAGTTTTGACCAATTTTGGTTGCAGGATTATGATTTGCAAAAAATATGTTTTAAAATGATATTAGCAGGGAGAAACTCGTTCTACTAAGTGATGTGGTCTCACTTAATATGGTATATCTAAGATGTATAGTATTGTTCACACTAGGCTTTATGTCCGACTCAAAATTTATGTTTTTCCCTTAAACTCTCGGGTTCTCAAAATTGATTTGAGTAGGCTGAAGGTTGAGGTTTTATAGGTTTTAGTAGGTTGAAGAATAAAGCTTTCAAAGACGAGCAGGTAGCTGATGGATAGCTATTTAGGAGATGTTGTTTTTTTTTTTATTTCGTTGTGTTGTACTTAAGACGGTTATGTCTATATAGTACTCTGGTCTACCAAGAGGCATCATCATATGTTACTCTTGGCATATTTATGTAATAATTATATTTTATCTGAACCTGGAAAAGGATTATGGGATTATGTGATTTGAATGCAAAACATGTGTTTTGGAAATGTAATGCAAAAAGATGTTTTTGAAACCTGTGATTTTGTTTCATATTATTTAGTCGTTGAAATTTAATACTATGGATGACTGCAACATCTGTAGTGTTTAGCTTTGAGCCTTTAGATACGAGATGTTACAACTTGGTGTCAAAGCATAAGTTTATGAAATACTTTAACTAAAAATGTTTTTTGAAAACATAATCCTCAGGAATTAGAGTAAGATCGGGGTATGGAGAATGCTATAGTAACCTACTTATATTTGCCATATATAAGTATATGTTATATCTGTATTCTCCTATCTCAATTAGGTTATTCATTTGTATCTCAAGAGTCTTGAATATAGATATGGACGCTAGAAGAGGAAAAGTTAACCTAGGAGGGGATAACACCACCACCAACGGAAATTCCCGACCCAATACAAAGAGGACCGAAGTCAGGCTCAAGCTGAGAATGTTAGTGCTGGAGTCCCACAAGTGGATATGGGAGCTATGTAACAGTTTTTCGTAAACATGATGCAAGCTGGAATTGCTGTAGGAGGAGTTCGAGAAGCTTGGTTTTCAACCATTATGCTAACTTGAGTAAAGACTATGCCTGGCTTGAAGGGAAGCCGTTTATCGAAACAGAAGATGCTATAGAAGTGGAGAATTTGTTGCTGCACTGTGGAAGGATATTTGCCGACTTAGGGCTTAATGATGAGCAAAAGAGGAGGCTTGCTTCAAGACAGCTTCAAGGAGTAACTTTATTTGGGTGGAATAGCGTGATGGCTGGAGTAAATGAAATGGAGACGACATGGCTGTGTTTAGGAGAAGGTTCCAAGAGAGGTTCATGTCAGTGATGGCGTAGTCTGTTTTGATTAGAAAGTTCACTGAATTAGAACAAGGAGAGATGTCTATTTTGGAGTATGCTAGTAGGTTTGACGAGTTGGCTAGATACAGTTACACCACAGTTGATATAGTGATGAAGAGGAATGAAAATTTCATCAGGGGATTGAAGCCTGAATTGGCTAGGGATACTTTACAACATGAAGAGATGCTTGCTTGTTTGGAGAAGAAGAAGAAGGACCACGTTGGGCAAAGTCAGAAGAGGAAATTCTTTCATAAGAAGGCTGCTCAAAAAGTTGGAGCAGCGAAGAAATGGAAGTCTGAAGTGGTTTGTTTTAAGTGCGACAAGAAATGGCATTTTGCTAATGAGTGACGTATTGGAAAGGCTAAGGAAATGATCTGGAAGAAGAATATCAAGTGCTTCAATTGCGATAATATTGGCCACTATAAGAATTAGTGCAAAGAGTTTGCTAAGGATGGGAAGGGCAAGGTGTATGCATTGGAGCCTGCTACTTTGAAGCCAATAGTGCAGGAGAAAGGAAAGGTAGTTTTGGGAGGTACGCTTCAAATCCATGATATGTGTGTTAGCGTTTTTTTGTACTGGTGCTACGCATTCCTTTATAACTTGATGCTTGGTAGATAAGCTTAACCTAGAACCCACATATTTAGTTACTTCCTTAAGAGTTGCAAATCCAATAGGAGGGTATGCGACATTTGGGATGAAGTGTGACCACTTAGAGTTTGACTTGCTAGGTTACACCTTTGTTTTTAATTTGCATATATTTGACTTTGTAGGGTTTGAAATAATATTGGGCATGGATTGGTTAATTAAATACGATGCTAGGATATTTTGCCACGATAGGAAAATTTCACTTAGAAACCCTGATTGTAGTGATCGGATTGTATATACCGTAAAAACCCTAGTTGTGAGGTGAATGCTTTGTTGGATGTTGTCGATTAGGATGATGAGTTGAATTATGATTTCATGGTTAGAGAAATCGCAGATGTCTTCGAGCCAGTAGTAGGATTGCCACTGAAATTAACCATTGAGTTTCGGATAGATTTGGTGCCTATAGTAGAACCGGTGAGTAGACCACCAAGCAGGATGACGCAGCCATAAATGAGGGAGTTGAAGGCTCATTTGGTGGATTTGGATGGCAGTAGTTTTACCAGACCAAGTAGTTCACCTTGGGGAGTAGTCGCAATATTTGCTAAGAAGCCGGACGGATCGTTAAGGCTATGTATCAGTTGTGATGACCCAGATTTTCGCGTTCGAAAATCGACATGCATACTTCACTCGTATTCGAATGCCGCAATTTCAAACGTTCGAATCCGATTCGTCGGAGCTTATAACACATTAAGTATAACAACACAGCGGAAGAAAATGAATAATATCATTGATATACAATAGTTGATACAATAATAATACAAATGATATCGATGTCTATCAGAGATACAAGACACAGCAGCGGAACACAACATCTCCAAAGCAAATCTCCAAAGCTCTCATGCCATAAGCTCGAATCCCCATCAATGCTGAACTTGTAGCAAAAGCGATCCGGAAAATCCAAAGACTCCAACTATTTCCAAAAGCTACCAAACAGAAGGATGATGGCTATTGAATCTACACCTACTATTTGATTATCTGAAAAACCCAACTCTAGACTGCCCGTGTGGAAAATTATGGGCGTCTAGAGTTTAGGAAGGGAACAATAAACTCTAGGTCGGTCATGAGACTGGTATGAGCAAACAGAAAACAGTTTATCTTTAAAACAAATAATAAAAAGAATTTAAAACATTGAAATCCGCAATGCTTTTTGGAAAATGAAACTACCATAAGGCCTTCCGCCGCACACACCATGCAAACGCAGAATTGGAGGAGATCTCTCCTTATGATAGTCAAACATGCTTACTACGCAAAATCCTTTTGATATTATTATTAGTGCATAGTGCATAAAAACCTTTCGAAAGTAGAATATCAATCTTAGCCAGCGTAGACATTTCGAACTATGCTTACTATAGCAACCATCTAAACAGTGGTGACCACCATAAGTAAATGGCAGGTTATACCACTAAAACTGTACAAGGCGCGTATTGGTGATTGGATTTCCAAAAAATGGTCAGGCTAAGGAACTTCCTATTGCCACATGGGAACGCCTCTGGAGGGACGCCCCGAGAACCTACCCGGCTCTCTGCCAACACAAGGCCGGTTTACCCCCTTCCCGGGAGTAACACCTAAAGATATGCCATCCCCGGTCATTTGCGACCTTTATCCGAGAGCTCTCAACACCAACAACCACAAAGTAATATATTTGCAGTAACCACATAGGTTAAATATCTAGGCTCCATACCATGATACGACCCTTTTCCAGGAGGAATGGACATGCCCTAGGGGCGCGACCCCTGAAACCTTGCCGCATCTTTCCTATTTCGACCATTTCCGGGGTGTGAGGTCCGATGAGGTCTCGTCCACAAAGCTATACTCTGCACAAAAGCCATGCTTCGATCAACAAATGATCAGCAACACTTCGTATGCCACATTACCAAATTGGGAATGTATCATTAGTAACCGTCAACTACATAACCTCTGAGCTCGTACGTCTCAGAGAAGGGTGTTATGGTAAGAGAATAAATCTCCGCCACCAAAAGAAAAATTTATTTGATAGAAACCAGCCTTTACATCTCAAAGTGTAATGTCAGACATACTTCCAAACAAGTTTGTTCTGGGTTCGAACAGAACCGAAGGCACTTCCAAAGAAGCCCTTGCAAATACGGATAATCCCTATTCACGTCCGGACTTCCCATCACAAAGGGTGATCAATTCTCAATACCGAGGATCAGTCGGTGCAAAGACATTCGACGAGTTATTCTTTCGCTTTCGAAAATATCCGGTCTTCACCACCGGTCTTCAAATGTGATCCATATCACCGTATCATTATTCGAAATGGATTATATGAAACAAGGCCCTTTCCCGGCTAAACCGAATAATGAGCGCAATATTTAAAAACATATGGATATTGGGATCTCAGTTAAGTCACAACTTATTACCCACATCTTTCTTTCAAATGGTTTAAAAAAATTACCATTTTCAAATTTTAAAAAAAAATTCACTTCACAAAGTTCACCCATCTTTCACAAAGATTTTTTCATGGCTTTTCAAAATAATTCCATTTCAAATTGGATTAGCCCATCCGATATTTAAATCAAAGATTCAATTCAAAGCTTTAAAAACTATTTTAATTCCACTTCAACTTGAAATCTTTCAACACAAATTGGAAATCCTTTCTTTATATTATTTGAAAACATATGTTTTCATTTCGGAAAAATCCTATTATATTTGCACAAGTTAAAGCCCTTCAAATCTAAATTTTGGGTTAAATTCAAATTCCTAAAACAATACCTTTAAAACGGTTTTCAAACCCATATAAACACATTTATAAGTTGTATAACCTTTTTAAACCTAATTTCCAAACATAGAATCCAATTTCAAATCTTGAATTCAAATTTAAATCAAATTATTTTAAATTTCAAAACTTAATCAAGTTATTCACAATAACTTTTAAACTCCTTTTCAAAACTTTTCATATTTAATCCAATTCTATTTCCAAAACCATTTGAATTCAGAATTCAATTTTAATCTTTTAAAAAATCTGTGACTTAACCAATTTTCACGTGCGATCCATATTTGTGTGTGTATAGTGTAGTCCAGGGGTTTCACACACTAGTGCAACATCATCAATCATCACAGATTCAGCACATCAACATCGATAAGCGATATAATCTATGACGTTTATCTTCCATTCACAGATACACAGATAAATAATATACATTTATCACAGATAAAATAAATTACATTCATCGCAGCTTGAATCAAAACAATGCATATCACAAAGCATTACACATAAGAGATATTAACAATTCATCATTCAATTGAATCCAAACACCAATAAGTCAGATTAATTAATCATCTAACTAATTCAAATCAGATAATTACTTATGAATAAATTTATAATTCTGGCTAATTAATCATTAATTTATTACAAATCATTTAATTAATTATACTTTAATCATTTATTAATTAACCTCAATTAATAAACTAATTAATCCTTTATCTATTAATTAATCAACCTTAGTTAAAAAACTAATTAACCTTTATTCATTAAATAATTAATCTTTAATTATTCAATTATCCTTTAAAATTAATTACCCTTAATTAATTGATTAACCCTTAGTAATTTACCATTTAATTAATTACCCTTAATTAATTACAATAGGTGATTATCCCTAATCACTATCATTAAACGAATCTTTAATTAATTAATTATCCTCAGATTAATTAATAACTCACACAAATTAATTATCCTTAATTAATTAAAATAAGTAATTATCTCTAATTACTTAATTAACTCTATCCATTAAATAATTACTTTTAACTAAGTAATTATCTTTAAGTAATTAAAAACCCTTAATTAATTATCTTTAATATATTAATTTACCTTTGATCATTTAATTATCCTTAATTAATTAATTTCATCGATTAATTATTCCTTAATTTATTTAGTTAACCCCTTTGTTATTAAGTAATCAATCAATCTTTAATTGCTCAAGATTTAAAGCTAAATCATTACTTACTTATCCATTTAATCACTTCAATTAATTACATTTGAAAACTTTCAGAGATTTAATAATTAATTTAGTATAAAATTTATTTCAAAACCACATCAATTATTTTCGAATTATATTTGAATTTTAAATTCAAGTTTGAAACTTGTTTTAGAAAACTTATTAAAAATTTACTTTTAAAACTTGTATTGCTTTTGCTTTAAAACTTGGCTTCTTTTGCTTTTGAAAAATTTATTAACTTGCACAGGAAAAACGCGAGCCCACCTACATAATTCTCGAGCTTAACTCCGAGACAACACCCAAGCTCTTCATTTTTTTCTCAAACTTGTTTTTGATTTAAATCTTTAAACTCCTGTTTCAAACAAACTCGCGCACCATTTTTCTTCAAGCCACTCACTTGAACAACTCGAGCACGAACTCAAGAATGCGTCTTCTTCCCTAATGCTATATCCACCCAGATACATTCATGACCGTGTGCACCTGTACAGTCCTATGGCTACACTTCGACCTCTGAGATCAATGACGACAAGTCACTGACATCCCACCACTTCAACTCCGACCACCCAAAGACCCCTATCAACTCAGAATTGAAATCGAGGTACTCATCCCACCCTGTAACACATATAGTTCATCGAAAACGACCCTGCCATGCCAACCCCGACCATGTAACGCCACGTCAGCATAACCAAGGCAACTCCACATGTCTACTCTTCGATTCCCCCAGTATCGACCTCGATCGATTCGCCGTTGGCAATGGAATTTTCCACTGAAACCTATCGAATGAAACTGTTTCTAAAACCCTACCAAGCCATCGTGCCATCGCTCTGATGATCGAGAAGTCTTTCGATCATTTCTCCTATAACCCCCAACACCTAAACTTCCTCTGACATCAAGCGCAAAAATCAATTGCTCATCGATCGTCCGGAATGGACGATTTTTACAATTCCGTTCAACTAACTCATGCTCGACAATTACACTCTTAAAAATCATGGAATGAATTTCTAATTTCATATTTTTGCAACCCAAATCAGATCGTATAATCAAAAAAAAAAATATGATCATCAAATTTTTGATTCATTTTGAATTTTTTTACTGCCATTTATCATTTTATAAGCTAATACTCGATGAATATATTTGAAATCATTTTTCTTATTTGTATTACATCATTATGATAAATTTTCATTTAAAGTTTATCGCCTAAACATGTTTATAACATGAGATATGATTTTTACTATGAAGAACCTCTGCCTGTTGGACAACAGAGAAGTATATATGCATATACACAGTCATGCATACTACAATTCACACTTATAAACACATGCAGATACATTTTCATCACATTCATTTCAATAACAACGGATAAAAACATCAAGACATATCAAAGATTCAGCTTAAATGGGTCAAGTTTGCTCACCTGTGTTTTGATAGAGCAGAGAGGAACAGAGTTATCTTCCTTTGTATTTGATCTGGATTTAATTATTTTTTGTTGTTTCTATTGATCCGAATGCTTGATTTATTCCTTATCTTTGCATTTGTTTTAAATCTGCATTTTGATCAGAGCTTGCTACCTGTTGTTGAGAATCCAAGCTTCAGACTTTGATATGTTCTTTGAATTGCACTTTGATTTGTTTCGACTTTTGAAAACTTTGAATGTGTTGTTATTTGATTTTCCTGGTTTGCTCTGATTTCAGTTTGAAAACTGGAATTGAAGACTATCTGATCTATAGTTTGATTTAGGTTTGAAATGTTTTGATTGCTGCTTGTATTTGTGGTTTGATCTCATTTCTTTTCAGGCTTTGACGAGTTTTAAAACTAAGAAACTTTTTTTTAAATGAGTAGCCTGGCTTAACATTTTGATTTTTACTTACATTATTATTTCAACAGAAAACATCTTTTCCGCTTTTTAATTATATGTCATAGGTAACCTACAAATGTTTTCATGCACCTTTAAAATATTTACACGTGTTTCTTTTCATGCTTATTTGATTACAAATGTTCAAATATATGTTTTTATGTTAAAATCCTCGTACAAATCATATTTATACATTATGTTTTAAACCTTTTATATAATTATAAATTATGTAACACATTTTCTATTTATTTTAAATTTATACAAAACTAAATTTTATTTCAAGTATAAAGAAAATGGTTTAAAGATCAGCTAACTAAATTACATGTACATATATAATTTCAATTTAGTTTTTCAAACCATTTTTTTTTCAAATCTGATTTAAATTGGAACTACTATACTTTTAGATGTATATATATACATACATATTACATTTAGTTATGTATAAATTTAAAATTAAACCTAAGTTATTATACTTAAATTTATATAAATAATATTGGTGTTGACAATGTTCAAATTTAACTTTTAGAAAATTATTATATTAATTTCAAAATATAAATTCCAAATAATTATATTATAATTGGAAAACAAATTTTATAAATTTTAAACATAGTATTTTAAAATCCAATTTATTTATAATATATTTACATTTTAATTTCCAAATCAAATTTCTATTAATTCAAACTATAATTTTTTTAAATTCAATTTGTTTTCAAGATATTTATTCTGGAATTCCCAATTCAAAACTCTATTAAATACAAATTTTTATTTTGGAAAATTCAAATTTCAATTTCAATTACAACTTATCTACATAAATAAACAGGCACATATCTTATTCAATTTGAAAGCTTCCAAATTAATTTACGGTTTAATTCTAAAAATTAAATTAATTACCAATTTAAATTGATTTAAAAACAAGATTTAAATATTGGATTTGAATTCCTAGATTCAATTTAAAATAAATTTATAAATATAAACAAATAACAAAACATATACTTATTAATTTGGAAAAAATTTGAATTAATTCATCATTAAATTCACAATTTAACATTAATTTCCAAATTAAATTTAACTAAAAATCGGGATCGTTACAAATTCCCCCTTAAGAAAATTTCGTCCCCGAAATTTGCTAGGGAGACAACAAAGAACAGACGAACACATCTGAGATAGAAAATTTATTTACTAGGTCAAAATGAATGTCTATTCTGCATTTGGCTTACCAAATCAGAATAGAACTAATAGATACGAGAACGAATTTATTCAACACTTCACAAGATACTCGGGTCATCAGATCTACAAATATGTATGTGCATCGGTTAGTTCAAAGGAATAACTAACCACTCGTAGAATATATCTGGATCCAACAGAACAAACAATGGATACTCAATTCAGATCGGAATATCCCAAAGTGTACACCAACCTGTCCTTCTTTGGACTTTGATCCTCACAAGAAATTACAATATAATTCAAATTTAGTTCTAATCGAAATTGTTTTATCGATACAAATTAATCTACCTTCATATTTTAACCAGTTTATTTCAAATAATATCTCAAATTCATTGATGTTAAAAACGGGAAGATTGATAAGAAACCGATGAAGATACGAAGTAAGGATTTCTACAATGATTCCTAGGGCCACCATCACACCGAAACTTCTTTCTGGAGCAGCCACAAAGCAATCAAAGAATTTAAAATCGGATGAAGATCAAAGAAATTGATAGAGAAAGTTGTTTCCATTGTCATTTCAGGCTATTGACCATTTGTAGTGGTACTTCCCTTTCCCCTACCTCGTCCTTTTCTTGCACTCATACTCACTATCAGTGGATAGTAAGAGAATTTACCGAGGCACATGAATGGATATCTTAGCGATATACTCATTCTAGGGTATACTTTACCCTATCTCTAATGAGTTACCTAATGTGTTATACTTCTGAGCTAAAGTTTCAACCTTCAGCTCTGATACCAAATGTGACGACCCAGATTTTGGCATTCGAAAATCGACATCCATACTTCACTCGTATTTGAATGCCGTAGATTCAAACAATTCGAATCTGATTCGCCAGACCATATAACACATCAAGTACAACAACACAACGGAAGAAAATGAATAATATCATTAATATACAACAATTGATACAATAATAATACAAATGATATCGATGTTTACCAGAGATACGAGACACAGCAGCGGAACACAGCCTCTCCAAAGCCAATCTCCAAAGCTCTCAAGCTATAAGCTCGAATCCCCATCAATGCTGGACTTGTAGCAAAAGCGATCTCGAAAATCCAAAGACTCCAACGATTTCCAAAAGCTACCAAACAGAAGCCTGATGGCTATCGAATCTACACCTACTATTTGATTATCTAAAAAACCCAACTCTAGACTGCTCATGTGGAAAATTGTGGGCACCCAGAGTTTAGAAAGGGAACAATAAACTCCGGGTCAGCCATGGGACTTGTATGAGCAAACAAAAATAGTTTTACTTTAAAAAAAACAGCAAAAAGAATTTAAAACATTGAAATCCACAATGCTTTTTGAAAAATGAAACTACCATAAGGCCTTCGGCCGCACACACCATGCAAACGCAGAATTGGAGGAGATTTCTCCTTATGATAGTCAAACATGCTTACTACGCAAAATCCTTTTGATATTATTATTAGTGCATTGTATAGAAATTTTTTCGAAAGTATAATATTAATCTTAGCCATCATAGACATTTCGAACTATGCCTACTATAGCTACCATCTAAATAGTGGTGACCACCATAAGTAAATGGTAGGTTATACAACTAAAACCGTACAAGGCGCGTATTGGTGATTGGATTTCCAACAAATGGTCAGGATAAGGAACTTCCTATTGCCACATGGCAACTCCTCTTAAGGGATGCCCCGAGAACCTACCCGGCTCTCTGCCAACACAAGGCCGGTTTACCCCCTTCTCGGGAGTAACACCTAAAGATATGTCATCCCCGGTCATTTGCGACCTTTATCCAAGAGCTCTTAACACCAACAACTACAAAGCAATGTATTTGCAGTAACCACATAGGTTAAATATCTAGGCTCCATACCATGATACCACCCTTTTCCAGAAGGAATGGACATACCCTAGGGGCGTGACCCCTGAAACCTTGCCGCACCTTCCCTGTTTCTACCATTTCTGGGGTGTGAGGTCCGATGAGGTCTCATCCATAAAGCTACGCTTTTCACAAAAGCCATGCTTCGATCAACAAATGATCAACATCACTTCGTATGCCACATTACCAAATTGGGAATGTATCACTAGTAACCGTCAACTACATAAACTCTGAGCTCGTACGTCTCAGAGAAGGGTGTTAAGCTAAGAGATTAAATATCCGCCACCAAACAGAAATGTATTTGACAGAAACCATCTTTACATCTCAAAGTGTAATGTCAGACATTACATCTATACAAGCTGTTCCGAGTAGGAAAAGAACCGAAGGCGCTTCCAAAGAAGCTCTTGCAAATACGGATAATCCCTAATCACCTCCGACTTTCCATCACAAAGGGTGATCAAATCTCTATACCGCGGATCAGTCGATGCAGAGACATTTAACTAGTTATCCTTTTGCTTTTGAAAATATCCGGTCTTTACCACCGGTCTTCAAATGCGATCCATATCGTCATATCATTGTTCGGAATGGGTTATATGACACAAAGTCCCCTACCGGCTAAATCGAATAATAAGCATAATATTTAAAAACATATGGATATTGGGATCTCAGTTAAGTCACAACTTATTACCCAAAACCTTTCTTTCAAATGGTTTAAACAAATTACCATTTTCATATTTTTTAAAAAAATTCACTTCACAAAGTTCACCTATCTTTCACAAAGATTTATTCACTTCTTTTCAAAACAATTCCATTTCAAATTGGATTAACCCATCCAATCTTTAAATCAAAGATTCAATTCATAGCTTTCAAAACTATTTCAATTCCATTTCAACTTGAAATCTTTCAACACGAATTGGAAATCCTTTCTTTATATGAAAGCTATTATTATTTGAAAACAAATGTTTTCATTTCGGAAAAATCCGATTATATTTGCATAGTTAAAGCCCTTCAATTCTAAATTTTGGGTTAAATTCAAATTCCCAAAACAATACCTTTAAAATGGTTTTAAAACCCATATAAACACATTTATAACTTGTATAACCTTTTTAAACCATAATTTCCAAACATAGAATTCCATTTCAAATCTTGAATTCAAATTTAAATCAAATTATTTTAAATTTCAAAAATTAATCAAGTTATTCACAATAACTTTTAAAACTCCTTTTCAAAACTTTTCGTATTTAACCCAATTCTATTTCCAAAACCATTTGGATTCAGATTTCAACTTTAACCATTTCAAAAATCTATGACTTAATAAATTTCCACATGCAATCCATATTTGTGTGTGTATAGTGTAGTCCAGAGGTTTCACACACTAGTGCAACATCATCAATCATCACAGATTCAACAAATCAATATCGACAAGCGATATAATCTATAACGCTTATCTTCCATTCATAGATACACAGATAAATAATATACATTTATCACAAATAAAATAAATTACATTCATCATAGCTTGAATCAAAACAATGCATATCACAAAGCATTACACATCAGAGATATCAACAATTCATCATTCAATTGAATCCAAATACCAATAAGTCAGATTGATTAATCATCTGATTAATTTAAATTAGATAATGACTTATGAATAAATTTATAATTCTGGTTAATTGATCATTAATCGATTACAAATCATTTAATTAATTACACTTTAATCATTTATTAATTAACCTCAATTAAAAAACTAATTAATCCTTTAACTATTAATTAATCAACCTTAGTTAACAAATTAATTAACCTTTATTCATTAAATAATTAATCCTTAATTATTCAATTATCCTTTCAAATTAATTACCCTTAAAATTAATTAATAAATAAATAAACCCTTAGTTAATTACCATTTAATTAATTATCCTTTATTAATTACAATAAATGATTATCCCTAATCACTATCATTAAATAAATCTTTAATTAATTGATTATCCTCAGATTAATCAATAACTCACACAAATTAATTATCCTTAATTAACTAAAATAAGTAATTATCTCTAATTACTTAATTAACTCTAACCATTAATTAATTATTTTAACTAAGTAATTATCTTTAAGTAATTAAAAACACTTAATTAATTATCTTTCATAAATTAATTTACCTTTGATCATTTAATTATCCTTAATTAATTAATTTCATCAATTAATTATTCCTTAATTTATTTAGTTAACCCTTTTATTATTAAGTAATCAATCAATCTTTAATTACTCAAGGTTTAAAGCTAAATCATTACTTAATTATCCATTTAATTACTTCAATTAATTACATTTGAAAACTTTCAGAGATTTAATAATTAACTTAATATAAAATTTATTTTAAAACCACATCAATTATTTTCAAATTATATTTGAATTTTAAATTCAAGTTTGAAACTTGTTTTAGAAAACTTATTAAAAATTTACTTTTAAAACTTGTATTGCTTTTGCTTTAAAACTTGGCTTCTTCTGCTTCTGAAAAATTTATTAACTTGCATAGGAAAATCCCGAGCCCACCTACATAATTCTCGAGCTTAACTCCGAGACTACACCCGAGCTCTTCTTTTGTTTTTTTTCCTCAAACTTGTTTTTGATTTAAATCTTTAAAATCCTGTTTCAAACAAACCCGCGCACCATTTTTCTTCGAGCCACTCGCTTGAACAACTCGAGCACGAACTCAAGAATGCGTCTTCTTCGCCAATGCCATAACCACCCAGATACATGTAGGATCGATATCACCCTAGAGGGGGGGTGAATAGGGTGATAGTGTAAATTATAAAAATTAATCGCGGAAGCTTATTAATTAATTTCAATTCAGATCACAGAATAGCAGCATAGATATCGCAGAATATAAATAACAGAATAAAACAGAACAACACAGAATTTACCCAGCTTCGGCAAAAACCTGCCTACGTGCTGCCCCCAAGGTTTCTACTAGAAATTAGATAGTCCCTCGCTTACACACGTAAACTCGCTATACCCGCTATTACTAATCTAACTCTACGCTCAAAACCCTGACCACAACTCAACCACCGAGTTGCGAATTCCCAAACTACACACCATAGTTTGTCCCCTAGTCACACGACTAGAAAAATTAAAAAAAAACGGTTTAAAAGAAAAATATAATTTAAAAAACAATTTAAAACACAATAACCCTTATTTAAATTTAAACTCTCAAAATAAAAAATAAGCCCAAATTAATACAGGTCGGCCCCTTATTCATTTCTTCAACCCGTTCCTTTTGTTTTGTGAAAGTATGGCCGATCCTCTTTGTTCCTCTTTGCGAATTAGGGCTTCTGGTAATTTGCTATTGCTCCTTGCAATTTTAAACTAGGGTTGAGCAAAATTGAAGCGCCGCTCGATTTCGTTCGATAGTAGGCTTCGATGCTTTTGATTTGCTTACGGCTTCTTCAATTTTGGATCGAATTCGTTCTGCTTTTTCGGTATGTATTTTCCTCCTTTTGCTTTGCTGGTTGATTCTTGAACTCGATACTTTATGCCGATGATGATATTGGGTATTTATAGGATTCGAAATCCTAGAATTGCGTTCGTATATGTTGATTTGAATTTGTCAAATTCTTCATCTCGGCCACTTTATTATTCTTGAACGATTGAGATTGATTCTGACTTGTTCAATATGAATATGCTTTCGTGATTTATTTCGTGATGACCACGGTGTTGATTATTGACTTGGTAAAAAACACGGCTTTGATACTTTGTAAACTTTCCATTCTTGTTTTGCATATTTTAACAACTTGCCGCAGTGTTGGTTCGACTCTGGTCATTTTGTGTTTCTGTATATTGCTGCAGTCTTCATTTCCTTGTATTGTCTAGTACAGTTGATTTGGATTCATATGATGTTGAGCATTGGATTTTTGAAACTTTGAGTTGTAGTCTTCTGTCTTCACGTAGCTTGGTGCATTCCTGTAGCACATCTATGTCGTAGCCTGGACTGGTGCATACTGTGGTTTGTATATGTGTAGTTATTATTGCCAGTTGCCTCTAGTTTTGTTGATCTTGCCTTGTATCACAACCTACTGCATATTCCTCCTGTAGCATGCTTGTTGTTGCATGCTTGTTTGTATTTACTTGGTGCATTGCTGTCATGTTGGTTCAAATTGCAGTTGGTCTTTGTTGCATGCTTTGTACTTCATTTGAGGTTGTCTCCACCTTCTGGTATGCTGCAGCTTGGTCTTTGTTTTGATTCATTTCGTGATGATGTTGATTTCATGTTGCTATTGCATTATGTTGGTCTGACTCGAATTTGATATTTGAGCTTCAGTAGTTTCTGGTTGGTCACTTGATTCACCTGTGCACATTGTTGCTTGGTTCTCTGACCTTGTTGCTTCATTGCTTACTGTCATTTGTTTCTTCGCTTGTGCATATTGTACTCGATACTGTTGCATTGTTTTCTGGTCATTTGCACTTGCAGTTGGTTCATTTGCTTTGGCTTCTCTGTACATTATACTTGGCTTTGTTTCTGCACCATGTTGTAGCAGTATTGTCTCGAGCTCGACAGTGTTGTTTTCTTGCTTTGATGCATTCACATGCTGTGGTCTTGCTGCAGTTTGGTCTCATATTCAATCTTTGATCATGTTGGCTATTTGGTCGAGTTCATTTGAGTTAGTGGAGTTGTTTCATTGTATATATCACATGTTTTGTTTCATGTTGGCTTGAGTCTGCAGAAGTTGTGATAACTGCTTCATGCTGCTGGACTTGTTTTTGTACATTATTTGAATTTGCATTGATGCATTGTCTTTGCATTCCATGTTGCATGCATGAGTCTGGTTCTCGGCCTATTGCATTTGATCACTGAACTTGACTGTTTAGTTTCATGTGTACTTTTGATTTGCGCTTGAGTTGAATCCAGTTACAAAAACTCGGGTTTGACCTTGTGCTCGTGTCCTGGTGTATTGCATGTGAGTTGAACCCGGTTTTTTATTTGGGTTTGACCTGTGCTCACCTGTCCCTGTAAATCAATCAAGTGTATATACCGGCGTGCACGTCCTTGTGGCATATACAGTAATACACTGTGTATGTCACAAGTTGTTCGTGTATGATGAATTCAAATTTAAATTATGACGAACAACCCAAATAACTGAGGCAAATCATATATTCAAAAATTATCTTTTATTTTTGAATTGCAAAAATATTTCTTTTTCAATTTTACTGCGTTAGTTTATATTTTTGCAGATTGCTCAGATGCTGGATTCAAACTGGAATGCAGATGAAGATAAAAATACGAGTTGAGTGAATGAGTGATATGTAGTGAGGTGAATCTGTAAATATGAAATGTGATCTAATTGTAATCAAAGTTGTATAGTTATAGTGAGATCTTGAAATTGTACTATTCAAAGATGTAATAAATATTTGTTTGAATAAAATATTCGTTTGAATTCAAATTCCGTGTTATTTATTTTATTCAGCAAATATTTATTTAATCTGTGAAAAATAAAATAGTATATTATCAAATACATTTAATTGAATGTATATATGTTTATTATCATCAAACAAAAATCATATAAGCGCATATTCAACAATCTCCCCCTTTTGATGATAACAAACATATATTTAAGATTTTGAATATGTTAAATGTATTTGGTCGTTGATATATTCTAATTGCTCCCCCTATTTAAATGCTTCCTCTCTACATGATGCTCCCCCTACATATATGCATACAAATAAAAATATGTAAATGAGCCTATATGCAAATGGAAAATTATTTGACCTTTGCTTGATTCTATTTGACAAAATCTTAACTTTTCTCTCCCCCTTTTGTTATCAGCAAAAGAATAATAGTGTTAGAGAAAATAGAGATAAAGTAATCGATATCAATCCAACATTAAAACTCAATTGAATATAAATATTAAATTTCAATAAAAAGTCAAACAAAAATCATAAATATTTTGTTAGGCGCATATTCCACTTTTAGAATGATGGAAATGATGTCATCATATAAAACCATACAGTTGTGTCTATTTGTGGTATATTTATATCAGGAATTTGAATATCTACTAACCATGCATAACCGTTAGGACTTTTAAATGAGATTAGTAGTATTCCAATTTTATTTTTAAAAAAAATGAATTCAAGTATCTTCTAACCACGCATAACCGTGAGGACTTTTAAATAGGATTAGAATCAACTTGTTTATTTTACAAATCAACTTTTGATATGCGTTCCATACATGCATAACCGTGAGGACTTTTAAATGAGCATGGAAGCACATAAAAATTTCCAAGTAATTCACCCATGCATAACCATGAGGACTTTTAAATGAGAGTGAATACTTTGGTATTTATTTATTTTTTATTTTTTTTATTTTTTTATTTTTTATTTTTTATTTTTTTTTTATTTTTTTTTTAAAAATGTGAAAATGAAAAACGAACGATTCCTGTTTAAAGTACCATATATCGACAAACTATATAGAATTTTGATGAGTGATGGTTGATAGAAATATGATAGGTATAGAGATGGTCATGGAATTTTTACCAACAAAAAGTTTTATAACTCTTGTTTACATTTCTAAAGAAATTTTCTAATTATACTTTCTCGAGTTATAATATATAATCAATATCAACACTCATCACTTTTTCAATCACTATTTTTCTTTTCGATAATCATTTGGGAGTCAGATTAGTCATAATAGTCATTTAAAATCAAATTCAAAAATAATTATGAAATTAATTTTACAAAAATGAATAATCTGAAAATATGGTCAAAAATGATTTTCTCCAGGGGGTTTTTAAAAGAAAATTTTCTGCTATTTGAAAATTATTTGAAATGAAAAATATGCAGATATTTTCTTTGAAAAACGATGCAGTTACTAAATGTCTCAAAAAATCACGTTTCACTAGTAATTTTTCTATCAACTAGATTACCAGTGTAATCTGCATCTGAATTTCTCTTTCACTCAAAAATTATCATCAATTGAATTTTATAGACCAAAACATGAAGTGTGCATCAAAAATTTCAAACTCAATTTTTTCAGCAATTTAAATGACATTCTTTTGACTTTGAAATGAAGCCGTGTAAATAATCGAAAACCGTGAATATAGAGTCAGTCATATTATAACCAATTGTAATATCCAACAAAATACTATTTTTAATCAAAAATGATATATATGAAGTAATTCAAAGAATTTAGAGATTTTTATAGTGTTTTTGGCATAAGAATATAATTGGCTTAACTATTTTGAATAAATCAGAATCAAAAATCATCATCTTTTCATCAATCTCAATATTGGCTGAATTAATTCAAAATACGGTGCAGATTATCACATTTAATATATCGTTTAAAAACATATCATACCTGTTTTACCTTTACGATATTTTTCGTTGTTGTCCGTTGTGATTCTGTCACCTTTATACTAGGCTAAGGAACTTAGCTTTGTCGCCCGTTGTGTTTGTGGAACAGCCAAAATCCAGAGAACACTATTGTTGTTCCTTAGCCTGCCACCACACTTACACGGAAAAGGATTTATGTGACCTATTTGTTTTTATAGGTCCATGGTTGTTAGTGGCAGAAAATTTTGAATAACAATTTTGTAAAGACCCAAAACTATTTATAATTGTTCCCTTCGGCACCCAAATTTGTTTAACTTTGAGAGATTTTATATTTGTGCCTTTTGGAACCCAAATCGGTATAGTTTTCACATGTTTGGGTCTATACCAACAATTATTGTGATTGTGTCCATATTTTCTACAAATTGTGCACATGGATTTAGCTTGACTAATATTGCTTTCAACAATTTTCGAACTATTATATCCAAGCCCTTGTCCAACCGAATTAACATTTTGCTTTCCTAATAGCATATTCAACGATTTTTCACTTTTTGAAAATTTATCCAAAGTCGTTGACAATTGTTGGACTTGTGTTTTGAGAGATTCATTTTCGTTTAACAATTGTGTGCACCTTTTAATAGAATTCTCTCTCCTAGTATTTTCATTCTCTTTTAAAATCAGAATTTCATTTTCAAGTGATTTTATATTGATTTCTGATTTTTTAATTTCTTCTTCGAATGTTGGACACTTATCACACTTAGGGATTCTACGTTGATAGGTTTTAACTAATTGATCAAGTTGTTTATTACATTCTATCAAAGTATCTTTTTGAGATTCAAGTTTGGCGTATTTTTCCCTAAGTCGTTCAAAACAATCGTTTACTTCATGAAAATAGATAAGCAACTCAGAATGGGTAAGTTTTGATACCTCACTTGGCTCGTCATCGTCACTGTCAGTTGTATCACCTCGAAGACACAATTCTGCCTTTTCGCTTTCACTGCCAGTGCTTTGATCATTCTCGTCTATTTCATCCCAAGTGGCTGCAAAACTTTTCTTTTTCTGTTTCTTTCCATGGCTGCATTTAATTTGTGGACAATCGGGCTTGATATGGCCGGGTTTATTGCAATTATAACAAATAAACTTTTGTTCTTCCGAGTAGTCTAGTGCTTTGGCTATTCTGCTTTTTTCTTTTTGAATTCGAGCTGAATTTCCATGTTTTTGATTCCATTTTTTGAATTTCCTTATTAACAGCTCCAATTCTGCTGCTCCATCATCTTCATCGTTATCATCATCACTTTTGGTTGTTCCTTTGAGAGCTATTGATTTCTTTTGAGTATCACCTCCTTCACGCTCTTCTTTGAATTTCATTTCTAGCTCATACGTGGTGAGATTTCCGATGAGTTCTTCAACTTTAAGTTGTTTTAAATCTTTCGATTCTTGTATGGCAGTTACTTTTGCTTCAAAGCTTCGTGGAAGGACTCTGAGGATTTTCCGGACTATTTCTAATTCGGTGTATGTTTTTCCGAGAGCTTTTGATTTGTATACGATATTGGAGAGTCGTCCGTACATCTCTTTGACATTTTCTTCCTTCGCCATTTTGAAGTTCTCGTATTCGCTGCTTAGCATTGCAAGGCGAGATTCTTTGACTTGAGATGTTCCTTCGTGAGTCACTTCTAGTGTGTGCCATATTTCCTGTGCAGTTAGACAATGTGAGACACGATTAAATTCAAATTGATCCAATGAACAGATAATAGAATTCATAGCTCTAGCATTTGCATTTTGTAATCTATTTTCTAGATCTGTCCATTGATCTTTTGGTTTCTCTATTTCCTGATTATCTACAGTTATAGTTGGTATACTATAACCTGTCTCAACAATATTCCAAGCGTCAATGGTTTTCAGAAAAATTTGCATTCTATTTTTCCAGTAAGCATATTCACCATTGAACATTGGTGGTCTAACTATGGATTGACCTTCTGCAAAAGCATTATTAAAAGAAGCCATTTTAAAAATTCAAATTTTTAAAACAAAAACCGATTTTTTTTAAAACACGAATTTTTAAACGAAAATTGGTTTTTGTAAAATCAAAATTTTAAAACAAAAATGGCTTTTGTTCCTAGCTCTGATACCACTTGTAGGATTGATTTCACCCTAGAGGTGGGGGTGAATAGGGTGATAGTGTAAATTATAAAAATTAATCGCGGAAGCTTATTAATTAATTTCAATTCAGATCACAGAATAGCAGCATAGATATCGCAGAATATAAATAATAGAATAAAACAGAACAACACAGAATTTACCCAGCTTGGCAAAAACCTGCCTACGTGCTGCCCCCAAGGTTTCTACTAGAAATTAGATAGTCCCTCGCTTACACACGTAAACTCGCTATACCCGCTATTGACTAATCTAACTCTACGCTCAAAACCCTGACCACAACTCAACCACTGAGTTGCGAATTCCCAAACTACACACCGTAGTTTGTCCCCTAGTCACACGACTAGAAAATTAAAAAAAACGGTTTAAAAGAAAAATATAATTTAAAAAACAATTTAAAACACAATAACCCTTATTTAAATTTAAACTCTTAAAATAAAAAATAAGCCCAAATTAATACAGGCCGGCCCCTTATTCATTTCTTCAACCCGTTCCTTTTGTTTTGTGAAAGTATGGCCGATCCTCTTTGTTCCTCTTTGCGAATTAGGGCTTCTGGTAATTTGCTATTGCTCCTTGCAATTTTAAACTAGGGTTGAGAAAAATTGAAGCGCCGCTCGATTTCATTCGATAGTAGGCTTCGATGCTTTTGATTTGCTTACGGCTTCTTCAATTTTGGATCGAATTCGTTCTGCTTTTTCGGTATGTATTTTCCTCCTTTTGCTTTGCTGGTTGATTCTTGAACTCGATACTTTATGCCGATGATGATATTGGGTATTTATAGGATTCGAAATCCTAGAATTGCGTTCGTATATGTTGATTTGAATTTGTCAAATTCTTCATCTCGGCCACTTTATTATTCTTGAACGATTGAGATTGATTCTGACTTGTTCAATATGAATATGCTTTCGGTGATTTATTTCGTGATGACCACGGTGTTGATTATTGACTTGGTAAAAAACACGGCTTTGATACTTTGTAAACTTTCCATTCTTGTTTTGCATATTTTAACAACTTGCCGCAGTGTTGGTTCGACTCTGGTCATTTTGTGTTTCTGTATATTGCTGCAGTCTTCATTTCCTTGTATTGTCTAGTACAGTTGATTTGGATTCATATGATGTTGAGCATTGGATTTTTGAAACTTTGAGTTGTAGTCTTCTGTCTTCATGTAGCTTGGTACATTCCTGTAGCACATCTATGTCGTAGCCTGGACTGGTGCATACTGTGGTTTGTATATGTGTAGTTATTATTGCCAGTTGCCTCTAGTTTTGTTGATCTTGCCTTGTATCACAACCTACTGCATATTCCTCCTGTAGCATGCTTGTTGTTGCATGCTTGTTTGTATTTACTTGGTGCATTGCTGTCATGTTGGTTCAAATTGCACTTGGTCTTTGTTGCATGCTTTGTACTTCATTTGAGGTTGTCTCCACCTTCTGGTATGCTGCAGCTTGGTCTTTGTTTTGATTCATTTCGTGATGATGTTGATTTCATGTTGCTATTGCATTATGTTGGTATGACTCGAATTTGATATTTGAGCTTCAGTAGTTTCTGGTTGGTCACTTGATTCACCTGTGCACATTGTTGCTTGGTTCTCTGACCTTGTTGCTTCATTGCTTACTGTCATTTGTTTCTTCGCTTGTGCATATTGTACTCGATACTGTTGCATTGTTTTCTGGTCATTTGCACTTGAAGTTGGTTCATTTGCTTTGGCTTCTCTGTACATTATACTTGGCTTTGTTTCTGCACCATGTTGTAGCAGTATTGTCTCGAGCTCGACAGTGTTGTTTTCTTGCTTTGATGCATTCACATGCTGTGGTCTTGCTGCAGTTTGGTCTCATATTCAATCTTTGATCATGTTGGCTATTTGGTCGAGTTCATTTGAGTTAGTGGAGTTGTTTCATTGTATATATCACATGTTTTGTTTCATGTTGGCTTGAGTCTGCAGAAGTTGTGATAACTGCTTCATGCTGCTGGACTTGTTTTTGTACATTATTTGAATTTGCATTGATGCATTGTCTTTGCATTCCATGTTGCATGCATGAGTCTGGTTCTCGGCCTATTGCATTTGATCACTGAACTTGACTGTTTAGTTTCATGTGTACTTTTGATTTGCGCTTGAGTTGAATCCAGTTACAAAAACTCAGGTTTGACCTTGTGCTCGTGTCCTGGTGTATTGCATGTGAGTTGAACCCGGTTTTTTATTTGGGTTTGACCTGTGCTCACCTGTCCCTGTAAATCAATCAAGTGTATATACCGGCGTGCACGTCCTTGTGGCATATACAGTAATACACTGTGTATGTCACAAGTTGTTCGTGTATGATGAATTCAAATTTAAATTATGACGAACAACCCAAATAACTGAGGCAAATCATATATTCAAAAATTATCTTTTATTTTTGAATTGCAAAAATATTTCTTTTTCAATTTTACTGCGTTAGTTTATATTTTTGCAGATTGCTCAGATGCTGGATTCAAACTGGAATGCAGATGAAGATAAAAATACGAGTTGAGTGAATGAGTGATATGTATTGAGGTGAATCTGTAAATATGAAATGTGATCTAATTGTAATCAAAGTTGTATAGTTATAGTGAGAGCTTGAAATTGTACTATTCAAAGATGTAATAAATATTTGTTTGAATAAAATATTCGTTTGAATTCAAATTCCGTGTTATTTATTTTATTCAGCAAATATTTATTTAATCTGTGAAAAATAAAATAGTATATTATCAAATACATTTAATTGAATGTATATATGTTTATTATCATCAAACAAAAATCATATAAGCGCATATTCAACAATACGTTCATGACCGCATGCATGTGTACAGTCCTATGGCGACACTTCGACCTCCGAGATCACCGCCGATAAGTTACTGACATCCCACCACTTCAAATTTGACCACCCAAAGATCGCTATCGACTCAGAATTGAAATTGAGGTAGTCATCCCACCCTGGAACACAGATAGTTCATCGAAAACGATCCTGCCATGCCAACCTCGACCATCTGACGCCATGTCGGCACAACCAAGGCAACTTCACACGCCTACTCTTCGATTCTCCCAGTACCGACCTCGATCGATTCGCCGTTGGCAATGGAATTTGCCACTGAAACCTCGCGAATGAAACTGTTCCTAAAACCCTATTAAGCCATCATACCGTCGCTCTGATAATCGAGAAGTCTTTCGATAATTTTTCCTATAACCCCCAACACCTAAACTTCCTCTGACATCAAGCCCAAAAATCAATTGCTCATCGATCGTCTGGAATGGACGATTTTTACAATTCCGTTCAACTAACTCATGCTCGACATTTACACTGTTAAAAATCATGGAATGAATTTCTAAATTCATATTTTCGCAACCCAAATCAGATCGTACAATCCAAACACACAATTATGATCATCAAATTTTTGATTCATTTTGATTTTTATACTGCCATTTATCATTTTATAAGCAAATACCTAATGAATACATTTGAAATCATTTTTCTTATTTGTATTACATCATTATGATAAATTTTCATTTAAAGTTTATCACCTAAACATGTTTATCACTTGAGATATGATTTTTACTATGAAGAACCTCTACCTGTTGGACAACAGAGAAGTATATATGCGTATACACAGTCATGCATACCACAATTCACACTTATAAACACATGTAGATACATTTTCATCACATTCATTTCCATAACAACAAATAAAAACATCAAGACATATCATAGATTCAGCTTAAATGGGTCAAGTTTGCTCACCTGTGTTTTGACAGAGCAGAGAGGAACAAAATTATCTTCATTTGTATTTGATCTGGATTTGATTATTTGTTATAGTTTCTATTGATCTAAATGCTTGATTTATTCTTTTTTAAATCTGCATTTTGATCAGAACTTGCAACCTATTGTTGAGATTCCAGGCTTCAGTCTTTGATCTTTTCTTTGCATTGCACTTTGATTTTTTCCAGGTTTTGAAAACTTTGAATGTGTTGTTATTTGATTTTCCTAGCCTTGCTCTCATTTCAGTTGAAAACTAGAATTGAAGACTATCTGATACATAGTTTGATTTAGGTTTGAAATGGTTTGATTGCTGCTTGAATTTGTGGTTCGATCTCATTTTCTTTTCAGGCTTTGAGGAGTTTTAAAACTGAGAAACTTTTTAAAAAAAAATGAGTAGTCTGCTTTAACATTTTGATTTTTTATTTACATTATTATTTCAATAGAAAACATCTTTGCCACTTGTTAATTATATGTCATAGGAAACTTACAAATGTTTTAATGCATCTTTAAAATATTTACACTTGTTTATTTTCATGCTAATTTAATTACAAATGTTCAAATATATGTTTTTATGTTAAAATCCTTGTATAAATCATATTTATAGATTATGTAATACATTTTCTATTTATTTTAAATGTATACAAAACTAAATTTTATTTCAAGTATAAAGAAAATGTTTTAAAGATCAACTAACTTAATTACATATACATATATAATTTCAATTTAGTTTTTCAAACCATTTTTTTCAAATTTGATTTAAATTGGAACTACTATATTTTTAAATGTATATATACACATACAAATTACATTTAGTTATATATAAATTTATAATTAAACCTAAGTTATTATACTTAAATTTATTTAAATAATATTAGTGTTGACAATGTTCAAATTTAACTTTTAGAAAATTATATATTAATTTCAAAATATAAATTCCAAATAATTATATTATAATTAGAAAACAAATTTTATAAATTTTAAACATAGTATTTTAAAATCCAATTTATTTAGAATATATTTACATTCGAATTTCCAAATCAAATTTCTATTAATTCAAAATATAAAGTTTTTAAATTCAATTTGTTTTCAAGATATTTATTCTGGAATTCCCAATTCAAAACTCTATTAAATACACATTTTTATTTTGGAAAATCCAAATTCAAATTTGAAATTACAATTTATCTACATAAATAAACAGGCACATATCTTATTCAATTTGAAAACTTCCAAATTAATTTACAATTTAATTCTAAAAATTAAATTAATTACTAATTTAAATTTTATTTAAAAACAGGATTTAAATATTGGATTTGAATTCCTAAATTCAATGTAAAATAAATTTAAAAATATAAATAAATAACAAATCATATACTTATTAATTTAAAAGAAATTGAATTAATTCACCATTAAATTCACAATTTAACATTATTTTCCAAATTAAATTTAACTAAAAATAGGGATCGTTACATCGATTATCGTAAGTAGAATGAGAGAACGATAAAGAATTGATATATGTTGCCTAGGATTGATGATTTGTTCGATCAGCAGAGTGGAGCCAAGGTATTTTTTCAGTTAGAATTAACGATAGGTTTCCATCAGCTTAGAGTAGCAGAAGATAGTATACCTTTGATGGTGTTTAGAACAAGATATGGGTCACACGAGTGGTTAATTATGCCATTCGGACTAATTAATGCGCCATCATTCTTTGTAGACTTGATGAACTGAATTTTTAGAGACCACTTGGATAGATTCATGTTGTGTTCATAAATAATATTTTTATATACTCTAAGGATGAGAAAGAGCATGAAGTTCATCTTAGAGTGGTTCTTGAGACTTTGAGAGAATACTAGCTAAAGGCGAAGTTTTTGAATGGTCATTTCTAGGAGAAGGAGGTGAAGTTTCTTAGTCACGTGGTTGGGAAAATGGGGTTGTAAGTCGATCTAGATAAGATCAAAGCTGTTAATAATTGGAAAAGACCAGAAACGGTAATAGAGATAAGAAGTATCCTTGGATTGGATGGATATTATCGAAGGTTTATAAAAGATTTTTCGCGGATAGCAGCACTGATAACCAATAAGTGTGAGGAAGCATTCCATTGCTTGAGACACTTATTGACCCATGCACCTATATTAGTTGTTCCAGAGAAAAATAAAGACTTGGTAATTTATAAAGATGCGTGTGGTACTGGATTAGGAGATATACTAATGCAAAATGGAAAAGTGATTGCCTATGCTTCAAGACAATTTAGACCGCATGAGGTTTGATACCTATTACATGACTTGGAGTTAGCTGCAGTTATTTTTGAATTGAAGGTATGGAACCATTACCTTTTAGGAGAGAGATTCAAGCTTTATAAGGATCATAAGTCATTAAAGTACTTGTTCTCTCAGAAGTAGCTGAACATTAGACAACAGAGGTGGTTAGAGTTTATTGCTGCTTATGTTTTTGGGATTGAGTATACCCCAGGGAAAGGAAACAAGGTTGCAGATGCGCTTAGTAGGAAGCATCAAAATGTAGTATTGGCTATGATAGCAGAATGAAAAGACTTGGAAGCATTGTCGACTGGCAAAGTGCAGTGGAGATCCAAGACTGGGTCTAGTGAAGATTCTTCTATGGTATCTTGTTTAGAAGTCCGACCAGTGTTGATTGAGAAGATTGCTTCTAAACAGGAAGAGGATCCAGTGTTAGCTGAATGGATTAGGAAGTCAAGGTATGAAACGGAGAGCAATGACTTGAAGGATTTCAGTGTTGAACAGTGTAGGTGGGTGAGAAAGAAGGGTAGTGTTAACCATAAAATACTCAAAAGAACGAAGGTATGAAAGAAGGGTCACGGATGCATGAGGAGAGATCAAAAAGCAACCATATGTTCTGGTCAATTGTACCTTCCCACAAGGAGCTTTCAGCGAAGTCCAAGGCTATCTTTCAAAGTCCATAGGAAGAATGATACTTTAAAAATCCACCATTCGATTAGGTCAAGAGGACTATCAACAAAGGCAAAGGAGAAGAAGTTCAAACCAAACCTTTCAAAGGAGTCGAAAGGTTCCATCTCTTAATGTACAAGAATTTCTTACCTTTCAAAAAGAATGAAGAAGTCAAAGCAAGTGTCAGCTACTCCATAATGACCTTTTAGAAATCATAGCAAGTCTTTCAAACCAGTTGAAGTACATCCAGAATACCTTTCGACAAGGTCGAAAGGTTTTCATGAAGACAGCAATAATCAAAAGTCAGCAAAGAATGGTAGACATCCTTTCGAAAACATTAAAGGGAAGCACAACACTTGACAACAATCAAATGAGAAGCAACCTTCCGGCAAGATTAAAGGATTTAGAACAAACACGTGAAGAGAAACCTTCCAACAAAGTCGAAAGGTTTACAACAATTAGGAGGAGAGCTTCCTTCCGATATGGTTGAAGGGAACACAACAGTAGGAACAAGGCAATCCTTTCGACAACATCGAAAGATTCATGAAAGTTTCATTAAGGAAACATTCAGACAGAGTCGAAAGGTTCAGGAAGACATCAGAGAAGCAACCTTTCATCAAGGCCGAAAGGTTCGTGAAGGCATCAGAAAGATAAATCTTCCGACAACGTCGGAAGATTCATTGTGGCATATAAGGGGCAAACCTTTCGACTAAGATGAAAGGTTTGTAATTGCATATAAAAGGAAAACCTTCTGACCCAGTCGAGAGCATGGAGTCGAAAGGGGGCCGCCTGTGTCTATAAATAGGACCCAAGGGTTCATGTTTTTGGAGAGGATTTTTCTTCATTCTAGTCTTGTAACTTCTCAAATCAGAGTACTGTAACCCTAAATGTAGTGTGATTTGGGAAATATAATAAAAAGAAAGATTTTTCTCAGATGCATAGGGGAGTCCTTAACTCTGTTAATTACTTTGTTATTTGCTTTATTCATAGCCATATTGACTCACATTTTTAGGTTCAATCTCCCCACAATGTTCTTGTCGACAAAAATAATAATATTCCTATTTTAGATAATACTTACATCCCTTCAGAGGCCTCTTCCCTACAACTTAAATCCTTTGATCATAAGGGAAAGTTATTTGAATCAAAATTCATAAAATCCTTCTGAAATCATTGGAGCCGTGGATTAAACCTTACGACAAGGTTTACAATCTCTCATATTTCAACAACCTTAGTAACCTTATGGAACCAAATAATAAGTTTCCTAGCCCTCCGACAAGGTTGACATCCACTTCACATCTGAAAAACATGTCATACACAATCTAAGCCCAAGAAGGATACTCATTGCAACCTTCTAACAGTACTAAGATTAACCCTCTTTAGAGAATAAACTATGGAAATTTCATCCCAGCCAAGAAGATAACTTTAGCAGGAGATATTACAAAGGTTTAATTACGACAGTGGCCATTTTACACTAACCCAGCAAAGCCGAAAGGTTTCTTTAATCTTATGTCTAAACCTTTTGATCATGGTGGAAGGTCTGATTCAAAGGTTATCAACAAGTAGAGATACAAAGATAATTCCAAAGATTATCAACCCTTGGGTACAGATCGTCTCAACCCCACCATTCGGAGTAATTTTGGGGTATTGACAAGACATTTACTGATTTCCTTAAAGATTCTACTTTCCACCATCTTTCATTAAGTCCATCTACTTGGATTCTTTAGGGTGTTGACCACAAATTTGGTTAACAAGATCCATCCTTCTAAACATATTTTTAGGATGTTGATAAGAAATCTTATTAACATTTTGGCACTAGAAAGAGGGCTCGAACCTCTGCTCTCTTGTAACTTGCATCTCCAATCAATTGCATAAAGACCCTTGAGTAAAACAGAAATATGGTAAAAGCTAAAAGTAGTAACAATAATCTCAGCGAAGAGGCTACATCGCGGTCAACCCTTAAAGGTCACATGGACTCAAATCCTAACTTAGGCAATATAGATGTAAGGCAACGTTCAACTCTAACGGAATTAGAAAGAAATGTGATCAAGGTTGAGAATCAATGGCTACAAAGGATAGAAGTAAAGGAGTGTTCAGAGAGAGCTCCAACCTAGGAACCAATAAAGATTATGGAGAGAGAGGATGAAGTGCAACCTATAAATGAGATAGAAAATCGAAGGTTAAGCAGAGATAGCTGGTAAGTAAATCACTTGAATATTCAGATAGCTTTATTCACTAAGACAACAAGATTAGTCACAGAAATGAGACCAACCAAAATGATAATCTACACTGTATGATGGTAAATGCACTTGGAGGAAAAGAAATTTATGACATTGAAGAATATGTTATCCTGCGAAAAACTCCCTTTTTCGAAGAAATAATGGCGAAACATCTTCCTCCACACATTCAAATTCCTTCACTAAAATATGATGGAACAACAGATCCAAATAGCCATCTTGTTGTCTTTGAAAATTGGATGAACTCATACAATGCTCTAGAGGCAGTTCATTGTAAACTTTTTCCCATTGATTTCCAAGGAGCAGCTTTTAAATGGTATAGGAGTTACCGAATGGAAACCAACTATTATTGAGAACAATTTACTTGCGACTTCATGGCTCAATTCGCTATATTCAAAGACACAACTATGGACTTTAGTTTGCTAACAACCATCAGACAGAAACTATGGGAGTTTCTTGGTGAATATTGAATAGATTTACCACAGAATCACTAAGAGTAGAAAGTACCACTAATAGGGAGAAACTCATGGTAGTTCGGTCAGGTTTGATCGAACAAACTCCTTTTTGGAAGGACCTTTAAATAAATGGATGTAGAGACCTACAATATTTCTTCCTCCGAGTAGAGAAATTTATTCAATTAGATGAGATGCATCATGTTAAGAGAGAATCCCATCAAGAATTCAAAGAAGAGAAATCCAACCTCAAGCGCTTTGACAAGAGGCCAAGGGAAAGTGAAAACCCGAAAGGATGTCGAAGAAAGAGTTCTAAAATGAATTGTGTTGTCCTAAACAAACCCCTCTCCTATATATACAATAAATTGAAAAGGAATGAGAATTTTATTTCACCTCAAAAAATTAGGAATGCCCCATAACCAAATAAAGGAGGAAGTTATTGTGAATACCATAAGGCAAATGGACATGAAACCGATGAATGTCGTGTTCTGTTAGAAAAAATACAAGGCATGATCAGGGCAGGGTTCTTGCAAGGATTCGTCGAAAGAACCTGAAGGACATCTTGTTCAAGCTGAGAGGAAAGAAAGTCAGCAAACTATAAATGCAAATCTTAATCAAATCATGAAGACTCATGGAATTAACTCAACTATGAACTTCCTTTTTCTCTTTTCATATCGTTTTAACTCAATTTCTATTTCCATGCGTACTCGAATTTGTATTGATCATTACTGATTAAAAATTTGAGTGCTATTGCAGGAAAAAACAAAAACAAACCAAAGCACTCGATGAACTTTGAGAACATGACAAACTCCAGAATACTTAAAGAGAACAACTCAGAAGCTTGGCGCAAGATAATTATCAACAATCCAGTCAACGCAACACCAAGGTTTTCCTATAAGAAATGTTGAATCACTGCTAAAATCAATTCCAATTTCAAAGAAAACCCATATATATCAATTCTATTTTAGCAAATGATTTCAAAAGGAGGTTTCTCAAATTATATCCTTTTTAAGAAAACTATTTTCAATCACCATATGGTTCGGGGGGAAACAAATACTTGTTTATCCTAAAAGCAGATTTATGCAACTAATTTGAGATATTATATAGCACTAACAAATGCACACCAAAAGACTTCAAACTGAGAAAATTCAATTTTTCAGGGTTTACTAAAATCCTGGGCAGAGATAAGCCCATTCATACTTTTTCAAGAAAGAAGCGCAAAAGCTTATTAAAACTCAAACTAGAGAACCCTATTCTCGAATAAAGGGTTGTTGGGTCATGAATCATGACCTCCTAGTCTTCTATTTGAGATTCATGTCTCTATTGTGAAAACAACAAGAAAGTTACTACAAAAGATCATATTAATGGAAATTTCTTCTATTAAAAAGGGATTCATGAGTCTAAACTGTTTTTCAAAAGATAAGCCCTCAATATTCTAGGGGGTAATTACAGAGTTCTTTCTTTTAAAGGAGACTCCATTTTAATTGGCCAAAAATTATTTTCATATATAAGTATTCAAGCCTACGATGTTATTCCGTAGCACCTCCTAGAGGGAGGGACTTGAGCCCACGATGCCATTCCATGGCACCTCTTAGAGGGAGGGACATGAGCCTACGATGTTATTCCGTAGCATATCCTAGAGGGAGAGATAGAACCCCTAACGGCCGAAACTACCTCTTAGGGGATGGGTCAGGGTGATACCCATCAGCGGCCTTTTAAAGGAAGGTCAGCTAAGTAGATATCTCTTTAAGGTGAGGGAAGCCCAAAAAGTGGCTCATTAAAGAATGGACTAAGATGTCCAAGCCAAAAGAGTGGCTCATTAAAGAATGGACTAAGATGTCCAAACCCAAAGAGTGGCTTATTAAAGAATGGACTAAGATGTATAAGCCCAAAGAGTGGCTCACTAAATAATGGACTAGGATGTTCAAGCCCAACGGGGACTCCAAACCGAAGAATGAGGACAAAGGTGTCCACACTCAAGATCAATGGTGAAAACCCAAGAGAATAAAGGGTTATGGAAAGAAATCTATCTATCAACTGGAAAAGGTTGAAATCCTAAAATAAGAGATAGAAGGATAAAGATGTTCAACACTATAATTGAAAATAGATAAGGGGTCTAGAATCGTATTCAAAGGAAATAAGATATGAATTAGCGGATCGTAGAACTTTTATTACTCGAGAAATAGTTTCCATGTCAAAGGACTAAGAAATCTACATCCTCATAGATGACAGGGGACAAGAAAAGGGATAAATGAAATCCCAACATGGAATCAAAACCAAAATATATACAAAAACCAATAGAACGGAGTAGACAGCAAAATATTTCAAATGGTAAAAGAAATTATACGCAAGGAATAAGTTGAGTAAACCACTACAAAATACACAGAAATAGAGTAATCCCTTAGAAAAAAAGACATTTTATAGTTATATAAGGAGCCAATGTTCCAATTAATCACAAGGTCCTGCAGATGCAACTTAACTCCGATATATCAAAGCGTTACCAACCCATAGGTCCAGGAGAGTATTGTCTGGCCAGATAGATTTCTTATTTGACATTGGATGAATTTCTAATAATCTATTTGCCAGTTTGGATCCTGACAAGGCTTTGATTAGGTTCCCGACTTATTGACTTTCGATTCCTTTTCATGAAGATTTTATTTATGATGATTTATTGATTTCATGAAAACCTATTAATCTCATTGGAGAATTTCTATAAGGTCTTTATATTGAATTCCTGGTTTCTAGGTTTCCCAATTCCTTCATTGACTTTCGAAATGGTTTATGAATCTTACACACATGAATTTTCATGATGATTTTTCATTACTCATTTGCTTATTGAGTTCTTAAATTCTTAACTCATTTGTGGAGTTTTTATGATAATATATGGGCTTCCCACTGATTTCTGTGATGATTTGCTGATTTGATATTCGTGATTTCTTGCAAAATTATTGGTTTAGTGAGTTTCCCTATCGATTTCTATGGTGATTCAAGAATTTAACGTGTTACAATTTCCAATGATTTTCATGATAGTTTCCTGTTGATTGCTTGTTTCATGAGCTCATGGTTTCTTGTTCCCTTTATTGATTTTCCATGATAATTTATGAATTTTCCATTGATCGTCTGATTTTGAATAAGAATGAACAGATTTTAGATTACATTTTTGATTCTTGGATTTTCAATTCCTTGATATAATGGAATTTAAGCTTCCTTACTAATTTTTGTGATGATTGATGAGTTTCGTATTTCTAATTTACCTATTGGAAATTTTGAGTGGTTTTTATTAGAGTCTTAATTGATGAATTTGGAAATTCTTGATGATTTTTGATTTTCTTATAGGGTGTTTGATAATCCTTTGCAAGAATTTTGATTTCTTTTAATAAATTTTCCTTCTCTTTACCAACAAAGTCAAAGCGGAGACGAGGATATTCTAAATATAACTTTTGTAAATTTCGAAGAAAGCAATATCTGGTTAAGTTCAGAATCATTAAGAGTGGTACATTTTTAGAGTAAAATCTTCTCATGTTAACCCACTGACTTAGATAGTCTCTAGGAATGACATAGCCTAATTATCTGATATTCTGAAATAGCACAACGAAAAGATACTAAGTATAAGGACCAGTCTTCTGATATAAAATACTAGCGTGAAGTATATTAACAATATAGGGGTTTCGAGATTATCCATGAATTTAGAATAGTTTGTATAGAAAGCTTGTTTTATGTAGGAATTCATCAGATAATTCTTATTTGCTATTTATTTTTAGGCTAAATGAAAATCATAATAATATAAGATGACAAAATAACTCCATTACATTTTTGAGATGTATGAAAGAGAGCGCATAAATTTTCCCCCAAAAAATATCAATCTAGAGCACGTTCATCTTCTCCCCTCTTTTATATATGGTAATAATAATGTTAAATCATTTATCTCCATAATAAAAAGAACACCAAAGGCAGTCTGTAACATTCATCAAATTCATCCCGATTTTGTTGGCGCGAAAGTGCCACAATGTTGTTGTTGTTACGCGATGGGACTACTAAATCAACCCCAAGAGAGGGAGGAGGTGCAAAGTGTTCAATCTTGCAACGTGAATTATCGGCAACCCAATTTCTTAAATTACCATATAATGGCTACGCAGTCTATGCTTTAAGACTTAGCTAGGGCCATGTTCTGGATGGATTTGGCTATCTGGAAAACATCCAATGAGAACCATACGTTGGTGATGTACTTACCTTATCAGCCATTATAGGTTGAACCCATCGTTAACAACCTAGTTAATTTGGATCCAGAACTACTTCCCTTTCCAAATAAGCCATGATTAAAGGGTCACCTTACTTTTTTATTAATCGTCCCTAATGTTTAATTATAGAAATAGTGATATCCTTTGATTGTATATAAACTAGCTGATTATTTTAAGCAATATAACACATGACAGTATATAAGTTAATGTTTTGAAGTTCTGGATTAGTTAAATTTCTGAAGTGATGTTGTTTAACTGAAAATGTGATTAAGTGATTAATATTTTTGTTGAATAATGTTTTGTCACACAGAAAGAAATTAGAAGATATGGGTTGCTAACTTTAAAGAAAATTTGGTTTCGTTGGTCCTTAAACTTGTTATTCTTACTTAAATAAAATAGCAATCAAGCCTCCTTAAAATGGCCTGAGTACCAAAACACGCACAAAATTTAAGTCAAAAACTTGAACAGTCTAAGCTTTTGGCAAAGTCGAAAGGTTTATAAGAAGATCTTTTAACTAAGTCGCAAGCTTAATAGGAAGAGTCCCTTTAACCTTATCGAAAACTCATTCTTGAAAGGTTAGGAATATGGAAAAATCCCCAATAGCATGAAATTAATTTCCACATGTTGGAAAAGTCAAACTCGACAAAGGAATATCAGGAGCATATAGTAAGTTTTCTCCAATGGTTCATTTATTTGAGCCAATTTCTACAAATTAGGTGATACTATTCCATAATCTTAAGATGTTTGATTATGTCATTATAGAGCAACTTGTCTAACAAATATTACTTTGAGGGCATCATAAATATTAGCTTCATAAATTTATGACTGCTCATTAAGGACTCATAACAAAGTTACAACCTTAATTGGAGTTATTATTTATTTTACAGGAAGTAAGAAGGTAATCCATTGGAGTTTTGTCCTAAAGAACAAAAGTTTCTTTCATATGAGGGGAGGGATAAAAGTTAACCATAAAATATTCAGAAAGAACAAAGGTATGAAAGAAGGGTTATGGGAGCATAAGGAGAGATCAAAAAGCATCCAGATGTTCTTGTTAATTGTACCTTCCGACAAGGAGCTTTCGGCGAAGTCCAAGGCAATCTTTTAAAGTCCATAGGAAGAATGATACTTCAAAAATTCACCATTTGACTAGGTCAAGAGGATTATCAATATAGGGAAAGGAAAGAAGTTCAAACCAAACCTTTCAAAGTAATCGAAAGGTTCCATCTCTTAATGTACATGAATTTATTACCTTTTGAAAAGAATGAAGAGGTCAAAGCAAGTGTTAGCTACTCCATAATGACCTTTTCGAAAGCATAGAAAGTCTTTCGAACCGGTTGAAGCACATCCAGAATACCTTTCGACAAGGTCGAAAGGTTTTCATAAAGAACGCAATACTCAAAAGTCAGCAAAGAATGGCTGACAACATTTCGAAAACATTGAAGGGAAGCACAACACTCGACAACAAACAAATGAGAAGCAACCTTCACACGAGATCAAAGGATTCAAAATAAACAAGTGAAGAGAAACCTTCCAACATGGTCGAAAGGTTCACAACAGTTAGGAGGAGAGCTACCTTCCGATAAGGTCGAAGGGAACACAACAGTAGGAACAAGGCAAGCCTTTCGACAACAGCGAAAGGTTCATGAAAGCTTCATTAATACAAAGTTCTGACAGAATCGAAAGGTTCATGAAGACATCAGAAAGGCAACCTTTCGTTCAAGCTGAAAGGTTCATGAAAGCATCAGAAAGACAAACCTTCTGACAACATCGAAAGGTTCAATATGGCATATAAGGGGAAAACCTTTCGATAAAGACGAAAGGTTTATAGTTGCATATAAAAGGGAAACCTTCCGACCCAGTCGAGAGCATGGAGTCAAAAGGGGGGCCGCCTGCATCTATAAATAGGACCCGAGGGGTCATGTTTTTGGGGAGGATTTTTCTTCATCGTAATCTTGTTACTTTTTAAATCAGAGTGTTGTAACCCTAAATTGAGCGTGATTTGGGAAATTTAATAAAAAGAATGATTTTTCTCGGATGCATAGGGGAGTCCTTAGCTCTGTTAATTACTTTGTTATTTGCTTTATTCATAGCCAGATTGACTCACATTTTTTAGGTTCAGTCTCTCCGTAAGGTTCTTGTTGACAAAGATAATAATATTCATTTTTTAGATAATCCTTATATCACTTAGGAAGCCTCTACCCTACAACTTAAACCGTTTGATCACAAGGGCAATTATTTGAATCAACATTCATAAGAACCTTCCAAAATTATTAAAGCTATGGATTAAGCCTTACGATAAGGTTCACAATCTCCCATATTCTGACAACACTTGTAACCTTCTGGATCTAAACAATTAGTTGCCTAACCTCCGGCAAGGTTGGCATCCACTTCACATCCATAAAATATGTCATACACAATCTAAGACCAAGAAGGATACTCATTTAAAGCTTCCAACATGACTAAGATTAACCCTCTTTAGAGAACAAACTAAGGAAATTTCATCCCAGCCAAGAAGATAACTTTAGTGGGAGATATTACAAAGGTTCAACCGAGACAGTGGCCATTTTACACTAACCCAACTAGCCAAAAGGTTTCTTTAATCTTGTGTTTAAACCTTTTTATCACGTCGAAAGGTCTTATTTGAAGGTAATATACAAATAGAGATACAAAGATAATTCCAAAGATTATCAACCCCTCGGTACAAATCAGCTCCACCCCCTCCCCCCCCCCCATTCGGAGTAACTTTGGGGTATTGACAAGCCATTTACTGATTTCCTTAAAGATTATACTTTCCACCATCTTCCATTAGGTCCACCAATTTGGATTCTGTGGGGTGTTGACCACAAATTTGGTTAACAAGATCCATCCTTCTAAACATATTTTTGGGGTGTTTACTAGAAATCTTGTTAATATTTTGGTGCTAGAAGGAGGGTTCGAACCTCCGCTTTCTTATAACTTATATCTCCAAATTGTTGTGTAATGACCCTTGACTAAAAAAGAAATATGTTAAAAGACTTAGCTGCCACTTTCCCAACCTTTCGAAGTCAATGGTTTCAGAAGGTATACTTTGTTTTAAAATTGGCCACTTCTCCAATGCTCTCAGAAGGGTGGTTTCGACACCATCACTTATTTGCTTAGGAATTTTTGAAAGATAGGCTTTCGTCTTAAGTGGTTTTAATGACCCTTTTGCTCTATTAAAGTATTACCCAAATGGTTTCGAAAGAAATTATTTTGAATGGTTTCGAAAGTTTTCCACATGTTTTTAAATTGAACCCAAAGGCTTTCGAAAGGTCTAATGTTTTATTGCTTTCAAAAGGGTTTTAAATGTAGGTTTCGAAGGGGTGGTTCCCCAATGATTTTGAAAGTTTTTGAAGGAATGTTTTCCACTGGTTTTGAAAGGTCTAAGAGGAAAGGATTTTCTAATGTTTTTCGAAGGGCAGTTTTGAAGCGTTTTAAAAGAAATATGTCTAAGGTTATAAAGCATTCAAATGGAAGGTTTTTCAATGGTTTTGAAAGATTTCCATAAATGATTTTGAAAGGAAGGTTTTGGCCTTTCGGTTTAGGTTGAATATATATTTGGTTTCGAAAGGGGTACTTTCAAAGGTTATATGTTTTCATCAACTAAAGTCGGGTAAAGTATATATAACATGGCAAGATAATTTTGAGTAAAGCATAAAGTATATTTATTTTCCTTGTGTGAGTTAGATTTAAAGGTTTTAAATCAATTTGAAAAGGTTTTCAAGGATAATTTGAAAAGGTTTTCCTAAATAAAATGACTCGGATATTAGAATACCAGATGAGACTGGTATAGGGTCGTGCCCTATACATTAGCTATTAGCCCCAGCTAATTACATCCAAAATTCCATTGTGTAGGTCTTTGTCACAAGTAGGACTAAAATTATGATTACACATAGAAGGGAATATATGTTTGTATTCAGATAGGTTATTGGTGAGCCCGCAAAACCATTAGGATCAGGTGACCCTGGGAGATATTAAGTTAGGGATAGACCGCCCAAAAGAGAATTATTTAATTATTTAGTAGATATTTATGGACAGACCATCCAGAAGAGGTGTATCTAACAGATGTTAGATTATGTTGTTATATTTTCTAGTAGTCCCGAGTCATCCAAAGGTTAGTAGTAAGCTAAAAATAACTATAGTGTTTGGACAGATAGTCCTTCTTTTACCCGATATGTATGCTTACATAATAATGCTTTACAGTTTTAATCAGTTTTGGTTGCAGGATTATGATTTGCAAAAAATATGTTTTAAAAGGATATTAGTGAGGGGAAACTCGTTCTGCTAAGTGACGTGGTCTCACTTAATATCGTAATCTGAGATGTATAGTATTATTCACACCAGTCTTTATGTCCGACTCAAAGTTTATGTTTTCCCCTTAAACTCTCAGGTGCTCAAAATTAATTTGAGTGGCTGAGGGTTGAGGTTTTAGTAAGTTGACGAATAAAGCTTCCAGAGATGAGCAAGTGATTGACGGATAGATATTTAGGAGATGTTGTTTTGTTTTATTCTATGTGTTGTGTTTAAGATAGTTATGTCTATATAGTACTCTGGTTAACCAAGGGGCATCATCATATGTCTCTCTTGGCATATTTATGTAATAATTATATTTTATATAAACCTAGGAAACGATAATGGAATTATGCAATTTAAATTCAAAACATGTGTTTCAGAAATGTAATGTGAAAAAATCTTTTTGAAATCTATGATTTTGTTTCATATTCAAATGCTTCTGATATTATGGATACCATTAACATCGTCATATTTAGTCGCCAAAAGTTAATACTATGGATGACTGCAGCATATGTAGCATTTACCTTTGGGCATTTAGATAGAGTACGTTACCATGAACTTTTTTTCCTTCTACCAAATGGTTTTTTCAGAATAACCTATAGGGAATTCAAAACTATGATCACATTGACTTTGACTTGGAAGAAAAAATAATGAGGATGAATGTGAAAGAACCAAGTATAAGGGGTACGATTTCATAAAGTTTGACATCCTGGCTAAATAATTCGACCTATAGAATCCTGAATCCAAAGAAAGTGGGAAGATCTTAGTTAAGGAGATGAGAGCTAGAGAGAACCTTGAGAGGATTTACACTGAACTCCCGGTTTGCTTGCCTTTAACATCCGTGATGATCCTTCCCTTTTGCTATTCACAACTTCCAAAACCATCTCTGTGGTTGTCGACATTTCGAAACCTCTTCCTCAAACTTGTAAAGCCTCCTTTGATATCCCTGAGACATGTAATCTTTTTTTTATTGCTGCTCCTTATAGGATTCAACTATCTTCCATTATCGAAGAGGAGTATATTCTACATACACACTTATTAGATGTCCCTACGAGTACCGAGATGCCATCAACCGAAGGTATTTTGACATCCGTTACTTCAAATGTTAAATAGTACTCAATTGGAGCTCATGGTCTATAACTTTTATTTTCTATGTAACAAGACAGGCAGAAGCAATGTAATGACCCATTTTTTGACCCCTAATTTTGGACACTAATACATCCACGATATTCTTATGCTAAGTATCCAAGTGATGAAAAAGTATATCATTAGGGTAAAATAAAAGAAAATGAAAATAGATCAAGAAAGAAAAGAATAAAATACTAGAACCTTATGGCAGAATAATAACATATAATATCAAAAATCAACACAGTGTCACTTTAAGATACATAACATTTTAGGGTTGAAATTCTAAATACTATCATCGACCTGGTTGGTTATGCCAACATGTCCTCATAATTGCTAATATATACAGAGTAGTAATGCAGCGGAAATAAGAGTACTACAATAGGTCAAACATTCGACCTGTCTCCTCGAGCTCTAATGAACATCCAACTAAAACCTGACTTTCTCAGATTACTCGAAAGAGCATGTGAGGAATTAAGGAAAAGAAAAACCATATGTCAATCATAAGTCTACTATGAAAACTCAAGAAATACGCAATCGACATATAATAGTACTTTTGAGACCATATGGCATATCTTAACGGTTATCCTTTCAAAAGAAACTACACATCTGATACGTACATATTGTGTTATAATAGAAAATGTCTTGGGTGTAGAATATAAATCATAAAATAACTATGCCACTTGTACACTACAACTAATAGGTATACAATTAATACCGCTAGGGTGTATTAGTATATGTATAAGGATTTTCATGGAGACGTCCTCAGTAAACCGAGGTGGATCACCTGCACAAGAATCAGAGATATCCTTCCAAGCATCATATATTTCTAGATAAAATATACCTTATAGATGCCATAAGTGGTCCACGCTTGATCATGTGGCTAAGAGTAACATTGTTGTCACATGCATACCTGAAAGTGTCATTAGAAATAGAATGATATACCCTTGGGTTAGATAAGCCCCTTGGCTATGACCCCTACTGTGGTTCCTATCATTTTCGATGGTGAATTCACATTTAACATTTCATCACACGAGTCTTCATCATTCAAATAGAACATGAATCCCCAAACGGATTCCATCATCTAGAGAAGATCACGAATCTATACTTGGATTCGAGCATCTCAAATATAACTTAAATCTCCATAAGATTCCAGCATAGATCATCCATATGGTTTTGAAGTGGTTATTGTAATGATCTGCCTTTCTTACTACTAAAGACGACATTTAATACATCCTCGTTATTTATGTGCCGATTATTTAGTCTTCCGAAAGACATGCATTAAGGGTAAAAGAAAGATAGAATAGAATCTCAAACAACATGAAGACTAATATATAATATAAAATCAAGTCTTTGCAAAAAGAAAGAACTTTAATTTACATACACACATCAGAGTACAACACTAACCTATCTGAAAGGGACAACAAATTAGGGATCGTAAGGCTAATTTAACACTAGAGGGGGTGAATAGCGTTTAATGAATTCTAAGACTTATATGAACTAAATTGAAATTATGACACCAACAAATGCAGAACTTAACCACAGAACAATCACAGAATAAAACACAGATTCAGAAAGTAAATAAAAAGCAGTAAAGGGAAAGAACACACCAGATTTTATACTGGTTCGGAGTTACCCTACATGCAGTCATGAACCAAGGCAAACCACCTCATACAGATTTTTATTAAACCAGTGTCGAGTTTACACTCCTCAATTTATAAAGGCCTTGAGGTACCCTCCTGCCTCACAAGTCCAAGGCAAACTCTCTTGATTTACGGGCCACAAGATTACCCAATTTATTTCCAGGCACAACCACACCTTATAGAGAGACTCGATAAAATTTTGATTACAAATTGATCCTATAACTCTGAATAGCACTTTGATCTTCGAGAGAGAACAGAGAATCGAACATGGAGCTCTAATTTGATTCACTTGAGAATTTTGCAGAATTTTGGCACGATCTTAAAAATATGATAATTATAGAACATGGATTTGTGGAGAAGAAGAAGTGAAGAAAAATAAGAGAATTGTATGTCAAAAATTCATTTTAGAAGGCTATTTATAGAGTACCAACTGTCATAACCATTCGTTAAGAGATTTAAATGATTAGACACTTCATTTGAAAATTGAAACTTTTGAAATCAACGGCCACCATGTCGATATGGGGTATCCCATGATGTCGACATCCCCTTGTTAAAAATAATGTTAAATTTGTTTTGAAAATGGTATTGAAATGAAAACAAGATGAAAGGATTTTGGAGTAAAATAAACTAATTTTAGTATGTTTTAAACACAAAAACACAGAATATTTTAAGGCAAAAACATCTTTTTGAAAATCAATTGAAAAGATAATTTTTAAGGCTAAAATATTTTGAAAAGCAGTTTTGAAAATCATTTTGAAAAACCATTTTGAAGTAGTTTTACAAGCTTCTTCCTATAGAATATCTCATAACATCAGGACTCGAGAACTGGTACAAAACCAGGATGTTCGTGGGTTTGTAAGCCATTTGTCGTAGTTTTGTATGCTACTTATCGTGGGTTTGTAAGCCACTAAGAAGGTAGAAATGAGTTCCATCCCAAATGAAATTTGGAATGAAGATTTCCATGCTATTACAAAGTTTTAACAAAAACTAGACACATATCTTGAAATCTTAATCATGATACTCTAGAGTCTTCAATCTTGAGTCTTGAGTCTTTGTACTGATCAGTCTTCGATAATCAATACCTGCATATCTATATTTCCTGCACACATATATATATATATATATATATATATATATAGACACACACACACACACATATATCTTTGTAGAAAATAATGTTAGTACATATTTTATAATAAGATAAGTTAAAACGGTTGTTGTCATCAGAATCAACATCTCAGTTCCTAACAATCTCCCCCTTTTTGATGATGACAACCTGTATTTATAAAATATACTTACTATACCATAACTCCTATCATAACTCCCCCTTCTCCATGACTCCTGCTTACTCCAAGACTCCCTATTACTCCTAGACTCCCCCTTACTCCAAGCTAACTACTAGTTTATAACTTCACCCCTTTTTCATCAACAAAAAACTTTTAACTAATAAATTCGCTGAACTCGTTAGAGGATAATCAACCATAATAAAATAGAGTAAACCATATATAAGTGTAATAAGTGCTAAGTGTGATCAGAAATGTGAAAAGTGATCATGAGTGTAATCTAGAAATAAACCAATAATCATCCAATCATATAATCATATATTTACAGTAATTATTTAAACATATATACAAACCATACCAAATAAGGTAAGTTAATCAAGTTTAATACACAACAGTCAAATCAAACAAATATCATACAGAATAATTAGACATTTCTTTGGTACTTCCACCCATCCATCTTCTCTAAACATAGGGTCTTCTTTAATGGCATGCCATTCTTCTTTGTCTTTGTTGAGAGTGACTGGTGGAATTCCTTTGAGATCGTCCTTGTTAAGAGCTGAGATCATCGAACGAAGGGCGTCAAAATTAAAATAATAATATGAAGGAGAGTGATTAGAGATGAAGTTTGACAATTGAAACTTTCGAAGGAGAGTGATTAGAGATGATCTCAGCCCTTAACAAGAACATTTCAAAAGTTTCAATTTTCAATTTTCAAAAGAACTATGAAGGAGAGTGATTAGAGATGAAGTTTGACAATTTATTCTAGAAGAAACAAATAATAATATGGGTAGAAAGTCGTTAGAAATGAATAGACATAAATTAGTTACATGAAATTAAAATTTGAAAATGTAACTAGTTTCTGCCCATTGGATGTCGACATGAGAGGATGATGTATGTTGACATGTCTCTGCCTAAACTGACATTTTGCTTTGTTTTGAATAATATTAACAAATCCATTAAACTAAAATTTGTATAATATAAAAACAAGCAATTACAGAGACAAATGAACAAGAATAACAGGAAATGAATGATTTCATTAATAATTTTAGTTAACATTACATAAGATAATATAATACTAACTAAAATAAAGAAACTACAAAGATAGAGCTTAAGATAACATGAACTAAAACTAGTTAGATGAAGATGAAGAAGATGATAGTCCAAGATTTCTATTAATTTTTCAAAAGAACTTGTTGATTTTAGTGGAAATCTTATCCATTTTCTTACTCATTGATCTTTTGAGTGTCTTTTAATTTTCCACAATTATTCTTTGATTATCGAGAATGGTCTTGTTGGATGGATTAGCGGGATTAGTAGGATATTCTATATTTTCTAAGGAGGTTTCTTGATCTTCCTCCTCCTCCTCAATTTCCATTCCTTCCTCTTCCTCTTCTTCTTCTTCCTCCATTTCTTCCATTTCTTCATGAGCAAGCCTTTCTTCCTTTCCCGTAAGTATTTCATATGGTTGAAACACTAATGGAATTTGCATAAGGGAAATGTTTCCATGGTTGAACACTTTTCTAGATGTAAATTCTTCCCTTTTAAAATCAACTCCAAAGTAATTGAAAATTCGAGTAAGATAAATTCCATGGTATAATGTGTTTTCACCCAAAGTTCTTGGGCCTTAGCTCACCCAAAATAACTTGAGCCCAATTAATATCATAATTTCCAAAAATTGCAAAACGAGCTTTGCAAACATTCAAAGCTGGGTTTTTGTAGTTTTTCGATCTTGGTATAAGAGTGTGTTGGATAATAAGATTAACAATTCTTGTTTTTGGATAAAAATAATGATTTTTGAATTCAAAATTGTCATCCCCTTCAAAAATGTGATGAAATGTCTCTCGATCATTTTCATTGATTTGAAATTCCGAGAGATTCATTCTCGTATACTTGCATCCTAAAAATATTTCCCAAACTTTCACGTTTTTTTTGTATAAAGTATTGGATGCCTCCTGCGTTGCTTGTTCAATCTGTCCGCTAGTAATCCAAAACAATTTGTGTTCCTTTAACACTACTCCAAATTTGTCCTTCTTCCTCATCATAAAGGCCGTGATTCAAATTCGCATAAAACATCTTAACAAGATGTGGATGACATACATAGTAATTTTGTTTGTTATCAACTAAACTAAGAATAGAACATCGTTGAAAAAGATTTTCAATTTCATAAGAAGGAAAATCTTCAAAAATAGCAAATTTTCCCGTATGAATTTTACCAAAGTTTACATAGTTAATGTAAGCTTTGATAGCTTTTGGGTCTTTAAAAAGAAAGGTTTTGACATATTTTGGAAGTCTAATGGTGGTAGGAGTGCTTGAAGAGGCCATTGAAGAAGTTTGAGAGGAGTTGAAGATAATAAAGATAAGTTTGAAATTTGAAATGCAAGTGAAAAGTGATGATAAAGAGAGTGAGATAAATAAAGATTTTATTGGTCAAGATGCATCTTTCTAGAGAATTGAAGTTGGTGAAAAGGTGGAGGAAAATTCAAAAGTTTGAATTTAAATTTTGAAATCAAATTCTGAGGGGCATGTCGACATGGGGTATCCGGGTATGTTGACATGTGCATATTGATTCAAAGGACAAGTGTCTAAGGCTAATTTCTAATAACTATATATATTATATCCTATATTCTAATTATATAATTCCTATGATAACATTAAATATAATAATATTTAAATATAAATAATTTAATATTTAAAATATTATTAAAATAATGTTATTTTTGAATTTAAAATTCAAATTTCAAGGGATAAATTTGAATTTAAAATTCAAGGAATTTAATAAAATCAAGCTAACAAATAAGCATCCATTCAACCAAGAAAAAATAAAAATAATGTAAATGCATACCCATTTTTGGATCCATACTGCCATCGTCGTCTGATTCATGAATAGCAGTGAAACAAAAATTTGAATTTTCTGTCTACTTTTCATCATCACTGGATGATAAGTCTGAGTCATCAAGAGTTGCTGTGTATGCTTTCTTTCTTTTCCTTGACGAATCATTATTTAGAGGGAATAACTGTTTATCTGGATATGGGCATTCTTTCCTATAATGCCCGACTTTATTGCAATTGTAGCATCTATCATTATTGACATTCTCCGCATTATTTTTGGAATTCCTTTAATCTTTTCTTTTGTAATTATTCATTTTTCTATTTTTAAGGAATTTCCGGAAGTTTCTTGTCATGAAAGCAATCTCCTCATCACTGTCTGGTTCTGAATCTTCAGTTGTTGCATTGAATGCTAATAACTTCTTTTCTATAGCCTTGTTTTCTCTTCTTCCTTGCAGTTCAACTTCACAAGACATCAGATTTCCAATCAATTCTTCTATTTTCATTAGGCTGATATCATTTGCTTCTTCGATTGCAAGTGTCTTTTGATCCCATTCTGGAGTGAGTGAATTTAGAATTTTTCTGACTTGGTCTTGCTTCAAAAAGCTTTTTCCCAGCGCTCTTAGTGAATGAACAATATCTTGAAATCGACCGTACATATCAGAAATGGACTCATTTGCATGCATTTTAAAAAATTGAAATTGACCAGTTAATATGGAAATTTTAGTCTGTTTAACTTTTCTTATTCCTTCATGAGTAACTTGCAAAGTTTTCCAGATTTCACATGCAGACTTACAAGTAGACACTCTATTAAAATCATTCCTATGTAATGAACAAAATAATATATTCATGGCCTTTGAGTTATTTTGTGCAACACCCTTTTGCTCCGTAGTCCACTGGGAAAAATTGGTAGTTGGTTCAACATACTCAGTTTGTATGATATTCCAAGTGTCTAATCCTACTGACTATAATTAAATTTTCATTCTACAAGCCCAATATGCATAATTACTGCCATTGAAAAATGGTGTTCTGACGGTAGACTGACCTTCTTCAAATTAACTAGTGTTAGGGATAACAGAACTAGTGCCAGAGTTGACATTACCAGTGTGGGTAGCCATTAAAACAATTTTCAAGTTTCAGATTATGAAAACTATGAAAACTAATGCTTTGATACCAATTAAAACGCACAGCGGATTAAGGATCTTAAGGCTTATTTAACACTAGAGGGGGGGTGTGAATAGTGTTTAATGAATTCTAAGACTTATATGAACTAAACTGAAAATATGACACAAACAAATGTAGAACTTAACCACACAACAATCACAGAATCAAGTATATATGCAGAAAGTAAATAAAAAGCAGTAATGGGAGAGAACACACCAGATTTTATACTGGTTCGGAGTAAATAAAAAGTAGTAAATAAAACCCGGACAACAAGTTGATTTAGAGGTTCAGCCTAACCTAACCATTCTTAGGCGGCCTATTCGTATTGTTGCTCGAGATATAAAGCGATTAAGGAAGAAGATTGTGAATCTTGTTAAGGTTCAGTGGAGTGGAGATGTTAGAGATTGTACTTGGGAAACTAAGGACTATATTAGGGATTCTTATCCCGGGTTGATGTAGTTGTTGTTTGTATTTTGTTGTTTCTTTTTAGTGTACTCACCAGCTGTGTTAAGGTCACTTTCCTTATATCTTTGTGTGGTATATATGATATCATTTGGGTTCTTTGATATCTAGAGTTTATCCGATTCATTTCGAGGACGAAATTTCCTTTAAGAAGGAGAGGATGTAACAACCCATAATTTAATCACTTTGAACATGAATAGTTAATATGTTTTTAAAGGATTAAATAATGGATTTTATATCTAGAAGTATTAACCTTGCCTAATAAAACAAGAAAGAAATATTAAAGTAGCCTAATAAAACAAAATAGTATAATTATTTGCCTAATAAAACAAGAAAGAATTATTAACGTAGCCTAATAAAACAAAATAGTATAATTACTTGCCTAATAAAACAAGAAAGAATTATTACGTAGCCTAATAAAACAAAATAGTATAATTACTTGCCTAATAAAATAAAATAGCATAATGATTATTATATTCCATGCGGATGGTGGCCATTGGACCAAAATCTGGTCGAACCAGATTATGCCATGCGGATGGTTGCCATTGGACCAAAATCTGGTCAAATCAGGTTAGGCCATAGTTGATAAGGAGGATTTCTATTGGACCAAAATATGGTCGAATCAAATTATTCCATATGGCTAGCTCCTATTGGACCAAAATCTGGTTGAATCAGGTTAGGCTATAGGAAATTACTAAAGTACCCTTCTCTTCACCTATAAATAGCCAAGTCCATATATCATTTTATTTCATTCAAAAACTAAAGAAAAGAACAAAAATTCATTTTAAAAGGTGAAGTATTCCAAGCTCCATCAAAGCAAATAGGATGTGAGTATATTTCATGTTTTCATAGTTTAGTGGGTATAACTTATTCTGTGAGTACATTCCTTGCTTTCATAGTTTAGTGGGTGTAACTTATTCTGTGAGTATATTCCTTCTTTTCATAGTTTAGTGGGTATAACTTATTCTGTGAGTATATTCCTTGTTTTCATAGGTTAGTGGGTATAACTTATTTTGTGAGTATATTCCTTGTTTTCATAGTTTAGTGGGTATAACTTATTCTGTGAGTATATTCCTTGTTTTCATAGGTTAGTGGGTATAACTTATTCTATGAGTATATTCCTTGTTTTCATAGTTTAGTGGGTATAACTTATTCTGTGAGTATAATTCAATTATTTTACAGTGATTGTAATCTTAATCTCTTTCCTTTGACTCATTCACATTTTAACAAATGTTGTGTTAACTATTGATTGTAAATTGTTAATAATAATGAGTATGTTCTTATTCTTGTAATTATTCTTGTTTGGTTGTTTTATTCGGCCAGTTTAAGAGCAATAACTTTGATGTTTAGTTAAAGGGAACTTACACCACCTTTTAACTTAGGATTGACATTTAGTCACTTTTTGGTTAAAAGGAAACAACACCCCTTTTAGCTATCTCATTTGATTAAGAGGAAGCTTCACCCCCTCTTGGTTGTAATCTCCTTTAAAGATGATGGGTTTAAGTTATGATTTGAATGGAAGTTTTAAATCTTTGTTTAAAGTATTTTAAAGGAGCTTAAAAATTTATATAATAATTTAAATGAGTTATTTATGGAAAGTAAGTAGTCCTATACTTGGCACTAAAAGCCGATGAGTAGATTGATTCTCTATCTGTGAGATCTGGAACCGAAGTATCTAGGCAAGGCTAGGAGCAACCAGTGCCCTGACTTACCTGGCTTTGTTTCTGGGCGAGGGATAGAGTAAGTCGAGAATATCGGAAACGTGACAAGTGTAGGAGATTTGATTTCCATAAATGACCTTTATAATTATAATGGAAAACGTTTGCATTTCTTATAGACAATTGTTTTTGACCCATCTAAGTATGCTTTTTGAAATATGAAATCCTCTTAATTGTTTTGAGAATATGCTTATACCGATGGGATAAGTATATGGATATTTTCCAAGTATTGAAAGAGTATAAGATTTAATTTCCATATACGATCGTTTTGTTATCCCCGATAGTCGATATCTTGACTATTAATTTCGATACCCTTCTTCCTTTTATTTTTGCTTCGTCAATCTAAGACGATTTGTTGCTCAATTAGAGCATTGATATCCTTTATCGGAAATGACTAAATAAAGAGCGAGTGGGGGCCAAGCTATGTGGGGTTGCTCCCATTAGGGTATTTTCAAATCTCCTCTCGATTGGTTCCGGTTGTATGTGCACGGAGATGTGAAATACTCGGATACTCGGCAAGGATGGCGGGGACCGACTTGGAGGTTTTCGAGAGCCATCGTAGTTCTCAAGTATATTTTCTAGAGGTATACTTTCGATAAGGGGGCGCACCCTCCTAGTCATTGTTGGAAAAATTCCTTTTTCTTATTTTTGATTCAAATCTTTGGATTGATTCTTTCTTAATTTCATCGGGAAGCGTCTTGCACTCTTCGCGATGTTTAATTATCTGTATCCATTCTTTTATACTTGGATGTTGTCCTTGTGAGGGAAAAACCCGTTCTGCGTTTTTGCGATGTGGTCTCACTAGTTACTTTGTGTGTTCTATTTTTGGAGTTTACTCATACCAGACTTATTGTCGGACCTGAATTGTTGTTTTCCCTTAACGTTCGGGTACTCATTTATATTTGAGTAGTCCAGAAATGAGAGGTTTCTTTGGGCTCTTTTGAAGATGGTGGACGAGCAGGAGGCTCCTTATCTATCTAGCTATTTATTTCCGCTATTATGAGATGTTGGCTCTATGTATGTATATTTAAAGGCAGGTTGTTATAACTGCCTAGGATGATAGTAGTACTTTTGTTGTAACTCTGATAACTCCATGTTGGGGAGTAACCTTATGTACTATCTTATTTTTATGTTATATTTAACAGTTCCTTTGTGAGATTATTATTCTGTTCTTATATTTTACCCCATGGCAACTCGTCTTTCCGATACTTGGGCAATGGCACATGAATACCATGGATGTATTAAGTGTCGTTCTCAAGGGTTAGAAAGGTGGGTCGTCATAGTTGGTATCAGAGCTTCAGTTGAGCGAACGCCTTAGCCTGATTGGGGTACAACTCACCAGAGATAGGGTAAGTGATGCCCTAGAATGAGTTAATCTTAAGGGAGCGTATTTGTAATTTTTATAATAATAATATTTATCCTCTAAAGTCTAGTTTTAGATCCTTTGATGTTATTTCCTTAAACCATTTTAATCCAATTTTTGTATTCTAAAGGATCCTGTTATTTGTTCAGATAATATAAAATGAATACAAGAAGAGGAGGAAGGAGAGGATCTACAACTAGCATGGATACCAATGGCAGGGTACCTAGAAATGCTACTATGTCAGCTGTAGATCCGGTAGAGGAAATGCTAGTGCAAGTTCATACCCCTATGAACTTTGCAGCTTTGTGTAAGAATTTTACCGCTTTGGGTGGGAAACCATTCTATGGGACTGAAGACATTCTTGGGGTGCAGATGTGGCTGCGAACTTGTGAAAGAATATTTGGAGATCTTCGGTTGAAAGATGCGGAGAAACGGTTGTTGGCATCGCGACAACTTCAAAAATCGGCGATGGATTAGTGGGATTCAGAAACAGCAAGTACTCCAGAGGGGGAGTTTTTTTGGGCCCAGTTCAAGGAAGTTTTTGAAGCACAGTTTATTCCAGAAGCCGGAAGAACTCGGTTATTTAGAAGTTTCATTGACTTAAAGCAGGGTGATATGACCGTGTCGCAGTATGAGCATAAGTTCAATGCTTTGTCCCGATTTGGACTTGGATTGATAGACGCACCACTCAAGAAAAATGAAATGTTTGTGAATGGAATGCGACCAGAGTTCCATCGTGAAATGACTAATCATCTTATGGGTACATTCACCAACATTATTAGCATGGCTTTGAGGTTTGAGGCTCTTGATATTAAGGAAGGAGTCCAGAAGGGCGTAGTACCAGCAATAAGTGCCAAGCCTTTATCGGTTATACCGGTTGAAGGTAAGCCAAACTTCAAGCGTAAGTTTAAGGGAAAGAAGCATGGTGTAGGGAAGAAACTCGAAGATGGCGCTCCAGCACAGAAGAAGCAGACCAACTTGGCCAACATTCTTTGTTTTAAGTGCAATAAGATGGTCCACTTTGCAAATCATTGCCCAATTGCCTGCGGCCAGCCAGGACATATGAAGAATGAGTGCCATTTTCCTAAAAAGGGATCTCAAGGACAAACTTTTACCATTGAAGAGATACCATCCACTTCTTCAGATAAAAAGGGGAAGCAAGTGTTGCAAGGTACATTATCCATCTATGATATTCCTGTAAGGGTGCTATTTGATACAGGAGCTTCCCATAGTTTTATTTCTTATGATCTAATGGACAAACTAAACCTTAAATATGTTATCATAAGTAATCCTCTTTGTGTGTCAAACCCAATTGGAGGTCCGACAAATCTTGACACCATGTGTCTAAATGTACCTATTTCTTGTCAAAATCATCTCTTTCCTTTTGACTTGTTTGTTCTTGGGTTTATGGGTTTTGGAGTGTTGTTAGGAATGGATTGGTTATCTAAGTTTAAAGCTATCTTGGATTGTGGTAGAAGGCTTGTTAGAGTTAGTGATGCAGGAGATGTTGGTGTTGATATTAGTTGTGAAGAGCCTAAGAAGTTAATGAGCAGTTTTCTCTATTCACTCGAAGTGACTAAAGCGGAGCTTGGAGATGTGCCAGTTGTTCAAGATTTCATAGATATTTTTGACGAGGTGCAAGGTTTACCTCCTCACTGTGAAGTCGAGTTCCGTATTGATTTGGTTCCGGGAACTAGACCTATTGTACAACCCTTACGAAGGATGGCTCCAAAAGAGAAGAGAGAGTTAGAAAGGCAGACTTATGACTTGTTGCAGAAGGGCTTGATCCGACGTAGTACCATGAGTTGGGGATCGCCAGTCGTCTTTGTTACAAAGGCAGACGGTTCTCTAAGGTTATGTGTAGACTATCGGGAGTTGAACAAAAGGACTATCAAGAATAAATATCCTTTGCCAAGAATTGACGATATGTTTGATCAACTCCATGGTGCTCGGATATTTTCTCAATTAGATCTTGCCACTGGTTTCCACCAATTAAGAGTGGCAGAGGAGAATGTTCCTTTAACAGCTTTTCGAACTCCTGAAAATTTCTTTGAGTGGTTAGTTATGCCGTTTGGATTGACTAATGCACCCGCTTATTTTGTGGACTTAATGAATCGAGTATTTCGAGACATTCTTAATAAATTTGTTCTCTTATTTATTGATGACATTCTTATCTATTCAAAGATAGAGGAGGAACACAAATATCAACTCCGTGTCGTACTCGATACCTTAAGGAGCCATGAGTTGAAGGCTAAGTTCTCCATGTGCCATTTTTGGAAATCTGAAGTTAGATTTCTAGGGCATGATATTTCGGGAGAAGGTATATCGGTGGATCCAACTAAAGTTGTTGCGGTCCAAGACTGGAAGAAGCCCGAAAGTGCAACGGAAGTTAGAAGTTTCTTGGGATTGGCTTGTTTTTACCGTAGGTTTATCAAGGACTTCTCGAAGATTCTTCTCATCTGACGAAGTTAACAAAGAAAGATGTTAGGTTCGTTTGGACTTCTAAGTTTGATCAAGCATTCAATGAATTGAAAAACAAAGTTGACTGGCGCCCCTGTTTTAACCATTCCAAATGGGAGCGAAGGTTTAACCATGTATACAGATGCTTGTGGAACCGGATTAGGAGCAGTTCTGATGCAGCATGGGAAAGTTATTGCCTATGCGAGTCGATAGCTAAAGCCGCATGAGAAAAATTATGCTACGCACGATTTGGAACTTTTGGCTGTTGTCTTCGCACTAAAGATGTGGAGGCATTATCTTTTGGGTGAAAGGTTTGAGTTATACACGGACCACAAATCCCTAAAATACCTTTTTACGCAGAAAGATTTGAATTTGAGGTAACGGAGATGGCTGGAGTTTCTCGCCTCTTATGATCTAAAGGTTCTTTATACCCTTGGAAAAGCAAATGTCATTGCTGATGCATTGAGTAGGAATGTAGCAATGGTTGCAAATCTAGAAGTTAAGCCAGTATTGTTAGAGAGAATTGCATCCAGTCAAGAGGCAGATCCTATTTTAGCTCGACTTAAGAAAGATGTTGAAGAAGGTGTTGTTTCTAGCTTTAAGATTGATCTCCGGGGCATATTGAAAATGAATGGGCGTATTTGTGTTCCAGACTTTGATGGACTTAGGAAAGAAGTGTTAGCCGAATGCCACCATTCAAAGTTATTATTTCATCCAGGAGTGACCAAGATGTTCAAAGATATGAAGAGGGTATTTTGGGGGAAGGGGATGAAGCGAGATATTTCAATCTTTGTGAGTCGTTGTGCAAACTGCCAGCAGATTAAGAGTGATCAGCTGAAGACAGCTGGATTGCTTCAGCCACTTGAGATCCCAAAGTGGAAGTGGGAGCAGATCTCTATGGACTTTATTGATGGGCTTCCTAGGTCAAGAAGAGGTAATGATGGCATTTGGGTCATAGTCGATCGACTAACCAAGAGTGCCCATTTCATTCCTGTTAAGCTGACTAGGACTGCTACGAGTCTGGCGAGTTTGTATGTGAAGGAGATTGTGAGACTCCATGGGATTCCTCGTAGTATTGTAAGTGACCGAGACCCGATATTCACTAGTAGGTTCTGGGAGGGACTGCAGACTGCTTTAGGGACTCAGCTAAGTCTAAGCACAGCTTACCATCCCCAAACAGATGGGCAAATAGAGAGAGTGAACCGAATCTTGGAAGATTTATTACGAGCATGCATTCTGGACTTCGGGGGTTCTTGGGAAGATCATTTACCCTTAGTTGAATTCACTTATAACAATAGCTATCAAGCAAGCATTGGTATGGCCCCTTTCGAAGCTCTTTATGGTCGTCCATGTCGTTCTCCTTCGTGTTGGGTTGAATCTGGAGATAAACTTGTTCTTGGACCAGACACAATTTTAAAAGCCAATGAGAAGGTAGTTGATGTTAGAAGAAAGATGAAGGAAGCGCAAGATCGGCAAAAGTGTTATGCAGATCAAAGGCGTAGGGATATAGAGTTCTTAGTCGGGGACTTGGTATTTGTAAAAGTCTCTCCTCTGAGAAGTGTCGTAAGGTTTGGGAAGACAGGGAAGTTAGGCCCTCGATATATTGGCCCTTTTCCCATAATAGACCGGATTGGTAAACTTGAGTATAAAGTGGAGCTACCAGATCGACTATCAGATGTGCACAACGTATTTCACGTATCTCATTTACGTAAGTATGTTCACGACACTTCGATGATAATAAAACCAGGACAACAAGTTGATTTAGAGGTTCAGCCTAACCTAACCATTCTTAGGCGGCCTATTCGTATTGTTGCTCGAGATATAAAGAGATTAAGGAAGAAGATTGTGAATCTTGTTAAGGTTCAGTGGAGTGGAGATGTTAGAGATTGTACTTGGAAAACTGAGAACTATATTAGGGATTCTTATCCCGAGTTGATGTAGTTGTTGTTTGTATTTTGTTGTTTCTTTTTAGTGTACTCACCGGTTGTGTTAAGTTCACTTTCCTTATATCTTTGTGTGGTATATATGATATCATTTGGGTTCTTTGATATTTAGAGTTTATCCGATTAATTTCAAGGACGAAATATCCTTTAAGGAGGGGAGGATGTAACGACCCATAATTTAATCACTTTGAACATGAATAGTTAATATGTTTTTAAATGATTAAATAATGGATTTTATATCTAGAAGTACTAACCTTGCCTAATAAAACAAGAAAGAGTTATTAACGTAGCCTAATAAAACAAAATAGTATAATTACTTGCCTAATAAAACAAGAAAGAATTATTAACGTAGCCTAATAAAACAAAATAGTATAATTACTTGCCTAATAAAATAAAATAGCATAATGATTATTATATTCCATGCGGATGGTTGCCATTGGACCAAAATCTGGTCGAACCAGGTTATGCCATGCGGATGGTTGCCATTGGACCAAAATCTGGTCAAATCAGGTTAGGCCATAGTTGATAAGGAGGATTTCTATTGGACCAAAATATGGTCGAATCAAATTATGCCATATGGCTAGCTTCTATTGGACCAAAATCTGGTTGAATCAGGTTAGGCTATAGGAAATTACTAAAGTACCCTTCTCTTCACCTATAAATAGCCAAGTCCGTATATTGTTTTATTTCATTCAAAAACTAAAGAAAAGAACTAAAATTCATTCTAAAAGGTGAAGTATTCCAAGCTCCATCAAAGCAAATAGGATGTGAGTATATTTCATGTTTTCATAGTTTAGTGGGTATAACTTATTCTGTGAGTACATTCCTTGCTTTCATAGTTTAGTGGGTGTAACTTATTCTGTGAGTATATTCCTTGTTTTCATAGATTAGTGGGTATAACTTATTCTGTGAGTATATTCCTTGTTTTCATAGGTTAGTGGGTATAACTTATTCTGTGAGTATATTCCTTGTTTTCATAGTTTAGTGGGTATAACTTATTCTGTGAGTATAATTCAATTATTTTACAGTGAGTGTAATCTTAATCTCTTTCCTTTGACTCATTCACATTTTAATAAATGTTGTGTTAACTATTGATTGTAAATTGTTAATAATAATGAGTATGTTCTTATTCTTGTTATTATTCTTGTTTGGTTGTTTTATTTGTGCTCGGCCAGTTTATGAGCAATAACTTTAATGTTTAGTTAAAGGGAACTTACACCACCTTTTAACTTAGGATTGACATTTAGTGACTTTTTGGTTAAAAGGTAACAACACCCCTTTTAGCTATCTCATTTGATTAAGAGGAAGCCTCACCCCCTCTTGGTTGTAATCTCCTTTAAAGATGATGGGTTTAAGTTATGATTTGAATGGAAGTTTTAAATCTTTGTTTAAAGTATTTTAAAGGAGCTTCAAAATTTATATAATAATTTAAATGAGTTATTTATGGAAAGTAAGTAGTCCTATGCTTGGCACTAAAAGCCGATGAGTAGATTGATTCTATATCTGTGAGATCTGGAACCGAAGTGTCTAGGCTAGGCTAGGAGCAACCAGTGCCCTGACTTACCTGGCTTTGCTTCTGGGCAAGGGATAGAGTAAGTCGAGAATATCGGAAACGTGACAAGTGTAGGAGATTTGATTTCCATAAATGACCTTTATAATTATAATGGAAAACATTTGCATTTCTTATAGACAATTGTTTTTGACCCATCTAAGTATGCTTTTGAAATATGAAATCCTCTTAATTGTTTTGAGAATATGCTTATACCGATGGGATAAGTATATGGATATTTTCCAAGTATTGGAAGAGTATAAGATTTAATTTCCGTATACGATCGTTTTGTTATCCCCGATAGTCGATATCTTGACTATCAATTTCGATACCCTTCTTCCTTTTATTTTTGTTTCGTCAATCTAAGACGATTTGTTGCTTAATTAGAGCATTGATATCCTTTATCGGAAATGACTAAATAAAGAGCGAGTGGGGGCCAAGCTATGTGGGGTTGCTCCCATTAGGGCATTTTCACATCTACTCTAGATTGGTTCCGGTTGTATGCGCACGAGATGTGAAATACTCGGATACTCGGTAAGGATGGCGGGGTCCGGCTTGGAGGTTTCCGAGAGCCATCGTAGTTCTCAAGTATATTTTCTAGAGGTATACTTTCGATAAGGGGGGGGGCACCCTCCTTGTCATTGTTGGAAAAATTCCTTTTTCTTATTTTTGATTCAAATCTTTAGATTGATTCTTTCTTAATTTCATCGGGAAGCGTCTTGCACTCTTCGCGATGTTTAATTATCTGTATCCATTCTTTTATACTTGGATGTTGTCCTTGTGAGGGAAAACCCGTTCTGCGTTTTTGCGATGTGGTCTCACTAGTTACTTTGTGTGTTCTATTTTTGGAGTTTACTCATACTTGACTTATTGTCTGACCCGAATTGTTGTTTTCCCTAAACGTTCGGGTACTCATTTATATTTGAGTAGTCCAGAAATGACAGGTTTCTTTGGGCTCTTTTGAAGATGGTGGACAAGCAGGAGGCTCCTTATCTATCTAGCTATTTATTTCCGCTATTATGAGATGTTGGCTCTATGTATGTATATTTAAAGGCAGGTTGTTATAACTGCCTAGACTGATAGTAGTACTTTTGTTGTAAATCTGATAACTCCATGTTGGGGAGTAACCTTATGTACTGTCTTATTTTTATGTTATATTTAACCGTTCCGTTGTGAGATTATTATTCCGTTCTTATATTTTACCCCATGGCAACTCGTCTTTCAGATACTTGGGCAACGGTACATGAATACTAAGTGTCGTTCTCAAGGGTTAGAAAGGTGGGTCGTCATAAAGAAGGTAGAAATGGGTTCCATCCCAAATGAAATTCAGAATGAAGATTTCCATGCTATTATGAAGTCTTAACAAAAACTAGACACATATCTTGAAATCTTGATCTTGATATTCTAAAGTCTTCAACCTTGAGTCTTGAGTCTTTATACTGGTTAGTCTTTACTACATATCTATATATCATGCATATATATATATATATATATATCTTTCTAGACAGTAGTGTTAGCATATATTTTATAATAAGATAAGTTAAAAAGGTTGTTGTCATCAAAACCAACATCTCAGTTCCTAGCACTATCAATAACCTTGGACAGTTATAACAACCAACCCTTACCAAAGAATACAACAATAATATAGTGGAAATAAATAACTAGATAGTTATGGAGCCTTCTACTCATCCATCGTCTTCAATGAACCAAAAGAAAACTTACTACTCTCAGACTAGCCAAATATAATTGAGTACCCGAGAGAATAGGGAAAATAAACAATTCAAATTAGACAATATGTCTGGTATGAGTAAATATCAAAAAAATGGTGGAAATAAACAAAAATATGTGAAACCACGCCGCCAACTGCGTTACTGGTTTTCCCTCACAATAACAACATCCAATTACACTAATGGACACAAATAATTATACATCGTGAAGCGCTCACAACACTTCCCGATGCAACTAAGAAAGAGGTCAATTTTAAAATTTGGAATCAAAGGAAAAGAAGGGGAAATTTTCTAACAAATGACGAGGAAGGTGCTTCCCCCTCACCAAAAGTATACCAGTAGAATATAATTGAGAACTACGATGGCTCTTGGTCAATACCAAGCTGGACCCCGCCAAATTTTATCGAGAATCCAAGTATTTCACATCTTATTACGCGTATAACCGAAAACGACCTAATGTAGATATGAAAATATCCTAATGGGAGCAACCCAACATAGCTTGGCTCTTACCCGCGCTTTGATTTTAGTCATTTCCGACAAAGGATATTAATGCTCAAATGAGCAATAACTCGTCTTAGATTGAAGATACACAATGAAGAAAGCTGAACTAATAATAAATAAATCAAGTATCAGAGATAGTTAAAAATGATCGTATATGGAAATTAAATTTCATATTCTTACCACCGCCCGTTGACTCTAAAAAAGTGCCATCCCTCGGTCGAAAATGAAGCTAGGCAAGTTGAGGTTGTGTTACCTCTTGGCATTTCCTTGGCGGCATTTCTAACTGTCAAGATAGAAATGAGTTCCTGCCTCGACATTTAATATTAAGAGTGTGACTGAATCCTTTCCATATAAGCAATATTGGATTACGAAACTACTTTTCCATAACCAAATCGAACTTTTATTCTTTTAAAACCAAACTTATGCTAGGGTTACGCATTAAAAATATTAACTCTAAACAACTTTATCAAAATTAATTGATTTACTTTAAACACAAATTAATTACCTTTTTAAAACTAACAATTCCCTTTAATATCATTACTTACAATGATAAATCAACTTTAATCAAGGATTAATTATTTTCAAAACATCTTTATTTTAAATAATTAATTAGCTTTAATCCCGATTAATTGCTTTAAACTATTTAAAAAGATTAACTAACTTCAAAATTTCCTTTTTAAATGATTAATTATGTTTAAAACATAATTATTAAAATGATTAATCAATTTAAAACCCCATTATTAAAATAGTTAGTTGATTTTAAATCCTTATTATTAAAATAATAAATTAATAACCTTATTATTGAAATAATTTATTTATTTTAAAACATCTTTATTTGAATTATTAATTATCTTTGTAAAACCCTTGCACAAGATTTAAGAAAATATTTCAAAGGGGATAACAATTCCATACAAACATCACAGAACATAAGGGTGAGCACAAATACAAAGGCAAGTAAAAACTATACATAAATAGAGAACATCTCTTATCCAACATGAATTTACCGGCATACAATTCAATATCAAAAACAATGTAATAGCAGAATGAGGATTTATTCTGCTAAATGGATGCCTAAATAATCTACTTAATTTAATTATCGAAAAATGGGGATTTATTCAGCTAAACTGATGTCATTTACATTTTTTCAAATTAAATGATAATAGATGTCCAACCAATCTTATTCAATTAAGTTATAACAGAATATGGATTTATTCTGCTAAATAGATATCAAAGTTTAGTATAACCTATTCATAGCTGTGTGGTTACTTAATGGTATCAACTATAGGATCCCTTATATTCAAAACTATTCTTTATAAAAGAAATTTACCTTTAAGACAAATTGATTCAACAAAGTAATTAAAAACTTAAAATTTCTTTTTAAGTACTAATATAAGTTAAACCTTAATTAAATCATAGTTAAATCTTAATTAAGTATTAACTTAAAATTAATTATTAATTAAAAAATAAGTAGCTTATAACAGCCGTTAACTACGTTTTGAACTCAGCAGAATTCATTAGGAGTTAGAACATCCAGCCTAAGCTAGCATAACTTGAAAGTTGAACAAGGCATATAAAAGAACAAACCAATGGAACTTAAGAGCAATAAGCTAAAAATCCACTAAGTAGATGGATCGCTGACGATCCATCATCCATGGATCACTAGTAGTCCAATAGAAAGCATCTTGTCAAATCCTCTTGCATTATGATCTACTACCTCTTTTAAGAGTACTTACCAAGTTTCATAACATTCCAAGCAGCGTAGTTCAAGCAGTAAAGACTCGTCTAATTCAAGCTATTTTAACTAAAGAAACTAAGTTAAACTGGACCTAGAGAACTTATACAGAATCAGATTAACTTGAATTTTGGTGGGAACACCTAGAAGACATAAAAGAAGGCTCATAGAACAAATAAGCATGACTGGAGTGGATTTGATGGATCGTTGGCGATCCATCTTGATGGGTCGCTAGTGACCCATGTAGGTTTAGCCCTACCACTTGAAATTCGTAGGTAGTCCCACACCCCTCTAGAGTGTACATACAAAGTTCGATCTGATTTTGTTATAAATTGAGCGAGTTATGGATGATTCTTCTAGACCAAATGACACATGAAGATAGATGATCAAACTAACGCCAAACGACATGATACTTGGACAACACACTTAAAAGAACAAGTGAATGTACCTTAGGAAAATTGAGACAAAAATTTGCTAAGGGATCAGTTCATCCCCTATGGATATCTAGCGATCCATCAAGATAGGTAGGATCGCCCTCAAACTTTCCAAGCTCCTTTGTAGCACTATGCAAAGGCTTCTGGTAGAAAAATGTGCTAATTTTGTGGATAGCTAACTATTCATCCTTTATGGATAGCTAGCAACCCATCCTCTATGGATAGCTAGTTATCCATTGAAATAACTTGGATTTATTTGAGATTTTTGGTGATGACTTGGCATAATAACTAGACTCTTCTACACTTGGACTTCTGGTCTAATACTCACTAAATTCCCATAAAAATACTCAACTATCTGCAACATAAAGAGAATCTTCTTCTAGACTGGCTGCTGGAACTCTACAGAGATTATTCTCCACTCGTCTTCTTACATACAATAGTCATATAGGGGTTCATTGTGATTCTCCAGTGAACTCTTGTACTTGTGAATTGATCTAACTTAGAAGATTCAATCATATTGTAATCCAAATTGTATCAATAGGCAGTTAATAGAAAGTTATAAAGTGGAAGTATGCTTCATTAACAGCCAAACCACTATAAAAATCTTCTTATCTTTTTTACTATTTCTGCTCCTCTTACATTTATTTTATATATTATTGCTGTGTAAGAATAAGGTTGGTGCTTTCACACTCAATTTAGGGTGTTGATTCATATTTTGGGTTAACATTTTGTTGCTTTCAATGAGAACCTAACTCAGGCGTAGATCTAACTATATACTTTGGATCAGATAGGTTCAGAAGTTAGATCCTCAATCTCTGCTTAGAAGATTTTTTATTGAGAATCAATGGCACCAGGAAGAAGGAAAACTACCTCCAAAAGATCCATAGGAACTACCATTGCTGGAGAAGAAACAAAGCTTTAGCAAATTAAAGTCAACAACCCCAACAACCTACTGTTAGGAGCTAACTTGGGAGATCAGGTTCCAGGATCCTCCATATAGCGTTAAGTTGTGACTAAGGAAGGATTGAACAAGATGATTGATGAAATTAACAAGAAAATAGCAAGCAGTCAAAAGGCTCTTATGGAAAAGTTAGATGCTCTTTTAGCGCTCCATTCACTAACTAGTCCCAAAATGGTGCCTAAAGTCGTGGTTGCTACAGAGCAAGAGCATTCTTCTGTTTCCGGCTTGAATGGAAGAAACAAAAGGCAAGAGCAAAAGGAAGTAGTGGGTTGAGCTCCAAGAATCATGACGGAATAAACATTAAAACTCCACCCACTGCGAAAGCACTTGCTACAAACCCCAACTTAGGGGTGAAAACCCTATGGGGAGGTATAATGATGGCTCTCTCTGGCTCTAAAGATGACAAATAATTTAAGGAAGATAAACTAGATGAAAATGCTAACACGCAAAGCGTTAGAAGAAGCTCTAAAACCCATGCCGTAGCACAGTGCAAAGCAATAGACGAGGAGCTGCTACCCAAACGATACCTTCAGAGGCAGGAGAACCAAGATGATATGACATAAACCAGGATCGATTACAAGGCTAAGCTCCCATGGTATATTGTGACTACTCCCAACCGACCAGCTTCCAATCCCATCATGGAGCTCCCGTGGTCGAATCACGAATGGTCATCGTCGAAAATCGTCAAAGAATCATCAAAATGGTCATTGAAAAACTCACTTGGGGTTGACTCAAAGTCGAACTTGGGTAATCACCTATTTGACTCGAAGCAGATTCTGGAAGTCTTGACTCAAAGTCAAACTCCAGTAATCACCCATTTAACTCGAAGCAAACCATGGGAATTCTGGTCCGAAATAAGACTCGGGTAAAACCAAGCTTTTCTTCAGGAAAACATGCAAATGACTCCAAGCACTGTTCATCAGTAACCTAGTACTTCAAATTCTGTGACTCCAAGTGAACCATGGAACGACTCCAAGAAATCGGCAAATTTTCTCGGGTCGGACTTCGAGTAAAATACCACCAATTTATCAAGGCCGACCCATCTTCTTTTTCCCATAACTCGAACATGCAAACTCCAAATGCCTTAAAATTTGAAACGTAACGTTATAGGGCCTTCCTTGTCACCCTAGACTAATCTTACCTAGTTTGAAAATTTTTAAGGATTGTAACTGATTCATGACCCCATCCTAAGTGATTTGCCATTCAATCGGCATTTCCAATCATCAAGCATAGGATAATCATGCATATATCATTCTTAAGCATTATAAACAGTCATAACTTGAAAATGGACCAGACTGACAACTATTAGAGCATCATCCCCAATCAAAACTCATTCACCAAAGCCGTTCAGCATGCAAAATATCCAACGAAGTTTATCATGACAACTATACCTTCCCACAATTGTACAACTGGTTTGAAATTGCTTTTTTTATAGGTATGAATAGTATATGGATGAAGCGAGGGCAATGGATGTAGTCTATTGCAAGATCCTCGAAAATCATTAAAGGATGAAACAACCTACTACCCTAGAAGAATTCTACAGGAAGACAAACTAGTTATAGAGACTAGAGGTAGTGCAACAGGCAGAAGACAAACACGACAATTTTCCAAAGAACATACAACACGATGAAGGAGCTATAGGATCTTAAGGGCCATCTGCCAAAGCAAGGCCACTATGACCCAGCGGAAAAGCGCCTTGGCTAACGGACAGAATAGAACAAAAGGATGATTATCAAATAACACTCTGGTTAGCTAGATACTAAGTAATGGGGTACTAACCAAAAGCGATGCCTTCTCATCCATCCTTGCCTACATTCCTTTTGCAAATGAGCTCTACCAGGACATTAGGGGAATTACAGATAGCAGGGCGAAAAAAATGCTTCTATGCCTCGATGAGTCATGTTGATCCCTCTTCTGAGAACCGACGTTGCTCTGGTAGCGTCGAGAAGGGTTTTCCAATGGATCATCGAACAAACAGATCCAACCCCTAGTCTCCAGGAACCGATAAAACTGTGTTCCCATGGGCCGAATCCTAGAAATTCCTTTTGAAGTCGATGAATCATCTTTTTTATACCATTGGGTCGTTAGACACATGACCCAAAACTATTCTTGGAGTCGATGAAATAGCATTCCAAGGCCGTCTTGTCGCTTGACATCCAACCAAAATTTCTCTTGAAGTCGATGAATCATCGCTTTAAGACTGCCAGGCCATCGGACACACAACCCGAAACACTTTTTGGAGTCAATAAATTATCGCTCCAAGGTCATCTGGTCGCTTGACATTCGACCAAAATTCCTCTTAAAGTCGATGAATCATTGCTTTAAGACCGTCGGGCCCTCAGACACACGACGTAAAACCCTTCTTAGAGTCAATGAATGATCGCTCTAAGGCCCTCTGGTCATTGGATATATGACCAAAATTCCTCTCGGAATCGATAAATTATCGTTCCAAGGCTGTTTGGTCGTCGGACATCCGACCACAAAAAATCCTTCACGAACTAAAGCATCGTGAAGGTCCTTAACCAAATAAAGTATCATGAAGGAAAACTGGTGATCAGCAGTCATCTAATCCAAAATCCTTCATGAACTAAAGCGTTGCGAAGGCCAACTGGAAGATTGGCAATCATCTTATCCAAAACTGCCCAAAGTTAGTGAAGTCATGCTTCAGTGCTATGAATCACATCAGTCATCCCACAAAATTTGCAGCATCACTTCCGATGACTAATAAGACAAACAGTGCTGATTCCAGTGCTTTATAGTCGCTCAAAGAAACTAAGACAAAACTGAACCGACCTTGTAATCAGTCAGAGGCTAACTTGAATCAAGCCAAGATTCAGCACCTGGAAGAACATCAAATCGGTAATGTATAAGTCTCTGAAGATGGAGCCTTTCCCATGCTTTAATCATATAGAAGACACAATTCCATCCATTGGAACACAAGCAACCAGACGGGTAGTGGAGAAACCCTCGATATTGTTTAAGTGCGCAAATAGACCTATGGCATAGGGGGCACGATACTTGAATAGCTACAAGGAAATCCAAGACAAATCACACCACAGTTCTGTTACGCCTGATCAAAAACTCTGGTATTCTGACAACTACGGACTTAGTTAGTGCAATAAATGAAATATAAGCATAATGCTTGCTTACTTTTTCCCAACTCCTCCTTGATCACCCTTGGTGATTAGTTTCTTTCCTCTTAGACTATACGTTAGTTGAAGACAAATTCACTAAAGGCGGTTTGGACCAAAAACCGAGAGTCTTGCCCTATACTCCCACAAGCTTTTTCTTCATAACCATCTCCATGCGGTCGGTTGTAGATCTCTTCACCATGGCAACCTTATCTGTTTAGCCATGCACATCTTCCCAAAACACGGGAGAATCGTCCAAGCCACGGTTACCCGATCCAAAAACCACTTATCTCTTAGAACTGCCAAATCACATTCCAGCAATGTCAAATCGTCGGATTGATGGGAAAACTTGATCCTTACCTTCTAAGAAGTAGTATCGCTCCTCCAGCATCGGGAGGGTACAAATCATTGTGAACATCTCGTAACCTGCGCTTAGCTTCTTGAACCGATAAAACCATGTTCAAGCAAATAACCTGCGGAGTCGATGGGGTCAGATCAACTCAAATTGCTAGATCGACGGAACTCGATACCTATCTCCTCCAAAACTGGTGTCGCTCAAGCTGCACCAAGAAGTTCCAAGCCATTCGGGATCGACGAGTAGTATCGATCCCGTAAGTCGCGCACTCCCATAAACCGCGCAACAATTCTTGAGCCATGGAACCACATACTCAAAGCATGAACTTTTCGCGTTATCTAATGGTTGGAAACGTCGAGAATTCCAATCTATTTTTGATCGATGGGTCGTATTGATTTCATAAGCCACGAACTCCCATAAGCCATGCATCACTTCTTGAGCCGTGGAACCATTCTCTCAAAGCTTGAACTCCTCACATTACCTAAAGATTAGCAACGTCGAGAAGTTTCAAACCGTTCCGGATCAACTGGTTGTATCGATTTCATAGTTCATGACCTCCCATAAGCCGCGCATCACTTCTTAAGTCGTGGAACCACGCTCTCGAAGCATGAACTCCTTACGTTACCCAAAGATTGCAACGTCGAGAAGTTCCAAACAATTCTAAATCGAAGGGTCGTATCGATCTCTTAAGCCACATACTTCCATTGGCCGCGCATCACTTCTTTAGCCATGGAACCATGCTCTTGAAGCACGAACTCCTTACGTTACCCAAAGATTGGCAATATCAAGAAGTTCCAAATTGTTTCGGATCGACCCCATAAGCCGCCCATTTCATAAGCCATGCAAAAGCTACGCATTTTGTAAGTCACTCACTCTCAAAAGCCATGCATTTCCTAAGTCGTTCACTCTTAAAAGCCATGAATTTCGTAAGACGTGCATTATCATAAGCCGCACATCCGATAAGCCATGCAAACACTTCTTCATGTTGCTCTAGCATCACCAACGAACCATTAAAATTTTCTACTAATGTTGTCACTAGGAAACAGTTCTATTGCTTGATTGATAGGGATCAACTCCTACTACCCAAAAGAACCAACATTACTTTGGTAGTGCCACAAAGTTCACAATCGAAGAAGTCAACAAAGAATTCTGATCTTTGACCAAAGTTGATTTACAAAATGTCTAAATTCAAGACATCCAAGTCACAAGTTTATCAAGATAGGAGTTGCGATGCACTTTTGACTAGAGGCATCCAAGGAGATGCCAGAACATCAAGTCCCACATTAATTGTTTAGAATAATTGGCTCTGTGGACTGAGGGTTACGTAAAACAATAACACTTGGTCTGGATAAAAAATCGCTCCAACTTACAATAAAAGGAGGAACTTACCATCGTCCAGAGATAGACGAGGATTGAAAGAAATCAAATCATCAATGCACCAGTTTCCAAAGACAAAAACCGATGCTCGACTAAGGTCTTAAACCCCAACTTTCATAAAACCAACTGTCATCCCAAGATAGATAATGGCAAGGAGAGAACGCTCGACATTGAGCGGCTAAACCATTGATTCTCGATGATTGGAGTCAACGAATAAGGTTGATATCCGCAATAATGCCATTGGACCAACATAACTCATATGGCTTGAAACAAGCAGGGTTAATGGTCACAATTCAAGACAAACACTACGAAACTCTACTGGTCGATGATCATGATAGGAATGAGCACGATTGTATCATGGGCAATGTGATGACTTGCTCCACAATTTCTAATTTTCTATGAGAACCTGGAATTTATCAACTAGAAATGACGGGTTCCACCTAGAAATGAAAGGTTCTGTAGATAGAAGTCAAATCATAACAAAAACCGATTAGGGGAAACCCAATTTTTCATGAATATGAATAACCATGGAATTAGTTAAGCAACAAACCTACATTTCCATGTGTTTCACTTGATAATGATAAGCAAGGTAAGGCAATTGAAACGCCTAAGACTCCCATTCTTCCATAACATGGCGTATCCCAAGTTAAGAAACACTGAGAAAAACAGCCACATAGGGTTGAAAGGGATCTATGTAACTGTATAGGATCGGATGACTGATTCAATCATAACCAACATGACTTTAACATTGCCCAAAGACAAGCAGCACTAAGAAAATACTTCTACAATCCAATCATCTAAGTGAAAGTTTTCGAAGGCTGATACTAGCATCCACTTGGATTGAAAGCGTTGCCGGGTGGCGGGGAAAATTGATCCTAACCACATGAGTGTCGGTGTTGTCCCAGCATCGCTAAGGCCTTTTCTCATTTCCTAATTACGTGTGTTGACCCGAAAATGTCGAGAAACATTATATTTCATAAGTATCGGTGTTCCCCCAGTAACGCCGAGAAACCCTCTATTTCCTAAGTACCGACATTGCCCTGGCAATGCCAGGAAATATGTTATTCACTATTTATCGATGTTGCCTCGGCAACGCCAGGAAAACTTTAGTCTACAGGTTCGATGAGAAAAACTTATCGTAGTAAACCATCAATGCACTATCTTCTAGAGATAGAATTTGGTCGCCAATTGAGATTCTACCCTTGTCTGTAGAAAACTATCATTGCCCAAAAATGGGAAACACCGGGAAGACATAACCTTTCATAGGTTAGCCGGATGGTTTGACCTTTCATTACATGAATCAACCAGTACACAATAATAAAGCAGCACGAAAGGAAATCCCAAGATTGGATTCCTCATGTGATAATTTCTAAGGATGAAAGCTGGTGCATAACCGAATTTTCTGAATTCAACTTAGAAAAATTTAGATACAGCCAAAAGATAGGCTGCATCAAGGAAATGTTGCTTGGAACCTAGCAACCAAGTTATCGATTCTTGAAGACAAGAATTGGCATATGAACCGAACTTCCGTGACGACCGCAATCAAGCAAAGCATGCACAGCTAAGGACATGTCAGGACAATCTGGGAAGGTCGAAAGTAAAACTATTGGACTTCCTCAATCCTAGAATTAGATTGAGAGCCAGACCAGGGGAAATCGAATCATTCATCCCAAACCACCCCATGTCTCACCATCGTCTAAATGTAGGCGTCCAAATAGTTAGTCTCTCGAGCAGGGATAGGCGCATAGATACTTGATCGAAAGAAACATTGCAAAGTCCAAACATGAATAAATGCATGGTAGATTAGATAATGGTTCTGTATCGCAAAACAGAGAAATATGGCAATAAAATCGCCAATAAAGTAAATAAAAGATTTAATGTTCATAAATCAATAGTTGCTTGTAGTCTGGGAATGACAAGAAGGATCGATGACTTATTTACGATCTAACTAGATCATTTGGTTCCAACTTGCAGGAATATGCCTTTACCCAATGTTTGGTGATGCTAAAAGAAGCCCACAGAATGAAACTACCGATACATCGGCTTTCGAAAATAGAAGCAAGAGTTTGATTTAACATTCAATACTACTTTCTGGCATCTCATGCTATCTAAAGATTCACAACATCGAGGAAAAATCCACATAGTTAAGTCATCTATGCATGAGTTTCTAGAGATAGAAATTGATACATGATTAGGGTCTCAACACTGGACTTGGAAGAATTCACTCTAGCAAAAGATGATGACAACGCGTCTTTCCAGCACATGTACCCAGAATAACATTGGATGATGATGTCAACTTCCAGAAATTCAATTATAGCATCATTGAAAAAATTAGAGCTTGGAATCAAGCAGCAAAGTCCTAGTTCTTGGAGATATAAGCTATCGTGTCAATCAAACAAAGGTAATCGAAAGTATTACCCATGAGTCTTAGTCTTCCAAAAACATACAGACTTAGTATTCAAAGAAATTATCCCTATGGACTAGGGCATATACACCAACACTTTGTTGAAACGAACCTAATTGAGCATAAGTAGGGATTAGCTACATAACTGGCTAGACCGAGCTACTCATAGTTTTGAAAAAAGCTATGAATCAGAATATGCCAAAATGATTGCAAAAGAATTGCTTACACGTAAAGAATTAAAGTAAACGGGTATGTTGCATATGAACACAGGAGGTGCAACAGGGAGAAAAAGCAATGTTCAGAATCAAGCAATTAAACCAATAGTCCCCGTAGACAGAGGCTACTGTGCAGGTTAAATTCCAAAAATGCAAAGGAAGGATAATCGCAATCAAAAAAGTCATGCGCTAGTTTTCAAAGATTGAAATTGTGCCTAATCAAACTACATCGACAATTCTATAAAAATAAATAGTTATGCCTTGTAATTTAACTATAATCAATCATCCTAACATGACAAGAATAATAAGCAAAGCCTAAATTGCGAAAGACCCAGCTTCCAGAGGAGTGAAAATCCTTCTTCCAGACTAAAGATTTGATGATGGAAAGTCATTTTCAACAATAAAACTTGGCATTCAACCCTGTCAGGTATTTTTACTTTAAATAATATCCTCGTATAACCAATGCCCGAAATCCAAGGGAAGTCGGCATATGTTGACCAATCGGGTTCTGAGTGTTGACCTAGGCATATACAGTGTGTAATCTACATGAGAAGAGTCCAGTATCCTAAATACTACAAACAAACAATCTAGTCTAGATAACCTTCTTACATTTGAAAAGCAATTCATATCATCCTTTGATTACCAATTAGCGTCCAATGATTGATAACGGAGCCACTGTTCGAAGTGACATGGGAAGCTTTTCTTTTTAGGAATATTAGAGTACATAAATGGGAGAAGCGATATGATTAAATCATCCACTATATACGATTTTGGAATAAATCATCGTATTAGAATTCAAAAAGATGATAGGAATCTAACCAAGTCCATGGAAAGGAATAGTTAAAGACAAAGAACAAGACTTTGCTCCAGAATGGCGTACAATCGTTCAAGACAAAACTTAGTTACACCGTCGGCCGAGTTAAAACTACATAGGTCGACTCCAACCTATGTCGTGCACCCATTTACCGACCTAAACCTTTGTGTAAATTATGAAGCAAAGATTGCATCGTTAATACCAGGAACTGAAATTCAGATCAAAATCAAATAACGGATGGCTATCAGAAGTTAGTCAATTGAAAATAACATCTTGAGATGGACTCCGACGATTCACTGAAATTCACAGAATAGTAATTTGGAACTTGTCTTGTTGCAAAACACACTTTGTTTCCAACGAAAGCATACTCAAGGAGGAAAATATTAACTGGGTTTTTAACCGAGTAGAATTCAACAGGAGTTTGAACACTCAGACTAAGCCTGAATGGCTTGAAACTTGAACAAGCCATTAAAAAGAACAAGCCAGTGGAACTTAAGAGAAACAAGCCAGAAATCCACTAAGTAGATGGATAGCTGGCAATCCATCTGGATTGCTAGCGATCTAAAAGTAAGCATCATGAGTTATCAAAGCTTCTTGCAACATGATCTACTACTCTTTTAAGAATACTTAACAAGTTTCGTAGCATTCCAACGAGTGCAGTTCAAGAAGTAAAGACGCAACTGATTCAAGATGTTTTGACCAAAGTAGCTAGCTTAAACTAGAACTAGAGAACTCATACGGAATTAGATTGACTTGAAATTTAGAGGGAACGTATAAAAGACATAAAAAAGGCTCACATAAAAAATGAGCATGATGGAAGAAAATTTGATTGATCATTGGTGATCCATCTTGATGGGTCACTAGGGAGCTAGCAAGTGGACATAGGCTTCATTAACAGCCGAACCACCATAAAAATCTTCTTGTCTTTTTGCTATTTTTTCTTTTTCTACATTTATTTTCTATATTATTACTCTATAAGAACAAGGCTGGTGCTTTCACACTTAATCCAGGGTGTTGATATTTTTTTTGGGTTGACAACAACCTCTTATTAACTAATTAATAATAATCAAACACTTGCTTAATTAATTAATAATTAATCCTATACTTAATTAATAATTTATCAAAAAATAATCTTATACTTAACTCATTATTAATAGAAAAAATCTTGGTCAATCAATAATTAATTAAAATTAATATCACGCTAAAAGATAATTAATAAGTAACTCATCTCCACTTAATTATACTTAATAAACCTTGTTTAAAACATAATTAATTATTAATTATCAAACTTAATTAACTAAAAATTAATTATCAAATTCTTAATTAACTTTCTTAAACATAAATATTAAGTTTATTAAACATTTCTAAAATACCTTTAAGTACAAAAACTTAATTTTGTAAAAAGTTGAATTTTCACCGAACTGCATCCATAGCCACTTTCTTACGGATACCATAACTTGAAATTGTTTTTCTAAGTTTAGTTTGAAAGCATATTATCTTTGGAAGCTCACTTACTTTTCCAAAACATAAAGTAAGTGTTTAGAAAACGAAACCAAGTTTGAAACTTGAAATTGATTTTTATTTTTAAAACTAAATACCTTAGTTCACATAAGGATTACTTGTTGTTTAACTATACAAAAGTGTTAACTTTCTTAGCATATAACCACATAATCGTGACCATTACATATCAAGCATATCACAAACCACAAACACGAGCAAAGATTCCAACTTCGCATCATTCCTTACATAAAGATCATAACTTGCAAATATACTTAACGTTTTTGACTCCTTTTCAAGTCAATACTTTTAGAACATATATGTAAATAAAACCATCATTAGAGTTAAACCAACAACCACACTAGCATATATATATATATTTGTGAAACCTTGAAGATTTATTATTTACATAAAAGAGTGAGCTTTAGTCAATAAAATCAATCAATATTTTCTAAAACTTAAAATAGACCTATATATTTGAACTTTTCTTTAAAAGAAATGATTTTTGTCCTTAAACATCACAAAGATGGGCTCGATCTACATGGTATTGGGCATGGACAAAGGTTGAAAAGGTGGAGAAGGGTCTTGTTTTGGTAAGGATTGTTGTAGAAGTGGAGGGAAAAGGTTTTAAACAAGTTTAAGAATTTAAAAATGAATAAAGCTAAGATTTTTGAACTTTTAAAAATTCGTGGAAGCCATTAGAGATCTTTTAAGAAGCTTAGGAAAGTAAAATGAAGTTGAAAAGTGAGAAAATGAAAGGGAGATGGAAGAGAAAAATATAGGAAAAGGTTTTATATAAAATGAAATTACCAATTACCAATTACCAAAATGCTCTTAAAGTACATGCCCTCCACTAACTTTTGAACACATCGTAACTACGCCCTCTTTTCCTATGTTAAAACACAATTTTAGCCCTTCTTACACCTTTCCATCACCCCATCAAATGAATTGTAAACACATTTAAAAATAATTTTACCATCACTAGTTAATATTTAAAATGGGGAGTTGTGAACAATAAAATCCATTTATTAATTATTAAGTAATATGTTAAACATCCCTATTAAAAGCGCTAAATTTTGGGTCGTTACATTCTCCCCCTTAGAAGAATTTCGACCCCGAAATTCTACCACAACCCAAACCTAGAAAAAAACATCCAAATTATTCATAAGTCCGTATGGTGTTCATATATCGTCCTTATGCAAAAATCAAATTTAATCTCTAGTTGAATACATAACTCCTCTTTCGAACTAGTATTGCTCACGCGATTTCCTAATGCAGACTTAGATCAGGCTCCTTGATCAAAAATATCTGTTCTTCTTGCATAGCAATAAACTATGATGGAAAACTTTGGTTCCTTATCGAGAACTCCCACTAATTGTTCATCGTCGAAATTGAGTAATAGATCCTTATCTGGAACGGTGTGAAACACCTCAAAATCATGTGCTTGAATATTGAATCAAACATTATGTGAAATGGATAAACGACCTATGTCCAACTTAAATAATTATTTTATTGGTTTTCACTAATACCAATTCTTTTTACTAAAATTATTTATGAAGGCATTTCATAAAAATAAATTAAGCTTAAATTTTGTAATAATCTACTACATCCTAAAAGTTTATGCCTTCATCTGGTTTAAACCTTTACAATTTGAATTTATTTCTCTTAAGAAAACTCGAGATCCAAACACCCAAGTTTTATTTCAAAACACTTTCGAAATAGTTTTTCTACATTTCAATCATAGAAAATATATTTATATTGCCCGAGTAACCCCAATGATACTAAGGAACTTGGTACTACTAAATAGTATCATATATTTCCTTACCAAGAGGGAAGTACTTAAGAGAAGTGCTTACCACCCAAACACATCACTTTCCCATTTTTAGTTATTGTCGGGCCACTGAACTAGTTAACATAATATTATTCTTCAATTTTAAAATCCACTTTATAAAATAAATAAATAAAATATATACTTCTACTTAAAATTCCTTTTCTAACATAGTCATACTCGTAAAAACTTCAAGTAATACTATTTATTATTTTCCTTAAAAGTCATTTAAAATAATAGTATACATTTTTTTCAAATTAACTCATACCTTTTGGATTTAATCAAAATATCCTTTATCAAAACAATCTTATGGAAAATTGCTATGATAGCATTATCCCATTCAGTAACCCGAAAATAAACAGCAATGATGTTGATGTCATCATCGAAATTATTTTCCAACGACCGAAGTTAGTTCAGTGCTTTCTTGCACTTTTAAAATAATTCCAAAATACTTCCTTTATAAATACTTTCAAAATAATACCATTGTTATTTTCCCCAAAACTTTGTAAATACTTTCCAAAACATCAGGTTTTTAGTCCTTGAACTCGAAGTTTGAATTTTCTATCACTCATAACCCTTGTAAATAAATCATACTTTTATAATTCTACCTTTTTTGTATAAACATTTCACAATGTTTATTCTTAGTCTAGATTATAATAAACAAATCTTATTAAAATCAAATTTAATTTTAAACTTTATCCCAAAGCTACCACTGAATGTCTTGTAGTCAAATTGTGAAACAGAATTCACAAGGTGTTCATGTTTAATTTAACTAAAACATTAAATGCTTATAAACTATCCGGGCCTAACTAACCATCAATAAATGATAATGATCAAATATTATCATTCTCTAACAATAAACATATCTTAAATAACTATTATAATTTTTTGAAAATTTTCTTTTGTATATAAAATATAACCTAGGTAACATTAATTCATTTACCTAATTTAAAACAATACTATGTCATTTGGCCTTATTTAAGTGCTTTATAGATCCCTTTCAATAACGTTAACTACTCATATTGACCCGAATCCGCAAACCACTCAACGGATAAATCAACACAATATTAAACATTTCTATAAAAATAACAAAAACATGCTCTTATATGTATACACACTTAAACTCATTCTAGGATGTCACTTACCCTATCTCTAATGAGTTTTCCCCACCCAAAGTATAGGTGTTCACTGAACCTAAGCTATGATACCATCTGTATTGATCTGCCTTTCTTACTACTAAAAACGACACTTAATACGCCCTCGGTATTTGTATGCCGATCGTGTAGTCATTTAAAAGACATGTCATTAAGGGTGAAAGAAAGAAGAAAGATAAAATAGAATATCACACATCATGACGAATATTATATAATACAAAATCAAGTCTTTACAGAAAGAAAGAACTTTAAGTTACAAACACACATCAGAGTACAACACTAACCTATCAATAGCCTTGAACAGTTATAACAACCTCTATCCTTACAATCATCGAAGAAAATAAAAATAATATAGCGGAAATAAATAACTAGATAGCTACGGAGCCTCCAGCTCGTCCATCGTCTTCAAAGAGCCAAAAGAAAACCCTGCTACTTTCGGACTACCTAAATATAATTAAGTACCCAAGAATTTAGGGAAAATAAATAACTCAGGTCAGACAATATGTTTGGTATAAGTAAATCTCAAAACAAAATGGTGGAAATAAACAATAATAAGTGAGTCCACGCCTCCAACTATGGAACGGGTTTTCCCTCACAATAACAACATTTAATCATAACAATGGACTCGAATAACTAAACATCGTGAAGTTCTCATAACACTTCCCTATGCAATTAAGAAAGAGTTAAATTTTAAAATTTAGAATCAAAGGAAAAAAGGATAATTTTACAACAAATGACTAGGAGGGTGCTCCCCCCACCGAAAGTATACCTCTAGAATATACTTGAGAACTACGTTGGTTCTCAGATAATACCAAGCTATACCCCGCCAATCTTTACCGAGAATTCAAGTATTTAACATCTCATTATGCATAGAACTTAAACCAACCAAAATTAGAAGTGAAAATACCCTAATGAGTGCAACCCCACATAGAATGGCTTTCACTCGCGCTCGGGTTTTAGTCGTTCCCGACAAAGGATATTAAAGCTCATATGAGGAACAAATTGTCTAGGATTAACGATACACAATGAAGAAAGCTGAACCAATAGTAGATAAATCAAATATCGAATATAATTAAAAATGATCATTTATGGAAATTAAATTTCATATTATTACCACTACTTATTGATTCCAAACAAGTGTCATCCCTCCATTGAAAATGAAGCCGGGTAAGTTGAGGTAGTGTTACCTCTAGGCATTGCCTTAATGGCATTTCTAACCTTTAAGATAGAGACGAGTTCGTGCCTCGACGTTTAGTGTTAAGAGTATGACTAAATCCTTTTCATACAAGTGACATTGGATGACGGAACTACTTTTCCATAACCAGATCGAACTTTTATTCTTTTAAAACCAAATTTGTGCAAGGTTTCACATTTATACCCGGTATCCTAACCCGACTATATTGAATTAATTACATAAGATAGATTCGACAGTTATCTTGTTCGATGACCCTAGAGCAATGGTTGTGGGACCCAAAAGTAAAGTACAATGGTCGTATATAGCCAAAATTGGATGGGATTGGTAGATAAATAATGCAGGATGCTTGAAATATGGGATATAACTTAGTAAAATAAAGGGATCTGTACGATTTGGCAACTGGGTAGGGATCTTCATAGTTGAGCAAGAAAGGGATCAACATAGTTGAGCAAGTAAGGGGTTGGCATAGTTGAACAAATGATGGATCGATGTAGTTGAATGAGGATGGATCGGCATGGTTGAGCAAGAAAGGGGTCGGCATGGTTTGTTGACTTGGGTAGGCATACTTTAGCTCATATAGGAGGGCTCGACATAAATGATTGAAATGGATCGGCATAGCCGCGTGAATGAGGGATCAGCCAATTTGAATAAGATGGTTCGGCATATTTTGTGAAAGAGAGGGACGACATGCTACATTGGAAAATATGGTTCGACAAGCTTCGTTGAATATGGTCAGTATCTAACCTATTAGAGGGATCAGCAGAAAACAATAACATAAACAATCTTGAATCAAACGTCATGCAATAACTCAAGCTCTGTTAATCTATACGACTCGAAAATTGGAGATTAAACGTACTAAAGCACGCAAAAGCCACCATAGGGTTTGCTTACCAAAAACCAAATATTAAAGGGATCAGTATTGATCCCCCTTCTTAAGTATTTGGGCTTAGAGAACCCTTTGGTGGGCCCATGTGGGTTAGAAGGTCGTGTAGCCAAAGTTTCAAAGAGATTGGTGGTCCTCTTCACCTATAAATACTGTCCCAATGGGTCGTTCTGGGATCTTTACGCTGCTGGTCACCTTGTTCTTTATTGTAATCAAATTTTACTATTCCTTTCTATTGTATTCCGGTTATTAATTCATCAATAAAGACAATCTTCAAAGTGGACATGGGTATACAACGCCGAACCACTATAAATCTTTGTGTTTCTGATTATTGCTTTTATTTGGCTGTTAGTTTATTCTTTTCCTCGGTTTCAATTTTACATTCTTCGTTTATTTCTTTACGTAAATCTACTCTTGGGTGTTAGTGACAAATTTGGTTGAAAACTTTTTAGTGCTTTCATTGAGAAACTTGATTCTCAGCTTGCTAAAAATCCCCTTTGTTGCTACTGAATTGGAAAAATCCCCCAAAGGAGATCCGTTGTTATCTTCATAAATTTATTTATACTACTCGGATTTGCTGAAATCTAAATAAAGAGATTGATAATGGTGAGACATACTAGATCTACTTCTCAGAATGTGGATGGAAATGAGACTGCTGGCATTCAGCAAGGAGACCTAAGAAATCAACCTACAAATTTGAATGATGATCTGGTGGAACTTTAAAATCCTACTTATTCTATAACCAGAGCTGAATTTCATAATCCAATGAGAGAGTTGATGGAAAGTCATCGACAACTAAATCGGCCAATTCAGACTAATATCAACCCGATGAACCAGATTACTCAGAGGCAGCGTGGGAAGGCAACGAGGGATCTCACTCCTTACTCGGCATCGGAAAGTTCAAGCTCATTAGATGAATATAACATGCATACGCATCGTAGGATTGAAAGAGATCATGCAGAAACTTCAGAGCGTCATTTGGCAGCCCATCACAGTATGCCACGACTGTTCGGTGCCGATCCCTCCATAGAAATCGATACCGATCCATCCTCTAGAGAAGGGATTCCTCCTTACACTTGAGGAATCATGCCAGAACTACTCCAAAAGGCTTGGACGGTGGAGTTTGATTGAATCTTTACTAGGTACCCCTTCAGAATAATGACGAGATAAATGTTCGAGACGCGCACCAAGAAGATGGTGAACCAAGAAGGCAAGAAACGACCCATAGACATCGACCGGATTATTCATGTAAGGTGGAGCATGGCCACCGCTTGGCGCTACCCATCCAGACGCTGGACTTATTGGCAATGGTTAGACAGTTGTTGGGAGATAAACAAGGCTTGACTAACGATGACTAGGAATTTCGAGAAGCCACATTCCGTTTATTGACAATGTTTTGCATGCGGAATATCTGAGAAGGTTCAACATGCCATCAATGCCTTTCTATAAGGGAAAAACTAACCCCAGGCAGCATATTATGAGATATGAATGGTTGGTGGATTATGCGCGAGCTAATGATGCGACCAAGTGTAGATGCTTTTCCATAACACATTCTAAAATAGCGACGATTTGGTTCATGAGACTACTCCCTTAATTAATTCTAGATTTGATGGGTTGGCAACCAAGTTTGTAAAGCAATTCCAAATGCACATGACTAGTCCTAACGACGTAATGTTTTTCTAGCGTGATCTAGGCCCTAAGGGAGTCTTTGAAGAATTATTTGAGATTACATACGACTGCCATGGAAGTCAGCAATCTAAATAACCACGCTATACTTATGGCTATGACGAGAGGGATTGATCTGGAGTCTGAGTTTGGAGATTGGCTGGCAAGAAAACCGCCTGCCACGTTGGAGCACTTCTTCCAAAGGCAGCTCAATTTTCTATAAAGGAGGAAGACAAGTCCTCCAAAAAAAGTACGTTGCAGGACTAAGTGGAGAAGCAGTACAAAGTAACATTGTAATAAAATAGTATGACTAAGTGGAGAAGCAGTACAGAGTAACATTGTAAAAGAGAGGCGAAGATAGGAATCTAGTGCGAAAGAGGGACTTTGGGAGACTAAAACCTAGAATTCCAGTGCTCTAAGAGTTTAAAATCAACCAATCGTCCTAACTCCCAATGGAATCAAACAAGGTGAACTCAATTAACTTGTTTGTTTAATAACTCTAATTCACAATCTGAAGGATGTGATACACAGTAAGTAGTGAATGTGGTTGACAATCTAATGATCAAATAATTCCTACCCAATTATGGAACTGGGATAGAATCAGAGCGACCGTAATACGACAAATCACTCACTGAATCAAACCCCAAATTAATCAATTAAAAAGAGCACGATCCGACTGCTCTTCAAAATAACTCTAAGTCCCCATAGTGCAGACTGGAGTATATTTTATAAATATAAATCTGGTGTGAACAGACCACCCACGAGATAACTCTAAATCCCCATAGTGCGTACTGGAGTGTAAATGAAAATCGGGTGTGTATCGATCGCTCGCATGACAACTTCGAGTCCCCAGAGTGCAGAGCAGACTGTAAACATAGACTGGTTGTGAATCGACCATCCATCAACAAAATCTTATCTCCAGAGTGTGGATACAAACATGAACGAATAGATGAGTGGAGTTTGACCGTTCTTTATTCCATAAACTTTGGCTTGAAATCGACGGGCGAAGTATAAACTCGTTGAGGATGGAAGTAAACTACCCAACACCTAGCTCCACCAAATTAAAACAAGGGGAATGGGTATGTAGCTCAAAAACCATTAAATCTGATATCGTAACACCAATGCTCGTACCTAATATTTGATATGACTCAAGGCTACGACCACTTGGAGGCCTTGGGACAGAGTTGGTGGATTGTTACTAGAATTTATGAACAACGAATTACAAGTACAATGAATGAAACCTAATAGTTCAATTACTTAAATAACAATTCGCACGAAAGCTCAACAGAAACAAAAAGCTTTTATTCACATTACAGGGTTCAAGATCTCGGTACAAGTTATTTTAAAAAAAAAATCGGGGCTCATATCCGTACAACTGCAACTAGTGAAAGAAATGACTATGCAAACTATACATTGAGCCAAACCGGTAGATATTTCTTCGACTTCCTCTCTTTTTCGAATTTCTCGAGAGTAGAGCCACTTGTGCTTCTCTTTCTAGATCCTTTAACGCCTTTAGCAGAAGAGCTTCTAGAGCTAAGAGGAAGTTCACTAGGAATCTACCACCAAGTAGAATAACTTGTAGTGGCACAAGATGAGGATCAATAATATCCACTTTGGTGGGTTCAATTTTGACTTTTCTTCTCAGCAACTACTCCTTTCCAATCTGCTCTTTTAAGCAAATCTTGGCGGTGTGTTCAGAGGTGCCAATAACCATTACATCGTCAAACTCTTTTGCTAGGAGTGGTTCTTCGACTTTATCATCATCAAGAGCACCGATGACTTGAGCATCGAGCCCCAGTACATCAGCAGCTGTTAGACCCTCAGCCAGTTTATCATGTTACTTTGTAGTAGCATCACTTTTAGGAGTTTGATTAGGGCCTAGAAGACCTCCAAATTTGTCAAAATAGGGAGATTAGCTCAAAAATCATTGCGCGTGGAGAACCAAAAAATTCATATGCTGAGAAGTATGGTTACTGGGTTACCTCCTTCTAGAATAGGGGACAACGTCTTAGATTGGTAGCCGGGCTTATCTAGATCATAGGCCAAATCCTGCTCCGTGTCGAGGGAGATTGATGTTCCAGTTGCTTGTGATGGAGAGGGACCCTTAGGATCGGCCTTCGAAGGTCCTGCAATATGTTCTCCTTTCTTGATAGACATAGAAACATTGAACTATCAGAGTTTTGCTGTAGCCAAATCCAAGGGTTCGTTTCCATAAAGAATTTCCCGCACAAACTCTTCTTCATTGATCTCACCTTCATTCCTTTCTCTCTTCTTTATCCCAACAACATGCTCCCATGCTTTAGCAAGTGTTTCGAAGTAATCCTTGCCAAGCAACCATAATGCATGATGGATGAGGACTTTGGCATTATACTTGACGATCCACGGATTGAACAAGTCTTTGATCTCATTCCTACTACACTCTTGAGTGGCTTCCACTTGGGATTCAACTTGTTCAATCATTTCTTTGCATCTTTTTCTTAAGCTTCCTCTTTAAGAGCTGCGATTTTAGCAAATTGTTCGTCGAGTTTAGTTTGTAGGCTTCTAGCCTCAACAACTTCCTCGCAGTACTTCTACGATTCTTCTTGAGCTTCAATTTTCTCCTCCCTTTCCTTTTTTGGAAAGTTCTTCGAGTTCCTCGATGCGGTGAGCCGGAGCATCTTTTCATTTGCAAGGACTTTTTTTAGAGTAAGTGCCCCGCTGCCATGAAGGGCTACATCGAGTTCATTTTTATGTGAAATTTCCAAATGGCTAACTGCATCTACCATTTCCTCAGTGTTTTTCTCCGCTCCAGCAAGTTGTGCTTTCAACTCTAATAACTCGGCATCCTAATGTTTGATTATGTCCTTATCGTGTACAACTTCCAACTTAAGGCAGTCTATTTCATCTTGTCGCTCAATGGATACTTCAGAGAATTTTTCTGCCAAGTGTATGAATGAATCGTGCTACATGGAAGGAAGGAATTTGGGCCCATCAAAGCAAATTTTTGGTAAAGTGGCCTTAAGTTCGGCCTACTTCTTTGCTGTGGAAAAATCGGGCGCAATAGCTGGCAAAGGCGGATCAAAAGTAGCAATTGGATGTTTACTTGATCGATGTTCGCGAGATTGTTTAGAGCTCAAGGAGCCAGAATGTTTCTCGTGAGATGTGGCGATATTAGGGATGCGGTAAGAAGACTAGTCTCCACTATGAGTAGGAAAGTTAGATTATTCTCCTTGGCACGATGTTTGGGACTGGGATTTGCATCTAGAAGAACAAAATTCCATTGAGTGATAGCTTTATCCTATCCCTCATCTCTCTCCTTGCGCCGGCCAGACTCTGAATCTTAGCTAGATCAATAATATGATGAAGAACTTCTTAAGTGATTAAAGGCTCTAGAGTGAGACATAGCACTTATGCAGTTAAAGTGTCCTGCCGCTCCATACCGTTTGAGGTGCGAAAAGTTGTAGCGGAGATATATCGGGGATATAGCAGGATATAGCGGGCAACTTTAAAAAGAGGAATGATGAACATTCTACACTAAAAAAAGGAATAAGTATTACTTAATATTTCCCACCAAGCAAAACAAGTTATAATAAAGTAGAGATAAACAAAGTTGACACTTATAAAGTTAGAACTAGTTATAATAACAAATAGTGTATATCATTGTTACATCAACTTTGAAGTTACCATAAAACTTAAAAGCAACACATCAAGCAAAATGCTTATTTATAGGAAAGGGAGATATAGAAGGGCAACAAAATCGGGGATATAGCGGATTATTACCGCAATATCGAGGATAATAGATGATCCACTATATTTGGCTGATTTATTGGAATATCGTTTCCCAAAAGTCCGCTACGAGATATATCTGGGATAAATTGGTGAAATATCGAGGAATTGAATGCACAACATAGCACTTACAAAGACCAAATGGGAGCATATTTGTAATTTTTGCATGAATAATTAACAAAATGTGTGTAGTGAAGTGCATGTAGTTGGGGGTGTCCTGGTGTTTCCACCCAACAAATCAGTGGTTGTAACCTTGCTTATCGGCGTTTTCTCTTCTTTATCAAAAGGTCAAATACCTTCACCACTCCTAATGGGAGAGTTGAGTCCTTTAATGTTGATATTCAAAATATCGTAGGTCATGATGTTATCTGGAATTTGAAGATTTGAAAATTCCTTAAGCGAACTTTCCAAGTGTTGAGAAGACAATTCCTTTTCAACACTAGTAATAACGAATTTGGATCCACGGTAGTTTTTCTACTATAAAGCTTATACACTATCCTCTTCTTTCTTTTATTGGGTGTTCGAGATAGCGCGCTCTGCGATGGTTCAACATTGATGCCTTACCCTAGCCTACATCAACATCGCCTGGATTATCGGCCTAAGAATCCCTAATCTCACCCTCTTCGGTGTCGTCCTGAGTCTCCTCGACAGTGGGCACAACGGGATAAATGGTATCCTTTATTTGTTCTGCAACATTCCTCGGCAACGATGCATTTCTCGAGAGTTCGATACTGCGGCCCTCCTCCAACAGCCTGAATAAGGATAATAGCTTGTCTGTTACAAGAAATTTGGTGTCTCTACCTTCGACAAGGGTAGCGCAAATAGCGGCAACAACTCTTGAAAAATTGGCCCTTTAGGATGTGGGTGAACGCTTGAAAAAATTCCAGATGTTAGTAGATTCAAAGGAAAAGTTATGAGTTGGATTGGTGAACTTGAGGAAGAAGTGAAGTTAATACTTACGTCCTTTTGACCATCACCTCGCCGAGCTGGGAGGACATCGTACATAAAACAATTCATGCTTAAACAAAGAAAGTTTGTTCCAAGCGCCTGTCAGAACTTGGCAGTTCGATGAGGGTTTGAGGAAAATATAAGAGGGACTTCTCGATCGCCGTTTGAAGTTGTAAATGAACCTTTTTTCTTCGGGATTCGGTGGACGAAATGAAACACTCATGAATAGAAAGAAGGTTCCATGTATAAAAGCTAACTATTTGGATGGAGTTGAGTGTGGGCTAGCTCAAGGTATCTCTGCATCTCTCGGATAAATGAGTTAAAGGGCGGTACGCATCCAGGACAACATATAAATTTATTGCATGCCATTTTCCCAACCGAGGGCAAGTGAGACCTATCATTTGTCGAAGGAACCAAGACGTCCACAAGCAAAATTCCATGAATAGTACATATCCGGTGGAGAGCAGCCTTGCCAATTCAAAAGGCCTATGAGTCTACTGGGTTATGTAAAAGAGTAGCACCTTCTACTGCATCAGGAGCAGGACTTATGTCCTCTATCGAGAGGACCAGAATATTTGAGATAAGGTCGACCCATGGGTTAGAAACTTCTGTTTATTCCACATGATGGCTGGGAGAAAGCCTATTGGATGTAGTTGCGGAACTTGACTTTTCTTCAGAACCGATGTGTTGAATTGCTAGATCAGAAGACATATCAGCTAAACGCTTCAAGTGTCTGGAATCTATATTATCTATACTCAGTAGATAAACGAGATTAGAAAAGATAACCTATACCCCCGTGTTAAGTGTGAACTTGTGTAGTGCAGTGCGGCATATAACAGATATAAACATTTAGAAATCAAAATGAAATAAAACGATGAGACTCAGAATTTTGACCCAAGAGACCGTCATCACTGACCTTCTCAACTGGCAAGAAGATTGATTGGTTATGAAAGGTTTGGATCGACTATCGACATATTGAAATGTCAGGATTATCAATTAAGTTCATTTGCAATTTTTCAGTCCATATTAAAATTCTGGGAATTTGATTGCTCGATCTCAAGTTCAAAAGTGGATATGCATGTTATTTTATTCATCAAGATCATATGTTCAAGGTCATTAAGGCAAATTAATAGTGATTGTCCAAACAAATCAAGTTAGATTAGTTTACAGGTTCAAGAAACAAATTTATGACTTTATGCCCATCCTAAAGAATATACCGATCCCTATCCAAAAAACTTTATACCGAACCCTCATTTCAACTAGGTAATACTGATCCCTATTCCGCCACCATAACCGATCCCTCTACAAGACGTCCTCAACTGATCCCTCTCCTGAACTAAGACCAACCAAACCCTATGGATAGGCCGACCCATCTCCTATAGCGTCACCACCGAACCTTCACTCCTCAAACTATTGACACCTTTAAACGAAACCTATCCAGCCAATCCCTCACCTAGTTTCACTAAGGCCAATGTCTCATTTCTAAACCCAATATCGTCGATCCTTGCCTTTGCGTTATTTGTTATGCCGACCTCTTCCTTTTCTTGGCCATAGCCTTCTATCCATCAAAACTTGTTAATCTGAAGAATAGAAAAATAAAATCAAAGCAAAATTCTCTGGCAACGGCGCCAAAAACTTGTTAATCTGCTAGTTTTCTGTCAGTTTAGAAAATAGTCGAGAAATTTCAAATTAAATTTTACCGCAAGTGCATGACTTACTATCGTAATATGTGGCGAGTACGGATTGATTCGTAGGGAATTTTTAGATTTTAAATATCTATTTAATCAAATTAAGCAAAGTTGAAAGTATGGTTAGCTAAAAATGTAGAAAAATGAGCAAAAGAAAATTAATAAAAAATATGAGATTGTAGAGGCAATTTAGAGATAAATCCACTCTCTAGGTCACATTGTTCAACACAACATGAAATTATGATATCTCTTTTTTGGTCATTAGCTAGTTTAATTGATGGGTTTATCATAAGTATAGCCTATTTGTGCTATTAATTAGCTCAATATAAGCCATCAATCTATAACACACCCCTTAAACCACTATTTACTCTCATGAAAAATGACAACAAGTTGAAAATGAAATATATTTTAAGCATGACCTATTAAATATTGTTTCGAAATATAGGCCATCAAATTTTAATTTCAAAATCACTTCATTACCATAATCATATGTAAGTGAAGAGGTAATTTTTGTTTGTGATTGTTTAAGCATAGCCTATTTGTTATGAACAACATAGACTATCAAATTCAACATAAAACAATAAATCACATCAAAATTCATTCTTCCATTAAGCACAAAAAGAGAGCAATAATTATCAAAATGTTGAAGCTATATAATTAGAGAGCTTCATTACCTCTAAATGGAAGGGGTTTAGCCTCTCATATTTTTTATCAAATCAACAAATATAGCTTGCAACATGAAAGAAAAGGAAAGGAAAAGGAGAGCAAAGTAAAGAAGAAGAAAAGAAATATTCTACTTGCATGAAAAATTAATCTACACTACTAACATGAAAGTAAATAAACAAAAGAAGCATCTAAAAGAAAGAGAGCACTAATCAACATTGCATAAAAAATGAAAGTTACATGAAAATAAAAATGGCTAACTAGCCATGAAAAAAGAAAAGAGAAGCTTTCTTTTTATTTTGAGCCTAAAACTAAACTAAGAGAAAGAAGGCCTAAGAGAGACTAAGGAAGAGGAGGGTTACATGAAACATAAGGGGTATTAATACATGTGTTAAACCCTAATTCATATTTTTGGGGAATGCCCAAATTGCCCTTGAGGTAGTGTGGCCACCGAGTAATCATTAGCATGTCATAATCCCCTACTTAAATGTACATGAAGCTTTAATGGCTTTTTAGCATGTGCATTAGCTCCTAATTGAAAATCAAGGTAAGTGGAGTCCTCCATGTTCATGAGTTTGATTTATTTTCATCTTCATTTGCTTTGTTTCCTTTTGTGCACGCATAACTTCATGGAGCCACTTGTATTTGAATGTAAATTCTTACAAATCAACAAAGAAATTTTCAATTAAATTTTAGAAAATTAATATATGCACAAAAATGACTATTTTGCCCTTGGATGAAGATGAATACGTGACAATTCGAAATAATTTGAATTTTTGGATTAAACAGGTTAAAATACCCAATATGACCATTTATTTAATTTAAATAGATTAAATATGGTGTTAAAAATATGCATATTTACGTGCATATCACCCTTGTTGAACCTCACCTTTCTTCTTCTCCTCTCTCATCTCCTAACTCGATCTATCAGACCATTTATCTAATGATCATTAATCGCTCAAAAATCGTTCATCATCACATCTCAAACACTCACCAACTACTTAAAGATCTAACTATATGATTAAAAGGCATGTTTCAAAATATACCTATATGAATGTTCGAATTAGAGTGGAGGCAAATATTTGGATATACGTGAATTCGAATGGAAGGTGAAGCGAATTTGTGGAAGGGATGGAAAGTAAGAGGATTCAAGCATGAGTAGAAGCAGGTTCTATTTGGGTTTGTGAGTTGGAGCAAGGGTTTAGAGCTTTGAGCAAAAACTAAGGAAATATTATAAGTGAAGAAAAAGGTAAGAAGTTTCACCGCTTTATATATGTGGGCTAAGGGTTTGGTCTAGAGTTCTAAGATAAAATGGAGGAGTAAGGGATCGGCATAGAAGCTTTCCATTCCTTATTATCATGACTAGAAAAAGGGAACGACATAATGCATGTCGACCCTTATAGATTCACGAAAATAATAATAATGGTAATATATATAAAAGAGAAAATGAAGAAGAGAGGCACACTTGTAAGGATTGGGCTATGAGCATGAACTTGCAAAATGTTATCGAAATTGGCAATGACCCGTAAGTGTTCGAACATGTCCAGGAGCCGACAACAAAAACTTGTATATCAATGTGCACGTAAATGATTTAAAAGTTTGATTTTTTTGAAATCAACAAAAACCGAAATCAAACCTGAAACCTCCAAGTTCAAGGCTGGACCAGACAATGTAAGCTAACAAGTCTTACAGAAGCGGACTTATATACTGTTTGTACCAAAATTGGGCACAACGCTCTTCGGGGTTGTTTGAAGAGATTAAAGTGAAGAATATAAATGAAAAAGGAAGCTAATCTAGAAAACATTCCAAAACAGAGAAACAAAAATAAGAACACATGAATTTAGAGTGGTTCGGCGTTGTAGCCTATGTCCACTATGGAAAGTTTGCTATTTTATTGAAGGTTACAATCAGATTACAACAGTAAACACTCAAGCACCCAAGTTACAAAAGGTCTCCGACAGAGTTTCGACGTAATGGAGTCAAAATTCCTTTTTTGGCGGAATTGGACAGCTATTTATAGGTGTAGGCTGAAAATATTTGACTTAGATCTCGGAATACCCCTTCTACCACGTGGATGGCCCCACTTGATCGATCTAGGGTCATTTGGGATCGATCCAGGATCAATCCATGTACATTTTGTATCGATAATACTTGCTCCTTTTGGGCTGAGATCGATCATGGAGATTGTTGAGGAGCTAAACAAACTCTTATGAAAATTTGATGGCATTTAGACTTATAGATTTTGAGTTATGATCGATCCAAGTTTGGATTTTCAGTTGGCTACTATCTTCGTATCGATCTCATATTTATCGATCAATTTCAGATCGATGGTAGTTCATATCATTCAGCTGCACTTAGATGACGTGGAGCTATAATCCAGGAGCGATCCATTTTTCCTACCGGGTGAGCATTTCCACTCCTTGACTGCATTTCTTCGTATCGCTCCAATTTAACTTCATTCATATCGATCAACTCAAGACCGCTTCATATCGATAGCTTCCGCTCTAGTTCGTATCGATGCTTGTTGGATCCTTTTGTATCGATAATCAAAGGGCCTCTTCGTATCGATGCTTATTAGATCCTTTTGTATCGATCGTTTTCCGATTGATACAAAGTGTATGGGCGAAGGGATCGATACGAAAGGCGTTGAGGGATTGTAAAACGAACTCTGACCTTTGTCTACACTTGATGGATACGAAGGAAATAGAAGTTGATGGATACGAAATTAGACTTCCTTCATGGATACGAGCAAGGCTAATTCTGATGGATACGAAGCCGCATGGATACGACGGAGGTTGGCCTATGATGGATACGAACACGATGGGTTCGAATGAGGTTGGCTACCTTGATTTTGATCGATCCATGTCTTAAGTATACAAACTCCGATTGACCCGAAATTTGGAATGTTGGTTTTTATAGCTTTTCTTGTTATGCCACATCAATTTTAGTTCAATCTAGGCTCGCATGAAATTCGTCGGTAACCATAGTAAACCTATGTATAAACGATCTTCGGAACAGACTGTCTTTGATTTCTAGTTAAGTCCTTAGTGTCACAGCCTTGCCAGGATAACATATATATTGACAAAATATGGCACTGGATTTATATTATTGGAAATCGGCCAAGCATTATAGTAATCAGTGAAAAATTCAACGCCTTGGAAAAATGATTTGATAAAGGAATGGCAGTCAATAAGGAAGCTAGATGAACCTCTTTTTGACATTTCAGACTTGTGTTGATTCAAAGCACGTTATTACTCACAAGACGTACTTTGGGGGGAAAGTGTTACCCGGTATCCTAACCCGGCTATATTGAACAGATTGCATAAGATAGATTCAACTGTATCCTGTTCAATGACCCTGGAGCAATGATTGTGGGACCCAAAGTAAAGTACAGATGGTCATATAAAGCCAGAATTGGATGAGATTGGTATATAAATAATCCAGGATGGTTGAAATATGGGATATATTAGTCAAATAAAGGGATCGGTATGATTTGGCAACTGGGTAGGGATCCACATGGTTGAGCAAGTAAGGGCTCAGCATGATTGAAAAAATGAGAGATTGGCGTAGTTGAATAAGGATGGATTGGCATGGATAAGCAAGAAAGGGGCCGGCATGGTTGTTGACTTGGGTAGGCATACATTAGCTCATAAAGGTGGGCTCAACATAAATGATTGAAATGGATCGGCATAGATGTGTAGAGGAGGGATCAGCATATTTTGAATAAGATGGTTCGGCATATTCCGTGAAAGAGAGGGATCGACATGCTATACTCGAAAATATGGTTCGGCAGGTTTCATTAAATATATATCGGCATCCAACCTACTAGAGGGACTGGCAGAAAACAGTAACAAAAATACTCTTGAATCAAAGATTATGCAATAACTCGAGCTCTGTTAATTCAAATGACATGAAAATTGGAGATTAAACATATTAAAGCACACAATAGCCACCATAGGGTTCGCTGCCCAAAAATAGAATACTAAATGGATCAGTACCGATCCCTCTTCATGAGGATTTGGGCTTAGCGACCGCTCCGATGGGCCTATATGGGTTGGAAGGTCCTGTAGTCGTAGTTTCAGAGAGATTGATGGTTGTCTTCACCAATAAATATTGGTCTTAAGGGTCATTATGGGATCCTTATGTTGCTGGTTACCTTATTCCTTATTGTAATTAAGTTTTTCCTATTCCTTTCTATTGTTATCAGATATTAATTCATTAATAAATATAATCTTCAAAGTGGACGTAGGCATACAATGTCGAACCACTGTAAATCCTTGTGTTTTTTATTATTGCTTTTATTTGGCTGTTAGTTTATTCTATACCTCGGTTTTAATTTTACTTTCTTCATTTTTTCTCTCTACATGAATCTACTCTTGGGTGTATGTGACCAGTTTGGTTGCAAACAACATTAAAAATATTAACTTTAAATAAGTTTATCAAAATGAATTGATTTACTTTAAAAATCATTATCTTTAAAAAATTCTATTTAAAAAGATTAATTAACTTCAAAACTTCAAAATCATTATCTTCAAAAAATTCTACTTAAAAAGATTAATTAACTTCAAAACTTCCTTGTTTAAATAATTAATTATCTTTAAAACATCATTATTAAAGTAATTATTTGATTTTAAATCCTTATTATTAAAATAATAAATTAATTTTAAAAATTTGTTACTGAAATATTTAATTTATTTTAAACCATCTTTATTTAAATGATTAATTATCTTTGTAAAACCCATGCATAAAATTCAATAAAATATTTCAATGGGGATAACATTTCCATTCAAACATCACAGAACGTAAGGGTGAGCACAATATAAAGGCAAGTAACAATTATACATAAATAGAGAACATTTCTCATACAACATGAATTTACTAGCATACAATTCAATGTCCAAAACAATGTAACAACAGAATGGGGATTTATTATGCTAAACGGATGCCTAAATAATATACTTAATTTAATTATAGTAGAATAAGGATTTATTCTACTAAACAGATGTCATCAATATTTTATAAAATCAAATGATAGCAGAACAATGTTTTATTCTGCTAAATAGATGACCAACTAACCTTATTCAAATAATTTATATTAGAACGGAGATTTATTATGCTAAACAGATGCCAAAGTTTAATATAACCTATTCACATTTGTATGGTTACTTGATGGTATCAACAATAGGATCCCTTGTGTTCTAATTCTTTGTAAAAGAAAGTTACCTTTAAAACAATTTGATCCTTAGAAAAAAAGTAATTAAAAACTTAAGCTTATTTTTTAGTAATTAATACAAGTTAAACCCTTAATTAAATTGTAGTAACTCTAAATTAAGACTTAACTTAAAATTAATTATTAATTAAGAAATAATTAACTTATACCAACCCTTTATTTATTAATTAATCATAATTAAACACTTGCTCGATAATTAATTAATAATTAATCCTAACTCAATTAATAATTTATTAAAAACTAATCTTATACTTAACTCATAATTAATTAAAAACTAAACTTACTCAATCAATAATTAATTAAATTTAATCTCACTTTAAAAGATGATTAATTAGTAACTAATCTCTACTTAATTATAATTAATAAACCTTATTTAATAGATAATTAATTATTAATTACAAAACTTAATTAATTACAAAATAATTATTAAATTCTTAGTTAACTTTCTTGAATAACATTATTAAGTTTATAAAACAGTTCTAAAACACTTCTAAGTACAAAAACTTAATTTTGTAAAAAGATGTATTTTCACCAAACTGCATCCATAGCGATTATCATTATGGATACCATAACGTGAAATTATTTTTCTAAGTTTAACTTGAAAACTTATCACCTTTGGAAGCTCACTTACTTTTCCAAATCATAAAGTAAGTTTGAAAAACTAAACCAAGCCTTAAACTTGAAATTGATTTTTATTTTTAAAACTAAAAACCATAGTACACATAAGGATTACTTGTTACATTACCATACAAAAGTGCTAACTTTCTTAGCATATAACCACATAATCATGACCATTGCATACCAAGCATATCACAAACCACAAACAAGCAACGATTCTAACTTGCAATGACCCAAATTTCGATTACTTTAATTAAGTATATTTAAATTATTTTAAATATCCAAATATAGATTATTTTTTGCAAATAATAAAGTTTTGAGTAGTGAATAACAATAATGAACCTATTTTGGAGAAATATTCGCAAAAAAAATTACTTCGAAAAAATATCGATAAAAATAACTGAAAACTATTTTATCGATAAACAGCTCTATAATCATAAAAACATCGCACACAGAGTTGGGTACATACACTTATTTTTATAACTGGACAAGAATATGAAATAAAATCAATTATTTTATTTTTGGAAATAAAATGTATTTATGACATCATCAATGATGCCCTTATATTTAAATGTAAATTTATGAATTTAAATTCAGACTTAATAATTATTATTATTTTTTTCAAATAATTGTTTTAAATCATGATAATTCATTTTAGATAGTTATAAAGTGATAATAAATCATTTGTAATATTTTTATGAAGTTATATACGTGATTTAAAATATAAATATGGATACCATAACGTGAAATTATTTTTCTAGGTTTAACTTGAAAACTTATCATGTAACATTCCCGACTTTTTGTACGTTTTAAATCGACCATAAAGCACACACGTCAGACTCAAACCATACAAAAGAGCGGATTGTTATTGCGGTAAATAGGTAAAGCAGAGAAAGAAATAAAACAAAACAGAATCTTATAGCGGAATGATAAAATATAATAATCAAATTACAGTTCATGGAGCTGTTTTACACAACATTTGATTATACTTACACAACACATATCAGAGTTACGCATACCAGAGAATAATAAATAATAATGCAGCGAAACAATGTGATGCAGTGGAATAATATAGTAAATAATAGTAAAAAATCTTCGTCTTTGTCCTCCAGAAGTAAAGTCTTCAAACCTTGAAATGCTCAGGCTGATCAGAGCGAATTGAAAAGACAAAACACTCGAGTCAGAACTAAAAGATCTTATGTAAGTTAAATCAACAGTAAATAATATGAGCGGAACGGCGTCAGAGATGTTTACGGGGTTTGACATCTCCTATTCAGTGTCTAACGTGAGTGCAGTAACTTAAGAGATGCTCGGGATTCACATCTCCTAAGGATCCGTTAAACTATCTACTATGTAGTAATATTTCGCTATTATAATAATGTCTTTAGTAAAATAAACTTACTTTTAAATAGCGTTAAGGAGTGACCCAATATTTCACCTAACACATAATAGTCACAGTAGTCCATCCAGTATCAGCAAATCTCCAGATCGGGAGACTACCCTAAATACTTCATGGGTTACGGGAGAAATTCAAACTCGTACAAGGCGCGATAAGGTAGGTGACACGACACAACGAGGCAATGCCAGGGTAGATATACCAATTACTATCCGGACTGGTGGTGATGCATAACGTGCAGCTACCGCCACCTCGAGCCACACCCTCAAAAAAAATCAAAGGGCCCCAATCAATCACAAAGTAATAGAATGGTATCGAAGGAGTGTGTCCGATAAGAGGAGCTACCTCACTGGCCCGGAATCGCTTCTGTTTTAGCCACCTTATGCCAACTCACAGGAGTCGGGTCCACGTACATACCTCAATAGAACGTCGCCACCATCCTACTTCATTCTGGAATCTCCACCGTGTACACGGTTGTTAAAGTAGTTTTCGAGGTTCGCAGAGAGTATGACAACTTCCGATCCCGGTCTCTTTAACAATCAAAGGTTATTATTACACCGCGGTCATTTCAAAATATTTATATTTTAAATCAAAATATCATTGCCATTTCAAAACCATATAAATATGATATCATTTCCATTTCAAAACTAAATCAATACGATATCATTTTTGTTTCAAATATATCCTTTTCCAAAAATCATAGCACTTTCAAAGTTATACACTTCGAAACCAAAACACTTGAAATTATAACACTTTCAAATCATAATACTATGAAACTCGGAACTTTGAATCATAACTCCCACCACTTAAATGGTTTGAATAGTAAAATATTTTATATAAAAAATAGCTTCTTTAATTTCACAAATCAATTCCAAAACAACTTTAATTGCAAAATTTTAGATTTAACCAAATCTCAATCATAAATTTCAATTTAATTCAGTTTCCAAATAAACCATTCCAAATTATATTGATTTCAAAACTGATTCGATCCACAAATAAACCATTTCAAATTCAGTATATATCAAACTTTAAGTATTCAACAATTTCAAAACTAAATTTGATAATTTCATATAAATATCAAATTCAATTTTCTATTATTTGGTTTTGAAACATTTACTTAATAAATCCGTTATCATTTATGTAAAACACAAATTACTAATAAGTAAATATTTCCTTCAATTTATTTATACTCGAAATATTTATTTAATTCACCTTAAACCAAAATCAAGTTATAAATCATATCCTTTATAAATCTCCAATTCCATAAGTTCCAAATCGGTTTCATTTAATAAATTTCTACATTAAATACAATTTCGAATCAATTTCAAATTTATCTTCTCAACCTAAATTTTATTAAAATCATTATAAACTCTATATAAAAATATAATTTATGAAATACTTAACCAGATTACATTTTTAATAAAATCAATCTTTATTTTTTTAAACTTGTTTCATACCAAACAAATTTATACATAGCTAAAAATCATGACTTTAACTATATATATAAAATAACATTTATATAATATCTGAAATCAATATTTATATAAAACCATATATTTCTTTACAAAACCGTAGAAATCATTTAAAAATATTAATATATATAGGCCACGGTGTCTGTATATAATTTTCTATCATATGGTCAAGTGATAAGGATATTTGTCATTTCAATACGCAATTTATATTTTACGGTTATATATCATTTCAAACCGCAATCACGAATGAAATAAAAATCCCTAAAAAACTTGCAGTTTATAACAATATAAAATAAAACATCTATATATCCAATATAAAATACAACATCCATACGTCCATACATCCAAACCAGCATCAAAGTGTCCGAAATTTAAATACGATCCCAACGGAATGAACCGCACATGAATTTGACCTCGTATGCCAAAGTTATATAGATTAGAACGATTGAAATTGAAATTTAAATCATAAACAAAACAAACCAAAATAAATAATAATTTAATTACCATGTCACAGTCTTCTTCCAGGCAACCCAATCGGTCATCATCGCACGTGAGCCGTTGCAGCTAACTCGAGCGCCGCCCACTTCGACGTCTCTACACCCCCTGCCGGCACCGCCACTTCCTACCCCCGAGACTTCGACCACCACTCGACAATCGATGACGCGTCCCAATGTTGCAGCCGCCACGAAGCTTTAAACCCTAGCCAATTTTTGGCGACGATCTAACCGTTGAATCACCAGACAAACCACATAGATGCAATACGTGTTTGACTCTCCACACAACCCTGTCGTTGAATCCTCGATCAGACGAAGTTCATCGTCGAGCGATGAACGATCGAAAATAAACTTGCTAATTCCGGCAACATAGCAACCCAGATTAAGAAACAAATCAGGTAATTGACTTGCGCTTGTTAAGAGCTTCAAATCCATATATAACTCGATATAGTTTGTGGAGTTTAACTTTTGAAATGGAATTTGGAATTGAATTTGAAGTTTAGGAATTTTGTTTTGTCTGCCATTGAGAAATAGGAACAACATAAATTTTTGTACATACAGAAATGAGAAATAGAAAGGCTGCTAGGGTTTATAACAATATATATATAGGTAGAGCTGAAAATAGAGGAACGACTACGATGGGTTTGGATAGTTGAACGATAAATGGGCCGAAAAGCCCGTTCTGACTCCGGAACGAAATTAGATCAACCCATATATCAAAATAGATGTTTTTAAATATTTTAAACGCAATGGAATAGGTTTCAAGTACAAATTCCATCGTATAAAGAATTTATGCTAAAATCAACTTATTTCAAGTTGATTTCAATTGATTTCAATTAAATCGATTTCTAGGCGTTTCGAATCCGTACGATCAAACGACAAGTCTGATCGTTACGAAACTTGAAATCCTACAATAATTCACCGTTATCCGATGAAACTGGTTTCGTCAGAATCCGAGTCAGTGGCCAAAAATGACCATATTTCAGTTAATTAAATGAATAAATTATTAATTAATTAAATCACCTTTCCATTCTAATTCTATAATTGACAAAATTTATTAATTTTGATTGCTTAGACATTTATAACCATTTGAAACAAATTTCCATGTTAATTCCATGTTAACTATTTCACTAATTTTCATGTTTACTCACAATTCAATCTCATTAAATTTTAATAATTCCATTTAATTGTCTTTTCATTCTATTATTCAATCTCTTATTATCAAATGGATAAAATTAACATTGTTTCATGATTTATTACATTAATATTCTCAAATTTCACCCCAATTTCCATTTATGAAAATTTATAAAGTATTAATTTCCTTTGTTTGCACTTAACCCCATTATTACAAGTTAACTCCCAGTTATTTATAATTAATGTCAACTAAACAAATATGGTTAAATTCCAATCTTTTTATTAAGTCTATTATTACTCTATAAACCTAGTTACTATTGTTTACCTTTCATCTACTTAACATATTCTCATTCCCACCTTTTATTTGCATTAACCACCATAATTCTGCTTATATTAAAACTTAATCAAATCTCATACATTAATTATAATTAATATCCCAATTAATGTATTCAACTTGTTTTAATCCTTTTATTTTATCTTATGAATAAAATATGCTTTTCCATTCATTTTATTACATTCATAGTTTATAATTACTGTCCTAACTCACATTAATGAACAATTACTTACCTTTAAACGAAATTGATTTCCAATTAATTTCATTGACAAATAAATGGGTAACTTATAATAATTTTTATCATAACCTTTAATTTACACTTAAGTTTATTTTATATTCAACTAATTATCATTATTACTTACATAATACTGAATTCATCTAGTTACCATTAACTATACTAATTCATTTATTTATACAACATTTACCTTTATTTATTTATTTTGAATTTTATAACCAAGTGCAACAATTTACACTATTTCATTTTTAACATTCACTTCATTATAAATTATAAAGTTTTATTTCTTTCAAAATTTAATTACAAAAATCTTATTAAATTAACCAATTTAATTATCGAAATTTATGGGTCGTTACATATCACGTTTGGAAGTAGACTTACTTTTTCAAAACATAAAGTAAGTTTTTGAAATACTAAACCAAGCTTGAAATTTGAAATTGATTTTTATTTTTAAAACTAAAACCATAGTTCGTATAAGGATTACTTGTTGCTTAACCATACAAAAAGTGCTAACTTTCTTAGCATATAACCACATAATCATGACCATTGCATATCAAGCATATCACAAACCACAGACACAATCAAAAACTCCTACTTGCAACGACCCAAATTTTGACTACTTTAATTAAGGATATTTAAATTATTTAAATATCCAAGTATAGATTATTTTTCACTAAAAATCAAATTTCAAGTGATGAATAATAATGATGAACCTATTTTGGAGAAATATTCGCAAAAATATTTACTTTGGAAAAATATCGATAAAAGTAACCAAAAACCATTTTATTGATAAACAACTCTATAATCATCAAAACATCATGCAAAGAGTTGGATACATACACTTATTTTTATAATTGAACAAGAATATGAAGTAAAATCAATTATTATTTTTGGAAATAAAATGTATTTATGACATCATCAGTGTTTCCCTTATATTTAAATATAAATTTATGAATTTAAATTGAGAATTAATAATTATTAAAAAAATTCAAATAATTTTTTTAAATGATGATAATTCCTTTTAAATAGTTATACAGTGATAATAAATCATTTGTAATAGTTTTATGAAGATATATACTTGATTTGAAAATATAAGAAAATTCGTATTGCTTTATCGATACAATAGCAATTTTTTAAATATTTGTTAATATTAATATATATGGTTTTATAACTAAAATAAGATCATTTTAATAATTAAAAATGATGAAAATTTTATTTTCTAATTTTTTTTACATTTATATGTAATTTAAAATGTAAGTGAAAATGTGACCGAGAATCGGCTTCCCGATTTTCAATGGTTTAATAAACGAAAGTTGCACGAAGTCGTTGCAATTTTGTTTGTTCTCTTATGCACATCCATATACATGAAAAAACATGTCACATACACACATTTACATACACATAACATACATATGCATACACACATACATACTAGAAAAATATAAGATATTTTTACTAAAAAACAAAAGGCATTTTCTTTTGTAAAAGCAAACATCGACTCACACTTACACACCATCATCGTGCACATAGAGGCACACATGAGGGGAGCTTGAGCTATGCGTTTGGGGTAGGAGGGGTGTGTGTTAAGGGAAAATTAGTAATTACACATAGATATTTGTTCTACATTTTTTCCTATAAATACCCATACACCTTCTCTCATTTTTATACCACATTCTTATCATTTCTTCTCCACTTTCAAGCTCTTTTATGGCTCCATAGGCTTAGGAAAATAATGGATAAAATTTATTCAAAATGAAATTAAATTAGTATAATATAGATATATTATCAAATCCACTTCAAACAAAGGCAAATCACCTCCTTTCCTCTTCTAATACCCATGGCCACACCCACATCAATGCTTGGCCGAACTCTTCCATATCCTCATGCTACTTCCCTAGCTAGGTCGAGCCCTTCCGAGGCTTTCGAGCTTGATTTCATGGATTTTTATTTCATGATAGCGGAGCTATAGCTAATTTTAAATTAGCTCAAGGGAAAATAAAGGTGAGAAACTCTTACATATATTATATTATTGGATGATGATATGATGTTTTCAATGGATGTTTACTATGATTTAATCATCAAGTTTGATTATTTAATATTGTTATTTGATTGTATTAACAAGTCATGTTTAATACATGTCGAAAATCATAAAGCAAATCACTTTTCTATTATTAATGAAATGGTGTATATGGAATGTTTAAACCTCCTGAAAATGGTTTAATATGGTTTAGAATTTTTTTATAAACATTTAAAAGTTTTTTGGAAAAGTTTAAGAAAATATTGAAAATTTGGTCAAAAATAGGCGCGTCGCGTAACGATAGTTTGCAATTTCATGTCTTAAAAGTTTAATCCATTTATAAGATGGATTCGGAATCAAATTTCTTTGAAATAAGTCATGTTTTTCACACAAAAGAAAAGAAATTGAGATTTTGTTTTGTAGATTTTAAAAATGACCAAGTCAAGTTCTAAATAAAATCGCGCTTTGCTAGTTCGAAGTCCAAAGTAGTAAATAATTTAAAATGGATATTTTTAATTATTTAAAAATATGGAATGAATAAAATTATTAAAATATTTTAAAAGTGATTAAATTTATGAAAATGAATTTCTAAACAATACAAAGGTCGTTTTGATAAATATAGCTTTTAAAACACTATTTGCAGAATTTTTTGCAGCACTTTTTAATAACTTTTGCAAACAATGGTTCTAACTTAATTATTATTTCTTGAATCATTTGTGAACCTTTTATAATGAATAATTAAGTATTTTAAATATGACTAAGAGGTTTAAAAAGTATGTTAAAAGATCGAAGGGAAAGCCCGGATGCTCTAAAATAGTTAGAAGTTAATAAAGTATGTTAAAAGAGATTTAGAGTCGATCAAATAACTTGACCATCTTATGGATGACAGAAAGGTAATCTCTGAGCTTGGGTTTAGGAAACCAGTTACCTGCTCTCACTAGCTACTTGGACTAGCCCGATGGAGGGGATAGTAAATTTAATTTACCTGGATAAAAATTTCCCAAAGTATTAAAGATATAATTTTCCAAATCTAAATAACTTGGATTGCATAGAAATAATTTTCTTGCAATTCGTATTAAATTCCAAGGAGGGAATCCGTAATATCCGTGAGAATTTAAAAGATGGTATGATTTGGAAGATGGAATGTAAGGCGGTTTGTCACTGAACCCTCGGGGGAATTTCTTATATCATATTTATGTGGTAGTAGTTCTTCATTTGAGATCTTCGATGCAAGGAATTCTCACTACTAATCCTAGGGTTAATCCCAGACAAGATGTGGTAGGAGAGTGCCCTTGGTTTGTCTTGTTCCTGGATAACATATATGGATGAATTTCTGACATTGCATTTCTAGTTACATTGATTGATCTCTATGAACGTATCATCTGTTTGGTGGCAGAGAAGACAACTTCTCTTAGCTTAACACCCTTACACGAGATGTATGAGCTCCAGAGTTTTACATTTGTAGAAATCATTTGTGTGACCAAGGAATGACAATGTGGCATTTAAAGTGGAATGTGCTACCTCAGGCCTCATAACCCGGTAATGGCTTAAACAGGTTATGCCGTAAGGCTATGTGGTTCGCAAGCATTATGTTATGATCGTCACCTTTCTAGATAACTCTCTATATGTCGATTATATTGTGTGGTCTATGGGGCCTCGAATAGGTCAATAACGACCGAGGTGGTGATATATTTGGTTTTTATCCAGGCTATGTCTAAGTGCTGAATAGGGATAGACCGGTCTTTCTAGATGCAGATGATTGTTTGTGTATCCTTGATACATTCCTCTAAAGATGTACTATATTGAACGTAGTCACTTACCAACCACTGTATGGAAATCCATTCTCTAGTAAGTGACTTTGGACTTGATTTGGAACCTACTTTGTAGCTAGTATGCTGGAATTTAATCAATGCAACAATTTCGGCTAAGATTCATAGGTTAATTTTAATGGTTTCAAAAAATGTCATTAAAAATAATATCAAATAATTTAGCATAGCAATTTTTTTGGTTATCGTAAGGTAAAAACCCACTCTATGATTATGTGAAGCATGGTTTTATGAGATACCTTTGTTTTCAAAATGTGTATTTTGAGTTTCCCACACCAGTCCTATGACTGACCCGGAGTTTATTTTCCTTTTCCTTAAACTCTGGATTCCCTCATTTTTTCGGATAGCCTAGTAGTCAAGTTTATTAAGAAAAAATATGAAAGGGCTCGGAGCATGGAACTAGAAGATTGTTTTGAAAATTAATATCCATTTCCACCACACTCATGTATTATTGTATTCCGCATTTGTAAGGATAGGTATTTATAACTGTCCACTTAAGCTTAGGATTGAATCTGATAATGTATTTAAATTTCCACTGTAAAGATTATATATTGAAAAAATATATGTTATTCCATTAGTGTAATATTATGTTCTGTCTATATTTCTTTCTTAGCCTTAACGATTGGGTTTTCGGTGCTTGAATTTGTGGCGTGCAATACGTGGATGTATTAGTATCGGTTTTCAAGGGTCAAAAACTTGTTCATTACATTTGATATCAGAGCTTAGGTTGAGCAAACATCTTGGCTTTGGTGGGGTAAAGTCTCATCAGAGATAGGGTTAGTAATACCCTAGGATGAGTAACTCATTAGAGATAGGGTTAGTAACACCCTAAAATGAGTTGAGAGTAATATAAATGAGTGCTTATTTGTTAAAGATAAATATAAATGATTTTTGTTTTGAAAAAATTGGTAAATGAAATAATTTTACCTAGGATTATATTTTATATAGAAAAATATATTTTTGATAAATTTTAGTTAGAAATAATGATTAAAATTTTATAAAAAGGACAATTGTTTAAAATTTGGTTAGTTAACAATCTAAGTATAAAACATCTGGTGATTAGAGTTTCAAACGGATTCTTGAAAGTGGTAGCAATAAAATTTGGAAAACATTTTGGCAAAAAATTTTGAAGGATCGTTTTTGAAAGGGATAAACTATCTTGACATATAAAGAATTCTATGTGGGAAAAGCTTTCTTTAGAAATGGATTGAAGAATGACCTTAGCTTATCATCTAAGTATGGATCGAACATTTGTTTGAGGAAAGTAATACCAAGTGATTAGCAAATCTTTCAACTAAAAATATTGTATTAGGATATGGATAATTTAATGAGATATTAATAACTTGACATTAGATTGAGTTGGATTAAGTGAATTGCTTAGTACCTATATCCAAGGGGATGTTGTTTGCATTGGAGAAACCATATAGAGGAAAGTACTCTAAAGGAGAGACCTCAAGAAATATTAGGGCAAGAAGGACAACCTCATTATTCTCTCTAGCGACGAGGAAGAACAACTTAAATGTCTATGTAGTAATGGTTGGCCCTAAATTGATGAAAAGTATGCCACGTATACTCGAAGAAATAAAGATGGGTATCCAATGGCAGGAATGCTCATACTACCCGCGACCCCTGGGATGATTATAATTTCTAGTGATGATGAACCTGGGCATGTCTCTGATAGAATATGGATTGCGGATCCTGCTAGCTTTGAATTATAACCCATAGCAGAATTAGAACTCATGGAGGAAGGGTCAGAACCCTTGGAGAAAGAATCAGAACCTATGGAAGTCCCAAATGTCGTGATATTTAACAATAGTAGTGAAGGTAACAACATTTTATGGGACTTGGATGGGGCGCATGTTATTTGGAAAGAAGAATCATCCAGTTCCTACATTAATTGGGATGAGATGGAGGGGAATGATAAAGATGTATGTAACACCCCTAACTTTTAACAACACTGTTCAAGAGATTTAATTAGATAAATTAAATAGAATAATGTAAATATTAATGTGACAAAGGGATTGAGATTTGAAAATTTATTTATAGGTTGTGCTTAAATAAACATAAAGAATGAGTTTATGGAACGGTTTATCAGATAATTAATAAGAAAATAAAACAAGGGCGTTATGGGTAATAGCCACACCCGTAAACCCATTACCCTTAAAATTTCGTTTTCATTTTTTTACACGTTCATTTTTCAAAACTCAAAAACATAAATCAAAGAAAAGCAAGCTGGCCATAACCTAGGAAAAAAGGGGAAAATCAATTAAAGCCAAGCAATCAAGCAAGGGAATAATTCAATGATCAAATCTCAAGTTCCTTATCCTAATCAAGATGAATAATAATCAAAACCATAACTATTTTTTTTTCTAAAGATCATTTGATTTCAGGTTTTATGTTCAAAACCTTTATAATGATTTTAATGATGATAGCATGTATTTTATAGTATGTTTGATTCAAACAAGACTGTTTGATGAATATTTGGTTCGGTTTTAGGTGAAAATCGTATTTACTGGATTTCATATGTTATGAGGAATTTATATGTTATGTAAAACATTATTTTGGAGATGGGTTTTCATTTTTTATTTTTTCCAAGCTATGGATGATTATTATAAATCTATAACAAATTTTTGAAGGAAGAAATGAATAATTTGGTTTAAAATTATTTCGACTATTATAATAGTGATTTTGGTCTGAAATTTTTATATGTTAGATAACGTATTAAAAGTGAATTTATATGATTTTTGGTGGTTTTTCCTAAGTATTTTACTATGGAAATTAAATTAATTTATTTGGAGGATTTAAATGTTGTAATTGTTTAGCTTAAGGGAAGGGCTTCTTTACTAATTACCTTTATTTAGATCTAAAATGAGTGCGGCCACTTTTAGAAAAGAATTTGAAAAGTTTATCGCAACCAATTAAATTTTACAAATAGGTAGGTTAGTTAAAAAGCAATTACTTGAAATGGTAATAAAACAGTTTTTTTTACAGAAGTATGGTTTCGCCACTTCCAATAGTACCATTCGATCCTATACTTCCGACTTAACCATGTTGAAACCAATACACAAGGTATCAATGCATTGGTACATAGTGGATTGGAGAATGGTGGCAGGTATGGAGTTGAAACCATGCTTTCGAAGGGGCCGAAACTCATTTAAATAGCTTTCGAAGATGCCACTTGCCATTTTTAAAAGAATGCTTTCGAATGGGTTAAAAATAGATTTCGATGAGGTTGCTGCCTTTTCGCTAAAGTGTAGCTTTTGAGTGAGTTACCCTGTTTTTAAATCAATGCTTTCGAATGGGTAGCTTGAACCCAGACAAAACCCTACTTCCGTCTCTATGCCTTTTGAAGAGATTGATGTCATCAACGAGTTCAAAAGGTAGCTTTTGTTATGTAAATATAATAAGCCATTTCCTAAAGCTTTCGAAAGGGCTCCTGTAGCCACAAATTTTTTCTCAAAGGCAATGGTTTCGAAAGGGGTTTCGAAGCTATCCTTCCAAATGTTTTACTTAAATGATTAATGCTTTCGAAAGGATGGTTCTAAAGCCTTCAGTTTTCCCCAATCAATTTTACTTAAAGGTTAATGGTTTCAAAATGGTTACTTTTGGTTGTATTCACTTTGACCCAAAAGATATGTTTAAGATCAAACTCAATGGTTTCGAATGGGGTACTTTTCAATGGTTTCGAAAGGGGTACTTTAAATGGTTCCGAAAGGGGCACTTTCAATGGTTTCGAAGCTATGCTTTTGTAAATAAGCAAGTGATGTTTAATACTTTCGAAAGGTATGATTTGATGATTTCAAAAGAGATGTTTTAAAGTATTTCGAAAGGCATTTTCTTAGTGTTTCGAAAAGAATATTTGAATGCTTTCAAATTGGTTTTTCAATGGTTTCGAAAGTAAAGGTCTAAGGTTTCGTAAGCCGTAGTTTTCAAATCAAAGAACCCAATCTCAATTTTTAAAGCTAAAACCCATGCTAAAATAGCTTTTAGATGGCTTTCAACTTTGGAGTTTTTGAAGAAGCTTTCCTTGATAAAGTAAAGGTATTAACCATATTTCATATGATAATGCTTTTAAGGATATTAAACCGTAGATGTTGGTGTTACTATGTTATTATGTTTGCTTCTTCTAATATACATATTCACTGTAAAACAGACTCATAATTGTATTTGAAAGAAAGGGTAGAATAACCAATTAGGTTGACCTAGTAGTGAATATAAATTGAGTTAACTCCTGAATGAGTAGAATTGCATCTAGGAAGTCAGGAAGACCAGAATATAGGATGCCTAAAAACTGACTAATGAAGTTGTTGGATAGACTTTTTCGTAGTAAACCCATGAATACTATGTACAGAAAGAGTTATTGGTAGGTGCCAATAGGTTTGTAGTGAACCCATGAAAACTATATCCGGATTAAGTTATTGACAGAAGTCAATGGGTTCCTAGTCAACCTATGAAAACTATGGTATAAGAGAAGTTATTGGAGATACCAATAGGATCAAGGAGAATCCATGAATATTGAAGTTATTGGCAGGGGCTAATAGGTTCTTAGTGATCCCATGAAAAATTTATAATCGGACAGATAGTCCATAAGCTTTAAACAGGTTATTAGTCAACCCACGACAACTAATAGGTTAATAGTAACCATAGAAACTATGACTATGACAAAGAGTCAAATGAATGGGGATGGGAAATCCAGCAATAATTTACTTGTTTGCATATCATCATAATATTTCAAATTGCTATGTTTTTACCATTGTGATGTAGGAGCACACTATTGGTTACTATAAATTTTGGATAAGATACTAGTGAGGGGAAAACCCGTTCCGCTAAGCGGCATGGTCTCACTAGATATCTAAAAATGGTTTGAGATGGTAGGTTATTATTCATAACAGACTTTATTTATGACTTAAAGTTTATGTTTTCCCCTTAGACTCTAGGGTGCTCAATTAATTTTGAGTAGTTTAAGAGTTGAGGTTTTCAGGTTCTTCTTAGATGAATAAGCTTCTGGAGACGTGTAAGAGGCAAGCTAGCTAAAGGAGATCTTTTCTATTTTGATTCCGTTGTGTTTTGTTGTGAAGGCAAAGTTGTTTAATTGCCTAGATATATGTATATACTCTGATCATCCAATGAGGCATCTTTATATGTCGCTCTTGGCGTATGTTGTAATAATTCTAATTTCTCTAAATGTGGTTCTCGAATCTGGGATTATGTAATGAATTTGATATATTTTGAAATGGAATGTGAAAGTTGTTTAATTATTTAATTTTTTTCCATATCCATGTGTTTCTGTTATATCAATGTATCTAACATTACTTTTTTTGGTCATTGAGGATTAATAACAATGGATGACTACAGCATCTGTAGCCGTTAGTTTTGGGCCTCCAAGTGGGGGATGTTACAAGTTGGTATCAGAGCATAGATTAATGAAAAACTTAAAAATGAAGTTTAAGCCTAAAAGATTTTTCAAAACATAATCTAATGAATCATTTAATAAGATCAGGGTTTGGGTTAACGCTATAGTATTGTACTTGTATTATATATATAAATATATATATATATATGTATGTATGTATGTATGTATGTATTCCCCTCTCACTTAGACACTTCTTCCATATCTTGCTAAGGCTAGTATGCAGATTTACGAGAAAGGAAGATATGGAGGCAGGAAACGGAAGAGGAAATCTCGGTGGAGGAAGTACCACAGCAAACGAAAATGTTCGACCCACCAGGAGGAACCCGGGTCGATAGGAAAATGCTAATCAAAATGCAGATGCCAATATAGGTGTTGGAAATCCGCCAGTGGATATAGGGATGACGTATTTGTTTTTCATTAATCTAGTGCAAGCCAGAACAGCTGCTAGAGTGGCTGGGAATGTTGGAGGAGCTAATCCCATGGCTCCAATTGGAAACAACTATGCTAAGTTCAGTAGAGATTATAACAGTCTTGGTAGAAAGCCATTTTTGGGTACTGAGAATGCTATAGAAGTTGAGAATTAGCTATTGCATTATGAGAGAATCTTTACCGACTTGGGGATGAACGATGAGCGGAAGAGGAGACTAGCCACTAGAAAGTTGTAGGGAGCAGCGCTTCATTGGTGGATTTGGTGTAGGGAGAGATATCGGTATTCGAGTATGCTACTAAGTTTGTCGAGTTGTCTAAATATGGGTATGCTATTATTGATACCGTCAACAAGAGAAATAAGTAGTTTATTCGAGGATTAAGGCCCGAGATTGATAGCGCGAGCCTGCCACTTCTTCGTGATCCTTGTAATGTTATTGTGGAAAGGGAAATCCGACATGAGGAAATGCTTGCTCTGTATGGGAAGGAGAAGTAGGTTGAAACCCAGGATTCTTAGGGGAAGAAGAGGAAGTTTTTTAAGAAGAAAGGAACCCATAACAGGAAGCTGCCAAGGAGGTAAAGGCCGATCTAGTTTGCTTCAAGTGTGATAATAAGGGTCGTTATGCACATGAATGTCGGACATGCAAGGGAAAGAAGGCTGTGGAAAAGTAGAGAGTGAGGTGCTTAAACTGAGACCAAGTTGGGCATTACAAGAATCAGTGTCCAGAACCAGTTAGGGCAGACAAGGGAAAAGTCTTTGTGGTTGGACAACAATCAGCTAGGCCAACTACTGCTGAGAAGGAAAAGGCTATGATGGAAGGTACTCTTTTGATTTAGAGTATACCAGGTACTTTTTGATACCGGTGTGTCGCATTCATTTATATCTCAGTGTTTGTCTGATAGATTACGGTTAGAACCCATATACATTGTTACTTCCGTATGGTTTACGAATCTGATAGGAGGTATGCTACTCTAGGGACGAGATGTGACCAGTTAGAACTTGAAATGTTAGGTCATAAGTTTGCATGTTGTCTGTATGTTTTTGATTTCATAGATATCGAAATCATTTCGAATATGGATTGGTTGGGTGAATATGAGGCTAGGATATTTTGCCAGGATAGAGAAATATCGCTGAGATACCCTAATAGTCATAACCGAATCATATTCTGAGTAGATAATTCTGACCAGAGTTTTTGTGCTTTGTTAAGTGCTATGGAAGTGGGAGAAGAGTTAAGTCGGGTTCGGGTAGCAAGAGAATTTGCAGATGTTTTTGAGCCGGTTACAAGACTACCACCGAAACGTGCTATTGACTTTCAAATAGATCTTGTGCTAGGAGTTGAACATTTGAGTAAACCACCTTGTAGGATGACACTAATCGAGATGAAGGAATTGAAGGTGCAGCTAGTGGATCTAGAAGGGAGGAATTTTATTAGAACAAGAAGTTCACTTGGGGAGTTGTCGCGGTGTTCATAAAGAAACCAGATGGGTCGTTAAGGGTGTGTATCGACTATCGTAAGTTAAACAAGTAGACAATTAAGAATAAGTATCCTTTGCCGAGGATTGACGATCTATTTGATTAGCTATGTGGAGCAAGAATATTTTCCCAGTTGGATTTGGCAACAGGTTTCCATCAGTTAAGAGTGGCGGAGGACAGTATACCCTTGATAGCATTTCGAACTAGGTATGGTTCGTATGAGTGGGTAGTAATCCATTTGGGAAAACAAATGCACCTCTTTCTTCATGGATTTGATGAACCAAGTTTTCCATGAGTACTTGGTAGGTTCATATTGGTGTTTATAGATGTTAGTATACTCTAAAGATGAAAAGGAGCATGAAGATCATCTTAGAGTAGTGCTTGAGACACTGAGCCAGCATCAGCTAAAAGTGAAGTTTTCGAAGTTTCATTTCTGAAAGAAAGAGGTTAAGTTTCTTGGCCATATGGTTTCAGAAAAGAGTTCGTCAGTCGATCCAGGTAAGATTGAAGCTGTTAATAACCGAAAGAGACCAGAGACAGTGACTGAGATTAGAAGTTTTCTTGGACTTGCTGGCTATTACCGAAGATTCATTAAGGACTTCTCGTAGATAGCAATGCGTTTGACTAAGTTAACCAAGAAGGACGTGAAGTTTGTCTGGTCCGAAAAATGTGAGGAAGCATTCCTTAAGTTAAAGCATTTGTTGACCAATGCACTTGTGTTAGTAGTTCCAGATTGAAATCAACGGTTGGTGGTGTATATCGATGCATGTGGAACCGACTGTTGATGCAAAGGGATAAAGTTATTGCCTACGCTTCACGACATCTTCGACCACATAAAGTGAGGTATCCTACTCATGATTTGGAGTTGGCTACAGTGATCTTCGCATTGAAGAGTTGGATACATTATCTCTTTGGAGAGAGATTTAAGCTATACACATATCATAAGTCCTTAAGGTACTTATTCTCTCAAAAGGAGACGAATATGGGACATCGGTGGTGGATGGAGTTTTTAGCAACTAATGATTTTTGTATGGAATATACTCCTGGGAAAGGGAATAAAGTAGAGGATGTTGTTAGCAGAAGGCATCAGAATATGGTGTTGGCTATGTTGGCACAATGGAAAGATTTAGAAGTTTGACTACTTGTAGTGTGTAGTTAAGATGGACTGCTAGTTCTAGTTAGAGTACCTCTATGTTGGCCTGTTTATAAGTTCGATCAGTGTTGATCGAAAGGATTGCTTGTAAGCATAAGGAGGATCCATTATTAGCGAGAGGATTAGAAGGCTTGACTTTGGATCGAAGATCTGAAGGATTTTAGTCTTGACCAAAGGGGATGGTTGAGAAAGAAGGGATTATTGTGTGTTCCAAATATGGAGGACTTGAGACGAGAAGTTCTAGGGGAATGTCATCGATTTAAATTTAAGATTCATCCTAAAGGAACCAAGATGTATCAAGCTATGAAGAGGAGCTTCTATTAGGAAGGTATGATGTAACGACCCGTAAGTATATCACTTTAAGTAATTGTTTGTTTCGCTTCGTCAATATAACAGCAATGTTGTAAATAATTTTAGGTATCAATTTATATAGTTTTACAAAAAAAATATGATCACTTTAATTATTTAAAAATGATAAGAAAATTTATTTTCAAAATTTGTTTACAAATATATGCATATTAACAAAAAAGAGAAAACATGACCGAAAATTGGAATCGGTTTTTGTAACGATACAACGTGTGGAAGTTGTGTAATGTTGTAGAGATATGTAACATACACATACAAATGTACATGTGCATACCTGAGAACTTGCACATAAACATAAATATATATATATATATACACACACACAAATATAATTAAGTATAAAAGTATAATATAAAATATATAAGATATTTTATGTTTTCTTACTCCTTAAGTATACCAAAGTCAACATATGTATACCGTAAAGTGATGGAAGTGATGGGCACATGGGTGATGGAGCCTTTGTCGTGCATTGGGGGGGAGGTGTGATGATGGTGGAGCATGTGATGTTGATGAAGATAATGATGTACGCGTAGTTATTTTTACTCTCTTCTTTTTCTACAAAAACCCTACACCCTTCTCTTCCTTTTCATTCATCCCCTTCTTTATATTTCTATGCTTTTTCCTCCTATTTAATGTCATCTACCTTAAGAGAAACTATGGCAAATTTTATTTTAAAAAGAATTTAAATTTATAATATATAGTTATATATACTTAAACACCTCAAAACAATCCTAAAACTCCAACATCTCTCCTTGTTCTTCACGGCCTCCACCTCGTTTTATTGAAGTCCGAGCCATTTCCTTGCTCCACCCTAGACCGTGAGCTCCCCAAGCCACCCCAAGCTTTGGTCAAGGCACCTAAGAGCTTAAATTCGAAGAATTGTGAGCTTTGGAAACCAAATAACAGAGCTTAAGCGAATTTTTTTAATCGTTTTAAACTCAAGGTGAGAACTCCTAAACTATAATATTATATACTATTGGACGTTATATGTGTTTATATTTATTGTTGATGATGTTTGTTCAATATGCATGTTGAATATATATGCAAGTCATGGAAATACACATCGATAAGCACAAAGGAAATCATTTTCCCCTATATTAATGAATTCATATTTATGGAATATTAAATCTCTTTAGAAAGGGTTTAAAATGGGTTTGAAATTTTTTTTTTAAACATTTAAAAGGGTTTTGGTGAAGTTTGAATGAGAGTGGAAAATTTAATCAAAAATAGGCGCGTCGCATAACGGCCGTTCGCGATTTCATGCCGAAAAGTCAAACAAGTGCATAGAATGGAATATAATTTGGAATTCTTCGAGATATGAGTTTTCTGAAAAATTATATCCATAGTTTTCCAACAAAGAAATAAAATCGAGATTTCGATCAAAAGATTTGACATATGAGTAAAACAAGTTTTTGAAAATATTGCGGTTTTATAATTCGGAATCCATAATAGAATTTCTTTGAAAATGATATTTCAAAATTGTTTAAAAATGTGGAATAAATCTTATAAATAGTTTAAATTTTTGAAAATTAATTTGAGTTAAAAAATGAATTTCCAAATAATAAAAGATCGTTTTGATCAACATAGCTTAAAAAGTACTTTCCGTAGCACTTTTCCGCAACGCTTTTCTATAACTTTTGAAATATTGTTTTACACATAACGATTCTTTTACAAATATTTTATAAATGTTTTAAATCATTAATGAAGTGTTTTAAAGATGTTACGAAGGACTTATAGAATTGTTAAAGATTTAGAGTCGATCATATAACTTGACCGCCTTATGGGTGTCAGAGAGATAGTGTCTAGGTTTGAGTTTAGAAAACTAGTTTCCTGTTCTCCCTGGCTATCCGGATTGGCCCAACGGAGGGGATAGTGAATTTGGTTTACTTGGATTAATATCTTCCTAAGTGAAAGGTAGAAATGATTTTAAATTTATTCCTAGTTTATAGAAGAGTTTAAAAGTTGTAACTACCCTAGTATTGGTGATTACCTGAAATATTAAATTATAACAATATATATAGTTTAATATTGAGTATAAAATGAAATGGTGAAAACAAATTTGGTTTTAAATTTTTTATTTCAAATAAACAATATGGTTGAAGTTAAATATTGGGTTAGAATTTATTATTCGGAGATTTGGTTAATAAAATGGAAAATATGGGAATATAAGTAAATTTGAGTTAATAAATTTACCAAGTGATGTATTTCAACATCTAATTGTTGAAATAAATCAAAATGATGGAAATAAAGTTTTGAAAACTTTATTTTGAGAAATCGGAGTGAAACTAATCATTTATTGTAGTATAATTAAGTCAAAATGATAATATTGGTAATTATTGCCAATATTAGCCTTTTATTGCATATAAAAGGTAAAATATGAAGAAATATGTTTTTTATTACAATAAAAGATGAAATATTGGTTTAAAATAATATTTTAATGATTCAATAAGTTTAGAATTATTTATTGCAACTTATTTGACAAGAAATAATTTTTATTGAGCTTGTTGTGTTAAAAATGGTATATTTACACCAAAATTTGTATAAATAGCAAAATATTGTTAAAAATAAAAAAATATCTTTTATTGTTAAAATTAAGTTTATTTTGTTCTAATAAGAAGTTCATTTTCATAACAAATAGTTGTATACATTTTATTTAACTTAAAAATGTTGAAAATGTGAATATAGTATCAAAATAAGAGAAAACATGTGCATAGTTTCATATTTCTCTAAGCAATTATGCTCTTGGGCTTATTTGGGTAAGATTGGATCCATTAGACTATTCTAAAAGCTTCTAGTTTGTGAGAAAGTGTCTGTATGTAGCTTTCTTTTCTCTTCTTCCTACTCAAATCAAGAGTTTACATTAAAAGAAAATGTCAGTGCTTTCTCCAATCAAAACCAAAATTCACCAAATCTGTTGCAAATTAATGAAGATAATCGATAAAGTAAGAATCTACAAGGTAATCCCTACCCAATACTATGTAAATTTCATCAAAAACTTTGAACTTATGATATGAATTGTCTGTAACCAATTCTTTGTTACTACATGTTCTTGTTTCAGCGTTTTCAGCTGCTGAAGCTAACAAAAGACACTCAAAATCATCTAATTGATCCAAATCGGTGAAGTTTTCAACCCAATCTTTGCTTCATATCTAATTTGAGGGTTCTCTTATGCTTTCTAGTGTGAATTCATGCATTTAATGATGATTTACAGTGGAAAAAAATAGATCATTATAGTAATATTTGTTTTGGGATTGAAGCTGAAACGAATTTTACCATAACTTCTTTTTCTTAACTAAATTTAATAATTTTAGATGTTTTGGAAAGCTTATACACAGAGCTACAAGTTTTTTGTTTTGAATTTTCTGAAATATTGAAGTTTGCTTGATCAAAATCGTGCTTGTTTGTTGCCGTCTCGAAAGCAAATCGACAGCAACAACAATCAAAGGCCTGAGAATTATTTTGGCCATAACTCTTTCATTTATTAACCAAATTCAATAATTTTTGATGTTATGGAAGTCATAGACATAGTGCTACAATTTTCATGTTTTGAGTTTTCTGAAATTTTGATGATTGTTTGATCAAAGTCATGCTTGTTTGTTGTTATCCCGAGAGCAAATCGACAACAACAACAATCAAAGGCCTGAGAATTTTTTTGGCCATAACTCTTTTATTTCTTATCCAAATTCAATAATTTTGGATGTTATGGAAAGCATAGACATAGAGCTACAATTTTATTGTTTTGAGTTTTCTGAAATTTTGAAGTTTGCTTGATGAAAATCGTGCTTGTTTGTTGCTGTCCTGTGAGAAAATCGACAGCAACAACAATCACAGGCCAGAGAATTGTTTTGGCCATAACTCTTTCATTTCTTAATAAAATTCATTAATTTTAGATGTTCTGGAAAGTACAGATCATGACTACAAGTTTCATTTTTGAGTTTTCTGAAATTTTGAAGTTTGCTCAGTCGAAATTATGTTGTATGTTTCTGTCCTGAGTGCAAAATGGCAGCAAAAACAATCATCGACATTTGAATTGTATTAGCTCGTTTTGGTCCCATTCTCGTTCGGTTTTGATGTTGTTTTTGAGATTTTGAGTGCTATGATGCCTATTAGTGGGCTAGCTTTATTGAAAGAATTTGAAATTCAAATTTAAATGGAATTTGAATTGATTTGGGGATAAATTTGAATTGAATTCGTATTGAATTCAAGTTATTGGTTTTGAGATATCCTTCTTAGTTTTTATTATTTTCAAGAACGGTTTTCACTAACCATTTTTGAAATATATGGACATTTCAAATTATAATTATATAATATTTTAAAATTATTTTTTCTAAATAAAATATATTTATTTCCTATAATATAGAAATTTCAAATATTGGTTTTTTGGAAAATCGTTTTAAATTCCTGTTTTTCTCTAATAAAATTAGTTTATAAATAAAATTACTTATTTTTATGAATTGCGAACATATGAGAAAGATAATTAAATGGTAAAGTAAAGCATGTGGTAATAGACATATGGATTTGCTTTATCGCTTAATATCGGACTTATACGATCGAAACCCTTTCGATGAACTGTTTGAGATGACGTAAGCTTCTTTATGATGATTTTTCGATGTTGAGATGTATTATGATGGCTTTTACTTTTCGATGAGATGAGACAAGTCACGATGCCACTAGTACTCGTCAATGAGATGAGATGAGTAGGGTATTGTATTTATTCGCCGATGAGATGAGGCAGAGTATATTTTCATGTTGTTTATGATGTATTACTAGTGTGGCAGCAACTAATGGCTAGTAAACCATTAGGTGCGAATGTATGGTATGGGACATACGTTAATGCCTATTGGGTTCCTATCTGAGAAGTTGAGACACATTCACGATGTTTACTAGTACTATAGACCACAAGTACTCAACTGGAGTCATCACGATGTAGTGCGACTCCGATCAATATGATGTTATTAACTTGGGTCTTTATGACTGGGAGTCATTATGATATTATAGACTGTAGTCATCATGATGTTCATGATGTTATAATGTTACTTGACTCCTATCATCATGATGTTTATGGTACCAAATATTAGTACTAGTCATGATGTAAGCACGTGCAGTTTTCCATGAAATTTTAGATGTTTTGACTTCACCGTTTTATAAGGATGTTATTATAGCCTTGAGTAAGATGAAGGCTTACATGTATTGATGGTTTTATGGTGATTTCTAATATGATGTTTTGAACTCTAATTGAGTTCTATTATGATGGATTTTCGAGGTTTTAGTCCGTTTTATAGTGATTATTTATATGATTCAAATCCTTGCCTATTTCACTTATATAATTATAGAAGATAAACCATAGTTAGATAACCGATTGAATTCCCTTATGAAATCATGATGAACCCATAGATGTCTCTCCTTAGAGATGATTTGATGATATTTATATCATTCCGTTGTTAACAACGTAATTGTTCCCCCTTTCCTTCTTTTACTGTTATCTTTACTAATGATAAGTTCTAGCCTACCTGACCCGTGTATTTATTACTTGGGTCCGACCGAGTTGCAGGTTAGGTATGGATTTAGCTCAGTCCTTCTTGGATCCGTTGGCTTGCTTTTATTTGGACCATTTCGTTCAGACTTAGACATTGTACCTATTATTTTGTGGGATGGTTATGTATGTATATTTTTGTAGTTCATGCTACCTATGTATGTTGTATTATGTTGATGTATGAAGATGTGTGTATACTATGATCTGGGTTTACTATTCTGTGACTGTTTATATATGTTTGTATATTGCATTTATTCTGAAACAGTCCTAAACCACCATGGTATCATATTAGTTAAGGACTAGGTATGTCGACCATATATGAGGTAATGGAAAAAAAATTATCGATATACTTAGCTCTTAGCTAATGCATTGTCATGATGGTCGCCCTTAACCAGCCCTATTCTCTACATTAGTAGACATGATTACTTAGTAATTCTTTTTACTAATGTGGGTCTTGGGCGGGGAGTCACAGCTTGGTATCAGAGCATGATTTAAGAATATATTGAGATATATGCAGAACAGTACACAAGATTGCACTACATCAAATATAATACATTTGTACACATCATCCCCAATTGTGATCAATCTTACCTTGTCCTTGTTTTGATTCATGTCCCTTTTTGATTCCTTTGGGGTAGATAGAAAGGAATATGTCTAGAAATGTTAATTTAATTCTATAGTATTCCTTAATTTCTGCATTTGAATTGCTAATATACTTATCTACCGTATGAACAATCATATCTTATCTTATCTTTTAGCTATGTCTGATAGAGGTAGAGGACGCTCTTCGACATTGGGACCATCCAGTGGTTCTCATCCTGAAGGTGTATATATGTCTACCGATTAGATTCTCGAGCTTATTAGGAGCACTTAGCCTCTCATTCTAGCTCGATCTTCTTCTCTATGCAAATCCACTTTTGCGCGCATGTGTAGCAAATTTACTCATCTTGGTGGCAAGATCTTTAGAGTCACTGAGACCGTCTTAGAGGTTGAGGCATTGCTCAGTTCTTGTGAATTCATATTTAACCGTATGGGGATATCTAGCCATCATCGCGTTCTTGTCCCATCGAGTGCGTTGCAAGAACATGCATTGAATTGGTAAGACTTTCTTGTGGTGGAAGTCGATGAGTCTACCTTAGAGTGGGATCAATTCCATGAGAGATTCGAGCTTAAGTTTGTACCTGAATCCGAGAAAGCTATTCTAGCTCGACATTTCCTTGATTTCTAACAAGGGAAGTCGACAGTTTCTTAGAATGTTGCATCTTTTGAAGCCTTATCTAACTATGGTCTTGAGCACATTTCTACTCCATATAAGAAGAATCTTAAGTTCGTCTCTGGACTTAAGAAATACTTGAAGAAATCCCTTATGCTTCATCTTGAGCTTTAATTTGAGAAACTTTTTGAATGCGACCCTTCAGCTTGAAGCGGTCGAGAAGGAGAAAGATAGTTATACTAAGAGCGAGGTTCAAGGAAAATCGAACAATAAAAAGTTTTTCCGCAAGCCTAAGCCTTTCTACCCTAATAAGAAGAAGAAGCAAGGTTGATCCTCTTCTCAATCTCTAGCTACTCCTTCAGCTAAGCCTTTTGGTTGTTTCAATTATGGTTCGCCTGACCATCCTATGAGAGAGTGTCCTAAGCCTAAGAGATGCTTTTATTTTAAGAAGGAGGGACATTTGATTTCAGTTTGTCCTAAGAGGGAGGAGAGTTCTCGTCAGGGTCATCTTAATGTAGCTACCACTTCTGGTGATGCTTCTCAGTCTCAAGGTATATTCTCTTTCGCTTTAGAGGGTTCTATTGTATTTCATGATCATATTCAAGTGCTCTTCGAGATGGGTGCTTCTCATTCATTCATATCAAAGGAACTCATCGATGCTTTACAGTTAAAAGTTTCTTGCATGCTTACTTCTCTATGGATTGCGAATCCTATAGAGGGATCTGCAACCCTTAGTCTTCTTTGTGATGATGTTGAGATTATGATTTGTGGTTTTTCTTTCCATGCAAATCTACACGTGATTCCTTTTCTTGTATTTGATACGATTCTTGGTATGGACTGGATAGTTAGATACAATGCCAAGATTCTTTGTTTGGAGAGAGTTTTATATCTTCATCATCCCGATTCTCTTACTCAGTTGTCTCTTTTGCTTCAAGAGTCCGATCATGATTCCGTGGCTTCTTTACTTGCTCTTGATTCTTGAGACGGTGATGATAATATGTCTCGGATTCCTGTTGTTCATGACTTTCCAGACTTATTTGAGCCTGTTTTGGGATTACCACCCAAGCGGGCTATTGAGTTCCGCATCGACCTTATTCCAAGTGCACAGCCAGTTAGTTTTCCTCCCATGAGTATGTCTACTAAAGAGAATAAGGAACTCAAGAAACAACTCCTAGAGCTTGAATCCAAGCATTTCACTTTATCTAGTTCTTCACCATGGGGAGCTGTGATGGTATTCATGTGGAAGTCCGATGGGACTCTTAGGTTGTGCATCGACTATCGCAAGCTTAATGAGTTGACCATCAAGAACCGCTATCCATTGCCTAGGATTGACGATATGTTCAATTAGTTGAGCGGCGCTTAGGTCTTCTCATAGCTTGACCTTGCCACAAGATTTCAATGGCTCTGAGTTGAGGAAGACATCATTCCACTTATAGCTTTCTACACTCGCTATGGTTCATATGAGTGGATCGTCATGTTGTTTGGTTTGATGAACGCCCTGCTTATTTCATCAACCTTATGAATCAAATATTCAGGGAATACCTCGATAAGTTTGTTCTTGTTCTCATCGACGACGTTCTTGTATATTTTAAGTCTGAAGTGGACCATACTTGACATCTTAAAATTGTTTTGAGTACTCTTCGACAGCATCAACTCAAAGAAAAGCTTTCTAAGTGTCATTTCTGGGAAAAGCAAGTTAAGTTCTTATGCCACGTTGTTTGTTCTGAAGGCATTTCGATCGATCCTTCTAAGATCAAAGCCATCCAGAATTTGAAGAGGCCTAAGAATGTTCATGAGATTCATAGCTATCTGGGTTTGGTAGGTTGTTACAATCGATTCATCAAAGACTTTTCCCGTGTTGTGCTTCCCTATACTAGCCTTGCGAAGAAAGGCGTTCGCTATATACGGTCAGATAAGTGTGAGGCTTAATTTTATAGATTAAAGGAGCTTCTCACTAATGCTCATGTTCTTGTGATTCCCAAAGGGAATTAGGTTCTTATTGTCTATATTGATGCCAGTCACTGTGGCCTTGGTGTTGTTCTTATGTAGAAGGATACGGTAGTTGCCTACGCTTCAAGGCAATTACGTTCGAATGAAGTTCGGTACGCTACCCATGATTTAGAGCTTGCCACCATTGTCTTTGCTTTAAGATGTGGCATCATTATTTTTGGTAGAGCACTTTATTCTCTTTACCGATCAGAAGTCTCTCAAGTACTTGTTCACGCAGAAGGAGCTCAACATGCGACACCAGCGTTGGCTCGAGTTTCTAGCTTCATATGATTTCGATATTCAGTATACCCTTGGCAAGGGGAATTGAGGGGCTGATGCTTTGAGTCACAAGCATTCTGCTATTATTTCCATGATGATTGCAGAATAGAAAGTTCTTGAGACTCTTTGCATATGTGATATTCGTGATCATCCTTCCACATCCAACTCTCCTATTCTATTATACAACATGAATCTCATCCTACTCTTCTAGATCGGATTGCCGAGGCTTACGGGCAAGACTCCAATATATCTGCTCTTATTTAAAAGTGTAAGTCTGAATCCCATGATGATACTGAGATGAAGGATTTCAGCATTGATATTCATGGGTGTCTTCGAAAGAAGAATCTTGTAGTCGTGCCTCCTATTCCAGAACTTAAGCGGGACATTCTAGCTGAATGTTACCATTCTAAGTACACCATTCATCCAGGCAGTAGCAAGATGTATGCCGATATGCATCTTCTTTATTACTACGAAGGCATGAGCGAGATAGAGAAAGTTATGTAAGCAATTGCATGACTTGTTAGCTTATTAAGGCCAGGCATCAGCGAACCAATGGTCTTCTTCAAACTTTAGAGGTTCCTTTGTGGAAATGGGACCAAGTTTCTACGGATTTCATCGATGGCTTACCTCATTTGAGGTCAAGCCATAGCAGTATTTGGGTTGTTGTGGACCGTCTCACCAAGTCCTCACATTTCATTCCTATTAAGTCTAACAGGACGGCATCTCTCTTATCGAAGCTATATATATTAAAGAGGTCGTGTGATTACACGGTGTTCCTTCATCTATTGTATGTGACCGTGATCCTCTTTTCACGAGTCATTTCTGGTAAAGTATCCAGCAAGTTTTGGGCACAAAGCTTAATCTTATCATAGCTTATCACCTAAAGTCTGATGGACATACTAAACAGGTGAATCATATTGTGGAAGACCTGCTTCATGCTTATATCTTGGATTTTGGTGGTAGCTGGGAGGATCATCTTCCTCTATTTGAGTATGCTTATAATAATAGCTACCAATCTTCTATCAGCATGTCTCCTTTCGAAGCCTTATATGGAAGGCCGTGTCGTTCTCCATCATATTGGCTTGAGTCGTAGGAAAAGCTCATTCTTGGCCCTCAATCTAATCGAGAATCATCTGAGAAGATCCATCTTATCCAAGAGAGAATGAAAGAGTCTCAGAGTCGATAGAAATCCTACACAGACAACCGTAAGAGGCCTCTTGAGTTCTCAATGGGCGAACTTGTTTATATTCGAGCTTCTCCTCTGAAGGGGGTGACACACTTCAGCTAGACAGGGAGATTGGCACCATGCTATATTGGGCCATTTCCTATTACAGATGTATCGGTCCTGTTGCATATCGTATAGCACTTCTCGATCAATTTTTTTGAGTTCACGACGTATTCCACGTCTCTCAATTGAGGAAGTGTCTATGAGATTCAGATGTGCGTTCAATTATTATGCTTTAGAAAAGTTAGAAGTCTGTCCTGATCTATCATTCATGCAGCATCCTATGAGGGCTTTTGCTTTGGAGGTTAGACGCCTTCGCAACAAGAGTATTCCTCTCATGAAGATTCATTGGTCCGATAATCCCAATGACCGCACTTGGAAAACAAAAGAATTCATCGAGCGGTCGTATCCTGGGATCTTATCTTCTCATGAAGAAGGTAAGAATTTTCCATTTTAATCTATCTAAATTCCCTTTATTTGATGATTAAAGTGTGTTAAATATAGATTTCCTCTAAGGAATTGCGAGGGCGCAATTTTTATAAGGGGAGAGTCTGTAAAAATCCTGGTATTGGTGATTACCTGAAATATTAAATTATAAGAATACTTATAGTTTAGTATTGGGAATAAAATGAAATGGAGAAAATAAATTTGGTTTTAAATTGTTCATTTCCAATAAACAATATGGTTGAAGTTAAATATTGGGTTAGAATTTATTATTTAGATATTTGGTTAGTAAAATGGAAAATATGGGAATATGAGTAAATTTGAGTTAATAAATTTACCAATTGATGTATTTCAACATCTAATCGTTGAAATAAATCCAAATTGATGGAAATAAAGTTTTAAAAACTTTATTTTAAGAAATTGGGGTGAAATTAATCATTTATTGAAGTATAATTAAGTCAATGTGATAATATTGGTAATTATTGCCAATATTAGCCTTTTATTGTATATAAAAGGTAAAATATAAAAAAATATGTATTTTATTAGAATAAAAGATGAAATATTGGTTGAAAATCATATTTTAATGATTCAATAAGGTTAGAATGATTTATTGCAACTTATTTGACAAGAAAATAATTTTTATTAAGCTTGTTATGTTAAAAATGGTATATTCACACTAAAATTTATGCCAATTGTAAAATATTGATAAAAAAATAAAATAGATTTCATTGTTAAAATTAAGTTTATTTTGTTCTGTTAACAAGTTCATTTTCATAACAAATAGTCGTATACAGTTTATTTAACTTAAAAATGTTGAAAATGTGAAAATAGTGTTAAAATAAGAGAAAACATGTACATAGTTTCATATTTCTCTATGTGATTATGCTCTTGGGGTTATTTGGGTAAGATTGGATCCATTACCCTATCCTAGGAGCTTATGGTTTGTGAGAAAGTGTCTGTACGTAGCTTTCTTTACTCATTTTCTTCTCCAAACAAGAGTTTACAGAAAAAGAAAAGGTTTTGGCTTTCTCCAGTTAAAACAAAAATTCGCCAAATCTGTTGCAAATTAAAGAAGATAATCAATAAAACAAAAATCTACAAGGTATATTTGCCCAATACTATGTAAATTTCATCAGAAAGCTTTGAACTTATGATATGAATTGTCTGCAACCAATTCTTTGTTACTGCATGTTCTTGTTTTAGCATTTTCAGCTGCTGAAGCTAACAAAGGAGCCTTTAAATCATCAAATTGATGTAAATCGGTGAAGTTTTCAACCCATTGTTTGCTGCATATCTAAGGTGAGGTGTAAAGACCCGTAAATTCTCAATAATATAATTTGTTGATTTTATACGATTTTGGTAATTAAAACTGGAAGAATAATGACTTTGTAATTTAATAGTGAAACAAACGTTAAATTGAAATGTAACAACGTAATTAAAACTAATCATGAAATTTCAAACTAATTGAAATAATGTAAATTGTTGCACTTAGTTATAGATTTGAATATAAGAAAACAAGTGTGAATGTTGAATCATTAATGAGATAATATATGATCAATTTAAATTGAAGTAAATGAGTGTTAATTAAGTAATTATAACAATTGATTTGTAAATAATAATGAATTCATTAATGTGATTTAAAGTAATAGTAACGGTTGTAAGCTACTATTTAATTGGTTTATTAATTTAGTTGTAAATGTTAATTTTAGGTATAAAATTTGAATATAAGAACATAAGGGTAAATGTGGTGCGAACGAATGAATTAATGTATAATCTATGGTATATGAATGAATTTAACATTTTGTAAGAAATTATGATAATTAGAGAAAATGATAAACTTGAGTGTAAATTAAAGGGTAATGGCACTAGTTATTATAAGTTGTCTATTTAGTCTATAAATTAAATAGGAAATCTTTAATGTCATTAATGAGAATTAATGCAGTAACGGGAGGTGGGAATGTATAAATTAACTAGAAATGTAAATTTATTTATAAAGTAATAAATTGGTAAAAAGAATGGAACTAAGGTAAATTTATTTAATTGGTTTCAAACCTTAATTAATGTGTACAATTGACAAAAGTACACATTTAAAAAAAAGGAACATTTATACAAATTTAAGATGTAAATAGGGGTGTACTAATGTAGTGGAATATAAAACTAATGTAACCAGGTTTATAAAGAAATAGTGGGTATAGTATAAAGATGGAAATTGAATCAAATCAAATTATGGGAATCAGTTTTAATTAATTGGAATGTAATCTATAATAAATGAATTGGAAATCAATTGTATTCAAATGTAAATAAATGTTAATTAATGAGAGTAAGAACCGTAATTTTAAAGTGTGAATGTAATAAAGCAATGGGAATGCATATTTTATTCATAAGATAATATGAAAGAATGAAACCTATCTGAATAAATTAATTGATGATTCAATCACAATAAATGTATACATTTGACAAATTCAATATAATTGAAAATAATTGTTAATACAAAGGAAAGGTGTATATTTGAATATATATTAATGTAATGTAAGATAAATAAATGTTAATAAGATTTGTAGAGTAGTATAGACTTAATAAAAGGGATTAGAATTGAATCAAATCAGTTCATTTGAAATTAATTTAACTTATGGGAATTCAATTTATAACAAATAGATTTATGGTAAGAGAATGAAATTTATTGCTTTGCTAATTGAAATTTGGATGAATTGGGAAGTTATTAATTAGTATATAAACCAATGTTAATATGGATTTATTGGGAATTTAAACTTATACTTTTAAATTGATAAAAATACAGTGTTTACACGCAATGACTTTTTATATTTTATTTTCTATTTCCCTGTGTTTGTTTCTCTAATTTTTATTATCTATTTTATTTGTATAAACTTTGAATATATTTATTTGATTTTTGATTGATTTTACTTTTAATAATAGCTTAGGAATTTCAAGAGATATAGGTTACCTGTTTTGTTTATTTGTTGCCTTTTTCATTGCGTGCAAACAAAGAAAAAAATAGACAAGATTCTTTCTCCTTAAATTGTGCCTTTTAATTTGCTAGCCTTTTAATTTTCTATCCTCTTTATTAATTCTTAACTGTTTCTCACCTATTATAACCGTGCATTACTCTATCAAATCACGTGCAAAATCTTCCCAAATATCTCACTTCTTCATTTACCTCTTCTGATTGAAAGATATTACATAAGTTTCTTTTATTAAATAGGAAATAAATCCCATTCATTTACTAGCCTCTTTATTTCTTGCCTTTTTATTTTCCTATCTATTTAATTATCTACCATAGCCGTGTATGGTAAACACTAGCCGCCATCTAGTTTTACAATTCACGTGAAAGCTTCTCATTTCAAAGTCATTTGCGTGAGAAAAAATTTGCAAGCTCTAGATCCATGGCTTCTCTTCCTCCTGCTTTTCCATTTTCTTTTGTTTCTCCTTTGTTTTTCTCTTGTTTGCTCGGCTTCCATCTTCTCCTAGCACACCTCTAACCATCATGGCCAAGCAACACAAGAGGATGGTTGAACCCATATGTGGTGTAGCCAAGCCATTGATTTATAGGGCAGGTTATGCCACTTTGATTTGTTTATTTTTCCATTGTTTTAACCTCTACTCTTTTGTATTGAATCATATTCTTATGTATGTAATATTTGTTTGCATATAAGATTTGGATCTGACTCTTCATCCACCCAAGTTTGCATTGTACTTTGTCATGCTTTTTCATTCTTTGCGGAGTTTGGATTTTTAGTTTAAGTTTGTCAATTTTAGCTTTTAAAAGGTGAGTTTTATCACTCTAGACATATGTGCTTATATTATTGTGGAATAATGACAAGCGGATCTGTATAAATTGAGATGTTATTCATACATGCCTGTGATATGTTATATGATGTTAAATGTTGTTTATATATTTGTTACATCATCTAATATGTCATTATATGATATACTATTCATTTTATTTACTGTATCATTACTGCAAGTTCCCTATCACTATGGGTTGAAATGACATACCCGAATGGACTTTAGAATAAGGAAAAATCATTACAAGCTGAAATGATAGGCTCGAATGATTTTTATTGCATTTATTTTACTTGGTATTGCGGGTTTGAAATGATAGAACCCTGATTTTTCTTTTAAATTACGGATTTAAATGATACATATCCGTATCACTTGACCTAGGTTAGAAAATATTATACAGGCCTATGGTTATATTTTTAAATGATATTTTCCTAAAAATTTATTACGTATTTTAAATATTTTCTGAAAAATATTAAGTATTTTGAAATTATAAATATATGAAAATTTTAACTTAATTTGATTTAATGCTTTAAAGTGTAAAGAAATATTGTTTGTCCATAAGTTAATTTTTTATATAAGTTAGTTGGTTTTGGATGGAGTTTAAAGAGTCTTATTTATGATAAATAACTTAATAATTAAGTTTGATTTAATTTGGAATTTTAAATCTAACCTAGTAATTGTTATGAATTTTACTTTATGAGATATGTATGTTTTGTATAATAAATACTGTATTTTGAACTGATAAAATGAAACAAAGTTTTAATTAGGCCTTTTGTTATAAAATTTATTTAACTTGAAATCATAGTTAAGCGATAGCTAAATGAATAGATTTATAAAGAGAATTGGATTGTTATATTAACTATGATGAAATATTTATTTATGGTTATGTTTTGAAAAAAAATTAGATGATTATGATTTAAATGGAAAAAAATGTAACTTAAAGATGACTTAACTTGATAAGAGAAAATTTAATTTTCAAATGAAAGTTAACTAAATTTAGTAATATAAATATTTTATTTATGGGATGGATATTTTAAATTAAAGTGTAAAGTTATTTGTTAAATATAAAAGTTAAGTAAAATAGGGTAATTTTGACTTATACATCAATTTTAGTTAAATTTGGATATTTGTTGATAAGATATTATTTTATTACATCATAAGTTAAATGATATCCAAATGAATATTTTCTGAAGCGAGAAATATGATTTTTATAAGATAAAATGGCTAAAAATTGAAATTTTAATGTGGCTGAAATACACAATGTCTTTGAAAAGTTTATAATTGAATGAATAAACATAGAAATGTTACAACTTTAAAATGAATATTATTTGACATTGAATTGAAATGAAGGTCATTTTAAGTGTTAGGATTTTTATCAGTATTATGATTTTAAAAAGAATAACATTTCCAAAGTGTTGTGATTATAAGTAGTATGATTTCCAAGTGATAACATTTCTAGATTGTTATGATTTCAAAGTATTATGATTCCAAAGTATTTTGGTTGGAGTTGTAATAACTTTGGAAGCACTATAGTTTTGAAAATGAAATTATTTGATATTGTATTTAATTAAGATTTGTCTTTAAACGTATAAATTTGAAACCTATAGAAATTGCAGATTTAAGAATATGACTTCATAAAGTGGTTTGGGTTAAGATGACATTTCAAGTTAATAAGTGGAAGGAAATATTCAGTGATTTAGAAATGTGGGTTTTATTTAAAGGGTATATTGTTACTTCGGTTTTGAAATGGAAATGATATATTGATTGTGTTTGAAATGAAATAATATAGTATTTAGTTTTGAAATGGATATTATTTTGGAAAGTAACGGTATTTGATTTTAAGTGGTTTTGGAGTACAAATAATTTTGAAATAAATATCCATGGGTTATAATAACGTTGGGTTGTTAAAGAGACCGGGATTGGAAGTTGTCATACTCTCTGCCTACTCCAAAAAACACTTTAACAACCGTGTACGCGGTGGAGATTCGAGAATGAAGTAGGATGGTGGCGACGTTCCTTTGAGGTATATACGTGGACTCAACTCCCATGAGTTGGCATAAGGTGGCTAAAACAGGAGCGATTGACGGGCTAAGTGAGGTGATTCCTTCGATCGGAAAATCCATCGATATTATACTCTGACTTTTGGATTGATTCGGTAGCCACTTTGATTTTTGATTTGGGGGTATTGCTCGAGGTGGGCGGTAGTAGCTGCTACGCGTCACCACCGGCCCGGAAGCGTAATTGGTATATCTACTCTGGCATTGCCTAGTTGTGCCGTGTCACCTACCCTATCGCACCTAGTACAAGTTTGGTTTTCTTCCGTAGCCCGTGGAGTATCCTCTAGTGGCTTCCCGATCAGGACGGACCAGATACTGGATGGACTACTGGGACTATTACGTGTTAAGGGCTATATGGGTAACCCCTTAAAGCTATTTAAAAGTAAGTTTATTTTGCTATAGACATTATTATAATAGCGAAATATTACTATATAGTAAATAGTTTAACGGATCCTTAGAGGATGGGCGATTCCAAGCATCCTTTAAGTTACTTGTACCTTATATTACAGTTCACTTGAGTTGATTTACATTGTATAAGTATATATGTCCTGACTCGAGTGTTTGGTGTTTTGCTTTACGCTCGGGTTAGACTGAGTGATACAGCATTTGAGACTCACCTTCGGAGTTGGAGCTTGCTTGAAGATCCAGCTATCTATTTCATTTCAGCTATCCAGTTGATTCCAGGGATGTATTCAGCCTTTGTGCTTGATTATCATATTGTTACTTCTGCTCTATCTTGTTCATCTCTGATGTATATTTATATAGTAGCTTCATGAACTACTATTTCTTTGCTTCTGCTGCATTTTATCACTCTGTGTTTGTGATCTGTGATTTATTTATTTACTGCATATTCTGAGTTTTGCCAAATTTAGTTTTACAATTCGGTATTTTAAGCAATTCAAGTCCAACATGTGCGGATGCGAAAGGTTGAAAACACCGGGTCATTGCATGAGGGTTCTCTCATGCTTTCTAGTGTGAATTCATTCATTTAATGATGATTTACAGTGGTGAACTTGTTGGAAAATAATAGATCATTACAGTAATATTTATTTTGGGATTGAAGCTGAAACAAATTTTACCATAACTTTTTTTTCTTAACCAAATTCAATAATTTTAGATGTTTTGGAAAGCTTAGACATAGAGCTACAAATTTTATGTTTTGATTTTTCTGAAATATAGAAGTTTGCTTGATTGAAATCGTGCTTGTTTGTTGCTGTCCCGAGAGCAAATCAATAGCAACAGCAATCACATGCCTGAGAATTGTTTTAGCCGTAAATCTTTAATTTCTTAACCAAATTCAATAATTTAGGATTTTTTAAAATCATAGACATAAAGTTACAATTTTCATTCTTTGAGTTTTCTGAAATTTTGATGTTTGATTGATCAAAATCGTGCTTGTTTGTTGCTATCCCGAGAGCAAATCGACAGAAACAACAATCATAGGCCTGAGAATTGTTTTGGCCATAAATCTTTCATTTCTTATCCAAATTCGATAATTTTGGATGTTCTGGAAAGCTTAGACATATTACTACAATTTTGTGTTGCGTTTTATGAAAGTTTGAAGTTTATTTAATCAAAATCGTGCTTGTTTGTTGCTGTCTCTAGAGCAAATCGAGAGCAACAACAATCACAGGCTCGAGAATTATTTTGGCCATTACTCTTTCGTTTCTTAATCAAATTCAATAATTTTAGATGTTCTGGAAAGCATAGATCATGTACTATAAGTTTCATGTTTTTAGTTTTTTGAAATTTTGAAGTTTGCTTGGTCGAAGTTATGTTGTATGCTGCTGTCCTGAGTGCAAAATGACAACAATAACAATCATCGACCTTAGAATTGCATTAGCTCATTTTTGCTCTCATTTTCGTTCGTTTTTGATGTTGTTTTTGAGATATTTTCAGAGCTATGATGCCTATCACTGGGTTAGCTCTATTGGGAGAATTTGAAAATCAAATTTAAATGAATTTCAATTGATTTTGGGATAAATTAGAATTGAATTTGTATTGAATTCAAGTTATTGGTTTTTAGATATCCTTCTTAGTTTTTATTATTTTCGAGACGGTTTTCACTAAACCATTTTTTAATATATATGGATATTCAAATTATTATTATATAGTATTTGAAAATTATTTTTTCTACATAAAATATATTTATTTCCTATAATAAAGAAATTTCAAATATTGGTTTTAATAATTGTTTTTGGAAAATCATTTTAAATTCCTATTTTTCTCTAATAAAATTAGTTTATAAATAAATTACTTATTTTTATGAATTTCGAACGTATGAGAAAGACAATTAAACGGTAAAGTAAAGCATATGGTATGAGACACATGGAATTGCTTTATCGCTTAATATTGGACTTATATGATCGAAACCCTTTAGATGAACTGTTTGAGATGAGGTAAGATTATTTTTGATGATATTATGATGTTGAGATGTATTATGATGGCTTTTACTTGTCAATGAGATGAGAGAAGTCACGATGCCACTAGTACTCGTCAATGAGATGAGACGAGTAGGGTATTGTACTTACTTGCCAATAAGATGAGGCGGAGTATATTTTCATGATGTTTATGATGTATTACTAGTGTGGCACCAACTAACGCTAGTAAACCATTAGGTGCAAACGTATCATATGGGACGTACGTTAACGCCTATTTGGTTCCAATCCGAGAAATTGAGACACGTTCACGATGTTTGCTAGTACTGTAGACCACAAGTACTCAATTGGAGTCATCACGATGTAGTTGCGACTCCGATCATCGCGATGTTATTAACTCAGGTCTTTTGATATTGGGAGTCATTAAGATATTATAGACTATAGTCACATGATGTTCACGATGCTATGATGTTACTTGACTCCAGTCATCATGATGTCTATGGTACCAAATATTAGTACTAGTCACGATGTAAGCACGTGCCGTTTTCCATGAAGTTTTAGATGTTTTGACTTCACCTTTTTTATGAGGATGTTATTATAGCCTTGAGTAAGATGAAGGCATACATGTATTGATGGTTTTATGGTGATTTCTAATATGATGTTTTAAACCCTCATTGAGTTCTATTATAATGGATTTATGAGGTTTTAGACTGTTTTGTGACGATTATTTATATGATTCAAATCCTTGCCTATTTCACTTATATAACTATAGAAGATGAACCATAGCTAGATTACCAATTGAATTCCCTTATGAAATCATGATAAACATATAGATGTCTCACCGTCGAGATGATTTTATGATACTTATATCATTCTGTTGTCAACAATGGAATGGTTCTCCTTTTCCTTCTTTTACTGTTATCTTTACTAATGATAAGTTCTAGACTTCCTGACCCGTGTATTTATTACTCGGGTCAGACCGAATTGCAGGTTAGGTATGGATTTAGCTCACTCCTTATTGGATCCGTTAGCTTGCTTTTGTATGGACCACTTCGTTCAGACTTGGACATTGTACCTATTATTTTGTGGGATGGTTGTGTATGCATATTTTTTAGTTCATGCTACCTATGAATGTTGTATTGTGTATGATGTATGGAGATGTATGTATACTTTGATCTTGGTTTTCTATTCTATCACTATTTATATATGTTTGTATATTGCATTTATTCTGAAATGGTCCTAAACCACTATGGTATCGTATTAGTTAAGGCCTAGGCGTGTCGACCATATATGTGGTAATGGAAAAAAATATCGATATACTTAGCTCTTAGCTAATGCATTATCATGAGGGTCGCCCTTAACCAGCCCTATTCTCTACATTAGTAGATAGGATTACTTAGTAGTTCTCTTTACTAATGTGGGTCTCGGGGTAGGGTGTCACAAAAGTTATCATAGGTTTTGTAAGTGAGGTTTAATAATTCTGTGTATACCAAAAAGGAGTGTTTTAAAAGTTATGCATCTCTAAAAGATATTTTTGGTAAAAGAAATGAATTAATCAAATATTATTCAACTATTCACTTGACCTCTATCATTGATGATTCGTTCGGAGGAACTAAGGTCGGATTTGGATGACACCTATTCGAAGACCACTTCGAACCAATTTACGTATTTGAAGTGAAGACATGAAGATAATTGTGGAAGATGGAATGTAGGGCTACTTGTCACTGACCCTTGGGGAAAATTTCCCATATCACATTATGTGTTGTAGTTCTTCAGTTAAGATCTTTGATGCAAGGACTTCTTGTTACTAATTCTATGGTTGATTCCCAACCGGATGTGGTAGGGGAGTGCCTTCGGTTTCGTTCAGTCCCAGAATGAACTTGTATGGAGGAATGTCTGATGTTGCATTTCTAGTTACATAAGTGATCTCTATGAACGTATTATCTGCTTGGCAATGGAGAAGAAACTTCTCTTAGCTTAATACCCCTTCCTGAGATGTACGAGCTTGGGAGTTATACGTTTATAGAAATCAGTTGTGTCACCATGGAATGGCATTATAGCATTCAAAGGAAGATGATGTGAAATGTGAAAGGTAATCGTTACCTCAAGCCTTACACCCGGAAATGGCAGAAACATGGTAGATGCGGCAAGGCTATTTGGTTCCCAACCATTAAGGTATGATTATCCCCTTTAAGATATATTTCTACCCATTATAACATTCGGGTTTAAAGTATTGTAGTTTATGCTAAAAGATGTCTTGGATAGGTCAGTAACGACCGGGGTGATGACATATTCAGTACTGTCTAGGAAGACATAGGTCAATCTTGTATTGCTAGAGGATCATCAGTTGGGCCTCAATGCATTCCTATAGAGATGTAATGCTGGAAGGTAGTCCCTTCACTTGGTCGTTTGTATGGAAATCGATTCTCCAATAAGTGTCTGCCATTTTGTTTGTAGAGCCTAGTATGCTAGAATTTAATAATTGCAACAATTTTGGCTAAGGTTAATAAGTTTACTTGCAAATGTTTTCAAAAAAAATCATTAAAAATAATATCACTTATTTTACGAAAAAATGGATTTGGTTATCATAAGTTAAAAGCACGTTAATGTTTATGTGCGACGAGGTCTTATGAGATACCTTTTTGTTTTCAAGCATCGTATTTTGAGTTCTCACACCAGTCCCACGACTAACCCGAAGTTTATTTTTTTTCTCTTCAAACTCTGGGTGCCATATTATTCCAAGCAGCCAAGTATTCGGGATCCTGTTTGGAGTATTTTGGGGAAAGCATGATAGAATAGATTTTTGGAGCATGGAGCTTAAGCATCTGATATCTATCTATTTGTTTTTATTTTTTAGCTGTGTCTACGTTAGTTAATACCAGCAAGTGTGGGAGTAGGCAGTTATAACTGTTCCTGGCTGGGTTAGTTCATATTAAAACTCTGATGTACCCTAATGAGAGTGGATATATGTACTATCTATCTATGTTCAATGTAATGTGAGAATTTGTGTTTCTATCTTTTACCTTTACTTTAGTTTACCCCTCAAAATTTGCCTCCTCGACACTTGGTTCTAGGGCACGTGAATACCGAGGATGTATTAATGACAATTTTCGAGGGTCGAGGAGACGGGTCTTCACACTTAGTATCGGAGATGAAGGTTAACCGAGAACCTTGGCTTTGGTGGGTATAACTCTTTAGAGATAGGGTTAGTAATACCCTAGAATGAGTTTAATCTTTGAGAGTGCGCATTTAGATTCCTTATCTAAATAAACTCAAGTTATGCTATGCTTAATACCCATTCCCGAGATAATTTAATCTTTGTATTCTACAGTTATCTTATTAAATTCAGGCAGTAAGACATGAGTGCTTGTAGAGGACGAAGACGGGGAAGAAACAACATCGCAACAACCAACAGTCAAGCTCCAACAACTATTATAGAAGAAATAGCTCCCATACAACCCTAGGTTAATTTTGCCACCCTGTGCAAAAAAATTTACCAACTTGGGAGGAAAAATATTCAAGGGTACAGAAGCTATCATCGAAGTACATGCTTGGATTAAATCCTACAAAAGAATCTTTAAGAGTTGAACATTAGTGATAAGCAAAGGAGAATTTTGGCCTCATGGCAACTGCAGGATAGGGCTCTGGCATGGTGGGAGTCCATTACCCTAAGTGAACCAGGGGACAATTTCTCTTGGGAAAGGTTTAAGGAAGTCTTGGAGGAGCAGTACATGCTAGCGTCTGGGAAATCTCGCCTTACAGAAGCTTTATGGATCTGAAGCAGAACGAAATGACTATTGAGGAGTATATAAATAAGTTCATTGAATTATCATGTTTTGGGCCATGTCTAGTTGACACGCCTTTAAAGAAAAACGAGATGTTTATTTTCAGGATGAACAAGAAGTACTAGAGCATGATGACTACCCATGTTAAAGGATCATTTATAGACTTGCTGGATATGGGATTCCGTTACGAAACATTGGACAAGAAGAATCCGGTGGTAGCTCAGACCAAAAAAAACAACACCAACAATTGGAAGAAGAGAAAGCTTAATCAAAAAGTGAAAAAGGAAGGTGAAGTCAAATCTTGAGGAGGTCCTAAGATAACTATTTGAAGGATGCTACATGTTATAATTGCCAACAAATGAGCCACCTTGCATTGCAAGAACCCCCAAGGTTTATAGGCCACTACCAAGCTGTTATAATTGTCATCAACCGGGACAACTGATAAAGGATTGTCCGATTATAAGTAGGGGAGAGCAAGCCAGAGTCTACGCAATAAAGGATGAACCTTCAACCTCTCAGGATGTGAAAGGCAAGGGAGTTTTAGAAGGTAATATGTTTATTAAAGATATTTTAGTTAGAGTAGTGTTTGATAAACGAGCTTCTCATAGTTTTGTTGCTAAAATAACCGTTAAAGAATTAAAACTTCACCTTAAGTTAGTTGATATCCCTATTTGTGCAACGAATCCTATAGGTGGTACCACTAGCCTTTGTATGAATTATGAAAAGTCCAAATTTCCCACTCTTCCAATAAATTTCCTTTTGACCTATTTATCTTAGATTTTATTGGATTTGAAATTTTGCTTGGTATGGATTGGTTCGCAAAGTATAAAGCTATTCTCGATTGCGATAGTAGAACGATAACCTTATGGACCAATTTCGAGAAATTTATAGAATATCTTGTAAAGATCCTAGTCCTAGGAAGGGAAGTTTCCTATATTCATTAGACTCATCCCAGGAAGGATTAGAAATAATACCTATTGTTAAAGAATTCCTAGACATCTTTGAAGATGTAAATAGTTTACCCCCACATCGTGAAATCAGATTTCGTATTGACCAAATTTCTGGCGCAAGGCCAATTAAACCACACGACCATAGGATGGCTCCGAAGGAGAGGGAGGAGTTAAATAACCAAACCTAAGAGCTATTAAAGAAAGGGTTGATAAAACCGAGTCGTTAAAGTTGGGGATTGGCAGTAGTTATTATTGCCAAGCTGGATGGATCTCTAAGGTTGTGCATAGATTACATAGATCTGAATAAACTAACAATTAAGAACAAATATCCTCTGCCTCGAATAGATGACTTGTTTGATTAGTTACATAGTGCTCGTGTATTCTCGAAAATGGATCTAGCTACAGGATTCCATCAACTGAGAATTGCAGAAGATTGCATCCACCTAATTGCATTTAAAGGTCCAAACACTTTCTTCGAGTGGTTGGTTATGCCTTTTAGGCTAACCAATATGCTCGCTTATTTTGTAGACCTTATGAATAGAGTACATATAGAAGTACTCAATAAATTCATGTTAGTCTTTATCAATGTATCCTTATCTATCCTAAGACAGAAGAAGAACATGAAAGGCATCCAGAAATTGTGTGGGACATACTGAGAAACAATGTGCTTAAAGCCAAGTTCTCAAAATGCCATTTTTAGGAAAAGGAGGCTAGATTCCTTGGACATATAGTGTCAAGAGATGGGATTTCAGTAGATCCTGTAAAGATTGCAGCTTTTCTAAATTGGAAGCAACCATAAACTCCTAAAGAAATTCGTAGCTCCTTAGGTCTGGTGGGGTATTATAGAAGATTCATTCAAGACTTCTCAAAGATTGCTTACCACCTAATGAAGCAGACCATGAAGGATGCTAAATTTATCGGGACTCTTAAATGTGAAGCAGCTTTCAAAGAACTCAAAACGAGATTAACAACTACTCCCGTTATAGCAATCATAAAATGAAATAGTGGATTAATCTTTTATACAGATGCTTGTGGAGAAGGAGTTGGAGTAGTTCTGATACTGGAAGGGATGGTGATTGTTTATGCGATTAGATAGCTGAAGGTTCATGAGAAGAATTATGCAACACACGACTTCGAATTATTTGCTGTGGTGTTCGCATTAAAAATATGGAGGAACTATTTGCTAGGTAATAAGTTTTATTCTTTTGTTTCAATAAAAACTTTGAATTGACCTTAGTAAAAAAATTCCCTCTTTTAATAAGGTGAAAATTTTGAGCTCTTTACAAATCATAAAACTTTAAAGTATCTTTTCACTCAAAAAGTTTTAAACATGAGGCAGCAAGGTTGGTTGGAATTTCTAGCTTCCATGATCTAAATATTTTATACACACTTGGGAAAGCCAATATAATAGTAGATGCATTGAGTAGGAAGTATGCTATTATTCCTTATTTGGTAGTAACTCCTACTCTCCGGGAAAGAATAGCCAGTAAGCAGAGAGAAGATAGATAGTTTGTAAATTTCATTAAGGTAGTTGAAGAAGAAAGGAATTCAAACTTTGAGGCAGATAAAAGCAGAGTATTACGGTTGAATGGGCGAATCTGTGTTCTAGATGTGGAAAATCTTAGGCAGGAGGTGCTAGCTGAATGTCACAAATCCAAACTCAACATTCATCCGAGAGTTAACAAAATGTATAGAGATATGAAGCACACACTTTGGTGGCGAAGTATGAAAAGGAACATATCCATTTATATTAGCTGATGCATAAAATTTCAAAAAGTCATAAGCGACCAACAAAAAATTGCAGGGTTACTTCAACCTTTGGAGATTCCAGTTTGGAAATGAGATCAAATATCAATGGATTTCATTGATGGCTTACCTCGAACGAGGAATGAAAATGAAGGCATTTGGGTTATCGTAGACCGATTAACTAAAAGTGCACACTTCGTTCCAGTAAAGCCAACAAGGACTGCTACAAGCCTTATATATATGAAAGAGATTGTACGATTGCATGGAGTTCCAAGCAGTATAGTAAGCGATCGAGATCCAATTTTTACTAGTTAGTTTTGGAAAGCACTACAGACAACTTTGGGAACAAGGTTGAACATAAGCACTACCTATCACCCCCAAAGTGATGGCCAGACGGAAAGAGTCAACCACGTTTTGGAGGATCTTCTCAGGGCATGTATTCTGGACTTTGGAGGCTCTTGGGAAAATCGTTTGCATTTAGTAGAGTTTTCTTGTAACAACAGCTACCAAGCTAGTATCGGCATGGCATCGTATGAAGCTTTATATGGTCGTCCATGCAAGTCACCAACATGTTGGATCGAAATTGGAGATCGGTTAATACTTGGTCCTGATATAATACGAGAAGCTTTAGAGAAGGTCGATATGATTAGAAAGAAGCTAAAGGCCCAGAGCAGACAAAAAGGTTATGTAGACCAAAGGCATAGAAATCTGGAATTCTCAGTTGGAGATTCAGTTTTTTTGAAAGTCTCCCTGATGAGAGGAGTGGTGAGGTTTGGAAGAACTAAGAAGCTAGCACCTTGATATATTAGAACATTTTCCATTCCTGAATGCACCGATCCAATAGCTTATCGAGTGCATTTGCCAAAAAGGTTGGCAGGAGTGCACATTGTCTTTCATGTATCTCATTTAAGGAAACATGCGTGCATGACCCAGAGCAAATCATATAAACAGCTGCTAAGGAAGATTTAGAGGTGGAATCGAATATGGCGTTTATTAGACGACATGTTCGAACCATTAATCATGATGAGAAACGATTGAGGAGGAAGGTAGTAAGGTTAGTCAAAGTTCAATGGAGTGGAGATGCTGAGGATTGCACTTGGGAAATGGAGGATAGAACGAAAAAGGCATATCCCGAGTTCAGGATTGAAGAAAAAACTATAGAAATCTTATCGTTATAGTGTACTTGTGATGACCTTCAAATCCATAACCTTTGAATCGACAATAATCCACATATGTCCGACCCAAAAAGCACAGTCTAATGGAAAGTCAAAAGAAATAAAAGAAGAGAAAAGAAGAGAAAAGAAGAGAAGAGAAGAAAGAGAGAAGATAGAACCAAACAGAACAATACAGAATCTTGCATCGCGGCGGAAAAAATATAATATCATATCATTGATCTTTACAAAACAGAAACTTTATATACATACATCAATCAGAGTTCAACAATCAATCAATAGTTATCATCCCGAATAGTTATAATAACCTGTCCTCACAACTGCTTATAATATACAACAACTAAGCACAGTGGACAATCAAAACAAATACGTGTTATATGAAAATGAAAGTATCTCGTAAGACACGTCCACACATAAACACGGACATGTTTTTACCTTACGATAACTAAAACATTTCATATCAAATCCTCTAATATTATGCTAGTGTCGAGTATATACAATTAATCATAGTCGAAATGGATACCCATATAGCATTCCAAGGCTATTCATTATGCCATTACAAACAAAATCGCAAGCTCGTAGCGGGGTTTAGATTTCCATACAGATGACCAAGTGAAGGGACAACCTTCTGGCAGTACATCTCTAGAGGAATGTACCAAGGACCATCACAAAGGACCCTCTACCAACACAAGACTGGTCCACCTCTATAACTAGATGGTACCGAATATATCATCCTCAAATATTCAGCACTATATACAATCACTAGGCCCTTTTAATTAATCTTTTATTAATTAAATCATTTTCCAAATATTCACTTCAAATTATCATTTAAAAGATATATTCTCAAAACATTTCAATTTCTATATTGGATAACATTTCCATGTATTATTTAATAATAAGTAATTCACAAATCAGTTTATTTTCAACACTTAAAAAATATTACATATACTTAAATCAGGATTAAGTATATATTTTATTCTTTTAAGGAAAACATTCTCTTTAAACACATTTATTTGGGTCAAAACGAATATTGCGTAAAACATCGTTACGACAACCCAAAATCACTAGTATAGGGATTCGAAAATTATATAGATATATAAATCCCATATACTCTATAAATATTTCCTTTCGAAAATCATTTACTATAACAACAGTGTTATGGTCCATCATTTCCTTATTTCTCGAAACGTTTATTTCAACAGTGAATGTTTAAATCTATGTATTCGATACTTAACACAATTTAAAACATCTTCAAACCATTTGACTTCATCTAAAATATCACTTACCAAAACATTTATTTATTTCAAAAGATTATTCACTGTTCAAAATCGTGAATATGCTTCATTTACCACATTCATTACTTCTACACATTTACTAAAGATAATCCACTATCCAAAATCATGGATATAATTCCTTTAATAAACTTCTATATTTAACTTATCCAATTCAATTGATTTCAGAATTATAAAACAATGTTTATAAATTCCATTTATATTTTAATTAAAACTTCCATTTATAAAATCCTTTTATTAACCAATTCCATTTATATCCCATTTTTCATGCCAAAATCCAATTTATAAGTTGATTATTTATAAATCTCCTTATTCCAAATCATTCTTTTTATAACAAGTTCACAAATCTTATGTACTTATAAAATCCATTTATAACTTCATTTTAACACTTATAAAATTCCTTTATAATTTCATCACTTTTTGATTTATAAAAATTCAATTTCATAAATCTTCTATATAAACCATTTATAACAAGTCAAAAATATCAATTTAAACTATTTTACAAAATAGTTCACTTTATATTCCAAAAATCACATTCTGATTATATTTTCCAAAAATCATAATTTTTATAACATAAAAATTATAACTTTTATTTATTTCAAATAAATTTATTCCTTAATGATTCAAAAATAACAAAATATTTATTTTCAAAATCACTTGAAAATCCTTTTAAACTTCGAAATCATCACTATAATATTTTTAAAATTCCAAAAATAGGCCCAATGCTACAACAGCACTAAATACATCAATCACGGCATCCAAAACATCATATATCATATCATAGCAACATATATCACAATATCTGTAAATACACCAATACTGATGAGGAATCAGGTTGGATCCCTCTAACCTGTCACCTGCAACAAATATATATATGAATATGTGTACGATGTCTGCTTCGAGGCAGTCGCACAAACGAAGTATGATCCTCTTATACATGGGAACGTATAGGGTCTCATATGCTCCAATAGGTAGGAATATATCCAAATACCAATCAATATATATATGTATGTATAATATATCATATATCATCCAAACAGTCATCAACCATCATAAATAATATTTATTCTCACTTATATAGAACTATCAGTGAGACAAAAAGAGTGAGTTATACTCACATCGGTTCCAATAGCAGTTGCAGTATTTTATTTCGAGTACCCAAAATTTACACTAGCTCCAATCAATTCCAAACCAGCTCTAAAATGTAGTATTCGTCAATACGTACCTAATGCAACTTGTTTCGTCAAAAACGAACCTCGTATGACAAAGTAACAGCATTACAAATTTTATATGAATTTATATAAATCAATTTCAATATTTTTTATTTTTGAACCTTCTCTCATCATGGCCGTTAAATTTGAAAACCAAGATTTAGGCCGCTCGATTTGCTACTTCTTCCTCACATCCACATTTCCAATGAAACCCACAGCCGCCATATTTTACGCGAATTATGCTTCCTCTACGTTGCCTTTCAAGACGATCGGCGACCTTCACGTTGAAGCCCATCACGAGCTCCCCCATTGGCCAGTGACCATGACCCCCTAGCTCGATCGTTTTCTCGAATTTCATGCTCGAACCAAGGATGAACGTGAGCACTTTTCCCCATTTTATGGTCGATGATTCGTCGACCCACCTGTATGGGGTTGAAGATCTCATTACGCTCTTTGATTTTGTAGTTGAAAGTTTTTACTAATTGTTGATGGATTGTGAGATATTTTGGGGAAGAACGAAGATGCATTTCTGGCCATTAAACCTAAAGTGGCGGCTTACCCTAAATGAATTAGGATTTTGTGCAATTGTGAAAAAAAGTGGCCTTATATAGAAAATTTAGCGACACTATACACCCGAAAATTTTCGAACTCCAATCGAAGCGTGCCGCCTAGAATTTATAATGTTTTACCCCCATTCCGAACATAATGGAATATATCGAGAGCCAATTCGATCATATTTGGAAGATAGGATTTCAAATCGACTAATTTAAATTTAAAATTCACTTAAATAGATTTCTACGCGTTTTAGTTTGCCATGATTAAACCGTAAATCCGATTGACACGAAATTTGAAGTCTTACAATAATGTAACATTATGGCTCTAGTGAAACTAGTTTCATCAAAATCCGACATTGTATCAAAAATGACTATTTTTACACGTTAATTAAACATTAAAATATTCGGTTTCTACAAATCAACTTCTAATTCAATTTTAAAAGTTCTCAAACATCATTCTAATCCAAATAGAATTTAATTCAACTTTATAAATCATTTTCATTCACTCTAAATTCAAATTCCAATTATTTTAGCAATCTCAAATATTAATTTAACAATTTAATTATCCAATTAAATCACTATATTTCAAATATAATTTATTCAACTTACAAAATTAACTCGTGAATATTTAAAATCAACTAAATATATGAATTTCAAATGGCTAAAATTCTGGGTCATTACAGTACTCACCGCCCGTGGTGTACTCACTTATCCATACTTTTATGTATATCTATCATATCGAATATATTTCCTTTTGATCTATTTTCTTGTTATCTTAATTTCAAGGATGAAATTCTTTTAAGGAGTCTATAACGACCCATAAGTATATCGGTTTAAATAAATGTTCATTTCGCTTCGTCAATATAACAACAATGTTGAAAATAATTTTAATTATTAATCTATATGTTTTTATAAATAAAATATGATCGTTTTAATTAGTTAAGAATCATAAGAAAATTTATTTCCCAAATTTGTTTACAAATATATGCATATTAACTAAAAAGAGAAAATATGACCGAAAATCGAAAACAGAATGTGTAACGATACAACGTGTGGAAGTTGTGCAATATTGTAGAGATATGTAACATACACATAAAAATGTACATATGCATACATGAGAATATGCAAATAGACATACATATATATACACACACACACACACACACACAAATATAATTAAGTATAAAAATATAATATAAAATATATAAGATATTTTATGTTTTCTTACTCCTTAAATAAACCAAAGTCAACATATGTATCCCAAAAGTGATGGAAGTGATGGGAACATGGGTGATGGAGCCTTTGTCGTGCATTTGGGGGGAGGTGTAATGATGGTGGGGCATGTGATGGTGATGAAGATAATGATGTATGCATAGATATTTTTACTCTCTTCTTTTCCTATAAATACCAAACACGCTTCTCTTCCTTTTCATTCTTCATATTTCTAAGCTTTGTCCTCCTCTTTAATGGCTCTACCCTAAAAGAAATTACAAAAAAAATTTCAAAGAGAATTTAAATTTATAATATATAGTTATTTATACTTAAACATCTCAAAACAATCCTGAAACTCCACCATTTCTCATTGTTCTTCATGGCCTCCACCACATTTCACTGAAGTCCAGGCCACTTCCTTGTCCCACCCTAGGCCATTAGCTCCCCAAGCCACCCCAAGCTTTGGTCAAGAGACCTACGAGCTTAAGTCCAAAGAATCGTGAGCTTTGGAAACCAAATAGCAGAGCTATAGCAAATTTTTAGTTCATCGTTTAATACTCAAGGTGAGAACTCCTAAACTGTAGTGTTATACGCTATTAGATGTTATATATGTTGATATTTATTTTGATGATGGTTGTTCAATATGAATGTTGAATATATATATATATATATATATATAAGTTATGGAAATACACGTCGATAAGCACAATGGAAATCACTTTCCTCTATATTAATGAATTGGTATTTATGGAATGTTTAACCACTTTAAAAGGGTTTAAAATGAGGTTGAAATGTTTTGTAAATATCTAAAAGTGTTTTGGTGAAGTTTGAATGAGAATTGAAAATTTAGTCAAAAATAGGCGCGTCGCGTAATGGTAGTTCCGATTTCACGCCATAAAAGTAAAACAAGTGTATAGAACTGAATATAGCTCGAATTTCTTTGAGATAAGAATTTTCCGAACTACTATATCCATAGTTTTCCAACGAAGAAGGAAAAAATGAGATTTCGATAAGTAAAATTTGAAATATGAGTAAAACAAGTTTTTGGAAAAAACGCGGTTCTACAGTTCGAAAATCAATGACAAGATTTCCTTGAAAATGATGTTTTAAAATTGTTTAAAAATGTGGAATAAATCTTTTAAAATGCTTTAATAGTGATTTGAGTTATAAAATGAATTTCCAAATAATAAAATGTCATTTTGAACAATATAGCTCAAAAACCACTTTCCACGGCACTTTTCCGCAACACTTTTCTATAACTTTTGAAATATAGTTTTAAACTTAACGATTCTCTTACAAGTCCATTATAAATGTTTTAAATGATCAATAAATTATTTTAAAGATGATTTGAAGGATTCATGGAATGGTTAAATATTAAGAGTCGATCAAATAACTTGACCGCTTTATGGGTGTCAAAGAGATAGTGTCTAGGTTTGAGTTTGGAAAACCAGTTACCTGCTCTCTCTCGCTATCCGAACTGGCCGGATGGAGGGGATAGTGAATTTGGTTTGCTCGCATCAATATCTTCCAAAGTGAAAAGAAGAAATGATTTTGAATTTATTCCTAGTTTAAATAAGAGTGTAAAAGCTATCGTAGGATTTTACAAGAGAGATTAAATAATTCCGTATATGTCGGAAAGGAGTGTTTTAAAAGTTATATATCTCTAAAAGATATTTTTGACAAAAGAAATGAATGAATTAAATATTATTCAACTATTCACTTGACCTCTTTCATGGATGATTCGTTCGGAGGAACCGGGGTCAGATTTGGATGATTCCTATCCGAAGACCACTTCGAACCAATTTACGTGTTCGTAGTGAAGAAAAGAAGATAATTGTGGAAGATGGAATGTAGGGCTACTTGTCACTGTCCTTCGGGGGAAATTTCCCATATCACATTATGTGGTAGTGGTTATTAATTTAAGATCTTCGATGCAAGGATTCTCGCTACTCATCCTAGGGTTAATGCACGATAGGATGTGGTAGGAGAGTCCTAGAACGAACTTGTATGGACGAATGTCTAACGTTGCATTTCAGTAACATAAGTGATCTCTATGAATGTATTATCTGCTTGGTGGCAGAGAAGGCAACTTCTCTTAGCTTAACACCCTTTCCTGAGACATACGTATTCAGGAGTTATACGTTTATAGAAATTAGTTGTGTGACCAAGGAATGGTAGTGTGGCATTCAAAGGAAGATGATGTGAAATGTGAAAGGTAATCATTACCTCAAGCTTACATCTGGCAATGGTCGAAATAGGGTGGATACAGTAAGGCTATGTGGTTCACAACCATTACAGTATGATCATCCACTTCTAGATATATTTATACCCTCTTTAACGTTCATGTTCAAATTGTTGTGGTTTATGCTAAGAGACGTCTCAGAAAGGTCGGTAACGACTGGGGTGATGACATATTCGGTACCACCTAGGAAGAGGTAATCTGGTCTTGTGTTAGTAGAGGACCATCAGTTGGGCCTTGGTACATTCCTCTAGAGATGTACTACCAAAAGGTAGTCCCTTCACTTAGTCATTTATATGGAAATCCCTTCTTCAATAAGTGCATGCCATTTTGTTTGTAGAGCCTGGTATGCTGGAATTTAATAATGGTAACAATTTTGGCTAAGATTAATAAGTTTACTTGCAAATGTTTTCAAAGAATGTCATTAAAAATATTATCCTTTATTTTACAAAAAAATGGATTTGGGTGTCATAAGATAAAAACTCATCCTTGTTTATGTGTGGCGAGGTCTTATGAGATACCTTTTGCTTCCAAACGTTTTATTTTGAGTTATCACACCAGTCTTATGACTAACCCAGAGTTTATTCTGTTTTCCCTTTAAACCCTGGGTGCCCTATTTTTCGAGCAGCCAAATAGTCAGGATCCTGTTTGGAGTATTTTTGGGAACGTATGCTGGAAAAGATTTTTGGAGCATGGAGCTTGAGCATCTATTATCTATCTATTTATTTTTATTTTTCCGCTATGTCTATGTTAGTTAATACCAGCAAGTGTGGGAGTAGGCAGTTATAACTGTTCCTAGCTAGGTTAGTTCATACCAAAACTCTAATGTACCCTAGTGAAGTGGTTATATATACTATCTATTTATTTTAACATAATGTGAGAATTTGTATTACCCTTACTTTACTTTACCCTTAAAAATCTGCCTCCCTGGCGCTTGGACCTACGGCACGTGAATACCGAGGATGCATTAATATCGATTTTTGAGGGTCGAGGAGACGAATCTTCACATATAAAGAGAGATGTTGGCTTGTGAGTTAGACAGGTCATAATGGATAGGTTGACCAAGTGTGCCCATTTCATTCCTGTTAAGTCAACCAGAACAGCACCTGTTTTAGCTACTTTGTTCATGAAGAACATAGTTAGACTGCATGGAATTCTTAGTAGTATAGTTAGTGATAGAGATGCTTTGTTTAGTAGTGAATTCTAGAAGAGTCCATAAGATGTATTAGGTACCAAATTTAAGATGAATACTGAGTATAACCCTCAGACGGGGGCAGACAGAGAGAGTCAATAAGGTACTCGAGGACTTATTGAGGGCTTGTGTGCTAGACTTTGGGTGGATCTTGGGAAGATCACCTACACTTAGTGGATCTTTCCTATAATAATAGTTATTGGACTAGTATAGGAATGGCACCTTTCAAAGCCTTGTATTGAAGGCCATGCGAATCACCAGCATATTGGTTAGAGACTGGAGATAGATTGTTCTTGGGTCCAGATTTGGTTAGAGAGGCGACAGAGAAGATTGAGTTGATTCGAGAAAGGATGAAGGAAGATTAGTCTAGACAGAAGATTTACATAGATAAGAGGCGTAAATTCTAGAATTCTCAGTTGTTTCATTAAGGTATCACCGATGAAAGGTGTGTACGATTTGAAAAGTCAGGGAAACTAGCACCGAGATATGTTGGTCTGTTCCAAGTTATAAAGAGGATCGGAAAGCTCGCATACAGAGTAGAGTTGCCGAGCAGTATGGTAGGTGTCCATAATGTATTTCATGTGTCTCACCTTCACATGTATGTACTTGATCCGAAGACTACTATTCCTCCGACAGGGTTGGAAGAGTTGATAGTGGAACCGAATTTGACTTTTGTTAGGCAACCAGTTCAGGTTTTAGCAAGGGATGAGAAAAGGTTATGGAACAAGATAGTCAAGTTGGTGAAATTTTAGTGGAGTGACAACGAGAAAGACTGTACTTGGGAGATAAAAGACACGATTAGAGATACTTTTCCTGATCTACAATGAGGGTATGTTCTACATTTGTTTTATACCGACTATTGATATTCAGGTAGGCTAGTTTGGTAGTTAGGAACAATTAGAGATGATTGCTATGTTTAATATTTAGTCCATACTGAAATTCGATTACGAAATTCTTTACGGAGGGGAGCCATTAACACCCCTAATTATCAATAGCACTATTCAAAAGATTTAGTTAGATAAATTAAATAGAATAACGTAAATATTAGTATGATAGGGGGATTGAGATTTGAAAATTTATTTATAGGTCGTGCTTAAATAAACATAAAGAATGAGTTTATGGAAATGGTTTATTAGATAATTAATAAGAGAACAAAACAAGGGCATTATGGGTAATAGCCGCACTCGTAATCCCATTATCCTTAAAATCTCGTTTCCATTTCATTACACATTCATTTTTCAAAACTCAAAAACGTAAACCAAAGAAGAGCAAGTCGGTCATAACCTACGGAAAAAAATGGAAAAATCAACTAAAGCTAAGCAATCAAGCAAGGGGAACTATTCAAAGCTCAAATCTCAAATTCCTTATCCTACTCAATGTGAATAATAATCAAAACCATCTTTATTTTTGTTTCTAAAGATCATTTGATTTCGGGTTTTATGTTTAAAACCATTGTAATGATTTTAATAATGTTATGCATGGACTTTATAGTATGTTTAATTCAAACAAGATTGTTTGATAAACATTTGGTTGGTTTTAGGTAAAAAACATATTTACTAGATTTCATATGCAATGAAGAATTGATATGTTATGTAAAACATTATTTTGGAGATGGATTTTATTTTTAAAATTTTTCCAAGATATGGATAAATTATTATAAATTAATTATAAATTTTTGAAGGAAGAAATGAATAATTTGGGTTTAAAAATAATTTCGGCTATTATACGAGTGACTTTAAGTCTGAAATTTTTATATGTTAGATAACATATTAAAAGTGAATTTCTATGATTTTTGGGGATTTTTCCTAAGTAATTTACAATGGAAATTAAATTAATTTATTTAGTGGATTAAAATATTGTAATTCTTTTGCTTATGGGAAGGACTTCTTTGCTAGTTACCATTATTGATCTGAAATGAGTGCGGCAGTTTTTAGAAAAGAATTTGAAAATTTTATGGAAACTAATTAAATTTTTACTAATAGGCAGGTTAGTTAAAAAAATTACTTGAAAACAAAATCAAACAGTGTTTGAACAGAAGTATGGTTTCGCCACTTCCGGTAGTAGCTTTCGACCCTATACTTCTGACTCAACCAAGTCAAAACAAATACACAAGGTATCAATGCATTGGTACGTAGTAGGTTGGAAAATGGCGGCAGGTATGGAGTCGAAACCAAGCTTTTGAAGGGATCAAAACTCATATAAATAGCTTTCGAAGATGCCACTTGCCTTGTTTTCAAAAGAATGCTTTTGAAAGGATTTAAAATAGCTTTGGATGAGGTTGCCGCCTTTTTTGTTAAAGTGTAGCTTTCGAATGAGTTACCTTATTTTTAAATCAATGCTTTTGAAAGGGTAGTTTGAACCCAGTCGAAATCCTAATGTAATCTCCATGCCATTCAAAGGGATTGAAGTCATCAACAAGTTTGAAAGGTAGCTTTTTTTATAATATAATAAGCCACTTCCCATAGCTTTCGAAAGGGCTTCAATAGCCACATAAAGATTTTGAAGGTAATGGTTTCGAAAGTGTTTTCGAATTTATCCTTCCAAATGTTTTACTTAAATGAATAGTGCTTTCGAGTGGATGGTTCCAAAGCCATAAGTTTTTGCCAATCGCTTTTACTTAAAGGTTAATAGTTTCGAAAGGGTTACTTTCATTCGTATTCACTTTAACCTAAAGGATATGTTTAAGATCAAACTCTGGTTTCGAAATAGGTACTTTCAATGGTTTCGAAGCTATGTTTTTATAAATAAGCAAGTGATGCATTAATACTTTCGAAAGGCATGTTTGGATGGTTTCGAAAGAGATGTTTTAAAGTGTTTCAAAAGACATATGCTTAGTGTTTTGAAAAGAAGATTTGAATCTTTTGAAGAGGTTTTCTAATATTTTCGAAAGTAAAGGTCTAAGGTTTCGTAAGCCTTAGTTTCCAAAGCAAAGAAACCAATCTCAGTTTTTAAAGGTAAAACTCATGGCACTGTAAAAGAGCCTTTAAATGATTTTTAACTTTGAAGTTTTTAAAGAAGCTTTCCTTGATAAAGTTATAAGTTAAAGGGATCAACCATATTTCATATGAAAATGACTTTAAGAATATTAAACTATAGATGTTGGTGTTATTATGTTATCATGTTTTCTTCTTCTAATATACATATTCACTATAAAACAGACCCATAACTGTATTTTGGAAGAATGAGCAGAATAACTAGTTAGGTTTACCCAGTAGTTAATATAAATTGGGTCAATTCCTGAATTAGTAGAATTACATCTAGGAGGTCAGGAAAATTAGAACAAAGGATGCCTAAATACTGATTAAAGAATTTGTCAGCTAAACAGTTTCATAGTAAACACATGTATACTATATATAGAAAGAGTTATTGGCAGAAGTCAATATGTTGTAGTGAACCCATGAAAACTATATCTGGATAAAGTTATTGATAGAAGTTAATAGGTTCCTAGTCAACCTATAAAAACTATATATAAAAGAAGTTATTGGAGATACCAATAGGTTTAGGGAGAGCCCATGAATAATGAAGTTATTAGCAGGGCCAATAGGTTCTTAATGACCCTATGAGAACTATGAAACCGGACATATAGTCCATAAGCTTTAGACATGTTATTATTTAGCTCATGAAAACTAATAGGCCAATAGTAACCCTGGAAACTATAACTATGACAAAGAATCAAATGAATGGGGATGGGAAATCCAAAAATAATTTACTTGTTTTCATATCATCAAAATATTTAAAATTTGTATGTTTTAACCATTGTGGATGCAGGAGCGCACTATTGGTTACTATAAATTTTGGATGAGATACTAGTGAGGGGATAACCTATCCCGCTAAACGGCATGGTCTCACTAGATATCTAAAAATGATTTGAGACGGTAGGTTATTATTTATACCAGGCTTTATGTCTGACATGAAGTTTATGTTTTCCCCTTAGACTCTCAAGTGCTCAATTAATTTTGAGTAGTTTGAGAGTTGAGGTTTTAGGTTCATCTTAGACGAATAAGCTTCCGAAGATGTGCAGGAGGCAAACTAGCTAATAGATCTTTTCTATTTTGATTCTGCTGCGTTTTGATGTAAAGGCATAGTTGTTTGATTGCCTATATATATACACACAAACACACACATTTATCATCCAAGGGGGCAACTTCATATGTCCCTCTTGGCGTATATTTTATTAATTATATTTTCTTTTAACGTGGTTCTTGAATATGAGATTATGTAATAAATTTGAATTGTTTTGAAATGGAATGTTACAGTTTTTCGGTGATTTAATTTTTTTTTCCATAACCATGTATTTTTGTTATATCAATGTATCTGACATTACCATATTTGGTCATCGAGGATTAATAACTATGGATGACTACAGCATCAGTAGCTGTTAGTTTTGGGCCTCCATGTAGGCGATGTTACAAAGTATCGAATGAGGAAGAAGAAGCTGAAGTGTTTGAGAACCATTGGGAATTTGGTACGCAAGGTCTTAAAGAATAGAAGAGGGGGAAGTTATCCCTGGAGTACCAGTTGGTATGGGACATGTTCAATGGAACCAACCATGGCTACCCTATGTTGAGGGAGAAATGCAACATAATGAAGATGGCAATGAGGCCGACGATGAACATGAGAGCGATGAAGAAGGAATTGGGGAAGTTTTAATGGATTTTGGACACTGGAGCGCACCATTGGCTTCAGATTCAAAGGAATGAAGGAGATGTTTAGTATGGTGATTAAAGGATAGCTATATTTATCTAATATATATAGTATTGTATATGGATGAGGATGAAATGTTATGGTTAATATTTTATACCCTTTGTATCAGTGTTAGGATGTCTTGACCCAAGTCTAAGTTGGAATATTGAATGTAAAATTATGGATATATATAATGCAACTATGAGATTTTGTTTCAATTTCTTACAATTTTATTAATCTTTTTAATAAATTAAAAATAATTCTTGAGGAAAGAAGCAAGAAAATTTAAATAAAGGATTTTTTTATAAGAGAAAGTGGTATTATGAAATTTCTCAAGAATTGAAAACAAAATGTTTCGATAAATATTCTAAAGAAAATAAAAAATAAAAGAAATTATAGTATATGTATTAAAGAAATATTAAGTTTTGACTAACAAAGGAAGTTTTATTGATATAAAGCTATTAAAGAGAGTTTATTAAAATAGGGAAATTAAAAGATAAATTATCTTTTAAAAGAAATGGTTTCTTTTAAAAGAAGGTCAAAGAATATATTTATGGATAAATATTTTGAAGTATTAAACGGTTTACAAAAATATATTTAAACCAAAGATAATGGTCTTATGAAATATTTTATAAGAATTTTAGAAGGGTTAATAAGTATGTATGAAATACGTGGATTATTTCGTTACACGGTTCTGATCTAAGATTCGGTGCAGAGCTTTGAGGCATTTACACTGATCCGAAAAGGGATTTATCACTCGATTCTTGATGATGAACATTAATAAGGGTTTGTGGTTGGATACTTGATTTTTCTATCATATTTGATAGTTATGCAAGGAAAACTAAAAATTCTTATCGAAAGGCCTGATCAAAGTCCGCTAGAGGATCGGAGGATCAATACTAGTTTGAAAGTGAAATTGTTGATTCGAACAAAAGATTGAATCAGATGTTGTGGAAGATCTATGTATATCAAATAGAATTGAGTTTATAATATATACTTTGGGCAAAACCTTCGGGTTTTTATTTTGGGCAATTTCGAGGATGAAGTCCTTTTAAGCGGGGAAGTATGTAATAACCCGAATTTTGATCATTTTAATTAAGGATACATAAATTATTTTAAATATCCAAATATATAATATGTTTCACAAATAATCAAGTTTTAAGTGATGAATAATAATAATGAACCTATTTTGTAGAAATATTCACAAAAAAATTTACGTTGGAAAAATATCTATAAATGGAATCGAAAATCGTATTATTGATAAACAACTCTATGATCGTCAAAATGTCGCACATGGAGCTAGTTACGTACACTTATTTTTATAGTTGAACAAGAATATGAAACAAAATCTATTATTTCATTTTTTAAAATAAAATACATCTATGACACCATCGGTGAAGCCCTTATATTTTAAACTTGATTTATGAATTAAAATTGAGATTTAATAATTTAATAATTATTATACTTATTCAAATAATTGTTTTCAATGATGATAATTCATTTTAAATATTTACAAAGCAATAATAAATCATTTGTAATAGTTTTATGAACATATATACTTGATTTGAAGGTATAAGAAAATTTGTATTGCTTTATCGATATAATTGCGATTTTTGTAAATATTTGTTAATATCAATTTATATGGTTTTATAATTCAAATAAGTTCATTTTAATTAATTAATGATGATGAGAAATTTATTTTCTCATTTTCTACATTTATATGTAATTTAAAATGTAAGTGAAAATGTGACCGGGAATCAACTTCTTGATTTTCAATGATTTAACAAACGAAAATTGTTCAAAGTTAATGTATTCCGCATTTGTAAGGATAGGTATTTATAACTGTCCAACTAAGCTTAGGATAGAATCTGATAATGTATTTAAGGTAGAAAATAAGGGTGTAGTGATGATGTTTTCAAATCAGCGGAAACATTTAAATAATAACTTATCATTCAAAATTAAACATCGTCTCAAAATAAGTCCAAAAAAGTAACATATCTCAAAAACTCAAAATATATCATGTCTCATGAAAATACATCTCAGTCTCAAAAAATTAGAGTATAAAAGTAATAATAATAGTAATCCTGCTCACAAATGCAAGTCCATCATAAGCCAAATGAAAAAGACGAAGAGCAGAAGAATACATCTGAAATGAGAAAACTCCAGGAATGAATCTCCAAGTAACCTGAATCAACTCAATTCTGATGGCTTACTGAGGGAAAAGGGGGAAATAGAGGAGTGGGTCAGACAATAAGTCTGGTGAGTGAAAGTAATTACTACCATTTGTAAGCAAGATAAAGATAACAGACTAAGCAATAGTTCTAGCTGGAAAGGAAATACAGAAAAGATAAAACTGGCACAAAATGCTGTTTCTGATTCTGTTTGACTGTTTGCTTTGATTGCTTGATTGTTTGATTTTGATTGTTTGCACTTGTCATAAATAGTTGTGATTATGTTGAAATCCTAATCCTATCTCAACTGCTAACTTGATTGGGCTGAAATCTTAATTCTACCCTTTGATCAGCCTATTCTATCTATGTTGTGCCACTGTGAACTAATCCTGTTGGTCACAGCAAAAAGACACCTCTTTAGCACTTAGGACACAGTAGAGAATTATTTATCCTAATCGATGCCGCATGCCTGGTCATCGCCGGTACACACTAACTGTCACCCCTTATTTGACCCTTTATTTACCGTAATCAGCATAAGCATGCCCAACCTCACCTAACTGTTGCGAGACCATCAGTCCTAGATCTGGAAAGGAATGCTTCCCAATCTCACCTAACTATTGTAAGACCATCAATCCTAGACCTGAAAGAGAATGCTGCCAGTATTGGTCCTAACAAACAATTATCTAGTTTTGCGCCCCTTGCCAAAATCCCTCGATTTGAGCCTCTATCTATTGGTCACTTATTTACCCTAATCAGCATATGTGTGTCCGAGCCTCACCTACTATTGTGAGACCATCAGTCGTACATCTGAAAGGGAATACTGTCGGTATGAGCCACTACTTCTATATTTACTTATTAACTTAATCTAAGTTTTAAAATAAGCCTCTTATATTATTTCTGCTATATTTGCTTATTAACTTAATCCAAGATCGAGATTTTAAAATAAGCCTCTTTTGTTATCTCTTTCTTTTTACTTATAACCTATATTATAATTGTTAGTCTTTTATTTTCTCCTTTTAGTTATAACCACTTGTTATAATCATGCTTGCAAATGTCTTGAATTTTCCCATTTCAGTCCATCTCTATTTTATTTTAGTTTATCTTATTTTACATCTGATTTCTGTAAATTTAGTGTTTTTGTATTTTAATCCATATTAGCGAATTCTTCTCTTTTTAACTTATTTGCGTAAAAAGGGATTAAATCTCTATAAAAAGAAACTAACATTTACAGGCTAAATTCCAATTTAAAATAGATGTAAATAACAGTAAAATAGCCGAATAAAAATAGCTGAATAAAATAGACTGAAAAGAACTTATGGAATTTACTTTAAAACTAAATGTAAATAACTTAAATAAAAACTTTCTCTAAATTGTAGAAAAACTACGACTATTGAGAACCTTATTATTTCAAATTACTTAAAAATCTAAAATAATTACAAAACACTCACTTTTGATCCTTAGCTCTACTCCTTGGCCTACATGGATCCACTTCTAAGGCGTAAAGTATTTTTAATCAAAAAGATTTCCTTCCTAGAAGATTTTTCTATTTAGGGTTCAGCCTCTGGTAGTGAACCCAAATGAGAGAAAATTTAAATGAGAAAAATAGCTAGGCCTAGGGTTCTATTTATAGTGTGACTTAGGGATCTCAAACCATTGGATTTTAAGGTTAAATTTGGTGCAACCACGTCATAGGCTCTCTAGGAACCGTTGGATGCAGCAACGGACGCACGAGGTTTGACTTAAAAAGCAAAATGTAGCTATCGGCTCGTACATGGACGTTTTCACGTCCAAGCAAAATCGCGGGTCGACCCAATAGTCGACCTAACCCTAATGTGGGTCGACCTATGAACTATATTATTATTATTATTATTATTATTATTATTATTATTATTATTATTATTATTATTATTATTATTATTATTTTCCGTTTTCTTTTTATAAAATTCTGATTTCTTAATTCTTTTGCAACTTCTTTATACTAGCTCGGATTTCGACAAGTTATGTATGGAAATTGATTAGAAAATTACCACGCATCCAATGGTGCAACTCCCGTAGCTCAATTTTGACAACTTTGCAAACTTATTTATTTATTAAATTAATTCGTTAATTAATTATTGTAACTCAAATTTTGGATTGTTACAATTAACCACACATATTAAAACACATTGGATAATAGGATGATCTTGTACCATGGTATAGAGATGAGTGTGACATTTCATATTTTAGTTTTTATTCAAACGTTAAACATTGAAAAGTATCATATCTTATTTCTTACTTAAGTAAACATATATTTTTACTTTCACTAAGGTACTAATTTATACTGTAAATTAATTAAAGTGTGTATATGTTATCTCAAATGTGCATAAAATTTTCGAAAACTTTTTGACATCGAAATGTAAAAAATTCTGAAAATGATTTCTGGTCACTTATTCTATTTTCCTTTAAACCAACTATTATTGTAAAAACATTTTAAAAATAATTTCACCACCACTGGTTAATAATTAAAATGGAGTATTTTGAATAATGAAATCTATTTATTAATTGTTACTTAATCTATTAAATATCCATATTTAAAGTGACTAAATTTCGGGTCGTTACAATTATGGTTTTGAGTCATCTCATATAAGTACACCCCCTCTCTTATCGAGCGCTCCAAAACCAATCAGTAGATTTTCAGTTGGCTTAACCCTCGGTTTTTTCAAAAATAAATAGACAATACATGAGGATGGAGATCATCTCCTAGGAAGATGGATTTGCTTATTATTTGTCCTAGTAGAGCAAAATGAGTTTATACGTATAGTATAACATCACCAAAGATAACTATACCATACAACCCTCTTATTTCTTGTAGATATTTCTTAAGTTATTTTGGTCAATTTCGATAGTCGACTAATCAACTACTGTGTTCAAAATAGACGGTCGTATATGGAAATAAGTCTGTGTACTTATCTCATTTCCGACCTTTTCATCTCACACTATCCTTTGGTCAAGAGTGAAAATAGGTACGTTAGAATACTAATTGCATCAAAGCCCTGCTTGGACACTTCATTCTTAATTCTCACAGATAGACAAGCCTACTTTGTCAGCTTTTTGTGCTAAGTACACGACTAAATACTTTAAATAAACGAGTAAACACACAAAGCACAAATAAGTCACATAAAGCACGATTAGGTCGTATAAGTGACTTTTAGTCTCGTTTTCTAATTAATACTTTTATTAATTAAGTCCTCTTTTTTTTAGTAAAACTTCTTATTTAATAAAACTTTGTTCATCAATTTCTACTATTCATCTGCACTCTTTCAATGCTTCAAAAGTATTCATATACTTATCTCAACTGGTGAAGTATATTCACAAATCTTTAGCAATATTTTTACTTTAAAATATAATCAAAGAGGTTAAAAACAAATGTTACTTAAACATTATTAGGATAAACCCCTTCTCTTTTATAAGTTAAATCTCTACTTTTCTATATTTTTCCAAAAGATTTCATACTTATTATTTCCTTTAAAATATCCATTTAAAAGGTCTAATTACATTCATAAATATATTTAAAAGGCTTAGAACAACTATTACTCAAACATTTTCACAATAACCTAAAACCACTTCACTTATAATTATCTTTAAAACTTTCCTTTAAAGATCATATTATACTAATGTTAGTACTAATATATGGCACAAACGCCCAAGAGAGTGGAGAATCAAATGAGGAAATTTAAATGGAAAATGAGTAAAAAGCATGACACACAAAGTATATAGTGGTTCGGCCAACTAATACCTATGTCCACTTAGAGTTACTATTGATTATATTAGTGTTTTGCAAGTATAGTTCTTATGGATCGGTAGGGATCCACAAGAGGTTAGAAGAAATTATGGAAAAGTTGTAAGGAAGAAAAAAAGATCGTTGAAAATGAGCCTGAAAATGAGCCCTTGGCCTCCTATTTTAGCTGTAGGTCACCAGACAATGCTTCACCACATCTTCCACCATTATCTCCACAATCCTGTAGCAATTAGCCTTAAAGAAACATGGCCATTTTAACAACCCGCACCCCAACGGGCTTGAATTTTCGCTAAATTAAAAATCCAATTCCACCAAAGTATGAATCGTTGGTTTGGTATCCAGTAAGTAAAGCAAAGGAATGCATATCAGAGCTCTAACGAAATAACTTTCTGCAAAATAATTTAAAATATAAAATAGATCATTAAGTACGAACCAAGGTTTGACACTTCCAAAATCAAGTGTCCTTGTCAGCACCGAACACACCAAACACCAGTACCTATCCTTCAATCTATCATATGGGTTGCAATAAAGAGGGGGTCGGAACAACTTTTTGGTGGTTGGAAAAATTATACATCTTATACATAACGCTAGCTTATAAGGATTGTTCACAATTTCATGTTATGTCAGATTTTATCATTAGTCGTTTTGAATCCATCTTTGCATACGAACCGTTCCCATCTACATCTCCATAATGGACCTAGATACTATCCCTTGGTATCTCTGATTCATCACCTTGTTAGGATCCAACGCCACATCATATCACGATCTCATCATCATATATCTCACGGAAATCCCCTAGTGCGCACTGATGACCTTTCCTCCATAAGGTCGTGTTCTCTTTAGGGATATTCTACTCCATTTGCTTCCTATTACGTGGACTCGGCTCCATAAACCACCCTATCCAGTTTTGAAGGAATCTCATTATGGGTAAATTAGCGCTGCCCTATCAACCAAATTAACAAAAAACTAAGATGTTGCATGACTTAACTGAATATCCCGGTAGATGAATCATCCTTCTACTCGTAATCCTATCCTTCTCGTTGACCGTAAGGGATCTATGTATGACCGCGAAATATGTAACCCTACCCTTAGTGGTTGGTACCAACACGCCGTTTTGCTTACATTTACAGCCCCCACATCGTCCATTTAGATTTCCTAGTGCAATCAATGTAATACCCTCCTCTAAATAAATTTTGAAACAGGCCTACTCTGACTGTGCGGGTCCAAACTCGACACCTGCCTAATGGATTTCCCAATTCCCTACCTTCAAGGAGCTTCTGCTTCAAACATAGTCCTAACTTGAGGTTATGCCTTCTCTATATGCAAGTGTATTCTCTCCACGATCCTATTGTTGGATATATTTTCACATTCCAACCAACTCTAATGACTCTCAATGTCATATTCTTTCTATAGTTTTATATATTAAATTACAATTATCCACACTCGTCATAAATACATATCCGAGGCTGCATATATACATATTTCATATTCATGTTTATTTATTCTTCTTACACTGTTTTTATTGTCCTAACATCTTTTACCTTTGTCCTTACATCCTAATTTTATCATGTGTTTATCTTTCACTTTAACCAATTCATTTACTACTTCTCTTTCTTAGTTATCAATATCGTTGCTACTACATTCATTGAGTTTCACTTTTGATTTCCATTCCATTTTATCTTCCATTCCCTTTTATTCTTTCCTATAACTCTGCATTTTTTACATTACTTCCAATCTTAGTGGTATTTTTATTTCATTCTTACCTTAATGTTCACCTCTTGGAATTTACTATATTTTAAAATATTTGAACAGAACTTTTATCCAACTTATGTTAACATAGTAAATTTCCATATCTAATCAAATAAGGAGATTTTTGTGCGGTGTTTGTAATTACAAGAATTGCCTTCTCAATTTCTCTTGAAATAGACAGTACAAAACATAGAAGTTTTTCTTATTTTGTACATCTCTTTCTTTTTATTTTTAATTTGTGTATTCCTTATTATTCCAAATATCACACTTTTCTTTATTTTATGTTGACAATATACGGAAATCTACTTGCAACATTTCATGTTCCAATGCATTAAAATATCACAAAAACCCCAAATAACGAAATAAAGTTTATTTTAACTTAATTCATGTTCATAAAATTAAAAAATTCCTAATCATTATGCATTCATTGTGATTTTGTTCATTTTAAATGTTGTAAAAATACTAATCAAATCTAATCGTTAAGCAATTACAGAATTAAATCTTATCACTACGTACTTGCAGTTATAATTCTAAACATTGCACACTTGCAATTATAATTCTAACCATTATGAATTTGCAATTATAATTCAATTCTTAGGCATATAGAGACAGATCTACAACGATATAATCTAATACTGGAACATATAATATTCCTACTCACCTTGTTTTAGCGTTTCCAAATCTCTAGATCTAATTTAGATCTAAACCATGTTATCTATATTCTCCATTTTTGACTCCTTATTTGGACCCCCAAATAACATTTATACAAATATATTAGCATTTGGATTAGATAAAAAAGATTTAGATTTATTAATTAGAACTAGATTTTAAAGTTTATCTTTGATGTAAAAATCTGATTTGAACTATTTTCTATCCTCTATCCTTTTCTATTCTTCTCTAAAGTGTATACATGCAATCTATTCTATTTTTGATCATTTAGAAATTTTGATGGAGAAAGGAAAATGGAAAAGCATCCATGCTCATTAGAAAAATAACGAGTTGGAAGTGAAGCTCTAGGTAATACCTTATACAAATTCAAATCAGCGTTAACCGTTGAATTATATCCATTCAAATCTGAGCCATTAAGGCCAAACTTTACTGCCGTCACTTAAAGAAAATGGGTTGATCACCTAACGCTCACGGTCGATCGCACATGGTCGACCTCGGCTTGTTCGCGGTCGACTTGTGTCACTTTGAAAATGAGTAAATTTAAATGTCACCTAATTTGATTGCTTTGTTTTCCTCTCTTATTTGAATGCACTGAATTGTTTCCTCTCATGTTTTATTTGAGAGATTTGTTATCCTTCATTAATACTAGTGCGAACCCGTGCTTTACACACGAAAATGGGAGAAATATATTTGTTACAGTTAGAAAATTAAATTATTTTGATAAATAATTAAAATATACTATTTACATGAAATATTTAGAAACTTTAGTACAATATCAAATAGAAATATTAAGATTAGTACATAATCCTTTATGAGTTAACATAGTAATAGGACCGAATGCCCTCAAACATATATGTGGATTAAAGAATTAAAAGGGGAGAGTGTTCTTGTCGGTAGTATAAAAAAAGCAGCAAATGTATAATGGTGAAATATGAAAGCAGTAAAATACATGGGTCTTATGAAATAGGACAACTTGAGTATCATAAAATAATAAATCCACTGCACAGTAAAAACCAACATTCACGCAGGGGATTGCTGCAATATTTTTTAAATATAAGTGTGTGTAAGTTGCACAAACCTTTTGATGCAACTTATTTATTACCAAAACGAAACTCATTGTTACAAAAATAATAAAAATTCTTCAATCTCTCCTCTATCTTTGTAGATTTTTGTATACCATTACAAATTTACGCACAATGATTAAAACCTCATAACATATACCTGATATAAGAAGTGGTTACCTTAACTCAAGCAACTTCAGCTAAATTGTGATATTCTACTTGCATGAATAATGATTAAGTGATAGCTAGAACCAAAAGCAAATGAAATTTGGCCTAAGTTTAAAAATTTTGTTTAACTAAAATAAATTAGCAAACATAACAAATGTCAGGTACTGTTGAAATGCTTAATTATTGTAGAATGAAGTAAAAGATGAAAGAATAAAAATATAAGTTAACCTGGCAATTGAAGCTAACTTAGATGCCCATTAAAAATACAAACACTATAAAATGGATACATCTTTCATTCAGATTTCAGTGTAGAATGTAAACCTTATCATTAGTAGATAGCAAAGAAGCACAACACTAAATGCGTTGAAGTTTACCTACCTTTCTTATATATGCATATCAAGCGATCGATGGAAAGTCAGTAATAAACATATAATTGGAGTAAAATAATAAAAGAGGGTTAATGAAAAACATGCAATCATTTAAATTAATTAGCCAGAAATTAAAACCATCGAATTTATATATTAAATCTAATGTTAGCATGGAAATAAAATGTTGGCAAATTATGCATAATCATTTGACCAATAAAAGCTATAAAAAGGAAAGTAGTATTATAATTGTATATGTATAAGAGAAAAAATTGTTCTAATTTGGTGAAAGGAAAATAATGAATCTGATTGTTTTTTCCAATGATTTAATAGATTTTCCATTCATAATTAGACCCTTCATGTCCCAACCTTCCATAGCTGATTGCAGGACTGTTACCTACATTTATCATTAATAATATTAGTAATTCATCAATAATATCAGTAGTAGTGGCATAGTGCAAAGTACATGCGGGAAAGAATTTTTAGTCAAGAAGGATAACCAACATGATAACAGATACCAAACCCAAAACACAATTTTCTCACTATCTCACCATCATCCATGTGTTTTTGGATAACTCATTAGCTAAAAACAGTTCAGACATTCTTCTGCACAACATGTAAGTCAATAATGAAATAGATCAATTTATTAGAAGCAAGATTACGTTACCTTATACCTGGATAAATAACATCGGAGGGGCATTTAATATTATGATCCATTGGACTATACATTTTATCTACCGTAATCAACATTGCATCATTTGCTCTTGGTTTTTCTATGGCCTAAAAATTAGAGTACAATAATCACTCAATCTTTCAATTAAAGTTTGAAACTGAAAAAATAGTCCTTATAATTTGATAAACATAACGTATTAATAATTTCACAAAGAATGTGTACACATAAGCAATTATATAACCAAGTATAGTAAATAATAAGTACACATAATCTATTATATAACCTTATATAGTAAACAATGAAGACAACATAGTAGAACATAATAGCAAATGGTGCAAACTCAAATTGCAAGTTGTTGGTATTTATGTGAATGCATATACTCTTTAGTAAACAATAGTGACAACTAAGCGAGACTACCTAATTCATACAGTCTGTAGTTTTTATAAATAACATCAAATGCAACTATTTAATTATATGGGAAGCTAAAGTATAATGCTCGTCTAGAACAACATAAACATGATTGACATTGCAACTGATGAGAAGGGAAATACAAATCTCTATCTAAGTCATTATGAGACATAGAACCTAAAGTAGTTAATATAAATGCACATTCAATTTATATTCGATCATGTCTTTTTCGAATAAATTATTCTTCTTAACGTCCAATACCGTTTATATTCGCTTGTAGCTTTACGATGAAAATGCAAACAGTTGAAAACATAGATAACTGCTTAAATCTTATCTAAATTGCACGAGTACAAAAATCATCTATACCAATCAGTGTGTGACGTAAAAAGAAGTTAAAAATTAAACTAGCCGTAACATTATTCATTGATAATGAAGTGAATATAGGATTAGTAAAATTAGTTATAGTTTTATAGAAACAGCAAAGTCACATTTGTTTAGCACCCGCTATTCCATAAAAAAAGTAGAATAGAAACAGCAGTCATTGATAATGGGTACAAACCCTACTTTTTAACAAAAGCATAAAAGAAACAAAGCATTAATAAAATTGTTTAATACATGCAGAAGATTTACCTATTTAAGTCTAGAAACAAAGATTCCAATGGACTCCATAACTACAAAAAACAACAAGTTTGGTTATTTCAAGATTCCCTACCCAATATTATCACATCCTTAAGGGCGACGGTTGGCAAGGAACGTGAAGAAAAGGCAGATATTGGAGGCGAATTTAGAGCTTGGATGTAAGTTTAGGGTTAGGTTTGAGGAATATATTTATGGAGAAACAAATTTAAGGAGTCAAAATTTTGCCAATTCATCATAGAATAGTCTATTTATAAGGCGATGTTGGTATGAGAAGTGGATGATGATGAAAGCGTGGAAAACGCTCAAATAGAATGAGAAGCTATTATGTAGGTCAGACCAAAATGGAGAAAGATGAGAGGAGCGAGAGCAGAAGTAGGGAAGTAAAATCGTAAGTGGTAGAAAACGTCCAAATGGAGGAGGGAAGCTATATGGTATGTTGGAGCAAAATGAAGAAATGAGAGAAGCGAGAGCAGAAAAAGGGAAGTTACTATACAAATAAAAGAACGGGCTATTCATTTCACAAAATATCTAGAAGGCTTGCGCGCTCTTAAATGTAACTCATTAATAATAGAATGGTATAGAGAATGATATAATAATGCTAGTATGACCAGTTTAGATACCAATTAAAATATGCGAAACTATGTATTGTGCAAAAGTGTGATGTTGAATTGATGTAACTATATGGTTCAACACAATCAATGTATTTTTTATAACCAGTTCTATGAATTTCAGAGTTTATTAATGTTTTATTCGTGGCAATAATAGATGGGTTGAGATCAAAAAATTGATGGTACTTGATTATCTGGCCGAACACTTCAAAATTCATGGCACTATGTTCTTCCTATAAAACAATGCAGGAAATTGTGACTTCAAATTCCAAGGTGTATTGGACAATCTCGCATGATAGTGTAATATCTCATTCAAAATTTATTAGCTTATACAATCCAAGATAAAATGCATATACAATTCAAAATAAAATTGCTTAAATGTTCGACTATAATAGAATCATGCAACCTTCTTGATGAAGTGTAACAACAACAATTATGCAAGGTATTTATGAAAGGTTAGTCCTTTTACAACATACCTAAATAATCGTGGCAGCATGTAATCGCATCTAATGTAAAGTTGTAGACTAAACTGTAGCTAAGAAGTTGCATTGAAATAGCATAAGTGAATATATTCTATGACCTGTTTACCATAACAAAATTATTGTTATATAATAATGGAAGCGATCCATTTTGTCAAGTCTAAGAAGAAATTAAAAAACTAAAGTAGTATGATACCAGTGAAAAAATGCCTGTAAATTTTTATTGATTCAAAAAGTTAACCAGTGTACTAACTTTATAACGTCAGGTGTATATTTATTCTTTGTTCTAACATATTGAATGGTTAAGAGAAAGACAACTCGTTCCTTGTATATACTGATTCTTGTAGACAAATGAAAACATACTTGTGATATGTATCAATACATAAAGGTAAACAAAATCAATACTTCTGATATGTATCAATAGATCATGTCCAAAAATACAATGTAACATCTATTCCAAATATGGTCAGAGCACTATAGACTCAGCAAACAGTTCGATTCACAACGCATGCGTACTTTGACTCACATTTTTTGCATCAATCTAAGGCCATAAACTGGTTAAGAAACCAAAAATAAAAATTAAATCGGTTGCATACACAACTCCTTAATCAGTGATGAATGCTAGTGATAGATAATATATAGGTGAATGATTGCATATGTTAAGAATGAAAGAAGCTGGCCTAATCATAATTATCAATTATCAAAAATACCTTTAAAATTCAAAATTAACCAGTTGTAGTATGATAAGAAACAGACCATCAAACAGTCAGGGAGGTCAGACTAAAACTGCAATATAAGATGGTAGATCCACCAAAGACTCGAGAAGACAACTTGTCTACAAAAATAAGGATTCGTTGACCGAGCAACTGGATCGATTCTATAACCGAGGCATGGATCGATAATGAAAATCAGGGATAAGAGAGATGAAATCAAGGACAATATAAGAGGGGAGAGGATCATCAGATGGGAAGCGATACTGCAGTGTGAGGCGAATATGAGCTTCAATCGTTGCCTTCGCGAAGAGTCAAAAGAGGTCAATGAAAAAGTTTTGCAGATCGTACGATAGAGGGGGTAAACGAGATAAAGAAGTCATAGGATCGAATAATCTGAAAAATCGTGACCTTTGAGTTCTGAATAACCAAGAAGGCCCATGAGCACTTCATTTGCAACTCAGTAGTAATATAATAGTATATGTATCTCATTCAATTCTTACCTATTTTATAAATCTTTTAAGGTTTCAATTAATGTTAACATTTAATTATTCATTTACATTTCCAATCAGGGCTAATCAGATTTTTTTTGTTTCCATATTTATATATATAATCATTTCCGACGCCAAAACTTCAAACGTTGATAACTTTTCCATTTGAACTCCAATTGGAAATATTATTTATGAAAATTGATTAGAAAATTGCTACGAACACGATGTTGCAAGTTTTGTAGTCAAATTCTGAAATTTTCAATATTTCCATTTTTCATTGTTTTCTATTTATTAATTAATTCCTTTTAATTCAATTAACGTAAAAAACAGGTTGTTACATTTTTCCACCTTTAAAATAATTTCGTCCTCGAAGTTCCGCAAAGGTTCGATCATGTAAACCATCGCATATCCATTTTATACCAACAGGCAATTAGTGTGCAACCAATTTTGCAACAAGCCGTGTACATGTGCATAATGTATCGCAATACATATTATATGCATGGACAATAATTTCTAATTGGCGTCTTCTATTTGAATGATTTATTTTTAAATCAACTTTAAAAATATGATGCGAACATCCTAAATATACTGGCAGTTCTACATGAATACAACTTTTTGAAAAATCAAAACAGTTTTCCCTCCAAATTTTCCCACACTTCTATAAATAGAAGCATAGTTCAACCAATTTTTCATCCAATTCCTACCATCCAAAATCCTGGCACAACATTGCTAACATCCAAAGTTAGAAAAATCCAGTTTTCTAAACCTATTTTCTTATGCTAGGAAAGGATCTTGATGGAAAATTCCATATTTCCATCCTCCCATTATGTACCCCCTTCCCATGCATCTTGGAATCTTCTCTTTTCCCCCATTTCTTTTCCAACTTTTCCAAGTACAGTTTTCATAAGTTAATTTTTATTTTAAAGTTCAAAAACATTGCTATTTTTCAAAAATCATTTTTTTTACTACTAACAAGATGCGGAGAAAGTGATTTCCGAACTATAACAGTTTTCTCCCTTATTTCTATCTGTATTTTATTTTACTATGATTATTACCGCACAGTAAAATCCATGCTAACCCACATGTCGACTATTCCCAAACGTCAAGTATGTGGCATTTCCAAAGTTTGAAATTTTTTCAATTAAAAAACATTTTTATATTACTTTCTAAAGTATTCATAAAATTATTTCAAAAAAAATTGCAAAAACATATTATTTTCCAAAGGTACATATATAGGTTTTTCAAAATACAAATTTTCACATCTTTAGAAATCGGGGTTTAGTCAGCAATCTAATATTCACGGTGGACTTGCTTAATTTACGCGATAAATTTTAAGTTTACAAAAACATTTCTTTCTTATAAATATCAACTAGTATACATGTTGAATTTTAAATTTCAGTCTTTGAGGAGCAGGAACATTGACCCATGGTTCGCTTTACCATACTCCTATCCTTTGTCTACTGAAACTTACTTTTCAAAAAATTCCTATCCTTTACGAAAACTTCATTTTCAATTTTCTTTTATTTAGTAATTAGTTAAATATATTTTCTTAATTTGTTATTTAACTTCCAGTTTCAATTGTTTTCTTTTCCCTCACATTAATTAAGTGACTTTCTGATATTTTCTTATTTTTATCGTTTTCTCAAATCATCGCGGTCCACATAGAAAACGCATAAAAAGGAATATTTCGATACACATACACAATTTTCATAATAACAACTAATGCTTACAACTCATTAAAGAAAACACACTAGAAGGAAACACAACACTACCAACTACTACCACTATAGATTAAAATTGACCTTCCTAATAGGTCATCCTTCTGCCATCTTCTTATCTTACCCTTTTCTCTATTACTTTCGATGAATAAGGTCTATTCATCCTTTCCATTACCATATCCACTCATGGAATAATTATGCATCTCTTACCATAGTGGAAAAGAAAGACAATTTATGCAAACTTCAATAACTTAATAGTAACTATGCTTGGGGAAATAACCATTCCAATTCCTTTTTTTCTCCCCAAAGTTGAGTCTACCAATATTCTCCATGAGTGTTTGCCACTTCATAATCCTCTACTACCGTCTTATTTTAATCCAAATTCCTTGATGGTATTCTTCAATCTTGCACTCATGTCTAATAAAGTATCTTTAGATTCTTACCATTATCTTTTATGCTTTTACAGGGTTCCTTATTACTTTTCCATGAGTAATCATTGCTACCTTCTTTATAGCCATATCCTTTACCCCATAATCCTTAGGCACTAATTCTTATGTAACGTCCCGAAAATTTTCGACTTTCGAAAATTCAACATCGACACTCACTTTATCGACTGTCGAGAAATCGAAGGCCAAAAACCCGAAATGTTATGGTTTAAGAAAAAGAATTTAAGAAAAGAAAGAGGTAGAAGAAGAGAGAACAAAAGATAGAAGATAGAGGGAAAAGAAAATAGAAAATTTTAAAATAGAACGGAACAGAAAACAACAACAGAACACCATCAGAATCTCACAATTCTCAGCGGAACAACATATAATAATAAATGAATAATCTTTAAACAAAGAACTATATCAGTTATTACATTACATTACATTTCATTTCATTACATCAGAGTATACAACAACAAACAACAAACAGCGGAAAAGAAATACTATATACTAGTAATACGCCATGCCATCCAGCTTGCCTCCAGCAATTCCTGAATATCCAGAATATCCTGATAAACCTTAACTCTTGACTGCCCGTGTGGAAATTGGTGGGCACCCAGAGTTTAGGAAGGAAAACAATAAACTCCGAGTCAGTCATGTGACTGGTGTGAGAACTCAAAACAGTTTATTTAACTTTAAAATCAAAATAGAGAGATATTTTTAAATTCAATTCGCAATGCTTTTAAAAATGAGACTACCATAAGGCCTTCCGCACACACACACATGCAAACGCAGAATCGGAGGAGATTTCTCCTTATGATAGTCAAAGATGCTTGATACGCATTAAAAAGAAGCATTTGATATTATTACTAGTGCATAGTGTAGAAAATTATTTCGAAAATAAAGATATAAATCTTAGCCAACATAGACATTTCGAACTATGCCTACTATAGCTATCATCCAAACAGTGTTGCGACACCATAAGTGAATGATAGGTTCTACAACTAATACCGTACAAGTTTCGTATTGTTTCTTTGGATTTCCAACAAATGGTCAGGCCAAGGAACTTCCCATTGCCACATGAGAATGCCTTTGGATGGACATCCCCGAGAACCAAACCGGAACTCTGCCAACACAAGGCCGGGTTACCCCTAACTGGGTAACTACTGACACGAGCACGCCATTCCCCGATCGTAAACGACCTTTCTCACGGGATCCCGATAACCAACAACCACAAAGTAATAAATTCGCAGTAACCACATAGGTTAAATATCTGGGCTCCATACCATGATACCACCTCTATCCAGAAGGAAATGCACATACCCTAAAGGGAGCTATCCCTCATAACCTTCCCGCATCTTTCCTGTTTTGACCATTTCCGGGGTGTGAGGCTCGACGAAGTCACGTCCACAAAAACATACTTTATACAAAAGCCATGCTTTGGGTCAACAAATGATCATAGAAATGATCACCAAGATAGACGATTAAACAAATGATCCTATCACAAATAATCAACACAATGATCATTTACAGCAACACTCAGCATGTCACATTACCAAATTGGGAATATATCGCTGATAACTTCAACTATATAACCTCTGAGCTCGTACGTCTCAGAGAAGGGTGTTAAGCTAAAAGAATAAGTTCTCCGCCACCAACAGAAATATATTTGAAAGAAATCTGCTTTATATCTCAATTTGTAATGTCAGACATACAATCCATACAAGTCTGTTCCGGGCTTGAACAAAACCGAAGGCACTTCTTACGAAGCCCTTGCAATCCGGGTATTCACAATCCCGATCAAATTTCCCATCACTTAGGAGATCTCAATACCAGGAGCTACCCAGTGCAGAGACAATCGATAGGTCATCCTATCGCTTTCGCAAATACTCGTTCTTCAACACCGATCTTCAATGCAATTCACAACGACGTATCACATATTCGGAATGGGTTATATGACCCCATGGTTCTTTCCCGGTTAACCTGAATAGTGAGCGCTTATTCAAAAATAAGTGTAGCATTCACATTCAAACAAATCACATCAATTACCCATTCAAAGGGAAATATTGATAGTCGGTTATTGAACTATCACTGGATATGCACACATCACCAGATTCCAAATAATTTTCCAAATTATTTATTTTCCAAAATATCTTTACAAGATATATTATTTCATACTTCAAAAATAAATCAATATTTATTTTAAACCAATTCCACTTTCTTTTATAAATTCCTTAGTGAATTTATAACCCAAAATATCTATGGATATTCGATTTCAATTATTCATTTCAATTTATCTTCAAAAAGATAAATTCTCAAAATATTCACCTTATATTGGAAAACATTTCCATACTTACTTATTCATAAGTAATTCACAAATTTTATTTATTTTCAACACTTAGAAAATATTCAATATACTTCAATCGAAATTAAGTATATATTTCATTCTTTAAGGAAATCATTCTCTTAAACATATTTATTTATTTGGGCCAAAACGAATGTTGCGTAAAACATCGTTACGACAACCAAAATCACCAGTATAGGGATTTGAAATTAAAATAGATATATAAATCCCAATACTATACAAAACATTTCCTTTCGGAAATCATTTACTATAACAACAGTGTTATAGTCCACCATTTCCTTTTATTTCTCGAAAACGTCTATTTCAAAAATAAATGTTGAAATCTAAGGTTTCGAATCTCAACACATTTTAAAACATCGTTAGATCGTTTTAATTCTGTTTAAAATATCACATTTTAAACATTTTCTTTAACATATTATTCACTATTCAAAAACGTGAATATACTACGTTAACAAATTTCATCCTTTTATTTATTTTATTTTAAAGGATCATTCACAGTCAAAAATGTGAATATAACTCCATTAATAGGTTTCAACAATTAACTTATCAAAATAAGTTGTTTGCGAATTTATAAAACAACGTTTATAAATTCCATTTCTATTTATTTTATAACAACTTCCTTTATAAATCTCCTTTATTAACCTATTCGATTTATATCCCAATTATGAACTAAAAGTCCATATTATAAGTTAAATGCTTATAAAACGATTATTTTACAAAATCGTTCTTTTAAACTTCATAATTATAAATCTTATAACTTATAAGATTCATTGATTTAGTCAAAACTATTCTTTTAATAACTTCACAATTTATAAATCTTACTATTTATAAATTTCATTTATAAATTCTCCATTTATAATTCTATAAATTTCATTCATTTATGAAATTCATTTACACTTCATTCAAACACTTATAAAAACTCGTTTTATAATGTCTATATTTCAATTTATAAATATCCATTTATAAATCTCTTAATATAAATCAATTTATATTATTCTTTAAAACTTCTTTAATCTCCTTTATTATTTCACCATTTTGATTCATAAAATAATTAAATTTTATAAATCCTATATTTAAACTTTTCACAATAATTCTAAAATCCTGATTAAACTATTTTATAAAATCGTTAGCATCATATTCTCAAAAATCAGTTTTTAACTATTTTTCTCAAAAATCATAATTTTTATAACATTAAAAATTATGACGTTTATTTATTTTAAAATGAATCAATTCCAAAAATATTTTATAACGTATACTTTCAAAAATCACTTTGAAATCATTTTAAAATTCCAAATTTGGTCCAATGATGCTACACACCAAATAGTCAATCACGACAACAACGATATCATATATCGATATGATAATCCATCAAATATCTAAATATCTGAAATCAAATAAATACTGTTGAGGAATCCAGTTGGATCCCTCCAACCTGTTTTTTTGCATTCACAAACATTAGCACAATACCAATTTCGCTCCAGTACGAAATTATCGCGGTATATGGGATTTAAATATTATCCGCTTAATAGACGGCGCAATAGGGTCTCATCCGCTAAACAAAAAATGCGGGAAATCAATAACTCCAATATATACATATGCCAATATATATATATTGCTATTATATATATAATACCAATTTCACTGTTTATGAAATATTCGCGGTATATGTTTTTAATAAATAACATCCGCTTACTAACGGCGTATAATGTCTATTTTAACAATCAATAGATATCAATCAACATTCAAACTTGCATTCAAATATTTTAAATCTAACTATTTAAAATAAAATCGAAACTGATTCGATTGAGTGAGAAGTTCTCACCTTGATTTTATTTCCGTTTTAGCGATTTATTTCGAATAAAATTAAACGGACGTTTAATTTTACCCGAATTTCTCACTAACTCCAACGACTCTAAACCAAATCCATCGCGTAGTGCTCGACGATACGATTCCAACGCAACTGGTTTCGCGCGTTTTCGACCTCGTATGAAAAAGTTATGTATTTTACAAGTTTGTACACGATTTTATAAAAACAATTACAACATAAATATAAATTTTTTAACCTAAATCAAACATGGGCCGTGAGATCAATGCTCTTGCAATCATAGCCGTGTGTCTGTTTCTTCCCCCACTCCATCTACAGGCCGACATCTCTTATACAAACCGAACCCATTTGATTATTTAGGGTTAAATAATTCGATTTCCACGAGCAACACGAACACGATCCAGGAGCTCCATGTCGTGCGCCTCGCCCATAGCCACCACCGGCCCCAATGATGTGACACTCGGCTGCCTGTAGCGTTGCGATTTGCGTGCGCAAGCTATCATGGTCGGCCTCCCCTAGCTCCCTCCATGCGACACTAAACCCCATCATATCCGTATAGATCTCTAGATCTCATCGTCCTCTTCCATTCTCTAGTTGAAACCTAAGGCTAATTGTTGATGGATTTGATGAAATTAAGGAAGAAAGAAAGGAGCTTTCTGGCCGTTCATAATAGGGTGGCGGCTGCGTTTAGTTAGGGTTAGGAATTTTTTTTTTTTTATTTCTAAAGAGAGGGGTGCTATTTATAGAAGAACGAACGAACATTATTCATCCGGAATTTCCAAACTCCGATTTACGCGCCGTAACCAGCGTTTCTAAGGTTTACCCCGCGTTCCGGACACAATGGAACAGGTTTCGGAAGCTAATTCGGACATCTGTGCGAGTTATGGCTATAAACGTTCAATTTAAATTAAACCGATTTAAATCGATTTCTAGGCGTTTTAATTTGTATCGGACAAACGGTAAATCCAATTGACTTAAAATTTGAAACCTTACAATAATATCACATTACGGATCCGATGAAACTGGTTTCGTCGAAATCCGAGACTTTTTGAAAAATGGCTATTTTAACTCGCCAAATTAATATTAAAAATAATTCGATGCGTTTCGAGCTGCCACGATCAAACGATAACTCCGATGGACACGAAAATTGAAATCCGGTAATAACTAACTATTACGGATCCAATGGAACTGGTTTCGTTCAATTCTGAGACTGTTCAAAAATTGACTATTTTCACTAGTCGATTTAAATATTAAAATATTCAATTTTCACAAATTAACTTTTAATTCGATTTTAAAAGTTCTAAAATATCATTCTAACTTTAATATGATAAAATAAAATTTTACAAATCATTTTCAATCATATTTAACTCAATTTTCAATATTTTCCATAATTTAACATATTAAATTATCGATTTAATTATCCAATTAAATCCAATAAATCGAGATAAAATTTATTCGACTTATAAATTCACCTATTAATATTTAAAATTAATTAAATATTCATATTTTAATTATCAAAAATTCTGGGTCATTACAATCTTGCCCACTTAAAAGAATTTCGTCCTCGAAATTATAAGTAAGAAAAGTTATAGAATCTATTAATTTTCCCAAAATCCATAGTTAAACTTCTTACAAATCTTTACTAAGTTTTCAAAATCACACTTAGTTATCTTTTTCAAAACCAAACTATATCATTTAACTTTCAATTCCAAAATCAAAGTTTAAGTTTTCAAAATTTTCCAATTTTCTCAAAAATTTTCTAACGCCTTAAATTTTCGGAAAAATTCGGCATAGTCTCCTTTGCGCGGCTCGATCCGAAAAAAAATGACAGTATATATATCACAAATATACATCTCATCAAGTAATGAGGCATCCCGAAGGGAAAAAGTATAAAAGTACGGTATGTAATCCGAGATATGTACCTTATATTTTATTAGCAAGCATATACGGCTAATATAGCGCGAAAGCGAGCTCCAAATGCGAAGCAAACGCGATCCGCACCTACTAAACTCAAGAAACAACATGAGAATCATGCATATATGAAAATAGTATCAATATACAACATATAGCAACATAATAACTATATATTTCAACATAGCAAATGAAACAAAAGCAATAAATTCAACCATCAACCAACTAACATCCATAATCAATAAATATTCATTCATATTCTTATTAATATTCAATGAATTGGGTTTTCAATTTAATCACATTTGGTTCTTTAACAGTGGATGTTCTTACTAACATTCATTTTCAATTAGTTTATATTCACTAATTCATATTCAAGTTGGTTCACTACCAAATCAAATTCAATTCTATTCAAATTTATTTACTTCTAATTTGAATTCAATTTACTTTAGCTTTCCATTTCATTAACACTTAATGAATTTTATACAATCAACTAACAATCATATATCAACCAAAGTATATTCATTACAACCAAATTCCTTTGCTTATATTCATTTTGGTTCAACTCCTTAAATTAAATTGACTTCCATTCAATTTATTAAATTTTCAACTTCCAATAACATTAGATTTTAATGAATTAACACTTATATTCATCATTTCATATCAACTTAATTCACATTCAATTGATTAACATTTAATCCATTAATTAAATTCAATTTCAAAGTTGAATTTCATTTATATAACTCAAGTTCACATCCACCACTTAACTTTATTAATTTACTTTGATACTAATATCAACTTCATTCAACATCTCTTAAGTTATACTTCATTTACAAACATCACTTTGTTTTACTTAACTTAATTCCCACTTGTAAATAAATTCAGATTTCAATTCTAAAGTAAATTTCCATTTAATCTTTAATTTCACTTTTATTTACAACTCACATTCATATAGTTTCACCTCTTATATATATAAGTTTATTTCACAATTGTAAATCACTTTAATTATAATTCAATTCTTATAATTCTTTTGCTTATACAATTATTCTTCAATTTAGATTATTCAAACAACTTAACAATCAACTTATATACACTTTAATCATTCTGAAAAATTATTTCTTTATATATAAAATATAATCAAGGTAAAATTATTTCATTTACCCAATTTAAAATCATACTGTGCCGAATTGCTCTGTACAAGTGTTTAGAGATCCCTATCAACAACGTTAATTACTCGTATTAACCAGAATCTATATACCACTCAACAAACCAATCATCACAATATAAAACAATTTTTATATTCACTAACAAATACGCACTTGTATCTATTATTACACTCAAACTCATTCTAGAGTACTACTGACTCTATCTCTAACGAGTTATACCCAACAGAACCATGGTTGTCGCTTAACCATATGCTCCGATACCAAATGTAACGTCCCGAAAATTTTCGACTTTCGAAAATTCAACATCGACACTCACTTTATCGACTGTCGAGAAATCGAAGGCCAAAAACCCGAAATGTTATGGTTTAAGAAAAAGAATTTAAGAAAAGAAAGAGGTAGAAGAAGAGAGAACAAAAGATAGAAGATAGAGGGAAAAGAAAATAGAAAATTTTAAAATAGAACGGAACAGAAAACAACAACAGAACACCATCAGAATCTCACAATTCTCAGCGGAACAACATATAATAATAAATGAATAATCTTTAAACAAAGAACTATATCAGTTATTACATTACATTACATTTCATTTCATTACATCAGAGTATACAACAACAAACAACAAACAGCGGAAAAGAAATACTATATACTAGTAATACGCCATGCCATCCAGCTTGCCTCCAGCAATTCCTGAATATCCAGAATATCCTGATAAACCTTAACTCTTGACTGCCCGTGTGGAAATTGGTGGGCATCCAGAGTTTAGGAAGGAAAACAATAAACTCCGAGTCAGTCATGTGACTGGTGTGAGAACTCAAAACAGTTTATTTAACTTTAAAATCAAAATAGAGAGATATTTTTAAATTCAATTCGCAATGCTTTTAAAAATGAGACTACCATAAGGCCTTCCGCACACACACACATGCAAACGCAGAATCGGAGGAGATTTCTCCTTATGATAGTCAAAGATGCTTGATACGCATTAAAAAGAAGCATTTGATATTATTACTAGTGCATAGTGTAGAAAATTATTTCGAAAATAAAGATATAAATCTTAGCCAACATAGACATTTCGAACTATGCCTACTATAGCTATCATCCAAACAGTGTTGCGACACCATAAGTGAATGATAGGTTCTACAACTAATACCGTACAAGTTTCGTATTGTTTCTTTGGATTTCCAACAAATGGTCAGGCCAAGGAACTTCCCATTGCCACATGAGAATGCCTCTGGATGGACATCCCCGAGAACCAAACCGGAACTCTGCCAACACAAGGCCGGGTTACCCCTAACTGGGTAACTACTGACACGAGCACGCCATTCCCCGATCGTAAACGACCTTTCTCACGGGATCCCGATAACCAACAACCACAAAGTAATAAATTCGCAGTAACCACATAGGTTAAATATCTGGGCTCCATACCATGATACCACCTCTATCCAGAAGGAAATGCACATACCCTAAAGGGAGCTACCCCTCATAACCTTCCCGCATCTTTCCTGTTTTGACCATTTTCGGGGTGTGAGGCTCGACGAAGTCACGTCCACAAAAACATACTTTATACAAAAGCCATGTTTTGGGTCAACAAATGATCATAGAAATGATCACCAAGATAGACGATCAAATAAATGATCCTATCACAAATAATCAACACAATGATCATTTACAGCAACACTCAGCATGTCACATTACCAAATTGGGAATATATCGTTGATAACTTCAACTATATAACCTCTGAGCTCGTACGTCTCAGAGAAGGGTGTTAAGCTAAAAGAATAAGTTCTCCGCCACCAACAGAAATATATTTGAAAGAAATCTGCTTTATATCTCAATTTGTAATGTCAGACATACAATCCATACAAGTCTGTTCCGGGCTCGAACAAAACCGAAGGCACTTCTTACGAAGCCCTTGCAATCCGGGTATTCATAATCCCGATCGAATTTCCCATCACTTAGGAGATCTCAATACCAGGAGCTACCCAGTGCAGAGACAATCGATAGGTCATCCTATCGCTTTCGCAAATACTCGGTCTTCAACACCGATCTTCAATGCAATTCACAACGACGTATCACATATTCGGAATGGGTTATATGACCCCATGGTCCTTTCCCGGTTAACCCGAATAGTGAGCGCTTATTCAAAAATAAGTGTAGCATTCACATTCAAACAAATCACATCAATTACCCATTCAAAGGGAAATATTGATAGTCGGTTATTGAACTATCACTGGATATGCACACATCACCAGATTCCAAATAATTTTCCAAATTATTTATTTTCCAAAATATCTTTACAAGATATATTATTTCATACTTCAAAAATAAATCAATATTTATTTTTAAACCAATTCCACTTTCTTTTATAAATTCCTTAGTGAATTTATAATCCAAAATATCTATGGATATTCGATTTCAATTATTCATTTCAATTTATCTTCAAAAAGATAAATTCTCAAAATATTCACCTTATATTGGAAAACATTTCCATACTTACTTATTCATAAGTAATTCACAAATTTTATTTATTTTCAACACTTAGAAAATATTCAATATACTTCAATCGAAATTAAGTATATATTTCATTCTTTAAGGAAATCATTCTCTTAAACATATTTATTTATTTGGGCCAAAACGAATGTTGCGTAAAACATCGTTACGACAACCAAAATCACTAGTATAGGGATTTGAAATTAAAATAGATATATAAATCCCAATACTATACAAAACATTTCCTTTCGGAAATCATTTACTATAACAACAGTGTTATAGTCCACCATTTCCTTTTATTTCTCGAAAACGTCTATTTCAAAAATAAATGTTGAAATCTATGGTTTCGAATCTCAACACATTTTAAAACATCGTTAGATCGTTTTAATTCTGTTTAAAATATCACATTTTAAACATTTTCTTTAACATATTATTCACTATTCAAAAACGTGAATATACTACGTTAACAAATTTCATCCTTTTATTTATTTTATTTTAAAGGATCATTCACAGTAAAAAATGTGAATATAACTCCATTAATAGGTTTCAACAATTAACTTATCAAAATAAGTTGTTTGCGAATTTATAAAACAACGTTTATAAATTCCATTTCTATTTATTTTATAACAACTTCCTTTATAAATCTCCTTTATTAACCTATTCGATTTATATCCCAATTATGAACTAAAAGTCCATATTATAAGTTAAATGCTTATAAAACGATTATTTTACAAAATCGTTCTTTTAAACTTCATAATTATAAATCTTATAACTTATAAGATTCATTGATTTAGTCAAACTATTCTTTTAATAACTTCACAATTTATAAATCTTACTATTTATAAATTTCATTTATAACTTCTCCATTTATAATTCTATAAATTTCATTCATTTATGAAATTCATTTACACTTCATTCAAACACTTATAAAAACTCGTTTTATAATGTCTATATTTCAATTTATAAATATCCATTTATAAATCTCTTAATATAAATCAATTTATATTATTCTTTAAAACTTCTTTAATCTCCTTTATTATTTCACCATTTTGATTCATAATATAATTAAATTTTATAAATCCTATATTTAAACTTTTCACAATAATTCTAAAATCCTGATTAAACTATTTTATAAAATCGTTAGCATCATATTCTCAAAAATCAGTTTTTAACTATTTTTCTCAAAAATCATAATTTTATAACATTAAAAATTATGACGTTTATTTATTTTAAAATGAATTAATTCCAAAACTATTTTATAACGTATACTTTCAAAAATCACTTTGAAATCATTTTAAAATTCCAAATTTGGTCCAATGATGCTACACACCAAATAGTCAATCACGACAACAACGATATCATATATCGATATGATAATCCATCAAATATCTAAATATCTGAAATCAAATAAATACTGTTGAGGAATCCAGTTGGATCCCTCCAACCTGTTTTCCTGCATTCACAAACATTAGCACAATACCAATTTCGCTCCAGTACGAAATTATCGCGGTATATGGGATTTAAATATTATCCGCTTAATAGACGACGCAATAGGGTCTCATCCGCTAAACAAAAAATGCGGGAAATCAATAACTCCAATATATACATATGCCAATATATATATATTGCTATTATATATATAATACCAATTTCACTGTTTATGAAATATTCGCGGTATATGTTTTTAATAAATAACATCCGCTTACTAACGGCGTATAATGTCTATTTTAACAATCAATAGATATCAATCAACATTCAAACTTGCATTCAAATATTTTAAATCTAACTATTTAAAATAAAATCGAAACTGATTCGATTGAGTGAGAAGTTCTCACCTTGATTTTATTTCCGTTTTAGCGATTTATTTCGAATAAAATTAAACGGACGTTTAATTTTACCTGAATTTCTCACTAACTCCAAACGACTCCAAACCAACTCCATCGCGTAGTGCTCGACGATACGATTCCAACGCAACTGGTTTCGCGCGTTTTCGACCTCGTATGGAAAAGTTATGTATTTTACAAGTTTGTACACGATTTTATAAAAACAATTACAACATAAATATAATTTTTTTAACCTAAATCAAACATGGGCCGTGAGATCAATGCTCTTGCAATCATAGCCGTGTGTCTGTTTCTTCCCCCACTCCATCTACAGGCCGACATCTCTTATACAAACCGAACCCATTTGATTATTTAGGGTTAAATAATTCGATTTCCACGAGCAACACGAACACGATCCAGGAGCTCCATGTCGTGCGCCTCGCCCATAGCCACCACCGGCCCCAATGATGTGACACTCGGCTGCCTGTAGCGTTGCGATTTGCGTGCGCAAGCTGTCATGGTCGGCCTCCCCTAGCTCCCTCCACGCGACACTAAACCCCATCATATCCGTATAGATCTCTAGATCTCATCGTCCTCTTCCATTCTCTAGTTGAAACCTAAGGCTAATTGTTGATGGATTTGATGAAATTAAGGAAGAAAGAAAGGAGCTTTCTGGCCGTTCATAATAGGGTGGCGGCTGCGTTTAGTTAGGGTTAGGAATTTTTTTTTTATTTCTAAAGAGAGGGGTGCTATTTATAGAAGAACGAACGAACATTATTCATCCGGAATTTCCAAACTCCGATTTACGCGCCGTAACCAGCGTTTCTAAGGTTTACCCCGCGTTCCGGACACAATGGAACAGGTTTCGGAAGCTAATTCGGACATCTGTGCGAGTTATGGCTATAAACGTTCAATTTAAATTAAACCGATTTAAATCGATTTCTAGGCGTTTTAATTTGTATCGGACAAACGGTAAATCCAATTGACTTAAAATTTGAAACCTTACAATAATATCACATTACGGATCCGATGAAACTGGTTTCGTCGAAATCCGAGACTTTTTGAAAAATGGCTATTTTAACTCGCCAAATTAATATTAAAAATAATTCGATGCGTTTCGAGCTGCCACGATCAAACGATAACTCCGATGGACACGAAAATTGAAATCCGGTAATAACTAACTATTACGGATCCAATGGAACTGGTTTCGTTCAATTCTGAGACTGTTCAAAAATTGACTATTTTCACTAGTCGATTTAAATATTAAAATATTCAATTTTCACAAATTAACTTTTAATTCGATTTTAAAAGTTCTAAAATATCATTCTAACTTTAATATGATAAAATAAAATTTTACAAATCATTTTCAATCATATTTAACTCAATTTTCAATATTTTCCATAATTTAACATATTAAATTATCGATTTAATTATCCAATTAAATCCAATAAATCGAGATAAAATTTATTCGACTTATAAATTCACCTATTAATATTTAAAATTAATTAAATATTCATATTTTAATTATCAAAAATTCTGGGTCGTTACATCTTATCTACTCCTTATTTAAATCTTGGTTTGCTCTTTGCATTTTTTTTTCAAAAATTAGAAACTTCAAAAATTTTGAAACACTCAATCCCGAAAACCTTTGTCTTTGAAAAGTACAATTTAGATACCCTTTTTTTCAAATTCAAAAAACTTGGTGTTTCAAGCATTTAAAACTTTAATTTACAATCTTTTAAATTTAAATCATTCATTAAACTTAAAGAGAACGTTAACAAGTATGCCCGGAAAGCTAAGCCAAGGATTAACTAAAAGTTTCTTCCTTTTCTTTTCAAAGAGATCTTTTTAACTTTTACTTCTTCGAAATTAAGATTTTTAATCAAACTATTTATTAATTTTTTTCTTCAAAACCTATTCGTTACACCAAACCATTCTTTTCTAAAATTGCACTTCAGAATTTCTCCCAAAACATTTTTTATACATTTTTAAATGATAAAACTGGAGTATATAAAAAAAATCTTACACTATTATTCTTTCTATCTCCACTTTCAATTTTTAGTGGAGTCTCTAATACCATATTAAGGAGACTTCTAAATGATACTTGCAACAAATATGCACAACAATGGAAAATGTCTATTTTTCCTTTGTTATGCATTTAGTTTCCTATGTTGCTACAAATTTAATTACTTAACGAAATTTCTTTTCATGATCACCTACGAAAGTCCTAATTACTACACTTTTCTTTTTATTATACTTAAGGATCATATAGTTTAATGCGTTGGAATTACTTTGTCCCTTCAAGAGGAATTGTTAATGCTACAATTCTCTATGAATCGATTAAAAGAGAATTCGTGTTTTGTGTGGAATTACAAGAAATTATACTTCATTTCTTTATTAAAACAGATAGTAAAAAATATGGGATTTTCCATATTTTGCACATCTCTTTCTATACATTTACTTTCTTATTATTTTAAACAAAACACCTTTGTTTATAACTTCATTGATTCATAGAAACTAATGTTGTTATTCCTTTTCATTCCAATCAATTAAAGTCTGTCAAATCCCAACCTAATTACAATAAATTAAATATCATTTCGATGTATATTTCATAACTAACTTTTATTGTTAACAAATTCATAACTTTTCTACTATTCGACTCCTCTAGCTAATTGCACCAATTCCAATTGTTTTTTTTCTTAATTTACAATCTTCTCACTTGAACCACCATAACATTCGCTTACACCTTTGTTTTAGCATTCTAAATCTTCTAGAATATATCACCCTATTCCAAACTTGTACCACTTTCTATTATTCACCCTTAAAAATTTTAAATTTAAAACTTAAAAAATTTCATTGCATAGAAAAATCCATTAGCTATATTGCTGTACCATTTCTTTTCAAAAAAAAAATAGATTTCTACAAAATTTCATTTACCGAAATTTTAGATTTTAATAAACTTTCAATTTCTATTTGAGTTTTGCAATTTTAAACTCTTCTTTCATTACAAAGAAACTAGCGAGCTATATATGCACTCATACTCTTTAACCTTTTCAAACAAATTACTTTTATACAACTCTTTTATAAAAAAAATTCAACTTATCTAAATATATATGTATAATTTCCAAAATCAATTGCTTACTTTCGCAATCATTTTCATTAAAAGACCTTCTTCAGTATATAATTTATACTTGTTCTCAAATTTTCGAAGATTAATTATTATTGTTGGGTTGGAATCAAAGTGGTTTTCTAATTATTCATTTAAGAACATCTTTCCTTTAATTTACTAACTTATCCCTTGCTCAATGTTGAAAATCCAATTAATTATTAGGAACTTCCACATCTTCCACAATCTATAACATATGGATTCTTATTTCCCCTTTATCTGGACCTATTGTACATCATCAATCGGTTATCATATGGGGATCTATAATCACTAGACTATCAAGGCCTGACTAGGGAGTCATGTACCATCAAGTTTAAGGGATTTTCCATATGTAACTATACTACAATTGGAAATATTAGGCTTTAATGGATATTATATTTATAGAAAAAATACAAATACGTTCACTCAACGTTTCCTAAAATTTTCAAGATCTACTAAGATAAGCTATGATACCAAATGTAATAACCCATACCCTAGTGCGCCTGAATTTTTACTAAATTAAAAATCCAATGTGACGCCCCACCTCTATACCCACGCTAGCCAAGAACACTCCGGAGTAGTGCTGTCAACTAGCACGGAGAATAAGGCTGTTGAGGAGCGACCATCCATGTAATTGCTTATCACACGGTGGCTATAAATAATCTTCGGAAACAAACATAGAAATAGTCATAACACAAATCAGTCACAGATATCCATATCACAAAGGCGGAAGAAGATATGAATATATAACTAACACATGAAAGTGTACATCAGAGTAGGGGTCTGTAAGATCCACGATAATACAAAAGAATAGCAACACGTGCTATACAAAAGAATACAACTATGAGTCTATATCTCAAGTGTATACAACAAAAACTGCTAATCTAAACAGTTAGCCAAAAGTCAGAGTGATGAATCCCTGGGAAGAAGTCAAGCAGAAGCACATGTAACATCTCGGTCTGACCCGAGTATTATTTAAGAAAATAATAAACGGGTCAGTCTAGCTATAAATATCAGATGACATGATATAACATAAAAGATATGGAATAAACATAAATATCCATAATGACATACGACTATAAGTATGTAAATAATGATCAACAGAAGATCAATCAATAAGAGATAATCAATATCACAAGAATCTTCTCAAAGATTCTGAAAGGGCGTCATGCCCCAAACTTGTACTCATAACAAGTCAATGACATAAATTCTAGAAATCAATGCAAGAAGTCCAGAAATCATAGAAAAGAGAAAGAGGCCTATCACATGACGGTCCGAAGACCAAGGGGAGCTACCCCACATGTGTGAATGGAATCACACAGATTAAAGTCCAGACTAACCAAAAAGCAAAAAGGTATGTGTGAGTGGAATCACACAAGTGGTGTCTAGTCTAACCTCGCAACAAGAGACATCGCACAGTTGCTAGTCTAAATCATCAGAATGATCGTCATGATCAACGAGAAGTGTCAATTACACTAAGCTAGTAAATATAGAAGTTTAGCTTCATGTCTCATAACCACTTTCTTAACTTAAATATTTACGAACAAACTGTAAATCTTCACTAATAAAATTGTCACAAGAGGTTCAATCGAACAAGTCCAAGAATTAACCGACGAAGTGAACGCAAGCGTTTCATACCACTTGTTTTACTAAGTCATTTAATTAGATTTCTCATCCGAGTGAGGTAAAGGTTGGTATATACTAATAGATTGGAAATCGGTTTAAGAAAAGAGCTTTGTTATTAAAAATAGAGTTGAAATTGTTTGTTAAAAGAGTTTTGATATTTACTACTAGTATTGAAACCTTTATATTATAAAGTGACAAAACACAGAAGCAATTGTAGAAACAATCAGTCACAAAAATCGCATACGGAGATGTGAATAAAATCCAAGGAAATCAGCTCAATGTTTTTCAGATAAGATCCCCTACGGAGGGGGGGTCCAGGGGGGTGGTAACCCCCCAAGGTGGGGGTGCGGGGGCAACGCCACCGCTTACGGTACGACCTAGTGAAGACAAAATGTGGTCTAAGGGGTCAAACGACCTAGTGGTGTTCGCGACCTAACGATGACTCGTGACCCAACATGGCCGACCTAACAGAGGTTGCGACCTAACCGAGCAACAGGACGAGCGACTTAACAAAGTGGCCGAGCGACTTAAGGTCCAACGACCTATGACTTAACAGAGTCGAGCGACCTAAAAGCACATGACCTAACTAGCAGAGGAGATTTAAGGTCGGTAACGACTTACGACTTACGAAATGGAGGGTGAACGACTTAACAAGGTTCACGACCTAAAGGGGGTCGACCCAACGAGTTATAGGTCTAACGACCTATCGGTTTAAAGGTCATGCGACCTGAAAACCACGTGATCTACGACTTAACAGAAGCCTAGGTCGGAGACGACTTACAGGATAAACCAGGCCGACTTAGTGGACGAGCGACCTAAGGTAAATGCTCCAACGACCTAACTCGAACGACTTAGCAGGAGCTTAGGTCGGAGACGACCTACGAGATAAACTAGGGCGAGCGACTTAACGTTTGCCTGGAGATTATAGGTCAGAAACGACCTACGACTTAAACCCTATACGAACTAACGTGAAAAGACCTAACTCCGAAGTGAAAATTCAAGGCAGTGCGACCTAGCGCGATAACACGCGAACGACCTAAGGGTTAGGTCGTGAGCGACCTAACTCCGAACACACGAAAATGCCCAGAATGACCTAAGTGCAGAAAATTCACCAAAACGCTAAAAATTGGAGTTTTTCGCCAATGCAATCCAAACCAAATGCTAATATGCATGCAAAAATGATAGGGAATCATTCCCAACAGTACAATATAGTTATAGGCTAGAATTGTGAGATAAAAATCTCACCTTTGCACAAATTCAATGAAAAAATGAAGTTTTAAGCAAGCAAGAATCAATCCCTCTTATATCTAAGCACAAGAAGCTTGAATCCAATGTCTTCTTCTTGAATTTGTAGTAGAAAGATGGATTGCAATTGAATTTGAGTTTTGGAATTTTAATTTCCCATTCCCTCCACCATTTTTGAAGAAGCTTGAAGACTTAGGAAAATAGAAATGAAGTTATGAAGAGGAGGGGTGAAGGTTGGGTCTAATAGGCTAAAAGCCCAACCCAAAGTCTCAAGTGAAAAAGTAGTGAAATTCTACTATCTCCAATCATATCAATGTTTATACTTAAAAGAATTGTAAACGGCATTTCGAACTCAATGGAAGTGGTATTGAGTCCTAATTTGACCGTTTGCAAAAAGTAGCTTTTCGGACCAATATCCGATTAACGACAAAATATTTAAATAAAATATTTAAATATAAAATTGATAAATATGCGGGTTGTTACATCCAAGTCCACTAAAGTATGAATTGTTGGTTTTGTATCCTACAAATAAAGTAAAAGAATACATATCAGAGCTCTAATGAAATAACTTGTAGTGGAATAATTTAAAATATAGTAGATCACATAAGTACTGACCAATGTTTGACACTTCCAAAATCAAGTATCCTTATCAGCGCTAAATATGCTAAACACTTGTACTTGTCCTTCAATCTATCCTGTGAGTTGTAATGAGAAAGGGGTCAGAACAACATTTTGGTGATTGGAAAAATTATACGCCTTATACATAACACTAGTTTATGCCGATTGTTCACTATTTCATATTATGTTAGATTTTATTATTATTCATTACGGCTCCATCTCTACATACAAACTATTCCCATCTATATATAAATAAACACACACACACATACATATATCCTATGTTCCCCTAATGGACCTAGACATTGTCCCCTGATATCTCTCATTCAGCACCTCATTAGGATCTAATGCCTCATCATATCACGATCTCGTTATCATATATCTCGAGGAAATCCTCTAGTGCATACCGACCACCTTTCCTCTATAAGGCCGTGTTCTCTTTGGAGATTTTCTACTTTGATTACTTCCTATTACGTGGATTCGGCTCCAAAAACCAACCCTTCCATGTTTTGAAGGAACCTCATTATGGTTTAACTAGCCCTACCCTACCTACCAAACTAACAAACAACTAAGGCATTGCAAGGCCAAACTGTATATCCCGGTAGGTGAATCATCTAGTCAAGATGTAACACTATTCTTCCCGTTGACCATAAGGGATCAATGTATGACCGCGAACTATGCAACCATAAGTGGTTGGTTCCCACGTCGTGTTGCATACGTTTATGACCCCTACATCATCCATTTATATTGCCTAGTGCAATCAAGCCAATACCTTCCTGTAAAAAAAATTGAAGTGGACCTATTTTGACTTACGAGTCCAGTGCCGACATCTGCCTAACGGACTACTCAACTGGCTATGTTTACGAAGCTTTTTTGAAGCACGGTTCTCACTTAAGGGTATGCCTTCTCCATACGCGAGCGTATACTCTCCGTAGGTTCTATGGTTAGATATGTTTTCAAATTCCAACCGAATCTAAAAACTCTCAATGTCATTATCTTTCTATAGTTTTATATATTAAATTATAATTATCCACACTCATCATAAACCCATATTTGAGGCTGCATATATGTTGAGACTTGGTTTTGATTCATGACACGATGTTATCACTACGTCATACAGATTTGACGACTGCTATGATAAAAATGTTAGGAAATCTATTCTACGGTTTCGATGATAACAACTATACAATGGAAATCGTATGTATGTATATATCTATATTTACAGGTAGTTGATGAAGTAATATCACCAAAGAGATAGAAACAAGAATCAAAAGGCAAACAAATCAATGGAAGTTGAAATGGAAATGCACAGACACAAAGAAAGCAAAATACACACTTTCATACGTCTGAGTGCACTTATCAGACGTCTGGATTATTCCTCTGTATTGCAAATCAATATAAAACATACGTCTGATAAAAATACCAGACGTCTGCTGATATTCTCTGGTTCTATGTTTCAGAAGGAATCAAATGTCTAGTATTAAAATCAGACGTCTGAAAAACAACCATACACAAAAAAATATATGAAGGGCAGACGTCTGAAACATGCTCTCAGACGTCTGATTTTGAATTCGACAGAGCATTTTCAAACTCCAACTGTCACACTCGAAGGGACACGTCTGCTTCTTCTTACCGCAACTCTTCATCATCATCATAAGCGACTTTAGGGAGATTACAACGGATACAACTATACAAGATAACCCTTCATCAGTATAAATAACATCAGCAATGCAAAGAAAAAGATACTTACTTATGCTATTGATTTCTATACTCTAACTTACATCTGTTCTCAAAGAAATCAACTACTTACACTTTCATATATTCGAGATTACGCATTCAACACTTTCTAGATAAATATATTGGAAGCACTTGTATTCAACAGTCAACATCAGTGTTATAAGAACACATCTTTGTCAAAGAAACTCTGCTATTGTAAACCTGTTCCTCCAGGTCAAGTGAGGGTTAGTTAGTGAAAGGAAATTTCGAAGAGGAGCTTCGGGACTGGACGTAGGACAGGAGGTCCGAACCAGTATAAAATCCTGGTGTGATTAGTTTAATTTACTTTACTACTTTTATCTATCTAGTTTTACTGTTGATTACTTGTACTTGCACATATATATCATACAATCCACTCATATAGACTTTCAATTGGTATCGGAGCAAGGTTTGATCAAAAACAGTAACACGTTTTTGAATCTTTTTAAATATGGCAAGTATTTTTCAAGAAGGACAATCCACAGCACGACCCCCACTTTTTAATGGCTCTAACTATGCATATTGGTCAACACGTATGAGAATTTTTATGGAAGCTAACGGTCTAGAAATTTGGTCAGCCACTCAAGATAAATATGAAGCACCCACTACTGCTATGAACACTTGGACCGATGCACAAAAAACCTTAGCATCAAACAATGCTAAAGCTATGAATGTTTTATTTTGTTCTTTAGACAAAAATGAATTTTCACGTGTAATGCTATGCACCACTGCATTTGATATTTGGCGTACCTTACAAATTACACACGAAGGTACAACAAAGGTCAAACAAACTAAAATTTCAATTTTGCAAAACCAATTCTCATCTTTCAAAATGAAACAAAATGAAACTGTAGTAGACATGTATTCTAGATTTCAAAGTATTCAACATGATGTTATGGCATTAGGAGTTAAGTTTACTGATTTTGATTTAGTTTCTCGAATACTCAACTCTTTAACACCCGACTGGGAAAGAAAGGTATTGGTTATAGAAGAGGCGAATGATCTTTCTACCCTCAAAGTTGAAGAGTTGATAGGAAATTTGATGTCCTATGAAGCAAATTTGCAGGCACGAAAAGAATTAAATTCGGAAAAGAAGAACATAACATTTCAGGCAACAAAGAATGATGACTCGGATTTAGACGAAGATGAGATAGTATTCATTGCCAAAAACTATAATAGATTCAAGAAATTTAGAAAGATGACAAAATTTCAAAAAGAAGGAAAGTCCAACTCGACAAATCAATCTCAAATCAAATGCTATGAATGTGATCAATACGGACACATGAAGAAAGATTGCCCAAAACTCAACAATGATAAAAAGAAGAATAAATTTGAAAAATTCAAGAAGAAGAAAGCTTTCAAAGTAACATGGGATGATTCAGATTCTTCATCATCAGAAAGTGATAGTGATAGTGACGAAGAACAAGCAAATGTGTGTTTTATGGCACAAAACGATGAGGTATGTCCGGAACTTAGCTATGACGAATTTTTTGAACTAACCATGGCATTGGATGATAAATTTAGACAGGTTAAAAAATTGAATAAAGAATATATAGTTAAAATAAATAGATTAGAAATTGAAGTAGGTATGTTAAAAGATGAAAAAATCATTCTAGAAGAAGAACTTGAATTATCTCAAGAAAAATTCAAAAGTAATTTGATAATGAATGAGGCTACCACTATAGAACTTGAAAGCACAAAAAAGGCAAACGATAACTTTTTGAAAGAAAATACCAACCTTAAAAATAATATTGAATTGTTTAAAATTGAAAATATAGAACTAAAAGAAAAGCTAGATAAGATTACAAATAATGTGTCAAAATTTAATAAAGGAAAACAAGATTTGGAAAACCTTATAAAAATATCAAAACCATCAAGCAACAAAAATGGAATAGGTTTTAAAAATTCCTCTAAACAAAAAGAAAAGGTTGCAAAAAATCTTAGTTATAAAAAAACTAAAAGTTTACCTAAGTCTACATTTAATACCAAAACTATAAAAATTTCGATTCCTAAAACAAATAATCATTTAATTAGACAAAAGTATATCAATAATTATATAGAGAATGTGGTCTATAATAAAAATTATATTTATAAAGGTACCAAACCATCTTGGGTATGGTTACCTTCTCCTAACAAATAGGACCCTAATAATATATGGGTACCAATTGAAACATCTTTTATTTTGCAGGTACCCAAAATAAAAATTAAAGAGAAATGGATACTAGATAGTGGATGCTCTAAACATATGACCGGAAATTCAAAGATTTTATCAAATATATCATACATTGATGGTGGAACGGTAACATTTGGAGACAATTCAAAAGGATACGTCGTGGGCATTGGAGAAGTCATCAACTCTGGTATATCAAATTCTCCTATTATTACAAATGTTTTATTAGTAAAAAATCTAAAACACAACTTACTAAGCATTAGTCAATTATGCGATAAAGGTTTTCAAATAAATTTTGAAAAAGATAAATGTAATATTTTAGATAATAACAAACAACTCATTTTTGAAGGATTTAGAAACAAAAATATTTATGTATTAAACATGAATATAAATAAAAATTCGAACTTATGCTTAACCGCCAAACATGATGATCCATGGTTATGGCATAAACGATTCCATCATATCAACTTTAAAAATATTAATAAGTTAGCAAAATATGAACTAATAAGGGGATTACCTAGAATAAATTTCAAAGTAGAAAATTTATGTGATGATTGTCAAATTGGAAAACTAAAGAAAAGCTCGTTTAAATCTAAAAATAATATTTCTACAAAACAACCATTAGAACCGTTACACTTAGATTTATTTGGCCCTACACAAATTCGGTCTATAAATCACAACAAATATGTCTTTGTAATAGTTGATGATTTTTCAAGATGTACATGGACTTTGTTTTTAAAACATAAAAGTGATACTTTTGGAATGTTTAAAATTTTTGCTAAAAGAATTAAAACACAAATGAACTTAAAAATTAAAAATATTCGAAGTGATCATGGCGGAGAATTCGAAAATGATCTTTTTACAAATTTTTGTAATAAAAAAGGAATAACTCTCAATTTTTCTTTTCCTCGCACACCGCACAAAATGGTGTCGTAGAAAGAAAAAATCGCACATTACAAGAATGCGCACGAACATTACTAAATAGTAGTGGTTTACCATACCAAAACACTTTTGGGCTGAAGCTATTGCGACATCTTGTTATGTATTAAATCGTGTGACAATACGTACTATGACTAAACAAACGTGTTTTGAAATATTTTTTGGTAAAAAACCTAAGGTATCATACTTTAAAACTTTCGGGTCAAAATGTTTTATTTTAAATACAAAAGATAACTTAGGTAAATTTGATCCAAAAGCCGATGAAGGTATCTTTATTGGATATTCGGATCGGAGTAAAGCATATAGAATTTTTAATAAAAGAAATAATACCGTTGAAGAAAGTCTACACGTTTCGTTCGATGAAAATCTTCGTAATCTCAAAACTAACGATGAAGAAGAAAATATTCCACTAATAAATCCAACAAATACCGTTAATAGCGAAATAAATATTGAAAATAACACTCTGGTATCACCTCCTAGAATTCTTAAAAATCATCCAATAGATAATATTATTGGAGACCTTAATACAAGAGTAACTAGAAATCATCTCAATCATATAATCCATATAGCATTTGTGTCAAACTTTGAACCAAAAAATTATAAAGAAGCATCAAATGATAATTTTTGGATAATAGCTATGCAAGAAGATTAAATCAATTCGAACGTAATAGCGTATGGGAATTAGTACCACGACCTAAAGATCAATCGGTAATAGGAACAAAATGGATATTTAAGAACAAATCCGATGAAAACGGAGATATTATTAGAAATAAAGCACGATTAGTTGCTCAAGGGTACAATCAAGAAGAAGGAATAGATTACGATGAAACCTTTGCACCAGTAGCAAGATTGGAGGCCATTCGTACATTACTCGCTTTTGCAACATATAATAATTTTAAACTATTTCAAATGGATGTCAAAAGTGCTTTTTTAAATGGGTTTATCAAAGAAAATGTATATGTAGAACAACCACCACTATTTGTTCATGAAAAATATCCCGATCACGTATTTAAATTACACAAAGCTTTATATGGCTTAAAACAAGCCCCACAAGCTTGGTATGAACGTCTTAAAAATCATTTAATTACATCAGGTTTTCAAATAGGCAAAATTGATACAACTTTGTTTATTAAAAGAGAAAATAATGATATTTTAGTAGTGCAAATCTATGTCGATGACATCATTTTTGGCTCAACTAATGAAAATTTATGCAACCAATTTTCAAATATTATGAAAAGTCAATTTGAAATGTCCCACATGGGAGAATTAATTTTTTTTCTTAGGATTACAAATAAAACAACTTGATAATGGAATTTTTATTCATCAAGAAAAATAATGTAATAATTTATTAAATCGTTTTGAAATGAATAAAACCTCAAGTAAACCAACTCCAATGAGTTGCACTGCTAACTTAGAAAAAGATGAAAACGGAATAGATTTTGATGAAAAGAAATATCGTAGCATGATTGGTTCTCTTCTCTATTTAACGGCTAGTCGACCTGATATTATGATGAGTGTATGTCTTTGTGCTCGATTTCAAGCCAAACCAAAAGAGTCACATCTAAGAGCAGTTAAGCGAATTTTACGTTATCTTTCTAGTACTAAAGATTATGGGTTGTTCTACCCTAAAGGATCCTCATTTGAACTTATCTCATATAGTGATGCGGATTTTGGAGGATGTAAAACAGATCGTAAAAGTACTAGTGGAACTTGTCATTTTATCAGACAATCATTAGTTTCTTGGTTTAGCAAAAAACAAAATTGTGTTTCCTTATCAACTTGCGAAGCCGAATACATCTCCGCAGCACTAGCATATGCTCAAGTAATATACATGCAACAAACACTAACAGATTTCGGTAAAACTATCATTAAGTCTCCAATTTATTATGATAACACAAGTGCAATTAATCTGTCCAAAAACCCAATTAATCACTCAAGAACCAAACATATAGATATACGACATCATTTTCTAAGAGACAATGTTTAAAAAGGAACCAATTCATTAGAATACGTTAGTACCGAAAATCAAGTAGCCGACATTTTTACTAAACCATTAAATGAACAAACTTTTTCTAAGCTTCGACGAAGTTTAGGAATTTGTTCACTAAATGATCTTTTTCCTTAATACATTACATATAAAAAATTTAAAGCTACATTTAGTTACCAAAATACCGACCACAAGATATATTATTGATTTCTGCACTTCTAAGGTGTTCAGAAAAATAATAACCACAAGTTAGGTTATTTATTTCTGCACCTTAAAAATTCTTTAATTTGTCTATATTTACATACTTTCCAAATTATAAATATAGCCAAATAGAACAACTTTATTCAACCAATTATATATATATATATATATAACAATGTCTTCACCAGATTCCTATATATCCATCTCCGAATCAACACCCTCGACGGATAGCGCGGTTGACACACCACAACAACTCCCAACGCCTACCTCAAAGCAAGAACCAACTCATAGGTGGTCTTCGTATCGCACAGGTTTTACACCGGATAATAAGAAAGCTAAAAAATCTTTGTTTACATCTCCTAACACAAAGGAGAAAATCAATGAAATCCATCATTACCAAAAACAAGAGATGGATCTTCAACGGGAACTTTATTTCGAACAAAAAGTTACGGCATGGAGGTTAAACTTTCTCGAGCAAGTTGCAATGAAGTTTTGTTCGTCACGCAAGAAAGATGTTCATGAACCACTTCCAAAACCTTGTAGTTCATTGGATCCATCTTCTTCGTATCGTACTCCTTCAGACCCTTCACCTAGACGATATTCTGGCTCTCCACGAACACACGAACATGGAAATATATGGTCTCCAATTCAACCATGAAATGATGATGAATCAAGAAATCCTAAAACTCCGTCTCCATCTAAATAAATTATTTATATTTATTGGTGTATGGATCTATAAGTATACGTGTTTTTATAACAATAAGGAAATTTATTATTTACGTTCAATAAATAAAATTTCTATCATTTTTTGTCAATTTACAAACTTCAGACGTCTGCCAACAGCTACCAGACGTCTGATACTATGATATTATACTAAAACTGTTGATATGTGCATATATCAGACGTTTGAAATAATGCCAGACGTCTGAAATATGCCTCTGCCCTCTCAAAAATAAAATTATGGCCATTGCAGACGTCTGAAATGATAACCAGACGTCTATATAAGTTCTCTGTTTCAATTTCAAACCAAAACAGACGTCTGCTTTAAATTCCAGACGTCTGAAATTGTTCTCTGCTTCAAAATATTATACGCAAACTAACAACCAGACGTCTTAATAAAGATCTCAGACGTCTGTTTTTACCTACTGGACAAAAATTAGGGCAAACCAGACGTCTTATTACTTTTTCAGACGTCTGGTTCCCAATCGATCCTATAAAATCGATCAGATTAACGTCATTTTTTACCTACCCCAAAACCCTTTTTTTCTTCTTCCCACGATCTTCTCAAATAGAATTCTTTCCTCCAAAATCATACAGCATTTTTTTAAACAACAATGCCGCCTCGTACTAAAAATCCTACTAAAAAGAGAAAGCAAGATCAACCAACAACATCTTCACATCCGCAAGTTTGTTCGGATGATCAAATTGAACGTTGGATGAATAGAGCTCCTCATTCTCTAAAAAGGTACGAAGAGATTCAAAAAAAGAAACTTCACATAGGTCCCTTCTACAATTTACTAAAATTTCCTATGTATGACCTAGACGAATTATGTGAAACAGCCGGTTTAGAAACCCTGATTTCTTTTCAAACAAACGATATTCAAATTGACCAATTAGCCATCTTCTTATTCTACTCAAATTTAGATAGCACCGTAGTTTGGAATACTGAGAATGAAGAAAATTGGCTTTGGTCCAGCGTATATGGAAACACAATTCGATTAACCCCTGGCTTAATAGGTCGAACACTTGGTTGCTCTGACACTGGGGAAGACCTGTATAACATTCCCGATATGAGATTTAAGCCTAGGGATAGTGTTACACATCAAATTTGGGAAGATAATATGCCAAAATTTGCTTCCAAGTATTTACGCCCGAAGGCTCGACTACTTACAAGGATGATAATAAACACCATTATTCCACGATTAGGTAGTCACGAGCAAATCACAGAAATGGAGCATAAAGCATTGTATGCTATATTTAGTCGGACAAGAGTGAATTGGGCAAAATTTATTTTCGATGAGCTTAAACAATTTTGGAATCGCTCTCGACCTTCCATTATTTACCCGACTTATATTATGCGACTTCTTCGGGCTAATAACATTCAATCGTATTTATCAACATTCGAAGAAATTTCACCCAAATATGCTTCAACAAAATTTTTCTCCTTGATGCACTTGCCCGAAATTCCCCGAAATTCATGACATTTGAGGATTGGACGCGCAATCGACAATCTCGACATATTGAGCCTCCTCCTCCACCACCCATGATTCCTTCTCAAGGAGAAGAACAAAACGAAGCAACTCCTCCTCCTCCTCCTCAACCTTTTGATTACCCGAGACAAGAGGATATTATGGAGACTCGACTAGAAACAGAACCAAATGAAAGTATTCTAGATCTCACTCTTCGAAATCAACACATACTGTCCCAAAATCAAAGACACTTGGCTAAGCGAATTGACAACCTTGAAGTATCATTTGCTACTCGCTTAGCCATAGTTGAAGATTCCCTTTCAACTGCTTTAACAGTGCTGAAAGAAGTATTACAACGGGTCCGTGGTCGAACTCCACCCTCTGAGGATTGGCCAACTCCCGTTCCTTCCCCTCCTACAAAGCACTCTAAATTATTTGAGGATGATCCTCCAAATGAAGCTATGATATCTCCTTCAAAAACTAGTACTTCTACAAAAGAAGATCAAAACGAGGATGATACAAATCAAGCTTCGCCAAAGGAAGGAGATCCAAAACTAGCTTCACCAAAACAAGATGACCCAAATCAATTCTCTTCGAAATAAATTTAAGTTTACTTTTGTAGCTTTTGTGTACTTCTGTAATAGAACAATGCATGTAACTTTTTCTTATGAATGAATATTTTTCTGACATATTGACTTAATTTTTATAAACTCTTTTTTATAATGCCAAAGGGGAGAAATATTAATATTCTCATAAAACATGAATAAGCATATATTCAGGGGGAGATTTCAAATCTATATATAAGTACATTGAATAAGTTGTCATCATCAAAAGGGGGGAGATTGTTAGGAAATCTATTCTACGGTTTTGATGATAACAACTATACAATGGAATTCGTATGTATGTATATATCTATATTTACAGGTAGTTGATGAAGTAACATCACCAAAGAGATAGAAACAAGAATCAAAAGGCAAACAAATCAATGGAAGTTGAAATGGAAATGCACAGACACAAAGAAAGCAAAATACACATTTTCAGACGTCTGAGTGCACTTATCAGACGTCTGGATTATTCCTCTGTATTGCAAATCAATATAAAACAGACGTCTGATAAAAATACCAGACGTCCGCTGATATTCTCTGGTTCTATATTTCAGAAGGAATCAGACGTCTGGTATTAAAATCAGACGTCTGAAAAACAACCGTACATAAAAATATATATGAAGGGCAGACGTCTGAAACATGCTCTCAGACGTCTGATTTTGAATTCGGCAGAGCATTTTCAAACTCCAACTATCACACTCGAAGGGACACGTCTGCTTCTTCTTACCGCAACTCTTCATCATCATCAGAAGCGACTTTAGGGAGATTACAACGGATACAACTATACAAGATAACCCTTCATCAGTATAAATAGCATCAGCAATGCAAAGAAAAAGATACTTACTTATGCTATTGATTTCTATACTCTAACTTACATCTGTTCTCAAAGCAATCAACTACTTACACTTTCATATATTCGAGATTACGCATTCAACACTTTCTAGATAAATATATTGGAAGCACTTGTATTCAACAGTCAACATCAGTGTTATAAGAACACATCTTTGTCAAAGAAACTCTGCTATTGTAAACTTGTTCCTCCGGGTCAAGTGAGGGTTAGTTAGTGAAAAGAAATTCCAAAGAGGAGCTTTGGGACTGGACGTAGGACGGGAGGTCCGAACCAATATAAAATCCTGGTGTGATTAGTTTAATTTACTTTACTACTTTTATCTATCTAGTTTTACTGTTGATTACTTATACTTGCACATATATATCATACGATCCACTCATATAGACTTTCAAAAAAGAGAATATATACTATAAGGAGATGAGACTTTAAAACCGATGCATGAATTATATAATTTTGTTTTTAAGTCTTAGGTCAATGTTGTTAAAATCTCTCCTAGGTTACGTATATATTAGCATATATATATTTCATCATTCATTTTCCCAAATATATTATACATATATAAGCATATAATTAAATTATAAAAGTGTTTTAAAGTTATAGCAATTAATATACCTACGTAAACTGTGCATATTGCACAAATTTCACCAGGTCAGTCGACTGACCCAGAGCCTCAGTCGACTGACGTTGGAAAGTTTGTGCAACATGCACAGGTTCGTGGATATACCAATTTATATTTAAAAATTATTTTAAATATTCAGTCGACTGACCCAGAGGCTCAGTTGACTGAATTTCTACAACAACCACTTTTTGAAAAGATACGACTTTTTGTGAAGAGATACGAATCTCTATGAAAAGATTGGACGCAACACTTCAATTGAAACTCTTCACCAATAGCCGCTGCTTTCTATCCTTTATAAATACAATCTCCAACTTGATTCCAAATCACTTAATCACAATCGAATTTTCTTATCTCTCTGATATAATTCTCTAGAATCTATTTACTATCATACTTTCAATTATTCTGCATTAAAGCAATACTATACCTTTATATTCTTCATACACTTCAAATATATATATATATATATATATATATATACAAACACATATTTATATGCGAGGAGAAGATTATAGGAAGGGTGTACTACAAGTGACATATCTGTATTATCAGAAAACAAAAGAGTTAAAACTATTTTCTGTATTTGTTGAAGTCCTGTTCTACTTCTCAAGCGAGTGAAGTCCTCTTCGGCTGTTGAGGCGAAATCCTGTTCTACTGCTCAAGTCCCTGTTCGGCTGCTCAGGGGTTGTATAGACCTATTCCTCCAAGTTAAGTGAGTTGTTGTTTTAGTGAAATTCCAAAAGGAGTTTGGGATTGGACATAGGACGGTGCTCCGAACCAGTATAAAAATCTATGGTGTCATTTTTACTATACTGCTTTTTATGTTCCACACTATTTATAGTATTACTATCATGACTATACTCTGTATTATCATATATCCATATTATACAATCCATAGAACACTTTCATTTGGTATAAGAGCAAGTTCATCATATAACCGTAACAAAATTATCTGATACAAAATTATCTGATAATCTAATAATATGGACACTAACACTAGCACTAGCACTAGCATTAACACTAACTTCATTGAAGGACAATCCACTGCATGACCATCACTATTTAATGACATGAATTACAACTATTGGGACACATGAATGAGAATATATATGCAAGAAAATGGTTTTAATTCATGGAATATAACTCAAACAGAATATACTATTCTACCGAAGAATATTCTACATGGTCAAATACATAGAAATTAGATGCCATAGCTAATCCAAAAGCCATGAATATGTTGTTTTGTGCCTTAGATAAAAATGAGTTTAACCGTGTTAGCATGTGCAATACTGCATATGAAATATGGCGTACACTCAAAATTACACACGAAGGAACTAACAAGGTTAAACAAAGCAAAATATCCATGCTTAAAAGTCAATTTCAAAACTTTAGGATGAAAGAAAATGAATCTATAAATGATGTGTATTCAAGATTTCAAGATATATACCATTCATTAGTAGGATTGGGAGAAAAATATTCAGTTGATATTGTATCCAAAATCCTTAACCCTTTAACTAAAGAATGGGAAAGAAAAGTTCTCGCTATTGAAGAAACAAATGATATTTCCAAAATAACCTTGAAAGAGTTAATAGGAAATTTAATGTCTTATAAAGTTAATTTGCAGGGTAAAAGAGTTCAAGCTCAAGACAAAAAGAATACAGTCAAACAAAGACGACCTAGCTTTTATTACCAAGAACTTCAAGAAATTCTTGAAATATAGAAAAGGAAACAGAAATAATGGCAAGAGAAGCTCAAACCTCAATAAACCACTGTCTTTATCAGTTATGGAGTGCTTTACTATCAACAAAAGGGGCATATGCAGAAGGACTGTCCAGATCAAAAGAAAGAATATCGAAATAAAAGGAAGGACAAATTTAAAAGAAAAGCCTTTTCAGTTACATGGGATGATTCAGATTCCTCCTCTTCTTCTTCTAGAAGTGAAAGTGACAATGATAATAAACAAGCTAACATATGCTTTATGGCCAAAGATAATGAGGTTAGTGATTTAACTTTGGATGATATGATAGAAATAAATTCTGAATTATTAGATACCTTAAAAAATTTCAAAAGAAAATATAAAGAGCCTGTAGAAAATCAGAACAAGGCTACGAGAAGAAAATATTTGAAGAAGAACTTGAGAAAATACAAGAATCTCTTTCAAATATTAATTCTCAACTTATAATATTACGTCAAGAAATTGAAACTCAAATAGAAAAGAATGATGGTCTTGTTTCTGAAAATCATGTTTTAAAGAATAATATTAAAATTGTAGAACTAGAAAATTCAAGTCTAAAGACCAAACAAGAAGGAATCACTAAAAATGTTTCAAATTTTAATAAAGGAAGAGAAAATTTATCTAGAATTATTGAGAATTCATAATCTGTTAATAATAAAAATGGTTTAGGATATAAGAAGAAAATCAAGAATTCACAATCTAGTAACTTAAACAAATTTAAGTGTTATAAAACACCCACACCTTCAAAAAGACTAGTTTCTAAAACTATAAATATCTGGGTACCTAAATCTAATAACAGACTTATAAGAGAAAAGTGTATTAGTTCATTTATAGATGATGTTCATAATAATAAAAATTATACTTATAAAAGGGATATTAAACCCACTTGGGTTTGGTTTCCTAAGACCTAACTCTTAGGACCCTATTAAAAAGGTGGGTACCAAAATTATCACATATTTTTTGCAGGTCCCACTAAAGAAAAGAGAAAAATGGATACTTTACAGTGGTTGCTCAAAACACATGATAGGAGACAAAGATATACTGATAAATATTACATATCTATTAAGTATAAGTCAATTATGCGATAAAGGTTTTAAAATATCGTTCTCTGAAAATAAATGTAGTACACTTGATCAAAATTTCGTTTAAATCTAAGAAATTTATTTCGACACAACAACCGCTTGAGTTACTTCATATGGATTTATTTGGACCTACCAAATTCAATCCATAAATCATAACAAAAACGTATTTGTAATAGTTGATGATTTTTCTAGATATACATGGACTATCTTTATGAAAAATAAAAGTGATACCTTTGAAAATTTCAAAACATTTGTTAAACAAATTCAAAATTTAAAGGGTATTAGTATTAAAAATATTAGAAGTGATCATGAAGATGAATTTGAAAATATGCAATTATATAACTATTGTAAAAAGAAAACAATATTTCATAACTTTTCGTTTCCTAGAACTCCTCAACAAAATGGAGTTGTAGAACGAAAGAATCAAACTCTACAAGAATGTGCAAGAACGTTACTAAATGAAGCACGTTACCAAAACATTTTTAGGCTGAAACTGTTGCAACTGCCTATTATGTTTTGAATCGTGTTTCTATTAGACCTTTTACCAAGAATACTCCTTACAAACTTTTTAATGGTAGAAAACCAAACATATCTTATTTTAAAATATTTGGATCAAAATGTTTTATATTAAATACCAAGGATCAGCTTGGCAAATTTGACTCAAAATGTGACGAAGGTATATTTCTTGGATATTCGAATCGAAGCAAAGCTTATCGAATTTTTAATAAACGAACTAATATTATCGAAGAGTCACTCCATGTATCTTTTGATGAGAACTCTAAACTTATTTCTAATACAATTAATGACAATGATTTAATTAATAATAATAAAACAAATATAATAATAAAAAGTTCAAGAGATGTTGACGATATTGTTTATAATTATAGGGAAAATGAAAACGTTGTTAATTTAGAAAATAGAAATACTACTAATACAATTAGATCTCCTCGAGGAATTTTACGAAATCATCCTACATAAAATATAATTGGAGAAATAAATTCAAATCTTCACACTAGAAATCAACTAAATTTAATGGGAAATGTAGCTTTTCTCTCAGCTACAAAACCTAAAAATACTAAGGAAGCATCATTCGATGAAAATTGGATTATTGCTATGCAAGAAGAATTAAATCAGTTTGAACGAAATGAAGTTTGGGAATTATTACCTAGACCAACTGATCAGACTGTTATAGGAAGTAAATGGGTTTATAAAAATAAAGCAGACGAATTAGGAAATAGAACTAGAAACAAAGCGAGACTAGTAGCACAAGGATATAATCAGGAAGAGGGAATAGACTACGAAGAAACGTTTACTCCAATCACTAGACTAGAAGCAATACGAATCTTATTAGCATACGCATGATAATTTTAGAAATCTATTAAATGGATTTTAAAAGTGCATTTTTTATATGGCTATATTAAAGAAAACATTTATGTTGAACAACCACCTTTATTTATTCATGAAAAATACCCAGATCATGTATATAAACTTAAGAAAGCTTTATATGGTTTAATGCAAGCACTACGTGCTTGGTATGAACGTCTTAAAAGCTATCTAATTGACTCAGGATTCGAAATAGGAAAAGTAGATCAAACTTTATTTATAAAGCATTCTAAAAATGATATATTAGCAGTTCAAATATATGTCGACGACATTATATTTGGCTCAACTAGTAATGAATTATGTAATGAATTTTCTGAAATAATGACTAGAGAATTTGAAATGTCCCACATGGGAGAATTATCATACTTTCTAGGACTTCAAATAAAACAAGTTTCAAATGGAATATTTATTAATCAAGAAAAATATTGTAATAATCTTATCAAACGTTTTGGAATGGAAAACACTTCTGCCAAACCAACACCTATGAGCACAACAGCACATCTTGATAAAGATGAAAATCGAAAAAGTGTACACAAAAAACTATATCGTAGTATGATAGGATCACTACTTTATCTAACAGCAAGTAGACCAGATATTATGATGAGTGTGTGCTCATGCATGATTTCAAGCTGACCCGAAAGAATCACATTTACGTGCTGTAAAACGTATACTGCGCTATCTTAGTAAAACTACAAATTTTGGACTTTTCTATCCGAAAGAGTGCTTGTTCGAATTAGTATCATATAGCGATGCTGATTTCGGAGGATAACGAACAGATAGAAAAAGTACAAGTGGTACATGTCACTTCATTGGTAAATCTTTAATATTATAGTTTAGCAATAAACAAAACTGTGTCTTTCTATCAACTTGTAAAGCAGAATATATTTTTGCAGCACTAGCTTGCATAAAAGTAATTTATATGCAACAAACACTTAAAGATTTTGGAATCAATCTATCAAAATCAACAATTTACTGCGATAATTCTAGTGAAATAAATCTATCTAAAAATCCAGTAAACCACTCAAGAACTAAACATATAGATATTCAACATCATTTTTTACCCGATAATATAGAAAAAGAAGTGATAAATCTAGACTACGTACCATCAGAAAAATAATTATCGATATTTTTACTAAGCCTTTGTTAGAAACTACTTTTATAAAATTACGTCGTGGGCTTGGCATAATCACAATTAAAGATATATAAATAAAATACAAAAATTTTGACTAAAAACTCAAAAATAATTTTTTATACAAAAATTCAAAATTCTAACCATGTTGAGACTCAAACCCATGACCTGCTGTGAATAGCTCAAGTGTCTTAACCACCTGAGCTATTGATTTTTACTATTATAGTCTAGTGTGGGGATTTTATTATACGGTGACATCAATATATACTAAACATATGTGTAACATTTAACTTTATAGATATACATTACTACTTTTATGAACATTAAATTACATAAAATAAAGCAAACAACAGAAAAACTAACGTACATGTTGTTTCTCCTATTTGATGACCTTCGACTTTGTCCCCACCACGACCAACGTTCTCACCGAATTCATAGGATCACAATGAAGAATCGAATGCTCGTCGCAAGCAACTAAAGGGCTACAAGACGCCTAACCCCTTGAAATAAACATAGTTGTCGTTGTCTTTTGTTCTATTTCCGAATAATTCTAATAAGTATGTACGTTTTGTTCTTCGAATAATTTATTTCTGTTTCATTCATCAATATGAAAACTAATTATAATATTGTATAATAAACTTACAACGTTCACATATATAATATATTAACCTTTTACTCCAAAAATAATTTCAATATAAAAAATCATCCAAGTTAGTCGACTGACATAGAAGCAAAATTTTCTTATAAGCATGGCCAGTCGACTGTCTCGGTTCCTCAGTCCACTGGACCATAAAGATTAAAATTTTCGATTTTCAGCTTCAGTCGACTGAAGCACTGAGCCAGTCGACTGAATCGTAAATCTGAGTGCTTTTACCCACCCATTTTCCTCCTTTTAACTTCTACTTTACCTTCTTTCACCATTCTCATCTAGATTTCAAAGTTTATCAAAACCCTAGCCTTTCAAAAACCCTATTTTTATTCCCCAAAAATTCAAATTAATGGCTCCTGAACGAAAGAGACAAGCTTCTTCATCCTCTCAACCTCCGTCAAACGAGCAAATCCAAAGATGGCTATTCGATGACACCGCAATTAGAAGGTGGAGACGAATGCAAGATTCACGGATCTTCGAAGGTTCATTTGTTAAATTTTCTGATTTCTCTCCATACCATATCCAAGATTTAGCTCTTAGGAGCAATTTGGAATCATTATTCAACATTGATGATAACAAGCACAAAATCAATCAAATAATGGTGAAACTACTCTACGCAAATATAAACTTAGGTCATCAAACCGTTCAAAATCAACAAGATTGTGTATGGAGTCTAGTGTGTGGAAAACCCATTTTTTCTTCTTATATCGCATAGCTCATATTTTGCAAACCGAAAATGATGGTATGGAATTGGCTGATATTGCTTGTGACTTGGTTGTTCGTAACAAAATAAGTCATTTGTTTTTAGAAGACGATATGCATCAACTCAAATCCATGTCTCTATGACCAAAAGCAAGAATTATACATCGGGCTCTAATGAAAACCATAACTCCAAGAACCGAGAGTTGTGAACTTGTCTACGAACATAACTTTAAAGCTTTATACGCTGTTTTTGAAAACATTAAAGTCAACTGGCAACGTTTAATTCTTGATGAATTCTTAAGCTTCAACAACGGTAGAAAAATGTAATCTACTATGGTGAATATATTATGCGACTTCTAAAGACTTGTGAGATTCCAGAACCGGACTCGCCAATTTCTACCGTCGGATGTTTAAATTCTCGCACTTTGGTGTTAATGAAGCTACCGGTTGCTCGACCACCACTTATCATATCTTTCAAAGAATGGACTCTACGGCAATTATCTCAAGACCAACCGCAACAACATGGCGAACCATCTCAATGCCCATCTCGTCAAAGATCAACTCGTCATCAACAAGATGAAAATTTGATTCCGAATCTGGGCCTTCAACCATGTGAGTCAATTTCTGTAATATGCCGTAACCAACAAATTCTTCAATCCAATATCACCAAAGTTGACAAGAAGCTTGATAAGGTTAAAGGATTTTTTACGAAATTATGGCAAGCTATCTCATATTCTTCCGGGACTTCCACGGCTACTTCAGGCAATCCAGGTAAGCAACCCGTCTTCACTTGGTCTTCTTCTTCTGACGATCAAGCAAGTAGTAGTGACGATGATGGAGATGGAGGTGATCGTGGTGGTCAGACATCACATGGTGGTAGGGATAAGCAACTAATGGCTTAAATTGTTTTGTCTTTTTATTAAAACATTAGTATTCATTTCGTATGGCTTGTACTAAATGGCCACTCTATTTATATTATTTTGAACACTCTTGTGTATGGAATTTTAATGTATGAATGATTGTTTTCTTCTTATTATCTATGACATTATAACTTGATGTTACTTATTCCTTTTAGTCGACGAAAAAGAGGGAGATATATTATTGCTAACATTAAGAATGCAGGACATAGAGCGTCGGTAATTCAGGGGGAGTAAATGTAACGCCCCATTCCGAGAACCACATTAACAAAGAGTATTACAAGGTAATATCGTTTGCTAATACGGCGAATAGAGCTAGATAGGAGCGACCATCTATAGCCTTGTCTTAACTATCTACTGAATACGTCGATAAATGTAGCATATATTTTTTTAGGTGGATCGACATATCCAATAGATATTTAATGCAAAACTATAATGGCTATAAGATCTAACAGAAAAAAATATAAAAACTCAAACATAAAATACATCACAGAACAGTAGATCATCACATACATATACACATATACAGATACATCACAGAGTATACAAAATATTATATGTCAAGTGGTGTAGCAACCACAATATACAGGGGAGTCAAAAGAATATACATATCAGAGTTAGGACCAAAAAGGAATACGCAAAAAGCTATAATAAAAGGAGCTAGAAATATAGTCCATGCGGAAGCAGAATAGGCTAAGTCCAAATGTACCTAACCTGAAACACCTCGGTCTGACCCGAGTATAAAATACACGGGTCAGTCTAGCTAAACAAATCAGTTAGATAAGCTAAATGATAATGAACATGCAAGGTCATAAAGTACCACAAATATCTCTAAAAGAGATTACTTGATCATCTAACAAAAGATGAATCATAACAAGCCTCATACCATCGGCAACTCAAATAAACAAAGGACACGAATATCCCAAATCAAGCCAAAAAGGCAAATAACAAATACCAATAAAGGTAACACAAGTTTCTACAAGGTAATTGCTATATGTCGTGTGGTTCAAAATACCTACATCGAAAGGCGATACTCTAGGGAAATATGAATATCAAAGAAACAAAGGTTGCACGTGCTCAGTACTGTACAAACAAGGATCCACAAGCCCGAAGGCGACAAACCCAAGTATCTCTCGAGCGGTGACAAAGGACCAACTCCAAAAGCGATACTATAAGGCAACAAACCCGAAGGTAAAAAACCCGAAGGCAACAAACCCGAAGGCAACAAACCCGAAGGCCCAGTATTGGACACCACTAACTGGCAATATATGTCACAAACTCTCGGAAAGAAACCCGAAAAGTGTTAACGTGTGTCCCATACTACACGTTCGCACTAAATAGTTTACTAACCGTTAGTCAATTCCACACTCAAAGCAGTACAAAGTTTACATCATCTCATCGGTAAACCAGACCCGAAGGTCAAAACGATCAAACGAATTGATTAGGAATTAACTGAAAAGATATACGCACGTGGTCATAGCATGCATTTTACCTAATCATTTAATTCTCCTCCCTCTTCGCTCGAAGTTTAAAATTGTGTATTTTATATAGAAATTAAGTTGAAGAAAACGAGTTTTACGAACGTTCCAAAATCGCTTTAGAAATTGCCTTCGAAATTCTCTTATTATAGAGTATATAATTTTTATACTAAAAAAAATATAGTAATAGTTTCAAAAGACCATTTGTTTGAAAAACATTTTTGAAACATTATAATAACTGTTTATGAAATCCAGAATGAAATATCAAGAAAACATTGAAATAACGGAAATTTCACCAAGTATTATCCGTTTAATACAAGATGTGACTCAATAGTCGACAGCAAGTTTGAATAAGTTAACAGTTTGAAAATGACTTGAAACTTTGCAGGGAAGTAGCTCAACATTCCTCCCTCAATCTGCAAAAAGAATCATTCAAATCTGATTTGAAACGAAGAATTTGCATTGTTTCAAAGTTGGACCAAAATAATGTTTTAAACACTGAATTACAGCAAGCTGCAAGTACAAGTTCGACAGTAGTTTCGAAATAGCAAACCAACCTAGATTGTCATGAAATTTCACACGAATATAATTCACCACTCGTACTTCAATCTGCAAAAAGAATCACTTAAATTAGATTTGAAATGAAGAATCTACATCGTTTCAAAGTTGGGACCAAAATAAGGTTTTAAACACTGAATTACAGCAAGCTGCGAGTACAACTTCGGCAGTAGTTTTGATGTAGCAAACCAACCCAGATTATCATGAAATTATACAAGAATGTAACTCAACACTCCTACTTCAATCTGCAAAAATAATCGCTCAAATTCGATTTGAAACGATTCGATCATGTTTGCAACAGTTCGAAAACCAAAAACGTACATGCCTGAAACCATCATGGGTTCAAGTTCAATTTTTCTTTAATGATCGAAGTCTAAAATTTGTTTGAATAGGGTGATATGATTTATCTAGGTGGGTTCTTGAGTCTGTTAGCATAGCAGATGCTAATATATATACAAACAGACATGCATGTCAATAACAGAGTAGTTGAACTATCTTCCCATTGAAATACATCTATGCAAATATGTTTCACAACATAACATCTTCAATTTATCTTATGCACTCAGGTAAAACTGATTTTAGCATTAAAAGTAATGTTTACTCACCTTATTAAAAACGAAGGCCTGGAATCTGGAAAGAAAATTTGAAACTGAAAATTGCTTTTTAGTCTGAAGCTTGATTTAGTTATTGAAATGGTCTTGTTTAAAATCTAAGATGATCTTGTCTTTTTCATTCAGGCTTGAATTTTTTTGGAAGCTTGATAACTGAATTTTAAAGAAACAGTGAACAAGCTCTGTTCTTGATTCCTGGAACCGTTGTATCAAATTTGATCTTCTTTTGCTTTGATGTTGATTTTGATTGATCTTTGAATTAAATCCTAGCACTGCTGAAACTTGAAACTGATCGGCCTTTAATTTTTATGGTTTTCACTTTATTTATTTATTTATTTTAGAAAAATAAAAGGAGAATGGGAAGACATTTGATCTAAAAAATTAGATTTTTCTAAATATTTTAATATATGTGATTAAATTTTAAAAAGTAAGATGTATGCCACTTGCAAATTTAAATTTTCCCATGGCTTACAAATGTACAAACATCATATTATTATTATTACAAGTGTATTTTTCATATTATAAGGGTCTTACAAATGTTAAATACAAGGATTTTATGTTTAACCCCTTATTTATAAATTACTTATATCTTTATTTTAGTTATGTAATATACTTATCTTTATTTAAATATTTACAAGCTATTTTAATTCATGAGATATATATTCACAAGGGATTTGTTATATGTATGCACTTAAGATTTCAACATTATAGAGTTGGAATATATTTATTTATATATACTTGTTAATTTATTATAAGAGTTATTATTCTCAAACATTTATAATCCAGCATTTATTATAGTTCAAATTTATCTATATACATATCCAGCTATTTTTAATTATTAGAAATTTATTTCTTCACTTATAAATCAGCATTTACTAATTCAATCCAGTTGATTATCAAATAACAGATGTTTCACAAATTCGAGTTATCACATTCCACCCCCCTTAGAATCTTTTCGTCCTAAAAAAGGAATGAAGCCAGAATTATTAAAATGTTTGTTGTTAGAAAATTATTCTTTCATCACTTTTAAAACACTTTTAAAATATACATAATATTATAAAATAGTTTTTTTTTATAAAAATAATTTTTATAACTCGATGTCTCAACCAGTCCATCCTTGTTCTCATAGAAATTTGGTCATACATTGATCAGGCATACGACTGAAAATCTATAAGTACTTAGCAGACACATTTTCAACACCTGGTGAAAATACTTGGAAAATAATTTTATTGAAAATATAGAAAACATTTATGAAAATAGAGGAAATATCTTTGGTGAGAATGCTTTGGAAATCATCACTCCCTTCCATGGTCGCAGTTAACCCGATGGTTACGTTGCCATCCCGGCAAAATCCATATATAACTATAGGCCTCTGCGCCCCTCGATTACGCCATGGAACCCGCTACAGATCGCAGCTACATCTGGGGTTACGTTGCTATCATAGCAAAAACCCATATAACTGTAGGCATCACCGCCCTCGAATTCCGCTGCCAAAAAATGAAACTTCTCCACTCCACTCGACCGTAGATCGTAGTCTACCGATGTTACGTTGCCTTCCTGGCAAAATCAAGCATAGACCGTTGACACTCACCTCCACACAATTTCCGCTACGGTCCACAGTAGATCGCAGCGACATTGGGTTACACTGTCATCACAGCATAACCCAAATGCCTTTGTAGGCATCAGCGCCCTCAACTTTCGCCACCCAATAATCCTCAGGAACTTCAGTTTGTCCGTACTTCCTTACATGATCCACTTTAGAGCCTCCCCCCTTTGAGGCTCAAGGTAGTATCAACCTATGGTACACCGGAGAAGTTCATTTCAAGGGAGCGCCTTCTCTCCCGAGCCATTTTCGAAACACTTTATACTATACACATATAGTATCTTCGAAATCATACACCTAGTATGAATCCTATATAAATCTTCTTTTCTCAAAATCGATTATCCAAAAATCAATAATTCTCAACTAGGCTTTCCAAATTTCCAAAATTGATTTTTCTCTAAAAATCAAAAGCCTTTCCAAAATCCATAGGTTCCAAAAACCTTTTCTCCAAAATCATTCTCATAAGATCCTTTATATATATATGTATATGTATGTATGTATGTATATAACCTTGAAAAATCTTTGGATCATTTCATACTTGTATAAAGCCCCTTTTTATACTTCAAATACTCTCAAAAACCCTTTTCTTCTGGCAAAAGATTCGACAAGGGGAGTTTTATCATATATATAATAAAGATATATAACTTTGTTTATTTCAAATCAAGTATTCAAATTTGATTACTCTTTTATAAAGTTATTAACAATATTACTTACTTCCATAGAGTAAATTTCTACCATAGAAATATCCAATTTCCACTTTATCTCATCATATATTTCACAAATATACTTTTCATTTCAAAAACCATTTTACAGTTCTTATCCACAATTTTCAATATCAATTTCATTCAAACCCGTATGATGTACACATATCATCCGTACGCTATATCAATCTGATCGCTCACTCGATCACACAATTTCAATTTCGAACTAGTATCGTCCACCCGACTTCCTAGTGCGGACTCGGATATGGTTTCTTGATCAGAAACCGTCATTCTCCTTGCATAGCCATAACTATGATAGAGAATATCCAGAACCAATCAACAATCCATATCCAGGTTCGCCATCGAAAATTGAGTGAAAAATCCCAACTCGGATCGATGTACTATCTTGAATTTCTATGCTCGAATCTAGATCAAATCACTATGCTAATATAATAATATACATACATCCTACGTATTTATCTCCATTGATTATTAGCTAAATCAATTTCTCCTATCTATTCACATTTCCTTTAATTCTATTCACTTATTCTTAATTGCTTCCATTTCCCATTGAGTTATCACTTTAATTATAAACAGTTTGTACTCTGACCAAGTTAAATTTAAAAATAGCTTGAAAATGTTTAAAATAGATAAGTAGTTGAAAAATCATAATTACTTGTAAAATAGTTGTAAGATAGTTAAGTAGTTGTAAAATAATTGTGAAGTAGTTAGATAATTGTAAAATAGTTGTAAAATAGTAATTAGTTATAAGATAGTTATAAAATAGAAATCAGTTTATAAAACAACTGTAAATTTTTTAAATAGTTTAGCTTTAAAAAGAAAGGTTGTATATAGTAAATAGCTTGGAAAAATAGGTTTAAGAAAGCTTATATTAAAATAATTTGCTTGAAAATAGTTCAGTGCCAAACTGTTCCTCTACCCAACCTTTATTCCAATCAATTCAATTTTAAATTTCCACTTCCTCTTAACATTGATTCAATCTCAAATCAATTTAAACAACTTCAATTCCCACTCCACATTTAACTTTATTCTACTTCGCTTTCAATCTTAATTTATTCAAATAATTTTCATATTAAAGCAATTTTCAATTTCAATTCATTTCAAATCCACTTTGAATTAATCCTAATTCAAGATGAATTAACCTTGATTCTTTCCAAATTCAAATCAAATTCCATTTGAATTTAAAACTATTCAACTTTAATCACAAATCCAAATTATTTAAATCAATTTCAATTTGAACTAATTTCAAATTCAATCTCACTTTAAATCATCTCGAATTATATAAATTTGAGTTAAATATTCAAATGTTGGTTTAACCTCTTAAACCAAATTAACCTTCATTTAAAGTCTTTAAACAATTTAATTCTAAGTCAAAATTTCAAAATTCCATTTTAAATTATCTCTACTTAACTTATTTCAAAGTTCAAATAAGAGTTCAAAATAATTTTATCTTTAAAAATTCAATTTATTACCCAATTTTATGTTCTAACTTTGAAACTGATTCTTAAACCATTTTAATTTACAAATTCAATTCTTAACATTCAAAACTTAAGTTCAAAGTAATTCCATATCCTTAATTTCAAATTAAAGTTTAATTTCCCTTTTATCCCAATAATGGATATATTACCACACTCTATTTCTTCATTCATTTTAACAAATCCAATTCGCATTTTAAAGATTATTAATAACAATAGGATAATATTATCCAAATTATTTTAAAACATCTATCTGTTTCCAATTTCCAAATCTTAAACCTATTTTGAGATCACATAAACTACCAATTCAAATTCACTATTCAACTTCCCAAGTTAAATCTCAATTTCATCTTGAAATTTCCAAATCAGGTTATTCATTCAAACTTATTTAACTTCTTCTAAGTTAAATTCAATTTAATCCCATTAATCCAACTCAAAATTTGAATTCTCTATTTCAAATTTCAAATTTCAAATTTCTATCACTAAAAGTTCAAAAACTTATTTTACTTTGGGTTTTTACTTCACACTTCAGGGAAAATCAAAACTCGTTACTTTAGAGTTTATTTCAAATCATCTTTGACATTATGTATATCCACACATATATACATATTTACTTCTTGGCCCACCAAGCCAAAATTTTAAAATTTAAACCACCTTTGGTTTTAATTCAAAACAATTTCCTTTAAAATTTTCAAACAACTCTCTATTTTTATAATAAGATTATATTCAAAAATAGTCCGAATAATATTACTTATCATTTCTTTTAACATTTTAAAAACAATTTCAAATGTTCCTAAACTTAGGATTCAAAACTTCATAATTAAAAACCTACTTCAATTTAAAAGTTATACTCATTTAAAAGTTTTCTTCCCTAAAACTTTTTCATTTTGCTTTATCAATGTTTACTAGAAAACAACATCCCATTATTAAACACAATAACCATTCTATTTTATGATTTGAAACCAATTCTAATTCATCTTATTTGTATAGTTCATTTTATCTAATTCCTATTTGGATATATATATATATATATATATATATATATATATTCGTCACTTAATTCTTATCCAATTTCAGTTCCAACAACCAATTATTGCTTTATTTAAAAAATATAAGCTTTTATAAAAATCATTCGTTAAAACCATTTTTAAAACCTTTATATATGAAATTAACAAGTACGCTCTCATATATGTACACACACACTCTACTCATTTTAGGGTACTACTGACCCTATCCTTAGTGAGTGAACCCACCAGAGCTAAGGTTCTCGCTTTACCTTCTGCTCTGATACCAAATGTAACAACCTGGAATTTCTAATCCTGAAAATTCTAGATAGTTAGGAAAAGAAGAAAAGAGATAGAAGAAGAAACAGAAATGAAGCACAGAATCTCACATTCGTAGCGGATCAAAATATAATATCAAATAAAATAACAGTTATACAAGGAAAAACTGTATCAGTTAATTTACATTAATACATCAAAGTTACAACATTTCATAATAACTAGACGGTTAAAATAACTTGTTCTAGATAAATAACAATATATCATAGCAGAAAACACTCCATATGTTCCTGCCATCCAGCTCGCCTCTTGAGCTCCAGAACGTCCTTACCTGAAAATCTATAATACTCGATCTATCCCGAGCATTACATCAAAGTAACACCCAAGTAAGGCTGGAAACCAGCGTGAGTAAACCCATATAATATGAAATACCAAGCTACAACATATGTGAATATCCGGGTAACTCGTACCCTTTTTCGAGTTCTCATAGTCAACATTTATCACACAACAGTTTCAGGTTAAATATCCATATTACACAATTCATTCCATTCCAGCCTATTTAATACCACATATCCAATTATAAAGAATTTTGTAGATTACAAATCAAAGTGGTTCCGGGTATTTATTGATACCCGACTCCGGTCTCTTCGAATCTCATGTCATTTTAACCCAATTTATTCAATTAAATACAATTCAACATGAAATACAGGATGTCACTTTTTACACAGCAATTCATCATTAATAGATAACCACATTATCACTGCCCGCCCAAACATATCATATCACAAAACATTTCATATCAAAAATATGAACCAATTCAAGGCATTGAACATCATTCAATCATTCATAAGCAAGATTGATCACTTCCAAAATTAATTTAATTTATTTCTAATTAAATTAATTACTAATCTTTAATCACTTAGATTATCTTTACTTAACATTAATTAACTATAGACCAATTAATTAATCATCTTTTAATTATCCATCTTAATTAATCATCCTTGATTAATTATACTTTAATTACATTAAGTAAAAAAGCCTTTAATTAATTTCAAAAATTAATTATCCTTAACCATTCACAGTAATTATCCTTAATTAATTACTCAAATAAATTATCTTATAACCACCTACATTGATTAACTATCCTTTAATTAATCACACTCATTAATTAACTAACCCTTAATTAATTTCCTCAATTAATCAATCCTTTAATTAATTAATCCTTAATTGATTAATCCCTTGATTAATCCATCCTATAATAAATTACACCAGGTAATTAATTACTTCCATTAAGTAATTATCCCATTGGTTAGTTATCCTCAATTAATTAACCTTTAATTTCTAATTAAATTAATTAATCCTTAACAAATTTATCTTTTAATTACTTACATTAAGTAATTACCATTTAAGTAATAATCTCTATTACTTACATTAATTAATCCCTAATTATTAATTAATAAATTTCTAATTAATTAATTAATAACCCTCAATTATAAATTAATCTTTCCTTAATCATTAATTAAATAACCTTAATTTACACATACTAGTTGATTAATCCTTAATTAAATAATTAACTATCCTTTAATTAAGTAATTATTCTTCAATTACATTTCTTAACTAATTAATCTATTAATTAAACCTGAACTATACATCTAGATTAATTAAAGATAAGCCTCTGTATCTCAATTAATTACTTAATTATATCATTTAATTCTTACTAAATTAAATACTTGAAATCACTTGACAGATATTTTACTTGAAAATCTATTTATTCTTATTTAGTTTTGAAAACTCGTTTAACAATTTTCTTTAACTTTCATTCACTAAATGCCTTAAATTTATTATTCCTTCATTCAAAGCTCTGATCTATACAAAGTACCGAGCCCGATCGAAAAATTTTCCAGCCAAAACCATAGATTTCCGAGTCAAACTCGATCTATCCTACCTGCCTCCATCATCTTCTTCCGTTCATCCATTCAAAACAAAAAAACAGACACGAAGCTGACATACGTGCACGTGTATAACACCACAACATCGCTCTGATCATCACCGTGACCCTATGCAAGTCGACGGCAGTCAACTCGACACGAGCGACACATTAGGATCTCGAACCCTCATAAAAATCAAAATTGAAACCACTCGAACTCATCAGGAAGAGGTCAAACACCTCCAATTATCCCCGCCTCCAATCATCTGGAATCTCGCCACCACTTCCAGAACCTCGCCTTGCTCATCTCTTCAATTTCCCCTATCACCGACCGAGTTCGACACAATGACGACGCCCCATTGGCCACGAATCCAACATCGACCTAGACCAAAGCTTAAACCGTAGTTCAACCTTAACCCGACTCCTCGATCTCCTATGCATTCTCGAACTAATTTTCCCTGATGCGCCATGGCCTAAAGCTACTCCATGCCAAACAGCACACCACGGAATCCATCAGCTTGCCATAATTTGGTGAAAACAAACTTTCTGTTCATCTCGCAAATCCTACCCAAATATTCACCTAAAAATCTTGATACTATTATCATAAATCGTAATTTTCAAGCTCGAATCCAGCCACACAATCAAAACTTAGAAATTCAACAATCGAATTTTTTTGACTTAAATTATTTCTTACTGTAAATTCAATTTAATCTAATAATTACTCGATATATACCTGGGAATATTTTTAAAAATAGTATTTCATCCATGCGAACAATTTTTCTTTAATGATCGAAGTTTTAAATTTGTTTGAATAGGGTGATATGATTTATCTCGGTGGGTTCTTGAGTCTGTTAGCATAGTAGAGGCTAATACACACACACACACATACATACATACATACATACATGCATACATACACACATACATACATGTATATATACACACAGACATGCATGTCAATAACAGAGTAGTTCAACTATCTTCCCCTTGAAATACATCTATGCAAACATATTTCACAACATAACATCTTCAATTTATCTTATGTACCAGGGTAAAATAGATTTTAGCATTAAAAGAAATGTTTACTCACCTTATTAAAAACGGAAGCCTGGAATCTGGAAAGATAATTGGAAACTGAAAATTGCTTTATGGTTTGAAGCTTGATTTAGTTGTTGAAATGGTCTTGTTTAAAATCTAGGACGATATTGTCTTTTTCTTTCAGGCTTGAATTTTTTTGGAAGCTTGATAATAGAATTTTAAAGAAATAGTGAACAAGCTCTGTTCTTGGTTCCTGGAACTACTGTATCAAATTTGACCTTCTTTTGTTTTGATGTTGATTTTGATTGATCTTTGAATTAAATCTTAGCATTGCTGAAACTTGAAACTGATCATCCTTTAATTTTTTTGGTTTTCAGTTTATTTATTTATTTTAGAAAAACGAAAAGAGAATGGGCAGACATTTGATCTGAAAAAATCAGATTTTTCTAAATATTTTAATATATATGATTAAATTTTAAAAAGAAAGATGTATGCCACTTGCAAATTTAATTTTCCCTTGGCTTGCAAATGTACAAACATCATATTATTATTACAAGTGTATTTTGCATGTTATAAGGGTTTTACAAACGTTAAATACAAGGATTTTACGTTTAACCCCTTATTTATAAATTATTTATATCTTTATTTTCGTTATGTTATATATTTATCTTTATTTGTATATTTACAAGCTATTTTAATTCATGAGATATATATTCACAAGGGATTTTTTATATGTATACACTTAACATTTCAACATTATAGATTTGGAATATATTTATTTATATATACTTGTTAATTTATTATAAGAGTTATTATTCCCGGACATTTATAATCCAGCATTTATTGTAGTTCAAATTTATCTATATACATATCCAGTTATTTTTAATTATCAGAACTTTATTTGTTCACTTATAAATCAACATTTTACTAATTCAATCCAGTTGATTATCAAATAACAGATGTTCCACAAATCCAGGTTATCACATAGCACGTCCAGACCACCACTCTTCCATTGCGACCCGCCTCGTCGTCGATCATGCCCCCAATGTCGAGAAGGATCCAAAAACTGGTGCCACGAATGGAGCTTCTCCCTAGCCACCACACACCACCATAGCTAAATCCCACTATTGAACAAGTTCAATTCGTCGATGCTGAAATTTCTCTATTTGGTGGCGATGCCCAAAACACATGAATAGGTCTCGAGGATTTTAGGAAGTTGGATCGAGCACGGTTGGATTTTGAATTGAGAAACCTTTCTCTAGTTTGAACGCGATATACATAAGGGAAAGATTGCATGGTTAAGTCTTGGGGAGGGTATGGTATATAGTGTAAGGTACCGTTGTAAAGTAATAGGTATGGTATGCCCTATATTTTTATTCCAAAACATTCAACAATGTACGCCCTAAAATTTCAAACTCCAGTCAAGGCATGTCGCTTGGAATTCTACATGTAATACCCTTATTCCGAACATGATGGAACTAGTCTTGAGAACTAATTCGATCATATACATAAGATAGTTTTTCAAACCCAATTATATTACATAAATCCCTGAAATTAATTTATAAGTGTTTCAAACTCATAGGACAAGACGATACGTCCAATCACCACAAAATTCGATGGCATATAATAATTTGTTATTGCGGATCTAATGAAACTGGTGTTGTCAAAATCCAAGATAGTTCCACGGAATGATAATTTTCACTCGTTAGTTTAAACGAGTTGTTATTAAAACAAGTTTTGATATTTTTTTAATTTCAAATTTAAAAGTTTACTATCCCATTCTCATTTAGAATAAATATGAATAAGAATTTAAAATCATTTTCATTAACTAAACCCCTGATTTAATTATTTAAATATTCCAATTATTTAAATTCGTTATTTAATATATTTAACCAATTGCCATTCATATATTCAAACAAGCTCGTTTTATTTGAAATTAAAGCTATTTTGCTTATAAAAATAATAATTCAATACTTAAAATCAATTAATGTTTCAAAATCAATTGACTAAAATTCTTGGTCGTTACATGCCGCTTCATCGCATGGCATGCCTTTTAAAAGGCAAAGGAAGCAATGGGGAGGAAGAAAGAAGTCTGATGACCCCAGTGAACCATCCCTAGAGATATGGGAAGAAGCCAAAAAAGCAAAAGCACAAAAAATGTGTAACGACCCAGAGTTTTGGACATTTGAAATTGGAATATTTAATTGATTTTAAATATTTAAAAGTTAATTTTCAACTTGAATTTCAAATATCAATATTTATTTGATAATTAAATTATTGAATTTAATAATTGGGAGTTGAGTAAAATATTGAATTTTGATTTTTAAGTTTTGTTAAAAATATTTCAAAGGCTTATAAAATTTATATTGATAATAATAAAGATAGTAAAAGTGTTAAAATTGAATTTGAAGCTGATTTTTTCAGTTTTAAAAATATATCATTTAAATTGATATTTAAAAATAGCCTTTTGAGGCACAGTCTCAGAATTTGACAAACCAGTTGCATTGGATCCGTAATAATGTATTATTATCGTATTTCAATTTTTGTAGCGTTTAGAGTTATCGTTTGGCCGTACGGTAGATAAACGTAGTGAAAATTTATATCGAAAATTCAATATAGTAAGAGGGTCCAAAAAGCTATCTTCTCCATACTATCGAAGTAGGACTCGAAACCTTTTCCATTGCGTTCGAAGTAGGGGTATAACATCATGAACGCTTGGTGGCATGCCTCGTTAGGAGGTTAAGATTTTGAGTTGCATTTATCGAGACGATTTGAATTTAAAAAATAAATTTACATTCTAGTCGACCAGCTGAAAGACTTATCGCATTAGCACTTTTTCAATTCAAAACACTATAGATAACATCCTGCATGCAAATGTCACTTCTTATCTCCCCCGTTTTCTTTTTTAAACTTGCACGCAACCTCCTTTTCATAAGTCACGATTCCCTCTTCTCCTCTTCAAATATCGAACAACAGAATCCCGACCTTCAAAAAAATGGCGAACAAAACCAAAAGAGAAAAAAACGCAAGCAGATAAACTCAAATAAATATTTCGATCCCCTTATTATAAATCTCGAGCTACCCTTTTCTCTCCTATTCTCTTCTTCATTTCAAAACCGGTCGAAATCATCGAAAAGAAAATTTATGCCTTCCCTCTTATCTTTTACTATTCGAACGATTCGTTCGCTGCTATATTTATCATAAATAAAAATCTATCATGATCGAGGACACCATGAGAAGGAACGATGGAAGGGGTTAGCGACTGATTGTGAGTTATGGCTGAGCAAGCGAACGCAAGAGTGAATACGTGAATATCGACATCATCGCGAGGTTGGCAAAATCATCGGGTCATTGTGGATGAAGCGACGAGGTTGCACAGGCATACGAAGGTGGCTTTTGTCTTTCAAACAGTAGGGTATAGGGGTTCATACGAGTGGAGATGTCTTGACGAGTATGAGGATCTCGTATAGAGCTCGAGTGTAGACTCATTGATTTTTTTCTAGCACATTAAGGTAATTTAATTCATTTTCATTTTGTATTACGTAGTTTTAAACTTTTAATTTAAATCATACATTATTATTTCATTTGTTAAAAATTTAACAGTAAACACTACAACAAAAAGTGTCTTTTATAGCGGCATATAGCCGCTATTAATCACAACCATAGCAGTTTGATAAGCGTTGTATATCGACATGTTATAAAAAACTGTTGAATATTTATAACACAAAATATGCCGCTATGGTTGAGCTTAGTTTTATAACGCAAATTCGACGCTAGGGTACGTTAATTCAATAGCTCATTATAGCCGCTATAATACAGCTAAATCTCAACGGAACTGGAAATCTTTATAACACCATTTTGCCGCTATAAAATATTTATTCAATAGCTCATTGTAGCCGCTATAATACAACTAAATCTCAACGGAATTGGAAATCTTTATAACACCATTTGCCGCTATAAAATATTTATTCAATAGCGATCATTTCACGCTATTAAATCAACATGTTATAGTATTGTTAAATTCTTTTACTGCTCATATATGCTGCTATAAAAATCGTAGATACACTTTTTAAGAGTTATGTCTATATATTACATTTTAATAATAGCAATCAAACTAAATCTTCATAAACGAATAAAGATTATAATCAACAAATATAACACAAGAGCATGCTGATTCATTTTACATCTTAAAGTTGAATTTCTTTATATAACTCAAATTCATTTTCATCTAACTACTTTTATCTCATTAATTCGCTTTATTAATTTACTTTGATACCAAAATCAACCTCATTCAACGTTATTTAAGCCATATTTCATTTTATAAACATCACTTGGTTTCATTTAACTTAAATTTCAACTAATAAATCTAATTCAGATTTCAATTCTAAAGTCAATTTTATTTAACTTAAGTCAAAATCATATCACTATTCAAATTCAAATTTTGTTTCACTTAACCAAAAGTGTTTAACCATCTTAACAATTGGTTTTACTTACATTTTCTCATTTTACCTATACTTACAAATTTCAACTTGGATTTAAAATTCAAAGTTGTTTATCAAAACAAAACTTCAATTTTCAATTTACTATTGGTAACAAATCTATCACACAGAAACTCGAAAATGATATTGATGATGCTGTAGTCATCACCCTTATTATTTCCCAGTAACAGTAGTGAATTCAGTGCTTTATATTCTTTTGTATTTGCAAATCACATCTATAAATCTATACTTATATAATTTTACTATTTTACTTTACTTACACAAGACTATTCCAAATTTACTCATCTTATTTAGATTTATAATAATATAACCTCTTTTACTTTTGAAAAATAACTTTCAAAAATAAAAAGGATTCAACATTTCTAAATTCTTTGTTAAATCGATTTTTATTTACAACTCATATTGTTTCATTTCTAATATATAAAATTATTTCACAATTGCAAATCACTTTAATTATACTTCCATACTTTATAATTCATTTGCTTAAATAATTTATTCTTTTACAATTGTTGTTTTTATTTAGATTACTCAAACATCTTTATTAACTTTTATATATTTACATTTCCGAACAACCAAACAATTAATTTATATACACTTTAATAATTCTGAAAAATTATTTCTTTATATATAAAATATAATCGAGGTAAAATTATTTAATTTACCCACTTTAAAATGATACTATGTCGACCTGCCTCGTTTAAGTGTTTGGAAATCCCTATCGATAATATGACAACCCTCATACCGACCAGAATTCACAAACTACTCAACGGATAAGCAAACACAATATAAAACATTTTATAATCACTAACAAATACGCACTCATATATATAATACACTCAAACTCAATCTAGGGTGTTACTGTCCCTATCTATACTGAGTACCCATCAAAGCTTAGGAATATACAAAATCTAAGCTCTCATACCACATGCAATGACCCGAAAATCCGTACCCTTTGAATCGACAATAATCCACACATGTCCGACCCAAAAAGCATAGATTGACGAAAAGTCAAGAGAAAGAAAAGAAGAGAGAAGAAGAGAAGAAAAGAAAGAGAGAAGATAGAACCAAACAGAATAATACAGAATCTCACATCGCAGCGGAAAATATATAATATCATATCAATGATCTTTAAAAAACAGAAACTGTATATATATACACATCAATCAAAGTTCAACAATCAATCAATAGTTATCAGCCTGAACAGTTATAATAACCTGTCCTTACAAATGCCGATAATATAAAACAACTAAACAATGCAACGAATAATCAAGCAAATATGGATGTATGAAAATGAAGATCTCCGGCTCTCCTGCTGAAGCTCCAAAGGCACCAAATCTAAACCTGTAAATATACTTAGTCTGGCCCCAAGCATTGAAAGGGAAGAACGCCCGGATCAGTCTGGTAAACCAGCGTGAGAAACACACTCAACTGAATTTATTAAAATACGTAACTTTTCCTTTATCAAAACAAAAGTATCTCGTAAGACAAGTCCACACATAAACACGGACATGTTTTTACCTTACGATAACTCAAACATATCATATCAAATCTCATGTTATATTATAGTAGTGTCTCTATACACAAATAATATTAATCACAGCCGAAATTGTCACATTGATTAAATTCCAGCATATAGCCCAATTGGGTAATACAATCAAAATGGCAAGAACGTAGTGGAGTTTGGATTTCCATACAAATGACCAGGTGAAGGGACTACCTTCCGACAGTACATCTCTAGAAGAATGTACCGAGAAACCATCACAAAGTTTCTCTACCAACACTAGATCGGCCCACCTCTATAACTATATGGTACCGAATATGTCATCCTCCGCTCGTTATCGACCTTTACCGAGGGCTCTCATAGCATACAAACCACAATAATCAAATACACAACGCATAGAGTGTAAAGATATATCTAGAAGAGGATGATCATATCCTACTTGAGAATGACCCACTTTGTCTTGCTGCATCCAACCCTGTTTTGGTCATTTTCGGTTGATGAGGCTAGAGGTAACGATTACCTTTCATAAAGCACAATCACATCACTTAGAATGCCATACGGACATTTCCGTTGACTACTAATTGCCTTCCACAAAAATACAACCCTTAAGCTCATACGTCTCAAGGAGGGTGTTATGCTAAGAGAAGTTGCCTTCTCCGCCACCACTAATGTACGTTTGTAAAAACCAATGTACGTAATCTATAGAAATGAAATGTCAGACAAACATTCATACAAGTTGTCCAGGAACAGGACAAACCGAAGGTAATTTCCTACCACATCCTATCGAGAAATCCCTAGGATTAGTAGCGAATAGTCTTCGCGTTGGATATTTCATAATGAAGAGACCACTACTACTGGATGTATATTAGGATTTTAACCACAAACGATCAACAAGCAATCTCCCACTATGAAAATCTGGAATAACAATATCATCAATAAGCAACCTGCACAATCATTGCATATATGTTGGTCTGAAGTGGTATTCAGATAAATCTGACCCTGGACCATTCGCACCAATAACGCAAAAAACGTTTCTCAACCTCACACGGAAACTAAGTCTCATAGACTTATCACATTTCTAACTTTCATCTTGCTATCCTTTGGGCCAAGAAGGAAGATCGATAGATTGGAGTAATACTCCGCACTATATGAATCAACATCCTCAACACAAAGGATAATCAAGCCTATACACAAGGCAACGTACGAAGTGTACGACTAAATAGTTCCCACATCAAGTCGAGGAACTAAAATTTGGTAAAGTTTGATAGTCGGTTTTTTAACTATCAAAACAAACAAACAAATATTCAGCACCATAACAATCATTGGGCCCTTTTATTTAATCTTTTATTAATTAAATTATATTCCAAATATTCACTTTAATTTATCTTTTAAAAGATATATTTCAAACCATTACAACTTCTATGTTGGAAAACATTTCCATATACTTATATAATAATAAGTAATTCACAATTCTATTTATTTTCAACACTTGGAAAATATTTCATATACTTAAATCACGATTAAGTATATATTTTATTCTATAAGGAAAACGTTCTCTTTAAACACATTTATTTGGGTCAAAATGAATGTTGCGTAAAACATCGTTACGACAACCCAAAATCAATAGTATAGGGATTCGAAAATAAGATAGATATATAAATCCCAATACTATACATAATATTTCCTTTCGAAAATCATCTACTATAACAACAGTGTTATAGTCCATCATTTCCTTACTTCTCGAAAACGTCTATTTCAACAATGAATGTTGAAATCTATGGTTTCGATCCTTAATACATTTTAAAACATCTTCAAATCGTTTTAACTCCATTTACAATATCACTTTCTAAAACATTTATTTAATATATTATTCACTGTCTAAAATCGTGAATATACTTTATTTATCAAATTCAAAGCTTCTACACATTTATTAAAAGATTATCCACTGTCCAAAATCGTGGATTCAATTCCCAACCAAATTCTTTATTATTACAACATTTAATTTAAAGGATAATTTACTGTCAAAAATCATGAATAAAATTCCTTTAATAACTTCTAAATTTAACTTATCAATTTCAATTGATGTTGGAATTATAAAACAATGTTTATAAACTCCATTATATTATAAAAACTTCCATTTATAAAATCAAATTCCATTATATTATTTTATAAGAACTTCAACTTATAAAATCCCTTAATTAACAACTTCTATTTATATCTTATTTAAATGCCAAAATCCAATTTATAAGTTAATTACTTATAAATCATTTATTTTACAAATTCATTTATTTTATTCACTTATAAAGTCCATTTATAACTTCATTTTAACATTTATAAAATTCTTTAAAATCTCATTATTTCGATTTATAAAAATTCAATTTTATAAATCTTCTATATACCATTTATAATAATTCAAAAATCTCAATTTAAACTACTTTATAAAATCATTAACTCCATATTTTAAAAATCACATTTCAACTATATTTCTCAAAAATCATAAATTTTATAACAATAAAAATTATAACTATTTGTTTAATATAAACTCATTTACTCACAATTCAAAATTCAATAAAATGTATATTGCCAAAATCATCTAAAAATCCTTTTAAATTTGGAAATCATCACTTCAACATTTTAAAATTCCAAAAATAGGCCCAATGCTGCAATAGCACTAAATACAACAATCACGACATCCAAAACATCATATATCATATGATAACAGCATATATCACAATATCTGTAAATAAATCAATACGGGTGAGGAATCCAGTTGGATCCCTTCAACCTATCACCTGCAACAAATATACATATTAGAATATGTGTACACTGTCTGCTTCAAGGCAGACGCACGTACAAAGGGTCATCCGCTTATACACGGGAACATATAGGGGCATCTGCTCTACTTGGCAGGTAATATATCCAAATATCAACCAATATATCATGTATCATCCAAATAATCGTCAATCATCATATAATAAATTCATTCTCACTTATATAAAAATATCAGTGTCAGAAAGAGTGAGTTGTACTCACATTGCGTCCACTAGCAGTTGTAGTGTTTTATTACGAATAAAATTAAACGAGCATTTAATTTTACCCAAAATTCACACTAGCTCCAATCAACTCCAAACCAACTCCATTGCGTAGTGCTCGTCAATACGGTTCCAACGCAATTCGTTTCGTACGAAACGGACCTCGTATGACAAAGTTATAACGTTTTAAACATTATACGAATTAATATATAATTTATTTCACAATTTTTATTTATTTTATAACCTTAATAATCTCGGCCGTACGTTGCTTTTCCTCCTTCTTCTTCCAGGTTTTCACGTTCGAACGCAAACACCCATATACGCGACCGTGAAGTTGGTCGACGCTCGTCCCATCGTCCACCAGAGCACGATCGGCCAACGCCAAACGATTGCTCAACCTCCACTTGATCATCGCCCAGACCCCCCTGAAGCTCGGCGCTGCCATTACATCGGAATTTGTGCATGAAATGCATGCGTTTGAATGCGAATTGCCGACGATTGGGATTGTTTTAAACGATCATAGCCGTTGAACTGCTAGATCTCATCGGGCTCTTTCATTTTGTAGTTGAGAGATTTTCGTAAAAGTGGATACATTGAAAGATTTTGAGAGAGAAAGAAGACGAGATTTCGGCCATTGATGATAGGGCCGGCGGCTGTTAACCTAATTAGGGTTTTGTGCAAAAAGTATAAATCTAGGTCCTTTTATAGAAAAAATTCATGCACTATTCATCCGAAAATTTTCGAACTCGAAACGAAGCGTGCCGCCTGGCTTTTATAAGGATTTACCCCTATTCCGAACGAAATGGAATATATATCGAGAGCCAATTCGATCTTATTTGGAAGATAGGTTTTCGAATCGACTATTTAAATTTAAAATTCACTTAAACGAATTCCTACGCATTTTAGCTTGCCCTAGAAAAACCGAAAATCCGATCGACACGAAATTAAAAATCTTACAATAATTTAACATTGCGAATCCAATAAAACTGGTTTCAATGAAATCCGAGACTGTTTGAAAAATTGCTATTTTTACACGTCAATTAAATAATAAAATATTCAATTTCCATGAATTAACTTTTTATTCAACTTTAAAGGTTCTCTAACATCATACTACTTCAAATGTAATTAAATTCAACATTATAAATCATTTTTATTCACATTAAATTCAAATTCCAATTGTTTACATAATTTCAAATATTAAATCAAATTATCCTATTAAATCTAGATATTCAAAATATAAGTTATTTTGCTTATTAAATTTACTTGTGAATATTTAAAATAATTAAATATATGAATTTCAAATGACAGAAATTCTGGGTCGTTACAGGCAACACCAAGGAGCACCAAAAGCCATGCATCTCATAAGCTGTGCATCAAAAATTAACTTTTCGCATTGCCCGGAGATAGGAAACGCGAAGAGCACTAAAAAACTAACTCCTCATGTTGCCCAGAGATAGGCAACGCCGAGGAGCATCAAAAGCTAATTCCTTGCATTGCTCGGAGATAGGCAAAGCCGAGGAGCATCAAAAATTTCACTCCTTACATTGTCAGGAGATAGGTAACACGGAGGAGCACTAAACGCCATGCATTCCTCAAGCCATACTAAAATATACACTCCTCGCGTTGCTTGAAGATAGGCAACGTCGAGGAGCACCCAAAGACATGCATTTCATAAGCCGCGCACTAACTCCTAAAATGTATGCCTTTCACATTGCCCAAAGATAGACAACACCGAGGAGCATGGAAAGCCCCACATTTTGTAAGTCATGCACTAGCTCTTAAAGAGCTTAACCTCACTTTTCCCGAATATAGGCAATACTGAAGAAAACTAAAAGCTGCACATCCAATAAGTCGTGCACCAATTTTCATAATACAAACCCCTCACACTTCCCGAAGATAGGCAACACAGAGGAAATTCATAAGCCACGCACTCTCAAAAGCCGAGCAATTCGATTAACAAAGATCAACTCCCGCTACTCGAAAGAACCAACATTGTTGCGGTAGTACCGCAAAGCTCACAATAAAGAAGTATGCAAAGAATTCTGATTTTTGACCAAAGTTAATGTACAAAATATCAAAATTCAAGGAATCCAAGTCATGAGTTTCCAGTGATAGGAGCTGTGATGTACCTTTGACTGGGGGCATCCAAGGAGCTGCCCAGAATGTTATGTCTCACATCAATTGTTCAAAAGAATTTACCATGTGGATTGAGGGGCACAGAACACATTAATTCAGGGTAAAAGATCGCTCCAACTTGCAATAAAAGGAGGAACATACCATCGTCCAGAGATAGACAACGGAAGGCTGTTCCAGAATCAAATCATCAATGCACCAGTTTTCAAAGAACAGAAACAAATGCTCGATTGAGGTCTCAAAATCTAACTTTATAAAACAAACTATTATCCGAAGACAGACCATGACCAGGAGAGAACGCTCGAAATCGAGCAACTAAACCTTTGATCCCCGAAGACCGGAACCAACAAATAAGGTTGATATCCACAATAATGCTATCAACCTAGCACAATGCATATGGCCTGAAACAAGCAAGGTTAAGTGCGATGGATTCAAGACAAACACTACCGAACACTACTGATCCATGCTTAGTATAGGAATGAACGCGGTCATACCGAGGGCAAAGTGATAACTTGCTCCTCATTTTAGATTTTCTATAAGAACCTGAAATTTGGCACCTAGAAATGAAGGGTTCTATAGGTAGTCATCACAACATAAAACAAACCGGTTGGATGAAACTACATTTTTCATGAATAAGAATAACCATGGAATTGGTTAGGCAACAACCTTGCATCTTCAAGGGTAACACTTGATGGCATAAACAATGCTAGGCAACGAAAACGCTTGGGACTCTTATCGTTAGAGAACATGGTGCATCTTGAAGTTAAATAACGTTGAGAAAACCACCACATTAGCTTAAAGAGAATCTACTAAACTCTACAGGATCGGATGAATGATTCAAATATCACCAAACAGGCTCTAAGTCCCTGGAACGAGGACCAGAGCATAAACGATTTACAGAAATCTTCCAGTCCCTGAAGCACGGACAAGAGTACTCTATGTCCCCTAAGCATGGACTAGAGTATAAACGATTTACAAAAATCTCTAAGTCCCTGGAGCATTGACTGGAGTACTATAAGTCCCTAGAGCGCGGACTATAGTGCTTTAAGTCCCTGGAGCACGGACTAGAGTATAAACGATATATAAAAATCTCTAAGTCCCCAGAGTGCGAACTAGAGTACTCTAAGTCCCCGAAGCATAGACTAGAGTATAAACGATTGATAAAATTCTCTAAGCCCCAAGAGCGCGGACTAGAGTACTCTAAATCCTTGGAGCGCACAGTAGAGTATAAACGATTCCCAAAAATCTCTAAGTCCTCGGAGCAAGGACTAGAGTACTCTAAGTCTCCGGAGGGTGGACTCGAGTATAAACGACTCACAAAAATCTCTAAATCCCCGAAGCATGGACTAGCGTACTCTGAGTCCCCGGAGCATGGACTAGAGTATAAATGATTCATAGAAATCTCCCAGTCCTCGACTACGAACTGAAGTACAAACAATTTGGTGAAAGTGCAACCGCCTATGAAAGAACTCTAAGTCCCCAGAGCATGGACTGAAGTATGAACACAAATCAAGCATGAGTCGACCGCTCATAGAGTGACTCTAAGTTCCCAGAATGAGGAATAGAATGCAAACACCATGAACCGATGAGTGGGTTTCAACCACCCTCTATTCTAGTAATTCCAACCTAAAATCGGCAAGCGAAGTGTATAACATTAAAGACCATCACCAACATGACTTTGACACTGCCCATAAGACAGGAAGTAGTAAGAAAATACTTCGACAATGCAACCATCGAACTGCTAGTTTTCGAAGGCCAAAACTAGTATCCAACCAGATAAAGAGCACGGTCGAATCAACAGGGGAAAATCAAACCCAAACTCCTGAGCGTCGGTGTTTCCTCGCCAATGCCAAAGCCTTGTTTTAACTTTTAAGTACTGGGATTGCCCTAGCAATGTAGTGAAAATTTTCTATTTCCTGAGTACCAGTGTTTCAATGGCAATGCTAGGAAACTTTCTATTTCATAAGTACCAATGTTGCCCCAGCAAATCAGGGAAAAATTCTACTCACTAAGTACCATTATTACCCCAGTAATTCCAGGAAAAATTTAATCTACAGAGTTGATGAGAAACACTCATCACAGTGAACCATTGATGCACTAGCTTGCGGAGATAGAAGTTGGTCCTTAAATGAGTTTCTACCTTCTCTTCATGAAACTATTGTTGCCCAATGATAGGCAGTGACCAAAAGGCATATACTTTCAAAGGTCAGCCAGATGGGTCGACCTTTCATCATAGGAATAAGCCACTACATAAGAATAAAGCAGCATCACAAGGAAATCCTAGGATTGAATTACCCATGTAGTAGTTTCTAGGGATGAAAGCTGGTGCACAACTGAATTTCCTAAATTCAACTTAGAAAGAATTTAGACACAGGCGAAGGATAGGTGGCCTCGAGGAAATGTTTCTTGGAACCAAAAAGCTAGGCTATCAATTCTCAAAGATAGGACTTGACATATGAACAAAACTTCCATGACAATGTTAGCAACCAAGATGAACATGCATGGCTAAGAATAAGCGGGAGCAATCATGTAAGGTCAAAAATAAAATCCCCGAACGTCCTCAATTCCAGAATGGGAATTAGAGCCAAATTGGGGAAAATTGAGCAATTCGTCCCATAGATTTCCATCTCCCATGGTTGGCCAGATACAAGCATTCGAAATAGATAGTCCCTCAAGAAGGGATAGAAGCATAGATACTTGATTGAAAGAAATGTTTCAAAAGTCCAAAAGCGAGTAACCGGGAGGTTGGTTAGAAAACGATTCTGTATTATAAAACAGAGCATTCTGGCAACAAAATCACCAATAAAGGAAACGAAGGATTTAACGTTTAGAAATCCATCGTCGCTCATAGTCTGGCGATGACGAGAAGGATCGATGACCTACTTATCGTCTAACTAGATCATTTGATTCCAACTTGCAGGATAATGTTATTACCCAAAATTTGGTCATGTTATTTGAAGATTCACAACATCAAGAAAAATCCACAGAGTTGAGCCATCCGTATATGAGTTTCCAAAGATAGAAACGAATACATGATTAGGATCTCAACATAGGACTCAAAAGAATTTAGTTTAGCAAAAGATGCCAGAAACACATCTTTCTAATACTTGCCGACATCATTACAAAACTTAGATCTTGGGATTAAGCAACGAAGTCCCTAATCCCGAAGAAAGGAGTTCGTGTCAATCAAACTAGGGCAATCGAACTTATTACTTAGAAAACCTTGTCTCCTAAAACATGTTGGCTCGGTAGTCAAAGTAATCAGCCCTACGGACTAAGGCATTTACACCACACTTTTTGAAACTAACTCAATTGAGCATTAGTTGGGATTACCTACAGAACTGGCTAGACCAAGCTACTTCATAGTTCTTAACAAAGCCATGAATAGAATATGTCAAAATGACCATAGAAATATTGATTTCACGTATAGAATTAAAGTAAATGAGTATGTTGCACATGAGCTCAAGAAGTGCAACAGCGAGAAAAAGAAATGTTCAGAATCGAGCAATTAAGCAACCTTGAGACAGAGGCTAGTGTGCGTTGAATTCTAAAAAACTCAAGAGCAGGACAATCGCAATCGAACAACTCATGTGCTAGTTTCCAAAGGCTAAAACTTTGCCGGAATGAACTTTAACCACAATTCTACAAGGGCAATTGTGCCTAGTAATTTAACTACAATCGGTCCTCCCAACATGATAGGAATAATAAGCGAAGCCTAAGTTGTGAAGATCTATCTTCTGGAGGAGTGGAAGAACCTCCACCAGACTAAAGATTGGATGACCGAAAGGTCATTTTCAACGAAAAAACTTGGCCTTAAACCCTATCAGATATGGTTTACTTCAAATAATACCCTCATAAAACCGACGCGCGGAATCCAAGGGAAGTCAACGAATGTTGACCAATTGAGTCCTGAGCGTCGACCGGGGCAGATGCAGTGTTATCTACATAAGAAGAGTCCAGTATCCAGAATACTGTGAACAAACAATCCAGTGTAGCTTGCTTTCTTGCATTTGAAAAATAATCCATATCATCCTTTAAAATTATATCTTCCACACTTACCCATTATTGATCAACAATTGATAACGAAGCCACTGTCTGAAGCGACGTGGGAAGCTTTTCTTTTCAGGATCACTAGAATACAGAAATTGGAAGAGCGATACGATTGAATCGTACACTATATCTGATTTTGGAATATATTGTCGCATTGGAACTCAAAAACATCGATGGAAACTTAACCAAATTCTCAAGAACAAAAGGCTAAAGACAAAGAGCAAGACTTCACTCTAGAACGACGTATAATCGTTCGAGACAAACTTAGCTTTACTGTTGGTCGAATTAAAACTATATAGGGAAACTCCAAACCTACATCATGCACCCACTCACTGACCTAAACCCTTGAGTAAACTACGAAGCAAAGATTGCATCGTCAATACCAAGAACTGAAATACGGATCGTGAAAAAAACGAATAGCTATCAAAAGTCAGTCAGTTGAAAACAACATCTTGAGGTGGACTCCGATGATTTACACTGAAAATTCAACATATGGCTGAAAAAGCCAAAGGCAAATTTGCATGGTAGCCTTAACACTTACCCATTAATTCAATGTACACCAAGAAGCTATGGAGATAAATTTGATTCGTCACGACAACTAGTAGCAGTCAAGACCAAAACTAAGTGATCAACGACGTAACTTACTACTTGTCCGTGAGACTCTAATGCAATTATTTAGAACCTAGTAAACATATACTATAATTGATAACTTTCAGAGCATGCCTAGTTTCCAACGAAGACATACTCTGGAGGGCAAATGTTATCTGGTTTTCAACCCAGCAGGACCATCTAGAAAGTAGAACAATCTCGTAACATCAGGATGGCTTAGAACCTAATCAAAATGGCTAAGGAAAGTAGTGAACGATTGCCAAGTTATATTATGAGACAATAACTGAGATCGATTAAACCAAGGGACCAGCCTTCTTACGGCTCAGTCAGCAGTTGAGTGAAAACAGCTAGTGAACTACTATCAAAACGAAACGGCTACGATAAAAGACTATAGAAACATCTCCACTTCCAAACTCTAGAAAAATCCTAAGTGCTTGGATCATGGGCGACCCATGCCTCTCCTTAAACCTTCAAACGAGTTAGTTAAGGAATACTACAAAAAGAGGCCAAGACATTGGTCGCAAACAAGCCAAGACCATGGGTCAATAGTGACCCATAGACCATGAGGCGCCAGCGACCCATGTTCTTGTCTCATTTTGTGAACCAAACCATCCTTAGGTAATTTCCTACCTTCCTGCGAGCTTATGAAAAAGTGACCTGGCCCAGAATCTCTCTCATCTATATAAATACAATCCTACCTACAACATAAACTGGATCCTCTCCAGACAAGTGGCCGAAGCTCTGCAGGAATTATTCTTCACTCTCTACCTTCCTCACAAAATCTCCAAAGGAAGACACTGTGATTCTCTAGTGGATTTCAACTCTGTAGATTCAATCTAGCTAGAAAACAATCAAAGCCTTGTAATCAAACATCTCTTGTAACAACAATCAATCTATAATAAACTATAAAGTTGGTGTAGGCTTCATTAACAGCCGAATATAAAATTTCTCTTTTACTTTCTTTTACCGTTCTCTTTTTGTATCTATGATCTACAATATTGCTCTGTCAAAACAGAGCTGGTGCTTTCAAACTCAAAACAGGGTGTTGGTCCATTTTTTGGGTCAACATAAGCCTCCTACTTTATCTTCAGCTCCTTTATTCATCTTCGAAAGTAACCTATCTAAACCATAAACTGGGCCTACTCGGTTAAGTATCCATAAATGAGAAATAATAAAACCACAGGTCAAACATAAAGCCTGGTATGAGTAAGACTTTATTCAAAACAAACTAATCATATAGTGAGACCACATTACTGAAGCACAGAATGAGTTTTCCCCTCACTAATTCAATCAGCATTAATTACATCATACCATGTAATAAACATCACATCATGATCAAACTCAAGTCAACAATTCCAACATAAGTGTGAAATTTTCCTTTTACATATCCCGACTAGTCTCTATAATCAGTTTATTTTAAATTTCCACCCAAGCCTTATTCTTACCATTTTATTGCTAGTGTTAGACACTTTAGGTTGACACATAGGCATTTATCTTTAATTTCTCATTTTTATCATGAACAAATAATTTGGTTACCACTAAATCCTTAAACCTTCGTTGACATATAATGCCACTCTTATATAAATGGCTGCCACTAAGGCCTTATACCAATATTATTGAATAATGTCATGTTTAGACATATGGTTGCCACTTAGGCCTCACACCAATGTTTCCAAATATGATGTCGTGTTTAGACATCTGATTCACGTTAGGCCTTACACCAACATTACCAAATATAATAATGTATAGGCGTCTGGCTTCCACTTAGGCCTTAGGCCAAAATTTTATCATCTCAAGCATAATACATAACATCTCATATTATTCTTAAGCATACTCTTAATTTTCCCTTCTTAAATATGTTACTTCTTTTTAACTTATTATTATTTAATTAATTTTTTTTTCTCATCCATAGCTATTACTGGCCTAAATTTCCTTTCAGCTATTCGAGATAAAAAACCTTTGAACAATCACATTAGATTAAGTCATCGTGTGCGAACATACTGGGTGCTAAACTATCGTGCATCATTTTACAAAGCCATCGCACATTGAGTTTACAAGTTTACAAGCTATCATATCTTGAGTTTACGAGCTATCACATGTTGATAAATTATAGCTCTCACATGTTGAATTTACAAGTCATCACATGCCAAGTTCTAAAGCTATCATATGTTAATAAATTATGGCTATCTCATGTTGATAAATTATAGCTATTACAAGTTGATAAATTATAGCCATCGCATGTTGAATTCACAAGCTATCACATGCCAAGTTCTAAAGCTATCACATATCGATAAATTATAGCTATCGCATGTTAACACTTATAAGCTATTGTTGGTTTCCATTAAAAGCTATTGAAGGTTGAGCATTCGGAATCTATTGCATAATTAAGTGGTAATTTTGTAATTAACTTAAGAACTATTTATTACCATTAAAAGTAATTACTTTCCACCAAACTCTATTATATGTCGAATTCTTGTAGGTTAGCAAATATCTTTACAATTTATTTTTCGAGAAAATGAGGAATGAAATTTTTCTTGCTCAATTACTAATTATTTCCAAAATTAATTAGTTACCATTGTAATTAACCCTTCTGTTAACTATAATTCATATCAATCCAGAAATGCATGGGAAAAATCCCCATAAATTCATAAAAATCGAACTATTTAACTTTACCTTAAATAAAAATTTCGGGTTGAAGTAATTTATATTTAAAATAATTAAAACTCAAAATTAAGCATTTTTAGAACTTAGAAAATTCATATAAAATCCCATTAGTTTTAGAAAGTTATGATTTAAAAGCTAATCTCAAAATTAATATTTTGAATATTATACAAAAATTTCAAGTGAATTAGAGGTGGTTTAATCCTCGTCTTACCCTAAAACATAGCAAAAATATTGCCATTTAACTCCCAAACATGAATGAAATCATTCTTAAAACTTGTTCTTTACCCTTCAAAGTGTCGTTAGCGTAACAAAATCCAAATCCAAGCAGGTTTGGAGGTGTTAGTGAAAGTGTTGCTCACCTAGGTTTGGTTAAAACTTGATTGAAAATACTTATTTTCTTCTTAGAGATGAAAGTTTCTCTTTCCTGCCTAATATTTATTTCTTGGTTTTGTTTTTGTATGACTGACAATGAATGAGGGAATAAAATAGTTGAAGGGTTGCTAGTTTGGGCTTAGCCGTAAAATTCTTTTCCAGCTCAGCCTTATTTATCCCATAAACTCTTAATCATAACTTTCACTTCTTATCTCATTAAAAAACTTAGTTACTTATTATCCTATAAAGTATTTTGATGAATTAATTTATTCCCGGTATTATGGAACTTCAAAATATATGGTGTTGCAGTCTCACATTTTTATAAGAATTTCTTCGTCGAAATTTAAACAAGGCAGGATAATGACCACCATCATTAATTCAATGTACATGCAAGTATAATAGTTACACTATTTCTCTACTAATGTAAATCATCAATCAACAACCGGGGTATATTAATTCCACTACTAACACACGATAATATCATAACATAAAATCATGCTAGGATCATTATTAGTTTATACAGCAAAACATAATTGTCTAATCATATGTATGAAATAAATCAGAATAGATATTCCTAATCCCATGCCTCCTAGGAACTATAATCTACATCATCATTCCCCTAGACGCGAACAAGTTTGATAACTTTGTTCCTTAACACTTTTATGTCACAACCTACTATCCTTTTCAATCATCTAACATAACTCAAACCTTGTTCTAGAGATAAATCATCAACTACCCTAGGTTCCAGTACCGAATTTGGCTTGTGCACATATTTTCTTAAATTTGATATGTGAAAAAATTATGTACATTCATTAAAATGCTTGGCAACTCGATTCAATAAGCGAGCTACCAACAACACTTTCAAACACTAGAGATGGACCTACATATCAAGAGACAAATTTATCGCCTCCTCGAAGTGCATAACACCTTGCATCAGTGAAACTTTCACAAATACATGATCGTGTACTTCAAACTCTTACTCTTTTCTCCTCTTGTTTGCACAACTCTTCTACCTTGACTACACAACCTTTATTCAAGCGCAGATCAATTCTACCTTCACAGTAGCACTCTTACCATATCGAGTCCTAAGATGAGCCTATATTTCTTGTCTAATTAACAAGTAGGTAACTTACACAGTCTACCACAAAATGCCTCAAATGGTGCCATCCCTATACTCGACCAGTAATTATTATTATAGAAAAATAGAACAATTCAAATTGTTGGGCGAGTTCTCACCACCGGACCAAGGTTTCTCCCCTACATGCCGAACCATCCCCTGCCGAACCAACCCCTTTCCATACCTGCCGAACCAATCCATTTCCAACCACTCCCTAGCTCCCACCGGTCCAACATCTTACCGGACCGGTTACACCGAACCACACAATGCCGGTTCAAGCCTCCATCTCCAAGTAACACCGAACCACACAATACCGGACCAACCTACCTCGCTTACCACCGAATCACCTATCACCAGATCAAACCCCACCTCCATGCATAACCGAACATAGAGCTACCGGACCAACCCTCACTCCACCTACTATCGGTCCAAACAACATACCACCTCCTACCGAACCAACACGAGGAGGGCGTACCGGACTAGCACTACCAGGCCAGATTGCCTCAGCCTAGGCCCACCAGCAGCTTTATACATCCAAGACCCCCTGCCCCAGCCTCACTCTATAAATAGAGGGGCAGGGGTACAACAATGGCAGACAAGTTTGACAGCTCAAGCACGGAAGGAACTTTCAAACAACTTTCATATACTTGTATACAAAGCTTTGTACTTGTAATCCGAAAGAAAAAGGAGAATAACATATAAAGTGGACGTAGGCACGTTCTGGCCGAACCACTATAAATCTGTGTGTCTTTTACAGTTTAGTCCATCTATTTAGTATATTTGCATAAATCACCCAAACCATCCAGATCAACATATAATCAACTAAATCATACGACTTAGAGGTGTTTGCCCATTTTTTGTGCAAACATTTTTGGTGCTTTCACTGAGAACGAGGAGATCGAAGCTTCAGCTTCTCCCACTCAACCCTTTTCCTATCAACACCGTTCATTGCTTGGAAAATATGGCTCCCGGATGGAAGAAAGATGCTAACAAAGGAAAGGACATCGCAACTGGCAGTATCCCAGATCCAGTGATCAGAGACCAAGACAATCGTCCTGTCACGATCCAAATTCCAGCGTTCAAAAATCGACATCCGTACTCCACTGTACTTGAATGCCGCAGATTCAAACGTCGAAATTCGAGTCATGCCGGAGCTTATAACACATTAAGTAAATAACACAGCGGAAGAAATGAATAATACAAATATCAATATACAACATTTGATACAATAACTGATACAATATGATACAACAGATGATACAATGAATATACATCAGAGATATGATACAAGATAATAGCAGCGGAAAGAAAAGATAACACATCAGCGGAACAACAACTCTAATTATGGTCTTCAAGAAAGAACTCCAGCATCGGTAATCTCCATCTCCAAATCACCAACCCAGCGATAGCTCGAACTCGCAATAACGATGCACAAAGCTAAGTATGTGCAGTACCGATCCAAAAACCGAACTAGCTCCAGATAATCTACTAAACCCGACTATCTGAAAAACCCAACTCTAGACTGCCCGTGTGGGAAAATAGTGGGCACCCAGAGTTTAGGAAAAGAACAATAAACTCCAGGTCAGTCATGGGACTGGTGTGAGCAAACAAAAGAATTGGTCTTTAAAAACAAGCAACAAGGAATTTAAAATAAATCCGTAATGCTTTTTGAAAAATGAAACTACCATAAGGCCTCCCGGCACACACACAATGCAAACGCACACATGGGGGAGATTTCTCCTTATGATAGTCAAATATGCTTACTACGAGAAAAATTCTTTGATATTATTACTAGTGCATAGTGGAAAATCTTTCGAAAGTATAATATAAATCCTAGCCGGCATAGGTACCATGATGCTATGCCTATTATAGCTGCCATGTTAAATGGCAGGTTATACAACTAAAACCGTACAAGGCACGTATTGGATGAATGGATTTCCAACAAATGGTCAGGCTAAGGAACTTCCTACTGCCACATGGGATCGCCTCTGGCGGGACGTCCCGAGAAACTAACGTTACGGTTAGATCTCTGCCAACACAAGGCCGGGTTACCTCTGTAACTAGGTAACTACTACACGAGCGTGCCATCCCCCGGTCCTTTGGGACCTTTATCCGAGGTACCTCTAATCCAACAACCACAAAGCAATCACAAAGTAGTAGATCTGCAGTATCCACATGAGTAAGTATCTGGGCTCCATACCATGATACCACCCTTTACCAGAAGGGAATGACAAACCCTAAAGGGCGCGACCCTCATAACCTTGCCGCATCTTTCCTGTTTCGACCATTTCCGGTGTGAGGTCCTGATGCAGTCTCGTCCACAAAGCTACGCTTAATACAAAAGCCATGCTTTGATCACAAATGATCAACAAATGATCATCAACACACAGCAGCACTTAGCATGCCACACTACCAAATTTGGGAGTATATCACTGATAAATATCAACTACATAACCTCTGAGCTCGTACGTCTCAGAGAAGGGTGTTAAGCTAAGAGAATAAATTCTCCGCCACCAAGCAGAAATGTATTTGATAGAGATCAGTTTAATATCTCAAAGCGTAGTGTCAGACATACAACCATACAAGTCTGTTCCGGGTTCGAACAGAACCGAAGGCACTTCCGAAGAAGCCCTTGCCAATCCGGGTATCCACAATCCCGATCGGACTTCCCATCACATAGGGAGAACTCTATACCGGAGCAACTCAGTGCAGAGTCAATCGACAGGTTATCCTACCGCTCTCGAAGACACCCGGTCTTCAACACCGGTCTTCAATTGCAATCCATAACGTCGTATCACTATTCAGAATGGGTTATATGACACAAGGTCCTCTCCCGGCTAAACCGAATAGTGAGCTCAATATTTAAAAACATATGGATATGGGATTTCAGTTAAGTCACAACTTGAAAATCCAAAGTTTCTCTTTTAAATGGTCAAACAAATTACCATTTTAAATCTTTAAATAAAAAGATTTATTTCACAAAGTTTCACCCAGTTTCACGAAGATCTATCCATAGATTTCAAAACAATTTCCATTTCAATTGGATTTATTCCTTAAGTCTTTGAACTAAAGATTTAATTTATAGCTTTCAAAACACGTTTCCAAAGATTTATCTATAACTTGGGAAACTATTTCCATTTTAGACTTGAAATCCTTTTAACACGAATTGGAGATTCATTTCTTATGCGAAAGCTCTTATTACTTGAAAACATATAGTTCCCGTTTCAGAAAAATTCAATTATATTTATACAAGTTAAAATCTTTGGGTTTAGAATTTCAATTCCCAATCAATGCTTTTAAAATGGTTTTAAAAAACCCATAGAAACCCATTTACAAGTTGAACAATCTTCTTAACCCATAGTTTCCAAACCATAGAATTCAATCCCAAATATTGAATTCGAATTTAAATCAAATTATTTAAATTCCAAAACTTAATTAAGTTATTTAAAATAACTTTTATTTTTTTAAAATTCATTTACAAAAGCTTTCAATTCTATTTCCAAAACTAATTTGGATTCAAAAATATAATCTTTAAAACTATTTCAAAAATCTGTGACTTAACCCATTACCACGTGCAATCCATATTTGTGTGTGTATACGTGTGGTCCAGGGGTTTAACACAATAGTGCACAACATCATTATCACAGATTCAACCATATCGATAAGCGGTATAACCCATAACGCTTATCTTCATGAACAGATTCATAGATAAAGTAAATTTATCAATCACAAAGATTCACTAACATGTTTCGATGTGGGTTTCGGATAACCAACTGGAATCCGGCTCCCTGTCGCATCGAAATTCAAATGTCGTTCTATGGGTCAAGGGGTTACATATACATATAACAATATATACGTCACAAATAAAATAGCCAAGCACAAAGCATTACATAGCATCACAAAACATATCAATCCATCATGAAGCATTCAATTGGCAATCAAACATCTACAATTAAGATGAATAAATCTATGTGGTTTTAAATCTATTCCTCACATAATCACTTTCATTAGTAATGAACTACCCTTAATTGCTTCTTTAATTACTTCTAAATTAATTACATTAATAATTAATTATATTTATTAGTCATCCCTGATTAATCTCCTTAGTAATTAATTACTCTTAATTAATTTCATCACTTAATCATTTCAAAAGACTTAATCAACCCATGCTTAAATTAATTACACTAAGTTCACAAAGAAATTTCCTTCCATATTAATTACACAAGTAATTATTCCCAAAACTCTTCTCTACTTTAATTAATTACCCCAGTATTTACTTATCTTAATTACTTCTTGAAGTAATTATTCATCATTGATTACTTATCAACCCATTTAATGATTATTCTAAATTAATTAAAGTCAATTAATTAATTTAAACTAATCCAATTAATAAATTAATTACAAAGAGTAATTAATACCTTTGATTATTTCCATGAAGTAATCATACTTAATTAAGTGCCATAAATTGATTATTTAAATTAATTAATCCAATTAATTATCAAAATTAATTATATTAATTAATAAATAAATAATCACAAGTTAATGACCATCATTAACTTATAACAAATTCTTAATTACCTTTATTAAGTAATTGACTTAAACTTAATTACTAATTTAATTAACCTTAATTAATTCCAATCTTTATTTAATTAAACAAATTAATTAATTAAATTAATTAAATTACCTTACTAATTTAATGAAACAAAGATCATTAAATCTTAAATTTACTTTTAAAAATAAAACATTTCTTATTCATGATTACTTTATCATTAATAAAGTAACTTTAAACAATTCTAACTTAAAATTGTTTTCAAAGTACATTTTAAATTTAAAACTTAAAAAGAAATCAAACTTAACTTAAACAAAGTTTAAAAACATTTTAAAATCTTTTAAAACTTTATACTAAAGACTTTCTTTTTTTTTTAATAAAAGAAGTTATAAGAAATTTAAACTCCAAATTCATTTAAAAATACAAATCATATTTACATATGTTTGAACAACCAATTTGTTTAAACATTTAAATTTCTTTTTTTTTTTTAAAAAAAAAAACTTCCTTAATTTTCAAACCTTGTTTCAAAACTGAAGTTTGATTCCAGATTTAAACTTATGTTTAAATCCTTACTTAAATTTAAAGCTTATCTTAAATTTAAAATATTTAAACTCTTGAAGTTGTCCTAAACATTTAGTTTCAAAGTTTAAATTTAAATTTCAAACCTGGATTCAAAACTCATTTGAGATTCAAATTTTTAAATTTGACTTAAATCCTGTTTTCAAAACCCTGCATTTAGATTTTTAAACAAATCTTAAAATTAAAACTACAGGTTTCCATAACCTGTAATTTCAGAAAAACAAACCCGAGTTCCCCCTTTATTTGCTTCGAGTCAGAAGCTTACATGCTTCGAGTTTCCCTTCCAAAAATCCCGAGACCAACCCGAGCAACTAAACACTGCACCCAAAACAATCAACTCCCAAGCCTGGAAACAGATCCAACCCCCACCCTTCAACCTGTTAACACCATTATCCACCATCTCCGACCACCATCATCGACCAAACTCCGGTGATAGCTTCATCACTACACCATCCACCATCACCCCCAATAGCTTTGAACTCGATGCATCCTTGAAGCCGCAGCACCCAAAACATTTTTTACCCAGTAAACTAGGGTTCATCACAGGGATTTCCAAATCCCCATCTCAAACTTGAATTGTAGATCAATTCAATAATTTTCTTGTGATCTATGCTAGATGACTATCTCCAGAAAACAAATTCACTCAATTTAAAAGCAAGGATCAACTGATTTTGATAAAAGTGTAAAATACAGTTCACATGAAACTGCATTTTACTCTTTACACTGCAAACTTAATTTCTAATCCAAAATTCTTGAATTTACTAAATGATTCTGATAGTAAACTTGAAACACCAATTCATGATATCTACCTTTCAAATTTATACAGAATTTAGTCAGTGTTCTATGTATTCAAACAACACAGAACTAAACAACTCATAAAAGACATTTAAATTTTATGTTATCATGAAATAAATAAATTCCACTCAAATGCTAATCTATGATAACATCCAGATCAAGAAAGAAAAACTATTTACCAAATTTGAACTTAAACTATAGCTATCATATCCTTAGAATCAAACATGCATGCCATTTCATATATACACAGGCAGTAAAAACATATATAAAAATTTAACTCAACAAATAAACAGATATACATTCCTACTTAATTTATTTTAAATTGAGTGTTACTCACAAACAAAAATAAACAAATTCAGGAAGGAGATTTGCTCACCTGGAATTAAATGTTTGAAGGCAGAGAAGAATTTCTTTGAGCCTGTATAATTTTTTCTTTTAATTTCTCTTGAAGCTTAAATCTGCAAAAGTTTGTAAATACAAAACTTTCTTCAAATTTCTATTGTATCTGTTACTTTCCCCATTAATAACAAACAAAAGAATTCATTTACTTACAGTTTTTTTTTGAATTTTCGTTTAAAGCTTCAAACTCTTTTTATTTTCAAAGCTGCAGACTTCAGATCTACATTTGCCTTGAATTTCTTTCTGTAACTGATGGATAAGATTGTTTAAATCTTTATTTTTATTATTGATTCATAACTCAAAATTCAATTCTTAAAAAGGAAGTGACTTGCCTTAAATTATTTCAGAAACCAACTGCACTTAACAAACTGAAGCTATCCCAGGTAAAAGCTTTTGACATCTGAAACTTGTTGAAGTTTTGAACTTGTATACTTTCAGATTTGTGAACTCTGATCTGCCCTTTTTTTTTGTTTTTAAAACTGAAGCTCTGCATTGCTCAACAATGTTGACTTCAATTTGCATACTTGATTCAGATCTTTGATTTGGTTAATATTGATGAATTGAACTTTTCTTTGCGGTGAATTCATACTGAGATGATGATCAAAGAGGAACCCGAGCCTGGAACTTCTACTAGTTGAAACTGATGCTGTTGAAAAATCTTTACTTTCAGATTTGATTTATATCCTGTTGTTTGAGATATTGCTTCAGGTTGTAGCTTTGATTTTTGATTCTTGTTTGCACTTTACTTTTATTTCCTAGTTTTGTATATTTTGATTTCTTGAATGTTGAGATTTGAGATTCTCAAATATGTTGTTTACTGTTGCTTAAGATTTTTTTCTGAGATGTTAAATAATGGCATATGGGAAACTCAAAAGTTTCTTTGTAATTTTAAATCTCATTATTTTATTTTATTAGATATGGTGAATGCCATGTGTAAAAATTATCATGATTGTGAAATTCCAATGCAAGGTTCACTTCTCTACTCTATCTCCTTCATGTTTGTTTACATTTGTATATGTGTATATATAATGTTAAAAGAATTGTTTTTAGTCAACATCTACCTTACATAAATTTCACCTTAATGATTTTAAAGGCCAAATGTTTATTTTAAAAACATTTATCTCAAATGTAGGTTCAAATCCCCAATTTATTTGAATTAAATTTATTTATTTCTATTTATATACATATATTCATACATTTTCCTTTTATTTATTTATTTATTTATTTATTTATACAACTTTTAAAAGAAAAGAATGGATTTAAATACTTTGATTTCATATTAACAAAGGATTACTTTTATTTATATAAGAAAATTTGACTTAAAAATAATATTTTAGAAAGTATGTACATTAATTTCTATTTTAAATTGCAACTTCCAATTATTAACATATTAAAAATTTAGGAAACAATTATCATTAACCTTTTTATAAATCTCAAATTCCCATTTATAATTCATTTATATAAATATACATCTTATTTTTCCTAAATCCAATATTTATTTGTAAGCTACTTACACTTAAATTTTTGATTAAATTTCTATTTATAATCAAAAATTATTCGTTTATTCTAAAAAAAATTCTAATTAATTCACAATTTATTTTCAAAAATAAATTTAATTTCCAAATTAAACTTGGTGCATTTTCAGGAATGTTACACGTCCAGTCCCAACAGCAAATTTAAATCAGGCAAATCCGACAGCCCCTGCTACAGAACAACCAATTACAAGGGCGGATCTGGACAAGGTTGTGGCTGAAGTAACTAACCGCTTCGCATCTCAACAAGAAGCCTTGGTGGACCAATTCATGTCACGCTTAAGAGATGCTGAAGAATCCAACCGCAACACTGAATCATGGGGTGAGTCCCGGTCTGGAGGATCTGGGAGGCGACAAAGGTCTTTCTTCTTCGAAGAGGCTAACAACATAAACAACCATTGTAGGAGCCGAGCCCAGACTCAGCCCGAATCCCGACCTGAGGAAACACTTGGAACCGAACCCAACGGGGGAGGTACCAGGCAAGGGTCGGATGTAGCTGAGCCTGCCATGCTACCTAACCATGGAAACACCAAGGAACGGGGCCGAGATGGAGTCCAGCCCGAAGTTGGACCCGAGGAAGTGCTGAGAAGAGAACCCAGCAAGGAAAGATCAAGGCAAGGGCCAACTGTGGCTGACCCTAGCATGCCCCCGGAAGACCAGAGGCAGCAATTGGAGAATGTCAGGAGTGATAAACGATACCATCCTTACAGGTCATCTGGATGGAATCAATCCCGCAGGGAAGAACCAAACTCATTTTTATTCGCTCCAAGTTCTGATGAAAGGATGGCGCGATTGTCCAGAGAGTGCGTCCAACGGGAGCAAAGGGATCGGAGGATAGGTGCTAGGGTAACCAGCCCCTTCACCCGCAATATCGAAACTGCCATCACCCTCCGGGAATGGAAAATGCCAACGATGGAACCTTACAAGGGAACCTCTGACCCCATCGTACACTTACAGAGATACACCCAGCATATGCTCATGAGCGGAGCAACGGAGGGAGTATTGTGTAAATGCTTCCCACTTTTCTTGGCAGATCTAGCTACCTCCTGGTTCTGCCACCTACCCCAAAGGTCCATCAGCTCATGGGAAATGTTGAAAGAAAAGTTCATCAGCCAGTTCTGCATTCATGTGGAACAACCCAAGGACGCTTATTCCTTATCTAACATCAAGCAGAAACCCGGAGAGACAGTGCAACAATATCTAACCCGATTCAACGCCGCGGCGGCCGCAGTCCAAGATGCCGATGAGAAACTTATCCTAATGGCTCTCTGCAGTGGTGTACATCTGGATACTAAATTTGCTAGAAGACTAACCAAGGAAAAGCCAGCTACTTTACCTGATTTCTTCCATGAAGCTGGAAAGTATATGAGACTTGAAGACGCTACCACTGAGAGGCAGTCAGGGCAACAAGCTAAAACAGCTACAGACAGGGTTCCTGCTGCAGCAAAGGATGTTCGGAGAAATGACTCTAGAGACTATGTTGGGGGCAAGAAGGGGGAAAAGCGCTTATATCGACCTGGACCAAGATTTGACTCTTACACTCCTTTGAATGAAACGATCGAAAACATCTTCCTAGCCACTCAAGACGATGTTAGATACAAGCGCCCCCCACACAAGAAGGAGTCAGATAACGCACTCAAGTCTGGAAAGTTCTGCTGCTTCCACGAATCCCATGGACATGACACCAATGAATGCCACCATCTCCGGGACTTGATTGAAGAACACATCAGAAGGAAGAGACTGGAACGCTATGTAAAAAGCCAGAACAGGACTTCGACTCCTGCCAATGAGAATCCGGGGCTAACCCTCCCAGAAGTAGGCGAAGGAAATCGCAACACCAACGGCTCTAGTCAAGAGAAGATAGTGGTCCAACCGTATCAGGAGGACCACACATCGCCGACAGAAGCTGGGCAGAGATGAAAGATACGGTAAGTCACTTAAAAACGATGAAGGCTACGTTAACTCTGTTATGGAAGAACGCCACCCGAAACGGAAAGAGAATGACGACATCACATTCAGTAGGCGTGATCTAGAGGGAAGACAGTACCCACACATGGATCCTATGGTCATCTCTGCCTGGTTCGGTCCAGCCAAAGTTTTTCGAATTTTAATAGACACTGGAAGCTCGGTAAATATCCTATTCAAGCATGCTTTCGAAAAAATGAAGCTGTCAATGAAGGATGTGTCTCCCTGCAACAAACCACTACATGGTTTCACTGGAGATGCAAAAATGCCCCTCGGGTAACTGGACCTTTTTGTTGAAATAGGAAGTCATCCCCGCTCCGTTGTGCGAGAACAAACATTTGTGCTAATAGAAAGCCACTCGGCCTACAACGCCTTTTTGGGAAGACCAGCCTTGTATGACTTCCAAATTGTCCTAGCCCCATGGTGCCTGAAAATGAAATTCCCAACTGGTAAGGAATAGGAGAAATAGAGGGAGATCAAGACGCCGCTCGAGATTGCTATGTAACTGAGCTTCGCAATAACCGCAGGAAGGATAAAGGGAAGGATGCAGAGACTTCTCTCTGCAAGAAAAACCTGGAAGCATAGCAATTAAAGAAAGCCCCTCCTCTTCGATATACCAGCGATCCTTTCAACGAATTAGACCCCAGGAACAAAGAGGAGGAGGCCACCACCGAGCCTGTAGAGGCTATGGAATTTGTATCTGTAGGCAAACACGACCCAAGTAGACTGTTGAGAGTCGGGTCTCAGTTAAGAGTGGAGTTGAAAAATCAACTCGTCGATTTTCTTCGCCACAACATGGATGTATTTGCATGGACGCACGCCGACATGACAGGGATCTCTCCAGACGTAGCATGCCACATACTGAACATCGATCCCACCAAGGTGCCGTGAAGCAGAAAAAGAGGAGCATGGGGGCAGAACGATCAGCAGCCCTCGAGGAAGAAGTAAAGAACTTACTTGCCAATGACTTCATACGAGAAGCCGTCTACCCAGAATGGATCGCCAACCCGGTACTGGTAAAGAAAGCTAATGGGAAGTGGCGAACATGCATCGATTTCTCCAAATTAAATGACGCTTGCCCGAAAGACTGCTTCCCACTCCCCCGAATCGACCAACTCGTGGACAGTACAGCCGGACACGAACTCTTATCCTTTATGGACGCATACTCAGGATATAACCAGATCCCTATGCACGCCCCCGATCAAGACCACACTAGTTTCATCACTGACCGGGGATTGTACTGCTACAAAGTAATGCCTTTTGGACTCAAAAATGCCGGAGCTACTTATCAGCGCCTTGTCAACAAGATGTTTGCGGAACTAATAGGACGAACTATGGAAGTTTATGTGGATGACATGCTGGTAAAATCGAGGAAAGCCAACGATCATATAAACCACCTGGATGAGATGTTTCAAGTACTTGGCCAATATGGAATGAAGCTGAACCCTCTAAAGTGCTCCTTCGGAGTATCGTCGGGAAAATACTTGGGATTCATCGTCCATGCCAGGGGGATTGAAGCAAACCCTGAACAAGTTCGAGCTTTGCAAGATATCAAGATACCATCCACTCGAAGAGAGATGCAAAGCCTAAACGGAAAAGTGGTCGCCCTAAGCAGGTTCATCTCTAAAGCAACCGACAAATGCATCCCTTTCTTTGAAGCTCTAAAGAAAGACAAAGGAAAGTTCAAATGGACTGACGAATGCTCGACGGCCTTCCTTAACTTAATCGAACACCTCCATAGTCCACCAGTACTCTCAACTCCGAATGAAGGCGAAGAACTATACCTATATCTTGCTGTATCGTCCCATGCTTTAAGCGCCGCTTTGGTGAGAGAAGACGACCGCGCACAGCGGCTCGTATACTTTGTAAGCAAGAGAATTACTAGGGCAGAAGCCAGATACCCTAAACATGAAAAGCTAGCATACTGTCTGCTAATCACGTCACGGAAACTGCGACACTATTTCCAATCTCATTCCATCAGAGTTTTAACCGATCAACCGCTAAGGCAGGTACTCCATCGCCCCAACACCTCTGGACGACTACTTAAGTGGTGCTTTGAACTGAGTCAATATGATATAACCTACCATCCTCGCACCACTATGAAGGGGCAAGCCATAGCTGATTTCATTGCCGAATTCACTACTAACGAAGGTAAGGAGCAATCTGAAATAGCAGAAGATATCAAGTGGAATCTCTTCGTAGATGGAGCATCAAATGAACAAGGCTCGGGGGCAGGTGTTGTGATAATCACCCTCAGGGGAAGGAAGCTGCACTACGCCCTAAGGTTGGAATTCGCTGCCACCAACAATGACGCAGAATACGGAGCAGTGATAGCCGGATTAGAACTTGCCCTGGAGATTGGAGTCAGTTCTTTATGTCTCCATAGTGATTCTCAACTTATTGTAAATCAAATACTGGGAGAATTCCAGGCTCGAGGAGAACGACTCACAGCATATCTAGAGAAGACCAAGCTGCTGCTCAATCAATTGGATCACCATCTAATCAAACACATTCCTCGGGAAGAGAATCAGGAGGCCGACGAACTGGCAAAGCAAGCTAGCATGAAGGACGACACTGCTTCCCGTACGATAACCATATCAAAGCAACTGGCCCCGAGCTACGAACCAATGAATATGATAGCTACAATTGAAGAAGAAACTTGGATGACCCCCATCCGGAAGTACTTACAAAGTGGCACCCTGCCCGACGGACGTAACAAAGCTAAGAAAATCTTAAGGAAAGCTTCCCGCTACACATTACAAGAAGGCATCCTCTATCGGCGCGGCTTCTCTAATCCCTTATTAAGGTGTATCGCTGGAAGGGAAGCCAGGGAAGTCTTGTCCAACGTCCATCAAGGAAGTTGCGGAGATTACACCGGAGGATAGATTCTAGCAAAGAAAATACTCCGATACGGGTATTACTGGCCCACTTTAAACAAAGACGCCTTAGACTTCGTCAAAAGATGTGACAGATGTCAGAAATTTGCTAAGATTCCTCGACTACCAACAAATGAAATTACTCAAATGACCAGCCCTTGGCCCTTTGCAATATGGGGAATTGACTTGATTGGCGAACTGCCAATGGGCCGAGGCAGAGCCAAATATGCTATAGTGGCAGTCGACAATTTCACCAAATGGGTGGAAGTGGAACCTCTAAATAAAATATCTTCGGCAAAAGTTATTAACTTCTTGATCAAAAATGTTTCATGCAAGTACGGGGTTCCACTCAAAATCATATCGGATAATGGACTTCAATTTGACAGCGAGGAATTCGCCGACTGGTGCCAAGAGCACGGAATTCACAAAAGCATCTCATCTGTGGCTTACCCCCAGGCAAACGGACAAGTCGAAGTTGTCAACAAAATTCTCAAAACTCTAGTCAAGAAGAAACTTGAAAAGTCAAAAGGCGCTTGGGTGGATGAACTTCCTACGGCACTTTGGGCCTACCGCACATCTTACAGAACATCAACAGGGCATACTCCTTTCTCTTTGGCATACGGATCGGAGGCCATACTCCCAGTTGAAACTGTAGTGCCTTCCCACCGTAGGATCCACTACAACCCAAAAGAGAATGAAGAACTCCTACACATGTCTTTGGATGTAATTGAGGAGAGAAGAAATGATGCAGCACTCAAAGCAGCAGCTCATAAACAAAAAGTTGCAGCACAATACAACTCCAAAGTCAACCACCACAGCTTACAAGAAGGAGATCTTGTCCTCAAGCGGATCTTCCCGCGCCCCGGAGCGCTAGATCCAATTTGGGACGGACCTTATGTAATTCATAAAGATCTCCGCAACGGAGCCTATATTTTGTCAACAGTGGACGGAGAGGTGTTCCAGAGGGCATGGAACATCCAACACCTCCGTCGATACTTTTCTTAACTTGTTCTGCCCATATGAAGTGAATTAACAAAGAGAATTAGTGGACGTAGGCATTTTCGTGCCGAACCACTTTAAAAATCTTGTCTCTTTTTAACTTGTTCCTTTATATCTTGGCTGCTTGTTAAGCTTTATCCTTTTCTGTTGAACAAAATCATGTATAACGACATTTCCATTCTGGACACTTCACGGCGCAACCTCACCTGGACAAGACCCAACAAGTCTTATGCGATTCTATGCACTCGCCAATGAGACACTTTTGCTCCAGCATCCCTCTGCTGCGGGTTAACTCATTGCTCGCGACTGCCCTCAAAGCCAACTGTAATGAGCCGATTATAAGCCATCAAGAAGGCCGACTATAGCCGATGGTAGCTCATTACGGCGTTCGGCTCGCCGGTAGCTGTGAACCTACTTTAAGCCCCAACATAAGGTGTGGCCAGCCAGGGGTAGTTCACGGTTGACGATCGGCACCCACGCTAGCCGGCCACAGTAAATCGAATAATACCCACGATTACGGGCCATAATGGCTCGGGTAGTTACTGTGCGCGATCTCGGCTCCGATATGTCTTAAGTGCGGCTGTGGTAAAAAAGATAAACTCTCCGCGGAGACGTAAGATGGGTGACAAATGTCTCCAAGACCCACAGCTAGGGAAAGTGACTACAAAACCCGTTTGCCACGAACTTAAGCATATCGACGGCCTTCCGTGATTGGAAGTTTTACTGTTTCTCATATTTCCATTACATTTAAAAACTTTTCTCCTATCCTATATAACAGTCCCTAAAGTAAAGTTCACAAAATAGGGGAACTCTCGCTTGTGGAATTATGAGCTCACATCCGAATGACGGAACACTCAGCTACATTCCATACTCAGTCACGCAAGACATTCAAAGCAACCTTCTACAACTAAAACACGAAGGGCGGTACTTTCTTCTCTTGTATACAAATATGTAGCTTTAATTTATTCACACATCATATTAGCATTACAAGACACGAAATAATATTTTAAGCAGAAACTTAGCATCAAATACGATTGAATCACATGCATAAACACGCAGATGTATTTCTTATGCAACATATCAAAATGACAACAGCATTCAAACATGACAGAATTAGCTTATGTTATAAAATTACATAAAGTCATTCTTTACAAATAATATAATTACAAGTTACATTAATGTTTCGGACTAACATGGACAGCAACCAAAATATGTACAAGTCAAGTCAAAGAATTGGGGCTTCACCTCCATCCCGTTAGCCCTCCGGATCTACTTGACTGCAGGATCGGAACTCCCAGCATGTACTCCAGAGGTCCCACCTGTCCAATTCTGAAGAGAACCATCAATTATCACGAAAGATAAGCAATCAAATCAGGAAAAGGTTAAAAGGGAAGACTTACCAACGTCTGCTCCCTGGTCGTCATCCTCCAGTTGCACACCCACTTCCTCGGCGGCGAGCAGCCTCATGCCCTCCTTCACCGCCGCCTTCTCCTCCTTGGTGAACTGTGCAGTAACCACATCCATTCTGAAGGCCGCGCCACCCTCTTTCTCCGTCTCATCCTGGGATTCCTCCAAATACCGGAGATATATCCTAGCCATAACCCGGGGATAATCGTCTATCCAGGACAGGTTGCCCTGCCTCCAAGTACGGAAATACATGTCCTGGAGCATCTCATCCATCATCCCCTCGTTCTCCTCAAACTCTTTCATCCGGGCCTCAGAAGACGACAGCCGTGCGACAACAGTATCTCTCTCCAATCGGTATCTCGATCAGTCAACCTGAAGGGACTTCCGCATATCTTCCATCTCCTCCTTCAGCTTGGCCTGAGCAAGCTCTGCGGCCTCAAGCCTCCCAAATAACTCCTCTACCTGCTCAAGATCCGCTCTCCGAACCTCATCCACCGTTGCGATGGCCATGTCAATCCGTTCCTTGCAGGCAGCCTCCATCTTTCGTAGTTCTTCCTTACTAGCCTCTTCCATAGTCTTCTTCAACTGCCTGGAGGCTGCCTCATGCTAAGAAATCTGAATGGCTTGATCGGCGAGCTGCTTGGCCTGGTCAGAAACCATTAGCCGTAGTCGGATGTTGGCACTCCCAATCTCCTCTCCAGCCTTGACCAGACGGACATGATGCCCCATCAACTTCCTGGTCTCCTCCGCGACCCGGTCGATATTAGCCTTGGCTTCATCCCCCATGGTAACTATCCGAGTAGTAAGCAAATCGAGATCTAAGGATTTAGCCTCATCAAGCACCCGTACCATGGGGTTGCGGGGAAGAAGATGCTCACCCGTGGCCTCGTCAAAAGAGATGTCCTGAAAACTCGGGTCCAGATCCGGGTGGCCGGCAAATGCGTTGCGAACCAAAGCAGGATGGTCTATCGGGGCGACGGTTGGATTTTCGGACGGATGTGGGGAAGGCATAAACTCAGTATCTTCCTCAGTAATGTCATGGATAGGCTGGACTGGATGCTGAGGGCCAGGTGAAGGTTCAAACAGAGAACGGCCCCTCTTCCTCTTTTGCATATCTTCTTCAATAACTCCGAGAAGAGGGCGATAGCTAACCACATCTCCGGAGCGGCTAGTTGACGGCTTTGGCCTGGAAGAAGCTTTGAGTAGCTTATACTATTCAAGGCGGTGCCGAATATCTGATGTCTTAGCCACCTTACCCGTTCCTGTAATAAAAACCAAGTGTTACAAGCATGCTTGAAACTATGATCCAAGAAATATGTTAAGTAGAAAGACGCGCTTATTTTACAAACCCTGAGGGGGAGTGGGATACTGCAATAAGTCCTGAATCTCATTTCAGGACGGGAGTTGGCCATAAAATATTACTAAGTCCTTATCATAAAGGGAGTCTGCGGAAGTTAAGAATTCACCTTGAACCACCGGAGTTGCCTTAGCTGAAATACACTTAGAAGATGGATCGGCACCAGTCCCAGCCTTGTCAACCTTCTTCGCCTTCTCTACCGAGGTTGATCCTTCCTCCAATCCCTCAAAATCCTGGTGGAAGGCATCATCCGTCCACTCCTGGATCTGCCCTGCCTACTCGAAAGACAAAGCCCCGGCACCACTACCACCCTGTCCTTCACCTTCTCCACCTCCTCCGCTCTCCTCCTCGCCTCTTTCCTCCTCTCCACCTTCCTCATCCACAATATCCGGACATGTGCTAGGAGAGGGTCCATCAGATTTCTTAAGCTTCTTCCCCCCGACAACTGGAGGTACCGAGAAAGGTCTCCTCTTGCTACTCTTCGCAGTAGCCCCGTCTTTAGCTTTGGCAGCCCTCTCCTCGGCTGTATCTCTCTGCTTAACCACAGATTGACGTGGAAGAATTAAGTTGTACTCCAAGAGAGTGGCATTCCTAATCAGGTAAGAAGCCGACCTATCCCGTCCCGAGATGGCCTTTATTTCCGCAGCCATCCGAGCCAAGGAATCATTCTCCACGACCGAAAAGCCACCTGTCGCTAGCAAGAAATAAAAGCATATAAGAGGAAGCATTGGGGTCGAAACAAGGAAAATATAAATGAAGTTCAACTTACAGCCGGAAGTGAAAATACGGAAGGAAATAGAGTCATCCTTGATGAAGAACCATTCTTTCTTGAACATGCTGAGCTTCGAATACAAATCAAGGACGGGCTTGAAGGGCATGACCGCTTCCAATCTGATATATGGAGACCCCTTCTTATAGCCTCTCAAGTTGTACAAGTACCGGATCTCCCGGTTGGAAGGGGGATGCCCATATTTCCTCTGAAAAATGATGAACAAGCACACCAGGATAGCATAGGAATTGGGCTGAAGTTGGAATGGAGCCACCTTCAAATAGGTAAGAAAGCTGACTATCCAGCCATTGATTGGGGGAATGGCCCCGCACATGCAATGGTATCGGCTGTAAGCGAAATATCCTTCAGGAGGATCGTACGGCATCACACCATCTCCCGGCAACAACATACTCGCCCTGTCAATCCCAAAAGAGTGAGCGATGACATCAAGTTGCCCTTCTTTGAGGGAGCTCGGAAAGCAATCGGGAGGAGAGTTCAGAAGCTCCCGAGGGCTATATCCGTCCACTAATGACCTCGGGGCAGGTCCATGACGCGCTGGTCCCGGCTGGACTGGGGGCACGACGGAAGACTCACTTCTGTCCGTAGATTTTTCTTTTCTGATCGGGTTTCCACTTTGTGAGACATTTATCTGCAAACACAAAAGCAAAAGTATGTTGTTAGAACAAGGAGTATGAAAATATAAAAAAGCAAGTATGTACAATCTAGAGTATCATTCGTAGGTCGAAACATGAAAAGCTAGAGATTCATTAAGCATTCAGGGTCCTAGAGTTCAATCAATAGTTCAAACATAAGGATCATTCGGCATTCGAACACTCAAGATCACTCGGTAAAGAAAATATAAAGGTACATTCGGTGCTCGAAGCCTCCGGTTTCATCCGGTAATTCAAGTACATATGTACATTCGGTAGTTCAAAATCGAAAGTTCATTCGGCATTACAAATATGAAGGCTCATTCCGCAATCATGCTCTCTAATTCATTCGGCACACAGAACCCTCAAGTTCATTCGGTAGAACGATATAAAAGATCATTCGGCGGCAAAGGGTCTCACCTGGTTCGGCTAACACTTTGATTCGGCGAAAATGAGAGTTTGGTTCGGCAAAAGGTTCGGCTCGGTTGGTAAGGAAATAACGAAAGCCCATGGCCCCTATTTATAAGCAAACATCAATGACCAGACCAGGTGGCTCGGCGCTTAAAACCGAATGCGAAACAAAGCGTGACACATGCATGCATATGCCCCACTTTGGGGGGCAAATGTTGGGCGAGTTCTCACCACCGGACCAAGGTTTCTCCCCTACATGTCGAACCATCCCCTGCCGAACCAACCCCTTTCCATACCTGCCGAACCAATCCATTTCCAACCACTCCCTAGCTCCCACCGGTCCAACATCTTACCGGACCGGTTACACTGAACCACACAATGTCGGTCCAAGCCTCCATCTCCAAGCAACACCGAACCACACAATACCAGACCAACCTACCTCGCTTACCACCGAATCACCTATCACTGGATCAAACCCCACCTCCATGCATAGCCGAACCAGAGAGCTACCGGACCAACCCTCACTCCACCTACTACCGGTCCAAACAACATACCACCTCCTACCGAACCAACACGAGGAGGGCGTACCGGACTAGCACTACCAGGCCAGATTGCCTCAGCCCAGGCCCACCAGCAGCTTTATACATCCAAGACCCCTGCCCCCAGCCTCACTCTATAAATAGAGGGGCAGGGGTACAACAATGGCAGACAAGTTTGAGAGCTCAAGCACGGAAGGAACTTTCAAACAACTTTTATATACTTGTATACAAAGCTTTGTACTTGTAATCCAAAAGAAAAAGGAGAATAACATATAAAGTGGACGTAGGCACGTTCTGGCCGAACCACTATAAATCTGTGTCTTTTACAGTTTAGTCCATCTATTTCGTATATTTGCATAAATCACCCAAACCATCCAGATCAACATATAATCAACTAAATCATACGACTTGGAGGTGTTTTCCCAATTTTTCTGCAAACACAAATGATCTTCCCAAGACCCTCTGAAATCTAGAACATGTGCTCTCGGTAAATCTTCAAGCACATGGTTCACACTTTCTATCCGACTATTTTTCTAAAGGTGGTAAGCCGAAATCAAACTCAACTCTATACACATTGCACTCAGCAAACTTCCTCAGAAGTCACTGGTGAACTATGGGTCTCTATTACAAAAAATACTATTCGAAATCTGATGCAGCCTCATGATAATTTTCATGTATAGTTTTGCCAAGCTAGATATCGTTCTTATTGACTTCATTGGGATAAAATAGGCGCTTTTAGTCAATCTATCGACTATGACCCATATGCTATCATTTCCTATTCTAGATCTTAGGGGTCAATCTCTAAAATCCATAGATGCTAAATTCCACTTCCAAATTGGTACTTCCAAAGGTTGAAGTAAACTGCTTGACTATTAATGCTCAACCTTTACCTGCTAATATGCAAAGCACTTCTTTGTACATTCACCGGTATATATCTTCATCCCTTCTAAAAAGAATACTCACTTTATGTTACGATACATCCTCATGCTCATAGAATGAATCATAAACATAGGCCAATGACTTTACTCTAAGAATTCCTTCTAAAGATTTTCCACATTCGAAACACATAGTCTTCCGTTCTTCCTAAGCATCCTTTCGAACCTGTCTTGAACCATTTCAGATCCTCAACATCTGCACGCATCCCTAATTTCCAAATTCTCTTGGCTAAAAATGGGTCCTCTCTTTGCCTTGCAGCAATTCTATCTACAAACTTTGGATGTACTTCCAAACTTGTTATAATTCTTATATCTCGACTACATCCTGCATTCGTTTTGTAATGCACCATGCATGTTGTCAATGTTTCTAACGTTTTCCATTCCTTAATCATGGCCAACACCTCATTCTAACGCTTTCTGCTTAAAGCATTTACAACCTTGCTCTCCTGTCCTAGCATATACACTATGCTGAAGTCTTATTCTTCCAAGAATTCCAATTATCTCTATTGCCTCATTCTTGATTCTTTCTAAAAGAATAAACACTTAAGATACTTGTGGTTCGTGTAAAGCCATTCTCCCAAAAAATACTATCCCCAAATCTACGGTGCAAGGACTATCACTACTAACTTCAAGCCATGAGTCGAATATCTTACTTCCTACGGTCTCAACTGCCTTGATGCGTAAGCTATCACTTTCCCTTTTTACATCATTACCGCTCTCATAATATTCCATAAGTGTAGGTATATACCACCAAATCCTGATTCCCTTTAGGTATGATCAAGACAAGAGCTTTTGTTAACAACTTCTTTAACTCCTGAAATGACACTTCACACCTATCCGTCCATACAAACTTCTTGTTCTTTCTGGTAAACTTAGTCGTAGGTGATGTTATACATGTTAAATCCTTAATGAATCTAAAAGCCAGCTAATCCCAATAAACTTATCTTCTCCATGACCATTTTCAGTTTCTTTCAACCATTTATGGTTTATATCTTTGATAGATCAACTGCTTATCCATTCACTAGTACAACATGACCGTTAAACTTAATTTATTTTTCACATAAAGAAAGCTTGAAAAAAAAATTCCTTCAACTTGTGTTGTCTCAACATCTCTAACACTAATCTAAGTTGGACTTCATGGTCTATCCAATTCTAAGAATACATTAAATGTCATCAATGAAACTAACACAAATCTGCCCAACTTACCCCAAAAGGTTCGGTTCATAAGATGTAAAAGAATGTAGGCGAATTAGCCAGTCTAAAGGATATAACTAACCACCCATATAAACTGTTCTAAACACCGTTAATGGAACACTACCCTTAATTAATGAAAAGTCATGGCTAAATCTAGCTGCGAGAATACCCTAGCTCCACTCAACTTATCCAACAAGTCATCTATTCTACGTAGAGCATAATGATTCGTCATCGTCAACTCATTCGACTTTCGTTAATTAATACCATTCATAACGATCCATTAGACATTTTCAAATTACCATAGTAGCTCCCAGTAGTGGACTACCCGACCTAATGAAACTTTTATGCTAAGTTCCACTAGCTTCTTCTTTAATTATTCCATCTCTTTAGGTAGCATTCAGCTAGATAGCCTACTAACAGATTGTGCTTCTGACATCAAGTTTATTTGGAATTCAATTGCTCTCCTTCGTGGCAATCCCGTTACTAGTTCGAAAATAGTGGTAACTCCCAAACTACCAGTACACTATTTTTCTCATTTACCTAATCCCTTGTCCCACAAAACATCAATCCCGACTTTTCTTTCATTATGTCTGATGCCACAATGATCTTTCTCATATCCCTTAGATTTCATAAAGCAATGACTCTATCAGCATAAAAGATCTTAGCATCTTTACCACTAACCAATCCTTATCCAAAATTAACATATACCTTATGAAATAAAACACATGTGGGTCACAAACAAATAAATGTCCATGCAAGAAAAATTGAAGGTCAGTGTATCTTAATTCAAGAATAGCATTTCATGATATGGTAATTACACATAAAGAAGTAACTAAGTAGGTAGTGTCTAACTCCAATCTATCCACTGAATCTATTAAAATGAAATAGTATATTTCAGCGGTATCAAAAAGAACTCTAACTGAAGTACTAGAGATCAAATTCATACCTCCTAGCGCAACACCCATTCTTTTTTCTTCCTCTATCGGTCTAGCCGACGGTCCATCAATGTGGAGACCTTCGCCTGCCTTAACTCAGGGTAATGTTTCTTTTTGTACTCAGATTCATCATAGATAAAGCACTAAACTTTAACCTCTCCTATCGGCTTTAGACATTTAGTTGCATAGTGCCTTTTCTTCCCATAGTTATAGTAAATCACTTCAGCAATATGTTTCCATTCTCTCCTCCCCAAGCCCTTTCATTTTGTTGTTAGCCCTTCCTTCCATTGGATAAGGGGCAAAATTCCTTTTTTTCATCCTGGGCCTATTACCGTGGAGTTTTCGTCTTAGTGTATACTAACTTATACCTCCTCGCCATGTCTACCACTTCAATAAATGAAAGTGCTAGATGGGCTATTGTCCTATCAACTAGCCCTAGTATAATCCCAAAATTAACTTCTCTACATCACATTTTTCCTTGGAGTTCTAATCAAGTTAGTACATACTTAGACAAATCATTAAACTTCTGCACATACTTTGGCACAGTCATATTCCCTTGCTGCAATTCAACAAACTCTTTAAACATTGCTTACCGCTCCAAACCACGAAATACTGTTCTTCAAATATCTCCCTAAACCTTTCCCAAGCGACTTCTTATTAGGAACCTTCGCCTTCACTGTATCCCATAGATACTTACCAAACCTTTTAACTGCCTAGATACCAACTTTGATTTTTGGACATTCGTATGCTCTAAGTACCTAAAAATTTGATCACATATGACCGGCCAATCACTATCCTCTAATGCCTATTTTATTCCATAAAACATCTACCATCCCAGACTTTGAAAATCTTTATTCATCTTAGCAAAATCTTTCACGACTAGCTGCACCGGGCCTCTAAGTACATTCACGGCATGCACTGGTAGTTGATGATGCACTAAGTTTGCCAAGAACTTTAGAAAGAGTCAATTAATATCCATGTTTCCCATAGTCGGGGTAGACATTTCAGTGCGGACTTCAGCATGAACTTCTATGGCTGCCTCCCTTTCTTGGTAGTTTTGTTTACATACTAGTAGTTTTTCTACTAGCATTTGTTCTTACAGCTCCAGGTTAATAAAGTTAGGAGTGTATCCTAGGAGCAAGTGTGTAATTACTTGTATCTAACTCCATGACCTATCTTTTTCAAAATAAAAGGTTCTTTCCTTTCTATATTGTATACTTATTTTATTTGATATAATTAATTAAGCAACTAATTTAAAGCATATAGATGAAAAATACTTAAATGATATGTTATGTGATAGCAACTATAGTAATTACAAAGTGGTGCAATCATGGAAATTTTATATCATTGAAAATAACATATTATTTAACATATTTTTAGTCAAGATGTTTTGAGAAAGTATATTGATTCATCCATTGAGATTAGAGTACGTAACGCTATCCAAATGTTGGGCAGTTTATTTCTCGTGGATTCTGAGGGTACTAAGGGGTTACATACTGACAGTTTTTTGATAATTATGGAATGACTCACTCGAGATTTTTCTTTTGGTTAATATAACTAAGTCATATAGACAATCGAGAAGTTACGATGTTACACATTCCCTTGAATTAAGAATACTATGGTGCTATAATGTGGGCACTCCACTTTGATTATAGTTAAATCGTGGAATGACGTCTTAAAGACTATAGTTGGGTATAAGTGGAAGCATTAAAAGCTAAACACTACTCGATAGAGAATTCGTCTCTTCGATTATATGGGGTTAGTATCATGGTCAAGTGTAGTCAACTCAAAATCAATGTCTTTGACCAGAGCAGTACAGTTAATAATAACTGTTATTATTTAAACAAGGATTTTATGTTTGGAATTAGAAAGTTGAATGTGGACGATGTTGGAGTTTTGACTAAAATAAAATTCCACAAGTCCTAATGTGATATATTTTTGACGAAGAGAATTAGTGTAAATTATCGTTACTAAAAGTTGAAGCTTAAGTGTTTGTGAAATTTAATTTTACCAAAAAGAATTACAAGTGATGAATTCAGTCAAACTGTCACACCATTAGCTAAGGTAATGTATGAATATTGATACTTGAATTGTTCAATATTAATTGCTAACTGAATCCACACCTTTGAGTGGTACGACCACATTTTCGATTTCTCTGAAAACTACATGATTTAACAAATTTATAAAATGTTATAAATTAATTAAATTAATTAATATTCGTGAAATATTAATTATTGTTAATTTATTTGATATTTTGAATATTGTTTGTAATTATTTAAATGCATTATAAAAGTTGTATTTGCATGTATCGATCTACGATATCAGTATAATTTTAAACAAGGTTTAAACAATAAAATAATTACATAAAAAAATTTATTTGGAAATGTTTCTCATCGAGAATGAGCTAGGGCTAATTACATAATGGTGAAAGGAGGGAATCAATCAATTGAATTGATTGAAATTTAAAAAGGAATCAAAGAAGGAAGTTTTGATTAGGAGAATGCAAAGGTTCCTCTAATTCTATTAAAATGAAATCACCTCATTTGATATTCGAAAGAGCATACCTTTTCTTCCTTTTATCAATCATTCCTAGCCAAAATTTCTTCCAAAAAAACCTCAAAACCAAGTCAAATCTACATCAAATCAAATTAAAGAAAGGTAGTTCATCCTTCTCTTGCAAGGTGGGATGCTGATTTACTTGAAATTTAAGGAGAAGCCACAAGTCAAGATGTGATAAATGGCAAGGTTTATTGGGTAAGTTTATAATTCATTCATGATGTTTAAAATAAAGTTTTCACGTATATGTATATTGTAGCCACTTATTAAAATCGATTTTAAAATTGTTCTATGTATTATGATTGATTATGAGTTCTATTTGTGTATGGTTTTGAATGTTATTGATTTAATTAGATTTGAAATAACTAATTATTATGGTATTGATTTATTAGTTTTTTAATAAATAATTGGATAATGATTTTCTAACCATATAATTTATATTTTATTTCATTTGAGATTTGAAACAAATTTTCTTATTGGTTATCCTATTCTGTGTTTCTATAAATCTTCTTTGTTTTGGTAAATTACTCCCATAGTCATACTTTTTCCTTTTAATCATGGACCAAATTTTAGTAGATCGAACCATGAAATTAGTGTGTATATGTATATGCATTTACATATATACTAACCAAGTCTTCTACATACTATGAATTGTAAAGTACTATTAAAAGTAAATTTTACTTGGTTAGTTTGTTTTAGATTAACTCAATTTGATGTTTCAAAATTAAATTTTAGTCTTATTACATATATGTATGTACCTAAATATAAAATTTATGTTTTAGATCCAATTTTGACATCATGGTTAATAAATTAAACTGTAAAAAATTTAGTTTTCTTTATGTTAATTATGTCTTTTTTGATTTAGATATAACATAAACTTCTTTTGTTTTTCAATGGTTTGTACTTTTGTTGTAATTAAGTTTGAAGCTCCATATGGTATTAAATTAATTATTCAATTGGTCATTGAATAAGAAAGTAATTTACACTACATGATTATTTCCTTTTTAACTTATATTTGGTTAGACTTAATTACAACATAAATTACATTTCCATCTTCACTCTCTAATTTACTCTCATTTTAATTATCTACATTATGTGAATTATTTTTATACTTTTATATATATATAATATAAGTGGTAGCAAAGGTTACATATATGTATATATATATATATATATGTGTGTGTGTGTGTGTGTGTGTGTGTGTGTGTGTGTGTATGTATAAACTATATATGCATAGCACTATCGATATGTGTATACAAACCATATACATCTATTGCAGTATAGTTAAAAATATGTATATACTTAGGCATTTTTATTCTCAATAAGGTGAGAATGTAACATGCATAGCAGGCATAATATATACATAAACACAAAATAGATATAAACCCCAATATTTAGATGTACATACACACACATGTTTATATTAGTTCATTTATGTTGTTATAGATCCGAATGTATATTGACGCACTCCCAATGAAATAAGTTGAAATGTTAACGTGTTTAATTAACAAATACATATAATGAAATTAAATGAAATAAAACATGATTTTATTCAAAACTATATTGGATCTGGTATAACCCCTTTAGACGTCATAGGCCCAATGGATTAAAAATAGAAAAAAAAATTGAAATATATCTATTTTACCAGCTTCTGACTAGTCTAGTACCCACATTGGTATTAGAGCTAAATAGTCTATGTGGTCTAAATTGTTAGGGCCAATTAGTTAAGTTTTTACCCATTTAGTAGGGTGTCCATAAAAGTAGTGTCTTGGTTGGGTTTGGGTAATCAAGTACCATGTCGTACTTGGCTACCTGCTGTACTTAGCTACCTACCTGACTTAAAAGGTAAATAAGCCCAAAGGTTATTCCTAATAGAAAAGATCGATTTAAATTTGGGTCTTGGGCTAATTTTCAAAATCTGTATTGAAATTTAAAAAATTTAAAATAAGAGCTATATTGTAAATGTTATAATATGTTCTTTTCAAAATTGTTTTTAAAACTTATAACTAAATTACAAAAATTATTTAATTATTAATTAAATTAAAAAATTAAGCAAACTAGTTAAATAGTAAATTAATTAAATCATATATAACATATACAATGATATGTGTTGCATTATTGTAATAAACCAAAATTTTAACCATTTTAAATTATTGAATTTAATATGATTACTGAACAAAAATGGTTAGAAATTAAAATTTAATGATTTATTAATGTAATTTACTGGACATGAACTTAGATAAAATTATTGAATAACAAAATTCAATAGGATAAGAGGTGATAATTTATATATTAGAAAGTAAATTAAATAATATTGAATTGTAAGTAATCGCATTAATGTTGAATTATTGTAAAATGAAAGTAGTTGTTTTATTATTGGAATTTGTTAAAGTTAAATTTTATAAGTTAAATAACTCATATTTCAAATATAATGATTTGTTTGATAATTTAATTGTTTAGATTTAATATCGAAATTATTTAAATAGTTGAATTCCGAATTTAATGTGAATGAAAATGATATCGAAAGTTGATTAAAATTTTATTTAAACAAGAATGAAAATTGTTAACTTTAAAAATTGAATTTAATGTGAACAAATTTAATTTGGAAAATTTTATATTATAATTAACATGAAATAGCCTTACTAGCAACTGTCTCGGACTTTAACGAAACCAGTTTCATTGAATCCATAATAGTAAGTTATTATAGGGTTTTAAGTTTCGTAGTGATCGGTCATATTGTTTGGCCATGCGAGCTTGAAATGCGCAGAAATCAATTAAAGGAATTTAATTAAAAAAAAATTATTTGAAAAGCTATCTTCTAATTATGATGGAATTGGCTCCCGATATATGTTCTATTGTGTTCGGAATAGGGGTATAACATATAAAACGTCAAGCGGTGCGCCTCGTTTGGAGTTTGAAAATTTCATAGATTAATAGTGCCGTGAGAAATTTCTATAAATAGCCTTAAACGTAACTCATTTTCTTTAGCCGCTCTCATCCCATTTCAATGGTCGAAAATTCACGATCTTCCTATCTTGTTTTCTCTCATCCACTCAATGGAATCGGTTGACTCCAAAAGCAAAGTTGTAGAGCTCGATCCCCTCTATATATCCAATGGTTGGATTGAGTAGATGTTGCTAGAATTTGCTAGAATCGAGGTATTTAGGGCTCAAGGGTTCTGGGTTCTTTAGGTCGAACGGAGGCAGCGGAGTCAACAAAACTTCTGGTGATGGTGGCTCTCGAGCAAGCGCTTGCAGGGGTGGGTGTAGATGGAGTTCAGGCGGCCCATAGCGGTGCGTGCTGGGTGGCTGGAGGTGGCTGGAGCAGCGCGCTTGGCATGTGATGTAGAGGCAGGGCCGAGGTCGGGCAACGGCGCGTGTGGCTTGGGCGCGGCGTTGGAGGTCCGGTCAGCGGTGGTCGTAGGTGCAGGCGCACGATGTTTTATATAAAAATAGAAATCATGAGTAAATGTGTGTTGCAGCCTAGAGGGAGAGGGAATGGTTATGTTTTAATTTAAATTTTAAATTATATTAATTGTATCGTTAATTATATCATGATGCTAATTATCGTATAACTTTCGGGTACAAGGTTGGATTCGAGCAAAACTAGTCGCGTTGCAATCTATCGACAAAGGCTATGACATGGAGTTAGAGTGGAATCTATTTCAATCTAAAAAAATCCAGTTTCAAATAAAGGTGAGTGTTTTAAACCACTCATAAAATAATAATTATTCTGATGTTAGTTAAATTTAAAATCATGAAGTGATTTATTTATTGACCGTTGTTTGACAATTTTACTGACATTTAAATTGACATATGGTTTGAACTGATAGAAATTTTGAATTAACAGTTAAATTGAAAGTGGAGTTAAATTGCTACTTAAACTCTTGAATACTGATAATTAGTTAATTGTTGTGAATTATTGGCTGATTTGGATATTGATTGAATTTGAATGTTGTTGGTTGATATATTGGATGATTGGATGTTTATTTATTTGATATATCCCTAATATCAACCTCTATATTATTGACAGTATATAAAATTGTAAATTGAATTATTTCGAACAAATTAAGAAATAGATTGAAACGATATATACCTATGACACTAAGATTTGGATTGAAATGATATATATCCATTCCTACAACTAAAAATTGAAATAACTGATCCGTTGGCCATACGAAAGAAAATTATATCCGGATACCAAGTTGGTTAAATTAAATTGTTTAAAAATTCTTGGTTTTGAAATTATTGAAATGATATGATTTTAGAAAAAAACAATTCATTTGTGGAAATTAAATTATTTTTGACCCCGCGCTTGAAATGTTAAATTGAAATTGGTTAAAAGAAATTGTTTAAAGATTGAAATATCGAATTTGAAACTATAATTGAAACATGATTGGAATTATGGAAATTGATTAATTTGTTTTAAAGGAATTGAATATTATCCGAGCTTAGGAATTCATCTAACCAAAAGGTGTTTTAAATCGATATTTCAATTTTGGGCTCGGAATTGAATTATTCTGAAGATTTGAAACACAAATTTGGTATTAAAGTTAAGTTTGATTTAAGTGATTAAACCAGTAAATTGAAATTGGACTTGAAATCAATATAAATTGAAATGGTTTAAAATAAGAATTGAATCGGAATTTAAATCTTTCAATTGACTCATTGAATCTAATTTGAAGTTAAAAATGAATGTTTCGAAATTGAAATTAATTCGAATTGAAATTATAATTAAGTAGATTTGAATTGAAATCGAAGATGAGTCAATTGAATTAAAAGATTGGAAATTTAGTGTGTTTGATTTAAAATTTGGACCTAAGTCCAAATTTATGAGAAATGGAAATAACACTTTAAATTTGAAACTATTTTTACTATAAACTGTTTTAAATTCTTTTTTCAAATTATTTAAATTTTCAAATCATTTAATATTTAAAATATTTTAATATCTAAACTATTTTAATTTTACAAACTATTTTAATTTTTTAAACTATTTAACTTTTCAAATTATTTTAATTATTCGAACTATTTTCTAAAAATTTAAACTTTTCAAGTTGGGAATTGTTTATATTTAAATCATGGATTTAAATGCGAATTTGGTTAAATTGAATCTATAACCTAAGCAAGTATTCGGGAAAAAATGGAAATGACTAAAATGATTTTGAAATAGAATTGATTTCGATGTGAAATACGATGATATGGAAATAAAGGTTACTTTAAGTGAATATGATATTTTGATATTGTATATGAATCATTTTGAAATATAAAAGAACCAACTAGTGTGTAAACCGAAGTTTGGTTGTTAAAGAGACGGGTCCTCTTATAAGCATACACTCTGTCAATATTGAAACCACTTTAACAACTGTATATGTGGAGGAGACTCTAGAATGGAGTGGTTGGATTTTTATGTACGTTGCTGGATTTGAAGAAAGATAATGATGATGGATAGCCCCGACACTTATGTCAATTTGAAATGACTAAAGTAGGACGGCTTGACAGGGCCAATGATGGTAGCCTCGATTTTCTTTTTGGACTTGGTCCGTACTATTTCTTTGATGTTGGTTTCGATTGGTGCACCTTGTTTGGAGACGTCCCTTTGACCCGATATGGGATGGACGGACACAGTGGCCGATCATGACTACGATGCATGACCACTAGACCTACGACCCGAACTGGTAGTAACCTACCTTGGGCATTGCCTCATGTGCCTTGCCATACTTTTATTCTCATACAAAACAACTACGTGTTTGGTTTAGTGTTATCGTATCACAGTGCATCCCTATCCCCCGACATTCTACTGGGCATTATATGCAAACAGTAAGACAACGCTTAAAAATGCGTTTAGGGGGATTAATGTAAAGCCTTAATGCTGGGAGAAATATTTATTTTATTGATTAGACATTACATGTATATCGTATTCTACTATATATAGATATTTTGATGGATCCTTAAGAGATGGAAAATCTCGTAACATCTCTTGAATTATTGCATGCAAGTTATACGCTGGATAGGAGATGTAAAACCACATAAACGTTTCCGACAATATTACACTCACGTTATACATGATTTTTGATTTGACTCATACAAAAATATGTTAGTTCTTTATGAGTATAACAACCCTGGTTTAGATGATTACCTATAATATTAGATTATAACGATGATTATGATTTAATACTATGAAATAAAAATTAACTGGAGATTTAAAATTGTTTATTTTGAATAAACAATGGATTTAATATGTGAAAATAAAGTTTTGAAACTTTATTTTTGGTTCTTTATGTTAAAATGTGCAAAATATGATTTTAATTTAAAGGAATGCAATAATTTTGATAAGTATTGCCAAATGTTTCTTTTGTATATTTTTAAATGAAGCATTTGATTTAAAATGTCGTTTATTATAAATAAAAATGGGAAATTTTGTCTAAAAATAAGTTTTGGTTGTAAAAATGATGAAAGTATGATTTGTTAAATTTAATTACAAAAGGTAGTAATTTTTATGTAATTTTTGAAGTTAAAAATGAAGTTTTATATAATTATTACGTAATTTGTGCATTCAAAGTAAAATAAGAGTTTCTATTAGTGAAAAATAATTTTAAAGTTAAATAATCTTTTATTTTGATGTAAAATATATCTTTAGTACATAAGAATATGTTGTATGATTTTATAAAGTGAAAACACTGTATGTGTATTGTATAACTTGTGTCTATATTAGTGTAAACGTGGATTTATGTGTTAATTTCTCTTTTAAGACCAAATTAATTAATTTTTGGGCTTAACCCACTTACAAACCTAACCAGAACACTTGAAAAACTTCTTTCTCATTTGGTATGTACTGTAACTTCATCTTCCTCAAACAGTGAAAAAGAAATTGAACTCCTCTTTTAAAAAATAAAAACCAAAATCTCTAAATTTGCACCAAATCTTTGTTGTAAATTATAAAATTAGGTCAATTTTTACAGGTAATCAACTTCTAAACCTAACTCCTTCATCAAATTTTAGTTTTGAAGATTATTTCATTTTTTGTAACTTGTTTTGGCATTGCATGTCTATGTACATTTTATTCTTAGGTTGTTGAAGGCTCTTGAAATAATTTCAAAGTCAAAGTTCGCCTCTTTGCACCAAATTTAATCCTATAGCTTAGGTATTGAAATGTGAGTATCAATCTCATAAAAGCTATCTCATGCAATGCCAAAAATCGCAAGTTGAAATCAAAAATTTGCATAAAGAAATTCATTTTTGAACAATTTTGATTGTGTAATCTGTCTTGATTTGCAACTTTGTATAGTCGTATCTCTCTATTCCAGGAGTAAAATGATTCCGGATTTTTTTTCTGTAGACCATGTTTTATGGATTAAGCATACCGAATTTCAAGTCATTTCGACCTATATAGCTTATGGAGATATGCTGCCGAACTTTGATTCGGAGCATATTTTTGCCTAGATTTTTACAGTGAAAACACTACCTGGATTCAACTTTGAGACATCATAACTTTCTCATACCTTAGCTAAATTGCGTGATTCTTTCTGCAATTTAAATTATAGTTTTTGAGCTTTATGCTTGTTAAATTTCAGGTTATTTCAACGTATATAGCTTATAGAAATATGCTGCCAAACTTTGATGCGGAGTATGTTTTTGCCCAGATTTTTATAGTGAAAACACTGCCTGGGTTCAACTTTGATACAACATAACTTTCTCATACCTTGTCTAAATTGTGTGGTTCTTTTTGTAGTCTAAATTTTAGTTGTTGAGCTTTATGCATGTTTAATTTCAGATCATTTCGACCTATATGGCTTATAGAAATATGTTGTCGAACTTTGATTCGCAGCATGTTTTTGCCTAGATTTTTACAGTGAAAACACTAGTGTTCAACTCTTGATAGTTAAATCTAGCTGCAAGTCCAACTTTAAGAGATCATATCTCTCTCGTTTCTTCTTTTATTATATTCATTCTTTTTTATTTAAAGTATAGTTGTTGAACTCTATGCCTGCAAAATTTCTAGGCTTTAAACCTTTGTAACAAGTTGAAAATTCGCTTGGAACTACGAATCGGAGCATGTTTTTCTCCAGCTGAACATTTGAATTTTTTTACATGGATATTTTTTCGATGATGTTTTTGATCACCTTGATCCTAAGAAGGAAGAGCCAATATTACCACTTATCCGTATTTTGGATCGGTGAGTTTTTAGGAGATTTTTGTATGACGATTTTATGAATAATTTCATTGAATTTTTGTTGCTTTTGTTGTTTCTTTGCACGTGATTTCTAAACCATTTTCGGAAGATTTTTTTTAGCTCTCGAAATAAATATTTTACAATATTTATAATTAATTAAAAGCTATTAAAATTATACATTACTATAACAAGAGAATTTCAAAAGTTATTTTTCAAACGATTTCTAAAATAGTTTTAAAAGCTTGTTTTCTATAATAATTATTTTCTATATAATAATACATGTTTTTGCACTTTTCGGACATATGAGAAAGAGAATTAAAAGAATTAGTAAAACACGTGGTATGGTACACGTGAGTTTATTCTTCGGTTAATTCCGGACTTGTGCGATCGAAACCTCTTGAGTATATTGTTTTGAGTTGATAATTGAGATTTATAATTCCTATTATAGGAATTGTTTGAGTTAGCCAATATTTGGAAAATTAAGTGGTTCGAGATCCCCTATTATAGGTGTAATAATCGATGAGAACCACACATATATTTTGTTTTACTCGCCGATGAGATGAGGCAAGTCTTGACATGAAATTTTCCTTTTCGCGAATTATGGGTAATGAGAAAGCTCAATGAGATTTATTTGCACCTGCCGATTATACGAGGCAAGATATATGAGTATTCTGAGATTTTTGAGGTTTTAGATTTTATTTTTATGACGTGGATTTAACTAGCGGTTAGTAAATTGTTTAGTGTGAACGTGTGATTGGGACGCACGTTAACACTTTTCGGATTCCTTTCCGGGTTTAAAATATAAATAGCATTGTGCAAGGGTTTAGCATGTGCATTATTGCTTCGACATTGCAATCGGTGATCTGTCTAATCTGGGTTTTCTGAATTTTTTAAGTTTTATACGATTTCACCATTTCGACATACATTTGTTACATCGATAGCCTAGTGATACATGAGATGTTATATAGGGTGATTTTGTTTTTATGAGATTTGAACTCTATCTTGAGTTCTGTGAGATTCTATTGGTATTTTGATGAGTTTCACTTATGACTTTTGTATGATTCCCTGCATTTTAGCTGAATTCCATTAAGTATGGATTTCTTATGTTGAATTAAGCCTACTTATGTGACAACCCTTAGTGAATATATACCATGCATTGGGATTATACTATACTTGTACCTTTCCTTTATAGTTAAACGAAGAATTCCCTTATGCACTTATATTCCTCTTATCTTATCTTATACTAATATCAAGTTCTACCTAGCTTGACTCGTGTATTTATTACTTAGGTCAGACCGAATTGCAGGTTAGGTAGTTGGACTCTTAGATTGCTTTACCATTTGGACTTCACCATCTACTTAGGATATGGCATAGTTTTCGCATAGTAGTCTTTCTGTTGGGAACTTGTGGTGTATATATTCTTTTGTGGGGAATGTATGTATATATTGTGGTTATATACCATTAATGGCATGTTGTATTACATTTGATGTACGAATTCATATGTATTACTGTGTTGTTGTTCAGTGACTTCTAATTGGTATAGTTATTATGTTTTGTTTCTAAATCGATCATGTAGCCACCGTAGTAGTGTATCAGATAGGATTTAAGTATGTCGAACTTGTGACGGAAAAAAAGAGTACAAATATCTACATACTTAGCTCTTATCTAATGCAGGAGTATGATGGTCGCCCCTAACCAGCAATATTCTCCGCATTAGCGGACATAATTACTAAGTAGTTCTCTTTGTTAATGTGGGTCTCGAGATGGGGCTTTACATCGAGTGTATTGTTTTACTTTATGCTCAGGTCAGCCCTGAGTATTCAGTGCATTGAATGTCATTTACTTTGGAGGACGAAGACGAAGATTTGGTATATTATTACTAGTATTATTTCCCTGCATCATTTTGTTCTGCTGCATTACTTTATTGTTCTATTGTATGTATAACTCTGATGGATGTTGTAAAATTTAATCAAATGTATAGTATAAACAGCTTCATGAACTGTTTATTTGATTATTATATTTTGTTGTTTCACAGCGAGATTCTATGTTTGTTTTCTTCTTTTCTTAACCTCATTGACTATCTGTGCTCTGGATTGTTTTGAGTTGGACATGTGTGGTTTATTATCGAGTTAAATCTTTTGAAATGTGGGTCATCACAATTATCTTAATTTGTTTAAGGTAATGTAAGTATGTATGAAATTGTAAAAATTAAAATAATTAATTAAAATTGTTTATTGAATTAATTAATTAAATGTTAATTAATAAATGATATAACATACCTATATAAAGATATATGCCTATAGCAATAAGTGTTATAGTATTCATATTCAATACAAAATGTTTTAATAACTAATATACACTTAATTAAAATGTGTACATATATTGATATGTGCATATAATAAACTATAAATAGTATTGTTGATTTACTATCTTAAATTGTTTAAGATGAATAAAGTAAAATTTTAGAAATTTTACATAAAATAAATTAGATTAATTAAATACGATATAATTAAATGTGATTAAATACGATTTAATTAAACTTAATCAAATAAGATCTAATTAATAATATGCAAAAGAATATTATATAAGTTAATTAAATTATAAAAAGTTGTAAATAAATTAAACTTGTACAATAAGATGTATATTATAGGTAAGACTGGGAAGAAACCCGAATTATATTTAAGAAATAGATACATGCATAGTATGTATTATGTGATTTCTGATGTATTCAACACTTGAATCATGAGGGTATTTCATAAGAAATACATTTTTCCCTAAATTAGTATCACTCAAAATAAGTATATTAAAGATTATGAATCTCTAATGTATGTAAGTTGTCCTATATAATTTATATATTAATACATTACTTGCATACTCTTTAGTTGCTGAACTTTCCTCAAGTTAGAGAGGTTATGTGTACTACTCTTAGTATATTGACTAGATAAGGTAAGATTCATGCATGTATTTTTTGAGCATTGCTAAAGGTATGTGCATTATACTTAGTCCATCGTAAAGTGGTAGGTATGATCGAATAATAACCCTCGATTTGTTGAACTTTTCTCAAGGTCAAGATTAGATTAGGATAAAGACCACGAGTTAGGAGTTGTATATATGATACAACAGATAAGTTGTTGTTCAATACTTGCGATCCTATGATCTGTTGAGCTTTCCTCACGTTTAGAATCTTAAGGCAAGCAAATTCTAAAACTCACTAGAGAAATAAAATGATTTTTATGTTTTTCTTGAGATATTTAGAAACATAAAAAATCTAGTGTCTTATTGTAAAAATAAAATGGTAACATTTAACCTTTCTAATATAGCAAGAACGTTTGCCTTATAAAGTTAATATAATATACATCAATAAATTTATGCAAATAATATAATAATTGATAAAAAAAATATTAGTTGAAATATATAATTGAACAAAATTAAATATCTATAAACAAATATAAGACATACTTACCTAAAATCTTTTGGCATGTTGTCGCTTCATGGCCCATGCAAGAACCTAACTATAGATTTCTAAACACATTCGTAACGTTGTCACTTAAGTGTTTATTTGCTTATGACTTTGTAACGACCCGATTTTTCATACCCAAAAAATCGAACCATCAGGGTTAAAGAAGAAGAGGTAGAAGAAGAGAAAACAAAACAACAACAGAATCTTACCATCGCAGAGGAATAAAATATAATAGATAATAACAGATCTTTACACAAAAGAAAACTATATCTGTTTTATACATACATCATCAGGATACACCATCAGAGTTCAACATCAATAAAATACAACTGGACAGTCATATAAACCTGTCCTCAAAACTGAATACACAGCTAATCAACACAGTGGAATATTTAAGAAAAGTGTGGAAGTACATATCGCCATCCAGCTCGTATCTTTAGCTCCATAGCAACATATCCTGTATTCTATAGTACTCGGTCTGACCCGAGCATTATAGTTAAATAACACCCGAGTCAGTGTAGAATACCAGCGTGAGAAAACAACACTCAAATTGATTATTAAAGTTTCAAAATTCTTTTGAAAACAAAAGCATCTCGTAAGACCACGCCACAAATAAATATGTCGGGTTTTTACCGTACGATAGCTAAAACACTTTTATTAAAATCCTCTTATATTATAATAAGGTCTATTTACAAATACTTATTAAAATAGCCGAAATTGTTACATTCATTAAATTCCAGCTACTAGCCACAGTCGTGGGTAATACAAACAAACCCGTAAAAGGCGTGTAGGGAGAATGGATTTCCAACTAATGACTAGGCACTGGGGTACCACCTGTCACAGTACGTGGCCTAGATTACCGTATCGAGGATTACTCCCAATCCCCTGAAACACAAGAACGAGACTACCCCTTACTGGATAATCCCAAGCAAGATCATCCCACGGTTGGTATCAGCAACCGCACCACTAAGGCGAATAGAAAGGGACATCTAGATAGGGATGAACTTACCCTAATGGGTGCTACCCACCTAGCCTCGCTGCATAACCCCTGATTTTCATTCATTCCTGGTTGATGAGGTTTGAAGCTAAGCATTACCTTTAGAGAACATATCCCTTAGAACGCTCATCGCCCACCTAACGATGTTCTGAAAGCATTCATCCGTACAAGTCCGTCCTGGGTTCGAACAGAACCGAAGGCAATACTCCAACTACATCCATTTGGGAATCACCTCAGGATTAGTAGCGACTAGCCCTTGCACTTCACTGCTCCACCTTCGAATCCAAACTCGTCTTCCTCACGAAAACATACAAACCGGATCGAAGTGGTTTTCAGGAAATAAATCCCGATTCGGTCTCTTCGAAACGATCAACGCGTTGTCCAATATTGATAGTCGGTTGTTTAACTATCAAATAACATTCAGAAACATCCATCAACATAAATAATTTCTCCAAATTATTTATTATTCTCAAAATATCTTCACAAGATATATTTCCACTTTTCAAATCTTTTTGAAAACAGTTTTCAAACCACACTCTTCTCATTGAATGAATTCCCCAAATATTTATTCCCACTGAAAACACCAAGCACAAAACTTTAGATTTTTAAAATAATTTAAAACACTTTATTATAAAATATACTTTAAAACATTTAAATTTATAAAATCTACTTTAATACTTTATTAAAATATATACTTTAGGAATATTTAAAATAAGGCTACTTTATAAAATACAAAACCAGATTTTCTCTTTTTTTAAACAATATACCAAGTCACCTTTAAATAATTACTACGATAATAGATTTGAAAAATACCCACTTTAGAATTTAAACATTTAGAAATAATACATTTTCTAATACATGCTTTTAAAAACAACATTAAAGCTTTTAACTAATATTTAAAAATTTACTTTGAAAACGTACTTGGTTATCCAGGGAAATATACCTCTCTTCACGTCCTTTAAAAATAAATCACCATTTATTTTTAAACAAATTTGCCCATTCCTTTGATAAATTCCCACCGTGAATTTATTCTTCCAAATATCCACTGATATATCATTTCGCTTTTATAAACCCAGTTTATAAATTCCATAGTCACATTCTCCTTTAAATTTCCAATTTCAAACACTTAAATCAATTTCCAAATTGATTTCCTATTCACTCCCTTTTGAAATAAATTCATTTACTTACTCATTTTTTTCAAAATCCATTAACTTCAAATTTTATTTCTTCGTTTTGATTTTAAATCTTTTAACTGAAACATACAAATTTCAGATTTTCCATATTTCTTCTTTATTCTTTTAAATAAATTTTAAACCTTGAATTTTAAAGTAAATTATTTCATTCCTTTGAATAACATCACTTAAGTTTTAAAATTCATTATTTTCCCATTTTATTCAAATCCCCTTTCTCATACTTGGAATTTATTTATTAGAATTTTAAAATCACCTTTTATTCATTTTCATTTCATTCTTCAATTTATTCAGTTAACTATAATTGTTTAACTTAAAAATTCCATCTTTTATTTTCCTTCAAAAATCCAATTCTATATATATTGATAACTCAGTATATCGAAATATATATTCAAGCAAACCATAGCATTCAACATTCCAATTATCAGTATAATTCATCGCAGAATATCAAATATTCATAACACAGAATATTAAACAATCTAAATTATTTGGAGGAATCCAGTTGGATCTATCGAACCTGTTTTCCTGCATCCACAGATGTTAGCACAATACCAATTCCACTTCGAGGTGGAATATCGCGGTATATGTGATTTATATAATATCCTCCGCTATTATGCGGCTCATAAGGTCTCATCCGCTATATAATGCGGGAAATCAATCACTCCAATATATACTATATACTACTATATAATATATCACATCCAATCATTCAGCAATCATTCAACCAATTATTTAAATTTAACTATTTAAAGCTAAATCAAACCCAGATGAGTGAGATTAACTCACCTTTTACTATGCACGCACCCATTTCATTCCAGCTTGATTTCATGATTTTTGAACCTTGTGTAAACAATTATATGATTTTTAATATTTGAAATAATTGAGCTGTCCATAAGCATTTAAAAATTTAATTGATGTTTTAATTTTAAATCAATAGTTTTCCTTTTTGGTACTACATATATTTATAAATAATCTATCTATGTACATATAACCCTATTTCTCAAATATGTATACAGATATATAATTTACTAAAATAAAATAGAATAAATAAAAAGATACCTTACAGCAATAATCTTTGTCGAACACGACTTGAGCCTCCACTGCACCTATCACTCTCACGAACGCAGACCAAGCTTGTCGACCTTGCCTGATTCAGACAACCGAAGCCCTTGACGAGCTTGAGAAACCGCGATACCCATCTCCATCCGTCCTCACGAGTTCGCAAACCAAAAGCGATCGAAACCCTTGAAGGACGGCTCCCCTTTGCTATTCACTCGATTCGAATGATTTGCCGCGCCACCTAGCTTTACGAAATCGTGATTTTGAGTTCGACTTCTTAACCTTCGATCGCGAGCCGCTCACGATTTCTAATTCGAAATCAAATTCGATTTCTTTCGACTTTAACCCCTTAAAAAAATCGAGCAATTTTCTGATCGAATAGAAAGAAAAGAGCGACCATGATTTCGACTTAAAATGATCTGGAATTGAATTGAAAATTATAAGAAGAGCGGTCATTCATTTTTTTTTCCAGAGGATTTGATTTGGTATCGAACTGGTTAAGGGCTTGATTTACTCTGTTGCGTGGATCTCAAAGAGGAAGTAAGGGAATGATAGAAAAGAAGGGATGCGTGTAAGGGAAGGTTAGCTACAGTATTCATGAAAAGTAAAAGTTCTGATATGAAATGTATTTGACTGGTCAAGCTATACAATATGTATATCAAATATTATTAAATTTAAATTATCTCGAAAACGGAGCTTAAAATCTTGACATCATATCGAGACGTGCCGCCGGGCGTTTATAATGTTAAACCCGTATTTCGAACACAAAGGAAAAAGTTTCGAGTCCTAATTCGACCGTATAGAGAAGATAGCTTTTTGGATCGAGTTATTATATACTAAATTTTCGAGACAAATTTCAACGCGTTTATCTACCATGCGATCACACGACAACTCCAATCGCTACGAAAATTGAAATCCGATAATAATACATTATTACGGATCCAATGGAACTTGTTTCGTCAAATTCCAAGACTTTGCCTCGGAAGGCTATTTTTAAATATCAATTTAAAGGATATAATTTCAAAACTGAATAAAACACTTCCAAATTCAATTTTAACACTTTTACTGTCTTCAGTACTATCAATATAAATTTTACAAGTCTTTTAAAATATTTTTAACAAGCTTGAAACTCAAGATTAAATATTTTACTCAACTTCAAATTATTAATTTAATACTTGAATTACCCAATAAATGGTGATATTAGACTTCAAGTTACAAATTAACTTTTAAATATTTAAAATAAATTAAATATCCAATTTTAAACATCCAAAAATTCTAGGTCGTCACATTCCTCTCCCTTATAAGAATTTCGTCCCCGAAATTGCTGGTAGGAAGAATGGTCCAATACCCGTTTACTTTTCCCCAAAACCAATAATTTAACATCCTACCAACTATCTTTTAATAAAAGACCCATCATCATTCTTCCTAACTTCCCAAACTCTCCCATAGTTTTCAAACAATACTATTTGCTCAATCATTCAAATTTCAATTTAAAACCAAATTTTGAATTATCAAATTTTTCTCAAAAATTTTCTAACTCCCTAAATTTACGAAAAATTTCGCCAGCGTCTCCTTTGCGCGGCTAGCTCGGTACAACTATAAAATGCCTCTATGGGCCTCCAAATTCCAAAAGAAAACAAAAGGCCAACTGGCTAGATCAAAACCCAATCAAATTTCATACAGAGATTTAAACACATACCTTTTTGTCGAGCAATTCAAATTTATCTTCTGAAATCAAAACCAAAATTTCATTTTCCTTTATAATACCTGTATATCCTACTTAGCAATAATATCCAATCACAAGATTCAAAATCATTTTATTGACTCCCTTACAAAAATTTCAATATTTATCCATCCAAGCCCGTACGATGTACTTATGTCATTCGTACGCAATACCGAATCTGATCGCTTACTCGATCACACAATTTCATTTCTGAACTAGTATCGTCCACCAGACTTCCTAGTGCGGACTCAGATCTGGTTTCTTGATCAGAAACCGTCATTCTCCTTGCATAGTCGTAACTATGATAGAGAATTTTCAGAATCAATCAAAATCCATATCCAGGGGTCGCCGTCGAAAATCAAGTGAAAAATCCTAACTCGGATCGAAATAACTATCTCGAAATTCTGTTCTCGAATCTGGATCAAATTGCTATGCGAATAAAATAATATACTTACATCTTACGTATTTATCTCAATTGATTATCAACTATATCCATTTTCTTTTTATTCACATTCATTTTGGTTTATATTCACTTATCCTAATTATTCCTTTTATTAAATCTTCATTCAAATATTAACTTAGAATATATTTCCCCGACACCCATGTTACTTAAGAATTTCACCATTCCTTCTTTAGTTCAATATAAGTATTTTATATGCTTCTTATATTTATTTTCACTTCACCAATTTAGTTTAAATCTACTTCTATTCATATTGGTTCTCCCATTTCCATATGAATTTAATTCATCTTCAACTTTGAATATTGAATTTTATCTTCCATTTATAACTGATTCATATCGTTATTTTAAATTAGTTTCATCAACTAATTTATTTCAATTTCCAATTTGAAATCGTTTTGTCGCTAACAAAAAATTTCCAAAAACTTTTCTAACTCCCAAAATTTTCAGAATTTTTTTGCAGAGTCTCCTCTGTACGGAGGAGCTTTTGTAATTTAACAGAAGATATAAATATATATACATCGACCCACATGGTCGGAAAAAACAGTTCATATTACCTATTGTATATTGTGTAGGCATACCACTATTTAGCATTTCGGCTTATTATTTTAGCATTTTGCGCGATCAAATCCAGCCAAACAACTTCCCGGCACCTGTACTTACTCAATTCAAACATATAGGTGCTAAGTATATGCAATTTATTAACATTTCACTTACTTTCAATAGCTAACACATAAATTTCACATATAATGCGCATTATATAATTTCCATAAGCACATATAAGGTTCCGACACTTATTACAATTGCTTACAACCAATTCTCAAACCATTCCATTCAGTTTAAGTGATTTACAACTTACTCGCTTATATTTAATTCATTCTAAGCAAAACAAACTCATATTCATTCCAATTGATTTCAAAATCATCCTATTTCACTTCTTATAACTCATAGAATTTTATCTAATCCCGTTTACATCGAACGACCCATTTTCTTACGCAATTCGACAATATTGATGTGAATAAAGAATTTCTTATGCTTTATAACCATTTAAATTGATTCTAACTCAATTTACACTTGATTCCATCCCATTTTAATTTATTCACAATCTTTTCGTTGCATTTTCTTTCATATCCAAAAAGTTTGATTCCAAACCATTTTATTAAACTCGACAACCAATATATTAAATAACCATCTCACAATTTACTTAAGTTATTTATTTTCTTCAAACTATTCCCCAATAACTTAAGTTTATTTTATTCAACCAACTTCCATTTAAATCTTTGATTTGATTTTCCTTTGATCAAATCCCAACCATTTTACTAATTTATTCGATTAGTTTATTCTTTTTATCCATTTTTAAATTTTAATTCACATTAACAATTCATTATCGAATTTACTAATAACAAGGTCATTCAATTTATGCTTGAATTGGATTTGTTTACAACTCACACCAAATCTATTTTGATCCAATTCAATTTCATTCGACCACACTTTCAATTTATAATCCCATACTTGATTTTTTTTCATTTATCTTCAAAACCATTTTATTTAATTTTCTTGAGTTCAATCTTACTTTGTATCCCAAGTTTGGATATTTTTTTTCATTTCCATAATACCAATACTTTTATTCCAGCTTATTTATTCCCTTTTCAAATTTTTATAAGCTACTCACTTATTAATATTCATACTTCTCCATCTATTTACAGTCAATCATATTCACATTTTAATTTAACTAGGGATTATATTTTTTTTATTTCAATGCTTTTCAATTCTTTTATAAGCTTCTGAAGCTTATTTATTCCAATTCAATACTTACTGAGTTTACATTTATTTATTTAAGTAATAATTTTATCTTATTTTAATTACTAATCAAACTATAATTCACATTTATAGTTTACATTTATAAATCTCATTTGTATATGAATATGTTTCTTAGTTTTCAGTTATGATTTCAATTCCTTATTCAATTATAAATCACATTTACAAATTTCATTTATTTTATTAATTTATTCCTTAATCTTTGGTTATTATCTTCAATTTCTTATTCAGTTCTCATATAACAATGATAATAATTTAATAGTATCACTTTCTAACAACCAAGCATCCATATATAACAATAATAATTTACGAAAAATCATTTCCTTTATATAAAAAAATAATTTTGGGTAAAATTATTTCATTTACCCTATTTAAATTAATACTGTGTCGGTTTATCTTGTTTAAGAGTTTAGAAACCCCTATCGATGACATGGCGTCCCATACATCGACCAGAACCCATAAACACTCAACCTGTGCAGTTAATTCCCCGCTATTACCCCATTATAACCCCACTATATCTCATAGCGGATTTTCACCGCTACAATTTTTCCATATAGCCCCAACATATAGCCTTTCCGCTTTAAGCCCCGCAATTTCCGCTATATCCCGTTATTCCCGCTATATTCCGCTGTTTCCGCTATATCTTCTTTAATAAAATGAATTGAGAAATTGCATATATACACTATAAAAATTATGAAACTAATTTATTTGATTTAATTTTTAATATATTTTCAGAAATGAAAATACACTAATATTTTACTAAATTCAATTATGTTATATAACAGTTTTACATTTATTTAAAGTATATTCGCATATGTTTTTATTTAAAATTATTTATGTATTAATTATAATTGAACTGAATGATAATTTTTCATTTAGTTACCATTTATATATTTGTAAAAACATTAAGTATGATTTTTTATGCTACTTTAGAGTCATCCACTATATCCCGCTATATCCTCGCTGTATCCCCGCTATGATTTTTTGCACCTCCACTGCTTTGAATCTGCCGAGCGCTTTAACTGCACAGCACTCAACAGATAATTCAACACAATATAAAAAAATTATTCACTAACAAATACACGCTCATATCTATTAATACTCTCAAACTCATTCTAGAGTACTACGGACTCTATTAAATGAGTAATTCCCACCAAAGACAAGGTTTTCGTTTAATCTTCAGCTTTGGTACCAAATGTAACGACCCGATTTTTCATACCCGAAAAATCGAACCGTCAAGGTTAAAGAAGAAGAGGTAGAAGAAGAGAAAACTAAACAATAACAGAATCTTACCATCGCAGCGGAATAAAATATAATAGATAATAACGGATCTTTACACAAAAGAAAACTATATCTGCTTTATACATACATCATCAGGATATACCATCAAAGTTCAACATTAATAACATACAACTAGACAGTCATATAAACCTGTCCTCAAAACTGAATACACAGCTAATCAACACAGAAAATATTTAAAACAAGTGCGGAAGTACGTATCACCATCCAGCTCGTCTTCTGAGCTCCACAGCAACATATCATGTATTCTATAATACTCGGTCTGACCCGAGCATTATAGTTAAATAACACCCGAGTCAGTCTGGAATACTAGCATGAGAAAACCACACTCAAATTGATTATTAAAGTTTCAAAATTCTTTTGAAAACAAAAGCATCTCGTAAGTCCACGCCACAAATAAACATGTCGGGTTTTTACCTTACGATAGCTAAAACACTTTTTATTAAAATCCTCTGATATTATAATAGGGTTTATTTACAAATACTTATTAAAATAGCCGAAATTGTTACATTCATTAAATTCCAGCTACTAGCTACAGTCGTGGGTAATACAAACAAAACCGTAAAAGGCGCGTAGGGAGAATGGATTTCCAACTAACGACTAGGCACTGGGGTACCACCTGTCACAGTACGTGGCCTAGATCACCGTACCGAGGATTACTCCCAATCCCCTGCAACACAAGACCGGGACTACCCCTTAATGGATAATCCCGAGTAAGATCATCCCATGGTTGGGACCAGCAACCGCACCACTAAGCCAAATAAAAAGGGACATCTAGACAGGGATGACTTTACCCTAATGGGTGCTACCCACCTAGCCTTGCTGCATAACCCCTGATTTTCAGTCATTCCTGCTTGATGAGGCTTAAGGCTAAGCGTAACCTTTAAAGAACATTTCCCTTAGAATGCTCATCGCCCACCTAACGATGTCTGAAAGCATTCATCCATATAAGTCCGTCCCGGGTTCGAACAGAACCGAAGGCACTACTCCTACTACATCCATTTGGGAATCACCTCAGGATTAGTAGCGACTAGCCCTTGCACTTCACTGCTCCACTTTCGAATCCAAACTCGTCTTCCTCATGAAAACGTACAAACCGGATCGAAGTGGTTTTCAGGAAGTAAATCCCGATCCCGGTCCCTTCGAAACGATCAGCGCATAGTCCAATATTGATAATCGGTTATTTAACTATCGAATAACATTCATAAACATCCATCAACATAAATAATTTCTCCAAATTATTTATTATTCTTAAAATATCTTCACAAGATATATTTCCACTTTTCAAACCTTTTTGAAAACAGTTTTCAAACCACACTCTTCTCATTGAATGAATTCCCCAAATATTTATTCCCACTGAAAACACCAAGCACAAAACTTTATATTTTTAAAGTAATTTAAAACACTTTATTATAACATATACTTTAAAACATTTAAATTTAGAAAATCTACTTTAATACTTTATTAAAATATATACTTTAGGAATATTTAAAATAAGGTTACTTTATAAAATATAGAACTAGATTTTCTCCTTTTTTAAAACAATATACCAAATCACCTTTAAATAATTACTATGATAATAGATTTGAAAAATACCAAACTTTAGAATTTAAACATTTAGTAATAATAAATTTTCTAAAACATGCTTTTTGAAACAACATTAAAGCTTTCAACTTATATTTAAAAATTTACTTTGAAAACATACTTGGCTATCCAGGGAAATATACCTCTCTTCACGTTCTTTAAAAATAAATCACTATTTATTTTTAAACAAATTTGCCCATTCCTTTAATAAATTCCCATCGTGAATTTATTCTTCCAAATATCCACTGATATATCACTTCGCTTTTATAAACCCAGTTTATAAATTCCATAGTCACATTCTCCTTTAAATTTCCAATTTCAAACACTTAAATCAGTTTCCAAATTGATTTCCAATTCACTCCCTTATGAAATAAATTCATTTACTTACTTATTTTTTTCAAAATCCATTAACTTTAGATTTTATTTCTTCGTTTTGATTTTAAATCTTTTAACTGAAACATACCAATTTCATATTTTCTAAATTTCTTCTTTAATCTTTTAAATAAATTTTAAACCTTGAATTTTATAGTAAATTCTTTCATTCCTTTGAATAACATCACTTAAGTTTTAAGATTCATTATTTTCCCTTTTTATTCAAATCCCCTTTCCCATACTTAGAATTTATTTATTAGAATTTTAAAATCACCTTTTATTCTTTTCCAGTTCATTCTTTAATTTATTCAATTCTCTATAATTGTTTGACTTAAAAATTCCCTCTTTTATTTTCTTTCAAAAATCCAATTCTATATATTTTGATAACTCAGTTTACCGAAATATATATTCAAGCAAACCGTAGCATTCAACATTTCAATTATCAATATAATTCATCATAGAATATCAAATATTCATAACATAGAATATTAAACAATCTAAATAATTTTGTGGTATCCAGTTGGATCCCTCCAACCTGTTTCTCTGCATCCATAGATGTTAGCACAATACCAATTCAACTTCGAGGTGGAATATCGCGGTATATGGGATTTATATAATATCCTCCGCTATTATGCGGCACATATGATCTCATTCGCTATATAATGCAAGAAATCAATCACTCCAATATATACTACTATATAATATATCACATCCAATCATTCAGCAATCATTCAACCAATTATTTAAATTTAACTATTTAAATCTAAATCAAACCCAGATGAGTGAGATTAACTCACCTTTTACTATTCATGCACCCATTTCATTCCAGCTTGATTTCACAATTTTTGAACCTTGTATAAACAATTATATGATTTTTAATATTTGAAATAATTAAACTATCCGTAAGCATTTAAAAATTTAATTGATGTTTTAATTTTAAACCAATAGTTTTCCCTTTTGATACTACATTAATCTATCTTTGTACATATATCCCTGTTTCTCAAATATGTATACATATATATAATTTACAAAAATAAACTAGAATAAATAAAAAGATACCTTACTGCAATAATCTTTATCAAACACGACTTGAGCCTCCACTGCACCTATCACTCTCAAGAACGCAGACCAAGCTTGTCGACCTTGCCTAATTCAGACAACCGAACCCCTTGACGAGCTCGAGAAATCGTGATACCCATCTCCATCTGTCCTCACGAGTTCGAAAACCAAAAGCGACCAAAACCCTTGAAGGACGGCTCCCCTTTGCGATTCACTCGATTCGAATGATTTTCCGCGCCACCCAGCTTCACGAAATCGTGATTTTGAGTTCGACTTCTTAACCTTCGATCGCGAGCCGCTCGCGATTTCTAATTCAAAATCAAATTCGATTTCGTTTGGCTTTAACCTCTTAAAAAAATCGAGCGATTTTCTGATCGAATGGAAAGAAAAGAGCGACCATGATTTCGACTTAAAATGATCTGGAATTGAATTGAAAATTATAAGAAGAGCGGTCATTCATTTTTTTTTCTTCAGAGGATTTGATTTGGTAGCGAATTGGTTATGGGCTTGATTTACTCTGTTGCGTGGATCTTAAAGTGGAAGTAAGGAATGATAGAAAAGAAGGGATGCGTGTAAGGGAAGGTTAGCTACAGTATTCAGATGTGAAAAGTAAAAGTTTTGATGTGAAATGTATTTGACTGGTCAAGCTATACAATGTGTATATATAATATTATTAAATTTATATTATCTCGAAAACGTAGCTTAAAATCTTGACATCGTATCGAGGCATGCTGCCAGGTGTTTATAATGTTAAACTCCTATTCCGAACACAATGGAAAAGGTTTCGAGTCCTAATTCGATCGTATGGAGAAGATAGCTTTTTGGATCCAGTTATTATATATTAAATTTTTGAGTCAAATTTCAACGCGTTTATCTACCATGCGATCACACGATAACTCCAATCGCTACGAAAATTGGAATCCAATAATAATACATTATTACGGATCCAATGGAACTGGTTTCGTCAAATTCCAAGACTGTGCCTCGGAAGGCTATTTTTAAATATCAATTTAAACGATATAATTTCAAAACTGAATAAAACACTTCCAAATTCAATTTTAACACTTTTATTGTCTTCAGTACTATCAATATAAATTTTACAAGCCTTTTAAAATATTTTTAACAAGCTTGAAACTCAAGATTAAATATTTTACTCAACTTCAAATTATTTAATTTAATAATTAAATTACCCAATAATGGCGATATTTGACTTCAAGTTACAAGTTAAGTTTTAAATATTTAAAATCAATTAAATATTCCAATTTCAAACATCCAAAAATTCCGGGTCGTCACGGACTTTCTATTGTTTGCCTGAGTTTTAAACCCTTAAGTAGATATTTTGATCCATAATCGATCACATGCAAATATTATATGGTAAACGATTGTAATTCATGATGTACAAAACTTCAATGAAATTAGTTAATTAATATTAAGGAAATAAACCATTATGCAAAATCATGTATTCAATAGACTGATTACAACAATGATTGAATTTGAATGGTTAGACTGTATTAGAAAAGGAAAATGAATATATAAGGGTGGATGTAACTTAGGCATGGTTGGAATGAAGAGAGTGAATAGTCAACTCTACTTCATGAAGGAACATCCGAAACAATAATTTTATAAAATACTAAAAGATACTCAATATGGAATGAGAAATGTGATTTCTATTCCAAATTGTGCTATGATATATTAAATTGTTTTCCATAAACATCGTTTCTACGAGTTTAAGATATTTGATCGAATATTCTCAGTTATAGACTAGTTACAGTAAAGGAAATAGCCCATAATAAGTAATTGAATAGAGCTTCATATTTCGTACGCTATTATAGTATTAGTGAAATAGTAGGAGCATGCCATATAATACTTATAAATGGATGCATCAAGATACGAAAAATTGTTTTCGTAAATATACCAAATGTTATTTACGAAATAATAATTAATTTCAGTATTGACTGAAATATGAATACAGTTTTTATTTTATTATGAATGATTTGAATATTCGTTGTGAAATAGATCTATTAGAATAATGGTATTTGTTGCATTAGCTACATAAGAGTCTTTAATTTGTTACAATTGTTTCGGGATTGAGGATAAAGCACTTGTTTAGTGGGAGAAACATAAGAGTTGGTGAACTCTTCAGATTGGTATATAAAGAGTATGTAGTCGAAGTCCAATGACAACAAAAACAGCTCCATATACGTTTTTTAATTCACAGATAAATTAACATAAAATGAGCATGTGTATTTGATACATAGCGAATATATTTATGATAAGTTCATTGAATATAATACAAAAGTACAAAACGTATCATGCAAATTAAATAAGAAAATTTGATTGGATCGAATAGATGAGTATATAGGAAACGACTCTAGAAATACCTACAAATGAATAAAGATTCAATCTCAAAACTCATGTCTCCCTATAATACATAATGATGTATCAATAAGGAGTAATCAAACTTTATTGAACAAAGTATGACTGATAATGACCAAAGTTGAGTTAACTTCTTTCGGTAAGGTTGAGTAAAAATAAGTATATAAGGTTACGTACCATTTCATCTAAAATAAAATTTACAAAATCATACAAGATAAGAGTTGATGAAACAATCCCAATATATATACGTTAATGAGTTGATAGGTTGTGTGAGTTGAGAGGTTGCACATAATATTTACCCATGAGTGACCTTGTGTGAACCACCCCAAAGCAGTTTGGGATGGATCGATATTGATTTATCAATTTATGTTATAAACATAAGTTCATAAATATAAAACTTAATCAGTTTATACATATATATAGGCAGCTCATAAATTTTTTACGAATAACTATTTTGTTGCGTTGAGAAATAAATGTTGTTTCAAGGAAGCCAACTTCATAATGAAGGAATTTCCTTTAAATTGTTGGTAGTAAAATGGACATGGATACAATTTAAAAATAAAACTAATAAAAAAGTATGGAATAAAATTAACCAAACTAAACAGACATAACACTTTAGAATGTCTAATGATAAATCTAGACATTTGAAGAGAAATTATGAATTTTATTAATGTAAAGAAAAGAACTTCCTAAGTCTTAAATAAACCATTAAGAGTAATGACTATAGCATGATGCATACCCATAATGGATTCCAAGTACATTATCAAAATATGATTTTGGTATTGGTACCCGAAAAGATATGGTCCATCGGCTACAAAAGTATCTTCAAGAAGAAGATCAATGCAATTGGAATATAAGCCACGTTGATAAGATAAAATTATAAGTTTCAATTGTTAAAACTTGTATAACATATTCGTCAATCAACGTGCTTTATTAATTTAAATTTTACTCACAAAATACATCACTCGATATGATTTTGAATTTTGGTAGATATATGTTGAAATAAAAAATCTAAATATTGATTTAGAATAGATTACTTACACATGACAATCAAAATTTCTCAAAATTAGTAGGAGCAATAATTAAGTTTGTGGATGTTGGATGTGATCCAAGAAATGATATGAAAGTGCAATTCGAAGCATCAGAGTTAAGTATTTTGTTAGAGAAATCAAATAATTTGAATTTCAATCAAAATATAGAGGAAGCGCATGTCTATAAATGAATATAGGTACCCAAATATATTTCTAAAAACTATAATTAAACAACAAACGTATGATTTTTAACGATATATTCATGTTATAATCATTTTATTTTGGTTGTTTAATACTCGAAAATATATTTGAAAATGACATCTTTTATAATCGGTATAACAAGATGTTGGGAATGTCCTAAAATGATTTATATAGGCATTATATTAAAAAATTTAATATCGACTATGTAAGATAGATTCCTTATGCACCGACAATAGGAATTATAACACATACTAGATTGTCTACAATATCACACTTTTCTTATGTATTTGACACATAGAACAAGCGTTAAATCAAAATTGAGATTACTCCATATTTTGAGTGTTCTTAAGTATTTATGAAATACTAGAGAATTGTTTTATAGAAACAACGAACTCCTCATGAAGGTGTGTGTAAACTCAAACTTAGTGATATTGTATGTTAATCCAAAATTCATGTTCAAACATAAGTTAAGAATTTCATATAGGAATTGTTCCAAACAGCTTGTAGTAGCAGATACAAACAAAGCTGCTATAATGTAAGAAGTATAAATAAATGCTCAAATTTATAGCTAAACCGACGGTGATTCAGAATGCAGAAATCATATGAGATTGTTATATGATAACAATGCCACAATATAGTTCATAAGAGAACCTAGAGCTTACTAAAAGTCGGGAGATATACTTCGAACTGTTCCGCATAATAAAGGCAGTTTGTTAGCATTATAGAGAGCTGATTGATAAAGTAGATAATTAAAAAAAAGTAGCATTCCCATTCACTAAGGGACTGACCCAGTTAGTTTTTGAGAAAATCGATCAATGGATTCAGGATAAGATTCCATAATCTCCTTAGTTATATGGAGTTAATATTTCAACTGCAGTCAATTCAAAATCAAAGTCTTTACCCAGAGTGGTATAGTTAATAATAACTTTATTATTGAACTAAGAATTTTGTGTTTGAAATTACAAAGTTGAATGTGGATGATGTTAGGGTTCTGACCGAAGCAAAATTCTGTAAGTGCTAATGTGATATAGTTTTGGCAGGGAGAATTGGTTTAAATTATCATTGCTAAAAGGTGTCACTTTAGTGTTTGTGAAATTTGATTTTATCGAAAAGACCTATAAGCGTTGAATTCCTCCAAGCTATCACAACGGCTAAAATGACATTTGAAAATTGATACTTGAATTGTTTAATATTAATCACTGACCGAATTCACACTTTTGAGTAGCACGTCCGCATTCGTGATATCGTTGAAAACCACACGATTTAATTAATTTATAAAATTTATAAATTGATTAAACTAATTGATGTTTATGAAATATTAATTATTGTCAATTTTTTTTATTTTTTAAATGTTGTTGGTACTTATTTAAATGCACATATAAAGTTATATTTGCATATATCGATAAACGATGGCGGTAAAATTTTAAACAAGGTTTAAACAAAAAAATAATTACATAAGAGTTTTTCTTTGGAAAATTTGCACATTTAAAATGCTCTACCATATAATGGTGATAGGAGAGAATCAATTAATAAATTAATTGAAATTTAAAAAGGAATTAAAGAAGGAAGTTCTGAAAAGGAGAATTGAAATGTCCCTTTAATTCTACCAAAATAAAATCTCCTCATTTGATTTCTTTAACAGAGCATAACTTTCTTCTTCCTCTCTATCATTCCTAGCCAAAATTTCTTCTAAATAAACCTCAAAACAAATTGAAATTAATATTAAATTAAATTAAAGAAAGGCGGTTCATCCTTTTCTTGTAAGTTGGGATGTTGATTTACTTCAACTATTAATCAAGGTGTGATGAAGGACAATGTTTATTGGATAATTTTATAATTAATTCATGATGTCTAAAATAAATTTTTCGCGTATATGTAAATTGTGGTCATTTATTAAAATTAGTTTTAAAATTATTCTATGTACTGTAATTAATTGTGAGTTCTATTTATGTATGGTTTTGAATGTCAGTACTTAATTGGATCAAAATTAACTAATTGTTGTAAATTGGTTTGTTAAATTTTTTTAGTATAATTGGCTAATGGTTTACCTAATATATAATTATGTTTTATTTCATTTGAGATATGAAAAAATCATGTTGTTTGCTATCCTATTATGTGTTGCCACAAATCTTCAATGTTTTAATTCTTGTTGTCATGGTTTTTCCTTTTAATTATGGATCAAATTTTAGTGGATTGAATCATTAAATTTTGTGTGTATGTGTGCGTATGTATATACATATACATATGTATATATACATGTACATTAATCAAGTCTTCTTCATACCTTCAAGTTGTAAACCGATATTAAAACTAAATTTTACTTGGTTGATTTGTTTTAGATTAACTTAATTTCATGTTTCAAAATTTAATTTTAGTTTTACATATATGTATGTACCTAAATATAAAATTTATGTTTCAGATCCAATTATATCAATAGGGTCAATAAATTAAATTGGAAAACTTTTAGTTTTCTTTCTGCTAATTAAATGACTTTTCATATTTAGATATAACATAAAATTCTTTTTTTTTCAATGGTTTGGCTATTTGTTGTAATTAATTTTGAAATTCCATATGTTATTAAACTAATTGTTGAATTAGTGGTTATAGTAGAAAGTACAGTAGAATTACACCACATGATTATTCCGTTTTTAACTTAGACTTGATTAGATTTAATTGCAACATAAAATTACTTTCCACCTTCACTCTATAATTTACTCTTATTTTAATTGTCTACTTTATGTGAATTATTTTGATACCTTTACATATATGTAAATATAAAATACAAGTGACAGGAAGATTGCATATATGTATATATGTCTAAATTATATGTATGTTGTACTGCCAACATGTGTATACAAACCATGTACATATATTGCAGTACTCAAACTTATGTTATTACTTGGACATTTATATTCTTGATATGCATGTGATATATATATATATATATATATATATATATATATATATAAGCATAATATATATACAAGCACGTGTACACACATAATAGATATAAATCCTAATATCTTAATGTGTGTGTATACACATGTTTATGTTAGTTCATATATGTCGTAGCAACTTATATTTTTAGACCGCTTTGAATATTTACGTTTTGGATATTTAAATATTTTATTCATTTATTTTATCGATGAGCTGAAAAACTCAATTTTCATAGACATACATTTTCGGACTTGGGATTATTTCCATTGGGTCCGGATGGTCCAAGTGAGCTAAAATAAGTATAAGCATCGATAGATTTCAATTATTTGATTCATAGTTAGAAGTTCGAGTTTAGTATGTAAAATCGAGCGACTCGAAAAGTTAACTTCTATATATGTTGGATTATGTCCTATAAATAGTTCCACTGAGTTCTAACTGGGATATTTGGTGGGAAATGTCGGTGAGCATGCTCGATTAGAGTTCGTCTTGGACGTGAATAGTGTTGGTTAGGATTCCTATATAAGGACCCTCACTCTCTCATTTGTTCCAAAATGCAGAAACCCTATCCCTAAAATAGCCTCACCAAATGGTTGTGATTGATCGGGGAGCTAGGGATCATTTAGGCGATGACTCCAATTAGGAAATTGTTCGTGAGGTTGAGAGGAGTATGATGACTGGTGGGATCATCATAAATCGACACGAAATGGCCGAAATTTGCATATAAAAGCGCAATTAGGGTTCGACATTCTAACATCAACATTGAGTTCTAGGCGGCAGCCCTAAAGAAAAGTTGTTAAGGATAGAGAGCGCTACGATCTAGTGGAGTTTGGCGGTATAAGATCGCAGGTGGCGGTGACAAACCATAGATGAACGTCACAATATTTTTGAGCTCATTCTCGAGCTATGTGGGATGATTGGTGATGAGGCCGATGGCATTGGGAATATTGGAGGCAGAGCTACTTTGAGAGAGATGTAGTGGCAATTGGAGCTCTCTGGCATTGGTGATGAGCAGTTGAATATCAATGTCGAGTTGAAGAAACCGCAGCCTGGGTTTTGTGAATAGGTGATTAGGGTTAAGCAAGGGTTTTTTAATTAATCAATGATGTAATTAAGGGATTAATTATATTACTTGATTCCAAAATCTTACTAAGCCCGTATCTCTCTCATACTAGTCAAATTCAACTGCGGTCAGTCATGTTAGACTTGTGGAATTGTTAAGTACATCGGTATTGGGATTGGTTGAGATTGGAGCTTGTGGAATTTCAAGCTAAAATCGAATGTTAGACGAAACTAAAATGCTTCGACGATAAATGAAAATTTGTGAACTAAACACACCTCTTTTGATAAATTTGTATATTATACAATAGATACAATTTTATTGTTTGAGTTTCATTGAAATATTGGATGATTGGTTAAAATATCCGCTTTGAAAAGTAATTAGTACATAAAATTGAAATACAGGAAATTGTAGAGAAATCTGTATTTTTCAAAATTGTGATTATTAATTTCCATTTATATTCCTGTTGTCTTATTTTGGTTATATTCCTGTAAAATAGATTGTTAAATGCTAAAATTTGATTGGATGTGACATTGACACTTGTGAAAAGTTAAAACTTTATAGTAAAAAGGAAGCAATGGCATATGTTAAGTGCTATAGTAACTATTGGCCTCGATATAGCATTTTGTTAAGTGATGTTTGATTTGGAAATGGCCTCGAATTGGAAAATGATTTAAAATAGATGTTGGGTTTTTCTATGATATTTTATTTGAATTGGATTTGAACTCCTTAGTTTTACTTCAACCATTTGTTAGTCTTTCATTATTATTTAATAATTATGTAAATTGCTTAACTGTTGTTTAAAAATATTTTAGATGTTGGTTATTTATATTTGATATTTTTTAAAGGATATTTATTTATATTTAATATTGTGAAAAGCTATTTATTTAAATAATTATTATTATTTTAAGAGAATTAATAATAATTGTTTATTAATAATGTTTTGGAATTAATAATTATAATTTATTAATAATGTTTTGGAATTAACAATTATATTTGTCAGTAATGTTTTAGAATTAGTAATTATTATTTATTAATAATGTTATGGAAGTAAATTATTATTTATTATAACAAGATTAAAGATTAATTATTATTGTTTTATTAATAATGTTGAAATTATTAATTATTATATTTATAATGTTTTGAAGTTATTAATTGTTATATTAATAAAATATTTTGGAGTAAAATATTTATTTTATTCATAATGTTCTAAAGGAAAATTGATATGTTACTCGTGCTATTGAAAAATTAATTTATTATTTAATTATGGTGTCTAAAGTTAATCAATTTATCCGATTTATTCTATTTATAAATAATAAATTGGTTTATAAAACGAATCCAATTTAATCAAAGAGTTTACAAATCAAAATGGGGTTTTGAATTTATAAAGGATTTTAAAAATGCTTTTTAAAGGATTGTTATAAAGGATTTTTATGATGTAGTTCTATAAAGGAAAAGAGTTCTATAAATTGTTTTAGAGATTTATAAAAGGGTTTTATGAATTGTTTCGGATATTTATAAAAGAAGTTTTATAAATGATTTTGGAATTTAGAAAAGACATTTATACATAAACTTAGAGGTTTACTAAGAGTTATAAAAATGTACTTTAAAATTTTAGTAAAGTATATGTTCATAAAAGAAAGAGATTTTTTAAAAGGATTCATTGAATAAATTTATAAAAGGAATTAAGATTTGATTTCCAAATATTGACCTTCTTAATTTTGTTGGTGTGGACTTTCATTCCATGCTTAACACATAAGGAATATTGTGTGGATTATCCTATCTACATTTCTTTTTAAACAAAATTTGTTTTAATCCTTTTTATATGATTTTTAGATAAGAATTCTTTCATAATGTTTTGAGAATATACTTATACCGTTGAGATAAGTATATGAATACATTTTCTAAGTAGTGAACGTGTAGTGTTTTTGTGAATATACTTATACCGTTGAGATAAATATATGAATATTTTTTCCAAGTATTAAAAGGAGTATAAAGGGTTAGTGAATATATCTTTGTAAAAGTAATTTGATACAAATATTTACAAAGTTATTTAAATTAATGAAAGGACTAATTAAGGATGTTAGTGGTTGCTTATGTCCTTAATCAATGTTGGTTTCCCTATGGAAATAAATACCTAATTTAATTGTTGTTTTTATATGATAGTTAAATAACTCACTATCAAATTTGACCTTTTTCGAACTATCTTGTCAGTTCGGGGAGACCAGGATCAGATATGTTATCTGAAAACCACTTCGAACTGGCATAAGTGTTCAAATGGATGACACCTTGAAGATGATGTTTTCAAAAATAGAATTCTTTGGAGTGAAAGGGCTACTTGCTGCTAATACTAAGGGTAATTCCAAAATGGATGTAGTAGAAGTAGTGTCTTTGATTTTGTTTAGATCCAGAATAAACTTGTATGGAGAATGATGGCATTGCATTTCTTCCTTGATGGTAGTGTTAGCATTCCAAGTGGGAATTACTAGGAGGATTGAGGTAATCATTATCTCACGAGCCTCACACCCAGTAAATGACTAAAGTAGGGATATGTGATAGGGCTCTGTGGGTCACTCCATTAGGGTATGATCAACGCCTAATCTAGAGTGATATCTATGATTTTGTGTATGTTTCGGGCCTGGTACAGTTGTTTAGTCGCAACCAAAGGGTGATCATATTCGGTGCTCTCTAGTAAGAGGTAAGGCCGACTCTGAGTAGCTGAGGTGCAACGTATTGTAGCCTCCAGTACATTTTATCTAGAGGTGTACTGATTCGACGAGTAGACCCTTACCCTTTAATAGTTGAATCCATTTTCGATACAAGCCTTCGGACTTGATTGCGTACCTATTACGCTAGAATTTAATTGTAACAATTTCGGCTGTGATTCGATATTTATTTTAACCCTATTCATTATTATTATATCAGAGGATTTCATGTAGAAATATTTTGTTTATCATTAGGTAAAAGCCCATCCATGTTTATATGCGGCATGGTCTTACGAGATACCTTTATTTTTCAAAGGGTTTAATAAATATAAAAAGCAATATGATTTGAGAGAGTTTTCTCATGCTGGTTTACTAGGATGATCTTGATGTTATATTCATGTAATGCTTGGGTCAGCCTAAGTATGTTTTGATTTAGTTCTGGATGATTTTGAAGCTTTAGCAGATGAGCTAGATGCCTTGAGACGTATTTGCATATCTTTTTATTTCCATTGCATTTTCTGGTTTGATGTTTATCAGCAATTGTAAGGACATGCTGTCATAACTGTGATGACCCAGAATTTTGGGCAATATCAATTTAATAATCTGTATTTAAAAATTAAATTGATTTGATAATTTTCTTTTATAATTGTAATATAAATTGGCAAATTTATTCTTTTATAAGAAAATAAATATTTAAATTGATATTTTAAAGCTAATTAAATATTTTCTATTTATAATGTATATATATTTGTATATATTGTAAATAGAAATCTTTGGTTGAATTTAATAAACAAATAAGATCTTATTTCAAATTCTAATATATATTTTGGTAATTTTGAAATTTTAAATTAATTTTATATAAAGCTTTTCAAAAGTTATTTAAATAAATAACTATATGGTTTTAAATACTTGAGGTAAATGTTTAATAGTTTAAAATAGATTTTAGCCTAAGTTTAAATTTAAATAAGATTAAAAAAAGGTTAGTTTTATTTTTTTTAAATATCACTTGATAAATATGATTTGTAATTATATATAGAAGTTTAAAATATAAATTACATATGATATATTAATTCATTTAGAAAGATAAGTAATATATATATATATATATATATATATATATGTAATAAGATAATCTCCTTTATAAATTATTTAAAATTGATAAATTTGATATTTTCAAATAATAATTATAATGTATTGCTTTTATATATATATAAATAGAATTTTTGTTTTCAAATTGAATGTACTGTTATAAGTTGGTTTTAATTTGGATTTTCAAATTTAATTGAATTTGAATTTAAAATTTAAATTAAAAAGATAGACATTTTAAATATTTTGAATTTTAAAACATATGTATAAGCTTTTATTTATAAATGTAATTAGTGTTATTTTCTTTAAAGTTACTTATACTTGGATGCTCGGCACGTAAATACCATGGATATAATAGTGTAGATTTTTTTAGGGTCGAAAAGGCTGGTCGTTACACGTGGTATCAGAGCTCGGCTTGAGCGAACACCTAGGCCTTGGTGGGGTAAAACTCAATATAGATAGGGTTAGTAATGCCTAGAATGAGTAACTCATTAGAGATAGGGTTAGTAACACCCTAGAATGAGTTGAGTGTACTCTATAAGAACGCATATTTGTTAGTGCTACAGAAATGTTTTGTACTGTGTTAATTTATGTGTTGAGTGGTTTATAAATTATGGTCGAGATGTAGGATGCCATGGTACCGATTGGGGTTTCTAAACACTTGAACTAGGCAAAAAAATACGGCATTTTCTAAAATTGGTAAATGAAATAATTTTACCTAGAATTATATGTTATATATATACAGAAATTATTTTTATAAATATTGAAATAGATATTATTGTATGCTTATTATTAGAAAATGATGATTTCAATTATTATTATTTATTGCTTGATTAGGCGTGCTCAACCGGTTAGGAGGATTGGCTATTTTTTATTGTTTGAGTAGCTGTGCTCGACCAATTTATGAGCAGTTTTATCCTTTTCCTTGCTAGTGTTCCATAGATAGTAAATGTGGGAACATAACAATGAACACCTTGTGAAATCAGTTTCACAATTTGGCTATAAGGAATTCTTTGATAATGCTGGGTTAAATTTTAACTTTATAAAAGTTGTCTATTATAATCTAAATAAAAATATACATTTGTGAAATGGTTTTATATAAGGAAGTGAAAATTATAAATATGATTTATAAATGCAGTTTGTAAATAAAAAGGATTTAAGTTAATAATTCGAGAACTTAAATCCCGATGTTTTGAAAAAATATTTTTCAATGCTTTGAAGGAAAATAATACTTGTATTATTTGAAAGAAATTTTGAATGGAAATATTTTTAGAAGATTCTAAAGGAGGTAGAAAGCACTAAAATCGTTTCAATCGCTGGAAAATAATTTATGATGACTGCAGTATTATCGACGTCCATTTTCGAGTTTCTAAGTGAGGAATTGCTACCATAGTGGGTTAGCATGCTTAGATTCATTTTATATGATGGATGAGTTGTTATATTGTTTCATTATCATGTTTAACTCTCTTTTGGGTTATATAAGTGAATTTTAGCTAAATGGAAGCAAACGTTAGCTTGCTACTTTTGGTTTCATGAGTAGAGTTTTTTGCGTGACAAATAGGAATGTAATAGATTTAGAGTTTGGAATTTGATTACGCGCCAGATATGGGAGGCCACTTTTTGGGCTTTTTTCTTATGTTGGTTTGGGCCACATGTGGCAAGTTGTAGTCTTTCGGATCGAGCCGCGCAAAGGAGGTGCTGCCAAAATTTTCTAAAAATTTAAGCAAAGTTGAAAGGAAGTTAGCACAAGATTTTTTCGATATGATCAACATTCATAAGAATCAGTGTCGGAGATTATTGGAATAGACCTGAGTGACTATGGAATTGTAGTGATGATAGGGAATGTTGTCACTATAAATGAAATTGTTGTTGCTCATTTATTTTGAGCATTTTTAACTCGATTTGGTAAGAATGTCATGTTGGTTGACATGTGCACATATGGATAGGAAAGTGCCGAGGATAGATTAGTGTGAAGTTGGCTGATTGGGCATAAGTTGATTTTATATCATCAAATATACATAGTTGTTGGGGTTTGTTGCTTAGTCTTTAGGATTTCAGGGATGAAATCTTTTTAAGGGGGGAGAGTGTAACAACCTGTATTTTTAGGCTGCTTTGAATATTTAATTTTCGGTAGCTAAATATTTTTTGGTTTATTTTATCGATGAGCTAGAAAACCCGATTTTCATAGACAAAATTTTTAGGACTTGAGAATATTTCCATTAGGTCTGTATGGTCTGAGCGAGCCAGAATGAGTATAAGCATCGATAATTTCCAACTGTTTGATTCTGAGTTAGAAGATCGAGTTCGGTTTGTAAAGTCAAGCGTCTGAAAAAGTCAACTTTTGTTTGTGTTGGAATTAGGGCCTGGAAATAGTTCCATGGAATTCGGAATAGGGGTATTTGGCTAGAATGCTGATGAGCATGCCTCGATTGGAGTTCATGAATTTTGGATGTGAATAATGTTGGTCAGGATTCCTATATAAGGACCTCCACGCTCTCATTTGTTCCAAAACTTAGAAACTCTAACCCTAAAATAGCCTCATCCAATGGCTATGATTGATCAAGGAGATAGGGGTTGATTTAGGCGACAACTACAGTTGGGAAATTGTTCATGAGGTTGAGGGGAGTGTGTTGATAAGTGGGACTGTTCTAAATCAACGTGAGGTGATCGAAAATCGCATATGACGGTGTAGCTAGGGTTCAAAATTCTAGCATCGACGTTGAGTTCTAGGCGGTGGCCCTGAAGCAAAGTTGTTAAGGATGTAGAAGGCCACAATCAAGTGGAGTTTGGCGGCATAAGATCGCCGGCGGCTATGAACCGTAGATGAACGGTTAAGTCTTTTCGAGCTCGTTATCGAGCTATAGGGGCTTATCAGTGATGAAGTCGATAGCATTACAAACGTTGGAGGTGAGGCTACCTCTTATAGCAATGCAGCGGTGATTGGATCTCCCTGGCAGCAGTGACGAGCGGTTGAACGTTGGCGTCGAGTTGAAGAAAGTGTGGCCTGGGTTTTGTGAATAGGTAATTAGGGTTAAGCAACGTTTTTTAATTAATTAATGATGTTACTAAGGGATTAATTATATTAATTAATTCTAAAATCTTATTAAACATATATCTCTTTCATACGTGGTCGAATTCAGCTGCGGTCATTAGCGTTAGACTCACGGAATCGTTAACTACATCTTGGAATTAGATAGATTAAGATTGAGGCATGTAGAGTTTCAAGCTAAAATCGAATGCTCTTCAATTTTAAAAGGAACCATAACACTTCGACGATAACTGAAATTTTGGTGAGTTAAACTTGTCTCTTTGGATAAATCGGTATATCATATAATAGATAAAAAATTTACCGTTTGAGTTTGGTTGAAATTATTGGCTAGTTAGTTAAAGTATCCTCTTTGAAAAGCAATTAGTATCTAAAATTGAAATACAAAAAAATTTGTAAAGAAATCTAGATTTCTTGAAATTGTGATTAATAATTTTCAGTTATATTCTTGTAAAATAGATTGTTAAATGCTGAATTTGACTGTGAGACTATATATGTGACACTGACACTTGTGAAAAGTTAAACCTTTTAAGCAAAAAAGGAAGCAATAACATTTGATAAGTGCTACAGTAACTATTGGCCTTGATGTGGTATTTTGAAAATACTATTAAGTGATGCTTGAATTTGAAATAGTTTATATTTGGAAAATGATTTAAAATTGATGTTGGGGTTTTCTATGGTATTTTATTTGAAATGGATTTTGAACTTCTCTTTTGTACTTTAACCTTTTGTTAGGCTTTCATTATTATTTAATAATGTCTAAAGTTGTTTAACTATTATTTAAATTTTATTTAAAAGTTGTTTATTTATATTTGATATTGTTTAAAGGTTATTTATATCTAATATTATGAAAAAATATTTTTTAAATAATTAATATTGTTTGAGAGAATTAATAATTATGATTTATTAATAATGTTTCAGAATTAATAATCATTATTTATTAATAATGTTTTGGAAGTAAGTTATTATTTATTATAATAATGAGTAAAGATTAATTATTGTTGTTTTATTAATAATGTTGAAATTATTGATTATTATATTATAATATTTTGAAGTTATTACTACTTTATTAATAAAGTTTTATGGAGTAAAAAAAATTATTCACGATGTTCAAAAGGAAAATTGATTGTGTTACTAGTGTCGTTGAATAACTAATTTATTTTTTAATTATAATGTTTAAAGTTAATCAATTTATCTAATTGATTTTATTACAAATAATGAACTAATTTATAAAAAGAATCTTATTTAACAAAAGTGTTTACAAATGAAAATAGGGTTTTGGATTTATAAAGGATTTTAAACCGGTTAAATACAGATTTTTATAAAGGATTTATATAATGGAGTTATATGAAGAAAAAGAGTTTTATAAATAGTTTTAGAGATTTATAAAAGAGTTTTATAAATTGTTTTGGATATTTATAAAAGAAGTTTATAAATTATTTTAGATATTTATAAAAGAGTTTTATAAATAAACTTGGAGATTTACTAAGAGTTTTTTAAATGGATTTTTAGAATTTAAGTAAAGGAGATGTTCATAAATGAAAGATATCTATAAAAAAGAAGTCATTGAAGAAATTTCTAAAAGGAATTGAGATTGGATTTCCCCAAATTGACCTTCTTAATTTCGATGGTCTGGATTTTCGTTCCATGCTTAAAACCCAAGGAATAGTGTTTGGGTTTATCCTTATCTCCGTTTCTTTTTAAACAATATTTGTTTTTGAATCCTTTTGATATGATTTGAAATAAGAAATCTTCCATAACGTTTTTAGAATGTACTTATACCGTTGATATATATATATATATATATATATATATATATATATATATATATATATATATGAATACATTTTTCTAAGTAGTGAAAGTGTAGTGTTTTTGTAGATATACTTATACCATTGGGATAAGTATATGGATATTTTTTCCATGTATTGATAGGAGTTTAAAGGGTTTGTGAATATATCTTTTAAAAGTATTTTGATACAAGTATTTACTAAGTGACTTCAATTAATGAAAGGAATAATTAAAGAGATAAATGGTTGCTTATGTGATTAACCAATATTGGTTTTCCTACAAAATAAATCCCCGATTTGATTGTTATTTTTATTTGATAGTTAAATAACCGACTATCTATCTTGGCCAGTTTTAAACTATCTTTGTCTGTTTAGGGAGACCGGGATTGGATAAGTTATTCAAAAACCACTTCGGACTGTCATAAGCGTTTGAATGGTTTGTTGAAAACAAAATTTTAGTGTTTTGATGATAACAACTATATAACAAAGCTTCTACTGTGTTTTTTGAGCTATTTTAGGTCAAATGGCTATTTTATATAAGGCGTGGAGAGAATGGAAAACTAGTTTGCAAAAATAATATAATGCATGGAGAAATTGGAAAACTAGTTTGTAAGAATGTGAAAAGTTAGGAACTGAAGACGGCACTGCACATGATATCACTCTACCAACCAAAGAAGCCTTTGTATAGAATAGAGGTAGGCTACCAGGAATTTGATAAAGTAAAGGTATAAAGAATTGGGAAGAAAGAGCAGAAGCGAGTTTTGAATCCTAGTCCCCAAGGAGAAAGTGCAAGCACCTTACCTCACATGCTACAACTGCTTTTGTGAAGTGATAGGTGGCAAACATTTCTTATTCGGAGTAATTCAAAAAATAATTTGTTTGAAAAATACGTACAAGCTGGTATTTGAACCCAGATCACTAGGGTGCAAAGCGGCATCACAACCATTGTGCCATACTTTACTATGCTCTAAAGGTTGCGAACAAATTTATATTAACCTTTAATAAACGAAGGAAAAAGAGAACATAAAATTGAATGTTGAAAGGATAGCAATGGCAAGATTCGAACCAACATGGCTGAAGACAGAGGCGAGACTCAAACTCTAGTGCTCCAATATAGCATTGTGCACCTTCACCACTAGACCGCATGACATTTCAATTTGAAAAGAAATGCTAACATTATTATACCATTATAAACGAACAGGTCAATTACCTTTCATCCATTTTTTCAAGTGTAGCAAACTTTTTGAAGGATGCATCTTTTCTGATCTTATTTTCTAAAGGTTTGTGCCTAACTAATGACTTCTTTCGCTCCTATATAATCCACCCACCATACCAAGTGTAAATATATAATCCTACTCTCTAAAAACCATTCTCATATTGCTTCCAAATGCTCCAAATTCCATATTTATTCCAAAAGAAAATTTAGATCAGTGCTCTTTCACTCCACCATGTTTGAGTCTAGTCCTAATTCACTTCCTAACCTCTGCAAACTCATTTTGCATTATTTTTGAAGGTTATTAAAGTTGTACTCCAGTGTAACTAGTCAGTTTATTGAAGACACAATATATAGCCAAAAGATTTCTTTGTAAAAGAATCGATTGAAGTCCTATTGTGGAGTCCTTAGGCAATCAGTGTTGAAGTCCTGTTTGATTCCTCTGGCGAAGTCTATAAACATGTTCCTCCGGGTGAAGTGAGGGTGTTGATACTGAAATTCCTAAGAGTGCTTAGGGACTAGATGTAGGATGGGAGGTCTGAACCAGTATAAAATCGATTATATAATCTACTATTTTATTTTCGTTGCACTTGCATTTTTTTAAAAATGTTGGTCATCTTCAATCCTACGCGCAACGAATAATATAGATGACATCTTGAAGATGATATTTTCGAAGATAGAGTTCTTTGTAGTGCAAGTGCTACTTGCTACTAATACGGAGAGTGATTCCAAAATGAATGTAGTAAAAGTAGTGCCTTCGGTTTCGTTCAGACCTAGAATGAACTTGTATGGATAAGTGTTGGCATTGCATTTCTTCTTGGAGGGCAGTGTTAGCATTCCAAGTGAGAATTTCTAGGAGCAATAAGGTAATTGTTACCTCACGATCCTCATACCCGGTAAATGACTAAAGTAGGAACATGCAGCAGGGTTATGTAGGTCGCTCCCATTAAGGTATGGTATCGCCTAATCTAGTGCAATATCTTTGATTTTATGTATGCTTCGGGCTCGGTATGTTTGTTGCTCGAAACCAAGGGGCGATCATATTCAGCGCTATCCAGTGAGGGGTAGGGCTAGTCCTGAGTAGCTGAAGTGCAATGTGTTGTTGCCTCCAGTACATTTTATCTAGAGGTGTACTAATTCGGTAGGTAGACCCTTACCCTTTCTTAGTTGGAACCCACTTTCCAATACAAGCCTTCGGATTTGACTGTATACCTACTATGCTGGAGTTTAATTAATGTAACAATTTCGGATATGATTCAATATTTATTTTAGCCTGGTCATTAATAAAATACCAAAGGATTTCCTATAGAAATGTTATGGTTATCGTATGGTAAAAACTCATCCATGCTTATGTGTGGCATGGTCTTACGAGGTATCTTTATTTTTCGAAAGGTTTTATAAATATACAAATCAATATAATTTGATAGAGTTTTCTCACGCTTGTTTACCGGACTGATCCAGACGTTATTTTCTTATAATGTTCGGGTCAGCCCAAGTATCTTTCAGATTTAGTTCTGGATGCTTTGGAGCTTTAGGAGACGAGATAGATGCCTCGAGATGTATTCGCATATCTTGTAATTTCTGCTGCATTGTTTGGTTATCAGCAATTGTAAGAATATGTTGTTATAACTGTCCAGGCTGATGATCGATTTGTACTCTGATTGATGTATGTGGGTGTATATATTACATTTTTTTATTAAAGTTCGTTGTGTATATTATAGTTTACTCCTTATGATATAAGATTATGTTCTATCTTCTATTTTCTTTCACCTCATGTAACATCCCACCTTTTTGTACGTTTGAGCAGTACACACATGCCAACTCAAACCATATAAAAGGGCGGATTGTTATTAGGGTGAATAAGAAAAAGCAGGGAAAGAAAAAACAAACAGAATCTTGCAGCGGAATGACAAAATATAATAATCAAATAAATAGTTCATGAAGCTGTTTACAGAACTTTTGATTATACTTATACAACACAGATCAGAGTTACACATACCAGAGAATGATAAATAATGCAGTAGAATACATGATGTAGTGAAATATAATAAATAATAATAATAATACAATCTTCATCTTTGCCCTTCAGAAATAAGGTCTTCAATTCCTGAAATGCTCAGGTAGACCCGAGCGAATTGAAAAGACAAAACACTCGAGTCGTAACAAATTGATCTTATGTGAGTTAAATCAACGGTTAAATAAATATGAGTGGAATGGCGTCGGAGATATTTTCGGGGTTTGACATCTCATATCCAGTGTTTAACGTGCAGTAGTTTAAGGGATGCTTGTGATTCACATCTCCTAAGGATCCGTTAAACTATCTACTATGTAGTACAATACGCTATTATAATATGTCTACAATAAAGTAAAGGTATTAAAATAGGTTTAGGCATTACCCATATCCCCTTTAACACATTTTATATACTCCCATAGTCTATACAGTACCGTAACTCCCTCCGTAAACTGGAGGGCTATCAAGGGCACTCCATAGGTATGGCACAAAACAAACTCGTAGAAGGCGCGCTAAGGCATGTGAACACGACACATGAGGAAATGCCAGGGTAGATATACCATTTGCGGATCTAGACTGGTGGTAATGCATAACAGCTACTACTACCCACCACGAAACACACTCTGAAATCAAAATCGAAGGGTGGCTACCAAAACAATCACAAATCAGAATATAATATCGAAGAAGAGTGTCTGATAGGAGGAATGACCTCACTTGGCTCGGCATGGCTCCTGATTTTAGTCACATCGAAGCTAACTCACGGGAGTCAGGGTCACGTTATACCATATAGAAAACATTCGCCAAACCATCATACTTCATTTCTGGAATCTCCACCACGTACATAGTTGTTAAAGTGGTTTTCAGTGTTGGTAGGGAGTATGACAATATCTGATCCCAGTCTCTTTAACAACCAATAGCTTATTACACATTGGATGGTCCTTTTACATTTCAAGAGTCAATTTACAATTTATATCAAAATATCATATTCTCAAAACCATAATACTTTCAAATCATATTCACTTTTAAATCATATCGTTTTCAAAATCATAATTTCTTCAAAAATCTTATTTCCAAAACAGGTTAAATTCATACTTTAAAAATCATCATATTTAATCAATTATAATACAAAAATCCCAACTTAGGTTATAACATCATTCACCTTATTTTCTTTTAAACCAATAAATTTAATTCAACGGTTCCACTTACTTGGTCTGGAAATTTAGAAATAGTTTAAATAATTATAAATAGTTAAAATAGTTATAAATAGTTAAGTACTCTAAAATAGCTTTAAAATAGATTACTTAGATTTAAAATAAATTAAAATAGTTTAATTAGTTAAAAAAAATTAAATTGGATTAAAATGAATTTGAAATTCTTAATAATTAGAACTTCTAAAATAATATATTTTTAAAATAGGTTATATTAAAATATGAATTTGGAATTAATATCAAATTTAAACTATTCATTTCATTTCAATACATTGGACCATTTCAAATTTCCAAATCTACAAACCAAATTTCAATAAACTATCGAATTTCATATCGTTTCAATCCATGTTCAAAATATCAATACGGATTACTCCGATTTTAAAATATTTCAAAGTTATTTTCAAACAAATTTAATAATTCAATTTTGAAAGAATTTAATTTATATAAAAAAATCCATTTAAAGATTTAAATTTTATTCCTTTAAATAATTCCTTTAAACCAATTTCAATTTGAACATAAAACTTGATTTTCAAATAATACTTCAATTTATATAAATCAAATTTTATTTCAAAACATCATTTAATTAAATTCGAAAATTAAGGATTTTGAAATCATTTAATTTAACCAATCCGGTATCCGTATATAATTCTCTACCCTATGGTCAAATGATACAGATATCTATTATTTCAATCCGCAATTTAAAATTTTACGGTTATATATCATTTCAAAATGCAATCCCAAATTAATAATAAAAATGCATAACAAATAGCAGTTTATAACGATATAAAATAAAATATCTATTCAACCAATATCAACAATCCACATCCATCACAATCATCATCTAAAACAATCCATAAACACCAATATAGAACTGATAATCAATAATAGGTATTTAACTGGCATTTTATATTCAATAATAAATTAAATAAAGATTTAATTCAAATAAATTCAAATTAACTGAGATGATGATTAAAATACACCTAACAGTCATAAATAAATTCCTAATCACATCATAAATTTAATTTAACAAACATACGAAATTTTAGAAGTTGTAAGTGGGTTAAAAAAACTCGCCTTTTTGAATTTAAATCGAATTTAAATTCAATTTAAATCCAAAATTCAAACAGTTTTAGAATTCGTCCAAACCAGCGTCGTAATGTCCGGAATTTCGATACTATTGCAACGGAAGAAACTGCGTGTGAATTGGACCTCGTATGCGAAAGATATGATTGTTAGAAGATTTTAGAGTTTGAAATGAATTTAAATAAAAGAAAATAATAATGTTACACATCATACCCTCTTCTCACGTTGAAACCTTCATTCCAGTCGTGACTTTGAACCCTACAGACCAAGATACGACCGCCGCCACGAAACCCCACTTTGCCACGCCAGGTCGTGTCCCTACAAATCGACACCTACGCTAAGCATCGGCCTCCCCAAGCCCCTCGAACCCCCACGATCGACTACCGATCCATTCGCATTTACCGAATAACGCAGCCGCTGCCATTGAATACGGATACAAATTCAATTATCGAGCTCAATCCAACCACTGAAACGTCAAACAAACCATGTCGATGCAACCCCCTTGGTCCTCTCTCCAAAACTGTATCATTGATTCGTCGATCAGTCGAAGTTGATCGACGATCAACGAACGGACGAAAATTGCACTCCAATTTCTAGACAAATAGAGATTCAAATTGGAAAGCGAATTACAGATCTGAGATGCGCTCATCGAGAGCTTTAGATCGATATGTAATTCGACATAGTTTGTGGAGTTTGAAATTTTGATTTGAATTTGATTTTGAGATTGAATTGAGAAGTTTGTTTGGTTTGTCTACCATTTAGAAGGAGGAGAGCACTGAAATGCACGTACGAACAAATGAAATTGAGGAGTAGTTAGGGTTTATAACGAGTTATTTATAGACAAAACTGAAAATAGAAAGGATGAACAAGATTTGATTTCCACATTGAACGATAAATGACCCGAAAAGCCCATTCTGTTTTCGGAATGAAAATGGGTCATACTATATATCAAAATAGATGTTTTCGATAAATTTAAATTCAATGGAACAGGTTTCGAATCCTAATTTTATCATATGAAGAAGTTATGTAAAAATCAGTTTATTAAAAACTGATTTCAATTAAATCCAGTTAAATTGGTTTCTAGGCATTTCGAGTCCGTACGATCAAACTATTAGTCCGATCGCTACGAAACTTGACATCCTAATAATAATTCACTATTACGGATCCGATGAAACTGTTTCGTCGAAATCCGAGTCAGTGGCCAAAATGGCTATATTTCAGTTAATTAAATAAATTAATATTACATTAATAATCACCTTTTAATTTAATATTTATAAACTAATCAATTCATCATTTTTAATCACTTAGACTTTTACTATAACTTAATACAAATTTATTGTAATATCCCAATTTTTATCAGTTTAAATTAGTAATTTGTTTGAATTTTTGAAATTTAATTTGAAATTAATTTGAAAATTTTAAAATCAAATAAAATAAGTGTTGAATTGTATGAATAAGATTTCCATTGAGTTTAAAAATTTGTAATAACAGACATTTAAAAAAAATCATTTGAATTTAAATTATATATCTATGCAAGTATGTATGTATGTATGTATAGATTTGAATTTGATTTTGAATCTGAATTTAAATTTTAAATAAATGCTTTAGTAAAATATTTTGAATTTAAAACAATATATGGGTAATTTATTGTAACAACCCGGGGTTTTGCTGTTAATTTGTCATCGTCATTAAACGATTAATCTGTTGATTTATTGTTATCGGAAGATTTAATCAGCTGAAATTCTTTTCAAAGATGTTATAAGAATTTTGCGGGCTTTCAATGGAATCTTGGCCTAAGTGTTTATGGGTGCTGTGTTGTATCGTAAGGCAGTGACCCGTTCGTTTCCCCCTGGAATCATTTTTCACAAAACCCTAAACAAAACAAATAAACGAAAAATGGCGGCTCCGTCCTTCTCTCGTTCGTTCCTCATTTCAAATTAGGGCTTCAGGAATTCGAAGGCGCCGGCTTTGAATTGTTCGATCGATTCAAGGGTTGGTAGCGTATTGCCTTGCTCGATCGATTCTTCGTTACTCGCTTCGGCTGCTTCTTTTCGTCGAAGGTGAGTGATTCTATTCACTCACATCTACTTCTATCTCATGTTTATATAGGGTTTAAATTCCTGTTTTGTTCGTTTGAATTTGTGATTTAATTTATTTCGATAGTCGATTTTGTTGACGATGTTGAATTCGTTTGACTTTGGGCTATTTCTTTGCTACTTGCTTTGCACGGCATTGATTTTATGTCATGATTGCCACGGCTTTGGTTTGAAAATGTTCGATCTTTCTGTTGATATTCTGGCTTGACTTGTTCTTACAATTCGATTTTGCCTTGCCTTAATAGTGGCTTCGGCTCTTGATATTGTTCGAACTTGTTTTGGTTGACTCCGCCATTGGCTTGATTTTTCGATAGGAAACTGCAGTTCCATTTCCCTGTAGCATACTGTGGCTTGTGATAATGTTGTCCTTGACTTGGGGTTTATGATGACTGTGATTTCTTTCTCTTTGGCTTTGGCATTGTTCTAACTATTGCATTTGGACTTGAGCATACTGAATGTTGTTTCTCGACTTTGAATCTGGTTTTGAGTTTGGCCTTTGTTCATTCACGACTTCAAGTAAAACTCAGGCTTGTTGAGTCGGAATTACTGTCTCGACCTGTAGGGTTTGTGCATTTCTGTTGCTTTCAGTATACATACATTTATGTACGTATGTTATTGCATTGTTGTGAGTTGCCTTTGCGTCTTTACTTTCAACCCAAACATTTTGACTTGCTTCTGTAGTTGGTCTGCACTTCATGTTGTTGGTATATATGTACACAAGTGTGCATGCTTATTCTGCACCACTTGTATACCATCAGTTGCCACTGCCTGTTTCAATACGCATATAGTTTTTCCACTGTTGCATCAGGTTGTCACTGTATATCTCTTCCCCACCAGAGAACACTTTATATAGCATCATCTATTCATTCAACTGCGTCGAGTTAGGTTGCATACTCTCTGCGCATTGCTGAAAATGTAATGGGGTCTGATATTGGTGAAGCGTGCACTGACCAGTTGCACTATTGCATACTTGTAGTATCTTTTGTAGTTCCATGTTGCACCTTCGATTTATTTTGTCCATGGGCAATTGGTTATGTACATTCATTTGTGTACATATTGCATATTCACTTGGTTGGAGCTTTATACTGCTGTTGACTTGACTTGTTTACCTCGGGTTTGACTAGGTTATGAATTTTGGTTTCTGTGAAATTGTTGCTTGATTATTTTGAAACTGCTAATCAGCTCAGGCATTGATATTTGAAGTGTTGCATATTTGTTTGCATTTTTCCAGTATCATTTAGTTGAAACTGTTCCATGTTGTGCTCATGTTGTTGCAGTCCCATCTGGTTCATTTTGATTTGAGTTGGTGCTATCTGCTTTTGATTCATTGATTTTTGCGTATTTCATAGGCTGTATTGGCGAGGCAGTACACGTTAGCGTGTATTGCAGCCAATCAGTATTGATGTTTTTAAGTGACATTTCAATTGTTTGAATTGATTTGGTTTGATTTGATCATTTTGTTGTTGTCTAATTATCTATTTGATAATTAGATTATATGTTTCTAATTATTTTTTAGTAATTAGATTTTTGTTGTTAATTGCCGTTTAGGCAATTCGGATGTTTTCTAAATTATCTTCATTGATAAGCCTTTCATTTATATTTGTTGATGATTTGAATCTGCTGATTTGTTGTTTAACACTGTTATGTGTTATATTTATCATTATCCGATTTCCTTGTTAAAGGATTGGATAGACGAGATTTATTTTGATCGTCGTCTAATCTGTTATATATTATTATTGCTGTTGTGCATTAATAACTGAGTTTGAATTAGACCGACACGTGTATTATTTTCTTTTGAATGTAATACTCGGGTCAGACCGAGTTATTACAGGTTGTAGATATCTTGCTTTGGGTTGCTGCTAGAGCTATGAAGTTTCTTTATATCATTTGGAGTAGATGTTGTCACAGTATAAGATGTTGTATATTCATGTATATTATTCACGATAATGTACTTGTGTATATAACTTCCTAAGTTGACAGTTGTAGTTGTATCATATGTATTGTATCACATGTATTGTAACTGACATCAGTTATTATATATATGAGACATTTTTGTTTTATCTGTTTTCCGCATTTATATTATCTGTGTTATTATTATATCTATTGTCCTAAACTATTATGAACCATCGTAGTTCGTTTTATACTGGAATTGGATATGTTGATGGGAGTAAATAAATAAGAGATGAAAATTAAAAATATATACCACTCCTATCGAGATAACCAATACTAGTGTAAGGCCTAACTATGGATGGCCGCTCCTATCCAGCCTTATTCTTCATAATAACGGACAGTATTTCTTTTAATACTCTTTGTTATTGTGAGCATAGAGGTGGGGCATCACTGTTGGTATCAAAGCTTGGGGTTTATGGACATAATATAAAACATAACTTAGATGGAACATGTGTTACAACTATTAGTCGATGTTTTATTTGTGCTTTGAGTCAAACTAAAGTTTTGAAATTATGATGAAATTTTTAAATATATTTATTTAAAAATAAAAAGTGAAACTGTGTTTTGTTGATTAGTTGATTCGTGTTTTGTTTATCAGAGTGCGCCTCAAAAACAGTGAGACTGTCTTCGCTGAATACAGCTGATATCCTTTTTGATGTAAAAATCAAAATATGAAATTGAAATAAATTTCATTTGTTGTTTACATAACTGTGTTTAATTTGTTTTCTTTGAAAATTTCGAATCTGATTTGAGGATTCGAAGTGATTGCAGTTATGTGATTTTGTTGAGATTTTGTTGTTTTGAATTATCTTCATTGAAGATATATTTGAATGATTTCTTTGTTCTTTTTGTGGTATATGTGCAAATTTAAGTTGCATGTTACTACATTAAATTTTACGTTGAACTGATGTTTGGTTTTTAACGTACTTTGTTGCCGTTATTTTTATAACGGAATTTTAACACCGGTGCTAAATTCTTGAAGCACGGTGCTTTGTTGACATTTTAATGAATGAAAATTCACTAGTGTTATATTTTGATGCAATTATTTTAAGGAGATTTTTACGTTTAAAAATCACCGTCGCTTTGACTTCAGTGATCGTCATATTTTAAAGTGGATTTTCAAGCGGTTATCCCGCAATGCTGATTTCGAGATTCGTTTTTACGGTGTTTTGAGAAGTACAATTTTCTTATCGAAATTGTCATTAATGTTGATGTTTTTTTTAACCACGGATTTGCAAATCGTTTTAAAAATAAAATTGTTTTCCAAATTTTTTATAGTTTACGCTATGAAAAGAATGAGGAAGCGATTTAAACGATTCAGCAAAATCGAGGACTATGACCCCTTTCTTTTACTGATTCGCTTAATTCCGGACTTGTTCGTTTGAGAATGTGAAATGTTATTTTTGGAATACACAATTTTGCACTTTCAAGGAAACGATGAAGAGATTGAAACAATTTAGTAAAACACGTGGTTATGGGACATGTGCGTTTGCTATTTTGGTTAATTCTGGACTCGTTAATTGAAATATTTGCTGTTTGATGATTTTACACTTTCAAGGAAACGATGAAGAGAATTAAACGATTTAGTAAAACTCGTGGTTATGGGACATGTGCGTTTTCTATTTTGGTTAATTCCGGACTCGTTAATTGAAATATTTGATGATTTTCGTGTGCTTTCGAGCCACTATGTTGGACCTTCGGGTCATATGTTGGACCTTCGGGTCATATGTTGGACCTTCGGGTCAATACCAGTACCAGACGTTCGGGTCATTTGTTGGGCTCCAAAATTATGTTGGGTACTTGGTAGGCTTCGGCCATATGTTGATGCACGTGCGGCGTAGCTAAAACTCGCTATCTGATGGGATCGATCCAACCTTTTATGTTGATTTTCTAGAGTATCTTAATTGATTTTTAGATATTTGTTGTTTCCAATTATCTGCAGGTAATTGGATATTTGTTGATATGAGTTCTGATTATCGTTTTTGATAATCGTATATTTGTTGTTTCTGATTATCGTTTTTGATAATCGGATATTTGTTGTTTCTGATTATCGTTTTTGATAATCGGATATTTGTTGTTTCTGATTATCGCTTGTGATAATTAGATATTTGAGATTTGATTATCATTTGTGATAATTAAATATTTGTTGATTTGAGATTTAATTATCATTTTTGATAATTGAATATTTGTTGATTTGAGATTTGATTATCGCTTGAGATAATTAAATATTTGTTGATTTGAGATTTCATTATCGTTTTTGATAATTGAATATTTGTTGATTTGAGATTTGATTATCGTTTGAGATAATTAAATATTTGTTGATTTGAGATTTAATTATCATTTTTGATAATTGAATATTTGTTGATTTGAGATTTGATTATCGTTTGAGATAATTAAATATTTTTTGATTTGAGATTTAATTATCGTTTTTGATAATTGAATATTTGTTGATTTGAGATTTAATTATCATTGTTGATAATTGAATATTTGTTGATTTGAGATTTGATTATCCTTTGAGATAATTAAATATTTATTGATTTGAGATTTAATTATCATTTTTGATAATTGAATATTTGTTGATTTGAGATTTGACTATCGCTTGAGATAATTAAATATTTGTTGATTTGAGATTTAATTATCGTTTTTGATAATTGAATATTTGTTGATTTGATATTTGATTATCGTTTGAGATAATTAAATATTTGTTGATTTGAGATTTAATTATCGTTTTTGATAACTGAATATTTGTTGATTTGAGAATTCTGATTATCGTTTTTGATAATTAGACCTCTGTTGTTTTCTGATTACCGTTTTGGTAACTAGATAATTGCGGTTTTGAGATTTGCGATTTGGGTTTTATAATTATCTTTGTTGATAATTAGATTTTGCTGTCTTCTAATTATCGTATTGATAATTAGATATTTCTGTATTCTTATTATCTATTTGATAATTAGATTTTGTAGAGAATTTGTGAATTTCTTTTATGAAATTAAAAGATTTCCTTGGCATTTGTATTCTTGACCTTTATTTTTCCAACTTAACCAGTTTAGGTTAGAAAAATAATTGTTATTGACGACTTTAATTATGAAAATTGCGGGGATGCAATTTTTATAAGGAGGGGAGTCTGTAACAACCCGGGGTTTTGTTGTTAATTTGTCATCGTCATTAAACGATTAATCTGTTGATTTATTGTTATCGGAAGTTTTAATCAGCTGAAATTCTTTTCAAAGATGTTATAAGAATTTTGCGGGCTTTCAATGGAATCTTGGCCCAAGTGTTTATGGGTGCTGTGTTGTATCATAAGGCAGTGACCCGTTCGTTTCCCCCTGGAATCATTTTTCACAAAACCCTAAACAAAACAAATAAACGAAAAATGGCGGCTCCGTCCTTCTCTCGTTCGTTCCTCATTTCAAATTAGGGCTTCAGGAATTCGAAGGCGCCGGCTTTGAATTGTTCGATCGATTCAAGGGTTGGTAGCATGTTGCCTTGCTCGATCGATTCTTCGTTACTCGCTGCGGCTGCTTCTTTTCGTCGAAGGTGAGTGATTCTATTCACTCACATCTACTTTTATCTCATGTTTATATAGGGTTTAAATTCCTGTTTTGTTCGTTTGAATTTGTGATTTAATTTATTTCGACAGTCGATTTTGTTTACGATGTTGAATTCGTTTGACTTTGGGCTATTTCTTTGCTACTTGCTTTAAACGGCATTGATTTTATGTCGTGATTGCCATGGCTTTGGTTTGAAAATGTTCAATCTTTCTGTTGATATTCTGGCTTGACTTGTTCTTACAATTCGATTTTGTCTTGCCTTAACAGTGGCTTCGGCTCTTGATATTGTTCGAACTTGTTTTGGTTGACTCCGCCATTGGCTTGATTTTTCGATAGGAAACTACAGTTCCATTTCCCTGTAGCATACTGTGGCTTGTGATAATGTTGTCCTCGACTTGGGGTTTATGATGACTGTGATTTCTTTCTCTTTGGCTTTGGCACTGTTCTAACTATTGCATTTGGACTTGAGCATACTGAATGTTGTTCCTCGACTTTGAATCTGGTTTTGGGTTTGGCCTTTGTTCATTCACGACTTCAAGTAAAACTCAGGCTTGTTGAGTCGGAGTTACTGTCTCGACCTGTAGGGTTTGTGCATTTCTGTTGCTTTCAGTATACATACATTTATGTACGTATGTTATTGCATTGTTGTGAGTTGCCTTTGCGTCTTTACTTTCAACCCAAACATTTTGACTTGCTTCTGTAGTTGGTATGCACTTCATGTTGTTGGTATATATGTACACATGTGTGCATTCTTATTCTGCACCACTTGTATCCCATCAGTTGCCACTGCCTGTTTCAATACGCATGTAGTTTTTCCACTGTTGCATCAGGTTGTCACTGTATATCTCTTCCCCACCAGAGAACACTTTATATAGCATCATCTATCCATTCAAATGCGTCGAGTCAGGTTGCATACTCTCTGCGCATTCCTGAAAAAGTAATGGGGTCTGATATTGGTGAAGCGTGCACTGACCAGTTGCACTATTGCATACATGTAGTATCTTTTGCAGTTCCATGTTGCACCTTCGATTCATTTTGTCCATGGGCAGTTGGTTATGTACATTCATTTGTGTACATATTGCATATTCACTTGGTTGGAGCTTTATACTGCTGTTGACTTGACTTGTTTACCTCGGCTTTGACTAGGTTATGAATTTTGGTTTCTATGAAATTGTTTCTTGATTATTTTGAAACTGCTACTCGGCTCAGGCATTGATATTTGAAGTGTTGCATATTTGTTTGCATTTTTCCAGTATCATTTAGTTGAAACTGTTCCATGTTGTGCTCATGCTGTTGCAGTCCCATCTGGTTCATTTTGATTTGAGTTGGTGGTATCTGCTTTTGATTCATTGATTTTTGCGTATTTCATAGGTTGTATTGGCGAGGCAGTACACGTTAGCGTGTACTGCAGCCAATCAGTATTGATGTTTTTAAGTGACATTTCAATTGTTTGAATTGATTTGGTTTGATTTGATCATTTTGTTGTTGTCTAATTATCTATTTGATAATTAGATTATGTGTTTCTAATTATTTGTTAGTAATTAGATTTTTGTTGTTAATTGCCGTTTAGGCAATTCGGATGTTTTCTAAATTATCTTCATTGATAAGCCTTTCATTTATCTTTGTTGATGATTTGAATCTGCTGATTTGTTGTTTAACACTGTTATGTGTTATATTTATCGTTATCCGATTTCCTTGTTAAAGGATTGGATAGACGAGATTTATTTTGATCGTCGTCTAATCTGTTATATATTATTATTTCTTTTGTGCATTAATAACTGAGTTTGAACTAGACCGACCTGTGTATTATTTTCTTTTGAATGTAATACTCGGGTCAGACCGAGTTATTACAGATTGTAGATATCTTGCTTTGGGTTGCTGCTAGAGCTATGAAATTTCTTTATATCATTTGGAGTAGATGTTGTCACAGTATAAGATGTTGTATATTCATGTATATTATTCACGATAATGTACTTATGTATATAACTTCCTGAATCGACAGTTGTAGCTGTATCATATGTATTGTATCACATGTATTGTAACTGACATCAGTTATTATATATATGAGACATTTTTGTTTTATCTGTGTTCCGCATTTATATTATCTGTGTTATTATTATATCTATTGTCCTAAACTATTATGAACCATCGTAGTTCGTTTTATACTGGAATTGGATATGTTGATGGGAGTAAATAAGTAAGAGATGAAAAATTAAAAATATATACCACTCCTATCGAGATAACCAATACTAGTGTAAGGCCTAACTACAGATGGCCGCTCCTATCCAGCCTTATTCTTCGTAATAACGGACAGTATGTGAGCATAGAGGTGGGGCATCACAGTTATTTAATATATAATTGGTTTAAAATATTTTCTTCTAAGTTTTATATTTTTTATATTTTTACATAAGAAAATCAATTTTAATATATATATATATATATATATCATTTTTCTTATGTAAAGGATATATGGAGGATTTGTAACATATTAATTAACAAGTGTTTGAATTTTAATGAATGAATTAACAAGTGTAAATCATGGAGGAAGAAATTTACAAGTGTCCTTATATTGTTTTCATTTTTTAAGAATATTTATAAAAAGAAAATAGAAACTATATAACATCTTAAACCCCTCTTTCTCATTTCTTTTGTTCACCTTCAAGGCTTAAGAAAATCTTAAAAAAAACAAATCAAAAAATAATTTCAAAGAAAACATTAAAAACAAATCAAACAAATCAGAAAAACAAAGAAAAAATCAAGCAACCAAACACAACTTCTGCTGAAATCTAGGAATCAAAGCAGAACAGCCTTTTTCATTAATTTCAAATAAACCCAGGATTCAGAGCTCAAGCTTGTAGGGGAAAGGTTTTAAACAAGTGAAGAATAACTCAGTAATCAAACAAAATTCAAAGATTCACCATCACAAATCAATTCAAACAAGCAAGTTCAATATTTCAGCAGTCTGTTTTCAGCTTCCAGGATTTAAAGCCTTTTGATTTCTTTCTAGATCAAGGTGAGTAAGCTTTGAAATTCTGGAATTCAGATCTGTGTTTGAGATCATGCTTGAAGTCAAATTTGTTACATGTATATAAAATGTACGTATATGTGCTTATATCCTCTGTGCATGTTGATATACAGGGATGTCTTACCCTGTTTCTAGTTCCAGGTTTTTACAAAACCTGTCAAAATTCCATAACCCCTGTTTTAGTTATGTTAGGATGAATTGTTAAAACAAAAAAGTGTACAAATTATCAAAACTTAATTTTAAGGATACATTTAAGTATTAAAAATAAAAGGTTTTGCTGGAAAAAAAATCAAAACATAGTAGAACATAAAATTTGTTAAAATTCAATCGATTAAAATTTAGGCTTTGATTTCATAATCCTATTTGTCTTCAAGAAATACAATTTTTGGTAAAAGATTCTGGATTTTTAAGTTGCGAAATTTCGAGTAATTTCAAGTAGAACGCAAAATGAACTTGGGGCAAACCACGGCGATCGAAGAGGAATCAGACCTCGGGGTTGTGGCTGGGGATAGCTGGATGTTGGGTGGACTCGAGAAAAATGCAAGGCGAATTTATAGATCATCGTGGTGATCTGATTCTGACGATCTACGGTTTAAACCCTATTCTTGAACGAGGATGAGAATCTTGATTGCTGCAACTTCATCGTTGCACCGGAGTTGATCGCACCGGTGGAAATCGAAGCATTGAAGACAAACGCAAATTCGTCTGAAGTCGTGTGGCCTCTGGTGGCCTGAGGTGGCGAAACGAGAAGGTTTTTCGGTGATGAATGTTTGTCCCAGTTTGGGTTCAGTGTCGAAGTTTCGATTTCGTCAATGTAACAACCCGCATGTTTGTCGATTGTATATTTAAATATTTTATTTAAATATTTCATCGTTCGTCGGATCTTAGTCCGAAAAGCTACTTTTTGCAAACAGTCGAATTAGGACTCGAGATCACTTCCATTGAGTCCAAAATGTCGTTTGCGACCTTTTTGAGTATAAGCTTCAATGTGTTTGGAGTTAGTAGAGTTTTGCTAATTTTTCACTTTGGGTTTGAGTTTGGGTTTCAGCCCAATGTTCCATCTTAAAACCCTAGCTCCACTCCAACTCTTCATTACTTCATTTCATATTCCTAACACTTTAAGCTTTAAGCAACAATGGGAGAAAAGAGTGGAAATTAGAAATTCCAAGCCCCTAGTTTCATTGCAAATCCAAGCTCCAACTCCAAATTCATAGAAGAAGCTTTGGTAAACCTTCTCTTCTTCTTCTCCAACTCATTCTCCTTCCAATTTCATAAATTCCTAAACCTAACTTAGGAAATGTTTCTCTTTTAAGCTTAGATTCAAGCTTGTGGGGTTGGAATTGAAGTGTGATTGTTCTTGCCATTGCTCTACAGCTTCTTCTTCATAGTTTTGGGTTTAAAGGTGAGATTTTTATCTCACATCTTTGTCTATAATTATCTTTGATTGTTAGGTATGAATTCCTAACACTTATTCTTGTGCAATTGATTTTGGTTCGGATTGATTTGGTGTATATTCCAATTTTTGATGTTTTGAAATCAAAATCTATGAAAATCCTTTTATGGATATTTGGACATTGATATTTGAGGCGTATCGAAGAGCCTTTAAGGCTAGGTTGTCGCTCGACGTAAATCCTTAGTCGTCGTTGCTCGTCCGATCGCTTCCGGTATTTATTTCGGCCATTTTTGGTCTAGGTTCACGGAATGCCCTGAACCCCAGTTTCAGACGTCTGAAACGTTAGATTCAGACGTTTGAATATTATACTAGGAAGATTTGTATTCCCAGATTCAGATGTCTGAATCTATATTTCAGACGTCTGAATTAGTTTGTTTTGGACCAGAAAGGAAATAGGCTAAAAAGTGCCTATTTCAGACGTCTGAATTCATGGATTCGGACGTCTGAATTCTGTTCTGGAAAATATTTTTATTTTCCAGATTCAGACGTCTGAATCCTTGATTTCAGATGTCTGAATCTGCAGTCTTTTGCCTATTTGCTTGAGAATTTCAATTTAATCGATTCATGTCGATTCCCATTTTGTTGTTATCATTTATTATTGACTTTGATGACATTTTCTTCGTGATTTTTGGGAATATCCATTTTGATGGATTCGGTATCGATTTCTTTGGATTTTATTCATGTCTTTGTATGTGAATTTTAATGATTGATTGTTTCTACAATCATTTCTATGATTTGTCACTTTAAAAATATGAAGGTTTCAATACTAGTAGTAAATATCAAAACTCTTTCATCAAAATGATTTCAACACTATTTTATTACAAAGCTCGTTTCTTAAACCGTTTTCCAATCTACTAGTATATACAAACCTTTACCTCACTCGTATGAGAAATCTAATTAAACGACTTAGTAAAACGAGTGGTATGAAACGCTTGCGTTTACTTCGCCGGTTAATTCTTAGACGTATTGGATTGAATCTCTTGCGACAATTTTCGAGTGGAGATCTACAATTTGTTCGTAAATATTTAAGTTAAGCTAGTGGTTATGGGACATGAAGCTAAGCGCATATATTTACTAGCTTAGGGTAATTGACACTTCTTTATGATAGATGATGATCATTTTATGGTTTAGACTAGCGATATGCGATGTCTCTTTGTCCATGTGGGGGATAGTACCTCGTCCTAATGAGCTTCGCCTCATCTTTATTGGGTTAGCGAATCAATGTCCGTAATGGGGGACTATACCCTGTCAGGAGGAGTTTTGACTCACCAGGAGGAGCTTCGGCTCAATGTCCGCAATGGGGGACTATACCCTGTCAGGAGGAGTTTTGACTCACCAGAAGGAGCTTCCGCTCAATGTCCACAATGGGGGACTATACCCTGTCAGGAGGAGTTTTGACTCACCAGGATGTGCTTCGGCTCAATGTCCGCAATGGGGGACTATACCCTGTCAGGAGGATTTTTGACTCACCAGGAGGAGCTTCGGCTCAATGTCCGCAATGGGGGACTATACCCTGTCAGGAGGAGTTTTGACTCACCAGGAGGAGCTTCGCCTCAATGTCCGCAATGGGGGACTATACCCTGTCAGGAGGAGTTTTGACTCACCAGGAGGAGCTTCGGCTCAACGTCCGCAATGGGGGACTATACCCTGTCTGGAGGAGCTCCGGCTCATTTTTATGGGATTGGCGATCCTTTTCTTGTGATTTCTGGATTTCTAATTATTGATTTCTGGAATTTATGTTTCACCAAATTTTACGATTGGCATTGATATGTATGTTATTTATTGTGGCTTGGTGAAGTACATAAAGAATATGATATTCTTTTCGATGCTATGAGATTCTTGAGATATCTGTATGATTTAGTTGATTTTCTATGTATGCTTGTCACGGTATGACATTTTTGGTTATCATATGTTTTTAATTATATCTCTTCTTATATCTCATTCTATCTGATAATTATAGCTAGATTGATCCGTTTATTATTTTCTTCTTAAATAATACTCGGGTCGGACTGAGATTTTACAGGTGCCTCTGCTTGACTCCTTATCGGTCCTTCATCTGATCTTTTGGCTAACTATTTAGATTAGCACTTTTTGTTGTATACCCTTGAGATATAGACTCATAGTTGTATTCTTTTGTATAGCACGTGTTGCTATTCTTTTGTATTATTGTGGATCTTTTTGACCACTATTCTGATGTACACTTTCATGTGTTATATTCATATCTATTTCCGCCCTTGTGATATGAATTGTCTGTGACTGATTTGTGTTATGCTTATTTCTATATTTGTTTTCGAAGATTATATAGCCACCGTGTAGTAGCTTTGTGTTTGTGTCGGTATGTCGGATTTCCTCTTGAGGTGAAAAGTTATATTTTTATCTGGCATATTGGTGCTCGCACAAAGCAATTATACAGATGGTCGCTCCTCAATAGCCTTATTCTCCGTGCTAGTTGACGGCATTACGTCGTAGTGTCCTTGGCTAGCGTGGGTATAGAGGTGGGGCGTCACAGCTTGGTATCAGAGCCAAACTTCGGAACAATGTGGAATAATCTAGCAAGGATTCATCGTGCGAACCCATTCGGGCTTACACTTTCGTGCTCTTTATGGTGGACTTCTTGATTCAAATTTTCTTTTGTGTTGATATGCTTATATGGTTGTTACTATTTATTTTCTTCTTAAGTATTGCGAGGACGCAATTTCTTTAAGGAGGGGAGTCTGTAACAACCCGCATATTTATCGATTGTATATTTAAATATTTTATTTAAATATTTCATCGTTCGTCGGATCTTAGTCCGAAAAGCTACTTTTTACAAACAGTCGAATTAGGACTCGAGACCACTTCCATTGAGTCCAAAACGTCGTTTACGACCTTTTTGAGTATAAGCTTCAATATGTTTGGAGTTAGTAGAGTTTCACTACTTTTTCACTTTGGGTTTGAGTTTGGGTTTCAGCCCAATGTTCCATCTTAAGACCCTAGCTCCACTCCAACTCTTCATTACTTCATTTCATATTCCTAACACTTTAAGCTTTAAGCAACAATGGGGGAAAAGAGTGGAAATTAGAAATTCCAAGCCCTAGTTTCATTGCAAATCCAAGCTCCAACTCTAAATTCATAGAAGAAGCTTTGGTAAGCCTTCTCTTCTTCTTCTCCAACTCATTCTCCTTCCAATTTCAGAAATTCCTAAACCTAACTTAGGAAATGTTTCTCTTTTAAGCTTAGATTCAAGCTTGTTGGGTTGGAATTGAAGTGTGATTGTTCTTGCCATTGCTCTACAGCTGCTTCTTCATAGTTTTGGGTTTAAAGGTGAGATTTTTATCTCACATCTTTGTCTATAATTATCTTCGATTGTTAGGTATGAATTCCTAACACTTATTCTTGTGCAATTGATTTTGGTTTGGATTGATTTGGTGTATATTCCAATTTTTGATGTTTTGAAATCAAAATCTATGAAAATCCTTTTGTGGATATTTGGACATTGATATTTGAGGCGTATCGAAGAGCCGTTAAGCCTACTCATCCAAGATCTGGTTTTGCACGCTTGTGAAGAGACTACACCGATTTGGGTGGAAGGTCATTTAGGGGATCCGAGAGTGTTATAGAAATTCAAGCTTGGCTCAAACCATGCGATCGTATCTTTTCTCGCATGAACCTTATTGATCTACATCGAGTCCGAGTGGCTTCTAGCATGCTCCAAGAAAGAGAGTTAGATTGGTATGAGCTCTTGACTTCGGAGATAATCGAAGCGGATCTTACTTGGGAGCAATTCCGGGAACGATTCGAACTAAAGTTTGTGCCGGAGGCTGAAAAAGTAACTTTAGCACGGCGTTTTATTGACCTTGTTCAAGGTGAATCTTCTGTGACAGACTATGTCGCATCTTTGGAATCTCTTTCCAAATACGGGGTTGAATACATTAACACCCCATTGAAGAAAAATAAGAGATTTGTCTATGGCTTGAATAAGAATCTTAAGAAGCCATTACTCCTGAAACTTGAGGTTTCATTTGATCAGCTTATTGATATCGCTCTTCGTCTTGAAGAGGCCGATAGAGAAAGTGATATCGAGGTTGGGAGTGCCAAACCGAACTCCAACAACAACAAGAAGAGACATCCCTTTATTAGGTTCGAAAGTCCTAATCCTAACAAGAGGGCGAAGCAAGAGACTTCTATACCAAATACTCCCATCCCTAATCGCGGAGAATGGTACAATTGTGGCTCTAGGGACCACTATATAAATAGGTGTCCAAGGCCTATTTCTTGCCGCTATTGCAAAAGTGCGGATCATTATATATCTTCGTGTCCCAAGCGTCAAAGCAAGAGAGAGGGAAAGCTGCAAGCCCCTAACAACTCTTCTCTTGGTCAAGGTATTTTTTTTCACTCAATCCTTGACGGCGTTGTTTTATTTCATGATCTTCTTATTTGAGTTCTTTTGATATGGGTTCGATCTCATCATTTGTATATCAAAGGAACTTGTTGATTCTTTTTCTTTAAAACAATTTGGGCTTGATGTCTTCTTTGAGAATTGCGAATCCGAATGGTGGATCCGCAATACTCAATTTGCTTTCTATTGATGTCGAAATTATTTTATGTGATTTTTCTTTCTGAGCCGATTTTTACTTAGGCTTCGGAATTGATTTTTGTAAGGATTGGCTCAATCGTTGTGAAGCCCATATCCTATTTTCTGTGTGGACTATTCATCTTCGACATTGTCTATCTGTTAAAAAGATTTCTATTTTTTTCTTGTGATTCCGATTTCAAATTTTTAAAGCATCATTTTATTCTTTAAGCCCTCAAGATGAGAAAGTGTTATTTCTCTCATCTAAATAGTTGTGAAATTTTGCGGTATTTTTGAGCTTGTCTTAGGATTATCACCTAAGAAATCTTTTGTGTGGTGTTAAGGTCTTTCTAGTTCAACCTTGCTACCGATTTTCATTTGGTTACGAGTTGTGAGAGTTAGCATTCCACTTACCGCATTCCGCACTCGTTACGATTCTTATGAATGACTTATTATTTCATTCAGTTTGTCCAGCTAATTTCATCCATTTTATAAGCCGAGTATTCTATGAGTATTTCGATGAGACCATTCTTGTGTTTATTGATTTTGGATGAAATTAGCAATTTAAAATGTTTACAAATCTTTTTCATAAGATTTATTTATAAGTATAGTTGGATTTTGCTCTTAAAGGAGCAAAGAATATTCTTAAAACTTTTTAAGAGATATTTTTATCATATAGAAGATGATTTTGTGATTGTGTTGCCCGTTGAGTGCTTTAAGAATTCTGGTCGATGCGCCTGATCAACGTTATCGATAGGAATTTCCTAAACGCTTTGACGAGATAGTCAGACACGATATATTGACTTGTAAGAATGTAAAATTTTCTAGAAAGATTATTACATAAAGGTAAATGTAATTTTGAAAGTTTTAGCTTTTCGGGAAAGAAGATTATTTAAAAGAAATTCTTTCTTTTCGATACTCTTATTCTTGTGATTCCCGAGGGGAACCAAGACTTTATCTTTTGTACCAATGCTAATCGTATTGGTTTGGATGCCGTTCTCTTGCAAAAGAGAACATGCTATCACTTGTGCTACTAAACCATTAAAGCCGATCGAGACTAGGTATGCCACTCATGATCTAGTGCTCGCGGCTATTGTTTTCGCTTTTAGAATTTGGCATCATTATTTTTGGGGGAGAAATTTGTTCTCCACCTTGATCATAAATTTTTGGAATATTTATTTTCTCATAAGGAACTTCATATTGGCTTGGGTTCCTTACATCTTATGATCTTGATATTCTTTATACTCCCGAAAAGGAGAATCGTGTTGCCTATGCACTTAGTCGTAAGCAACAGGTGGTTGTTTCTTTGTTGATGACCAAATGAAATTATCTTTTTTACCAAGTTCATCAGACGTTTTGATGTACTTCATTTTATTGAGCTTTGCCTCATTTCTTTTATGGACTAGCGTCCAATGTTCTTTTATGGTGTTCGGTTCATCGGATGTACCGTTTTTGAACTACATCGTTATTCCGGTTTATTGGTTCATTGGACGTACCGTTTTTGTACTACGTCGGTGTTTCGAAATTATTCTAGTTTCTCGTTTCTCGGGCGTACCATTATTGTGCTACGTCGTTGCACCGGCTCAATTTTCTGCTATTCTTGATGTTTTCCACGTCTTTTAACTATGGAAATGATTTTATGTTTTCGGTTTTTATTCTTGAGCCCGGTGATATTGAGGAAATTGAAGTTTCACCAGATTTGACTTTTGAGCAACATTCTATTCGCATCATTGCTTCGGAGGTGGAGCGCCTTCGGAATAAAGATGTTCTTTTTGTGAGAGTTCAATGGTTCTCAAATCCTAAGGATTGCTCTTGGGAATCCAGAGAATTCATCATGCGAACCCGTTCGGGCTTACTCTTTCGTGCTCTTTATGGTGGACTTCTTGATTCAAATTTTCTTTTGTGTTGATATGCTTATATGGTTGTTACTATTTATTTTCTTCTTAAGTATTGCGAGGACGCAATTTCTTTAAGGAGGGGAGTCTGTAACAACCCGCATATTTATCGATTGTATATTTAAATATTTTATTTAAATATTTCATCGTTCGTCGGATCTTAGTCCGAAAAGCTACTTTTTGCAAACAGTCGAATCAGGACTCGAGACCACTTCCATTGAGTCCAAAATGCCGTTTACGACCTTTTTGAGTATAAGCTTCAATATGTTTGGAGTTAGTAGAGTTTCACTACTTTTTCACTTTGGGTTTGAGTTTGGGTTTCAGCCCAATGTTCCATCTTAAGACCCTAGCTCCACTCCAACTCTTCATTACTTCATTTCATATTCCTAACACTTTAAGCTTTAAGCAACAATGGGGGAAAAGAGTGGAAATTAGAAATTCCAAGCCCTAGTTTCATTGCAAATCCAAGCTCCAACTCCAAATTCATAGAAGAAGCTTTGGTAAGCCTTCTCTTCTTCTTCTCCAACTCATTCTCCTTCCAATTTCAGAAATTCCTAAACCTAACTTAGGAAATGTTTCTCTTTTAAGCTTAGATTCAAGCTTGTTGGGTTGGAATTGAAGTGTGATTGTTCTTGCCATTGCTCTACAGCTTCTTCTTCATAGTTTTGGGTTTAAAGGTGAGATTTTTATCTCACATCTTTGTCTATAATTATCTTCGATTGTTAGGTATGAATTCCTAACACTTATTCTTGTGCAATTGATTTTGGTTTGGATTGATTTGGTGTATATTCCAATTTTTGATGTTTTGAAATCAAAATCTATGAAAATCCTTTTATGGATATTTGGACATTGATATTTGAGGCGTATCGAAGAGCCGTTAAGGCTGGGTTGTCGCTCGACGTAAATCCTTAGTCGTCGTTGCTCGTTCGATCGCTTCCGGTATTTATTTCGGCCATTTTTGGTATAGGTTCACGAATGCCCTGAACCCCTGTTTCAGACGTCTGAAACGTTAGATTCAGACGTCTGAATATTATACTGGGAAGATTTGTATTCCCAGATTCAGACGTATGAATCTATATTTCAGACGTCTGAATTAGTTTGTTTTGGACCAGAAAGGAAATAGGCTAAAAAGTGCCTATTTCAGACGTCTGAATTCAAGGATTCAGACGTCTGAATTATGTTCTGGAAAATATTTTTATTTTCCAGATCCAGACGTCTGAATCTGCAGTCTTTTGCCTATTTGCCTATTTGCTTGAGAATTCCAATTTAGTCGATTCGTGTTGATTCCCTTTTTGTTGTTATCATTTATTATTGACTTTGATGACATTTTCTTCGCGATTTTTGGGAATATCCATTTTGATGGATTTGGTATCGATTTCTTTGGATTTTATTCACGTCTTTGTATGTGAATTTTGATGATTGATTGTTTCACAAACGTTTCTATGATTTGTCACTTTAAAAATATAAAGGTTTCAATACTAGTAGTAAATATCAAAACTCTTTCATCAAAATGATTTCAACACTATTTTATTACAAAGCTCGTTTCTTAAACCGTTTTCCAATCTACTAGTATATACAAACCTTTACCTCACTCGTATGAGAAATCTAATTAAACGACTTAGTAAAACGAGTGGTATGAAACGCTTGCGTGTACTTCGCCGGTTAATTCTTGGACTTATTCGATTGAATCTCTTGTGACAATTTTCGAGTGGAGATCTACAATTTGTTCGTAAATATTTAAGTTAAGCTAGTGGTTATGGGACATGAAGCTAAGCTCGTATATTTACTAGCTTAGGGTGATTGACACTTCTTTATGATCGATGATGATCATTTTATGGTTTAGACTAGCGATATGCGATGTCTTTTTGTCCATGTGGGGGATAGTACCTCGTCCTAATGAGCTTCGCCTCATCTTTATTGGGTTAGCGACTCAATGTCCGCAATGGGGGACTATACCCTGTCAGGAGGAGTTTTGACTCACCAGGAGGAGCTTCGGCTCAATGTCCACAATGGGAGGCTATACCCTGTAAGGAGGAGTTTTGACTCACCAGGAGGAGCTTCGGCTCAATGTCCGCAATGAGGGACTATACCATGTCAGGAGGAGTTTTGACTCTCCATGAGGAGCTTCGGCTCAATGTCCGCAATGGGGGACTATACCCTGTCAGAAGGAGTTTTGACTCACCAGGAGGAGCTTCGGCTCAATGTCCGCAATGGGGGACTATACCCTGTCAGGAGGAGTTTTGACTCACCAGGAGGAGCTTCGGCTCAATGTCCGCAATGGGGGACTATACCCTGTCAGGAGGAGCTCCGGCTCATTTTTATGGGATTGGCCATCATTTTCTTGTGATTTTTGGATTTCTAATTATTGATTTCTGGAATTTGTGTTTCACCAACTTTTACGATCTACATTGATATGTATGTCATTTATTATGGCTTGGTGAAGTAAATAAAGAATATGATATTCTTTTCGATGCTATGAGATTCTTGAGATATTTGTATGATTTAGTTGATTTTCTATGTATACTTGTCACAGTATGACATTTTTGGTTATCATACATTTTTAATTATATCTCTTCTTATATCTCATTCTATCTGATAATTATAGCTAGACTGATCCGTTTATTATTTTCTTCTTAAATAATACTCGGGTCAGACTGAGATTTTACAGGTGCCTCTGCTTGACTCCTTATCGGTCCTTCATCTGATCTTTTGGCTAACTATTTAGATTAGCACTTTTTGTTGTATACACTTGAGATATAGACTCATAGTTGTATTCTTTTGTATAGCATGTGTTTCTATTCTTTTGTATTATTGTGGATCTTTTTGACCACTATTCTGATGTACACTTTCATGTGTTATATTCATATCTATTTCCGCCCTTGTGATATGAATTGTCTGTGACTGATTTGTGTTATGCTTATTTCTATATTTGTTTTCGAAGATTATATAGCCACTGTGTAGTAGCTTTGTGTTTGTGTCGGTATGTCGGATTTCCTCTTGAGATGAAAAGTTATATTTTTATCTGGCATATCGGTGCTCGCACAAAGCAATTATACAGATGGTCGCTCCTCAATAGCCTTATTCTCCGTGCTAGTTGACGGCATTACGTCGTAGTGTCCTTGGCTAGCGTGGGTATAGAGGTGGGGCGTCACAGCTTGGTATCAGAGCCAAACTTCGGAACAATGTGGAATAATCTAGCAAGGATCATGTCCTAAGTCTTTCTTAGGAGTTGTGCCTTAGGATTTATTCGAGTCTTTGTACCGTCTAATCCTATCTTCTTTAATGATTCCTTGTTTTATCAATCAAGTTTGATTGAAATTCATTTTGTGAATAACTTTTTTCTTCTTCTTTCTTTCTTTCTTAAAGAAGAGAAATGGTTAGACCTGGCCGTCCCAGCGCCGGTCAATCTAGTGCTACTCCCCAGGATGGAGTATTTATGTCTGCCCAGCAGCTTCTTGATCTAGTAAAGAATGCTCAAGCTGTCGGACCCATTCCAGAGCCTACTCATCCAAGATCCGGTTTTGCACGCTTGTGCAGAAACTACACCGATTTGGGTGGAAGGTCATTCAGGGGATCCGAGAGTGTTATAGAAATTCAAGCTTGGCTCAAACCATGCGATCGTATCTTTTCTCGCATGAACCTTATTGATCTACATCGAGTCCAAGTGGCTTCTAGCATGCTCCAAGAAAGAGAGTTAGATTGGTATGAGCTCTCGACTTCGGAGATAATCGAAGAGGATCTTACTTGGGAGCAATTCCGGGAACGATTCGAACTAAAGTTTGTGCCGGAGGCTGAAAAAGTAACTTTAGCACGGCGTTTTATTGACCTTGTTCAAGGTGAATCTTCTGTGACAGACTATGTCACATCTTTGGAATCTCTTTCCAAATACGGGGTTGAATACATTAACACCCCATTGAAGAAAAATAAGAGATTTGTCTATGGCTTGAATAAGAATCTTAAGAAGCCATTACTCCTGAAACTTGAGGTTTCATTTGATCAGCTTATTGATATCGCTCTTCGTCTTGAAGAGGCCGATAGAGAAAGTGATATCGAGGTTGGGAGTGCCAAACCGAACTCCAACAACAACAAGAAGAGACATCCCTTTATTAGGTTCGAAAGTCCTAATCCTAACAAGAGGGCGAAGCAAGAGACTTCTATAGCAAATACTCCCATCCCTAATCGCGGAGAATGGTACAATTGTGGCTCTAGGGACCACTATATAAATAGGTGTCCAAGGCCTATTTCATGCCGCTATTGCAAAAGTGCGGATCATTATATATCTTCGTGTCCCAAGCGTCAAAGCAAGAGAGAGGAAAAGCTGCAAGCCCCTAACAACTCTTCTCTTGGTCAAGGTATTTTTTTCACTCAATCCTTGACGGTGTTGTCTTATTTCATGATCTTCTTATTTGAGTTCTTTTGATATGGGTTCGATCTCATCATTTGTATATCAAAGGAACTTGTTGATTCTTTTTCTTTAAAACAATTTGGGCTTGATGTCTTCTTTGAGAATTGCGAATCCGAATGGTGGATCCGCAATACTCAATTTGCTTTCTATTGATGTCGAAATTATTTTATGTGATTTTTCTTTCTGAGCCGATTTTTACTTAGGCTTCGGAATTGATTTTTGTAAGGATTGGCTCAATCGTTGTGAAGCCCATATCTTATTTTCTGTGTGGACTATTCATCTTCGACATTGTCTATCTGTTAAAAAGATTTCTATTTTTTTCTTGTGATTCCGATTTCAAATTTTTAAAGGCATCATTTTATTCTTTAAGCCCTCAAGATGAGAAAAGTGTTATTTCTCTCATCTAAATAGTTGTGAAATTTTGCGGTATTTTTGAGCTTGTCTTAGGATTATCACCTAAGAAATCTTTTGTGTGGTGTTAAGGTCTTTCTAGTTCAACCTTGCTACCGATTTTCATTTGGTTACGAGTTGTGAGAGTAAGCATTCCACTTACCGCATTCCGCACTCGTTACGATTCTTATGAATGACTTATTATTTCATTCAGTTTGTCCAGCTAATTTCATCCATTTTATAAGCCGAGTATTCTATGAGTATTTCGATGAGACCATTCTTGTGTTTATTGATTTTGGATGAAATTAGCAATTTAAAATGTTTACAAATCTTTTTCATAAGATTTATTTATAAGTATAGTTGGATTTTGCTCTTAAAGGAGCAAAGAATATTCTTAAAGGAGCAAAGAATATTCTTAAAACTTTTTAAGAGATATTTTTATCATATAGAAGATGATTTTGTGATTGTGTTGCCCGTTGAGTGCTTTAAGAATTCTGGTCGATGCGCCTGATCAACGTTATCGATAGGAATTTCCTAAACGCTTTGACGAGATAGTCAGACACGATATATTGACTCGTAAGAATGTAAAATTTTCTAGAAAGATTATTACATAAAGGTAAATGTAATTTTGAAAGTTTTAGCTTTTCGGGAAAGAAGATTATTTAAAAGAAATTCTTTCTTTTCGATACTCTTATTCTTGTGATTCCCGAGGGGAACCAAGACTTTATCTTTTGTACCAATGCTAATCGTATTGGTTTGGATGTCGTTCTCTTGCAAAAGAGAACGTGCTATCACTTGTGCTTCTAAACCATTAAAGCCGATCGAGACTAGGTATGCCACTCATGATCTAGTGCTTGCGGCTATTGTTTTCGCTTTTAGAATTTGGCATCATTATTTTTGGGGGAGAAATTTGTTCTCCACCTTGATCATAAATTTTTGGATTATTTATTTTCTCATAAGGAACTTCATATTGGCTTGGGTTCCTTACATCTTATGATCTTGTTATTCTTTATACTCCCGAAAAGGAGAATCGTGTTGCCTATGCACTTAGTCGTAAGCAACAGGTGGTTGTTTCTTTGTTGATGACCAAATGAAATTATCTTTTTTACCAAGTTCATCAGACGTTTTGATGTACTTCATTTTATTGAGCTTTGCCTCATTTCTTTTATGGACTAGCGTCCAATGTTCTTTTATGGTGTTCGGTTCATCGGATGTACCGTTTTTGAACTACATCGTTATTCCGGTTTATTGGTTCATTGGACGTACCGTTTTTGTACTACGTCGGTGTTTCGAAATTATTCTAGTTTCTCGTTTCTCGGGCGTACCATTATTGTGCTACGTCGTTGCACCGGCTCAATTTTCTGCTATTCTTGATGTTTTCCACGTCTTTTAACTATGGAAATGATTTTATGTTTTCGGTTTTTATTCTTGAGCCCGGTGATATTGAGGAAATTGAAGTTTCACCAGATTTGACTTTTGAGCAACATTCTATTCGCATCATTGCTTCGGAGGTGGAGCGCCTTCGGAATAAAGATGTTCTTTTTGTGAGAGTTCAATGGTTCTCAAATCCTAAGGATTGCTCTTGGGAATCCAGAGAATTCACCATGCGAACCCGTTCGGGCTTACTCTTTCGTGCTCTTTATGGTGGACTTCTTGATTCAAATTTTCTTTTGTGTTGATATGCTTATATGGTTGTTACTATTTATTTTCTTCTTAAGTATTGCGAGGACGCAATTTCTTTAAGGAGGGGAGTCTGTAACAACCCGCATATTTATCGATTGTATATTTAAATATTTTATTTAAATATTTCATCGTTCGTCGGATCTTAGTCCGAAAAGCTACTTTTTGCAAACAGTCGAATCAGGACTCGAGACCACTTCCATTGAGTCCAAAATGTCGTTTACGACCTTTTTGAGTATAAGCTTCAATATGTTTGGAGTTAGTAGAGTTTCACTACTTTTTCACTTTGGGTTTGAGTTTGGGTTTCAGCCCAATGTTCCATCTTAAGACCCTAGCTCCACTCCAACTCTTCATTACTTCATTTCATATTCCTAACACTTTAAGCTTTAAGCAACAATGGGGGAAAAGAGTGGAAATTAGAAATTCCAAGCCCTAGTTTCATTGCAAATCCAAGCTCCAACTCCAAATTCATATAAGAAGCTTTGGTAAGCCTTCTCTTCTTCTTCTCCAACTCATTCTCCTTCCAATTTCAGAAATTCCTAAACCTAACTTAGGAAATGTTTCTCTTTTAAGCTTAGATTCAAGCTTGTTGGGTTGGAATTGAAGTGTGATTGTTCTTGCCATTGCTCTACAGCTTCTTCTTCATAGTTTTGGGTTTAAAGGTGAGATTTTTATCTCACATCTTTGTCTATAATTATCTTCGATTGTTAGGTATGAATTCCTAACACTTATTCTTGTGCAATTGATTTTGGTTTGGATTGATTTGGTGTATATTCCAATTTTTGATGTTTTGAAATCAAAATCTATGAAAATCCTTTTATGGATATTTGGACATTGATATTTGAGGCGTATCGAAGAGCCGTTAAGGCTGGGTTGTCGCTCGACGTAAATCCTTAGTCGTCGTTGCTCGTTCGATCGCTTCCGGTATTTATTTCGGCCATTTTTGGTCTAGGTTCACGGAATGCCCTGAACCCCAGTTTCAGACGTCTGAAACGTTAGATTCAGACGTCTGAATATTATACTGGGAAGATTTGTATTCCCAGATTCAGACGTCTGAATCTATATTTCAGACGTCTGAATTAGTTTGTTTTGGACCAGAAAGGAAATAGGCTAAAAAGTGCCTATTTCAGACGTCTGAATTCAAGGATTCAGACGTCTGAATTATGTTCTGGAAAATATTTTTATTTTCCAGATCCAGACGTCTGAATCCTTGATTTCAGACGTCTGAATCTACAGTCCTTTGCCTATTTACCTATTTGCTTGAGAATTCCAATTTAGTCGATTCGTGTTGATTCCCTTTTTGTTGTTATCATTTATTATTGACTTTGATGACATTTTCTTCGTGATTTTTGGGAATATCCATTTTGATGGATTTGGTATCGATTTCTTTGGATTTTATTCACGTCTTTGTATGTGAATTTTGATGATTGATTGTTTCACAAACGTTTCTATGATTTGTCACTTTAAAAATATAAAGGTTTCAATACTAGTAGTAAATATCAAAACTCTTTCATCAAAATGATTTCAACACTATTTTATTACAAAGCTCGTTTCTTAAACCGTTTTCCAATCTACTAGTATATACAAACCTTTACCTCACTCGTATGAGAAATCTAATTAAACGACTTAGTAAAACGAGTGGTATGAAACGCTTGCGTGTACTTCGCCGGTTAATTCTTGGACTTATTCGATTGAATCTCTTGTGACAATTTTCGAGTGGAGATCTACAATTTGTTCGTAAATATTTAAGTTAAGCTAGTGGTTTTGGGACATGAAGCTAAGCTCGTATATTTACTAGCTTAGGGTGATTGATGCTTCTTTATGATCGATGATGATCATTTTATGGTTTAGACTAGCGATATGCGTTGTCTCTTTGTCCATGTGGGGGACAGTACCTCGTCCTAATGAGCTTCGCCTCATCTTTATTGGGTTAGCGACTCAATGTCCGCAATGGGGGACTATACCCTGTCAGGAGGAGTTTTGACTCACCAGGAGGAGCTTCGGCTCAATGTCCACAATGGGGGACTATACCCTGTAAGGAGGAGTTTTGACTCACCAGGAGGAGCTTCGGCTCAATGTCCGCAATGAGGGACTATACCATGTCAGGAGGAGTTTTGACTCTCCATGAGGAGCTTGGCTCAATGTCCGCAATGGGGGACTATACCCTGTCAGAAGGAGTTTTGACTCACCAGGAGAAGCTTCGGCTCAATGTCCGCAATGGGGGACTATACCCTGTCAGGAGGAGTTTTGACTCACCAGGAGGAGCTTCGACTCAATGTCTGCAATGGGGGACTATACCCTGTCAGGAGGAGCTCCGGCTCATTTTTATGGGATTGGCCATCCTTTTCTTGTGATTTTTGGATTTCTAATTATTGATTTCTGGAATTTGTGTTTCACCAACTTTTACGATCTGCATTGATATGTATGTCATTTATTGTGGCTTGGTGAAGTAAATAAAGAATATGATATTCTTTTCGATGCTATGAGATTCTTGAGATATCTGTATGATTTAGTTGATTTTCTATGTATACTTGTCACAGTATGACATTTTTGGTTATCATACGTTTTCAATTATATCTCTTCTTATATCTCATTCTATCTGATAATTATAGCTAGACTGATCCGTTTATTATTTTCTTCTTAAATAATACTCGGGTCAGACTGAAATTTTACAGGTGCCTCTGCTTGACTCCTTATCGGTCCTTCATCTGATCTTTTGGCTAACTATTTAGATTAGCACTTTTTGTTGTATACACTTGAGATATAGACTCATTGTTGTATTCTTTTGTATAGCATGTGTTGCTATTCTTTTGTATTATTGTGGATCTTTTTGACCACTATTCTGATGTACACTTTCATGTGTTATATTCATATCTATTTCCGCCCTTGTGATATGAATTGTCTGTGACTGATTTGTGTTATGCTTATTTCTATATTTTTTTCGAAGATTATATAGCCACTATGTAGTAGCTTTGTGTTTGTGTCGGTATGTCGGATTTCCTCTTGAGATGAAAAGTTATATTTTTATCTGGCATATCGGTGCTCGCACAAAGCAATTATACAGATGGTCGCTCCTCAACAGCCTTATTCTCCGTGCTAGTTGACGGCATTACACCGTAGTGTCCTTGGCTAGCATGGGTACAGAGGTGGGGCATCACAGTCGATGATTTGGATTTCTGGATGGCTGGATGGTTTGGGAGGGTTGCCACTGACTTGTTGACGGTCGAAGCTTGGAACAAAGGTGGCTGCTTTAACTGTGCATATGCACGAAGCCAAAGTTGTACCAGTACAGATGGGTTTGGGAGGAGAGTGGACGACTCAAAGTAAGCTTAGGGGAACTAGGGTGATGGCTCGAGTTAGGGTTCGTGCACTTTCAAGCTTGTGTCGGCGAGTTCGACACTTAAACAAAATTTTAAGTTGGGAAAATTTTACTCGGGTTGATCTATGGGAAAAATCGAAGCGGTAAAGCATTTTTATTGGGTAAAACTCAAAAGGGTTCTCGTGTCCAATATGTAAAAACAGTTTTACTTTTAAAAAAATTCAATTTTTTTTAAACAATTTTACATCCATGTTTTTAAAAGATGATTTTGATCTAAGTTTAAACTAATGTTAAGTAAGATATTTTGTAATTAAACTTAATTTAAATTTTTTTACATTATTTTATAATTATTTGTATTAATTGAATAATGTAACGAACGAAGGTAATTAAGATAAGATGTTATTTAAAACTAATCTAAATCCTTTAAGTTAAACTGTGTGATAAGGATGATTCATTAAACAAGGGTTATAAGGTAATCAAAGTGATTAACAAAGGCAAAAATATTTATCTTTTAAATTTATTAAGTAATTAATGATTTGTTAATAAATCATTTAAAGAATAACTATTTAACTAATTACTTAATATTAAACATTGATTAAGTAAATCATTAAGGTTGATTGATTTGAAATTAATGATTAATTAATTAAGGAATAATTAATTAATAAAGTAAATAAGATTTAATTAATTAACAACTAAGGATTAATTAAATAACATAATTAATTAAGGAATAATTAATTAATGAAGGTGATTCAGATCTAATTAATCATTGATTAAAGATAATTAATGAAAGTAATTATGTGGTTAATTAGTTTAAATCACATAATTAATTCATCTTACTTAAAGATGATTGATTATTATCGAATGCTGTATATTGGATTGATATTTCTGTTATGTGATTGTGACGCTATGTAGTGTGAATTGCTTTGTGCTGCGCTGTGATATCTATGATTTGTTTTTGTGAATGTGAAAACCCATTGGCCCGTAAAACTGCATTTAAATTTCGATGCGACAGGGAGTCGGATTCCACTTGGTTATCCGAAACCCACATCGAACCTTGATAGTGTATCTTTGTGAATGATATATCCACGTGTTTTAAAATTAAGCGCTCACTATTCGGTTTAGCCGGAAGAGGACCTTTGTGTCATATAACCCATTCCGAATAGTGATATGACGAAATGGATTGCATTTGAAGACGGTGGTGACGACCGGGTGTTTACGCGAACGATAGGATAACCTATCGAATTTCTCTGCACCGAGTTGCTCCTGTATAGAGACCTCCATATGTGATAGGGAGTCCGATCGAGTTTGTGTATGCCCGGATTGCAAGGGCTTCTTCCTTTATTGGACGAAGTGCCTTTGGTTCTGTTCGAACCCGGAACAGACTTGTATGATTGCATGTCTGACATTACACTTTGAGATATAAAGCAGATTTATTTCAAATACATTTCTGTTGGTGGCGGAGAATTTATTCTCTTAGCTTAACACCGTTCTTTGAGAGGTACGAGCTTAGAGGTTATGTAGTTGAAGGTTATCAATGATATACTGCCAATTTGGTAATGTGGCATGCTGAGTGCTGCTGTGTGTTGCTGATCATTTGTTGATAAAAGAAAGGCTTTTGTGTAAAGTGTAGCTTTGTGGACGAGACCTCATCGGACCTCACACTCCGGAAATTGTCGAAACGGGAAAGATGCGGCAAGGTTATGAGGGTCACGCCCTTTAGGGTATGTCATTTCCTTTTGGAAAAAGGTGGTATCATGGTATGGAGCCCAGATACTTAACCATATGGTTGCTGCAAATTCTCTACTGTGTGGTTGTTGCTTTATGGTTGAGGGCCCTCGGATAAAGGTCACGAACGACCGAGGGATGACATACTCGTGTAGTAGTTACCTAGTTACAGAGGTAACCCGGCCATGTGTTGGCAGAGAGCTAGTTAAGTTCTCGAGATGTCCCTCCAGAGGCGCACTCATGTGGCAGTAGGAAGTTCCTTAGCCTGACCATTTGTTGGAAATCAAATCCCCAATACGAACCCAGTACGGTTTTAGTTGTATAACCTGCCATTTACTTATGGTGATCACCACTGTTTAGATGGTAGCTATAGTAGCATACAATAATGATTGTATGCTGGCTAATATCAATATTATACTTTCGAAATTTTTTCTACACTATGAACTAGTAATAATATCAAAGAATTTTCTCGTATCAAGCATGTTTGACTATCATAACAAGAAATCTCCTCCAATTCTGCGATTGCATTGTGTGTGTAGCGGGAGGTCTTATGGTAGTTTCATTTTCCAAAAGCATATCAAATTTATTTTATAAACTGTTTTACACAAAAAAAAACTATTTTTGTTTACTCATACCAGTCCCATGACTGATCCGGAGTTTATTGTTCCCTTTCTAAACTCTGGGTGCCCATAATTTCCACACGGGCAGCCTAGAAGCACTTTATCCGTGTTTTGGAGCTGGCTTGGAATCTTTTGAAGTCTTTTGGTTTGGAAGATATCTAATTTTGGAAGTTTTGGCTTTGGAAACCTTTTGAAGTGTTGGAGTTTTGAAGACCTTATCAAAGTAGAAGTATGTTGGAACCTTTTGAAGACTCTATTGTCATTCCGTTGTGAAGTTGTTAATATTCTGTTGTTATGTCAAGTGTAGCACTCTGATGTTGGTGATAATGGTTGTAATCAAATATTGTGATGTTGTATCTGTGATGTTGATCAATGATATTCATTTTGTTTCCGCTATTTATTTTCGTCTAACGTTGTTATAAGCTCCATCTGAACTGGAGTTCGATGTCTGAATCTTCGGCAGTCGAATACAAGTGAGGTATTTGATGTCGATTTTCGAACACTGAATTTCAGGTCGTGACAAGTGGTATCAAAGCTAAAGGTTGAGTAAGAACTTTAGCTACGGAGTATAACACATTAGATGGCTCATTAGAGATAGGGTGAAGTATACCCTAGAATGAGTATAAACCGAAAGACCAAAACCCTAAATTTTCTTGGTTTATTTCTTTTAACTGTTGATATTCCCTAAGATATCTCGTTCGTATATCTAAATCAAGTTTTCTTACTAATTGCAGATAGTAAGAATGAGCGGACGATGAGGTAGAGCTAGGGGTCGGGAAATGCTACCACAACCGGTCAAGTCCCCGCAACAGCATAAGCAGCTTTATCTACTGAAACTCAGCCGAATCTGGCTGATTTATATAAGAGCTTCTCGAGACTTGGTGGTAAGCCATTCAGCGACAAGGAGTCGATTGTCGAGGCCCAAGCCTGGATCAGATCATGTGAAAGAATTTTTAATGGGCTAAAGTTGGAAGATGATCAAATGGGCTCATAGCTTCTTGGCAGCTCCAAGAAGAAACCCTAACATAGTGGGAGACAGTTACTGTAGATGAGCCAGAAGACGAGTTTACTTGGGAGCGATTTAAAGAAGTATTTGAGAAATGCTATATACCATCGACTGGTATTTCCCGAATGTACCAGGAATTCATGGACTTGAAGCTGGGGAGTTTATCATTTGAGGAGTACTTAAACAAATTCAATGAATTGTCTCGTTTCGGTCCAGAGTTGGTAAATACACCTCTAAAGAAAAATGAAAGGTTTATTCGTGGAATGAATAAGAAGTTCCACGAAAGGATGACTGGCCACGTCAAAGAATCTTTTTCAGATCTGATCGATATGGGGTACAGATATGCTACCCTGGATATGCAAGAAGCTCCAGAGGAGAAAGGAAATACGAGCAATCCAAATTTGAAAAAAGAAAAATCGGAGGCAAGAAACCATGGCAGGGAAAGGAGAAGAAGAAGAACAATCAAGAGGAAAAGGGAAAAGGTGTTACTTGCTTTAATTGTTTAGAAAAGGGCCATTACTCGAGCAGATGTACGAAGCCTAAGAAACAAGTAAATCAACCTGTACAAGCAAAACCCAGGAAATGCTATTATTGTCAGAAACCGAGACACGAAGTTAAAGATTTCCCAACAATGAAGCAAGCTCAGACAGCAATGGTGTACACAGTCAAAGATTAACCTGCAACCTCCAAAGTAAATAAAGGGAAAGGAGTTCTGGAAGGTAACCTTACTATTTATGATAGGATTGTTAGAGTTTTGTTTGACACGGGCGCTACGCATAGTTTTATCTCTCAACAAGCTGTAAATGAATTAAATCTTGAACCTGATTTTGTCGACTAGCCCATTTGTGTAAAGAATCCAGTTGGTGTCCCCACGAACCTTTGTCTACAATGTAGAGACGTTCCTATCTCATATTCTTATTACCAGTTCTCTATCAGTCTCTTTGTCCTTGATTTTAATGAGTTTGAAGTCTTACTCGAAACGGATTGGCTAACAAAATACGAAGCCAAATTAAATTGTAACAATCGATTGATTTCGATCAAAACCAAATTTGGAGATTTCATTGAGATTTCTTGTGAGGCCCCGAGTCCTAAAAGAGATGAGTTGATGTATAACTTTGGTTATCCCGAACCTAGTCTGAGTCCATACCCATTGTCCGGTAATTTCCAGACGTGTTCGAAGAAGTAAAATCCTTACCTCCACACAGAGAAATAGAATTCAGAATTGACTTAGTACCTAATGCTCATCCTATTATTCATGCAAGTCGCAGGATGGCACCTAGGGAAAGAATTGAATTAGTCAAGCAAACCAGTGATTTGCTAAATAAAGGGTTAATACGTCCTAGTGTTTCCGAATGGGGTTCAGCCGTGGTGTTTGTTGCTAAATCTGATGGATCCTTGAGATTGTGTGTGGATTTCCGCAATCTCAATAAACTAACTCTCCAGAACAGATTTCCTCTACCTAGAATTGATGATCTGTTTGATCAACTTCACAACGCTCGATTCTTTTCGAATATGGATCTAGCCTAGGGATTTCATCAGCTACGAATTGCCGAAGATTGTGTTCATTTGACTGCTTTCAGGGGTCCTAACATGTTCTACGAATGGTAGTCATGCTTTCAGGCTAACCAATGCTCCATCGTACTTCGTAGATTTAATGACCCATGTATTTCGAGAGTTGTTAAATAAATTTATACTTGTGTTTATTGACGATATTCTGGTCTACTCCAAGACTGAGAAGGAGCATGTTGAGCATCTTAGAATCATTTTGGAGATATTAAGGAAGAACATTCTATTCGCCAAATTTTTCAAATGCCATTTTTGGGTCAAAGAAGTTAAATTTCTCGGGCACATTGTTAATGAAGAAGGAATTTTTGTTGATCCTAGCAAAGTTTTCGCTATTCTTGATTGGAGGAAACCCACTACTCCAAAAGAAGTTCGAAGTTTTCTGGGTTTAGCGGGATATTACCAGAAGTTTGTTCAGGATTTTTCTAAGATAGCTAGTCTTTTACTAAGCTAACAATGAAGAATGCAAAATTTGATTGGACTCCGAAATGTGATGAAGCTTTTCAGGAGTTAAAAAGGAGATTAACTACCGCTCCCATGCTCGCTATCATTAACGGGAATCAAGGTTTATCTTTCTATACTGACACTTGTGGTGATGGTTTGGGTGCAGTGCTAATGCAGAATTGGAAGGTAATTACCTACGCGAGTAGATAATTGCATCCACATGAGAGAAACTTCCAACCCATGATTTGGAACTCTTAGCTGTTATTTTCGCTTTGAAAATCTGGCGACACTATCTTTTGGGTAAGAATCTCTTTCAGCTTTCCTAACGATTTAAGAAATTTAATTTAATTTAATAAATATACTTAATGAACTCCCTTTGTTTTAGGTGAAAATTTTGAATTATTCACCGACCACAAATCTCCGAGATATCTCTTCAAACATAAAGATTTAAATCTACGACAACAAGTTGGCTAGAATTTCTAGTGTCATATGACCTAGATATTCTATATACACCTGGAAAAGCCAATGTAGTTGCCGACGCTTGAGTAGAAAACATGCTATTCTTGCCCATCTTGTTATCGCTCCTACTCTTCTTAAAAGGTTTGCAAGACAACAGACAAAAGACAAGTTTCTTCGAGAAATGTATAAGAGAATTCATCGTGGTGAGGATTCCAATTTTGGAATCGATAATAATGGAGTTATAAGGTTGAAAGGCAGGATCTGCATCCCAGACATTTCAGATCTGAAACGTGAAGTTTTGGACGAGTGTCACAAGTATAAACTCAGTATCCATCCAGGAGTCAATAAAATGTATCGTGATATCAAAAGAACTTTCTGGTGGAAGACAATGAAAAGGGACATATCTATATATGTGAGTCGTTGTGTTAATTGTCAACAAATTAAAAGCGATCAAAGGAAAATGGCGGGTTTACTTCAGCCTTTGGAAGTACCGAAATGGAAATGGGATCAAGTATCGATGGATTTTATTGACGGGTTGCCACGAACTAAAAAAGGCAATGAAGCAATTTGGGTTATTGTGGACCGTTTGACTAAGACAGTCCACTTTTTGCCAGTGAAATCTACCCGCACAGCAGCAAGTTTAGCTGAGTTATTTGTGAAAGAAATTGTTTGTCTCGACGATATACCGAGCAGTATAGTGAGTGATCGTGACCCAATCTTCACTAGTAGATTTTGGGAGACATTTCAAGCCGCATTGGGAACAAAACTGAACTTCAGCACTGCTTATCACCCATAGTCTGATGGGCAGACTAAAAGGATAAATCGAATATTAGAAGACCTTTTGCGAGCTTTTATTCTCGACTTTGGTGATTCTTGGAAGGACATTTGCATCTGGTCGAATTCTCATACAGTAATAGCTATCAGGCCAGTATCGAGATGGCTCCTTTCGAAGCTTTATATGGTCGTCCGTGTCGATCACCTGCATGCTGGATCAAGTCAGGTGATAGACTCGTCCTCGGACTAGATTTGATTAAGGAAGCCATGGAGAAAAGTTGACTTTATACGAAAGAAATTGAAAACGGCTCAAAGTCGTCAGAAGTGTTATACTGACCGCAGAAGAAGAGATTTGGAATCCAGATTGGAGATTCTGTTATCTTGAAAGTGTCTCCAATGCATGGTGTGTCAAGATTCGGGAAGACTGGTAAGCTAGCACCACAATACATTGGTCCTTTTCCTATACCGAAAAGGATCGGTCCTCTGGCATATCGAGTACAGCTACCTACCTGATTATCTGGCGTACACGATGTATTTCACGTTTCACATCTCCGAAAATATGTGCACGATCCAGACAGTATTATCGAAGAGGCAGCTCAGCAAAATCTTGAAATCACTCCCAACTTAGCAGTTAAAAGAGAGCCGTTGAAAATAATCGATCGTGATGAAAAAAATTGAGGAACAAAGTTGTGAAAACGGTTAAGGTGCAGTGGATTGATGATCCAAACGACTGTACTTGGGAGATAGAGGATAGCATGCAAAGGTCCTATCCCAATTGCAGAGTGGATATTCCGGCTTAAACTGGTAAGCCCTTCTCTATCTTTTTCTCATTATTATATCCTTTGTTTGCTTTCCGCTCTCTTTCGAATTTCAAGGATGAAATTTCCTTAAGGGGGAAAATCTGTAACATCCCAAATTTTATCAGTTTAAATTAGTAATCTGTTTGAATTTTTGGAATTTAATTTGAAATTAATTTGAAAATTTTTCAAATCAAATAAAATAAGCGTTGAACTGTATGAATAAGATTTCCATTGAGTTTAAAAATTTGAAATAATAGATATTTAAAAAAAATCAATTGAATTTAAATTATATATATGTACGTATATATGAATAGATTTGAATTTGATTTTGAATTTGAATTTAAATTTTAAATAAATGCTTTAGTAAAATATTTTTAATTTAAAACAATATATGGGTAATTTATTTCATATATAATTGGTTTAAAATATTTTCTTTTAAATTTTATATTTTTAAATAAGAGAGAAATGCATTTATAAAATAAGAAAAACAATTTTAATATATATATATATATATCATTTTTCTCATGTAAAGGACATATGGATGATTTGTAACATATTAATTAACAAGTGTTTGAATTTTAATGAATGAATTAACAAGTGTAAATCATGGAGGAAGAAATTTACATGTGTCATTATATTGTTTTCATTTTTTAAGAAAATTTATAAAAAGAAAATAGAAACTATATAACATCTTAAACCCCTTTACTCATTTCTTTTGTTCACCGTCAAGACTTAAGCAAATCTGAGAAAAACAAATCAGAAAATTATTTCAAAGCAAACTTTAAAAACAAATCAAACAAATCAGAAAAACAAAGAAAAAATCAAGCAAGCAAACACAACTTCTGTTGAAATCTGGGAATCAAAGCAGAACAGCCTTTTTCATTCATTTCAAATAAACCTAGGATTCAGAGCTCAAGCTTGTAAGGGAAAGGTTTTAAACAAGTGAAGAATAACTCAGTAATCAAACAAAATTCAAAGATTTCACCATCACAAATCAATTCAAACAAGCAAGTTCGATATTTCAGCAGTCTGTTTTCAGCTTCCAGGATTTAAAACCTTCTGATTTCTTTCTAGATCAAGGTGAGTAAACTTTGAAATTCTAGAATTCAGATCTGTGTTTGAGATCATGCTTGAAGTCAAATTTGTTACATGTATATAAAATGTATGTATATGTGCTTATATCCTTTGTGCATGTTGATATACAGGGATGTCTTACCCTGTTTCTAGTTCCAGGTTTTTACAAAACCTGTCAAAATTCCATAACCCATGTTTTAGTTATGTTAGGATGAATTGTTAAAACAAAAAGTGTACAAATTATCAAAACTTAATTTTAAGGATATTTTTAAGTATCAAAAATAAAAGGTTTTCTGGAAAAAAATCAAAACATAGTAGAACATAAAATTTGTTAAAATTCAATCGATTAAAATTTAGGCTTTGATTTCATAATCCTATTTGTCTTCAAGAAATACGATTTTTGGTAAAAGATTCTGGATTTTTAAGTTGCGAAATTTCGAGTAATTTCAAATTGAATGCAAAAGGATTTAAGGCCTTCTTATTTCTTTCTAGATCAATGTGAGTAAACTTTGAAATTCTGGAATTCAGATCAGTGTTTGAGATCATGCTTGAAGTTAAATTTGTTGCATGTATATAAAATGTATGTATATTTGTTTATATCCTCTTTGCATGTTGATATACAAGGATGTTTTACCCTGTTTTCTAGTTCCAGGTTTTTACAAAACCTGTCAAAATCCCATAACCCCTGTTTTAGTTATTGTTAGGATGAATTGATAAAACAAAAGGTGTACAAATTATCAAAACTTAATTTGAAGGATATTTTAAGTATTAAAAATAAACGGTTTTGCTGGAAAAAAATCAGAACACAGTAGAACATAAAATTTGTCAAAATTCAATCAAATAAAATTAATGATTGGATTTCATAATCCTGTTTGTCTTCAAAAAATACGATTTTTAGTAAAAGATTCTGGATTTTTAACTTACAAAATTTCGAGTAATTTCAAATTGAACGCAAAATGAACTCGGGGTAAACCACGGCGATCAAAGAGGAATTAGACCTCGGGGTTGTGGCTGGGGATAGCTAGATGTTGGTTGGACTCATGAAAAATGCGAGGCGAAATTATATATCATCGTGGTGATCTGATTCTGATGATCTAGGGTTTAGACCCCATTCTTGAACGAGGCTGAGAATCTTGATTGCTGCATCTTCATCGTTGCACCGAAGCTGATCGCACTGATGGCGATTAAAGCATTGAAGACAGACGCAGCTTCAGTTGAGGTTGCGTGGCCTCTGGTGGCCTGAGGTGGCGAAACGAGAAGGTTTTCCGGTGATGAATGTTTGTCCTAGTTTGGGTACAGTTTCCAAGTGTCGATTTCGCCGATGATTTGGATTTCTAGGTGGCTGGATGGTTTGGGAGGGTGTCCACTGATATGTTGACGGCCGAAGCTTCAACCAGAGGTGGCTGCTTCAACTGTGCATGTGCACGAGGCCGAAGTTGTATCAGTGTAGATGGGTTTGGGAGGAGAGTGGATGACTCGAAGTAATCTTCGGGGAACTAGGGTGATGGCTCGTGTTAAGGTTCGTGCACATTCAAGCTTGTGCCAGGGAGTTCGACACTTAAACAAAATTTTAAGTTGGGAAAATTTTACTCGGGTTGATCTGTGGGAAAACTAGAAGCGGTGAAGCATTTTGATCGAGTATAACTCGAAGGGGGTCTCGGGTCCAATATGTAAAAACAGTTTTACTTTAAAAAAATCGAATTTTTTAAACAACTTTAAATCCATGTTTTTAAAAGATGATTTTGATCTAAGTTTAAACTAATTAAGGTTTTTATAAGAAATTTTGTATTTAAACTTAATTTAAATTTTTTACGTTATTTTATAAAATTATTTATATTAATTGAATAATGTAATTAAGGAAGGTAATTAAGATAAAATGTTATTTAAAACTAATCTAGATCCTTTAAGTTAAACCGTGTGATAAGGATGATTCATTAAACAAGGGTTATAAGTTAATCAAAGTGATTAACAAAGGTTAAAATATTTATCATTTAAATTTATTAAGTAATTAATGATTTGTTAATAAATCATTTAAAGAATAACTATTTAATTAATTACTTAATATTAAAGATTGATTTAGTAAATCATCAAGGTTGATTGATTCGAAATTAAGGAATAATTTATTAATAAAAGTAATTAAGATTTAATTAATTAACAATTAAGGATTAATGAATTAAGATAATTAATGAAGGATTAATTAATTAATGAAGGTGGTTAAGATCTAATTAATTTATAATTAAGGATACTTAATCATTGATTAAAGATAATTAATGAAAGTAATTATGTGGTTAATTAGTTTAAATCACACAACTAATTCATCTTAATTAAAGATGATTGATTATTATCGAATGTTGTGTATTGGATTGATGTTTCTGTTATGTGATTGTGATGCTATGTAATGTGAATTGCTTTGTGCTGAGCTGTGATATCTATGATTTGTTTCTATGAATGTGAAAACCCATTGCCCGTAAAACGACATTTAAATTCGATGCGACAGGGAGTCGGATTCCAGTTGGTTATCTGAAACCCACATCGAACCTTGATAGTGAATCTTGGTGAATGGTATATCCACGTGTTTTAAAATTAAGCACTTACTATTCGGTTTAGCCGGGAGAGGACCTTTGTGTCATATAACCCATTCCGAGTAGTGATACGACGAAATGGATAGCATTTGAAGACGGTGGTGAAGACCGGGTGTTTACGAGAACGATAGGATAACCTTTCGAATGTCTCTGCAATGAGTTGCTCCGATATAGAGACCTCCATATGTGATGGAGAGTACGATCGGGATTGTGGATGCCCGGATTGCAAGGGCTTCTTCCTTTATTGGACGAAGTGCCTTTGGTTCTGTTCGAACCCGTAACAGACTTGTATGGTTGTATGTTTGACATTACATTTTGAGATATAAAGCGTATTTTTCAAATACATTTTTGTTGGTGGCGGAGAATTTATTCTCTTAGCTTAACACCCTTCTTTGAGATGTACGAGCTCAGGGGTTATGTAGTTGAAGGTTATCAGTGATATACTCCCAATTTGGCAATGTGGCATGCTGAGTGCTGCTGTGTGTTGCTGATTATTTGTTGATCATTTTTTATCAAAGCAAGGCTTGTGTGCAAAGCGTAGCTTTGTGGACGAGATCACATCCGACCTCACACCCCGAAAATGGTCGAAATAGGAAAGATGCGGCAAGGCTATAAGGGTCGCGCCCTTTAGGTATGTCATTTCCTTCTGGAAAAAGGTGGTATCATCGTATGGAGCCCAGATACTTAACCTACGTGGTTGATGAAAATTCACTACTGTGTGGTTGTTGCTTTGTGGTTGAGGGCCCTCGGATAAAGGTCGCAAACGACCGAGGGATGGCATACTTGTAACGACCCGAAATTTTCTAACCCGAAAATTCCAAATAGTTATGAAAAAGAAGAAAGAGATAGAAGAAGAAGAACAGAAACACCAAACATCTCACAATCGCAGCGGATAAAATATAATAATAAATAATAACAGTCTATAAGAGAATATTATTACTGTCAGTTACATTCTAATACATCAGAGTTTCACATTATATACAGTCACTGAATATTTACAATTATCATATCTCAAGGTAACAATAATATAAATACAGCGAAAATACTCTATACGCTCCTGCCATCCACTCGCCTCCTGAGCTCCAGAACGTACCTACCTGAAAATCTGTAATACTCGGTCTGACCCGAGCATTACACCAAAGTAACACCCGGGTCAGGCTGGAAACCAGCGTGAGTAAACGCATCTAGCATGTAGTACAAAAGTATACAACTCATATAAACCCGGGGTACATATATCAATCTACAACTTTACAAGTTGCTATAGACATCACTTATTTCACACATCAATTTCTAAGTGCCAGAACTTAGATTATCTGGTCCAATTAACTTAAATCATTCCATTACAACCTATTAATACTACGTATCAATTTGTAAAGAATCGAAGTGGTTTCGAATATTATCCAATACCCGACTCCGGTCACTTCGAATTCAGTTCATCTTAACACATGTTATTTAAGTGAAATGCAATTCAATTTTAAATAAAAGATGTCACCTTTACTCAGCAATTCATTATTAATAAAGAACCACCTTATCATTACCCACCCAACCCATCATATCACGAACCATTTCATATCAGGGGTATCAATCCATTTAGGGCATATAAACAATCACTTATCATACATAAGCAAGATAATAAATCACACCATCTCGAATAAATCTAATTAACAATAATTTAATTAAATCAATTACCTTTAAGTCCTGCTTATTAATTAGTTACAACCAGATTGATTTACCATCCCATAATCATTCATCTTTAATTACATTAAGATTATCATCATTATCTAGTTACTTGCATTAGGTAATTATACTTAACCACATTCCATGAATGATTATCCTTAATTAATTGCATCCATTAATAAACCCCAATTGCTCATGAACAGTAATTACCCCTCTGTAATTTCTTACTTAAGTAATTAACCCCTTACTTAATTATTAATCCTTTTTGATTAATTACACCAAGTAATTTATCCTTAATTACTTCTACTAAGTAATTACCCCTTTAATTACTTCCCATTAAGTAATTCATTTTAATTTATTACACCCTGTAATTATGAATTACTTCACTAAATCTCCTCAAGTATTTATACTTAATTAATCTCCAAGAGATTACCTTTAATTAATTTACAAATTAATTTCAAGCGGGTAATCCATCCCTTAACTACCCTTAAACCCAATTAATAAATCTTAATTGCAGATTAATTAGTCTTTTAACCATTAATTTATAAACCTTAGTTATTGATTGTAACGCCCGCGGATTTTCGTTCTTCGAAAATTCAACATCGACACTCACTTTATCGACTGCCGAGAAATCAAAGGCCGAAAACCGAGATGTTATGGGTTTTAAAAAGAAAAGAAAAGAAAGAAAAGAAAAGAAAGAAGAGAGAAAAAGAAGAATTAAAAAGAAAAATAGAGGGAAAAGAAGATAGACAATTTTTAGAAAACAGAGAAAGAAAACAGAGAATTTGAAAAATAGAAGATAGAAGAATTTTAAAATAGAAGAAAAAGAGAATAGAGGAAAAGGAAAAAAACAGAACAACAACAGAATCTCACAATTCGCAGCGGAACAACATATAATAATAAATGAATAATCTTTAAACAAAGGACTATATCAGTTATTACATTACATTTCATTTCATTACATCATATCATCAGAGTATACAACATCATACAACAACAAACAGTGCAGCGGAAAAGAAATACTATATAAACTAGTAATACGCCATGCCATCCAGCTTGCCTCCAGCAACTCCAGAATATCCAGAATATCCTGATAAACCTAACTCTTGACTGCCCGTGTGGAAATTGGTGGGCACCCAGAGTTTAGGAAGGAAAACAATAAACTCCGAGTCAGTCATGTGACTGGTGTGAGAACTCAAAACAGTTTATTTAACTTTAAAATCAAAAGAGAGGAATATTTTTTTTCAATTCGCAATGCTTTTAAAAATGAGACTACCATAAGGCCTCCCGCACACACACACATGCAAACGCAGAATCGGAGGAGATTTCTCCTTATGATAGTCAAAGATGCTTGATACGCATTTAAAATAACATTTGATATTATTACTAGTGCATAATGTATAACAAATCCTTTCGAAAGTAGAATATAAATCTTAGCCAGCATAGACATTTCGAACTATGCCTACTATAGCTACCATCCAAACAGTGTTGCGACACCATAAGTGAATAGCAGGTTCTACAACTAATACCGTACAAGTCACGTATTGTTTCTTTGGATTTCCAACAAATGGTCAGGCCAAGGAACTTCCCATTGCCACTGAGAATGCCTCTGGAAAGACATCCCCGAGAACCAAACCGGATCTCTGCCAACACAAGGCCGGGTTACCCCTAACTGGGTAACTACTGACACGAGCACGCCATTCCCCGGTCCTTTAGGACCTTTTCAACCGAGCGCTCGATATCCAACATCACACCATAATAAATAGAGTGTTTTCAACATGAGTAAGTATCTGGGCTCCATACCATGATACCACCCCTTTCCAGAAGGAAATGCACATACCCTAAGGGGAGCTACAGCAACCCCTAATAACCTTGCCGCATCTTTCCTGTTTTGACCATTTCCGGGATGTGAGGCTCGACGAAGTCACGTCCACAAAAACATACTTTATACAAAAGCCATGCTTTGGGTCAACAAATGATCAACACAATGATCACTAAGATAGACGATCAAATAAATGATCCTATCACAAATAATCAACACAATGATCATTTCAGCATCACTCAGCATGTCACATTACCAAACTGGGAATATATCGCTGATAACTTCAACTATATAACCTTTGAGCACATACGTCTCAAAGAAGGGTGTTAAGCAAAGAATAAATTCTCCGCCACCAACAGAAATATATTTGAAAGAAATCGACTTTATATCTCAAATTGTAATGTCAGACATACAATCCATACAAGTTTGTTCCGGGATCGAACAAAACCGAAGGCACTTCTTACGAAGCCCTTGCAAATCCGGGTATTCACAATCCCGATCGAATTTCCCATCACTTAAGGAATCTCTATACCAGGTGCGACCCAGTGCAGAGACAATCGATAGGTCATCCTATCGCTCTCGCAAATACTCGGTCTTCAACACCGATCTTCAAATGCAATTCATAACGACGTATCACATATTCGGAATGGGTTATACGACCCCATGGTCCTTTCCCGGTTAACCCGAATAGTGAGCGCTTATTCAAAAATAAGTGTGCATTCAAATTCAATCAATTCACATCAAATACCCATTCAAAGGGAAATATTGATAGTCGGTTATTGAACTATCACTGGATATGCATACATCACCAGATTCCAAATAATTTTCCAAATTATTTATTTTCCAAAATATCTTTACTAGATATATAGTTTCAACACTTCAAAAATAAATCAATATTTATTTTTAACAAGTTCCACTTTCACATATAAATTCCATAATGAATTTATATTTCAAAATATCATGCATATACAATTTCAACTATCCATTTCAATTTATCTTCAAAAAGATAAATTCTCAAAATATTCACTTTATATCGGAAAACAATTCCATACTTATTTATTTATAAGTAATTCACAAATCTCTTTTATTTTCAACACTTAGAAAATATTCAATATACTTAAATCGAATTAAGTATATATTTCATTATATTAAGAAAATCCTTTCTTAAACATATCTACTTGGGCCAAAACGAATGTTACGTAAAACATCGTTACGACAACCCAAAATCACTAGTATAGGGATTCGAAATTTAAAATAGATATATAAATCCCAATACTATTCAAAACATTTCCTTTCGGAAATCATTTACTATAACAACAGTGTTATAGTCCACTATTTCCTTTTATTTCTCGAAAACGTCTATTTCAACAATCAATGTTGAAATCTATGGTTTCGAATCTCAACACATTTTAAAACATCGTTAGATTGTTTTAATTCAATTTAAACATCTCATTCAAAACAATTTCTTTAACATATCATTCACTATTCAAAAACGTGAATATACTTCTTTAACAAATTCCATCCTTTTATTCATTTTAATTCAAAGAATTATTCACTGTCTAAAAACGTGAATATAACTCTATTTCTAAGTTATAACAATTAACTTGTCAAAATAAGTCATTTGCGAATTTATAAAACAACGTTTATAAATTCCTTTTCTATTTATTTATAAAAACTTCCTTTTTTATAAATCCTTTTATTTACCTATTCAGTTTATAATTCAATTATAGACTAAAAGTTCATATTATAAGTTAACTACTTATAAAGCGATTATTTTAAAAAATCGTTCTTTTTAAAGACTTTTCAATTTATAAACCTTATAACTTATAAGATTTATTTATTTAATCAATCTATTCTTCAAATAATTTCACCAAATTTATAAATCTTACTATTTATAGATTTCATTTATAACTTCACAGTTTATAACTCTATAAATTTCATTCATTTATGAAATTCATTTTCACTACATTCAAACACTTATAAAAACTTGTTTTATAATGTCAATTTTTCAATTTATAAATATCCATTTATAAATCTCTTAATATAAATCAGTTTATATTATTATTCTAAAACGTCTTTAAATTCCTTTATAATTTCATCATTTCGATTTATAAAATAATCAAATTTTATAAATCCTATATTTAAACTTTTATCATATATTAAAAAAATCCAATCTAAATTATTTTATAAAATCATTAGTTCATATTTCTTAAAAATCAACTTTTAATCGTATTTCTAAAAATCAGCTTTTTTACTATATTTCACAAAAACCATAATTTTTTTTATAACTTTAAAAATTATAACGTTTATTTATTTAAAATGGATCAATTCCAAAAATATAGTATATTTTCTAAAATCACTTTAAAATCATTTTAAAATCCCAAAATCTGGGTCCAATGATGCTACACACCAAATAGTCAATCACGACTAACAACGATATCATATATCGATATGATAATCAATCAAATATCAAAATATCTGAAATAAAATAAATACTGTTGAGGAATCCAGTTGGATCCCTCCAACCTGTTTTCCTGCATCCAAAAACATTAGCACAATACCAATTTCGCTCCAGTACGAAATTATCGCGGTACATGTTCTTAATAAATATTATCCGCTTAATAACGGCGTAATAGGGTCTCATCCGCTAAACAAAAAATGCGGGAAATCAATAACTGCAATATATACATATGCCAATATATATATATTGATATTATATATAATACCAATTTCACTGTTTATGAAATATTCGCGGTATATGTTTATATTAAATAACATCCGCTTACTAACGGCGCATAATGTCTATTTTAACAATCAATAATTTACAGTCATCATTCAAACATGCATTCAAATATTTTAAATCTAACTATTTAAAATAAAATCGAAATCTATTCGATTGAGTGAGAAATTCTCACCTTGGTTTTAATTTCCGTTTTAGCTTTTATTTCGAATAAAATTAAACGCGCGTTTAATTTTACCCGAAATTCTCACTAACTCCAAACGACTCCAAACCAACTCCATCGCGTAGTGCTCGTCCATACGATTCCAACGCAACTGAGTTTGCATTTTTTCGACCTCGTATGAAAAAGTTATGAATTATTGAAGTTTGTACACGATTTTATAAACTTAAATTACAATTTCATACCCAAAACAAATCTGGGCCGTCAGATCTAAACCCATAGCATCAGGCCTGCACGTTTTCATCTCCTCTCCTTTACGCATCTCTTCTTCCAGATAATTTATATGCGCGCATGAACCCATTAACAAGAATTAGGGTTAAACTTTTCGATCACCACACACGATGAGAACTCGATCAGGAGATGCCATCACGAAGAGCACGACGCAAGCTACCCACGCCTACCACCATGGCCAACTCGGCCTCCCCCTCTACCCTCGAAACGCGTGCACAGCTGTAGAGAACGGCCAACATTTGCTCCTCCTCCGTTGCACCATTTCTGATCAACTCCGTATGAAATCAAAGCCCTCTCTTCGCTCTACAACGTTGTAGTTAACAACTTTCATCAATTTTTGATGGATTGAAATATATTAAAGGAAGAAGGAAACGAATTTTCAGCCCTTCATCTTGTGGGTGGCGGCTGGGGTTGAGAATTAGGGTTTTGTTTTAATTTTTTATCAAATTATGAAAGGTAGGGGCTATTTATAAGGAACGAGCGACACTATTCATTCCGGATTTTCCGAACTCCGATTTAGACGCCGTAACCAGCGTACCTAGGGTTTATCCCGCGTTCCGGACACAATGGAATAGGTTTTGGAAGCTAATTCGGAAGTATGTGCGAGTTATGGCAACAAACGCTCAATTTAAATTAAGCCGATTTAAATCGATTTCTAGGCGTTTTAATTTGTACAGGACAAACCGTAAATCCAATTGACTTGAAATTTGAAACCTTACAATAATATCACATTACGGATCCGATGAAACTGGTTTCGTCGAATTCCGAGACTTTTTGAAAAATGGCTATTTTTACTCGCCAAATTTAAATTAAAAATAAATCGATGCGTTTCGAGCTGCCACGATCAAACGATAACTCCGATTGACACGAAATTTGAAATCCGGTAATAACTAACTATTACGGATCCAATGAAACTGGTTTCGTTCGATTCTGAGACTGTCCAAAAATTGGCTATTTTACAGTCGATTATTTAATATTAAAATATTCGATTTTCACAAATTAACTTTTAATTCGATTTTAAAAGTTCTAAAATATTTCTATAACTCCAGTATGATAAAATAAAATTTTCCAAATTATTTTCAATCATTTTTAACTCAATTTTTTAATTATTTTCATTATTTAACGTATTAAATTATCGATTTAATTACCAATTAAATCCAATAATTCAAATAAAAATTTATTTGACTTATAAATTTACTTTTTAATATTTAAAATTAATTAAATATTCAAATTTTAATTTATAAAAATTCTGGGTCGTTACAATCTTTCCCCCTTAAAAGAATTTCGTCCTCGAAATTACAAGTAAGGAAAGTTACAGAATCTATTAACCTTCCAAAATTCATAATTAAACTTCTTATGATAACTTTTACTAAGTTTTCAAATCATACTTAGTTATCTTTTCAAAAACAAATTATATCATTTAACTTTCAATTCCAAATCAAAGTTAAAGTTTTCACAATTTTCCCAATTTACTCAAATTTTTTCTAACGCCTTAAATTTTCGGAAAAATTCGCCATAGTCTCCTTTGCGCGGCTCAATCCGAAAAAAAAAATGACAGTATATATATCACAAATATACATCTCATCAAGTAATAAGGCATCCCGAAGGGAAAAAAGTATAAAAGTGCGATATTTAATCCGAGATATGTACCTTATATTTTATTAGCAAGCATATACGGCTAATATAGCGCTAAAGCGAACTCCAAATGCGAAGCAAACGCGATCCGCACCTACTAAACTCAACAAACAACATGAGAACATGCATATATGCAAATAGTCTCAATATACAACATATATCTCATAATAACTATATATGTCACATAGCAAATGCAACAATAGCAATATATATTCAACCATCAACCAACTACATTCATAATCAAATGAATATTCATTCATATTCTCATTAATATTAAATGAAATGGTTTTCAATTTAAATCACATTTGATTCATTAACATTGGATTTTATTAACATTCATTCTCAATTCAATTAGTTTACATTCACTAATTAAATCCAATTCACTTTCAATTCTATTCAAATTTATTTACTTTCAATTTGAATTTAATTACATGGCTTTCAATTTCATTAATTCACTTAATGAATTTTATACAACCAATCAACAATCAAGTAACAACCAATAGATATTAATTATAACCAAATTCCTTTGCTTATATTCATTCAATTTTTATTCAACCATTCAACTTCTAATAACATTAGATTTTAATGAATTAACACTTATATTCATTACTCCATTCCAATTTATTCATTCAATTCAATTACAAAAGTTGAATTTTTATTTATATACTCAAGTTCATATTTATTTAATCCACTTGATTATTTACTTCGATACCAATATCAATTCATATAGCTTCACTTCTTATATATATAAGTTTATTTCACAATTGTAAATTACTTTAATTATAATTCATTTCTTATAATTCTTTTGCTTATACAATTATTCTTTTATTTAGATTATTCAAACAACCTAACAATCAACTTACATATATTTTAATAATTCTGAAAAATTATTCCTTTATATATAAAAATATACTCAAGGCAAAATTATTTCATTTACCCAATTTAAAACAATACTGTGTCGAATTGTTCTGTACAAGTGTTTAGAGATCCCTATCAACAACGTTAATTACTCGTATTAACCAGAATCTATATACCACTCAACAAACCAATCATCACAATATAAAATAATTTTATATTCACTAACAAATACGCTCTCATATTTATTATTACACTCAAATTCATTCTAGAGTACTACTGACTCTATCTCTAATGAATTATACCCAACAGAACCATGGTTCTCGCTTAACCATCAGAGCTCTGATACCAAATGTAACGCCCGCGGATTTTCGTTCTTCGAAAATTCAACATCGACACTCACTTTATCGACTGCCGAGAAATTAAAGGCCGAAAACCGAGATGTTATGGGTTTTAAAAAGAAAAGAAAAGAAAGAAAAGAAAAGAAAGAAGAGAGAAAAAGAAGAATTAAAAAGAAAAATAGAGGGAAAAGAAGATAGACAATTTTTAGAAAACAGAGAAAGAAAACAGAGAATTTGAAAAATAGAAGATAGAAGAATTTTAAAATAGAAGAAAAAGAGAATAGAGGAAAAGGAAAAAAACAGAACAACAACAGAATCTCACAATTCGCAGCGGAACAACATATAATAATAAATGAATAATCTTTAAACAAAGGACTATATCAGTTATTACATTACATTTCATTTCATTACATCATATCATCAGAGTATACAACATCATACAACAACAAACAGTGCAGCGGAAAAGAAATACTATATAAACTAGTAATACGCCATGCCATCCAGCTTGCCTCCAGCAACTCCAGAATATCCAGAATATCCTGATAAACCTAACTCTTGACTGCCCGTGTGGAAATTGGTGGGCACCCAGAGTTTAGGAAGGAAAACAATAAACTCCGAGTCAGTCATGTGACTGGTGTGAGAACTCAAAACAGTTTATTTAACTTTAAAATCAAAAGAGAGGAATATATTTTTTCAATTCGCAATGCTTTTAAAAATGAGACTACCATAAGGCCTCCCGCACACACACACATGCAAACGCAGAATCGGAGGAGATTTCTCCTTATGATAGTCAAAGATGCTTGATACGCATTTAAAATAACATTTGATATTATTACTAGTGCATAATGTATAACAAATCCTTTCGAAAGTAGAATATAAATCTTAGCCAGCATAGACATTTCGAACTATGCCTACTATAGCTACCATCCAAACAGTGTTGCGACACCATAAGTGAATAGCAGGTTCTACAACTAATACCGTACAAGTCACGTATTGTTTCTTTGGATTTCCAACAAATGGTCAGGCCAAGGAACTTCCCATTGCCACTGAGAATGCCTCTGGAAAGACATCCCCGAGAACCAAACCGGATCTCTGCCAACACAAGGCCGGGTTACCCCTAACTGGGTAACTACTGACACGAGCACGCCATTCCCCGGTCCTTTAGGACCTTTTCAACCGAGCGCTCGATATCCAACATCACACCATAATAAATAGAGTGTTTTCAACATGAGTAAGTATCTGGGCTCCATACCATGATACCACCCCTTTCCAGAAGGAAATGCACATACCCTAAGGGGAGCTACAGCAACCCCTAATAACCTTGCCGCATCTTTCCTGTTTTGACCATTTCCGGGATGTGAGGCTCGACGAAGTCACGTCCACAAAAACATACTTTATACAAAAGCCATGCTTTGGGTCAACAAATGATCAACACAATGATCACTAAGATAGACGATCAAATAAATGATCCTATCACAAATAATCAACACAATGATCATTTCAGCATCACTCAGCATGTCACATTACCAAACTGGGAATATATCGCTGATAACTTCAACTATATAACCTTTGAGCACATACGTCTCAAAGAAGGGTGTTAAGCAAAGAATAAATTCTCCGCCACCAACAGAAATATATTTGAAAGAAATCGACTTTATATCTCAAATTGTAATGTCAGACATACAATCCATACAAGTTTGTTCCGGGATCGAACAAAACCGAAGGCACTTCTTACGAAGCCCTTGCAAATCCGGGTATTCACAATCCCGATCGAATTTCCCATCACTTAAGGAATCTCTATACCAGGTGCGACCTAGTGCAGAGACAATCGATAGGTCATCCTATCGCTCTCGCAAATACTCGGTCTTCAACACCGATCTTCAAATGCAATTCATAACGACGTATCACATATTCGGAATGGGTTATACGACCCCATGGTCCTTTCCCGGTTAACCCGAATAGTGAGCGCTTATTCAAAAATAAGTGTGCATTCAAATTCAATCAATTCACATCAAATACCCATTCAAAGGGAAATATTGATAGTCGGTTATTGAACTATCACTGGATATGCATACATCACCAGATTCCAAATAATTTTCCAAATTATTTATTTTCCAAAATATCTTTACTAGATATATAGTTTCAACACTTCAAAAATAAATCAATATTTATTTTTAACAAGTTCCACTTTCACATATAAATTCCATAATGAATTTATATTTCAAAATATCATGCATATACAATTTCAACTATCCATTTCAATTTATCTTCAAAAAGATAAATTCTCAAAATATTCACTTTATATCGGAAAACAATTCCATACTTATTTATTTATAAGTAATTCACAAATCTCTTTTATTTTCAACACTTAGAAAATATTCAATATACTTAAATCGAATTAAGTATATATTTCATTATATTAAGAAAATCCTTTCTTAAACATATCTACTTGGGCCAAAACGAATGTTACGTAAAACATCGTTACGACAACCCAAAATCACTAGTATAGGGATTCGAAATTTAAAATAGATATATAAATCCCAATACTATTCAAAACATTTCCTTTCGGAAATCATTTACTATAACAACAGTGTTATAGTCCACTATTTCCTTTTATTTCTCGAAAACGTCTATTTCAACAATCAATGTTGAAATCTATGGTTTCGAATCTCAACACATTTTAAAACATCGTTAGATCGTTTTAATTCAATTTAAACATCTCATTCAAAACAATTTCTTTAACATATCATTCACTATTCAAAAACGTGAATATACTTCTTTAACAAATTCCATCCTTTTATTCATTTTAATTCAAAGAATTATTCACTGTCTAAAAACGTGAATATAACTCTATTTCTAAGTTATAACAATTAACTTGTCAAAATAAGTCATTTGCGAATTTATAAAACAACGTTTATAAATTCCTTTTCTATTTATTTATAAAAACTTCCTTTTTTATAAATCCTTTTATTTACCTATTCAGTTTATAATTCAATTATAGACTAAAAGTTCATATTATAAGTTAACTACTTATAAAGCGATTATTTTAAAAAATCGTTCTTTTTAAAGACTTTTCAATTTATAAACCTTATAACTTATAAGATTTATTTATTTAATCAATCTATTCTTCAAATAATTTCACCAAATTTATAAATCTTACTATTTATAGATTTCATTTATAACTTCACAGTTTATAACTCTATAAATTTCATTCATTTATGAAATTCATTTTCACTACATTCAAACACTTATAAAAACTTGTTTTATAATGTCAATTTTTCAATTTATAAATATCCATTTATAAATCTCTTAATATAAATCAGTTTATATTATTATTCTAAAACGTCTTTAAATTCCTTTATAATTTCATCATTTCGATTTATAAAATAATCAAATTTTATAAATCCTATATTTAAACTTTTATCATATATTAAAAAAATCCAATCTAAATTATTTTATAAAATCATTAGTTCATATTTCTTAAAAATCAACTTTTAATCGTATTTCTAAAAATCAGCTTTTTTACTATATTTCACAAAAACCATAATTTTTTTTATAACTTTAAAAATTATAACGTTTATTTATTTAAAATGGATCAATTCCAAAAATATAGTATATTTTCTAAAATCACTTTAAAATCATTTTAAAATCCCAAAATCTGGGTCCAATGATGCTACACACCAAATAGTCAATCACGACTAACAACGATATCATATATCGATATGATAATCAATCAAATATCAAAATATCTGAAATAAAATAAATACTGTTGAGGAATCCAGTTGGATCCCTCCAACCTGTTTTCCTGCATCCAAAAACATTAGCACAATACCAATTTCGCTCCAGTACGAAATTATCGCGGTACATGTTCTTAATAAATATTATCCGCTTAATAACGGCGTAATAGGGTCTCATCCGCTAAACAAAAAATGCGGGAAATCAATAACTGCAATATATACATATGCCAATATATATATTGATATTATATATAATACCAATTTCACTGTTTATGAAATATTCGCGGTATATGTTTATATTAAATAACATCCGCTTACTAACGGCGCATAATGTCTATTTTAACAATCAATAATTTACAGTCATCATTCAAACATGCATTCAAATATTTTAAATCTAACTATTTAAAATAAAATCGAAATCTATTCGATTGAGTGAGAAATTCTCACCTTGGTTTTAATTTCCGTTTTAGCTTTTATTTCGAATAAAATTAAACGCGCGTTTAATTTTACCCGAAATTCTCACTAACTCCAAACGACTCCAAACCAACTCCATCGCGTAGTGCTCGTCCATACGATTCCAACGCAACTGAGTTTGCATTTTTTCGACCTCGTATGAAAAAGTTATGAATTATTGAAGTTTGTACACGATTTTATAAACGTAAATTACAATTTCATACCCAAAACAAATCTGGGCCGTCAGATCTAAACCCATAGCATCAGGCCTGCACGTTTTCATCTCCTCTCCTTCACGCATCTCTTCTTCCAGATAATTTATATGCGCGCATGAACCCATTAACAAGAATTAGGGTTAAACTTTTCGATCACCACACACGATGAGAACTCGATCAGGAGATGCCATCACGAAGAGCACGACGCAAGCTACCCACGCCTACCACCATGTCCAACTCGGCCTTCCCCTCTACCCTCGAAACGCGTGCACAGCTGTAGAGAACGGCCAACATTTGCTCCTCCTCCGTTGCACCATTTCCGATCAACTCCGTATGAAATCAAAGCCCTCTCTTCGCTCTACAACGTTGTAGTTAACAACTTTCATCAATTTTTGACGGATTGAAATATATTAAAGGAAGAAGGAAACGAATTTTCAGCCCTTCATCTTGTGGGTGGCGGCTGGGGTTGAGAATTAGGGTTTTGTTTTAATTTTTTATCAAATTATGAAAGGTAGGGGCTATTTATAAGGAACGAGCGACACTATTCATTCCGGATTTTCCGAACTCCGATTTAGACGCCGTAACCAGCGTACCTAGGGTTTATCCCGCGTTCCGGACACAATGGAACAGGTTTCGGAAGCTAATTCGGAAGTATGTGCGATTTATGGCAACAAACGCTCAATTTAAATTAAGCCGATTTAAATCGATTTCTAGGCGTTTTAATTTGTACAGGACAAACCGTAAATCCAATTGACTTGAAATTTGAAACCTTACAATAATATCACATTACGGATCCGATGAAACTAGTTTCGTCGAATTCCGAGACTTTTTGAAAAATGGCTATTTTGACTCGCCAAATTTAAATTAAAAATAAATCGATGCGTTTCGAGCTGCCACGATCAAACGATAACTCCGATTGACACGAAATTTGAAATCCGGTAATAACTAACTATTACGGATCCAATGAAACTGGTTTCGTTCGATTCTGAGACTGTCCAAAAATTGGCTATTTTACAGTCGATTATTTAATATTAAAATATTCGATTTTCACAAATTAACTTTTAATTCGATTTTAAAAGTTCTAAAATATTTCTATAACTCCAGTATGATAAAATAAAATTTTCCAAATTATTTTCAATCATTTTTAACTCAATTTTTTAATTATTTTCATTATTTAACGTATTAAATTATCGATTTAATTATCCAATTAAATCCAATAATTCAAATAAAAATTTATTTGACTTATAAATTTACTTTTTAATATTTAAAATTAATTAAATATTCAAATTTTAATTTATAAAAATTCTGGGTCGTTACATTGATTAACACAACTTAATTACAAATTAAGTATTTCCTAATTACCAATTGATTAATCATTAGTTATTAGTTAATTAAATTACTTAATTACTTAACTACTAATCATTCGCTAATTAACTTTAAGTAGTTACTTACAAATTTATTTATCAGTTAATCATTAATTAATCCAAACTCTAATTGCAATTATAATTTAATTATTCTTAATTACTTTCTAAAATAATTAATTGAATAATTAGTCATCTTAACTAACATCTTAAAAGAAGTCTTCTTCAGCTTTGAAAATCAAATTATTATTAACTACAAATCTTAAATGTTAAAAATCTTTACGCTTAACTTAAGGTAATTACTTAATTAAAATATTAATTAAGAGCTAAATAAAAAAAAACATCATTAAGCATTAACTAAGACAGTTTAGAACTTGAATTAAAATCTTAACTTACTATTAAACCTTTGTTAAGTTTACAGTGCCTAAAATCTGTTGAAACATTTTCAGTTAACTTCATCTTTATAATGCAACACCTAAGTTAGAAAAACCCGGGACTTTCCCGGCTTTGCTCGAGTAGCACTTCGAGTGCCTCACCCATATTCCTGAGTCCTCTCTCTTATTCTCTCATGTACTTCTTCTTCCCCTCCTTTTCTTTTATATTTTTGTTTTGTTCAATTATAAACAGCAGTATACAAACCCACTCACGCACCAGGTACCCGAAGCAATCCCATTATTCCCTCGAGTAATAACTTGCGTCAACCACCAACTGGAAGTTGCAGACATTCACGCCACTGTACATGTGCATGGTGGTTCATCGACCCTCCGGCAACTCTCATCGCCTCCTACAAACCCCAATTTGAACCTCGACTCGAAATCAAGACCCAATATTACAAAAAAAATTCAATATCGAAAATTCGCCTGAAACTTGAACTAAGAACTCGAACTTCCTTCAAAAAAAACCCCACGTTCTTCCATCACCGACCGCTGGAAGGGAGGAAACTCCGTCCACGCCACGGTGCTTCTCTTCCCTACCACCTCCCAGAACCGCGAGAAACTCGATCAAATCACGGCGACGAAAATTACATTTTGCAGAACGCAAAATATAACTTGAACCAAACCCTACTTTCGATTCAACCAACTAATCCTTGCATCAGAAATTTTCTTTAGCATTTTTCCTATATTAATACATCTTCAAACTTGCATCATAAGAAATGTCAACAACTAAAATAAATCAAATCAACAGATGTTGACAAAGTTGTAACTTTTATTCAGATTCAAACTGTACCTTCAATAATAATCTAAAAATCCTCGTTTCTATTTGAAAAATCCTAACTTTGTATGTTGCATCAAGGTATGAGATCAAATCTTCAAATTAAAACATTCTAATTTTAGCTTTTGATTCCTTTCTTACTTAAAAACCTGTATAAACAGTTTCTAAAATTTACTGTCTTGCTTGAATTCACTTCCAGGTTATAACTTAAGTTTTAAACAACCTATTTGGTTATAAATTCTGAACTTAAGAAGTTATATATAAAGATATATAAGTTTGTTTCTTTGCTCAGGATTTTTTAAAAAAAAACTGAACAATATCACAGATTTAAGCTACCAGATAACGTCCTAGAACAACATACTTACTATATATAGTAAACACAAGATTACTTCAACTAATTACCCAACTTAAAAAATTTTTTAAAAAAAATAGTTAGTTTACTCACTGTTAATATGTTTGAGCAGAGCTTGAAAAACTGCTGTATAATTAAGGGAGGCATATATGTTTAAATATAAGCAGATATGCACATATTCTTCCACTTAATATTCATTAACATATGAATTTATTCATGCAAATCTATATTCACATATCACCCAAAAGACTATGCATCGGATTAATATTTAAAGAATGTAGCTTACTCACTGTTAACAGTTGAACAAAGGGCAATTGTCTGGTTTTGAAAAGCTAACAGCCTGACCTTCTCAAATCTCTTTGCTTATTTATGTTGAATTGTAAACTTGAGTTGAGTTGTTTAGTTGTTGTTTTAAGTTTGGAAATACTTCTGATTTGCTCAGTTTGGATGAACGAAATGGAGTAAGAAAAATTGATATATATAACAAATATACAGGCTTTGTATTACTGGTACAAATGGTCAGAGATTTTTTTTCATTGTAGCCTCCTTCTTTGGCCAGCTAACATTTTACAGGAATTGAACAGATTCATATACACTTCGAAATGACCTGGTTTGAGCTTGAATTGATTGCATTTAATGTTGAAGCTTCCTTACAAATATACAGCCTTGAACAGGGATGTCAGCTTCTAATACAAGCCTTAACTTGTTTAAGCATATTTTATTTTATGTTAACGTACTATAAAGCTGAGATAATACTTGTATTTCGGCTGAATAAATGTTTAGGGTGCTGAGATGAAAGCACTAAATGAGATTGTCTTCAAATATGTTTACAAACTTATTATATGTTTGCTGACATTTATATTTTGTGCAAAGATTTTTGTAAAAAGATTTTGTTTTTATTATCCCTTCTAGCTTGAACAATGCATATTTCTTTTTATGTCAGGGATTACTTACACTTTGCTGATATGCATTTGTACAAAGATATTTTGTTTACAGATTTTTGTTTTATTTTCATCTTGCTAACACACACACACACACACACACACACACACACACATATATATATATATGTCAAGTACTACTTATACTATGTCTGATTTCATGGGTTACAAAACTATTATTTATTTTGTGTGTCTACTTCTATTCTAAGCTTAAACTATCAAGTACTTCATTCACTTGTTTATTTTATACTTATATTAATATTATAATTTCTTATGTTTATGTACTTATATTTATAACCATAAATTTGTTTTATACTTATGTGTAATATTTATAAGATTTATTTTATTTTAATCATATAAGGTGTTGTTAGAATAATTTCTTAATTCTAATTTTATTTACAGAGTTAAATCTTCAAGTATTTGACTTATAACCTGTATTTGCATCTATATATTTTATATTTATATTCAATATGGATAAATTTACATTATTTTAAACATTATTATTATAAACTACATTTATATATATATATATATATATATATATATTGTACCAAATATTAATAATATGGAACCTATAATTTAATTGAATAAGATAAATTTTATTATAAATATTTTTGAAAGAATCTATTTTAAATTCTAAATCAAAATTTCCTTCACAAACACATATATAACGGAAAAATGTTCCAAGATCTTATCAGTTTTGTAAAATAAAAAAAACTTGTATTTTATTTAATAATATTGCCAAAATACCAGGTCATCACAATACTCGTGTAGTAGTTACCTAGTTAAAGAGGTAACCCGGCCTTGTGTTGGCAGAGAGTTGGTTAAGTTCTCGGGCCGTCCCTCCAGATGCGTACCCATATGGCAGTAGGAAGTTCCTGAGCCCGACCATTTGTTGGAAATTCAATCCCCAATACGAATCCAGTACGGTTTTAGTTATATAACCTGCCATTTACTTATGGTGGTCACCGCTGTTTAGATGGTAGCTATAATAGGCATACAATAATGGTTGTATGCTGGCTAAGGTTAATATTATACTTTCGAAATGTTTTCTACACTATGCCCTAGTAACAATATCAAAGAATTTTCTCTTATCAAGCATGTTTGACTATCATAAGAAGAAATATCCTCTAATTCTACGATTGCATTGTGTGTGTGGCGGAAGGTCTTATGGTAGTTTCATTTTCCAAAAGCATATCGAATTTATTTTATAAACTGTTTTATACAAACAACTATTTTTGTTTACTCATACAAGTCCCATGACTGACCCGGAGTTTATTGTTCCCTTTCTAAACTCTAGGTGTCCATAATTTCCACACGGGCAGCCTAAAAGCAGGTTATCCGTGTTTTGGAGCTGGCATGGAATCTTTTGAAGTCTTTTGGTTCGGAAGCTATCGGATTTTGGAAGTTTGGCTTTGGAAACCTTTTGAAGTGTTGGAGTTTTGAAGACCTTATCAAAGTAGAAGTATGTTGGAATCTTTTGAAGACTCTATTGTCATTCCGTTGTGAAGTTGTTAATATTCTATTGTTATGTCAAGTGTAGCATTCTGATGTTGGTGATAATGGTTGTAATCAAATATTGTGATGTTGTATCTGTGATGTTGATCAATGATATTCATTTTGTTTCCACTTTTTATTTCATCTAATGTTGTTATAAGCTCCATCCGAATTGGAGTTCGATGTTTGAATCTTCGGCAGTCGAATGCAAGTGAGGTATTTGATGTCAATATTCTAACACTGAATTTCAGGTCGTGACATTTATATAACAATTCAATATTGGTTATAACACTAATTACAGTGTTCAATTTCCATGTAATCAAATCCAGTTTATTAAAATTAAATTCCAATTAATTTTTTTAATTTTATTTTCAACCTTTATACTTAATCCATTATTACTCAGTTAACCTAATTAATAGTTGTTTGTCTTCCATTACATTAGTGTGCTCCAATTCCCATCTTTAATTGTACTAACTGCCCTATTTCCATTTTATTGTATTTTTGTCAAATGTATACACTAGTTATGATTTAAAGTCCCAATTAATTATTTCAGTTTCATTCTTTTACTAACATAATTATTACCTTATGAATACATTTACAATTCTATTTATTTTATTACATTCACACTTCCCGTTATTGTATTATTTATCATTAATGTAACATTTACAACTAACAACAAAGCCATTATTCCCAAAATTAATGTAACATTTAATTACAGTTATTGGAAATTGATTAGTTAATTTGGTAACAACACCAATTGTCATGATTGTACATTTTATAACATTTTTATGTTAATTCTTTACAAATAATTATCACAACAACTCTCAGTACACTACACTTATTCCATTTCCATCCATTACACATTATTTTATTAATAAATCAACCTTTAAATTATTAATTACCATTTATATCCCGCTATAAATCAATGCACACATTAATACAACAAATATTAAAATTCCTTACATAATACTGATCTTATTCAATTACCGTTAATCGCATATTATCTCATTAATTAAAATTTACATTCATTCCCTTATATTAAATTTATAACCAAGTTATAACATTTACGTTATTTCAGTCAATTGGAATTTAACTTAAGTTATTAACAATTAACTTACGTTTATACTATTACAATTCATTCTAGTTATTATTTCCATTAACAATTCACTTATTTTTATTCTCTTCCATATTAAATTACCATAAGCTTATTAAATTAACAAATTTAATTATTAAAAATTTACGGGTCGTTACACTCTCCCCCACTCAAAACTTTTCATCCCCGAAAAGGAGGGAAAGAAGGAATTAAGAAATCAGTATATCGTATTCAAAATATTAATTGTATAAACAAATAAATTTACAAAATAAATTAATTTTAATAAAATATATCAATTTATAACCATTAAATCCTTTTATACTCAAAGTAATAAAGTTTGGAAAACATTTCATAAAATATTTCTAAGTCCAAAAATTTCAAAAAATTTCGGCAGAGTCTCATTTGTACGGAAAGGCTTGGGAGAATTTGTAATATCAATAAAACAATATATAACATATATTTTCCAAAATAATATATCCCAACACGAGAAAAATAATATAATATCGCTATAAAACCATAATCCGAGAACGTACCTATTTATTAGGCAAACAACGCTTAAATTATGAAACCAAAAGCAGTAGCAATTGCTTCCATAACCTATTTTTCACTTATATAATCCAAAAGAAGCTAATAATTATATAAAATGAAATATTAAAGTTGTTTCAACCACTAACAAACAAATCAATATAAAACAACAATCACTTGCAACCACAGCATGCAAATCATCATATGAAATCAATACAAATCAGTTATCCATCCATATGTCCAAAACAAATAGTTTTTTCGGGTTAAGACACTTTTAATCACATAGAATGACAAATAACTACTAAGTATACCATTTACTCAGCAGTCTTAGATAAAACTCAATAGATTATTCATACATCCAAACAATTAGAAGTATCTTTTCCTAACAATCCAAAACCAAACAAAACATCAAATTCCAAACAATGATTACTTCCTTTAATTTTTCATTTACTTCTTACAAAATTTATTCTCATTTATTCATTCAGCACTTAATTCCATTTATTTACCTTCATTTATTCACATATGTTATTTGCAATTTCTTGCATGTGTTACTCATACACAATTATTTTAAACATATGTAAATTAATTCTTAAAGTACTATATAGGCTCCTTTGTAAATAAATTCACATTCATTCATTCAGTACTTATTTTCATTTATTTCATAATGTAAATTTCTTTTTTTACTTTACATTCATTTCTTACAATAAGTTATTTCTATTCAAATGAATTTATTACTTAAGCATTACATAAATTTTATTGCATTTTAGTTCACATTATAAATTTATATACTTGATTCCAATTAGACATTAATATTCATTAGTGCATAAATTCATACTTAAGTTTCTTCCTTTCTTAATTTAGAGTCATTCTCTTATTTAATGTCATTGAGTATCAAATCCATTTTCCAAATCATTTCAGCCTTCCAGAAGTAATAAGCATTTAATTTAGTATAGTATTCATTTTATCCCTTTCTTTAATTATCCATAGTTTCAAACATAAACTTATGTCCAAAATCTTTTACTTACAGTGTTCATCTTTCTACTTATTTTTATTATAAAAAACTTCAAACATTTACTTGAGTTTATTATCGTTTATTTATAATACTCACTTTTCTATTATATTTAACTAGTATAACCAAAGTTTATAAAAACTATAATATCATAGTTTTTATTTATAAAAGAATTTCATTATGGACTTTCGTTACTTTAAGTTTTACTTGTATAATATACCATTACACTTTCTTATTAAACATTACAACTTTTAATATTTAGCAAGCTATATATATGTCTTTAGGAATGCAATTGAAAATTACACAAGTTTATCTTACTTTATCTTAGTAATTAGATGTTCAACAGTTACCATTTCCCCTTTTTTATTATAGTTTACAAACTTCCAGATTCCTTGTATACTTCATTTATACTTAGCATTTAATCTCTTATTTTCAACTTTAGAAGTTCCAATTATTAAATAGTTAAAATTTTATTCCGTTACAATAATTGAAATCTTTAATTTATAGAAATTTAAGAATTAAATGCTGGGTTTCATTTAATTATTTTAAAATAATAGATAATTGTGTATATACCAACAACTTATATATCCAATTATATTTAAAAAAATTAAAAACTTATATTTGTTTATCAAAATAAATTTGCTGTAAAACTACTACAGTGGCCTTCCCACTTAGAAACATGAAAATGAATCTCGACGATGCATGCACTCATCGCCGAAATTATTTTCCAGCGACAGAGAGGGGAGTACATAACTTATTTCTTTCCAAAATTTCTTTGACAAAATTCTTTCAAATCATATTGAAATAATTATATCAGAAAATACTTTTAACTAATATTATTATTATATTCCAAAATCATTCGACAGAGATTTTCAAAAACTCGGGAACTTAAGTTCTAAATTTTCAATTTTCATTTATTTTATTTTCAGATCTTATTTCCAACTACTATTTATAACTTTCACTACCTAAAAACCAATATATTACAACCAAATATATCATTTTTAAAATTTATCATTTTATATACAAAATATAATAAGAAAATTATTTCATTTACCTATATTTCAAAACAAATATTGTGTCGGTCTGTCCTATAAAGTGTTTAGAAATCCCTATTGATCCCATAGCGTCCTATGCACCAACCAGAATTTATAAATACAAAATGGAACAAATTAACACGATATAAAACCCTTTTTATAACACTAACAAATACGCTCTCTCATATATAGTCTCAGCGACTCATCATAGGGTATTACTACCCTATTAATAAAGAGTCAGACCCTACAAAGCTAAGGTTTATCGCTAGACCAAAGCTCTAATGTCAATCGTAACATCCCGTCTTTTTATACGTTTAAGCAAACACACGTACCAACTCAAACCATATAAAAGGGCGGCTTGTTATTGGGGTGAATAAGAAAAAGCAGGGAAAGAAAAAACAAACAGAATCTTGCAGCGGAATGACAAAATATAAAAATCAAATAAATAGCTCATGAAGTTGTTTACAAAACTTTTGATTATACTTATACAACACAGATCAGAGTTACACATACCTAAGAATAATAAATAATGCGGCGGAATACAAGATGTAGTGAAATATAATAAATAATAATAATACAATCTTCGTCTTTGTCTTCTTCCTTCAGAAATAAGATCTTTATGTAACGACCCAGAATTTTGGTCGTTAGATTTTGAACATTTAATTAATTTTAAATGTTGAATGTGAATTATAATTTGATTATAAATAAATATATTTTGGCTAAATTAATAAAATTAGTTAAATTTTCAAATATGGCAATTCAATTGAATTTGAATAATAATAATTAAATATTTAGAATTGGGATAATTGGTGAATTTGGGTGTAAATAGATATAAAAATAGTTTCTAAAATTTATTTTAAGTCTATTTGGATTTGAATAATGATGTTGGACTTTTGGATGGAATCAAAAGTCGATAAGTTTAAAATTTGGAATTTTATATTAATTTAAAAATGGAATTTAATATAACAATGCAAATAATCAGATTTTGGTTCGAAATGAATCAGAATAGTTTCAAATGCGATTATCAATTCTACATGATTTATAATAAAGTTAGTAAAATTTTAAAAGTGAAATTTTAAGTGATTTCGACGATTTTGAAAGTAGCTCGAATTTATCGACGAGTTAAAATAGCCTTCTGGGACACAGTCTCGGAATTCGACTAAACCAGTTCCATTGGATCTGTAGTAGTTAATTATTATCGGATTTTAAATTTCGTAGCGTTTGGATTTACCGTTTGCTCGTACGGGTGAGAAACACGTTGAAATTAAAATCGATAATTTAATATTTAAACTCGATTCAAAAAGCTATCTTCCACATATGATCAAATTAGCCTTCGAAACACGTTCCATTGTGTTCAGAATACGGGTAAAACCTTATAAACGCCAGGCGGCATGTGTTGTTTGGAGTTCGTTTATAAAAACTCGTTAAAATTGAGAATAATATTAAAATAATATTTTATACGTTTACAAAATGGAAACCCTAGCTATCTTTGTCATGGCTGCCTCCGGTTCATTTCAATGGCCGAAACACATCAAAGTTCACCTCTAATTTGCGATCAATCCATCACGTAATAGCAGATTCTTCCAACTGCATTATTGAAGAGCTCGCCGAGCTTCATCCATCCAAAGGCTGTGATTGCCTAAGACCCTTCATCGATGCCGTATTTTGGCCACATACGCGCGGTGTTTGAGCGTGTTTTTCGTGAAAATAGTGAAGCCGAGCTCGACAAGCTTTCGGCTGAGAGTGGGGTTCGCAGCACTCTTCGTCATGGCGGTCGTCGATCGAGTCCTGGCGCAACGTAGGTGGAGCGGCGTGCAACCCTAAGGTCGACAATGTTGGGTTCGAGCATGCAGTTTATCGCGTGGAAGAAGAACAGTTGTGCGGCCTTGAATTTGGATCTATGAACGAACGTCCGATGGTAATTATAAAAAGAAAAGAAATTTGTTTAAAAATTATATACAAACTTTATAAGTCCATAACTTGTGCGTGCATTATCAGATTCAAATGAATCAAGAAGCGTCAAAATCGCAGCGATGCAATCTACGCGCTGCAGCAAATCAGGAGACGTTTGGAGCAACCGAAAATTTTGGATTAAATCGAATGGTTCGATTTAATTTAAAATTTAAAACGCTCATCGAAACTCAAGGTGAGTTAATCTCACTCACATCTGGATGCCGTTTAATTTTAATAGTTATTAATTAAATGATTGATTGGTTGATTGGTTGAATATAAAAATTATTATCAAATTTGATCGATATTTGTTTGTCGTGCTAATATCTATGGATGCAGGGAAACAGGTTGGAGGGATCCAACTGGATTCCTCACAATATAGAAATTATTTTCATAATTGATGATGTGTTTATTTATATACTGTGATAGATTAATTTGAAAATTTAATTGTGTTGTGCTATGATTGGATGAATACACTCTGGGAATTTAAACTATAAATAGAATAAATTGGGTTTAAAAGGAAATAAAAGAAATTTTTAAGTAAAGAATTTAAAGGAATTAAATTCGAAAATTGGTTTGGAGTCTGTTAAAGTGTTTTTGAAATTTTGATTTAAAAGGAAATGTGAAATGAAATTTTATAAACTGGGTTTATAAATAAAGTGGAATATTTATCGGAGATAAATATCGAAAGTATAGGTTTCCAGTGAGAATTTCTGTAAGAAGTATAAATTGCCTAAAAATAATAGTAAGATTGTTTCTAAAGGATGGGAAGTGTACTCTTTCCTGGAAATTTAGTATGTTTTAAAGAAAAGCTTTTAAAATATAAATGGGCAGTTTAAAATGAGTTTCCGAATATTTTAGAAAGAAAATATTATTTTATTTGTTTAAAGTGTAAGTAAACATTTATTTAAGTAATTAGGGTATTTAATTATTTTAAAGGCAAAGTAGTATTAAGTTTTCAAAAGGGAATTATAATATAAATATTTAATTAATAACTTTATTTTAAGGATAATTTTGTTTTAAATTACTTAGAAACTTCTTTATATTTTCTTAAGTATTATTTTCATTTAAGAAATTTCTAGTAGCCTTATTCTAAATATTTTAAGTATATATTTTGAAAGTGATTTTCCATGAGATGAGAATGTGTTTAAAAATAAAAAGGGCTTATTTTTAAAGTGTGGGCAAAATTTACGGTATTTAAACGTAAATTTGAATTGGGATAAATCAAGCGGGATTTATAAAAAGAATTCTTTGGTTTATTCTGAAATGGAAGTGTAGTTTGCTGAAAAGCCAAGTATGTTCCAAAGCAGGTTTTTAAGTAAAAGTTAAAAAGTTTAAATTTGTTTTTAAAGAAATGTTTTAAGAAATTATTATTTAAGTTGTAAAAATTTCAAAAGTAAATATTTAATAAATTAGTTATAGAAGTAATTATTTTAAAGGGGTCAATTGGTATTATGTTTTGAAAAGAATATTATTAATATTTATATTTTATAAAATGGATTTATTTTAAAGATAGTTTGGTTGAAGTTTTATTTGAAACTAGTATAGAATTTTGTAACTCCTCTTTTAAAATTTAGTTTGAACTTAACCTTTATTTAAAATTAGCTTATATTTTATTAAGTAGTTTTGTTTTAAATATTTTTTAAAAATATATATTTTTTTGAATAAAATGTTAAGTAGTTTAATTTAAATGCTTTAAGGTATATTTTAGAATAAGGTGATTTAATTGTTTTAAAAATCTAAATGTTTGGACTTGGTTGTTTCCAGTGGAAATGAATATTTGGGAAATTTACTCCATGACAGAGTGTGAATTGAAAACTGTTTTCAAATGGGTTGAAATTGGGAATATATCTTGTGAAGATATTTTGAAGTCAATAAATAATTTGGAAAATTATTTATTGTTTGATGGATGTTTGTGGATGTAAATTGATAGTTAAATCACCGACTATCAATATTGGCCAATGCGTTGATCGTTTCGAAGAGACCGAAATCGAGATTATTCTCGAAAACCACTTCGATCCAATTTGTACATTTTCGTGGGAAAAAAGAGTTCGGAGTCGAAGATGGAGCAGTGAAGTGCAAGGGCTAGTCGCTACTAATCCTGAGGATGATTCCAAAATGGGTGCAGTAGGAGTAGTGCCTTCGGTTCTGTTCGAACTCAGGGCGGACTTGTATGGATGAATGCTTTTGGAACATCATCAGGTGGATGGTGGGCATTCTAAGTGAAACGTTATAAAAGGTAACGCTTAGCCTCAAGCCTCATCAACCGGGAATGACTGAAAATCAGGGGTATGCAGCAAGGTTATGTGGGTAGCACCCATTAGGGTGCGGTCATCCCTATCTAGATGTCTCTTTTTATTCGGCTTAGTGGTGCGGTTGCTGATCCCAACCGTGGGGTGTTCTTACTCGGGATTATCCAGTAAGGGGTAGTCCCGGTATTGTGTTGCAGGGGATTGGGAGTAATCCTCGGTATTGTGATCTAGGCAACGTACTGTGACAGGTGGTATCCCAGTGCCTAGTCATTAGTTGGAAATCCATTCTCCCTACGTGCCTTTACGGTTTTGTTTGTATACCTATTAGCTGGAATTTAATAAATGTAACATTGTCGGCGATTTGAATAAGTATTTGTATATAGACACTATTGTAATATCAGAGGATTTTATAAGAAATGTTTTAGCTATCGTAAGGTAAAAACCCGACATGTTTGTTTGTGGCGTGGTCTTACAAGATGCTTTTGATTTTCAAAGGATTTTGAAACTTTAATAATCAATTTGGGTGTATTTCACTCATGCTGTTATTCCAGACTGACTCGGGTGTTATTTTATTATAATGCTCGGGTCAGACCGAGTATTATAGATTACAAGAAAGAATGCTGTGTAGCCCAGGAGAGGAGCTGGAGCTCGAGACGTATTACCATATATTTTTATATCCGCTGTTGTGATTGATTGAAATTGTCAGGTTGGTAATTGTTATTTGTTTATGATACTCTGATGATGTAATATATAAAACAGATATAGTTTTCCTTTTCTGTAAAGAATCTGATATTATGTATTAAATTTTGTTCCACTACGATTGTGAGTTTCTGTTATTGTTTAGTTCCTTCTTTCTTCTATCTCCTTTCTTTTCCCTCAACAATCTGTCTTTTTCGGCACTCGATCGTCGGTATAGTATACTGTGGCGTATTTTGTGTCGATTTTCGAGGGTCGAGAAGGGCGGGTGTGACTTTGTGGTATCAGAGCTTAGGTTGGCGATAACCTTGGCTCTGGTGGGGAAATTACTCATTAGATACAGAGTCAATAGTACTCTATAATGAGTTGAGTGTAATAATAGATATGAGAGCATACTTGTTAGTGAATATAATTTTTTTTATATTGTGTTGACTTATCGGTTGAGTGTTTATGAATTCTGGTCGGTACGGGAGGTACAACCGTATCGATAGGGGTTTCTAAAGTCTTAAACAAGGTAAATCGACATAGTATTGTTTTTAAAGTGGGTAAATGAAAATAATTTTACCCAAAATTATATTTTGATATAAAAGAAATAATTTTTTGAGTTATTATATATATTTGGATGATTGGCTGTTAATACTATGATAAAAATAGAGTCTAAAATTTGAATGGTTTATAACCAAATAAAATTCAATAAGTGTAACTTATCAAAAGAAGTATAACTAAAATTTGATTTAAACCAGAATTTAAATACCAAAATTTTGAAAGATGTTTTAAATGAATTTAAACAGAAGATTGGAAAATTTAAAATCCTGGGAATGTTTGAAATGTTTCCAAAGTGTTTGAAGGCAATGATGGTGTACTATTTTGGGAAATATTTCTGAATGGAAATTGTTTTGAAAGGAATTTGTGAAAGTAAGGAAGCACTGAACTCACCTCAGTCGCTAGAAAATAATCCTGATGATGATGGCCACATCATTAGAATTCATTTTCGAGTTTCTAAAGTGATGGTTGCTACCGTGGTGATTGGTTATGATATTTGTTTGGACTTGTTGGGTATACAAGTAGTTTTAGAAATTTCAAAAGGGAAAATTGTTTTGGTAAAAACAAGTTGTTTTGGAATTCGGAGATTTGATTTAATATACCAGGTGGGTATGTGTTATTTATGATTTCAAAATGGTTTCGAAATAAAACCGGGTAATTGAATTCTGGGAACTCTATTTAAATAATGTGAAAGTTAAGATAAATCAACTATTGAACTTATTAAGTGAAGTGATTTAAATAAGAAGAAAATGAACATTTTAATCCTCGAATTAAAATTTAACTTGAGTAAATGGGAGTGAATAAAATATATTTGCATTTAACTTGGGATAAATTAAATAAATTGGAATTGGAATTGAATTGTTTGGATAAAGTTGAAATGTAAAATGATTATAATCGTGAGTTATAATTGCGTAATGAAATCTACATCCTTAAGTTATTAAGTGTTATATTCATAATCTGCAGTTGTGATTATAAGATGAAGATGGACTCGAAAGAGCAATATAAGCTTTTAAGTGGATAAGTTGGTAAACTTATGAATAGGAAAAGGATTGTAAAACTTAAATAGAAATGGTTGAATGTCATGGTAAAAAGGATGGAAAATTCTAAATTTAATCGTAAATGGAAGGAGAGTTTGTAACAACCCGCATATTTGTCGAGTTTGTATTTAAATATTTTATTTAAATATTAACTCGTTAATCGGATTTTGGTCCGAAAAGCTACTTTTTGCAAACGGTCAAATTAGGACTCGAGACCACTTCCATTGAGTTCGAAATGTCATTTACAAATTTTTTAAGTATAAACATCGATAGGTTTGGAGTTAGTGAAATTTCACTAACTTTTCCCGCTTTGGACTTTGGGTTAGTTTAGCCTATTAAGCCCAAGTTCCAACCCTCTTCTCCTCACTCTTCATAAATTTCCTAACTAATCAAGCTTTGGCATTAATGGTGGAGGGAATGGGAAATTAAAATTCCAAAACTCAAATTCAATTGCAATCCATCTTTCTACTCCAAATTCAAGAAGAAGACATTGGATTCAAGCTTCTTGTGCTTAGATAGAAGAAGGAGTGATCCTTGCTTGCTTAAAACTTCATTTTCATTGATATTTGGTGCAAAGGTGAGATTTTTACCTCACAATTCTAGCCTATAACTATATTGGACTGTTGGGAATGATTCCCTATCATTTGTGCATACATGTTAGCATTTGGTTTGGATTGGATTGGCGAAAAACTCCAATTTTTAGCGTTTTGGTGAATTTTCTGCATTTAGGTCGTTCTGGCCGTTTTTAGGTCGTTCGGAGTTAAGTCGTTCGTCCATAAGTCGTGAGTCGTTCACGAGTTAACTTTAGGTCGTATGACCCTTGAGTCGTTAGGTCGTATGGCCCTTGAGTCGTTAGGTCGTATGACCCTTGAGTCGTTAGGTCGTATGACCCTTGAGTCGTTAGGTCGTATGACCCTTGAGTCGTTAGGTCGTATGACCCTTGAGTCGTTAGGTCGTATGACCCTTGAGTCGTTAGGTCGTATGATCCTTGAGTCGTTAGGTCGTTAGACCTCATTTTGTCTTCACTAGGTCGTACCGTTTTGGTCGGGGCGCTGCCCCGCACCCCGCACCCCGCCGGGGGCGCTGCCCCCTGGACCCCCACGACCTGACCGGGCAGGTCGAACCCCGTAAGCGGTGGCGTTGCCCCCGCACCCCCACCTTGGGGGGTTGCCACCCCCCCTGGACCCCCCCCTCCGTAGGGGATCTTATCTGAAAAACATTGAGCTGATTTCCTTGGATTTTATTCACATCTCCGTATGCGATTTTTGTGACTGATTGTTTCTACAATTGCTCCTGTGTTTTGTCACTTTATAATATAAAGGTTTCAATACTAGTAGTAAATATCAAAACTCTTTTAACAAACAATTTCAACTCTATTTTTAATAACAAAGCTCTTTTCTTAAACCGTTTTCCAATCTATTAGTATATACAAACCTTTACCTCACTCGGATGAGAAATCTAATTAAACGACTTAGTAAAACAAGTGGTATGAAACGCTTGCGTTCACTTCGTCGGTTAATTCTTGGACTTGTTCGATTGAACCTCTTGTGACAATTTTATTAGTGAAGATTTACAGTTTGTTCGTAAATATTTAAGTTAAGCAAGTGGTTATGGGACATGAAGCTAAACTTCTATATTTACTGGCTCAGTGGAATTGACACTTCTCGTTGATCATGATGATCATTCTGATGATTTAGACTAGCAACTGTGCGATGTCTCTTGTTACGAGGTTAGACTAGACACCACTTGTGTGATTCCACTCACACTTACCTTTTTGCTTTTTGGTTAGTCTGGACCTTAATCTGTGTGATTCCATTCACACATGTGGGGTAGCTCCCCTTGGTCTTCGGACCGTCATGTGATAGGCCTCTTTCTCTTTTCTATGATTTCTGGACTTCTTGCATTGATTTCTAGAATTTATGTCATTGACTTGTTATGAGTACAAGTTTGGGGTATGATGCCCTTTCCGAATCTTTGAGAAGATTCTTGTGATATTGATTATCTCTTATTGATTGATCTTCTGTTGATCATTATTTACATACTTATAGTGGTATGTCATTATGGATGTTTATGTTTATGCCGTATCTTTTATGTTATATCATGTCATCTGATATTTATAGCTAGACTGACCCGTTTATTATTTTCTTAAATAATACTCGGGTCAGACTGAGATGTTACAGGTGCTTCTGCTTGACTTCTTCCCAGGGATTCATCACTCTGACTTTTGGCTAACTGTTTAGATTAGCAGTTTTTGTTGTATACACTTGAGATATAGACTCATAGTTGTATTCTTTTGTATAGCACTTGTTGCTAATCTTTTGTATTATCGTGGATCTTACTGACCACTACTCTGATGTACACTTTCATGTGTTAGTTATATATTCATATCTTCTTCCGCCTTTGTAATATGGATATCTGTGACTGATTTGTGATATGATTATTTCTATGTTTGTTTCCGAAGATTATTTATAGCCACCGTGTGATAAGCAATTACATGGATGGTCGCTCCTCAACAGCCTTATTCTCCGTGCTAGTTGACAGCACTACTCCGGAGTGTTCTTGGCTAGCGTGGGTATAGAGGTGGGGCGTCACAGCTTGGTATCAGAGCCAAACTTCGAAACAATGTAGAATTACTTAACAAGGATCATCGTCCTAGGTCTATCTTAGGAGTCATACCATAGGATTAATTCGTGTCTTCGTACCGATTCATCCTATTTCCTTTATGATTCCTTGTTTTATCTATCAAGATTGCTTGATGTTCATTGGTAAATAACCTTATTTCTTCTCTTCTTTCTTTCTTTAAGGAAGAGAATGTCTAGACCAGGCCGTCCCAGAACTGGATCATCTGGTGCTGCTCCTCCGGATGGAGTTTTTATGACTGCTCAACAGCTTCTTAATTTAGTAACTAATGCTCAAGCAGCTGGAGCTAACCCGGAACCTACTCACCCAAAGTCGGGATTTGCACGCTTGTGCAGCGATTACACCAACTTGGGTGGGAAGCCCTTCAAAGGTTCGAAAAATATCATCGAGGTCCAGGCTTGGTTAAAATCATGCGATCGAATCTTTTCTCGCATGAACCTTATCGATCTCCACCGCGTTCAGCTGGCTTCCAGCATGCACCAGGAGAGAGCATTGGACTGGTACGAACTCCTTATTTCAGAAATTAATGAAGCGGATCTCACCTGGGAGCAATTTCAGGGACGCTTCGAGTTAAAGTTTGTACCAGAAGCTGGGAAAGTAACCTTGGCTCGACGTTTTATAGACCTTGTTCAAGGTCAATCCTCTGTGACTGATTACGTCGCAGCCTTCGAGTCGCTTTCCAAATATGGGGTTGAATACATCAACACCCCATTGAAGAAGAACCAGAGGTTCGTTTATGGCTTAAATAAGAATCTTAAGAAGCCACTACTCCTGAAACTAGAAGTCGCATTTGATCAACTCGTCGATATCGCTCTTCGTCTTGAAGAGGCTGATAGAGAGAGTGATGTTGAAGTGGAAGGCGCTAAACCAAACTTCAACAACAAGAAGAGGCCAAACAAATTCAAGGGTCTGTATCCCAACAAAAAGGGTAAGCAGGCAACCCTTGCGGCAAAGTCTCCTTCTCCTAGTGGTGCGAGTTGCTTCAACTGTGGGTCTGGGGATCATTATGCGAATAAGTGCTCTAAGCCCAAATCTTGTCGCTATTGTAAGAGCCCGGATCATTACATACATCAATGCCTCAAGCGTAAAGGCAAGAAGGAAGGAAAGTTGAATGTGGCTCAAGCCCCTGGCAACACATCTCGTGGACAAGGTATTTCTCATTCCATTCTTGATGGTATTATTTCATTTCATGATCAACCTATTAGAGTTCTCTTTGATACGGGTGCATCCCATTCTTTTATATCAAAGGAACTGGTAGACACTTTTTCCTTAAGTGTTACTGCATTGATGACTTCTTTAAAAATTGCGAATCCTGTTGGTGGATCCGCAACTCTTAGTTTGCTTTGTAAAGATGTGGAGATTATTTTTTGCGATTTTTCTTTCCTAGCCGATTTGCATGTCATGCGTTACTTAGGCTTTGGAATAATTTTGGGAATGGATTGGCTTAACCGTTATCAAGCCCATATCCTATGTCCTGAGCGGACTATTCATCTTCGACATCCACTATCTGATAATCAGATTTCTGTTAATCTTAAAGATTCAGAATCCTGTTTGGTGGCGTCTTTATATTCTTTAAATCCTCGTGATAACGATGATGATGATGAAGATGATATTATTTCACGTATTCATGTTGTTCGTGAATTTTCCGACATATTCGAGCCCGTTTTAGGTTTACCACCTAAACGAGCAATTGAGTTCAGAATTAATCTTGTTTCTGGAGCTCAACCTATTACTCGTCCTCCTTATCGCATGTCCAATAAGGAAAATGAGGAGATGCGTAAACAATTATCTGAGTTGGAGACGAGGCAATTTATTCGCTCTAGTTCCTCGCCTTGGGGAGCTTCGGCTATTTTCGTAAAGAAATCCGATGGTACTCTGAGGCTCTGCGTTGATTATCGCAAGCTTAACGATCTTACTATTAAAAATAAATATCCTTTACCTCGGATTGATGATCTATTCGATCAGCTTAGTGGTGCTAAGGTCTTTTCACAATTGGACTTGGCTACCGGTTTCCATCAGCTTCGTATCGCTGAGGATAGCATTCCTTTGACATCATTCCGTACTCGATATGGATCTTATGAATGGCTTGTTATGCCATTTGGGTTAACGAATGCCCCAGCTTATTTCGTTGACCTCATGAATCGAGTTTTCAAAGATTTCCTCGATCGGTTTGTTCTCATATTCATTGATGATATTCTTGTGTATTCAAAAACCGAGGAGGAACATGAGAAACATCTTCGGATTGTATTGGAAACACTTAGGAGTAATCAATTAAAGGCGAAATTTTCTAAATGCCACTTTTGGCAATCTCGTGTGAAGTTTCTCGGTCATATTATTTCCGAATCCGGGATATCCGTGGATCCTTCAAAGATTGAAGCGATTCAAGATTGGAAGAGACCGGAGAGTGTGACAGAGATTCGTAGTTTTCTCGGATTGGCGGGCTATTATCGTCGTTTTATTAAAGACTTTTCTAAGATTGCCGTACCTCTTACTGGCTTGACTAAGAAGGGAGTTAAATACATTTGGTCGGACAAATGTGAAACCTCTTTTCAGAAATTGAAAGTACTCCTTTCCGATGCTCCTATTCTTGTTATTCCCGAGGGGAATCAAGATTTTGTTGTTTATACCGATGCTAGTCACGTTGGTTTGGGTGCCGTTCTTATGCAAAAAGAACGTGTGGTTGCTTATGATTCTAGGCAATTGAAGCCGGCCGAGACTAGATATGCCACACATGATCTAGAGCTCGCGGCTATTGTTTTCGCCCTTCGAATGTGGCGTCATTATCTATTGGGAGAGAAATTTATTCTTTACACGGATCATAAGTCTTTGAAATATTTATTTTCTCAAAAAGAACTTAATTTACGTCAACAGCGTTGGCTCGAGTTCCTTGCACCTTATGATCTTGATATTCTTTATACCCCCGGTAAGGGTAATCGTGTCGCCGATGCTCTTAGCCATAAGCAACAAGCAGTTGTTTCTATGATGATATCCGAATGGAACGATCTCGAGATCTTATCCACTTGTGAGATTCGAGAGCGCGTATCCGATTTATGCTCATCGCTTGTTTTATGTAGCCTTGAGGCTCATCCTTCTCTTTTAGACCGCATTCTTGAAGCTCAAGGGCTAGATTCTGAATTGTTTCTTCTTGGCAAAAATGTTAAGGATAAAATTGATATTGAAGGTTTGAAAGACTTTGATATTGATTCTCGTGGCGGCATTCGAAAATTTGGTAGACTTATCGTACCGAATATTGGAGATCTTCGTAAAGATATTTTAGAAGATTCTCATCGTTCTAAATTCACCATTCATCCCGGTAGTAGGAAAATGTACGCTGATATGAACCGACTTTATTATTGGGAGGGAATGAAATCTGATGTTGCTAACTTTGTTAAGTGTTGCATGACTTGCCAACTTGTCAAGGCCGAACATCAAAGGCCTGGTGGGTTATTGCAACCTTTAGAAATTCCAATTTGGAAGTGGGATCAAATTTCCATGGACTTTATAGATGGCCTTCCCCGTTCTCGTTTGGGTCATAATAGCTTATGGGTGATTGTTGATAGACTTACTAAATCCGTCCATTTTATTCCGGTTCGGTCTAACCGAACCGTTCCTCTTTTGGCCAAACTATTTGTCAAGGAAATTGTAAAATTGCATGGAGTTCCTACTTCTATTGTTAGCGATCGTGATCCATTGTTTACTAGTGGATTTTGGAAGAGTCTTCAAAAAGCTTTAGGAACGAAGCTTAATTTTAGCACCGCTTATCACCCCCAGTCCGATGGACAAACCGAGCGTGTGAATCAAACTCTTGAAGATCTTCTTCGTGCTTATGTGCTTGATTTTGGTGGAAGTTGGGAAGATCATATTTCACTTGTTGAATTTTCCTATAATAATAGCTTCCAATCTAGTATTGGTATGGCACCTTTCGAGGCACTCTACGGAAGGCCATGCCGATCTCCTTCTTGTTGGCTTGAGGCCGGTGAGAGGCTGGTTTTAGGTCCAGACTTTATTCGTGATTCCACGGAAAAGATTGAACTTATTCGACATAGGATGAAAGAAGCCCAGAGTAGACAAAAATTCTATGCCGATAATCGAAGAAGGAAATTAGAATTTTCTGTTGGGGATTCTGTTTTTATTCGTGTTTCACCTATGAAGGGTGTTGTACGTTTCAGTCGATCGGGGAAGTTAGCGCCTCGATATATTGGGCCATTTCCTATCACTGAACGTATTGGTTCCACGGCTTATCGCCTTGTATTGCCGGCTCAGTTTTCTGCTATGCATGATGTATTTCACGTTTCTCAATTACGGAAATGCCTTCGGGATTCCGATTCTATTCTTGAGCCTGCTATTGTGGAAGAAATTGAAATTTCGCCGAATTTAACTTATGAGCAGCATCCTATTCGAATTATAGCTTCTGAGGTTAAACGACTTCGAAATAAAGATGTTCCGCTTGTGAAGGTTCAATGGTCCTCAAATCCTAAGGATTGTTCTTGGGAATCCAGAGAATTCATCGAGCGTACACATCCAGACTTGCTTACTCCTGCTCCTCGAGGTGAACTTCTTATTTCAAAATTCCTCTTGTGTTAATATGCTTTTATGGTTGTTACTTTTTATTTCCATCTTATGTATATTGCGAGGACGCAATTTCTTTAAGGAGGGGAGTCTGTAACAACCCGCATATTTGTCGAGTTTGTATTTAAATATTTTATTTAAATATTAACTCGTTAATCGGATTTTGGTCCGAAAAGCTACTTTTTGCAAACGGTCAAATTAGGACTCGAGACCACTTCCATTGAGTTCGAAATGTCGTTTACAAATTTTTTAAGTATAAACATCGATAGGTTTGGAGTTAGTGAAATTACACTAACTTTTCCCGCTTTGAACTTTGGGTTAGTTTAGCCTATTAAGCCCAAGTTCCAACCCTCTTCTCCTCACTCTTCATAAATTTCCTAACTAATCAAGCTTTGGCATTAATGGTGGAGGGAATGGGAAATTAAAATTCTAAAACTCAAATTCAATTGCAATCCATCTTTCTACTCCAAATTCAAGAAGAAGACATTGGATTCAAGCTTCTTGTGCTTAGATAGAAGAAGGAGTGATCCTTGCTTGCTTAAAACTTCATTTTCATTGATATTTGGTGCAAAGGTGAGATTTTTACCTCACAATTCTAGCCTATAACTATATTGGACTGTTGGGAATGATTTCCTACCATTTGTGCATACATGTTAGCATTTGGTTTGGATTGGATTGGCGAAAAACTCCAATTTTTAGCGTTTTGGTGAATTTTCTGCGTTTAGGTCGTTCTGGCCGTTTTTAGGTCGTTCGGAGTTAATTCGTTCGTCCATAAGTCGTGAGTCGTTCACGAGTTAACGTTAGGTCGTTCTGGCCGTTTTTAGGTCGTTCGGAGTTAAGTCGTTCGTCCATAAGTCGTGAGTCGTTCACGAGTTAACGTTAGGTCGTATGACCCTTGAGTCGTTAGGTCGTATGGCCCTTGAGTCGTTAGGTCGTATGACCCTTGAGTCGTTAGGTCGTATGACCCTTGAGTCGTTAGGTCGTATGGCCCTTGAGTCGTTAGGTCGTATGGCCCTTGAGTCGTTAGGTCGTATGACCCTTGAGTCGTTAGGTCGTATGACCCTTGAGTCGTTAGGTCGTATGACCCTTGAGTCGTTAGGTCGTATGATCCTTGAGTCATTAGGTCGTTAGACCTCATTTTGTCTTCACTAGGTCGTACCGTTTTGGTCGGGGCGCTGCCCCCTGGACCCCCACGACCTGACCGGGCAGGTCGAACCCCGTAAGCGGTGGCGTTGCCCCTGCACCCCCACCTTGGGGGGTTGCCACCCCCCCTGGACCCCCCCCTCCGTAGGGGATCTTATCTGAAAAACATTGAGCTGATTTCCTTGGATTTTATTCACATCTCCGTATGCGATTTTTGTGACTGATTGTTTCTACAATTGCTCCTGTGTTTTGTCACTTTATAATATAAAGGTTTCAATACTAGTAGTAAATATCAAAACTCTTTTAACAAACAATTTCAACTCTATTTTTAATAACAAAGCTCTTTTCTTAAACCGTTTTCCAATCTATTAGTATATACAAACCTTTACCTCACTCGGATGAGAAATCTAATTAAACGACTTAGTAAAACAAGTGGTATGAAACGCTTGCGTTCACTTCGTCGGTTAATTCTTGGACTTGTTCGATTGAACCTCTTGTGACAATTTTATTAGTGAAGATTTACAGTTTGTTCGTAAATATTTAAGTTAAGCAAGTGGTTATGGGACATGAAGCTAAACTTCTATATTTACTAGCTCAGTGGAATTGACACTTCTCGTTGATCATGATGATCATTCTGATGATTTAGACTAGCAACTGTGCGATGTCTCTTGTTACGAGGTTAGACTAGACACCACTTGTGTGATTCCACTCACACTTACCTTTTTGCTTTTTGGTTAGTCTGGACCTTAATCTGTGTGATTCCATTCACACATGTGGGGTAGCTCCCCTTGGTCTTCGGACCGTCATGTGATAGGCCTCTTTCTCTTTTCTATGATTTCTGGACTTCTTGCATTGATTTCTAGAATTTATGTCATTGACTTGTTATGAGTACAAGTTTGGGGTATGATGCCCTTTCCGAATCTTTGAGAAGATTCTTGTGATATTGATTATCTCTTATTGATTGATCTTCTATTGATCATTATTTACATACTTATAGTGGTATGTCATTATGGATGTTTATGTTTATGCCGTATCTTTTATGTTATATCATGTCATCTGATATTTATAGCTAGACTGACCCGTTTATTATTTTCTTAAATAATACTCGGGTCAGACCGAGATGTTACAGGTGCTTCTGCTTGACTTCTTCCCAGGGATTCATCACTCTGACTTTTGGCTAACTGTTTAGATTAGCAGTTTTTGTTGTATACACTTGAGATATAGACTCATAGTTGTATTCTTTTGTATAGCACGTGTTGCTATTCTTTTGTATTATCGTGGATCTTACTGACCACTACTCTGATGTACACTTTCATGTGTTAGTTATATATTCATATCTTCTTCCGCCTTTGTAATATGGATATCTGTGACTGATTTGTGATATGATTATTTCTATGTTTGTTTCCGAAGATTATTTATAGCCACCGTGTGATAAGCAATTACATGGATGGTCGCTCCTCAACAGCCTTATTCTCCGTGCTAGTTGACAGCACTACTCCGGAGTGTTCTTGGCTAGCGTGGGTATAGAGGTGGGGCGTCACAGAGTTGTAATAAGGTAAAGAAAAATATAAAATGTGAATTGACTTAGGTTAGTAAATAAGGCTTGAACTTATATAAAAGAAGAAATAAAATTGAATCGAATTGAATTTAACTTAGTCTAAGAGAAATTGAGTTAAATTTGGATTGAATTGAAATCAAAATTCAATTGCATTATAAATAATATTGAATGAAATTCAGTTCTTGTTTAAGTAGTAAAGGAAGTGGAATGAATTTAAGTTGGCTAAATAAAATTTAGTTAAAACTTGAATTAAATTTGGAAAAGAATTGAGTTGAAGGAAAGTTTAATTTAATTGAAATGTTATTGAATATTTAAATTCTCACTCAACTAAATTCAAAGGAATTGAATGAAGATGAATTTAGCGTAGGCTAAATTAAATAAGGGGAGAAATGGGATGAATAAGATTTTAGTAGCTTGTTAAAGATTTTAAAAGCAAAATAAAACCCAGTTCTAGTTTAGAATAATTAGAATGGTTATGTTATTAATAAAATAAATTCAGAAATGAATTGAGAAGGTTAATAAATTTAAAATGGATTGAGTAAGTAAACAAATTGAATTAAAATTGTAATGGATTGGAATTTGATTGGGTAAGAATCAAATTAAAATGAAAATAAAACTGATGTAAGAAGAAATGAAGTTATTTTGGAGTTGTAATAACTTAAAAAATTGTGTAAGGGTTGTTGTCGAGTTTTAAGAGATGGTTTTGAATAAACCTATATGGATAATGAATTGCAAGTGAAAGAAATTTTAATTTCTTATCGTAATGAAATAAGAATGTATAAGTTCTAAATAACCAAAAATTGAATTATATTAATATAAACTTAAGTTGGATGAGGAACTTGAAATGAGAATAGGGGTTTGATTTAATAATTGTGATGAAGTAAAAAATTGTTTGGGTTATGAATAATTCCGAATGAAATAAAATGGATATAGATTGAGATGGAAATAATTTTAAATGGTTATAAGCTTAAGTGATGGTTACTTGCTTGAATAACATCAAATTTGCATTGAGATTAGTCATTTTGTTGTAAACGGAAGTAAATTGATTGAAGGAAGCAAATTAAGCTGGTTTTTGAATCAATCGGATTAAATGAAATCTAATTAAGTGGTTTTGTATATAAATGCAAGTGAATCAAAAAAGAAATGTGAATATATCAAATTAAAAATAAAGATTTGATTGTAAATTAATTTGGAATTGAATTGAAGTAAATATAAATTGTATGTAGAAAACTTAAATGTAAATCATTCAAGTGGAATAAAATGAAGTTTGGATTTGTAAAGAAAACTAAAGTACTATTGAAATCTTGTGATTTCTTATAACAGATGGATTACATGCAGGATTGTGAAATTTGTTTGTTTGGGTATGTAATTGACATGTTTGGTTTAGATAAATGAATGGAATGTTGTTAAATTCTCATAATTATTGAAAACTGATGTGTTTGTTTAAGTAAGTACAGGTACAAGAGGCAATCGATAGAGTTGAAGCACGTAAATGCAATATTATTTAGCTGCTTACTTTTAAAATGCTAATCAAAAGGTACGTCTACGCAATAAAATTGGGAAATGATAAATATATTGTGGTATATTTTGTTTTTCGACCGTGTGGGTTGATGTATGTATATTTATATCTATTTTGATATTGTGAAACGCTCTCCGTACAAAGGAGACACTGTCAAAAAGTTTCTAAAATTTTGGGAGTTAGAAAATTTTTGAGGATTTTGAGTTAATAAGTAATGGTCGATTTTTGAAATGGTATTGAAACATAAGCTTTTGAGTATAAATAAACCAAATGGTTTTGGAATTGAGCTAAAAGGTTTGAGAAGTGTATGTAATTTTTTAATTAAATGAATCTTGGGTAAGTAAGCGAGTGTGGAAGAATTTTTATACCTTAGCAAATTTCGAGGATGAAACTTTTATAAGGGGGGAGGAATGTAACGACCCAGAATTTTGGTCGTTAGATTTTGAACATTTAATTCATTTTAAATTTTGCATGTGAATTATAGTTTGATTTAGAAATAAATAGATTTTGGTTAAATTAATAAAATTAGTTAAATTTTCAAATATGGCAATTCAATTGAATTTGAATAATAATAAATAATATTTGGAATTGGGATAATTGGTGAATCTGGGTGTAAATAGATATAAAAATAGTTTCTAAAATTTATTTTAAGTCTATTTGGATTTGAATAATGATGTTGGACTTTTGGATGGAATCAAAAGTCGATAAGTTTAGAATTTGGAATTTTATATTAATTTAAAAATGGAATTTAATATAACAATGCAAATAATCAGATTTTGGATCGAAATGAATCAGAATGGTTTCAAATGCGATTATAAATTCTATATGATTTATAATAAAGTTGGTAAAAGTTTAAAAGTGAAATTTTAAGTGATTTCGACGATTTTGGAAATCGCTCGAATTTATCGACGAGTTAAAATAGCCTTCTGGGACACAGTCTCGGAATTCGACGAAACCAATTCCATTGGATCTGTAATAGTTAATTATTATCGAATTTTAAATTTCGTAGCGTTTGGATTTACCGTTTGCTCGTACGGGTGAGAAACGCGTTGAAATTAAAATTGATAATTTAATATTTAAACTCGATTCAAAAAGCTATCTTCCATATATGATCAAATTAGCCTTTGAAACACCTTCCATTGTGTTTAGAATACGGGTAAAACCTTATTAACGCCAGGCCGCATGTGTTGTTTGGAGTTCGTTGGTAAAAACTCGTTAAAATTGAGAATAATATTAAAATAATATTTTATACGTATATAAATACGTTTACAAAATGGAAACCCTAGATATCTTTGTCACGGCCGCCTCCAGTTCATTTCAATGGCCGAAACACATCAAAGTTCATCTCTAATTTGCGATCAATCCATCGCGTAATAGCAGATTCTTCCAACTGCATTATTGAAGAGCTCGCCGAGCTTCATCCATCCAACAGCTGCGATCGCCTACTACCCTTCATCGATGCCGTAGTTTGGCCACATACGCGCGGTGTTTGAGCGTGCTTTTCGTGAAAATGGTGAAGCCGAGCTCGATAAGATTTCGGCTGAGAGTGGGGTTCGCAGCGCTCTTCATCATGGCGTCTGTCGATCGAGGCCCAGCGCGGCGTAGGTGGAGCGGCGTGTAACCCTAGGGTCGACGATGTTGGGTTCGAGCATACAGTTTATCGCGTGGAAGATGAACAGTTGTGCGGCCTTGATTTTGGATCTGTGGATGAACGGCCGATGGTAATTATAAAAAAAAGAAATTTTTTTTAAAATTTATATACAAACTTTATAAGTCCATAACTTGTGCATGCGTTATCAAGTTCAAACGAAACATGAAGTACCGAAATCGCAGCGACGTGATCTACGCGCTAAGCAAATCCGGAGACGTTTGGAGCGAGCGAAAATTTTGGATTAAATCGAATGGTTCGATTTAATTTAAAATTTAAAACGCTCGTCGAAACTCAAGGTGAGTTAATCTCTCTCACATCTGGATGTCGTTTAATTTTAATAGTTATTAATAAATGATTGATTGGTTGAATATGAAAATTATTATCAAATTTGCTCGAGATTTGTTTGTCGTGCTAATATCTATGGATCAAGGAAACAGGTTGGAGGGATCCAACTAGATTCCTCAAAATATAGAAATTATTTTCATAATTGATGATGTGTTTATTTATATAATGTGATAGATTAATTTGAAAATTTAATTGTGCTATGATTGGATGAATACATTCTGGGAATTTAAAATATAAATAGAATAAATTGGGTTTAAAAGGAAATAAAAGAAATTTTTAAGTAAAAATTTTTAAGGAATTAAATTCGGAAATTGGTTTGGAGTTTGTAAAAGTGTTTTTGAAATTTTGATTTAAAAGGAAATGTGAAATGAAATTTTATAAACAAGGTTTATAAATGAAGTGGAATATTTATCGGAGATAAATATCGAAAGTATAGGTTTCCGGTGAGAATTTCTTTAAGAAGTATAAATTGCTTAAAAATAATAGTAAGATTGTTTTGAAAGGATGGGAAGTGTACTCTTTCCTGGAAATTTAGTATGTTTTAAGGTAAAGCTTTTAAAATATAAATGGGCAGTTTAAAATGTGTTTCCGAATATTTTAGAAAGAAAATATTTTATTAATTGTTTAAAGTGTAAGTAAACATTTATTTAAGTAATTAGGGTATTTAATTATTTTAAAGGCAAAGTAGTATTAAGTTTTCAAAAGGGAATTATAATATAAATATTTGATTAATAACTTTATTTTAAAGGGTAATTTTGTTTTAAATTACTTAGAAACTTCTTTATATTTCCTTAAGTATTATTTTCATTTAAGAAATTTCTAGTGGCCTTATTCTAAATATTTTAAGCGTATATTTTGAAAGTGATTTTCCAAGAGATGGGAATGTGTTTAAAAATAAAAAGGGCTTATTTTTAAAGTGTGGGCAAAATTTACGGGATTTAAACGTAAATTTGAATTAGGATGAATCAAGCGGGATATATAAAAAGAATTCTTTGGTTTATTCTGAAATGAAAGTGTAGTTCCCTGAAAAGCCAAGTACGTTACAAAGCAGATTTTCAAGTAAAAATTAAAAAGTTTAATTTTTTTTTAAAGAATGTTTTAAGATATTATTATTTAAGTTGTAAAAATTTCAAAAGTATATATTTAATAAATTAGTTATAGAAGTACTTATTTTAAAGGGGTCAATTAGTATTATGTTTTGGAAATAATATTATTAATATTTATATTTTATAAAATGGATTTATTTTAAAGATAGTTTTGTTGAAGTTTTATTTGAAACTAGTATAGAATTTTATAACTCCTCTTTTAAAATTTAGTTTGAACTTAACCTTTATTTAAAATTAGCTTATATTTTATTAAGTAGTTCTGCTTTAAATATTTTTTTTAAAAATATATATTTTTTGAATAAAATGTTTAAGTAGTTTAATTTAAATATTTTAAGGTATATTTTAGAATAAGGTGATTTAATTGTTTTAAAAATCTAAATGTTTGGACTTGGTTCTTTCTAGTGGAAATGAATATTTGGGAAATTTATTCCATGAAAGAGTGTGAATTAAAAACTGTTTTCAAAAGGGTTGAAATTAAGAATATATCCTGTGAAGATATTTTGAAGTTAATAAATTATTAGGGAAATTATTTATTGTTTGATGGATGTTTGTGGATGCTAATTGATAGTTAAATCACCGACTATCAATATTAGCCAATGTGTTGATCATTTCGTAGAGACTGGGATCGGGATTTATTCTTGAAAACCACTTCGATACGGTTTGTACGTTTCCTTAGGAAAAACAAGTTCGGAGTTGAAGATGGAGCAGTGAAGTGTAAGGGCTAGTCGCTACTAATCCTGAGGTTGATTCCAAAATGGATGTAGTAGGAGTAGTGCCTTCGGTTCCGTTCGAACCCGGGGCGGACTTGTATGGATGAATGCTTTCGGAACATCGTTAGGTGGACGGTGGGCATTCTAAGTGATACGTTATAAAAGGTAATGCTTAGCCTCAAGCCTCATCAACCGGGAATGACTGAAAAACAGGGGTATGCAGCAAGGCTATGTGGGTAGCACCCATTAGGGTGAGGTCATCCCTGTCTAGATGTCCCTTTTTATTCGGCTTAGTGGTGCAGTTGCTGATCCCAACCGTAGGGTGATCTTACTCGGGATTATCCAGTAAGGAGTAGTCCCGGTCTTGGGTTGCAGGGGATTGTGAGTAATCCTCAGTATTGTGATCTAGGCCACGTACTTTGACAGGTGTTACCCCAGTGCCTAGTCTTAGTCACTAATCCATTCTCCCTATGTGCCATTATGGTTTTGTTTGTATACCTATTTGCTGGAATTTAATAAATGTAACAATTTCGGCTATTTGAATAAGAATTTGTATATAGACACTGTTATAATATCAGAGGATTTTATAAGAAATGTTTTAACTGTCGTAAGGTAAAAACCCGACATGTTTATTTGTGGCGTGGTCTTACGAGATGCTTTTGATTTTCAAAGTATTTTGAAACTTTAATGATCAATTTGGGTGTATTTCACTCACGCTGGTATTCCAGACTGACTAGGGTGTTATTTTATTATAATGCTCGGGTCAGACCGAGTATTATAGATTACAGGAAAGAATGCTATGGAGCTCAGGAGAGGAGCTGGAGTCCGAGACGTATTACCATATTTGTTTATATCCGCTGCTGTGATTGATTGAAATTGTCAGGTTGGTAATTGTTGTTTCTTTGTGATACTATGATGATGTAATATATAAAACAGATATAGATTTCATTTTGTGTAAAGAATATGATATTATGTATTATATTCTGTTCTGCTGTGATTGTGAGATTCTGTTATTGTTTAGTTCCTTCTTTCTTCTATCTCCTTTCTTTTCCCTCAACAATCTGTCTTTTTCGGAACTCGATCGTCGGCATAGTATACTGTGGCATATTTTGTGTCGATTTTCGAGGGTCGAGAAGGGCGGGTGTGACACTTTAATTCCTGAAATGCTCAGGCTGACTTGAGCAAATTGAAAAGACAAAACACTCGAGTCAGAACTAAAAGATCTTATATGAGTTAAATCAACGGTAAATAAATATGAGTGCAACGGCGTCAGAGATATTTACGGGGTTTGACATCTCCTATTCAGTGTCTAACGTGAGTGCAGTAACTTAAGAGATGCTTGGGATTCACATCTCCTAAGGATCCGTTAAACTATCCACTATGTTGTACAATACGCTATTATAATATGTCTACAGTAAAATAAAGGTATCAAAATAGCATTAAGGCGTTACCCATATCCCCCTTAACACATTTTATATATTCCCATAGTCTATACAGTACCATAACTCCCCTCGTATACTGGAGGGCTATCAAAGGGCACTCCACAGGTATGGTACAAAACAAACTCATAGAAGGCCCGCTAGGGCATATGAACACGGCATACGAGGAAATGACATGGTAGATATAACATTTGTGGATCCGGACTAGTGGTAACGCATAGCAGCTACTGCCGCCCACCTCGAAGCACACTCCCAAATCAAAATCGAAGGGTGGCCACCAAAACAATCACAAATCAAAATATAATATCAAAGAAGTGTGTCTGATAGGAGGAATGGCCTCACTTGGCCCAGCGTGGGTCCTGATTTTAGTCACAACTAAGCTGACTCACGGGAGTCAGGGTCACGTTATACCATATAGAAAACGTTCGCCAAACCATCCTACTTCTTTTCTGGAATCTCCACCATGTACATACTTGTTAAAGTGGTTTTCGGTATTGGCAGAGAGTATAACAATATCCAATCTCAGTCCCTTTAACAACCAATCGCTTATTACGCACCGGATGGTTCTTTTACATTTCAAGAGTCAATTTACAATTTATATCAAAATATCATATTCTCAAAACCATAATACTATCAAATCATATTCACTTTTAAATCATATCGTTTTCGAAATCATAATTTCTACAAAAATCATATTTCCAAAACAGGTTAAATTCTTACTTTCAAAATGATCATATTTAATCAATACAATATAAAAATCCCAACTTAGGTTATAACATCATTTAACCTTATTTTCTTTTAAACCAATAAATTTAAGTGGAAATTAGCCACAAGGGTCTCTTTAGTGGGTGCAATTAGTTTGTAGGACACACAACTGAAATAATTACTTTTAAGGACAAAATGCAAAATAATTAGTAAAAATCTATGAAATTATGTACTTTAAAATAATTAGACTGCTGACTTTGTCCTTAAAAGTAATTATCCTGTTGACTTTGGCCTTGAAATTAATTTCTATGAATGTGCGTCCTAGAAACTAATTAGACTGCAAAGTTTGTCCTACTAGTGAAATTTGGAAATAGTGTAAATAATTATAAATAGTTAAAATAGTTATAAATAGTTAAATACTCTAAAATAGCTTTAAAATAGATTACTTGTATTTAAAATAAATTAAAGTAGTTTAATTAGTTTAAAATAAATTAAATTGGATTAAATAAGATTAAAATACTTTATATAGTTGATATTAGTTAAATAGTTTAATAAATTTGAAGTTTTAATAATTAGAACTTTTAAAATAACTTCTTTTTAAAATAGTTTATATTAAAATATGAATTTGGAATTAGCATCAATTTTAAACTATTTACTTCATTTCAACACGTTGGACCATTTCAAATTTCCAAATCCACAAACCCTATTTCATTAACTATCGAATTTCATATCGTTTCAATCCATGTTCAAAATATCAATATGGATTGCTCCAATTTCAAAATATTTCAAAGTTATTTTCAAACAAATTCAATAACTCAATTTCAATAGAATTTCATTTATACAAAAAAATACATTCAAAGATTTAAATTTTATTCCTTTAAATAATTCCTTTAAACTAATTTCAATTTGAACATAAAACTTGATTTCCAAATAATACTTCAATTTATATAAATCAAATTTTATTTCAAAATATCATTTAATTAAATTCGAAAATTGAGGATTTTAAAATCATTTAATTTAACCAATCCGGTTCCATATATAATTCTCTACCCTAGGGTCAAGTGATACGATATTTATCATTTCAACGCGCAATTTAAAATTTTACGGTTATATATCATTTCAAACCGCAATCCCGAATTAATAATAAAAATCCATAACGAACTTGTAGTTTATAACGATATAAAATAAAACATCTATTCAACCAATATCAACAATCCACATCCATCACAATCATCATCCAAAACAATCCATAAACACTAATAAAGAAATGATAATCAATAACAGATATGTGATGTCCCGGGATTTTGGGTAATAAATATGTAATAATCTTTATAAATAAATATTTAAATTGGTTTAATAAACTTCTTTTAAATATTTAATTGGAAAATTTTATCTTTTAAAAGTTATAAAAAAAATTCAATTTATAATAGGGGGAATTAATTTAAAGGACAAAGATTTGTATATTTTTTGCCTCAAGGACACGACCTCTATATTTTTACCACAAGGACAAACATTTTCTAAAAATTATTCATAAGGACAAACATTTTCCAAAATTATTCATAAGGAAAATAAAATTCCTACCGAGCTAAAACAGATACCTAAAAACTGCTACCGATAACTACAAACTAATACCTAAAAACTGCTATCAATAACTAAAAACTGATACCTACAGAAAGTTGTCCTTCAGGATAAAATATTGAAGGTCTGTCCTTGAGGCTAAAAAGCTGTGAAATTTTGTCTTTGACAATAATTTCCTGTTTATAATTAATATATATATATATATATATATATATATATATTGGTATATATATTGTTAATAGGAAGTCTTTGGTTAAATTTAAGAAAAGGGTATGGTATCAAATTGTAATATATATGTATGTATATATTGTAATTTGAAGTTATGTTTTAAAATCCAGTATAATAATTTTCAAAGCTGATATTAAAATATTTTCTATTTATAATGTATACATAAATTTGTATATATTGTAAATAGAAAAGATGTGGTTTGAATTTAATAAATAAAAACATGTTTTCAAATTTAATATATTTTGTAATTTGGAGTTAGGATTGAATTTAATATAAAACCTTTCAGAAGTTATTTAAAATTTTATCATTATTTACATAACACTTAAGGTAAATGTTTATTTGTCTAAAAATACATTTTTTCTCAAATAAGATTTAATTAAAGGTTTATTTCTTTTATTTTTAATATTCTTTCTTTTTAATTTTTAACTTATATAAATATAATTTGAATATATATAAATATGACCTTTGCATATTAATATAAAACATATGAAAAATATTTAATATAAGGTTCAATTCTTTTGCTTTTAAAATGCTTTCTTTAAAAATTATTTAAACTAAAATGGTTTATATATATATATATATAAAGGTTTAAAAGTATTCTTTCTTTTTGAATATTATGAACTAAATGTAGTTTGTGAATGTATAAAGATTATAAAAACATATATAAATTCCATTTACAAATATATATATTTTTTGAAGAAATGTCAAACACTTTATTGATATTGAAAAATCAATACATACATTATATACATGGCACAAATAAACGGGTTACTAATCAAAACATGACCGCAAGCAATGCCCTAAACACATTGCGAATACCTAGCTGCCATATCTAATCATGGCGGCTCGTGAACTCTTCCTGTCAAACTTGCTTCTCCTGCAACATCCGCGTTAAAACTATCAGTGCATCTAGACGCTCTAGAACTCTCAGCTTCATCATCTTCTCTATCAATCATGTACCTTGAGGATGTTACTGTGTTTGGGGATTTAGGGTTCGGGGTTGAGGTAATGTTGCTGTCTGGTCTCAGAGGTAGAATTTCCCACCTTACAATAACCTCTTCGGGATTATTCATGCTATGCTTGAGAAATCTGGATCTATTTAAAATAAGGTCACGGACATTTGATTTTATGATTTTACAAACTGTGAATCTCTGTCTTTTCATTGTTAAAGATGATGGAATTTCTGCTTTTCCAAATAAACCAGATGGATGAACTTATTGCAGCAATTATGATATCCTTTTTAATGTTGTTAGCTGCGAAATTCTGGTTGATGTATGTAATAGCATCTGGTAGAGAAATATCTACGTTTCTTTGTTTTATAGGATCTCCCATCATGCTTCTGATCCAATACCACACATGTTTCGAAAATGGACAGTTAAAGAATAAATGCTTACAAGTTTCCATTTCACTTTTGCATAGAACACACACATCATCTTCAGTCACCCTTTGCATCTTTAATTTGTCTTTTGCATAGAACACAAATATATATAACATAAGTAATTAAGAAAAAATATTTAATAAAGGGTTTTTAACATGTGTAAACTTTTAAACGTAGCTTTTGACATTTGTGCAATAATAATAACATGTAATCTACATTTGTAAGACAAGAAGCAAGCCTAATAACAAGTGGCAACATTTGTTCCTTTAAAATTTAATCTATAAATAACATATTTATTAGAAGAAACCTAGCTTTCATTTTTTAGTTCAGAATCTTTTTCTTTCACAACTCTTTCTTCTCTTTTCTTAAATAAAACCTGAGAACCAAATTTAAAAGAAAACTTAAATAAATCAAGGCTTCAAAACAACTCCAGTTATTCAACATCAGCATGAAATTAAGCACAGTTCAAATACAAATTCAATCTGAGCAATTCAACTCAACAAACAATGCAGATTAAATCAAGTGTAACAATTCTAGATCAAAGAAATTTAAAGCTGGAACAAGAAACAAGTTCTCTGTTCTTTATTTGGTGAGTAAACCTTTTCTCTTAAAAACAGATTTAAATCTATGATTAAACTTAAATGTTTGTGATGGATTTTGTAGTAAAATGATTTGTATATGTTTATACATATGAATGCATATTTGTATAAATGAAATGCCTGTAAATAAGTCTATGTGTATGAATCTATATTTCTCTGTTCCATGCCAGGCCTAAACTCATTCAAATTTAATTCCATTTCTCTTTATACATTTAGATTTAGGTCTTGATCTCTTAATAGAAAATGATTGAGGTAGTGTAATATTGTTTTTAAAAATATTTCCAAGAAATTTATTAAGTAATGATTTCAAGCATGGGAAAATTATGGAAAAGATCAAATAATCCAAAAATCAATGGTTATAATTTCAAGTTTGGATTTTATACTGTGATTTTTATTGTCTAGTTATGAATTTCAGAAGTAAGATACTGATTTTTAGATAAGAAATTGTAGAGATAATCTAAGATAAACGATTTTGGGTTTTTAGTCGATCGTCGGTGAACGGTGACGATCTGGAGCTCGGGGTTGTTGTCGAAGAAGGCTTAAGGGATGACAACCTATGGAAAAATGTGGATGGTATTTATCGTCGGCCGTGGTGGCCAGGCATTGGTGATCTAGGGTTTTGGAAGTAGGTTCTATCGAGCGAAATGTTAAGGTGATCTCGACTAAAATGAAGCGTCGGGCTCGATCGTGGGAAGGGAATAGAGGCATGGTAATGTGGTGGTGCTCTGGGAGAAGAGCCAGAATTTCCTATCTACGAGATCATCGGTAGCAGGTGAATGTGTCAATCAGGTTTGAATTCTTGTTGCTTTCGGGTGTTCGATTTCGAATCACTGGTGATTCGACGAGGCTGAGTTGTCAGGTCATCTGTGTTTGTGGTCGTCGATCTGAGGGTGGTCACGACATTGATCGTTGGCGGTCGGAACTTTAGGTACATGTGCACGGGTGCACATGTGTGTCAGTGATGATCTAGTTTTGGGGAGAGGGTTGCTCGAGTTGTTCACGCGAGATGCTCGAAGTTTTGCGAGGTTTGGCTCGGGGTTTTGAGGGTCTGGGTTCGGGTCTTTTGGTTTGTTCCAAGTTTTAAATTTTTGAAGTAAACCTTGTTCAGTTTTTAAAATTTAAATTGAAAACGTATCCAGATTTATAAAAACTGGGGAAATCAAAGTTTAAAGTAAAGAACTTAAGTTTTTCCAAGTTTCAAGTTAATAGTAAATTAAAACAAGTTTTCCCAAATTAAATTTATATTAAGATACAAAACAAAGTGTTTAAATAGGTTTTAAAGTTATTTAAATAATTTGTTTTCAAAGGGAAAATGTTTAAACAAGTTTAAAGTTTGAAGACTTTGAGAGTAATTTAGTTTTGAAAAAGAATGTTTAGCTAAGTTTAATGGTGTATTTAAAGTAAAAATGTTTCAAATGGAATGTTAACTAAGTTTTCAAAGAATAGGTATTTGTTAAATAAATTTGAACAAGTTTCAAGATTTTAAATGATAAATTAAATGTTTAAATTGTTTAGTGTAACAACCCGACATTTTCAGCCATTCGCATCCGCACATGTTGGACTTGAATTGATCAAAATACCGCATTGTAAAAATTTTTTGGAGCAAATGAAAAACAATCACAGAATTACAGACACAGATATATCAGAATAACTCGCAGCGGAAATTAAAATATTTTTTGTAGTTCATGAAGCTACTATAACAAAATCTCAAAACAAATACATAACATCAGTCTGGAAAACATATACAATAGAAATCTCAAATACATAGAAGTTTATAAATACCAAAATTAAAATAGAACAACCGAAACTGAAAGGGAATAGATAACTAGACAAGCAGAATCTCTAGCAATTCCTAGCTCCAGAAAAAGAAATCCAAAGCTATGCTGTAAATACTCAGGCTGACCCGAGCGTAAAGTAAAACACAAAACACTCGAATCAGGACATACATACTTATATCATGTAAACCAACTCAAGTGAACAGTAGTAGTAATGCAGAATAACTTAAAGGATGCCTGGGATCGCCCATCCTCTAAGGATCAATTAAACCATAAATTAAATACATCCGGTGGTTAAAATTCCAAAATAGCATTTTATACTTCGAAATCAAATATCATTCTAAAATTCAATATCATTTCAAAATATCAAAATATCATATCCTTCCAAAACCTCATTCATTTTATTTAATTTAAATACCATTCCAAATCACATTTAAAAATAGTTTATATTTCAAAACAAATATTCCATTTAAATCATTTAAAAATGAAGTTATTATACTTTAAAAAAATCATATATTCCAAATTCCAAAATTTAGTCTTTTCAAAATTCATTTATTCTCTTAAATTTATTAAACGGTGAAATCTCAACTTTCGTAGCATTTTAGAAAATGCTACGGAAAAATTCATTTGAAACAATTTAATTTAACAAAGATGGCATTACCGAAATGCTGTAATAGTTCAGGTTTCAAATAAATGCTTTAGTTTAATTCTACAAATACAACACTTACAAAGTGCTGTAATAGCCCTTAGTTCATTTTTGCCGTTTAGTTCATATGTATCAACTATAGCACTTAGAATTGCTGCAATCTTTTACTTCAAAATGATAGCATTTTCGAAATGCTGTTAAATTAAATTTCAAATTTTCAATACAATTTCATGAACTATTAACTTTAATTTAAACCATTTTTAACTTATAAAATCATATTTTGCTCACTTTAAAAACAATCATTTAAATACCCTTTAATTTATGATTTTATAAAGTGAAATTTCATAAATAATTATCAAATCTTTTGTTAGAATTCACTTATAAAAATAAATGTACAATTTTATAACATTTCATTTATTTTACATTGAAATTTAATTTACCGTTTCATAAATTAAATTTAAATTCCATTTTATTTTTCTTAACTTAACCTTTATTTTTAAAACACATTTCACATTTTCCAAGTTAAGTTATATTCAAATTTCAACTTTAAACATTTATTAATTTAACTATTTTTAATTTATAGAAAAAATCAATAACACTTTATAAAATCATTTGAATTTCAAATTAAAATCAAATTATCATATTTTCTTACTTAATTCAAACTACACTTATAAACAAAATCATAAATTCCAAAATTTACTTATATTTCAAATTCTACTCTACCATTTATTTATTTCACTTATCTAACTTGTAGAAAATCACTAATATTTTATAAAAATAATTTTTAAATTAAATTTAAATCAAAATATCATAATGTTTCTATTTTTATAGTATTCCAAAAAATTTAGAAAAATATATATTAATCACGGGTCTGTATATAATTTCTAACCTAGGTCAAATGATACGGATAATATATCATTTCAATCCGTAATTCACAAAGTAAAAAATTTGGGTTCTATCATTCAAACTCTAAATCCCAAGTAAAATAAAATAAATAAAAATTGTTCAGGCCTATCATTTCAGCCCATAACGATTTTTCCCTATTCTAAAGTCCGTTCGGGTATGTATCATTTCAACCTATAGTGATTCTAATCTACAGGGAACTTGTAGTGTGATAAACTAATATAAATGAATAGAATAGCATTAAATAACAGTAACAGATGATATGACAGGTGTATAAATATGGTGAACATCATACGAATCATAGCATAGGCAGGCATAACATGATGATATAATTTATAGATTCAAATACTATCAGCTTACTAATTAAATAAGTATAAAATGTCTGGTGAGAAATACTCATCTCTACAAGCTGGAGATAACAGATTCAGGCACACAACAAAGACCTAGAAAGCACTAAGGCACGACTACGGATTCAAGTGAGGGAAGAGCCAAAGTAGTTGTCTTGTTACATATCAAACAAAAACAAGATATATGACATGAATATACAACCCAAAATTTAAAATTAACAAGCTAGAAATTAAAGAACAACAAATAATCAAACACTTGCACTTGCTTTCACGAACCCCATGCTCGGCCTATATGGTCAAAATACATGGCCATGGTTGTGTAAATGAGTCAAGCATAGGTTCACATAGGGTCGACCTAGAAAGGAATGAAGGCATGGAAGTTGCTTATGTGATTTATGGCATGAACAAACACAAAGTTAAGGCAAAGGTGAACTTTTATGCAACCATATGGTTCGGCCATGGCCATGGATGGCTTGGCCAGGCCTGGTGGATGCTAGGGGTCGGTGTGGCAGTGAATTTAGTCAGGTATAGGCTAGTGGAAGATGGTGCAAAGGTGGCCGAGAGGGTGTATGAGGTGATGATGGCATGTGGAGGTCGGCAATGCATGATTCAAGTGGTGTTTGCATTTTTACGTGGATCTTGCAACCAAGGGTGGCCACGGCCATGACAGGATATAGGAGCTGGAGGAGATGACAGCCGAGTATGATGGTGATGGAGGTGGTGGTGATGGAGGAGGCTATAGGTCGAACACTCAAAGTGAAAGCAAGGCAAGATAAATACATAAACAAGAAGAAAAGAGTAAAAAAAAAGTAAAAATCATTACCAAAATTTCTTCAAAAATGTAGCCGAGGGTTTTGGAGATGAGAAACTATTTTTTTGTGTGAGAAAAAGAAAATATGCGGCTGGAGAAATGAGATATGGTCGGACAAAATTAACGTTGATGTTGATTGAATTGAAAAGGCAAAAGGAGGTGAAAAGTCTAAGGTAAATGAAAGGTTTAAAACACTTCAAATTTCTTATTTCTTTTTACATTATTAAACATATGAAAAGTGAATATAAAAAACAAAAAAAACAAAAAAATAACATATGAACATAAATAAATAAATAAATTTAAGATAAATATCAATAAATTAAGAAAAATAGCTAAATAATTGAAACCAGGGTCTAAAAATTGAAAATAAAATACAATAAGCTTTGAAAAATTATAACATCACTTTAAAAATGTTTTAAAATAAAAATATATACCTAACATGTCATATTAAACATATTAGAACATGATATGACAAATAAAATATTATTTATATAAATTAAAATAGATAATTTTGTTAAATAAAACAATTTACATACAATATTGTAAAAAGCATAACTTTCACAATATAAATCGGATTTCAACGAAACGAAAAGCAGCATTCTTGACATTTTATTTATTTTCATAATAAAATATAAAATTCAAGAATTCAAATATTTCAATTTAAAATTTAAAAGTCAAAGTTTGACCAGATTGACCAAAAATCCACTTTTTGGAAAATATTCTATTTGTTCGGGTTTGGAATTATAATTCACACAAAATCAAAATTTATATTTAAAATAACAAAATTTATCCAGTTTAAGAAATATAATAAAGCTTTTAAATTAGCAATTTAATTTAAAAATAATTCAAATATACAATTAAAATAAATCACAAAATTTAGGGTTGTTGCACTCTCCCCCACTCAAATCTTTTCGTCCTCGAAAAGAGCGAACAAGAAAAATAAGGACAAGCAAGATAGACAAAACAAATAGTACCTAGAAAAACAAATTCCGGATTCGAAGCGCAAATGCTCTCCTCCGTCTCCCAGGTACAATCCTAATCATCAGTACTTCATAGTACTTTAATCAGACTAACAAATTTCCTTCTTAGCTGCTTCGTACCTCTACTGACAATACGAAGTGGCTTACTCTCGACAGTCAGATTAAGCTCAATATCCAACTATCAAGAGCAGAAGGAAAAACAAGGTGGTTCATGAGGATACCAAAGAAGATGTGAGACATGGGATACATCATGCACTCAAGAAGCTTCTCGGCAAATCCAAACGATAAGCCAAAGAACCAACTCTTTCCATAATACAGAAAAGACCCTCAAAGAAGAAGAAGATAGAAATAGCTAGAAGGGAAAGTGGGTTGAAAGACAAGGATGAACCATATTTTTTAAACAATACTAATTTCAATTTAAAATTTTATTTAACATTTAAAACATTTTATAATATGATGAATAGTCATTTGATTCAAATTTGTTTGTTCGAAATAAACCATGTTTAAAACATTTTTAAATTATTTAGAAAAGTAAAATAAATGATCAAAATATCCTTTATATAATACTTTATCAAAATACTTTTATAAATCGATGTCTTAACAAGTTTACTTTCGTTCCTGCAGACTCTGGCCATGCGTTGATCAAGCGCAAAGCTAGAATTCTCCAGGTACTTAGTAAACTTATTTTAACACCCAGTGAAAATACTGGAAAACCTTTTAAAAAAAGATATGGAAAGTACAATCCAAACAAAACAACCAAACCAAAACATTTGTCCAACCATGGACCGCAGATACACAATGGTTACGCCTGGATCCCCCAAGAAACATCCGTACCTGTAAGCTATCTTCGCCTGCGAATTATGCCACGATGACTAGTAGACTGCAGATACACAATGGTTGTGTCTGGATCCCCCAGGAAACATCCTTACCCCTAGGCCATCTCAGCCAGGCGAATTACGCTATGCAATCGCGCTCATAAGACCATGGAGATCGCTACGGAATTCGATGGACACTCGAGTATCATATCCGAAAAACCCAAATCCGAGAGAATAATATCGATAGAATGAATCCACAGTGTGGCCACAAAGCGGATATCAAGCAGAAGGCGCTTTTCACTTCTTTACTTCGAAAGTATGTATCATATAGTACCTTTTCAAATCACTTTCAAATATCATACTTATCTAAAGTCCATTACATATAAGATTCCATTTTCAATTCAAATACTTTCCAAATCAATAATATATCAAATCATGCTTACATAGACTTTGTATATAAAATTTCACTTTACGAATTGAGTACCTTTTTCAAATCAATTTCATACTTATACAAATCCATTTTATATAAGTTTAATAACCCCCAAATCAAGTATTTAGTAAAACAAGGTTCTCAATTTCAATTCCTTTCAATAACGTTTTATTTTCAAAATCATATATGATTTTGCCAAATCATTTCTTCCAAATTACATATATTCAGTTTCAAAGTTTCTTAAAACAATAGATTTATAAAATAATCCAAATTTCCAAATATATAAAATTAAGGTCAAACAAATTCATTTCAAAACCATCATATAAATATTGGGTTTTACTATCCAATCTATTTCCAAAACCAAATATCTTTCTCAAAATCAATTATACCCAAAATGATTTCCAAGTTGTAATTATCCCTCTAACACCTTTAAACTATTTATTTCTATTCAAAAGATCAATTTACCTTTTTCAAACTATTTAAAACTAAATTTTATTCAAAATATTCCAAAACTAAATTCCATATCAGTATAATTCAAAATAGTCTTATTCATTTACTTAACAAAATGCTTTCAACTCATTTACCTAATCGAATGATTTATATTTTTTTTCAGGATTTAGCTTTGAAAAAATTAAACCTTGATTTGGAAGTGCTCGAACTTTTAAAAATAGTCGAAGAAACCAAATTTTCCAAATCCAAGAGTTGGAAATCAGCAACAAATCAGTAAATCGATTCCAATAGACAAGGTTATACCAAAACAATCTGAAGCTCGAAGACTGAACACCGGCTTACTTTAAATCATTTCAAATATACATACATATAACTTTTGAAAATCAAATCATTCTTCAAAATCTGAAATCAAAATCGGTTTCACAAAATCACTCGCATAGCAAAGCTACTAGAGTGGCCTCTCCCCTACTCAGAAACTCGAAAATCAATGCCGATGATGCATGCATTCATCACCGAAATTATTTTCCTGCGACATAAGTGTAACGACTCAGTATTTTCAACCATTCGCATCCATTATAAGTGCATAGGCAGACACTCATGCCGGAATTTAATTGCTCAAAATATCGTGTTGTAAATAAAATTTTGGCAAACCTCAGAATATACAGTAAATAAAAATCACAGATCACAGACACAGAGTATATAAAAATGCAGCGGAAGAAAAGGAGATAGTAGTTCATGAAGCTACTATATAAATATGAGATACATCAGAGTTAAATAAGATACAACAGAAGAGTAACAGGATACATCAGGTACAAATCAGATACATCACTGAACCACTGGATACTGAAACAAAATAGATGGCTGGATCTTCAAGGAAAGCTCCAACGCCGAAGGTGAACCTTGAATGCTAACTCAATCAATCTGACCCGAGCGTAAAGCAAAACACAAAACCCTCGAGTCAGGACATAAATACTTATAAACTGTAAATCAACTCAAGTGAACAGTAACAAAATGCATCAGTAACTTAAAGTATGCTTGGGACCGCCCATCCTCTAAGGATCCGTTAAACTATTTACTATGTAGTAATATACGCTATATACGGTAGTGTCTAATCAGTAAAGTATAATCATATAGATAATAGCGTTAAAGGGATGGTGAACCTTAACGCGGTCGGATCTTTAAAACCAAAATCGTAGTGGGCTCGATATAAGGATATGACACGGCACGCGAGGCAATGCCAGGGTGGATACACCGTTTGCACTCCCGGATCGGTGGTGACGGCAAGCCAGCAGCTTCCGCCCACTTCGAACAATACCCCCGAATCAAAGTGGCACCACCGAATCGAATCACAACAGTAATAGAATGGTTTCCGATGGAGCATGCTCGATGAAAGGGTGCGACCCTTTGTGTAGCCCGGTATAGCTCCTGTTTTAGTCATATATGCCAACTCACGGGAGTTGGGTCCACGTAATATACCTCGAGAACGTCGCCACCATCCTACTTCATTCTGGAATCTCCACCACGTACACAGTTGTTAAAGTGGTTTTCGGTATTAGCCGGCTATAAGACAATATCTGATCCCGGTCTCTTTAACAACCAATCGTTATTATAACCCGTAGTTATGACTTTTTAAAACAATATTTATACTTCAAAATAAAATATTATTTCAACCCAAATCTTTATCAAAATAAAGATTAAATAATTTTAAAATATCATATCTTTCGATCTTCTTTTCAAATCATTTTAATATCAAAATATCATATCTTTCAAAACTCCATTTTCAAACCATCTTAATATATCAAAATATCATATGCTTTCAAAACCACATTTCAATCATTTAATATATCAAAATATCATATCTCTTTGAAACCACATTCATTTCAAATCATTATTCATTTTATTCAATTTAAAATATCATTTCAATCCATATTTCAAAACAGTATATATTCCAAAAATCATTTTTAATCATTAAAATGAAGTTATTATGTTTAATAATTAAATTATTAAATTTCCAAAATTTTCGACTTCCAAAGTTCTTTTATTCACTTAAGTTTATCAAAGCAGTGAAAATTCACTTTTCGTGGCATTTAGAAAACGCTACGGAAAAATACATTCAAAACAGTTCAATTTAACAAAAGACAACATTTTAAAATGTTGTAATAGGGTTTACTTAAATTTCGAATAAACTTAGTTAAATTCAACAATTTATAGCACTTACAAAAATTGCTATAATAGCTTTTAATTCAATTTAGCTTTTTAGTTCATTATCATCAACTACAGCATTTTCAAATGCTGTAATATCATTTACATTGTAATTAATAGCATTTCAAAAATACAGTCAATTAACTTCAAATATTCAATATAATTTCTCAACCAATTATATTTTTATTTAAAACATTTTTAACTTATAAAATCATACATTTTCACATTTGTAACATCATTTAATTTTTCCTCAAGTTCATGATTTTATAAAGTTAAATTTCCATTCAAAAATCAAGATTTAATAATAATTCACTTATTAAAATGCAATGTTGAATTTTTAAAATCCATTACATTAAATTTCAACTTAACACTTAAGTTCAAATTCTCAAATATAACTTTGTTTTATTTTTATTTACTTAACTAAAAGTTCACTATTACGTCAATCTCATAAATTTCCAGTTTTAGTTATATTTCAAAATTTCAACTTACAATATTCATTCATTTCACATTTCAAATTTATTAAAATCATTAATATGATATAAAAATCACTTTAAATTTATTTAAATTCAAATTATCATAAATTTATCATAATTTCATATTCACTTAAATTTCCAATTATAATTAAATCAAAATTTCCAAAATAACTTACGTTCAAAATTTCTAACTTTTTCATTAATTCATTTCACTTACAATTATTCAGCAATCAATAATAATTTACAAAAATCTTTTTTTATTAAATCTCAAATCAAAATATTATATTAATTAAATTTATAAAATATTTTAAAAATTTTAGAAAAACATATTTTAACTACGGGCCTGTATAAAATTTTCTACGCTAGGTAAAGTGATACGGGTAATATATCATTTCAACCCGTAATTTACAAAGAAAAATCCGGGTTTTATCATTTCAAACCCGCAATCCCAAGTCAAAATGAAAAATTTAAACCATTCAGGCCTATCATTTCAGCCCATAACATTTTTTCTAACAGGGAACTTGTAGTGTGATCATGTACAGAAATAATATAAACAAGGTCAATATCACAATATACAGTCATATATCAGATGTCAGGTGAAAATTAACAGTTTTAACATGGTAATAATATGGCAATAACATGGCATAGCATATCATATGATCATCATTAACTTGCATAAACATTTTTTTATTACTAAACACTTGTCATCAATTCACTTTTCATAAGTATAAATGTCAGAGTGAGAAAGACTCACTTTTCAAGCTGAAGACCAAAACAACAAACACAAGAGCGGTTTCAAAAGTATGACAAGCACGATACAGCACGACTTTTGATTTGAATGAACGGAGAGCCTTGATATTTGTCTGGTAAACAATAACCAAAACAAGACAATACACACATAAATATTCAACACAAAACAATGTTGAAACAATGAAAATACGAAGCAACAAAGGAATAGATTACTTGACCTTGCTTTACCATTCAAATGCTCGGCCTAGGAGGTTCTTGGGTTTAGCCATGATGATGATATAGCTCAGGTTTGGCACCATAACTCACGGCTAGAAGGAGTATGGAGTGGTAGGGTTATAACATGAAGCATACAATTGATCAAGGCAACATATATGAAGTTTTTGAGCACAACAAGGCTCGGCCTTGGGTCAAGTGGGGCTTGGCCATACTTGTACAGGTTTGGACAGTAGATGGAGGGGTGTGGGGAGGTCTGGAAAAGGTGGTGGTGGAGGCCTATGGTGGTGGCCAAGGTGGTGGATGAAGATATGAAGTGATAGGGTGGCTATCGTGAATGTTTCAAGGCTTTATGCAGTGTTTTTTGTGGAGTTTTGGTTCATGGAGTCTTGGCCATGTCAATTTAAGATCTGGACAGATGCTAAAATGAAGTGTAGTGGTGGTAGCAAGGTGGTGATCATGGCTAGAGGTGGTGGCCATGGTGAAGTATGAAGGTGGTGAAGTAATAGTGGTGGCTAGTGCATTGTTTTGGACATTATTTGCAATTTTGTGGAGTTTTGTCACCAAAGAAGATGTGGCCATGGATGGATCTGAAATGATGGCTGGAGATGATGCCAAGGAAGAGTGGTAGGGGATGGTGGAGAGTATGGTGGTGATGGTGGATGGTAGAGGCTAATCCAGAAAGCATAGAAAACTAGGCAAAATACATAGAAAATGAGAAGAAAAATGTAGAAAAAGATGTAGCCATTACCAGATTTTTTTCTCAAGATGGAGGCCATGATTTTTAGGGTTTTGGAGCTTGAAAATTCATGAATAATATGAGGGAGTCGGCTGCATAGGATGAGGAAAGTAATGGCTAAGATAAATTGATGTATTAATTGCAAAAAGAAACGGATAAAACGCCTTTACGTTTCAGGCTTTTAAGATCTCTTAACTTTCTAAACCTTTTGCATTTCCTTTTTCTTTTTAATTTTATAAAAACAAAATAAACTCTTAAATGTTATTTAAAACCTAAACTAAGTAAGAATAAAATAAAATAAATAATTTATTTTTAGAAAAATAGAAAAAGGAAATAAGAAATTGCTTAGAAATAGCAACCCGGACATAAAAATTACAAGACGATCTCCAATGACTTTGGAAAATTTATTACTTCATAAAAAAAATATTAAAACACAAAATTTGAATTAAAAATGGTTTTAAAACATTTTCAATGTAAAATAATAATTTAATTTTTATTAAATAAAATTTTAAATAAAGAAAAATGCAGTAAATACCAAACTAGGCTTTATAAATTGAAATAAATTCAAATAAACTTTAGAAAAATTATATTATCATTTTAAAAATACTTAAAAGTCAAAATATACATAATATAACATAATATCACATATTAAAATAAAATATAACAAAGAAGAAGTAATTTATACAATTTAAAATAGTCATTGTTAAATAACCCTGTATACGCACAATATTGTAAAGGGTATAACTTTCACAATTTACATCCAAATTCAAAGAAACGAAAAGTGGTGTTCTTAGAATTTTATGTACTTTCATAATAAAAGAAAAAAAATTAAAATTTTAAACTTTTAAAATTTTAAGTTGAAAGTCACAGTTTGACTATTTTGACCAAAATCAGCATTTTAGGCAAATATTCAACTTACACAAGTTTGGAATTATAACTCATATAAAAAATCAAGATTATATTAAATAATAAATTTAATCATTTCAAATAAGTAAAATAAGTTTTTAAATCAAAATCTTACATTAAAATAATTAAAATATACAATAAAATAATTACAAAATACAGGGTTATTACACTCTCCCCCACTCAAAACTTTTCGTCCCCGAAAAGGAATGAGGTATGGAAGGGCACAGAAAAGATAGAGTGAAATAGGATTAAGATAAGATGATAAGAAGATTGAAGTTATACCTGATAACTATTGTTATAGGTAAGTTTTACAAGGTGGAGGTGATCTTTCCATGATCCTCCAGAATCAAGAACACAAACACGAAAAAGGTGGATTCAAAATGATTACCAAATGTCTATCAAAGATTATAGAAAGATTTCTAAACAGAAAGATTATAGAAAGATGCCTATACCGGTCTATAGCAAGATAAGGATAATAAGGACAACCAAAAGATAGTTTGAAAACAAAATAAGGAAATGAATTTGAAAGCATGGAAATTTCAACTTAAACAGAGAATAAATCTTTACACAAGTTAAATAAATCTTAACTATCTCAAATTTCATTATCTTATTATCCAATCATCTAAAATTGACCATTTTTAAAACCATGGGTTTGAAAAATAATCATTTATTACACTCACAGTATACTTAATAAATTTTATTCTTCTTTATTCCTAATCAAAATTAAATTTATTCCTCTCAATATATTTATCACTCATGTTAAATATATTTACACTTTTTTTTATAACTACCCTTTATTATATTTACCTCTGTTAATCATTTTATAATTAAAATTTAAGTGTATAACATTTATTATAACTACTCAAATTTTATTTATTAAATCTTTTTATATCGTATATTATCCAATTACATTTTTAACTTCTGAAATTTTGGTAAGTTATATTTGAATGCAATTGTATTATACAAATAAAATTTCCAATTCAATCATTTCAAGCTTAAATCATTTATTCAAATTTTTTTTCTTTTTATAATTGAAATTATTCTTTAAAAATAGAATTTAAGAATTAAATTTCCGATTTCTTCAGACCATTTAGAGATAAGAAATAATATATATACATATATAATATGTCAAATCAAATTTCAATCATATATATATATATATATATATTATAAATCAAGTCATATTTTAGAAATTCAAATCAATTTAATTTCCCAAAACAAAGCTGTAGCAAGACTACAGAACAGTCTCTTAACTTCCAAACTCGAAAATGAACGTCGATGATGTCGCGATCATCACCGAAGTTATTTTCCAGCGACAAAGAGAAGAGCACAAATTTTAAACCTTTAAAATTCTTTGAAAACAAATTCTATTCAAAATACTTTAAATAATATAACCCTTTAAAACTTTAAACCAAAGTTCGAAATAATCGGAATTTAAATCCTCAAATTCTTGTTTTAAATTCATTTCAGTTCCCAAATAAATTTATAAACGAATATTTATAGATCTATTTGTAGAACAATAAATGATAAATCAAGTATTATCATTTCAAATTATCAATTTAAATCATTTCATTAAGTTCCATAAATTTACTTATATATCAAAATTCATTTCATTAACCAATTTTTTTTTTAAATATATTGTGTCCGTTTGTTCTGTCAAAGTGTTTTGGAAATCTTATCGATAGCGCTGATCAGTCGTATCGATCAGAAACCCAACTCAACATCAACAACTCAAACAACACAATATATAAAACATTTTAATTTTAAATACTAGTTTACAAATACACTATACATGAATAGATTTTCAAAGAAGGATAGAGATTCAAATTTTTTTGATTAACACAAATCAAAGGAGATTATGATTTAAAAATAAGTTGGAAACAAGGATAACATGATTAAATAACAGAATAGGAAGATGGATAAGCTTATATAAATCACGGGCAACCTTAACCGGGTCAACCGTGACTTAAAGAATAAGATCAATGTTGGTTTTTCTAAGGTAAATCTACATTCGAAGAGTTAGAGTTTGAAATAACAAAAGATATTAGCATCTAAACCAAGGATAGATAAGAATCTCTGGTGAATCGATGCTAACTGCAAAGGAGTTTTACCCCTTTTTCAATTAAATTTGAAATTGGCGTGACCGCCAACTCACTAAAAAGATCATTCGAAGCGTAGTTATGGAATGCTCCAGAGTCAAAAGAAGATAAATAGTGAGGGACATGAATGGATTTTGGAACCGTAGGGAATGTTCCAAAATTCAAAGGAATCGAGTCAAAAGGGAGAGATTCAAACTCGAATGAAAGTGATTTTGTAAATACATTCACTCCATATGCTGAGTTTTGCCTAGAGCAACCTGGCTCTGATACCAACTGTAACGACTCGGTATTTTCAACCATTCGCATCCACTATAAGTGCATAGGCAGACACTCATGCCGGAATTTAATTGCTCAAAATACCGTGCTGTAAATAAAATTTTGGCAAACCTCAGAATATACAATAAATAAAAATGCAGCGGAAGGAAAAGAGATAGTAGTTCATGAAGCTACTATATAAATATGAGATACATCAGAGTTAAATAAGATACAACAGAAGAGTAACAGGATACATCAGGTACAAATCAGATACATCACTGAACCACTAGATACTGAAACAAAATAGATGGTTGGATCTTCAAGGAAAGCTCCAACGCCGAAGGTGAACCTTGAATGCTAACTCAATCAATCTGACCCGAGCGTAAAGCAAAACACAAAACCCTCGAGTCAGGACATAAACACTTATAAACTGTAAATCAACTCAAGTGAACAGTAACAAAATGCATCAGTAACTTAAAGGATGCTTGGGACCGCCCATCCTCTAAGGATCCGTTAAACTATTTACTATGCAGGAATATACGCTATATACGGTAGTGTCTAATCAGTAAAGTATAATCATATAGAAAATAGCGTTAAAGGGATGGTGAACCTTAACGCGGTCGGATCTTTAAAACCAAAATCGTAGTGGGATCGATATAAGGATATGACACGGCACGCGAGGCAATGCCAGGGTGGATACACCATTTGCACTCCCGGACCGGTGGTGACGGCAAGCCAGCAGCTTCCGCCCACCTCGAACAATACCCCCGAATCAAAGTGGCGCTATCGAATCGAATCACAACAGTAATAGAATGGTTTCCGATGGAGCATGCTTAATGAAAGGGTGCGACCCTTTGTGTAGCCCGGTATAGCTCCTGTTTTAGTCATATATGCCAACTCACGGGAGTTGGGTCCACGTAATATACCTCGAGAACGTCGCCACCATCCTACTTCGTTCTGGAATCTCCACCGCGTACACAGTTGTTAAAGTGGTTTTTGGTATTGGCCGGCTATAAGACAATATCCGATCCCGGTCTCTTTAACAACCAATCGTTATTATAACCCGTAGTTATGACTTTTTAAAACAATATTTATACTTCAAAATAAAATATTATTTCAACCCAAATCTTTATCAAAATAAAGATTAAATCATTCCAAAATATCATATCTTTCGGATCTTCTTTTCAAATCATTTTAATATCAAAATATCATATCTTTCAAAACTCCATTTTCAAACCATCTTAATATATCAAAATATCATATGCTTTCAAAACCACATTTCAATCATTTAATATATCAAAATATCATACCTCTTTGAAACCACATTCATTTCAAATCATTATTCATTTTATTCAATTTAAAATATCATTTCAATCCATATTTCAAAACAGTATATATTCCAAAAATCATTTTTAATCATTAAAATGAAGTTATTATGTTTAATAATTAAATTATTAAATATCCAAATTTTCGACTTCCAAAGTTCATTTATTCACTTAAGTTTATCAAAGCAGCAAAAATTCACTTTTCGTGGCATTTAGAAAACGCAACGGAAAAATACATTCAAAACAGTTCAATTTAACAAAAGACAACATTTTAAAATGTTGTAATAGGCTTTACTTAAATTTCGAATAAACTTAGTTAAATTCAACAATTTATAGCACTTACAAAAATTGTTATAACAGCTTTTAATTCAATTTAGCTTTTTAGTTCATTATCATCAACTACAGCATTTTCAAATGCTGTAATATCATTTACATTGTAATTAATAGCATTTCAAAAATACAGTCAATTAACTTCAAATATTCAATATAATTTATCAACCAATTATATTTTTATTTAAAACATTTTTAACTTATAAAATCATACATTTTCACATTTGTAACATCATTTAATTTTTCCTCAAGTTCATGATTTTATAAAGTTAAATTTCCATTCAAAAATCAAGATTTAATAATAATTCACTTATTAAAATGCAATGTTGAATTTTTAAAATCCATTACATTAAATTTCAACTTAACACTTAAGTTCAAATTCTCAAATATAACTTTGTTTTATTTTTGTTTACTTAACTAAAAGTTCACTATTACGTCAATTTCATAAATTTCCAGTTTTAGTTATATTTCAAAATTTCAACTTACAATATTCATTCATTTCACATTTCAAATTTATTAAAATCATTAATATGATATAAAAATCACTTTAAATTTATTTAAATTCAAATTATCATAAATTTATCATAACTTCATATTCACTTAAATTTCCAATTATAATTAAATCAAAATTTCCAAAATAACTTACGTTCCAAATTTCTAACTTTTTCATTAATTCATTTCATATTCAGCAATCAATAATAATTTACAAAAATCATTTTTTATTAAATATCAAATCAAAATATTATATTAATTAAATTTCTAAAATATTTTAAAAATTTTAGAAAAACATATTTTAACTACGGGCCTGTATAAAATTTTCTACGCTAGGTAAGGTGATACGGGTAATATATCATTTCAACCCGTAATTTACAAAGAAAAATCCGGGTTTTATCATTTCAAACCCGCAATCCCAAGTCAAAATGAAAAATTTAAACCATTCAGGCCTATCATTTCAGCCCATAACATTTTTTCTAACAGGGAACTTGCAGTGTGATCATATACAGAAATAATATAAACAAGGTCAATATCACAATATACAGTCATATATCAGATGTCAGGTGAAAATTAACAGTTTTAACATGGTAATAATATGGCAATAACATGGCATATCATATCATATGATCATCATTAACTTGCATAAACATTTTTTATTACTAAACACTTGTCATCAATTCACTTTTCATAAGTATAAATGTCAGAGTGAGAAAGACTCACTTTTCAAGCTGAAGACCAAAATAACAAACACAAGAGCGGTTCCAAAAGTATGACAAGCACGATACAACACGACTTTTGATTTGAATGAATGGAGAGCCTTGATATTTGTCTTGTAAACAATAACCAAAACAAGACAATACACACATAAATATTCAACGCAAAACAATGTTGAAACAATGAAAATACGAAGCAACAAAGGAATAGATTACTTGACCTTGCTTTACCATTCAAATGCTTGGCCTAGGAGGTTCTTGGGTTTAGCCATGATGATGATATAGCTCAGGTTTGGCACCATAACTCACGGCTAGAAGGAGTATGGAGTGGTAGGGTTATAACATGAAGCATACAATTGATCAAGGCAACATATATGAAGTTTTTGAGCACAACAAGGCTCGGCCTTGGGTCAAGTGGGGCTTGGCCATACTTGTACAGGTTTGGACAGTAGATGGAGGGGTGTGGGGAGGTCTGGAAAAGGTGGTGGTGGCGGCTTATGGTGGTGGCCAAGGTGGTGGATGAAGATATGAAGTGATAGGGTGGCTATCATGAATGTTTCAAGGCTTTATGCAGTATTTTTTGTGGAGTTTTGATTCATGGAGTCTTGGCCATGTCAATTTCAGATCTGGACAGAGGCTAAAATGAAGTGTAGTGGTGGTATCAAGGTGGTGGTCATGGCTAGAGGTGGTGGCCATGGTGAAGTATGAAGGTGGTGAAGTAATAGTGGTGGCTAGTGCATTGTTTTGGACATTATTTGCAATTTTGTGGAGTTTTGTCACCAAGGAAGGTGTGTCCATGGATGGATCTGAAATGATGGCTGGAGATGATGCCAAGGAAGAGTGGTAGGGGATGGTGGAGAGTATGGTGGTGATGGTGGATGGTAGAGGCCAATCCAGAAAGCATAGAAAACTAGGCAAAATACATAGAAAATGAGAAGAAAAAGGTAGAAAAAGATGTAGCCATTACCAGATTTTTTCTCAAGATGGAGGCCATGATTTTTAGGGTTTTGGAGCTTGAAAATTCGTGAATAGTATGAGGGAGTCGGCTGCAAAGGATAAGGAAAGGAATGGCTAAGATAAATTGATGTATTAATTGCAAAAAGAAACGGATAAAACGCCTTTACGTTTCAGGCTTTTAAGATCTCTTAACTTTCTAAACCTTTTGCATTTCCTTTTTCTTTTTAATTTTATAAAAACAAAATAAACTCAAAAATGTTATTTAAAACTGAAACTAAGTAATAATAAAATAAAATAAATAATTTATTTTAAGAAAAATAGAAAAAGGAAATAAGAAATTGCTTAAAAATAGCAACCCGGACATAAAAATTACAAGACGATCTCCAATGACTTTGAAAAATTTATTAATTCATAAAAAAAATATTAAAACACAAAATTTGAATTAAAAATGGTTTTAAAACATTTTCAAGGTAAAATAATAATTTAATTTTTATTAAATAGAATTTTAAATAAAGAAAAATGCAGTAAATATCAAACTAGGCTTTATAAATTGAAATAAATTCAAATAAACTTTAGAAAAATTATATTATCATTTTAAAAATACTTAAAAGTCAAAATATACATAATATAACATATTATCACATATTAAAATAAAATATAACAAAGAAGAAGTAATTTATACAATTTAAAATAGTCATTGTTAAATAACCCTATATACGCACAATATTGTGAAGGGTATAACTTTCACAATTTACATCCAAATTCAACGAAACGAAAAGTGGTGTTCTTAGAATTTTATGTACTTTCATAATAAAAGAAAAAAATTAAATTTTTAAACTTTTAAAATTTTAAGTTGAAAGTCACAGTTTGACTATTTTGACCAAAATCAGCATTCAGGCAAATATTCAACTTACACAAGTTTGGAATTATAACTCATATAAAAAATCAAGATTATATTTAAATAATAAATTTAATCATTTCAAATAAGTAAAATAAGTTTTTAAATCAAAATCTTACATTAAAATAATTAAAATATACAATAAAATAATTACAAAATACAGGGTTGTTACAATAAGTGGGTTCTGGACTTTTATTTTCTTAAAAGTTCTTTGAAATCTCTTTGAAATCATTGAAGTTCATTCGAATACATTTGAAACATTTCTTATTCAGAAAATATATTTAAATCATATTATTATTATCATCATATATTCTCTAAAATCTTAAAACCAATTTCAAAAACACCGGAGTTTAAATTCAAAACCCTTCAGTTATAAATCATTTTTATTTAAATGAAATTTCTTATAAATTTCAAATCCTTTCAAAGCTTCAAATTTTCATTTTATTTAAAAGGTATATAATCCTTATCGAAAATATTTCACTTTTATATAAAAAGTGGTCATCCTTATCAAAATAATAATTTCAATGTATGCACACTTTCAAAATACAACCAAACACAAACTTCCAAAGAATGATTCAAGATTAGATTTCAAACAAACAGAGATTCGAATTTAGAGGAACTCTAATCAAATAGAATTCTGGTTCAAAGATAAGCTCGAAGGAAGATGAGATACTTTAATTACCAAATAAAAGATGGATAAGCCTATATAAATCGCTGGTGACCTTAACCGGTCAACCGTGACTTCAGGAATATAATCAATGCAGAAATATAAGGTAAATCGATATTCGATTGCCAAAGATAGAATCCAGATAGAGCAGGAGATAGATAGCATTGTAAACCGAGGATACAGAAATCTCCGGTTAATCAATGCCAATTGTAAAGGAGTTTCACCCCTTTACAAATCGTTCAAAGATTTGTGGAATCACCAATCTTTATAGAGGTCATTGGAGTTATGAATGTCCCAAAATCAAAAGGATAAAAATAGGATAGACAAAACTGGATTTCAGAACAAGTGGGAGCGTTCCAAAGTTCTAGGAATCTTAATCGATAAGAATCCTAACCAAGAGATTACTAACAAGGTGGATACTGAAGGAATGAAGTTTAGAAGATCTTGATTTCAAAATAAGAAGATTTTTATACCAATATAATCTTTGAAAATCCTTTAAAAATTATTTGGAAACCATTTTATACTTCGAAAATACGTTCTCTCACAAGGAAATGATTCTGAAATTAATTTCACTCATTCTAGGGTATTTCTACCCTATCTCTAATGATTTTTTGCTCCGCAGGCTAAGGTTTGCCTAAAACCAAAGCTCTGATACCAAATGTAACAACCCGATATTTTCAGCCATTCGCATCTGCACATGTCGGATTTGAATTGCTCAAAATACCGCATTGTAAAAAAAATTTGGTGCAATCACAGAATCACAGACACAAATATATCAACTCGTAGCGGAAATTAAAATACCATAGTAGTTCATGAAGCTACTATAACAAAATCTCAAAACAAATACATAATATCAGTTTGGAAAACATGTACAATAGAAATCTCAAATACATAGAAGTTTATAAATACCAGAACTGAAATAGAACAACTGAAACTGAAAGGGAATAGATAACTAGACAAGCAGAATCTCCAGCGATTCCTAGCTCTAGAAAAAGAAATCCAAAGCTAAGCTGTAAATACTCAGGCTGACCTGAGCGTAAAGTAATACACAAAACACTCGAGTCGGGACATACATACTTATATAAGGTAAACCAACTCAAGTGAACTGTAGTATTAATGCACAATAACTTAAAGGATGCCTGGGATCGCCCATACTCTAAGGATCAGTTAAACCATAAATTAAATACATCCTACGGTTAAAATTCCAAAATAGTATTTTATACTTCGAAATCAAATATCATTCCAAAATTCAATATCATTTCAAAATATCATATCCTTCCAAAACCTCATTCATTTTATTTAATTTAAATACTATTCCAAACAACATTTAAAAATGATTTATATTTCAAATCAAATATTCCATTTAAATCGCTTAAAAATGAAGTTATTATACTTAAAAAATCAAATATTCCAAATTCCAAAATTTAGTCTTTTCAAAATTCATTTATTCACTTAAATTTATTAAACGGTGAAATCTCAGTTTTCGTAGCATTTTAGAAAATGCTACGGAAAATTTCATTTGAAACAATTTAATTTAACAAAGACGGCATTTTCCGAAAAGCTGTAATACTTCAGGTTTCAAATAAATGCTTCAGTTCAATTCTACAACTACAGCACTTACAAAGTGCTGTAATATCCCTTAGTTCATTTTTGCCTTTTAGTTCATTTGTATCAATTACAGCACTTAGAGTTGTTGTAATCCTTTACTTCAAAATGATAGCATTTCCGAAATGTTGTTAAATCAAATTTCAAATTTTCAATACAATTTCATAAACTATTAAACTTTAATTTAAAACATTTTTAACTTACAAAATCATATTTTTCTCACTTTAAAAACAATCATTTAAATACCCTTTAATTTATAATTTTATAAAGTGAAATTTCGTAAATAGTTATCAAATCTTTTGTTATAATTCACTTATAAAAATAAATGTACAATTTTATAACATTTCATTTACTTTAAATTTAAATTTAATTTACCATTTCATAAATTAAATTTAAATTCCATTTTATTTTTCTTAACTTAACCTTTATTTTTAAAACACATTTCACATTTTCCAAGTTAAGTTATATTCAAATTTCAACTTTAACAAATTATTTATTTAACTATTTTTAATTTATAGAAAAAATCAATAACACTTTATAAAATCATTTTAAATTCAAATTAAAATCAAATTATCATATTTTGTTACTTAATTCAAACTACATTTATAAACAAAATCATAAATTCCAAAATTTACTTATATTTCAAATTCTACACTACCATTTATTTATTTCATTTATTTAACTTGTAGAAAATCACTAATATTTATAAAAATCATTTTTAAATTAAATTTAAATCAAAATATCATAATGTTTTATAATATTTTAAAAAATTTAGAAAAATATATATTAACCACGGGTCTGTACACAATTTCTAACCTAGGTCAAATGATACGGATAATATATCATTTCAATCCGTAATTCACAAAGTAAAAATCCGAGTTCTATCATTCAAACCTGAAATCCCAAGTAAAATAAAATAAATAAAAATCGTTCGAGCCTATCATTTCAGCCTGTAATGATTTTTTCCTATTCTAAAGTCCGTTCGGTTATGTATCATTTCAACCCATAGTGATTCTAATCTACAAGGAACTTGTAGTGTGGTAAACATATATAAATAAACAAAATAGCATTATATAACAGAAACAGATGATATGACAGGTGTATAAATAGGACGAACATCATATGAATCATAGCATAGGCAGGTATAACATGATGATATAATTTACAGATTCAAATGCTATCAGTTTACTAATTATATAAGTATAAAATGTCTGGTGAGAAATACTCATCTCTACAAGCTGGAGACAACAAATTCAGGCACACAACAAACACACGAAAAGCACGAAGGCATAACTATGGATTCAAGTGAGGGAAGAGCCAAAGTAATTGTCTTGTTACATATCAAACAAAAACAAAATATATGACATGCATATACAACCCAATATTTAACATTAACAAACTAGAAATTAAAGAACAACAAATAATCAAACACTGGCACTTGCTTTCACAAACCTCATGCTTGGTCTATATGGTCAAAATACACGGCCATGGTTGTGTAAATGAGTCAAGCATAGGTTCACATAGGGTCGGCCTAGCAAGGAATGAAGGCATGGAAGTTGCTTATGTGATTTATGGCATGAACAAACACAAAGTCAAGGCAAAGGGGAACTTTTATGCAACCATATGGTTCGGCCATGGCCATGGATGGCTCGGCCAGGCCTGGTGGATGCTAGGGGTCGGTGTGGCAGTGACTTTAGGTCAGGTATAGGCTGGTGAAAGGTGGTGCAAAGGTGGCCGAGAGGGTGTATGAGGTGATGATGGCATGTGGAGGTCGGCAATGCATGATTCAAGTGGTGTTTGCATTTTTACGTGGATCTTGCAACCAAGGGTGGCCACGGCCATAACAGGATAGAGGTGCTGGATGAGATGACAGCCGAGTATGATGGTGATGGAGGAGGCTATAGGCCGAACACTTAAAGTGAAAGCAAGGCAAGATAAATACATAAACAAGAAGAAAAGAGTAAAAAAAAAAGTAAAAATCATTACCAAAATTTTCTTCAGAAATGTAGCCAAGAGTTTTGGAGATGAGAAAATATTTTTTTTGTGCATGAGAAAAAGAAAATATATGGCTGGATAAATGAGATATGGTCGGCCAAAATTAATGCAAATGTTGATTGAATTGAAAAGGCATAAGGAGGTGAAAAGTCTAAGGTAAATGAAATGTTTAAAACTCTTCCAATTTCTTATTTCTTTTTACATGATTGAACATATGAAAAATGAATATAAAAAAATAAAAACACAACAAAATAATGTATGAATAAAAATAAATAAATAAATTTAGATAAATATAAATAAATTAAGAAAAATAGCTATATAATAGAAACCAGGGTTTAAAAATTGAAAATAAAATACAATAAGCTTTGGAAAATTATAACATCACTTTAAATATGTTTTAAAATAAAAATATATACATAACATGTCATACTACACATACTAGAACATGATATGACAAATAAAATATTATTTATATAAATTAAAATAGACAATTTTGTTAAATAAAACAATTTACATACAATATTGTAAAACGCATAACTTTCACAATATAAATCGGATTTCAACGAAACGAAAAGTAGTATTCTTGAAATTTTATTTATTTTCATAATGAAAGATAAAATTCAAGAATTAAGATATTTAAATTTAAAATTTAAAAGTCAAAGTTTGACCAGATTGACCAAAAATCCACTTTTTGGAAAATATTCTATTTGTTCAGTTTTGGAATTATAATTCACACAACATCAAAATTTATATTTAAAATAAAAAAATCTATCCATTTTAATAAATATAATAACGCTTTTAAATCAGCAATTCAATTTAAAAATAATTAAAATATACAATTAAAATAAATCACAAAATTCAAGGTTGTTGCATTTTTTTAAAGTAAATTATATATTTGTTAAATATATAATTGATTCCTAAATGATTTCTAATGAAGATTTAATTATGTGATTAAGTATTTAATTAAGGTAAAGAATCTATATTGAATTAAGGTTGTGATTGATTAATAATTAATTAGTAAAATAAATTTAAAATTAATCACTTATTATGATTAAGGATAATTACTTAATGAAGTAATTAGTGAATAGTTAATGAATGTAACTAAGAAAAGAATCAATGTCTAGTGATAATTAATTAATTATTGATAATTAGTTGGTTTAATTAATTAAAGATAGTTAAGTACTTGATTTAATAAAGGGTGAATTAATCTAAGTAATTAAAGGTAATTAATTTAAGAGTAATTGATTAATGAACGTAATTAAAGTATTAATTACTCAATGTAAAATATAAGTTAATTAACTAGTTTAAAATAATCACTTGATGATTTATTAAGTATAATTTCTTAATGTAATTAACAAGTGTAATTACTTAGTGTAAGTAATTAATGGGTAATTACTAGATGTAATTAATTAGAGAATAATTACTTAATGGAAAGTAATTAGAGGATAATTACTTAGTGGGAGTAATTAAGGATTAATTACTTAGTGTAATTAATTAAAGAATTTATTAATATAATTAATTAAGCAGTTAATTAATTAATGTAAGTAATCAAGGATAGTTAATTACTGAATATGATTAATCAAGGTTGATTAATGAATGTGATTAATTAAAAATTAACTATTAAATTAATTAGAAGAATAATAATTAAATAAGTAATTTGATGATCATTAATTAATATAATTAATAGGAATAATTAAGGGTTGATTAATGGGATTAATTAAAGGATAATTAATCAATAAAAGTGATTAATTAATGTAATTAATTAAGGGTCAATGTAATTAATTATATATAATTAACTAATAATAATAAAAGGTTAATTAATATGATTTGTTTAAGGATAATTAAATTGTGTAATTAGTCAAAGGTTATTTACTTAATGTAATTAAAGGATAGTAAATCAAGAATGATTAATTAAGATGATAATTAATTAATTGGTTTGTAATTAATTAATGTTAAGTAAGCAGGATTTAAAAGTGATTTAGGTTATTAATTTAAATCATTGGTGGTTAATTAAATTAATTAGAAGTGGTGTAATCGATTTAATCTTTGCTTATGGATGGCTAAATAATATTGAATGCCTTAGGTTGTTTGATGTTTCTAATATGGGATATGTGTTGACCTATGATATGAGATGCTTTGGTTGAATTGTGATGATCTATCTGTGATAATATGAATTATCTATCTATGTGAATATAGGTAATAAATTGAATTGTTTAAACTTAAAACAACTTGGACATTAAGACGACGTTTTGGATTTCGGTGAAACCAGGATCGGATTTCCAAATTTGGAATCCGAAAACCATATCGATCCAAATTAAATGATAGGTCATGAATCTCAAGTGAGGTCGAGATGAAGATTCAAAGTGCAAGGGCTATCGTCGTTAACTCTGAGGGTGATTCCAAAATGAGTGTAACGAGATAGTGCCTTCGGTTTCGTTCGAACCCAGAACGAACTAGTATGGATTGAATGCTTTTAGAATATCCTCATTGGAGGATGATGAGCATTCTAAGTTATGTGTTCTGAAAGGTAATCGTAGCCCCAATCCTCATCAACCGGGAATGGCTAAAACAGGGGAGGTGTAGCAAGGTTAAGTGGGTCGCGCTCAAGTAGGACGAGATTTTCCCCTGTCTATAGGTCCCTTTTTATTCGGCTTAGTGGGCGGTTGCTGATCCCAACCATGGGGTTTTCTTATTGGGGACTATCCAATAAGGGATGGTTCCGGCCTTGTGTTGCAAAGGATCGAGAAGGATCCTCGGTACGGTGATCTAGGCCCCATACTATGTCCGGCGGTACCCCCAATAGCCCTGCTATTATATGGAATCCAATGTCCAATAAGTGCCGTAGTTTTGATTGTGCCCAACTATGTGGGAACGTGAGATGTAAGCATTCCAGCTATTTTTGTATTTTACTTGAAAACCCTAGACCCTATTATAATATAACTAGATTTCCTACCGAATTTTTTGGTTATCGTAAGGTAAAAAACTTTTCTGTGTTTATGTACAGGAAGTCTTACGATATACCATTTGTTTCAAAGGTTTTTCAAAGTTAAACAATTTTAACCCGTTTACTCACACCAAACCCATGTCTGACCGGGAGTTTATCTTCTGTTTTATTGAACTCTTGGGTAAGTAGCCAAGGGATTCAGGTTTTGCTTTGATGAATTCTGGAGGAGATATAGAGCAGAAGGCTTCAACGTATATAGATATATAGTGGTTCCGCTGTGTTGATCTCTATAATGTAACTTGTATTGTACAATAGACAGGTGTTTATAACTATCAAATTTGTGATGTATAAGCTGTGTAACTTTGATAGTTGATATAGACTATGTAATATCTATATGATTAATATAATTTATTCGTTCCGCTGTGAGATTCTGATATTGTTTAGTTCTTTCTTTTCTATCTTTCTCTTTTCTATTCCTTGCTTTCTTAATAATGATGCATCTTTCTGTGGGATGAAAGGCGGGTCGTTGCAAAGTGGTATCAGAGCGCTAGGTTGAGTGAATACCTAGGCTTTGGAGTGATATCTTTCTTGAGAGAGCGTATTTTTATTTTTATAATATATATATATATATATATATATATCTACCTAATCTATTGGGTTACCTGTCCGAGTTTTCCAACATAAGTTCTAAAGGTAGATAGGGTAGTGGTGTGTGTAGCACAACTACCACAAATGGAAGAGGCCTGAATGATGAGGCCGGAAGAATATCTGCTGAGGCTATAGACCTAATACTGCCTCGAGTAAGCTTTGCAACTTGATGTAAGGGTTACACCAATATCTGAAGGAAATCTTTTAAGGGTTCAGAGTCCATCATTGAAGTGTGAGCTTGGTTGCGCTCGTGTGAGTGGATTTTCAAGAGTTTGGATCCGTCAGATGAGCAGAAGCAAGTGATGGCATCTTGGCAACTTCAGGAAGGAGCATTTGCAAGGTGAGACGCGGTGACTATGGATGTTTCCGAAGATGTTTTCTTTTGGAGCAAGTTTAGGGAAGACTTGGCTGTTAAGAAATCCTTTTGGATCTTAGGCAAGGGAGTTTGTCTGCATCGGAGATGATACTAAGTTCAACAAGGTATTTGTGCTTGGTTTAAGGCCGAGTTTCTTGAGGAGATGTCTGCCCATCTCAAGGCACTGTGGGAAATTGATTGATATAGCTTTGAGAATCGAGGAGCCTATAGATAAGGAAGTCTTTGGCATCTGTGGCAGCAGGGAAGCTCGGAAGTGTTTTGTGTGCCGGCAGGAAGGTTTTTGGCTTAGCAGTATCCTGGAGGTGGAATCCAGAAGCAACGGAGTGGACCCATTTCTTTGATAGATTGGTTAAGGATAAACTGTTCTGATGTGTGAAGAAAAAACAGTTTCTTTGGATCTGAGCTAAGTAGTATCGCATAAGTGACTTGTGATAGTTCAGGTGTTCTCTTGGGTTATTAGAGATTTTTCGGATGTCTTCAAGAAAGTCAGAGATTTGTCCGCATTGGAATTGAATTTTCATATCGGCTTGGTTCCTGGAGCAATATCAGTAGTTTAACTAGTAGAAGGATGGCTATTAGGAAGAGGTTTTGGTGAAGCAACTCAGGATTCCATGGAATTTCTGTATTGTCAAGTTTTTGCTCGTGTTAATCGATGGCATTTTCATCTACTCCAGATCAGAGTTGCGTAGTGGAAGCAAGGTGACAGCTGTTCTAGAGTGGAAGCAACCAGAAGATTGCAGTGTTTTAGATTAGAGGGTTTCTTCAGAAAGTTTTTCAGGATCTGAAGGACATATTGGCGAGTGCACTTGTTTTGTCTTTTCCGGATAGGAGAAGTAAGTCTGAGATCTTATGATGTTTGTAGAACTTGTGTTCTAGATTATTCGATAAATCTTGAAAGGATCATTTTGTTAGGAAGGATCGGGAGATTGGTTTGCTTTTGGTCCTATTTGTTTCAAGAAGCATCAGTGAAGGTTGAGCTGGTTAGGAAGGATGAAGACAGCACAGAATAAGAGACAAAGGAATTTGGAATTCGAAATTGAAGACTTTGTTTTTGGTTGAGGTTTTCTCCAATCAAAGGAGCTATGAGATTGGGTAAGACCGGGAAGCTAGCTTAGAAATGTATTGGATCTTTCTATGTTCTTGTAAGGATAAGTGTTTTGATCTACAGGATTGAATTGCCAGTTCAGATCGCTGGGATTCGCAATATATATCACATATCTCTGAGGGAGTATGTGTTTGATCCATCACTGGTTTTGGAACCAGCTGTTTGGGAGAATTTGGAAGTTGAGTCGGACTTGTCTATGGTCTGATGTCCTGTTCAAATTGTAGATCATTTTGAGAAGGAGCTCTGGAGCTAGTAGTGTAGTTTGTCAAGGTTCAGTAGAGCGAGTATCTCCATGTTTATACCTGGGAAACTCTTGACAGTATTTGGAAGTCCTATCCAGAATTTTGTCTGGATAATTGGATTTGTTGTTTGGATGAATTGGTTACTATGGTTGTTAGTTTATGTTTTTCTTTGCTGTTTGAGAATAAAAATCTTTACCGGGTTATTAAATTATCTTTGCTTTTAAATTTCGGGGATGAAATTCTTGTAAGGGGGAAGGAATGTGATGTCTCGAGATATTTGGCAATAAATATTTAATAATCTTTATAAATAAATATTTAAATTGGTTTAATAATCTTCTTTAAATATTTAATTGGAAAATTTTATCTTTTAAAGCCAATAAATTTTTTTCTATTTATAATATATACATACATACATACATACATATATATATATATATATATATTCAAAACAACTCCAGTTTTTCAAGATCAGCATGAAATCAAGCATAGTTCAAATAAACTCCAATATGAGCAATTCAACTCAACAAACAATGCAGATTAAATCAAGTGTAACAATTCTAGATCAAATAAATTTAAAGCTCGATCAAGAAATCAGTTCTCTGTTCTTTATTTGGTGACTAAACCTTTTCTCTTAAAAACAGATTTAAATCTTTGAATAAACTTAAATGTTTGTGATGGATTTTGTAGTAAAATGGTTTGTATATGTTTATACAAATGAATGCATGTTTCTATAAATGAAATGCCTCTAGATAAGTCTGTGTGTATGAATATATATTTCTCTGTTCCATGTCAGGCCTAAACTCATTCAAATTTAATTCCATTTCTCTTTATACGTTCAGATTTAGGTCTTGATCTCTTAATTGAAAATGATTGAGGTAGTGTAATATTGTTTTCAAAAATATTTCCAAAAAAATATATTAAGTAATTATTTCAAGAAAGTGAAAATTATGGTAAAGATCAAAATAATCCAAAAATCGATGGTTATAATTTAAAGTTTGGATTTTATATTGTGATTTGTATTGTCTAGTTATGAATTTAGGAAGTAAAATCTTGATTTTTAGATAAGAAATTATGGAGATAATCTAAGATGAACGATTTTGGGTTTTTGGTCAATCGTCGACGAACGGTGGCGATCTGGAGCTCGAGGTTATTGTCGAAGAAGGCTAAAGGGGTGACGACCTATAGAAAAATGTGGATGGTATTTATCGCCGGCCGTGGCGGCCAGGCATCGGTGATCTAGGGTTTTGGAAGTGGGTTCTGTCGAGTGGAATGTCGAGGTGATCTCGACTAAAATGAAGCATCGGGCTCGATCACGAGAAGGGAATAGAGGCATGGTGATGTGATGGTGCTCTGGGAGAAGAGCTAGAATTTCCTGTCGACGAGATCGTCGACGGCAGGTGAATGTGTCGATCAGGTTTGAATTCCTATTTCTTTGGGGTGTTCGATTTTGAATCATTGGTGATTCGACGAGGCTGAGTGGTCAGGTCATCTATGTTTGTGGTCGTCAATCTTAGGGTGGTCACGGCATTGATCGTCGGCAGTCGGAACGTGGGTGCATGTGTGCGGGTGCACATGTGTGTCAGTGATGATCTAGTTTTTGGGAGAGGGTTGCTCGAGTTATTCACGCAAGATGGTCGAAGTTTTGTGAGGTTTGGCTCGGCGTTTTGAGGGTCTGGGTTCGGGTCTTTTGGTTTGTTCTAGGTTTTAAATTTTTGAAGTTTAAAGTTAAGAACTTAAGTGTTTCCAAGTTTCAAGTTAATAGTAAATTAAAATAAGTTTTCCAAAATTAAATTTATATTAAGATACAAAACAAAGTGTTTAAATAGGTTTTAAAGTTATTTAAATAATTTGTTTTCAAAGGGAAAATGTTTAAACAAGTTTAAAGTTTGAAGATTTTGGAAGTAATTTAGTTTTCAAAAAGAATGTTTAGCTAAGTTTAATGGTGTATTTAAAGTAAAAATGTTTCAAGTGGAATGTTAACTAAGTTTTCAAAGAATAGGTATTTGTTAAATAAGTTTGAACAAGTTTCAAGATTTTAAATGATAAATTAAATGTTTTAAACTGTTTGGTTTTAAAGTAAATTATATATTTGTTAAATATATAATTAATTCCTAAATGTTTCCTAATGAAGATTAAATGATGTAATTAAGTATTTAATTAAGGTAAAGAATTTATATTTAATTAAGGTTGTGACTGATTAATAATTAATTAGTAAAATAAATTTAGAACTAATCACTTATTGTGATTAAGGATAATTACTTAATAAATAGTTAGTGAATAGTTAATGAATGTAACTAAGAAAAGAATCAATGTCAAGTGATAATTGATTAATTAATTAATTAATGATAATTAGTTGGTTTAATTAATTAAAGATAGTTAATTACTTGATATAATAAAGGGTGAATTAATCTAAGTATTTAAAGGTAATTAATTTAAGAGTAATTGATTAATGGAAGTAATTAAAGCATTAATTACTCAATGTAATTAATTAAATTAATGTGATTAATTTAAGTTAATTAACTAGTTTAAATTAATCACTTAATGATTTATTAAGTATAATTGCTTAATGTAATTAATAAGTGTAATTACTTGTTAAGTAATTAATGGGTAATTACTACATGTAATTAATTAGAGAATAATTACTTAATGGAAAGTAATTAGAGGACAATTACTTAGTGGGAGTAATTGAGGATTAATTACTTGGTGGAATTTATTAATATAATTAATTAAGCAGTTAATTAATTAAAGTAATTAAGGATAGTTAATTACTGAATATGATTAATCAAGGTTGATTAATGAATGTGCTTAATTAAAGTTTAATTATTAAATTGATTAGAATAATAATTAATTAAATAATTAATTAGAGGATCATTAATTAATATAATTAATGGGAATAATTAAGGGTTGATTAATGTGATTAATTAAAGGATAATTAATCAATATAAGTGATTAATTAATGTAATTAATTAAGGGTCAATTACATTATTGATAATTAATTAATAATAATCAAAGGTTAATTAATTTGACTGGTTTAAGGATAATTAATTTATGTAATTAATTTAAAGGTTAATTACTTAATGTAATTAAAGGGTAATTAATCAAGGATGATTTATTAAGATGATAATTAATTAATTGGTTTGTAATTAATTAAGGTTAAGTAAGCAGGATTTAAAAGTAATTTAAGTTATTAATTTAAATCATTGGTGATTAATTAAATTAATTAGAAATGGTGTGACCTATTTAATCTTTGCTTATGGATGGCTGAATAATATTGAATGCCTTGGATTGTTTGATATCTCTGATATGGGATATGTGATGATCTATGATATGAGATGCTTTGGTTGAATTGTGATGATCTATCTGTGATAATATGAATTATCTATCTGTATGAATATAGATAATAAATTGAATTGTTTAAACTTAAAACAACTTGGACATTAAGACGGCGTTTTGGATTTCGGTGAGACCGGGATCGGATTTCAAAATTTGGATATCCGAAAACCACATCGATACAAATTAAATGATAGGTCGTGAATCTCAAGTGAAGTCAAGATGAAGATTCAGAGCGCAAGGGCTATCGTCGTTAACTCCGAGTGTGATTCCAAAATGAGTGTAACGAGATAGTGCCTTCAGTTTCGTTCGAACCCGAAACGAACTTGTATGGATTGAATGCTTTCAGAACATCGTCATTGGTGGACGATGAGCATTCTAAGTTATGTGTTCTGAAAGGTAATGATAGCCTCAAGCCTCGTCAACCGAGAATGGCTAAAACAGGGGAGGTGCAGCAAGGTTAAGTGGGTCGCGCTCAAGTAGGACGAGATTTTCCCATGTGTAGAGGTCCCTTTTTATTCGGCTTAGTGGGCGGTTGCTGATTCCAACCGTGGGGTTGTCTTATTCGGGACTATCCAGTAAGGGATGGTTCCGACCTTGTGTTGCAGGGGATCGGGAAGGATCCTTGGTACGGTGATCTAGGCCCGTATTATGTCGGACGGTACCCCAGTTGCCCTGCCATTGTATGGAATCCAATCTCCAATAAGTGTCATACGTTTTGATTGTGCCCAACTATGTTGAAACGTGAGATGTAAGCATTCCAGCTATTTCTGTATTTTACTTGAAAACCATAGACCTTATTATAATATAACTAGATTTCCTATCAAATGTTTTGGTTATCGTAAGGTAAAAAACTTTTCCGTATTTATGTGCGGGAATTCATACGAGGTACCTTTTCTATCCCAAACTTTCTTAATAATGATGTGTCTTTCTGTGGGATGAAAGGCGGGTCATTACAAGGTATTTAACTGGCAATTTATATCCAATAATAAATTAAATAATGATTTAATTCAAATAAATTTAAATTAACAGAGATGATAATCAAAATATACCAAATAGTCATAAATAAATTCCTAACCAACATACGAAATTTTAGAAGTTGTGAATGGGTTAAAACAATCACCTTTTTTAATTTATATCGAATTCAAATTCAATTTAAACCCAAAATTCAAACAGTTTTAGAATTCGTTCAAACCGGTGTCAAAATATCCGGAATTTCAATACGATTCCAACGGAAGAAACCACGCGTGAATTGGACCTCTTATGCGAAAGTTATGATCGTTAGAAGATTTTAGTTGAAATAAATTTGAATAAAAGAAAATAATAATGTTACACGAAATACCCTCTTCTCACGTTGAAACCCTCATTCCAGTCGCAACTTTGAACCCTACAGATCGAGATACGACCACCGCCACGAAATCCCACTTCACCATGTCAGGCCACCTCCCTCCAGATCGATACCCACGCTAAGCATCGACCTCCCCAAGCCACTTGAACCCCCACGATCGACTATCGATCCATTCGCGTTCACCGAATAACACGGCAGCCGCCATTGAATACGAAAACAAATTGAATTATCGAGCTCAATCCAATCGTTGAAACGTCAAATAAACCATGCCGATGCAACCCCCTTGGTCCTCTCTCCAAAACTGTATCATTGATTCATCGATCGGTCGAAGTTGATCGACGATCAACGAACGGTCGAAAATTATACTTCAATTTATGGACAGAAAGAGGTCCAAATTGGAAAACGAATTACAAATCTGAGATGCGCTCGTCGAGAGCTTCAAATCGATATATAATTCGATATAGTTTGTGAAGTTTGAAATTTTGTTTTGAATTTGATTTTGAGATTGAATTGAGAAGTCTGTTTGGTTTGTTTGCCATCGAGAAGGAGGAGAAGAGTGAAATGTACGTACAGACAAATGAAAATGAGGAATGGCTAGGGTTTATAACGGGTTATTTATTGACAAAACTGAAAATAGAATGATGTTCAAGATTTGGTTAACACATTGAACGATAAATGACCCGAAAAGCCCGTTCTATCTCCGGAACAAAAATGGGTCATCCCATATTTCAAAATAGATGTTTTCGTTAAATTTAAATTCAATGGAATAGGTTTCAAGTCCTAATTTTATCGTATGAAGAAGTTATGTAAAAATCAGTTTATTACAAATTGATTTCAGTTAATTCCCGTTAAATTAATTTCTAGGCGTTTCGAGTCCGTACGATCAAACGATAAGTCTGATTGCTACAAAACTTGAAATCCTAATAATAATTCACTGTTACGTACCCGATGAAACTAGTTTCGTCGAAATCCGAGTCAGTGGCCAAAATGGTTATATTTCCGTTAATTAAATAAATTAATATTATATTAATTAATCACCATTTAATTTAATATTTATAAAATAATAATTCATCATTTTTAATCACTTGGACATTTACTATAACTTAATACAAGTTTATATGACAATGCAATTTTGGTTATAACACTAATTACAGTGTTCAATTTCCCTGCAATCAAATCCAGTTTATTAAAATTAAATTCCAATTAATTTTTTTAATTTGATTTTCATCCTTTATACTCAATCCATTCTTACTCAATTAACCTAGTGAATAGTTGTTTGTCTTCCATTACATTAGTATGCTCCAATTCCCATCTTTAATTGTACTAACTACCCTATTTCCATTTTATTGTATTTTTGTCAAATATATACATTAATTATTGTAACGACCCAGGATTTTTATTAATTAAAATTTGAATATTTAATTAATTTTAAATATTAATAAGTGAAATTTATAAGTCGAATAAATTTTATTTCGAATAATTGGATTTAATTGGATAATTAAATCAATAATTTAATATGTTAAATTATGGAAATAATTGAAAATCGGGTTAAATATGATTGAAAATGATTTGTAAAATTTTATTTTAATCATGTTGGAGTTAGAATGATATTTTAGAACTTTTAAAATCGAATTAAAGGTTAAATTGTGAAAATTGAATATTTTAATATTTAATTATCGACTGTAAATTAGCCAATTTTTGAACAGTCTCAGAATTGGACGAAACTAGTTCCATTGGATCCGTAATAGTTAGTTATTACAGGATTTCAATTTTCGTGTCAATCGGAGTTGTCGTTTGATCGTGGCAGCTCGAAACGCATCGAATTATTTTTAATATTTATTTGGCGAGTTAAAATAGCCATTTTTCAAAAAGTCTCGGATTTCGACGAAACCAGTACTATCGGATCCGTAATGTGATATTATTATATGGTTTCAAATTTCAAGTCGATTGGATTTACCGTTTGTCCGGTGCAAATTAAAACGCCTAGAAAATCGTTTAAATCGGTTTAATTTAAATCGATCGTTTGTTGCCATAACTCGCACAGATGTCCGAATTAGCTTCCGAAACCTGTTCCATTGTGTCTGGAACGCGGGGTAAACCCTAGGAACGTCAGTTTCGACGCGTAAATCGGAGTTTAGAAAACCGGAATGAATAGTGTTCAAAAAAAATTCTATAAATAGGCTCATAAATCAAAAAAAATAAAAATTGCTAGGGTTTCATCACGTTCGTGGCCGCCACTTCAAAACCAATGGCCGACATCTTCTTCACCTCTTCTCTCTCGTTCTTCCAATCCATTCACTTTTAACAAATGTCATCAACTACAAAAACGTCGAGCGCATTGAGTTCCACTAGATCAACGGTGGTGATTGAAAATCATTGAGTGGATTGTCGCGAATTTGGGGTTGAAGTGGCCGGCTTCGGTCACGTTTTTCAAGGAGAGGAGGGCACTAGGGGCGTGCGGTCACTGGCCGGTGGAGGCTCTGGGGGAGGCGCACGTGGTGGGGGTCATTGATCATGGTAAAAGTCGTCGTAGCTAGCGCGACATGTAGGGTTTGGTTGCGTGTTTCATAGCCTGGGTGAGGAGATGCTTCCGTGCGCGTGAAGATAGAGAGGGAGGGGGGTAGTGTGATGTGCGGCCCAGATTGCTTTGAGTTTAAGAATGTAATATAAATGTAAATTAGTTATATTTATAATTCGTGTATCTTAAAAACAATGTATCTCTTTCATACGAGGTCGGATCGTGATGAATCAAAGTGCGTTGGAATCGTATCGTCGAGCACTTCGCGATGCAACTGATTTGGAGTCGTTTGGAGTTGGTGAAAATTTCGGGTAAAATTAAACGCGCGTTTAATTTTATTCGAAATAAAAGTTAAAACGGAATTGAAATCAAGGTGAGAACTTCTCACTCAATCGAATCAGTTTCGATTATATTTTAAATAGTTAGATTTAAAATATTTGAATGCATGTTTGAATGATGATTGTTATCTATTGATTGTTAAAATAGACATTATACGCCGTTAGTAAGCGGATGTTATTTATTAAAAACATATACCGCGAATATTTCATAAACAGTGAAATTGGTATTATATATAATAGCAATATATATATATTGGCATATGTATATATTGCAGTTGTTGATTTCCCGCATTTTTTAGCGGATGAGACCCTATTGCGCCGTCTATTAAACGGATAGTATTTATAAATCCCATATACCGCGATAATTCCGTACTGGAGCGGAATTGGTATTGTGCTAACATCATTGGATGCAGGAAACAGGTTGGAGGGATCCAACTGGATTCCTCAACTGTATTGATTTATTTACAGATATTGTGATATTTGTTGATTATCATATCGATATATGATATTTGAAGGTCGTGATTGACTATTTGGTGATGTTTACATCATCGGATCCATTTTAAAGTTTAAAAATAATGATTTGGGTTTTAAAAGGGTTTTAAAGTGATTTTTGAAAGTATATGTTTTATTTAAAATTTTGAATTGATTTATTTTAAATAAATTAACGTTATAAGTTTAATGTTATAAAAGTTATAATTTTTGTAAAATATAACCAAATCAAGATTTTTGAAATAAATAGTGATTAATTCATAAAATGGTTAAATCGGGAATTTTGAATTATTATAAACGATTTATATAAAAGATTTAAAATATTGATATTTATGGATTAAAAATATAGGAATTGTTAAACCTGTTTTATAAGTGTAAAAAAAGAAATATAAATGAATTTTATAAGTGAATGAAGATTTATGGATTTATAAATCGTGAAGTTATAAATATAAATAGGTTTTGTAAAATAAAAGATTTATAAGAGATTAGCATATAAATCGGATTTTGGCATTTAAAATAAGATAAAAAGGGTTTTTATAAATAGAAGTTTATAAAAATACAAATGGAGTTTATAAACGTTGTTTATAAATCCGAAATCAATTGAATTTGATAAGTTGGATATAGGAATGTATGAAAGGAATTATATTCACGATTTTGGACAGTGAATATATTATTAAATGAAATGGATATGTTTTGGGGAAGGAACATTATAAAATGAAGTGAATGATTTTAAAGACGTTTTAAAATGCATTATGAATCGAAACCATAGATTTCAACATTTATTGTTGAAATAGACGTTTTCGAGAAATAGAAGGAAATGGTGGACTATAACATTGTTGTTATAGTAAATGATTTCTGAAAGGAAATGTTTTATATAGTATTGGGATTTACATATCTATTTAAACTTTGAATCCCTATACTAGTGATTTTGAGTCGTCGTAACGATGTTTTACGCAACATTCGTTTTGGACCCAAATAAATGTGTTAAGAGAATGATTTCCTTAAAGAATGAAATATATACTAAATTTTGATTTAAGTATATTGAATATTTTCACATGTTGAAAATAAATAGATTTGTGATGTACTTATTATTAAATAAGTATGGAAATATTTTTCCAATGTGAAATGAATGTTTAGAATTTATCTTTTTAAAGATAAATTGAAAGTGAATATTGAAAATCGATTGAAAATCGTATATCATAAATATTTTGGGATTATAAATTCACTATGGAATTTATAAAAGAGAGGGGGAATTAGTTTAAAAATAAACGTTGATTTATTTTTAAAGTGTGGGAATAAATTTACGAACTTGGAACGTAAATAAAAAGTAAATCGTTAAGGATTTATTTAATTGGTTTAAATGAACCATGTTGAAATGAAAGAAATTTCCGAGTAAGGAAAAGTGATTTGAAGAATTGTTTTCAAATGTTTGAAGTATGGGAAAGTTTATATCTAGTAAAGATATTTTGGAAAGTAAATAATTTGGGAAATTATTTGGATTTGGTGATGTTGAACACACCTATTGATAGTTAAATAATCCGACTATCAATATTTACCTTTAAATAGGTATTTGTTGTGAATTGCTTGAATTTGAATGCCACACTTATCTTTGAATAAGCGCTCACTATTCGGGTTAACCGGGAAAGGACCTTGGGGTCGTATAACCCATTCCGAGTATGTGATACGTCGTTATGGATTGCATTTGATGACCGGTGTTGAAGACCGGATGTTTGTGAAAACGGAAGGATTACCGTCGAGTTACTCTACATTGGCTGATCTCCGATATAGAGGTTTTATCACCCTTAGTGACGGGAAGTCCGGTCGTGATTAGTGAATATCCGGATTGCAAGGACTTCTTTGTAAGTGCCTTCGGTTCTGTTCGATCCCGGAACAGACTTGTATGATTGTATGTCTGACATTACAAGTTGAGATATAAAGCTGATTTCTTTCAAATATGTTTCTGTTGGTGGCGGAGAATTTATTCTCTTAGCTTAACACCCTTCTCTGAGACGTACGAGCTCAGAGGTTATATAGTTGAAGGTTATTAGTGATATACTCCCAATTTGGTAGTGTGGCATGCTGAGTGTTGCTGTGAAATGATCATTGTGTTGATCATTTGTGATAGGATCATTTATTTGATCGTTTATCTTGGTGATCATTTCTATGATCATTTGTTGACCCAAAGCACGGCTTTTGTATAAAGTATGACTTTGTGGATGAGACTTCGTCGGACCTCACACCCCGGAAATGGTCAAAACAGGAAGGATGCAGCAAGGTTATTAGGGGTAGCGCCCTTTAGTGTATGTCATTCCTTCTGGATAGAGGTGGTATCATGGTATGGAGCCCAGATATTTAACCTATGTTGTTACTGCATATTTTTGTGGTTGTTGGAAATCGAGGATCCTCGGATAGATCGGTTACGATCGGGGGATGACATATTCGTGTCAGTAGTTACCCAGTTAGGGGTAACCCGGCCTTGTGTTGGCAGAGATCCGGTTTGGTTCTCGGGGATGTCCTTCCAGAGGCATTCTCATGTGGCAATGGGAAGTTCCTTGGCCTGAACATTTGTTGGAAATCCAATTCCCAATACGTAACCCTGTACGGTTTTAGTTGTAGAACCTGCCATTCACTTATGGTGGCGCCCCACTGTTTGGATGGTAGCTATAGTAGACATAGTTCGAAATGTCTATGTTGGCTAAGATTTATATTCTATTTTCGAAATGAATTTTGCCTACACTATGCACTAGTAATAATATCAAATGTTCTTTTAATGCGTATCAAGCATCTTTGACTATCATAAGGAGAAATCTCCTCCGATTCTGCGTTTGCATGTGTGTGTGTGTGCGGGAGGCCTTATGGTAGTCTCATTTTTTTTTAAAAGCATTTCGAATTGACTTTAAAATATTCCTCTATTTTGATTTTAAAGATAAACTGTTTTGAGTTCTCACACCAGTCACATGACTGACTCGGAGTTTATTGTTTTCCTTCCTAAACTCTGGGCGCCCACCAATTTCCACACGGGCAGTCAAGAGTTAAGGTTTATTCAGGATATTCAGGAGTTGCAGGAGGCAAGCTGGATGGCATGGCGTATTACTAATTTATATAGTATTTCTTTTTCCGCTGCATTGTTTGTTGTTGTATGTTGTTGTACACTCTGATGATATAATGTAATGAAATGAAATGAAATGTAATGTAATAACTGATATAGTTCTTTATTTAAAGATTATTCATTTATCTATTATATGTTGTTCCGCTGCGATTGTGAGATTCTGTTGTTGTTCTATTATTTTTTTCTGTTATGTTCTATCTTTTTCTATCTTCTTCTGTCTTTTTCTTCTTCTTAAACCCTAACGTTTCGGTTTTTCGGCAACGAAAAATCGAAAACGTTACATTTGGTATCAGAGCGTATGGTTAAGCGACAACCATGGCTCTGTTGGGTATTACTCATTAGAGATGGAGTCAGTAGTACTCTAGAATGAGTTGAGTGTAATAATAGCTATGAGAGCGTATTTGTTAGTGAATATAAAATTGTTTTATATTGTGATGATTGGTTTATTGAGTGGTATATGAACCTTCGTCGGCGCAGCCTCGAAACTGAATCGAAGGGGTTTCTAAACACTTGAATAGAACAATTCGGCACAATATTATTTTAAATTGGGTAAATGAAATAATTTTACCTTAATTATATTTTTATATATAAAGGAATAATTTTTCAGAATTATTAAAGTATATATATAAGTAGATTGTTAGTTGTTTGAATAATCTAAATAAAAGAATAATTGTATAAGCAAATGAATTATAAGAATTGAATTATAAATTAATGTGATTTACAATTGTGAAATAAACTTATATATATAAGAAGTGAAACTATATGGATATATCTATGAATATGAGTTGTAAATAAAAATGAATTTAAAGTTAAATAGAAATATAACTTAAGAGATGTTGAATGAAGTTGATATGGGTATCAAAGTAAATTAATAAAGTTAATGATAAATGTGAACTTGAGTTATATAAATGAAATTCAACTTTTGTAATTGAATTGAATAAATCAATTGAATGTTAAGAATTGATATGGAAAAATGGATGAAGTATTAATTCATTAAAAGGCTAGTTGAATAAATTGGAATGGAAATCAATTAAAATTTAACCAAATTGAATGAATATAAGCAAAGGAATTTGGTTGTAATTAATAAACATTGGTTGTTATTTGATTGTTGATTGATTGTATATAATTCATTAAGTGTTAATGAAAGTGAATTAGCGAAATTGGAAGCTATGTAATTGAATTCAAATTAGAAGTAAATAAATTTGAATAGAATTGGATTTGATTTGGAAGTGAACCAACTTGAACATAAATTAGTGAATATGGACTAATTGAATATGAATGAATGAATGTTAGTAAAATTCTAATTTAAATGAATCAAATGTGATTCAAATTGAAAACCAATTCATTGAATATTAATGAGAATATGAATTTTTGGATGATAGTTGGTTGATGGTTGAATTTATTGTTTTATTGCATTTGTTATGTTGACATATATAGTTATTTTGTTGCTATATGTTGTATATTGATACTATTGTCTATATACATGATTCTCATGTTGTTTGTTGAGTGTTTAGTAGGTGCGGATTGCGTTTGCTTCGCATTTGGAGCTCGCTTTCGCGCTATATTAGCCGTATATGCTCGCTAATAAAATATAAGGTACATATCTCGGATTACATACCGTACTTTTACAAATTTTTCCCTTCGGGATGCCTCATTACTTGATGAGATGTATATTTGTGATATATATACTATCATTTTTTTTCGGATCGAGCCGCGCAAAGGAAACTATGGCGAATTTTTCCGAAAATTTAAGGCGTTAGAAAAATTTGAGAAAATTGGGAAAATTTTGAAAATTTTAATTTTGATTTGGAATTGAAAGTTAAACAATAGTAGTTGTTTTTGAAAAGATAACTAAGTATGATTTGAAAACTTAGTAAGTTATTGTAAGAAGTTTAATTATGGATTTTGGGAAAGTTAATAGATTCTGTAACTTTTCTTACTTGATAATTTCGAGGACGAAATTCTTTTAAGGGGGGAAGATTGTAACGACCCAGGATTTTTATTAATTAAAATTTGAATATTTAATAAATTTTAAATATTAATAAGTGAAATTTATAAGTCGAATAAATTTTATTTCGAATAATTGGATTTAATTGGATAATTAAATCAATAATTTAATATGTTAAATTATGGAAATAATTGAAAATCGGGTTAAATATGATTGAAAATGATTTGTAAAATTTTATTTTAATCATGTTGGAGTTAGAATGATATTTTAGAACTTTTAAAATCGAATTAAAAGTTAAATTGTGAAAATTGAATATTTTAATATTTAATTATCGACTGTAAATTAGCCAATTTTTGAACAGTCTCAGAATTGAACGAAACTAGTTCCATTGGATTCGTAATAGTTAGTTATTACCGGATTTCAATTTTCGTGTCAATCGGAGTTGTCGTTTGATCGTGGCAGCTCGAAACGCATCGAATTATTTTTAATATTTATTTGGCGAGTTAAAATAGCCATTTTTCAAAAAGTCTCGGATTTCGACGAAACCAGTTTCATCGGATCCGTAATGTGATATTATTGTATGGTTTCAAATTTCAAGTCTATTGGATTTACCGTTTGTCCGGTGCAAATTAAAACGCCTAGAAAATCGTTTAAATCGGTTTAATTTAAATCGATCGTTTGTTGCCATAACTTGCACAGATGTCCGAATTAGCATCCGAAACCTGTTACATTGTGTCCGGAACGCGGGGTAAACCCTAGGAACGTCAGTTTCGACGCGTAAATCGGAGTTTAGAAAACCGGAATGAATAGTGTTCAAAAAAATTTCTATAAATAGGCTCATAAATCAAAAAAAAAAAAAAAATTGCTAGGGTTTCATCACGTTCGTGGCCGCCACTTCAAAACCAATGGCCGACATCTTCTTCACCTCTTCTCTCTCGTTCTTCCAATCCATTCACTTTTAACAAATGTCATCAACTACAAAAACGTCGAGCGCATTGAGTTCCACTAGATCAACGGTGGTGATTGAAAATCATTGAGTGGATTGTCGCGAATTTGGGGTTGAAGTGGCCAGCTTTGGTCACATTTTTCGAGGAGAGGAGGGCACTAGGGGCGTGCGGTCACTGGCCGGTGGAGGCTCTGGGGGAGGCGCACGTGGTGGGGGTCATTGATCATGGTAAAAGTCGTCGTAGCTAGCGCGGCATGTAGGGTTTGGTTGCGTGTTTCATAGCCTGGGTGAGGAGATGCTTCCGTGCGCGTGAAGATAGAGAGGGAGGGGGGTAGTGTGATGTGCGGCCCAGATTGCTTTGAGTTTAAGAATGTAATATAAATGTAAATTAGTTATATTTATAATTCGTGTATCTTAAAAACAATGTATCTCTTTCATACGAGGTCGGATCGTGACGAATCAAAGTGCGTTGGAATCGTATCGTCGAGCACTTCGCGATGCAACTGATTTGGAGTCGTTTGGAGTTGGTGAAAATTTCGGATAAAATTAAACGCGCGTTTAATTTTATTCGAAATAAAAGTTAAAACGGAATTGAAATCAAGGTGAGAACTTCTCACTCAATCGAATCGGTTTCGATTATATTTTAAATAGTTAGATTTAAAATATTTGAATGCATGTTTGAATGATGATTGTTATCTATTGATTGTTAAAATAGACATTATACGCCGTTAGTAAGCGGATGTTATTTATTAAAAACATATACCGCGAATATTTCATAAACAGTGAAATTGGTATTATATATAATAGCAATATATATATATTGGCATATGTATATATTGCAGTTGTTGATTTCCCGCATTTTTTAGCGGATGAGACCCTATTGCGCCGTCTATTAAACGGATAGTATTTATAAATCCCATATACCGCGATAATTCCGTACTGGAGCGGAATTGGTATTGTGCTAACATCTTTGGATGCAGGAAACAGGTTGGAGGGATCCAACTGGATTCCTCAACTGTATTGATTTATTTACAGATATTGTGATATTTGTTGATTATCATATCGATATATGATATTTGAAGGTCGTGATTGACTATTTGGTGATGTTTACATCATCGGATCCATTTTAAAGTTTAAAAATAATGATTTGGGTTTTAAAAAGGTTTTAAAGTGATTTTTGAAAGTATATGTTTTATTTAAAATTTTGAATTGATTTATTTTAAATAAATTAACGTTATAAGTTTAATGTTATAAAAGTTATAATTTTTGTAAAATATAACCAAATCAAGATTTTTGAAATAAATAGTGATTAATTCATAAAATGGTTAAATCGGGAATTTTGAATTATTATAAACGATTTATATAAAAGATTTAAAATATTGATATTTATGGATTAAAAATATAGGAATTGTGAAACCTGTTTTATAAGTGTAAAAAAAGAAATATAAATGAATTTTATAAGTGAATGAAGATTTATAGATTTATAAATCGTGAAGTTATAAATATAAATAGGTTTTGTAAAATAAAAGATTTATAAGAGATTAGCTTATAAATTGGATTTTGGCATTTAAAATAAGATAAAAAGGGTTTTTATAAATAGAAGTTTATAAAAATACAAATGGAGTTTATAAACGTTGTTTATAAATCCGAAATCAATTGAATTTGATAAGTTGGATATAGGAATGTATGAAAGGAATTATATTCACGATTTTGGACAGTGAATATATTATTAAATGAAATGGATATGTTTTGGGGAAGGAACATTATAAAATGAAGTGAATGATTTTAAAGACGTTTTAAAATGCATTATGAATCGAAACCATAGATTTCAACATTTATTGTTGAAATAGACGTTTTCGAGAAATAGAAGGAAATGGTGGACTATAACATTGTTGTTATAGTAAATGATTTCCGAAAGGAAATGTTTTATATAGTATTGGGATTTACATATCTATTTAAACTTTGAATCCCTATACTAGTGATTTTGAGTCGTCGTAACGATGTTTTACGCAACATTCGTTTTGGACCCAAATAAATGTGTTAAGAGAATGATTTCCTTAAAGAATGAAATATATACTAAATTTTGATTTAAGTATATTGAATATTTTCACATGCTGAAAATAAATAGATTTGTGATGTACTTATTATTAAATAAGTATGGAAATATTTTTCCAATGTGAAATGAATGTTTAGAATTTATCTTTTTAAAGATAAATTGAAAGTGAATATTGAAAATCGATTGAAAATCGTATATCATAAATATTTTGGGATTATAAATTCACTATGGAATTTATAAAAGAGAGGGGGAATTAGTTTAAAAATAAACGTTGATTTATTTTTAAAGTATGGGAATAAATTTACGAACTTGGAACGTAAATAAAAAGTAAATCGTTAAGGATTTATTTAATTGGTTTAAATGAACCATGTTGAAATGAAAGAAATTTCCGAGTAAGGAAAAGTGATTTGAAGAATTGTTTTCAAATGTTTGAAGTGTGGGAAAGTTTATATCTAGTAAAGATATTTTAGAAAGTAAATAATTTGGGAAATTATTTGGATTTGGTGATGTTGAACACACCTATTGATAGTTAAATAATCCGACTATCAATATTTACCTTTAAATAGGTATTTGTTGTGAATTGCTTGAATTTGAATGCCACACTTATCTTTGAATAAGCGCTCACTATTCGGGTTAACCGGGAAAGGACCTTGGGGTCGTATAACCCATTCCGAGTATGTGATACGTCGTTATGGATTGCATTTGATGACCGGTGTTGAAGACCGGATGTCTGTGAAAACGGAAGGATTGCCGTCGAGTTACTCTACATCGGCTGATCTCCGATATAGAGGTTTTATCACCCTTAGTGACGGGAAGTCCGGTCGTGATTAGTGAATATCCGGATTGCAAGGACTTCTTTGTAAGTGCCTTCGGTTCTGTTCGATCCCGGAACAGACTTGTATGATTGTATGTCTGACATTACAAGTTGAGATATAAAGCTGATTTCTTTCAAATATATTTCTGTTGGTGGCGGAGAATTTATTCTCTTAGCTTAACACCCTTCTCTGAGACGTACGAGCTCAGAGGTTATATAGTTGAAGGTTATTAGTGATATACTCCCAATTTGGTAGTGTGGCATGCTGAGTGTTGCTGTGAAATGATCATTGTGTTGATCATTTGTGATAGGATCATTTATTTGATCGTTTATCTTGGTGATCATTTCTATGATCATTTGTTGACCCAAAGCACGGCTTTTGTATAAAGTATGACTTTGTGGACGAGACTTCGTCGGACCTCACACCCCGGAAATGGTCAAAACAGGAAGGATGCAGCAAGGTTATTAGGGGTAGCGCCCTTTAGTGTATGTCATTCCTTCTGGATAGAGGTGGTATCATGGTATGGAGCCCAGATATTTAACCTATGTTGTTACTGCATATTTTTGTGGTTGTTGGAAATCGAGGATCCTCGGATAGATCGGTTACGATCGGGGAATGACATATTCGTGTCAGTAGTTACCCAGTTAGGGGTAACCCGGCCTTGTGTTGGCAGAGATCCGGTTTGGTTCTCGGGGATGTCCTTCCAGAGGCATTCTCATGTGGCAATGGGAAGTTCCTTGGCCTGACCATTTGTTGGAAATCCAATTCCCAATACGTAACCCTGTACGGTTTTAGTTGTAAAACCTGCCATTCACTTATGGTGGCGCCCCACTGTTTGGATGGTAGCTATAGTAGACATAGTTCGAAATGTCTATGTTGGCTAAGATTTATATTCTATTTTCGAAATGAATTTTGCCTACACTATGCACTAGTAATAATATCAAATGTTCTTTTAATGCGTATCAAGCATCTTTGACTATCATAAGGAGAAATCTCCTCCGATTCTGCGTTTGCATGTGTGTGTGTGCGGGAGGCCTTATGGTAGTCTCATTTTTTTTTTAAAAGCATTTCGAATTGACTTTAAAATATTCCTCTATTTTGATTTTAAAGATAAACTGTTTTGAGTTCTCACACCAGTCACATGACTGACTCGGAGTTTATTGTTTTCCTTCCTAAACTCTGGGTGCCCACCAATTTCCACACGGGCAGTCAAGAGTTAAGGTTTATTCAGGATATTCAGGAGTTGCAGGAGGCAAGCTGGATGGCATGGCGTATTACTAATTTATATAGTATTTCTTTTTCCGCTGCATTGTTTGTTGTTGTATGTTGTTGTACACTCTGATGATATGATGTAATGAAATGAAATGAAATGTAATGTAATAACTGATATAGTTCTTTGTTTAAAGATTATTCATTTATCTATTATATGTTGTTCCGCTGCGATTGTGAGATTCTGTTGTTGTTCTGTTATTTTTTTCTGTTATGTTCTATCTTTTTCTATCTTCTTCTGTCTTTTTCTTCTTCTTAAACCCTAACCTTTCGGTTTTTCGGCAACGAAAAATCGAAAACGTTACAATTATGATTTAAAGTCCCAATTAATTATTTCAGTTTCATTCTTTTATTAGCATAATTATTTCCTTATGAACACATTTACATTTCTATTTATTTTATTACATTCACACTTCCCGTTATTGTATTAATTATCAATAATGTAACATTTGCAACATAATAACAAAGCCATTATTCCCAAAATTAATGTAATATTTAATTACAGTTATTTGAATTGATTGGTTAAATTGGTAACAACACCAATTGTCACCATTATAAATTTTATAACATTTGTAAGTTAATTCTTTACAAATAATCATCACAACAACTCTCATTACACTACACTTATTCCATTTCCATCCATTACACAATATTTTATTAATAAATCAACCTTTAAATTATTAATTACCATTTATATCCCGCTATAAATCAATGCATACATTGACACAACAAATATTAAAATTCCTTACATAATACCGATCTTATTCAATTACCATTAATCGCTTATTATCTCATTAATTAATTCATATTACATTCATTTCCTTATATTAAATTTATAACCAAGTTATAAAATTTACATTATTTCAAGTAATTGGAATTTTATTCAAGTTATTAACAATTAACTTACATTTATATTGTTACAATTCATTCTAGTTATTATTTCCATTAACTATTCACTAATTTTTGTTCTCTTCCATATTAAATTATCAAAATCTTATTAAATTAACAAATTTAATTATTGAAAATTTATGGGTCGTTACACCCCAATAACATGTCTTTTCGACGCTTGGATGCTCGGCGCGTGAATACCATGGATATATTAGTGTCGACTATTTGAGGGTCGAAAAGGTGGGTCAATATATATTGTTATATATTTGGATGTATATTGATGCATTCGCAATGAAACATTTAGTTGAAATGTTAACATGTATAATTAATAAATATATATAATGAAATTAAATAAAATATGATTTTAAACTATATTGGATATAATATAACCGCTTTAGGCTTCATAGGCCTAATAGATCCAAAATAGGAGAAAAAAAATGAAATCTGCCCATTTAACCCGCTTCTGATTGCCTAATTCCAACACCAATGTCAAACATTACCATCACATTTCCATTCTACAAAAAAAAAAGGTTTCACGTAAAATGAAAGTAAAGAGAGTGAAAACAATGGTGGGGGATAGATACAACTACTTATATATCTATATCAAAATACGAGTACGTTGTAGGTATATATAGCATATTCCCTCACTTAGGTGTTTGTTTTATTTTTGTCCAATTTATACTTACTCTACTTTTCTTAAGTATCCCCTAACCTAAGCTCTAATATCAAGTTGTAACGTCCTTCATTTCGAGACCTGAAAATGAAGGCCAATAATGTGTCATCACTAGATGTGACGGCCCGACTTTTTTCCACAGAAAGTCATATCATCTTTAAGAAAGAAAGGGATAGAAAAGAGAAAAGAAAGAAGAGAAAGAAGAACAACATCAGAATCTCAACAGCGGAACGAATAAATTATATTAATAACATAAGTATTACATAATATATAACACCAATCAGAGTTACACAGCATACACAACACATACTAGACAGTTATAAACACCTGTCTAGTTGTTACAACTCAATACAACTCAACAAAGAGATACTAACATAGAGAACACACAGCGGAAGCTATATATCTAAAACACAGAAGCCTCCTGCTCCATTGCTCCTCCATAATTCGTCAAAGCTAACCTGAATCCCTTGGCTACTCGTAAAAATTTGAGTACCCAAGAGTTTAAGAAAACAGAAGATAAACTCCGGGTCAGACATGGGTCTGGTGTGAATAACAGGTTAAGGTTGCTTAACTTCAAAAATCTTTTGAAAACAAAGGTATCACGTAAGACTTCCCACACATAAACATGGAAAAGTTTTTACCTTACGCTAACCAAAACATTTGATAGGAAATCCGATGATATTATAATAGTGTCTAGGGTTTTCAAGTAAATACGAAATAGCCGAAATTGTTACATGATTAAATTCTAGCTACTAGCCACCAAAGTGGGTAATACAATCAAAACCATTGGCACTTATTGGATTTTGAATTCCATACAATGGCAGGGCTATTGGGGTACCGCCCGTCACAGTACGTGGCCTAGATCACCATACCGAGGATTACTCCCAATCCCCTGCAACACAAAGCCGGAACCATTCCTTACTGAACAGTTCCAAACAAGACAACCCCGCCAGTTGTTGCAATCAACTGCCCCACACAGCCGAATATAAAGGGACTTCTAGACAGGGGTAAATCTCGTCCTACTTGGGCATGACCCACTTAACCTTGCTACACCTCCCCTGTTTTAGCCATTCCCAGTTAATGAGGCTTGAGGCTACGATTACCTTTAGAGAACACATCTTTTAGAATGCTCATTGTCCACCTGACGATGTTCTGAAAGCATTCAATCCATACAAGTTCATTCCGGGTTCAAACGAAACCGAAGGCATTATCTCATTACACTCATTTTGGAATCACCCTCAAAGTCAATGACGATAACCCTTGCACTCTGAATCTTCATCTTCACTTGAGATCCACGACCTATCTTTAATTTGGATCGATGTGGTTTTCGGATATCCAAATATGGAAACCCGATCCCGATCTCATCGAAATACAAAACGCCATCTTTTAGGTCCAAGTTGTTTTAAAGTTTAAAACAATTCAATACTATTATCTATGTACACACAGATAGATAATTCACATATCACAATAGAAAATCAACATTTATCATCATAAACACATAATTCATATTATCATCACAATGCAACCAAAGCATCCATATCACACAACCTCACTTATCTCATATCTGAGATCTCAACTATTCAGGGCTATCAATATCAATCAACATTCATAAGCAATGACTTATCAATCACCATCCTGTAATTAACTTAAAATGAATTAAATTAATTACTTCTTACCTAATTAATTTAAAATAAATTAAATTAATTACTTCATCCATATAAATCTTGCTTACATATCCATTAATTAATTACCCTTAAATAAATCACCTTAATTAATCACCCTTGATTAATTACCCTTTGATTTCACTCAAGTAATTAGCCTTTAATTAATTTCACAAATTAATTATTCTAAACCAAATTTAGTAATTAAACTATAATTACTTCATTAATTAATTAACTATAATTAATTACATTAATCCTTAATTAATTACATTAATTAATCCCTTCATTTATCACTTATTATTGATTAATTAATCTCAATTAATCAATCTTTAATTACATCATTAATTATATAAATTAATGATCCCTAATTATTTTTATTTATAATTTCCTTTTTTAAATTAATTACATTAATTAATTAATCATCAATTAAACCATATTGATTAATCATTCCTGACTAATCACATTCAGTAATTAACTACCTTTAGTTACTTCATTAGATAAATTAATTACTCCTTAATTAATTATCTTTAATAATTAATCTTTAGTTAATTATTTTATTAATCACCCTAGATTAATTTCACTAAGTAGTTAATTACCTTAATTAGTTATATCTCTGAATTATCTTCAAATAACTTTTTTAATCAATTCTTAATTAAATTCACTAAGTAATTAATTATTAATTACTTCCACTAAGTAATTATTCTTTATTTGAATTACACAAAGTAATTAATCTCCAAATCTCTTCTATTACCAAATTATCCTTCAATTTAATTACATCCAGTAATTATCTTCCTAATTACTTTACTAAGTAATCATTCTTCATTAATTACATCGAGTAATTACTTCTTAAATTATCCAATGATTATCTTAAATTAATTAAACTTAATTAATTAACTTAAACTAATCAAAATAAACTTAATTAATTACACTTAGTAATTAATTTCTTAATTACTTCCAACTAAGTAATTACTTAAACAATTCACAAATGATTATCTTTAAATTAATTAATCTAATTAATTATTAAAATTAATCACATTAATTAATTATTAAATAATCCTAAGTTAATGACCTTCATTAACTATTAACAGATCTTTAATCGCTTCTCTAAAGTAATTAACTGAGATTAATCATTATTAATTACAAATTAAATTATCTATAATAACCCATTAATCAATCTCTAATTATTTAATTAACTAAGTGTTAATCTATAGCTTAATTAACTGTTAATTTCTTGATTAATAAATTTCAAATCATTAAATTAAAATCAAATCTTATCTAATTAATGATTTCTTAATTACTATTTAATTAATCTTAATTAACTTACTTAATCCTTTAATTAATTAAATAAAATCCTTAATTGTTTAATTAATTACCCAAATCATTAATTAATTAAATTAATTAATTATCCATCTTAATTACCTTAATAATTTAATGAACTATAAATCATTAAGCCCTAATTAAGTTTAAGATAAACCTTAATCTTATTAATGATTTAACTATCATTTACAAAGTAATTTAAAAACAATTTGCCTTTAAATTTTCCTTTAAATTCCATTTTAAATTAAGATTTAAAATGAAAACAAATTTTAACTTTAACAAAGCTTTTAAAACAATTGAAAAACCTTTGTATTACATGTTAAAGAATCTATTTGTCTTATAAAAGAAATTTAAAAGAATTTTAAAAACCAAATTCATTTTTAAACTCAAACCATATTTTAAAACATTCAAAGTTGTCTTAAAACAGTTTAAATTCAAAAAAATTATTTTATTTCAAACTAGGATTCAAACTAAGCTTTGAGTTCAGATCTAAACTTAGATTTAAAATCTTGTTTAAATTTTATTTTCAGATTTTAAAACCACTTTATAAAATACTTTAACATTCAAGCTTAATTACGACATTTGAATTTATAAGCTTTATTTTCTTTTCAAAACTTAAGATTCAAATTCAATTTGAATTCGGATTAAAAATTCAGGTTTAAACTTTGTTTTCAAAACCCTTGTGTTAAAACTTGCTTTATTTTTATTTTTAGTTTAAATTCTAAAAACTGTAACAATGACAGTTTTCTAAATCCTGTAACAAAATTTACCCGAGCCTATTAAATTTCTCTTCGAGTCTTACCGTAAATTCCTTCGAGTAAATACTCAAACTACTCGAATGAAACTCGAGTACATTTTCACCAATTCTAAACCCACTTCACCAGAAAACATGTAACGACCCGTTAAATTAATAATATTAAATGAATTGAATTAATATAATTTCTAATCTAATCTAATTTAGAATAAATGTAGAAATTTGGTATAGTAGTTGTAATTTAGTGTAACAATAAAATTTTATGACAATATATTTGGATAATGTAATTTGTCACTTTTTGTTAAAAAGTAAATTATAAGAAATCAATAAATGTTGAATTGATGATATTAATAAAAATATTAACTAAAATAAGATTCATTAATATAAAATCAGTAGTGAAGAGGTTACCTTTGGTTGTAATAAAGGTGAATTCTATTAGTGGATGTCAACACTTAATAAAATTTATTTAGAATAAAAAGGTTTCAAATGCATGTTTGCATTGAATATGTAATTGATGGATTAAGGGTAAGTAATTAGAAATTTAATCCTATAAGATTTGGGACTAAATGTATGAAGATAATTTGGTAGAAATAATTAATTAACCTCTTAATTGTGCATACCCAATATAATATAAATAACAACAGGACTAGAACTTGATTTGCCTAGGTATGTATATATGTTTATAAACTATAACCAAGTGAGAAATTTGGTAGTAAATAGGGGATAAGTTGACTAAGGCAATTAGTAATTTAATAAATGAATGCATAGTAAGTAAGTGGAAATGTATGCATAAAAATATTTTCATATATGGGATAATTACAAAAGTTTACCCATTTATCTAATGTATATAATTGAATCTAAATTTAGGGCAACATTTTGGTATTGATGGTATAAGTGAATTTGAATATAAGGGTAAAAATTATGTAGATTTAACATGTATTGAGTATATAGCTAAGAAGGGCATTCGATGTAAATGAATCTAAATTAATGTGTCTAGTCAATAAAGGAGAACTTTAAGGGAATAAATATAAATGAATGTATTTGGGGAATGGAGTCCTTTTATATGTTGAATAGTATAACATTGTTATTAAGAATGAACGTTACTTTAGTAATTATTAATATGGTAATGGAAGAGTGTATAAATTTTATAGTAACGTAAAAACGTATTGTAAGATAATAATTAAGTGTAGACTTATAAAATATATTTATGACAACAAATTTTGTAAGTTATTTATTCTATTAGTTGTTAAGTTTTATTTATGTGTAAGTTAACAATATTACAATTCAATTGAATACAGTAATTTATGCAAACAAAAGATGAACATTTGGAAGTATTACTGTAGTGATATATATATAAGAAACGGTAACTTTGTAGTTGGGGAATAATTGATTTATTTGTGAGTTGTAATCAAATAGAGTCAAATTTATTAGAATTTATTGCAATTTAGGGGATTAATTGCAGTAACCTTTGAAGATTTATTCACTAAAATAATTGACGATGGAAATTATATGTAAATTTGCTTTTAGTTAATTTAAAATATCCAAAGGGCTAGAAATGACACAAATCTACTAGTTTAGAAATTCACAATAAAAAGTGGTAAGTAATTTTTCTAAATATTTAGATAGTTGGAAGATGTAGATTTAGATGGAATTTATTATTTAACTATTTCATAAGTTGAGATCTAAGTTTAGAATTGAGATTTTTAATGTATAGATATTGAGCCAATGTTAGTTTCATTAAATTGACATCAATAACTTTGAATAATAGAAAGAAAGTGAATTTAATAAATTTAATCAAACGTATAATGTTGAGTTTATTAAAAATTGGAATTTAACCTTTAAGTAAGGATTAACATCTAAATTGATGAATAGAACAACTATGTATTGACACTTGAATTGTTTAGAATTGGAGTAAATAGTTAAGAAAATTTAAAGGGAGAAAATTTGGTCAATTTTTGAATTTAGATGTAAAAATTGGATTTTTATAATTTATTTAATTTATTTAATGAATATTAAAAATAGCCATTTTGGCCACGGACTTGGATTTCGACGAAACCAGTTTCATCGGATCCGTATCGGTGAATTATTATAGGGTTTCAAGTTTCGTATCGATCGGCCTTGTCGTTTGATCGTACGGGCGTGAAACGCCTTGAAATCAATTTTAATAAAATCAATTTGAAATCAATTTGGAAATTTTGTTTTCAGCATAACTTCTTCATACGATCAAATTTGGACGTGAAACTTTTTCCATCGCGTTCAGGATATTTTAAATTACCTATCTGGATATATGGGTTTGATAAATTTCGTTCCGGGGTCAGAACGGGCTTTTTGGGCCAACTACCGTTTAGCGCGTTCGTTATCCGTACCCACCTAGCCTTCTTCTATTTGTCTATATATATGCGATCATAAACCCTACCCTACTTCCTATTGTCATTTGGCTATACGTACATTTTTCTTCATCTCCTTTTCAACTCCTCATTCTAATGGCAGAAAAAAAAACCTAATTCTCAAATTCCAAAAAAATAATAATTTCAATTTCAAAAAAAAAAAAAAAAAAAAATTGCGGATCTGCAGCAGCTTCTGGTCGCGCTTCGGGTTTCAGGGGAGAAAACCCTAGAGCAACTTCGGGTCAGGAAGAAAATGACTCGGGTCGCTCCGGGTCGTTTTGGCGAAAACTCCAAGCAAGCACCGGGGAATTGAGGCGGCGCACCGAAGTCGACCCAGGACCCTAATTTTTCATTTTTCAAATTTTCATAACTTTTGCATACGAGCTCGGATTCGCGCGCGGTTTGTTTTGATGGGATCGTATCGGAATTTCTGACGTTTTGGCACTAGTTTGGATGAATTTGGAGACTATCCAATTTTTGGGTTTAAATTGGATTTGAATTCGATTTAAATTCAAAAGGTGAGTGTTTTAACCCACTCACAACTACTAGAAGCTTTTATGTTTGTTAAATTAATTTTAGAAATAAATAGAATATATTTATGAGTATTTGGCATGCTTATTTCATTCATATCTGCTGAATTGCATTTATTGAATTTAACTGTTAATTTAATTTATTTATTGCGTATTAATTGACAGTTAGAATTTGTGTTTGCATGAAACTGCTAGTTAACAGTTATATAATTTATTACTGAATATAAACTGTTAGATTAATAGTCGTTAAATTTAAATTGAATAAAATTGCCAGTTATTACCTGTTATATATTATCAAATATAAATTGTTATTGATTGATATTGCTTGATGATTGTGATTGGATGATGGGTGATGTTGATGAATGGATGTTTTATTTTATATCATTTAAACTGCAAATTATCATGCATATTTCCTTTCATTTGGGATTGTGGTTTGAAATGATATACAACCGCAAAATTTTATATCTTTTAAATTGCGGATTGAAATGATAAATATCCGTATCACTTGACCATAGGATAGAAAATTATATACATGCACCGCGGTCTATATATAACTATTTTAATGTGATTTCTATGGTTTGGATGGAATACGGTTTATAATAATCTTAAATTTTATATTGTATAAATATTATTCTTCCATATATATACATATGAAGTTGAAAATTTTGAAATTAAAAGGTGTATAAATCTCTTTATTAAAAATGAAAAAAAAAATTAAGAAAATGGAGTTTGATAATTTATATCATATGTTTAAATGTTAAGTTTGGAAATTTTAAGATATGATATTTATAATTGGATTTTTCCCAAGATAAATTGAAATGAATATTCTAGTATAATTTGAATTGAAAAAAAATATATTTTATTACTAGAAATTGGAGTTTTTATTTATTTATGGATTTTATGTGAATATTCAAGACTAATTAATAGAACATTCGATTTGTTGAAAGAATAAAATCCAACTTTAGTTTGAAATATTAATACTCCAAATGGATATACGTATATATATATAAATTGTGACGACCACCCATGACTCCCGCACCAAAACAAGGGAATAGTGCGCTGAAAGGTGTGCAAGGCAACCATGGATGATAGTCAGGGTAAAATAAAATCGCAGAATCTCTATCGTAACTCACAGCGCATGGATAAAATACAATAGAGAAATATATAGTGAAGTCTCATAACAGAAAAATCATCATATAAGCATCACAGAAGTTTTATACAATCATCTCAACAAATCCATACATCAAGACCTCACTACAAACACTCATCAAATACAGCAGCGGATACCCAGTACATATAAGAAAATAATATGCATAGCCTCCTGCTCGTCTTCGTCATCATCAGCGGAAAACTCTAAGCACAACACCTGCCACCTGCTACCTAGTCTGCCCATCCCAAACATGGATGAACAGCCCAAGGTAATAAGAGGAGACATAAAACCTTGAGTCAGACAAAGTCTTAGTGAGCAGTAAATTAACAATCAAACATACCAAAGAGCATAAGGGATAAAAGGAATAGGAACCAAACCATCCCACTCCACCTCTTTCTACAGTGATAGCCCCCAGACACACACTAAGGAGAAGTAAGCATAACATAGCAGATAAGTAAGGTAAAGCAATAATCACTCGAGTCAAGGACGATGTTTTCCAAATACAAACCCCCAAGGCCTAAACCAAGATCAGATAAGCACCCAGAAAACACCGCTCTTGAAGCCGAATGATGATACAACCAAACATCCAAACATCCATGACTCTGGCTATCACTGTTATCATTGCCTTGATTTCACCGTTAGTTGAATGACCGCCTGTCAAGGGCTAATGGTAACCCCGGTTTAGCCATAACTCCGCACGTCATCGTGACCCGTGCCTAAGCCGAACGCATCAGCCCAGAGTACTAGCACGTCATCATGACCCGTGCCTGGAACGTCATCGTGACCCGTTCCAACGTACCCTTGCTTTGAGTATGCTAGAACCTTCAACAACGATGAGATCTTAGCCTCCTAGTCATCCTCCTCGACGACTACTTCCATACTAGCTCAAGCGCCTCTCAAGCTAACCATTATCCACCCCAACCCGGACCGCATCACCGAGTTATAACTTTGCACGTCGTCATGACCCGTGCTTGGAACGTCTTCGTGACCCGTCCCATCACAACATATGTCTTGCCTCATCACATCATAGCAAAGTCTCTCAACTTGGAACGTCATCATGACCCGTCCCATCTCAACACAAGCCTTGCCTCATCATATCATCGCAAAGTCCCAACTCAACCATGCTTTGCCTTCTCGCATCATGGCAAGATCCCACATCCTCGAATCCATCCATATGAGCTTCCACATCCGCTTCATATGCCATTGGCAGCTTTCACCATTCAAGAGCCTTTCCACTTAGCTTTTGAATCATCTTCAACCATCTTGTTCCAAATCAACTACAAGCTAACTTGGAGCAATCAAATCTAACATACATTCAAACATTCAACCATTCAAACAAGATCTATTAAGCAATATCAATTATAATGGCAATTTCGTAATTAAGTGAGCAAAAGTCCAACATACGTGAAATCATGGTTTTTAGCATAGATCTATCAAATCTAAAACATGGGTTTTGTCTCTAATACTTGATAAATAACTTTCATAGATAAACATCTTCAAATATGATGGATCTACATGCAGACTTAAGGAAAATGCGAGAAAACGCTAACTTTAACACATAAACATATCACCAATCCACTACACTCCTTTGGGTCCGTGTGAGAGATAACTACCACTCACCAAATCACCCAAACACTACAAAAACTACACACTTCAGATCTGGACAGCGAAGATCAAGGTTTGATCCGGCAATATCCCGCTTCAATCGATGAAATCTAGCTCGAACGGATGAAGATCTTCAACTTTGGCACTTGAATCTTCAATCTAAATCTTCGATCTTGGATGGATGCTAACACTTGATTGGAATGGAGAAAAGAAGATGAAGAAATGTTGTAGTCGAGTCTTCAAAATGGCAGCACTTCGTCGCTTCAAAAACCGGTGCCAAAAAGTGAGCCAAACCCCTCTATTTATAGGCTGGAAACCCCTTAGGTCGTCGCCCCTTAGGTCGTCCCCGACCTAACTATGAGTCGTTGCCGACTCATCAGCCCCTACGACCTACGACCTAACCAACACAACATACAACCAAGGCCGACTTACGACTTAACCCAGACGCGACCTAAAACACAGGCCGACCTAACGACTCAACGTACTGCCGACCCAACTGTCACACGACTCAACACACTGCCGCATTTCCTAAGTCCTAGGTCGCCTGACGACTTAACTAGCATGCCGACCTACGACCTAAGACCCTGCCGACTCAACTCCTTGCCGACCTAACACAACGACTTACGACTCAACAATGCTGACCTAACTCCTGCCCAAGCTATCTATAAGTCGCTAACGACTCAAGTCCTGCCGACTTAATACACGGCATCCCTAACACTAAGTCGCTCACGCGACTCAACTTGCCCAGCGGCCTAACACTCCCTTAAGTCGTTCAACGACCTAACTTTTCTTAGGTCGTTGACATACTTAACTCGCCAACAACTGACTCACTAACACGTAGGTCGCTGACTCGTTAACTCTTAGGTCGCTTACTAGACTCCCCAACGACCTAACATCCAAACGACCTATCCCCTTAAGTCGGCTACCTCCATGACTCGTTCGCATGACCTAGGCTCCTACCGACTCAATCATCACATGACCTAAGACGTTAAGTCGGTCACGACTCAATCCCTAACGACCTAGGCTACCAAACGACTTAAGCACTAAGTCGCTGACTAACTTAACTCGTAAATTCGACCTAAGCACCATACGAGTTAACTTCCACACAACTTATCAACACTAACGACCTATAAATTCTACAATCTATCGACACGTAAAATACGGGTCGTTACATTCTCTCCCCCTTAGGAATTTCGCCCTCGAAATTCCAAGCAATCAACAGAAATCAAAGATATTCCGCATGCCTACCATCCATAGCAATCAACAGATCATGCATCCAATTCTAACCTAGCATGCAGAATTCTAAGACTTAGAACAAGCTACAAATTCATGAGATGTCACGACACTTTAGGGCCATACCTCGAAGAGTCCGGGATGAGCTGCCTTCATCCTCTCTTCCTCCTCCCATGTACAGTCGTTAACATCATCACTCCATTGTACCTTGAGCAACGTAATCGTCTTCCTCCTAAGCTGTTTCGTATCGGTTTCAACAATACGAAGCGGCTTACGAGGTCTCGAAACAACAGGATCAACCTCCAAGTCTTCACAGCTATCAGCAAAAACCACCGTAGTTGGGTCGTGCACATACTTCCGTAGATAGGATACATGAAAAACATTGTGCACACCCACCATCTTCTCCGGTAACTCCAATCTATAAGCGAGTTTTCCAATTCGCTTGATAATCGGGAATGGTCCAACAAATCTCGGAGTTAACTTTCCTTTGTTCCCGAATCTAATAACATTCTTCAATGGAGAAATCTTCACAAAAACCCTATCACCCACGTCGAATTCCAAATCCTTTCGACGATTATCTGCATAACTTTTCTGACGATCTTGGGCTGCCTTCATTCGTTGCCGAATGATCTCTATACAATCTGAAGTCTGTCGAATCATCTCTGGCCCAAGTATCAGCTTTTCTCCGGTTTCCAACCAACATGTCGGAGAGTTACACGGTCTTCCATATAATGCCTCATATGGTGCCATACCGATACTCGACTGATAACTGTTATTATAAGCAAACTCCACCAAATGAAGGTGATCTTCCCATGATCCTCCGAAGTCCAAAACACATGCTCTAAGAAGATCTTCCAAAACTCGGTTGACTCTCTCAGTCTGACCATCTGTTTGAGGGTGATAAGCTGTACTGAAACACAACTCGGTTCCCAAAACTTCCTGGAAGCTCTTCCAAAATCTACTAGTGAACAATGGGTCTCGATCGCTCACTATACTCTTCGGAACACCATGGAAACGAACTATCCACTTAACATACAACTCAGCCAACTTCGATGCAGTCCTAGTCGATCGAACAGGAATGAATCTTGCACTCTTGGTCAAACGATCTACGATGACCCAAATCCCTTCATTTCCCGCTCTTGTCCTAGGTAGACCATCGATAAAATCCATCGACACCTGCTCCCACTTCCATGTAGGAACCTCTAATGGCTGAAGCAATCCACTGGGCTTCTTCTGCTCAGCTTTCACCAACTGGCAATTCATACACTTGGAAATAAAATTTCCAACATCCTTCTTCATACCTTCCCAGTAGTAGGTTCTCTTCATATCCCGATACATCTTATTTCCACCTGGATGAATTGTCAACTTCGAGTGATGACTCTCCCTCAGAACTTCATCTCTCAATCCATCTACATCGGGAACAACTAGTCGCCCTTGCTTTCGAAGCCAACCCTCTTGATCGACTTCAAATCCTTTATTCTTCTCTGGGTCCAATCCAGATTCCAAATCTCGGATAACCTTGACAAGCTTATCGTCTTGCTTTTGCCCCTCGCCAATTCTTTCCACAAGAGTAGGCCTTATTGATAAGTTTGCCAACATCTCAGGTTCCAATTCGCATCTAGGCCTGAAATCAAATCCAGCCAAATACTCAAGACTCTTCCATTCCGAAAACATGGCTCCCAATCCTGCATGTCTTCGACTTAACGCATCAGCCACTGCGTTACCTTTCCCTGGAGTATAGGCTATACCAAAATCATACGATGCTAAGAACTCTAGCCACCTTTGCTGTCGAAGATTCAAATCCTTTTGGGAAAACAGATACTTCAACGACTTATGATCTGTAAACAGCTCGAATCTAACTCCCAATAGATAGTGTCTCCACATCTTCAAAGCAAACACAATCGCCGCTAACTCCAAATCATGAGTCGGATAATTCCTTTCATGCGGCTTTAGTTGTCGACTAGCATACGCAACAACTTTATGCTTCTGCATTAGCACCGCTCCTAGTCCAGTGCCACATGCATCGGTGTAAACCACCATCTCATCATTCCCACTTGGAATAGTCAAAACAGGAGCACTCGTCAATCGCTCTTTCAGGATTACAAAAGCTTGCTCACACTTATCATCCCATCTGAACACCTGGTTCTTCTTTGTCAATCCTGTTAACGGTGCAGCTATCTTGGAAAAGTCTTTGATAAACCGACGATAATATCCTGCTAATCCAAGAAAACTTCTCACATCAGATGCATTCTTAGGTCTAACCCAATCCTGGATCACTGCCACCTTAGCGGGATCAACCGCTATTCCATTTCCAGAGATAACATGGCCTAAGAACCTCACTTCACTCTTCCAGAAGTGACACTTCGAAAACTTAGCCTTCAGCTGATGTTTCCGTAAGATCCCCAAAACAATCCTCAAGTGTGTCTTGTGCTCTCCCTCAGTTCTGGAATAAATCAGAATATCATCCACGAACACAAGCACGAACCTATTCAACTGATCTCTGAACACTCTATTCATAAGATCCACAAAATATGCTGGTGCGTTAGTCAATCCAAACGGCATTACCAGCCACTCATAAAACCCGGATGGTGTCCTGAAAGCAGTCTTCGGCACACTATCCTTCGCCACTCTCAACTGGTGAAATCCCGTTGCCAAATCCATCTGAGAAAACACCTTAGCCTCGTGAAGCTGATCAAACAAGTCATCTATTCTCGGCAATGGATACTTGTTCTTCTTAGTCACCTTATTCAGCTCACGATAATCCACACACAACCTCAACGATCCATCCGCTTTGGTTGCGAACACAACTGGCGCACCCCATTCGGACACACTTCTCCGAATGAATCCTTTCTGCAAAAGGTCATCAACTTGCACCTTCAGCTCTTGCTGCTCCCTCGGTGCCATCCGCCTAAGAGGCATCACAACAGGTCTGGCTCCCTCAACTAGATCGATACGAAACTCGATCTCCCTATGCGGCGGCAACCCTTTGACTTCCTCAAAGACATTCTCAAACTCATTCACAATAGGCACCGATGACAGTCCATCCCGTGGAACAACTAGCGAATACATGAAGCTCATGAAGACGCCTTCTTCATGCTTACATCGTATCACAACCTTTCGCCCTTCCACATTCCCGACTGTCACCTCAAGCCTCTCACAATCAATCCTAGCCGCATACTTCCTAAGCCAGTCCATACCCAAAATAATTCCGAACCCCGCAAAGTTCAGGACAAAGCAATCACAAACAAACGAGCAATCATTACTCGACACAACTAGACCACGGCATATCATACACAAACATGACGAACCCCCCACTGGATTAGTCACAACCAATGGCCTATCAACAATATCCGGTTTCATACCTAACCGGCTTACCAAATCATCACAAACAAAAGAATGCGACGCTCCAGTATCAAACAACACTCTAACTGGAACACCACAAATAGAAAGAGTACCTTGAACCACCACACTCTTCCCCTTTTCTTCAGCAGTCGGAGCTTTTGAAGACGATGGAACAGCCCCCAAAGCATAGGCTTGCACAACCTGCCTATCTTTCCTCGGTTCTGGACAGTCCTTCTTAATGTGTCCCAGCTTATCACAGTTGTAACACTTCAACTGCACCTTCGGATTCTTGCAATCCCGAGAAAGATGACCCTTCTGACGGCAGTTATAACAAGTCACCTCGCCCTTTGGCTTCTTCTGACCATCCTTTCCCTTCTGTTGCTGCTGCTTCCTCTTCTTATTCCCACTCTGCTGTGGTTTAGATCCTTCCCTGGTTACAGCAACAACAGAACTTTCCCTAGGAAACAAACTCTCATGCCTCAGAGCTTTCTCCACCAGCTTCTCAAATGGATCGTCCAGATGATCCACTAACTGCCTTCCTAGATAAGCATCCAGACCAGTCACAAACTTTTCATTCTTCTGGTAGGGAGAATCAATATATGATCTGGCATACTTAGACAAAGCTTCGAACTCAGAAATATACTCCAGAACAGGCCTTCCGCCTTGTTTGAGCTCCACAAATCTCTTGAACAAAACAGACCTCTGAGCAGTAGAGATGAACTTGGCTTCAAATCTAACTTGGAACTGCTCCCAAGTAATATCCTCTTCTGGTGTATCTATGGTGATAGAATTCCACCAATCAGCAGCTCTTCCCTGAAGCTGTCTCGATGCAAGCTTTCTCTTAGTTGCATCCTCAATCCCTAAGTCACCAAAGATCCTTTTGCAAGCATCAATCCATCTCTGCACCTCAATAGTCGACTCCGTCCCCAAGAAAGCTTTTCCTCCAAGAGAAGTATAATCCTTGCAAAGCTTAGCAAAATCCACCGGTCTTGGAGCTTGAACTTGAACTCCCACATCCACTGATGATCCTGAAGCTGGTATCCTTCTCATGATCGAAGTCATCATCGCTTCGAACATAGTTCCATAATCAACAGCTCCTTCATCAGCACGGCTTTCCCTTGCAGCTGGTCTCCCTCTTCGACTCATCCTTAATATCTGTAATAAGAATGATTAGAACACCTTAAGAAACAACTGCATAAGGAGTTCAAATCCTTCTAGGCTACTATATTATATATAGTAATCATCCATCAAAATACAATTACGTCTCTCATACGTAGTTACGTCAGCGAGCGTTGGCTGAAATCGATTCACCAAAGCTCTGATACCAAATGTGACGACCACCCATGACTCCCGCACCAAAACAAGGGAATAGTGCGCTGAAAGGTGTGCAAGGCAACCATGGATGATAGTCAGGGTAAAATAAAATCGCAGAATCTCTATCGTAACTCACAGCGCATGGATAAAATACAATAGAGAAATATATAGTGAAGTCTCATAACAGAAAAATCATCATATAAGCATCACAGAAGTTTTATACAATCATCTCAACAAATCCATACATCAAGACCTCACTACAAACACTCATCAAATACAGCAGCGGATACCCAGTACATATAAGAAAATAATATGCATAGCCTCCTGCTCGTCTTCGTCATCATCAGCGGAAAACTCTAAGCACAACACCTGCCACCTGCTACCTAGTCTGCCCATCCCAAACATGGATGAACAGCCCAAGGTAATAAGAGGAGACATAAAACCTTGAGTCAGACAAAGTCTTAGTGAGCAGTAAATTAACAATCAAACATACCAAAGAGCATAAGGGATAAAAGGAATAGGAACCAAACCATCCCACTCCACCTCTTTCTACAGTGATAGCCCCCAGACACACACTAAGGAGAAGTAAGCATAACATAGCAGATAAGTAAGGTAAAGCAATAATCACTCGAGTCAAGGACGATGTTTTCCAAATACAAACCCCCAAGGCCTAAACCAAGATCAGATAAGCACCCAGAAAACACCGCTCTTGAAGCCGAATGATGATACAACCAAACATCCAAACATCCATGACTCTGGCTATCACTGTTATCATTGCCTTGATTTCACCGTTAGTTGAATGACCGCCTGTCAAGGGCTAATGGTAACCCCGGTTTAGCCATAACTCCGCACGTCATCGTGACCCGTGCCTAAGCCGAACGCATCAGCCCAGAGTACTAGCACGTCATCATGACCCGTGCCTGGAACGTCATCGTGACCCGTTCCAACGTACCCTTGCTTTGAGTATGCTAGAACCTTCAACAACGATGAGATCTTAGCCTCCTAGTCATCCTCCTCGACGACTACTTCCATACTAGCTCAAGCGCCTCTCAAGCTAACCATTATCCACCCCAACCCGGACCGCATCACCGAGTTATAACTTTGCACGTCGTCATGACCCGTGCTTGGAACGTCTTCGTGACCCGTCCCATCACAACATATGTCTTGCCTCATCACATCATAGCAAAGTCTCTCAACTTGGAACGTCATCATGACCCGTCCCATCTCAACACAAGCCTTGCCTCATCATATCATCGCAAAGTCCCAACTCAACCATGCTTTGCCTTCTCGCATCATGGCAAGATCCCACATCCTCGAATCCATCCATATGAGCTTCCACATCCGCTTCATATGCCATTGGCAGCTTTCACCATTCAAGAGCCTTTCCACTTAGCTTTTGAATCATCTTCAACCATCTTGTTCCAAATCAACTACAAGCTAACTTGGAGCAATCAAATCTAACATACATTCAAACATTCAACCATTCAAACAAGATCTATTAAGCAATATCAATTATAATGGCAATTTCGTAATTAAGTGAGCAAAAGTCCAACATACGTGAAATCATGGTTTTTAGCATAGATCTATCAAATCTAAAACATGGGTTTTGTCTCTAATACTTGATAAATAACTTTCATAGATAAACATCTTCAAATATGATGGATCTACATGCAGACTTAAGGAAAATGCGAGAAAACGCTAACTTTAACACATAAACATATCACCAATCCACTACACTCCTTTGGGTCCGTGTGAGAGATAACTACCACTCACCAAATCACCCAAACACTACAAAAACTACACACTTCAGATCTGGACAGCGAAGATCAAGGTTTGATCCGGCAATATCCCGCTTCAATCGATGAAATCTAGCTCGAACGGATGAAGATCTTCAACTTTGGCACTTGAATCTTCAATCTAAATCTTCGATCTTGGATGGATGCTAACACTTGATTGGAATGGAGAAAAGAAGATGAAGAAATGTTGTAGTCGAGTCTTCAAAATGGCAGCACTTCGTCGCTTCAAAAACCGGTGCCAAAAAGTGAGCCAAACCCCTCTATTTATAGGCTGGAAACCCCTTAGGTCGTCGCCCCTTAGGTCGTCCCCGACCTAACTATGAGTCGTTGCCGACTCATCAGCCCCTACGACCTACGACCTAACCAACACAACATACAACCAAGGCCGACTTACGACTTAACCCAGACGCGACCTAAAACACAGGCCGACCTAACGACTCAACGTACTGCCGACCCAACTGTCACACGACTCAACACACTGCCGCATTTCCTAAGTCCTAGGTCGCCTGACGACTTAACTAGCATGCCGACCTACGACCTAAGACCCTGCCGACTCAACTCCTTGCCGACCTAACACAACGACTTACGACTCAACAATGCTGACCTAACTCCTGCCCAAGCTATCTATAAGTCGCTAACGACTCAAGTCCTGCCGACTTAATACACGGCATCCCTAACACTAAGTCGCTCACGCGACTCAACTTGCCCAGCGGCCTAACACTCCCTTAAGTCGTTCAACGACCTAACTTTTCTTAGGTCGTTGACATACTTAACTCGCCAACAACTGACTCACTAACACGTAGGTCGCTGACTCGTTAACTCTTAGGTCGCTTACTAGACTCCCCAACGACCTAACATCCAAACGACCTATCCCCTTAAGTCGGCTACCTCCATGACTCGTTCGCATGACCTAGGCTCCTACCGACTCAATCATCACATGACCTAAGACGTTAAGTCGGTCACGACTCAATCCCTAACGACCTAGGCTACCAAACGACTTAAGCACTAAGTCGCTGACTAACTTAACTCGTAAATTCGACCTAAGCACCATACGAGTTAACTTCCACACAACTTATCAACACTAACGACCTATAAATTCTACAATCTATCGACACGTAAAATACGGGTCGTTACATAAATTGAAGTGGTTTTGGAACTTGAGAGAGATAATACAAATTTTGGTTTAGACTTTAATAAAGAAATGTATTTGTAAAGCCATGAGAACTATTTTCTTTACAAAGTAACATTTAAGTTAAACCTTTTAATTCATATACCGTTGAATATCCAAACCATTCAAGTTTTTTTAGAAGTTATGGTTTTAAATTATGATTTTCAAAATATTATGCTTTGAAAATATTTGATTTTCAGACGTTATGAAGTTAAAGCATTATGATTTTGGAAAAGAATTATATTTGGGATAAGTGATAAAATATGGTTTTGGGTTTTGAAATGATATCGTATTCATGGTTATGAAATGGAATGTTTATTCTGATTTTTAAAGTATAACCTATTTTTAAATGACCGCGGTGTTATAATAACGATGGCTTGGCACAGAGACCGGGATCGGATATGGACATACTCTCTGTCGATACCGAAACCACTTTGACTAACCGTGTACGCGGTGGAGATTGCAGAATGAAGTAGGTGGTGGCGACGTTTCCGGTAAGGTAAATACGTGGACCCGACTCCCGTGAGTTGGCATAAGGTGGCTAAAACAGGAGCGATTCTCAGGCCAATGAGGTCATTCCTCTGATCGGACCCTCCTCTTCGATATTATACTTTGATTTTTGATTGATTCAGTGGCCACTTATATATTTTGATTTTGGGGAGTTAGTCCGAGGTGGGCGGTAACTGCGGCTACGCGTTTCCACCACCCTGGATGGCAATTGGTATATCTACCCTGGCATTGCCTAGTTGTGCCGTGTCACCTACCATACCGAGCCTTTACTACGAGTTTCTATTTGTGTCGTACCTATGGAGTATCCTCTGGTAGCCTCCCGATCAGGAGGTATTACGGTACTGTATAGACTATTGGCATTTTACGTGTTAAGGTGGAAAATGTAAAGCCTTAACGCTATTTAAAAGTAAGTTTATTTTATAATTAGACACTATTATAATAGCGCAATATACTACATAGTAAATAGTTTAACGGATCCTTAGGAGATGTAAATCCCGAGCATCTCTTGAGTTACTGTACTCATATTTATTTCTGTTAATTTAACTCACATAAGATCTTTTAGTTCTGACTCGAGTGTTTTTGTCTTTTCAAATTCGCTCGGGTCAGTCCGAGCGTTTCAGGATCGAAGACTTTAGCTTTGGAGGACGAAGACGAAGAATCCGTATTATTATTATTTATAGTATTGCACCACACTCTAAATTTCCGCTACATTGATTGTATTGGTATGTGTAACTCTGATATTCATTGTATAAGTAAAATAGATATTTTGTAAACAGTTATCATGAACTGTATATTGATTATTATATTTTATCCTTCCGCTGTGAGATTCTATTTTGTTTTATTTCTTCTCTGTTTTTCTTATTTACCCCATAACAATCCGCCCTTGCGTATGCTTTGAATTGGCACGTGTGTCGGTTTAAAGTGTGCGAAAAGGCGGGATGTTACAGTTGGTATCAGAGCTTTGGTTTAGCGATAAACCTTGGCTTTGTGGGGTTTGACTCTTTTTTAATAGGGTAGTAATACCCTATGGGAGTCGCTGAGAGTATATATATGAGAGAGCGTATTTGTTAGTTTTATAAAAAGATTTTGATATTGTGTTAATCTGTTCCACTTTGTATTTATAAATTCTGGTTGATGCATGGGACGGTATGCCATCAATAGGGATTTCTAAACACTTAATAGGACAGACCGACATAATATTTGTTTTTAATATAGGTGAATGAAATAATTTTGCCTATTATATTTTCCATATATAAAAATATTTTTATAAAGATATATTTTGGTTGCTATAGTTGGGTGTTAGGTAATAAAAATATTTGTAATGATTTAAAGCTAAGTTGAATTTTTATAAATCAAATTGGAGATTTTAGAACTTAAGTCCGGGATTTTTGAAATCTGCTTTCAAAGGATTTATGAAATATAATGATTTGGTTTATAAATATTTTCTTATATAAATATTTAGTATAATTCGAAAGAATTGGTTTAAGAGGATTTTGAAGAAAATAAGTTTGTACTTTCCTCTCTGTCGCTGGAAAATAATTTCGGTGATGACGGCCGCATCATCGACTTTCATTTTCGAGTTTCGAAGGAAAAGGCCACTGTAGTAAACTCTACTGCAGATTTGTTTTGAAATTATTTAAAATTTTAATTGTTTAAAGGTAATTAGAGATATAAAAGTTGTAAGAAATTAATTATCTATTATTTTAAAGAAATTTTGGAATTTGACCCGGTATTAATTCTTGAATTTCCATTAATTAGTTGTAAAAATTTAGGTTAGTGAAATAAAAGAAGTAATCAATGAATTAAAAGAGTTGAGATTAAACTTGCATAAGTTCTTTTGCTTTTTCTTTAACATAAATAACTTACCAAGTATAAAAAGTTGAAATGTAAATTAAGAGTGGAATAGAATATTATGCAAGTAGAATTTTGGAAAAAAAATGAAGTATTCAATAAATTACTGTTATAAATAAGAATTTAATGGTATTAACTTAAGTGATGACTAAAATTAAAGGTTGTATTATTAATAGGTGATTTTAACCTTAAGAAAGTAAAAATGAAATTCCTTAATTTGTAAAGTTTGATTGTAGGGTTATTAACTTAAGTATGCTTTAATTCCCCCTATTCTAATATAATGGAAAGTAGGAAAAATATAAATGACTGCAATCCATAGTTAATGAATGAGTAAAATCTTTCACTTATAGGAATGCAGGTTATAAGGTTAATAAATTAAGTGGAATTAGAGGGTTATTGTAAATAAATATAATAGGAACGTAAACATTAAGTAAATGAATGAAATCAAGGGTAAGTTGAAATTGTAAGTTATAAAACAAATATATATTAGTTAAAGGAATGGAGAAGAAACTTGTAAATTTTCACTTACATTCTTAAAACATACATAACTTACCATATAATAAAAGTTGCAACGTTATTAAGAAAATGAAAGGGAAATCTTACAAGTGAAGAGTAAGGTAATAAAGGTATTCTATTAATTTGCTATTATTAATGAGAATTAATTGTATAGACTTAAGTTAAATTGGAAATTTTACTATAAGTAAAGGTAAGTAGTATAAATAGATGATAGAAACTTTAGTAAATAAATTGGAATACAAATATAATGAATTTTGTGATAAATGGAAAATGAAAATTTGTAAGAAATAAAGAAATCACTCCATAAATGAAAGAAAGAAAATCAAACCATTGAAGCATGAGATAAATGTATAATAAATAAATTTGGGTGTTGGTTTGAATTGTGTTGTTTGATTTATGTTGTTGGGTAAGAAATTTGAAGTGGTTAAATGAATAAGTATCTATCTTTGTTCCATCTAAGACTGTTGAGTAAAGGATGCACTTGATAGTTAATTTCATTTCATACAAATTTCAAGTTTGAACCCAAACAACTATTTGTTTGATGGATTAAATGGTTGCTTTGTTTGTGTATGTATGTTGTTTGCAAGGTTGATGGTTGTTGAATTGTTTGGTTGATTAATGATTGAATCCACTTGAATAGTTCACTTTAAAATAAATATTTAACCTTTTAGATTATATAAGTGAATACAGGTGATGGAAGCAACTGCTACTGCTTTTGGTTCCAAAATAATAAGCGTATATTGCCCGACAAATAGGTACGTTTTCGGATTACGTTTAAAGCGCTATTTTTCCCGTGTTGAGATATAATATTTTGATAATATTTGTATATATTTGTTATATTTTGATTATTCATTTTCTCCCGAGCCTCTCCGTACAAAGGAGACTCTGCCAAAATTTTCCGTAAATTTTGGACTTAGAATTTTGTGAAGATGTTTTCCAACTTTAATAATTTAAGTATAAAAGGTTATAATGACTATAAAACGGGCATATTTTATTTAAGAAAATAAATTTAGTAAATTATTGTTATAAGTTAATATTTGGAATAAGATGTACTGTTTTATTCTTCCTTCTCCCTTCTTTTTCCTTTTCGGGGACGAAAAGTTTTGAGTGGGGGAGATTGTAACGACCCGTTAAATTAATAATATTAAATGAATTGAATTAATATAATTTCTAATCTAATCTAATTTAGAATAAATGTAGAAATTTGGTATAGTAGTTGTAATTTAGTGTAACAATAAAATTTTATGACAATAGATTTGGATAATGTAATTTGTCACTTTTTGTTAAAAAGTAAATTATAAGAAATCAATAAATGTTGAATTGATGATATTAATAAAAATATTAACTAAAATAAGATTCATTAATATAAAATCAGTAGTGAAGAGGTTACCTTTGGTTGTAATAAAGGTGAATTCTATTAGTGGATGTCAACACTTAATAAAATTTATTTAGAATAAAAAGGTTTCAAATGCATGTTTGCATTGAATATGTAATTGATGGATTAAGGGTAAGTAATTAGAAATTTAATCCTATAAGATTTGGGACTAAATGTATGAAGATAATTTGGTAGAAATAATTAATTAACCTCTTAATTCTGCATACCCAATATAATATAAATAACAACAGGACTAGAACTTGATTTGCCTAGGTATGTATATATGTTTATAAACTATAACCAAGTGAGAAATTTGGTAGTAAATAGGGGATAAGTTGACTAAGGCAATTAATAATTTAATAAATGAATGCATAGTAAGTAAGTGGAAATGTATACATAAAAATATTTTCATATATGGGATAATTACAAAAGTTTACCCATTTATCTAATGTATATAATTGAATCTAAATTTAGGGCAACATTTTGGTATTTATGGTATAAGTGAATTTGAATAAAAGGGTAAAAATTATGTAGATTTAACATGTATTGAGTATATAGCTAAGAAGGGCATTCGATGTAAATGAATCTAAATTAATGTGTCTAGTCAATAAAGGAGAACTTTAAGGGAATAAATATAAATGAATGTATTTGGGGAATGGAGTCCTTTTATATGTTGAATAGTATAACGTTGTTATTAATAATGAACGTTACTTTAGTAATTATTAATATGGTAACGGAAGAGTGTATAAATTTTATAGTAACGTAAAAACGTATTGTAAGATAATAATTAAGTGTAGACTTATAAAATATATTTATGACAACAAATTTTGTAAGTTATTTATTCTATTAGTTGTTAAGTTTTATTTATGTGTAAGTTAACAATATTACAATTCAATTGAATACAGTAATTTATGCAAACAAAAGATGAACATTTGGAAGTATTACTGTAGTGATATATATATAAGAAACGGTAACTTTGTAGTTGGGGAATAATTGATTTATTTGTGAGTTGTAATCAAATAGAGTCAAATTTATTAGAATTTATTGCAATTTAGGGGATTAATTGCAGTAACCTTTGAAGATTTATTCACTAAAATAATTGAAGATGGAAATTATATGTAAATTTGCTTTTAGTTAATTTAAAATATCCAGAGGGCTAGAAATGACACAAATCTACTAGTTTAGAAATTCACAATAAAAAGTGGTAAGTCATTTTTCTAAATATTTAGATAGTAGGAAGATGTAGATTTAGATGGAATTTATTATTTAACTATTTCATAAGTTGAGATCTAAGTTTAGAATTGAGATTTTTAATGTATAGATATTGAGCCAATGTTAGTTTCATTAAATTGACATCAATAACTTTGAATAATAGAAAGAAAGTGCATTTAATAAATTTATCCGTATCGGTGAATTATTATAGGGTTTCAAGTTTCGTATCGATCGGACTTGTCGTTTGATCGTACGGGCGTGAAACGCCTTGAAATCAATTTTAATAAAATCAATTTGAAATCAATTTGGAAATTTTGTTTTCAGCATAACTTCTTCATACGATCAAATTTGGACGTGAAACTTTTTCCATCGCGTTCAGGATATTTTAAATTACCTATCTGGATATATGGATTTGATAAATTTCGTTCCGGGGTCAGAACGGGCTTTTTGGGCCAACTACCGTTTTAGCGCGTTCGTTATCCGTACCCACCTAGCCTTCTTCTATTTGTCTATATATATACGATCATAAACCCTAGCCTCCTTCCTATTGTCATTTGGCTGTACGTACATTTTTCTTCATCTCCTTCTCAACTCCTCATTTTAATGGCAGAAAAAAAAAACCTAATTCTCAAATTCCAAAAAAATAATAATTTCAATTTCAAAAAAAAAAAAAAATTTTGCGGATCTGCAGCAGCTTCTGGTCGTGCTTCGGGTTTCAGGGGAGAAAACCCTAGAGCAACTTCGAGTCAGGAAGAAAATGACTCGGGTCGCTCCGGGTCGTTTTGGCGAAAACTCCAAGCAAGCACCGGGGAATTGAGGCGGCGCACCGAAGTCGACCCAGGACCAGAATTTTTCATTTTTCAAATTTTCATAACTTTTGCATACGAGCTCGGATTCGCGCGCGGTTTGTTTTGATGGGATCGTATCGGAATTTCTGACGTTTTGGCACTAGTTTGGATGAATTTGGAGACTATCCATTTTTTGGGTTTAAATTGGATTTGAATTCGATTTAAATTCAAAAGGTGAGTGTTTTAACCCACTCACAACTACTAGAAGCTTTTATGTTTGTTAAATTAATTTTAGAAATGAATAGAATTTATTTATGAGTATTTGGAATGCTTATTTCATTCATATCTGCTGAATTGCATTTATTGAATTTAACTGTTAATTTAATTTATTTATTGCGTATTAATTGACAGTTAGAATTTGTGTTTGCATGAAACTGCTAGTTAACAGTTATATAATTTATTACTGAATATAAACTGTTAGATTAATAGTCGTTAAATTTAAATTGAATAAAATTGCCAGTTATTACCTGTTATATATTATCAAATATAAATTGTTATTGATTGATATTGCTTGATGATTGTGATTGGATGATGGGTGATGTTGATGAATGGATGTTTTATTTTATATCATTTAAACTGCAAATTATCATGCATATTTCCTTTCATTCGGGATTGTGGTTTGAAATGATATACAAACGCAAAATTTTATATCTTTTAAATTGCGGATTGAAATGATAAATATCCGTATCACTTGACCATAGGATAGAAAATTATATACAGGCACCGCGGTCTATATATAACTATTTTAATGTGATTTCTATGGTTTGGATGGAATACGGTTTATAATAATCTTAAATTTTATATTGTATAAATATTATTCTTCCATATATATACATATGAAGTTGAAAATTTTGAAATTAAAAGGTGTATAAATCTCTTTATTAAAAATGAAAAAAAAATTAAGAAAATGGAGTTTGATAATTTATATCATATGTTTAAATGTTAAGTTTGAAAATTTTAAGATATGATATTTATAATTGGATTTTTCCCAAGATAAATTGAAATGAATATTCTAGTATAATTTGAATTGAAAAAAAATATATTTTATTACTATAAATTGGAGTTTTTATTTATTTATGGATTTTATGTGAATATTCAAGACTAATTAATAGAACATTCGATTTGTTGAAAGAATAAAATCCAACTTTAGTTTGAAATATTAATACTCCAAATGGATATACGTATATATATATAAATTGAAGTGGTTTTGGAACTTGAGAGAGATAATACAAATTTTGGTTTAGACTTTAATAAAGAAATGTATTTGTAAAGCCATGAGAACTATTTTCTTTACAAAGTAACATTTAAGTTAAACCTTTTAATTCATATACCGTTGAATATCCAAACCATTCAAGTTTTTTTAGAAGTTATGGTTTTAAATTATGATTTTCAAAATATTATGCTTTGAAAATATTTGATTTTCAGACGTTATGAAGTTAAAGCATTATGATTTTGGAAAAGAATTATATTTGGGATAAGTGATAAAATATGGTTTTGGGTTTTGAAATGATATCGTATTCATGGTTATGAAATGGACTGTTTATTCTGATTTTTAAAGTATAACTTATTTTTAAATGACCGCGGTGTTATAATAACGATGGGTTGGCAAAGAGACCGGGATCGGATATGGACATACTCTCTGTCGATACCGAAACCACTTTGACTAACCGTGTACGCGGTGGAGATTCCAGAATGAAGTAGGTGGTGGCGACGTTTCTGGTAAGATAAATACGTGGACCCGACTCCCGTGAGTTGGCATAAGGTGGCTAAAACAGGAGCGATTCTCAGGCCAATGAGGTCATTCCTCTGATCGGACCCTCCTCTTCGATATTATACTTTGATTTTTGATCGATTCAGTGGCCACTTATATATTTTGATTTTGGGGAGTTAGTCCGAGGTGGGCGGTAACTGCGGCTACGCGTTTCCACCAGCCTGGATAGCAATTGGCATATCTACCCTGGCATTGCCTAGTTGTGCCGTGTCACCTACCATACCGAGCCTTTACTACGAGTTTCTATTTGTGTCGTACCTATGGAGTATCCTCTGGTAGCCTCCCGATCAGGAGGTATTACGGTACTGTATAGACTATTGGCATTTTACGTGTTAAGGTGGAAAATGTAAAGCCTTAACGCTATTTAAAAGTAAGTTTATTTTACAATTAGACACTATTATAATAGCGCAATATACTACATAGTAAATAGTTTAATGGATCGTTAGGAGATGTAAATCCCGAGCATCTCTTGAGTTACGGTACTCATATTTATTTCTGTTAATTTAACTCACATAAGATCTTTTAGTTCTGACTCGAGTGTTTTTGTCTTTTCAAATTCGCTCGGGTCAGTCCGAGCGTTTCAGGATCGAAGACTTTAGCTTTGGAGGACGAAGACGAAGAATCCGTATTATTATTATTTATAGTATTGCACCACACTCTAAATTTCCGCTGCATTGATTGTATTGGTATGTGTAACTCTGATATTCATTGTATAAGTAAAATAGATATTTTGTAAACAGTTATCATGAACTGTATATTGATTATTATATTTTATCCTTCCGCTGTGAGATTCTATTTTGTTTTATTTCTTCTCTGCTTTTCTTATTTACCCCATAACAATCCGCCCTTGCGTATGCTTTGAATTGGCACGTGTGTCGGTTTAAAGTGTGCGAAAAGGCGGGATGTTACAAAACATAAGTGCATGGTGCATATGCACCGTGACTTCGATCAAATCCGGTAATTCACCAAAGCTTCATCTCATCGGCAACCACCCACGCACCAACCTACGATCATCAGATTGTCTCCATCATCTAGAAATCAAAACTAGACTCAACCCCAAACCTGGAAACACAGAACCACGTCAACCCAAAACTTGACAACACTTCAATCAAGCTCCTCCGTCCATCAGAATACCAACACCACCAGCCACGGCTTCGTCCACGATCCAACAACCGAATCCCAAAGTTTGGTAATACTCGATCCACCAGAAGATGATTCTGAAGCAAAACCGACCATACACCCAAAATTAGGTTTACAAACATCAACGGCCTCCCCTCGTCACCACTGACCTCAGATCGACATTTTGATATTTTTCCTACAATCTCCGTCCATCCTTCTTCCTTCAGATAGGAACTCGACCTCCCAATCCACTTAGATCACCAGAGACCACTCCAAAATCAAACTCTGATCAACCCTCACTTGCTCAGTCAAACCCAAAATAAAAATTATGATTTTACTCTTAAAAGTCATGTCTTAGTTTAAGGATTTAGTTTATATACCTGAATTGCACAATTAACTATTTGAATTTTTACAAAGACTTGAGTTTCTTGATTAATTTTATTCCCAGAGCAAATTTGAATTTTGTTTAACATAGATAAATTTTAAAACTTATTTTAAAATCAAACAAGCAGATATTGTTTGGGTCCTAATTCCTAACAATCAATGGATCAAGAGAAATGATTTTAAATTGAAAACTGGGCTTGAAATTTAGAACAGAGATGTTCTACAGGCATTCACAATCATATGTACATCACACATCACAAATAGACAGGAATTTTCCAACATATATATACAAATACAACTTATTTTAGGCATAAATCAAACAACCAGATTTATCTTTAAGTTTTAAAAAGAGTTACTGACCTGAAACAGAAGCACAGAGCATTATTTATAAAATCTTGAAACTGGAATGGCCAAGCTTTTTTTTATTAAAACTTAAATGCTTATGCTTCCTGTTTAAAACTTCATGCATGCAGGCTTGAATTCTTGTTTGATTCCAAGTTGTTGAAGAACAATGCATAGGCTGATGAATTTGAAAAGGGTTTGCAGTTTACTGATTGAAGAGGATTAACAAGTTTGATGAATTTTGACTTGTTCCCGGTTGAAGAAGTGATACAGGTTTCAAATGCAGGCTTTGATTTTCAATTTGCTTTTGAGGAGTGTTACTTACTGATTTGAATATGTTTTTGGTTTTAGAGATGATTTTAGATTTGTTTTCTTAGCTTAGAATTTGAAAAGGAAAATTGAAGAGGAGGAAACAATGTTATAAAGGCTGAAATTAATTTTACAAAATAAAAGAAAAAGATGAAAATTGAATGACACTTGTCAAATACCTTAATTTGTTAGCTAACACATGTTATTATAAGTCCTAAATATGTTAACACTTGTAATTGAGTATTTTCTTTTTTATTTAAATGTTAGATAAAGCTTTTAACTTAACTTATTAATTCTTATGTAAATACGTTATGAATTTCTTATGTAAAGAAAATGTAATAAAAACAAATTATAAATAAAACTTATCCAAATATTTTTAAGATCCAAAACATTTTAAATTTTTATTTTTAAGTACATATTCTTTTGAAAAGCCTTAAATTTAAATTAAATTTTGAAATCAAATCTAAGAATCAAGTTATATATATACATATATAACTACTTAATAATTTTTAAATATAACAATTCTATATTCATTAAAAATTATTTATGGTTATAAAACCTAAGTATTATAGTCATCATTGAAAATAACAAATTTAACAATTTTAAATGATTTATAAAAGAGATTATAAATCACTTCTATTATTAAATGAATTAATACCATATGTTATATTGTACTTTAAACTTTTTTTTAAAATCATATATAAATCAAGTAATATTTAAGAAGAAATAAAACAAACCTTTTATTTAAATTTAAAAATTATGCTAAGATATAATCTTAAGCAATTTAACATTTATTTTAAGTATTTACAAACCATATATTTATTAATTAAATAACTTTAAAAAGCTCAATATTAATTTAAATCATAATTTCCAAATTATTAAATATATCATTAGAATTTGAGAACATGACGTTAGTTATTTATTAAATTCCAAATCAAAGATTATCTATAATATATATACAAATATATATATACACATTATAGATAGAAACATTTATTTAGCTTTTAAAAGATAAAATCACTAATTAAATATTTATTTAATTAGATTATTAAACCAATTCATATTTTATTAATCAATATTATCAAATAAATTTAATTTTAAATAAATATTATTAAATTGATATTGCCAAAAATTCCGGGATATCACACTAGAATTATTTTCAAGCAGCAAAATAAGATCATTTTTCACAACATTAAGTAAACACAGCAGTTGAATAATTTCATGACATAAAATTGTCATACACATGGTCATTACATATTTATTAACCTGATTTGTATCCATGTAGGGGTAAATATATATTAGTGTCATCTCCGGCACATAAAGATGCTGACATAAACACTTAACCAGTTATATATATATATATATATATATATATATATATATATATATAGGTTTTACACACCGAATTGAAGAACAACTTTTATTAGCAACTAAGCCTCCTACTTCATCTTTGGCGTCTTTATTTTTCTTTAAAAGAAACCTATCTAAAATATAAACTTGGTATACTCAAATGAGTACCCATGAGTTTATAGGAAATAACTAAAAGTGGGTTAGACAAAAAACATGGTATGAGTAATACTTTACCCTAAACGAACAAATTACATGGTGGGACCACACATCTGCAGCACAGAGTGAGTTTTCCCTTACTAATTCAACCAACTTCAATTACATCATACTATATAATAGACCTCATATCATGATCAAACTCAAGCCATCAATTCCAACATAAGTGTGAAATTTTCCTTTCACAACATACCTCGATTAGTTTCTACAGTTGGTTTATTCTAAATTGCCACACATGCCTTATTCTTACCATTTCAACGTTGGTGTTAGACACTTTAGGTTTTGACTTAGGCATTTATCTTATTTTTCTAATTTCTATCATGAACAGATAATTAGGTTGACACTAAATCTTTACACCTTCATTTCTGATTATAAGGTCATTCTTAGATAAATGGTTTCCCCTAATGTCCTACACCAATATTACTGAATATAATTCCATGTTTGGACATATGATTACCACTAAGGCCTTACACCTACATCTTCTTTAATCTTAAGTGATGTTGCGTATCATCTCATAGTTTTCTTAAGCTTGGTCTTAATTTTTCCTTCTTAAATAAGTTACTTGCTTTTAATTTATTATTCTTTACTTAAGAAAATTCCCTCACCCATAGCAATCGTAGGCCTCAGTTTCCTTAAAGTCATCGAAGGTAAAAAAAAATTTAAGTTATCACATGACGAAATCTAACACTACCTAGGTTGAGTTATCACATGTTAACTATCGTACATTATTTTATAATGTTATCACACGTTGATTTTATAAGCTATTACATGTCGAGTTTATGAGCTTTCATAGGTTTAGTTTACAAGCTGTCACATTTTATAAATTATAGCCATCACATGTTGAATTTCCAATCTATCGCGTGCCAATTTCTAAAGCTATCGCAAGTTAGTAAATTAAAGTTATCGCATGTTGATAAATTATAGCTATCACATGTTGAATTTAGAAGCTATTACATGCCAAGTTTTAAAGCTATCGCATGTTGATAAATAATGATTATCACATATGGATAAAATTATAGCTATCGCATGTTAAAACTTAAAAGCTATCGTAGGTTAAGCTACCACAAGTTGAGCATTTAGAAGCCATCACATGTTTAAGTGCCAGTTTTGTAATTAACTAAAGAACTATTTTATTACCATTAAAAGTAATTACTTTTCACCAAACCTATTATATGTCAAATTATCATATTATAACACAAAATCTTTACAATTATCTTTTTAGAAATATAAGAGATGAAGTTTTCCTTACTCCACAATTACTAATTATTTCCTTAATTAGTTAGTTAAATTACTATTTGTAATTAACCCTTCCCTTTACTAAATAGTCATATCGATTCGAAATGAAAAATCTCAAAAAATTTGAAGTAATAAATTTGAATTATTTATTCTTTACCTCACCAAAATTTCAAGTCGAAATAATTATTTTCCATGTCTTAAATAATTAAAACCCGAAATTAAGATTTTTCCCAACTCTGAAAATTCATATAAAATCCAATCAATTTCAGAAAATTATGAAATTAAAATACCACCTTCCAATTAATGTACTAAACATTATATAGAAATTTCAAATGAATTAGAGGTGGTTTAATCCACGTTTTACCTAAAACATATTAAAAATACTACCATTTAATTCTTAAACATAAATAAAATCATTCTATCATTCTTAAAACTTGTTAGTTATCATTTAACATCATGAGCATAAGAAAATCCAAATCCAAATAGATTTGGAAAGATTAGAGAAAGTTTTGCTGACATAGATTTTGAAAGTGACTACTGTGTGGCTAGTTATCACTTAGGATCGTGTAATATGGAATGTATTATAATCTAAATGCAGAAACATATAATAATAGTAAAGTAAATAAGATATGCACATTTGGAGTTTTTATACTGGTTTGAACTTCTCGTTCTACGTCCAGTCCCAGATTTCCCTTTGGAATGTCACTCAATAACCCTTCACTTAACCTGGAGGAATAGGTAAACAACACCTGAGCAGCCGAACAGTGTTTTTCCGCCTCAACAACCGAAGAGGACTTTTCCTCCTGATACAGACTAACAGGACTTCAACGGTTCCAATAAAATTGTTTTAACTGTTCTTGATAACACTGATTTGTCTTTGATAGTACACACATCCTATAATCTTTTCCTCAAGTATATATTGTGTGTGTAAAGATTAGAAAGGAAAATATTGCTTTAAATCGAATAATGAGTTAATTAATTCAGAGATTTAAGAAAATATTTTTCTTGCTTAGAAAAGTACAACTAACCATTCTAAACTCAAATTTATGATAAACACAGAACAGAAGCACATATTACGGTACATCAAAGTGTAATACAAATGTTGTGAATCCCTGAATCATTATGCTTTTGTTCTTTTCATGTCCATTGGGGTAGATAAAATTTTGGGAATACGTCCAGGAATGCATTTAATTCCATAGTTTTCCATATTTGAATTAATGATATCTACCATGTGAATAATCTTTATCTTATCTTAACTTTCAGTTAATGGCTGGAAGAGGCATAGGATGACGTTCGGGTGTGGGGCAGTCCAGTGGCTCCTATCCGAATGGAGTATATATGTCTGCCGATCAGTTTATGGAATTATTTAGGAGCACCCAGTCTCCATCTCCTACTCCAGCTTCTCCTTTGCGCAAGTCTTCTTTCGCATGCATATGCAGTGACTTTGCACATCTTGAAGGCAAGCCATTCAAAGGCTCTGAGTCTGTTTTAGAGGTTCAGGCTTGGATTCGTTCTTGTGAGCGGAAATTTTCTCGCATAGATCTTTCAAATTATCACAGGGTTCTTGTAGCATCCAGCATGTTACAAGAGCATGCTCTTGATTGGTACGAGCTATTCACTGCTGAGTTCGATGAGTCTACTCTTACATGGACTCAGTTTCGAGAATGATTCGAGCTTAAGTTCGTTCCTGAGTCTGAGAAAGCATCTCTTGTCCGTTGCTTCCTCAAGCTAAAGCAAGGGAAATGTTCTGTTTTTGATTATGTGTCTTCTTTTGAGGCTCTTTCTAAGTATGGCCTTGTGTATATTAGCACTAAATACAAGAAGAACCTCAAGTTCGTTTCTGGCCATAAGAAGTATTTGAAGAAATATTTGTTGTTGTAGCTCAAGCTTTCTTTTGAGGAACTCAAGGAGTAGCTTTTAGAGCTTAAGTCCAAGAAGTTGATTCAGTCTAGTTCATTGCGTGGGGTGCCGCAGTTTTATTTATGAGGAAGTCCGATGGCACTCTTAGGCTTGCATTGACTATCGCAAGCTTAACGAGTTGACCATCAAGAATAGGTATCCATTACCTAGGATCGACGATATGCTCGATCTATTGAGTGGTGCTAAGGTCTTTTCTTAGCTCGACCTTGTCACTGGTTTTCACCAGTTACGAGTTGCATAGGATAGCGTTCCTCTTACTGCTTTCCGCACTCGTTATGGTTCTTTTAAGTGGCTCGTTATGTTGTTCGGTTTGACGAATGCTCCTGCTTTCTTTGTCGATTCATGAATCGAATATTCCGAGAATATCTTGATAAGTTTGTCCCTGTGTTTATTGATGACATCCTTATTTATTCTAAGTCCAAGACAGAGCATACCCACCATTTGAGGATAGTCTTGGATACTCTTCATCACCATCAGCTCAAAGCCAAATTCTCCAAGTGCCACTTTTGGGAGAATAAGGTTAAGTTCTTTGGCCACGTTGTGTCTTCCGAGGGCATTTCAGTCGATCCCTCGAAGATTGAAGCTATCCAAAACTGTAAGAGGCCTGAGAATGTTCATGAGATTCATAGTTTCCTTGGATTGGCGGGTTATTACCGTCGGTTCATTAAGGATTTTCCCGTGTCGTGCTTCCTCTTACAGCCTTACTCGGAAAGGCGTTCGTTATATTTGGTCCGACAGGTGTGAAGCTTCCTTTCAGACATTGAAGGAACTTCTCACTAATGCTCCTATTCTTGTGGTTCCAAAGGGGAATCAAGATCTGGTTGTCTACACCAATGCTTGTGGAAGTGGTCTCGGTGTTGTTCTTATGCAGAAGGATTGGGTAATTGCTTATGCTTCTAGGCAACTGCGTCCGAATGAAGTTCGCTATGCCACTCATGATCTTGAGTTAGCGGCCATTGTCTTCGCTTTGAAGATTTAGTGCCATTACCTCTTAGGTGAGCGCTTCATTATCTATACCGATCATAAATCCTTGAAGTATTTGTTTACTTAGAAGGAACTCAATATGAGACAACACCGTTGGCTCGAGTTTCTTGCCTCTTACGATATTGATATCGGATATCCAGTATACCCCTGGTAAGGGTAATCGTGTTGCTGATGCGCTTTGCTACAAACACTCGGCTGTTGTTTCTATGATGCTAGCCGAGTGGAATGTTCTTGAGACTCTATCTTTGTGCGGTATTCGGGATCGAGCCCCATCATCTGATTCGCCTATTCTATTATTTAGCTTGGAAGCTCATCCTAGTTTGTTGGATCGTATCACCGAGGCTCAGCGACAAGATCCAGAGTTGTTGCATCTTATTCAGGTTTGTGAGTCTGAATCCTGTGATGTGGCATTGCGGGACTTCGGCATTGATTTTCATAGGTGACTTTGCAAGAAGAACCGTATTATTGTGCCTTCTAATTCTGCACTTAGGCATGACATTCTTGATGACTATCATCGTTCTAAGTATATCATTCATCCTGGTAGTAGTAAGATGTATGCCGATATGCATCGCCTTTATTATTGGAAAGGCATGAATCGGGATGTGGCGAGTTATGTGAGTAATTGCATGACTTGTCAACATAACAAAGCCAAACATCAGCGCCCTTCTGGTCTCCTTCAACCTCTAGAGCTTCCATTGTGGAATTGGGATCAGATTTCGATGGATTTTATCGATGGCCTACCTCGTTTGAGATCGGGTCATCATAGTGTTTAGGTTATTGTTGATCGCCTCACCAAGTCTGCTCATTTTATTCCTATTAAGCCTAATAGGACGACTTCTCATTTGGCCAAGCTTTATATCAAGGAAATCGTGAGACTTCACGGTGTTCCTAGTTCGATTGTTTGTGACCATGACCCTTTGTTCATGAGTCAAGTCTGGCAGAGTCTTCAGCAAGCTTTAGGAACAAAACTTAATTTTAGCATAGCTTATCATTCATAGTCTGATGGACAGACTGAATGAGTGAATCGTATCTTGGAAGATCTCCTCTGTATTTGTATTCTTGATTTCGAAGGTAGTTGGGAGGATCATTTACCCCTTGTAGAATACTCTTATAACAATAGTTTTCAGTCGAGTATCAGTATGTCTCCTTTCAAAGCCTTATACAGAATGCCATGTCGATCACCTTCTTGTTGGATGGAATTTGGTGAGAAGCTTATTCGTTGCCCAGATTCTATTAGTGATTCTTCTAAGAAGATTGATCTTATTTGTCAGATAATGAAAGAGGCACAGAGCTACCAGAAATCATACGCGGACAACCGTAGGAAGCCTCTTGAGTTCTCTATTGGTGATCTCGTCTTTATTCGCGTTTCTCCTTTAAAAGGGGTTATGCGCTTCAGTACGACTGGGAAATTGGCTCCCCTCTTTATAGGACCATTTCCTATTACTTAACGTATTGGCCCTGTGGCTTATAGAGTTTCACTTCCAGCTCATATATTTGGCATTCATGACGTGTTTCACGTCTCCCAGTGTGATATCCCGGAATTTTTGACAATATCAATTTAATAATCTTTATACAAAATTAAATTGATATTGACAATATTGATTAATAAAAATATGTTTTGGTTTAATAATCAGATTAAATAAATATTTAATTTGTGATTTTATCTTTTAAAAGATAAAATAAATGTTTTAAATTATAATGTATATATATTTGTATATATATTATAATTTATCTTTGTTTTGGAATTTAATAAATAAATAAAGTTTTGTTTTTAAATTCTAATAATATATCTAGTAATTAGGAATTATGTTTTAAATTAATATTAGGCTTTTAAAAATCTATTAAACTAGTAATTATATGGTTTGATAATATTTAAAATAAATGTTATATTGTTTAAAATTATATCTTAGCTTAATTTTTTGTTTTAAATTTAAATAAAAGTTGATTTTATTTCTTTTTCAATATTATTTGAGTAATATGATTCGAGTATATTTTATATAAGTCTAAATATAAAATAGCATATGATTTAAATTCATTTGATAATAAAAGTGATTTATAATTTCTTTATAAATCATATAAAATTTGTTAATTAGTTATTTTAAGCCATATTAATAAATGTACTATTTTTCATAAATATAAAAGGAATTAAAATAAGGAAATAGAATCTTCATTTTTAATTTGAATAAATTGATTTTAATTTGGAATTCAAAAATTTAATTTGAATTGAAATTGTTTTTGAAATTCAAATTAATTGATTCTTTAAAATATTTGTATAAGTTTAAATTATAAATTGTTATATTTACATTTTCTTTAAATAAGTAATTAACATGTATATTTACATAAATATAAATAAATTAAGTTTAAAAGCTTTATCTAACATTTAAATAAAAAGAAAATATAACTAAATTAAGTAAAAGATAAATGGTAACAATTTAACAATCTAAGCTACAAGTGTTTAGTTGTAAAACAAACAAATGACAAGTGTCATTGTTTTGTCTTTCTTTTATTTTTATTAAAGTATTTTCAGCCTTTTAAAATATTTTTCACTTTCCTTTATTATCTTTTAAAAATCAAATGCTAGTTGAATCAAAAAAAAACATTTCACTTAAAATTTGAAAACTCAAAACCCTTCAAAACCAAATCTACATGCAACTACATTTGCATCTCTGGAAGATCAACTGCATTTTCAAAATCAATCAACCAGAATATCAACCTGCAAAATGAATTCCTGCATTGTTATCAAGGCCTGCATGCATCTATGTTGGTCAGGAATTCAAATGCAAGCAACCTGGGTTGAAGTCTGCATCTTTTTGAAAATTTGAAGAATAAAATGACCTGCATGCATTTAAAATAAGAAGCACTTCAGTTCAATTAGCATGACACTGCAACAATTAAATCAGACAGGATTCAAAGCTTTAAAATTTGGGTGCTCTGTTCTTCAGATTTAATGTGAGTAACATTTTTGATTTAATAATTTAAGTTTAACATGGTTGCATGATTTATTTCTGTGAATAATCATGAATGGTGATCAGTAAGTTTCTGTATATATATATATATATATATATATATATATATATATAAGGATAATCTGTAGATATTGGGACGAAATGTGTGCATGTTTATCTATGACCCTCTGCTACTAGCTTAAAACTCAGTTTTATTTTTTTTATTTTTTAATTATACCCTTATCTCCGGATCATGCCAATGTTATGATTAGATTAAAAACTTGTTTGCTAAACATAAATCTGAAGTATGAAAATTTAATAAGGTAAATTAAATTCAAAATCTTTTCTGGAAACCAAAAATGTTCAGTAAACATGAAATTGTTTAAAACATAAATTCCTTAATTTATTGAATTAAGATTGTGATCTGAAACCATTCTAGAAAACATGATTTTTAAGTCTGAAAACACAATTTATAGTTTAAGATTTAGGGGCAGTTCACTTTGATCTGGAAAATGTAAATTTGGGAAATCCTGATGATTTTGGAAATTTGGAAGTTTGAATTTTCTTCTGTTTGTTGTTGAAAGCATTTCAGGAAAATTATCAACTTGATGGATAATTTTTGGGATTAGCAGTGATAAGGGTTTTGGGTTCTGTAACCCTAGTTCTTGGTCATATTAAAATTTGGATCGTTCTCTCTCAACTTTTGATCGAGTGTTTAGCAACTCTGGGAATTGGTTGCTGGGCCCTAGAGGAGGAGGTAGCCGGAGTTGTAGCTTAAACGATGGTCGGGGGAAGGAGAACATGCCTTTGACTGGTTTGGGATTTGGGTCTGCACTATGGTTTCCAGGTTTTAGAAGTGGGGTTGGCTTTTGATTTTGGGTAAATAGAGGCTTCTGATGATTAGGTGTTCCAGTTGGACTTTGGAGTCGATTGTGGATTAGGGTTGATCATCGTGGATGATCGGAATCATCCACAGGCTTCGTGCATGTGCACAATGGCCATCAGAGGGTTGTTTGTTCTGGAATGTGATGAAGATGGTACTCGGGGGATGCCCAGGTCATCTTTGTTTTTGCTCGAAGTTGAGGGGAGTTTTACTCGAAGTAAATCAGTTTTGGCACGGGTAGTTTTTTTTTAGTTAGTTGCAAGTTTGTTTTCTGAAACCTGATTGTTTCAGGCTTTTGAAAAAAAAAAGAAGCAAAGCCTGATTTAAAACAAGATTTGAGGCAAGTTTAATTTATGAATTCAAATGAATTTGAATTCTAGATTTTGAATAAATTTGCAGAAATAAAATAAAGTATTTAATAAAATAATAAAACATGTGCAGTATTTTATAAAGTGATTTTCAAATCTGAAAATAAAATTTTAAAACAAGATTTAAATTTCTAAGTTAAATTTGAATTTTAAACCTGAATCCAACTTTGAAGTTGAATCTGAAAGTTTCAAATAAAAACAAATTATAAATTCAAATGTTATAATCAAGTTGAATATTTTAGAATTTTATAACGTATGAAATGAAATTTAAAGTAGGGTTTTAAATTTAAATCTTTAAATCTAAAATCTGAAAGCATGATTTGAATTTTGGTTGTAATATAAATAAGATTTGAATTTAAATGTTTTAATATCATTTGAAATATTTAAGGTATTTTAAGTTTATTTAAATTGAATATAGGCTAAAGTTAAACTATTCTTCTAAAATTGCTTTAAGAGATAAGTGATTCTTTAAAATAAAAACTAAAGAGTTTTTAAATACTTAAAATCTTATTTAAGTTTGATTTAATTTTAATTTTAATTTAAAATGGAATTTAGAGAAATTTAAAAGTAAATTATTTTTAATTTACTTTGATAATGATAATTAAATCATTAATGAGGTTAATGGTTTTCATTAAATTGTTTTGAACTTAATAATTTATTATCTGATCAAGGTAATTAAGTTTATAATTAATTAATTTAATTAATTAATAATTAGGTAAATTAATTAAATAATTAAGGGTTTTATTTAATTAATTAAAAGGATTAGTAAGTTAATTAAATTTGATTAAATAGTAATTAAGAAATCAATTAATTATATAATATTTGATTTAATTTAACTAATGATTTGAATTATTTTAATCAAGTAATCAATAATTAATTAAGTTTGATTATCACTTGATTTATTTGATAATTAGAGATTAATTAATGAGTTTTATAGATAATTAAATTTGTAATTAATCTTGATTAATTTCAGTTAATTACTTTGGAAAAACAATTAAAATTTTGTAATTGATTAATGAAGGTCATTAACTTAGTATTATTTAATAATTAATTAATGTAATTAATTTTAATAATTAATTGGATTAATTAATTTAAGATAATCAATTGAGTTGTTTAAGTGAAATTACTTAATGAAAGTAAATAAGAAAATTAATTACTAATTGTAATTAATTAATTTTATTTTGATTAATTAAGTTAATTAATTTAGTTTAATTAATTTAAATTAATCACTGGTTGATTTGAGAGTAATTACGAATGTAATTAAAAATGAATAATTACTTAGTGAAGTAATTAAGAAGATAAATTACTGATGTAATTTAATTGAAGGATACTTGGATAATGGTGGAGTTTTGGAAATTAATTACTTTGTGAAATTAATATGTAATTTGTATGTTGAATAATTACTTAAGTAAGTAATTAATAATTAGTTACTTAGTGTAATTAATTTAGGTTTAGATAATTGAGTTATTCGAAAATAATAAAGAGATGCAATTAATTTAATGTGATTAATTACTTAATGTGATTAATCAAGAATGATTAATCAATAGAGATAATTGATAATTAATTTAATGGAGTTATTTTAAATAAAATAATTTGAGATCATTAATTAATATAATTAATGATGTAAGTAAGATGGATTAATTCAGAACAATTAACCCATGAAGGAATTAATTAATGTAATTAATTAAGGATCAATGTAATTAATTATAATTAATTAATAAAGTAATTACAGGTTACTTACTAATTTGTTTTAGAATAATCGACTTGTGAAATTAATTAGAGATTAATTATTTGAATGTAATTTAAGGATAATTAATCAAGATGATTAATGAGGGTAATTTATTTGAGGTAATTAATTATTTGATTTGTAATTAATTAAGGAATATGTAAGCAAGATTTATATGGATGAGTAATTAATTTAATTCATTTTATATTAATTAAGGAAGAAGTAATTAATTTAATTCATTTTAAATTAGTTATAGAATGGTGATTTAATAAGTTATTGTTTATGAATGATGATTGATATTTATTACCCTGAATGGTTGAGATCTCAGATATGAGATAAATGATATTGTGTGATTTGGATGCTATGGTTGCACTGAGTTGATAATATGAATTATCTGTTTGAGTTGATAATATAGATTATCTGTTGTGATGTTAAGAATTATCTATCTATGTGTATATAGATAATATTGAATTGAATTGTTTAAAACATTTAAAACAACTTGGACCTAAAAGACACGCTTTGGATTTCAATGAGACCGGGATCGGGTTTTCATATTTGGATATCCGAAAACCACATCGATCCAAATTAACGATAAGTCGAGAATCTTATGTGAAGAGTGAAGACTCGAGGTGTAAGGACTATACGTCAGTATAACTCTGGAGGTGATTCCGTGATGATTTTTGACGGAACTAGTTCTTAAAGGTTCGAGATGGTGATTTAGAGCGCAAGGGTTATCGTCGTTAACTCTGAGGATGATTCCAAAATGAGTGTAACGAGATAATGCCTTCGGTTTCGTTCGAACCCGGAACGAACTTGCATGGATTGAATGCTTTCAGAACAACGTCAGGTGGACGATGAGCATTCTAAGAGATGTGTTCTCTAAAGGTAATCGTAGCCTCAAGCCTCATCAACCAGGAATGGCTAAAACAGGGGAGGTGCAGCAAGGCTTCGTGGGTAGCTCCCATTGGAGAGCGAGATTCACCCCTATCTAGAAGTCCCTTTATATTCGGCTGTGAGGGCAGTTGGTTGCAAACAACTGCGGGGTTGTCTTGTTTGGAACTGTTCAGTAAGGAATGGTTCCGGTCTTGTGTTGCAAGGGAGCGGGCGTACTCCTCGGTACGGTGATCTAGGCCACGTACTGTGACGGGCGGTACCCCAGTAGCCCTGCCATTGTATGGATCCAAAATCCAATAAGTGCCAACAGTTTTGATTGTATTACCCACTTTTGTGGCTAGTAGCTGGAATTTAATAGATGTAACAATTTCGGCTATTTCTTATTTATTTGAAAACCCTAGACACTATTATAATATCATCAGATTTCCTATCAAATGTTTTGATTAGCGTAAGGTAAAAACTTTTCCATGTTTATGTGTGGGAAGTCTTACGTGATACCTTTCTTTTCAAAAGGATTTTTAAAGTTAAGAAACTTTAACCTGTTACTCACACCAGACCCATGTCTGACCCGGAGTTTATCTTTTGTTTTCTTAAACTCTTGGGTACTCAAATTTTTACGAGTAGCCATGGGATTCAGGTTGGCTTTGACAAATATTGGAGGAGCAATGGAGCAGGAGGCTTCTACGTTATAGATATATAGTTTCCGCTGTGTTTTCTCTGTGTTGTGTTTGTATTTAGTTGTAAATACTAGACATGTGTTTATAATTGTCTAGTATATGTGATGTGTATGCTGTGTATCTCTGATTGATATTGTATATTATGTAAATAATTATGTTATCAATATAATTTATTCATTCCGCTATTGAGATTCTTGTGTTGTTTCTTCTTTCTCTTCTTTCTTTTCTTCTTCTATCCCTTTCTTTCTTAATAGATGATGCGATTTTCTAGGAGTAGAAAGTAGGGTCGTCACAGTTGGTATCAGAGCATTAGGTTGAGTGAATACCTAGGCTCGGGAGTGGTGTCTATCTTGAGAGAGCGTATTTGTAATTTTTATTATATATATCTGTGTGTATATATATATATATATTATTTCTACCTGTCTGTTGGGTTACCTGTTCGGGTTTTCCAATATAAGTTATAAAGGTAGATTGAGGCAGTGGTGTGTGTAACACTACTACCGATTGGTTGGAGTTTGAATGTTTGAGGTTGGAAGTGTATCTGTCGAGACTGTAGACCTAATACCGTCTCGAGTGAGCTTTGAAGTGGTGTAATGACTTCATTGATCTCTGAAGGTAACCTGTTAAGGTTCGGAGTTTATCTTTGAAGTTGGATGAGTAGAGTTTTGATCTGTTGGCTGAGCAGAAGCGAGTAATGGTACCTTGATACCTCAGGGAAGTAGTTGCTGCGTGATGAGATGCAGTGACTATGGATGATTCTGAAGATATTTCTTTGGAACAAGTTTAAGGAAGTAGGTCTGCTTCAGTGTTGTGGCTGAGTTCAACAGGCTGTTTTTGTGTGGTTTGAAGTCCGAGTTTCTCGAAGAGCTTTGGATTGGGAATTCTTTGGCATTGGTGTCAGCAGTGCAGCTCGGAGTGTTCTGTGTGTCGGCAGAGTTTTCTGTCTTAGCAGTTTTCTGGAGATGGAATTTAGAAGCGGTGGAGTAAAATCCATTTCTTCGATAGGTTGGCAAGACCAGCATAAGCTATTCTAATTGGTTTAGAGAGAACAGTTTTCTTTGGAATTAGATTGAGTTGATCGCAAAAGTGACTTGCGATAGTTGAGTGTTCTCTTGGATTGTTGGAGATTTTTCTGAATATTTTCAGAGAAGTCAGAGTTTGTCTTCATCTAGAGATTCAGTGATACCAGTGGTTCAACTAGTTGAAGGTGGTTCCTTGAGATGGAGTTGTTGAAGCAACTCAGGATTTGAGGAACTTCTGAGTTTTCTCTGGGTTATCAGAGATCTTCTTGGTTATGCTATCCAGTTGTGCTTGTGTTCTTCATCAGCATTCTTTTCTACTCCAGATCAGAGTTGTGCAGCGGAAGTATTTTAAGAGTGCATCTGCTTTTCTTTTCGGGATAGGAGAAGTTTGTTTTCTTCTGATGGTTGTGAGCGGAAGTTGTTCTTGATCTTGATTGATCGTGGAAGATTATTCTGGTGGGATGGATTTGGTTCAGTTTATTTCTTGAAACATCAAAAAGGATTGAGCTGATCAGGTTGGAGGTAGGCAGCCCGAGATTGTCTGAAGATTTTTGTGAATCTGAAGTCGGAGATCTGATTTTGGATAAGTTTTTCAGTTTTTAGGAGCTATAAATTTTGGTAAGGTTGGGTAAGCTAGCTCCGTGATGTTTTGGATTTCCTCTGTGTTTTGTTTTAGATAAGTGTTTGATTGAATTGCCAGTTTGGACAATTGGAATTCGATGTGTTTCACGTATCTCTGAGGGAGTACGTGTATATCTATTTCTGGTTTTGGAATCATCTGTTCTAGAAGATTTGGTGGATGAGTCAGACTTGTCTGTAGTCTGATGTCTTGTTCAGTTGTAGATCTAGATGAATAGGAGTTTCGTAGCTTAGTAATGTTGATTGTTCGGATTTTATAGAGCGAGTAACCCGGTGTTTACTTGGGAAACTCGAGGAAACTCTATCCGGAATTTTGTCTAGATAGTTAATTTTGTTTGATTGGATGAATTGATTGCTATGGTTGTTAGCATATGTTTGATATATGCTTGGTTTTAAAATTTAAAATCTTAAATAGGTTATTAAATTACCCTTGTTTTAAATTTCGGGGACGAAATTCTTTTAAGGGGGAAGGAATGTGATATCCCTGAATTTTTGACAATATCAATTTAATAATCTTTATATAAAATTAAGTTGATATGGACAATATTGATTAATAAAATATGTTTTGGTTTAATAATCATATTAAATAAATATTTAATTTGTGATTTTATCTTTTAAAAGCTAAAATAAATGTTTTAAATTATAATGTATATATATTTGTATATATATTATTGTTTATCTTTGTTTTGGAATTTAATAAATAAATAAAGTTTTATATTTAAATTCTAATAATATATCTAGTAATTAGGAATTATGTTTTAAATTAATATTTGGCTTTTAAAAATCTATTTAAACTAGTAATTATATGGTTTGATAATATTTAAAATAAATGTTATATTGTTTAAAATTATATCTTAGCTTAATTTTTTGTTTTAAATTTAAATAAAGTTGATTTTATTTCTTCTTAAATATTATTTGAGTAATATGATTTGAGTATATTTTATATAAGTCTAAATATAAAATAGCATATGATTTAAATTCATTTGATAATAAAAGTAATTTATAATTTCTTTATAAATCATATAAAATTTGTTAATTAGTTATTTTAAGCCATATTAATAAATGTACTATTTTTCATAAATATAAAAGGAATTAAAATAAGGAAATAGAATCTTCATTTTTAATTTGAATAAATTGATTTTAATTTAGAATTCAAAATTTTAATTTGAATTGAAGTTGTTTTTGAAATTCAAACTAATTGATTCTTTACAATATTTGTATAAGTTTAAATTATAATTTGTTATATTTACATTTTCTTTAAATAAGTAATTCACATGTATATTTACATAAATATAAATAAATTAAGTTTAAAAGCTTTATCTAACATTTAAATAAAAAGAAAATATAACTAAATTAAGTAAAAGATAAATGGTAACAATTTAACAATCTAAGCTACAAGTGTTTAGTTGTAAAACAAACAAATGACAAGTGTCATTGTTTTGTCTTTCTTTTATTTTTATTAAAGTATTTTCAGCCTTTTAAAACATTTTTCACTTTCCTTTATTATCTTTTAAAAATCAAATGCTAATTGAATCAAAAGAAAACATTTCACTTAAAAACTGAAAACTCAAAACCCTTCAAAACCAAATCTGCATGCAACTACATTTACATCTCTGGAAGATCAACTGCATTTTCAAAATCAATCAACCAGAATATCAACCTGCAAAATGAATTCCTGCATTTCTACCAAGGCTTGCATGCATCTATGTTGGTCAGGAATTCAAATGCAAGCAACCTGGGTTGAAGTCTGCATCTTTTTCAAAATTTGAAGAATAAAATGACCAGCATGCATTTAAAATAAGAAGCACTTCAGTTCAACTAGCATGACACTGCAACAATTAAATCAAACAGGATTCAAAGCTTTAAAATTTGGGTGCTCTGTTCTTCAGATTTAATGTGAGAAACATTTTTGATTTAATAATTTTAGTTTAACATGGTTGCATGATTTATTTCTGTGAATAATCATGAATGGTGATCAGTAAGTTTCTGTGTGTATATATATATATAAGGATAATCTGTAGATATTGGGACGAAATGTGTGCATGTTTATCTATGACTTTCTGCTATTAGCTTAAAACGCAGTTTTATTTTTTTTATTTTTCAATTATACCCCTATCTCTGGATCAGGCCAATGTTATGATTAGATTACAAACTTGTTTGCTAAACATAAATCTGAAGTATGAAAATTTAATAAGGTAAATTAAATTCAAAATCTTTTCTGGAAACCAAAAATGTTCAGTAAACATGAAATTGTTTAAAACATAAATTCCTTAATTTATTGAATTAAGATTGTGATCTGAAACCATTCTAAAAAACATGATTTTTAAGTCTGAAAACACAATTTATAGTTTAAGATTTAGGGGCAGTTCACTTTGATCTGGAAAATGTAAATTTGGGAAATCCTGATGATTTTGGAAATTTGGAAGTTTGAATTTTCTTCTGTTTGTTGTTGAGAGTTTAAGCATTTCAGGAAAATTATCAACTTGATGGATAATTTTTGGGATTAGCAGTGATAAGGGTTTTGGGTTCTGTAACCCTAGTTCTTGGTCATATTAAAATTTGGATCGTTCTCTCTCAACTTTTGATCGAGTGTTTAGCAACTCTGGGAATTGGTTGCTGGGCCCTAGAGGAGGGGGTAGCCGGAGTTGTAGCTTAGACGATGGTCGGGGGAAGGAGAACACACCGTTGACAGGTTTGGGGTTTGGGTATGCATTGTGGTTTTAGAAGTGGGGTTGGCTTTTGATTTTGGGTAAATGGAGGCTTCTGATGATTAGGTGTTCCAGTTGGACTTTGGAGTCGATTATGGATTAGGGTTGATCATCGTGGATGATCGGAATCATCCACAGGCTTTGTGCATGTGCACAATGGCCATCAGAGGGTTGTTTGTTCTGGAATGTGATTAAGATGGTACTCGGGGGATGCTCGGGTGATCTTTGTTTTTGCTCGAAGTTGAGGGGAGTTTTACTCGAAGTAAATCAGTTTTGGCTCGGGTAGTTTTTTTTAGTTAGTTGCAGGTTTGTTTTCTGAAACCTGATTGTTTCAGGTTTTTGAAAAAAAGAAAGAAGCAAAGCCTGATTTAAAACAAGATTTGAAGCAAGTTTAATTTATGAATTCAAATGAATTTGAATTCCAGATTTTGAATAAATTTGCAGAAATAAAATAAAGTATTTAATAAAATAATAAAACATGTGCAGTATTTTATAAAGTGATTTTTAAATCTGAAAATAAAATTTTAAAACAAGATTTAAATTTCTAAGTTAAATCTGAATTTTAAGCATGAATCCAAATTTGAAGTTGAATCTGAAAGTTTCAAATAAAAACAAGTTATAAATTCAAATGTTATAATCAAGTTGAATATTTTAGAATTTTATAACATATGAAATGAAATTTAAAGCAGGGTTTTAAATTTAAATCTTTGAATCTAAAATCTGAAAGCATGATTTGAATTTTGGTTGTAATATAAATAAGATTTGAATTTAAATGTTTCAGTATCATTTGAAATATTTAAGGTATTTTAAGTTTATTTAAATTGAATATGGGCTAAAGTTAAAATATTCTTCTAAAATTGCTTTAAGAGATAAGTGATTCTTTAAAATGAAAACTAAAGAGTTTTTAAATACTTAAAATCTTGTTTAAGTTTGATTTCATTTTAATTTTAATTTAAAATGGAATTTAGAGAAATTTAAAAGTAAATTATTTTTAATTTACTTTGATAATGATAATTAAATCATTAATGAGGTTAATGATTTTCATTAAATTGTTTTGAACTTAATAATTTATTATCTGATCAAGGTAATTAAGTTTATAATTAATTAATTTAATTAATTAATAATTAGGTAAATTAATTAAATAATTAATGATTTTATTTAATTAATTAAAAGGATTAGTAAGTTAATTAAATTTGATTAAATAGTAATTAAGAAATCAATTAATTATATAATATTTGATTTAATTTAACTAATGATTTGAATTATATTAATCAAGTAATCAATAATTAATTAAGTTTGATTATCACTTGATTTATTTGATAATTAGAGATTAATTAATGAGTTTTATAGATAATTAAATTTATAATTAATCTTGATTAATTTCAGTTAATTACTTTGGAAAAATAAAAAAATTATTGATTAATAAAGGTGATTAACTTGGTATTATTTAATAATTAATTAATGTAATTAATTTTAATAATCAATTGGATTAATTAATTTAAGATAATCAATTGAGTTGTTTAAGTGAAATTACTTAATGAAAGTAAATAAGAAAATTAATTACTAATTGTAATTAATTAATTTTATTTTGATTAATTAAGTTAATTAATTTAGTTTAATTAATTTAAATTAATCACTGGTTGATTTGAGAGTAATTACAAATGTAATTAAAAATGAATAATTACTTAGTGAAGTAATTAAGAAGATAAATTACTTGATGTAATTTAGTTGAAGGATACTTGGATAATGGAGGAGTTTTGGAAATTAATTACTTTGTGCAATTAATATGTAATTTGTATGTTGAATAATTACTTAAGTAAGTAATTAATAATTAATTACTTATTGTAATTAATTTAGGTTTAGATAATTGAGTTATTCGAAAATAATAAAGAGATGCAATTAATTTAATGTGATTAATTACTTAATGTGATTAATCAAGAATGATTAATCAATAGAGATAATTGATAATTAATTTAATGGAGTTATTTTAAATAAAAAAAATTGAGATCCTTAATTGATATAATTAATGATGTAACTAAGATGGATTAATTAAGAACAATTAACCCATGAAGGAATTAATTAATGTAATTAATTAAGGATTAACGTAATTAATTATAATTAATTAATAAAGTAATTACAGGTTAATTACTAATTTGTTTTAGAATAATTAACTTATGAAATTAATTAGAGGTTAATTATTTGAATGTAATTTAAATATAATTAATCAAGATGATTAATTAGGGTAATTTATTTGAGGTAATTAACTATTTGATTTATAATTAATTAAGGAATATGTAAGCAAGATTTATATGGATGAGTAATTAATTTAATTCATTTTAAATTAATTAAGGAAGAAGTAATTAATTTAATTAATTTTAAATTAATTATAGAGTGGTGATTTAATAAGTTATTGCTTATGAATGATTATTGATATTTATTACCCTGAATGGTTGAGATCTCAGATGTGAGATAAATGATGTTGTGTGATTTGGATGCTATGGTTGCATTGAGTTGATAATATGAATTATCTGTTTGAGTTGATAATATAGATTATCTGTTGTGATGATAATATTGATTATCTATTGTGATATTAAGAATTATCTATCTGTGTGTATATAGATAATATTGAATTGAATTGTTTAAAACATTTAAAACAACTTGGACCTAAAAGACACGCTTTGGATTTTGATGAGACCGGGATCGGGTTTCTATATTTGGATATCCGAAAACCACATTGATCCAAATTAACGATAGGTCGAGATCTTATGTGAAGAGTGAAGACTCGAGGTGTAAGGACTATACGTCAGTATAACTCTGGGGGTGATTCCGTGATGAGTTTGACGGAACTAGTTCTTATAGGTTCGAGATGGTGATTGTGACACCCCACCTCTATACCCACGCTAGCCAAGAACACTCCGGAGTAGTGCTGTCAACTAGTACGGAGAATAAGGCTGTTGAGGAGCGACCATCCATGTAATTGCTTATCACACGGTGGCTATAAATAATCTTCGGAAACAAACATAGAAATAATCATATCACAAATCAGTCACAGATATCCATATTACAAAGGCGGAAGAAGATATGAATATATAACTAACACATGAAAGTGTACATCAGAGTAGTGGTCAGTAAGATCCACGATAATACAAAAGAATAGCAACACGTGCTATACAAAAGAATACAACTATGAGTCTATATCTCAAGTGTATACAACAAAAACTGCTAATCTAAACATTTAGCCAAAAGTCAGAGTGATGAATCCCTGGGAAGAAGTCAAGCAGAAGCACCTGTAACATCTCGGTCTGACCCGAGTATTATTTAAGAAAATAATAAACGGGTCAGTCTAGCTATAAATATCAGATGACATGATATAACATAAAAGATATGGCATAAACATAAACATCCATAATGACATACCACTATAAGTATGTAAATAATGATCAACAGAAGATCAATCAATAAGAGATAATCAATATCACAAGAATCTTCTCAAAGATTCGGAAAGGGCATCATACCCCAAACTTGTACTCATAACAAGTCAATGACATAAATTCTAGAAATCAATGCAAGAAGTCCAGAAATCATAGAAAAGAGAAAGAGGCCTATCACATGACGGTCCGAAGACCAAGGGGAGCTACCCCACATGTGTGAATGGAATCACACAGATTAAGGTCCAGACTAACCAAAAAGCAAAAAGGTAAGTGTGAGTGGAATCACACAAGTGGTGTCTAGTCTAACCTCGTAACAAGAGACATCGCACAGTTGCTAGTCTAAATCATCAGAATGATCATCATGATCAACGAGAAGTGTCAATTACACTAAGCTAGTAAATATAGAAGTTTAGCTTCATGTCCCATAACCACTTGCTTAACTTAAATATTTACGAACAAACTGTAAATCTTCACTAATAAAATTGTCACAAGAGGTTCAATCGAACAAGTCCAAGAATTAACCGACGAAGTGAACGCAAGCATTTCATACCACTTGTTTTACTAAGTCGTTTAATTAGATTTCTCATCCGAGTGAGGTAAAGGTTTGTATATACTAATAGATTGGAAAACGGTTTAAGAAAAGAGCTTTGTTATTAAAAATAGAGTTGAAATTGTTTGTTAAAAGAGTTTTGATATTTACTAATAGTATTGAAACCTTTATATTATAAAGTGACAAAACACAGGAGCAATTGTAGAAACAATCAGTCACAAAAATCGCATACGGAGATGTGAATAAAATCCAAGGAAATCAGCTCAATGTTTTTCAGATAAGATCCCCTACGGAGGGGGGGTCCAGGGGGGTGGCAACCCCCCAAGATGGGGGTGCGGGGGCAACGACTCAAGGGTCATACGACCTAACGACTCAAGGGTCATACGACCTAACGACTCAAGGGTCATACGACCTAACGACTCAAGGGTCATACGACCTAACGACTCAAGGATTAACTCGTGAACGACTCACGACTTATGGACGAACGACTTAACTCCGAATGACCTAAAAACGGCCAGAACGACCTAAGTGCAGAAAATTCACCAAAACGCTAAAAATTGGAGTTTTTCGCCAATCCAATCCAAACCAAATGCTATCATGCATGCAAAAATGATAGGGAATCATTCCCAACAGTCCAATATAGTTATAGGCTAGAATTGTGAGGTAAAAATCTCACCTTTGCACCAAATATCAATGAAAATGAAGTTTTAAGCAAGCAAGGATCAATCCTTCTTCTATCTAAGCACAAGAAGCTTGAATCCAATGTCTTCTTCTTGAATTTGGAGTAGAAAGATGGATTGCAATTGAATTTGAGTTTTGGAATTTTAATTTCCCATTCCCTCCACCATTAATGCCAAAGCTTGATTAGTTAGGAAATTTATTAAGAGTGAGGAGAAGAGGGTTGGAACTTGGGCTTAATAGGCTAAACTAACCCAAAGTCCAAAGCGGGAAAAGTTAGTGAAATTTCACTAACTCCAAACCTATCGATGTTTATACTTAAAAAAATTGTAAACGACATTTCGAACTCAAAGGAAGTGGTCTCGAGTCCTAATTTGACCATTTGCAAAAAGTAGCTTTTTGGACCAAAATCCGATTAACGAGTTAATATTTAAATAAAATATTTAAATACAAACTCGACAAATATGCGGGTTGTTACAGTGATTTAGAATGCAAGGGTTATCGTCGTTAACTCCGAGGCTGATTCCAAAATGAATGTAACGAGATAATGCCTTCGGTTTCGTTCGAACCTGGAACGAACTTGCATGGATTGAATGCTTTCAGAACATCGTCAGGTGGACGATGAGCATTCTAAGAGATGTGTTCTCTAAAGGTAATCGTAGCCTCAAGCCTCATCAACCGGGAATGGCTAAAACAGGGGAGGTGCAGCAAGGCTTCGTGGGTAGCTCCCACTGGAGAGCGAGATTTACCCCTATCTAAAAGTCCCTTTATATTCAGCTGTGTGGGCAGTTGGTTGCAAACAACTGCGGGGTTGTCTTGTTTGGAACTGTTCAGTAAGGAATGGTTCCGGCCTTGTGTTACAGGGGAGCGGGCGTACTCCTCGGTACGGTGATCTAGGCCACGTACTGTGACGGGCGGTACCCCAGTAGCCCTGCCATTGTATGGAATCCAAAATCCAATAAGTGCCAACGGTTTTGATTGTATTACCCACTTTTGTGGCTAGTAGATGGAATTTAATAGTTGTAACAATTTCGGCTATTTCTTATTTATTTGAAAACCCTAGACACTATTATAATATCATCATATTTCCTATCAAATGTTTTGGTTAGCGTAAGGTAAAATTTTTTCCATGTTTATGTGTGGGAAGTCTTACGTGATACCTTTCTTTTCAAAAGGATTTTTAAAGTTAAGCAACTTTAACCTGTTACTCACACCAGACCCATGTCTGACCCGGAGTTTATCTTTTGTTTTCTTAAACTCTTGGGTACTTAAATTTTTACGAGTAGCCAAGGGATTCAGGTTGGCTTTGACAAATATTGGAGGAGCAATGGAGCAGGAGGCTTCTGCGTTATAGATATATAGTTTTCGCTGTGTTTTCTCTGTGTTGTGTTTGTATTTAGTTGTAAATACTAGACAGGTGTTCATAACTGTCTAGTATATGTGATGTGTATGCTGTTTATCTCTGATTGATATTGTATATTATGTAAATACTTATGTTATTAATATAATTTATTCATTTCGCTGTTGAGATTCTTGTGTTGTTTCTTCTTTCTCTTCTTTCTTTTCTTTCTTTTCTTCTTATATCACTTTCTTTCTTAATAGATGTTGCAATTTTCTGGGAGTAGAAAGTCAGGTTGTCACACCCAGTGTAACGCCCCACTCTGAGACTCATTCTAACAAAGAGTATTACGGAGTAATACCGTCTGCTGGAACGGAGAATAGAGTATAATGGAAGCGACCATATGTAATCAAGCAATAACTATCTACTGAATACGTCGAAATGTGGTATCGCTTTTCTTTTTTTTTTCAAGTGGTACGACATATCCAATAGATATTTATAACGAAACTACAATGGCTAAGGAAAATAGGTTCAGAACAAACATAATACTAAATGATAACATCATCATCACAGAACAGTCACATAACAGTCACAGAACATAGGTACAATATATCGTCAATACATCCTCATCTCGTGAATCAAGAGCAAATAAAGTAATATCAGAAATCCCCACATCCTGAAGAGCAATAGCTAATGGAGCGGACGAGTCAGGATGACGAAGAAATAATATCCGCTTCGAACAAATGATTTTGGCGTCGTACTGAGCGAGCCAATCCATGCCAAGAATCATGTCAAAGCCTAAATACTCCATAACGTGCAGATTCGCACGGAAAGAAAATCCACAAAGATCAATATCTATATCCTCACAAAGCAGGCTAAGGGTCGTGGATCCGCAGATGGGATTCACAATCCTTAGTGAAGAAACCAAACAAGTAACATCCAAAGATAAAGTATCAACTAGTTCCTTTGATACGAATGAGTGAGAGGCACCCGTATCAAAGATGACTCTACAAGATCTACCATGAAATAAAATAGAACCTTCAAGAACGGAAGGATGCGTACCTCGAGGCTGAGCTGAAGATGTAGGAGCCTTGGCAGCATTAAACTTGCTAGATCTAGGAGGTGCAGTAGGACAAGTGGCAATAAGATGATCCTCCTTCTTACAATAGCGGCAGAAAAGAGGCTTGGGACACATTTTAAACATATGATCGGTAGATCCACAGTTGAAACACTTCCGAATGGAAGGTGTTCCACTAAGCTGAGCAATAGACTGAGGCTGAGTCTGAGAAGTAGAGCTGCCTGTCTTCTTCTTCTTATGCCAAGACTTGGACTTCTGAAATGGGCCCCGCTTCTAATTGGGATTTTTGGAACCCTCACCATCTCCATCACTGTCTCTCTCACGCTCAACCGCTTCAAGGTGAAGCGCTGCGTCAACTAGCTCATCAAACGGGAGCTTAAGCTGGAGCATAACCTGTTTCTTCAAATATTTCTTCAGGCCTTCTACAAACTTGAGATTTTTCTTATAAGGGGAGCTAATGAACTCGAGGCCATACTTGGACAGGGCCTCGAAAGATGATGAATAGTCAGCAACAGAGGTCTTCCCTTGCTTAAGGTCAATAAAGCGGCGTGCAAGGGCTATCTTTTCGGACTTGGGAACAAACTTGAGCAACAAGCGCTCTCGGAACCGCTCCCAAATGAGTGAGGCCTCATCGGTCTCGGAGACAAGCAGCTCGTACCAATCCAAGGCACGACCCTCAAGATGGATAGAAGCAACAAGAACTCTATCGTGGTCGGGGATAGCCATGCGAGTAAAATTACGCTCGCAAACTCTGATCCAAGCCTGGACCTCCAGAATAGTCTCGGAGCCACTGAACGGCTTCCCTCCGAGATGAATAAAGTCGCTGCATAGACGCGCAAAAGAAGACTTGCGCGGTGCATCAGAAACTGGTGCAGGAGACTGAGAGTGCGACTGAGAGTTACGAACCAGCTCCATGATCTGGTCCGTGGTCATGTATACGCCCTCAGGGTGAGGGTTGCTGGACTGTCCAGCATCAGCAGAACGGAGGTTTCTACCTCTCCCAACCATACTGAAAGATAAGGTAAGGTTTAGTTAAGGACGATTCAAAGATAGATAATTCATTAAAGAATATTACGGAATATAATAGATTCCTACACATATTCCTAACTTATTTATCTAAAGGTGGATATGTTCAATTTGGATCGTATTATAATGTATTGTACTATGTGTATGTTCTATGTTTGTTATGCTTAATTCTGAACCTTAGCTCTGATACCAAGCTGTAACGCCCCACTCCAAGGCCCATTCTAACAAAGAGTATTACAGAGTAATACCGTCTGCTGGAACGGAGAATATAGTATAATGGAAGCGACCATATGTAATCAAGCTATAACTATCTACTGAATACGTCGAAATGTGGTATCGCTTTTCTTTTTTTTTCCAAGTGGTTCGACATGTCCAATAGATATTTATAACGAAATTACAATGGCTAAGGAAAATAGGTTAAGAACAAACATAATACTAATGATAACATCATCATCACAGAACAGTCACAGAACATAGGTATAATATATCGTCAATACAGATCCAAATATCAAAAAGGTGGGTACAAAGCCACCGTTCACACATGTGAGTCAAAGATATGTACATAAGAGACTGAATAATCAGAGTATCAAAATAGTGGAAAAATATAAAGAGCTATCTATCAGCATAGAAGATAATGTCCAAGCGGAAGCACAGAAAGCTAAGTCCAGAGGCCTAACCTGAAACAACTCGGTCTGACCCGAGCGAAAAACACTCGGGTCAGGCTAGTTAAACAATCAGTTAATAAACTAAGATAAACATGATAGATAATGAGGCGATATATAACATAGTACTATAGACCACAAATTCTCACATAGAGAAGAAATAAACATCTAAGTAGAGATGTATAGAAAGCCTTGTATCATTGGCATAACATAGTCACAAATGTCAAAACAAAACATCTAAGTAGAGATGTATAATAAGCCTCATATCATCGGCATAACGTAAGCACAAATGTCAAAACAAAACATCTAAGTAGAGATGTATAATAAGCCTCATATCATCGGCATAACGTAAGCACAAATGTCAAAACATAAACATCTAAGTAGAGATGTCAAAAACGATACATCTAAGTAGAGATGTATAACAGGTCATCTAAATAGAGATGCCAAAAACGATACATCTATGTAGAGATGTATAACGACCATCTATGTAGAGATGCCAAAAACGATACTTCTAAGTAGAGATGTATAACGTCCATCTATGTAGAGATGCCAAAAACGATACATCTAAGTAGATATGTATAACGTCCATCTAAGTAGAGATGCCAAAACGATACCTCTAAGGGAGACAGTCCGAAAACACTATCCCAAAGGTAATAAAAGGAATGTGTCACGAACTTTTAGCAAGGAACCCGTAAAGTGTTAACGTGAGTCCCATACCCCACGTTCGCACTAAACGGTTTACTAACCGATAGTAAGCTTCCACACTCAAAGCAGTAAAAAAATTACCTCATGTCATCGGTAAACTAGGCCGAAAGGCCAAAACGATCAATCGAATAGGTCTGAGATTAACCCGAAAGGAAATACACACGGTTTCATAGGCCGGAGTTTTTCCCAAACGTTTAAGCACCTTTCCACTTCGCTCGCAGTGCTAAAGTGTGAGTGTGGGATTTTATTATAGAAAATAATTACGGAAAACGGATTTATAATTGGTTTGAAATCACTTTAAAACGGTCTTTGAAAACTCTCCTATTATGGAGTAATTAATTTAATAGTTGAAAATAATATTATATAATAATTTCGAAAGCCACTTCGGAGCGAAAAATCCTTTTAAAACCTTTTTATAAGGCCCGTGTACGAAATCCAGAGACAAATCTCAAAGAAATCGATAAAACCAGAAAATCACTGAAAATATTCCAAGTGTTGGAATATAGTCCAAAACTGACGCGAACCCAAGTTCGGAAAATTATTCGGACCAGAAAAATGAATCCGAATGGAATTAAAATTGGTAGGAACGTAGTCCGACATTCCTACTTCGGAACACAAAATGAATTACTCGATTCCGACTTGAAACGAAGTCGCAGCGACGCTCCAAAGTCGGACCCGAAAACAGTGAATACACTGTTTCAGGCTGAGATCCGGGTCCCAATTCGACAGCAATTTCGAAGATTCAAATGAATTCGGATACTATTCAAACTTTCTAGAGACGGAGTTCGAAACTCCAGCTTTCCAATGAGACAAAAATTGATAAAATCCGACAAAAGACGAGCCCAGGATGGCGTCGCAAAGTCGGGGTTCTGTACTGAAAACAACGGGAGAAAAGAGACTAAGGCCTGTAGCTATGCACTAACAGACAAGAGATGAAAAACCACAATTTCAGCATAGTAGACTTCCATTTCCGACAAAATGAATAAAAAAAAAGTTGTAGCTTAGTTTTTAAGCTTTCCGGAATGACCAAGATCGTCAAATTCCGATCGGGGATGAAAATTTTATGACTAAAACAATTCTCAAATCTAAATTGTATATCACTGTCGTTGTGCTCTCGGGACAGTAGTAAGAATGCACAGTTTTGACCAAATTAAATTCGAAATTTCATGAAAATCAAAACATGAAACTTTTAGCCCTATATCTATGCTTTCCAGAACATCCAAAATTATTAGATTTGGAAAAGAAACGAGTAACTTATGGCCAAATCAATTTCAGGTTTTTTATTTTATCAACCCTGTAGTTTGTTGTCAGGTCAGCGACAAACAAACGTGATTTCGACCATTCAAACCTCAAAATTAGGCAAAGCACAAAACATAAAAGTTATAGGCTACAGAATAAGCTTTCCAGAACATTAAGAAAATCTTAATTCCGATTTAAGATGAATGAGATATGCCTAATTTACTAACAGCAATACACTAATTATAATTTCAGCTAGCATATATTACCTCTTTTCCAAGCAATGAAAAGAAGATCAAAGAGTTTCACAATCTAAATGCACAAAAAAAATAGGATTACAGACTAATTTTAGAAATTAAGAGATGCTTATACATAGATTAGGAGAGGGTTTACCTAGTATTCCTCTCAAGCAAGAGAACAAACACCTATATGGCACTAAACAAAGCTAAGAGATGATGATCAAGGAGCTAGAAAAATACCAAAACACATAAAACCAAGAGTTACAACATGATTTCCAGAAATTAAAGAGAGTTGGAAACGGATTACAAGAGGGTTTTTGCATTACCTTCCCTTACTTTAACTAGCTTAAGCCAATATAAGAGAGGATGGAGCTTTCTTAAGCATGGAGGTCATTTTTAGGTTTAGGGTTTTAGGAATTTTTTGATTAGGGTTGGAATGAATGAGGGTTAGGAGTTTGAGATGATTTATAGAATGGTAAGTGGGTTTGGGTTTGGCTAATGGACACCTTAAGAGAGAGTGGCTATAAACATGTATAAAAATTGTTTAAGTGTTAATATAGCTATGAAAACCCATACTTAACCAAATCCCCTTCTTAAATTTCCCATTAAATTTTAATTGTTCCAAAATAATACTTCGCCTCATTTTTAAAAACCCATTTATTTAAAATGTCCATATTTTTAAATAAATTATCCTTATCCCAAAAATCTGTTTGCTCCATTTAAATAAAATCCTAAAAAAAAAATCGGTAATGCAAATCCCGGGTTGTTACAGACTCCTCCCTTAAGAAAATTGCGTCCCCGCAATACCTTAAGATGGACGTCGCCTATAACGTCTAATCCACAAAAGAAATGATAGAAGATCAAATAGAGATTCTCACCCATACTAGAAGATGGAAGAAAGCCAGTATAAGAACGCTCGATAAATTCTCTGGTCTCCCAAGTGCAGTCCTTAGGATTCGGTGACCATTGAATTTTCACAAGCTGAACCTCTTTGTTGCGAAGGTGTCTGACCTCCGAATCAAGAACACGAAGAGGTTGCTGCTCCAATGATAAATCAGGTGAGATCTCTAAATCAGGCACGATATGTGCCTCAATAATAGAATCAGGATCGCGCACACACTTGCGAAGCTGAGACACAACACGTCATGCATTCCAGAAAGTGAGCAGGTAGAGCCACACGATAAGCAACGGGGCCGATGCGTACCATGATAGGAAATGGTCCAACATAGCGAGAAGCCAATTTCCCTGTAGAGCTGAAACGCACAACCCCCTTCATGGGAGAAATCCGAATGAAGACAAAATTGTAGGATCTAGATTAAACCTAGAGGGGGGGTGAATAGGGTTGTTTAAACACAGAAACAAACTGCAGAAATAAATATACTGAAAAGTAAATCACACACAAAATTTACCAGCTTCGGCAACCCCTTCCTACTGCTGCATTCCCAGATTTCTATTAGAATTAAACAGTATCCCGCTTACAAACACTCTAACAGACTCGCAAACCCTGCTCCCGCTTACAAACACTCTAATAGACTCGCACCCCCTGCTCCCGCCTATAGAGTTTTGCAAACTCGCAAACCCTTGCTCCCGCCTATAGAGTTTTGCAAACTCGCACACCCTGCTCACTGAACTAATTCTAACTAGACAATCTGACACTTCCTACAACCTAGGTGGTGATTTACCAAGACTTCAACCTTTTAAAAAAAATTAAAACAAACTTAAAAACAAATTAAAAAAAACCCCCTTTTAAAATAAACCCTAATAAACTAAATCCCCTTTATAATAATAAAGGCCGGCCCAATTCTTTTTCTCGTTCCTTTCACCCGATCCTTTATTTTTCTGGCTTGAAGAAAATGGCGGCTTTGATTCTTCGTTCGTTCTTTGTCTAAATTAAGGCTTTCAGTAAATTCGATTCTCTGGTTTTTGTTGCTCTTTCTCGCGGCTTCTCTGATGATCGGTGGCTTGCTTTACTTGAGGTTGTTCGCAGCTGCTCCTCTGATCGAGTTCGGTAGATTGCGGTATGTAATCTTTTTCGTTGCTGGTTTAATTGCTTGCTTGACACGATGATCTAATTTGCCGATGATGATTGATATTTATAGGAGTTGAATTCCTTGAATTAGTTCGTATCAATTTTTTTACTTTCCTAATTTTCGCTTTCCTGATTTCTGTGACAACTTGACACACACGGTTTTGATTTTCAATCGTTCGATTTTCCTTGTTTCAAACGGCACAGAACTTTCCTCTTTTATTTGGTTTGACTTTTTCAAAAATTGCATTTTTGATTTTCGACTTGGTTAATATCTGCTTTGACACGGCTTCGACCATCTATATGTTCATCCCTGTCTTCGGCTTCACTGTTTTCACTGTTCTCACATGTACATGCTTCATTTCATACTTCCATGTGATTTCGACTTCACTGTGTACTTGTGTATTTGCTCATGTACATACTGCATTGTGGTTTCAAACATGTGAGTTGTTGTCTGGTTGCTTTGTGTAGTTGCCACTATATCTGTAGCTTGCATCACTGGTGCACATTGTTTGCTGTGACATTTGTTCACTGCTGCTTGTTGTTTTTTTTTCATTTTTGCTGTGTCATTTCTCCAAATCTGTCTGCACTTTTGTCACTGCTTATAGTTGTTGTAGTATTCATTTGTGCTGTTATGTTGGTGGCAATTTTGTACAAATTACACTAGCTCACTGAAGTTTTCACAGTTGCACATACTTATTTGAGTTTGCACTTGCACTTGATATTGTAGTCTCTGGCCTTGCATCATTATGCAGTCTTCATTAGCTCGTGTACCTGAACTTGATTCACTTGGTCATCTTGTACTTCTGGATGCACTTGTCTGATTGTCTGGTCGTGCTGTAGTCTTCAAGCATATTGCTGTGATTGTAGTTTGCATTATGTTAATCTGGCTTGAACTTGATAGTCAAGTTGCACTCATGTTTGTTGTGAATAATCGTGGTCTTGGTTGTTGCTGTGTCATTGTTTACCATGTTGTTGTTCCCTGTGCTTTCCTTGTACCAGTCCACTGCCCCCTTTTTTTCATATTGCTGATTTCAATACTTGATGTTGTTGGTCTTATTTGTCATTCTGTTCACCTGCATGTAGTTGTGCACTGATTCTTGATAGCTTGCATGATGCATTTCTTTGTTTCACTTGACTGTGTTGATCCAATTCACCATGCATTGTTTTCCTGTGTTCATGTTCTTGCAGTCTTCATTATTGTGTCTTGTTGCAGTTGCTATGCAGTTGCTATGCCTTGTAGTTGTGTATTTGAGTCAATGCTTCACCATACTTGTTGTTGCCAGTTTGCCTTGTATCATTTTGCTCTTTGATCTGGTCATTGCTTGTGACATCCATGTTGCAACTGGTTTGTACTTTGAATGCATCTGTGCATATCACTGTTGCATTACTGGTCTTTGCATCCATTCATGTTGATTTTTGAAATTTCACTTGAGTTGAATCCAGTTTCAAAAACTCGGGTTTGACCTTGTGCTCGTGTCGTGATTTTAAATATATTGCACGTGAGTTGAACCCGGCTTTTCATTTGGGTTTGACCTGTGCTCACCTGTCCCTGTAAATCGATCAAGTGTATATCGATGTGCACGACCCTATGGCATGTAATAACACTGTGCATGTCACATTGTTCGTGTATGATGAATTCAAATGTGAATGATGACGAACAACCCAAATAACTGAGGCAAATCATATTTTCAAAAATCATATTTCATTTTATATTGCAAAAATATTTCTTTTTCAATTTTACTACGTTAGTGAATATTTTTGCAGATTTCTCAGATGCTGGAATCAGACTGGAATGCAGTTGAAGACAAAATACGAGTGTGAGTGATATGTAGTGAGGTTATTAATGTAAAAATAATTGTGACGTATTCAAAAATGTATATGTATAGTGAGAGCTTGAATTTGTACTATTCAAGATTGTAATAAATATTTGTTTGAATAAAATTTCTGTTTGAATTCAAATTCCATTCAAATTCTGTGTAATTTATTTTATTCAACAAATATTTATTTAATCTATGAAAAATAAAATAGTACATTAACAAATACATTTAAATGAATATATATATATATATATGTTTATTATCATCAAACAAAAACATAGAAGCGCATATTCAACAAAAATCACCAATGGAGAACTCAAGAGGCTTCCTACGGTTGTCCGCGTAGGATTTCTGGCGGTTCTGTGCCTCTCTCATTCTTTGACGGATAAGAACAATATTTTCAGAAGATTCCCGAACTGAATCTAGACCAAGAATGAGCTTCTCGCCAGATTCTAACCAACAAGCAGGGGAGCGACATGGCCTTCCGTATAGAGCCTCGAAAGGTGCCATGCCAATACTAGACTGATAGCTGTTGTTGTAGGAGAACTCTACGAGAGGTAAGTGATCCTCCCAACTACCCCCGAAATCCAGAATACAACAGCGTAAAAGATCCTCCAAAACACGATTCACCCTCTCAGTCTGACCGTCTGTCTGAGGGTGATAAGCAGTAGAGAGATTCAGCTTTGTGCCCAAAGTTGACTGTAGGCACTTCCAGAAGTGACTAGTGAAAATGGTGTCTCGATCACACACGATAGAGCTAGGAATGCCATGAAGTCGTACGACTTCCTTCACATAGAGCTTGGCCAACAGAGGTGTAGTCCGAGTGGACTTAATCGGAATGAAATGAGCCGATTTGGTCAAGCGATCAACAATAACCCAGATAGAAGTATGGCCTGACGTCGATCGAGGCAGAACGTCAATGAAATCCATGAATATCTGATCCCATTTCCATAATGGAATCTCTAGAGGCTGAAGAAGACCAGATGGACGTTGATGCTCGGCCTTGATCTGTTGACAAGTCATGCAACCGCTCACATAACTTGCAACATCTCTCTTCAAACCATCCCAATAATATAGTCGGCACATATCGGCATACATCTTACTCGAACCGGGATGTATAGTGTACTTAGTGCGATGGCACTCGTCCAGAATGTCACGCCTAAGTGATAAATCAGATGGTACAAGAATACGGTTCTTCCTACGAAGACACCGATGAAAATCAAGAGAATAATCCAGCAATGTCTCATCACTGGATCCCGACTCGAGAAGATGAATAAGATGTAATAAGTCTGGATCCTGCCGCTGAGCATGGGCAATGCGATCCAATAAGATAGGACGAGCTTCCAAGCTGAATAATAAGACTGGAGAATCAGAAGATGGAGCTCGATCTCTAATATCACACAAAGATAGGGTTTCAAGAATATCCCACTCGGCAATCATCATAGAAACTACCGCCGAGTGCTTGCGACTGAGCGCATCTGCAACTCGATTACCCTTGCCAGGGGTATACTGAATATCTAAATCATATGAGGCGAGAAACTCAAGCCATCGCTGCTGCCTCATATTGAGATCCCTCTGACTGAATAGATACTTCAGCGACTTGTGATCGGTGTAAAGAATGAAGCGTTCGTCTAATAGAAAGTGACGCCATGTCTTCAAGGCAAAGACGATAGCTGCTAACTCAAGATCATGAGTAGGATAGCGAACCTCATTCGGACGCAGTTGCCTGGAAGCATAAGCAACTACCCGATCCTTCTGCATAAGCACGGCACCGAGCCCGCTACCACAAGCATCGGTGTATACAACAAGATCATGGTTACTCTTTGGAACCACCAGAATAGGAGCATGAGTGAGAAGTTCCTTCAGTCGCTGAAAGGAAGCTTCACACTTATCAGACCAAATAAAGCGAACACCCTTACGAGTCAGCGTCGTAAGGGGAAGTGCAACTCGAGAGAAATCCTTGATAAACCGACGGTAATAACCCGCCAGACCAAGGAAGCTGCGAATATCATGAACGTTCTTGGGCTGCTTCCAATTCTGAATAGCTTCGATCTTGGCAGGATCGACAGAAATACCCTCAGATGATACAATATGTTCCAAGAACTTGACCTTGCTCTCCCAAAAATGGCACTTGGAGAGCTTGGCCTTAAGCTGATGCTGACGAAGAGTATCCAAGACGATCCGCAAATGATGAGCATGCTCTGCCTCGGATCTAGAATAAATAAGAATATCGTCGATGAAAACCAGAACGAATCTATCAATGTATTCCCGAAATACTCGATTCATAAGATCGACGAAGAAAGCCGGTGCGTTCATCAAGCCGAGTGGCATGACCAACCACTCAAAAGAACCATAACGAGTGCGGAAAGCGGTAAGAGGAATGCTATCTTTCGCAACTCGGAGCTGATGAAATCCGGTGGCAAGGTCCAGCTGGGAAAAGACCTTCGCACCACTTAACTGATCAAACATATCGTCTATCTGTGGCAACGGATAACGATTTTTGATGGTCAACTCATTAAGCTTAAGATAGTCAATGCAAAGCCTAAGAGAGCCATCGGGCTTCTTAACGAAGACCATAGCAGCACCCCATGGCGAAGAACTGGACTGAATGAACTGCTTCGCCTCAAGCTCTACTAACTGCTTCCTGAGTTCCTCATTCTCTTTAGTAGACATCCTCGTGGGAGGACGCCCAACTGGGTGGGAGCCTGGAATGAGATCGATGCGGAACTCAATGGCTCGCTTTGGCGGCAGACCTGATGCTGGCTCGAATATATCGGGGAAATCCCGAGCAACAGGAATACGATATATGTCTACATCCTGATCTCGTGAATCAAGAGTAAATAAAGTAATATCAGAAATCCCCACATCCTGAAGAGCAATAGCTAATGGAGCGGACGAGTCAGGACGACGAAGAAATAATATCAGCTCTGAACAAATGATTTTGGCGTCGTACTGAGCGAGCCAATCCATGCCAACAATCATGTCAAAGCTCAAATACTCCATAACGTGCAGATTCGCACGGAAAGAAAATCCACAAAGATCAATATCTATATCCTTACAAAGCAGGCTAAGGGTCGTGGATCTGCCGATGGGATTCACAATCCTTAGTGAAGAAACCAAACAAGTAACATTCAAAGATAAAGTATCAACTAGTTCCTTTGATACGAATGAGTGAGAGACACCCGTATCAAAGAGGACTCTACAAGATCTACCACGAAATAAAATAGAACCTTCAAGAACGGAAGGATGTGTACCTCGAGGCTGAGCTGAAGATGTAGGAGCCTTGGCAGCATTAAGCTTGCCAGATCTAGGAGGTGCAGATCCGCCGATGGGATTCACAATCCTTAGTGAAGAAACCAAACAAGTAACATCCAAAGATAAAGTATCAACTAGTTCCTTTGATACGAATGAGTGAGAGGCACCCGTATCAAAGATGACTCTAAAAGATCTACCATGAAATAAAATAGAACCTTCAAGAACGGAAGGATGCGTACCTCGAGGCTGAGCTGAAGATGTAGGAGCCTTGGCAGCATTAAGCTTGCTAGATCTAGGAGGTGCAGTAGGACAAGTGGCAATAAGATGATCCTCCTTCTTACAATAGCGGCAGAAAAGATGCTTGGGACACATTTTAAACATATGATCGGTAGATCCACAGTTGAAACACTTCGAATGGAAGGTGTTCCACTAAGCTGAGAAATAGACTGAGGCTGAGTCTGAGAAGTAGACCTGCCTGTCTTCTTCTTCTTATGCCAAGACTTGGACTTCTGAAATGGGCCCCGCTTCTAATTGGGATTTTTGGAACCCTCACCATCTCCATCACTGTCTCTCTCACGCTCAACCGCTTCAAGGTGAAGCGCTGCGTCAACAAGCTCATCAAACGGGAGCTTAAGCTGGAGCATAACCTGTTTCTTCAAATATTTCTTCAGGCCTTCTACAAACTTGAGATTTTTCTTATAAGGGGAGCTAATGAACTCGAGGCCATACTTGGACAGGGCCTCGAAAGATGATGAATAGTCAACAACAGAGGTCTTCCCTTGCTTAAGGTCAATAAAGCGGCGTGCAAGGGCTATCTTTTCGGACTCGGGAACAAACTTGAGCAACAAGCGCTCTCGGAACCGGTCCCAAGTGAGTGAGGCCTCATCGGTCTCGGAGACAAGCAGCTCGTACCAATCCAAGGCACGACCCTCAAGATGGCTAGAAGCAACAAGAACTCTATCGTGGTCGGGGATAGCCATGCGAGTAAAATTACGCTCGCAAACTCTGATCCAAGCCTGGACCTCCAGAATAGTCTCGGAGCCACTGAACGGCTTCCCTCCGAGATGAATAAAGTCGCTGCATAGACGCGCAAAAGAAGACTTGCGCGGTGCATCAGAAACTGGTGCAGGAGACTGAGAGTGCGACTGAGAGTTACGAACCAGCTCCATGATCTGGTCCGTGGTCATGTATACGCCCTCTGGGTGAGGGTTGCTGGACTGTCCAGCATCAGCAGAACGGAGGTTTCTACCTCTCCCAACCATACTGAAAGATAAGGTAAGGTTTAGTTAAGGACGATTCAAAGATAGATAATTCATTAAAGAATATTACGGAATATAATAGATTCCTACACATATTCCTAACTTATTTATCTAAAGGTGGATATGTTCAATTTGGATCGTATTATAATGTATTGTACTATGTGTATGTTCTATGTTTGTTATGCTTAATTCTGAACCTTAGCTCTGATAGCAAGCTGTAACGCCCCACTCCAAGACCCATTCTAACAAAGAGTATTACGGAGTAATACCGTCTGCTGGAACGGAGAATAGAGTATAATGGAAGCAACCATATGTAATCAAGCTATAACTATCTACTGAATACGTCGAAATGTGGTATCGCTTTTCTTTTTTTTTCCAAGTGGTTCGACATGTCCAATAGATATTTATAACGAAATTACAATGGCTAAGGAAAATAGGTTAAGAACAAACATAATACTAAATGATAACATCATCATCACAGAACAGTCACAGAACATAGGTATAATATATCGTCAATACAGATCCAAATATCAAAAAGGTGGGTACAAAGCCACCGTTCACACATGTGAGTCAAAGATATGTACATAAGAGACTGAATAATCAGAGTATCAAAATAGTGGAAAAATATAAAGAGCTATCTATCAGCATAGAAGATAATGTCCAAGCGGAAGCACAGAAAGCTAAGTCCAGAGGCCTAACCTGAAACAACTCGGTCTGACCCGAGCGAAAAACACTCGGGTCAGGCTAGTTAAACAATCAGTTAATAAACTAAGATAAACATGATAGATAATGAGGCGATATATAACATAGTACTATAGACCACAAATTCTCACATAGAGAAGAAATAAACATCTAAGTAGAGATGTATAGAAAGCCTTGTATCATTGGCATAACATAGTCACAAATGTCAAAACAAAACATCTAAGTAGAGATGTATAATAAGCCTCATATCATCGGCATAACGTAAGCACAAATGTCAAAACAAAACATCTAAGTAGAGATGTATAATAAGCCTCATATCATCGGCATAACGTAAGCACAAATGCCAAAACATAAACATCTAAGTAGAGATGTCAAAAACGATACATCTAAGTAGAGATGTATAACATGCCATCTAAATAGAGATGCCAAAAACGATACATCTATGTAGAGATGTATAACGGCCATCTATGTAGAGATGCCAAAAACGATACATCTAAGTAGAGATGTATAACGGCCATCTATGTAGAGATGCCAAAAAGATACATCTAAGTAGAGTTGTATAACGGCCATCTAAGTAGAGATGCCAAAACGATACCTCTAAGGGAGACAGTCCGAAGACACTATCCTAAAGGTAATAAAAGGAATGTGTCACGAACTTTTAGCAAGGAACCCGTAAAGTGTTAACGTGAGTCCCATACCCCATGTTCGCACTAAACGGTTTACTAACCAATAGTAAGCTTCCACACCCAAAGCAGTAAAAAGTTTACCTCATGTCATCGGTAAACTAGGCCGAAAGGCCAAAACGATCAATCGAATAAGTCTGGGATTAACCGGAAAGGAAATACACACGGTTTCATAGGCCGGAGTTTTTCCCAAACGTTTAAGCACCTTTCCACTTCGCTTGAAGTTCTAAAGTGTGAGTGTGGGATTTTATTATAGAAAATAATTACGGAAAACAGATTTATAATTGGTTTGAAATCACTTTAAAACGGCCTTTGAAAACTCTCCTATTATGGAGTAATTAATTTAATAGTTAAAAATAATATTATATAATAATTTCGAAAGCCATTTCGGAGTGAAAAATCCTTTTAAAACCTTTTTATAAGGCCCGTGTACGAAATCCGGAGACAAATCTCAAAGAAATCGATAAAATCAGAAAATAACTGAAAATATTCTAAGTGTTGGAAAAAACTGACACGAACCCAAGTTCGGAAAATTGTTCGGACTAGCAAACTGAATCCGAATGGCATGAAAATTGGTAGGAACGTAGTCCGACATTCCTACTTCGGAGCACAAAAAGAATTACTCGATTCCGACTTGAAACGAAGTCGCAGCGACGCTCCAAATTCGGACCCGGAAACAGTGAATACACTATTTCAGGCTGAGATCCGGGTCCCTCTTCGACGGCAATTTCGAAGAGTCAAATGAACTCGGATACTAATCAAACTTTCTAGAGTTGGAGTTCGGAACTCCAGATTTCCAAAGAGACCAAAATCTATGAAATCCGACAAAATACGAACCCCGGATGGCGTCGTAAAGTCGGGGTTCTGTACTGAAAACAACGGGAGAAAAGGGACTAAGGCGTGTAGCTATGCACTAACAGACCAGAGATGAAAAACCACAATTTTGGCATAGTAGACTTCCAATTCCGACAAAATGATTAAACTAAAAGTTGTAGCTTAGTTTCTAAGCTTTCCGGAATGACCAAGATCGTCCAATCCCGATCGGGGATGAAAATTTTATGACTAAAACAATTCTCAAATCTAAATTGTATATCATTGTCGTTGTGCTCTCGGGACAGTAGTAAGAATGCACAGTTTTGACCAAATTAACTTCGAAATTTCATGAAACTCAAAACATGAAACTTTTAGCCCTATATCTAAGATTTCCAGAACATCCAAAATTATTAGATATGGATAAGAAACGAGTAACTTATGGCCAAATCAATTTCAGGTTTTTTATTTTCTCAACCCTGTAGTTTGTTGTCAGGTCAGCGACAAACAAACGTGATTTCGACCATTCAAACCTCAAAACTAGGCAAAGCACAAAGCATAAAAGTTATAGGCTATAGGATAAGCTTTTCATAACATTAAGAAAATCTTAATTCCGATTTAAGGTGAATGAGATATGCCTAATTTACTAACAGCAATACACTAATTATAATTTCAGCTAGCATATATTACCTCTTTTCCAAGCAATGAAAAGAAGATCAAAGAGTTTCACAATCTAAATGCACAAAAAAAAGAGGATTACAAACTAATTTCAGAAATTAAGAGATGCTTATACATAGATTAGGAGAGGGTTTACCTAGTATTCCTCTCAAGCAAGAGAACAAACACCTATATGGCACTAACCAAAGCTAAGAGATGATGATCAAGGAGCTAGAAAAATACCAAAACACATAAAACCAAGAGTTACAACATGATTTCTAGAAATTAAAGAGAGTTAGAAACGTATTACAAGAGGGTTTTTGCATTACCTTCCCTTACTTTAACTAGCTTAAGCCAATATAAGAGAGGATGGAGCTTTCCTAAGCATGGAGGTCATTTTTAGGTTTAGGGTTTTAGAAATTTTTTTGATTAGGGTTGGAGTGAATGAGGGTTAGGAGTTTGAGATGATTTATAGAATGGTAAGTGGGTTTGGGTTTGGCTAATGGACACCTTAAGAGTGAGTGGCTCTAAACATGTATAATAATTGTTTAAGTGTTAACATAGTCATGAAAACTCATACTTAACCAAATCCCCTTCTTAAATTTCCCATTAAATTTTAATTGTTCCAAAATAATACTTCGCCTCATTTTTAAAAACCCATTTATTTAAAATGTTCATATTTTTAAATAAATTATCCTTATCCCAAAAATCCATTTGCTTTTTAATTTCCCATTAAATTTTAATTGTTCCAAAATAATACTTCGCCTCATTTTTAAAAACCCATTTATTTAAAATGTCCATATTTTTAAATAAATTATCCTTATCCCAAAAATTCATTTGCTCCATTTAAATAAAATCCTAAAAAAAAAATTCGGTAATGCAAATCCCGGGTTGTTACACCCAGCTTCGGAAGTGTCTTCGAGAGTTGAATTCTGTCATCGATTCTCGGATTTGCAAGAGCTTGAGATCTCACCAGACCTATCTTTTGTGCAGCAACCTATTCGCGTACTTGCTATGGAGGTGAAACGCCTTCGAAACAAGGGAGTGCCGCTCGTTAAAGTTCAATGGTCCACTAATCCCAATGACTGAACTAGGAAAACCAAAGAGTTTATCGAGCGATCATATCTCGGTTTTCTAGCTTACCATCGCGATGGTGAGAAATTCTTTTTACCTCAAGCATGTTTTCCTATCTTTTGAAGTGATGAAATATATGGTTGCATACATACTTTTCCCTTGGAATTGTGAGGACGCAATTTTGTTAAGAGGGGAAGTCTGTAACAATCCGGATTCGGAGTTTACATTTCAATATTAAATTATTATAATAATTATGATAAAATATTGTAGATTGAATAAAAATAAATTGGTGAAAACAATTTTATTTATTTATTATAAACAATGAATTTAGGAAATAATTGTTGAAAATAAAGCATAAAGCTTTATTTTAATGGTTTGGATGATAATAAATGTGAGAGTAATTTTATTAGAGTGAAAATGCAATAATTTTGTTAATTATTGCTTTGTGGCTTCTTTTGATAATTTTAAAAAAAGTAAGCTCTTCTCTTTTTAATAAGTGTTGAATGAAATAAAAAGGTGAAAATGTGATTAAAAATAATTTTTGAGTGTAAATAATAATTTTTAAGTAAATTGGAACATTTTTACAAGTAATAAATTGTAATTTGTTGAATTTTAAAAGTAATAAACGTAGTATATTACAATTAAATGGACAAAAAGTGCATTTTATTCAAAATAAAGGAAATTAACAATAAAAATGTTTAAAAAGAGTAAATTATCATTTTAAATGATAGAAAATGTTCTATTTTACACGTATACAAGTTTTCACATTTTTCTTGTGTAAAACTTGAGAGAAAATGAATTTTTTAATGTGTATATGTGATATGCACACATATTTTGGCTAAGTGTTGATTTTAATCTTAAGCCACCCTATTTTTTTTAATTTGGGTTCAATTCGGCCCATTACCTCACTAATCCTGGTTAGAAGGAGAAAAGGGAGTTGTTGTACGTTCATTTACATACCTCCTTCTTCTTCCTTCAGCTGAAAAGAAAAATACAGTAAACAAATTTCTCAAATTGCAAAATCAAGCTCAAATCTTCAATTAAACTCACCAAATTCAAATCTTTTTGCAAGCTAGTGATAAATCTAAGGTAATCCTCTCCAAACTACTGAATTTCATCACCAAATTCTTATTACATTAGGAAGTTTTCTAATTTTTACTGTATATTGTTTTGCATGTTCTTCATTTGCTTCTAGCAGGTATTTCAAGCCCCAAATCGAGCTAAAGTTGCCATCTTGCTAGCCTAAACCTTGGTATTTCAGTAAGTAGCCAAGGTGAGACTAAACACATCTATTGCCCAAAAATATTGAATCGGTAGCTATATTCTTTGGTTGTACAAGTTTTTGTTCATTTATGTTCTTGTTTTCGTTTCCAGCCTTAAGTGCCAACTTTGGCTCTCCATAACTTTCATTTTCAACAACGAAATGCTGCCAGATCTTTTTTGAGTCAAGTTTATATGTTGAGATTTTATCTTTTTAAATCTAATAATTGTTTTATATTTATAATATACATAGAATATTATATATAATTTAAATAGGTATTGTTTTAATTAATTAATAAATAAATCCTGTTTTCTATAAAATTATATATCTTTAGTAAAATTGTGAATTATGATTTTATTTAAAAGTTAAACTTTTAAAAGGATATTTCATAAATAAATATGGTTTTAAATGCATAAGAAAAATATTGAAATGACTTAAAATATGTTTAACTCAAGTTTAAATTTTAAATAAATAGCAATAAGGTTATTTTGATTGTCTTTTAAATATCAAGTGATAAAATAAATAACTTATTAATAAGAAGATAATTTCTTTTAATAAGTTCTTTGTGGTTATTAAATGTGGTTATTTTTAAATATAATAATATATTGTTTTAACAAATAAATTTTTAATAAAAATAATTGTTTTTCAAAATTTAATTGTGTAGTTATATTTGTAAATAAACTTGATTTCAAAATTTATTTTGAACTTGAATTCAAAGTTTTTAAATCCTAAAGTATAAATGTTTTTAATTTGTTTGATTTTGAAATATTTGTATAAACTTTATTTTATAAGTTAAATTTGATTTATTCATTTTAAGATTTATGTACATGTAAATAAATACATGATTGTCTAATTTATTAAACATAGGTTTACATTCATCTTATAATAACATACTAAATTAATACTAATTAACTTTTAAATAAATACTAAGTAAACTTTGAATTAAATACGAATTATTTTTATAAGACAAGTGTAACATCTTAAGGTTTTACATAACACCTGTTAAATGATAAAATAAAGTTTTGACAAATGTTACATTGTGAGACAAGTGTCAAAAGGTTATTTTAACAATTTCTTTTGTTTTTATTTTTAATAATTTCAATTTTTATAAACAAATCCCCTTCCATCTTATTTCTTTTTAAAATCTAAAGCTAAGAAACAATGGAAAACCAAAATCTGAAACATATTCAAATCCACTTCTCAAACCAAAAGAAAAGCAAGGAAACTTTGCATTTCTTATTCAATAAAGTCTGCATGCAAATTCTTCTTACAAACCAAAACAAAATCATCTTCAAAAAGCCTCAGTTCAACATGCAATCAAACCTGCATCTCTGGAATTCAAGCCTGCATTTCATATGCAAGCAATCCTGCATATTTTTGTTCAAATATAAAAGCCTACCTGCATTGTTTGTCAAAAATCTGGAATTTCATAAAGTATGCATGCAAGTCAATTTCAAAATTTCATACAAACCAGATGCATGAAATCAAGCAAGAAATTCTGCATTTCTGGAATTTAAACCTACATCAATAGCCTGCATATTTTTCATCTACATCATCTTCTATTTGGAGTGTCTACATGCAAGTGAAATAAAGGAGCAAGTGCAGATTTTAAATCAAGTTTTAAACATCAGTAATTCAAGTCTTCATAGCAATTCAAGCTGTTAAAAGAATTCAGAGTTTTTCAAGCTTTTCAAAAAAAAAATAGAGGCTCTGCTCATATTTAAATAGGTGAGTAACATCATATTTATTGAAATTTAATATTTAAAAATGTAGCTTGTTGCTTTCAATGTTTCAGTGTGAATGATATATGCATTTATATCAGTTGTTTTTTTTTCTTTAGACATGTATAGATAACTTGATCATGCTATCCTCTGTATTTTCTTTTCCAGATGCAAGAATCTATTCAAACACCATTATCACATAATATAATATATGTTAGTGTTTTTAAGGATCACACAAATGTGTTGTAGAATCAGGAATCATAGTTTAAAATTTGTTCTAGTTAAATAATCAAAAATATTTGAATTGCCTCTGAAAACTCAGGGTAACAAGACCAAATTGTATATAAATGAAATACCAAACACATTGATTCATTGTTTCAGGAATAAGATCAAAAACAATATTAAAAATTATGATTTTTGAAACTAAATTCACAATTTTTAAAGCTAGGTTTAACATGCAGACCTAGATTGAACAGTAAAGGGGATTTTTGAGTTTTTGGGTGATCTAGGCAATGTGGGGTGACGAGGTTATTCTGGTAGGTGGAGGAGTAGTCAGTGGTGTCAGGAAATATATTGGGTGGTGTTGCAGTTCAACGTGGTGGTTGCGGTGATGTAATTTCTGATAGAACCCTAGTTTAAGATAGGTGGGTTGCTTGGGTCAGTTCTTCATGAAGAAGCGATCGAGTGGACTAGGATTTTGGGAAATGTTAGTAGGTTGGTTGGTGAAGTTGTAGCCGGAATCGTTGCCACTCCGGTGGTCAGAAGGTGGAGGATGAGGGTATTACAGGTTTAGGGGTGAACCTGTATCTTCTGTTCCAGGTTTATGTTTTTGAACTCGAATTCAAATTCGAGGTGGATGAGAGCAAGGTGGTGGTTGTATTGGACTGGGGGGTTGAGCGTTGATGTGTTGAAGTCACTGGAGGAGGAGGTTGATGGCTGGAGGCACGGTGCAGGTGCACCGTGCACTACTGAGATTCTGGTGAAATCTGGGTATAGTGGTGCTTTTGAACTCGAAGTAATACTCGAGTGTTTGTTGAGTTTGCTCGAAGATATGGACTAGATGACTCGAAGCATTATTGTGTTAGCTCATGTGTATGCAGTATTACAGTTTTTTTGAAAAACTGTCTGTAGTTTTAAATTTAAATCAAAGTTTAAATGAAAGTTTAAGTTGTTATGATAATATTTAAACCAAGTTTTAAATCTACAGTAAGAGTTATAGTTTTAAAGGAGTTTGAAATCTTATAAGTTTTTTTTTAAAATGTGAAAGTGGTTTCAGTTTTAACAAAAAAATAAGAAACCTGACAATTTTTTTCTGAAAATGGAATTTCATTTTGAATCTGAAACAAAATTTTAAATAGCAGTTTGAATTTCAAATTTAAGTCCAGTAATCTTAAGGACCTTTAAATCTTCAGTTTTTAAAATAAAAATGAATTTGTATTTTTTTAAAATAAGAAGTTTTAGAATTATGGTTTAAATCAAAAGTTTATTTCAAGTTTAAATTCAAATAATTTAAATAAGGAATGGTTCAAATGTTTTGAATTCAAAAATCTAGATATTTGAACAAGTTTAAATTTAAATTGTTATTTAGAAGTAAATTTGTTTTCAAACAAAAATTTTAAATTTGATTTACCTTTTTGAATGAAGTCAATTATAAAGGTTTATAAAAGAAGTCAAATGATTTGTTATCTTGAATTTATAATTTAAATAGTAATGTATTTAAAACTTAATTTTTAAATTGAATTAAGTAAATTAAGACTTATCTTATATAAGTTTTAATTATAAGTAATAAATGTTATTTACATTTATTTTGGAAAGAATATAAATGGAATTTAAGTTGGATAATGCTTTAATAAATATCATTTTGAATTTTTTTGAAATTTGGATTTAAATGTTCTAAGTGCACTTTAATATTTATAAAAATTATTAATAAGGAATGGATTATCTTAGAAATGATCAATATATTAAAATAGTTCAATAAATAAGATAATTAAGAAGTGACTTATTTATTTAATTTATAATTAATAATTTGGATTAATTTAAATTAGAGTTAATTAAGAAGTAATTAAAGAAAGGTAATTAAAGAATTAACTAAAGTTTATTTAGTAATTAATTAATATGATTAATTTTTAATAAATAATTAGATTAATTAATAAATGATAATAAATTGAGTAATTTATTTAAGTTTAATTACTTAAATAGAAGTAATTAAGACATTAATTACTTAATGTGATTAATGGGGTTTATTGAGATTGGTTTAAACTAATTAATTAAGTTTAATTGATTTTAAACATTGGGTTTGATAATAATTACCTGAAGTAATTAATAAAGAAGAATTACTCAGTGAAGTAATTAAAGGTAATTACTGAATGTAATTAGTGGATAATGTTGGGATTGTGAAATAATTTGGATTAAATTATTTTATATAATTAATCAAGGGATTAATTAAAGAAATTAATTAAGGGGTAGTTAATTTGATAAGTAATTAAGATAGTTAATTACAGAATGAGATTAATCAAACGTAATTAATAAATATGGTTTAAGTGAGATTAATTACTGAAGTAATTAATTTAATTAAGTAATTAATTAAATATAATTAAGAATCATTAATTAATATAATTAATGATGTAATTAAGATTGATTGATTAATATTAATTAATCAATATTAAGTGATTAAGTGTAATTAATTAATTGTAATTAATTAAGGTTAAATGTAATTAATTATAGTTAATTAATTAATGAAGTAATTAAAGGTTAATTATTGTATTTGGTTTAGAGTAATTAATTTTGTGAAATTAATTAAGGTATAATTAATCAAGATTGATTAATTAAAATGATAAATTAGAGGTTAGTTAATTAATTAATTTATAATTAATTAATGATGATGTAAGCAAGATTTATATGGTGTAAGTAATTAATTTAATTCATTTTAAATTAATTATAAATGCTGTGATTATAGATCATTACTTATGAATGATTGACATTTGTTGCCTTGAATGATTTGGAATCTCAGCTATGAGATTTATAATGTTGAGTGATATGGATGTATTGGTTGCAATGTGATGATGATATTGATTTTCTTTGATAATGATAAATGTGGATTATCTGTGGTTATGATAATGATAATTATCTGTTGTAAATCTGTGAATTATCTATCAGTGTGTATATAGATAATGTTATTGAATTTTTCTAAACTCTAAAAAAACTTGGACCTAAAAGACACGCTTTGGATTTCGATGAGACCCGGATCGGGTTTCCATATTTGGATATCCGAAAACCACATCGATCCAAATTAACGATAGGTCGTGAATCTTATGTGAAGAGTGAAGACTCGAGGTGTAAGGACTATTAGTCAGTATAACTCTGGGGGTGATTTCGTGATGAGTTTGACGGAAATAGTACTTATAGGCTCGAGATAGAGATTCAGAGTGCAAAGGTTATCGTCATTAACTCTGAGGGTGATTCCAAAACGAGTGTAATGAGATAATGCCTTCGGTTTCGTTCGAACCCGGAACGAACTTGTATGGGTTGAATGCTTGCAAGAACATCGTCAGGTGGGCGATGAGCATTCTAAGATAATGTGTTCTCTAAAGGTAATCGTAGCCTCAAGCCTCATCAACCGGGAATGGCTAAAACAGGGGAGGTGCAGCAAGGCTTCGTGGGTAGCTCCCACTGGAGAGCAAGATTTTCCCCTTTCTAGAAGCCCTTTTCATTCGGCTGTGTGGGCAGTTGGAATCGCGCGCCAACTGCGGGGTTGCCTTGTTTGGAACTGTTCAGTAAGGAATGGGTCCGGCCTTGTGTTGCAGGGGAGTTAGGGTGGCTCCTCAGTACGTTGATCTAGGCCACGTACTGTGACGGGCGGTACCCCAGTAGCCCTGCCATTGTATGGAATCCAAAATCCAATAAGTGCCAAAGATTTTGATTGTATTACCCACTTTTGTGGCTAGTAGCTGGAATTTAATAGATGTAACAATTTCGGCTATTTCATATTAACTTGAAAACCCTAGACCTATTATAATATCACTGGATTTCCTATCAAATGTTTTGGTTAGCGTAAGGTAAAAACTTTTTCATGTTTATGTGTGGGAAGTCTTACGTGATACATTTCTTTTCAAAAGGTTTTTGAAAGTTAAGCAACTTTAACCTGTTACTCACACCAGACCCATGTCTGGCCCGGAGTTTATCTTTTGTTTTCATAAACTCTTGGGTACTCAAATTTTTACATGTAGCCAAGGGATTCAGGTTAGCTTTGACGAATATTGGAGGAGCAATGGAGCAAGAGGCTTCTGCGTTAGATATATAGTAGTCCGCTGTGTGTTTTGTGTTGTCTCTGGATTGTATTATGTTGTAAATACTAGACAGGTGTTTATAATTGTCTAAGTATGTGTTGTATTATCTGTGTACTCTGATAGTGGTTGTAAACTATGTAAAATTATATGTTAATAATATAATATGTTCGTTCCGATGTTTAGATTCTGATTTGTTGTTTCTTCTTTCTTCTCTTTCTTTCTCTTTTCTATCCCTTTCTTTCTTATCAGCGATGCGACTTCCTAGTGTTAGGAAGTTGGGTCGTTACAGTGGTATCAGAGCATTAGGTTGAGTGAATACCTTGGCTCTGGAGTGGTGTCTTCCTTGAGAGAGCGTATTTATAATTTTAAATATAATTATATATATTTATCTATTCCTATCTATCTGTTGGGTTACCTGTTCAGGTTTTCCAATATAGGTTATAAAGGTAGATACGGTAGTAGTGTTTGTAACACGATTACTACCATTGGTTGGAGTCTGATGTTTGAGGTTGGAAGTGTATCTGTCGAGACTGTAGACCTAATACCGTCTCGAGTAAGTTTTGTTGTGTTGAAGTATTTCATCGACCTCTGAAGGAAACCTGTTAAGGTTCGGAGACATCTTTGAAGTGCAAAGTTTGGTGAGCAGAGTTTGGATCTGTTCGATTGGGCTGGAGTAAGTGATGGTATTTTGATACCTCAAGAAGTTGTAACTGCGTGATGAGATGCAGTGACTATGGTTATGTCCGAAGATATTGCTTTGGAACAAGTTTTGGAAGTATTCTGCTTCAATGTTGTGGCTGAAGTAAGCAGGATGTTGTGGTTAGCTTTGGAGTCCGAGTTTCTCGAAGAGCTTTGGATTAGGAAGTTTGGAATTGGTGTCAACAGTGCAGCTCGGAGTGTTCTGTGAGCCCAGAGAGGTCTTATCTAAGTAGTTTTTCTGTAGATGGAGTTCAGAAGCTGCTGAGTGAATCTGTTTCTTCAAAGGATTGACTAGACCAGTGTAAGCTGTTCTATTTTGTAAAGAGAGGACAGTTTTCTTTGGAAATTTATCTGGGTTGATCGCAAAAGTGACTTGCGATTGTTTGAGTGTTCTCTTGAATTGTTGGAGATTTTATGGATGTCTTCTGGGAAGACAAAGATTTGTTCACATCTGGAGATTGAGTTTCCTTATCGACTAGTATTCCAGGAAGGGAACCAGTGGTTCTGTTTTATTGGAGAATGATTCTTAGAGATGGAGTTTGATGAAGCAACTCAGTTTTGATGGAATTTCTAAGTTTTCTTTATGAATCCGTTGAACCGTATTTTTGGGAAGTGATGTCCAGTTGGTGCTTGTGTTCTTCGTCAGTATTTTCTTATCTACTTGGGATCAGAGTTGTGCAGCAGAAGCAGTTTAGAAGTGTTTATGATTGTCTTTTTCGGATTAGGAGAAGTTTGTAGTCTTCTGCTGGTTATGGAGTAGAATTGTGTTTTGGTTTTGGATTGATCTTGAGGTGATCATTGTGATGGGTTGTTTCTGGTTCTGTTTGTTTCTAGAGAAATCAGCAAGGGTTGAGCTGATCAGTTTGGATGTTGGCAGCCCAGGATTTGTCTGAAGGCTTTTGTGGATAAGGGACGGAGAAATTTGGAATTCGAAGTTGGAGACTTCGTTATTGTTGGAGTTTTCTCTGATTCAGGAGCTATAAGTTTTGGTAAATCCGGAAAGCTAGCTCAGTGATGTTTGGATCTCTTCTCTGTGTTTTGGTTGGATCAGTGTTTGGTTTTTCAGGATTGAATTGTCAGTTTGGATAACTGGAATTCGATGAGTTTCACGTATCTCTGAGGGAGTACGTGTATAGTCTATCTCTGGTTTTAGAGCCAGCAGTTATGGAGGTTGGTTGTTGAGTCAGACTCGTCTGTAGTCAGATATTCTGTCTAGTTTTGTAGATCTAGATGAATAGGAGCTCTATAACTTAATAGTATTGATTTTTTGGAATCTATAGAGCGAGTATCCCGATATTTTTACCGGGGAAACTCGTGAAAGTTTTATCCAGAATTTTTCTGGATAATTAGATTTGTTTGACTGGTTGAATTGATTGCTATGGTTGTTAGCATATCATTGGTATATGCTTGTGTTTTAAAAGTTAATCCTTTAAATAGATTATTAAATTACCTTTGTTTTAAATTTCGGGGACGAAATTCTTTTAAGGGCGGAGGAATGTGATGACCCGGAATTTTATACAATATCAATTTAATAATCTGAGTTAAAAATTAAATTGATTTGATAATCTTTGTAATAAGATTTGAATTAATTTAATAATTCAATAAAATAAATAGTGAATTGATAGGTTTTATCTTTTTAAATCTAATAATTGTTTTATATTTATAATATAAATAGAATATTATATATATTGTAAATAGGTATTATTTTAATTAATTAATAAATAAATCCTGTTTTCTATAAAATTATATAGCTTTAGTAAAATTGTGAATTATGATTTTATTTAAAAGTTAAACTTTTAAAAGGATATTTCATAAATAAATATGGTTTTAAATGCATAAGAAAAATATTGAAATGATTTAAAATATGTTTAACTCGTGTTTAAATTTTAAATAAATAGCAACAAGGTTATTTTGATTGTCTTTTAAATATCATGTGATAAAATAAATAACTTATTAATAAGAAGATAATTTCTTTTAATAAGTTATTTATGGTTATTAAATGCGGTTATTTTTAAATATAATACTATATTGTTTTAACAAATAAATTTTTAATAAAAATAATTGTTTTTCAAAATTTAATTGTGTAGTTATATTTGTAAATAAACTTGATTTCAAAATTTATTTTGAACTTGAATTCAAAGTTTTTAAATCCTAAAGTATAAGTGATTTTAATTTGTTTGATTTTGAAATATTTGTATAAACTTTATTTTATAAGTTAAATTTGATTTATTCATTTTAAGATTTATGTACATGTAAATAAATACATGATTGTCTAATTTATTAAACATAGGTTTACATTCATCTTATAATAACATACTAAATTAATACTAATTAACTTTTAAATAAATACTAAGTAAACTTTGAATTAAATACTAATTATTTTTATAAGACAAGTGTAACATCTTAAGGTTTTACATAACACTTGTTAAATGATAAAATAAAGTTTTGACAAATGTTACATTGTGAGACAAGTGTCAAAAAGTTATTTTAACAATTTTTTTTGTTTTTATTTTTAATAATTTCAGTTTTTATAAACAAATCCCCTTCCATCTTATTTCTTTTTATAATCTAAAGCTAAGAAACAATGGAAAACCAAAATCTGAAACATATTCAAATCCACTTCTCAAACAAAAAGAAAAGCAAGGAAACTTTGCATTTCTTATTCAATAAAGTCTGCATGCAAATTCTTCTTACAAACCAAAACAAAATCATCTTCAAAAAGCCTCAGTTCAACATGCAATCAAACCTGCATCTCTAGAATTCAAGCCTGCATTTCATATGCAAGCAATCCTGCATATTTTTGTTCAAATATAAAAGCCTGCCTGCATTGTTTGTCAAAAATCTGGAATTTCATAAAGTATGCATGCAAGTCAATTTAAAAATTTCATACAAACCAGATGCATGAAATCAAGCAGGAAATTCTGCATTTCTGGAATTCAAACCTACATCAATAGCCTGCATATTTTTCATCTACATCATCTTCTATCTGGAGTGTCTGCATGCAAGTGAAATCAAGGAGCAAGTGCAGATTTTAAATCAAGTTTTAAACATCAGTAATTCAAGTCTTCATAGCAATTCAAGCTGTTAAAAGAATTCAGCGTTTTTCAAGCTTTTCAAAAAAAATAGAGGCTCTTCTCATATTTAAACAGGTGAGTAACATCATATTTATTGAAATTTAAGTATTTAAAAATGTTGCTTGTTGCTTTCAATGTTTCAGTGTGAATGGTATATGCATTTATATCAGTTGTTTTTTTTTCTTTAGACATGTATAGATAACTTGATCATGTTATCCTCTGTATTTTCTTTTCCAGATGCAAGAATCTATTCAAACACCATTATCACATAATATAATATATGTTAGTGTTTTTAAGGATCACACAAATGTGTTGTAGAATCAGGAATCATAGTTTACAATTTGTTCTAGTTAAATAATCAAAAATATTTGAATTGCCTCTGAAAACTCAAGGTAACAAGACCAAATTGTATATAAATGAAATACCAAACACATTGATTCATTGCTTCAGGAATAAGATCAAAAACAATGTTCAAAATTATGATTTTTGAAACTAAATTCACAATTTTTAAAGCTAGGTTTAACATGCAGACCTAGATTGAACAGAAAAGTGGATTTTTGAGTTTTTGGGTGATCTAGGCAATTTGGGGTGACGAGGTTATTCTGGTAGGTGGAGGAGTAGTCAGTGGTGTCAGGAAAAATATTGGGTGGTGTTGCAGTTCAACGTGGTGGTTGCGGTGATGTAATTTCTGATAGAACCCTAGTTTAAGATAGGTGGGTTGCTTGGGTCAGTTCTTCATGAAGAAGTGATCGAGTGGACTAGGATTTTGGGAAATGTTAGTAGGTTGGTTGATGAAGTTGTAGCCGGAATCGTTGCCACTTCGGTGGTCAGAAGGTGGAGGATGAGGGTATTACAGGTTTAGGGGTGAAACCTGTATCTTCTGTTCCAGGTTTATGCTTTTGAACTCGAATTCAAATTCGAGGTGGATAAGAGCAAGGTGGTGGTCGTATTGGACTGGGGGGTTGAGCGTTGATGTGTTGAAGTCACTGGAGGAGGAGGTTGATGGATGGAGGCACGGTGCAGGTGCACCGTGCACTACTGAGATTCTGGTGAAATCTGGGTATAGTGGTGCTTTTGAACTCGAAGTAATACTCGAGTGTTTGCTGAGTTTGCTCGAAGATATGGACTAGATGACTCGAAGCATTATTGTGTTAGCTCATGTGTATGCAGTATTACAGTTTTTTTTGAAAAACTGTCTGTAGTTTTAAATTTAAATCAAAGTTTAAATGAAAGTTTAAGTTGTTATGATAATATTTAAACCAAGTTTTAAATCTACAGTAAGAGAGTTACAGTTTTAAAGGAGTTTGAAATCCTATAAGTTTTTTCTTAAAATGTGAAAGTGGTTTCGGTTTTAACAAAAAAATAAGAAACCTGGCAATTTTTTTCTGAAAATGGAATTTCATTTTGAATCTGAAACAAAATTTTAAATAGCAGTTTGAATTTCAAATTTAAGTCCAGTAATCTTAAGGACCTTTAAATCTTCAGTTTTTAAAATAAAAATGAATTTGTATTTTTTTTGAATAAGAAGTTTAGAATTATGGCTTAAATCAAAAGTTTATTTCAAGTTTAAATTCAAATAATTTAAATAAGGAATGGTTCAAATGTTTTGAATTTAAAAATCTGGATATTTGAACAAGTTTAAATTTAAATCGTTATTTAGAAGTAAATTTGTTTTCAAACAAATATTTTAAATTAGATTTACCTTTTTGAATGAATTCAACTATAAAGGTTTATAAAAGAAGTCAAATGATTTGTTATCTTGAATTTATAATTTAAATAGTAATGTATTTAAAACTTAATTTTTAAATTGAATTAAGTAAATTAAGACTTATCTTATATAAGTTTTAATTATAAGTAATAATGTTATTTACATTTATTTTGGAAAGAATATAAATGGAGTTTAAGTTGGATAATGCTTTAATAAATATCATTTTGAATTTTTTTGAAATTTGGATTTAAATGTTCTAAGTGCACTTTAATATATATAAAAATTATTAATAAGGAATGGATTATCTTAGAAATGATCAAGATATTAAAATAGTTAAATAAATAAGATAATTAAGAAGTGACTTATTTATTTAATTTATAATTAATAATTTGGATTAATTTAAATTAGAGTTAATTAAGAAGTAATTAAAGAAAGGTAATTAAATAATTAACTAAAGTTTATTTAGTGATCAATTAATATGATTAATTTTTAATAATTAATTAGATTAATTAATAAATGATAATAAATTGAGTAATTTATTTAAGTTTAATTACTTAAATAGAAGTAATTAAGACATTAATTACTTAATGTAATTAATGGGGTTTATTGAGATTGGTTTAAACTAATTAATTAAGTTTAATTGATTTTAAACATTGGGTTTGATAATAATTACCTGATGTAATTAATGAAGAAGAATTACTCGGTGAAGTAATTAAAGGTAATTACTGAATGTAATTAGTGGATAATGTTGGGATTGTGAAATAATTTGGATTAAATTATTTTGTATAATTAATCAAGGGATTAATTAAAGAAATTAATTAAGGGGTAGTTAATTTGATAAGTAATTAAGATAGTTAATTACAGAATGAGATTAATCAAACGTAATTAATAAATATGGTTTAAGTGAGATTAATTACTGAAGTAATTAATTTAATTAATTAATTAATTAAATATAATTAAGAATCATTAATTAATATAATTAATGATGTAATTAAGATTGATTGATTAATATTAATTAATCAATATTAAGCGATTAAGTGTAATTAATTAATTGTAATTAATTAAGGTTAAATGTAATTAATTATAGTTAATTAATTAATGAAGTAATTAAAGGTTAATTATTGTATTTGGTTTAGAGTAATTAATTTTGTGAAATTAATTAAAGTATAATTAATCAAGATTGAGTAATTAAAATGATAAATTAGAGGTTAGTTAATTAATTAATTTATAATTAATTAATGATGATGTAAGCAAGATTTATATGGTGTAAGTAATTAATTTAATTCATTTTAAATTAATTATAAATGCTGTGATTATAGATCATTACTTATGAATGATTGACATTTGTTGCCTTGAATGATTTGGAATCTCAGCTATGAGATTTATAATGTTGAGTGATATGGATGTATTGGTTGCAATGTGATGATGATATTGATTTTCTTTGATAATGATAAATGTGGATTATCTGTGGTTATGATAATGATAATTATCTGTTGTAAATCTGTGAATTATCTATCTGTGTGTATATAGATAATGTTATTGAATTGTTCTAAACTCTAAAACAACTTGGACCTAAAAGACACGCTTTGGATTTCGATGAGACCGGGATCGGGTTTCCATATTTGGATATTCGAAAACCACATCGATCCAAATTAACGATAGGTCGTGAATCTGATGTGAAGAGTGAAGACTCGAGCTGTAAGGACTATTAGTCAGTATAACTCTGGGGGTGATTCCGTGATGAGTTTGACGGAAATAGTACTTATGGGCTCGAGATAGAGATTCAGAGTGCTAGGGTTATCGTCATTAACTCTGAGGGTGATTCCAAAACGAGTGAAATGTAATGAGATAATGCCTTCGGTTTCGTTCGAACCCGGAACGAACTTGTATGGATTGAATGCTTGCAAGAACATCGTCAGGTGGGCGATGAGCATTCTAAGATAATGTGTTCTCTAAAGGTAATCGTAGCCTCAAGCCTCATCAACCGGGAATGGCTAAAACAGGGGAGGTGCAGCAAGGCTTCGTGGGTAGCTCCCATTGGAGAGCAAGATTTTCCCCTGTCTAGAAGTCCCTTTTCATTCGGCTGTGTGGGCAGTTGGAATCGCGCGCCAACTGCGGGGTTGTCTTGTTTGGAACTGTTCAGTAAGGAATGGGTCCGGCCTTGTGTTGCAGGGGAGTTAGGGTGGCTCCTCGGTACGTTGATCTAGGCCACGTACTGTGACGGGTGGTACCCCAGTAGCCCTGCCATTGTATGGAATCCAAAATCCAATAAGTGCCAACGGTTTTGATTGTATTACCCACTTTTGTGGCTAGTAGCTGGAATTTAATAGATGTAACAATTTCGGCTATTTCATATTAACTTGAAAACCCTAGACCTATTATAATATCACTGGATTTCCTATCAAATGTTTTGGTTAGCGTAAGGTAAAAACTTTTCCATGTTTATGTGTGGGAAGTCTTACGTGATACCTTTCTTTTCAAAAGGTTTTTGAAATTTTAGCAACTTTAACCTGTTACTCACACCAGACCCATGTCTGACCCGGAGTTTATCTTTTGTTTTCATAAACTCTTGGGTACTCAAATTTTTACGAGTAGCCAAGGGATTCAGGTTAGCTTTGACGAATATTGGAGGAGCAATGGAGCAGGAGGCTTCTGCGTTAGATATATCGTTTTTCGCTGTGTGTTTTGTGTTGTCTCTGGATTGTATTATGTTGTAAATACTAGACAGGTGTTTATAATTGTCTAAGTATGTGTTGTATTATCTGTGTACTCTGATAGTGGTTGTAAACTATGTAAAATTATATGTTAATAATATAATATGTTCGTTCCGATGTTTAGATTCTGATTTGTTGTTTCTTCTTTCTTCTCTTTCTTTCTCTTTTCTATCCCTTTCTTTCTTATCAGCGATGCGACTTCCTAGTGTTAGGAAGTTGGGTCGTTACAGTGGTATCAGAGCATTAGGTTGAGTGAATACCTAGGCTCTAGAGTGGTGTCTTTCTTGAGAGAGCGTATTTGTAATTTTAAATATAATTATATATATTTATCTATTCCTATCTATCCGTTGGGTTACCTGTTCAGGTTTTCCAATATAGGTTATAAAGGTAGATACGGTAGTAGTGTTTGTAACACGATTACTACCATTGGTTGGAGTCTGATGTTTGAGGTTGGAAGTGTATATGTCGAGACTGTAGACCTAATACCGTCTCGAGTAAGTTTTGTTGTGTTGAAGTATTTCATCGATCTCTGAAGGAAACCTGTTAAGGTTCGGAGACATCTTTGAAGTGCAAAGTTTGGTGAGAAGAGTTTGGATCTGTTCGATTGGGCTGGAGTAAGTGATGGTATTTTGATACCTCAGGAAATTGTAACTTCGTCATGAGATGCAGTGACTATGGTTATGTCCGAAGATATTGCTTTGGAACAAGTTTTGGAAGTATTCTGCTTCAATGTTGTGGCCGAAGTCAGCAGGATGTTGTGGTTAGCTTTGGAGTCCGAGTTTCTCGAAGAGCTTTGGATTAGGAAGTTTGGAATTGGTGTCAGCAGTGCAGCTCGGAGTGTTCTGTGAGCCCAGAGAGGTCTTAGCTAAGTAGTTTTTCTGAAGATGGAGTTCAGAAGCTGCTGAGTGAATCCGTTTCTTCAATGGATTGACTAGACCAATGTAAGTTGTTCTGTTTGGTAAAGAGAGGACAGTTTTCTTTGGAAATTTATCTGGGTTGATCGCAAAAGTGACTTGCGATTGTTTGAGTGTTCTCTTGAATTGTTGGAGATTTTCTGGATGTCTTCTGGGAAGACAAAGATTTGTTCACATCTGGAGATTGAGTTTCCTTATCGACTAGTATTCCAGGAAGGGAACCCGTGGTTCTGTTTTGTTGGAGAATGATTCTTAGAGATGGAGTTTGATGAAGCAACTCAGTTTTGATGGAATTTCTAAGTTTTCTTTATGAATCCGTTGAACCGTATTTCTGGGAAGTGATGTCCAGTTGGTGCTTGTGTTCTTCGTCAGTATTTTCTTATCTACTTGGGATCAGAGTTATGCAGCGGAAGCAGTTTGGAAGTGTTTATGATTGTCTTTTCCGGATTAGGAGAAGTTTGTAGTCTTCTGCTGGTCATGGAGTAGAATTGTGTTTTCGTTTTGGATTGATCTTGAGGTGATCATTGTGATGGGTTGTTTCTGGTTCTGTTTGTTTCTAGAGAAATCAGCAAGGGTTGAGCTGATCAGTTTGGATGTTGGCTGCCCAAGATTTGTCTGAAGGCTTTTGTGGATAAGGGACGGAGAAATTTGGAATTCGAAGTTGGAGACTTCGTTATTGTTGGAGTTTTCTCTGATTTAGGAGCTATAAGTTTTGGTAAATCTGGAAAGCTAGCTCAGTGATGTTTGGATCTCTTCTCTGTGTTTTGGTTGGATCAGTGTTTGGTTTTTCAGGATTGAATTGTCAGTTTGGATAACTGGAATTCGATGAGTTTCACGTATCTCTGAGGGAGTACGTGTATAGTCTACCTCTAGTTTTAGAACCAGCAGTTATGGAGGTTGGTTGTTGAATCAGACTCGTCTGTAGTCAGATATGTTATCTAGTTTTGTAGATCTAGATGAATAGGAGCTCTATAACTTAACAGTATTGATTTTTTGGAATCTATAGAGCGAGTATCCCGATATTTTTACCGGGGAAACTCGTGAAAGTTTTATCCAGAATTTTTCTAGATAATTAGATTTGTTTGATTGGTTGAATTGATTGCTATGGTTGTTAGCATATCATTGGTATATGCTTGTGTTTTAAAATTTAATCCTTTAAATAGATTATTAAATTACCTTTGTTTTAAATTTCGGGGACGAAATTCTTTTAAGGGGGGAGGAATGTGATGACCCGGAATTTTAAACAATATCAATTTAATAATCTGAGTTAAAAATTAAATTGATTTGATAATCTTTGTAATAAGATTTGAATTAATTTTATAATTCAATAAAATAAATAGTTAATTGATAGATTTTATCTTTTTAAATCTAATAATTGTTTTATATTTATAATATAAATAGAATATTATATATATTGTAAATAGGTATTGTTTTAATTAATTAATAAATAAATCCTGTTTTCTATAAAATTATATATCTTTAGTAAAATTGTGAATTATGATTTTATTTAAAAGTTAAACTTTTAAAAGGATATTTCATAAATAAATATGGTTTTAAATGCATAAGAAAAATATTGAAATGATTTAAAATATGTTTAACTCAAGTTTAAAATTTAAATAAATAGCAATAAGGTTATTTTGATTGTCTTTTAAATATCATGTGATAAAATAAATAACTTATTAATAAGAAGATAATTTCTTTTAATAAGTTATTTATGGTTATTAAATGTGGTTATTTTTAAATATAATAATACATGTTTTAACAAATAAATTTTTAATAAAAATAATTCTTTTTCGAAATTTAATTGTGTAGTTATATTTGTAAATAAACTTGATTTCAAAATTTATTTTGAACTTGAATTCAAAGTTTTTAAATCCTAATGTATAAATGTTTTTAATTTGTTTGATTTTGAAATATTTGTATAAACTTTATTTTATAAGTTAAATTTGATTTATTCATTTTAAGATTTATGTACATGTAAATAAATACATGATAGTCTAATTTATTAAACATAGGTTTACATTAATCTTATAATAACATACTGAATTAATACTGATTAACTTTTAAATAAATACTAAGTAAACTTTTAATTAAATACTAATTATTTTTATAAGACAAGTGTAACATCTTAAGGTTTTACATAACACTTGTTAAATGATAAAATAAAGTTTTGACAAATGTTACATTGTCGGACAAGTGTCAAAAAATTATTTTAATATTTTCTTTTGTTTTTATTTTTAATAATTTCAGTTTTTATAAACAAATCCCCTTCCATCTTATTTCTATTTAAAATCTAAAGCTAAGAAACAATGGAAAACCAAAATCTGAAACATATTCAAATCCACTTCTCAAACCAAAAGAAAAGCAAGGAAACTTTGCATTTCTTATTCAATAAAGTCTGCATGCAAATTCTTCTTACAAACCAAAACAAAATCATCTTCAAAAAGCCTCAGTTCAACATGCAATCAAACCTGCATCTGTGGAATTCAAGCCTGCATTTCATATGCAAGCAATCCTGCATATTTTTGTTCAAATATAAAAGCCTGCCTGCATTGTTTGTCAAAAATCTAGAATTTCATAAAGTATGCATGCAAGTCAATTTCAAAATTTCATACAAACCAGATACATGAAATCAAGCAGGAAATTCTGCATTTCTGGAATTCAAACCTGCATCAATCGCCTGCATATTTTTCATCTACATCATCTTCTATCTGGAGTGTCTGCATGCAAGTGAAATCAAGGAGCAAGTGCAGATTTTAAATCAAGTTTTAAACATCAGTAATTCAAGTCTTCATAGCAATTCAAGCTGTTAAAAGAATTCAGAGTTTTTCATGCTTTTCAAAAAAAATAGAGGCTCTGCTCATATTTAAACAGGCGAGTAACATCATATTTATTGAAATTTAAGTATTTAAAAATGTTGGTTGTTGCTTTCAATGTTTCAGTGTGAATGATATATGCATTTATATCAGTTGTTTTTTTTTCAGCAGACATGTATAGATAACTTGATCATGCTGTCCTCTGTATTTTCTTTTCCAGATGCAAGAATCTATTCAAACACCATTATCACATAATATAATATATTTTAGTGTTTTTAAGGATCACACAAATGTGTTGTAGAATCAGGAATCATAGTTTAAAATTTGTTCTAGTTAAATAATCAAAAATATTTGAATTGCCTCTGAAAACTCAGGGTAACATGACCAAATTGTATATAAATGAAATACCAAACACATTGATTCATTGTTTCAGGAATAAGATCAAAAACTATATTCAAAATTATGATTTTTGAAACTAAATTCATAATTTTTAAAGCTAGGTTTAACATGCAGACCTAGATTGAACAGAAAAGGGGATTTTTTTTTTAGTTTTTGGGTGATCTAGGCAATTTGGGTCAGTTCTTCTTGAAGAAGTGGTCGAGTGGACTAGGATTTTGGGAAATGTTAGTAGGTTGGTTGATGAAGTTGTAGCCGGAATCGTTGCCACTCCGGTGGTCAGAAGGTGGAGGATGAGGGTATTACTGGTTTAGGGGTGAAACCTGTATCTTCTGTTCCAGGTTTATGTTTTTGAACTCGAATTCAAATTCGAGGTGGATAAGAGCAAGGAGGTGGTCGTATTGGAATGGGGGGTTGAGCGTTGATGTGTTGAAGTCACTAGAGGAGGAGGTCGATGGCTGGAGGCACGGTGCAGGTGCACCGTGCACTACTGAGATTCGGGTGAAATCTGGGTGTAGTGGTGCTTTTGAACTCGAAGTAATACTCGAGTGTTTGCTGAGTTTGCTCGAAGATATGGACTAGATGACTCGAAGCATTATTGTGTTAGCTCATGTGTATGCAGTATTACAGTTTTTTTGAAAAACTGTTTGTAGTTTTAAATTTAAATCAAAGTTTAAATGAAAGTTTAAGTTGCTATGATAATATTTAAACCAAGTTTTAAATCTACAGTAAGAGTTATAGTTTTAAAGGAGTTTGAAATCTTATAAATTTTTTTTAAAATGTGAAAGTGGTTTCAGTTTTAACAAAAAAATAAGAAACCTGACAATTTTTTTCTAAAAATGGAATTTCATTTTGAATCTGAAACAAAATTTTAAATAGCAGTTTGAATTTCAAATTTAAGTCCAGTAATCTTAAGGGCCTTTATATCTTCAGTTTTTAAAATAAAAATGAATTTGTATTTTTTTTAAATAAGAAGTTTTAGAATTATGGTTTAAATCAAAAGTTTACTTCAAGTTTAAATTCAAATAATTTAAATAAGGAATGGTTCAAATGTTTTGAATTTAAAAATCTGGATATTTGAACAAGTTTAAATTTAAATTGTTATTTAGAAGTAAATTTGTTTTCAAACAAATATTTTAAATTTGATTTACCTTTTTGAATGAAGTCAATTATAAAGGTTTATAAAAGAAGTCAAATGATTTGTTATCTTGAATTTATAATTTAAATAGTAATGTATTTAAAACTTAATTTTTAAATTGAATTAAGTAAATTAAGACTTATCTTATATAAGTTTTAATTATAAGTAATAAATGTTATTTACATTTATTTTGGAAAGAATATAAATGGAATTTAAGTTAGATAATGCTTTAATAAATATCATTTTGAATTTTTTTGAAATTTGGATTTAAATGTTCTAAGTGCACTTTAATATTTATAAAAATTATTAATAAGGAATGGATTATCTTAGAAATGATCAAGATATTAAAATAGTTAAATAAATAAGATAATTAAGAAGTGACTTATTTATTTAATTTATAATTGATAATTTGGATTAATTTAAATTAGAGTTAATTAAGTAGTAATTAAAGAAAGGTAATTAAAGAATTAAATAAAGTTTATTTAGTAATTAATTAATATGATTAATTTTTAATAATTAATTAGATTAATTAATAAATGATAATAAATTGAGTAATTTATTTAGGTTTAATTACTTAAATAGAAGTAATTAAGACATTAATTACTTAATGTAATTAATGGGGTTTATTGAGATTGGTTTAAACTAATTAATTAAGTTTAATTGATTTTAAACATTGGGTTTGATAATAGTTACCTGATGTAATTAATGAAGAAGAATTACTCAGTGAAGTAATTAAAGGTAATTACTGAATGTAATTAGTGGATAACGTTGGGATTGTGAAATAATTTGGATTAAATTATTTTGTATAATTAATCAAGGGACTAATTAAAGAAATAAATTAAAGGGTAGTTAATTTGATAAGTAATTAAGATAGTTAATTACAGAATGAGATTAATCAAACGTAATTAATAAATATGGTTTAAGTGATATAATTACTGAAGTAGTTAATTTAATTAAGTAATTAATTAAATATAATTAAGAATCATTAATTAATATAATTAATGATGTAAGTAAGATTGATTGATTAATATTAATTAATCAATAATAAGTGATTAAGTGTAATTAATTAATTGTAATTAATTAAGGTTAAATGTAACTAATTATAGTTAATTAATTAATGAAGTAATTAAAGGTTAATTATTGTATTTGGTTTAGAGTAATTAATTTTATGAAATTAATTAAAGTATAATTAATCAAGATTGATTAATTAAAATGATAAATTAGAGGTTAGTTAATTAATTAATTTATAATTAATTAATGATGATGTAAGCAAGATTTATGTGGTGTAAGTAATTAATTTAATTCATTTTAAATTAATTATAAATGTTGTGATTATAGATCATTACTTATGAATGATTGACATTTGTTGCCTTTAATGATTTGGAATCTCAGCTATGAGATTTATAATGTTGAGTGATATGGATGTATTGGTTGCAATGTGATGATGATATTGATTTTCTTTGATAATGATAAATGTGGATTATCTGTGGTTATGATAATGATAATTATCTGTTGTAAATCTGTGAATTATCTATCTGTGTGTATATAGATATGTTATTGAATTGTTCTAAACTCTAAAACAACTTGGACCTAAAAGACACGCTTTGGATTTCGATGAGACCGGGATCGGGTTTCCATATTTGGATATCCGAAAACCACATCGATCCAAATTGACGATAGGTCGTGAATCTTATTTGAAGAGTGAAGACTCGAGGTGTAAGGACTATTAGTCAGTATAACACTAGGGGTGATTCCGTGATGAGTTTGAAGGAAATAGTACTTATAGGCTCGAGATAGAGATTCAGAGTGCAAGGGTTATCGTCATTAACTCTGACGGTGATTCCAAAACGAGTGTAATGAGATAATGCCTTCGGTTTCGTTCGAACCCGGAACGAACTTGTATGGATTGAATGCTTGCAAGAACATCGTCAGGTGGGTGATGAGCATTCTAAGATAATGTGTTCTCTAAAGGTAATCGTAGCCTCAAGCCTCATCAACCGGGAATGACTAAAACAGGGGAGGTGCAGCAAGGCTTCGTGGGTAGCTCCCACTGGAGAGCAAGATTTTCCCCTGTCTAGAAGTTCCTTTTCATTCGGCTGTGTGGGCAGTTGGAATCGCGCGTCAACTGCGGGGTTGTCTTGTTTGGAACTGTTCAGTAAGGAATGGGGCCGGCCTTGTGTTGCAGGGGAGTTAGGGTGGCTCCTCGGTACATTGATCTAGGCCACGTACTGTGACGGGCGGTACCCCAGTAGCCCTGCCATTGTATGGAATCCAAAATCCAATAAGTGCCAACGGTTTTGATTGTATTACCCACTTTTGTGGCTAGTAGCTGGAATTTAATATATGTAACAATTTCGGCTATTTCATATTTACTTGAAAACCCTAGACCTATTATAATATCACTGGATTTCCTATCAAATGTTTTGGTTAGCGTAAGGTAAAAACTTTTCCATGTTTATGTGTGGGAAGTCTTACGTGATACCTTTCTTTTCAAAAGGTTTTTGAAAATTAAGCAACTTTAACCTGTTACTCACACCTGATCCATGTCTGACCCGGAGTTTATCTTTTGTTTTCATAAACTCTTGGGTACTCAAATTTTTACGAGTAGCCAAGGGATTCAGGTTAGCTTTGACGAATATTGGAGGAGCAATGGAGCAGGAGGCTTCTACATTAGATATATAGTATTACGTTGTGTGTTTTGTGTTGCCTCTGGATTGTATTATGTTGTAAATACTAGACACGTGTTTATAACTGTCTAAGTATGTGTTGTATTATCTGTGTACTCTGATAGTGGTTGTAAACTATGTAAAATTATATGTTATTACTATAATTTATTCGTTCCGCTGTTTAGATTCTGATGTGTTGTTTCTTCTTTCTTGTCTTTCTTTCTCTTTTCTATCCCTTTCTTTCTTATCAGCGATGCGACTTCCTTGTGTTAGGAAGTTGGATCGTTACATTTGTTGCCTTTTGGTTTGTTGCCTTCAGGTTTGTTGCCCTATAATATCGCTTTTGGAGTTGGTCCTTCGTTACCGCTCGAGGCATAATTGGGTTTGTCGCCTTTGTGGTTGTGGATCCTTGTTTATACAGTACTGAGCATGAGTATCCTTAGTTTCTTTGATATTTATATGTTCCTAAAGTATCGCCTTTCGGGGTAGGTCCTTGGAACCACACGACATATAGCGATTACCTTGTGGAAACCTGTGTTACCTTTATTGGTATTTGTTATTTGCCTTTTGGCTTGATTTGAGATATTCATATCCTTTGTTTATTTGAGTTGCCGATGATACGAGGCATGTTGTGATTCATCTTTTGTTAGATGATCGAGTTATCTATTTTAGAGATATTTGTGGTGCTTTATGACCTTGCATGTTCATTATCATTTAGCTTATCTAACTAATTTGTTTAGCTAGACTGACCTGTGTATTTTATACTTGGGTCAGACCGAGGTGTTTTATGTTAAGTACATTTGGACTTAGCCTATTCTACTTCCGCATGGACTATTCTGCTAGCTCCTTTTGTTATAGTTTTTTTATGTATTCCTTTTTGGTTGTAACTCTGATATGTATATTCTGTTGACTTGCCTGTATATTGTGGTTGCGACACCACTTGACATGTATCATTTTGTATACTCTGTGATGTATCTGTATATGTGTATATGTATGTGATGATCTACTGTTCTATGATGTGTTTTTACATTTGAGTTGTTATATTTTGTCCTGTTAGATCTTATATCCATTATAATTTTGTATTCAATATCTATTGGATATGTCAATCCACCTGGAAAAAAATGTATGTTATATTTATCGACGTATTCAGAAGATAGTTAACACAAGGCTACAGATGGTCGCTCCTATCGAGCTTTATTCTCCGTATTAACAGACGGTATTACCTTGTAATACTCTTTGCTAATGTGGGTCTTGGAGTGGGACGATTATAGCTTATATAAATTGTGATTGCTTATAGAATGCAGAGATAGATAGTAGAGAGTATGATCATAAAACAAAAATAAAATTCGGTGATTTGAGAAGTGTATCTCATGTGTTTATATAGTAGATAAATAGCTACAACTATTCATGAAGACTTTTGATCAAAAGATGCAGCCATATCTCTTCAAATTGGATCGTAACTCTTCGCAAATGGAAGTGTCTCTTCAGGAAAAATAACTGTTAGAATCGTTCAGTCGACGGACCAAATACGACCAGTCAACTAAAGATTCAAAGATGGTGTAAAACAGAGTGAACCTGTGCAACTGAACAGGTTCAATCGACTGGTCACATTTGGTCAGTCGACTAACCTAGTTGTCAGTGCACGGTTTACACCTTTTTTAAAGAATTTGAATTTTAAAACAACTTTGATTTTGTGTAAACTACTTGAGGATAGATTTTAACAATTCTAAGACTAACAAATTCAATAAATAAACATAATATACTCGGTTTTGAAGTCTTGTCTCCTTTGTAGTTTCAGTAGCATATCTCATTCTCTTTTTGTCGCTTGATCGTATAGTCTCATCACTTATTTGTTTAAGCTCTTTGTCATGAATCAAAACTTATGATTCAATAGATTTGGTTAAAACTTGATTAACAGTCTTCATCTTCTTCTTAGAGATGAATCAAAACCTATGACCTAGTTGTCAGTGCACCGTTTACACCTTTTCAAAGAATTTGAATTTTAAAACAACTTTGATTTTTTGTAAACTACTTAAGGATAGATTTTAACAATTCTAAGACTAAAAACTTCAATAAATAAACATACTATACTCAGTTTCGAAGTCTTGTCTCCTTTGTAGTTTAGTAGCATATCTCATTCTCTTTTTGTCGCTTGATCTTACAATCTCATCACTGATTTGTTTAAGCTCTTTGTCATGAATCAAAACTTACGATTCAACATTCTTTCCATTTTTGATTGATGACAACCTGTTTTTAGATGATACTATATATTTTAAGAAATATATAACGAAAGTTTTATATATCTTCCCCTGAGTATCTGGCGAAAAAACTAATCCTGCAAAAATGGTTAGTCATACATAATTTCTCCCCCTTTGTCATCGACAAAAAGGAAATAAACAGTAAATTCATCATTATGAACTAACAACACACAAAAAAATGTTTCAAATTGTACTGAGCTATTTATACAAGCTCATAAAAATAAACAGTGGCAGAATGTTTGTGAAATAAATAAAAATAACTTATTACCACCAAGAAATATCAATATCATTCATCAGAGTCAGACTCTGTTTCTTCTTCCACTTGCATTGGTCCTTTGCCTCTTGAAGAACTTTCCACAAATTGTCTGTTATCCCTATTTCTGCTTGTGTCAGAACTTGTGTGTTCTTTGGATGTTGACCAAGTAAAGCGAGGAGCTGGATGTTTACTTGGATCATGATGTGAAGTGTCCGTAGTTGTGGAAGAGGAACAAGAGATTACATCCTATAAAATCCCGAAAAAGCTTTTAATCCTTTCAAACTTCTTATCGATCTTCTTGTCGAGATTTTTGATGTGAGAATGCAAAATGACTTGATTTCGCACAAGTTGATCAATGGATTCTCGGGTGCTTTGGGATGGGGTTGGTGTACGAATGTCATCTCTTTGTTGCTGTGGAGCAGCATCTTGTTGACGAGGTCGTAATTGCCAGTCTTGGAAAGACATGATAGTGAGAGGTCTAGGAGGCAATTTTATTAGACTAATTATGCGGCTGTTTAGAGTTTTAGTAATGGAGGTATCGGATTCTGGAGTAGGAACTTGTAGGTTCATAAGTAACTGCATAATATACTCGACATAATAGATGATGTTCATTCGACCTTGGTTAAAAGACAAGAACTCGTTAAGAATAAGCTTAGCCCAATTGATTTGCACATCTCCCCAAATTGCATATAACGCCCTATAATTTTCCGGATATACAAGCTCATAAAAACCTATACGAGGAAGAATTTTACGCATTAAGGCTCGATGCATAATTCGAGCTGTAGGGCGTAAGGCGATAGATTTTAGTTCAATCATTTCATCTTCCAAAAACCTATGACTTACTTCATCTCGTTCACCTATATGAACATTTAAATCTTCCAACGGAATACCATTAGTTGGTGTATGGAGAATGTGTCCAATTCTATCTAATGATAAGAATATTTATTGACCACAAACTAAACTCCATATGCAATTGCCACGATTTCGAGGATTCTGATAACCCAAATTTAAATTTGTATAAAAGAGTTTTACCGTAGTATGATTAATTTTGAGATTGTTCTTATTGTAGTCAAGAAGAGATTCTAGACAACTTCTTCTTGCAAGCTCTTGAATTCTATATGAAGCAAAGTCTGGAAACACAACAAAAGATCCTTCAAGAAAACGAGCTTCCTTCATTTTTTTCCATCTTTGAATAGCGGTGGCATCGTAAAGCCATTGGGCTATTCAGGTATCAATAGGTTCAAAGGAAGAGGTAGAGGCTTTTCTAGATCGTTTAGGTTGTCATGGAGCCATTTGAAATTGAGATGGAGTAAAGATATTTGAAAATTTTGATAGCTAGTGTTTTGTAAATCTGAAGAGGGAAAGTAAAAGTGAAGAGAGAAAAAGAAGATGGTGGGTTAAAGGGTAAAAAGGTAGGTGAAATAGTGTTAAAAGTACCCAGGCAGCATATTCAGTCGACTAGTCGAATTAGGTCAGTCGACTGAAGTTAATTACAGAAACTTTCTGTTTTTAGATTCTGTCAACTGGCCAAATTTATTCAGTCGACTGAACACTATCCAAAAACTCTCTGTTTTCAGTTTCAATCGACTGACCTAAAACGTTCAGTCGACTGAATGTTGTTTTTCAGCAATATCAGTCTTTTTGAATGTTTTAACAAATAAAATACAATATATTCAATATATTAAACAATGAAACATACAAAAATAGATTGAAATAAATAAAAATAAGACCTATTTAAAAGAAGAAGTGGATGAATGCGGAGTCTTGCAATCTTCTGGTTCTACTTTAGTCTTTTCTTTGTATGGTTTTAAAGCAGACTTTCCATGTTCCCATGAATTTGGAGACACAGGAGGAGGTGTAGTGACTGATGATAAGAAGACATTGTAGGTTGATGAACATTAAATGAAGATGTCCCATAGAATTTCCATCCAAGCTGCTTAAGAAAACTAAGTCGTTTGAATTCATCTTCTGTTCATAGTACATTTCACGTCGAATTGCTATTGATTCCCTTTAATAATGATGTAAATCATCAATCTTTTGCTTTGTTAATGGAGAACCAAAGAAAAAAAATGGCATGCCTTCTTTTTTTTTCTGGAGTATGACCAGTATGATAGCTGGATGTCTGGCTGGTTCATGATTTGGAGTAGGTGTAGGTAAATTTGATGATCCAGAAGAAGGCGTTGAGAAATCGATAGAGGAATATTCAGAGCCATATGAAGAGTTGTTTTGGGAGGACATTGTTGTTAGTATGGAATAATATATGATTATGATGGAGAGATAAACAGAAACTATTTAAGTACTTATAATAATATGAAGATAAAAAAAATAGTAATAGCTAGATGGTATAAAGGATAACCAGAAATTAATAAGAGGAGGAGAAATAGTTAGAATTTTCATGGTTGAAAATTATCCATGAGAAGAGTGAAATAAATAAGGAAAAATATATTATAAACATGGTTGTGAAACAACAAATAGTGAAATGGTAGAGACCTAGGATTTCTAAGCTAGAGGTGCCGAGTTCAAGTACCAACAAAGAAAAAAAATTATTAAAGAAATTTTATAACTCCTTTAAAGAAATTATATCTAGTTCTCTTATTAGTTTTATAAAAAAAATTCATTGAGTGGTTTAGTGAAAATATCAGGTAACTGATTTTCAGAATTTACAAATTCTAAATTTACTATATCCTTCTCAATATTATCACGAAGAAAATGATGACGAATGTCAATATGTTTAGTTCGTGAGTGATTGACAGGATTTTTAGATAAATTTATTACACTAGTATTATCACAATATATATAATTTTACTTAATTTTATATCAATTGTAATGTTTGTTGCATGTAGATTACTCGAGCACATGCTAAAGCTGCAGATATATATTCTGCTTGACATGTCAATAGTGAAATGCAGTTTTGTTTCTTGCTAAACCAAGATACTAAGGATCGTCCGATGAAATGACAAGTTCCACTTGTACTTTTCCTATCTATCTGACTTCCTCTAAAATCAGCATCACTATAGGATATTAATTCAAAAGGATATTCTTTTGGATAAAACAGTCCTAAATCGTTGGTCTTGCTAAGATAATGAATTATATGTTTTACTGCTCGCATATGTGGTTCTTTAGGATTTTCTTGAAATCGAGCACATAAACAAACACTAATCATAATGTCAGGTCGACTAGTAATTAAGTAAAGTAATGATCCAATCATGCTATGGTATAGTTTTTGGTCGACACCCTTACCATTTTCATCCCCGTCGAGATGTATAGTTGTACTCATAGGAGTTGCTTGGTAGAAGTGTTTTCCATACCAAAACGTTTAATTATATTATTACAATACTTTTCTTGATTAATAAAAATGCCATTTTGCACTTTTGATTTTTAGTCCATGAAAATATGATAGTTCTCACATATGTGACAATTCAAATTCATTTGTCATGATAGTCGAAAATTCCTGACATAATTTTTCATTTGTTGAACCAAATATTATATCATCAACATATATTTATATAATTAAAATATCTTGTTTAGTTTTCTTAATAAATAAAGTTTGATCAGCTTTTTCAATTTCAAAACCAGAGTCTAGCAGATAGCTTTTAAGTCGGTCGTACCAAGCACGAGGTGCCTGTTTTAAACCATATAATGCTTTTTAAGTTTATAAACATGTTTTGGAAACTTTTCATGAGTAAAAAGAGGAGGTTGTTCAACGTAGACATTTTCTTTTATATAACCATTTAGAAGAGCAATTTTAACATCCATTTGATATAATTTAAAGTTATGAAAACATGCAAAAGCCAATAGAATACATATAGCTTCTAATCTCGCGACAGGAGCAAACATTTCTTCATAGTCTATTCCCTCTTCTTGGTTATATCCTTGTGCTACTAACCTAGCTTTATTTCTATTTATGTTTGTAGGATCTAGATTAACCCTAGAGGGGGGGTGAATAGGGTTATAGCAAAAATTTTCGAATTAAACACAGAAACAAACTGCAGAAATAAATATGCTGAAAAATAAATCACACACAAATTTTACCCAGCTTCGGCAACCCCTGCCTACTGCTGCATTCCCAGATTTCTATTAGAATTAAACAGTTTCCCGCTTACAAACACTCTAACAGACTTGCAAACCCTGCTACCGCCTATAGAGTTTTGCAAACTCGCAAACCCTGCTAACTGGACTAACTCTAACTAGACAATCTGACAACACCTAAACCCTAGGTGATGATTTACCATGTTTTGTTTTGAAAAGATCAGACAAATAAAACAATTTTTAAAGAAAAAATTAAACAACAACTAAAGGAACAAATAACCCCTTAAACCCTTATTTAAAAATTAAAGCCCCTTTATAAACAAGCCGGCATAATGTTTTTTTAACCCGATCCACTTCGTTCCTTCTTTTGCTTGTACAAAAAAAATGTCGACCTTGCTTTTGAGATTAGGGTTTGAGTCTTTGATAAAATTAGGGCTTTAAGCTAAAGATACGAATTTGAGGCTTTCGGCTCTTGCTTGTGCTAGATTTCTGCTGATTAATTGTTGACTTTTGAAATTGCGTTGCTCGGCTTGCTCGTTCTCTAATGATCGAGTTGTTGATGATTCGGTATGTTATTTCTTTTGTTGCTCGTTTTATTGCTTGCTTTTTAACTCGATTTCTCTGTGTTCTATGATGATTTCTTGGGGTTTATTTATAGGGTTGAAACCCTAATAACCACTGTCAGATTTGATTTTTGCACGTCGTTGATTATTTTTCCTGAAATTGTTCTGGATTTGGAGTATTCCTTTCTTGATTTGATTTCGAATTATTGCTGTCCATATTTGTTTTCGAATTAATTAATTCGAAAATTTCTTCCTATATTTGTTGTCTCGGCCCCTATTTGAATTAATACTGACCATATATGAATTCGAGAAATTTGATGCAGAGATTTCTTTCCAAATTAGATTTCTTTGACTTAATCAAAGACTTAATCAAAAGATACGAATTTGTTCTTTAACTTCGGCTTGATTTCTGCACTGACTTGTACTTGCCACTGTCTTTGTATTCCCTACTACACATTCACCTGTTTACTATATATGTGCATACATACAAATGTATGTGTGTATGCATATATTCTTGGATTTGTACTTGGATTTGAACTGCTTCATGTTATGTTAATCTTGATTTTGGAGCTGCCACTGACTTCTTTGTTGTAACTTGAAACTGTTTTGACAATTCGAATTTCACTTGCATACTCCATGTTGCATTATCACTGTGTTGCATTTTAGCTCCATCTTGACTTGGGCTTTTCACTGTATCAGATGCTACACTTGTTCATGTATTCAACTGTTGCACTTGAGTTTGTTTCCACTGCTTCATCATGTTGTATTCATCCCTGTACATGTGCACAGAGTTTGTTGTTGCACTCGATGTTTGTAGCTTCACTGTGTTTGCTGTTGCAGTGGTTTGTCTGACCTTGTATGCTTCAAGTTGCCTTGAGTTGAACCTATCTTGGGTTTGACCTTTTTTGTGACTTTTGTGCATTGTGCTCTGTTGTTGTATTTGCATTGTGTTACTGATTTTGGTCGAGACTTTGTTTGTTGCAGTATGTCACTGCATTTGGTCTGAGTCACTTGTATCCATTCTCGAATTGCATACTTTGATTCACTACTGCTTCACCTTGTTGAGTACCTGTAATTGCTGTTACATCACTTCACACTGTTGCATTTGTTCATGTAGCTCACTGTGTTGCATACATGTTTTTATGCTTTGTGACATTCGGGTTTGTTGTGTACTTGTCTACTGCAGTTTCATTGTGACTTGACTGTGTTGTTTTGTCTCTGTTTGCTTGGTAGCAGCTATGCAGTTGCTATGCATCACTATATATATATATACTCTCTGTTTTGATTGGCATTGGTGCAGTTTCCATCACTGTTGTGTCTTCGGGAGTTTGCACTGCTTCATGTTGAATTCATTGAAGTATTGATTGCTTTTTTTGATAACGCACACGAGTTGGCGAGGCAGTGCACACGTGTATAGATGTACACGTGTGTATTGCAGCCACTCACGATTATCTGTAAGAACACTGATATGCACAGATATTACACAATCAAAGATGATGACAATAACCCATGTATCTGAGACACAAACAAAATTTTATTTTTGCAAATTCAAATTTGTTTGTTTTCAGATTACTGTTGTAGTTGCTAATTATACAGGTACACAGGAGACAGGACAAGAAGTGGAGCTGGATAATGCAGATAGATGTAGATGTGCAGACAGAGTGAAAAACTGAGTGTTGAGTGTTGTAGTGTAAAATGTATGAACTGGTGTATGTATATATAGAGAGAGCTGAAAACTTTGTATTGTTTAAGTGTTGTAATAAAATATTATATTGAATAAAAAATACTGGTTGAATTATATAAATTCTGTGCAATAGTATAATTATTCAATAAAATATTTCTTCCTTTCTGTATATAGTCCAAACTGCAAACACATATATATATTGATATATATTTTGTTATCATCAAACAAAAAATCACATCAAACAATCTCCCCCTTTTGATGATGACAAACATATATATTAAAGATTTTGAAATGCTAATACATGTGTTTGAGCATGAAATGTTTTAGCTCCCCCTATTTGAATGCTCCCCCTACAACCAAGACCACTCCCTATTTAGAAGATAACAAAAATTACTGATGAATAAACGAACTAAGGAAAATTATCTAACAACATTTAACAAATATTGTTGAAGTATTCCAAAAAATATTTACTTCCTTATCAAAATCTAGTTCTTTTCTCCCCCTTTTGGCATTATCAAAAGACTGACAAAAAACAATGGAACATTAGGAACAAAAAATAATATATCATAACGAGATAACAACTTCCACATTGTAGAGAATGGATCGATGATCGGTTTAAGAAAAGAGATATTTTAACATTAATTTGACATTTAAGCACAAAAAAAATAAGCACTTACTAACCACGCATAACCATAAGGACTTTTAAATGGGATTAGCAGTTACTTATTAGTCTAAGCATCCGGACTTTTAAGTGAGACCAGAATGCTTAGTTACCATACTCCATCCATGCATAACCATAAGGAATTTTAAATGAGAATGGAGTAATGATAAAAATAATTCACTCACATGCTCCATCCATGCATAACCATAAGGACGTTTAAATGAGAATGGATGCATGAGAGTTATTATTATTTATTATTATAATTGTATATATATATATAAAAAAAAAATTTATAAATAATTCACTCTTCTTATTTTACAAAACCATTATGAACGATAGAAAGATGGTAGAAATAGAAATGATCGTGGAATAAGTTACCAAGTTAATTATATTATGTAATATCCAGTACTGAATACCATATTCGAATCAATCTTTGGATAATATCCAAAACAGGTTTGAATCCTAGAAATTTAAGTTGAAAGTATATATCCAAGAATATTTCAACAAAGAAAATGAAAAATGGTTAGTCAATTTCTATAATCCCCAAATCCAAATGTAATCTGGAAAATCTTTCTTCTGGGAGGGGTTTTGTGAAAATATCAGCAAGTTGAGTCTCAATTGAAATATATTCAATGCAAATGTCTTCCTTAGCAATGTGATCGCTAAGAAAGTGGTGTCTCACATCAATGTGTTTTGTGCGTGAATGATGAACGGGATTATTTGATAAGTCTATTGCACTTTTACTGTCACATTTTAATGGAACTTGTTTATAAACTAAGCCAAAATCAGAAAGAGTTTGCATCATCCATAAAATTTGAGCACAACAACTCCCTAAAGCAATATATTCTGCTTCAGTGGTGGATAATGCAACACAGTTTTGTTTTCGACTTGACCATGAAACTAACGAGTGTCCTAGCATAAAGCATGTTCCACTAGTACTTTTCCTGTCAACCAATGAACCAGCATAATCAGCATCAGAATAGCCAACTAAATCAAAATTTTCACAAGAAGGATACCATAACCCAAGTTTGTTTGTGTGTGAAAGATATCTCAAAATTCGTTTAGTGGCTTTCAAATGAGATTCTTTAGGATTAGATTGAAAACGTGCACACAGACACACAGAAAACATAATATCAGGTCTAGAAGCAGTAAGATAGAGAAGTGAACCAATTATCCCTCGATATTTCTTTTGATCAACAACACTTCCTTTCTCGTCTTTGTCCAACTTTGTTGATGGGCTCATAGGAGTTCTCAATGGTTTGGAGTTCTCAACTCCAAATTTCTTCAACAGTTCGAACACATACTTGGATTGTGAAATGAAAATGCCATCACTGCTTTGCTTGATTTGAAATCCAAGAAAATATTTCAATTCTCCAACCAAGCTCATCTCAAATTTAGCCTGCATGACTTGTTCAAATTTCTCGCACAAGAGTTCATTAGTAGCGCCATAAATGATATCATCTACATAAATCTGAACAATCAAAAAATCACTTCCTTTATGTAATAGAAACAGTGTCGTGTCAGCACTCCCCTTTTTAAAGCCATTTTCCAAAAGATATGTACAAAGGCAGTCATGCTCTAGGAGCTTGCTTAAGACCATATAATGCTTTTTCAAGTTTATACACATGATTTGGAAAATTGTGATTTTCAAAACCGGGGGGTTGTTCAACAAAAACCTCTTCTTTCAAATCACCATTTAGAAAAGCACTTTTTACATCCATTTGTTTAAGTTTGAAACCTTTATAACAAGCAAAGCTTAGCAAAATCCTAATGGCTTCTAACCTAGCAACTGGAGCAAATGTTTCATTAAAATCTATGCCTTCTATTTGGTTATATCCTTTTGCGACCAACCTAGCTTTGTTTCTAATTACATTTCCTGATTCATCAAGTTTGTTTTTGAACACCCGTTTAGTTCCTACAATTGGATAGTCATTTGGCCTAGGAACTAATTTCCAAACTTTATTTCTCTCAAATTGATTAAGTTCATCTTGCATTGCTAGAATCCAACTTTCATCATTAAGAGCCATTTCAACAGAATCAGGTTCAATTTCAGAAATAAAACCACTATGACAACAAAACGCACACAAATTTTTATCAAATGAAGAGCGAGTGCGTATACCTTCCGTAGGATCTCCTATAACCAATTCAGGAGGATGATTAGTTTTGAACTTCAATCTATCAGCATCAACAGTCCTACTTTCATCTTTCTCACTAGATGTCCCTTCTTTAATGCCTTCATGATCTACCCATCATCAATCGTTTTTTCAGTCGTCCTTTCCAGATCAGATTCATCAAATTTCACATTGATTGATTCAACAATTGTCTTTGTTCGTTTGTTGTATATCCTGTAAGCCTTGCTCCTGGTTGAATAGCCCATGAAAATTCCCTCGTCGGCCTTTGATTCAAATTTTCCAAGTTGATCACCTGTGTTAAGAATGAAACAAGGGCATCCAAAAACACGAAAGTAAGAGATGTTAGGTTTCCTTTCATGCCACACTTCATAAGACGTTTTGCCAAGTATTGGTCTAATCATTACTCTATTCATTACGTAGCACGAAGTATTCACTGCCTCTGCCCAAAAAGTTAGAGGTAGTTTATACTCACTCAACATGGATCTAGCCAATTCTTGCAATGTACGATTTTTCCTTTCAACCACCCCATTTTGTTGAGGTGTTCGTGGAGCAGAAAATTCATGTTTTAAACCATTTTCTTCACAAAAGTTTTCAAATTCCGAATTTTCAAATTCGCCTCCATGATCACTTCTTAAAGTTTTAATTGAAACTCCTTTTTCATTTTGAACAAGTTTAGCAAATTTTGAAAAATAATCAAAAGATTCAGACTTTTTGGCTAAGAAATAAACCCATGTAAATCTAGAATAATCGTCAACCAATACATAACAATAACGTTTTCCATTCAAGCTTGCAATTTCATTTGGTCCAAATAAGTCCATATGAATTAATTCGAGAACCCTTGATGTGCTAACAATGTTTTTAGGGCGAAATGATGATCGACTAAGCTTGCCCAAGGAACATGCTTTACACACTTTGTTATCTTTGAATTTCTGATGTGGTAACCCTCTGACTAATTCTTTCATTTCAAGATTTTTTAAGAGACTCATGCTAGCATGTCCAAGTCTCCTATGCCATAAAGATGCCTCTTCGTCAGTGGCTACCAAACATCTGGAAAGATTTAGATTGTCAAACGAAAGCGAGTAAACATTTCCTTTTCTTTTGCCCATAAAAACTATGTTATTAGAAGTTTTATCAATGATCTTGCAAGTATCACTATCAAAAACCACATTCATACCTTTGTCACATAGTTGGCTAATAGAAATGAGATTGTGATGCAAATTATCAACGTATAAAACATTAGTCAATGAAAAAGTACCGTTACTTACTTCACCTTTCCCAATAATCTTACACTTGCTATTGTCTCCCATGATCACATTTCCACCTCTAAAATTCTCTAGGCTAAGGAACTTAGATTTATCACCTGTCATATGTCTAGAACAACCTGAGTCTAGAAACCATTCTTGTTGCTCCTTAGCCCGCCAACAGACCTACATAAAGAGAGAGGAGGATGACCTAGAGAAACTCTTAGGTCCAATGATATTAGTAACTGAAGCATTGTGAATAAACAATCCCTTTGGAACCCAAACTTGTTTTGTCCTTTCATTTTTGTTCCTATAGACATGAAGTTTGTTTGTAGAATTCTTAGGAACCCAAACTTGTATAAATTTTGTGTTCTTGTTCCTATGACTACAATTTTCAACACGATGTCCAATTTCACTTCTAACAAAGACACTCTTACCTTTTGCATAATCATCAACCTGTGTTTTCCAAAAACCTAGTCCTTTTCTGTTATTAGCAAAGAGTTGATTTCCCAATAACATGTTAAATGATTTTTCTCCTCTTGAAAAGTTATTCAGAGATTTCTCAAGATTTTGGACTTTCGTTTTTAGTATTGTGTTTTCAGTTACAAGTGTGGTGCATCTATTTATAAAATCCTTTTTCCTAGTGTCAATGGTTTCCTTAAGACTTGAGTTTTCTTTTTCAAGATTGTCGAAGCTATTCTTAAGTCTTGATATCTCTGAATCTAAAATTTTACATTTTTTACAGTCTAGGTTTTGAATCTTTTCAAGTTCAGTTTCTAACCTAGTATTCTCATGAACAAGTTCTCTCCTGTCAGACTTCAATTTTTCAATTTTAGTTTCAAGAGTATCAATTGTATTAGTAAGATCATAACACATCAAAACAAGTTCTTTATAAGAATAGTCACGTACCTCACTGGATTCCTCTGAACTTGTTTCTGAATCTGATTTTGCCATAAGGCATAAGTTAGCCTCTTCTGAGCTATTATCCGAAACTTCTTCTCCTTCTTCATCATCCCAAGTTGCTGCAAAGGCCTTCTTCTTCTTTTTCTTTCCTTTGTTGTTTTTGAGAAGTGGACATTTTTGTTTGAAGTGGCCAGGCTTTTTGCAGTTAAAGCATGTCAATTCATTATCGGAATCGTCAGAATCTTTTGACCTATTACCACTTGTTTTCTTCTTGCGTGGCCTGAATTTTGACCATTTTCTAAGATTATTGACAGCCATCGCAAGCTCTTCAATTGGATCTTCTTCTTCTTCATCGCTTTCTTCTTTGCTCTTCAAGGCAATTGTCTTCTTTTTTGATTCGGAGTTGTTACGTTCCTCCTTTGCCTTTAGCTCAAGCTCATATGTCATCAAGTTTCCGATCAACTCCTCCATGCTTAGTTTACTCAGATCTTTCGATTCTTGTATTGCCGTGACTTTTGCCTCAAAGTTCATTGGTAAGACTCGCAGTATCTTCCGCACAAGCTCTACTTCAGTGAAGACCTTCCCAAGCGCTCTAGCATTGTACACCAAAGTTGAAAATCGTCCAAACATATCCTTTATGCTCTCGCCCTTTTCCATTACAAAGTTTTCGTATTCATTGCTAAATAGAGCTAGACGTGACTCCTTGACTTGAGAAGTTCCTTCGTGTGTCACCTCCAAAGTGTGCCAAATTTCCTGTGCTGTTGTACAATGAGAAATTCTATTAAACTCATTTTTATCAAGAGCACAGATCAAAGCGTTCATTGCTTTGGCATTTGTAGTTTTTAGTTTCTTATCGTTAGCATCCCACCTATCTTTAGGTTTAGGAATCTCAGTATCACCAATAACTATAGTGGGAGATTTATAGCCAGTTTCAATAATATCCCAAACATCATAATCGACAGAACTAAGATAAATACTCATCCTAACTTTCCAATAAGAATAATCATTCCCATTAAACATGGGTGGCCTAGCAATAGATTGCCCCTCAGAAAAAGCATTATTTGGTGGATTCATGACTCTAGAGTTAAAGTAAAATACCTAGCTCTGATACCACTTGTAGGATCTAGATTAACCCTAGAGGGGGGGTGAATAGGGTTATAGCAAATTTTTCCGAATTAAACACAGAAACAAACTGCAGAAATAAATATGCTGAAAAATAAATCACACACAAAATTTACCCAGCTTCGGCAACCCCTGCCTACTGCTGCATTCCCAGATTTCTATTAGAATTAAACAGTTTCCCGCTTACAAACACTCTAACAGACTTGCAAACCCTGCTACCGCCTATAGAGTTTTGCAAACTCGCAAACCCTGCTAACTGGACTAACTCTAACTAGACAATCTGACAACACCTAAACCCTAGGTGATGATTTACCATGTTTTGTTTTGAAAAGATCAGACAAATAAAACAATTTTTAAAGAAAAAATTAAACAACAACTAAAGGAACAAATAACCCATTAAACCCTTATTTAAAAATTAAAGCCCCTTTATAAACAAGCCGGCATAATGTTTTTTTAACCCGATCCACTTCGTTCCTTCTTTTGCTTGTACAAAAAAAATGTCGGCCTTGCTTTTGAGATTAGGGTTTGAGTCTTTGATAAAATTAGGGCTTTAAGCTAAAGATACGAATTTGAGGCTTTCGGCTCTTGCTTGTGCTAGATTTCTGCTGATTAATTGTTGACTTTTGAAATTGCGTTGCTCGGCTTGCTCGTTCTCTAATGATCGAGTTGTTGATGATTCGGTATGTTATTTCTTTTGTTGCTCGTTTTATTGCTTGCTTTTTAACTCGATTTCTCTGTGTTCTATGATGATTTCTTGGGGTTTATTTATAGGGTTGAAACCCTAATAACCACTGTCAGATTTGATTTTTGCACGTCGTTGATTATTTTTCCTGAAATTGTTCTGGATTTGGAGTATTCCTTTCTTGATTTGATTTCTAATTATTGCTGTCCATATTTGTTTTCGAATTAATTAATTCGAAAATTTCTTCCTATATTTGTTGTCTCGGCCCCTATTTGAATTAATACTGACCATATATGAATTCAAGAAATTTGATGCAGAGATTTCTTTCCAAATTAGATTTCTTTGACTTAATCAAAGACTTAATCAAAAGATACGAATTTGTTCTTTAACTTCGGCTTGATTTCTGCACTGACTTGTACTTGCCACTGTCTTTGTATTCCCTACTGCACATTCACCTGTTTACTATATATGTGCATACATACAAATGTATGTGTGTATGCATATATACTTGGATTTGTACTTGGATTTGAACTGCTTCATGTTATGTTGATCTTGATTTTGGAGCTGCCACTGACTTCTTTGTTGTAACTTGAAACTGTTTTGACAATTCGAATTTCACTTGCATACTCCATGTTGCATTATCACTGTGTTGCATTTTAGCTCCATCTTGACTTGGGCTTTTTCACTGTATCAGATGTTACACTTGTTCATGTATTCAACTGTTGCACTTGAGTTTGTTTCCACTGCTTCATCATGTTGTATTCATCCCTGTACATGTGCACAGAGTTTGTTGTTGCACTCGATGTTTGTAGCTTCACTGTGTTTGCTGTTGCAGTGGTTTGTCTGACCTTGTATGCTTCAAGTTGCCTTGAGTTGAACCTATCTTGGGTTTGACCTTGTTTGTGACTTTTGTGCATTGTGCTCTGTTGTTTTATTTGCATTGTGTTACTAATTTTGGTCGAGACTTTGTTTGTTGCAGTATGTCACTGCATTTGGTCTGAGTCACTTGTATCCATTCTCGAATTGCACACTTTGATTCACTACTGCTTCACCTTGTTGGGTACCTGTAATTGCTGTTACATCACTTCACACTGTTGCATTTGTTCATGTAGCTCACTGTGTTGCATACATGTTTTTATGCTTTGTGACATTCGGGTTTGTTGTGTACTTGTCTACTGCAGTTTCATTGTGACTTGACTGTGTTGTTTTGTCTCTGTTTGCTTGGTAGCAGTTATGCAGTTGCTATGCATCACTATATATATATACTCTCTGTTTTGATTGGCATTGGTGCAGTTTCCATCACTGTTGTGTCTTCGGGAGTTTGCACTGCTTCATGTTGAATTCATTGAAGTATTGATTGCTTTTGTTGATAACGCACACGAGTTGGCGAGGCAGTGCACACGTGTATAGATGTACACGTGTGTATTGCAGCCACTCACGATTATCTGTAAGAACACTGATATGCACAGATATTACATAATCAAAGATGATGACAATAACCCATGTATCTGAGACACAAACAAACTTTTATTTTTGCAAATTCAAATTTGTTTGTTTTCAGATTACTGTTGTAGTTGCTAATTATACAGGTACACAGGAGACAGGACAAGAAGTGGAGCTGGATAATGCAGATAGATGTAGATGTGCAGACAGAGTGAAAAACTGAGTGTTGAGTGTTGTAGTGTAAAATGTATGAACTGGTGTATGTATATATAGAGAGAGCTGAAAACTTTGTATTGTTTAAGTGTTGTAATAAAATATTATATTGAATAAAAAATACTGGTTGAATTATATAAATTCTGTGCAATAGTATAATTATTCAATATGAATATTTCTTCCTTTCTGTATATAGTCCAAACTGCAAACACATATATATATTGATATATATTTTGTTATCATCAAACAAAAAATCACATCAAACAATGTTACCTTGTTCATCAGGTTTGTTTTTGAAAACCCATTTTGTACCAATGACGGATTGATCGCTTGGTCTAGGAACTAATTCTCAAACTTCGTTTAATTCAAACTGATTTAGCTCTTCTTGCATAGCTATAATCCAATAGTCATCAGTTGAGTCTTTCTTAATATTTTTAGGTTCTATATTAGAGAAGATATATGGCCCATTTGATTTAATTGATGTCTTGTTCTTACAATTGAATTTACTTCTCCAATTATATTTTGAACAGGGTAATCTCTAAGAATCCCCGGAGGAGATCTTACAATATTTTCATTTTCACTAGTATGATTGGTGTTACTATTTTGAAAAATAATATCATCATCTTCTAAATTATTTGTTAGAATTTTATTTGAATTATTTTCCAAGTTTGTAATTTTAGAAGAATTTTTGACAATTTCATCAAATGAAACATAAAGAGTTTCTTTGATTACTTTAGTTCTTATATTAAAAACTCGATAAGCTTTGCTTCTTTTCGAATATCCTATGAATATTCCTTCATCGGATTTTGAATCAAACTTGTCAAGCTGATCTTTAGTGCTAAGTATAAAAAATTTTGAACCAAATACTTTGAAATATGATATATTAGGTTTTCTGCCATTTAAAAGTTCATATGGGGCATGTTTTGTTAGTGATCGAATAGAAACACGATTCAAAACATAACAGGCAGTTGCAGCAGCTTCTGCCCAGAAACGCTTAGGTAGAATGCTTCTATTTAATAAAGTTCTTGCACATTCTTGTAATGTTCTATTTTTCCTTTCTACAACTCCGTTTTGTTATGGTGTTCTAGGAAAAGAAAAGTTATGATTAATTCCTTTCTTGTTACAAAAATGTTCAAAAGCTTCATTTTCAAATTCTCCTCTATGATCACTTCTAATATTTTTAACTTTTAAATTCTTTATATTTTGAATTCTTTTTACAAAAATTTTTAAAGTTCTCAAAAATATCACTTTTATGTTTCATGAAAATAATCTATGTATATCTTGAAAAATCATCTACAATGACAAACAAATATCAATTGTGATTAATAGATTGAACTTGAGGGGTCCAAAGAGATCCATATGTAGTAGCTCAAGTGGTTGTGCTGTAGATATGATATTCTTAGATTTAAAAGAAGACTTTGTTAATTTTCCTAACTGACATTCATCACAAATATTATCAATTTTGAATTTCATATCAGGTAGTCCTTTAACAAGTTTATTTTTAGCTATTTTATTAATAGTATTAATGTTTATATGGCAAAATATTTTGTGTCATAGCCAAGAATCATTCTCTGTAGCTACTAAACACATGTTTGTGTTATAATTATATTCATATTTAAAATATAAATATTTCTATCTCTTATACCTTCAAAAATTAAATTTTGATTTTTATCAAAAATGTTACATTTATTTTCTGAAAAGGATATATTAAAACCTTTATCACATAATCGACTTATGCTTAATAAATTATGTTTTAAGTTTTTAACTAATAAAACATCAGTAATGAGAGGTAAGTTAGAGATACAGTTATTGCTCACATCGCCTTTGCCGATGATATAATGTTTTGAATTATCTCCAAAAGTGATCGATCCTCCATTTGAGTAGACAATGTTTGTTAACATGTCCTTATTACCAGTCATGTGTTTCAAGCAATCGCTATCTAAAATCCATTTTCCTCTCTTTTTAAGTGGTACCTACAAAAAATAAAGATTAAGTTGGTACTCACTTTTCTTTTTAGGGTCCTAAGAGTTAGGTCTTAGGAAACCAAACCCAAGAGGGTTCAGAATTCCCTTTATAAATATAATTCTCATTTTTATGAACAGTTTCCATAAATGTTTTGATATGCTTATTCTGAATTAAGTTATTTGTTTTAGGAATCCATATTTTAATAGTTTTAAAATCTTTAGAAACTATTTTCTTAATATCTTTCTTAATTTTGTTTTTAAACTTAAAACTTTCCAGATTTCTTTGGATTTTCAATTTTCTTATATCCTAGTCCCATTTTATTTGAAGTAGACAGAGAATTTTCTATTATTTTAGAAATATTTTCTCATCCTTTATTAAAATTAGCAATATTTTTATTAATATCTTCTAACTTAGTTTTGAGACTAGATTTTTCTAACTCTAATACTTTAGTGTTAGATTTTAAATCATTAATTTCAATTGATAAATCATCATTTTTATTCTTTTGAATTTCTAATTCCTGAGTTATCATAGAAAGTTGGGATGTTAAATTAGAATTAGATTCTTGAGATTTTTCAAGTTCTTCTTTCAGAATTTTCTTTTCATCTCTTAGCAAATTAATTTCTAATTCAAATCTATTTAGTTTTCCTTATAACTCTTTATTTTTCTTTTTAGTTTGTTTTACAAAGTCCACTAGTTCTGAATTAATTTCAACTAAATCTTCAAAACTTAGTTCACTTACATCATCACTTGTAGCCATAAAGCATACATTTTCTTGCTCTGTGTCACCGTCACCGTCACTCTCTGATGAAGAAGAATCCGAATCATCCTATGTTGCTAAAATGCTTTCTTCTTGAATTTTTCCGTCTTGGATTTATTTTTCTGTTTCTCTGGACAATCTTCCTTCATTTGACCCTTTTTATGACATTCATAACATTCCATGACAGAAGATGATAGTTTATTGCTATTATTATTGTTGTTAGAGTTATTTTTGTAACTCCTAAACTTTTTATTCTTTTTGAATTTCAAAAACTTTTTGAAATTTTTATCAATAAGTGCCATATCCTCTTCGTCTATTTTTATCAATAAGTGCCATATCCTCTTCGTCTGAGTCAGAATCGTCTTTTTCTGCTTGAAATGCTCGATTCTTCTTATCCCGTGGTCGAACTTTCTTTGCCTGCAAATTTACGTCATATGACAACAGATTTCTACTAACTCTTCTGGTTTCATAGTGGAAAGATCGTTTGCTTCTTTAATAGCTAGCTACCTTTCTTTCCCATTCATCCGTTAAAGAGTTTAGAATTTTTGATACTATATCAAAGTCAGAAAAATTTTCTCCTAGTGCCAATAGTGAGTGATATATATATTGAAATCTAGAGTACATGTCATTTATATTTTCGTTTGATTTCATTTTGAAATTTTGGAACTGATTTTTCAACATAGAGATCTTGCTTTGTTTGACTTTGTTAGTTCCTTCATGAGTTACTTTTAGAGTTCTCCATATCTCATAAGCAGTTGTACAAGGACTTACTCTATTAAACTCATTTTTATCTAATGCACAAAATAACATGTTCATAGCTTTAGCATTTAAAGTAGCATCAGTTTTTTGTGCAGTAGTCCAAGTTACAAAATCTTCTGTTGGCATGGTATATTCCTTTTGGGTAATATTCCAGGTTTCAAAACTATTAGCTTGCATATATATACTCATTCTAGTTGACCGGTGATTATAGTTAAGACCATTAAATAGTGATAGTCAAGCAGTTGACTGACCTTAAGTGAAAATAGAGTTAATGTTAATGCTAGAATTGGTGTTACTATCCATATTACAAAAAATTATCAAATAACCATGTTACGGTTATAGGATGTCCTTTCTCTGATACCAAATGAAAGTGACTACTGTGTGGCTAGTTATCACTTAGGATCATGTAATATGGAATGTATTATAATCTAAATGCGGAAACAGATAATAATAGTAAAGTAAATAAGAATAAGCACACTATGAGTTTTTATACCAGTTCGAAATCCCTGTTCTATATCCAGTCGCAGACTTCTCTCTGGAATTTCACTCAATAACCCATCACTTAACCCAGAGGAATAGGCAAACAACACCTGAGCAATCGAACATGATTTTTCCGCCTCAACAACTGAAGAGGACTTGTCTTCCTGATACAAACTAACAGGACTTCAACAATTTCAATAAAATTGTTTTGACACTTTTTTTCTTGATAACACTGATTTATCTTTAATAGTACACCCTTCCTATAATCTTTTCCTCAAGTATATATTGTATGTGTAAAGATTAGAAAGGAATATATTGCTTTGAATCGAATAATAAGTTAATTAATTTAGAGATTCAAGCAATATATAAATTGTGATTGCTTGTGGAATGCAGAGATAGATGGTAGAGAGTATGATCAGAAAAAAAATTCGATGATTTGAGAAGTGAATCTCATGTGTTTATATAGTAGATAAACAGCTGCAACTATTCATGAAGAGTTTTGATCAAAACATGCAGTCATATCTCTTCAAATTGGATCGTAACTCTTCGCAAATGGAAGTGTCTCTTCAGGAAAAATAGCTGTTAGAATCGTTCAGTCGACGGACCAAAAACGACCAGTCAACTAAAGATTCAAAGATGGTGTAAAACAGAGTGAACCTGTGCAACTGAACAGGTTCAATCGACTGGTCATATTTGGTCAGTCGACTAACCTAGTTGTCAGTGCACGGTTTACACCTTTTTTAAAGAATTTGAATTTTAAAACAACTTTGATTTTGTGTAAACTACTTGAGGATAGACTAACAAATTTAATAAATAAACATAATATACTCGGTTTTGAAGTCTTGTCTCCTTTGTAGTTTCAGTAGCATATCTCATTCTCTTTTTGTCGCTTGATCGTATAGTCTCATCACTGATTTGTTTAAGCTCTTTGTCATGAATCAAAACTTATGATTCAACAGATTTGGTTAAAACTTGATTAACAGTCTTCATCTTCTTCTTAGAGATGAAAGCTTTCCCTTTTTGGATTGATTCTATTCTCCTTCTTCTTTAAGATTTGGCCAAGCTGATATTTCTTTCTTGGTTTTTTTGTGTGAGTGAGAATGAATGAAGGGATATAATATATTAAGGGTTGATAATTTGTGCTTAGGCTAAAATCCGTTTCTAGCTTAACCATATTTTCCCTTAAACTCTTCATTTTAACACTCACTTCTTACCTCGTTACTGAACTAGCTAACTTATTATCTTGTAAAAGTATGTTAATTAATTATTGTTACATCCTAAAGTTTTCTAAAGTTATGAAAGATAATTGCATGATGTTATTAAAGTTATCAAAGGCCTAAAAATAACGAGATACATCACAAGGTGAAAATGGTTAAGCCATTGTATGTTGAAGCAAAGGGAAGTTATATCAAGTTGATGTGGTTAAGGCAATGACAAGCTGATGATTTTAGGGCTATCTCAAGTTGATATTGTAAAGGCTATCATAAGTTGATGTTGTTAAGGCTATCGTAAGTTGAAGTTATTGAGGTTATCGCAAGTTGATGTTGTTAAGACTATCTCCAGTTGATTTAAGGCTATCGCAACACCACACCATAATCATCTATTAGAAACGGTTAATAACCGTTGCTTACACCATTACCAACGGTTAAAAACCGTTTCTAATAACGGAGTGGTAAACTTTAGCAACGGTAACTAACCGTTGTTTTTTGATCATAAGCAACGGTTTTAAACCGTTGCTTAATGTCCATAAAGCAACGGTTATTGCCCGTTGTTTATTTACAAATAGCAACGGTAATTAACCGTTTCTTTTATATCATAAGCAACGGTTTTAAACCGTTTCTTAGTGTCTATAAAGCAACGGGTATTGCCCGTTGTGTTATCGTAAATAGCAACGGGTTTTAGCCGTCCCATTTGAGCCATAATTCCATGGCCTTTACTCATAACGAAACGGGCAGAAACCGTTGTTATGTACTATATTACAACGGTTCTTACCCGTTGTAATTCTGTCCGTTTGAAAAAAAAAATATAGGCATTAAAAGCATTAGTCATGACACAGTATTATCATACATTTACAAACAGCTACCAGACATACAATTACAAACAGCTACCCGACATACAAATACAGTGCTACCAGACATACAATTACAAACAGCTACATAAGTCATGACACAGTATTATCACAGTGTTATTACATAACATATAATAATAGCATCCATCGTCCTAAGTTTGAAGATAACAGTATTTTCACCATACATATGATAACAACACTTAACTTGAGCAGTCTAAGATAATTCACACAAGCATACGTTCTTAATACAGCGTTCATTTACATGCTCAAACAGCTTTCCTCGTAACCAGGCCTTCCATGCAGCTGCAAAATGAATAAACATGAGTTAGCATTAAACTAACCTATACATATAAATGTTAAAACCCAACGCATTCTGGTTACTGAATCATATATAACATGAAATACAAGAGAACATAAAATGGTATTAATAGTTTAAAGGTTATAAATTAAGAGATTTTACTAGACTGCACATAAGAAAACATGTTTCCTATGATGTCCAAGGATCAATCAGTTTCAGGTTATGATTAAATTAAGACTGATATGAAACAACAAAGTGCATACTAAAATTGAAACAACAAAGCCCCAAACTTCCAGTCCACTTTCAAATTAAGACTGAATTCTTAAAAGTCTGATACTCATGCTCCAAAAATATTTCAGTTTGTAATAACTGGCCATACATCAGCATGCTACATATCAGACAATGGTTTTAGGTGCTTCAAACACTTCAACTCATTGGTACAACTACAACAGAACATTGCTCGTGCAGTCTATCTAGTCTTAATAGTCCAACTCACCTGATCAACCCTATTGCCACAACTCCTGATTCTATCAATTTACTACTGACCAGTCATGTGTTTCAGCAACTATGATGTGTGCTTTCATCAGAAATCACTCCTACATGACGTTTGTTCATTGTTGTTTTAGCTACAATTTTCAGTATGGTATACTATTTAAAATCCTGTACACATGGAAATATGGAACCTAGATTGTACCAGTAAACAATTTAATCATAACGTTCTTGTTACATGGGTAATTTTAAGCCAAGTAATTCTAATTAAGATATCATTTGCTTTACATAAAACGAATATAAATAACTAATCTAAATATCTGTTACTACTTGCATTCGAGAAAGCAGACATAGAACAAAAATGACGCAACGAAGCCATTACGTGGTTTGAATCCAAATCAGGTTTACATATAAATTATTTCATGTTTACATATATGAAATGAACCAAGATTGGCTACATCCACAAATTTTGGTCAATGTACAGGCAATCGAAGTGAACCTAAATAGTTTAATCAACATAAGCATACTACTCATTTTGATCAAATTAGTCATAATTTCTGATTTAAAAGGTACAAAGTAGGCTAATTCAAATTGACTGAAATTCACAACAACTACTCTCAAATTATTTAGCAACCCAAATTTACTAATCAAATATAATTATGTATAGAACAGTCTTGTAAGAAAATGTACCAGTGCTCTTTCGTTTGGACACCTGAATGTAAGTACAATAGAAGTTGCCTGCACATAAATCAAAGAAATTCCATAAGCAATAGTGAAAACTCAACATACTTCGCCACAATAAAGATAAAACAAATATGATTGATATCGTATCAATAAAGATAAAACAAATACATATTACAAGATATATTAATCATGCTCAAGTAAGTAATACAAAAATAGTCTTAGATGAGTAAACATTCTGAGAAATTTTAGAAGTGAGATCTTGTTATAGAATACGTTTTCAATTGCCATCAGATTTAGAAGACTTCATCCAATAAGCTCTACGCGATGGTATAAGTCACGTCGTCTAATTTCAATATTTGTAAAATTATCATTTTGCCTTTAGTATTAAAATAACGATTAATACAGGGTATTATACCCACCCACCCAGACCTCCACCCCCGCCCAAATATTTTGAAAAAACTTCTAACAGGTGGTGCACCAGGCCCCTTGTATTCAGATGCAAACAATTCTCCATTATTTGTCTGAGCTTGTCTATGCAGCATTGCAGCATCTTATGATTCTTATCAGCTAATAAATCCAAAAAAAAAATTGTATCACATTCACATGTACAGATCGGTTACCCTATCTTAATCCATGTATGATTAATTTTAGTAATTGATGATTCCTCACGGCATCCCGTTCAGTAGCCAACGCACTGCATTAGCAGCCAATATCACGGGGTATAAACCACCTACTCCCTTTCATTCCAAAATTATTTTCAAATGCAACCATATAACATGGACGATGATATCAAAAACTCATTATTTACATCACAACCATGCTCAGAAAATGTGAAACAACTTGAGTAACAAAGAAATCGACTACTCACCCTTCACGTCCCTTCATTCAAATTCAGTTTGTGTTTACATACACAACATCCTAACCATCTATACAAGATTTCTTATTGAAAATATATAAATAATACTACCCATTTACCCAAAAAAAAAGAAAAATTTAGTAAGAAAAATACATGTATAGTACTTCCAACCCAAAGCATCCTTGTATAACCATCCTCTCCTTTTTCAGCATTGATCAATTTGACCTCTGTAACGACGAGATAGCTCTCATCTAAAATAATGTATTCAAAATGATGTGCAACTCTACCTAACAAAATGGACTACTATTCTCAAACAAAAGATTTGCCTTTCAGTTACACAAAATGTGTGCACTTCATTTCAAAACAACAGAATATAACGTGAATGTTCATCTGCATAGTTATCACGAATTCACTATAAACCAAAGAGCGATCGCTAACATTGAAGATCCGATGCTAATGTATTGTTATAATAACGTAAAAATACAAATTACCATGGAAAGCAAGCTGTATATTGCTAAACAAATATAAAACAAAAGACATACCTCCGACTAAAGATATCGTATCAAACCCTTTTGATGGCACACATAACCTCCGACTCCAATGTCCCTAAAGGTCTCGGCCATATGTCGATTCATTTTGGCAGTTCGCTCATCCTCCAACAAAATTTTGTCTAACAAAACTTTTTCATATGCGAGTGGTACTGGTTTTCCATGACATACTGATTGTGTGGAATCTCGGCATATAGTACCTGTTATATCATTGGTATATGTATAATATGGATTTAATAATATCATACAGATTTAATAAGCATTCCAGGAGTAAATATATGTCGAATTATATACACTGATATATAAAATAGTACCTGTTGCAATTACTTCATCCTCGAAGTTCAGGATTTCACATCTTTGGTCGATTGACGGATTGGTCGGAATGAGATTCTGAGAAGTACCGGTGCTACTGCCTACTTGACCACCTTCGGCTAGCTTGAGAATACGCTCCAGTTTATCATCCATGCTATCCACCTTCAACAGTTTTTGCTCCACAGCTTGCAGCCGCTGCTCATATTCTCCTTTGGCCTCTTTGAGTCGTTTTCATGGAATGGCAGCACCCTTAACTTGACTAGGAGATATATTGGTCCCAATACATCGGCTCCTGCCCTTTACATCATTACCAAACACTTTTATAAAAACTTCTTCATCACCACCACTCGCCGTTTCCTTTTCTTTTCCAATTTTGTCCTGAAATGTAAATACATATATATATATATATATATATAATGAATAATGAAAAATTAATTTAAAGGCGTTATTATTTGTTTAACTTACAAAGAACGAAGATGACGCATCAGACACGCTGCCATCTTTTTTCTTATGTGTTTTCTCCCATACTTGAAGACGTGATACTTCTGCTCCCGAACTTGTATCGACCTGCATACAAGAAATCAAATGCAGATAAAAACAAATATATATATATATATATAAGTATGGTATTTAAGCAGCTGTACTTTGCATGTGCTATGCAAACATGGGAAAAGAACATACAAATTTCAAATCTTAAAAACTACCAGCATTTTCATCCATTGTGCATTTTCAAAGTATGTATAGACTGGGTTATTCCCAAAGTTTATTTAGTCAAAAAGCATGGAATAGTGTAAAACGAGCGATGCGTTGCTATATCAATTCAACTTGCATACTTTGCTGTCATGTTATAAATCTAAACAAGGGAACATGCTGCCATTTGAGTTTAAGCAATAAAACATGTATAAGAAGTTTTTTTTTCTGCACACATTCACTGTCGTTTTTTGCTCCAAGATCAATTTCTTTGAAGTTTGAATGGGTTTGAAATAGAGTGAGCATACTCCCTTGTTTGAAGTTTTTTGCTCACTCTACAGTATAATATGCAACTATTATAACATGATTAAACTACAAAACTTAAATGCAAATTCTTCTTTTAATGCAAATTAACAAAGAAAATAAAATTCACTAAAACCTGATAATACATTGACAGTACAAAATCTCTGGTCAAGCAACGATATACCGGTTATGCATTTGTAGTGCCAAAAATCAGGCATAGTGTTCGTTTCTGCAAGTCTAAAACAGTAGCATACACATAGTACAGTCACGGGAATAGCAGTACATAAAACTTCTCCCTAAATTTGATGTTGATATTGCATGTGAATTCCTGTTATCTTTTAGATAAACCACTGTCACATTGTGCACTATTCCCAGTATTATACTTTAAATCCTAGACCTTGCAGCTAACAAAATACAAAGCACCAAATTTGAAAAAGCAATGGGAACTGGAGCACTTATATCCACGCTCTTACCACACTTATCCCCTGTACTACATCCACTACATGACAAGACATTCTTAAAAGAAAAACTACAGTATATTCACTGACCATGACAACCCTCAAAACAGCATGATCATACACACAAAGGTAGATCAGAAATACCCCAAGACATCTCAAAACATTCGAAAACAGTATCACAACTTGAATAATACTGCACCACTTCACCTGACACCCATTCATGCATATATAGTATAACAAATTTGACCTAGGTCGTATAGGAGTCTTTTTAATCCTATCTGAATAATCAATTTTAATACACAAAAAACAACCCTTTAATAAAAAAAAATTGAATTACATACCTATTTTATTTCTGATTATGTTATCTTTATATGCATAGCTCAATTTCTTGAATCGGTATGTAAGGAAAACATAGTAAAAACACGTACCATTTCTTGAGTAATCCTAGCGTGACTCTTACGTCCCGAATGATGACAATATTCGAGCTTTGATATATTTTGTTTGCCTTTCTTCCTTTTTTCTTTTGCCTCGGGTGTTGATTCGTATCTTATGAACTCCTCCCAATCATTTTTACCAATTTTCGGCGGACAATTTTTCATTCTTTCTTCGTCAGTGTTGAAAATATCATAATAATTCTTGCGCAAATCACTCTTGTGTCCCCTAAAAATCTCGGACATCTTTTTGAACATAAGGTCCTTTGATAGAGGATCGAGCTCAAAATATTTCTGTATAACAAACCAAGATAAAGGGATTATTTCACATACAATATAACAAATGACATAGGCTACAACCATGCATGTCTAATGGAGTATGACTGTGTTCTAATATACATGTTTTACACTTGAATTAATTATAGATGTTTTACAGATGTTTTACACTTGAATTAATTATAGATGTTTTACACTTGAAATTAATCAAATTAGCATAAGCCTATACTTCTCATACAATGCACTGAATCAAATCTCCAGTGGATGATGTGTGACCGTATCATATGATACTCCAAATTGAAAAAACAATACCTCCAATTGATTCCACACGTCTTCCTTGTAATTTGACGGAACTTTTTTCCAACTTGGATAGGAGATTTGCACATGATTTCTTACTAGTTTACCCATCTTCGAGGCGACCTTTGAAGCATTTTTTCCGACTGGAGAACCGTAGTTGTCTATATCAATTTTCTCCCGGTTTAAAGTGGATGATTGTGACGATTGTGACATTATTTCCTGCAAAATGCAAACTTGATTTCATTAATATGCAAACTTGATTATTATTATCTAAAATACTGGCATCGCACAAAATCTTTTAATACAGAAAAAAAGGAACATGACTCAAACAATATAAAAATATAACTTCCAAAATCAAATAGAAAACATACCTTAAAATCATAATTTGAGTGTCTCTTTCGCGTAGGCCTGTCCAAAATAGTTAAAGGAACTGCGTCTTCGTCATCATCTATGAATACATAAGCATTAGTATTGACAAAAAAGAAAAAAATGATTGTGATTTCAGCGGAAGAACCTATTAATAGAAAAAGGAGTTTACCATCGAGGACAACATATAACACACCATTTTATATTTTACAACATATATCAGGATATTATAATGGCACTAATAAAAAATATAATGCATCTATTACTATCATATAACACACCATTTTATATTTTACACCATTTTAAATAAATATTTTGTTAAGGTACAATAACATAACTGAAATACAAAGTTAACATATGCATTTGATAAGATCTTCTAATTTTTCATTGTCTTCAAAAGCTGATTGATAAACGGTGGGAAACTCAGTGTCATCCACATTTATGGTCAACCGTTTTGGTGTATGCAAAACCACAAACCATTCATCATTTTTTAAATCTTTTGAGTAGAACACTTGACTCGCTTCCGATGCAAGAATAAATGGCTCATCATTCACGCTGTCTTTACTCTTCAATTTTCCCAAGTTAACTGTGATCAAGTTTGAAACAGGATCTATTTTACAACCATTGATCTTATCTTCGACCTTTACCCAATCACAATAAAAAACTGTTTGTTTGAAGTAAATGTAATCCAACTCAATTATTTGTTGAATAACTCCGTAATACGTTGTTTCTGCTTCCTTAAAATTTTTATCCTTCCCACTCGCTCTAAATTGTGTAATTGCTCTCATGCATACACCACTATACTGTGTTAGCTTTCGCTCTTCATAACTTTTCGGAGAAAATAAAAACCCATTCACTTGGTACTTCATATAACTACGGGCATCAAACATCGGCCCGTTAACTAGCCGCCAAAGAGTTGAGTCAACATCGACGGTCTTCAACAACTACAACAAACACAATAAGTAAAAAAAACATTGTCAAGGAGGTGTATGACCAACTTAAAAATACGTTAAATATCTAATATGTATACCTCCTCACGTAACCAAAAAGTGAAATTCTTAATAGCTTCCCCAGATGTACCCCCGCCTTGAGTTCGAGATTTGGTGCTTTGAACATAGGAGTTATACCTCCTACGAAAAACACACAATAATTACTATATATATGAATTGATGAATTGATTTACAATAATAAAAATTCAGAACAAATTTATGAACTTACTTCTTCCACTCATCCAATCCGTCATATTTATCAAGGACCCATTTACGCACTTGTTCAAATTGCACTCGAGTTAACGTTATATCTTTACCATTATCTAGTGCTATTTCATCAGCAAACTCATCATCCTCATCTAAAAACGCTTCACGGGTATGTTTATGAGTGCCATCACCTCCCTTTGGCATATACTCCATGCAGTAAAGACTAGCTTCTTGTACAATATATCCTTCTGCAATACACCCTTCAATATATCTTTTGTTGCGCACATATCCTTTATATGTTTTCATCAACCTATGAAGATGAACAGTTGTAAATTGTAGACATCAATAGCTATTTAAATCGAATAATGATGTACATAATTGAAATTAGTAATTTACCGTTCAAATGGGTACATCCACCTATATCTAACAGGACCAGAAATCAATGCTTCATCGGCTAAATGAATCATAAGGTGAATACTGATATCAAAAAATGCAGGCGGAAAATGTTTTTCAAGAACACACATTGCTTCTACCAAACTAGCCTTTGCTTTTTGAAGATGTTCCCTATTGATCACCTTTGAACATAAAATGTTATAAAAGAGACTTATGCGGTGAATAGCATTCCGTAGATCCTTATGTTGCGGAAAACAATGCTGAAGCAATACCGGAAGTAAATGTTGCATTATGACGTGGTAATCATGCGACTTCATATTTCTTAGTTCAGGAGGGTTGATGCTCACATTGTTACGGAAGTTAGAAGAGAATTTGCTCGGCACTTTCAAATTTTTCAAAATGGTGCAAAACCTTATCTTTTCTTCTTTGCTCAAAGTGAAAGTCGCAATTGGTATGGTTAGTTTACTTGTTTCAGGATCTTCTATCACCCACAACTTTTGTTTTATACCCATGATTTTCAAATCCTTCCGTGCATTGAAGCCATCTTTTGACATGTCTTTATGGTCCATAATTGTGTTAATCAAATGTTTCATGACATTCATCTCTGTATGCATAACATCAATATTATGTCGGGTCAAATTTGCTTTCCAATATGGTAAATCAAAGAATTTCGACCTCCTATACCATGCAGGAACTTCTTCATCGATTATCTTTTTTCGTTTTCGACCAATTTCTCGTTTTTCTTTACCAACTTTCATTTTTATATTCGCTACCTTTTTTTCAACTTGATAACCAGTCAGTGGCTTTGGAGGACGCTTAAGTTCTTGCTCGTTGTTGAAATTTGTCTTATCGTATCGAAACTTGTGTCCGGACGGAAGAAATCTACGATGTCCCATGTAACAAATTTTCTTACTTTCAGGGAGATAATAAGAATCAGTTTCTTCCCCACAAATAGGACATGCAAAGTAGCCGTGAGTTGTACATCCCGATAAAGTCCCAAGAGCGGGATGATCATGGATTGCCCACAACACTCTAGCTCTCATTATGAACTCAGAATTCGTAAATGAATCAAATGTAACGACTCCTTCCCATAACTGCTTTAACTCGTCTATCAAAGGTTCTAAATAAACATCAATATCCTTCCCTGGTTGTTTTGGCCCAGAAATCAACAGTGTTAACATTGAGAACTCTCTTTTCATGCACAAAGACGGAGGAAGGTTATATGGTACTACAATCACTGGCCAACAGCTATAAGGATTTGTTAAAGAAGCATTCGGACAAAAACCATCTGTTGCTATTCCAAGCGTGATATTTCGTGGTTCGGCAGCAAACGAAGAATCAAAAGAATCTAAAGTTTTCCATTGAGAAGTGTCACGCGGATGACGCATTACGGTTGTACCGGACTTGGCACGACCATGCCAGGTCATCGCTTCTGCTATCCATGGTACAGTATACAGCCTCCTCAATCTAGAAATTAAAGGAAAATGTCTTACCGTCTTTTGAGGTACTTTGGTAGCTTTTCTCTCTTCGTCGAGCGTTGTCTTATATCTTGGTTCGGGGCAATTTGGACAACAAACTTTGTTTGCATTATCTTTCCGCTACAAGATGCAGTCATTAATGCATGCATCATAAGTTATGTAATCCATCCCAAGTTGCCTAATGATCTTCTTCACGTCGGGATACTTTGACGGTAGCGTGTTACCTTCGGGGAGTAACTCCTTTATGAATTCGAGTAGTGCAGTCACACCATTGTCTGAAAAGCCGTATTGGGTCTTCAAGCTATTCAGTTTAACAATGGCATACAACTTTGTAATCCCTTTTGGACATGAAGGATACAATGGCTCTGTTGCAGTTGCACTACCGAAAAATGATTTATCCGTAGACTGCTCTCCAATACTAGCATTATCATGCAACTGACTTGTAGGTTGAAAATGATGGAATCTATCCGCATCATTGACCAAATCTTCCATCCTAATTTTTGCAGACTCATCGGTATTAGTGGCATGACTAACCGGTTGTTGTTTTGGCTTCTCCGGTATTCTTTCCCCGTGAAAATACCACACAGTGTATGATTGATCAATACCATATCTAAGCAAATGATAATGAATTTCCTTTAATTCAAATGTATCTTCGTTTTTGCACCGCGTGCAAGGGCACGAAAACTTTTCCTTATTGCCACCATTTTCAGTAACAAATTTAATGAAATTTATCACTCCTTGCACATATTCTTCATTTCTTCGATTAGATTCATTCATCCATTGTTTGTCTATATTAAAAGACATACTGAAAGAAAATAATGAGCTACTAAGTACGTGAATAATTTCATGTTTAAATGCAAAGGCTTCGAGGATTAAAATGCATAATAATTCTAAAATAATTATCATAATTAAATAAATTAACTAAGTTAACAAAATTTTATCATAATTAAATAAATTAACTAAGTTTATTATTTTAGTATCAAACTATTTCCAAAAAAAATTGACATTACAACGATTAACTAGGTTTATTATTTTACTATGTTTTATAAAAATTAACTAAGTTAACAAAATTATATAATAATTAACTAAATTAACTATGTTTTATAAAAATTAACTAAGTTAACAAAAAAGTTATTCTTATTTTTAACATTAGCACCAAACTGTTTCCAAAAAAATTTGACATTACAACGACATGAATTTTAGCACCGGCATAACGTCTATGCGCTACTCCTCTTTTACGCAACACATGGCTCGCGTCATTTACAAAATTTAATTTACCCAATAATAGTTATCTACAATTACTACTAAACAATTATTTATCATCGATTAATAATCAACTACCAATCGAATAATATCACTAGTTGATATTATCCTACAACAATCAACTCAATCAACTACCAATCAAATAATATCCCTACTGGTTATTATTTTTCACAATCAATCTTATTTTTAACACTAGCACTAAACTAGTGAATGTGACAACTAGTGAATGATTCAACCGAACATATATATCAAAATAAAAGGACTGATAATTAAGGAATCCACATACTACAAATCAATCTTTTGCTTCTTCTGATATAAAACCAAATGAAGCCAAATAAAACCAAAATCGAATACTGTAAATAAATAAAACATGTAACACATAATCTAGCATGCATGTACAACATATAAATAAATAGTAATCATGCATGCATGTACAACATATAAATAAATTAGACAAATGATATAAAACTTTTATTTAAGGGAATTAAATGGTAAACTAAACTTTTATCTAAGAAACCACTAAAATAAACAAAAACAACAGAACTACGGGAAGAACAGAAACTGAGGGTGGAGAAACTAATGATGAAAACAGATTTTGTCATATTAAAATCTTTGACTTGGTGAATTCTTGAATGTATCATGTATGGGATTAAGTTCATGTTAGGTTTGCTTTTACATCATGATTCTGAAAACAGATTCTGGGTTACTAATTTGTACTTACAAATTAATTATGGCGATTATGAATTTCTTTTTTTTTTGTACATCTGAATACTTGTAATCCTTTGGATTGACAGTGGCAATTAATCACCAAATGAGACGTATTCAGATACGAAAATTTATCACCAAATTGCATAATTAATAATTTAGAAGCAGTTTACAATTGGTACCAATACGTATTCAATGTACGTGATCAATCCAGTTAGATGTACCTAATTAACTAATACCTGATACCAATACGTATTCAGATGTACCAAATTAACTAATAGAATTCACTTTGATAACTTTAGAAGCTGAAATCAATTTAAGTGCAATAGTTTAGAATGATATTAAGTACATCTGAATATGTGTAGACGTTTAATGCATCATCAAAATATAAAATACACATAATTTAGTAATTGATTTGAGTAGCAAACTTAATAAATAAAAAAGCAGAAAATCAAATTTGGGTACTAATTAATGATAATTAAATAATTCATGCATACAAATTCTGTAAGCAAATTAAAACTGCTAATAAAATCATTCAATCCTAACAATTTAAGTAACCTAAATTTTGACCTAGCCATTCAACTCGTCCTAATACTCAAGCCCTAATCAGTCCCACTGCAATTTCACAATTTCAGTAAGCGAAACGACTTACTCGCCGCGATTGGTGGCACGCTCCTTACTTGATTGGCACGCCGCGATTGATTGGCACGCTCCTTCCTTGATTGGCACGCTCGGCAGCAACCTGCTCCTCGAAGTGGTCTTAGCTCTGGCTCTTTCGGAAGAGGCGGAGGTGGTGGAGATATTTTGGGGCGAAATCGATTAATTTAGGTTGGTTTGTTGTAAACATTATGGCGCAAAGGTACTAAATTATACCGCCAGAAATTAGCACAATATAAACGACGGTTAAATCCCGTCGCTAAAAGAAAAGAAACGGGCAAAACGTATGGCGCCAAAGGTGAAATTTCCCTCCAAGTTGCTAAATACATAACAACGGTTAAAACCCGTTGTATTTTAACAACGGGAAATTACCGTTGCTAATTAGGCGGAAGGCTTGTTGTAAAATTCAGCTTTTGGTGTAGTGCAAGTTGATGCTGTTGAGGCTATCACACGTTGATGTTGTTAAGACTATCAAAAGCGGATGATGTTGATGCTATCACAAGTTGATGATGTTAGGCCATCTCAAGTTGATGTTCCTAAGGCTATCACAAGTTGATGTTGTAAAGGTTATCACAAGTTGATGTTGTTGAGGCTATCGCATGTTGATACTGTTAAGGCTATCGCAAGTTGATGGTTAAAGCTATTGTGCATTGAGATTTACATAGTTATCGCATATTGAAGTTAAAGAGCTACCACATGTTGAAGGTAATATATCATAAATTGAAGCTATCACACATTGAGGATGTTATCGCATGTTGAACAAGCTAACAAAAAGTAGTGCTCTAATTAGCCTCATGAGGATGCTATCGCATGTTGAAGAAGCTAACAAAAGGTAGTACTCTAATTAGCCCCATGGCGTTCTCTGGTTGATTCAGCCATGCCACATCACCATGAAGAAATTGAAAGTGAGTAGTGCCATAAGTCAAATCGGTAATGTGTCATATTAACAGATCTTAACCGTTCATCTTCTAAGTACCGTATGTCAAAAATTTAAAAGCCCAATTTATCTATAAATAGGCATGTACCCCTACTAAAAAGGGATGAATTCTGAATATACTTCTTCATTTTCATTTTTCTTGAGCATAAATAAAAAGCTTGACTTTTGGATTCTAATGGTTGATTAGTTCAAACTCAAGTTGTGATTTTGTGACTTGATGCTTAAACAATTGCCTATTTGCATACTGGACCATCTTGAATATAATGACTAGCATATTTGACCAAGGGTTCAATCTTGTGCCCAAGTATTATTAAATTACGAAGACAATGCATATTAGCGAAGACCAAAAATTGATCTAACATTTTGTGATTCTTTCATCGAGAATTGAACCAGGGAAAAATTATATATTCACCCTCATATTCTTGCGAATGGGAAGAGCAACCAAGAAAATAAAAGTTTGAATACAAAGAACCATGCATCTACCAACCTTGAAGAAAATGTAACCTCTGAATTCAATGTCGAGAACATTAAAATAGGGGAAGCATTAGAACTAATAGAAAGAAAAAAAATGAATAGGATGACATTAAGACTATGTAGAAAAAACTCAAAGTTATGGATGAGTTAATTGAACAGGAAATTATTGTCAAGGACAAAATTTTACAGCTTTTTAGTCTCAAGGACAGACCTTCAATATTTTATCCTAAAGGACAACTTTATGTAGGTATCAGTTTTTAGTTATTGATAGCAGTTTTTAGGTATCAGTTTGTACTTATCGGTAGCAGTTTTTAGGTATCAGTTTTTAGCTCGGTATCAGTTTCGTTGTCCTTATGGATAATTTTGAAAAATGTTTGTCCTTGTGAATAAATTTTAGAAGAATGTTTGTCCTTGTGGTAAAAATATTGAGGTCGTGTCCTTGAGACAAAAAATATAGAAATTTTTGTCCTTTAAATTAATTCCCCCTTAATTGAAATGCTAGTTTCTCGAAAGTCATTGAGAACACCTCGAAGTATGAAGAAAAATGACGAAGAGGAAGTTGAATTCCTCAAAGAAATGTTGAAGCTTCTATCTTAAGAACCAAAAATGTTTGGGAAAAGCCACTAGAAGAAATTGCATATTTGACCGCAATATAGGACAACTTTGGAATTCTTCGTGCTATCTTTGACCACCTAGGTTTAAACAAATAGCGTTGGAACGTGCTACATTATACGACCCTCCTTGATGAAACAAAAACAAAAACAAAACAAGAAAACTCTCATTTGATTTATTTTGAGTTTTGTGTTTCTATTTTCAATATTCATTGCAAAATATGAGTGTAGATGAAAATATTTAAAATTCAAACCACTACGACGATGATGGAGAGGGGACAGAGGGGAGAATTGAGGAATGACAGAGAGAATGAATTATCCTTCGTACTTTTGTTATTTCTCAAAACACGGAAAACAAAATAAATATGTTTTCCACTTTGTTCCTTGATTTCATTTTCGAAATTGAATGCCTCTCAAAATCGCATATACCATGCGTATTTTGTTTAGACGGTAATCCAAAACAGAACAGATCGCAACAAACCGAAGTGGGCTAAAAGTGTTAAATGTTTACCTTCCCCTTTGTTTTCCTTGTTATACTTTAAACTCCAAAACCCTCTTTTCACACTTCACTCAGGAAACCCTAACTACCTTCCTTCTTCCCCGATCCAACGACCAAATAATCGGAAGTCTATCAGGAAACCTAACATCTCCTTTCATCCAAGGAAACCCTAACTCAAGAAAACTATTTTCCCTTTCTTGATTTTGCCTGATTCACTCTGTTCGATTTGTCGCTTTTACATGATTTTGTCTCTTCGATTTGTTGATTTAACTTATTAGATTTTATTAATTCGATTAATGATTTTATCAGTTTGATATTGCAAGTTTTTGTCGGTCAAATTATTTACTAAATGTTATGATGAAAATTTCAACTTAATAAATGATTTTGACTGAAGGTTGTAATTAAATGAATGAAATATTATCTGTATATCAATACAATTGTTTCAAATTTCAATTTATATACGCGTATTTGGTTTACCTATGGATGTTAACAGTGCATCTCTTATACACTGTCGTGACACAAAGATTGTTATGTTAGATTTTACAGGCTAGCAAGATTGGCATAATTTACTCAACATTGTTATACATAGTGTAAATGAAGTAAACGTATGATTTCATATGATCAACTGCAATAAGGTGCTCTTATATGTCTAAAGATCAACGACACATTGTTTTGTTAGTTATCACTTACTAGCTTTCTTTTGTGAGGTTGACCATATATGTTGAAACTTGTAAACCTTGGAGTTCTGTTTGTGGATATTGACGAACCTATATATTGCTCGTGTTGAAACAGACAAGGTATGAATACATACATAGCTTTAAATTATTCCTGCACCAATTATTTTAACGTGCATTTACTTATATGAGCTGGATCAGATTTATTTTTTAGTTAAATTTAGGTGACCATTGATGTTGCTAGTCCTGAAGCATGTGTTTTTGAAAAGGTTAAACACTTGTGAAGTTTATTTTTGGCTGTTTGAAAAAAATTCATACAACTATTTTAAACATAGAAGGTATTGATAATTTTGTCGTCTGCATGTTTGACAAAATTTCTGTTCTGTTTCTTTTCCCAGCATTTTTTGTTTGTATGTTTTTCTGTCTTTTTTTAATATTACTACTAATTTTCATTGATGTAGTGCGCATAAATTGATGAGTTGATGCAATTGGGCTGAAACATACACTGATAGGGTCATGAAGTGTCATGTTGGCTGGGGCACGTGCGAACTGAAGTGAAGAATGTGGTGAAGTTGAAACAAAGATGAGCGGGTATCTGAACTGGATACATGACAAGAATTGGATGCGATTATTTGAAGGACCCTCTGCCTGAGTGAGAACGAAACCATAGCTCTTAAAAAAGGCTGAAATTTTTGGACGGGCCAAAAAAATTTGCCTGAAAACAATTTGGACAGCCTGCACGATAGTAAAAAGCCTATAGGTTTGCACTCGTGAAACATTGTCTACGAATTACTTGAACATTTTGTGTGCGCTTTGGTAAATATATATTGCACGTTTGTTTATGTTTAATATAATGTTTGCTAATTTATTAGTTGTGTTATTAATACAATGAGTTGTTATCGAATCTTCATAGATGTTGATAATTATAGCATTTGAATTTTTATTGAATGATGTGATAATGCATATTCATCAAAATCAAGCCACTTTGATAGTGAAATGGTTATGTATATGTAAGAGATGTGGACGAGCTCATTATAGCATTTCAGAAGTGAAAAAACAATAGTGTTTTATAAGTGCTATCATAAGTGAACAAGCTCAGACGCCTCGTAAAATAAATAATAAGTAATTAGCAAGGCTTCAAAAGTGAAATTTGAGCAAACGATAGAATTTGGTCATGAAATCTACACTATTGCGTTCGTGATGATTTTTTGAGCAACTTTCATACTTTGAGTTGCGTGATCGTAGCTCAAACGAAGAAGTTATCAGCGTTTAAAGTTTCTGAAATAAAAATAATTAAAATGAATATAGAAAATAAATAACAATAATAAATGTGAGACCGCATGATTGACCTCCTTACTTGGGTCGATCGATCGCTAGTGGTCGACAGCTCATAGGGCTAGTCGACCGATTGGGGGTGGCGGCTAGGGTTTGAAATTTAACCAAACGATTCAGATTTAATTATTGTAATCCAACATTTACGATTGATTCGAACGTCTATAAATACAAGTTCAATCCCTCACTTCACTTCTTATATTTAGCAAAGCTCTGTCATGTTCCCTTGTATATATACAAATATGTATATATATATATATATATATATATATATATATATATGTATGTATATATTTGTGTGTGTATATAAAATTAGAGTAGGACAGAAAATAAATGAGAAGAAGAGAAGAAGCGAATCAATACTACGGGAGAAGGTAATTTTCTCTAATTATAAATTTATATTACCCTTAACCTCAAATCTCTTTTCAGATTTGTAATTCTAATAGTATGTATAAATATTCTTGTGGATTAGAATGAAAAATGAGTCAAGTAAAGGAATGGATTCAGATTTGAAAGATTTGGAAAGCTCGAAAGGTGAGTAGAAAATTATATAATTTATTTGTAGCATTGAAATTTATCTCGTTGAATTTTTATTTAATTATTATGCCTATATAAAGTCTGATGAGTTGTAGGATTAAAACAAACGTATAGGATTATCGACTACATATTCAATAAAATTGGTAATTGGAATATGAATAGTATGTACAATATAATCTGAAAATTTGAATTCAGTCCAAAATATTTATTCTTGTAGAGTTTTTGTAAAGTTGTAAAGTTTATTCTACATTAATAATTGGGTTGTAAATTAGGTTGCCCTAGTTGACTTGGAATGTGATTTTTTGCATTTTAATTTATTTGGAATGAGGTATAATTTAATTATATCTATTTCTGTGTAATTTTCCATAAATTATTCAATTCCAAAAATATGTATAAAAGTGTGTCATTTGAATTAACAAAGAATATACCAAAAATGAAAGAGATGTGCAATGTATGGATATTATTCTCCATAGTTTACACTTTCTATTTCAATAAAAGAGGGGAAATAATTCCTTGTAATTTCAAACGAAGCAAGGCCTATTTTTTGTTAATTTATGGAAAACTACAACGAAAATCCTTTTTGAAAGGGTAGCTCTGATAAATTAAAATGTGGAAGTGAATGTTCTAGTTTAGAAAATAAAAGTTAGAAATAAGAACATACATACATATACATATGTATGTATGCATATATATGTATGTATATATGTGTATGTATATGTAATGACTCGTAAATTACTCACTTTGTATTTTAATATTTAAATCATTTTTTAACATTTAAATAATGGGTTTTAATAATCAAATAAACATATTTTAAATATTAATTAATGATACTTAAATCATTTTCAAATTTTGCTACCAAAATAATTAGTTTAAATAAAATAGAAAATATGACCGAAAAACGTTTTTCGAAATTTTGACTTTTCGACATAAGAAAGTGGTCGGAAATGTTATGCGCATATTGTATAACTCCTATACATGCACATACATGTACATAAATTATGTGATAAGCTATGTATTAAAGTTAATAATCAAGCTTAGTTTAAATATAAAACTTGATTTGACATTAAATGCACAAAATAGATTAAATAACACAAGGAAATTAAATACCATAACCTAAACAAGTACCTAAGGCAGGGTGAAAAGGGGGAGAGAAGGGTGTGCGTGTACTTGGTGAGGTGGACGAGGTATGGCATGCATGAACACATGACAACTTTATATTATTAAACATTTAAGTTATTTTATTCACCTCTTCATTTCTTTTTCCTATAAATACTCCTCATCTCCACACATTTTTCACTTTAAATATTCATTTCTTTCTACATTTCTTTTCTCTTGATATATACATAAATATTTCTATGGCTTTCAAGGGAAATTCCTAATCTAAAAAATAGTGAATACACCTCTAAAAATCAAGTTAAACTTCTTACTTCACTTCCAAAAACCATTCTTTACTAAACAACACCCTACACTCCACTAAACTACCTAGCCTGGGCTCATTCCTAGACTAGGCCGAACTACATTGCACCCCTCATTACACACCTCACACCCCTTAATATATCCAAAAGGACACATTAAAAGCGTGGTGCGTTGCAAGTATAACTGAAATTAACAAATATTAAGATTCACAAGACAAAAATAGGTAAAAACAGCGGAAATTAAAGTAATAACTTATTCGGAACAAAAGCTTCATAATTGCTTCATAAACTAAATAAGTCAAATACCAAATACAACATACATGTCTCAAAACTCAATATGTCTCATGAAATAAAAACTTGTAGTCTCGACAAAAATCAGAGTATAAATATCCCTCTTAAGTGCCAGTACAAAGAAAGAAAAATGAAAATAAAAGTAGGGAAATACATAGCAGAATCTTCTCCAAGAATCATCCGAGCAACTGCAATCTACTGCCCTCTTCCTTGAGTGCCTGTGGGGGGAAAAGAGGAAAATAGAGGAGTGAGTTAACTAAAAGTCTAGTGAATGATAGTAACTGCTAGAATCTTTAAGCAAAGTAGAAGTAATAAACTCTTCAATAGCTCTAGTATATACAAAAGGAAACAAAGGTTAGGAAAGAGATAAAGTTGGAAATAAATACGAATTAACTAGTACTCGATTAATAAGATAGGTTAACTTTGATTGTTTGCACTTGTCCTTGATAACTGCTTTGATCAGGTTGAATTCCTAATCTATAATTAGGCTGAAATCTTAATTCTATCCTTTGATCGGTCTGCTACTCCATAGCCTTACTGCGGACTAGATGCTACTTAGCTGCCTACACAGAAGGCAATGGTGTCTACGAAAGAAACATATACTAAGCGCTTGGAACTCAACAGCGACTTATCTCCCCTAATCGATGTCGCACGCTCGGTCACCACTGGTTTGCACTATCTATTGCTCCCACATTCGACCTTTTATTTGCCCTAGACAGCATAAGCGTGCCCTCTTCTCACTTCAGGCTATTGTGAGACACCGTGTCCACAAAAAATAGGGAATGCTGTTGGTACTGCTCTCTGTCAAACAAAATCTAGTTCCATCCCTTGTCCAAATGCTCATGATTTAGTCTTTTAATTATTGACCACCTACCTACCCTAAACAGCATAAGCGAAATACTGTCGGTATGCATCTTTTCTTTTAACTATTGACCTCCTATCTACCCTAAATAGCATAAGGGAAATGCTGCTGGTATGGATCTTTTCTTCTATCTATTGACCACCTATCTACCCTAAACAGCATAAGGGAAATGCTGCCGGTACAGATCTTTTCTTTTAACTATTGACCACCTATCTACCCTAAACAGCATAAGGGAAATGCTGCCGATACAGGTCTTTTCTTTTATCTTTGCTTGTTAACTTAGATAAATTAAGCCTTTGTTATTATTTTTACTATTTGTGCTTATTAATTTATCCTAAGTCTTAAAATAAGCCTCATTCTGTTCTGTTTTCTTATTATAACCTACGTTATAATCGTGCTTATTACTTAACCCAAGGTCTAAGTGTGAAAATAAGCTTCTTTCATCTTTTACCCTTTTTAGTTATAAAAATTAGGCCAGTTATCTTTAATTAGTCCAATTCTAGCATCAATATAATAATTAATTCCGAGCTATATTCCACTCAACAGAATGTATCATCACAAAGGATCCTCTACCAACACAAAGGAATGTACCGAAGAATTCCGAGCTATATTCCACTCTATACACTCAGTTGAACTTTTTGGCGCGAAATCGCGAACTACCGTTGCGCAACACGTCTAGTTTTAACTTATTTTTCAATTTCAAATTGAACTTTATTACTTATAAACCCATTACAAATCGTTTTAAATCAATATTCTCACTTTTTGAAGCTTTTAAAATGTATTTTCACTATTATCATATTATAATATTATTTTATTCATATTATTTAAATATTAAATTTTAAATTCGAATTCAAATAAATTTCAGTTCTACTTCAAATTAAACTCAGTTAAAACTTAGATTTCAAATCTAGTTTCAATTTAAACTTAAATTTCAACCATAATATCATATTCAATTTTCAAAATTGATTTTAATTTTAATTTCACTATTCATCTCAAATTCAATTTCAATTTCATTATCCATTTTATTCCCTTTTCACTTCAAATTTCAAATTCTCTTTTATTTCTATTTTTATTTCAATTCTAATTAAGTAGAGACTTATTTTTCCAAAGTATATCATATCATCAAAATTTGGTCTTTCTCAACAAAGAAATCACTTAAACAAAAATGATAGAATTTTGATGTCCAAATTAACATCACAACCATATAACCAATCATATGATATTAACAAATTCGATACGATAAATGTCATAACATTACTATGGATTATCCAACATTCAAGCAACTGTTCAAACATCCATATCATAAGACAGTGATTATCTATCATAGCAAATCGGTTCAACAATCAATATAAATTATATAGCAGTGAGAATTTTCTCACCTTTATTTCCACTCCGTCAATCTTTTACGTAAGATACGCGTCTCTCGAGCTAACGTGCTATTTCCAAACGTCTTGAATTTTGCCATTTCCTTTCCTTCTCTTGTTTTCTTTCTTTTCTTTTGTTTTTTATGTGGCCGTAGGCTTTTGGAAGGGGTATGGAGTGTACGGCCTTGGAGTGGAGGTGGGTCAGTTTTGGAACTCGGGTAGGTGATGTGGTTTGGGTGCATGAGCTTTGGAGGGGGTATGGGGTGTACGGCCGTATAAGGGGGAGGTGGAGCTTGGGTGGAGGTGTTTTGGAAGGTGGAATTAATTTTATTTTTTTAAATTTTTTATTTCAAGAGTATGGAGAGGTGGGAAGCCATATAAATGGAGGTGAAGAAGATGAAGAAGAAGATGGAGAAAGTGAAGAGAAAGGTAAAGAATGAAGTGTGCAAAATGAAAGATATGCATGCTTATTTATAGTTGAAGTTTTATAACCAAATTACTATATTATCCTTAACCAAAAAGACCAAATACCCTTTATATCAAATTTTGTTTTCCCTTTCACACTTTCCAATGCATGATTTTGATTTGTTATTAATGTCGAAATGAAGTGTATTAATGTGGAATTGATGTATTGATTGGATTTTATACTTATGACATGATTTTTTTTTTTTTAAACTTTAAAATGTTAACATAACATTTGCTCATTTTCCATGTAAGATAAGACTTATGCATTAATGAGAAGAGATGATGTAGTAATGATGTTGTTTAATATAGATTTGTTTATAGGTTTATGTCAAATCATGTTACTTTTTGAATTATTTGTTAATTTTGACTATTCAAAGTGTATTTGTTTTTATATGTTAAATGTAACATGTAACATAGTTTGTTAAGTGTATATATGTGTTAGAAAATACATCATATTACAATAACTTAACGACAACTTATTTTGGTTAAAAACGGTGTTTTTGTTGACATACTTTACAGTCAAAATTTAACGTTTTTGTTAAACTATATATTCAAGTAAACCAAAATTAAAAATGAACTTTTTATTTCTTTATATAAATTAAAAACATGTCTATTCATATTTTAAAATCATATTTAAATAATATCAAAATCTCTAGTTTTACAGTGTACGTAAACTGACAAAATGCGACAAACTTTGGTTATTTTTGTAAAAAGATTATAAATATACTTTTAAATTTTTTAACATACTTTTATTATCTTTATTAAATGCATTCATTAAGATTTATCTTTTCAAATGAATATTGAAACCTATTTATTTAACCTTAAATTCTTTTTAAATTTAAAATAAACAAATTCTCTCATTTCTGAAGTAGCGAAATTATGGATCGTTACATTCTCCCCTGCTTAGCATTTCGTCTTCGAAATGAAAGTTAGACAAAGAAGTCGATCTCATACTCATATCCTCAAGCATTTTGACTTATTTATAACGACAAAAGAAAAACGCAGATCTAAAAAGATGGTTGATACCATAACAATACCGAAACAAATGATATCAATCATACATACAGATCCCTACACTAACCTGAGTAATTATCATGTACTTAATGTTATATATATACATTAAGTCAGATTTCTATCCTATCTATCCAAGTGCGTACTGCACACTTAAGATAATATTTACAACAACCAAATAAGATTATACATCCAAAAATAACCAAACCGATACTATATCAACATAAATGAATACATCCACATAACTCATCCCTTGACCTGAGCATGTACTACACCTGAGGTCTATATAACAAAACATATATCAACCCTTATATCTTAGTGCCTACTATTTAAGATAACTATCCAACTACTAGTAGATAGATCCAAAACATCATACTATATTTGATTCAATCTATTGTTCGAATCCACAACTTTACATCTAAACTAGTATCGATCTTCTGATTTTCTAGTGCGGACTTTGATCAGACTTCTTGATCACAAACCCTTGCTTTCCTTTCATAGCTCTCAATTATGATAGAAAATTTGAGTACATAACCACAAACCCTCATCAATGTTTGTCGTCAAGAATCGAGAGATAAATCCTTCCTCGGACTGATGTAAACCGCTTAAAATTCTGTAGTCAAATCTTAGACCAAAAATTATGTGCCGAAATGATCTACATATAACTTGTCTATTCATTCACATTCATTTTTACCTAATATTTTTTTTCAAAATTCCTGTTAATCCAAGTTTATTTTACAACCATTGCTTTTTACTAAATCCATTATTGCTTAAGCAAACAAATATGACTTAAACTTGTATAACATACCTTTACTTCCTAAAAGTATATATACATATCCCCAAACTTCGAACCGTTATTACTTCAATTAGGGTGTTCAACAAGATGTGGAATTTTACTATTGTTCCTAATTAATAAGTTATAAAACTTAATCCATAGTTTTATTTAGCTAAGGTCTTAATTTAGCTAATATTATTTATCTTATCCATATATATATATATATATATATATATATATATATATATATATATTAATAAGACAACTTTACTAAGTATACATCTTTTTCTTACTAATCTTATAATTATCAACTTAACTTATTTACCTATCCATTTGCTAAATCAAATTTCTTAACCTTAAATCCATCAAATGCCTTATAGTTAAATTATGAAACTTAATTCACGTAGTATTTTTTATTTAAACATTTTCGTCCAGCAATTAACCTACTAACCATATTATTCAAACTTCCCTTTTTCTAACCTATCCACTTCCAAACTTACTTTATTTTGAATTACAAATCTTACCCTAAATGCATCGCTAATTCAAAGTATTATATTTGGACGATATTACTTATATCTCTTATTTCTAAATTTCACTTTGATTTTAACCTAATCAAAGAGTCTAAATTTTGAATTATTTTATCCCCTTTTTAAGTTATAGAACTTACCCTTTCATATTATATTTACCCAAAATCTCAATTTAGGCTTATCTTTTTCTATCTTGTTGATAAGAATTTTTTCTAAGTGTGCATTTTCTTTTTACCTTCTCAAATTACAACTTCTAGCTTCAATATTATCATCAAATATATTATAGTTTAAATTGTGAATTTTACTTCACAAGACATTTATACTTAGCTTTCAAATCCATCAATTTTGAATGATCATTAAATCATTATTTCTTAATAACCAAATGTCTAGGGGTATATGATCAAAATTCTAAATTCTAGCTTTCAACTAATTAATTTATATGGAATATCTTATAGTCAAATCATGCAATTCTATTCACAAGATATTCATATTTTAGTTTTACTAAGCTAAATTACAAAAGTCTTTTATTTCTAACCCATAAATAATAATAACCCCTTTGATATTTAAAATATAAACCCAAGATAAAATTATTTCATTTACCATCTTCTTTAAAACAAAACCATTTTTATAAAATTAACCGATACACACTCATATAGATAATACTCTCATAACTCATTCTAGGGTATTACTAACTCTATCTCTAATGAGTTACTCATCCTAGGATATTACTAATTCTATCTCTGATACCAAATGTCAAGGCCCGTTTTCCATATCCTTTGAATTGATAATAAACTACACATGTCCAACTCAAATTGTACGAAAAGACGGAAAAGGAAGGGTAATAAAGAAAATAGACAGAACAGAATCTCACATGAATGGAATAACATATAATATTGAACAATATATTTACATCGGAAAAACTTTTAAATACATGTATCAGAGTCTAACATAAATTCAGCTTGGATAGTTATAAACATCTGTCTTTACAATTGGTGACAAACATCAAATAAAGACAAACAGATAGCAGTGGATAATAAAATATGTCTGTACGTAGGTGAATATCTCCAGCTCTCCTCTGGAAACTCCAACCTTCTTCGACTAAACCTGGAACTACTTGGATCTACCCGAGTATTGAAAATACCCGAATCAAGCTTGATAAACCAGTGTGAGAAAAACTCAATAATAAATGACAGTGTCATATATCAACCTTTAAATGAAATCCTTTAAAAAGAAAGAGTATCTCATAAGACCACGCCCACACATAAACAGGGAAGGGTTTTTATCTTATGATAACTTAAAACACTTTTATATATCAAAACATTTGATATTATTTCTGATGACATTCTTTGAAAACATTTGCAAATAAACTTATTAATCTTATCCGAAATGGTCACCCATATAGCATTTCGAGGCTATTCATTATGCCAATATAAACAAAACCGCATGTTCTTATTAGATAATGGATTTCCATACAAATGACTAGGTAAAGGGATGACCTTCCGACAGTACATCTCTGGAGGAATGTACCGAGGACCATCACAAAGGATCATCTACCAACACAAGACCAGCTGTCTCTGTTACTAGATATTACCGAATATATCATTCCCCGGTCGTTACCGACCTTTAAGTGAGTGTGCACTAGCATACAAACCACATTAATTTACATCTCGAGCGTCATAGCGGGAAGAAATATATCTAGAAGGGGAATGACCCACTTAGCCTTACTGCATCTAACCCAATTTTGATCATTTTCGGTTGATGAGGCTCGAGGCAATGATTCCCTTTTGACATAACACATGTCACATCTCTGAATGCCAAATTGCCATTTCCTTTCACTACTAATTGCCTTTCACAGAAATACAACCTATAAACTCGTATGTCTCAAGGAGAGTGTTAACCTAAGAGAAGTTGCCTTGTCCACTATTTGCTTCAAAAATGGTCACAAACATCCAATTGTCGATGAATGCACCCGTTCACAATCATAGATCTCAAATAGCAAATATGTAGAGAACACAAATATCAAAAACACCCAAAATGTCAAAGAAAAGCGATAGAAACATACAATTTATAGTGGTTCGGCGTTGTAGCCTACGTCCACTTTAAAGGGTTACTGCTTTATTGATTTTTGTTCGTCGGTTACAATGAGTTACACCTGATTACAATAGTACAATTGAAGTGTAGTGACGATTTTGGTAGAGTAGCAGCGTAGAAGAACTAGAAGGTCCCCTTTTCTGAAGCTCTAGGGATGCTATTTATAGGCATAGGCTGTAAATATCTTGCTCAGATCTTGAGAGACCTCGTCTTGCACGCGCATGGGCCCACGCGATCGATCCCAGTGATTTCGAATCGATCCGTGATCGATACGAATGAATTTATTATCGATCAAGATCTTGTCCAATCGAGTCAAGATTGATCATGAACATTTTTTAGGTTGTACGCAAGCTTCGGTGAAAATTTGGTGGCATTTGGGGTTTTAGATTGTGAGTTATGATCGATGTAAGTTTGGGTTTTATGTAGGCTATTTAGTTCGTATCAATCCCCTTCGTATCGATCTGTTCGTATTGCTTTTTAGGCACGTGCTTGCAAGTTGACGTGGCACTAACTCCTCGAATCGATCCACTTTTCATGCCCAGCGATCATCGTTGCACTGTTCGCATCGATCATCGTTGCACTATTCGTATCGATCCTCACTGTACTATTGGTATCGATCATCGTTGGATCATCGTTGCACTGTTCGTATCGATCATCGTTGCACCGTTCGTACCGATCATTTAATGGCTTACTTTGTATTGATAAATGGGACCATTTCCTATCGATCGTTTGATGTTTTGGGATCGATGAGAATGGATTCCAATTGATGGATACGAAGTTGGGTGTACATGATGGATACGAACAACAAACAATTGATGGATACGAGCAGATGAAGCTTGACGGATGCGAACAGATGGCTACGAATGGATGGAGGCAATCAATGGATTCGAACGGATTAAGCTTGATGGATGCGAATAGATGGAGGCAATTAATGGATACAAATAGATGAAGCTTAATGGATGCAAAAAGATGGAGGCATTGATGGATACGAATAGATAAAGCTTGATGGATGCGAATAGATGGAGGCAATTGATGGATACGAACAGATGAAGCTTGATGGATGCAAATAGATGGAGGCAATTGATGGATACGAACAGATGAAGCTTGATGGATGCAAACAGATGGAGGCGAACGAATTGATTCCTTGGCTTGCATCTTGAGCATATGACCTCGGATTGACTTGAAATTTGGAATGCAGGTTTTCACAGCTTTGCTTATCATATCTTGTTAATTGTATCTTGATCCAGACTCGGACAAAATTTACCGACATCCATAGCTGGTCAGTACATAATTGGAATCGAGGAGAACTGTCTTTGATTTTCAGTTAATCTTTTGGTATCATGGCCTTGCTAAAAGGCGGGATAACACTTGCCCTCCAAAACATGCCTTGCGATAGGATTGTGTGTTTTGTAGCGCCATAAGCTCGATGTTTGTATCCTATTAATGACCTGAAAAGAAATTGATAGTCTTACCTGACCGTGAACGACGATCGTTCGAAATCCTATGTCATTCGGGGTGGTATGTGACCGTTTGAGGTCGGGTGTCATTCATGGCGAATGGTGACCGTTCGCGGTCAGATACCGTTCGCGGCGAATTGGGATCATTCGCAATCGGGTGCCATTCGCGGCGAATTGTGACTGTTTGCGGTTGGGTGCCATTCGAGGTGAATTGTGACAGTTCACGGTCGGGTGCCATTCGAGGCGAGTTGTGTGTGCCAGGAGGGACTTAGTATCATTAATGTCAGATTTCACGTTCGAGTGAATTTCTGACTTGTTTTTTATGGCGGTTTATCCCCATCTCAGAGCATGCCTGAGGACCGTTCGCGATCCCGTACATGTATAAGTGGCTTAACAATTATGGGATCACAAATAGCAGATTTACGTTCAAAATGAGTCTTTCAACAAAAAAGTCCTACAAAACCAAATCCAAAAATGAAAAATAGAAAACAAAAGCAATACAGAGACGTCAAAAAGACCTACACCGATGCGATTAGTATTCGTGTCAAAGCATGCCTGAGGATTGTTCGCGGTCCTATACATGAGTAAATGACATAATAGCATTGGTGTGGATGATGCCACTTATTCGTCATTATTTCAATCAGTTGATGACAAGTTGACGCCTCGATCTTGAGTCATTCCCAGTTGAGGCAGGTGGTGGTCGTTCTTGCTCCACCATTGTGGTTCGCCTCCTCACGTACTTTAATAGCTTGCCATTTCGAATATTCCCTTCTGTATCATCCCTTAAGTGCCTGCAATCGTTGGTATTATGGCTGCTTAGCTCATGGAATAAGCAGTACTTGTCTGATTTCCTCTCATAGTTGGTCGGATCCCTCCTCATTGGCTTTCGATAAGGAACCTGCCCCCTGGTGTCTTGATGGATCCATTCCAAAGTCTCATTCAGCTCCGTATAAGAGGTGAATCTTAGTTCCTTTCATGGTCGTTTTGATTCATCGCTGGCATCCTCGGCTTTTCATTTTCCTTTATCCTTGCCTGAATCTTTTTCGGGAAGATCTCCGCTTTTGACTGCATAAACATCAAACCTCTCCTTCTTCTCTCTCAGCATTTGCATCCTCTAATCGTAGAAATCCTTTGTCCTCATGATAAAATTCCCCTAAATCCATAGGTGGATCCCTTGTTAGTGAATTTTTGAACTCTGTTCCATCAACTATGCCAGATACAGCTGCCATTAAGACCATGGATGGATTTGGTCGATTCACCGATGCTGCTGCTTCATTAAATCATGTTAAGAAGTTCCTTAAAGATTCTCCGATCTTTTGCTTCAGTGCCTCTAGACTCTTTACATTTTTGGGCCTCGAGATATGAACTGTGAACTGCCTCATGAACTTCTCAGTCAACTCGGTCCATGTTCCAATGGAGCCGCTTTCCAATTGCCTGAACCATAATGCTGCTATGACTATCAAATATAATGGAAAACACCGGGCCATAACTTCCTTCGATGCCCCCAGCACTTCCATATGTCTCATATATCTTGTTATATGAACAGCAGGATCTGTCCTTCCATCATATGTCTCCAATGTCGGTAGCTTGAATTCAGGTGGATTCCTGGCCTGCCTAATTACGAGAGCGAAGGGGCTGCTGTTAGCATCTTCGAAATCTCTATTCACCAGTCCGTCTCTCATGGCTCGTCTGACCATCTCCGTCAATTTGTCACCGTAGCCAAGCTGTAGTCCTTGTCCATTGCCTCCGATCTGCCCCCGAGTGCGCAAGGGAATCCTGGAATCTGCTTTTCTGCATGGGCATCCATTCCTCTATCAAAGACGCGTTGAACAGCTCCACCTGGTGTCCTGTCTGAGGTTGGATCAACATGCTCCTAGGGAGTGCCCCTAGCTCTGGGGACGCTCCTGATGGTCCCGCTCTGCTATGGGTTCTGATTGCTCCATGCTCCTGATCTGTCTCTAGCATTTCCTGCCGTAGTGTTTCCTTGATTCTACATTCTAGCTTGTCTAGCTTGTTGGAGTAGGTTCTGCATCATCTCCTCTTGTCTTTTCAGCATTCCCTCTTGCATAACTTCCGTCATCATCTCCATCTCGTCTCGGGTGATGAAGACTAAAGCTTGATTCACTCTTGAGGAAGCCTCCTGACTTCCTTCATGCCGGCTTCTTTCACTCCTTTGTCTTCTTGCTGGTTTCCTAATCATGGCTTTCCAGATCCAAGTCTTGAAGTCTTCAAATCCAAGGTACAAGCCGTAGAATCATTGAGTTCAATTCTCAGTGAAAGCACCAAAATGTTTGCGCCAAAAATGGTAACCAACACCTAATTGTCGATGAAAGTACCCATTCACAATCACAGATCTTAGATAGCAAGTATGTAGAGAACACAAATATCAAGAACACTAAAAATGTCAAAGAAAAGCAGTAGAAACACACGATTTATAGTGGTACGACGTTGTAGCCTCCGTCCACTTTGAAGGGTTGCTGCTTTATTGATTTTTTTTTCCGCAGGTTACAATGAGTTACAACTGATTATAACAGTACAATTGAAGTGTAGTGACGATTCCGGTAGAGTAGCAGCGTGGAAGAACCAGAATATCCCCTTTTCTGAAGCTCTTGGGATGCTATTTATAGACACAGGCTGCAAATATCTCGCTTTGATCTCGGGAGACCTCTTCTTTCATGTGCGTGGGCCCACGCGATCGATCCCAGGTGATTTCGACTCGATCCGTGGTTGATACAAATGAATTTCATACCGATCAAGATCTTGTCCAATCGAGTCGAGAACGATCATGAATATTCTTTAGGTTGTACATAAGCTCCTATGGAAATTTGGTGGCATTTGGACTTGTAGATTGTGAGTTATGATCGATGCAAGTTTGGGTTTTATGTTGGCTGTTTAGTTCGTATCGATCCCCTTCGTATCCATCTGTTGGTATCGGTTTTTGGGCACGTGCTTGCAAGTTGACGTGGCGCTAACTCCTTGGATCGATCCAATTTTCATGTCGAGTGACTAAGCCTTTCATTGGAGTGTATCTTGCTCGCATGGATCACCTCTTACTTGTTTGCATTACACTGATCGCATCGATCATCGTTGCACTGTTCGTATCGATCATTTAATGGATTACTTCGTATTGATAGATGGGATCATTTTGTATCGATCGTTTGATGTTTTGGGATCGATGAAAATTGATTCCAATTGATGGATATGAAGTTGGGTATACGTGATGGACACGAACAACGGACAATTGATGAATACGAACAGATGAAGCTTGATGGATGCGAACAGATGGCTACGAACAGATGAAGGCAATTGATGAATATGAACAGATGAAACTTGATGGATGCGAACAAATAGAGGCAATTGATGGATACGAATAGATAAAGTTTGAGGGATGCGAACATATGGAGGCAATTGATGGATACGAACAGATGAAGCTTGATGGATGCGAACAAATGGAGGTGAACGAATTAATTCCCTTGGCATGCATTGAAGATATCTTGAGCATATGACCTCGGATTGACTTGAAATTTGGAACGTAGATTTTCACAACATTGCTTGTCATGTCTTGTCAATTGTAGCTTTATCTAGACTCGGACAAAATTTACTGACATCCATAGCCGATTTGTACATAACTGGCAATCGAGGAGAACTGTCTTTGGTTTTCAGTTAATCTTTTGGTATCATGGCCTTGCTAAAAGGCAGAATAACATCTGCCACCACAGATGTATGTTTGTAAAAACCAATGTACGTAATCTTTAGAAATGCAATGTCAGACAAACGTCCATATAAGTTGTCCAGGAACAGGACAAACCGAAGGCACTCTCCTATTACCACTAGTAGCGAGTAGTCCTTGCAATCCGACAAATCTGCACAATGAGAAGACCGCTGCTATAAATAACTCTATATTGGGAGCTACCCAGAGCATGTCAATAAGCGGTCCTTACGTTATGAAGATTCACGTATTCAATAATCATCATCTTCAGCATTTCTTCACATTCGAACGTATGCATTGGTTCGAAGTGGTTTTCGGATAGGAATCACCCAAACCCGACCCATGTTCCTTCGAAATCCAATTATCGATAAAAATGGTGAATATGAGTATAAAGGATTTATTAGGTCTCTTTTCACTTTAATTCTTTTTGAATGATTTCGAAATCTTTTTCTTTTGACTTGGAATAATTCTAAGTTATTCGTCCTTTTGCTTTGGATAATATCTCAAATTTTCTCACTTAATTCTCGATCCAAATTTCTTAATTTTTAGGCAGGTCAAAACAATGTTATTTAAGACATCATTTACGAGAAAGCCTAAAATCAATCTTAGCAAACATTTTTAAGTAAATAGGATGATAGAAATCATTCTAATTTTACTCAACATCAATTTCCATATTCAACAAGTGCTATGGGCGGAATAACGGTGAGAACACCCTTTAAATTCCATGAATAGGATGAGGTCTCTCTTTAGATTTTAATACCAAGTATAAGAAAATTATCTCTATACAATCCAAGTCGTAATTTGTTCATTTTCGAGATTGCTTAAATTTTGGATAATACCGATCTTTTTTTATTTCAGAAACTTAATACCATCTTTTTAGAGCATCCGGGCTTCCCTTTCGATCTATTCCACCCCTTGCCTAAGAAAAAAAAACATAGGTCAGGTAAGTTCAGGGCACTGTTTTCTCCATCCCTAATCTTAGTTAAACACCTTGTTTTATCTTCCCAGATCTCACAGGCGGGACAAATGTACTAGTCATTTTCGCATACTCGGTTATCAATTTTATTTTGGAATTGACTATAGATATTCCAAATTATCTTTTAAACTCTTAATTTTTCTTTTAAAAGCATTCAAAATTGATTTTAGGAAAAATCCTTACGTTTAAACTCACATTCAAAAAGTTATACCATTCGCAGCATAAAAGTGCTGCGGAAAGTATCATATAAGCTTATTTTATTTAAACAACTTTTAAACATTTGATAATTCATATTTTCCAATTCAAATCTCTTTTAAACCATTTAAATAGATTTATCAAATTTATTCCATATTTTTCCATAATTAAAAACATTCATTTAAATGGATTTCCTGTTATGGCTACTTAACTGCAGTAGCGCGATTTTTCTAGAAAATTGATTTGGACTTAATTCAAAATCTACTTAACGAAATTTTGATTTTGTTTTTACGTTTAGAAGATATGGATATAATAATCCGGAATTTTCTTATCTCGAAGAATTATGACTTATATTCCACACTATACACTCATTTGAACTTTTCAGTGCGAAATCGCGAACTAACGTTGCGCGACGCGTCTAGTTTTAACTTATTTTTTAATATTTAGAATAATCTATTCAAATTGAACTTTATTACTTAAAAAACATTAAAAATCATTTTAAATCAATATTCTCACTTTTTGAAGCTTTTAAAATGTATTTTCACTGTTACTATACATATTATAATATTATTTCATTCCTATTATTTTAATATTAAATTTAAAATTTCAATTTCAAATCAATTTCAATTCTAACTTCAAATTAAACTCAATTAAAACTTAGAATTCAAATCTAGTTCGATTTAAACTTAAATTTCAACCTTAATACCAAATTCAATTTTCAAAATTGATTTTAATTTCAATTTGACTATTAATCTCAATTTCAATTTCACTATCCTTTTTAATTCCGTTTCACTTCAAATCTCAAATTCGCTTTAATTTTTCCTTTAATTTCAATTCTAATTGAAAAGAGACTTATTTTTTCAAAGTATATCAAATCACCAAAATTTGGTCTTTCTTAACAAAAAGGTCACTTAAACAAAAATGATAGAAATTTGATGTCCAAATTAACATCACAACCGTACAACCAATCATATGATATTAACATATTCAATACGGTAAATATCATAACATTACTATGGATTATCTGACATTCAAGCAATTATTAAAACATCCTTATAAGACGGTGATTATCTATTATAGAAAATCAATTCAACAATCAATATAAATTATATAACGGTGAGAATTTTCTCACCTTTATTTCCACTCCATCAATCTTTTACGTAAGATACGCATCTCTCGAGTTAACGTGCTATTTCCAAACATCTCGAATTTTGTCGTTTCCTTTCCTTCTCTTGTTTTCTTTCTTTTCTTTTCTTTTCTTTTTTAATGTGGCCGTGGCCTTTTGGAAGAGGAATGGAGTGTACGGCCTTGGAGTGGAGGTGGGTAGGTGGGGGTATTGGAGCTCGGGCAGGTTGTGTGGGTTGGGTGCATGAGCTTTGGAGGGGGTATGGGATGTACGGCCGTGTATGGGGAAGGTGGAGCTTGGATGGAGTTGTTTCGGAAGGTGGAATTAGTTTTATTTTATTTTATTTTTTTATTTCAAGAGAATGGAGAGGTAGGAAGCTATAGAAATGGAGGTGAAGAAGATGAAGAAGAAGATGGAGAAAGTGAAGAGAAAGGTAAAGAATGAAGTATGCAAATGAAGGATATGCATGCTTATTTATAGTTGAAGTTTTATAATCAAATTACCATATTATCGTTAGCCAAAAAGACCAACTTACCCTCTATATCAAATCAAATTTGTCTCCCCTTTCACAATTTCCAATGCATGATTTTCATTTGTTATTAATGTTGAAATAAATTATATTAATGTGGAATTGACGTATTGATTTGATTTTGTACTTATGACACGATTTCTCCTCTTTTTCTTAAGCTTTAAAGTGTTAAAGCAACATTTGCTCCTTTTCCATGTAAGATAAGACTTCGGCATTAACGAGAGGAGATGGTTTAGTAATGATGTTGTTTATTATAGATTTGTTTATAGGTTTATGTCAAATTATGTTACATTTTTAATAATTTTGTTAATTTTCACTTTTCAAAGTGCATTTGTTTTTATATTTAAATGTAACATGTAACATGTTTTGTTAAGTGTATATAGGTGTTAGAAAACATATCACGTTGCAACAACTTGACGACGACTTGTTTTGGTTGAAAATGGTGTTTTTGTTGACATATTTTACAGTCAAAATTTGTTGTTTTTTAAACTATATATTCAAGTAAACCAAACTTAAAAATGAACCTTTTACATCTTTTAAATAAATTAAAATATGTCTATTCATATTTTAAAGTCATATTTAAATAATATCAAAATCTCTAGTTTTACAATGTACGTAAAACTAACAAAATGCAACAAAATTTTGTTATTTTTGTAAAACAATTATAAATATACTTTTAAATTTTTTTAACATGCTTTTTTTATCTTGATCGGATGTTTTTAATAAGATTTATCATTTCAAATTAATATTTAAACCTATTTATTTAAGTCTTAAATTCTTTTTAAATTTAAAATAAACAAATTCTTTTATTTTCAAAGTAGCGAAATTACAGGTCGTTACATATCTACACTAAACAGCATAAAGGAAATGTTGCGGTATGGATATTTTCTTTTAACTATTGACCATCTATCTACCCTAAGCAGCATAAGGAAAATACTACCAGTAACTATTGACCACCTATCTACCCTTAATAGAATAAGGAAATGCTGGCGCTATGGATCTTTTCTTTAATCTTTTCTTATTAACTTAGATAAATTTACCTTCATTATTAATTTTACTATTTGTGCTTATTAATTTAACCTAAGTCTTAAAATAAGCCTCATTCTGTTCTGGTTTTTTATTATAACCTACGTTATAATTGTGCTTATTACTTAACCCAAGGTCTAAGTATGAAAATAAGCTTCTTTCATCTTTTACTCTTTTTAGTTATAATTCTAAGTTATAACTAGGGCAATTATCTTTAATTAGTACAATTCTAACATCAACATCATAATTAAGCTCAATTTCAGTCCTAATTCCATTTTTATTATAGTCTTTACAATTTACATCTTATCTTTCGTTATTTCAGTATTCTTATAATTTAATCCATATTCGCATTTAATCAATTCTAATCCATATGCGAAGAAGAAAGAGGAATAAAAGAAAACTGAAAATAGAAGAAAATCCAAAGCGTAGGAAAAAGATGTAAACAACGCATAAATAATAGTAAATAAATTAAAATATTGTAAATAAACTGTAAATATAAGCTATAATTAATAGAAATAAACTAAAATTAACTGAAAAGAATAGCTAAAAGAAAGAGTAATTCTAAAAACTTTAAATAAACTACTAAAAAAGTTGTTCTAAAAATCATAGTAAAACTACAACTATTGGAAACCATATTACTTTAAATTACTTAAAGAAATTTAAAATAATTACAATCACTCACCTGTGATCCTATGCTCTTCCCTTTTGGTCTTCCCGGATCCATTTGAGGGTACTAAAATATTTTTATTGAAAAGATTTTCTCCTTGAAAAATTATCCCTTTTAGGGTCCTTCTTGATAAGGTGAACCCAAGCGGAGAAAATCTAGAATGAGAAAAGGTATTAGGCCTAGAGTCTTATTTATAAGGGTAGAAGTGGATCCAGACCTTTAGATTATAGGATTGAATAGGATACAACCACGTCATATGATGAATTAGAGCAATTAGATGCAAAATTGTGAGGAACAGATTGAGTTAAAGAATGAAAAACACGTAGAAAGTAGGCTAACTAACGTTACTGGATGAAGGAATTTTTCTTCATCCAATTTCTAAGGTGGGTCGACTACTAGGTCGGCCGACCCTATACCCAGGTCGATCGGTGGGTCGACTTAGGGTGAGGTTAGGTCGACCTAGTGGTCAACCTAGCCTATATATTTATTTATTTTCCTTGACTATTGTTTAATTCATATCGTGGCCATATTAACTCGGATTCTGAAGTTCTATATATCGAAATTGACTAGAAAATTACCACAGGCGCAATGGTGCAACTTCCATGGTTCAATTCTGATAATTTCACAAAGTTATTTTATTATTTAGTCAAGTAACGAATTAATTATTATGGGTTAAATTTGGGTTTCTACACCTCAAGCCCACAAAAGTTCGTAAACCCAAGTCAAGGAAGTTTGCTTAGCATTTAGTCAATTTTTGTGGAAATTAGACTTTGTTTTAGTGCATTTCGGTGAGTAAAATGTTGGATCGATTTCACCCTAAAGGGGGGTTGAATAAGGTGATGCTGATAATTATAAAAATTATTGCGGAAGCTTATAAAATTATTTCAACACAGATATATCAAAATTATAGCAGCACAAATAATAGCAGAATAATAAATGCAGAAATAGAACGACACGGAATTTACCCAGCTTCGGCAAAACCCTGCCTACATGCTGCCCCCAAGTTTTCAACCAGAAATTAAGTGGTCACACGCTTACACACGTAAACGAGCGACACCTGCTACTGACTAACCTAACTCTACGCTCAAAACCCTGCCACAACTCAGCCATTGAGTTGTAAATTCTCAAACTACGCCACGTAAATTGTCCCCTAGTCACACGACTAGTAATTACGACGTTTAAAAGAGAAATACAGATTAAAAAACAATTTAAAAACAAAAGAAACTAAACCCTAATTCAAAACCCTTTTATTATAAACCAATATTAATGAAAAGAAGGTTGGCCCAATGACTTAAGTGAAATATTATTCCCTTTCTTCTTTTAACTATGTCGGCCCGCTTCCTTGTGAAAAATGGTGGCTTTCTTCGTTCGTTCCTCTCTGATTAAAAATTAGGGCTTTGAGAATGCCGCTTCAATTGGTCGATGAGGCTTCAAATATTTTCCTCTATCAGTGATTTCTTGCAGCTGCAAAGTCGAGATCTATTGTTGCGTGAATTGGTACATTTTTTCCTTTTTGATTTATACGGTACTCGACTTTGATTCGAGTTGTATGATTTATTCTTCTCTGTTGTACTTGAACTCGAATGATGTTAAAGCCGATGATGATTGGGTTTTTATATAGATTCGAATTCCTAATTTTTTGTTCGTCTGATAGTTTGCTTGAATTCATCTCGGCCATTTGATTATGTTTTTATGTTGATGATTTATCTGACTTTGTCAATTTCATATAATTGTTACTTGATACTCACGGTCCTGATTCGTTACTTGGTCAATTTACTTGGCCATCGCGGTTTCGAATTTGAACTGTGCTGATGTTGATTTAGATCTTTGTTTCCTTTGACTCCGGTCAGTTGCTCATGGCTTCAGCTTGATTTTTGATATTACCATCTTCGACATCACTGAACTTCGGCACTGATTTAATTTATTGTTGTAGCATACTTGACTTGTTTTGTTCTTTGTGCTTGTTAGCTTCTGCTTCTTTGTCTTGTTCAAAACTGATACTTTCATTTGCACTTGGTCGCTGTGTTTTACTGTTGCATTCCTGTATATGCTTTGAGTCATGGTAGCAATGACTTGAACTTTTAGCCTTTGGTTTGTAATCTCTGATTCATTGTTGACTTTGTAGTTGTTTGGATTAGCTTGTGGTCTTGGTTCTTTGTACTTCTGTGTAGACTGTTTGCTGGTGTGCAATTCATTTGTTGCCAGACCTATAGCCTTTGTGCATTGTTCATGTCATTAACTTGTACTGTCCAGTTGAGTTCGAGTTGCCTTTGAGTTTCAGACCTGAATGTGCAGTCTTTGGTTGTGAATTGTGTTTGAAATGATGGTATTGTAGAATTGAAACTGCAACTTGATTTAGTTCCAATTTTCAACTCCAGTACTTACTGTTGGACTTCATGTAGTTTGTCTGATCTTTGTAAAAACACCGTCTTTGTTCTACGTAAAGATGTTCGACTTTGAACTGCTTGCATATGAGCTGATATGTGTTTGTGTACATATTCTATTTGTCACTGTTGCATTAATTTTGGTTGCTGCTGTGTTACGTAGTAGCCTAGTGTCCTATTGCACTGCCTTTTTTTGTTTCCTGCTATTAAAGTTCATTGTGTGGTCTGGTCGATAATTATGGTATTTGCATTGAGTTGCATCACTGGTCTTTGCATTTGGCTTTGTACATATGATGGCATTCTGGTTTATCACTTGCTGTTGCATGGTTTCTTCAATGTGCAACCTGGTCGAGGCTGCATATATGAATTATGTTTCCAGTCATCATGTAGTTGCATTGAGTTGGTTGACTTCATTCTTTGTGTATTGTTACTGCATACATGTTCATCATGTAGTTCACTATGAGTTTGTGGTTTTGACTTGACTTGATATTGTCTCTTGTTCATTGTAGTTTGATTTGTGCACTGACTTGAGTTCAAGCCTTTTTCATACTGCTGGTTGATCAAAACTGCCACTTGGTTTGAACATTTTTTTGCTATGATATTGAACTTGATCATTTCGTGAACTTGCATCTGTGTTGAATCCAGCTAGTAGCTCGGGGTTTGACCTTGTGTTGATATTGTGACATTATTTTTATTGCACTTGAGTTGAACCCAACATTTTGGGTTTGACCTATGCTCACCTGTCCTTGTAATTATATCAAGTGTATATATATCGGTGTGCACAGCCTTGTGGCATATACAGTGATACACTGTGCATGTCACAAGCTATTCGTTGAATGATGAATTCAAAATTAAATGATGACGAACAACCCAAATAACCGAGGCAAATATTATTTTCAAAATCCACATTTTATTTTATACTGCAAAATTATTTTATTTTCAATTTTACTGCGTCAATGTATATTTTTGCAGATTTGTCAGATGCTGGATTCACATTGGAATGAAGTTGAAGATCAGTACGAGTTGAGTGAATGAGTGATATGTAGTGAGGTGCAATGTAAATGTGAAATTGTGATGTAATCAAAATTGTATTGTAATTGAAGTTGTATATGTATAGTGAGAGCTTGAAATTTGTACTATACAAAAATTGTAATAAATATTTGTTTGAATAAAATTTCTGTTTGAATTCAAATTTTGTATTATTTATTTTATTCAACAAATATTTATTTAATCTATGAAAAATAAAATAGTACATTAGCAAATACATTTAAATGAATATATATATATATATATGTTTATTATCATCAAACAAAAATCATATAATCGCATATTCAATAATCTCCCCCTTTTGATGATAACAAACATATATTTAAGATTTTGAACATGTTAAATGTATTTGATCATTGATATACTCTAATTGCTCCCCCTATTTAAATGCTTCCTCTCTACACAAAGCTTTCCTTCATATATGCATACAATTAAAAATATGCAAATGAGCCTAGATGCAAATAGAAAATATTTGACCTTTGCTTGATTTTATTTGACAAAATCTTAACTTTTCTCTCCCCCTTTTGTTATCAGCAAAAGAGTAATAGTGTTAGAAAAAATGGAGATAAAGTGATAGATACTAATCCAACATTAAAACTCAATTGAATATAAATATGAAATTTCAATAAAAAATCAAACAAAAATCATAAATACTTTGTTAAGCGCATATTCCACTTTTAGAATGATGGGAATGATGTCATCATATAAAACCATATAGTTGTGTCTATTTATGGTATATTTATATCAGGAATTTGAATATCTACCAACCATGCATAACCGTTAGGACTTTTAAATGAGATTAGTAATATTCCAATTTTATTTTAAAAAAATGAATTCAAGTATCTTCTAACCACGCGTAACCGTGAGGACTTTTAAATGGGATCAGAATCAACTTGTTTATTTTAAAAATCAATTTTGATATGCGTTCCACACATGCATAACTGTGAGGACTTTTAAATGAGCATGGAAGCACATAACAAATTCCAAGTAATTCACCCATGCATAACCGTGAGGACTTTTAAATGCGAGTGAATACTTTGGATTTTATTTTAATTTATTTTATTATTATTATTATTAATATATTTTTATTTTATTGAAAAAAATGTAAAATTAAAAACGAATGATTCCTTTTTAAAGTGCCACATATTGACGAACTATATAGAATTTTGATGAGTGATGGTCGTTAGAAATATGATAGAAATAGAGATGGTCATGAAATTTTTGCCAACAAAAGGTTTATAACTCTTGTTTAAATTTCTAAAGAAATTTACTAATTATACGTCTCGAGTCATAATATATGATAAATATCAACATTCATCACTTTTTCAATCACTATTTATCTTTTCGATAATTATTAGGGAGTCAGATTATTCAAAATAGTCATTTAAAATGAAATTCAAAGATAATTATGAAATCAATTTTTCAAAATGACTGATCTGAAAACATGGTCAAAAATGACTTTTTAGAAGGGGTTATATAAGAAAAATTTCTGCTATTTGAAAATTATTTGAAATGAAAAATATGCAGATATTTTCTTTCAAAAAACGATGCAGTTACTAAATGTCTCAACAAAAATTAAGTTCAACTAGTAATTTTTCTATCAACTAGATTACCAGTGTAATCTGTATCTGAATTTCTCCTTCACTCAAAATTAACACTAATTGAATTTGATAGACCAGACCATGAAGTGTGCAACAAAAAAAATTTAAAATCAATTTTAACAGCTTTTTAAATGACATTCTCTTGAATTTGAATTGAAACCGTGTAAACAATCAAAAAACCGTGAATATAGAGTTAATCGTAAAATAACCAAATTTAAAACACTATTATTAATCCAAACTAGTATATATGAAGTAATTCAAAGACTCTACAAATTTCTATAGTGTTCTTGGCGTAAGAATATAATTGGCTAACAATTTTGAACAAGTTAAAATCAAAATCATCATTATTTCATCGTCACATTATTGGCTGATTTAACTCAGATTACGGTGCAGATTATCACATTTAATAAATCGTTCAAATAAATATACCATTACCTGTTTTACCTTTACGATATTTTTCGTTGTTGTCCATTGTGATTCTGTCACCTTTATACTAGGCTAAGGAACTTTGCTTTGTCGCTCGTTGTGTCCTTGGGATAGCCGAAATCCAAGTAACACTATTGTTGTTTCTTAGCCTGCCACCACACCTACACGATGAAAGATTTTTGTGACCTATTTGTTTTTATAGGTCCATGATTGTTACTGGCAGAATATTTTGAAAAATAATTTTGTGAAGACCCATAACTATTTATATATGTTCCTTTTGGCACCCAGATTTTTTTAACTTTGAGAGATTTTGTATTTGTGCCTTTTGGAACCCAAATTGGAATAGTTTTTACGTGTTTGGGTCTATACCAACAACTATTTTGATTGTGTCCAAATTTTCTACAAATTGTGCACATTGAATTTACTTGATTAATCACATTTCTAACTTTTTTAGATTGATTATACCCAAGTCCTTGTCTAACTGTATTAACTCTTTGTTTCCCTAAGAGCATATTCAACGGTTTTTCACTTTTGAAAAATTTATCTAAAGTCGTTGACAATTGCTGGACTTGTGTTTTGAGAGATTCATTTTCGTTTAATAATTGTGTGCACTTTTTAATAGAATTCTCTCTCCTAGTATTTTTACTCTCTTTCAAAATCAGAATTTCATTTTCAAGTGATTTTATATTAATTTCTGATTTTTTAATTTCTTCTTCGAATGTTGGACACTTATCACACTTAGGGCACTTATTTTGATAGTTTTTAACTAATTGTTCAAGCTGTTCATTTAGTTCAATCAAACTATCTCTTTGTGATTCAATTTTAGCATATTTCTCCCTAAGTCGTTCAAACAGCCATTTACTTCGTGGAAATATATAAGTAGTTGTGAGTGAGTGAGTTTTGATAGCTCGCTTGGCTCGTCATCGCGCTATTAGTTATATTACCTTGAAGGCACATATCTGCTTTCTCACTCTCACTGCTAGTACTTTGATTATCTTCATCACTTGTATTCCACGTGGCTGCAAAACTTCTCCTTTTTGATTTCTTTTCAAAGTCGCGTCGATTTTGAGGACAATTGGGCTTGATATGTCTGGGTTGGTTGCACTTGTGACAGATGATCTGTTCTTCTGAGTACTCTAGTGCTTTGGCTATTCTTCATTTCAATTTTTGATTTCGAGCTGGATTTTCGTATCTGTGATTCCACTTTTCGAATTTCTTCATTAGTAGTGCCAGCTCTGCTGCTCCATCATCATCATCGTTATCATCATCACTTTCGGTTGTTCCTTTGAGAGCTATTGATTTCTTTCGAGTATCTTCTCCTTCACACTCTTTCTTGAATTTCATTTCTAGCTCATAAGTTGTGTGATTTATGATGAGTTCTTCAACTTTCATTTGTTTTAGATCTTTCGATTCATGAATGGCAGTCACTTTTGCTTCAAATCTTCGCGGAAGGACTCTGAGGATTTTTCGGACTATCTCCAACTCTGTGTATGATTTTCCAAGAGCTTTTGATTTGTATACGATATTGGAAAGTCGTCCATACATCTCTTTGACATTTTCTTCCTTTGCCACTGTGAAGTTCTCGTATTCGCTGCTTAGCATGGCAAGGCGAGATTCTTTGACTTGAGATGTTCCTTCGTGAGTCACTTCTAGTGTGTGCCATATTTCCTATGCAATTAGACAATGTGAGACACGATTGAATTCAAATTGATCCAATGAACAGATAATAGAATTCATAGCTTTAGCATTAGCATTTTGTAATTTATTTTTAAGTTCTGTCCATTGATCCTTTGGTTTCTCTATTTCCTGATTATCTACAATTATAGTTGGTGCTCTATAACCTGTCTCAACAATATTCCAAGCGTCAATGGTTCTCAAAAAAAAATTCATTCTATTTTTCCACTAGATGTATTCACCATTGAACATTAGTGGTCTAACTATGGACTGACCCTCAGCAAAAGCATTATTAAAAGAGGCCATTTTAAAAATTCAAAATTTTAAAACAAAGATTGGTTTTTGAAAAACGATTTTTTTAAAAAAAAACAAAAGTTGACTTCTATTCCTAGCTCTGATACCACTTGTAGGATCGATTTCACCCTAGAGGGAGATGAATACGGTGATGCTGATAATTATAAAAATTGTTGCGAAAGCTTATAAAATTATTTCAACACAGATATATCAAAATTATAGCAGCACAAATAATAGCAGAATAATAAGTGCAGAAATAGAACGACACAGAATTTACCCAGCTTTGGCAAAACCCTGCCTACGTACTGACCGCAAGGTTTCTACTAGAAATTAAGTAGTCACACGCTTACACACGTAAACTCGTGACACCCGCTACTGACTAACCTAACTCTAAGCTCAAAACCCTGCCACAATTCAGCCACTGAGTTGTGAATTCTCAAACTACGCCATGTAGTTTGTCCCCTAGTCACATGACTAGTAATTACAACATTTAAAAGAGAAATACAAATTAAATAACAATTTAAAAACAACAGAAACTAAACCCTAATTCTAAACCCTTTTATTATAAACTAATATTAATGAAAAGAAGGCCGGCCCAATGACTTAAGTGAAATATTATTCCCTTTCTTCTTTTAACTATGTCGGCCCGCTTCCTTGTGAAAAATGGTGGCTTTCTTCGTTCGTTCCTCTCTGATTAAAAATTAGGGCTTTGAGAATGCCGCTTCAATTGGTCGATGATGCTTCAAATATTTTCCTCTATCAGTGATTTCTTGAGGCTGCAAAGTTGAGATCTATTGTTGCGTGAATTAGTACATTTTTCCTTTTTGATTTATACACTACTCGACTTTGATTCAAGTTGTATGATTTATTCTTCTCTGTTGTACTTGAACTCGAATGATGTTAAAGCCGATGATGATTGTGTTTTTATTTAGATTCGAATTCCTAATTTTTTGTTCGTCTGATAGTTTGGTTGACTTCGTCTCAGCCATTTGATTATGTTTTGATGTTGATGATTTATCTGACTTTGTCAATTTCATATAATTATTACTTGATACTCATGGTCCTGATTCGTGACTTGGTCAATTTACTTGGCCACCACGGTTTCAAATTCGAACTGTGCTGATGTTGATTTCGATCTTCGTTTCCTTTGACTCCGGTCAGTAGCTCATGGCTTCAACTTGATTTTTGATATTACCATCTTCGACATCACTGAACTCCGGCACTGATTTAATTCATTGCTGTAGCATACTTGACTTGTTTTGTTCTTTGTGCTTGTTAACTTCTGCTTCTCTGTCTTGTTCAAAACTGATACTTTCATTTGCACTTGGTCACTGTGTTTTACTGTTGCATTCGTGTATATGCTTTGATTCATGGTAGCAGTGACTTGAACTTTTAGCCTTTGGTTTGTAATCTCTGATTCATTGTTGACTTTGCTGTTGTTTGGATTAGCTTATGGTCTTGGTTCTTTGTACTTCTGTGTAGACTGTTTGCTGGTGCATAATTCATTTGTTGCCAGACCTGTAGCCTTTGTGCATTGTTCATGTCATTAACTTGTACTGTCCAATTGAGTTCGAGTTGCCTTTGAGTTTCAGAACTGTATGTGCAGTCTTTGTTTGTGAATTGTGTTTGAAATGCTGGTATTGTAGCATTGAAACTGTAACTTGATTTAGTTCCAATTGTCAACTCTAGTACTTGCTGTTGGACTTCATGTAGTTTGTCTGATCTTTGTAAAAAAACGTCTTTGTTCTACGTAAAGATGTTTGACTTTGAACTACTTGCATATGAGCTGATATGTGTTTGTGTACATATTCTATTTGTCACAGTTGCATTAATTTTGGTTGCTGCTGTGTTATGTAGTAGCCTAGTGTCCTGTTGCACTGCCCTTTTTTTTTGTTTCCTGCTATTAAAGTTCATTGTGTAGTCTGGTCGATAATTATGGTATATCCATTGAGTTGCATCACTGGTCTTTCCATTTGGTTTTGTACATATGATGGCATTCTGGTTTATCACTTGCTATTGCATGGTTTCTTTAATGTGCAACCTGGTCGAGGCTGCATATATGAATTATGTTTCCAGTCATCATGTAGTGGCATTGAGTTGGTTGGCTTCATTCTTTGTGTATTGTTACTGCATACATGTTCATCATGTAGTTCACACTATGAGTTTGTGGTTTTGACTTGACTTGATATTGTCACTTGTTCATTGTTGTTTGATTTGTGCACTGACTTGAGTTAAAGCCTTTTTCATACTGCTGGTTGATCAAAACTGCCACTTGGTTTGAACATTTTTTTGCTATGATATTGAACTTGATCATTTCATGAACTTGCACATGTGTTGAATCCAGCTAGTAGCTCGGGTTTGACCTTGTGCTGATATTGTGACATTATTTTTGTTGCACTTGAGTTGAACCCAGCGTTTTGGGTTTGACCTGTGCTCACCTGTCCCTGTAATTATATCAAGTGTGTATATATCGGTATGCACAGCCTTGTGGCATATACAGTGATACACTGTGTATGTCACAAGCTATTCGGTAAAGATGAATTCAAAATTAAATGATGACAAACAACCCAAATAACTGAGGCAAATATTATTTTCAAAATCCACATTTTATTTTATACTGCAAAAATATTTTATTTTCAATTTTACTGCGTCAATGTATATTTTTGCAGATTTGTCAGATGCTGGATTCATATTGGAATGAAGTTGAAGATCAGTACGAGTTGAGTGAATGAGTGATATGTAGTGAGGTGCAATGTAAATGTGAAATTGTGATGTAATCAAAATCGTATTGTAATTGAAGTTGTATATATATAGTGAGAGCTTAAAATTTGTACTATAAAAAAATTGTAATAAATATTTGTTTGAATAAAATTTCCGTTTGAATTCAAATTCTGTGTTATTTATTTTATTCAGCAAATATTTATCTAATCTATGAAAAATAAAATAGCACATTAACAAATACATTTAAATGAATATATATATATATATATATATATATATATATGTGTGTGTTTATTATCATCAAACAAAAATCATATAATCACATCTTCAACATAAAATTCTTACATTTCAAAATCCAAGTTTATAACTTTAAATATAGTTCATTTATATTTTTGGTGAATGCTTGTTGTATATATGTAGTGTTATGGTGTTTGTTGGCATGACTTATGCATCGAAAAGTTAACACTTCAAAAGTTAGTAAACTAAAGTTGAAATTCTACAAGTGTTGTTTCCTACTTGTTGTGTAAATGTACATACCATGTTTATATGCTTACTCATATATTGTGTGATGATTTGATGGATGAAAAATGACATGAACTGGTTTGTCGAACTGCCCGTATAGCGATAGTCGCTATATCGCCACTTTTGAAAAATTCACACCTTATAGAAACCTTTTGGTTTCAAATCAAGCTTGAATTTGTTTTACAAGTTAAATAAGTTTAAAATAATAATGTTTTTAAATTTTATTAATGATTTTTAAATTTAATTAATAAGAATTAAGATTAACTAATTAACTTATTAATGATGTGTTTAAAAATTTAACTAATTACTTAGTTAATGATGTTTTAAATTGAATTAATCATTTATATAATGATATTTAAGGATAACTAATCTTTAATAATGATGAATTAAGATTTATTAATTAACGATGTTATTTTAAAATTAATTAATCCTTTTAATTAATGACTTTTAAATGTTAATAAATCTATTAAACCTTAAATACATTTTTCCTTAAATAAAGTTTAAATTAATTAATCAATTTTAAATTATTTTTTAATTAATTAAATTAATTATTTTTAAATATTATTAATAAATATAATTAATGATATTTTAAAAGGAGATTTACCCTATTTTAATTTTAATTATTTGATGTTAATTAAATCAACTTAGTTAACGAAGTTTTAAAGTGGATTAATAAAGGTAATAAGAATATTTTAAATTATGAAATCCTTTTTAATGATGTTTTGAAGTTAGGAAACTTTAATAACAATATTCTTTTAAAGCTAATACTTGTAATATGAAACCAAGCAAGAATTCGGTTTTTTTTAAAAGAAAATTTTGATTTGTTAATGGGAATGAATTAATTTCAGTAAAGTGATATCACTTATATAGAAATGATTTGTTTGTATACTTAACACTAAATGTCGAAGATGGAGACTTGTTGTTATTCCAAAAGTTAAGAAGGGCCGTGAGACATGACTTTGAGGTAACACTACCTTGACTTGTCCGGCATTATTGTTAACCCAGGAGAAGTACAAATTTTGATTCAACAAGTGGTAATGGGTATACAGGACTTAGTTTCCATATACGATCATTTTATATCCTTGTTAGTTTGTTCCCCAGCTGTCGGTTGCCTCAGCTTCTTTATTATCGTCATTTTAATAGATTTGTTGCCTGTTGAGCTTTGTTACCTTTTATCGGGAACGACTAAATCAAAGGATTTTTTTGGGGGCTAAGTTATGTATTGTTGCTCCCATTAGAATATTTTCACCTCTCATCTAAATTGGATTCGGTTCTGTGCTTTTAGATGTGAAATGCACGGATTATCGGTAAAGATTGTCCTGCTTGGAGTTCCATAGGTTTTTAAGTATATTTCTAGAGGTATACTTCTTTTAAGGGGGATGCACCCTCCTACTCATTTGTTGGAGATATTCCTCTTCCAATTTAATTTGAACCTGCAAATTTATTTTCTTATTTACACCAAGAAGAGTCAACCACTCTTCATGGAGTTTAATTGTTTATCAATTCTTTATTATTGGATGTTGATTTATGTGAGAGTAAACCTATTTCATGTTCAGCGGCATGGTCTCACATTTTTTGTTTAATTACACCCTTATTTTTCAAATTTTTACTCATACCAGATATATTGTCTGACCCAAGTTGTTTTTTTCCTAAACTCTCGAGTACTCATTTTATTTGAGTAGTCCGACGGTAGCAGGTCTGACATTCTCTTTGAAGTTGGCATCCGAGCAGGAGGCATTTGTCTTCTTAGCTATCTATTCCGCTGTATTATCTAGTTTGTGTAAGTGGATTTTTTTTCAGCATATGCAATTGCAGAATGTTATAACTGCCTAAGCTGATTTGTAGTACTTTTGTGTAACTTTGATAACTCTCTGTTAAGGAGTAACCTAATGCACTACTGACTATTATATTTTATTTAGTAGTTTTGTTGTGAAGTTTTCTATTCTGTTCTTTATTTTACCCCATGATGATTCATCTTTCTGATACTTGGGCAATGACACACGAATACCGAGGATGTGTTAAGTGTTGTTCCTGAGGGTCAAAAAGGTGGGTCATTACCGTTAGTATCAGAGCTTTGGTTGAGCGAACATCTTAGCCTGATTTAGGGTACAATTCATTGGAAGTAAGGGTGAGTCGAGCCCTAGGATGAGTTAATCTTGAGAGAGCATTTCCTTTTCTCCCCTAAAAGTCTGGTTTTTAGATCCTTGTTGCAGTTTCCCTTTTGTCATCTTTGACCCTCTCTACCTGTCACTTATCCAGGTTATTGAAAATGAGACAAGAAGAGGGAGGGGATCTGGAACCAGCACGACTACAAATGGCAGAGCTCCTAGAATTGAGCTAGTTGTAGAGCCGATAGATGAAGCAGCGATGCAAGGTTAATAGCCACTGAACTTTGCGACCTTGTGCAAGAATTACACTGCTTTAGGTGGTAAGCCTTTCTATGGAACTAAAGATATTTTGGGAGTTCAGACATGACTCTACTCTTGTGAAAGGATATTTGGGAATTTTCAGTTGGGAGATGCTAGAAAGAGATTGTTGGCATCGCGTCAGCTTCAAAAAGTAACAAGGATTTGTGGCGTTCAGTCATCGTGAATACACCAGAAGAAGATTTCTTTTGACGCAGTTTAAGGACGTTTTTGAAGTTCAGTTTATCCCACGGGTGGAAGGGCTCAATTATTCAAAAGTTTTATGGATTTGAGACAAGTTGATATGGCAGTGGCGCATCATGAACATATGTTTAATGCGTTGTCCCGCATTTAACCAGGATTGGTTGATATTCCACTCAAAAGGAATGAATTTTTTTTGAAAGGAATGCGACCAGAATTCCATCGGGAAATGACCAATCATCTTGATTGTACCTTTACCAATCTGATCAGTATGGCTTTGAGGTTAGAAGCTCTTGATATTGAGCAAGGATTTTAGAAGAGACTGTTGCAAGTAGTCAATGCCCAATGTTTAACAGTAATACCAGTTGCTAGTAAGCCATTTTTCAAGCGCAAAGGGAAGAAATGATCGGGAAAGAACCTTGGAAGTGGAGCTCTAGCATAGAAGAAGCAGTTTGATTTCTCGCGGATTCTATGTTTCAAGTGCAACAAAATGGACCGATTTGCAAATCATTGCCCGAAACCAAATAGTCAACCAATCTGTTACAATTGTCATAAGCCTAGACATATAAAGAACAAGTGCTCTTTTCAAAGGAAGGAATCACAAGAACAATCTTTTGCTATCAAGGAGATACCATTTACTTCTACGGATCCAAAAGGAAAGCAGGTGTGTCAATGTACATTATCCATCTTTGATATTTCTGTAAGAGTGTTGTTCGATACCGATGCATCCCATAGGATTGTTTCAATTGATCTTGTTGATAAGCTTAACCTTAAACCTAACCTTCTAAATAATTCTCTTTGTGTATCAAACCCAATTGGCGGTCCAGCGGATGTTGACACTATGTGTCAACATGTGCCCATCTTTCATCAAAACTACTCTTTCCCTATTGATTTGTTTGTTTCGGGGTTCATGGGTTTTGGGGTATTGTTGGGAATGGATATTTTATTTAAGTTTAGAGAAAAAATAGATTGTGATTGATGGATTGTTAGAGTTAGTGATGTTGGTTTATTGGGGCAGATATTAATTATGGAAGGCCAAGTGAATTGATGAGCAGTTTTCTATATTCACTCGAATTACCCAAGAAGAGATGATCAATATACCAATTGTTCGAGACTTCAAAGATATTTATAAAGAAGTGCAAGGTTTAACTCCTCACAACGAAGTGGAGTTCCGCATTGATTTGATTCCAGGAACCAGACCAATTGTTCAACCTCTTGGAAGATTGGCTCCAAAGGAAAGAAGAGAGTTAGAGAAGCAAACATTTGATTTATTGAAGAATTGTTTGATCAAACGTAGCACATCGAGTTGGGGATCGCCAGTGGTTTTCGTTACCAAGGTAGATGGTTCTCCTAGATTATGTGTAGGTTACCAAGAATTAAATAAGAGGACTATCAAGAATAAGTATCCTTTACTTAAGATTGACGACATGTTCGACCAGCTCCACAGAGTTTGGATATTTATTCAGTTGGATCTTGCTACTGGTTTGCACCAATTAAAAGAGAGTGTACCTTAACAGCTTTTAGCAGTCCTGATTATTTTTACGAGTGGTTAGTCATGCCATTTGATTAACTAATGCACCTGTTTATTTCATGGATTTGATGAATAGAGTGTTTTGGGATTTCCATAATAGGTTTGTCCTAATATTTATTGATGACATTCTTATTTATTCAAAAATGGAGGAAGAGCATAAGTACCATCTTCATGTTATTCTAAGTACTTTAAGAAGCCATGTTTTAAAGGAAACGTTTTCTAAGCGCCATTTTTGAAAGTTCGAAGTAAGATTTTCAAGGAATGTAATTTCGGGAGAAGGTATATCAGTGGACCCAATTAAAGTAGTTACAATTCAAGACTGGAAAAAAACCTGAAAATGCGACTGAGTTCAGGTGTTTTTTAGGATTGGCTGGTTTCTATAGAGGATTTATTAAAGATTTCTCGAAGATTGCTTCTCACCTAACAAAGTTGACGAAGAAAAGATGCTAAGTTTTGTTTGGACATCCAAGTTGGATCAACCATTCAATGAGTTAACGGAGAAATTGACTAGCGCTCCTGTCTTGGCTATTCTAGATGGGAGTGAAGGATTGATAGTTTAAACGGATGCTTATAGGACCAAATTGGGAGCAAGAGTCTATGGACTTTATCGATGCGTTGTTCAGAACAAGAAGAGGTAATGAAGGCATTTGGGTAACTGTAAATTGATTAATGAAGAGGGCCTACTTTATTCCAGTGAAGTCAACAAGAACTGCAGCTTCTTTGAAAGGGATTTATTTGAAGGAAATCATTTGAGTGCATGGAATTCAAGTTAGTACATTTGGTGATCAAGATCCCATCTTCACTAGTCGATTTTTGGGAGCATTTCAAGCCATTTTTGGGACAGAAATGAATTTGAGCATAGTCTATCACCTGTAGATAGATGGACAAACCAAAAGGGTAAAATGGATTTTAGAGGATCTCTTGAGAGCATGTTTTTTATTGTGGAGGTTCTTGGGATGATCACCTACGTTTGGTAGAGTTCTCTTATAACAATAGTTAGCAAGCTAGCATTGGCATGATGCCCTATGAAGCTTTGTATGGACGGCCATGTAAATCACCTTCATGTTGGGTGGTGACTGGAGAATATTTTTGTTCTTGGATCGGAGATAATTCAAGAAACATTAGAGAAAGTGGCTATGATCAAGGAAAGGATGAAAGAATCCGAGGATCGATAGAAAAGTTACACCGATCAACAGGCAAGGGACTTAGAGTTTGCAGTTAGGGATTTGGTATTTGTGAAAGTTTCCCCGATTGAAGGAGTTGTAAGATTTAGGAAAATAGGTAGCTAACACCCAAATTCATTGGACAATTTAGGATCCTTGAGAGGATTCGATTGTTGGCATATAGAGTAGAATTGCACGAAAGATTGTCAAAAGTTCATAATGTTTTTCATGTATCTCATTTGAGAAAGCATTTTCACAATCCATCTTTGATTATTGAGACATCTATTCAAGAAGACTTGGAAATAGAACCCAATTTGACGGTAGTCCGACACCTAATTCATATTATAGACCAGGATGAAAGGAGATTGAGGAACAAGGCGTGAAGCTTGTGAAGGTTCGGTGGAGTGATGATCACTGCGATTGTACTTGGGAGACGGAGGATCATATTGGAGAAACTTACCCTGATGTAATGTCAGTTTAGTTGTTTGTTGTTTGAATGCATTATGCATTTTCTATTATCGCATAGTTGCTTTGTATTGTTATATGAATTTCTTTGTATAATATATACCTTTTGGATTGTCATTTTATGTATTAATTTCGAGAAAGAAATTCTTCTAGGGAGGAGAGTGTAACGACCCGTAAATTAATCACTTCGTATTTGAATATTTAAATAATTTTTTAATATTTAAATAATATATTTTAATAACCAAATAAACATATTTTAAATATTAATTAATGATATTAAAATCATTTTCAAATTTTGCTTACCGAAATAATTAGTTCAAATAAAAATAGAAAATATGACCGAAAAACCTTTTTCGAAATTTCGACTTTCCGTCATTAGAAAGTCATCAGAAATGTTATGCACATTTTGTATAACTCATTTACACATGCACACAGATGAACAAATATCATGTGATAAGTTAATCAATATATTAAAGTTAATAGCCAAACTTAGTTTAAATATAAAACATAATTTGACATGAAATGCAAAAAAATCATTAAATAACATTAGGAAATTAATTAAATACCCTAACTATAGCCTAAACAAGTACCTAAGGTAGGGTGAAAGGAGGGAGAGAGAAAGGCGCGTGTGTACTAGGTGAGGTGGAGGGGGTATGGCAAGCATGAACACGACAACTTTATATTATTAAATGTTTAAGCTATTTTATTCACCCCTTCATTTCTTTTGCCTATAAATACTCCTCATCTCCACACATTTTTTACTTTACATACTCATTTCTTTCTTCATTTCTTATCTTCTTATATACATGAATACATCCATGGCTTCCAAGAGAAATTCCCAAGCTAAAAACTAGTGAATACACTTCTAAAAATCAAGTTAAACTCCTTATTTCACATCTAAAAACCATTCTCTACAAAACATGACCCTATACCCCACTAAACTACCTAGGATGAGCCCATTCCTAGTCTAGGCCAAGCCATCTTTCACCCTTCAAGCCCACACAAGTTCATAAACTCAAGTCAAGGAAGTTTGCTTAGCATTTAGTCAAGTTAGGTGGAAGTTGGACTTTGTTTTAGTGCATTTCGATGAGTAAAAATCCCACCTTTCAAAATCCAAGTTTATAACTTTAAATATAGTTCATATATATTGTTGGTGAATGCATGTTGGATATATGTTGTGTTATGTGGTTGTTGGCTTGACTTATGGATCGAAAAGTTAACACTTTGGAAGTTAGTAAGCTAATGTTGAAATTTTGCATGTGTTGTATCCTACTTGTTGTGTAAATATACACACCATGTTTATATGCTATTCATATGTTGTGTGTTGACTCGATGGATGAAAAATGACATGAACTAGTTTGTTGAACTGCTTGTATAGCGATATTCGCTATATTGGCACTTTCGAAAAATTCACACCTTACCGAAACCCTTTTGTTTCAAATCGAGCTTGGTTTCTTTTTACAAGTTAAATAAGTTTTCGAAATAATAATGATTACAAATTTGATTAATGATTTGATTAATGATTTTTAAATTTAACAAATTATTTAATTAATAAGGATTAAGGTTAACTAATTAACTGATTGATGATGTGTTTTAAATTTTAACTAATTACTTAGTTGATGATGTTTTAAATTTAATTAATCATTTTATTTAATGAAGTTTAAGGCTAACTAATCTTTTAATAATGATGGATTAAGATTTATTAATTAATGATGTTATTTTAAAATTAATTAATGACTTTAAAAGTTAATAAATATGTTTAACCTTAAATAAATCTTTCGTTAAATAAAGTTTAGTTAATTAATGACTTTAATATAATGATACTTAGATATTTATTTATTAGTCAAATTAATTATATTTAAATATTATTAATAAATCTAATTAATCATATTTTAAAAGGTAATTTACCCTTTTTAATTAATAGTTATTTAAAGTTAATTAAATCAACTTAGTTAACGAAGTTTCAAAGTGGATCAATAAAGGTAATAATAATATTTTAAGTTATTAAATCCTTTTAATGATGTTTGAAGTTAGGAAACTTTATTAACAAAATGTTTTTAAAGGTACTTGTAATATGAGACCAAGCACGAATTTGATTTTTTTTTTAAAGAAAAAGTTTGATTAGTTTATGGTAATGAATTAATTTTAGTAAAGCAACATCACTAATTGGAAATGATTTATTTGTATACTTAACACAAAACGTCGAACACGTGGACTTGTTGCCAATAGTTAAGAAGGGTCGTGAGACATGACTTTCAGGTAACACTACCTTCACTTGTCCAACATTATTGTTAACCTAGGAAAAATATAAGTTTGGATTCAACGAGTGGTGATGGGCATACAAGAATTAATTTCCATATATGATCTTTTTATATCCTTGATGGTTAGTTCCCCAGCTATCGATTACCTTAGATTCTTTATTATCGTCATTCTAAGACGATTTCTTGCTCCATTGAGCTTTGTATCCTTTATCAGAAATGACTAAATCAAAAAATGTGTTTTTAGGGGACAAGTTATGTGGGTTTGCTCCCATTTGGGTATTTTCACATCTCATCTAGATTAGATTCGGTTTTGCTCTTTTAGATGTGAAATTCTCGGACTATCGGTAAAGATTGGTGGGGTCCGGCTTGGAGTTTCCAAGGTTTTCAAGTATATTTCTAGAGGTATACTTCTTTTAAGTGGGATGCACCCTCCTAGTTATTAGTTGTACATTTTCCTTTTCTGATTTGATTTGAACCTTTAAATTTGTTTCCTTATTTACATCGGGAAGAGTCAACCACTCTTCGTGGAGTTTAATTTTTTATCCATTCTTTATGATTGGATATTGATTTATGTGAGAGTAACCATTCCGTGTTCAGCGGCATGGTCTCACATGTTTATGTTTAGTTACACCCCTATTGTTTAAAGTTTTACTCATACCAGACATATCGTCTGGCCTGGGTTGTTTGTTTTTCCTAAACTCTCGGGTACTCATTTTATTAGGGTAGTCTGATAGTAGCAAGTATTGTGGGCTCTTTAAAGACGGCGTCTGAGCAGGAGGCTTTTAGCTTCTTAGCTATCTATTTTGTTGTATTATCTAGTTTGTGTAAGTGTATTTTATTTTCATCAAGTATTTTTTTTCCTAAACTCTAAGTTTTTGTAGTTGAAGGTCTTCAATGAAAGTGGATGGACGAGGAGATCGAAGGGGATGTAGTATGGAACGTTTTTGGCCATTAAACTCAAAGTGGCGGCTAAGGTTTCTGACCTAGGTTTTGTGAAAAAAAAGAAAAGGTAATCCCCTTTTACATCAAATTTTGTGGCACTATTCATCCTCAAATTTTTCGAACTTAAACCAAAGCATGCTGTCAGGCGTTTATAATGTTTTACCCTTATTCTGAACATAATGGAATATATATATATCGAGAGCCAATTCCATCGTATTGGGAAAATAGGTTTTCAAATCGACCTATTTTAATTAAATTCACTTAAATAAATTTCTATGCGTTTCAGCTTCGCACAACCAAATCGTACGTCCGATTGACATGATACTTGAAATCGTACAATAAAATAACGTAATGGAACCAATGAAACTAGTGTCTTCGAAATCCGAAACAGTGTCAAAAATGACTACTTTTACACGTTAATTAAATATTAAAATTTCTAATTTCTATAAATTAACTTTTAAATCAATTTGAAAAGTTTATTAACATCATTCTAATTCAAATAGAATTTAAAACAACTTTGTAAATCATTTTTATTAACAATAAATTCAAATTTCAATTATTTACACAATTTCAAATAATAAATTAATCAACTTAATTATCCAAATAAATTATTATATTCGAAACATAAGTTATTCAACTTATAAAATTAACTTGTAAATATTTAAAATCAATTTCCTATTTCGAATGACTGAAATTCTGGGTCGTTACATTCTTTCATACTTAAAAGAATTTCTCCCTCGAAATTACTAAGTGAGAAAAAACCACAAAATCCATTAACTTTTCAAAAAAACTCGTTCAAACTAAATTACCAACATTGTTTAAACCTTTTAATTTTTTCCACAATCCATTAGTTAAACTTCTTATAAAAACTTTTCTAAGTTTTTAAATCCATACTTAGTTTTTTTTCAAAATCAACTAATATCGTTTTACTTTTAACTCAATATCAAAATTTTAGTTATCACAATTTTTTCAAATTTTCCCATAATTTTCTAACGCCTTATATTTTCAAAAAAATTCGCCAAAGCCTCATTTGCGCGGTTCGATCCAAAAAAATGACAATATATATATATATATATTTATATATATATATATATCACAAATATACATCTCATCTTAGAGGATGAGGCATCCCATAGGAAAAAAATGTAAAAGTACGATATGTAATCCGTGATGTGTACCTTATATATTATTAGCGAGCATATACAGCTAATATATTATGAAAGCGAGCTCCAAATGCAAAGTATACGCCATCCGCACCTAATAAACACTCAACAACCAAATGAGAAACATGTATATAGAAAGTAATATCTATATACAGCATATACCAATACAACAACTATATATGCCAATATAGCAAATGCAATCTAAAGCAACAAATTCAACCATCATACAACTATCATCCAACTAACACCCAACAAACCAATATTTATCCAATCAATCCATAACCATATTAACGTACATTTATTTCTCATTAATATTCATTGAATTGATTTTCAATTTAATCACATTTGATTCATTAACATTTGAATTTACTAATATTCATTTATTCATATTCGATTTGTTTACGTTCACTAATTTACATTCAATTCAATTCTATTTAGATTCACTTACTACCAATTTGAATTCAATTATTTAGCTTTCAATTTTATTAATTCAATTTCATTAATATTTAATGAATTCCTATTCAATCAACTAACATCCATTTACACTCAATATCCTTTTTTTACTTCGTTTACATTCAGTTTGGTTTAACACTTTTAATTTCAATTGGTTTAATATTCAATTTTGATTGTATTCTAGTATCACTATATTCACATCTTTATTCAACACTTCCAACACTAATTTTATCATCACTTCTTACCTTAAGTTTTTATTTAATTCTTAACAACAACATTTCTAAACCATGTTTATTCACTAATTCACTTTTACAATTAAAGTTGAATTTCATTATATAACTCAAGTTCATATTCACTTAATTAATTCATTTCATTAATTCACTTTTATTAATTCATTTTGATATCAAAATCAATTTCATTCAACATCACTCAAGTTATGTTTCATTTCATTCTTACTTGCATTTACTTTCATTATACAACTTAAGTTCGCTACTAATTTAATTCAAATTATATTTTATTAACTTATTTTATAAGCTATACAACTTACTTATTTAAACTTTGAATTTCATATTATATAATCACTTACTACTCAAGTTTAATTTCTATTTCAACAACTTATCTAATTTGGTTTAAATCCAATTCAATTTATTTAACTTTACTAAATTAAATTTTTATTTATACGTCCAAAACTCATTTTACTTATATCTATCAATTTCAACTTGGATTTTAAATTCAAATTTGTTTACCACAACAAAAATTAAATTTTCAATTTACTAATAGTAGCAAATCAACTACAGAGAAACTCGAAAATGATGTCGATGATGCTGCAGTCATCACCCTTATTACTTTTCAGTAATGGTAGTGAATTCAGTGCTTTATATTCTTTTAAAAATCCTTTTTTTATTATTTACAAATCACATTTATAAACTTATATTTACAACCGTCAAAATCAATGAGATTCAAATTCTCAAATTCTTAGTTTAAATCCATTTATATTTATAACTCATATTTATAAATATACTGATTTAGTTTTATTTCTTATATATAAGATTATTTCACAATTGTAAATCATATTAATTATAATTCTATAATTATAATTCATTTGATTATATAATTTATTCTTTTACAATTGTCGATTTCATTTAGATTATTCAAACAAGTTTTATTAACTTATATTTATTTACATTTTCAAACAACCAAATAATCCATTTACATACACTATAATAATATCTGAAAAATTGTTTCCTTTTATATATAAGATATAATCGAGGTAAAATTATTTCATTTACCTAATTTAAAAAGTACTATGTCGACTTTCCTAGCTTGAATGTTTAGAAATCCCTTTCGATAACATGGCATCCCACGCATCGACCAAAAATCATAAACGACTCAACGAATGTGTAAACACAATATAAACATTTTTATATCACTAACAAATATGAGTACTGACCCTGTTTATGCTGAGTACACATCAAAGCCTAGGAATATACTAAACCTAAGCTCTGATACCACGTGTGATGACCTGCAAATCTGTACCCTTTGAATCGACAATAAACTATAGAATGATGGAAATTCAAGAGAAAGAAAAGAAGAGAGAAGAGGATAAGAGAAGAAAGAGAGAGCCAAACAGAACAATATAGAATCTCACGTCGCAGCGGAAAACATATAATATCATATCAATGATCTTTAAAAAATAGAAACTATAATATCATATACATACATCCATCCATCAGAGTTCAACAATTAACCATTAATCATCAGCCGGGACAGTTATAACAACATGTCCTTACAATTGCTGATAATTTATACAATAAAGCAGTGGAAAATAAACAAATATGTGTATATGAAAATGAAGATCTCCAGCTCGCCTGCTAAAGCTCCAAAAGCACCAAATCTGAACCTGAAAATATGCTTGGTCCGACCCCAGCATTGAAAGGGAGAACGCGTAGATCAGTCTGGTAAACCAACATGAGAAACCCACTCAACTGAATTCATTAAATTACTAAAACTTTCCTTTTCAAAACAAAAGTATCTCGTACGACACGTCCACACTAAACACAAACATGTTTTTACCTTACGATAACCAAAATATTTCATATCAAATTATCTTATATTATAATAGTGCCTACTGCATAAATAATATTAATCATAGCCGAAATTGTTACAATGATTAAATTCCAGCATATAGCCCAAAGTGGGTAATACAATCAAAATGGCAGACACGTAGCGGAGTTTGGATTTCCATGCAAATGACCAGGTGAAGGGACTACCTTCCAGTAGTACATCTCTAGAGGAATGTACGGAGGACCGTCACAAAGGATCCTCTACCAACACAAGACCAGCTTACCTCTATAACTATGTAGTACCGAATATATTAACCCCCGGTCGCTACCGACCTTTCCAAGGGCCCTCATAGCATACAACCCATAATAATTTACATGACGAATGTCATGGCAGGAAGAAATATATCAAGAAGGGGATGATCATATCCTAATTCAAAATAACCCACTTAGCCTTTTCGTACTTACCCTATTTCGGTCATTTCCGGTTGATGAGGCCTGAAGTAACGATTAACTTTCATATATCACATATCACATCAGTTTGAATGCCACATTGCCATTTTCATCGACTATTAATTGCCTTCCATAAAAATACAACCCTTGAGCTCGTAAGTCTCAAGGAGGGTGTTAAGCTAAGTGTAACGACCCAGAATTTCTGTCAATTAAAATTCGTATATTTAATTAATTTTAAATATTAATAAGTGAAATTTATAAGTCGGATAATTTTATTTCGAATAATTAGATTTAATTGGATAATTAAATCGATAATTTAATAGTTGAAATTACAGAAATAATTGAAAATTGGGTTATATATGATTGAAATTGATTTGTAAAATTTTATTATATCATATTGGAGTTAGAATGATGTTATAGAATTTTTAAAATCGAATTAAAAGTTAATTTGTGAAAATTGAATATTTTAATATTTAATTGACGAGTTAAAATAGACATTTTTCATACAGTCTCGGATTTCGACGAAACTAGTTTTATCGGATCTGTAATGTGATATTATTGTATGGTTTCAAATTTCAAGTCAATCGGATTTACCGTTTGTCCGGGGCAAGCCAAAACGCCTAGAAATTAGTTTAAATCGGTTTAATTTAAAATTGATCGTTTTTTGCTATAACTCGCATAGATGATCGAATTAGCTCCCGAAACACGTTCCATTGTGTTCGGAACGCGGGGTAAATCTTAGAAACGCCAACCGGCACACTTCGTTTGGAGTTCGAAAAATCCGGGATGAATAGTGTCGCGTATTATTCTATAAAAGGACCTACATGTTTTCATTTGCAAAAATTCTAAAGCCCTAGGGTTTCAATTCAGAGCCGCCGCCTGCATAGTAATCAATGGCTGAAAAATACTCTTCTTCTCCCTCTATTATCATTCAATCCATCAATCTATGCAAGAAATGTTTAACTACAAACTTGTAGAGGGTGGTGAGTACGTCTTATCCAACGGCTATGATCTAAAACAAGTTAACGAATCGACGACAAAGAGCAAGCAAAGTGCTGCCGAACATGCACGTTTTCCCAGGCATAGACGAGGCCGAGCTCATCGTGGTGGTGGCCGTGCGTAGCTCTTGGCAAGAGCTTCGAAGTGGCGTATCCTGATCGTCATGAAGTCGAGTAGTTTGGATGCGTGATTTAGGGTTTTGATGGCGGCATGGGTTCGTTCGAACCTGTTAGTGTTGAACGCGTGAGGAAGATAAAGAAATGGACGGCCGTGATTTTTGGGTTGAAGGATGGACGGCCCAGATTAATCTTGGTTTAAAAATGTAAATAAAATTGTGAAATTATTATATTAAGAATCGTATTAACTTTTGAATATCGTATCTTTTTCATACGAGGTCGAAAACGTACGAAACAAGTTGCGTTGGGTTCGTATGGATGAACACTACGCTATAGAGCTCGATTGGAGTCGTTTGGAGTTAGTGAGAATTTCGGGTAAAATTAAACGCGTGTTTAATTTTATTCGAAATAAAAGCTGAAAACGAAATTGAAACCAAGGTGATAACTTCTCACTCAATCGAATCGGTTTCGATTTTAATATTAAATAGCTAGATTTAAAATTCTTGATTGTATGTTTGAATGATGATTGTTATCCAGTGCTTGTTAAAATAGACATTATACGCCATTAGTAAGCGGATGTTATTTATTAAAAACATATACCGCGATAATTTCACTGAAAGTGAAATTGGTATTATTTATGTACTTGGAGTTGATTTCCCGCCTTATATAGCGGATGAGACCCTATTGCGTCGTATATTAAGCGGATAATATTTTATAAATCCCATATACCGCGATATTCCGCTTTGAACGGAATTGGTATTGTGCTAATGTTTGTGGATGCAGGAAAATAGGTTGGAGGGATCCAACTGGATTCCTCACCAGTATTTATTTGATTACAGATATTTTGATGTTTGTTGATTATCATATGATGATATATGATGTTTGTTGTCGTGATTGACTATTGGGTGCTGTTGCAATATCGGATCCATTTTTGAAGTTTTAAAATAATGATTTTGATTTTAAAAAAAAGAATTTTGAAGTGATTTTTGAAAGTATACGTTTTATTAAAATTTTGAATTGATTCATTTTAAATAATTAAAACGTTATAAATTTTTATGTTATAAAAATTAAGATTTTTGTAAGATAACCAAAAGGTGATTTTTAAAATAAATAGATTTATAAAATAGTTTAAATTTGGATTTTTAAATTTTTATAAAGGATGTATATAAAAGATTTTTAACATTGATATTTATATTTATATATATATATATAATATTGGAATAATAAAACGAGTTTATTAAGTGATAAAATGAAGCATAAATAGATTTCACAAGTGAATAAAATTTATAGACTTATAAATTGTGAAGTTATGAAATGAATAGATGTTGTAAGATAAAAGATTTATAAGTAAATTAAGTTATAAACTTGATTTTGGGCATTTAAATGGGATATTAATAGAAATTGTTAATAAAGGAGATTTATAAGTTGAAGTTGTTATAAAATATAAATGAATCTTATAAGTAATAGAAGTTTTAAAAAGAACGATTTTGTAAATAAATGAATTATAAGTATTCAACTTATAATATGGACTTTTGGTATATATTTGAGATATATAAATTGAATTGGATTAATAAAGGAGATTTATAAATCGAAGTTTATAAATAGAAATGGAATTTATGGACATTTTTTATAAATTCAAAATCAATGGAATTTGATAAATGAATATAGAAATTTATTAAAAGAAGTATATTCATGATTTTGGATAGCGAACTATTCTTTACATAAAATGTGTAGAAATATTGAAATTTGGTTAGTGAAGTATATTCACGATTTTGGACAGTGAATATATTATTAAATAAAATGGTTATGTTTTGGGAAAGCGATATTATAAAATGAAGTTAATTATTTCAAAAAGATGTTTTAAAATGTATTATGAATCGAATACATAGATTTCAACATTCATTGTTGAAATAGACGTTTTCGAGAAATAGAAGGAAATGGTAGACTATAACACTGTTGTTATAGTAGATGATTTCCGGAAGGAAATGTTTTATATAGTATTGGGATTTATATTTTTATCTTAATTCTGAATCCCTATACTAGTGATTTTTGGTCGTCGTAACGATGTTTTACGTAACATTCGTTTTGTCCCAAACAAATGTGTTTAAGCGCACGTTTTCCTTAAAGAATGAAAATATACTTAATTTCGATTTAAGTATATTGAATATTCTCTAAGTGTTGAAAATAAATGGAATTGTGAATTACTTATTATTAAATAAGTATTGAAATGTTTTCCAATATGAAGTGAATGTTTTGAGATTTTATCTTTTAAAGATAAATTGAAAATGAATATTATAAATCGATTTGGAAATCGTACATTCATAGATATTTTGGAATTGTAAATTCACTATGGAATTTATAAAAGAAAGGGAAATTTGTTTAAAAATAAACGTTGATTTATTTTTGAAGCGTGGGAATGAATTTACGGATTTGGAACGTAAATATAAAGTAAATCGGTAAGGATTTATTTAATTGGTTTAAATGAACCATTTTAAAATGAAAGTATTTCCGCGTAAGGAAAATGATTGAAATTTGTTTTCAAAGGTGGTAAAGGTGAAAACTATAGTAGGCATAAGTGCGAAATGCCTATGCTGGCTAACATTTATATCTTTACTTTCGAAATAATTTTTCCTACGCTATGCACTAGTAATAATATCAAATGTTTCTTTTTAATGCGTATCAAGCATCTTTGACTATCATAAGCAAAAATCTCCTCCGATTCTGCGTTTGCATTGTGTGTGTGCGCGAAAGGCCTTATAGTAGTCTCATTTTCTAAAAAGCATCGCGAATCTATTTTAAAATTATTCTGTTCTTTGTTTTAAAGATAACTGTTTTAAGTTCTCACACCAGTCCCATGACTGACTCGGAGTTTATTGTTTTCCTTCCTAAACTCTGGGTGCCCACCAATTTCCACACTGGCAGTTAAGAGTCAGATTTATCAGGATATTCTGAAATTCAGGAGTTGCTGGAGGCAAGATGGATGGCATGACGTATTCACTAGTATATAGTATTTCTTTTCCGCTGTTTGTTTTTGTAAACTCTGATAATGAATGTAATGTGATGTAATGTATAAAATATACAGTTCTTTTGTTTTAAGATTATTCATTTATCTGTTATATGTTGTTCCGCTGCGATTGTGAGATTTTGATATTGTTCTATTTTTTCTTTCTGTTATGTTCTATCTTTTTCTCTCTCTATCTTTTTCTTCTTCTTTAACCATAACGGTACAGTTTTTCGGCATTCGATTGCTCGACAGTTGATACAGTGGACGTATTGATGTCGGTTTTCGAGCGTCGAAAAATCTCAAACGTTACATTTGGTATCAGAGCTTATGGTTAAGCGACAACCATGGCTCTGTTGGGTATTGCTCATTAGAGATAGAGTCAGTAGTGCTCTAGAATGAGTTTGAGTGTAATAATAGATACGAGCGCGTATTTGTTGGTGAATATAAAATGTTTTATATTGTGTTTGCTTATCCGTTGAGCTGTTTGTGAACTCTGGTCGGTAGATGGGACGCCATATTATCGATAGGGATTTCTAAACACTTAAACGAGGCATGTCGACATAGTATTATTTAAACTGGGTAAATGAAATAATTTTACCTCGATTATATTTTATATATAAAGGAATAATTTTTCAGAATTATTAAAGTGTATATGAATTGATTGTTTGGTTGTTGAAAATGTAAGATATATGCAAGTTAATAAAAGTGTTTGAATAAGTTAAATGAAACATATTGTAAAAGAATGAATTGTATAAGCAAATGAATTATAAGTATGAAATTATAATTAAAATGATTTACGTTTGTGAAATAATCTTATATATAAGAAGTGAAATTATATAAGTAAAAGACTTGTAAATGTGATTTATAATCTGAAAATAAAATTCCAGAGAAGTGTTTTGAAAGGATTTGATATTTTGGAAAATTATTTTGGAGAAATTAAAGCTCTAAACTCTTTTCGGTCGCTGGAAAATAATTCCGATGATGATCATGACATCATCGGTGTTCATTTTCGGGTTTCCAAAAGAGGGATTGCTGCCAAATTGTTTTAAATGAAAGTTGTTTGGAAAATTTTGAGTTTAGGTTTTGAAATTCAAAGGATAATTTGAATTAATTTCAAAAAAATGGTTTTGAAAGGTTGAAAAGACTCTGGAATCCTATTTAAAATATTTATGGGAAATTTGAACAATTAGTTCAACTTGAAATTTTTCAAAAAGATTGAATCTTGAGTTAAATTGAGTTTAACTTCGACACTAAAAACAATATAAGTTGATCTTTGAATTTTGGATAGTCGATTTGGATTGTATGTCTAAACATTGAATTGATGACATAGAAATTGATCTCTATTAAATATATATCTGTGGTAGCGGAGAATTTATTCTCTTAGCTATATACGCCATTCTCTGAGACGTACGAGCTCAGAGGTTATATATCGGTAGACATCAATTATGTGTTGAGAATTGACGATGTAACGTGAAATCCAAATCGAGTGTGAAGTCGATAATAAATTGAATTATGAATATGAATTGGGTTTGAGATAACCTTGAATTTCCAAATCGATCTAGAGGAAAATTTTAAATCGGTAACGAGATGGAAAATTTAGAAATCCTCTATTTGTTATGGGTATGGGATATTGTGGTTCTCGGAACTTATATATGAAAATGTAATAATTCGAAAACCATCAGTTTGGAAAGTAATTGTTATGGAAATCCTATGTAAGTTTACATAGGTATGATATGTACGAAATGTGAAATGAAGTACTATATGTATATGACATTATGTTTTCTAAACTGAGGATATGGAAAAGTACCTTCCATTTAAAATTTGTGAAGGTGTTGGAACTCGGTATGAGTGTACATTTGAAATTCGTAGCTACGTAGAATTTCCTAAGTTGGAGTGTCCAATTGGATTAGAATCCCTCGTGATAGGATCATGTTGATTGATTATGATGTATGCTAGCGCAATTTGAGGGGCGTGATGCCTACAGTTACAAGCGATTCCACTGGGATAGTGGCGCAACCGCCGTGTAAACTGCGATCTAGATGCCAAAGCGAAATTTAAGGGGCGAGATGCCTACGGTGACAAGCGATTCTACTGGGATAGTAGCGTAACCGCCGTGTGAACTGCGATCTATGGCAACAACCATGGCGAAATTCAAGAGATGTGAAATCTACAGATTACAAGCGATTCTACTGGGATAGTAGCGTAACCGCCGGGTAACTATGATCCATGGGGGAACGTGCTTTCCATATCCATTTTTAAAAGATTTTTAAGTATTTTCACTGGGAGTTGAAGCAAGTATATTTAGTACTTGGAGATTTTTAGTCATGCGCCTGGCCAGCGTATGCCTAATGTCTGTAGGAACGACAATAGACTTGTTAAACTTCGAGTTAGTAAGTATTTTCAAACTTTAAATAGCAAATCAATAGTATGAAATTAAAATTCCAACCTAATGAACTAAGGAAGAAGATCTTTAAAAATGTCTTGAAAGTCCACAGCTTTGGAAAAGATATAATATGCAAATCTCTAACATGAAGAATTTCAAGTTTAAATCTGAGTTTTGTAAGTCGAAATTTTTGGTAAAAGACTTTTGCATCTTGATTGTAGAAATCAATAAACAAAAGGAGATAATGAACAAAGCTAGTGAGGTAAAACAAATGGAATGATAATTAATTGGATGTAAATAAATTGAAATGAAACAATGAATATAAGTGTTAATTCATTAAAAGCCAATGTAATTAGAAGTTGAAAAATTGAATGAAAATCAATTTAATATAAATCAATTGAAAGTAAAAAAGTGTTGAACCGAATTGAAAGTAAATTAAATAAATTTAGTTATGTTGAATGTACATTGGTTGTTATTTGATTGTTAATTGATTGTATATAAATTCATTAAGTGTTAATGAAGTTGAATTGATAAATTTGAAGTTAAGCAATTGAATTCAAATTGAAAGTGAAGTAAATAGAATTTAATTTGATTCAAATTGGAAGTGAACTAATGTAAATATAAATTAGTGAATATAAACTAATTGGAAATGAATAAATGAATGTTGAAAAAACATCCAATGTTAATGAATCAAATGTGATTTAAATTGCAAACCAATTTAATGGATATTAATGAGAAGCGAATCTATATTGATTTGGTTATGGATTTGTTGGATGTTATTGGATAATAGTTGTTTTGTTGCAATTGCTATGTGGCACATGTAGTTGTTATGTTACTATACGTTGTATATTGATATTATTTTCATACATATATACATGTTTCTCATGGTTTGTTGAGTATTTAGTAGGTGCGGATTACGCTTGCTTGCATTTGGAGCTCGCTTTCGTGCTATATTATCCGTATACGCTCGCTAATAAAATATAAGGTACATATCTCGGATTAAATATCGTACTTTTACACTTTTTCCCTGCGGGATGCCTCATCACTTGATGAGATGTATATTTGTGATATATATACTGTCATTTTTTTTCGGATCGAGCCGCGCAAAGGAGACTCTGGCGAATTTTTCCGAAAATTTAAGGCGTTAGAATATTTTTGAGAAAATTGAGAAATTTTTGAAAACTAAGTATGATTTGAAAACTTAGTAAAGTTTTTGTAAGAAGTTTAACTATGAATTTTGGGAAAGTTAAACACTTAAGAGATTTGAAAAATCCAATTTGAATGGTTTGTTTTGGAAAGTTAATGGATTCTGTAACTTTTTCTTACTTGGTAATTTCGACGACGTAATTCTTTTAAGGGGGGAAGTATGTAACGACCCAGAATTTCTGTCAATTAAAATTCGTATATTTAATTAATTTTAAATATTAATAAGTGAAATTTATAAGTCGAATAATTTTATTTCGAATAATTAGATTTAATTGGATAATTAAATCGATAATTTAATAGTTGAAACTACAGAAATAATTGAAAATTGGGTTAAATATGATTGAAATTGATTTGTAAAATTTTATTATATCATATTGGAGTTAGAATGATGTTATAAAACTTTTAAAATCGAATTAAAAGTTAATTTGTGAAAATTGAATATTTTAATATTTAATTGACGAGTTAAAATAGTCATTATTCAAACAGTCTCGGTTTCAACGAAACTAGTTTCATCGGATCCGTTATATGATATTATTGTATGGTTTCAAATTTCAAGTCAATCGAATTTACCGTTTGTCCGGGGCAAGCCAAAACGCCTAGAAATTAGTTTAAATCGATTTAATTTAAAATTGATCATTTATTGCTATAACTCGCACAGATGATCGAATTGGCTCCCGAAACACGTTCCATTGTGTTCGGAACGCGGGGTAAATCTTAGAAACGCCAACCGGCACGCTTCGTTTGGAGTTCGGAAAATCCGGGATGAATAGTGTCGCGTATTTTTCTATAAAAGGACCTACATGTTTTCATTTGCAAAAATTCTAAAGCCCTAGGGTTTCAATTCGGAGCCACCGCCTCCATAGTAATCAATGGCCGAAAAATACTCTTCTTCTCCCTCTATTATCATTCAATCCATCAATCTATGCAAGAAATGCTACAAACTTGTAGAGGGTGGTGAGTACGTCATATCCAACGGCTATGATCTAAAACAAGTTAACGAATCGACGGCAAAGAGCAAGCAAAGTGCTGACGAACGTGCACATTTTCCCAGGCATAGACGAGGCCGAGCTCGTCATGGTGGTGGTCGTGCGTAGCTCTTGGCGAGAGCTTCGAAGTGGCGTATCCTGATCGTCATGAAGTCGAGTAGTTTAGATGCGTGATTTAGGGTTTTGATGGCGGCATGGGTTCGTTCGAACCTGTTAGTGTTGAACGCGTGAGGAAGATAAAGAAATGAGTGGCCGTGATTTTTGGGATGAAGGATGGACGGCCCAGATTAATCTCGGTTTAAAAATGTAAATAAAATTGTGAAATTATTATATTAAGAATCGTATTAACTTCTGAATATAGTATCTTTTTCATACGAGGTCGAAAACGCACGAAACAAGTTGCGTTGGGTTCGTATGGACGAACACTACGCTACTGAGCTGGATTGGAGTCGTTTGAAGTTAGTGAGAATTTTAGGTAAAATTAAACGTGTGTTTAATTTTATTCGAAATAAAAGCTGAAAACGAAATTGAAACCAATGTGAGAACTTCTCACCCAATCGAATCGGTTTCGATTTTAATTTTAAATAGTTAGATTTAAAATTCTTGATTGTATGTTTGAATGATGATTGTTATCTATTGATTGTTAAAATAGACATTATACGCCGTTAGTAAGCGGATGTTATTTATTAAAAACATATACCGCGATAATTTCACTGAAAGTGAAATTGGTATTATTTATGTACTTGGAGTTGATTTCCCGCATTATATAGCGGATGAGACCCTATTGCGCCGTCTATTAAGCGGATAATATTTTATAAATCCCATATACCGCGATATTCCGCTTTGAACGGAATTGGTATTGTGCTAATGTTTGTGGATGCAGGGAAATAGATTGGAGGGATCCAACTGGATTCCTCACCAGTATTTATTTGATTACAGATATTTTGATGTTTGTTGATTATCATATGATGATATATGATGTTTGTTGTCGTGATTGACTATTGGGTGCTGTTGCATCATCGGATCCATTTTTGAAGTTTTAAAATAATGATTTTGATTTTAAAAAAATAATTTTAAAGTGATTTTTGAAAGTATACGTTTTATTAAATTTTTGAATTGATTCATTTTAAATAATTAAAACGTCATAAATTTTTATGTTATAAAAATTAAGATTTTTGTGAAGATAACCAAAAGGTGATTTTTAAAATAAATAGATTTATAAAATAGTTTAAATTTGTATTTTTAATTTTTTATAAAGGATGTATATAAAGATTTTTAACATTGATATTTACAATATATATATATATAATATTGGAATTATAAAACGAGTTTATTAAGTGTTAAAATGAAGCATAAATGGATTTCACAAGTGAATAAAATTTATAGACTTATAAATTGTGAAGTTATGAAATGAATAGATGTTGTAAAATAAAAGATTTATAAGTAAATTAAGTTATAAACTGGATTTGGGCATTTAAATGGGATATTAATAGAAATTGTTAATAAAGGAGATTTATAAGTTGAAGTTGTTATAAAATATAAATGAATCTTATAAGTAATAGAAGTTTTAAAAAGAACGATTTTGTAAATAAATGAATTATAAGTATTTAACTTATAATATGGATTTTTGGTATATATTTGAGATATATAAATTGAATTGGATTAATAAAGGAGATTTATAAATCGAAGTTTATAAATAGAAATGGAATTTATGGACATTGTTTATAAATTCGAAATCAATGGAATTTGATAAATTGAATATAGAAATTTATTAAAAGAAGTATATTCGTGATTTTGGATAGCGAACTATTCTTTATATAAAATGTGTAGAAATATTGAAATTTGGTTAGTGAAGTATATCCACGATTTTGGACAGTGAATATATTATTAAATAAAATGGTTATGTTTTGGGAAAGCGATATTATAAAATGAAGTTAATTATTTTAAAAAGATGTTTTAAAATGTATTATGAATCGAATACATAGATTTCAACATTTATTGTTGAAACAGACGTTTTCGAGAAATAGAAGGAAATGGTAGACTATAACACTGTTGTTATAGTAGATAATTTCCGGAAGGAAATGTTTTATATAGTATTGGGATTTATATAATTATCTTAATTCCGAATTCCTATACTAGTGATTTTTGGTCGTCGTAACGATGTTTTACGTAACATTCGTTTTGGCCCAAACAAATGTGTTTAAGCGCACGTTTTCCTTAAAGAATGAAATATATACTTAATTTCGATTTAAGTATATTGAATATTTTCCAAGTGTTGAAAATAAATGGATTTGTGAATTACTTATTATTAAATAAGTATTGAAATGTTTTCCAATATGAAGTGAATGTTTTGAGATTTTATCTTTTAAAGATAAATTGAAAAGTTTACTAACATCATTCTAATTCAAATAGAATTTGAAACAACTTTTCAAATCATTTTTTTTTATTCGCAATAAATCCAAGTTTCAATTATTTACACAATTTCAAATATTAAATTAATCAATTTAATTATCCAAATAAATTATTATCTTCAAAATATAAGTTATTCAACTTATAAAATTAACTTGTGAATGTTCAAAATCAATTAAATATTCCTTTTTCGAATGACTGAAATTCTGAGTCGTTACAACAATGGTTAAAACATAGATTTTTAAAATATTATGATGACATGCATACTAGAAAATAATTAGGATTTCCCATTCCCAGTTTAGTCTGACACCCTACCATAATTGTAGTTTTTAGGGTCACTATTAACTTTTTTAATTTTTTATGGGATCACTATGAACCTAAAGGCTCCTGCCAGTTAACTTAATCAATTCATGGGTCCTCCTTAACTTATTTGTCTTTCCAATAACTAATCACCTTATCCTAATTTTCATGGGTTTACTAGGGACCTAAGGATTTATCCAGTAACTCACTTCAAATCCTAGTTTTCATGGATTGACTAGGAACCTACTGATACTTCCATTAGCTACATTTTTATCCTAGTTTTCATGGGTTTACTAGAAACCTATTGACTGATGTCAATCCTTAGTTCGGATATAGTTTTCATGGGTTCATTACAAACCACTTAGCTCATACTAGTCCTTAATATTAGTTTTTGTGGGCTAACTATGAACCTATTGGTTTCCTCTAAACTACTTTATTATAGTTTTCATGGATTTACTATAAACCTTTTGGTATGCACCAATAACTACAAAGTTTAGGCATCCTATATTTTTGGTCACCCTGACTTCTTGGATGCAATTCTACCTATTCAGGAGTTTAAGTAATTTTATATTCACTATTGAGTTAACCTGAATGGTTCTTCTACCCCTTTTTCCCCAAAATACAGTTATGGGTTGTCATGTAAATATATTCATAATTGACGAAGTAAAACATCAATTTAACAATACCACTCCTGTGGGTTTAAGGTCCTTGAAATACATTTCACAAAACATAGTTAACACCTTTTAACTTATATTTTTATCAAGGTAATACTTCTTCAAAGTTTTATACTTAAAGTTATCACAAAAATCCTTTATATAAGCCATGGGTTTTCCTTAACCTTTCAAAACCATTGGAAATCAAACCTTTCGAAATCTTAAACAACACTAATAACTTTTAAAACCCAACCCTTTGACCTTATCAGAGGGTCTCCTAAATCCTTTCTGTGACGACCCAAAATTTTAGATATTTGAAATTGGATATTTAATTGATTTTAAATATTTAAAAGTTAGTTTCTAACTTGAATTTTAAATATCATTATTTATTTGGCAATTAAATTGTTAAATCTGGATGTTCCAGGCTTGTTAATATTTTAAAGCCTTAGAAAATTCATATTGATAACAATGAAGGTAATAGCACTTTTAAAATTTGATTTGGAAATGTTTTGTTAAGTTTTGAAATTTATATCGTTTAATTGATTTTCAAAATAGCCTTCCAAGGCACAGTCTTGGAATTAACCGAAACCAGTTCCATTTGATCTTTAATATTGTATCATTATTGGATTTCAATTTTCGTAGTGTTTGGAGTTGTCGTGTGATCGTACGATAGGTAAATGCTGAAATTTGTATCGAAAGTTTAATATAATTATTGGGTCCAAAAAGCTATCTTCTCCATACAATCAAATTAGGACTCGAAACCTTTTTCATTGCGTTCGAAATATGAGTTTAACATAATGAACGCCTAGCGGCACGTCTTGATTGGAGATCGAGATTGTGAGTTGCGGGAATCGAGACGATTTGAATTTGAATTTGAATTTGAACATAAATAATATTATTGCAATGTTACTGTAGCATTTTTGACATGTAGAGAAAATTTAAACACTTGTCATTCATTTTTAAACACGTGTCTCCTTCTTTTAGCCGAGAATTTTTAAAGTAGAAATCAAATTCATTTGCAAAAGAAAAACTATCTTCTTTCGAAATCGAAATTTAATGGCGGCGTTTTTCCCAAATTCGAAGAAAAGGGGGCTGCCTCGTTCTTTCTTCCTTAAAATCGAAACCCTTCTTCTCAAATAACGCACGCTAACCCTCGTTCAACAGCATATCATAGCCGATACAAACATATGGATCCTCACGCTCGCCAATGGAAGGCTCATAGTTGCGGTGACCTGAGGAGGTAGGGGCTGAGAGGCATGTCGGGAAGGGCTAAGTCGCGACGCTAGCTTGTCGCGATATATGGCTTTGACTCGCTTCGATGCACGGAGTCGTCAAATGAGGACTCGGGTGGGTGTCGCGATAAGTCAGCAGAGGGCGTGGACAGCTGTGTTTCGAGATGTGGGTTTCTACGGAATTCGATCATGGTGGCTGGGATGCAGCGAATTTTGGCAGCCGACAACAAGGAAGGTCGGCGACGCCTCAGAGTTGAGGGAGAGTAGGGTATAACTGAGGTATTCATTTTTTTCAATTAAATTAATGTAAATTTCGTATATGCATGTATAGTATGGTTAAACAGAATATTTCTACAGTACAGAAAATTTTAGCAGTTAAGCAATATTTATATTTTTATGTTAGTCATATTTTAATTTAATAGAATAAATGTGTATAGATAAGGTTTGGAAAATGTAGGAATTTTGAATGTTAAAAGTTTATATAAAATTGGATTTTTGAAATCTATAATATTTTTTATAAGTGTATACATATGTAGTTTCAAAAGAGGGTAAAAATACATTTTTAAATTTACCAGATCATTTAAAAAAAATGGATTTAGTGATTAATTTGTCCAATTAACTTATATAATTTAATTTAGCTACTAAAAGATTTTTCAAGGAAAATTATCTGTTTAAAATAAATTATTGGTTTAGTCAAAATTATAAAATGGCAATTGAATTGTTCGATTATTTCGAATATTAATAAACTGTATAAATATTTATATAAGGTCTAAAATCATGGAGAAAATAAGTCGAGATGAATCGGGTTTCAAAACAAAATCAAAGGCGAGTTAATCTCACTCATCTGGATTATTATTTAAATTTTAAATAGTTAAATTTAAAAATTTTGTTAAATGATTAAATTTACTTGATGTGGTATATTATATATAGTAGCATATATATTGGAGTGATTGATTTCCTGCATTATATAGCGGATGAGACCCTATGCACCCTGCATAATAGCAGATGACCTCATATACCACGATATCTCACCTTGAGGTGGGATAGGTATTTTTATATTGTGCTAACATCTGTGGATGCAGGGAAACAGGTTAGAGGGATCCAACTGGATTCCTCAAAATTATTTGGATTTTTTTTAATATCCTATGATATGGTTCATTTGATAATTTATGATAAATTATGGTAATTAAAAATATTGGATGCTATGGTTTGATTGAATATATTTGGGTATACTGATTTATCAAAATATATAGATTGGACTTTTGAAGAGCAATAAAAGAGAATTCTTAAGTAAATAATTATAGAGGTTTGGAAAAAGGACAAAAGTGGATTTTTTAATTCTAATAAATAATTCCAAGTATGAAAAAGGATATTTTTGAATAAATGGGAATAAATTAATTTTTGAACTTAAGTAATATTATTTAAAGGAATAAAGGATTTATTTTTAAATTTAGGATTTAAAATGGTGGGAGAAATAAAGGGAGAATTTTAAAGTTTAGTATAAAACTAATATTTTAGATTTTAAATAAGATTTTAAATCTAAATTAAGGAGTGAATATGGAATTAATGGGTTTTGGAATAAATTTGGATAAGTAAAGAAATTTATTTTTTAAATGGAGTAAATTTTGGAAATCGATTTGGAAATTGATTTAATATTTGAAACTGTGTTTTAAAAGAAGGATGAGACTATGGAATTTATAAACTAGGTTTATAAAGTGAAATAGGATATCAATGGATATTTGGAAGTATAAGTTCAGGAAGGGAATTTATAAATGAATAGGTAAATTGTTTTAAAAATACATAGTAGCTTATTTTTAAAGGTGTGAAAGGATAGTGTATTTCCCTGAAAAGCCAAGTACGTTTTCGAAACAGATTTTTAAGTATAAGTTAAAAGTTTTAAAATTGTTTAAAAGAATGTTTTTGAGAATTTTTTTTAAGTTGTTTAAAATTTTAAAGGAAAATATTTGTTAAATTAGTTGTAGTAGTAATTATTTTAAAAGGTTAATTGGTATTATGATTTAAAAGATATATTTTATAAAGTAGTTATATTTTAAAGATAATTTGGCTAAAGTTTTTATTTGAGAAATTTGTATAGAATTTCATAACTTTTGTTTAAGATTTGTTTTGGCTTAAGCTTTACATGAGAAATTATTATAAAATTTCATTGCTAGTATTTTAAATAAAGTGTTTAAGTAGTTTTTATTTTAAATGTTTTAAAGTATATATATATATTTTTTGATAAAGTGATTTGAATTATTTTAAAATCTAAAGTATCTAGGCTTGGAGATTTTCAGTGGCAATAAACAATATTTGGAAAATTATTCAACGAGAGAAAAGTGACTTGAAACTATTTTCAAAGGGTTGAGATATCGAAAATAGCTTGCGAAGATATTTTAAACTAATTAATTTGGGAAATAATTAAGGCCTGATGATTTTTGTGGATGTTATTTGATAGTTAAATAACCGACTATCAATATTGGCCAATGCGCTGACTGTTTCGAAGAGATCAGGATCGGGATTAACTTCTCGAAAACTACTTCGATCAGGTTTGAACGTTTTCGGAAGACAAGAGCCTACAGTCGAAGATGGAGCAGTGAAGTGCAAGGGCTAATCGCTACTAATCCTGAGGGTGATTCCAAAATGGATGTAGTAGGAGTAGTGCCTTCAGTTCCGTTCGGACCCGGAATGGACATGTATGGATGAATGCTTTTAGAACATCGTTAGGAAGATGATGAACATTCTAAGTAAATGTGTGCTAAAAAGGTAATGCTTAACCTCGAGCCTCATCAACCGGAAATGTCTAAAACAGAGGAGGTGCACACTAGGCTAAGTGGCTAGCAACCAATTAGGGTAAGGTCACCCCTGTCTAGATGTCCCTTATTGTGGCTATGTAGGCGGTTGCTGATCCCAACCGTGGGGTGATCTTATTCGGACTATCCAGTAAGGGGTAGCTACAGTCTTGTGATGCAGGGGATCAGGGTGGATCCTCGGCACGGTGATCTTGACCACGTACTATGACGAGCGGTACCCCAGTAGCCCTGCTATTGTATGGAATCCAATCTCCAATAACGCCTGTACGGTTTTGATTGTGCCCAACTATGCTGAAATGTGAGATGCAAGTATTTCAGCTAGATTTTAATTTACTTTATGTAGAAACTATTATAATATCAGATGGATTTGATAAAAATGTTTTGGTTATCGTATGGTAAAAACCCGCATGTTTATTTGTGGCGTGGTCCTACGAGATACCTTTGATTTCAAAGGATTTTCGAAACATTACTAATCCAGTTGAGTGTGTTTTCTCACTCTGGTTTTCCTGACTGAACCGGGTGTTATTTAACTATAATGCTCGAGTCAGACCGAGTATTATAGAGTATAGATTCTGGATGGACTACTATGGAGCTTAGAAGACGAGCTGGATGGCGAGGCGTATCAAAAGTATTTGATGTATTATCCACTGTGTATGGCTTGCTGCAAATTCATTTTCTATGTGGACAAGTTATCATAACTGTCCAGTGTTGTATTTTTATAATGTTGTACTCTGATTGATGTCTATTATATTTTATTCCGCTATGATGGTAAGATTCTATTGTCATTTTGTTTTCTCTTCTTCTATCTCCTTCTTCTTTAACCCTACTGCTTTGGTTTTCTGGCATTCAATTGTTCGGCATTTGATATAATGGACGTATTGACGTCGATTTTCGAGCGTCGAAAAATTGGGTCGTTATATTTGGTATTAGAGCTGAAGGTTAAACGAGAACCTTGGCTCTGGTGGGATTATTCATTAAAAGTAGAGTCTGTAGTACTCTAGAATAATAGATATGAGTGTGTATTTGTTAGTGAGTATAAAAATTATTTTTATATTCTTTTGACATATCAGTTGAGTGTTTATAGATTCAGCTCGGTACAGTCTGGCCAATTGTATCGATAAGGATTTCTAAACTCTTAAACAGGATAAATCGACATAGTATTTTTTTTAAAATAGGGTAAATGAAATAATTTTGCCCAAATTATTTTTGTGTACAAAGGAAATTTTTTTGTAAACTATTATAGTATACGGTTGCTTGGTTGTTAGGAAGTGATAATATTAAATTATTGTCATTATTGTGTAGAAATTGAATAAGAAATTGAAAATCATAACTAAAGGCTAAGAAATAAATTCATATACAAATTGGATTTGTAAATGTAAATGGTAAATGTGATTTGTAATTTGAAATAGAATTCCAGAGAAATATTTGAAAAAAATTGAAAAAAAATTGGAATTTAGAATTTTGAGAAAAAGTTTAAATTCCTTTGAATTTGAAAATGGTTTTCAAAAGTTTTGAAGAAATAATAGTTATATTATTTCGGAAATATTTTTGAATTGGATTTGAAATCTGGTGAGATTTGGAATTTAAAAATATTTGAGAAGGGTTTTTGGAAAGAATAAAAGCACTGAACTCACTTCGATCGTTGGAAAATAACTTCGATGATGACTGTAGCATCATCGATGTTCAATTTCGAGTTCCGAGGGAGGAATTTCTTAAAACTCTAGAATTTAATTTAAAATGTTTGTGGAATTTAAATAAGTTGGTAACTTAAGGAAGTTTAAAAATTTTAATGGAAATTGTAGAACTTGTTCAAGGGAACTAAAGTAGTAAAAGTTCAGAAATAAACTTTTATTAGAGATTTGAAATTAAATTTGAAAATAAAGTGATAAATAAAATTAGTAAGTTAAATTTGATTGAAATAAATTAAGTTAGTAAACCAATTAGATGAAATAAATTAGAAAGATTGGTAGTGAATGAAATTAAGTTGGAAAACTTATATAAGTTTTAAATTTTGAATGGAAATGGAATGTAGTTGAATTATGTTAAATAAAGAAAATGAAATTCAAGTTGAACATTGGAAATTGAATTTGAATTGTGAAAAACAAAGTGAAGTGTAAAATTTGTCAAGTTAGACTTAATAAAATAAAGGATTGAAAATAAAATTGGTCAGGTTGGACTAATTAAAATAAAATTTGTAAATATAAAAATTGATTTAAGTGGGTAAGAAATTGTTAATAAGTGATGGAATCAAAGTAATTATGAATAAAAAGAAAAAATTTACGGCTAATAATCAATTGGGGCTAAATACGTAGGATGTACTTAGATTATTTTATTCACATAACGACATGATCCAGATTCGAGCAAAGAATTTTGAGATTGATATATCGATCCGAGTTGGGATTTCTCACTAAATTTTCAACGACGAACCCTAGATATGGATTTTTGATTGATTTTGGAAATTCTCTATCATAAGTTGTGGCTATGCAAGGAGAATGACGGTTTTTGATCAAGAAACCAGATCTGAGTCCCACTAGGAAGTTGGGTGAACAATACCAGTTCGGAAATGAAATTGTGTGATCAAGTGAGCGATCAGATATGGTGTTGTGTATGGATGATATACGGACATCGTACCTGCTTGAATGAAATGAATATTGAAAATTTTGTATGGAAATGAATAAAATGATTTTGGAGGTTGTGATTGGATATTATGGCTAAGTAGGATGTACATGTATTAAAAAGCAAATTGAAATTGGGATTTTTCATTTCAGAAGATAAATGTGAATTAACCGACAAAAGGTATGTATTTAAATTTCTTTATGAAATTTGATGATTTTCTGGTCTAGGCACTTGGCACTTTTTTTTCTTTTGAAATTTAAGAGCCCGTAGAGGCATTTTGTAGTTGTACCGATTTAGCCATGCAAAGGAGACACTGGTGAAATTTTTCAAAAATTTAGGGAGATAGAAAATTTTTGATAGTTTAAAGTTTGGTTTAAACTATAATTTGAATTATTGAGTGAACAATGTTGTTTGGAAACTATGGAAGATTTTGGAAAGCTAGTAGGAGTAATAGTGTGTCTTTAATACAAAGATTGTTCTGGGAGTTGTTAAAAATAGTTTGGTTATGACTTAATAGTTAACAGGTATTGGACCATTCCTCTTAACTAGTAATTTCGAGGACGAAATTCTTTTAAGGGGGAAGTAATGTGACGACCCGGAATTTTAGATATTTGAATTTGGATATTTAATTGATTTAAATATTTAAAAGTTAGTTTCTAACTTGAATTTCAAATATCATTGTTTATTTGGCAATTAAATTATTAAATTTAATAATTTGAAATTAGGTAAAATTGTTGAATTTGGATGTTCCAAGCTTATTAAAAATATTTTAAAGCCTTAGAAAATTCATATTGATAATACTGAAGATAATAGAACTTTTAAAATTTGATTTGGAAGTGTTTTGTTAAGTTTTGAAATTTATATCGTTTAAATATTTAAAATAGCCTTCCGAGGCACGGTCTCGTAATTCAACGAAACCAGTTCCATTTGATCCATAATATTGTACTATTATCGGATTTCAATTTTCTTAGTGTTTGGAATTGTCGTGTGATCGTACGATAGGTAAGTGCGTCGAAATTTATATAGCAAATTTAATATAATTACTGGATCCAAATAGCTATCTTCTCCATACGATTGAAGTAGGACTCGAAACCTTTTTCATTGCATTCGGAATAAGGGTTTAACATTATAAACGCCTAGCGGCACGCCTCGATTGGAGATCGAGATTGTGAGTTGCGAGAATCGAGATGATTTGAATTTGAATTTAAATTTAAACATAAATAATATTATTGTAATGTTACTGTAGCATTTTTGACATGTGGAGAAAATTCAAACACTTTTCATAAATTTTTAAACATGCGTCTCCTTCTTTTAGCCGAGCATTTTTAAAGTAGAAATCAAATTCATTTGCAAAACAGAAAAACTATCTTCTTTCGAAATTTAATGGCCACGTTTTTCCCAAATTCGAAGAAAAGGGGTTTGCCTCGTTTATTTCCTTTCTTCCTTAAAATTGAAACCCTTCTTTCGAAATAACGCATGCTAACCTTCGTTCAATAGCAAATCGTAGCCGATACGAACATAGGGATCCTCGCGTTCGCCAATGGGAGCCTCGTAATTGCGGTGACCAGAGGAGGTAGGGGCTAAGAGGCACGTCAGGAAGGTGTGAGTCGCGATGCTAGCTTGTCGTGATATATGGCTTCAATTCGCTTCGAAGCACGGACTCGCCAAATGAGGACTCGGGTGGGTGTCACGATAAGTTAGCAGAGGGCGTGGATGGCTGTTGTGTTTCGAGATAAGGGTTCCTACGGAATTCGATCGTGGTGGCTGGGATGCAGCGAATTTTGGCAGCGGCGAACAAGGAAGGTCGGCGGCGCGTCAGAGTCGAGGGAGAGTCGAGGTATAGCTGAGGTATTCTTTATTTCAATTAAATTAATTTAAATTTTGTATATGCATATATAGTATGGTTAAACAGAATATTTCTACAGTAAAGAAAATTTTAGCAGTTAAGCAGTTTTTAAATTTTTTTAAGTTAGTCATATTTTAACTAAATAGAATATATATGTATACAAATAAGGTTTGGGAAATGTAGGGATTTTGAATGCTAAAAGTTTATATAAAATTGGATTTTTGAAATCTATAATATTTTTTATAAGTATATATATATATACATAGTTTCAAAAGAGGGTAAATATACATTTTTAAATTTACTAGATTATTTTTTAAAAAATAGATGTAGTGATTAATTTGTCCAATTAACTTATATAATTTAATTTAGCTACTAAAATATTTTTTAAGGAAAATTATTTGTTTAAAATAAATTATTAGTTAAGTCAAAATTATAAAACGGCAATTGAATTGTTCGATTATTTCGAATATTAATAAACTGTATAAATATTTATACAAGGTCTAAAACCATGGAGAAAACAAGTCGATATGGATCGGGTTGCAAAACAAAATCAAAGGTGAGTTAATCTCACTCACCTGGATTATTATTTAAAATTTAAATAGTTAAATTTAAAATTTTGGTTGAATGATTGAATTGATTGGATGTGGTATACTATATATAGTAGTATATATATTGGAGTGATTGATTTCCCGCATTATATAGCGGATGAGACCCTACGCGCCCCGCATAATAGCGAATGACCTCATATACCACGATATCCCACCTTGAAGTGGATTGGTATTTTATATTGTGCTAACACTATGGATGCACGGAAACAGGTTGGAAGGATCCAACTGGGTTCCTCGAAATTATTTGGATTGTTTTAATATTCTGTGATATTGTTTATTTGACAATCTGTGATAAATTATATTGATAATTGAAAATATTGGATGCTATGGTTTGATTAAATATTTTTGGGTATACTGAGTTATCAAAATATGTAGATTGGATTTTTGAAGAGAAATAAAAGAGAATTCTTAAGTAAATAATTATAAAGGTATGGAAAAAGGATAAAAGTGGATTTTTTTATTTCTAATAAATAATTCCAAGTATGGGAAAGGAGCTTTTTGGACAAATGAGAATAAATGAATTTTTAAACTTAAGCAATATTATTTAAAGGAATAAGGGATTTATTTTTAAATTCAGGATTTAAAATGGTGGCAGAAATAAATTGAGAATTTTAAAGTTTAGTATGAAATTAATATTTCAAATTTTAAATAAGATTTTATATCTAAATTAAGGAGTGAATATGGAATTAATGGTTTTTGAAATAAATTGGGATAAGTAAAGAAATTGATTTTTTAAATGGAGTAAATTTTTAAAATAGATTTGGAAATTAATTTTAGTATTTGATATTGTGTTTTAAAAGAAGGATGAGCCTATGGAATTTATAACTGGGTTTATAAAGTGAAATAGAATATCAATGGATGTATGGAAGTATAAATTCAGGAAGGGAATTTATAAAGGAATGGGTAAATTATTTTAAAAATAAATAGTAGTTTATTTTTAAAGGTGTGAAAGGATAGTGTATTTCCCTGAAAAGCCAAGTACGTTTTCGAAGTAGATTTTTAAGTATAAGTTAAAAGTTTTAAAATTGTTTAAGCCAATGTTTTTGAGAAATTATTTTTTTTAAGTTGTTTAAAATTTTAAAGGCAAATATTTATTAAATTAATTATAGTAGTAATTATTTTAAAAGGTTAATTGGTATTATGATTTAAAAATATAATTATAAATATTTATATTTTATAAAGTAGTTTATTTTAAAGATAGTTTGGCTAAAGTTTTTATTTGAGAAACTTGTATAGAATTTTATAACTTTTGTTTAAGATTTATTTTGGCTTAAGCTTTACATGATAAATTATTATAAAATTTCATAACTAGTATTTTAAATAAAGTGTTTAGTAATTTTTATTTTAAATGTTTTAAAGTATATATATAATTTTGGATAAAGTGATTTAAATTATTTTAAAAATCTAAAGTAATTAGACTTGGAGATTTTCATTGGGAATAAACAATATTTGGAAAATTATTCTGCAAGAGAAAAGTGATTTGAAATTATTTTCAAAGGGTTGAGATATAGAAAATATCTCGCGAAGATATTTTAAACTAAATAATTTGGAAAATAATCAAGGCCTGATGATTTTTGTGGATGTTATTTGATAGTTAAATAATCGACTATCAATATTGGCCAATCCGCTAATCATTTCGAAGAGACCAGGATCGGGATTAACTTCCCGAAAACCACTTCGATCCGGTTTGAACGTTTTCGTATGGAAGACAAGAGCCTAGAGTTAAAGATGGAGCAGCGAAGTGCAAGGGCTAATCGCTACTAATCCTGAGGGTGATTCCAAAATGGATGTAGTAGGAGTACTACCTTCGGTTTCGTTCGAACCCGGAATAGACTTGTATGGATGAATGCTTTCAGCACATCGTCAGGAGGACGATGAGCATTCTAAGTAAATGTGTGCTAAAAGGTAACGCTTAACCTCGAGCCTCATCAACTGGGAATGGCTAAAACAGGGGAGGTGCATATAAGGCTAAGTGGCTAGCAACCAATTAGGGTAAGGTCTCCCCTGTCTAGATGTCCCTTATTTCGGCTGTGTAGGCAGTTGCTGATCCCAACTACGGGGTGATCTTATTCAGACTTTCCAGTAAGGGGTAGCTCCGGTCTTGTGATGCAGGGGATCAGGGTGGATCATCGGTACAGTGATCTAGACCACGTACTATGATGGGAGGTACCCCCGTAGCCCTGCCATTGTATGGAATTCAATCTCTAATAAGCGCCTTTACGGTTTTGATTTTTCCCAATTATGTTGAAGCGTTAGATGCAAGCATTTTAGCTAGATTTTAATTTACTTTCTATAGACACTGTTATAATATTAGACAGATTTGATAAAAATGTTTTGGTTATGGTAAGGTGGCATGTTTATTTGTGGTGTGGTCTTACGAGATACCTTTGATTTCAGAGGATTTTTGAAACTTTAATAATCCAATTGAGAGTGTTTTCTAACTCTAGTTTTCCTGATTGACTTGGGTGTTATTTAACTATATTGCTCGGGTCAGACCGAGTATTATAGAGTACAGATTCTGGATGGACCACTATGGAGCTCAGGAGACGAGCTGGATGGCGAGACACATCATACGTATTTGATGTATTATCCGCTATGTATGGCTTGCTACAAATTCAGTTTCTTTGTGGAAAAGTTATCGTAACTATCCATTGTTGTATTTTGTTAATGTTGTACTCTGATTGATGTATGTATAAAAACAGATATAGTTTCTTTTGTGCAAAGATTGGTTATTATCAATTATATTTTATTCCGCTGAGATGGTAAGATTCTATTGTCGTTTTGTCTTGTCTTCTTCTATCTCCTTCTTCTTTAACCCTAATGGTTTGGTTTTCCAGCATTCGACTGTTCGGCATTTGATACAGTGGACGTATTGATATCGATTTTTCGGGCATCGAAAAATCGGGTCGTTACACTTTCAAAACTAAACCTTTCGACCCTATTGAAACCATTCAATATTTCAAACCTTTTGACTACATTGGAAGCAACCTTTGGACTTTGTTGAAAGCTCCACTACGAATGCTTTAATACATCTCTTTAAAACAATAAGCTTCAACCTTTAAAACACCTTACTTGAAAGCTTTGAGTTATACTTCAGATATAAAACAAGGGTAAATCATCTAAGTCAAAAGCTTTGATACCTTTCGAAAGCAATGGGAGAAGCGGCTGGTTTTTATAACAGGTAAACCTTTCATCTTGGTCGAAAGCAACGACTTCGAAAGGTTGGAAAAAACGACAAATACCTTTCGACTGTGTCGGAAGGTTCAAAACAAAACAACTACAAGCGGCAGTAACCTTTCGACTTTGTCGAAAGGCTTAAAACTTTTATTTAAATAATTGACCTGGTCGAAAGCTCTTATTCGAAATTAAAGCAGGAAATCTTTGGTTTATAAAACAACCATACCCCAACCCCATCGGCAACCAACCTTTTGACTAAGTACCCTTCGACATCATTCAATTCATTACGTACCAAGTAGCCTAATACCATGTGCATTGAACTTTGACCTTGTCGAGAGCTAACATTTCGACTGTGTCGAAAGGTCTAGGTCGGAAGGTCTGATGCTAAATTTGGCTGAAACATTCTAAAAGCATGATTTCTTTGTTTTTAACTTAAAAAGATAACTTTTCAACTATCCTGCCTTTATTTTTCAAATTCCTATTGGTTTACAAATACTTTTCAAAAAAGTGATGCCACTAATTTTAGAATTTAATAATAATTTAATTTTATAAAATGCCCCTTCTCCTAATAAAATATATAAAACATTTAAGTCACATACCTTAAATAATTTTATATATTCATCAAAAATCTTAGGAATAATATGGAAAAATTCAAGAAAATCTATTTTAATATGTTTTCCAACATATAAAAATTTCAAACCCAAATAATCATTATTTTAGCCGTAAATAATTTATAACCCAATAAATCATTTTCTTCACTAGAAAATTAATATAAAACCCATATAAACTTAGAAAATTATGGAAATTGAAATCCATCTCTAGAATTATGTTTTCTACAACATATAATTTTCTCATGGCATTTAAAAATCATTTCATCTCGGTTTTATCCTAAAACCGTGTATATCTACTTTTTAAACAACCTTGTTTAATCTATATAAAAATCACAATAAACCATATCATCATTTAATATATAATAAAATAGATTTTTCGAAAATCTAAAATCATATGATGTTAAAATTAAAATAAAAATGTAGAAATTATTATTCACCTTAGATTGGATAAGGAAATTGAGGTTTGATTGGGATTGATTCCTTTTAACTTAAATCCTAAGCTTTATGTTGATTTTCTCTTCTCTTCTTCCTAATGGCTGGCCTTTCTTGCTTCTTACATCTAAAATTTTGTTTGACATAAATTGAGCATGTATGACTAAGGGGTAGTATACGGGTGGTAAATATGGGCGGCTAGTTAACCTAATGCCTTTTGGGTTAATAGCCTAACCATTTATATAAGTTCGTTTGATTTAATTAAGCACAGCCACCTAGTTTATTAATCTACCTCAATCTCTTTATCTACATTATTCTATTTAATTTATTCTAATTCGATTTCTTGATAATGTCACCAAAATTAGGGGTGTTACGATATATTTATTTTTTCATTTTATATATGGTTAAAACTAGTGAATTGGTTGCATTAATGTGATCGTTACATTAATTAGAAATAGTAAAGTAAAACATTTTTATGGTGCATAGATAGATATGTATTCAAAAATTAATAAAATTGGTTTGAGTAACATAAATAAATATATATAGGTTGATTGGTTGATTAATTGATTGTTAATTGATTGATTGCGTTAATGGAGGATGCACATATATTAAATAAAATAAATATTTTAACAATTAAGTAAATGATATAAATATGTGTATATTTGGGTTTATTGAAATGAATTAATTCGAGTAAGTTTTGGAATTTGAACCCCAAAGGTTTGTTTATAGTATATAAGTGGTCCCTTCATTTGCTTTATATTTATTATCACATCCACATTCTCTTTCTTTTTGTTTTCAAGTTCTCCATATAGGTTCCACTTGAGCATCCATTTCAGTGTTAGACTACTCATTTATTTCTTATTAATTAGTAGTAGCCTAATTTGATTTATTTCTAATTACTAATTGCTACATTCTTTTCATTTCTTTCTCATTTGTTCGTTTGCTCCTTTCCAAGTGATTTACCTGAAGTTTTTTTTTTCTTTTTTCCCATTTTTAATGTGAACATCGAAATTAATATTCATGCCTCCTCATTAGCATTTACTATTCTCCATTTCTGAAGTTCATTTTCTTTATGCATTATTAGTTCTTGTAGCTTTCCTACAGTGGCAATTCATTCTCTTGAAGCTTCATTTTAAAAATGGAAGATTTATTTTTATTCCTTTACTTCACCTCTTTCATTACTTCCATTTTCAAGGTTTTTCGTGTTTTTACTTTATTTCAATTCGTAGTTTTTTTATATTTACTTTATCAGCTTTTCATTTGTTTCCATTTTCATTCATGTAGCCTCGTTTCATTTTTCAAATCTCATCTTCTGTAGCTTCATTTTTTTTCAAACAAAGGTTCCATTTCATTTTTTCTCTCTCTTCACCTTCCTCCTTCCTTCTTTTTCATTTTTCTTCTTCGAATCTCCTTCTTCTCCTTTTTTTCAAAGCTTCTGTTTTTCCCTTATTCTTCAAATCTTTTTTTAAAGCTTCCTTTTCTTTTTCAATTCTTCTTCTTTAAAAAATTTCATCTTCTTTTTCAAACCTTCTTCTTCTTTCCAAACCTTTTTCTTCAAATTCAGATCTATGCAAACTTCTCGGTCTCTTCCAAAACTTTCTAAAAAAGTGTAAAATAGCAAGAAAACAAATCAAAAGGAAAAGTAGCAGCAGATCCAAATTTGATGGAAAAGGGAAAGCTAAAACATGAGTGTTAAACTCACTCACGAAATACTAAAATTTTATTGCAAGTTAAACCAAGTCATATATGATAAAATTATTGATTGTTGATTAGGAATTTTAATTGACATTTAATTTGAATACCTAAAATCCAATATATGGTAACTAATAATTATTGTGACATGTTATTGAATTGGTTGATTTGAATGTTGATTGTATGTTATGATGGATGCTATTGTGATTGAATGTGTATTTGTTCATTTATTTTGATATATCCTTGTCATTACCCTATAGTTTATTATAATCGAATAAATTTTCATATTGAGTATTTGAACACTAAATAAGGATACTAAACCCTTGGATTTCATATATTTACATGTGAAAAAATTAGTATGTTTAGATCTACTATTTAAACTATAAAAATGGTTTTTGAGAAATAAAAAGCCGCTACGCCTATTTGAAAGTTTTCAAATTTAAATTTTGAAACTCTGGGAAGTTTTCATAAGTTGAATTTTGAAACTTCAAAAGTTTTTCATAAATCGAAGCACTTGAATTCTGAAATTCAATTTGGATTTTTTTGGTAACTTTGTAAGTTATTAGAATGAATCTATTGTGAAATCTGCTATATTTTGAATATGAAAATAATGACTTTTCTGGAGAATTTGACACTTTAAAAATGTAGTTATTTGCATTACCTATTTCACCTGATTTTAATTTAATTTGCATAAGAATTTTAGTTATGACTCGAATGTATTATTTCCTTTACGCTCGGGTGAGCATGAGTATTTCAGTGTTTCGAAGATATTATTTCTTGAAGATGAAGATGGAATTTGAAGACCATGTTTATTAATATTACTCCACTACATTACATTGTCATATCTGTTAAATGTATAACCTTGATGAAATTGTAAAGTGAAATTATTGTATATTGTTAAGCAGCTTCATGAACTATTTATGTAATTATTGTATTTTGTCATTCCGCTGCGAGATTTTTTTCTATATCTTATTTCCTTAGGATAAAACCCCATTGATTGTCTATTCTATTGGGAAGTTTGAGTCAGATATGTGTGGTTTATTGTCGACTTGAATCGTCTGAAATGGAGGGTCATCACACAAGGGATTTTGAGTATTGGTTAGACATATACGTAGATAGGCATATACAGTTATGCCTCGAAGGAGGTTAGGAATATCGTACACATGCACATAAGACTTAACGGATTAGCCATAAGTAATAGACATAGAATTTTAATAGAAATCAATCAGCATAAATCAATGTTACGAGCAAAGAATGTAATTTTCCAATCGCCAGAACATTATTCTAACCCCCTCTTCATTACAACCCATTGATAGATTTAGAAAGATGGGAATCTGAGGCAAGATGAGAATGATAGAGGAAGAAGTATTCTTAGTAATGCTCGATGTTGACAAGGAAATAAGACATCTAAGGAAAAATATTGATTCCAAGGTATAGCCTTTGTCGGTACATATTTATATCATATTTTTCTATTTTGCTATGAATTTATTTTGTCCACACTCTGATATACTTGTGTTATTATAGGTTACCAAAACTAATGATCCGTACCAAATGGACTTGGGTTTCGATTTAGTCAAAATTCAAGTCCATTAAAGTATGGGTCGTTACATTTGATATTAGACCTTAGGTTAGTCGATTGTAGGAATTAGGATATGCCAAGAAAACATATTTGTGTTTTTACCTATAATTATATATACATAGACACACACATACATTATTTTCCAAACTCTATAAAATCCGACTATAGAAGTAGTTGCGATCATATTTTGAAAGGACGTATGCGGCAACCTTGAGTTGGACCCACAAATAGAGTGAAATTTATACACCTACCCAAATTAGCCCATGGAGTGTTGGATTTCCCACAACACGTTGACCAAGAAGAGCATGAGCACGACATATAGAAGAATCCTGGAGGCTATGTGGTACGTGACTCCTTTATTGGGCCTATGCTGCCTTATGATTATGTATTTCAATGGATTGCCAATTGAAGATGAACATTTCATACAAACAAATGGGAAGTAATAAACTATACGTTATAAGCGTCCGAAAGCTAGATGTGAAAGACTGGAGCAAGTTTTCATAAGAAGGTGTACCTTAATCACCACTAGAAAGTAACCGGGTTTTGGATGAAGAATAGTTAAGGAGTAGGAAGAAAGAAAGCCCAAAACAAAGGACGATTAAAGTTTATTTCTATGTCCAACCCCATTTGAAGAATTTGACAAAAAGATTTTTGAAAATTCCTTGAAATGTTTTGAATGGGTTTTCAAAGGATTTATTGGGATGTTTTTTTGAAATAGCGAGGAAATTTTAAAATTGGTTGAGTCAAAAAGTTTTGGTTTGAAGATTTTTTATAAAGGGAATTTTTTTTCAAATAAATAAAAAAATAGACCATAGGTTTGGCTCGACGATTTTTCCTATTTTTGAAAGGGTGGATAAATGAAAATGGTACTTGCACATATAGGGTATAGATAACAGAAGAGTAAGAATGCTCAATAACTAAAACAGGAGGAATACTACCGTATAAAGAAAATAATAAGAATAATGGTTTAAGTAGAATCCATTTAGGTAGGAGAAATATAAATGGTAGCAATATTTGGAAAATTTATTTTGAAATTGCAGTTATATAATTAGTATTCTAGCTAAAAATAATATAGGAGAAAAGCAATAGGAATATGATAGGAAGAATGGATAAATTCCATAGATATGCAGTAATTGCGCATATATTTTAGATAGACACTTAGATGCAGCAATTGCATGTATCTTTTTGAAGACACTTACACATGCTATTAAAATCTCCACTAAGGGTGGAAGTGGAAATACATAAAAATAATAGGATGGAAGTTGTCCTTATCTACTCCACTTTACATTGCTTAAAGTTAAAGAAGATGTTTTTGAAAAAAATGGTTTGGTATGACAATTGGGTTTAAACGTGATAGATGTTTTGGATTTGAAAATCCTGCTTTTAAAAGAAGTAAATTTCCACTGTCGCAAGTCTTTAAAAAGGTAAAGTTGGTTAAAAAAGAAAAAAAAATTCATGGTTTCCTTTTGAAAACCAAGTAATTTTTGAATTTGATAAAAATATTTCTAAGTTTATATTTTTTAAAATAAAAGTTTTTGATATTTTATTCGTGACCGTGAAGTTTTATATTTAAAAGAGTTGTGCAAAGAAAACCAATTTTTGATATAGAGTAGATATGGATAACTGCCTAGGTAAGAAGGGGTAAAGGTTTAGGCCAGGAATAGAATAGCTATGAATGCTCGTAGGATAGAAACATGGAATCCCACTGAATATAAGAAATGTTGGTATAAACCTAGGAATATTTTACTAGATATGTGTGAAGCCATGAGAAGAACCCTCAAATGAATGGGGAATGATATTAAAGTGCAATTTTACGAGTCCTAGGCTATACTCGCATGAAGGGTCAAGGATATAGAGAAAGTAAATACCAAAGTCTGTGGATACTGTCAAGAGATTGTGATTGATAGAATCCAGTAGTATAGTTGGAGAAAAGAGTAATAAGACGAAAAACCTACATAAATGATGTCGGTTGGCTCAAGTTTAGAGAAGGCAAGATAAGACGTAGGAAAATTATTCCACCAAACTAATTTTCCAAAGTGTTACTCTAAATATGCATAGTTTATATTTCTTATCCACTACATTGTAGGAATGCAAAATTTATCCCATAATCGGGTCGAATGATTGAGGTAATAGATATATCTTATTTGTTAGAAGTTAAGGAGGTAAGTTAAGTCATAGCTGAATAGAATGTTATAAATGTCTGTCTTAATTTAGTAGGGAGTATTAGGGTTGCAACATCATTAACACCAATTGATGATGAATGGCAACTTCGAGAAAAATTTTCTTTCAGGGTTTTCGAGTTGTAATCGCAAGTTATCCCTTAGGCTATTGGAAAAGCGTACGATATGATATGGGATATGTTCCTGTTTTACTAATTTGTTGATGGTTTGGATGAGCTTTGACCGCTATATAAATATATTGGAAAATAGTGTGAATAAGGAGATCCTATAAGGGCACTGAACTAGCGATAAATTGTAGGGAAGACTGGAAGATTATAATATGAATTAGAATATTAAGTTTGAAGCTAGAAACTAAAATTGATTTAATCCCAAAAACTTTAGGATATTAGAAAAAAATAAATTTTAAAGAATGAAGGATAAGGAAATGTTTATGCGAAGTCACGGGTCCCTATCCCTATGTCTTTGAAGCTAAAATTTATAAATACGTTTGTAGGTAATTTGTCGTTTTAGAATAAAAGTAAAGGTTCACCAAAATCAAATATTAACTGCACAATGTTAGGGTCGACCATATACATTAACTCATTAACCGAGCCTCGGTTACATTAAGACGTGGCATGATTTATTTTAGGAATGGAGTGGCAAATACTTTAAAAAATTGTGTTCAAATGCTTTTGAATTTTTCTGTATAAATGAGTTTGGGAAATAAGTTCATATGTTTTTGGAAAAAAAATTCAAATGCTTTTGAAAAAATGGGGCTTAAATGCTTTTGGGGATTGATTTTCAAACTATTTTGCAAGTTTGATTGGAAAGTAAAAAAAGGATTTTTGATGGAAAAAGAACAAAATTTCAATTTTCTTGTGCTACATGCTTAACGTAGGGTGGGTCGATGTGTTAGTGAATGTGAATTTTATTGTCCAACAAAGGTGACAGTATACAAAAATAGATAATAATAGGTGAAAAGACTATTTTAGTTTTGGAGTTTCTATTTCCATACCTTATTGATGGTGAAACGAAACTTGCGCTTAGGATAATTACGTTTTAACATTCAAAAATAAACCTACTTATGTGTGATAACCCAAATTTTTGGTCATTAGTAATTGATAATAATTGGGTTAATTAGTAGAAATACTGATTTTTATTGGGAATTAATAAATGAAATTCCGATAATTAGAGATATCTGGATATATATGTATGAATTTAAATAGATAATTATTTAGAAATAATAAATCTGATGATAGATTAGAATATGTTAATAGATGTGTATAAAAACTTTATAATATTGAAATGTTTTAATATACACATACAATTATATAGGTGAGCATATATATACATATATGTAAAATAATTTGGAAGCATTGATTTGAATTAAATTAGACATCTTTAACACTTGTAATTATGTATTGTTATCAATTTAAGTATAATAACAGCTTAAGTATAAAATTTAAATAAAATTAAATAAAATAAAATTAATATTCTTTCTTTCTAAATTACATAATTTATATAAACATATAACATATGTAAACATAATGCACGTACATAAAGATAACACATAGTAAGTAATCTATATAAATAAAGGAAAAAAATTAGCAAGGACTAAAACATAAAATTCATAATTAAGACATTTGTCAAATAGTAAAAGTATGTTTTAGACATTTGTAATTTGTGTAGCATGCAAACTCAACAAGTGGCATTTTCTTTTAATGCAAAGAAGAATGGGAACATCATGTACTAGAAAAGAAAAAAAAATCTAAAAAAAAGCTTTTATAAATCTAAATAAATTTAAATATAAAAAGCCTGCATTTATTAAAAAGCCTGAAGCATGTAAAACATTTTCATCTCTGTTTTCAAGTAACATGCTTCAGAAACTCAACTCTATTTTCAAAGAAAGCTCAAACCCAAAAATCCTGTCATCATTAAATCAGTAGTTTGAAGCATTTTTTGTAATCTGAAAGCAAAGCATGCATGTCTTCAACCTGGGTTTCAAACTAAGCCAACATGCAAGTCTCATTAGCATGCTACTGCAGTTCAAAATAAGATCAAAACCAGAAGCATTTCAAAATTAAAAAAAAAGGATTCAACAGGCTATATTTAAGAGGTGAGTATTCAAACTTGAGATCCTCTGTCTATTTTTAATATGCCCGTGAGTAACTTTTTTGATTTAAAAACTTAAGTAAGTAATCTTGTTGCATGTTCATGTCTGTATATCTGTATGGTCGTGTTTAAGTGCATTCCTGTATATTTATGTGATTGCATGAATATGTGCCTGACAGTAAACCTGTAAATGGATTGTTCATAGTTTTAAAACTAGAAATCTAAACAAAACTGATTACATTTTGATTTAGGCTTTGCTAGGGTTTAAGTTCTAAACCAAATGTGTCGTTCCATCATAAAGTAAATTTTTAAAATTTGTTTTAAGTAAAAATAAATTATGAAGCTTACTGGAAACCTTGAATAACAGTGGAAAATAAGTATAAGTGAAATTCAATCTATATGAAATTATGTTTCAGGATTAGGAATCAAAACAACATGCAGAATCATGAATTTTAAACCCAAAATTACAATTTAAAATGCTAGAATCAAAGAGCAGTTTTATTTTGACTGTAAATTGTGTTTTGGGGCATCTCTGTTGCCACAAGTAATTAGTGATGCCGAGATTGTTTCTGGGTGTGGTGGAGACTACAGGGATGTTGAGAAAAACTTTTGGATTGAGTTGCATTTCGATTTAGAGGTTGTGATTTTGATTCTAAGTTTTGAACCCTAGTTTTCGGGGCTAGGATAGAAATGATCTTTTCAGCAGGAACAGTTGATCGAGTTCAATGAATTCTTGGAGGAAGATAGCATGGAAGTTGGCAAGTGCATGGCCGGAGTCGCTATCTTTTCGATGGTCGGTGGTGCATGAACAAGGCCATTGACAGGATTTGGGTTGAGTGGTTGCTTCCTGTTCCAATTGTTTCAGGTTGAAAATTTAACCTCAATTTTAATTTTGAGGGGGAACTGGGTAATGGTGTTGTATAAGGGATGCGTGGGTGATTGATGACTTGTTCCAGTCATCGGAGTTGATCGGAGGAGGTTGGCTTCGCTGTACAGGTGCACAGAGGACGTGGACATGCCTGGTGGATGTTTGGATTGAGGGATTTTAGTTCACTCGGGATTGTCTCGAGTAAATCGAGTCTTAGCTCGAAGCTGAAAGGGGTTGTGACTCGAAGTAATGTTAATATTTGCTCGGGTAAAACTGTGTTCAGGTCTTTCAAGAAAACAGGGACCCGTTTCAGTTATTTTTTAAAAAAAATTTGGATTTAAAGAAAATGTAAAATAAATTTTGAACTAAGCTTAAAACCTGAATTTAAATAGGAATTAAAATAGTTTAAATCTTGGTTTTAAAATAATTTGAATTTTTGAAAATTTAAGTTGGCTTTAAATAAAAACATAATCCTGTTTCTGTTTTGAAATATAAAGGAAAATTTTAAATGTAAAATGTAAAAAAAAATTAGGATTTAAAACCTGAATTTAAATCTAATTTCAAACTGGTATGAATCTGAGTTTTGAATAATTTAAATTTTGAAATTTAAATTTAGTTTTTAGCAATTTTTAGGGTATAAAAGGATATTGGTTTGAATTTAAATTGGAATGTTTAAATTGTAAAATATAAGCTTTAAAATAAGTTTGAACCTGAGATTTTTAAATCTGGGATTTGTTGAGTCTCAGTTTTTAAAATAAAATAAAGTTTAATTTAAATTGTTAAAATTACTTTGAAATGGTTAAATGATTTGAATTTAAAATGAAGATGTAGAATGTAAAGTAAAGCTTTTTAAAATTTATGTTAAAAACTGAAATGAGATTTAAGTGTTTTTTTTAATTGATATGAATTTAAATTGAAATGGGATTTAAATTCTTTAAACTTATTTTATAGGGTGGATGTTTCTTTCAACTTATGAGATAAAGAAGGTTTTGAATTATTTTTAAAACCTTGTTTAAAATAAATTTGTATCTTAAGTTAAATGGAATTTAAAGTAAATTTGGAAACAAATTGTTTTAAGTACATTCATTAAGTAAGAAATGTTGTCTTAAAGATAAATGAAATTTAATGATTGGATTCATCAAATTATTAAGATAATTAAGATAATTAAGATGGGTAATTAATTATTTACTTAATTAATGATAGGATGATTAAATAAGTAATTAAGAATTCTTAAATTAATTAATTAAAGTTAATATTAATTAATTAAGGTTAATTAATCTGTAGTTAGAGATTATTAATTTTAATTACTGAATAAAGATTAATTAATCGAGTGATTAAGAATTAGTTAGGTTGCAGTTAACACTTAATTATTTTAATAATTAGTAATTAATTTATTGGTAATTAAATATTAATTAATTAGTAATTAATAATGGTTAATCTGAGTTAATTTTTTAAGAAAGAAATTAGGAATTGTTAATGAAGGTCATTAACTTAAGATTATTTAACAATTAATTAAAATGATTAATTGTAATAATTAATTGGATTAATTAATTAATAATAATCATTTTTGAAATTGTTTATGTTTAATCACTTAATGGAAGTAAGTAATGAATTAATTACTTAATGTATTAATTGAGTTAATATGATTAATTTAGATTAATTAATTAAGTTTAATTAATTTAAACACTTGATGATTGATGAGTAATTACTTAATGTAATTAATGGAAGTGTAATTACTTAAGGAAGTAATTAACGGAAATTACTAGATATAATTAAAGATATCGATGATGAATTACTGTGACATCCTGTATTTAAAGTTGAATTGTATTTCACTTGAATAATTTAAGTTAAGTTGACATTGGGTTCAAAGAGATCAGAGTTGGGTATTAGTAAATACCCGAATCCACTTCAATTCTTTGTGAATTGATTTGTGAAATCAATAGGCTGAAATGGAATTATTTAAGTGAATAGGACCATTTAATATAAGTTTGATACTTAGAAATTGATGTGTGAAATAAGTAATGTCCATAACAACTTGTGAAGTTGTCAATTGATATAAGTTACCCCGGGTTTATATAAGTTGTATGTTTTGTCATTCATGTTAGATGGGTTTACTCACACTGGTTTCCAGCCTGACCCGGATGTTACTTTGATGTAATGCTCGGATCAGACCGAGTATTACAGATTTTCAGGTAAGGACGTTCTGGAGCTCAGGAGGCGAGCTGGAGAGCAGGAACATATGGAGAGCTACCAATGTTAATATATTATAGTATCTGAAACAGATAGATTTATCTGTTCTGTGATTGTAAATCTGTAGTAACTCTGATATGATAAAGTGTAATTTGACAAGTACAGTTTCCTTTGTATAACTATTATTTATTTGATATTATATTTGGTCCGCTGCGAATGTGAGGTTTCTGTGACTTGTTGTTGTTTTCTTCTTCTTTCTCTTTCTTCTTTCACTAACTATCTGGAATTTTCGGGTTCGAAAATTTCGGGTCGTTACATTTGGTATCAGAGCGGAAGGTTAAGCGAGAACCTTGGCTCTGGTGGGATTACTCATTAAGGATAGGGTAAGTAGTACCCTATAATGAGTTGAGTGTATAAATATGAGGGAGTGTACTTGTTTTTTTCTTATATAAAGATTTCAAATGGATTTATATAAGATTATATTTTGATATATAGAGCAATATATCTTTCTAACAAATGGTAAAGGAATTGGTTGTTAAATCATTGAATTAAATTAAGAAGTAATAGAAATACAATCAAACTGATATTAAATCTTGAAATTGGGAAAGGTTTCAGGATAAGGATAATCAATTAATTTATGTAATTAATTAAACTTTATTTAATGAGATTAATTAATGGATAATAATTAGAAATGATAAATAAAGAGGGAGTTACTTAATGAAGTAACTAGAGGTAAGTAATTTAAAGGACAATTACTTAATGAAGGTAATTAAGAAATAAGATAATTATCGAATGTGATTAAATGGAATTAATTAATGACGTAATTAATTTAAAGAAATAATAAATAATATTATTTAATGCAATTGAATGAAATGATCCTATTTCGAACAAAGAGTTGTTTGAAAATTAAAAGGAATTTGTTTTAAATTAAAAACCAAAGGTGGTTTAAAATTTTAAAGTGTAACTTGGTATGTAGAAAAAAATAATATGTATATTTGTGTGGATATACATAATATCAAAGGTGTTTTGAAATAAACACTAAATGGTGAGTTTTAAATTTGGAATAAGATATGATACCCAAAGTGATAAGGTTTTAAGTGGAAAGATTATTATTGTGAAGATTAAGGATTGAATGAGGTTGATTTGATTAAGTAAATCGAATTTAACTTGGGAGAAGTTAAAAAGGTTTAAATGAACAACTTGAATTGGAAATTTTAAGGTGGAATTGGAATTTAACTTGGAAAGTTAAATGGTTAATGTAACGATCCTGAATTTTGAACAATTTAAAAATGAAAATATTTAATTAATTTTAAATATTTGAGATAATTTTAAAATTGAATTTCAATATAACTAGGAATTGACGATTAAATTTTTGAATTTAATCTATTTAAAGTTGAATAGAAATTTGAATTTAACTTTGAAGTTTGAAATTGAATATTGAAGTTGTATCTAAAATTCAAACTAATGACTTAGAAGAAAATTAATAAATTTGTAGTTAGTTTCAATAACATTTTTCATTTATTTAAATAAAATAGAATAAGATTTTAAATCAATATAAAATCAATAAATAAATATACATAGTAAAAATTCAAACAACATATTTATAAAACTTTGAAAAATATAATGTAATTACATTTGAGAAAATTTAACAACATAATTTTAAACAAAATAATTGGATTTAAAATAAGAAAGAAAATATAATATAAAAATAAAAAAAATAAAAAAAATAAAAAATAAAATATGAAGTATACACTGCCTTACCACAGATCAGCGGTAAACACGCCTTAACTCGTACCTTCCTCCATACCTAAATTCACGTCGTCTTCTCCCATAAAACACGACACCCCTCCCTATCATTTCATTATCAAACAAAAAGAAAAAAAAAAGAAAAAAATGGCGGCCGTGTTCCTTAATTATCGTTCGCACGAGCTAGGGCTTGTGTAGGAATCGAAGTGGCCGACCTTCAACAATTGGGGCTTTCGTTCGATTTGTGTTGCTTCATCTTCATTCGCTCGGCATCAAATCTGCTCGCGGCCTCGTTCTAATTTGTGCGCTCCATTTCGATTCGGTGAAAGGTGAGTTTTTGGCTCACGATTGATTTTAATGCAAGTTCTTAAATTTGTTGAATTGAATCTTGGTTGCATGCTATGATTTGGGGCTATCTGCTATCACTTACGCGGTTACTTGAATCTGAACTAACAAGAACAGTTGCTTTGTGGATTTGCGTTTAAACTGATAAGAGCAGATGCTATTGCATGTTCTGTTTTAAACTGTTAAGAACAAATGCTATATAAATTTTTATTTAAATTGATGAGAGCAGATGCCATTTCATGTCTTCTTAAAACTGTTAAGAACAAATGTTATTTAAATTTTAATTTTAAACTAATAAGAACAGATACTATAATTTTGTTTTAAACTGAAGAGAGCAGATGCTATTGTTTAAATTTAAACTGTTAAGAACAGATTCTACCCAATATTTGGTTTTGTTTTTAAATTTAATAAGAACAGATGCTATTAAGATTTACCTTTTTACTGATGAGGAAAGAGGCTTGTTTTGGTTGTTGCTGCATGTGATGGATGTGAATTTATTTATATTGTGATGGATACTGCGCTTGCGTATGTCACTGCAGTGAGTTAATGCTCCAGGTTTTGATGTTTGGGTTGCAGAGTTTTTGTCTCGGGTAGGGTCTCGAGTTAATTGGGGAAAAACTCGAAGCAAGAGGAATTTTGACTCGAAGTCAATAGGGTGGTTTCTGTGTCTTTGTTTCAGATTTATTATAACAGAACTGTTCTGTTTTTAAGAAATTTTTTTAAAAGGTAAAGTTCAAATTTAAATCTGAAATTGAACTTAGAATGAAATTTAAATCTGAAGATGAATTCAAAATTGTTTGAATTCTTATTTTGTAATAATTTGAAAACAGAGATTCAAATTGTTTTTTTTTAAAAAAAAAAAAAGAAAAAAAAAAGAAAAAAAAGGAAAGAAGAAAACTCTGTCTTCTTTTAAGTAATTAACCTCTCATATGCAAAAGCTTGAGCCATCTGTTGCATTGCTTATTGATATAGTTAATCATGTTTGTATGACCACATTGTGATTCTGTGTGTATATATATTAATGTATATATATGTGATTCAGGATTTTATATATGTGTTCTTGGCCTTGAACTAAGTTTTTAAAAAGAAATCCATCATAAACTAGTTGATATCAGTTTGGATTTGTTATAGAAATAGAAAATCTGTAGCCTTTGAACAAGTACAGCAGTCAACAAGTTCTAATACGAAAATAAGAAACTGCTCTGTGTTCTTTGTTTAACCTCAAAATGTTTAAGTTTGTTAGTTGTGCATGTGAATATATATAGGAATAAGTATGTTGTGTGATTGTTTGTTGATGAATGTTTTTGTGTGAACATCCTATAATCTGAAAATAACAAATTGACAAGTTTAAACCAATTGTTTGATGAAAATGATGCATGCTAAAGTTCTTGGAACCATTATGTGAATATGCATTTATGCATATGCATGTCACTATGAGTAAACACTTACAAATTAAAGCTAAGTAGATAATTATATGGTTGATTTTAAAAATCTGTGATGATAACTGTTATGTATGTATGCATGTGAGTAAGTCTGTGTTTATTTGATAAATGCTTATTTATGGTTTCTAACTTCTTTGTTCTTAGTTCAGAAACATATGATTTTTGATCAAGTTTAAAATCTTTGCATGTGAGTAAACTTTTCACTAAAGTTTAATTAGTTATTAGCTGTTGCTATGAGATTGTGATGATGTTACATACATATAAGTTTGCCTCTGAAGTAGATAAGTATGAGAACTCGAAGTGAAAGAGTGGGTGTCTCGGGTTTATTGGTTGCAGGTTTTAAAAGTCTGTAATTTTACAGTTTTTAAAATTTTGAATGTAGCTCCTATTTTAAAGATTGTGGATTGAATCAAATGGAAGAAGAAATGCAATAGGATCTGCATTTTTTTTAGCTCTCTGTTCATGTTTACAGAGTTCTTATAAATAAACAAATTCAAGTTTTTATATATATAAAACTGTGAATTTTATCTTCATGATACATGCATTGCTGTTTGTCATGATTGCTGTGGCACTGAATTTGAGTTGTCTTCATCCTTGTTCTGCATCACTTGTAGCTTGCTACTGTGTTGTCTTTGATGTTGTTTCAATCTTCATATCTATATATGCCTTCCCATCTCTGTTGCACTTGTAGCTCCATTCCATGCCGTTGCACTTGAGATTCTAGTTTTGATTTTGCTGTTGCATGCTTGCTGCTGCATGTTTGTTTGCTTCATGTTTTGTTCAAGTTGGCACTAGTTTTGCCTTGAGCATTTCTTTGCAGTGATTTATCCAATTTGCGCTTGCACACGTGTTGGCGAGGCAGTGCACATGTGTATAAATATACGTGTGTACTGCAGCCACACGGGATTGACAGAAATTAAAAATTTGAAGTTGTTAATAATGAAAATCCATAATAGATTTTAAATTGATTCATGTGATTCGTCATCTCTGTTACCATTTTATTCAGTTCTTTACAAATTTATTTACTTGAATTAAGATTAATCCTGACTCGAGTGTTTTGTGTTTTGCAATTAACGCTCGGGTCAGACCGAGTATTTTTACAGCTTGAAGATTTTCAGGCCGCGAAGTTAGAGAGAGGGGAAAGCACTTCACTGAAGTTTTTCGAAATTTTTTTTTCTTTGTACTCTAAAAGATATATATATATATAGATAAATTGTTCCGCTGTATAAAAATTTAATGCATTGTACAAACTCTGATGTATGTAAGAAAAATTCATTTATAAATAATATTATGATTATTCTGTGATTCTGTGGCTGATTCTGTTTAAACTCTATAAACTGACTAACAATCCGTCATTTTGAACGTTTCTAGCTGGTTTAATTACCGACTAGAGGCGGTCAGAGCGGCGGGCCGTTACAAAAGTGGTATCAGAGCATTGGTTTACTCAAAGCTCAGTTTATGATGTTTAATATGAATAGTTACTAGAACCACTATAAAGAAAGTGCTTTTCAAATTTAAAGAAGTTTAAAGTTGTTTTCTTTAAAGTAAAAGGTATTTTGAAAATTAGAATTATTTTGAAAATTCCCCTCTCTAAATGTGAGTGTGCGATAGTTTATATTCGGTGAGGTCTCATTAGATTTGAGTTTCGATCGTTCGGAAACTCATTATCGAATTATTGAGATCTATGAAAAATGAAATATGAGTTAAGTGAACTAGTGAATTAATGAATTGGTTTAAATTGGTTTAAATCGAATAACTTGAATATCTCCAGAGTAATAATTGTGAAATAAAATGATATGTTAATTTGGTTATAATCAAACGGATTATTGAACTATAACTTGAGAATTTGATTCTGAATTCATTTGAAATTGATTTCAAATGTTGTTAAGAACGAATTAGTAAATAAATGAATTATAAGTATTTAACTTATAATATGGATTTTGGGTATATAACTGAGTTATATAAATTGAATTGAATTGAATTAATAAAAAGATTTATAAATTGAAGTTTTATAAATAGAAAGGGAATTTGTGAAGATTGTTTATAAATTCGAAACCAATTGAATTTGATAAGTAAATTGTTGTAGCTTATTAAAGGAGATATATCCACGATTTTGGACAGTGGGTAATCCTTCAAAAATAAAAATAAGTTGTAGAAATGATGAAATTGGTTGACAAAACATATTCACGATTTTGGACAGTGAATATATTAGTGGATAAAACAGATATGTTTTAGGGAAAAAGATTGAATAATCCAACCTCTGCTAATAAAAAAATTCGAATATTGATAGGAAACTTCGAAAACACCTTGTTAATTATAATGGCGAAAACCGAAGCACAAAAAGCAGCACGCCGTGAACGAAGAGAAATTGCTCGTAGAGAAGCAGAAGCGACCCGTGCGGAAATTGAAAGGAGATTCACTGAAAGGCAAGCACCTGGTCCATATGATGAGGTTATTTGCTATCGATGTCATAAAAAGGGACATTATGCCCTTAAGTGCCGAGAGAGGAGAAAGAAAAGGAATGTGGATGACCGATTCGCTCGTCCGGAGATTGTGTGTTTTAAATGTCGGGAGAAAGGGCATTTTCTTAGTCATTGCCCTAAAGTGAAAAAGAAAAAGTGCGTACTCAATTCACCCGTCGATAGATTGACAATCTGCTACCATTGTCGTCAGTCTGGACATATAGCCAGAAACTGCACCGAAAGACAACGGGGAGAGCAAGCTATAGCCCGACCAGCTAGAGCGAAAAGTGCTAAGGTGATAGATAAAGATGGAAACATCTCATATTATTGCAATAACTGTAAGGAATGGGGACATGTGGATTTTGAATGTGTTAATTCTCCTTTAACACAATATGAAATAGTGTCATCCGAAGATGAAAGTTTGGCAAGGATGCATACTACGGGACAAGAAGTCGTTAGTCCTTAATTATTCTGAATCTTAAACCAATCGACATATTTTGTAATGCTATCTTTTGTAATCCACAATCTTCTGTGTACGTCTTTTAAAAGTATTAAGCTATGTAAAATTTTGTACGGAGGAAATATTTTAATGAAATAGCATTTTGGGAAGTGATATTATGAAATGAAATTTAATTGTTGATTTAACTGAATGAATCAAACTAATTTTGATGTAAAGTTTATATTTCAAGTTTAGGCTAATGTCTGAAATAGTTAACGTGGAAATATGAATTTAATGGAACTAAATTGATGAACAATTTACTAAAGAACTAGTTGACTATTTTTGAAATAGAAAGTAAATGCAAAGTTCAAATAGAATTTAAATTTCAAATTTGAAGTTGTCAACATGATAATCCATTATAGGTTTAATAGATTCAATGATGAATTTGAATTTAAACGTGCGGAGAATTAAATTAAGTGGAAAACTTAATATTGAAAAGTTGAAATCGGTTTAAAACTGATATTGTGAAAAGTATGAGGAATTCAAACTTTAAATTAAGTTGAAGTTGAAAAGTTAATAGTTTTAAAGATGTTTAAAATGCATTAACTATCGAATACATGGATTTCGACATTCAATTGTTGAAATAGACGTTTTCGAGAAAATAAGGAAATGATGGACTATAACACTGTTGTTATAGTAAATGGTTTCCGGAAGGAAATGTTGTTTATAGTATTGGGATTTATATATCTATCTTAAATCCGAATCCCTATACTAGTGATTTTGAGTTGTCGTAACGATGTTTTACGCAACATTCGTTTTAACTCAAATAAATATGTTTAGAAGAATGATTTCCTTAAAGAATGGAATATATACTTAATTTTGATTCAAGTATATTGAATATTTTCAAAGTGTTGAAAATAAGAGAATTTGTGAATTACTTATTATTGAATAAGTATGGAAATGTTTTCCAGTATGAAATGAAAGGTTTGAAATTTTATCTTTTAAAGATAAATTGAGAAATGAATATTTGAAATTAGTTTCAAATGGCTAAGTGTGAAAATTATATATCTTGTAAAGATATTATTTTGAGAAATTAGAACAATTAGTTCAACTTGAAAATTTTTCAAAGATTGAATCTTGAGTTAAATTGAGTTTAACTTTGACACCAAAAACAATATAAGTTCAACTTTGAATTTTGGATAGTCGATTGGGATTGTATGTCTAACATTGTGAATTGATGACATATCATTTGATCTCTATTAAATATATATCTGTGGTGGCGGAGAATTTATTCTTTTAGCTTAACACCCTTCTTTGAGACGTACGAGCTTAGAGGTTATATATCGATAGACATCAATTATGTGTTGAGAATTGACGATGTAACGTGAAATCCAAATCGAATGTGAAGTCGATAATGAATTGGATTGTGAATGTGAATTAGGTTTGAGATAACCTTAAATTTTCAAATCGATTTAGAGGAAAATTTTAAACGTGATGGAAAATTTGGAATCCTCTATTTGTTGTGAATGTGAATTGAGTTTTCGTAACTTATATATGTGAATATAATCGAAAACTATCAGTTTGGAAAGTCATTATTATGAAAATCTTGTGTAGGTTTACATAGATATGATATGTACGAAATGTGAAAGGAAGTACTATATGTATATGACATATGTTTTTCTAAAAACTGAGGATATGGAAATGTACCTTCCAATTATTATGTGTGAAGGTGATTGGAACTCGGTGGAGTGTCCATTGTAAATCGTAGCTACGTAGATTTCCATTAGTGGAATGTCCAATGGGACTGATATGATATCCCCCACGATGGATCATCGTGTTTGGGATTATGTGATTGATGCTGGCGTAATTCGTGGGGCGTGATGCCTACAGTTACAAGCGATTCCACTGAGATAGTGGCGCAACCGCCGAGTAAACTGCGATCTGGGAACCAAAGCGTAATTCGAGGGGCGTGATGCCTAAGGCTACGAGCGATTCTACTGAGATAGTAGCGTAACCGCCGTGTGGACCGCGATCTAAGGCGATAACCATGGCGAAATTCAGGAGTGATGAGAAATCTGAGATTACAAGCGATTCTACTGAGATACTAGCGAAACCGCCGGGTAAACTGTGATCCATGGGGGAACGGGCTTTCCATATCCATTTTTAAAAGAATTTTTAAAAAGTATTTTCACTGGGAGTTGAAGCAAGTATGTTTAGTACTTGGAGATTTTTAGTCTTGCGCCTGGCCAGCGTATGCCTAAAGTCTGTGAGAACGACGATGAACTTGTTAAACTTTGAGTTATCAAGTATTTTCAAAACTTTGAATAGAAAATCAATAATCTGAAATTAGAATTATATAATTCTAACTTAATGAACTAAGGAAGAAGATCTTTAAAATATCTTGAAAGTCCACAGTTTTGGATAAGATATATTATGCAAATATTTAGCATGAAAGATTTCAAGTTTAAAAATCTGAGTTTTTGTAAGTCAAAAATTTAGTAAAAGACTTTTGTGTCTTGATTATTGAAATCGATGAACAAAACTAGTGAAATGAAATAAGTGGAATGAATCCTATATTTATTTATGAGTTTGAAACTTGGTAAAATTATGTAGGATATAAATATTGGTGAGTTTTAGCAATCGTTTTTTTTCCTAACTTATAATTTCGGGACGAAATTCTTTTAAGTAGGGGAGATTGTAACGATCCTGAATTTTGAACAATTTAAAAATGAAAATATTTAATTAATTTTAAATATTTGAGATAATTTTAAAATTGAATTTCAATATAACTAGGAATTGACGATTAAATTTTTGAATTTAATCTATTTAAAGTTGAATAGAAATTTGAATTTAACTTTGAAGTTTGAAATTGAATATTGAAGTTGTATCTAAAATTCAAACTAATGACTTAGAAGAAAATTAATAAATTTGTAGTTAGTTTCAATAACATTTTTAATTTATTTAAATGAAATAGAATAAGATTTTAAATCAATATAAAATCAATAAATAAATATACATAGTAAAAATTCAAACAACATATTTATAAAACTTTGAAAAATATAATGTAATTACATTTGAGAAAATTTAACAACATAATTTTAAAAAAAATAATTGGATTTAAAATAAGAAAGAAAATATAATATAAAAATAAATAAATAAATAAATAAAAAATAAAAAAAAATATGAAGTATACACTGCCTTACCACAGATCAGCGGTAAACACGCCTTAACTCGTACCTTCCTCCATACCTAAATTCATGTCGTCTTCTCCCATAAAACACGACACCCCTCCCTATCATTTCATTATCAAACAAAAAGAAAAAAAAAAAAATGGCGGCCGTGTTCCTTAATTATCGTTCGCACAAGCTAGGGCTTGTGTAGGAATCGAAGTGGCCGACCTTCAACAATTGGGGCTTTCGTTCGATTTGTGTTGCTTCATCTTCATTCGCTCGGCATCAAATCTGCTCGCGGCCTCGTTCTAATTTGTGCGCTCCATTTCGATTCGGTGAAAGGTGAGTTTTTGGCTCACGATTGATTTTAATGCAAGTTCTTAAATTTGTTGAATTGAATCTTGGTTGCATGCTATGATTTGGGGCTATCTGCTATCACTTACGCGGTTACTTGAATCTGAACTAACAAGAACAGTTGCTTTGTGGATTTGCGTTTAAACTGATAAGAGCAGATGCTATTGCATGTTCTGTTTTAAACTGTTAAGAACAAATGCTATATAAATTTTTATTTAAATTGATGAGAGCAGATGCTATTTCATGTTTTCTTAAAACTGTTAAGAACAAATGTTATTTAAATTTTAATTTTAAACTAATAAGAACAGATACTATAATTTTGTTTTAAACTTAAGAGAGCAGATGCTATTGTTTAAATTTAAACTGTTAAGAACAGATTCTACCCAATATTTGGTTTTGTTTTTAAATTTGATAAGAACAGATGCTATTAAGATTTACCTTTTTACTGATGAGGAAAGAGGCTTGTTTTGGTTGTTGCTGCATGTGATGGATGTGAATTTATTTATATTGTGATGGATACTGCGCTTGCATATGTCACTGCAGTGAGTTAATGCTCCAGGTTTTGATGTTTGGGTTGCAGAGTTTTTGTCTCGGGTAGGGTCTCGAGTTAATTGGGGAAAAACTCGAAGCAAGAGGAATTTTGACTCGAAGTCAATAGGGTGGTTTCTGTGTCTTTGTTTCAGATTTATTATAACAGAACTGTTCTGTTTTTAAGAAATTTTTTTAAAAGGTAAAGTTCAAATTTAAATCTGAAATTGAACTTAGAATGAAATTTAAATCTGAAGATGAATTCAAAATTGTTTGAATTCTTATTTTGTAATAATTTGAAAACAGAGATTCAAATTGTTTTTTTTTTAAAAAAAAAAGAAAAAAAAAAGAAAAAAAAAAGAAGAAGAAAACTCTGTCTTCTTTTAAGTAATTAACCTCTCATATGCAAAAGCTTGAGCCATCTGTTGCATTGCTTATTGATATAGTTAATCATGTTTGTATGACCACATTGTGATTCTGTGTGTATATATATTAATGTATATATATGTGATTCAGGATTTTATATATGTGTTCTTGGCCTTGAACTAAGTTTTTAAAAAGAAATCCATCATAAACTAGTTGATATCAGTTTGGATTTGTTATAGAAATAGAAAATCTGTAGCCTTTGAACAAGTACAGCAGTCAACAAGTTCTAATACGAAAATAAGAAACTGCTCTGTGTTCTTTGTTTAACCTCAAAATGTTTAAGTTTGTTAGCTGTGCATGTGAATATATATAGGAATAAGTATGTTGTGTGATTGTTTGTTGATGAATGTTTTTGTGTGAACATCCTATAATCTGAAAATAACAAAATTGACAAGTTTAAACCAATTGTTTGATGAAAATGATGCATGCTAAAGTTCTTGGAACCATTATGTGAATATGCATTTATGCATATGCATGTCACTATGAGTAAACACTTACAAATTAAAGCTAAGTAGATAATTATATGGTTGATTTTAAAAATCTGTGATGATAACTGTTATGTATGTATGCATGTGAGTAAGTCTGTGTTTATTTGATAAATGCTTATTTATGGTTTCTAACTTCTTTGTTCTTAGTTCAGAAACATATGATTTTTGATCAAGTTTAAAATCTTTGCATGTGAGTAAACTTTTCACTAAAGTTTAATTAGTTATTAGCTGTTGCTATGAGATTGTGATGATGTTACATACATATAAGTTTGCCTCTGAAGTAGATAAGTATGAGAACTCGAAGTGAAAGAGTGGGTGTCTCGGGTTTATTGGTTGCAGGTTTTAAAAGTCTGTAATTTTACAGTTTTTAAAATTTTGAATGTAGCTCCTATTTTAAAGATTGTGGATTGAATCAAATGGAAGAAGAAATGCAATAGGATCTGCATTTTTTTTTAGCTCTCTGTTCATGTTTACAGAGTTCTTATAAATAAACAAATTCAAGTTTTTATATATATAAAACTGTGAATTTTATCTTCATGATACATGCATTGCTGTTTGTCATGATTGCTGTGGCACTGAATTTGAGTTGTCTTCATCCTTGTTCTGCATCACTTGTAGCTTGCTACTGTGTTGTCTTTGATGTTGTTTCAGTCTTCATATCTATATATGCCTTCCCATCTCTGTTGCACTTGTAGCTCCATTCCATGCCGTTGCACTTGAGATTCTAGTTTTGATTTTGCTGTTGCATGCTTGCTGCTGCACGTTTGTTTGCTTCATGTTTTGTTCAAGTTGGCACTAGTTTTGCCTTGAGCATTTCTTTGCAGTGATTTGTCCGATTTGCGCTTGCACACGTGTTGGCGAGGCAGTGCACATGTGTATAAATATACGTGTGTACTGCAGCCACACGGGATTGACATAAATTAAAAATTTGAAGTTGTTAATAATGAAAATCCATAATAGATTTTAAATTGATTCATGTGATTCGTCATCTCTGTTACCATTTTATTCAGTTCTTTACAAATTTATTTACTTGAATTAAGATTAATCCTGACTCGAGTGTTTTGTGTTTTGCAATTAACGCTCGGGTCAGACCGAGTATTTTTACAGCTTGAAGATTTTCAGGCCGCGAAGTTAGAGAGAGGGGAAAGCACTTCACTGAAGTTTTTCGAAATTTTTTTTTCTTTGTACTCTAAAAGATATATATATAGATAAATTGTTCCGCTGTATAAAAATTTAATGCATTGTACAAACTCTGATGTATGTAAGAAAAATTCATTTATAAATAATATTATGATTATTCTGTGATTCTGTGGCTGATTCTGTTTAAACTCTATAAACTGACTAACAATTCGTCATTTTGAACGTTTCTAGCTGGTTTAATTACCGACTAGAGGTGGTCAGAGCGGCGGGTCGTTACAGTTAATTTGAATTGGATTAATGTGAAACAATTTGAAATTGAAGTGGATTCAATTTCAAATTAGTCCAAATTTATTGGAATAATTTGGAATTATAATTAATGTTGAATGGTTTTAAATTCAAATGGAATTTGAATTGAATTTGGGAGGAAATCAAGAGTAATTTAACTTGATTTGGAAATGGAGTATGAAATTGGAATTAATTCAAACAGGAGTTGAAATGATTTGAAATTTGAAACTAGTTCAATTGAAATTTATTTGAACTAGTAGAATTTGAGATCAAGTTTGAATAAAGTTAAATCTGGAAAGAACTGAGGTTAATTCAACTTGAATTAGGATGAATCAATTTCAATGGAAATTGAAGTTATTTAAATTGGAGTTGGGTCAATTTAAATTGAAGTGGAAATTTAATTTGAATTGATGAGAATGGAGATTGGGAAGTGAGCAGTTTTGACCCTTGACCATTTTTTTTAATATAAGTTATTTTAATATAAACTTATTTTTCAAGCTATTCATTATATATACAATCTTTCTTTAAAAACCAAACCATCTTATACTTGTTTTACAATTATTTTTGAAACTGTTTAACAATTTTCTAACTATTCTATAAATAATTACTATTTTCAACTACTAATTACTAATTTATAGCTATTTTGCAATTATTTAAAATTTCTATAAATTATTTTAACTATTTTATACTTGTTTTACAAATTAGTAATTATTTTCCAACTACTTATCTATTTTTAAAATTTTCAAGCTATTTTCTTAATAAACTGATCGGGGTTTAAACTGTTATTGGTTAAACACCCAATCGAGATAAGAATTTAAGGAATAATCCAAATGTGGATTGATACAATTGTGAGTTAGTGAATGAAAATTTAAGTGAATGTGAATAGAAATGGAATTGATTTGGCTAATAACCAATAAAGATAAACACGTAGGGTGTACGTATGTTATTCTATTCGCATAGTAATGTGATCCAGATTCGAGCACAGAATTTCGAGATAGTTTTATCGATCCGAGTGGGATTTTTCATTCGATTTTTGACGGCGAACCTGGATATGGATTGTTGATTGGTTCTGGATATTCTCTATCGTAGTTATTACTATGCAAGGAGAATGACGGTTTCTGATCAAGAAACCAGATCTGTGTCCGCAATAGGAAGTCAGGTGCACGATACTAGTTCGGAAGTGAAATTGTGTGATTGAGTGAGCGATCAGATTGGTATGGCGTACGAATGACATGTGTACATCGTACGGTTATGAATGAAAATGATATTGAAAAGAGTAATCAAATTTGAGTATTTGATTTTGAGTAAACAAAGTAAATATCTTTGTTTTATAAGATAAAACTCCCCTTGATGAATCTTGTGACGCCCCACCTCTATACCCACACTAGCCAAGAACACTACGGAGTAATGCTGTCGACTAGCATGGAGAATAAGGCTGCTGAGGAGCGACCATCTGTATAATTGCTTTGTGCGAGTACCGATATGCCAGATAAAAATATAACTTTTCATCTCAAGAGGAAATTCGACATACCGACACAAACTCAAAGCTACTACACAGTGGCTATAAAGGTCTTCGGAAACAAATACAGAAATAAACATAACATAAATCAGTCATAGATAACTCATATCACAAAGGCGGAAGAAGATATGAATATATAGTTAACACATGAAAGTGTATATCAGAGTAGTGGTCAAAAAGATCCACAATAATACAAAAGAATAGCAACACATGCTATACAAAAGAATACAACCATGAGTCCATATCTCAAGTGTATACAACAAAATAAACTACTAATCTAAGTAGTTAACCAAAAGTCAGGATGATAACCCCAGAAGAGAAGTCAAACAGAAGCACCTGTAACATCTCGGACTGACCCGAGTATTATTTATAAGAAAATAATAAACGGATCAGTCTAGCTATAAATATCAGACAACATGATATAGAATAAAAGATATGACATAAACATATAATATCCATAATGGCATACCAATATAAGTATGCAATTGAAACTCAACATGAGATAAATCAATATCACAAAAATCTTCACAAAGATCTAAAAAGGGTTTCATACCCAAAACTTGTATTCACAACAAGTCAATGATACACAAATTCACCAATGCACAAATATTGATAAAACTTATCAATGGAAATCACGAAAATAGGTGAGGCATAAATTCCAGAATTCAACATACGAAATCCAGAAGTCACAAGAAAAGGGGGGTAGGCCTATCACACAAACGAGAAGCTATCTCATGGTAGCTAGCCATTAATTTTTGACACACGAACGAGAAGCTATCTCATGGTAGCTAGCCATTAATTTTTGACACACGAACGAGAAGCTATCTCATGGTAGCTAGCCATTAATTTTTGACACACGAACGGGAAGCTATCTCATGGTAGCTAGCCATTAATTTTTGACACACGAACGGCCCGAAGGCCATGGGGAGCTACCCCAAAAAGAAATGAGACGAAGCTCAATAAAATGAGTTACTGTCCTCCACGTGGACAAAGAGACGTCGCACAATTGCTAGTCTAAATCATAAAATGATCGTCATGATCTAAGAGAAGTGTCAATTACAGTAAGCTAGTAAATATATGAGCTTAGCTTCATGTCCCATAACCACTAGCTTAACTTAAATATTTACGAACAAATTGTAGATCTCCACTAGAAAATTGTCACAAGAGATTCAATCGAACAAGTCCAAGAATTAACCGACAAAGTAAACGCAAGCGTTTCATACCACTCGTTTTACTAAGTCGTTTAATTAGATTTCTCATACGAGTGAGGTAAAGGTTTGTATATACTAATAGATTGGAAATCGGTTTGAGAAAACGAGCTTTGTAATAAAATAGTGTTGAAATCATTTGAAGAAAGAGTTTTGATTTTTACTATTAGTATCGAAACCTTTATATTTTTAAAGTGACAAATCACAAAGAAGATTGTAGGAACAATCAATCACTAAAATTCACATATGAAGATGTGAATAAAATCCAAAGAAACCGATAAAGAATCCATCGAAATGGATATTCAAAAATCCCTAAAAAGGAGTCATCAAGGTCATAATAAATGATAACAACAAATAGGATCATAACGAATCGATTTAGATTGGAAATTCAATCCAAAAAGGCAAAATGGACTCAAACAGCAGGTTCAGTCGACTGAACAGAGTTTTCAGTCGACTGACCCTGTGCCTGGAAATTTTCCAGGTTCAGAAAACTTTCTGTTTCCAGGTTCAGTCGACTGAACAGAGGATTCAGTCGACTGAATCATGCCTGAAAACTTTCGAGTTCCAGGTTCAGTCGACTGAATAAACTTTTCAGTCGACTGAATCTTGCCTGGGCTGTTTTTCCGCCTATCCAAATAAAGAGCAAACTCTTCCAAAATGCATCCGGACGAACATTGGCTCTAAGGGTTTATGCCAATCGGCGACCCGGCCCTATATGCTCCTCGATACATCACCAAAAGCATGACCAAACATCCATAAAAGGATTTCACACAAATTTGACTTAAAAACCCAAAAATTGGAATATTCACAAAACCAATCCAAATCAAGAGCAAATGCACATGAAGAAGTGTTAGGAATTCATACCCAACAACCAAAGATAATTATAGTCATAGATGTGAGATAAAAATCTCACCTTTGAAATCACACAAATAAAGAAGAAGCTTGAAAGCAAAGGAGAATCAACCACTCTTCAAATCCAACTCAATAAGCTTGATTCTAAGCTTTAAAAGAAGAACATTCCCAAAGTTAGGTTTAGGAATTTCTGAAATGATAAGAGAATGAGTTGGAGAAGAAGAAGAGAAGCTTACCAATGTGTTGTTCTATTAGTTTGGAGCTAGAACTTGATTTGCAAAAGAAAACTAGGGCTTGAGTTTTAATTTCCCATCTCTCCCACCATTGTTGCTAAAGCTTGAGTATTAGGAATTGGAAATGAAGTAAATGAGGAGTTGAAGTGGAGTTGGGACTGAATACATAAGTGGGGTTATTGGGCTCAGCCCAAACCAAAGCCCTAAGCAAAAAGTAGCAAAATTCAACTTTCTCCAAATTTATTGAAGCTTATACTCAAAAAGGTCGCAAACGGCATTTTAAACTCAATGGGAGTGGTCCCGAGTCCTAATTCGACCGTATGCAAAAAGTAGCTTTTCGGACTAAATTCCGAGTATCGATAAAATATTTAAATAAAATATTAAATATAAAATCGATAAATATGCGGGTTGTTACAGACTCCCCTCCTTAAAGAAATTGCGTCCTCGCAATATTTAAGAAGAAAATATAAAGTAACAACCATAAAAGCATATTCAACACAAAAGAAGTTTGAAATAAGAAGTTCACCTCAAAGAGCACGAGAAAGTAAGTCCGGATGTGTTCGCTCGATGAACTCTCTAGATTCCCAAGAACAATCCTTAGGATTTAAAGACCATTGAACTTTAACAAGCGGAACATCTTTATTTCGAAGTCGTTTGACTTCCGAAGCAATGATACGAATAGGATGTTGCTCATAAGTTAAATTAGGCGAAACTTCAATCTCTTCCACAACACTGGGCTCAAGAATAGAATCGGAATCTCGAAGGCATTTCCGTAATTGAGAAACGTGAAACACGTCATGAATAGCAGAAAATTAAGCCGGTAATAAAAGGCGATATGCCATGGAACCAATACGTTCAGCGATAGGAATTGGCCCAATATATCGAGGCACTAACTTTCCCGATCGACTGAAACGTACAACACCTTTAATAGGTGAAACACGAACAAACACAAAATCTCCCACAGAAAATTCTAACTTCCTTCACCGGTTATCGGCATAGGATTTTTGTCTACTTTGGGCTTCTTTCATCCTATGACGAATAAGGTCAATCTTTTCTGTGGAATCAAGAATAAAATCTGGACCTAAAACCAGCTTCTCACCGGCCTCAAGCCAACAAGAAGGAGATCGGCATGGCCTTCCGTAGAGTGCCTCGAAAGGTGCCATACCAGTACTAGATTGGAAGCTATTATTATAGGAAAATTCAAAAAGTGAAATATGATCTTCCCAACTTCCACCAAAATCAAGAACACATGCACGAAGAAGATCTTCAAGAGTTTGATTCACACGCTCGGTTTGTCCATCGGACTGAGGATGATAAGCGGTGCTAAAATTAAGCTTCGTTCCCAAAACTTTTTGAAGACTCTTCCAAAATCCACTAGTAAACAATGGATCACGATCACTAACAATAAAAGTAGAAACTCCATGTAATTTAACAATCTCTTTAACAAAGAGCTGGCCAAAAGAGGAACGGTTCGGTTAGACCGAACGGGAATAAAATGGGCGGTTTTAGTAAGTCTATCAACAATCACCCATAAGCTATCATGACCCAAACGAGAACGGGGAAGGCCATCTATAAAATCCATGGAAATTTGGTCCCACCTCCAAATTGGAATTTCTAAAGGTTGCAATAACCCACCGGGACTTAGATATTCGGCCCAAACAAGTTGGCAAGTAATGCAACACTTAATGAAGTTAGCGATGTCAAGTTTCATTCCCTCCAAATAATAAAGTCGCTTCATATCCACGTACATTTTACTACCGGGATGAATGGTAAATTTAGAACGATGAGAATCTTCTAAAACATCTTTACGAAGATCACTAATATTTGGCACGATAAGTCTACCAAAACTCCGAATGCAGCCACGAGAATCAATATCAAAGTCTTTCAAACCTTCAATATCAATTTTATCCTTAATATTTTGGCCAAGAAGAGCCAAGTCGGGATCTAGCCTTTGAGCTTCAAGAATGCGGTCTAAATGAGAAGGATGAGCCTCAAGACTACATAAAACAAATGATGAGCATAAATCGGATACGCGGTCTCGAATCTCACAAGTGGATAAGATCTCGAGATCGTTCCATTCGGATATCATCATAGAAACAACAGCTTGTTGTTTACGACTAAGAGCATCGGTGACACGATTACCCTTACCGGGGGTATAAAGAATATCAAGATCATAAGGAACAAGGAACTCGAGCCAACATTGTTGACGCAAATTAAGTTCCTTTCAAGAAAATAAATATTCCGAAGATTTATGGTCGAGGTGGAAAACAAATTTCTCCCCCAAAAATGATGATGCCAAACTCTAAAAGCGAAAACAATAGCCGCGAGCACTAGATCATGAGCGGCATACCTAGTCTCAATCGGCTTTTAATGATTTAGAAGCACAAACGATAGAACATTATCTTTTGCAAGAGAACGACATCCAAACCAATATGACTAGCATTGGTACAAAACATAAAATCTTGGTTCCCTTCGGGAAACACAAGAATAAGAGTATCGGAAAAGAATTCTTTCAAATAATCTTCTTTCTCGAAAAGCTAAAACTTTCAAAATTACATTTATCTTTATGTAATAATCTTTCTAGAAAAATTTACATTTTTACAAGTCAATATATCGTGTCTGATTGTCTCATCAAAGCATTTAGGAGATTCTTATCGATAACGTTGATCAGGCGCATCGACCAGAATTCTTAAAGCACTCAACGGACAATACAATCACAAAATCATCTTCTATATGATAAAAATATCTCTTAAAAAGTTTAAGAATATTCTTTGATCGTTTAAGAACAAAATCAAATCGTACTTGTAAATAAATCTTACGAAAAAGATTCACAAAATTTTAAATTTCTATTTTCATCCAAAATCTATAAATACAAAAATGAAGTCTTTGAGATATTCATAGAACACTCGATTTATAAAATGGATGAAACAAGATGGGCAAACTGAATGACAAAATAAGTCATTCATAAGAATCATAACGAGTGCGGAATGCGGTAAGCAGAATGCTAACTCCTGCAACTCGTAGCCAAATGAAAATCGGTGGCAATGTCGAACTAGAAAGACCTTAACACCACACAAAAGATTTCTTAGGTGATAATCCTAAGACAAGCTCAAAAATTACCGGAAAATTCTCAAACTACATGAATGAGAGAAATAACACTTTCCCTATCATGTGATCTTAAAGAATAAAATGATGCCTTCAGAAATATGAAATCAGAATCTCAAGAAAAATAGAAATCCGATTAACAGATAGAAAACGTTGAAGATGAATAGTCCACACGGAAAATAGGATATGGGCTTCACAACGAGTAAGCCAATCCTTACCAAAAAAAATCAATTCCGAAGCCTAAGTAGAAATATCGGCTTGGAAAGAAAAATCACATAAAATAGTTTCGACATTAATAGAAAGCAAATTGAGTGTTGTGGACCTACCATCCAGATTCGCAACCCTCAAGGAAGACATCATTCCCAAAATTGTTTAAAGGAAAAGAATCAACAAGTTCTTTTGATATAAAATAGTGAGATGGAATCCATATCAAAAAGAACACGAACAAGAGAATCACAAAGCAAATGTCATCAAGGATTGAATGAGACATACCTTTACCAAGAGAAGTGTCACAAGGGGCTTGCACGACTTTCAACTTTCCTTCCCTCTTGCTAGGGAGTTTGGGACATGTAGATAAGTAATGACCCGAGCCTTTGCAATAGCAGCAAAAGAGGGTTTCGGGCACTTAATTACATAATGGTCCGTGGATCCACAATTGTAGCATTGTTTACGACTTGGGGTAGGAGTCTTGGCTGTCGAAGTTTCTTGTTCCACCTTCTTCTTGCTCTGAAGTCTGGGACATGAAGACATATAATGGTCCGTACCTTTGCAATAGCGGCAAGAGATAGGTCTAGGACACTTATTTATATAGTGGTCCTTAGAGCCACAATTGTAGCATTCTCCACGATTAGGGATTGGAGTCTTTGCTACAGAAGTAGTTTGCTTCACTCTCTTATTGGGATTAAGGCTCTTGAACTTAATATGCCTCTTCTTGGAAGTCCCAATATCACAAACACTTCCTTTACCAACCTCTCCATGAAGAAGAGTAACATCCACAAGATGATTGAAAGAAACTTCAAGTTTCAAAGGTAGAACCATTTCGGGGTTCTTACTCAAAGCACAGATAAACTCTTGATTCTTTACAAGATCCAAAAGTTGTTGGACAGACATGAATGCGCCATCCAGAGAAAGGCTACTGGATTGACCAGCACTAGGACTGCTTGAACTAACCATTTCTCTTCCTTAAGAAAGAAAGAAAGAAAGAAGAAGAAAAAGGTTATTCACCAAATGAATATCAAGCAATCTTGATAGAAAAAACAAGGAATCATAAAGAAAATAGGATGAATCGGTACAAAGACTCGAATAAAATCCTAAAGCATGACTCCTAAGAAAGACTTAGGACGATGATCCTTGTTATAACATTCCATATTGTTCCAAAGTTTTGCTCTGATACCAAGCTGTGACGCCCCACCTCTATACCCACACTAGCCAAGAACACTACGGAGTAATGCTGTCGACTAGCACAGAGAATAAGGCTGTTGAGGAGCGACCATCTGTATAATTGCTTTGTGCGAGTACCGATATGCCAGATAAAAATATATCTTTTCATCTCAAGAGGAAATCCGACATACCGACACAAACTCAAAGCTACTACACGGTGGCTATAAAGGTCTTCGGAAACAAATACAGAAATAAACATAACATAAATCAGTCACAGATAATTCATATCACAAAGGCGGAAGAAGATATGAATATATAATTAACACATGAAAGTGTATATCAGAGTAGTGGTCAAAAAGATCCACAATAATACAAAAGAATAGCAACACGTGCTATACAAAAGAATACAACCATGAGTCCATATCTCAAGTGTATACAACAAAATAAACTACTAATCTAAGTAGTTAACCAAAAGTCAGGATGATAACCCCAGAAGAGAAGTCAAGCAGAAGCACCTGTAACATCTCGGTCTGACCCGAGTATTATTTATAAGAAAATAATAAACGGATCAGTCTAGCTATAAATATCAGACAACATGATATAGAATAAAAGATATGACATAAACATATAATATCCATAATGGCATACCAATATAAGTATGCAATTGAAACTCAACATGAGATAAATCAATATCACAAAAATCTTCACAAAGATCTAAAAAGGGTTTCATACCCAAAACTTGTATTCACAACAAGTCAATGACACACAAATTCACCAATGCACAAATATTGATAAAACTTATCAATGGAAATCATGAAAACAGGTGAGGCATAAATTCCAGAATTCAACATACGAAATCCAGAAGTCACAAGAAAAGGGGGGAGGCCTATCACACGAACGAGAAGCTATCTCATGGTAGCTAGCCATTAATTTTTGACACACGAACGAGAAGCTATCTCATGGTAGCTAGCCATTAATTTTTGTCACACGAACGAGAAGCTATCTCATGGTAGCTAGCCATTAATTTTTGACACACGAACGAGAAGCTATCTCATGGTAGCTATCCATTAATTTTTGGCACGCGAACGGGAAGCTATCTCATGGTAGCTAGCCATTAATTTTTGACACACGAACGGCCCGAAGGCCATGGGGAGCCACCCCAAAAAGAAATGAGACGAAGCTCAATAAAATGAGTTACTGTCCTCCACGTGGACAAAGAGACATCGCACAATTGCTAGTCTAAATCATAAAATGATCGTCATGATCTAAGAGAAGTGTCAATTACAGTAAGCTAGTAAATATATGAGCTTAGCTTCATGTCCCATAACCACTAGCTTAACTTAAATATTTACGAACAAATTGTAGATCTCCACTAGAAAATTGTCACAAGAGATTCAATCGAACAAGTCCAAGAATTAACCGACAAAGTAAATGCAAGCGTTTCATACCACTCGTTTTACTAAGCCGTTTAATTAGATTTCTCATACGAGTGAGGTAAAGGTTTGTATATACTAATAGATTGGAAATCGGTTTGAGAAAACGAGCTTTGTAATAAAATAGTGTTGAAATCATTTGAAGAAAGAGTTTTGATTTTTACTATTAGTATCGAAACCTTTATATTTTTAAAGTGACAAATCACAAAGAAGATTGTAGGAACAATCAATCACTAAAATTCACATACGAAGATGTGAATAAAATCCAAAGAAACCGATAAAGAATCCATCGAAATGGATATTCAAAAATCCCTAAAAAGGAGTCATCAAGGTCATAATAAATGATAACAACAAATAGGATCATCACGAATCGATTTAGATTGGAAATTCAATCCAAAAAGGCAAAATGGACTCAAACAGCAGGTTCAGTCGACTGAACAGAGTTTTCAGTCGACTGACCTGTGCCTGGAAATTTTCCAGGTTCAGGAAACTTTCTGTTTCCAGGTTCAGTCGACTGAACAGAGGATTCAGTCGACTGAATCATGCCTGGAAACTTTCGGGTTCCAGGTTCAGTCGACTGAACAGACTTTTCAGTCGACTGAATCTTGCCTAGGCTGTTTTTCCGCCTATCCAAATGAAGAGCAAACTCTTCCAAAATGCATCCGGACGAACATTGGCTCTAAGGGTTTATGCCAATCGGCGACCCGGCCCTATATGCTCCTTGATGCATCACCAAAAGCATGACCAAACATCCATAAAAGGATTTCACACAAATTTGACTTAAAAACCCAAAAATTGGAATATTCACAAAACCAATCCAAATCAAGAGCAAATGCACATGAAGAAGTGTTAGGAATTCATACCCAACAACCAAAGATAATTATAGTCATAGATGTGAGATAAAAATCTCACCTTTGAAATCACACAAATAAAGAAGAAGCTTGAAAGCAAAGGAGAATCAACCACTCTTCAAATCCAACTCAATAAGCTTGATTCTAAGCTTTAAAAGAAGAACATTCCCAAAGTTAGGTTTAGGAATTTCTGAAATGATAAGAGAATGAGTTGGAGAAGAAGAAGAGAAGCTTACCAATGGGTTCTTCTATTAGTTTGGAGCTAGAACTTGATTTGCAAAAGAAAACAAGGGCTTGAGTTTTAATTTCCCATCTCTCCCACCATTGTTGCTAAAGCTTGAGTATTAGGAATTGGAAATGAAGTAAATGAGGAGTTGAAGTGGAGTTGGGACTGAATACATAAGTGGGGTTATTGGGCTCAGCCTAAACCAAAGCCCTAAGCAAAAAGTAGCAAAATTCAACTTTCTCCAAACTTATCGAAGCTTATACTCAAAAAGGTCGCAAACGGCATTTTAAACTCAATGGGAGTGGCCCCGTGTCCTAATTCGACCGTATGCAAAAAGTAGCTTTTCGGACTAAATTCCGAGTATCGATAAAATATTTAAATAAAATATTAAATATAAAATCGATAAATATGCGGTTGTTACAAATCTATTGCCAGAAGGAAAGGATTTTGAAAGTGTTTGAAGTATAAAAGGAGTTTTATACAAATTTGAAATGATCCAAAGTTTTGAAAGATTTTATATATCTGAATATATATTTATATAAAGGATCATATGATGATTTTGGAAAAGGTTTTGGGAACCTTTGGATTTAGAAAGGCTTTTGATTTTTGGGTAAAATCAATATTAAATTTGGAAAGCATGGTCTGAAAATTATCGATTTTGGAATAATCGATTTTGTGTAAAGGAGCTTTGTATGAGATCATACTAGGTGTATGATTTGAAGATACTATATATGTATAGTATAAAATGTTTTGATGATGGCTCTGGGGAAAAAGGCGCTCTCTTGAAATGAACTTCTCAGGGGTACCACCGGGTGGTGCTGCCTTGAGCCCCAATGGGGGGTTCTAAAGTTGATCCTGTGAGGAGTCCGGACGAAACTAGTTCCTAGGGATTATGAGTAGAGTATACCATAGCGAAAGTCGTGTGTGTCGCTGAGAGCCAAGGTCTACGTTTGATTTTATATCGGTAGACCGCGATCTATGGTATAACATAGCGAAAGTCGTGTGTGCCGCTGAGAGCCAACAGTCTGCGTTTGATTTTATATCGGCAGACTGCGACCTATGTAGGAGTGGAGAGGTTTCATTTCGACAGCGAAAATCAGAGGCCGTTGAGAGCCTGCAGTTACATGGACTTTTGCTGCGACGGCAACGTAACCCTGGGTGTAACTGTGATCTGTTATGTGTGGGATCCATGGCGTAATCGAGAGGCCGTTGAGAGCCTGCAGTTACATGGATTTTTGCTGCGACGGCAACGTAACCCTGGATGTAACTGTGACCATGGATGGGGGTGATGATTTCCAGAGCATTCTCACCAAATACATATCCTCTATTTTCAAAAATTATTTTCTATATTTTCAACTAAAATTATTTTTCAAGTATTTTCACTGGATGTTAAAAACGGGTCTGCTGAGTACTTATAGAATTTCAGTCGTACGCCTGATCAACGTATAACCGAATTTCTATGAGAACAAGGATGGACTGGTTGAAACATCGAGTTATAAAATGATATATTCTATAAAAGCTATTATGAAATGATCAAAGAATATTTTAACTGGATTTAAAATATTTAATAAATTCTGCTTTCGTTCCTTTTCGAGGACGAAAAGATTCAAAGGGGGGAGGAATGTGATAGCCCAAATTTTTGGTCATTAGTAATTGATAATAATTGGGTTAATTAGTAGAAATAATGATTTTTATTGGGAATTAATAAATGAAATTCCGATAATTAGAGATATCTGGATATATACGTATGAATTTAAATAAATAATTATTCAGAAATAATAAATCTGATGGTAGATTAGAATATGTTAATAGATGTGTATAAAAACTTTATAATATTGAAATGTTTTAATATACACATACAATTATATAGGTGAGCATATATATACATATATGTAAAATAATTTGGAAGCATTGATTTGAATTAAATTGGACATCTTTAACACTTATAATTATGTATTGTTATCAATTTAAGTATAATAATAGCTTAAGTATAAAAATTAAATAAAATTAAATAAAATAAAATTAATATTCTTTCTTTCTAAATTACATAATTTATATAAACATATAACATATGTAAACATAATGCACTTACATAAAGATAACACATAGTAAGTAATCTATATAAATAAAGAAAAAAAATTAGCAAGGATTTAAACATAAAATTCATAATTAAGACATTCGTTAAATAGTAAAAGTATGTTTTAGACATTTGTAATTTGTGTAGCATGCAAACTCAACAAGTGGCATTTTCTTTTAATGCAAAGAAGAATGGGGACATCATGTACTAGAAAAGAAAAAAAAATTGAAAAAAAAGCTTTTATAAATCTAAATAAATTTAAATAAAAAAAAAGCCTGCATTTATTAAAAAGCCTGAAGCATGTAAAACATTTTCATCTCTGTTTTCAAGTAACATGCTTCAGCAACTCAACTCTATTTTCAAAGAAAGCTCAAACCCAAAAATCCTGTCATCATCAAATCAGTAGTTTGAAGCATTTTTTGTAATCTGAAAGCAAAGCATGCATGTCTTCAACCTGGGTTTCAAACTAAGCCAACATGCAAGTCTCATTAGCATGCAACTGCAGTTCAAAATAAGATCAAAACCAGAAGCATTTCAAAATTAAAAAAAAGGGATTCAACGGGCTATATTTAACAGGTGAGTATTCAAACCTGAGATCCTCTGTCTATTTTTAATATGCCTGTGAGTAACTTTTTGATTTAAAAACTTAAGTAAGTAATCTTGTTGCATGTTCATGTTTGTATATCTGTATGGTCGTGTTTAAGTGCATTCCTGTATATTTATGTGATTGCATGAATATGTGCCTGACAGTAAACCTGTAAATGGATTGTTCATAGTTTTAAAACTAGAAATCTAAACAAAACTGATTACATTTCGATTTAGGCTTTGCTAGGGTTTAAGTTCTAAACCAAATGTGTCGTTCCATCATAAAGTAAATTTTTTAAAAAAAAATTAAGTAAAATTAAATTATGAGGCTTACTGGAAACCTTGAATAACAGTGGAAAATAAGTATAAGTGAAATTCAATCTATATGAAATTATGTTTCAGGATTAGGAATCAAAACAACATGCAGAATCATGAATTTTAAACCCAAAATTACAATTTAAAATGCTAGAATCAAAGAGCAGTTTTATTTTGATTGTAAATTGTGTTTTGGGGCATCTCTGTTGCCACAAGTAATTAGTGATGCCGAGATTGTTTCTGGGTGTGGTGGAGACTACAGGGATGTTGAGAAAAACTTTTGGATTGAGTTGCATTTCGATTTAGAGGTTGTGATTTTGATTCTAAGTTTTGAACCCTAGTTTTCGGGGCTAGGATAGAAATGATCTTTTCAGCAGGAACAGTTGATCGAGTTCAATGAATTCTTGGAGGAAGATAGCATGGAAGTTGGCAAGTGCATGGCCGGAGTTGCTATCTTTTCGGTGGTCGGTGGTGCGTGAACAAGGCCATTGTTAGGATTTGGGTTGAGTGGTTGCTTCCTGTTCCAATTGTTTCAGGTTGAAAATTTAACCTCAATTTTAATTTTGAGGGGGAACAGGGTAATGGTGTTGTATATGGGATGCGTGGGTGATTGACGACTTGTTCCAGTCATCGGAGTTGATCGGAGGAGGTTGGCTTCGCTGTACAGGTGCACAGAGGATGTGGACATGCCTGGTGGATGTTTGGATTGAGGGATTTTAGTTCACTCGGGATTGTCTTGAGTAAATCGAGTCTTAGCTCGAAGCTGAAAGGGGTTGTGACTCGAAGTAATGTTAATATTTGCTCGGGTAAAACTATGTTCAGGTCTTTCAAGAAAACAGGGACCTGTTTCAGTTATTTTGTAAAAAAAATTTGGATTTAAAGAAAATGTAAAATAAATTTTGAACTAAGCTTAAAACCTGAATTTAAATAGGAATTAAAATAGTTTAAATCTTGGATTTAAAGAAAACAGGGACCTGTTTCTGTTTTGAAATATAAAGGAAAATTTTAAATGTAAAATGTAAAAAAAAATTAGGATTTAAAACCTGAATTTAAATCTGATTTCTAACTGGTATGAATCTGAGTTTTGAATAATTTAAATTTTGAAATTTAAATTTAGTTTTTAGCGATTTTTAGGGTATAAAAGGATATTGGTTTGAATTTAAATTAGAAAGTTTAAATTGTAAAATATAAGCTTTAAAATAAGTTTGAACCTGAGATTTTTTAAGTCTGGGATTTGTTGAGTCTCAGTTTTTAAAATAAAATAAAGTTTAATTTAAATTGTTAAAATTACTTTGAAATGGTTAAAATATTTGAATTTAAAATGAAGATGTAGAATGTAAAGTAAAGCTTTTTAAAATTTAAGTTAAAAACTGAAATGAGATTTAAGTGTTTTTTTTAATTGATATGAATTTAAATTGAAATGGGATTTAAATTCTTTAAACTTATTTTATAGGGTGGATGTTTCTTTCAACTTATAAGATAAAGAAGGTTTTGAATTATTTTTAAAACCTTGTTTAAACTAAATTTGTATCTTAAGTTAAATGGAATTTAAATAGAATTTAAAGTAAATTTGGAAACAAATTGTTTTAAGTACATTCATTAAGTAAGAAATGTTGTCTTAAAGATAAATGAAATTTAATGATTGGATTTATTAAATTATTAAGATAATTAAGATAATTAAGATGGGTAATTAATTATTTACTTAATTAATGATAGGATGATTAATTAAGTAATTAAGAATTCTTAAATTAATTAATTAAAGTTAATATTAATTAATTAAGGTTAATTAATCTGTAGTTAGAGATTATTAATTTTAATTAATGATTAAAGATTAATTAATCGAGTGATTAAGAATTAATTAGGTTGCAGTTAACACTTAATTATTTTAATAAATAGTAATTAATTTATTGGTAATGAAATATTAATTAATTAGTAATTAATAATGGTTAATCTAAGTTAATTTCTTAAGAAAGAAATTAAGAATTGTTAATGAAGGTCATTAACTTAAGATTATTTAACAATTAATTAAAATGATTAATTGTAATAATTAATTGGATTAATTAATTAATAATAATCATTTTTGAAATTGTTTATGTTTAATCACTTAATGGAAGTAAGTAATGAATTAATTACTTAATGTAATTAATTGAGTTAATATGATTAATTTAGATTAATTAATTAAGTTTAATTAATTTAAACACTTGATGATTGATGGGTAATTACTTAATGTAATTAATGGAAGTGTAATTACTTAAGGAAGTAATTAACGGAAATTACTAGATATAATTAAAGATATCGATGATGAATTACTGTGACATCCTGTATTTAAAGTTGAATTGTATTTCACTTGAATAATTTAAGTTAAGTTGGCATTGGGTTCAAAGAGATCGGAGTTGGGTATTAGTAAATACCCGAATCCACTTCGATTCTTTGTGAATTGATTTGTGAAATCAATAGGATGAAATGGAATTATTTAAGTGAATAGGACCATTTAATATAAGTTTGATACTTAGAAATTGATGTGTGAAATAAGTAATGTCCATAACAACTTGTGAAGTTGTAAATTGATAGAAGTTACCCCGGGTTTATATAAGTTGTATGTTTTGTCATTCATGTTAGATGGGTTTACTCACGCTGGTTTCCAGAGCCTGACCCGGGTGTTACTTTGATGTAATGCTCGAGTCAGACCGAGTATTACAGATTTTCAGGTAAGGACGTTCTGGAGCTCAAGAGGCGAGCTGGAGAGCAGGAACGTATGGAGAGCTACCAATGTTAATATATTATAGTATCTGAAACAGATAGATTTATCTGTTCTGTGATTGTAAATCTGTAGTAACTCTGATATGATAAAGTGTAATTTGACAAGTACAGTTTCCTTTGTATAACTATTATTTATTTGATATTATATTTGATCCGCTGCGAATGTGAGGTTTCTGTGACTTGTTGCTGTTTTCTTCTTCTTTCTCTTTCTTCTTTCACTAACTATCTGGAATTTTAGGGTTCGAAATATTCGGTTCGTTACATTATGTGTATTGTACTTGGAAAAAATTTGAGGGCAAAAGAGAAGGTTCCAAGTTATGACCGAATAGGTTGCCAAAAAAGGGTGGAATTATAAAATTTTCCATCTAAGTTCTTTTTCATTTAGTAAAAATGGATTTTCAAAGTTTTTGGATGTTAGAAATTATGTGTTAGGTCTTAGATGGTAGGAATTAGTTATAAAATTGGTTGAACCATACTTCTACTCACGGGAGTATGGAATTTTTTTTATGAAAAATGATTTTTGATTTTTGAAAACTTGCATATATATAGAACTGCCAGTATATATAGATTGGTTACATCATATTTTCAAAAAAAGTTTAAAAGATTGCACATGTAGGAGTTCTCGATTTAGAGTTATTATGAATGCATGCCTTACGTGTGATACGTTGTGCAATTGCACACGTTTGATAGCAAAATTGGTTGTGCTACTAATTGGTTGGATAGCTTAGATTGGTTGTGTGCTATGTTACATGATTTAACTCTTGAGGAATTTCAGGGATGGAATTCTTTTAAGGAGGGAGAATGTAACACCCTGTAAATTTAACAACAATTATTAAATAATTAATAAGGCTCCAAAAATAGAATTTGAGCAAATCACGAAATTTAGCCATGGAACTTGACCATTGCATTTGTGGAGATTTTATGAGCAACTTTCATATTTGAAAGTTTCATGATCAGATCATAAACAAAGAAGTTATTAGCGTTTGAAGTTTCCAAAACAAAAATAATTAAAAATAAAATAGAAAATAATACAAATAAATGTGGGACCCTATGGTCGACTCCCTTACTTGGGCCGGCTGACCGCGGTCGACTCCCTTACTTGGGCCGATTGACCGCTAGTGGTCAACCGTTTATAGGGGCGGTCGATCGAATAAGGGCGGCAGATAGGGTTTGAACCTTGACCAAATGGTCCATATTTAATTATTTAATCTAACGATTATGATTGATTCAATTGCCTATAAATGTACGCCTAACCCCTCGGTTCTCTTCTCATATTTTCTGATCAAAGCAGGGAAGCTCTGCCATTTTCATTTCTCCTCTTTTTTCAAAATTTTAAAATATTATATATGTATATATACACATATGTAAATAATTGGAGAAGGGTAGAAAATAAAACAGAAGAAGAGAAGAAGCGAATCAATACTATGGAAAAGGATAAATTTCTATAGTTATAAATTTATATTCTCCTTAACCCCAAATCTCTTTTCAGATCTGCAATTCTAATAATACATATATACCTTGGTATACATATTTATTGGATTAGAATGGAAAAGGAGTCAAGTAAAGGAATGGATCCAGATTTGAGAGATTCGGAAAGCCAGAAAGGTGAGTGGGAAATTATATAATTTATTTACACCTTTGACATTTATCTCGTTGAATATTTATTTAATTATTATACCTATATAAGATTTGATGAGTTGTAGGCTTAAAATAAACATATAGGATTATCGCATATTCAATAAAATAGGTAATTGGAAAAGGAACAGTATGCACAATCTAATTTGAAAATTTGAATTCGGTCTCAAATACGTATTCTTGTAGAATGTTTGTAAAGTTTTAGAGTCTATTCCAGATTTATAATTAGGTTGTAAATTAGGTTAATCGACTTGGAATGCGAATTTCTATATTTTAATTTATTTGGAGTAGGGTATAATTTAATTATATATATTTTCCTGTAATTTACATAAATTATCCAATTCCAAAAATATGTATAAAAGTGCATCGTTTAAATTAACAAGGAACATACCAAAAAGGAAAGTGATATGTAAAGTATGAATATTATTCTTCGTAGTTTACACTATCTACTTCAATAAAAGAAGGAAAATAATTCCTTGTAATTTCAAATGAAACAAGTCCTTAATTTTGGTTACTTTATGGAAAGCTATAACAACAATCCTTTTTGAAAGGGTAGCTCTGATAAATAAAAACATAGAAAAGAATGTTCTGGTTTAGGAATTAAAAGTTAGGAACAATAACATATAAACACACATAATCGTGCTTACCGATAAAAAGTAATATATATGTATATGACGTAATTTATGATGATATTTGTATTAGTTATTAACAACGAGTAATTATAAGACTAGGAGGTTAAAAAATGAAAGAATGATAGTTCCAAAATTTATAGACAATAACTACAAATTTAATGAATAATAAATTTGTAGATAATAGAAAGTTAAAGGAATTAAACGAGGACTGATAGAGAACTAGTATGGTATTTAAGTGGAATTGAATAGGCATAATAGGTGGATTTTAAAATGAATAAATAAATAGCATTAGAGATTGTCCAATTTTGACATCAATAACCAATTATTACAAACAAAGGACATTTATTAGACATAAGAAGAAACAAGGAAACCAAAGCCTAAGCGTAGAAAATAGGAATAATTACACAGCGAACAAGTAAGTATTGATACTATTAAAATATACGTAGAAGGCAATATAATTTTCATAGTGTGAAATTATGTAGCTTCAATTATATGTTAGAACGAGCATGAATTAGTTGTTCTAGCCCAACACTTAGGCTTTGTGCGATTATTTGATTTAGTGGATTGGGATGTGAGGTCAGTCGAGTTATACAACAGAAGTCTACCCTTCACATAGAGGCTACCAGTAGTTGTGTATACTTACTACTAATGTGAGAAATCTTCGACGATAGGACCCGTGGGGAAGGGATATGCATTGTGAATAGGTGAGGGAAAGTATACAGAGGGTTCGCCTTGGAATCAAAGTATTAAATAACTCGGTAATTTTAAGGAAAATGGGTCTACTTCACTTCCAATAATATGTATTAAGTAACCGAAATGGGCATTTTTCTTGACTTACTTAGACTAAATAGAATGTCAATTATGGAAGGTTGGTGGGCTATATCAGTATTTTTGGACTAGTCTTTAGTAGTAGGTATAGCATATAGGAAATGGTCACCAACGGTCCCGAGTGAGTGGTAGCAAAGATTTAAGTTATTTCCTAATGGATTTTGCCTCCTACTAGTGTAGAATCCATATGGGGAGTCTCAAAGAAGATGGTTAGATAAAATAATTTAGTGGAGGTAGGCTAGTTAACTCTTGGATGAGTCTTTGAGACGCGGTAGTAGTATGATAATTAAATTATAAATCCATACATAGGGGCTATAGGTCTCTATAGCTATAATCGATTGACCGGCGTTTACTTTTTGGAGGGGCTGCTTTGGGACTCAGGTATTAAATGGCCATTGGGTTTGCCTCCTCCCTATTTAAGAAGTATTAAGTGATCTGGTTTTTTGGATAATATAATAGTTAAACATATATGTGGATAGGCATATACATATATAGTTATACGTCGAAAGTGGTTAGGCATATCGTATGTGCATACATAGGACTTAACGGATTAACAATAAGTAATAGACATAGCACTTAAGTGAAACCAATCGACATAAATTACGGGTAAAGTATATAATTTTTCAATCACCAAAACCTTGTTATGATCTCCCTCCTCATTACAATCCATAGAAGGATAGACATCTAGAGCAGGACAAGAACGGTTTATTGAGAAATCTTCTTATTCATGCTCGACGTTGACAAGGCAATTAGATATCCAAAGAGTAATACTGATTCGAAGGTAGCTGCCTTAGTCAATACGTATGGCATGTTCTATCATATTTTTTTATTCCACCATGAGCTTATATTGTTCGCACTTTGATATACTTGTGTTATTACAGGTTACCCAAACGAATGATCCATACCCTATTGGACTTGGATTTCAATTTAGTCAAAATATAGGCCTATTAAGGTGCATGCTGTTACATAAACCAAAGCATTTCAATAGTGCTTTCATATGTGAATGAATGATAGCATTGGAAAATGCTATCATATGGTAGCATATGACAGCGTTGGGGAAACACCATTATACAGTAACATACGGTAGCGTTTTTAAATGTGCCAGAATAAGTCCCTGATCAATTATATCATGTCATTTTCAGCATTCATAAAAACTCTATTAAAGCCTATAAAAGAATTTTTAAAATGCTATTAATTGGTTTGATTGTTGCAGTGAGCACTCTGGAACCATAAAAGAGAGACAAAGTTGGAGTGACTAAGTTGACCAAAACTCGTATTAAGCCTTACATAGACATAGAAAATGAAGCTAGGGCTAACAATCGCCCAACTCAAAAGATAACCAAATAACCAAGATTCCCATTTGTGTAGTTCGCAAGTTCAAATTCACATAAAGACTACAAACTAAAGCAGAAGGATTATAGAGATAATGAAACATAATTAATGCATTTGGCAAATAAAATGTTAAAGGATACGATGGGTTTAAAAGGAAAATGATAATGGACACTAAGGTTAATAACAACTCTAGCGGATCCCCATTTATTGAAGAAATCATGATTATCATGTTACCTTCGTATATCAAAATCCTCTCAATCAAGTATGACAACTGATCTGAGTGACTATTTAATGACTTTTAGTAGCCAAATGGACTCTACGATACTCCTACGGTAGTAAGATGCAGGCCATTTCCTACCATCTTCTTTGGCATAACTACAAAATGGTACTATCGCTATTGTGAAAAATCCATTTACTCATGGGAATAATTCACTTATGAATTTTCAACATAATTTATACCTCCAAAAAACCAACCATTGATGCAAGCACTCTAGCCAACATAAAATGAAGGCCGTGAGAATTGCTAAGAGACTATTTGAAAAGATTCAACATTGAGGCTAACAGAGCTAAGAAGATAAGAAATATAGAGAAGCTAACGACAATGAAGTGTAGGTTGATCGAGGACACCTCATTTTGGAAAGAACACTATATACACAGGTGTAAAGGTTTGCATGATTTTCATTTTCAAGTAGACAAGTTTGTCTGAATAGACGAGATCTTCCATGACAAAAGGAGGCAGAGAGAAAGGGGATGCTTTCTGGTCCCAAACAAGGAATGAAAACTGAATGAAATTTCAGAAGAAAACTCTAATTATTTGAATCAACTGATTTCCTACATTTATGCGATGAATCCAGAACTGAATAAGGAAGGAGATTACTGTGTCTTTCAAAAGGTGAATGGACACAAAGATGATGATTGTCGTGTTTTTGCTTGGATTATACAAGGCGTGATTAAAAGAGGAGCAGTGGAGGAATCTATTAAGAATGATCAAGAATTCTCTCATAGTGAAAAACCCCCAGCTAACAATACTAACATCTTAGGAAATGAGCTCTCATGATACTTTCCACAACCAATCAATGGTATTGACTCGATCCATGGCAAGCAATATATCACAAGAATAGGCAAAGGCGCATGAAACGGATGCGTACGGGAGGTAAAAAAAAATGAATTTTACTCAATAGGAGAGCAATGATCGACAAAAGTTTACAAGGTTTCTGTGCAAATCCCGAACCTGATAATACTCTAAAAGAATTAAGAGGAGTTAGGCACCCTCATAATGATTCACTAATGATTACAAAACAAATTAGGTTCTCCTTAGGGCCCAAAATAATGGTTGATACTTCTTGAAGTAAATATCATCTTTAAGAATACTTTTGACCAAATGGACATCCCAGAAGGAAAATTTGAACCAAGCTTAGACCTTATTTTTGGATTTAATAACAAGTATTCTATGCCAAATCGGAAAAACAGGATATATATTCAAATTTGGATTCCACCTTATTTTAGGATTTTTGAAACTATATTTGTGGCGATGGGTTAACTGTTTTATTATATGTGTTCTTTAGAAGACCTGCTTTGGATGAAATATCCACCTTAGTCTACCCAAAACATTTACTTGTAAAATTCCTTTCTAAGGCTGGGTGTGGAACAGTGTGTGAAGAGCGATTTAGCTCCCAAGAAACGTACTTTGCAACTTTGAACAATGCAGAAGGGTCAAATTATCGGACAGACATTGAAAATATGTGGAACTAAATCGAATTGATCAAAATGGTGATCCTAAAGAAGTTAGAGAGGAAATAGTGTTAGATATGGATTCTAAAGGTAGTTGGGAAAATGTAAAATCCATAGAGGACTTGGAGGAGGTGAATCTAAACCTACAAGATTCCACTAAAATAGTTAAGATAGGAAAAGGGCTAGGTGAGAATGCAAGGAAGAACCGATATGGTTTCTCCAATCAAGTAAGGAAGTTCTCGCCTTGACCAATGCTGATATGGTAGGAATTGACCCCACAATAATGTGTCATGCACTCAACATCGACCTAAATTTCACTAAGACACAAGAAAAAGCAGTTTGATAATGTTTGAACAATAGCATTGCAAGAGGAAGTAAAAAGGTTATTGGAAAACAGATTCAACAGGGAAGCATTCAATCCAAAATGGCTGGCAAACTCAACATTGATCAAGAAGTTTAATGGGAAATGAAGGACATGTATGGACTATACATATCTAAATAAAGCATGTCCAAAGGATTGTTATCTTTTTTTCAAGAATCGATCATCTAGTTAATGCCACAAGTTTACGTAAACTATTGTCATTTGAGGATACATACTCACGATATGATCAACTTCCAGTGTTCAAACCAAATTAAGAACATACTAGCTTCGTGATTGATTGGGGAATGTATTGTTATAAGGTAATTCCATTTGGACTAAAATATGAGAGCAATATATTAACAACTGGTGAATAGAGCGTTTAAAGATCAGGTAGGTAAAAGCATGAAAGTGTATGTTGACGATATATAGGTGAAATCCAATAAAAAAACCAACCATATTAATGACTTTAATAAAATGTTTGAAGTGCTAAGAAATATATAAAGTGAAGCTGAATCTGCAAAAGTGTTCCATTGGATCCAATCTAGGAAGTTATTAGGATATATTGTGAGTGCCTGAATAGTAGAGGCTAATCCTGCTCAACTTAAAACAATTAGAGATATGGCACAAACTAAAACAAGTAAAGAAGTGGTGTTGAATAATAGTCGGGTCGCCGCCCTTAATCAATTCATATCGAAGTCGGCCGACAAATGCATCCCTTTCGTTGATGCTATCAAGAAATGGAAAACCTTTGAATGGAAAGAAGAACGTCAAAAATCTTTTCAAGAGATAAAGATCATTTAGGAAAGTTGCCAACACTTTATAACCCTATAGAAGGAGAATAATTATTTTTATATATGACAGTATCATTACATGCAATTAGTTCAGTTCTAATAAAAGAAGAAAACGGGATTCAACTACCAGTATATTATATGAGTAAGAGACTAAAATATGCTAAAATTAGGTATCTAGATATAGAAAAGCTAGCTTGTTACTTTGCGTTATCCACTCGAAAATTAAGGTCTTATTTCCAAGAAAGTCCAATCGAAGTTTTGACTAATTATCCGCTTAAGAAAATCTTTAGTACCTGAAACATCTAGAAGGTTGATAAAATAGGGTATGGAATTAGTCAATATGACATTGGTTATCTGGGGTGTCGATTAAGGGGCAAGCCTTGGTTCATTTTGTAACTGAATGCACAGGATTCATTAAAGAGCGGCTGCAAAGGGAAAGAAATTGAACCAAAGTGGCAATTATATGTTGATGGTTCTTCAAATCAACAAGGATCCAGGTTGGTTAATGGACATAGGTTGCATTATGCAATGAAATTAGGATTTTCAACGACTAATAAAGTAGTTGAATAAGAATCCATGATGGCTGGATTAGCATTGGATCAACAACTAAAAGTCCCAAGGATTGAGTTAGTCGGTGGTTCACATCTAATGGTAAATTAAATGAATAAGGTGTATAAAACAAAAGATGCCCAATTAACCCGATAAATTAAAATATCCATGAAATTTTAGTTCAGTTTGAGGATATCTCTATTTGTCAGATACCGAGGGAAAAGAATGCATAAGTTAACTCTTTAGAAAAATTATCAAGTTCATGAGGAGCGCCAGAAGTAAAAAATATTCCCGTCAAATTCCATCAAAACACGGGTTTTGAGTTGAAAGAAGATGATCAAATAATGAAGCATTGGCTTTAACTCCTTTACATGCCCAAGGATTGCAAGATAGCAAGGGAAATTCCTAAAAATATAATAATCATAGAGAAACTTCTGAAGGAATGAGGATGTATAATTGAAAAGATCAATATGCTAATAATTGGACGACAGCCAAAGTCGAATACTTAGAAAAAGAGACATTACCTAGAAGAAAAAATGAGTTAAGGAAATTGAGATATCAAGCCCCATGATCCATCATTCACCATAATCCATGGTATTGTACAGAAATGGATATTTGTTACCTTATTTGAAATGAATTACTTTAAAAGAATGAGAAAAACTATTTAGAGTGGTTCTTGAAGGATTCTATGGAGATCACACCAATGAAGTAAGATTGGCAAAAAAATAACGAGAAACGCTATTACTGGCCCCATATAAAGATGAATTATCTTACGTAAAAAGATCCGATAAATATCAAAGGTTCTTAAGATCCGCACGGATGCCTCCAAATGAATTAACTCACACTGTATGTCCATGGCCTTTTGACATATGTGAAATTAATTTAACAGGACCTATCCCTATCTCGAAGGAAGGTACAAAATTTGTCATTGTAGCAATTGATTACTTAACTAAGTGGGTAGAACCTGAGCCACTACCAAATATAACATGCAACAACCCAACTGTCTACGCTTGTATAATAAATTAATTTTAATTAAAATAAAACATTCAATCTTAATTTTTGGATATTTTTTATTTTTAAAATATATTTGACCGAATAAAAGGTTATTTAAGAAACCAATTTTGTTTTAAATACACTGAATCAATTAATAATTTATTTTTAGAAAAAATGTAAAACTTGAATATAATATTATAATGTATGTAAAATATTTTTATTGCGTAAATAAATTTTACACAATTGAAATAGATGAAAATAATAATATTAATAAAATTGATAAATAAAAAAAATAGATAATTAGTGAATTTATATATTTTGTGTAAACTGTCAAAATTTATTTTTGGAAACAGCTATTTCAATCAAGTTGAAAGTATATTCATAAAATTTCTAGTAAAGTGCTTATATATGGAATAAAAGGGAAAAATAAAAGAGAGATATGAAAATTTTGGTGCATGGTGATCTATTTATAACATTTTTCTAGTGCATTCTTCAACTATCCCTTCTAGACGCTTTTTTAAGCCTATACCAGCACAAACTAAAACCAATTCTCCCATGTTTTTCCTCCTTTCTCTAGTAAGCCCTATCGGTATTAGCAAATCAAGAGAAAAAAATATAGATGACGTGTTTTAGAAAATAGAAAAGAAACGCTAATGCGAGAAGACAATCGACATAGGGGTCGCGACCTGAGTGGAAGGTGGAGGCGTGCATTTGAGAACGATAGCGGCACCAAGGCGGAGGACCGACTGGTGGTAGCCACGGAAACGTGTGGCGTAAAGAGGAGTGACCTAAAGTATGCGATTGGGATTGGCGAGAGTAGGAGGTTGTGTCTAGGCTGGAGTTGGCTATTGATGAAGTGGCGGTGAGGCTTCGGTTTGGGGAGATGCATTCATCATTTCGGTGAATTATCTTTTATAACTCGAATATATGATCTAGATCACTTTTTTATGATTTTTCTTTGATTGTGATTAATGAATTTTGGTTAATAAGGTATGAATTGCTCAAAATTGGGTTGTATTGGTTGTTGATGGTTGATGTGGATGAACCCGTCCTCCTTGTTTTCTTGTTGCAGAGATGCAATTTTGATTGATTATTAAATATACATACATTGTTACTCCTTTGAAGAATAAATTGATGTTTGTAGATAACCAAAATAATATTGAAATTGATTAGATAGAGATAAATGATTTAAAAAGCAAAGCTTTGAAAGAAATGAAATATTTTGAAAATAAATTGTGAATTATGGAATGATTTTCTTATTTAATATTAAAAATATCACTATCAATGGGAAATATAAAAGTGGAATAATTTCGAGTAGTGTGCGAATAGAAATTATATGGAAAGTGATGATTTTTGGGATTTGATTAAACAAATGAATCTTTGAATATGTACTTTCACATATCTATGATTATAAAATATTTGAAGGATTTTTATAAAAAGAGAACTTAAAATTTTATATTTGAAACAACAAGTTAATTTTGTTTGGACTGAATAAATTAGGGGTTTATGAAATATTATTTAGGAGAAATAGCAAATTGAATGCAATTTATTTATTTTATGGACATAATTTTGATCGAAAATCCTTGTTAGGAATATGAAATTATTTAAATTTGTTGTTTAAAGGAAATTATAAACTATAAAACTTCTTCAGTGTTATTATGTTATTAAAGAAGAATTTCAAAGTTAAGAATTATTTAAAAAAATAGTTTAATGGATTTTAAATTTAATGAATATTTGAAATATATATTTCTTTGCAATTATATGAGAGGTTTTTTAATAAAGATTTTAGAAAAGACTAAAATTTTATTATCTAAACCTCTTTGGAAATTAGTATGGCTCTTTTCGTAATGAAATTGAAGGTTTTGAAAATGGAGATTTTATTTTAAAACCCTTCTAAATCAATTAAGAATCGAAGCGTGTGAATTGTGTGGAATTTTATATAGTGAGAATTTTTAGTAAATAGAGTAGTAATACCTAGCTATATAGGACATTCAGTAATATCTTTCGATTACTCATTTGACTCATTATATAGAATAATTGTGTGGTGAGTGCAACTTACGAGCATTGAGTGAAGGGGAAATAATGCCAAGTGGTATGGGTACCTGGGCTGATATTTGTCAATTACTTTCTGTAAGTAGATGTAACTGATAAAGGCTCAATTTTATAGGGTATTATATTTATGGTGATGCGAACTGAGAGTGAATAGGCTGAGAGCTATAAGTGTGCCTATTTATTATGTGTATACCTCTATTATACAGCATTGAATAAACCATCTCAGCTAATATCCATCCTAGCAGTTTGACTGTGGGGTCGCTCCTCAAATCTATGACATACCTTTTTGATGTGTATGGCTAAGAGCCACTATCCCTCTGTCAAATAGGCCAGCAGTCTATTGCCATTTTGGTGCACTTAGAGGGTCGTGACTATTGCATAAGGGACTAGCACCCAATGGATATTGGGTCATAATGGCCACCAAGGTAATTAAGACTATTGGAATAGCACTAAGAGCATGTAAGAAAGGCTTCTGGAGCAGGTTGAGAGCTATCGGTCTCCCGTCTAGTCATTACTAATGATGTGCTATATACATATACTTATTCACCAAAATGAGATTGTTGTGCGTACGACCAAGAGCCGATCAGATCATTTGTTGAGACCTATGTCGATACAGTTATTTAAGAAACTAAGAGCACATAGGACTGAGAGTTGAGTGGATTAGTAGAGGTCTGATTAACTATATGAATATTTCATTAGCTGAGAGCCAATTCGATTGCTATGAGATTGAAATTTTGGATGACTATTATGAGATTCTCGATCTCTTGGATTATTTATAAGACTGTGAGTTTATAAAGTTGTGTAACCTTATACATATTAAGGATAGTTAGAGGTGCTGAGAGCATGGGGTCAGACCATGAACCTATCTTTTTGATGGTTATCCGAGAGAAGACCTTGACTACCGCATGTATGTAATACTTATATTTCCTGTACAACTGATTTGGGTAATTGTTATGTGTTTTTATATATTTTGAGTACGATAGACACCAGGTATGTCTACCTTAAGATTGTCTGAGAGATAATCTTGGGCATAGCTGTGTGCTTGCCCATACGATACTAGATGATTTTGTGCATTGATGATAGTTGGATGTGTTTGATATTTCACCTATCTTGATATTATATACATCTTGATGTGTTATTCAATTATTTAATGACTAGATGATAATATGTGCATGGTACGTGGTATGGTGTCATATTTATATTAAGTTGTTGCTATATTTTGACACCTACATTCTAGACATAGTCTAATCCATGTGTTGTTTATAATACTTAGGTCAGTCCGAGACATTGCAGATTCAAGAACAACGTGACCATCTTTTGATTGTTGAGCATAGAGGAGGATAGTTATATACATTACCGAGTTGAGTATCATTTTGTGTATTTGTAGCTACATGTGATCATGTGTTGCTGAGATGTATATATTGGATATGCTTTGTATACTTTTGATGATAATGGGCATTGACTCTTTTATATTGAACCACTATGACTTGTATACATTTTCTATTCTATATAACCGATGTGTTGTTAACTCTACATTCTCTCATATTTGTTTTATATTATGCATTGTTCTATCATAGAAACGCACGAGTTTGTTACTTTATGCCGATGCTGGATAAGTACATGCATTACAACAAAATAACTCATTTGCTTTGTTGTTTACCCCATATTGATTTTGTTCACCAGTTAAAGTAAATGAAGATGAAGCAACCAATCTAAACCTGTTGCTTTGGATGTTGAACCAACGAAACAGGGGATCATTTGCTTCAGTTCTTTAAACAACGGAAGAAATTGATTGAAGCTTTTGCTTCGTTTTTTCATGACAACCGAAGCAAATGAACCTCTTTTGATTTTTTTCTTACATGAAAACTGAAGAAAATTTACATTCACCATCAAATAATCATTTTCTATTTGCTTCGTTTGTCACATGACAACTAAAGGAAAAGAAGATCAATCGCTTCGGTTGTCTTATGACAACCAAAGCAAATGTCATCGGAAGCAAAAAAAATTAATTGCTAAACAAATTCAGCTCATATATCGATGTACAAATTCAGCTCATATATCGATGTCGTACAACATGTAGTTCAAATCGATAACGCTAATAGAAAGAAAGCTAATAAATTAAAATTAGATAATTCAGTTCACAAATTCAACATATACATCAAATGAGTTGGATTATACATCAAATTCAACATATATATCAAACGACTTAGGCTACACATCAAATTCAACATATACATCAACCAATGTTTAAAAATGGAAGCCCAAGCTTAGTTAAAGGAGATATCTAGTGTTTTTAAAGCCATGTTTTTATTGCTCCATGTTCATAAGTATACCCATCACCAGAAATGTAAGGATCATTCATAATTACCTGCATATATCATCATTTATAATTTCATGATTAACAAACTAGATAGTTCAAAAGAAGAAAGATTGGTATTGGGTTTAAAATGTAAAGACACAATGTCAGCTATCTTTTGACATACTTAATAATATCCTTTATATTATCAATGTTCCTTAATAAATTCCCTCAAAAAAGTAGTTTTTTAACAAGTTTCTAAAAATACAACTTTCAAGTAAAATAACCACACGTTTTATCTTTCACATATTTTCAAATTCATTTCAAGCAAAAGCTAAAACCATTGAGCTCACATTCAAAATGATAAGTTGCTTTTAGAAGAAAGGACATGAGTACAGAACCATGTAATGAATACAACACAACATATATATGTGTATATGCCCAACTGTTATGTCTTTTCTACATTATTCAACTAATGGCCCTTTTCTTAGACTTGAAAATGTTATTAGTAAGTCTTAACTCAACCTATTTCATGAGTTCAAGTATCATGGACCTACAAATTCATCTATAACGATATAAGCGAATGCTACTACATTATTACTTCATTTTTAATACATTGCGTATCCATTTTTAATATAGCCATATAAAATAAAAAATAGTACGTATGTTAGGAAAAAGGCAAGTACCTTAAACTTTGCAATAATGCAAGTTTCATGGTTATTAACGTCTCGATTAATGCACAATTGCATTACATGAATATATACTAAACATATAAAAATAACAAAGGCATAGAAGCAATAAAGCATTAGGTAGAATAGGTGCAGAAAGCTATGTGATGTCAGCAAATATGGAAAAAGTGGAGTGATAGGCTGAGAGACAATGGTGGGACTACAGAAGAAACGAAAATCTCAAGCAATTGGTGAAGTATAACAAAAGAAATGACTACTGGTTTAATGTTGAAATTATGTTTCCTAATCAGAACGAAAATTATAATTACACTATTAAATGAAAAAAGAAATTTTATATTTACTAGGATTACTGTTTAAAAAAATGGAGCCACAAGTGCATATTAGTGTCCTTCATGTTCTCTCTTGATGTCTTGCAGACAAAAAGATTGAAGTACTAGGCATACTAAGTAAATATACATGAACATCTAGAAAGAGAAGTTTATAAGAGTTTGCGAATTTGTAATATAATCCTCCATACAAATATTGAGTTATTTCATCCCAGGAAGGATTACTATCATACCTATAAGCATACTTCAAGTTACAACTTAGGCATAATTATGCACTTACTTTTCATCTAATGCTGTATAATGAATTCGAAGATCCAATCCTAAAATATGCAATAGTCACAACATTATTATATGTAATTGACTTATATAGATATACATTATGAAGCTCTAATGTAATTGACGTATAGTATTTCAGTAAAACCAAAAACCACTTTAGAAATATTGGTATATGACTTATCGTATTTGGAATACAAAACAAAAAATTGGATACCTTTTTTATCATGGACATCTATTACCACAAGTCACCATTAGAATAAAAGTGCAACATATAACTTCCCTGGAACTATCTTAAGTCATCTAATATCAAAAAATGTAGAGCTTGAATGTCAAATGCATTTGTGAGAGAACTAATTTATATTTTAGAAACATGATGTGCAAGTTTGTCATAAATGGAAACTGAAGAACTAAATAATAGCAAAATCAACATGTAAGTATAACAATGTTATACCTTTAGCATCATCCATATAATGACTAAATGTACTTTTGATTTGTATGGGATAAAAAATATTTATCATTACCTTCAAGCCCATCATCAACAAATTAATCCATATCAGGCATCAATACATTCACTTTCATAAAGTATTTAACTATTTAATCCACATGTTATTGGCATGAAAATATGAAATTCTTTACTAACAAATTGGTTCGATGGAGAAGAAAGAGTTCCAAATTTATCAATATCAATAATCATTAAGAACTTTGATGAGCTGGCACTATGTTGTATTGTTGGAAATGAAATTTTGTAAGCAGAAGTGTGCATGGATAGGGTTTATGGTGGTAAATCTGAAATGGGACCATGGTGTTTATAGTTCTAGAACTATTAGTGCGTACATTTATTCAAAGCTGTAAATATGGGAACTATCTTGAATTTCATGTCATTTTTTGTTATGTCATTATGGCTATCGTCATTTCTTTTGGTTACATGTAGTCCAATTTTAGAAGAAAGTTGATTTCCATGTTGAGGATGAACAACTAATCTTTTATAAACATCACCACTTACATATATATATATATATATATATATATATATTCATGTGTAGTTTAATATATATGAAGCTACTATTTATAGGAGATGGCTCTCTCTATTTACCAATATGACATAAATTACAAACAAACATTCAATCCAAAAGGTAAAATAAGCAATTGTTCATCATATCAAAGAAGAAAAATAAAGAAATGGAGTATCGAGTAAATAGGTTAAATGTTATTTGCTTGCAGCAATTTCTCAACAAGCACAATCAATATGCACAAGGTTAACCAAGAAGAGGAAAAATGTAGTAAAACAACATACTAGGCACATTAATAGCTGCAGCATGATATTAGTGGGATTCTTTCTTACGATTTCCTATGGTAACACTAGAGCCCCACAAATGCTTCTGGATACACAACCAACTATGATCCATATGCTACTGCTTCTCCAATTGAGCTCTCAACCTTCTCTACAGATACAACAAAATTTGTAGTTTATGCAAATGGAGAGAAATAAGCTAATACAATTGAGATAGATAAAAAACTTCGTATAAAAAACTTTTTCAAGGTCACATAAATGAATTTAAAAAATTCATTAGGTTGTTTTAATGTTAAATAATAATGCTTTTAGACTAAATTCAATCTCTCCCAAACAAAAAACTTATATTTTCAATTCAGTTCAACCAACTCAATAATGAAAATTAACTATCTGTGAGTAGTCAACTCTAAATTTACAAAGCTTCAAATGGATGATGTCAAATTTATTCAAATATCTTATTGAGAAAATGCTAGCAAGTGTAGTGTTGCATTTGCACAGTAAGTAAATGCTTGTTGCATTTGCTCAGTAAATAGAATTTGCTTGCTAAGCAAAGGCTATTGCATTTTCTTAACATGTAGATTCTGAATCGACTTTTAAAAAATAAATAAATAAATTAAAATAATCAGATCTAAGAGCGCACACAATCAAGTTTAAATCAGTATCAAGATACAAATTAATATGATCAGAGCAATGTACATTAATATAATTTAAAACCCTAACAATAACCATAACTATTTCTATAAGTTACCTCAGTCTAGCGGCACAAAGTTGAAATTAGAGCATGAATGAGGCAGAGAGACAGCAGCTCAACGGGAAGAGGAGATAATGGTTCTATAGGGAAAGGCCATAGTCAGGTTCTATATGAGAACAAGGGGAGATAATTTAAGAATGAGGCGATGGGCAAGAGAGGAACATAGGTTAGACAGAGGTTTTCAAAGACGAGAGGAGAGGTGGGTTTGGGAACAATGATTTTGGGGAAGAAGATCTTCATTTGAACTGGAAAGAAGAGATTTGATTATAAAGGAAAATAGTTTATGGGTAAATTAAGCTTCTTTATAATAGGCGGGTTTTCAAAAAATTTAGGAAGGAAAAAAATAAAAACCAATTGATTTGGTCCTAAGGAAGGAACTGAAGCAAATATCTTTATTTGCTTCGGTCAACAAAGGAATTCGAAGCAAGTAACCATATTTGCTTCCATGTAATTACTTCAGTTATACACGACAACGAAAGCAAATTTCTTTTTTTTAATGTTTTACATGTACCAATTCCTTTGGTTGTTAAGGAGAAATCGAAACAAATGATACCGTTTACTTCGGTTGCTAACATAACAAAAACAAATGAGACGAGGCAAAAAGCATATTGTGTACTAGTGAGGTGAGATATTTATATGATTTTGAACTACGTACTAGTGTAAGCACAAGAGAATATTTGTATGTGACAACCCAATATCGCATCATTCTCCATATTATCAATCAGTACTTAGTAATACTCTTTGGTGGTATGGGTATAAACACGAGATGTTATATTTCCATAGGAGCAGGCTTAAAGTTCATCATTAAGAATATAGTTACACAGTTTGGTCTCTGAAATAAGATCATTTCCAATAATAGAACTTAATCCGAAAGTGAAGGATTCACTTGCTTTTGTAAGAAAAAATGGATAAAAATGATTCTCATTAGTAGCTCACCCAAAGGCCAATAAGGCATTTGAAGCAGCAAATAAAACCATAAAGAATAATTTAAAGCAATGATTTGGCAAGGCAAAAGGAATCTGAGTAAAAGAATTTCTTCCCATCTTATGGTAATATAGAAGTTGACAATTGGAAATACCCCATATTCTTTAATATATGGATTGAAGCAATGCTACTAGTCGAAATTGAACTCCCATCGCACAGGAGAATTACATATATTTATGAATCAATCTAAGAAATGAGGAAAGAATCTCTTGCTTGATCAATAAACTAAGAGACCAAGTCGCCATACTAATGGTTGAATAATAATGAAGAATCTCCAAATATTACAATTTAAAAGTAAGAGAAATGGGATTTCAAAAAGGAGACCTAGTATTGAGAAGGCTTATGGCAAACCCAAAAACCCAGCAAATAGTCCCCTAGGACCAAATTAGGAAGGACCTTTGGTTATTCATGAAGTAATCCCTCGCAGAACTTACCGACTAAGTAGATCATATGGAAAGGTGATAACTAGAACATCTTTTGTTGACCATTTGAGACCATACTTCGATACATTGAATGAATAAAATGGATTGCTAAAGTTTCCATCCATTTTAAATTTTAACCCTTGGACTGAGATATGGTATGTCCAACTAACTCCTACACCGATGAGGTTAGCGAGATTCATTAAGCAGAAGCATACCTCATATCCGAAAGAGGATGAAAGCCTTTGGTCCCATCGTTGGGCCTGGCCAAATCACCCATTTAAGGGAGAGGTCAACAAAGCCTTTAATCTTCGCCCGATCAAAGCACCAATCCAAAAAGTGATGGTCAATTAAGCCTTTGTTCCAATCATCATGCCTGGCTAAAACATTTATCCAAGAGAGATGGTCAATAAAGCCTTTAATCCAGATTCTATGCTAGGTTTAAGCACTTATCCAAAGAGTGATCGTTAATTAACCCTTTGGTCCTACTACCGGGACTGATCAAAACACCCATCCAAGGGAGATGGTCAACAAATCCTTTGACGCTACTTTTATGCCCGGTACCTTTCAAAAGAGTGATGGTCAATAAAGCCTTTGGTCCATCCCAGGACCTAGCAAAAGCAACCATCTAAGGAAGATGGTCAATAAAGCCTTTAATCCACCTTCTGCACTCGATCAAAGCACCTATCCAAAGAGTGATGGTCAATTAAGTTTTTTGACCCTCTATTGGGCCTAACGAAAGCATCCATCTAAGAGAGATGGTCAATAAACCTTTTCATCTCGGTTATACGTACAATCAAAGCATCCATCCAAAGAGTGATGGTTAAACTTTGGCCCCATCATCACACCTGACTAAAGTAATTAATCAAGTAATTGGTCAAAAGATTGACTTCATGATATCTATCAATAAGATAGGGTTGGCTAGAACAATAAGAGGTAAGATAAGGAAAGAAGTTTGCACTTAAGGAAAGGCAACCAGACTTAGAGCAAAAGCTCACTTAAGCTAAATCATAAAGTAAACTTCTTTAACTGGCGAAGAGGGTAAGTGTTACAACCTAAAGTTTTTTAAAGGCCAGAAAATAACGATACCCATTATAAGGTGAAAATAGTCAAGACCATCGCTTATTGAAGTAAAGAGAAGCTATTACAAGTTGATGCGGTTAAGGCTATCACAAGCTGATGATGCTAAGGCCGTATCAAGTTGACATTATTAAGGATATTGCAAGTTGATGTTGTTAAGGCTACCTCAAGTTGATGCTGTTAAGGCCATATCAAGTTGACGTTGTTCAGGCCATCGCAAGTTGATGTTTCCGAGGACATTGCAAGTAGATGTTTTTGAGGCGATCGCAAGTTGGTGTTGTTGAGGCTAAGCAAGTTCGATGTTGTTGAGGTTGTTGCAAGTTGATGTTGTTGAGGCTATTGCAAGTTGATGATGCTGAGGCTATCTGAAATTGATATTTCTCGCAAGTTAATGTTGTAAGAGCTATCGCATGTTGATGTTGTTAAGGCTATCCCAAGATGATGTCATTAAAGCCGTCGTAAGTTGATGTTGTTAAGGCTATTGCACAATGATGATTGATGTTATCGCAAGTTGATGGTTGAAGCTATCATAGGTTGAGATGAACAGAGTTATCATATGTTGAAGTTAAAGATCTATTGCATTTTGAAGGCATGTTATCATGAATTAAAGCTATCGTACATTGGATACCATCGCATGTTGAAGCAGCTACCCAAAAGTAGTGCACCATTTAGCCATGTGACATTCTCTGGTTGGTTCAACCATGTAATGTCACTATGAAGAACTTAAAAGTGGGTTGTTCTACATATCTAATGGAAAATGTGCCACATTAGCAAATAATAACCATTCGTCTCCTACAAGTGCTACATCAAAAATCTAAAGGCCCAATTTCTCTATAAATAAGCGTGCATCCCTACTAAAATGGACAAATTCTAATTATACTTCATTTTCATTTTTATTAAGCATAAATAAAAAGCTTGACTTTGAGACTCTGATGATCGATTAATTCAAATTCAAGTCGTGACTTCATGCTTAAAGAATTGTTTATTTGCATACTCGACCATCTTGAACTTGAATACTGGCATATTTGACCAAGGTTTCAATCTCTTGCTCAAATACCATTAACTTACGAACGAAAACGCATAATAGTGAAGATAAAAAATTAGCCTAACAATTAATTAATTAATTCCCTATATTATCACACCCCCAAAATATCGGGTACGATAATGGTTGAGCACCATATACTTGTATGATTTACAAGGCATCCAATTTCAAGGTTGGTTTGTTGAATTGTCTTTCAGTGGTATTCATCCCATGATGGATCATTGATGATACAACTTGAGTGCAAAATGTAGATGACGAGCATAGGTTGAAATGCCATGGAATACATTGTCGATGAAAGGGAAGTCGAATGATAATCGAGTGGAGTTTGAATGTAGGAAAAATTTCCACTGGGAAATTTACCTCATCAAGGTCAACACCTGCATTTCTTTAAGCGAATGGTCAATTAGCCAACGGGTATAAGTCGATGGTCGAAGTAGGAAATATATGGTTTGATGGCTGAAAGGAAATAAGCCATTTATTATCTTGAATAATCAACTGAAGGGGCCCAACCAGTAAATTGTCATAGAGGTCAGTCGATTGCTAGAATCCCATTGATCGACTATTTAGTGGTAGCTATTATTAACTAAAGTGGATCGTCAAATGATCTAGATGTATTAATCGACTAATTATCTGTCGATTAAGATACTAAAGGTCTTTTGGGGATTTTGGAAGGAATTTAAGGTTCGTACGAGGCTTGTAGAGTCCAATGTTACTATAAAATGATATTTTGGAGTTTTTTGACTTGGGAGCATGCATGGATCGAAGTCGAGGCTTTGGTGGTACAAATAATTATGTACGATGATCGGGAGATGATCCTAAGTAATCGAGGTGTAAGTCATTGGTCAAGATACTTTGATGGCATATGCAGGAGATTACTAGGTGGTTGTTTTTGACGAGCTTCTACATAGATTCAATATTATGTACGACTTTGGTATCGAATCATTAGGTTATCTAAGGCATACAAATTGGGGTTGAATATTGTCAACCCAAAAAATGGTTTAGCACCCAGAAATCAAATGAAAGCACCAATTCAAGTAAAATAAATAGAAAAGCAGTAAAAGTAAATGAAATTTTTATAGTGGCTCGGCATAATCTCCGGCCTACATCCACTTCAATATTTCTATTAGTTGTTCTCTCGCTAGATTATAACTAATTATATACGATCTGAACACTCTAAAATAGATCTCAGAATTACAATAGAGTTTCTAGGTTGTTTGTGAGTCACTAGTACTAAGAATTTGCTGATATAATTCATAGAATAGCAAATTGTTGTTTTCTATGTGACTTTAATGGAGAAAAGGTTAAAGGTGAAGAAGTAGTTGAGTCTTTGTATGTAACGACCCAGAACTTCTGTCATTTGAAATTTGTATATTTAATTAATTTTAAATATTTGCGAATGAATATTATAAGCTAAGTGAATTAAATTTCGAATATCTAGATTTAATTGGATATTTAAAATCGATAATTTAATATTTGAAATTTCACAAATAATTGGAAATTGGGTTTAATGTGATTAAAATGATTTATAAAGTTCTATTAAATCATATTGGAGTTAGATGATGTTATAGAACTTTTAAAATCGAATTAAAAGTTAAATTGTGAAAATTGAATATTTTAATATTTAATTGACGAGTTAAAATAGCCATTTTTCAAACAGTGTCGGATTTCGATGAAACATGTCTCATCGAATCCGTAATGTTATATTATTGTATGGTTTCAAATTTCGTGTCAATCGGACTTACGGTTTGTCCGGGGCAAGCTAAAACGCGTAGAAATCGATTCGAGTGAATTTTGAATTTAAATAGTCGATCAAAAAATTATCTTTCAAATTTGATCGAATTGGCTCCCGATATATATTCCATTGCGTTCGGAATGGGGTAAAACATTATAAACGCCGGGTGGCACGCTTTGTTTGGAGTTCGGAAATATTTCGGGTGAATAGTGCGTGAATATTTTCTATAAAAGGCCTCCATATTTCACAATTTACACTCAAACACTAATTTCAGCCCTAGCCGCCACCTTCTATCATCAATGGCCGAAACATTGTTTTCTTCCTCCCTCATTTTCTTCAAATCCGTTAACAATTATCAAAAAGTTTCAACTACAAACTTCTAGAGGACGATGAGAGCTTCAATTCTATACGGTGATGATCGTTTAAGATCGAGTAAATCAGCGGCGGTTGTGCTCAAAATCGCTGCGTTCGAGCACGATTATCCACGCACAGGAGCGGCCGAGCTTCACCTTGTTCATGGTGGAGATGGAGTCAAGCACGAGCTTCGGAAGGACGGTGGCTGATCAACGTGAAAGTGTTCGTATGGGATGCGCGAATTAGGGTTTAAGTGGCGGCTTGGGTTCATCTTGCACGCGCGTGTGAAATGGGAAGAAGAAGAAGGCTACGGCCTGATCTCGTTCAAGTGAAATGCACAGTCCAGATTGGTTAGGGTTTAAAAATATAAAGAAAATTGTAAATTATTTATATTTAAGCTCGTGTAAACTTTAAAATGCAATAACTCTTTCATACGAGGTCGGAATTTGACGAAACGAATTGCGTTGGGTACGTATTCGCGAATACTACGCGACGGAGCTGGATTGAAGTTGATTGGAGCTAGTGAAAATTTTGGGTAAAATTAAACGCACGTTTAATTTTATTCAAAATAAAACACTGCAACTATATTTGAAATAAGGTGAGAACTTCTCACTCAATCGAAATTGTTTAGATTTAAATTTTAAATAGTTAGATTTAAAATTGCTCGATTGTGTGATTGAATGATAAATTGCTATCTATTGTTTTGAAATAGACCCTACACGCCGTATATTAAGCAGATGTTATTTATTAAAAACATATACCGCGATATTTCACCTTGAAGTGGAATTGGTATTATATGTACTTGGAGTTGATTTTCCCGCATTATATAGCGGATGAGACCCTATTGCGCCGCATAAATAGCGGATAATATTTTATATAAACCCATGTACCGCGATATTCCGTCTTGAAACGGGAGTGGTATTGTGCTAACATCTGTGGATGCAGGGAAACAGGTTGGGAGGATCCAACTGGATTCCTCACCCGTATTGATTTATTTACAGATATTGTGATATATTCTGTTATCATATGTTATATGATGTTTTGGATGTCGTGATTGATGTATTTGTGCTGTTGCAGCATTGGGCCTATTTTTGGAGTTTTAAAAATGTTAAAATAACGATTTTGAATTTAAAAGGATTTTCAAGAGATTTTTGAAAGTATACATTTTATTGAATTTTTGAATTGATTCATTTTAAATAAATAAACATTATAATTTTAATGTTATAAAATTTATGATTTTTGAGAAATATAGTTGAAAATTGATTTTTGAAATATGGAGTTAATGAATTTTATAAAATAGTTTAAATTGAGATTTTTGAAATTATTATAAATGGTTTATATAAAAGATTTATAAAATTTATAATTATAAATTAAAATATTGGAATTATAAAACGAGTTTTTATAAGTGTTAAAATGAAAATTAAATGGATTTCATAAGTAATTGAAATTATAGATTTATAAATTGTGAAGTTATAAAATGAATAGATTTTGTAAAATAAAATATTTATAAGTAATTAACTTATAAATCGGATTTTGGCATTTAAATGAGATTTAAATAGAATTTGTAAGCTAAGGGATTTTATAAGTTGAAGTTTTTATAAAATTATATAGATGTGAATTTATAAACGTTGTTTTATAAATCCGAAATCGTCTTATTTTGATAAGTTAATTATTATAGCTTATTAAAGGAGATATATCCACGATTTTGGACAGTGGATAATCCTTTAAATAAAATGTGTAGAAGTGTTGAATTTGGTAAACGATTTATATTCACGATTTTGGACAGTGAATAATATATTAAAGAAATGTTATAGGGAAGTGATATTTTAAATAGAATTAAAACGATCTAAAGATGTTTTAAAATGTATTAAGTATCGAAACCATATATTTCAACATTCATTGTTGAAATAGACATTTTCGAGAAATAAAAGGAAATAGTGGACTATAACACTGTTGTTATAGTAAATGATTTTCGAAAGGAAATGTTTTATATAGTATTGGGATTTATATATCTATCTTAATTTCGAATCCCTATACTAGTGATTTTGGGTTGTCGTAACGATGTTTTACGCAACATTCGTTTTGACTCAAATGAATGTGTTTAAGAGAATGTTTTCCTTAAAAGAATAAAATATATACTTAATCGTGTTTTAAGTATATTGAATATTTTCTAAGTATTGAAAATAAATAGATTTGTGAATTACTTATTGTTAGATAAGTATTTGGAAATGTTTTCCAATGTAGAAAGTGAAATGGTTTAGAGAATATATCTTTTTAAAGATAAATTGAAGTGAATATCTGGCAAGTTATTTAAATTATGGAAGATTAATAAAAAGGGCCTAGTGGTTATTATGGTGCTGGATATTTGTTTGTTGGCCTTGATAGTTAAGTAACCGACTATCAATAATTACCTTTAATTGGGTATTTGTTGTGATTTGCTTGAATTGAATGCTACACTTATTTTTTAAAATAAGCGCTCGTTATTCGGTTTAGCCGGGAGAGGACCTTTGTGCCATAAATCCCATTCCGAATAGTGATATGTTGTAATGGTTAGCATTTGAAGACCGGTGTTGAAGACCGGATATTTTTGAAAACGGAAGGATTACCGTCGAATGACTCTGCATCGGCTGATCTCCGATATAGAGATTTTATCACCTTTTGTGATGGGAAGTCCGGTCGTGATTAGTGAATACTTGGACTGCAAGGGCTTCTTTTGGAAGTGCCTTCGGTTCCGTTCGATCCCGGAACGGACTTGTATGGATGTGTGTTTGACGTTATAATTTGAGATATAAAGATGGTTTCTATCAAATACATTTCTGTTGGTGGCGGAGAATTTATTCTCTTAGCTTAACACCCTTCTCTAAGACGTACGAGCTCAGAGGTTATGTAGTTGATGGTTACTAGTGATACATTCTCAATTTGGTAATGTGGCATACGAAGTGCTGTTGAGCATTTGTTGATCAAAGCGTGGCTTTTATGAAAAGCGTAGCTTTGTGGACGAGACTTCGTCGGACCTCACACCCCGAAAATGGTCAAAACAGGAAAGATGCGGCAAGGTTATTAGGGGACAGCGCCCCCTTAGTGTATATCATTTCCTTCTGGATAGAGGTGGTATTATGGTATGAAGCCCTGATACTTAACCTATGTTGTTGCTGCAAACTTATTATTTTGTGGTTGTTGGTGAATCCCGGGATTTAGGTCGGTTACGACCGGGGGATGACATATTCGTGTCAGTTGTTACCCAGCTAGGGGTAACGCGGCCTTGTGTTGGCAGAGATCCGTTAGGTTCTCGGGGCGTCTTTTCATAGGCGTACCCATGTGGCAATGGGAAGTTCCTTAGCCTGACCATTTATTGGAAATCCAAAGAAACAATACGAACCATGTACGGTTTTAGTTGTAGAACCTGCCATTTAAAATGGTAGCTATAGTAGGCATAATATAATGGTACCTATGCTGGCTAAGATTTATATTCTATTTTCGAAATGGTTTTCCACAATTTGCACTTATAAAAATAATATTGAAAAGAAATTTGTGTATCAAGCATCTTTGACTATCATAAGGAGAAATCTTCTCCAAGTTCTGCGTTTGCATTGTGTGTGTGGCAGGAGGCCTTATGGTAGTTACATTTTCCAAAAGCATTGCGAATCTATTTTAAAAATATTTCTTGTTTATTTTTAAAGATAAATTGTTTTAAGTTCTCACACCAGTCCCATGACTGACCTGGAGTTTTATTGTTTCCTTCCTAAACTCTGGGTGCCCACCAATTTTAACATGGGCAGTTTAGAGTCAGGTTATCAGGTCATTCTGGAATTCAGGAGTTGCTGTGGAGATCAGAAGCAAGCTGGATGGCGTGGTGTATCAATTAGTATATAGTATTTCTTTTCCGTTGTTTGTTGTTGTAAACTATGATAATGTAATGTGATGTAATATAATAACTGATATAGTTCTTTGTTTTAAAGATATTCATTTATCTATTATATGTTGGTACGCTGCGATTGTGAGATTCTGATATTGTTTATGTTGCTTCTTCTTTCTTTCTTCTTCTATCTTCTACCTCTTCCTTAACCCTAACGGTTCGGTTTTTCGGCATTCGATTGCTCGGTAGTTGATACAGTAGACGTATTAATGTCGACTTTCGGGAGTCGAAAAGATCGATCCTGACATTTGGTATCAAAGCATATGGTTAAGTGACAACCTTGGCTCTGTTGGGAATTACTCGTTAGAGTTAGAGTCAGCAGTACTCTAGAATGAGTGTGAGTGTAATCATAGATATGAGCGCGTATTTGTTAGTGAATATGAAATTGTTTTGTATTGTGTTGACTTATCCGTTGAGCTGTTTATAGATTCTGGTCGATGTAGTCTAGCTAACTGTTTCGATAGGGGTTTCTAAACTCTTAAACGAGATAAACCGACATAGTATCATTTGAAATTGGGTAAATGAAATAATTTTACCTTGATTATATTTTATATATAAAGGAATAATTTTTCAGAATTATTAAAGTGTATATAAATTGATTGTTTGGTTGTTGAAAATGTAAGAATATATATATATATATATATATATATAAGTTAATTAAAGGATGTTTGAATAATCTAAATAAAAACAATTGTAAAAGAATAAATTGTATAAGCGAAGAATTATAAGTATGGGATTATAATTAATACGATTTACAATTGTGAAATGATCGTATATAAGTAAAGAGAAAATAGTGAAATTATATAAGTAAAAGATTTGTAAATGTGATTTGTAATTTGAAGTAAAATTCCAAAGGAATATTTGGAAATATTTTGAAAGGGTTTGCAATTTGGAAAAGATTAAATTCCTTTTTAAGTTTGAAAATGATTTTCAAGGGTTTTGGAAAATTGTTTTAGAGGGATAAAAGCTCTAAACTCTTTTCGGCCGCTGGAAAATAATTCCGATAATGATCACGACATCATCGGTGTTCATTTTGGGTTTCCAAAAGAGGGATTGCTGCCAAGTTGTTTTAAACGAAAGTTGTTTGGAAAATTTGGGTTTGCGTTTTGAAATTCAAAGGATAATTGAATTGGTTTCAAAAATGGTTTTGAAAGATTGAAAAGACTCTGGAATGTTATATACAATGATTGGAATACAATTATTAAGTTGGAAAATAAACTGTGAATGAATAAATAAAATTTGCAAGTGCAAGAAAATGAAATTGAAATCCATTTCGAATTTGAAAGTTAAATAAATTGAATTGAATTAGATAGGTGATTATTTAATATGGATTTTAAAATTTAAGTTAAGTTAAACAAATGGTGTTTGAAATGGAATATAACTTAAGTAATGTTGTATGAAGTTGATTTTGGTATCGAAGTAAAATAATAAAGTGAATTAAATGGATGTGAACTTGAGTTATGTAATGAAATTCAACTTTTATGGTTAAATGAATTAGCAATTGAATTGAACTAATGAATTGAATATTAATCAATCTAATGTAAATGAATTGGTATGGAATAGTGGATGTAGTTGTTAATTCATTTAAAAGCTAATGAAATCGAGGATTGAATAATTCAACTAAAGTCAATTAAAAGTGATGAACCAAATTGAATGTAAGCGAATTAAATAAATTTGGTTATGTTGGTTATGATTTGGTTATGGATGTTAGTTGAATGCTAGTTGTTTGATGGTTGGATTTATTGCTTTTGATTGCATTTGCTATATTGGCACATATAGTTGTTGGTATATGTTGTATATTGACATTATTTTCATATAAACATATTTCTCATTGTTTGTTGAGTGTTTAGTAGGTGCGGATTGCGGATTGCATCGCATTTGGAGCTCGCTTTCACGCTATATTAGCCGTATATGCTCGCTAATAATATATAAGGTACATATCTCGGATTACATATCGTACTTTTACACTTTTTTCCCTGCGGGATGTCTCATTATTTGATGAGATGTATATTTGTGATATATATTGCCATTTTTTCGGATCGAGCCGCGCAAAGGAGACTATGGCGAATTTTTTCGAAAATTTAAGGCGTTAGAATATTTTTGAGAAAATTGAAATTTTTTTGAAAACTGTAGCTTGGATTTTAGAAAAGTTGAACGATATAGTTGGTTTTGAAAAGATAACTAAGTATGATTTGAAAATTTAGTAAAGTTTTTGTAAGAAGTTTAACTATTGGATTTTGGGAAAGTTAAACACTCAAATGAATTTGAAATTTAATTTGAAAAAATGGTTTTGAAAAGTTAATGGATTCTGTAACTTTTTCTTACTTGGTAATTTCGAGGACGAAATTCTTTTAAGGGGGGAAGTTTGTAACGACCTAGAACTTCTGTCATTTGAAATCCGTATATTTAATTAATTTTAAATATTCACGAATGAATATTATAAGCAAAGTGAATTAAATTTCGAATATCTAGATTTAATTGGATATTTAAAATCGATAATTTAATATTTGAAATTTCAGAAATAATTGGAAATTCGGTTTAGTGTGATTAAAATGATTTAAAAAGTTGTATTAAATCATATTGGAGTTAGAATGATGTTATAGAACTTTTAAAATCGAATTAAAAGTTAAATTGTGAAAATTGAATATTTTAATATTTAATTGACGAGTTAAAATGGCCATTTTTCAAACAGTCTCGGATTTCGACGAAACCAGTTTCATCGGATCCGTAGTGTTATATTATTGTATGGTTTCAAATTTCGTGTCAATCAGACTTACGGTTTGTCCGGGGCAAGCTAAAACGCATAGAATTGATTCGAGTGAATTTTGAATTTAAATAGTCGATTCGAAAACTTATATTTCAAATTTGATCAAATTGGCTCCCGATATATATTCCATTGCGTTCGGAATAGGGGTAAAACATTATAAACGCCAGGCGGCACGCTTCGTTTAGAGTTCGAAAAAATTTCGGGTGAATAGTGCGCGAATATTTTCTATAAAAGGCCTCCATATTTCACAATTTACACTCAAACCCTAGTTTCAGCCTTAGCCGCCACCTTCTATCATCAACGGCCGAAACATTGTTTTCTTCCTCCCTCATTTTCTTCAAATCTGTTAACAATTATCAGAAAGTTTCAACTACAAACTTCTAGAGGACGATGAGAGCTTCGATTCTATACGGTGATGATCGTTTAAGGTCGAGTAAATCAGCGGCGGTTCGTGCTCGAAGTCGCTGCGTTCGAGAATGATTTTCACACACAGAGGAGTGGCCAAGCTTCACCTTGTTCATGGTGGAGATGGAGTCGAGCACGAGCTTCGGAAGGACGGTGGCCGATCAACGTGAAAGTGTTCGTATGGGTTGCACGAATTAGGGTTTAAGTGGCGGCTTGGGTTCATCTTGCACGCACGTGTGAAACGGGAAGAAGAAGAAGGCTATGGCCTGATCTCGTTCAAGTGAAATGCACGGTCCAGATTGGTTAGGGTTTAAAAATATAAAGAAAATTGTAAATTATTTATATTTAAATTCGTGTAAACTTTAAAATGCAATAACTCTTTCATACGAGGTCGGAATTTTACGAAACGAATTGCGTTGGGTACGTATTCACGAATACTACGCGACGGAGCTAGATTGGAGTTGATTAGAGCTAGTGAAAATTTTGGGTAAAATTAAACGCACGTTTAATTTTATTCAAAATAAAACACTGCAACTGTATTTGGAACAAGGTGAGAACTTCTCACTCAATCGAAATTGTTTCGATTTAAATTTTAAATAGTTGGATTTAAAATTGCTTGATTGTGTAAGTGAATGATAAATTGCTATCTATTGTTTTGAAATAGACCCTATACGCCGTATATTAAGCGGATGTTATTTATTAAAAACATATACCGCGATATTTCACCTTGAAGTGGAATTGGTATTATATATGTACTTAGAGTTGATTTTCCCGCATTATATAGCGGATGAGACCCTATTGCACTGCATATTAGCGGATAATATTTTATATAAACCCATGTACCGTGATATTCCATCATGAAACGGGATTGGTATTGTGCTAACATCTGTGGATGCAGGGAAACAGGTTGGAGGGATCCAACTAGATTTCTCACCCGTATTGATTTATTTACAGATATTGTGATATATTCTGTTATCATATGATATATGATGTTTTGGATGCCGTGATTGATGTATTTGTGCTGTTGCAGCATTGGGCCTATTTTTGGAGTTTTAAAAATGTTAAAATAACGATTTTGAATTTGAAAGGATTTTCAAGAGATTTTTGAAAGTATACATTTTATTGAATTTTTGAATTGATTCATTTTAAATAAATAAACGTTATAATTTTAGTGTTATAAAATTTATGATTTTTGAGAAATATAGTTGAAAATTGATTTTTGAAATACGGAGTTAATGAATTTTATAGAATAGTTTAAATTGAGATTTTTGAAATTATTATAAACGGTTTATATAAAAGATTTATAAAATTGATAATTATAAATTAAAATATTGGAATTATAAAACGAGTTTTCATAAGTGTTAAAATGAAAAATAAATGGATTTCATAAGTAAATGAAATTATAGATTTATAAATTGTGAAGTTATAAAATGAATAGATTTTGTAAAATAAAATATTTATAAGTAATTAACTTATAAATCGGATTTTGGCATTTAAATGAGATTTAAATAGAATTTGTAAACTAAGGGATTTATAAGTTGAAGTTTTTATAAAATTATATAGATGTGAATTTATAAACGTTGTTTTATAAATCTGAAATCGACTTATTTTGATAAGTTAATTATTATATCTTATTAAAGGAGATATATCCACGATTTTGGACAGTGGATAATCCTTTAAATAAAATGTGTAGAAGTGTTGAATTTGGTAAACGATTTATATTCACGATTTTGGACAGTGAATAATATATTAAAGAAATGTTATGGAGAAGTGATATTTTAAATAGAATTAAAATGATTTAAAGATGTTTTAAAATGTATTAAGTATCGAAACCATAGATTTCAACATTCATTGTTGAAATAGACGTTTTCGAGAAACAAAAGGAAATAGTGGACTATAACACTGTTGTTATAGTAAATGATTTTCGAAAGGAAATGTTTTATATAGTATTGGGATTTATATATCTATCTTAATTTCGAATCCCTATACTAGTGATTTTGGGTTGTCGTATGTTTTACGCAACATTCGTTTTGACTCAAACGAATGTGTTTAAGAGAATGTTTTCCTTAAAAGAATAAAATATATACTTAATCATGTTTTAAGTATATTGAATATTTTCTAAGTATTGAAAATAAATAGATTTGTGAATTACTTATTGTTAGATAAGTATTTGGAAATGTTTTCCAATGTAGAAAGTGAAATGGTTTAGAGAATATATCTTTTTAAAGATAAATTGAAGTGAATATCTGGCAAGTTATTTAAATTATGGAAGATTAATAAAAAGGGCCTAGTGGTTGTTATGGTGCTGGATATTTGTTTGTTGGCCTTGATAGTTAAGTAACCGACTATCAATAATTACCTTTAATTGGGTATTTGTTGTGATTTGCTTGAATTGAATGCTACACTTATTTTTTAAAATAAGCGCTCGTTATTCGGTTTAGCCGGGAGAGGACCTTTGTGTCATAAATCCCATTCCGAATAGTGATATGTCATAATGGTTTGCATTTGAAGACCGGTGTTGAAGACCGGATATTTTTGAAAACGGAAGGATTACCGTCGAATGACTCTGCATCGGCTGATCTCCGATATAGAGATTTTATCACCCTTTGTGATGGGAAGTCCGGTCGTGATTAGTGAATATCTGGATTGCAAGGGCTTCTTTTGGAAGTGCCTTCGGTTCCGTTCGATCCCGGAACGGACTTGTATGGATGTGTGTTTGACGTTACAATTTGAGATATAAAGATGGTTTCTATCAAATACATTTCTGTTGGTGGCGGAGAATTTATTCTCTTAGCTTAACACCCTTCTCTGAGACGTACGAGCTCAGAGGTTATGTAGTTGATGGTTACTAGTGATACATTCCCAATTTGGTAATGTGGCATACGAAGTGCTGTTGAGCATTTGTTGATCAAAGCGTGGCTTTTATGAAAAGCGTAGCTTTGTGGACGAGACTTCGTCGGACCTCACACCCCAAAAATGGTCAAAACAGGAAAGATGCGGCAAGGTTATTAGGGGACAGCGCCCCGTTAGCGTATGTCATTTCCTTCTGGATAGAGGTGGTATTATGGTATGAAGCCCTGATACTTAACCTATGTTGTTGCTGCAAACTTATTATTTTGTGGTTGTTGGTGAATCCCGGGATTTAGGTCGGTTACGACCGGGGGATGACATATTCATGTCAGTTGTTATCCAACTAGGGGTAACCCGGTCTTGTGTTGGCAGAGATTCGGTTAGGTTCTCGGGGCGTCTTTCCAGAGGCGTACCCATGTGGCAATGGGAAGTTCCTTGGCCTGACCATTTGTTAGAAATCCAAAGAAACAATACGAACCCTGTACGGTTTTAGTTGTAGGACCTGCCATTTAAAATGGTAGCTATAGTAGGCATAATATAATGGTACCTATGCTGGCTAATATTTTATTCTATTTTCGAAATGGTTTTCCACAATTTGCACTTATAAAAATAATATTGAAAAGAAATTTGCGTATCAAGCATCTTTGACTATCATAAGGAGAAATCTCCTCCAAATTCTGCGTTTGCTTTGTGTGTGTGAAGGGAGGCCTTATGGTAGTTACATTTGCCAAAAGCATTGTGAATCTATTTTAAAATTATTTCTTGTTTATTTTTAAAGATAAATTGTTTTAAGTTCTCACACCAGTCCCATGACTGACCTGAAGTTTTATTGTTCCCTTCCTAAACTCTGGGTGCCCACCAATTTTAACACGGGCAGTCTAGAGTCAGGTTATCAGGTCATTCTGGAATTCAGGAGTTGCTGTGGAGATCAGGAGCAAGCTGGATGGCGTGGCGTATCAATTTGTATATAGTATTTCTTTTCCGCTGTTTGTTGTTGTAAACTCTGATAATGTAATGTGATGTAATGCAATGACTGATATAGTTCTTTGTTTTAAAGATATTCATTTATCTATTATATGTTGTTCCGCTGCGATTATGAGATTCTGATATTGTTTATATTGCTTCTTCTTTCTTTCTTCTTCTATCTTCTACCTCTTCTTTAGCCCTAACGGTTCGGTTTTCTGGCATTCGATTGCTCGGCAGTTGATACAGTGGACGTATTAATGTCGACTTTCGAGAGTCGAAAAGATCGATCTTGACATTGTAGTCAGAGAATCTAGATCCTTTTTTGTTTGCACTATGGTTTGAATTTATAAGGGAAGCAGGCATAACAGATCAAAAGCCCACTTGTAGTTAGGTCCAAATTTCAGTCCAAAGTAATGTGAAAAGTCGTAAGGTCCCATGAATTATGGTTATAACTTGAAATCGAGTTAACCCCTTAAGGGGAAACTCGTTCTTTTCTCTTGAACCATTCTTCTTGCTTCATTGTAGGGTGCTCCATTTGTTTTCGTAGATCAATGACTTGTTTTTATGATCGTTCATTTATAATTTGGTTTGTTATGTAATTTATAATAGCTAACTCTTCAAATATTGAGACAGGTTTTCTAGAAATTCATGAAATCATTCGGGCATGCATGGAAGAGGCAGATGGTCACTTGTGCAAAGTTGGAGAGGCTGATATGGAGCAGGATAACTCAATTTCGAGTAATATGCATAGGTCGGTACCGACTTATCCCTTGGTCTATTTTTGACTGAGATTTTCCAAAGTTATTACCTTAGGTCATTTGAGTGCGCTTTCTAGATTTCAAGTCATTTCATCCTCGTTTGAATCTTCTGAGTCCAAATGAAATCTACTTTGCTAAGAAGCGGATTAACACTTACCCCAAAGTACGCCTTTCGAATGTATAATGTGCTTTGCTCAAGAACAATTTCCAAAAATCAGTCTTTGATAGTTGAGCTCTATAACCATCCACTGATCTGAACCTAAGTGGATCATCTAGTTCCTTTTGATTCTCTAGCCTAGAGGTCGCTCTATACTCGGTTTAGCTAAAAACTCTAGCTTTTGCTTAAGTGTTCCCTATGCATCATTATCATTCCGAATTCATTTGAAGTTATCACATATCAAAATCGTCCCGTCTTCATCTACGATTTTTACTTACAAGGCATTCTAATCCTTTTATTAAATATATATCCATTCTAAAGTTCGATCTCTTCAGATCGTATTATATTTGGTTTAATGTGCAATCTCTCCGGATCATTTTATATTCAGTTTAATATGTGATCTCTCCAGATCGTTGAACGTTTAGGTTAAGGGGATGATCTCTTCAGATCATTTATCCCTCAATATAGGTTTTTGATCCCTTTAGATCATGTTGAGTCCTTTTTCTCGTCGGCAAAAAAATCCAGCGACCAAGCAAGCTTATTCGCTCCTCTCGAGTGAGGGGCTTACTTTTCATACAAACCCATCCACTCACCCTTCGGCAAGGGAGCTAGCACCCTTCACTTCGGTCTCGTCTCTTCGGATGGGACTTAAAGAAATCTGTATCATACAAGTCCGCCCACTCGCTCTCCTTCGAGAGGACTTGCACCCTGCGCTCCGGTCCCGTCTTTTCGAACGGGACGTAAAGCAGTGAATATCAATCACCATATTCAATGCGGTTTTTTCTAAATTCAAATGTTCAAATCAAATCAAAGCAAAGCAAACAAGCAGAAATCCTAAGTATTCATCCCAGACATCAGACTCATAGTGCACCTAGATGTTAATCTAGGTCTCCTGCATGTGTAAGCGTTCTGAGATTATTATCATCCCAAATAGTCATCTTAGGCATCCGACGCTGAGCATGCTTAGGGACCATTCGGGATCTCGTACACATGTAAGTGGTCTAAGGTTATTATTGTCTTTATTGCTTAATATAAAAAATAAAATGCAAGAAAAGAAACAAAGAAGTAAAGCGTGGGAATCAGCTTCGACTCCAGATCACGGGATTTCAAGTCTCGAACCAAATCTCTGGTTATTTTTTTATGCATTCATCGTAAATGGTGGTTGCTCCAACCACACCATTGTAGTTCAGTTCCTTACATACAATTGCAGCTAGTTGCTCTAAACCAGTTATCCTATTAGGTCATAAATGTGTCAGCACTCATCCGTTTCATGTCCACCCAGCATGTGGAAAATGCAAAACTTTCCAGATATTTTCTCCTGGTCGGTAGGCTCTCTTCTTGCAGGTTTCCAATGAGGGATTTATCTCCCAGTGTTTAGATATATTATCTCTAAGGTTTCGGTCTGATATGTGTAGGAAGAGAATTTTGGCTCCCTCCTTTTGTCGTTTTGGTTCTCCAAAGTCATTATCGGCTCTTCTTTTCCCTTTGTATTTTCCTATTTTTATTTCGGACCATCCACTTTCATCCACAGCATTACTTTCTGCATCCTCAACTTCAGCGTCTACTTGACATAAATATCTCCCACCCTCATAGTAGAATTCCGCAAGATCCAACAGTGGATCCCTATCATGTGCAACTTTGAAGTCTATCCTAATCGCAACTCCAGATGATGCTGCCATTATGATTATTGATGGATCCGGCTTGTCGACTGCGGCAACTGCTGTATCGAATCATGTCTAATAGCTTCTCAAGGTCTCTCCAGGCCTTTATTCCACACTTGACAGCATTATCACATTCTTTGGTCGCAAGACGTGAACTTCGATGTCTTAAGAATCGGCTCACCAACCAATGGACCGATTCTCTATTTATCTAAACCACATCACCGCCAAGTCCATTAAGTATAATAGGAAGAAACTTCCCGTTACCTCCTTAAAAGCACCCAACACCTCCATATGTTGAATGTGTCTCGTCAGATGAATCATCGGATCTGTCTTTCCATCGTACATTGCCAACATCTTAAAATCGGGAGGATCTCTCGTATTTTGGATAATTGAAGTAGATTGATACCTATTCACGTCCTCCAAATCCTAATATGGGGTCCACCTTTAATTATTCTTCCTACCAGCTTAGTAATTCGATTTTCACCATCCAACGAAGGTCTTTGTCCAAAAGCATATTATGCACCCTGCTCCTGTTCTGGCATATACCACTCGCTGCACATTAACATTCTGTCATGATCCTTTAGTTTCATTCTGTTCTTCATTCCTATGGGGTAGCTCTGGCATATATTCCTCCAATTGTTGTTCATTTTTATTCTAATTCATATTTCTAGCTCCAGCGTCATTTGTTCTTGGCACTCTTATACATCCCAAGCTCAGACTAGCATTAACCCTCGAGTATAGTTCTCTTAGTATCAAGTTTATTTGGGTCAGTTCCTAGCTGTTTAGTAGGTGGGGGAATTGTTCTAATTTGTTCTGCTCCAACTCCAGATGCTCCTACATAGCTTCTTGCCTTTAGTTCTGAATTCTAGCAATTCCTTGCAACGCAAATGTCGAGGATGAAATTTCTCAGTTTGTTAATGCTATATGGATTTGTGCACCTAATTTAGTATGGAAAATATTTAAATTTCCACAAAGTTCTATTTCTCCTTCTGCTATAGGACTATAAACACGTCTTCCAAAAGGACAACAACTACAATTTAGTGCAAACGAAAACTTAGAAACTATTTTGAGTGATAACATAGGTCTAAAACAAATGTTTACTGTTACTCTGCCTTTTGGCAAGGCCGTGATACTAAGAACTTGGCTGAAAACCAAAGACAACCCGACTCGAAGGTCAGTTATACACAGGTTTACTATGGATACTGGAAATTTTGATATGAGTCCGGATCAAGCTACAATTAGCATGGTATGAAAAAAAACTATGGAAGGTAGAATTTCAAGTTTCAGGTCAATCGGAGTTCGTATGCACAAGATTTGAATCGATCAAGTTTCATAAGAGGCAAGTTTAATCCGTATCCATACTATCCATCACCTTGCAATAGCCTTATTCGTATCCATCAAGGCCCTTCACTTCGTGTCTATTGGGTTCGTACCCACTAAACCTTCAATTCACTTTGTATCAATCCACTGCATCCATCCAATCCATATCGAACAGCTAACCGATCGATACGAAAGCCAACTCTTTCCATCGATACGAAGCAGGCATAATCATCGATACAAAGAGTAGTCCCCGAGATTGATACGAAGAAGGCACGTTCAAGTGGAAGAAGCGGTCATGCAGAATAAATAGTGGATCTCTCCTGAACTATCGCTGCACGTCATCTGATCGATACGCAGAGGGATCAATTCGAAAGGCAATCGATACGAAGGTATCGATACGTACACTCCAGTCACCTACAATGTCAAACTTGAATCTATCATAACTCGAGAACTAAAAGTCCAAATGCTATCAAATTTTCATAGGAGCTTACTTACCACCTTGAGATTGCCTCTGATCGATCGCAACCCAAAAGGAGTAGATCTTCATTGATACGAAGTATACATGGACCAATTAGGGATCGATCCCAAATGACCTTGGAACGTTCTGGCGGGCCACCCATGTGTGAGAAGGGGTATTCCGATATCTATGCCGGATATTTCCAAAATGCACCTATAAATAGCACACCAATACCAATAGAAAAGGGACTTTTGGACTCTGCTGCATCGTTACTCTACCGCAACTCCATTGTAATTTGAGTCTTCGAGTGTTGTATTGTTGTAATCAGTCATCAATCTGCAATACAACAGGAAAATGTTCAAAGTAGACATAGGTTACAATGTTGAACCACTATAATTTCTTGTGTCTTTTCATTTATGCAAGCATTTATTGGTGTGATTATTAGATTAGCCTCATTTTCCATTAATTCCTTCACTTTAATCTCTTCAATCACATTCGAAGAGTGTTGTGTCCAATTTTAGTACATACACTTTGGTGCTTCCACTGAGAAAACCCTGTTTTCTCCTGCTTTGTGGATCCTTTGTCGTCATTGTATTGCTAGCATCCAGTATTTCCTTCCATTCTATTCAGATTTCACCAGATCTAAGGATGAGCCACGTCACTCAGCATGGTTACTACCAGAACTGCTTCAATTGCTGTAGATCCAAAAGGAAGGGATAGGCAAAATCCCACGCAGCTAGCCACAGTAGCCCAAGCCTTAGATGGAGCTCTAGATCCATAAGGTCTTATCACTAGGGAGGAGTTCCAAATCACAATGAAAGAGCTAATTCAAAGCCACCAGCAGCTCACTCAGCAGATCCATGCCAATACGGAGCTAGTGTACTAGCTAAACGAAGAAAGACGAAGGAGATCTAGGAGGGATCGTACTTCTTACTCATCAATCGAAAGCTCGACTCCTTCTAATTTCAATCATAGATAAAAACGCCAACGGTTGGATGGAAACTATGCCCAAGCCTCCAAGCGTCAGCATGTTGTCAATCTCGGACAAGCCGAAGCTGGTCCTTCTACGGAACACCAAGCTGGACCCTCCGCTTGAGGAGGGGCACTTCCTTTCACGCTATCGGCAGCCACACAGCTGCCGCTGCTAGATTTTAAAGCTAAGATTCAAAACCGAGCAGTGTGACCCTTCATTAACACGTCTATGCTCATAAACCCTTCTTTCCTAAAGATTGGAAGCCAAGGAGGCGAGGAACGGACCGTCGAGAGCACCCGGACCATCCTTGCAATATGGAACCCGACCTTGCCTGGCCCCGACTGTCCAAATGCCTAACATTCCAACCATGATCCACCAAATGATCCATGAAAGTCAAGGTCTTACTAATGGCGATTGGGGAATCTCCCAAAGTTATACTCCCTTTACCGATGATATTCTTTATGCTGAGCCACCTCGTCAATTCAAGATGCCTACTCTGCCTGTGTAGGAAGGAAGTTCAGATCCTAATCAGCACATCTTAAAGTACGAATGGCTCATGAACGATGCTCGAGCTGACGATGGGGTTAAGTGCAGGAATATCTCTATTTCCTTGGGAGGTATCGTAACTATGTGGTTCACTCATTTACCACCCAGATCCATTTCGAGTTTTGGTCAGTTGGCTATAAAGTTTGTTGAATAATTCAGTGTGCATGTTACAAGACCAAAGGATGTCAACACCTTGTCCAATGTTACCTAGGCTCCAGGAGAGAGACTTAGACGTTATATAGAAAGGTTTCATGCTGCGTGTGCTTAGAACAGCAACCCAAATGACAATTCTGTCCTAATGACATTAACTAAAGGGATCGATCCCAATTCCAAGTTTGGCATTGATTGGCTGGGAAACCCCCCACATCGTTGGATCGTTTCTATGCTAAGGCGGCCTAATTTTTGAGGAGAGAAGGCACTAGACGATCTAGGAAGCTGGATGATGAAGGGCCCAGTGTTGAAGGCATTCAGAGTAATGTTGCTATGAAACAGACCGGTGAGAGTTTTGGTAAAGTGCAATTGAATATACAGAACAAGCAAGGTCAAATATAGGTCAAGGGAAGAAGCGAGACCCAAATCGTGGACCGAGACCCAAGGCTCCTATGTTTGATCGATATACCCTTTTGAATACATCCCTAGAGAATGTTTATTTGCAGACTTGTAATACCGGATAACATAAGAAGCTGGCCCTGAAGCAATCATTTGAGAAGAAAATTCAAACTAAAAAGTTTTGTAGATTCCATAATTGTTATGGCCACAACACCAATGAGTGTCGTCACTTGCAAGACATCATTACGAAGTTGATCAGAGAGAGGAAGTTGGAAAAGTTTGTTCGACCGTCGTAGGATGGAGGTGCGGACCCATCAAACCAAAATCAAGGTCAAGGACATGCTGGACCTGAGGAACCCATGCAAACTGGTGAAAGGTTGGTTATAAATATAGTTAGTGGTGGTCCTCATCCAGCTGATCGGAGTTGGAAGGAATGGAGTCGTATGCCAGTTAGATCAGGCATGCGAACTTCAAACGTTGCAGTAATGTTGAAGATGATGCTCCGGTGAAACAACAGAAAATGATGATGGATGACATCATTTTCTGGAACCGAGATGTTGATAGAGTCGAAACCCCCATTATTGATCCATTGGTCATTTCAGTCCAGATAGTTCCTGCTCGGATGAAGAGGATCTTGGTCGACGGCGGAAGCTCCGTAAACATTATTTTTAAGCGAGCTTATGACCAGATGAGAATGGAAGCAAAAGATCTAAAACTGTGTTAGTCTCGCTACATAGTTTTAATGGAAGTGCAATTATACCCACTGGGATGGTAGAGTTTCCAATTGAGCTAGGTATTGGAGAGCGCTAGAGAGTCCGGATGCTATAGTTTGTGGTGTTAGACATTAATTCCCCTATAATGCTTTCTTAGCCCAACAGGCGCTCGTTGAATTTAGGGCAGCTGTTTCCCCATGGTGTTTAACTCTAAAGTTCCCCACAGATAACGGGGTTGGAGATGTTCATGAAGATCAGGCGGCTGGATGTGCCTGTTATGTTACTGAGCTACGAGATGCGTAGTGTAAGGAGAAAGGCAAGGGCGTTGAGGAATCTATCTGCATCTGTTTTTTTGAGAATTGACAATTAATGCCTGGGCCTATGCCTAGATGCCACAACTAGTTCCTAAATGATTTTGATCCACGAGATAATGACAATGAAGAGGAAGCCAAAGAAAGTCAGTCTTCCTCGGTAGAGTTGACGATCGATGTTTCGATCGAATAATGACGACTCCAGAATGATAAAGGTCGCATCTTAACTTAGCCACCAGATGAGAGTGGAATTGGTTGATTTTCTCCGGGCGAACCTTGATGTGTTTGCCTGGGCTCGTTCAGATATGTGTGGGATCTCGCTAGACATCGTGTGCCATACACTGAATATTGACCCGCGGCATGTCCCGGTCAAACAAAAACAACGGTATGGATCCAGAAAGATGTGCTGCCCGGAAGGATAAGGTAAATAAACTCAAGTCAAATGGTTTTATTCGAGATTCTTTATACTCGTAGTGGGTATCCAACACAGTACTTGTTAGAAAATCGAACGCGAAATGGAAAACATGTGTGGACTACTCAGATCTAAACAAAGCCTGCCCCAAAGACAGTTTTCCACTCCACAGGATTGATCAACTCATGGATTCAACGGCTCGATATGAACTCTTATCTTTCATGGACGCATATTCTAGCCAAAATCAAATACCGAATCATCTACCAGATCAAGAACGTACCAGCTTCGTCACCGACCTGGGACTCTACTGCTACAAAGTGATGCCATTCGGACTTAAGAACGCCGGGGAAACTTATCAAAGACTCGTGAATCCAATGTTCGCTAACCAGATCGAAAAAACCATGGAGGTGTATGTGGACGACATGCTCATATAATCACAACTGTCTATCAATCATGTCAAAGATTTGGAAATAATGTTCAATGTACTCCGACAATACAGCATGAAGCTCAATCCGTTGAAGTGCCACTTCGGAGTTGCCTTATGAAAGTTCCTTGAGTTCATTGTCAACACTCGAGGGACTGAAGCTAATACTGAGAAAATTTGGACGATTATGAACCTCGAAACTCCCAAAACTATAAAGCAAGTACAAAGCCTCAACGGGAAGCTGGCGACCTTAAGCAGATTTCTTTCGAGATCCACAGACAAGTGCATCCCTTTCTTTAGTTTGACTAAAAAAGGAAAGCGAAACTTTGTATGGACAGAGGAGTGTGAAGGCGCATTCTAAGCACTAGTTTAACATTTGGCAATACCTCCCATTTTGTCGAAACCAGTTGTTTGTGAGATATTATACATCTATTTGGTGGTTTCCACAAACACGATCAGTGCTGCGTTGATTCGATAAGAGGATCAGAACCAACGACCAGTCTACTATATCAATGAGCGATTGACAAGGGCAGAGAGTAATTACTTGAAGTTGGTAAAGCTAGCTTACTGCCTCGTCATAGCCTCAAGAAAACTTCGTCCATATTTCCAGGCTCATCCGATCACAGTCTACACCAATCAGTCATTACAACAAGTCCTTACATGACCTGAGATGTCTGGTAGATTGCTCAAGTGGAATATTGAGTCAAGTCAATTTGATATAGCTTATACATCGAGGCGAACCATTCAAGGACAAGTTCTGGTAGATTTCATAGCTGAATTTACTATTCCGGAGGACTTGCCCGAAACTAGTGAATCTCCCAAACACATATGGAAGATATGCATTGACGGTGCATCAAACAACCGTTGCTTAGGCACTGGAGTAGTGCTCAAAACCCTAGAAGGTCGATCCATATGTTATGCTCTAAAGTTTGACTTTCGCGAAAACGACAATGAAGCCAAATATGAAGCTCTACTCAATGGATTAGACTTGCCAAAGACTTGGGAATTATTACTATGGAGATTTAATGTGATTCATAATTGGTCGTGTGCCAAGTTCTCGGAGAATATTAAGCCAGAGATCGGAGATTGGCCACTTACCATACTTGGGTCTAGTTCGACCACTATGTTATATATTGTATACCCCGAGAGCAGAATCAGAAAGCTAATTCTTTGGAAAAACTGGCTAGCACTGGCGAAGCACATCAAATGGGACTTGTCCCTGTTGAGACACTTACCGCTCCAATTATCGATCAATTAGAGATGGACTGGGTGCACGAGACAATATCGAGAAGGAGTAATGGATGACTCCCTTCAAAAACTATCTCAACATGGAGCTTTGCCTGAACACAAAAGTAAGAAAAGGCAGATTCTTTGAAAAGCTTCGCAATACATTATCCAGAATGAAGTCCTGCACAAAAGAGGGTATTCCATTCCTTTACCTCGATGTATCGCCCACGATGAAATCAAATGAGTGTTACACGATATGCATGAGGGAGAATGTGGCGACCACATTGGGAGGCAAGCCCTTGTGAAAAAGATACTCAGATATGGATATTATGGGCCAACCATGAATCGAGATGCATTGCCTTATGCCAAGTGATGTGATGGATGCCAGAAGCATGATAGGATTCCAAGAGCCACGCCTACTGAAACCACACAGATGGTCAGTACATGGCCGTTTTCCATATAGGGCATTGATATAACAGGGTTTTACCTTTGGCTCAAGGTGGTGCAAAGTACGTCATCGTTGCAATTGACTACTTTACTAAATGGGCAGAAGTTAAGCCACTTGCTACCATCACGATGAAGAAAGTAATCAACTTTGTTGTCTGCAACATCATCTGTTGTTTTGGCCTCCCACACATAATTTTAACTGATAACGGGACCTGATTCGATAGTGTCGAGTTCAAAGATTTCTGTCAACACTACCGCATCTAGAAGAAGTTCTCAACAGTAGCTCACCCTCATGTGAATGGGCAAGTCGAAGCAGTCAACAAAGTTATCAAGTCCATTCTAAAGAAACGACTAGAAAAGGCCGAAGGCAAGTGAGTCGATGAACTTTCCATGGCCCTATGGGCATATCGAACTACCCACAAGTCCGCGACTGGCCACACTCCATTTGCACTTTCCTACGGCTCCGAAGCCATTATTCCGGTTGAATTAGAAGTACCTTCTCATTGTGTGACCTATTACGATCCAAAGACAAATGTCATTTTACCTGTAGAATTTTTGGATTTACTGGATGAGATACGTGAAGAGGCTGATTTGAGGGCAACCACATACTATAGCCGGGTCGCCTGATTATACAACACTAAGGTCCAACCTAGAACCTTCAAAGTTGGCAATCTCATACTTAAGAGAATTTATCCGGTACCTTCACATATGAAACCTACATGGGAAGGACCATATGTCATTGAGCGGAGACTTGGAGATGGCATGTTCATACTATCAACTATTGACAACCCCACTTTATCCAGAGCATGGAATAGTGAGAGTCTTCGTAGCTATTCCACATAGTTGGCTTTTACACATTTTAGTCTGTTTTTCCTTTGAAATTTGTTTCTTCATTTTTTGAATTTGAAATTGTAATAAGGCAAATGAATTTGCCATACTTTCTTATTCGAGCAATAAAATGTGGACTCATCAAACCAGAGTGGCGATTCTTGAAATGCATCATGTGACCTTCACGATCCACAAAGAGCTAAGTCCCATCCCACGGTGGGAATCATTCAAATAGGAAGTGTTCGTGATCCGACCGATCACTCACTAAGTGAAACCCCAAGCTCGGGGGCAAACCACACTAAAGTCAAAAAGGATTGAAACACGACAATCCGCCTACGAATTCTAGTTCCCAGAGTGTGAACCGGGGTACAAATTCCAAATCCAAGCTCAAGGAGGATGGACCCATCCATCCACGACTTCCTATGCTAAATCAAGGTGGATGTGATCCTGCCATCCATAACCTTGATCAACTTCTTGTTTCCAGAGTGCGAACGAGATCCAAATACCTATACAAATGCGATCGACCATCTGTTGAATCACTCCAGATTCCCGTATTGCGAACTGGAGTATAAACATAATCGGGTGTGACTGACCATCCACCAACTGACTCTGGTCTCGAGAGCGCAGACTGGAGTATAAACACTAAATGGGTGTGACTGACCACCCATCGATCAACTTCAGATTCCCGGAGTGAAAATTGGAGTACAAACACCAACTAACTCCGATCCCAAGAACGCAGATCGGAGTATAAACCTTAAACGGGTGTGACGAATCACTCGCAAAACAACTTAATTCCCGGAGTGCGGACACAATCCTAAACACTAACTGGGCATGACTGACCGCCCATCAGCTGACCTTGGCCCTAAGAGTGTGGACTAGAGTATAAGCATCAAATGAGTGTGAATGACCGCCCATACATCAACTCATGTTCTCGAAGCGTAGATATGATTACAAGTATTAAACTAGTGACCGACCGTCCATAAATTAACCTATGTTCCCAGAGTGTGGATATAATTCTAAACAACGAATGGTGTGACCGACCGCCCATAAATTATCCTATGTCCTTAAAGCGTGGATATGGTTCTAAATAACAAGCAGTCATGACTGACCTCCAGTATGCAAGTTAAATCCCCAGAGTGTGGATATTGATACCAACAAATAAGCGAGTGTGATCTGACCACTCAAACTCATCTCCCTATAACTTTGTTCCGACTAAGTTAAAACGAATCAATGAAGGCGGAAAACGATTGCCGACCAATTACTTCAATTTATCCCAAGACTTGGAGCATAACTCAAGTACCATCCATTACCGAGACAGTGCAACGTCGAAATTCGACTCTATGTTTGGTTATGATCTGAAACCACGACTTTGAGACTTAATGATCGGTCTCAAGTTTGATAGAGAGACTGAAGTATCACAAGTACATTGAATGGAAGGACGAATGTTGGAATATACAAAGTCTTTAATCCATCAAAGTTCAGGCTTGGATCAATCACAAAAGGCCTGGTTCGTATCAATCAGTGAAATTAGATTTCGTATCGATCACAAGAAATACGGTATGTATTGATCAGGAAATCGGTCTTCGTATCGATCACGAACTATGGTTTCGCATCGATCACATCCAAGTCTTCGTATCGATCGCTTCGGATCGATACGAACTTCTCCCATCCTTAATCTATACGAAACAACCCATTCCATCCATCATTTCTAGATCGATGTGTCCTTCCATTGTTTCTAGATCGATACGAGCTTTCAAATTCCGAATCGATACAAGCTACTTCCCCATATTCAAGTGTTTCCAAGTATCCATCGACCCTTCTTCTTCCCCAAGCTGCTAGCGGGCCATTGCTCCTTCGGTGACTTCGCTCCGACCCAACTCCAACATCAACAACACCGGAATTAGCAACGACCATGGATAGAATGATGTTAAAACTTGATTCTTATCGTTTTGGGATGGTTTTGATTTGTCGGTTACCTAGTTAAAACAATTGGTTCGAAAGATTGATGGATTGCTCCGTTTGAAGATAAAGACAGTTTTCTTTCTTCTTGAGTTCTCTATTGATACGAAGGAAGAAAGGAAAATGATGGCAAGTGAGAAATTTGGTTAAGTCCAGAAAATATTTATATGGTTTTGTATCCAAGTAAGATACGATCATCTCCAAGTATCATGAACAGGTTGAAGCAGTTGGAATCCAATCAATACGAAAGTGGTTGAGCAGAAAAACCTAAAATGATCGCTTTCATCGATACGAAGAGACTCATTCGTATCCATCAACCCATAACGGTCCAGAAGTTAGCATTTCATATCCATCTATTTCAAGACCAAAAGAGCTCGTATTCATCGATAGAGATTATCTCCAAATACTTACATCGTATCGATAGCCATCGATACGTAGTGTGCATTCCAATTTCTTAGATCGATCCACGAGAGGATCGATACGAATAAATGCCTTAAAAAAAACCATCAAATGTTGTACAAACTCGAATTTCACATTAATCCAGGAGAGGATTGAAACGAAACTCGATCCAAACAAAAACAGAAGGATTTGACAACGACCTGTGAACGTGCAAATGTGAATAGGAGTCAAGTTAACATACATGCATGTACGACGAACTAACACAGTTTTCATAATTTACAGGAATTTAATGCTCACATGATGACAATCAAAACCATGAACAACAAATTGCTAGCACTCAACCTTGAGTTACAACAAAACACTACATGATCGTTGGCAGTCAACAGTTCAACATTTAAACTGGAAATCAATCAAAGGTTACATCTCTCGATGAAAAGGCAACGACTATTCAACGAACCAGTTAGAGCATTTTCGGAATAAAAAATGCATCTTTTCAAAGCATATCATGTTCACACAAGACATACTTAGGGGGCAAAGTTATCCCACCTTTTGGCAAGGCCGTGATACCAAAGACTTGGTTGGAAACCAAACACAACTCTACCCGAAGGTCAATTATACACAGGTATACTATGGATACTGGCAAATTTTTTATGAGTTCAGATCGAGCTATAATTAGCATGGTACGTCAAACAAAGCTGTAGAAGGCAGAATTCCAAGTTTCGAGTCAATCGGAGTTCGTATGCTCAAGATATGGATGGATCAAGTTTCATGAGAGGCAAGTTTAATTCGTATCCATACAGTTCATATCCATCACCTTGAAATAGCTCTATTCGTATCCATCAAGGCCCTTCACTTTGTGTCCATCGGGTTCATATCAACCAAACCTTCCATTCACTTCGTATCTATTCACTGCATCCATCCAATCCGTATCGATCAACTAACAGATCGATATGAAAGCCAACGCTTTCCATCGATACGAAGCAGGCATAACCATCGATACGAAGAGTAGTCCCCGAGATCGATACAAAGAAGGAATGGTCAAGTGGAAGAAGCAATGTGCGACATAAAAACTGGATCTCTCCTGAACTATCGCTCCACGTCATCTGATCGGTATGCATAGGGATCGATATGAAGGTATCGATGCGTACACTCTAGCCACTTACAATGTCAAACTTAGATCGATTATAACTCTAGATCTACAAGTCCAAATGCTACCAAATTTTCATAGGAGCGTACTTACCACTTGGATAATGCCTCTGATCGATTTAATCCTAAAAGGAGTAGATCTTAATCGATACGAAGTACACATGGATCGATAGGGATCGATCCCAAATGACCTCGGAACGATCTGGTGGGCCCATCCATATGTGAGAAGGGGTATTCCGAGATCTAAGCCAGATATTTTCAGATTGCACCTATAAATAACATTCAACAGTAAAGGGGCTTTTGGACTCTGCTATGTCGTTACTCTGCCGTAACTCATTATAACTTGAGTCTTTGAGTGTTGTACTGTTGTAATTAGTCATCAATCAGCAATAAAATAGGAAAACATTCAAAGTGGACGTAGGATACAATGCCGAACCACTATAATTTCTTGTGTCTTTTCATTTTTGTAAGCTTTTTTGGTTGATTGTTAGATTAGCCTCTTTTTCAATTTAATTTCTTCACTTTAATCTCTTCAATCACGTTTGAAGAGTTTTGTGTCCAATTTTGATACAAACACTTACTGAATTTTTCACTAAGAATATTTACGATGTAAATGCACGTCAATACTTACACTACAAATTTCCTGAAAAATGTTGATGGGAATATAAACAAAAAGAATGGATATGTAGACGAAACAATCGTAAGGTAATTGGTCGAATTTATACAGTATCTCCCATAGAAGGTGATCAATTTTATTTACGATTACTTTTAAACCATGTTAGAAGCCGACATCTTTTACACACTTACTTATCATTAATGGAACTCACTATAATACCTTTAAAGAAGCCATAGAACATAAAGGTTTGCTCGAAAATGATAATAGCATAAAGGAATGTTTACAAGATGCTTCAAACACACACATGCCCACTGCTTTAAGAAGATTATTCATCACAATTTTAGTGTATTGTGAGCCTTGCACGGTGCGAGAAATGTGGGATGAGTTTTTACTATATTTAATTGAAAGTTATCCTTCTATGCATACCATTAACCAAAATACTACATGTTTAATAAACTGATGTCTTTTCGACCTTAGTAACCTCCTAAAATAATATAACAAAACTATTTTCGACTATGACATCCCTCATAACAATTTAGATTTTTCCCATCACTATAATAGTTCAACCATTATTTTAGAAGAACAATCTATAGAAATACTACAAATCGACATAGATTCTGTAAATAACTTAAACACAGAACAAAATGATGCATTTCAAATGATCATGCATTCAGTAAAGGAAAAAAACTCAATATATTTCATAGATGGTCCAAGAGGCACAGGAAAAAGGTATCTTTATAAATCGATTTTAGCCCATATACGAATCCAAGGCCTTATTACTATTGTGGTTGCTACCTATGGAATTGCTTCTTTAACGTTGCCTAGAGGTCGAACTGGGCACTCTAGATTTAAAATTCCTATCAAATTGGACTCTTTGTCAACATGTTACATTCCTAAACAATCTGATAACGCAAAACTATTACGTGTGGCCACTGTTATACTATGGGATGAAGCAACAATGACTCGTTGTTATGCATTTGAAGCCTTAGATGGAACATTAAAGGACCTTCCAAGTATAAATATTGGTGGGAAGATTATCATATTAGGTGGTGATTTTCGACAAGTACTACCGATTGTCGCAAAAGGTACTAGAGCTCAAATAGTCGATTCATGTATAGTGCGATCATATTTATGGACAAGTGTACATGTAATTCATTTAACACAAAATATGTGAGCAAGAAACGATCAATCATATGCTGAAGTACTTTTACGTATTGGAAATGAAACGGAACCTTATGTACAAGATGACCTTATTAAACTCCCAGATGATATTGTTATATCCAACACTAATGCAAGTTCTTTATGTCGTTTAATTAAGGAAGTCTTCCTATACTCCATGAAAAATTAGCTGACACTGATTATTATATAATGAATAGAGCAATATTAACATCAAGAAATGAAACAGCATATGAGATAAATAATACAACCATACATATGTTTCCAGGAAAGGAACATATTTATTATTCTTTTGATAGAGTTGAAGATAATACAACTAATTTGTATTAGTCAGAATTTTTAAACTCGCTTACTTTACGTGGTTTTCCACCGCATTAACTAATACTTAAAGTAGGATCCCCAATAATGTTACTTAGAAATATTGACCCAAAAATTGGATTACGTAATGGAACAAGATTAATATGTCGCATCTTCCATAGAAATCTCATTGATGCAGAAATCTTGTGGTACCAGGGTATTTATTCTATGTATACCCCTAAAGCCTTCTGAAAATATTAATATGCCTTTTAATTCAATTCGCAAACAATTCTCAATTAAATTATCATTTGCTTTAACGATTAATAAATCACAAGGACAAACCATTCCTCATGTTGGAATTTATCTTCCAAAGCACATTTTTAGTCATGATCAACTATATGTGGCGTTATCCAGAGGAGTTGCACGAAACTCAACAAAGATTTTAGTACAAAATGGAAAAATTCCACCGAACAAGGGAACTCACACTACAAATGTAGTGTACAAAGATGTTTTATTGTCGTGTAATCAAAACCTAAACTAATTAGTATTAAGAGCATCTTTTTCATCAAATTTTATATATATATAAATTATTCGTTTTCAATTTTTTTTAAAGTAATATCATCCTACATTTACCAAAGGGACTTTATGATTTCACTTATATTTCATTTACTTTTCTTAATCTGTATTAATTGATGCTCAAATTTGAAACTTTCGTTTATGTCAAATGTATAACAACAATAATTTTAAATTTTTATGGTCATTATAGTAAAATGAATTACATAAAATAACCCTTATAAATTGTTTTTAACTCCGCCATCACCTACTAATTAGTTATGCCGGTCTCAAGCCCGGATAATGGAGGAGAAAAAACGATTTATGAACAAATGGTGACATTTTTCTTCGTTCACGTCAATAGAGTGCAACACTGTAGTCATGCAGGATTTGCAGCAAAATGATAATATGAGTATGCAAATTGAACCGGTAAGCTGAGGCAGTTGTAGGACAATGCATGTTTTGGACATGGGATGATCTGAGCATATGAATCTATTTTGGATATGTGAACATAATCTGAGCTACTTGCAACATCATGTCATGGTAAGGACTAAAGATCGTCCAATTGTTTATATCATATAGCGTATGCATGCAAAACAAAGTCAGCTACTATATAAACAGTAGTGCATGAAAAATATATACACTGAAAAAATATGCATGTCTGTGTGTACTATTTTACAATAAAAAGAAGCTAACTGATGGTTGTCTTTGCTTACGTGCAACGGACATGTCATACATACTGGTATTTATAACGATAAAACATAAATTATAAAATGTAAAAGGCAAAATATAACGACGTGCCATACATACTGGTATTTATAATGATAAAACATAAATCATAAAATGTAAAAGGCAAAATATAAAATATAAATTTCTTACTTTAAAATATAAAACATAAAAGATAAACTACATGGTAAATTGTTATATTTTTGTGTTTAAAGCAATAACGTTTTCTTTTTTCACATACATTTATAATTTAATTTATTACAAGAATATTGAATATTGGTTTTTTCAACCGAAAAAAGTGGTGAATTAATTTATCTTTCAATAAAAATATTACTTATTTTCTATATGGATCGGCCACTTATTATTTTTTTATTTTGTAAGAAAATCATAAGAAAAATGATATGAAAAATCATTTCAAACCCATTCACAACCAAACCAGCCTCATGGAAAAACCATTTCAGACTGATTAACATTGCAAAATCTAAATTTTACGTCATTAAAACTACAAATGGGATCAAAGCTCACCATCTTAGCATCGCTGGCTTCTCAGGACAAAGCAGTTTTCTTCAAAATATCCTCAGCAGTAGAAAAATAATTGTTATGGCCAGGATTAGAACTTCTGCTTCTTGTCAACATTGGTGCAATGCAGGATTATTGCAAATTGTAATGGCGAAAACTTTCAGATATAAGTAAGACGACGGAACTGGTTGTTGAATACTCTTGGAAATGTAGAGTGTAATAAGTTTAGAGGAATGAATTGTAAAGAGAAGAGAAAAATGTAACTTGCAGGAAATATATTAGCTGTAATTGAAGAGATAAAATTGTAATAGAAGAAACAATATTGAAATAAAGATTCTTATTCAATTTCATTCTTCACACTTTTTACATTTTTGATTTTTTCATTCATATTTATACACAGCAGTATAATGCCAATCACTAGCCGTTACATGGATAAATGGGCCTTGACTTATTCAAACATGCTTTTTAACAAAACCCACTTATTTTGACATCTCCAGGTATCATGCACACCATGTGTAAGTGTGCATGTGCACACTGTTCTATGAAGCTTTAGTCGTATCAGGTCTCATGTCTGCACTCAGTTGATGAAGATGATTCTCATGATGCTCTGAGGTGGTCGAAATGTCTACCGACTCTTTGTCTACAGCTGTGTTGTAAATCTATACAAATGTGTTCGATGAAATTTCTTGCTCTCTTTCTGCCTGCAACCTGTTTGATGATTCTTCATCTTCTTCCCACTGTTTATCACTCAAAACCATGGAATCGACTTGAGGCCTAACACTCCTCCCTTCAAAATTTGACCTTGTCTCAAGGTCAAAGGCGGAAAACCTTTTTATCAGTTCCCAATAATCTTCCCATGTCGATTCCTCTGTCGATATTTGCTTCCATTTAACCAAAACTTGAGTTATGGCTCTGTTGTTCTTTGGAAATATCCTTCTATCCAATATCATCTCCGGTTCATCAATTATTTCCTCTGTGAATGTAGGATTTATTACTATTCCATGACTTGCCTTCCTTTTTAGCTGCGATACGTGGAAGCCCGGATGAATTCATGCATTAGTGGGTAGCTCTAGTTTGTATGACACTTCACCTACCTTCTGCACGACCTTGTAAGGCCCATAGAACTTGGGTGACAGCTTGGTAGTTTTTGAGTTACTTGTAGTATTTTTCCTGTAAGGTTGTAACCTAAGATAGACCCAATCCCCTCTTGGAAATGTCTCTCTGTTCTTTTGGCATCCGTAAACTTTTTCATTCTATCCTGTGTCATTTGTAAGCTATGCTTGAGTAGTTGTAGTACAATGTCTCTGGAGTACAATTCCTGTTCGACTTGTGGTAATTTTGAAGTGTTTGGTACATAGGACAACAAGGTAGGGGGATTTATGCCATAAACTGCTATGAATGTAGTAGTGTTAATCGAACTCTGCCAATTTGTGTCATACCAGTACTCTGCAACAGTAAGCCATTTTGACCACTCTTGAGGCTTGTGGAAAACAAAGCGCCTAAGATATCCCTCCAATATTTTGTTGATGGCCTCTGTCTGACCATCTGATTGTGGATGGTATGCCGAGCTCATTCTCAGTGTACACCCTTGCAATTTAAACTATTCTTGCCAAAATACACTTGTAAATATCCTGTCTCTATCACTCACTATACTTTGAGGCATTCCATGCAACTTGAACACTCCATCAAAAAATATCTTTGCTATGTCTTTTGCCGTATAGGGATGCCAGAGTGGGAAAAAATGTTAGTATTTTGATAGCTTGTCCACAACTACAAATATAGCTGTGTATTTATAACTTTTAGGTAGGCCTACAATGAAGTCCATCGATACGTCACTCCAAAAAAATTTCTAGAATGGTTAGTGGCTGCAATAAACCTGGCAGCAACACATTCTCTTTTTTATTTCTTTGGAAGGAGTCACATTCCCTTATATATTTTTCAATGTCCGCCTTTAAACCTTTCCAATAAAAAACCTTTTTGAGCCTATGCTTGGTTTTCTTGACACCTACGTGTCCACCTAAGGGAGTTGAATGATATTCATGTAATATGCTCTGTATTATCTCTCGACAGTCATGATCCAATAGTATCCTCCCTTTGTAGTATAGCAATCCATCTACCACTTTGTACCTTGTCATATTTAGTTTGCCTTCAGCCAGTTTTTCCTTCAACCCTCTTATGTAATCAGACTGCAACATATTTTCTCTTAGATCCTGCATCCAGCTGCTTTCAATAGTAGACATAGCTTGATTTTGTGGCTGCTCATCATTCAGTTCTTCTGGTAATCTTGAAAGTGCATCTACAGCTGCATTGTCTTTATCCTTTCTATACTCAACCTTATAATCGAAACCATGCAATTTGGCTAACCATTTGCCTTGTATTCCTATTTTGAGTCTTTGTGATAGTAAATGTTTTAAACTTTGGCAGCCAGTTCTTATTGTATATCTCTTGCCAATAAGGTACCGTGTCCATTTTTTTTAGCCAGTGGTAATGCTAAAAGCTCTTTTCATAGGTTGATAATAACAATTTTTTTCCATTTAGAGCTTGACTGAGATATGCTATTGGCTTTCCTTCTTGAGTTAATACTGCTCCAATTCCGATCCCACTGGCATCGCATTCTACTACAAATTCTTTAGTAAAATCTGACATGTGTAGTATTGGTGGGTTTGATAAGCAGTGCTTCAGTTTGATGAAATCTAGTGTGGCTTGATCATTCCAATTGAAAGCGTTCTTTTTTAATAAATTAGTAAGTGGCTTGGCCAACAATCCATAATGCTTGATAAATCTTCTGTAATATCTGGAGAGTCCTAAGAATGCCCTTAATCCTTTGATGTTTTTTGGTTGTGGCCACTCCCTTATTGCTTTTACCTTCTCTAGATCAACAACTATTCCCTTCCTTGATATTATGTGGTCGAGATAAATAATTTGCTTCTGAGAAAATGAACACTTTGATAACTTGATCTTTAACTGATTTGTTTCTAGCACCTGCATGGTTAACTGTATATGTTGTACAAGCTCAGACCGAGTCTAGCTATATATTAGTATGTCATCAAAAAACACTAACAGCAACTTCCTTAAATATGGTTTGAAAATTTCATTCATTAAAGCCTGAAAAGTTAAAGGGGCATTTGATAGTTCAAATGGCATGACAATGAATTTGTAATGCCCTTCATGAGATTTAAAAGCAGTTTTATGAATGTCATCAAGGTGCATTCTGATTTGGTAATAACCTGACTTGAGGTCTAATTTAGCGAAATAGTTTGAACCATGTAATTCATCTAGTAAATCATCAACAAGGGGTATAGGAAACTTATCTTTAATGGTCTAGTTATTGAGTGCTCGATAGTCCATGCACATCTAAAAGTACCATCTTTTTTCCTGACCATGACAACTGGTGATGAGTACTCACTAGTACTTGGTTGAATTATGCTTGCTTCTAACATCTCTTGAATGAGTTTTTCCAATTCATTTTTGATATGGTACGAATGCCTGTAGGGTCTCAAGCACGTAGGTTTAGAGTCTGGTTTGAGTGGTATTTGTGGTCACACTTTCTTTGTGGAGGTAAGGTAGTGGCAGGGCTAGTTACAGTAGGGTATTTCTGTAGAAGCTGCTTAATTTCCTAAGGTATTTCTGATTTGATGCTGGGTAGACCCACTTGTATTTCTTTTGAGCATAATAAGAATGAGAGTTGTCCTTTTGTACTCTCTTTAGAAATATCTTTACCATTTACTGCTTTATTTCTGCCTAGAATTCCTTGCCATGTATGTTCCTTCTCCTGAAACTAAAATTTAATTTGTAATTTAGAAAAATTAAATGTTACCTCACCTAGCTCTATCATCCATTGTGCATTCAAAACTAGCTGACACCCTTCCAGAGGAATTAGTAATAAATTTAACATTATTTTACAGCCCTGGCATTTAAATTTAACTCCTCTGCACATACCTTTACCATGTATTTTTTCTCCATTTGCAACTTTCACCGAGTACTCTTGGGTGTCTTGCACAGACAATTTTAATTTCTTTGCTAAATCTGCATTGATAAAGCTATGAGTTGAACCTGAATCAATGAGCACATTAATACGATATTCATTTAAGAATCCATGCACTCTGATAGTGTTGAGTGCAAGGATACTGCACATTTCATTAATAGTGATGGCGAAGGCTTCTTCATTTTCTCCATTGTCAACTGCATTATCATCTTGTGAGTCAACTTCATTTGTGGTAATGTTTTCCTCTGGATCTTGCTCTTCTGATGTGTCTTGTAGTGGCATTATTCCCTCTATAATATATACTTTTTTTTTCCTTGCATGCATGACCAGGGTGCACTTCTCATTACAACCAAAACATAAGTTCTTTCTTCTTCTTCCAATAATTTCGTGGGGTGTAAGTCCCTTATTTATTGTATTGCTATCTGTAATTGATTTGGAGGCACCAGCAATTTTGTTGGAACGGCCTGAGGAAATGATTTTGGTTGGTTTACTGACCTTGTTCTTTTTCTTGTTCATTCTTTTACATTCAAACACCTTGGCCAAACTAACCGCTTCTTTGAAGTCAATAGGGTTCAAGGCAATCACGTCAAACCTTATTTCTTCCTTCAATCCATCAATGAATTTTTCTAACAAGAACTGGTCTGGTAGTGCTTCACATAGGCCTTACAATTGCTCGAATTTGGTGAGATAATTTCATACGGTAGTTGTTTGTTTAAGATTGGAAATTGCTCCATATGGCCTCTACAAATCTTCAAGTGCAAATCTCACTAATATTTCTTCTTTAAAAACCAACCACTGCTCATAGTTCTTAACCTTTTTTGTAAGCCACATGTACCATAAATGAGCCTCGCCCTTAAGATGGAAGGAACAAGTAGGAACCCATTCATTTTCAGGTGTCTGATGATATGTAAAGAGCTGCTCTACCTGACTAATCCATTCAATAAGCTCACTGTCTCCATTGTAAGTAGGAAATTCTAACTTGGTTACTGTATTCTGCAGCAGTTTGGGTGTTGTTATTTGATTTCTTGTTGCCTCATTATGATGATGTTGGTTATTTCTTGAATGAAAGTTATTGTTCTGGTTTGGCATTTCATGCACAGGAAGTTTTTGATGTATTCTTTGATGATTTCTTTGTGGAGGAGGTGCATAAAGTGGAGCAGCGGCAGAGAAGGATCTTGATGATGCTGGACTGCTTCCTCGATTGTTCTTGCTTTCATTTCCTCTCCGACCCTTGAGTTCCTTCAGTTCCTTGACCACATTGTTAAGCACATCACTTATACTGTCCATCTTGATGATAAGATCCTGAGAAGTTTCTTGCACGGTAAGATTTGACTTTTGCAGATCCCTTATGGCTATTGCTGTCTTCTGGTTAATCTGTTCTTGTCGGTTCCCTCAAGATTGTCATTCAAGGCTACATCACTCTGATTTATCATATTATCTTCATCTGATAACTCTGATTGTTCATCATAATTGGGAGGCTCTGATACCAAATTTTTATGGCCAGGATATGAACTTCTGCTTCTTGTCAACATTGGTGCCATGCAGGCTTGTTGCAGATTGTAATGGCGAAAGCTTTCAAGTGTAAGCAAGAAGATGGAACTGGTTGTTGAATACTCTTGGAAATGCAGAGTGTAATAAGTTTAGAGGAATGAATTGTAAAGAGAAGAGAAAAATGTAACTTGCAGAAAATATGTTAGCGTAATTGAAGAGATAAAATTGTAACAGAAGAAACAATATTGAAATAAAGATTCTTATTCAATTCAATGCTTCAGTTTTTACATTTTTGATTTCTCATTCATATTTATGCACAGCAGTATGCCAATCACTAGCCGTTACATGGCTAAATGAGCCTCGACTTATTCAAACATGCTTTTTAACAAAACCCAGTTATTTTGACATCTCCAGGTATCATGCACACCGTGTGCACTTGTGCATGTACACATTATTCTATGAAGCTTTAGTCGTGTCACGTCTCATGTCTGCACTCAGTTTATGAAGATGATTCTCATGATGCTTTGAGGTGGTCGAAATGTCCACTGACTCTTTGTCTAGAGCTGTGTTGTAAATCTGTACAAATGTGTTCGATGAAATTCCTTACTCTCTTTCTGTCAGCAATTTGTTTGATGATACTTCATCTTCTTTCTGCTGTTTATCACTAAACCCATGGAATTGACTTGTGGCCTAACAATAATCCAACTAGCGGTCAAAGTCGTGGCAGCGAAGCATCTAGTTCCATCTCCAACACCAGGCAATTTTAGACATCAAGGCACCCAAACATTAATCCATCAGCAACCGCAACCCATCCTTCTTCGCTGACTTGAGCTTCAAGTTCAGATAAGTGGCAAACTCCAGCATTGGATTAAACTCTAGCTAGATTGCAACGATAAGCTCTAACATCTGTGCTCTAGATTGCAGTGGCAGTTCAGCAACCGACGAAATTTAGCATCAAATCGACGCTCACCGCAGTAGTCCAGAAAACAGGTGAACTCCAGCAGATCACTCTGACATTGACGCAATCATCAGAGCACGCATCCCCAAGCCCTAATTTTTTATTAGAACGAAAACGTTAGTTGTGCGAAAAAGAGGGGATAACGATGTAAGTTAATTTTCTCACACGCGTTCGATGAAATTGCGTCAATGAAGCCCAAAATTCAAATCTTTTTTAAATATCTCCTGTGTTCTTAGGAAATATCACCTTCATTTTAGCTATATCGACCTATTCTTGCGAAAAAATGGATCGTTCATTCTCAAACTGAATTTGAAAAGTAGTGCATCCCTTTTTCTCTATATATTTCGCATTCCATAGATCTTCATTCTTGTTATCACTCTCATACTTTTTCTGCTTAGCCATGGCTACAACATCATTTTTCCTCATACTCACTTCTATACTACTATTTACAACCATAGACAAATCAAATGCTTCTAGAATCCTCAAAGGAAATTTAGCACAGGCATACGAACTAAAGACCGGTGATTTTTCCATCAAAATCGACACCTTTGGTGCAACCATTCTCTCTGTCGTGATCCCAGATTCACACGGTAATTAATGAATAAAATTCATGTTCTTCCTTCTGCTTTATACATATGTATAATAACTACTGCTGAATATTGCAGGCAAGCTTGGTGATATAGTTCTCGGATATGATGGCTTCAGACAGTACCTTAATGATACGACATATTTTGGAGCTCTAGTAGGTCGTGTAGCCAACCGAATCGCCAATGCTCGATTCGTCCTTGATGGAAAACCACACCGACTCTTCAAAAATGATAAAAAGAACTCCCTTCACGGTGGCCACAGAGGCTTCAGCCAAGTGCACTGGACAGTGAAGGAGATCGACCATGGCAAATCTCCCTACATCAAACTCTACTACCACAGCTTTGATGGAGAACAAGGTGATGAATTTACATATACTATTGGTCTATCAACAATAACATATGTTAACTTAGATCTAACTCAATATCAAAATTCCAGGATTTCCTGGAGATGTAGACGTGTATGTGACATACAAAATCACCCCAGACTACACATTATCAGTGTCCATGGAAGCCAAACCTATAAACAAGGCAACACCGATAAATTTGGCGCAGCACACATACTGGAACCTGGAAAACGAAGGCAGCGGCACCATCCTTTCTCATAAAGTTCAGATCTTTGGCTCAAAGATCACTCCAGTGGACGATCAACTGATTCCTACTGGCGAGCTTAAGGACATAAAGGGTACGGCCTATGACTTTTTGGAGCCACAGGAGATAGGAAGTAGAATCAAAGAAGTGAAGGGAGGGTATGATATGAATTATGTGTTAGATGCACCTCTTGAAAATGGAATGAGGAAGGTGGCAATTGTGGAAGGTAATGGAGGTAAGGGAAGGAAGATGGAGCTGTGGTCGAACCAGCCCGGAGTGCAATTTTATTCGGGTAACTTTTTGGATAACGAGAAGGGGAAGAATGGGCATGTGTATCCTCAGCATGGAGGGATGGCTTTGGAGACTCAAGGGTTTCCCAATTCGGTTAATCAGAAAAGCTTTCCTTCTCAGATTGTTAGACCTGGGCAGGTTTATAGACATGAGATGCTTTATAAGTTTTCTATTTAGATAGCTTTTCATTTTATTTTTATTTTCCCTCTCCTTTTCGGTTTATGTTATGTAGTTTTTAATTAGTTTTAGATGTGTAGTTTAGAAACCTTTTTGTTCAATAAATTGCAAATAAATATTTTATGGTTGATGCATTTATTTAGCTATGAAATTGTATTTTCTTATCAAACTAGTTTACGCTTTCATCTTACTTTTTTCAAGTTGTTGGTGGAAAATGATTATAATACCATTCGTTTATTGCTAATTTAATCAAATAATTGTAACGTTGGTTCGGAGAACACTGATGGAGCCGTTGACGAATTCAGAATTTAAATTCAGTAATATAGCACTTGCTTTGAACTCAAAACTGCTTTCATAGAATATAGAGTGAATGCAAAACTAGTTTGAACGTGAAAATTTAGAGGTTCGATAATTTAACCAATTTTAGGCAGCGTTTGCCCAAGGACATACGTAAGGATCTCACATAGAATTTGTATATTGTCTTAATAGCTGTTAGTAAATGAGTATCAGGGAAAACTGTAACTTAACATAGTGGCCATGTATCGTTTGCTTTACATGTTATGATTGAATGTAAAGACGTTTTCTTAGTACTCATTTTAAAAAAATGCTGAACTTGATGGTAGATTCAGCCAAACCGGTGAACTTTGTCCATCACATATATGAACCTTGAATTAACAATTTTAATTATAATTAAAGGTATAAAGGGGCATAATAATTACTTTGCACGGTTGATACATAGATAGTGGAAATTTTTAGCAAACAGTAAATAGTAGTCTAGACTCATATATATTACATGTCAGTTGAGGATCCATGTTTATACTTTATATATGTTAAGCCAAAACAGATTAGATTCACGTATTTTATTTCTCAACAGAAAACTCTGTTGGAATTTTGTAGCAGAAACAAAGATTGAAATTTATTATGTAAAACAACAATCATGATATTAGCACTGTACAGTAATTTTGTTGCTGCCAAAAGATGCACATATGTTTGAGAAAATATTAAATGGCCAAGTCATCTAATGCGAAATCAGGGCAACAGAAACTGGAATTGTTATTCATTGATATAAGAAACTATTCACAGCAAATACACATAGAAACAACAGAAAGTTAATAACACGGTAATTAGTAGCAAATTCATCAAAAATTTAGAAGTTTAGTAGTATATAACCGATCAAATATGTAAATAATTTATCAATAACCTACACATTTTGTCACACACTTCCTGCAGTGTCATGTTACTTGGCCGATCTTGAACCAGTTGATTGCACAGGTCACAGCTTGAGCACTGTGAGACTTATTATTAAAGACATTAGCATTTTGAAAAAAAAGAGGGGGAAATATAGGTCCTACAGTTTTAGAAGTTTAGTTATCACACCCGTAATACTAACATGTATTAAAACCGTTCATCCAAACTTGTTTATTATCAAATTATCATACTGTTTTAAGACCTAGTAAGGCACACAATATCTTCAAATGGTTTGAGAAGCACAGACTAAGTTATAAAAGGCAGTATCATTTTAAAGTAAAAGTTTCCTGTAGTGTAATCGTGAGTTCCAATCATCTTTGCTCCAATTATATTTTCGTGGATTTTTCAATTTAATGAAAACTGAACCGTGCTGATAGTCGCATATATGAGCTAATCAGTAAGCATCACAATTGAGAAATAGGCTGATAGACAAGTGAGTGTAAGTATAGATACGACAGCAAACTCAGTCAAGCATGAAAACCATAAGCAAATAAGTTACTATCCTACAGCAACTACGACCACTGGGTAAAAATGTCACAAGTTAAGGAAATAAGTCTGCAGTGCAGTTGAAAAGTATAAGTAAAGGAGGAATTGACATAATGTAAGATTATGTGTGTGGTTCGAGTGGTTAAATAGTTTTAATTGGCTTTCTGTTGTATGAAGGCACTCAGGTTTCTATTGAAGAGCATGTTTGGTTGAGAAATATGCTTCATCGACATGAACTTGTTTGTGCTCCAAAACATAAAGCCGAGTGATTAATCAAAATTAATTGTGAAAAATGAAGAAAGGAAGATTGGTTAAATCTGCAATGTACATAAAAAAGTAATAAAAGATGAAACTTGGCAAACTATAAACTGGGAGGGAAAAATTAAAACTCCAGCCACTCATTGTAGTCGGTGCAATGGATTACAGTTTCTGGATGGTTTCTACATCAGTGCTGATCACCATAACCAATAAATACATCATTAACTAACAGAGTAATGTTTCATAATGACGACAGTGTCATAACCTCGAAGTATCTCATTTCACCACCGTTTCTAAAATATTAATTATTACTGCTTTTATCTTTATGAGGATAAAAAATACAGGATAAATCAATTTTCCATTTTAAACAATTTAAGTGTAAAAACAATAAAAACCGAAATGATTTCATTTAATATTTAGATAAGTCAATATCACAAGGAGATGAAAAGAAAACTTATTTATGGGCTTGAACATTTTTGTGATTATAACTTTTAAAGAAAAAGATACAAATTAGTTTCAACAAAATAATAGATAAATATAGTTTTTAAACAAAAAGATAATATATCCTACTATTTGTCAAAACTATTGTTATGTGTTTACCTTTTATCAAATATGCACAATAGATCCTTTTGGCTGCATTCAGATTTTAGACAAATAAATTAAGTTGTTGATAAAAGAAAATTAATAAATGTTTTGAACAAAAAATAACTAGTTTTTGTTTTTAAACAAACATAAATTATATTTTTGTATAGAATGATTTTGCATTTACCTTTTTATTAAAATATACGCACAATTGATCATTTTGTCTACGTTTAGCTTTCAGCAAGAAGATAAAAAGAATTTTAAAAAGCCTTTTATTTACATTGATAATCGATAAATGATAAAGTTAAATTACTTGGTAAACTATTATATTGTTTTATTTTTATATTTACAATGATAAAGCATAATTCATAAAATGTAAAAGGTAAAACTGTTAGGATTTCAATATACCTTTGGATTGATTAATTATGAAACCATATATCTTGATTCATATTGATTTGATTAAGAAGAAATTAAAGGATAAATAAATTAGTGGAAGCCATACTTGATTCCACAGTTGCTGATTGAAAGAAAAAACAATTGGTTTAATTTTCCAAATTGACACACAAACCATAGATCTAAATTGTTTTCATATAAGAGATTAGAAGAATAATTATGGCTTGTGTAATTTGAGGACTATAATCCTTTAGTTATAATGTTGACATTTTCTAATTTTGCCCTTCAACAAATTAGAACTGTCCTGATATCTACACATTAATACCATGACGATTATATCTTTAAGGCATTTAACTTTAATTCATAATTTGATCACTTTAATTAGGCTTTCCACCAAAATAGCACAACATATTTTATTTTACATATGTGGTCTATATGTTGAAATTTTCCAACAATCTCTCACTGAGCCATATATATATGTAATAACCTTATAAATGTGTTTAACTTTATGAGCTCCAAAATTTATTATTTATAACATAAAATGTTTCCAAAACAATCTCGTTCATTAGCCATGCTGGTAAAGGATCAAAGCGTCTTTCATTACTTTTACTATAACTAAACATATCAAGGGTCACATATACCAACACAGTCAAATGACATAGATCAATTATGGATGCTTGACATCAAAATTACATAAGATATGATCTATACATGTCTATTTCCAACTGGTCATGCTTTAGTGAGATCAAAACATTTAATATTTGAATAACCTAGAGTGCAAACAAAACTTTATTACTTTATTTCTGATTAGAAAAAAGAACTCGATATATATATATATATATATATATATATATATACACATATATATATATATACATATACATATATATATATATATATATACATATACATAACCGAAGTATAGAGCAATGTGTTATATGACCATGCCAAATACAAACTCCTCCTGAACTAAATTATTCTTACATAAAATTTACATCAATTGAGCCATATGCTCATGAAAGACCATTAGTGATAATCCTTCTATAAGAGTATCCGCCATAATGGAGTTTGTCACAATCTATGAATTACGATCTATTTTACACTCTTTCCTTATTGAAAATAATTTTTTGTTTATTGTAATACTATTACTTCTATGGTCTTTCAATTTCTTTTTCAATATTCCACAATTTTGTAACAAGATTTTGCAACTATTTCTCATTATTGAACGCCTCATAACAAAAAATAAATGTTAGTTCCATAACAGAGGAGACTATAAATGTATGTATGATAATTTTTCTTATATAGCTCTACTTAGAAATAAAAATTATTACCTACGTGGATCTTTTATACTCTTGACATCCAAAATATTCGGATCGTAAGACTTTATGTTCTCAAACCAATCCAATCTTTTATCTATGAGCATATGACCTTTTTTTGTTCCTTAAACATAGCTCGTAACCATTTTGGTTGCTTACTATTGATCCACTTTCAATATCAGTCAGATATCTGCTAAATAATACACGTAATATCCATATGTATATATGTCTTAGCATGAGTAGACTCCATATTGCAAATGCACGAGAAATCTTTTGCATTTCTTTAACTTCAAGGATGTTCGTATATCACTATATAAGACAACATTTGTCTCTTTTTGCAAGAGAATCAGTTGACTCACGGTTGGCATACCAAATCTTTTTATGCACTTATCTGTCTAGCTCTTTTATGATAATCCAAATATCACCCCATGAATAATATGGTGAATTTGAATCCCTAATACAAAAGAGTAATCCATGAGTGGGTTTCTTTAGTTGTTTCATCAATGTTTCATTGAGAAATATAATTTTAATACTATTTCGATATTGTTCAAAAACTATAATCTGCAACAAATTATAAAATAATTCTAAAGAGCCTTTCAATAAAACCAAAAAGAAAGTCTCTTTAAAATGAAAATATCGTTTAACTTTTGAGTATAGTCTGTTTTTATAAATGAGCTTATGCATTTCCATATCACTCACTTGATCCCTTCTAATTTTGAATAGTAATTCATAGCAAGTGGTCTTGTTACCTTAACGTAGGGGAAATATCCCAAACTTTATTATCGTATATAGATTTACACTGCATATTTGTATCTTAAATCCACAATTCAAAATTAGTACATTATATGGATTGATGTAACCAATCCATTATCTATCTTTATGGAGAAATACTACATAGTCATCCGGAATAGTATTTCCCCATTTTTCAAGTGGATTTCCTCAGTGGTCTTGAAAATTGAGGTTGTTGTGTTTTCTTGAGACGTCAATCTTAACTTGAACAGAATTTTGTTTAACATTGTCTTATTATGGTTTCTGATTTACTTCTTGTTCAGTGAAAGAAAACAAATCATATACATTATCTAAAGAAATAACTGTAGTTGAATCAAAATATAATGATTTCCTTCAAATAAAATAGTTGTAGTTGAATCACTAATAATGGTTGCCTTCAAAGGAAATACCTATAGTTGAATCAAAAATAATGATCCCCTTCTAAGACGATGATCCATACTTTATTTCTTCCAAAAAAAACTCAACATCCTCAAAAATAGTTACATTTACCGTTTTAAAATTAATCCATAGTGTGGGCTTATAAAATTTGTATCTTTTAAGTCGCTTATAATATCAATAAAATATTTGCTATCTTTAGTGCCTCAATCTATAGTTATTTAGTAAGATGGAATAAGTAATTATATTAATCATCGTATCCAAATTCAAGGCTTCATTATAAGAGGTACTTCGCATGAATTTCAAGATATTCAATTTCGATTATGTATGAATTTATTGATAGATTAATCTTATTATTTTCGAAGGAATAATAATAATCAAATTTGTTCATATCAAAATAGAAATTGAAATCGATCTAAATGATAGTATAACAAAAATATCAAAAAAATCCCAACAGTATACATATCTTTTAGATACAACATGTGTGATATTTAGCAAAATTACTTTTATATGTCCATAAATTTCATAAAAGAAACAACTATAAATATATCTAGATCCTTAGGTATCCTTATTTATACATTTATTTACAATGTATGTTAAATGGGTACTTTCTATTTTATCGTGCTTTAATCTCTCTTCTTCCCACAATGCGAAATGAGCTCAATAAGATATCATTTTATTCTTAAAAAAGTAATAATTAATATTAATCTTAAAATGGGTATACTATGAATAAAGAGAGTACCCAAAATAATTAACAATAACTTAAGTGTCTTTAACTTTTGTAGCAACATCTTTACATATAGTACTCATTTGTGTTTTCGTTACTTTGACTTAAAGGAATCAAGCATTATAGAGCGTGCTTGTTCCCCTTATTATTTTTGGGAATACGCTTTTCAGTTTGTAAAGAACTCCTTTAAATTGATTATTCATGTTGATATCACACCCTTGAAAGCTTTTGAAATATTATTCCTTATGATTATTTGATTTTTGCAATTTGAATTATTCCATCTTTCAATGTTCTTCATAACATTATAAGAACATTTAACTATAGTAGGAGTAGTTGTGATCCTCCTAATTGCAAGAGCTGGATCCACAAAGTCAAGAAAAAACAACATGTTCTCTTACTAATCCTTACAGTTGGTCCCAAACAAGATGAGAACATTATTAAAATTGGCAGACACTTTAGTCAAATTAGTTGAAAATTGAACACAAAATGACTTTATATGCCCATATTCAAATATCAACCATGTTAAATTCAAATAACTGATAAGTCTCTTTTCAAAATACCTAGCACAACATTAATATCAAGTCTTTAGACAGTAATATTAACTATAAGTGGTATTCTTATTGTAATGATCAAACACTAACAATAAATTCAAATCAAATCATAATCATTTTTGTGCCGATTAGTTATTCACTTGCAAAATATTATATTTGTCACATATTTGTCATTATACATGTGTAAGTAATTCAGTCAAATATTAGTCTTCCTTTGGGTCGGCTAATATCCGCATGAATAAATACACACAAATATAAAATATTTTTATGAACAACTAAAATAAGAGAGCTCACATTGATGACATGTTATTTCAATTAGCTAACTTGGAATGTAGGATATTTATAATTAGTTTGTAAAGAAACATCAAAAATATATTCGAATTTATTTCTTAGTATATGTACAATATATTTCAAGTGCTATAAAACACTTCCAAAAATGATTTAGGTCTATATGGCACTTGAAAATCTCAAAAATATAACCATGACATAACATGTTTTAATTATAGCTGTTATAATCTTTTGCTTTAATTATGTGGTTATATTCGTGAGATTCCCCAAATAAGCATGATACAATATATGAATGCCAAAATTAAATGCCATATTAAGTTTTATATAAATGACATAGTAAATGTCGTACTAAATAACATGAATGAATGCAGTAGCTGCGATGTATTTTTAAACCATAATATAGCTATACAGAATGCTACTTATTATTTGAATATTTAATTATGGTCCGTAGCCATACATTTTGGCAAAAATGCAAAAACCGCCGCTCCTTTTATCTTATGATAACTGAAGTATGAAAGTGAAACATATTTTCAATGAGCATGAGTCATACATAAAAAATATCTATATCTATCAAACATAAATACATCAAATAATAAACTATATTCCCAAATACAAACATGCTGCATCAGTAGATTTATTGCATGTAATGACTCATAATTTAATCACTTTAAATAGAAATATTTGATATATTTTTAAATATTAATTAAGGGTTTTAATAATTCAAGAAAATAAAATGAAAAAATAAAATGGAAAACAAGAGGAAATGATATACAATAATTATAGTGGTTCGGCAAATCACTGACCTAAGTCCACTTGAGCTTTGTTGATGATCCTACAAAGGTTTTACAAACGCGATCGTATGGATGGGTAGACTATGGATCGATGATGATTCGAGAGATTGCAATAATAGTACATAACTTTAGAATACAGAAAAAATGATCTTGAAATAGTGCCTATCATTTTCTATTTATAGATGAAGATCAATGGATTTATCTCTACAACGTTGTCCACATATTTCCTATGTCCAGGAGGAGTTACTCTAAAAAGATCATGACCAAATTAGCAAGCCTTATGGGTCGGTACCGAACCATGTCCTATGAATCAGTACCGATCAATAAATTGTATCGTTAAACCTTATTTGATCCTTCGAGATTGTGTTTGCTTGCATCTTCATCTATAGAACTTAAAATTATTGATGTGAACTTGAATCATGAAGGAGTTCTTAGTTCGGCTATGAATTGAAGGCATAAAATTTAGCTGCTATAAAGCTTGAACTTATTGACTAATGTTTGATCATAAGTTGTTAGCGGACCATCTAGCACCGCATGCTTGGATCAATAAATGCCATATCTCGATACAACACGAGATTAGGGGTCATTAGGTTGGATTTTATGGATCGATACCAAACCATGACTATGGATCGGTATCGATCCAAGAATTTTATTAGATCATGGGTTTTGACTTTAGCATCTGAGTTGATTTGTCATGCAGGAAATTTTGAAGATCTTTGGCATGTTAATGTCTTTATCCATTGATCTTGCTTAATATCGGAGTTTAGAAGTTATTATCCTAGATTTCTGCTCGGTTATTCTTCTATTTGATCGATCCAACTCGTCCACATATGGCTTGGTTATAAAGTTAGATAACATTTGACCGTAGGTATGTCTTATGTTAATAAGATATGCTTTGGATCAAGAAAAATTGTGGACTCTATATCATCGGTTTCAAGTTCTGTTCTGAATAGTGTTGGAACCTAGCAACTAGCAACTGAAGTTATATGCGGATTTTCAATTTTTTACTATATTGGATCTTTAGTGGTTCTATGAATTTAACTTATTTAGAACATTTCTAAATTTCATTTTAAATCAAATCTTTATGTTATTTAAATTTAGATAACGATATAGTATTATTTATTTATGTACACTATATTATATATATACACACGTGTATCTATGTACATATACGTGTATGTGCATGTGTAACATATTAATCTATACAAGATATAATATACCCGTGTATAGATACTGGGATTTACATCGTAATTGACACGTTAGCTCATCCAATATACAAAAATATTGTCCAAGTATATGTTTGTATACTTTTATTTATATACATGAAATATTGCAAATATGCGTATGTATATATAAACTATAATTTTTTTAATAATTTCCTGTAAATATGTATACATATATAAACATAAGTTGGAAATATCAACAATATATATATATTTATATAATATATAAATATTTTAAAATCATCTATAAAATATATTAAATATAATAAAAAAAATATAAGGCCGAAAGCAATACTTGTATTATTAATTTTTTTTAAATATATGCATTTATTTAAATGTATATATTATATACTTATACAAAAATAAAAAAATACGAAATTAAATTTGAGTGCTGTATTTCCAATAAAATTTTAAATGATAATTCTAAAATTTTATTACATGTTTTTATAATTTAAAAACAATTTAAAATCAATTTTTTAATTTTTCGCTTATATTTAAATATTTTAAAATAATAAATGTTTTCTTTTAATCTCCACAAAACTTAATATTTATAAATGTAATTTTATAAAATACCAAAAATAATTTATAACGTATATAAAAATTAATGTAATTATTTATACGATTAATTGAATTAGATAATATTTACAAATAATATATAAATATAAAAATTATTTTTGTTTCTGCTGAAATTATTATACCCATTAAACTTTATATATAAGATTACATTTCCATACTTAACACAAGTATAATGTAGTATTTAAATTATAAACTATATTCATACTTAAAGGTATTATATATTAAATTATTTAAAACAAAAAATAGTTTTTTATCGAGCCGTGGTGTATAAATGTGTATGTACATTAGAATATTTTTTAATATAAAACATATATACGCATACAACCAATTAATACATTGACAATATATTTATATGTTGAAATCGTCACCTAACTAATAATATAATATAATATATATGAAATAAAAATTATATATATATATATATATTAATATTCATAAACATGTTAGGAACACACCTTCTAGCCAAAGCCTATAAGTACACCTTGAAGCGACGAGATCTAATACTCGAACTAATCCTAATTCAAAATTGTTAGTACCTAAACCATTGACCGCCGCTTATTGAATATAACTTGATTTGATTTGGTTTGAGCTTAGAAAATTAGTAAAATGGAAAGGGGAATTCAGCCAAATCTAGAGAGATGTGTAGGCTTTAAAAAGATTAAAAAAGTTGAGGGTAGAGATGCTTATAAAAAGGAGAATTTAAAGATATTTTAGGATTAATGTCATACATAAAATTTTAACAATTCTCTTCCATATCCAAGCCTTTCTATCTCATCTTTTAGCTACCTATAATCCCATATCAGAGCTGAACCAAGAGCCCCTTCATAGGATTTAAACCCATTTAAAGCCCAAACAAATATTTTGCATTTAAATCCAATTTAAACGCGTATCGATATCGCATATTGATTAATATATTTATAACTATTATAAATATATTTAACAATATTTGTTTATCACATAAAAATAAAATTTATAACTAATATTTCATAAATATTAATTAATTCAATTAATTTATAACAATTACAAATTAATTAAATCGTTTCAATTAGTGGAGAATTCATCATTTCAGTTATGTGTCTCGTTAGATGTAAATTTGGTCAGCAATTAATATTAAACTATTCAATTATTAACATTCGCACGCCACTTAGTAGGTGGTGTGACTTTTTGGCTAAATTATTGCTTACTAGTTTTTGGTAATATCCAATTTTGTTTTGTTGAGCGTTACCCTGTTATGACTTTTATGTACATATATTCTCTTCGTCAAAACTATATCACTTTGAACTTATCGAATTTGATGATGGTTAAAATTTTAGTATCGTTCACATTCAACTCTGTAGTCCAAACATGAAGTCCTTAGTTCAATAATAACAACTATAATTAATCGAAATGCTTTGGCCAGAAACCTTGACTTTGAGTGGACTTAGCTGACCGTGATACTAATCTCATATAACCGAGGAAACGAATCCTCTCTTGAATAGTGTTTTGCTTCCAATGCTTCCACTCATCCTAGTATAGTTGTTGGATGGATTTTATACCATAATTTACTATAATCAGAGCTCCTATATTGATGATCAACAATATTCTTAAGGCAAGTGAACTATTTATTTTTGTCACATCGACATTTTCTATTTTCCCTTAGTTATAATAACTAACAGAAAACAATCGAATGCGTCATTCCATAGTTATCCAATAACTATCAATATATAACCCCTTGGTGCCCCTAACAGCCATGAGTAATAAATTGTCCAACATATAGAGAACGTTACTTTAGTCTCAACGGATGTATCAATATTCATTCTGATACATCATGACTAGGAATATTTCAAATGTCATATTTATTTTCACTGTGATAAATTACTCATGGTCACATCACTTTGTAACTACTATCAGAAAACATACCATTTACGAATTTTTATTAAATATACTTTCTATTTGAATTAATTAATTAATACAACACATTATATCAAATATATAATAAAATTAAAATACTTTTTATTTTAAACAAGATCGATTATCAAGTTAGATATATGTAACAAACTACATAATTGCCCCTAGACATACCCCCAACTCTATCAAATAGGTGTTATTTATCTTTTGAACTATTTTCATGAAGCATTGTATCTTTTACTAATCGTCACGTTACTTTGAATGGTGCTGAACTTGCAACTCTTGTATAAGAACTAAAGCATGTTGTTCGAGTTCGCTATTCCAAAAGTTTCCACTGATCTCTTTCTTTGAACTTTTCAGGTAGGATTCTCTTATTCAGAACTTCATTTGGTTTTTTGCATCGCATTTCACATTATTTTCAACTGCCGTCCTTTACTTTCCTTCATTTCATTTATTATCATGCATATATGCATATACATATATACATGCATATTATTACCATTTTTTTAATTTCGTGGACTGGTACAGATTGATATCATGGATCGATATCTTATACTTAGGCAATTTCTTTACCTATTTTTATGGAGTGGCTCTTACTTTAATACGAAACAAGACTTTGTTTCTTTTGCTTGCTTTCATTTTCACTTTACCAAGTTCTCTTTTGGTTCGAGCTCTTATTGCCGATTCTTACTCTTGACTTCGCCGCCAAGCTTGAGTCACTACCATCGCCTTGGACTGTTGCTGCCACCTATCTCAATTATCAACATTGATAAACTGACCGCCTTCAGACCCTAACTTGGAAGAACCAAAACAAGCAACTAATTCAAACTTTTGGCATTCGAAAAAACTTGATTCGATTCCCTCTTAGATCAACTCAGGTAGTCAGCGATGTGGCTCCACTTGAATTGGTAGCAATTTGCTATTGTTCAGCCTAGATCACATGAGACTTAGGAATTTTTCAAAAATTTTGGTAGGAGATGGTGGACTAAGAAAAGTTAAGGGAAAACTCGAAGCGCACTTGGGAATCTCTAAGGAAGGATTCGAGTTTCAATTCAAATATTGTTTTATATAAACTTCCTTGGGTTTACTTCGAGTTAGACTCGAGCTAGGCCAAGTTTTTCTTTGACTTGTAAAATTTAAAAAAAAATCCAAACGAAAAATTTTGTAAGTAAAAAAGAAAGGTCAAATGAGTGCTCAAGGAAATCATGGTTGGATGATAGCTGATAGTTATGATTCATCGAGATGATTCCTGCCAGCAGTCACATTGAATGCGTTTCGGTATCTTAGTGGATTATTTTATAGTCCCATGTAGTTTATAATGTCTTTTATCAAATAATGATTTAAATAATATGCCGTAGATATCAGTCACGTTCACTTCATGGTTTGACTTGTATGTTATTGCCCTTTGTCAATGTAAGAGTCCCGACCGATCGACACACGTTGATATACGTTGGGTCTTATACATCGGCTACACATGGCTTTCTTCCCAGCATAAAGGTTATAGTTTTTATCCTGCCCGAGATCCTTGAAGTTTTTTAATAGATATGGATCATAGTTGCTTCTCGCGTCTTTCTTTAATGACAGTCGGTCCGTCGACATCCAAATATGTCGAGTCCCACACTGAATCTAGTTCAACAATAGTGCCCACTTCAAAGCCTACTTCCACTCCCTCTCAGTCTCAACTAATAAGTCACCGAACGGAACAACACTTAGCAATTACCTTTTGTATTGACTGAAGAAACTGCATAGGAGTTGCCCTCAATGATGGCATAGGTGATGCCATTATTTTAATAGATCCTCTAGATTCTTTGGCTTCTAAGGTAGATTAAGCATCTCTCGGATGGATATATAAGACGGGAGTCCTTTTGAAGATGTGTTGGTTCCCTGTAACATCCCCCATTTTGAGGCCTGCAACTACGTGCTACAGAAGCTGCAGTCATTTATAGTATTAATCTCCAGTGGCAAAAGGAGGGTATGTTAATCATATCAATAACATCAGAGCACAAATATATGAAATATGTTAAACATTATTTCAAAATGAACTTTCACATTTCACTTCAGAGACACAATTTCACATTCAGTAAATAATTCCAAACGTTGTCCAGGCTTATGTAAAATATAATTATTAGAAAATACTCCAAGAGTGACATATGAAGATGCTCCATTGGTCAGAGTTACTAAATAAACATATATATCTACTATCAGTACATTCATACAAAAAATGACATAACACAACAGATAATAGTAGCAATGGACTTCGATATAGCTAGCTTTTCCTCCTATACACCTTCGGAAGTTTTATTCGCCAAAACCTACTTAACCCGTAAACCCTCACTCTCGACCAACTCAAATTGAACTTTAAGCATTCGAGAGTTTAAGAGGAAAACATAAAGTTCGAGCCAGACAAAAAGCTTGGTGTGAATAATAATATGCCATCTTGATTTATGGATATCAACGAGAAGAACCTACTGAGCGTAATGGGTTTTCTCCTCACTAATATCCCTTTTAAAAGTATATCTTTTGCAATTCAAATTCCTACAACCAAACTGGTTAAAAAAGACAATATAAACAATACTATGCATGCATGCAACGTGGATAATCATGACCAATCTGTCTGGATCAATGGACTATCTATCCTAACATCATAGTTTTCTCAGAGTAACTATAAACCAATGGCTGACTCGAGCCAACTAGATATATCAAATTCTCTAACATATTGTTAGAAGACAACTGGACGGTCTGTCTGAAACTGACTATTCCTAGGGTCACTCTGATCCTAATAGTTTTACAGACTCACTAATAACCTACCTTATCTTTGTGCATTGCTTTCTATGCGTGCACCTACTTTTAGTCTTATCGATGACAAATCCCTGCGCACTGGAATTTTAGACTTATATCAACTAGGGCTAACAGCTGAAGTATAGTGCGCTACCCTACACCAGGTCCATCTGATTTTCATATCTTCGAATCAATTCATCTTATCATAATTTATCTAAAGGTGATAAGCATATTAACGTCTTTAGTAAAATTTTGGGCTAAATAAATTTGATCCTTGAAATCATACTTTTAAAACAAGGAAAATATAGCCATTTACTTTATCTAAAATATATACGCCATGATATATGCTTTTCATAAAACAGTGTTGATAAATTTTGAAACAATTGGAAGTTATCTTACATCAAAACCATAGGATATAAAGCCAAAACAATATAAAGCCTTTGTATTGATATATCTCGACAAAAATATTGTGACAACCCACAAATCCGTACCCTTTGAATCGACTATAAACCACACATATCTGACCCAAAAAGCATCGACCGACAGAAAGTCAAGAGAAAGAAAAGAAGAGAGAAGAAGATAAGAGAAGAAAGAGAGAAGGTAGAACCAAACAAAACAATACAGAATCTCACATCGCAGCGAAAAACATATAATATTATATCAATGATCTTCATAAAAAAGAAACTGTATTTACATACATCAATCAGAGTGCAACAATCAATAACTAGTTATCAGCCTGGACAGTTATAATAACATGTCATCACAATTGCCGATAATATACAACAACTAAGAAGTGGATAATCAAAACAAATACGTGTATACAACAATGCAGATCTCCAGCTCTCCTGCTGAAGCTCCAGATTCACCAAATCTGAACCTGTAAATATACTCGGTCTGACACGAGCATTGAAAGGGAAGAACGTCCGGATTAGTCTGGTAAACCAATGTGAGAAACACACTCAACTGAATTTATTAAATTACCAAACTTTTCCTTTATCAAAACAAAAGTATCTCGTAAGACACGCCCACACATAAACACGGACATGTTTTCACCTTACGATAACTAGAACATTTCATATCAAATCATCATATATTATAATAGTGTCTATTGCACAAATAATATTCAAAATAGCTGAAATTGTTACCATTACTAAATTCCAGCATACTAGGCTCTACAAATAAAATGGCAGGTACGTAGTGGAGTTTGGATTTCCATACAAATGACCAGGTGAAGACACTACCTTCCAATGGGTATGCCTCTAGATGAATGCCTCGAGGCACAGAACATCTGCGCTCTACCAACACAAGACCGACCCACCTCTATAACTAGATGGTATCGAACATGTCATCCTCCGGTCGTTACCGACCTTTACCGAGGGCCCTCATAGCATACAAACCATGGTAATCAGATACATGACGTCATAGCATGTAAAGATATATCTAGAAGAGGATGATCATACCCTACTTGGGAGCGACCCACTTAGCCTTGCCGCATCCAACCCTATTTTGATCATTTTCGGTTGATGAGGCTTGAGTTAACGATTACCTTTCACAAATCACAATCACATCACTTTGAATGCCACACGGCCATTTTCGTTGACTACTAACTGTCTTCAACAAAAATACAACCCTTAAGATCATACATCTCAAGGAGGGTGTTAAGTTAAGAGAAGTTGCCTTCTCCGCCACCACTGATGTACGTTTGTGAAAACCAATGTACGCAATCTTTAGAAATGTAATGTCCGACAAACATCCATACAAGTTGTCCAAGAACAGGACAAACTGAAGGTACTTTTCTAACACATCCTGTCGGAAAATCCCTAGGATTATTAGCGAATAGTCCTCGCATTAGATATTTCATAACGAAGAGAGCACTGCTACTATATGTATATTGGGATTTTAACCCCAAACAATCAACAAGCAGTCTCCTACTATGAAAATCTGAAATATCAATATCATCACAATTTGCACAAATCGAACACATATACGTTGGTCCGAAGTGGTTTTCAGATAAATCTGATCTCGGTGTCTTCGCACCAACAATGCAAAAGCGTTTCTTAACCTCACACAGAACTAAGTCCAATAGACTTATCATGTCTCCAACTTTCAACTTTCTATCCTTCAGGCCAAGAAGGATGCTCGATAGATTGGAGTAAAACTTCGCACTACACGAATCAACATCCTCAGTACAAATGATAATCAAGCCTACACAGAAGGCTACGTACTATGTGTACGACTAAATAGTTCCAACATCAAGCCGCGGAACAAAAATGGCCAAATTTGATAGTCGGTTATTTAACTATCAAAGCAAACAAACAAATATTTAGCACCATAAGCAATCACTAGGCCCTTTTAATTAATCTTTCATTAATTACATCACTTGCCAAATATTCACTTAAAATTATTTTTAAAAGATATAATTTCAAACCATTTCACTTTTATATTGGAAAACATTTCCATATACTTATATCGCAATATAAGCATATCCACAAATCAATTTATTTTCAACACTTAGAAAATATTACATATACTTAAATCAGGATAAGTATATATTTTATTCTTTAAGGAAAACATTCTCTTTAAACATATTTATTTGGGTCAAAATGAATGTTGCGTAAAACATCGTTAAGACAACCCAAAATCACTAGTATAGGGATTCGAAAATTAGGTAGATATATAAATCCCATATACTATACAGAACATTTCCTTTCGAAAATCAATTATTATAACAATATTGTTATAGTCCATCATTTTTTTATTTCTCGAAAACGTCTAGTTCAACACTGGATGTTATGTATTCGACACTTAACATATTTTAAAACATCTTCATACCAATTAACTCCATTTAAAATATCACTTTCCAAAAACATTTCTTTAACTTAAAAGATTATTAACTGTCCAAAATCGTGAATATACTTCCAACCAAATACATTGCTTTTACACCTTCAATTTAAAGGATTATCCACTGTCCAAAATCGTGGATAAAATTCCTTTAATAAACTTTCATATTTAACCTATCAAAATAAGTCGATTTCGGATTTATAAAACAATGTTTATAAATTCCATTTATATATTATAAAAACTTCAAGTTATAAAATTCCTTTATTAACCAATTCCATATGTATCATTTATGTGCCAAAAATCCAAATTATAAGTTAATTTCTTATAAATCATTTATTTAAAACTTCATCCTCTTTATAACATCATCAATTCAAAAATCTATAAATCATATTTACTTATAAAACCCAATTATAACTTCATATTAATACTTATAAAAACTCCTTTATAATTCCATTATTTTGATTTATAAAATATCGATTTTATAAATCTTATATATAAATATTTATAAAATGTTCAAAATCTCAATTTCAACTATTTTACCAAATAGTTCACTTCATATTTCAAAAATCACATATCAATTATGTTTCCTAAAAATTGTAATTTTTATAACATAAAAATTATAACTTTTATCTATTTAAAACAAATTCTTTCCTTAACAATTCAAAAATTAAATAAAACATCTATTTTCAAAATCACTTGAAAATCCATTTAAATTTCGAAATCATTACCGTAACACTTTTAAAATTCCAAAAATAGGCTCAATGCTGCAACAACACTAAATACATCAATCACGACATCCAAATCATTATATATCACATGATAACAACATATATCACAATATATATAAATAAATCAATATTGGTGAGGAATCCAGTTGGATCCCTCCAACCTGTCACCTGCAACAAATATACATGTTAGGATATGTGTATAATGTCCGCTTCAAGGCAGATGCTCGTACAAAGGGTCATCCACTCATACACGGGAACGAATAGGGTCTCATCTGCTCTAATAGGCACGAATATACCCAAATATCAATCAATATATACAATATATCATATCTCATCCAAACAATCATTAATCAACATAAATAAAATTTATTCTCACTTTTATAAAAATATCAGTGAGTCAGAAAGAGTGAGTTGTACTCATATTACTTCCAATAGCAGTTGTAGTGTTTTATTCCGAATAAAATTAAACAACCGTTTAATTTTATCTAAAATTTGCACTAGCTCCAATCAACTCCAAACCAGCTCTAAAATGTAATGCTCATCAATATGGACCCAAAGCAACTTGTTTCGTCAAAAACAGGCCTCGTATGAAGAAGTTATGATATTACAAAGTTTATACGATTTTATAATATAATAATTTACACATTTGCTTTTTATTTTATTTTAAACACCATTAATTAAATCTGGTCGCACATCTCAAATCAAACAGATCCGCTGCCGCTACTTTCATTTCTTCCCATCGTGAAAACCCTAGGCCATATGAAACCCGTAGCCACGATTTACTTTGAATTTTTGCACCACCATCGTCGATCTAGACGATGATCCAACACCGCTGCATTAAAGCTCGCAACCCCATGCACACACGATCGAAGACTGGTCGTTAAACTCCACGCCATTGCCTAGAAAAATGCAGTCAAACGTCGGACGTTCAAGCTTTAATTGCAGTTGATTTTCTCAACTAAAATCGACCATCTTCGTTTGGATGTGAAGATCTCATCACTCTCTACAAATTCTAAGTTGAAAGCATTTGATAATTGTTGATGGATTGAGAGAAATTAAGGGAGACAGATCGAAGCATTTTCATCCATTGAACTATAACCGGCGGCCAGCCTAGTTGCTTTAGGTTTTTGTGAAAATAGAAAAAAGTTGGCCTTTTATAGAAAATTTTGCGACACTATTCATCGTCAAATTTTTCAAACTCCAATCGAAGCGTACCGACTGGCGTTTATAATGTTTTACCCTCATTCCGAACACAATGGAATATATATCGGGAGCCAATTCGATAGTATATGGAAGATAGGTTTTCGAATCGACTTATTTAAATATAGAATCCGCTTAAATAAATTTCTATGCGTTTTAGCTTGTCATGACTAAACCGTAAATCCGATTGATACGAAATTTGAAATCATATAGTAATATATCATTACAGATCCAATGAAACTTGGTTCGTAGAAATCCAAGATTGTTTGAAAAATTACTATTTTTACACGTTAATTAAATATTAAAATATTCAATTTCTACAAGTTAACTTTTAAATCAATTTCCAAAGTTCTCTTACATCGTTCTAATTCAAATAGAATTTAATACAACTTTATAACTCATTTTTATTCACATTAAATCTAAATTCCAATTATTTCCGCAATTTCAAATATTAAATTAATAATTTAGTTATCCAATTAAATCACTATATTTATAATATAAGTTGTCCAGCTTATAAAATTTACTTTCGAATGTTTAAAATAAATTAAATATCCGAATTTCAAATGATTGAAATTTTGGGTCGTTACATTCTCCCCTACTTAAACGAATTTCGTCCTCGAAGTTACCAAGTAAGAAAAGTCACAAAATCCATTAACTTCTCAAAATAATTCGTTCAAATTAGATATCAAATTCGTTTAAGCCTTTAACCTTTTCAAATTCCATTAGTTAAACTTCTTACAAAAAACTTTTCTAAGTTTTCAAATCCATATCATAGTTATCTTTTCAAAACCAACTATACCGTTCATCTCTAACTCAATATCAAAATTTTAGTTATAAAATTATTTTTCCAAAAATTTTCAAAAAATTTCAAATGCCTTAAATTTTCAAAAAATTCGCTAGTGTCTTCTTTGCGCGGTTTGATCGTAATAGGATCACAACATATGTATGTGTGTATATATATATATCACAAATATACATCTCATCATCGAGGATGAGGCATCCCATAGGGGAAAAGGTATAAAAGTACGATATGTAATCCGAGATATGTACTTTATATATTATTAGCGAGCGTATACGTCAATATAGCGCGAAAGCGAGCTCCAAATACGAAGCAAGCACCATACACACCTACTAAATACTCAACAAACCATGATAAACATATATATATTAAAGTAATATCAATAAACGTATACCAATATAACAACTATATATGCCAATATAGCAAATGCAATCAAAAGCAACAAATCCAACCATCAAACAACCATCATCCAATTAACATCTAATAAACCAACATTTGTCTAATCAATCCATAACCAAATCAATATTCATTCATTTCACATTAATATTCATTGAATTTATTTTCAATTTAATCATATTTGATTCATTAACATTGGATTTTTACCAACATTCATCTATTCATATTCAATTAGTTTACATTCACTAATTCACATTCAAATTCATTCACTTTCAAATCAAATCAAATTCAATTCTATTTAGATTTACTTAACTTCCAATTTGAATTCAATTATTTAGCTTTCAAATTCATTAATTCAATTTCATATGAATTTCTATACAATCAACTAACATCCATCTAACAACCAATGCATAACCATCATAACCAAATTTATTTAATTTACTCTCAACATTCATATTTACTAACCTTCAATTTGGTTTAACACTTCATTTCAGTTGGATTAATATCTAATTGACTATCATTCAATTATTCAATTCCTAATTCATTGGCTTTTAATGAATTAACACTTACGCCTATTATTTCATATTAATTCATTTACAGCCGATTGATTAACATTCAATCCATTTATTAATTCAATTGCTAATTCATTTTACAACTAAAGTTTGAATTTCATTATATAACTCAAATTCATATTCATCACTTCACTTTATTAATTCATTTTGATACCAAAATCAACTTCATTCAACATTACTTAACTTAAATTCCTTTTTAAACATTATTTTGTTTCACTTAACTTAAATTTCATCTCTAAAGTCATTTTATTTAACTTTTACTTAAGTCAAATTCATACTACTATTCAATTTCAGATTTTGTTTTGCTTAACAAAATTGTTTAGCCATTTTAATAATTGGTTTTGCTTACATTTTCTCATTATATAAGTTATACAACTTATTAATTTAAACTTCCAATTTCATATTATATAATCACTTACTATCTTAAGTTTAAATTCCATTTCAGTAGCTTATCTAAATCTAGTTTAAATCTGATTCTAATCATTTCCTTTAGTTCAATTTCACATCATATATTTATTATGCTAACTCAAATTTATTTTAACTTAACCAAAGTTAAAATTTCTTATTTTATATTATAAGTCTAAAATTCATTTTATTTATATTTATCAATTTCAACGTGGATTTTAAATTCAAATTTGTTTATCACAACAAAACTTAAATTTTCAATTTATTATTGGTAGCAAATCTATCACACAGAAACTTGAAAATAATACTGATGATGTTGTAGTCATCACCCTTATTATTTCCCAGTAACAGTAGTGAATTCAGTGCTTTTATATTTTTTTCTAAATCCTTTTATATTTATAAATCACATTTATAAATTGTTTACTTATATAATTTTACTATTTTACTTTACTTATATAAGATTCATTCCAAATTTATTTATCTTATTTAGATTTATAATAGTATAACATCTTTAACATTGAAAAACAACTTTCAAAACAAACGGAATTCAATTTTTCAAATTCTTAGTTTAAATCCACTTTTATTTATAACTCACATTTATAAATATATTCACATAGTTTCATTTATTATATATGGTATTATTTCACAATTGCAAATCATATTAATTATAATTCTATGCCTATAATTCATTTGCTTATGTAATTTTTTCTTTGACAATTGTTGTTTTTATTTAGATTACTCAACCAGATTTTATTAACTTATATATTTACATTTCAAAACAACCAAACAATTAATTGATATACACTATAATAATTCCCGAAAAATTAATCCTTCATATATAAAATATAACCGATGTAAAATTATTTTATTTACCCATTTCAAAATGATACTATGTCGACTTGCCTCGTTTGAATGTTTGGAAGTCCCTATCGATAATATGGCATCCTACATGTGAGAAATGCAGATTACGGATCTTAAGGCTAACTTTAACACTAGAGGAGGGTGAATAGTGTTAATAAAGAATTACGAATCTTTTTAATTTATGTTAATTTAGACACAAAAGTATGCAATATACAGACACAGATATGATCACAGAAACAATCACAGATGCAGAAATAAAAAAAAGCAGTAAAGGAAAGAAAACACCGGATTTTATACTGGTTCGGAGTTACCCTACATGCAGTCCCGCAACATTAGTACGGATTTCCTTTCAAAAGCAATCGTACAATTACACCCTCGGTTTCAAGGCTATGAGGTACACCCTCCAGAATTTCAATCCTCTGGGTAGAGATACTTGATTTCCAGGCCACAAGTTTACCCAGTTGATTTACCAAGGCTACAATCACACCTTTTCCCTTTTGATTGTTTTCCAAGGCTACAATCACACATTTTCTCGCTTAATAGGTTACAAAGAAGTCTATAACTCTGAATAGCACTGAGAATCTTGTAGAGATAGTGATAGAGAATCAAACTAGAAGTAATCGAGTATGATTCAATGTTGATTTCGGCAGAGTAATGATAAGAATATGTATTAAGAAATGAGGAAGAAGAAGAGGAGTGAAAACCAGAAAAAAGTGATTAAAAATTCGTTGAAATTGACCTCTATTTGTAGAAAAACAACAGCCATGACCGTTCATGAAGAGTTATGGTGAATAGACACTTCTTTTGAAATTTGAATTTTTGAATCAAACTGTCACCATGTCGACATGGGCTATATAGGTATGTCGACATCCCAAAGCATTTTTGATGGTTTGATATTCTTTGAAAATAACCTTTATCTTATATTAAAACTAATTTAAACTTTGTAAATATACTTGAATATAGTTAAAATTCATAAGTAAATATAGAGAATAATATATATAGAATTTAAGTCTAATTTTATATTTTAAATCTAAGTATAAATATTTAAAAGTTAAATATATTATATTAAAAGATAGTTTAAAATGAGGAGTAACTTGACTTTGAAAATAAAGATGTTTTGAGGTTAAAATTATTTAAAATCAGGATCGAGGGTTTTGAATCTTTTTAAAAGGAAAGTTTTGAAAATATTTTGAAAACAGGATATAATTTTGAAAAATCATTTTCAATAAAAGTTAGCGGATACAAAACAATGTTCCACTAGATTTTTCGTAGGTTCCATCCTACTTAGGGTTCCATCCCTTTAACGGGCTCGAAGTGGATTCCATTCCACGAATAAATTGGATTTTAAGATGCCAGTGCTTTTCTACGAGTTTTAACAAAAATTCCTAATAATAAAAAATACCTATCCTTGAAATCTTGAACTCTTGATAGTCTCGATACTCATGAGTCTTCTATCTTGATATTTTATCTTGATATCTTGAATCTCTATACTGTACAGTCTTCATTCTTAGTACCTGCATGGTTAAATCCTGCATATACATATATATCTAAACTTATAATGTTTGTATTTATATTTTATAATCTATTCTACGGTTGTTGTCATCAAAACCATCATCTCACGGACTAACAATCACCCCCTTTTTGATGACAACCTTTGTTTATAAAATATTTTTTTTTTATCCTAATAACCCCCCCTAAAACTAACAACTCCCCCTTAATCTATACCTAACTATTCTATTTTATATTTCTCCCCCTTTGTCATCAACAAAAACTCTATCTAAACTAGATAATTCCAAACTATATGACTCCCCCTAAAACTATTACTCTATGATATGTGATTATAATGATAGTGTTATCATAAATAATCAACACTTAAGTCTAATACTAAAACATAGTCCTAAACTATTGACTATCCAAAGTAGGAATTCACAATAATACTTACAATAAAAACACATATAAGAAAACGAGTTATTTATTACGTATATGGTTGTATTTACATTTGCGTTTGAAAACATTAAAACAAAAACAACAACGGAAGGAAAGAGAAGAAACTAATGTGTGTTTCTGAACATAGAGATCTATGAATCGAACAGTTTGGATAGTGGAAACAGAAATTTCCATGTTGTTCGACAAGATTCCCATTTTTTTCGAAACATACTTCTCCAGCACACACTACTTGGTCATCATCCTCCTCGTGTGCTTCTTCCATGGGTTCTTCTTCTTCTTCGTCGTCGCTGGCCTCTTGTTCTTGATTGAGTGAAGAGTCTTCATCGATCAAGATAGGGTTGGCCTGGTTGTCCATTAGGAATTTTTGCAAATTTCTAAGAATCTTGCCTTGCCTTTCCTGTTCCTTTGCCATACGAAGTTGAGTTACTTGAATTTCAGTCAACATCTGAAGAACATCCTTCATAGATTCCTCCATTTTAGTCACACGAGCGAGAGTAGTGCATTGGAATGGACCATAAGTAAGAGAGAGAAATGAGAAAGTTGATTTTATGTTTGATTTTGAGGATGAAGCCATGATTTTATTTATTTCAGAAGAGAGAATGAAGAGAAAACAGAGAGAATGAATGAAAAGTCGAAATTGAGAAGAATATATAACTAAATTTTTGAATTTTGGTGGGAAATTTTTTTAAAAATCAAAAATGTTATATGTCGACATGTATTCCTAGGGGATGTCGACATGGTCTTTTTAAAATTTAACTCTTTGACTTATTTTGATACCAATTGTTAATTATACTTGTTATTTATATTTTATATTTCAGTTATAGAACAAATACCTAATTCCCTTCTTAATTTAGTAAATGTTGATTCATTTAAGGGTTTATTAAGATATCAACAATTTGATTCTCAGAATTGATATAATCGAGAGTAACTACTTCCTTGCTTATATTATATCTGAGAAAATGATGTCTGATATCAATATGTTTAGTTCGAGCATGTTGAGCAGTATTTTTGGATAAATTTATCGCACTCGTATTGTCACAATAAATTGGAGATTTTGAGAAGTTTAAACCAAAATCTTTTAAAGTTTGTTGCATATATATTACTTGAGAACAAACCAAAGCAGCAGAAATATACTCTGCTTCAGTTGCTGACAAGGAAACTGTGTTTTGCTTTTTACTAAGCCAAGAAATCAGAGAATGCCCCAAAAAGTGACAAGTCCCACTTGTACTTTTTCGGTCTGATTTACAACCAACATAGTCAGCATCACAGTAAGATATTAAGTCAAAAGAATCATTTTTAGGGTAGAATAAACCATAATCAGATGTGTGTTTAACTTGTCTTATGATTCGTTTCATGGCTTTTAAGTGAGTCTCTTTAGGTTGTGATTGATATCTGGCACAGAGACAGACACTATGCATGATATCAGGTCTACTAGCAGTAATATAGAGTAATGAGCCAATCATTCCTCTATATAATTTTTGATCTACATCTTTCGAGAGATCTTCTTAACTAAGAAACTCATTGGTTTCCATGGGAGTGGGTTTTCCACTCGCAGTGGTCAAACCAAATTTACTAATTAGGTCTTTAGCATATTTTTCTTGACTAATAAAGATACCATTATCTAATTGTTTTATTTGTAATCCTAAAACGAAATTTAATTCACCCATATGACTCATCTCAAATTCTTTTTTCATTATTTTAGAAAATTCTTTATTCATTTCAAAATTAGTTGAACCAAAAATGATATCATCTACGTAAACTTGTACTAGTTGAATATCATTTTTATTTCTTAATAAAAAGAGTATTATCTACTTTACCAATTTCAAAATTAGATTGCAATAAATAAGATCTTAGTCTATCATACCAGGCACTAGGAGCTTGTTTTAGACCATATGGTGCCTTTTTAAGTTTGTAAACATGATTTGGTAATTTATCATTTTCAAAAAGTGGTGGTTGTTCGACATATACTTCTTCTTTTACAAATCCATTTAAAAAGGCGCTTTTAACATCCATTTGAAATAATTTGAAATTATTATGATTTGCGAAAGCAAGTAGAATCCTAATGGCTTCTAATCTTGCTACGGGAGCAAAGGTTTCATCAAAATCTATTCCTTCTTCTTGACAATTACCTTGAGCGACTAATCGAGCTTTATTTCTAACTACCTCTCCTTGTTCATTCATTTTATTTTTATAAACCCATTTAGTTCCAATTATAGTTTTATTTTCTGGACTAGGAACAAGTTCCTAAACGTCATTTCTAGTAAATTGATTTAATTCTTCTTGCATCGCCAAAATCCATGAATCATCAGTTGATGCTTCTATTGGATTTTTGGGTTCAATAGTTGATATAAAAGCTACATTACTCATTCGATTTAGTTGATTTCTAGTTTTAACAACAGATTGCATATCTCCCAGTATATTTTCTATAGGATGATCTTTTAAAAGTTTTGTCCTTTTATTAGGATGATCAATTTCATTATTAGTTCCAATAGGTTCTTGATTTTGAGTGATTAAATCCTCTTCATCATTTGTATCTTCAAAAATTTTGGAATTTTCATCAAATGAAACATGCACTGTTTCTTCAATGGTATTAGTTTTTAAATTAAACACTCTATACGCTTTACTTCTGTTATCCCGCTTTTTGGCAAAGCCGCGATACCAAAAGATTGATCGAAAGCGAAGGACAGTTCGCCTCAGAGGTTGATCGTACTTCCTTTCGCCATGGATATCACTGAATTTTATCCGAGTCCAGATTGAGCTACAATTGATAGGACACGGCAAGAAAGACCACAGGAGTCAGCATTTCAAATTTCAAGTCAATCCGAGGTCGTATGCTCAAGTTATGATGGATTCAAGTTGAGAGAAATTAACCTTGCTCGGTTCGAATCCATCACCTCGAATCCATCCGGAACCTTCCCTAGCTCGAACCCAAGAAGCTTAACCATGCTTCGAATCCATCCGAGCAGGCACCGTGTTCGAATCCATAGCACAGTCACGCCACCTTCGAACCCATCAGGTTCGACTCCATCTAGTTCGAAACCATCCCATGGTCTTCCTTCGAACCCATCCTGTGTAACTTCGTTCGAACCCACTAGGTCAACCAGCCACGATGACGTGTCTTCCATCGGTTCGAATGCGCCGAGATACGTGGAGTCGAAGCGGTCAACACGGAGTGAAGTCCGGATCGATTCGAAGTTTGCGCTCCACGTCACCACGAAGCCGCGTGCCATGATGGATTCGAAACCATCGTTTCGAATACATGGGTTCGAACCAGACAGCTATGCCGAAGATCCAATTTCGAATCCAAGATATCTCCTAACCTGTTGATCCAAATGCCACGAAATTTTCACTGAAGCTTGTGTACATGTTGAAGAATGTCCACGCCAAATTTCGCCTCGATTGGAGGAATTCTTGATCGGTTCGAATGGAGTTCGAACCGATGCCAAAGTGGGCCCAAACTTCCTGAGACCGTGCATGTGGGCCCCCTCTCCCGAGTTTTCAGCGAAATATCAGCAGCCTACGCCTATAAATAGAGCCCCAGGGCCAACAGAAAAGGGATCTTTCGACTCTCAAGCGCCCAGACTCTGCCGGATCGAGATCTCCATCACCCTACATCATAATTTTACTGTTGATTTCGAATTTCCAGTTGTAACTTGCTATTGATTGCTGCAACAACTTATAATCATTGAAAGAGAATCAATAAAATATCAAAACACTTCACAGTGGACGTAGGCAACACGCCGAACCACTATAAATCGCTTGTCTACGCATTTATTCTACTGTTGATTGGAGTTTTTGTTAGATAATATCTGTTTTGAACTTGCATCCTTGACTATTATCTCTTCAACGACTCCCGAAGAGTGTTGTGCCCAATTTTGACACAAACACTTTGGTGCTTTCACTGAGAAAAACCCAGATTTTCTCCTGCTCCTTGGATCTATCTTCGATACCGGATTGCATAAATCTAAGAGGAAGATCCAGATTTCATATTAAAACTCCTTCCATTCTACTCAGATTTGTCAAAAGTCTAGGAAAGGAACTCAACTCTAAAGATGGTTAGCACAAGAACCACCTCAAACGCCGTCAATCAAGAAGAACAGGATAGACAGAATCCTGCCCCTCTACCTCCATCCAATCAAGATGCCGCTGGGCACGCAGAGCCGTCGGGTCCGGTTACCCGACAAGAATTGCAGTTGTTACTCCAAGAGCTGACCCAGAGTCGGCGACAATTAGAAGAACAGCTGCGCGCTAACGCTGAGTTAATTAACAAGCTGGATCGCCAAAAACGAAAAAGATCCATGAGAGATCGTGCTTATCGCTCTTCCAGCGAAAGTTCTTCATCTTCTGATTATCATAACCGACCTCCATGACCCCGGTTAAATGAGGGTCGTATGCCACCCGCTGGAAACCAACCGACATTGACCGTTGGACAAATAAGAGTTGGTCCGTCAGCCAGTTTTCAAACCGGACCCTCCTCCCGAGGGGGTGCCATTCCTCACCACGCCGCTGAATACCGCACCGCTAGCGTTGCGGCTGAACCAGGGGTCGACGCTCGAGATCAGTCGGACCCGGACCGTCGTCAAAGCGATCATACTCCTGAACCGTACGTCCCAGAGGACTATGAGCCGAGAAGGCAAGATGCGAACCGTCGACGATATCCGGTTCAAACCCAAAGTATGGAACGTGACCATACTCCGGCGCAAATGCCAGATCTTTCAACTATGATACGTCAGATGATTCGTGAGAGTCAGGGATTCACAAACGACGATTGGGGAGTTTCCCGAAGTCACACTCCCTTTACGGACGACATTCTTAATGCTGAACCCCCACGGCGATTCTGAATGCCCACTCTGCCCATGTATGAGGGAAACTCCGATCCCAATCAACATATTCTAAAATATGAATGGTCAATGACAGCTGCCAGAGCCGACGACGCTGTGAAATGTCGTAGTTTCCCCATATCCCTGGGGGGCATCGCCACCATGTGGTTCACCCGATTGCCTCCTCGATCCGTCTCCTCATTCGACCAACTGGCCACAAAATTCGTTGAGCAATTCCGCATGCACGTCGCAAGGCCGAAGGATGTCAACACTCTATCTAGTGTCACACAAACTCCCGGAGAGACACTCAGACACTACTTAGAAAGATTTCATACTGCATGTGCGGAGATTAGTAATCCAAACGATAACTCCATCCTTATGGCTTTAACTAAGGGGATCGACCCCGATTCTGAATTTGGCAATTGGCTAGCCGGGAAACCACCTGCGTCATTGGACCGTGTCCATGCCAAAGCAGCTCAATTCCTGAGACGGGAAGACGCGAAACAGTCTAGGAAGCAAACTGACGCAGGACCAAATGCGGGAGGAACCCAAAGCAATGTTGCAATAAAACAATCCGGTGAGAGCTCCGGAAAAGTTCAGTTGAACATTAAAAATAAACAAGCTCGGCAAAGAGAGAGCGTGAATCTACTTAAAAAACAAGATCAAAATCGCGGTCCGCAACGCAAAAATCCGAAGTTCGACAGTTATACTCCTTTGAATACTTCATTGGAGGACTTGTATTTGCGGACCCGTAATGCGATTCAATATGAAAAACCTGCTCCAAGACCGTCGTCGGAGAGGCAAATCCAGACGGGAAAATTTTGCAGGTTCCATGAAGGCTACGGGCATGATACGAACGAGTGTCGTCACCTACAAGATCTTGTTGAAAAACTGGTCAGGGAAGGGAAACTGGAACAGTTTGTGCGGACACCGCAGCCCAGAGATGCGGGCCCATCCAATCCAATCAATGAACCCAATCGACCGAGGCAGGGGGACTCGACTTGTCCCCGTGGGAGATTGGTGATAAACGCCATCAGTGGCGGGCCTACTCATTTAGAAGCCTGGAACGACGAAGAACCTCGTCACTGTAGCACATGACAGGCTCCTTTAATCCATGAATACTTTACAATTTCTTTTATGTTCTGAATTTTGAATTTGTAATAAGGCACTGACTTTGCCACATTTTCTCATTTCAGTGAATAAAATGCTATCTCTTCAAGCTAAAGCTGTGATTCACCGAATACAACATTCAACAATCATGACACACGAAGAGCTAAGTTCCATCGAACAATGGAATTTATTCAAATAGCGAGTGACTGCGTTACAACCGGCCACTCACTAAGTGAAATCCCAGCTCGGGGGCAAGCCAACACATCGAAGGCTGAACTGGACCAACACACGACAGTCCACTTAATAATTCGTTCCCAGAGTGCGAACGGACTCCAAATTCCCACAGCGTGAATTGGAGTATAAACATTCAATAATTCGTTCCCGGAGTGCGAACGGACTCCAAATTCCCGGAGCATGAATTGGAGTATAAACATTCAATAATTCGTTCCCGGAGTGCGAACGGACTCCAAATTCCCGGAGCGCGAATTGGAGTATAAACACTTAACAATTCGTTCCCGGAGTGCGAACGGACTCCAAATTCCTGGAGCGCGAATTGGAGTATAAACACTTAACAATTCGTTCCCAGAGCGCGAACGGGCTCCAAGTTCCCACAGCGTGAATTGGAGTATAAACATTCAATAATTCGTTCCCGGAGTGCGAACGGACTCCAAATTCCCGGAGCGTGAATTGGAGTATAAACATTCAATAATTCGTTCCCGGAGTGCGAACGGACTCCAAATTCCCGGAGCGCGAATTGGAGTATAAACACTTAACAATTCGTTCCCAGAGCGCGAACGGGCTCCAAATTCCCACAGCGTGAATTGGAGTATAAACATTCAATAATTCTTTCCCGGAGTGCGAACGGACTCCAAATTCCCGGAGCGCGAATTGGAGTATAAACATTTAACAATTCGTTCCCGGAGTGCGAACGGACTCCAACTTCCCACAGCGTGAATTGGAGTATAAACATTCAACAATTCGTTCCCGGAGTGCGAACGGACTCCAACTTCCCACAGCGTGAATTAGAGTATAAACATCAATTCAAAGTTCCCGGAGTGCGAACCGAAGTATCAACACCAACTTCATGATCCCCAAAACATGAATTGGGGTATAAACATAAGTTACGGGTTCCCGGAGCGCGAACCGAAGCATTCGTGCAAACTCCAGATCCCCGAAGTGCAAGTTGGAGTATAAACGTCAATTCCGGGTTCTTGAAGTACAAACCCAAACATACATGTTTTATCCAAGTTTTTGGCGTGTGAATTGGAGCACAAACACCAAGTTAAAGTTCCCGTAGTGCGAACTAAAGTGTTAATACTAACTCCGAGTTAGTAGAATGCAAGTTGGAATGTGAACATCATTCCCAAGTTCCCGGAGTTCGAACCACGTTACAAGCATCAATAACACTCGAACTCCTGGAAGGCAAACCAGGTTATCGATCTCAAATTATTCTAAGTCCCCGGAAGGCGGAGTGTGCTCAAAACTTGCAACAAGTGTGATCAACCATCATAAATACAAGTGTTGTTCCCCAAAACTGGGGGGCACGAAAGCTAAATATTACTCGCTAACCGAAGTGATACAACGTCCGAAGTTCAACTCATTCATCAATCACAACGTGTGACCAAGATCTTCAGACTTGGAAAATGAGACGAACTCTACTTAAACGGTAAAAACACCACAAGTACACCGGACCGAAAACAAGGCATTGCAAGTACTTAAGCACAAATAAAACAAGAGTTGAAACAAAGAAATAAAATTTTATTTCAACTAACTTAAAACGAGGACTTACACGCAGGTAAGTTCTTCCAAAAAAGAATGCCTACTAGCAGGGGCCGAACCTGCATCTATACACGACCTATTAACAAAAAAAAACGAAGACAAGTGCCTATCTACCAAAACATCTACTTGAGAAGCTGATTTATTTCTTCTTTTTCCTTCTAACTAGTGGTACATCATCAGTGTCACTAGGGATAGGAATTCTTCGTTTTGAATGTCTCCTCTCCGGCGGTGGCTCTTCGGCTGGGGGCATGATGTCAATATCCTCCTCGGAGCTTGAATCTACATGGAGGCTACCTGCCGGAGGAGTAGGGGGAACTGGATCCGTAACGGAAGTTGAGACCGTGCCACCCGATGGCGCTACCGTAGCAGGTGCAGGACTCTGCGCCGCCGTGCTGCCGCCAACGATACCGCTATGCCCCGCGGCCTCTATTTTGGCGTTAATCTCGGCCAAAATTTCTTCATCACGAGTCGCATGGGCTTGGCTGGGGGCATCTTCGGCCTGCATCGAAGAACTTGAAGACGGCGGGAGGCTACTAACGATGATAAATGGCAAGACAGAGAAAGAACCACCCTGCTCGTCGAGCAGTTCGCTCACCATTTGTTCGTCAGCAGACAGGGATCCCTCCTGCGTCGTCTCAGCAGATACCGCGGTCACAACAGTAGTCTCGGTAGCGATGGCCTTATCTCCTCTGCTTGATTCTTGAGCCACAGCAGTCGGCGCAACTCCAGTCACTAGGCAAAAAATAAGAAATTATTAAAAACTGCTACAAAACAAACACTCTATTCAGAAAACGCTTGAGATAACTTCGGAATACCTTCCCCAGTTTGGCTCGTAGACGGCTGAACGGCCTCGGAAGTACGCTCATGAATAGGAGATAAGCGCGGTTGTTCCGGGTCGTAAGTAGGAACAGGTTGCAAACTGACCACAGATACAGGCACCGACGAACATGGTGTGGTGACTTCAGTAACAGCAGAATGGTGCTCAACGCCTGACCCCTCTCCGACTTCCAGGGAGAGACCACCGATCATTTCCTTCTCATGAGCAATGATAGCGTCATGAAGAGCCTTCTTCTCATCGTCTGTGAGCAGCCGATTCTCCAGTTCGAATCGGTCGACCGCTTCACCTGGGTGCGCTTCCTCTTCCTCCTCAACCAATCGGTCCCAGGCGCTACGAAGGTGAACTGGATAATCTTAAAGCCAGGCCAAGTTTCTGTGCTTCAACACATTGGCGTTGTAAGTTATGAGCAAATCTTCAATATCGGCCTCTAGCCTGGCCTCTGCATGTTGAACCTTCTCCTCCACCTCTGCTTCGACCGCCTGAACTTTGGCCACGGCCGCATCTCTCTCAGTGCGAAGCACTACGGCTTGCTCGCAGGCCTCTTGCGCCGTATTATGCGCGTCATCTCTATCTTTAATAATCTCAGCAAATTTAGCCTTGAGCTCATTAAGTTCTTTTAGCGCCGCATCCTGCTCAGCAGTGACGACAGTGTTCCGGTGGCCCATGTCTTCCACCGTAACAGAGTGCTCCTTTTTCATTCTATCCATGGCTGCTTGAGCTTCATCGACCTTTGTAAGAGCCTCCATCTCTGATTTTCAAGACGATTCAGCCTCAGTATTCAGCACCTGTATGATGCGGTCTCTTTGAGCCAACTCGGTTTGAAGCTTTTCAATGGTAGCTGCTCGTTCGAAGGCCAACGCCGATGCCTTATCGGCCGCCCTATACCACGCCTTGTATTGGGAGTAGAAGTCATGCACATAGTCGAGCGCTAACCGCTCAGCCTCCGGCGGGACTCTTTTCAGGTTCGGGGGAAAGACGTAGTTGTCGAAGCAGATATTCGGGAACTCCCTCTTTAATTGCGCGAGTCTAATTGCCCCTTCTCCCGAGATCTCTGTAGGAGGCTGCTCTGCGACTATCGGGGTCATCGCCTCGGATCGGGAAGCTTGAGAAACCGACGTATATCGAGAAGACTCGGAAGGATGAGGGACATGAGCAGGAGGTTGTACGGGATCTCTGGAAGGGGGAGGAGTACGCGACCGCGATCGACGCTTATAGCCCCTGTCCGTGTCATATCTCTCGTGACTAGAATACCCGGAGCGTCCCTGGTCATAATACCCAGGACGCCCCTGATCATAACCTCTATCCCCTTCACATCTGCGCGAATCGTAATATGAAGGCTTGCGGGCGTGTCGAAGACTCCCAAGCATCGAACCTCGCTTAGACATGATATCTGCGAAGCAAAATAAAATAGAATTAATCACCTTTCAAAACAGATAGTTTTCAGTCAAAGGTTATGCAGTGTCGTGAAATGTGTATGAATATGCATTCCCCCCGACCAACCGGAAGTGTCGACCTCGCTAGTAATAAGAGGCTCGTTCAATTCTAAGGTGCAATGGAATTCCTCCAACCCGGCATCATGTTGAAAAGACACATCGTCCGGGATTGGAAGATCGGCAAGCCCTTCAAAAAGATTTTCAGTTCTCGGAGGAGACGTCTCCGAGATTCTAACTCTGGGAGCAGAACGGGCCGTGACGACCGATTTCCATCTCCCCTTCTTACTTGACTTAACCATGGCAGCCTTGCCTTTTCTCTGCTCCGCGACATTCGGAGCTGCGTCAATAGGCCCGGTCAGCGGCTCATCATCGGTGTGGGTTCTTTCAGAGTCCGCTTCCTCAGCTGTGGTAGCTCTGGGTTTCTTGTGCTTGACTCGTTTCTTCGAGACGACCCTTAGTGCCACTTCAAAACTTATGCTCTGCCCTTGTTCGATCAAACCGCAGGCCCGGAGATTCCTATCCGTCAATAACACATCGATATCCCTATCTCCATCCGGGACTTCTCGAAGCACTCGCACCATCTCCCTAAAGTGCTCGCCTTCAGGTCGCTGAATCACCGCTGCAAAAAAGAATAAAACATAAGTTCCACTTCGGCTGCGATTGCCATAGTAATTATTTACAAACTCAATTATACTCACGTCTGAATAGCCATCGTCGGGCGAATCCAGGAGGACATCTGACATAAAACCATTCTGTCCTATAATAGCTCAACCTGGTCCAGGACCCGGTAACCACTTGGCAGTTTCTCACCGCTTCCAGGAATGTGAAGGAGGGATAATCACTCCGAGTTTTGAAATTGAACAAGTATCTGATCTCAATTGGGAGCGGTGGTCGATGGAGATATTCCATAAATGCGATGAACACGCTATTGATCGACGCATATCCGTTCGGGTGCAACTGAGATGGGGCGATCCTCAAGAACGACAATACTTCCCTTATGTACTCGTTGAATGGTGGAAGTGTCCCGGCCGCGCACGCGTGGCGGTTAAATGCCGTATACCCCTCCGGTGGATTATGCGGTCTATCATTCGGCCTCGGCAGTAGCACATCATCCAGCGACAGGCCGTGTCTCAAACATATTCTCCCCAACATGTCTTCAGAGATATTGGACGGAACGGAATCTGATGGATTGGCAATGAACGACGCATCGGGAAGTTCATCCGGAGCTGGTCCAATAATCTCAGGATCAATATCAGGAATCTCTAGCCTCGGAGAGACGGTAACTTGAGTTTCCTGCTGCTGTGAACTTGACGGTTCCATAACTAGCTAACTCACGAGAAACCATCGTTAGACGACAAAAACCCGTGCGTTCCCCAGTGTAACATGTATGAGTGTGTGTTGTGCAGTGACATGCATTACTTGAATAAATGTTGCAGAGTTAAAGAAATATGCAAACGACAAGGTTACAGAGTCCAGCTATAATGACCGTCATCGCTGACCGTCATCACTAAATCACTTATATGATGGAAGTCCGTTCGAATAGAAGTTGTTATAGTTCCATCGACGAGCTTCAAAAGGCAATCAAATATGCAGTTCAATATTCAAGTCCAAACATGCAGGAATGAAGCTCGTCGGAGTTATGCTTGAAAAATTTTGAATTTTGGAATCCATCATATAGGGTTCGAAACCACCACAAAGACTTCGTTCGAACCCAACCGAACACCTCTTTGTTCGAATCCATGCGTTCGAACCCATCCTGGCGTAGTTTCGAATCCATGCGTTCGAACCCATCCTGAATTCGCTTCGAAACCATGAAGTTAAACACGCTTCGAACCGATAGACAGACGTCAAGTTCGAACCGATCACTGCTTGACGAGTTCGAACCGATAAGGAAACTTCAACTCCACATCATCCACTTTCGAACCGATCCGCTTCGTATCGATACGAAGTTGTGGACTTCGAAACGATAGCCTATGGGTTCGAATCCATCGATTCGAATGGATCCCTCGAATCCCCCAATCGGTGCGAACTGCGCATCCCAACAAAGACTTTCCAAGGATCGATTCGAAATCTAATAAAAAGACGCCACCGTCATCGATTCGAACTCGACCCTACGCATCGGTTCGAATCCTTCCCAAACCAGATCTGGTTTTGTCAACCTCGAGGCCATGCAATCGATAAACAGAAATGGGTTCGAAATCACTTCGCCGTTTGAATCCGAGGCTAATTACCTAGTTTGAACGATGGATTCGAGAGATTGAAGGCTTGAATCTGGATTGATTCGATGATACGACACAGTGTTTCCCCTTTTTATGCTTCGAAACGATACGCTGCGCAGTAGAAAGCAGGCAACAGTGAAAGTGAAAAGTGAAAAATGCCGTGGTCTTTGCTATTTATATGGGGAGTTGGAGATGACTGAATCGATTCGCGTGCCGGTGGACTCGACCGTTTACAACAGGTCAGAATGCAGAGCCGGTTCGAAATCCACTTTCGAACCCATACAGTTTGAGGCTCCATCGTGTGAAGCACACAGACCACTGCCACGAACAAAAGTCTCGAAACCATCCCTTCACATCGGTTCGAATGTCAATTTCGAACCCATCCTTACACAAGCGTACTCCATCCCTTCACATCGGTTCGAATGTCAGTTTCGAAACCATCACAACACAAATGTACTCCATCCTTTCAGATCGTTTCGAATGTCAATTTCGAATCCATCATAGCAACAAGCGCACTGCGTCCATACAAATGTGGATTTCGAACCCATCAATGCTCAAGTGCATCGGTTCGAAACATTACACTTGCGCAATGCAAATTCGATTCCTTTAACCTTCTACATCGGTTCAGGAGAGGATCGATACGAAGGAACCTTTCAAAACGACCATCAAGCGTTGTCTCAATTCAAATTTCAAAATCGATTCAGGAGAGAATCGATACGAAATTCTATAGCAAACCAAACTGACAACGACTCGTGGACGCACGACGTTTACAAGGTTCAAATCAACATATGTGCACACATGTCGGACTAACATTCGATTTTGAATATTCACAGGGATCGAACACTCATCCTATTACAAATGCGACAGCCAACGGCTAAGCACTATTATACAGCAATCAATCACATCAACGCAAGGTTACAGCGGTACAGCATACGAGTTTCGACGAAAAAAGAGAGCAATGATTGTTCAGATAGAAATGGCAGCTATTCAAAGCACGTCATGTTCCCACAAGACGTACTTTGGGGGGCAAAATGTTATCCCGCTTTTTGGCAAAGCCGCGATACCAAAAGATTGATCGAAAGCGAAGGACAGTTCGCCTCAGAGGTTGATCGTACTTCCTTTCACCATGGATATCACTGAATTTTATCCGAGTCCAGATTGAGCTACAATTGATAGGACACGGCAAGAAAGACCACAGGAGTCAGCATTTCAAATTTCAAGTCAATCCGAGGTCGTATGCTCAAGTTATGATGGATTCAAGTTGAGAGAAATTAACCTTGCTCGGTTCGAATCCATCACCTCGAATCCATCCGGAACCTTCCCTAGTTCGAACCCAAGAAGCTTAACCATGCTTCGAATCCATCCGAGCAGGCACCGTGTTCGAATCCATAGCACAGTCACGCCACCTTCGAACCCATCAGGTTCGACTCCATCTAGTTCGAAACCATCCCATGGTCTTCCTTCGAACCCATCCTGTGTAACTTCGTTCGAACCCACTAGGTCAACCAGCCACGATGACGTGTCTTCCATCGGTTCGAATGCGCCGAGATACGTGGAGTCGAAGCGGTCAACACGGAGTGAAGTCCGGATCGATTCGAAGTTTGCGCTCCACGTCACCACGAAGCCGCGTGCCATGATGGATTCGAAACCATCGTTTCGAATACATGGGTTCGAACCAGACAGCTATGCCGAAGATCCAATTTCGAATCCAAGATATCTCCTAACCTGTTGATCCAAATGCCACGAAATTTTCACTGAAGCTTGTGTACATGTTGAAGAATGTCCACGCCAAATTTCGCCTCGATTGGAGGAATTCTTGATCGGTTCGAATGGAGTTCGAACCGATGCCAAAGTGGGCCCAAACTTCCTGAGACCGTGCATGTGGGCCCCCTCTCCCGAGTTTTCAGCGAAATATCAGCAGCCTACGCCTATAAATAGAGCCCCAGGGCCAACAGAAAAGGGATCTTTCGACTCTCAAGCGCCCAGACTCTGCCGGATCGAGATCTCCATCACCCTACATCATAATTTTATTGTTGATTTCGAATTTCCAGTTGTAACTTGCTGTTGATTGCTGCAACAACTTGTAATCATTGAAAGAGAATCAATAAAACATCAAAACACTTCACAGTGGACATAGGCAACACGCCGAACCACTATAAATCGCTTGTCTACGCATTTATTCTACTGTTGATTGGAGTTTTTGTTAGATAATATCTGTTTTGAACTTGCATCCTTGACTATTATCTCTTCAACGACTCCCGAAGAGTGTTGTGCCCAATTTTGACACAAACAACTTCTATTAGAATATCCTATAAAGATACCTTTGTCGGATTTAGGATCAAATTTATCTAAATTATCTTTTGTATTTAAAATAAAGCATTTACTTCCAAAAATTCTGAAATAAGATACCTTAGGTTTCTTTGAATATAGAAGTTCATAAGATGTCTTATCAGTTAGAGGTCTAATTAAAGTTCTATTCAAAATATAACAGGCGGTAGCAACTGCTTCTGCCCAAAAATTCTTTGGTAAATTACTATCTGTAAGCATAGTTCTCGCACACTCTTGAATCATCCTATTTTTACGTTCTACTACTCTGTTTTGTTGTGGAGTTCTTGGAAATGAAAAATTGTGAGTTATTCCCTTTTTATTGCAGAATTCCTCAAACTTTTCATTTTCAAATTCACCACCGTGATCACTTCTAATAGTTATAATTTTTAGAGAAAATTGATTTTGAATTCTTTTTGAAAATATTTTAAAATATTCGAAAGTATCACTTTTATGTTTCAAAAATATTGTCCATGTAAATCTAGAATAATCATCTATAATTACAAAGACATATTTACTATGATTTATTGATAGAGTTTGAGATGGACCAAATAAATCAAGATGAAGTAATTCAAGAGGTTTTGAAGTTGAAATCATATCTTTTTACTTAAAAGAATTTTTTCTAAGTTTTCCTAATTGACAAGCATCACATAAACTATATACTTTAAAATTCATTTTAGGGAGACCTCTTACTAGATCATGTTTTGACAGTCTAGATAGAAGTTTGAAATTCAAATGCCCAAATCTCTTGTGTCAAATCCAAGGGTCACTTGTATTTGCCAACAGACACAGGTTATCATTTGAAACTTTCATACTAAGAATATATATATTCTTTTTCCCGATCCCCTCAAATATAATGGTTGAATTATTATTTTCAATGTGACATTTATCTTTTTCAAATTTAATTTTTTAACTTATATCACATAGTTGACTTATACTTAGCAGATTATGTTTCAGATTCTTAACTAGCAAAACATTAGTAATAGTAGGAGTTTCAGAATTATCGACTTTGCCGATGCCAATCACATATCCTTTTGAATTGTCTCCAAAGTTAACCAATCCTCCGTCTTTGTATATTATATCATTCAGTATATCTGGATTACCAGTCATGTGTCTAGAACATCAACTATCAAGTATCCATTTGTTCTTTCTGATCTACACAATTTTTCCGCTGTGGATTGATTCCTGAACACCCATAAAGCATGATTCTCGCACATCAAACAATTTTGGTAGATAACTTGAATTTGAATATTGATTATATGCAGACTCATTAAACAATGATGATTTGAATACTTCTAAATTAGTATTAACGAATATAACCATTTTAAAAACTTTTCAAAAATCAGATTATGAAACTTTGAAAATCTTGCTCTGATACCAATTGTGAGAAATACGGATTACGGATCTTAAGGCTAAGATTAACACTAGAGAGGGGGTGAATAGTGTTAATAAAGAATTACTAAATCTTTTTAATTTATTTTATTTGGACACAAAAGTATGCAATATACAGACACAGATATGATCACAGAAATAATCACAGATGCAGAAATAAAATAAAAGCAGTAAAGGAAAGAATACACCAGATTTTATACTGGTTCGGAGTTACCCTACATCCAATCCCGCAACACAAGTACGGATTTCCTTTCAAAAGCAATCGTACAATTACACCCTCAGTTTCAAGGCTACGAGGTACACCCTCCAGAATTTTGATCCTCTGGGTAAAGATACTTGATTTCCGAGCCACAAGTTTACCCAATTGATTTACCAAGGCTACAATCACACCTTTTCCCTTTTGATTGATTTCCAAGGCCACAATCACACCTTTTCTCGCTTAATAGATTACAAAGAAGTCTATAACTCTGAATAGCACAAGGAATCTTGCAGAGACAGTGATAGAGAATCAAACTAGAAGTAATCGAGTATGATTCAATGTTGATTTCGGCAGAGTAATGATAAGAACATGTACTATGAAATGAGGAAGAAGAAGAGGAGTGAAAACCAAAAAAAAGTGATTAAAAATTCGTTGAAACTAACCCCTATTTATAGAAGAACAACAGCCATGACCGTTCATGAAGAGTTATGGCGAATAGACACTTCTTTTGAAATTTGAATTTTTGAATCAAACTGTCACCATGTCGACATGGGGTATATAGGCATGTCGACATCCCAAAGCATTTTTTATGTTTTGATAGTCTTTGAAAATAACATTTATCTTATATTAAAATTAATTTAAACTTTATAAATATACTTGAATATAGTTAAAATTCATAAGTAAATATAGAGAATAATATATATAGAATTTAACTCTAATTTTATATTTTAAATCTAAGTATAAATATTTAAAAGTTAAATATATTATATTAAAAGATAGTTTAAAATCAGGAGTAATTTGACTTTGAAAATAAAGATGTTTTTGAGGCTAAAATTATTTAAAATCAGGATCGAGGGTTTTGAATCTTTTTAAAAGGAAAGTTTTGAAAACATGTTGAAAACAGGATATAATTTTGAAAAATCATTTCCAATAAAAGTTAGCGGATACAAATCAATGTTCCACTAGATTTTTCGTAGGTTCCATCCTACTTAGGGTTCCATCCCTTTAACGGGCTCGAAGTGGATTCCATTCCACGAATAAATTGGATTTTAAGATGCTAGTGCTTTTCTACGAGTTTTAACAAAAATTTCTAATAATAAAAAATACTTATCCTTGAAATCTTGAACTCTTGGTAGTCTCGATACTCATGAGTCTTCTATCTTGATATTTTATCTTGATATCTTGAATCTCTATACTGTACAGTCTTCATTCTTAGTACCTGCATGGTTAAATCCTGCATATACATGTATATCTAAACTTATAATGTTAGTATTTATATTTTATAATTTATTCTAAGGTTGTTGTCATCAAAACCATCATCTCACAGACTAACACTACATACCAACTAGAATTTACAAACAACTCAACGGATAAGTAAACACAATATAAATCATTTTATATTCACTATCAAACACGCGCTCATATATATAATACACTCAAACTCAATCTAGGGTGCTACTGACCCTATTTATACTGAATATATATCAAAGCTTAGGAATATACAAAATCTAAGCTCTGATATCAAATGTGACGACCCACAACTCCGTACCCTTTGAATCGACAGTAAACCACACATGTCCGACCCAAAAAGCACCGATTGACAGAAAGTCAAGAGAAAGAAAAGAAGAGAGAAGAAGAGAAGAGAAGAAAGATAGAAGATAGAACCAAATAGAATAATACAGAATCTCACATTGCCGCGGAAAACATATAATGTCATATTAATGATCTTTACAAAATAGAAACTGTATATACATACGTCAATCAGAGTTCAACAATCAATCACTAGTTATGAGCCTACACAATTATAATAACATGTCCGCACAATTGTCGATAATATACAACATCTAGGCAGCGGATAATCGAATAAAATACGTATATACGAAAATGAAAATCTCCAGCTCTTCTACTGAAGCTCTAGAAGCACCAAATCTGAACCTATATATATACTCGGTCTAACTCGAGCATTGAAAGGGAAGAATGCCCGGATTAGTCTGGTAAACCAGCGTGAGAAACACACTCAACTGAATTTATTAAATTATCAAACTTTTCCTTTATCAAAACAAAAGTATCTCATAAGATACGCCCAAACATAAACACGGACATGTTTTCACCTTACGATAACTAAAACACTTCATATCAAATCATCTTATATTATAATAGTGTCTATTACACAAATAATATTCAAAATAGCCGTAATTATTACCATTATTAAATTCCAGCATATTAGGCTCTAGAAATAAAATGGCAAGTACGTACTGGAGTTTGGATTTCCATATAAATGACTAGGTGAATGGATACCTTTCAATGGGTACACCTCTAGATAGATGTCATGAGGCACAAAACATCTGCCCTCTACCAACAGAAGACCGGCCCACCTCTATGACTAGATGGTACCGAATATGTCATCCTTCAGCCGTTACCGACCATTGTAGAGGGCCCTCATAGCATACAAACCACAATAATCAGATACACGACGTCATAGCGTGTAAAGATATATCTAGAAGAGGATGATCATACTCTAATTGGAAGCGACTCACTTAGCCTTACCGCATCGAACCCTATTTTGGTCATTTTCGGTTGATGAGGATTGAGGTAACGATTACCTTTCATAAATCACATGCACATCACTTTGAATGCCACCGTTGACTACTAATTGCCTTCTATAAATATACAACCCTTAAGCTCATACGTATCAAGGATGGTGTTAAGCTAAGAGAAGTTGTCTTCTCCGCCACCATTGATGTACATTTGTAAAAACCAATGTACGTAAACTTTAGAAATGCAATGTCAGACAAACATCTGTACAAGTTGACCAGGAACAGGACAAACCAAAGGTGTTTTCCTACCACATCCTGTCGGGAAATCCCTAGGATTAGTAGCGAATAATCCTCGCGTTGGATATTTCGTAATGAAGAGACCACTGTACTATATGTATACTGGGATTTTAACCCCAAACGATCAACAAGCAGTCCCCCACTATGAAAATCTAGAATATCAATATCATCACAATCTTCACAAATTAAACGCATATACGTTGGTCCGAAGTGGTTTTCAGATAAATCTAAACCCAGTCTCTTTGCACCAAGAACCCAAAAGCGTTTCTCAACCTAACATAGAAACTAAGTCTCATAGACTTATCACGTCTCCAACTTTCAACTTGCTATCCTTCGGGCCAAGAAGAAAGCTCGATAGATTGGAGTAAAACTACGCACTACACGTTTCAACATCCTCAGCACAAATGATAATCATACCTACACAGAAGGCTACATACTAAGTGTAAGACTAAATAGTTCTCACATCAAGTCGAGGAACTAAAATGGCCAATTTGATAGTTGGTTATTTAACTGTCAAAGCAAACAAACAAATATTTACCACCATAAGCAATCATTATGCCCTTTTAATTAATCTTTTATTAATGACATCACTTGCCAAATATTCACTTCAAATTATCTTTAAAAAGATATAATCTCAAACCATTTCACTTCTATATTGGAAAACATTTCCATATACTTATATCGCAGTATAAGCATATCCACAAATCAATTTATTTTCAACACTTAGAAAATATCACATATATTTAAATCAGGATTAAGTATACATTTTATTCTTTAAGGAAAACATTCTCGTTAAACACATTTATTTGGGTCAAAACGAATGTTGCGTAAAACATCATTATGACAACCTAAAATCACTAGTATAGGGATTCAAAAATTAGGTAGATATATAAATCACATATACTATAGAAAACATTTCCTTTCGAAAATCATTACTATAACTACAGTGTTATAGTCCATCATTTCCTTATTTCTCGAAAACGTCTATTTCAACAATGAATGTTGAAATCTATGTTTTTGATACTTAACACATTTTAAAACATCTTCAGACCAATTAACTCCATTTAAAATATCACTTTTCAAAAACATTTATTTAACTTTAAAGATTATTCACTGTCGAAAATCATGAATATAATTCCAACCAAATACATTGCTTTTACACCTTTAATTTAAAGGATTATCCACTGTCCAAAATCGTGGATGAAATTCCTTTAATAAACTTTCATATTTAACTTATCAAAATAAGTTGATTTCGGATTTATAAAACAATGTTTATAAATTCCATTCATATATTATAAAAACTTCATGTTATAAAATTCCTTTATTAACCAATTCCATATATATCATTTATATGCCAACAATTCGAATTATAAGTTAATTTCTTATAAATCATTTATTTACAAATTCATCCTTTTTATAACTTCATCCATTCATAAATCTGTAAATCTTATTTGCTTATAAAACCCAATTATAACTTCATTTTAACACTTACAAAAAGTCCTTTATAATTCCATTATTTTGATTTATAGGATATCAATTTTATTAATTTTATATATAAATATTTATAAAATGTTCAAAATTTCAATTTCAACTACTTTACCAAATACTTCACTTCATATTTCAAAAATCACATATCAATTATATTTCCCAAAAATCATAATTTTTATAACATAAAATTATAACTTTTATTTATTTAAAATAAATTCATTCCTTAACAATTCAAAAATTAAACAAAACATCTATTTTCAAAATCACTTGAAAATCCATTTAAATTTGGAAATCATCACTTTAACACTTTTAAAATTCCAAAAATAGGCCTAATGCTGCAAGGGCACTAAATACATCAATCACGACATCAATCATCATATATCACATAATAACAACATATATCACAATATCTGTAAATAAACCAATACCGGTGAGGAATCCAGTTGGATCCCTCCAACCTGTCATCTGCAACAAATATACATATTAGAATATGTGTATAATGTCCGCTTCAAGGCAGATACGCGTGCAAAAGGTCATCCGCACATACATGGGAACATATAGGGTCTCATCTGCTCCAATAGGCAGGAATATATTCAAATATCAATCAATATATATAATATATCATATCTCATCCAAACAATTATCAATCGGCATAAATAAAATTTATTCTCAATTATATAAAAATATCAGTGAGTCAGAAAGAATGAGTTGTACTCATATTGCTTCCAATAGCAATTGCAGTGTTTTACTCCGAATAAAATTAAACAACTATTTAATTTTACCCAAAATTTACATTAGCTCCAATCAACTCCAAACCAGCTCTAAAATGCAGTGCTCATCAATACGGACCCAATGCAACTTGTTTCGTCAAAAACAGACCTATATGAAGAAGTTATGATATTACAAAGTTTATACTATTTTATAATATAATAATTTACACGTTTTCCTTTATTTTATTTTAAATATCATCAATTAAATCTAGTCGCACATCTCAAATCAAACAGATAATAGCCGCTACTTTCATTTCTTCCCATCGTGAAAACCCTTGGCCATACGAAACCCATAGCCATCGATTTACTTTGATTTCGCCCCACTGTCGTCGATCTAGACGATGATCCAACACCGCCGCATTGAAGCTCGCAACCCCATGCACCCACGGTCGAAGATCGATCACCAAACTCCACATCGTTGCCTACAAAAAAGCATTCGAGCGTCGAACATTCAAGCTTTAATTGCCGTCGTTTTTCTCAACTAAATCAATCATCTCCGTACGGATGTGAAGATCTCATCACTCTCTACAAATTTTTAGTTGAAAGCATTTGATAATTGTTGATGGATTAAGACAGATTAAGGGAGAAAGATCCAAGCATTTTCGGCTGTTGACCTATAACCGGTGGCTAGCCCTAGTTGCTTTAGGTTTTAGTGAAAATAGAAAAAAAGTTGGCCTTTTATACAAAATTTCATGACACTATTCATCGCCACATTTTTCGAACTCTAATCGAAGCGTGCCACCTGGTGTTTGTAATGTTTTACCCCCATTACGAACACAATGGAATATACATTGGGAGCCAATTCGATCGTATTTGAAAGATAGGTTTTCGAATTGACTTATTTAAATTTAAAATTCGCTTAAACAAATTTCTATGCGTTTTAGCTTACCACGACTAAACCGTAAATCCGATTGACACGAAATTTGAAATCCTACAATAATATAACATTACGAATCCAATGAAATTTGTTTCGTAAAAATTCAAGATTGTTTGAAAAATGACTATTTTTACACGTTAATTAAATATTAAAATATCCAGTTTCGAAAATTTAACTTTTAAATCAATTTCAAAAGTTCCCTAACATCATTCTAATTCAAATAGAATTTAATACAACTTTATAACTCATTTTTTTCATATTAAATCCAAATTCCAATTATTTCCGCAATTTCAAATATTAAAGTAATAATTTAATTATCCAATTAAATCATTATATTTCAAATATAAGTTATCCAGCTTATAAAATTTACTTTTGAATATTTAAAATAAATTAAATATCTGAATTTCAAACGACTGAAATTCTGGGTCGTTACAGATATAGTCGACAAGGGTCTTTGCCCCTCAAAACATAGGCTAAAACAATAAAACCTTATATATTGATAAACTTGGTGTCACTATTGCCACTCGGGGTCATCGCCCTCTTAAATATAAAGCTAAAGTGTAACGGCCCTGACTCGACGTTCGAAAATCGACACCGAATATGACACTCATATTCAAATGCCGCAGATCCAAACATCGAATCTGGTTCACCGGAGCTTATAACACCATTAAGTACAACACAGCAGAAGAAAAAGAATATCAATATATAAAATTGATACAATGACTGATACAATATTTGATATAATATGATACAACAGAATGATACAATAGATATCAATACTATCAGAGATACAAGATACAAGACAATAGCAGCGGAAAGATAATGATAACACCAACAGCGGAACAATATCTCCAATATGGACTTCAAGAGAGAAAGAGAAATAGAATCCAGAACTGTAACTCCATCTCCAAATCCCCAATCCAGAAATAGCTCGAACTCCCAATAACGATGCACAAAGATAAGCAAGTGCAGTCGTGATCCAAAGACTGAACTAACTCCAGATAATCTACTAAACCTGACTATCTGAAAAACCCAACTCTAGACTGCTCGTGTGGAAAATTGTGGGCACCCAGAGTTAGGAAAGGAACAATAAACTCCAGGGCAGTCATGGGACTGGTATGAGTAACAAAAACATTTTATCTTTAAAACAGACAACAAGAGAATTTAAAATAAATCCGCAATGCTTTTTGGAAAATGAAACTACCATAAGGTCTCCCGCCACACACACAATGCAATCGCAGAATTGGAGGAGATTTCTCCTTATGATAGTCAAACATGCTTGATACGCAAATTCTTTTCAACATTATTATTAGTGCGTAGTGCAGAAAATATTTCGAAAGTATAATATAAATCCTAGCCAGCATAGACATTCTAAACTATGCCTACTATAGCTACCATCTAAACAGTGGTGACCACCATAAGTAAATGGCAGGTTATACAACTAAAACCGTAAAGAGCTCATATTGGATGATTGGATTTCCAACAAATGGTCAGGCTAAGGAACTTCCTACTGTCCATGGGTACGCCTCTGGCGGGACGTCCTTAGAACTTAACCAGCTCTCTGCCAATACAAGGCCGAGTCACCTCTGTAACTAGGTAACTACTACACGAGCATGCCATCCCCCGGTCCTTTGGGACCTTTATCCGAGGCACCTCTAAACCACAAAGCAACAACCACACAGTAAATGAGATTGAAGCCACCACATAGTAAATATCTGGGCTCTATACCATGATACCACCCTTTACCAGAAGGGAATGACACACCCTAAAGGGCGCGACCCTATAACCTTGCCGCATCTTTCCTGTTTCGACCATTTCCGGGGAGTGAGGTCCTGATGCAGTCTCGTCCACAAGCTACGCTTTACACGAAAGCCTTGCTTTGATCACAACTGATCATCAACACACAGCAGCACTCAGCATGCCACGCTACCAAATTGGGAATATATCACTGATAACCTTCAACTACATAACCTCTGAGCTCGTACGTCTCAGAGAAGGGTGTTAAACTAAGAGAATAAATTCTCCGCCACCAACAGATATGTATTTGAAAGAAATCTGCTTTATATCTCAAAGTGTAGTGTCAGACATACAACCATATAAGTTTGTTCCGGGTTCGAACAGAACCAAAGGCACTTCCGAAGAAGCCCTTGCAATCCGGGTATTCACAATCCCGATCGGACTTCCCATCACTTAGGGAATCTCTATACCGGCGCGACTCAGTGCAGAGACAATCGACGGGTTATCCTTTCGTTTTCGAAAATACCCGGTCTTCACCACCGGTCTTCAAATGCTATCCATATCGACGTATCTTTATTCAGAATGGGTTATATGACACAAAGTCCTCTCCCGGCTAAACCGAATAATGAGCGCAATATTAAAAAACATATGGATATGGGATTTCAGCCGAGTCACAACTTAATATCCAAAACTTTTCTTTCAAATGGTTTAAACAAATTACCATTTCAAATCTTTAAACAAAAAGATTTATTTCACAAAGTTCACCCAGTTTCACAAAAATCCATTTATGGATTTCAAAACAATTTCCATTTTAATTGGATTAACTCATTAAATTTTAAAATTAAAGATTTAATTTATAGCTTTCAAACCGTTTCCATAACCTGGAAATCATTTTCATTTCAAACTTGGATCCCCTTTAACACAAATTGGACGTTCATTTCTTATATGAAAGCTTATATTATTTGAAAACAAATAGTTTTCGTTTCGGAGGAATCCAATTATATTTGCACGAGTTAAAGTCTTTGAATTTAAAATTCAAATTCCCAAATCAATACATTTAAAATGGTTTAACCCATGTATAACTTGTATAACATCTTTAATCCCTAGTTTCAAATCGTAGAATTCAGTTTCAAATTTTGAATTTAAATTTAAACCAATTTATTTAAACTTCAAGGCATAATCAAGTTATTTAAAATAACTTTTATCTTTGAAATTCCTTTTCAAAAACTTTTTACTTTAATCCCAATCCATTTCCAAAACTATTTGGATTTAAAAATTCAATTTAAAACTATTTCAAAAATCTGCGACTTAACCAATTTCCACGTGCAATCCATATTCGTGTGTGTATGGTGTAGTCCAAGGGTTTCACACAATAGTGCAACATCATCAATCATCACAGATTCACAGATAAAGTAAATTAATCAGTCACAAAGATTTACCATCACGATTCGATGTGGGTTTCGGATAACCAACTGGAATTCGACTCCCTGTCGCATTGAAATTTAAATGCCGTTTTACGAGCAAAAAGGGTTTTCGCATACATACAGAAACAATCACAAAGTACGGTTCAACACAAATCAATTCACATTACATAGCATCACAATCACATATCAGAAATATCAATCCAGTACACAATATTTGATAATTAACCTAAATTAATCAAATTAAACTAAATTAATTACAAATGAGCAATTAATTTCTTAATTACATTCATAAGTAATTACACTTAAACAATTTCATAAACGATTATTATTAAATTAGTTAATCTAATTAATTGTTAAAAATTTCATTAATTAATTATTTAGATAATCTTAATTAATGACCTTCATTAACTATTAAAATTCCTTTAATTACTTCCCTAAAGTAATTTATTCACATGAATCATCATTAATTATAAATTAATTAATTTTTTATCATTAATTATCCACTCTAATATAGTATTCTTAATTTCAGTTTAATTATTTCTTAATTTATTAGCTTAAACCTTACTTAATAAATTTAAGCTTATAATTACCAATTTAATTAATACAAATCATTAATGATTCATTCTAATTAACTCCAAAATTAATAAATTACAAATCATCCAATCTTTATTTACTTAAAAGTAAAACTCATATTTATTAATAATTTAATTAACACTCACAAATACATTAAAAAAACAACTTACTTCTAAATTTACTTTTAATTTCATTTTAATATTTTTTTGATTTAAAATGAATACCAATTTATCTTTAATAAAGTTTAAAACCATTGTTTTTAAACTTCAACTTCACATGTTAAAGTATCACTTTTGTTATAAAGAAATTTAAGAGAGTTAAAATCAAATTCCCCTTAAGTTCATATATTAAAGTATACTTAAGCATTTTAAACTTATTTAAACATTTAAATCTATAAAACTTATTTTATTTCAAAATCTTAATTTCAAATTTAAACTTAAGTCCAGGTTTCAAAATTCTGATTAAATCTTTGTTTAAATTCCTCCTCTACATTTCAAACTCCATTTTTAAGTTCAAATTCTTTTTAATCCTTTAAATACTTTAAAGTTATATAAAAAAGTTTAAATTTTAAAAACTTTATTCATCCCTAACTTAAGTTTCAAGCTAAACTGGAGTTTATAATTAAACTTTGATTTTAAACTCATTTTAGACCTGGATTTAAAATTGAAAATTGAATTTTAAAATTTCAAAAGAACAGAACAGATTCTGTTTATAAAACCTGGACAAACTTCCACCCGAGCCACTACCCTGTTTTCTTCGAGTCCAACACTTAACAACTTCGAGTAAATCACTCGAGTTGCTCGAGAAAATCTCGAGTGCAAAACTTCTGCACGAACAACAGTTCACCAGAAAAATAAAATGAACGGTGCACATGCACCGTGGCTCTGGCCCTCCGGCCAACCGCCAGACCTCCATCCCATCAATGACCATCACCTGACACCATCACGGCCTTCCAAATCCACCACAGTTGCTCGAATCAAAATCGAGAAGTAAATTCCCAAACCTGGAACAACAAGAGCAATCACCACCTCAAACCTGTCATTGCCTCGTTCTCGCAGCTCCGCCCACCAGAATTCGTGCAACTTCGGCCACGACTTCGTCTACGACCAAGCTACCGTCACCCGAAGCCCCGAAGCACTTGATCATCTATGCAAGCCATGGTGGTCGATTCATTAAACCCAGTAAAAATTAGGGTTCTGAACTAGAATCCATTACTGCTCTCTCCACCTTGAATTGATCATCCATCTAATAATTTTCCACCAATCTCCAGTCATTCCTCCACCTCCAGGAGGAATCCCGACCCCCACATCCAAGTAGATCACCAGATAATTGAAAAAAAAACAAATTATGTTCAACTCTAAACTGCTCCTAGCCTAAGCAACTAAAAATCACCATTTTTGTTGTAAAAATCCTATTTTCTAATGACAATTCAAGCTATGTAAGTGAAATGATAATTCGTGACACTCCAATTTACCATATAGTTAAAATTTGCTCTGTAAAACTAAGTTTACAGAGGAATTTCATCACTATAGAGCTTGAAACAATTTTTAGATAATAATATATGCTTAAACACACTTATTTCATTTTAAACCCTAAGCCCTGTAATGATTAGATGAGAAGAATTTAAATTTCTTGTTTGTTTTCCCCTGTAACCCAAAACAAGAAGAAGAACATACATCTTCAATTACATAGAATAATCACAAATATGTACACAGAGCTACAACTTGAACATATATACACAAACACAATATATACATGCACAGATTTAATGATACTTAATTATTGGAATAGTTTGTTTAATCACTTTGATTTTTTTAGGAAAAAGAACAGAGTACTTCTTTTTGAACTAGGCATTGAATTCCTAGCTGAATCCTTTCTCTTGATCTCTGGCCTATATGAATTTATATTGTTATTTAAAGCTGATTTTTTGTAAAGTTGAGTTGTTGTTTACTTCAGATTTCTTAGCTCTAAATGAATGAAACTGAGATGTGAGAAGTTGATATATAGGAAGAAGTTTACAGGTAATTATTATTATTTGTTTGTACAATAGGGTGACATACCTTTTGTTTTATACAATATATCAGAGATATTTTTTTTCTTCATTTGGCTAAGCAAGATTTCGGCTGAGAGATAAAATGTGTGCTAAGATATTTTTGCATTAATTATCATTGCTCATTTTCTTCTTAGGTCTTTATACTTAAATACATCTTTGTCTCCTTATACAAGTTAATTTATATATATCTTTCCTCAAGTATTATTGCTTTGTATTCTAAATGAAATCCTATAGTTATTATGTTGTTCATAGATATTTATTTTGCTTTGCACTTAATTTACTTCTGCAGGCTTTGATTTAAAATCGATCTTTGCATTTGTTGTTTGCTTTTGATTTCAACTTGATTGTGTTGAGCTGAAGTGTTATTTAAATTGAATTTTCTTTTGCAATACTTTCATATATATGTTTACTTGTTTTATATATATGAGTATATATTTATTTGCTTGCCTTTATCTTCTTGCATTGCTTACACAACTCACATACAAATATTCATGTACTTCATATGTTTACTTAAATATTTATATTTTATTTTTACTAAAATAATCTTAGGTATCCATATGAGTTATTAACATAATTTCTTAACCTTTATTTCTATTTATAGTTTGATTTTCAAACATTTAATTTATAACATATATTTTACTTTATACTTTTATTTAATGTTGAGAAGATAAATTTTATTTTATACTCTTTATAACTTCATAAAGAAAATGAATTAAAACAAAATTTATACATTTAACAAATAATCATACGTATTATTATTTTTTCCAAAGTATAATTTTTAAATCTAATTCATTTTGAATTTCCAAATCAATTTTTTTATTTACAATCCAATTCAAATTTAATTCAAATACATTTCTCAATTAATTTATAAAACACATATTTTTATTCGAATTTGGAGAAACTCAATCCAATTTACCAATTAATTTCACAAATTGTATTCAAAAATTAAATTAATTATCAATTTAGACTTAGTAAAATCCGGGATCGTTACATAAAGTATTTAATTTATAAATGTAAGGGTATATAGTCGAAGCCAATCACTTTGTATAGCATATTATAAAGCCTTAAAAGAATTGGGCCGACGTAGATAAATTTCGGCATCACTACCTTAAGGAAAAACAAGGAGCATCATTAGGGCCAAAATGATAATAGGCAGCAACCTAGCCTTCTTCGAAAACAAGTGTTAAAGATAAAAATCGAAGTCAAAACATATGGCCTTACTACCTTCTTCAAAAACATATGACAAGGAACAAAGGCGGCAAGGGATAAAAGAGATAATCAATAGAATCGTGATGATAAAATGCGGCACGATCATAGTCAAAGTCAAAATAGATAGTGAGCTTGATAAAACATGACACCATTAGTGCCGATAAGAAAAGTGCTATATCGTTGACTTATGACAATGATAACATGTGGCGATGCTTACATCGGAGATCATCTCGTCGACTTCGATGTTACATCCCCGACTTCAACCAAGGCCAATCCATTTCATACCAACCCACATTGATATCCTATGTATTGCTTATGATTGACATCATAGACGATGGAAGGCGGCAAGGTGGAACGCGATGTCAACCTTTTCGACATGGCAAACTGTTAATATTAAAACTGTAATTTTGCTAATAAAAGTAAGTTCTTTTCCAACAACTCTTACTGTTTGTTAATATCTCATTGGATAATAATTATCTTTATCAAATTATTTTAAGGTCATAGATCAAAATTTTCATTCCCAAAACATTTGCAAACTCTTAATTTTATATTAATATCTTAATATACTAATATTAATCCCTTCTAACTTATTAAATTTATAATCCTTCTTAAACACTTGAAAAAAATCTCCAAAAATCAAAATTAACTTGATCTATTATATTCTTTAACATATAAAATTTTTGAGGCCATAAACATAATTTAATTATTTTTAATAATTAAAATCCAAAATAAAATATTTTCTAACATAAGAAAATTCGTCAAATATTCTCAATAAATCATAAAATTATGAAGTTAAAACTCACTTCTAAAATAATGTTTCATGCAATCATATCAATCGCGAGTCATTTGAGTGTCATATGATAGGTTTTCTAAGTTGAACATATCACTTAATTCATAAATAAATCCTATGAATTCATCAATAAGCAGATGATCATCCAAACAATCAAAACATGACATCATATAAGCAAAAAATTCATATTTATACTCAACCGAAAATAGTAGTTAAAACTTGAGATGCATAGCTATTATTCACCTTGAATGGTTAAAGAAGGTTGATATTTGAGTGTTGATTGATTTCCCCCAGCTTTAGAGTTAATTTCCTTACTTTGTTTCTCTTGGTTTTCTCCTAGCAATGGCAGACCTAGACCCTTTAATTTTGTTTGTATGAATGAAGTGCATAAGGGAGAAGGAGTGTAAAGATATGTATAACGAATTATAACTTATTCATATTTTACCCTCAGCAATATTCCTTCTTCTTATTTAAGTTTATAAACCCTTCTTACTAACTTAATCATTACGGAACGACCTACGTTATTTATCAAATCTCAGTCTCCTTCCCATTTACATTACTTTATTTAATTTTTTTACTAAAAAATCCTATATAGTGTTAATTAGAATTATGATTGTTACAAACTCCTCTCCTTAAAGAATTTCGTCCTCAAAATTATGACAAGGCACACACATCAAACAATAAGCATCGATTTAAAACATACCATTAAACAATTCCGGATAAGTGTCCCTAATCACATCCTCTATCCCCTATGTACATCTCTCTCGTCGTCACTCCACTGGACTTTTACCAATTTTATTGTCTTGTTCCTTTTCTTTTTCTCATCCTTAGCCTCAGTACGAACTGGTTGCCTACTAATTGTCATATCTGTTCCACTACATAATTTATCAATGCAGTCGAAGTGATAGTAGTCCTTTTATCTCGAACACACTTCCTCGGATAAGAAATATGAAAAACATTATGGACTCCCGCTAAACTGATCGGTAACTCTATACTATAAGTGAGTTTCCCAATCCCTTCAGTGATAGGAAATGGTCCAACAAATCTAGGTGCCAGTTTTTCTGACTTCTCATTTATTCACCCTTAATCGGTGATACTTTGATGAAAACATGATCTCCAACTGAGAACTCTAAGTCTTTCCATCTCTTATCCGCATAACTCTTCTACCCAGACCGAGCTTCTTTCATTCTAGCTCGAATTAACTCAATCTTTTCTATGGCTTCTCTTACCATATTCGGACCGAAAACTAACATATCTTTTGTCTCTAAGCAACATATGGGTGATTTGCATGGCATTCCATATAAAGCTTCAAAAGGTTTCATCCCTATATTAGTTTGATAAATATTGTTATAAGAAAACTTGGCTAAGTGTAGATGGTCTTTCCATGATCCTCTAAAATCTAGTACATAACCTCTTCACAAATTCACTAAGACTTTGTTAACTTGTTTCGTTTGCCCATCGGTTTGTGGATGGTAAGCGGTATTCATTTTGAGCTTGGTACCTAAAACTTCTTGTAGATTTTTCAAGAATTCGCTAGTGAACAAGGAATCTCTGTAACTGACTACACTACTAGGAACTCCGTGTAGTCTAACTATATTTTTCATGAATAATTTAGCAAAAACAGGTGCCATCCATGTCGACTTAATGGGTATAAATTATGCACTCTTAGTCAATCTATCCAACCGAAATACTTTCATTTCCTCTATTCGACCTTGGCAACCCGTGTATGAAATCCATAGATATTAAATTCCACTTCCATACTAGTACCTTTAAAGGTTGAAGCAATCCACTAGGCTTCCAATGCTTGGTTTTTACTTGCTGACAATTTACACATTGTTTTACCCATGAGCTTACATCTCTTTTCATACTCTCCTAGAAAAAGCTTCTTTTCACATCCTAATACATCTTAGTTCCTCCAGGATGAATAGTAAACTTCAATCCACAACATTCCCTGAGTACTTCTTTTTTTAGGTCTCCTACATTTGGAACACATAGTCATTCCTTCTTTCTTAACCATCCATTTTGGTTAAGATGAAAGTCCTTCAAACCCTCAATCTCAGTTCTAACTTCTAATCTTCTAATTCTTTCAACTAGCAATGGATCATCTCTTTGCTTAGAAGCAATTTTGTCAGTCAATACTGGTCGAACTTCCAAACAAGATGATACTGCAGTACTCTAACTAGAACTTGCAGTTGAACTTAACTGCACATTTCAAGTCGTCAATGGTTTTAGATCCTTTGCCAACATAGCTAGCACTACATTCCGATGTTTTATGCTAAGAGCATCTGCAACTTTGTTTCCTTTCACCTTGTTTGTACTCAGTTCCAAAATCATAATCAGCTAGAAACTCCAACTATCTATGCTGTCTCATGTTCAACTCTTTCTGAGGGAATAAGTACGTTAAAGACTTGTGATCTGTATACACCTCAAATCATTCTCCCAAAAGGTAATATCTCTGTACCTTCAAAGAAAATATTATGGCAGCCAACTCTAAGTCATGGGTCAGGTATCTAACTTCATGCGCTCCGAGTTGTCATGAAGCATAAGCAATCACTTCACTTCTCTGTATTAACACAGCTCCTAAACTATTCCACATGCATCAGTATACACCACAAAATCTTGGTTTCCATTTGAGACAACTAACATAGGCGCATTGGTTACTAAATGTTCCAGCTTCTAGAATGCCTCCTCACATTTATCGTTCCAAACATACTTTACGTCACTACACCATAACATCCATTTGGCAACACTTATTTTTTCTGTTTGCTAACACTTATTTGGGTCATTACTTAATCACAGTATTAAAAGGCGTTGCCGTAAAATAAACATGTTATTAAAAATAAATATTTATAATTTTAACTATGCCGACACTTTTTACCATTGGAAGCTGTGGTTAATTTGAAATCAATTGAAATGTCTTAGGAAAAAATTGTAAATAAGCATTATTACACAGTCCTAATCCAACACTTTCTCACTTCATCCTTTATCAAACAAATCATCATATTTTCGATATCCCCTTTATATATTCGTTCTCTCCTCTGTTTTTTGATCACTCCTTTAATTTTTTGTTCGTTCAATATCTCATCCAAATTACTGATCTTTTAGGCGGTTTTTGTTTCAAGTTGATTATGCTTCTTTCAGGTTTAGTTCTTTGTAGTCTTTTAATTTTAATTTTTAAATGGTTTAATTCATGTTTTAATCATTTTACCTATTTCCTATTAATTGCTGAAATGGATTATTAGATGGCTAAATTTGACGATTTATATTCATCTCGAGAATTATGGTTTCATCTTCTTCTCGAGAAAGAAGGTATATTATCTTAGTAAGGCCGACCTTTTAGTAAAGCAGGTAAGGCAAACGCTTTAGTTGCATTCTAAGGCACCATATATTCACGCATGCAACCCAAATAAAATTGCGACTGAAGAGAAGAGGCGGCAAGAAGGCGCATCCACATAACGCTGCAACATCAACGATCTTCATCAGACTTAGGCGGCGACGAGGCTGGCATAAGGACGCGATTGGCGATGGTGACTATAGAAAGTCCAGACTCGCTTCTGAATCCAATAGATAACATGAGCAAGCACTTGGATTCTAATTTGGCATAGTATCTCCAAAAAAGTCCATCGGATTCAGATTAACCAAGCTTGTGAAATTATGTCCAATTGACAGCTCAAAACCTAAATTAGTCAAGTTCCAAGATCTAAGCATCAAGCAAGCAGCTATAGTCCAAAATTATCTTCCTCGGGTATTCTTTGAATTCTAATTGGCATAATATGATAAACCGCTGATTTAATTGGGATAAGTCATATTCTTAAATATTATCTGGGCTAACGAAATAAACAATTGTTAATTAGAATAATTGATAATGCAAGGCAGCAATTGAGCAAGGGGCAGTTCTAATTTGAGATAATTCATAATTGTTGGTTAATTAGGAATAATGTTATAGTAATGGTTGACTTGAGATAATTGTTAATGTTTAAGTAATTGTTAACAGTATTTTAATGGTTAGTTGATATAAAATTTTGTTGATAAATAACTAACTTTTTTGTAAAAATCTATATTTAATGTTTTTGTGGTCGATCCGATTAGTAAAAGAGAACTTTTGCTTAAAATTTTTGTGTGCAAATATTTTTGATAAATTATGACTAATAGATAGGATAATCAATTAATTTTTTCCTTTTAAATATCAGTTAGGGCCTATGAACGGTTTGGCAAATTCATTTTCTTATGTAGATATTTAATTTTGAGATTCATTTTATAGTGTTACTTATGGAAAACTTTGTTGTTTATGGGTAGATAGTTATACAAGTTAATGCAAAAAGACTTTAGCTTATTTTTTCGCTTTATTTTAATAATTGTCAATATATAATATTTTTTAGTGCTTTACAACATTTAGAATTGCATAAACAGGAATCTGGACATGCTAAAACGGTTAGAAAATAAAAACTAGATGAACTTACTAATTCATAGAATCTGGACATGCTAAAACTCATCATCATTTAGGGTTTTCAGCTACACTTTTAGATATATATTTTTCATTCGCATATTATGATCTACATGCTTTAAAATATGGATTTACCAAATTCATCTTTTGACACCTCATTTCTCTATTTTACAATTTTCTCTACATGACACATTTTTGCTCTATTCTATAGTAAGCTCATTCATATTGTTTCATTGAACATTAGACTTTGAGATTACTGTATAAATGCATATAAGAGAGTTTTTTTAAAAGTTGTGTAACCTCTAAGTAGAAAATGAAACTGAACTTGGATGGGGTTGGTTATCCAATAAACTAGTGTGTGCTTGAGTTACAACTACCTATGAGTGCATTTAAAGAATTTTCAAATGCTGCGTTCTACACATCTGATGTATGCTTATTGCTTATGTATGCTTATTGCTTATGTCAATGAAAGCATAATCTTGTATTACTGTTTATAAACTATGTTTCCCGCTTCTTTAAATACAAGTGCTCATATTTCAGTTGGAGACTTGCATTTGACATACTGTAACTAAGGTTTTAAGTTAAGCCAATGTCATATTTCTTCTGTTTCTAACTATTATGAATTCACTTCTCAATATAGGTTTTCAACTTATATTATTATTCTTATCAGTTAAAAATAAGAAAATAAATGGCTTTCTCCTCTTGATTCATATTCAGCTTTTAACTCAAAATTATTGAACCAACATTTTGATGAACTAATATATCAATACACCTTCGATTTATAAATTACAAAGGTTTCATGTGATGATCCACTATCCTTAATGCTTAAAACTAGTGCCATGTCATTTTACTGACACTTGAACATTTTATCCATGAAATAATCATTTAAATATTACGTCTATCCTTTATTTTCCATGCTATAGTCATTTGTGTTTAATGATCATCTTTTAATAAACAGTGATCACTTATATAGCTTGATCTCTGCTAACGTAGATAAAATTTTAAATTTGAATGATAGCATATATATAGTTTTACGAATAGTTCTTATAAATTAAAATATGCATAAAAGGATTAGCTGTGCCTTTATAGCTATCTTAATCCAAGGTCATTTTCCTTTCTATCGTATTTTTTGATGGTATTGAATCTTTTGATTAATATTGATAAATTATAGTTATTGATCTCAGGCAATGTAGTACAGAAATAACATGTAAACTTAAATGTAAACGTACACACATTGTTAACATTTACTATATATGAAAACATGAAAATGAGGAGCTGTGCATTTATGGACTCAGAATAATAAAGTGCACTTGCATCTATCACAAAAAAGGAAAAGAAAGCACACTTGCGTAACATTGTCGTATATTTCCCGAAACTGTAAAGTACACAACTGCAGAATTAGTTGCACGAGGTTCTGTAACAACCCGAAATTTAAGTTATAATAATTAATTAACGAATCAATTAAACAATAAAATAAGTTTGTGAAATTATCAGAAATTGAACCACGGGAGTTGCACCATTGTGTCCGTGATAATTTTCTAGTCAATTTCCATATATAAATTTTCAAAATCCGGGCTAAAACGAAAAAGTTACGAATTGAACAAGAATTGAAGAAAACAAAAAAAAATACAAGGTCGGGTCGACCCTCACCGTTGCTTGGTCGACCCCTAGCGTGCATGGGTCGACACCAAGGTTGGCCCATCCCTATATTTGGACGACATTTCGTCCAGCTTCGTGTGTGACGTATTTTTCAACTTCTCTCCAATCCTGTGCGTTTGTACTTCCATCCGACGGTTCCCAATGAGCCTATGACATGGTTGCACCAGATTTAATCTTTAAATCTAATGGTCTGAAATCCCTAAACTATAAATAAGACCCTACGCCTAGCAATTTTTCTCATTCAAAATTTCTCCTATTTGGGTTTATTGCCAGAGGCTGGGCCCTAAATAGAATTTTTTTTCTAAGGAGGAAATCTTTTTGATAAAAAAATTCTACGCTCTAGAAGCGGATCAAGGAAGACCAAGAACTAGAGCTAAGTACCATAGGTGAGTGTTTAGTAATTATTTTAGATTTTTAGGCAATTTAAAATAATATGGTTCTCAATAGTTGTAGTTTTTCTGCAACTTTGAGACAATTTCTATATAAATTATTTACCGCTAGTTTTTAAAGTTCTTTTTAGTCTATTTTATTCAGTTACTTTTTTCTCAGCTATTTTATTCAGTTATTTATTGTTATTTGCATTTATTACATCTGTTTTACATTAGAATTTAGCCTGTAAATTTTAGTTTCTTTTTATTTCTTTTTGCACGAATAAAATATAAGAATATTAAAAGAGAGAATAATTCATAAATATGGATTAAAATAAAAAATATTAAATTTATAGAAACTAGATGTAAATAAGAAAGACGGTAATAAAAAGAAGATAGACTGAAATAGGTAAATTTGAGGCATTTGCAAGCATGTTTATAACTAGTGGTTATAACTAAAAAGATAAAAAATAAGAATAACAATTATAATGTAGGTTATAATTAAGCAGAAAGAACAGTAAAGACTTATTTTAAGACTTAGATTAAGTTAATAAGCAAACAGAGCAGAAATAACAAAAGAGCTTATTTTAAACTTACACTAAGTTAATAAGAAAGAATAGAAATAGGGGCCATACCAATAACAATCCCTTTTAGACTATGATTGATGGCCTCACAATAGATTAGGTGAGGCTGGTCAGGACCCTTTCAGACTACGACTGATGGTCTCACAATAGTTAAGTGAGATTGGAAACTCAAGGTAAATAAGTGGCCAATAGATAGAAGCTCAAATCGTGGAATTTGGGCAAGAGGCGCTACTAGATTTTATTTGTTTGGACCCATACCAACAGCATTCCTTTCAGACTAGCACTGAAGTTCTCACAAAACACTTAGGTGAGGCTGGACAGGACCCTTAGGCTAGGACTGATGGTCTCACAACATATTAGGTGATGCTGGGCACGCTTATGCTGACAGGGTGAGTGAGAGGTCACAAGAGAGGGGCGACAGTGAGTTTGTACCAATGGTGACCGAGCGTGCAACATCGATCAGGGTTGTAATTCTCTACTGCGTTCCAAGCACTAAACATGTGTCTTTGCTGCGGGACCCACAAGATGAGGCTACCTTACAGTGGCACAACAAAGATAGAAGGCCGATCAACGGGTACAATTAGGATTTCAGCCTAATTAGAATAGGGTTAGGGTTTCAGCCTAATCAAAGCAGTAATCTAATACAAGTGCAAACAATCACAAGCAAAGCAAACAATTAAACCGTATTTTATTCTAGATTTATCTTTCCTTTAATTTCTTTTATACTTGAACTGTTGCTAAGTCTATTATCTTTATCTTGCTTAGAAATGCTAGTAATTACTTTCACTTGCCAGACATTTAGTCTGACCCACTCCTTTATTTTCCCTTTTCCCTATAGGCTAGTAGAGGCAAGGATAGTTGATTCAGATTTCTTGGAGATTCATTCCTAGAGTTCTTTATGTATTCTTCTTCTTTTTAGTATTCTTTTCATTTGGTTTTGATGTACTGGTACTTATGAGAAGGATGATTATTTTATTGTGCTCTGATTTTATGAGACCGAGATGTAGTTTTCATAAGACATGTGTATTTGGTATTTGAGACATGTGATATTTTTCAGACTTATTTGTGAAGTTTTATTTTCAATAATGAGTTACCATTTAAATGTTTCTGCTATTTACATTTATTTGGCTTATGAATCTTAGACTCTATGATGCTTTAGCTATACCTATAATGCACCATATCTTTTAGTGTGCCCTTTTTGGGTATACTAAGGGGTGTGGAATGTTTCACTTGGTATTAGAGTCTAAGGTTACAGGATTCTTAAAAACTTGTTTTGAAAGTAAATTATTTTTCAAAAATAACTTATCTTCAAACTAAATTTATATTTTAGAAAGAAACTCTTATTATAGAAATGGTTTTCAAGTATAAATTAATTTTTATAAAAAAAATCCCCTCAAAGTCCATTTCAACCTTTTTTCGATTCTTTCGAGTCTAAATATTCTTTTCCTTGCATAATATGGCTGACTGGTTCCATAGAGCTACGGTACCAGAGGTGCAAGGGCAATTGCCCAATACAGCACCAATAGGTGGAGATCTCATTAATCTACTTACAGCAGCCAATTTTTCTAAGCTATGTAAGGACTTCATTAGTATAGAAGGCAAGACGTTTTCTGACATAGAGGATTTCGTGGAGGCACGAGCTTGGTTAAGGGATACGGAGCAGATATTTGGGCTGTTAGGATTGGAAGACCGATTGAGAGTTCAGCTTGCACCTAGGTAGCTGAAGGGAGAGGTTAAGGAGGTCTCTAAATCAGAAAACTCTAAGAAGCAGTGGTAGAAGAATAAGAAGGATAAGGACAAGTGGAAAGAAGGAGGACCTCAAAAGCAGATCAAGAAAGGCAAGAACTGTCATAGTTGTGGATTGTTTGGGCATTTCACAAAGGACTATAAGAAGGATACGATGAATGGGAGGTGTTACAATTGTAGGCAGCATGGTCATCTTAGTAGAGCTTGTCCTTGGAGAACGGGGTAGAGAGCAGGAGCACCTACAATGCAAGTACAAGCTTTGGATGCAGCACCTTCTAATAGTGGATTGGATCGAGGTAGGAAAGTCTCTATAGAAGGTTTGATCTCTATTTCGAATTTTCCTATTCAGACTCTTTTTTACCTTGGACCATCGCATTCTTTCACTTTCAGTTCCTTGGTTGATTGTTTGCACTTAGATATTTCTCTAGTAGAGCCTATAGTTGTTTCAAACCCCATATGAGGATCAGAACATTTATTCATGTTTTGTAGGGGTTTGAAATTTTTTTATAAGCATAGAGTTTGATTGCAATGCTTACGTACTGGATTTTCGGGATATGGGATGATTTTGGGGTTGGAATGACTATCCACATATGGAGCGATATTAGACTGCGAAAGGGAGTCATCAGACTAGAGACATGCAGCGGAAGGACTCTCTAGGTTTCTTGTGGCCCACAGGGGTCAGTTATGTTGAGCTTCCTTTATTCTCTTGATTCACCACTAGGAGAGTTAGATTCCATTCCAGTCATTAGAGATTTCCTAGACATTTTTGGGGAGGTTAGGAGACTACCACCTATGAGAGAGAACAAACTTTAGGATCTATCTGAATGACAATTCTAAGCTAGTGGCATTGCCCGTGAGACATATGGCTACTAGGGAGAGGAAAGATTTAAGCAAGCAGATCGGTAAGCTATTGGAGAAAGGCTTTATCAGACGAGCATATCTGAATGGGGAGCGCCAATCGTCTTCGCTACAAAGGCAGATGGATCCCTTCGACTTTACGAGACTATAGAGAGTTGAATAAGCTCACAAAGAAGAACCGTTACCAACTTCCTAGGATAGATGATGTTTTCTATCAGTTGGTTGGCTCTTCAGTGTTTTCTCAACTTGACTTAGCTACTGAATTTTATCAGCTTAGGGTCGCTGACGATAGCATCGATAAGATAACATTTAGGACACCTGATGGATTCTTTGAGTGGTTGGTTATGTCATTTGGGCTGACCGATGCCCCAGCCTAATTTGTAGGTTTGATGAGCCGTGTTTTTCGAGATGTCCTAAATAAGTTCGTTGTAGTATTTGTGGACGACATTTTTGTGTTTTCCAAGAGTATGGAAGAGCATGCTATTCATCTTGAGGGGATTCTTTGTACATTTTGTTTTCATTAGTTGAAGGAAAAATTCTCGAAGTGTCACTTTTGGCGTAAATAGGTGCATTTCTTGGGGCATGTAGTCTCAAGAGAGGGTTTAGCCATTGATCAAGCTAAGATAGTTGCAATACAAGATTGGAAGGCCCTTAAGAACGCTATCAAAGTTAGAAGCTTCCTAGGATTGGTTGGACATTATAGGAAGTTTATCGGAGATTTTGCTAAGATTTCAGCACCGCTTACTTGCCTCACTAAAAAGAATGTGGCATTCATGTGGGGCATAGATTATGAGGATTTCTTCACGATCCTAAAGAGGACCCTTACTAGTGCACTAGTGTTAGTTTTACCCGATCGAGCTAACCCTTTTACAGTATACACCGATGCATGTGGGACGAGTCTTGAAGCAGTATTGATGCAAGAAGGAAGGGTAGTATGTTACGGGAGTAGACAGTTGAGAACTCATGAGAAAAACTACCCTACCTATGATTTGGAGTTTGCTGCTGTAACATCCCGCCTTTTCGCACGATTTAAACTGACGCACGTGCCAATTCAAACCATACGTAAGGGCGGATTGTTATAGGGTAAATAAGAAAAACAGAGAAGGAAAAAAACTAAACAGAATCTCACAGCGGAAGGATAAAATATAATAATCAAAATATACAGTTCATGAAGCTGTTCTACAAAACCTTTGATTATATTTAAACAATACATATCAGAGTTACACATACCAATAACAATGCAGCGGAACAGTGTGTAGTGCACTAGTATAAATAATAATAATATGCATCTTCGTCTTAGTCCTCCAGAGCTAAATCTTCAAATCCTGAAACGCTCGGACTGACCTGAGCGAATTGAAAAGACAAAACACTCGAGTCAGAACTAAAAGATCTTATGTAAGTTAAATTAACAGAAATAAATATGAGTGCAGTAACTCAAAAGATGCTTGGGATTTACATCTCCTAAGGATCCGTTAAACTATTTACTATATAGTATATTGCGCTATTATAATAGTATCTATTTGTAAAATAAACTTACTTTTAAATAGCGTTAAGGCTTTACATTTTCCACCTTAACACAGTTATATATTCCCATAGTCTATACAGTACTGTAATCTCCCACGTACTGGGCGTCGTCAGAGGGCACTCCATAGGTATGGTACAAAACCAAAATCGTATAAGGCGCGCTAGGATAGGTGACACGGCACAACTAGGCAATGCCAGGGTAGATATACCAATTACGCTTCCGGGCCGATGGAAACGCGCAGCGCGCAGCTGCCGCCCACCTCGGACAAACTCCCCACATCAAAGAAATCAAAAGTGAAGGTGGCCACCGAATACAATCCAAAGTCATAGTATAGTATCGAAGGGAAGTGTCCGATCAGAGGTGCTACCTCATTAACCCGTCAATCGCTCCTGTTTTAGCCACCTTATGCCAACTCACGGGAGTTGGGTCCACGTACTTACCTTACAGGAAACGCCGCCACCAACCTACTTCATTCTGGAATCTCCACCGCGTACACGGTTAGTCAAAGTGGTTTTCGGTATCGGCAGAGAGTATGTACATATCCGATCCCGGTCTCTTTGCCAACCAATCGTTATTATAACACTGCGGCCATTTAAAATAATTATACTTTAAAACTAGAATAAAATATCCATTTCAAAACCATATAAATATGATATCATTTCCTTTTAAAACCCGAATTAATACGATATCATTTTATTCCAATATATATACTTTCCAAAATCATAGGGTTTTCAAAGTAAATATTTAGAGGTCAAAACTCTTGAACATAAAATTTCAAATTATACTACCTTGAAAATCATAACTTTGAAACAAGTTTCCATCTCTTAAATGGTCAAATATAGATTACTTTTATAAAACAAAATAGCTTCTTTACATTTCACAAATCAATTCCAAATATCGATTTAAACTTCCAAATACCATTTTTAATTCTTATGTTTCAAAGCTTTAAATATTTCACCATTTCAAAAACAACTCATTTGACAAACCCACATGTATCAAATTCAATTACTTATTATTTAGACTTGAAATATTTACTTAATGAATTCAATATAATTTAAGAAACCTTTAACTTCACATAACTGGAAAATCTTTCAATTTATTATATATTCATTTAAATCAACCTGGTATTCATTTAAATCACTCTACACAAAATCAAGTTATAAATCATATCCTTTAAAAGTTCTAACTTTTTATTAAATTCCAATTTAACTTAATATTCATCTTCAACCTTATTTTCTTTTAAGTCATTAAAACTCCAGAAATTTAATTTTAAATAAATTCTTAATCATATTAATCTTGAAAATCAACTAAATTTTATACTTCAAATCAAATTCATACAAAGCTTAAAAAAACCGAAAATTACTATATATATATAAATAACCAAATCAATATCCCATAAACCATATATATAGCTTTACAACACCATGAAAATCATTTCAAAAATAATTATATATATATATACCGCGGTGCCTGTATAAAATTTTCTACCCTATGGTCAAGTGATACGGATGTTTATCATTTCAATCCGCAATTTAAAAATAAAAATGCGGTTGTATATCATTTCAAACCGCAATCCCGAATGAATGAAATGCATAGCAACTTGCAATTAATAAAATTAATCATCCATTCATCCATCAAATCATACATCCATTTATCACAGTCATCATCTAATTTCAAACAATCATCAATACATAACAGGTGATAAATAATGGTATCAATTATCAGTTTATACTCAAAATAAATTTAATAACTGCTAATTGGCAGTTTATATGCAAAAATAAACGTAAATTTAACTGGCAGTTAATATGAAATAAAAATTTAACATAACTATGACGGGCAGTTAATATGCAATTAAATAAATTCTAACTGTCAAATTTATGCAATAAATAAAATTAATTAATAGTTATATTAAATGAATGCGATTTATCAGAGATAATGAATAAAACATGCCAAACAGTCATAAATAAATTTCTACTCATATCTAAAATTAATTTAACAAACACAAGAAATTTTAGAAATTGTGAGTGGGTTAAAACACTCACCTTTTGAATTTAAATCGAATTTATATTCAATTTAAACTCAAAAATTTGACGGTCTCAGAATTTGTCCAAACCAGCATCATCGGGTCCGGAATTTAATTACGATCCCAACAAAAGAAATTTTACGCGAAACGGATAACGTAAGGGAAAGTTATTAGAGTTAAACGAGTTGAAAATCAAATAAAATTAAAAACAAAATAAAGTAAACTAACTCAAGCAAGGGATACGTCATCCTCTTCCCTTCCCCCACGCGGTACAGGCAGCTCCCGTTCAAACCCAACACGCTAGAACATGCAAGCCAAACCGTTGACCTAGCAGTTTGACCACCTCCCACGCTCGTCTCCGGCCATTCAATCATTGCCGACCACACCCAAAATGCTCGCCCAACAACCCCGCGCCCACCTGAGGCCACGCGGCCCCACGCGCCGTTGCCTCCGCTGCCGTTCGTTTATGGCTTCATAACCTAAATTCAATTCTTTAGCTCGATCCAGCCGTCGAAATCACAAACGAACCATACCGATTTACTCCCCTTGGTGCTCTCTACGATACCCAGAAGGGGTTTCTCGATCAGACTCCGTTTGATTCCGGCACGATGAACGGCCGAAAATCAATTGCAAATTTCAGGGTGAACGATGACTCAGATCGAAAAACGAACACCACCAGTGGATTGCGCTCTTCGAGAACTATGACATATATTTTTTTCGGAATTTTGTGAGAACTTTAAATTTTCATTTGAATTTCGAATAGAATTGGATCTGAATTGCATCCATTGAGGAAGAGAAAGAGTTGAAGAAATGAACGTACAGCAAAAGAGAATAGAATGGAGGCTAGGGTTTATCATAGCCTATTTATAGACAAACTGCAATAGAATAGGTGGACACGAATTTATAAACGTTCTAAACTGTAGTTGGCCCAAAAAGCCTGTTCTGACCCCGGAACAAAATTTGTTAAACCCATATATCCAGATAGGTAATTTAAAATATTCTAAACGCGATGGAAAAGGTTTCACGACAAAATTCGATCGTATGAAGAAGTTATGATGAAAACAATATTTTCAAATTGATTTCAAATGGATTTCAAATAAATCGATTTCAAGGCGTTTCGCGTTCGTACGATCAAACGACAAGTCCGATCGATACGAAACTTGAAACCATACAATAATTCACCGATACGGATCCGATGAAACTGGTTTCGTCAGAATCCGAGTCTGTGGCCAAAATGGCTATTTTTATATTAATTAAATAAAATTAAATTAAATCAATTAATATAGCCCTTCCAACACTCTTAACCCTTATCTTTAAGTTCACCCACTTGTAATATTAAATTATATTTGTTACAACTCAATGTTGGCATTTATTACTATTAATTTATTCAATGTTTACTGCCCTTATTTCAAATTCTTCCATTTACAGTTGCGACTTTACTATTCACAGTTACTTTTGTATACTCCTTTCCTATTTAAACCAAATATAACAAATTCCAATTAAATCCAATTATTACCTTTAAAATAAATCATAAAATTCGAATATCTCTATTAAATTGGAATGTTTCATTTAAGTTTATAAATGATCCACTTGCATTAACATAATTCTTTAAATTTATTCCCATTTACGGTTAATCAATGTTATATTACATTAACCAAATTTAATATATTCCTTTAATTTCTCATCTTCAAAGTATATCTAGGTAAAAAAATTTCCACTACCGTTGAATCTTATGAAATCTTACTATAAATAAGTTTTAAATTACCATTAACTGTACATTCAATTACTATTCAAAGTATTTATTCATAAATCAATTCGATATATACGATTGTTTCCTTCTATTTAATTTATAACCTAGTATACATTTTCCTAAATCCTATTTCATTACATTCATTAATGGGTATTGCATTGAAATCTAATTTATTAGCTTATATCACAATATTACCATTAATTTCAATTGGCTTACCAATTTTTATTCAATAACCTAAATAAATACATATATATTAATCAAATCCTTACATTTGTTTTTCACATACTCCATAAAATCAAATCATAACGTTTAAATGATTTAATTGAATTGGAATTTCATCCAAGTCATAAATTATTACTTGCACTAATATGATTCCTTAATTATATTCCAATTACCATTTACAAACTTTTATTGCATTAAATCAAATTAATACTTTCTTAAATTTCTCATATTAAATTCCAGATAAGCATCTCTTTCAACTTAATTCATTCGGATTAAATTCGAATTACTATAAATAGGTTATAAGTTACCATTTACTAAATTAAACTACAAAACTTAATAATTCAACCAAATTAAATTCACGAAATTTTCGGGTCGTTACACTCTCCCCCACTCAAAACTTTTCGTCCCCGAAAAGGAAAAGAAGGGAAAAGAAGAATTAAATACAATACATCTTATTCAAAATATTTAACTTATAAACAATTAAATTTACAGAATTAATTACTTTAAATAAGATATCCTAATTTATAACTATTTAATCCTTTATATTTAAATTATTAATGTTTGGAAAAACATTTTCAAAATATTTCTAAGATGCTACATTTTCTTATATAATCCAAAGGGTTACAATTTATGTAAAGTGAAATATTTAAGTGGTTTCAATCACTAACAACAAATAAATACAACAACCATCAATTTCAACAACAGTATACACAACAAATACAAAGCAACTATACAATCAAACAAGTAAATAGTTGTCTGGGTTCAAAACTTGAAATTGTACGGAATGAAAAATAACTATCAAGTGCATCATTTACTCAACAGTCTTAGATGGGACAAAATAGATTATTTATTATCCAACAACTTCAAATTTCCTTACCCAACCAACCATAAATCAAACAATAACAAAACAAAACAAAACAAAACAAACAACAAATTCAATCAATAAATTAAGTTCATTCTTATTAATTTCATATCATACATTGTTGTTTGATTTCCCTTTTTATTCATTCATTGGGTGATGACCTCATTTATTTTCATTTATTACTTACAATATTCATCTTTCATTTTAATGTCATGTAAGTTTCTTTTTATTGCATTCCATTTATGCATTTCTAAATTTTATTTATTTATTTCTCACAGTTTCATTGATTATAGAATTTCATTCTATTTACTTAAGTTTTAAAATCATATAATTATAATACTTACCTTTAATTATGGTAAAATTTCAATTTACAACTTAAGTTTATAACAATAAATTCCCATTTATAACAGCAAATTCATTGAATACTTTCATTACCTCAAGCTTTACTTGTAAGATTTCCCCCTTACATTTTCTTACTAACACTGTAACTTTTATTATATGGTAAGTTATATAAATGCTTTTAGAATGTAAGCGAAAATTATACAAGTTTCTTCTCAATTCCTTTAATTAATTGATGGTTCATTAATTATATATTCGTTTTATAAGTTACAATTTCAACTTACTTTAATTTCATTCATTTATTTAATGCTAATATTTAATAATAGTAACATTTTGATTATACCAAATTTGTAACCTTATAACATCAATTCTTATAAATAAAGAATTTCCTTTATCCATTTACTAAGGTTTACAATCGTTTATTTACATTACTTCTCTTCCTATTGTATTAAATTTTTACTTTACTTAAAGGTTCAAATTTTCTACACTTAATTGTACTATTAATTTACTGGAACTTAAGAACCAAATACCAGGTTTAATTTTAAATCATTTAAAATAATAGATAGATATCTACACTTAACATATATATCCAATTATAATTAAAACGATAAAATTTTCTTAACGATTCTGCAGTAAATTACTACAGTGGTCTTCCCACTTCGAAACTCGAAAATTAAAGTCGATGATGCGTGCACTCATCACCGAAATTATTTTCCAGCGACAGAGAGGAAAGTACAAACTTATTTTCTCCAAAAATCTTCTTTAAAACAATTTCTTTTAAATTATATTAAATATTTATATCAGAAAATACTTATAACAATATTATTCTATTCTAAAACTTTTACGAAAAATTCCAAAACCCCGGATCTTAAGTCCTAAATTTCCAAATTTCATTTATCTTATTTTTCAATCTTATTTCTATTATTATTCAAAACCTTCATTACCTAACAACAATCTATTGCAACCAAATATATATATCAATTAAAAATTTATTTTATATATAGAAAATATAATAGGCAAAATTATTTCATTCACCTATATAAAACAAATATTATGTCGGTCTGTCCTATTAAGTGTTTAGAAACCCCTATTGATGTCACAGCGTCCCATGCACCAACCAGAGTTTATAAATACAAAACGGAACAGATTAACACAATATTAAAACCTTTTTATAACATTAACAAATACGCTCTCTCATATATATACACTCAGCGACTCCCATAGGGTATTACTACCCTATTGGTAAAGAGTCAAACCCCACAAAGCTAAGGTTTATCGCTAAACCAAAGCTCTGATACCAGATGTAACATCCCGCCTTTTCGCACGATTTAAACTGACACACGTGCCAATTCAAACCATATGTAAGGGCAGATTGTTATAGGGTAAATAAGAAAAACAGAGAAGGAAAAAAAACTAAACAGAATCTCACAGCGGAAGGATAAAATATAATAATCAAAATATACAGTTCATGAAGCTGTTTTACAAAACCTTTGATTATATTTATACAATACATATTAGAGTTACACATAGCAATAACAATGCAGCGGAACAGTGTGTAGTGCACTAGTATAAATAATAATAATAATATACATCTTCGTCTTCGTCCTCCAGAGCTAAATCTTCAAATCCTGAAACGCTCGGACTGACCCGAGCGAATTGAAAAGACAAAACACTCGAGTCAGAACTAAAAGATCTTATGTAAGTTAAATTAACAGAAATAAATATGAGTGCAGTAACTCAAAAGATGCTTGGGATTTACATCTCTTAAGGATCCGTTAAACTATTTACTATATAATATATTGCGCTATTATAATAGTGTCTATTTGTAAAATAAACTTACTTTTAAATAGCGTTAAGGCTTTACATTTTCCACCTTAACACAGTTATATATTCCCATAGTCTATACAGTACCGTAATCTCTCCCGTACTGGGCGTCGTCAGAGGGCACTCCATAGGTATGGTACAAAACCAAAATCGTATAAGGCGCGCTAGGGTAGGTGACACGACACAACTAGGCAATGCCAGGGTAGATATACCAATTACGCTTCCGGACCGATGGAAACGCGCAGCGCGCAGCTGCCGCCCACCTCGGACAAACTCCCCACATCAAAGAAATCAAAAGTGAAGGTGGCCACCGAATACAATCCAAAGTCATAGTATAGTATCGAAGGAAAGTGTCCGATCAGAGGTGCTACCTCATTAACCCGTCAATCGCTCCTGTTTTTGCCACCTTATGCCAACTCACGGGAGTTGGGTCCACGTACTTACCTTACAGGAAATGCCGCCACCAACCTACTTCATTCTGGAATCTCCACCGCGTACACGGTTAGTCAAAGTGGTTTTCGGTATCGACAGAGAGTATGTCCATATCCGATCCCGGTCTCTTTGCCAACCAATCGTTATTATAACACCGCGGTCATTTAAAATAATTATACTTTAAAACCAGAATAAAATATCCATTTCAAAACCATATAAATATGATATCATTTCCTTTTAAAACCCGAATTAATACGATATCATTTTATTCCAATATATATACTTTCCAAAATCATAGGGTTTTCAAAGTAAATATTTAGAAGTCAAAACTCTTGAATATAAAATTTCAAATTATACTACCTTGAAAATCATAACTTTGAAACAAGTTTCCATCTCTTAAATGGTCAAATATAGATTACTTTTATAAAACAAAATAGCTTCTTTACATTTCACAAATCAATTCCAAATATCGATTTAAACTTCCAAATACCATTTTTAATTCTTATGTTTCAAAGCTTTAAATATTTCACCATTTCAAAAACAACTCATTTGACAAACCCATATGTATCAAATTCAATTACTTATTATTTAGACTTGAAATATTTACTTAATGAATTCAATATAATTTAAGGAACCTTTAACTTCACATAACTGGAAAATCTTTCAATTTATTATATATTCATTTAAATCAACCTGGTATTCATTTAAATCACTCTACACAAAATCAAGATATAAATCATATCCTTTAAAAATTCTAACTTTTTATTAAATTCCAATTTAACTTAATATTCATCTTCAACCTTATTTTCTTTTAAGTCATTAAAACTCCAAAAATTTAATTTTAAATAAATTCTTAATCATATTGATCTCGAAAATCAACTAAATTTTATACTTCAAATCAAATTCATACAAAGCTTAAAAAAACCGAAAATTACTATATATATATAAATAACCAAATCAATATCCCATAAACCATATATATAGCTTTACAACACCATGAAAATCATTTCAAAAATAATTATATATATATATATATATATATATACCGCGGTGCCTGTATAAAATTTTCTACCCTATGGTCAAGTGATACGGATGTTTATCATTTCAATCCGCAATTTAAAAATAAAAATGCGGTTGTATATCATTTCAAACCGCAATCCCGAATGAATGAAATGCATAGCAACTTGCAGTTAATAAAATTAATCATCCATTCATCCATCAAATCATACATCCATTTATCACAGTCATCATCTAATTTCAAACAATCATCAATACATAACAGGTGATAAATAATGGTATCAATTATCAGTTTATACACAAAATAAATTTAATAACTGTTAATTGGCAGTTTATATGCAAAAATAAACGTAAATTTAACTGGCAGTTAGTATGAAATAAAAATTTAACATAACTATGACGGGCAGTTAATATGCAATTAAATAAATTCTAACTGTCAAATTTATGCAATAAATAAAATTAATTAACAGTTATATTAAATGAATGCGATTTATCAGAGATAATGAATAAAACATGCCAAACAGTCATAAATAAATTTCTACTCATATCTAAAATTAATTTAACAAACACAAGAAATTTTAGAAATTGTGAGTGGGTTAAAACACTCACCTTTTGAATTTAAATCGAATTTATATTCAAATTAAACTCAAAAATTTGACGGTCTCAGAATTTGTCCAAACCAGCATCATCGGGTCCGGAATTTAATTACGATCCTAACAAAAGAAATTTTACGCGAAACGGATAACGTAAGGGAAAGTTATTAGAGTTAAACGAGTTGAAAATCAAATCAAATTAAAAACAAAATAAAGTAAACTAACTCAAGCAAGGGCTACGTCATCCTCATCCCTTCCCCCACGCGGTACAGGCAGCTCCCGTTCAAACCCAACACGCTAGAACACGCAAGCCAAACCGTTGACCTAGCTGTTTGACCAACTCCCACGCTCGTCTCCGGCCATTCAATCATTGCCGACCACACCCAAAATGCTCGCCCAACAACCCCGCGCCCACCTGAGGCCACGCGGCCCACGCGCCGTTGCCTCCGTTGCCGTTAGTTTATGGCTTCATAACCCTAATTCAATTCTTTAGCTCGATCCAGCCGTCGAAATCACAAACGAACCATACCGATTTACTCCCCTTGGTGCTCTCTACGATACCCAGAAGGGGTTTCTCGATCAGACTCCGTTTGATTCCGTCACGATGAACGGCCGAAAATCAATTGCAAATTTCAGGGTGAACGATGACTCAGATCGAAAAACGAACACCACCGGTGGATTGCGCTCTTCGAGAACTATAACATATATTTTTTTCGGAATTTTCTGAGAACTTTAAATTTTCATTTGAATTTCGAATAGAATTGGATCTGAATTGCATCCATTGAGGAAGAGAAAGAGTTGAAGAAATGAACGTACAGCAAAAGAGAATAGAATGGAGGCTAGGGTTTATCACAGCCTATTTATAGACAAACTGCAATAGAATAGGTGGGCACGAATTTATAAAACGTTCTAAACGGTAGTTGGCCCAAAAAGCCCGTTCTGACCCCGGAACAAAATTTGTTAAACCCATATATCCAGATAGGTAATTTAAAATATTCTGAACGCGATGGAAAAGGTTTCACGTCAAAATTCGATCGTATGAAGAAGTAATGATGAAAATAATATTTTCAAATTGATTTCAATTAATTCGATTTCAAGGCGTTTCGCGTTCGTACGATCAAACGACAAGTCCGATCGATACGAAACTTGAAACCATACAATAATTCACCGATACAGATCCGATGAAACTGGTTTCGTCGAAATCCGAGTCCGTGGCCAAAATGGCTATTTTTATATTAATTAAATAAAATTAAATTAAATCGATTAATATAGCCCTTCCAACACTCTTAACCCTTATCTTTAAGTTCACCCACTTGTAATATTAAATTATATTTGTTACAACTCAATGTTGGCATTTATTACTATTAATTTATTCAATGTTTACTGCCCCTATTTCAAATTCTTCCATTTACAGTTGCGACTTTACTATTCACAGTTACTTTTGTATACTCCTTTCCTATTTAAACCAAATATAACAAATTCCAATTAAATCCAATTATTACCTTCAAAATGAATCATAACATTCGAATATCTCTATTAAATTGGAATGTTTCATTTAAGTTTATAAATGATCCACTTGCATTAACATAATTCTTTAAATTTATTCCCATTTACGGTTAATCAATGTTATATTACATTAACCAAATTTAATATATTCCTTTAATTTCTCATCTTCAAAGTATATCTAGGTAAAAATCTTTCCACTACTGAATTTATTGAATCTTATGAAATCTTACTATAAATAAGTTTTAAATTACCATTAACTGTACATTCAATTACTATTCAAAGTATTTATTCATAAATCAATTCGATATATATGATTGTTTCCTTCTATTTAATTTATAACCTAGTATACATTTTCCTAAATCCTATTCCATTACATTCATTAATGGGTATTGCATTGAAATCTAATTTATTAGCTTATATCACAATATTACCATTAATTTCAATTGGCTTACCAATTTTTATTCAATAACCTAAATAAATACATACATACATATATATATATTAATCAAATCCTTACATTTGTTTTTCACATACTCCATAAAATCAAATCATAACGTTTAAATGATTTAATTGAATTGGAATTTCATCCAAGTCATAAATTATTACTTGCACTAATATGATTCCTTAATTATGTTCCAATTACCATTTACAAACTTTTACTGCATTAAATCAAATTAATACTTTCTTAAATTTCTCATATTAAATTCCAGGTAAGCATCTCTTTCAACTTAATTCATTCGGATTAAATTCGAATTACTATAAATAGTTTATAAGTTACCATTTACTAAATTAAACTACAAAACTTAATAATTCAACCAAATTAAATCCACGAAATTTTCGGGTCGTTACAGCTGCTATTATTTTCGCGCTTAAGTCTTGGAGACATTACTTGCTAGGAGAGAGGTTCGAGCTTTTCACTGACCATAAATCATCGAAGTACCTATTCTCACAAAAGGATTTAAACTTGAGGCAGCAGCGATGGATAGAGTTTCTAGCATCATACGACTTTGAGATAGCTTACACCCGTGGTAAAGGAAATTTGGTCGCGGATGCTTTAAGTATGAAGAGAGAAACCCTTCGTCTAATGTTCATAGAGTGGAAAAGCCTAGAGTTTATTTCTACCTTTGATTTTAAGCCCTCTATAGATATTACCCCTGGCTTGTTGGCAGAAGTTGAGGTTAAGCCTACCCTTATAGATCAGATTGGCTCAAGGCAGCAAGAGGATTCAGTGCTTATGGATATTCTAATGAGGATTAGTAGAGGAGAGGTCTCCAAGTATCTCCAATGCTATTCCGTAGATAGTAAAGGGTGGCTAAGGAGAGATGGAAGACTTTTTGTCCCCCGCACTGGCGATTTGATGAGAGCGGTTCTAGCAGAAGCACACCATTCTAGGATGACTATCCATCTAGGTGGAGATATGATGTATAGCAAAATGAAGAGAGTGTTTTATTAGAGTGGCATGAAGAAGGATATAGCAGAGTTCATGGCTAAGTGTCTAGTATGCCAAAGAGTTTAGGCGGAGTAGCAGAAGCCTGGTGGATTGCTTCAACCATTGGATGTACCCAAATGGAAGTGGGATAGTGTTTTGATGAACTTCGTAGATAATTTATCCCGATCTAGGAAGAGGAATACCAGTATTTAAGTGATTGTAGATCGTTTGACTAAGACCTCCCACTTCATTTCAGTCAAGAGTAAGAAGACAACAGCTTATTTGGCATCCTTATACGTTCCTGAGATAGTCCGACTTCATGGAGTTCCCTCTAGCATAGTGAGCGATAGAGACCCTATCTTTACTAGCTAGTTTTGGAGAAGCTTGCAAGAGGCTTTAGGAATGCAGCTTAGATTGAGTACGGCCTAACACCCTCAAACAGATGGCCAAAAGAAGAGAGTTAATAAAGTTGTTGAGGATTTGTTGAGGATGTGCAATCTTGATTTTGGAGGAACTTGGGAGGAGCATCTTCCTTTAGTGGAATTCGCTTATAATTATAGTTTTCAAGCTAGCATTGGGATGGCACCATTTGAAGCTCTTTATGGAAGACCGTGCAACTCGCCTTCATGTTGGTTGGCGTCTACAGAGAGATTGATACTTGGTCCCGACATGGTTAGAGAGACTTCAGGAAAGATTGATTTGATTAGAAGGAGAATGAAGATGGCCCAAGATAGACAGAAATCCTATGCAGAAAAGCAGAGAAGGAATATTGATTTTGAGGTAGGAGATTTGGTTTTCATTAAGGTGTCTCTGCTAAGAAAGATAGTACGATTTGGATCAAGTGGGAAACTTGCTCCTAGATTCATAGGACCGTTCCCAATTGTGGAAAGCGTAGGAAAGATAGCGTACCGGATAAAGCTACTATAGAGACTCGCAGGGGTGTATGATGTTTTTCATGTTTCACACTTGGGAAAGTGCTTACACGATTCAGTAGAGGTAGTGGAACCTAGTTAACTTGAGGAAGTTGAAGCGGAGAGAGAAGCATCGATTCATCGCATTCCTACCAAGATCTTTGGACGTGGTATCAAGAAGCTTAGGAATAAAGAAGCACTTTGGATAAGGTGCAGTGGGGAGATATCATCGAGGACGCTGCGTGGGAGGCTGAAGAGAAATGCTTATCTCTTATCCGTTTTTTTCGGTCGTACGTTTTGAATTTCCTATTTCCATCTTTAGTTTTGAATAGGTTCTTCCATTTTGTATCCTTTGGGAGGTAGATTTTATAGTTTAGCGGTTAACCTATGGATGGTAGGACTGAATGTAAACTTGTTACTGGAACATGTTATGTATGATGGACGCTAGTGGCTGCAAGTGTTTGCTAATGGAAGCATATATATATATATATGCACGATTATCTTTTAGGGATCGGCCTAACTAGGTCATGAAAACATATGCATATGGATGTGTGTGCATTTGCATTTTTATTTTATTTCCACTGTTGCTATAAAGGGATGATTAGCATAGGATTGTGGAATTCGAATGATGATTGTTGCACGCATATAGAATTTTCAGTTGCCCTTAGGGAATTTTCATTCATTTGGATACATGGCACGGATATGATTGCATAAAAAGGAGGTCGACTGAATCAATAGACCGCCTAATCTTTTGCATTAGTTAAAGGCATTGACACTACACTATTGCATATAATATAAATTGCATTAAAAAGCTTAAAAACAATGGATGATAATGGATGATGGTTGAGTGTATGGTTGTAGAATTTGGATGAAAATATTTATTTTATTCTTCCGTCCTTATATATTTTGGGGACAAAATCCTCTAAGGAGGGGAGAATGCAACAACCCGAATATAAGTATAATGATTAATTAAGGAATTAATTAAATAAAAAATAAGTTTAGGAAATTATTAAGATTAAGACACGGGAGTTGCACTATAGTGTCAGTGGTAATTTTCCTGTTAATTTCCTTATATAATTTGTCAAAATCCGAGCTAAAACGAAGAAGTTACGAAGTAAACGAGAATTGAAGAAAACGAAAAAAATATACAAGGTCAGGTTTACCCTAGGGTCGATCTTCACCATTGCTAGGTCGACCCCTAGCATGCATGGGTCGACCCCAAGGTTGACCCGCCCCTGCATTTGGACGACATTTAGTCAGCTTCGTATATGACATGTTTTTCAACTTCTCTCCAATCTTGTGCGTTCGTGTTGCCATCCGACGGTTCCCAGTGAGCTTATAAGGTGGTTGCACCAAATTTAATCAGTAAATCCAACGGTGTGAGATCCCTAGACTACACTATAAATAAGAGCCTAGGCCTAGCTATTTTTCTCATTCATATTTTCTCTTATTTTGGTTCATTGCCAGAGGCTGGACACTAAATAGAAAAATTTTCTAAGGAGGAAATATTTTTGACAAAAATATTCTACGCTCAAGAAGTGGATCAAGGAAGACCAAGGACTAGAGCGAAGGACCACAGGTGAGTGTTTAGTGATTATTTTATATTTTTAAGTAATTTAAAATAACAGGGTTCTCAATAGTTGAACTTTTTCTGCAATTTGAGACAATTTCTATGTAAGTTATTTACAGCTAGTTTTAAAGTTCTTTTCAGTCTATTTTATTCAGTTATTTTTTTCTCAGCTATTTTATTCAATTATTTACAGTTATTTCATTTATTTACATCTATTTTACATTAAAATTTAACCTATAAATTTTATTTTCTTTTTATTCCTTTTTCGTGAATAAAATATAGGAATATTGAAAAAGAGAATAATTCGCAAATATGGGTTAAAATAGAAAATATTAAATTTGCAGAAACTAGTTGTAAAACAAGATAGACTATAATAAAATGAAGATAGAATGAAATAGGCAAATTTGAGGCATTTGCAAGCATGTTTATAACTAACGGTTATAACTAAAAAGATAGAAAAGAAGAATGACAATTATAATGTAGGTTATTATTAAGCAAAAAGAAAAGTAAAGTCTTATTTTAAGACTTAGATTAAGTTAATAAGAAAACCGAGCAGAAATAATAGACGATGCTTATTTTAAAACTTACACTAAGTTAATAAGCAAGAACAGAATTAGGGCCCATACCAATAACATTCCCCTTCAGATTAGGACTGATGGTCTCACAACAGATTAGGTGAGGCTGGGCAGGACCCTTTCAAACTAGGGCTAATGGTCTCACAATAGTTGGGTGAGGCTGTGACATATGGTAAATAAGTTGCCAATAGATAGAAGCTCAAATCGGGGGATTTGGACAAGGGGCGCAACTAGATTTTGTCTGTTAGGACCCATACAACATCATTCCCTTTCAAACTAGTACTGATGGTCTCACAAAACACTTAGGTGAGGCTGGATAGGACACTTTCAGGCTAGGAATGATGGTCTCAAAACTGATTAGGTGAGGCTAGGCATGCTTATGCTGACAGGATGAGTAAGGGGTCACAAAAGGAGGGCGACGGTGAGTGTGTACCAACGGTGACCAAGCGTGCGACGTCGATTAGGGTTGTAATTCGCTACTGTGTTCCAAGGGCTAAACAAGTGTTTTTTTGCTTTGGGACCCATAGGATGGAACTAACTCACAGTGGCACAATAGAGATTGAAAACCGATCAATGGGTAGAATTAGGGTTTTTGCCTAATTAAAATAGGGTTAGGGTTTCAGCCTAATCAAAGTAGTAATCTAAGACAAGTGCAAACAGTCACAACCAAAGCAAATGGTTAAATTGTATTTTATTCCGCTTTTATCTTTCCTTTAATTTATTTTATACTAGAACTGTTTCTAAGTCTATTATATTTATCTTGCTTAGAAATGCTAGTAATTACTTCCACTCGCCAGACTTATAGCCTGACCCACTCCTCTATTTTCCCTTTTCCCTTTTCTCCCATGGACTAGCAGAGGCAGGATGGTTGATTCAGATTTCTTGGAGATACATTCCTGGAGTTCTTTATGTATTCTTCTTCTTTTCAGTTTTCTTTTCATTTAGTTTTGATGTATTGATACTTATGAGAGGGATGATTATTTTATTATACTCTGATTTTATGGGACTGAGATATATTTTTCATAAGACATGTGTATTTGGTATTTGAGACATGTGATGTTTTTCAGACTTATTTAAGAAGTTTTATTTTAAATAATGAGTTACGATTTAAATGTTTCCACCCATTATATCTATTTGTCTTGTGAATCTTAGTCGTTGTAATGCTTTAGCTATACTTATAACACACCATATCTTTTAGTGTGCCCTTTTTACGTATACTAAGGTGTGTGGGGTGTTTCAGGTTCTATATGGTATTCCACTTGTTTAACAAAATTGAATGACCTATAGTTAAAATTCATGCAAGTGATAATATTGCAATATGTTTTATTTTTATACTATCCAATTTTTGTGATAAATCATTTTTTCTATGATTTGTTTTATATTTATAAGGTATATTTCATTTTCACAGTTCCTTTGGTCTCAAGGCTATTGACATGTTTTTTTGAACATTTACTAATCAAGGAATGGCTGTCAAGTCTCTAGAATTGAAAGATGATGGAAGAAAAATCCCTCCCAAAAAAGTTATGAAAATTTGGTCCTTAGTTTTAGTTTTTGACTAATTTATGCTACTTTGGTCCCTGATTTCAAAGCTGGACCGATTTTCTAGAATGGGACAATTTGGTAAAAAATTAACAAAACAGGGAGCTAATTTACATGGGTTTGGTTAGTAAGGACTTTTTGTACATGAGCTTTGAGAATAGGGACCTTTAGTCCAAAATCCCTTTACTAATCACATATTTACTTTAATATCGTTTTGAAATTTATTTTTTAAAATAAGTTTAATGTAATTCAAGTAGTGTTGATTTGTTTTGTCATGAGTAAAATGGCAAGGACTATCATAAGTTGTCACTTGCATGCACCTTGGTCAGCGATGTGTATGTCTTGGGTGATAAGGTTTTAAACTAAGTACTGGATTGTACTTAGTTTTAAAACTATGCATTTATACTCAATTTTAAATCTGAGTACAATACTCAGTTTTAAATCTGAGTATAAACTATACTCAGTTTTAAAAACTGATTACAAAATTGAGTACTCGGTTTTAAAACCGAGTACAAGCTTTGCTCTGTTTTAAAATCTAGACATTGTATAATGCTTAATGTATTTTAATTACTAATGTAAGTAAAAACTTATGATGTGATGCAAGTGACTAATATGCATTTTAATTAGCAATGCAAGTACACAAATAGTTTCTTTTTTTTGCTTCCATATTTGTATTTGAATAGTTTCTTTTTTTGTTTTTCTTCCATTTTTATATTTGAATAAGTAGAAAAATAGCTCAACCATTATCTGAATAACAATCATAGAGAATAGAATTTGTGCATTTCCTACAATTTCTAATTAATAACCCTACAAAAATGTCGAAACATTTAACATCATCGTTTTTCACATATAATATTGTTTAATAACTGAAATATGAAGTCAAGAAGTACTTTGATTTAGAAAGTTGTATTTGTTATTTAGAAAGTTTAAAAACTAATAAAATTGTTTAAAAACTAAAGATAGAAGCATCGGTATTTTTAGTTTGTTAACTGAAAATAAAATTGACAAGACTAAAAAGGAAAATAAAACAGTGATTTTTGTGTTTGTATACTAAAAATAAAACTCTTCTTATAACACCATTTATTACTATTTCACTGAACACTATGTGAATTGCTTATGAACCGATCAAGTTTTAATATGTATATGAATTTTTCTGATTTAAAAATTCTAAGCACAAGGAATATAAACAATTAGTATAACATATTAGCTGTCTATAAGGAAAGTTAAATATCTAAATTGGTAGTAAATCAAAAATGGATGCTAATTACTGCTATTAATATCAGTAAGCATAACATTTACGATTATCATTTTTCTAATTGATTGTTAATTGAAATGTATGTAATTACATTTAAGTGGCATTGATATCGTATTAGTGAATCAAGCAATGAAATATTAGATGTGACGGCCCGAAATTTTTGAGCGTTTGAAATGGGAATATTTAATTGATTTTAAATATTTAGAAGTTAAATTTTTAAACTGAATTCCAAATATCACTATTTATTTGATAATTAAATTATTGAATTAAATAATTTGAAGTTGGGTAAAATGTTGAATCTAGAGTTTAAGGCCTGTTAAAAATAATTTGAAGGCCTATAAAATTTATATTGATAACATTGAAAATAATAGAAGTGTTAAATTGAATCTATCAGTGATTTGTTCAGTTTTAAAAGTATATCGTTTAAATTGAATTTAAAAATAGCCTTCCGAGACACAGTCTCGGAATTTGATGAAACCAGTTCCATTGGATCCGTAATATTGTATTATTATCGGATTTCAAATTTCGTAATGTTTGGAGTTGTTGTGTGAGCGTATGATAAATAAACGCGCTGAGATTTATATCGAAAATTTAATATTTTAATTCGATTCAAAAGTTATCTTCTCCATACGATCGAATTAGGACTCGAAACCTTTTCCATTGCGTTCGAAATAGGGATATAACGCTAGGAACGCCTAGCGGCACGCCTCGATAGGAAGTCAAATTTCGTGTTGCGTTTATCGAGACGATTTGAATTTAACTTAAATATATATATTTTTTATATCTGGTCACTATTAGCCGTTTCTTTTCCCATCAACCGCGATTCTATCATCTCTTAAGCACTATAGCAAGTATAGTATAGCACGCAAACATCCCCTCCATCAACTTTATATCAGCAGGAAAAAAAATCAAATTGGAAATCTCGAAACATTGCTGAGCTTTTTCATTTTTCATTTTATAATTTCGTTCAAAAGAAATCAATAATGGCCGAACACCCCTTCCCATCTCCCTCCTTTTAGCTACCCTCAAATCAAAGTAATCGAATTATTCCCAAATCGATGAAGAGTCGCATGATGGTCTCGCGGTCGGCACCAAAATCGAAGTCGCGATTTGGGCTTTGCGATTGGCTTTGACTTGGCGCTCGTAGGGTGGAATTCGCGATTACCACGACCGAAGGGGAGCATTAGCGTGTTCGATCTTGCGTGTGGAGATGAAAGGCAGGGAAGCTGCGTGACGTGGTGATGCTAGGGGAGTTGTTTGGGATGGTGATGGTGGCGGGTTGGTCGAAGCATGGAAATACCGAAGTGGGCGAACTCGAGATCGTCGCATGGTGAAGACAGTGCATTGGTTTGATTTGTGTTCCTGCTGTTTGGCTCGCATCTGTGAGGTATCGGGATTTCTTTTGTTTGATTTTCAACTGGAGGAATATAATGTTTATACACATACAGATTTATAATATAAATGTTCATATATTTATACCTGCCTATTTTTATTTAAAATATACATATATATGCTTAAAGGAAGAAATATATATATAGACAGAATATATATATATATATTGATTTATACAGTTAAAAAAGGAAGTATACATATAAGTAGACAAAAAATCTATACAGTAGAAAAACTATATATAGGTGCTGTTTTCAATTTTAATATATATACACGACAATTTTAATTTAATTATTTAGGTAAGCTAGAAAAATTAGATACGGATAAGGTTTTGAAAAAAATTATATGTATACGAATTTTAAAATGTTGAATAGTATGTAAAATTGGATTCTTAAGCTATATAAATTAATTTTATAACTGTACGAGTTTCAAAGACAAAGAAAAAAAATATAAATGTAAACATATCTGTATAAAAATATACATACAAATTTCCATTTACTAGTCTATTTCAAAATAATGGATTTGGTGATTAAATTGTTCAATTAACTTATTTAATTTATTATCTCTACAAAAGGTTTCAGAAAGGAAATTATTAGTTTAAATAAAATAAATAGACAGTAAGTAATGGTTCGATAAATTCAAATATTAATAAACCGTATGATGTTTGTACAAGGTCCAAATTCATGAAGGAAATAGCTGGGTTGGATTGGGGTGCAAACAAAAATCAAAGGTGAGTTAATCTCACTCATCTGGTAATAATTTAAATTTAAATGGTTAAATTTAAATAATTGGTTGAATGGTTAAATTGATTGATGTACTATATTATAGTATATAATACATCTTGGAATGATTGATTTCCTGCATTATATAGCGGATGAGACCCTATGCGCCGCATAATAGCGGATGATATTATATTTAATCCCATATACCGTGATATTCCACCTCAAAGTGGAAATGGTATTTTATGTTGTGCTAAAATCAGTGGATGCAGGGAAAACAGATTGGAGGGATCCAACTGGATTCCTCAACATCTATTTAAATTATTTAATATTATCTGTTGTGATTATTTGATATTCTATGATGAATTATGTTGGAATATTGAACGTTGTGGTTTGATTGAATATATTTGGGTATAATGAGTTTCCAAAAATATATAAATTGGATTTTGGAAAGAAAATAAAAGAAGTGAATTTGTAAGCAAAATAATTATAGAAATTTGAATGAATCTAAGAATGAATTGAAAAAGAAATAAAGTGATTTTAAAATTCTAATAAATAAATTTCGAATATGGAAAGGGGATTTTGAATAAATAGAGAAATAATGAATTTTTAAACCTTAAATGACATTATTTAAAGGAATAAAGAATTTATTTTAAAATCCAAGTTTTAAATTTATTGAAATAGATAAAGAAGGAATTTATTTCAAAATGAAGTAAATTGGAAATCAAATTTGGAAATTGATTTAAGTGTTTGAAATTGGAAATTTATAGGAAAGTGTGACTATGGAATTTATAAACTGAGTTTATAAAAGAAAAGTAATATATCAGTGGATATTTGAAAGAATAAATTCAAGATGGGAATTTATTAAAGGAAATGAGAAGATTTGTTTAAAAATAAACAGTGATTTATTTTTAAAGAATGTGAAGAGAAGTATATTTCCCTGGATAGCCAAGTACGTTTTCAAAGTAGATTTTTAAATATAAGTTAAAAGTTTTAATGTTGTTTTATAAAAAAAACATGTTTTAGAAAATTTATTATTTCTAAATGTTTAAATTCTAAAATAAGTATTTTTCCAATCTATTATCGTAGTAATTATTTAAAGGTGATTTAGTATTTTGTTTCAAAGGAGAAAATCTAGTTTATATTTTATGAAATAACCTTATTTTAAATATTCCTAAAATATTATCTTCAATTAAATATTAAAGTAGTTTTCTAAATTTAAACGTCAAAGAATATTTTACAATAAAGTGTTTTAAATTATTATAAAAATCTAAGGTTTTGTGCTTGGTGATTTCAGTGGAAATAGAAAATATTTGGGAAATTTATTCTGTACAAGGAAGATAGATTGAAACTATTTTCAAAAGGGTTGAAAACGGAAATATATCTTGCGAAGATATTTTAAGATAAATAAATAATTTGGGAAATTAGTTATTGTTTGATGGATGTTTGTGAATGTTAATTGATAGTTAAATAACCGACTATCAATATTGGCCAAATGCGTTGATCGTTTCGAAGAGACCGGGATCGAGATTTATTTCTCGAAAACCACTTCGATCCAGTTTATACGTTTTCGTGGAAAAACGAGTTTGGAGTCGAACATGGAGCAGTGAAGTGCAAGGGCTAGTTGCTACTAATCCTGAGAATATTTTCAAAATGGATGTAGTAGGAGTAGTGCCTTCGGTTCCGTTCGAACCCGGGACGGACTTGTATGGATGAATGCTTTCAGAACATTGTCAGGTGGACGATGAGCATTCTAAGTGAAACGATCTAAAAGGTAACTCTTAGCCTCATGCCTCATCAACTCGGAATGACTGAAAATCAGGGGTTTTGCAGCAAGGCTTGGTGGGCAGCACACATTTCCGGGTAAGGTCATCCCTGTCTAGATGTCCCTTTTTATTTCGGCTTAGTGGTGCAGTTGCTGATCCCAACCGCGGGGTGATCTTACTCGGGATTATCCAGTAAGGGATAGTCCGGGTCTTATGTTGCAGGGGTCGGGAGTGATCCTCGGTACTGTGATCTAGGCCAGGTACCGTGACAGGTGGTACCCCAATGCCTAGTCATTAGTTGGAAATCCATTCTCCCTACGCGCGTTTACAAGTTTTGTTTGTATTACCCACTCTGTGGCTAGTAGCTGGAATTTAATAATGTAACAATTTCGGCTATTTTATTATGTATTTGTATATAGACCCTATTATAATATCAGAGGATTTTAATAAAAATCTTTTAGCTATCGTAAGGTAAAAACCCGACATGTTTATTTGAGGTGTGGTCTTACGAGATGCTCTTGTTTTCAAAGGATTTTTAAAACTTTAATAATCAATTTGAGTGTGATTTATCACGCTGGATTCTAGAGTGACTCGGGTGATATTTAACTATAATGCTCTGGTCAGATCGAGTATTATTGGATACAGGATATGATGCTGTGGAGCTCAGGAGACGAGCTGGATGACGATACATACTTCCGTACTTGTTTTATATATTCCGATGTGTTGATTAGCTGTGTACTCAGTTGTATGAGGGCAGGTTATGATTACTGCCTAATTGTGTGTTATGTGATTGATGTACTCTGATGGTGTAATGTATAAAAAGATATTTTTATTTTTGTGTAAAGATCATTAAATATCTATTATATTTTATTCCGCTGCGATGGTAAGGTTCCGTTGTTGTTTTCTGCTTTCTTTTCTTCTACCTTTAACCCAAATGGTTCGTATTTCTGTTCAACTTGAGTTGATTTATGTAGAATAGTGTTGACTCAAGGGGTACAGATTTGCGTGTCGTTATAGTTGGTATCAGTGCATAGGTTGGTGATAACCTTAGCTCTGGTGGTAATTACTCATAGAATAGAGTCCGTAATACTCTAGAATGATCTTGAGTGTATTGATAGATATGAGCGCGTATTTTTTAGTGAATATAAAATTGATTTTATATTGTGTTGACTTATCGGTTGAGTGTTTATGGATTCTGGTCGATGTGTGGGACGCCATTTTATCGATAGGGATTTCTAAACTCTTAAACAAGATAAACCAACACAGTATTGTTTTTTTAAGTGGGTAATGAAATAATTTTACCCAAAATTATATTTTGACATAAAGGAAATATTCTTCTGGAATTATTATATATATTTGGATGTTTGGTTGTTAATACTACAATCAAATAAAATCTAAAATTTGAGTGGTTTATAACCAAATAGAATTGTCTAAGTATGGTTTAAATAAAAAGAAATATAACTAAAATTTGATTTAAACTAGAATTTAAGTCCCGGAAATTTTGGAAAAGTGTTTAAATGAATTTAAACAAAAGGATTTGGGAATTTCAAATCTTGGGAATGTTTGAAATGTTTTTCTAAAGATTTGAAGGCAATAGTTGAGTATTGTTTTGGAACATATTGTTGAATGGAAATTGTTTTGGGAGGAATTTGTGGAAGTAAGGAAGCACTAAACTCACTTCAGTCGCTGGAAAATAATCCTGATGATGATGGCCACATAATCAGTACTCATTTTTGAGTTTCTAAAGTGAAGGCAGGATAGTTGGTTATGATATTGTTTGGGCTTGTTGGGTATACTAATTGTTTGAGAAATTTTAAAAGGAAAATTTGTTTTGGTAAAAACAAGTGTTTGGAATCCAGAGATTTGATTTGATATACCAAGTGGGTATGTGTAGTTATCATTTCAAAATGGTTTTGGAAATGAAACCGGGCAATTGAATTCTAAGAAATTCTATTTAAATAATGCGAAAATTTTAAATGAATCAACTATTGAACTTATAAAGTAAAGTGGATATTAATAAGAAGAAATTGGAAATTTTAATCCGAGAATTAAAATTTAACTTAAGTGAATTAAAGTGAACAAAATATATTTGAATTTAACTTGAGATAAGCTAAATAAAATTGAAATTGAAATTGAATTAAATTGGATATAAAGTTGAAAGGTAAAATGATTATACTTGTGAAATAAAAATTTATACCTTAAGCTAGTAAGTGTTGTATATATAATCTGAAATTGTGGATATAGGATGAAATGACTCAAATGAGCAATATAAGCTTTTAAGTAAATAAATAATTTTTGAACTCATATATTGATAAATAAAATTTAGTTAAATTTGGATTGAATTGAATCAAAATTCAGTTGTGTCATGAATGATATTAAATGGAATTAAGTCCTTGCTTAATAAAATTTAAAAGAATGGTATGTAGCTAGATTTAACTGAAGTTGAGTTGGAATAAAACTGAATTTAAATGAATTCAGTCGAGTTATAGATAATATTGAATGGAACAAAATTCTTACTTAAATAAATAAATGTAAACCAAGTAAGTATGGAATTGGATTAAAATAGAATTAGTGTGAGTTGTAAACAAATCCAATTCAAGCATAAATTGAATGACCTTATTTTAAATAAGTTCAATAATGAATTGTTAATGTAAATTAAAATTTAAAAATGGATAAAAGAATAAACTTATCGAATAAATTATTAAAATGGTTGGGATTTGATTACAGGAAAATCAAATCGATGATTTGAATGGAAGTTGGCTGAATAAAATAAACTTAAGTTATTGGGTGGAATAGTTTGAAGAAAATAAATAACTTAAGTAAATTGTGAGATGGTTATTTAATATTTTGGTTGTCGAGTTTAATAAAATGGTTTGGGATCAAACTTTTTGGATATGAAAGAAAATGCAATGAAAAGTTTGTGAATAAATTAAAATGGATGGAATCAAGTGTAAATTGAGTTGGAATTAATTAAATGGTTATAACGCTTAAGTAATTATTTATTCACATTAATATTGTCGAATTGCATTAGAAATGGATCGTTTGATGTAAACGAGATTAAAAAAATCCTATGAGTTATTAGAAGTGAAATAGGATAATTTTGAAATCAATTCTAATGAATATGAGTTTGTTTTGCTTAGAATGAATTAAATAAAAGCGAGTAAGTTGTAAATCACTTAAACTGAATGGAATGGTTTGGAAATTAGTTGTAAGCAATTGTAATAAGTATCGAAACCTTATATGTGCTTATGGAAATTAAATAACATGCTTTATATGTGAAATTTATGTGTTAACTATTGAAAGTAAGTGAAATGTTAATAAATTGCATATATTTAATACTTATATGTTTGAATTGAGTAAGTACAGGTACCGGGAAGCCGTTTGGCTGGATTTGATCGCGCAAAAATGCTAAAATAATAAGCCTCTTGCTTAAAATGATAAATAAAGGTACGCCTACGCAATAAAAATAGAAAATATGAACTGTTTTTGTTTTTCCGACCGTGTGGGTCGATGTATATATATTATATCTTTTGTCAAACTGCAAAAGCTCCTCCATGCAAAGGAGACTCTGCCAAAACATTTCGGAAATTTTGAGAGTTAGAAAAATTTTTGAAAAAAAATATTTAGTTAGCGACAAAACGATTTCAAATTGGAAATTGAAATAAATTAGGGAATAAAAACTACTTTAAAATAATAATATGAATTAGTATAAATGGAAGATAAAATTCAATATTCTGAATTGAAGATAAATAGAATTCATATGGAAATGGGAGAACAAATTTGAATAAAAGTAGATATTGACTAAAGTAGTGTAGTGAAAATAAATAAAGAAGCATATTGAATGATTATACTAAACTTAAAAAAAAAGAGGAATGGTGAATTCTTAATTGGAAATTGATACTACAAATATATTTTAAGTTAATATTTGAATGAATAAATATTGACATTTTGTAAGAAAGTCGATAAATGATTTTGAATGTTGTGATTGGATATTATTGCTAGGTAGGATATACAGGTATTGTAAAGGAAAATGAAATTTGTTTTGATTTCAGAAGATAAATTGAATTGCTCGACAAAAAGATATGTGTTTAAATTTCTGTATGAAATTTGATTAGGTTTTGATCTATCCACTTGGCTTTTGTTTTCTTTTGAAATTTGGAATCCCGTAGAGGCATTTTGTAGTTGTACCGAGCTAGCCGTGCAAAAGAGACGCTGGCAAAAAAATTTGAAAATTTAGGGAGTTAGAAATTTTTTGAGTAATTTTGAAAATTTAAAATTTGGTTTTAAATTGAAATTTGAATAGTTGGGTGTATGATATTGGTGGGAACCTAATGGGAGAAGTTTGGAAAGTTAGGAACAGTGGTAGGGTGTTCTTAATAAAAAGATTGTTTTGGGAAATTGTCAGAAACTGTTTGGTTTCGGGAATAAGGTAAGCGGGTGTTGGACCATTCTTCCTAACTAGTAATTTCGGGGACGAAATTCTTTTAAGGGGGGAGAAATTTGATGAACCGGAATTTTTGAGCGTTTAAAATGGAAATATTTAATTGATTTTAAATATTTAAAAGTTAAATTTTTAACTTGAATTCCAAATATCACTATTTATTTGATAATTAAATTATTGAATTAAATAATTTGAAGTTGGGTAAAATGTTGAATCTAGAGTTTAAGGCCTGTTAAAAATAATTTGAAGGCTTGTAAAATTTATATTGATAACATTGAAAATAATAGAAGTGTTAAAATGAATCTAATAGTGATTTGTTCAGTTTTGAAAATATATCGTTTAAATTGAATTTAAAAATAGCCTTCCGAGACACAGTCTCAGAATTTGACGAAACCAATTCCATTGGATCCATAATATTCTATTATTATCGGATTTCAAATTTCGTAATGTTTGGAGTTGTTGTGTGAGAGTACGATATATAAACGCGCTGAGATTTATATCGAAAATTTAATATTTTAATTCGATTCAAAAGTTATCTTCTCCATACGATCGAATTAGGATTCGAAACATTTTCCATTGTGTTCGAAATAGGGATATAACACTAGGAACGCCTAGCGGCACGCCTCGATAGGAAGTCAAATTTCGTGTTGCGTTTATCGAGACGATTTGAATTTAACTTAAATATATATATATTTTTATATCTGGTCACTATCAGCCGTTTCTTTTCCCATCAGTCGTGATTCTATCATCTCTCAAGCACCGTAGCAAGTATAGTATAACACGCAAACATCCCCTCCATCAACTTTATATCAGCCGAAAAAAAAATATAATGAAATTGGAAATCTCGAAACATTGCTGAGCTTTTTCATTTTTCATTTTATAATTTTGTTTAAAAGAAATCAATAATGGCCGAACGCCCCTTCTCATCTCCCTCCTTTCAGCTACCCTCAAATCAAAGTAATCGAATTATTCCCAAATCGATGAAGAGTCACGTGATGGTCTCGTGTCGGCAACGAAATCGAAGTCGCGATTTGGGCTTTGCGACTGGCTTTGACTTGGCGCTCGCGTAGGGTGGAATTTGCGATTACCACGGCCTAAGGGGAGCATTAGCGTGTTCGATCTCGCGTGTGGAGATGGAAGGCAGGGAAGCTGCGCGACGTGGTGATGCTAGGGGAGTTGTTTGGGATGGTGATGGCGGCGGGTTGGTCGAAGCGTGGCAATACCGAAGTGGGCGAACTCGAGATTGTCGCATAGTGAAGACGAGTACATTGGTTTGATTTGTGTTCCTGCCGTTTGGCTCGCATCAGTGAGGTATCAGGATTTCTTTCATTTGATTTTTAACTGGAGGAATAAAATGTTTATACACATATAGATTTATAATATAAATGTTGATATATTTATACCTGCCTATTTTAATTTAAAATATACATATATATGCTTAAAGGAAGAAATATATACGTATACAGAAAATATATATATATATATATTGATTTATACAGTTAAAAAAAAGGAAGTATACATATAGGTAGACAGAAAATCTATACAGTAGAAAAAATACAGTTTTTAATTTTAATATATATACACGACTATTTTAATTTAATTATATAGGTAAGCAAGAAAAATTAGATACGGATAAGGTTTTGAAAAAAACTATATGTATATGAATTTTAAAATGTTGAACAGTGTGTAAAATTGGATTGTTAAGCTATATAAATTAATTTTATAACCGTACGAGTTTCAAAGACAAAGAAAAAAAAATATAAATGTAAACATATCTATATAAAAATATATATACAAATTTCCATTTACTAGTCTATTTCAAAATAATGGATTTGGTGATTAAATTGTTCAATTAACTTGTTTAATTTATTATCGTTACAAATGGGTTTCAGAAAGGAAATTATTAGTTTAAATAAAATAAATAGATAGTAAGTAATGGTTCGATAAATTCAAATATTAATAAACCGTATGATGTTTGTACAAGGTCCGAATTCATGAAGGAAATAGCTGGGTTGGATTGGGGTGCAAACAAAAATCAAAGGTGAGTTAATCTCACTCATCTGGTCATAATTTAAATTTGAATGATTAAATTTAAATAATTGGTTGAATGGTTAAATTGATTGATGTACTATATTATAGTATAATTGGAATGATTAATTTCCCGCATTATATAGCGGATGAGACCCTATGCGTAGCATAATAGCGGATGATATTATATTTAATCCGATATACCACGATATTCCACCTCGAAGTGGAATTGGTATTTTATGTTGTGCTAATATCTGTTGATGCAGGGAAAATAGGTTGGAGGGATCCAACTGGATTCCTCAACATCTATTTAAATTATTTAATATTCTCTGTTGTGATTATTTGATATTCTATGATGAATTATATTGGAATATTGAATGATATGGTTTGATTGAATATATTTGGGTATAATGAGTTACCAAAATATATAAATTGGATTTTAGAAAGAAAATAAAAGAAGTGAATTTGTAAGCGAAATAATTATAGAAATTTGAATGAATTTAAGAATGAATTAAAAAAGAAATAAAGTGATTTTAAAATTCTAATAAATAAATTTCGAATATGGGAAGGGGATTTTGAATAAACAGAGAAATAATGAATTTTTAAACCTTAAGTGACATTATTTAAAGGAATAATAAATTTATTTTAAAATCCAAGTTTTAAATTTATAGAAATAGATAAAGAAGGAATTTATTTCAAAATGAAGTAAATTGGAAATCAAATTTGGAAATTGATTTAAGTGTTTGAAATTGGAAATTCAAAGGAGAATGTGACTACGGAATTTATAAACTGAGTTTATAAAAGAAAAGTAATATATCAGTGGATATTTGAAAGAATAAATTCAAGATGGTAATTTATTAAAGGAAATGAGAAGATTTGTTTAAAAATAAACAGTGAATTATTTTTAAAGAATGTGAAGAGAAGTATATTTCCCTGGATAGCCAAGTACGTTTTCAAAGTAGATTTTTAAATATAATTTAAAAGTTTTAATGTTGTTTTTAAAAAAAACATGTTTTAGAAAATTTATTATTTCTAAATGTTTAAATTCTAAAGTAAGTATTTTTCCTATCTATTATCGTAGTAATTATTTAAAGGTGATTTAGTATTTTGTTTCAAAGGAGAAAATCTAGTTTATATTTTATGAAATAACCTTATTTTAAATATTCCTAAAGTATTATCTTCAATTAAGTATTAAAGTAGTTTTCTAAATTTAAATGTTAAAGAATATTTTACAATAAAGTGTTTTAAATTATTATAAAAATCTAAGGTTTTGTGCTTGGTGATTTCAGTGGAAATAGAAAATATATGGGAAATTTATTCTGTAAAAGAAAGGTAGTTTGAAACTGTTTTCAAAAGGGTTGAAAATGAAAATATATCTTGCGAAGATATTTTGAGATAAATAAATAATTTGGAAAATTATTTATTGTTTGATGGATGTTTGTGAATGTTAATTGATAGTTAAATAACCGACTATCAATATTGGCCAAATATGTTGATCGTTTCGAAGAGACCGGGATCGGGATTTATTTCTCGAAAACCACTTCCATCCGGTTTGTACGTTTTCGTTGAAAAACGAGTTTGGAGTCGAAGATGGAGCAGTGAAGTGCAAGGGCTAGTCGCTACTAATCCTGAGGATATTTCCAAAATGGATATAGTGGGAGTAGTGCCTTCGGTTCCGTTCGAACCCGAGACGGACTTATACGGATGAATGCTTTCATAATATTGTCAGGTGGACGATGAGCATTCTAAGTGAAACGATCTAAAAGGTAACGCTTAGCCTCAAGCTTCATCAACTGGGAATGACTGAACATCAGGGGTTTTGCAGCAATGCTTGGTGGGCAGCACTCATTTCCGGGTAAGGTCATCCCTGTCTAGATGTCCCTTTTTATTTCGGCTTAGTGGTGAGGTTGTTGATCCCAACCACGGGGTGATCTTACTCGGGATTATCCAGTAAGGGATAGTCCGGGTCTTATGTTGCAGGGGGTCGGGAGTGATCCTCGGTACTGCGATCTAGGCCACGTACCGTGACAGGTGGTACCCCAGTTTCTAGTCATTATTTGGAAATCCATTCTCCCTACGCCTTTACGAGTTTTGTTTGTATTACCCACTCTGTGGCTAGTGGCTGGAATTTAATAATGTAACAATTTCGGCTATTTTATTATGTATTTGTATATAGACCCTATTTTAATATCAGAGGTTTTTAATAATTTTTTTTAATTATTGTAAGGTAAAAACCCGACATGTTTATTTGTGGTGTGGTCTTACGAGATGCTCTTGTTTTCAAAGGATTTTTGAAACTTTAATAATCAATTTGAGTGTCATTTCTCACGCTGGTATTCTAGACTGACTCGGGTGTTATTTAACTATAATGCTTGGGTCGGACCGAGTATTATAGGATACAGGATATGATGCTGCGGAGCTTAGGAGACGAGCTGGATGACGATACGTACTTCCGTACTTGTTTTATATATTCCGCTGTGTTGATTAGCTGTGTACTCAGTTGTATGAGGGCAGGTTATGATTACTGCCTAATTGTGTGTTATGTGATTGATGTACTCTGATGGTGTAATGTACAAACAGATATATTTATTTTTGTGTAAAGATCATTGAATATCTATTATATTTTATTCCGCTGCGATGGTAAGGTTCCGTTGTTGTTTTCTATTTTCTCTTCTTCTACCTCTTCTTCTTTAACCCAAATAGTTCGTACTTCTGTTCAACTTGAGTTGATTTATGTAGAATAGCGTTGACTCAAGGGGTACGGATTTGCAGGTTGTTACATTAGTTATACTCAACAGTATTAGGTGATGACTGTATTTTTCTCGATACCATATTTATGACTAATATTTATATATAGAACTATTTACAAATATTTGAATGGTGTTTATATGTTCTTTTAAGAATGAATGATTAATTTCAAAACCAATCTATATTTGAATGGTGAATGCTATTGAATTGTTTGGTAGTTTATTTCATCATTATGTCAGTATTTCATGTTTGTTCTTATTCTTAACAAGAATAGGGACTATTCTTAATTCATTTCAGGCACTTTCACCATTTATTTATTTATTAAATGTAGGCATATTGTTGTAAATGCTATGAGGAAGGCTGCTAATAATGATGTTGCTTTAAAGGTAATTAGATCTTGATATTTAAGCATTTCCAAATAAAAATTATTGAAATATAACCTTATTAGCCAATGCATCACTTTTTTGTATATATAATCATTCTATTCGGTAATTATTAAGATAGTAAGCTTATTTAGTAGTGGTAATTAACATTTTTATAAAAGGTAAGCTGAAATCATATGTATTTCCTTTTTCAATATTATTTGCAAAACAATTTTATACTCAACTAAAGAGATTTAGAAATCGAAATAAACAAGAAATATTTCTTGCATTTCTTGTATTTAGTTTATCATCAAGTGAATATTTGAGAAAAGAAGAAATAATTTTTTTTCCTTTTACATATTTTGTCTACATATTAAGCTCTTTATAACCTATGTATTTTTGAGAAGAAACTTGTATATTTGAGCGTTCAATTTTATGTAAATTATAAAAATATGTCTATATTATTTTAAGAATGTATAATTAGGTTCCAAATCAATTGGTATTTGGATTCTTTAATATTGTTGAATACAAGCATGAAGCTTTGTTACAAATTATTTCTTGACATACTACTACACTAGAATTATCAATTGCATGTTATTGAATTGTTTGCCATTATTTATCATTATACCAATCTACCAGGTTAGTTTTTATTCTAAAATAACATATTAGTCATTTTAACCATTTATTTTTCGAATGTAGGCTTGGTGCTGTAAATTGCTAAGGTAATGTTTTTTTATTTAAAAGTAATTGGAGCTTGATATTCAAGTACCAAAAAATTGCATTATATTGTTTGGTAATTATTTGAATTTATAAATACAATACATAAAATCAAGTATATTCATATTATACATTTCAAATTAATCGTATTTAGGAGGAGGCAGAAAAATCAGCACTAGAACATATTCAAGTAGCACTTATGGATGGAATACCAGCTCGATCAGTTGAACTATCAGAAGTAGAGAAGGATTCAGTACATCAATTTTGCTTGCTTACTATGAAACCTATGATATATGTCGCTAATTTTGCTAAGTCGGATCTTGCAGACCCTGCTGGTAATCTACATGTTAAGGAGGTGAATGAACTTGCATCAGAGTTGAAATCTGGAATGGTCACTGTTTCGGCACATGTATTCATTCATACGATATGTTCCATTAACATCCATATTTAGTAGTCATGAATAGCTTGGTTAATATATCCATAACTAGATCAAATACAAAAAATGAAAATAAAGAAAAAAAACAAAAACATGATTTCCTTTATTAAATTTGCTTAATCAGTAATAATCAATGCACACTTTATTAAATTTCAGTAAAATTCCACAAAATATCCAAATAGAATTATAAAACCTTAATCCTTTTAAATGATAATTAGCATTCACATTAGTTAGTAGTTGTCACCAATCAGTAATAATCATGAGATATATTTTGCAAATGTTAATTTTATCATACGGCAATTCGACACCCCTGGTTGAACCGGGTTGGTTCTGTCTAAATTTCTTTTAAAGATTTAACAATTTATAACTTTTGGTACCAATTTGTAAACTTCATTTAGGTATGATATTTGAGGCTTAAAATATTAACGTTTGACAATATGTAAAAATTCAATTTTATAGTTTTATAATATTTTCCCAAAACAATTTCAAATTAGTAGGTAATACAAATTATTACTGAGTTTTTTTTTGAAATAAGGTAAATGGGCCAAGCCCAGTACAAAAGCGGGTGAAAATAATACAACGCAAGACAACAGCTCATAATATCCAGCAACCCTAGCCGACACATATTTGAAACAAAATATCAAAACCCTAAAAATGACGGAGAGGATGAGTCTGCGATTCTCCATCTATGTCTCTCTGCCATTATTCTTTATACCGCTCGATTCTCCTCTCTCCCAGTATGATAAGATATTGCTAAAACCACCTTGCATCCCTTCAATACCCGCTTTAAAATGGTTGCTTCTATAATGAAGTGAAAACCAAGAGGAATTAGCAGATCTGAGGTCATTACGACTCAGATTGTTAATTCCTTCCCCATATTTACACCTTCGCCTAAACATGGACTCCGATCCAACCTGGTAACCTCATTTGTTCGCTGGTTATCAAGGAAGTCTTTGTCACCTGCAATTGAGCTCTGATGAAGGCCGTTAAGTTCAAATGGTTGTAGACTGTCTTGAGATTCTTTTGCACAAGCGAGAAAGAAATCTAGATGTTTGCTGCCAGCTTCATGGCTCCATTCATTAGCTAAAAAATAAAATTTGGTTTGATACCTGATTTTTCTCTTTGATTTATGAAGAATAATCATGTTGTCTATCTCGATAAGTATCCATTTCTGTTCTTTGTTCATACTGCTTTTACTATGTGTTCGAAAGTTCATTTCCCTCCAAATATTGAACACGGCAATAGTTGTTAATATGTGAGCATAGTCTCTTTCACTGGTTTTAACTTTAAAATTTTTGTTGATATGTTGAATAGCTTGCACTAGACCCATCTGACCATTATTGGCAACATGCAATATGGTTTGAATACGGTTCCAGATGTAGTAAGAATAACTGCATTCAAAAAACAGATGATTAGAACTTTCATTAACTAAATTGCATAAGGAACAAAGTGAATTATTTGAATATCCCCATTTATTAATTTTACGCCAAGTTGGCAATCTGTTATTAACTGCAAAATATGCACAAAAAGCCATCTTGAGACAATTCACTTTGTTCCATATACAGTTATACCATTCAACAGTGGGTACTTTATTTCTAATTTTCCCAAGTAATTTAAATGAAAACTTCCTTATGGTGCTTGCTTTCCAGTCCCAATAATCACTGTCTGTGTGAATATCAATGAGAATTTGACATATGTTATTTTTATGTGGGTAGGTAATAGGGTGTCTGTGGTTACCAATTATTATCGTTTATTATCATAGACACTATCATTAACCCACCACAAATGACCAAACTGTCCCAACCCACTTTATTAACAAAAGACTCGTTATTAAACCAAGGGTCAAACCATAAACTAGTTTGTTCTACTAGTTTAAATTTTCTCTCCAAAAAAGACTTACCGGTATTCCTGCATTTTAAGATTTGTTTCCATACATAAGACTGATTATTTTTTGGTAGAGCAGTCCAAAAGTTATCATTTTTGAGGTACTTGGACCTCATTCATCTTGGCCAAAGAGAGTCTGCATTCACAAATCTCCAAAATAATTTTAAATGGCATGCTAGAATGAGATCATTCATATGCCTAATATCAAATCCCCCTCTTTTTTAGGTCTACACACACTTTTTCCCCAGCTGATTTTATGATATTTACCCCTCCATAAAAAATCAACACATCCACTTTTAGTTTTTTTAATTGAGACAGCTGGGATATGATACTTTTGTATCCAATATAAAATAATGGCATAAATCACAGTTTTCGTAAGCTCCAATCTGCTAGCAATAAAAAGAAGTTTACAAGACCAAGTTTCCATTTTTTCTTGAATTTTTTCTATAAGCATAGAGCAATCAGAATCTATAATATGATTAATATATAAAGGCAGACCCAAATATTTAATAGAAAGCTTACCTTCTGCTATATTTAGAGATTCTAAAATCTCTTTTTTTGTATCTATCGTTTTTGCTGAAATAAGCTTTACTTTTGCATTCATTAAGTTGAAGGCCAGCATATTTATAAAGTTTGCTAAAAATGTTTTTGATAGCATCTGCATTAGTCTTATTAACCTTAATAAAGACCATAATGTCATATATATATATATATATATATATATATAAGATGATTAATACAAGGCTGGATTTTATTCATAGGAGTAATATTACCTTTAATAACTTCCTTTTCCATTAATATAGAAAAGTACTCCATGACCATAGTAAAAAGGTAAGGTGATAATGAATCACCTTGCCTAATACTCCTATTACTTTTTATAAAACCCTCTGATTTACCCTGAATGAGAATAGAAAAGGTAGGAAATTTATACATTCAAAGACCAAATTACAAAACTTAATAGGGAAGCCCATACATTTCATTATATGATATATAAAGTATCTGTTTACTTTGTCATAAATCCATTTTAATATAAACATTATCAACATTTTTAGAATTAAAGTTTCTGGCCAATTCATGGGCAAGAAGAGAGTTTTCATAAATGAGTCTACCAGGAACAAATGCATTCTGATTTTCAGAGACAATAAATGGCAGAAAATTCTCAATCCCATTACTTAATACAGTAGCACTGATTTTATAAATGAAATTGCAGTAAAAATGGGTCTATGATCACCAATACAAGTGGGATTTTTATTTTTGGGGATTAAAGTAGTAATAAAGGTATGATTAATTCTTTTATGAATTTTGCCTTTAGCAAAAAATTCATTTACTACATCCGAAACCTGACCTTTAATGCAATCCCAATGATTTTCATAGAATTTGGGATTAAAGCCATATGGGCCAAGACTCTTATTATCACCAGCATTGAACACTACATATTTAATTTCTTCAATAGAAACTAGGGAAAGTAATATATCAGAAGCATTGGCATTTAAAACATTTTTACAAATAATACGAGGAATGTTATTAATATTAGATTTAGAAAAATACAGCTTTTCATAATAGTCAACTGCATCTTTAACCACTTTATCATACGCATTAGCTAGATTACCAACTTTATCAATCACATTACCTATGTTATTTATATGCCTTCTACTACTCATTTTTGCATGAAAAAATTTAGTACAATCATCACTCGCTGTTAACCAATCAATCTTGGCTTCTTATTTAGCATCTATAGTATTAGTATGGAGCCCTGTTGAAAAATTTTGTTGATTGGAAAAGTATTTTTTTAATAGAAGTAATGTCCCTAGGATTTTTATCAACTATTTCTTGTAACAATTTCCCTTCCTGTCTTAACAATTCCAGCTTATTATTCTTCATAAAGTTATTTTTATTCCAATCTTTAAATTTACTTTTGGCATTCTTCAGAAACATATTAAAGTGGAACTGTTTAGTACCATTACAAGAAAAATTCATACATTCTTCCATTAGGACTTTATAATTATCATCTAAAACCCACCCATTCTTAAATCTAAATGGAGTTATTTTTTTCAGAGGTTAAATCCTTAAAAAGCGTGATCAATATTGGAGTATGATCACTAATATTTTGCTCAAGAGTAGAACAAATAAATTTAGGGAAAACATTGGAAAATTCTTTATTAATCTGAGCTCTATCTAATTTACAATGAATATTCCTTTCTATACCAGATTTCGAAGTAAATTTATTACCACTAATATTTGGTTCTATTAACCCAGTCTCAATTAAAAGTTTATTAAGTCTGTCTAATTTTCTTTGAGGTATTTTATTACCCCCAAAATTTTCAGATGCATGTAAAATAGTATTAAAATCCCCTAAAATAATCCAAGGGAAATTATAACTTAAATTTAAAGCTTTTAGCCTACTCCACATGCCATTTCTTTCATTTCCCAAATTGCTACCATATATACTAGTAATTTGTAGAGAAAAACCACCAATATTTTTTAATTTCCAATCTATAAACTGTTTATCTTTATTACTACTTAACATATTCCAAATATTGGAGTCCCATATAATAATAATTCTGCTTTTACAACCACAATTATTATTATTTATAGCTTTCCAATTTCCGGGTAATTTAAAACTAATTTTTTTAAAATTGTCTTCATTCAATTTATTCTCAATCAATGCTATAGTAGAGGGTTTATATACACTAAACATATGTAAGACATCAGATTGTTTAGAAGATGAATTCATACCTCTTCCGTTCTGTGCTAGTGTAGATATTATCAAGAAATAAAAGTAAGGGTTTAAATAGTACCTGATACCAAAGTACTCTTACCTCTTCTTTTATTCTCAACATTTTTAGCTTTTAACCTGGTTGACATTTCGTCCTAGTCTGGATTTATAGAAATGTATTTTTGTTTAAAAGCTTTCTTCTCTTTATACCCCTGTTCTTACCAGTAGCCTTTGTTTTTGGTATATGCAGTTCAGAAATATCAACCCGATCAGCATCCACCATTTCCATTTCTGCTCCAGCATTATTAACAACTTCTGGAATTTATTAAGAGAGATATCAAATGGATCGGTAGCGCGAGGTATGGCTGAGTCAGACTCCTCAGCCAGTGCAACCTGCTCAGGTTAAGGGGCTATTTCAGTAGACTTTTCCAAATCCAAAGTTGCAGTTGTAGATGATCTTCATTATCATTATTGTTGTTTGTACCATAATTATCTGTACTTAAACAAGGGTCTGTAACTGGTGGGTTACAGACTCTAAGTCCATGATATTCTTTTCGCCCACCACTTTATTGCTCTGTGTTTTTCCCTTTGAGATGATTTCTATTTCGTTGTGATGAACTTCCTTAGCTATGACCTGATCATCTTGATCAGAGAGCACACTATCATTCTTTCTTGATTGGAACTGATACCTTTTTGGTTGATTCGATCATTACCCTTAGGCGATGTAGTCTTTTTTGTGATATTGAATAATTTCTTGGATCAGAGTTTGAAATTTATTTATCTTGAGTTTCTTGAATATTGCTCTTGGGTACCCATGCCTGTTTTGGATTACACTGATCTCTAGTGTGACTAAAACATTTAAATACATTATATTTTGGCGAGACTCATTCATATTCAACTTTTTGAATAATTTTCTCTCCACTATACAAAGAAAGATATATTTCATTGGGAAGTTCATCATTTGCAGACATTTACAAGAATGCGAGCGTAATTCAATCTTGTCTTCATAGCTGTGGCTACATCCATTTTAATGGGTTTTCCTATGATACTTGCCATGACACTGAAAGCCTCTCTGTCCCATAAATTCAAATTAACATAGAGTAATCTTACCTAAATCTGCATAGACGTTAGCAAGTCTCTGTCCATTTTTAGAGAATCAGACCACTTTCTCAATATGATGAGTTTGCCATTGTAGAAATATGGTCCATTTTTTAAATTGAATTACAATCTTGAGATTCTTTAAAATTTACTAGAAAGAACCCATTCTCTCTAGTAAAAATTTCAAATTCACCAATCAGATTCCAAACTCTCTGTATATATGATTTAAAGAACAAGTAGTATGGTTTGGTACCCACTACATAAACAAAAATAAAATTATTTCATAATTCAGTTGCCCTTTTACATACCTCTTCCTTAAGCAGACCATACTTCTTATTGTTAATCTTGATTGGTGCGATATGATATACAATGCATTCTTCATCATTGGGTTCTTGAGGCTGATCAGCAATAATATCAACCCAATATTTTCGGCCTTGCTCTCTGTTCAGTAAGATGGCTACCAGTTTTCTCTATATCGACAGCATTTCGCCTTTCTTTTCGACCTAGGTGGTTATATTCTGACCATCTCTACCTTTTTGATTGTCTTTATAGAGAACTGGTAGCAACCCCTAAGCTTTCTTGGTCTCTTTCCTCTTTTTTTGTTTAGATCAGACCAATTTAAAACCATCGTTATCTATATTGATAACCCCTGATGGCTTACTGATGTGAGAAGCCTCAGGTGGTCTGATTAGGGAGGAAGAATTAGAGAAATTTGAAGAAATTTGGTGAGGGAATTGATTTTCCCCATGGCTGAGAGGAAAACCTAGATTTTTAAAAGAAAAAATTATTGCTGAGTTTCCTTAACTAAGTTTTGAAATATTTTATAAGGCGGAACATTTTGACACAATGATTCATTATAAACAACACATTATAAATAGAATGAATATAAAAATTCATGCCAATCAAACAATTTAAATAATTCAAACTTCATTCTTCCCATTTAACAAATAACAATATGAATTCATATTTCTCGAGTAATTTAAAAAATAATGATGATGATGATCCCGACAACGTTGATGGCCATGATATTTGGATGGCATCAACCATAGAAAATCTAATCAAACTTGATCAGATCATAAGTAGTATGATACATGTATACTTCACAAGAGTGCTTATCGTCGTAAAATCTGATTTTAAATTTTCTCAATCGATTCCACTATTAGATGATAATGACAATTTATTTTGGCAAGAGGTGCAATATGAATGGATTCCAAATAAATGTTGTGACTGTGGTTGTTATGGACACAATGAGAAGTATAGTAGTTTTTCTAAAATACGGAAGGGTAAGGCAACCCAAAATGCAATTCATAATGAAAATGAATTGCAAATCGACACAAATACTGACCATACTAACCTGCAAAACAAGTCACATAATAACGAAAGTCATGAAATAGACATAATTAGTCATATATTTGACAGGCAGGACGACTGTAATTATATTAAGTTGAACAATCTGATAATTCAAAATGAAAAGTTAACAACAGTAAACATTCAAGTTCCTGAAGCATCACGTCCCCTTTAATACAAACCGGTAAAGAAACTGCTGACCGCATATGTTTGGATGATAAAACAAGATTAAGAATCAACCATTATTTAGCAATACAAAAAGGCTAAATGGGGACTTAAAAAGAGGTGCCTAGGGCCATGGATAAGGAACAGGAGGTTGGAGATGAAGAGAAGAACATTGATGAAAATTTTCATGGTTCGCAAACTGAAATTACTCAAAAAGCTGTTGAGGTTTGAATCTAATAATTATTTATTACAGTTACCATTTGATTTTTTTTAAATTTTCAGATGTTTATTATTTGGTATTAGACACCCAAGGAAGAGGAAGAGAAGAATATCAAGACTGAAGATGAAAAGGGTGAATACAAAATTGTTGATGTTGTATGTGTTTTTCAATTTTTTGTTTTTAAAGTAAAGTATGATGAGGTAAATGCCAAGCGTAGTTAGTGGAAATTAAGGATACGTTTGATAATATGCATAAATTTAGTTTTATAGAAAGAAAAATTATGGTTCCGTTTGAATTGATAAACTATGTATTGAATTTAGTAACTTAATTATGTATTGAACTTGTCCTTTGTTAATCGATATTCTATTGTGTTACCATGATTATGGATGTTATTTGTTGATATTGATTGAGTTATAATTTGTTAAATTGAGATAATATTGTTTTAGAATTCATAATATGATTTACATTATAATCATCCATATCGTATTAAATAGTTATTGCAACGGTTGCTAATGTTAATATAGAATTTACGCACGTTTAGTTATGTTACCGTTTGTCATTTCAAACATTTATATCCGTTGTAAGTATCATATTATGAACACTTATAATCGTTCGGGAAAAAATATTTTTCAATGTTTATAAACATTGAAAAAATATATTCCCCAACTTTTATAAAATTTGGAAAAAAATATCTCCCAACGCTTATAAGCGTGGAAAAAAATTATTCCCCAACGCATATAACTGTTGGAAAAAATATCTTCCAACGCTTATATGCGTTGGGAAATATATTTTTCTAACGTTTATAGGTGTTATAAATAGATTCCCATGCCCCTATAGAAACACTTATAAGTGCTGCTGAAGTTGTTTGTGACGGTTATACTTGTTGGAAATCCTCTGCTTTGGTGTAGTGCATCCTTTCTTGTTAACTTAGTCATCGGTGTTGCTATATGAGAGAAATCCTCGATAAATCTCTGGTAATAGCCATCTTGTCTAAGAAAACTCTTTATCTCAGTTACCGTCTCCGGTCTCTTTAAATTATTTATGGCTTCTATTTTTGCTAGATCTACTAATAACCCTTCTTCTGAGACTACATGTCCACCGAAGTTCACTTCTTTCATCCAAAAATGACACTTCGAAAACTTCCTTTTAACTGATGCTGCCTCAGATTCTCAAGCGCTATCACAAGATGAACTTCATGATCACTTTCATCCTTGGAATATATGAAAATGTCATCTACGAATACCAATACGAACCTATCCAAGAGCTCTCGGATGTTCAGTAAGTTTATGAAGAAAGTAGCGCATTTGTTAATCTGAATGACGTAACTTACCACCCGTACCGTAACATCCTCCATTTTAAGGTCCAAACTAACTGTTACATATGTTGTAGTCATCTATAGTATTAATTTTCGATGACAAAATGCGAATATGCTAATTATGTCAATCAAATCATAGCGCAAGAATATGAAATTTTAAACACTATTTCAAAACAAACTTTCACATTTCGTTTCAAAGACATAATTTTAATTTATTACATAATCCCAAACGTTTCCCAAGTTCTGATAAAATTTGGTTATTAGAAAATACTCTAAGAGCGACATATGGAGTTTCTCCCTTGGTTGATTAAGTTACTAATAGACAGTAATATCATCTATCTTTATATACACTTCAACAAAATAATTTCAGCACAGCGGATTAATACTATATATAGCTAGACTCCTAAGTAGCTAGCTTTGCCTCCTACATGTCTTCGAAAGCTTTATTCGCAAAAACCTACTTAACCTGAAAAGTCTTTACTCTCGACCTACTGAAATCAGATTTTAAGCACCCAAGAGTTTAAGAGGAAACATAAACTTCGAGGCAGACAAAAAGCTTGGTGCGAATAATAATATGCCATCTCGTTTTATGGATATCAAGCGAGACCACACCACTGAGCAGAACGATTATCCCCTCACTAATATCTCTTTTGAAATATATCTTTTGCAAAATAACTCCTGCATCCACAATGGTTAAAATAGACAAAATGAATAATAATGTGCATGCAGCAACATGAGTAATCATGATCAATATGTCAAACTAAATGGACTATCTATCCCAACATCGTAGTTTTCTCTGGATAACAACAAACCTATGGCTGATTCGTGCCTACCAGATATATCAAATTCTATAATCTACTATTAGAAGAAAACTGTACGGTCTGTTTGAAACTTACTATTCCTAGGGTCACTCTGATATTAATGGTTTTGCGAGCTCGCCAATAACCTATCTTATCCTTATGTGTTCCTTTTTGTGCATAAACCTACTTTTAGTCTTACCTATGATAAAACTCTACGCATTGAAATTTGGACTTATATCAACTAGAGGCTAACAGCTAAAGTACGGGGCGCTACCCTACACCAGTCCCATCTGCTTTTCTAATCTTCGAGTCAAATCATTCTATCACAATCTATCCAAAAGCGATAAGAGTAACAATTCTTTAGTAAAATTCTAGGCTAAAAACTTTTTAGTATTGCCTTGAAAACATACATCTTTATAGATGATTTAACCATTGAAATTGTACTTTTAAAACAAAGAAATTATAGGTCCTTTACTTTATCTAAAATACTTATTCCATGATACATGCTTTTATAAAATAGTATTGATGAAATTAAAAATCACTTAGAGGTTATCGCCTCTTATAACCATAAGCTATGAGCCAAAACAGTAAACCTTGTATAGTGATAAAGCTCGTTTATCTTGTCTCCATTAAGGGTCTATGTCCTTATTTAATATAAAAATATGTTAAAGCCTGTAACTTCTAAAACATGAGGCCATAAGACCGTTATCATGGGCGTTGCATTTCATAAAATGTCGGTGTCCTAAGACATAAACTTGGCTTGCATAGGAAAAAGCATTAAAAGAATAGAGTCGATATAGGTAAATATGGACATCACTACTTTAAGGACATAAGCAGCATCATTAGGGTCAAAGTCAATATAAGCGGCACTAAGCCATCTTCAAAAACATAGGATACTGAATGAAGGCAGCATTGTTACCATCGACATCGATATAAATAAAAGCAACATAGTTACCTATGCCGTCGAAGTCAATTTGTATAAAACATGCAGCATAATTATTGTTGCTATATCGGCGACATTGTAGAAAACATGTGCCATGGTACAAAATGCGACATCACTGGGTTAAAGAAAGCGGCTGCATCCACTTCGAAGTTCACATAGTTACCCTGACGCTTGGCTTCCCACTTCAACCAAGTAAATGCATTCCATATTAACCGAAGTTGATACCTTATGCATTACTATTGATCGACGTTGAACATTATGGAGGCAGAGTGATGAAGTACAACGTCATGACTTTCGAAGTGGCACAACCATAATTTATAAGAAAACTGCTTTTATACCATTAAAAGTAATTTCTTATTCACCATCCCCTATTGTTTGTCAAAATCTTATTGGTTAATAATTCCTTTATCAAAATCCTTTTCTAAGAAACTGCTGTAGGGCAGATTTATCATTCCCAAAACAATAAGCAAAACATACATTTTATATTAATATTTAATTATAACAATTAAGCTATTCTAGCTCAAATAATCCATAATAAATCACAAACAATTGGGAAAAATCCCCAAAAATCATGATAAGTCCAATTTATTATATCTTTTAACATATAAAAATTTTAGGCCCAAAAAATAATTTAATTATTTTAAATAATTAAACCCAAAATATCTCATTTTTCTTTCTTAGAAAATTCATCAAATATTCTCATTAAACAGAAAATTGTGACTTATTAAATTTGCAAAATATCTTTTAGAAACTGCCATAGATCAAAATTTTCATTCCCAAAACATTTGCAAACTCTTAATTTATATTAATATCTTAACATATGAACCCTTTTAACTTATTAGATTTATAATCCTTCTTAAACACTTAGGAAAAATCCCCAAAAATCATAATATAACTTATTTATTGTATTTTTTAACATATAAAATTTTTTTGGCCACAAAGATAGTTTAATTATTTTTAATAATTAAAACCCGAAATAAACTGTTTTCCAACCTAAGAAAATTCACCAAATATTCTCAATAAATCAAAAAATTATGAAATTAAAAACACACTTCTAAATTAATGTTTCATATATCATATAAAAATTTCGAGTCATTTACGTGTCATTCATAGGTTTTCTAACTCAAATATATCACTTTAAATTTCAAATAAATCTATAAATTAATCAATAAGCATATAATCATCTAAAAAATCAAAACATGGCATAATAAAAGCAAAGATTCATATTTATACTCAACCGAAAATAGTAGTTAAAACTTGAGATGCATAACTATTATTCACCTTGAATGGTTAAAGAAAGTTGAGATTTGAGTATTGATTGATTTCCCCTAGCTTTAAAGTTATTTTCCTTATTTTTATTCTCTTGAGTTTCTCCTAGCAATGGCCGACCTAAACCCTCTAATTTTTTTTGTATGAATGAAGCGAATAATGCGAAAGAGTGTAAGGATATTTATTAAGAATTATAACCTATTCCTATTTTACCCTTAGCAATATTACTTCTTCTTATTTAAGTTTTTAAGCCCTTCTTATTAACTTACTCATTAAGGCACAACCCACATGATTTATCAAAAATCAATCTCCTTCCCACTTTACATTATTTTATTATATTTATCTAATTAAATATCCTAAATATATTAATTAGAATTAGGGTTGTTACAGACTCCCCTCCTTAAAGATATTTTTATTCTTTTATCTTTATCAAGTGGATCGACATATTCAATACATGTTTAAGACAAAGCTATGGATGGTCGCTCATAACCAGCCCTATACTCCGCATTAACAGACAGTATTACTCTGTAATGCTCTTTGTTAATATGGGTCTCGGGGTGGGGCATCACAGCTTTGTATCAATCCTTGAAATTATGTAAGTCACACACATCAAACATATAAGCACAGATTTAAAACATACCATCAAACAATACAAAATAAGTGTCTCTAATCCTGTCATCTTCCAAGTACAATCTCTCTCATCATCACTATACCAAACTTTTACTAATTTGACTATCTTGTTCCTTAACCTTTTCTTATCCTTAGCCACATCATGATTGCTTGCCTACTAATTGTCATATCAGGTTCCGTTACAAAGTCTTCAAATGCAGTCAGAGTGATATTGGTCTTTGAATCTCGAATACACTTCCTTAGACGAGAAACATGAAAAGCATTGTGAACTTCTACCAAACTTCTCGGCAAATCTATATTATAAGCGAGTTTCCAATCCTTTCGGTGATAGGAAATGGTCCAACGAATTTGGATGCCAATTTCCTTGACTTTCCAATTCTTACCACACCCTTTATTGGTGATACTTTGATGAAAATATGATCTCCAACCGAGAACTCTAATCTTCCAGTCTCTTATCGGCATAACTTTTCTACCTAGACTGAGCTTCCTTCATTCTATCTCGAGTTAACTCAATCTTTTTTGCGGCTTCTCTTATCATATCCGAACCAAGAACTAACCTATCTCTAGTCTTTAACCAACATATGAGTGATTTACACAGTGTTCCGTATAAAGCTTCAAAATATTCCATCCCTACACTAGTTTGATAACTATTGTTATAAGAAAACTCGATTAAGTGTTGATGGTCATTCCATGATCCTCCAAAATCTAGCACACAAGCTCTTAACCATTCCTCCAAGACTTTATTAATTCGTTCCATTTGCCCATCGGTCTGTGGATGGTAAGCAGTACTCATCTTAAGCGTGGTGCCTAAAAATTCTTGTTGTCTTTTCCAGAATTCGCAAGTGAACAAGGAATATCTGTCACTGACTATACTACTGGGAACTCCATGTAGTATAACTATATTCTTCAAAAATACGTGTCGTCCTTGTCGACTTAATGAGTATAAAGTGTGCACTCTTAGTCATTTTTCCACTACAATCCAGATATCAATTTCTTCCATTCGACCTCGGCAACTCGTCTATGAAATCCATAGATTATGAATCCCATTTCCAGCCTAGTATCTCTAAAGATTGAAGCAATACACTAAGCTTCTAATGTTAAACTTTTACTCGCTCGCAATTTAGACACTGTTTTACCGATAAGCCTACATCCTTTAAAATATCCTTCCAGAAGAAACTTCATTCATATCATGATACATCTTAGTTCGTTCAGGATAAATAGTAAACTTCAATCGATGACATTCCTTAAGTACTTCTTTTCTTAGGTCTTCTACATTTGGAATGCATAGTCGTCCTTTCTTTCTCAACCATCCATTTTGATCAAGATGAAAGTCCGACAAATCATCAATTTCAGTTCCACCTTCCAATCTTCTAATTCTTTCACTAAGCAATGGATCATCTCTTTGTTTAGAAGCAATTCCGTCGATCAATATTGGTCGAACTTCCAAACAAGATAACATTGTCGTACTCTGACTAGAACTAGCAGTCAACCTTAACCGCACACTACAAGCAGTCAATGCTTCTAGATCCTTCCATTTTGCCAACATAGCTAACACTACATTCAGATGTTTTCTGCTAAGCGCATATGCAACTTCGTTTAGAAACTTCAACCATATGTGTTGTCTCATATAATACTATTTCTGAGAGAATAAATACCTTAGAGACTTATGATACGTATACAATTCGAATTGTTCTCCTAAAAGGTAATGTCTCCACACCTTCAAAGAAAATATTACGACAGCCAACTTTAAGTTATGAATCGAATATCTAACTTCGTGCGGTCTGAGTTGTCATGAAGCATAAGCAATAAGTTTACCCATTTATTAACAAAGCTCCTAAACCTGTTCCACACGCATCAATATACATCACAAAATCTTGGTTTCCATGTAGGACTATTAACACAGACGCATTGGTCAGTAAATGTTTACACAACATTTACATAACACTATAATATTTACACATCAACATTGGGGCATTAGGACACATCAACATTTACTCAACACCACTTTTTACACTATGTGTAGTTCTTTTCTCCTTACTAGCACTAACTCGTCTATCTTTTGTTTTCGAACTCTATGGATCGCCTTCATGAGTCGTCCCCTGAATAAGATTGTGATAGACACTAGAGAGGGGATTACGTGATATGGGATAGGCGTTATAGGTCCCATATTGAGCGCTATGGGGAATTTGAGAGAATTCCATCCCCCCAACGTAGATCATGTTCACTCTACCGCATAGCATGGATAGATTCTCAATGAGACCTAATCTTACTCCTTCAATAGAGGTACCTATTGCTCCCATTTTAGTTCCTCCTACAACACAACCAACAACGTCTTCTCATGTGCCATGATGATGTGAATAGTTATATGAGCTGATGTCTTCGGACAGTCCTCAACAAAGGTCTAGAAAAAAGTCATGCCCCTATAGCCACTGTAGAAATTAAAGCGATTTCAAATCCTCACTTGGTCTCTATGATGAAAACCTCCTCCAGCATATGCTTTGCTGATATTGTATTCATTCCTTACTTGAAAAAAAAATCCCTTAAAAAGTTGGCACTAATGTCGTAGCCTATGTGTGATGTGTACGACCAATATCATAAATGGAGAAGGATATCTGAGGCTATTTCAGAAGTATCTTAAAAATGAAGGTGTTAACTAGCTTTCTAACCAAGCAGATTTCAACTGGGAATGGAACATCAAAATGAAGATGAAACAATTGATAAACTTAGGAACATGTTTGGAAGGATAAGAAGAACGAGCTTAACATGTTTCAAAAGTAACAAGGCAAAGTCGACCATTTGGTATCGAGAGAATCTACTCGGTACCAAGAGAATTTTATTCCACATTAAGCCTCATGAGACTGTTGTACTTGAAGAATTACCTCAACTAATTGTCATGGAGTACTCTTCTCAGGTAATTGATGAGAAACTCTAAGAATTTTTTTATCACAAAGTAAAGAAAGCAGGAAAAGACAAGCAGTATCAAGGAAATTATCAGGAATAACTCAACGATGTAAGGAAAAGTGTGAAATGCAAAGAATGAGAGATAGGAAGGTAAAATAAAGGAAGAAGGAAGATTCTTCCTAATAAAAACCACTTGGTATCGAAAGGTTCCTTTCGGTATCAAGAGGTATTTATTAAGATTTGGGCCAGCTTTGGCTCTTCCGCACCTTTGGACTTGGACCTGGACCTAAATCTTTCACTTCGTAGGCTTCCGAGTCTATTGGAAAACTTCCCTATAAATATAGACTCTACAGCAATTAAATAAGGACTTCAAGATACTCCGTTTCTTCACTCCTATCTTCCTTCAAATAGTCACCAAGGAAGACATATTGGCGGTTTTAGGCTTACAAACCTATCGATCCTTTGAACTTATGACTTCCAAATCTCTCTAATCCTCTCAAACTGTTTTCGAAATCAGTAATCAATAAAAATAACAAAAGTAGGCCAAAGATTGCCAAACCACTACAATAATTATTGTATGTTCTACAACAAGTTTTTGGATGTTGTGGCACTTTTGACATCAATATTTTGGTGCTTTGTTGAATCGATGAGTTTTCTATCGAGTTAAAAAATTATCGAAAAAAATGTAATAAAAATAATTGCAAGCGCATAGCGTACAATTTAGTACGTGGCGAGTATTGGTCGATCCATAGGGAATTAAAGTGATTAAAAATTCTACTCAATCTAATTAACCAAGAGTTTGAAGTTGTTTAAGCTAAAAAATGTAAAAATATATAAAGGAAAGTGAATTAAAATATGAGAGTAGAAGGGAATTTCCTTCTCATGGTCAAATAAACCAACATAATGAAAATATGATCTCTTTTTTTGGTCATTAGTGAATTTAGTAGATTTGTTGGTCATAATATGGTCTATTTGTGTTATTAATTAGCCTAACATAAACCATCAAACTATAACACATCCACAAAACCACTTGTTAAATCTCATGAATATGATAATGAAGTTAAATATAAAATCTATTCTACGCATAATCTATTTACTATTGATTAGTAATATAGACCATCAAATGTTGATTTTAAAACCCACTTCATTACCAACATTATATGTAGATGAAAAGGTAAATTGTGTTTATGTTTGTTTAAGCATAGCATATTTGGTGTCAACAACATAGGCTATGAAATTCAAAGTTAAACAACAAATTTTTTACCACATCAAAATTTTTATTAAGCTCAAAAAGAGATCATAAATTAACAAATATGTTCAATCTACATGATTAAGAGAGCTTCATTACACTTAAATTGAAGGGATTGAGCTTCTCATATTTGCTATCATTTCAAAAAATGTAGATTGCAACATAGAGCAAAAACAAAAGGAAAAGGAGAACTGACTAAATTGCATGTAAATAAATCTACTCTACTTGCAAGAAATAAAACTACATGAATTGCATAAAGTAAAGAATAAGAATTAAAAAAGCATGAAATCAACTTGCATAAATAAAATTACATAAGAGAAAAAGGCTAAAAAGCCATGAAAGAGAGAAAGAGAGTTTATATTTACAATTTGTGCCTACGACTAAATTAACAAAAGAAAGGGTGGAGACCACATTACATGAAACATAAGAGCTATTTATACATGCTTAAAATCCTGATCATATTTTAGGGGACTATCAAAAATACTCCTTAGGAAGTGTGGCCATCAAGTTGTCATTAACTTCTAATTAATCCTCCATTAAGTGTGCATGTAACTTTAATGTCCATTAACATGTGCATTAGCTCCTAATTGTAGATCATAGTAAGTGGGTAGGTGGAGTCCTCCATGTTGCATGAATTTATTTATTTATTTCCATCTTCATTTGCCTTCTTCACTTGTACATGCATATTTTCGTGAAGTCTCTTCTAATTTTCCATCTAAATACCTACAAATAAAAATAAAATGCAAATAAATATTGTCAAATTAATTCACACATAAAAATGACCATTTTGCCCTCATATGAAGATGAATAAATCATGATTTGAAAACAACTGAAATTTTGGTTTAAACATGTTAAAATATCCTATATGCTCATTTATTTAATTGAATTAGATTAAATATGGAAGTAAAAATATGCAAATTTACGTGCACATCAAATACCCCACACTTATCTTTTTATTCATCCCCAAATGGAGAAAAACTGAGATAAATCCGTTTTCGTAGGAAACACGATTGCATTGCGCATATGCAACATGCCATTAAACCTATAGGTGTCCCTAGTAGGACGAGTGTTGTCTCATGAGGGTTTTTAGCTGATACTACCCACAAAATCCAAATGCGAAATGTGAAATTCCTAAATGCAAGATTTATTTACAAAGATATGATGTTAGTTTTTGAAAATATTTACAAATGAAGAATTTACTTTCAAATTGACACAAATAAGTTAAATATAAGTTTCAGTAATTATCAAGAAATTTATGTCCTTTTACTTGTCAAAATTTCCTACCAAAATTAAGTGATCATCACAATTAGACTCTAGTTTGGTTAATTGTTACGGTTGATAACATAGTGCAACTATTAAATGAATCCTTAGTTGATTGTCAAAGTTTTTCAAAGTGGTATTTTTGTTTCTTTTTGAATAACAAGTCAAAACGAACAAGTGAAAATAGTGCTTGGATTTCAATTTCTTACTCTCTCTTTATTTGAAAATAAAATATTAACAATATTTGCATATGTTAACTAAGAAACCGAGGCTAGATATTCCATCCATGCACTGCCTTCTGGGCATATGTGAAAGGAATACAGAACATGGGGAGTGTACACACAAGTGTGTACACCTATCGACTATAGACATTATTAGTAAACAATTTTTATATACATACACCTAATTCAGATATACTGAGGCCAGATATACCGATCATGCACTGCTTTTCGGGCTTACGTGAGAAGGGTACAGAGCAGGCGAGTGTACATATTTGCGTGTGAACACATGAATCTAGGTGTTAATAAAATATATACATACATAAAACAATTTTTTTTTGAATCTTTATTTATTTTTATGAAGAGAGAGTTTTACAATATCATTTTAGCATCACTTAACTTAGAAGATCTAAAATATTACCGCCTTTACTTTAAATCAACCACTTTTTAAACAATGATTTCAATTAGGATATATATTATAATTAACACACATGAACCTTCCTATATTCTAGTTAAACTGTCGTTACTTGTAATCAAACTTTATTTTTATTTTTGTTGAGACAAATAAAATTTCAGAAATTTCAACTAAATAACCAAAAACATATATTTATTCTATAGTGTTCTTTAAAAGTAAGTCAATATGCTAAAAAGAAAAAAAAATTGGGGGATTTTCATTTTTTTTTTGTTTTTTTTTAGTTTTAAGTTTTGGAAATAAAATGAAGAAAATAAACCAGGAAAAATTAAAAGTGAAGATGAGACTCCCCCCACACTTGATTTTGACTATGTCCCCACAATCAACCCAGGTGAAGGGAGAAAAATAAAATAAAAATATGATCTTTATTTACAGGAAAAGAAAACTATTATTATTTACACAACATCGTAAAATATATCGTTAAAGAGTAAATGAAATGGTCTTCCAAAGACCAATTGATTTGTCTTGTCAAGTATGAGAGACATATCTTAAGCACAGGAAACCAAACCATTAAAAATTTAAAAGCTGAATGTCGATTTGGAAAAATGAATGTCGTTTTATTGAAAATCATATGGGCTATTTTATTTTCGATGATTTTTGGGATATATTGAATAATTTGTTGAAGTTCAAGTTTATTTTCTCCAAATTTAAATTCAAACTCATCATTGACAAATTCTTCAAAATTATTGATTTTAAAATCAAAATGGTGATTTAAATCTACCCCTTCGGAATTCAACAACTAATCTTCGAAAAATTTATGTTCAATAAATTCATCTTTCTTTGTTAAATTATTCACAACTTCATTGCATGTATCAATTTTAAAATATAAAGTTGTATTTAACTTTTCAAAATCGAAAAAATGGAAGATCGAATTTTAAATTTGTTTCCACACACTCAAAAGAATTGAATCTCAACTCAATACCACATTTTCAACAACTTCATAAAGATTGATGTTTTCAATTTCAAAAGCTGTTATTTGAAAATCATCAATTTTGGTAAAGGATGGATTATCACTTGACTCGTCACACGTTGGGATTTGATTTTGTTTCTCATGTTGTTTCATGTATGTTTCAAACAACAAATCCGTGTGATCTTCATGAATTTCTTCCATTTTCTCAATAAAATCCATTTTGTAATTATTAGTTTGAGAATTTTCAATTTGAAATTGTTGAGAGTAAAAAATTTCACCATCATCTAAACAACTCCCATTACAAAAATCATTTAAACACTTGTTTCCATTTTTGTTTTAAATTTCATTTTGGAGTTCAAAATTGTATTATCATGAGCTATACTCGAAATCATTTGAATTCTGAAGAGAATTCAAATCTTGATTATTTTAAATCCTTGACTTGATTTATTGCACAAATATAATTATACAAATCATTTATCATTTGATTTTTTGTGCAGAGATTTCAAGTAAGGATGAAATCGTTTCAATACTATTTTCAAGAGTTGAGGGTTGGTCATCATTTCGAAAACTCTGTGGTATAAAATTTGAATTGTTTACATAATAGTTGTTATTAAAATATCCATAATAATTAGTGTGAAATTATATGGATTATATCGATTTTCACAACTATTGTGAAATTCCTAAGAGTAGTGAAATTCATACATTTTCAAAAAAAAATATAAGGATAAAGTATTTACCAAAAGGAATTTATTTTTCAAAGGAAAATTTTGATTTCTTTTATTTTCAAATTTTTTCTTTTTTATGTTTTTGCTTTTTTTGAAAAGATTATATGTATTATTATTTTTTGGATTTTTTTGTTTAAAAAAAAACTAACTTAATTTTTTCTTGAATTTTTGATTTTGATTGAAAAATTTCAAAGGAAAGGATTGAAAAACCAAGTTAAGTCAAATTTACAATTTTTTTGTTTTGTTTTGGATTTTGATTTTTTTTCTTTCTTTTTAAATATGCATGAACTAACACAACTAAATGAATGTAAGGACTTAATTATAATTTTTTATCCTTTGTCACTCCTAACCCAAAATTGTATAATCACACTTTGTCTCAATCCAACAAAATATTTCTTAGCCAAGTAACGGGCAGGAGTTATCGGTGCACCACGATTCACCGTAGCAATACAACCAAAGGTTTAAGTACTTTCAGAAAAATAATCAGAATAATATTTACGAATCATCGTAATATTTGTAACTACTTATTGCTCTGCTATAGCCTAGATACCAAGAAAATAAATTATCAAAAGAAAACAACTTGTTAAGATACAATTAAGTCCTATGTGAGATCGCGACTCCATTAAATCAAATCTCAATCGTTATTATTAATCAAACTTTATGATGTTATGCAATTTGTGAGCCATGGAAAAGGTGATGAAATCCCCCGCCTTATGTGGATTGGTGGGCTGCCTTAGAAAAGAAGATAAGATGTTATGAACGCAAAACAAGAATTTAAAAGTGAGTTAAAGATGCAACTACAAATGATTTTTTCTTTTCAATTTTTTTTTCTAAAATGCAACCAACCAACAATGCCAAACAAATAAAAACAAAAGATAAGAGCACGATACCATAGCGTGCAGAATTATTAACAATTTATTTATTTTTCAAAACAACATTTTTTTTAAGCAAGCAATTTGGCAAGCAGAGCAGACTAGCAAACGATTTTTCCTTTTGAATTTTTGATTTTGCAACCTAAACTAAAAACAAGATAAATACAGTTTATTTTTATTTTTATTTAGATTCAAGAAGAATTAAATAGAGTATAAAATTTTAACTAAACAAAACAGCTCAAATTTTGAAACAAAACAAAACAAATAACTTCCACTCAACAATTAACAAAACAAAACAAGACAACACAGCCCAAACCCTAATATATGTTTTTTTTTTTACTATTAACAACTGAATTTGGAGGAAAACAAATTCAAGAAGATAACTCAGCCCATAAGTTCACAAGTCCACAAGCCCGCAACCTATTTAATATCCAAGTCATGTTCTTTTGTTAGAACTTCGATTGGAACGATGAGGGCGACTGGTGACTAGAACTGATGGGGGTGAAACGGTTGATTTGCGTGATGAAGGTTGGGTATTTGTGATTAGGCGATTTTTGCTATTGGGTTGGAGGTGGGTTCGTGAATTGCTGATTTGTTTATAGGCGTTAGGGGTTTTTGAGTGATGAAACGTGAATGATGATTGAGGAAGAGGATGGTTAGGCAATCAGTGATAGTCGCAAGAGATTGTTAGAGTGGGTAATGGTAAATGACAGTGGAAAATGGGGAGTGTTTCAATTAAGTCAAGCTGGGTATGTTAAGCAGCTATGGTATTGTAAACAGCTGTGAAGATATGGGTTCTGTTAAGTTCAGCTGTGAAGATAATGGTTGGTGGTATGACATAGAGGAGTGTTTCAGATAGTGATGATATGGGAATGTGGTGACAGTGGGTATAAGGAGCTGAAGTGCAATTTGGTGCACAGATATGTTATGTGAACAAGGAAGATGAAGTAGTGGGTAATGTGCACTGTTTTTGTTGTGTGGCACTAATAATGTTGGTTTAGAAATGCACAGGTGGATAGATAGTATGGTATGGGTGCACAGGCAGATAGTACTGTGGGGGTATTGCGGTGAAGCTGCTGCTTTGGTTTGTCTGCGAAGTAGTGCACATATATGTTATGTGAACAAGGAGGATGAATCAGTGGGTAATGTAGGCAGGGTAATGTTGTTGAAGAAGTGAAGCAGTTTGTGCAATAGTAGTGATATGTTGCTGTAATGAAGGGGAGTAGGCAGTATGTGGTATTTGTATTTTCTGGAAGGTAGTATGTGAGGTGGTTGAAATGAAGTGATGGTAATGCTTGCGTCGTAGAGTGCTGTGTGAAAATGCAAAGGGGAAGTGAATTGATGGTGTGCCGGGTGATGGCACTGTGAATATGAAGGTGGGTTATGAACGGAGAATATGAACAGGAATGAAAAATAATGGAATGGTTGGGGAATGGTTGGGGTATGAAAAATATGGGAATGGCAGGTTATGAACATAGAATATGAACTGTGAATATGAACAGAGGGGAAGTGAATTATGTGAAAGAGCAATGCGGATGGTTGGGGTATGAAGGTGGTGCACTGTTTGTTGATGATGGGGTAGTGCAGCAGTAAGGTGTGTCAGGGTGGAGGAAGGAGCAAATTGCAGGGGGTTATGCAGTGGGTGAATTTTGTGATGGATATGGTGGAGAAAATGGTGGAGTAGGGGTAGTCAGCTGTAGTTGTTGAAGAATGTTATGGCAATATAGGAGATCGGTGAAGTGAGTTGTTATGATATGGTGATATGAAGATGCAGGTTGAATGTAGTGGGTTGGCAGGCAGAGAATGGCAGTATGGATGAGGTTTGAACTTTGATGTTTGTTTTTAAGGGTGTAATGGGGGCAGATGTAAGAGTGCAGGCAGGGTGATGTTTGAAGTGAAGTGGTGATGGCAGGGGTTGGAGGGGATGTATGTATGTGGAAGTGGATGAGATGCTTGCTGAATGGATGGTTTTATGGTGATGAAGGGAAGATGGTCAGGGAAGTTTTTATGCAAGTTGAAGATGGTGACTGGTAAGTTGACAGTGGTGCAAGTTGTTGTTGATGTAGTCTGAAATGGCAACAGGCAGGGGATGTGTTGTTTGTGCTGTAGGCTGGTAGTATGGAAATGTTGGCACTGAAAATGGATGTGAGGTTATATGATGAAGAAGGATGAAACAACAGATGGTGGATTGTGCAGCAATTGATTTGACAGTGGCAAGCAAGTTGTGGTGGAACTGTATGTATGTTTGTTTGTTGGTGGTTGTGCATGGCTGAGGAGTATGGGGTGGATGGTTGTTTTGATGGTGTTGTGGTGAAGTGAGACAGAGGTCAGAGGCAATAAGGTGGATGTGGAGTGATTGTGATGGCAATGCACAGAAATGTGCACAGACTTGAAACAGTGAACTGTTTGTGGGGAGTTGAAACAAGAGTTGAAACAGAGGTAGAAGTAATATGCGGTGAAACAGCGAACTGTTTGTGGTGAGGTTATATGCAGTGAAAATTTGTAAAAAAGAAAATTGTAATGCAAAAAAAATTGAAATGGAATAGTTATATTTTTTTTTTAACTAGAAATGCAAAAGCAACTAGAAAAGCAACAGGCACAATCAAAATGCAAACAAAAATCACACAAACACACAAATAGAATTTTTTTTTTAAAAAAAATGCAAATTAACACAAAAAAATAAAAAAATAATTCGAAGAATAAAATTTAAAATCAAATCTATTCCCCGGTAACGGCGTCAAAAACTTGTTAGACCGACGAGTTTTTTATCGGGTTAGAAAATCGCCGAAAAAATGTAATAAAAATAACCGCAAGCGCTGGGCGTAAAATTTTAGTACGTGGCGAGTACGGATCGGTCTGCAAGGAATTGAAGTGGTTTAAAATTCTACTCAATCAAATTAACCAAGATTTTGAAGTTGTTTAAGCTATAATATGTAAAAAAAAATAAAAAACAACGAAGGAAAGTGAATAAAAATGTGAAAGTAGAGGGCAATTTAGAGGCAATTTCCTTCTCATGATCACATAAATCAACATAATAAAATTATGATTGTTATAGAATAAAGAAAATAATAGAAGCCATTGGAGAGAGAGACAAAAAAAATATTATTCACTTCTAAGAATAGATATCTATTTGCATTACATGGCCTACTTTATATAAGGGCTTTAGAGGTAAGGACTGAACTTATCTCACGATGTGGGACTAAACAAAACAATGTACAAGCATATTCACTTCATAATATACATATATTATAACACTCCTCCTTAAATATGCGTCTTCAAAATCTTGAATGCTCGGATAATTTGGAAATTTCCGTTTCGAAACGTATATGATGATTGCTCCCCCTCATTATTATCTTGCTTGCATTTATCGATTCAATCGATATAGATTAGCCTCATTAAAAACCTCTATTAGAAAAACCCAGTGGGAAAAAACCTTGAACGAGGAAAAGAATGCAACTTGTGAAATCATAAATATCACACTAAAAATGATACTTCTTATAAGAGTTTGATACTTCAGGATCAAAATAATGCCTCGTTAAAATCTTACTAAGAAAAACCCAATGAGAAAAATCTTAGTGAAGGAAAAAGAGTACAATGACATATTTTATTTTCTTATTTCTTTAAATAAAGCTTGATACTTCTGGATCAAACTAATGCCTCATTAAAACCTTACTAAGTAAAACCCTATGGGAAAAATCTTAGTGAAGGAAAAAGAGTACAATATAGTATGTCATATTTCAATAATTTACTGCATCAGATAGAGTTTGATACTTCTGGATCAATTTAATACGTCAGTAAAAAAACCTTACAAAGGAAAACCCGATGGGAAAAACCTTAGTCAAGGATAAAAATATAATTTAACTTAAATAACATATTTGAGATGTTATTTCTTGAAAAGACGTTTGATTCTTCTAGATCAAGATAATGCCTCATTAAAACCTTAATAAGAAAAACCCAGTGGGAAAAATCTTAAATAAGGAAAAAAAGTACATTATAGCTTATTTCAAATGTTACTAGGGAGTTGATACTTCTGGATCAAGATAATGCCTCATTAAAACCTTACTAATAAAAACCCAGTGGGAAATATCTTAGTTAAGGAAAAAGAGTGCATTATAAAAATTTATGGATGCTCTCCCTGATTTAAAGTTTCCTCTGAATTCGTATTCGTCTTTCGATAACTTAAATTGGTTATAGATACTTCTGGATCCATAAATATGTATCTCGTTAATAATACAATTTATTAATAGTTTCCTTCGAAACAATCAAATTTTCTAAGATTGTTTTTTCAAATATGGTTTGCATTTTATGCATTTGTGTGCTACTTTTATGAAAAACACTTCATGTGCTTTCATTTTTGCGCTTCAAATTAGTTTTGCGCATTGCAACTATACATCTTTCACGAATATTAAAAATTTCATTACAACATTACTAGAAAGCAGGAAGTAATCTACTCATCTTGATGTATCAAGATTTTCATTACAACAATACTTAGAAGAAATTTGTAATCTACACTTCATGTCTTTTTCATTCTTTATAACTACAAAAGTTATATATATTCTTCAGAAATTTGTATAATTTAATAAGTATTTGCATATCGCAACTATCACTTCAATGGATATTAAGAGTTTCAATACAACGATACTTAAAAATAGGAAGTAATCTACTCATCGTGAATTATATCAAGATTTTCATTACAACAATACTTAAAAGTAGGTTGAAATTTACTCTCCTTGTCCTTTGCATTCTTTATAACAATAAAAGTTATTTATATTCTTCAGGAATTTGTATACTTTCATTATTTAATATGATTTTAAACCACATTTATACCTTCAGGGTATATTAAGCATTTCAAGTACATTCGGTACTTTGCGGACTACATGTCCATATTTCTCTACTATTAAAGGATTCATGATGGCCAGTCATGTTTTCCCCTAATTCAAGATTCTTAATCTATTTATAAATATAAGCGCTTTATTATTTGCAAATTTGTCATCGATGATTATTACTTGTCAGTTCTAGACATGATTTATTGAGATCTCTTTAATTATGTTTTAGGTACCTAACCCACTTCTAGGGTTATTTGTGAATCATGTCATGGATCTCTCAGAGCATCCTTAAGTGTTTCTTCAAGAACACCCACCTCCTTTATTTGGCATCTTTATTACTTACTCCAAAAATATTTTGAACTGACTTTTGAACCATATTTCAGATATGGTTTACAAATTTTGATCCTTCAGGGATTCAAATCTATATTAGAGAAAGTCTACTAGGGATAATATTGATAATATTTTGCATCGTTGTATATTTTAATAAATATTTAACCCTGATGATCAAAATGAACTTGTATCCCTTTATCCTCCCCCTCAATGTTGACAAACATTGCCACATTAAATAATAATCATCTTTGGACTCTCATTTTGATCCATTATGATATTGCTACTAGCAAATACATCATACATATTAATAATAGGAGGATAATTCTTTTATTAGTTGATAAGATGCATTCAATTGATATTGATTATTAGAGTTTGTTCTCATTCATTGATCTAAGCAATTGGAGGAATTTACTTATTGTGTAGATCATTTGAATACATACATGACTTCAGGTCATTCAACATTTATGTTGATTGAATTTTAAATCACTAAATAATATCTATGCGTAATCTATAAGATGAGCTTATAACAAACTTCAGGTTGTTAGCTAAATATTTACATATATGGATGTATACGTGCGTCCACGTACCACATATATATTATAAAATTTTCATATTCTTTCGCATTTGGATTAGTGATTTTTAGAACAAACTATTACAAGGATCCAAACTATTAATTTCTATTTATAAATCAATCTCAATGCAAACCTGTCAAAACCACATGATAATGTTCAAAACATTTGGTTTGAAACCATATCGAACTTCTGGTTCGAACAAAATATACACAACTTCAAGTTGTTAAGTTTTATTCCTCAATTATATCTCAAATATCAGTTTTTGAACACTAATTATGATTACTTATCAAGGAATAATTTTTAATTGCATATAGACATTTCTACACATCTCTATTGAGAGTTCCGTAAAAAAATTAGAGCAAAAATAATAATAGTATCTTCTGGATACTTGGAATGTTACAGATACGGATTTCCTCAGGACCGTATGTATAGCTCTCAAACTTTTAGGATCTAATCTAAACTAAATTAGGATCCTTTATAATCAAATTTCTATGCATTTATTTGGTTTAATAAAATTACCAAACGTATAAGCAAATCTCTTCTAGTGATATGTTTCATTTCCTAATTTATTAGTCTCTTTTATGGATATTTTATTATCACTACTTCTGGAGTGAATTTATCTCTTCAAGAGATAAATATATGTATTATTGGAATGCCATATCAATATACAATATTTCTTTTATATAAATTACATAATTACTCCTTTTACAGTGGCATAAAATATCTCTACTGGAGATTTTTGTTGTAACTATCTTTGAAATGGCATATCAAACTTTAAATACAATAACAAAATTAGATTCACCAAATGAAAGTAAGATGTAAGAGATAAAACCACTACTTCTAGAGTGTAATATTGGCATACAATATCCTTTTTTTTTGAAAATTATTGTTATTGCTTCAAAAAATAATATGGTTATTCCTTTAGGGAATATAGTGTTTCCTTTTAAGGAATTGCAATGTAACAAAGATAAAATTCCTATAACATCTCTTCTGGGATGTTATATTTTGCAATATAAATATATAAATCTTTAAATCATCTTTTCAAGAGATTAATATACACACATACGCATCCAATGATGTTTGAAATATCATGTAACATAATATCTTCAAGATATTTGGTTAATATAGTGTAAATGTTAAGATATAAGGTAAGGTATAACTCATTTGGAGATATTTGTAATCTCTTGAATGTAAAATCATTTTCTCATATGATTATTTATTAATTTTCTTTAACTTCTTCAGGAAGTACAACCTTATCATTTTACATAACTTCAATAGAGCTTCGGGCTTCTAATTCATGAACTTCAAGTTCATTGATTTGTTATGAACTTCAGGTTCTTAAATTTTGTGTAAACTTCTCCCCTTTTTTTTTGTACCATATTGTTACAAAATAAAAGTCTATTAGAATTCGAGCTTGTAAAGTTTATCAGAAATCTTTTCATAATTCAAGACTTCAGGTCTTGGACTTTGAGTTATACAACTTCTGGTTGGAAAAGAAAATCTTTGCACAACTTCAGGTTGTTGTTCAAACTTATTTCTTTCATTATATCGAGCATTGTTTGCCAAAATTAATACACCATATAATAAACCATATGTCTATTCTTATTCCAAACATAAAAATACAACATCATTTAGTTTACCATAGCCAGTGCATTTATGATGATATGGTAATTTAATTTATTACCATGACAACAACATTTAATGCATTTATGATTAAAAAATGAATGCAATTTACCATTATTATGGCATAAAATATAGAATATTATCACAACGAATTGATTTCTTTACAAACAAATAAATCAATCTAACTAACTTTAGTTAGCAAAATTTAATCTCAAAGCTAAGTTTAATATACTCAATAATAAAATTAAATGAACACCATAAGAGAAACTTTATTTCTTAATAGTCAAAATTTCTAAAATAACTAAAATAACTCTTATATATATGTATATACAAACATACATACATATATATCCTTTTGTTTTATAATTCAAGTTTCTGCTCTTTTATTGAAACTTCTGGTTCTTTAATATAAGAAAACTTGAAATTTAATAATTTATTGAAACTCAAGCTTTTAGCATTATAGGACTGCAGGTTCTCAACTTTTATTTCAAACGCTAGAAATTAAGTTTACCGTATATGTTTTCATTAATGTTTCCATTCATTTCAGGTGTACTAAATCAATATAAATATTGGATCTAAACTAATATGATCTTCTAAATATGCATTATTCTTGTATATGTTTCTCTAAAAAATAATAAAATATTTCTTTTGGAAATGTAAACAATATATATCAAAATAATTTCCAAAATCAAAATCCAAATCAAAGATTTTTCAAAATGAAAACTTCATTTATCAAACATGTATATATTACTTAGATCTATATCACAAACCAAAACGTAATCAAGATCAATAAATTTATTTGAATCAACAACAGAAATTGTCAAATTCAAAAAAAATCACAAGATTTTATTTTTAAACAATGTAAAGATCTCAACGATATATTATTTGAGTGTGATTTTACGATCTACAATATAATGGGATCAAAAAAATAAGAACAAAAAAAAATCGGATCTATTGTAGGATGAGATCTGAAATATAATGATAAAAACACATGTACAGTGGAGTAAGATCTATAAATTTAGATCTATAACAAAATAAGATCTTGAAAAGATAAGATCTATTAAAACTTAAATTCAAATCTGAAAAATTAGGAAATAGACATAGAATTGTGAAACAAGAATATTTAAATCTAGATCTAAATTAATCGCAAAATAAATCTAGAAAAGCAGATCTAGAAAATTTCAAACCTGATTTCAATGGTTGAATAAGAGGAAGAGATAGATCTGATTTCAGTAACTGAATAAGAGAAAGAGATACATACATGAAAAAAATTTGGATCTAATCTTCTGGATTAGAATATCCAATACATTGGAGAAAAAGAAAAAGATCAGATCGTGCTGATAACGTGTTATAGAATAAAGAAAATAATAGAAGCCATTGGAGAGAGAGACGAAAGAAATATTATTCACTTCTAAGAATAGATATCTATTTGCATTACATGGCCTACTTTATATAAGGGCTTTAGAGGTAAGGACTGAACTTATCCCACGATGTGGGACTAAACAAAACAATGTACAAGCATATTCACTTCATAACATACATATATTATAACAATGATCTTTTTTTTTGGTATTAATGAATTTATTTGATGTGTTTATCATAGGCATGGTCTATTTATGCTATTAATTAGCCCCAATATAAACCATCAAACTATAACACACCCACTAAACCACTTGTTAACTCTCATGAAAATGATAATGAAGTTAAAAATAAAATCTATTCTAAGCATGATCTATTTACTATTTATTAGTAATATAGACCATTAAATTTTGATTCTAAAATCTACTTCATTACCAACATTATATGTAGATGAAGAGGTAATTTGTGTTTATGTTTGTTTAAGCATAACCTATTTGATATCAACAACATAGGCTATTAAATTTAAAGTTAAACAAACTTTTTTTTAACACATCAAAAATTTCATTAAGCTCAAAAAGAAATCATAAATTAACAAATATGTTGAATCTACAAGATTAAGAGAGCTTCAATGCCCCTAAATTGAAGGAGTTTGGCTTCTCATATTTGTTACCATTTCAACAAATATAGATTGCAACATTAAACAGAAATAAATAGAAAAGGAGAACTAACTAAATTGCATGTAAATAAATCTACTCTACTTGCTACAAATAAAACTACACTAATTGCATAAAGTAAAGAACAAGAATTAAAAGAGCATGAAATCAACTTTCATAAATAAAATTACTTAAGAGAATAAGGCTAAGAAGCCATGAAAGAGAGAAAGAGAGTTTATATTTATAATTTGTGCCTATAACTAAACTAACTAAAGAGGAGGTGCTAAGAGCTTATTATATGAAACATAAGGTTATTTATACATGCCTAAAACCCTAATCATATTTTAGGGGACTACCCAAAATACCTCTTAAGAAGTATGACCACCAAGTTGGCATTAGCTTCTAATTAATCCTCCATTAAGTGTGCGTGCAACTTTAATGTCCACTAACGTGTGCATTAGGTCCTAACTGTAGATCATGCTTAGTGGGTAGGTGGGGTCTTCCATGTTGCATGAATTGATTTATTTCATCTTCATTTGCCTTCTTCTCTTGTGCATACATATTTTAATAAAGTCTCTTCATATTTTTCCATCCAAATTCCTACAAATAAAACTAAAATGTGTAAATAAATTTTCTCTAATTAATTCACACAAAGAAATGACCATTTTGCCCCTATATGAAGATGAATAAATGATGACTTGAAAACAATTGAAATTTTGGTTTAAACATGTTAAAATACTCTATATGCTCATTTATTTAATTAAATTAGATTAAATATGAAAGTAAAAATATGCATATTTACGTGCACATCATGCTTTCATGAGAATTTGATTCTCACGGTCAGATCTAGCTTGCTATTGTAGGTTTAGAGAGATCCAGTGGTTAGATCCAGAAGTTTTCTTTGAAAAATTTAGAAACTTGCTATAGAAATCAATGACACCTAGAAGATCTGAAAGATCATCAGGAGAAGTAGTTGGCGATGATGAAAGGAATGCTTACCAAATTGAAGTTAGTAATCAACAAGCAATACCAGGATCATTTGCGTAGCAGGAAGTGGTTACAAGGACTGAGCTTGATAAGATGCGGTATGAATTGAACTAGAAGTTGGCTGATAGTTAGAAGGCTTTGATGGAGATGATGGATGCTAGCATAACATTACAGACCCAACAACTATAAAAGACTTGGAGGAAAAAGAGAGAAGCTTCGCCTGTTAGAGTTAAAGAAACAAATTTGTTTGTTTTTGATCAGAACAGGCAGAACGATAGACAAAAATATAAGGAAGCACTTGCTAGACCAACAAAAGGGGTTGTTGGAGGAAGCAGAAGTGCTCCCCTACAGAGAAAACCACTTGGTGCTGACCATAGTGAGGTTGGTGCCGAGAGGAATTCTAAAAGACAGGGGGGACTTAAAGCCGATGCTTTGAATTTGTCGGACTCAGAAGATGGCCTACAGTTTGATGGTAATGATTACGAATTGGATGGTGAATTTAATGGTTTTGAAGTTCGAATAGCTGCAAGAAAAAAAACTACGCATCAACAGAAGACTGAAGGAGTGGTTCTCCCAAAGTCTAGGGAACCTAGATGTCAGCGAGCAAACCATGAGCCTTTGTTGAGCCAGACATTCGGCACAACCCTTGATAGTCATCCTTCGAAATACCTTGCCAATGAGGAAAACATAGCGGATATGGTTAAGCGGTTAGTCGAGGGAAACAAAGGTAGAAAGAATAAGGATTGGGGCTCCATGCTAAGCAGGACTCCGTTCATGGAGAATAATCTCGGAGAAGAGTATCCCAAGAAGTTTACGATGTCGACTATGCCATCATACAATGGGACTACTGATCCTAAGCAACATTTACTCAAGTATGAATGGCAAATGGATGGTACTAGGGCAACGGATGCTATTCGATGTAGGTGCTTTCCAATTATCTTAGAAGGAGTTTCATCAATGTGGTTCACGAGGCCTACGTCGAGAACCATATTGACATTTGATGAGTTAGCTAGAAAGTTCATGGAGTAGTTTCGACTCCACGCTTCTCGGCCTAAGGACTTGATGTCCCTGTCAATCCCCTCTCAAGGACCAAAGGAGTCGTTAAAAGGGTTCTTGGATCGGTTCAATATTTTTGTTACAGAAGTAAGAAATCCAACAGAGGATCTAGTATTCATTGCATTGGTTCGGGCATACACCCAAACAGATTTTGGTAGATAGCCGAAGATGAAGCAACCTACTACTATGGAAGAGTTTTTTGAAAATGCTAATTAGTTTCTACGATTGGGAGAAGCAAGTCTAGCTACATGAGAAATTGGTGGTGGACAATCAAAGAAGTTTTTTGGCACAACATGTCGGTTAACAAGCTAGCATTAACACAGTAATAAATATTGGAAATTCTGGTAACCAAATGAAAAGGAACCAGGGCCCTGTTTGAAGATGCAATGGAAACAAGAGACCCCTAAGAAATATGAAACCGAAAGACTATATTCCCCTAAATGATACTTTGGAAAACATAACCTTACTACTAAAGGAACAGAGTGATACAGAAAGTAGCCCAAGAAGGAAGTGGCTTAGTAGGAAATGTGCTTCAGAAAGTTATGTCATTTCCATGAAACTCATGGACACTACATGAAGGAATTTTGACAATTGAGGGATCTCATCAAAGAACATATAAGAGGAAATAAGCTCGAGCAATATGTTAAAATGCCATAGGAAGGTGGTCAAACTGCGAGACTCTAAGGGCTAGCTGCCCAACGGAATCAGCCTGGACTAAGCAGAGAAGGGCCTAAGCGAAATGATGAGAAATTGATTGTTAACACCATATAGGAGGGCCATGTCTAATGGAGAAAAGCTAGAGGGAAATGGAATGGTACACGAGCTCGCTAAAGCATGTACCATAGGAATATTGCTTTGTTGTAGAAGATGCAGCTTCGGCTAAGCAGGAATGGATGATATCATAATCAGGAATAGGGATGTAGATGGAGTCGAAGGCCAGATTGCAAACCCATCGTGATAATAGTTGGAATTGGATATTGACAGCTACTGACTTTTCTCCCTTCTTCAAAACTCCTCAAAACAGCCCTAACCATCAATAATTCGAGATTACTAACTAAATCAAAATACTAAATTGTTGATACCAATACATGGAGGAAGAAGCAAGGAATTCGAACTTATTATTTTGAAAGTTACTGATTTTTGCTTGAATTGATGAAGACTAAATCAGGGTTGGAATAATTTCAATTTCATCTTTTCTTAGTTTCCTATAAAAGATACGTAGTTGGATTTTTAGGAAGAGGCTTTTGATTTGGGGATTAGGCTAAGGAAATTATTTATTATTTTAGGCTAATAGGCTTCAAAAATCACTAAGGCCCAAGTTTTCTAAAATATAATTAAATTAATATCTTTTTAGCTTTATTACACTTAGCAAAGAAATTCTAATCAAATGAAAAATCAATTCTTCATCTATTAATTTATCTCATAGATAAATCATTACAAATTTAGAATTATTTTCACTTTACTTAAAATCTCTAAAATCAATAATTATTACTTTATTAAACTTTGCCAAAAATCCAAACCAACTAAAATTTTAATAAGAAATCACAAATTTTGATTATTCAAATTTCCAAAATATATTTTATTTCATACTTTTGAATTAACTTTTATTAACATTATAAATTATCTAAATTTGGAACAAATTTTCCTTTTTGATATTAATAAATTCAAATCGCTTACCCACATTAAAATTTAATTTCTCAGTTAAATCATTAAATTCATAATTAGATTTTATTATTCATTTATTAACTAGATAATTATTGACAGGGTTATTACAGACTCTCCCTTAAGAAAATTTTATCCCAGCATTTCTTATTTAGATGGAATCTCTAACTTAAATAATTAATCTAAGTAAAATTTGACAAATTATCAAATAGAGAAAAGAAAATTATCAGACTCGTGCCTTTGAAAATAACTTATGATGGATCCGCTGCATATACTCATGAGTCTCCTGGATACAATCCTTGGGATTACCGGACAATTGCACTTTTACCAGCGGAACCTCCTTATTTTTAGGTCGTCTAACCTTTGTTGCCACTATCTGTACTAGCATCTAAACATAAGTCAGGTCAGGAGAAATCTCGAGTTCCTTATCTGCGAAGGCTCAAAAACAAACTCAAAATCCTTAAGACATCTATGGAGCTGAGATACATGAAATACATCGTGTATTCTAGATAAATTATCAGGTAAAACAACATGATATGCCACAACACCTATGCGCTCAATAATAGGATACGATCCAATAAGCCGTGGAGAAAACTTACTGGAACTATTGAATCGCATTACTCCCTTTGGTGGAGATACTCGTAGAAAAACAAGACCTTTGATAGCAAACTCCAAGTCCTTTCTCCTCTGATCCACACAGGACTTCTGCCGGCTCTGGCCTTCCGTCATTCTTTGCCTGAATACTTCTATTTTCTCTAAAGCTTCTCCAATGTAATCTTGTCCATGTACTTATCCGTCTTCTGCCTCAAACCAACAAGATAGGGAGCAGTATGTTCTTCTGTATAATGCCTCGAAAGGAGCCATACCGATACTCGACTGAAAGCTATTATTGTAGGAAAATTCTACTAAATAGATATAATCAACCCAATTACCTTCAAAATCAAATTTGCAAGCATGGAGCATATCCTCAATAACTTTATTAACTCGCTCCATTTGACCATTCGTTTAAGAATGGAAGGCAATACCAAGATTTAGCTTCGTACCTAATGCAACTTGAAGATCTTCCAGAATATGCTTTTGAATAACGGATCCTGATCACTCATAATGGCACTGGGAATACCATGTAGCCTGACCACTTCTTTAATATACAGCTTCCCTAGATAAGAGGCTGTTTTGGTTAACTTCATCGGAATAAAATAAGCTGAGTTAGTCAACCTATCAATAATAACCCTAAGACTATCATGTCCACTCCTCAAACGAGGTAATCCATCCATCAAATCCATGGATACCTACAATTGAAATTTATTTAATCATTACTGGATCAATTTATATTAGAAATAAATATGAAAGTTTAATTCTAAGTCCACATTTATCTAATCCCATTTCTATAATGGAACCTTTAACGGCCATAGAAGTCTATTAGATATCTGATGTTCAGCATAATAAAGATGACACATCATGCAATGCTTCACAAAGTTCCCCACATCATGCTTCATCCCTTCCTAGAAATACAACCTTTTCATATCAGCATACATCTTGCTGCTTCGTAGGTGGATAATATGTCTTGATCGATGGCAATCCTTTCATGATATCCTTACAGAGTGTATAAGTATCTGGCACTACTAGCCTACCATACCTTCAAATACATCTTCTGCTATCAACTACATACTTAATCACCTCCTGACTGCCACTATAAAGCATCTGGAAAATATCAATCAAAGAAGAATCCTTCTTCTTAGCATCTTCTATATGGTCTAATATTGAGGGATGTGCTTCTAAACTAGCGAGTACCGAATTTGATTTCAAATCTGGACTTCTATCTCAGATATCATGGACAGATAAAGTTTCTAAATCCTTTCACCATAGCATCATCATAGAAACAACTGCTAGATGCTGACAGCAAAAGCATCAACTACACGATTCCCCTTTCCGGGAGTATACTAAATCTCCACATCATATGCAGCTAAAATCTCCAGCCACCTCTGCTGTCTCATATTCAGATCTTTCTAAGAAAATAAATATCTCAACGATTTATGATCTGTATATAAGATTAAATTCTCTCCCAAAAGATAGTTGCGCCGGATCATAAGTACAAAAACTATAGCTATCAGCTCTAAATCGTCGGTAGCATATCGAATTTCACTCGATCTAAGATGTCTAGAAGCATAAGAACCTGCTCTATCTCTCCGCATATCCTTAAGCGATAGTATAAACCACCAAATTTTGATTTCCATCAAGTATAGTAAGAACAGGTGCATGAGTGAGAAGATCCTTCAGCTTTTGAAAGGTTGATTCACATTTATCAGTTCACTATAATTTCATGTTCTTCCTGGTCATGGTAGTGACAGGGAGAACCACTTTCGAGAAAATATCTAATGAAATGTCGATAATAACCAACTAAGCTGAGAAAACTCCTAATCTTAGTAATCGTCATCGGTCTCTTCAAGTTCTGAATTGCTTTAATTTCGTAGAGATCAACTGAAATACCTTCATTAGAAACTATGTACCCCAAAAACTTCACTTGCTGCCAAAAATGACAATTCGAGAACTTTTCCTTCAACTCATTCTCTTGCAACGTCTCTTAAACAATTCTAAGATGTTCAACAAACTCTTCCTCGTATTTGGAATATAACAGAATATCATCAGTAATACCAGAATGAATTTACTGATATACTTTGAAAAACATGATTCATAATGTCAACGAAATATGCAGGTGCATTTATCAACCCGAAAGGCATCACTAGCCATTCATAAGACCCATATCTAGTTTGGAAATCTATAATAGGAATGCTATCCTCTGCCACTCTGAGCTGATGGAAACAAGTAGCTAGGTTAAGCTAAGTAAAGACCATAGCACCACATAATTGATCGAACATATAGTTGATCCTGGGTAGTGGATAACAATTTTTAATGGTAAGCTTGTTCTGTTTTCAATAATCAATACAAAGCCTAAAAGTAATATATGCCTTCTTTACAAATATTGCGGCAGTACCCTATGGAGAAATACTAGACCAAATGCTTGGATTCTAACTCGGTCAACTTCTTAATCAACTCTTCCTTAGCTGACATTTCGGTAAGAGGACGACTAAAACGTAGAGCTTGTGAGTCGGCTGAATAAGGATCTTAAGGCTAAATTAACACTAAGGGGGTGAATAGTGTTCAATTGATTATATGAATAAAATTCTTTAAGATTTTACTTGGAATGATGTAATTAACAATCACAGAAACAATCACAAAATCAAAATATAGATAAAATTAAACGCAGTAAAAGTAAAAGGGAAAGAACAAACCAGGATTTTATACTGGCTCAAAGTTACCCTCATCCAGTCCCACACAATTCCTTGTACATATTTATTTTCAACTAGTAAATGAAAATACAATCTCGATTTCATGGCTACGAGACACACCGTCCAGAATGCCAACCTCTGGGTAGAGCCATTTGATTTCAAGGCCACAAGCACACCCAGTAGATTTATGGGTTAATAAGCACACCCAATTTATTTTACAGGTTACAATCACGCTTACTTAGATTTCAGGGATACTAAGCACACTATAAAGTATAAGAGTATGATTTGATAGAATTTACAGACTCAGATCGACGACCTTGATTACAATTGATCCTATAACTCTTGAATAGCACTTTGGTATTAATAGAGATGACAGAAATCAGAGTGTATATGAAAGAGAGTAAAACTAGTAGTGATTGAATTTGATTTTGGTTGAATTTCGATAGAAAGTGATTCAGAAATCAGGGGAGAGAAAAGAGGAGAGAGAAAATTAGAAAGTGGTTAATAAAAATTTGTTTGGAAATTTGGTATATATAGGAAAACAACGATTATGTCCATTCGCGAAGAGGTACAACGAAAAGACGCTTCCGTTCAAATTTGAATTTTGAATTTTATGGCCACTGTGTTGACATATGCCTACAGAGTATGTCGACACACTCTTCAACATTTGAAAAACACTTTAAAAATATCATTTTGAAAATCCATTGCTTTGTAAAATAAATTTATACTTTATAAAATCATTTAAATGTAATTTATACATATTTTAATCAAAATATAACTTAATAAATCTTTATAAAATAATTTTCAAAGATTTAGTAAGAGTATTCATTAATATATATAAAAATCAATATAATTAAACTTACCAAAATATAAACAAAAATTCAATATATATATATATATATAAACTTAAAAACTCTAAAATAATATTTTTACGAGTAAGAGAATGAAAATCATTTTGGAATTTTTTTGAAAAGATTAATTAAAAACAATTTAAAACAAAATTAGAGAAGATGACAGAGATCTGGAAAGTGCTATCAAGGTTTTTACATAAATTCTATGACTCTATAACTTATCTAGAATATCTTGAAATCAAGAACTCTTAAACACTCATGAGTCTTCATTCTTGAACTCTTAAAACTTTATATCAGCACCTTGAATCTACTCTTGATATCAGCATGTTGATACCATGCAGTCTTTTCAATCAATACCTATCTAATATCCTATACTATATACTATATATATATATATATTGATAAAACATTAGTATCTACATTTTATATAATGCCCTATAGTTGTTATCATCAAAACCAATTGTTTGCACAAAAATTGGACAAACACCTCTATGTTCAAATTTATTTAAGTCGCGTTTAAGTTGTCCGATATGAAGTTTTTAATGTTCTAATATGTTAACAGATAGTTTTTGCAGTCACAGAACAGTTCATAGGTTAGGTGTTGGAAAGCAGCTATAGGAAGTAAATCACACAGAATTTACAGTGGATCGGCCAGAACGTGTCTACATCTATTGTCCATCTTATTATACTTCTTTGATTTGATTATAAGTACAAGTTTGATTAGAAATAGCAAAAACTTAGAGCAGCTGGAGTTGTTAAGTCTCAGCAGAGTTTTCCATCTTTTCTCAGAAATTCGGTCCCCATTGTTGTTGAGGAGCTCTGGTATTTATAGAGTAACGTTATGAAGAGTGGAGGTGGAGATATAACCTCCTAGGTTTGGTTTGGCATGATGCGAGCTTGTCTGGTTCGGCATGGAATCCTTCTGGCTTTTGGTTCAACGGTGAGAGATGAGGGACTCTTGGAGTTGCTCCTATCTTGAGGTCGGCATGCTTCCTTACTGGTCCAAACATTTGGTTCGGCTGCTCCATGCACCAGACCAAATGTTCGATCCGGTAGTTAGGTGATATGATGGACCAGACATTTAGTCCGGCATCCTCATGTTGTGCCAGACCAGATGTTTGGTTCGGCATCCCACTGTTGTGCAGTACTAGATATCTGGTTCGACATCTGAATATTGTGTTGGACTCGATATCTGGTCCGGCATTTTTATGGATGTTGAACCAAACACCTGGTTCGACACCCAGTTGGCATACTTCATTCGATACTCTTCTCCTTCCTTTCCCTTACCTCTTGCTCTACTCACATGCCAAAATACCAAGCCAACACATGCCCCCCAAAGTATGTTGTGTTCTACGCAACGTGCTTTGTTTGGTTCGGCACCTAATCCTTTCTTGATCGGCGAGGTATTTTTACCGAACCAAAAAGACTCTACGTCCTCTGCTCTTCCTTTTATAAATATCCTATCTCCTTTCTTATTTCCTTCTTCTATTTACTTCTCCTACTTCCTTCTTTTATTTTCAGGCTCCAAAGCTTCTCCGATTTGTTTCGCATCTCCTACGGCTCTAAGTGCTCATGTTTTCCTACTTCCATCTCAACAACATTTTAGACAAGGTTAGTTCTTTAATTCACTCTTCTTCATAGGGTTTTTGAGGTGTCCTAAGGTTTCAGATTGCCTGGTAGTTTATGGTGAGGGAAGAGGCCGTTGTCACTTTCCAATGGTTTGGTGGAGGCGAACTTGAGAATAGGTGGAGGTGCAGCGGTTGTGGATGTCGATGGTGGAAGGGATTCAAGCAGGTAGCAAGGGTTTTGAAATTATGTGCTTAGTTTTCCCTATATGTAAGATTTGAGTGAGGTAATAGAACGTGGCTGGCTCATTGAAAAAAAGGTGTGTTGGGTCGACGTGGCTTGTCTAACTTGATTCGGCATTATTATGTCGTTCGGCTTCGGACCGGTGCTTTACTTGATGTCGGACCAAATTAGTCTATGCCGAACCAAGTGAGGAGTTCTCGGAATAGTAGTTCGAGTCTCGGATAGTTTGGTCTAGTGTGCGGCATTGACCAACCCAAACGATAGGAGTTCTTCATTGATTATTTACCTTCTGGTTGGGATCGCACGGTCTAACATGTTAAATCTGTTGCTACCATTTTACCCTCGTTACTATTGCGTAGGTGTTAGTATGTCGAACCTTATATCTGCTTTCTATTTCCCTATTCAGAAAAATGTCACCCATTCGCGAGCTTCAATCTAAGTATGCGTCATCACAGCCTGTCGGGACTGGCGCTTCTTCTTCTGATGCTCCCGCTAATCCTCCAAAATAGCTCAGCTCCACTTATTCTCTAGTGGATGGCTATGCTCCCAACCAGACGCTGGTAAACCTTCTCAGTGTTATCCTAGCATTCTGATAGTAGAGAAGCTTAACTCCGTAGCTACGACATTCAGGATCGTTCGTCGAGACATGGTACTACCCGGACCGAATGACAGGGCACCATCTGAGGGATACATGACATACAGTAAATATCATCGTATGTGTGGGGCAATTCCTCCGCTCACCCGCTGGATTGCTAGTTTTATGGTCTATCTAAAAGTCGCTCCACTACAGCTTCAACCAAACTCCTATGCCCTCTTGGCATGCATATATCTGATATTTGTGAAGCTCTATCAAAGACCCCCTATGCAAATAGAGATCAGATACTTGTACAATGTGAGGAGTAACCGAAAGGGAGCCCCTTCATCAGCTTAGAGTCTACTCATAAATTCAAGCCTGTTCTCGACTTATACTCGAAGTTTAGTATGTTTAAGAAGGAGTACCTCTTCGTGCATGATGATGTTGTCCCTCAACATGTTTTCACTTCCGGGTGTAAGTCTCTTTTATATCCTCTTATAAGTTTTCTGTCGACTTGATTCCCCGATGCTCCATATTCTCAGGTTGTGTAAAGGCGGCAGAGGACGAAGGTTTGAAGAAAATGGCAAAGGAAATCTTAGCAATCCCTAAGGCTGAGATGGAAGCCTCATTATTGCTACGTGACACAGGCCTTCATTTTTACAATCTAATCGGCCCAAGTCAATCCGTGTTCAAGATCAGGCGAAGCTCAGCTGAGAGAGAAATAGGGGCCGAAGGAGAAGGGGGAGATGTTGGAAAAGGCAAGGAACCGGAGAAAGATGATGAAGGGGCAGGAGCCCTGAAGAAGTTGAGGCGTAAGAAGAGTACAGTTCGTCCTTCCCATTCGGGGAAATCTTTACGCATACGAAACGTTCCTTCTCCTGATAACAAGGAGTGTTCTTGTTTGTAGTGTGATAGCGCGAACGAACAAGGGTCGGAGGGAGATTCTGGGACGACAGAATCAGAGGCCCATGCTTCTCAGGATGTGGAGATAATTAGCAGTGAAGGTTTTGGCGTGACTCCCTTGACGGATGCCGAGGCTACGTGGGAGTGGGCCAAGTAGTTAGATTAATCCGAGCTGGCACCTGAGCCAATTTTCGCCGCTGACCCCTCTCCAGGGAATGGCTGCGGATGACTTGAGTGGAATGTCGATTCTCTCAGTGTAAAGCGGAGCGGGAATCAGCGAGGCATTCCGGCTATCTCTAGGTAATATCGATTTCTGCATGGATTTTGGTGTACTTCTTGAGAATTTTTTGTTTTTAGACAAGTCTCAGTCTCCACTTGCCTCACGGTCCAATAAAGCCCAGTGGTCGTGTGTTCTTCCTCTGAGTGGAGTCCCGTCCTAGTGTATTCCCTACTTGATTGAGACCTCATCCCGGCCACTTGATCCAGTCTCCGCTAAGGGTTGGTGGTAGCTTACAGTGTCCAAGTGTCTTGATATTTTCTATTTATGCTTTCTCCGTTTTCTCTGCTCTAAAGTTGTTATTAGCTTTGTAGGGAAAAGAAGAAATTTGAAGAGGTATGAAATGTCTCGACAAATTAAACAGTTCAAACGGATGAAAGAGGCATCTGTTCCTTCTAAGACGGCCTCTCAAAAGGAAAAGACCGTGCAAGAGAATGTCGAGGTAACTCCGTTAGGCATGGGTAGAGGAGAGAGCCACGTGACATCCTAGAAACGTGCAAGGTCTCCGGATAAGGATGCTACCTCCCCTGGTTCCCAAACTTCTTCCCATCGCCATCGCCAAAATCCATCTGATCCTGAAGTGCATGAGGTGGCTGGCAACTTAGAGGAAGAAAATGTCGATGCTTATTTCTCTGATTTTCAACCGCCGATGAGGAATCCCTTCATGAGTCACCCTAATATTAACCCTCGCTATACAGGTCGCCATCTAGCGGATTCTGATACCGAGTTCCTTTTGCCTTGAAATCCTCTACTCCGAATCTTGGATGAGGAAAAAACTCTTGACTTCACCAATCTGATAACGAGAATGGTCCAGATTACTGATGAGACTAGAAAAATTGTCGATTATCAATCTCGCTTAGCCAAGGCTAGTGAGGAAGTAGGGAATGCTAATGTATGGTTATTCCTGGAGTTGGAGGATCTTCGTAGAGCACACATGGAGAAGGATGTGAAGTTGGAGATGGTTGAAGCATCTCGTGCAGCCGAGATAAAGAAAGCCAAGGAAGAAGCGACGAGAGAGGCTACCGACTTACGCAAGGCACTGATCGACGAGGCTATAAGTTTAGTGGACGAAGCTAGGAAAAAGGATTTGGAGTGAATCCGCTCTCTCAAGGTTAAGATGAATAAATTGCAGGAAGTCTTTGGCTGAGTTGAAGAATTCTCTGGGTGAGTGGCGGAAGGAATTGGATTCATACAAGGCTGAGTTGATGTACTGAAGGCAGAGCAGGTCCGGCTGAGGAAGGACAAGAAACTGTATATGAATAAAGTGGTGTCCCTTCAGACCAAAGTCGACAAGTCCAATGACTTTTTTAAGACGATTAACCAAATGTTGAAGGACACTTACTACATGTTCTGGAAACAAGAGAACCTTCAATGGACGGACGACTATCCCCAAGTGATGGAAGGAATCCATTCTCGACTCATTGAGGAGATTAAGGCTACGATTGCATAGGAGGAAGGAGTCGTGTATGATGTTTGGATGGTGAACCATCTGTTCAGGGTGGAAGAGACCAAGGCCGTTTCCATGGGATACGAGCTGCTGGCGGAGGATGCAGACGATGAAGATGGTTCAGATCTCGAGGGGCTTGGCGACCCACACAATATTACCATAGGTATCTCATCTTTTTACTTCTGCTTTGTTATTACTTATCCCAGACTGCAAAACTTATGAATTTTCTTACTTGTATCATGCAGGGTTGTCTTCAAGACAGGTCGGGCCTCCAAAAGGTGCTGATAAGGAAGCGAGTCTCTTGAGTGATCTGAGCTTCCGAAGGACATAGCCGGAGGAAGCAGGCTGAGTGACTAGGGTGTCCCTACTTAGTCTAAGGAAATTTTCCTTTCACTTTTTGTATGTATTTTTGGAGGATGTATGGTTGTTCTGCATATGTATATATACATAAATGAAATTTTTTGTACATATAGATTTTAATGTTGTAATGTTCGACTTTTGTCCTTTGCATGTTTATTTGGAATAACTTTTGTGAAGCGTGATTTTTATAGTTTGCCTTGTCTACTTGTAAACTTTTTATAACTTAATTAATCGTTATTGCATTCTGAGACGCAAGAAACCATAAACGCGTTGTTATGTTCAAGGTAGGTCGCAAATGATAATTGCTCGGGCTATTCCCATGTCGTGAGTATTATTCGACTCATCGTTGTCGGCGTGCGTAATACCGATTGTCAACTGCAAACTACCCCAAGCTACAACCACGCCTTAATTGTGGGGTTCATAATCGATTCGCAGTTGCCGGTGAGCTAAATGCCAATGATGATTGCCTAGGCTATAAATCGTGCCTAATCTGTGGCTTATAGTCGGTTCATCATTGCCGGCTTGAGGGTGCCGATCGTCAGTAGTGTTTGCTAAGGCTTGTTCCGTGCCTCTTGTCATAGCAATCTTATTTTCACCATGCCGGGCGAGCACCTGAGATTGCTTACAGTAGGAATGGTCATCAGATGAATGATTAAATGAAAGGAAGTTCAAATAAGACAAGTAATGCAAGACCCCAAATTTTTATAGTGGTTCGACCGAAATGTGCCAACGTCCACTGTCTTTCCTTCATTGCTTCAATTAATACATGCTTCCTTACAATTCAAGGGAAATAACGGTGGAGACGTTGGAGATTCCATGCTTTCCCAAACACCTCCCCGTCTACTATTGATAAGATGTAAGCTCCATTGTGAAGATCCTTACGAACAATAAACGGTCCCTTCCAAATTGGGTCTAGTGCTCATGGCCATGGGAAGACCCGCTTGAGTACTAAGTCTCCTTCTTGTAGCGCTCGAGGCTTCACCATATAGTTGTATTGCCTTGCCACTACTGTCTATGAGCAGTGGCTTTGAGGGTGGCGTCGTTTCTCTTCTCCTCGATCAGGTTGATTGACAGGCTTAAGAGCTTCTTGTTTTCTTTCGGATTGTAATGCATCCTTTGGTGCGATGGGATAACTGTTTTGACTGGGAGCATAGCCTCAGCCCGACATGCTAATGCGAATGGCATGTGCCCTGTCGTGGTTTTGTAGAATGTTTGATAGGCCCATAATGTATTAGGCAGTTCGTTGACCCATTCCCCTTGGACTTCTCTAGTTTCTTTTTTATCAGCGTTTTCAAAACCTTGTTTACCGCTTCAACCTACCCATTTTCCTAAGGTAAGCTACAGTCAAGAAGCTTCAAGCAATCCCATGTTCTTGGCACCAACTGGTGAATTCTTCACTATTTAATTGGAGTCCGTTATCCGATATGATCTTCTGCGGCACCCCATACCTACACAAGTTGTTACGAATTAGGAAATTTATCACCTTGGTAGACGAAATTTTCTTCATAGGCTTTGCTTCCACCCATTTGGTGAAAAATCCACTGCCACTATGGCATATTTTGCTCCTCGACCCATGGGGAATTCCCCGACCAGGTCAATCCCCCAAATTGCAAATGGCCAGGGGCTGACCATCTGGATCAAACCGATAGGTGGCAGTCAGGATTTTGGTAAATCTTTGACATTTGTCACATTTCTTAGCGAACTCGTTTGCATCTTTATTTAGTGTGGGCCAAAAGTATCCATAGCCTAAAATCTTCCTGGCTAGAGTTTTCCCTCTGGTGTGACCGCCACAACTCCCTTGATGGATGTTGTTAAGGATATCTTTTGCTTCGTTCCCAATGACGCACCTTAGTAGTAGGTTGGAAAAACCACAGTGGTACAGTTTGCCATTTTTATGGTGTAGCGGGATGTCCTCCTTTGGATTCTCCTGACTTCTTTCCGTTCTGTTGGTAAGGTTCCATCCTGTAAGTATCTAATGATGGGGGTCATCCATGTCTCCTCCCTGTTTGCGGTCACTGTGATTTGCAGACGCTCGAAACTTGGTGTGAGCTGACTCATGATGGGGGTTTCTCCCGGCATTGGTTCGGTTCTTAAGCTCACTTCTTTGGCAAGGGCATCTACCTCTTGATTTCCCCCTCATGGGATGTGTTTTATTTCATAGTAGTCCAGCTCTTTGAGGAGGGTTTGGCCCTTTTAAGGTAAGATGCAAGATTTTTCCGGTGATTCTGGAATTCTCCAAGGATGTGGTTCATAATCAGTTGTGAGCCACTGTGAATACGTATCGATTTAACTCCTATTTCCTTAATGATTTCTAGGCCAACTATCACTGCTTTGTATTCAACTTCACTATTGGTTGCAGTGAACTCCAGTCTTAGTACATATCTTAACTTTCTTCCTCGAGTTGTGACTATTCTGATTCCTTCCCCCAAGCCAAGCTCATTCGACGCTCCATCAACGAACATACTCCATTTAACAGTTTCCTCAATTTTTACTGCTGCCTCTTCATCTTGCATTGTAAACTCAGCTATGAAATCAACCAAGGCTTGTCCTCTAATTACGGTGCACGGATGGTAAGTGATGTTGAACTAGCTCAACTCAATGCACCATTTTAGCAGGCGTCCTGACGTATCTGGTTTATAATGGACTTCTCTCAGGGGTTGATCCGTTAGAACCATAATGGAGTGTGACTGAAAGTAAGGTTGTAATTTCCTGGATGCTATAAGCAGACAGTAAGCCAATTTTTCGATCTTAGGGTATTTAGATTTTGCGCCCGTGAATCTTTTGCTAATGAAGTACACCAGTCTTTGGATGCAATCATCTTCTCATTCTAGTGCGACACTTAGGGCGTGGGAGGATATAGGTAGGTAAAAGTAAAGGTTCTCTCCATCCATCGGAATGGAGAGTACCGACGGCTTCTGCAGATGTTCGAGTAAACTCTGGAAAGCTAAGTAGCACTAGTCCATTCAAACTTCCCTTTGTCTTTTTTGAGGGCTTCGAAGAACGGGACACACTTGTCCGTTACTTTGGATATAAACCTGCTCAGAGCGGCTACCTTTCCATTTAGGATCTACATTTCCCTTCGTGTCGTCGGGATTTTGACGCCTTTCAAAGCTTGTATCTTTTCAAGATTCGCCTCTATCCCTCTGGCATGTACAATGAAACCTAAGAATTTAACCGAAGACGCTCCAAAGAAGCATTTCAGTGGGTTCAGCTTCATTTGGTATTTGCATAATACTTGGAACATCTTATCCAGGTGGCTCGGATGATCTGCTGCTCTTCCTTATTAGACAAGTATGTCGTCAACATATACTTCCATAGAGTGACCAATTTGTTGCTCGACGTTGATAAGTAGCGTCGGTGTTCTTAAGCCTGAAAGGCATGACTTTCTAACTAAATCCATGATGAAGCTAGTGTGTTCTTGATCTGGCACATGCATAAGAATCTAGTTGTATCCTGAATACACGTCCATGAATGACAACAACTATATTGCGCGGTTCTATCCACCAGTCGCCCAATTCGGGGCAAAGGAAAACAGTCTTTTGGGGCAAGCATCATTGAGGTTGGAGAAGTCAATGCAGGTTCACCATTTTCCATTATGCTTCTTCACTATGACCGAGTTGGAGATCCATTTTGGGTAAAAGGATTCATGGATAAAACCATTGGCAAATAGGTTCTTCACTTCCTCGTTGAGAGCGGTTGATTGTTCTACCCTCATGCTTCTTTTCTTTTATTTGATCGGGATCTTGGTTGGGTCAATATTGAGGGAATGACAAGCTATCTCTGGGGATATCCCCACCATGTCCTTGTGGATCCATGCAAATACGTCCAAGTTCTTTCGTACAAATCCTATCAGCCGAATTTTTAAGGTTAGGTTTAATTCGGAACCTATCTTTAAAAGCCATGTTTTGTCGCGCTTTTCTACCATCACATGTTTCATAGCCTCCACAGGATCGGCGTTGACCTCCTCCTCTCTATCTCTGGGGTCCAATTCGTTGAATGGGTTGCTAGTATATTCGAGAGGAGGGGCTTTTTTTGATTGCTATGCTTCTGCATTTTTGGCACAGAGGATGACCCCCATGTCTTTTACTTTTTCCTTTTTTTATTTTGGTGAAGTTCAATCACATAGCAATCGTGAGCTGCGTCTTGGTCCCCTTCAACTTCTCCTATTCTATTATCGGTTGTGAATTTCAACTTCAAGTACCATGCTGCTAATACTATCAGGAAGTGTGACAACACGGGCCTTCCTAAGAATGCATTATAGGCAGAGTGCCTGTTCACCGACACGAATGTTTGTTTCAGATAACTAATCAGGGGTGAATTCTCAACAAATAAGTCTAGATGCCCAAGTGGTGTTTTGGCTTCCCAAGTGAACCCGTGTAAAGACATGTGGAATGGAGATACAACTTTTATCGGTGATTTCATTTTATTGAATGCATGTTTGAATAAAATATTCACCGAGCTTCCTGTATCGACCAAAATGCGAAACATCTCTGCCGGGTCGAGCCACGAAGAGATAACCAGGGGTTCAGTGTGCGAATATAGTTTTCCAATCAAATCTTCATCGTTGAGGATTATGTCAACTCTTTCTCTCGATTTTGTGATGCGTCCTTCAGTTAAAGAGTGAACATATCCTTGTCCATCCTTCAAGGATTTTCCATACCTCTCTATTTTGACCCAACTTCCGTTAGCTACATGCGGGCCACCAGGTATGGTGTGGACAATTATCTTTTCTTGGTTGGAGCGGCTCATACCTGCTCCTTCCTTAATATTCCCTTGCGGGGGTTGCCCAGATCCTTCGATGGCCAGAGCAGGAGAGTTGCATCCTTTCTGCATGTATCGCTCTAGTTTCTTTTTTCAGATATATTCCTTAATGAGATCTCACAAATGCTAGCATTCTTTAGTGTTATGCCCATGAGACTTATGGAAGTGGCAATATTTCGATGTTCTAACTACGTCCTCTGTCTCTTTTTTGTACAGAGGGCATTTGTATTTCAACTCGTGCTGAGTAGCCATGCAAATGTTCTCCACGGTATTGTTTAGAGGCGTGTATGAATCAAATCTTGGTCCAGGTCTGTATCGTCGCTTATTTCCTTTTTCATTTCTCGAGTTTCCTTGGTGGCCACTTTTTCCTTCGTTGTCCTATTTGTTCCTCTCCCCTCGAGGTAGGGCATCCATGTTTCTTTGGACGTTTAGAAGCCTTTGAGGGTTGCTCGCTATGTCGGTGGACCACCGCGTCCTCCAATCTCATGTATTTTCCAGCTTCATGGAAGAAGTCCTGAAGATTTAGAAGCTTTTCCTTCGTCAATCTTCTTGCAAGCTTTGAATCCGGGTGGACACCTCCGCACAGCGTCATCAGTGAAAGCCTTTCATCGGCGTCTTGCACTACTACCACAGCAGCGTTAAAGCAGTTAAGATATTGTTGCGGCAATTCTTCTACTTTTTGTTTTACGTATGATAGGGAATAGGCATCCTTGTGTTGTTCCACGTGGATTCGGAATTGACTTTTGCAAAATCTTCTAAATCGATAAAAGCTTTTTTGTTGTTGCACATCCACAAGAAAACGAGCAAGTAGAGGTAGTAAATAAGATCATCAAGCGCGCCATCAAAAGCGGCTAACTAAAGCTAAAGAAAATTAGGTTGATGAACTTCCATTTACACTATGAACTTCCATTTACACTATGAACTTACAGAACAACGCACAAATCTATAACCGGGCACTCTATGTTCGCCCTAGCATATGGTTTAGAGGCAATAACCCCAGTCTGATAGGAAGTCCCTTCTCATCGAAGGCAAAATTTCAATCAAAGGAAGAATGAGAAGCTCCTACTCGAGTCACTCGATATGGTCGATGAGAAGTGGGAAGAAGCCAAGCTAAGGACTATCGCTCACCAGAAAATGGTCGCACGATATTTCAACTCTAAGGTTCGTAACTGTACTTTCGATGTAAGAGATCTTATTCACAAATGGGTCTATCATGTACCAAGAACATTCGGACCAAACTGGGATGGTCCTATGTGATTGGCTAGAAGCTGAGGGATGGCACATTCATGCTAACAACCGTTGATGGAACCCGAATTCCCCATGCTTGGAACTGGACGTCGTTACTTTATCTAGGACTATCTTATGCATTTCCTATTTCTGCAAATAAGCCATCTAGGGACACTGTAGGCATTATAGATAAGCATAACTTGCCCAACTCTAATTTCAATTAATGAAATTGCTTTACTTTCTAAATCAATAAAACTATGTTTAAATTAGTAAACTATCGACTCGATGGGGTCAAATAGACTAAAAACCATCCGATCGCTACTTGAGACAATGGAATGTAACATCCTAGATTTTTGGTAACACTATTTAGGAGATTTAGTTAGTTAAACTAAATAATATAACATGTTGATTAAGGGATTGAGATTTGATTTAATTAAGGTAGTCGTGCCTTTTAAATTAATGAATTAAAAGAGGGTTTAAAATGAATAAGAAGAAGGGAATTATGGGAAAGAGGCCATTCCTATATCCTTCAACCTAGGCCATTTATCACGTTACACGTTCGTTCTATTTCAAAATTTTAAAAATCAAGGTCGGCCACTACTAACAAGTAAAGAAGAAGAGGAAACGAAGGAAAAGATTAAGGAAAAGCAAATTCGAATCAAACTCATTCAAATCTCAAGCATCTTAAGCTCTAAAGTAAAGGTGAATAATGTTTACTTCTCTAAATTTTTATGGTTTCGGTTTTAACATTAAATCCAAATGATTTTGCAAAGATTTGCCATGTTTTTGAAAGGTAGAATGATTATATATACATGTTGATGATTTATGAATGTTCATATAGATTTTATTACTTGTTTTAAGATTAAATCCAAATGATTTTGCAAAGATTTGCCATGTTTTTGAAAGGTAGAATGATTATATATACATGTTGATGATTTATGAATGTTCATATAGATTTTATTACTTGTTTTAAGATTAAAACCTATTAAATGACATCGGCTATCCTTGCGAATTTTTATGGTGGTCTAAAATGATATTTTAGAGATGGGTTACAATTTTCAGATTTTTCTAAATTTTTGTGGAATTGTTATGAATTTTCTAATAAAGAAAATTGTATTCTGGATTATAGAATTATTTACAGGAAAAATAATTATTTTTTGGATCTGAAAAATTTTATATCTTGAAAAGAACATATTAATTGATTTTCTGGGATTTCTTTTAGAATTTTTTGAGATGATTAATAGTTATATAAAATTATTTAAGGTATGAGACTTAAATGTTTTATATAATTATAAAGGGGAAATGAGCTTTTTCAAATTGTTTAAATCTCCAAATAGAGAAAGTTGGCAACATTTTTGAATATAAAAATCTGGAAACCAATCAGATTTAGACAAATAAGGCAGGTTGCGTACAAAAGAACTATTTTAAAGTACGAATGAATAGGATTTTCGCTAACTCAACTGTTTCGGCAAGAGGTTCCACCTCTATTCCAAACCTTCCGACAAAGGCGAAAGGTATCAAACCTTTTGACTAGGTCAGTAACCAATGCATATGGTATCAGGAAATTGGTACGTGGTGAATTGGAAGGAGTCGAAAGGTTTAGGGATGAAAAGTAAGAGTTTTTGAGGGAGATGAATTTTATTTTGGTTTTAAAGAAATTACAGCTGCTTATTTTCGACAAAGAGCTTTCGACAAAGTCAAATGGTTTAAAAGAAAAGGTTTTAATTAGGTTGTTTCTTATTTTAATTGGAAACCGTTTGTCTGCAACTGGGCTAACTTCAACCACCGGTTCCTTTATGTCAAAATGCAATTTTTTAATGGAGTTAGCACCCCCAGCTCTTTTGTTGTGCATTTGAATAACGAGGATCACCTACTTTCAGTGGAGAAATGGGAACACGCCCACCCTACTCATAGGCCTGAAATGATGTTCTTGGGAGTTGATTATGAAAAAGACTTCAGATGCTACGATGAACCCATCCTCTCAGATGACTCGGATGAAGTCAGATTTGATGCTATGTTTTTTGACCCTGCCATATCTCCACCGCTTCCATAGGCTGCCCAAATCCATGACACTTCTCTGGGGGCAGCGGGCCCTCAGCGCTGGGATGCTTGGCCTGATGAACGCGTGGTGTCCCACTAGGTGATCTTGACCTTTCCTCACCCCCCTGTGCCGACTCCACCCGCAATCCATGGAGCCAACCCCCCTAGCAATTGTCCATGTACCTTCTCCAGTTCCACCGTTGCCTCGCCCAAGGTCTCCTCTGATCTCTCCAGCTATTGTTCGTCGAAGCTCCAGAATCAACAGAGCAGCTTCTCTCCATGGTAGTTTTTATAAAACTATTTTTTTTCCTCAGCCAATAAAAGTCTAAATAAAAAATGGCTCGTTGCATGGGTGTGAGTTTGCGTGATGATCACTACACTGCCATGCAAGCACTAGAATCGGAGCGTTTGTCCCTTTCCTAATGTAACTAATTTCATGGAATGTAAGGGGTTTGGGGGACCCATCTAAAAGGCATGCAGTCAGCCTCACTTTATCCCCCATAAAGCATACGTTCTTTTTTTTACAAGAATCTAAGTTGATAGACCCACCCCAATCCTTCATTAGCCACATGGGGAGGCCCACTCTAATGGGTTGGGCTCACATAAATGCTGATGGTTCCAGAGGAGGTATGATCACTGCTTGGATCGAAGCTGTATGGTCCCATTATCATACCACTGCTCACCCATCCGCCTTACATGTAACACTCCGCCATATACAATATGGTACAATCTACTTTTTCACAAACGTCTATGGTTCCCAAAAAATTCAAAAGAGGAATTAACTCTGGGCCAATTGTTTTACCTTTGCCTCCTATCTTAATGGTCCTTGGATAGTTGGAGGAGATTTTAACACCACCAGATCCTCTAAAGAGCGAAATTCCGGCATCAACTCGTTAGATTCAGACTCTTTCAACTCCTTCATTATTGTATGCTCCCTCATTGACCCTCCCATCTGTAATCGCCTCTTCAACTGGTCTAATCGTAGAGCTGATCCTGCCTTAGCAAAACTTGACAGATTTCTCTTCAATGTAGCCTGGGACGACCTCCACCCCCTTTCTTCGGTCTTTGGACACGCTTCGACCATCTTTGATCATTGCCCCCTCATTTTGGACACCGGATCTTTGCCCAACAGCAAGCGCCCTTTCAGATTGAGCGTCTATGGCTTCTGGAGCCATCCTTCGACAACTTCATCAAGCAAGCTTGGTCCCAACCAGTGCAAATCCAATCAGCTTTCGCCAGAATTATCTTCAAACTCCGCTCCCTTAGGAAAATTATCAAACCAAGGGCTAAATCCGTTTGGGGGTCCCTTCGCTCACGTATCTCATCAACCCAAGATGAGATCTTAGATCTTAACATCCTTGAGGAATCTCGACCGCTTTCTGATATGGAACTGTCTCGTCTGAAAGTTGTAGAATCAGAACTGGATAGACTCTCAAAGCAAGAAGAGATAGGCCGGAAACAGAGATCAAAAGCTAAATGGTTGGAGGAAGGGGGCAAAAACACCTCCTACTTCCACCGCCTGGCTAGTGGCCGCCGCAGATCCACTTTAATCTCGGAAATATTCTACAATAACACTTCCTACACTGACCTCTCAAATCATCTCCGCCTATTTACAGACTACTATGGAAGCATCCTAGGCAAACAATCCCCGGCTCTCCCTGACATCGATTGGTCCCTTCTTTATCCAACCCCTCCCACATCCCCATTGATCATCCATTCACTGAGGAGGAGATTTGGGCCGCTTTGAAAGACATGTCTGATGACAAAGGACCCGGCCCAGATGGTTTCGGCCCACTCTTTTTCAAACATTTCTAGGAAACTGTAAAAAACGATATTTTAGAATTGTGTGCTGAATTCCAATCTGACACTTCAACCTTATCTAGATTGAACTATGCAAACATCATCCTCCTCCCTAAATCCCCTGGCGCTAACTCCCTCTCCTCCTTCCGTCCCATTAGCCTTCTTAACACAACCTTTAAAATCATTACTAAGGTCCTAGCCATCCGCCTTCAAACAGTTATTGCCCCACTGGTCGGGGTTGAGAAGTCAGCCTTTATTCTTGGCAGAAACATCATGGACTATGTAGCAACAACTCAAGAAATCATTTCCTTCTATCACCAAACGTTGACCCCAGGTGTTTTATTGAAGCTTGATTTTTCCAAAGCATTTGATTCGGTAAATTGGAACTTCATTCTCGACCTCATGAAACATAGAGGCTTTCCCCTCAGATGGTGCAACTGGATCAACCATATTCTGAACTCAAGCCTCTCTTCTATCTCGATCAACGGTGTTTTAGGGGGTCACATCAAGTCAGCTCGAGGCCTGAGACAAGGTGATCCTTTCTCGCCTCTTATCTTCGTCTTAGTTGCCGACGTTTTCAACAGAATGATCAAACTAGCCATATCCAACAACCACTTCTCCGGCATTTCACTCCCAGATTCCTCCTTAGTAGTTTCCAACTTGCAGTTCGCAGATGACACAATACTTTTTGCCTCACCCCAGATCGACTACATACACTGCCTGAAAGTGGCTCTCTACTCTTTTGAGCTCATATCAGGCCTTTCCATCAACTTTAACAAGAGCTCCGTCATTATGTTAGGCAATTTGAATCATCTTGGCCCATCCATTTCATCGTTGCTCAACTGTAACCTTTCGGATTTCCCTCTGTCGTACCTTGGCATCCCTCTTCGTCCCACCATGCTTCCTAGATCGGACTGGTCCCCACTTATCTCTAGTATCGAATCCAGACTTCTAAGTTGGAAGGCCCACTCCCTCTCCGCAGCAGGTCACCTCGTCCTTGTCAAGTCTGTCTTATCGGCCATCCCATCTTATTGGATGTCCTTCCACAAACTTCCTTCCTAGGTAATCAACCAAATAGATAAAATCAGAAGTACCTTCCTCTGGAATGGCGGTGGTGTCAAAAGACTTGTTAATTGGAGCACCGCCTGTTTGCATCTGAATCAGGGTGGTCTTGGAATCACCAATCTCTGTGCCTTTAACTCCGCGCTTCTCACGAAATGGCTCTAGAGACTACTCTCCCCTGGCAATTTTCTATGGAAAGAATGGATTCTCTCGCTTCATTACTGCTCAAACAACCACCTCGTCCTTCATTTCCCACTGCGATGCAGACTTTCTCCGTTTTGGGCTGGAGTGCTCCAAATCCTTCCCCGTGTCAAACCTCTTTTTCACGTAGTCATCGAAAATGGTAACAATTGTGTTTTTTGGTTAGATACATGGCATAATCAACTTCCTCTCGCCAAATCCTTGCCCTACCTCTTCTCCCACACGGGTACCCCTTCGATATCGGTTAGTGACTGTGTCAACTTTGATCCTGACTTCCTTTTCCCTCCATCCCTCTTCGGCACTGACACCTTTACCGACTTATCTCCGCGTCCAATCTGCTTCATTCTCTACACCTTGTCGGATCGTATAGTCTGGGCCCTCACGCCTGTTAGGGGCTTCTCGGTCGCCTCCTGTTACTCCCACCTCAATAACCCCGGCCACTTCTTTTCCTTCCCCAGACTCTGGAAATGCCCTCTTCCGCCGCATATCGCCTTCTTCCAGTGGTGTCTTGCTCATGAAAGAATCAACACTAAAGAGAGACTTATCCGTCTGTACACCCCGGTGGATCCGTCTTGTGTCTTCTTCTCTAATCACATTGAAGATATTCCTCACTTGTTTCGTGAATGTGACTTTACTTACTCGATCTGGGCTGCAACCAGTGCCCACCTTCTTAGCCATATCCCTGATCCGCCCATCATATTCGATCACTGGCAATACAATCCCCATAATCTCCTCCTGGATGTCTTCATCGCTCTCTTCTGCTGGTGCATATGGATTGAACGCAATGCACACGTGTTTAATAAACCGAAATATCATTTTGAAGGCATATGCAGACGTATAACTCATCTATTCTCCACCTTTATAGGTCGAAGCTTATCTGCTCCTTTCAGACTTCGTCTTTCACAGAAGTTCATCCCCAACCGAGTCACAAGGTAGCAGTTCGGCATTCCCCCCCGGCCTTAGCTACGAACAGTTGGTAGTGACTTGATGCTGTAGATCTCTATCTTCCATTTTGTTATTTTGTTATGATACTCTTGTATATATATTCTTGCACTTCCTTGTCCTATCTATGTCGAATGTTTGTGTAGTCTCTGTACTTGCTTTACGCGCCATCGATTAGGCCTGTTGATCGATACAATATTATTTCATATATGCTACTAATCGGCTGTGTAGTGTCACGCTACACACCCGTCTTGCTCAAAAAAGTTGAAAGGTATAACTTTCGTCAAAGTTAAAAGGTAAAGCTCTCGACAAGACCAAAAGGTATAAAACTTCTGACAAGGTCGACAAGAACATAGTTGCCGCTTCCAATCTTTTGATTCAGTTGCTTTGATGGGATTTTTGGTTTTTCTAAAACTTGATGCCTCTCCATTGCTTTCAAAGGGTTGGTTGCCACATCAATACTTCATTGTTTGTGAAAATATTTTAAAAGGGTTACTTTTAAAAGGTTTCGAAGCAGTTGCTTTCGACTTCAATGTTTTTGATCATTTTGCTCTACTTGAAGGAATAATCCAAATATTTTATATCGAAACGTTTTATTAAAGCTTTTGAAGCAGTCAACTTCGAATGGTTTCAAAAGGTGTCCACTTGTTTGAAATTAAACCCAATGGTTTTGAAAGGTTTTAAGTTTCAATGCTTTAAAAAGGTTTTATCAATGATTTCAAAGGGGTGGTTCCCGAAGCTTTCGATAAAGTCGAAAGGTGAGACCTTTCAACTAGGCAGAAAGAAACCTTCCAACAATGTCGAAAGGTGAGACCTTTCGACAGAGTCAAAAGGTATGGATTTTTAATGTTTTTCGAAGGCAAAGGCTAAAGGGTTTTAAAGGTGGATGGCATATGTTTTAAAGCTTATAAAAGAAAGGCTTTCTTTGGTTTGAAGGAGTTACCTTCAATGACTTCAAATGGTTTTATTAATGGTTTTGAAAGTGTTACCTTCATTATTCTCAAAAGGTTATTTAAATGTTTTAAACAATGGATTCAAATAATAAGATTAGGCAGATAGCCTAAGTGTTTTAAGTTATAAAGGACTTTAACTTATTTTAAAAGGATAGGCAATCCTTATTGAACATCATCAACATTATTCTGATTTAAGTATATTTAACATGGAAAAATAGCTTAGAGTAAAGCTAAAGATATATTTTCCTTGTAAATATATGATTTGACAGACTAAATCAGTTTGAAACGGTTTACAAGGAAAATTAAAAAGGGTAGTTAACCTAAAGAAAATTAGGGCAGTCCGCTCATTTAAATTTGAACAGTCCATCCAATTTGAGGGTAGTCAGCCCAGAGGACAGTTAGTCCAACTAAGGGCAGTTAGCCCAGTTATGAACAGTTACTTCATTTGTTAACATAACAGACCTTTCTACTTCTTAAGGATAGTTAGTCCAACCTTTTTACTTTTTTTACGGACACATAGTCCATTATTTAGCATAAAGAATATTGCTATTTTATTATAATCAGTTTTAGGACAGTTAGTCCAGTAAAGAGCAGTTAGCTTAGATTTCGGACATATGGTGCAGTTAATTCCTGTTTAAGCATAATGGATCATGCTATATTATTATATAATCAGTTGATTAACCAGTTTGGTTGCAGGAAAGGATTTGCAAAATATGTGTTTAGAAAAGAGATATTAGTGAGGGAAAACCCGTTCCGCTAAGCAGCATGGTCTCAATATATATCAGCAAAAAAGAGATGTAACAGAAATTATTCGTACCAGGCTTTATAGCTGACTCAAAGTTTTTGTTTCCCTTAAACTCCCAGGTGCACAAAATTTGATTTGAGTAGGCTGAGGGTTTAGGTTTTCAGGTTTTAGCAGATTTTGGAGAATAAGCTTCCGAAGACGAGAAGGTGGCTAATGGATAGCTAAATTAGAAATTTTATTTTTATTTCCGCTGTGTATTAAGACAATTTTGTCTATATTTCTTTGATCATCCAAGGGGCATCTTCATATGTCGCTCTTGGCATATTGCTGTAATTATATTTGATCATTGCTTAATAATACGTTTAGGGATTTTTGTAACTTGGATATGATATTATTTGAAATGTAATCGCTGAAATTATTGTTTTGGAAATCTTGATTATGCTCATATTCAAGTGCTTCTGATATTATGGATACCATTAACATTACCTATTTCGTCACCAAAAGTTAATACTATAGATGACTGCAGCATTCATAGTGCTTAGCTTTTGGCCTTCAGATACAGGATGTTACAATTGGGTATCAGAGCATAGGTTTATGAAAAATTTAGTTAAAAATGGTTTTTGGAACCAAAAATCCAAAAGAATTAGAGAAGTTTGGGGTTGGGATAACGCTATATTTACGTACTTGTATTTGATATATATATATATATATATATATATATATATATATATATAACTATGCTCTTTATCTCCATTCATATATCTTTGATTAGGTTATGTTACTGTATCTCATGAGGTTTGAATATAGATATGGATGGTAGAAGGAGCAGAACTAACCCAGTAGGGGGAAGCATTGAAAGGAATGTTGGACCAAATTCAGGGAGAGGTCAAGATCAGGCGGAGAATGTTGGTGTAGAAGTCCCGTAGGTCGAAATAGAAGCCATGTATCAGTTTTTTAGGAATATGATGCAGGCAGGAGTTGCAACCGGAGTGTTAGGAGGAGATGCTGCAGGAGTAGGGGTTTCGGAAGTTCCAGTGGTTAATCATTTCGCGAAAATGAGTGGTGATTATGTGAAGCTAGGAGGGAAGCCGTTTATGGGAATGGAGGATGCCATTGAAATCGAGAACCGGTTGTTGACCTATGAAAAGATTTTTGCAGAACTGGGGCTCAATGATGAGCAGAAGAGGAGGTTGGTGTCCAGATAGCTTTAGGGAGCCACATTATTTTGATGGAACAGTGTATTTGCGACATTTGATGAGGAGACAGTAACTTAGTAGGATTTCAAGAGGAGATTCCGGATAAGGTTTATGTCTGTAATGGCATGGTTATTTTTGATTTTACTATTTGTTGAGCTGGTGTAGGGTGAGATGCCTGTTGTTGAGTATGCTAGGAAGTTTGAAGGGTTGTCCCGCTATGAGTATGCTTCAGTGGATACTATGTTGAAGCGGAATAAGAAGTTCATTAAGGGATTAAAGCCAAAATCGGCTAGTGCTACTTTGTCTCATCTTAGTGATCCTTTTGGTGTTATTGTAGAGATGGCTTTAAGGTAGGAAGAAGTCCTTGAGTCTCTGGAGAAGAGCAAGGCAAAAGGGGTCCAAGTTGGATGGGGTTAGAAAAGGAAGTTCTTTCCCAAGACAGTTGTTAAGAAAGGTGGAGCGGCTAAGAAAGCAAAGTCTGAGGTTGTCTGCTATAAATGTGAAAAGAAAGGACACTTTGCTAATAAGTGTCCCTCAAGGTAGACAAATGATGCGGCTAATGGGAAGAATGTTAAATTTTCAATTGTGACCAGATACGCCATTACAAGAACCAGTGCAAGGAGCCCATTAGAGATGGTACGGGCATGATGTATGCATTGGAGCCTGCTGCTTCCAAGCCAACAGCGCATGATAAGGGAAAGGCAGTTCTTGGAGGAACGCTTCAAATTCATGATATGTCTATTAGCAATTTATTTGATACTAGTGCTTCGTATTATTTTTTTCTAGATGTTTGATAGATAAGCTTAACCTTGAACCCTCATATTTAGTTACTTTCTCATAGGTTGTGAATCCAATAGGAAGGTATGCAACTCTAGAGTTGAGGTGTGACCAGTTTAATTTTGACTTGTTAGTTTGTACTTTTGTGTGCAGTTTGCATGTGTTTGATTTTGTGGGATTTGGGATTATCCTTGGTATGGATTAGTTAAGTGAGTACAATCCTATGATATTTTGTCAAGGTAGGAAGATACCTTAGACATCTGGATAGTAGCGATCAGATTGTTTTCACTGCAGGAGGTTCTAGCAGTATAGTGTTTTCTTTATTAGGTACGTTTGATGCAAATGATGAGTTGAGCCGAGTTTTCATGGTTAGGGAATTCGTAGATGTGTTTGAGCTTGTAGTTGAATTGCCACCAAAGTAGGCTACTAAATTTCGGATAGATTTGGTTCCAAAAGTAGAACCGGTGAGTACGCCACTAAGCAAGATGAACCCTTCAAAGATGAGAGAGTTGAAGTGCAGTTGGCGGATCTGGAGGGCAAGAGTTTTATCAGGCCAAGAATTTTGCCGTAGGGTGCAACTACAGTGTTTGCTAAGAAGCCGAATGGATTGTTGAGGCAATGTATTGATTATCATAAGTTGAATGAGAGGACAATAAAGAATCGATATCCATTACCCAAGATTAATGATTTGTTCGACTAGTTAAGTGGACCAAGGATATTTTCTCAGTTTGATTTGGCAACGGGTTTCCATTAGCTCAGGGTAGCAGAGGAAAGTATACCTTTGGCAATGTTCAGGACCAGATATGGGTCGTACGAATGGTTAGTCATGCCATTCGGACTGACGAATGCTCCAGCTTTCTTTGTAGATTTGATAAACTGGGTTTTCCGAGAGAACTTGGATAGGTTTGTGCTGATTTTCATAGATGATATCTTGATTTACTCTAAGGATGAAAGAGTGCATGAAGTTTGCTTTAGAGTGGTGCTTGAGATGCTGAGGCAGCATCAACTGAAAGCGAAGCTTTTGAAGTGCCACTTTTGAAAAAAGGAGGTGAAATTTCTTGGTCATTGGTCTCAAAGGAAGGATTATCAGTGGATCAGACTAAGATCGAGGTAATGAACAGTTGGAAGAGTCCCGATACACTAACCAAGATTAAGAGTTTCCTTGGGTTAGCTGGTTATTATTGAAGATTCATTAAGGATTTCTTGCGGATAGCAGCACCGATGACTATGCTAACAAGGAAGGATGTGAAGTTTGTGTGGACCGATAAGTGTGAGGAAGCATTTTAGAGTTTGAAACACTTATTTACCCATGCACCAATTTTGGTTGTTCTAGAAGGGAATCGGGATTTGGTAGTCTATACCAATGCATATGGAACAGGATTAGGAGTTGTGCTAATGCAGAGAGGTAAAGTGATTGCATATGCTTCTAGATAGCTTAGACCGCATGATGTTAGATATCTGATGCTTGATTTAGAGTTAGCTATGGTGATTTTTTATTTAAAGGTGTCGATAAATTACCTTTTGGGAGAAAGGTTTGAGCTGTATACGGATCATAAATTGTTAAAATGTTTGTTCTCTCAAAAAGAGATGAATATGAGACAGTAGAGGTAGTTAGAGTTCATAGCCGCTTATGATTTTTGGATTGAGTACGCACCAAGGAAAGGCAACAAGGTTGTAGACGCACTTAGCAGGAAGCATCAGAATGCACTATTGGCATGATGGTTGAGTGGAAAGACTTGGAAGCATTAGCAGATTGCAGAGGACGGTGGAGATCCGAGGCTAGGTCCAGTGGTAATGCAGTTATATTGTCTTGTTTGGAAGTTCGACCAGTGTTGATCGAACGGATTGCTTCTAAGAAGATAGAGGATCCAGAGTTAGCTCAACGGATCAGGAAGCTAAAGGAAGTAACCAAGAGCGATGACTTGAAAGATTTCAGCATTGACCAAAATGGGTGGTTGAGAAAGAAAGGAAGATTATGTGTTCCGAGTGTAGAAACATAAAGAAGGAAGTCTTAGATAAATACAATCATTTGAAGTTCACTATACATCCTAGAGGTACCAAGATGTAGCAGGATATGAAGAGGAGTTTTTTCTGAGAAGGAATAAAGCAAGATAGTGGTTTATGTGTAAGACAGTGCTTGAATTGCCAGCAGGCAAAGGCCGAACGCAAAAAGCCAAGTGGTTTACTTCAGCCGTTGGATATTCCAGTATGGAAGTGGGATTCTATTTCTATGGACTTCATAGACGGGTTGTCAAGGTCAAACAGAGGTATTGAAAGTATATGGGTCATAGTGGACAGATTGACCAAGAGTGCCCATTTCATTCTAGTTAGGTCAACCAGCACGACACCTATTTTAGCAAGGTTGTTCATGAAGAATGTGGTTAAACTTCATGGAGTTCCTGGCAGTATAGTTAGTGACGGAGATTCCTTATTCACTAGCGAGTTTAATGGGAAAGAGGCCATTCCTGTATCCCTTAACCTTGGCCGTCTATCATGTTACACATTCATTCAAATCAAATTCGAATCAAATACAAATTCGAATCTCAAGCTCCTTCATCTCTAAAGCAAAGGTAGATAATGTTTACAACTCTAAATTTTTATGGTTTTGATTTTAAGATTAAATCTGAATGATTTTGCAAAGATTTGCCATGTTTTTGAATGGTAAAATGATTATACGTACATTTTGATGATCTATGAATGTTCATATAAATTTTATGACATGTTCTAAGATGAAAACTCTATTAAATGACATCCTTTAGCCATGCGATTTTTTATGGTGATCTAAAATGATATTCTAAAGATGGGTTTCAATTTTCAGATTTTTCTGAATTTTTTAGAATTATTATGAAATTTCTAAGGAAGAAAATGTTATTTTGGATTATAAAATTATTTATGGGAAAAATAATTATTGTTTGGATCCGAAAATTTTATATGTTGAAAAGAACATATTACTTGATTTTCTGGGATTATTTCTAGAATTTTCTGAGATGATTTAATAGTTATATAAAATTATTTAAGTTATGAGACTTAAATGTTTCATATAATTATAAAGGAGAAAGGGACTTTTTCAAAATTATTTAAATCTCCAAACAGGGAAAGTCGGTAGCATTTTTGAATATAAAAATATGGGAACCAATCAGGTTTAGACAAATAAAGCAGGTTGGGTACAAAAGAACTATTTTAAAGTATGAATAAATAGGATTTTCAGTATTTCAACTCTTTCGGCAAGAGGTTCCGCCTCTATCCAAACCTTCCGACAAAGGCGAAAGGTATCAAACCTTTCGACTAGGTCAGTAACCAATGCTCATGGTATAAGGAAATTGGTATGTAGTGAATTGAAAGGGGTCGAAAGGTTTAGGGATGAAAGGTAAGAGCTTTCGAGGGAGATGAAATTTGGTTTTGGTTTTAAAGAAAATACACCTGTAAGCTTACGACAAAGTGCTTTCGACAATATCAAATGGTTTAAAATAAAAGGTGTTGATTGGGTTGTTTCTTGTTTTAATTAAAACCTTTCATCAAAATCGAAAGGTATAACTTTCATCAAAGTCAAAAGACAAAGCTCTTGACATCGTAAGATACCAAACCTTCTGACAAGGTCGACAAGAATATAGTTGCCGCTTCCTATCTTTCGATCATTTGCTTTCGAAGGGAATCTTTTGTTTTTCTAAAACCTGCCACCTCTCCATTGCTTTCGATGGTTGGTTCCAACACCAACACATCATTTTTTGTGAAAAGATTTTAAAAGAGTTACTTTTAAAAGGTTTCAAAGCAGTTGCTTTCGACTCTAATGTTTTTGATCCTTTTGCTCTACTTGAAGGCATAATCCTAATGTTTTATATCGAAACGTTTTTTTAAAGCTTTCCGAGTAGTCAAACTTCGAATTGTTCGAAAGGTTTCCACTTGTTTTAAATTTAACCCAATGGTTTCAAAATGTTTTGAGTTTCAATGCTTACAAAAGTATTTATCAATGATTTCATAAGGGTGGTGCCAGAAGCTTTCGACAAAGTCGAAAGGTGAGACATTTCAACTCGGTGGAAATAAACCTTTCGACAATGTTGAAAGGTGAGACCTTTCGACAAAGTCGAAAGGTATGGTTTTTAATGTTTTTCGAAGGCAAGGCTAAAGGGTTTTAAAGGTGGATGTCATATGTTTTAAAGCTTATAAAAGAAAGGCTTTTTATTGGTTTGAAGGAGTTACCTTCAATAACTTCAAAAGGTTTTATTAATGGTTTTGAAGGGGTTACCTTCATTGTTCTCAAGAGGCTGATTAAATGTTTTAAACAAAGGATTCGAATAATAAGATTAGGCAGATAGCCTAAGTGTTTTATGTTATAAGGACTTTAACTTATTTTGAAAGGATAGGTAATACTTATTGAACATCATCAACATTATTTTGATTTAAGTATATATAACATGGAAAAATAGCTTAGAGTAAAGCTAAAGATATATTTTCCTTATATATATATATATATATATATGATTTGACGACGGTTAGTCCACCCTTTTTACATGTTTTATGGACAGATGGTCCATTATTTAGCCTAAAGAATATTGCTATTTTGGTATAATCAGTTTTAGGATAGTTAGTCCAGTAGAGAGCAGTTAGCTCAGATTTCAAACAGATGATTCATTCAATTCATGTTTTAGCATAATGGATCTTGCTAAATTATTATATAATCAATTAATTAACCAGTTTGGTTGTGGAAAGAATTTGCAAAATATATGTTTAGAAAAGTGATATTATTGAGGGAAAACCCGTTCCACTAAGCGGCGTGGTCTCACTATATATCAGTAAACAGAGATGTAATAGAAATTATCCATGCTAGGCTTTATGTCTGACTCGAAGTTTTTGTTTCCCCTTAAACTCTTGGGTGGTCCAAATTTGATTTGAGTAGGCTGATGGTTTAGGTTTTTAGATTTTAGCAGATTTGGCGAATAAACTTCCAAAGACAAGCAGGTGGCTGACGGATAGTTATACTAGGAATTCTGTTTTTATTTCCGTTGTGTATTAAGACAATTATGTCTATGTTGCTTTGATCATCCAAAGGGGCATCTTCATATGTCGCTCTTGGCATATTATTGAAATTATATTTCATCATTGCTTGGAAATACGTTTGGCATTTTTGTAACTTGGATATGATATTGTTTGAAATGTAATCACTGAAATTATTGTTTTTTGGAAATTCGTGATTCTGTTTATATTTAAGTGCTTCTGATATTATGGATACCATTAACATTACCTATTTCATCACCAAAAGTTAATACTGTGGATGACTGCAATATGCATAGCGCTTAGCTTTTAGCCTCCAGATACGGGGTGTTACATGGAACACACCTAAGTATGCCCCATCTACCTGCCCAGTCGATGGAAGCAAATAGACTCAAACCGTCGATCAACAGAACTCGATCTCAGCCTTCTAAGAACTAGTGTTGCTCTGACAAAATGGAGAAGGCTCGAATCTAAGATGAGCACTCTCAAACCATGGATCAACGGAACTCGATCCTTTCTTTTTGAGAATCGGTGCTGCTCTGGTAACACCACGAAGGTCCGAACCAAAGCCGCGCATTTCGTAAGCCATGCACCGCCTCTTAGATTGTGGAATCGCGTTGAAGTGAACACAATTACCTAAGCCACGCATCGGTTCTTGGTTCGCAAAACTATGATCGAGAAAGCCTCGGTCCCATTGTGCACATATCGCAAGCTGCACACCACTACTTAGACTAGCAAAATTGCATCCAAAGACGAGGAACTCTCATATTACAAAAATCCACGCACCGCCTCCGGAGCCACGAAAATAGCACACCAAGGAGCGACACATGTGCATAATAGCCTGAGCATCAGCATTACAATGGAATCAGTTGACGAAATTTTGAACAATCGGTGTTGCTCCGGCATCACTAATCACTTATTGAAATCCTTAATATGTAAATCACTCGCCGTAAGGCGCTAAAAAGCTTCATGGATATCTTAAATTAGAAATCAAAATGGGATGTCTAAAATAAGGACAATAAAACCAAAAATCCCCAAAGATAGGATTTGCAGTAGATCCGATTGGAGGCATCTGGAAGACTACCAAGGGTACCCAGTATCGTATCAAGTGTTCGGAGTAAACAGTCCCGTAAACTTGGGGGTGTGCACATACACAAACATTCAACCAAAATAGAAAATACTTCATAGTTCTGTTACCCCAAACAAAGAATTTTGGCAGTAATTACGAGACTAAATAAAATAGCATAGGAAAAATGTCAACGACTATTTACATGTGCAAAATCATGCTGAATAAAAAAACTGTGGTGCATAAAAAGAAAATGTGCATGAAATAAAAATAAGTAGACAAGTGAAATTATAATCAAAATTTCAAAAAATTTATCACTTATTATATTTTTCATATACAATAACAAACAATGGGGGCAGTACCCACATAATATCGGCCAAAAAAAGGAAAATACAAACTCCACTATTGCAACAACAAAAAGAAACTAAACGCAGACACTACACTTGTACAAAAAGCAAAAGCTCCACTTCATATGTACACAGACAAATCATAGTTTCTTATCACCGCTTCCTCTGCCACCTTTTCCGCCTCTGATTGGAAACTTCTCGAGCTTCTCCAAATCCACTCCTGGAGTGATCTCGCTTTCTGGAACAATGTCATTGGCAGACCCTCCTTTTCCTTTCTGCTTGCGGGATTAGTCAGAGCACTTCGATGATCTTTTCTGCTCTTCAACCTTCTCCTTCTTCACCACCACCATCTGTTGCTCAGTCACCGGCTTCTCGATCCCCACCTTTTCTAGTTGGCGAGCTTGATCCATCTGCTTCCTTGTGTCAGTAGTTATCAAGCCCTCCTCTTAAGATATAGGGAGGTCATCCAAACCATAGAACGTTGCAACTTTCTCAGAGTGCTGACCAGGCTATGAGCCGGGTACAGAGGCGACAGTTGATGTGGTATGAATAGCAGTAAATCTGGTGCCATAAGGAGGAGGCAGCTCGACAGGAAAAGAGGGTTGATCTATAATATCATGATAAAGGGTGGTTATCTTAGCAATTTCATCTGACGCAAATTGGAAATCTATAAACACAGGAGAGATAAGAAAATTGAAAGTGCGGTGTGTATACGATTATATGTGCTAATATAGTATACACGGATCGTATAATATGGATTACAATACAAATGCGGAAATAGATGATAATAGCATTGTAAATAGAAAATAGAAAAATCACACCAGAGATTTTTATACTGGTTCGGAGCACCGTCCTACGTCCAGTCCCAGACTCCTATCTGGATTTTCACTATTAACTACCTCGCTTCACCCGGAGGAACAGGTTTACAATACCCGAACAGCCGAACGGGATTTCACGCCTCTAACACACTGAGGACTTCAACACTTGCCTCTTACAACACGAGGACTTCAACAAAACAAATACAATTGTTGTTGACAACTTGTGTTCTTGAAAACACGGATTTGTCACTAGTAGTACACCCTTCCTATAATCTTATCCTCAAAGTATATGACTGATGTTTTGTGAAGATTAAAGAAGGTATATTGCTTATTGAATCAAAAGGTTTAAAATAGTTTCAATGATTCAATAAGCTATTAATTAAATGAGTGCTTTTAGAATGCAAGAATGTTAGAAAGTAAGATCAGAGAAAGCATATAATAATCATATATTTCATGTTTTAAATCAACGATTTAGATGAGTATATATAAGAAGAAATAGTTGTAACTCTTGGTGAAACAGTTGCCATTAAGAGTTGTGATTATTGGTGAAAGGTAGGAGATGCAACTCTTGGAGAAGAGAAGTGTCTTTTGGAAAACTTGCTTTCTGTTTAAAAACGGTCGACAGGTCAAAAAATGACCGGTAGACAGGATTTTAAATATATAGTCGTTATGTGCATGTGTGCACGTTTATTGTGCACATTTAACAGGAACGGTCGACCGTTCATTTTTGGACCGGTCGACCGGTCTCTGTTAAGTTGCACAATAAATGTGCACATTACTATAAATGTATATATATATTGATTATATTTTGTGCATGACTATTTGAGGATAGATTTTAACAAGTTTATTACTATTATAACATCAAATAATCAATCTATAATCTAGAGAACCATATGAAGGTCTTGATTTGTCGATTGCCTTTATATTGTTGTCAGCAATCAAAATCTTCATAGAAGCTGTGTCTCAACATTCTCCCCCTTTTTGATTGATGACAATATATAATTAAAGTATTGAGTCTCCCCCTGAATATGTGATTTCCTGCAGACAATTATTAGCACCTTTCACCCTGCAAACAGTTATTAGCACCTTTCTCCCCCTTTGTCATCGACAAAAAGGAGTAAACAAAAAATATGAACCAAAGAGAATAATGCATAACACACATTCAAACACAAGATGTTTTGAAACTACCATACATGCCAAAGTTCACTAAAAAAGATGGACACTAATTAGTACAAGTGTCACAAATGTTTTTAAAGAACTAAAAAAAATAAATAAACAAACTAGCTTTAGTCCGACTGAATCTCCTCCTCATCATCTTCACCATCATCATCGTCATCATCGTCATCGTCATCATCGTCATCGTCATCATCGTCATCGTCATCACCTCTAGACGTCTCTCCATGACCTTGTCCGCTTGTACCAGCAGATTCCTCGGATGTTGACCAAGTGAAAGTGGGAGGAGCCGGACGCTTTCCGGGGTCTTGATGTTGGGTAGAGACAGATGTGCTACATGATATAGCATCCCATATAGCACTGAAGAAAGACTTGACCTTGTTGAATCGTTTGTCAATTTTTGAATCCATACGTTTGAGTCTTGCTTCAAGTAAGAATTGATTACGAGCGATGGTTTCAAGAGATTCTCTTGTAGACGACTTAGATTTCAACAACCTAACTTCTCCAGAACGAGGTCGGGAAGATGGAGCTTGTTGTGCTTGTGTACCTCGTTGTTGCCATTGTTCGAATGGCATAATCTGAACATAGGGAGGAGGAAGTTTCATGCGCTTGATGGTAGTGGAGTCAATGCATTTTGGTGTAGATGTTGCTGAATCAGGGGCTGTTACTCCACATGCTAGCAATATGCGCATAACATACTCATTATAGAAGAAATGAGGTCGAGTGGAGTTATTCACTTTTAAAATTTCATCGAAAATCATGTGAGCCCAGTTGATTTCGATTTCCCCGTATATAGCATAAAGAGCCTTGAAATTTTCCTTGTAGACGGCATCATAATTTCCTAATCGAGGAAATAGAGAGTGCATCAAGACACGATGTAATAGCCTTGCTGTCGGTCGTAGCCCAATTGATTTGGTGCCGTCACTATTATCTTCTATAAACTTATGGCTAGTGCTATTTCGGGTGAATACTTCACAAAATGTCGATGAAAATTCTTCACCTCTATTTGGTATTCCAAGAATAGAAGCTATTCTATCATGAGTAAGATAAATTCGTTTGCCGCAAACTACTGACCAAATAACTCCATTTGGATTATCCGGTGTATATTCTTCTAAATTCATATTTGCGTAGAATAATTTAATCATTAAGTGATTAATTTCTACGCTATTATCTGAAAAATCTATTAGAGGAGAAATATTGGAATTGTTTGCTAAACGACGAATACCGTATGAAGTGAAGTCTTCGAATTTGATGAATGAGCCCGGATGGAACTTATAATTTGTCATTTGATTCCATCGAGTTACGGCAACTGGAGTTTCAAGCCACTTTCTGGCAGAGAGAGTTAGAGATGAAGATTCTGAAGATGCTCTTTTCTTTGATCTCTTTTGTGGTGGAGCCATTGAAGAAGATTTGGGAGTTTTGGAGCTTGAGAAATATGAACTAGGGTTTGGGAATTGGGAAAGCTTTCAGTAGGAAGTAGAAAGAAATGAGGGTGGGGGTAAAAATATATATATGTGGAGTGTATAAAAAACTGTAAAATGCTCGACCGGTCGACCGCCTAAATTTCTACCGGTCGACCGTTTTCAACCCGAGAGCCTTTTTGGTCGACCGGTAGAAATTTCGGTGGTCGACCGGTTTTGCTCTGTGTTGAAAACTGATTGTTTTCGCAAAATTTTTGAAAAAAAATCGATTGCATATATTTTATACTATATTATTATTACAGAATATATGATATTAAAAGAAATATATGAAAACAAAACAATATACATTATGGAATTCTAATGAGAAGTAGAGTTGTCATTAGAATTTTTGTTGTCTCCAATGCGTTTAGCCCATGGACTCCAGTTATTTCGAGCTCCTTCGTTCTCGTTATAATTTCTATCCCAAAAGTTTGGAGTCGTTGAAGTAGATGGTCTGCATGGCATTGGTTCATGAACATCGTGCTTGTTTGATCCACAGAAGAACGATGCCATTCTTTCTAAGACGGATAAACGTGCCGACGTACGTTGTTGTTCATGATAGAGTTGGTTTTGTCCATAATGCAATTGTCTCTGTAGGTCGATTTGATGCTTTTGGTAGTGATGTATCTCATCGATTTGTGCATTCGTGCGTGGAGAGCAAAATAGTGCTTTCTTTACACGTTTAGATGATGGCGTATGACCAGGAGTGCGAGAACAATGGTGATAGCACTCCGGTTTCTGTTTTGGTGTAATCGGAGAGTAATTCTCCTCCGAATCCGAGCTTGTGATTGAAATATTGGATTCTTGTGCGCATTTGTCACAAATGTGTGCCATGATAGCTTGTTTATGGTGAGTATAATTTTCAGCAAAGAAGGGAATGATTAGAGATGTAGTTTTCATAAGTTTATATAGGAAAATTTGCAAAAGAACTTGTGGATAAAATTTGGTAGAAAGAATTGACCGTAAACATAAACAAAGGTTTATAATATTTGGTTTAAAAATAGCTAGAGTTGGTTTCTAGTTCTGAATTTTAAGATTGTTATCATATTAAAACATATAGTTTAAGAATGTGAATAATTTATTCTATTCTAGATCTTTCCGAGATACTAAGCCAAGCTCTCTTCGTAGTTTAATAAAACTAGATTCAAGTAAAGGCTTAGTGAAAATATCGGCTAATTGATTGTCAGTATGAACATATTCAAGACATATATTTCCTTTTTCAATATTATCTCGAAGAAAATGATGACGGATATCAATGTGTTTAGTTCGAGAGTGATTCACTGGATTTTTAGAAAGATTTATAGCACTTGTGTTATCACAGTATATAATAGAATTTGATAAGTGAATATCAAAATCTTGAAGTGTCTGTTGCATATATAGTACTTGAGTACAAGCGAGAGCCGCTGATATATATTCAGCTTCACATGTTGATAGTGAAACACGGTTCTGTTTCTTACTAAACCAAGAGACAAGTGATTTTCCAATAAAATGGCACGTACCACTTGTACTTTTTCTATCCGTTCGTGAGCCACCAAAATCAGCATCACTATATGATACTAATTCAAATGGACATTCTTTTGGATAGAAAAGACCAAAATCTTTGGTATTATTAAGATAACGAATTATACGTTTCACTGCTCGTAAATGTGATTCCTTTGGATCGACTTGAAAACGAGCACATAAACAAACACTCATTAATATATCTGGACGACTAGCTGTAAGATAAAGAAGAGAACCAATCATGCTTCGATATAATTTCTGGTCAACATTCTTACCACTTTCATCTTTTTCAAGATGTGTAGTTGTACTCATAGGAGTTGGTTTACCAGATGTATTTTGTAATCCGAAGCGTTTGATAAGATTTTCACAGTATTTTTCTTGATTGATAAAAATACCGTTTGAAAGTTGTTTGATTTGAAGTCCAAGAAAATAAGATAGTTCTCCCATATGAGACATTTCGAATTCTTTGGTCATAATACTTGCAAATTCCTTGCAGAGTTTATCGTTTGTTGAACCAAAGATGATATCGTCTACATATATTTGGATAACCAGAATATCTTTTCGAGAATGTTTAATAAACAAAGTTTGATCGACTTTGCCTATTTCAAATCCTGAATTAATAAGATAGCTACGTAATCGTTCATACCAAGCACGAGGTGCTTGTTTTAAACCATACAGAGCTTTCTTAAGTTTGAACACATGGTCAGGATATTTTTCATGTACGAACAACGGAGGTTGTTCGACATAGACATTCTCTTTGATAAATCCATTGAGAAAAGCACTTTTGACATCCATCTGATAAAGTTTGAAATTATGATGACAAGCAAAAGATAATAGAATTCTAATAGCTTCTAGTCGAGCAACTGGTGCAAAAGTTTCTTCATAATCGATACCTTCTTCCTGATTGTATCCTTGTGCTACTAATCTTGCTTTATTTTTGGTGATATTTCCTTGTTCGTCAGCCTTATTTTTATAGACCCATTTAGTACCAATTACTGACTGATCAGTTGGTCTCGGAACAAGTTCCCAAACGTCATTGCGCTCAAACTGATTTAGTTCTTCCTGCATGGCAATGATCCAGTAATCATCTGTAGCAGCTTCTTTTGGATTCTTGGGTTCAATATTTGAGAGAAAAGCGACATGACCCATTTGATTGAGTTGACTCCTTGTTCTGACATGTGATGTTATTTCACCTATTATATTTTGGGCCGGATGGTCTCTTAATATTCTTGGTGGTGATTGTAATTCACATATTTGAGGAGTATTCTCAATAATTACTTCTGAGTCAGAATCAGTATTTGAGATGATTGGATTATTAATGACTATTGATTCGTCATCATCTGATATTGTGTGAGGATGCTGATAGATTTCATCAAAAGATACATGAAGTGATTCTTCAATAGTTTTGGTTCGTTTATTAAATATTCGATAGGCCTTACTTCGTTCCGAATAACCGACAAATATTCCTTCATCGGCTTTTGGATCGAATTTTCCAAGCTGGTCTTTCGTATTTAAAATAAAGCACTTAGAACCAAAAACTTTGAAGTATGAAATTTTGGGCTTTCTTTTGTTAAACAATTCATAAGGAGTATTCTTGGTAAGAGGTCTTATGGACACACGATTTAAAACATAACAGGCAGTTGCAACAGCTTCTGCCCAGAAATGTTTTGGTAAGGTGGTTCCATTTAATAATGTTCTTGCACATTTTTGTAAAGTTCGGTTCTTTCGTTCTACTACTCCGTTCTGTTGTGGAGTTCTGGGAAACGAAAAATTATGATATATACCTTTCTTTGTACAAAAATGTTCAAATTCATTATTTTCAAACTCTCCGCCATGATCACTTCTTATATTTTTAACTTTAATCCCTTTTGATTTTTGAATTCTTTTGACGAAAGATTTGAAATGATTGAAAGTATCACTTTTATTTTTTAAGAAAATTGTCCATGTATAACGAGAGAAATCATCAACAATTACAAGCACATATTGACTGTGATTTATTGATTGAACTCTAGTAGGTCCAAATAAATCCATGTGCAGTAACTCAAGCGGTTGTAATGTTGATATGACTTTCTTGGATTTAAACGATGATTTGGTCAATTTTCCTAATTGACATGCATCACAAATGTTGTTAACTTTAAAACTCATTTTGGGTAGTCCTCTAACTAGATTGTTTTTGGCTAGCTTGTCAATAGTTCTGAAGTTTATATGACAGAAACGGTTGTGCCATAGCCATGGATCATTGTCATTAGCCATAAGATACATATCTGAATTATGATTAATATTCATATTTAGAATATATATATTTCTGTCTCTATAACCTTCAAAAACCAAATTATGGTCTTTATCTAAAATACTACACTTATTATTTGAAAAGGAAATTATAAAACCCTTGTCACATAACTGACTAATACTAAGTAAATTGTGTTTTAAATTTCTAACTAGCATGACATTAGTAATAAGAGGTAAGTTAGATGTACCGCAATTGCTCACATCGCCTTTGCCGATGATATAACCTTTTGAATTGTCTCCAAAAGTGACTGAGCCACCATCTGAGTATTTAATATTTGTTAATAAGCTCTTGTCTCCCGTCATATGCTTTGAGCAACCACTGTCCAATATCCACTTTCCTCTTTTCTTCAGTGGGACCTGCAAAAAATAGAATTAAGTTCATGGTACCCACTTTTTATAGGGTCCTAAGAGTTAGGTCTTAGGAGTCCAAACCCATTTGGGTCCGGTATCCCCTTTATATATATAATTGTTATTAAAATGTACATTATTCATGAATTGCTGAATGTATTTGTTCCTAATCAAATTATTATTTGTTTTAGGAACCCATATTTTGATAGTCTTGACATTTCTCTTTTGAAATTTCATAACTGGTTTTGGTTTGAAATATAATAAACTAAGATTTTTCTTAGCTTCAGTTTTTTGTACTTTCTTCTTCCTTTTATTTCTAAGATGTTTCTTAGTTTCATGTTTGTTATATCCCAAACCTTTTTTATCTGAAATAGATTGTGAACTTTCAATGATTTTAGTCAAATTTTCTCGACCTTTGTTAAAGTTAGAAACATTTTGAGTAATGTCATCAAACTTTGTTTGTAAACTAGCTTTTTCTAGGTCTAGAATTTTGACTTTTGCTTTAAGTTCATGATTTTCAGTAGTGAGAGCATTATTTTTCTCTTTTTGAGCTTCTATTTCTTGACTCAAAAGAGATATTTGAGAGTCAACATTAGATGATGATTCTTGAATATTTTCAAGTTCTTCTTCTAATATTTTCTTCTCATCTTTTAACATATCTCGTTCAAACTCTGCTCTACTTAAATCTGCTTTGACTACTTTTAATTGACGTTTTAAGTCTTTATATTTGACTATCAATTCAGCATTAATATCAAGTAATTCATCAAATGTAGGAATTTGTACCTCATCTTCTGTTGCCATAAAGCAAACATTAGCTTGTTCATTCTCCGAATCACTTTCACTTTCTGATGAAGATGACTCTGAATCATCCCATGTTACTGAGAAGGCTCGTTTCTTTGATTTGTCCTTCTTATATTTGAATTTGTCATTTTCTGACTTTTTCTTTTGTTCTGGACAATCCTTCTGCATGTGTCCCTTTTTATGGCAGTTGAAACATTCTATAGCAGATGAAGATGGTTTATTTGATCCCGGTTTCCTTTTATTGTAGCGACTGGCTTTTCGATATTTTAGGAATTTTTTGAAACCTTTAGCAATGAACGCCAAATCTTCATCTTCAGAATCTGATTCATTTTCATCTTTCTCAACATGAAATGCTACATTTTTCTTTTCTTCTTTCTGTTCTTTTCTAGCCTGCAAATTTGCTTCATAGGACATTAAATTTCCTATCAATTCATCTGGCTTCATGACGGAAAGATCATTAGCTTCTTCAATTGCTAATACTTTTCCTTCCCATTCATTAGTCAGAGAACGTAGGACTGTTGAAACAACATCAAAATCAGAATACTTTTGTCCTAACCCAATAAGTGCATGATGAATAGTTTGAAACCGTGAATACATGTCATTGATTGTTTCATTTGGTTTCATTTTGAAATTTTGAAATTGACCTTTCAGCATGGCTATTTTGGCTTGTTTAACCTTGTTAGTACCTTCATGAGTGATTTTTAGCGTTTGCCAAATTTGATATGCAGTAGTGCAGATACTAACACGGTTATATTCATTTTGGTCTAATGCACAGAACAACATATTTATTGCTCTTGCATTTACGGCTGCTGCCGTTTTCTCAGCCACAGTCCATTCTGAATAATCAGTTGTTGGATTTACTATTTCTCTTTGAGTAGCATTCCAAGCATCATAGCTACTTGATTGCATAAAGAATGACATACGTGTTGCCCAATAACTGTAGTTAAGACCATTGAAAAATGGAGGTCTTTGTGTCGATTGCCCTTCTGTGTAAGTGGTGTTTTGAGTGCTAGTACTTGCGTTATTTGCCATATTACAAGAATATATCAAATAACTGTGTTACGGTTATATGATGACCGTGCTCTGATACCAAATGAAAGTGCGGTGTGTATACGATTATATGTGCTAATATAGTATACACGGATCGTATAATATGGATTACAATACAAATGCGGAAATAGATGATAATAGCATTGTAAATAGAAAATAGAAAAATCACACCAGAGATTTTTATACTGGTTCGGAGCACCGTCCTACGTCCAGTCCCAGACTCCTATCTGGATTTTCACTATTAACTACCTCGCTTCACCCGGAGGAACAGGTTTACAATACCCGAACAGCCGAACGGGATTTCACGCCTCTAACACACTGAGGACTTCAACACTTGCCTCTTACAACACGAGGACTTCAACAAAAACAAATACAATTGTTGTTGACAACTTGTGTTCTTGAAAACACGGATTTGTCACTAGTAGTACACCCTTCCTATAATCTTATCCTCAAAGTATATGACTGATGTTTTGTGAAGATTAAAGAAGGTATATTGCTTATTGAATCAAAAGGTTTAAAATAGTTTCAATGATTCAATAAGCTATTAATTAAATGAGTTCTTTTAGAATGCAAGAATGTTAGAAAGTAAGATCAGAGAAAGCATATAATAATCATATATTTCATGTTTTAAATCAACGATTTAGATGAGTATATATAAGAAGAAATAGTTGTAACTCTTGGTGAAACAGTTGCCATTAAGAGTTGTGATTATTGGTGAAAGGTAGGAGATGCAACTCTTGGAGAAGAGAAGTGTCTTTTGGAAAACTTGCTTTCTGTTTAAAAACGGTCGACAGGTCAAAAAATGACCGGTAGACAGGATTTTAAATATATAGTCGTTATGTGCATGTGTGCACGTTTATTGTGCACATTTAACAGGAACGGTCGACCGTTCATTTTTGGACCGGTCGACCGGTCTCTGTTAAGTTGCACAATAAATGTGCACATTACTATAAATGTATATATATATTGATTATATTTTGTGCATGACTATTTGAGGATAGATTTTAACAAGTTTATTACTATTATAACATCAAATAATCAATCTATAATCTAGAGAACCATATGAAGGTCTTGATTTGTCGATTGCCTTTATATTGTTGTCAGCAATCAAAATCTTCATAGAAGCTGTGTCTCAACAAAAATTACCTTCCGTAGGGGTCTGATCATGCACCACAACTTCAAAGACCTCGCTATTGTCCTATTTTAATGGTTTCATAATCACAGGAGTAGTAGCAGTAGCTGAAGAAGCACCTCCTACTATAGTTGGAACGATCCCCTCACCGACACAGGATGTGAAGATGATTCACCAAGCCGTAAAGGAAACTTCTCTGTTATAGCCTTAGAGGGGGCAGCGACATCAATAGCTTCTTGATGTCTCTCCAGTCTCAAGATCTCCTGGCCTTCCCCTTAAGGTTGATAGGACTCTTTGTTCAAATATGATTGAACCAACTCTTCTTCATTATAACTACCCCCCATGTCTTGAATCGGGCCAGGATCTCTTTCCAAACTACAACATGTGTACGAGGGAAGAATAGACCCAAGTAATTAAGACTCCCCTAATGCCGCAAGGAGTTGATGTAAAAGCCCAAAATCGTAGCATCCAAGCCCTTTGTCTTCTTTATGAAGGAATCTTGAAGCTCTGAAAAACAAGAATCCATGTTTGCCTTTTGTACGTCCAGCTGTTTCTTCTCAGCATCCAAATTCAAGACTTGTCAGCTAAGTAAGGCAATCTCTTGAGCCTGCTCGATGATGGTTTTCTTCTACACTTCAACTGTTGCCTCTCTTATCTTCAACTATTCTCTTAATGTTGCTTTATCTGTATAACAATTCTTTATCTCATATCTAAGTATTATTGTGGCTTGATTAGCGGATTATTTTAGCTCCATAAGCAAAGAAACACTTTTACTCTCCCCCTTAAGGGTGCCATATCTTGTTCTTTAGCCTCTCGATCTCCGCATCGCAATCTGCAAGCTGCATTTCACAATCATCCTTTTCAGACTCAAACTAGACGATTTCCTGGTAGTTGCTCCGATTAACAGTAGATAGTTGTATGCATAATTTTTCCCATCCTTTAGCTTGCTCCAAACGATTCTGAATTTCTTGGAAATGAGTTGAATAAGATTCATACGAACTGACTTCAGATTGGGCTTAACACAATGCCCTTTAAGAACAAATTAAGGAATGATCTTGTAGGTGTGGTGGGCCAGCAGGAAGAATATAAGGCACACGACTAGAAATATCGGGAGCAGCGGTCATGTAAGTATGGGTGGAAGATGTCACGACATCCGAAGCAAGGACATTTATCCCAATTGAAGCAAGAGGATATGAAGCAGATTCGCATTCTTGATCTCTTTTCGGCCTCTTTAACGGATCTCCCTACTCAGTCGGGTTCTTTCTCTTTTCATAGCCGCTTCTCCTATCTCTGCCTTGATCTCTCTCAACAAGGCAACGCCCTTCTACCTCTATCTCCTTCTTCCTTTTCCTCTCCTCATCGCCCTCCCAGAGAGTATAGTACCTTGTAGGTGTCTCTGTGTATGCCGAGACTCTAAAACTCGATCAAGGTCTTTGTAAAAACCATGAGACATGATTCCTGCTGTAAGCAATAAAATGTCTTTAGGAATTGGCATTTGATGGACTAAAACATCCTAAAGAAAAATAATATAAAGCATGTGATCCTAATAAAGTATGTGTTGTGATTTAATGATCCCAACAGAATCCCGTCAAAGAGTGGGCGCATGCTCAGTCTTAGGAAAAGCTCCCTCGATAGGCTCTTTCAAAGAAGGTAAGGGTGCATGACTAGGGCTTAATTCCAAAACCTGGTCGCCTAATTTGACGTCACCCTCATCAGTGTCCCAATTTATTTCTTCCTCATTAGAAGATGCTCCTCGTCAGTTTCTCCTTCTTCCTACATTTCAATAAGCGCAGCCTTGCCCTTTCATTGAATTAATTCTTTCTCTTTTGGAATCGAGCATTTTGGGTAGACTATCAGCCCCAATTTGAATTTCAACCTCCTCAGGGGTCTCCTTTTACCCATTGGATGGCCTACTTTCCTCTTCATCATCATCATTCTCACTAGAGTTATGGGAAGAGGAAACAAAACGGGTTTGGGCTTTAAAATGGGAAGGAGCACTAACAAATCTGATGGATCTCCCAGGGTGTAAAAGCCCATATCGGTGGAGGTTCTCATTCGTGAGCAAGAACCTAATCGTGTGCTCCTGAGCATTGACCGCTTTCAAGGTGCCAAGAACGGTGTTAAGTGTTGGGTCCTTGTTGATATTTGGAAGAACTACAAGGGGTATATGATCATTCAGAAAACTTATAGGAACTAGACGAAACACCAAACACAAAGAAGGAGGCTTACCCCCTCTTGTCCATAAATGTGTGAATCCTTCTGGACACGTTGTAAAAAGAACCGATTCTTAAATGAAGGAACTTCACTGGGAAGATCCAGTATAAGCTTTTGGTGCTGCTTTCTTCAATATAAACAAGCGATGGATTAGACTCTCTTCTTGAACCATAGGAGACATCGCAGCTTAGCGAAGCTTGGGGCATGGTCAAGAGTCCACATGAATAGAACGTATAAGCATGTTAGCATGGTGTATCCATTTAGAAGAATCTAGAAGGGGCTAACCCCATATGCGCATAGGTTGTCCTCAAGAAGTGGTTGAATGGAGGTACCACCCATACATCCACATATTTTGATGACATGCAAGATACCTAGAAGGCAGTCCATGGGCAAACTCTTCTCTTGATGGCAAAAGAATATCGTCCTTCGAAATACCATATTGTGAGTAGATGTTTCGTAGAATATTATGTGTAATAGTTGTAAAATATTTCTTCAGAAGATCAAGTAGGGATCTTAAATTAAGAGGAGTAAGGTCAATAATAGGCCCGATTGAAATCCGACAGCCATATTGACTTTCAGTCGAAGGAACGACAGACCCAGCTTGGATCGTCGATGACTCTGCTTCAGTGTGAGGTGAATTTCCTTCAATTGATTTGCACCGTGAAGATTTGTGTGCCATTCTACATTCTACATAACAAAGCTTTTGTTCAAATTGGTCAGGTATGCATAATCTCTAAAATATAAACCCTTATGCGGTTGACACTTGAAACCCAAAAAACGATTAACATGTTCCAACCAATCGGATTCCAAGTGTTAGCTGGGGCATGTGTAGTGGGCAAGCTAAGTGAAAATGGGTCAGGTGTCCTTAACATTGTAAACAATCCATCTCATATAGATAGATTATTCATGCTAGGATCATTTACAAAATCTATTATTTCTATACTTACCCGTTATCGATCAATGATCGATAACGGATTTGTTGTCAAAAGAAACATGAAAAGCTCTTCCTATTGCTGGAGCATTGGGTGTGCAATAACATGATTCTTCTAGTGCAAGCAGCTCCCGATCAACACATCCAAACTAAATGAAAATCTTCAGCATTAGTCAACTTTAGTTTTCTAGAGGAGGACAACAACATAAGCTATGTACAAGACATTACGCCTGGCTATTATCACTCTCCCAGAAAACCAATGTCAATTTGCAATAAATGTCATCTCCATTGCCTTTTCAAATACATCGCTAGTCACCAACCTTCATAATTAAGAAGGATGATTTGATCCCTCATTCAAGACAACCAACCTAGGGTATTGGATGGATCGGATCCGCAATACCCCAAAACAGGGGTGATCTTAATAGTGGGACTCACTTAGAATGGTGGTTGCATCTCTAGGAGGCGGCAGCTGATGGTGCTGGTGGCGATGATCGACAGTGATGGCTTTTTGGAAGTTACAAGCTTCGGATCAGCGAGGGTTCGGGCTAATGGATTGGTTCGGCTTGAATGAAGTAAAAAAAGGGTATATCCAACTTTTTATAATAAAAAAAGAAAGAAGAAGTTTAAAAAGTTTTCAAATACTTGGATCGGTACCGATCCAATTGGATGGGTACCGATCTAATCCATTTAGATTGGTACTGACCCAAATTTGGTCCTCCAAAAGGTCCCAAATTTCCCCGTTATACCTGCTCGTTCATGTTCATTCAAGAAATTATTAAGTTAAGATCACTCCGTAATCATGAACAATGGAGATCCGCAATAGGGACTAAACAGCTAACCAGTACTTCGTAGATGGCTTTTCAAGATAGCTAGATACAGCCAATGAAACTCATTAAAATGGAAACCCAGAGATTTTCAATTCCAAAAGGACCTTGTTTTGAACGAAAGCTTACTTCGGGAGGCAAATGTTAACCGGGTTCTTAACCTAGCTGAGTTCAAAAGGAGTTAAAACATACAAATTAAGCCAGAACGACTCAAAACTTGACTGAAAGGCCTAAAAGAACATCATTGAAGTATTAAAAAGTTATGGGCCAAAAATGGCCTACTTTTTCGATCGATCCAATTGGATCGGAACCTATCTGAATTATTTGTTCTTTGATCCTCCTATGTTCCAACAAGTTGTGTAGTAATCTAGGCAACCTAGTTCATGAATTAAAGTTTCATCCGATCCATAATATAGTCCAATCTAGTCCATAGGTGAACCATCATAGAACAAGTCAACAAGCTATGAAACTACATGGAGATCATCATAACTAGGCAAAGAAGATAATCAAGTAATCAAAACATCAAAAATGCTTGACTATTTGGATTGGTACAAATCCAAATACTTTACTCCGACGACCTTCAATATTTTTGGACTTCCTCTATGTGATGAATGCAGGCCTCTGACAAGGCGGCTCTGGCCCAAGTGCTCTTAAACTCTTGGAAATACCATCCCAATTGTAATAGAAAGGGGGAACCTATGGACTGGCTGTTGGAACTCTGCCATTGATATTCTTCACTATTATTTTTCAACACAACATCAAAGGAGCAACTGAGATCCTCCGGTTGCCTCCAAGTACTTGTGATCGGATTTAGTCTAAGAGATTCAATTATCTTGTAACCTAAGTTAATCTTGTAACTGCAGTCAGTTAATATAAGATATAAAGTGGATGTAGGCTTCGTTAATAGTCGAACCATAATAAAATTCTTATGTCTCTTTACAATTTCTGCTCTTTCTTACATTTGTTTTCTATATTGTTTGCTTTGAGAAACGGGGCTAGTGATTCACACCAAATCTAGGATGTTGATCCATCTTTTGGGTTAACAAAAAACATGTTAAATATACGAATTTTGGTTTCTATAAGTGATTATGTTTAACTAGATAGTCGATTAGTAGACTATCAAACTTAACCAAATTTAACTTATATCTTTAAAAGATTGTGTTTAAACAAAATAGCATGTATGAATTGGTTTTAGGTTTTTTGCAACAATGTTTTAATAACATTCGTCAATAACCCTTTTTGGTTATACTTACGAATGTAAATAGATCTTTAAAAGAATATTTTAAAGATAAGCATAAGTGAAATAGTTTTAGCTTTATAACGACAGTGTTTAAGTAACAGTGGTCTTAAACCTTTTGATGGAAATTATAGGTATGGAACCTTTTGATGTGAAAGTACCTGGATCCTTAAAATAGATATTTTGATGGAAATTATAAGTATGGAATTTTTTGGAAAAAAGATAGGTAGAGTAAAGGTTTAAAGTAAGAAATCTTGTTAATGATTTGTGAATATACTTATACCGTTTGAGATAAGTACATGAATACTTTTTCAAGTATTAAAATGTACAAATGGGCAGTAGGGATCGATAAATGAAGTATTATTAGATAACAGAAGTTTTTAATGATAAAAGAGGTTTTAATTAATAAAGTATTGATTAATTAAAAAGGGGATTAGAAGTCGCTTATGTGACTTAATCATACTTTGTGTGATTAATCATGTTTTGTATGACTTGATCGTGCTTTGTGAGTTTACTCATTTATGGAAAGTATCTATACGGGACTTGGTTCTAGGTGCAATTATAGATTTCGAACTTGATAGTCGATTATCGAAATTAACCAAAAATAAATTAGGAAATATCTAGTTGAAACACGAGGGTTGTGTGGTACAGTTATCTTCAAAGATGCTATACTATGCGTATAAACTCATCTTGCTCTTCAAAGACAAATGATAAGGAAATACATCTGGATAGGAGGGGATCATTACCCTTATGTATTGTCTGTTTATTTCTAAAAGAACCGAGGTTGAGTTAACCGGTAATCTATCGATTGGTTTTGGAGCGTTTGGTAAGCATGGGAGTGCACTTATATGAGATGACTCAATATCATAACCACTACAAAACTATTTATGTGTTCTATGCTTTGGAAGAGGTTCATTATCAGTTCGAGATGCTAGAAATTATGAGTAGATTCAAGATCTGAGTAAAATTCTTGAACCCATTTAGAGGCTCATGATCTATTCAGGATATGGAAATCCATATATGGTTTCGAGATTCGTTAAGCTATAAGAATCAATACATGATTTCAAGATCAGTTTGAGTTGGTGTACGTGTATTGAGATCTATTCAAGTTGTGGCTTGTGTGTTGAAATGCTAAACGTAACTTCACCATTGGTAATGATAGAAACCAGAGATAGGAGGCCTACCCTATAGGGTTTAGCTAACTTAAATATGCAAGCACTTCATTCTAGTGTTGCTTACAGATATGCATACGGGAGTGATGTCGCCCGGTATAACATGTTTTGGGGTAACCAGCTTTGTTTTTCCTATGGTATATTTAATCTAGAGATATACGATGCTCGAAAGGATATCTCTTATCATTATGAAAGAGGACCATTCTCGAAGTACTGAGAGAACCTCCGAGGAATCATACACAATAATGAGAATGCGCCTTAGTAATTTTGATTATATAACTATTATTGTTGTGTTGTATACGCAAGCAGCATAACTACTTGTTATTTATGTTCATCATGCTAGATATTATCTATTATATCACCTTCTGTACTATTAGATGGTGGTTCTATTAAGGGGATAATCATTAAAGCATTCCATCCAGTCTTAAAAGCACTGTTACATGTTGGCTGCATATTTGTTGAGTTTCTCATACCAGACTAATGTTTGACGCATGGTTTTTGGTTTCCCTAAATTCCTCATGTGCTCTTTCGAGTAGTTTGAGAAAAGAAGGTTCTAGTTGAGGTTCATTGGAGCTTGAGGAGACAAGTTAGATAGTCCGCATATCATAATATTCTTATTTCCATTGCATTACTATTATATATATCAGTATTTGTGTGGATACGTTGTTATAACTATCTAGGTTGATAATAGTATTGAGAGTTGTTACTCCGAAATGTTGTATATCTTAGAGTGATAGATTTGTACTAGCTTTTTATATTATATGTTATCATTCCACTGTGAGGTTCTGATACTATGTTCTCTTCTTCCTTATTCTGTTTTCTTTTTCTTTCATTTTACCCAAATAATCTATCTTTCTGGCACTAGGATGCTCAACACATGAATGTCGTAGATCTATTAATGTTGACATTTAGGGGTTGAAATGTTTGGTTGTTACACTTAATATTAGAGCTAAAGTTTAAGAGAGAACCTTGGCTTTGGTTGGGTATGACTCATTAAGAGATAAAGTAATGGAATGCCCTAACATGAGTTGAGTGTGTTATACATATGACAGCGTATTTGTTATAAACGTATACCTTAAAGATAATTACAACTACAAAGTTAAAGATCTTAATAAGGTAACTTATATAAGTATGAATTGTTAAAGTATTGTTCAATTAATGTAGGGATTAAGGATGTTCATTCATTACCCCTTATTAACGGTTTAGCCATGCTCGGCCAGTTTGTGAGCATTTTTATCCTTTGTAAAATAATTTGACATGCTCGACCAGTTTATGAGCATTGTCACCATTTGTTAATTATTAGCTTAATATTGCTCAACTAGTTTACCAGCAATGTTATCATTTGTTGATTGATTAGTTGTGCTCGGCCAGTTTGTGACCATCGATTATTGTTTGTTGATTGTTGATTTATGCTCAACTAATTTATGAGTAATTTTATCTTCTATTGCATGGGTTGGGTAGACAGTATTTATAGACGCATTGGAATGAATACCTTATGAACTTAATTTCATAGTTTAAATATAAGGCATTCAGTGATAATGTTGGGTTAGAAGTTAAATTTAGTAAAAGATGTTTATTTTAATCTAAAAGATAGATAAAATATTTTCGAAAGAAACATTCGTGAAACAATTTTCTATAAGAAAGTGATGTTATATAAGTATAGTTTGTAAAATATAGTTCATAAATGAAAAGGATTTAAATTGATATTTTGAGAACTTAAATCCATGTGTTTTTGAAAATGTTTTTCAAGATTTTAAGGAAATAATAATTGTATAACTTGAAAGGGTATATCTGGGAAATTAGTTTATGAAATTGAGATCATGATACTTAGTAACATGTACGAAGTATTTGATACCGCTTGAAAATGATTTTGGTTAAGTCTGAAAGGCATGATTTAGATGTACTAAACTCACTTCTATCGCTTGAAAACAATTTCGTTAGTGACTGCAACATCATCGACGTTCATTTTTGGGTTTCATAGTGTGGAATGCTTCATAGTAGTTTGCTACAAAGTTGTTTTGGTAAAAAATATTTTGATTTAATCACGAAAGTATGATTTGATATAAAAAATATATGTATACACATTTATTTCAAATGATTTGAAATAAAACCCGGTGTTTAGTTCTAAAGTTTTTCTTTAAAGAAATTTGATTTGAAATTTTTGGTGTAGAAAAGTTTTATATGTATACTATGAAGGGTGCCTAAGTGGTAGTGGCATAGCCCAAAATAAATGATGAAACGTTTTTATTTTTTCCTTTTTGGGGTAAAGTGTGTTTAATAAATAAGTAAAACTTTGCTTAGCTATTTTATCAACACTTGTAGCCTAATCATTAGAAAAGTACGATATGTGCATCATGTATGATATGTTGTTTGGTAGTTTTCTTTTGTTAAAATGAACAGAATTTTTGGTGATTTTTGCAGTCTGAAACTTCCAGATTGCTATAGAACTTGAAGCTATGTGTTTCTGTGAAAATATAAAAGTTGAGGTTTTGTAACTCTTGAATTGAGAAGATAATAAGTTAAAATAAGTTCTAAATTATTGAACATACTTGTTAAGTAAGACAAATTTAATGTTTGTATGTACTCTTAGGATGTAGTGGAGTATTGTACGAGTATAAACTTATGTTATATGAAAGGGTTCATAAATTGTTTTAGTACTAAATGAGGTGCAATAATTGGATAAAAGAACGTGATGTAAAAATAAATTGGTATAATCAAAGAAAAGATAAAATAAATATGCAAAACGTACATAGATCATTGAATTCGCTTGACCATTCTTGATCCAATATCGAGAGCAAGGTTTGTGGGTAACTTGCACATGTCCGAACAAGGATTTTTCACTTGATGCTTGTTGGAAAACACTTCATATGTATTCTTGATAAGATCGCGAAGCATTATATCATAGCATATGGCTATATAAGGAGTACGGGGGATTCTAATAACCTGATCGGAGTCCGCACTAGAGAGGTCAAGTGATCTATAATAGTTTGGATGTGAAATTGTGTGATCGAGCAAGTGACCAAATCAGATATTGCGTAGGAATGATCCATGTACATCGTACAGGCTTTAGCATATGCATTCCATGTTTTGTTTACGTGTGGAGAGTTTAGGCGATGACTCTTTGATTTTTTATGAGGTAGCATGAATGACTGACTAAATAATAACCAGAGGTTGTTGAGCTTAAGGTATGCTTTGTAGATTATTTATCGTCCTTGTGCGATAAGAGGATTTTTAAGTTAAGCAAACCATGAGCTATGTTTTCTAGTGTTTTTAATACTATTAATTATTGCTATTTGATTTTTTCCCTTTGTTGCACATGTTGGAATTTCGAGGATGAAATATTCTAAGTGGGGGAGAATGTAACGACCTGGAATTTTAGACACTTCGTATATAAATATCTGAATCTTTTAAACATTTGCATTTTGGATAAAATATTATTATATTAACTTAATAATCTTGTTAGCCCCCTTTTAAATAACAAATAATGATGGTAAATTGGTTTTGGAAAAATGTTTACAAAAATAGCTGCTTTGAAGAAATATCAATAATGTGACCAAAAATTGTCATATCGATAAACTGCTTTTTACTCGTTAGAAGTTGTTCAGATTCTTTTTACATACACGTATTTTCTTAGGAAATCAATAATATGGTATAAAAATGTTTTTCCATTTAAGTAAATAAAGATTTTGAAGACGCCATGGGCGATGTCATAGAAGATATTTTGAAAATGGGCTTTTATGGAAAGTCTTAAGTATTCAGTAAAGAAAATGAGTTGTAAAGGTGGCATGTGAGAGGGATATGCTCCTCTGTGACCTTCCATGGAAAGTAGAAGGTGGTAATGACCCTTTTTTAAACCTATAAATAAACCATTAAGATTAAGGCTAATCAAATTTTACAAATTAAGAAAATGGTAGAAAAAAATTAGTATCAATCCACTTTGTTCTTCACTAATCATTCTCTGTTTAACTTTAATCTTTTCTGAACTCCACTAAACATTCAAAAATTCTTTAAAACACCTTAGGAAGCAAGGATGTAAAGTCAAAAGGGGAAAAAGATGGAAGAAATGGAGGATCATGGTGAGGCTGTGAGCAATGAAGTGGAGGGGAAGAGGTTGCCTTGTGGTTTTGGTGCTAAAGGTAGGATCTTTGGAAGTTTGAGTGTGGTAAAAGGTGTTCTTCAGTTTGTTTATGTTTGATCTTGTGTTAGGCTTGGAGTTGAGTAGGTTATCTCGCTATTTTATATGTATATATTGTGTGTATGTATATATATGTGTGCAAATATAAAGTAAAAGTGATATTAACTATTGTTATAACTTTGGACCCATGTTTCATTTAAAAAAATGACAACTTTATATTGTACAAAATCTGCTTCTATTACCTCTATAACATGTGGCCTGGCCAAGACTTTGTGTTTACATGTTTGGTTGACTTGTGTGTTGAATTGAATTATGTTTGAAAGTGTTTGAAGTGAGAATAGTCGTTACAAGTGCACTTTGATATCCCTTAACTTTAACTTCCGTAAATGGAAGATTTATGAACTAAACTTGGGATAATTTGATTTGGTTGTTCTGTACACATTATTTAGCATATGGAATGGTAAATAAATAGTTTGGAAACTTATAGAAATTGTGAAAAAAAAGTTGTGAAATTTAGAAGGGAAAAGGTCGTTATGGAGGCACTTTGAAAATGTCTTGCGTTGAGCGATTTTCAAAGTTAACCTTGACAGACATTCTTGGGGCTTCTTTAAATTTTTAATAAGTAATATAAGTGTACTTATTCATAGAAAAATATAGAAGTTTAAGTCATTCATTAACTTGTGAAAAAATGTTGCAAAAAGTTATAGCGGAAGGTTTCTATATAAGCACTTTGAAATACCTTGTTTTTGAGAATTTTTATAAATATATAAAAGATATTCTTACGGCTTTCTTTCCATGGTTTTTAACTACGTAAGAATAGTACTTACAGTAACATTTTCATGTATTAAATCACTTGTTAAACTAGTGAAAACTTGTCTTAAAGTTCAAGCTTTTCTATGTTTTTCTTTGTAGAAGACTTTTAATAGTATTTCTAAATATTGTTGTAGATTGCTTGTGGTTTTAAGTATCTAAAAATGATATTTAAATTTGGTATTTTTCCCTAATCTGTTGAGGGTTTTTTTCTAACATATTTTTCAGTATACTAAAGTTAGTTTGAAGTTTAAATATATTTTTAATAATTATATATGTAATTTCGAAGTACAGAGGTTTTATAATATTAAACATGTTTTTCTTTATTTTCATCAAATAATAAATTAGTTATTTTCAAGTAATATTTTACATAGACATTTAAAACCTATTTATAAGTATTTAAACTATTTATATATATGTAAAAAAATTGAAACAGTAATTAACTATGCTTAACATTAAAAGCCGACGAAGTACGCTTATCTATTTGTGAGTATTAAGATTGATGTTCGAGTAGAGATAGAAGCAATAATGCTCTAACCTAATGGTTCCCTCTTGACCAAGGAATTGTTAAGTCGAGAATGTTGGAAACGTATTGATCATATTGATTTCCTGCTTATTTGTGAATGTCATTAATACTATACTTAACAATAAAAGCCGACGAGGTAGACTTACCTATTTGTAAGATCATGAATGAAGTTTCTAGGCAAGGATTTATAATGCAATAGGTGCTCTAACTTACCTGACTTCACTCTTGAATGAGGGATGGTAAAGTTGGAATGTCGAAAATGTATTAGATATACGAATCTTGGTTTCTATAAGCGATCGATTTTAACTTGATAGTCTATTAGTAGACTATCAAACTTAACCATATATGACTTTGATCTTTAAAAGCATGTTTTTAAACAAAATAACAAGTATGGAATGGTTTTGGGTTTGTTGTGACAATGTGTTAATAATATTCGTCTTTAACCCTTTTTGATTATACTTACGAATGTAAATAGATCTTTAAAAAAATGTTTTAAAGATAAGCATAAGTGATGTAGTTTTGGGTTACTTATACCATTTGAAATAAGTACATGAATACTTTTTTAAAGTATTGTAAGAGTACAAATGGATGCTAGAGATTTCTTAATGATGTTTTATTAGGTAAAATAATTTTCATTAATAAAAGAGATATTAATTAATAAAATTATTAATTAAACAAAAAGGGGATTAGAAGTCGCTTATGTGACTTGATCATGCTTTGCGTGGCTTGGTCGAGCTTTGTGCGACTTGATCGTGCTTTATGTTTTTACTTGTTTATGGAGAATATTTAGTTTTATACATAGACCTAAAATTTTACAAAGGTGATAAGTATACGAGACTTTTTTCCCATACGCAATCGTTTATTTTAAACTTGATAGTCGATTAGTCGAAATTGACCAAAAATTAACTTAAGAAATTTCAAGAAGAAACACAAGGGTTATATAGTACAATTAACTTCGAAGATGCTATGTTGTACCTATAAACTCGTCTTGCACTTCTAGGACAAATGATAAGGAATTCCATCCAGAAAGGAGATGATCTCTACACTTATGTATTGTCCGCTTATTTTCGAAAGAACCGGGATCGAGTTAGTCGGAAATTTATCGATGGGTTTTTGAGCATCCAACAAGCGGGAGAGTGCACTTATATAAGATGACTCAAAACCGTAACCACTTCAAAACGATATATGTCTACACTTTGGAAGAGGTTCGTGATCTGTTCGAGATGCTAGAATCTACGAGGAGATTCGAGATCTGATTGAGATACTTGAACCCATATAGAGGTTTGTGGTCTATTCAAGATGTGGGAAACCATGTGTAGGACCGTTCTTGATGTACTAAGGGCACCTCGATGGAATCATACAAAATTATGCGAACACGCCTTAACGGTTTTGATTGTATAACTATTACTGTTATGTTGTACACACACGGAGCATAGCTACTTGCTATTTATGTTCATCACCTTAGACATTGTCTATTATATCACCTTATGTACTTATTATATAGTGGTTCTTTTGAGGGGGTAACCATTATGGCATTTTATGAAGTCTCAAAAGTACCGTTATATATTGGTCGTATATTTCTTGAATTTCTGGTGCTAGACTTATGTTTGACACATTGTTTTTGTTTTTTCTAAATTCCTTGCATGCTCTTTTAACTAGTTTGAGAAAACCATATTTTAGTTGACGTTCATTAGAGCTTAAGGAGACAAGTTGGATGATCCACATTTCATAGTATTCTAATTCCCACTGCATTTATATTGTATATATCAACATTTGTGAGGACAAGTTGTTATAAATGTTGTAACATCCCCCCACTTGATGGCCCGAAACTAACGGCTACGGATGCTATAGTCATCCATAGTTATTAATCCTTGATGACCAAATGCGGCGATGTTAGATACATTGATACACGAAAACACATAAATATGGAATTTTTTAAAACATCAAATAAGATCACATTCCATTACATAATCCCATAATTATTTGCCGCATTCAGAGAAATAATATTTATTACAACATACGCCAAGAGCGACATATGAAGATGCCCTCTTGGATGATCAAATTATACACTGGAAATTTAACAAGTTTGCACTACAAATAACATAGCAGAATCAAAATAAAAGAAAATTCTAGATAACTATTATGCCTCCTTCACATTTCCGAAAGCTTATTCGTCTAATGAGGTGCCTGAAAACCTCAACTTTCAACTTCTCAAAATCAATTGAGTACTCGAGAGTTTAAGGGAAAACTAAAACTTCGAGTCAGATATAAAGCTTGGTTCCATCCCCATTCATTTTGACTACCTGTCTCAGTTATAGTTTCTAGGATTACTATCAAACTAATAGTTTTCATGGGATAACTAATAAACGGTAAAATATTTAAGGACTCCCTGTCGAATTACATAGTTTTCATAGGATCACTATGAAACTATTGGTAACTCCAATATCTTTACTCTTATCCTAGTTATCATGGGTTGACTAGGAACCTATTGGTGACTCCAATATTCTCACTTCTTATCTTAGTTTTCATGGGCTGACTACGAACCTATTGACATCTGTCAATATCATATTCCGAATATAGTTTTCTGGGCTAAATACAAACCTAATGGCCCCTGCTAGTATCAAATCATAGTTTTCATAGGCTTACTATGAACTTGTCTGTTTGACATCTTCATTTATACATAGTTTTCATGGGCTAACTATGAACCTAGTGCCCCCTGCCATATCTTTTCCTATACACAGTTTTCATGAGCTTATTGAGAACCTATTGGCCCTGACTAATACCTTTCTTTAATATTTTAGAATCCTGTATTCTGGTCTTCCTGACCTCCTGGATGCAATTCTACTCATTTAGGAGTTAACTAAATTTATATTAACTACTGTGTTAACCTAGCTGGTTATTTTGCCCTTCCCCAAAATTCAGTTGTGGGTCCATTACAATGTGAATATATACATATACGAAAAAGCATACATAATAACTTGGTTAATCCCTTTAACCTTTTAATCAAAGAAAACTTCTTCAAAAACTGCTTTTCAAAACACTTTATATATTTGTGCTATGGTTTTCTTTCAAAAATGAGATTGGTTATTTTCTTTGAAAACCGAGCTTGTTGAAACCTTCAAAACCTTGCTTTCGACTTCATTGGATAACCTCCTTCGATAGCATAAAATTCTCTTTTCAAAACATTAACCCCTGCCTTTTGAAACACTTTAAAACGTCTCTTTCTAAACCTTTCAAATGTAACAAAGTATTACTTAATACCATCTAGAAGCATAGCTTTGAAACTATTGAAAGTACCCCTTTCGAAACCTTTGGAAGTATCTCTTCCGAAACCATTGAAAGTCTCCCTTTCGAAACTGGTGGAAGTATCCCTTTTGAAACCATTGAAAGTTCCCCTTTCGAAACCATTGGATTTATACTTAAATATCATTTGGGTCAAAGTAAATATAAATGAAAGTATCTCTTTTGAAATCATCCTTTATCATATAAAAATATTGGGGAAAACCTAATGGCGTCTTCACCATCCCTTTCAAAAGCTTCAAACCATTTAAACAAAACACTGAAGGATATCATCAAGCCCACTTTCGAAGCCATTTTCTTCAAAACCCTTGGACCCTTTTGAAAGCATTTAAGACGTGGCTTAAAACATCTTTACAACCAAACTACCCTTCGAAAGCATTGATGAATTCAATACACTCAAAATGATAAAGAACGGTAGCAGGGCTATGACCTGGTTGGAACCCCTTCTTTCGAAAGCATTATTTTATAAGTAAAGAAACCCATTCAAAAGCTTAATCTTTAAAACATAAGTTGATGGCAATCCCTTTGAAAGCATTTAGAATACCTCTTTCAAAAACATATGCTTTGACTCCTTCAAGGGCTTTAATTAAAACAAAGACAGGCACTTTATTTTAAAACAAACAAAAAGGTATCGACCCCATCGAAAGTAATGCTTTCGACACCTAGCCATCCACCTTTCTCTAATCTCCAACGTACCATCAAAGTGATATCTTGTGTATTAGTTTTAGCTTAGCAGGTTTTGACTTGGTTTAAGGCGGAAGCTCTGAGCCGAAAGGTACTTCCAAAGAAGGCAGAACCAACTTTGCTAGGTAAACCTAATTTAGTACCAATTAAAACAAACACTTTCTAACTAACCTGCTACGTATGAACACAAAATTGGTTGCTTAACTTTTCAAATTCTTTACCAAAACAACTTCCGCTAATTTCAGATCCAAACCATTGTTAAGTTAACAAATAGGCCTTTCATTAAGCAAAACCAATATTGCAAATAAGTCCCTCTTCTAAAATAATTTAATTTGCATAGCAAATCACTTAGGAAAAATCCCCAAAAATTCCAGATATTCACTTTAATCATGTTATCTAACATATCAAAGTTTCAAACCCAAATTGATAGTACTCTTTCCATAGCTTGGAAATTTATCAAAATTAAAAACCAACTCCAAAATCATGTTTTATCCAACGTAAATTTTTTCCATGGCATTGAAACATCAATATAAATCGGTTTTTCCCTAAAACCATCTATGATCTTCTTTAACACTGTTGTTTAAATCAAACAAATTGTTATTCAAGCATATCATCACCCAAATCATCATAAAAATGAATTTACGGGTAAATCCAAAAACGTATGATTAAAAAAATAGAAATGGAATGAATTATTGTTCACCTTGATTAAGATAAGGAGATTGGATTGAGATTAATTTCCCCTAAGCTTGAATCCCTAGCTTTACTTCGATTTCTATTCTCTCTTCTTGTTAATGGCCGGCTCCTCTTTATGTTTTTTTTTGCATAGAATATATAAGGGTTAGGGTTGTGTGTGGAAAATTCCCAACATATCCCTATTAAATTAATTAACTTATAACCCATTCTTAAGCTCATTTAATTATTTAGGTAAGCACGGCCTTATTATACTAATTCAAATCTCAACCCCATTATCACTTAACATTAACAGTATTCTATTTAATTTATCTAATTAAATCTCCAAAATAATGTTATTAAAAATTAAGGGTGTTACAGGCTTCCCTCCTTAAAGAATTTTGTCCTCGAAATTCAGTAAGGACTAAATACTAAACATAGCAGTCATCTATAGCGACTCCTAACAATCATACTACTATACTAGTCTACCTGACTACGAATTATCTATATAAATCTAATGTAGACATACCCTCAAAGAAGATCGGGAAAAGTATCTTGAATCCTGTCCTTTGTATCCTAATTACAGTCCTTCTCATTGTCGCTCCACTGAACTTTCACCAACTTGATGGCCTTGTTCCTCAATCTTTTCTCCTATCTCACTACAATTCGAACTAGTTGCCTAATAAAAGTCAAATTAGGTTCTACTACTAAGTCTTCCAACCCTATCGGAGGAATAGTAGTCTCTGGATCATCCACAAACTTGCGAAGATGAGACGCATGAAGTAAATTATAGACACCTGAAATACTGCTCGGCAACTCTATTCTGTATGCAAACGTTCCAATCCTCTCTACAATCTGGAATGGACCAACATATCTCGATGCTAGTTTCCCTGACTTTCCAACCGTACAACATCGTTCATCAATGATAACTTAATGAAAACCCTATTTGCAATTGAGAACTCTAGGTCTTCACGTCTTTTATTTGTGTAACTCTTCTGTCTGGATTGATCTTCCTTCATCCTTTCTCAGATCAACTCAATCTTCTCTGACACCTGCCAAACCAAATCTGGATCTAAGACCAATCTGTCTCCAGTCTCTAACCAACATACTGGTGATTTGCATGGCCTTCTATACAAAGCTTCAAAAGGCGCCATTCCTATACTAGTCTGGTAACTATTATTATTGGAAAACTAACCCAAATGTAGGCGATGCTCACAAGATCCACCAAAGTCCAATGCACAAGCTCTCAACAAATCCTCGAGTACCTTATTGACTTTCTCTATCTGCATATCCGTCTGAGGGTGATATGCAGTACTCATCTTGAGCTTAGTTTCTAACACATGCTGTAGACTCTTCTAGAATTCGCTAGTGAATAAAGCATCTCTGCCACTGACTATGCTACTAGGAACTCCATATAGTCTAACTATGTTATTCATGAGCAACTTGGCTAGAACAGGTACCGTCCTGGTAGACTTAACTGGAATGAAATGGTCATTCTTGGTAAGCTTGTCCACTATATTCCATATACCTTCATTTCCTCTACTTGACCTTGGGAACCTATCTATAAAATCCATGGATATCGAATCTCATTTTCGAATTGGAATCTTTAAAGGTTGAAGTAACCCACTGAGCTTTTGATGTTCGACTTTCACTTGTTGACAGTTTGCACACTGCCTAAAACGTAAGAAAACACCCCTCTTCATACCTTCCTAATAGAAACTCCTCTTCATATCTTAATACATCTTTGTCCCTCCGGGGTGAATAATAAAATTGGATCGATGACATTTCCTAAGAACTTCTTTTCTCAAGTTCTCAACATCTAGTATACATAATCGCCTCTTCTTTCTCAACCATCCTCTTTGGTCAAGACAAAAATATTTCAAATCATCGATCTCGGTTCCAACCTCAAGCCTTCTAATCTTTTTGGCTAATAATGGATCCTCCTTCTGCTTAGAAGAAATTCTCTCGATCAACACTGGTTGAACTTCTAAATAGGACAACATAGCAGTACTCTGACTAGAACTAGCTGTCGATCTTAACTGCACAGCACAATTGGCCAAAGCTTCTAGATTCTTCCATTCTGCCAACATAGCCAACACCACATTTTGGTGCCTTTTGCTAAGAGCATCTGCTTCTTTATTACCTTTTCCTGGTGTATACTCTATACCAAAATCATAAGCAACCAAAAACTCCAGCCACATTTGCTATCTCATATTCAGCTCCTTCTGAGGGAATAAGTTTCTTAAAGACTTATGATCTATGTATAGCTCAAATCTCTCCCCAAGAGATAATGCCTCTAGCTCTTCAATGAGAAGATCACCGTAGCCAACTCCAAATCATGAGTAGGATATCTCACTTCATGCGGTCTAAGATTTCATGAAGCGTAGGCAATCACTTTACCCTTCTGCATTAACACAACTCCCAGTCCAGTCCCACATGCATCAGTACACACCACTAACCATTGGTTTCCATTCTAAACTGCTAACACGGATGCATTTGTCAACAAATTCTTTGATGTAAGGAATGCTTCCTCACATTTGTCGATCAAATAATCTTCACCTCCTTCCTGATTAGCTTAGTCAAAGGTGCTATTATCTGCGAGAAATCCTTAATAAATCTTCGGTAATAACCAGCAAGTCCAAGGAAACTTCTAATATCAGCCACTGTCTCTGGTCTCTTCCAATTATTAACAACTTCGATCTTATCTGGACCGACTGACAAACCCTTCTCTAAATCCACGTGACCAAGAAACTTAACCTCTTTCTTCCAAAAATGACACTTGGAAAACTTCGCCTTTAGCTGATTCTACCTCAATGTCTCAAGCATAACTCTAAGATGATCTTTATGCTCTCTTTCATCCGTGGAGTATACCAAAATGTCATCTATAAACACCAATGCAAATCTGTCCAAATACTCTCAGAAGACTCGGTTCATCAAATCCATAAAGAAAGAAGGTGCATTCGTTAACCCGAATGGCATTATTAACTGCTCACACGAACCATACCTAGTCCAAAGTGCTGTCAAAGAATTGTTGTCCTCTGCCACTCTTAACTGATGGAAACCTGTTGCCAAATCCAATTGAAAAAACACTCCAGCTTTAGTCAACTGATCAAACAGGTCATCCATTATCAGCAAAGGATATTCTCAACGACCCATCTAGTTTCTTCACGAATACCGTTGCCGCTCCCCAAGGCGAACTACTCGGTCTAACAAAATTCCTTCACCTTCAATTCCTTCATCTTAGTAGGTGTCATCCAGCTAGGTAGTCAGCTCACAGGTTCAGCTCCTGGCATAAGAGCTATCCAAAACTCAACAGCTTGTTTCGGTGGTAGTCCTATGACTGGCTCAAAGGCATCTACAAACTCTCTTGCTACTCGAACCTGACTTAGCTCTTCTCCCTTCCATTGCACTTTACAAAGTACACCTACTTAAGTCAAAGATCTCTACTGAGAATATAATTCAGTTATGACTATCAGGGTGTCTTAGTGATATCTCCCAAGCCTAGTAAAATATCCTAGCCTCATACCTTCTCAACCAATCCATACCCAGAATGGTTCTGAAATCTACGAAATCGAAAACATACAAACTGCATACAAACTTATGACCTAACAAATCAAGTTCTAACTGGCCATATCTCATCCCCAGAGTTTCATACCCTCTTATTGGATTTGCAACCCTTAAGAAAGAAATAAGGTATGTGGGTTCTAAGCATAACCTATCAATCAAATATAGAGATTTAAATGAATGTGATGCACGGGTATCAAATGACATCCTAACTTGTATACTGATAATAAAAAATATACCTTCCATCACACTCTTTCCTTTATCAACTGTAGTTGAATTAGCTGGTGAACCAACAGCAAAGACCTTTCCCTTGTTCGTTTTGACTGGCTCCAGATACTGGTTCTTATAATGCCCAATGTGATCACAGTTGAAGCACTTCACATTCTTCTTATTTGCAGCCTTCTTCCCCTTTCCTGACCGACACTCATTTGTGTAATAACCCTTCTTATCACACTTGTAGCAAACTAAATCGGCATTTTCCTTCTTGGAAGCATATCACTTTTAGCCTCCCTTCTTCTTAAAGACTTTCTCTTCTTTTCCTAAGAACCTAGGATTTCAACTGGCTTCTCTCTAGCACAAACAACAAGCATCTCTTTTCCATCTCCACAACCACACTACAAGGATCATGGATATATGTCGTGGTTTCCCTAGCAAGCTCAGGTTTCAAACCTCGAATGAACCTCTCATTCCTTCTGATATCAGTATCATCAATAGAATAACCATATCAGACAGCTCATGAAACCTAGTGACATACTCGATAACCAACATCTCTTCTTGAACTCGATCCATAAACTTCCTCATTAATGCTAACTTAGCAACTGTTCGTCGACGGAAATTCCATTCGTTTAGAAAACCGTCGAACGAATTTATGTTAAAACTAACCACAAGCATACGGCGTACAAATGTTAGTATGTGGCGAGTACGGGTCGATCCGTAAGGAATTTTTAGGATTTTAAAATTTTCTGACCAATCAAATTAGACTAAAATGGAGAGAAGATTGTTAACTACAAATTGTAAACAAAATGAAACTAGAATGAAAATGAGATTAAAAGCTATGAGATTAGAAAATAATTTAGAGGCAAATCCACTCTTATATTTTTGTAAATCAATAAACAAATAATCTATGATCTCTATTTTGATATTAAGTGAAATAATTGTTGCATTTAACTTATATTATTAATTAACATAACTTAAACCATCAAACTATAATACAACAAATAAAACACTTATCAATTCTCATGAAAATGAAGCTAAAGCAAAAGCTATTTTAAGTATGATTTGTTTACTATTGTAATTAGTAATATAGATCATCAATTTTTTTTTACTTTCATGTAAAATCAAAAATCAATTAGCAAATGATGATGTAAATTGTGTTTATGTTGAATAAGAATAGCGCATTTGCAAATGCAACATAAACTATCAAACTCATTTTTATTAACTTACATCTGAATCTACTTTCATGAAGCATAAATAAAAGAGACCATAAATCATAGAAATGTTGAAATTACATAACATTTGAGAGCTTCATTATCCCTAAATTGAAGGGGTTTAGCTACTCATTTGTGTTATCATATCAACACAAGTAAATTTCAACATTAAAAAGCAAAAGAAATGAAAAATAAGCAAAAGAAGAAAATGAGATTAACTACTAAACTACTTGCGTAAAAAATAAAGCTACACTACTTGCATGAATGTAATCAAATCTACTAACAAAGAAAAGAGCATAGAAATAAACATAAGCATAAAAGTAAAGAGAAGCATGCAGAACAGAAAAGAGAAAGAGGCTATGAAGCCATTTTTATTTCATGAAATGTTGAGCTTACAACTTGCATTCTAATTTCCTAAGTAATTTGAAAGAGTAAGAAGATATCTAATGTACATAAGTGGGCTATTTATACATGCATAAAAAAACTAATTCACTTTTTAGGGTGCTTCCTAAAATTCCCTTTAGGAAATGTGGCCACCAAGTAACCATTAGCCTCTAATTAATCCATCATTAAGTATGTATGAAGCTTTAACCTCCACTTAGTTATCCATTAGCTTCTAATTGTATATTTAGGTAAGTAGGTGGGATCCACCATGACCATGAGTCTGAATTATTTCCTTCTTCATTCCTTCATATTCTCTTGTACATGCATAAATTCCATGAAACCATCTTCCATTTACATCCAATTCCAATAAAATCATAAAAAATGTTCGAGTAAAAATTCTCAAATCAGCACATGCACAAAAATGACCACTATGCTCCTGTATGAAGATGAAAAATATGGTGATTTGCAAATTATTGAATTTTGGTTTAAACATGTTAAAATACGCAAATATGACATTTATTTAAATAAAAATGGATAAAATATGGATGTAAGTATATGCACACTTACAAGCACATCAAATACCCCACAGTTATCATTTTATTAGTCCTCGAATAAATGAAAATTAAGATAAATCTGTTTTCGTATGGAGCACGATTCTATTGAGCATATGCAACAAGCAGTTAAACCTCTGGGCGTGTCCATTAGGATGAGTGTTGTCTCGTGAGGGTTTTTACTGGATACTACCCATAAAATCCAAATGCAAAGTGAAAACATTTACAAAATGCAAGATTATTTACAGTGGGAAGAATGCAAGTTTTTGAAAAATATTTTCAAATGAAGGATTTAATTTCAAATCGGCACGAATAAGTTAAATATAAGTTCTGGTCAAAATTTCCAATAAAAACGAAGTTATCGTAACAAATAGAGTATAGTGTAACTCGTTGTTTTGGTCAATAACACAATGGAACTATGAAATGGATCCTTATCATTTATTAAAGTTCATCAAAGTGGTATTTTCATTTCTTTTCAATAATAAGTCAAATCTAATAAGCTAAAATAGTGCTAGGATTTCATTTTCTTACTCTCTCTATTTTTCTTGAAAATTTTATTGATATTTACAATATTTACCTATGCCTAACTCAGAAAACTGAGGCCAGATATATTATCCATGCATTGCATTGCGGACTGATGTGAGGGGAATACAGAGCATACAAGTGTGAACACTTATCGAATGTAGGCGTTATTAAAAAGAATTTTTTTATATACATACACCTAACTAAGATAAACTAAGGCCAGATATGCCGATCGTGTACTGTCTTTCGGGATTACGTGAGAAGGGTACATAACATGGCGAGTAAACACACGAGTGTGAAAATATGACTCTAGATGTTAATAGTATATACATACATACAAATGTTTTTTTACTTGTATATTTTTTGTATTTTCTTTCTATTTTTTTATTAGAAAGAGAAAGTTTTGCAAAATCATCTTAACACCATTTAAACCTAGAAGATAAAAATGTTATACCCTTTACTTTAAATTTACCACTTTTTTAAACAAAGATTTTCAATTAGAATATACTTCATAATTAACACATATGAACCTTCCTATATACCAGTTGAACCATTGTTATTTATAATTAAACTTCATTTTCATTTTTGTTAAAACAAAAAAAAAATTCAATTTACAAACCAAAAATTATATTCATCCTATAGTGTTTCTTCAAAAATAAATCAAAATGCTAAAAAGAAAATATTTTTGAGATTTTGAAATTTTGGGATTTTTTTTTGAGTTAATAGAAAATGAAAATTCAAAAATGCCATGAAACTTTAAAAAATGAAAATGAGACTCCCTCCACACTTAGTTTTTACCGTGTCCCTATAGTAAGTGCATGATATAATGGGTGTAACTGGGAAAAATATGTGCATATTCACAAAAGAGGGCTAACATTCTTACTAGACGTAACTTGGCTCATGAAAAATCATGAGCTCCTCCTCTTGATTATTTGGCCATCCCAAGAAAGTTTCAAACGATGACCGTTGACTTTGAAAATCGGTCCATCCCAAGGGCTTTGTATTTCTATGGCACCGTGTGGAAAAACAGTTCGTACCACAAATGGTCCTGTCCATCTCGATTTAAGTTTCCCAGGGAATAAATGAAATCTAGAGTCCTATAAAAGAATTTTTTGGTTATGCGAAAATGTTTTTCTTTGGATTGACTTGTCATGAAAAACTTATGTTCTTTCTTTGTAAATTTTCCCGTTTTCATGGGCGTCGTTCCTAAGTTCCACTAGTTCATTGAGTTGTAGTTTTCGGTTTTCGCCATCTTTCTTGAGATCAAAGTTTAAGTTCTTTATCGCCCACATGCTTTGTGTTCGATTTAAATGGGTAAATGGCATGCTTTTCTATAAACTAAACGAAATTAGGACATCCCAAGGTTAGTTTTAAAAGTAGTATGGTAAGCCCAAAGCACGTCGGTCAATTTCTAAGATCAATCATTTCGAGTTTTGTTGACAGTTTGTCTAAGATTTGTTTAATTTGAAGATTTGAAACTTTAGCTTGCCCATAAGTTTGAGGATGACATGGAATGGATAAATTATGGGTTATTGAGTATTTCTTCACTAAAGTTTCAAAAGAACGATTGCAAAAATGGATTCTGTTATCACTGATTATTGTGTGAGGTATGTCGAACCTTGAAAGATGTTTTCTTTAAGAAATTTCACAACAATTCTATGGTCGTTGGTTTTGCACGGAATGGCTTTAACCCATTTTGACATGTAATCAATAGCAAGAAGGATATACAAGTTTCCAAAAGAATTGGGAAAAGGACTCATAAAGTCTATACCCCAAACATCAAAGATTTTTACTGTTAGAGTAGGGTTTAGAGGCATCATATTTCATCGAGAAACCCTTCCAAGCATTTGGCAACGATCGCAAGTTTTTCAAAATTCGAATGAGTCTTTGAAAAGGAAAGGCAAGTGGAAACCACATTGAAGCACCTTTTCCATAGTTTTTTGCAGACTGAAATATCCATTGCACGCTTGATCGTGACAAAACTAAAGAACACTCTTGATTTCATTATCTGGGATGCAACGTCGAATGATTTGATTGGGACAATACTTGAACAAGTATGGATCATACCAATAGAAATATTTTACCTAGGACATGAATTTGCATTTGTCCTATTTGGACCAAGATGAGGGAGTTTCATTAGTGAATAAGTAGTTCACTATATCAACGTACCGTGGGTCGATAGAAATCGAAAGAAATTGTTCATCAGGAAAGTTTACATGGATGGGCAAAGGGGATGGTGCGTTGGGAAGACGAGACAAGTGATCGGTTATGACATTGTCAGATCCTTTTTGTCCTTGATTGTAAGATCAAATTCTTTCATTAAAAGGATCCAATGAATTAAGTAAGATTTAGCGTCCTTTTCAGTAAAGAGATATCGAAGCACAGAATGGTCCGTGTGCACAATAATGTGTGACCATACCAAATATTGTTGGAATTTTTCGAGAGCAAAAACTACCGCTAGAAGCTCTTTTTTAGTGGTTGTACAGTTAAGTTAAGCATCATTCAGAGTCATGCTAGCATAGTAGATAACATGAAGGATCTTGTTGATGCGTTGTACTAAGACAGCACGAACTATAAAGTTCAAGGCGTCAAACATTATTTCAATTGGGAGACCCCAATTCGGTGAGCAAATTACAGAAGCAGAAACAAGTTTATTTTTGAGATGTTTGAAAGAAGAGATACAATCAGAGTTAAAATAAAATGGAACATCTTTTTCGAGAAGAGCCATAATAGGTCGAGCAATCTTGCTAAAATCTTTCACAAAGCATCGATAAAATTCCGCATGTCTAAGAAATGATCGAATGTCTTTAACAGATTTGGGAAAGGGTAGATTTGCAATGACATCAATTTTTGCTTTATCCACCTCAATGTTTTTTTTGAAATGATGTGTCCAAGGACTATGCGTTGAGTGGCCATGAAGTGGCATTTTTCCCAATTAAGCATTAAGTGTTTATCCTTGCATCGTTTAAGAACACGTTCAAGATGGTGTAAATATTCAGGAAACGAGTTTTCGAAAATTGAAAAATCATCCATAAATACTTCAAGAAATCGTTCGATCATATCAGAAAAGATGTTGACCATGCATCTTTGAAACAAGGGGGAATGTTACAAAGGCCAAAGGGAATACGTCGATAAACAAAATTGCCAAAGGGACACGTGAAAGTTGTTTTCTCTTGATCTTCGAGAGCGATTGGAATTTGGTCATGACCGGAATAACCATCAAGAAAGCAACAGAATTCAGGACCGGCTAAACGTTCGAGCATTTGGTCGATAAAAGGAAGAGGAAGTGATACTTACATGTTATGGCATTTAGTTTTCGATAGTCAATGCAAACACGCCAACCCGTTTGAGTACAAGTTGGAATAAGTTTGTTTAAAAAGTTCTTGACAATGGTAACCCCGGACTTTTCGGTACAATATGAATTGGGATAACCCATGAACTATCAGAGATTGTGGAAATGATTCCATTGTCGAGAAGTTTAAGAATTTCATCATGCGTCGCATCTTTCATTTTTGGATTAAGCCTTCATTGCGCATCACGAACAGGCTTGGCATCGTAGATTAAATGGATTCGATGTTGAACAAGAGCGAGACTAATTCCCTTTATATTGAGATCGACCGCCCAATCACTTCCTTGTTTTTGGACAGGATTGAAAGTAAAGAAGTTTCTTGATCAAGAGAGAGAGAATCGCTAAAATTATGACGGGAAATGTTTTGCTATCACCTAAGTATGCGTACTTAAGGTGATCGGGAAGTGGTTTGAGGTCCAACTTCGGGAGTTGGTCGTTTAAATAATTGGGTTGAGATTCGGACTCAATTGGAAGTGATTCAGAGGGAAGAGTGTATTCAATCTTGTTGGGAATTTCATGAAACAATTTTTCATACTCGGCCTTGCGTTCATCGTTAAGGTCAATCGTCTTGTTTTCGAAGTTTTCATGAATGGCACTAACTTCCAACATTTGGCCGCGAGGCTCATTCGGTTGGCTTTCAAGATTGAAAATGTTAAGATCTAAAGATAAGTTTCCAAAAGAGATTTTCATCGAACTGTTGTGACAATTGATTATAGCATTTGAGGTGGCTAAGAATAGTCGGCTTAAAATCAATGGAATTTGACTCGCTGGGTTCGTCGTGGGTTGCCTTTCTAGAACGATAAAAACAACCGGGAATATGAATTTCCCTACTTGAATTGGCACGTCCTCAATTACTCCTATGGCTTCTTAATGAAGCGATCGGAAAATGAAAGCATGAATTTTGTGGGTTTGAGCTCATCTAAGCCTAATTATTAATACATAGAGTATAGAATCAAATTGACACTCATGCCTAAGTCTATCAATTATTTGTTAATCGCTTCGTCTCCAATTGGACATGAAATAATAGGGTAGCCAGGATCTTTGTATTTAGTGGACATGGATTGGGACAAGTCTTCACTCAAAGTGGCATCTAAGAAGACTTTTTTGGGCATTTGATTGTGTTGCTTTTGGGTGCATAAGTGCTTAAGGAATTTTACGTACGTGGGGACTTGATGAACCATGTTAAGAGCGGGATGTTGGCTTTCACTTGTTCAAAGATTTCCAACATCTTTTCCAATTAGTCCGAATGTTTCTTGGGTTGGAGACGATGTGGAAATGGGACATGATACTCGGTAGCCAGGTCTACTCGAGTAGTAGAAGAATTTTGATTCGCATTCGATTCAACTTAGCTCCATGTTCTTTTCTGATTCGTTTGTTGCTTTAGAAGTGTCGAGAGAAGTTTTTGGTAAATCGTTTGGATTGTTGACTTGATTATCGATTTGTTTACCAGAATGTAGAGTTGTGATTGCATTCAACTGGGTGACATTGCTATCTTGAACAACATGGGCTTGATTTTATTTGCATTTTGATTTCTAAGATTTGGAATGGGCTAGCTTAGAAATGTGCCTCGTTCGTGTTCACTTATAGACGTGGCTAATTGACTCATTTGCATTTCAAGTTTTGCAATCGATTGGTTTGTGTTTTGCATATATGTGGTCCATAAATTCTACAAATTGTAGTTTGATTGAAGGCTTTGAGTAGTTGCTTTAGCCATGTTTCAAGAGTTTTCTCAATTGAACTTAAACATTTATCGTCTTGGGGAGGATGAGCAGAATTTGGTTGAAAATTTGATTGTTGCAGTTGATTATGAGATGGACCCACAAAGTTTGGTTGAAAATGATTAGGCTGAAAGGGAGGATTCGAAGCATTGTTCGGGAATGCTTGAAAATTTGGACGAACCATATTCGTGTTGGGATTGTTTTGGTTCCAAGCAAAATTTGGATGATTTCTCCAATTAAGGTCGTATGTTGGAGTAAATGGGTCATTTTTGGCCTTATTAAAAGCATTGATTTGTTCGAGGCACTGATCGGCTATATGATTAGGATCGTTGGATTTATAACACATGGGTTGGGAAGTTTGATTCTTTTGGTTTGATGAGAAAAATTGTTGAATTTGTTAATTATCACGTCGATCTTAGCTTCCAAAGCTAAAGAAGATCCTATCGAGTGTGCGCTCGATAGTGAGTAAATTGATTTTTCGTTTGTACGTTCCCATTGGGACAACTTTTCGATGAGGTTTTCAAGAAACTGCCAAGCATCGTCATGATGTTGGGCAAGAAAGATGCCTTGGCACATTGATTCGATTGTGGTTCGTGAGCTGTTTTCGAATCCATCGTATAAGATTTGGAAAATCGTCCATTTTTCAAAGTTATGATGTAGACATATTATCAAAAGCTCTTTGAATCTTTTAAAATATTTTTTGAATGGTTCTTCCTTGAATTGATGAAACTTTACAATTTCGTTTCGAATTCTACTCATTTTTTCCAAAGGGTAGAACTTTTTTAAGAAAGCTTTTACAAATTCTTCCTAAGTTTTAATCGAGCTCGATGGTAAGCTGTACAACCATTTTCAGCGTAATCCGTAATAGCGAATGGAATCAAGCGAAGTTTGATTCCATCATCGAAAAGTTGTTGGAGTTTCATTGTTGCGCAAACTTGTTCAAATTTTGTCAAAAAGATGTATGGATCATCGTGCTCGAAATTGCTATATTTCAGAAGCACGGCAATATGGTTCGAATGAATTTCGAAACGATTACCTGTAGGGGCAGGTAACGTGATGCAAGATGGAATAGAAACTCTATCGGGAAAGATTCTATCCATAAGAATTCGAGCGACGTTCTCATTCACTATTTCGAGAGGATCGTCTATTCAGTTAAACGATTAGTTGTTGAGTTACGAGTCCAATGATTTATTGTTGTGTCATGAGCCCAAGTACTCATGTACAAGTGAAAGGCAAGAGGAGAAAGAAGTTAGAATCGTGTTTAGAGAATAAAACAAGATTTGAAAAATTATTTTTTTCAAGGAAGAAAACTATTTACCAAGTGAAATTTATTTTCAAAAGAGAAGTTTGATATTTTTTTTGGCTTTTCAATATTTTTTATATTTTTTTTGTATTTTTTTTTAATTTTAAAATATTTATCAAAAGAAGAAAAATATTATTAGAAAGTGGGAATTTGATTTTTGTTTTTGTTTTTGAATTTTTAATATATTTTTTGTTGTCGAAAAGATATATAATAATTTTTTTTGGAATTTTTCGTTTTTGATTGTTAATTTTCAAAGGAAAGGACATAAAAGGATTTTTTAGATAAAAAAAGTTAATTAAAATTTCCAATTTTTTTTGGATTCTTATTTTTTTTGATTTTTTATATGCATGGACTAATGCAACTAAATGAATACAAAGGACTTAATTACAAATTTTCTGTCCTTAGTAGCTCCTAACCCAAAATTGTATAATCACACTTTGCCTTAGGTCAACAAAAATATTTCTTGACAAGGTAATGTGCAAGGGTTATCGGTGCACTACGAATCACCATAGCAATACAGTCGACCGGTCTAAAATTTACGAATCACCATAATATTTATAAATGGTTATTACTCTATCTTAGCCTAGACACCAAAAAATAAACTTGTTCAAAGAAGACAATTGTCAAGATACAATTAAGCCCTAAGTGAGCTCCCAACACCCTTAAGTCGAATGTCTAACCTTTATTATTAGTTAAATTCTATGATGAAATGTTATTTATGGGCTAAGGAAAGGGTGATGAAATCCCTCACCTTATGTGAATTGGGGTGTTGCCCTGAGAAAATAAAACAAGATGAAATGAATGTAAACAAGAAATTAAACACATATTAACAATGCAACTAAAATGAAGTTTGTTTTTGTTTTTGGATTTTGGATTTTTGAAAATTTATTTTTATAGAATGCAAATGCAAGCAACTAAAATAAAACTAGTGATAAAAGCATGATATCAGAGCGTGCAAATTATTAGCAATTTTTTTAAGCGGCGATTTTTTATGCAAGCAAGCAAAGCAAAGTGATTCCTCTTGATTTTCTACTTTGGCAACCTGAAACGAAAAACAAAAACAAGGTGTATATATATACAGGTTTTTTATTTAGAAAACCTCTTTCGAAATCATATAGAAAACCTCTTTCGAAATCATATGCTTCGACTCCTTCGAAGGCTTTAATTAAAACAAAGGCAGGCGCTTCACTTTTAAAACAAACAAAAAGGTATCAACCCCATCAGAAACAATTCTTTTGACACCTACCCTTCCGGCCTTCTCCAACCCACTACGTTCCATCTAAGTGATACCTTGTGCATTGGTTTTGGCTTAATGGGTTTTGACTTGGTTCAAGGCGGAAGCTCTAAGTTGAAAGGTACTTCTAAAGAAGGCGGAACCAACTTTTCTGCGCAAACCTGATTTAATAGTAATTAAGGCATACACTTCCTTACTAACTTGCCAAGTCTGATCACAAGATTGGTTGCCTTAAATTTTCAAATTCTTTACCAAAATAACTGCCGCTAATTTCAGATCCAAACCATGGTTAAGTTAACAAAAAAACCTTCCATTGAGCAAAACCAATATAGCAAAGAAGTCCCTCTTCTAAAATAATTTAATTTTCATAGAAAATCACTTAGGAAAAATTCCCAAAAATTCCAAAAATTCACTTTAATCATGCTATCTAACATATCAAAATTTCAGACCCAAATTCTCATTATAATTTCTAAAATAAATTTATAAACCTAATTAACCATATTTTCCTTTGAAAATTTATAGTAATATTTTCATAACTTGGAAAATTACCAAAATTAAAACCTAACTCAAAAATCATGTTTTATACAGCATAAAAAATTTCAATGGCATTTAAAAATCAATATAAACTGGTTTTTCCCTAAAACCATTTATAATTTTATTTAAACATTCTTGTTTAAATCAAAAAAACTAAGATTCAAGCATATCATCGTTCAAATCATCATAAAATCGAATTTACCCTTAAATCCAAAAACATATGATTATAAAATTAGATAGAGATAGAATGAATTATTATTCACCTTGATTAGGTTAAGGAGACTGGATTGAGATTAATTTCCCCTAAGCTTAAATCTCTAGCTTTACTTTGATTTCTCTTCTCTTTTCCTTGTTAATGGCCGGCTCCTCTTTACGTTTTTGTTTTGCATTTTCAAAATGATGTGAATGGGTAATGAAATGGTAGGAATGAGAATATATAAGGGTAAGGGCCGTGAGCAGCAAATTCCCAATATACCCTTATGTAAATTAATTGACTTATAACCCATTCTTAAGCCCATTTAATTATTTAAATGAGCACGGCCTTATTATATTTGTTTGAATCTCAACCCCCTAATCACTTAATATTTACATTATTCTATTTCATTTATCTAATTAAATATCCTGAATAATGTTATCAAAAATTAGGGGTGTTAAACTGTCCAGGCCAATGATTGTATTTAGAGTTGCTACTCTAAAATGCTATGTATTTTAGAGTGACAGTTTTGTACTATCTTTTGTTATTATATATTATCGTTCCACTGGGAGATTTTGATTTTGTATTCTCTTCTTTCATGTTTTATTTTCTTTTCTTTTACCGTAATAATCTGTATGTTCAGCACTTGGATGCTTGACACACGAATACCATGGGTGTATTAGTGTCGACATTTAGAGGTCGAAAGGGCGAGTCAATATAAGACAAATTGAGTTGAATGTGGATAGGACTGGATATTTGATGAATATCAAATTCCATAGGTCCTAAAGTGATATAGTTTTAATGAAATGAACATGTGTAAATTATCATAACTAAAAAGTGTCGCTTAAGAAAATGTGAAATAGGATCTTACCGAAAAGATTCATAAGCAATGAATTTGGCTAGACTATCACACCACTAGCCAAGGTGACATGTATCAATGTACGATGTCAATGTATATTTATAGGGTTTTATATTGTTAATTGTTTAATAGGCTTTTAGGCATAATCATCCAAGTGATGGAATGATGTGGCCATCCATACGAGAGAGAAAGGGAAAGTGATATGAAAGAGATTTGATTGAAAATTAAATGGGAATTATATAGTAAGTTTTAATAAAGATAATAGGAAAGGTTTCATTCTCCCCATTAAAACAAATTCCTTTTATTTTCTCTCTTTTTAATTTTTTATTTCTCTATTTTTCTTCTTCCTTCTCATGGCCTCCCTCCCTTTCTCGTCTTTGGCCGAAATTATTTCGTATTTGCTAAAGAATAATTAAATCAGATAAAATACAAGGTGGTTTATCTAATTCTAGGAAGGTTTGAATCTTGATTCTTGCCACCTAAGGAGAATTTTCAAATCAAGGTATCACTAGTAGGCCAAATCTATAAGATAAAAATCTTCTTTTACATTTATATGTTTTAATCTATACTTATCACCATTTTTATATATGATATTTCCATTATTTTAACTATAATTAACTGTAACAATTTAATTAGGTAGTTAAATATTCTATTTTAATTCAATACATTGGTTTTAAACTAAAACCATATTTGCAAGTTTTTTATTATAACCACATATATTTAAACATATGTATAACAACTTATAAACATAAAAAATATCATGTGATTTTAAATAATCTTTGATTAATTTATAATCATCTTAAATCATTAGATAGATTGATGTCACCTTTGAGATCAATACCATACTTTAAATTAGCACATATGTTTATTAGATCTAAATCTTTCATGACCATTTACATAAAAAAATTGAGAAAGTAATATTTATTATGCATATTCATATTTTATAATAGGTCCTTCGTTTAATTTTCAGAATAAGATTTGACATTTTAAAATATATTCCAAATTTAAATTGTTAAGCTTAATATAAAGAGAATTTTATAAAGGTTATAAAATAAACATAAAAAATTACAAAAATGTTTTAGAAATTAGTATAATAAGTTTTGAAATTTTTATAAATATTTAATTAAAATGAGTAATCGAATAAATAACGAATCAGAAGTTAATATATATATATATATATATATATATATACACACACACACACACACACACACACACATATGTTGATATTTATACACACACAACTACGAAGGTTAAAGTTGAATATTTTCTTAAGATTATTAAACATAAATTAAATAAAATTCCAAAATTTATTAAAACATTTAATCTAAATGTTTAATTAAATAAATGGTTTATTAGATAAATGATTAATTATCGGTTTATTAATTATATATATATATATATAATAGAAACTATAAAGGTCATGGTTAATTAATTATCTTAAATAGTTTAGATGAATAAAATAAAATTTTGTGGAATTTTGAAATAAAATCTAATTAAATTAATTAATTAATTACTACTTAATTAATAAGCTTAAGGACCTCTAGTCAAATGGTTATAAGTGTAGCATTTTAAACTGAGTTTCTAGAGATCATGGGTTTTGGCTCCCAATACATCAAATTGAGTGCCTGATTGTATAAAGCATCACTCTCATTACAAAAAATATACAAATAATTATTTTATAGATTAATTAAATGATAATATTTATAGATAAATTAAACTTATATAATTATCATGGAATTGAAACAAACCCAAAATATTTTTTTATAAATACATTTAGGTACGTATGATGTGATTTCAGATTTGCACAACACCTGAATCATGGTGGTATTTCATAAGAGATACATTATTCCTTAAACAATATCACTCAAATATATTAAAGGTTATAAATACTTAGTATAAATTTCCTATAATCATTTATACGTTGATAGTTTAATTGCATAGAACTAATTGTTGGGCAAACTCAAGCAAGATTTACTGTGTGTAGCACTATTAACATATTACCTGGATAAAGTAAGATACAAGCATGTATTTGTTAAGCAAACTCAAAGTACATGTATTATACTTAGGCGATCATGAAATAATCAGTATGGGTAAATAATCTTTTTGATTATTGAGCAAAATCAAGGTCAATATCTAGATTAGGGGACAGACCGAGATTACGATTTGTATATAATACAATTGATAAAGATTTATCAATCGTGCGCAACCAATGATTTTTTAAGAAAACTCAACATCAAAATCATAAAGTAAGCTAGTCATAACATTCAGTAGAAATGTTGAAATATACCTATATTTCTCTTAGGGTTCCGAGGAATATAAAAATGTAGCAGGTGCCTTACTGGAAAAAGAAATCATGACATTTAAACTTTCTAATATCGTAAGAATACATGCTATACACAATTAAAAATTATGTACTTCAATAAATTAGTGCAAATAATCTAATTGATTAAATTTTCTATCACTTGAAATATACTAATGAACTAAATTAGGATTGATGAAGAAAAAAAAGTATGCTTACGAGTAAATCTTTTAGTATCTTGTCGCTTAAAGGCTCATGCAAGAGCCATATTATACAACTACTAAATACATTCACACATTGATCACTTGAATGTTTATTTTCTTGAGACTGTATGTTTTCTTATATGAGCTTTGAACTCTAAAGAGATAAAAGAATATAGATATTTGATCCATATGTGAGCATACACGAAAGTTTAACGGTGAATGGTCACATTCTTAATTTACGAAATGTTGATAGAAAGTAAACCATAATACAAGACAGTTCGAATACAATGGGCATCATGTTGTGTTATAACTAACATCAACCAAGAACTATAGTTAGACCTAGGAATTCAGCCATTAAGATGTCATTTCTAATTGGTTTATATAAGTGCAACCTATTCGGTATCCTTAAGATTGTTAAGGATGTCTAAATATGCTTTTGTAAAGAGTTTAGTATGGCCTTGTAAATTTCTTTTAAATGGTTCAACTATAACATCCCCTACTTTAAGGCTTGAAACTAAGTGCTACGGATAGTGCAGTCATCCATGGTATTAATTTCCAACGACAAAATGCGGCTATATTAATCATATCAATAATGAGAAGCATATGAATATGGAAGTTTTCAAACAAAATTTAATAGAAAATTTTCACATTTCGTTTCATACATAATATTTCATATTCATTACATGATCCCATTCGTAATCCATATTCAAAGAAAATATAATTATTGCAAAATACTCCAACAGTGAAGTATGACAATGCCCCCTTTATTGATTAGAGTCTAACACTTAGCAATTATATAACTTGTCATTACATCCATAAAGACAAAATCAAACAACACAATGGATTAGATAAGGACTCCTAAATAGCAAGATTGCCTCCTATATGTCTCCAGAAGCTTATTTGTCTTACTAGAAACTTGAAAACTCTTACTCCTAATCCACTCAGATGAGTGCCTAAGAGTATAGGGGAAAAAAACTTCTATCGCAAAAAAAGTTTGGTGTGAATAATAACCTACCATCTTGAACATAATAGATATCTAGTGAGAACACCACTGAGTGGAACTGGTTTTCCCCACACTATTATCTTAACCAAAACACATTAACCATATAAGGTGCTCTACATCCACAATGGTTAGAACATAGAAAATAAGAATTTTCCATCAGTCACTTAAGGCATTAATACTATAATGTCGAAAAACATAGTGCTTCGGCTCTATGACGTAAAACATAGTACTTCGGATCTATGCCGTAAAACATAGTATTTCGGTATTTCGGCCCTATACCTTAAAACATGGTACTTCGGCTCTATACCATAAAACATAGGTTGCTGGCATTGACAACCCATGATATAAATTTCCTTTATACCAAAACCAAATAATAGCAGCACCTTCGCCATAAAATAGTTAACATCGAGATAGTGGCATGTGATATCTTTAAAAACTATGGCGAAAACTTGCAGGATTGCCACGCAGCATTGGTATAGGGCATTGAAACATGCGACATCAATGAGATATGACATAGATTTCAAAATTAAGACAAAGGATTCTAGGTGAACTATGAGATTGCAATGTTGCCTTTGAGAGGAGGCCGACATGGTGCACATCGACATGGTCAGGATCATTCTAAAACTACTTAAGTACTTACCATAGGCTTCCCTCCTTATCAACGTCAACATTCATAGCTATGGCATAGATAATTACGGTACCAACGACGATGACCGCGAAAATCCCATAATTAATATAAAAATTGTTTATTTTCATTAAAAGCATTTTTTTCACCAAATCTTATTCTTTGCCAACTTTATATAGGATAACAATATACGTTTGCCCAAACCTTTTCAAAAAATTGCAATAACCAGGTTCACTATCTTAAAAAGTATATCAACTTTAATTAATTATATCCCTTATTAATTATTAATTTAAATGCTTATCTACCATAATAAATTCATAATAATTCATAAACATTTGAAAAATCCTTAAAGATCATAGAAATTCAAGAATATTATATTCTTTATCATATAAAAATTTCAATGTAAAAAAATATAATTAATTACTTTTAAAAATTAGAATCCAAAATAAACCCTCTTTCCACCTTATGAAATTTATAAAATATTTATTAACTTGAAAAATTATGAAATTAAAAAACCCATCTCCATAATAACGTTTTATTCATCATATCATAAAATCAAACCGATTGGAGATTATTAGCTTAGGTTTTACCCATAAAAAATTCAAATAATTGAACAGAAATTTCCACAAATCATTATTTAATCCAAACAATGATCATACATCCATAAAAAAGCAAAACAATCAAAATAAATTCAGGTATTAGCTTAGCTAAATTCAACACAAGGATAAAAGAGATGGTTCGCTTATTTATCACCTTAATTTATAAATTAGAGTTAAGATTTGATGGACCCTAAGCTTTATCTTCCAAATCCCTTTTGATTTCTTCTTCCTTCTTTCCCTTAGAAATTTCTAGTCTTTAGCTTTTTCTTTAAATTGTTTATGAGTGTAAGTGAGAATGTATGAGAGAACGAGGGTTTAAGGGATAAAAGGTGGATCTATTCCTATTTTTCCTTCCTCGTATATTCTTTTATATGTTAAGTTTTAAAACGATCTTATTAGTTAAGGACAACCCCAATTAATTATCAAATCCCACCCCCATGTCCCACTATATTATTCTATTCAATCTATCCAATTAAATTTCCTGAATAATGTTAACCTAGAATTGCGTGTTATAGGCTCCCCTCCTAAAAGAATTTCATACTCGAAACTCAATAACGATTACAAAACAAGCATATCAAACATGCACATAGTTCTTGTATATCCTACCAGCTACAAAGTCTATATACAATAAATATAGAACATACAATCATAACATCTTAGGATGAGAAACCTTAATCACGTCTCTGTCGTACAGGTACAGTCTTTCTCGTTGTCACTCGACTGAACTTTAAATAACTTGACTGTCTTGTTCCTTAACTTCTTCTCATCTCTAGCCACAACATTAACTGGTTGCCTCACAAAAGTCAGATCTAATTCTACTACTGAATCTTCTGATGCAGTCGGAGCAATAGCAGTCTCTAGATCATGCACATGCTTTTCAGATGAGAAGCATGAAACATAATATGGATCCCTGCCAAACTACTCGGTAACTCTACATGATACGTGAGTTGTCTGATCCTCTCTATAATTGGGAATTGTCCAACATATCTCAGTGCTAGTTTCCTTGACTTTCCAAACCATACCATAGCCCTCATCGGTGATATTTTAACGAAAACATGATCTTCAACTGAGAATTCCAAATCCTTACACCTCCTTTCCATGTAACTTTTCTTCCTAGACTGAGCTTACCTCATCCTAACTCGGATTAGCTCAATCTACTCTATGGATTCTTTTACCATATCTAGACCAAGGATCAATCAATCCCCGGTCTCCCACCAACACACTAGTGATTTACACGGCCTTATATATAAAGCTTCGAAAGGCGTCATTCCTATACTAGTCTAACAACTATTATTATAGGAAAATTCAACTAAATGCAAATGGTCTTTCAATAACCCACCAAAATCCACTGCACAATCTCTCAGCAAACCTTCAAGCACCTTATTGACTCTCTCTGTCTACCCATCCATCTATGTGTGATAAGCGATACTCATCTTAAGCATGGTACCTAACACTTTCGATAGACTCTTCCAGAATAACTAGTGAACGAACTATCCTCGTCACCGACTATAATACTAGGAATCCCATGCAGTCTAACAATATTCTTTATAAACAACTTAGCCAGCCATCTTGGTTGACTTAAAAGGAATGAATTGTGCACTCTTGGTTAATCTATCCATTATAAACCAAATAATTTCATTTCCCCCATTTGACATTGGCAACCCATCAAAACATCCATGGATATCGAATCCCACTATCAAACTGGTATATCTAAAGGCTAAAGCAATCCACTTAGCTTCTGATGTTCATCTTTTGGCAATTCGCACATTGCTTCATCCATAAGCCTATATCCCTTTTCATACCTTCCGGAAGAAACTTCTTTTCATATCCTGATACATCTTAGTTTATCCAAGATATATGGTAAACTTCGGTCAATGACACTCCCTAAGAACTTCCATTCTTAAGTCACCAACATTTAGAGCACACAACTGTCCTTTCTTCTTTAACCATCCCCTCTAGTCAAGACTAAAATATTTCTAATAATCAATCTCGGTTCCACCTTCCAACCATCTAATATTTTCTACGAGAAATGGATCATTTCTTTTTGTTTAGAAGGAATCCTTTCGATCAATACTAGTCAAACTTCTAAACATGACAACATGAAGGTACTCTGACTAGAACTAGCAGTCGACCTAAACTGCACACTACAAGTAGTCAATGCCTCTAAATCCTTTCATTCTATCAACATAACTAACCCCACATTCTGATGTTTATTGCTAAGTGCAACTGCAATTTTATTTCCTTTCCCTGACGTATACATAATACCAAAATCATAAGCTGCTAAAAACTCTAGCCACCTAGGTTGTCTCATATTCAACTCTTTCTGAGAGAATAAATACATCAATGACCTATGATTTGTAAACAATTAGAATCATTCCACTAAGAGGTAGTGTCTTCATACTTTCAATGCGAAAATCACTATTTCCAACTCCAAATCTTGAGTCGGATATCTAACTTCATGTAGTATGAGCTATCGAGAAGCGTAGGCAATTACTTTACCCTTCTAATCAACATAGCCCCTAACCCTGTTCCATATGCATTCGTATACATCACTAAATCCTAATTCCTATCCAGAAAAACTAACACGGACGCATTGGTCAACAAATGGTTTAACTTAAGGAATGCTTCACACGTTTATCGGATGAAACAAACTTCATGTCCTCCCTAGCTAGCTTAGTCAAAGGCATCGCTATCTGTAAGAAGTACATGATAAATCTTCAGTAATAGCCAACCAATCCAAGAAAAATTCTTATCTAAGTCACTGGTTCTATTTCAACTGTTTACAGCTTCCATCTTAATTGGATCCACTGACAACCATTTCTCTGAAATGACCAAGAAATTTCATGTCTCTTTTTCAGAAATGACACTTCGAAAACTTCGCTTTTAGCTATTATTGTATCATTGTCTCAAGAAATGTTCTAAGACGAATCTTGCGATCTCTTTCATCCTTTGAACACACCAAAATGTCATTAATGAACACAAACACAAACCTATCCGTGTGCTCTTGCAAAATATTGTTTATTAAGTCCACAAAGAGAGCAGGCGCGTTAGTTAACTAGGCTGGCATTATTAACCACTCATACGAACCATATCTTGTTCGAAATTCTATTAAAGGAATAACATCTTTTGCCACCCTTAATTGCTGGAACCATGTCGCCAGATCCAACTGGAAAAATATCTTAGCTCCACTCAATTGGTTAAATAAATAATCAATTCTCGACAAAGGACATAAATTCTTATCATCTTCTCATTCAACTTATGATAATTGATATATAATCTCTACGACCCTTCCGGTTACTTCACGAACAACATGGCCGCTTCCCAAGGGGAATTGCTTGGTCTAAAAAAATCTTTTCTTCTAAGTCCAATAGCTCCATGTTTAATTCTCTCATCCGGTAGGTGTCAATCTGTTAGATGGCCTACTCATGGGTTCGTCTCTAGGTATGAGATCTATTTGAAACTCAATAACTCATTTCGATGGTAGTCCTTTAACTGGTTCAAAAATATTTGCAAATTCTTTTACAACATAAACTCAATTTAACTCATCTTCCTCTTTTGTGGCACCCAGTAAAACCAAAACTATTAGACTCAAATATTCAATTGAGTATATAATTCTATCACTACTATCAAGGTGTCTCTATGATATTTTCCTATCTTAGCAAAATATGCTAGCGTCATATCTGCTCAACCAATCCATAAGCAAAATAATCCCAAAACCCACAAAATCAAACACAAACAAACTGAAAGTAAATGTATAACCTAGCACTCAATTTCTAGATAGTCACATCTCATCCCTGGCGCCGCATACCCTCCTATTGAATTAATCACCCTTAAGGAAGTAATAAAGTATGATGGTTCTAAATTTAACTTATCTAATCAACACTGAGAGATAAATGAATGCAACGCTTAGTATCAAACAATACTCTAACTGGTATTCTATGAATCGGAAGTGTACCTTACATCACAGACTTTTCTTTCTCAGCAATGGTCGGTCTCGACATAGATGGCTCCAAAGAAAACACCTTTTCTTTATTAGCCATGGCAGCTTTTGGACATTTGTTCTTGTAATACCCTACTTTGTCGTAGTTAAAGCACTTCACCTTCCTTCCCTCAGTCATTTTACTATCACCAGATCGATACTCATTAGCATAATGCCCCTTCTTATCACGTTTATAACAAACAATATCTGCATCCCCATTCTAGGTAGCTCCACCCTTCTGAGCTTTCTTCTTCTTAAAGAATTTCCTTTTCTTATTTTGAGAACTCTGGGTTTCCACCGACTTTTCTTTCCCAAAATTCGCAAGCATCTCCTCATTATTTATCGCCATCTCAACCACTGCATTACTTGGATCTCGAAGATGTGGCATGTTGCCTTTAGAGATCTCCTACCTCACACCCCGAATAAACTTCTCGTTCCTCTTAATCACAGTATCAATGGTGGCATATCCATATCTAAACAGCTCATCGAGCTTTGTAGCATACTCCAATACAAATATTTCACCTCGCTCCAATTCCACAAATTTTCTAAGCAAGGTTGAATTGGCTACTTTGGATAAGAACCTTTCCTTGAATCTCCTCTGAAATTCAACCCAAGTCAATTTCTCTTCTGGCATGCCAACAGTTACCCCATTTCACCAATACAAATCAGCTCTTTGCTACTACCTCGATGGCAACCTTCTCTTCTGATCATCATTCAATCCTAGGTTAGCAAAGATTCTTTCATAGTGCGATAGCCAATTCTTCGCTTCAATAACATCCTCAATTCCAAGGAAAGGCTTCTCACCAAGACTGGTATAATCTCGTTTCAGCTTAGCATTGTTATACCAATTGGCACCATAAGATAAACTCCTCCCGCATTAGCAGCATTTCCTCCAACTATCCATGCACCTGTTCTAGCTTGCATCAGGTTGATGAAGAACTGATACATAGTCCCTATATCTACTAGTGGGGTTCTAGCACCTACAGTAGCATTTGCATTTTGATTGGTATTTTCCTATTGACCTTGTTCCTTCAGGTATTGGGTCGAACATTTCCACTGGTTGTAGTGCTTCCTCCACCTAGATTCACACTTCCGTTTCCTACTTTCATACCTTACTTTCTCATAATCTACATATGAGCCTTAATGAGATATAAAAGAACGGTCTAAGAAAGAGGGGAGAAACATACTTATATATAGCGTTACTATAGTGTTATCATACACCCCAATCTTACTTTAGATTTACCAGGATTATGTTTTCAAAAATCTTTTAATCTTTTAAGTTTTACATAAAACTATACTCGGATACCAACTTGTAACACCACCCACTTTGACGTCCAAAATTAAGTGCTATGGATGATGTAGTCATCGATGGTATTAATTTCTAATGACAAAATGCGGCAATGTTTAATCATATCAATAATCAAAAGAACATGAATATGAAAAATTATAAACACAATTTAATAACAAACTTTCATATTTTATTTCATAAATAAAATTTCATATAAATTAGATAATCTCATTCACAATTCACATTCAAAGAAAATATAGTAATTAAAAAATACTCCAAGAGCGATATATAGAGCGCCCTTTAATTCACCAAAGTGTTACATTTGCAATTTTATAACTTATCATTACATCTATACAGAAAAAATCAAATAATATAGCGGATTTGATAATGACTCCTAAATAGTTAGATTACCTCCTACATGTCTCCGGGAGCCTATTCGACTTACTGGAAACCTAGAAACCTTACTCCGGACCTACTCGGATGAGCACCCAAGAGTTTAAGAGAAAAAACATAAACTTTGGGTCAGACAAATAGTCTGGTGCGGACAATAACCTGCCATCTCGAAACAAATATCCAATGAGACCATGCCGTAGAGCAAAACGGGTTTTCCCTTCACTAGTATCTTAACCAAAATACATTATTCATATACTGTACTCCTGCATCCATAATGGTTAGAAACATATAAAATAAGCATTTGTCGTCATACAACATATACTAGACTACTTATCCCAATCCATTGGATTGTTCATCACAATTTCATCTGACTATCCGTCTTATATTTATATGGACTATCCATCTCATATGTAAACATTTTTATGGATTATCCATCCCCTCTCATGTGGATGACCCATCACGTATGGTTTCATTATCAAAATTATGTGGACTATCCATCTCACATAATTTATTTATCTAAAATTATGTGCACTACCCATCCCACATCCCATAGTTTTCCTAGAATGACTATGAACCCTTTATCAACAATATAGAGACTTTCCATCTTCAACATGATGTAGATTATACATCACACATCCCATAGTTTCCAATGATAACTACGAACCCATTACATATAAAAATTAAATTTATGTTGGACCCAAACGTTCAACCTATGTCTATTGGTGTCCCCAATTAGTTTGTATACCCTTTAAACTTATAACATCTTAAAAAAATACATTGGCATCCCTAATGATTAATGTCGATTCACAAAATAATGGTGCCAATATGATATACATTGGTAACCCAATGAACAATGTCTAAAATCTATGGCTCACTACCGTTGGTACAGGAAATACGCAGCATTCATGCCACATATATAATGTCGAAATCATCATAAATATGGATCCCCACCATTTATATAGTAATTTAAAGAACATACGGCATTCATGTAGTAATATCAATACCAAACCCCTATCTAAGGTCGGAAAACAAAGTCTTCGATTTTATAGTCATATGGCTAATAGCCGAAATCATAAGGTCATCGCCCTTCTTAAAAACATAGGCTATCTTGCTTCTTAAAACATAGTTTTAGTTAGTGTAATCAAAGCCCCTTCAGCATTGAAATAAAGAGTAGAGGCATCAATACTGTTTGGCATTATTGTCGAAAATTAGTCACTTGCAGCATTATAATGTTGAAAAACATAGTGCTTCGGCTCTATACTATTAAGTATCGTACTTTGTATCTATGTCGTAAAACATAGTACATCGATCCTATGCCTTAAACATAACACTTCGACTTGATGCCATAAGACAAAGGGTGTCGGCGTTGACAACCCACGATATGAATTTCCTTTATACCAAAACCAAATAATAGTAGCATCATCGCTACAAAATGATTAACATCGAAATAGTGGTATGCGACATCTTTTAGAACTACGGTGAAAACTTGCAGCATTGGTATAAGGCATTAAGACATGCGGCATCAAAGCCATATGACATAGGTTTCAAAACAAAGAAAAAGGATTTTAGGTGAATTATAAGACTGCAATGCTGCCTTTGAGAGGAGGCCGACATGGTCAGAATCATTCCATAACCACTTAAGTAGTTATCATAGGCTTCCCTCCATATCAATGTCAACTTTCATTGCTAGGTCATAGATAATTGCAGCATCGATGATGACGATGACAATGGTAATCTTGTAATTGATATAAAAACTATTTTATTTCCATTAAAAGCATTTTATTTTCACCAAATTTTATTCTTTGCCAACTTTGTATTAGATAACAATATACTTTTCTCCAAATCATTTCATAAGCCACAACCAGATTTACTTTCCCGAAACATATGTCAACTTTAATTAGTTAATAACCTTAATTAATTATTAACTCAAATTCTTATCTAGCATAATAAACTCATAATTATTCATAAATATTTGGGAAAAATCCTTGATGATCACAAAAATTCGATAATAACATATTCTTTATCATATAAAAATTTTAGGGCTAAAAACTATATTTAATTATTTTTGATAATTAAAACCGAAAATAAACCCACTTTCAATCCTAGAAAATTTATGAAATGTTTATTTTAACTTGAAAAATTATGAAATTGAAAACCCATCTTCAAAATAATATTTTATTCAACTCATTAGAAAATTAAACCGATTGGAGATTAATAACTTAGGTATTACCCTTAAAACATATTCAAATAATTTTATAAAAAATTCCATAAATCATCATTATATCTGAACAATGATCATACATCCATAACAAAGCAAAACTATCAAAATAAATTCGGGTATTACCCATAGCGTAATTCAATACAAGGATAAAAGAGATGGTTCACTTATTATTTACTTTAATTTAGAAATTGGAGTTGATATTTGATGGAGTTTAATTCCCTAAAGCTTTATCTTCTAAATCCATTTTGATTTCTTCTTTCTTTTTCCCCTTAGAAATAGTCGACGTTTAGGTTTTTCTTTTGGTTGTTTATGAGTGTAAGTGAGAATGTATGAGAGGGTAAGGTTTACGGGATAAAAGATGGATCTATTCCTATTTTTCCATCCTCATATATTCTTTTATATGTTAAATTTTAGACCAATCTTATTAGTTAATTAGTTAAGGTCTAACCCAATTAATTATCAAATCTCACCTCATGTCCCGTTACATTGTTCTATTTAACCTATCTAATTAAATTTCCTAAATAATATTAAACTAAAATTAGGGATGTTACATCAAACATTTAGAAAAGAAAGCAAATGTTTGATAGTGGATGCAAAATAGGTGTAATTGGATAAAGAGAGTGAACGACCACTTTTGGTTCATAAAGAGACATTGGAAATAAGAATTGTATAAAATACTTCATGGATACTTAATATGTAATGATAAATGTGATGTTAAAATGTAATTATTTATAGAAAATTATTTTCTATAAGATTTATTTCTTAGAGTTTATGATTTTTTAAATATGAAACTTTGGATTATAAACAAGCTACAATGGATGAAATAAATGGTCCACAACAAGTGTTGAATGAAGCTTCACATTTCATGCACCACTATAATAGTGGTGGAAATAGTGAAAGCATAACGTATGACACTAATTGATGGATGCATCAAGTTACGAATGATTCCATCCATACTACACGCCAAATATTATTCGCGAAATAATAATAATTTTCAGTACCGACTGAAAATAGATGTAGTTTTTCTTTAATATGAATATTATGAATATTCATTATAAAATAAAACTATTATAATAAGGTATTTGTTTTCATAATAATGGTGATGCATCAACTATGAAAAATTAGTTATTTTGGTATTACGGATAAGCCTTATTTTGAGAAATAATTCTTTAATGTAATGATTATGAATCGTATAATACACATGAATTGTATCTCAAAAGATTATGGTCAATGTACCCATTTAGTGGGAGTGACAAAAGAGTTAACGAATTATTTGGATGGATACATATAGATGTATATAGTCCAAGGTTTGTCGACACCAAAATAAATCCATTTATTTCATTAAATTCATTGATGAATTATCACAAACATGAGCTTGTGCATTTGATACATAAGTTATATACATTTTTTGAGTTCATAGACAAGTACAAAATGTAACATGCAAAGGAAATAAAGAAATTCAATTTGATCGAATATATTAGTATATTGGAAAGAGTTCAGAAAGTACCTGAAAATAAATAATTCAATCTTAAGGTCACTCCTCCTTGTGGTACATAATGACTTATTGATAAGGAGTAACCAGACTTTGTCGAATAAAGTACTATTGATGATGAATGATGTTGAACTTATTTCCTTCTATAAAAATATGTATTTAAGAGTAAGTATATTTGTAAAATTTTATTTTATCTGAAGCTTAATTTACAAAATCATATAAGATATGAATTAACATGAAACCCTTACCTGTACTTGGTCAAGGAGTTAACAGGTTGTATGCGTTAAGAGGTTTCACGTAAAAATCAATCATGAGGAATCTTATGTTAACCATCCAAAGATGTTTGGAATGACCAACAATGGTTGATAAATTTGTGTTATGAACATAAGTATCGTAATCCCAAAATTGTATCAGTTTTATGTAAGTATTGGATATGATCCAAGGACTCTAACATGGAAACTTATAATATAAGATGAAAAGAAATTAATAGAACTTAAACCAGATACAGCTCATTTGAATGGCCAATACAAATTCTCGCACATTAAAGGGAAACTAAGAGTTTCACATCAATGTCGAGAAAAAGAATTGTTGGTAGTAACCATTTCCACAGTTTCCCATAATTCGTAAAGTGTATAGACTCTAACATACAGCATGATGCTTAAATCCGAAATAGATTTCAAGTACATCATCAAAATATGATTTTGATAGTAGTACCAAAAGGGATATAATCCATAATTTGGGGGTTCCTCGTCGAAATAAAGACTGATGCAGTTGGAATATAGAAGGCAGAATTACGTTGTAGAATTCAATTGTTGAAATTAACATAATAGGTTCATCAATCAACATACTTAAGTTAATTCGGATGCTACTTGCAAAATTATCGGCTAATATGACTTAGAATTTTGGTACATTTTGGTTGGAATAGAAATTCTAAATAATGATTTAGAATGGATTATTTGCACATGAGGATCCAAATATTACGACATCAGTGGGAGCGATGACTGAGTTTGTAAGTATCAGATAAGATCCAAAAACTGGTATGATAGTATTATTCGACAAGCGTTTGAGTTTAGCAAATATTTTGACAAAGAAATCAAACAGTTTAATTTTCAAGTAAAATATAGAGGAATCGTATGCTTGTAAGAAGGAATTTTAAGGGTACTAAGATATTTATAAATGACAAGTAAGATAAAATACTACTGATCCTTAACAATGCCTTATTATTAAAAATTGGTTTTAGTTTAGATGTTAATGTAGAATCTGAAAATCATACCTTTTATGACTAGTATAAAGGGATGTTAGGATTATCGCAATCAATATACGTAGACACCATACTTAAATGCTTAGTATGGTACATATGAGATGAATGCATATGAATTCATAATTAAAATTATTGTATGTGTTATGATTTCGATAATATCATATATAGTGAGTATAAAATCCGATGTAAATCACTAAAGTATAGCTAAGAGAATTATTGAATATTTATGAAATACTAAAGGATTGTTTATGAAAATAAATGAACTCATCGTGAAGGTAAGTTCGAACTCAAACTTCGTAAGTGATATCGAGTCTAGTGTGTCAATCCTGAATTCATGTTCAATCTTAATTAAAGAGCTTTGAGTTGAAAATGTTTCAAACAAGTAGTAGTGGTTGATTCAATGGAAAGGCAAAGAACATCACCTTTAAATTACCCTCCAATGAAAGGAGTGTAAATAAAATTGTATGGTAAATAAAATTGTACAAATTTATAACTGAGCTAGGGTGATTCCAGATGTTGAGAATCCCATTACTTTGTTTTGTGAATATAATGTCACGATAAAAATTGTGAAAGAACCCAAGGCTCATAAGATGTTTAGATGCTTTATTTAGAAGTTCGATGTGATAAAGGTAGTTTATGAATGATGGAGAGATGTTGGTTGACTACGTAGATAGTAATACAATATAGCATATTCGTTTACTAAAGGACTAGCTCGATCGGTTATGGACTGATCAGAGGAATGAGATTATGATTCTATAATATGCCTTAAGTGCAAGTGGGAGACTAAAAGTGTTAGTGGTATGCCCTGGGATAATTATGTAATTTGTTACATATATCTAGCCCTATATTCAACCTTGTTGTAAAAAAAGATTTTTATTTTCTATTATATACTTTTTTATACTATGATATAATTAATCAAATAATTAATTCAAAACATATAATAAGAAAACGCTTAAATAAAATGTTTGGTGATTATAGTTGTAAATAGTTGCAAACATGTATAATTAATTACAAAATCAAACAACATTTTGTTTTAAATATTCTCAGTCAAGATGTTTTGAGAAAGGATATCAATACATCCATTGGACCAGAGTATGTAATGCTCTTCACATGTTGGGTAGTGTATATTACTCATGACTTTCAGGAGCACCAAGAGGTTGCATACTCATAGTTATTGGATCACTGTATACTAATTCGGTCAAGATTTTTATATTGCTTGATAAAACCTAGGTCAAATGGGAAATTTCAGTGTGACGGTGTTATACAATTCCCTCGACTTGAGAATATCATAGAAATTCAATATGAATCCTCTACTTTGATTATAGTTAAATCATGGCGTGTGGATTCTTCAGGTACTGCAATTGGGTCTGAGTAAAATCATTGAAAGTGAAACACTATACAATAGAGGTTTATCTCCTCAATTGTATGAGGTTGGTATCACAGTAAGTTGTAGTTAACTTAAAGTCAAAATCTTTGGTCAGAGTAATATGGCTAATGGTAAATGTTATTATTAAACTAAGGATTATTTTTAGACAAATCAAATTTAATGTGGATGGTATAGGAATTTTTACTAATATCGAATTCCATAGATCCTAAAGTGATATAGTTTTGATGAAGAGAATATGTGTAAAATTACCACTAATAAAAGGTGCTACTTAAGAAAATATGAAATTTGATTTTATTGAATTGATTAATAAGAGATTCGGTCAAACCATCACACTACTAGCTAAGGTAATATGTGAACATTGATATTTGAATTGTTTAATATTGATCACTAACCATATTCACACCTTTGAGTCTCGAAACCACATTGGTGAATTCTTAAAAAATAACATGATTAATTTGGTTGATAAAATATTGTAATATTTTAAATTAATTATACTAAATTACCTAATATATAAGAAATACTCAATTAATACTTTCTTTGATGTTTTGGGGGTTGTTAGTAATTATTTGGATGTATACATAAAATTTATATATACACGTATCGATATACGATGCTAGTATATATTTGAATGGGTTTTAAATATAGTTAATTGTTTAACTGGCTTTTGGTTATAATTATCCATGTGATGGACTAACTTGTCCTTTTATACTAGAGAGAGGAAGGGATATGGATGATATATTATTGAAGATAAAATGGAAATTAAATGGAAAGTTTTAATAAAGAATAGGCAAAGCTTCATTTTCTCATTAAATTAAAATTGCTTGACTTTATCTAATTAAAAATTTTCCCTTCTCAATTTTTCTTCTTCCTTCTCATGGCCTCCTTCCCTTCCTCTTCCATGGCAATTTTTGTCCCGTTTTCCTAAAAATAATTAGTCAAATAAAATATAGGGTGGCTCATATGCTTCGAAGGAGAATTTTTCAAATCAAGGTATCACTAATAGGCTAGATCTCTAAGGTGCAATCTTCTTTCAAATTTATATGTTTTAAGTCATGCTTACCACCATTTTATATATGTTATTACCATTACTGTAATTATAATTAATTATAATAATTTAATTGGTTAGTTAAATGTTTTGTTTTGATTCGATGTGATGGTATTAAATTAAAACATAAGTTTTATGTTTTCGATTTTAGAAAAATATGTTCAAATACATGTATGACAATTTTGTAAGCATTAAACTTATTTTAATTTATTTTAGATAATCACTTATTTATTTTTAACCATCTTGGGCATTAGGTAGATTGATGTTATGTTTTAAATCAATACCATGACTTAAATTATCATTATGTTTATTAGATTTAAATCCTTTTTGACAATTTAAATAAAAATATTAATTTTTTTACCATTTATAATAATATTAAATTTTAAACTTTTTAGTTTAAAATATAAAATATATTTAGATAAAATTATAAAATTATGTTGGCTGTGTATCACATTTCATATTATTGTATGAATTCTATAATAATAATTTTATTAATTCTAAGTCTAGATATATGTTTGTGAAGCCAAAAGTTAGATATTTTCATTTTGAATTTGAAAACTGTTACGTAGTCAAATTGTATATAGTAATTTTATAAGAGTATACTCACTATTTCATGAAAAAAAAATTTATAAAATATAATATACATATTTATATTTTATATTAAAAAAATTTATATGGCAATTATCATAAAAATAAATGTTGATTATATACATTGTAAATATAAATCCCAATATCCACACATTTATATATTAGACCTTGCTCATATCGTTTATATATGGACATGATAGATATGTTCATTCTCATATCATAGATAATTAATATAGATTAATTAATTAAGATATAGACATAAGTGAGAGAAGGGAGGCTTAATTGAGAATTAATTGGAAACTAAAATGGGAAGTTTTAAAGAGAAAACTGGAAATGTTTCTATTATCTCCATAAAACATTATCCTCTTATTCATTTCTAATTAATTTTCTCTCTCTCTCTTTTCTTACCTCATCCTTGGTTGTCACCTTTCTCTTTATTGTATATTCGCATTAACATATTTAATTAATACGATTAATTAACAAATAAAAGCATTCAAATAAAATATGATTTTATTTGATTTCATAGGCCACTAAGACCCAACTCGGGAAATTTTTTGTAAATTTACTTACCCATTTCACCCATGTGAAATGGACTAGGTCCCAACAGGTTATGCATTCAGGAATTGAGTGTGGATGAACATTACTATTTTTCTTCTATTATGTAGAGATCTTTATATCCTTTTGAGAATTGAAGACCGTTATTATTATATTTTCTTCTGTTATGGAGGCATCTTTGTATGCTCATGGGAATAGAAGACTATTACAAATTATTTGGATTTTGGCCCAAGTCAGCCTGGTAGGGTTTTAGTTGGCCTATGTAAACTAAAAGATTTATAGAGTGTTAACCCGCTTTTTAACCAAACAGATTTCAACTAGACTTAAAAGACCAGAATTCAGACGAAATGATCCACGGACTTGGAAACATGCATAGAAGAACAAAAGAATCATCACACCCAAATAGTTAAAGGAAAAATTGAGCCAAGTGGACCACTCGGTACCGAGAGGAACCACTCGGTACCTAGAGGTTTTTCTTCCACTTGGCACCTCCTAAACTCCTTATAGTCTAAGAACTTCTTTAAATAATGGTGATAAAGTGCTTTTTTGAAAGATAAACAAGCAACATTAAGGATTTCGAAGAAGAAAGCAATGAAAGCAGGAAAAGACAAGCGATATCAAGTGAGTAGTCAAATAAAACTTGGTCTACGGGAAAATAGAATTTGGGATGCATCGAATTGGAGATAGAAAGGGAAGACAAATAAGATAATGGACTTTCGCCCAGAAGAAACCACCTTGTACAAAGAGCTTTTTTGTTGAAAATTGGCCCCATGTGCTCACCCTTGCACACTTGGACTTACATCTAGACTTTATTCAATGTGGGTTTCTGTGTCTAATAGCGAGTTCCTTTACAAATACCCACTATATAGAAACTAAAAAGAGGATTCACACTCTTTACACTTGCCCTAAATATACTCTAGAAACTCCGTTGTAAATCTAAGATCCACTAGATAGTGGTCAGATCTGATAAGTGAAGACAAATGACTAATAACAAAGACTAAAGTGGACGTAAGCTAGAGAATTCATCGAAACACTATAAAAATTATGCCTCCTTTCTACTTTTATCTTTGTTTTATTAGAATTGGTGCTTTCATCTGATATTTTGGTGTTGATGCCAATTTTGACAACAACATTTTGATGCTTTCACTGAGAAAGAGCTGGATTTCACAACCTAAAGCTTGGACTTGTAGTTTGGAAAAGATGAATAGACCTAACACTAAATCTAAGATTGGAGGAGGTCTACCAGAGCACGGGGCAGCCAGGAGGTATCCTCAAATTTCAATCAATTCATCCATGTAAATAGGGAGGAGATGGAGAAAATGATGAAGGAGATGCAAGATTGGACAATGACTAGTCAATATCAAATGCTAGAAGAAATTTTCCAAAGGATGGGACAACAAGGAATAACTGGAGCTGCTAGAATTCAAAACCAAGGACTAGGAACAAATGCCCAAGCTCTGGATCTGGAGTACAGTAAATTGGAACAATGTCCCATAACCAAGACCATTAAATGTTAACCCATGTCCTCTCGACACCAAGAGGGATATAGTCATTAATTGGGTTTTTAACCCAGTAGAATTCAATAAGAGTTTGAACATCCAGATTAAGCCAGAACGACTTGAAACTTGAACAAGGCATCTAAAAGAACAAGATAATAGATCTTAAGAGAAACAAACTAAAAGTCTATGAAGTAGATGGATCGTTGGCAATCCAACATCTTTGGATCGTTAGTGATCCAAAAGGAAACATCATAAATTGTGAAAGCCTCTTGCATCATGATTAACTTCCTCTTCTAAGAATACTTGAAAAGTTTCATAGCATGCCAAACAATCTAGCTCGAGAAGTGAAGACCCATCTGATTCAAGCTATTTGACCAAAAGCAGTAAAATTAAAATGGACCTAAAGAACTCATACGGAGTCAGATTGACTTAAAATTTTGGTAGAACACTTAAAAGACATAAAAGAAGGCTCATAGAAAAAATGAGATCATTTGCAGGTCGTTTGATGGATAGCTAGTGACCTAACTATATGGATCACTGATGATCCATGTAGGTTGGGCCCCATAACTTGACATTTATAAGATAGGTCCACATACCCTAGAGAGAGTACATATAAAGTTTCGTCTAGTTTCTTTAATTATTGAGCGAGTTATGGATGATTCTTCTCCGAATTGGGCGAATTTGATCCATCAAATCCGACCCATGATGAATGGGCCTTATGACCTATGATCCATAAGAGAGGCTCTTCTACTCATCTACATTGCATGTGTGAAATTTCGTGTGATTTGGTTAAGCATTGAGTGAGTTATGGATGATTCTTCTAGACCAGATGACCTATGAAGGCAGATGATCAAACGAACTCCAAATGACTTGATATATGGACAAGGCACTTAAATAGAAGACAGGAAGACAACCAAACTAAGGCCACTCAAAAATATGCTAAGGGGATGGATAGATAGCAATCTATCCTCTATGGATAACTAGCGATCCATCCTTTATGGATAACTAGCGATCCATCCCTTATGGATAGCAAAAAATCCATCAAGATAGGTCGAATTGCCTTCAAACTTTCCAAGCTCTTTCATAGCGCTAAGTAAAAGGCTTCTATTAGAAAAATATGCTAAGTTGATGGATAGATAAAGATCCATCCCCTATGGATAGCTAGCGATCCACACAAATCACTCAGAATGATTTGAGATTTTCGATGATGACTTGGCATAACAACTGGACTCTTCTGCACTTAGACTTTTGGCCTAATACTCATTGAATTCGTTTATAAATACTCACCTATCTACAACAAAAAGCGGATCTTTTGGACTGGCTGCTGGAACTCTGCAGAGATTATTCTTCACACTTCCCCTCCTACATAATAATCATCTAGGGGTACACTATGATTCTCCAGTGAACTCTTGTATTTGTGACTCGATCTAACTTAGAAGGTTTAATCATATTGTAATCCAATTCAACTTGTGACAGCAGTCGGTTAGTAGAAGTTATAAAGTGGGCGTCATTAACAGCCAAACGACTATAAAAATCTTCTTCTCTTTTACTTTTCTGCTCTTTTTACATTTACTTTCTATATTATTGCTCCGCAAGAACAAGGCTGGTGCTTTCACACTCAATCCAGGATGTTGATCAATTTTTTAGGTTAACATTTTGGTGCTTTCACTAAGAACCCAACTCTGGCTTAGATCTAGCTATCTATGTTGGACCAAATAGGTTCAGAAGTTAGATCCTCAATCTTTGCTTGAAGTTTTGCCATTGAGAATCAATGGCACCATGAAGAAAGAGAATTACCAACAAAAGATCCATAGGAGCTACCATTGCTGGAGAAGAAACCAACCCTCAGCAAATCCAAAAGGCCCTTATGGAGAAGAAACCATTGTTAGGAGCTAACTCTGGAGGTCAGGATCCAGGATCCTCCACACAGCATGAAGTTGTGACTAAGGGAGAATTGAAAAAGATGGTTGATGAAATTAACCAGAATATGACAAACAGTCAAAAGGCCCTTATGGAAAAGATAGATGCTCTCTTAGTGCTCCAATCACTAACTACTATCAGAATGGTGCATGAAGCTGTGGCTATTACATTGCAAGAGCATTCTTCTGTTTCAGGCTTGAACGCAAGAAATATAAGGCAAAAGCAAAATAAAGTAGTGGGTGGAGCTCCAAGAATCATGACAAAAGAAAATGTTAACACTCCACCCACTGTAAAAGCACCTGCTATAAACTCGAACTTAGGGGTGAAAACTTCACGAGGAGATATAACGATGGCTCTCTTCGGCTCTAAAGATGAAAAACAATTTGAGAAGACAAAATGGATGAAAATGCTAACATACAAAATGCTAGAAGAAGCTCTAAAACCCATGTCGCAACACAGTGCCAAGCGGTGGATGAGGAACTGCTACTTAAATGGTACTCCTAAAGGCAGGAGAACCAAAAAGATATGACACAAACCAAGATCGATTACAAGACCAAGCTCCCATGGTATATTGTGGCTGCACCCAACTGACCAGCTTCCAATTCCATCATGGAGCTCTCCCCGTCCAATCATGAATGATCATAGCAAAAAATCATCAAAAATCGTCAAAATGGTCATTGAAAAACTCACTTCAAGGTTGATTCAAAGTCGAACTTAGGTAACGCCTATTTGACTCGTAGCAGATTCTGGAAGTCTTGACTTGAAGTTGAACTCGGGTAATCACCCATTTGACTCGAAGAAAACCTAGGAAATTCTGGTCCGAAATCAGACTCCGGCGAAACCAAGATTTTCTCCAAGTAAGCATGCAAATGACTTCAAGCACCATACATCACCAACCCATCACTTCATATTCTATGGCTCCAAGTGAACCATGTGCTAACTCCAAGCAAATGATAAATTTTATTGGGTCGGACTCCAAGTAAAATACCACCATCCGTCTTCTTTTGCTCATAACTCGAACATGCGAGCTTCAAATGCCTTAAAATTTGGAACGCAACCTTATGGGATATTCCTTATCACCCCAAACCTTTCTCACCTAGTTTGAAATTTTTTTAGGATCGGCACTGATCCATGACCCTATCCTAAGTGTTTTTCCATTCAATCGGCAATTCTAATCATCCAAGCATAGGACAATCATGCATATATCATTCTCAAGCATTATTAACAGCCGAACCACTATAACAATCTTCTTTTCTTTTTACTATTTCTGCTTTTTTACATTTATTTTCTATATATTGCTCTATAAGAACGGTACTGGTATTTTCACACTCAATTCAGGATATTGATCCATTATTTGGGTTAACTTGAAAATGGATCGGACTGACAATTATTAAAGCATCTTCCCCAATCGATCCCCATTCACTGAAGTCGTTCGGCATACAAAATATCCGAAGAAGTTTACCATGCCAATTACACCTACCTACAATTGTACGACTGGTTTGAAATTGCTTTTTTACAGGTATGACTAGCATATGGACGAAGTGAGGGTGACGGATGCAGTCTACTACAAGGCCCTCAAGAATCGTTAAAGGATGAAATAACCTACTACCCTAGAAGATTCTATGGGAAGGCAAACAATTTCTAGAGACTAGAGATGGAGCAATTGGCAGAAGGTAGACCCTACATTTTGCCAAAGAATATACCAAAAGTGAAGGTGATACAAGACCTCAGGGACCTTCTTCCCAAGCAAGGCCACTAAAACCCCACAGAAAAGTGCCCCGGTTAACTGACGAAATCAGACGAAAGGTTGATTATCAAATAACATTCTGGCTAGCTTGCTATTAATGAATGAGGCAAGCAACCTAAAGCGATGCCTTCTCATCTATCCTTGTCTACTTTCCTTTTCCAAATCAGCCATACCGAGACATTGGGGACATTGCAGATAGCACAGGGAAAAAAAATGCTTCTATGCCCTAGATGAGTCATGTCGATCCCCCTTTTGAGGACGACGTTGCTCTGGTAACATCGAGAAGGCTTGTCCAAAGAATCGTCGAACAAACAGATACAACCCCTAGTCTTCAAGAGCCGATAAAACTGTGTTCTCGTGAACCGAATCCCAAAAATTCCTCTTGAAGTCGATAAATCATCTCTTTAACACCGTCGGGCCATCAGACGGACGATCCGAATGAAACAACGGACACCCCTTAGTGTACCCAAAAAGGGCACACCAAAGACCGTGGTGTTATATAGGTATAGCTAAAGCATCACGTAGACTAAGATTCACAAGACAAATAAATAAAAACAGCGGAAACATTTAAATAATAACTTATAATTAAACTCCAAAAATAAGTCATAAAAACACAACATGTCTCAAAAACACAAAATATCACAAACTCACGTCTCATGAAAATACATCTCGGTCTCATAAAAATTAGAGTATAAAAGTAACAATAATAATAATCATATTCCCTCTCATAAGTGACAATCCATCAAAATCCAAATGAAAAGGATCAAAAGTAGAAGGATACATCTGAAATGAGAAAACTCCAGGAATGAATCTCCAAGCAACCTGAATCAACTCAATTATGCTGGCCTATTGGCGGAAAAGGGGGAAATAGAGGAGTGTGTCAGAATATAAGTCCGGTGAGTGGAAGTAATTACTAGCATTTCTAAGCAAGGTAAAGGTAATAGACTAAGCAATAGTTCTAGCAAGAAAAGAAAATGCAGAAAAGATAAAGCTCGGATAAAATATTATTTTTGATTCTATTTGACTATTTGCTTTGTTCATTTGATTGTGATTGTTTGCACTTTTCTTAAACTATTGTGATTAGGCTGAAACCCTAATCCTATTTCAATGCCAACTTGATTAGGCTAAAATCCTAATTCCACCCGTTGAGCGGCCTGCTATCTCTGTCGTGCCACTGTGAGCTGTTCCAATTCTATTGGTCTCATAGTAAAAGACACATGTTTAGCACTTGGAACGCAGTAGCGAATTATTTACCCTAATCGATGTCGCACGCTCGATCATCATCGGTACACACTAACTGTCGCTCCCTATTTTGACCTCTTATTTACCCTAATCAACATAAGCATGCCTAGCCTCACCTAATCTATTGTGAGACCATCAGTCCTAGTCTGAAAGGGATGCTGCCCGGCCTCACCTAAGTGTTGTGAGACCATTAGTCCTTGTATGAAAGGGAATGCTTCCGGTACTGGTCCTGACAAACAAATTCTAGTTTGCGCCCCTTTCCTAAATCCCTAAATTTGAGCTTCTATCTATTAGCCACTTATGTACCCTAATTAGCATAAGCTTGTCCCAGCCACACCTAACTACTGTAAGACCATCAGTTCCTGACTGAAAGGAAATGATGTTGGTATGGGCCCTTATTCAATGTTTTCTTATTAACTTAGTGTAAGTTTTAAAATAAGCCTCTTTTGTTGTTTATGCTATGTTTTCTTGTTAACAAAATCCAAGTTTTAAAATAATCCTCTTCTGTTATTTCTGCTTTATTTGCTTACTAACCAGATCTAAGTTTTAGAATAAGCCTCTTCGGTTATTTCTGCTATATTTGCTTATTAACAAGATATAAGTTTTAAAATAAGCCTCTTTTGTTATTTCTGCTATATTTGCTTATTAACAAGATCTAAGTTTTAAAATAAGCCTTTTCTTTTCTTTCTGCTTAACTATAACCTATGTTATAGTTGTTACACTTCTATTCTATCTTTTTAGCTATAACCATTAGTTATAAACTTGCTTGTAAATGTCTCAAATATGCCTATTTTAGTCTATCTTCTTTTTATTACATTTTTTCTTATTTTACATCTAATTTTTGTAAATTCAGTGTTTATTTCTATTTAGTCCATATTAGCAAGTTCACCTCTTATTAATATTCTTATATTTTATTCATGTAAAAAGGAATGAAAAGAAACTTACATTTGCAGGCTAAATTCTAATGTAAAATAGATGTAAATAACCATAGACGGCTGAATAAAATAGTTGAATAAAAATAGCTGAATAAAATAGACTGAAAAGAACTTTAAAAACTAACTGTAGATAACTTATATAAAAACTGTCTCAAAATTGCAGAAAAACTACAGCTATTGAGAACCCTATTATTTTAAATTACTTAAAAATCTAAAATAATTGCAAAACACTTACCTTGGTCCTTAGCTCTATTTCTTGGCCTTCCGGATCCACTTTTAGGGCGTAGAATATTTTTATTAAAAAGATCTCCTCCTAAGAAAATTTTTCTTTTTAGGGTCAAGCCTCTACCAATGAACCCAATTGGGAGAAAATCTGAATGAGAAAAATAGCTAGATCTAGGTTCTTATTTATAGTGCAGCTTAGGGATCTCAGGCCATAGGATTTGAAGATTAAATCTGGTGTAACTATGTCATGGGCTTACTGGGAACCGTCGGATGGAAGCATGAACGCACAAGATTTGAGAAAAATTGCAAAACAACGTGTTCGGCTAGTACCTGGACAACTTTGTGTCCAAGTAAATAAGCGGGTCGACCTAGGGTTGACCTGACTTGGGCTTGGGTCAACCTTGCCCTATATATATATGTGTGTGTGTGTGTGTGTGTGTGTACATTTTAATTTCTATTTCTTCTTTCTTGCGTATCATCTTCATACTAACTTGGATTTCGACAAATTATATATGGAAATTGACCAGAAAATTACCACGGACATAATGGTGCAACTCTCGTGGCTCAATTGTGAAAATTTCACAAAATTATTTTATTATTTAATCAATTCGTTAATTAATTATTATAGCTTAAATTTTGGGTTGTTACACAGAACTCTTCTTAGAGTCGATGAATTACCGTTGCAAGGCCCTCTGGTCGTCGGACATCCAACTAAAAAATTTCTTGAAGTCAATGAAACATCTCTTTAAGACCATCGGACTGTCGGACACACGATCCAAAATTCTTCTTGGAGTCAATGAATTATCGCTCCAAGGTCGTCTGGTCATCGAACATCTGACCAAAATTCCTCTTGAAGTTGATGAATCATCGCTTTGAGACCACCAGGTCGCCGGACACATAATCTAAAATCTTCTTGGAGTCGATGAATAATCAATCTAGGGCCTTCTTGTCACTGGACATCTGACCAAAATTCCTTTTGGAATCGATAAATTATTGTTCCAAGGCCGTTTGATCATCGAAAATCCGACCACAAAAAATCCTTCACAAACTAAAGTGTCATGAAGGTCCTTCATGAACTAAAGTGTTGTGAAGGTGAACCGGTAGATCAGCAGTCATTTAATCCAAAAATCCTTCACGAACTAAAGCATCGTAAAGGCCAACTTGAAGATCAGCGGTCATCTCATCCAGACTTGCCTGAAGTCAGTGAAGCATGCTCCGGGGACATGAATCGACAATCACATTGGTCACTCCGCAAAATTAACAAAATCACTTCCGACGAGCAATGAGACAAATTGTACTGAATTCAAAAGCGTCAAAGTCGCTCAAAAAAGCTAAGCCAAAATTGAACTGACCTTGTTACCTATAAGAGGTCGACCCGAATCAAGCCAAGATTTGGCACCTGGGAGAACCATGTATCTCCAATCCCTAATATATAAGTCATTGAAGATAGAGGCTTTCCCATGCTTTAATCATCCAGAAGACACAGTTGCATCCACTGGACAGCGTGTAACCAAACGGTTTGTGGAGAAACCCCAAATACAGTTTAAGCGCACGAACAGCCCGGTGGCATTAGGGGATCATGCATACGCGAAGACTAATCATACCATGAATCTATTAAGCCCGATCAAAAATTCTGGCATGTGGACAACTACGGATTAATGACCTAGCTAGCTCGACAAATGAAATAAAAGCATAATACTTGCTTAACTCATCTTAACTCCTCCATTACCACCCTTGATGACAATTTCATTTTCCTCTTAGACTGTATGACAATTAAAGACCAATTCTCTAAAGGCAGTTTGGACCAAAAACTGAGAGTTTTGCCCTGAACTCCCACATGCTCTTTCTTCATAACCATCTCCATGCAGTCGGTTGTAGATCTCTCTACCATGGCAACCTTATCTGTTTGGTCATTCATATCTTTTTGAAATATAGGAAGATCATCCAAGCCACATGTTACCCAATCCAAAAACCACTTATCTCTTATAACAGATGAACATAGAAGTCAAATCGTTGGATTGATGGGAAAACTCGATACTTACCTTCTAAGAACTGGTATCGCTCCTCCAATACTGGAAAGGCCCAGACCATTGTGAGCATCTTGTAAGCCTTGCTTAGTTTCTTTAATCGATAAAAGCATGTTCATGCAAATAACCTACCAAGTTGATGGGGTTAAATCAATTAAAACCACTACAGTGACGGAAATCAATCCCTGTCTCCTCCAAAACTGGTGTTGCTCCGACAACACTGAGAAGTTCCTAACCATTTTGTGTCAATCGGTCGTATCAATCCCATAAGCTATGCACTGTCATAAGCCGTGCACCACTTCTTGAGCTGTCGAACCACGATCTTGAAGCACGAACTCCTTAAGTTACCCGAAGATTGGCAACGTCAAGAAGTTCCAATCCATTCCGGATCAGCGGTTTGTATCGATCCCATAATTCACGCACTGCTATAAGCCATGCATCACTTCTTGAGCTATGGAACCACACTCTCAAAGCACAAACTCCTTACGTTATCCAAAGATTGGCAATGTCTGGAAGTTCTAATCTGTTCCGGTTCGACGGGTCATATCAATCCCGTAAATCATGCACCACCATAAGCCGCGCATCACTTCTTGAGCCGCGGAACCATGCTCTCGAAGCACTAACTCCTTGAAAGGGACTCGAGAACTTGTACAAAACCAGGATGTTCGTGGGTTTGTTAGCCACTTGTCGTAGGTTTGTAAACTACTTGTCGTGGGTTTGTAAGCCACTAAGAAGGTAGAAATGGGTTCCGTCCCAAATGAATTTCGGAATGAAAATTTCTATGCTATTATGAAGTTTTAACAAAAACTAGACACATATCTTGAAATCTTTATCTTGATACTCTAGAGTCTTGAGTCTTTATACTGAATAGTCATTAGTAATCAATACCTACATATATATATATACACACATATCTATCTAGACAATAGTGTTAGTACATATTTTATAATAAGATAAGTTAAAAAGGTTGTTGTCATCAAAACCATCATCTCAGTTCCTAACATTCTCCCCCTTTTAGATGATGACAACTTGTATTTATAAAATATATTTACCATACCATAACTCCTAACTCCCCCTTACTCCAAGACTCCCCCTTACTTCAAAGCCAACTACTATTTTATAATTCTCCCTCCTTGTCATCAACAAAAACTTCTAACCAATAAATTCCTTGAACTTGATATAAGATAATCAACCATGCTAGAGTAATCCATATATACATGTAATAAGTGCAAAGTACGATAACAAGTATGAAATGTGATCGTAAGTGTAATCCAAAAATTAAATCAATCATCGGCCAATCATATTTACAGTAATTATTCAATCCAAACATATATACAAACCATATCAAATAAGTTAAGTCAATCAAGTTTAAAACACACTAATCAAATCAAACAAATAACATACAGAATGACTAGATATTCCTTGGTACTTCCACACATCCATCTTTTCCAAAGATGGGGTCTGCTTTGATGGCATCCCATTCTTTTTTATCTTTGTCGAGAGTGACTGGTGGATTTCCTTCGAGATCGTCCTTGTTAAGAGCTGAGATCATCCAACGAAGGGCGTCGAAATGTCTCTTTTTCTCCTTGATCATCCGTATTTGACTCAATTCTAAGTGACGCTAATTATGAAGTATGAATGTAAGAATATTCTAGAAGGAAGTGAGTGTTTCTACAAGATTATCATTTATTTCTTAATCGGAGAAGACGTAATTCAAGAAATAGGAAGAACTATGAAAGGGAATGATTAGAGATAAAGTTTGAAAATTTAGTCTGGAACAAACAGATATAAATAGGGGTAGAAAGTCGTTTGAAATGAATAGACACAAGTTAGTTGCATAAAATTAAAATTTGAAAGTGTAATTATTTTCTACCCATTGTATGTCGACATAGAGGGATGATGTATGTTGACATGTCTCCGCCTAAAGTGACAATTTGCTTTGTTTTGAATATTATGAATAAATCTATTTAACTAAAATTTGTATAATATAAAATCAAGCAATTACAGAGACAAGTGCAGTTGAATAACAGGAAATAAGAGATTTCATTAATGATTTTTTTCAACATTACATAAGATAATATAATATTAAGTAAAGTAAAGAAAATACAAAGATAGAACTAAGATAACATGCACTAAATCTAATTGGATGAAGATGAAGAAGATGATAGTCTAAGCTTTCTACTTATTTTCCCAAAGAACTTGTCGATTTTAGTGGAAATCTTATCAATTTTCTTACTCATTGATCTTTTAAGTGTCTTTTGATTTTCCACTATAATTCTTTGATTATTGAGAATGGTCTTGTTAGATGGATTAGCGGGATTAGTAGGATATTCAATACTCTCTAAGGAATTTCTTGATCTTCCTCTTCCTCCTCTTTAATTTCCATTCCTTCCTCTTCCTCTTATTCTTCTTCTTCCTCCAATTCTTCCATCTTTTCATGAGCAAGACTTTCTTCCTTTTCCGTAAGTATTTCATATGGTTGAAACACTAATGGAATTTGCATAAGGGAAATGTTTCCATGGTTGAACATTTTTCTAGTTATAAATTCTTCACTTTTGAAATCAACTCCGAAGTAATAAAAAATGCAAATGAGATAAATTCCATGATATAATGTGTTTTCACCCATAATAAAAATTTTGGGCCTTAGCTCATCCAAAATAACTTAAGCCAAAATAATATCATAATTTTCAAAAATTACAAAAAGAGCTTTGCAAACTTTCAAAGTCCGGTTGTTGTAATTTCTCGATCTTGGTATGAGAGTGTGTTGAATAAGAAGATTAACAATTCTTGCTTTTGGACGAAAATAATGATTTTTGAATTCAAAATTGTTATACCCTTCAAAGATGTGATGAAATGTCTCTCAATCAATTTCGTTGATTTGAAATTACGAGAGATTCATTCCGGTATACTTGCATTTCAAATATTTTCCAAAATTTCACAATCCAAAACAATTTATGTTCCTTTAACACTACTCCAAATTTGTCCATCTTTCCCATCATAAAAACCACGATTCAAATTCGCATAAAACATCTTAACAAGATTTGGATAACATACAAAATCGTTTTATTTGTTATCTACTACACTAAGAATTGAACATTGTTGAAAAAAATTTCAATTTCATAAGAAGGAAAATCTTTAAAAATAGAAAATTTCCCCATATGAATTTTACCAAAGTTTGCATAGTTGATGTAAGCTTTGATAGCTTCTAGGTCATTAAAAAGAATTTTTTAACAGATTTTGGAAGCCTAATGGTTTTAGGAGTGCTTGAAGAGGCCATTGAAGAAGTTTGTGAGGAGTTGAAGATAATGAAGATAAATTTGATATTTGAAATAAAAGTGAAAAGTGATGATAAAGAGAGTGAGTTAAATAGAGATTCTATAGACATGCTCTCTGATTAAGAGGCATATTTCTAGAGCATTGAAGTTGGTGAAAAGATGGAGAGAAATTCAAAAGTGTGAATTCAAATTCTGAGGGGCATGTCGACATGGGGTATCCGGGTATGTCGACATGTGCCTATTGAATCAAAGGAAAATTTTCTATTCCTGATTTCTAATAAATGTATATATTATATCCTATATTCTAATTATATAATTCCTGTGATAACATTAAATATAATAATACTTAAATATTAATAATTTGATGTTTAAAATATTATCAAAATAATATTATTTTTGAATTTAAAATTAAAATTTCAAGGGATAAATTTGAATTTAAAATTCAAGGAATTTAAAAGAATCAAGCAAACAAACAAGCATCCATTCAAACAAGAAAAATTAAAAATAATGTAAATGCTTAACTATTTTTAGATCCATACTTCCATCGTCATTTGATTCATGAATAGCAGTGAAACATAGATTTGAATTATCCATCTTCTTTTCATCGTCACTGGATGATGAGTTCGAGTCATCAAGAGTTACTGTGTATGCTTTCTTTCTTTTCTTTGACGAATCATTGTTTGGAGAGAGCAACTGTTTATCTGGATACGGACAATCCTTATGATGCCCGACTTTATTGCAATTGTAGCATCTATCATTATTGACCTTATCCGTATTTTTTATGGAATTACTTTGATCATTTCTTTTGTAATTATTCATTTTTCTATATTTTAGGAATTTTTGAAAGTTTCCTGTCATAAAAGCAATCTCCTCATCACTGTCTGGTTTCGAATCTTCAGTTGTTGCATTGAACGCAATGACTTCTTTCCTGTAGCCTTGTTTTCATTTCTTCCTTGCAGTTGAACTTCATAAGACATCAGATTCCCAATCAATTCTTCTATTTTCATTAGAATGATGTTATTTGCTTCTTCTATTGCAAGTGTCTTTTGATCCCATTCTGGAGTGAGTGAATTTAGAATTTTTCTAACTTGGTCTTCCTCCGAAAAGATTTTTTCTAGTGCAATTAGTGAATGAACAATATCTTGAAACCGACAATACATATTGGAAATGGACTCATTTGCATGCATTTTAAACAATTGAAACTGATTAGTTAATATGGAAATTTTAGTCTGTTTAACTTTTCTTGATCCTTCATGAGTAACTTGCAAAGTTTTCCAGATTTCAAATGCAGACTTACAAACAGACAATCTATTAAACCCATTCCTATCCAATGAACAAAATAATATATTCATGGCCTTTGAGTTATTTTGTACAACCCTCCTTTGCTCAGTAGTCCACTGGGCAAAATTGGTAGTTGGTTCAACATACTCAATTTGTGTGATATTCCAAGTGTCTAATCATACTGATTGTAAATAAATTTTCATTCTACAAGCCCAATATGCATAATTACTGCCATTGAAAAATGGTGGTCTGACAGTAGACTGACCTTCTACAAATGAACTAGTGTTAGGGATAATAGAACTGGTGCCAGAATTGACATTAACCGTGTTGGTAGCCATTAAAAGAATTTGAAGTTTCGGATTATGAAAACTATGAAAACCAATGCTTTGATACCAATTGAAAGGGACGGCGGATTAAGGATCTTCAGGCTAGTTTAACACTAGAGGGAGGTGAATAGTGCTTAATGATTCTTAGACTTATATGGACTAAATTAATATTATGATATAAACATATGCAGAACTTAATCACAGAACGATCACAGAATTAAACACAGATCCAGAAAGTAAATAAAAAGCAATATAATGGAAAGAACACACCACATTTTATACTGGTTTGGAGTTACTTACGTCCAATCCTGTACCAAGGCAAACACCTCATAAAGATTTTTATTATACCAATGCCAAGATTACAATCCTAAATTTATAAAGGTCTTGAGGTACCCTCCTGTCTCATGAGTCTGGGGAAAACTCTCTTGATTTATGAGATACAAGATCACCCAATTGATTTTCAGACACAACCACACCTTATAGAGAGACTCGATAAACTTTGATTACAAATTGATCCTATAACTTTGAATAGAACTTTGATCTTCGAGAGAGGAAAGAGAATCAAACAACAATGATATTCTAATTTAATTCACTTGAGAATTCGGTAGAATTTCGGCACGATCTTAAAAATATGAAAATTCTAGAATATGGATTTGTGAAGGAGTGAAGAAAATAAGAAATTAGTAAGATAAAAAATTCGTTTGGGAAGTCTATTTATAAAGCACCAACGGTCATAACCATTCGTGAAGAGATTTAAACGAATAGTCACTTCTTTTGAAAATTGAAACTTTTGAATTCAACGGCCACCACGTCGACATGGGGTATCCTATGATGTCAACATCCCTAGTTAAAAAGTAGTGTAATTTTTTTTTTGAAAATGAAGTTTAAAACAAGATTTTATTTTAAAAAAAACAAATAATATTTTAAGTCTAAAATATCTTTTTGAAAATCATTTGAAAAATATAATTTTAAGGCTAAAATATTTTGAAAAGCAGTTTTGAAAATCATTTTGAAAAACCATTTTGAAGTAGTTTTGCAAGCTTCTTCCTATAGAATATCTCATCACACAGGACTCGAGAACTTGCAAAAAACCAGGATGCTTGTGGGTTTGTAAGCCACTTGTCATAGGTTTGTAAGCTGCTTATCGTGGGTTTGTAAGCCATTAAGAAGGTAGAAGGGGGTTCCATCCCAAATGAAATTGGGAATGAAGATTTCCATGCTATTATGAAGTTTTAACAAAAACTAGACACATATCTTGAAATCTTTTTCTTGATACTCTAGAGTCTTCAATCTTGAGTCTTGAGTCTTTATAATGATCTGTCTTCAGTAATCAATACCTGCAATATACATACAAACATACATATATCCTGCATATAAATATCTATCTATACAACAGTGTTAGTATATATTTTATAATAAGATAAGTTAAAAAGGTTGTTGTCATCAAAACCAACATCTTAATTCCTAGCAGTCACCCCCTTTTTGATGATGACAACCTGTATTTATAAAATATATTTATCATACCATAACTCCTAGCTCCCTCTTACTCCAAGACTCCCCTTACTTCAAGCCAATTACTATTTTATAACTTCTCCCCTTTTGTCATCAACTTCTAACTAATAAATTCCCTAAACTTGATATAAGATAATCAACCATAATATAGTAGAGTAATCCATATATATGTGTAATAAGTGCAAATGTGAGCATAAGTATAAAATGCGATCATAAGCGTAATCCGAAAAGTAAATCAATCATTAGCCAATCATATTTACGGTGATTATTCAATCCAAAAATATATACAAACCATACCAAACAAGTTAAGTCAATCAAGTTTAAAACACACCAATCAAATCAAACAAATAACATACAGAATGACTAGACATTCCTTGGTACTTCCACCCATCCATCTTCTCCAAAGATAGGGTCTTCTTTAAGGCATCGCATTCTTCTTTATAATTGTCGAGAGTGATTGGTGGATTTCCTTCGAGGTCATCCTTGTTAAGAGCTGAGATCATCCAACGAAGGGCATTGAAATATCTCTTTTACTCCTTGATCATCTGTGTTTGACTCAATTCTAAGTGACGCTGACTACGGAATATGAATGTAAGAATATTCTTAAAGGAAGTGAGAGTTTCTTAAAGATTATCACTTAGATTCTTAATTGGAGAAGCCATAATTCAAGAAATAGGAAGAACTATGAAAGGGAGTGATTAGAGATGAAGTTTGATAATTTATTCTGGAAGAAACATATATAAATAGGGATAGAAAGTCGTTTGAAATGAATAGACACAAGTTAGTTACAAGAAAATAAAATTTGAAAGTGTAATTATTTTATGCCATTGTATGTCGACATGGGGGGATGTGTACGTTGACATGCCTCTGCCTAAAGTGACAATTTGCTTTGTTTTGAATATTATGAACAAATCTATTCAATTAAAATTTGTATATATAAAAACAAGCAATTACAGAGATAAGTGAAGTTGAATAACAGAAAATAAGAGATTTCATTAATGATTCTAGTCAACATTACACAAGATAATATAATATTAAGTAAAGTAAAGAAAATACAAAGATAGAACTAAGATAACATGAACTAAAACTAATTAGATGAAGATGAAGACGACGATAGTCCAAGCTTTCTACTTATTTTCCCAAAGAACTCGTCGATTTTAGTGGAAATCTTTTCCATTTTCTTGCTCATTAATCTTTTAAGTGTCTTTAGATTTTCCACTATAATTCTTTGATTATTGGAAATGGACTTGTTGGATGGATTAGCAGGATTAGTAGGATATTCAATACTCTCTAAGGAAGTTTCTTGATCTTTCTCTTCCTCCTCTTCAATTTCCATTCCTTCCTCTTCCTCTTATTCTTCTTATTCCTTCATTTCTTCCATCTCTTCATGGGCAAGACTTTCTTCCTTTTCCGTAAGTGTTTCATATGGTTGAAATACTAATGGAATTTTCATAAGGGAAAGGTTTCCATGGTTGAATACTTTCCTAGTTATAAATTCTTCCCTTTTGAAATCAACTCCAAAGTAATTAAAAATCCGAGTGAGATAAATTTCATGATATAATGTGTTTTCACCCATAGTAAAATTCTTGGGCCTTAGCTCATCCAAAATAACTTGAGCCCAACTAATATCATAATTTCCAAAAATTACAAAAAGAACTTTGCAAACTTTCAAAATCGGGTTGTTATAATTTCTCGATCTTGGTATAAGAGTGTGTTGAATAAGAAGATTAACAATTCTTGCTTTTGGATGAAAATAACGATTTTTGAATTCAAAATTATCATCCCCTTCAAAGATGTGATGAAATGTCTCTCGACCATTTTCATTGATTTGAAACTCCGAGTAATTCATTTCGGTATGCTTGCATCCTAAAATATTTTTTAAAATTTTACAATCCAAAACAATATGTGTTCCTTTAACACTACTTCAAATTTGTCCATCTTGCCCGTCATAAAAACCACGATCCAAATCCGCATAAAACATCTTAACAAGATTTGGATAACATACAAAATCATTTGGTTTGTTATCTACTACACTAAGAATTGAACATTGCTGAAAATGATTTTCAATTTCATAAGAAGTAAAATCTTCAAAAATAGCAAATTTCCCCGTAAGAATTTTACCAAAGTTTACATAGTTGATGTAAGCTTTGATAGCTTTCGGGTCATTAAAAAGAAAGTTTTTGACAGATTTTAGAAGCCTAATGGTGTTAGGAGTGCTTGAAGTGGCCATTGAAGAAGTCTGAGGGGAGTTGAAGATAATGAAGGTAAATTTGAAATTTGAAATAAAAGTGAAAAGTGCTGATAAAGAGAGTGAGTTAAATAGAGATTCTATAGACATGTTCTCTGGTCAAGAGACATCTTTCCAGAGCATTGAAGTTGGTGAAAAGGTGGAGGAAAATTCAAAAGTTTGAATTCAAATTTTAAAATCAAATTCTAAAGGGCATGTCAACATGGGGTATCCGGGTATGTTCACATGTGCCTATTGAATCAAAGGACAAATTTCTATTCGTAATTTCTAATAAATGTATATATTATATCCTATGTTCTAATTATATAATTCCTAATATAACATTAAATATAATAATACTTAAATATTAATAATTTAATATTTAAAATATTATAAAAATAATTTTATTTTTGAATTTAAAATTCAAATTTCAAGGGATAAATTTGAATTTGAAATTCAAGGAATTTAAAAGAATCAAGCAAACAAACAAGCATCCATTCAAACAAGAAAAATTAAAAATAATGTAAATGCATTCCTATTTTTAGATCCATACTTCCATCGACATCTGATTCATGAATAGCAGTGATATACAGATTTGAATTATCCGTCTTCTTTTCATCATCATTGGATGATGAGTCTGAGTCATTAAGAGTTGTTGTGTATGCTTTCTTTCTTTTCCTTGATGAGTCATTGCTTGGAGAGAAAAACTGTTTATCTGGATATGGAAAATCTTTATGATGCCCGACTTTATTGCAATTGTAGCATCTATCACTATTGACTTTCTCCATATTATTATTGGAATTCCTTTGATCATTTCTTCTGCAATTATTCATTTTTCTATATTTTAGGAATTTTTGGAAGTTTCCTGTCGTGAAAGCAATCTCCTCATCACTGTCTGGTTCTGAATCTTCAGTTGTTACATTTAATGCTAATGATTTCTATTTTGTAGCCTTGTTTTCATTTCTTCCTTACAGTTGAACTTCATAAGACATCAGATTCCCAATCAATTCTTTTATTTTCATTAGACTGATATCATTTGCTTTTTCGATTGCAAGTGTCCGATCCCATGCTGGAGCCAATGAATTTAGAATATTTTTGACTTGGTCTTCCTCCGAAAAGCTTTTTCATACTGCAATTAGTGAATGAACAATATCTTAAAATCGACAATACATGCCAGAAATGGACTCATTTGCATGCATTTTAAACGATTGAAACTGATTAGTTAATATGGAAATTTTAGTCTATTTAACTTTGCTTGTTCCCTCATGAGCAACTTGCAAAGTTTTCTAGATTTCAAATACAGATTTACAAACAGACACTCTATTAAACTCATTCCTATCTAATGAAAAAAATAATATATTCATGGCCTTTGAGTTATTTTGTGCAACACCCTTTTGCTTAGCAGTCCACTAGGCAAAATCGGTAGTTGGTTCAACATACTCAGTTTGTGTGATATTCCAAGTGTCTAATCCTACTGATTGTAAATAAATTTTCATTCTACATGCCCAATGTGCATAATTGCTGCCGTTGAAAAATGGTGGTCTGACAGTAGACTGGCCGTCTACAAATGAACTAGTGTTAGGGATAACAGAACTAGTGCCAGAGTTGACAATACCAGTTTTGGTAGCCATTAAAAAAAATTCAAGTTTCAGATTATGAAAACTATGAAAACCAACGCTTTGATACTAATTGAAAGGGATAGCGGATTAAGGATCTTAAGGCTAATTTAACACTAGAGGGGGAGTGAATAGTGTTTAATGAATTCTAAGACTTATATGAACTAAATTGAAATTTATAATATAAACATATGTAGAACTTAATCATAGAATCAAACACAGATTCAGAAAGTAAATAAAAAGCAAAAAAAGGAAAGAACACACCGGATTTTATACTGATTCGGAGTTACCTACATCCAGTCCTGTACCAAGGCAAACATCTCATACATATTTTTATTATACCAACGTCGAGATTACAATCCTCAATTTCTAAAGGCCTTGAGGTACCCACCTGTCTCATGAGTCCGGGGAAAAATCTCATGATTTACGGGACACAGGATCACCCAATTGATTTCTAGGCACAACCACACCTTATAGAGAGACTCGATAAATTTTTGATTACAAGTTGATCCTATAACTCTGAATAGCACTTTCATCTTCAAGAAAGGACAGAGAATCAAACAAGAATGATATTTTAATTTGATTCACTTGAGAATTCGACAGAATTTTGGCACGATCTTAAAAATATGAAAATTCTAGAATATTGATTTGTGGAGAAGATGGAGTGAAGAAAATAAGAAACTAGTTAGATAAAAAATTCGTTTGTGAAGGCTATTTATGAAGCACCAATGGTCATAACCATTCGTGGAGAGATTTAAACAAATAGTCACTTCTTTTGAAAATTGAAACTTTTGAATTCAATGGCCACCATGTCGACATAGGGTACCCCATGATATCGACATCTTTTTGAAAATCATTTGAAAAGGATAATTTTTAAGGCTAAATTATTTTGAAAAGCAGTTTCAAAAATCATTTTGAAAAACCATTTTGAAGTAGTTTTGTAAGCTTATTCCTGTAGAATACCTCATCATATCAGGACTCGAAAACTTGTACAAAACTAGGATGTTAGTGGGTTTGTAAGCCACTTGTCGTAGGTTTGTAAGCTACTTGTCATGGATTTGTAAGCCACTAAGAAGGTAGAAATGGGTTCCATCCCAAATGGTATTCGGAATGAAGATTTCCATGCTATTATGAATTTTTAACAAAAACTAGACACACACCTTGAAATCTTTATCTTGATACTCTAGAGTCTTCAATCTTGAATCTTGGGTCCTTATACTAATCAGTTTTCAGTAATCAATACCTACACACACACAGAGAGATATATATATATATATATCCTGCATATACATATCTATCTAGACAATAGTGTTAGTATATATTTTATAATAAGATAAGTTAAAAAGGTTGTTGTCATCAAAACCAACATCTTAGTTCCCAACATTCCTTACATTACCTGAAGATTGTCCACGTCAAGAAGTTCCAAATCGTTCTAGATTAACAATTCATATCGAACTAATAAGCTGTATACTCCTATAAGCCACGCATCACTTCTTGGGCCATTGAACTACGCTCTCTAAGCATGAACTCCTCACGTTATTCAAAGATTGGCAACGTCAAGAGGTTCCAAACCGTTCTTGATCGATGGGTCATACTGATCCCATAAGCCACGCATTTTGTAAGCCGCATGCTCTTAAAAGCCACGCATTTTGTAAGCCGCGCACTCTTAAAAGCCACGCATTTCGTAAGCCGTGCACTCTTAAAAGCCATGCAAGCACTGCTTGATGTTGCTCCAGCATTATCAGAAACCGTTAAGATTTTCTAAGTATCGGTATTGTCCTGACAACACTGGAAACTTCTCTATTGCAAGATTAACAAGGATGAATTTCCGCTACCTAAAAGAACTGACATTGCTCCGGTAGTGCCGCAATGTTCACAACCCAAGAAGTTTGTAAAGAATTTTGTTCTTTGACCAAAGTTAATATGCAAAATGTCTAAATTCAAGACATCCAAGTCGTGAGTTCCCAGAGATAGGAGCTACAACACACCTTTGATTGTGGGGCATCCGGGGAGCTACCCAGAACATCAAGTCTCACATTAATTTTTCAAAATAATCAACCCAGTGGATTGAAGGGCACATAACACATTAACACATGGTCAGGATAAAAAATCGTTCTAACTTGAAATAGAACGAGAAACTTACCATCGTCTAGAGATAGACGACACGGGAACGCAATTCAAGAATCAAATCATCAACACACCAGTTTCCAATAATAAAAGTATATGCTCGACGGAGGTATCAAATCCCAACTTGTAGAAAACCAGCTATTACCCGAAGACAGACAATGGCAAGGAGAGAACGCTCGAAATCGAGCAGCTAAACCATTGATTCCCAAAGATTGGAACCAACGCATAAGGTTGATATCCATGACAATGCTATTAGCCCGGCATTACACATATGGCCTAAAACAAGAAAGGTTAAGTGTCATAACTTCAAGAAAAATACTACTGAACTCTACCGGTCCATGATCAGGATAGGAATGAGCACGGTCGTACCGAGGACAATGTGATGTCTCACTCCATAATTTCTAATTTTCTATAAGAAACAGGAATTTGACGCCAAGAAATGAAGGGTTCCATCAAGAAATGAAAGGTTCTGCAGATAGAAGTGATCATAACAAAAACCGATTGAAGGAAATCCGGTTTTGGTGAACAAGAATAACCATGGAATTGGTTATGCAACAGCCCTACATTTCCAAGGGTAACACTTAACGGGGATAAACAAGTCTAGGCAACGAAAATACCTAGGACTCCCATTTTCTAGAACATGGCGTGTCACGAAGTTAAGCAACATTGAGAAAAATAGCCAAAATGAGTTGAATGGGATCTACTCAACTATATAGGATCGGATGAATGATTCAATCCTAACCAACATAACTTTAACGTTGCCCGAAGACAAACAGTACTACGAAAAGACTTCTATAATCCAATCATCAAAGTACAAGTTTTCGAAGATCGAAACCAGTGCCCACCTGGATTAAAAGCATTACCGGATCGGCCACAAAAATCAATCCTAACCTCATAAGTGTCGACGTTACCCCGGCAACACTAAGGACTTTTCTCATTTCCTAAGTACCGGTGTTCCCCCGATAACGTTATTTCATAAGTATCGGTCTTCCACTGGCAACGCCAGGAAACCCTCTATTTCCTAAGTACCAACATTGCCCCATCAATGCCGAGAAATTTACTATTCACTACGTACCGGTGTTGCCTTGGCAATGCTAGGAAAACTTTAATCTATAGGTTCGATGAGAAACACTCATCGTTGTAAACCATCAATGCACTAGCTTTCGGAGATAGAAGTTGGTCCTTGTACCATCCCATATCTAAGGGCCCGAAGCTAAGCGCTACAGATGCTGCAGTCATCCATAGTATTAACTTCTGGTGAACAAATATGGTAATGTTAATGGTATCCATAATATCAGAAGCACTTGAATACGAATCATCACAAATTAAAATACTTTTTGATTACTTATTAAAACAACATTTCGTATCCAAATTACATAATCCAAAATATTTTCGAGGTTTAGATCAAATATAATATTGCAAAATACGCCAAAAGCGACATATGAAGATGCCCCCTTGGATGACCAGAGTACTAAATAATCGTAACTGACTTAATAAAAACAATGGAAACAAAACTAAACAACTCCTAAATGTAGCTAGCATCAGCCTTCTACTCGTATTTAGAGGCTTTATTCGTCCATCTACTAAAATTTGAAAATCCTCAACCCTCGGTCAACTTAAATTAATTTTGAGCACCCGAGGGTTTAAGGGAAAAAAATATAAACTTCGAGTCAGACATAAAGCCCAGTGAGGATAATATTATACATCTCGGTTTTTTGATATTAAGTGAGACCACACCGCTTAGTGGAACTGGTTTCACCTCACTAATATCTTTTTAAAATATACCTTTTCCAATCTTAATCCCGAAACCAAAACCGATTAAAACAATAAAGCAATATCACGTATACATACAAATCAGGTAATAAATGGACTATCTATCCGAACATTATAGTTTTGTTTACCTGACTACTAGCCTTTGGCTGACTCGGGCCTACCAGACAAAATAAACAAATAATATAACTTCTATTAGATACTCCTCTTCTGGATGGTCTATCCCTAACTTACTTCTCCCAGGGTCAACTGATCCTAATGGTTTTGTAGGCTCACCAATAACCTGTCCTCACTATGTATATTCCTTTCTTTGTGTAACAGCAAAGCCCTACACATTGGAATTTCGGACTATATTAGCTAGGGCCTAATAGCTAATGTATAGGGCACGACCCCATACTAGTCCTATCTGGTATTCTAATATCTGAATCATTTTTCTTAGGGTCCTCTGCCCATAAAATTTTCCTTGGCAACATTTTCTCTCAAATTGATTTGAACCTTTAAATCATACTTTAAACAAGGAAAATATACTATATGCTTTACTCAAATCACCTTGCCATGTTATATATACCTTACACAAAACTTTGTTGATGAAAACATTTAATCCTTTGAAAGTACCCCTTTCGAAACCATTGAAAGTACCCATTTCGTAACGAAATATTTACTTTGCTTTATGACCTTAGTCCGAGAGTCCAAAACATACCTTTCGAAACCATTCTTAATAAACCTTTCGAAAACCTTGAAAAACCTTTCTTTCGAAAGCTTTAAAACCTTAGACATCCTTTTACCAAAATAGTATAAACATAACTTTCGAAACCTTTGGAAACCTTCCACTTAAAACCTTTCAAAAACATTAGGGAACCCCCTTCGAAACCATCATTTAAAACTTTCGAAAGCATTCAAATTCTTTCCTATAAACAAACCTTTCGAAAGCATTAGGTTCAAGTAAAACATGTGGAATAACCTTTCGAAATCATTCAAAACTATATCTTTTGAAACCTTTGGGCTTATCTTTCAAAATCTCAAAAAGGTCTTAAAATAATAGAGTCGAAAGCAACACTTCCGAAAGCTATTTCCTAGGTAAAAGAAGTAGATGGTGTCGAAACCAATCCCTTCGAAAGCATTAGAGAAGCGACTTGGGTTTTGAAACAAAGAAACCCTTTTGAAGGCATTGCTTTGAAAGGTAAGATGCGGAAGCAAAGGGTTTTGGCTCCTTTGAAAGCATTTACTTAAAACAAAAGCGCAACCTTTTTCGAAACCATTCCTTTAAAATAATTTGACCCAGTCGAAAGCTAACCAAGTTGAAAGCAAAAGAAAAGCAAGCGCATTTTTCATTAAAATCAAAGTAAAGCTTCGACCCCTTCGGAACCCCATATTTTGACTCTAAACCTTTCGCTTATGCCCATTCCACTGCATAACATGTCTTTGATATTATGCGCATTGGTTTCGATGGAGATGGAGGCGGATGTACCTAGTTGAAGGGTGGGAGCCGAAAGTGGCTAAACATGTAAAAAGTATGCTTAAACTGATTTTTAACCCTTTAAAGCAATTCTTTTCAACTAACCTGTCTTATTTTTCATAATATGATTGGTTGCTATTTTCTTTTCTAAAAGCACTACCAAAATTTTTGAAATATCAAATTAAATTATTTACAAATTGTCCCATCTCCTTTTCTAAATATATAAAACATTCAAGTCTCATATCTTAAATAATTTTATATAATTATTGAAACATTTAGGAAAAATCTATAAAAATTTCCATAAATCACTTTTAATATGTTTTCTAACATATATTAATTTCTGACCCAAAACATACACAAATTAGCCGTAATTAATCTTAAACCCAAATAACCATTTTCTTCACTAGAAAATTAATATTAAATCTATGTTAATTCAGAAAATTTTGAAAATTGAAATCGATCTCTGAAATATCATTACTGATCGTATACTAAAATCGCAAGGCTTTGGATGTCATTTAATAGGGTTTTCATATTAAAACATATCATAAAGTCTATATGAATTAGCTTAAATAATCAACAAGCATATATAAAAAGTTTAACAATAAAAAACATGGCAATATACTTTGCAAAATATTTTTATCTGATCTAAAAACCAAAAACATCAAAAATATGAGATGTAACCTATTATTCACCTTTAGCTTGAGATTAAGAAATTGAGATTTGATCTTTGATTAAGTTGCTAAAGCTTCTTCCTTTTGGTTTTAGCTTTATCTTCTTCTTGCTTTCTTAATGGTGGTCGGCCTCTTATATTTTTTTTTATTTTGTGAGACTGAATGTGTAAAATGAATGTATGTGAGGGATTAGGGTATAAGGATATTACTTATTCCTATATTCCCTTTGTCTACTTATCCTAACTTAATTCATTTTATTTCCCTCAGTTTACTTGTTTAATGTGCACGACTACCCTCTAAATTCAAAAACCTCAATCCCTAATCCATTTTACAATATTTCATTTAATTTTACTAATTAAATATCCTAAATAATGTTACTAAGAATTAGGAGTGTTACAGTCCTCAACCGAGATTCTACCTTTGTCTTCAGAAAACTACCATTTCTCGAAAATGGGAAACAACAGAAAGACATAATCTTTCATAAGTCAGCCTGATGGTTCGACTTTTCATCATAGCAATTAGCCACTGCATGGGAATAAAGCCACACCGAAAAGAAATCCCTGGATTGGATTACTCATGTGCTAATTTGTAGGGATGAAAGCTGGCGCACTATCGAATTTCCTGAATTCAACTTAAAATGATTTTAGATACAGCCAAAAGATAGGCAACCTCGAGGAAATGTTGCTTTAATGAAGCAACTGGTTATTAATTCTTGAATATAGGAATTTGTGTATGAATTGAACTTACTTAACGACCGCAATCAAGTAAAGCATGCACAAATATGGACATGAAGGGACAATCACCGAAGGTCGGAACTAAAACTATCGGACTTCCTCAATCTATAACAGGATTGGAAGCCAAACTAGAGGCAATCAATTCATTTGTCCCAAACCTCTCTATCTCCCACAATCGCCCGAATATAGGCATTTATAATAGTCCCTCGGGCAGGGATAGATGCATAGATACTTGACCGAAAGAAATGTCACAAAGTCCAAGCATGAATAACCGTGAGGTTGGTTAGATAACGGTTCTATATCGCAAAACAGAGCATTATGGCAACAAAATTGCCCACAAAGGAAATGTAGGATTTAACGTTTAGAAATCAACCATTACCCGTGGTCTAGAAATGATGAGAAGGATTGATGACCTACTTACGGTCTAACTAGATCATTTGGTTCCAACTTGTAGGAATATGCCATTACCTAAAGTTTGGTGATACTAAGAATAAATCTCTAGAATGAAACTATCGATACATCATCTTTTAGAAACAGAAACAAGAGTTTGATTGAATCTTATGCCTAACTATTTGACGATGACGGGTTCGAAAAGTCTGGGTCGTTACACTTGGTATCAGAGCAGAAGGTTAAGCGAGAACCTTGGCTCTGGTGGGGATTAATCATTAAATAGAGTCCGCGGTACTCTAGAATGAGTTGAGTGTGTGTGTGTGTATGAGAGCGTACTTGTTATTTTCTAATATAAAGATTTTAAATGATTTTATATAAGCTTATATTTTAATATGCAATGCAATAATTTTTCTAATATTAAGTTAATTGGTTGTTAAATCATTGGGATTAAATAGAAACATTGGGAACTAAGTGGTAATAGAAATATAACCAAACTGAAAATAAAATCTTGGATCTGGGAAAAGTTTCAGAATAAGATGATAATGAATTGGTTTTCAGATATGATAATCTTGGCTATTATCATAAATAGTTATTGTGCTTAATAATGATATATTTGTTAATAAATAAGCAAAATGAAGTAAACTTTTAACATGAGTACAACTTCTAAATAGAAGTGGGTTTTAAATTGTGGAATTTTAAAACCTAAATCTAGAAACATTTGAATTGTTTCAAAATGTTAAGTGAAATTTGTTTTGGATAAAAAAACAAAAGTGGTTTAAAATTTTAAGGTGTAACTTGGTGTGCAAGGGAAATAACCTTGTATATATAAGGGATATACATAATATCAAAGATAATTTGAAATAAACTCTAAATATTGAGTTTAAAATTTGAAATGAGATGTGATACCCAAGGTGATAAGTTTTTGAACTTATAAAGATTATTAATGTGAAGTTTAGAATTTAAATGGAAAATTTGAGTTAGATTGATTTGAAATGAAATTGAAATTGAAGTGGGTTCAATTGATATTAATCCAAATTGATTGGAATAATTTGGAAGTGTAATTAAAGTTGAATAGGTTAAAAATCAAATGGAATTTGTTTTGAATTTGGAAAGAAATCAAGATTAATTCAACTTGAATTGGGGTCAAATCAATTTCAATGGAAATTGAAGTTATTTAAATTGGAACCGAGTCAATTTAAATGGAAGTGGAAATTTAAATTGAATTGATGAGAATTGAGATTTGGAAATTAAACAGTTTGGCTCTGGACTGTTTTCAAAATAAATTGTTTTAATATAAATCTATTTTTCCATGCTATTTACTATATACAATCTTTTTTTTAAAAAAGCCAAATTATTTTATATTTATTTTATAATTATTTTTGGAACTATTTAACAATTTTTCAACTGTGTTATAAACTAATTACTTTTTTTCAACTATTTTACAAATTAATTACTATTTTACAACTATTTTGCAATTATTTAAAATTTCTATAACTATTTACTATTTTCCAACTATTTTACAATTACTTAACTATTTTATAGCTATGTTACAAACTAATAATTATTTTCCAACGACTTATCTATTTTAAACTTTTCTAGCTATTTTCTGAATTTAGGCTGGACAAAATTCAAACTGTTTATGATTGAATATCCATTTGGGATAAGGATTAAAGTGATAATCCAATGGAATCGAAACAATTGTGATTATGTGGATATAAATTAAAGGAAATGTGAATAGAAAGAGAAATTGATTTAGTTGCTAATCAATGAAGATAAATACGTAGGACGTACGTATATTATTCTATTCGCATAGTGATTAGATCCAGATTCGAGCACAGAATTTTGAGATAGTTATATCGATCCGAGTTGGGATTTTTCATTTGCTTTTCGACGGCGAACCTGGATATGGATTGTTGATTGGTTCTGGATATTCTCTATCATAGTTATAGATATGCAAGGAGAATGACAGTTTCTGATCAAGAAGCCAGATCTAAGTCCGCACTAGAAAGTCGGATGGACGATACTAGTTCGGAAGTGAAATTGTGTGATCGAGTGAGCGATCAAATTGGTATAGCGTACGGATGATAAGTGTACATCGTACGGATTTGAATGAAATTGATATTGAAAATTTGTGAATAAGAAATGTGAAATGATTTCTTTTGAAATGAAAGTATACTTTTGTGAAATATACAATGGATAAAAGTGAAAGTTGGATATTTTTATGATGATAAGTAAGATGGAAACAACTTTATAAAAGAGTAATCAAATTTGAGTATTTGATTTTGAACAAACAAAGTTATATATCTTTGCTATATAAGATAAATCTCCCCTTGTTGAATCTACTGCCGGAAGAAAAGGATTTTTGAAAGTGTTTGAAGTATAAAAGGAGTTTTATACATGTTTGAAATGATCCAAAATTTTAAAAAAATTATATATATTTATATATATATATATATAGGATCTTATAAGGATTTTGGAAAAGGTTTTGGGAACCTTTGGATTTGGAAACGCTTTTGATTTTTGGGTAAAATCAATATTGGATTTGGAAAGCCTAGTTTGAGAATTATCGATTTTGGGATAATCGATTTTGAGAAAAAGATATTTATATGAGATTCATACTAGGTGTATGATTTGGAAGATACTATATGTGTATAGTATAAAGTGTTTTGAAAATGGCTCTGGGGAAAAAGACGCTCCCTTGAAATGAACTTCTCAGGAGTGTCACAGGGTGGTACTGCCTTGAACCCTAAAGGGGGTTCTAAAGTTGATCCTGTGAGGAGTCCGAACAAAACTGGTTCCTGAGGATTATGAGTAGTGTATAGCGAAAATCGATGGCGCTGATGCCTACAGAGGTATTTGGGTTATGCTGTGACGACAGTGTAACTCGATGTCACTGCGATCTGCTGCAGACCATAGCGAAAGTCGTGTGTGCCGCTGAGAGCCAACAGTCTACGTTTAATTTTATATCGGTAGACTGTGACCTATGGTAACGTAGAGAAAGTCGTGTGTTCCACTGAGAGCCAACGGTCTGCATTTGATTTTACATCGGTAGACTGCAACCTACGTGGGAGTGGAGAAGTTTCATTTTTGGCAGCGAAAATCGAGGGCGCTGATGCATACAGTTACATGGACTTTTGTTGTGATGGCAACGTAACCCTGGAATGTAACTGCGATCTGTTGTGGGTTCCATGGCGTAATCGAGGGGCGCTGATGCCTACAATTACATGGACTTTTTCTACGATGGTAACGTAACCTAGGATGTAACTACGACCATGGATGGGGGTGATGATTTCCAGAGCATTCTCACCAAAGATATTTCCTCTATTTTCAAAAATTGTTTGCTTTAAACAAAAAAATTATTTTCCCAAGTATTTTCACTGGGTGTTGAAACGGGTTTACCAAGTACTTATAGATTTTCAGTCCTACGTCTGATCAACATATGACTAAATTTCTGTGAGAACAAGGATGGACTAGTTGAGACATCGAGTTATAAGAAGTATTTTTATAAAAAGCTATTTTAATAGTATTATGTGAATTTAAAAGTATTTCTAAAAAATTTAAAATAAAAATGTTGGAATTTTGGAAAATGAAAGAAATCCAAACTGGAATTAAAAAAATTGAATTCAGGAAAATTTAATGAAGTGATTTTTGTAATAAAATCGAATATTAAATTAAAAGTTGGAAGTAAGATAATTAGCTAAATAATTATTTGATGGAGTATGTAAATAAAATTTAACTCGGTTAAATAAAATGGATTGTAAGTTAATAATGAAGTTTGGAAATAAACTCGAATTAAAATAGAGTTCGATTTGGTTTGATAATGAATTAAAATAAGTGGAGATGTTGTAAAAAATAAAAATAAAATGGAATTGGATTATAATAGAAATAATTTGAGTTACAAATAAAATCCAATTCGAGTATAAATGAGTTAAATATGTGCTTGGATATTATTTTTATAAATTGGGAATGTGAATTAAAATTAAAATTAAAATAGATAGGCTAACTGAATTAAATAGAATTTGATTAAATGAGAATCAAATAGAAGTGAACTTAAGTTTGATGTTGGAATAAATTAAAGTAAATTAACTTAAGTCTAAAATTTATGGAAGCTTGGCTTCGAATAAGGGTGAAAGCCCATTAAATAAAAGCATGGGTTGAATTAATTTGGGAATGGTTAGTAGTACACAAGCATGGAATGTGTCAAGCTAAATAAAATGGTTGTGAATAAATTCAAATGGAATTGAATTAAGTAAAATTAAGTCGGAATCAATTTAAATTGGTTATAAAACTTAAGTAATTATTTATTCACACGGATATCATCAAATTTCATAGAATGAATTGTCGTTTGACGTAAACGAAGGTAATTAAATTTCTATGAGTTAATAGAGATTAAATAAATTGATATTAAGATCAATTGAATTGAATATGAGCTTGTTTGGATTAATAATAAATTGAATGTAAGAAATTGAGTTGTAAATCATTAAAATTGAATGAAATGGCATATGAATTGGTTGAAAGCAATTGAATTAGTTTTAAAATCATGTAAATCGCTTATGGAAAGTGTTAGGTGCATGTTGCTTACGAAATGCATGTGTTTAGCTATTGAAAGTAAGTGAAACGCTAATAAATTTCGTATATTTAGTACTTACATGTTTGAATTGAGTAAGTACAGGTACCGGGAAGCCGTTTGGCTGGATTTGGTTGCGCTGATTGCTAAAATAATAAGCCGCTTGCTTAAAAATGCTAAATAAAGATATGCCTATGCAATAAAAATAGGAAATATGAACTAATTTTGTTTTTCCAACCATGTGGGTCGATGTATATATATTTATATCTCTAGTCAAATTGTAAAAGCTCCTCCGTACAAAGGAGACTGCCAAAAAATTTCGAAAATTTTGGGAGTTAGAAAATTTTCGAAAATTTTTGTTAGCGACAAAACGATTTCAAATTGGAAATTAAAATAAATTAATGAATAAAACTAATTTAAAATAATGATATGAATCAGTTATAAATGGAAGATAAAATTTAATATTCAGTGTTGAAGACAAATTGAATTCATATGGAAATGGGGAAAACTAATTTGAATAGAAGTTGATATGAAAACTTCTGTAAAAAATGTATAAAATAATTTTAAAATCTATGATTGGATATTATTGCTAAGTAGGATATGCAGTTATTATAAAGGGAAAGGAATATTGGTATTGATTTCAGAAGATAAATTTGAATTGCTCGACAAAAAGGTATGTGTTTAAATTTCTGTATGAAATTTGGTTGGGTTTGATCTGGCCACTTGGCTTTTGTTTTCTTTTGGAATTTGGGAGCCCGTAGAGGCATTTTGTAGTTGTACCGAGCTAGCCGCGCAAAGGAGACGCTGGCGAAAATTTTCAAAAAAATTAGGGAGTTATATAATTTTTGAGAAATTTTGAAAATTTAAAACTTGGTTTTGAATTATAATTTGAACGGTTGAATAAGTAAAGTTGTTGGAAACTACGGAAAAGTTTGGAAAGTTAGTAAGATGGATAGTGTGTCTTTAATAAAGATTGTTGGGTTATTGTTAAAAAACTGTTTAGTTTTGGAAAATAGTAATGGTATTGAATCATTCTTCTTAACTAGTAATTTCGGGGACTAAATTCTTTTAAAGGGAGAGGAATGTGACAACCCAAAAATTTGGACAAAATTTAGATTGGAATATTTAATTGATTTTAGATATTTGAAAGATTTATTTTAACTTGAAATCCAAATATCACTATTTGATTGATAATTAAATTATTGAATTATATAATTTGAAATTGGGTAAAATGTTGAATCTGGAATTTTAAGCCTGTTAAATATAATTTGAAGGCTTATAAAATTTATACTGATGATACTGAAGATAATAGGAATGGTTGAAATTTAATTTGAAGGTAATTTGTTCAGTTTTAATAATATATCGTTTAAATCGATATTTAAAAATAGCCTTCCGAGGCACAGTCTCGGAATTCGATGAAACCAGTTCCATGGATCCGCAGTATTGTATTATTATCGAATTTCAAATTTCGTAGTGTTTGGAGTTGTCAAGTGATCGTACGACATATAAACGCGCTGAATTTATATCGAAATTTAATATAATAATGTGGTCCAAAAAGCTATCTTCTCCATACGATCAAATTGGGACTCGATAACTTTTCCATTGCGTTCGAAATAGGGGTTTAACATTATAAACGCCTAGAGGCACGCCTCGATAGGGATTCGCGATTTTAGGCTACGCAAAACGAGACAATTTGAAATTCAATTTAAAATATATTTATATTCTCATACAATCAACCTTCATCAGCTGACATTCCTTCACATCCAAGTTTTTTTATATCCTCTGCAAATTACTGCAGCCTTCATCTTTCACGCTAACGTCTTTTCTTGATCCCCCGTTCTTTCTTAAAAAAAATGGCAGACATATTCAACAAAAATTAAAAAGCTTCAGAGGAATCAAATTAATGGCTGAGTGTTCAAAACAAAATCTCGTCCCCCATTAGAAAAAAATTTATATTTCGCGTGCTTTCTTTCCTAGTTCAAAGCCTATGGCCGCATTCAAATCGAATTCGAAACCCAAATTCGATTGTTCGAATTTCAAGTGATGTCGATCGCTCCTAGTGGCCGCGACAAATACCCTAATCATCTCGTTCCACGGTCTTTTGAATCCGAAAAAAAGAAGAGGGAAGATGAGGAGTTCGAGTGTAGCCACAAGGCGATCGGGGAGGCTCTTGCTCGAATTATCTTGGGTTGCGAATTTCCTCGATAGGGGAAGGCAGCGTGCGAGGCTCGAGCTTAGGGTTTGGTTGCATGGAAGATTATGGTCGCTGGAAGGGGGCGAAGCATCGAGGCTCACGGTTTCAAGGGATCGTGTTCATTGTTGCTGACAAGGCTTTGAAGGCGATGGCTGACGCTGTTTCACGAAGTAGAGTACATCATTCGAGTTAGTGAGACAGCGGTCGTTGATGGAGTTTCGAACAGGGTGGATCTGGGTTCATGTGTTGCCGTGAGGTAGTCTTCTCTTCAATTTTAATATAGTTAATTTTTGTATAAAAACGTATGTATATAAGATATTACAGTAAAATATAAGGTAGTTCTATTTAAATTTAATAAATAAATGTATATATTCATATACATGTCTTAATTTAATTTTATGTTAGAATACAGAAAAGATTTTATATAGAAAGGATTTTGAAAGAAAGATATAGCATTTAAAATAATTGAAAAGTTTTATATAAAAATAGATTTTTGAATCGATGTAAATTTAAGTTTTAAAATATATGTAGTTTTAAAGAAAGTAAAATAAAATAAGTATACATTTACACATTTTTATTTACTAGTTTATTTTAAATAATATTTGGGAATTAACTTATTAAATTTATCTTTGGTAACTTAAAAATTTATTTATTATAGGAAAAATTAGCTTAAATAAAAGTATGGGTAAATTAAATTTATCAAAGGGGAAATTAATAGTTTAATTAAATCATTTTCCAATTAAAATTTCTATATGGAAATCGATTATTAAGTTAATTAAATTATTAATAAATTATATAATGATTATACAAGGTTTTAAATCATGGAAACAAGCCAGTTTGGAATGGATTTCAAACAGAAAAATCAAAGGTGAGTTAATCTCACTGTTCTGGATTTTTATTTAAATTTAAATGGTTGAATTTAAATAATTGGTTGAATGATTGAATTAATTTGTTATGCTATATTATATATAGTAGTATATAGTGTATATTGGAGTGATTGATTTCCCACATTATACAGCGGATGTGACCCTATGCGCCGCATAATAGCGGATGATATTATATATATCCCATATACAGCGATATTCCACCTCGAAGTGGAATTGGTATTGTGCTAATATCTGTGGATGCAGGGAAACAGGTTAGAGGGATCCAACTGGATTCCTCAAAATTAATTAGATTGTTTATTATTCTGTGTTATGAATATTTGATATTCTGTGATGAATTATATTAATGATTGGAATATTGAATTTAAAAATGAATTTGGTTTTAAATTCCTTTAAACTTCTTTTATAAAATGAGCAATTAATTTATTTAATGAAGTAAATAAAAAGGTAGTTAATTACTGGTTGAGATTAATCAAGAGTGATTAATATTTGTGGTTTAATTAATGATTAATTACTTAATGTAATTAATCTAGATTAGGATAAATTGAAATGTAATTAGAAATCATTATTTTATATAACTAATGATGTAATTAAAGGTTGATGAATTAAGATTAATTAATCAATAATAAGTGATTTATGAGAAATTAATTAATATAAATAATTAAGGATTAATGTAATTAATTATAGTTAATTAATTTGTGAAGTAACTAAAGATTAATTGTTATTTTTGGTTAAGAATAATTAATTTGTGAAATTAATTAAAAATAATTACTTGAATGTAATTGAAGGATAAATAATCCAGGGTGATTAATTAAGATGGATAATTAAGGGATGATTAATTAATTGATTTGAAATTAATTAATATCAAGTGAAGGAATCTAAGTGATTGAGGTTGATAATTCAATTAGAAGTGATTAAATTTATTTTGGACGTGATCAAGTTTTCTTATGGATGATTTAATGGTATTGGATGCCTTGAATGAGATTCAAAGAGACCGGAGTTGGGAATTAGTAAATACTCGAAACCACTTCGAATTTTTATAGATTGATATGTGAAATCAATAGGCCGGAATGAAATGATTTAAGTGAATTGGACTATTTAATCTAAATTTTGATACTTAGAAAATTGATGTGTGAAATAAGTGATGTCTATAACAAATTGTGAATTTGTAAATTGATACGAGCTACCCCTAGTTTTATATAGTTGTATGTTTTGTATTCCATGTTAGATGGGTTTACTCACGCTGGTTTCTAGCCTGACCCGGTGTTACTTTGATGTAATGCTCGGGTCAGACCGAGTATTACAGATTTGCAGGCGACTGTATGAGAATATAAATATATTTTAAATCAGATTTCAAATTTCGTAGTGTTTGGAGTTGTCAAGTGATCGTATGACATATAAACGCGCTGAATTTATATCGAAATTTAATATAATAATGTGGTCCAAAAAGCTATCTTATCCATACGATCGAATTGGGACTCAAAACCTTTTCCATTGCGTTTGAAATAGGGATTTAACATTATAAATGCCTAGTGGCACACCTTGATAGGGGTTCGTGGTTTTAGGCTACGCAAAACGAGACAATTTGAAATTCAATTTAAAATATATTTATATTCCCATACAATCAACCTTCATCAGCCGACATTCCTTCACATCAAAGTTTTTTTATATCCTCTGCAAATTACTGTAGCCTTCATCTTTCACGCTAATGTCTTTTCCTGTTCCCACATTTTTCTTTAAAAAAAAGGCAAACGTATTCAAAAGAAATTAAAAAGCTTCAGAGGAATCAAATTAATGGCTGAGTGTTCAAAAAAAATCTCGTCCCCCATTAGAAAAAAAAATTATATTTCGCGTGCTTTCTTTCCCAGTTCAACGCTTATGGCCACGTTCAAATCGAATTCAAAACCCAAATTCGATTGTTCGAATTTCAAGTACTACCGATCGCTCCTAGTGGCCGCGACAAATACCCTAATCATCTCTATCCACCGTCTTTCGAATCCGAAAAAAAGGGGTAGACGGGGAGGTTCGAGTGTGGCCGCGAGGCGATCAGGGAGGCTCTAGCTCGAATTAGCTTGGGTTGCGAATTTGCTCGATGGGGGAAGGCAACGCGTGAGGCTCGAGCTTAGGGTTTGGTTGCATGGAAGATTATGGTCGCTGGAAGGGGGGAGAAGCATCGAGGCTCACAGTTTCAAGGGATCGTGTTCGTTGTTGCTGACGAGGCTTTGAAGGCGATGGCTGATGCTGTGTCGCGAAGTAGAGTTCATCGTTCGAGTTAGTGAGAAAGCAATCGTCGGTGGAGTTTCGTACAGGGTGGATCTGGGTTCATGTGTTGTCGTGAGGTAGTCTTCTCTTTAATTTTAATATAGTTAATTTTTGTATAAAAACATATGTATATAAGATATTACAGTAAAATATAAGGTAATTTTATTCAAATTTAATAAATAAATGTATATATTCATATGCATGTCTTAATTTAATTTTATGTTAGAATACAGAAAAGACTTTATACAGAAAGGATTTTGAAAGAAAGATATAGGAATTTAAAATAATTGAAAAGTTCTATATAAAATTAGATTTTTGAATCGATATAAATTTAAGTTTCTAAAATATATGTAGTTTTGAAGAAAGTAAAATAAAATAAATATACATTTACACATTTTTATTTACTAGTTTATTTTAAATAATATTTGGGAGATTAACTTATTAAATTTATTTTTGGTAACTTAAAAATTTATTTATTATAGGAAAAATTAGCTTAAATAAAAGCATGGGTAAATTAAATTTATCAAAAGGGAAATTAATAGTTTAATTAAATCATTTGCCAATTAAAATTTCTATATGAAAATTGATTATTAAGTTAATTAAATTATTAATAAATTATATAATTATTATACAAGGTTTTAAATCATGGAAACAAGCCGATTTGGAATGGATTGCAAACAGAAAAATCAAAGGTGGGTTAATCTCACTCTTTTGGATTTTTATTTAAATTTAAATGGTTGAATTTAAATAATTGGTTGAATGATTGAATTAATTTGTTGTGCTATATTATATATAGTAGTATATAGTGTATATTGGAGTGATTGATTTCCCGCATTATACAGCGGATGTGACCCTATGCGCCGCATAATAGCGGATGATATTATATATATCCCATATACAGCGATATTCCACCTCGAAGTGGAATTGGTATTGTGCTAATATCTGTGGATGCAGGGAAACAGGTTGGAGGGATCCAACTGGATTCCTCAAAATTAATTAAATTGTTTAATATTCTGTGTTATGAATATTTGATATTCTGTGATGAATTATATTAATTATTGGAATATTGAATTTAAAAATGAATTTGGTTTTAAATTCCTTTAAACTTCTTTTATAAAATGAGCAATTAATTTATTTAATGAAGTAAATAAAAAGGTAGTTAATTACTGATTGAGATTAATCAAGAGTGATTAATATTTGTGGTTTAATTAATGATTAATTACTTAATGTAATTAATTTAGATTAGGATAAATTGAAATGTAATTAGAAATCATTAATTTATATAACTAATGATGTAATTAAAGGTTGATGAATTAAGATTAATTAATCAATAATAAGTTATTTATGAGAAATTAATTAATATAAATAATTAAGGATTAATGTAATTAATTATAGTTAATTAATTTGTGAAGTAACTAAAGATTAATTGCTATTTTTGGTTAAGAATAATTAATTTGTGAAATTAATTAAAAATAATTACTTGAATGTAATTGAAGGATAAATAATCCAGGGTGATTAATTAAGATGGATAATTAAGGGATGATTAATTAATTGATTTGAAATTAATTAATGTCAAGTGAAGGAATCTAAGTGATTGAGGTTGATAATTCAATTAGAAGTGATTAAATTTATTTTGGAAGTGATCAAGTTTGCTTATGGATGATTTAATGGTATCGGATTCCTTGAATGAGATTCGAAGAGACCAGAGTCGGGAATTTTTAAATACCCGAAACCACTTCGAATTTTTATAGATTGATATGTGAAATCAATAGGTCAAAATGAAATGATTTAAGTGAATTGGACTATTTAATCTGAATTTTGATACTTAGAAAATTGATGTGTGAAATAAATGATGTCTATAACAAATTGTGAATTTGTAAATTGATATGAGCTACCCCGGGTTTTATATAAGTTGTATGCTTTGTATTCCATGTTAGATGGGTTTGCTCACGCTGGTTTGCAGCCTGACCCGGGTGCTACTTTGATGTAATGCTCGGGTCAGACTGAGTATTACAGATTTTCAGGTAAGGACGTTCTGGAGCACGGGGCGAGCTGGATGGCAAGAACATATGGAGTGTTTCCCCTGTATTATATTGTTGTATGTCTGAGGTATGATGATTGTGTATATCCAGTGTATGTATATGTGTGTAACTCTGATGTATTATAAATATATTCGACAGATACAGAATTATTTTGTAAACTGTTATTATTTGATATTATATTTTCATCCGCTGCGAATGTGAGAATCTTTATGGTGTTCCTTCTTCTTCTATCTCTTTCTTATTTTCCCTAACTATCTGGAATTTTCAGGATCGAAAATTCCAGGTCGTTAGAGTTGGTATCATCTGGGTTATTTAAAATTTAAATAGTTAAATTTAAATAATAAGTGTCAGAACCTTATATGTGCTTATGGAAATTATATAACGTGCATTATATGTGAAATTTATGTGTTAGCTATTGAAAGTAAGTGAAATGTTAATAAATTGCATATATTTAGTACTTATATGTTTGAATTGAGTAAGTACAGTTACCGGGAAGCCTTTTGGCTGGATTTGATCGCGCAAAATGCTAAAATAATAAGCTGCTTGCTTAAAAATGCTAAATAAAGGTACACCTATGCAATAAAAGTTAGGAAATATGAACTGTTTTTATTTTTCCGACCGGGTGGGTCGATGTATATATATTTATATCCCTTGTCAAATTGCAAAAGCTCCTCCGTGCAAAGGAGAATCTGCGAAAAAATTTCGAAAATTTTGGGAGTTAGAAAATTTTTGAAATTTTTGGGAAAATTTTTGTTGGCGTCAAAACGATTTCAAATTAAAAATTGAAATGAATTAGTGGATGAAACTAATTTAAAATAAAGATATGAATCAGTTATAAATGGAAGATAAAATTCAATATTCAGAGTTGAAGATTAATTGAATTCATATGGAAATGAGATAACCAATTTGAATAGAAGTAGATATAAACTAAAGTGGTGAAGTGAAAACAAATATAAGAAGCGTATAAAATACTTATATTGAACTTAAATCAAAATGAATATGAATAAAAAGAAAATTGATATAGTTGATAATCAATTGAGATAAATACGTAGGATGTACATATGCTATTTCACCCGCATAGCAATTTGATCCAGATTCGAGCATAGAATTTCGATCCGAGTTAGAATTTTTCACTCAATTTTCGACGGCAAACCCTGGATATGGATTTTGATTGATTCTGAAAATTCTCTATCACAGTTATGACTATGCAAGGAGAATGACGGCTTCTGATCAAGAAACCAGATCTGAGTCCGCACTAGGAAGTCAGGAGGATGATACTAGTTCGAAAATGAAATTGTGCGATCGAGCGAGTGATCGAATTTGATATTGCGTACGGATGATATATGTACAACGTACAGGCTTGGATGAATAAATATTGTAATTTTGTAAAGGAGTAAATAAAATGATTTTGAATGTTGTGATTGGATACTATTGCTAAGTAGGATATGCAGGTACTACAGAGAAAAAGGAAAATTGGTTTTAATTCCAGAAGATAAATTTGAATTGCTCGACAAAAAGGTATGTGTTTAAATTTCTGTATGAAATTTGATTGGGTTTTTGATCTAGCCACTTGGCCTTTTGTTTTCTTTTGGAATTTGGGAGCCCGTAGAAGCATTTTGTAGTTGTATCGAGCTAGCCGCGCAAAGGAGACACTTGCGAAATTTTTCGAAAATTTAAGGAGTTAGAAAATTTTAAGAAAATTTTGATAATTCAAAATTTGGTTTAAGTTCAAATTTGAATTGCTAAGTAAATAATATTATTGGGACTTATGGATAAGTTTGGAAAGCTAGAAAAATAGTTAGTGTGTCTTTAGTAAGAGATTGTTTTGAGAATTATTTGGAATTTTTGGTTTTGGGAAAAGTAAACGGGTATTGGGCCATTCTTCTTAACTAGTAATTTTAGGGACGAAATTCTTTTATTGGGGGTGGAATGTGACGACCCAGAATTTTTGGATGTTTGAAATCGGAATATTTAATTGATTTTAAATATTTAAAAAGTTAATTTTTAACTTGAATTCAAATATCACTATTTATTGATAATTAAATTATTAAATTAAATAATTTAAAGTTGGGTAAAATGTTAAATTTGGAGTTTTAAGCCTGTTAAAAATAATTTGAAAGCTTATAAAATTTATATTGATAGTGCAGAAGATAATGAAAGTTTTTAAATTGAAATTGGAAGTGATTCGTTCGGTTTTAAAATATATCGTTTAAATTGACATTTAGAAATAGCCTTCCGAGGCACAGTCTCGGAATTAGACGAAACCAGTTCCTATGGATTCGTAATAATTATTATTATCGGATTTCAAATTTCGTAGTGATCGGAGTTGTGGTGTGAGCGTACGATATATAAACACGCTGGAATTTATGCCGAAAATTAATATAATAACTGGTTCCAAAAAGCTATCTTCTCCGTACGATTGAATTAAGACTCAAAACCTTTTCTATTGCATTCGGAATAGGGGTATAACGTTATAAACGTCTAGCGGCACGCCTCGATAGGAGTTCGTGATTTTAGGCTACGTAAATCGAGACAATTTGTATTTAATTTTGAATTTAAAGTAATATATATTTATATTCTGGTCAACCAGCTGAAATAATTTCACATCATCGTTTTTCTTTCACCTCAAAAGCACTGTAGTTTGTTTATTCAAGCACGTTAATGTCTCCTCTTGTCTCCCACCGATTTCGTTTTAATATCTCACGCAACCTCTTCCCTTCTTTTATAAAACTCGAGCCTTCATTCCTTCTTTCAGAATTAAACGAGAATCAGAGATATAAAAAAAAGAATGAAATCTTTCTCCGTTGAAATTAATTTTCTTTGATTCAGAAATATCACATTCAATCTTCCCATTCTTTTCGTTTAAATAAAAACCCAGAGCTTCCTTTCTTCAATTTTAGTTCGAATCCACGTCCCTCTTTTATAAATTCTCCTCCTAAGCTCGAAAAGAAGAATTCCAAGCGGATATGTAATCTCGCATCTGAGCTTCGGCCTGGAATTTTTGCTAGGTGCATTGATAATTCTAGGAATCAATATTTTGAGGATCACGAAGCCGTCCTCAAGCATGCAAAAATCGAATCGCGTTTTGGGGGGAAGCTCGGCAATGGAGCGCAAGCGCGTCGCAGCGGCTAGGGTTTCTATTCATTCAGACAAGGCAGCGGCACAGAGGGACTCGAGAAAGGTCAGGTAGGGATGATGCCGCGACTGTCGACTCGCGATAGGCAGGCCGGTGATCGTTGGGACATCAGCTATCATTGATGTTCGAGCTCGAGCATGGTGGGTTTCAAGCGTTAGCGTGACAAGTGTGGAGGAAGAGTGTCGTTCGTCATTCGTCGTGAACTGCGTGTGTGTTAGGGTTTGGGCATCGTGGTTTCGATCTTGCTGTAATGTATTTCTGTCTGGCTTTTAATTTAATTCAAAATATTCATACATGTACAGATTTAAAGGAGATAACATATTTACACATCTGGGTCGGGCAAATTAGAAAAAGGGAATTTTTATTAACAGTAAGGAGGAAACTATATTTTAAGCAGTTTTAAAATTTTACAGTTAGTTACTGTTTTTATTTTACAAATAAGAATAATAATATGTTTTACAGTTAGAAATATATATAAAACAATTGTGTTTTAATTTAATACATATAGGTTTGAAGGATTTTTATTTTATTAGAATTTAAATGTATAAAGATAGGGTTTTGAAAGAAAAAAAATAATATATAATAAGGATCTTTTATGTTTGAGAAGTTTATAAAACTAGATATAGATTATTTTGTGAAGTTTCAAAAGGAAATAAATATACATTTTAAATTTACCAATTTATCAATATATTAAAGAAATTGATTATTCGATTATTTCTAATATTAATAAATTGTATAAATATTTATACAAGGTCCAAAATTGGGAGATAATGGTCGAGATGGAATTGGATTGCCAAACCAAAATCAAAGGCGAGTTAATCTCACTCATCTAGTTGCTATTTAAATTTAAATGGTTAAATTTTAATAATTGGTTGAATGATTGAATTGATTTGATGTGATATATTATATAGTAGTATATAGTATATATTGGAGTGATTGATTTCTCGCATTATATAGCGGATGAGACCCCATGTGCCGCATAATAGTGGATGATATTATATTAATCCCATATACCGCAATATTCCACCTCGAAGTGGAATTGGTATTTTATATTGTGCTAACATCTGTGGATGCAGGGAAACATGATGTAGGGATCCAACTGGATTCCTCAACATTTATTTAGATTATTTAATTTTCTTTGTTACAATTATTTGATATTCTGTGATGAATTATATTGGAATATTGAATGCTATAGTTTGCTTAAACATATCGGTACACTGAGTTATCGAAATATATAGAATTGGATTTTTGAAAAGAAAATAAAAGAGTGAATTTGTAAGTAAAATAATTATAGAGAATTTGAATAAATATAAGAATGAATTGGATAAGAATAAAAGTGATTTTAAAATTCTAATAAATAAATTCCAAGTATAGGAAATGGGATTTGAATAAAAAGGGAAAATAATGAATTTTAAACTTAACTGATGTTATTCAAAGGAATGAAGGAGTTTACATTAAAAATTTAAGGTTTGAAGTTATTTAAAAGGATAAAGATGAAATTTGGAAAATATGAAATTGGTATTTTCAGTTAACAAGATTTTAAATCATAATGAAGAAATAAAATCTGAAGTTAATGGATTTGGAATAAATGGAGTAAGGAAATTTATTTTAAAATGAAGTAAATTGAAAATCAATTTGGGGATTGATTAAATGTGTAAAACAGGGATTTTTAAAAGGGAAGTGAAACTATGGAATTTATGAACTGGGTTTACAAAAGAGAAGTGATATATCAGTGGATATTTGGAAGTATAAATTTCACGGTGGAAATTTATTAAAGAAATGGGAAAATTTGTTTAAAAATAAATAGTGCTTTATTTTTAAAGGAATGTGAAGAGAAGAGTATTTCCCTGGATAGCCAAGTTCGTTTTCAAAGTGAATTTTTAAATATAAGTTAAAAGTTTTAATGTTGTTTTAAAAGGCATGTTTTATTTCTAAATGTTTAAATTCTAAAGTAAATATATTTTTCTAATTTATTATCGTAGTAATTAATTAAAGGTGACTTGATATTTTGTTTTAAAAAGAGAAAATCTAGTTTAATATTTTATAAAGTAACTTCATTTTCAAATATTCCTATAGTATACATTTTTATTTAAGTATTGAAGTAGTTCTCAATTTAAATGTTTTAAAGTATATTTTATAATAAAGTGTTTTAAAATATTTTAAAATCTAAAGTGTTTGTACTTGGTGATTTCAGTGGAAATAGAAAATATTTGGGAAATTTATTATGTAAAAGGAAGATGGTTTGAAAACTGTTTTCCAAAAGGGTTGAAACTGTTAATATATCTTGTGAAGATATTTTGAGGATTAATAAATAATTTGGTGAAATTATTTATGTTTGATGGTTATTTGTGAATGTTAATTGATAGTTAAATAACCGACTATCAATATTGGCTAATGCGCTGATCGTTTCGAAGAGACCGGGATCAGGATTAATTTCTCGAAAACCACTTCGATCCGGTTTGTTTGTTTTCGTAAGGAAGAAGAGTTTGGACTCGAAGATGGAGCAGTGAAGTGCAAGGGCTAGTTGCTACTAATCCTGAGGTAATTCCAAAATGGATGTAGTAGAAATAGTGCCTTCGGTTTCGTTCGAACCCGGGACGAACTTGTATGGATGAATGCTTTTAGAACATCGTCAGGTGGGCGATGAGCATTCCAAGGGATGTGTTCTAAAAAGGTAACGCTTAGCCTCAAGCTTCATCAACCGAGAATGGCTGAAAATCAGGGGTTATGCAGCAAGGTTAGGTGGGTAGCACCCATTAGGGTGAGGTCATCCCTGTCTAAATGTCCCTTTTTATTCGGCTTAGTGGTGCGGTAGCTGATCCCAACCGTGGGGTGATCTTACTCGGGATTATCCGGTAAGGGGTAGTCCCGGTCTTGTGTTGTAGGGGATTGGGAGTAATTCTCGGTACGGTGATCTAGGCCACGTACTGTGACAGGTACCCCAGTGCCTAGTCATTAGTTGGAAATCCATTCTCCCTACGCGCCTTTTACGGTTTTTGTTTGTACTACCCACTTTGTGGCTAGTAGCTGGAATTTAATAAATGTAACAATTTCGGCTATTTGAATAAGTATTTGTATATAGACATTATTATAATATCAGAGGACTTTAATAAAAAGTGTTTTAGCTATCGTAAGGTAAAAACCCGACATGTTTATTTGTGGCGTGGTCTTGCGAGATGCTATTGTTTTCAAAAGAATTTTGAAACTTTAATAATCCAATTGAGTGTGGTTTTCTCATGCTGGTATTCCAGACTGACTCGGGTGTTATTTAACTATAATACTCGGGTCAGACCGAGTATTATAGAATACATGATATGTTGTTGTGGAGCTAAGGAGACGAGTAGGATGGCGATAGCACTTCCGTACTTGATTATTATTCCGCTGTGTATTCAGTTTAAAGGATAAGTTTATATGACTGTCCAGATTGTATGTTATTGATGTCATTGAACTCTGATGATGTATTATGGTGATGTATGTATAAAACAAATATAGTTTTCTTTTGTGTAAGATCTGTTATTGTCTATTGTATTTTATTCCGCTACAATAGTTAGATTTTATTGTTGTTTTCTATTTTCTTCTTCTTCCTCTTCTTCTTTAACCCAAATGGTTCGTATTTCCGTGCATCTTGAGTTGATTGATAGAGAATAGTGTTAACTCAAGGGATATGGAACTGCGGGTCGTTTCACTTGGTTTTGGGAACTCCATCCGATTTAAACTCCATATAGTTAGGGAAAGAAGAAAAAGATAGAAGAAGAAGAAGAAGGAACACCACAAAGATTCTCACATTCGCAGCGGATGAAAATATAATATCAAATAATAACAGTTTACAAAAATAATTCTGTATCTGTCAAATACATTCATAATACATCAGAGTTACACATACATACAGACACTGATATACATAATCATCATATCTTAGATATACAACAATATAATACAGCGGAAACACTCCATACGTTCTTGTCATCCGGGTCATCTCCTGAACTCCAGAACGTCCTTACCTAAAAATCTGTAATACTCGGTCTGACCCGAGCATTACGTCGAAGTAACACCCAGGTCAGGCTGGAAACTAGCGTGAGTAAACCCCAAATATAAGAAATATCAAGCTATAAACCTTATTTTGAAACCCTGGGGTAACTCATACCTTACAACGAGTTCTTAACTTGCTAAATTCAACATTTATTTCATATGTCAATATCTAAGTACCAAACTTAATTTTAAAGGGTCAAGTTACTAAATTTTGTTCCATTCCAGCCTATTTATTTCAGAATCAATCCATAATGATTTATTTGATTACAAATCGAAGTGGTTTTCGGGTATTTACTAATACCCGATCCCAGTCTCTTCGAATCCTATATCCTCTTAACCCAAGTTGTTTAAGTGAAAACAAATCAATTTATTCTCAGAGTAACATATTTATATAGCGATTCTAATTCAGATAGATAATCCATATCCAAACATTATAACACAAATCATCTTAATCACATATCAGGGTTAACGAATAATCCAAGGCATTCTATATTATTCAATCATTCATAAGCAAGATTTATTAGCCATTCGAGTTCTAATTAAATTAAATTAATCACCAAATAAATGAAATTAATTACCTCAAATCTTGCTTAATTAAGCTTAATTAATTTCATTAAGTAATTATCCTTTAATTCACAGGGCCTTAATTAATTTCATTATTTAGGTTTTATTAAATTTTAATGCTATATACAAAATCCTTTAAGACCCCTTTAGTAACTTAAGTTCAATACATTTACCTTTAATCTCTTACCAAATCACATCCCTTTTAATTTTGAAAAATTAGAGATTTGATTAATTAATCAATCTAATATTCATTACCCCAAAGAAAACAATTTAATTCCAAAAAAAACACTCAAATCTATATATTTTGAAACTTGATCAACGTCATTGTTTTGAAATCTTGTTTAATATTTTACTTTTCAAACTGGCCCACTTCTTTTGTTTATAAACTTGTTTACAATATTATTATTGCCTTAAATCTTGGTTTAAAGAAAAAGAACCCGAGTCGATCCCGATCCACGACCGAACCAAAACTCATCCACTTTTCTAAGAAAACTCGAGGACAACTTCGAGCATCACCCCATCTTTAAGCCCCGGTATTTTAACAAAACCGATCAATTTCAAAATGTCATATTCACAAAGAAAATCCCACTACAAACATCGAATCAACAAACGTCTTACGTATTTCACTGCTCAATTCGGTGTATTTCATATCAGTGTAACTGAACTAACACACTGCCATTACTAACCTAAGTTTTAAGTTGATTTAAGGGATTAAACCAATTTGAACACTTAACTTTAAATTTATCACCAAAACCCGTTTTAACCAGTGTTATGAGCATTGATTAATGTGGAATAAATTGATCAACTCGGTTCCTATAAAAAAATCAGGGATTTTAGTTGCAAACATTTTAACTAAACTAATATAAATAAATTCACCCAACTCAAAGCACAGCTCAGATTCCTACCAATCGACCCGTCTTCCAATGTTACCATCAATACTAACTGCTCAAACGCAAGCCTACAGGCCAATCTTCTCTTATGTGCAATGCAAGAACCAATTTTCTTGGACCAATCTATAGTAACTTCTTTATTTCTACCTCTAACTCCCCTGAACACTTCCCTACATATTGTTCTTCCCTACATGCTTTCTCATGTACCCAAACTGCCTACACCCAACATCTACTCTATATCCTGTTGCTAGTGACTGTTACTCCCCATGCACCTCTCCTCAACTTATCACTTCATCACCAAACACGCACCTCTCCTTACCACATGAATTCCAGCACCTAACCACCAATGCTGCACATGAAAATACTTACTCAACAAAATGGACTCACGCACCCAATACTCACAGTTGCACCAATTCCCATGCCACCCTCATTTGCCCATACACATGAATACATACAAACACTATAAAGGACATGCACACACAATACCTACTTATTCACAACATGCATGCATGGGTAAAAGTACTAAAAGGAAAATGGGAAAAGTTGTAAAGCGAAGAAAGGACAGTTGCTGAGCATGAGAGAGTAAAAAAAATGGGATGAAACAAATTATAAAGTCAGAGAAAATGGAAAATGTACATGCATTTGCGTCCATTTACGACCTATATACAATCTATTATTACCCATCACAAATTTAAATTTATATTTCCACCCTTTACATAAGCATGTTGTAAAGAAGCTAAATCTTAAAAGGGAAGCATACTCACCTTAATTTCTTTGAAGGCAGAGATCAAAATGTTGTTTGGAAGTTGCCAGTTTGCTTTTAATAATCTTCTGTTGCTTGAGTTATTTAGAATTTCTATTTTTTTTCCAGTTGATGGATTCAAAACAAATGCACAGCACGAGCTATAAAATAAAAGCACGGCAAGTAGATTCAGAACAAATGTATAGCGAGGAGATTCAAAGTATGGTATTAAACATAGATGCGTGAGTGTTTACTCACAGTTATAAGGAATGGATGAGTTGCTGTTATGCTCGGCTTTGACCTACCTTCAAGCTTCAAGTTTTACTGTTTAGTTCTGTTTCTAGAGCAATTTTTTTAATGTGTTTACTTGTATTCCTGCTTTTCACATACTTCAACACTTCAAAGTTTTACCTTTGAGCTTTAACTAGAACTTACAGTATATAAAATATGTTTTACTCACTTGAAAATGGTGAACAAAGAACAAGGATTTTGAAAAACTGCTATCTGCTTCCTTCGATCTTGATCTTCTTTTTACTTAGTTGTGTTGTTGGGTTTTGATTTCTTTAAGTTTTGAGATGGTTGGAATGGCTTTTTTTTTTGTTTGGGTTCGAATGAATGGGAAAGAAGACAAACTGAAGGTATATACATGTGGAGGTATACGTTGAGGAGGTAGCTGCAGTTCTTTTGCACACAACAAGCTTCTCTTGTACGCCATTTTCTTTGTTTGATATTTTAACCTTGATAAAACTAATTTGAAAAGAGGATTTGGTTTTTATGTGTACATGACCTGATTTTTTTTCGTACAAAAAGTTTTGATGTTGCCTTGATTTGGTTTTTCTCTTTTATTACAAAATTTAATTCAAATAAAAGATTTTGTTTATTATGTAGGTTAGATCTTTATGAGTACCGAAGTTGAAATTGCCATTGTGATGTTCCTTTAGATGCTTACATAAGCATATACATACTTTAGATCCATTTATATAAACATACATTTTACTCATTACATATATTTTTGCATACCTTAACTTATGTGAATTTTTTATATTATATATATATATATCCACACTTATATATAACAAAAATCAAAGATACATTATTTTTAAATCCAATCTATTTTGAGATATTTTCCTTTTGAATTTCAAATCTCAAATTTAAATTCAATTTGAAATCAACTCATATAAATATATATTTTTAAACAACAAATGTTTAATTTGTTTGAAAAAAATAAATTTTGCCAATTTTAAATAATTAAATTAGGAGATTATCAAATAAATATTTATTATCAGATCTATTTGTTCAACTTATAAATCAGTGTTCAATAGTTAAATCAAAAAAATTCAAATTATCTTATGTCCAAAAATCCGGGTTATCACATTCCTTCCCCATTTGAATCTTTTCGTCCTCGAAAAGGAACGAAGCCAGAGCTTATTAAAATACTTATGTCAGATAAATTATTCTTTGATCACTTTGAAAACACTTTAAAATTAATATAATATTATCAGAATAGTTTTATAAAAATACTTTTATAACTCGATGTCTCAACCAGTCCATCCTTGTTCTCATAGAAATTCGGTCATACGTTGATCAGGCGTAAGACTGAAAATTTATAAGTACTTAGCAGACCCATTTTCAACACCCAGTGAAAATACTTTGAAAAATAATTTTATTAAAAACCTTGTGAAAATATAGAAAACATTTTGAAATCGAGGAAACATCTCTGGTAAGAAAGCTCTAGAAATCATCATCCCCATCCATGGTCGCAGTTACATCCTGGGTTACGTTACCATCGTAGCAAAAGTCCATGTAACTATAGGCACTCCGTGCCCCTCGATTACGCCATGGAACCCACAACAGATCTCAGTTACATTCCAGGGTTACGTTGCCATTGCAGCAAAAGTCCAAAGCCAAACTGTTCAATTTCCAAATTGCCATTCTCATCAATTCAATTTAAATTTCCACTTCCAATTAATGGCTGAGGCAGAGGCTCGAACAAGGAGCGGCGACGAAGTCGCGATCGAAGCTAGGGTTTCGCTCTGGGAGGAGACGGCGTGGAGATCGTGTCTCGATCTGGGCAACGATGGGTTGTGAGGTGCGATCGATTGCAGTGCTCGACTGGCGAAGGAAGTTTGAGTGTGGGTTTCTCTGGGTTGTCTCATTTGTTGGCAGTAATCGAGAGGCAAGGCGGTGGAAGCAAGGTTCATACGTGCGTGTAACAGCGAGGCTAAGGTTGGCCACGGCATGGTTTCTGGGAGTCGGTAAGGTATCTGATTTTGGGGTTTTATTTTTGATTTAAATTTATAGAGAAGAATATAGGTTAGGAAATTTATTTAAAATGTAACGACCCATAATTCTCGATCTTGAAAATTCCAGATAGTTAGGAAAAAGAAGAAAGAGATAGAAGAATAAGAAGAACAGAAACATCAACATCTCACGTTCGCAGCGGATAAAATATAATAACAAATAATAACAATTATACAAAAGAATTCTGTATCTGTCAAATATATTTATAATACATCAGAGTTACATATATATACAGACACTAGATATACACAATCATCATTTCTCAGATATACAACAATAAATACAGCGGGAACAATCCATACGTTCTTGCCATCCAGCTTGCCTCCTGAGCTCCAGAATGTCCTTACCTGAAAATCTGTAATACTCGGCCTGACCCGAGCATTACATCAAAGTAACACCCGGGTCAGGCTGGAAATCAACGTGAGTAAACCCATCTAACATGGAATACAAAGCATACAACTTATATAAAACTCGGGGTAGCTCGTATCGATTTACAAATTCACAATTTGTTATAGACATCACTTATTTCACACATCAATTTTCTAAGCATCAAAATTTAGATTAAATAGTCCAATTCACTTAAATCATTTCATTCCGGCCTATTGATTTCACATATCAATCTATAAAAATTCGAAGTGGTTTCGGGTATTTTCTAATACACAACCCCGGTCTCTTCGAGTCTCATTCAAGGAATCGAATACCATTCAAACATCCATAAGCAAACTTGATCACTTCCAACTTAATTTAATTAATTCTAATTGAATTACTAACCTCAAACACTTAGATTCCTTCATTTAACATTAACTAATTTCAAATCAATTAATTAATCATCCTTTAATTATCCATCTTAATTAATCACCCTGGATTAATTATCCTTCAATTACATTCAAGTAATTATCTTTAATTAATTACACAAATTAATTATTTTAACTAAAACAGTAATTAATCTTTAATTACTTCACAAATTAATAAACTATAATTAATTACATTAATCCTTAATTACTTATATTAATTAATTTCTCATAAATCACTTATTATTTATTAATTAATCTTAATTAATCAACCTTTAATTACATCATTAATTATTTCTAATTACATTTTAATTTATCCTAATCTAAATTAATTACATTAAGTAATTAATCATTAATTAAACCACAAATATTGATCACTCTTGGTTAATCTCAACCAGTAATTAACTACCTATTTGTTTACTTCATTAAATAAATTAATTACTCATTTTATAAAGAAGTTTAAAGGAATTTAAAACCAAATTCATTTTTAAGTTCAAATAAATTTTAAAAAAGCGTACTATAACATTCAAGTTGTTAAAATAATTTTAAATTTTCAAAACTTTATTTGTTTAGAAACTGCGATCCACTAACTTGAATTCCATATTTAACTTTGTTTAAACTTGTTTTAAATCTCTACTTTACAATTTAACTTCAGTTTTGAAATATCACTTTTGTTTCTTTCCAATTCATTCTTATTATTATTCCATAATTATTTCACTTCTAAAATTTACTCTTATATTTCTTCCAAAAATCCAATTCTAAATATTTTGATATCCCAGTGTACCGAAATATATTCAAGCAAACAATAGTATTCAATATTCCAATTATCAATATAATTCATCACAGAATATCAATATTCATAACACAGAATATAAAAAAATCTAATAATTTTGAGGAATCCAATTGGATCCCTCCAACCTATTTTCCTACATCCACAGATGTTAGCACAATACCAATTCCACTTCGAGGTGGAGTATCGCGGTGCATGGGATTTATATAATATCATCCGCTATTATGCGCATAACATTCCTAGATTTGACCCAGAATAAATTTGACAATTAAATTTAATTTTTGAATTAAATTGTGGATTTATTTGAGTTTTCCCAAATAAAATAAGATGTTTGTTTGTGTAAATGTTTATAAAGAGATTTCAAATAGAATCTTAGTTTTGTAATTCAAAAGAAAATAAATATTTTTAAATTAAATTGGGTTTGAAAGAAAAAATCTATCTTTTAAAATTAATAGAGATTTGTTTTCAAATATATAACATACATATCTAATATGTATTTTGAAAGCATATTTGAATTTAATATGGTAAATTTCTAAAAGCTATTTAGAAAATAATAATAAAACCCAATATATATGAATACATATTTATTTATTTATATGGATAAATACTTATTTAAAGGTATAATAGTTTGAAATATAAATAATTAAAGGATTTAAAATACAAATTGCAAATATAAATAACACAAGGGTTGAAAAACAATTTTTAAATTAAGGATTTAAACATAAAAAGTACCATTTTAACAAGTGTAGGAGTTTTAAATCATGTATGACCAAGTGTAAACTAAGTAGCATGAAACTTAACAAGTGGCAACTGATCAAGTTTAAGGTTGATAAAAAAAAGAAAAAAGAAAGAAAGAACTAAAACAAAGAGTATACACATATGTATCTTTCTCATTTCTACTCAAAGTTTGTCAAACACAAACCAGAAAATAAAATTCAAAATAAAAGTTTCTTCTAAAACCTGAAACAGTTAATCAGCTCAAAATAAAACAAACCCAAATAAATACTTGGTTCAACTGCAACCTGACTCAAGATGGTACAAGCCTGGAAAACATGCAAGTTCAGGCAAGCAAATTCAAACATCAAAACAAAATGGAAATCAAGCTTCAGGTCCAACTCTGTAGGATCGTTCAAACAAAATTCAGTTCCCTGTTCATCTGCTTTCAAAAAAAATAAACCAGGTGAGCAAACTCCTTTGACCTGGTCTTTGAATTGATATGATGATTATGTTCACATATTGATAAATATAGAGATGATAAGTCTGTTTGGCTGTGTGTGTATGTATATTCACATATATACACTCTCTGTTAAATTTACAGAGTTAAAGCCATTATAAAAATCTACTGCTCCCTATATAATCACTTTTAGGTTTCGATTTATAAACAGAAAAGGATTAGAACAATGTAAATTCCTTTTCAAAAATAGTTTTAGGGAAAGTTATTTTGTGAATACTTTGGGAAATATGTTTTTACAGCAGAAAATCATTTTTATCAGAAAATCGAATATTTTAAACTCTTGAATTAAATTCATAATCTGATTTATTATAGCAAATAATGAATTTAGAAGTAAAAATCTTGATTTTTAGATTGGAAATTGTTGAGATAATTTGGAATGAACTGATTTGGGTTTATCGTTGTTCTTCGTCGATCAACACGATGATAGTCACCGAATTCATCGACGAAGATAGTTTAAAGACCATTAATCACTAGAAAAATGAGTGCATAATTTAACGATGATTGTGGTGGCTCGTCTGAGTTAAAATAGGGTTATGACGTCGAAAGGGTAGGCTGGGTTCTTGTGGCCGCTGCGTCGTTATGGTTGATCTACAAGCAATCGCATAGGGGGGAAACAGCTCGTGGGTTATCGGAGTAGCCTGGGTAGTGATTGCACGGCGTCCGGTTGCTTGACATGATGTGGCGTGGCGATTTACTGATGGAGGTGAGTTCCAGTTTTGAGTGGGAATGCTCAATTTCGATATGCTATCGCTTTCTTCAAGCTGGGTGGCCAGAAGTTTTAGCATGGTCGCGAGTGACTCGAAGGTGGTCGAGACAGCGATGGAAGATGGTCGGAGGGTCAGTGCACGTGCACCGTGCACATTTGGGGTGCTAGAAATGTTAAAGTTTTGGGAAGACAATAATGCAAGCGGGTTTGACTCGAGGGAATCACGAAAATACTTAAATCAAGTTGTGTCGCGTGAAACCCCAAGTCGTGCTTGAGTTTTCCTGTATTTGGCTCGGGTTTGCTGATGCATACAAAACAGCTTTACTTTTTTTTAAATGAAAATTAAGTTATTTGTTAAAACCAATTCTCTTTTTATATTAGATGTTATCTAAGTTCTTAAAACTTGTTAAGAAGGTTTTTGATTAAATTGTTTTAATTAACCAAGTTTTAAATGTTTAAAAGATACCAAAACTCTATTTTGAAAGTTTATATCAAATAAACTTAATAATATTTAAAGAAGTTAATTAATATAATGGATGTTTTAAAATGGTTAATTAACTATCAAATTTAAACTAACATATGTGTTAAAGGAAATTTATTATTTGTAGTTAATTACTTAATAAAAGTAATTAAGATAAATTAATTAATAATTAAGTTTAATTAATCAAGTAATTAATGAATAATTAATTAAAAATAATTACTTAATTGAAAGTAATTAAGAATGGATAATTTATGATAAAAAATTGATTAATCAAATGTTTAAAGGTTAATTAATTTAAAGAATAATTAATTATTGAGGTTAATTAATTAAGGTAATTAATTTGAGAATAATTAATTAATTAAAGGTTAATTAATTAATGAAAGTAATTAAGGGATGATTACTAATTAAGGATTAATTAATTAAATCTTTGTAATTAATAAGGATAATTAATCGAAGGATTATTATTAATTAAAGGTTAATTAATGATTAATTAAAGGATAATTAATAACAATGATTTGTAATTAGTTAATTATTAGTTAACCATAATTAGAAATTTATCCATAGGTAATGATCTGGTTAAAAATTAATAAGATGACTTGATGATTATACTTATGAGCGTATGGATAGTATGGAATGCTGTGAATTATGTTGATATCCCTTATGTGCAATGTTATGCGATATATTTGTGCTGTGGAATGTAACTTATTTATCTTTAATGCATTTATGTTATCTATCTGTGATTTTGTGTATATAGATAAGCGTTATAGGATTATACCGCTTATCGATATTGTTGTGGTTGTATCTGTGATGATTAATGATGTGATGGTTGATGTTTTTGCACTATTGTGTCAAACCCCTGGACTACACCATACACACACAAATATGGATTGTACGGGGAAATTGGTTAAGTCACAGATTTTTGAAATAATTTTAAAATTGAATTTTTTAAATCCAAATGGTTTTGGATATGGAATTGGGTTAAAGGTGAAAAGTTTTTGAAAAGGAGTTTTAAAGATAAAAGTTATTTTTGAATAACTTGATTTAGTTTTGAAATTTGATTTAAAATTTGAATTCAAAATTTGAAATTGAATCCTATGTTGAGAATTTATGATGTAAAAAAGTTATGCAAACTATAAATGTGTTTATATGGGTTTTTAAACCATTTTAAAAGTATGGTTTTGAGAGTTTGAATTTAACCTAAGTTTATATTTGAAAGGCCTTAACTCGAGAAAATAAAATCGGATTTTTCGAAACGGAAACAAGTGGTTTCAAATTATAACTATGATGAAAAGATTTCAAATTTGAAATTGAATGGTTTTGAAAGCTATAATTGAATCTTGTGAAAAATAGTTGAACCCTATTTTGAAATTGAAGAGGATTTTTTTTAATGGTGTATCTTTTATATATAAAAGATTTGAAACGGGAATTGTTTTGAAAGTTATGAATGAATCTTCGAAAATTGTTTTGAAAGCTATGAAAAGAGTCTTTGATTTAAAGACCGGATGAGTTAATCCAACTTGAAATGGAATTGTTTTGAAAGGTTATAAATGAATCTTTGTCAAAGATTGGTGAATCTTGTTTAAAATTGAAAAGGGTCTTACAAATGAATCTTTTGTTTAAAAGATTTAAATGTGGAAATTGTTTAAACCATTGAAGGTTTCTGAAATGAATCTTTTTGTTTAAAAGATTGGGAATAGTAATTTGTTTTAACCATTTGAATGGAAGGTTTTGGGCTTTAAGTTGTGACTTAACTGAGATCCCATTATCCATATGTTTTAAAATATTGCTCTCACTATTCGGTTTAGCCGGGAGAGGACCTTGTGTCATATAACCCTTTCTGAATATGTGATATGTCGTAAATGGATAGCAATTGAAGACGGTGGTGAAGACTGGGTGTCTTTGAGAACGATAGGATAACCCGTCGAATGACTCTGCACTAAGTTGCTCCGGTATAGAGATCTCCATATGTGATGGGGAGTCCGATCGGGATTGAGGATGCCCGGATTGCAAGGCCTTCTTTAGACGTGCCTTCGGTTTTGTTCGAACCCAGAACAGACTTGTATGGATGTGTGTCTGACATTAAACTTTGAGATGTAAAACTGGTTTCTATCAAATACATTTCTGTTTGGTGGCGGAGATTTATTCTCTTAGCTTAACACTCTGAGACGTACGAGCTCAGAGATTATGTAATTGATGGTTACCAGTGATACATTCCCAATTTGGTAATGTGGCATACGAAGTGCTGCTGATCATTTATTGATCAAAGCATGGCTTTTGTGAAAAGCATAGCTTTGTGGACGAGACTTCGTCGAACCTCACAACCCGGTTATGGTCGAAACAGGAATCGTAGCAGCAAGGTTATTTGAGGGTAGAGCCCTCTAAGGGTATGTCCATTTCCTTCTGGATTATAGGTGGTATCATAGTATGGAGCCCAGATACTTACTTTGTGGTTGCTGCAAATTTATTGCTTTGTGGTTGTTGGTTGAGAGGTACCTCGGATAAAGGTCGCAAACGACCGGGGGATGGCATGCTCGTGTCAGTAGTTACCTAGTTACAGAGGTAACCCGGCCTTGTCTAGCAGAGATCCGGTTAGGTCCACTGGGCGTCCCTCCAAAGGCGTTCCATTTTATTTAGGAAGTTCCTTTGCTCGACCATTTGTTGGAAAATCCAAACAAAACAATACGCGCCCTGTACGGTTTTAGTTGTGTAACCTGCCATGGAATGTGGCGGTAACCTGCTATTGAACATGGTAGCTATAGTAGGCATAAGTACAAAATGCCTATGCTGGCTAAGATTAATATTACATTTTCAAAATGTTTTCCACTATGCACTTATAGTAATAATATCAAAGGATTTAGCGTATCAAGCATATTTTACTATCATAAGAAGAAATCTCCTCCAAGTCTACGTTTGCATTGTGTGTGTGGTGGAAGGTCTTATGGTAGTTTCAATTTCTTAAAAGCATTACGGATTTCAAATTTTAATTTTTTTTTGTTTGTTTTCAAAGATAAAAACTGTTTTCGTTTGCCCACACCAGTCCCATGACTGACCCGGAGTTTATTGTTCCCTTCCTAAACTTTGGGTGCCCACTATTTTCCACACGGGCAGTCTAGTGTTGGGTTTTTCAGATAGCAGATATTGATTCAATAACTTTCAGCTTTCTCTTTGGTATTATTTGTAGATTTTGGATATTGAAGTATTTGGTTAGGATGACTGACCTTGCTTAGCTTGGTACAACTTGATGGTGGTTCGAGCTATCTATGGAGATTGCTGATATTGGTGTTTCATATGGAGTTTCAAGTTCTTGTTGTTTCCGCTGCGAGTTCATTGGGTTTTCCGTTGTAGCATTGTTATCTTATATCTCTGATATTGATTCATATTGTATCATTGTTGTATCGAATGTTGTATATAAATGATATTCATTTCTTTTCTTCCACTGTGTTGTTATACTTAATGTGTTATAAGCTCCAGCACGAGTCAAATTTCAACATTTGGATCTGCGGCATTCGAGTACGAGTGAAGTACGGATGTCGATTTTCGAACGCTGGAATTTGGTTCGTGACATTTTGGTATCAGAGCTGAAGGTTGAACTTTAGCTTAGGAGTATAACACATTAGGTAACTCATTAGAGATAGGGTGAAGTATACCCTAGAATGAGTATCCCGAAGATATCCGTTCGTGTGCCTTAGTAAATTCTCTTACTATCCCCTGATAGTGAGTATGAGTGCAAGAAGAGGACGAGATAGGGGACAGGGAAGTACCACTTCATATGGTCAGTGCCCTGTAACAACAACGGAAACAATCTTTTCCTATCAATCTCTATTTTTCATCATCTCTACTCAATTCTTTAATGGTTCCTGGCATCTGTAGGAAGAAGCTTTGATATATTTACATGGGACACAAACTCCAAATGGGTCAGAATTGTTTGTTTGGATGAATTGTTTGCTTTGGTTGCTATGGTTGATAGGTATATTTTGGTTGTTTAAACTAAAAATTTTGGGATTGTATCCATATATCTGTTTATTTTGTTGGGTCCAGAAATATTTTACGAATGGTTAGTTATCCCTTCGAACTAACTGATACTCTGTATATTCATAGTTCTGGTGACCCGAATGTCTTGTATTGATTGAGTTCATTCTCATAATTATTAGTGATACTCTGATTTGGTAAGCGAAATGCAGAATAGATACTCAGTTTGATTTGGAAACTGTCTCTCTATCTTTGTGAATCCATTCTTTGTTGTCTCCCTTACAATTTTGAGGACGAAATTTTCTTAAGGGGGGAATCTGTAACATTCCCGGATTTTAGCCAGAATAAATTTGACAATTAAATTTAACTTTTGAATTAAATTGTAGATTTATTTGAGTTTTCCCAAGTAAAATAAGATGTTTGGTTGTTTGTTTAAATGTTTATAAAGAGATTTCAAATAGAATCTTAGTTTTGTAATTCAAAAGAAAATAAATATTTTTAAATTAAATTGGGTTTGAAAGAAAAACTCTATCTTTTAAAATTAATAGAGATTTGTTTTCAAATATATAACATACATATGTAATATGTATTTTGAAAGCATATTTGAATTTAATATGGTAAATTTCTAAAAGCTATTTAAAAAAATAATAAACCCAATATATATGTATACATATTTATTTATTTATATGGATAAATACTTACTTAAAGGTATAATAGTTTGAAATATAAATAATTAAAGGATTAAAAAATACAAATTGCAAATATAAATAACACAAAGGATGAAACACAGTTTTTAAATTTATTTAAATTAAGGATTTAAACATAAAAAGTACTCATTTTAACAGCTGTAGGAGTTTTAAATCATGTATGACCAAGTGTAAACTAAGTAGCATGAAATTTAACAAGTGGCAATTGATCAAGTTTAAGGTTAATAAAAAAAGAACTAAAACAAAGAGTATACACATATGTATCTTTCTCATTTCTACTCAAAATTTGTCAAACACAAACCAGAAAATAAAATTCAAAATAAAAGCTTCTTCTCAGACCTAAAATAGTTAATCAGCTCAAAATAAAACAAACCCAAATCAATACTTGGTTCAACTGAAACCTGATACAAGATGCAAGAATCATATTAGAAATCAAATCGGTACAAGCCTGGAAAAAAATGCAAGTTCAGGCAAGCAAATTCAAACATCAAAACAAAATGGAAATCAAGCTTCAGGTCCAACTCTGTAGGATAGTTCAAACAAAATTCAGTTCCCTGTTCATCTGCTTTCGAAAAAAACTAAACCAGGTGAGCGAACTCCTTTGACCTGGTCTTTGAATTGATATGATGATTATGTTTGCATGTTGATAAATATAGAGATGATAAGTCTGTTTGGCTGTGTGTGTATGTATATTCACATATATACACTCTCTGTTAAATTTACAGACTTAAAGCCATTATAAAAATCTACTGCTCCCTATATAATCACTTTTAGATTTCGATTTATAAACAGAAAAGGATTAGAACGATGTAAATTCCTTTTCAAATATAGTTTTAGGGAAAGTTATTTTGTGAATACTTTGGGAAATATTTTTTTACAGTAGAAAATCATTTTTATCAAAAAATCAAATATTTTAAATTCTTGAATTGAATTCATAATCTGATTTATTATAGAAAATAATGAAATTAGAAGTAAAAATCTTGATTTTTAGATTGGAAATTGTTGAGATAATTTGGAATGAACTGATTTGGGTTTATCGTTGTTCCTCGTCGATCAACACGATGATAGTCGCCGAATGCATTGACGAAGATAGTTTAAAGACCATTAATCACTAGAAAAATGAGTGCATAATTTAACGATGATTGTGGTGGCTCGTCTGTGTTAAAATAGGGTTTTGACGTCGAAAGGGTAGGCAGGGTTCTCATGGCCGCTGCGTCGTTATGGTTGATCTGCAAGCAATTGCACAGGGGGGAAACAGCTCGTGGGTTATCGGAGTAACTTGGGTAGTGATTGCACGGCGTCCGGTGGCTCGATGTGATGTGGCGAGGCGATTTACTGATGGAGGTGAGTTCCAGTTTTGAGTGGGAATGCTCAATTTCGAAATGCTATCGCTTTCTTCAAGCTGGGTGGCCAGAAGTTTTAGCATGGTCGCGAGTGACTCGAAGGTGGTCGAGACAGCGATCGAAGATGGTCGGAGGGTCAGTGCACGTGCACTGTGCACATTTGGGGTGCTGGAAATGTTGAAGTTTTGGGAAGACAATAATGCACGCGGGTTTGACTCGAGGGAATCCTGAAAATACTCGAAGCAGGTTGTGTCACGTGAAACCCAAAGTCGTGCTCGGATTTTCCTGTGTTTGGCTCGGGTTTGCTGATGCATACAAAACAGTTTTAATTTTTTTTTAAAGAAAATTAATTTATTTGTTAAAACCAATTCTCTTTTTATATTAGATGTTATCTAAGTTCTCAAAACTTGTTAAGAAGGTTTTTGAATAAATTGTTTTAATTAACCAAGTTTTAAATGTTTAAAGGACACCAAAACTCTATTTTGAAAGTTTATATCAAATAAACTTAATAATATTTAAAGAAGTTAATTAATATAAAGGATGTTTTAAAATGGTTAATTAACTGTCAAAATTAAATTAACATATTTGTTAAAGGAAATTTATTATTTGTAGTTAATTACTTAATAAAAGTAATTAAGATAAATTAATTAATAATTAAGTTTAATTAATCAAGTAATTAATGAATAATTAATTAAAAATAATTACTTAACTGAAAGTAATTAAGAATGGATAATTTATGATACAAAAATTAATTAATCAAATGTATAAAGGTTAATTAATTTAAAGAATAATTAATTATTGAGGTTAATTAATTAAGGTAATTAATTTGAGAATAATTAATTAATTAAAGGTTAATTAATTAATGAAAGTAATTAAGGGATGATTATTAATTAAGGATTAATTAATTAAATTTTTGTAATTAATTAAGGATAATTAATCGAAGGATTATTATTAGTTAAAGGTTAATTAATGATTAATTAACGGATAATTAATAACAACGGTTTGTAATTAGTTAATTATTAGTTAACCATGATTAGAAATTTATCCATAGGTAATGATCAGGTCAAAAATTAATCGAATGACTTGATGATTATACTTATGAGTGTATGGATAGTATGGAATGTTGTGAATTATGTTGATATCCCTTATGTGCAATGTTATGTGATATGTTTGTGCTGTGGAATGTAACTTATTTATCTTTAATGCATTTATGTTATCTATCTGTGATTTTGTGTATATAGATAAGCGTTATAGGATTATACCGCTTATCGATATTGCTGTGGTTGTATCTGTGATGATTAATGATGTGATGGTTGATGTTTTTGCACTATTGTGTAAAACCCCTGGACTACACCATACACACACAAATATGGATTGTACAAGGAAATTGGTTAAGTCACAGATTTTTGAAATAATTCTAAAATTAAATTTTTTAAATCCAAATGGTTTTGGATATGGAATTGGGTTAAAGGTGAAAAGTTTTTGAAAAGGAGTTTTAAAGATAAAAGTTATTTTTGAATAACTTGATTTAGTTTTGAAATTTGATTTAAAATTTGAATTCAAAATTTGAAATTGAATTCTATGTTGAGAATTTATGATGTAAAAAAGTTATACAAACTATAAATGTGCTTATATGGGTTTTAAAACCATTTTAAAAGTATGGTTTTAAGAGTTTGAATTTAACCCAAGTTTATATTTGAAAGGCCTTAATTCGAGCAAATAAAATCAGGTTTTCTGAAACGGAAACAAGTGGTTTCAAATAATAATTATGATGAAAAGATTTCAAATTTGAAATTGAATGGTTTTGAAAGCTATAATTGAATCTTGTGAAAGATAGTTGAACCCTATTTTGAAATTGAAGAGGATTTTTTTTAATGGTGTATCTTTTATATATAAAAGATTTGAAACGGGAATTGTTTTGAAATTTATGAATGAATCTTCGAAAATTGTTTCGAAAGCTATGAAAAGAGTCTTTGATTTATAGACCGGATGAGTTAATCCAATTTGAAATGGAATTGTTTTGAAAGGTTATAAATGGATCTTTGTCAAAGATTGGTGAACCTTGTTTAAAATTGAATGGGGTCCTACAAATGAATCGTTTGTTTAAAAGATTTAAATGTGGAAATTGTTTAAACCATTGAAGGTTTCTGAAATGAATCTTTTGTTTAAAAGATTGGGAATATTAATTTGTTTTAACCATTTGAATGAAAGGTTTTGGGCTTTAAGTTCTGACTTAACTGAGATCCCATTATCCATATGTTTTAAAATATTGCGCTCACTATTCGGTTTAGCCGGGAGAGGACCTTGTGTCATATAACCCATTCTGAATATGTGATATGTCGTAAATGGATAGCAATTGAAGACGATGGTGAAGACTGGGTGTCTTTGAGAACGATAGGATAACCCGTCGAATGATTCTGCACTGAGTTGCTCTGGTATAGAGATCTCCATATGTGATGGGGAGTCCGATCGGGATTGAGGATGCCCGGATTGCAAGGGCTTCTTTAGACGTGCCTTCGGTTTTGTTCGAACCCAGAACAGACTTGTATGGATGTGTGTCTGACATTAAACTTTGAGATGTAAAACCGGTTTCTATCAAATACATTTCTGTTTGGTGGCGGAGATTTATTCTCTTAGCTTAACACCCTTCTCTGAGACGTACGAGCTCAAAGATTATGTAATTGATGGTTACCAGTGATACATTCCCAATTTGGAAATGTGGCATACAAAGTGCTGCTGATCATTTATTGATCAAAGCATGGCTTTTGTGAAAAGCATAGCTTTGTGGACGAGACTTCGTCGAACCTCACAACCCGGTTATGGTCGAAACAGGAATCGTAGCAGCAAGGTTATTTGAGGGTAGAGCCCTCTAAGGGTATGTCCATTTCCTTCTGGATTATAGGTGGTATCATAGTATGGAGCCCAGATACTTACTTTGTGGTTGTTGCAAACTTATTGCTTTGTGGTTGTTGGTTGAGAGGTACCTCGGATAAAAGTCGCAAACGACCGGGGGATGGCATGCTCGTGTCAGTAGTTACCTAGTTACAGAGGTAACCCGGCCTTGTCTAGCAGAGAGCTGATTAGGTTCTCGGGGGCATACCTCTAGAGGCGTTCCATTTTATTAGGGAAGTTCCTTTCCCCGACTATTTGTTGGAAAATCCAAACAAAACAATACACGCCCTGTACGGTTTTAGTTGTATAACCTGACATGGAATGTGGCGGCAACCTTCTATTGAACATGGCAGCTATAGTAGGCATAAGTGCGAAATGCCAATGCTGGTTAAGGTTAATATTATATTTTCAAAATGTTTTCCACTATGCACTTATAGACATAATATCAAAGGATTTCGCGTATCAAGCATTTTTTACTATCATAAGAAGAAATCTCCTCCAAGTCTGCGTTTGCATAGTGTGCGTGGTGCGAGGTCTTATGGTAGTTTCATTTTCTTAAAAGCATTGCGGATTTCAAATTTTAAATTCTTTTGTTTGTTTTTAAAGATAAAAACTGTTTTCGTTTGCTCACACCAGTCCCATGACTGCCCCGGAGTTTATTGTTCCCTTCCTAAACTCTGGGTGCCCACTATTTTCCATACGGGCGGTCTAGAGTTTGGTTTTTCAGATAGTAGATATCGATTCAATAGCTTTCAGCTTTCTCTTTGGTATTCTTTGGAGATTTTGGATATTGAAGTATTTGCTTAGGACGACTGACCTTGCTTGGCTTGGTACAACTTGATGGTGGTTCGAGCTATCTATGCAGATTGCTGATATTGGTGTTTCTTATGGAGTTTCAAGTTCTTGTTGTTTCCGCTGCCAGTTCATTGGGTTTTCCGCTGTAGCATTGTTATCATGTATCTCTAATATTGATTCATATTGTATCATTGTTGTATCGAATGTTGTATATCAATGATATTCATTTCTTTTCTTCCATTGTGTTGTCATACTTAATGTGTTATAAGCTCTGGCACGAGTCAAATTTCAACATTTGGATCTGCGGCATTTGAGTACGAGTGAAGTACGGATATCGATTTTCGAACGCTGGAATTTGGATCGTGACAATGCGGCGCATAGGGTCTCATCCGCTATCTAATGCGGGAAATCAATCACTCCAATATATACTATATACTACTATATATAATATAGCACAACAAATTAATTTAATCATTCAACCAATTATTTAAATTCAACCATTTAAATTTAAATAAAAATCCAGAAGAGTGAGATTAACTCACCTTTGATTTTACTGTTTGCAATCCATTCCAAACTGGCTTGTTCCCTTGATTTTAAACCTTGTATAAACATTATACAATTAATTTATATTTGAAACAGTTGGACAAATCAATCTCCATTTAATAATTTAATTTCAAACTAATTTTCTTTAAATAAAATATTTTTAGGGGCTAAAATAAATAATTAATTAAGTTTATTAAACAAATTTATCTTCATGTTTTTGACCTTGTACAAATATTATATAGCTTATTAATATTTGAAATAGTCTAACAAATAAATTACTATTTAATTAACTGATGATTTGGTTTTTAAATTAAAAACCTAATTCTTGAACTAATTCCCCATAATAATTTCTTTTTCACTTAAAATTACATATATTTATTTTATAAAATAAGCCATATAAATTTCATAAAAATCTAATTTATTTACAGTAAAGACAAAATTTTCCGATAAGCAGTTAACCTTCGGCTCTGATGGGATTGCTCATTAAGGATAGGGTCAATGGTACCCTAGAATGAATTGAGTGTGTGTATGTATATATATATATATATATATATATATATATATATATATATATATATATATATATATGAGAGCGTACTTGTTATTTGCTTATATAAAGATTTTAAATGATTTTATATAAGAACTTATTTTGATATATAAAGCAATATTTCTTTCTAATAAATATTAAGGTAATTGGTTGTTATATTATTTCCAAATTTTAATAATGAAAATTAAGTAATAGAAATACAACCAAATTAAAATTAAATGAAGATAAGTTTGGAAATGGATTCAGAATTAAATGGTTTAAAGAGATGAGTTGATTTGATTTAAAGGATTAAATCAACATTTAAAAATTTAACTTGAATTTATATAATTCGGGATGGTTTAAATTTGAAATTTGAATTGAATTCATTCAAATTGAATCTGATTTGAAATAATTGAATTTGTGATTGAAGATGTATAAGTTTAAAATTTTAAATGGAAAATTTAAATTGGATTAAATTGAAATGATTTGAAATTGAAGTAGGTTCAATTGATATTAGTCCAAATTGATTAGAATAATTTGGAATTGTAATTAAAGTTGAATAAATTTAAAATCAAATGGAATTTGATTTGAATTTGGAAAGAAATCAAGATTGATCCAATTTGAATTGGGGTTAAATCAATTTCAATGGAAATTATAGTTATTCAAATTGGAATTGAGTCAATTTAAATGGAAGTGGAAATTTAAATTGAATTAATGGGAAGTGAACAGTTTTGACTCGACTATTTTCAATATAAATTGTTTTAATATAAAACTTGTTTTTTCCAAGCTATTTAATATATACAACCTTTCTTTTTAAAGCCAAATTATTTTATATTTATTTTACAATTATTTTTGAAACTATTTAACCATTTTTCGACTGTTTTATAAACCAATTATTATTTTTCAACTATTTTACAAATTAATTACTAATTTACAACTATTTTGCAATTATTTAAATTTTTTATAACTATTTGACTATTCTCCGACTATTTTACAATTGTTTAACTATTTTACAGCTATGTTACAAACTAATAATTATTTTTCAATGACTTATCTATTTTAAACTTTTCAAGCTATTTTCTGAATTTAAGCTGGACAGAGTTCAAACTGTTTATGATTGAATATCCATTTGGGATAAGAATTAAAGTGATAATCCAATGGAATTGAAACAATTGTGAATGCGTGGATAGAAATTAAAGTAAATGTGAATAGAAAGAGAAACTGATTTAGTTAATAATCAATGAAAATAAATACATAGGATGTACGTATATTATTCTATTCGCACGGTGATTTGATCCAGATTCGAAGAAAGAATTTCGAGATAATTATATCGAACCGAGTTAGGATTTTTCACTCAATTTTCGACGGTGAACCTGGATAAATATTGTTGATTGGTTCTGGATATTCCCTATCATAGTTATCGCTATGCAAGGAGAATGACGGTTTCTGATCAAGAAACCAGATCCATGTCCACACTAGGAAGTCAGGTGGACGATACTAGCTCGAAAGTGAAATTGTGTGATCGAGTGAGCGATCAGATTGGTATGGCATATGAATGATAAGTATACATCGTACGGACTTGAATGAAATTGACATTGAAAATTTGTGAATAAGAAATGTGAAATCGTTTTTTTTTTGAAATGAAAGTATATTTTGTGAAATATACAATGAATAAAAGTGGAAATTGGATATTTCTATGATAAAAATTTACGTTATAGAAGTGAGTAAATTTGGTAAGTGACTTTATAAAAGAGTGGTCAAATTTGAATATTTGATTTAGAATAAACAAAGTTGTATATCTTTGTTATATAAGATAAAACTCCCTTTGTTGAATCTATAGGCAGAAGAAAATGGTATTTGAAAGTACTTGAAGTCTAAAAAGGGTTTTATACAAGTTTGAAATGATCCAAAGATTTCTATCAAGGATTATATATATATATATATATATATAAATGATCTTATGAGGATTTTGGAAAAAGGTTTTGGGAACCTTTGGATTTGGAAAGGCTTTTGATTTTTGGGAAAAATCAATATTGGAATTTGGAAAGCCTAGTTTGAGAATTATCGATTTTGGGATAATAGATTTTGAGAAAAGAAGATTTATATGAGATTCATACTAGGTGTATGATTTGGAAGATATTATATGTCTATAGTATAAAGTGTTTAGGTAATGGCTCTAGGTAAAAGGGCGCTCCCTTGAAATGAACTTCTCAGGAGTGTCACAGGGTGGTACTGCCTTGAATCCTAAGGGGGGTTCTAAAGTTGATCCGTGAGGAGTCCGGACAAAACTAGTTCCTGAGGATTATGAGTAGTGTGTAGCCAAAGTCGAGAGCGCCGATGCCTATAGAGGTTTTTGGGTTATGCTGTGATGATAGTGTAACTCGATGTCACTGCGATCTACTGGAAACCATAGCGAAAGTCGTGTGTGCCGCTGAGAGCCAACAGTCTACGTTTGATTTTATATCGATAGACTGCGACCAATGGTAACATAGTGAAAGTCGTGTGTGCCGCTGAGAGCCAACAGTCTACGTTTGATTTTACATCGGTAGACTGCGACCTATGTAGGAGTGGAGAGGTTTCATTTTTGACAGCAAAAATCGAAGGCGCTAACGCCTACAATTACAAGGACTTTTGCTGCGATTGCAACGTAACTCTGGAATGTAACTACGATCTTTTGTTGGTTCCATGGCATAATCGATGGACGCAGAGCGCCTATAGTTACATGGACTTTTCGTGACGATCCGGCTTTCTAACTCTAGAAAGACGTGTCATCAATAAAAAAGAAAGGGATAGAAATAGAAAAGATTAGAAAGAAAGAATAACAATATCAGAATCTCACAGCGGAATAGAACAAAATATAATACATCAACATAACTATTAAATAGTTATATCTACATCAGAGTTATACAATATCATACAACAGGACTATCATATACATATCTGTCAAAACATACATCCAAAATACATCATATACTAACTAACACAGTGGAACTATATGGATAGATACATACGTCTGGTCTTCTGCTCCAACTCCTCCAGAAAACTCTATACTCCGAAACTTATCACTTGGCTACTCATAAAAATTTGAGTACCCAAGAGTTTATGAAAAACAAATATAAACTCCGGGTCAGACATGGGTCTGGTATGACTAAACGGTTAAAGTTGTTTAACTTTGAAAATCATTTGAAATAAAGGTATCACGTAAGACTTCCCACACATAAATACGGGTAAGTTTTTACCTTACGCTAACCAAAACATTTTATAGAAAATTCGATGATATTATAATAGTGTCTAGGGTTTTCAAGTAAAATACAGAAATAGCTGAAATGCTTACATCTCACATTCCAACGTAGTTGGGCACAACCAAAACGTACGGCTCTTATTGGAAATTGGATCCCATACAATGGCAGGGCTACTGGGGTACCGCCCGTCACAGTACGTGGCCTAGATCACCAGAGGAGCCACCCTAACTCCCCTGCAACACAAGGTCGGAACCATTCCTTACTGAACAGTCCCGAACAAGATAACCCCGCAGTTGGCTGCAGACCAACCGCCCACACAGCCGAATAAAAAGGGACATCTAGACAGGGGTATACCTCGCCCTGCTTGGGCATGACCCACCTAACCTTGCTGCACATCCCCTGTTTTAGCCATTCCCGGTTGATGAGGCTTGAGGCTGCGTTTACCTTTATAGAACATATCTCTTAGAATGCTCATCATCCGCCTGACGATGTGCTGAAAGCATTCAATCCATACAAGTTCGTTCCGGGTTCGAACGAAACCGAAGGCATTTTCTCGTTACACTCATTTTGGAATCACCCTCAGAGTTAACGACAATAACCCTTGCATTCAAAAAGCACCATCTCGGTCTTCACTTGAGATTTCATGACCTAACGTTTAATTTGGATCGATGTGGTTTTCGGAATATCAAATTGATACCCGATCCTGGTCTCATCGAAATCCAAACGCCATTTTAAAGGTCAAGTTGTATAATTAACTTAAACAGTTTAAATTCAGCAATTGAATTCACATAGCAATTTATCACAGATAAATCATACACAGTCATCACAGATATATCCCGAATATCACAGAACATCACATGATATAAATAAGTATCAGAGTCAATCAAATAGAATCATCGATTCATATCAACATTTAGTTTGATTTATTTTAAACTTAATTACTTGCTTAAGAATAAACCATATTTTATTCCCGCTTAGTTAATTATTAATTAATTAACTTATTTAAATTTATTAATTACTTACTAATTATTCACTTAATTAATTATTAATCAATAACCTTGATTATTGATTTATAAAACTCAATTACTCATTTAATTGTTACTAATTACTTAATTAATCATTAATTATTAATTAACTTAATCGTTTAATCCTCAATTAATTATTTAATCAGTTAACTACGATTTGTTAATTTATTAACTTTCAATGATTAATTAAATTCTTAATTACAAATGGGTTTACACAAGATTATCATTAAAATCTTTAATTACAAATTTAATTAAATTTTATACTACTTATTAAATCTTAATTATAAAATTTATTACATTCCTAATTAACTTCGATTTAAATTAATTACTCATCTTACGTTTCTGTAAAACTTTCTTAATAAAATTTAAAGTTAATCTTAGCTTAAAACAATTTGTCAACACTAACAACTTAATTGATACTTAACTTATTTATCCTTCAACTTAATATTCAAGTTAGCTAATCCCCTATAAATTGAAACTCGAGAAAACTACACGCAAATCTCGTGCTACACTCGAGTATACCCTGATGTTTCACGTGTCCTCCTACATCACTCCTTCTCCTTCCTCTGTTCTTTTCTTCTTCTATTTTTTTTTAAGTTTAAGTTTAAGTTTTAAACTTCTGTAGACAAACTCACACACGACCCAGAGAGAGAAAACCCGAAGCCAACCTCAAAATTTCTTGAGTAAAACACGCGACGACCCAGAACTCATATCGGCATACACGACGCCACCGTGCACGTGCACGGTGGTTCGTCACCACTCCGATGACCCCCATGCCCCCAGCAAATCATAAAATCACCACTCGTTCGAAAGCTAAGCTCAAATCGATGCAATAAGTACTCAATCGAAATATGTTTGAAAATGCGAACAGTAACTCAAACACGAAAGAAGAAATCGAATCGTCCTCACGATCTCGACCTCCTGCGACGATGTGGCTTCGGCCATATCTCGACGACAACTCCCTCTAACACCTCCCAAAGTTCCACGGCGCTCGGTTGAGCTACGGCGACGCGAACACCAAATATACAGAACCCAAACTGTCGAACCCCATAAACCCTACTTTCGATCATTCCCCAAAAATCTTGCATTTGAAATTTTTTTTAACATTTTTCTGGTGATCTCACATCAACACTCTAGCTTCACGTCAAATTACAACAACAACAATTTATTGAATCATCAGATATTCGTGAAAAAGCACTTACGGTTTACTAATGAACTGCTCTAAGAATAGTTAACTAAAAATTATAATTTTTGTCTTAAAAATCATACCTATGTATGTTGTTTCAATATATAAATTCAAATTTACAATTCAAGTTATTCGAATTTTTGACCATTACTTATTTTTTTACTGTAAATTTGAATTCACAGTGATTATATTTGACAGCAACCTTTAAACAGTTTCCAAGCTTTGATCTTCATTTTAAACAAAATTATTTAGTTAAATTCTAAGTAAAAATGTTTTAATATGAAGAGTATGATTCAATCTTTACTTATGTCGTCACAGTTACTGGAAATTGGAAGTTCATCAATATGCAGATCTTCCAGAAATTAGAAAAACATCCCAGAATAATATCAACATAATAATTCTTTCATGAGTCAATTACTAAAAATTAAATTTCAAAAAATAAGTTTACTCACTATATACTGTTGAAACAGAGGAGTATTTGATGATGAAAGAAGACTGCAGTTTGAAGTATTGAATTCCTGTAAACTTTTCTTGCTTTCTGAATTTGTTTGAGCTTGAAAATATGATGTTTATTTATATTTCTTTTGCTTTTCTCAGGTTTTGCTTCTTAAGTTTTAAACGAACTAAATGATATGAACAAATAGAATGATGAATATATATATATAGCTTTGAACAAAGATATCTTCTGGTACAAGCCTAAACTTGGCTTTGATCATATTTTATTTATAATAAAGTACTGTAATCTGAGCTAAGGCAAAAAATATTTCGGCTGAAAGATTTTTTATAAACCTGAAATGACAATTTGTAGAGCTAATTAATGCATGTCTTCATATGTGTTTACAACTTATTATGTTTCCTGACAAGTTTTATTTTGTAAAGATACTTGCTGATCTTGTATTTGCCTGGTGTGTATTTGTACAATGATTTTGTCTTATTTTTTTGAAGTGAACACATAGCTAGCTTATGCATAAAAATTTGTTTGCAGTTTTTCATTTTGTCTTCTTTGCTTGAATAACACTACATATGTCATGTATTCTTATGCATACAAACTTTACAGCAACCATTATAATCTTTATTAAAGAATTGGCATTCTACAAATAAATGTTACAGGTTACTCTTACTTGTCTGATTCTATATGTTTGTATTTACATAGTTAACATGTTTATTTATATCTTATTCATATCATAGTTTTGTACTTATGTTTGTAACCATATTTTTATGTTATACTTATGTTAAATATTTATAAGCTTATTTTATTTTTATAAAAGTTGTTGTCAAAACACTTCTTAATCTTATTTTTAATTAAAGTTAAATCTTCCAAATATTTGATTTGTAACTTATATTTGCATTAGTATACTTTATATTTATATTTAATATGAATAGATATGTGTTATTGTACTTATTATTATTATTAACTGCATTTATATATCTGGTATTAAATGTCATTAACACATAACCTTTAATTTAATTGAATAAAACAGATTTTATTTTAAATATTGTTAAAAGAGTCTATTTCAAATTTTGAAATTAAAATTTCCTTTATAACACATATACAACTAATAATGTCCAAAATCTTATTTATTGGTAAATGAAAACTTGTATTTTATTTAAATTAGATTAAAAACTTATTATAATAATAGGGTCAAAATTTCGGGATGTCGCATTCCTCCCCCCTTAAAAGAATTTCGTCCCCGAAATTTAAACAATAGTTAATTCAAAAGCTTTATAATAACACTCCAAACATACATATCATCCATATAATAACTAACAAATCAAACAGTCAATTCTAACAACATTACTAGTTATCCGGACATAAATCTGGATAAGCTTTCCTAAAACTATCAAGAGTTTCCCAGGTACAATCTCTGGGATCCTCGCTCCATTGTACCTTGACGAGTTTCACCACTTTGTTCCTGAGTTGCTTCTCGTCTTGATCTACAATCCGAACAGGATTTCAAACCACAGTCAGGTTGGGTTCTACTTCTAAATCTTCCTGAACAACTAGTTCTACCACCAATGATGGGTCATGAATAAATTTCCTTAAATGAGACACATGAAATACATTGTGAATCACAGACATCTGCTCTGGCAATTCAATCCTGTAGGCTATAGCTCCAATTCTTTCTAGTATTCGGAATGGACCAATATATCTCGGAGCAAGTTTTCCCGTTTTTCCGAATCTTATAACACCTTTGATTGGGGAAATTTTAATAAAAACTAAATCTTCGATCTCAAATTCCAATGGTCTTCTTCTCTTATCTGCATACTTCTTCTGATGATCTTGAGCAGCTTTCATCCTTTTCTTGATAAGCTCAACATTCGCAGAAGCTTCTCGAATTAGATCGGGTCCGAGTACAAGTCGAGCATTCGATTCAATCCAACAAGATGGGGATCTACACGGTCTTCCATACAGAGCTTCATAAGGAGCCATCTTAATACTCGCTTGGTAATTGTTATTATAAGAAAACTCCACTAGATGAAGATGGTCTTCCCATGATCCACCAAAATCCAATACACAAGCTCGCAGCATATCTTCCAGAATACGATTAAGCCTCTCCGTCTGTCTGTCCATCTAAGGATGATAGGATGTACTTAATCTCAAACTTGTTCCCTTTGCTGATTGCAGAGCTTCCCAAAATTTGCTAGTGAAAATAGGATCACGGTCACTTACTATGCTGACAGGAACACCATGCAATCTGACTATCTTCTTCAAGAAAATTTCTGCCAGAGAAGTTGCAGTACGAGTTGCCTTAACGGGTATAAAATGGGCACTCTTCGTTAAACGATCCACAATAACCCATATTCCTTCATTTCCTTTCCTGGTTCTAGGCAAACTGTCGATGAAGTCCATCGAGATCATCTCCCACTTCCGATCTGGAATTTCCAAAGGCTGCAATAGTCCGGTAGACTTCTGTTGATCTCCCTTCACTTGTTGGCAGATGGCGCAACTATTTACGAAAGTAGCTACATCCCTCTTCATTCTCGGCCACCAGAAAACTCTCCTCATATCTTTATACATATTTGAAATTCCCGGGTGAATATTCAATCTGGAGCGATGACACTCAGCTAAGACTTCTTGCCTCAGTCCATCAATATTAGGCACACACAAACGACCATTAATCCTTAAAGCACCTTGATCGTCCACTTTGAAATCTGAATATCGACCATCCTTAATTCCAAGAATTATTTCCTCATAAGATTTATCCTCCATTTGCCTACTAACGATTCTTTCTTGGAGAGATGGAACTACTACCAAAAGAGAAAAGACAGCATTTCTACTAAGAGCATCAGCTACAACATTCGCTTTCCTCGGAGTATACAAAATATCCAGATCATAAGATGCCAAAAATTCAACCCATCTCTGCTGCCTTAAATTAAGATCTTTTTGAGAGAAAATATATTTCAATGGTTTGTGATCCGTGAACAACTCAAACTTTTCTCCCAAAGGATAATGTCTCCAGATCTTTAAAGCAAAAACAATAGCTAACAGTTCAAGATCGTGCGTAGCGTAGTTCTTCTCATGTGGCTTCAATTGCCGACTAGCGTACGCAATTACTCTTCCATTCTGCATCAGAACTGCTCCCAGTCCAACTAAACATGCATCCGTATATACTTCAAATTTGCTCTTCTCATCCGGAATAGCAAGCACTAGTGTACTGGTTAGCCTTGTCTTCAATTCCTGAAAAGCTTCTTCACACTGAGGTGTCCATTTGAATTTGGTTCCTTTCCTATCAGCTTAGTCAGATGTGAAGAAATCTTGGAATAGTCCTTGATAAATTTTTTTAGTAGCCTGCCAAACCCAGAAAACTGCGGACTTCAGTCAGTGTCTCCGGCTGCTTCCATTCCAAAATAGTTTCAACCTTTGCCGGATCTACAGAAATGCCTTCACCAGAAACAATGTGCCCTAAAAATTTGATTTCCGATTTCCAGAAATGGCACTTTGAAAACTTTGCCTTCAACACATGCTTCCTCAGAGTCTCCAACACAATCCTCAAATGATGCCTGTGCTCCTCTTCCGATTTGGAGTAGACCAAGATATCATCAATGAATACCAGCACGAACTTATTCAACACATCCCCAAAAACTCGGTTCATGAGGTCAAGAAAATAGGCAGGAGCGTTGGTTAACCCGAAAGGCATAACCAACCACTTATAAAAACAATTCGGTCCCCTAAATGTTGTCAAGGGAATATTGTCTTCAACTACTCTCAATTGATGGAAACCTGAAGCTAGATCCAATTGAGAAAAGATAGAAGCTCCATGCAATTGGTCAAAAAGATCATCGATGCGAGGAAAAGGATATTTATTTCGAATAGTCACTTTGTTCAATTCTCTATAATCAACACAGAACCTTAGCGAACCATCCGATTTGGTGACAAACACCGCAGCAGAGCCCCAACAAGAAAAACTGGGTCTAATCAAACCCTTCTCCATAAGATCTTGTGTCTGCTTAATTAACTCTTCTCTCTCTCTCTAGGAGGCATTCTCCTACTAGGCTGAATCACCGACACAGCTCCTGGAATCAAATCAATACGAAACTCTATTTCTCGATGTGGCGGTAGACACTTAACTTCTTCAAAGACATCAGGAAAATCTTGAACCACATCGATTTCTTTAACTTTCTCTTGAGAAATCTCAACTCCTTGCAAAAGACTACTCAAGTGAAATCCAGAACTATCGCACGACATTTTGGCAATCCTACCCAAATCAGTCTCCAATGAAACTGTCCTCTCATCGCAGTTCAGGACTGCTTTATACTTATCGAGCCAATCCATTCCCAATATAAGCTCAAATCCCTTAAAATTTAACACATAAGGGTCACAAGGGAAACTATGGGACAAATAAGAAATCTGCAAGTCCTTACAGATCGTATCCAATTCGGTTGCCCCACCAATAGGATTAGATACATAATGGGACGATCCACCGTACTGGGGTTGAGAGAAAACTTTTCTACTGATTCCAGAGATATGAAACTCAAAGAAGCACCCGAATCAAATAAAACTTTAATATATTTGCCATCTAAGAGTAAGGTACCTTCCAAAACCCCTTTGCCTTGAGGAGAAGAAGATGGACCTGCTTCCAGAGCAAAAACTTTATCCTGCAGTGTCCTCTGCAAAGGTGGACAATTCTCGATCATGTGTCCAGGCTGATGACAATTAAAACACAACGATCTCTGAACTACTGCTGATCCTGGACCACTCTGACGTTGTTGTTGCCGAGATCCTCCTTGAGGACACTAATTTGCCAAATGTCCAATTTGCTGACAATTATAACACTTGCGGGGTCCGTTATTGCTTCCTCCCGGTTTCTTTCCCTTAGCTTGCCTTTTCCAAAGTGGATTAAACTTCCTTTTATTTGGGTTCGCGAAATTCCCTCTCGAAACTGCTGCTGTTGCCTCTGATTTCTTGCTCATCAAAGTTTCATATCTTAAAGCCATATCAACCAAATCAACAAAAGATCCTTTCAAAAGTACCGTCATCTTATCGTGAAATTCTGATCTCAATCCTTGCACAAACTTTTCATTCTTCTTGAAGGGAGTATCAATGAGTCCTAGTCCATAGCACGATAGTTCGTTGAATTTGGTCTCATACTCAGAAACAGTCATGCTTTCCTGCTTCAAATTCAGAAAATCCTGGTACAATAGAGTTTTTCCTGCTGTTGGCATAAACTTCTCCTTAAATAACTCCTTAAATCTTTCCTATGAAATATCTTCTTCAGGAATATTAGCAATTGTTGCATCCCACCATGCTGTTGCGCCTCCCTGCAATTGCCACGATGCCATTTTCATCTTTCGATCATCTGATAATCTCATACTCTTAAAAATGCGCTCACAAGAGCGTAGCCAGGATTGAACTTCAATTATCGATTCTGAACCTTTAAATGGTTGGCCTCCCAGATTGATGAAATCTTTACATAAGGCTGCAAAACTAACTTGAGGCGGTACTGGATTTACAACCCCTCTAGCAATTTGACTTCGACCATTATCAATCGAAGTACTGGCCCTAACTCTGCCTCTTCTACCAGAACTCATGTTGGCCACCTGGAAAGGTAACTCAACAAATTTAGATAGGTGTATATAATTATATGAAAATACAAATACGCACTCTCAAGATAAATATTACTCCAGAGCCTAGGTACTCGCTCAACCTAGTGCTTTGACACCAGCTGTGACGATCCGGCTTTCTAACTCCAGAAAGACGTGTCATCAATAAGAAAGAAAGGGATAGAAATACTAAAGATTAGAAAGAAAGAATAACAACATCAGAATCTCACAGCGGAATAGAACAAAATATAATACATCAACATAACTATTACATAGTTATATATACATCAGAGTTATACAATATCATACAACAGGACTATCATATACATATCTGTCAAAACATACATCCAAAATACATCATATACTAACTAACACAGTGGAACTATATGGATAGATACATACGTCTGGTCTTCTGCTCCAACTCCTCCAGAAAACTCTAAACTCCGAAACCTATCACTTAGCTACTCATAATAATTTGAGTACCCAAGAGTTTATGAAAAACAAATATAAACTCCGGGTCAGACATGGGTCTGGTATGAGTAAACGGTTAAAGTTGTTTAACTTTGAAAATCATTTGAAATAAATGTATCACGTAGGACTTCCCACACATAAATACGGGTAAGTTTTTACCTTATGCTAACCAAAACATTTTATAGAAAATTCGGTAATATTATAATAGTGTCTAGGGTTTTCAAGTAAAATATAGAAATAGCTGAAATGCTTACATCTCACATTCCAACGTAGTTGGGCACAATCAAAACGTACGTCTCTTATCGGAAATTGGATCCCATACAATGGCAGGGTTACTGGGGTACCGCCCGTCACAGTACGTGGCCTAGATCACCAGAGGAGCCACCCTAACTCCCCTGCAACACAAGGTCGGAACCATTCCTTACTGAACAGTCCCGAACAAGATAACCCCGCAGTTGGCTGCAGACCAACCGCCCACACAGCCGAATAAAAAGGGCATCTAGACAGGGGTATACCTCGTCCTGCTTGGGCATGACCCACCTAACCTTGCTGCACATCCCCTGTTTTAGCCATTCCCGGTTGATGAGGCTTGAGGCTGCATTTACCTTTATAGAACATATCTCTTGGAATGCTCATCGTCCGCCTGACGATGTGCTGAAAGCATTCAATCCATACAAGTTCGTTCCGGGTTCGAACGAAACCGAAGGCATTATCTCGTTACACTCATTTTGGAATCACCCTCAGACTTAACGACAATAACCCTTGCATTCTGAAAACACCATCTCGATCTTCACTTGAGATTTCACAACCTAACGTTTCATTTGGATCGATGTGGTTTTCGGAATATCAAATTGATACCCGATCCCGGTCTCATCGAAATCCAAACGCCATTTTAAAGGTCAAGTTGTCTAATTAACTTAAACAGTTTAAATTCAACAATTGAATTCACATAGCAATTTATCACAGATAAATCATACACAGTCATCACAGTTATATCCCGAATATCACAGAACATCACAGGATATAAATAAGTATCAGAGTCAATCAAATAGAATCATCGATTCATATCAACATTTAGTTTGATTTATTTTAAACTTAATTACTTGCTTAAGAATAAACCATATTTTATTCCTGCTTAGTTAATTATTAATTAATTAACTTATTTAAATTTATTAATTACTTATTAATTATGAATCAATAACCTTGATTATTGATTTATAAAACTCAATTAATCATTTAATTATTACTAATTACTTAATTAATCATTAATTATTAATTAACTTCATGGTTTAATCCTCAATTAATTATTTAATCAGTTAACTACGATTTGTTAATTTATTAACTTTCAATGATTAATTAAATTCTTAATTACAAATGGGTTTACAGTAGATTATCATTAAAATCTTTAATTACAAATTTAATTAAATTTTATACTACTTATTAAATCTTGATTATAAAATTTATTACATTCTTAATTAACTTCGATTTAAATTAATTACTCATCTTACGTTTCTGTAAAACTTTCTTAATAAAATTTAAAGTTAATCTTAGCTTAAAACAATTTGTCAACACTAACAACTTAATTGATACTCAACTTATTTATCCTTCAACTTAATATTAAAGTTAGCTAATCCCCTATAAATTGAAACCCGAGAAAACTACGCGCAAATCTCGTGCTACACTCGAGTATACCCTGATGTTTCACGCGTCCTCCTGCATCACTCCTTCTCCTTCCTATGTTCTTTTCTTCTTCTATTTTTTTTTAAGTTTAAGTTTAAGTTTTAAACTTCTGTAGACAAACTCACACACGACCCAGAGAGAGAAAACCCGAAGCCAACCTCAAAATTTCTCGAGTAAAACACGCGACGACCCAGAACACATATCGGCAGACACGACGCCACCGTGCATGTGCACGGTGGTTCCTCACCACTCCGATGACCCCCATGCCCCCAACAAATCATAAAATCACCACTCGTTCGAAAGCTAAGCTCAAATCGACGCAATAAGTACTCAATTGAAATATGCTTGAAAATTCGAACAGTGACTTAAACACGAAAGAAGAAATCGCCTCGTCCTCACGATCTCGACCTCCTGCGACGACGTGGCTTCGGCCATATCTCGATGACAACTCCCTCTAACACCTCCCAAAGTTCCACGGCGCTCGGTTGAGCTACGGCGACGCGAACACCAAATATACAGAACCCAAACTGTCGAACCCCGTAAACCCTACTTTCGATCATTCCCCAAAAATCTTTCATTTGAATTTTTTTTAACATTTTTCTGGTGATCTCACATCAACACTCTAGCTTCACGTCAAATTACAACAACAACAATTTATTGAATCATCAGATATTCGTGAAAAAGCACTTACGGTTTACTAATGAACTGCTCTAAGAATAGTTAACTAAAAATTATAATTTTTGTCTTAAAAATCATATCTTTGTCTGTTGTTTCAATATATAAATTCAAATTTACAATTCAAGTTATTCTAATTTTTGACCATTATTTATTTTTTTACTGTAAATTTGAATTCACAGTGATTATATTTGACAGCAACCTTTAAACAGTTTCCAAGCTTTGATCTTCATTTTAAACAAAATTATTTAGTTAAATTCTAAGTAAAAATGTTTTAATATAAAGAGTATGATTCAATCTTTACTTATGTTGTCACAGTTACTGGAAATTGGAAGTTCATCAATATGCAGATCTTCCGGAAAAACATCCCAGAATAATATCAACATAATAATTCTTTCATGAGTCAATTACTAAAAATTAAATTTCAAAAAATAAGTTTACTCACTATATACCGTTGAAACAAAGGAGTATTTGATGATGAAAGAAGACTGCAGTTTGAAGTATTGAATTCCTGTAAACTTTTCTTGCTTTCTGAATTTGTTTGAGCTTGAAAATATGATGTTTATTTATATTTCTTTTGCTTTTCTCAGGTTTTGCTTCTTAAGTTTTAAACGAACTAAATGATATGAACAAATAGAATGATGAATATACATATATATAGCTTTGAACAAAGATATCTTCTTGTACAAGCCTAAACTTGGCTTTGATCATATTTTATTTATAATAAAGTACTGTAATCTGAGCTAAGGAAAAGAATATTTCGGCTGAAAGATTTTTTATAAACCTGAAATGATAATTTGTAGAGCTAATTAGTGCATGTCTTCATATAAGTTTACAACTTATTATGTTTGCTGACAAGTTTTATTTTGTAAAGATACTTGCTGATCTTGTATTTGCCTGGTGTGTATTTGTACAATGATTTTGTCTTATTTTTTTGAAGTGAACACATAGCTAGCTTATGCATAAAAATTTGTTTGCAGTTTTTCATTTTGTCTTCTTTGCTTGAATAACACTACCTATGTCATGTATTCTTATGCATACAAACTTTACAGCAACCATTATAATCTTTATTAAAGAATTGGCATTCTACAAATAAATGTTACAGGTTACTCTTACTTGTCTGATTCTATATGTTTGTATTTACATAGTTAACATTTTTATTTATGTCTTATTCATATCATAGTTTTGTACTTATGTTTGTAACCATATTTTTATGTTATACTTATGTTAAATATTTATAAGCCTATTTTATTTTAATTATAAAAGTTGTTGTTAGAAACACTTCTTAATCTTATTTTTATTTAAAGTTAAATCTTCCAAATATTTGATTTGTAACTTATATTTGAATTAGTATACTTTATATTTATATTTAATATGAATATATTTGTGTTATTGTACTTATTATTATTATTAACTGCATTTATATATCTGGTATTAAATGTCATTAACACATAACCTTTAATTTAATTGAATAAAACAGATTTTGTTTTAAATATTGTTAAAAGAGTCTATTTTAAATTTTGAAATTAAAATTTCCTTTATAACACATATACAACTAATAATGTCCAAAATCTTATTTATTGGTAAATGAAAACTTGTATTTTATTTAAATTAGATTAAAAACTTATTATAATAATAGGGTCAAAATTCCGGGATGTCACACTTTTGCTGTGATGGCAACGTAACCCATGATGTAACTGCGACCATGGATGGGGGTGATGATTTCCAGAGCATTCTCACCAAGTTTATTTCCTCTATTTTCAAAAACTGTTTTCTATATTTTCAATGAAATTATTTTTCAAAGTATTTTCACTGGATGTTGGAAACGGGTCTGCCAAGCACTTATAGATTTTCAGTCATACGCCTGATTAACGTATGATCGAACTTCTGTGAGAACTAGGATGGACTTGTCAAAACATTGAGTTATAAAAGTATTTCTATAAAAACTATTGTAGTAACATTATAAAGATTTTTTTAAAGTATTTTAAAAATGATAAAAGAAAATTTATCTGATTTTAAGCATTTTAATAATTCTGGCTTCGTTCCTTTTCGAGGACGAAAAGATTCAAAGGGGGAAGGAATGTGACGACCCAGATTCTTGGAGGTTAATGGGGAAATTAACTGATTTTATTTTTGGAATATTAATATTTACTAATCAAATAAATGAATTTCTGATAATTAAAGATATTTGAATATATATGTTGATGTGGAAATTAAAATAAACATTGAAGTCAAATATATTTATATATATAAAGATAAACATATAAACAAGTCTTACGATGTTCAAATACAAATATACATAAGTAAGTATGTATGTATATATATGTTAAATGAAGTGGTGAAAGTGATAAAATGAAAATAAACATATGATGTATGTATGTACAAGCTTTATGATGTTGATAACATACACTTAAATATGTAGTTATGCAAGTATATGATTGCATGCCACATGAAATAAAATGTATACATGGAAGTTGTATAAATGTGAATATATATGAAATAAAGCAATGTGTGTATGAGAATATGTATATATATAAAAGGACAATATATACAAAAGAAGCAATATATGTGAGTGTAAATGCATGTATATGAGAACAAATATAAATATATATATATATATAGACATGAACATACAAAAGAATATATATATGTAAGAACATAGGGAGGCAAGCATTCAAGCATACAAAACTTTAAATCAAGGTTACACAAAATCAAGTCAGGTCAAGCAAGCTTCTGACCCAAGGAAAATTAAATGAAAGAAGAATAAAATAAAAGGGAAAAAGGAGCAGAAGCTTACCGTGTACAACAAAGAATTGCAGCCTGCCTTTTCTTACAAACACCTTTATCCTGTCTTCTTTTTTTTCACTCATTCGAACAAACTTAAGTAGTAAGTAAAAATAAGAGCTACCATTTAAAAACATAAGAAAAATCAAAGCAACTCAACAGAAGATCAAAAATCAAAACCAAGCAAGCTAGCAGTTTCAACAACATATTGTTCTGCTAAAAAAAAGGGATCCACTGTGAGTAAATCTTTCTTTTTTAAACAGTTTTGAAAATCTATGAATAACTTGGGGCATGTGACAAATTATGTTGTGATGATGTGAACTTGTTTATATGTTGACTGTGAATGCATGTTGAGATATGAAGTTTCGGGTATTCATATAAGTTTTCCTGTATACATATACATTTCTCTGTCTTACTTATAGAGTTTAACTTTCTAAAGAAAATTTTCGTATCTCTTCACTCAAGTAAATTAAAGCTTGGATCTTTGGACAAAGTATGATTATTACTACATAATAACAAATCTAATAAGGGTTATAAGAGTTGTAATTTTGTAATTAATTCAAAAACAAGGGAATATAGTAATGATCAGAAATAGGTGAAAAATCGATGTTGTTATTTTCAAGTTTTGATTTTAGAATATGGTCCAAATTCATAAATGATAAATTTAGGAAAAACAACTAGGATTTTTAGGTTAGTATTCATCGAGGAATGTTGAGATGATCAGATTTTGCTTACTCGTTGATTTTTCATCGATCAATGATGAAAGCGGCGGCGTGTTTGGGTCTGAGGGTTGAGTGAGGTATGAGGACCATTAGAAAAATGGTGCTCGAATTTTAAGCCATCGCTGTGGCTAGGCGACGTCAGGTTAGGGTTTAAGGACCTGTATATGTCAACGACATTGTCGAGATTCGTGTGACGTTGACGGGGCATGGGGATCGATCGCGAAGTGTGGAAACGATGAGGGAATATGTGACGCTGATCTGGATGGAAGGGTATGGGTTCCGTTGGAGGAGGTTGACGTCGGCAGGGGAAGATGTCGACCTGGGTTGAATTCTTGTTTATGATGAAATGCTTGTTTTTGATTTTCTGGGTAATCACAGGGACTGGGGGATCAAGGGGATTGTCGAGGCCATCGTCGACTGGTCTGGGTCCGGAAAGATGGTCGGAGATGGGTGGAAGCGACGTGCACGTGCACGGTGCATTTTTGGTTCTGGATTTCATGAGTTTGGGGAAGAAGTAGGGTAGCTCGGGTCAAACTCAAGTAGAATGCGTGGTCGTCTCGAAGTAGCAGTTGGGTGTGTGACTCGGTGTTTTGTTTGGGTTGCTCGACTTTTTGATAGTTTTGCTCGAAGCCAGGATGGGTTTAACTCGAAGAAAAATTTAAGTGGCTCGGGTTAATGTTTGTTACGGGTTTTTAAAGGAAACCTGTTCTGTTTTTTTTTTAATTTTTAAAATGAAATTTAAAATTGAGTTTAAATGTACGTAAAGTTTGAATCTAAGTTTTAAATCTGGAATTCAAGTTTTGTTTAAATCTCAGTTTTAAAGATAAAAATAAAGTTTTTAAAGATAAAAATTAAGTTTTTAAATTTAAATTATTTTAACAACTTTAAAACGGTTAAATGGTTTGAATTTAAAATGAAGATATAAAATGTAAGTAAAGATTCTTTAAAATCTAAGTAAAATCTGGAATCAAAATTTAAATCTGTATCCAGTTTGAAATGAAAGAAAATTTAAAGTAAATTTCTTTTAATTTCTTTGTTAATGATAATTTGATCATAGATACGAAAAATGTTTTTATCTTTAAATAAATGAAGTTTTAATGATTTGTAATTCATTAAACTATTAAGTTAATTAAAATGGATAGTTAATTTATTTAATTTATCATAGTTAAGCACTTAAATAATTGGGTAATTAGAAATTAATTAATTATTGTAAAGATCGCGATTTTTCATTGCCGAAAAACCGAACCTTTATGGTTTTTAAGAAGAAAGAGGTAGAAGAAGAGAGAAGGAAGAGAGAAGAAGAAAACAGAACAGCAACAGAAACAATATCAGAATCTCACAGTCGCAGCGGAACAACATATAATAGATAAACGAATATTCATTAAACAAAAGAACTGTATATTTTATACATCACATCACATCGTATTACATTTCATCATCAGAGTTTACAACAAACAAACAGCGGAAAAGAAATACTATATACCATAAATAATAGACTACGCCATCCAGCTCGCCTCCAGATATCTGTAGCAACACCTGAATCCAGAATGACCTGATAACCAAACTCTAGACTGCCCGTGTGGAAATTGGTGGGCACCCAGAGTTTAAGAAGGGGACAATAAACTCCAGGTCAGTCATGTGACTGGTGTGAGAACTTAAAACAGTTTATTCTTAAAAACAACCAAATAAATATTTTTCTTTAAGTAAATTCGAAATGCTTTTGGAAAATGAAACTACCATAAGGCCTCCCGCCACACACACAATGCAAATGCAGACTTGGAGGAGATTTCTCCTTATGATAATCAAAGATGCTTATTACGCAGAAATCAAATCATTTTTGATATTATTATTAGTGCATAGTGTAGAAAACAATTTCGAAAGTAGAATATAAATCTTAGCCAACATACGACCATTATCGTATGCCTACTATAGCTACTATGTTCAATAGCAGGTTACCGCCACATTCCATAGCAGGTAATACAACTAAAACCATACAAGGCTCATATTGTTTCTTTGGATTTCCAACAAATGGTCAGGCCAAGGAACTTCCCATTGCCACATGGAAACGCCTCTGGAATGACGTTCCGAGAACCTAACCGGATCTCTGCCAACACAAGGCCGGGTTACCCCTAACTGGGTAACAACTGACACGAATATGTCATTCCCCGATCGTAACCGATCTATATCCGAGGATCCCCGATTTCCAACAACCACAAAGTAATAAATTTGCAGTAACCACATAGGTTAAGTATCTGGGCTCCATACCATGATACCACCTCTATCCAGAAGGAATGACATACACTAAAGGGGCGCTACCCCCTAATAACCTTGCTGCATCTTTCCTGTTTTGACCATTTCCGGGGTGTGAGGCTCGATGAAGTCTCGTCCACAAAGCCACGCTTTACAAAAGCAGTGCTTTGGGTCAACAAATGATCAAAGTAATGATCACAAAGATAAACGATCAAACAAATGATCCTATCACAAATGATCAACACAATGATCATTTCACAGCATCACTCAGCATGCCACACTACCAAATTGGGAGTATATCACTAATAACTTTCAATTACATAACCTCTGAGCTCGTACGTCTCAGAGAAGGGTGTTAAGCTAAGAGAATAAATTCTCCGCCACCAACAGAAATATATTTGAAAGAAATCAGCTTTATATCTCAACTTGTAATGTCAGACATACAATCCATACAAGTCTGTTCCGGGCTCGAACAGAACCGAAGGCACTTACAAAGAAGTCCTTGCAATCCGGATATTCATTAATCATGTCCGGACTTCCCGTCACTAAGGGTGATAAAACCTCTGTACCGGAGATCAGCCAATGCAGAGTAACTCGACGGTAATCCTTCCGTTTTCACAATTATCCGGTCTTCAACACCGGTCTTCAAATGCAATTCATAACGACGTATCACTATTCGAAATGGGTTATACGACTCCTTTCCCGGTTAACCCGAATAGTGAGCGCTTATTTTAAAATAAGTGTGGCATCCAATTCAAGCAATCACAACAAATACTCATTCAAGGGTAAATATTGATAATCGGTTATTTAACTATCAATAGAGATGAGCAACATCATCAGATTCCAAATAATTTTCCAAATTATTTATTTCTACAAAAATATCTTTACAAGATATATAATTTTTCACACTTTGAAAATAAACAACGTTTATTTTGAGACAAATTTTCCCTTCCCATTTATAAATTTCATAGTGAATTTATATTTCAAATTATCTATTGATCTACAGTTTTCCATAGATTTCAAATATTCAATTCCAATTTATCTTCAAAAAGATAAATTCTTAAAAACATTCCATTTCATATTGGAAAGGCATTTCCATACTTATTTAATAAGTAAGTGATTCACAAATATTATTTATTTTCACAATTTGAAAATATTCGATATACTTAAACCATAGTTAAGTATATATTTCATTCTTTAAGGAAATCATTCTTTTATTCACATTTATTTGGGTCAAAACGAATGTTGCGTAAAACATTGTTACGACAACCCAAAAATCACTAGTATAGGGATTCGAAATTAAAATAGATATATATAAAACATTTCCTTTCGGAAATCATTTACTATAACAACAGTGTTATAGTCCACCATTTCCTTATTTTCTCGAAAACGTCTATTTCAACGATAAATGTTGAAATTTATGTTTCCATTCCCTTTTATTTCTCGAAAACGTCTATTTCAACAATAAATGTTGAAATCTAGGTATTCGATACTTAATGCATTTTAAAGCACCTTTAAATCGTTTTAAATTCCATTTAAAACATTCCTTTCCCAAAATATATCCATTTTCTTTAATAATATATTTACTGTTCAAAATCGTGAATATATTTCCTTTAATAAATTTCAATATTAAATTTATCAAATTCAATTGATTTCGAATTTATAAACAATGTCTATAAATTCTATTCTTATTTATAAAACTTCAATTTATAAATCTCCTTTATTAATCCAATTTAATTTACATAACCCAATTTTGTACCAAAGGTTCATATTATAAGTTAATTACTTATAACACTTTTATTTTCAACATCTATTCATTTTATAACTTTCACGATTTATAAATCTATAAATTTTAATGAAATTCATTTTATACATCAACTTAACACTTAATAGACCCGTTTCATAATTCTAATAAATTTAATTTATAAATATCAATTTATAAAATCTCTCATATAACTATTTATGATAATTATTCAAAACCCAAATTTAACTATTTTATAAATCTATTTATTTTAAAATTTTCTTTTTGGGTTATATTTTATAAAAGTATTAATTTTTATAACATAAAAACTTATATGTTTATTTATTTTAAAGTGAATCAATTCAAAAATTAAATAAAACATATACTTTGGAAGAATCACTTTAAAATCCTTCTGTAAAGATCGCGATTTTTCGTTGCCAAAAAAACCGAACCTTTATGGTTTTTTAAGAAGAAGAAAGAGGTAGAAGGAGAGAGAAGTAAGAAAAACAGAAAAACAAATACCAGAACAGGAAAGAACAACAGAACAATATCAGAATCTCACAATCGCAACGGAACAACATATAATAGATAAATGAATAATCATTAAGACAAAAGGACTATACATTTTATACATTACATCACATTACATTCATTATCAGAGTGTACAACAACAAACAGCGGAAAAGAAATACTATATACAATAGATAATATGATACGCCATCCAGCTCGCCTCCAGATATCTGAAGCAACTCCTGAATCTTTTATTTTCAATATCTATTTATTTTTAAAAACTACCTTTAGTTATACTTCACAAAAATCTTAAATTCTATAATTTTAAAAATTAAAATTTTAATTTAATTAAAAATGAATCAACTCAAGATTTCAATAAAAACATATACTTTGGAAAAATCAATTTCAAATCCTTTATAATTCAAAATCGTTAAAAATACTTTTAAAAATGGATCCAATGATGCAACAGCATCCAATGGTCAATCATGGCACAAATATCATATATCAATATGATAATCAATAATCACACAATATCTATAATCATATAAATATTTATGAGGAATCCAGTTGGATCCCTCCAACCTGTTTCCCTGCATCCACAGATGTTAGCACAATACCAATTCCACTTCAAGGTGGAATATCGCGGTATATGGGATTTTTAAAATATTATCCGCTTAATAGGCGGCGCAATAGGGTCTCATCCGCTATACAAGGCGGGAAATCAATCAACTGCAATATACACATATGCCAGTATATATATATTGCTATATATAGATATATCCTACGATATCTAATATCACAATCAAGCAAACAATCAATTAATCAACAAATTTTAAATATAGCTATTTAAAATTTAAATACCCTTTTTGAGTGAGAAGTTCTCACCTTTGCCTTTTATTTTGCAATCCGTTTTCCAATCCAGATTGTTTCCCTTGTAGTTTGACCTTGTATAAATATTTATACAAATTCATAAATATTCGAACATATCATAAACTCCAGGTGCCCACAAATTTCCACACGGGCAGTCTAGAGTTAGGTTATCAGGTCCTTCTGGATTCAGGTGTTGCTACAGATATCTGGAGGCGAGCTGGATGGCATAGCATATTATCTATTGTATATAGTATTTCTTTTCCGCTGTTTGTTGTTGTAAACTCTGTTAATATGATGAATGTAATATGATGTGATGTAATGTATAAAATCTACAGTTCTTTGTTTTAATGAATATTCATTTATCTATTATATGTTGTTCCGCTGCGATTGTGAGATTCTGGTATTGTTTCTGTTGCTGTTCTGTTTTCTTCTTCTCTCTTCTTCTATCTCTTTCTTTTTCTTTAACCATAAAGATTCGGAAGTTTGTTCCCCTTTGGCTGGATTGTTGTGGAATGTTGCCAGCTCAAAGGAGTACGGATTTTCGGGCCTTCACATTTGGTAGAATTGAATATTTGAATATAGCTTTGAATTTGACGATTAAATTCTAAAATTTAATCTATTGAAAGTTGAATAAAAATTTGAATCTTCAATTCTAAGCTGATTAAAAATATTTCAAAGGCTTGTAAAATCCATATTGATAATACTGGAGATAATAGAAGCTTCAGAATCGAATTTGAAAGTGTTTTGATCAGTTTTGAATTTCTTTAGTTCGAGTTGAATTTAAAAATAGCCTTCCGAGGCACAGTCTCGGAATTTGACGAAACCAGTTCCATTGGGTCCGGAATATTGAATTATTTCTGGATTTCAAATTTCGTATTTTTCGGAGTTGATATGTGAACACGTGGTGAGAAAACGCATTGAAATTTAAACGAATTCAATTTAAATTAAAAAAAAATGTAATTGGTCAAGATCAAATCAACTTCAGCCACCCTACTTTATTTTAAAACAGGCCTATTCCCTGCAAAGGAAGAAACCACGTTCTCTTGTCTCCCCCGTACCCTATCTCCTCTTCCATTTTCAAATACGCAGCCGAGATTATCGTTTGAAGAAAAAAAAACGCGTCGTTGTTTATTTTATAATGGCTGGTACATCTCACTGTCTCGTTCGATTTTAAAGAGAATAAAAACAATGGCCGATCCCCTCTTTCCCTTATCCTCACTTTCGTTCGAACGAACGATGTTCTTCCCCCTCTTTCGGCCTTTCATTTCAAATCAAAAAAAAATTATAATGCCGAGCTTTCCCGCTTCCTCGTTTCAACCGAAGCCCTTTTCGTATGATGAAAAAAAAAAGAGATCGAATCGAGGCGGCTACTGGGGAGAATCGATTTCATAGATCGCGAGTTCCTCATTTGCAAGTGAGTCGCGATGGGAGGTCGCGACTAGGGGGGATGGCTGCAGTTTCGCGAGCGAAGGAGATGGATCGTGAGCTCGCGTACGCGATGGGATCGAGCTCGGGTTCGAGCATGGCAGATCGATGGCAAACAAACACGAGGCGGCGGTGGCGTTCAGGTGTGTGGTCGCGAAGGTTGCGGTGGCTGGAGGGTTCGGCGACAGTCTCGAGTGCGGCAACAATGTTGGGGGATACTCGTTTGGGTCTGGGTTGCTTGTTGCAGTTGGGACTGCGGCAGTGAAGGTATTTTAAAATTTAATTTTTTAAATTATAAATGTTTAGATATGGAAGAAAAAAACAAACAGTTTTGTCTAAAGATATTAAATTGTATATATTGTTGAAACCAGAAATAGACAGTAAGTTTAGACAATTTAAACTCTTAAATTTTTCAGAAATCAGTATTTAAAGTTATACCATAAAAACAGAGAAGTTTCGAAAATAAATTTTTAGTTAATATTTTATTTTAAGAAACTAGAAAAATAGGTTATATAAACAGAAGTTTATATAAAAGGAGAATTAGTTAAAATATAATTTTTGGTAAGAAAAGGAAATTTTATCATTAGTTAGATAAATTTATTTAAAGGAAGAAAATTTGTTTAAAAATTTAATTCTTTGTTTGAAATTTAATCATTAGCTTAAAATTGAAATATTTATTGAATTAAAATTTTAAAATGGTAAATTGAATAGTTCGATTTGATTCGAATATTAATAAATTATATAATCATTTATACAAGGTATAAATGAAGAAATCAAGCCGGATTGGAAAATGGATTGCAAATAAAAGCAAAGGTGAGAACTTCTCACTCAAAAGGGTTATTTTAAATTTAAATAGTTATATTTAAAATTTGCTGATTGATTGATTGTTTGCTTGATTGTGATATTAGATATTGTAGGATATATCTATATATAGCAATATATATATATATATATATATATATATATATATTGGCATATGTATATATTGCAGTTGATTGATTTCCCGCAATATAAAGCGGATGAGACCCTATTGCGCCGCCTATTAAGCGGATATATATTTTATAAAATCCCATATACTGCCATATCCCGTCTTGAAGCGGGATTGGTATTGTGCTAACGTCTGTGGATGCAGGGAAACAAGTTGGAGGGATCCAACTGGATTCCTCACAAATATGTATTTGTTTGTAAATATTGTGATGATTGTTGATTTTCATATCGATATATGATATTTGTTGTCGTGATTGACTATTGGATGCTGTTGCATCATCGGATCCATTTTTAAAGTTAAAAATAACGATTTTGAATTGAAAAGGATTTTAAAGTGATTTTTCAAAGTATATGTTTTTATTTAAAATTTGGAATGTATTCATTTTAAAATAAATTCAAATTTCAATTTTTAAAGTTATAGAATTCAGGATTTTTGTAAAATATACCCAAAATGTTATTTTTGAGATAAGTAGTTAATAAATTTATGAAATGGTTTTAATTGGAATTTTGAATAACTATTATAAAGGATGTGTATAAAAGATTTTGAAAATTTACATTTATAAATTAAAAATGTTGGAGTTTTAAAAAGAGTCTATTAAGTGTTAAATGGAGTAAAAAAAAATGGATTTCATTGAAAATCATAAATTTACAAATTGTGAAGATTCTAAAATGAGTAGATTTTATTAAATAAAGAATTTATAAGAAATTATCTTATAAATCAGATCCTGGCAGTTAAATTGAAATCCTTGATAAAGCATGAACGGTTTGTAGATGAGATTTATAAAACATATATTTTATAAATCGAAATAATGGAATTTTAAAAAGGAGTTGTTAATGTTGAAAATAAGGCTGTAGATAAAATCTTATAAGTAATAAGATTTATGATTTGTGAAGTGTTAAGAAAGAACGATTTTGTGAATAAAAGGATTATAAGTAATTAACTTATAATATGAACCTTTGGTACAAAATTGGGTTATGTAAATTAAATTGGATTAATAAAGGAGATTTATAAATCGAAGTTTTATAAATAAGAATAGAATTTATAGACATTGTTTATAAATTCGAAATCAATTGAATTTGATAAATTTAATATTGAAATTTATTAAAATAAATATATTCACGATTTTGAACAGTAAATATATTATTAAAGAAAACAGATATATTTTGGGAAAGGAATGTTTTAAATGGAACTTAAAACGATTTAAAGGTGCTTTAAAATGCATTAAGTATCGAATACCTATATTTCAACATTATTGTTGAAATAGACGTTTTCGAGAAATAAAAGGGAATGGAAACATAGATTTCAACATTTATTGTTGAAATAGACGTTTTCGAGAAAATAAGGAAATGGTGGACTATAACACTGTTGTTATAGTAAATGATTTCTGAAAGGAAATGTTTTATATAGTATTGGGATTTATATATCTATTTTAATTTCGAATCCCTATACTAGTGATTTTTGGGTCGTCGTAACGATGTTTTACGCAACATTCGTTTTGACCTAAGTAAATGTGAATAAAAGAACGTTTTTCCTTAAGGAATGAAAAAATATACTTAACTATGGTTTAAGTATACCGAATATTTTCAAATTGTAAAAAAAAAATTGTGAATCACTTACTTTTAAATAAGTATGGAATTGTTTTTCCAATATGAAATGGAACGTTTTTGAGAATTTATCTTTTTGAAGATAAATTGGAATTGAATATTTGAAATCTATTGAAAAATGTAAATCAGTAGATATTTTGAAATATAAATTTACTATGGAATTTATAAATGGAAGGGAAAATTGGTTTCAAAATAAACGTTGTTTATTTTTGAAGTGTGGAAATTTTATATCTTGTAAAGATATTATATTTTGGGAAATCAAATAATTTGGAAAATTATTTGGAATCTGGTGATGTGGCGCATCTTTATTGATAGTTAAATAACCGACTATCAATATTTACCTTTAAATAGGTATTTGTTGTGATTGTTTGATTTGGATGCCACGCTTATTTTTAAATAAGCGCTCACTATTCGGGTTATCCGGGAAAGGACCATGGGGTCGTATAACCCGCTCCGAATATGTGATACGTCGTTATGAATTGCATTTTAAGACCGGATATTTGTGAAAACGGATGGATTACCGTCGAGTTACTCTGCATCGGCTGATCTCCGATATAGAGGTTTTATCACCCTTAGTGACGGGTTGTTCGGACGTGATTAGTGAATATCCGGATTGCAAGGACTTCTTTGTAAGTGCCTTCGGTTCTGTTCGATCCCGGAACAGACTTGTATGGATTGTATGTCTGATATTACAAGTTGAGATATAAAGCTGATTTCTTTCAAATATATTTCTGTTGGTGGCGGATAATTTATTCTCTTAGCTTAACACCCTTCTCTGAGACGTACGAGCTCAGAGGTTATATAGTTGAAGGTTATTAGTGATATACTCCCAATTTGGTAGTGTGGCATGCTGAGTGTTGCTGTGAAATGATCATTGTATTGATCATTTGTGATAGGATCATTTGTTTGATCGTCTATCTTGATGATCATTGCTTTGATCATTTGTTGACCCAAAGCAGCTTTTGTATAAAGCGTGGCTTTGTGGACGAGACTTCATCGAGCCTCACACCCCGGAAATGGTCAAAACATGAAAGATGCGGCAAGGTTATTAGGGGGTAGCACCCCTTTAGTGTATGTCATTCCTTCTGGATAGAGGTGGTATCATGGTATGGAGCCCAGATACTTAACCTATGTGGTTACTGCAAATTTATTACTTTGTGGTTGTTGGAAATCGGGGATCCTCGGATAGATCGGTTACGATTGGGGAATGACATATCCGTGTCAGTAGTTATTCAGTTAGGGGTAACCCGGCCTTGTGTTGGCAGAGATCCGGTTAGGTTCTCGGGACGTCATTCCAGAGGCATTTCCATGTGGCAATGGGAAGTTCCTTGGCCTGACCATTTGTTGAAAATCCAAAGAAACAATATGAGCCTTGTACGGTTTTAGTTGTATTACCTGCTATGGAATGTGGCGGTAACCTACTATTGAACATAGTAGCTATAGTAGGCATACGATAATGGTCGTATGTTGGCTAAGATTTATATTCTACTTTCGAAATGATTTTTCTACACTATGCACTAATAATACTATCAAAAATGATTTGATTTTATGCGTATCAAGCATCTTTGACTATCATAAGGAGAAATCTCCTCCGATTTTGCGTTTGCATTGTGTGTGTGGCGGGAGGCCTTATGGTAGTTTCATTTTCAAAAAGCATTGCGAATTTTCTTTTAAAATTTCTCCTATTCTTTGTTTAAAAGATAAATAACTGTTTTTAGTTCTCACACCAGTCACATGACTGACCTGGAGTTTATTGTTCCCTTCCTAAACTCTGGGTGCCCACCAAATTTCCACACGGGCAGTCTAGAGTTAGGTTATCAGGTCATTCTGGATTCAGGTGTTGCTACGGATATCTGGAGGCGAGCTGGATGGCATAGTATAATATCTATTGTATATAGTATTTTTTTTTCCGCTGTTCGTTGTTGTACACTCTGATAATGAATGTAATGTGATGTAATGTATAAAATGTATAGTTCTTTTGTTTTAATGAATATTCATTTATCTATTATATGTTGTTCCGCTGCGACTATGAGATTCTGATATTGTTCTGTTGTTCTTTCTGTTTTGTTGTTCTGTTTCTCTCTTTTTCTCTCTTCTTCTACCTCTTTCTTCTTTCTTAAACCCTCATGGTTCGATTTTCCGGCCTTCGAATAGGCGGCATTGGAAACAGTGGACGTATTAATGTCGATTTTCGAAAGTCGAAGAATCGGGTCCTGACAAAAAGATAGAAGAAGAACAGAAAAAGAACAACAGAACAATATCAGAATCTGACCATCGCAGCGGAACAACATATAATTAGATAAATGAATATTCATTAAAACAAAGAACTGTATATTTTATACATTACATCACATCATATTACATTCATCATATTAACAGAGTTTACAACAACAAACAGCGGAAAAGAAATACTATATACAATAGATAATATGCTACGCCATCCAGCTCGCCTCCAGATATCTGTAGCAACACCTGAATCCAGAATGACCTGATAACCTAACTCTAGAACGCCCGTGTGGAAATTTGTGGGCACCCAGATTTTAGGAAGGGAACGATAAACTCCAGGTCAGTCATGTGACCGGTGTGAGAACTTAAAACAGTTATTTGTCTTTAAAGCAAAGAACAGGATAATTTTAAAAATAAATTCGCAATGCTTTTTAGGAAAATGAGACTACCATAAGGCCTCCCACACACACACACAATGCAAACGCAGAATCGGAGGAGATTTCTCCTTATGATAGTCAAAGATGCTTGATACGCATAAAATCAAATCATTTTTGATATTATTATTAGTGCATACTGTAGAAAAATCATTTCGAAAGTAGAATATAAATCTTAGCCAACATACGACCATTATCGTATGCCTACTATAGCTACTATGTTCAATAGCAGATTACCGCCACATTCCATAGCAGGTAATACAACTAAAACCGTACAAGGCTCGTATTGTTTCTTTGGATTTCCAACAAATGGTCAGGCCAAGGAACTTCCCACTGCCACATGGAAACGCCTCTGGAATGACGTCCCGAGAACCTAACCGGATCTCTGCCAACACAAGGCCGGGTTACCCCTAACTGGGTAACTACTGACACGAATATGTCATTCCCCGATCGTAACCGATCTATATCCGAGGATCCCCGATTTCCAACAACCACAAAGTAATAAATTTGCAGTAACCACATAGGTTAAGTATCTGGGCTCCATACCATGATACCACCTCTATCCAGAAAGAATGACATACACTAAAGGGGTGCTACCCCCTAATAACCTTGCTGCATCTCTCCTGTTTTGACCATTTCCAGGGTGTGAGGCTCGATGAAGTCTCGTCCACAAAGCCACGCTTTACAAAAGCAGTGCTTTGGGTCAACAAATGATCAAAGTAATGATCACAAAGATAAACGATCAAACAAATGATCCTATCACAAATGATCAACACAATGATCATTTCACAGCATCACTCAGCATGTCACACTACCAAATTGGGAGTATATCACTAATAACTTTCAACTACATAACTTCTGAGCTCGTACGTCTCAGAGAAGGGTGTTAAGCTAAGAGAATAAATTCTCCGCCACCAACAGAAATATATTTGAAAGAAATCAGCTTTATATCTCAACTTGTAATGTCAGACATACAATCCATACAAGTCCGTTCCGGGATCGAACGGAACAGAAGGCACTTCCAAAGAAGCCCTTGCAATCCGGATATTCATTAATCACGTCCGGACTTCCCGTCACTAAGGGTGATAAAACCTCTGTACCGGAGATCAGCCGATGTAGAGTAACTCGACAGTAATCCATCCGTTTTCACAAATATCCGGTCTTCAACACCGGTCTTCAAATGCAATTCATAACGACGTATCACATATTCGGAGTGGGTTATACGACCCCATGGTCCTTTCCCGGTTAACCCGAATAGTGAGCGCTTATTTAAAAATAAGTGTGGCATCCAATTCAAACAATCACAACAAATACCTATTTAAAGGTAAATATTGATAGTAGATTATTTAACTATCAATAAAGATGAGCAGCATCATCAGATTCCAAATAATTTTCCAAATTATTTATTTCCCTAAAAATATCTTTACAAGATATAAAATTTTCCACACTTCAAAAATAAACAACGTTTATTTTAAAACAAATTTTCCCTTTCCATTTATAAATTCCATAGTGAATTTATATTTCAAATTATCTACTGATCTACAGTTTTCAATAGGTTTTAATTATTCAATTCCAATTTATCTTCAAGAAGATAAATTCTCAAAAACGTCTCGTTTCATATTAGAAAAGCATTTCCATACTTATTTAATAATAAGTATTTCATAAATCTTATTTATTTTCAACAATTTGAAAATATTCAATATACTTAAACCATAGTTAAGTATGTATTTCATTCGTTTAAGGAAAACGTTCTTTTATTCACATTTATTTGGGTCAAAACGAATGTTGCGTAAAACATCGTTACGACAACCCAAAAACACCGGTATAGGGATTCGAGATTAAATAGATATATAAATCCCAATACTATACAAAATATTTCCTTTCGGAAATCATTTACTATAACAACAGTGTTATAGTCCATTATTTCCTTATTTTCCTCGAAAACGTCTATTTCAACAATCAATGTTGAAATCTACGACTTCATTTCCTTCTATTTCTCGAAAACGTCTATTTCAACAATGAATGTTGAAATCTATGTTTTCGATACTTGATGCATATTAAAACATCTTTAAATCATTTTAAATTCTATTTAAAACATCCTTTTCCCAAAAGATATCCATTTTATTTAACGATATATTCACTGTTCAAAAACGTGAATATAACTCTTTTAATAACTTTTATATTCAATTGATCAAATTCAATTGATTACGAATTTATAAACAATGTTTATAAATTCTATTCCTATTTATAAACTTCAATTTACCAATCTCTTTTATTAATTCCAATTCAATTTATATAACCCAATTATAAACCAAAATCTATATTATAAGTTGAATACTTATAATATTATTTATTTACCAAATCGTTCCTTTGAACTTCACAAATTTTTAAATCTTATTACTTATAAGATTTCTTTATATATTTTCTTTCAATTTCAACTTATAAAAATTTCTTTTATTAACTGTTTCTATCAGTATCCCATTTAAATGCCCAAAAACCAGTTTATAAGTTAATTTCCTATAAAACTTTTATTTTCAACATCTATTCATTTGATAACTTTCACAACTTATAAATTTATGAATTTTAATGAAATTCATTTTATACATCAACTCAACACTTTATAAACCCGTTTCAGAATTCCAATAAATTTAATTCACAAATATCCATTTATAAAATCTTTTATATAAACCGATAATAAAATTTATCCGGAATCCCAATTTAACTATTTTATAAAAATCTGTGTATTTTAAAAATTACCTTTCTATTATATTTCATACAAATGTTAATTTTTATAACATAAAAATTTATACATTTTTTTTTAAAGTGAATCAATTTAAAAATTTAATAAAACATATACTTTGGAAAAAAATCACTTTAAAAATCCTTTTAAATTCAAAATCGTTATTTTTAACTTTAAAAATGGATCCAATGATGCCACAGCATCCAATAGTCAATCATGGCACAAACATCATATATCGATATGATAATCAATAATCACACAATATCTATAATCATATAAATATTTGTGAGGAATCCAGTTGGATCCCTCCAACCTGTTTCCCTGCATCCACGGACGTTAGCACAATACCCATTCCACTTCGAGGTGGAATATCGCGGTATATGGGATTTATAAAATATCATCCGCTTAATAACGGCGCAATAGGGTCTCATCCGCTATAAAATGCGGGAAATCAATCAACTGCAATATATACATATGCCAATATATATATTGCTATATATAGATATATATCCTACTATATCTAATATCACAATCAAACAACAATCCATCAATCAGCAAATTTTAAATATAACTATTTAAAATTTAAATACCCTTTTGAGTGAGAAGTTCTCACCTTAGCTTTTATTTGTAATCCGTTTCCACTCCATACTTGTTTTCCTTTGTAGTTTTGACCTTGTATAAATATTATACAAATTAATTGATATTCAAACCAATCAAATAACCAATCTCCGTTTTTGATTGTTTAATTAATTAATAGTTTCATTTAAACCAAATTTTCCTTTGATAACTTTATTTTAACTAATTATTTTACTTTAAATCAATTATCTTCTAATAAATTTGTTTAACTAAAAATTTAAATTTTGAAACTAAATTCCCTTTAAATAAATTTATTTATCCAGTGATTTTGGTTTAAACTAATATTCTCTAACCGTTTCTAAAACAAGTAAATTAAACTACTTTATTTTCATCATTATTTTCTTTGTTTAACTTACTGTAACTCAACTGTATATATATTTTTTTCTTTCATCTGCTTGTATACTTTACTGTATATATTTACTTTTGGTAACAAATAAACTAAAAGCTTTAACTTACTATATTTTCCTACATGTCTATGATCCTAAAATTTATACACCTTATGGTAGTTTCATTTTCAAAAAGCATTGCGAATTTATTTAAAAATTATCCTATTCTTTATTTTAAAAGATAAATAACTGTTTTAAGTTCTCACACTAGTCACATGACTGACCTGGAGTTTATTGTTCGCTTCCTAAACTCTGGGTGCCCACCAATTTCCACACGGGCAGCTAGAGTTAGGTTATCAGGTCTTTCTGGATTTAGGTGTTGCTACAGATATCTGGAGGCGAGCTGGATGGCGTAGCATATTATCTATTGTATATAGTATTTCTTTTCCGCTGTTTGTTGTTGTACACTCTGATAATGAATGTAATGTGATGTAATGTATAAAATATATGGTACTTTTGTTTTAATGATTATTCATTTATCTATTATATGTTGTTCCGTTGCGATTGTGAGATTCTGATATTGTTCCGTTCTTTCCTTTCTGTTCTGTTTCTCTCTTTTTCTCTCTTCTTCTACCTCTTTCTTCTTTCTTAAACCCTCATGGTTCGATTTTCCGGCCTTCGATTAGGCGGCATTTGATACAGTGGACGTATTAATGTCGATTTTCGGAAGTCGAAGAATCGGGTCATGACAACGTGGTATCAGAGCCAGGTTTCGATCCTGGGACCTGTGGGTCCCGCCACTCTGACCGCCTCTAGTCGGTAATTAAACCAACTAGGAACGCTCAAAATGACAGATTGTTATTTAGTTTATAACATTTAAACAGAATCAGCCACAGAATCACAGAATAATAATCATATTTCTCATAAATGAATTTTCTTTTATATACAAATATCAGAGTTATACAATGAATTACATTTAATACAGCGGAACAATTTTTTTTTTAAGTACAAGAAAATTTCCCGAAAAACTTTGGTGATGCGGTAATCCCCCACTCTCTCTAACTTCGCTGCCTGAAAATCTTCAAGCTGTAAAAATACTCGGAACCTCTGAGCTCGTACGTCTCAGAGAAGGGTGTTAAGCTAAGAGAATAAATTCTCCGCCACCAACAGAAATATATTTGATAAAAACCAGCTTTACATCTCAAATTGTAACGTCAGACATACAATCCATACAAGTCCGTTCCGGGATCGAACGGAACCGAAGGCACTTCCAAAGAAGCCCTTGCAATCCGGATATTCACTAATCACGTCCGGACAACCCGTCACTAAGGGTGATAAAAACCTCTATATCGGAGATCAGCCGATGCAGAGTAACTCGACGGTAATCCTTCCGTTTTCATAAATATCCGGTCTTCAACACCGTCTTCAAATGCAATTCATAACGACGTATCACATATTCGGAGTGGGTTATACGACCCCATGGTCCTTTCCCGGTTAACCCGAATAGTGAGCGCTTATTTTAAAATAAGTGTGGCATTCAATTCAAGCAATCACAACAAATACTCATTCAAGGGTAAATATTGATAGTCGGTTATTTAACTATCAATAAAGATGCGCCACATCATCAGATTCCAAATAATTTTTCAAATTATTTAATTTCCCAAAATATCTTTACAAGATATATAATTTTCCACACTTCAAAAATAAACAACGTTTATTTTTTTATTAAACAAATTCAATTTCCTTTATAAATTCCATAGTGAATTTACATTTCCAAAATATCTATGAATATACGATTTTCAAATCGATTTCTAATATTCATTTTCAATTTATCTTTTAAAAAGATAAATTCTCAAAAACGTTTCATTTCTTATTGGAAAAGCATTTCCATACTTATTTAAGAATAAGTATTTCACAAATCTATTTTATTTTCAACACGAACTCTGGTGGTCGAGGCAACAAGAACGGCGCGTTGACAGGTTGGGTAGCAATGGGCTTTGTTTTGTGCCAGGTTTGGATTGGACTCGAATTTAAAGTCGAGGAGATGATGGGAGGTTCTGATGGTCGGAGATTTGCACGTGGGAGATCGTCGACTTGTTCGACGTAGTGGCGGTACCGGAAGATCGCCAGCGGCGAAGTGCACATGCACGAGCACTGTGTGTTCTGGGTATTTGGTTGCCTGGGAGGAACTAGAGTTTTTCTCGCGTCGCACTCGAGTGGATCGGGACATTTACTCAAAGCAGGGTCAGGGAAAACTCGGGTCAAATTCACGTTCCATGCTTCAAACCTGAAGACTGTTTTGTCTGGAAATTTTAAAACCAGATTTTATTTTTAAACCAAAGTTTAAAAAATTGAGTTCAAATGAAAATGTAAAACATAAATTCAAGTTGAATTAGAATTTAGTGTGGATTTAAATAAATAGAGATTGATTAATTAAAGAGTTCAAATAAACTAATCAAGGTTTTAACTAATTCATCTAGGATAAGTTAATTAGTAAATGAAGATCATTTATTTAAATAAGGATTTTAAATTTAAATAAATGGTTGGTAATGAATTAATCAAGAATAATTTAATTAAATAAGGTGATTGATTAATAAATTGATATCAAGTGATTTGTAATTAATAAATCAAGATTGGATAATTAATTCAGAAGCAATTTATTTAATTGGAAATAAATTGAATTAATTAGGATTAAACAATTAACAAATCCTGCTTATAAATGATTATCAAATGCTTGACCTTACTTAGGAATGATCGTATTATATGTGATGCCTTGAATTAATTGTCCTATCTGTTCTGTGATATTTTGTTCTGTGAATTGGATTGTGTATAATTTATTCATTTATATTATCTGTGAATCTGTGAATGGACGATAAGCGTTATAGTTATATCGCTTATCAACTATATTTTTGTGTTTTAATGTGATGATTGAATAATGTTGCACTATTGTGTTGAACCCTTGGACCACACCATACACACACAAAATTATGGATTTCACGAGGAAATCGATTAAGTCACAGATTTTGAAATTTTTTATAAATTTGAATATTTGAATTCAAATGTTTTGGAAATGGAGTGGGTTTAAAGTGAAAAGCAATTGAAATGGAATTTCAAAGATGAAATTATTTTGAATAACTTGATTAAGATTTGGAATTTAAATATTTTGATTTAAATTTGAATTCAATACTTGAAATTGAATTCTATGATTTGAAACTAGGGATTAACGATATTATACTAGTTATATATGAGTCAAACCATTTTTTTTTAAAGTATTGTTTTGAGAATTAGAATTTAAATTCAAGGGCTTTAACTCGAGCAAATATAATTGGATTTTTCCGGAACGAAACTGTTTGTTTTCAATTGATAAAAGCTTTCACATAAGAAATGAACTTCAAATTTGAGTTAAAATGATCTCTAATTTGAAATGAAGATAAATTCCAAGTTATGAAAACGATTTGAAAGCTATAAGTTAAATCTTTAATTTAAAGATTTAATGGGTTGATCCTATAGAAATGAAATTGTTTTGGAAATCTATGAATTGATCTTTGTGAGATAAATCTTTTTGTTTAAAGATTTGAAATGGTAATTTGTTTAACTATTTAAAGAGAATTTTGGGTTTTAAGTTGTGACTTAATTGAAATCCCATATCCATATGTTTTAAATGTTGCGCTCACTATTCGGTTTAGCCGGGAGAGGACCTTTGTGTCATATATCCCATTCCGAATATGTGATACGTCGTTATGGATAGCATTTGAAGACCGGTGGTGAAGACCGGGTATTTGTGAGAACGATAGGACAACCTATCAATTGTCTCTGCACCGAGTAGCTACGGTATAGAGATTCCCTAAGTGATGGGAAGTCCGATCGGGATTGTGAATACCCGGATTGCAAGGGCTTCGTAAGAAGTGCCTTCGGTTCTGTTCGAGCCCGGAACAGACTTGTATGGATTGTGTGTCTGACATTACATTTTGGGAATATATCGCTGATAACCTTCATCTACATAACCTCTGAGCTCGTACGTCTCAGAGAAGGGTGTTAAGCTAAAAGAATAAATTCTCCGCCACCAACAGAAATGTATTTGAAAGAAATCTGCTTTTACGGCCAGCCTTTCGACTGTCACGGCTTACGCCTAACCAACCCCGTAAAGAGGCCGTGTGGGGGTAAGAGTCTCTCGTTCGCCACCAAACCGCGAAGCGAGAATCCCCCATCACATTTCACCAAGACAAGCAAGACTGGTGTGAGCAACAAAATTTAAGTATCACAATCTATCGTTTCAGGTTTGAATTTGAATCATTATACAAAATTAAGATTTTTAAAACGATTTCTAATATTCATTTTCAATTTATCTTTTAAAAAGATAAATTCTCAAAAACGTTTCATTTCTTATTGGAAAAGCATTTCCATACTTATTTAAGAATAAGTATTTCACAAATCTATTTTATTTTCAACATTTTGAAAATATTCAATATACTTAACCCATAGTTAAGTATATATTTCATTCTTTAAGGAAAACGTTCTTTTATTCACTTTTATTTGGGTCAAAACGAATGTTGCGTAAAACATCGTTACGACAACCCAAAATCACTAGTATAGGGATTCGAAATTAAATAGATATATAAATCCCAATCTATACAAAAATATTTCCTTTCGGAAACCATTTACTATAACAACAGTGTTATAGTCCATCATTTCTAATTATAAATTTATCTAAATTATCTATTTATAAATTAAATTTAATAAGGTGATTTAAGATTAATAAATTTAATTTATAAATAGATAATTTAGATAAATTTATAATTAGAAATGATGGACTATAACACTGTTGTTATAGTAAATGGTTTTCGAAAGGAAATATTTTTGTATAGTATTGGGATTTATATATCTATTTAATTTCGAATCCCTATACTAGTGATTTTGGGTTGTCGTAACGATGTTTTACGCAACATTCGTTTTGACCCAAATAAAAGTGAATAAAAGAACGTTTTCCTTAAAGAATGAAATATATACTTAACTATGGGTTAAGTATATTGAATATTTTCAAAATGTTGAAAATAAAATAGATTTGTGAAATACTTATTCTTAAATAAGTATGGAAATTCTTTTCCAATAAGAAATGAAACGTTTTTGAGAATTTATCTTTTTAAAAGATAAATTGAAAATGAATATTAGAAATCGATTTGAAAATCGTATATTCATAGATATTTTGGAAATGTAAATTCACTATGGAATTTATAAATGAAATTGAAGATTGTTTACAAGGAAATGAACTTGAGTTTGAAGTGAAATAGCTTTAGTTTAAATTCATATTTAAGACAAAATAATATTTATTTTGACTCTGGAAATCAAATTTACCGAGCAAGTTTAAAATAAGTCAAAATTTAAGTACCACAATCTATCGTTTCAGAATTTGAATTTGAATCATTATAAAAAATTATGATTTTTAAATTTATCCTTATTAACTAATAATATTTCTTAATCACTTTCTTAAGAAATTATCTTAGATTAATTCATTATTAATCACGTTCTTTTATTCACATTTATTTGGGTCAAAATGAATGTTGCGTAAAACATTGTTACGACTACCCAAAAATCACTAGTATAGGGATTCGAAATTAAAATAGATATATAAATCCCAATACTATATAAAACATTTCCTTTCAGAAATCATTTACTATAACAACAGTGTTATAGTCCACCATTTCCTTATTTTCTCGAAAACGTCTATTTCAACAATAAATGTTGAAATTTATGTTTCCATTCCCTTTTATTTCTCGAAAACGTCTATTTCAACAATAAATGTTGAAATCTAGGTATTCGATACTTAATGCATTTTAAAGCACCTTTAAATCGTTTTAAATTCCATTTAAAACATTCCTTTCCCAAAATATATCCATTTTCTTTAATAATATATTTACTGTTCAAAATTGTGAATATATTTCCTTTAATAAATTTGAATATTAAATTTATCAAATTCAATTGATTTCGAATTTATAAACAATGCCTATAAATTCTATTCTTATTTATAAAACTTCGATTTATAAATCTCCTTTATTAATCCAATTTAATTTACATAACCCAATTTTGTACCAAAGGTTCATATTATAAGTTAATTACTTATAACACTTTTATTTTCAACATCTATTCATTTTATAGCTTTCACGATTTATAAATCAATAAATTTTAATGAAATTCATTTTATACATCAACTTAACACTTAATAGACTCGTTTCATAATTCCAATAAATTTAATTTATAAATATCAATTTATAAAATCTCTCATATAACTATTTATGATAATTATTCAAAACCCAAATTTAACTATTTTATAGATCTATTTATTTTAAAATTTTCTTTTTGGGTTATATTTTATAAAAGTATTAATTTTTATAACATAAAAACTTATATGTTTATTTATTTTAAAGTGAATCAATTCAAAAATTAAATAAAACCTATACTTTGGAAGAATCACTTTAAAATCCTTTTAAAAATAAAAATTGTTATTTTTAACTTTAAAATGAATCCGATGATGCAACAGCATCCAACAGTCAATCACAAGAACAACATCATATATCGATATGATAGTCAACAATCATCACAATATTTATAAACAAATAAATATTTGTGAGGAATCCAGTTGGATCCCTCCAACCTGTTTCCCTGCAACCACAGACGTTAGCACAATACCAATCCCGTTTGAAGACGGGATATCGCGGTATATGGGATTTTATAAAATATTATCCGCTTAATAGGCGGCGCAATAGGGTCTCATCCGTTATACGAGGCGGGAAATCAATCAACTGCAATATATACATATGCCAATATATATTGCTATATATAGTATATCCTACTATATCTACTATCACAATCAAGCAAACAATCAATCAACAAATTTTAAATATAACTATTTAAAATTTAACAAACCCTTTTGAGTGAGAAGTTCTCACCTTCGCATTTTATTTTGCAATCCATTTCCTTTGTGACTTGATTTTCTTTATTTATACCTTGTATAAATTTTTTTGTACGACTGATTAGTATTGGAAATAAATCGAATAATATATTCCCATTTAATAGGTTTATTTAATTTGGCTAACCATTTTGGGTTTATACTAATAATTTCATTTAAGCTAATTTCTTTTAGTCAAATAAACTTTATTTAACCAAAAATTTATTTTAACAAATCTTCCCTTAATAAATCACTTCACCTAGCAAATTAAATTTCTAACAAATTTCCTTTTATAATTTATTTTTCAGCTTATCTATATTTATTCTTCTTTTTCACAAATATCCTTTTTGTTTTACAACTTACTGTCACTATTTTAAATACTTCTAAAAATTATTACAATAACATTTTTAATAAAATAGAATTCAAACTTTATTTGAACTCCTCAACATTTTTGAAATCACCGTCTTTCCAAAGTTTTATACTAACTAAACAGTATTTCATTTTTAACCTTCACTGTGAAGAAAATTTTTCATAAATTAGATAGAAAATACCCTTTACTGCTCGACTCGCGAACGCCTCCATCACTAGACATTGCGATGCCCCACGCCGCCGCTGCCTGATGCCGCACTCGAGCACATCACCAAAATTTCCTCCTGCCTGCGCGATGCTCCACCTAGCCCAGAAATCCACGCGACCACGATACCCCTAACCGGGATGCCACTGTCAAGCCATCGCGACCACGTCACCGTCGCCGCTCCACGTGACACAGGCCCGCCTCACGAACCCCAAAATCAAACAACGCCGCCGCCAACCCATTCGAGCCCTAGCCGCTGCCGCCGCACCTCGAGCTCATTCGCGTCGCCCCATACGAATCCACTCGTGCTCCACCATCGCGACCTCGGCCTGCGCGCGGTCGAGCGCCGCTCCCTCTTCGCCTCTCTCTCTCTTTTTTCTTCGATTTATTTTTGGAAGAAAGGGGAAATGAAGGAAACGAACGAAGGGGGGCGCGATTTTGTTTTAGCAGCTATTCATTTTTTTATTTTAATTTACAGAGAAGCGGCCATTGATTTTTTTCATTTTGAACGAAGATTTCTTTGAATCTGAAGAGAAGATGTTTCGTGTTTAATTAAAAAGAGATAGAGGGAGACAGGAGTACGCGACTTTGCAGAGAGTAGGTCTGCTTACACGATCTCGTTCGTGATTTTAGGCGTAAATTTTGGAACGAAAGTGGCTGATGTTGACCTAATTTAAAATTTAAATTTAAATTGAATTCAATTAATCTCAACGCGTTTACTCACCGTGTGTTCACATAACAGCTCCGAAAAATACGAAATTTGAAATCCTGTAATAATTCAATATTACGGACCCAATAGAACTGGTTTCATCGAATTCCGAGACTGTGCCTCGGAAGGCTATTTTTAAATTCAATCTAAACGATATAAATTCAAAACTGAACAATTCACTATCAATTTCAAATCTGAAGCTTCTATTATTTTTAGTATTATCAATATGAATTTTATAAGCCTTTGAAATATTTTTAGTCAGCTTAAAATTGAAGATTTAAATTTTTATTCACTTTCAATAGATTAAATTTTTATAATTTAATCGCCATTTTCAAAGTTATAATGGAAATTCAGTCCAAACCATTACTCAAATATTTAAAATTAATTAAATATTTTCAATTTAAATTGTCCAAAATCCTGGGTCGTTACAATTAGTTAATAAGAATTAATTAATTTGGATTTAGAGATGACTTATTAAAGTTTAATTTCTTAGAGAGTAGTTAAAGGATTGCTATTAGTTAATGAAGGATCATTAACTAAGGATTATCAAATGATTAATTAAGTTGATTAATTAGATTAATTAATAAAAGATAATCAATTTATGGAATTGTTTAAGTATAATTACTTAATGAAAGAAATTAAGGGATGAATTACTCAATGTAGTTAATTTAATAATGTGATTGATCAAGTTAATTAATTGGTTTAATTAAGATAATCACATGATGGTTTGTTTAAGTATGATTACTGAATGAAATTGGAAAGGTAATTACTGAGTAAATTAATTAATAGATATTTACTGGAAGTTAATTAAATTGGAATGGTAATTTTAATGGAAATGATTTGGGTTTAAATACCTTGTGTAAATAAATAAGAAGGGTAATTACTTACTGGAAGTAATTAATAATTAATTTCTTAGTGTAATTAATTTAAGAATTTATTAATAAATTTATTTGATGATAATTAAGTAATGTAATTAATTAAGGGTAATTAATTACTAATGTGATTAATCAAGGCTGATTAATGAATAATTAATTCAAGATTTATTATTAAATATAATTAATAATTAATTGAAGAAGTAATTAAGGATCATTAATTAATGTAACTAATGAGAGTAATTATAGGTTAATTACTGTAAATGGTTAAGGATAGTTAATTTGTGAAATTAATTGAAGGATAATTACTCTATGTAATTGAAGATAATTAATCAAGGTGATTAATTAAGATGGATATTTGAAGAATGATTGATGAATTAAAGGGTTGTAATTAATTAATGGTTGATTAAGCAAAGTTAGGTAATTAATTCTTAAGTAATTGATCCAATTTAAGTTAATTAAATTAATTATAATAGGGATTAACAATGATTGCTTATGAATGATTGTTTGAGTAAAATATCTGAATTGGATGATATCTATTGGATGATATGGTGGGATATTTCGTGATATGATATGTTTGGATGGACATTTACAATGTGGTTATTAATGATGATGAATTTCTGTGTAAAAAGTGACATCTTGTATTTAAAGTAGGATTGGGGTTTACTTAAATAACTTGGGCTAAGATGGTATTGAATTCGAAGTGACCGGAGACAGGTATTAGTAAATACCCGAAACCACTTCGATTCTTTAAAAATTGATGTGTGGAATAAGTGATGTTTATAACAACTTGTGAAGTTGTAAATTGATACAAGTTACCCCGGGTTTATATAAGTTGTATACTTTTGTATTCCTTGTTAGATGGGTTTGTTCACGCTGGTTTCCAGCCTGACCCGGGTGTTACTTTGATGTAATGCTCGGGTCAGACCGAGTATTACAGATCTTCAGGTAAGGACGTTCTGGAGCTCAAGAGGCAAGCTGGATGGCAAGAACGTATGGAGTGTTTTCGCTGTATTATATTGTTGTATATCTGAGACATGATGATTGCGTATATTCAATGTCTGTGTATATGTGTAACTCTGATGTATTATAAATGTATTTGATAGATACAGAATTCTTTTGTAAGCCGTTATTATCTGATATTATATTTTCATCCACGACGAATGTAAGAATCTTTGTGGTGTTCTTCTTCTTCTTCTATCTCTTTCTTCTTTCCCTAACTATTTGGAATTTTCGGGATCGAAAACTTCTGGGCCGTTACAGTAATTTCATTTTAATTTTTTTTTTAAAAAGAACAGGTTTCCTTTAAAAACCGGTAACAAACATTAACCCGAGCCACTTAAATTTTTCTTCGAGTTAAACCCATCCTACCTTAGAGCAAAACTATCAAAAACTCGAGCAACCCAAACAAAACACCGAGTCACACAACCCAACTGCTACTTTGAGATGACCACGCATTCTACTCGAGTTTGACCCGAGCTACCCTACTTCTTCCCCAAACTCACGAAAACCAGAACCAAAAATGCACCGTGCACGTGCACGTTGCTTCCACCCATCTCCGACCATCTTTCCAGACCCAGACTAGTCGACGATGGTGCAACGACCCGCCTTTCATTCCATAGAAAGACGCATCATTAAGAAAAAAGAAAGGGATAGAAAAGAGAAAAGGTAGAAAAGAAAAAAACAAACAACATCGGAATCTCACAGCAGAACGAATAAATTATATTATCACATATAACATTACATGGTATCATATACATCAGAGTTATACAACTAATACAACACAAACTAGATAGTTATAAACATCTGTCTAGCAATTACAATTCAAGTACATCAGAGAAAAATAGATACAACTCAAACACAGCGGAACCACTATATATATCTACACGCTGAAGCCTCCTGCTCCATATCTCCTCCAAAACTTGTCAAAGCAATCCTGAAACACTTGACTACTCATACATAATATAAGAACCCAAGAGTTTAATAAAATAGAAAATAAACACTCAGGTCAGACATGGGTCTGGTGTGAGTAAACGGGTTTAAAAGTTGCTTAATTTTGAAAATTCTTTTGAAACAAAAGGTATCACGTAAGACTTCCCACACATAAACATGGAAAAGTTTTTACCTTACGCTAACCAAAACATTTGATAGGAAATCCAATGATATTATAATAGTGTCTACGGTTTTAAAAATAAAATATAGAAATAGCTGGAATGCTTACATCTCACGTTCCAACATAGTTGGGCACAATCAAAACCGTACAGACACTTATTGGATTTTGGATTCCATCAATGGAAGGGCTACCGGGGTAACGCCCGTCATAGTATGTGGCCTAGATCACCGTACCGAGGATCACTCCCAATCCCCTGCAACACAAAGCCGGAACTATCCCTTACTGGACAGTCCCGAACAAGACCACCCCGCGGATTGGCCGTCACCAACAGCTACACAACCGAAATATAAAGGGACCTTTAGACATGGGTAAATCTCGTCCTACTTGGGCATGACCCACTTAGCCTTGCTGCACCTCCCCTGTTTTAGCCATTCCCGGTTGATGAGGCTTGAGGCTACGATAACCTTTATAGGACACATCTATCTTAGAATGCTCATCGTCCACCTGACGATGTTCTGAAAGCATTCAGTCTATACAAGTTCGTTCCGGGTTCGAACGAAACCGAAGGCACTATCTCGTTACACTCATTTTGGAATAACCCTCAGAGTCAATGACGATAACCCTTGCACTATGAATCTTCATCTTCACTTGAGATTCACGGCCTAACGTTTAATTTGGATCGATGTGGTTTTCGGAATTCCAATTTTGGAAACCCGATCCCGGTCTCATCGAAATCCAAACGCCATCTTAATGTCCAAGTGAATTTAGTTTTAACAATTAATTCAATTCATTATTATTTATATGCACACAGATAGATAAATTACATATCACAATAGATAATCAAATTCTCATCATAAACGGATAACCCGTATCATCATCACAAACAGATAATCATCACAAACAGATAATCCATATTATCGTCCTTTAACTAAGCATTCATATCATATAGATACTACTCATCTCATTTCTGAGATCACAACCATTCAAAGAAATATCAATATCATCCATAAGCAATGATTTATTAACCACCATCTATAATTAACTTAAAATGAATTAAATTAATTACCTCTATCTCTAATTAATTTAAAATAAATTAAATTAATTACCACATCTATAAATCCTTCTTAATATCCATTAATTAATTAACCTAGTTAATTAATCATTCTCTAAGTATTCAACTTGATTAAACACCTTTGATTAATCATTCTCTAATTACAATAAGTAATTAGTCTTTAATTAATTTCACAAATTAATTAACCTTAATCATTAGTAATTAACCTTTAATTACTTTATTTATTAATTAACTATAATTAATTACATTTATCCTTAATTTTTTTTTTTTTTGGCAAAGCCAGCGGGGTTAACTGGACCCCTACCAGTTTTATTGCAAACAACAATAAAAAGAACTACAGAGGTAAAAACAATAGGTAGAAAACAAACTAGAAAATACACACATGAAAAAAAAACAACACAATCAAACCCAAGCTTGAATCAAAGACTGGGAGAAATTGCAAGCACAGTTCCTCAAATGATTGTAGGTTCTGCACTTGACTTCATTCCATAATTCATTTTCATTTCTTCTTACATTTTCAAATACTCTGGAATTTCTCTCTCTCCATATCACTGCCATATATATTTTCAAACAAACTGCCATTACTCTGCTTTTCTCTGTTCTCCATCTCGTTGCTTTGTAAATTATTCTCCACTGTATTATAGTTGTGCGACCAAAAAGTTTAGTACCTGTGAGACCACCTATCTTAATTAATATATTTTGCAATGCAGGACAATCAAAGTATAGATGCTCTGTAGTTTCTTCTTCAATTTCACAATACAAGCAATGAATAGGACAGGCCATCCCATACTTGTGCAACAAACTTCGAGTAAGTAAAGCATTGTTAAGCACCTTCCACATCATAAGATTATCCTGTGGAACAGAGTCACTTGTCCATATAACTTCATACCATTTAGCAGCTGGCAGGGGAACAATTTCAGTGAGTGATTTGTATACTTCTTTGACAGTGTGTGGTTTGCTGTGCCATTGCACATTATTACTTTGCATATCACTGACAGAAACTTGTTGTATATCAGTCCATATTTGCTTTATAAATTGGTTACTACAGTGAGGTAACTGTATCTTACCATTGTGTAAGAACTCATTAGCATTTGCATTCATATGAATACCAGTTTGTATAATTTGCTCATAGGAACACAATTTTGATAAGATTAGGCCATTTCTAACCCATGGTTCATTCCAAAAGTTAACAGCAGAGCTTGCATTGACTGGATATTGTATCATAGGTAGAAAGACTTCTCTGTACTTCAGCATGCTTCTCCACGTCCAGCTACTCAGTTGTGGGATTTCCATAATCCAGAATTGTCTGTTCTTGATGTTGTAATGCCATGTCCATTCAACCCATAAACTACTTCTTCTATTTATGATTGCATCAAACTGTTTACTAATAGCAGCAATGTTCCACTTCCTTACATTTAATACTCCCAGTCCTCCAGTTTTCAATGGTGCTTCAAATTTGGAAAAAGCACAAGGAACTAATTTTCTGTTGTGTATACTTCCCGTCCAAAAGAATCTATTCATTGCTGATCTAACAAGTTGTAATAATTTAACTGGTAGAAGCATAGTTCTGGCCCAGTAAACAATAGAAGAGAATACCACAGTTTTAATAAGGACTAGCCTGCCACTTTGTGTTAAGTACCTATTTTCCCAAGCTGACATTACAGAGGTAATTTTGTGGTATAATGGATTACAGTCAACCTTTGTTATTCTTTTAGTTATTAGTGGTAGACCAAGATACTTCATGTCATTTTCCATGCCAGAGAATCCAGACAGATGGTGGAGTTTAGTTGCCTAACCAAGACTAATGCCAGAAACAAGCAAAGAAGATTTTTTTTGGTTAATAGATAGGCCAGTCATTTTGTAAAAGTTTGCAAAGCATCCTTAATACCATTCAAAGAAGGCAATTCAGGTTTAGTGAACATCATGACATCATCAGCAAACATGATGAATGTAATTTGATGGTGAGTGCACTTAGGGTGATACTTTATTATTTTATTGGAGTAACTAGTTCTAAGGATAACAGTAAGAACTTCCATGACTAGCAAGAACAAGTAAGAAGATAAAGGGTCCCCTTGCCTTATTCCTTTACTACCTCTAAAGCTGCCAACTGGCCTTCCATTAATTACAACAGAGTATGATGGAGTGGATATACATACATATATCCAAGACACAAAGGTTTTAGGATATCCCATCACTGCCATGATCCTGACTATGGATTCCCAATGTATTGAATCATATGCCTTTGATATATCAATTTTCAGAGCAGCTGCTGGGGGGCTATTGCTTTTACTATAACATTTGAGAAGTTCTTGTGCCAAGAGTACATTATCAATAATGTCCCTGTTTGGTAAAAAAGCAGACTGGTTGTTAGAGACAACAGTAGGAAGCACAGACACTAATCTGGTTGCAAGAATTTTAGATATGCACTTATACACCACATTACAACAAGAAATGGGCCTATAAGAACTAACAGTAGTAGCAGGAGAGCACTTGGGGATTAGAGCAATGTTTGTACAGTTGATTTCACCTAGCATTTTGCATTTGTTAAAGAAATTGTGTATTGCCTTGCAAAAATCATTGCCAAGGATACTCCATGTGGTCATAAAAAAGACAACATTTAATCCATCAGGGCCTCCTGATGAATGTTTGTTCATTGAGAATAGTGTTGACTTGATTTCCTCATCAGTGATAGGCCTTATAATAGTTGTTGCTTCCAGGTTAGTGATGCTTGGTAAGGCAGTTTTTGAAATTAAGTCCAGATCAGGTATAAAGCCATCATGATTCCCATATTGCTTAGAGAAATATTGTATGAAAGCAAGGTCAACAGAATCAGGTGTTGTATGGAGAGTGCCTTGGTCATCAGTTATACTATGGATATTTTCTCTAGCTTGCTTTACTTTAATTGAATCATGATAAAACTTTGTATTTTTGTCACCCTCATCAATCCATTTTTTGTGAAGTTGCTGTCTCTTCATGTTGGCTTCTATATGCAGTGCAGTATTAACTTCCATAAATAATTTCCTTTCCTCATCAGCTGCTTGAACATCAAGAGGATGTTCCATCATGTAGTCTTGCATAGTCTTCAGTTGTTGTGTGAGTTTTGTTGACTGAAGGCTTCCATTACCAAATGTAGTAGTAGCCCACTGTTTAATAGCTTGCTTTATTTTCTTGAGTTCCCTGTAAAACTTAAACATAGGGTTACCATAGCAATAAAAATCTGCATTAACTAGGGAAACTAATTCAAGAAAGTGCTCATGCCTAACCCAAGCATTAAAAAAATTTAAACTTCTCTTTTCTCTTCTCAAATGGTTACCAAGCGACAATATAAGTGGGGAGTGGTCAGAAAGTATGGGTTGAGGGAGGAAAACAGATAGAGTAGGCCAAAGAGAAAGGGCTTGTAAGTTGCAAAAGGCATGGTCAATTGTGGTAAAAGTACGAACACCACTTCTACTTCTATTGTTCCATGAGTACTTGGCTCCTGATTTATTCACTAATAAAAATTCAGAATCAATTACAGATTGGTTGATAGGATCAAGTTCTCTTATGGTAAGAGGGTTGCCACCAAACTTGTCATTATATCCATAACATGAGTTGAAATCACCCAAAACCAGCCAAGGGTGTGAAGCTTGTCTGAAAGGTGGCAAAGTTTTGAGAAAGGCATTTCTAGAGTTGATTGAGTTGTCTGCATACACTATGGTTAAGTAGAATGAGTTATGAGTTTGGGAATGAAGCACATGAAAATGAGTGGATTGTCTAGACAACAGAATTGGTGTAAGAGTTAGTTCAGAAGGGTTATACAAGACTAGAATTCTTCCATCTGCAGCGGCATCAAGATTATGCTGGATGGACCAGTCTGGATTTATATAGTTGACTGCTTTTTGGGATTGTGTAAGGTTTAGCTTGGTTTCAAGAAGTCCAATAAGACAGATGTTATACTCAGAGATATAATTCTTAACTTGATCAAGTTTCAGATTGCTATGTGCTCCTCTTATATTCCATGTTGCTATTTTTGTATGCATAAATAATTATTGAGTTGAGGTGGTGTTTTCCCTTCTCTGAGCTGACAGAGATCTTGATCTTGTTTGGATCCTCCTATTTGGCATGCTAGGGGGGTGGATGGTTGTGAGTTTGTGTGGAAGATGGTAGAATCAGAAGATGATTTTGAAAGATTTGGAGGCCAACCAGGTATTTGAATAGAAAAATTGTAATGGGGTTGTGAAGGAGTTTTTGATTGATTTACATGCATGGAGGTAACTAATTGTGTTATCTGAGTTTCAAGTGATTTGCTCCATAGTTTGTCAAGTTCTGATATTGTGATTCCAGTTGGTACAATTGCTTTTTCAGTTACATTACCATTTTGCTTGTTACTTCCACTTTGATTATTTTCATTGATATCAGTTGCCTGCACTTCATGTGTTACGGACTGATCCAATATGACAGAGTCTATTTGTTTTTCAGTAGTGATAGTTTTGCCAGTTGTGTTTGTATGCTTCTCTGCACATTTTATCTCTTCAGAAATTTCACCTTCTTCCTTTTCTTGCACTTCATTTATCACTTGTTGTTCCACATCATTTTGAAGCAAACTGAAAGTGTTACTAGTGCTGACATTTCCATCATGCACATCTCCTTGTGTTACATTTGCTTTTTCAATAACCCTGTCTCTTTCATCAGTACTTTCCTCATTTAGATTTTGTTTTTCACCATGTTTCATCAAGTTTGTTTCTTCATATACTACACAACTATTGTTTTTTTTTCTTTGTTCTTGCTTACTTTCTGCCATATCTATTTCATGTTGCTTTGTTTTTCATTGTTCTTCCCCCTTATCATCATATTCCTTCCATCATTCTCTTTTTTATGTTGCTCTGTAAAAGTGCTTTGTTCCACTATCTTTTCTTTATCCACTTTTTTGCAATTACTCAGCTGATGCCCAAACTCCTTGCACACAATACATATCTCTGGTTTCCACATATAAATAACATTAACAACTTGTTCAGAACCATTTTGCAATTTAACAGTAAATTTATCTGGCAATTCTTGGTTTGGATTTACTTCAACTAAACATTTCGCAAATGAAATACGTTCAAATTTTTCAGTTGATGCATCCAAACATAGAAGCTTTCCCACTCTTGATGCTAGCCAATTAATACCCAATGGTGACCAAGCATACAGAGGTATATTGGTTAATTTTATCCATACAGGAACTGTTTGATGCTACTACAACAGTTGCCGATGTTAACATCCCACGGCTTGACGATAAATAATTTGTTCCTCATCACAACAGGGTCTGCTTCAGAAATTCTGATCCTATCTTCATCATTTGAGAATTTAAACAAAAACAGGAACCCATCAGATTTAACAGTTATTGATCCACTTAACTTCCAAACTTTTTTAAGGTAGTAAAGAACAGTAGCATAGGGTAATGGGGTATCAAGGAAGAACCCTACTAGATACTCATTCCACAAGGCATTTCCAGCTTGTACAACATCTTCAGGTGGAACAATAGCACCACCACTAAATTCCAATTGAATTTCACGAGGTACGTACTTCCCAGCGTTATTGGGTTTAGATTTAAAGAGAGAGTTCCACGAACGAGGGAGAAGTGAAGATGGTTCAGATAGAGGATTAGTTAAGGTTCGAAAAGGGACTGCAGTAGGGGGTTTGGGGGGTGCCAACAAGGGGAGAGAAGCCGAAGAAGAAGGAAATGGTCAGGAGAAGGTATGGAAGAATCTGACATGGTGATGGTTGTTGCAGGAGGTACGAGTAAGGGAGAAGATGGACACGGCTGATTTGATGTGGTGGGATGGGACTGATTAGCGGGAAGGATAGAAGGAGATGGCGCGGTCACCATTTTTGAAGAGAAAAGTTTGAAAATTAATTGTAAACTTTAGGGACAGGGAGACTATGTCACCCTGACCTTTGGTTAAGCCGGTTTTAGAGTGGCCGTGCACTATGCCTCATACTTGTGGCCGTTGGGATTCGATCCGGTGCCACTACAACTACATGCAGCAACTCCACTATGTCTTAACCACTGGACCACTTAATTAATTACATTAATTAATCACTTTATTATTAATTATCCTTTAATTAAACAATTCTTAATTACATCATTAATTATATTAATTAATGATCCCTAATTTATATTTAAATTAATTACTTTATTTAAAATTAATTACATTCAGTAATTAATCTACAATTTAAAAATACAATTACTAATCACCATCTCCTCCACCTTCACGAAGAACCACAACATCTCAATACCACTAGATCACCAGATAAACCCAAAAACTTCCATTGTGTTCAATACAGAAATGCTCATACAAGAGTTAACTAAAAAAATGTGATTTAAGTTTTAAAAATCATGATTTCCTACCTGCATTTAGGTTATAAACTTGTTTTAATAAATTAAGAAGTTTGAGATTCTTGCTTATTGAAAATAATAGCCGGTATTATTGTTTTGAGAGACACAGATTTTTAATATAACTTAATTATAATTTATAAACTTAAATCTGCACTAAACAAACACTTTCGTTTACATAACAAATCCTAACTGAGAATCAATTCAAGAGGTATCTTTTTTCTATTTAAAAGTTTGGTTTTAAAAACAGAAAACAGGCATACAGTTACCTGTAATCCTATATATATGTTTATATATATATTCACACGCAATATCCATCACAATAAAAATTCATACAAACATGATTATTTCTATCAATCCACATGCAACAGATAACTTAAGCTTTTTGCATTGATGAGGTTGCTCACTTTTAAAAAATAACAGAGCAGTTTCATCTATAATAGTTTTTGATTTCTGAAGAAAAAAAAACAGTTTAAATTTGAAACTTGAGTATTGGAAATTTACTTTAGCTTCATTTTTAAAAGAAGAACTGTTTTTAAAAATAGAAATTTACTCACATTTAATTGAAGAAGCAGAGAATACTCAGATGCATTATCCTTTCCTGAAATAGATTTGCATTTGCTAGTTGAATCTGTGCTTTGCAATTTGCTGTTGAAGTTGATTTGCAAGTTGAATCTGGGTTTGCTTCCATTTTGATAACTGAATTACTAATTGTTTGTAGTTGATTTTAAACTGCATGCTAACCCCATCTTCATTTGCTTGAGTTTGAAGTTGAGTTTTCAAATTGATGTTGAAACTTGGAGCAGATTTGGTTTTTTGCAGATTTTGATTGCAGATTTAAATCAGATTTGGGTTTCGCATAATTGGTTTTGAATTTCTTTTCTAAAATCTGATTTCAGATTTTCATTTGAAGAAAATGGTTTGAACAAAAATGAATTGCTAAGTTTTCTTGTATATAATATTTAATTTCAAAAATAAATTAACATTGCCACTTGTTATTTTAGTTTGTAAAGTGATTTACAAGTGTCTTCTTATTAGTTAAATGCTTAACACATGTACGATTTTAATATAAAAATAAATTTCTTAATTTATGAATGTATTTAAATTCATTTAAAACTATTTCTTATTTAATTTAACATGTTTTTGAATGTTTATTACTTTTAGTTTTTAAATGATTACATATAAACTACCTTTATAAAATTACACATTTTAATGTTTATTTGAATGTTTTTAAAATAATACTTTTAAAACTAAATTTCCAAGAGAGAAAATTTTAAAAAGAAAAGAATATTGAATTACATTTTATTCCAAAGTTTTAAACTAAAATATTATACTCTAATATATAAGAACTAAGTCTATTTCAAAAGAAAACAATTTTTAAAATAAATAAATAAACTTTTATTATAAAATACAATTTAAACTATTATATTTTAAAAAAAATAAATATTTATTTAAATTTCTTTTGAAAATATTAGACAGATTTTTGAACAAACTTTTGAAAAGTTTTCAATACTAATTCAAATCAATTTCCAATTCATAATTTATACATCTATATATATATAATAATTTTGAAAATATTCTTATTAAATTTAAATTTAAACTAAAATCAAATTCTCTATTTACAATGTATACACATATATACATTATAAATAAAATATTCTTTAAATAAGTTTAGGAAGACAATTTTATCATTTAAATATTTTTAACTTTTGAAAACAATAAAATTCCCAAATATAAAATTATCATTATCATAAATTTTGAAAAGAATAACATTTGTCAAACTAAATAATTATTAATCTTCCAAAGATAATTTCTGTTTGAATTAGACTATTAAATCAACATTTCACATTTTAAAATAATTATTAATGGAAATTATTAAATAAATATTGCCTAAATTTCCAGGACATCACATTCCTCCCCCCTTAAAAGAATTTCGTCCCTGAAATTTAAAAGCAAAGATAATTTAATAATCCCATACAGATTTTAATTTTATAATAGCAAACATATGCTATCAACCAAATACTAGCAACCAATTCAAACAAACAATTCCAACTATCCAACAAAATTCTAGATAGGATTCCCAAAGGTTTCCCAGGTACAAACACCAGAATACTCACCTACAGAATCTAAACTGGCTATACCACTCAGATCTAGAGCTCCTATGTATCTAGATCTACAAACCTAAACAGGACACTGGACCACAGACAAGTCCTGATCAACTTTCAAATCTCTCAGAATTACTGATTCTAAAACCAGTGATAGACCATACACGTACTCCCTCAGAAATACATGAAAAACATAACAAATTCCAGCCATCTGAACTGAAAATTCAATCATGTAGACCAAACACTTAACCCTTAAGAGAAAACAGAAAGATCCAATACTCTTATCCACAAATCTCTCCTGTCGATCCTGGGCTGCCTTCAACCTTCTAGATCAATCCAAATCTTCGCAGATGCCTCACGAAACAAATCTGGACAAAGAAATAACGATCTCCAGATCCTACTCAACAGAATGGTTCTCCCAAGATCCATCAAAATCCACCACACAAACTCTACTACACAAATATCAGAAGACTTCAAACATACTACTCCTATTCGGAAAACAGAACAGATGCATAAGACAATCAAACCTCCAGACTCAAAATGAATTTCCTGTAGAAATCCTCTGATCCAAGACAAAACACAAATTCCCAATGAATCGGGTGTTGCTTCTATTCTGGAATAGCTGCCACCATGCTTCCACTGCACAACTCTGATTTTGAGAACGCTGTTAATGAACACAAGTACAAACTTGATCAACCTATCCCGGAACATTGTTCATCAAATTCCATAAAATCTCAGTGACCTATCTGATTCGGTCACAAACACTATAGCAAAAATTCAACCAGAAATCTTGATCCGATCAATCCTGCCAGCTTAAACAGACCTCTCTCTCAAAGAACCCTCCTACTATGCTGAACCACCAGTAAAGCTCCAAGAACCAAGTCAATACAGAACTCAATCTCTTGATGCGGATGCAAATCTTAACTTCTTCGAAGATATCCGGAAAATACCAAACCACTTCGATAACTCAAACATTCTCTAGAGATGCTTCAATCCAAACAAAGATTACTCGGAGAACTTCCGAACCATCGCAATTCACTTTTGCGATTCTACTCTGTTCAGATTCCATGAAACCATTCTCTCTTCACACATTAGAACAGCTAAAGCCTTCTAACCAAAAGAAGAAACTAGTGGTCCACCTTCAACCACAAACATCACACCCAGCTGAGCTTCCCGAAGAAATGGACAAGCTTCACCATTTTCTCGGCCTACTGACAAAAGAATCACAGAGACTTCTGAACCAACGAAGAAACAGGCCACTCCACTGGTTCTACTGCTGCCAAAGACTTTCTATCCAAAAGCTCATCGAATCACAAAGCTACATCAGCCACTTCCACAATAGAGCCTTCAATAGATAGATATCCCTCTGGAAACTCGATCTCAAACCAAGCTTAAAACACTCTGCCAAACTGAGTCTCAAACTCAAATACAGACAAAACTCCTTCCTAAGGTTGCCAAGAAACCATCTCTAGCTTCAGTACTCCCAACTGATCCAGACTCAAGAAAAACCATTTGCACAAGTGCAACCAAGCTTACAATCCAAAGATGAACTCCGAACCTTGAAAAGATTTCCTTCAGAGATCGGGTGAAATCCTTCACATAAACATATATATGGGATTACAGTTAACTGTATGCCTGTTTTCTGTTTTTAAAACCAAAATTTTAAATAAAAAAAAAACAATACCTCTTGAATTGATTCTCAGTTAGGATTTGTTATGTAAATGAAAGCTCTTATTTAGTATAGATTTAAGTTTATAAATTATAATTAAGTTATATTAAAAATCTGTCTCTAAAACAATAATAACAACAATTATTTTCAATAAGCAAGAATCTCAAACATCTTAATTTATTAAAACAAGTTTATAACCTGAATGCATGTAGGAAATCATGATTTTTAAAACTTAAATCACATTTTTTAGTTAACTATTGTGTGAGCATTTCTGTATTGAATAGAATGGAAGTTTTTGGGTTTATCTAGTGATCTAGTGGTATTGAGATGTTGTGGTTCTTCCTGAAGGTGGAGGAGATGGTGATTAATAATTGTAGTTCTAAATTGTAGATTAATTACTAAATGTAATTAATTTTAAATAAAGTAATTAATTTAAACATAAATTAGAGATCATTAATTAATATAATTAATGATGTAATTAATAATTATTTAATTAAAGGATAATTAATAATAAAGTGATTAATTAATGTAATTAATTAAGGATAAATGTAATTAATTATAGTTAATTAATAAATAAAGTAATTAAAGGTTAATTACTAATGATTAAGGTTAATTAATTTGTGAAATTAATTAAAGACTAATTACTTATTGTAATTAAAGAATGATTAATCAAAGGTGTTTAATCAAGTTGAATACTTAGAGAATGATTAATTAACTAGGTTAATTAATTAATGGATATTAAGCAGGATTTATAGATGTGGTAATTAATTTAATTTATTTTAAATTAATTAGAGATAGAGGTAATTAATTTAATTCATTTTAAGTTAATTATAGATGGTGGTTAATAAATCATTGCTTATGGATGATATTGATATTTCTTTGAATGGTTGTGATCTCAGAAATGAAATGAGTAGTATCTATATGATATGGATGCTTAGTTAAAGGATGATAATATGGATTATCTGTTTGTGACGATTATCTGTTTGTGATGATGATACGGGTTATCCGTTTATGATGAGAATGTGATTATCAATTGTGATATGTAATTTATCTATCTGTGTGTATATAGATAATGATGAATTGAATTAATTGTTAAAACTAAATTCACTTGGACATTAAGATGGCGTTTGCATTTCGATGAGACCGGGATCGGGTTTCCCAAATTGGAATTCCGAAAACCACATCGATCCAAATTAAACGTTAGGTCATGAATCTCAAGTGAAGATGAAGATTCAGAGTGCAAGGGTTATCGTCATTGACTCTGAAGGTGATTCCAAAATGAGTGTAACGAGATAGTGCCTTCGGTTTCGTTCGAACCCGGAACGAACTTGTATGGACTGAATGCTTTCAGAACATCGTCAGGTGGACGATGAGCATTCTAAGATAGATGTGTCCTATAAAGGTAATCGTAGCCTCAAGCCTCATCAACCGGGAATGGCTAAAACAGGGGAGGTGCAGCAAGGCTAAGTGGGTCATTCCCAAGTAGGACGAGATTTACCCCTATCTAGAGGTCACTTTATATTTCGGTTGTGTGGCAGTTAGTGACGGCCAATCTACGGGGTGGTCTTGTTCGGGACTGTCCAGTAAGGGATGGTTCCGGCTTTGTGTTGCAGGGGATTGGGAGTGATCCTCGGTACGGTGATCAAGGCCACATACTATGACGGGCGTTACCCCGATAGCCCTTCCATTGATGGAATCCAAAATCCAATAAGTGCATGTACGGTTTTGATTGTGTCCAACTATGTTGGAACGTGAGATGTAAACATTCCAGCTATTTCTGTATTTTATTTTGAAAACCGAAGACACTATTATAATATCACAGGATTTCCTATCAAATGTTTTGGTTAGCGTAAGGTAAAAACTTTTCCATGTTTATGTGTGGGAAATCTTACGTGATACCTTTTGTTTCAAAAGAATTTTCAAAATTAAGCAGCTTTTAAACCCGTTTACTCACACCAGACCCATGTCTGACCCAAGTTTTTATTTTCTGTTTTATTAAACTCTTGGGTACTCATATTATGTATGAGTAGTCAAGTGTTTCAGGATTGCTTTGACGAGTTCTGGAGGAGATATGGAGCATGAGGCTTCGGCGTGTAGATATATATAGTGGTTCCGCTGTGTTTGAGTTGTATCTGTTTTTCTTTGATGTACTTGAATTGTAATTTCTAGACAGATGTTTATCACTGTCTAGTTTATGTTGTATTAGTTGTATAACTCTGATGTATATGATACTATGTAATGTTTTATGTGATATAATATAATTTATTCGTTCCGCTGTGAGATTCTGATGTTGTTTGTTTCTTTCTTTTCTATCTTTTCTCTTTTCTATCCCTTTCTTTCTTCTTAATGATGCGTCTTTCTGTGGAATGAAAGGCGGGTCGTTACATTGTGGTATCAGGGCACTAGGTTGAGCGAATACCTAGGCTCTGGAGTAGTGTCTGTCTTGAGAGAGCGTATTTGTAATTTTGAATATATATATATATACACACACACATATTCACACACAATATCCATCACAATAAAAAATCATACAAACATGATTATTTCTATCAATCCACATGCAACAGATAACTTAAGCTTTTTGCATTGTGAGGTTACTCACTTTTAAAAAAAAGAGCAGTTTCATCTATAACAGTTTTTGATTTCTGAAAAAAAACCGTTTAAATTTGAAACTTGAGTATTGGAAATTTACTTTAGCTTGATTTTTAAAAGAAGAACTGTTTTTCAATATAGAAATTTACTCACATTTAATTGAAGAAGCGGAGAATACTCAGAAGCATTATCCTTTTCCTGAAACAGATTTGTATTTGCTAGTTGAATCTGTGTTTTGCAATTTGCTGTTGAAGTTGATTTGCAAGTTGAATCTGGGTTTGCTTCCATTTTGATAACTGAATTACTAGTTGTTTGTAGTTGATTTTAACTGCATGCTAACCCCATCTTCATTTGCTTGAGTTTGAAGTTGAGTTTTCAAATTGATGTTGAAACTTGGAGCAGATTTGGTTTTTTGCAGATTTTGATTGCAGATTTAAATCAGATTTGGGTTTCGCATAATTGGTTTTGAATTTCTTTTCTAAAATCTGATTTCAGATTTTCATTTGAAGAAAATGGTTTGAACAAAAATGAATTGCTAAGTTTTCTTGTATATAATAATTAATTTCAAAAATAAATTAACATTGCCACTTGTTATCTTAGTTTGTAAAGTGATCTACAAGTGTCTTCTTATTAGTTAAATGCTTTACACATGTACAATTTTAATATTAAAATAAATTTCCTAATTTATGAATGTATTTAAATTCATTTAAAACAATTTCTTATTTAATTTAACATGTTTTTAAATGTTTATTACATTTAGTTTTTAAATGATTACATATAAACTACCTTTATAAAATTACACATTTTAATGTTTATTTGAATGTTTTTAAAATAATATTTTTAAAACTAAATTTCCAAGAGAGAAAATTTTAAAAAGAAAAGAATATTGAATTACATTTTATTCCAAAGTTTCAAACTAAAATATTATACTCTAATATATAAGAACTAAGTTTATTTCAAAAGAAAACAATTTTTAAAATAAAACAAAATAAACTTTTATTATAAAATACAATTTAAACTATTATATTTTAAACAAAATAAATATTTATTTAAATTTCTTTTGAAAATATTAGACAGATTTTTAAACAAACTTTTGAAATGTTTTCAGTACTAATTCAAATCAATTTTCCAATTCATAATTTATACATCTATATATATATATAATAATTTTGAAAATATTCTTATTAAATTTAAATTAAAATTAAAATCAAATTCTCTATTTACAATATATACACATATATACATTATAAATAATATATTTTTCAAATAAGCTTAGAAAGACAATTTTATCATTTAAATATTTTTTACTTTTGAAAAGAATAAAATTCCCAAATATAAAATTATCATTATCATAAATTTTGAAAAGAATAACATTTGTCAAACTAAATAATTATTAATCTTCAAAAGATAATTTCTGTTTGAATTAGACTATTAAGTCAACATTTCACATTTTAAAATAATTATTAGTGGAAATTCTTAAATAAATATTGCCTAAATTTTCGGGACATCACATATGGCCTCGACAATCCCCTTGATCTCCCAGTCCCTACGATTACCCAAAAAATCAAAAACAAGCGCTTCGTCACAAACAAGAATTCAACCCGGGTCGACGTCTTCCTCTGCCGACGTCAACCTCCTCCACCGGAACCCAAACCCTTCCATCCAGATCAGCGTCACATATTCCCTCATCGTTTCCACACTTCACGATCGAGCCCTATGCCCCGTCAACGTCACACGAATCTCGACAATGTCATTGACATATACAGGTCCTTAAACCCTAAGCTGACGTCGCCTAGCCACACCAACGGCTTAAAAATTCGAGCACCATTTTTCCAATGATCCTCATACCTCACTCAACCCTCAGACCCAAACACGCCGTCGCTTTCATCATTGATCGACGAAAATCAACGAGTAAGCAAAATCTGATCATCTAACATTCCTCGATGAATACTAACCTAAAAATCGTGATTGTTCTTCCTAAATTCATCATTTACAAATTTGGACCAGATTCTAAAATCAAAACTTGAAAATAACAACATCGATTTTTCACCTATTTCTGATCATTACTATATTCCCTTGTTTTTGAATTAATTACAAAATTACAACTCTTGTAACCCTTATTAGATTTGTTATTATGTAGTAATAATCATACTTTGTCCAAAGATCCAAGCTTTAATTTACTTGAGTGAAGAGATATGATATTTTTCTTTAGAAAGTTAAACTCTGTAAGTAAGACAGAGAAATGTATATGTATACAGGAAAACTTATATGAATACCCAGACACTTCATATCTCAACATGCATTCACAGTCAACATATAAACAAGTTCACATCATCACAACATAATTTGTCACATGCCTCAAGTTATTCATAATTTTCAAAACTGTTTAAAAAAGAAAGATTTACTCACAGTGGATCCCCCATTTTTTTTAGCAGAACAATATGTTGTTGAAACTGCTAGCTTGCTTGGTTTTGATTTTTGATCTTCTGTTGAGTTGCTTTGATTTTTCTTATGTTTTTAAATTGTAGCTCTTATTTTTACTTACTACTTAAGATTGTTCGAATGAGTGAAGAAAAAAAGACAGGGTAAAGGTATTTGTAAGAAAAGGCAGGCTGTAATTCTTTTTTGTACACGGCAAGCTTCTGCTCCTTTTTCCCTTTTATTTTATTCTTCTTTCATTTAATTTTCCTTGGGTCAGAAGCTTGCTTGACCTGACTTGATTTTGTGTAACCTTGATTTAAAGTTTTGTACGCTTGAAATGATGTGCGTTAAATGCTTGCCTCCCTATGTTCATATATATATATGTTCTTTTGTATGTTCATATCTATATATTATTTATTTTATTATTATTATTATTATATTTATCCTCATATACATGCATTTACACTCATACACATTGCTTCTTTTGTATATATTGTCCTTTTATATATATACATATTCTCATACACACATTTCTTTATTTCATATATATTCACATTTATACAACTTCCATGTATATATATTATTTCATGTGGCATGTAATCATATACTTGCATAACTACATATTTAAGTGTATGTTATCAACATCGTAAAGCTTGTACATACATACATCATATGTTTATTTCCATTTTATCACTTTCACCACTTCATTTAACATATATATACATACATACTTACTTATATATATTTATATTTGAACATCGTAAGACTTGTTTATATGTTTATCTTTATATATATAAATATATTTGAATTCAGTGTTTATTTTAATTTCCAAATCACATATATATTCAAATATTTTTAATTATCAGAAATTCATTTATTTGATTAGTAAATATTAATATTCCAAAAATAAAATCAGTTAATTTCCCGATTAACAGACGTGCAAAAATCCGGGTCGTCACAACTTGTACCTAGAATGACAAATGATGACGATGTCAACTTGAAGGAACTCTGTCATAGTTAAAAAACAGACATCATTCAAAAAATTAGATCTTGGAATCAAGTAACAAAGTCCTTAGTTCCTAGAGATAGGAGTTATCGTGTCAATAAAACTAGGGCAATTGAATGTATTGCCTAGGATACCTAGTCTCTCGAAAATATATAGACCTAGTATTTAGAGAAATCAGCCCTATAGACTAGGGCAGATACACCAACACTTTGTTAAAATGAACTCAATTGAGCATAAGTAGGGATTAGCTATAGAAGTTTCTAGACCAAGCAACCTCATAGTTCTGAACAAAGCTATGAAATATGATATGTGGAAATGACTATAGAAGTATTACTTACATGTATAGAATTACAGTAAACGAGTATGCTGCACATGAACATAAGAGATGCAGTAGGGAGAAAAAGAAATGCTTGAAATCGAGCAATTAAACAATAGTGCTTAGAGGCAGAGGCTGGTGTGCAGGTTGAATTTCGAAAAATGCAAAGGAAGGATAATCGCAATCTAACAAGTCATGTGCGACTGAAAATGTGCTTGATCGAACTTCAACTATAACTCCACAAAACCAGCTATGCGTTGTAATTTAACTATAATCAATCATCCTAATATGACAAGAATAACAAGCGAAGCCTAATTTGCGAAGAAACTGGCTTCTGGAGGAGTGGAAGTCCCTTCGCCAGACTAAAGATTGGATGACCGAAAAGTCATTTTCAACAATAAACTTTGCATTCAACTCTATCGGGTATGTTTTACTTTAAATAATATCCTCGCATAACCAACGCCCAGAATCTAAGGGAAGTCGGCGTATGTTGACCAGTCGAGTTTTGAGCATTATCCGGGTAGATGCAATGTGTTATAACCATGAGAAGAGTCCAGTATCCCGAATACTGCAAGCAAACAATCTAGTGTATATAGCTCGCTTACATTTAAAAAACAATCCATATCATCCTTTGAAATTATCTTTTCCACACTTTCCCATTATCGATCAATGATCGATAACGGAACTGCTGTATAAAGCGACGCGGGAAGCTTTTCTTTTTAGGATCACTAGAGTACAGAAACGAAAAGAGCGATATGATTGAATCATCCACCATATTTGATTTTGGAATAAATTGCCACATTAGAATTCAAAACAATGACAGGAACTTAACCAAGTCCTCGAAAAGAAACATTTAAAGACAAAGAGCAAGACTTCACTCTAGAATGGCGCACCATCATTCGAGACAAAACTTATCTTCACCACCGATCGAGTTAAAACTATATAAGTCGACTCCAAACCTAGGTCACATACCCACTTACTGGCCTAAACCTTTGTGCAAACTATGGAGCAAAGGTTGCATCTTCAATACCAAGAATTGAAATTCAGATCGAAATCAGAAAACGAATGGCTATCAGAAGTCAGTCAATGGAAAACAACATCATGAGATGGACTACACAATTCACTAAAATTCATAGAATAGAAATCCAAAACTTGTCTTGTTCCAAAGCATACTTTGTTTCCAATGAAAGCATACTCTAGGGGCAAATGTTAACGGGGTTTTTAACCCTGTAAAATTCAACAGGATTTAGAACATTCAGACTAAGCCGAAATGACTTGAAACTTGAATAAGGCATGTAAAAGAAGAAGCCAATGGAACTTAAGAGAAACAAGACAAAAATCCACTAAGTAGATGCATCGCCGGCGATCCATTATCCATGGATCATTAGTAATCCAAAAGGAAGCATCATGAGTTATTAAAGCCTCTTGCATCATGATCTACTACCTCTTCTAAGATTATTTGCTAAGTTTCATAGCATGCTAAAGAATCTAGATCGAGAAGCGAAGATTCACCCGATTCAAGCTGTTTGACCAAAAGTTGCTAACTTAAAATGGACCTAGAGAACTCATACAGAGTTGGATTGACATAATATTTTAGGGGAAAACTTAGAACATATAATAGAAGGCTCATACAAAAAATGGGATCATTTGGACGTCGTTTGATGGATCTCTAGTGACCTAACTATATGGATCACTAACGATCCAAGTAGGTTGGGCATCACAACCTAAAATTTATAATATAGGTCGCACTCACCCTAGAGAGAGTACCTGTAAAGTTCCATCTGGTTTCTGAGCGAGTTATGGATGATTATTCTCCAAATTAGGCTAGATTGATCCATCAGGTCCGATCCATAGTAGTAGGCCGCATGACGTATGATCCATAAATCAGGCTTTCATACTCATATACATTGCATATGTGAAGTTCCGTGTGATTTCGTTAAGTATTGAGTACGTTATGGATGATTCTTCTGGATTAGATGACCCATGAAGACGGATGATTAAACGAACTCCAAACAACTTGATATTTGGATAAGGCACTTAAATAGAAGATAGGAAGACAACCTAACAATGATCACTCAAAAGTATGCTAAGTGGATGGATGGCTAACGATCCATCCCCTATGGATAGCTAGATATCCATCAAGATAGGTCGGATCACCCTCAACCTTTCCAAGCTTTTTCGTAGCGCTAAGTAAAGGCTTCTGGTAGAAAAATATGCTTAGTTGATGGATAGCTAACGATTCATCCCATATGGTTAGTAGCGATCCATCCCATATGGATAGATAGAAATCCATAGAAATGACTTAGATTGATTTGAGATTTTCGGTGATAACTTGACATAACAACTGGACTCTTCTATGCTTGGTCTTCTGGCCCAGTACTCACTTAATTCGCCTATAAATACTCACCTATCTTCAACATAAAGAGGATCTTTTGGACTTCCTTCTAGAACTCTACAAAGGTTATTCTTCACTCTTCTCCTCCCATACAATAGTCATCTAGGGGTTCACTATGATTCTCCAGCGAACTCTTGTACTTAGACTCGAGCTAACTTAGAAGATTCAAACATATTGTAATCTAATTCAACTTGTAACAACAGTCAGTTAATAAAAAGTCATAAAGTGGACGTAGGCTTCATTAACAGTCGAACCACTATAAAAATCTTCTTGTCTTTTTACTATTTCTACTCTTTTTACATTTATTTTCTATATTATTGCTCTGTAAGAACAGAGAAGGTGCTTTCACACTCAATCTAAGGTGTTGATCCATTTTTAGGTTAACAATATTTAGAAACAATGTTGGATTGAGCTTAGGGAAAGCTAAGATGTCAAGTATAGACGATGCTGGAGCCAGGAACATAGACAGAATGCTAGTGCACAACAACCCAAGGAATACGTGCTTGAACATCCCCAAACGAACGAAGGATGGAATGAAGCCAGAGGTGCAAGTCAAAATGCAAACATGTAGCCAAAGGAGTATATGCCATAATATGTGTCGGAATTTCCCTATTGGAGCAGGGGCGGAATATAGCTAGTGGTCAAAGACTTCTGTCAGACGATGACAACCGAATTGCCGAGATGATCAAAAAGATGGTTAGAGGTGGACCCCAGACCATAATTTGAAGGATGTAAACAAGAATCCATTTATCTATAACATCTGAAATGTGAGGAAGCCTCTTTCCCCGATTTCAAGCTTCCGACGTTGGTAGTGTATGATGGAAAGGAAGGTCCAATAATTCATTTAATGAGGTGGATCTGATATATGGAGGTGTTGAGTGCTTCAGAAGAGTTGATGGGATGAAGCGTCCCATTATATCTGACTGATTTAGCAGCAATATCATTCAGACAGTTGGAGAATGGGTCTAAAAGCACGTGGATCGTTCAAGCGAATAAGTTCATAAGACAATCGAGAGTTACCCACACTAAAGAATGTGATGACACTATCGAGCGTGAAGCAAAGACCCGGAGAGACCTTGAGGAGTTACTTAACTAGGTTTAACATAACGATCGCTGCAGCTCATAACATGAACCTATATGTGATTCTGATAGCGGTAGTTTTAGGGGTAGCAAGTAAGACTAATTTTAAGATTGCTTTGGAAAAGGACCCGAAAATGGATCTTATGGAGTTCTATCATGAAGTTGAGAAATATTTGCATCAAGAGGACGGTGAAGCTGAGAATGCTGAGATTGATCCTATGGATTTTGAAGGATCGTCCGGAGTAGGACATGGTAAGGATAAGGGAAAGCGAAGGGCTGATGAAAACTTTGAGGAGTGAAAACAGCAAAGGAGGGAGTCGAAATTCTCTTCCTACACTGATATAACTAAGACCCCGAAGAAGATATACCTAGATGTTAGGGTTTAGATCCCCAATCAAAGGCCAGATAAGAGAGAACCCACAGATAAGGAGAGAAGGTCTAGAAAGTTTTGCATTTTCCATGAGCTAGAAGGACATGAAATAAATAAGTGCAAACACCATCATAATCTCATAGAAGAACTGGTTCGGAGAAACCACATGCAACAGTGTGTAAGAACCTAAACTGTAATGGTGCAGCCATAGCAGTCACCATCTGCAATTAATGCATCAAGAAATAGCCAGGGACCTAGGCTAAGATTTGAAATCCCATGATCGGGATGGACGGGAGTTGAGTTTGACCCCCATGCTTTGCCTTTCATTTTGAATAATTAAAATGATAATAATCTCGAATCGCTTATACGTGTATAAGAACTCGATTTGTCTCTAGGCATGTTTTGAGTTTGATGTCCGAGATGAATAGATAAGATAATAATAACCTTGGGCCACTTACACGTGTACGAGATCTCGATCGATCTCTAGGAACGCTCCAAGTCAGATGTCTAAGATGAATAATTAGGATTTTTGTTTGCTTCTTTTCTTTTATTTGAATATTTGATTGCTTGAAAAATCCACTTGAACGTGATGATCGACATCGACCGTGGTAGTCCTGCCTAGAGGGATGGCGCAGTGACCGTAAGGTGCAAGTTCTCTTGCCGGAGAGAAAGTGAATGGACTTGTATAAAAATTAAGTCCCCTTATTAGAGAGTGAGCGGATGGTCTTGCTTGGTCGTTGAGTCCCCTCGTTGGAGAGCAAGCAGATTGGACTCGGCTCGAATCCTTTATTGGATGTTAAACGATCCAAAAAGATCAAATCCTAGATTGGATGTCAAACGATCCGAAGAGATCGAATCCTAGATTCGATGTCAAATGAGCTAAAGAGATCGAACCCTTGATTGGATGTTAAACGATCTAGAGAGATCAAACCCTAGAATGGATGTTGACTTTATAAAAGGATTTTACCTCCTAGTAATTTGAATGAGATGGATAAATCTTGGCAAACATGAGATAATTTTGGTATATAAAATGATACCTCTGGATAAGAGATAGACTGATCATGATTCATGGCTGACACTTAAGTAATAATTGGATTCCAATGATATAACAGGTCTAGAACGATGTTTGGCCTACAGAAGAATCCAAAAGAACCAGATGATTCACCAAGATCGAGGTCAATGGATGGCCAGGGAGCTCAAATATCAAAGATTGACTACTACTGAAACTTGTTCTTGAGCAAAGCACACCTTACATTTGAAATGCATATTTTGAGGGGAAAATGTTAACTCTCTTTTTAACAAAGTATATTTCAACTAGACTTAAAAGTCAGAATGCAGATGAAACGATCTGTGAAATTGGAAACATGCTTAGAAGAATAAAAGAATCACACCCAAAATGTTCAAAGAAAAATTGAGCTAAGTGGAGGACTCGGTACCGAAAGGAACCTCCCGATAACGAGAGGTTTTTCTTCCACTTAGATCCTTCCAACTCCTTATACTCCAATAACTTTTCAAACAATGGTGAAAAAGTGTTTTTTTAGGAAGATATACAAGCAACACTAAGGATTTCAAAGAAAAAAGAAAAGAAAGTAGGAAAAGACAAGCAATATAGGGTGAATTATAAAAAATAACTTAATCTTCAAGAAAATAGAGTTTGGAATGCATCGAATTAGAGATAAAAAGGCAAGACAAAGAAGATAAAGAACTTTCACCTAGAAAAAAACCAACTTGCACCAAGAGGCTTTTGTTGGACATTAAGCCGACATTTTCACTCCTGTATGCTTGGACTTGCATTTGAACTTTATTCAACGTAGGCTCCTATGTATACTGGTGAGTTTCTCGATGAACACCAGCAATATAGCAACTAAAAAGGGGATTCACACTATGCATCTTCTTCACTCTTATCTTCTTCCCCAAATATACTCTAGAAACTTCATTGTAAATTTGGGATCTATTAGATTGTGGTCAGATCTGATAAGATTAATTTTAATCTAGAGATAAAATTACCAATAACAAAGATTAAAGTGGATGTTGGTTGGAGAATTCAACATAGTGACTCTTAGAAAACTATATCGACGTATGGACACTAAATGGGATTGTGTGACCCTTGGACATTAATCAATATCTGACTATTCATTTTTGACTCATTATGCTTGTTGTATATCTTACGGTTCTAACATCATGGTTGTAGATGAGGAGAGTGCAATGAATTAGGTCTGCCTCATCCTATCCTTTGGTTGTTATGTTTAACATATTGGGTGTTAAGATATTTATGAGAGGAAAACTTGTTCCGCTCGGACGCGTAATCTCACTATGTATTTATTTTGATTGGAATGGACTAATATTATTCATACCAAACTTTTTTTCTAAACCAAAGTTTTTATTTTCCCTAAACTCTAGGATACTCATTTGAGTAGGTCGAGAATGGGGTTATCAGGATAAGATGAATAAAACTTTCGGAGACGTGCAGCAAGCGAGCTAAGCTAATATTAGATATTTATTTTTGTTATGCAGTATAGCTACTTTTCTTAATGTATGTAAAGATGGGTTTTATAACCATTGCTAATATTGACTTTGATCTTCCAAGGGGGCATCATCGTATATCACTCTTGGAGTGATAATTGTGCTTATTATATTATTTAGACAATGTAATCGTAAGGTACGTAATGAACTTGATATGAAATGAATGAATTTGCATTTTTCAAAATTCTTGTATTCCTGTGCTTTTGATGTTAATGATACAATAACTAATATCATTTTGTCACTAGAAATTAATAGTAGAGATGATGGCAGCATCATTAGCGTCTATTTTCAAGTCTCAAATCGTGGATGTTACAAATATCATAAGTGACGTAATACCACTTAAGTTGAATTGGAGTTAGAAAGCAAGGTTGTAATAAGTTCATCGGGTTAAGACATCATCTGATCTTGGTGTTCTTATGTGAAGAGGGAATCATTTAATTTTAGTTCAGTTAGGTAAGACACCATCCATTTTTATGTTGTATTGCTCTAATATTTATAAAATGAAGTGACAAAAATTCTACTAAGATCCAGGTGTTATTTATGTGCATTTAAGTGTTGTACGAGACTACATTTTAGTTGGAGGTACTTTAGTTCATTTTGGCATCGGTTTATTACAGTTAGCGTCACAAATTGTATAAATTATGCATAATTCTTGTGGTTAGTGATTTGGAATGGGTGTACACTAGTAATAGAATTTATTAAGTTACGTTGTGAAGATAATCCCATTAAGAGGACATGGAAAGTGGATGAAAGAATCTGATCTTTTCGTTTTCACCCTTTTTCGAAATAATTTCCATTTGCATGTTTGCTAGTGTAAGTAGTTTATTTAGGTGTGGGTGAATGGTTATTATATACATAAATGTTTGATTTGTTCGTTTTTTTATACAGTACGAATTATGTTCGCTTGACCTTTGTTTGCATAATATTTTTGTATTTAAGCAAATTGCAAATTTTAGTGTTTACTTATGATATATTGAATTGAATAACAATTGCATACATATAGAACTTATATGCTCGCATTAGGGTGCTCTCATACATACTTGATATGTCATGTCAATTAATTCATATAGGAGTGCTCGATGTATAGATTTTTACATTTAGTACAATAATTGTATACCATGATCATCATACAGTCGTAAATATGATGTTATAGTGCCATTTAAGTTTTACCAAGTTTACATGTGTATTGATATAGTTGTTAATGCATGTTCTCTAAGATATATGTATGTTATGGTTGTTTGGAAGATTGATTATGCATGTTGTGTATGTCATACCTGTGATACGCGGTAGGTGAGAGTGCTATTACATTTCCTATTCTTTGAGAATTCTGAGAATGAAATTCTTCTAGGTGGGTAAAATGCAATAACCCATAAATTCAAATAATTATTTAAAGGGTATTTTAGTTATTTTAATTTGTATGGGTAAAATTCTAATTTTACAAATGATAGAATTCAACAATAATGGTTATGCCAATGCATAGATTGGATTTATCTAATCAATTTGGACTATAAGAACGTCATAATCAAAGTTCATATAAAGGAGATATGGTTGTTATAAGTTGCGGGCTAAAGCAGGTTGGAGGCCCAATGATTCAAATTTAAATTTAAATTCTGAAAGGCTATTCCCTCCAAATAGAAAACTTATACAATGTATGATTTCTCATTTTCATTTTTCATCATCTTCCCCCAGTACTACTCTCCTTCAGAGCATTTCAGTTTGTCATAACTCTCTCAATGCTATACCGAATCACACTAATTTTATATTTAAAGGATGAGCATGGCGAGGACTACGGGTGGATATCAATATCAAGTTATTGGAGAATTTCAGCAATCATCTATTTTTGAACAGTGGAGGAGCTAGTGGATTTTCATCAAAAACGAAGGATATGTTCATTGTTCAATGAGTGAAAATTGATTCTTTTACGTATAATATAATTATATTTGATATCATGATTTTTGTTCTAATTCTAGGATGAATTTCTGGATTGATAAGATTGTTTACTATTTATATACATAAAAATGTGTGCGTATTTGAGGGAAAGTAACTGAATCGATATAAATGAAGTTATAATAGAAAATAATGGGTTTTGGATGTGTAAATGATGATCTTTAAGTTCAAATAAAAGGATTTGGTATAAATAACAAAATAAAACGTATAGGATTTCGACTATGATAAATCTAGAGATACAAAGGTTAAAAATGATAAAATATTGATTAAGAAAATGTATTAACAAAGAAATTAGTAATACATATTGACCATTAACATTAATATACTATATAAATGATGCTTGATAATGAGAATGGAAGGTTCCTTGGCCTTTGATTTCCACACAAAGAATACGGCAAGGAAAATGTCCATCTTGAACCTCCATTCTGACTGATTGGATATCTTTCCTAAAGAAGTGAAGGAAAACACGACAAGTAATATTATAACTTGAAATGATGATTAAATAGTTGTAAATATAACACCCTACCTCTATACACATGCTGTCAAAGAGTATTTCAGAGTAAATCAATTATAACACAGAAAATGAAGGGATATAGGGCTGTCACACATGAATATTTCCTTAGGCTAACACCATTATGTATTATAAAAAAATCATGTGCATTTATTCACCAAGTACTCGGTATTGACACAAAGCCAAAAACAAGCGAGTTCCAGGGCCAAACAACACCGTGTGTGTCTATATATACATATATATATATATATATGTATATATATATATATATGGATGTGTGTTTAAGGCAACATAAATACATATATATAACTTAATCGTACTAATAGACTAGCCTCCGCATCTATGCCCAACAATCACAAGCTGTTCAACTCACCTTGAACTTGAATTGTCTCGGACTAAACCGAGTATTGTATAAATAATAAATGAGCCAGACTATGTCTGGAGTGTAGATATGCTAACTGGCATGATATAAAGAAATATCATATAAATACAAATTGAGCATCTCTAAGTAACATCGCATATAAGAACCATGCATCTAAAACATCACCCGTAAGAATGTATAAGTGAATCTACACATCAAAACTCATCATCAAACAGGGAGATACAATCAAACATCTATACACAAATCAAGATACATCAAGTCACAACATGATTTCTCTCAGCAACCTAGATTATATCTTAGATAATCATGTGGTAGACATGCCTAGGTCCGTCATACTCAACATATTTGAAATAAACTAGCATACATCCAAGCCAATAATACATCAAGCACAAATAAGGCATGCTCTTATCATCCATGGTTATCTCTTAGATAACCATATAATATAAAAGCATATAGTTGGTCTCGGCATCCATGAGACTCTCAATCCTTAGATAGCTCTTGAGATCCTTGGCTGCATAATGACCATCCTGACTCTCAACCTCATTACTAGTCGACCAGGCTCTCACCCTGTAAATAATCATATAGGCTCTCAACCTCATAAATGAACATATGGGCTCTCAACAGACAAATAATCAACTCGACTCTCATTCTCAAGATATAATTGTTGGAATTGGACTACCCGCAGTTATGGGTGAATTTCAAATTTTTACCCCAATGGATCTTTTATTGAACCTATGAAGTCTAATTGAATTAGAACATTTCTAAATTTAATTTAAATAAAATCATTTATTTAATTTAAATTCAAATATATTAAGATATGAAATTAATTTTATTTGATTTAGTTTATACATAAATATATCATATGTGTGTGTGTGTGTGAGTGTACGTGTAACACTACAACAAAAAACATCTTTTACAACTATCAAAAAGAGTTGTAGTCCATACTTTACAACGTTTTTGGAAATGTTGTCTTAGTCGCAGTTGTAATAGGTCTTTGTCTATTACAACTTTTCAAAATCGTAATGATAAAAGGTTGTAATAAATTTACTACAACGTTGCGTAAAACGTTGTAATAATATAGATTTTGGAATTTACATCGGAACGGACATATTAGCTCATTTTGTATGTCATGTATGTTGTCTAAATATGCTCATATATATATATATATATATATATGTATGTATGTATGTATGTATGTATATATATTTGTGTGTGTTATAAAATATATATATTTACACATATATATGTATAAATATATTATATATAATATATGAACATAAAACATTTATATATAGATAAATATATATATAGAAAGAGAGAGAACAATCATTAAAAATTATTTATAATTCAAAATTAAATTAGTTTGCAAACATAATAATTTTAGTATTTTAATTTGCATATACTATGAATAAAATAATGTTTTCATCCATAAATGATTAACATAAAATAATCTATATATGAAAAATCAAATTTTAAAAAATTAAGGATCATAAAATAGAGATTAGGAAAAATCTGAAGATTTTTTAAAGTTGAAATATTATTTTTAAAATCAAATAAATTGATTCCGAAAATAATTATCTAATATGAAACAATATATTATTAAAAATTAAAATTTTATAATTTTATAAATTCTAGGATCATGAATTAAAGGTTAAAAAAATTTGAAGAATTTTTCAATTAAATTATTGATTTTAATAAATCATAAATAGTTTTTTAGAAATAAAATTAATTATTAAAATAGTAAAATTTATTGAAAAATTCTTAAATTTTTTCTATATGTTTGTGAAATAACATAATATTTTTTAAATATACAATTAAATATGTAATAATTATTTTATATATAATAAATAATTCAAAAATTCAATAAATGTTAATTTAAAAATATAAATATATGTTTGTTTGATAATTAATTTTTGGATTTTTAAATTCAAATTATATATAAATAAGTGTACTAAAAATTTTAAATCATATACATATATATCTTATATATGCATATATGTTATTATGAGAGAGAAATATACATTAATATATATATATATATGAATTTATTAATAAATATATATATAGAACAATTATTAATGAAAAAAATTGATTTTGTACAGTAAACAACATTTGTCTATACATAAATCAAATTGTATAATAAACAAATTATGCACATAACCAAACTGATTTGTGACAACCACGTCTACTTACAAAAATCTCACCTATCTAAACATATAGTAGCAATATATTTAAACAGATATGAAATTACTCATTATAGGATCATAGAATATAATTTAATTACTGTAGTATGAATTAAAATTACCAATTCAATAATTCTTTTGAATCCACGTTGAAGCAATTACTTCCCTTCCTTTTACTGTTCATGATTCGTCAGATTGCAAGTCCGGAATCACCGACTTCTAACTATCGAATAGTATTAATTTAGTTAGAAATATATTTGAGAATTTTGAAGTGGATTAAGAGCTATGTTTTAATCAGAAATTAGAAGGTAATGGCGGCCAAAAAAAGTTCATCGTTATTTTTAGAGATACATACATACATACATACATACATATGTGTGTGTGTGTGTGTATTTATATAGGGTTGTATTAGAGAGAAAACCTTTTTACCCATTCTCACTTGATCTCAACCTATTATCACCAAGCCAATTCCCTATGTTTTAGCCACCCCTAGACCTTCCCAAAACCGAATTTTTGCAGCCTTAGTGATGGGCCTTAAACCCATCTAAGCCCAAGCCAAAATGTTATGCAATTAAATCTAATTTAATCATTTATCGATATTGTATATCGATCGATATATTTATAGTTGTTATAAATATATATAACATTATTTATTTCTCAAATAATATTCAAAATTTATACTTAAAATTTTGTAAATATTAATTAATTTAATTAATTTAGAACAATTACAAACTAATTAAATAGTTTGGTCTTAAGGGAATTCATCATTTCGACTGTGTAACTTTTGAGTGTAAATTTGGTCAGCATTTAGCATCGAACTATTCTACTGTTAACGCTCACACCTCACTTAGTAGGTGATGTGACATTATAGCCAAATTTATCACTTACTCATTTTCGGTAAAAATCCAATTTTAGTTTAATAAGTGTTACCCAGTTGTGATATTTGTTTACACCAATTCCCTTCATCAAAACTATATCACTTTGGACTTATAGAATTTGGTAATGGTCAAAATTCCAACCTCATCTACATTCAACTTTATAGTCCACATACAAAGTCCTTTGTTCAATAATAACAATTATTATTAACCGAAATGCTCTGGCCAAAGACTTAGACTTTGAGTTGACTTAGGTTGACTGTGATACTAACTGCATATAACCGAGGATCTTGAATAGTGCTCCACTTCCAATACTTCCACTCAATCCAACTATAGTCACTCGATGGACGCCATGACATGATTTCGCTATGATCAAAGAGGAGCTTTCATATTGAGGATCCACGGTATTCTTAAGTCCAGAAAACTGTGTAAATCAGCCACAACTGATTAGTGACAGCCACATCTACTTATAAAAATCTTACCTAACTAAACATATAGTAGCAATATATTTAAAAAGATATGAAATTTGTCATTATAGGATCATAGAACATAATTTAATTACTGTAATATGATTAAAATTAACAATTTAATGACCTTTGAATCCACGTTGAAGCAATGACTTTCCTTCCTTTTACTGTTCTTAATTCGTCAAATTGCAAGTCCGGAATCACCAACCTCTAACTATCGGATATTATTATTTTAATTTGAAATATATTTGAGAATTTTGAAGTAGAATGAGAGATATGTTTTAATCAACAATGTAGAAGGTAATAGCAGCCAAAAAATTTCATCATTATTTCTAGAGACACACACACACACACACACAGAGATATATATATATATAGGGTTGCATTAGAGAGAAACGAGGAAAACCATTTTACCCATTCTCACTTGATCACAACCCATTATCTCCAAGCCAATTCTCTATGGTTTAGCCACCCCTAAACCTTCCAAAAACCAAAATTTTGCAGCCCTAATGATGGGCCTTAAACTCATCTAAGCCTAAGCCAAAATACTATGCAATTAAATCTAATTTAATCGCTTGTCGATATTGTATATCAATCGATATATTTATAACTGTTATAAATATATATAACATTATTTATTTCTCAAATCATATTCAAATTTTATAATTAAAATTTCACAAATATTAATTAACTTAAATAATTTATAATAATTATGAACTAATTAAATCGTTTGGTCTAAAGAGAATTCAACATTTTGGTTGTGTAACTCATGGGTGTAAATTTGGTCAGCGATTAACATCGAACTATTCTAACGTTAACGTTCACACGTCACTTAGCAGGTGGTATGACATTGTAACGACCCATAAAAATTTAATAATTTTGTTTGTTTTAATAATATATTTAATTGAAATTTTGTGAAATTTTAAACAATAAATTTGAAAATGAAAATTTATTATTTGGAGTAGTCTATTTAAATATAACAACTGGTAAATTTTCATCTGATAATATTGAAGTTTATTTTATTATGAAATTTTATTTCAGTTTAGAACAGTTAATAAAAGTTGAATTTTAAAGTATTCTGAAACCTAAATATGTGAACATGAGAAAATTTATTTAGAACACTCTGAATCGGACTGCGAAATTCGTTTCACGAAATTCGAACGTTTCTAGCTCCGTTTGGATTTTTCCGTACGGAATAGCAGCATTTTTGGTGCCGATTATCGACATTTGATCGAATGATCGTACCACCAATATCTGTATATGGTTTTGATCATCTCGTCATGTCGATCTCTACAGTATATTTATTTCTATAGTTTGAGGTCTAGTATGCGACGGTAACGATGAAACAGTTCACCGTAGCGGTACCATATTTTGACTTTACACTTTCCCTTGTTTTCCAATCTATAACGTGCAGCCCAAACAAATAATTAATTGATTGCACGAAATCAAGGAATCGACTATTACAATTAATTTCATTTCCTTTCTGTACATTCAAATTTTACATCGGTTACAAATCAATCGGTTGCTTTTTTTATTCTCTACTTGACTTTGTTTTCCACTGGTTACGATAATTTTTGACCGGTTCATTTTTCTATGACCATTTGTTTTCTTTTAACTGTTCTTTCGAAAGATTTGCCTAGAATCCAAACCTATCCTTGTCTCTCATTTCTTTGCTGTAACTTTTCCTCTCTCAAACCCATGCTCTCGCCCTCTTGTAACCACCTCAGCCACCCACGCCAGAAACCCACACGCAAGAAAGCTTCGATCACATCTAACCGAACGTCCCATCCTTCCCTAGCATCTTCTCCTCGACTTCGGCCCTTCCCATGGTCGAATAGCTGACCACCACATTTGACCCACCTCTACTTCCTAGCAGCTAACCTAAACAACTAGCTGAAACCATCCAACCCTCCTCTGTCCACCGAAGCCTCGGCCTATTCCCAAGCCACCTTGACTGCAACCCCAAGCTTGCCTCTCCACTATGGTCAACTCCCTCTCCTTTACAGTTCGAACCTATCCCCATCACCACTCCAGCCTTCTCTCCTCCCTTAGTTGCTGCATCGCCACCCCCAAAACCCGATCGAGCCAAGCACCTACGCCCGTCAGCAGCACCTCTGCGTTTTGTAGTTATAGGTATAAATATATGCAAATTATATATGTGTTACCATAATAATACAAAAGTTTTACAAATTATATTTTTATCAACTGATTGTCTGCATATATACCCTTTATTATTTAGTGTGAGATAACTGCGTTTTTCAAAGTATTATATATTATATGGTTAAGAGGTTTATATATGTATACGGATGTATATGTGTGCTTCAGTTTATATATAATTTTGCTTTATATATGTAAAGAAGTAAAGCCATATACGAATGTTAGTTTATATATATAATTTAAGTTTCAATTATATTTTGTGTTTCTGTACCTATATAGTAGTTTGAAAGAAAATATATACGTATGATAGTAATAAATTTTATATATGTTTCTAAAGTATTTTGAACGCAGGCTGTGTATTGTTTACATAGATATGTATTAATAATTTTAATAATGATAATAATAATAATAATAAAGTAAGTTTATATATATTACCTTTAAAATATTTACTAGATTTTCGCTTATATCTTTTAAATAGATTTTGTGTGTAATAGCTTCAAAATATACTCTATTGCATTAAAATGTGTGCGTATTTAGCATATGCGTGAGTAATGATATTATAGATTGGGTGTGTATTACATTTTTTTTGGTTGCAGAGTTGTATATTAAGATACAGATTTTGTGTTATACGTTAAAATACGTTTCCTTTATAAAATATTATGATATACGATATTTTAAGATACGTGTTTTAAGCTAAATAATGGTTTGTAATATAGGATATGTATACAGATTTTGATAAACAGGTTGTAGATGAGTTGTCGTTATATATATATATATATATATATATATATATATATATATATATAGTTTCCTTTTCAAAAAGTTTGCATCTATACACTCTTTCTTTATATATAGATGTTATACGTCTTGTTCATACAACGTAAGTTATATATAGTTCTTAGTTTGTTTTTAATTTATGTTGCAGCTGTGGTTTACAGATAAATTTTGTTTAAAGCATATAAGCATTGATTCGAAATATAATAGTGAATATATTCAAATATATGGTTATATTTAATAATGTGATCATAAGATATATATGGACGTCGATATTAATATTCGTGTTTTAATTTGAATAATAGATTTTGAAATACATATATAGATACATTTTAAATTGGAATGTATTTGAATTTAGAATATGATTTTTACCTATATAAAGTTATATATAAGTTATATATATATAGGTTCACCTATACCAATTATCTTCATCGATCCAATTCTGATTTGATTTCGCTCATTCCGATTTATCAGATTTATTCGTTAATTCGTGCCAATCTAGCGTTGCTTTGGAATTCATGTTCGGATATGCAACTCAATTTCAGTTTTTATCCTCTCTAACCTTGAAAGGTGAGCAATCACTCACGATTAATGTTCTTATATTTATTAAATTTGGTTTCAAGTGAAACGACAATTGAAATATGCTTTTATCTGTAACTGTTCACCTATGGGATATGACACCATATCCTGTTGTTTATATTATACTGTTGTTGATGATATATGCCTGTTATATTATTACATTATCTGTTATCACTCTGCAAGTTCCCTGTAGATTAGAATTTACAATGGGCTGAAATGATACATACCCGAACGGACTTTAGAACAGGAGAATTTCGTTATGGGTTGAAATGATAAACCCAAGCGATTTTCAGTTGAACTGAATTTAGGAATGCAGGTCGAAATGATATCTACCGTATATATATATATATATATTTATTTAAATTACGGATTGAAATGATAAATATTTGTATCACTTGACCATAGGATAGGAAATATATACAAACACCGCTAGTCCATATATATAAATGTTTTGAAAATAATTTCTATGGTTTTGAAAAGAAATATATGGTTTTTAATAAATATTGGTTCTTAAAATATTATATTATATATAATGGTAATTATATATATATAGATTTAATAATGATATTATTGAGATTGATTTAATCCATATAATATGTTTAAGTAGTTATGTAAATCTATATTTTAAAATAGAAAAAAATTGAATAAGTTAAGGTTGAGAAGATAAAGTTGAATTAATTGAAATTGTATTTAATTAAGAATTCTACAAAATTAAATTGATTTGAACTATTGAAGTTGAAGTTTAAGATTTGATTTTAAAACTTGATTTTGATTTAAAGTGATTAAATGGTTATTTCAAGTTTAAACAAATCGAAAGGAATATTTAGTTTAAAGGTAAATTAAGGTTACTTATAATACTGAACAAGACTAAATAATAATGATGCTAAATCGAGATCTATAAGAAACGGTTAAACTGAACTTTGAAATGTTGAACATTACAGCTTTGAAATATACTGGGACGTAAATGGTTAATTTGTGATTCAGATCTGTATTTGAAATCAATATAATTTGAATTTGTTATTTAGAAAACTGAATTAAATGGAAATTGATCAATTGAGATTGAATTTAATGTGAGTAGGAAAGTCGAGTTGATTTTGAAGCGATTTGTGAAATTTGAGGAAATCGAAATACTTTACTTTATAAATTATTAAATATATATACTATTTTGGAAAATAGATATATTTGAAATGAAAATGATATTTTGGCTTTGAAGTATAAATAAATTTGAAACGACCACGGTGTAATAGTGTATATTTCAACCTTGCTGATAGTTCCACGGATCCTTAGAGGATGGTTATCCCAAACATCCTTTAAGTTACTAGTACAGTTGATATTTCATTTGAGTTGGATTTATTGATATAAGAATGTTAATCCTGACTCGAGTGTTTGTGTTTTGTTTTACGCTCGGGTCAGACTGAGTGATACAGCAAGTGAGAATCATCTTTGGAGTTTGAAGCTTCGCTTGGAGATCCAACTAGCGATTCAGCTTTCAGCCTTCCAGTTGATTTGTTCAGAGAGGTCGTCAGTTTGTATTTGATACTTCACTATATTTAAGATATTCTGCTGTATTTTATTTCTAACTTTGATGTTTGTATGGTAGCTTCATGAACCACTATTTATCTATACCGCTGCATTTTATTATATTACACTGTATTTATGATTCTATGATTGATTTATTTACTGTATATGTTGAGTTTTGGCAAATTTATATTAACAATCTGATAGTTTGAGAAATTCAAGTCTGACATGTGCCAATGCGCATGGTTGAAAATATCCGGTCGTTACAGTAGGTATTAGAGCTTTGGCTCTAGGCAAACTTAGCATGTATAGTAAATTTATTTGCAGAATCACTTTCGTTCGAGCTTGAATTTCCTCCTCTTTGATTTGGTTTTCCTTTGGACTTTGGAACATTCCCTACAGTTCCCAAATCCATTATCTTCTCTGCCTATTCGTGTTTCTTGATTCTGGAGTATCCTATAACTCCACTTCGAATGATCTCTATAAGAATAGGTGATCCAGCCAATCTTTGAATGATTTGTAAAGGGGTGAAACTCCTTTACAATTGGCATTGATTCACCGGAGAGTTCAATACCCTCGGTTAAGATGCTGTTATCTTTGTTTTGACATCCATTCTTGAATCATCCTTTGAAAATCGGGTTTGTTTGTATTTTAGAAATTGTTTTATATATCAAAATTATTATTTTGATAAGTATGATTATATTCTATATTAATAAAAAGGAAAATGTTTTCGATAAGGATTATATACCTTTTAAAATAAGAATTTGAAGTTTCGAAAGGATCTGAAATTTTGAAATTTCTATAAGAAATTGATTTATATAAAATTGATGTATAACAAAAGGGTTTTGAATTTGAAATTTGAGGAATTCAACTCCAATGTTTTGAAATTGGTTTTAAGATTTTGAAATATATATAATAATCCGATTTGAAAGTATTTTCCGAACAAGAATTGTTTCAAAGACTTCAAATGAGTTCCAATGATTTCGAAGAAATTTCAAAGAAGTTTTCAAGAAAATGAAAGTCCAGAACTCACTTATGTCGCTGGAGAATAATTTCGGTAATGAGTGCACGCATCATCGATGTTGATTTTCGAGTTTCAGAGTGGGGGAGAGGCCACTTTAGTAGCTTTGCTGTGCGAGAGATTTTGTGAAACCAATTTTGATTTCAAATTATGAAGTATGATTTGATATTCGAAAGACGTATGTATAGATATTTGAAATGATTTAAAGTAAGCCGGTGTTCAGTCCTTGAGTTTTAGATTTGTTTTGGTATAACCTTGTCTATTGAAATTGATTTACTGATTTGTTTCTGATTTCCAACTTTTGGATTGAAAATTTTGATTTCTCCGACTATTTCGAATGTTCGAACACTTCCAAATCAAGGTTTAATTTTCAAAGCAAAGTAATTTTTAAAAGGTAAATTGGATCTCCCATATAAAAACAAATAGTTTAAAGGTTTTAAAGGGATGGATATAAATTTTAGGTATAATTGATTTTGAGAAAAATATTTGGTTTTGAAAATAGATTGGAATTTAAAACCCAGTATTTATATGAGGATTTTGGAAATGAATTTGTTTGACGTAAATTATGTGATTTGGAAACTAGGATTATTTTCTAAGCCTATTGTTTGGAAATTTTGAAACTGAAGATATCAAATTTGGAAGAAATAATTTGGCGAAATCACATATGATTTGGAAACTAAAATGATATTGAAAGGAATTGAAATTGAGAATATTGTTTTACTCGATACTTGATTTGGGAGTTGTTGAACTTATATGAAATTGATTTGTATGAGTATGAAGTTGATTTGAAAACTATCGATTTGGAAAGGTACTCAATTCGGACAGAGAAATCTTATATAATTAAAGTCTATATAAGTATGATTTGATATACTATTGATTTTGGAAAGCATTCGATTTGAAAATGGAATCTTATATAAAATGGGCTTTATATAAGTATGATATTTGAAACTGATTTGAAAAGGTACTATATGATACATATTTTCGAAGTAAAGATATGGAAAATACCTTATGCTTGATATCCGCTTTGTGGCCACATTGTGGATACATTCTATCGATATTATTCTCTCTGATTTTGGTTTTCCGGATGTGATACTCGAGTGTCCTACCATGGAGTAATCCATGGTCATTTTTTTGGGTAGCGTAATCCGGAAGGCAGTGATTGCTATAAGGGTACGGATGTTTCCGGAGGATCCAGGCGTAACCATTGTTATTGTATCATGTGGTCTACCAGTTTTATTGTCATGGCGTAATCCGCAAGACAGAGATTGCTTAAAGGGTACGGATTTTTTCTGGAGGATCCAGGCGTAACCATTGTTATGTATCATGCGGTCCACAGTTTTGGTTATCATGACGTAATTCGCAAGGCGATGATTGCTTAAAGGTACGGATGTTTCCTGGGGGATCTAGGCGTAACCATTATGTATCTACGATCTAGATGATTTGTTTGGATTGTTCTTTCCATATCGGTTTTGAAGGTTTTTCAAGTATTTTCACTGGGTGTTGAAGCAGGTCTACTAAGTACGTGAAGAATTCTAGCTTTGCACCTGATCAACGCATGGCCATTGTCTGCAAGAGTGAGGATAAACTTGTTGAAATACCAAGCTATAAAAGTATTTTCGAAAGAAAATTTTGTTTCTATATAAAGGAATTTTATTATATAGGTATTTTATTATGAAAAGTATTTCCAACAAAGAAATTCTGTATTAATATTTGAAATTGAAATTCTTATGGTTTGAATTAACCCTTCGTGCCCGATACTATTCTTTTAAATCTACCTTATCTGCTCAGCTTTATTTATTCATCTATATTCTATTTCTCTGAATCCACCTTCTTTTCCTTGTTGACTATTTTTCTAAATATTGTTTATCTATATACTACATAATTTAATAGAAAATTATTAGTGTTATAAATATTTTAGAAGTTATTAATTATATAAAAACATAGTTAAAGTAAATAATTATTGATTTATTAATAATATCTGAAAAGTATTTAAGATAAAACTATTAAATTTATGAATTATGGATTTAATGTTTCAATAACATATAAATGGAAATATTTTGATTTGCAAAATTTATAAATGACTATTTATGGATATATAAATGGGTTTAACCAAATTATTGAATATTAATTAACTTAAATTGAAATTTATATAATTTAAAATTAATTGTCTATCCTTGTCGTTCAATCTATTTTATTTCTGTTTGTTATATTCTCCTACCTCCTTCCTTTTCGGGGATGAAAAGTTATGAGTGGGGGAGAGTGTAATGACCCGTAAAAACTTAATAATTTTTTATTTTAATAATATATTTAATTGAAATTTTTTGAAATTTTAAACAATAAATTTTGAAAATCAAAATTTATTATTTGGAATATGTCTATTTAAATATAACAATTGGTAAATTTTCATCTGATAATATTGAAGTTTATTTTATTGTGAAATTTTATTTTAATTTAGATCAGTTAATAATGGAAGTGTTCCGAAAATAAATGTGTCAACATGAGAAAATTTATTTAGAACACTCTAAATCAGACTATGAAATTCGTTTCACGAAATTCGAACGTTTCTATCTCCGTTTGGATTTTTCCATACGAAATAGCAACATTTCCGGTACCGATTATCGACTTTTGATCGGATGATCGTACCACCAATCTATATACCGTTTTGATCGTCTCGTCGTGTCGATCTCTACAGTATATTTACTTCTATAGTTTGAGGTCTGATATTTGATGGTAACGATGAAACAGTTCACCGTAGCGGTACCATATTTTGACTTTACACTTTCCCTTGTTTTCCAATCTATAACGTGAAGCCCAAACATATAATTAATTGATTGCACGAAATCAGGGAATTGAATGTTACAATTAATTTCATTTCCTTTCTGTACATTCAAATTTTACATCGTTTACAAATCAATCAGTTGCTTTTATTATTCTCTGCTTGACTTTGTTTTCCACTAGTTACGATAATTATTAACAGGTTCATTTTTCTATGACCATTCATTTTCTTTTAACTATCCTTTTGAAATATTTGCCTAGAATCCAAAGCTATCTTTCTCTCTCATTTCTTTGCTATAACATTTCCTCTCTCAAACCCGTGCTCTCGCCCTCTTGCAACCATCTCAGCCACCCACGCCAGAAACCCACACGCAAGAAAGATTCAACCACATCTAAACGAACGACCCATCCTTCCCTAGCAACTCCTCCCCGACTTCGGCCCCACCCATCGCTGAATAGCTGACCACCACCATTTGACCCACCGCCACCTCCTCCCGGCGTACCTAAATGACTAGCCGAAACCGCCCAACCCTCCTCTATCCGCCGAAGCCTCGGCCTATCCTCAAGCCATCCTGACCGCAACCCCAAGCTTGCCTCTCCACCGTGGTCAACTCCCTCCCCTTCACAGTTCGAACCCTGCCCCATCACCGCTCCAGCCTTTTCTCCTCCCCTATCTGCTGCTCGCCACCCCAAAACCCGATCGAGCCAAGCATCTACGCCCGGCAGTAGCACCTCTGCGTTTTGTAGTTATAGGTATAAATATATGCTATTTATAACAGATTATATATATATATATCTGTGTGTGTGTGTATGTATGTTACCATAATAATACAAAAGTTTTACAAATTATATTTTTATCTACTGATTGTCTGCATATATACCCTTTATTATTTAGCGTGAGATAACTGCGTTTTGCAGAGTATTACGTATTTTATGGTAAAGAGGTTTATATATGTATACGGATGCATACGTGTGCTTCGATTTATATATAATTTCGCTTTATATATGTAAAGAAGTATAGGCATATACGAATGTTAGTTTATATATATAATTTCGGTTTCAATTATATTTTGTTTTTCTTTACCTATATAGTAGTTTGAAAGAAAATATATATGTATGGTAGTATTAAATTTTATATATGTTTCCAAAGTACTTTGAATGCAGGTTGTGTCTTGTTTACATAGATATGTATTAATAATATTAATAATGATAATAATAATAACAAAGTAAGTTTATATATATTATGTTTAAAATATTTACTAGATTTTTCATTTATATCTTTTAAATAGATTTTGTGTGTAATAGCTTCAAAATATACTCTGTTGCATTAAAATGTGTGCATGTTTGGCATATGCGTGAGTTATAATATTATAGGTTGGGTGTCTTTGCCATATTTTTTTCGGTTGCAGAGTTGTATATGGAGATACAGATTTTGTATTATACATTAAAATATGTTTCCTTTATAAAATATTATGATATACGATATTTTAAGATATGTGTTTTAAGCTAAGTAATGGTTTGTAATATAGGATATATATACAGATTTTGATAAATAGGTTGTAGATGAGTTGTCGTTATATATATATATATATATATATATATATATATATATATATATATATATATTCCTTTTCAAAAAGTTTGTAGCTATACGCTCTTTCTTTATATATAGATGTTATACGTTTTGTTCATACAACGTAAGTTATATATAATTCTTAGTTTGTTTATAATTTATGTTGCAGTTGTGGTTTACAGATAAATTTTGTTTAAAGCATATAAGCATTGATTCTAAATGCAATAGTGAATATATTCAAATATATGGTTATATTTAATAATGTGATCCTGAGGTAAATATGGATGTCGATATTAATATTCGTGTTTTAATTTGAATAATAGATTTCGAAATATGTATATAGATATATTTTTAATTGGAATATATTTGAATTTAGAATATGATTTTTATCTATATATAGTTATATATAAGTTATATATATAGGTTCACCTATACCAATATCTTCATCAATCCAATTTTGATTTGATTTCGCCCATTCCGATTTATCAGCTTTATTCGTCAATTCGTGCCAATCTAGCATTGCTTTGGAATTCGTGTTCGGATGTGCAATTCAATTTCAGTGTTTATCGTCTCTAACCTTGAAAGGTGAGCAATCACTCACGATTAATGTTCTTATATTTATTAAATTTGATTTCAAGTGAAACGACGATTGAAATATGCTGCTGTAGTTATTTATGCTTTTATCTGTAACTGTTCACCTGTGGGATATGACACCATATCCTATTGTTTATATTATACTGTTATTGATGATATATGTCTGTTATATTATTATATTATCTGTTATCACTCTGCAAGTTTCCTATAGATTAGAATTTACTATGGGTTGAAATGATACATACCCGAACAGACTTTAGAATAGGAGAATTTCATTATGGGTTGAAATGATAAACCCAAGCGATTTTCAATTGAATTGAATTTGGGATTGCGGATCGAAATGCTATCTACCCGTATATATATTTAAACTACGGATTGAAATGATAAATATCCGTATCACTTGACCATAGGGTAGGAAATACATACAGACACCGCTGGTCCATATATATATAAATGTTTTGAAAATAATTTCTATGGTTTTGAAAAGAAATATATGGTTTTTAATAAATATTGTTTCTTAAAATATTATATTATATATAATGGTAATTTTATATATAGATTTAATAATGATATTATTGAGATTGATTTAATTCATATAATATGTTTAAGTAGTTATGTAAATCTATATTTCAAAATAGAAAAAAAAATTGAATAAGTTAAGGTTGAGAAGATAAAGTTGAATTGATTGAAATTGTATTTAATTAAGAATTCAACTAAACTAAATCGATTTGAGCTATTGAAGTTGAAGTTTAATATTTGATTTTATAACTTGATTTTTGATTTAAAGTGACTAAATGGATATTTCAAAATTAAAAAAATCGAAAGGAATATTTAGTTTAAAGGTAATTAAGGTTATTTAAGTAATACTGAATTTATTACGTGAATATCTCAAGACTAAATAATAATGAGGCTAAATCGAGATATATAGGAAACGGTTAAATTGAACTTTGAAATGTTGAATATTAAAGCTTTGAAATATACTGGGATGTAAATGGTTAATTTGTGATTAAGATCTGTATTTGAAATCAATATAATTTGGATTTGTTATTTAGAAAACTGAATTGAATGGAAATTGATAAATTGAGATTGAATTTAATTTGAGTAGGAAAGTCGAGTTGATTTTGAAGCGATTTGTGAAATTTGAGGAAATCATAATACTTTACTTTATGAATTATTAAATATATATATATATATATACATACATACTATTTTGGAAAATATATATATTTGAAATGAAAACGATATTTTGGCTTTGAAGTATAAATAAATTTAAAATGACCATGGTGTTATAGTGTATATTTCTACCTTGCTGATAGTCCCATGGATCCTTAAAGGATGGTTATCCCAAACATCCTTTAAGTTACTGGTATTTCCGTTGATATTTCACTTGAGTTTGATTTATTGATATAAGAATGTTAATCCTGACTCGAGTGTTTGTGTTTTACTTTACGCTCGGGTTAGACTGAGTGATACAGCAAGTGAGACTCATCTTTGGAGTTCGGAGCTTCGCTTGGAGATCCAACTATCGATTCATCTTTCAGCCTTCCTGTTGATTCGTTCAGAGAGGTCTTCAGTTTGTATTTGAGACTTCACTATATTTGAGATATTCTGTGGTATTTTATTTCTAACTCTAATGTTTATATAGTGGCTTCAAGAACTACTATTTATCTATTCCGCTGCATTTTATTATATTACTCTGTGTTTGTGATTCTGTGATTGATTTATTTACTGTATATATTGAGCTTTGCCAAATTTATATTAACAATCTGATATTTTGAGCAATTCAAGTCCTACATGTGCAGATGCGAATGGTTGAAAATATCCGGTCGTTACAGACATTATGGCCAAATTTATCGCTTACTCATTTTTGGTAAAAATCTAATGTCAGTTTAATAAGCGTTACCCGTTGTGACATTTGTTTACACCAATTCTCTTCGTCAAAACTATATCACTTTGGACTTATGGAATTTGGTAATGGTCAAAATTCACATTCAACTTTATAGTCCAAATACAAATTCCTTGGTTCAATAATAACAATTATGATTAACCGAAATGCTCTGGCCAAAGACTTTGATTTGATTTGACTGCGATACTAACCACATATAATTGAGGAGACGAATCCTCTCTTGAATAGTGCTTCACTTCCAATACTTCCACTCAATCCAACTATAGTCACTCGATGGATGCCATGCCATGATTTGGCTATAACCAAAGCAGAGCTTTCATATTGAAGATCCATGGTATTCTCAAGTCGAGAGAACTGTGTAAATCAGTCACATCGATATTTTATGTTTGACCTTAGTTATATTAACCAACAGAAAACTATCGAATGAGTCGTTCCATAGTTATCCAATAACTATTAGTATATGACCCTTAGGTGCCCCCAACAGTCATTAATACACTGTCTAACATTTGAAGAGCGTTACGTACTCCAGTCTCAACAGATACATCAATATCCAGTCTCGATGCATCTTGACTAGGAACATTTAAAATGGTATATATTTTTCGTTGTGATAAATTACTCATGGTTACAACACTTTGTAACTACTATCATAAAATATACCATTTATGGATTTTTCTATTAAATATACTTTTAATTAAGTTAATTAATTAATATAATCACATTATATCAAGTATATAATAGGAAGAAAATACCTTTTATTTCGAACGAGATTGGTCAACCAATTAGATATATGTAACAAATTACATAATAGCCCCTATGACATACTCCCAACTCTATCAATCTCCCATTTGCACTTGGGGTTAATTATGGAATCTAACTCCAACTTCTTTAATCAGTTTTCTCAAAACCAATTAGGTCGGTCCCTTAGTGAATGGGTATGCTGTTATGTTTTAATTATCTACTTTTTCGATTAACTCTCTCTGATACTAATAAACTGCCTTTATCATGTGGAACGATTCAAAGTATGTCTTTCGACTTATAGTGAGCTTTAAGTTCTATCATGACCAAGTTCATGACATTGCTATCTTATAACAATATTATGGGATTCTCAATATTTGGAATCACTTTTGGCCCAATTATAAATTTGTGCATTTATATTTATATACATTGATTTATTATAGCGCTATTCAAGTTAATGTTCTCAACATTTCGTTGAATCGACCACAATCACTTTTATTTTGAAAAATTTTCAAATTAAAGATTTTAACTTAAATTTTATCATTGACATGTTATACTCAATATCACTCATAAAGGTTTGTATCCAAGCATTCCATCATAACGAGTTCGTTGTTTCTATAAACAATTCTCTAGTATTTCATAAATACATGAGAACATCTCAAACAACCATTTAGTGATATCAATTTGGATTTTATATTTGCTCCATGCATCGAATACATAAATAAAACACAATATCATACACAACATTATCTGCATGATAATTCCTATTACTAATGCATAAGGAATCCAACTTACATGTTCTCTTTTTAATAGGGTGCTCTTGTATATCGTTTTGGGACAATCCCTATATCTTTTATACTCTCCATAAAAGACATCATTTACTATCCAAAATTGAGTATTAAAACAACTAAAGTTGATTTTAATACAAGCATATTATTAAAATCAACAATGTGTTGTTTACTTATAGTTTAGAAATATCAATGTACATTTTAACGTTCTTTCTTATGAACACACGCTTCTTCTGCACTTTGATTGAAAATCAAACTATTTAATATTCTATCAAAATACTTATTCAATCTTGATGCTTAAAAAATGATACATTCATATCATTTCTTGGATCATATCCAAAGACTCACAAACCTAATATTGCTCCCACTGATTTCGAGGCATTTTTGGCTAATATGTGTAAACGACTTGGTCTGAATCATTATTTAGGTTTTTCTGTTGCAATACATAAGTACCAAAAACTAAGTCTTATCGAGTGATAATTTTGTGAGTAAATCTGAATTAACTTGAGCATGTTGAATACCGAATATATTATGCTAATTTCAATAGTTGAAATTTGCGATATTATTCTTATCAACATTGCTCATTAATTCCAACCACATTAGTCTTTCCAATAAAGACACAATCTCAGTCGATGGATTACGTCTCATTGGTTACGACCACAAAAATAATATTTTGATAGCGTACTTGGAATTCTTTCAGATTTGCGCATCATACCATATAGAGTTAACAATCTTAATGGTTTAATTGAACAACCGAAGGCAATGTATATTTTCGACATTAATAAGAAACTCATTGTTTCTCTTCGATGTACGAGAATACTTATTAGGCATTCTAATGCTATATGTTCATTTAGGTTGGTTAATTTCACTTCATCTCATATAATCAGTTCTATCTTTGGATCGGACCCAATTCCATTTAACTACCAAAAATTTCTCAAAGAAATTCCTTCACAATGAAGTTGATATATCCTGAAACAATAACTGTTTCTTAGTTCATAAACGCTTTATGAACCTTTTTATTTATAAAACTGATTTTAGTTTACAAAAAATATGTTTAAAACATAAATATGTCACTTGATGACAGACCTTTCTAAAAAAAAATTTGGAGATTCATACAAGATCCCTCATGAACAATTATTATGTGCAATCTTTCGACTCGCACAACCTGCAAACTCCTTTGCCTAAGATATGTTGAGATTTCTTACAAACCCTTATCTTGTATGATTTTGTAAACTATTGTTTAGATGAAATAAGATCAACATTGTGTACTACTTAAGTACATGACCATATAGAAAGAAACTAACTCAACTTTGCCCATAATTTATCGTAAATTGTTCAACAATGTCTGGTTACTCCTTACCGATGCATCATTATGGATCACATGGAGGAGTAACTTATGAGATTGAACCTATATTCATTTTTAGGTACATTTGGAACTCTTTCCAATATACTCACTTATTCGACCAAATCAAATCATTTTGTTCTATTGCATGTTATTTTATTTAATTTTCTTTTATATTCTATGATTCTGTCATAAACTTACTACATGTGTATCTAATACACATGATCATGTTAGCAATAAATCATTGATGAATATAACAAAGTATATGGAACCCTTTTGGTAATAGACTTGTGATTGCATACATCAATATGTATTAATTCAAAGGGTTCATCAACTCTTATGATGCTCCCACAAAATGGGTACATAGCCATTAATTGTTTGAGATATAATTAACATGTATCATATGATTCATAAGCATATAGTAAAATTATTTCTCAAAACTACAGCTTAGTCTATAATTCCAAAATAACTGTAAATAATATTAGACACTTAATTATTTTTTGATGTATGAAAACAAATTCCATAATATAGTTCTGTTTCATAATGAAAATTCATAATGCTTATATTGAAATATAGTTATATCTATTTTCCAGTCAATACCAAAAATAAACATTATTTCACAAATAAAGCTCGATACATTTTACGAAAACAAATTTCGTAATTTGATGCAATTGTAAGGTGCTATATGGCATGCTCCCACTATTTTCGCCATTACTATAATAGCGTACAAAATTTAGAGGTCCTTGTTAACATTGTTTACTTATTTCGTATGCTGCAACTAGTTTATTGTGGAGAGTTTTTTGATCAAATGTCTTGAACTCAAAGAAATAAATGTTATAGAAAACAATTTTTTATATGAAAATACATTTTGGAATAAAAATCATATTTCATATTCCAATATTAAGTATCAAATATTATTACAATTCTTGTTTCCAATGTTTCTCTATGAAGTAGAAGTGACTATTCATTCACTTCATTCCAACTTTACCTTAAATTATGTTTGTTCTTATACATTCATTTTTCTTTCAAATGGTCAAACTATTCAAAAGAAAACCTTACTATAATATCATAACAATTTTTTTACAAAAGCGCATTCGATCATTCTTAACATTTAAGACATCAAATATGTTTCACTTTATGTAAACCGATCAAGATGACATTTAAACGATCGAGTTCTTAGATGTATCTCGTATTTTATGGTCTTGTGTTATATTGACATAATATGATCCTTTTAAAATCATTCAAGTTAAATACATGATCTTAAAATACTATTTATTGGCTTGCTTCGAATGAACTAAATACATTGAAATATTGTACCACACAAACTGTTCACCGTATAACATTTATATGTGAAAGTACATGGATCAAATATCCATAGTCTTGAATTGCATTTAGAGTTCAAAAACTCATAAAATGCGATACACGGTCTAAAACAAATAAACATATAAGTGATCAACTTACGAATGTATTAAGTAATTGAAATTAGGCGCTTGCATGTGTATAGAAACATTATATAACATGTAATTAGAATTATTAGTAAGCATATATTATATTTCTATTTTTCAACTTTCAATTCAGTTTGTTTATATATGTTAACTGACAAATGTTTTATCAATCATATTAAATGCATAAATTTATTATTGTAGATAATTATAACATTATATAGCATATGTTCTTACAATATTAGAAAGATTAAATGTTACCCTTTCATTTTTCTAATAAGGCTCCCATTGATCTTTTATGTTTCTCCATACCATAAGATGAAACATAGAAGTGTTACAACTTCACTAGTGGGTGTTTGGACTCGTTTGTTTTGGTATTCTGACCTTGAGTTTGCTAAACAATTCATAACCCCACAAACGATGGATAACTCGTTATCAGTTGTATCATATATAACTCCTAACCTATTTTTCCTTGTTCTAATCTCATTTCTACCTTGAGTTTGCTCAACAAATCAAAAGAGGTTATTCATTCATACCTACCATATCGTAATGGCCTAAGTATAGTATATGTACCTTGAGTTTGCTCAACAAATACATATAGTTATCTTACCTCGTCTGTTCAATATATTAATAATACTACGCATAACATCCCTAACTTGATTTTGCTCAACAACTAAGGAGTATATAAGTTGTGTGTGTGTGTGTGTGTGTGTGTGTGTGTGTGTGTGTGGTAGAGGACAACATTATATTGAAGATTCATAATCTTTAATATATATATTGAGTGATATCGACTTATAGAGTAATATATTTCTTATGAAATACCCCAACGATTCAAGTTTCAGACACATCAGAAATCATGGCATACGTACATTTATATATGTATTTATTTCTCAAGTCTATTTGGATTTCTTTGATGTTCCACATTTAGTTTATACACATATCATATAAGTTTTATTGTTATATAAGTTTTAGGTTTCATATTACTTATATGAGTCTTACGTATAATATATCATTAATTAAATCTTATCTAATTAATTTTAATCAATTAACTCTTTAATTAATTTTAAATTAGTATTCCGATATAACTTTTATATTGGACATATCTACTATAATGTTTATATACTGTAACCTTTATAGTGTAACACACATATATCATATATATGTGTATTTCATTTAATTAATCAACCTTTAATTAATTTATTTGATTAAACAATTTTTATTAAAATTTGTTAATTTCGAAATTTATCTTGTATACATACATTACGTTATCTTAAACATTTTAAAATAACATAACATATATCAACATATATATAATACATGCATGTAGACATTAATTAATTAACATATTTAATTAATTTATTTTATTAATCTTTTTAATAAATTGTAAATTTGAAATTATTATATAAATATTTTTAAACATTTTGAAAATATCATTATCCTTTCAACATTTTGCAAACTTATGTAGTATTATAATTTTATAATAAACATGTTTTATTTTAAATTTAGCTATTAAATTTAAAATCTTTAACATTAATTTTTTAAAATATTTTGAAAATTAGTCCAAGGCCCAAATTAAGTTGGGTCTTTTCTATTAGGAGCAACCTTTGGGCTTACTACACCTTTCGGGCCAGGCCGGTAAGCAGGTAGGACAGGGTACTTGGTTACCCAATTTCAATCCTAGACATTACCTTTCTAGACACCGTACTAAGTGGAAAAGCTTAATTAGTTAGCCAAAATATGACTAAATTAGACCGCATAGGATATTGGGCTCTGTTACCATTGTTGGAACTGGACTGGCCTATAGTGGAAGTTATGGGTAATCAAAAAGTTTACCATATTGGATCTTTTATTGAGCCTATGAACTCTAACTGATTTAGAACATTTCTAAATTTCATTTATACAAAATCATTTATTTTATTTAAATTCAAATATATTAAGATATGAAATTAATTTTCTTTGATTTAGTTTATACATAAATATATCATATACATATATGTGTGAGTGTATGTGTAACAAATAATCCATGAAAGGTATAATATGCACATATGTAGATGTTGGGATTTACATCACAACAGACATATTAGCTCATTTTGTATGTCATGTATGTTGTCTAAATTTATTCATTATATGTGTTACAATATATATATACACACATTTCCTTAAAAAAAATTATATATACACACACATATGTATGTATAAATATATTATATATAATATATCAACTTAAACCACTTATATATAGATAAATATATATATAGAAAGTGTAACAACCCTGGTTTTGGAGATTACCTGTAACTATTAAATTATAACGCTAGTTATGATTTGATATTCTGAATTAAATAAAATTTGAGAAATTAAATTGTTTATTTGGAATAAACAATGGATTTTGGAAAATTAAAATGAGAAAATAAAGTTTGGAACTTTATTTTATTGTTTGGGTTAATAATGAATGGAAAATAATTTTTATTTATAGAAATTGCAATAATTTTATTAATTATTGCCAATCACTTCTTTTAATAATTTTTAAAGGAAGTGTTTGATTTTTAAAGGTTGTTTAATCAAATAAAAAGGTGGAAATTGATTTAAAAATGAGTTTTAATTATAAATAATGTTTTGAAATGGTTTGAAATATTTTCTAAGTGATAAAATAAATTTTGTGGAATTTTGGAGCTGAAAACAAGGTTTTGTTCATTTATTTGAGTAAATACTGCATTTTTGTTAAATAAATGAATTTAATAAAAAAAATATTTAAAAATAAAAATTAATCTTTTTATATGATAGAAAATGGTTTATTTTGTATGTATACAAGTTTTCATATTTTTCTTATTTGTAAATATGGAGAAAATGCATTTTTGTATGGTGTATATGTACATAAGTTCATATGTTAGTTAAGTGTGAATTAGTTAGCCTTAGCCTTTTTATTTTCTTTTATTTTTGGGTCCATTAGCCCATTAGTGTTCCTTAGCCTGATTAAGGAAGTGAGAAAATAAAAATTAAAATGTACGTACATTGCTACTCTCCTCTCCTTCTTCCTCCAGTGAATAGAATATAGAACCCACTCCATCAAATTCAAAATCCAAGTGAATTTCTTCAATTAAATACAATAAAAAGCAATCTCTTTCAATTTAAGTGATAATACAAAGGTAATCAAACTCCAAACTTGCAATTTCATCAAAAATCTCAAATTTGTGAATTAGGTTTCAAAATTATTGAAGTTTTGCTCTTGCATGTTTGTATAAACTCTTATTTTAGGTTGTTGAAGCTTTCTCAAGGCCAAAGTTTGCATCTTCTCTCCAATTAGCTCTTGTTGCTCTACTATTTTTGAGGTGAGTTGCTGCTCACAATTGCTAGCTGAAGCAAAAGCTTCAAAATGCCAAAATCTAACCCAAAATAGCTTCAATACAATGATTTCATGTTCATGTTTTGATTTTGTGAAATCTGAGTTGGTATGTCTCTTTGCACATCATTTTCTCCCAATTTCGGCAATGAAATGCTGCCGTATTTTTTTTCAGTTGATAGCCTGTATGTTGTAGTATATGCATGTCAAATTTCATTGCAAAACATATTCGTTTGATGCCTGAAAACTGCAGTGCAAAATCAATGCACAGCCTGGAAATTTTCTGTGCATATTTTGTTTGCTGAGTTGCTGCAAACATAGCCTGTGTCCATGTTTGCGATGGCAGAAAATTTTCTTTTCTAACTCAAATTGCGTGAATCTTTTTTTGTTTGAAAGATGGTGTTTTCTACTACATTCTTACCAAATTTCAGGTCATTTAGACTTAGATAGCTTATAAAAATATGCTCCTAAACATTGACCCGGACCATGTTTTTGCCCAGATTTTTACAGTGAAAACACTGTCTGGGTTCAATTTCAAGACATCATAACTTTCTCATATTTTATCCTAATTGCAAGAATCTTTTTTTTTTAAAGATATTGTTCCCTTCTACATGCTTAAAAATTTTGAGCACAATCCGATGTAATTTGATCCTCGGTTTTATGCCTGGAAGTTGAACCCAGAGTTGATTTTTAAGCCTGGGCACATCCTATTTGAACTGTTACAAACATGGTCTGAGTCCATGTTTGTGACAGCATAACTCATTGGTTTTAAATCAGGTTTGCATGATTCTTTTTTCAAATTGAAGTAGGAGTGTTGGTTTATATTCCTGTAAAGTTTCATGAAAATCTGGGTTGGTTTGCTATTTCTAAACGGCTGTCAAACTTGTACTCACAGCTTGCTAATTCTGTGTTTTAAACTTTGTTTTGGTCCGATTTTGAAACGACGCAGATTCTTCGTTTCAAATCGGATTTGAATGATTCTTTTTGCAGATTGAAGTAGGAATGTTGAACTACATTCCTACCAAATTCCATGTCATTTGGACTCGGTTTGCAGGTCCAAACCTGCTGTCGAACTTTGGTTCGCAGCCTGTTTTCACCGGGTTTTTATACTTAGAATAATTTTCTGCTTTTTCTGATATTTCCCGATTTCTTTGAGATTTTTCTCTAGATTTCGTACACGGGTTTTATAAAGCATTAAAAAGTGTTTTTCAAGCAAATTGACTTTTAAAATTATTATTTAATATTATTTTTAAGTATTAAATTAGTTACTCCATAATAGGAGAATTTCAAATGCAATTTCTAAAGCGATTTTGAAGCGTTCCTAAAACTCGTTTTCTTCAATTTAATTTCTATATAAAACACACAATTTTGCACTTTGAGCGAAGAGAGAGGAGAATTAAATGATTAGATAAAACGGATGCTATGAACACGTGCGTTTATCTTTTCAGTTAATTCCTAATCTATTCGTTTGATCGTTTTGGCCTACGGGTCTAGTTTACCAATGATACGAGGTGAACCTTTTACTGCTTTGAGTGTGAAATTTACTAGCGGTTAGTAAACCGTTTAGTGCAAACGGGTGGTATGGGACACACGTTAACACTTTTCGGGTTCCTTTCCGAGAGTTTGTGACACATTTGCCTGTTGGCGTGTCAGTACTGGACCTTCGGGTCATTTGCCATTGCGGCGTATTTGTCTTCGGACGTTTGCCATTGCGGCGTATTTTCCATTGCGGCGTATTTGTCTTTTGACGTTTGCCTTTGGGCGAGGTACCTATTATATGAAACAGTACTCGGCAAAAATAGCACGTGCAAAACCTTTTTGAGATGATTTTTACCCTTGTGTATCGTCATTTTGGAATTGGTCCTTTGAACCATTCGGTGGCGATTACTTTGGGATTTTTGGAATCTTTGGAGTTCTTTTGAGATTTTCATTGCCTACACTGGCGTGTTGAAATTTGCCTTTTGGCGTATATATATATTGAGATTGCCTATTGGCGTTATTTATGAGATTTGCCTTTTGGCGTTGTATGAGATTTTTATCTCTTTGTCGACATTTGCCTTATGGCTTATGTCGAGATAGCTTTTGCTTTTGTTTTTCTTGGAGTTGCCGATATGGCGGGTTTGGGAATTACTCTTTTAGGAGTTTACATTTTACTATTTCCTAAACCATTCTTATTGATTTATGATTGCCGATGATATGAGGCAAGCTACATTTTAGCGATTCATGAGATTTTGTGTTTTATGCGTATTGAAGCAATAGTGTTTTATCACTTAGTATAACCATATATGCCATACATGTTCTGTATCCTCCATATAACCATAGTTAGCTTTCTTATGGTTTCTTCTTGTTTAAGAAGAATATCACTATGCTCTTATGCTCTATTATTCTACTATCACCTTTTACTGATTCGTTTAGCTAGACTGACCCGTGTATTTTATACTCGGGTCAGACCGAGGTGTTTCAGGTTAGGTACATTTGGACTTAGCCTATTCTGCTTCCGCGTGGACTATTCTGCTAGCTACTTTTGTTATAGCTTTTTGTGTAGTCCTTTTTGGTTGTAACTCTGATATGTATATTCTTTCGACTCATCTGTATATTGTGGTTGCTACGCCACTTGACATGTATCATTTTGTATACTCTATGATGTATCTGTATATGTATGTGATGATCTACTGTTCTGTGATGTGTTTACATTTGAGTTGTTATATTTTGTTCTGTTAGATCTTATAGCCATTATAGTTTTGTATTAAGTATCTATTGGATATGTCGATCCAACAAAAAAAAATGCTGCATTTATCGACGTATACAGTAGATAGTTAAGACAAGGTTATAGATGGTCGCTCCTATCCAGCTCTATTCTCCGTATTAGCAGATAGTATTACCTTGTAATACTCTTTGCTAATATGGGTCTCGGAGTGGGGCGTTACAGAAAGAGAGAAGAATTACTAAAAATTATTTATAATTCAAAATTAACTCAGTCTTGCAAACATAATAATTTTAGTATTTTAATTTGTATATATTATGAATAAAATATGTTTCATCCATAAATAATTAACATTAAATAATCTATTGATGAAAATTCAAATTTTACAATTTTCAAAAATCTAGTATCATAAAACAGTGCTTAGGAAAAATCTAGAGATTTTTTAAAGTTGAAATATTCTTTTTAAAAACAAATACATTGATTTCGATAATAATTATTTTATATACAAACATATATTATTAAAAGTTAAAATTTTAAAATTTCATAAATTCTAAAATCATGAATGAATGGCTACAAAAAAAATTGAAGAATTTTTCAATTAAATTATAAACAATTATTTCGAAATAACATTAATTATTAATAATAATAAACTTTATTGAAAATTTCTAAATTTTTTCTATATGTTTCTAATTAATATAATATTTAAAAAAAATGAATTTTTAATGTAATAGTTATTTTATATATAATAAACGATTCAAAAATTCAGTTAATGTTAATTTAAAATTATGAATATATGTATGATAATTAATTTTCGAATTTGTAAATTTATATTATTTATAAATCAGTGTACTAAAACTTTTAAATCATATATACATCTTATATTTGCAAATATGCTATTATGAGGGAGAACTATACACTAATACACACACACACACATGAATTTATTAATGAATATATATAAAACAATTATTAATGGAAAAAATTGATTTTGTACAGTAAAAAGCATTTGTTTATACCTAAATCAAATAATATAATAAACAAATTATGCACATAACCAAACTGATTTGTAACAACCACATCTACTTACAAAAATCTCACCTAACTAAACATATAGTAGCAATATATTTAAATCGATATGAAACTGCTCATTATAGGAGCATAAATTATAATTTAATTACTATAATATGAATTAAAATTACCAATTTAATGACCTTTGAATCCACGTTGAAGCAATGACTTCCCTTCCTTTTACTGTTCTTAATTCGTCAAATTCAAGTCCGGAATCACCGACCTCTAACTATCGAATAGTATTAATTCAATTTGAAATACATTTGAGAATTTTGAAGTGGATTGAGAGCTATGTTTTAATCAGAAATTAGAAGGGAATGGTGGCCAAAAAAGCTCATCATTATTTTTAGAGATACACACACGCATAGTGTTGCATTAGAGAGAAACGAGGAAAACCATTTTACTCATTCTCACTTGATCACAACCCATTATCTCCTAGCCATTCTCTATGTTTTAGCCACCCCTAGACCTTCCTAAAACCAAAAAATTTCAGCCCTAATGATGGGCCTTAAACCCATTTAAGCCCAAGCCAAAATGCTATATTAAATCTAATTTAATTGCTTGTCGATATTGTATATCGATCGATGTATTTATAACTGTTATAAATATATATATAACATTATTTATTTCTCGAATAATATTCAAATTTTATAATTAAAATTTCATAAATATTAATTAATTTAATTAATTTATAACAATTATAAACTAATTAAATCGTTTGGTCTTAAGAGAATTCATCATTTCGGCAGTGTAACTCATGGGTGTAAATTTGGTCAGCGATTAACATTGAACTATTATAATATTAATGTTCACATGTCACTAAGCAGGTGGTGTGACATTATAGCCAAATTTATTTCTTACTCACTTTTGGTAAAAATCCAATTTTAGTTTAATAAGTGTTACCCGTTGTGATATTTGTTTACACCAATTCTTTTCCTCAAAACTATATCACTTCGGACTTATGGAATTTGATAATGGTCAAAATTCCAACCTCATCCACATTCAACTTTATAGTCCAAATACAAATTTCTTGGTTCAATATTAACAATTATTATTGACCGAAATGCTCTGGCCAAAGACTTTGAGTTGACTTGAGTTGACTGTGATACTAACCATATATAATTGAGGAGATGAATCCTTTCTTGAATAGTGCTTCACTTCCAATACTTCCACTCGATCCAACTATAGTCACTCGATGGACGCCATAAAATGATTTGTCTATAATCAAAGCGGAGATTTCATATTGAAGATCCACGGTATTCTCAAGTCGAGAGAACTGTGTAAATCAGTCACATCGATATGTTCTGTTTGACCTTAGTTATAGTAACCAACAGAAAACCATTGAGTGAGCCGTTCCATAGTTATCCAATAACTATTAGTACGTAACCCTTAAGTGCCTCCAATATTCATGAGTATACACTGCCCAACATTTGGAGAGCGTTACGTACTCCAATCTCAACGGAAACATCAATATCCAGTCTCGATGCATCTTGACTAGGAACATCTAAAATGGTATATTTGTTTCTTTGTGATAAATTACTCACGGTTACAACACTTTGTAACTACTATCACAAAATGTATCATTTATGGATTTTTCTATTAAATATACTTTTAATTAAGTTAATTAATATAATCGCATTATATCAGGTATATAATAGGAAGAAAATACCTTTTATTTCAAACAGGAATGGTCAACGAGTTAGATATATGTAAAAAATTACATAATTTCTCCTAGGGCATACCCCTAACTCTATCAATAATCACCTCAGCTCTTAGCCCATCAATGATAATATAATAGAGACATAATCGTGGTATCATAAGTCTTAACCAGATGGAGACTAATAGCTCTTAGCTTGATCTAGGAGCCTTCCTCTCGTGCTCTCAATGTTGCTCCTAAGTCTTTAGTTACCCAATGACCATCGTGACAAGGTATCCATCTTCTATGCCATAAAGTGATGCATAAGTACGTAATGCAATTGTCATGAACCTACAAGTGCGTATTGTAATAGATTGCTGGCCTATGTGACATTAAGGTATTTACTCTCAGCTATCATCTTAAATCTTAAAATGTTTCATAAATTCGAGGCATGACCCTATATTTAGGCTGTCGGGATGGATACTAGTTTATTCTATTTTTACTCCTCACACGATAATAGAAATAAATTCTTAGTTAATAGGCATAACCTACCCATTCTTAGCTGGCCACCTCTATGTATAATCTTACATAATACCCCATATTCCTCATCATCATATAAGTGTCGTTTACCTATAAAATGTAATCGAACAAATATCAACTCATGCGTCCATACCATCTAGTGTTACTCGCTTTTTTACTTAATGCTCATAAACTACACTCAAAACCGACAATTACTATATAACAAGTCAAAAGAATAACTGGGAAAACATTACTGAGCATCCCATACCAGATGATATTATAACTCTGTTTGTTCAATATTCTCGTTGCATTGAAAATAAGTACACGTTCATTAAATTCACATAATTTAATTTGGAAAGATATTTTAACATGACAATATACTCATATTTATTATAAAAGCTACCAAAATGTTTTAATCGTCAAAATATCATTTTCCTTTATTTATTTCAAAAATAGGAATTTGAAACCCTTTAAAAAAGTTTCCAAAATTCCTCAACCAGTCGACCACCCCTCCCTCAACCGGTTGGTCTGTTGAGGGAAGAGGCCGAACATTAATGATAATACCTGGAGCTATTTTGGCTCAGGGTTCGCATCTCCTTACCAATTTTCTTTTGCAAACTCAAAATCCTTCAGTGTAACGCAATTTCAAGGCTCCTCTAGACTCATACATCAAACCAATATCATTATCAGTACACAAAATCAATAAATAAGGTTCAAGAGTGAACTTAATAGAATAGTCCCATGCAAACCAAAATTATATAGAGCATATACATTTCAACACATCGATCATTACATAATTCATTAATTCCAATATTCATCTACTCTAAATATAGTTATGTGTATATTCAATACTCACCATAGAGTTAGCTAGCCTATATTTCTTCAACTCCTCTACTGCTTTCGATTATGCTCATTGCTTCTTCCAATTTCCACTTTGTCTTTCGCTTACCTACCTATCTTAATCAGTTTTTTAGTAGCATAAGTTTAGGTTTTTTATTTTGAAAAATAAAAGAAAATGAACCAGCCTTCCTCTTTTGAAATGTGAACAATGCTTGTAAATTTATGGAGAGAAGTGGACATGGAAAATGAATTAGCTTCTCATTTTCTTGGGTTTGGGTTACATGGGTTTGGCAAAAAACCAGTACCATTTTAATATTATTCCTTCTCCTTTCTTTACAAAATAGTCATTCACCCAAAATAAATCAAAATCCCAAAAAAAAATCTGTTTCATTTCCATGTTTATAAAAATTATATACTTTCTACAAAAGTCATATTTTCTCCATTTTAAGTAATTATTATTCATTTTCAAAGGTTAGTCCATTTATAAAATCTTTTACAAACTCCTTATGTTAATAAAAAATAAAATTAATTCTTCACCAAAAGAAATTCCAAAACACTTCTAATATCATTATTTAACTTTAAAGAATTATGAACTCCTTCAAATCATTTAAAAAACATTTCAATCTTAAGAATATCAATATCACTTCGAATATACCCAAAATCATCATTATTAATAATTCCTTACCTCAAAAATATTTAACATTAAAATAATTCATTAAGTAATCACTTTATCAAATAATTTCTCTTTATACAATTAGATACTTCAAGCTAATTTTATCTTTGCTCAAACCCAACAAGACGATCACATTATTAAAAATTCCAAATTTTCTCGAAATACCGGCAACAAATATTTCCAACCATCTCAAATTCCAAATATTATTATTTATACCCATTTAATTATTTAAAATCTTCATCAAAAAATTCAAAATTATTGCTTATCAAAGCCAGGTCATTACCGTAAAATGATATATAATTAAATAATAATCTAAGAATAGAGTATTGAAATTGAAAACAAGAAGAATGAAATAAGTAAGAGAACAAAATCATCCAAATTGGCAGCTGTGTTTATGACCAAATACAACCACCAGTCAATTGATCGTGCTTCATTGTTTGACTGTTTGATCCACGATCTACCAGTGGATATTTTACCATTTGACCGTTGGTTCACTGGTCTACCAATGGACATTCCGCCGGTTTATTGATGGACATCTCCTAGGCCATGGTGAACCTAGTGTAAGGCTAGGTTGAATCGAATGGGAAAAGCTGACCGAACTGAGTTTGTATGTTATTTACAGACTATTTAAGAGAAGACTAGAAGAGTATGACTTTGAAATAATGTGACATATATATATGGTTGGACGTAGGTATGTTCGTGTGTAATCGACGATCGTATCAAATGATTATTTGTGATGCATGTGCAATGTGGGAAAATAGTTATTCTTTCGGTGATTTATTAACATTAATTACTCTAATCATGGTATCACGAGTCTTGCGTATCTGGGGTATGGACCGTGAGAGAATGGTGCCATCTATATTTCAGGCTTATATGACTTTTTGCATATTGTATGTGACTATGCCATGTGTTGAATGAGTAGTGAGCGTAGGATACCATTTAGTGTGTCATTACTACATATTAAGTAGTTGAATGTAACGTAACTTTATTCGAGTAGCTACACACACACGTAGTTGGTCTACCCTTTAAATAGAGGTTGAGCCAAGTTAAGGTATGTTTAAATATGTTTTCGATAATGGTTATGTTATCCAAGTATCTTTGTAGTATACGTGGAATAGTTTTGTTTCACTTCCTTAGACGTATGTCTGACCTCTCTCCATATTTTTCTTTATATATGTTACTAATAAGTTGATGATATATGGAGTCAGATCGATTGTGAATGCATATGTGTGCGTAATGTTGGTTTACTCGTTAAATGTAGGTTAAGCAGGCTAAGCTATGTTTATATATATTTCAGTAATAGTTATGTTATCGAAGTATGTAACAACATGTTCTTCGTAATACCTTGAAATCAATGTTGAATCACAAACGGTCGACGAGTATGCATTCGCTCCTTTTGGTTTTGACTTAGGGTAGATATGTTTTTGATGAGTGATATCGGTCTTATATTCGTGACCCTGCCCATTATTGTTCTTATATTAGTGACCATACATGTTACTGGTCTTTTAGTAGTGACCATACGTATAAATAGATGATGATGATATAGTGGTCTTGTTCGTAGCAGGTGTATACGATTACATGACGTATATTTTGATTATACGGCATCAGTGCTCTTTTGTAGCTTTCCATAGCATATTATATGGGACACGCCCATCATTCTCTTTTATAGAGACGTTATATGAATTTGTTAAGAAATCCATGATGGCAAAGGGTGAGGTGATGACGATCATATACGAATGGATTAGATATCACCTATGCTCAATGAAGGACACTATGAGATCCACATAGGTTTTAAATATCTAGAGTATGTCATGTAATATATCACACATGCTCGATGAGGGATACACTGAGATTTACATAAGTTCCATCAAGAGGTTGCGGATTGGTGTCTATGGTATAATTCAGTACTGACTCTATTTATTTTGGACCCTCAAAGGGAATCATTGGATAGCGATTGATGTCTAAGTACAATTCGGTATTGATTCTATTTATTTTGGAACCTCAAAGTGATATCGAATCTAATTATTTTGTATCCTTGATAGGGATCATTAAATTACGATTGATAGCCATTGCAGACTCCACCCATCAGCAATTGATGGGTGTCAATTTGTATTCTCTATTTAACCTATATCATTATGTAGTAGACGACGTGTAGTATAGCAATTGGTTGATATTTACTATGTATCTAGGATAGTTTTATATTATGATATTTATATTATTCCTGCATTTGTATATTAGGTTACTTTATCATGGTATACTATTACGTATCGGTTACATTACATTAGTTATGCTGATTCGTTCATTACAGGAGAAAAGTGGTATGGTATGGTTACCTACATTTGAGGTGAGTTTATTTTGTTTGTTTATGGGCAGTTCAGATTATCCTTGAGCCACGTTTGTGGAGAGGACAGGATGTGCGTTAGTAGTTTCCTATTTTATATATATATGTGTGTGTGTGTGTGTGTGTGTGTGTGTGTGTGTGTGTGTGTGTGTATACAGTTTTAATATACGGTGTTTTGAGATAGTTCCCCTCATACAAAGCTTTATGTTTGACTCGTGTTTTATCTTTTTCTGTTTATGTCATGACAATTCTCGGGTCCTCAATTAAGTAGTTTGTAAATCAGGTGCTTTTCAGTATATACTTTCAAGTCATCTAGAGCACTTTGGAGGCGAAGTTGACATTTTGGATATGCATACTTGATATTGTAATAATACATTGCGAACATATATTTATATATGAGTCTTATTGTATCAGATATTCTATTCTGACTTTCTGTATTGATATTTATTTATCAGTTACTTCCGTCAGTGAAGTCTCTTACATATATTGTTTATCATGTTCTGTTCAAGTATATTCAGCATATTATATGTTATCATTCCACTGTGAGATTCCATCGCTATGCCTTAGTTTAGTGTTTTCTTTTTTAATTTTACCTGACAAATTGGCTTTTATGATATCCGAAAGTCAGACATTATCATTCGATGTTGATTTTAGGGTATTACAAAGGACAGGTTGGTACAAGGTATCTTCGTAGTATACGTGGAATAGTTGTGTTTCATTTACTTGGGCGTATGAGTGACCCTACTTCATATTTTTCTTTATATCTTTCGATGATAGGTTGATGAAATATGGAGTCGCACTGTTCAAGTGACGTTGAAGGTGCGATGACGGAGGTGTTACTTAGGTATATATTATATTTGATATTAGCGTTATGATGTGTAGATTATTGGATTGATATTGTACGGATATATGACTAAGGTTTGGTTTGAATATATGGATATTTTATATTATATATTGTTCCTTTAGCCATGAGTTTTGACTCATGTAGTTAGAATATTACATTACTTATCTCATTTTTAACACCGAACCAGATGGTCGAAATGAAGGGTTGATACATTTGATATCAGAGCAAAACCACTCATCATTCTTCTAAATGAACAACTCTGCATTTTATATCTTTTACTTTACTAGCACATCAATTAACTCCTCATGTTGAATTTCCAAGGCTTTTGGTGAATAACCATCAATAAAATCGCTACCAGTTACCACTTCGAGGTTGGTTAGAAATTTAATCAACACCTATTTTTTGGACTTTTTTGATGTCATTTCGAACATAAGTGGTTTTTTTACTATGCATATGATATGCATGTTATTTTAACTGTGAAACTTTGGAGAAAAACATATATGGTAAAATTACAATTTTGAAACATATAATTTTTAAGTGAAATTGTTATGTATAATGATCAATTTTCTAGAAATTTTCTTTTAGTTTGTAACAAAAAGACACAACTAATTTCATTTTTTAAATGAAATATTATTTTTGTATTATAAATTTGAAATAAAACTGATACTTTTATGTATTAATTTTTTAGTTGTTTTGATTTATCATTTTGTATTATACATTATCAGTTTCTTCTTTATTTAATGTACAACATAACTATATTTCTAAAAATAAATAAAAAAGTATATTTAAGGTCATACAAATTTAGGATATGCCTAATTGATATAGAGAATTTTACTACATTTTATGTGCATCACTTTAAAAAATGGAAAATTTTGACCCGCATCCCTCTCTTTTAAATAAATTAAGCCCACGTCCCTTCATACTTTAAAATACAAATTACATCCATGTTTTTGTGCCTAGATAAATATTCGCTATCATAAGCAAATTAAATTGCAATATTAAAAATGTGATATCTTTCAGTAGATTTATCGAATTTTAATTTCATTTTCACCATTAAATCACAAGTTTTATTATCTTTCTGTTAAGATCCTTATATTATATGTTTTGAAAAAAAATTTAATTTACAGTGGAAAATATTTTCCCATGCAAATATTTGTCTGGAGAACTAAGGGGGTAAATATTTGCCCCCCAATTGCCCAGACAAATATTTGTCCTAGGCACCTGGGCAATAGGAGGGCAAATATTTGTTAGATGTTTTGTTGCAACAGCATCATCATTATAAACATAGCAGTTCGGATTCTGGTTTAAGTTGCACCATGCTTTATGTTCTATGTCCGCTTTCCATACTTCATTTCCAACTCGCATATTTCAGGCCTCGTGCTTCAGGGTCCGCTCACTTTCAAGTTAGTCAATCGCTACCTTGCTTTTTCTCTATTTCCACCTCACTTTGTACATGTGGTGCTGATTATTATGCATGTGCAATTAGTTTCTTCTTGTAAGTAGTCCCTTCGTATTTTTTATGTGTCATGCCTCTTTATGCCGCTTTTCCATATTATGCGCACAACAATCACACAACTCCATACTACACATCTTTTTACTTCAACTACAATGCAAAGAAGCATTGACAACAACTCTTCATATCTGCAGCAAACCTCGATATTTCCCAAGCGTCCCTTTGTTTGTCTTAGCATCTTCAAGCAGCATCGCCCTAATAACACCCTGCCTATTTCGCTTGTTTGGTCCTCTGTCTATTTCAACAACTAAATTTGCTTGGCAAATGTTTGCTTGGGAAAATTTAGTAAAATATTTGCCCCCTATAAAAAAAATATTGTCAAAACATATCATATATGGATCTTAATATAGAAGCATAATAAAATTTATGATTTAACGGTGAAAACGAAATTAAAATCTGCTAAATCTATTGAAAGATGTCACCTTTTTAATATTGTAAGTTAACTTCTCATAATAGTAGATGTTTACCTGGACAGACCGTATAAATTACATGGACTAAATGTTTAGTGTTGAATTCGAAGAAGGGAAACTTACATTAAGTTTAAAATTATGACGTGTCCCTAGTTTCCACTTAAAAAAATCCTCATTGTGTTTCATGTCGGATCTTTTATTAATATGTTACTTGTTGGATTTTGATAAAATGAAGAAAAAAAAATTTGAAATAACAAAGCACCTTTCAGATAAATGTTTGAAGTCCTTTTAGAATATATATTTCAATGAGAGAAGGAAAAGGACAAACTTTGAAAAATAATTAGACCGAAAGACATGAAGTTTTATTTTAGGCTGAAAGACAAATGCTAGTTATATTTAGAATTACATTCAATTTTTACACCATACAAAATGATAGTTATAACTAGCATTATATTCAGTTTTACACTATACAAAATGCTAGTTATAACTAGTATTGTCCTTCGGGTAAAAAAATAAACTTGTTGTCTTTCAGCTTTAAAAAAATTCTAAGTTTGTCAATATGCCTGCTTTCTTGTATTTCAACGATGAAACAATGACATAAACAAGTTTATTAGCTTCGTTGCAATTGAGAACGTTGTTTTATTAATAAAAATCTATTTAATTTGATTGTGCTTTTTGTCAAATAAAAGTAGATAATTGGGTTTTTAGAAAAGAATTGTATTGATCTAAAGTGGCATGTGTGTGGATGCTTTATTTTTATCAAAATTACAAATCCAACAAACAAAAGCTAATTATACTTGCATCAAAAATAGTTCACAACAAAAAAAAAATTAATTAATTTTAGTAAATTTACAGCGTATTTGCATTTGCATTCCTAAAATAATAATTGAAGGGACTATATATGAAAACAACTTCTGGCATCAAAAAAGTCTTTACAAAATGTTAATTTGGTTCTTCTTTCTCCGCCATAAAAAATAAATAAATACCAAAAGGATCATCTGCAGCTATCAGCCAGGCTTCCTCAATGTAAGATTCCTTTCTCTTTATTGTTCATTTTATCTCATTTCATATTTGTAGGACCTAGTCTGCATTTTACATTCAAAATCTGTTTTTGTTCAACTATAATCGAAGATTTTGAATCTCTATTGCTTTATTAATCTTTGCTTTTTGCCAGATTCTTTTGTTCATATTGTCAATTACTCTGTGTAATTGCCTGCCAATTTATTAGCTAAAGTGGTGTTCGATTAAAAAAAATGATCCTTCAAGTATGCAATTTGACTAACTTATCCATCATTTAAAATACAGAGACAAAAAAGAGGAAGTTGAGACATTCAAAGCAATTACATAGAAGAAAGCAACTGAGGAAAATGGCTGAAACAGTAGCTGCAAGATACTGGTGCCATCTCTGTCGGCGAACCGTAAACCCGTTAACCGAAATCGAAATCCAATGCCCGAACTGCAACAGCGGATTCATCGAGCAATTGGAAGAAACCCCTACAAATGCCTTAAGCGACCTCAACCCAAACCAAGACCTTAACTTATGGGCCCCAATTCTTCTCGGAATGATAAACAACGGCATGAGAAGACGAAGACCATTCAACAGAGAAGAAGCAGCCTCAGAAGAAGACTACGACTTGATATCTCAATTCAGGAGACGTCAGAGAGCATCAGCCATCCTAGAAGTACTCAACGACATTCAAGACAGAATGAGATCTGGCTCCCCCAACAGTAGCAGCAACAATAGCCTAAGTCTTATTGAAAGGCCCAGGAATAGAGAACCGCACATTCTACTGATAAACAGCCCTGGCAACGGTCTGTCCATTGGAGATGATTTCTACATGACTTCAGGATTGGAGCAGTTGATACAGCAGCTCGGGGAGAATGAGAACAGTAGACAAGGTACTCCCCCAGCTGATAAAAAGGCTGTGGAGGCCATGCCTAGGGTGAAAATAGAGAGTGAGGGTATCAACTGTTCTATATGTTTGGAGGAGTTTGGAGTTGGAGAAGAAGGGAGAGAGATGCCTTGTAAGCACATGTTTCATGATGGGTGCATATTGCCATGGCTCGATATGCATAGTTCTTGTCCGGTATGTAGGTTTCAGATGCCTGTTGAAGAGAGGGAAGGCGAGAAGGAAGGTGCTAATGAAGGAGGAAACGGTGGTAATGGAGATGATAATGGAGGTGGTAATGGTGATAATGGAAGGAGGTTTTGGCCTGTGCCTTGGCTTTTAAATGGATTGTTTTCTGTGTCGTCGTCTTCTTCTTCTTCTTCAACTAATGGTGTGGATGGCAGTGGAAATGTGAATGGAGATGGAAATGGTGATCCTTCCAATAGCCATTCTGATGTGAATTGAGGAAGGTAATATTGTTTGTGTTGATGTTTTACATCGATTACTCTACTTGTATTTGATGTTTTGGAGTTATGATACGGGTCGTCGGGTCTGTAATATTTGTTTGGATAGTCATTCTGCTGATTAGCTAAACAGATTGCTTGGTTCTGTGTCATATTTTATATTGATGTTGTAAATAGATGACTTTTATGCTCTTTAATCTGGAAATGAAATGTAATTTGAGTTTGTGAAGTTATCCATATAGAGAGCAGTTGAAGTAAGGAAGGTTAATCATAAGCAATAAAATGCGAGATTATTCTCATATTAACTTTTGCCATCTGGTTATAATATGAACGCAATATCTATTTTCATTCAATGACGATAAATTCGAAATGCAGCGCAATCCTTGTTACCGTACGAAAATTCTGATCAACAAAATAGTTCAAGGAAGAAATGCAGTACAATAAAACTAATTGCTGAACTGTACAATATAACAAAAAGACAATGGCGAGAACCATAGATATTAGGCAGCATAAGACAATGACAATGAAGCTAAATTTGACGACTTTCATATAACGTTTTCACTTGGAATGACAAAGGCAACGTACAAACCAAACTAGCAAAAAATTGACCATAACTTTCCTTCGTATCAGTACAGACAAAATAGTACAGGGAATATAACAACCAAACAAAACCTTTCCCCACAAAAATTCATAAACCCCATCCGCAACAACAAACAACTTAGAACTACTTCACGGTCAAAAGCTTAATAACAGAAGCTACTCCAACTCTATGCAAGGCAACAACCGAATCACCAGTCTTACACAATCCAATGTCCTTAGCATGCTGAATTGCAAACTCAAGCGAATGCTCGGTAGCTTCAGAATGAGAAGCCTTGGCCGATCCAGAACTCAAAACAGGAACCAAACCTCTAAATATAAGACTATGCCTGGCTGGAGCTTCATCACTAACCGACCAATCAAAAGAGTCTGTCTTTATTTCAGGAACAACAACAGACAATATAGGCATAGAAGGCCTGTACTTAGCCACAAGTCTTGCAGTGCTACCACCTCTAGTTAAAACTATAATCAGAGAAGCACTTGCTGAGTTTGCGGTTTTAGCAGCAGAAGAAGCAAGACTTTCAAGAGGACTCATGGGTACAGGAGCTTGCTTCATTATGGTTTTGAAGGCCATGCCATAGTCAACGTATGATTCTGCTTCAATGCAGATTTTGGCCATGGTTTGAACTGCGAGTTCAGGGTAAGCGCCAGCTGCAGTTTCTCCGCTTAACATGACACAGTCTGTGCCATCTAAGACTGCATTGGCCACATCGGTTGCTTCAGCTCGAGTTGGCCGTGGTGATTTGATCATCGATTCAAGCATTTGGGTTGCTGTTACTACAGGCTTTCCTTGTATGTTGCATTTGAAGATCATGGCTTTTTGGGCGTAGAATATTTTCTCTATTGGTATCTCCATGCCTAAGTCTCCTCTTGCTATCATGAATGCATCTGAGTTGGCTAGTATGTCATCGAAATTTGCCACCCCTTCCTGGTTCTCTACCTGAAATATCATTAAATGAACTACAATTGAACATCGTAAAATTTGGCTGATATAACATTAAAGAAATACATTTGTGCCAATAATTCAAAGATAATCATTATGCTATTAACCGAAATGCTCCCTCTGGCAAATTTTGTCAATAACAGCATCCGTTCATTTCAAAACAATATCACAATTCTTTGTGTTATGACAAGTATCCAAGGGATGCAAATCAACCAATTCCAATTTTTGATGACCTACTATATTCAACCAATAAAAATTTCCATGCATAAAGTAGAATGGAGTTCTTTGAATTTTATTTTTTTCTGCAAAACATCATGAACTGGGTAAACCGTACAGCAGGGCTCCAAATGATGGATCAAGATTATTTACATCAGTATTCAAGCCTAAGTAGAATTTTATTGTCATCAGTGTTGACAAAATACCAGTTTTAATTGGTTGGATGACAGAAATCACATGAAAAGATATGACATCATACTACATAGTGACCGATCAAGATGCGTTTTATTGACATTGTATCGAAATTGTATTCCGTCTTTTAACATCTATTAACAAGAGAAGAGAGACTACAAACTTAATAACAACTATGATATCCACAACCAAGTATATGAGATAAAATGCCAGATGGACAAACCTTAGACATAAGCATGATGGTCTTCGCATGCTCTCCAAGCACCTTCCTAACCTCAACAAGGTCAGAACCTTTTCTCACAAAAGAGAGAGCAATCATATCGATCTTATTAGGAACTCCCCATTTCAAGATATCGATTTTATCCTTTTCAGTCAGAGTAGGAAGATCCACAACCACTCCTGGAAGATTAACGTTTTTTCTTTCTCCAAGAAGAGCTGAATTTTCACATCGACATCGAACAGTGCCGGCTTCTGTATCACAGGATAGCACGGTTAGGGTGATGGTTCCATCTGCACATAGTATCACACTTTGTGGTTTCACATCTTGAGCTAACTTTTTGTAGCTCATGGATATCATGGTTTCATCGCCCTTTATATCATAGTCAGTGGTTACTGTGATCTCTCGACCTTTTGTTAGACGAATGGGCTTTCCATCTTTCAAAAATCCTGTACGGATCTCAGGACCCTGAGAAATTCAGATAAGTGCAAGATTTCAGAATAGTATCACACTTTAGGGAAAAATAAATTATTTCAAGATAGAAAGCATTATGCATAAATTCATATGCTGGCTAAGATACAGTAAACCCGCTATGCAAATAACCTGTAGCACAAGTTTAGGAGAAATTGTAGTAAGAAGAATAACAGCTTGGGGAGAAAGAGTTCATATTAAAATTACTACATTGTGTTTGGGGTGTGTGTGTGTGTGTGTGTGTGTGTGTGTGGGGGGGGGGGGGGGGGTGTTAATAAAACCAAGTGGAGCTGGCTAGAAGAATATGAATACATAATCACATCACATTGTACAACTATTAGACCTCTGTGGCCAACGATCTAAAGTCATTTTCTCGTTCCAATGTCACTACACTATATTCTCATCAACAAGGAACCAGGATAACGAAATTCAGAACGACAAAATTACAAACTGTATCATGCCCGCTTTATAGTCACAAAAGTTAAAGGCAACCTCTGTTTTACGGTTACAACTTTCACTGGGCTATGCCCCACTGTCTTCCGAAATGAACATAATGAAAAGGTTGTCCAAAATCCAAATAAACTGTAGCCAAAAGTTAAGCTTTTTTTTTTGTAAAATACTCGATTCTAAGCCTAAATCATGAACGTTATATATGTTTTGAAATTTACAATTCAATTGACGCCCAGGAATTCGTTACGAAATAAAGTATATGAAAGCAAAAATTTGAGGGCTAATCATGAAGAAAGAAAGGGACGGTCACGACGATCTAAATTTGTTTGTTATAATTACAATAAGAGGACAAAGAAACTAATATTCTATTATAGAACACATGCCAACATATCGAGACTAAAATTAATCGATTTTGAACAACACTCCCAACAAATTATCAAATGATAAGCATTATGAACGAACATCAAACTTTTGTTTGAAAAATCACGCAAACCTTTGTATCAAGCATGACAGCACACAAGATCCCAGTATTATCCATGGCTTGCCTCAAATTATCCAAGGTTTCCTGATGGTATTCATGAGATCCATGCGAAAAATTAAACCTTGCAACGTTCATACCCGCTCTCAACAGCTTTTCCACCATTTCTACAGATCGGGAAGCAGGACCGAGAGTGCAAACAATTTTGGTTTTCGGCCTTCTTCTAATAGGTTCCGCCATTGTATTGTTCTTTGGCTGAATAAATTTAATTATTTTTAGAGAAAACAGAGACTGAAAAGGGACATTTATAGGAGAAGAGCAAGAGCCAGCAGTGCAAATAAGTAATAATAAAATAATTGAAAATGTAATTTACATATTTTGCAATTTGCATTTGTTACTTTTTTTAATGTGCAAATGCGCAAATAACTTATTCATGTTCCCATCACACTTCTTTTGATAAAAGTACATTCCATGGAATAATCCATGGAATTTTTACCTGAACCGCTTAATGATGTACAGGAATAACGTATTTGTTAATGTGAAAATACATTTATTCTTGTATGCTGCAGGCATGGATTAAATGCATAAATGAACTATTTCTTTAATACGTGTTTTAGTATACATTTAGGCTCTTTCTAGTTATTTTGTCATGAAAGAAAGATCTGAGAATTTAAGCTGCCTTCTTCGGTTAATACACATGATATTTATTTATTTTGAATTAATTGCATGTTTCTTATTATTCAAGGCTAAAGTATGTATATAAATTAGAAAAGCAATATTCAAATGGTAATAGTTTTGGATTTAATACCGTGGTCACAAGAAATCTCATAATAATACATTGGTCCAAAGGTTGAATGCGGAAATTAGTGCATAGGTCGAATGGATGGGATTGGAAGCTTCTGGAAAAAAGCGTTCCTACTGACTTTCTTTCCAAGACAAGACATGGTTCAACATGAAACCATCTTGGAGAACGAGTTGAAAATTTGAATTATGTTTCTGGATGCAGCAGTTGTATGTATGTTTCCAGGGGTGAAAACGGTTGGCCGCATAACTGTGTGGAGGTTATAATATAATATATTTAAGTTAAAGCGACTGGAATAAACTGCATGGTCCAGATTGCAAATTGCATCCTCTTACCATTGGTCATAACATCCCGACCGTAACTTTATGTTGATACGCTTTAGTTTACGTCGAACCTAAATTGATTGGGCAGTTGACCGAACCGAGTAGCGGATCCAAAATAGAACATTACATGGATAGTTGAATGCAGAGTATTGTAGAAATAGAGGTGCATGTAACAAGGAGTAACAAAGAATTCTAGCATCATCAAGCCTTCTTAATTTCATAATTCAAAATTTGTGGTAGACTTATAAATTTTGTGTTTTGCATTTTCAATTTTTGCTTTAATGTAGAATATCGAAAACGGACGGAAAACTATCGATTTGATTATTCTACTCATGCTAATCTCTGTATTTATATGCAGATTATTACTTGGGGTTAAATAATTGATTTATGGTCATGCATCAACGCCTCGGTGATTCTCTTATTCGTACAGAAAACGTTTATGCCTTTAATTTTCAGTTTCCCCAATTTTCATGGACCATACGGTTCCTTCTTTAATTAGCTAACTAGGAAATTTATTGATTATCTCAATCTCCTAAAGTAATTCTTCTTCTCACGTGCATAATCCAAAAATTAGGAAATTAACTGATTGCTCTATTTAATGTTATAAAAAAGTAATAGAGAAAATTAGGCTCAAGGACAAACTTTGAAAAAAATTTAGGCTGAAGGACACGAAGTTTCATTTTTGGGCTGAAGGACAAACTTTGAAAGAAAATTAGGCTGGAAGACAATGCTAAATACAACTAGCATTTAGTACAATATAAACACTGTACAAAATGCTAGTTATATTTAGCATTGTCCTTCAGTTTAATTTTCTTTCAAAGTTTGTCCTTCAGGCCAAATTTGAAACTTCGTGTCCTTCAGTCTAAATTTTTTTCAAAGTTTGTCCTTCGGCCTATTTTCCACTTTTATTTTATCCCATATTTTTGCAAAATATCAAAAACCAGCAAATCCTTTTATTGTCCTCTTTTTCTTGGGTTGACTCAGTTATACAAACATTACCTTCTCCTTATATATTTTTTTCATTGCTAACTGTCATTTACTTTAACATCCATCCAATATTTAAGTTGTACAAAAATTTAGATAAAATGCGTCCTTTTCAATTTAAACTGAAAATGACATATCTGACCTTATGAACAAAATGTAGCATTAAGTTGCGGTTTCTGTAAATTAAAAAAGTCGATGCTTCTTGTTTTTCCATTTGAATGCTCTTAGAAGTTACACTCATTGGCTCGTATGCAAGACCTTATTCGCAAGATTCACGTATGTAAAAGCATAACAAAACATTGCTCAAAGTCGATGCTTAAATTTTCAAATAAAAGGATAATTTGGCAGAGTGAAAAAATAAGTCATGATAACCTGTTCTGCTCAAATCGAAAATTTAAACATGATTTTGGGGTGAGGTTTTATTATTGCTTAAACTTAGGGATTAGTAAGCGCTTATTCTGTGACCATACAAAGACTTAAAACTTCAACAACTTTGCATTCCACATTTTACTTTTTCACATAGACTATTAATCTTTTTATGTATTAATCGATGAAAAATATAAATAATAAATAAAGTATAAAAATTTCTGAGAATCTTAAATTGCCACAATTTTAAAATACCTACCTCATTTACCCCTTCAGAATCCGCTATTTGATCATGAATCACCATTTCTTCGTGAACAGTCTAACACGAATTAAAATTCATAGCATTTCATTTTTATCCAAATCATGAAACTTTAAAAATGCTTACTCATTGGAAAATACTTACGACGTTGGAATCATCGAATCCCACTTTTGCACGTCTGGTTTCGGTCACCTCATTCATTGTCTAACAATAAATAAGTGATCTTGATTAAATATTCTTCAATAAAGAAAATCTACTTTTGAATTTCAAATCACCGAATTTTGAAAATACTTACAACATGATCAACTTTGAATTCTGATTTTTCATATTTGATAATGATATCTTCATCGATAACCTGGCAGAAGAAAAGAAGAACACAGCATTTTGGTAGCAATATCGATAAAAAATGTAAACGCATCAAAATTTAAAATCACTTAGAATATCAAAAGTTTTGAATTTTACACATTTTCTTGATACACAAGTGCAATGTCAGCACAAAATTCATAGCTAGACGTCTCATTATAAAAGCACGAACCCTGTAAAAATAGTACCGATTTGCTTGTAAATTTCAAAAGTTTTGCTTGTAAATTTTAAAATAACTAGGTTAATTTAACAGTGTATCTTCTAAATTACTTAAGAAATTTTCTACAATTTTACTTTTGTGCTGTTTCATTCAAACGTGTAAACTCAACTAAGGTGTTTTAGTTACTTATTACATTTTGTCAAATATGCTTTTAGGACAAAGTCGCGTGATTGGGTTTTTATTAGTTAATTTTACTATTGGTTGATGGTTAGGTTTGTCCCTAAGATAAATCAAATAACAAGAAGGATTTATTCCATCCAACATCAACAACTTCATATCCTATTCTCTCTCATGTTCAACATCTTGGAAATTTTGACATACATCACCGTGGTTATAAATTCGACATACATCACCATGGTTATAAAATAACTGACACAGGTCCTTTATAATTTCTTTTATAAATTACATTCATATTTTTTTTTTATTAAAATCGTGAAATTCAAAAGGATATTTGGATAATTTTATTAATCTTAACATGTGTTTTTAGACTATACATAGGTTCTTTATAATTTCTTTATAATTGACATAGATCTTTTATTATTTCTTTTATAAATTACATTCCTATTTTTTTATTAAAAACATGAAATTGAAAGAGATATTTGAATAATTTTATTAATCTTAACATGTGTGTTTAGAGTATACGTGTATAACTCATAACCGCCGTAATATACATCAGAACAGCCGCTTTTAAATTTTAACACTGTAGAAGTAAAAAGAAAAGAAATTAAAAAAAAAGCAAAAAATTGTTTCCATAAGAGAATGATATAAAACAAATAAAAAATGGAGGGTTTTAGACTTGGAGAAAAAGTTAGAAAAACAAACTTGCTGTCTTTAAAAATAAATTTTTGTGTAACATTTTTCCCATGTCTATTTTACAAAAAAAAGAAAAAAATACCCTTTCCACTAACTCCGTTGACATTTATCTCATCGTTCTTTAATTTAAAAACATAAAATTGAAAAACACATACAAGATCAACAATTTTGTATTCAGCCTTTTCATCTTCAGTCTTGATATTCTCCTCTTCCTCTTCCTTGGGTGTCTGATACCAAATAATAAACGTCTGAAAATTTTAAAAAATTCAATGGCAAATGTAATAAATAACTATAAGATTCAAACCTCAACAGATTCTTGAGTAATTTCAGTTTGTGGACCATGAAAATTTTCATCAATTTTCTCATCATCTTCAACCTCCTGCTCCTTATCCATGGCCCTAGGCGCCTCCGTCTCTATGGCTTTATTATTGAACTGCTGCCACAGAAATATAACGGCACATCCAAATATCATGGCCATCAACGTTGTCAGCATCAACATCGTTATTACTTTTTTTTTAAAATTACTCAGAAATATGAATTGATATTGCTATTTGTTAAACGGGAAGAATGAAGTTTGGATTATTTAAATTGTTTGCTTGACATGAATTTTTATGTTCATTCTATTCATTCACTATGAACTAAAAAAAAAAGTAAAAGATCTAATTAAATTTTCTAGTACATCTTTTTTGTATTTTCATTCATTTGTTTCCAATTCAGAATCTGTTGCTTATGCTGAATCGCTGTTGCCAAAATGCTTTGCCTTATAAAATATTTCAAAACTTAGTTAAGGAAACTCAATAATAATTTGTATCATAATTAAATATTGATCAACCTGCTAGTTTGAAATTGTTTCTGGAAAAACAAGGGGTGCAAAATACTTTCCATTCACTTTTACAATGGAAAAGTATTCATTGTTACTTCAAATGACAAGTCGCTTTTGTAGAAAAGCATTTTTTTCTAGCCTATGTCCTCAGACTATACAATGCGCGTGGACCTCGTGCAAAGAATTTTTGTTCGATTTACTAGGGCCTTTTATGAATGTTTGTTCTTTTTCGATAATCGCCCAAAACGTTTTATTATTTTAATGTAATTACCCTTTTGGAATGCAATATTATGTTGTGTTATTTCAATAAATCAATAATGAGTTATAGGCTGAATACAAATCCATGTCTATATATCATGTGTAGCCCATGCTTGGATTTAAAACATGCATGAAAGCAGATATGCATGAAAGCAGATATGTTAATTGGGTACCACAATAAATGACCAACCCCACATGGATTGATAATACGAAATATGGGATGTAAATACTTTAATGTCCTAGTAATGTCTTTTTTTTATTTTTATTTTTTTATTTTTGTTTTTTGTTTGCACATACGCCTTGATTAGGTTTATGAATAAAAGCTGTACACTAGTGTTTACCGAACTCAAGAAAACTAATAAAGCTGTAATTTCCCTTTTAGTCAAAAATGACACAAGAACCCAATATATTTAGTGCACAATAGAAAGTGAATAAAATAAATGAAAAACAAGCAAACAGCAGAACACGCAAGATTTATAGTGGTTCGACGTACTCCGATCTACGTCTACTTCAAGTTTCCTTTTATTATACTATTGTTTTCAGGCACAGTTCTTACGGATCGGTATAAATTCAAGAGAGCAAAAGAGCCAAAAAAATCCATAAAAATGAGCTATGCCTCTCTATTTATACACCTAAGAAGCCTAAAATCTTGCCTCTATGATCTCCACCTTGTTTTTCATGCCATAGACTATTTCTTCAAGAAAATAGATGGACACCTCAGCAATAATCACAGATCGGTACCGATCAATGGGCTTGGATCAATACCGATTCATAAATCCTTCATATGGATGTTTTTCAACTCCTTGCCTTGGCTCGATTGGTGATTAGCTTCATGGTTTCAAACTTATTTGCATCATTATTAGCTTATTTCTAAGTCCAAATGATGGATCGGTCGATGAGTGAAGTTGTTGATTTCAAGTCCTCGAAGAGATCGACGGAGAATTGCATGGAGTCAATTAAATGGAACTACGGTTTTAGGACCAAGACATGCATGTAGGAGAAACTTGGGCTTCATTGGATGGAGAAACGTAGATCGGTACTAATTCATGGTGTTGGATTGGTATCGATCCAACATATGTTGGATTTTTGAACTTTGAGTTCTTGGGGTGGACTTGTATTGGTTTTTCCATTCTGGTTGCACTTGAGTTTTGGGCTTCACGGTCATCTCTTCGGGCTTCTTGCCATGATAAATTTAAAATTTGACTCGTCAAGTTTGTACATATATTGCCTGATCAAAAGGCGGGATAACACTTAGCCCCCGAAAGCACGCTTTGCGAATGGAGGTGTGCTTGCTCAAGAACAAATGCTGAAGTCGATAGGATATTAGCAGTTGAATTTTGTAGGTATCAGCTTATCAATCTATGTGAATCATCATGTTCCTTTGGATTCTCTTATCAATCACAGGTTGATCTAGACTTGTTACAGCCTAAGATTTTAGACTCTGCCAAAGTATAGTCTACACGTCATCACCATTTCGATTTCATTTAGAGTTATTACATCACAAATGAAAATCATCCCGTGTTCCTCTAGGATTTGCCAGTTCTATTCTAATTAAAAAGCATTCAAATCCTTTTATCAAATCTTTATCTGTTCCAAGGCTCGATCTCTCTGGATCGTTCATCAAATTTGATGTCATTTAGGGCCGGTAGCTAAATCTGCGATCTCTCTGAATCGTTAATTGAATTTTATGGCCGTTCAGGGCTAATAATAAAATTTATTTCCGTTCAGGACCGATTATCAAATCCATGGCCTCTCTAGACTGAATCAAATCCATAGTCACTCTGGACCGATAATCAAGTTTATCGTCTCTTCAGAGCCTTGCTAATCCCAATTTGCTCGCTCTCTGGCGAAGGGACATAGTGATGAGTAAGCCAATCCACTCGCTCTCCAAGGAAGTGACCTACCATATGCACTCCGGTCCCCACTCTCTGGTCGGGACATAGAGAGATTAAATTCTTGGTCTCTCTGAACCCTTGCTGAGTCCAAGCTGCTCACTTTCTGATGAGGGGACTCCACGGCAAGTAAGTCCATCCAGTCGCTCTCCGACGAAGTGAACTACTATTTGCACTCCAGTCATGTCTCTCCCGATGTAACATAACACAATCAATATCCTAGGAGTCCATCCACTTACTCTCTGGTAAGGGAACTCGCACCTCGCTCACCGGTCAGGACTCTCCGGCCGAGACTTAATGCAATTAATATCATACAAGTCCATCTTCTTGCTCTCTAGCGAGAGGACTTTCTCTTTACCTTAGCCCCGACTCGTCGGTCGGGGTCTTAATTTTGATCGTAGAAATCCATCCGCTCGCTCTTCGACGAAGGGACTTGTATTTTATGGTTATCGTGTTTATGTGGTTTTTAATAATCGAGAATCTATTTACTAAATTTTAATTTAAGCATTGATAAGCATTGAGTCAAACATTGTGTTAATTGTCTCTCTAGGCCCTACAGCCTAGCACCTAGCTCAAGGCGTGCTTAAGGACCAATCTAGATCCCGTACACAAGTAAGTGGGTTGAATATAGTATTAATATTGTTTATTAGGAGCGAAGATAAAGGGTGAGAACTGAAACTGATCCTGCGCTATCCCAATCGAGAGATGACGATCCTCGACCTCGATCCAAGGCATCTTCCATTTGCCGTAGTTGATAGCTGCTCTTGTTCCATCACTGTAACGTCCTGCCCTTTTTGTACGCTTTAAATCGACAATAAACCACACATGTCAGACTTAAACCATACAGAAGAGCGGATTGTTATGGGGTAAATAAGAAAAGTCAGAAAAATAAAAGAACAAAATAGAATCTTGCAGCGCAACGATAAAATATAATAATCAAATATACAGTTCATGAAGCTGTTTTACAAAATATTCGATTATACTTATTGAATTACACATACCAGAGAATAATAAATACTGCAGCGGAGTACATGATGTATGAAATATAATAAATAATAGTAATGCAAATCTTCGTCTTCGTCCTCCAAAGATAACGTCTTCGAATCCTGAAATGCTCAAACTGACCCGAGCGAATTGAAAAGACAAAACGCTCGAGTCAAAACTAAAAGATCTTATGTAAGTTAAATCAACGATAAATAATATGGGCAGAATGACGTAGAGACATTTACGGGGTTTGACATCTCCTATCCAGTGTCTAACATGAGTGGAGTAACTTAAGAGATGCTCGTGATTCACTTCTTCTAAGGATCCGTTAAACTATTTACTATGTAGTAATATTTTGCTATTATAATAATGTCTATAGTAAAATAAACTTACTTTTTAATAGCATTAAGGGGTTACCCATATAGCCCTTAACACGTAATAGTCCCAGTAGTCCATCCAATATCAGCACATCTCCAGATAGGGAGACTACCCTAAATACTCCACGGGCTACGGGAGAAAACCATACTCGTACATGGTGCGCTAGGGTAGGTGACACGGCACAACTAGGCAATGCTAGGGTAGATATACCAATTACGCTTCCGGACCGGTGGCAACACGTAGCGCGCAACTACCGCCCACCTCGAGCCACGCCTCCAAATCTAAAATCAAAAGCGGCCACCGAATCAATCCAAAAGTCAAAGTATAATATCGAAGGGATGCGTCCAATAAAAAGTGCTACCTTCTTAGCCCGTCGATAGCTCCTGTTTTAGCCAGCTTATGCCAACTCACGGGAGTCGGGTCCACGTATTTACCTCAAAAGAAACGCCGCTACCATCCTTCTTCATTTTGGAATCTCCAACGCGTACACGGTTGTTAAAGTGGTTTTCGAAGTTGGCAGAGAGTATGACAACTTTTGATCCCGGTCTCTTTAACAACCAAACGTCATAATAACACCGCGGTCTCTTCAAAATAATTTATATTTCAAACCAGAATATAATAACCATTTCAAAACCATATAAATACGATATCATTTCCATTTCAAAAACCAAATCAATATGATATCATTTTTATTAAAACCCAATCAATATAGTATCATTTTATTTCAAATATATCTCTTTTCCAAAATCATAGCACTTTCAAATTTATACATTGCGAAACCAAACATTTGAAATATAACATTTCAAAACATAATACTTCAAATTTCATAGCTTCTAAAGTAAAACTTCCAAAACTTAATGGTTTGGATATTCCAACAGTATATAGAATAAAATAGTTTGAATTTAAAATTACTTTATAAAGTAAAATAATTTCCTCGACTTCACAATTTTGTTCACTTTAAATTAAATCTCAATTCATAACTTTCAACTAACTTTCAGTTTTAAATAAACCGTTTCGATTTCAATATATTTCAAACTTTAAGTATTAAACAATTTCAAAACTAAGGTTGGTGATTATGATTTAACAATTAAATGTTCTATTATTTAGTTTTGAAATATTTGCATAATAAATCCATTATCATTTAAATAAAACTCAAATTACAATTGACTAAATATTTCCTTCAATTTATTTATACTTGAAATACTTATTTAATTCACCTTAAACCAAAATCAAGTTATAAAAATCATATCTTCTAAAAACTCTAAAATTTAATACATTTCATATCAATTTATTTGAGTTTAATTCTTAACTATATTCAACAAATAAATTTCATATTTATTTGCCAACCTTAATTTATTTCGATCATTATACCTTCCATATTAGAATATAATTTAAATACTTACCCATGATATATTTTAATAAAATCAAACTCTCTTATTTTTACTAAACAAATTTATACATAGCTTAATTTCAAGAATTTAACTATATATAAAAATAATATTTATATATTACCAAAATCAATATATATTAAACTGTATATTTCTTTCCAAAACCATAGAAATCATTTCGAAATATTTTTATATAACGGTGTCTGTATAAAATTTTCTATCCTATGGTCAAGTGATACGGATATTTATCATTTTGATCCGTAATTTAAAATATAAATATGGTTATATATCATTTCAAATCGCAATCTCGAATGAAATAAAATCCGTAACAACTTGCAGTTTATAACCATATAAAATACAACATCCAGTCATCCAATATCAATCATCCAACTTTTATCACAATCATTATCCATTTCAATCAATAGCATCAATATATAATAGATAATAAATCACAGGAATTTAATGGCAGTTTATATTCAATAATAAATTAACTGACTATTTAACTAACAGTTTATATGCAATAATAAATTAAATAATAATTTAACTGGCAGCTTATATGTAATAATAAATTAAATAACAATTTAACTGGCAGTTTATATGCAATAATAAATTAAATAACAATTTAATTCAATAAATTCAATTCAACCGAGATGATGATTAAAAATATGCCAAACAGTCATAAATAAATTTCTAATCACGTCATAAATCAATTTAACAAGCACAAGAAATTTTAGAAGTTGTGAGTGAGTTAAAACACTCACTTTTTGAATTTAAATTGAATTTAAATCCAATTTAAACCTGAAATTTGAACAGTCTTAGAATCCGTCCAAACAAGCGTCAAAATGCCCGGATTTTCAATACGATCCTAACAAAAGAAACCGCGTAAATCAGACATCGTATGCGAAAGTTATAATCGTTCAAAGATTCAAAACGAAGTTAAAATAAAATAAAAACAAAAATAAAATAAAAAAAGGATACCACGTTTTGGCCATGAGCTTCTTCCAGGCGAACGTCGCTCGCCTATCTGCACGCGCGCGCAAAGCGTCCTCCTCTTGCACGATCGACCATGGCCAGCCGTGGCTTCCGCCCCTCCCCAGACAACGCCGCACGTCCGTGACCTATCGTCGACCCCAAGTCGACAGTTCTCCACGCACGAAAACGAACAGCCGCCGCCTATTAACCCCAAACCCTAATGAACTTTTGCCGTAGATCCAACCATTAATTTGCCAAACTAACCATGCCGATGAGCTCCCCTTGGTTCTCTCTACCCGACTGTGCCATCAATTGTTCGATCAGATGAAGTTCATCAACGCGTGATGAACGGTCGTAAATAATCCCTCGAATTACGAACGCTCAGAAACTCAAATCGAAAAACGAATCACGGATTTGACTTACGCTTGTCGAGAGCTTCAAATCCATATATAATTTGATTTAGTTTATAGAGATTGAATTTTTCATTTGATTTTTGAATTGCAATTGGATTTTGAATTGTCTGCCATGAAATGAGAAGGTGAGAAGGAATTGTACATACAAACAATTTATAATGAGAAACAATTAGGGTTATAACAGGGTATTTATAGATAAAGCTGAAAATAGCATAGATGGATAGGATTGATTTGGGTTTTGAACGAAATTGACCGGAAAAGCCCGTTTCGACTCCGGAACGGAAATAGATCAACCCATATATCAAAATAGATGTTTTTGAACATTTTAAAATCAATGGAACAAGTTTCGAGTTCAAATTTCATCGTATTAATAAGTTATACTAAAATCAAATTATTTCAAATTGATTTCAATTAATTTCAATTTAATTGATTTCTAGGCGTTTCGAGTCCGTACGATCAAACGACAAGCCCGTATACAAAACTTGAAATCCTATAATAATTCATGGTTACGGATCCTATGAAACTGAAAATCCGAGTCAGCGGCCAAAATGACTATTTTCTAATTAATTAAATAAATTGATAATAAGTTAATTAAATCAATTTTACAATTCAACTTTAATTATTTATAAATTTTATCAGTTTGGATTACTTGGTAAATTTAGAATCCTTTAAACAAATTTCTACATCAATTTATCATTGAATAATTCCCAATTTACAGTATTTAATTTCAATTTCAATTTATCCAGTAATTAAAACTTAAATTCCCAAGAAATTCATTTATTTGGTTTTTAAATGCTGTTATTCGCTAAATTGTCGTCTCATATTTACAATTAACATTGGTTTGTATTTATTACATTCACACCTTTAGTTATTGCATAAATTCTCATTATTATACATTAAGGTTCATTTAATTCTAATTGATTCCCATTTTAATTATTAAACCAAGTAAACAGGTAACTTATAATAAGTGTTACCATGACTTTAATTACACTTATGAATTCTCTATTATCAGGAAAATGTTACAATTCTTAAATACTTCTGCTTTTATTTAATTACCATTAACTATATTATTATTTTTATTGAAATTTATTTCCAATTTACTAAATACAATCAATTATCATCTTACCATTGTTTCAATTAAATTGGGATTGCACTAAATTAGTTATTTATTAACATTACTACCTTAATTTACATTCAGTTACAATTAATCAATAGATTATTACATTGGTTAATTAAATGCTTACTTTTATTTACGTATTTTAAATTTTATACCCAAGTACAAGAATTTACACTATTTCATTATAAATTATAAAGTTTTTATTTCTTTCTAGATTTTATTACAAAAATATTATTAAATTAACCAATTTTAATTATTGAAAATTTACGGGTCGTTACACTCTCCCCCACTCAAAACTTTTCGTCGCCGAAAAGGAAAAGAAGGGAAAAGAGGAACTTATAAATCAACATATATTATTCAAAACATTATATTCATAACAATAAATTTATAGAATAAGATAATTCAAATAAAATATATTGATTTATAAACAATTAAATCTTTTTATATTCAAATTAATAAAGTTTGGAAAACATTTTTTTTCAAAAATTTTCTATATCCAAAATTTACGAAAAATTTCGGCAGAGTCTCCTTTGTACGGAGAGGCTCGGGAGAAAATATAATATCAAATATATCAATATACAACATATATTTTTCAAAATAATATATATCCTAACCTAGGAAAAACAATATAATAATGCTATAAACCGTAATCTAAAGACGTACCTATTTGTCAGGCAATTAACGCTTGTTTTATGAAACCAAAAGCAGTAGCAATTGCTTCCATAACCTGTATTTCACTTATATAATCCAAAAAGAGTTAATAATTATATAAAATGAAATATTTAAAGTTGTTTCAACCACCCACAAACAATCAATACAAACAACAATCACTTGCAATCACATCATACAATCAACATATGACATCGGTAAAGTTAATCATCCATTCATAACAAACAAAGCAAATGGTTTGTTTGAGTTCAGAAAATTTAAATTGTCGAATGACAAATAACTATTAGTACATCATATACTCAACAACCTTAGATAAACTCAATAGTTATTCATACATCCAAGCAATTAAAGTATCTTTATCCAAACAACTCATAAGCCAAACAAACAACAATTTCAAACAACAGATCCTTTTCATTCTTATTAATTTCATTGCATAACATTTGTTGTTTGATTCCCTTTTTATTCATATAATGGTTTATCTTTTTATTTTGCATTATTTCTTGCAAATTTTATTTATTATTATTTTTTCCTTTTTTTTACATTACATTCCTTCATTTCTCAATTTCATTTATTTTCATTCATTTATCCATGGTATTCAACATTTCCTAAGTTCAAAATCTTTTACTTACAATATTCATCTTTCTACTTATTTTTATTATAAATAACTTCAACCTTTACTTAAGTTTATTATCACTTATTTATAATATTTACTTTCTATTCTATTTCATCGGTAGCATTTCCATCATACTTAAGTTTATAACATCTACACCATCAAATTCTTATTTATTAAAGAATTTCATTGAATACTTTCATTATTTCACATTTTTTGCTGATATAACATTCGATTACAATTTCTTATTAAACATTGTAACTTTTATTATTGGATAAGTTATATATATATATATATATATATATATATATATGCTTTTTAGGAATGCAATTGAAATTTATACAAGTTTATCTCTTTTCTTTTGTATTAATGTACTGTTCAATAATCATATCCTTTGTTCTGTAGGTTACAACTTCAACTTCCTTGTTATTTCATTTATAACCTAGCATTTAAATTTTTTATTCCAATTAGAGGTTCTAATTATTAATTAGTTACGACCCATTTCACTACAATAATTGAAACTATTAATTAACGGAAACTTAAGAACTAAATACCGGGTTAAATTTCAAATCATTTTAAAAATAATAGATAAATGTATATATTTACAATTTATATATCCAATTATGTTTAAAACAATTTAAAATTTATCTTTTATCAAAATAAATCTACAGTAAAACTACTATAGTGGCCTTCCCACTTTGAAACTCAAAAATGAATGTCGATGTTGCGTGCACTCATCACCGAAATTATTTTCCAACGACAGAGAGGGGAGTACAGAACTTATTCCTTTCAAAATTTCTTTAAAACAATTCTTTCAATTATATTGAAATATTTATATCAGAACATACTTCTAATAATATTATTATTATATTCCAGATCATTTGAAAGAAATTTCCAAAATCCCGAAACTTAAGCTCTAAATTTCCAAATCTCATTTATTTTGTTTTCAATCTTATTTCCAACTAATATCTAAAATTTCACCACCTAACAAACAAATATATTACAACCAAATATATCATTTATAAAAAAATTATATATATAGAAAATATAATAGGAAAAATTATTTCGTTCACCTATATTCAAAACAAATATTGTGTCAGTCTGTCCTATTAAGTGTTTAGAAATCCCTATCGATGTCATAGCGTCCTATGCACCGACCCGAATTTATAAATATAAAACGGAACAGATTAACACGATATTAAAACCTTTTATAACACTAACAAATAAGCTCTCTCATATATATACACTCAACGACTCATCATAGGGTATTGCTACCCTATTAATAATGTGAGAGACCCCACAAAGCTAAGGTTTATCGCTAACCAAAGCTCTGATACCAGATGTAACGTCCCGCCTTTTTGTACGCTTTAAATCGACAATAAACCACACACATCAGACTTAAATCATACAGAAGGGCGGATTGTTATGGGGTAAATAAAAAAGCAGAGAAAGAAAAGAACAAAATAGAATCTTGTAGCGGAACTATAAAATATAATAATCAAATATACAGTTCATGAAGCTGTTTTACAGAATATTCGATTATACTTATACAATACATATCAGAGTTACGCATACCAGAGAATAATAAATACTGCAGCGGAGTACATGATGCAGTGAAATATGATAAATAATAGTAATACAAATATTCGTCTTCGTCCTCCAAAGATAAAGTCTTCGAATCCTGAAATGCTCAGACTGACCTGAGCGAATTGAAAAGACAAAACACTTGAGTCAGAACTAGAAGATCTTTTGTAAGTTAAATCAACGATAAATAATATGGGTGGAATGGCGTCAGAGATGTTTGCAGGATTTGACATCTCCTATCCAGTGTCTAACATGAGTGCAGTAACTTAAGAGATGCTCGGGATTCACATCTCGTAAGGATCCGTTACACTATTTACTGTGTAGTAATATTTCGCTATTATAATAATGTCTATAATAAAATAAACCTACTTTTTAATAACATTAATGGGTTACCCATATAGCCCTTAACACGTAGTAGTCCCAATAGTCCATCCAGTATCAGCGCATCTCCAGATCGGGAGACTACCCTAAATACTCCACGGGCTACGGGAGAAAACCAAACTCGTACAAGGCGCACTAGGGTAGGTGACACGGCACAACTAGGCAATGCCAGGGTAGATATACCAATTACGCTTCCGGGCCGGTGGTAACGCGTAGCGCGCAGCTACCGCCCACCTCGAGCCACACCCCCAAATCAAAAATCAAAAGTGGTCGCCGAACCAATCCAAAAGTCCGAGTATAATCGAAGGGATGTGTCCGATAAAAGGTGCTGCCTTCTTAGTCCGTCGATCGCTCCTGTTTTAGCCACCTTATGCAAACTCACGGGAGTCAGATCCACGTACTTACCTCAAAGGAAACGCCGCCACCATCCTACTTCATTCTGGAATCTCCACCTCATACACGGTTGTTAAAGTGGTTTTCGAAGTTGGCAGAGAGTATGATAACTTCCGATCCCGGTCTCTTTAATAACCAAACGTCATTATAACACCCGGTCTCTTCAAAATAATTTATACTTCAAACCAGAATATAATATCCATTTCAAAACCATATAAATGCGATATCATTTCCATTTCGAAAACTAAATCAATATGACATTATTTTTATTAAACCCCAATCAATGTAGTTTCATTTTTATTTCAAATATATCTCTTTTCCAAAATCATAGCACTTTCAAATTTATACACTTTGAAACCAAACATTTGAAATATAACCTTTCAAAACATAATACTTCGAATTACATAGCTTCTACACCATAACTTCCAAAACTTAAATGGTTCGGATATTCCAACATTATATAGAATGAAATAGTTTGAATTTAAAATTACTTTATAAAGTAAAATAATTTCCTTGACTTCACAACTTTATTCACTTTAAATTAAATCTCAATTCATAACTTTCAACTCACTTTCAGTTTTAAATAAATCATTTCGATTTCAATATATTTCAAACTTTAAGTATTAAACAATTTCAAAACTAAGGTTGGTGATTACGATTCAACAATTCAATGTTCTATTATTTAGTTTTGAAATATTTGCATAATAAATCCATTATCATTTAAATAAAACTCAAATTACAACTAACTAAATATTTTCTTCAATTTATTTATACTTAAAATACTCATTTAATTCACCTTAAACCAAAATCAAATTAAAAGAATCATATGTTCTAAAAACTCTCAAATTTAATACATTTCATATCAATTTATTTGAGTTTAATTCTTAACTATGTTCAATTTCCAATAATTTTCAGATTTATTTGCCAACCTTAATTTATTTCTATTAATTATACCTTCTATATTAAAATATAATTTAAATGCTTACCCATATTATATTTTAATAAAATCAAACTCTCTTATTTTTATTAAGCGAATTTATACATAGCTTAATTTCAATAATTTAAATATATATAAAAATAATATTTATGTATTATCAAAATCAATATATATTAAACCGTATATTTCTTTCCAAAACCATAGAAATCATTTCAAAATATTTTTATATATAGACCACGATGTCTGTATAAAATTTTCTATCATATGGTCAAATGATACGGGTATTTATCATTTCAATCCGTAATTTAAAATATAAATACGGTTATATATCATTTCAAACCGCAGTCCCGAATGAAATAAAATCCATAACAACTTGCAGTTTATAATCATATAAAATACAACATCCATTCATCCAATATCAATCATCAAACATTTATCACAATCATCATCCAGTTCAATCAATAGTATTAATATATAACAGATAATAAATCACAGGTATTTACTGGCAGTTTATATTCAATAATAAATTAACTGACTATTTAACTGCCAGTTTATATGTAATAATAAATTAAATAACAATTTAACTGCCAGTTTATATGCAATAATAAATTAAATAATAATTTAACTGGCAGTTTATATGCAATGATAAATTAAATAATAATTTAATTCAATAAATTCAATTCAACTGAGACGATGACCAAAAATATGTCAAACAGTCATAAATAAATTTCTAATCATATCATAAATTAATTTAACAAACATAAGAAATTTTAGAAGTTATGAGTGGGTTAAAACACTCAACTTTTGAATTTAAATCCAATTTAAACCCAAAATTTGAACAGTCTTAGAATCCATCCAAACTAGCGTCAAAATGTCTGAAATTTTAATACGATCCTAACAAAAGAAACCGCACGTAAATAGGACATTGTACGTGAAAGTTATGATCGTTCAAAGATTCAAAACGAAATTAAAATAAAATAAAAAAATAAAAATAAAAAAAAGGTTACCACGTTTCGGCCACGAGCTTCATCCAGGTGAACATCGCTCGCCTATCTACACGCGCACGCAAAGCTACCTCCTCTTGCACGATCGACCATGGCCGTCCGCGGTTTCCGCCCCTCCCCCAGACCACGCCGCACGCCCATGACCCATCGTCGACCCCAAGTCGACAGTCATCCACGCGCGAAAACGAACAACCGCCGCCTATCAACCCAAAACCCTAATGAATTTTTTCCGTAGATCCAATCCTTAATTCGCCAAACTAACCACGCCGATGAGCTCCCCTCGGTTCTCTCTACCCGAGCGTGCCATCAATTGTTTGATCGGACGAAGTTCATCAACGCGTGATGAACGGCCGTGAACAATCTCTCGAATTCCGAACACTCAGAAACTAAAGTCGAAAAATGAATCACGGATTTGACTAGCGCTCGTCGAGAGCTTCAAATCCATATATAATTTGATGTAATTTGTGGAGATTGAATTTTTCATTTGATTTTTGAATTGCAATTGGATTTGGAATTGTCTGCCATGAAATGAGGAGGTGAGAAGGAATTGTACGTATAGACAATTTACAATGAGGAACAATTAGGGTTTATAACAGGGTATATATAGATAAAGCTGAAAATAGAATAGATGGACAGGATTGATTTGGGTTTTGAATGAAATTGACCCGAAAAGCCCGTTTCGACTCCAGAAGGGAAACATATCAACCCATATATCAAAATAGATGTTTTTGAACATTTTAAAATCAATGGAATAGGTTTCGAGTCCAAATTCCATCGTATGAAGAAGTTATGCTAAAATCAAGTTATTTCAAATTGATTTCAATTTATTTCATTTAATTGATTTCTAGGCTTTTCGAGTCCGTAGATCAACGACAAGCCCGGTCGCTACGAAATTTGAAATCTTACAATAATTCACTGTTACGGATCCGATGAAACTGGTTTCGTCGAAATTCGAGTCAGCGGCCAAAATGGCTATTTTCTAGTTAATTAAATAAATTAATAATAAGTTAATTAAATCAATTTTACAATTCAACTTTAATTATTTACAAATTTTATCAGTTTGGATTACTTGGTAAATTTAGAATCCTTTAAACAAATTTCTATATCAATTTATCATTGAATAATTCCCAATTTACAGTATTTAATTTCAATTTCAATTTATCCAATAATTAAAACTTAAATTCCCAAGAAATTCACTTATTTGGTTTTTAAATCCTATTATTCACTAAATTGTCATCTCATAGTTACAATTAACATTGGTTTGTATTTATTACATTCACAACTGTGGTTATTGCATAAATTCTCATTAATATACATTAAGGTTCATTTAATTCTAATTGGTTCCCATTTTAATTATTAAACCAAATAAACAAGTAGTTTATAACAAGTGTTACCATGACTTTAATTACACTTATGAATTCCCTATTATCAAGTAAATGTTACAATTCTTAGATACTTCTTCTTTTATTTAATTACCATTAACTATATTATTATTTTTATTGAAATTTATTTCTAATTTACTAAATACAATCAATTATAACCTTACCATTGTTTCAATTAAATTGGGATTGCACTAAGTTAGTTATTTATCAATTGGCATTAACATTACTACCTTCATTTACATTCAGTTACAATTAATTAATATATTATTACATTGGTTAATTAAATGCTTACTTTTATTTACTTATTTCAAATTTTATACCCAAGTGCAACAATTTACACTATTTCATTATAAATTATAAAGTTATTATTTCTTTCTAGATTTTATTACAAAAATCTTATTAAATTAATCAATTTTAATTATTGAAAATTTACGGGTCGTTACAATAACCGTAGTTCGATTCCTTACGTACTGCTATAATCGGTTATCTCTGATCTATTCCTCGATCAGATCCTGTATGTGCCTTTAATCATTCGTGTTATGCCCATCCAGCTCATAGAATAAGCAGTATTTTCCTTATGCCCTTTCACGCTCCGTGGGTCTCTCTTCGTCGGGTTTCGACAGAGGATTCGCTTCCCCGTATCCAGATAAATCCGCTCTAGGGTTTTATTCAAATCCGCGTAAGAAGAGAATTTCGGTTCCTTTCTTTGCCGTTTTGATCCATCAAATCCATCGTCCATCCTCCATTTTCCTTTATCCTTGCTAGATCCTACTCCGAGCGATCCTCCACCATCTAGTGCATTAACCTCTTCCTTATCGGCCTTAGCGTCCACCAGGCGCAGAAACCTTTCAGCCTCATGATAAAACTCCATGAGTTCCATCGTTGGATCCCATTCCAAACAACTTTAAAATCTGTCTTACTAGCCACTTCAGAAGCTACCGCCATCAAAACCACTGATGGATCTGACCTATCTATCGTGGCAACTGTCGCATTGAATCTTGTAAGAAAACTCCTTAGGGAATCTCCAACCCTCTGCTTTGGAGTCGATAATGTCATCACATTCTTAGGTCGTGAGATATGGACCCCGAAACTGTCTTATAAATCTATTCACTGATTCGATCCATGTGCTTATGAAACCGTTCTCCAACTGTCTCAACCATAACATAGTAAAATCTGTTAGATACAAATGGAAACACTATCCCATCACCTCCTCAGACACACCTATCTCCTTCGTGTATCGGATGTACCTCATCAAATGGACCATTGGGTCCGACTTCCCATCATATGTCTCTAATGTTGGTAGTTTGAAATCGAGCGGATTCCCAGCAAATCGAATGTTTGGAGTAAACAAAATCTTGTTCACATCTTCCAAGCCTCGGTTAGGCAATCCGCCTCTCATGGAACGTCTCACAATCCCCACAAGGCTCTCATCATCATTTAAGGGAATTCTATGGTTTGCATTCTCAACCTACCCCCTGACTCCATGAGGGAATTCTAGCACATACTTCTTCGGCCATGCATCAACGTTTTGATTCACAATCGCATGCCTACCATCGTTCCCTGGATGCATAATATTTCTTACTAGGGCAGCATGATCCATGCCCCCAAGCCCTTGGGGATCGGTACCAACCTATTTTGGATCAGTACCAATCTGTATTATTGTCTTTAGGTTTGCTCCATTCCACTTCATTCTGCCTTCTAGCATGTTTGCTCCTGCTTCAGGTCTTTGGTTTTGGTTTGTAGTGACTCCGGCTATTCCTGTTTGCCCCATTCTCTTGAAGAAACTCTCTATCATCTCCTCCCATTGAGCAATAATTCTTTCTTGCAATCCGTTCATCATAGTCTCCATCTCATCCCTAGTCATGTAAACAGGTTTGCTTCTGAGGATGCCTCTTGGCTGCCTCCTTGTTGATTTCCTCCAACAGCAGTCTTTTTAGTTGATTGTCTTGTCATTTTGAATCTTTCCAAGTCTCAAATCAATGAATGTAAGTGTTCACGGTGAAAGCACCATAATGTTTAAAACAAAAATGTCACAATACCCAATAGATTTAGTGGAGAATAAAAAGTGAAGAAAATAAATGAAAAACGAGCAAGAAACAGAATATACAAGATTTATAATGATTCGGCATAATCCGGCTACGTCCACTTCAAGTTTCCTTTTATTATACTATTGTTTTCAAGCATAGTTCTTGTGGACCGATACAAATCCGTTATCGATCAATATAAATCCATAAATAATTACAAGGGATTAGAGTGAGAGAGCAAAAGAGCCAAAAAGACCCATAAAATAAGACATATTCCTCTGTTTACGGATGTAGAAAACCTAAAATCTCACCCCCTATGACCGGCACCTAGTTTTCCACGCCATAGACTGTTTCTTCAAGAAAATAAATGAATACCTCAGCGACAATCATAGATTGGTATATATTATGGGCTTGGATCGGTACTGATCCTTAAATCCTTCTTATAGATGTTTTTCAACTCCTTTCCTTGGCTCGATTGGTGATTTGCTTCATGGTTTTATACTTGCTTGCATTATTATTAGCTTGTTTCTAGGTCCAAATAATGGATCGATGGTTGAATGGAGTTGCTGATTTTAAGTGCTCGTAAAGATCGATAGAGAATTGCATCAAATCGATGAAATGGAACTAGAAATGGGCTCTTAGGATCAAGACATGCATGTAGGAGAAATTTGGCTTCATTGCATGGAATAACGTGGATTGGTACCAATCCGTGGTACTGTATCAGTTGCAACAAATATTGGACTTTTGAACTTTGCGTTTTTGGGGTGGACTTGTATTGGTATTATTTTCTAGTTGTACTTGAGTTTTGGGCTTCATAGTCATCTCTCTAGGCTTTTTGCCTTGGTAACATTGAAGTTTGACTCGTTAAGTTTGTCCGTATAATGTTTGGTCAAAAGGCAGGATAATAGTTTTCAATATTTATCTATTTCTTATTTTCTTCCTTTTCTTCTCTTTTGTTTATCTTTCTTTATCAAATTTGTTATGGTTAATTAGTTTAGACATGCAATCAATACAAGTTTTCATTAGTTTTTGTTCTCATGTTCGATTTTATGCATTTCCCATTCATTTTTATGAATTTTGTATTTGTCTTTGTAGTTTACGTTGATTGTTAAATCTGTGTGATTCAAACATATACTATCATATGAGTCAAATTGAAGAGAAGATTCGAAGCCTTGCAGTGGAAGAAGAGGTTTGCAAAACGGAGTTATAGTTTGCACGTTTAAAGTACAAAGAAAAATTGAAGCTAAGCTTGTGTGATTACACATTGTTCTCATAGAGGCGTTAAATTTAATTTTTGTCAAGCACTAATGGACCATTCGAGCGCTTAGCCCACAAATGTGATCATTCGTTGCTCAATTCCAATTTGGACATTTTTATTTTTTTATAGAAAAGTTGTACTTTACTACTACAATTCATATGCTTTTGTAGTATGTCTCATCAAAACCACAAAACCCGCCGACTTAAGTGGATACATTGGAAGAAAAAACATGTTATATCCATATGTCAACTTACAAATCCAACAGTTCAAAACCTATGATAATCAGACTAGAAAAAATAATACCCAATTGGGAAAAAGTAGCAAATAAAGCAAAATAAATAAAACTACAGAAAAAAACCATCTCCACATTCACTACAGAAAAAAAACCTCCCTATTTTGGTTCATCCTACTTGTTGAGATGAAACCACTAAAGCTGAAAATTTTGATAATCGTACACTCTACTCCTTCCAGTTTCAATACTTTGGCTAGGTCAATTAGTTGAGGATACTTACCATTTTGGATTTTACTGATGCTAACACTACTCGTTTCCACTGCAGCCTGCCTCTTGCTTCCAGAGCATGATTTTTTTTTTTGCATAAGATATTACTATTATTTGGATCATGCTTCGATTTACTCGTAATAATCTTGCAATCTTGTAGCAGCAAATCTAATCTGACTGAAACCGACATACTTTTATTTTGGAGTAGTCATAGATTGCACTCTACCCACACATGCCACATCGTCTCACTTACTGCCACATCGACCAAGTTAGTAAGAAACCCCTTTATTTTGAACGTTTCACCCAGCAGCTCCAAACATTATAGAATTTTATCTATTTGAGATTCTTGCAATTGCATTTTCTATTTGATTATTTTCCAAATCTGGTTTGAGTACTCACATTGAAAAAATAAGTGCCTTGTTTGTTTCCTTAAACTTGCTGCATAGTTTACATTCCATTGATAGTATATTGCTTCAGTTTTTACCTTTTCTAAAGTACAGGTAAATAGGCAAAAGGAAGAAGTTGCAAAAAAATTTAGTCACAGGGACAACAAGTTTGCTTTTTAGTTTGAAGGACACTTTTTAGTGTAAACTGAAAATGACAGTTACAACTATCATTTTGCGATTTACACTAAAAAATGTCCTTCAGGCTAAAAAACAAACTTCTTGTCCCTGAAACTAAATTTTTCTCTAACCTTTTCCTTTAGCCTAAAAACCTCCCTAAAGTATTTAGTATGTTCATGCTAAATAGATATATATTGACATTTTGGGTGCCTTAACAAAATTCCATACATGATGATTTTTATTATAAATTCAACCATGTATTTTTATGTTATTTGCTCAAAAAATGGATGGTTTATTGTAGAACTATGCATACGAAGTGTATAACACAACCATTATATTTGTAGTTTGTTTGTTTTTTAGAGAGCAAATCACAAACACAATAGACAGGAAAAATGCAATAAGGTAAAGTATAGAAGAATTTATAATGGTTCGGCTTGAATATGCCTACACCCACCATCAATTTTCATTATCTTTCTTATAGATCAGTTGTATAATGTTAGAAATACAAAATATAATGATTAATGCTTAAAAGAAAGTAAGAAGAAGCTTTCGGAAATCCTGTTCGGCAAGGTCCGCTCTATAGTTTTATGCTTTCTGAATTGTCAGCCGTTGTTGTTGACTACTTTAAGTATTTATCGGAGTGAAGATATAAAAAGAGTAGGCCTACAAAATAAACGATTTTTCTTATTTAACTTGTTCTATTCGATACCTTCCATATTTAAAAGATTTAGTTCAGAAATTCCATGATTAAAAGTTTTGGTTTAGAACTTCCATTATCAACTTACTCGGCTTCTCAAGTTTGGCATCCCTGAGTTTGGTCTAATTGGTTCAATAGTATCCCTACCAATCAAGGAAACTGGTTTGGCTTTACCTACTAAACTAGATTTCCTATTCGGTAGGTTATCTATTGAATAAGGAATTTTGTTCGGTAAGGGCAAAACTAACCCACCATTTTGTAGTAACTTGTATTTTCCGCCTTTTGTTTTTCTTGACCTTTATGCCTTGGACTTCTGGCCATGTAGTGATATTTCGATCGTGAACCTTCTATTTTCATTTTCGCTCATCGTAGCATCATTTTGTATTAAATATCATATGGGTGAAAACGCCAATTACATTTACCTCCCAAAGTATGCTTTGTTGTATACAAAGTAGGATTTGTTTCTTTCCTACTTACTTAAGCTTATTAAGATCAGTATCTTTTACATGGACATCGGTTTCCTGCTTTCTGTCTAGTTAGCTCGTTATACATATTGTCCAATGATTTCTTGTGCTCGATGGACTCTTGTTCGGTACTATCCATATTCTGGGATGGGCTATAAAAGCATTACACCTTACCAATCTCACACTTTACTTCGCTTCTTATAACCGGGTTTCTTAACCTCCCAACACAAGTTCCTTCCAAAGTCGATTCAAGCTAACCTTAAATTCAGATTTTATTCATCTTCAATATTAATCTAGCATGGCAACACCTTACCCCAACTTGATTTCCCAATTTTAAATTTGTATGTTTTGGTTTCATGTGCATTAGGGGTTTTTCGATTGTTGTTAAGTGCAATTGGGTATTTAATTATTATTTGTTTGGCTTCCTAGATTAGTACATTAAAGTGAACTATACTTTAGCTCTATGTTTTGAGCTGCTCTTAATTTTGGATTTGGGGTTTAAGGGATCAATTGAGGTTTAAGTATAGTACCGAACAAAAAAAGTATGGCCATAGGCGTGTTTTTCCTTATTACACTAGTACGGGATAGTCTCTTGGTTCATTACACAATGTCACCTCACCTAAGGTTGTATAGATATCGACATGAGTATTGAAAAATTCTAGGTTGAAATACACATTGGTTTTGTAGCCTCTACAACTGAACCAATAACTTAGCAAAATTCAGGAAATGCTAGGTTGTGTTTGGTAGAGTTAGGAGTATGCCGTACGAGCAACTATATAATTTATTACATATAACTAACTCGATAGCCCATTTTGTTTACAATAAAGGTGTTTTATTTCTATAATATACTTTGTTATTTTATGATATAATTAATTAAGAAATTAATTTAAATTATATTAAATAGAAAATTCTTAAATTTTGAATATTCCTTATACTATTTTCAATACTCCTAGTCAAGATGCTTTAAGAAAGGATATTGATTCAACCGTTGAGTTTAGAGCGTGTAACTCTAAAACCTGGACAGTGTATTACTCATGACTATTGGTAGCGCTAAGGAATTATGTAATGATGGTTATTGGATAATTATGGAATGACCGATTCAAAAGTTTTTTATTGGTTAATGTAATTAAGTTCAAATAGGGAACCTCAAAGTAATGATATTAGAAGTTCTCGATTTGAGAATACTGTTGAACTTCAATGTGGACACTTCACTTTGATGATGATTAAATCACAACATGTCGTTTATCGAATGACTATAGCTAGGTTTATGTTGATGCATTGGAAGCAAAACACTATTCAATAGAGAATTCATCTTGGTAGTTGCATGAGGTTGGTGTCACGGTCAACATAGTCAACTCAAAGTCAAAATTTTTGGTCAGAGCAATACGGTCAACAATAATTATTATTGTTGAATGCCTTAACCAAGTTGAATGCGGACGAAATGTTGACCAAAAGAAAATTGCATAAGTCTTAAAGTGATATAGTTTTGACGAAGAGAATTAGCATAAATAATCATAACTACTAGATACTATCAATAATTATAAAATTGGATTTTATCAAAAAGATGCGTAAACAATAAATTCGGTTAAACTGCCACATCAGTAGCTAAGAAGACGTGTGAACATTAATATCCGAATTGTTTGATAGTAATCGCCGAGTGAATTTACTCCTTTGAGTCGCACAATGTAACAACCCAAAATTTAAGCTATAATAATTAATCAACGAATTAACTAAATGTTAAATAAATTTATGAAATTATCACAATTGAGCTACGGCAGTTGCACCATTGTGTCCATGGTAATTTTCTGGTCAACATCCATATATAGAACGCCAGAATCTAAGCTAGTACGAAGGAGATACGAAATAAAAGAGAAAAAAAGAACACATACACACATATGGAGATCGATACCTAGGTCGAACATCCCATTGCCTAGGTTAACCGGTTGGTCGACCTAGCAAGGGGGCGGTCAATAGTAGTGTCGACCTGCCTACGTTATTGAGCGAAAGAATTTAATTCTTACATTTGATATGATTCAAACACCTCATTTGCATTCTTTTCTCCCATCTAGTTCGTCCGTGATTCCATCCGGCGGCTCCTATCCAACCTATGATGTGGTTGCACCACATTCAATCTTTAAATCCAACAGTCCGAGATCCACTTCTAACCCTATAAATAAGACCTTAGGCCTAGCTATTTTTCTCATTCTGGATTTTCTCCATTTGGGTTCACCTTTTCAGGAAGGACCCTAAAAGAAATGATTTTCCAAGGAGGAATCGTTTCAAATTAAAATATATAATAACCCCAAGTGGATCCGGAAGGACCAAGGGAAGAGCTAAGGACCATAGGTGAGTGATTAGTAATTATTTTAGATTTTTATGTAATTTAAAATAATGGGGTTTCCAATTATTGTAGTTTTTCTACGATTTTGGAATAACCATTTTACCAGTTTATTTTCAGTCTATTTCCTTTTAGCTATTCTTTTTAGTTATTTATAGTTAATTACCGTTAATTATAGATTTTTCATTTATTTACAGTTATTTACAGTATTTATGACTATTTACTGTTATTTACGTTTTATTTACATCTTTTCTACGATTGGGATTTTCTTCTGTAATTGTCATTTTCTTTTTCTTTTTCCTTTTTACACGAAGAGAATTGATTAAAATGCAAATATGGATTAAATAATAAGAATACTGAAATTACAGAGAATAAGATGCAAAATGAGAAAACTGTAATAAATTGGAATTGGACTGAATTTAAGATATTGGCTTGGTTATAACTTGTAATTATGACTAAAAAGAGTAAATCGTTAAAGTGGCTAATTTTTATATTGAAACCTTGGGTTAAGTTAATAAGAAATATTATAACGTAGGTTACAATAAGAAAAAGAACAAGAAAGAGGCTTATTTTAAGACTTAGAAGTAAATTAATAAGCAAAGATGGCAAGGATAACCGTAGAGGCTTATTTAAACAATTTATTCTAAGTTAATAAGCAAAGATGAAAATAGGACCTATACCAACAACATTCCCTATTAGATTTATGGTGTCTCACATTATCCTGAAGTGATGTGAGGGCATGCTTATGCTGGAGTGGTTGTAAATAAATGGTCAAATGATAGAAGTTCAAATCATGGGGATTTGGACAAGGAGTACAACTAGATATTGTTTGGATGACGGGCATGTATCAACAACATTCCCTATTATTTCTATAGACACGGTGTCTCACAGTAGCCTAAAGTGAGATGAGGGCACGCTTATGCTAGAGCAGTGGTAAATAAATGGTCCAATAAGTGGAGCAACATGTAACATGAGCATAGTGGTGGTCACGCGTGCGCCTTCCATTTGATGCACAATAATCGTTATGAGTTTTATGCGCTTAGTGGGTGTTTTATGTGTAGGGGCCTATAGGGTTTGGTCTGTAGTCTTCTGTGTAGAGAGCTATAAGTGATCGGTCCGCGGTTGACACATCCATAGAAGGCCGATCAAAGGGTAGAATTAGGACTTCAGCCTAATTAAAGTAGGATTGAGATTTCAACCTAATCAAAGCAGCTATCAAGGACAAATGCAAACAATCGAAGTAATCTGATCGAATAAACCTAAGCAATAGTTAAATCATATTTATTTCCAGTTTTACCTTTCATTCTATTTCCTTTGTTTCCTTTTATAACTAGAAATGTTGCAAAGTCTATTATCTTTAATTTTCTTAAAAATACTAGTAATTATGACTTTTAGTCCGACCCACTCCTATATTTTCCCCTTTCCCTCCTATATGCCAGCAAGGGCAAGGGCGGTAGATTGTAGATTCTTGGAGACTTCAGTGTAGACTTTTCTTTTTGTATTTCTCTTCTTCATTTTCAGTTTTTAGTTCATTTGATGTATTGTCATTTTTGAGGGATAGTTTGTACTCTTATTTTTATGAAACCGAGGTTTTGATTTTCATGAGACATGTTTTGGCATTTTGAGACATCCTATGTATTTGGTATTTTATGACTTATTGGGTTTATAAAGTATTTATGAAGTTTGGTTTTAAATAAGTTATCGTTTCAATAGTTTTCCGCTGTTTTTATCTATTTTGTCTTGTGAATCTTAGTCTTTGCAAATTTTAGCTATACCTACAATGCACCACGTCTTTTAGTGTGTCTTTTTGGGTATACTAAGGGGTGTGGGGTGTTTCATTTAGTATCAGAGCCTAAAGTTACAGGATTCCCAAAAATTTATTTTAAAAGTAAAGTATTTTTCAAAATAACTTGCTTTAAAAGTATTTTTCAGAAATAACCTCTTCAACTCTTTCTTATATTCTCTTTTTCTTTGTGTAGAATGGCGTAGATGGCCCTCATCTTCCCGAGGGCATTCTAGTCCCAGGCTGGTTTCGTAGGTATCTACAAGCCACAACTCCAGAGGTGCAAGGCAAGCGCCCAATCCAGCAACAGCGGGTGAGAATCCCATCAACCCACCTACAACAGTTAATTTCTCCAAGCGTTGCAAGGATTTTGCGAATTTGGGTGGAAAGACTTTTTCTGGTACGGAGACTTTTGTGGAGGCATGGTATTGGCTAAGGAACACGGAGAGGATATTCGAGCTATTGGGATGGGATGATCAGCAGCGGGTTCCGCTAGCATCTTGGTAGTTGAAAGAGGAGGCTTCTTATTGGTGGGAGGTTAATGAGTTGGAAGGAAGAGAAGTTAGTTGGAACGAATTTCGGGAGAGATTTTATATGAAGTTTTTATCTCAAGCAGAAGAGAGTGTTCAGTTGGAACAGTTTATTAACTTGAAGCAAGGGAGTTTGTCTGTGAAGGAGTACATCAATTAATTTAATGAATTGTCATGGTTAGAGATGAAGTTGGTGAATACACCGCACAAAAAGGCTATGAAGTTCACGAAGGGATTAAATCTTCCCCTTCAAGGGTTATTGTTGACTCACATGCCAATGGGAGCTAATTATGAGTCTTTGGTGGAGATGGCGCTTATGTCTGATGCAGCTAAGGAGGGGGAGTCTAAGGAAGTTGTTAAGTCGGAAGGTCCTAAGAAAAAATGGTGTAAGAACAACAAAGAGGAGAAGAAGGGAGGAGGGCCTTAGAAACAAATCAAGAAAGAAGTGAAGTGCCATAGTTGTGGGATTGTTGGATTATCTCCAATGATTGCAAAAAGGAGAAGATAAAGGGAAAGTGCTATACTTACGGACAGCCTGGTCACATGAGTAGGAATTGTCCCTACAGAAAGAGGCAAGAACCGAGTACAATGACAATGTAGATTCAGGCACTAGATGCAGCACTGTTAAGCATCACTCTAGAGAGAGGTAGGAAAGTCACAGTGGAAGGTTTGATTTTTATTTTTAATTTCCCATTCAGACTCTTTTCGATTCTGGAGCATCACACTCTTTAATCTCTAGTTCTCTAATAGATTGTTTGCACTTAGACATCTCTTTAGTAGTAGACCCCATTATTGTTTCAAAGCTCATAGGGTGTATCGATACATTTATCTATGGTTTGTAGGGGTTTGAAAATTATCCTTGGCATAGAGTTTGATTGTGACGCCTATGTTTTGGGATTCTCGAGGTATGGGATGATCTTGGGGATGGATTGACTATCCACATATGGAGCTATATTAGACTGCGAGAGGAGAGTCGTTAGACTAGAGACATGTAGTGGTAGGACTCTCGAGGTTTCTTACGACCCGTAAGGGTCAGTTATGTTGACTTTCCTTTATTCCCTTGATTCATCATTAGTAGAGTTAGATTTGGTTTCTGTCGTCAGAGATTTTTCGGATGTCTTTGAGGAGGTTAGGGACTATCCCCTAAGAGAGAGATTGACTTCAAGATTTATTTGACTGATAATGTTAAGCCAATAGCATTACCCATGAGGCGCATGGCACCTAGGGAGAGGAAGGAATTGAGCAAGCAGATTCGTGAGCTTTTGGAGAAATGTTTCATACGAAGGAGCATCTCTGAGTGGGTAGCACCAGTCATCTTTGCTACTAAGGTGGATGGTTCTCTTCGACTTTACGTAGATTACAAAGAACTAAATAAACTCATGAAGAAGAACAGTTATCCATTTCTAGGATAGATGGTCTTTTTGACCAGTTAGTCGGCTCTTCAGTATTCTCTCAGCTTGATTTAGCCACTGGATTCCATTAGCTTGGGGTCACTGATGACAGCATTGATAAGACCGCATTTAGGACACCTGGCGGATTTTTTAAGTGGATGGTTATGCCTTTAGGGTTAACCAATTCCCCAGCCTATTTTATGGATTTGATGAGCCATGTTTTTAGAAATATCCTAATAAGTTCATGGTGGTATTCATGGATGACATTTTGGTGTTTTCCAAAAGTGTGGAGGAGCATGCTGTTCATTTAGAGTAGGTTCTTCGCAAACTTTGTAATCAACAGTTAAGGGAAAAGTTTTCGAAATGTCACTTTTGGCGAGAGGAGGTATGTTTCTTTGGGCACGTAGTCTCAAGAGAGGGTTTAGCAATTGACCTCGCTAAAGTGATGGCAGTGCAAGATTGGAAGGCCCTCAAGAACGTTACCGAAGTTAGAAGCTTTCTAGGGTTGGCTGGCTATTATAGGAAGTTTATTAGAGACTTTGCTAAGATTTCAGCACCACTTATTTGCCTCACCAAGAAGAATAAAGCATTCGTTGGGATGTGGATTGTTAGGATACCGTCATGAAGCTTAAGAGAGCCCTTACTAGTGAACCAGTGTTAGTTTTACCCGATGGAGCTAAGCCTTTTACATTATACACTGATGCATGTGGGATGAGTCTAGGAGCGGTGTTGATGCAAGAAGGGAGCGTAGTATGTTATGGAAGTAGGCAATAGAGGACGCATGAGAAGAACTACCCTATCCATGATTTGGAGTTAGCTGCTATAGATATGCACTTAAGCCTTGGACGCATTACTTGTTAGGAGAAAGTTTCGAGCTTTTCACTGACCATAAGTCATTGAAGTACCGATTCTCACAGAAGGATTAGAACTTGAGGCAGCAGCGATGGATGGATTTTTTGGCGTCATACAATTTTGAGATAGCTTATACCCTAGGCAAGGGAAATGTGGTTGCGGATGCATTGAGTAGGATGAAAGCAACCCTTAGTCCATTATTCTTAGAGTGGAGGAGCCTAGAGTATATTTCCACTTTTGATTTTAAGCCCTCTACAGACATTACCCTGGATTGCTAGCAGCACTTGAGGCGAGCCCCACCCTTATAGATCAGATTGGCTCGAGGCAGCGAAAAGATTCAGAGCTTATGTATATTATGGATAGGATTAGCCGATGAGAGGTATCTAGACATCTCCAACATTATTACATTAAGAGAAAAGGGTGGCTTATGAGAGATGGAAGGTTTTGTGTTCTCCGTGTTAGCGATTTGTTGGGTGCGGTTCTAGAGGAACACACCATTCTCGTATGGCTATTCATCCGGGTAGTGATAAGATGTATAGGGACATTAAAAGGATGTTTTATTAGAGTGGCATGAAGAAGGATGTGGCGGAGTTTGTAGCTAAGTGTCTTGTATGCCAAAGGATTAAGGCGGAGCAGCAGAAGCTCGGTGGATTTCTTCAGCCATTGGATGTACTCGAATGGAAGTGGGAGAGTGTATCGATGGATTTCATAGAAGGTTTACCCCGTTCTAGCAAAGGGAACACTAGCATTTGGGTGGTTGTAGATCGTTTGACCAAGAGCGCCCACTTCATTCCGGTTAAGAGTAAGAGGACGACATCTTATTTGGCATCCTTATATATTTCGAGATATTCTGACTTCATGGAGTCCCCTTTAGCATAGTGAGCGATAGAGACCCTATTTTTACTAGCAAGTTTTGGAGAAGCTTGCAAGAGGCTTTAGGGATGCAGCTTACATTGAGTACAGCCTATCACCCTCAGACGGATGGCCGAACAGAAAGAGTTAATAGAGTGCTTGAGGATTGGTTGCGGATGTGCATTCTAGACTTTGGAGGAATGTGGGAAGAGCACCTTCCGTAGGTGGAGTTTGCGTATATTAACAGCTTCCAAGCAAGCATTGGGATGATACCGTTTAAGGCGTTATATGGGAGACCTTTTTGCAAGTAAGCATTAGTTAGGGACATTGACACTACACTAATGGCATAAGTATCATAAATAGCATTAGAAAAACCTAAGTACAATGGATGAAATGGATGATGATTAAGTAGTTGGTTATAGAAATTGAATGAAAAAATTTATTTCATTGTTCTATCCTTAGAGATTTTGGAGAAGAAATCCCTTAAGGGAGGAGAATGTAACAACCCAAAATTTAAGCTATGTTAATTAATCAACGAATTAGTGAAATGATAAAATAAATTAGTGAAATTATTAGAAATGAGCCACGGGAGTTATACCATTGTGTCCGTGGTTATTTTCTGGTCAATTTCGTATATATATATATATATATATATTTAGGGAGGTCGGCACCTAGGTCGACCATTCCACTGCCTAGGTCGACCGGCCGATCGACCTAGCAAGGGGGCGGTCGACAGTAGTGTCGACCCACCTACGTTATTGAGCAAAAGAATTTAATTCTTTTGTTTGATACGATTCGAACACCACATTTGCATTCTTTTCTCCCATCTGGCCTGTCCGTGCTTCCATTCGATGGCTCCTATCCAGTCTATGATGGGGTTGCACCATATTCAATCTCCAAATCCAACAGTCTGAGATCCACTTCTACCCCTATAAATAAGACCCTAGGCCCAGCAGTTTTTCTCATTCTAGATTTTCTCCATTTGGGTTCACCTTTTCAAGAAGGACCCTAAAAGGAATAATTTTTCGAGGAGAGAATCGTTTTAAATTAAAATATTTAATAACCCCAAGTGGATCCGGGAAGACCAAGGGAAGAGCTAAGGACTATAGGCGAGTGATTAGTAATTATTTTAGATTTTTAAGTAATTTAAAATACCGGGGCTTCCAATAGTTGTAATTTTTCTACGATTTTGGAATAACCTTTTCACCAGTTTATTTTCAGTTTTAAATTTATTTTCAGTTTATTTTCTTTTAGCTATTCTTTTCAATTATTTATAGTTAATTACTGTTAATTATAGCTTTTCCATTTATTTACAGTTATTTACAGTAGATATTATTTACTGTTATTTACGTTTTATTTACATCTTTTCTACGATTGGGATTTTCTTCTGTAATTGTCAGTTTCTTTCTATCTTTCCTTTTTACGCGAATGGAATAGAGTAGATTAAAATTCAAATATGGATTAAATAATAAGAAACTGAAATTAAAGAGAATAAGATGTAAAATGAGAAAACTGTAATAAATTGGAATTGGAATGAATTTAAAATATCGGCTTGGTTATAACTTGTAATTATGATTAAAAATAGTAAATGGTTAAAGAGGCTAATTTTTATACTTAGACCTTGGGTTAAGTTAATAAGCAATATTATAACGTAGGTTATAATAAGAAAAAGAGCAGGAAAAAGGCTTATTTTTAGACTTAGAAATAAATTAATAAGAAAACATAGCAAGGATAATCGTAGAGGCTCATTTAAACAATTTATTCTAAGTTAATAAGCAAAGATGAAAATAGGACCTATACCGACAGCATTCCCTATAAGTTTTATAGTGTCTCACATTAGCCTGAAATGAAACGAGGGCATGCTTATCCGCCATTTCATACCATTCAAATCGATAATAATCCACACATGTCGGACTTGAATGGTGCGAAATAATAGATTGTAAATAAATTTGGAGCAAATGAAATCAAATACAGAACCACAGACACAGAACAATCAGAATAACTCGCAGCGGAATAAAAATAACATAGTAGTTCATGAAGCTACTATAACAGAGTCCCAAAACAAATACATAATTTCAGTCTGAAAACAACATAATAGAAATTCCAAATACATAGAAGTTCACTAATACATGAGATAAACTAGAACAGCTGAAACAGATGTAGATATAAATGTAGATAGGCAGAAACTCCATCAAAGACCAGCTCCAGAAAGAGAATCCAAAGATGTGAATACTCAGGCTGACCCGAGCGTAAAGCAAAACACAAAACACTCGAGTCAGGACAATATATACTTATATAATGTAAACCTACTCAAGTGAACTTTAATAAGGTACAAGTAACTTAAAGGAAGTCTGAGACCGCCCATCCTCAAAGGATCCGTCAAACTATTTACTATACAGTAATATTGCGCTATTATAATAATGTCTACAGTAAAATAAACATACTTTTAAATAGCGTTCTGGGCTACCCATATCACCCTTCACACATAATAGTCCCAGTAGTCCATCCAGTATCAGCATATCTCCAGATCGAAGACTACCTCAAATACTCCATGGGCTACGGGAGAAAAAAAACTCGTAGTAAAGGCTCGGTATGGTAGGTGACCCGGCACACAAGGAAATGCTAGTGTAGATATAACAATTACGCACACGGGCTTGTGGCAACGCAGCAGCCACATACGCCCACCTCGAACAACAGTCCAAAATCAAGGGGTGCACCCAATCGATCACAACAGTAATAGAATGGTATCGAAGAAGTGTGTCCGACCAGAGGTGCTACCTCCTTTGGCCCGAGATCGCTCTTGTTTTAGTCACCTTAAGCCAACTCACGGAAGTCGGGTCCACGTAAAGTACCTCAGGAACGTCGCCACCATCCTACTTCATTCTGGAATCTCCACCGCGTACACAGTTGTTAAAGTGGTTTTCGGTATCGACGGAGAGTATGTCCATATCTGATCCCGGTCTCTTTAACAACCATCGTTATTATAACCCGCAGTTATAACTTAAAAATGGTATTTATATTTCAAAAATCAAATATCATTTAATAATTCAATATCATTTCAAATCCATTTTAAAATATCCAACTTATCATATCATTTCAATACCACATTCATTTATTCAAATTTAAAAATACCATTTCAACTCACATTTCAAAATAGTTTATATTTCAAATCGAGTTACTTCATTTAAATCATTAAAAATGAAGTTATTACATTTAATAATTAAATTATTAAATTTTCAAAATTTTAAACTTTTCAAAATTCATTCATTCACTTAAGTTTATCAAAACAGTGAAAATTCACCTTTCGTAGCATTTAGAAAATGCTACAGAAAGTCACATTCAAAATAATTCAATTTAACAAAAGACAACATTTTAAAATTGCTGTAATAGGGTTACATTAGTTTCAAATAAAACTTAGTTAAATTCAACAATTATAGCACTTACAAAATGCTATTATGGCCTTTAATTCAATTTAGCTTTTTAGTTCGTTTATATCAACTACAACATTTACAAATGCTGTATTATCATTTACATTAGAAATAGTAACATTTCAAAAATGCAGTTAATTAACTTCAAAAATTCAATATAATTTCACAAACAACTATATTTTATTTAAATCATTTTTAACTTATAAAATCACATATTTTCACTTTTAAAACAATCATTCAAATACCCTTATATTCATGATTTTATAAAGTTAAATTTCCATTTAAAAATCAACATTTAATAATAATTCACTTATTAAATTCCAACATTCAATTTTATATTCATTAAAGTAAATTTTAAATTAACACTTAAGTTTAAATTTTCAAATATAACTTATTTTCATTTTATTTACTTACTTCAAAAATTCAGTTTTAAACAAAATTCATAAATCCCAATTTAAGTTATATTTCCAAATTTCAACTTAAATATTCATTCATTTAACAATTTAACTTTATTCAAAAATCATAATATATTATGAAATCATTTTAAATTCATTTTTAATCCAAATTATCATAAATTTATCATATTTTCATATTTAATGTAAATTCCAATTATCACCAAATTAATTTTTTTTAAATAACTTACATTTCAAATTTTCTAACTTTTCCATGATTTATTTCACTTATAAATTTTCAGAAAATCAATAATACTTTACAAAAATCATTTTTAACTAAGTTTAAATCAAAAAATCATAATATTTACATTTCTAAAATATTTTAAATTTTTTAGAAAAACATATTTTAGCTATGGGTCTGTATTTCATTTTCTAGCCTAGGTAAAGTGATACGTGTAATATATCATTTCAATCCGTAATTTACAAGAAAACCCGGGTTTTATCATTTCAAACCCGCAGTCCCAAGTAAATGAAATAAATTGAAACTCGCTCCGGCCTATCTTTTCAGCCCATAACGATATTCCCTTATTCTAAAGTCCGTTCGGTTGTGTATCATTTCAACCCATAGTGATTCTAATTTAAAGGGAACTTGCAGTGTGATAAACTGATATAAATAACAGAACATCATAATATAACAGTAATATATGATATAACAAATGTTTAAGCATGGATGAACATCATATAATCATAACATAGCAGATGTGATATGGTTATGCATTTTACAGATTCACAAGTGGTCAATTTACTGGTTATATATGTATACATTATCAGGTGAGAATGACTCACTGGTATAAGCTGGAGATGACAACAAACGAATGCACAACTGAGATCCACAAAAGCACGATAGCACGAAAAAGATTCGAGTGGGAGAGACAAAGATTAATTTCCTTGAATACAATTCAAACAAAACAATATAGCCACATAAGTTTTTCTACCCAAAATATAGTAAAACAATGTTAGAATTAACTGCATAAAACAAAGCCAAAATCTTTGCACTTGCTTTCAACCTTCCTTAGACTCGGCCATAGGTTAGAATACATGGCTAAGGCATGGTTTAGATCCGGTTTGGGTTGATATGGGTTGGTCTACATGGGTTTGATGATGGTGCAAAGTTTGATGAGAATGAAATAACACAATCTAAGCAACACACATGGTTTCAATGCAATTCAAGGCCACGGCCAAGGCAACAAGTGGGCACGGCCATCTCCGGTGGGGTTAGGGGATGACGTGGCAGAGGTGTCGGGTTGGGTTGGAGGTGGTGGTGGCGGCGGTGTAGGTGGCGGCCAAGGGGAAGTTGATGGTGGTGTATGCATTGTGCGTTCGGCTATGCTATTTCAAGAGGAGTTTGTGCCTTTTTGTGGTGGATCATCAAATTAGGGTGGCTCGGCATGGGATGGTCAGTGAGAAGGAGGCGGTGGTGATGGGTTCAAGTGGTGGTGGAGGCGGCAAGGATGAAGGGGATGGTAGGGGCCGAACCTAAAGATAAAGAGCAAGTGTAAATTCAAATCAAAACAATGAAAAGTGAAAAGGAAAAGAAGTTTACCAAAGTTTTTTTTCTTCAAAGGAGAGGCCGAACATTTTTTCTCAGGTTGAGATTATTTTTTTGTGCGTGAAATGATATGAGATAGTCGGCTGAAGAGACTGAGTTAAGGCAGCAAAAATTGGATAGGTGTTGGTTGGAGTTGAAAAGGTGTTGAATATAAATGGTCTTTAAGCAAATCAAAAGTCATAAACTCTTCAAATAACCATATTTCTTTTTGTAATTTTAAATAACTGAAATATATATATAAATTCAGATAAAAATACGAAAATTTAGTAATAAATAAAAATAAATAAATAAATATTAATTATATATAATTAAATTAAGAAAATAGAAAAGAAAATGAAAAATTAGGCTTGAAAATTTGAAAATAAATAAAATAAACTTTGGAAAATTTTTACGTACTTGAAACATATTTATAAATAAAGATAAGAACACAAAATAAAAATGCATGCACAAAAATAAATAAATTTTAATTAAATATAATTTAAATGAAGAAAATAGCAGAAAAATGGAAACTAGGCTTTAAAAATAGAAAATAAATGCAATAAATTTTGGAAATTTTTTATTATCACTTTAAAAATATTTAGAAATGAAATCTTACAAATATAACAAATTTAAAATAATTTCAAACAAAAAATAAAGTTAAATTTAAATTATATTCAAAAATCTTGGGTTGTTACACTTATGCTGGAGCATGGTTTTAAATCTCCTATATATCGCCTAAGATCTCCTCCGAGATCTCCTTTTCACACCTAAACGAGACGAGACATCAAATCTTCTCCATATCTCCCTCAATTTGTCTCGTCCGAGATATTCAGATCTCACCCGAAATATGGATCAAAATCTCAATCAGAGATCTCACTCAAAATTATACATTTTTCTTATTTTGCACAATATTTTTTATTTTCATATTGATTCAAAAGAAACTACTCAATTCAATTATAATCTACCGACTTCTTGAATATATTCTTTACTTTTTATCTTAATGAGTCATAGAAAAAGGTTTCACTTCTTTATTATTTCAAATAAAGGGATATTATTCAATCATTATCAAATAAATCAAGCTAATCAAGCTATTATTCTTCTAAAAATATTCCTTTTTCCATGTAAATCAAGTATGTTACCATTTTTATTTTTACTAAGAAAGTTATAACCGTTAAATAAGTTTTTGACACATCAATTTTAGACGCATAAGTACATCTGAGATATTCCCGAGATGCATTATAAGACCCGAGATGTCAATCGAGATGTACACCGGATATGTATTCATCTTGTCTGAGATCTCCCCAACACGAGATAACTTATGTAGAAATTCCGAGGCAAACATGATCGAAATCCAATATTTAAAACCTAGTGTTGGAGTAGTGGTAAATAAATGGTCAAATAATAGAAGTTCAAATCATGAGGATTTGGACAAGGGGGACAACTAGATATTGTTTGAATGATGGGCCTGTATCAACAACATTCCCTATTATTTCTATAGACACGGTGTCTCATATTAGCCTGAAGTGAGATGAGGGCACGCTTATGCTAGAGTAGTGGTAAATAAATGGTCCAATAGGTGAAGCAATAGGTAACATGAGCATAGTGGTGGTCACGCGTGCGACATCCATTGGTGCTCAGTAATCGTTATGAGTTTCATGCACTTAATGGGTGTTTTTCGTGTAGGGGCATATAGGGTTTGGTCCATAGTCTTCTGTGTGGAGACCTATAAGTGACCGGTCCAGAGTTGACACATTAGTAGAATGCCGATCAAAGGACAGAATTAGGACTACAACCTAATTAAAGCAGGATTGGGATTTCAGCATAATCAAAGCAGCTATCAAGGACAAATGCAAACTATCGAAGTAATCTAATTGAATAAACCTAAGCAATAGTTAAATCGTATTTATTTCTAGTTTTACCTTTCCTTATATTTCCTTTGTTTCCTTTTATAACTAGAACGGTTGCAAAGTTTATTAAATTTAATTTTCTTAAAAATACCAGTAATTACTATCATTCACTAGACTTTTAGTATGACCCACTCCTCTATTTTTCCCTTCCCCCCCACATATGCCAGAAAAAGTAAGGACGGTAGATTGCAGATTCTTGGAGACTTCAGTGCAGTGATTTCCTTATGTATTTCTCTTCCTCATTTTCAGTTTTTAGTTCATCTGATGTATTGGCACTTTTTGATGGATAGTTTGTACTCTGATTTTTATGAGACTGGGGTTTGATTTTCATGAGTCATGTTTTAGCATTTTAAGACATCCTATGTATTTGGTATTTTGTGACTTATTGGGTTTATAAAGTATTTATGATGTTTGTTTTTAAACAAGTTATTGTTTCAATAGTTTTCCACTATTTTTATCCATTTTGTCTTATGAATCTTAGTCTCTGCAAGTTTCAGCTATACCTATAATGCACCATGCCTTTTAATGTGTCATATTTTCTTTGTGAAATGATCTTTTGATCTGTGTTCATATATAGAGTTATAGAGATATATATTAAGTTATATATATTGTTTTGTTGGTAACTCATATATACTGAAGCTATGTAGTATATTTGAAATAGTTTGATAATATATATATATATATATGCAATGTTTTATATATATTAATATGTATATGATGCGTGAAAGATACCGGTTTTAATATTGGTTTTAAATTGCAATATATCTCTACTGTGCTTTGTTCGATACCTAATCTCATTAAAAATATGCATGACAGTTTACATATACACACACACATATACAAGTAGATGTCTGAGTCCACACAAGTTATTTGTTATAGTAAGTATGTTTGAATCTATGTTAAAATTTCGAAAGGTCTTAATACATATATATAAATTAATTCATATATATACTTGGATTTTAATAAGTATAGTTTATACGAGTTATACATTGTGACATTATATATATATATATATGTATATATATACTTGAATTATATGTTGTATTCTGTGTTTTATAAAGTATAAGTCATATTTTATTGTATAAGCCTATATAAACTTATGTATCAGTTATATATTATGGTGACAGTAATAATGTTATATATATATATATAAAGTCAGGCATGTTTGAAGATAATATATTATTATGTATATAAGTTAAGTGTACTTGATCTGATTCTGTTTTACTCGGTATACTAAGGGGTATGGGGTGTTTCATTTGGTATCAGAGCCTACAATTTTCCAAAAATTTATTTTAGAAGTAAATTACTTTTCAAAATAACTTTTTGTAAAAGTATTTTTCAAAAAGGAACTCTTAGAAATAGCTTTCAAGTATAAAAGAGTTTTTATAAAAATCCCCTCAAAGTCCAATGCAATCTCCCTTCGACTCTTTCCTAAATTCTCCTTTTCTTTGAGTAGAATGGTGGATTCCCCTAATCTTCCCGAGGGAATTCCAGTCCCAGGCTGGTTTCGTAGGTATCTACAAGCCACGACTCTAGAAGTCCAAGGGCAAGCGCCTAATCCAACACCATTGGGTGGAAATCCCACCAACCCACCTACAACAGTTAATTTCTCCAAGCTTTGTAAGGATTTTGCAAATTTAGGTGGAAAGACTTTTTCTAGTACAGAGACATTTGTAGTGGTGCGGGCTTGGTTAAGGAACACAGAGAGGATATTCAGGCTATTGGGATTGGATGATCAACAGCGGGTTCAGCTAGCATCTTGGCGGCTGAAAGAGGAGGCTTCTTATTGGTGGTAGGTTATTGAGTTGGAAGGAAGATATGTTAATTAGAATGGATTTTGGGAGATATTTTATAGGAAATTTTATCTCAAGCAGAAGAGAGTGTTCAGTTGGAACGGTTTATTAACTTAAAGCAAGGGAGTTTGTCTGTGAAGGAGTACATTAATTAATTTAATGAATTGTCGCGGTTTGAGATGGAGTTGGTGAATACACCGCACTAGAATGCTATGAAGTTCGCGAAGGGATTAATCTGCCCCTTCAAGGGTTATTGTCGACTCACGTGCCAATAGGAGCTAATTATGAGTCTTTGGCGGAGATTACGCTTATATTTGATGCAGCTAAGGAGGGGGAGTCTAAGGAAGTTGTTGAGTCAGAAGGTCCTAAGAAGAAATGGTTGAAGATCAACAAAGAGAAGAAGAAGGGAGGAGGCCCTTAGAAACAAATCAAGAAAGAAGTGAAGTGCCATAGTTGTGGGATTGTTGGACATATCTCCATGGATTACAAAAAGGAGAAGATGAAGGGAAAGTGCTATACTTGCGGACATCCCGATCACATGAGTAGGAATTGTCCCCAGTGAACGGGGTAAGGAGCGAGTACACCAGCAACGTAGATTCAAGTATTAGATGTAGCACCGTCTAACACCATTCTAGAGAGAGGTAGGAAAGTCACATTGAAAGGTTTGATTTCTATTTTTGATTTTTACATTCGGACTCTTTTCGATTCTGGAGCATTGCACTCTTTCATTTCTAGTTCTCTAATTCATTATTTTCATTTAGACATCTCTTTAGTAGTAGACCCCATTGTTGTTTCAAACCCCATAGGGTGGATCGGCACATTTATCTATAGTTTGTAGGGGTTTGAAAATTATTATCCTTGGCGTAGAGTTTGATTGTGACGCCTATATATTGGGATTCTAGGGGTATGGGATGATCTTGGAGATGGATTGTCTATCCACATATGGAGCTATATTAGACTGCGAGAGAAGAGTTGTTACACTAGAGACATGCAGCGGTAGGAATCTCGAGGTTTCTTATGGCCCGCAAGGGTCAGTTATGTTGAGTTTCCTTTATTCCCTTGATTCATCATTAGCAGAGTTAGATTCGGTTCCTGTCATCAGAGATTTTTCGGATGTCTTTGAGGAGGTTAGGGGACTACTCCCTAAGAGAGAGATTGACTTCAAGATTTATTTAACTGATAATGCTAGGCCAATAGCATTACCCGTGAGAAACATGGCACCTAGGGAGAGGAAGGAATTGAGCAAGCAGATCCATAAGCTTTTGGAGAAAGGTTTCATAAGAAGGAGCATATCGGAGTGGGGAGCACCGGTCATCCTTTCTATTAAGACGGATGGTTCTCTTCGACTTTGTGTAGACTATAGAAAATTAAATAAGCTCACGAAGAAGAACCGTTTTCCACTTCCTAGGATATATGATCTTTTTGACCCGTTAGTTGGCTCTTCAGTATTCTCTCAGCTTTATTTAGCCACCGGATTCCATCAGCTTATGGTTGCTGGTGACAGCATTGATAAGACCACATTAGGACACCTGACGGATTCTTTGAAAGGTTGGTTATGCCTTTTGGGCTAACCAATTCCCCAACCTATTTTGTGGATTCGATGAGCTGTGCTTTTAGAAATGTCCTAATAAGTTCATGGTGGTATTTTTGGATGACATTTTGGTATTTTTCAAGAGTATGGAGCAACATGCTGTTCATTTAGAGGAGGTTCTTTGCACACTTTGTAATCATTAGTTAAGTGTCACTTTTGGCGAGAGGAGGTATGTTTCTTGGGGCATGTACTCTCAAGTGAGGGTTTAGCAGTTGACCCTACTAAGGTGATGGCAGTGCAAGATTAGAAAGCCCCAAGAACGTTACCAAAGTTAAAAGCTTCCTAGGATTGGCTAGCTATTATAGGAAGTTCATTAGAGACTTTGCTAAGATTTCAACACCACTTATTCGCCTCACCAAGAAGAATAAAGCATTTGTGTGGCACTTGGATTGTGAGGATTCCTTCATGAAGCTTAAGAGAGCCCTTACTAGTGCACCAGTGTTAGTTTTACCCGATGGAGCTAAGCCTTTTACAGTATACACCGATGCATGTGGGTTGGGTCTAGGAGCGGTGTTGATGCAAGAAGGGAGGGTAGTATGTTATGGAAGTAGGAAATTAAGGCGCATGAGAAGAACTACCCTATCCATGATTTTTAGTTAGTTGCTATAAGTTTTGCACTTAAGTCTTGGAGCATTACATGTTAGGGGAAAGTTTCGAGCTTTTCACCGACCATAAGTCATTGAAGTACCGATTCTCGCAGAAGGAATTGAACTTAAGGCAGCAGCGATGGATGGAGTTTTTGGCATCATACGATTTTGAGATAGCTTATACCCTAGGCAAGGGAAATGTGGTTGTGGATATATTAAGTAAGAAGAAAGCAACCCTTAGTCCATTGTTCTTAGAGTGGAGGAGCCTAGAGTTTATTTCCACTTTTGATTTTATGCCCTCTATGGACATTACCCTAGATTGCTAGCAGCACTTGAGGTGAGTCCCACCCTTATAGATCAGATTGGCTCGAGGCAGCGAGAGGATTCAGAGCTTATGTACATTATGGATAGGATTAGCCGAGGAGAGGTCTCTAGACATCTCCTCGATTATTCCATTAATAGAAAAGGTGGATTAGGAGAGATGGAAGGCTTTGTGTTCCCCGCGTTAGTGATTTGTTAAGAGGGGTTCTAGAGGAACATACCATTCACGCATGACTATTCATCTGGGCGGTGATAAGATGTATAGGGACATGAAGAGGGTGTTTTATTGGAGTGGCATGAAGAAGGATGTGACGAAGTTTGTAGCTAAGTGTCTTGTATGCCAAAGGGTTAAGGCACAACAGCAGAAGCCCGGTGGATTAATTCAGCCATTGGATGTGCCCGAATGGAAGTGGGAGAGTGCATCGATGGATTTCATAGAATGTTTACCCCGTTTTAGGAAGAGGAACACTAGCATTTGGATGGTTGTGGATCATTTGACCAAGAGCTCCCACTTCTTTACGGTTAAGAGTAAGAGGAGGGCATCTTATTTGGCACCCTTATATGTTCACAAGATAGTCCGACTTCATGGAGTTCCCTCTAGCAGAGTGAGCGATAGAGACCCTATTTTTGCTAGCGAGTTTTGGAGAAGCTTGTAAGAGGCTTTAGGGACGCAACTTAGATTGAGTACAGTCGATAATCCTCAGAAGGATGGCCGAACGGAGAAAGTTAATAGAGTGCCTGAGGATTTGTTGCGGATATGCATTCTAGAATTTGGAGGAATGTGGGAAGAGCATCTTCCATAGCTGGAGTTTGCGTATAATAACAGTTTCCAATCAAGTGTTGGGATGGTACCATTTGAGGTCTTATATGGAAGACCTTGCAAGTTGCCATCATGTTGGGTAGAGTCTACAAAGAAGTCGCTACTTGTGCCTGATATGGTTAGGGAGATCTCAGAGAAGGTGGATTTGATTCGACGGAGGGTGCAGACAGCCCAAGATAGGCAGAAATCTTATACGGACAAGCGAAGGAGAGACATTGAGTTTGAGGTTGAAGACTTAGTTTTTATTAAGGTATCCCCACAAAGGAGACTTAGTTTGAACCCCAAATTTGTAGGACCATTCCCTATCATAGAGAGTGAGGGATGGTGGCATATCGAGTGAAGCTACCAGAAAGGCTCGCAGGAGTGCACGATGTTTTCCATGTTTCGCACTTAAGAAAGTCCTTACATGACTCAACAGAGGTTGTGGAGCCTAGTTAGTTAGAGAAGGTGGAAGTAGAAAGGGAAGCATCAGTTAGTCGCATCCTTACGAAGATTATTGGAGGAGACACCAAGCGACTAAGGAATAAAGAAGTTCCGTTAGTAAAGGTGCAGCTGGGAGATGATGTTGTAGATGCTATTTAGGAAGCTGAAGAGAAGATTCATACTTCCTATCCTCATCTTTTCAATACTAAGTTTTAAAATTTCCTATTTTCATCTTTAGTTTTGAACATGTTCTTTCCTTCATTATCCTTTGGGAGGGTAGAAATTAGGATTTAACCTATGGATGATAGGATTTAATGTAAGCATGTTATTAAAACGTGTTATGTATGATGGATGTTATTGGTTGCAAGTGTTTGCTAGTGGATGTTAATGGACGCGTATTCTTACACTAGGCATTATTATCCTTTAGGGATCGGCCTAACTAGGATACTAGAGCATATGCATATGGATGTGTGTGCATTTTCATTTTATTTTTCATGCTTGCTATAAATGGATGATTATCACATGATTATTGCATTTGGATGATGATTGTAGCACGCATATAGAACTATCAGTTATCATTAGGAATTTTTGCATTCTTTTAGATGCATGGCACATACATTATTGCATAAAAAGGAGGTCAACCGAATTAGTGGACCGTCTAATCTTTTGCATTAGTTAGGGACATTGGCACTACACCAATGACATAAGTATCATAAATCCCATTAGGAAAACCTAAGGACAATGGATGCAATGGATGATGATTGAGTAGTTGGTTATAGAACTTGGATGAAAACATTTATTTCATTCTTCTATCTTTAGAGATTTCGAGGACGAAATCACTTAAGTAGGGGAGAATGTAACAACCCAAAATTTAAGCTATAATAATTAACGAACAAATTAATTAAATGATAAAATAACTTAGTGAAATTATCAGAATTGAGCCATGGGAGTTGCACCATTGTGTCTATGGTAATTTTCTTGTCAGTTTCTATATATAGAACGTCCGAATCCAAGTTAGTATGAAGGAGATACAAAATAAAAGAGTATATATGTGTGTGTGTGTATATATATGGAGGTCGACACCCAGGTCGACCATCCCACTGCCTAGGTCAACCGGCCGGTTGACCTAGAAAGAGGGCGACCGACAGTAGTGTCGACCCACCTACGTTATTGAGCGAAAGAATTTAATTCTTTCATTTGTTACGATTCGAACACCACATTTTGCATTCTTTTCTCCCATCTGGTCCATCTGTGCTTCCATCCGACGGCTCCTATCCAGCCTATGACGTTGTTGCACCATATTCAATTTCCAAATCCAATAGTCTGAGATCCACTTCTACCCCTATAAATAAGAGCCTTGGCCCAGCTATTTTTCTCATTCTAGATTTTCTCCATTTGGGTTCACCTTTTTAGGAAGGACCCCAAAAAGATAATTTTCAAAGGGGAGAATCGTTTTAAATTAAAATATTTAATAATTCCAAGTGGATCCGGGAAGGCCAAGGGAAGAGCTTAGGACCACAGATGAGTGATTAGTAATTATTTTAGATTTTTAAGTAATTTAAAATAATGGGGTTTCCAATAGTTATAGTTTTTCTATGATTTTGGAATAACCTTTTTACCACTTTATTTTCGGTTTTAAATTTATTTTCAGTCTTTTTTAGCTATTTTTTTCTGTTATTTATAGCTAATTACTGCTAATTATACATTTTCCATTATTTATAGTTATTTACGGTATTTATGGCTATTTACTGTTATTTACATTTTATTTACATCTTTTCTACGATTGGGATTTTCTTCTGTAATTGTCGGTTTATTTTTATTTTTCCTTTTTACGCGAATGGAATAGTATAGATTAAAACGCACATATGGATAATAATAAGAATACTGAAATTATAGAAAATAAGATGTAAAATGAGAAAAATGTAATAAATTGGAAGTTGGGTGATCTGATTATAACTTGTAATTATGACTAAAAAGTGTAAATGGTTAAACTGGCTTATTTTTATACTTAGACCTTAGGTTAAGTTAATAAGAAATAATATAATGTAGGTTAAAATAAGAAAATGAAGAGGAAAATGGCTTATTTTTAGACTTAGAAATAAATTAATAAGCAAAGATAGCAAGGATAATCGTAAAGGCTTATTTAAACAATTTATTCTAAGTTAATAAGCAAAGATAAATATAGGACCTAAACCAACAACAATCCCTATTAGATTTATGGTGTCCCACATTAGCCTGAAGTGAGATAAGAGCATGCTTATGCTAGAGTAGTGGTAAATAAATGGTCAAATAATAGAAGTTCAAATCATGGGGATTTGGACAAGCGACGCAACTAGATATTGTTTGGATGACGGGCCTATACCAACAACATTCCGTATTATTTCTATAGACACGGTGTCTCACATTATCCTGAAGTGAGATGAGGGCACGCTTATGCTGGAGCAGTGGTAAATAAATGGTCCAATAGGTAGATAAACAGGTAACATGAGCATAGTGGTGGTCACATGTGCGGCTTTCAGTTGGTGCTCAGTAATCATTATGAGTTCCATGCGCTTAATGGGTGCTTTCTATGTAGGGGCCTATAGGGTCTGGTCCACAGTCTTCTTTGTAGAGAGATATAGGTGACCGCTCCGCAGTTGACACATCAGTAGAAGGCCGATCAATAGGTAGAAATAGGACTTCAGCGAAATTAAAGTAGGATTGTGATTTCAGCCTAATTAAAGCAGCTATCAACGACAAGTGCATACAATCAAAGTTATCCAATCGAATAAACCTAAGCAATAGTTAAATCGTATTTATTTCCAGTTTTACCTTTCCTTCTGTTTCCTTTGTTTCCTTTTATATCTTGAAATGTTGCAGAGTCTATTATCTTTATTTTGCTTAAAAATACTTGTAATTACTATCATTCACCAAACTTTTAGTCTGACCCACTTCTCTATTTTCCCCTTCCACCCCATAAGCCAGCAAGGGCAAGGACGGTACATTGTAGATTCTTGGAGACTTCAGTGCAGAGATTTCCTTATGTATTTCTCTTCTTCATTTTCAGTTTTTAGTTCATTTGATGTATTGGCACTTTTTGAGGGGTAGTTTGTACTCTGATTTTTAGGAGACCGAAGTTTTGATTTTCAGGAGACATGTTTTGGCATTTTGAGACATCTTATATATTTGATATTTTGTGATTTATTGGGTTTATAAAGTATTTATGAATTTTGGTTTTAAAAAAGTTATTTTTTGAATAGTTTTCCACTGTTTTCATCTATTTTGTCTTGTGGATCTTAGTCTCTGCAAGTTTCAGCTATACCTACAATGCACCACACCTTTAAGTGTGTCCTTTTGGGTATACTAAGAGGTGTGGGGGTGTTTCACACGTCGTAATGATAAATTCTGGAAAAACCACACATTTAATTAATTTATAAAATATTTTAAACTAACTAAGTTAATATTTGAAAAATATTATTATTATTTAATTTATTTGACGTTCTGAAGTTGTTTGCAATTATCTGAATGCATTTATAAAGTTATATTTGCACGCATCGATAAACGATATCGACGCAACATTAAATGGGCTTAAATGAAAGATAATTGCATGGATGGATTTATGAAAATTTTGTGCTATTTGATGGTATGTATTTTTGTTCAAACACACGAAGAGAGAGGAGTGGAGAGAGACTAAATTAAGGGAATGGATTAGGAACGTTTAAATTAAATAAATGAGAAACATTTAATTCTTTCAACTAAAACAAATCCACTAATTCATTTCTTGTAGGCATTCATTTTTCCATTCACTTTTCTCATCTCTCCTACTTACCTTCTATAGCTTAAAATTAAAGATTTCCAAAATTTTATCAACTTCGACTCAAATGCAAATATCAAATATAAGTGAAATATGAGTGTTTTGAAACGACCCATCTTTTCGACCCTCAAAAGTCGACAATAATACATCCATGGTGTTCATATACCGAGCATCCAAATGCCAAAAAGACAGATTATTAGCATAAAAAAAGAATAGACATAATAGAATCTCACATTATGATGAGTAATATATAATATACACATGATCTTTACAAAAGATAACTATAACATACATACATCAATCAGAGTATATTAACTTATCATCAACCTGGACAGTTATAACAACCTGTCCATACAAATGCTGGTAAATGCATAACAATAAATGCAGCGAAAATAAAAGATATGTGAACACGTCTTAGAGGCATCCAGCTCGTTTCTTGAAGCTCCAAAGCATCTATAAATAAATACGGAAATATGCTCGGGCTGACCCGAGCATTACAAGAAAGTAACAACCAGATCAATCTGGTAAACCAGCGTGAGAAACAAAAATCATATGGATTTTTAATATTTTAAAACCCTTAGCAAATAAAGGTATCTCGTATGACCATGTCGCACATAAACATGAATGAGTTTTTACCTTATGATAATCAAACCATTTTATTAGAAAATCCAGTGATATTATAATAATGTCCAGGGTTTAAAATAAATATTAAATCATAGCCAGAATGATTACATTAAGTACATTCAAACAACATATTTATTATACATCTAAGCCCATAAAGAAATGTATTGGAAAATGGGTTCCATCAATGATAAGGTAAGGTACAACTTTTCCATACAGTACACCTCTAGATAAAATGTACCGGGGCTGCAAACCTTGCACCTCTACCAACACAAAACCGACCTATCCTTTCTTGGATAGTACTGAATATGATCATCACCCTAATTGCCAACTTGACAAACCATTCGGAGGGTCCAGCATACATAATCCACAAATATTTATCTAGGTACAAGTGATGATCATACCCTAATGTTAGCGAACAACATAGCCCTGCTGCATCTCCCCCGTTTTAGTCATTACCTGGTTTTGAGGATTTAGGCTATGTTTTACCTTTTTAGAAAGTCCCACTTGGAATGCTAACACTACCCTCCAAGTAGCAATGTAATACCAGCATTCGTCCGTACAAGTTATTCAGGATATGAACAAACCAAAGGCATTACTTCTACTGCATCCTCAGGATTAGTAGAAAGTAACTCTTGCATTCAAAGAACTCCATCTTTGATTTGCATCATCTTCAAGATGTCCTAGTTTGAGCAATTAAGATGGTTCGAAGTGGTTTTGGATAACCCATGCTTATCCGATCTTGGTCTCTCCGAACCAACAATCAATATTACAAAACTAGCCAAGATTTGATAGTCAGTTATTTTACCAAAAAACAAACAAACAATCAAATCAAGATTTAATTTCATATGGGAACCAAGGATGGTTAAACACAAGCAACCACTAAGCCTCTTTAAAAAATTCTTTGTTAATCAAAATCACTTTGTAAATACTTGTAATACAATACCTTTTACAAAAGATATATTCACAAACCCTCTCTACCCTTTTCAATACTCTAAAATATTGATAGACTTATCTAGATAAGTATACTTGTAAAACATTTCACTTTTAACACTTGGAAAACTTTTCTATATACTTATATCAATGGTATAAGTATATTCACAAAACTAAATATTTTCAATATTTAGAAAAAATGTAACCATGTACTTATCTCAATGGTATAAGTATTTCACTAATCTTAAGAAAGATTTCATATTTCCAAAATCGTATTTAAGTGGGCCAAAACAAATGTCATTTAGAAACATTATTTTCTGTAAACTCAATACACTTTTTTTGTGTGTAAGTAAATGGAATGTACGAAAACTAGACCAAATATACTTACCACCACTTTTCAATTTCAAAATTGTATTATCTCTCAGTTAACAATATAGTCAGACAAAGTTAATGTACTATTCTTGCCTCGACATAAATTCTTAATTCTCAGGATAGGAACGAGTTTCCCTACCTCGGAATTTAGTGTTAAGTATGAAAAGAATACTTTCCATATGGTCCTAATTTAAATTGATCATTTATAGAAATCAAATCTCATTCCTTTTATAAAATCCCTTTTTATAAATCTCTTTTATATCTACAAACCTCCTTTTATAAATCTCTTTACTATTTACAAAACTCCTTTTATAAATCTCTTTAATATTCATAGAAGTTCTTTTATTAATCACTTTTCTATTTATAAAAATCTCTTTTCTATTTACAAAACTGATTTTATAAATCTCTTTACTATTTATAAAAGTTCTTTTATAAATCTCTTTTGTATTTATAAAAATTCTTTTATAAATCTCTTGATTTTAAATCTCATATACTTATCACAAATCTTCGATTTCAAGATCAGACTAAATACTTTCCACAATACAATCACTCCATATATCACTATAAATTCACAAATGTGATTTATTATTTCTATTCGTCAAAAAGATATCATTTCCCTTTTTATAAAATACCATTTATAGATCTATTCTTTTATTTATAAAATACCATTTATAATCTATCTTTTATACAATATTTCATATAGAACATTTCACAATTATTTATTTCAATATATTTCTATCTTCTTTTAGAATAGAATCACTTTATTATAAAAGATAAATTTCCCTTCTTCCTTTGAAATGAACATTCCTTATTATATTAACTTTTCTGTAAAATAAATCTTCCCAAAATACTTTTTAAAACATTTTCAAAAAGGTTAGAGTATAATAGAGAAATTCAAAAACCCTTTCTCATTAAAATATCATAGAGGATTCTAAAAATCACATTTAAAATCATTCTCCAAATTAAAACCAATTTCAAACCAAAAGCAGTAAATAATAATATTTTCAAAATACTATAATGAGGCCTAGAGGTACAATAGCACTTAAACAATGCTGCTACTACCTTTATTACTAAAAATATTCAATTTTTAACATATATTAATGTCACATCATATAAGGCCAAACTACCAAACCTTTAGTGTTCAAAAATTTATACAAGTATATAAATGAAATTAATATCAACGACGACAGGATATCTGGATCCCTCTACAAAATTCCCCGAGTTCCCTGTATTTCATTTTATATGCCAACCATTTTACAAAACGAGAATTCAACCAAACCAAACAAATAAATCATTCAAGCATGTGAGTAATAATTCATATTTACTATATATCATATAGTGTTTAACCAAAGGTGAATTAACTCGCAAAACTCCAGCCGATGCTTACACATTCCTGCTTGATCTATCGAACGACATTTGATTTGAGCTAAAACTCATTCTCTCCAAACTTGATGAAATCAAATCCAGTGCATAGATAACTCTCCTATGAGAGTAATGCAAAAGACCATGTCTCGACTGGACCTTGTGTGCAAAGTTATTGTTTTTATAAAATTTAGATTTAAACTTTAATTAATTAACTTGATTAAGTTAATAAACTTACTTAATCCACTAACCTTTCTTCCCTCTCCCTCAAAATTGAATCCCTATACACGAGAATAGTGCACATGCACTATTGTCGTGCAAACACAACACACGACACTGAGCTACACTCCATGAAATCCAACATCGTCACCTCCGATAATCTTCTCTCAACTCAAGCTTCGTGACGCACCCACCCAGGCCCATTTGATCGCTTTCTGCCAAGTCGACCTGTTGCTACGTCCATTGCCCCTAAAAGTCACACATCACCACAGCCACCCGAAGTGCCTCCAATGGCCACCAATTGACTCCTCTTTGTGCCCCGAGTTCAACCGAATCAACGATTTCACCTTCGGTCACCTCCCTACCATCATGACTTTGACCTCCACTACACGATGAGGGATTGTCTCACTTCCTCCAGTATAGCTGCGCTTTATCAAAATTCCTCCACCAACTTTCCTTTGCTCGACAAGTTGGACACACCCATCGCCAAGGCGTAATTCCACCTCTAGCGATGACAACTCCAAACCCTAGCATCAGCCTCTAATGTCGGTCTCCTCCAATCACCACTTCATGCCACTAACCTTACATAGATTTGAAGCCCCTTTCTCCACAAGTTTAACGGATCTGATGTGGCTCGTTTTTGTCACCTATAGCTGTGGGAATAACTGAAAGAAGGGGAAGGTTGTATTTTTCTTTTACAGAAGGTTGAAACGAAGAAAGAAATGTTTTTAATGACGAAGAGGACTGAATGAGGGGATCACATATAATAAAACAATATATTATTTTAATTTCTCCTTTTAATCATTGCACATTTCGGGCTCGCATGATCATACAACACATCTGATTGCCACAAAACTCGCCATTGTACATCACCTTATTATTCCAGTTTCAATGGCACTAGTTTCGTCAAAATCCAAGACAGTGTCCGAAAATGATAATTTCATGAATTTCGAGACTGTTTATTGATAAAACGATTTTCGGACACACTATCGATATTAATGTAAAATATTTATTTTTATAAATATTTTACTATAACAAGTTCACCATTATTATTTATTAATTAAAAGGAGTTATTAAGCTTTTAAAATAAAATATTTAAATATTTAAAATTAATTAAATATTCACAATCAAAACAATAATATTCCAAGTCATCACATTCTTTCCCCTTTAAATGAATTTCATCCCCAAAAATCCAAAAGAAGAAAATGTCTTCTTATCCTTAGGTTATACAAATATAGCAACACCCCCTTATGCGGCTAGGTCTGAAAAAAATCACAATATTAGTATAAGTCAATAACCGGGACCTCCCGTATCTGGGGACAACATAACAATAATATATACTTATAATATATCTTATAGAGTGTGTAATGTTACATAGTAACACACCTATTAAGCATAAACATTTACCGTTTGTCGAGTAAGCAGACTCTACTCATGAAGCCAAAAACAATAAGCTAGCCTTTGATTCAATACCTAAATTTTTCTTACTTAACCCAAAAAAGTGATAAATATGATAAACGAAACAATGCAACAAATCATCCATCATATATCCTGAATCTAAGCTGCTAAATCATATATAGAAATCATCACACATGAACATGCCATATCAAACTATGTGAATTGCTTTTCTAATGTAAAAAGTAAAAAATTACATTAAAGCCCATACGATGTACATATATCACCAGTACATATTATCAAATCCGATCACTTGCTCGATCACATAAACTTCTCTTTCGCACTAGTATCGCTCAATCAACTTCTCTACCATGGACTTGAATCAGGTTTCTTGATTAGAAACCTCTATTCTCCTTACATAGCCATATACTATGATAGAAAACTTCAGAATCATATCAAGAATCCATATCGAATGTTCACCGTCAAGAATCGAGTGAAAAATTCTTGTTTAGATCGGTGCAAACCACCTTGAAACCATGTAATCGAATTTGGATCGAGAACAGTTATGCAAATAAAATGACCTCTGTACAACTTATGACCCATCCTTCGTAATACCCTGAATCAACATCGAACAATAAAGTCTGACTCCTGAATACCACAAAAGTCATTCCATCGGGGTAAAATTAAAACAAAACACTAACCAAGATGCCGATAAGATCTCACAACAAAATGAAAACCATATAATATACTAAATATACATGAATAAAATAAGATGACGAAATATACGAGACCACATCGGGGGAAGTGGCTGATAAATAATGTCAATACAAAAAAAAAATCAGAATACAAAACTTCCAATGGAATGGAGTTCTGAATAAAGATCTGATACAACAGCCTTGTATATAATAAATAAATTTGTTATGTACTAAAAACACGTCAAGTACATATATCCCATAATCTCGATGCTACGCCTCTAAAATGCTCCAGCTGCATCCTGTAAGCATAACCATAAAAGCACCCGACTCTCAAACTACTCAATTGAGTACTCGAGAGTTATCATGATATAAGCAGTCAAAGAAAAAATGCATGTCAGACATAAAGTCTAGTTTGAAGGGAAATATTTTAGAATATTGAATATTAAAACTTTATACAAACAAACAAGGACAGTTAAGCCACAGTTGGCCCTCTCCGCAAACATGGCTCAGGGGAAACCCAGACTGCCTATAAACAAGTTAACTCTTCCTAAACGATAGGGAATTATACCTTACCTTTCTTTCTTCCTACATCCTTAAATCCATCATGAGTAAATATAATGTTGTGGCTATAAACTGGGGTGCACAACAACTGAATGTAAGGCACATCTTATTATATGAGTGTAAGGTCAAAATGACATAAACTCAAAACTGGTGGTGCTATAGGAATCCTAATCTAGGTGTACATTTAACGTCAAACAATTTGCACAAATATACGAAACACCACAAAAGAATCGTAACACCCACTATTTGTTTTAAACTATCTATTATACGATAAATTATAAATTGTCTATTATATATTAAAGTATTTATTGTCTACTATATGATATATTACTAATCGTCTACTATAAAATATAACATCCATCGTCTACTATGCGACATATTACTAATTGTCAACTATACGACATATTACTAATTGTCTACTATACAACATATTACTATACGTCTAGTATACGATATATTACTAATCGTCTACTATGTGATATATTACTTATTATCATTCCGTTGACTACCTATTGGATTAAAAACTAGAATTAGTCAGCATCTAAATATACGATAGGCTCCGAGTTGCATCATATGCAATAGACTCGTATAGATCTTACCTGGACCTCTACTACAGGCATGGGTGATATATTATCTATTTCAAATAGCCGTCACCATATCTCTCTGAACATGCTGCAAAATCTCGTATGCAAGTCATGTAGTTCTCCCATGGTATCATGGATCATCTAAGTAATCACTATATATCCGTACTATATGGCTAATGGGCGTATCCCGTATAGCGTGCTCCTGGTAGTTCAAGTCAATCCACCAAAGTCGTATAGAATGTATCATCTCTTGAACATACATATCGAACAACAAGAGTTAATATATTACTCTAGCCTCGCCTAATAAGTCATATTATCATGACATTTGATGGATAACGCCTCGTTCGCATCGAGTTGAAACATCACACAAGTTCTACCTTGTTTTGAGCATCGTCTCGACTATATCTATTACATCGTCATGCCATCGGAACATGATACCTGACCAGTGGTAACTAGATCACTTTATACAGCATTCTTCTCCTTTAATTTATTTTACTTGTCCAAATATATTTCTTGAATATCAGACTCCACTAAGTATATTTTGTGAGCATATATTGAGTATATATAGACTATGTATAAATGTATGCAAGTTCTTTCACGTAGTTTTACTCATTCGGCTAATTTAATTGTTCGATAAAATTCATACTATACAATTGTACAGACTAATAGCCCGTTCACAACCATAAGGACGTCCTATAAATCCTAACATTCAATTCAACCAAATTCATCTTACTTGAGAATTAATCCAACAATCAGATTATTTATTTATTTACTTGAATTGTATATCCTTTCGTTTTTCATAGAAGTCCCAAAATTATTTTATAAAATAATGCCCTTGCCTATCAATCATATTATAGCTAGTCACTTAGTTATGCTACTAAAATTAATTTTATCTATCAATAAGGCCTCAAAATGTTATATAGCTCATGTATGAAATTTCTATATATGTATGCACATGCATAAAAAATCATTTCTTAGGGTCTAAATTTTATAAATCCCGTTATAGCAATATTTTGGATTTTACAACTTTATTAAAACTTATTAAGTTATAATTATTTATTTTGTAATTCTAACTTCTGATTAGTGATAAAATATATAATAATATTTCTATCACCAATACAACTCCTAATTAAAGTTCTGATTAATTTATAATCACATAAAAAATTTATATCAATCCATCAAATTTTATTAGTTACGAATAGAATCCAATATCTACATATAACGGATATTAATCAATTATCCCGAATATTAGCAATAAAATATATAATAATATTTCTATTGCTAATAAAACTCCAAATTAGAGTTTAATTAATTTATAATCACTATAAATTAATATCATCACTATCTAGCTCTATTCGACACGAATATAATACAATATGAATACACAGGATATTAATCAATTATCTCAGATATTTGCTTAAATAAATCCACTTAAATGGGGAAACAATTTCATATATGTATATATTTCTACCACTACTAGGTGACATTTTCAAAATATAAAATTATGGGAATTTTGTTCTGAGAAATAATTTTCGAGTTATATTTCCGCTCACCTAAACCTTAAATTCTCAAGTGTCTAACTCTAGTCCAAGCCCATACTATGTTGGAGATAACCTCATACGAGTGCAATAGCGAAGACCGCGTCTCGATTAGACCTTGTATGCAAGAGATGTGGATTAAATACGAATTGAGATTAAATGAAATAATTAAATCACTTAATTATCAACTAATCACCCTGATTAACACCATCTTCTTCCCCAATTCATGTCCACGTACACATTCCAATACATAAACCCAAAATCATGCATGTCCTCGTCCCTAATCTTAAGCTATAGTCGAAGTAAACGACCTAAACTACTTGCAATCAACTCTTGGAGCAACGACTATTAGGCCGATACCCTCCATTCCACATCCGCACGCTTCCCCACCATTATGACACAGCTGTTCCCCTCAAAAGCCCTCTTTAGGTCATGAATTCCTCTAGTGCACCGAAGGTGCTGAAACTTGGTGGGAAGGTGCATCTCGGCAAGAGCACTGTGGCAGTGATGTTCGATTTACCTAATTCGCCACCTAGCACTATCATGGTCGAACCCTAGTTCGTCGATGTAAGTATGATCACCTCTTAAATGTCACTGCACATGATAATGTTGACATAGATTTAAAGCACTTTCTTCCTTGAGTCCAATGGATCCAACCATGTTGAATTTTATTGCCTACAAGTCTTGATTTTATTTCTTAAAGGGAAGGTGGAAATTTCATTTAATGGAGGGTGAAAAATGGGAAGCATAAGTGAAGAGAGGGAGGGGCTTGTGTGTGTGTATTAAACTATATATATTTAATTTAATTTCTTAAATTAAAACCTTACGCATTTCGAGCTCGTATGATTACACGAGTCGTCAGATCGCTACGAAACTCGTCAGCGTACATCACCTTATTATTCTTATCATGATGGTATTAGTTTTGTCAAAATCCGAGACAGTGCCTCAGGATGATAATTTCTTTCGTATCGAATCAATACAAGTACAAATACATATCGAAAAATCTACAACTCCAAACGATGTGTACCCACTGTCGTTTATAACCAAATACCTATATTTCAGACTCAATGGAAAAGGTTTTAGAACCTAATTCCTCCATATACAAAAGTTGGCCTTTTGTAACGATCTACGAATGAAACACAGGCTACTAGCTAAAAGTCCACCAATCGAAATCTATCGATGCTTATACTCATTCTCAACCGTTCAGTCGATCTAAACTTAATGGAAATAGTCTCAAGTCCTAATTCATCCATTTATGAAAGGTTAGTTTTCTACACATCGATTAAATTAGCAATCTAATATGTAAATAAATAAATTATTTAAATATTCTAGTGCATAAAAATATGGGTCGCTATATTCTTTCCCCTTAAAAAGGGTTTTGTCCTCGGAATTTCAAGGCAAAATGCAACTCTATCCAAATACAATAACAACCGAACACCAACATAACCATAAAAATCATTAACTGGCATATACCCTTGCCACATATAATAACCCATAACAAGCTGGTCATATATCATCACATCTTGCACTAGTTTACACAAAACATACATGGAAATACACATGTCCAATGACATGACACATCCTACAAATTGAGCATTTTCCAATACTCGAAATCTAAACTAAATGCCTAACTTACACGCACATTTTCAAGAAAATGGAAACAGAAAACGAAGTAAAAACTTTCTATTTAAAAGAGAAGTTAACCAGCTATACAATGTCCAATATCTTACTCGTTAACTTTTCTCTCAAATATGACTCAGGCTACGAAAAATTTCGGCAACACCTCTTTTACGCAGCTCAATCCGAAGAAATCCCAACCAGTTTCAATCATAACAAATATACATCCCATATCTGGGGAGCCCATATCTAGGACACATACATGCAATATATACATATGATATATCTTGTTGAGTGTGTATGTCACATAGAAACACACCTGTTAAGCTTAAACACACATCTCTTTCATCAACAAGCATATGCCAAGTGCTAACATAAGCGAATAAGCAATCAAAACAGCCAACAACTGCCTCCATGTACCTGCTCACATATTCAACAAAGAAGATTAAACATAATTGCAACAATAACCATGGATTTGAGCATGCCGAATCAACAAATGCCTATATACCAACATGGTAACTCAATAATGCATATCATGCAAATATGCAATTCAACCCATGCTCTAACTTGCATTTCTAAAATGAATCCAACTAGCATAAATTTAAATATGTATAGTCTTAGCATAGTAGCTGATACTATCGCAACTATATATATATGTATGTATTTACACCCATTGGAGAGTTAGCTCAAATAAGTCGATATCTAAATATACCATTGCCTCTGAGTCATCTCAAAAGGCAATAGACTCACATAGATCTCATCTCAATCCCTACAATGGCCATGAATGTCATGATCTATTTTATATAGATACTCTCTCTAATCTTATTTTAAATTGTGAAATTGTAACGGCCATACAAGAACCAAACATATAAGGCAAGAAAAAAAAATCAAACAACAGCAAACAATAATCAGACAGTAGCAACGACAAGCAACCATTTACAAAGTAACTAGCAAATCATAGCAAGCAAGAATAAGCAATAATAAAAAGCATACTTATTATCAAACACGCAAGAAGCGATCAATAAAATCATCTAATAGCGTAACTAAATCATATCAAACAGTAGCAAGGAAATATAAGCAGGAGTAAACAACAGCAAGCAACAAACAAGCATACAAAACAATTAAATATTTAAAAGTGTATATACAACAAGCACATTAACCATTAAGAGTCAAATGCGCATGTTAAACCATAAAATCCAATGAGTCCGTTCGACGTTCAAAAAATACATATGCTTAAGTGGTGTAATATATTTCGTGAATATAAGACACAAACAACTAATACACCTCCTGGTTTGAAGAGGAAAACCTATTTAACATGCAAGATCCTCGAGCCTCGAAACTCTCAAATAAATCTAGCATTAATGCCTCAACTTTCCTTTTGTTACGAATAAAACTCATTCTCTATAAGATAAAATTACACTTATTAAATTATCATTCAATGAAGATCTACAATTGCTTGGGTTTTCTTGGGTTTAAATCCATCTCGATGGCCCAACGTTAATAAGGATAATATTCTAAGTGAACTACGACGCTCACCTAGGCAAGTATCATCTCGTCACTTAGGAGATTATCCTAATTGCCACAAATACTAGTCGAGAAATACTTTCCTGAACTCTCCCATGCAATAATAATTATCTTATACTAAAATTTTATAATTACTGAAGATCATTCCAATAACACGATGCTCATTCCAAGACTTTATTTGCTCGGAATATTTCTTTGTTAAATTATGGTCGACCATTTGACTCCATCCATGCAAACTATGATTCAATTCCTTGATCCGACTACTAGAATCTCCTGGCATGACCAGTGTCATGTTTTGGAAATCTCTTAATCATCCTAAGATTCCGACTCAAGTGCTCATCAATCGGAATTAAGTGAAAAGTCTTTTTATAACTAGTGCAAATCACCTAGAAACACTACGCTCAAACTGTAGGTTAAGAACTTGCATATGAACGGACCGTTCTTTAAAAAATCACCCTTTTGGAATGTGGAATTACTCCCATCATCGGAGGTTTACTGACACAAGAAAACAATTACAACAAAAATGGCTCTAGACTAATGCCTATAAGTCCTCCGCTCAGTCTTTGCTCAATACTGGGCATCCACCGAACCCCACCTAGATATAAATCCAAGGCACACTTCGTCGACCAAACCCTATCAGCTTGAAAGCTCATGCATAAAGTTTGAATGGTATCACTTCGGTCGCTTCACATAGTTTTGCAAAAAGGTGTCTCATACAAGGTTTAACTCTGCTGAAGAATTTACCTACTCGAAAAGTGCAAAGTTTAGCCTATTTATTGAGTAATTAGCAACCGATAAAATATACCACTCAAGTGTTGGAAGGAATAGAAGTAAGTTTCCAAAAATAGAGCATATCTCTGTGATAACCTGGATTTTTGGACATCTGATAAGTGAATAATTAACTGGTTTATTTAGTTGAACAGATAAAATTTTGATATCTGGAAATATAAATAAATTTGGAATTTTTATAAATATTGAAATATAATTATCTAGTAACAATAATTTTTGCAGTAAATTGACATATATGTAAATAAATATATGCAAAATTCTATAAAGTCTGGATTTATAAATTTTCAAGTATGTGAGTGTGTGTGTGTGTGTGTGTGTGTGTGTGTATATATTGGGATTTGGAGCATGGGTTTGAATCCGACATAATAAATTTTCAAAGGTTATTTAAAATTATCTATGTATTTTAAAACTCTAAAGATAGATATTGATTTACTTAAAAGTAGGATAGTTAAAATAAGATTTAACAAAGGATTTATTTTGCTTTCTTTTAAAATTTACTTAAACTAAAATAGTTTGTAAATATATAAAGAAAAGTTTAAAAACATAATTCATAATCTAAAATATAAGAAATACATAAATAAAGGCTTTAAACATTTGTAAGCCTTACAATACTTGAAACTAACAATTGTAACTAGGGTAAGCATACAAATTTACATGTGGCACTTTTGTTTAATTTTTTTAAAATTTGTATGTAAATAATTATCAAAAGATTAAGCAAGGTATAAGTTATCTCTGCCCTACTCTTTTCTTTCTTTTACCTGTTCATTCTAAAACCAAAGCCATGTGAAAATTGGAAGCAAACCAGAAAATAAAATGAAAAAAGAAAGAAGATCAGTTTCAAAAATAAAAATAAACTGGAGCCTGTAAGAAAGCAGATCATCAGGCAAAGCTGTTATAATTCAAATTCAACTGGATCAAGGAGCATTTCCTGTCTCAAGTTGTGGTCAAACAGATCATTATTAAAGCAAAAAAATAAGATTTCACAAATTTAAAAGCTTTTCCCTGTCTTCAAACACGAGTGAGTAAAACTGTTTTTTTATGCTTTAACCTGTTTGGAAACTGATACTTGTGAATAAACATTTAAACAACCTTGTGAAAATTGTTTGCATGTTAAAAACATGTTTGTCTATAGACAAGTATGCAGATGTTTGAACCTGTATGACTGTACATATGTGTATAAATCCCCTATTATCTGATTCCTTTATTAAATACATTACAGGTGAGTAAACTGCTCCTATTGTTAATGCTTACGCCTTTCAATAATGATGCTAGTGATTTATCATTGACATAACCTTTGGAAATCTGTTTGCATGATGAAGATATGTCTACATGTAGAAAGATCTACAATTATTGAACAAGTATGCCTATATATATGTTTGTAAACCTCTGTTACTTGTCACTGGCTTATAAGTTTACTTTTTAATCCTAATTTCTCTTTATACCGACAATATTAAGCAAGAATTTTAAAAAGAAGATTGATCAAGGTAGTGCGATTTCATTTTTAAAAAGAATTTCAGTATGAAATATTAAATAAAAGATGTGAAAATAAGAAAATACAGTAACATTCTTTAAAAACAGAAAATTTATATGTCTAAATTTCTTGTATTGGATATGTAATCTGAGTTGTGTTGTAAATTCATGAATTATGATAACTATATCATAATTTTTAAGTTAGTGGCTAATAAGGAATTTTGAGATGATCATAATTGGGTTTAACTTCGATCTCCGACGATCTCGAAGCTCGAAAAAATCAGATTTGAGGTAGGAGATAGTGGATGAACCAAGGTGGTAGGAAAAATAGTTAGGAGTTTTACTGATGGTCATGGGGGCCAGTACGAGACGAACGAGGGTTTTGGATTGGGTTCTGTCAAGTGGAATGGAGTGATGAATTCGGCTATAATGTAGCATCGAGTTCGATCGCGAGCAATGGGGTAGTTGAGGGGGTCAATGACGAGGCTGAAATCAGAGCGATGTGGACTCCGGTCGTCATGATCGTCCTGGCGAGCATCTTTATCGAGGTGGTGTGGGATCTGGAATGTTCAAATTGCTCGATTTCATTTAGGATTTTCTCATGCGAAGTTGGGTAGCTGGGATGAACGAGAAGGTCCGTGTTGACTTCACGGAAGTGTCCGTGGCGCTGGGTCATCCTCCGACGAAGTGTGCACGTGCACGCAAGATTTCTTGTATCAGTGGGAAGCTTGATGTTCTGGGCCATTGAGGAAGAACGATTGATCTTCGGGTGGAATGCTGTTTTGCACGATGTAGTTCACCAGTGAATTGGGATAGAGCTCGAAATCATTTCGGGTTAAATTATGAGTTTGTGTACCACGTTTCCAGTTCAAATTAATCCAAGTTTTAAATTGATAATAGAATAATAGAAGGAAGCAACGGACTCGGGTAAAGGACCGATATTATTTGGGTTTGATCCGAAGTAAATGTTGTTCAAATTTTCAAGTTTAAAAATTAAATAAGTTTACAAATTCAAAACCGAATCTAGTTCTGAACCCTTTCTTAAAAATTTATTCCTTTATAGTATAAATGTCTTAAATGAATGTTTAAGGATATTGTATTTTGTTTAACTTAAATTTGTTAAGTTAAAAGTCTTAAGTTATTTTAAAACTCTAATTAAATGGTTTAATCGAGTAAGATAATTATAGGATAAATGGTTTATCTTATGATTATTAAATCCTTAGATGATTAAGGACTAATTAAATTAATAAAGAATTTAGGAGTAACTAATTTATTTAATGAATTAATGATTTTCAAGGAATTTAATTGATTATGAATTAATTGATTAGAGATTTGATTAACTCATAATTAAGGATAAATTAATTAAGTAATTAGAATTTAATTGCTTAAATGATAATTAGTTAATGTAAGTAATTAAGGATTAGTTGTTAAGGGTTAATTAATCTAATTATTAATTAGAGGATAATTAATTAATAAAATTAAAGGTTGTTAAATTATTGGGAATAGTTAAACAATGGGGTAATTACTTGATGGAAGTAATTAATTTAATGTTAATTACTTAAGGAAAGTAATTAAGAATTAATTACTTAGTGTAGTTAATTAAGGATTGATAGATTAAGGAAATTTATCAAGGGTTAGCTAATTAATGAAGTGTGATTAATTAAGGGATAATTAATCAATGTAAGTAATTATGGGATAATTAAATTAATTAAGGATAAGTGTAATAAATCATTGTTAATTACTTATCTTAATTTAAGATAATTAATCTAGGATGATTAATTAAGATAGATGATTAAGAGATGATTAATTAATTGATTTGTAATTAGTTAATGGTTAAGTAAAGGTAATGTAAGTGATTAAAGATTTGTAATTAATTTAATTAGAGATAAATTAAATTAATTTTGGGAATGCTCTATCTTGCTGATGAATGATATTTGAATGCCTTGGATTATTTGTTATCCCTGATATGTGATTGTGATGCTTTATGAAATGAAATGTTTTTGTAATATGATATGTTGGGTTGAACAGAGATAATGTGGTTATCTATGATGAATTGCTGTGTAAAAGTGACATCCAGTATTTAAAATTTAATCACTTGAATAACTTGGGTTAAGATGTCATTGGATTCGAAGAGACCGGAGTCGGGTATTAGTTAATATCCGAAACCACTTCGATTCTTTATAGATTGATATGTGAAATCAATAGGCTGGAATGATATGATTTAAGTAAATTTGACCATTTAATCGTTTTGGTACTTAGAAATTGATGTGTGGAAAAAAAAATGATGTCTATAACGAATTTTGAAGTTGTAAATTGATTCGAGTTACCCCGGGTTTTATATAAATTGTATGCTTTGTATTCCATGATTAGATGGGTTTACGTTGGTTTCCAGCCTGACCTGGGTGTTACTTTGATGTAATGCTCGGGTCAGACCGAGTATTACAGATTTTCAGGTAAGGACGTTCCAGAGCTCAGGAGGCGAGCTTGATGGCAGGAACGTATGGAGTGTTTCTACTGTATTATATTGTTGTATATCTGAGACATGTTGATTGTATATGTCCAGTGTTTGAATATATGTTGTAACTCTGATGTATTAAAGTGAAATTTGACAAGTATAGTTTCCTTTGTATAACTGTTATTATTTGTTATTATATTTTATCCGCTGCAAATGTGAGATGTTGGTGTTTACTGTTCTTCCTTTTCTTCTATCTTTTCTTCTTTTATCTAACTATCTGGAATTTTCGGGATCGAAAATTTCGGGTCGTTACATTTTGGTATCAGAGCTAAAGGTTAAGCGAGAACCTTGGCTCTGGTGGGATTACTCGTTAAGGATAGGGTCAAATGGTACCCTATAATGAGTTGAGTGTGTATATATATATATGAGAGCGTACTTATTTTCTTATATAAAGATTTTAAATGATTTTACATAAGAATATATTCTGATATATAAAGCAATATTTCTTTCTAATGAATGTTAAGGTAATTGGTTGTTAAATCATTGAAATAAAATAAAATAATGAGAATTATGTGGTAATAGAAATACAACCAAACTAAAATTGAATGATGATAAGGTTGAAATGGATTCGAACTGAAATTAAAATCTTGAATTTGGGAAAGAGTTTCAGAATAAGATAATAATGAAATGGCCTTCGGATATGATAATCTTGGTTATCATAATAAATGATTGTTGTGTTTAATAATGAAATGTGTGTTAATGAGTAAGCAAAATGAAATGTTTTAAGGAAATAAAACATTTAGGTAAGTATGACTTATAAATTTGAAACTGAAGATGATCTAAATTGTGAAGTTTTAAATCTTGGTCCAGAAGTTTGAAAATTTAAAGGAATTTGTTTTGAATTGAAAACCCAAGGTGGTTTAAAATTAAGGATAACTTATGGTGTAAAAGAAATAATATGTATATATGAGAAATATACATAATGTCAAAGATGGTTTGAAATAAACTCTAAATGTTGAGTTTTAAATTTGGAATGTGATGTAAAACCCAAAGTGATAAGTTTTTGAACTTATAAGTGGGAAGATTATTAATGTGAAGTTAAATAAGTTCAAATTATCAACCTGATTTGGAAATTTCAAGATGAATTTAAGATTTAACTTGGAAAGTTAAATGGTTGATTTGAATTGGGAATTTGAGTGATCTCAAAATGGGTATGAGATCCGAAAATTGGAAATGGATGGATGCTTTTAAATAAAATGGAATCATTTTGGACTTAAGATTTGAAAGTTTAAGATAAAAATTCAAAGGATTGGTTTTCAAAATTTAACTCGAATTTATATTATTCGGGATGGTTTAATTTGGAATTTGAATTGAATTTGATTTGAATCAATTGGAATTGTGAATGAAGATGGATAAGTTTAAGAATTCAAATGGAAATTTGAATTGGATTAATTTGAAATGAAATTGAAGTTGAATGAGTTCAACTTCAAATGGGAATTAGGATTAATTCAAACCGGAATTGATTCGAAATTGAAATAGGGTTCAATTTGAAATTAGTCCAAATTGATTTGAATAATTTGGAATTGTGATTAAAGTTGAATAGGTCTATATTCAAATGGAATTTGATTTGAATTTCGAAAGAATTGAGGTTAATTCAACTTGAATTGGGATTAAATCAATTTCAATGGAAATTGAAGTTATTTAAATTTTAATTGAGTCAATTTAAATGGAAGTGGTAATTTAAATTGAATTGATTAGAAATGGAGGTTGAGAATTGAACAGTCTGGCTCTGGACTATTTTCAAATAAATTATTTTGATCTAAACTGTTTTAAATCTATTTTCCTAACTATTTACTATATAACTTTTCTTTTTAAAAACCCAAAACTATTTTATACATATTTTATAACTACTTTTGGAACTATTTAACTATTTTACAACTATTTTATAAACTAATTACTACTTTAAAACTATTTTGCAATTTTCTAACGATTTTATAACCATTTAACTAGATTATAACTATTTTATCATTATTTAACTATTTTACATATATTTTACAAAGTAATAATTATTTTTCAACTACTTATCTATTTCTAAAAAATTTTAAGCTATTTTCTAAATTTAAGCTGGACAGATTTTAACTGTTTATGATTAAAATTCCAACTGAGATAAGAATTAAAGGGATAATCCAAATGGGATTGAAGCAATTATGAATAAGTGAATAGAAATCATAAGTGAATGTGGGTAGAAAGGAGAAATTGATTTGGCTAATAACCCATAAAGATAAATATGTAGGATGTACGTATACTATTGTATTCACATGGTGATTTGATCCAGATTCGAGCATAGAATTTCGATATAGTTATATCGATCCGAGTTGGGATTTTCCACTCGATTTTCGACGGCGAACCTGGATATGGATTGTTGATTGATTCTGGATATTCTCTATAATAGTTAGGCTATGTAAGGAGAATGACGGTTTCTGTTCAAGAAACCAGATCTGAGTCCGCATTAGGAAGTCGGGTGGACGATACTTGTTCGGAAGAAAAATTATGTAATCGAGTGAGCGATCAGATTGGGATAGCGTACGGATGATATGTGTACATCGTACGGGTTTGAATGAAATTGATACTGGAAATTTGTGGATTAGAAATGTGAAATGGTTTTGAAAGGAAAGGTATATTTTGTGAAATATATGATGAAGTAAAGTGGAAATTGGAGATTTCTATGGTAAAAATTTATTGTATAAGTGACTTTATGAGGTAATCAAATTTGATTTAGAATAAACAAAGTTATATATATCTTTGTTATGTAAGATAAATCTTCCCTTGTTGAATCTTTTGCCGGAAGGAAAGGATTTTTGAAAATATTTGAAGTATAAAAAGGGTTTTATACAAGTTTGAAATGATCCAAAGATTTTTCAAGGTTATATATATATGTATGTATGTATGTATGTATGTATGTAAAGGATCTTGTGAGAATGATTTTGGGAAAAGGTTTTTGGAACCTATGGACTTTGAAAAAGCTTTTGACTTTTGGGTAAAATCAATATTGGAATTTGGAAAAGCCTAATTTGAGAATTATCGATTTGGGATAACCGATTTTGAGAAAGGAGATTTATTTGAGATTCATACTAGGTGTATGATTTGAAAGATACTATATGTGTATAGTATAAAGTGGTTTGAAAATGGATCTGGGGAAAAAGACGCTCCCTTGAAATGAACTTCTCAGGAGTACCAAAGGTTGGTACTGCCTTGAACCCTAAGAGGGGTTCTAAAGTTGATCCTGTGAGGAGACCAGACAAAACTAGTTCCTGAGGATTATTGGGTAGCGAAAGCCGAGGGCGCTGATGCATACAGGAGCATTTGGGTTGTACTGTGACGATAGTGTAATTCTATGTCGCTGTGATCTACTGTGGACCATAGTGGAAATCATGTGGATGTGAGTGTCAACGGTCTACGGTTGATTTTGCCGGGAAGGCAACATAACATCGGTAGACCGCGATCTATGGTCGAGTGGAGTGGAGAAGTTTCATTCTTTTGGCAACGGAATTCGAGGGCTCTGGGGCCTACAGCTATATGGGTTTTTGCTGTGATAGCAATGTAACCCCAGTTGTAGCTGCGATCTGTAGCGGCTTCCATGGTGTAATCGAGGGGCGCAGAGGCCTACAGTTATCTATGGATTTTGTCGGGATGGCAACGTAACCATCGGGTTAACTGCGACCATGGATGAGGGTGATGATTTCCAAAGCATTCTCACCAAAGATATATCCTCTATTTACAAAAAAATGTATTCAATATTTTCAGCAAAATTATTTTTCAAGTATTTTCACTGGGTGTTGAAATGGGTGTGCTAAGTACTTATAGATTTTCAGTCTTACGTCTGGTCAACGTATGACCGAATTTCTGTGAGAACGAGAATGGACTGGTAGAAACATCGAGTTACAAAAAAACTATTTTTATAAAAACTATTTTATAATATTATGTAGATTTTAAAAGTGTTTTAAAAATAATCAAAGAAAATTGATCCGATTTTAAGAATTGAATAAATTCTGGTTTCGTTCCTTTTCGAGGACGAAAAGATTCAAAGGGGGAGGAGTGTGATAACCTGGATTTTTGGACATCTGATAAGTGAATAATTAACTGGTTTATTTAGTTGAACAGATAAAATTTTGATATCTGGAAATATAAATAAATTTGGAATTTTTATAAATACTGAAATATAATTGTCTAGAAATAATAAATTTTGCAGTTAAATTGACATATATGTAAATAAATACATGCAAAATTCTATAAAGTTGGGATTTATAATTTTTCAGGTATGTGAGTATGTGTGTATGTGTGTGTGTGTGTGTGTGTGTGTGTGTGTGTGTGTGTGTGTATATTGGGATTTGGAGCATGGGTTTGAATCCAACATAATAAATTTTCAAAGGTTATTTAAAATTATCTATGTATTTTAAAACTCTAAAGATAGATATTGATTTACTTAAAAGTAGGATAGTTAAAATAAGATTTAACAAAGGATTTATTTTGCTTTCTTTTAAAATTTACTTAAACTAAAATAGTTTGTAAATATATAAAGAAAAGTTTAAAAACATAATTCGTAATCTAAAATATAAGAAATACATAAATAAAGGCTTTAAACATTTGCAAACCTTACAATACTTGAAACTAACATTTGTAACTAGGGTAAGCATGCAAATTTACATGTGGCACTTCTTTTTTTTTTTAAATTTGTATGTAAATAATTATCAAAAGATTAAGCAAGGTATAAGTTATCTCTACCCCACTCTTTTCTTTCTTTTACCTGTTCATTCTAAAACCAAAGCCATATGAAAATTGGAAGCAAACCAGAAAATAAAATGAAAAAAAGAAAGAAGATCAGTTTCAAAAATAAAAATAAACTGAAGCCTTTAAGAAAGCAGATCATCAGGCAAAGCTGTTATAATTCAAATTCAACTGGATCATGGAGCATTTCCTGTCTCAAGTTGTGGTCAAACATATCATTCTTAAAGCAACAAAAACAGATTTCAAAAATTTAAAAGCTTTTCCCTGTCCTCAAACACAAGTGAGTAAAACTGTTTTTTTTTATGCTTTAACCTGTTTGGAAACTGATACTTGTGAATAAACAATTAACAACCTTGTGAAAATTGTTTGCATGTTAAAAAAATGTTTGTATATAGACAAGTATGTAGATGTTTGAACCTGTATGACTGTACATATGTGTATAAATCCTCTATTATCTGATTCCTCTGTTAAATACATTACAGACGAGTAAACTGCTCCTATTGTTAATGCTTAAGCCTGTTAATAATGATACTTGTGATAAATCATTGACATAACCTGTGACGACCCGGACTTTTCAAGCATTTAAAACCAGGATATTTAATTGATTTTAAGTATTCAATAGAGCAATTTTAACTTGAATTACAATATCTCAATTTATTTGATAATTTAGGTATTGAATTGAATAATTTAAAGTTGGGTAAAATGTTAAACCTGGAGTTTTAAGCCTGTCAAAAATAATTAGAAGACATATAAAATTTATATTGATAATATTGAAGACAATAGGAGTTTTAAAATTTAATTTAATAGTGATTTATTTATTTTTGAAATTTCATCGTTTAAATTGAATTTAAACATAGCCTTCTGAGGCGCATTTTCGGAATTCGACGAAACCAGTTTCATGGGATCCGTAATATTAAATAATTATCGGATTTCGAATTTCGTAACGTTTGGAGTTATCCTGGGATCGCACGGTAGTAAACGCGGTGGTAAGTTTTATCGAAAATTAAATATAATATAGGGTTTGACCAGTCAGTTGAAATAATTTCACGTCAAAATTTCCTTCTTTGCTATCACTGTGGCTAAGCTTCTCCAGTACGCATTTCCACCTTTATATCACGTCTCCTTCTTTTCATATTCACAAGCCTGAAAATCAAAAGCAAATTTTATGGAGCATCTTAAAATTGATGGACGAAGTTTTATCGTCAATTTACTTCCTCTTCCTCCCTCTATCCAATTTCTATAAATCGAAATAGCCGCACTTCCCTCCCTCCTCTCGTTCATTTCCTCTTCTAATCGAAATCAGAAAAAAAAAACCCAAAATTCAAATCAGTTCGAATCCACGACATCAGTTAAAAATTATAAATCGCGACAAGATCGTGGGTCGTTCTCGAACACGGCAACACTGCTAAGGGGTTCGATCGAAGTTAGGGCTGAAGGAAAGGTGATTGTGGGCAACTTGAGGCATTAGGAAGCAACGAGCGAAGTCACGTGTTGAAGTTTAAGGTTGATTGATTTGGGGTTTGGCATGACATCCTTCAGATCGAGCTAACGGAGGCTGTTGCTTGGGTTTCTAGGAAAGAAGTTGCGTGGGTTTCAGAGGAGGCGATGGTGATTTTTGGTTGAAACTGGGTCGTGCAGTCGAGGGTTGAAGTTATTGGAAGGTTCGTGTTCGAGCCTGAGGTCGCGAGCTTGGTGGGTGATGCGATGTTTTCTAGAGATAAACTCGAGGCTGGAGGCGCGAGCTTCGAGATGGTGGTTGTTCACACGGAGGTGGGGAATCCACGACATCGAGTTCGTTTGGGGTATGATTTCTTATTTATTTTGTATTTGAATTTATGAAATAAACTTAAAATAAAAATATAATAGTTTTTACAGAAGAAAAAAAATAATAAGAAAATATTCAGTAAGGTAAAACAGTAGTTAGTCAGCTTTTTAATTTTGAAATGGCTAATTATAATTAAGTTTATTGGGTATATTAAAAGGGAATGAATTTAAATGTACGTGTCATAATTTACTAGGTTATTTTAAAATAGTGTATTGTTGGAAATTAATTTATTTAATTAACTTATTAAATTAATTGGTTGCTAAAATAATATGTTAAAAAGAGAATTAGTTTAAACTTAAAATTTATTAGTTAAAATAGAATCACTGGTTAATTAAATTTATAAAATGGAAATAAATTGTTCAAGCTATTTCAAAGTGTTAATAAATCGTATGATTGTTATACAAGGTTAAAATCTGATAGAAGCAAGCCGGGATGGGTTGCAAAACAAGAATCAAAGGTGAGTTATCTCACTCAGTTTAAATTTAAATTTAAATGATTAAATTTAAATAATTGTTTGAAATTGTTGAATTGATTTATGTGCTGTAGTGTGGTATATATTTGGAATTTGCATTTTATATTGTGCTAACATCTGTGGATGCAGGGAAAATAGGTTGGAGGGATCCAACTGGACCCCTCAACTTTATTTAATTATTTAATATTCTCTGTTCTGAATATGTGATATCCTGTAATGAATTATGTGGAAATATTGAATGCTATGGTCAGATTGGATATAATTTGGTATAATGAATTACCAAAAATTATATAAATTGGATTTTTGAAAGAAATAAAATGAGTGGAATTGTAAGTAAAACAATTATAGAAATTTGAATAAATTTAAGAATGAATTGAAAGAAATAAAGTGACTTTAAAATTTTAATAAATAAAACTAGTGTATAGAAGGAAATTAATGAATTTTAAACTGTAGTGTCATTATTAAGAGAACAAACATTTATTTAAAATTTAAGATTTAAATTATGGAAAGGAATAAAGAAGAATTGGGGAAGACCTAAATTTGTATATTTCAGGTAAGAGATTTAAATCAAACGGTAATAATAACAATAATAATAAGTCCATAATTAATGAATTTTGAAATGAATTGACTAAGTAATGAAATTTATCTCAAATGGAGTAAATTGGAAATCAATTTGGGAAATTGATTTAAGTGATTGAGATTGGAAATTCTCCCTGAACAACCGAGTACGTTTTTCAAAGTAAAAATTTAAAATATAAGTAAAAGTTTTAAAGTTGTTTAAAAAAAAAGCAAGAGTTGGAAAATTTATTATTTCTAATATTTAAACTCTAAAGTAAGTTTTTCCATTTAATCTATTATGATAGTAACTATTTATAAAGTGTAACTTAGTGTGTTGTTTTAAAGAGTGAGACCTAGTTTTATATTTTATAAAGTAACCGTATTTTCAAAGATTTATATAGTATGTATTTTCAACCAACATTGAAGTAGTTTTAACTTTAAACGTTTTAAGGTAAATTCCAAAGTAAGTATTTTCTTTAAATCTACTATTATAATAATTAATTAGAGAATGATTTGGTGTTTTGTTTAAAGAAGGAAATCTAGTTATATTTATAAGTAAACTTATTTTAATTATTTCTAAAGTATTATTTTAAATTAAGCACTAGGATAAATTTTCTAAATTAAATGTTAAACATATTTTACAATAAAGTGTTTTGGAATTATTTTAAAAATTTAAATGTTGTTCTTGGTGATTTTAGTGGAGATAGAAATATATTTGGGAAGTTTATTTTAAAGGGAAAGATGATTTGAAACTGTTTTCAAAGGATTGAAAAATAGAAATATATCTTGTGAAGATATTTTGAGGTTAATAAATAATTTGGAAAATTATTTATTGTTGGATGGATGTTTGTGAATATTAATTGATAGTTAAATCACCGACTATCAATATTGGACAAATGCGATGATCGTTTCGAAGAGACCGGGATCGAGATTTATTTCTCGAAAACCACTTCGATCCGGTTTGTACGTTTCGTGGAAATGATTTTGGATTCGGAGATGGAGCAGTGAAGTGCAAGGGCTAGTCGCTACTAATCCTGAGGATATTTCCAAAATTGATGTAGTAGGAATAGTGCCTTCGGTTCCGTTCGAACCCGGGACGGACTTGTATGGATGAATGCTTGCGAAACATCGTCAGGTGGACGATGGGCATTTTAAGGGATATATTCTAAAAAGGTAACGCTTAGCCTCAAGCCTCATCAAATGGGAATGGCTGAAAATCAGGGGATATGCAGCAAGGCTTCGTGGGTAGCCCCCACTGGAGGGTGAGGTCATCCCTGTCTAGATGTCCCTTTTATTTCGGCTTAGTGGGTGGTTGTTGATCCCAACCGCGGGGTGATCTTGCTCGGGACTGTCCAATAAGGGATGGTTCCGGTCTTGTGCTGCAGGGGAGTTAGGGTGGCTTCTCGGTACGCTGATCTAGACCAGGTACTGTGACAGGTGGTACCCCATGCCTAGCCATTAGTTGGAATCCATTTTCCCTACGCGTCCATACGGTTTTGATTGTGCCCAACTATTGCTGAAACGTGAGATGCAAGCATTTCAGCTAGATTCTATTTTACTTTCTATAGACACTATTATAATATCAGAGGACTTTAATAAAAATGTTTTAGCTATCGTAAGGTAAAAACCCGACATGTTTATTTGTGGCGCGGTCTTACGAGATGCTTTTGTTTTCAAAGGATTTTTGAAACTTTAATAATCAATTGGGTGTGATTTTCTCACGCTGGTATTCCAGACTGACTCGGGTGTTATTTAACTGTAATGCTCGGGTCAGACCGAGTATTATAGAATACATGATATGATGCTGTGGAGCTCAGTAGACGAGCAAGATGGCGATACGTACTCCCGTACTTGTATATATATACATATTCCGCTGTGTTGAGTTGTTGTGTATTCTGTTGTATGTTATTGATGTTGAGCTGTGATTGATGTATTCTGATGATGTAAAATATGTAAGCAGATATATTTGATTTTGAGTAAAGATCATATATTATCATTATATTTTATTCCGCTGCGATGGTTAGATTCTGCTGTTGTTTTCTATTTTCTTCTTCTACCTCTTCTTCTTTAACCCAAATGGTTTTCGTATTTCTGTACAACTTGAGTTGATTTTGGTAGAATAGTGTTAACTCGAGGGGTACGGATTTGCGGGCCGTTACATTTGGTATCAGAGCATAGGTTGGTGATAACCTTGGCTCTGGTGGGAATTACTCATTTAAAATAGAGTCCATAGTACTCTATAATGAGTTTGAGCGTATTAATAGATATGAGCGCGTATTCGTTAGTGAATATAAATTGTTTTAATATTGTGTTGATTGATTTATTGTGTGGCATATGAACCTTCGTCGGCACAGTCTGCGCAACTGTATTGAAAGGGTTTCTAAACACTTGAATAGAACAATCAACACGGTATTGTTTTAAAATGTGGGTAAATGAAATAATTTTACCCAAAAATATATTTTGATATAAAGAAAGTTTTTGTAAACTATTTAACTAATATATGGTTGCTTGGATGTTAGGAATGATGATATTTAAAGTATTATCATTTTTGAGTGAAAATTTAACTAGAAACTGAACATATAACTTAAGTTTAAGGGAATAAAGTTATTATAAAATGGAATTCATAAATATGAATTATAAATGTGCATTATAAATTAAAATATAACCATATAAGAATTTGTATGAGCATAAGCTATGCAAATAAAATTATAGTAAAATTGATTTAAAGCAGGATTTGGAAATTTAAATCTCGGAAATTTGGAGGTGTTTGTCAAAGTATTTGAAGATGAATAATAGCACAATTGTTTTGGAGATACATCCGAAAGGAAATTTGTTTTAAAATGAGTTTTGAAAGTGATATAGCATTGAAATCACTTGGATTATGGGGAAAATAATCCTGATGATGACGCCCGCATCATCAGTATTCATTTTCGAATTCCAAAGTGATGGATTGCTGCCAAAAATTGATTTGCTCAGAAAAGCTAGTTGTTTTTGTAAATTTCAAAGGGAATTTGTTGGGATAAAACCAGGATTGGATTAAATTTTGAGAAATGTGATTTGAGATGTTAAAGATTTCAAAATGTTTTGAAACCAAAACCGGGTGTTTGGAAATCCTGATGAGATAGTTGTAAGCTTATAAATGGAGATGATTTTTAAATCATGAAAGAAATATAAGCTTTGAATAATGAAAATTAAATTTAAAATGAAAATGAAATTAACATGGATTGGGAAATAAATTTTTTACTGGATTGAAATTAATTTAAATAGGAGGGAATAATATCCAGTTGTATTCGAATTAAGTTGAAATCGAATCGAATCAAATAAATCTGAGTTAAAGTAAAATTGGATTGGAATGAGAATTCAATTGAATTAGTGAATGAAATTAAATTCTTACCTGGATAACTGGAAAATAAGTTGGATAAGAAATAAATTGGGTAAGAATTAGATTGAGTTAAATAAATCAGAATAGCATATAAAAGAATTAAAAATGCATGGAATAAAATATGCTTGAGTTATAAATAAGTGTAAAACTCGAGTCAAAAATAAAAGAAGAATATATTCAAGCCTATAATGAATGGAATAGTGTAAATAATAAGTTGTGACTTATAAAATTGAAAATGGAATACAAATCCAAAATAAATATTTCGATGAATTGGAAAATGAAAGGAAAATCCAAACTTGAATTGTATAATAATAGAAACTAAGAAAATAAAATGAAGTGGTATTTGGAATTAAAAATCAAGTATTGAACTATAAATAGGGAAGATCTAATTTGTTAATAAATTAGTTAATGAAATGTGTAAATGGAACCTATTATAGTTAAATAGAAGCTGAATTGTGAGTGTATGATGAGGTTTGAAAATAAAACTCAATTTATAAATTGAATTCAACTTGAATTGTCAATAAAGTAAATGAGATTGAATTGTGAGTTTATAAAAGTGAATGGTAATTTGAAATAGCTAATGGATTCAGAAATTGAGTTATAAATTAAAATTTTGACTTGGAGTGTTAACAAATTAAATATAATTGGGAATATATCGAATAAAAATGTGATTTGATTAAAATAGTAATGGGATGGTTTGTATTGTGAATAAAATCCAAATATGTGGAAATAAATTGGATATGGCCTTGTAATCAATTGAGATAAGCTGAGTATAAAAGAGAAAATTTACTTGTAAAATGAAATGAGCTTAAGTATAAATTTGAATAAATTGAAGTAAATTGACTTAAGCTGAATAAATCGAAGAGAGTTGAATTTAATTCAACTTAAACCAAGTTTAATGATATTGGATTAATTTTGAATCAAGTAAAAATAAATATGGATTGAAATAGAACTTGGTGGGTTGTAATAATATTTAAGAAAATGGAAAATTCGAAATGGATTGAGTGGATAAGTTAATTATATTGAATAAGTGAATGGATGGGATAAATAAGAACCAAAGGAAGTATGGTTTAAATAAGTTGAGAAATGGTTATTGAATGAAATAGCTTGGATTGTCTTCGAGCTAGATAAAATAGTTTGGAACAAACAAATATGGAATGAAATGTAAATAAATGGATTGTAAATGAAATTTAAATGGAATGTGTCGAGCTAAATAAATGATTGTGAATGGATTAAAATAAAAAGGAAAGTTAATTGGTAGTTAAGATGAACCTAGGTTGTAAATGGTTTTGAATGAACTAGTTGGTTAATAAAATGAAATGTAAGTGAATGTATTCAAATTTGATATGCAATGAAAATGAGAGTATATGGGTTGTGAATAAATTGAAAATGGAATAGAATTAAGTATAAATTGAGTTGAAATCAATTTAAATTGGTTATAAACATAAATACTTATTTATTCACATAGATCTCGTCAAATTGCATAGAATAACTTGTCATTTGATGTAAATATGAGTAATTAAAATTCTACGAGTTGATAGAAGTAAAATAAATTGATTTTGGAAGCAATTGAATTAAATATGAGTTCAGTTTGCTTAAATGAATTAAATGTAAGCTATTGTGTTTTAAACCCTTCAAATTGATGAAGTTGTATACGAATGGATTGGAAACCATTCAAATTGAATGAAATGGTTTGTAAATTAATTGGAATAGTGGAATTAGTATGAAATTATATGAGTTGCTTATGGAGAAATGTTTGGTGTGAATTTCTTTTAGAATTCATATGTTTAACTATTGCACATAAGTAAGATGTTGTTAAACTTCATTTATATGGCACTTACATGTTTAAATTGAGTAAGTACAGGTACCTGAAAGCCATGTGGCTGGATTTTGTTGTGCTATTTGCTAAAAATAATAAGCTGCTTGCTTAAAAATGCTAAATAAGGTATGCCTACGCAATAAAAATAGGAAATGTGAACTGTTTTTGGTTTTTCCGACCGTGTGGGTCGATGTATATATATTTATCTCTTTTGTCAAACTGCAAAAGCTCCTCCGTACAAAGGGGACTCTGCCAAAAAATTTCGAAAATTTTGGGAGATAGAAATTTTTGAAAACTTTTGGAAAATTTGTTAACGACGAACAAATTCAAATTGGAAACTAAAATAAGTTAGTAAACGAAACCAATTTAAAGTAATGACATGAATTAGTAATAAATGACAAATAAAATTTATATATGCAGAGTTAAAGATAAATTGAATTCATATGGAAATGAAAGAATCGATTTGAATAATAATGGATATAAATTAAAGTGGTAGGATGAAAATAAATATATGAAATATATAAAATGCTTATGTTAACTTAAGTAAGGAATGGTCAATTCTTAATTGGAAATTGAATATTGCAATTGTATTCTAAGTTGATATTTGGATGAATATTGACATTTGGTAAGGAAGTCGATAAAATGTTTTTGGAATGTTGTGATTGGATATTAGTGCTAAGAAAGATATGCAGGTATTATAAAAGGGAAAAGAGAATTGGTTTTTGGTTTCAAGAAGATAAATTTGAAATGCCCGACAAAAAGGTATGTATTTAAATTTTGGTATGAAATTGGATTGGGATTTTGGATTGAGCCACTTGGCCTTTTGTTTTCTTTTGGATTTGGGAGGCTGTAGAGCCATTTTGTAGTTGTACCGAGCTAGCCGCGCAAAGGAGACGCTGGCGAAATTTTTTGGGAATTTAGGGAGTTAGAAAATTTGGAGAAAATTTTGATAATTCAAAAATTGGTTTTATGGTTAAAACTTGAATGGTTGGGCAAATAGGATTGTTTGCAAACTAGGGAAAGGTTTGGAAAGTTAATAAGAATAATAATGAGTCTTTTATAAGAAGATAGTTAGTGCGATGTTGAATTGTTAGAAACTGTTTGGTTTAGGGAAACAATAAACGGGTATTGGACCATTCTTCCTAATTAGTAATTTCGGGGACGAAATTCTTTTAAGGGGGGAGGAATACGACGACCCGGACTTTTCAAGCATTTAAAACCAGGATATTTAATTGATTTTAAGTATTCAATAGAGCAATTTTAACTTGAATTACAAATATCTCAATTTATTTGATAATTTAGGTATTGAATTGAATAATTTAAAGTTGGGTAAAATGTTAAACCTGGAGTTTTAAGCCTGTTAAAAATAATTAGAAGACATATAAAATTTATATTGATAATATTGAAGATAATAGGAGTTTTAAAATTTAATTTAATAGTGATTTATTTAGTTTTGAAATTTCATCGTTTAAATTGAATTTAAACATAGCCTTACGAGGCACAGTTTCGGAATTCGACGAAACCAGTTTCATGGGATCCGTAATATTATATTATTATTGGATTTCGAATTTCGTAACGTTTGGAGTTATCCTGGGATCGCACGGTAGTAAACGCGGTGGTAAATTTTATCGAAAATTAAATATAATATAGGGTTTGACCAGTCAGTTGAAATAATTTCACGTCAAAATTTCCTTCTTTGCTATCACTGTGGCTAAGCTTCTCCAGTACGCATTTCCACCTTTATATCACGTCTCCTTCTTTTCATATTCACAAGCCTGAAAATCAAAAGAAAATTTTATGGAGCATCTTAAAATTGATGGACGAAGTTTTATCGTCAATTTACTTCCTCTTCCTCCCTCTATCCAATTTCTATAAATCGAAATAGCTTCACTTCCCTCCCTCCACTCGTTCATTTCCTCTTCTAATCGAAATCAGAAAAAAAACACAAAATTCAAATCAGTTCGAATCCACGACATCGGTTAAAAATTATAAATCGCGACAAGATCGTGGGTCATTCTCGAACACGGCAACACTGCTAAGGGCTTCGATCGAAGTTAGGGATGAAGGAAAGGTGATTGTGGGCAACTGAAGGCATTAGGAAGCAACGAGCGAAGTCACGTGTTGAATTTAGAGGTTGATTGATTTGGGGTTTGGCACGACATCTTTCAGATCGAGCTAACGGAGGCTGTTGCTTGGGTTTCTAGGAAAGAAGTTGCGTGGGTTTCAGAGGAGGCGATGGTGATTTTTGGTCGAAACTGGGTCGTGCAGTCGAGGGTTGAAGTAATTGGAAGGTTCGTGTTCGAGCCTGAGGTCGCGAGCTTGGTGGGTGATGCGATGTTTTCTGGAGATAAACTCGAGGCTGGAGGCGCGAGCTTCGAGATGGGGGTTGTTCACAGGGAGGTGGGGAATCCATGACATCGAGTTCTTTTGGGGTATGATTTCTTATTTATTTTGTATTTGAATTTTTGAAATATACTTATAAATAAAAATATAATAGTTTTTACAGAAGAAAAAAAAATAATAAGAAAATATTCAGTAAGGTAAAACAGTAGTTAGTCTTGCTTTATAATTCTGAAATGGCTAATTATAATTAAGTATATTGGGTATATTAAAAGGGAATGAATTTAAATGTACATGTCATAATTTACTAGGTTATTTTAAAATAGTGTATTGTTGGAAATTAATTTATTTAATTAACCTATTAAATTAATTGGTTGCTAAAATAATATGTTAAAATGAGAATTAGTTTAAACTTAAAATTTATTAGTTAAAATAGAATCACTGGTTAATTAAATTTATAAAATGGAAATAAATTGTTCAAGCTATTCCAAAGTGTTAATAAATCGTATGATTGTTATACAAGGTTAAAATCTGATAGAAGCAAGCTGGGTTGGGTCGGGTTGCAAAACAAGAATCAAAGGTGAGTTAATCTCACTCAGTTTAAATTTAAATTTAAATGATTAAATTTAAATAATTGTTTGAAATGGTTGAATTGATTTATGTGCTGTAGTGTGGTATATATTTGGAATTTGCATTTTATATTGTGCTAACATCTGTGGATGCAGGGAAAACAGGTTGGAGGGATCCAACTGGACCCCTCAACTTTATTTAATTATTTAATATTCTCTGTTCTGAATATGTGATATCCTGTAATGAATTATGTGGAAATATTGAATGCTATAGTCAGATTGGATATAATTTGGTATAATGAATTACCAAAAATATATAAATTGGATTTTTGAAAGAAATAAAATGAGTGGAATTGTAAGTAAAACAATTATAGAAATTTGAATAAATTCAAGAATGAATTGGAAAGAAATAAAGTGACTTTAAAATTTTAATAAATAAAACTAGAGTATAGAAGGAAATTAATGAATTTTAAACTGTAGTGTCATTATTAAGAGAACAAACATTTATTTAAAATTTAAGATTTAAATTATGGATAGGAATAAAGAAGAATTGGGGAAGACCTGAATTTGTATATTTCAGGTAAGAGATTTAAATCAAACGGAAATAATAACAATAATAATAAGTCCATAATTAATGAATTTTGAAATGAATTGAGTAAGTAATGAAATTTATCTCAAATGGAGTAAATTGGAAATCAATTTGGGAAATTGATTTAAGTGATTGAGATTGGAAATTCTCCCTAAATAACCGAGTACGTTTTTGAAAGTAAAAATTTAAAATATAAGTAAAAGTTTTAAAGTTGTTTAAAAAAAGAGGCAAGAGTTGGAAAATTTATTATTTCTAATATTTAAACTCTAAAGTAATTTTTTCCATTTAATCTATTATGATAGTAACTATTTATAAAGTGTAACTTAGTGTGTTGTTTTAAAGAGTGAGAACCTAGTTTTATATTTTATAAAGTAACCATATTTTCAAAGATTTATATAGTATGTATTTTCAACCAACACTGAAGTAGTTTTAACTTTAAACATTTTAAGGTAAATTCTAAAGTAAGTATTTTCTTTAAATCTACTATTATAATAATTAATTAGAGAACGATTTGGTGTTTTGTTTAAAGAAGGAAATCTAGTTATATTTATAAGTAAACTTATTTTAATTATTTCTAAAGTATTATTTTAAATTAAGCACTAGGATAAATTTTCTAAATTAAATGTTAAACATATTTTACAATAAAGTGTTTTGGAATTATTTTAAAAATTTAAGCGTTGTACTTGGTGATTTCAGTGGAGATAGAAATATATTTGGGAAGTTTATTTTAAAGTGAAAGATGATTTGAAACTGTTTTCAAAGGATTGAAAAATAGAAATATATCTTGTGAAGATATTTTGAGGTTAATAAATAATTTGGGAAATTATTTATTGTTGGATGGATGTTTGTGAATATTAATTGATAGTTAAATCACCGACTATCAATATTGGACAAATGCGATGATCGTTTCGAAGAGACCGGATCAAGATCTATTTCTCGAAAACCACTTCGATCCGGTTTGTACGTTTTGTGGAAACGATTTTGGATTTGAAGATGGAGCAGTGAAGTGCAAGGGTTAGTCACTACTAATCCTGAGGATATTTCAAAAATGGATGCAGTAGGAACAGTGCCTTCAGTTCCGTTCGAACCCGGGACGTACTTGTATGGATGAATGCTTGCGAAACATCGTCAGGTGGACGATGGGCATTCTAAGGGATATATTCTAAAAAGGCAACGCTTAGCCTCAAGCCTCATCAAATGGGAATGGCTGAAAATCAGGGGATATGCAGCAAGGCTTCGTGGGTAGCCCCCACTGGAGGGTGAGGTTATCCCTGTCTAGATGTCCCTTTTATTTCGGCTTAGTGGGCGGTTGCTGATCCCAACCGCGGGGTGATCTTGCTCGGGACTGTCCAGTAAGGGATGGTTCCGGTCTTGTGTTGCAGGGGAGTTAGGGTGGCTCCTCGGTACGCTGATCTACACCAGGTACTGTGACAAGTGGTACCCCAGTGCGTAGCCATTAGTTGGAATCCATTTTCCCTACGCGCCCGTACGGTTTTGATTGTGCCCAACTATTGCTGAAACGTGAGATACAAGCATTTCAGCTAGATTCTATTTTACTTTCTATAGACACTATTATAATATTAGAGGACTTTAATAAAAATGTTTTAGCTATCGTAAGGTAAAAACCCGACATGTTTATTTGTGGCGTGGTCTTACGAGATGCTTTTGTTTTCAAAGGATTTTTGAAACTTTAATAATCAATTGGGTGTGATTTTCTCACGCTGGTATTCCAGACTGACTCGGGTGTTATTTAACTGTAATGCTCGGGTCAGACCGAGTAATATAGAATACCGGATATGATGCTGTGGAGCTCAGGAGACGAGCAGGATGGCGATACGTACTCTCGTACTTGTATATATATACATATTCCGCTGTGTTGAGTTGTTGTGTATTCAGTTGTATGTTATTGATGTTGAGCTGTGATTGATGTATTCTGATGATGTAAAATATGTAAGCGGATATATTTGATTTTGAGTAAAGATCATATATTATCTATTATATTTTATTCCGCTGCGATGGTTAGATTCTGTTGTTGTTTTTTCTATTTTCTTCTTCTACCTCTTCCTCTTTAACCCAAATGGTTTTCGTATTTCTGTACAACTTGAGTTGATTTTGGTAGAATAGTGTTGACTCGAGGGGTACGGATTTGCGGGCCGTTACAGTTTGTGGAAATCTGTTTGCATGATGAAGATATGTCTACATGTAGAAAGATCTACAGTTATTGAACATGTATGCCTATATATATGTTTGTAAACCTCTGTTACTTGTCACAGGCTTATAAATTTAGTTTTTAAATCATAATTTCTCTTTATACTGACAATATTAAGAAAGAATTTTAAAAAGAAGATTGATCAAGGTAATACAATTTCATTTTTAAAAAGAATTTCAGTAGGAAATATCAAATAAAAGATGTGAAAATAAGAAAATGCAGTAAAATTCTTTAAAAACAGAAAATTTATATGTCTAAATTTCTTATATTGGATATGTAATCTGAGTTGTGTTGTAAATTCATGAATTATGATAAATATATTATAATTTTTAAGTTAGTGGATAATGAGGAATTTTGAGATGATCATAATTGGGTTTAACTTCGATCTCCGATGATCTCGAAGCTCGGAAAAATCGGATTTGAGGCAGGAGATTGGTGGATGAACCACGGTGGTAGGAAAAATAGTTAGGAGTTTTACTGATGGTCGTGGGGGCCAGTACGAGACGAACTAGGGTTTTGAGTTGGGTTCTGTCAAGTAGAATGGCGTGATGATCTCAGCTATAATGTAGCATCGAGTTCGATCGCGAGCGATAGGGTAGTTGAGGGGGTCAATGGCGAGAATCAGAGTGACGTGGACTTCGGTCATCTTGATCGTCGTGGCGAGCATCTTTTGTCGAGGTGGTTTGGGATATGGAATGTTCAAATTGCTCAATTTCGTTTAGGATTTTCTCATGCGAAGTTGGGTAGCTGGGATGAACGAGAAGGTCCTTGTTGACTTCACGGAAGTGTCGGCGGCGATGGGTCATCCTCCGGCCAAGTGTGCACGTGCACGCAAGATTGCTTGTATCAGTGGGAAGCTTGATGTTCTGGGCCATTGAGGAAGAAGGGTTGATCTTCGGGTAGAATGCTGTTTTGCACGGCGTAGTTCACGAGTGAATTGGGATAGAGCTCGAAATCATTTCAGGTTAAATTGTGAGTTTGTGTACCACGTTTCCTGTTCATATTAATCCAAGTTTTAAATTGATAATAGAATAATAGAAGGAAGCAACAGACTCGGGTAAAGGATCGATATTATTCGAGTTTGATCCGAAGTAAATCTTGTTCAAATTTTCAAGTTTAAAAATTAAATAAGTTTATAAATTCAAAACTGAATCTAGTTTTGAACTCTTTCTTAAAAATTTATTCCTTTATAGTATAAATGTTTTAAATTATTGTTTAAGGATATTGTATTTTGTTCAAGTTAAATTTGTTAAGTTAGAAGTCTTAAGTTATTTAGAACTCTAATTAAATGGTTTAATCGAGTAAAATAATTATAGGACAAATGGCTTATCTGATGATTAATTAAATCCTTGGATGATTAAGGACTAATTAAATTAATAAAGAATTTAAGAGTAACTAATTTATTTAATGAATTAATGATTTTCAAGGAATTTAATTAATTATGAATTAATTGATTAGAGTTTTGATTAATTCATAATTAAGGATAAATTAATTAAATAATTAGAGTTTAATTGCTTTAATGATAATTAGTTAATGTAAGTAATTAAGGATTAGTTATTAAGGGTTAATTAATCTAATTATTAATTAGAGGATAATTAATTAATAAAATTAAAGGTTGTTAAATTATTGGGAATAGTTAAACAATGGGTAATTACTTGATGGAAGTAATTAATTTAATGTAAATTACTTAAGGAAAGTAAGTAAGAATTACTTACTTAGTGTAATTAATTAAGGATTGATAGATTAAGGAAATTTATCAAGGGTTAGCTAATTAATGAAGTGTGATTAATTAAGGGATAATTAATCAATGTAAATAATTATAGGATAATTAAATTAATTAAGGATAAATGTAATAAATCATTGTTAATTACTTATCGTAATTTAAGATAATTAATCTAGGATGATTAATTAAGATGGATGATTAAAAGATGATTAATTAATTGATTTGTAATTAATTAATGGTTAAGTAAAGGTAATCTAAGTGATTAAAGATTTGTAATTAATTTAATTAGAGATAGATTAAATTAATTTTGGGAACGTTCCATCTTGCTTATGAATGATATTTGAATGCCTTGGATTATTTGTTATCCTTGATATGTGATTGTGATGCTTTATGAAATGAAATGTTTTTGTAATATGATATGTTGGGTTAAACAGAGATAATGTGGTTTTCTATGATGAATTGCTGTGTAAAAGTGACATCCAGTATTTAAAATTTAATCACTTGAATAATTGGGTTAAGATGTCATTGGATTCGAAGAGACCGGATTCGGGTATTAGTTAATATCCGAAACCACTTCGATTCTTTATAGATTGGTATGTGAAATCAATAGGCTGGAATGATATGATTTAAGTAAATTGGACCATTTAATCTAAGTTTTGGTACTTAGAAATTGATGTGTGAAAAAAAATGATGTCTATAACGAATTTTGAAGTTGTAAATTGATTCGAGTTACCCCAGGTTTTATATAAATTGTATGCTTTGTGTTCCATGATTGGATGGGTTTACTCACGCTGGTTTCCAGCCTTACCCGGGTGTTACTTTGATGTAATGCTCGGGTCAGACCGAGTATTACAGATTTTCAGGTAAGGACGTTCCAGAGCTCAGGAGGCGAGCTTGATGGCAGGAACGTATGGAGTGTTTCTACTGTATTATATTGTTGTATATCTGAGACATGTTGATTGTATATGTCCAGTGTTTGAATATATGTTGTAACTCTGATGTATTAAAGTGAAATTTGACAAGTATAGTTTCCTTTGTATAACTATTATTATTTGTTATTATATTTTATCCGTTGCGAATGTGAGATGTTGGTGTTTTCTGTTCTTGTTTTTCTTCTATCTTTTCTTCGTTTATCTAACTATATGGAATTTTCGGGATCAAAAATTTCGGGTCGTTACAATCTCACTTCATAAGCTCATTTTGATTCTCCTGAGCCGTAAGCCCACTATGACACGACAATGCCTAAGCGGCAGAAGTCATCATCACTTACAAATCCTTCGAAAATGTAGGATAGTCCATCTTTAATTGACCAAGCAGATCGTAGTTGAAGCTTCTCTTTAGCTGGACGACATTTTTTAGCGAAATGTCTCCTATACACCATAAGAGTGACATACTGGGCCAACTTCTCTTTTTCGAATAAGATCAATCTTCCTTGTAACATGGTCTTTATGTTTCAGTTGGAGACTTGGTTATTTTCCATTTTTTTTTTACCTTAATGGAATGTTTTAGGCATTCTCACTAACGAGAACGATCCTAACCAGATATTTAAAAGTGGACCCTAATAGGGATAAGGTTAAGTAATAAACCCTCAATCAATGCTTAAGACCCAAGGTAAGTCTCTTTGCCTACAACAATAGAGTACCGACCATATCAAACCCCAAAATAGAAGGTTAAATTGATCATCACTCCTTCACCGACAAGTTATCCTGCTCATGATGGTTGGAACACTTAAGCTACATGCTCTTTTCGATTTCAAAAATGAACTGAGAACTTAAAGCGACGCCTGAATTGATTTCGAATCATAGGTCTGCTTGTAGCCACTCAAACTCTGCATCCTACCCAGCCAAAACCTCCCTTTCCTAAATGTCAAGAAATAATCCTCATTAATATAATATCCCTTAGACTTACATCTATGGAAGCCTTCTCTAGCATGTGCCCAAGACACTACTCAGCAAGTGTCTCCGGACTCAGATATGGCTTCCTTTCAAGGCTAAGGAAATTCCGACACTACTTCAAGGAGTCTAAAGCTGGAGGAGTTAGAAATAGAAATACTAATGCCATTGGGGGCGCACCACTTGAGGAGCTAACCGCAATCTACTGGAAATGTTCATGGATGACAAAATATCCTTTGTGGTAGCTAAATTATCTCTGAACCAATCAGGCATCTCAAACTGCCTATTTGCTCATGTATTCTGTTTGCTTATGCAAATAGCCCGATGAAAGTACCTTAGCAACTAGTGAGATATGTTATTTAAATCCAGAAGACAAACGGTGTATACAGTATAATATTGTAGAAAAAATTATAACTACGCTCTCTCAACGTATCTCCTACTTCCAGATTGATTAACTCAAATTGGTCGACTTGGTACGAGTACTAAACCTAAGCTCTGATAACCAACTGTAATGATCCGCCCGTTGTAATACCATAAACAACATCGAATGACAATGTATGACTCCTGAATTTCACAAAAGACAGTCTGTTAGGGTAAAACTAAAACAAAACACTAAATGAAGAAATCGACAAGATCTCAAACGAAAAGGAACATATAATATACTGAATATACATGAATAGAATAAGAAAACAATATATAAAACACCACAAAAGCGGAAGTTACTGATTAATAAATATCAATACAAAAAAATAAAAATACATCAACTGTCAATAGAATGGAGTTCTGAATAAATATCTGATACAAAATTCTCGTATATAATAAATGAATTTGTCATGTACTATAAATGTATCAAGTATATATGCTAAAATCTCGATGTAATGCCTCTAAAATACTCCAGCTGCATCCTGTGAGCGAATCCCTAAAAGCAGCCGACTCTCGAACTACTCAATCGAGTACCCAAGATTTGTCATTACATAAGAAAACAAAGACAAAATGCGGGTCAGACATAAAGTCCATTACGAGGGAAACTATTTTAGAATACTATATATTTGGACTATAGACAAATAAACAGGGATCGTTAAAACATAGCCGACCCTCTCCACAAACATAGCTTTGGGGAAATCCGGACTGCCTACAAACAATTAAAGTAAACTTTTCCTAAATGATAGAGAATTATACCTTACCTTTCTTTCTTCCTATATCCTTAAATCCATTATGAATAAATATAATGTTGTGGCTAAAACTGGAATGCACAATAGTGGGATGTCAGGCACATCTTGTTGTATGAGTGTGAGGTCAAAACTATACTCACTCGAGACTAGTGGTGGTATAGGATTCCAAATCTAGGTCTACATCTAATGTCGAGCAATTTGCAGAAGTATACGAAACTTCGCAAAAGAATCGTGCCACCCACAATTCGTTTTAAACTGTATATTATACGATATACTACAAATCGTCTATTATATATTATAGTATCTATTGCCTACTATATGATATATTACTAATCGCCTATTATGCAATATAGAATTGATTGTCTACTATATGACATATGATCAATCGTAAACTACAACATATTATTAATTGTCTACTGTACAACATATTACTATTCATGTTCTATATGGTATATTACTAATCGTCTATTATATGATATATTAATTATTGTCCTTCAATTGACTACCCATTGGAGAACAATGGGTATAAATTAATTAGTATCTAAATATATCGTAGACTTCGAGTCACATCATAATGCAATAAACTCGTATAGATCTAACCTAGACCTCTACTACGGGCATGGGTGGTATATAATCTATTTTAGATAGCAGTCGCCATATCTCTCCAAACATGCTTCGAAATCTTGTGTGCAAGTCGTGCAGTTCTCCCATGGTTTCATGGATCATCTATGTAATCACCACATATCCATACTGTATGGCTAACAGGCGTATTCCATATAACATGCTCCCGATAGTTTAAGTTAATCCACCGAAATCGTATAGAATGTATCATCTCTCACATATACGTATCGAACAACCAGAGTTAACATATAACTCTAGTCTTACCTAATACGTCATATTATCATAACATCTTGTGGACAACGTCTCGTTGGCACCAAGTGGAAATATCATACAAGTTCCACCGTTTTGAGCATCATCTCGTTTATATATATTACATCGTCTTGCTACCGGAACTTTCATCGGTAACTCAATCACAATATATGACATTCTTCTCCTTTAATTTATCTAACTCATCCAAATATATCTCTTGAATATCAAACTCCACTAAGTATATTTTCTGTGCGCTTATATTGAGTATATATAGACTACGTATAAATATATACACATTCTTTCAGTTAGTTTTATTTATTCGGATAATTTAATTATTGGATGAAATCCATACTATACTATTATATAGATTAATTAACCTATTCACAACATTAAGGACTTCCTATAAATTCTAACATTCAATTCAACTAGATTCATTTTGCTTGAGAATTTAATTCAGCAATCAGATTATTTATTTATTTGCACGAATCATATATACTTCATATTATTTCATAGAAGTACAAACTTATTTTATAAAGTAATACTCTTGCCTATCAATGATATTATAGCTTAATTTCACTTAGATATGCTTTTAAAATTAAGTTTAGCAATCAATAAGCCTTAAAATGTATATTGCTCATGTATATAATTTATACACATGTATACACGTGCATTAAAAATCCTGTCTTAGGTCTAAATTTAATAAATCATGTTATAACAATATTATAGATTTTACAACTTTATCAAACCTTATTAAGTAATAAATTATTTCTTTTGTAATTTCTAACTTCTGATTAGTGATAAAATATATAATAATATTTATATCACTAACATAACTCATAATTAGAGTTCTGATTAATTTATAATCACGCAACAAATTAATACCAATTCCATCCAATTATATTAGCTACGAATAAAATCCTATACCTACAAATACGGGATATTAATCAATTATCCAAGTATTAGCAATAAAATGTACAATGATATCTCTATCGCTAATATAACTCTAGATTAGAGTTTAACTAATTTATAATCACTATAAATTAAAATCGTCACTATCTAGCTCTATTCGACACAAATACAATACAATATGAATATGCGGGATATTAGTCAATTATCCCAAATGTTTACTCAAACAAATCCAATCAAATAGGGAAACGATTTCATATATGTATATATTTTCTACCACTACCGGATAACCTTTTCAATATATAAAATTATGGGGATTTGTACTGAGAAATATTTTCAAAGTTGTAATTCCTCTCACCTGAACTTAAATTCTCAAGTGTACGAATCCAGTCCAAGCCTATACTATGTTGGAGATAACCTCACCATGAGTGCAATGGCGAAGACCACGTCTTAATTGGACCTCGTATGCAAGAGAATGGATTAAATACGAATCGAGATTAATTGAAATAATTAAATCACTTAATTTTTAATTAATCACCCTTACTAACACTTACCTTCTTCTGCCCTAATTCATGTGCACGTACACAATCCACTACATAAACCCAAACCTGCACGTCCTCCTCCCTAATCTCAAGCTACGGTTGACGAAAATGACCGAAACTACTCGCAATCTACTCTTGGAGCAACAACTAACATGCCAGTACTCTCCATTCCACGTCCGCTCGCTTCCTTACCATCATGACATAACAACTCACCCTAAAGCCCTCTTCAGATCGCGAATTCTCTAGTGCATCGAAAGTGCCGAATTTTGGTGGGAAGGTGCACCTCAACATGAGCATCATGACAGTTGTGTTCAATTTGCCAAATTCTCCACCTAGCCCTATCATTGTCGAACCCTAGTTCATTGATGAAGGTACAACCACTGCTCAAATGTCACCGCGCATGACAATGTTGACATGGAGTTGAAGCACTTGCCTCCCAGAGTCCAACGGATCCAACCACTTTGAATTTCATTGCCAATAAGTCTTGATTTTATTTCTTGAAGGGAAGGAGCTAATTTCATTAATTGGAAGATGAAAAATGGGAAGCAAAAGTGAAGAGAGAGAGAGAGAGGGTTATATGTGTGTTTATGAGTATATATATTAAACTATATGTATATATTTAATTTAATTTCTTAAATTAAAACTCTACGCGTTTCAAGCTTGTACGATCCAACAGGATATCGGATCACTACGAAACTCTTCAACGTACATCACCTTATTATTTCGGTCCCAATGGCACTACTTTCATCAAAACCTAAGATAGTGCCCCGGGGTGATAATTTATCGCATACCGAATCAATAGAAGTACAAATATATATTGAAAAACATGCAACCCCAAATGACACATGCTTGCTATTGTTCATAGCCAAATACCTATATTCTAGATTCAATGGAAAACATTTTGGCACCTAATTCTACCATATACAAAAATTAGCCTTTAGGATCGATCTACGAATCGAATGCATGCTACTAGCTAAAAATATGTCGGTCGAAATATATCAATGCTTACACTCATCCTCAATTGCTCGGATGATCCGAACCTAATGGAAGTGGTCTCGAGTCCTAATTCGCCCGTTAGTGAAAGTTGAGTTTTTAGCCCGTCGATTAACTTAGCAATCAAATATTTAAATGAATCAATTATTTAAATATTCTAGTGCATAAAAAGGTTGATACATATTTATTCTATTGGTTTCTTAACTGCACTAATTTCCTTTTAATTTAAATCAGATTCATTTACACCTATAGTATTTCATTTAATAGTACAATCATTTATGAATTTTTCACAAAACATTACTCAAATTTTTATAAACATTTTAGAAAGAAGTATCTTTATTTTAAAACTATTCCATACATGAGTTCATATTTGTATTATACCCCACTGCATCGAGCATATGTGCAATATTAATTTTTTTTACTTAAATAGGATGTTCAACAAATTAAAAACTTATTTTAACTTACTATCTTTCCATTCTAGAGTTCCAAACTCTACTTTTATATTTTCACAAACACTTAATTTCAAATGCTTAACTAATTCAAGAAGGTTTCGACTATCCAAAAATGCTAAAAATTTCATTTCGTTTTAACAAATGAAAATTATCAAACAACATATCATAATGGGATGCATAAATCAAGCTACCCTTATGCATAGGATACATGCTTCCATAGAATAACTTAACAGAAAACTTAAAATCTAACCACCAAGTTTTATTTGAAATCATTTTGAAATAATAATATACGTGTCTCCTTTAAATTTTTTTTGTAATATTGTTATCAATCAATATTTCAAATAATAATAATATTATTTTCTTAAAAACTTTGGAAAAACAAATTTTCAAACCACCAAATTTAAGTTTTCAAATTCTCAGCGTAAGTCCTTTTTATTTATAAACCGTATTTATAAACAATACTTCTAAAATTTCATTTTCTTATAACAATCATTTCACAAATGTACATCTTTGTTTATATTATAATAAATAATTTTTATTAAAATCAAATTTTAACTCAACATTATCATCAAACACCTTATAGTCAAACTGTGAAACTTAATTCACGAGGTGTACGTTTCAGTATCCCACAAATTCTATCTATCCAATCTATGTGGTGAAAAGGTAAAACTGCCCATAAAATAGTCAACTACAATGCAATAAACAATAAAAAGTAGTCAACTCTCACAAACTGGCCAAGCCCAACTAATCAAAGAATAAATGAAAATAATTGTATATTATCATTTCCTAACAAATAAACACATCATAAACAAGTATATTAATTTCTAAACTTATTCTTTTATACATAAAATATAATCCTTGGTAAAATTATTTCATTTACCAATTTTCAAAAATAATACTATGTTGGTTTGCTTTGTTCAAGTGTTTAAAAACCCTTATTGATACCGTGGAGTCCCACCTCTCGATTATAATTCATAAACCATCCGACCAAACAACACAATATAAAATATTTTTATAGCACTAACAAATATGCATTCTCATATATACGCACACTCTCAAGCTCAATATATATACACACACTCAAACTCATTCTAGGGTGTTATTAACCCTATCTCTAACGAGTTTATCCCATCAAGGCCAAGGTGTTCGCTCAACCTAAGCTCTGAAACCACATGCAATGACCTGCTTTTTGACTCTTAAAAGTCGACACTAATACATCCATGGTATTCACATGTTGAGCATCCAAGTGTTGGAAAGACAAGTTGTTGGGGTGAAAGAAAAGAAAGAACATAATCTTACATCGTGATGAGTAGTGCATAATATACACATGGTCTTTACAAAAGAGAACTATAATATACATACATCAATTAGTGTAAACTAACCTACATTAGCTTAGATAGTTATAACAACCAGTTCTCACAAATGCTGATAAATACAAAATGGCAATGGTAGTCGAAATAAAAAATACATGAATAGGTCTTAGAGGCATCCAGCTTGTCTTCTGAAGCTCCAAAGCATCCATAAATAAATCTAGAAATATGTTCAGGCTGACTCGGGCATTATAATAAAATAACTCCTAGATTAATGCAATAAACCAGCATGAGAAACATAATATATATGGAATTTTAATGTTATAAGGCCCTTCAGAAATAAAGATATCTCGTAAGATCGCACTGCACATAAACACAGTTGATTTTTACCTTACGAAGTCAAACCATTTTATCAGGAAATCCAATGATATTATAATAACGTCTAGGATTTAAAATAAATATTGAATCATAGGCGAAATTATTACATTGATCACACATAACAACATATTTATTATATTTCTATATCCATAAAGGCATGAATTGTAAAATGGATTCCATCAATGAAAAGGTAAGGGACTACCTTTTGTATAGTAAGCCTCCAGATAAAATGTACCGAGGCTGCAAATCTTGCACATCAACCAACACAAAACTGTGTTGTCCTTTCCTAGATAGTTTCGAATATGATCACCACATCTCTTGCAAACTTGACAAGTCGTTCCAAGGTCCCAGCATACGTAATCCGTAAATATCGATCTAGATACAAGTGATGATCATAACCTAATAGTAGAGAACCATATAGCCCTGCCACATCTCCCCATTTTAGTAATTACCGGGTGTGGAGCTTGAGGCTACGTTTGACCAATTTAGCAAATCCCACTTAAATGCTAAAACTGCCCTTTATGCGACAATGCAATACTAGCATTCATCCATACAAGTTGTTTAGGATGTGAACAAACCAAAGATACAATTTCTGCTACATCCTCAAAATTAGTAGCAACTAGCCCTTGCACTTCAAAGAACTTCATCTCGATTTCCATCATCTTCATGAGATCCCAATTCAAATGCTTAAGCTAGTTCGAAGTGGTTTACGGATAACTCATGCTTATCCGATCTTGTTCTCTTCTAGCCAATAATCGATAGTTTCAAAATGGGCCAAGATTTGATAGTTAGTTATTTAACCAACAAATAAACAAACAATCAAATCAGAGATTAAATTTCATATGGGAATCAAGCATAGTTAAGCAATAAGCAACCACGGAGCCTCTTTAATTAATTCTTTAATTAATCAAAATCAGTTTGTAAATACTTGTATAAAAATACCTTTTATAAAAGATATGTTCACAATCCATCTTTTCTCTTTTCAATACTTGAAAATATCAAGATACTTATCTCAATTGTATAAGTATACTTGCAAAATATTTCACTTTCAATACCTAGAAATTTTTTCCATATACTTACATCAATTGTGACGCCCCACCTCTATACCCACGCTAGCCAAGAACATTACGGTGATTGCTGTCGACTAGCACGAAGAATAAGGCTGTTGAGGAGCGACCATCCGTGTAATTTCTTTGCGCGAGCACCGATATGTCAGATAGTATAACATGCATTCTATTTCAAGAGGAAATCCGACATACCGACACAAACTCAAAGCTACTACACGGTGGCTATATAAATCCTTCGGAAAACAAATATAGATATAAGCATAACACAAATCAGTCACAGACAATTCATATCACAAAGGCGGAAAATAGATATGAATATTACACTTGGAAGTGTACATCAGAGTAGTGGTCTAAAAAGATCCACAATATCATAAAAGAATAGTTACATGAGCTACACAAAAGAATAAGTATACATTATGGAGTCTATATCTCAAATGTATACAACAAAAACTACTAATCTAAGTAGTTAACCAAAAGCAAGAGAAATCAATCCCAAGAGAGAAGTCAAGCAGAAGCACCTGTAACATCTCGGTCTGACCCGAGTATTATTTAATAAGAAAATAATAAACGGATCAGTCTAACTATAGATATCAGATGAAACGATATAGAACCAGAGTTATGACTAAACACATAATAATCACAAGGCCAAGCTGTGATATATAAGTAGTTGATAATCAACAAGAGATTAATCAATATCACAAAATCTATACAAGAATCCAAGAAGTGTCATACTCTTTATTTCGTTCATCAAACCACAAATATTGACGATAATATCAATGTCAATCGCAAAAGTCAATGACGCACAAATTCCAGAAGACTACACAAGAAATCCAGAAATCACAAAAGTCAATGACACACAAATTCACCAATGCACAAATATCGATAAGACTTATCAATGGAAATCATGAAAAATTGGTGAAACACAAATTCTAGAAATCTACACAAGAAATCCAGAAATCACAAAAAAGGGGGGAAAGGCCTATCACAAACGGGAGAATAAAGCTCACCAACACGTGTATCACAAACGGAACGCTAATTCCATGGTCGATAACCATCACAAATTGAGCCGAAGCTCCACAAAACGGGGTTTAGTCTCCCTCGCAGACAAAGAGACATCGCACATTGCTAGTCTAAATCACAAAGATGATCGTCATGATCAGCGAGAAGTGTCGATTACACTAAGCTAGTAAATATATGAGTTTAGCTTCATGTCCCATAACCACTTGCTTAACTTAAATATTTACGAACAAACTGTAAATCTCCACTAGAAAATTGTCACAAGAGGTTCAATCGAACAAGTCCAAGAATTAACCGACAAAGTAAACGCAAGCGTTTCATACCACTTGTTTTACTAAGCCGTTTAATTAGATTTCTCATACGAGTGAGGTAAAGGTTTGTATATACTAATAGATTGGAAAACGGTTTTATAAACGAATTTGGTATTAAAATAGTATTAAAATCGTTTGAGGAAAGAGTTTTGATATTTACTACTAGTATAGAAAACCTTTATATTTTTAAAATGACAAATCACGAAGAAGATTGTAAGAACAATCAATCACAAAAATTCACATAGGAAGACGTGAATAAAATCCAACGAAATCGATAAAGGATCCATCGAAATGGATATTCAAAAATCCCTAAAAAGAGTCATCAAAGTCATAATAGATGATAACAACAAATAGGATTATCACGAATCGATTTAAATTAGAATTTCAATCCAAAAAGGCAAATTGGACTCAAACAGCAGGTTCAGTCGACTGAACAGAGTTTTTAGTCGACTGACCCTGTACCTGGAAATTTTCCAGGTTCAGAAAACTTTCTGTTTCCAGTTTCAGTCGACTGTGCAGAGTTTTTCAGTCGACTGAATCATGCCTGGAAACTCTCGGGTTTCAGGTTCAGTCGACTGAACACAGTTTTCAGTCGACTGAATCATGCCTGGGCTGTTTTTCAGCCTTATTCAAATGAAGAGCAAACTCTTCCAAAATGCAACCGGACGAACATCGGCTCTAAGGTTTTATGCCAATCGGCAACCCGGTCCTATATGCTCCTCGATGCATCACCAAAAGCATGATCAAACACCCATAAAAGGATTTCACACAAATTTGATTTAAAAACCCAAAAATTGGAGTATTCACAAAACCAATCCAAATCAAGAGCAAATGCACATGAAGAAGTGTTAGGAATTCATACCCAACAACCAAAGATAATTATAGTCATAGATGTGAGATAAAAATCTCACCTTTTCTCAAAATCAAACAAGAAGAAGCTTGAAAGCAAATGGAGAATCAACCTCTCTTCAACACAACCCAAATGAGCTTGAATCTATGCTAAAAAACAAGAACATTCCCAAAATTAGGTTTAGGAATTTCTGAAATTGGTAAGAGAACAAGTTGGAGAAGAAGAAGAGAAGCTTACCAATGGGTTCTTCTTGAGTTTGGAGCTAGGAATTTGATTTGCAAGAGAAACTAGGGTTTTGGAGTTTTAATTTCCAATCTCTCCCTCCATTAAAGCTAAGAAAACTGAAAATAGAAAGAAGTGAGGGAGAATGGGGAGAGTGGTTCAGTTTTGGAGTATAAGTTAACATAGGGCTGAGCCCAAAAACCAAACCCAAAGTAAAAAGTAGCAGAAATCAACTTTCTCCAAACATATCGAAGCTTATACTCAAAAAGGTCGCAAACGGCATTTTAAACTCAATGGGAGTGGTCCCGAGTCCTAATTCGACACTATGCAAAAAGTAGCTTTTCGGACTAAAATCCGACTAACGATAAAATATTTAAATAAAATATTTAAATATAAAATCGATAAATATGCGGGTTGTTACAGACTCCCCTCCTTAAAGAAATTGCGTCCTCGCAATATTACAAGAAGAAGATATATAGTAACAACCATAAAAGCATATTCAACACAAAAGAAGTTTGAAATAAGAAGTTCACCTCAAAGAGCACGAGAAAGTAAGTCCGGATGTGTACGCTCGATGTACTCTCTAGATTCCCAAGAACAATCCTTAGGATTTGAAGACCATTGAACTTTAACAAGCGGAACATCTTTATTTCGAAGTCGTTTGACTTCCGAAGCAATGATACGAATAGGATGTTGCTCGTAAGTTAAATTAGGCGAAACTTCAATCTCTTCCACAACACCGGGCTCAAGAATAGAATCGGAATCTCGAAGACATTTCCGAAGTTGAGAAACGTGAAACACGTCATGCATAGCAGAAAACTGAGCCGGTAATAAAAGGCGATAAGCCATGGAACCAATACGTTCGATGATAGAAAATGGCCCAATATATCGAGGCGCAAGTTTTCCCGATCGACTGAAACGTACAACACCTTTCATAGGTGAAACACGAATGAACACAAGATATCCCACAGAAAATTTTAACTTCCTTCTCCGGTTATCGGCATAGCATTTTTGTCTAATCTGGGCTTCTTTCATCCTATGACGAATAAAATCAATCTTTTCTGTGGAATCACGAATAAAATCTGGACCTAAAGCCAGCTTCTCACCGGCCTCAAGCCAAGAAGAAGGAGATCGGCATGGCCTTCCGTAGAGTGCCTCGAAAGGTGCCATACCAATACTAGATTGGAAGCTATTATTATAGAAAAATTCAACAAGTGAAATATGATCTTCCCAACCTCCACCAAAATCAAGCACACAAGAACGAAGAAGATCTTCAAGAGTTTGATTCACATGCTCAGTTTGTCCATCGGACTGGGGGTGATAAGCGGTGCTAAAATTAAGCCTCGTTCCTAAAGCTTTTTGAAGACTCTTCCAAAATCCACTAGTAAAAAATGGATCACGATCACTAACAATAGAAGTAGGAACACCATGCAATTTAACAATTTCTTTGATAAATATTTTGGCCAAAAGAGGAACGGTTCGGTTAGACCGAACGGGAATAAAATGGGCGGATTTAGTAAGTCTATCAACAATTACCCATAAGCTATGATAACCCGATCGAGAACGGGGAAGGCCATCTATAAAATCTATGGAAATTTGATCCCACTTCCAAACTGGAATTTTTAAAGGTTGCAATAACCCTCCGGGCCTTTGATGTTCGGCCTTAACGAGTTGGCAAGTCATGCAACGTTTAACGAAGTTAGCGATGTCAAGTTTCATTCCCTCCCAGTAATAAAGTCGCTTCTTATCCGCGTACATTTTACTACTACCGGGATGAATGGTAAATTTAGAGTGATGAGAATCTTCTAAAATATCTTTACGAAGATCCCTAACATTTGGCATGATAAGTCTACCAAATTTCCGAATGCCGCCACGAGAATCGATATTAAAGTCTTTCAAACCTTCAATATCAATTTTATCCTTAATATTTTGGCCAAGAAGAACCAATTCAGTATCTAGCCTTTGAGCTTCAAGAATGCGGTCTAAAAGAGATGGATGAGCCTCAAGGCTACATAAAACAAATGATGAGCATAAATTGGAAACACGGTCTCGAATTTCGCAAGTGGATAAAATCTCGAGATCGTTCCATTCGGATATCATCATAGAAACAACAGCTTGTTGTTTACGGCTAAGAGCATCGGCGACAAGATTACCCTTACCGGGAGTATAAAGAATATCAAGATCATATGGTGCAAGAAATTCGAGCCAATGCCGTTGACGCAAATTAAGTTCCTTTTGAGAGAATAAATATTTCAAAGACTTATGATCTGTGTAAAGAACAAATTTCTCTCCTAAGAGATAATGACGCCAAATCCGAAGTGCAAAAACAATAGCCGCGAGATCTAAATCATGAGTGGCATATCTAGTCTCAGCAGGCTTTAATTGCCTTGAAGCATAAGCAATAACGCGTTCCTTTTGCATAAGAACGACACCCAAACCAATGCGACTAGCATCGGTATAAACAACGAAATCTTGATTCCCATCGGGAATAACAAAAATAGGAGCATCAGAAAGAAGTTCTTTTAATTTCTGAAAAGAAGCTTCACATTTGTCCGAGCAAATGTATTTAACACCTTTCTTCGTCAAGCTAGTGAGAGGCACGGAAATCTTAGAAAAGTCTTTGATAAAACGACGGTAATAGCCCTCCAATCCAAGAAAACTACGAATCTCTGTCCCACTCTCCGGTCTCTTCCAATCTTGAATCGCTTCAATCTTTGAAGGATCCACGGAAATTCCGGATTCGGAAATAATGTGACCGAGAAACTTCACACGAGATTGCCAAAAATGGCATTTAGAAAATTTTGCCTTTAATTGATTACTCCCAAGAGTTTCCAACACAATCCGAAGATGTTTTTCATGCTCCACCTCGGTTTTAGAATAAACAAGAATATCATCGATAAAGATGAGAACAAACCGGTCGAGAAAGTCTTTAAAAACTCGATTCATTAAGTCAACGAAATAAGCCGGGGCATTTGTTAACCCAAATGGCATAACAAGCCATTCATAAGATCCATACCGAGTGCGGAACGATGTCAAAGGAATGCTATCCTCTTCAACACGAAGCTGATGAAAACCGGTAGCCAAGTCCAATTGTGAAAAGACTCTAGCACCACTAAGTTGATCGAATAGATCATCAATCCGAGGTAAAGGATATTTATTTTTGATAGTAAGATCATTAAGCTTGCGGTAGTCAACGCAAAGCCTAAGTGTACCATCGGATTTCTTCACAAAAATAGCCGAAGCTCCCCAAGGCGAGGAACTAGAGCGAATAAATTGCTTCGTTTCCAATTCAGATAATTGTTTCTGCATCTCCTCGTTTTCTTTATTGGACATACGATAAGGAGGACGAGTGATAGGTTGAGCTCCCGGAATAAGATTAATTCTGAACTCAATTGCTCGCTTAGGTGGTAATCCTAAAACGGGCTCGAATATGTCGGAAAATTCACAAACGACATGAATAAGAGAAATAATATCACCCTCATCATCATCATCGTCATCACGAGGATTTAAAGAATATAAAGATGCAACCAAAGCAGAATCTGAATCTTTAAGAATAATAGAAACCTGATTAACAGATTGAGGATGTCGAAGATGAATAGTCCGCTCAGGACATAGGATATGAGCTTCATAATGGTTAAGCCAATCCATTCCCAAAATCATTCCAAAGCCTAAATAACGCATGACATGCAAATCGGCTCGGAAAGAAAAATCACACAAAATAATCTCGACATCTTTACACAATAAACTGATTGTTGCGGATCCACCAACCGGATTCGCAATTCTCAAAGAAGTCATTAAACACAAAACATCCAAAGAAAAAGTATCAACAAGTTCTTTTGATATAAAAGAATGGGATGCACCCGTATCAAAAAGAACTCGAATAGGATGATCACGAAACAAAATAATTCCATCTAGAATAGAATGAGAAATACCTTGGCCACGAGATGTGTTGCCAGGGGCTTGAGCAACATTTAACTTTCCCTCCTTCTTGCCCTGAAGCTTGGGGCATGAAGATATAACATGATCGGGAACTTTGCAGTAGCGACAAGAAAGAGACTTTGGGCACTTGTTCGCATAATGGTCCTTCGAACCACAATTATAGCATTCCCCACGACCAAAGGAAGAAGTCTTTGCCACGGAGGTTGCTTGCTTCCCTTTCTTATTGGGATAAGGGCCTTTAAATTTGTTTGGCCACTTTCTGTTGTTGAAGTTTGGTTTGGAACCCACCACTTCAACATCATTCTCTCTATCCGCCTCTTCAAGACGAAGAGCGATATCAACGAGTTGGTCGAAAGAAACTTCTAGCTTTAGAAGTAATGGCTTCTTGAGACTTTTGTTTAAGCCATAGACGAATCTCTGATTCTTCTTAAGAGGGGTGTTGATGTATTCAACCCCATATTTGGAAAGCGACTCAAAGGAGGCGACGTAATCAGTCACGGAGGACTCACCTTGAACAAGGTCTATAAACCGTCGAGCCAATGTCACTTTCTCTGCTTCCGGTACAAATTTCAACTCGAAGCGTTCTCGAAATTTCTCCCAGGTGAGATCCGCTTCATTAATCTCAGAAATAAGAAGCTCGTACCAATCCAATGCTCTTTCTCGGAGCATACTAGAGGCCACCTGAACTCGGTGAAGGTCAATAAGATTCATGCGCGAAAAGATGCGATCGCATGTTCTTAGCCAAGCCTGTACTTCAATAACAGTTTCGGAACCTTTGAATGGCTCCCCACCCAAATTAGTGTAATCGCTACACAAGCGTGCAAATCCCGACTTTGGGTGAGTAGGTTCCGGGTTAGCTCCAGCTGCTTGAGCATTTGTTACCAAATCAAGAAGCTGTTGAGCAGTCATAAAAACTCCATCTTGGGGTGGAGTGCTAGATGGCACGGCTCTGGGGCGGCCTGGTCTAGACATTTCTCTTCCTTTAGAAAGAAAGAAAAAGAAGAAAAGGTTATTCACCAAATTGAATATCAAGCAATCTTGATAGATAAATAAGGAATCATAAGGAAAATAGGATGAATCGGTACGAAGACTCGAATTAAATCCTAAAGCACGACTCCTAAGAAAGTGATCCTTGTTATAATATTCCATATTGTTCCGAAGTTTGGCTCTGATACCAAGCTGTGACGCCCCACCTCTATACCCACGCTAGCCAAGAACATTACGGTGATTGCTGTCGACTAGCACGGAGAATAAGGCTGTTGAGGAGCGACCATCCGTGTAATTTCTTTGCGCGAGCACCGATATGTCAGATAATATAACATGCATTCTATTTCAAGAGGAAATCCGACATACCGACACAAACTCAAAGCTACTACACGGTGGCTATATAAATCCTTCGGAAAACAAATATAGATATAAGCATAACACAAATCAGTCACAGACAATTCATATCACAAAGGCGGAAAATAGATATGAATATTACACTTGGAAGTGTACATCAGAGTAGTGGTCTAAAAAGATCCATAATATCACAAAAGAATAGTTACATGAGCTACACAAAAGAATAAGTATACATTATGGAGTCTATATCTCAAATGTATACAACAAAAACTACTAATCTAAGTAGTTAACCAAAAGCAAGAGAAATCAATCCCAAGAGAGAAGTCAAGCAGAAGCACCTGTAACATCTCGGTCTGACCCGAGTATTATTTAATAAGAGAATAATAAACGGATCAGTCTAACTATAGATATCAGATGAAACGATATAGAATCAGAGTTATGACTAAACACATAATAATCACAAGGCCAAGCTGTGATATATAAGTAGTTGATAATCAACAAGAGATTAATCAATATCACAAAATCTACACAAGAATCCAAGAAGTGTCATACTCTTTATTTCGTTCATCAAACCACAAATATTGACGATAATATCAATGTCAATCGCAAAAGTCAATGACGCACAAATTCCAGAAGACTACACAAGAAATCCAGAAATCACAAAAGTCAATGACACACAAATTCACCAATGCACAAATATCGATAAGACTTATCAATGGAAATCACGAAAAATTGGTGAAACACAAATTCTAGAAATCTACACAAGAAATCCAGAAATCACAAAAAAGGGGGGAAAGGCCTATCACAAACGGGAGCATAAAGCTCACCAACACGTGTATCACAAACGGAACGCTAATTCCATGGTCGCTAACCATCACAAATTGAGCTGAAGCTCCATAAAACGGGGTTTAGTCTCCCTCGCAGACAAAGAGACATCGCACATTGCTAGTCTAAATCACAAAGATGATCGTCATGATCAGCGAGAAGTGTCGATTACACTAAGCTAGTAAATATATGAGTTTAGCTTCATGTCCCATAACCACTTGCTTAACTTAAATATTTACGAACAAACTGTAAATCTCCACTAGAAATTTGTCACAAGAGGTTCAATCGAACAAGTCCAAGAATTAACCGACAAAGTAAACGCAAGCGTTTCATACCACTTGTTTTACTAAGCCGTTTAATTAGATTTCTCATACGAGTGAGGTAAAGGTTTGTATATACTAATAGATTGAAAAACGGTTTTATAAACGAATTTGGTATTAAAATAGTATTGAAATCGTTTGAGGAAAGAGTTTTGATATTTACTACTAGTATAGAAAACCTTTATATTTTTAAAGTGACAAATCACGAAGAAGATTGTAAGAACAATCAATCACAAAAATTCACATAGGAAGACGTGAATAAAATCCAATGAAATCGATAAAGGATTCATCGAAATGGATATTCAAAAATCCCTAAAAAGAGTCATCAAAGTCATAATAGATGATAACAACAAATAGGATTATCACGAATCGATTTAAATTAGAATTTCAATCCAAAAAGGCAAATTGGACTCAAACAGCAGGTTCAGTCGACTGAACAGAGTTTTCAGTCGACTGACCCTGTACCTGAAAATTTTCCAGGTTCAGGAAACTTTCTGTTTCCAGTTTCAGTCGACTGTGCAGAGTTTTTCAGTCGACTGAATCATGCCTGGAAACTCTAGGGTTTCAGGTTCAGTCGACTGAACAGAGTTTTCAGTCGACTGAATCATGCTTGGGCTGTTTTTCAGCCTTATTCAAATGAAGAGCAAACTCTTCCAAAATGCAACCGGACGAACATTGGCTCTAAGGGTTTATGCCAATCGGCAACCCGGTCCTATATGCTCCTCGATGCATCACCAAAAGCATGATCAAACACCCATAAAAGGATTTCACACAAATTTGACTTAAAAACCCAAAAATTGGAGTATTCACAAAACCAATCCAAATCAAGAGCAAATGCACTTGAAGAAGTGTTAGGAATTCATACCCAACACCCAAAGATAATTATAGTCATAGATGCGAGATAAAAATCTCACCTTTTCTCAAAATCAAACAAGAAGAAGCTTGAAAGCAAATGGAGAATCAACCTCTCTTCAACACAACCCAAATGAGCTTGAATCTATGCTAAAAAACAAGAACATTCCCAAAATTAGGTTTAGGAATTTCTAAAATTGGTAAGAGAACAAGTTGGAGAAGAAGAAGAGAAGCTTACCAATGGGTTCTTCTTGAGTTTGGAGCTAGGAATTTGATTTGCAAGAGAAACTAGGGTTTTGGAGTTTTAATTTCCAATCTCTCCCACCATTAAAGCTAAGAAAACTGAAAAGAGAAAGAAGTGAGGGAGAATGGGGAGAGTGGTTCAGTTTTGGAGTATAAGTTAACATAGGGCTGAGCCCAAAAACCAAACCCAAAGTAAAAAGTAGCAGAAATCAACTTTCTCCAAACATATCGAAGCTTATACTCAAAAAGGTCGCAAACGGCATTTTAAACTCAATGGGAGTGGTCCCGAGTCCTAATTCGACACTATGCAAAAAGTAGCTTTTCGGACTAAAATCCGACTAACGATAAAATATTTAAATAAAATATTTAAATATACAATCGATAAATATGCGGGTTGTTACATCAATGGTATACGTATATTCATAAAACCCTACATTTTCTGTACTTAGAAAATGTAAATATATACTTATCTCAATGGTATGAGTATATTTATAAATCTCAAGAAAGATTTTCCATATACTTATATCAATGGTGTATGTATATTCACAAAACCCTACATTTTCATTACTTAGAACATGTAACGATGGACTTATCTCAAGGTATAATTATATTTACAAATCTTAAGAAAGGTTTCCGTGTAATTATATCTACGGTATAAGCATATTCACAAAGCCTTACATTTTCAACACTTAGAAAGTGTAACGACATACTTATTTCAACGGTATAAATATATTTACAAATCTTAAGAAAGATGTCATATTTCCAAGATCATATTTAAATGGGCCAAAACAATTATCATTTAAAAACTTTATTTACTATAAATCCAAAACAGTTTTCTTTTGGTGTAAGTAAATGGATCGTATGAAAATTAGGCCAAATAAACTTACCACAACTTCCTTATTTCAAGATTGTACAATCCCTCAATTAATAATATAGTTGGACAAGTTAACGTACTATTCTTGCCTGGATATACACTCTTATTTCTTCGGATAGGGACGACTTTTCCTACCTTGGAATTTGGTGCTATGTATAAAAAGAATACTTCTCATACCACCATAATTTAAAATTGATCATTTATAAAAATCAAATCTCATTCCTTTTATAAAACTCTTTACTATTTGTAGAAATCAAATCTCTTTTCAATTTTTAGAACTCATTTTATAAAACTCTTTACTATTTATAAAGTTTTTTAATAAATCTCTTTTCTATTTATAAAAATTCTTTTATAAATTTCTTTTATATTAGTAAAACTTATTTTATAAATCTCTTGATTTTAAATCTCATATATTTATCAAAAATCTTCGATTTCAAGATCAGATTAATACTTTCCATAAAATTATCATTCCATATATCACTATAAATTCACAAATGTGATTTAATGCTCCAATTTATCAAAATGATGTCATTTCCCTTTTTACAAATACCATTTATAAAATATTATATATAAAATATCATCTATAAAATATCATTTATAAATCTATTCTTTTATTTGTAAAATACCATTTATAAATCTATCTTTCTATACAATATTTCATATAGAGCATTTTACAATTATTTATTTCAAAATATTTATATCTTCTTTTAAAAAAGAATCACTTTATTATAAAAGATAAATTCCCCTTTCCCTTTAAAATAAACATTCCTTATTATATTAACTTTTCCATTAAATAAATACTTCCCAAAATATTTTCTAAAACATTTCAAAGTGGTGAGAGTAAAATAAAGAAGTTCAAAAACCCTTCGTAATTAAAGTATCATAAAGAATTCCAAAAGTCACTTGTAAAATCATTCTTTGAATCAAAACCAATTTCAAATCAAAAGCAACAAATAATAGTATTTCCTAAATACTATAATGTGACTTAGTGCTACCATAGCACTTAACTAATGCTATCAATAAAAAAGTTTATTTTTTAACACATATCAATGTCACATCAAATAAGGCCAAACTACCAAGCCTTTAGTATTTGACAATTTAAACAACAAGTATATAAATGAAATTAAAATCAATAATGGCGAGGAATCCATATCCCTTTGCAAATCTCCCTAGGTTCCATGTATTTAATTTTATATGCTATATGTTTTCCAACGTGGGAATTCAACCAAACTAAATAATTAAATCATTCAAGCATGCATACATTAATTTATATTCACCATATATCATATAATGTTTATCCAAAGTTGAGTTAACTCACCAAAACACCAGTTGATTCTTATGCTATCCTGCTTGAACTAAAATCGAACGATGTTCTATTTTAGCTCAAAATCCTTCTTGATCAAAACTTGATGAAATCTACTTCAATGCTTAAATAACGCTCTTAAGCGCAACACAAAAGACTACCTCTCGATTGGACCTCGTATGTAAAAGTTATAGTTTTTATAAGCTTTTGAATTTAAAACTTTGATTATTAAGTTAATAAACTTAGTTATTCCGGTAACCTTTATTTCCTCTCCCCTAAAATTGAATTCCTATACACAAGAATAGTGCACACACACCATTGTCATGCACACACAACCTATGACTGTTGTAATGTTATACACATAGTATTCACATGCTGAGCATCTTAGTGGCATGCAGACAGATTGTTAGGGTGAAAGAAAGAAAAGACAAAACATAATCTTACATCGTGACGAGTGATATATAATATACACATGATAGGACTTATAATATACATATATCATTTAAAGTAAACTAACAGTTCATTAGCTTGGACAGTTATAACAACCATCCTCATAATACTGATAAATACAAAACAACAAATGTAGCTAAAAGAAATATATGTGAATACATCTTGGAGACAACAATCTTATCTCTTGAAGCTCCAAAACATCCAAAGATAAATATGAAAATATGCTCGGTCTGACCTTGGCATTATAAAAAAATAACACCCAGATTAGTTTGGTAAACTAGTGTGAGAAACAAAAACCATATGGATTTTAATGTCATAAAACCTTTCACAAATAAAGGTATCTCGTAGGACCACGTCGCACATAAACACGAATGAGTTTTTACCTTACAATAACCAAACCACTTCAAATAGAAAACCCAATGATATTATAATGATATTTAGAGTTTAAATTAAATATATAACATAATTGGAATACTTGCATCTCATGTTCTAGCATAGTGGGCATAACTATGTCTATAAGGCACTTATTAGAGAATGGATTCCATACAATGACAGAGCTACTATGGTACTGCCTGCCATAGTACACCTCTAGAAAAATGTACCGAAGTCAAAAACCTTTCAATCTTATGAGTTAGGACCGACTTACCCCTTCTTGGATAGTACCAAATATGATCATCACCCTAGTTGCCGACCAACACCCATACCAAGTCACTGTAGTACATAAATGGGTCCATATCGATCTAGATCGAATAATGACCATAACCAAATGGTAACGAACCCATGGCCTTAAAGAATATCCCATGTCTTAGTTATTACTGACTGTAAGGCTAGAGGCTACGTATTACCTTTTACATAGAAATCCTATTTGGAATGCTAACACTGCCCTCCAAGCACCAATGCAATACCAACATTCATCCATACAAGTTGTTCAACATATGAACAAACCTAAAGCACCACTTCGAGTACATCCTCAGAATTAGTAGCAAAAATCCCTTGCACTTTAAAGAACTCTGTTTTCGATTTCCATCATCTCACGGTGTCTCCAACAAACCCTTATGCTTGTTCGAAGTGGTTTTCGATCCTGGTCTCTTCGAACCGACAATGATAATTTCAAAACTGACCAAGACTTAATAGTCGGTTATTTAACTATCAAGTAATCAAACAATCCAACAAAATATTTAATTCTATATGGAAACTAACCCCGGTTAAATGCATAAGCAACCACTAAGCCTCTTTAATTAATTCTTTCATTAAACAAAATCTCCTTGCAAATACTTGTATCAAAATATTTTACAAAGTTATATTCACCAACCTTATTTACTCTTTCAATACTTCAAAAATATTAATATACTTACTTCAACTGCATAAGTATACTGACAAAACATTTAACTTTCAAAACTTAGAAAAAGTTATAGTTATTTCAACAATATAAATATATCCATAAAACACTATATTTTCAATCTTAAAAAATGTACCCATATACTTATCTCAACGGTAAAACTATATTCACAAATTTTAAAAAGAATTTTATTTAATTTCCAAAGTCATACTTAATTGTGTTGAAAAAAAATGTCATTTCAAATATAAGTAACAATAAAACCCAAATCACTTTTCCCTTTTTGGTGTTAAGTATGAAAAATACATCCCATACCCTCGTAATATAAAATGGTCATTTATGGAATTTGGTTCTCATTCTTTTTATAATTTTTTTTATAAATCCATCGTACAAAATTCCTTCATAAAACTCCCTTCTATTTATATAACTTTTTTACAATTACAAAACCCCTTTAATAAAATAACATTTATAAAACTTCTTTTATAAATCTCTAAATTGATTTTTAACTCTTATTATAAAACTCTAAATTCATTTATAAAACTCCTTTCTATAAAATTCCAAATTTATTTATAACTCTTTTTATAAAACTCCAAATTCATTTATAAAACTCCTTTCTATAAAGCTCCAAATTTATTTATAACATTTTTTTCAAAATCCAAATTTATTTATAAAACTCCTTTCTATTTACAAAACTTCTTTTATAAATTTCCACATATAGTTATAAAGCTCCTTTTGTAAATCTTATTATTTATTTGTAAAACATTTTTTATAAATCTAAAAAATTAAATATTATATACTTATCCCAAAACTTGAATTTCAAGATTGGTCTAGATACTTTCCGTAAAATGATCGTTTCATATATCACTATAAATTCACAAATGTGATTTATTTTCAAACTTATGAAAATTATTTATGAAATGTCACTCCTTAATCATTCTTTTTATACGACATTTTATATAAGAACATTTCACAAATATTTATACCAAAATATTCTTGTCTTAATTTAGAATAGAATCATTTTATTATAAATGTCAAATTCCCCTTTATTTTCCATCAAAATAAACGTTCATTATTGTATTAACTTTTCTATAAATAAATTCTTCCCGAAATACCCTTAAAACATTTCAGTATAAATTGAAAAAGAACAACAAAAAAGTTAAAGTAAAATAAAGAAGTTCAAAACCAATTTTAAATAAGACATCATAGAAAATTCAAAAGTCAACTCCAAAATTATTCTTCGAATCAAACCATTTCCAAATCAAAACAACAAACCGCAGTATTTTTGAAGTACTAAAATTGTAACAACCCGATTTTTCGAGTTTCGAAAGTCGACATTGATACGTCCACTGTATCAACTGCCGTTCAACCGAATGCCCAAAAACCGAACAATTAGTGTAATGTTGCGATTTTCGACTCACAAAGGTCAACATTAATACGTCCACTGTATCAACTGCCGAGCAATCGAAGGCCGGAAAACGGTACCGTTAGGGTTAAAGAAGAGGTAGAAGATAGAAGAAGAAAGAAAGAAAGAAGAAGAAAACAGAAACAATAACAGAGTCTCACATTTCGCAGCGGAACAACATATAATAGATAAATGAATATCTTTAAAACAAAGAACTATATCAGTTATTACGTTACATCACATCATATTACATTATCAGAGTTTACGACAACAAACAGCGGAAAAGAAATACTATATATTAATTGATACGCCATGCTATCCAGCTTGTCTCCAAATCTCTACACCAGCTCCTGAATTTCCACAATAACCTGATAACCTGACTCTAGGCTGCTCGTGTGGAAAATGATGGGCACCCAGAGTTTAGGAAGGGAACAATAAACTCCAAGTCAGTCATGTGACTGGTGTGAGAACTTAAACAGTTATTCTTTAAAAACAAAGAAATATTTTAAATTAGATTCGCAATGTTTTTTAGAAAATGAGACTACCATAAGGCCTCCCGCGCACGCACACACAATGCAAACGCAGAATCGGAGGAGATTTCTCCTTATGATATTCAAATATGCTTGATACACAAATTTTCTTTGATATTATTATTATAAGTGCAAAGTGCAGAAAACATTTCGAAAGTATAATATAAAACTTAGCCAGCATAGACATTCCGCACTTGTGCCTACTATAGCTACCATGGTCAATAGCAGGTTACCGCCACATTCCATGGCAGGTTATACAACTAAAACCGCACAATGCTCGTATTGTTTCTTTGGATTTCCAACTAATGGTCAGGCCAAGGAACTTCCCATTGCCACATGGGTACGCCTTTGGAAAGATGCCCTGAGAACCTAACCAGATCTCTGCCAACACAAGGCAGGGTTACCCCTAGCTGGGTAACAACTGACACGAATATTGCCATCCCCCGGTCGTAACCGACCTAAATCCCGGGATTCACCAACAACCACAAAATAATAAGTTTGCAGCAACAACATAGGTTAAGTATCAGGGCTGCATACCATAATACCACCTCTATCTAGAAGGAAATGACATAGACTAAGTGGGCGCTATCCCCTAATAACCTTGCCGCATCTTTCCAATTTTGACCATTACCGGGGTGTGAGGTCCGACGAAGTCTCGCCCATAAAGTTGCGCTTTTCATAAAAGCCGCCCTTGATCAACAAATGCTCAGCAGCACTCAGCATGCCACATTACCAAATTAGGAATATATCACTAGTAACCATCAACTACATAACCTCTGACCTCGTACGTCTCAGGGAAGGGTGTTAAACTAAGAGAATAAATTCTCCGCCACCAACAGAAATATATTTGATAGAAACCAGCTTTACATCTCAAATTTGTAACGTCAGACACACATCCATACAAGTTCGTTCTGGGATCGAACGGAACCGAAGGTACTTCCAAAGAAGCCCTTGTAATTCAGATAATCACTAATCACGTCCGGAATTCCAATCACAAAGGGTGATAAAATCTCTATATCGGAGATCAGCCGATGCAGAGACATTCGACGGTAATCCTTCCGTTTTCAAAAATATCAAGTCTTCAACGCCGGTCTTCAAATGCTATCCATTTCAACATATCATTATCCGGAACGGGATTTATTACACAAAGGTCCTCTCCCGGCTAAACCGAATAACGAACGCTTATTTTAAAATAAGTGTAGCATTCAAATTCAAGCAATTCACAACGGATACCCATTTAAAGTTAAATATTGATAGTCAATTATTTAACTATCAAGGCCAACAAACAAATATCCAGCACCATAACAATCACTAGGCCCTTTTTATAAATCTTCCATAATTTAAATAACTCGCCAGATATTCACTTCAATTTATCTTTAAAAAGATACATTCTCTAAACCATTCCAATTTCTATATTAGAAAACATTTTCAAATACTTATTTAACAATAAGTAATTCACAAATCAATTTATTTTCAATACTTAGAAAATATTCAATATACGTAAAACACGATTAAGTATATATTTTATTCTTTTAAGGAAAACGTTCTCTAAAACACATTCATTTGAGTCAAAACGAATGTTGCGTAAAACATCGTTACGACAACCCAAAATCACTAGTATAGGGATTCAAAATTAAGATATATATATATATATATATATATATATATATCCCAATACTATATAAAACATTTCCTTTCGAAAATCATTTACTATAACAACAGTGTTATAGTCCACTATTTTCTTATTTTCTCGAAAACGTCCATTTCAGCAATGAATGTTGAAATCTATGGTTTCGATCCTTAATATATTTTAAAACAACTTCAAATCATTTTAATTCTATTTAAAAAGATCACTTCCTAAAACATTTCTTTAATATATTATTCACCATCCAAAATCGTGAATATATTTCCTTTAATAAGCTTTCCTCTTTACTTATCAAATTCAACCAATTTTAAATTTATAAATCAATGTTTATAAATTCACATTTATATATTACAAAAATTCAAGTTATAAAAAGTCACTTTATTTACAAATTCTATTATATCTTATTAAATTGCCGAATCCAAATTATAAGTAAATTTACTTATAAACCTCTTATTTAGAAAATTAGTTCTTTTATAACTTCATCATGATGAATCGGTAAATCTTATTTACTTATAAAACCCATTTATAACATCATTTTAACAATTATAAAAACTCCTTTATAACTCAATTATTCTGATTTATAAAAATCCAATTTTTGTTCTTTTATATAAAGCTTTTATAATAAATTCAAAAATCTCTATTTAAACTGTTTTATAAAATCATTAACTCCATATTTCAAAAAAATCACATTTCAACTATATTTCTCAAAAATCATAATTTTTATAACATAAAAATTATAACTTTCATTTATTTAATAAATCAATTCCAAAATTTAATTAAACGTATACTTTCATAAATCACTTTAAAATCCTTTTAAATTTGAAAATCATCACTTTAACACTTTTAATTTTCCAAAATAGGCCTAATACTACAACATCACTAAATATAACAATCACGACATCCAAACATCATATATCAATATGATAATAGAATATATCACAATATCAGTAAATAAATCAATACGGGTGAGGAATCCAGTTGGATCCCTCCAACCTGTTTCTCTGCATCCATAGATGTTAGCACAATACCAATCCCGTTCCAATACGGGATATCGCGATATATAGGATTTATAAAATATTATCCGCTATTATGCGGCGCAATAGGGTCTCATCCGCTATATAATGCGGGAAAATAAACTCCAAGTACATATATATACCAATTCCACATTGAGGTAAAATATCGCGGTATATGTTTTTAATAAATAACATCCGCTTAATATATGGCGTATAGGGTCTATTTCAATACAATAGATAACAATTTATCATCCAATCACACAATCAAGAAATTTTGAATCTAACTATTTAAAATTTAAATCGAAACAGATTCGCTTGAGTGAGAAGTTCTCACCTTGTTTCCAATAACAGTTGTCGTGTTTTATTTCGAATAAAATTAAATGCGTGTTTAATTTTACACAAAAATTTCACTAGCTCCAATCAACTTCAATCCAGCTCCATCCGTAGTATTCGTCAATATGAAGCCAATATAATTCGTTTCGTCAAATTCCGACCTCGTACGAAAAAGTTATTGCATTTTAAAGTTTAAACGAAGTATTATATAATTAATTTACAACTTTTATTTTTAAATTCTAAACCTACTCAATCTGGACCGCACGATCTCAAATCCCTACATCATGGCCAATGGTTTTGCCTTCTTCCCCAACCCTAATATAATACGCGACCGAACCCATAAGAGCCTTCTCCAAACCCTAATGACGTGACCACCTACAACCAACTTCACGTCGATCGAGCTACGTCGCTCGAAGCTTCTCGCCTAGCTTGACCTTCGGCCCAAGTAACGCGCAGCTCGACCGTCCTTTCTCCTTGAAAAACGTGCATGAACCGTGTACGTTTAAGCTCTAATTGCCGACGATTGGGATCGTTTTATACGATCATAGTCGTTAAACAGCAAGATCTCATCGTGCCCTTTAACATTGTAGTTGAAGATTTCTTGAATTGGTTTACGGATTTGAAGATAATTGAGGGAGATTAATTGAAATTCTCGGCCATTGAATTAGAAGTGGCGGCTGACATTGAAACTAGGGTTTTGGTGAAAAATAGAAAAATAGAGGTCCTTATATAGAAAATTCCTAAAACACTATTCATCCGAAAATTTTCCGAACTCCATACGAAGCGTGCCGCCTGGCGTTATAATGTTTTACCCTCATTTCGAACACAATGGAATATATATCAGGAGCCAATTCGATTGTATTTGAAAGATAGGTTTTCGAATCGACTATTTAAATTTATAATGTACTCAAATCGATTTCTACGCGTTTTAGCTTTCCCCGGACAAACCTTATGTCCGATTGAGACGAAATTTGAAACCATACAACAATATAACATTACGGATCCGATGAAACAAGTTTCGTCGAAATCCGAGACTGTTTGAAAAATGGCTATTTTTACTCGTCAATTAAATATTAAAAAATTCAATTTCTGCATATTAACTTTTAATTCAATTTTAAAAGTTCTATAACATCATTCTAACTCCAATATGATTTAATATTACTTTATAAATCATTTTTAATCATATTAAACCCAATTTCTAATTATTTCAGTAATTTAATATATTAATTTATCGATTTAATTATCCAATTAAACCCTCATATTCCAAATTTAATTCACTCAGCTAAAAAAATTCATTCGTGAATCATCAAAATTAATGAAATATACGAATTTCAAATGACAGAAATTCTAGGCCGTTACAAACTTCCCCCCTTAAAAGAATTTTGTCCTCGAAATTACCAAGTAAGAAAAAGTCTTAAAATCCATTAACTTTTAAAAACCAACTATATCATTTAACTTTTCACCCCAAAATCAAAGTTATAGTTTTCAAAAAATTTCCAATTTTCTCAAAAATATTCTAATACCTTAAGTTTTTAGAAAAATTCGCCATAATCTCCTTTCCGCGGCTCGATCAGAAGAAAGGGCAATATATATATATATATATATATATATATATATATATCACAAATATACATCTCATCAAAGTAATGAGGCGTCCCGTAGGGAAAAAGTGTAAAAGTACGATATGTAATCCAAGATATGTACCTTATATATTATTAGCGAGCATATACGGCTAATATAGCGCGAAAGCGAGCTCCAAATGCGAAGCAAGCGTCATCCGCGCCTACTATACACTCAACAACAACGCGAAACATGTATATAGAAAATAATATCGATATACAACATATACAAGAAGCAACAACAATATGTGCCAATATAGCAAATGCAACAAAAAGAAAAAAATTCAACAATCAACCAACTAGCATTCAACTAACATCCATAACCAAATCAACACACTTTCACTTCTCATTAATATTCAATGAATTGGTTTTCCAATTTAAATCACATTTTATTCATTAACATTGGATGTTTTTACAAACATTCATTTTCAATTAGTTTACGTTCACTAATTCATATTCAAGTTGGTTCACTTCCAAATCAAATTCAATTCTATTTAAGATTCACTTAACTTCTAATTTGATTTCAATTACTTTAGCTTTCAATTTCATTTATTCAATTTCATATGGATTTCTATACAATCAACTAGCCATCATCTAACAAACAATGTATATCCAAAATTACCAAATTTCTTTACTTTGCTTACATTCATTCAATTTGGTTCATCACTTTTAATTAGCTTTAATGAATTAACACTTACATCCATTATTTCATATCAATTTATTTATATTCGATTGATCTAACATTCAATCCTTTAATTTAATTCAATTGCTAATTCATTTAACCACAAAAGTTGAATGTCATTGCATAACTCAAGTTCATATTCATCACTTCACTTTATTAATTTACTTCGATACCAAAATCAACTTCATTCAACATACTTAAGTTATATTTCATTTTATAGACATCACTTGTTTAACTTAACTTAAATTTCCAAATCCAATTCAGATTCCAATTCTAAAGTAAATTCTATTTAACTTTTACCAAAGTCAAATTTCGTCACTTATTCAAATTCATATCTCATTTTTCTTAACAAAATTGTTTTACATTTTATCCTTTGGTTTCACTTACATTTTCACATTTAATAAGTTATACAACTTATATATTTAAACTTCCAAATCCATTAACTTTACCAAAGCTAAAATCTTTATTATTTCATATTATAACTTCAAAAATTGATTACTTATATTCAACAATTACAGCTTGGATTTTTAGTTTCAAATTTGTTTATAACAACAAAACTTCAATTTCCAATTTACTATGGTAGCAAATCCATCACACAGAAACTTGAGAATGATACTGATGATGCTGCAGTCATCACCCTTATTATTTTCCAGTAACAATAGTGAATTCGGTGCTTAATATTTTTTCAAAAAATTCCTTTTACCTATAAATCACATTTATAAATCTTTTCTTATAGAATTTCACCATTTAACTTTTATTTTTTTTGGACAATAAAATTAACTTTATTCAACACTTTCAATTTATAGTTCAAATTCATTTTTATTTACACCTCATATTTATAAATATATTCATATAGTTTCACTTCTTATATATAAGATTATTTCATAATTGTAAATCATATTAATTATAATTCCTACTTATAATTCTTCGCTTATACAATTTATTCTTTTACAATTGTTTTTATTTAGACTATTCAAACATCTTTTAATTAACTTTCATATATATTCTTACATTTTCAACAACCAAACAATCAATTATATACACACTTTAATAATTCTAAAAAATTTATTCCTTTATATATAAAATATAATCAAGGTAAAATTATTTCATTTACCCAATTTTAAATGATACTATGTCGGTTTATCTCGTTTAAGAGTTTAGAAACCCCTATCGAAACAGTTAGCTAGACTGCATTCGACCAGAATTCATAAACAGCTCAACGGATAAGCAAACACAATACAAAACATTTTTATATTCACTAACAAATACGCGCTCATATCTATTAATACACTCAAACTCATTCTAGAGTACTACTGACTCTATCTCTAATGAGTAACACCCAACAGAGCCAAGGTTGTCACTTAACCGCATGCTTTGATACCAGATGTAACGTTGCGATTTTCGACTCATGAAGGTCGACATTAATATTTCCACTGTATCAACTGTCGAGCAATCGAAGGCCGGAAAACGGTACCGTTAGGGTTGAAGAAGAGGTAGAAGATAGAAGAAGAAAGAAAGAAAGAAGAAGAAAACAGAAACAATAAAAGAATCTCACATTTTGCAGCGGAACAACATATAATAGATAAATGAATATCTTTAAACAAAGAACTATATCACTTATTATATTACATCACATTACATTACATTATCAGAGTTTACAACAACAAACAGCGGAAAAGAAATACTATATATTAATTGATACGACCATGCCATCCAACTTGCCTCCAAATCTCTACAGCAACTCCTGAATTTCTAGAATAACCTGATAACCTGACTCTAGGCTGCCCGTGAGGAAAATGGTGGGCACCTAGAGTTTAGGAAGGGAACAATAAACTCCAAGTCAGTCATGTGACTGGTGTGAGAACTTAAACAGTTATTCTTTAAAAACAAACAAAGAAATATTTTAAATTAGATTCGCAATGTATTTTAGAAAATGAGACTACCATAAGGCCTCCCGCACACATACACATGCAATCGCAGAATCGGAGGAGATTTCTCCTTATGATAGTTAAATATGCTTGATACGCAAATTTTCTTTGATATTATTATTATAAGTGCAAAGTGCAGAAAACATTTCGAAAGTATAATATAAATCTTAGCCAGCATAGACATTCCGCACTTATGCCTACTATAGCTACCATGTTCAATAGCAGGTTACCGCCACATTCCATGACAGGTTATACAACTAAAACCGTACAGTGCTCATATTGTTTCTTTGGATTTCCAACTAATGGTCAGGCCAAGGAACTTCCCATTGCCACATGGGTACGTCTTTGGAAAGATGCCCCAAGAATCTAACCGGATCTCTGCCAACACAAGGCCGGGTTACCCCTAGCTGGGTAACAACTGACACGAATACGCCATCCCCCGGTCGTAACCGACATAAATCCCGGGATTCACCAACAACCACAAAATAATAAGTTTGCAGCAACAACATAGGTTAAGTATCAGGGCTCCATACCATAATACCACCTCTATCCAGAAGGAAATGAAATACACTAAGGGGGCGCTATCACCTAATAACCTTGCCGCATCTTTCCTGTTTTGACCATTACCGGGGTGTGAGGTCCGACGAAGTCTCACCCACAAAGCCACGCTTTTCATAAAAGCCACACTTTGATCAACAAATGCTCAGGAGCACTCAGCATGCCACGTTACCAAATTGGGAATATATCACTAGTAACCATCAACTACATAACCTCTGACCTCGTACGTCTTAGAGAAGGGTGTTAAGCTAAGAGAATAAATTCTCCGCCACCAACAGAAATATATTTGATAGAAACCAGCTTTACATCTCAAATTTGTAACGTCAGACACACATCCATACAAGTCCGTTCCGGGATCGAACGGAACAGAAGGCACTTCCAAAGAAGCCCTTGCAATCCGGATATTCACTAATCACGTCCGAAATTCCAATCACAAAGGGTGATAAAATCTCTATATCGGAGATCAGCCGATGCAGAGACATTCGACGGTAATCCTTCCATTTTCGAAAATATCCGGTCTTCAACACTGGTCTTCAAATGCTATCCATTTCGACATATCATTATTCGAAACGGGATTTATGATACAAAGGTCATCTCCCAGCTAAACCGAATAACGAGCGCTTATTTTAAAATAAGTGTAGCATTCAAATTCAAGCAATTCACAACAGATACCCATTTAAAGGTAAATATTGATAGTCGGTTATTTAACTATCAAGGCCAACAAACAAATATCCAGCACCATAACAATCACTAGGCCCTTTTTATAAATCTTCCATGATTTAAATAACTCGCCAGATATTCACTTCAATTTATCTTTAAAAAGATACATTCTCTAAACCATTTCAATTTCTACATTGGAAAATATTTTCAAATACTTATTTAAAAATAAGTAATTCACAAATCTATTTATTTTCAATACTTAGAAAATATTCAATATACTTAAAACACTTTAAGTATATATTTTATTGTTTTAAGGAAAACGTTCTCTTAAACACATTCATTTGAGTCAAAACGAATGTTGCGTAAAACATCGTTACGACAACCCAAAATCACTAGTATAGGGATTCGAAATTAAGATAGATATATATGTATCCCAATACTATATAAAACATTTCCTTTCGAGAATCATTTACTATAACAACAGTGTTATCGTCCACTATTTCCTTATTTCTCGAAAACGTCTATTTCAACAATGAATGTTGAAATCTATGGTTTCGATCCTTAATATATTTTAAAACAACTTCAAATCATTTTAATTCTATTTAAAAAGATCACTTCCTAAAACATTTCTATAATATATTATTCACCATCCAAAATCGTGAATATATTTCCTTTAATAAGCTTTCCTATTTACTTATCAAATTCAATCAATTTTAAATTTATAAATCAATATTTATAAATTCACATTTATATATTACAAAACTTCAAGTTATAAAAAGTCACTTTATTTACAAATTCTATCATATCTTATTTAATTGCCAAATCCAAATTATAAGTAAATTTACTTATAAACCTCTTATTTAGAAAATTAAGTCTTTTATAACTTCATCAATTATAAATCAGTAAATCTTGTTTACTTATAAAACCCATTTATAACATCATTTTAACAATTATAAAAACTCCTTTATAACTCAATTATTCTGATTTATAAAAATCCAATTTTTGTTCTTTTATATAAAGCTTTTATAATAAATTCAAAAATCTCTATTTAAACTGTTTTATAAAATCATTAACTCCATATTTCAAAAAAAATCACATTTCAACTATATTTCTCAAAAATCATAATTTTTATAACATAAAAATTATAACATTCATTTATTTAAAATAAATCAACTCCAAAATTTAATAAAACGTATACTTTCAAAAATAACTTTAAAATCCTTTTAAATTTGAAAATCATCACTTTAACACTTTCAATTTTCCAAAATAGGCCCAATGCTGCGACAACACTAAATATAACAATCACGGCATTCAAACATCATATATCAATATGATAACAGAATATATCGCAATATCAGTAAATAAATCAATACGGGTGAGGAATCCAGTTGGATCCCTCCAACCTGTTTCCCTGCATCCATAGATGTTAGAACAATACCAACCTCGTTCCAATACGGGATATCGCGGTATATAGGATTTATAAAATATTATCCGCTATTATGCGGCGCAATAGGGTCTCATCCGCTATATAATGCGGGAAAATCAACTCCAAGTACATATATATACCAATTCCACATCGAGGTAAAATATCGCGGTATATGTTTTTAATAAATAACATCCGCTTAATATACGGCATATAGGGTCTATTTCAATACAATAGATAACAATTTATCATCCAATCACACAATCAAGTAATTTTGAATCTAACTATTTAAAATTTAAATCGAAACAGATTCGCTTGAGTGAGAGGTTCTCACCTTGTTTCCAATAACAGTTGCCGTGTTTTATTTCGAATAAAACTAAATGCGTGTTTAATTTTACCCAAAAATTTCACTAGCTCCAATCAACTTCAATCCAGCTCCATCCATAGTATTCGTCAATATGAAGCCAACACAATTTGTTTCGTCAAATTCCGACCTCGTACGAAAAAGTTATTGCATTTTAAAGTTTAAACGAAGTATTATATAATTAATTTACAACTTTTATTTTTAAATTATAAACCTACTCAATCTGGACTGCACGATCTCAAATCCCTGCATCATGGCCAATGGTTTTGCCTTCTTCCCCAACCCCAATATAATACGTGACCGAACCCATAAGAGCCTTCTCCAAACCCTAATGACGTGACCACATACGACCAACTTCACGTCGATCGAGCTACGCCGCTAGAAGCGCCTCGCCTAGCTTGACCTTCGGCCCAAGTAATGCCCAGCTCGACCGTCCCTTCTCCTTGAAAAACGTGCACGAACCATGTACATTTAAGCTCGAATTACCGACGATTGGGATCGTTTTAAACGATCATAGCCATTGAACTGCTAGATCTCATCGTGCTCTTCAACATTGTAGTTGAAGATTTCTTGAATTGGTTTACGGATTTGAAGATAATTGAGGGAGATTAATTGAAATTCTCGGCCATTGAATTAGAAGTGGCGGCTGACATTGAAACTAGGGTTTTGGTGAAAAATAGAAAAATAGAGGTCCTTATATAGAAAATTCCCGAAACACTATTCATCCGAAAATTTTCCAAACTCCAAATGAAGCGTGCCGCCTGGCGTTTATAATGTTTTACCCCCATTTCGAACGCAATGGAATATATATCGGGAGCCAATTCAATCGTATTTGAAAGATAGGTTTTCGAATCGACTATTTAAATTTAAAATCTACTCAAATCGATTTCTATGCATTTTAGCTTGCCCCGGACAAACCGTAAGTCCTATTGACACGAAATATGAAACCATACAATAATATAACATTACGGATTCGATGAAACTTGTTTCGTCGAAATCCGAGACTGTTTGAAAAATGCCTATTTTTATTCGTCAATTAAATATTAAAATATTCAATTTCTGCAAATTAACTTTTAATTCAATTTTAAAAGTTCTATAACATCATTCTAACTCCAATATGATTTAATATAACTTTATAAATCATTTTTAATCACATTAAACCCAATTTCCAATTATTTCAGTAATTTAATATATTAATTTATCGATTTAATTATCCAATTAAACCCTCATATTCAAAATTTAATTCACTCAGCTAAAAAAATTCATTCGTGAATCATCAAAATTAATTTAATATACGAATTTCAAATGACAGAAATTCTAGGTCGTTACAATTAGGGTTTAAGAAGAAGAAGATAGAAGAAGAAACTGAAACAATAACAAAATCTCACATTTCGCAGCGGAACAACATATAATTGATAAATGAACAATCTTTGAAACAAAAGAAATGTATATGTTCACAATACAACATCAGAGTACAGCAACAACGCACAACACTGGTAGTTACAATGACTTGCCTACGTAGAAATTTTTCTCACACAAACCCGAACGTAGCAGATACTACATAGTATAGATAATACATCTCGCCATCCAGCTTGCCTCCAGATCTTCACAACAATCCATCCAAATCCAATTGATAACCGACTCTAGGCTGCCCGTGTGGAAAACTATGGGCATCCAGAGTTTAGGAATGGAACAATAAACTCCAGGTCAGTCATGAGACTGGTGTGAGAACTTAAAAATAGTTATTTTCACAAAGAAAGGAAAAGAAATCCGCTATGCCTTTGGAAAATGAAACTACCATAAGGCCTCCCACCACACACACAATGCAAACGCTCACTTGGAGAAGATTTCTCCTTATGATAGTCAAAAATGCTTGATACGCAAAAATCCTTTTTTTATTATCATTAGCCCATTGTGTGGAAAACATTTCGAAAATATAATATTAATCTTAGCCAACATACAACATTTCGTCGTATGCCTACTATAGCTACCATGTTCAATAGCAGGTTACCGCCACATTCCATGGCAGGTTATACAACTAAAAACCGTATAGGGCCCGTATTGTTTCTTTAGATTTCCAACAAATGGTCAGGTTAAGGAACTTCCTTACCGAAATGGGTACGCCTCTGGAAAGACGCCCCCGAGAACCAAACCGGATCTCTGCTAACACAAGGCCGACGCTACCTCACTCTTTAACCAAGCTGTAACTAGGTAACTACCACACAAGTATGCCATCTCCTGGTCGTTACCGACCTTTATCCGAGGATCCTCAACCACAAAGCAACATCACACAGTAATAAATTTATAGTGCCCACATGAGTTAAGTATCTGAGCTCCATACCATGACACCACCCTTTATCCAGAAGAAAATGGACATACCCTAGGGGCGCGACCTCTAAAAACCTTGCCCCAACATTCCTGTTTCGACCATTCCCGGGTTGTGAAGCTCGACGAAGTCACATCCACAAAGCTACGCTTTTCCACATAGCCATGCTTCGATCAACAAATGATCAGCAGCACTTCATATGCCACATAACCAAATTGGAATGTATCACTAGTAATCATCAACTACATTACCTCTGAGCTCGTACATCTCAGAAAAGGGTGTTAAGCTAAGAGAATAAATCTCCGCCACCAAACAGAAATGTATTTGATAAAAATCAGCTTTACATCTCAAAGTGTAATGTCAGACACACAGCCATACAACTCTGTTCCCGGTTCGAACAGAACCGAAGGCACTTCCAAAGAAGCCCTTGCAATCGGGCATTCACAATCCCGATCGGACTTCCCATCACTTAGGGAATCTCTATATCGGCGCGACTCAGTGTAGAGACAATCGACAGGTAATACTTTCGCTTTCGAAAATACCCATTCTTCAACACCATCTTCAAATGCAATCTCATTTCATCGTATCATTATTCAGAATCGGTTTTATGACATAAAGTCCTCTCTCGGCTTAACTGAATAACAAGCGCTTGTTTTGAAAACAAATTCAAGTGCCGTTCCAAAGACCAATATTGATAGTCGGTTGCTTAACTATCAACAACATTCACAACAATCATCATATTAAATAATTTCCCCAAATTATTTATTTTCTAAATTCTTCATAAGATATATTTTCACACTTCAATCCTTTTTAAAATGAATTTCGAAACATTTTTCCCTCGCGGAATAAAATTCCCGAAATCATTTATTTCCACTGAAAATCTACCAAGTCCGAATACTTTTTTTTTAAAATTAAATCTTTTATCCAAATATATATTTGGAAATATTAAAAATAAATACTATTTTAAAATTTTTACTTAAAATATTAGTTATAAAAACATTATACTATTATTACATATAAACTTTAAGTCCAAAACTAATTTTAAAATTAAAATTAGTAGATAGAGTACAATTATTCAAATAACCATTTTCTAAAACTATTATCAATTAAATTTGTAAATAATCACTTCTATAATTAATTAAAAAATTATTTACTCTAAAGGTTTTCAAAATAACTTAAGAAAATAACTTCTCCAAAATATTCTTTTAAAACCAACTTTAGAACTTTTAATTTATAATTTAAAAGCTACTTTGAAAATATACTCGACTTTCCAGGAAAAATACACTTTCATTTCAAAATGGTTCATTTAATCCAATTAATAAACCCTTCTCGATTTATTTCAATTTACATTTCAAATTCGTAAATTCCTCACTTTTAAAAATAAACCAATATTTATTTTTAAAACAATTTCCCTTTCCTTCATAAATTCCCATTGTGAATTTACATTTCTAAATATTCACTTTCCACACCAAATAAAATTTCAAATTGATTTCCAAATTTATTTTCAAACACCAAATTGATTTCCCAAATTCATTTTCAAAACACCAAATCAAATTCCATATTGATTTTCCAAATTTGTTTCAAATACCCAAATCAATTTCCAAATGGATTTCCCAAAGGTTTATTTTCAATCACCAAAATCAATTTCCAAATGGATTTCCCAATTTATTTCCTTTTAAAATAAACTTCCTTTAAATAAATTTCTCTCCCTTCCAATTCATATAAAAGTCCAAATTTTTAAAAAATTCTTCAACCATTAAAGAATATTATTCAAAACCCATTTATTAAAATCTTTTCCCATATTTTGGAATTTGTTCAATAAGTTTCCAAAAATAAAACTTTATCTATTTAAATTTCCTCTTTTAAATTAACCTAATTCTTTAAATGAATTTGCTTAAATCTTCTACTTTAAATTCCAAAAATTCAAAAGCTATTTTAAAAATATATCTAGCATCCTATGATACCAAAAATATATTCGGCTAAATCATAGCCTTCAACAATTTCAATCACAAATATAATCATACACAGATTATAAATAATCACACACAACATTGAAATAAATTCAAATATTTGAGGAATCCGGTTGGATCCCTCCAACCTGTTTCCCTGCATCCACAGATGTTAGCACAACAATTAAATACCCATTCCACTTTGAGGTGGAATATCATGATATATGGGATTAATAAAATATCATCCGCCATTATGCGACGCATAGGGTCTCGTCTGCTATATAATGCGGGAAATCAACAACTCTAAATATTATATAATACCAATTCCACTTCGAGGTGGAATATCACGGTATATAAGATTAAATATAATATCATCCGCTATTATGCGGTGCATAGGGTCTATTTAATCCAATCAATAACAACCATTATCCAAGCAACATCCAAAATTTAAATAAACTATTTAAATTAAGTCAAGTATCCAATTGAGTGAGAAGTTCTCACCATTTATTATGCATGCAACCCATTTTCTATTCCAGACTGTTTTCTCCATGGTTTAGACCTTGTATAAATATTATACAATTCATTAATATTCGAACAAATCGAATAATCCATTATCGTTTAATAGTTTAATAAACTAATAATTTCACCTTTTTAAACCAGTGATTTGATTTTAAACAAATTTTCTTTTAAAAAAAAAATCTATTTTCTAAATCTTGTCTACATAAATCATTTCTGCTTATAAATTTTCTTTTAAACTACTGCAAGCAGATCCTTACTGTAAAATCAAATACAGAGTTATATATTTGTTATACATTTTTTTCTTCTGTAAAATTTCCTATTTGTAAAGAAGAAAAATAAAAGCAGAAATACCTCACTGCTCTGTTTGTATCTAACCTGGTCGTCCTCCTTGAGCAAGCGCGTGCGAGTGCCGCTACCACCATCGATGAACATGAGCCGGCTCGAAACCTAGCAGTCGCGATGATGCCTTCCTCGCTTCCACGAACCTCCAGACACTCACGCACGCCTCTCTGTCGCTTGAAAGATACTGTCGATCAACGTCGAACCCTCCATTCGAATTGCGATCGAGCGTCAGGTCATGAAACCACCGCAACCAAACTACACCGATTGCCGCTCCACCTATTCCTAATCGCGAGCTACCCTTTTATTTTCCAAATCGATTTCGTTTGAATTCGATCCGAACCCCCCCTTTTCTTGCGTGCGACATATAAGCTATGCGATTTCGATCGCGAATTTTTCTATAGATCGAAGATTTTTTTCTTTCTGATTGCGATCATTTATTTTTCAAGCAGTAGTTTGCTATATATTCTTTTCAAGTTCCATTTTGAAATGAAAAGGAAGCTGCTCGCATTTTATTTAAACAATCGGCCATTATTGAAATAGATGGAGACGAGGGCGATTTTGATTTTGATTTTGATTTTATCCTATATTTTTTCCTTTCAATTTCAAAACTAACGCGTGTTTGATTACTAGTTTTTGAGAGGACACGTGCTAAAATTTTTGAGATATGTCTTCAAAGGCCGGGTATAATATTAAATACAAAAATATTATACTTTGAATTCAAATTCCAATTTTACATCGTTTTGATTCCGCAACTCAAAATCTCGATCTCCAATCGAAGCATGCCTCTATGCGTTTATAATGTTATACGCCAATTATGAACGCAATGGAAAAGGTTCCGAGTCCAAATTCGATCGTATGGAGAAGATAGCCTTTTGAACTAGTTATAATATCGAATTTTCGATTTAAATTTCAGCGCATTTGCTTACCGTACGACCATATAACAACTCCGAATGCTACGGAAATTAAAATTCGGTAATAAGACACTATTACGGATCCAATGGAACTAATTTCGTCAAATTCTGAGACTGTGCCTCGGAAGGTTATTTTTTAAATATCAATTTAAACAATATAATTTCATAACTGAATAAATCATTTTCAAATTCAATTTTGAGGCTTCCATTACCTTCAGTATATAAATTTTTCAAGCCTTTGAAATATTTTTATTCAGTTTAAAACTGTAGATTCAAATTTTTATCCAACTTCAGTAAATAAAATTCAGTAATTTAATTGCCAAATTCATTCTGATATATGAAATTCTAGTCAAACTATCTTCCCAACATTTAGAATCACTTAAATATTTTCAAATTCCAATACCAAAAATTCCAGGTCATCACATCCTTCCCCCTTAAAAGAATTTCGTCCCCAAATTACTAGTTAAGAAGAACGATCCTTAACCCATTTATCATTTTTTTTCCAATTCAAATAGTTTTTAGCAACAACCAAAATAAATCTTTTTATCAAAAACTCATTCACTTCAAATAACTTTCCAAAGTTTTCTATATTTTCCAATCAACATTGTTTACTTCACAATTCAAATTTAAATTCAAATTTCTTAAAAATTTTCAAACTCCCTAAATTTTCGAAAAATTTCGCCAGTGTCTCCTTTGCACGGCTAGCTTGGTACGACTACAAAATGCTACAACGGGCTCCCAGATTCAAAAATAAAACGAAAAGCCCAGTGGCTAGAGAAGAAAATCATCAAATTTCATACTGGAATTTAAATGCATACCTTTTCGAGAAATTCAAACTTTTATCTTCGAAGTAAAAATCCAATTCCCTTTTCATTTAAATCACCTGTATATCCTACTAGCAATAATATCCAATTACAATTCCATAAATTTCCAGTTTAATCTTTACTCAATCATCAACTTAGAATATTTCCTCAATTCAAAATTTACTTAAGAATTTTGCCATTTACTTCTTAAGCACAATAAATATTCTATGTGGACCATTTATTTAATTTTGATTACTTGTATTTCAATTACATTTAAATCCAATTCATCACTTTGGTTTATAATTTATTTTTTTAACTGGATTTTTTTTTAATTCCATATGAATTTAATTTACCTTTCATTTATAATTATTGAATTCAATTCATTTCAAACCATATCTAAATTTGTCATTCCTTTAATTAGTTCCAGTTACTAATTTTATTTTAATACTTTGCTTTGTTTATCATAAATCAAATTCAATTCCATAACTATTTTTATCAGATTCCAGAGTCTTTGCAACATTTCATAATCCCCTATAAAAATCAATTCAAATTATCTTCTGAATTCCAAAATCCAAACTCAATTTGCAAACAACTTCCATTTAAAATAATTCGACAACAATACCTCTCCTGGAAACCCGAAAATGAACATCGATGATGCTGCGGTCATCACTGAAGTTATTTTCCAGCGACCGAAAAGAGTTTAGAGCTTGCCTCAAACATTTTCCAAATATTTTTAAATTCCAAACTCCATCAAATTTCAAATTTAATTCAAAAATTATTTCCCAATTAATTTCACCATTATCTTTCCAAACCTTTGAAAACAATTTTCAAACTCAAGGGAATTTAAACTTTTCCAAATTTCAAAATTTTCAAATCCTTTCAAAAACATTTCCCAATATTCCTCTGGAATTTTACTTCAAATTATAAATCACATTTACAGTTCATTTTCACAAATTTCATTTGTATATAAATTTATTCCTAACCTTTGGTTATATTTTTCAATTTCTTATTTGATAATGATAATAATGTAATATTATCATCTCCTAACACCCAAGCAACCATATAATTTACCGAAAATTATTTCTTTTATATACAAAAATAGTTTGGGTAAAATTATCTCATTTACCCGATTTTAAAACAATACCGTGTCGAATTTGTTCTGTACAAGTGTTTAGAGATCCCTATCAATAACGTTAATTACTCGTAATTATCAGAATCCATATACCACTCAACAAACCAATCAACACAATATAAAACAACATTATATTTACTAACAAATACGCGCTCATGTCTATTAATACACTCCAACTCATTCTAGAGTACTACTGACTGTATTTCTAATGAGTAACACCCACAAAAGCCAAGGTTTTCGCTTAACCAAATGCTCTGATACCACATTTGTAACGACCCGATTTTTCGACTTTTGAAAGTCGACATTGATACGTCCACTGTATCAACTGCCGTTCAACCGAATACCGAAAAACCGAACCATTAGGGTTTAAGAAGAAGAAGATATAAGAAGAAACAGAAACAATAACAGAATCTCACATCTCACAGCGGAACAACATATTATAGATAAATGAATAATCCTTAAAATAGAAGAACTACATATGTTTACAATACAACATCAGAGTACAACAACAACACACAACACTGGCAGTTATAATGAATTGCCTACATAGAAATTTGTCTCACACAAACTCGAACGCAACAGATACTACATAGTGTATATAATACGTCTTGCCATCCAGCTTGCCTCCATATCTTCACAGCAATCCATCCAGATGCAATTGATAACCTTACCTTAGGCTGCCTGTGTGGAAAATTGTGGGCACCCAGAGTTTAGGAATGGAACAATATACTCCAGGTCAGTCATGGGACTGGTGTGAGAACTTAAAAAATTTTATTTTCACAAAGAAAGGAAAAGAAATCCGCTATGTTTTTGAAAAATGAAACTACCATAAGGCCTCCTGCCACACACACAATGCAAACGCACACTTGGAGGAGATTTCTCCTTATGATAGTCAAAAATGCTTGATACGCAAAAATTCTTTTTTTATTGTCATTAGTGCATAGTGTGGAAAACATTTCGAAAATATAATATTAATCTTAGCCAGCATACAACATTTCGTCGTATGCCTACTATAGCTACCATGTTCAATACAAGGTTACCGCCACATTCCATGGCAGATTATACAACTAAAACCCGTACAGGGCACGTATTGTTTCTTTGGATTTCCAACAAATGGTCAGGCTAAGGAACTTCCTTACCGAAATGGGTACGCCCTTAGAAGGATGCCCCCAAGAACCTAACCGGATCTCTGCTAGCAAAAGGCCGACGCTACCTCATGCTTTAACCAAGCTGTAACTAGGTAACTACCACAAAAGTATGTCATCCCCCGGTCGATACCGACCTTTATCAGAGGATCCTCAACCACAAAGCAACATCACACAGTAATAAATTTACAGTGTACACATGAGTTAAGTATCCAGGCTCCATACCATGATACCACTCTTTATCCAGAAGAAAATGGATATACCCTAGGGGCGTGACCCCTAAAAACCTTGTCGCAACATTCCTGTTTCGACCATTTCCGGGTTGTGAGGCTCGACGAAGTCTCGTCCGAAAAGCTACACTTTTCCACAAAGCCATGCTTTGATTAACAAATGATCAGCAGCACTTCGTATGCCACATTACTAAATTGGGAATGTATCACTAGTAACCATCAAATACATAACCTCTGAGCTCGTACGCCTCAGAGAAGGGTGTTAAGCTAAGAGAATAAATCTCCGCCACCAAACAGAAATGTATTTGATAGAAATCAGCTTTACATCTCAAAGTGTAATTTCAGACACACATCTATACAAGTCTGTTCCCGGTTCGAACAGAACCGAAGGCACTTCCAAAGAAGCCCTTGCAATCCGAGTATTCACAATCCCGATCGGACTTTCCATCACTTAGCGAATCTCTATACCGGCGCGACTTAGTGCAGAGACAATCGACAGGTAATCCTTTCGCTTGCGAAAATACCCGGTCTTCAACACCATCTTCAAATGCAGTCTCATTTCGTCGTATCATTATTTAGAATGGGTTTTATGACATAAAGTCCTCTCCCGGCTTAACCGAATAACGAGCGCTTGTTTTGAAAATAAATTCAAGTGCCATTTCAATGATTAACATTGATAGTCGGTTATTTAACTATCAACAACATTCACAACAATCATCATATTTAAATAATTTCCTCAAATTATTTATTTTCTTAATATCTTCACAAGATATATTTTCACGCTTGAATCCTTTTGAAAACGAATTTTGAAACATTTTTCACTCACGGAATAAAGTTCCCGAAATCATTTATTTCCACTGAAAATCTGCCAATTCCGAATACTTTAAAAAAAAATTAAATCACTTATCCAAATATATATTTGGAAATATTTAAAATAAAAACTATTTTAAACATTCTACTTAAAATATTAGTTATAAAAACATTATACTATTCTTACATATAAACTTTAAGTCCAAAACTAATTTTAAAAATAAAATTAGTAGATAGAGTACAATTATTTAAATAACCATTTTCTAAAACAATTATCAATTAATTTTTAAATAATTATGTCAGGATCCAACTTTTCAACTTTCGAAAGTTGACATCGGTACGTCTACAGTATCCAATGTTGCATAGTTGAATGCCGAAAAACAGAGACGTTAGGGTTTAAGAAGAAGACGAAGATAGAAGAAGAACAGAAACAATAGAATCTCACACTTCACAGCGGAACAAATATAATAGATAAATGAATATCTTTAAATAAAATCACTATATCAGTTTACACATTATAACATCAGAGTATAACAACAACAAATGACACCGGCAGTTATAATGACTTGCCTACATAGAAATTTGTCTCACACAAACCCGAACGCAGCAGATGCTACAAGTATAGATAATATGTCTCGCCATCCAGCTTGCCTCCAAATCTCCACAGCAATCCATCCAGATCCAATTGATAACCTGACTCTAGGCTGCCCGTGTGGAAAATTTTGGGCACCTAGAGTTTAGAAAGGGAACAATAAACTCCATGTCAGTCATGAGACTTGTTTGCGCCAAAATTGATCACAAGTCCCAAATACCGTGAAAGCACCAGTGTATGAACACAGACCAATGATATTCAAGCAAAAATATCAGATCTCAGCAAATATCAAACAGCAATTCAGAAGTAATGAACAAAGTCACAAGTTTTATAGTGGTTCGGCTATCTCCGGCCTACGTCCATTCCAAAGTTTCATCCTTTTATTGATTATCCTTGATGGTTACAGGTGATTACAGCAGTAAATATGAAGAATTTCTAGTACAATAGCAGTATCGAAATGTAGAAATGAATCCGGCAGAGTCTGGACGTTTAATTGCCAAAAGATCCTTTCTCTGTAGGCTTCAGGGTGCTATTTATAGGCGTAGGAGGCTCAGATCTCGCTCAAACTTCGGGAGACTTTTTCTGGCACGTGAGTGGGCTCACACGACCGACCCCACCAAGTTTCAACTCGATCTGTGATCGATACGAAGTGATTTCGAATCCATCAAGAAATGATCCAATCGAGCTGAAACTTGGCAGGAACATTCCTTACCTTGCACGCAAGCTGCTGTGAAAATTTCATTGCATTTGGATCATCGGTGTAGGAGATATGATCGATTCGAAATTGGGTTTATCACTGGCTGTTGTCTTCGAATCCACTGTTTCGAAACCATCTTGTTCGAACCCATCCAAAGCGCGTGAGCATTGATGACGTGGCGCGAGCTTCCTGGAGCGATCCTAAATTTGTGCCGAGTTGAAGGCTTCTTCTCCTGGAGACGTGGGCACTCTTCACCGTTACTTCCTTGATTCGTGGATCTTCCTCGTTCGCATTCATAACATCGCTCGTTCGCATCCATCCATTCGTGACTTCCTCCATATCAATCCCATTGGTGCTGATCGATTCGAAACGAACATGGGGTCATCGACACGAAGTGGTCAATAGACACGAACCTCATCTTTGGGTTGGATACGAACGAGACCTTATTTGATGAATGCGCACAGGGTTTTACCTGATGGATTCGAAAATGCCAACATCTTCTGCCATCGGTACGAAAATGCCTCTTCCCACCTGATCGATACGAAATGAGCCAAGACAAGTCCTTACTTTCGAATTGATACGAAGCGTATCGATTCGAACCACCACAAGGTTATGCCTTTGATCGATACGAACCTGATGGAGTCGAACTAAACAAAACCCGATGGATACGAATGGAGCTGGGGAGGCACCCATCTGATGGATACGAAATAAATCGATTCGAAGGACATTCCTCTGATGGATTCAAAACGAGCGTTACCTCGACCCCTTGATGGATTCGAACAGTGTAACCTTTCTACCTTGTGTCGATCATATCTCCTCCATACGAACTCCGATTGACCTGAAACTTGAAACATAGCCTCTCCTAATCCTCATCATCATCTCCAATCGATTCCGTCCCAATCGGAGCTCAACCAAGTTTTGACGTCATCGATTGTAGCCTTGTTTCCAATCGATCTCCAATCCCGATATCCATCATTCTTTTCCTATTTGTTGATATTCCAGTTTTGACCAAAAAGTGGGATAACCCTTTGCCCTCCAAAATATGCCTTTTGATAGGAAGGCGTGTTTTGAATAGTCCCGATTCCAATATCCAAAGTCCATAGCCATATCGCCAGAGTATGTCATCCTTGACTGCTCCGAGTCGATGCCCAATTCCAAATCCAATAATCAAAGCCTTAGCCAATTCCATATCCATCCGAACTCGACAACCGATTCCTAATCCATCCTTATCCAATAGACAATAACCGAATCCAGGACCTCTCCGGGTCGATATTCGAATCCATAACCTCTCCGGGCTCTTGCCAAGCGCAATCCACATTTGACGACCATGGTCCAGTGTCCCTGGATGTTTGTACAATGCCATGGCTTAAGTACTAAGCCGAATCCTGGTCTCTCCGTACCCTTGTTGAGCATAGTCCACACTCAATGACCTGAAACAATAATCGATAATATGGGGCCTAAGTCTCCGGACCCTTGCTAAGCATAGTCCATACTCATCGACCTGAATGAGTCAATTTACCATGTTCGGGCAAAGTGACTCAACCCTTGCCAGGCATAATCCATACCCGACGACCGTTTATCAAAAACCAGATAAAAATCCAATCAAAATCCAATCCAAAATCCAAATCAAAACCAAAAAACCAGGAATTCAAACCAGCATCCAAAACCGAAAACAATCATCCAAGGAAAATCCAAATCAGAAAGCAAGCAAAACCAGGAGTTCAATCCAAACTCCAAAACCAAACCAGAAAAACCAAGTGTCCAATCCAATACAAAAAACAAATTTCACAAACCATAGCATCGCGGTTTATCATCATTCAGAGCATGCCTAGGGGCTATCTCCGTCCCCGTACATGTGTAAATGACTTTGCCGTTTACCAGTAGCTTGTTACTTATTTCAAATTATCCTGGTCAATGGACAACCAATCGACCGTCATTCCTGGGCCTCACATCATCATGGTGTGAGGTAGGCGGTGGCTGCTCCTGCTCCATCGCTGCATTCCGTGTTCCAACATATTGCCTTAGCTGTCCATTCCTAACATGTTCCTCAATTATGTCCTTTAAATGCCTGCAGCTCTTGGTATCATGTCCGTCCAAATCGTGGAAGAGACAGTGCCTTCCTGATGCCCTTTCCCGCTCATATGGTTCTCTCCTAGCCGGCCTTCGGTAGGGAAGGCGATTCCGAGTATCCAAGTATATCCGCTCCAGCGTCTCGTTCAATCCTGTGTATGTAGAAAACTTTGGATCCTTCCAGCGCTTTCCAGCTTTCCCTGAGTTGTCATCCAGTTTCCTTTTTCCCTTATCCTTGTCTGAGCTTCCATTGGATGGTCCTCCACCCTCAGTCACGTTCGCCTCCTTCAGCTTTAAATCCATACCCGCATCTTCTTGCCGAAGGAACCTCTCTGCCTCATGAAAGAATTCCTCGAGATCCTGTGGGGGATCTCGTATCAAAGATATCTTAAAATCCGAATCCTCTCTGATTCCTGATACTGCCGCCATTAAAACCATCGATGGGTCAGGCCGATCCACTGAAGCAACCGCCGTTTTGAATCGAGTTAGAAAAGCTCTAAGCGATTCATCCATCCTTTGCTTTACCGATGTCAATGTCATCACATTCTTCGGCCTCTTGACATGAACCCGAAACTGTCCCAAAAACTTTTCCACCAATTCCCCAAGTCCTGATAGATCCTTCTCTCAGCTGCCTAAACCACATTGCAGCTAAGTCCGTCAAGTACAAAGGAAAGCATCGTGCCATTACTTCCTGCGATGCCCCCAGCACCTCCATGTGTCTGGTGTACCACATCAAGTGATCGGTTGGGCCTGCCTTACCATCATACACATCCACACTAGGTAGCTTGAACTTAGGTGGATTCTGAGCCATCCTTATTTCCCGAGCAAACGGACTCCTATTCACTCCTTCCAAGTCTCTGTTGGTCAAACCACCTCGCACAGTTTTTCTGATGATCTCCACTAATCCAGTATTGTCTGTTGGGGGTTGCCTCCCATGCACCCGAGGGAACTCTGGCACATATTCTTCATGTGGCTCACTAGTAGCAATGTTAGCCCTGGCCTGTTGAACTCCTTCCAAGGGTCCTTCTGTGTTGGATCCCGTGGGCCTGCCCCCAAGCCCTTGTTGATTGCCTTCTGGCTCCGTATCCCGTCCTCCATTGGGTTCCACAACCCTAGTTCCTTGTCCTGCATCCACAACGGCTGTAGCTGTTCCTAAGTTCTGCATCCCTGCAGCCCTCATTTGCTCAAAGAAAGTCTGCATCATTTCCTGTTGGCTCTTCAACAATCTCTCATGCAAAGAATTTGCCATAGCTTCCATTTCATCCCTAGTGATGTAGACGGAAGCCTGTCCTTCTCCAGCTCCGGAGGATGCTTGTTGACTTCCTTCCTGTTGGCTTCTCTCATCCCTTTGCCTTCTACTATTTTGCCTAGTCATTGTCTTCAAGTCCAAACTTTTCAAACTTTTCAGATCTGAACTTTGAATCCGACGTAGTGGGTGCTAGTCCCTTCTCAGTGAAAGCACCAAAGTGTTTGCGCCAAAATTGGTCACAAATCCCAAATACCGTGAAAGCACCAGTGTATGAACACAGACCAATGATATTCAAGCAAAAATATCAGATCTCAGCAAATATCAAACAGTAATTCAGAAATAATGAACAAAGACACAAGTTTTATAGTGGTTCGGCTATCTCCGGCCTACGTCCATTCCAAAGTTTTATCCTTTTATTGATTTTCCTCGATGGTTACAGGTGATTACATCAGTAAATATGAAGAATTTCTAGTACAATAGCAGTATCGAAATGTAGAAATGAATCCGGCAGAGTCTGGACGTTTAATTGCCAAAAGATCCTTTCTCTATAGGCTTCAGGGTGCTATTTATAGGCGTAGGAGGCTCAGATCTCGCTCAAACTTCAGGAGACTTTTTCTGGCACGTGAGTGGGCCCACACGACCGACCCCACCAAGTTTCGACTTGATCTGTGATCGATACGAAGTGATTTCGAATCCATCAAGAAATGATCCAATCGAGCTGAAACTTGGCAGGAACATTCCTTACCTTGCACGCAAGCTGCTGTGAAAATTTCATTGCATTTGGATCATCGGTGTAGGAGATATGATCGATTCGAAATTGGGTTTATCACTGGCTGTTGTCTTCGAATCCACTGTTTCAAATCCATCTTGTTCGAACCCATCCAAAGCGCGTGCGCATCGATGACGTGGTGCAAGCTTCCTGGAGCGATCCTAAATTTGTGCCGAGTTGAAGGCTTCTTCTCCTGGTGACGTGGGCACTCTTCACCGTTACTTCCTTGATTCGTGGATCTTCCTCGTTCGCATTCATAACATCGCTCGTTCGCATCCATCCATTCGTGTCTTCCTCCGTATCGATCCCATTGGGGCTGATCGGTTCAAAACGAACATGGTGGCATCGATACGAAGTGGTCAATAGACACGAACCTCATCTTTGGGTTGGATACGAACGAGACCTTACCTGATGGATGCACACAGGGTTTTACCTGATGGATTCGAAAATGCCAACATCTTATGCCATCGATACAAAAATGCCTCTTCTCACCTGATCGATACGAAATGAGCCGAGACAAGTCCTTACTTTCGAATCGATACGAAGTGTATCGATTCGAACCACCACCACGTCATGCCTTTGATCGATACGAACCTGATGGAGTCGAACTAAACAAAACCCGATGGATATGAATGGAGCCGAGGAGGAACCCATCTGATGGATACGAAATAAATCGATTCGAAGGACATTCCTCTGATGGATTCGAAATGAGCATTGCCTCGACCCCTTGATGGATTCGAACAGTGTAACCTTTCTACCTTGTATCAATCCTATCTCTTCTATACGAACTCCGATTGACCTGAAACTTGAAACATAGCGTCTCCTAATCCTCATCATCATCTCCAATCGATTCTGTCCCAATCGGAGCTCAACCAAGTTTTGACGTCATCGATTGTAGCCTTGTTTCCAATCGATCTCCAATCCCGATATCCATCATTCCTTTCCTATTAGTTGATATTCCAGTTTTGACCAAAAAGTGGGATAACAGGACTAGTGTGAGATCTTTAAAAAAAAGTTATTTTCATAGAGAAAATAAAAAGAAATCCTCTATGCTTTTGGAAAATGAAACTGCCATAAGGCCTCCTGCCATACACACAATGTGAGCGCACACTTGGAGGAGATTCTCCTTATGACAGCCAAAAACGCTTGATACGCGAAAACCATTTGATATTATTATTAGTGCATAGTGCAGAAAACCTTTCAAAAGCATAATATTTGTCTTAGCCAGCATACCACATTTCGTCGTATGCCTACTATAGCTACCATATTCAATAGCAGGTTACCGCCACATTCCATGGCAGGTTATACAACTAAAAACCGCACAGGGCGCGTATTGTTTCTTTGGATTTCCAACAAATGGTCAGGCAAAGGAACTTCCTTACCGAAATGGGTGCGCCTCTGGAAGGACGCCCCCGAGAACCGAACCGGATCTCTGCTAACAAGGCCTACGTTACCTCACGCTTTAACCAAGCTATAACATAGGTAACTAACACACAAGTATGCCAAACCCGGTCGTTACCGACCTTTATCCGAGGATCCGCAACCACAAAGTACAATAAATTTGCAGCATCAACATAGGTAAAATATTCGAGATCCATACCATGATATCACCTCTTATCCAAAAGGAAATGGACTTACCCTAGGGGCCGACTCCTAAAAACCTTGCTGCAACATTCCTGTTTCGACCATTTCCGGGTTGTAAGGCTCGACGAAGTCCCGTCCGCAAAGCTACGCTTTTCACAAAAGCCATGCTTCGATCAACAAATGATCAGCAGCACTTCATATGCCACATTACCAAATTAGGAATATATCATTAGTAACCATCAACTACATAACCTCTGAGCTCATACGTCTTAGAGAAGGGTGTTAAGCTAAGAGAATAATTCTCTACCACCAACAGAAATGTATTTGATAGAAACCAGCTTTACATCTCAAAGTGTAAGGACAGACATACATCCATACAAGTCCGTTCCGAGATCGAACGGAACAGAAGGCACTTCAAAGAAGCCTTTGCAAATCCGGATATTCACTAATCACGTCCGGAATCCCCATCATAAAGGGTGATCAAATCTCTATACCGAGTCAACTCGGTGTAGAGACATTCGACAGGTAATCCTTTCGTTTTTGAAAATACCCGGTCTTCAACACCGTCTTCAAATGCAATCCCATTTCGTTGTATCATTATTCGGAATGGGTTTTGTGACACAAAGTCCTCTCCCGGCTAATCCGAATAACGAGCGCTTTTTTAAAAATAAGTGTTCAATCAGATTTCAAACAAATCACAACAAATTTCCATTTTAATCTTTTAAACAAAAGATTCATCACAATTACAAAGGATCAATGTGGTTTTTGAATATCCCTTTGGAATCCGCCCCCCGGTCGCATAGAAATTCAAACGCCGTTTAAAGGCCAATATTGATAGTCAGTTATTTAACTATCAATCAACATTCACAACAATTACTGGATTTCAAATAATTTTCCAATTATTTATTTTCAAAATATCTTTTCAAGATATAATTTCACAGTTCAACCATTTGAAAACAAATTTCAAATCACTTTTCACCATTCAATCTTTTGAAAACAAATTTCAAATTGCTTTTCACACTTCAATCCTTTGAAAACAAATTTCAAATCACTTTCCTCACATGGAATAAATTATCAATATTTATTTAATTCCACTGAAAATTTGCCTAGTTCAAATGCTTTAAAAATAATTTCAATCACTTATCCAAAAAAATCTGGGAGATATTTAAAATAAAACTACTTTTACTTAAATATTAGTTATGAAAATGTTATACTAATTATTTCAATTATAAGGCTTCAAGTCTAAACTAATTTCAAAATAAAATTAGTAGATAGAGTATAAATATTTAGATAACTATTTTCTAAATCAAATAATAATTAAATCTTTAAAATAATCCCTTCTATAATTTATTAAATAAATATTTACTTTAAAGATTTAAAATAATTCCCAAAAATAATTTCTTCAACAATATTATTTTAAAACCAAATCTATAAATTTAAATTTTATTTCAAAAGCTATTTTAAAAATATACTTGGCTTTCCATGGAAAGTACACCTTCCATTTCAAAATGGTCCATTTAAACCAATAAATAAACCCTTCTCGATTTATTCTAAATTTACGTTCCAAATCCGTAAATTCCTTTTCACGCTTTTAAAAATAACCCACTGTTTATTTTTTTTTAATTTCCTCTTCTTTACAAATTCCCATTATTAATTTAGATTTCCAAATATCAATTGGAATATGATTTTCAAATCGATTCCCAAATATTCACTTTCAAACACCAAATCAAATTTCTAATTGATTTCCAAAATCATTTCAAACACCAAATCAAATCCCAAATTGATTTTCAAATTTATTTCCAAACACCAAATCAATTTTCAAATTGATTTTCGAAATTCATTGCGAACACCAAATCAAATTTCAAACTAATTTTCCAAACATTTATTTCAAACACCAAATCGATTTCAGAATTGATTTCCCAAAATTTATTTTTAAACACCGAATAAATTTAAAATCGGTTTCCCAAAGATTTAATTTCTTTTAAATTAAATTCCTTTATTTCTTTCAAACTATTTAAAATCCATATTTTAAATAAATTCTTCAACCTTTGAATAATATTAGCCGAAATCCATTTATTAAGCTATTTTTCCATGTTTTGGAATTTTTATTCAGTAGGAATCAAAAATAAAACTTTATCCTTTTAAAGTTCCTTCTTTTAAATTTGTCCAATTCTCAAAAATAAATTTCACTATAAAATTTTCAACTTGAATTTTGAAAATCCAATTTTATCTATTTCTGGTATCCTACGATACCAAAAATATATTCGGCTAAATTTTAGCCTTCGACGATTTCAATCACAATATAATCACACAGAGATTATCAACACACAACATATGAAACAAATTCAATATTTGAGGAATCCAGTTGGATCCTCCAACCTGTTTCCCTGCGTCCACAAACGAATATCGCGGTATATGGGATTTATAAAATATCATCTGCTATTATGCGGCGCGTAGGGTCTCATCCGCTATATAATGTGGGAAATCAATCATTCCAAATACATATATAATACCAATTCCTTTTTAAAATAATTTGGTAGCAATTCCTCTCCTGGAAACTCAAAAATGAACATCGATGATGCTGCAGTCATCATCGAAGTTATTTTCCAGCGATCGAAAAGAGTTTAGAGCTTTTATCCACTATTATTCATTCACAACCGATTCATATCACTATTTTAAATTAGTTTCAATTCCAGTTTTATTCTTTTGTTCATTCCCAAAAGTTCAATTCATTTCAAACCATATCTAAATTTGTCATTCCTTCTATTAGTTACAGTTACTAATTTTATTTTAATACTTTGCTTTGTTTATCACAAATCAAATTCAATTCCATAACTATTTTTATCAGATTCCAGAGTCTTTGCAGCATTTCATAATCATCTTAGAAAATCAATTCAAATTATCTTTCAAATTCCAAAACCAAAACCCAGTCTGCAAACAACTTCCATTTAAAATGATTCAGCGGCAATTCCTCTCCTGGAAACCCGAAAATGAACATCGATGATGCTGCAGTCATCACCGAAGTTATTTTCCAGCGACCGAAAAGAGTTTAGAGCTTTTATCCCTCAAACATTTTTCAAATATTTTTAAATTCCAAACACCATCAAATTTCAAATTTAATTCAAAAATTATTTCCCAATTAATTTCACCATTATCTTTCCAAACCTTTGAAAACAAATTTCAAACTCAAGGGAATTTAAACTTTTCCAAATTTCAAAATTTTCTAATCCTTTCAAAAGCATTTCCAAATATTCCTTTGGAATTTTACTTCAATTTATAAATCACATTTACAGTTCATATTCACAAATTTCATTTGTTTATAAATTTATTTCCTAACCTTTGGTTATATTTTTCAATTTCTTATTTGATAATGATAATAATGTAATATTATCATCTCCTAACACCCAAGCTACCATATAATTTACGAAAAATTATTTCTTTTATATACAAAAATAGTTTGGCTAAAATTATCTCATTTACTCGATTTTAAAACAATACCGTGTCGAATTTGTTCTGTACAAGTGTTTAGAGATCCCTATCAATAATGTTAATTACTCGTATTGACCAGAATCCATATACCACTCAACAAACCAATCAACACAATATAAAACAATTTTATATTTACTAACAAAGACGTGCTCATATCTATTAATCACTCAAACTAATTCTAGAGTAATGCTGATTCTATCTCTAATGAGTAACCCAATAGAGCCAAGGTTATCGCTTAACCAAATGCTATGATACCACATTTGTAATGACCCGATTTTTTTGACTTTCGAAAGTCGACATTGATACGTCCACTGTATCAACTGCCGTTCAACCGAATGCCAAAAAACCGAACCATTAGGGTTTAAGAAGAAGAAGATAGAAGAAGAAACAGAAACAATACATAATCTTACATTTCACAGCGGAACAATATATAATAGATAAATGAATAATCTTTAAAACAAAAGAACTGTATATGTTTACAATACAACATCAGAGTACAACAACACACAACATTGGCAGTTATAATGACTTGCCTACATTGAAAGTTGTCTTACACAAACCCGAACGCAGCAGATACTACATAGTATAGATAATACGTCTAGCCATCCAGGTTACCTCCAGATCTTCACAGCAATCCATACAGATCCAATTGATAACCTGACTCTAGGCAGCCTGTGTGGAAAATTATGGGCACCCAGAGTTTAGGCATGGAACAATAACTCCAGGTCAGTCATGGGACCGGCGTGAGAACTTAAAAACCAGTTATTTTCACAAAGAAAGGAAAAGAAATATGCTGTGCTTTTGGATAATGAAACTACCATAAGGCCTCCCGCCACACAGATAATGCAAACGCACATTTGGAGGAGATTTCTCCTTATGATAGTCAAAAATGTTTGATACGCAAAAATCATTTTTGTATTATCATTAGTGTTGAATATGCGATTATAAGATCTTTGTTTGATGACAATAAACATATATATGTTCGTGTAAATGTATTTGGTAATGTACTATTTCATTTTTCACAGATTAAATAAATATTTGCTGAATAAAATTAAATAAACAGAATTTGAATTCAAACATAAATTTTATTCAAACAAATATTTATTACAATTTTGAATAGTGCAAATTCAAGCTCTCACTATACATTTACAACTTTGATTACAATGCAAATTTTACATCACAATTTCACTTTTACATCTGACCACACTACATATCACTCATACACTCAACTCGTAATTTATCTTCAACTTCATTCCAGATTCAATCCAGCATCTGAGCAATCTGCAAAAATAAATATTGACACAGTAAAATTGAAAAGGAAATATTTTGCAGTATAATATAAAATGTGAATTTTGAAAATAATATTTGCCTCAGTTATTTGGGTTGCTCATCATCATTTAATTTTCAATCCATCATACACGAAAAAATTATGACATACACAATGCATCACTATATATGCCACAAGGCCGTGCACATTGAAATATACACTTGATTGATTTACAAGGATAGGTGAGCACATGTCAAACCCAAAATATCGGATTCAACTCAAGTGCGATAAAATAATGTCATAACTTTCAGCACAAGGTCAAATCCGAGCTACAAGCTGGATTCAACTCCGGTGTAATTCGAAAAACAAATAAAATACAAAGGTCAAGTCACTACAATCATGACTCAACTCAATGCAACAACCAAAGTCAAGGCAACATGAAGTCAGCAACTTCAAACTGCTCATATACTCAAGTGAATGAAAATTCTGTAAAATGCAAAGACCAGTGATGCAACTCAATGCATATACCATAATTATCGAGCAGACTACATAATGAACTAGCAGGAAACGAAAAAGGGCAGTGGACAGTTTCAAGTGACAGCAAAACCAAAATGGACAGCGGCTACCTGCGTACAGTGACTCAGCAAGCACTAAAAATATGGCAACACATCAAAGACACAGAGAATCAAATCATGGTTCAAACCAGGGCAATGCATCAAAGACCCAATTGACATGCATACATCTCAAAATTACAATGTGCACTGAACAACTCACACATATGCAACATGGCAGAGCAATTTCAAGTGAAGCCAAATGAAAATCAAGTGCATGTAGATAACAGGTACATGAAGAAGTTTTGGGTTAAATTACAAACTGCAGCATCTCGAATAAGCAATGCAAGTTCAAATCGAAGCATGTACAAGTTGCAATATGCATATGGTCAAGCTATTATTCGACACAGTGTAGCATGTACACAATGTCAACCAAAGTAGTGGAACTGCAACAACTGAAATGAGCACAGCACAGACTTGAATGTATAGATCAAGTGAAGTATACAAGAGAAGCCTGTAGAGTACCATGAGAAACCGAGATATCACATACATATATGTGTACAAATGAAGACACAGAGCAAATTAATTTCAAACCAGATAATGATGCAGGAAACTCGAATAAACATATCAAGTTTAAGTGTCAAGTGAATGAGATGTAGCAGTTTCAAATCAAGTCAGTGCTACAAAGATGAACCAGACAAGAAATGACAACAGTAGATCAGGCTTGATGCTATCAAGTGATACAGATACTACATGAAATACATGGAGGCAATGCCCAAACTGTCGCAAGTAGCTCAACAGTTCACATTGTAGTGGCAACATACAAAAATGACCAAACAGCAAGCATATATACAACAAAGATGAACTATTGCATCAGTACAGTTTCAATGCTACAAGTCCAAGTACACAACCAAGTAAATAAACACAGCAGTGTGTTGAAGCAACTCGAACTTCAGAAGAATCAAGTGACACAACAATGCTTGAAGACTACAGCAAAAACAGAGTCAACACAAATGCAATGCTAAGTACACAAGTGACACAGCAACAATAAAAACAAAGCACAAACCACACATGTGAACAACACATTGAAACAACTCGAGCAAATGCAACACATATATACATACATAGGTGTATGTATACACATGGCAGTCATAGACAAAATGACCGAAGTTTCGAACCAAAAGTGAGGCCGGAGGTGGTTTCAAACCAGATCAGTGATGAAGACACAGAGATGAATCAGAAATTCAAAAAGTATTTTAAGAAATCAAAATGGCCGATGTCGTGGATTCGCATACACAGTCATCAGGAAAAAAAGGAAGTTGAATTCACAAATTAACATCGAATTTTGACCAAGTCAGAAATCAACGTAGGAACAAATTGAAAAAGTCAAAAATCAAATCCAAATAAAATAGGAAAGTAGCTGCCGTGACGATCAAGGAAGGATCGAACGGCTTCAAGCTAAAACCATGACAGTGAAGTAAGGGCATCGATTTATATGTAAGCAACATCATCGGCAGTTCAATAAATCATCGAGTTCAAGCATTAAAACCCCAATAAAGTCATCATCGGCAGTATATAGGAATTCAATCTAGTATAACAGAATAGCATAAACGAAAATCACATACCAAATCGAAGTTGAAATCCATCGAACAGAAGCAGCCAAAGTGAGCAACGAGAAACAATCGATCAAAGCTACTCGCAGTTATTCTCACGAATTGATCAACTACAATCAGGCGCTTCAAAAAGCCCTAATTACTGATCGAAGAAGAACGAAAAAGGAACGACCACCATGTTCGCAAAGGAACGAAGCAAAGTGGATCGGGTCAAAATATAAAGGGTCGGCTTTCTTATTCTCTTTTATCATAAAGGCCTTTTAATTTTTAATTAGAGTTGTTTTAATTTTTAAATTGCTTTAAATTTGTATTTCAATTTTAAACCACTGTAATTTCTAGTCGTGTGATTAGGGCACAAGCTACGTGGTGTAGTTTGAGAATTCGCAACTTAGTGGCTGAGTTGTGGCAGGGTTTTGAGCGTAGAGTTAGGTTAGTCAGTAGCGGGTGTCGCGAGTTTACGTGTGTAAGCGTGTGACTACTTAATTTCTAGTAGGAACCTTGGGGGCAGCAAGTAGGCAGGGTTTTGCCGAAGCTGTGTAAATTCTGTGTCGTTCTATTTCTAAATTTTATTCTGCTATTTTTTTGTGCTGCTATTATTCTGTGATCTGTGTTGAAATTATTTTATAAGCTTCCGCAATCAAATTTGTAAAATAATATTGTCACCCTATTCACCCCCCCTCAAGGGTGAAATCGATCCTACAAGTGGTATTGGAGCTAGGAATAGAAGTCAGTTTTTGGTTTTAAAATTTTGATTTTTTCAAAAATCAATTTTTGTTTTAAAAAGTTGAATTTTTAAAATGGCTTTTAATAATGCTTTTTCTGAAGGTCAGTCCATAGTTAGACCACCAAAGTTCAATGGTGAATACGCCTATTGGAAAAATTGAATGAAATTTTTTCTGAAAACCATTGACGCTTGGAACATTGTTGAGACAGGTTATAGAACACCAACTATAATTGTAGATAATCCCGAAATAGACAAACCGATGGATCAAGGGACAGAACAAGAAAATAAATTATAAAATGCTAATGCTAGATCTATGAATTCTATTATCTGTTCATTGGATCAATTTGAATTTAATCGTGTCTCACATTGTCTAACTGTGCAGGAAATATGGCACACACTAGAAGTGACTCACGAAGGAACATCTCAAGTCAAAGAATCTCACCTTGCCATGCTAAGCAGCGAATACGAGAATTTCACAATGGCAAAAGAGGAAAATGTCAAAGAGATGCATGGACGACTTTCCAATATCGTATACAAATCAAAAGCTCTTGGAAAAACATATACAGAGTTGGATATAGTCCGAAAAATCCTCAGAGTCCTTCCACAAAGTTTTGAAGCCAAAGTGACTGCCATTCAAGAATCAAAAGATTTAAAACAAATGAAAGTCGAAGAACTCATCGGAAATCTCACCGCTTATGAGCTAGAAATGAAATTCAAGGAAGAACGTGAAGGAGGTGATACTTGAAAGAAATCAATAGCTCTTAAACGAACAACAGAAAGTGATAGTGATGATAATGATGACAGAGCAGCAGAATTGGAGCTGATAATAAAGAAAGTCAAAAGGTGGAATTACAAATACGGAAATCCAGCTCTAAATCGGAAATTGAAAAGCAGAATAAAAAAATATTAGATAATCCAGAAGAACCAAAGATCATCTGTCATAAGAGCAACCAACCCGGACACATCAAGCCCAATTGTCCTCAAAATCGACGCGACTTTGAAAAGAAATAAAAAAGGAGAAGTTTTGCAGTCACATGGAATACAAGTGATGAAGATAATCAAAGTGCTAACAGTGAAAATGAAAAAGCATACATGTGTCTTCATGGTGAAATAGCCGACAGTGATGATGATGAGCCAAGCGAGGTATCAAAACTTTCTCATTCAGAATTACTTATATATTTCCACGAAGTGAATGGCTATTTTGAACGACTTAGGGAGAAGTATGCCAAACTTGAATCACAAAAAGATACTTTGATAGACTTAAATAAACAACTTGACCAATTAGTTAAAACCTATCAAAGTAGGATCCCTAAGTGTGATAAGTGTCCAACATTCGAAGAAGAAATTAAAAAATCAGAAATTAATATAAAATCACTTGAAAATGAAATTCTGATTTTGAAGAGAATGAAAATACTAGGAGAGAGAATTCTATTAAAAAGTGCACACAATTGTTAAACGAAAATGAATCTCTAAAAATACAAGTCTAACAATTGTCAACAACTTTAGATAAATTTTCAAAAAGTGAAAAAAATTCTTGAATATGCTATTAGGGAAGCAAACTGTTAATTTAGCTAGACAAGGTCTTGGATATAATTAATCTGAAAATGTTGAAAGCAATATTAATCAAGAAAATTCTATGTGCTCAATTTGTAGATAATATGAACACAATCACAATAATTGTTACAATAGACCCAAACATGTGAAAACTATATCAATTGGGTTCCAAAAGGCACAAATATAAAGTCTCTCAAAATTAAACAAATTTGGGTGCCAAAAGGAACATATATAAACAGTTTTGGGTCTCCACAAAATTATTTTTCTAAATCTTCTGCCACTAACAACCATGGACATATAAAAACAAATAGGTCACAAAAATCGTTTTTCCGTGTAGGTGTGGTGGCAGGCTAAGGAACAACAATAGTGTTATCTGAATTCTGGCTGTTCCAGAAACACAATGAGTGACAAAACAAAGTTCCTTAACCTAGTATAAAGGTGACAGAATCACATTGGACAACAACGAAAAATATTGTAAAGGTAAAACAGGTAATGGTATATCTGTTTGAACGACATATAAAATGTGATATTCTGCACAGTAATCTAAATAAAATCAGCCAATATTGAGATGATGAAAAGATGATGATTTTGATTCTGACTTGTTTAAAATTGTTGGCCAATTATATTCTTATGCCAAAAACACTATAAAAATCTCTAGAGCATTTGAATTGCTTCATATATCTTAGTTTGGATTAATAATAGTGTTTTGTTGGATGATGATACATATGGTTATAATATGGCTAACTCTATATTCACAGTTTTTGATTATTTACAAGGCTTCATTTCAAATTCAAGAGAATGTCATTTGAAAAGCTGTTAAAATTGATTTTGAGATATTTTGTTGCATACTTCATGGTTTGGTTTATCAAATTCAATTAATGATAATTTTGGGTGAAAGAGAAATTCAGAAGCAGATTACACTGGTAATCTAGTTGATAGAAAAATTACTAGTTGAACGTGATTTTTTGTTGAGACATTTAGTAACTGCATCGGTTTTTTAAAGAAAATATCTGCATATATTTTCATTTCAAATAATTTTCAAATAGCAGAAAATTTTCTCATATAACCCCCTCGAGAAAATCATTTTTAATCATATTTTCATATTAGTCATTTTGAAAAATTGATTTCATAATTATTTTTGAATTTGATTTAAATGACAATTTTGAGTAGTCTAACTCCCTAATAATTATCGAAAAGATAAATAGTGATTGAAAAAGTGATGAGTGTTGATATTTATCATACATTACTCAAGACAGTATATTTAGAAAAATTTCTTTAGAAATTCAAACAAGAGTTATAAAACTTTTTGTTTGGAAAAGATTCCATGACCATTTCTATGTCTATCATATTTCTATCGACCATCGCTCATCAAAAATTCAATATAGTTTGTCGATATGTGGTACTTTAAATAGGAATCATTCGTTTTTCATTTTATAAAACAAAATAAAATTCAAAGTATTCACTCTCATTTAAAAGTCCTCACGGTTATGCATGGGTGAATTACTTGGAATTTGTTATGTGCTTCCATGCTCATTTAAAAGTCCTCAAGGTTATGCATGTATGGAACGCATATCAAAATTGATTTATTAAATTAACAAGTTGATTCTAATCCCATTTAAAAGTCCTCACGGTTATGCGTGATTAGAAGATACTTGAATTCGTTTTTAAAATTAAATTGGAATACTACTAATCTCAGTTAAAAGTCCTAACAGTTATGCATGATTAGTATATATTCAAATTCCTGATATAAATGTACCACAAACAGATACAACTATATGGTTTTATATGATGACATCATTTCCATTATTTCTAAAAGTGGAATATGCGCCTAACAATGGTAGTTATGATTTTTGTTTGATTTTTTATTGAAATTTAATATTTATATTCAATTGAGTTTTAATGTTGAATTAATATCGATCACTTTATCTCTATTTTCTTTAACACTATTATTCTTTTGCTGATAACAAAAGGGGGCGAGAAAAGTTAAGATTTTGTCAAATAAAATCAAGCAAAGGTCAAATAATCTTCTATTTGCATCTAGGCTTATTTGCATACTTTTATTTGTATGCATATATATAGGGGGAGCTTTGTGTAGAGAGGAAGCATTTAAATAGGGGGAGCAATCAGAGTATATCTATGATTAAACAAAATTTAACATATTCAAAATCTTAAATATACGTTTGTTATCATCAAAAGGGGCAGATTGTTGAATACGCGATTATAAGATCTTTGTTTGATGATAATAAACATATATATGTTCGTGTAAATGTATTTGGTAATGTACTATTTCATTTTTCACAGATTAAATAAATATTTGCTGAATAAAATTAAATAAACAGAATTTGAATTCAAACAGAAATTTTATTCAAACAAATATTTATTACAATTTTGAATGGTACAAATTCAATCTCTCACCATACATTTACAACTTTGATTACAATGCAAATTCAATTACATCACAATTTCACTTTTGCATCTGACCACAATACATATCACTCATACACTCAACTCGTAATTTGTCGTCAACTTCATTCCAGATTGAATCCAACATCTGAGCAATCTGCAAAAATCAATATTGACGCAGTAAAATTGAAAAGGAAATATTTTTGCAGTATAATATAAAATGTGAATTTTTAAAATAATATTTGCCTCAGTTATTTGGGTTGCTCGTCATCATTTAATTTTCAATCCATCATACACGAACAACTTGTGACATACACAGTGCATCACTGTATATGCCACAAGGCCGTGCACATCGAAATATACACTAGATTGATTTACAGGGATAGGTGAGCACAGGTCAAACCCAAAATATTGTATTCAACTCAAGTGCGATAAAATAACGTCACAACTTTCAGCACAAGGTCAAATCCGAGCTACAAGCTGGATTCAACTCAGGTGTAATTCGAAAAACAAATAAAATACAAAGGTCAAGTCACTGCAATCATGACTCAACTCAATGCAACAACCAAAGTCAAGGCAACATGAAGTCAGCAACTTCAAACTGCTCATATACACAAGTGAATGAAAATTCTATACAAATGCAAAGACCAGTGATGCAACTCAATGCATATACCATAATTATCGACCAGACTACACAATGAACTAGCAGGAAACGAAAAAGGGCAGTGGACAGTTTCAAGTGACATCAAAACCAAAATGGACAGCAGCTACCTACGTACAGTGACTCGGCAAGCACAAAAAATATGGCAACACATCAAAGACACAGTGAATCAAATCATGGTTCAAACCAGGGCAATGCGTCAAAGACCCAATTGACATGCAAACATCTCAAAATCACAATGTGCACTGAACAACTCACACATATGCAACGTGACAGAGCAATTTCAAATGAAGCCAAATGAAAATCAAGTGCATGTAGATAACAGGTACATGAAGAAGTTTTGGGTTAAATTACAAACTGCAGCAGCTCGAATAAACAATGCAAGTTCAAATCGAAGCATGTACAAGTTGCAATATGCATATGGTCAAGCTGTTATTCAACACAGTGTAGCATGTGCACAATGTCAACCAAAGTAGTGGAACTGCAATAACTGAAATGAGAACAGTACAGACTCGAATGTATAGATCAAGTGAAGTATACAAGAGAAGCCTGTAGACTACCATGAGCAACCGAGATATCACATACATATATGTGTACAAATGAAGACACGGAGAAAATTAATTTCAAACCAGATAATGATGCAGGAAACTCGAATAAACATATCAAGTTTAAGTATCAAGTGAATGAGATATAGCAGTTTCAAATCAAGTCAGTGCTACAAAGATGAACCAGACAAGAAATGACAACAGTAGATCAGGCTTGATGCTATCAAGTGATACAAATACTACATGAAATACATGGAGGCAATGCCCAAACTGTCGCAAGTAGCTCAACAGTTCACATTGCAGTGAAAACATACAAAAATGACCAAACAGCACGCATATATACAACAAAGATGAACTATTGCATCAGTACAGTTTCAATGCTACAAGTCCAAGTACACAACCAAGTAAATAAACACAGCAGTGTGTTGAAGCAACTCGAACTTCAGAAGAATCAAATGACACAACAATGCTTGAAGACTACAGCAAAAATAGAGTCAACACAAATGCAATGCTAAGTACACAAGTGACACAGCAACAATAAAAACAAAGAATAAACCATACATGTGAACAACACATTGAAACAACTCGAGCAAATGCGACACATATATACATACATAGGTGTATGTATACACATGGCAGTCATAGACAGAATGACCGAAGTTTCGAACCAAAAGTGAGGCCGGAGGTGGTTTCAAACCAGATCAGTGATGAAGACATAGAGATGAATCAGAAATTCAAAAAGTATTTTAAGAAATCAAAATGGATGATGTCGTGGATTCGCATACACAGTCATCAGGAAAAAAAGGAAGTTGAATTCACAAATCAACATTGAATTTTGACCAAGTCAGAAATCAACGTAGGAACAAATTGAAAAAGTCAAAAATCAAATCCAAATAAAATAGGAAAGTAGCTGCCGTAACGATCAAGGAAGGATCGAACGGTTTCAAGCTAAAACCATGATAGTGAAGTAAGGGCATCGATTTATATATAAGCAACATCATCGGCAGTTCAATAAATTATCGAGTTCAAGCATTAAAACCTCAAAAAAGTCATCATCGGCAGTATATAGGAATTCAATCAAGTATAACAGAATAGCATAAACGAAAATCACATACCAAATCGAAGTTGAAATCCATCGAACAGAAGCAGCCAAAGTGAGCAACGAGAAACAATCGATCAAAGCTACTCGCAATTATTCTCGCGAATTGATCAACTAAAATCAGGCGCTTTAAAAAGCCCTAATTACTATTCGAAGAAGAACGAAAAAGGAACGGCCACCATTTTCACAAAGGAACGAAGCAAAGTGGATCGGGTCAAAATATAAAGGGCCGGCTTTCTTATTCTTATTTAGTATAAAGGCCTTTTAAATTTGTATTTCAATTTTAAACCACTGTAATTCTAGTCGTATGACTAGGGGACAAGCTACGTTGCGTAGTTTGAGAATTCGCAACTCAGTGGCTGAGTTGTGGTAGGGTTTTGAGCGTAGAGTTAGGTTAGTCAGTAGCGGGTGTCGTGAGTTTACGTGTGTAAGCGTGTGACTACTTAATTTCTAGTAGAAACCTTAGGGGCAGCACGTAGGCAGGGTTTTGCCGAAGCTGGGTAAATTTTGTGTCGTTCTATTTCTGCATTTTATTCTGCTATTTTTCTGTGCTGCTATTATTCTGTGATCTATGTTGAAATTATTTTATAAGCTTCCGTAATCAAATTTGTAAAATTAACACAGTCACCCTATTCACCCCCCTCTAGGGTGAAATCGATCCTACAATTCGTGCATAGTGTGGAAAATATTTCGAAAATATGATATTAATCTTAGCTAGCATACAACATTTCGTCGTATGCCTACTATAGCTACCATGTTCAATAGCAGGTTACCGCCAAATTCCATGGCAGGTTATAACACTAAAAACCGTACATGGCGCGTATTGTTTCTTTGGATTTCCAACAAATGGTTAGGCTAAGGTACTTCCTTACCGAAATGGGTACGCCTATAGAAGGACGTCCCCGAGAACCTAACCGGATCTCTGCTAACATAAGGCAGACGCTACCTTACAATTTAGCCAAGTTATAACTAGGTTACTACCACACAAGTATGCCATCCCCCGGTCATTACCGACCTTTATCCGACGATCCTCAACCACAAAGCAACATCACACAGTAATAAATTTACAGTGTCCACATGAGTTAAGTATCTGGGCTCCGTACCATGATACTACCCTTTCCAGAAGAAAATGGACATACCCTAGGGGCACGACCCCTAAAAACCTTGCCGCAACATTCCTGTTTCGACCATTTCCGGGTTGTGAGGCCCGATGAAGTCTCATCCACAATGCTACGCTTTTCAACAAAGCCATGCTTCGATCAACAAATGATCAGCAGCACTTCGTATGCCACATTACCAAATTGGGAATGTATCACTAGTAACCATCAACTACATAACCTCTGAGCTCGTACACCTCAGAGAAAGGTGTTAAGCTAAGAGAATAAATCTCCACCACCAAACAGAAATGTATTTGATAGAAATCAGTTTTACATCTCAAAGTGTAATGTCAGACACACATCCATACAAGTCTGTTCCGGGCTCGAACAGAACCGAAGGCACTTCCAAAGAAGCCATTGCAATCCGTGTATTCACAATCCCAATCGGATTTCCCATCACTTAGGGAATCTCTATACCGGCGCGACTCGGTGCAGAGACAATCGACAGGTAATCCTTTCGCTTTCGAAAATACCCGGTATTCAACACCATCTTCAAATGCAATCTCATTTCGTCGTATCATTATTCGGAATGGGTTTTATGACATAAAGTCCTCTACTGGCTTAACCGAATAAAGAGCGCTTGTTTTGAAAACAAATTCAAGTGCCATTTCAATGATCAACATTGATAGTCGGTTATTTAACTATCAACAACATTCACACCAATCATCATATTTAAATAATTCCCCAAATTATTTATTTTTTAAATATCTTCACAAGATATATTTTCACACTTCAATCCTTTTGAAAACGAATTTCGAAACATTTTTCACTCGTGGAATAAAATTCCCGAAATCATTTATTTCCATTGAAATTCTGCCAAGTCCGAATATTTAAAAAAATAATTAAATCACTTATCCAAATATATATTTGGAAATATTTAAAATAAAAACTATTTTAAACATTTTACTTAAAATATTAGTTATAAAAACATTATACTATTATTACATATAAACTTTAAGCTTAAAACTAATTTTAAAAGTAAATTTAGTAGATAGAGTACAATTATTTAAATAACCATTTTCTAAAACAATTATCAATTAAATTTTTAAATAATCACTTCTATAGTTAATTAAAAAAAATCTTTACTCTAAAGATTTTCAAATTAACTTAAGAAAATAATTTCTCCAAAATATTCTTTTAATACCAACTTTAGAACTTTTAATTTATACTTTAAAAGCTACTTTGAAAATATACTCGAGTTTCCATGGAAAATGCACTTTCATTTCAAAATGGTCCATTTAAACCAATTAGTAAACCCTTCTCGATTTATTTCAATCTACATTTCAAATTCGTAAATTTCTCACTTTTAAAAATAAACCAATATTTACTTTTAAAACAATTTCCCTTTTCTTTATAAATTCCCATTGTAAATTTACATTTCCAAATATTCACATTCCACACCAAATCAAATTTCAAATTGATTTCCAAATTTATTTTCAAACACCAAATCGATTTCAAATCGATTTCCCAAATTCATTTTCAAAACACCAAATCAAATTCCATATTGATTTCTCAAATTTGTTTCAAATACCCAAATCAATTTCCAAATGGATTTCCCAAAGGTTTATTTTCAATCACAAAAATCAATTTTCAAATGGATTTCCGAATTTATTTCCTTAAAATAAATTTCTTTCTCCTCCAATTCATTTAAAAATCCAAATTTTGAACAAATTCTTCAACTATTAAACAATGTTATTCAAAACCCATTTATTAAAATCTTTTCCCATATTTTGGAATTTATTCAATAAGTTACCAAAAATAAAACTTTGTCTATTTAAATTTCCTCTTTTAAATTCAACCTATTCTTTAAATGAATTTTCTTAAAGCTTCTACTTTAAATTCCAAAAATTCAATTTCAAAAGCTATTTTAAAAAATATATCTGGTATCCTACGATACCAAAAATATATTCGGCTAAATCATAGCCTTCAACAATTTCAATCAAAAATATAATCATACACAGATTATAAATAATCACACACAACACTGAAACAAATTCAAATATTTGAGGAATCCAGTTGGATCCCTCCAACCTGTTTCCCTGCATCCACAGATGTTAGCACAACAATTAAATACTCATTCCACTTCGAGGTGGAATATCGCGGTATATGAGATTTATAAAATATCATCCGCTATTATGCGGCGTATAGGGTCTCATCCGCTATATAATGTGGGAAATCAACAATTCCAAATACATATATAATACCAATTCCCTTTCGAGGTGGAATATCGCGGTATATGAGATTAAATATAATATCATCCGCTATTATGCGGCGCGTAGGGTCTATTTCAATCCTACAAATAACAACCATCATCCAAGCAACATCCAAAATTTAAATAAACTAATTAAATCAAGTATCCAATTGAGTGAGAAGTTCTCACCTTTTATTATGCATGCAACCCATTTTCCATTCCAGATAGTTTTCTCCACAGCTTAGACCGTGTATAAATATTATACAATTCATTAATATTCGAACAAATCGAATAATCCATTATCCTTTAATAGTTTAATTAACTAATAATTTCAATATTTTAAACCAGTGATTTGGTTTTAAACAAATTTTCTTTTTTTTTAAAAAAAATCTATTTTCTAAATCTTGTCTATATATATCATTTCTGCTTATAAATTTTCTTTTAAAATATTATAAACAGATAGTATTTCCTTACTGTAAATCAAATACAGAGTTGTATATTTATTATATATTTTATTTTCTTTTGTAAAATTTCCTATCTGTAAAGAAAAAATATAAGCAGAAATACCTCACTGCTCTGTGCGAATCTAGCCGGCCGTCCTCCTTGCGCAAGCGTGTGCGAGTGCCGCTACCACCATCGATGAACACGAGCCGGCTCGAAACCTAGCAGTCGCGATGATGCCTCCCTCGCTTCCATGAACCTCTAAATACTAATGCACGCCTCTCTGTCGCTTGAAAGATACTGTCGATCAACGTCGAACCCTCCATTTGAATTGCGATCGAGCATCAGATCGTGAAACCACCACAAACAAAACTGCACCGATGGCCGCTCCACCTATTCCTAATCGCGCGCCACCCTTTTTTTCCAAATCAATTTCGTTTGAATTCGATCCGAACCCCCCTTTTCTTGCGTACGACATATAAGCTATGCGATTTCAATCGCGAATTTTTCTATAGATCGAAGATTTTTTTTTCTTTCTGATTGTGGCCATTTATTTCTCAAGCAGTAGTTTTCTATATATTATTTTCGAGCTAGATTTTGAAAAGAAAAGGAAGCTGCTCGCATTTTATTTAAACAGTCGGCCATTATTGAAATAGATGGAGACGAGGACGATTTTGATTTTGATTTTATCCTATATTTTTTTTCCTTTTAATTTCTAAACGAACGCTTGTTTGATTACTTTTTTTGAGAGGACACGTGCTAAAATTTCTGAGATGTGTCTTCAAAGGCCTGGTATAATATTAAATACAAAAATATTATACTTTGAATTCAAATTCCAATTTTACATCGTCTCGATTCCGCAACTCAAAATCTCGATCTCCAATCGAAGCATGCTGCGAGGCGTTTATAATGTTATACGCCTATTCTGAACGCAATGGAAAATGTTCCGAGTCCAAATTCGATCGTATGGAGAAGATAGCTTTTTGAACTAGTTATAATATCGAATTTTCGAATTAAATTTCAGCGCGTTTGATTACCGTAAGGCCACACAACAACTCCGAATGCTACGGAAATTGAAATCCAATAATAATACACTATTACGGATCCAATGGAACTAGTTTCATCGAATTTCGAGACTGTGCCTCGGAAGGCTATTTTTAAATAACAATTTAAACGATATAGTTTCATAACTGAACAAATCAATTCCAAATTCAATTTTGAGGCTTCCATTATCTTCAGTATTATCAATATAGATTTTTCAAGCCTTTGAAATATTTTTATTCGGTTTAAAACTGAAGATTCAAATTTTTATCCAACTTCAAGAAATTAAATTCAATAATTTAATTGCCATATTCATTCTGATATCCGAAATTCAAGTCAAAATATCTTCCAAACATTTAAAATCACTTAAATATTTTCAAATTCAAATACCAAAAATTCCGGGTCATCAAAAAAATGAGGCTCAGAGCTACCATAGCACTAATCAATGATATTATTAGTTTTATCACTAAAAAGTTTCAACTTTTAACATAAATCAATGTCACATCCAATATAGCTAAACTATTAAGTTTTGATAATAAAACATTTATAAAATAAGTGCATAACTGAAATTAAAATCAATAATAGTGAGGAATCCGAATTCCGCTACAAAATTTCCAGTATTTCATTTTATATGTCATTTCCTTTCAAAGCGGGAATTCAGCCAAACCAGTAAATCATTCAAGCACAAGACAATAATTTATACCTACTGTATGTCATGTAGTATTCATACAGAGGTGGATAACTCACCAAAAATTCCAGTGGACGCTTAAGCGTTCGAGTTTGATCCAAAATCGAACGATGTTTGATTATAACACAAAACTTCACTTGTTTTAAACTTGACGAAATCATTTTGAGTGCATAGATATTGCTTCTACGAGAGCAACATAGAAGACCGTATCTCGATTAAACCTCATATGAAGAAGTTATTTATTTTATAAGATTTGAGAAATAAATTACATTAATTAATTACAATTTAATCAATTAGCTACCAATTCCACTAATCACCTTTCTAACCCTGAACGTTAATCACTCTCCTCTATACATGAAAATGGTGCACAGTGCATGGCCATGCACTCTCCCTCCTACTCCGGTCAACTATTCGATGAATCGACTTCACTTATGAGTCCCTCTTCTGCTCCTCTCCGCATCCCACACCAACGGAATGAAGCTTTATTACCAAAATCGAATTCTTACCTGGCAGCACTCCACGCGACACCCAAATGTCGTCAATGCCAAGACTAGATCGAACCTCACCATAATCCACGAATCAAAGCCTTCATGCGACAAACTCAAAGCAACAAATGCCGCATCCTATCGTCGCAAAAATAGAAGCCAAACCTTAACCCTAGTCCATGGTCTTCACATCGAGCAACCTAAATCAATGCCGCACCACTCATCGCCTATATAGATTTGAAGATCTTATCAATACAAACTGATTGAATCCAGTTCGGTGATTTTTAGTTTAGTAATTGCGATTTTGATTTTTGAAGTAGGATGTTTATTTTCTTTTTGTTGGAGATTGGAAAAAAGAAAAGAGAAAGGGGAAGATGAAAAATTCAGAGTGTTGAATTTTCAAGTGTAGAGATATGTTTATTTTCCAATTTCTGGCATCTTGCTACACATCATTTCGTTCACGTACGAACCGCGAAGGACGAAAATAAAAATATAATCATGCATAAAAACACGACATGATCACAAAACAACAATAAAATACACTGGTTATTTTATTCTGAGAAATTTCAAAGATACCATTGTTTTCCATAAAATACATTAAATGAAAATTCAAATATTTTCCAAATTAAAAATTATGGAAAAATTCTATAAATAAAAATAAAAATACATTGATAAAAATTAAGCCCTTTTATCAAAAATTTATTTTCTTATTGCTTGTTAAATTTGAATCAAATCTGAATATTTAAATAAACTAAATACTCCCATTTGAAACGTCAAAATTTTTAGGTCGTTACATTCTTCCCCCTTAAAAGAATTTCATCCCCGAAATTCTCAAAGGAAGAAAAATGTCTCTAAACCCTTAAACTTTTAAAATCTGATTAATTAAAATGCGCTATTAATCTTATAATATCCTTTAAGTTACCGAAAAATTCAACAGTACCTACTTTCGCGGCTCGATCCAAAAAAATATAACTCGCAACAACAAGTCCTAATCAACAAAGAAAACAAAAGCCTAATAGTGGCCTCCCATAAATGAGGCATAAAATCATCAACAACGATATATACTTATGATATACTTTATAAAGGATGTATGACACATCACAAACCCCATTAAGCAATAAACACATACCAATTTGTCGAGCAATCAAACTCTACTCATGAAAGAAAAAGTAGCATACTTGCCTTTGTTTCCGTACTTGAATTTTACTTACATATCCCAAAAGAGAGTTAAACATGACTATGAAATGATACCACATTTAATTACACCAATAGTATTTCATTTAATACTAAAGTCATTTGCGAACCATTTCATAATACATTACTTAGGTCTATTATGATTTTATAACTCAAGTTCATATTCATATAATATAAGATATTTTTTACTACATCTAAGGAGTATATATACAATATCAGATATTTTTTTACTTAAACAGGATGTTCAACAAGTTTAAAACTTGTTTTAACTTATTATCTGCCTAAATTTGTAAGTTACAAAATTTATTTTCTTATATTTTCACAAAAATTTTAGCCTCAATTTCTCAAAAAATTCGAAAGTCTTCGACTGTCCAAAATCGCCAAAAATTCCATTTCATTTCCAGAAATGAAAACTATCAAACAACATAAAATAATGGGATGCACAAACAAAACAACCATAATGCATAGATACATGCACCCATAAAATAATTTGACCTAAAACTTCGAAACTAAACACCTAGGTTTTATTTCAACTCTATTTGAAATAATAAAATACATATCTCCTTTTGCACATCAAATCGTATTTTTGGAACTTTTAAAACAATTTTTTTTTTACCCAAAATAACTATGTAGTACATTACTACAGTAGCATCCCCTACATAGAAACTCGAAATGCCGATGATGCTATAGTCATCACCGAAACTATTTTCCTGTGATAGAAGTGAGTCAAGTGCTTTTTAGCTCCTTTAAAACCATTTGAAATATTTCCATATATAAATACTTTTAGATAATATTATTATTATTTGCTCCAAAATTTTGAATTTTTTTTTTCAAAAACATCGGGGTTTAAGTTCTCAAATTCTTAGTTTAAATCATTTTTATTTATAAACCATATTTATAAATTGTACTTATATAATTTCACTTTCTTACATAAAATCCTTTCACAAATATGTATTTATTTAAATTATAATAAACACCTTTTTTATGATTAAATTTTAACCTAACATAATCACCGAACTCCTTATAGTCAAACTGAACTCACAAGGTGTTCGTATTCAATTTAATCAAACAATAAATGCTCATAAACTGGACAAGTACAACTAGTCAAACAATAAATGGTTATAATTCAATATTCTCAATTTCTAACAAATAAAGACTTCATAAATAACTATATCAATTTCTGAAAATTATTTTTTTATATATAAAATCTATGTAAAATTGTTACATTTACCAAATTTCAAAAAAAATACTATGTTACTTTGCCTTATTCAAGTGTTTAGAGAACCCTATCAATAAGTTAGCAACTTGTATTGACCAAAATCCATAGCCATTCAACCGACCAATCAACACAATATAAAACATTTTTACAGATTAACAAATATGCTCCCGTATATATATACACTCAACTCTTCTAGGGTGCTACTAACCCTATCTCTAATGAGTTTACCTAACAAAAGCCTTGGTGTTTGCTCGACCTAAGCTCTAATACCATGTGTAGCGACCTGCCTTTTCGATCCTCAGAAGTCGATAGTGATACATCCATGGTATTCATGTGTTGAGCATCTAAGTGCCAGAAAGACTGATTGTTATGGTGAAAGAAAGAAAAGATATAACACAATCTCACATCATGGCGTGTAACATATAATATACACATGGTCTTTACAAAATAAAAACTATAGTATACATACACCAATTAGAATAAACTAACCGTTCATCATCCATAACAGTATAACAACTTGTCCTCGCAAAAGCTAGTAAATACAAAACAACAAATACAAAGTAATCAAAATATGCATTTATACGTATTGGAGGCATCCTGTAATAACCCGCTTTTCTGTACAATTCAAGCTAACAATAAACCACATGTCCAACCCAAATCGTAAGATGGATAGTTAAGGGGAAAGAAAGAAGAAAGAGTAAGAGAAGAAGAAAGAAATTTAAAACAGTACAAAACTCACAATAGCAGCGGAACAACATATAATATAATATCAATGATCTAGACTTGGGGTGACCATGCCACACATAAACACGGACAGGTTTTAAACTGACGATAACCAAAACCATTCATATGAAATCCTCGCTCTAGACTTGGGATGATCACACCCTACTTGGGTGCGACCCACTTAGCCTTGCCGCATGTCCATGCTTTATTCATTTCCCGGGTGTGAGGCTTGAAGTGGCCACGCTCTTACCATTTATATAGCACCTCCCACTTGGAATGCTAACACTTCCCTTCAGGAAACAATGCAATATCAACATTAATCCATACAAGTTCGTTCTGGGACTGAACAAAACAAATTGAGAGCTCCGTCTCCAATTCCATCATCTTCAAGCTGTCTTCACTTCGAACTCTTAAGTTGGATCGAAGCGATTTTCGGATAACATATCTGATCCCAGTTTCTTCAAAACAAATTTCGATAATTTCTGGCAAACTCAATCCCGATTCTTTAGGAAATAAATAGTCAAAAATATGATCGAAGATCACCTCCTAACCTTTAATGGGTGGATTTTCTTATCATTGTCCTAGGAGAACGATGCGAGATTTACAAGCACAGTACAACATCATCGGAGATGACTATGCCATATGACTCACATGTTTCTCCTAGATATTTCCAAAGTTACGTTTGGGTACAAATTTCGATAGTCAGTTATTTAACTATCGAATAACAAAAATTCATATCAAGAAATAATTCAATAGGAAAAACCAACATTTGTTTAAGCACCAAGCAACACCAAGCCTCCTTAATTAATCTTATCATTAATTAAAACCATCTCATAAATACTTGTATCAAAATACTTTTACAAATATATATTCGTAAACCCTTCGATTTTAAATACTTAGAAATTATCTATATACCTACCTTAACGGTATAGGTATATTTACCAACACCGACGAAGGTCCCTTTTTTATAAAATTCTAGAAATATTTATGAACTCCATTATAAATTTCTAAAACTCTTTATGAACCATTTATAATTTATTTTCCAAGTCGCTTATAAAACCTTTATAAACCTTGCAATTTTTTTTATAAAAATCCTTTTCATAAATCTCTAAACCCATTCCTAAAATTAGTTTATAAATACCATCTATTTATTAACCTCTTTACCATGTAATAATCTTTCTTCAATCTTCAAACCATTTTATAAGCTTCTCTTATAAAAATCCAAGTTCGTTTACAAAACTATATTTATGAATCTCGAAACCATCATAAATAAATAGTTATCGTTAACTTTTAACGTCTTAATAATAATAATAATTAATTCAAACCATTTTCGATAAATCCACCGTTAATCTTTACCATATAAATAATGGTAATAAATTACCAAATTGTTATTAATAATCATTATCGTTATTTCCAAGCCATATTAATAATTTAAATAATTAACTTTTCAAATCTATTTAAATATTTATAAACAAATTTATGCAATGTCCACCCGAATAATCAACTTTAAAACAAAATATATTTCGTGCATAAAATCCATTCTTAAATCTTCAACCCACATTTCCATATTTATAAAATCATATTTTAAGAATCTCTTTCCATTTTATAAATACTTCCTTTCATAAATCCCTTTCTATCTATAAAATATCGTTTAGCATTCCAAACTTACCCTCGCTTTAGTTCTGAAATAGAGTCAACTCATATCAGTCCGTATCTTATAATAATTCCATTGCTTAATTTATTCTCCAATTTATTAAACGATAATAGTTCTTTAAATTTATAAACCCCGTTTATGAATTCATACTTTTATTAACAAAATAGATTTTACAAATCTTCACTTCATTTCCCTTCATTATAAAAACAGACTTAATTTTAAGATTTTCAAAAACCTTTATTTTACAGTCCAAAAATCTCTATTTAAAATATGTTATAAATCTATAAATTAATAGTATCTAAAAATCATACCTTTGATTTTTTTTAAAATGCTCTTTCAAATAATTGAAGACTAATTATTTAAGATATATAATTCCCGAATCGCTTTGAAATCCCTTTAAATCAAATCACCATTTTATGGTATTGTAAAATACCAAAAACGAGGCATGGTGCTACTAAAGCACTATTTAAATAAAATCATATCTGTGTCATTAGCATGGAATTCGACAATTCATTATCACTATATATATGAAAATAAAATCAACAGTGTGAGGAATCCCGTTGGAGTCCTTTAACATGTCCCCCTGCATCACATACAATATATAATTAATAATACAAAAATCGACCTCTTTGAGGACGGATTCTTGTACAAAGGGCCATCTACTCTTACACGGAAATGTAATTGGGTCTCATCCGCTCTAATAGGCAGGAATATCCAATCCAACTAATATAGTAAATTTTCCAAGCAATCAATAACGACTAGAAATAATTATCCAAACATCCAATAGATAATTATTTCGACTAGAAATATTCCTGGTTAAGAAAAAAGGTTAGATTAACTTACGTTGATTTTAATAGTCGTCAAAACATTCCTTTTTGAATTAAAATTAAATGAACGTCCAATTTTCATCTAAAATTCTAACTAGCTCCGCATTCATCCATTCTAGCTTCATAGCGTAGTGCTCGATATGAACGCAATGAAACTTGTCACGCTCGATTCGGACCTCGTATGAGCAACTTACGAGTTTATAAACATTTGTAATAATTAATTTTAATCAACTAAAACTTAAAAAAAAAACCTGTACTCTTCTCTCCTCTTTCCCTCCCACGATCGATTTACCTAGGCCAACATTGAATTTTTTGTTTTTTTAATTAGCCTAATCACGCATGCAGCCACCAAGACTGCCGTCGAACCATTGATTTGGTGGAGCTTACATTATCTGTATAGACTATGGTATTTATATAAAAACGTGTTAAGCGGGGCATGGATAACGCCTTAATGCTATTTTAATATTTTACTTTACTATAGACATTATTTATGTAACGTGTTGTATTATGTATGTGATAGTTCCACGGATCCTTGGAAATCCTAAACATCCTTTAAGTTATATTGCATTTCATTTGGACATTTCACTTGAGTTATTTACTTACATAAAAATGTTAATCTTGACTCAAGTGTTTAGTGTTTTTTTTTATGCTCGGGTTAGCCTGAGTATTTCAGCATTTGAGACTCACCTTTGAAGCTTGAAGCTTCGCTTGGAGATTGATCTTTATCTATTCAGCTTTCAGTCATCTTGTTATTTCAGTTGTTATTTATGTTCAGATTTTTTCAGTTGCTTATGTATTAGCAGACTTCTTTGTATTTTGGATTTCTATTGTATTTGCTTTAGACTCTGAGGCTGTAGTAGCTTCATGGACTACTTTTTATCTATTCCGCTGCATATTGTTGTATTACTCCGTATCTGTGATTCAGTGATTGATTTATTTACTGTATATGCTAAGTTTTTTCAAAAATAAATAACAATTTGTTGTTTTAAGCAATTCAAGTCTGACATGTGTGGTTTATTGTCGATTTGAATGGTTTGAAATAGCGGGTCGTTACACTTTTCGACTAACCTTAAGTTGAAACTGAGTACCAAAGATGTCAACTTTTTAAGTGGTTACTAAGCCAACTTTAGCACATACAAACAAAAGGTAATAACATATATTTGCATCACAAAATTACAGGTCAAAACTTTAATTAAAAAGGTGAGATTTTTCTCATTAAAATGCAGTCAAACTAAGTTGAACTGCCACAAAGCTTTTTACTAACACTCGATCTATCTTTTTATATGAGAAAGTTTGAATATTTGGACCCTTAATGGGAAAGAGCGGTTTGTCCATGATCAATATAATCTTAGCCATGGATGTTTTGAGTGATATTGGGTTTTTTGTTAGTGAGGATGTGTAGAGGAGGAAGAGATGAAATTTAGCGATTTTACTTAGGAAAGAAGTGAAATAAGAATAGAATTTTGTATTTGGGAACTTGGGAAGCCATTAACAAGTTTTTTTAAAAGCTTTAAGGAAGGAGATGTAGTTTTGAAAAGTGAGTTGATATAATGAGAAAAAACAAGTGTTTTATTTTATAAAAAATTAAATATGTAAATTACAAAAATATACTTAAAGTACATGCCTTCAATTCCCTTAATGCCACAACATCTCCATCCACATTTCGTTGTACCACACAGCCCCCCTTCCTCCCACACGTCCCATCAAAGTACATACATGAGATAGTACATTGGATAAAAGTGTGTTCTTATGTACTTAAATTGAATTTTATAGTCATGGAATCTTCCTTTTACTCCTTTTGAATTCAAACTCCCTTTAAGTAAATACATTTTTACATTATTATTTAACTTATCCATACTTATATTATTTAATATATGCATGTGTAAATTTAAATTATAGTGTTCTCAACATTCCTAACAACTTTTAGACGACGAACAATTGAAAATTTGAAAAATGATTCTTGGTCACATTTTCTGTTTTTCTTTGAACTAATTATTTTTGTAAACAAATTTTGAAAATCATTTACCTATCACTAGTTGTTATTTAAAAGAGTTTTATTTTTGTTATAAGATTTATTAATTAATTACTTAAAATATATTAAATATTTAATTTTTAAAGTGATTAAATCGTGGGTCGTTACGTCCTTCCCTCCTTATAGGAAATTTCTTCCTCGAAATTAATCATACACAAAAAGTATACCAAAATAAATCAACTGATATCATTCAATCAAACGGTTATAAAGAAAGTGACTCTACCATAATCAGTGAGTACACTAAAATACTCTACAATATACAAACAACCCTGTCGACAACTAGGGATACGATCCCTAATATAATCCTTGGTTCTCTAAGTACAATCCTGATCATATCCACTCCACTGAACCTTAACAAGATTCATATCATTCGTCCTTAGTCGCTTTATATCTTGAGCGATGATACAAATAGGCCGCCCAAGAATGGTTTGGTTAGGCTAAACTTCCAAATCCTTTTGTTGTGCCGGTTCTACTATAGTTGAAGGAACGTGTATGTACTAATGTAAGTGAGATACGTGAAATAAATTATGCACATCTGCTAGTCTATCAGGTAACTGCACTGTATACACAGATCTACCAATCTGGTCCAGTATGGGAAATGGGCTAATAAATCAATGGTCTAGCTTCCCTGATTTTCCAAACCTCACTGCACTTGTCAACAGAGAGACCTTTGAAAACACTGAATCTCCGACTGAGAACTCAAGATCGATGTACCTTCGATCCGCATAACACTTCTACCTACCACGCGCTTCCTTTATTGTCCTTCTAACATTAGCTATCTAACGACCCTGACTCGACCTTTGAAAATTGGCACTGAATATGTAACGACCCGTAGATTTTAATAGTTTTAAATGGTTTTATTTAACGTAATTAATTGAAACTTTTGATAAATTTTATATAATAATATTTTGAGATAAAAATTTGATATTTGGATTACGTCCAATTAAACATAGCAGATTTTAAATTTTCAATTTATTTTATCAAAGTTTATTCCATTGTGAAATTCAATTTAATTCAAGCTAGCTAATAAATTGCTTTAATAATTATTACAGAATTAATTTCTTTAATAAATATTGCAGAATCAATGCACAGATGTTGTCAATTTCATTTTTATGGTGGTATGTTCCTTTACGTTTCCTACCGGTTAAATTATAAATAATTTGCTTTGATGGGTCGGCTAAATCAAAGCAACGTGACCGTTGCTATTTATTTCTTTTATTAATTGCTACAATTATTTTCACCAAATCAAGGGTTGACCGTTACTTGGCTTTCAAATTTTGGACTCTACATTCAAAAGAGAACGTATAATATAATAAGTACTTCATATTTATTTTCAGTACATTTCACAAAATTTTCTCTGTCCGTTCTTTTCTATTAAATATATACTTGCAGCTATTATCATTCCATCGTTTCAATTTATTATATGGTCCGTTACTCTGCCTTTTCAGATTTGAACGTCAGCTGGTGGCATTAAAAGTTGCTTTAATTATCCACTGAATTATCGTGACCATCCCACTACTCTATATTTATTCCTGTACGTTTTATCTTCGCTTAAATTTCTCTGTCCATTCCTTTCCCATGTTAATATCCTTACCTTTCCATACTCACGTGCTTTCCAATCAAGCAATAAATTGTTTGAATATCCACCTTATCAACTTGACCTTTGTTATTGCATCATACCAGTATATAATTCAAATGTATCATTATTCTACCGTTTCTTCTTTAATAAATTATATGTAACAGTATACAATAAATGGACAACTCATTCTCCACCCATTCATTTCTCCTATTCAATTAATAATGGAATATAAAGTTATATATTTGGTACACAATTCAAACAACCGTTACCATTCATACCTCCTAAATTCTAGCGATTGACCCATCTATTTCCATGGTTCCAATTTTAGTTGCTGGATTACTCATTCCTACCGTTCAACTATATTAAATATTTATAATGTGTAGTCTCTGAGCCTATTTAGCTTCATTTTTTCTTCCTCTCTGTTGCTTCTTGAAAAAAAAGAGATTTTTTCCATTACAATGCTAAAACACATATGATGGAAAAATGAAAAAGGACCAGTTCTTCTTCCTATAGCTTCGTCAAATCTCCACCACCACAGCTCGAACCACCTATCAAGAGCCACAACCCACTCCATGCCTCTTTCCCTCGTCATCCATATTTTTATAAATGGTATGCGTATCATATTGCAATATATGTTTCGTTTTTAAATGTTTACATATAGCATGAATATGTACTAGTACTATATATAATCTATTTTGTTTAATGGATATGTTATACAAGCTGTGTTTTCTTTTGTCTAATGGATTTGGAAACTTATAATAAATATTATTGCATTAGTTGTTGTTTTCAACTTCCTGCAACACTTTATTTTTTTATTATAAATTTTGGCTTGCTGCAATTCTCTTTTCATCTATATTATTGTATTCTATTATCTAATATATACATTTTATCTAGTTATATATATTATACTATAAGGTGTATATATATAAGTTTTCATAACCCTTTATAATATGTAGCTATGTATATAAGATTGGACCTGTTATATATGAAAGCATTGGTTATAGCAATTAAAAATATGCAAAGGAATTTATGGTGATATTTACTTATGAATAGAAAAAGATACGTACCACCATCTGTATCTTCGTCTCTCTCCCCATGTTTTATTATTATTATTATTATTATTATTATTATTATTATATATATATATATATTTTTCTTTCTTTCTTTTTTTCCTCTTTTCACTCCTTCCATTTTATAGCTTTTAAATAAGTTGACAAACACTTTGGAAGTATTTAAACGCAGTACGTGGCAAATTTAATAAGCAGTGGTGTTTAACGTCATTTATAGCAAAAAATTTGATAAGTTCATACATTTCTAAACTGAAAATAATAAATATATGATGTGAGGGAATTTGAATTTTCATACGCCATTCGATGAGCTGATCTTAAATTTAAAAGAGGTATGATATATCAATCGCTTACAAATAAGACGAAGATAACGTCCTAAATTAACTTTTAGCAAATTGAACATTATTGTCGTTATTAAGAAACCAACGTATTGTGTCATTTGATTATTTGGGTACTAATAATACGTTACTTTATTCATTCCATCAATTCATTTCACACCACGTTATTTTAAATAAATTGCTACTCTTCTACTGAAATTTATCCAAAAATTTAATAAAAATGATCCGACGGTGTATTAGCCTTCAGGACTATTCCCTGAATTCCAAACGTTGGATCCACTTTGCGTTCTGTTTTTTCTTCTCTTTTTCCATAAAACATATATAAAGTATAAAGTTTATATTTGTTTTCTGATGTTAGTTGAAATGTAAATATTGATTTTTAAATAGTATATATATATATATATATATAAGCTACTTCTGTTGTTCGTATATAAATGGTATTGTATGTGCATTTTTATGAAATAGCGCCCAATGTATATTATTTTATAAAAGAATTCATTTGTTATGTCAACTAAATATATGTTACATTTGGTTTATATAAATATATTATAACCGATGTTGACTTCTTTCATTATACTCTTTCTTACAGCTAAAATATGTCAGTATTGTAACCTAGCACATGATTAATATTAGTCTGTTTATATAAGTATTTATTTCAAATTCCATATTATATATATATGCTTGATTCTAATTTATGTGTTTTAAATAAAAAACAATGATTTTGGAAAATATAAATACATATATATTTACTTTAATTTAATATGTGTTGAATTTAGAATATGACTTTATATATATAGTTATATATGTATGAGTCCACTCATACCATTATCTTCGCCGATCCCGTTCTGACTTGTTCCATCAATTCTTGTTATCAGCTTTGATCGTTGAATTCGTGCCGATTTTGCTTTGCTTCGATTCATAATTCAAATTTCAGTGACTGTAGCAGTATGCATATCCGTGTCATCTTCTGTATTCTCTAGGCTCGAGAGTTCAGTAATCACTCACGATTAACATATTTTTATTCATTAAATTTGATTTCAATTGAAACGACAATTGAAATATGCTGCTGTAGTTTTTTAAATTAGTTATATATGCTATTATCTGTAACTGTTCACCTGCGGGATATGACATCATATCCTGTTGTTTATATTATATTGTTATTGATGATATATGCCTGTTATTTTATTGTATTTTCTGTTATCACTCTGCAAGTTCCCTGTAGTTTAGAAATCACTATGGGTTGAAATGATACATGCCCGAACTGACTTTAGAATAGGAGAAAATCATTATGGGTTGAAATGATAAACCCAAGCGATTTTCATTTAATTGAATTTGGGATTACGGGTTGAAATGATATCCACCCGTATATATTTAGTATACGGATTGAAATGATAAATATCCGTAGCACTTGACTACATGATAGGAAATATATACAGACACCATTGGTCCATATAAATATTTTGAAAATAATTTCTATAATTTTGGAAAGAAATACATGGTTTAATAAATTTGATTCTTAAGATATTATATAAATGAAAATTTTATATATAGATTTAGTAGTAATATTTGATTTAAATTAGATTGATTTAATACATATAATGGTTAAGTATTTATTTAAATCTATATTTCAAATAGATTCTTTTGTAATAAATTGAATAATTAAGATTGGGAGATAAATTTGGTTTATAAAAATGGTATTTAAATAAGGATTTATTTAATTAAATCGATTTGAAATTTTTGAATGGGAAATTTAAAGGGTATGATTTTATAACTGGATTTTTGATTTAAGTGATTTAATGAATATTTCACGTTTAAATAAATTAAAGAAAATATTGAGTAAAATGTAATTTAAGGTTACTTAAATGATATTGAATCTAATAACGGAGTATTTCAAGACTAATGAGGTTAAATCGAGATCTATATGAAACTGTTATATAGAACATTTAAATATTAAAGCCTTGAACTATATTGGAATTTAAATGGTTTATGTTGAGATTCGGATCTGTATTTGAAATCAACGTAGTTGAATTTTTTATTTAGCAACTAAATTGAATTAAAATGAAAATTTAGGTTGAACTAAATTTGAATTTATTATTTGGAAAACTAAATTGAATGAAAATTTAGATGAAACGTTGAATACTTAAAGTTTTGAAATATATGGAAATATAAAGGGGTATTTGTGATTATAAATCCGAATTTGAGATCGATAAAATTTAAGTGGTTATTTCAGAAATTGAGTTGAATTTAAATTGATAAATTGAGATGGAATTTAATTTGAATGGGAAGGTCGGGATGATGTTGGAACGATTTGTTAAGTTGAGGAAATTGAAAATACTTTACTGTATAAATTATTTAATATATATAAATACTATTTTGGGAAATATAGAGATATTTGAAGTGAAAATGAGATTTGGTTTTGAAGTATAAATTAAGCTGAAATGACCACTATAGTGTATATTTCTACCTTGTAGAAAGTTCCATGGACCCTTAGAGGATGGTTATCCCAAACATCCTTTAAGATTATTTGTATTTCAGTTGATATTCCACTTGAGTTGGATTTATTGATATAAGAATGTTAATCCTGACTCAAGTGTTATGTGTTTTGCTTTACGCTCAGGTTAGACTGAGTGATACATCATTTGAGACTCACCTTTGGAGTTCGGAGCTTCATTTGGAAATCCAACTATCGGTTCAGATTCCAGCCTTTCCAGTTGATTGGTTCAGAGAAGTCATCTGTTGCATTGGCGACTTCACTGCATTTGAACTATTCGGTTGTATTTTTCTAACTCTGATGTATATAGTAGATTCATGAACTACTATTCTTTATCTATTCCGCTGCATTATATTGCTCTGTGATCTGTGATTGATTTATTTACTATATATTTTAAGTTTTGCTAAATTTTAATTAACAATTCGGTATTTTGAATTATTCAAGTCGGATATGCATGGTTTTATTGTCGATTTGAATGGTCCAAAATAGCGGGTCATTACAGAATACGTCACTCGTACTTGAATGTCGCGGATCCAAATGTCGAATCTAGTTCGTCGGAGCTTATAACACATTAAGTATAACAACACAGCAGAAGAAAAAGAATAATATTATTGATATACAATATCTGATACAACAATGAATAAAATAGAATGATACAATAGATATCAATACTATCAGAGATACAAGACATAGCGGAAAGAATATCTTCAGTAGAATACATCTCCAAAAGGGTCCAACTCCATAATGAAACTGCAACTCCATCTCCAAACTAGAGATAGCTCGAACCATCATCACGATGCAATAAGCAAACTAGATAACTCCAGAATGAAGCAAATGTGATCGGCAAGATCCAAAGGCTTCAAAGATATCGGATCTACTCCTACTATCTGACTATCTGAAACCCCAACTCTAGACTGCCCGTCTGGAAAATTGTGGGCACCCAAAGTTTAGGAAGGGAACAATAAACTCCGGGTTAGTCATGGGACTGGTATGAGCAAACAAAAACAATTAAAAAGGAAATCCGTAATGCTTTTTGGAAAATGAAACTAACATAAGGCCTCCCGCCACACACACCATGCAAACGCAGAATTGGAGGAGATTTCTCCTTATGACAGTCAAAAATGCTTGATACGCGAAAGCCATTTTGATATTGTTATTAGTGCATAGTGGAAAATATTTCAAAAGTATAATATTAATCTTAACCAGCATACAACCATTATTGTATGCCTACTATACCTACCATGTTCAGTAGCAGGTTACCGCCACATTTCATGGCAGGTTATACAACTAAAACCGTACAGGGCGCGTATTGTTTCTTTGGATTTTCCAACAAATGGTCAGGCCAAGGAACTTCTATTGCTACATGGGAGCACCTTTGGAGAGACGTCCCGAGAACCTACCCGGATCTCTGCCAACACAAAGCCGGTTTACTCCCCTCCCAGGAGTAAAACCTAATATTTGCCACCCCCGGTCGTTTGCGACCTTTATCCGAGGGCCCTCAACCACAAAGCAACATCACATAGTAATAAATATGCAGTGTCCACATGAGTAAGTATCTGGGCTCCATACCATGATACCACCCGTTTCCAAAAGGAATGGACATACCCTAGGAGTGCGACCCCTGCAACCTGCCGCATCTTTCCTGTTTCGACCATTACTGGGTTGTGAGGCTCGATGAGGTCTCGTCCACAAAGCTACGCTTTTTCACAAAGCCATGCTTTGATCACCAAATGATCAGAAGCACTCCGTATTCCACATTACCAAATTGGGAATGTATCACTGGTAACCATCAACTACATAACCTATGAGCTCGTACGTCTCAGAGAAGGGTGTTAAGCTAAAAGAATAAATCTCCGCCACCAAACAGAAATGTATTTGATAGAAACCGGTTTTACATCTCAAAGTGTAATGTCAAACACACATCCATACAAGTCTATTTCGGGTTCGAACAGAACCGAAGGCACTTCCAAAGAAGCCCTTGCAAATCTGGGTATTCACAATCCCGATTAGACTACCCATCACTTAGGGAATCTCTATACCAACACGACTCAGTGCAGAGACAATCGATATGTTATCCTACCATTCTCATAAATACCCGGTCTTCACCACCGGTCTTCAAATGCTATCCATAACGTCGTATCGTTATTCGGAATGGGTTATATGACACAAGGTTCTCTCTCGGCTAAACCGAATAATTTGCGCAATATTTAAAAACATATCGATATTGGGATTTCAGTTAAGTCACAACTTTAAAATCAACTTTTCTTTTCAAATGGTTTAAACAAATTACCACTTCCAATCTTTAAACAAAAAGATTCAATTCACAAAGTTCACCTAGCTTTCACAAGGACTCATTAATATCTTGTCAGGACCCGATTTTTCGTCTTCCGAAAATTCAACATCGATACTCACTTTATCGACTGCCGAGCAATCGAACGACGGAAAACCGAACACTGAGGGTTTAAGAAAAAGGAAAGATAGAGAAGAAGAGAGGTAGAAGATAGAAAATAGAGAGAAAAAGAAAACAGAAAATAGAACGGAACAGAAAACAACAGAACAATATCAGAATCTCACAATTCGCAGCGGAACAACATATAATAAATAAATGAATAATCTTTAAACGAAGAACTATATCAGTTATTACATTTTATACATTACATTTCATTACATCAGAGTGTACAACAACAACAACAAACAGCGGAAAAGAAATACTATATACTAGTAATACGCCATGCCATCCAGCTTGCCTCCAGCAACTCCAGAATATCCAGAATATCCTGATAAACCTTACTCTTGACTGCCCGTGTGAAAATTGGTGGGCACCCAGAGTTTAGGAAGGAAAATAATAAACTCCGAGTCAGTCATGTGACTGGTGTGAGAACTCAAAACAGTTTATTTATCTTTAAAATCAAAATCGAGGAATATTTTTAAAGTCAATTCGCAATGCTTTTAAAAATGAGACTACCATAAGGCCTCCCGCACACACACACAATGCAAACGCAGAATCGGAGGAGATTTCTACTTATGATGGTCAAAGATGCTTGATACCATTTAAAAGAACATTTGATATTATTACTAGTGCATAGTGTAGGAAAAATTTATTTCGAAAGTAGAATATAAATCTTAGCCAGCATAGACATTTCGAACTATGCCTACTATAGCTAACTATGTTCAATAGCAGGTTACGGCCACATTCCATAGCAGGTTATACAACTAAAACCGTACAAGTTTCGTATTGTTTCTTTGGATTTCCAACGAATGATCAGGCCAAGGAACTTCCCATTGCCATATGAGAATGCCTCTGGATGGACATCCCCGAGAACCAAACCGGATCTCTACCAACACAAGGCCGGGTTACCCCTAACTGAGTAACAACTGACCGAATATGCCATCCCCCGGTCCTTTGGGACCTTTCAACCGAGCGCTCGTAATCAATTCACACAATCATAACAAAGTGTTTTCAACATGAGTAAGTATCTGGGCTCCATACCATGATACCACCCTTTTCCAGAAGGAAATGCACATATCCTAAAGGGCGCTACCCCTCGTAACCTTGCCGCATCTTTCCTGTTTTGACCATTCACGGGGTGTGAGGCTCGACGAAGTCACGTCCACAAAAACATACGTTATACAAAAGCCATGCTTTGGGTCAACAAATGATCATAGAAATGATCACCAGGATAGACGATCAAATAAACGATCCTATCACAAATAATCAACACAATGATCATTTAACAGCAACACTCAGCATGTCACATTACCAAATTGGGAATATATCGCTGATAACATTCAACTACATAACCTCTGAGCTCGTACGTCTCAGAGAAGGGTGTTAAGCTAAAAGAATAAATTCTCCGCCACCAACAGAAATATATTTGAAAGAAATCGGCTTTATATCTCAAATTGTAATGTCAGACATACAATCCATACAAGTCTGTTCCGGGCTCGAACAAAACCGAAGGCACTTACAAAGAAGTCCTTGCAATCCGGATATTCACAATCCTGATCGGATTCACCATCACATATGGAGAACTCAATACCGTAGCTACTCGGTGCAGAGTCAATCGATAGGTCATCCTATCGCTCTCGCAAATACCGGGTCTTCAACACCGATCTTCAAATGCAATTCATAACGACGTATCACATATTCGGAATGGGTTATACGACCCCATGGTCCTTTCCCGGTTAACCCGAATAGCGAGCGCTTATTCAAAAATAAGTGTGGCATTCAAATTCAAACAAATCACGTTAATTACCCATTCAAAGGGAAATATTGATAGTCGGTTATTGAACTATCAATGGATATGCACAACATCACCAGTTTCCAAATAATTTTTCAAATTATTTATTTTCCAAAAGATCTTTACAAGATATATTATTTTCAATACTTCAAAAATAAATCAATATTTATTTTTAAACACATTACACTTTCTTTTATAATTTCCATAGTGAATTTTCATCCCAAAATATCCATGCATATACGATTTCAATTCTTCATTTCAATTTATCTTCAAAAAGATAAATTCTCAAAATATTCCCTTTATATCGGGAAAACGATTCCATACTTATTTATTCATAAGTAATTCAAAAATTTTATTTATTTTCAACACTTGGAAAATATTCAATATACTTAAATCGAGATTAAGTATATATTTCATTCTTTAAGGAAATCATTCTCTTAAACATATTTATTTGGGCCAAATGAATGTTGCGTAAAACATCGTTACGACAACCCAAAGTTACTAGTATAGGGATTCGAAATTAAAATAGATATATAAATCCCAATACTATACAAAACATTTCCTTTCGGAAATCATTTACTATAACAACAGTGTTATAGTCCATTATTTCCTTTTATTTCTCGAAAACGTCTATTTCAACAATAAATGTCGAAATCTATGGTTTCGAATCTTAACACATTTTAAAACATCGTTAGATCGTTTTAATTCAATTCAAAATATCACATTCTAAACAATTTCTTTAACATATTATTCACTATTCAAAAACGTGAATATACTTGTTAACAAATTTCATCACTTCTATTCATTTTATTTTAAAGGATTATTCACTGTCTAAAAACGTGAATATAACTCCATAAATAAGTTATAACAATTTTCTTATCAAAATAAGTCGTTTGCGGATTTATAAAACAACGTTTATAAACTCCATTTCTATTTATTTTATAACAACTTCCTTTTATAAATTCCTTTATTAACCTATTCGATTTATAACTCAATTATAAACTAAAGGTTCATATTATAAGTCAAATACTTATAAAACGATTATTTTACAAAATCGTTCTTTTAAACTTCATAATTATAAATCTTATAACTTATAAGATTCAATGATTTATTCAAAACTATTCTTTTAATAAATTTATAAATTTTATAAACCTACTGCTTATAAAAATTCCTTTTATAACTTCACCGTTTATAATTCTATAAATTTCATTTCTATTTATGAAATTCATTCACAGTTCATTCTAACACTTATAAAAACTTTCAAATGTTTTAATTTATAAATATCAATTTATAAATCCTTTATATAAATCAATTTATATCATTCTTTTAAAACATCTTTAATCTCCTTTATAATTTCATCCTTTTGATTTATAAAATAATCAAATTTTATAAATCCTATATTTCAAATTTTTATAATAAATTCAAAAATCCCGATTAAACTCTTTTTATAAAGTTAAAAACCCATATTTTCAAAAATCGGCCTTTTACTATATTTCTCAAAATTTCATAATTTTTATAACATTAAAATTATGACGTTTATTTATTTAAAATGGATCAATTTCTAAACATATAGTTATTTTCAAAAATCACTTTAAAAATCATTTTAAAGTTCCAAAATTTGGTCCAATGATGCTACACACCAAATAATCAATCACGACTACAACGATATCATATATCGATATGATAATCCATCAAATATCAAAATATCTGAAATCAAATAAATACTGTTGAGGAATCCAGTTGGATCCCTCCAACCTGTTTCCTGCATCCACAAACATTAGCACAATACCAATTTCGCTCCAGTACGAAATTATCGCGGTATATGAGATTTAAATATTATCCGCTTAATAGACGGCGCAATAGGGTCTCATCCGTTAAACAAAAAATGCGGAAAATCAATAACTCCAATATATACATATGCCAATATATATATTGCTATTATATATAATACCAATTTCACTGTTTATGAAATATTCGCGGTATATGTTTTTAATAAATAACATCCGCTTACTAACGGCGTATAATGTCTATTTTAACAATCAATAGATAACAATCATCATTCAAACATGCATTCAAATATTTTAAATCTAACTATTTAAAATAAAATCGAAACTGATTCGATTGAGTGAGAAGTTCTCACCTTGATTTCAATTTCGTTTTAGCGATTTATTTCGAATAAAATTAAACGGACGTTTAATTTTACCCGAAATTCTCACTAACTCCAAATGACTCCAATCCAATTTCATCGTGTAGTTCTCGTCCATACGATTCCAACGCAAAAAATCTCGTCCGATTTGGACCTCGTATGAAAAAGATATGGATATTTGAAGTTTACACGAATTTATTATAATAATTTACAACATTTATAATTTTACTTTCCCTTGATTTATATCCTGGCCGCACATCCCAAAGTCATCAGATCCAAGCCGTGCACTTCTTCTCCCTCTTTCCTTCACGCGTGCGCACTCCCCCTTCCAGTGAATTATTTACGTAACCAAACCCATAAGCTAGAAACTAGGGTTTCGATTTGCTCCGCCTATACTCGACTAAACTTCATCAAACCACTTCCATTCGAACACCCTTCGCAAGAGCTACCTCCACCATGTACCACTTGAAGTTCAGCCCCCCCTACCTCCTCGAGTTGCGTGCGCAACTTGCCACAATCGGCCCCACTTTGCTCCCTCTACGTTGCACCAAATCTCATCAACTCCGTATAGATTTAAAGATCTCGACGAGTGCTATAACTTTCATGTTGGAGGCATCACGAATTGTTGCTTGGATTTAGATAGATCAAGGGATGAAAATCGAAAATTTCGGGCCTTCCATTTGAAACTGGCAGCTATGCATATAGATTAGGGTTAGGTTTATTTCTTTTTTTTTATTTGTGAATGGTGGGCTATTTATAAGGAAATATCGAACACTATTCATCCGGAAATTCTGAACTCCGATTCACGTGCCGTTACCAGCGTTTCTAAGGTTTACCCCGCATTCCGGACACAATGGAACAGGTTTCGGAAGCTAATTCGAACATCTGTGCGAGTTATGGCAATAAACGTTCAATTTAAATTAAACCGATTTAAATCGATTTCTAGGCGTTTTAATTTGTACCGGACAAACGGCAAATCCAATTGACACGAAATTTGAAACCTTACAATAATATCATATTACGGATCCGATGAAACTGGTTTCGTCAAAATCCGAGACTTTTTGAAAAATGGCTATTTTAACTCGCCAAATTAATATTAAAAATAATTCGATGCGTTTCGAGCTGCCACGATCAAACGGTAACTCCGATTGACACGAAAATTGAAATCCGATAATAACTAACTATTACGGATCCAATGGAATTGGTCTCGTCCAATTTTGAGACTGTTCAAAAATTGACTATTTTCACTAGTCGATTATAATATTAAAATATTCAATTTTCACAAATTAACTCTTAATTCGATTTTAAAAGTTCTAAAATATCATTCTAACTTCAATATGATAAAATAAAAGTTTACAAATAATTTTCAATCATATTTAACTCAATTTTCAATTATTTCCATAATTTAACATATTAAATTATCGATTTAATTATTCAATTAAATCCAATAATTCAAATAAAAATTTATTTGACTTATAATTTCACTTATTAATATTTAAAATTAATTAAATATTCAAATTTTAATTACTAAAAATCCTGGGTCGTTACAATCTTCCCCCCTTAAAAAAATTTCGTCCTCGAAATTATTAAGTAAGAAAAGTTACAGAATCTATTAACTTTCCAAAATCCATAGTCAAACTTCTTACAATACTTTACTAAGTTTTCAAATCATACTTAGTTATCTTTTCAAAAACAATTACTATTGTTTAACTTTCAACTCCAAAATCAAAGTTAAAGTTTTCAAAAAAATTTCCATTTTCTCAAATTTTTTCTAACGCCTTAAATTTCCGGAAAAATTCGCCACAGTCTCCTTTGCGCGGCTCGATCCGGAAAAAAAATGATAGTATATATATCACAAATATACATCTCATCAAGTAATGAGGCATCCCGAAGGGAAAAAGTATAAAAGTACGGTATGTAATCCGAGATATGTACCTTATATTTTATTAGCGAGCATATACGGCTAATATAGCGCGAAAGCGAGCTCCAAATGCGAAGCAAACGCGATCCACACCTACTAATCACTCAACAAACAACATGAGAACATGTATATATGAAAATAGTATCAATACACAACATATAGCAACATAATAACTATATATGTCAACTTAGCAAATGTAAACAAACAACAAATGCAAACATCAACCAATTATCATCCAACTAACATTCATAACCAATAAATATTCATTCATATTCTCGTTAATATTCAATGAAATGGTTTTCAATTTAAATCACATTTGATTCATTCACAGTGGATGTTTACTATCATTCATTTTCAATTAGTTTATATTCACTAATTCATATTCAAGTTGGTTCACTTCCAAATCAAATTCAATTCTATTTAAGATTCACTTAACTTCTAATTGAATTTCAATTACTTCAGATTTCAATTTCATTAACACTTAATGAATTATATACAATCAACTAACAATCAAACAACATATATTAATTACAACCAAATTCCTTTGCTTATATTCATTCATTTTGGTTTAACACCATCCCTTTCAATTGGTTTAATTAAATTGATTTTCATTTAACTATTCAACTTTCCATAACATTAGATTTTAATGAATTAACACTTACATTCATTATTTCATATCAATTATTTTACATTCAATTGATTAACATTTAATCCATTAATTCAATTCAATTTCATTCAATATCTCTTAAGTTATACTTCATTTAACTTTAAATTCATTTTTATCTACAACCCATATTCATAAATATATTCATATAGTTTCACTTCTTATATATATAAGTTTATTTCACAATTGTAAATCACATTAATTATAATTCAATTCTTATAATTCTTTTGCTTATACAAGTATTCTTTTATTTAGATTATTCAAAATAACTAAACATTCAACTTATATACATTAATAATTCTGAAAAATTATTTCTTTATATACAAATATATAATCAAGGCAAAATTTATTTCATTTACCCAATTTAAAACAATATCGTGTCGGTTTATCTTGTTTAAGAGTTTAGAAACCCCTATCTACGATAGTTAGCTAGACTACATCGACTGGAATCTATAAACAATCAACCGATAAGTCAACACAATACAAAACAATTTATATTCACTAACAAATACGCTCTCATAGCTATTATTACACTCAACTCATTCTAGAGCACTACTGACTCTATCTCTAATGAGTAATACCCAACAGAACCATGGTTGTCGCTTAACCATATGCTCAGATACCACATTGTCAGGACCCGATTTTTCGTCTTCCGAAAATTCAACATCGATACTCACTTTATCGACTGCCGAGCAATCGAACGACGGAAAACCGAACACTGAGGGTTTAAGAAAAAGGAAAGATAGAGAAGAAGAGAGGTAGAAGATAGAAAATAGAGAGAAAAAGAAAATAGAAAAGAGAACGGAACAGAAAACAACAGAACAATATCAGAATCTCACAATTCGCAGCGGAACAACATATAATAAATAAATGAATAATCTTTAAACGAAGAACTATATCAGTTATTACATTTTATACATTACATTTCGTTACATCAGAGTGTACAACAACAACAACAAACAGCGGAAAAGAAATACTATATACTAGTAATACGCCATGCCATCCAGCTTGCCTCCAGCAACTCCAGAATATCCAGAATATCCTGATAAACCTTACTCTTGACTGCCCGTGTGAAAATTGGTGGGCACCCAGAGTTTAGGAAGGAAAACAATAAACTTCGAGTCAGTCATGTGACTGGTGTGAGAACTCAAAACAGTTTATTTATCTTTAAAATCAAAATAGAGGAATATTTTTAAAGTCAATTCGCAATGCTTTTAAAAATGAGACTACCATAAGGCCTCCCGCACACACACACAATGCAAACGCAGAATCGGAGGAGATTTCTCCTTATGATAGTCAAAGATGCTTGATACGAATTTAAAAGAACATTTGATATTATTACTAGTGCATAGTGTAGGAAAAATTTATTTCGAAAGTAGAATATAAATCTTAGCCAGCATAGACATTTCGAACTATGCCTACTATAGCTAACTATGTTCAATAGCAGGTTACCGCCACATTCCATAGCAGGTTATACAACTAAAACCGTACAAGTTTCGTATTGTTTCTTTGGATTTCCAACGAATGATCAGGCCAAGGAACTTCCCATTGCCACATGAGAATGCCTCTGGATGGACATCCCCGAGAACCAAACCGGATCTCTACCAACACAAGGCCGGGTTACCCCTAACTGAGTAACAACTGACCGAATATGCCATCCCCCGGTCCTTTGGGACCTTTCAACCGAGCGCTCGTAATCAATTCACACAATCATAACAAAGTGTTTTCAACATGAGTAAGTATCTGGGCTCCATACCATGATACCACCCTTTTCCAGAAGGAAATGCACATATCCTAAAGGGCGCTACCACTTATAACCTTGCCGCATCTTTCCTGTTTTGACCATTCACGGGGTGTGAGGCTCGACGAAGTCACGTCCACAAAAACATACTTTATACAAAAGCCATGCTTTGGGTCAACAAATGATCATAGAAATGATCACCAGGATAGACGATCAAATAAACGATCCTATCACAAATAATCAACATAATGATCATTTAACAGCAACAATCAGCATGTCACATTACCAAATTGGGAATATATCGCTGATAACATTCAACTACATAACCTCTGAGCTCGTACGTCTCAGAGAAGGGTGTTAAGCTAAAAGAATAAATTCTCCGCCACCAACAGAAATATATTTGAAAGAAAACGGCTTTATATCTCAAATTGTAATGTCAGACATACAATCCATACAAGTCTGTTCCGGGCTCGAACAAAACCGAAGGCACTTACAAAGAAGTCCTTGCAATCCGGATATTCACAATCCTGATCGGATTCACCATCACATATGGAGAACTCAATACCGTAGCTACTCGGTGCAGAGTCAATCGATAGGTCATCCTATCGCTCTCGCAAATACCGGGTCTTCAACACCGATCTTCAAATGCAATTCATAACGACGTATCACATATTCGGAATGGGTTATACGACCCCATGGTCCTTTCCCGGTTAACCCGAATAGTGAGCGCTTATTCAAAAATAAGTGTGGCATTCAAATTCAAACAAATCACATTAATTACCCATTCAAAGGGAAATATTGATAGTCGGTTATTGAACTATCAATGGATATGCACTCATCACCAGTTTCCAAATAATTTTTCAAATTATTTATTTTCCAAAATATCTTTACAAGATATATTATTTTCAATACTTCAAAAATAAATCAATATTTATTTTTAAACACATTACACTTTCTTTTATAATTTCCATAGTGAATTTTCATCCCAAAATATCCATGCATATACGATTTCAATTCTTCATTTCAATTTATCTTCAAAAAGATAAATTCTCAAAATATTCCCTTTATATCGGGAAAACGATTCCATACTTATTTATTCATAAGTAATTCACAAATTTTATTTATTTTCAACACTTGGAAAATATTCAATATACTTAAATCGAGATTAAGTATATATTTCATTCTTTAAGGAAATCATTCTCTTAAACATATTTATTTGGGCCAAACGAATGTTGCGTATAACATCGTTACGACAACCCAAAGTCACTAGTATAGGGATTCGAAATTAAAATAGATATATAAATCCCAATACTATACAAAACATTTCCTTTCGGAAATCATTTACTATAACAACAGTGTTATAGTCCATTATTTCCTTTTATTTCTCGAAAACGTCTATTTCAACAATAAATGTCGAAATCTATGGTTTCGAATCTTAACACATTTTAAAACATCGTTAGATCGTTTTAATTCAATTCAAAATATCACATTCTAAACAATTTCTTTAACATATTATTCACTATTCAAAAACGTGAATATACTTGTTAACAAATTTCATCACTTCTATTCATTTTATTTTAAAGGATTATTCACTGTCTAAAAACGTGAATATAACTCCATAAATAAGTTATAACAATTTTCTTATCAAAATAAGTCGTTTGCGGATTTATAAAACAACGTTTATAAACTCCATTTCTATTTATTTTATAACAACTTCCTTTTATAAATTCCTTTATTAACCTATTCGATTTATAACTCAATTATAAACTAAAGGTTCATATTATAAGTCAAATACTTATAAAACGATTATTTTACAAAATCGTTCTTTTAAACTTCATAATTATAAATCTTATAACTTATAAGATTCAATGATTTATTCAAAACTATTCTTTTAATAAATTTATAAATTTTATAAACCTACTGCTTATAAAAATTCCTTTTATAACTTCACCGTTTATAATTCTATAAATTTCATTTCTATTTATGAAATTCATTCACAGTTCATTCTAACACTTATAAAAACTTTCAAATGTTTTAATTTATAAATATCAATTTATAAATCCTTTATATAAATCAATTTATATCATTCTTTTAAAACATCTTTAATCTCCTTTATAATTTAATCCTTTTGATTTATAAAATAATCAAATTTTATAAATCCTATATTTCAACTTTTTATAATAAATTCAAAAATCCCGATTAAACTCTTTTTATAAAGTTAATAACCCATATTTTCAAAAATCAGCCTTTTACTATATTTCTCAAAATTTCATAATTTTTATAACATTAAAATTATGACGTTTATTTATTTAAAATGGATCAATTTCTAAACATATAGTATATTTTCAAAAATCACTTTAAAAATCATTTTAAAGTTCCAAAATTTGGTCCAATGATGCTACACACCAAATAGTCAATCACGACTACAACGATATCATATATCAATATGATAATCCATCAAATATCAAAATATCTGAAATCAAATAAATACTGTTGAGGAATCCAGTTGGATCCCTCCAACCTGTTTCCTGCATCCACAAACATTAGCACAATACCAATTTCGCTCCAGTACGAAATTATCGCGGTATATGGGATTTAAATATTATCCGCTTAATAGACGGCGCAATAGGGTCTCATCCGCTAAACAAAAAATGCGGGAAATCAATAACTCCAATATATACATATGCCAATATATATATATTGCTATTATATATAATACCAATTTCACTGTTTATGAAATATTCGCGGTATATGTTTTTAATAAATAACATCCGCTTACTAACGGCGTATAATGTCTATTTTAACAATCAATAGATAACAATCATCATTCAAACATGCATTCAAATATTTTAAATCTAACTATTTAAAATAAAATCGAAACTGATTCGATTGAGTGAGAAGTTCTCACCTTGATTTCAATTTCGTTTTAGCAATTTATTTCGAATAAAATTAAACGGACGTTTAATTTTACCCGAAATTCTCACTAACTCCAAATGACTCCAATCCAATTTCATCGCGTAGTTCTCGTCCATACGATTCCAACGCAAAAAATCTCGTCCGATTTGGACCTCGTATGAAAAAGATATGGATATTTGAAGTTTACACGAATTTATTATAATAATTTACAACATTTATAATTTTACTTTCCCTTGATTTATATCCTGGCCGCACATCCCAAAGTCATCAGATCCAAGCCGTGCACTTCTTCTCCCTCTTTCCTTCACGCGTGCGCACTCCCCCTTCCAGATAATTATTTATGTAACAAAACCCATAAGCTAGAAACTAGGGTTTCGATTTGCTCCGCCTATACTCGACTAAACTTCATCAAACCACTTCCATTCGAACGCCCTTCGCAAGAGCTACCTCCACCATGTACCACTTGAAGTTCGGCCCCCCTACCTCCTCGAGTTGCGTGCGCAACTTGCCACAATCGGCCCCACTTTGCTCCCTCTACGTTGCACCAAAACTCATCAACTCCGTATAGATTTAAAGATCTCGACGAGTGCTATAACTTTCATGTTGGAGGCATCACGAATTGTTGCTTGGATTTAGAGAGATTAAGGAATGAAAATCGAAAATTTCGGGCCTTCCATTTGAAACTGGCGGCTATGCATATAGATTAGGGTTAGGTTTATTTCTTTTCTTTTTTTATTTGTGAATGGTGGGCTATTTATAAGGAAATATCGAACACTATTCATCCGGAAATTCCAAACTCCGATTCACGCGCCGTAACCAGCGTTTCTAAGGTTTACCCCGCGTTCCGGACACAATGGAACAGGTTTCGGAAGCTAATTCGGACATCTGTGCGAGTTATGGCAATAAATGTTCAATTTAAATTAAACCGATTTAAATCGATTTCTAGGCGTTTTAATTTGTACCGGACAAACGGTAAATCCAATTGACACGAAATTTGAAACCTTACAATAATATCACATTACGGATCCGATGAAACTAGTTTCGTCGAAATCCGAGACTTTTTGAAAAATGGCTATTTTAACTCGCCAAATTAATATTAAAAATAATTCGATGCGTTTCGAGCTGCCACGATCAAACGGTAACTCCGATTGACACGAAAATTGAAATCCGATAATAACTAACTATTACGGATCCAATAGAACGGGTCTCGTCCAATTCTGAGACTGTTCAAAAATTGACTATTTTCACTAGTCGATTATAATATTAAAATATTCAATTTTCACAAATTAACTCTTAATTCGATTTTGAAAGTTCTAAAATATCATTCTAACTTCAATATGATAAAATAAAATTTTACAAATCATTTTCAATCATATTTAACTCAATTTTCAATTATTTCCATAATTTAACATATTAAATTATCTATTTAATTATTCAATTAAATCCAATAATTCAAATAAAAATTTATTTGACTTATAATTTCACTTATTAATATTTAAAATTAATTAAATATTCAAATTTTAATTACTAAAAATCCTGGGTCGTTACATATCTTTTCAATTCAAATCTTTTATACAAAAGATGTGCTTTTAAGATCCCTTTTCAATTTGAAAACAAACTTCACCAATCTTTAACAAAGATTCATTCATAGCCTTTCCGAAACAATTTTCCTTTCAAATTGGATTAACTCATCCAATCTTTAAATCAAAGATGCAATTTAATGCTTTCAAACCATTTCCAATTCAAATCTTTTATATAAAAGATACATCATTTAAAATACTCTTCGATTTCAAAACAAGGTTTAATAATCTTTCATATAGCTTTCAAAACAATCCGATTTCAAATTTGAAATCTTTTGAACATAAATTGGAAATCCTTTCTCTATATGAAAGCTATTATTATTTGAAAATAGATAGTTTTCGTTTCAGAAATATCCGATTACATTTGCACAAGTAAAAGCCCTTTAAGTATAAAACTTAAGTTAAATTCAAATTCCCAAAACAGTACTTTTTAAATGGTTTAAAACCCATAAAAACACATTTATAACTTGTATAATATTTTTAGACCATAATTTCCAAATAGGGAATTCAATTTCAAATTTCAAATTCAATTTTAAATCAAATTATTCAAATTTCAAAACTCATATTAAGTTATTCAAATAACTTTTATTTCGAAAACTTCTTTTCAAAAGCTTTTCATATTTATCCCAATTCTATTTCCAAAATCATTTGAATTCAAAATTCACTTTTAAAACCATTTCAAAAATCTATGACTTAACCCATTTCCTCATGCAATCCATATTTGTGCGTGCATAGTGTGGTCCGGGGGTTTTACACAATAATAGTGCAACAACATCAATCAGCACAGATTCAAACACAACAAAATATTTGATAAGCGGTATAAACTATAACGCTTATCTTTATTTACAGATCACAGATGATTAATATAAATTTATCGTAGATAAATAAGTTACATCATAGAAAATTAATTGCATCACAGATAATTTATTACATCACATAAATTAATTACATCACAATACATATCTCAAATAATTCATATATCCAACCATCACATAATAGGAATATCAAACAATTCAAAGCATTTCATTCAATCCAAATATCCATACGTAAGACCAATTAATTATCCGATTAAATCAGATTATTTACCTATGAATAAATTTCTAATCATGGTTAATTAATAATTAATTAATTAAAACCCATTACTTATTAATTGTTCTTTAATCATCAATTAACCTTAAATTACTAATTAATCCTCTGATTAATTACCCTTAATTAATTACAATAATTAATTAATCCTTAATTAATTATCATTCCTTAATCACTTTTATTAATTAATAAACCTTTTGAATTAATTATCCTTTAATTACTTAATTGACCTTTAATGATTAATTAACTAATCTTAATTAATAAATCAATTAATTTTTAAATAATTAACCTTTAACCATTTAATTATTCTTTAATTAATTATCCTCAATCAATTAATTCGTTAATCCTTAATAAATTTTATTAATTAATTAACCCTGTAATTACACAAAGTAATTAACCTTCAACAAAGTAATTAGCTTTAAATTAATTACAAAGTAATTAGCTTTGATTTACTTTTATTAAGATATTCCTTAATTAAGTCCATCAAGCATTTCCCTTTAAATTACTTCCATTATCTTTTAATTACTCTTTTCTAAGTAATTGTCCTTTAATTACTTAAAACTTTAGATATCGATGATATCCCATTTATCATACCTTATTACTTGTTTATAAAGCTTGTTAATAAATTTGAAACTTGTTTGAAAACTTGTTTTAAATTTTTTTCTTTAAATCATTTTAATAACTTAAAAATATCTTGTTTGATAAATATCACCTTGGAAAAACATAGTTTACATTTCTTTAAAAAATTTGTTTAAATAAATTTACATGAAAATGTGATTAATACTTTTTACTTTAAAATTTAAATTTCATTTTCTAGTTCTTTTTAAAACCTGGTACAAATTTATTTTCAAAAACTTTAAAACCTAAAACCTGGTGCAAATTAAAAACCCGATCCCAATTCTTAAATTACCAGAGCCAGAACACTTCGTTCCCAAGCAAATCCATTTTTCCCCGAGTAAGCTTCTCTATTCTTATTTTAGAACTTTAGTTTGATTTAAATTTTTAAAATATTGTTTCATGCTAATTCATGCATGCCCTCCCGATAATCTACTCGAGTCGATCAACAAGTTTTGTCGAGTCTAACTCAAGAATCCTCTATCTTCTTCCCTACAAACTTAAACTCTGGCACACGCAAGTACATGTGCAAGTGCACCATTAGTTGAGTTGCCTTCGACCTTCTTTGTCGTTGCCAACAAGTCGCTGCTTCCCCCCTCCATCGATCAAGACCACCTAGGTTTCGATTCGAGCTTGAAATCGAAATCGACCCATCATGGGAAGACTGGCACAAAACTCATTGATCAGAACTACCTCGACCAGACATTGTCGATCATCAGCAACCACGAATTCTCGCCCACAGTTTCACCAACCAACCATTCATCTATCCCCCAACCCCGATGAACTCCAACGCACCAGAGACGATGCAGCAGATTCATTTTCAGCATCGATCAAACTGGGTTTTTAAACCCCACTCCACCTTATCTGGCCGCGCCGACGATCTGTCAACCCTGTCGCCATTTTTTCCTTGACCACCAATAGTCAGAAAACCCTTCGACCCAATCACGACGAACCCACTAGCGTCGATCATCGGAAATTAAACAAAATATTTTTTTGTTCAACTCATATTTTCTCACAATCTACCAAACTAAAAATCATGAATTTGTTATCAAAATTCATCAATTCCTATAACAAATCGGATGGTAGAGTCGAGACCCATTTTTGAATTAGATATTAAATTTAAATACTGGAAATTATTTTTAAAATTGATATTACACTCTTATGATCACCTTTCCTTAAGAAACCTTGGCCAGAAAATGTTTGGATGAAGAGATTATTAATTTGTTTTGGTGAAAATAAACTTGTGACTTAAGAACAGACTCAACATTTTCATATACACAAACATACATTTCAATGTATATATATATATTCAAACATGCAGGCATAACAAACAAACATACTCATAACAAACCTCATGTGCCAATCCATAAATCAAAGAATATAAACAGGTTCAAGTGTGTTTGCTCACCTGGCTTACTGTTGAACAGAGGACAATATTACTTTTCTTTATTTGACCTGGAAATTAAGTTGAATCTGCTCCGAGCTTTCGATTTTTTGAATTTACTTTGCTTTCTCTTTACTTGATTTGTTTGCTATTGCCCTGCCTTGTTCTTGATTTTGAATTTGAAAACTGAAACAAACTTTGATCTGGAAATGATTGCTGAACACTTGCTCGTTTTTCAGAATTGAATCTGAATCTATTATTTCAGGCTTTTGAAAGTTGCTTAGCTGCTTTGAATTCTTGATTTTCTTTGCTCCAGATACTTGTTTCAGGTTAATGAGTTTGTTTGAGTTGAATTGATCTGGTTTTGTTTTGATTATTTTCAGCTTGCAAATGAATGAAAGAGGATAACCTGATTTTTACTCTTTTACATTTTTTTTTCTAATTCAAGTTGAAAGATAAATGCCACTTGGACATTAAATTAACACTTGTTAATTCCATTTATTGAAATGCTTACAAATCTTCAAATGTGTGTTAAAAGGTTTACACTTGTAAATGTTTGTATATTTATGTTTAAATCCCTTGGTTTAAAAATTATTTTTGTAAATTTGTTTTAACCCTTTGTGTAAATAAAATTTCATATACAACAAATGTTTTAATTTTTTAAAATGTTTATATCTTCTTTTATATTTATATTTACACAAATAAAAATCTTTATCTCAATTATTCTTTACACTACAATTTTAATTTAGTTCAAGATTTTAATATACATATATTTCACACATTTTACATTCATACTTTTCTTATCATTTATTTTTGTACAACTTTTAAAGGAAAAGAATCGTTTAAAAAATCTTGATCACATATTAACAAATAACCACTTTTATTCTCAATACATTTATTTAATTTCAAAATCACATTTTATTTTTATACTTAGACAATTTCATAACAACTAATTTGAAATCAAATTATTCATTATTACAAATATCTACATGTATATTTATCCATATATATTAGTTCCTTGAAACATAAAGTTTAATAAATTCAATATTTATTTATAAAATACTTATACTTGAATTTTGTAAATCAAATTCCTAATTAAAATCCATTTATATAAATAAATAAACATACATCATATTTAATTTAGGAAAATCCAAATACAATTTTATGAAATACTTATTTTTGAACTTAACCCAAAATTACAATATATTATTCTTCAAAATATCACTTTTAAACTCATATAATTTATTAAATCAATTTTTTTATTTATAAGATGTTTATCCTTGAATTTTAAACCAAAATTCTATTCATAATTTTATTCTTAAATTTTTAATCAAATCTATTTATTGTCTAAAACAAACACACATTAAATTTGAAAAATTCAAATAAATTCACAGTTTAATCCAAAGTTTTATATTAATTATCAAATCAACCAGGCTTTTGGGTTGGCCAGGTTCAACTGAACATGAAGGAGAGCGATATGGACGACCATATAGAGCGTTGAAAGGGGCCATACCAATACTTTTCTAATAGTTGTTGCTATAAGCGAACTCGACTGAGGGTAAAAGATCTTCCTAAGAACCTCCAAAATCAAGATTGCGTGCTCGCAATAAATCTTCAAGATGTGGTTCACTCTCTGCGTCTGTCCATCTTTCTAGGGGTGGTAAGCTGTACTCAAATTCAAATCGATCTCTAAGGCAGTTTGCAATCCCTCTCAAAACCTGCTAGTGAATATCGGGTCTTGGTTGCTTACAATACTACAAGGAATACCATAAAGCCTCACAATCTTCTCATATACAAACTAGCTAGACTCTCAACAGTCCTAGTCGGCTTAACCAGAGTGAAAGAACAATCTTGGTTAACCAATCTACTATAACCCAAATGCCTTTATTGCTTCTTCTCGACCTAGGATGTCCACCAATAAAATATATAGAAATCTTCTCCCACTTCCACTTTAGAATCTCAAGCCGTTGAAGTAGTCCAGCTGACTTCTACTGGACACTCATAACTTGCTGGTAGTTTGCAACCTAACTCACAAAGATCTAAAAGTCTCACTCCATCCCCTTCCACAAAAATACTCCGTTCATATCCTTGAACATCTTAGTCACTCCCAAATGGAACGATAACCTAAATGGTGACATACAACTAATACTTCTCTCCTAAATCCATTAACATTCGAAACACAGATGCCTATTCATTCTTAATACGCCTCAGGGATCAATATCAAAACTAGAAGCAATACCTTCTTGAGTAAAGCCATAATAGGATCTTCTACTTGACTGGTCGCAATCCTCTCCTTTGATACTGGCTTGACGTCTAAGTTTGCAACAATGGCAACATTCCTACTTAACACATCAGCCATAGCATTGGATTTCTTAAAGTTGTCAAGAATTTCCAATCATAAGAAGAGAGAATCTCTAGCCATCTCTACTGCCTTTAATTCAAATCTTTCTGCGAAAAAAGTTATTTTAAGGACTTGTGGTCTGTGTATAACTTTAACTCTTCTCTGAAGATAATGCTTCCATCTCTTTAGTGCGAAAATAACAGCCAAAAACTCTAATCATGTGTAACATAATTATTCTCATGCGGCTTCAGCTATCGACTCGCATATGTAATAACCTTACCATGCTGCATCAGAACTGCTCCCAAATCATAATTACAAGCATTCACATATACTGTTAAACATCCACTCCCATATGGAATCGTCAAAAGAGGAGCACTAGTTAATTTCTCCTTCGGTTCATTGAATGTTTGGTCACACTTAGTCATCCAAATGAACTTAACATCTTTTTCCATTAACTTTGTCAAGCACGAGACATCCTTGTTGAAACCTGCTGTATTAGCCAGCTAATCCTAAGAAAATTTTAACCTTTGTACCATTTTATGGTTTCTTCCAGTCATGAATTGCAACAACTTTAGTTGGGTCAACTGAAAAGCCTTCTCCAAAAAGAACATGCCCTAAAAACCTAACTTTAGGTTTGCAAACATGCACTTAGCAAACTTACCCTTAAACACATGGCTTCTAAGGGCATCGAGTATGACTCGAAGATGGTACTAGTGTTCCTCCTCTGTCTTCGAATAAACAAGAATGTTATCTATAAAGACGAGGATAAATTTATTAAGGACATCTCAGAACACTCGATTCATAAGTCTATAAAGAAAGCGGGTGCATTAATTAACCCAAACAGCATAACTAACTACTCATAGAAACTATTTGGAGTCCTAAAAGCTGTAAAAAGCACACTCTGCCCTGCTGCCCTTAATTGGTGAAAAATGGTGGCAAAATCCAATTGGGAAAAAAAATCTGAGCATCGTAGAGTTGATTAAACATTTTGGCGATCCTTGGTAAAGGAATTTTACTCTTGATAGTCCTTTTATTCAACACCCGGTAGTCTACACATAACCTTAAAGAACCGCCTGCCTTGTCAATAAACACAAATTAGTGATCCCTAACTAGACGTATTGCATCTTATCAATCCCTTCTGCAACAAGTCGAATGTCTGGCTTTCTAAATCTCTCCTTTCTTTTGGAGCCAATCTTCACGGGGGTTGAAGAATAGGCCTGGTTCCTGGAATCAAATCAATTCAGAACCCTACTTTACGGTAAGGAGGTAAACCTTGCATTAATTGAAAATATCCATGAAATCCCAAACAATAGGTATATACCTTAGCTCCTCTTTAGCCACTTCGAGTGAATACATGAAACTGCTCATCGAATTATTAAGCTCCTCGTAAAATATATCTATACTAATATCTCTAGCACCACTAACTCTGAAGATCCTTCGAACACAATCCAATACTCCTCTAAACTTAGATAACCAATCCATTTCGAACAATACCCTAAAACTGATGAATCCAAGATCAAACATACAAAAGAGAAAGGAATAATTTTGACAAGAAATAGGAACATGTGAACACATAGTATCAAGATTTACCGGACCCCTAATAGGGTTCGACACACAAAGGGGATTACCCCAAAGGATGTGTTTAAGATTAACTCTATTAACGAGATCAACTAAAATAAAATTATGGGAAGCAACCGTGTCGAATAATACTGTAATAGGAAAATCGTAGATGGATAATGTACCTTGCAACACTAGCTTCCTGTCCTGAAGAATTGGATGGTATCTTCTCAATACCACAAACATGTTCTTGCATCCCTTTCATGGGAAAAGGGCACTCATTGTCCATGTTCCCTTGCTTATAACAATTATAGCAGGTGGTAGTCGGGCAAATGGGAGCAAAGTAACCCATTTTGTTGCACTTGTAATAAAGAACAATTACCAAGCGCGGAAGGATAAAATATAATAATCAATATACAGTTCATAAAACTGTTTTACAAAACATTTGATTTTTCTTTATACAATAAATATCAGAGTTCACCAATAAATAACAATGCAGGGGAATACAGTGTGTAGTGGAACAATACAATATATAACAACAATAATAATAATGAAATCTTCATCTTCGTCCTCCAAAAATAAAGTCTTTGATCCTGAAAAGCTCAGACTGACCCAAGCGAAATGCAAAGACAAAACACTCGAGTCAGAACTAAAAGATCTTATGAGAGTTAAATCAACAGAAATAAATATGAGTGCAGTAACTTAAGAGATGCTCGGGATTCACATCCCCTAAGGATCCGTTAAACTATTAACTATGTAGTATATTTCGCTATTATAATAGTGTCTAATTGTAAACAAACTTACTTTTAAATAGCGTTAAGGGGTTACCCATATTGCCCTTAACACAAATAATGCCAATAGTCTATACAGTACCGTAATACCTCCTGATCGGGAGGCTACCAGAGGATACTCCATAGGTAAGACACAAATAGAACTCATACAAGGCGCGATAGGGTAGGTGACACGGCACAACTAGGAAATGTCAGTGTAGATATACCAATTACGCTTCCGGGTCGGTGGTTACGCGTAGCTGCTACTACCGCCCTCTCCAACAACACCCCCAAATCAAAGAAATCAAGAGTGGCCACCGAATCAATCCAAAAGTCAAAGTAGAATATCGAAGGGATGTGTCCGACCAAAGGTGCTACCTCAATTAACCCGTCAATCGCTCCTGTTTTAGCCACCTTATGCCAACTCACCGGAGTTGGGTCCACGTATTTACCTTAAAGGAAACGCCGCCGTCATCCTACTTAATTCTAGAATCTCCACCTCGTACACGGTTGTTAAAGTGGTTTCCGTAGTTGGCAGAGAGTATGACAACTTCCGATCCCGGTCTCTTCAACAACCAAACGTTATTATAACACCGCGGTCTTTTATTTTCAAAATAGTTTATGCTTTAAAACCAGAATATAATATCCCTTTTCAAAACCATATAAATACGATATCATTTTCTTTTTTAAAAAATCCAAATCAATATGATATCATTTCAAATATATCCTTTTTCTAAAACCATACCACTTTAAAATTTATAATATCTCGAAACCATACATTTGAATTATGTCTCTTCAAAACATAATACTTGGAAATCCATAGCTTTAAAACCAAAACTTTGAACTTAAATGTTTTGGATATTCAACAGCATATAAAATAAATGGTTTGAATTAAAAATTACTTTATAAAGCAAATAATTTCCACGACTTTAGAATTTTATTCTCCTTAAATTAAGTCTAAATCCATAAATTTTAAATTCACTTTCAGTTTCAATAAACCATTATAGTTTCAATATATTTCAAACTTTGAGTATTAAACAATTAGAAACTAAGGTCGGAAATTTCTATTCAACCATTAAAAGTCCTATTATTTAGTTTGAAATATTTGCATAATAAAACCATAATCATTTAAATAAAACTCAAATTACCTATAATTAAATATTTACTCCAATTTATTTATACTAGAAATATTCATTTAATTCATCTCGAATAAAAATTTCGGTTATAAATATCATACCTTTTAACATTTCAAGTTAATAAATTCTACATCAACTTATGGAGTTTAATTCTCTAAAAAACTCAATTCCAAATAGATTTCCAATTTAACTTCCGATCTTAATTGATTTAAATCATTAAAACTCTATATATACATATTCAATATCTTAACATGTACTTAACCATAAAATAAAAAATGATCTCCATTATTTAACTTATTTATTTTATTTAACAAATTTATACATAGCTTAAATTCAAAAATTTAGCTATATATGTATATATAAAATAATATTTATATAAATAAAAATTTGATATTTATTTAACCGTATCTTAACCAAGCCATAGAAATCATTTTCAAAATATTTATATATATATATATATATATATATATATATAGACCGACGGTGTTTGTATAAATTTTCTATCCTATGGTCAAGTGATACGGATATACATTTCAATCCGCAATTTAAAAATAAAAATTACGGTTATATATCATTTCAAACCGCAATCCCGAATGAAATGAAAATGCATAATAACTAGCAGTTTATAACAATATAAAATACAACATCCATTCATCTAGTATCAACCATCAACCATTTATCAAAATCATCATCCAAATTCGGACAATACATTAATATATAACAAGTAATAAATAACAAGTATTAACTAATAGTTTATATTCAATAATAAATTTAATAACTGTTTAACTGAGAGTTTATATGCAATAAATGAATAAATAACAAATTTTGCTGGCAGTTTATATGCAATGAATAATTAAATTAAATTAAATTACATAAAAGCGATTTAACTGAGATGATGAATAAAAGTATGCCAAACAGTCATAAATAAATTTCTACTCATATCATAAATCAATTTAACAAACATAAGAAATTTTAGAAGTTGTGAGTGGGTTAAAACACTCACCTTTGATTTTAGCCCATAAAAATCCAAACAGAAGCGCAAAACTCAACAATTTTCAAATTCAACTAAATCAATTTCATGTTGTCCGGAATATAAATTTGAATCCAATAGAAGAAATCGCGCGTGAATCAAAATTTATATGCAAAAGATATTCATGTTACAAGAAGTATTATTAAAATAAAATTAGTACACGTTAAAAATATATATAAATAAACAAATTTTAATGCTTACGTTTTCTCAATGTGAGGCTTCAGAAAAAGATTGAAGAACAACTAAGATGAGGACAGGAAGTGTACGAAAAATGAAAAAGAATCATTTTTATAAAAGAATGCTTTTGGATTTGCAAGAATAAGAGCTTTTGAATATGAGGTGTTAGGAGGAAGAAGAAATAAGATGTAGGTTATTTATAGTTAGGAAACGAATGTGGAGGGACAAAAATAAATGTCAAGTTTTATTATTAAAGCTTCAGGTATCAATAATACATAAGGAAATGTATGTAGGAATGGAAAAGTTTGCAAACGAAAGTAGAATTTTGTATACGTGAAAATGAGGTGGCAAGAATTAAATACAACCTAAAAGTGCTCAGGTATTAAATAGATGGAGAAATAAACGGGTCAAGTATTAATAGTAAGGTAACTATTTTAAAACGTTCGTGAAACAATTAATAATAAAAGATTTTGAAATTCATTAACTCAAGTAATATTCGAATTTCTACGCATTTAGGTTTTTTTTGTCTACGCATAATAAATTTTATACTTACCTTAAAAATGAAAACATTTGATTTGTTTTTCCCAAAATAATCTCTTATTACCATTAAAACACCCTTTTTGTTTAACACAAAACGTGTGTTTCTTTTGTTAAATCTATTAATTGCAATCAACGTTTCCTTTTAATTGAAATATTTGAATTACATTAATTGTAGTTACCTACAAAGTTAAATTTTAAAACAGACAACTAAAATTGATAAAAAATAGAACAATTGTTTATTTAAATAAGTTTATAAATTTATTATTTATACACATGAGTAATAAATATATTATTTTCCTATTTTTGTAATCAGTCTGTAAGCTAAAACACAATTCAACTAAGCATATATTTCTTTCTTTAAAATCAATCTTTCAATTCTTTATTTTAATGAAATTAAACCTACATTCACAGATGAAACCTTCATTTTATTTGATGTAAATGTTTTTTTTCATTGAATCAAAACTTTCCTTATATTTTCACAAAACATAAGATGCTTTTAATTACACCTATTAATTTACAATTAGCATTCTCTCTCCTATTAATTAGAAATTTTCAATTACATTCATTTCAGTTGATTAAGTTTAACCAAATTAACTTCATTAACTCAAGTAATATTCGAATTTCTACGCATTTAGGTTTTTTTTGTCTACGCATAATAAATTTTATACTTGCCTTAAAAATGAAAACATTTGATTTGTTTTTCCCAAAATGATTTCTTATTATCATTAAAACAGTGTGACGGCCCAGAATTTTAAGCTATTAAAATCAGAATATTTAATTGACTTAAATATTCAATGGAATAATTTCAACTCGAGTTCAAATATTACTAATTAATTGTTAATTAAATTATCAAATTAAATAATTTAAAATCTGGTAAAATATGAAATCTAAGATTTTAAGACTGTTAAAAATAATTTGAAGGCTTGTAAAATTTATCTTAATAACACTGAAAATAATAAAAGTTGTCAAATTGAAATTAACAGTGGTTTGATCAGTTTTAAAATTTTATACCATTTAAATTGGATTTAAAAATAGCCTTCCAAGGTACCATCTCGGAATTTGACGAAACTAGTTCCATTGGATCCGTAATATTGTATTATTATCGGATTTCAAATTTCGTAGCGTTTGGAGTTGTTCTGTGAACGTACTGTAGATAAACGCACTTAAATTTATATCGAAATTTTAATTAAGTAACTGGATCCAAAAAGCTATTTTCCCCATATGGTCGAGCTAGACTTCGAAGCCTGTTCCAACGTGTTCAGATTAGCGATATAACGCTAGGAACGTTGGTCGTTGCATATAAATTTGGAGTTTGGGTTTAGAGTTTTGGACCATGGGATATTTTGGATATAAAAATATAAAATTTCAAATCCTTTAGCCAACCTATAAGCAGACCTAGCCTGTCTCTATCGTTACTCTTCTCTGAGAAGTCACCTTCCATCTATATACATCGCGTTTCCCTTCTCCTTGCACAGCCGAATCAAATCAACTTAAAAAAATGTTTTCCCCTCCTCTCTTTTTTTTCGAGTTCATCCTCCTCATTTTCAAGCCCTAGTTCGCAACCCAGACCCAACCCACATTAAATTCGAACCCTTTCTCTGATTTCATAAGTTAAGCCATGCCCTCTTCTCATTTTAATTAATCAACCATAGAACAAAATTGCGATCAAATATAGGGGCGGTTAGGGCTCGACTGCGACTGGTAGGCGACGGCGACTCCATCCCCAATCAACAGTGGTCAGCGAATTATCTTCGAATTGGCTTCAGTTCTCGCAGAAATTGGATCGACAGAGGCTTGATGTTAGCTACATCGACAGCAATTTCTTCGATCTCGACTATGCTAGGGCTCGACTGTATAGTGGCACGTCGTTGGGTTCGTCAATGTTGCGAAGATGGATGCACGGTGGTGGCGATTTCGGTCGTGTCTGGGAAGGGGAGAGATTGCTGCGTGGAGAGTGGACGGCGGTTCATCGTTCGATTGGCTGAGTGCATTTTTTTCCCCAGTATGGTAATGATATTCCTACAGGATTCTAAACAGAGAAAATAATATATGTATATAAAAGTGGTTTCGAAATTTCTATAGGTTTCTGGTGTTATGCAATTCAAAGAAGAATAAATTTACATATGTACACGTTTTAATCTACCAGGTCATTTTAAGATAGTGTAGGAAATTAAATTATTTAATTAATTTATTAAATTTTTGGTTGCTAAAACATTCTGTTAAAAATGTGATTAGTTTAAAGGTAAATTTATTTTTTTGAAATGAAATCACTGCTTAATTAAATTTTCAAATGGAAATTTATTGTTCAATTAGCTAAAGTATTAATAAATGATATCAATATTTATTCAAGGTCTAAATCTTGAAGAAATATAGCCGGAATGAGAATGGATTACGAACAAAAATCAAAGGTGAGTTAATCTCACTTAGTTCATTTAAATTTAAGTTTAAATGATTAAATATAAATAATTATTTAAATGGTTGAAATTCATTGAAGTGCTGTAGTATGGTAATTTTGGAATTGGCTTATTATTGTGCTAACGTCTGTCGATGCAGGGAAAACAGGTTGGAGGGATCCAACTGGACCCCTCAACATTTATTGTTTAATATTTGCTATTATGAATATTTGGTATTCTGTGATGAATATTATTGATATTTGGAATATTGCATGCTATGGATTGATTGAATATATTTGGGTATAATGAATTACCAAAATTTTATAGATTGGATTTTGGAAAGAAAATAAAAGAAATGAATTTGTAAGTAAAGTAATTATAGGAAATTTGAATAAATTAAGAATGATTTGAAAAGAAATAGAAGTAATATGAAAATAATAATAAATAACTTCGAGTATGAAAAAAAAAGTTTGAATAAACAGTTATTAATGAATTGTAAAATTATGTGGTATTAATTAAAAGAATAAAGAATTATTTTAAACTTAAAGTTTTAAATTTATATAAAAGGATAAAGAAGTAATTGAGAAATCTAAAAATTGGAATTTTTAGTAAGGAATTTTAAATCATAATTAAGAAATGAAATCTGAAATTAATAGATTTTGAATAAAAAGGGAGTAAATGGAAAATCAATTTGGAAATTGATTCAAGTGTTTGAAATTGAAACTTTTAAGGAAGAATGTGAAGAGAGGTATATTTCTCTGGATAGCCAAGTACGTTCAAAGTGAACTATTAGATATAAGTTAAAGGTTTTAATGTTGTTTTAAAAAGCATGTTTTAGAAAATTTATTATCTTAAATTCTAAAGTAAATATTTTTCAAATCTATTACCGTAATAAATATTTATAAATAGTGACTTAATATTTGTTTTAAAAGTGAAGGCCTAGTTTTATATTATATAAAGTAACCTTATTTTCAATGTTTATATAGTATGTATTTTTAGTAAATTATTGAAGTAGTCTTAATTTAAATATTTTAAAGTAAATCCCAAAGTAATATCGTAATAAGTATTTAAAGGATGATTTGATATTTTGTGTAAAGAAGAAAATCTAGTTATATTTATAAAGTAAACTTATTTTAATTATTCCTAAAGTATTATTATAAATTGAGTATTAAAGTAAATTTTTCTAAATTAAAAGTTAAATATATTCTATAATAAAATGTTTTAAATTATTTTAAAAATCTAGAGTTTTGTACTTGGTAATCCCAGTGGAAATAGAAATACTTGGAATTTATTCTGAGAAAGGCGGATAGTTTTGAAACTGTTTTCAAAGGAATTTTGAAGAGTGAAAATATGTCTTGTAAAGATATTTTTGAGATAAATAAATAATTTGGAAAATTATTTATTGTTTGATGGATGTTTGTGAATAGAAATTGATAGTTAAATAACAGACTATCAATATTGGACAATGCGTTGATCGTTTCGAAGAGACCGGGATCGAGATTTATTTCTCGAAAACCACGTCGATCTGGTTTGTACGTTTCGTGAAAACGATTTTGGATTCGAAGATGGAGCAGTGAAGTGCAAGGGCTAGTCGCTACTAATCCTGAGGATATTTCCAAAATGGATGTAGTAGGAATAGTGCCTTCGGTTCCGTTCGAACCCGGGACAGACTTGTATGGATGAATGCTTGCGAAACATCGTCAGGTGGACGATGGGCATTCTAAGAGATATAGTCTATAAAGGTAACGCTTAGCCTCAAGCCTCATCAAATGGGAATGACTGAAAATCAGGGGTTATGCAGCAAGGCTAGGTGGGTAGCACCCAAGTAGGGTGAGGTCATTCCAGTCTAGATGTCCCTTTTTATTTTGGCTTAGTGGGCGGTTGCTGATCCCAACCGCGGGATGATCTCACTCGGGATTATCCAGTAAGGGGTAGTCCCGGCCTTGTGTTGCAGAGGAGCGGGCGTACTCCTCGGTACGGTGATCTAGGCCCCGTACTGTGGCAGGTGGTACCCCAGTGCCTAGTCATTAGTTGGAAATCCATTCTCCCTACGAGCCTCGTACGAGTTTTGTTTGTATTACTCACTCTGTGGCTAGTAGCTGGAATTTAATCATGTAACAATTTTGGCTATTTTATAAGTATTTGTATATAGACCCTACTATAATATCAGAAGATTTCTATAAAAATTGTTTTAGCTATCGTAAGGTAAAAACCCGACATGTTTATTTGTGGCGTGGTCTTATGAGATGCTTTTGTTTTTCAAACGATTTTTGAAACTTTAATAATCAATTGGGTGTGATTTTCTCACGCTGGTATTCCAGACTGATACTCGGGTATTATTTAACTGTAATGCTCGGGTCAGACGAGTATTATAGGGTACAGGATATGATGCTGTGGAGCTCAAGAGACGAGCAGGATGACGATACGCACTCTCGTACTTCTTATGTATGTATATATATATTCCGCTGTGTTGAGTTGTTGTGTATCCATTTGTATGATATTGATGTTGAGCTGTGATTGATGTACTCTGATGATGTAATATATATAGACAGATATATTTGATTTTGGAGTAAAGATTATTTATTATCTATTATATTTTATTCCGCTGCGATGGGTAGATTCTGTTGTTTTCTATTTTCTTCTTCTACCTCTTCTTCTGTTGGGGGTGTTTCCACCGAGCCATTACAAGGAGGGTACCACCGAACCAAACCTCACCACTTCACTGCCGAACCAAAACATCTCCAACACCTACCGAACGAAAGTCCCCTCTCCTCCATCACCGAACCAAACCCCAATTGACCACCACTGAATCAACCACCACCGGACCAAGCTACGTCCCCATCAGCGAACCAACACATCTCCAACATACCACCGGACCAGCATACTACCGAACCGGAGTAAAGAAGGTGATACTGGACCAACGTGCAATCAAACCAGAACCATCGCCGGACCAAGGGATACCGAACCAACTTTGCCAGGCCAGATTGCATCAGCCCAGGCCCACCAGCAGCAATATACATCCAAGACCCCTACCCCCATCCTCACACTATAATAGAGGGGCAGGAGTACAACAATGGCAGACAAGTTTGAGAGCTCAACCACGGATAGAACTTTCAAACAATTTTCATACTCTTGTAATAAAAGCTTTGTACTTGTAATCTAAAGAGAAAAGGAGAATAACATATAAAGTGGACGTATGCACATTCTGGCCGAACCAATATAAATCTGTGTGTCTTTTACAGTTTAGTCCATCTATTTTATATATTTGCATAAATCACCCAAATCACTAAGAACAACATATAATCAACTACATCATACAACTTGGAGGTGTTTGACCATTTTTTGTGCAAACATTTTTGGTGCTTTCACTGAGAGCTGAACTCAAGACCCCCCGCTTAACCCTTTTCCTATCAGCATCGTTCATTACTTGGAAAACATGCCTCCCGGATGGAAGAAAGATGCTAGCAAAGGAAAGAACATCGCAACTAACAGTATCCCAGATCCAGTAATCAGAGATCAAGACAATCGTCCGGTTCCAACAGCAAATGGAAATCAGGCAAATCTGACAGCCCCTGCTACAGAACAACCAATTACAAGGGCGGATCTGGACAGGGTTGTGGCTAAAGTAACTAACCGCTTCGCTGAAGTAACTAACCGCTTCGCATCTCAACAAGAAGCCTTGGTGGATCAACTCATGTCACGCTTAAGGGATGCTGAAGAATCCAACAGCAACACTGAATCATGGGGTGAGTCCCGGTCTGGAGGATCTGGGAGATGACAAAGGTCTTTCTTCTTCGAAGAGGCTAAAAACAGAAACAGCTATGGTAGGAGCCGAGCCCGGACTCAGCCCGAATTTTGGCCCTAGGAAACACTTGGAACCGAACCCAACAGGGGAGGTACCAGGCAAGGGTCGGATGTAGCTGAGCCTTCCATGCTACCTAACCATGGAAACACCAATGGACGGGGCCGAGCTGGAGTCCAGCCCGAAGCTGGACCCGAGGAAGAACTGAGCACAGAACACAGCAGGGGTAGATCAAGGCAAGGGCCAACTGTGGCTGACCCCAGCGTGCCCCCGGTAGACCAGAGGCAGCCATTGGAGAATGTTAGGAGTGATAGACGATACCATCCCTACAGGTCATCTGGACGGAATCAATCCCGCAGGGAAGAACCAAACTCATTTCTATCCGCTCTAAATTCTGATGAAAGGATGGCTCGATTGTTCAGAGAGTGCGTCCAGCGGGACCAAAGGGATTGGGGGGTTAGGCGCTAGGGTGACCAGCCCCTTCACCCGCAATATCGAAACTGCCATTACCCCCTGAGAATGGAAAATGCCAACAATGGAACCTTAGAAGGGAATCTATGACCCCGTTGTACACTTGCAGAGATACACACAGCATATGCTCATGAGCGGAGCAACAGAGGGAGTGTTGTGTAAATGCTTCCCACTATTCTTGGAAGATCTAGCTACCTCCTAGTTTAGCCATCTAACCCAAGGGTCCATCAGCTCATGGGAAATGTTGAAAGAAAAGTTCATCAGCCAGTTCTGCATTCATGTGGAACAACCCAAGGACGCTTATTCCCTATCTAATATCAAACAGAAACCCGGAGAGACAGTGCAACAATATCTAACCCGATTCAACGCCGCAGCGGCCGCAGTCCAAGATGCCGACGAGAAACGTATCCTAATGGCCCTCTGCAGTGGTGTGCATCCGGATACTAAATTTGCTAGGAGACTAACGAAAGAAAAGCAAGCTACCTTACCCAATTTCTTCCATGAAGCCGGGAAATATATGAGACTTGAAGACGCTGCCATTGAAAAGCAGACATGGCAACAAACCAAGGCAGCTCATGGCAACACACCCCGCAGTAGCAAAGGACGTTCGAAGAAATGACTCCAGAGATAGTGCTAGGGGCAAGAAGGGAGAAAAGCGTTTATATAGGCCAGGACCGAGATTTGACTCTTACACTCCTTTAAATGAAACAATCGAAAACATCTTCTTGGCCACCCAAGACGAAGTTAGATACAAGCGCCCCCCGCACAAGAAGGAATCAAATAATGCAATTAAGTCTGGAAAGTTCTGCCGCTTCCACGAATCTCATGGGCATGACACCAATGAATGCCACCATCTCCAGGACTTAATTGAAGAACACATCAGAAGGAAGAGACTGGAGCGCTATGTGAAAGGTCAGAACAGGACTTCAACTCCTGCCAATGAGAACCCAGGGCTACCCCTCCCGGAAGTAGCCGGAGGAAATCGCAACACCAGCGACTCAAGTCAAGAGAAGATAGTGGTCCTTACCATATCAGGAGGACCACACATCGCCGACGAAAGCTGGGAAGAGACGGAAAGATACGGTAAGTTACTTAGAAACAATGAAGGCTATGTTAATTCTGTTACAGAAGAACGCCACCCGAAACGGAAAGAGAATGATGACATCACATTCAGTAGGCGTGATCTAGAGGGAAGGCAGTACCCTCACATGGATCCTATGGTCATCTCTGCCTGGTTCGGTCCAGCCAAAGTTTTCCGAATTCTAGTAGACATTGGAAGCTCAGTAAATATCCTATTCAAGCATTCTTTCGACAAAATGAAGCTGTCAGTGAAGGATGTGTCTCCCTGCAGCAAACCGCTTCATGGTTTCACTGGAGATGCGAAGATGCCCCTCGGGCAACTGGACCTCTTTGTCGAAATAGGAAGTCATCCCCGCTCCGTTGTGCAAAAAAAACATTTGTGCTAATAGAGAACCACTCGGCCTACAATGCCTTTTGGGAAGACCAGCCTTGTCTGACTTCCAAATTGTCCTAGCCCCGTGGTGCCTGAAGATGAAATTTCCAATAGATAACGGAATAGGAGAAATAGAGGGAGATCAAGACGCCGCTCGAGATTGCTATGTAACCGAACTTCGCAATAACCGCAAGAAGGATAAAGGGAAGGATGCCGAGACTTCTCTCTGCAAGAAAAACTTGGAAGCATAGCAATTAAAGAAAGGCCCTCCTCTTCGATATACCAGTGATCCTTTCAACGAATTAGACCCCAGGGACAAGGAGGAGGAGGCCACCACCGAGCCTGCTGAGGCTATGGAATTTGTATATGTAAACAAACACGACCCAAGTAGACTGCTGAGAGTCGGGTCTCAGTTAAGAGTGGAATTGAAGGATCAACTCGTCGATTTTCTTCGCCATAATTTGGATGTATTTGCATGGACGCACGCTGACATGACTGGAATCTCCCCAGACGTAGCATGCCACGTACTGAACATCGATCCCACTAAGGTGCCAGTAAAGCAGAAAAAGAGAAGCATGGGGCCAGAACGATCAGCAGCCCTCGAGGAAGAAGTAAAGAACCTACTTGCCAATAACTTCATACGAGAAGCCATCTATCCAGAATGGATCGCCAACCCGGGTACTGGTAAAGAAGGCTAATGGAAAGTGGCGAACATGCATTGACTTCTCCAACTTAAATGACGCTTGCCCGAAGGACTGCTTCCCACTCTCCCGAATCGATCAACTCGTGGACAGCACAACCGGACACGAACTCTTATCCTTTATGGACGCATACTCAGGATATAACCAGATCCCTATGCACGCCCCCGATCAAGACCACACTAGTTTCATCATTGACCGGGGATTGTACTGCTACAGAGTAATGCCTTTTGGACATAAAAACGCCAGAGCTGCTTATCAGCGCCTCGTCAACAAGATGTTTGCGGAACTAATAGGACGAACTATGGAAGTTTATGTGGATGACATACTGGTAAAATCGAGGGAAGCCAACGATCATATAAACCACCTGGACGAGATGTTTCAAATACTTCACCAATATGGAATGAAGCCGAATCCTCTAAAGTGCTCCTCCGGAGTATGGTCGGGAAAGTTCTTGGGATTCATCGTCCATGCTAGGGGGATTGAAGCAAACCCCGAACAAGTCCGGGCTTTGCAAGATATCAAGATACCATCCACTCGAAGAGAGATGCAAAGCCTAAACAGGAAAGTGGCCGCCCTAAGCAGGTTCATCTCTAAAGCAACCGACAAATGCATCCCTTTCTTCGAAGCTCTAAAGAAAGACAAAGGAAAGTTCGAATGGACTGACGAATGCTTGATAGCCTTCCTTAACCTAATCGAACACCTTCAGAGACCACCGGTACTCTCAACTCTAAATGAAGGCGAAGAACTATACCTATACCTTGCTGTATCATCCCATGCTTTAAGCGCCGCTTTGGTGAGAGAAGAGAACCGCGCGCAGCGGCCCGTATACTTTGTAAGCAAGAGATTTACAGGGGCAGAAGCCAGATACCCTAAACTTGAAAAGATAGCATACTGTTTGCTAATCACGTCACGGAAACTGTGACACTATTTCCATTCTCATTCCATCAGAGTTTTAACCGATCAACCGCTGAGGCAGGTACTCCATCGCCCCGACACTTCTGGGCGACTACTTAAATGGTGCATTGAACTGAGTCAATATGATATCACCTACCATCCTCGCACCGCCATCAAGGGACAAGCCATGGCCGATTTCATTGTCGAATTCACTACCAACGAAGGTAAAGATCGATCTGAAATAACAAAAGATATCAAGTGGAATTTCTTTGTAGATGGAGCATCAAACGAACAAGGCTCGCGGGCAAGTATTGTGATAATCACCCCCAGGGGAAGGAAGCTGCACTATGCCCTAAGGTTGGAATTCGCTGCCACCAACAACGACGTAGAATACGAAGCAGTGATAGCCGGATTAGAACTTGCCCTAGAGATTGGAGTCGGTTCTTTATGTTTCCATAGTGATTCTCAACTTATTGTAAATCAAATACTGGGAGAATTCTAGACTTGAGGAGAACGACTCACAACATATCTAAAGAAGACCAAGCTGCTGCTCGATCAATTGGATCACTATTTAATCAAACACATTCCTCGAGAAGAGAATCAAGAGGCCGACGAACTGGCAAAGCAAGCTAGCATGAAGGACGGCACCACTTCCGGAACAATAACCATCTCAAAGCAACTAGCCCTGAGTTTCGAGCCAATGAATCTGATAGCTGCAATCGAAGAGGAAACTTGGATGACTCCCATCCACAAGTACTTACAAAGTGGCATACTGCCCGGCGGGCGTAACGAAGTTAAGAAAATATTGAGGAAAGCTTCCCGCTACACCATACAAGAAGGCATCCTCTATCGGCGCGACTTCTCTAACCCTTTATTAAGGTGTGTCGCTGGAAGGGAAGCTAAGGAAGTCTTGTCCAACATCCATCAAGGAAGTTGCGGATATCACACTGGGGGGCAAACTCTAGCAAAGAAAATACTCCGATATGGGTATTACTGGCCCACTTTAAACAAAAACGCCTTAGACTTCGTCAAAAGATGTGACAGATGTCAGAAATTTGCTAAGATTCCTTGACTACCAACAAATGAGATTACTCAAATGACCAGCCCTTGGCCCTTTGCAGTATGGGGAATTGACTTGATTGGCGAACTACCGATTGGCCGAGGTGGAGCCAAATATGCTATAGTGGCAGTCGACTATTTCACCAAATGGGTGGAAGCGGAACCTTTAAATAAAATATCTTCGGCAAAAGTTATTAATTTCTTAATCAAAAATGTTCTATGCAGGTACGGGGTTCCACTCAAGATCATATCGGACAATGGACTTCAATTTGACAGCGAGGAATTCACCGACTGGTGCCAAGAGCACGGAATTCACAAAAGCTTCTCATCTGTAGCTTATCCCCAGGAAAACGGACAAGTCGAAGCTGTCAACAAAATTCTCAAAACTCTAATCAAGAAAAAGCTTGAAAAGTCAAAAGGCGCTTGGGTGGATGAACTTCCTACGGCACTTTGGGCCTACCGCACGTCTTTTAGAATATCAACAAGGCATACTCCTTTCTCTTTGGCATACGGATCGGAGGCCATGCTCCCAGTTGAAACTGTAGTGCCATCCCACCGTAGGATCCACTACAACCCAGAAGAGAACGAAGAATTCCTCCACATGTCTTTGGATCTAATCGAAGAAAGAAGAAATGATGCAGCACTCAAAGCGGCAGCTCACAAGCAAAAAGTAGCAGCATGATACAACTCCAAAGTCAAGCACCGCAGCTTACAAGAAGGAGATCTTGTCCTCAAGCGGATCATCCCGCGCCCCGGAGCGCTAGATCCAATCTGGGACGGACCCTGTGTAATTCATAAAGATCTCCACAACGGAGCTTATATTTTTTCAACAGTGGACGGAGAGGTGTTCCAGAGGTCATGGAACATTCATCACCTTCGTCGATACTTTTCTTAACTTGTACTGCCCATATGAAGTGAATTAACAAAGAGAATCGGTGGACGTAGGCATTTTCGTGCCGAACCACTTTAAAAATCTTGTCTCCTTTTAACTTGTTCCTTTATATTTTGGCTGCTTGTTAAGCTTTATCCTTTTCTGTTGAACAAAATCCTGTGTAACGTCATTTCCATTCTGGACACTTCACGGAACAACCTCACCTGGACAAGACCTAACAGGTACTATACGAATCTATGCCCTCGCCAATGAGACACTTTTGCTCCAGCATCCCTCTGCTGTGGGTTAACTCATTGCTCGCGACGACCCTCAAAGCCAACTGTAGTGAGCCGATTATAAGCCACCGAGAAGGCCGACTATAGCCGAGGCAGCTCATTACGGCGTTCGGCTCGCCGCCAACCGTGAACCGATTATAAGCCCCAACATAAGGTGTGGCCAGCCAGGGGCAGTTCACAGTTGACGATCGGCACCTGCACTAGCCGGCCATGGTAAATCGAATAATACCCACGATTACGGGCCATAATGGCCCGGGTAGTTACCGTGCGCGATCTCGGCTCCGATGTGTCTTAAGTGTGGCTGTGGTAAAAAAGAAAACTCCCCGCAGAGGCGTAAGATGGGTGACAAATGTCTCCAAGACCCACAGCTAGGGAAAGTGACTACAAAACCCGTTTGGCATGAACTTAAGCACATCGAAGGCCTTCCGTGATTGGAAGTTTTACTATTTCTTATATTTCCATTCTATTTAAAAACTTTCCTCCTATTCTCTATAACAACCCTTAAAGTACAGGACACCAAATAGGATGCACTCGTTAATGGGAATGAGAACTCTCAGCTGGATGACGGGTCACTCGACTGCATTACTTATTCGATCACACAAGGCATTCAAAGCTACCATCTACAACTAAAAATCGAAAGGGCGGTACTTTCTTCTCTTGTATACAAATAAGTAGCTCTGATATATTCACACATCACATTAACATTGCAAGACATGAAATTATATTTTAAGCAAGAACTTGACATCGAACACAGTTGAATCACTAGCACATGCACAGCTATATTTCTTATGCAACACATCAAAATAATGACAGCATCCAAATATGACAAAATCAGCTTATGTTATAAAATTACATGTTAAGAATAAAATCGTTCTTTTGCAATGACATAATTACAACCTGAAAGTACAATAATGTTTTGGAACTAGTATATACAAGAATGTCAAGTAAAACCAAAAAAGTCCGGATCAAGCCAAAATCGTCGGCAGCATCAGAACTTCGTCTCTATCCTTCCGACCCCCGAAGATCTACTTGACACTTCATCTCTATCCTTCCGACCCCCCAAGATCTACTTGACCGCAGGATCAGAACTCCCAGCATGCTGACTAGAGGTCCCACCTGTCCAATTCAGGAGAAGAATCTATTAGATAAACGATAAGCAATCAAGTTAAGAAAAGATTAAAAGAGAAGACTTACCAGCGTCTGCTCCATGATCATCATCCTCCAATTGCATACCCACTTTCTTCGGCGGTAAGCAGCCGCATACCCTCCTTCACTGCCACCTTCTCCTCTTTGGTGAACTGAGCGGTAACCACATCCATTATGAAGGCCATGCCACCCTCTTTATCCACATCAGCCTTGGCCACCTCCAAAGCCCGGAGATATATCCTAGCCATGACCCGGAGGTAATCGTCCATCCAGGATAGGATGCCCTGCTTCCAAGTAAGAAGTACATATCCTGAAGCATCTCATCCATCATCCCCTCGTTCTCCTCAAATTCCCTCATCCGGACCTCGAAAACCGACAGCCTTGCACTGGCAGCATCTCTTTCAGATCGATATCTCGAGCGTTCAGCCTGAAGGGATTTCCTTATCGCCTCCATCTCCTCCTTTAGCTTGGCTTGAGAAAGCTCTGCGGCTTAAAGCTTCCCAGATAACTCCTCTATTCGCTCGAGATCCGCCTTCCGAACCTCATCCACCGTTGCAATGGCCATATCGATTCGTTCCTTGCAGGTAGCCTCCATTTTCCGCAGCTCTGCTCTGCTAGCCTCTTCCATAGTTTTCTTTAGCCGTTTGGAGGCAGCCTCGTGCTGAGAGATCTGGATGGCCTGATCGGCGAGTTGCTTGGCCTGGTCCGCAACCACTAACCGCAATCTTATGTTGGCACTCCCAATTTCCTCCCCGGCCTTGACCAGTTGGGCGTGATGCCCCATCAACTTCTTAGTCTCCTCAGCAACCCGGTCGATATTTGCCTTGGCTTCATACCCCATAGTTATTATCCGCGTAGTAAGCAAATCAAGGTCCAGGGACTTGGCCTCATCAAGCACCCTTACCATAGGATTGCGAGGGAGGAGATGCTCACCAGTAACCTCGTCAAAAGAAATATCATGAGAACCCGGATTCAGATTTGGATGACCCGCAAATGGATTACGAGCCAAGCCAGGACGATCAATGTGAGTAACGGTAGGATTCTCTGATGGATGCGGAGAGGGTATGAACTCAGTATCCTCCCCCGTGATATCATGAATAGGCTGGGTTGGGGGCCGAGGTCCAGGTGAAGGTTCGAATAAGGAGCTCCTCCTCCTTTTCTTTTGAATATCCTCTTCAATAACTCCGAGAAGAGGACGGCAGCCGACTACGTCCCCGGAACGGTTGGTCGGAGGCTTTGGCTTAGCAGAAGCTTTGAGGAGTTTGAATTATTCAAGATGATGTCGAATGTCTGATGTCTTGGCCACCCTACCCGCTCCTGGAAGTAAAAACCAAGTGTTACAAGTATGCATGGGACTATAATCCAAGAAACATGTGAAGTTAGAAGAAGAGTCAAAATTCACCTTGAACCGCCGGAGTTGCCCAAGCTGAAATGCTCTCAGAAGATGGACCGGCGCCAGTCCGGCCTTATCAGTTTTCTTCGGCTTCTCCACCAAGGCCGATCCCTCCTCCAACCCCTCAAAAGCCTGGCGGAAAGCATCATCTGTCCACTCTTGGATCTACCCCGCTTGTCCAGAAGACAAAGCCTCGGCGCCATCACCGTTCTGTCCTTCGCCACCATCACCTTCTCCTTCACCTCCGCTTTCGTCCTCTACATTTTCCTCCTTCGGAACATCTGGACATGTGCTAGGGGAGGGTCCATCGGATTTCTTGAGCTTCTTCCCCCCGACGACTGGAGGTATCGAGAATGGTCTCCTCTTTCTGCTCTTCGTCGTGGCCCCGCCTTTAGCTTTGGCAGCCCTCTCCTCGGCTGTATCTCTCTGCTTAACCACAGACTGACATGGTAGAATCAAATTGTGCTGCAAAAGAGTAGCATTCCTGATCAGATAAGAAGCTGACCGATCCCTTCCCGAAATGGCTTCTATCTCCGCAGCCATCTGAACCAGGCGATCGTTCTCCACAACCGCAAAGCCACCTGTCGCTAGCAAGAAATAAAGACACATAAGAAGAAGCATTGCCGTCAGAACGGAAATTATGAGTGAGATTCAACTTACAGCCAAAAGTGAAGCGACGGATAGAAACAGAGTCATCCTTGACAAAAAACCATTATTTCTTGAACATGCTGAACTTCGAATATAAGTCCAGGACCGGCTTGAAGGACACGACCGATTCCAAGCTGATGTATGGAGACCCCTTCTTGTAGCCTCTCAAGTTGTACAAATACCGGATCTCCCGGTTGGAAGGGGACGCCCGTATTTTCTCTGGAAAATGATGAACAGACTCACCAAGATAGCATAGGAATTGGGCTGAAGCTGGAAAGGGGCCACCTTCAAGTAGGTAATGAAGCTGACTATCCAAGCATTGATCGGGGAATGGCCCCGCACATGCAATGGTACCTACTATAAGCAAAATATCCTTTAGGGGGGTTGTACGGCATCACTCCTTCCCCTGGCAATAGCGTACACGCTCTATCAATCCCAAAAGAGCGAGAAATTACATCAAGATGCTCCTCTTTGAGGAAGCTAGGAAAGCAGTCAGGAGGAGAGTTCAAGAGCTCCTGAGGGCTATATCCATCCACTAGTGATCTCGGGGTAGGTCCCTGTCGTCCCGGTCCTGGCTAAACTGGGGGCACAACGGGGGACTCCCTTCTGTCCATAGATTTCTTTTTATCTGATCGAGTTTCCACTTTATGAGACATTTATCTGCAACACCGGAAAAACATATTGTTAGAACAAGGACCATGGAAACATAAACAAACAAGTACATGCAGCCTGGAATCTCATTCGCAATTCAAAACATAAAAGACTGATCAGTAGTTTGGGACTAAAAGCCCATTCGGCCTCGTACTTCTCAAACTCATCCGGTAGTTTAAGGCACGAAGGTGCATTCGGCACACGAATCCCCGGGTTCATTCGGCAAGACAAGCATTTCAGTTCATTCGGCACTCGTTTCATTCGCTAGCCCAAAATATAAAATCCGTTCGGCGAAAGGAGGCTAAATCACCTGATTCGGCGGTCTAACGTGGTTCGGCAGTAAGTTCGATTCGGTAGAAGAGAATCTGATTCGGCTATCAAACTTGGCGTAACACCCCTACTTATAGGCAAACGCAGGATGACCGGATGGTTCGGCACATAGGACCGGATGAAAACACCCCAGCTAGAACAAAGCGCGACATACGCAGGCATATGCCCCACTTTGGGGGAAAGTGTTGGGGGTGTTTCCACCGAGCCATTACAAGGAGGGTACCACCGAACCAAACCTCACCACTTCACTGCCGAACCAAAACATCTCCAACACCTACCGAACCAAAGCATCTCCAACACCTACCGAACCAAAGTCCCCTCTCCTCCATCACCGAACCAAACCCCAATTGACCACCACCGAATCAACCACCACCGGACCAAGCTACGTCACCATCACCGAACCAACACATCTCCAACATACCACCGGACCAGCATACTACCGAACCAGAGTAAAGAAGGTGATACCGGACCAACGTGAAATCAAACCAGAACCATCGCCGGACCAAGGGATACCGAACCAACTTTGCCAGGCCAGATTGCATCAGCCCAGGCCCACCAGCACCTATATACATCCAAGACTCCTACCCCCAGCCTCACTCTATAATAGAGGGGCAGGGGTACAACAATGGCAGGCAAGTTTGAGAGCTCAACCACGGATAGAACTTTCAAACAATTTTCATACTCTTGTAATAAAAGCTTTGTACTTGTAATCTAAAGGGAAAAGGAGAATAACGTATAAAGTGGACGTATGCACATTCTGGCCGAACCACTATAAATCTGTGTTTCTTTTACAGTTTAGTCCATCTATTTTATATATTTGCATAAATCACCCAAATCACTAAGAACAACATATAATCAACTAAATCATACAACTTGGAGGTGTTTGCCCATTTTTTGTGCAAACATCTTCTTTAACCCAAATGGTTCGTATTTCTGTGCAACTTGAGTTGATTGTTGTAGAATAGTGTTGACTCAAGGGGTACGGATTTGCGGGTCGTTTCACTTGGTATCAGAGCTTAGGTTGGTGATAATCTTGGCTCTAGTGGGAAATTACTCATCTAAAATAGAGTCTATGACACTCTAAAATGAGTTTGAGCGTATTAATAAATATGAGCGCGTATTTGTTAGTGAATATAAAATGGTTCTATATTGTGTTGATTGGTTTATTGAGTAGTTTATGGATTCTGATCAACACGAGTAATTAACATTATTGATAGGGGTCTCTAAACACTTGAATAGAACAATTCGACACAGTATTGTTTTAAAGTAGGGTAAATGAAATAATTTTACCCAAATTATTTTTTTATATGAAAGAAATAATTTTCAGAAATTATTATAGAATTTGGATGCTTGGTTGTTAAGGAATGATGATGTTAAATTATAAACACTATTGTGTGGAAAATTGAATAAGTAATTGAAACTTATAATCAAAGTTGAAGAATAAATTTATATAACAAAAAGGAATTTGAAATATAGATTATAAATGTAATTTATAAATTGAAATAAACTTCATGTACAAATGAGATTTGTAAATGTAAACTGTAAAGGTGATTATAATTTTGAAATAGAATTCCAGGGAAACATTTGGAATTGAAATGGGATAAAATTCTAGAGAATGTTTGAATATAGATTTAAAAGGAATTGCAATTTGGATTTTTGGGAGAAATTTAAATTCCTTTGGGTTTGAAAACGGTTTCCAAAAGGGTTTGGAGGACTAATAGTATTATTTTGGAAATATTTTGAGTTTTATTTGAAATCTTGTGAGATTTGGAAGTTAAAAATATTTGAATGTTTTTAAAGAGATAAAAGCACTAAACTCTTTCGGTCGTTGGAAAATAATTCCGACGATGATCGCGACATCATCGTTGTTCATTTTTGGGTTTCCAAGAGAGGGATTGCTATCTGAATATTTTAAATTGGAATTGTTTGTGAACTGGGTTTGGTTTTGAAATTCAAAGGAATAATTGAATTTGCCAAAGAATTTGGATGCAGTTGATTTCAAAGGTGATTTTTGAGATTTTGAGAGAATTATTTAAACTCTGGAATATTGTTTAAAATGTTTATGGAATAATAAAAATATATATACTTGACTAAATAAATGTATAATTCCAAAGTAAAGTGTAAAAGGTAAATGAGATTGATTGTCAATATTTGAAAGTATGAAAATAAATAAGTTCGTGGCTTATAAAATTTAGAAGTGGAATAAATAAGCCAAAATAAAATTGATTTGAATTTTGGGAAGTGAATGAAAATTCAAAACTTAAATTATAAAATAAATTGACCTCCAGTAAAATGGTTAAAGTGGTTTTGAGATAAAATCAAATATTGGGTAAAATTTTAAATAGACTACTTGATTAATTAATGGAATATGGAAATGGAACTCGAATTGGTTAATAAAAATTTGAGTTGTGAGTAAATGATAAAATTTGAAAGTGAAGCTTGAGTTATTAATAGAAATTTAGCTTGAAATTGTAAGTGAATTGAATTTGAGATGAAGTTGAATAGAATTGAATTAACATAAAAATAACTTATATTGCAAATAAAAACCTAAGAAGAGATAAATTGGAAATGGCCTCGTTATGAAGTGAGAGGAATTCAGAAATAAATTATTGAATGTGAATTAGAACTCATATGGATTCAGTGAAATATACTAATTTGATTTAAAAAAAATGGAGCTGGCAATGAACTCAAATTAAACAAAATAGAGTTGAAATAGCGATAGTTTGAGTGGTAAATAAAATTAAAGTGAATAAAAATAAAATTGAAATAATTGCAAATGAATATAGAATGCAAAATAAATTGAACGGAATCAGTTAAAATGAAATCAAATTAAGTATAGATTGAATTGATATTAATTTAAAATAGTTATAAACTGGAATGAATATTCTTTAAAGAAAATATCACTAAATTTGCACGAGAATAATAATTGTTTGATGTAAACGAGATTATATAAATTCTATGGATTAACAAAAGCCGATAAAATTGGTTTTTGAATCAATTGTAATAAATATGGGCTTGTTTGGGTGGAAAATAAATTGAAAATGAACTCGAAAATAAATGAATTTAGCTTGGATTATAACAATGATGGATTGAATTGGTGGATAAAATCAAAGTAGTCATAAATTGAAAATCTTCCTTGTTATTGATAGAAATAAATGCAGAATGAATTAGGTATAGAAGTTTGAAGTTTAAAGAAATGACTGAATAAACTAATTTAATTAAATTGGTAAATGAGATTGGTTTGATAATTGGAAATCAAATTAAGAATTTAAATTAGAAAGTGCTTATAAGTTTTGAAGTTGAAACTTCTTGAAGGAAACAAATAACTGAAGTAATATTTAGATAAAAGGCCTGATTTAAGTAAATTTGAGATATGTGGTGTCGAGTTTTGTGAAATGATTTTAAATAAAACTTGTTTGGTGAATGAAATGAAATTAGTAATTGATTTAATTAACTTAAGTTATATTAATGAGAATTTGACCTGGAATAAAATGGAAGTTAGATTGCTTTTGGAAATCAATTCAGTTTAAATGAGTTTGCTTGGACTTAAAATGAATTTAAGTTATGTAAGAGAGTTGTGAAATCATTTAAATTGAACGGGATGGTTTGAATATTGTTTGGAAGCATTCAAAATAAGTGTCGAAATATTTCATATGTGCTTATGGAAATATATAATATGCACTGTTTATAGAATCCATGTTTTAGTTACTTATAATAAAGTGAAATATTAATAAACTTTGCATATTTGACACTGACATGTTTAAATTGAGTAAGTACAGGTTTTTGGAAGCCGTATGACTGGTTTTGACTGCGCTAATTGCTTAAATAAATAGTTGCTTGCTTAAAATGCTAAATAAGGTACGCCTACGCAATACAAATAGGAAATATGAACTGTTTTTCTGTTTTCCGATCGTGTGGGTCGATGTATATATATTTATATCTCTTGTCAAATTGCAAAAGCTCCTCCGTACAAAGGAGATTCTGCAAAAAAAATTCAAAAATTATGGGAGTTAGAAAATTTTTGAATTTTTTTGAAAATTTTCACTAACTACAAATCAATTAAAAATTTGTTAAGCAAATAGAATTATAACTGAATGTTGAAATCTATTTTAACCGTGGAAGTAAAGTAAGTGGAATCGAAGAGACTAAAGAAAGTAAAGTTTGCAAATAAACATTTAGTGTGAGATTTAAATTAATTAGTAAGTGAAACTGATTTGATATTCAAAGTGGAAGTCAAATTGAATTTAAATGGAACTGTAAGGGCAAAGTGAAGGGTAATGAATACAAACTTCAATGGTAAAGTGAAAATAAATGTAAGAAGTATGTAAAATATTTATATTGAACTTAAGAAGAGAATAATGAATTCTTAAGTAAATTTGGTATTGAAGGTATGCTAAGTGAATAATGGAATTAAGGTTGAAACTGATATTTGTGACTGTGGGATTGTAAACAAGGGAATAACAATCAAAATGAAAGTGAATAAAAAGGGAAATTGATATAATTGATAATTAATTGGGGCAAATACGTAGGATGTACGTATATTATTTTATTCGCATAGCTAGTTGATCCAGATTCAGGCACAGAATTTCGAGATAGTAATATCGATCCGAGTTAGGATTTTTCACTCGATTTTCGACGGCGAACCTGGATATGGAGTGTTGATTGATTCTATAAATTCTCTATCATAGTTATGACTATGCAAGGAGAATGACGGTTTTTGATCAAGAAACCAAATCCAAGTCCGCACTAGGAAGTCGGGTGGACGATACTAGTTCGGAGGTGAAATTGTGTGATCGAGTGAGCGATCGAATTTGGTATTGCGTAGGGATGATATATGTGCGTCGTACGGGCTTAAGTAAAACAAATATTGGAAATGTGTAAAAGAAGTCAATAAGTGTTTTTGAATGTTGTGATTGGATATTATTGCTAAACAGGATATGCAGGTATAAAAAGGGGAAAAGAGAATTGGTTTTGATTTCAGCTAATAAATTAGAATTTCCCGACTAAAAGGTATGTGTTTAAAATTCTATATGGAATTTGATTGGGTTTTTGGATCTAGCCACTTGGCGTTTTGTTTTCTTTTTGGATTTGGGAGGCCGTAGAGCCATTTTGTAGTTGTATCGAGCTAGCCGCACAAAGGAGACGCTACAAAAATTTTCGGAAATTTAGAAATTTAGAAAATTTTTGGGAAAATTTTGATAATTTAAATTTGGATTGAATTTGAATTTGAATGATTGAGTAAGTCATACTGTTTGAAACTATGGGAAAGTTAGGGAAGTTAGTAAGTATGGGAATGTGTCATTATAAATGATAATTTGTAGGATGATGAATTGTTTGGTTTTGGGGATAAATAAACGGGTATTGAGATAGTCTAGGCTTTGCAACCATCAACAGCGGCTCACCGACTGGTAGGCTTTTCAACCATCCCAGCCCCGCCGTGGCTCCCAGTGATACCTCGGGTTTTCTTTTACGGCCAGCCTCTCGACTCACAACCAACCCCGCAAGACCTTATACTATCCAAAAGGGACATGTAGGGGTAAGAGTCTCCCGTTCGCCACCTAACGCAAAGCGAGAACCCTCTATCAAGCTGTAATGTAGCAAACCCGATCCTAAATATCATACTTCAATACCTCAAAAGAACACTCAAACTGTCGCAAGTCACTTTTGTGATCAATAGATACCAATTCCCAAACAAAACTGTTCTCTCTTTACCAAACAGAATAGCTTACTCTTAATTAGCCAATCCAATAAATTATTGGGTCCACTCTGCTGCTTCTGAACTCCTTCTTCAGAAACTACTCAGCCAGTCAACTTCTGCCAACAAAGACACTCCGAGTTGCACCGCTGACACCAATGCCAAAACTTCCTTATCTGAAGTCCTTTGAGAAACTCGGCCCTCAAAGCCAACCACCACATCCTGCTGAACTCAGCCACAACACCGAAGCAGACACACTTCCTAAAACTTGTTCCAAAGAAAACATCTTCGGAGACATCCATATTTACTGCATCTCATCACGTAGCTACCACTTCCTGAGGTATCAAAATACCATCACATACGTTTGCCAAAATGACAGTTCCAACCTCAACTCATCCATCTTCAAAGATGAACTCTGAACCTTAACAGGTTACCTTCAGAGATCGATGAAATCTCTACACCACTGCACAACTCACCCGAGATGGTATTAGGTCTACAGTCTCGATAAATACACTTCCAACCTCAAACATTCAAACTCCAACCAATGGTAGTAATCGTGTTACACACCACTACCTTATCTACCTTTATAACCTATATTGGAAAACCTGAATGGGTAACCCAACAGATAGGTAGAAATAATAAATATATATATATATATATCTATATATATCAAAACTACAAATACGTTCTCTCAAGAAAGACACCACTACAGAGCCTAGGTATTCACTCAACCTAATGCTCTGATACCACTTGTGACGACCCAACTTCCAAACTCTAGGAAGTCGCATCGCTAATAAGAAAGAAAGGGATAGAAAAGAGAAAGAAAGAGAAGAAGAAGAAACAACACATCAGAATCTAAACAGCGGAACGAATAAATTATATTAATAACATAAAATATTACATAGTTTACAACCACTATCAGAGTTACACAGATAATACAACACATACTAGACAGTTATAAACACTTGTCTAGTTATACAACTCAATTCAACATCACAAATAACTCAGAGATACCAAACGCAGTGGACTACTATATAACAACAACGCAGAAGCCTCCTTCTCCCATTGCTCCTCCATAATTTGTCAAAGCTAACCTGAATCCCTTGGCTACTCGTAAAAATTTGAGTACCCAAGAGTTTATGGAAAACAAAAATAAACTCCGGGTCAGACATGGGTCTGGTGTGAGTAACAAGTTAAAGTTCTTTAACTTTCAAAAGCCTTTTAAAAGAAGGGTATCACGTAAGACTTCCCACACATAAACATGGAAAAGTTTTTACCTTACGCTAACCAAAACATTTGATAGGAAATCCGATGATATTATAATAGTGTCTAGGGTTTTCAAATAAATAAGAAATGGCTGAAATTGTTACATTTATTAAATTCCAGCTACTAGCCACAAAAGTGGGTAATACAATCAAAACCGTTGGCACTTATTGGATTTTGGATTCCATACAATGGCAGGGCTACTGGGGTACCGCCCGTCACAGTACGTGGCCTAGATCACCGTACCGAGGAGTACTCCCACTCCCCTGCAACACAAGGCCGGACCCATTCCTTACTGAATAGTTTCGAAAAAGACAACCCCGGCAGTTGTCGCGACCAACCGTCCACACAGCCGAAATAAAAAGGGACCTCTAGACAGGAGTAAGTCTTGCTCTCCAGTGGGAGCTACCCACGAAGCCTTGCTGCACCTCCCCTGTTTTAGCCATTCCCGGTTGATGAGGCTTGAGGCTATGATTACCTTTATAGGACATCAAATCTTAGAATGCTCATCGTACACCTGACGATGTTCTGAAAACATTCAATCCATACAAGTTCGTTCCGGGTTCGAACGAAATCGAAGGCACTATATCATTGCACTCATTATTGGAATCACCCTCAGAGTCAACGACCATAGCCCTTGCACTCTGATTCACCATCTCGAATCTATAAGCACTATTCCGTCAACTCATTACGGAATCACCCACAGAGTTATACTGACGTATAGCCCTTACACCTCGAGTCTTCACTTGCTCCACCTGGATTAACGACCTAACGTTTAATTGGAATCGATGTGGATTTCGGATTCTAAATATGAAAACCCGATCCCGGTCTCATCGAAATCCAATGCGTGTCTTTAAGGTCCAAGTTGTTTTAAGTATAAAATAATTCAATCTAATTATCTATATACACACAGATAGATACTTCACATCATCATAATAGATAATCAATATTATCATAAATAGGTAATCATCACAAATTGATAATCTATATTATCATCACAAATAGATACTTATATCATCATCACAATGCAACCAATGCATCCATAACACACAACACTATTTATCTCATGTCTGAGATTCAAACCATTCCGGGTAAACCATATCATCCATTCATAAGCAAAGATCTATAATCACACCATCTATAATTAATTTAAAATGAATTAAATTAATTACTTCCTCATTTTAAATCTTGCTTTCTTAACCCTTAATTGATTACCAATCAATTAAATAATTATCCTCAAATTAATCACCTTAATTAATCACCCTTGATTAATTATCCTTTAATTACATTCAAGTAATTATCTTTAATCAATTTACAAATTAATTATCCTTAACCAACCCAGTAAATAACCTTTAATTACTTCATAAATTAATTAATTACATTAATTAATTACTTCCTTAATCACTTATCATTGATTAATTAATCTTAATTAATTAATCCGTAATTACATCATTAATCATATTAATTAATGATCCTTAATTAAATTTAAAATAATTACTTATTTAAATTAATTACATTAAGTAATTAACCTTTAATTAAATCACAATTATTAATCATTCTTGATTAATTACATTTATTAATTAACTACCCTTAAGTACTTCCTTAATTACTTCTAAATTAATTACATTTAATAATTAATTATATTTATTAATCAATCTTGATTAATCTCATTAGTAATTAATTACTCTTAATTAATTACATCACTTAATCATTTTCAAATGACTTAATCAATTAATGCTTAAATTAATTACACTAAGTAATTAATTATTAATTACTTTTACAAAGAAAATATCTTCATATTAATTACACAAAGTAATTAATTCAAAACTCTTCCATACTTTAATTAATTATTCCCAGTAATTTACTTAACTTAATTACTTCTCTAAGAAATTATCCACCATTGATTACTTATTAATTCATTCAATGATTATTCTAAACTAATTAAACTTAATTAATTAATTTAAACTACACCAATTAATAAATTAATTACAAAGAGTAATTAATATCTTTAATTATTTCCATAAAGTAATCATACTTAATTAAGTTTCATAATTGATTATTTAAATTAATTAATCCAATTAATTATCAAAATTAGTTACATTAATTAATTAATAAATAATCACAAGTTAATGACCTTCATTAACTTATTAACAAATTCTTAATTACCTTTCTTAAGTAATTAGCTTAAATTGATTAATATTAATTACAAATTTAATTAACCTTAATTAATTTATTTCAAATCTTTAATTAATTAAATAAATTAATCAATTATCTCATTTAAATTACCTTATAAATTTAATGTTTCAAAATTCATTAAATTCTTTGATTTACTTGAAAACAAAACATCTCTTGTTAATGTTTACATTACCATTAACAAAGTAATTTGAAAACAATTTAACTTAAAATTGTTTCAAATTATATTTTTAAATTTAAAATTTAAAATAAAATTAAACTTAACTTTAACAAAGTTTTAAAACATTCAAAACCTTTAAAATCTTATGCTAAAGATTTCTTATTTTATAAAAGAAGTTAAAATAAATTTAAACCCCAAATTTATTTCAAAATACAAATCATATTTAAATATGTTTGAACAACCAATTTGTTTAAGCATTTAAATTTCTTTTTAAAACTTCCTTTATTTTCAAAACATTATTTCAAAATTGAAGTTTGATTCCAGATTTAAACTTATGTTAGATTTCTACTTAAATTAAAAAATTTATCTTAAATTCAAATATTTAAACTCTTTTGAAGTTGTTTAAACATTTTAGTTTATAAAATTTAAATTACATTTTAAACTGGGATTCAAACTTAGTTTTGAATCCATACTTAGAATTTCAGCTTTAAAGTTTATTTTAAAACTTGATTCAAATTTTGCTTTTAAATTTAGAGTTGAAAACATTTAGGTTTCTCTGGAAACCTGTAACCACTAAGATACCCGAGACCACCCTTGTTTTCTTCGAGTAAACCCCTTCAAGACTTCGGGCAATTTCATGAATTACTCGAGTATTACTCGAGCATAAAAAAAACTGCAAACCCAACAATACCCTGACTCCATCTTCTTCACCATGCACATGCACGGTGGTCTTGGCCACCTCCGGCCACCACTCAGATAGCAAACAAGTCGACACTTACCCAAAGATCATCAACGATCATCCAAAACTCCACAAACATCAAGAGATCAAATTTGAGTTTCCCCCAATCCCAAAACTGAAGCATACTGACAGGTATCTCCATCCAAACCCAAACCTGGAAACTTGCTCGTGTCCTCAACTCCGATCATCGTTACTGCCGAAACTCCGGTCAAGACTTCGTCCAACCCCTATCTTTCTTTTCCGAGAGTACTAGAGAACTCGATCAACCAGAGAAAAAAAAGCCGATCGAAAATTCATAAGCACACCAAACTAGGTTTACAGAACAAAACCCAACACCGCCGCCACCACATTGATCTGCCACCACTTACACCATTTTTCCCATCATTACTGATAACTCATCCATCGCCAGAAGGAAGCCCGACCTTCCTCTCACTCGTGATCATCAGAATTTTCCCCAATTACATTTTCCAATAAAAACAGAACTGCTCTTCAATTCAACCCTTAAAATTTATGATTTGATTTTTAAAAATCATGATTTAGTATAAGTATTTATAATTCAATCCTGAATTCATGATTTCATAAGTTTGAATTTTTACTAAAAACTCATACTTTCCTGTTGTTCTTATTTTCAGAGCAAATTACAATTTGTTTTGGCATAAATACAATTTTAAAGCTTTATTTATAACCAATCAATCAGATATTGTTTGAATCCTAAATCCTAACATGAACTTGACTAAGAGAAAAATGGATTTTTATCAAAATCCTAGCTTCTGAAACCAGGTACAGGCAAGCAAATTTAGCACATAAAATCTATTTACATTCAATCAGTCATTCATATATATATGTACAGCAAAGCATTTAAAGTTATATATACCCAAACATACTAATCACATGCAACCAGATATACATACACAAGGCATACTATTTCTAGTCATAAATCAAGCAACAGATTAAACTTATTTAAAAAAAAAAGTTACTCACCTGGAAATGGAGATGAAACAGAGCTTTGATTTTGAAAAACTTTATGCTTTTAAAACTGGAAATTTCTTTGCCTCAAATCTTCAATTGCTAAATGAAACTTAGTTACTTGCTGTGAAAAACTTGTATGTAGGTTTGAACAATCCAGAGTTCTTTTTTTATTTTTGAATTTAACTTGCATGTAGCCCTTTTTAACTTTGAACTAACTGTTAACACTTGCATGCAGACATATGCTTCATTTTTGATGACCAGAATGTTGAAATGCAGAGCCCCTTCAATTTTTCTTTTGTATGGAATTGCAGGTTGCAGGCTTTCATTTGTTTTTGAAAAGATTTCAGGTGCAGGCTTGATTTTCAAGTTGATGAAAATGAAAGGAATTTCAGATTTTGGTTTTAAAAAGAATTTCCAGATTTTGTTTTTGAGGATAAATTACTGATATGGATTTTGGTTAGAGAGGAGTAATTTCAAGATCTTTGAATTTAAATTTTGAATATGAAAATTTGGTTTTTGAAAGTTTGTAAACAACTTTGTTTCAGCTGAGATTTTTTTCTTCTTAACTTGAGAAATGAAAATTAGAAAAGAATAGAAATGAAGGAAACATGTTTTTATATTAGTATGAATGATTTATTTTTATAAATTAAACATTAATTCTTTTAATTAAGATAAATAAGATAAGAAATTTATAATTTCTTTATAAATAATTTAAAATTGATAAATATGTTATTTTCAAATAATAATGATAAATGTATAAATATAGATATGTTTTAAAAAGACAATATTATTATTTTAAAAATTAAAAATATGTTAATATAAACTAGTTTAAATTGGATTTTTAAAATGTATAAATAGAATTTGATTTTGAATTCATGTTGAAATTCAAATGAATAACCATATTTAAATTTTGTAAGTGAGCTCTCATATTTTTATGATTTGTTTTATCTCATTTTCTTTAAAAAGAAATACATATACATTTATTAATGAAACTACTATATATGTATTTAATAAAGAAAAGAGGATTTTTATTTATCTTTAAATTACATAAAAATAAGTAACATGTGTATAAAACAAATGTTAACTTTTTAAGCAGTTAATGATACAAGTGTAAACAATTAATCTACTTAATTTGACAAGTGTTAGTTCTTTTTACAAGTGTCCGTTTCATTTTAATTTTTAAAATTAATCATTCATACTTATATAAAAACATGTTTCCTTCATTTCTATTCTTTTCTAATTTTCATTTCTGAAATTAAGAAGAAAAAAATCTCAGCTGAAACAAAGTTGTTTACAAACTTTCAAAAACCAAATTTTCGTATTCAAAATTTAAATTCAAAGATCTTGAAATTACTCCTCTTTAACCAAAATCCATATCAGTAATTTATCCTCAAAAAATCTGGAAATTCTTTTCTAAAACCAAAATCTGAAATTCCTTTCATTTTCATCAACTTGAAAATCAAGCCTGCACCTGAAATCTTTTCAAATACAAATGAAAGCCTGCAATCTGTAATTCCATGTAAAAGAAAAATGAAAGGGGATCTGTATTTCAACATTCTGGTCATCAAAAATAAAGCATATGTTTGCATACAAGTGTTAACAGCTAGTTCAAAGTTAAAAAGGGCTACATGCAAGTTAAATTCAAAAATAAAAAAAGAACTCTGGATTGTTCAAACCTACATACAAGTTTTTCACAGCAAGTAACTAAGTTTCATTTAGCAATTGAAGATTTGAGGCAAAGAAATTTCCAGTTTTAAAAGCATAAAGTTTTTCAAAATCAAAGCTCTGTTTCATCTCCATTTCCAGGTGAGTAACTTTTTTTTTAAATAAGTTTAATCTGTTGCTTGATTTATGACTAGAAATAGTATGCCTTGTGTATGTATATCTGGTTGCATGTGATTAGTATGTTTGGGTATATATAACTTTAAATGCTTTGCTGTACATATATATATATGAATGACTAATTGAATGTAAATAGATTTTATGTGCTAAATTTGCTTGCCTGTACCTGGTTTCAGAAGCTAGGATTTTGATAAAAATCCATTTTTCTCTTAATCAAGTTCATGTTAGGATTTAAGATTCAAACAATATCTGATTGATTGATTATAAAGAAAGCTTTAAAAATTTATTTATGCCAAAGCAAATTGTAATTTGCGCTGAAAATAAGAACAACGGGAAAGTACGAGTTTTTAGTAAAAATGCAAACTTATGAAATCATGAATTCAGGATTGAATTATAAATACTTATACTAAATCATGATTTTTAAAAATCAAATCATAAATTTTAAGGGTTGAATTGAAGAGCAGTTCTGTTTTTATTGGAAAATGTAATTGGGGAAAATTCTGATGATCATGAGTGAGAGGAAGGTCGGGCTTCCTTCTGGCGATGGATGAGTTATCAGTAATGATGGGAAAAATGGTGTAAGTGGTGGCAGATCAATGTGGTGGCGGCGGTGTTGGGTTTTGTTCTGTAAACCTAGTTTGGTGTGCTTATGAATTTTTGATCGGCTTTTTTTTCTCTGGTTGATCGAGTTCTCTAGTACTCTCGGAAAAGGAAGATAGGGGTTGGACGAAGTCTTGACCGGAGTTTCGGCAGTAACGATGATCGGAGTTGAGGACACGAGCAAGTTTCCAGGTTTGGGTTTGGATGGAGATACCTGTCAGTATGCTTCAGTTTTGGGATTGGGGGAAACTCAAATTTGATCTCTTGACGTTTGTGTAGTTTTGGATGATCGTTGATGATCTTTGGGTAAGTGTCGACTTGTTTGCTATCTGAGTGGTGGCCGGAGGTGGCCAAGACCACCGTGCATGTGCACGGTGAAGAAGATGGAGTCAAGGTATTGTTGGGTTTGCAGTTTTTTTTTAATGCTCGAGTAATACTCGAGTAATTCATGAAATTGCCCGAAGTCTTGAAGGGGTTTACTCGAAGAAAACAAGGGTGGTCTCGGGTATCTTAGTGGTTACAGATTTCCAGAGAAACCTGAATGTTTTCAACTCTAAATTTAAAAGCAAAATTTGAATCAAGTTTTAAAATAAACTTTAAAGCTGAAATTCTAAGTATGGATTCAAAACTAAGTTTGAATCCCAGTTTAAAATGTAATTTAAATGTTATAAATTAAAATGTTTAAACAACTTCAAAAGAGTTTAAATATTTGAATTTAAGATAAAGTTTTAAATTTAAGTAGAAATTTAAACATAAGTTTAAATCTGGAATCAAACTTCAATTTTGAAATAATGTTTTGAAAATAAAGGAAGTTTTAAAAAGAAATTTAAATGTTTAAACAAATTGGTTGTTCAAACATATTTAAATATGATTTGTATTTTGAAACGAATTTGGGGTTTAAATTTATTTTAACTTCTTTTATAAAATAAGAAATCTTTAGCATAAGATTTTAAAGGTTTTAAATGTTTTAAAACTTTGTTAAAGTTAATTTTAATTTTATTTTAAATTTTAAATATAATTTGAAACAATTTTAAGTTAAATTGTTTTTAAATTACTTTGTTAATGGTAATGTAAACATTAACAAGAGATGTTTTGTTTTCAAGTAAATCAAAGAATTTAATGAATTTTCAAACATTAAATTTATAAGGTAATTTAAATAAGATAATTGATTAATTTATTTAATTAATTAAAGATTTGAAATAAATTAATTAAGGTTAATTAAATTTGTAATTAATATTAATTAATTTAAGTTAATTACTTAAGAAAGGTAATTAAGAATTTGTTAATAAGTTAATAAGGTCATTAACTTGTGATTATTTATTAATTAATTAATGTAATTAATTTTGATAATTAATTGGATTAATTAATTTAAATAATCAATTATGAAACTTAATTAAGTATGATTACTTTATGGAAATAATTAATGATATTGATTACTCTTTATAATTAATTTATTAATTGGTGTAGTTTAAATTAATTAATTAAGTTTGATTAATTTAGAATAATCATTGAATGAATTGATAAGTAATCAATGGTGGATAATTTCTTAGAGAAGTAATTAAGTCAAGTAAATTACTGGGAATAATTAATTAAAGTATGGAAGAGTTTTGAATTAATTACTTTGTGTAATTAATATGAAGATATTTTCTTTGTAAAAGTAATTAATAATTAATTACTTAGTGTAATTAATTTAAGCATTAATTGATTAAGTCATTTGAAAATGATTAAGTGATGTAATTAATTAAGAGTAATTAATTACTAATGAGATTAATCAAGATTGATTAATAAATATAATTAATTATTAAATGTAATTAATTTAGAAGTAATTAAGGAAGTACTTAAGTGTAGTTAATTACTAAATGTAATTAACCAAGAATGATTAATAATTGTGATTTAATTAAAGGTTAATTACTTAATGTAATTAATTTAAATAAGTAATTATTTTAAATTTAATTAAGGATCATTAATTAATATGATTAATGATGTAATTAAGGATTAATTAAGATTAATTAATCAATGATGAGTGATTAAGGAAGTAATTAATTAATGTAATTAATTAATTTATGAAGTAATTAAAGGTTAATTACTGGGTTGGTTAAGGATAATTAATTTGTAAATTAATTAAAGATAATTACTTGAATGTAATTAAAGGATAATTAATCAAGGGTGATTAATTAAGGTGATTAATTTGAGGATAATTATTTAATTGATTGGTAATCAATTAAGGGTTAAGAAAGCAAGATTTAAAATGAGGAAGTATTTAATTTAATTCATTTTAAATTAATTATAGATGGTGTGATTATAGATCTTTGCTTATGAATGGATGATATGGTTTACCCGGAATGGTTTGAATCTCAGGCATGAGATAAATAGTGTTGTGTGTTATGGATGCATTGGTTGCATTGTGATGATGATATAAGTATCTATTTGTGATGATAATATAGATTATCAATTTGTGATGATTACCTGTTTATGATAATATTGATTATCTATTATGATGATGTGAAGTATCTATCGGTGTGTGTATAGATAATTAGATTGAATTGTTTTAAACTTAAAACAACTTGGACCTAAAGGACATGCTTTGGATTTCGATGAGACCGGGATCGGGTTTCCATATTTGGAATCGGAAAACCACATCGATTCCAATTAAACGTTAGGTCATTAATCCAAGTCGAGCAAGTGAAGACTCGAGGTGTAAGGGCTATACGTTAGTATAACTCTGTGGGTGATTCCGTAATGAGTTGACGGAATAGTGCTTATAGATTCGAGATGGTGAATCAGAGTGCAAGGGCTATGGTCGTTGACTCCGAGGGTGATTCCAATAATGAGTGCAACGAGATAGTGCCTTCGGTTTCGTTCGAACCTGGAACGAACTTGTATGGATTGAATGTTTTCAGAACATCGTCAGGTGGACAATGAGCATTCTAAGATTTGATGTCCTATAAAGGTAATCGTAGCCTCAAGCCTCATCAACCGGGAATGGCTAAAACAGGGGAGGTGCAGCAAGGCTTCGTGGGTAGCCCCCACTGGGGAGCAAGATTTACTCCTGTCTAGAGGTCCCTTTTTATTTCGGCTGTGTGGGCGGTTGGTCGTGACAACTGTCGGGGTTGTCTTGTTCGGAACTATTCAGTAAGGAATGGGTCCGACCTTGTGTTGCAGGGGAGTGGGAGTACTCCTCGGTACGGTGATCTAGGCCACGTACTGTGACGGGCGGTACCCCAGTAGCCCTGCCATTGTATGGAATCCAAAATCCAATAAGTGCCAATGGTTTTGATTGTATTACCCACTTTTGTGGCTAGTAGCTGGAATTTAATAAATGTAACAATTTTGGCTATTTCTTATTTATTTGAAAACCCTAGACATTATTATAATATCATCGGATTTCCTATCAAATGTTTTGGTTAGCGTAAGGTAAAAACTTTTCCATGTTTATGTGTGGATAGTCTTACGTGATACCTTTCTTTTAAAAGGCTTTTGAAAGTTAAGCAACTTTAACTTGTTACTCACACCAGACCCATGTCTGACCCGAAGTTTATTTTTGTTTTCCATAAACTCTTGGGTACTCAAATTTTTACGAGTAGCCAAGGGATTCAGGTTAGGGTTCAGGTTAGCTTTGACAAATTGTGGAGGAGCAATGGGAGCAGAAGGCTTCTGCGTTGTAGTTATATAGTAGTCCGTTGTGTTTGGTATCTCTGAGTTATTTGTGATGTTGTATTGAGTTGTATAACTAGACAGGTGTTTATAACTGTCTAGTATGTGTTGTATTATCTGTGTAACTTTGATAGTGGTTGTAAACTATGTAATATTTTATGTTACTAATATAATTTATTCGTTCCGCTGTTTAGATTCTGATGTGTTGTTTCTTCTTCTTCTCTTTCTTTCTCTTTTCTATCCCTTTCTTTCTTATTAGCGATGCGACTTCCTAGAGTTTGGAAGTTGGGTCGTCACAGGTATTGGACCATTCTTCCTAACTAGTAATTTTGGGGACGAAATTCTTTTAAGGGGGAAGGAATGTGACGGCCCGGAATTTTTAAGCTATTAAAATCAGAATATTTAATTGACTTAAATATTGAATGGAATAATTTTAACTCGAATTCAAATATTACTAATTAATTTTTAATTAAATTATCAAATTAAATAATTTAAAATGGGTAAAATATGAAATCTGGGATTTTAAGACTGTTAAAAATAATTTGAAGGCTTGTAAAATTTATCTTAATAACACTGAAAATAATAAAAGTTGTCAATTTGAAATTAATAGTGGTTTGATCAGTTTTAAAATTTTATACCATTTAAATTGGATTTAAAAATAGCCTTCCGAGGCACCGTCTCGGAATTCGACGAAACCAGTTCCATTGGATCCGTAATATTGTATTATTATCGGATTTCAAATTTCGTAGCGTTTGGAGTTTTTCTGTGAACGTACGGTAGATAAACGCACTTAAATTTATAACGAAATTTTAATTAAGTAACTGGATCCAAAAGGCTATTTTCCCCATATGGTCGATCTAGACCTCGAAGCCTGTTCCAGAATGTTCATATTAGCGATATAACTCTAGGAACGCCGGTCATTGCATATAAATTTGGAGTTTGGGTTTAGAGTTTTGGACCACGGGATTTTTTGGATATAAAAATATAAAATTTCAAATCCTTTAGCCACCCTATAAGCAGACCTAGCCTATCTCTATCGTTACTCTTCTCTGAGAAGTCACCTTCCATCTATATACATCGCGTTTCCCTTCTCCTTGCACAGCCGAATCAAATCAATTTAAAAAAATGTTTTCCCCTCCTCTCTTTTATTTCGAGTTCATCCTCCTCATTTTCAAGCCCTAGTTCGCAACCCAAACCCAACCCACATTAAATTCGAACCCTTTCTCTGATTTCATAAGTTAAGCCATGCCCTCTTCTCATTTTAATTAATCAACCACAGAACAAAATCGCGATCAAATATAGGGGCGGTTAGGGCTCGACTGCGACTGGTAGGCGACGGCGACTCCATCCCCAATCAACAGTGGTCAGCGAATTATCTTCGAATTGGCTTCAGTTCTCGTAGAAATTGGGTCGACAGAGGCTTGATGTTAGCTACATCGACAGCAATTTCTTCGATCTCGACTGTTCTAGGGCTCGACTGTATAGTGGCACGTCGTTGGGTTCGTCAATGTTGCGAAGATGGATGCGCGGTGGTGGCGATTTCGGTTGTATCTGGGAAGGGGAGGGATTGCTGCGTGGAGAGTGGGCGGCGGTTCATCGTTGGATTGGCTGAGTGCATTTTTTTCCCAGTAAGGTAATGATATTCCTACAGGATTCTAAACAGAGAAAATAATATATGTATATAAAAGTGGTTTCGAAATTTCTATAGGTTTCTGGTGTTATGCAATTCAAAGAAGAATAAATTTACATATGTACACGTTTAAATCTACGAGGTCATTCTAAAATAGTGTATTTTTGGAAATTAAATTATTTAATTAACTTATGAAATTTTTGGTTGCTAAAACATTCTGCTAAAAATGTGATTAGTTTAAAGGTAAATTTATTTGTTTGAAATGAAATCACTGGTTAATTAAATTTTCAAATGGAAATTTATTGTTCAATTAGCTAAAGTATTAATAAATGATATCAATATTTATTCAAGGTCTAAATCTTGAAGAAATCTAGCCGGAATGAGAATGGATTACGAACAAAAATCAAAGGTGAGTTAATCTCATTCAGTTCATTTAAATTTAAGTTTAAATGATTAAATATAAATAATTATTTAAATGGTTGAAATTCATTGAAGTGCTGTAGTATGGTAATTTTGGAATTGGCTTATTATTGTGCTAACGTCTGTGGATGCAGGGAAAACAGGTTGGAGGGATCCAACTGGACCCCTCAACATTTATTGTTTAATATTTGTTGTTATGGATATTTGGTATTCTGTGATGAATATTATTGATATTTGGAATATTGCATGCTGTGGATTGATTGGATATATTTGGGTATAATGAATTACCAAAATTTTATAGATTGGATTTTGGAAAGAAAATAAAAGAAATGAATTTGTAAGTAAAGTAATTATAGGAAATTTGAATAAATTAAGAATGAGTTGAAAAGAAATAGAAGTAATATGAAAATAATAATAAATAACTTCGAGTTTGAAAAGAAAAGAGTTTGAATAAACAGTAATTAATGAATTGTAAAATTATGTGGTATTAATTTAAAAGAATAAAGAATTATTTTAAACTTAAAGTTTTAAATTTATATAAAAGGATAAAGAAGTAATTGAGAAATCTAAAAATTGAAATTTTTAGTTAAGGTATTTTAAATCATAATTAAGAAATGAAATCTGAAATTAATAGATTTTGAATAAAAAGGGAGTAAATGGGAAATCAATTTGGAAACTGATTCAAGTGTTTGAAATTGAAAATTTTAAGGAAGAATGTGAAGAGAGGTATATTTCTCTGGATAGCCAAGTACGTTCAAAGTGAACTATTAGATATAAGTTAAAGGTTTTAATGTTGTTTTAAAAAGCATGTTTTAGAAAATTTATTATCTTGAATTCTAAAGTAAATATTTTTCAAATTTATTACCGTAATAAATATTTATAAATAGTGACTTAATATTTGTTTGAAAAGTGAAGGCCTAGTTTTATATTATATAAAGTAACCTTATTTTCAATGTTTTATAGTATGTATTTTTAGTAAATTATTGAATTAGTCTTAATTTAAATATTTTAAGGTAAATCCCAAAGTAATATCGTAATAAGTATTTAAAGGATGATTTGGTATTTTGTGTAAAGAAGAAAATCTAGTTATATTTATAAAGTAAACTTATTTTAATTATTCCTAAAGTATTATTATAAACTGAGTATTAAAGTAAATTTTTCTAAATTAAAAGTTAAATATATTCTATAATAAAATGTTTTAAATTATTTTAAAAATCTAGAGTTTTGTGCTTGGTGATCCCAGTGGAAATAGAAATACTTGAAATTTATTCTGAGAAAGGCGGATAGTTTTGAAACTGTTTTCAAAGGAATTTTGAAAAGCGAAAATATATCTTGTAAAGATATTTTTGAGATAAATAAATAATTTAGAAAATTATTTATTTTTTGATGGATGTTTGTGAATAGAAATTGATAGTTAAATAACCGACTATGAATATTGGACAATGCGTTGATCGTTTCGAAGAGACCGGGATCGAGATTTATTTCTCGAAAGCCACTTCGATCCGGTTTGTACGTTTCATGAAAATGATTTTGGATTCGAAGATGGAGCAGTGAAGGGCAAGGGCTAGTCGCTACTAATCTTGAGGATATTTTCAAAATGGATGTAGTAGGAATAGTGCCTTCGGTTCCGTTCGAACCCGGGACGGACTTGTATGGATGAATGCTTGTGAAACATCGTCAGGTGGACGATGGGCATTCTAAGAGATATAGTCTATAAAGGTAACGCTTAGCCTCAAGCTTTATCAAATGGGAATGACTGAAAATCAGGGGTTATGCAGCAAGGCTAGGTGGGTAGCACCCAAGCAGGGTGAGGTCATTCCAGTCTAGATGTCCCTTTTTATTTCGGCTCAGTGGGCGGTTGCTGATCCCAACCGTGGGGTGATCTCACTCGGGATTATCCAGTAAGGGGTAGTCCCGACCTTGTGTTGCAGAGGAGCGGGCGTACTCCTCGGTACGGTGATCTAGGCCCCGTACTGTGGCAGGTGGTACCCCAGTGCCTAGTCATTAGTTGGAAATCCATTCTCCCTACGAGCCTCGTACGAGTTTTGTTTGTATTACCCACTCTGTGGCTGGTAGCTGGAATTTAATCATGTAACAATTTCGGCTATTTTATAAGTATTTGTATATAGACTCTATTATAATATCAGAAGATTTCTATAAAAATTGTTTTAGTTATCATAAGGTAAAAATCTGACATGTTTATTTGTGGCGTGGTCTTACGAGATGCTTTTGTTTTTCAAAGGATTTCTGAAACTTTAATAATCAATTGGGAGTGATTTTCTCACGCTGGTATTCCAGACTGACTCGGGTATTATTTAACTGTAATGTTCGGGTCAGACCGACTATTATAGGGTACAGGATATGATGCTGTGGAGCTCAAGAGACGAGCAGGATGACGAGACGTACTCTCGTACTTCTTATGTATATATATTCCGCTGTGTTGAGTTGTTGTGTATCCATTTGTATGATATTGATGTTGAGCTGTGATTGATGTACTCTGATGATGTAATATATATAGACAGATATATTTGATTTTTGGAGTAAAGATTATTTATTATCTATTATATTTTATTCCGCTGCGATGGTTAGATTCTGTTGTTGTTTTCTATTTTCTTCTTCTACCTCTTCTTCTTTAACCCAAATGGTTCGTATTTCTGTGCAACTTGAGTTGATTGTTGTAGAATAATGTTGACTCAAGGGGTACGGATTTGCGGCTCGTTTCAAACACCCTTTTTGTTTAACACAAAACGTGCGTTTCTTTTGTTAAATCTATTAATTGCAATCAACGTTTCCTTTACTTTTAATTGAAATATTTGAATTACATTAATTGCAGTTACTTACAAAGTTAAATTTTAAAACAGACAACTAAAATGGATAAAAAAAGAACAATTGTTTATTTAAACACGTTTATAAATTTATTGTTTATACACACGAGTAATAAATATATTATTTTCCTAGTTTTGTAATCAGTCTGTAAGCTAAAACACAATTCAACTAAGCATATATTTCTTTCTTTAAAATCAATCTTTCTATTCTTTATTTTAATGAAATTAAACCTACATTCACAGATGAAACCTTCATTTTATTTGATGTAAATGTTTTTTTTTCATTGAATCAAAACTTTCCTTATATTTTCACAAAACATAAGATGCTTTTAATTACACCTATTAATTTACAATTAGCATTCTCTCTCCTATTAATTAGAAATTTTCAGTTACATTCATTTCAGTTGATTAAGTTTCAAAATGGACCGAATGGGAAGTAAAACAATTTTTCTTATCTAATAGTAATTTAAACATATTTACATTATTGGATACAAATACTAATTACACATTTCTCACTAAATAATAGTTACTCATCTCTACAATCAATCTTTCAGCTAACAAACATTTCAAATAAATAAACATATTTTTACTCTTTTACAAAACTTATTCATTATATTCTTTTATTTTGATTTTCACTCCTTGCTATTAAAGAAATCATTACATTATGAATACAATTAACATTTCTATTTCTTTTTATTACGTTCACACTACAATTATGGTTTTATTCCACATTAACGTAACATTTTGTTGACATTTATTTGAAATTGATCAGTTAAATTGGTAACAACACCAATTGTCACCATTATACATTTTGTAATATTTGTAAGTCAATTCTTTACAAATAATTATTACAACAACTCTCATTACACTACCCTTATTCCATTTTCATCCATTACACATTGATTTCTTAATAAATCAACCTTTAAATTATTAATTTCCTTTTAAATCCTACTATAAATCGATGCACACATTTATTAAAATTTATACTCCTAATTTATTTATTCATCTTGATTTCATTCTTTTTGTTAAATCCATTAGCACTCTATGAATAAAATTTACATTCTACTGCATATTACCTTAATTTACATTAACGTAATACCTAAATTTAAATTTACATTATTACCACATATTACCTAAATTTACATTATTACCACATGTTACCACAAATTACATCATTTATTACTTTACAAAATACCCAACATTTCTATGCATCTTATTACATTTATATCTTGTACTTATTTTCTTAAACTCATAATTGTAACACCAAGTTTCATTTTAAATTTCAATTGATTCCCAATCACAGCTTAATAGCCTAAGTAAACTGGTAACAAATAATAACGGTCACTATTTGCCCTAAATCACATTTATAGGTTTATAGTTTACAAAAAATGTTGCAATGACTCATATGATATTGATTTTATCCAATTACCATTAAATTAATACTAATTCATCAATTTTTACAATATATCTCTTGTTTCCTTAAAATAAATTTATGTTTGTATTAAGTTTTCATTCACACTTCCGTTACTATATTAATAATCATTGAAGTAACGTTTATTATCAATAACAACATTATAATTACTTGCAGAACACTGATTTTTCAATGATCATTTATTATAATTTGAATTCATTAGTTTAATTCAATGCTTACATTTTGTTTTCATATATTCAGTTTATTTCCAAATATTCCTATTTACAATCAATTTTAACCTAAACAGTCATTTCAATCAATTTGAATTGCATTAAATTGGTTATTCATCAACTGCCATTAAAATTACTACCTTAATTTACATATAGTTCCTATTAATCAACGTATTATTCCATCGGTAAATTAAATGCCTACTCATTTTTACTTATATTTTAAATTTTATACCCAAATGCAACAAATTTACACTTTCCATTATTATATAAATTTGAATTCCATTCTAGTTAATATTTTTATTGGTAATTCACAAATTCAACATTCCCTATTGTTTCTTATATTAAACTTATAACCAAGTATGACAATTTACACTATTTCAATTAATTGCAATATATATTTTATATTGTTGATTTTAATTACAATTGATACGTCTATCGCTCCCATATAAGTTATAAGATTTTTATTTCTTTCTAAATTTAAATTAAAAATCTTATTAATTTAATTCATTTTAAACATCGAGTTTTACGGGTCGTTACACATTCCTTGTGCCCCTTTTTCTTGGACAAACTATGCGAGGAACTTCATGTTCTTCTCTACACGGTTGTAAGTTTGCATTCTCATTTTGGTTCCTAAACTCATAATAATTCCACTGATATGTCATTTCTACATCGAGATCGGGATCAACCCTGTCTAGCTGTCCAAATGGATAAGTACCGATCTGTTGGGGTCGATAGGCACCGATCATTCGAGGAGGCTAGGGGACAAGTTGTGCATGCCCTCATTCCTCTGGTCCATCATTTCTAGTCATTATTTTGGTCTAGACTAGATTTCAAATAGCTCTAGTCGCCCTCTGTAGTTTCATTTGTTAAAAAAAATCATTCAACATCTCCTCATATTGGCTTAACGTCATCATTTGCATATTTGTCATCATTCCTTTCATCTCACCTTTTTTCAATAAGCTTATAGGTGGATTTGAACAATAGGACACTTCCTGGCAACCCTAATGGTCAGGCTGATTCCCTTTGGTTGTAGCTTTCCTTGTAGTTTGCTTTCTCATCTTCAACGGATTAAAGCCGAGTTTTCACATTGACAGCACCAAAAATGTAAGCCTTTATCCCGTATTAACAGCCCAAATTGATGGAAATTTAATAATCAAATGAAAGATGAAATAAATCAAATAGAAAAGAGAGTAAAGTTACATAATGTTCTTATAGTGTCTAGCAAATCGCTGGCCTATATCCACTTTATCGTTTTTATTGATTACTCCATACTAGGATAACCGATTTTACAGGATAATTTCAAAGTACGGTGATTGGATATCGGATTGGTAGAGTTTCCCTTTTGAAAAATTGATCAAAGTGCCAAATGCCATATAAAATTTCCATAATCTTTTTTTGTATGTGTACTTCACTATTTATAGGCGAACTCATGCACCGTAATCGTTAGATCTAATTTTTAATTGCTTAAACAGTCATATCCAAGAAGCTAGAATAAAGAACGAGTCAAACGACATGTTTTCCAAGATTTAGTCGATTGGTATTGGTCGATATTTTGACAAAATCTTCATCTTTTCCTTCAAATTTTCTTAAGTATTCAAGCTTTAGGTCTCTAGTGGCGGAATGGTAGCTTTACCGATCGATCGGTACTGAGTAATTAGTCAATACATTTTATTTTATTTATAATTAACCTTATTTATGCCTTTGTTTTGTTAATTTTATTGCTATTTATTCATTTCCAAATAGATTTTTCATCTTTTTGCTATGTTAAGTAGAAGAAATTTTGTTGAAACCAATGTAATTATCTTACAAATCAAACTTATAACAAAATTTTAAGCTAAAAAGTAGAACTGAAACATAAAATAAAAATCCACAAGTTTCATGTCCATGTTTAGAATAGTATTCATAACTTACTCCTGAGTTAGAATTACAATTAGAACTGAAATATTTATGAAACCTATATTGGAGCCTTTAAAACATTAGATTGACATTTGTATAACAATTCAATATACCAAAACGTCGTTCATTCATTATTTGCAATAAATTTGGAACTAAAATATTTTCTTTTAGAATTTTTAGTGTGAATAGAAACAAAGAAAAGTTGAAATGCTAAATACTTTGGGGTAGATGTTTTTTTCAGGTTTACATAATTTACCGAATGAATATTAAAAGTATTGTTAATTATGTACATACTAATCATGACCATCAAAACTTACCGTATATTTTCCATTATGGATTTTTAAAAATACATCCTATTTCTACAATGGTGATTCGGCATAAACCACCACTACAGATACGATAAATTTAACCAAGTTAACAAAATACCAAATAAAATAAAAAATCTTCAACTCTTGAAGCATGCACATCTCTAATTATCTGACATGAAAAGAAAAGAGCTTGTTCATAACCACTACCTAGTAAATTATTGGGCATCATACTTCTTTTGGGATATCCTAGGTAGCTCTTTTGAAATTATGCAATTCCTATTTGCATGGAATACGAAAGTACGGTATTCATACTACACATTCTTTCTCTAATGAGGATCAATAACGCAAATATTTTGCTTTCGTGAAAATTTTCTATGAAACCCAAATTACCTTCCAAAGTGTTAATTAATTAGTCAATACATTTAATTTTATTTGCAATAAACTACAGTTATGTGTTTGTTTACTTGTTTGTTATATTTGTTATTATTTATTTATTTTGTAATGGGTTTTACAATTTTTTAATATTAGTAGAAAAGAATTTAAGACCTAAACAATCCTCATACAACACAAACTTATAGTTCAAAGCTAAAATAGTAGAACTGAAATTGAACATGAAGTTATCGTATATAAGAAGTGGACTAAGCTGAATCACCATGGTGATCAGGATGTATTTTCTAAAAAGGCGTCATGATGTATACATTGTAAGTTTTGAAGGTCATAATTGGTGTGGTTTACCTAATAAATAACACTTTTAGTACTCCTTCAATAAATTACGTAAAAATAGAAATACATTTGCCTCCTTAGGATGCATGATATGGATTATTAAAGTTAAAGGTGGGATAATTTGATTTTAGATGATATTATGTCTTTGCGATGACAAGATACTCAATGCTCAAATTGATTGTAACATCCCTTTTGAAAAGTTAACACAAAAGATCTATTAGCACAGTGGTTTGTGTAATGTTTTTTTAAAGGACGGTAGGGTGGGTTTGGATACCATGGTCATCATAGTTGGTATCGTAGCTAGTGCCCAGTCCAAATTATGTGTTATATTGTGAAGATGTTGGATCTTATGATACAATATTTCCAAATCAAAGTTTATTTTGAAGATATTATGAGTGAAGAGGTAATTGTGACTCAAATATATTGCCCCATTTATATATTTTATAGATTTGTAGAGTTCTGTGATTTGTGATATAAAATCATATTTAGAAGAAATAAAAGGGGTTGGACTTGCTCAAAATACTATTGCATATATGGATACGCATATCATTAAAAAAGAAAAGATTTTACTCTTTTAAACTAAATGCAATAATTTATTTATTGCTGTATAAATGAAGATTTGAGCACCAAGTAATCTGCTATTATAAATAGGCTTATATAGGATTCATTAGATATGTGTGGAAAAAAGTGATTTTTTTCTTGTGTTTTCGGGAATTAGATTATCTCCAAAAAAATTATTGTTTCTTGTAAATTAATAAAAGATTAATTTGAAGGAATTCCTTTGTCTATTTTTTTCTTCACTTCTTATTTCTTCTAAAATCTAGTTGTGTATGGATCCTAGGAAAATCTATAACAGTTGGTATTGGAGCCAACTATAGAAATTTTTCGAAGAGAGTTTTGATTGTGAAGAAGATAAGTGTTGAATAACTTAATGGGAGAAACTGGGGAATATAGAAGGCGAAGAAGATTTTTTGATATCTTAATGTTCTTTACAGACCACTAGGGAATAAAGGGGAGCAATCAAATAATGTATCTAAAGCAAAATGGAAGACTCTGGATAAGAAGGCAACAACGACTATTCAGTATTTTTTGAAGAATACGGTGTTTCATATTATTGATAATGAAACATCTGTTATTCAATTTGGAAGAAATTAGAAGGAATTATGCAAAAAAACTCCATAATAAATAAGGATCTTCTTATGTGAAGATTGATGAATATGAAACTTAAGGAAAGTGGGCCATTTGGAAAGCATCTTATTGATTTTCAAGAAATTGTGAACCAATTAGCAGACATGAATTATAAGTTGCATGATGAGACACGGGCTTGATGTTGATGAGCTCATTACTTGAAAGTTGGATAACCACTCGCAATTGCATTAAACAACTCAAATTCTGATGGAGTTGTATCAATGGGATCAGCGAGTAATAGTCTGCTTAATGAGAAGATGCAGTGGATGAAACTAATGGAAGGAAAGGATAAGAAGGAAAGAGAAAGTGGAAATTTGATTGAAAAGGTCAATCTTACTAGAAGGGGTAGACGTCTGAATATGGAAAGACGATTAGAAAGATCAAACATGGAAAGAGATATAATCTGCTATTAGTATGAAAAATCGATCACCGGCTGAGATTTTGCAAAAAGCTTATAATGGACAAAGAAGGGATGAAAGATTTGAGAAAGACAAAGACAGGTGTTGGGTGCGTTTCCACCACCACTGAACCATTCACTATCCAGCCAACCCACCTCCAAAGCCTAGCCGAACCAAACTCTATCCTTTATCACCTAACTCACCACTCTCCACCAGACCAAATCCCACCGAACCAAATCCCAACTCATTCACTACCGAACCAATCCACCGGACCAAGTCCCACCGAACCAATCACCGAATCAAGTCCCACCGAACCAAATCCCAACTCATCCACTACCGAACCAAGGCACTACCGAATCAACCATGCCAGGCCAGATTACATCAGCCCAGGCCCACCAGCAGCCATATACATCCAGGACCCCTACCCCCAGCCTCACTCTATAAATAGAGGGGTAGGGGTACAACAATGGGGGACAAGTTTGAGAGCTCAAGCACGGACAGAACTTTCGAACAAATTTCATACACTTGTAACCAAAGCTTTGTACTTGTAATCTGAACAGTGAAAGAGAATAACATATGAAGTGGACGTAGGCACATTCTGGCCGAACCACTATAAATCTGTGTGCCTTTTACAATTTAGTCCCTGCTTTTTACATATTCCCATAAATCACCCAAATCATTAAGAACAACAAAAAATCGACTAAATCATACGACTTGGAGGTGTTTGCCCATTTTTTGTGCAAACATTTTTGGTGCTTTCACTGAGAAATCGAGCTAGAAGCTTCAGCTTCTCCTACTTAACCTTCTTCCCGACAGCATCGCTCATTGCTTGGAAGACATGCCTCCCAGGCAGAAGAAAGATGTTAGCAAAGGAAAGAACATCGCAACTAGCAGCATTCCAGATCCAGTGATCACAGATCAAGGGAACCGTCCCGTTTTAACAGCGGCACGAAATGGAAATCAGGCAAATCCGACAGCCCCTGCCACGGAACAACCGACAGCAATTACTAGGGCAGATCTAGACATGGTTGTGGCTGAAGTGACTAACCGCTTCACATCCCAACAAGAAGCCTTGGTGGACCGACTCATGTCACGCTTAAGGGATGCTGAAGAATCCAACCGCAACACTGAATCATGGGATGAGTCCCAGTCTGGAGGATCTGGGAGGTGACAAAGATCTTTCTTCTTCGGAGAAACTAACAACAGAAACAGCAATGATAGGAGCTGAGCCCAAACTCAGCCCGAACTTCGGCCCGAGGAAATATTTGAAACCAAACCCAACGGGGGAGGTACCAGGCAAGGGTCGGATGTGGCTGAACCGGTCATGCTACCTAGCCATGGAAACACCAATGAACGGGGCCGAGCTAGAGTCTAGCCCGAAGTTGGACCCAAGGAAGTGCTCAGAACAGAACCCAGCAGGGGAAGATCAAGGCAAGTGCCAACTGTAGCTGACCCTAGCATGCTCCCAGCACACAACAGGGAATGATACCACCCCTACAGATCATCTGGACAGAATCAATCCCGTAGAGAAGAACCAAACTCATTTCTATCCGCTCCAAATTCTGATGAAAGGATGGCGCGATTGTTCAGAGAGTGCGTCCAACGGGATCAAAGAGAACGAGGGATAGGCGCTAGGATGACCAGCCCTTTCACCCGCAGTATCGAAATTGCCATCACCCCCCGAGAATGGAAAATGCCAACAATGGAACCTTACAAGGGAATCTCTGACCCCGTTGTGCCCTTGCAGAGATACACACAGCATATGCTCATGAGCGGAGCCACAGAAGGAGTATTGTGCAAATGCTTTCCACTATTCTTGGCAGATCTAGCTACCTCCTAGTTCTGCCATCTACCCCAAGGATCCATCAGTCATGGGAAATGTTGAAAGAAAAGTTCATCAGCCAGTTCCGCATCCATGTGGAACAACCCAAGGATACTTATTCCCTATCTAATATCTAACCCGATTCAATGCTGCAGCGGCCGCGGTCCAAGATGCCGATGAGAAACTTATCTTAATGGCCCTCTGTAGTGGTGTGCATCCAGATACTAAGTTTGTTAGAAGATTAACAAAAGAAAAACCAGCTACCTTACCCGATTTCTTTCATGAAGCCGGAAGATATATGAAACTTGAAGACGCTACCACTAAAAGACAGACAGGGAAATAAACCAAAGCAGCTCATGGCGACACACCCGCTATAGAAAAAAGGACGTCCGAAGAAATGACTCTAGAGATAATGCCGGGGGCAAGAAGGGAGAAAAACGTCTATATCGGCCAGGACCGAGATTTGACACTTACACTCCTTTGAACGAGATAATTGAAAACATCTTCCTGGCCACCCAAGACGAAGTTAAATACAGACGCCCCTGTACAAGAAGGAATCAGATAACGTAATTAAGTTTGGAAATTTTTGCCACTTCCACGAATCTCATGGGCATGATACCAATGAATGCCATCATCTCTGGGACTTAATTGAAGAACACATCAGAAGGAAGAGACTGGAATGCTATGTAAAAGGTCAGAACAGGACCCCAACTCCTGCTAGTGAAAACCCATGGCTACCTCTCCTAGAAACAGGAGGAGGAAATCGCAACACCAGCTGCTCCAGTCAAGAGAAGATAGTGGTCCATACCATATCGGGAGGACCACACATCGCCGACAAAAGCTGGGCAAAGATGGAAAGATACGGAAAGTCACTTAGAAGCAATGAAGGCTACGTTAATTCTGTTATGGAAGAACGCCACCCGAAGCGAAAAGAGAATGATGACATTACATTCAATAGGCGTGACCTAGAAGGAAGGCAGTACACTCACATGGATCTTATGGTCATCTCTGCCCGGTTCGGCCCAGCCGAAGTTTTCTGAATTCTAGTAGACACTGGAAGCTCAGTAAATATCCTATTCAAACATGCTTTCGACAAAATGAAGATGTCAATGTTGGATGTGTCTCCCTGCAACAAACCACTACATGGTTACACTGGAGACGCGAAGATGCCCCTCGGGCAATTGGACCTTTTTATTGTAATAGGAAGTCACCCCCGCTCCGTTGTGCGGAAACAAACATTTGTGCTGATAGATAACCACTAGGCCTACAATGCCTTTTTAGGAAGACCAGCCTTGTCTGACTTCCAAATTGTCTTGGCCTCGTGGTGCCTGAAGATGAAATTTCCAACAAACAATGGAATAGGGGAAGTAGAGGGAGATCAAGACGCCGCTCGAGATTTCTATGTAACTTAACTTCGCAATAATCGTAGGAATGATAGATGGAAGAATGCAGAGATTACTCTCTGCATGAAAAACTTGGAAGCATAGCAACTAAAGAAAGCCCCTCCTCTTCGATATACCAGTGATCCTTTCAATGAATTAGACCCCACAGACAAAGAGGAGGAGGCCACCGCCGGGCCTGCAGAGGCTATGGAGTTTGTATCTGTAGACGAACGCGACTCAAGTAGACTGTTGAAAATCGAATCTCAGCTGAGAGCATAATTGAGGGATTAACTCGTTGATTTTCTCCGCCACAACTTGGATGTATTTGCATGGACGCACGCTGACATGAATGGAATCTCCCTAGACGTGGCATGCACGTACTAAACATCGATCCTGCCAAGGCGCCAGTAAAGCAGAAAAAGAGAAGTATGGGGGCAGAACGATCAGCAGCCATCGATGAAGAAATAAAGAAACTACTTGCCAATAACTTCATACGAGAAGCCATCTACCCAGAGTGGATCGCTAACCCGGTACTACTAAAGAAGGCTAATAGGAAGTGGTGAACATGCATTGACTTCTCCAACTTAAATGACGCTTGCTCGAAGGATTGCTTCCCACTCCCCCGAATCGATCAGCTGGTGGACAGCACAGCTGGGCACGAACTCTTATCTTTTATGGACGCATACTCAGGATATAACCAAATTCCTATGCACGCCCCCGATCAAGACCACACTAGTTTCATCACTGACCGGGGATTGTACTGCTATAGAGTAATGCCTTTTGGACTTAAGAACGCCGGAGCTACCTATCAGCGCCTCGTCAACAAGATCTTTGCAGAAATGATAGGGCGAACTATGGAGGTTTATGTGGATGGAATGCTAGTAAAATCGACGAAAGCCAACGATCACGTAAGCCACCTGGGCGAGATGTTTCAAGTATTTCGCCAATATGGAATGAAGCTGAATCCTCTAAAGTGCTCATTCGGGGTATCGTCAGGAAAGTTCTTGGGATTCATCGTGCATGCCAGAGGAATTGAAGCAAACCCCGAACAAGTTCGAGCCCTGAAAGATATCAGGATACCTTCCACTCGAAAAGAAATGCAAAGCCTAAATGGGAAGGTGGCCGCCCTAAGCAGATTCATCTCTAAAGCGACTGAAAAGTGCGTCCCCTTCTTCGAGGCTCTAGAGAAAGACAAAGGAAAGTTCGAATGGACTGACGAATGCTTAACAACCTTCCTTAACCTAATCGAACACCTCCAGAGACCACCAGTACTCTCAACTCCAAACGAAGGCGAAGAGCTATACCTATACCTTGCTGTGTCATCTCATGCTCTAAGCGCCGCTTTGGTGAGAGAAGACAACCGCACGCAACGGCCAGTATACTTTATAAGCAAGAGGTTAACGGGGGCAGAAGCCAGATATCCTAAAATTGAGAAGCTAGCATACTATTTACTAATCACGTCATGGAAACTGCGACACTATTTCCAATCTCATTCCATCAGAGTTCTGACCGATCAACCGCTAAGGCAGGTACTCCATCGTCCCAACACTTCTAGACGGCTACTTAAATGGTGCATGTACTGAGTCAATATGATATCACCTACCATCCTCGCACCTCCATCAAGGGACAAGCCATGGCCGATTTCATTGTCGAATTCACTACCAACAAAGGTAAGGAGCAATCTGAAATTGCAAAAGACATCAAGTGGAATTTCTTTGTTAATGGAGCATCAAACGAACAAGGCTCGGGGGCAGGTATTGTAATAATCACTCCCAGGGGAAGGAAGCTACATTATGCACTAAGGTTGGAATTCGCTGCTACCAACAACGATGCAGAATATGAAGCAGTAATAGCTGGATTAGAACTCGCCTTAGAGATTGGAGTCAGTTCTTTATGTCTTCATAGTGATTCTCAACTTATTGTAAACCAAATACTAGGAGAATTTCAGACTCGAGGAGAACGACTCACAGCATATCTAAAGAAGAACAAGCTGCTACTCGATTAATTGGATCACTATTTAATCAAACACATTCCTCGAGAAGAGAACCAAGAGGCTGACGAATTGGCAAAGCAAGCTAGCATGAAAGACGGCACCATTTCTGAAACAGTAGCCATCTCAAGGCAACTAACCCCGAATTTCGGGTAAGTGAATATGATAGCTGCAATCGAAGAGGAAACTTGGATGACTCCCATCTGAAAATACTTACAAGATGGCACACTGCCCGACGAGCGTAACAAAGTCAAGAAAGTCTTGAGGAAAGCTTCCCGCTACACAGTACAAGAAGGCATCATCTATCGGCACGGCTTCTCTAACCCCTTATTAAGGTGTGTTGCTGGAAAGGAAGCCAAGGAAATCTTATCCAACATCCATCAAGTAAGCTGCGAAGATCACATTGGAGGGCAGACTCTGGCAAAGAAGATACTCCAATATGGATATTTCTGACCCACCTTAAACAAAGACACCTTAGACTTCGTCAAAAAATGCGACAGATGTCAGAAATTTGCCAAGATTCCTCGGCTACCAACCAATGAGATTACTCAATGACAAGCCCTTGGCCCTTTGCAGTATGGGGAATTGACTTGATTGGCGAACTGCCAGTGGGGCGAGGCGGAGCCAAATATGCTATAATGGCAGTCGACTATTTCACCAAATGGGTGGAAGCGGAACCTCTAAATAAAATATCTTCAGCAAAAGTTATTATATTCTTGATCAAAAATGTTCTATGCACGTACGGGGTTCCACTCAAAATCATATCGGACAATGGACTTCAGTTTGACAGCGAAGAGTTTGCTGACTGGTGCCAAAAGCACGGAATTCACAAAAGCTTCTCATCTGTGGCTTACCCTCAGGCAAACGGACAAGTCGAAGCTTTCAACAAAATTCTCAAAACTCTAATCAAAAAGAAGCTTGAAAAATCGAAAGGCGCTTGGGTGGATGAACTTCCTATGGCACTTTGGGCCTACCGCACATCTTTCAGAACATCAACGGGGCGTACTCCTTTCTCTTTGGCATACGGATCGGAGGCCATGCTCCCAGTCGAGACTGTAGTACCTTCCCACTGTAGGATCCGCTATAATCCAGAAAAGAATGAAGAACTCCTTCACATGTCTTTGGATCTAATTGAAGAGAGAAGAAACGATGCAGCACTCAAAGCAGCAACTCACAAGCAGAAAGTGGCAGCACAACACAACTCCAAAGTCAAGCATCGCAGCTAACAAGAAGGAGATCTTGTCCTCAAGCGAATTTTCCCACGCCCCGATGCACTAGATCCAATCTGGGACGGACCATATGTAATTCATAAAGATCTCCACAACGGAGCTTATATTTTGTCAACAGTGGATGGAGAGGTGTTCCAGAGGGCATGGAACATCCAACACCTTCGTCGATACTTTTCTTAACTTGTACTTCCCTTATGAAGTGAATTAACAAAGAGAATTAGTGGACGTAGGCATTTTCGTGTCGAACCACTTTAAAAACTTGTCTCTTTTTTAACTTGTTCCTTTATATCTTGGCTGCTTGTTGAGCTTTATCCTTTTCTATTGAACAAAATCCTGTGTAAACGACATTTCCATTCAAGACACATCACAGCGCGACTTCACTTGGACAAGACCTAACAGGTACTATACGTGTAACGACCCAGAAATTTTAATAATTTAATTTGAGAATATTTAATTAATTTTAAATATTTAAAGGATGGTTTGATTTGAATTGCAAATTATCAGAATAAATTTAGCGATTAAATTTTAGAATTTAATCTATTGAGAGTTGAATAAAAATTTGAATCTTCAATTTTAAGCCGATTAAAAATATTTCAAAGGCTTGTAAAATTCATATTGATAATATTGAAGATAATAGAAGCTTCAGAATTTAATTTGGAAGTGAATTGCTCAGTTTTGAAATTTATATCGTTTGAATCGATATTTAAAATAGCCGTCCGAGGCACAGTCTCGGAATTCGACGAAACCAGTTCCATTGGGTCCGTAATATTGTATTATTGCTGGATTTAAAATTTCGTATCAATCGGAGTTGTTGTGTGAGAATACGACACCTAAACGCGTTGAAATTTTCAACAATTTAAATTTAAACTTAAATTTAAATTTAGTCAAACGGTACCACGTTATCCCATTTATCACGCCTAAAATCTAGCCGAGAATCACGAAAGAAAATCGTGATAAGCATGCCCCAGTTTGTTTTTAAAATAGCGCAATCTTCAGTTCAAGGGAAAAAAAATCGAACGAGAAAGAAATGGCGACCGGTTCGATTCCTTCCCCCCTCGTTCCAAAGTTTGAAAATCACATTTTTCCTCCTTTTCAAATAAAAGAATGGCCGCAGCCATAAAAGAAAAAAAAAATGATGGAGGCGAATCAAGGTGAATCGCGGCTGCAGGAGTGTGCGCGCGACTTCGTGGCGTACGAAGGTGATGTCGCGAGCAATGGAGGTCTTCGAGGCGATAGATTTGTGGGGGAGGAGCAGTGGTTTGGGGTGTCGATTTGGGGGCGGCGCGCGTTCGCGCGAGGCGATCGATTTGGAGCGGCGGCGCGCGTTTCGAAGTGGAGGCAGTGACTGCGATGGGTGAACGTGAGGGCTTAGGGCTTCGGTGGCGGCGGTGTTCGAGGTGGCAGTCGCGATTTGAAGGCGGCGGCGAGGTTGTTCGAGGCAGTGGTCGCGATACTGGGTTGAGCAGCGACGTCGACGTCAGCAAGTGCTCGCGTACGATGGGAGTGGAGCACGTGATGGAGACGAAGTCGAGGCCGTGGTTCTTCGATTACAGTAAGGTAATATATTTGTTTTCGATTTCTAAATTTATTTGTATATACAAGAAAAAAAATTATATATATACGGAAAATGACAGTAAGATATATTGATATTAATTATTGATTGAAATTTATAAAAAAAAAAAGAATTTGTTAAAAATTTGAAGTATTCGCTTATTTAAAAATCTATTTTTAATAACCAAAAATTATTTGTAAAATAAAATTAGTTAGAGATTTAATTTATTTAATAAAATGATTTATCAAAAGAAATATTATTATTTTTGGAAAAATGGGTTAAGAATAATTTATTAAAAGAAGAGAATTTAGTTTTAAAATTTAATTGTAGTTAAATAAATTTATTTAAGTAAATTTAGTTGAAATTTAAATTTTATTAAATAAATTTGTTAAGAGTAATCTGTGTAAAAATTAAAAAGAAAATTTGTTAAGAATTCAAATTCATTTGATAAAATGAATTATTTAAGGAAATTTGATCTTTAAATTAAATAAAGAAATAAATTAAAAGAATTCTAGTTTAGGATTTAAATCTTCAATTAGACAATTTTATTGAAAGTGAGTTTGGTTAATTTAAATTAAAATTTTAGTTAAAATAATTTATTAAACAAAGGAATTTTAAAAGATTTAAGAAAATTTATATAAGCAAGATGTTAGAATTATTTTAAAAAGAAAATCAGTTTGAATCTTTAATTTTTAGTTTAAAATAGAAATCATTAACTTGAGATTGAAATAATTAGTTGAATAAATTCAATTTAAGGATAAGTTAATTAAATCTATTTAAGAAGAAAATTTAGTTTTAAAATTAAATTGTAGTTGAATAGAATTATTTAAAAGGAAAATTTATTTATAACAAATTTAATAGTTAAAACCAAAGTTTGTTAGTTGATTTAATTTATAAAAGGAAATTTAAATTTTAGTTAAATAAAATTTTAAAGAAGAAATTGGTTTAAATAAAACCATCAGTTAATTTAACTATTAAAGTAAAAGCACCGATGAATCGAAATTATCAAATGAAAATTAACAGTTCGATTTATTCAAATATTAACAAACTGTATAATTATTTATACAAGGTATAAATGAAGAAAACAAGTCGAATTGGGAGTGGATTGCAAACGGGAATAAAGGTGAGAACTTCTCACTCAAAAGGAATTTTATTGTTTATTTAAATTTTAAATAGTTAGATTTAAAATTTGCTTGACTATGTTGATTGAATGATTGAATGATGATTGTTATATATATATATATATTGGATGTGAATAGACCCTATACGCCGTTAGTAAGCGGAGGTTATTTATTACACACATATACCGCGATATTCCACCTTGAAGTGGAATTGGTATTATATTATATATATATAGCAATATATATATTGGCATATGTATATATTGCAGTCGATTGATTTCCCGCATTTTCTTTTAGCGGATGAGACCCTATTGCGCCGTTAGTAAGCGGATATATATTTATAAAATCCCATGTACCGCGATATTCCGTCTTGAAACGGAATGGTATTGTGCTAATGTCTGTGGATGCAGGGAAACAGGTTGGAGGGATCCAACTGGATTCCTCACAAATATTTATAGATGTTAGATATTGTGATGTTTGACTGTTTATCATATCGATATATGATGTTGAAAGTCGTGATTGACTATTGATGTGTTGCATCATCGAATCCAATTTTTGAAGTTAAAACAACGATTTTGATTTCTAAAGTGATTTTTGGAAATATACGTTTATAAAATATTTTTGAAATTGATTCATCTTAAATAAATAATCGTTATAATTTTAGTATTATAAAAATTATGATTTTTGAGAAATACAGTTAAAAGTTGATTTTTGAAAATATGGGATTAGTGATTTTATAAAATAGTTTGAACTGGGAATTCTGAATTTATTATAAGAAGTTTAAAAATAGGATTTATAAAATTTTTATTTTATAAATTAGAATGATAAAATTATAAAAGAGTTTAAAGATGTTTAAAGTAATAATATAAATTGATTTATATTAAAAGATTTATAAGTTGATATTTATAAATTTAGAATATCTTGAATTATTAAACGAGCTTTTATAGGTGATAGAATGATTTGTAAATGAATTTCATAAAGAAATGAAATCTATAGAATTTATGAAATTTGATTATTTTATAAATTAAAATGATGAAATTATAAGGAGCTGAAAGACGTTTTAAAATAATAATATAAATTGTTTTATATTAAAAGATTTATAAATTGATATTTATAAATTAAAAATATTGGAATTATAAAACGAGCTTTTATAAGTATTAGAAAGAATTGTGAATGAATTTCACTAATGAATGAAACTTATAGAATTATAACGGTGAAGTTATAAATAGAATTTTATAAATAAAATTTATAAAGTTATTTAGGAAATAGATGTGATAAATAAATGAATCTTAGAAGTTATAAGATTTATAGATTTGGGAAGTTTGAAGGAATGATTTTGTAAATAAATAAATTATAAGTATTTGACTTATAATATGAATTGTTATTATACCATTGTGATATGAATTGAGATAGGTTAATAAAGGAATTTATAAAAAGGAGTTGATATAAAATAAATAGAAATAGAATTTATAAACGTTGTTTTATAAATTCGAAACGACTTACTTTGATAAGTAAATAGTTGTAACTTGTTAATAGAGTTATATTCACGTTTTGAATAGTGAATAATCCTTTAAAATAAAAGGAATAGAAATGATGAAATTGGTTAATAGGTATATTCACGTTTTTAAATAGTGGATAATATGTAAAAGAAATTTTTTGGATGGGATGTTTTAAATGGAATTAAAACGATCTAAAGATGTTTTAAAATTACTGAGATTCGAAACCATAGATTTCAACATTTATTGTTGAAATAGACGTTTTCGAGAAATAGAAGGAAATGGCAGATTATAACACTGTTGTTATAATAAATGATTTCCGAAAGGAAATGTTTTGCATAGTATTGGGATTTATATATCTATTTTAATTTCGAATCCCTATACTAGTGATTTTGGGTTGTCGTAACGATGTTTTACGCAACATTCGTTTTAGCCCAAATAAATATGTTTAAGTGAATGATTTCCTTAAGGAATGAAATATATACTTAATTTCGATTAGAGTATATTAAATATTTTCTAAGTATAGAAAATAAAAAGATCTGTGAATTACTTATTTTTAATAAGTATAGAAATGCTTTTCCAATATTAAGTGAATATTTGGAATTTATCTTTTTGAAGATAAATTGAAAATGAATATTAAAAATTGAATGGAAATCGTATATTCATAAATATTTTGGGAATGTAAATTCCTTATGGAATTTATAAATGAAAAGGGGATTTGTTTGAAAATAAATGTTCATTTATTTTTGAAGTGTGAAAACTATATACCTTATAAAGATATTTTTGGGAAATAAATAATTTGGAAAATTATTTGGAATCTGGTGATGTTGGCATATCTATTGATAGTTCAATAACCGACTATCAATATTTACCTTTAAAATAGGTATTTGTTGTGATTTGTTTGAAATTGGATGCCACACTTATTTTTTTTTAAAATAAACGCTCACTATTCGGGTTAACCGGGAAAGGACCTTGGGGTCGTATAACCCATTCCGAATATGTGATACGTCGTTATGAATTGCATTCGAAGATCGGTGTTGAAGACCGGATATTTTCGAAAGCGAAAGGGTTTCTTGTTGATTGTCTCTGCACTGGCTGATCCCTGGTATTGAGATCTCCATATGTGATGGTAAATCCGAACGTGATTAGAGATTATTCGGATTGCAAGGATTTCTTTGTAAGTGCCTTCGGTTCTGTTCGAGCCCGGAACAGACTTGTATGGATTGTGTGTCTGACATTACAAATTGAGATGTAAAGCCGATTTCTTTCAAATATATTTCTGTTGGTGGCGGAGAATTTATTCTCTTAGCTTAACACCCTTCTCTGAGACGTACGAGCTCAGAGGTTATATAGTTGAAGTTATCAGCGATATATTCCCAATTTGGTAATGTGACATGCTGAGTGTTGCTGTAAATGATCATTGTGTTGATTATTGTGATAGGATCGTTTATTTGATCGTCTATCTTGGTGATCATTGTGTTGATCATTTGTTGACCCAAAGCATGGCTTTTGTATAAAGTATGTTTTTGTGGACGTGACTTCGTCGAGCCTCACACCCCGGAATGGTCAAAACAGGAAAGAAGCAGCAAGGTTATGAGGGGTAGCTCCCTTTAGGGTATGTGCATTTCCTTTTGGATAGAGGTGGTATCATGGTATGGAGCCCAGATATTTAACCTATGTGGTTACTGCGAATTTATTACTTTGTGGTTGTTGGCTATCGGGATCCCGTGAGAAAGGTCGTTTACGATCGGGGAATGGCGTGCTCGTGTCAGTAGTTACCCAGTTAGGGGTAACCCGGCCTTGTGTTGGTAGAGTTCCGGTTTGGTTCTCGGGGATGTCTTTCCAGAGGCATTCTCATGTGGCAATGGGAAGTTCCTTGGCCTGATCATTCGTTGGAAATCCAAAGAAACAATACGATCTTGTACGGTTTTAGTTGTAGAACTGCCATCTAATATGGTAGCTATAGTAGGCATAATATAATGGTACCTATGCTGGCTAAGATTTATATTCTACTTTCGAAATATCTTCTACACTATGCACTAATAATAATATCAAAATTGATTTGATTCTAATACGTATCAAGCATCTTTGACTAACATAAGAAGAAATCTTCTCCAAGTCTGCGTTTGCATTGTGTGTGTGGCAGGAGGTCTTATGGTAGTCTCATTTTTAAAAGCATTGCGAATTGAATTTAAAAAAATCTCTCTATTTTGATTTTAAAGTTAAATAAACTGTTTTGAGTTCTCACACCTGTCACATGACTGACTCGGAGTTTATTGTTTTCCTTCCTAAACTCTGGGTGCCCACCAATTTTCACACGGGCAGTCAAGAGTTAAGGTTTATCAGGATATTCTGGATATTCTGGAGTTGCTGGAGGCAAGATGGATGGCATGGCGTATTACTAGTTTATGTAGTATTTCTTTTTCCGCTGCATTGTTTGTTGTTGTACACTCTGATGATGATATGATGTAAAGTATAAAATGTAATAACTGATATAGTTCTTTGTTTAAAGATTATTCATTTATTATTATATGTTGTTCCGCTGCGAATTGTGAGATTCTGTTATTGTTCTGTTGTTTTCTGTTCTGTTCTATTTTCTCTTTTCTTTTCTCTTTTCTTTACTCTTTATCTTCTATCTTCTTCTACCTCTTTCTTTTCCTTTCTTCTTTCTTAAACCCATAACATTCCGGTTTTTCGGCAACGAAAAATCGCGATCGTTACATTTGGTATCAGAGCTTATGGTTAAGCGACAACCATGGTTCTGTTGGGTATTACTCGTTAGAGATAGAGTCAGCAGTACTCTAGAATGAGTTTGAGTGTAATAATAGATATGAGTGCGTATTTGTTAGTGAATATAAAATTGTTTTGAATCAGGTAAATAAAGTAATTTTGCCCAAAACTATTTTGTATAGAAAAGAAATGATTTTCTATGAATTATTATAGTATATGGTTGCATGATTGTTAAGAAGTGATAATATTGAATTATTATCATTATTATATGGAATGTGAGTAAACTTGAATAAAGATGGTATGTGAATTGGTCGTAAGCAATAAAAATTGAATTGAGTAATTAAGTAAATTCGAGATGAATTGAAATATTGAAATGAATTAGTGGATAAAACTAATTTAAAGTAGTAATAGGAATTACTAAATGAAAGTAAATCGATAGAATTCAATATTTAGAATTGAGAATTGAATTCGAATGGAATTTCAAATTGTGAATTAAATTCGAATGAAATTTAAATTGTGAATGAAATTGAAATGGAAAAATTGAATGAGAATGGATGTATAACTTCAATAGTAAAGTAAAATTATATAAGAAACATATATCGAAATTTTGCAATAGAATTGGCAAATTGGTTTGAATATTGTATTTGGATTTGTATGCTACTACTACTAGCAGGATATACAGGTGTATAAAGGAATTGAGATTTTGATTTCAAAGATAAAATTGAATTGCTCGACAAAAAGGTACGTATTTCAATTTCAATATGAAATTTGATGACTTTCTTCTCTAGCCACTTGGCTTTTCTCTTTTCTTTTTGATTCTGAGGGGCCGTGGTGCCATTTTGTAGTCGTACCGAGCTAGCCGCGCAAAGGAGACGCTGGCGAAATTTTTCGAAAATTTAGGGTGTTAGAAAATTTTTGAGGAAATTTTGAAAGTTTGAAATTTGAATTTGAATTTAAATTTGAATTGTTAGGAAAACAATGTTGATTGAAACCTATAATTGAAGTTGGAAAGCTAGTTGAAATGATAATGAATCTCTAGTAAAAAGATTTGTTTTAGTAAGTTGATAAAACTATTGGATTGTGAAAAATGATAGACGGGATAAGGGCATTCTTCTTAACTTGTAATTTCAGGACGAAATTCTTTAAGGAGGGAAGATTGTAACGACCCAGAAATTTTAATAATTTAATTTGAGAATATTTAATTAATTTTAAATATTTAAAGGATGGTTTGATTTGAATTGCAAATTATCAGAATAAATTTAGCGATTAAATTTTAGAATTTAATCTATTGAGAGTTGAATAAAAATTTGAATCTTCAATTTTAAGCCGATTAAAAATATTTCAAAGGCTTGCAAAATTCATATTGATAATATTGAAGATAATAGAAGCTTCAGAATTTAATTTGGAAGTGAATTGCTCAGTTTTGAAATTTATATCGTTTGAATCGATATTTAAAATAGCCGTCCGAGGCACAGTCTCGGAATTCGACGAAACCAGTTCCATTGGGTCCGTAATATTGTATTATTGCTGGATTTAAAATTTCGTATCAATCGGAGTTGTTGTGTGAGAATACGACACCTAAACGCGTTGAAATTTTCAACGATTTAAATTTAAACTTAAATTTAAATTTAGTCAAACGGTACCACGTTATCCCATTTATCACGCCTAAAATCTAGCCGAGAATCACGAAAGAAAATCGTGATAAGCATGCCCCAGTTTGTTTTTAAAATAACGCAATCTTCAGTTCAAGGGAAAAAAAAATCAAACGAGAAAGAAATGGCGACCTGTTCGATTCCTTCCCCCCTCGTTCCAAAGTTTGAAAATCACATTTTTCCTCCTTTTCAAATAAAAGAATGGCCGCAGCCGTAAAAGAAAAAAAATGATGGAGGCGAATCAAGGTGAATCGCGGCTGCAGGAGTGTGCGCGCGACTTCGTGGCGTACGAAGGTGATGTCGCGAGCAATGGAGGTCTTCGAGGCGATAGATTTGTGGGGGAGGAGCAGTGGTTTGGGGTGTCGATTTGGGGGCGGCGCGCGTTCGCGCGAGGCGATCGATTTGGAGCGGCGGCGCGCGTTTCGAAGTGGAGGCAGTGACTGCGATGGTGAACGCGAGGGCTTAGGGCTTCGGTGGCGGCGGTGTTCGAGGTGGCAGTCGCGATTTGAAGGCGGTGGCGAGGTTGTTCGAGGCAGTGGTCGCGATACTGGGTTGAGCAGCGGCGTCGACGTCAGCAAGTGCTCGCGTACGATGGGAGTGGAGCACGTGATGGAGACGAAGTCGAGGCCGTGGTTCTTCGATTACAGTAAGGTAATATATTTGTTTTCGATTTCTAAATTTATTTGTATATACAAGAAAAAAAATTATATATATACGGAAAATGACAGTAAGATATATTGATATTAATTATTGATTTAAATTTATAAAAAAAAAGAATTTGTTAAAAATTTGAAGTATTCGCTTATTTAAAAATCTATTTTTAATAACCAAAAATTATTTGTAAAATAAAATTAGTTAGAGATTTAATTTATTTAATAAAATGATTTATCAAAAGAAATATTATTATTTTTGGAAAAATGGGTTAAGAATAATTTATTAAAAGAAGAGAATTTAGTTTTAAAATTTAATTGTAGTTAAATAAATTTATTTAAGTAAATTTAGTTGAAATTTAAATTTTATTAAATAAATTTGTTAAGAGTAATCTGTGTAAAAATTAAAACGAAAATTTGTTAAGAATTCAAATTCATTTGATAAAATGAATTATTTAAGGAAATTTGATCTTTAAATTAAATAAAGAAATAAATTAAAAGAATTCTAGTTTAGGATTTAAATCTTCAATTAGACAATTTTATTGAAAGTGAGTTTGGTTAATTTAAATTAAAATTTTAGTTAAAATAATTTATTAAACAAAGGAATTTTAAAAGATTTAAGAAAATTTATATAAGCAAGATGTTAGAATTATTTTAAAAAGAAAATCAGTTTGAATCTTTAATTTTTAGTTTAAAATAGAAATCATTAACTTGAGATTGAAATAATTAGTTGAATAAATTCAATTTAAGGATAAGTTAATTAAATCTATTTAAGAAGAAAATTTAGTTTTAAAATTAAATTGTAGTTGAATAGAATTATTTAAAAGGAAAATTTATTTATAACAAATTTAATAGTTAAAACCAAAGTTTGTTAGTTGATTTAATTTATAAAAGGAAATTTAAATTTTAGTTAAATAAAATTTTAAAGAAGAAATTGGTTTAAATAAAACCATCAGTTAATTTAACTATTAAAGTAAAAGCACCGATGAATCGAAATTATCAAATGAAAATTAACAGTTCGATTTATTCAAATATTAACAAACTGTATAATTATTTATACAAGGTATAAATGAAGAAAACAAGTCGAATTGGGAGTGGATTGCAAACGGGAATAAAGGTGAGAACTTCTCACTCAAAAGGAATTTTATTGTTTATTTAAATTTTAAATAGTTAGATTTAAAATTTGCTTGACTATGTTGATTGAATGATTGAATGATGATTGTTATATATATATATATATTGGATGTGAATAGACCCTATACGCCGTTAGTAAGCGGAGGTTATTTATTACACACATATACCGCGATATTCCACCTTGAAGTGGAATTGGTATTATATTATATATATATAGCAATATATATATATTGGCATATGTATATATTGCAGTCGATTGATTTCCCGCATTTTCTTTTAGCGGATGAGACCCTATTGCGCCGTTAGTAAGCGGATATATATTTATAAAATCCCATGTACCGCGATATTCCGTCTTGAAACGGAATGGTATTGTGCTAATGTCTGTGGATGCAGGGAAACAGGTTGGAGGGATCCAACTGGATTCCTCACAAATATTTATAGATGTTAGATATTGTGATGTTTGACTGTTTATCATATCGATATATGATGTTGAAAGTCGTGATTGACTATTGATGTGTTGCATCATCGAATCCAATTTTTGAAGTTAAAACAACGATTTTGATTTCTAAAGTGATTTTTGGAAATATACGTTTATAAAATATTTTTGAAATTGATTCATCTTAAATAAATAATCGTTATAATTTTAGTATTATAAAAATTATGATTTTTGAGAAATACAGTTAAAAGTTGATTTTTGAAAATATGGGATTAGTGATTTTATAAAATAGTTTGAACTGGGAATTCTGAATTTATTATAAGAAGTTTAAAAATAGGATTTATAAAATTTTTATTTTATAAATTAGAATGATAAAATTATAAAAGAGTTTAAAGATGTTTAAAGTAATAATATAAATTGATTTATATTAAAAGATTTATAAGTTGATATTTATAAATTTAGAATATCTTGAATTATTAAACGAGCTTTTATAGGTGATAGAATGATTTGTAAATGAATTTCATAAAGAAATGAAATCTATAGAATTTATGAAATTTGATTATTTTATAAATTAAAATGATGAAATTATAAGGAGCTGAAAGACGTTTTAAAATAATAATATAAATTGTTTTATATTAAAAGATTTATAAATTGATATTTATAAATTAAAAATATTGGAATTATAAAACGAGCTTTTATAAGTATTAGAAAGAATTGTGAATGAATTTCACTAATGAATGAAACTTATAGAATTATAACGGTGAAGTTATAAATAGAATTTTATAAATAAAATTTATAAAGTTATTTAGGAAATAGATGTGATAAATAAATGAATCTTAGAAGTTATAAGATTTATAGATTTGGGAAGTTTGAAGGAATGATTTTGTAAATAAATAAATTATAAGTATTTGACTTATAATATGAATTGTTATTATACCATTGTGATATGAATTGAGATAGGTTAATAAAGGAATTTATAAAAAGGAGTTGATATAAAATAAATAGAAATAGAATTTATAAACGTTGTTTTATAAATTCGAAACGACTTACTTTGATAAGTAAATAGTTGTAACTTGTTAATAGAGTTATATTCACGTTTTGAATAGTGAATAATCCTTTAAAATAAAAGGAATAGAAATGATGAAATTGGTTAATAGGTATATTCACGTTTTTAAATAGTGGATAATATGTAAAAGAAATTTTTTGGATGGGATGTTTTAAATGGAATTAAAACGATCTAAAGATGTTTTAAAATTACTGAGATTCGAAACCATAGATTTCAACATTTATTGTTGAAATAGACGTTTTCGAGAAATAGAAGGAAATGGCAGATTATAACACTGTTGTTATAATAAATGATTTCCGAAAGGAAATGTTTTGCATAGTATTGGGATTTATATATCTATTTTAATTTCGAATCCCTATACTAGTGATTTTGGGTTGTCGTAACGATGTTTTACGCAACATTCGTTTTAGCCCAAATAAATATGTTTAAGTGAATGATTTCCTTAAGGAATGAAATATATACTTAATTTCGATTAGAGTATATTAAATATTTTCTAAGTATAGAAAATAAAAAGATCTGTGAATTACTTATTTTTAATAAGTATAGAAATGCTTTTCCAATATTAAGTGAATATTTGGAATTTATCTTTTTGAAGATAAATTGAAAATGAATATTAAAAATTGAATGGAAATCGTATATTCATAAATATTTTGGGAATGTAAATTCCTTATGGAATTTATAAATGAAAAGGGGATTTGTTTGAAAATAAATGTTGATTTATTTTTGAAGTGTGAAAACTATATACCTTATAAAGATATTTTTGGGAAATAAATAATTTGGAAAATTATTTGGAATCTGGTGACGTTGGCATATCTATTGATAGTTCAATAACCGACTATCAATATTTACCTTTAAAATAGGTATTTGTTGTGATTTGTTTGAAATTGGATGCCACGCTTTTTTTTTTAAAATAAGCGCTCACTATTCGGGTTAACCGGGAAAGGACCTTGGGGTCGTATAACCCATTCCGAATATGTGATACGTCGTTATGAATTGCATTCGAAGATCGGTGTTGAAGACCGGATATTTTCGAAAGCGAAAGGGTTTCTTGTTGATTGTCTCTGCACTGGCTGATCCCTGGTATTGAGATCTCCATATGTGATGGGAAATCCGAACGTGATTAGAGATTATTCGAATTGCAAGGACTTCTTTGTAAGTGCCTTCGGTTCTGTTCGAGCCCGGAACAGACTTGTATGGATTGTGTGTCTGACATTACAAATTGAGATGTAAAGCCGATTTCTTTCAAATATATTTCTGTTGGTGGCGGAGAATTTATTCTCTTAGCTTAACACCCTTCTCTGAGACGTACGAGCTCAGAGGTTATATAGTTGAAGTTATCAGCGATATATTCCCAATTTGGTAACGTGACATGCTGAGTGTTGCTGTAAATGATCATTGTGTTGATTATTGTGATAGGATCGTTTATTTGATCGTCTATCTTGGTGATCATTGTGTTGATCATTTGTTGACCCAAAGCATGGCTTTTGTATAAAGTATGTTTTTGTGGACGTGACTTCGTCGAGCCTCACACCCCGGAATGGTCAAAACAGGAAAGAAGCAGCAAGGTTATGAGGGGTAGCTCCCTTTAGGGTATGTGCATTTCCTTCTGGATAGAGGTGGTATCATGGTATGGAGCCCAGATATTTAACCTATGTGGTTACTACGAATTTATTACTTTGTGGTTGTTGGCTATCGGGATCCCGTGAGAAAGGTCGTTTACGATCGGGGAATGGCGTGCTCGTGTCAGTAGTTACCCAGTTAGGGGTAACCCGGCCTTGTGTTGGTAGAGTTCCGGTTTGGTTCTCGGCGATGTCTTTTCAGAGGCATTCTCATGTGGCAATGGGAAGTTCCTTGGCCTGATCATTCGTTGGAAATCCAAAGAAACAATACGATCTTGTACGGTTTTAGTTGTAGAACCTGCCATCTAATATGGTAGCTATAGTAGGCATAATATAATGGTACCTATGCTGGCTAAGATTTATATTCTACTTTCGAAATATCTTCTACACTATGCACTAATAATAATATCAAAATTGATTTGATTCTAATACGTATCAAGCATCTTTGACTAACATAAGAAGAAATCTTCTCCAAGTCTGCGTTTGCATTGTGTGTGTGGCAGGAGGTCTTATGGTAGTCTCATTTTTAAAAGCATTGCGAATTGAATTTAAAAATATCTCTCTATTTTGATTTTAAAGTTAAATAAACTGTTTTGAGTTCTCACACCAGTCACATGACTGACTCGGAGTTTATTGTTTTCCTTCCTAAACTCTGGGTGCCCACCAATTTTCACACGGGCAGTCAAGAGTTAAGGTTTATCAGGATATTATGGATATTCTGGAGTTGCTGGAGGCAAGATGGATGGCATGGCGTATTACTAGTTTATGTAGTATTTCTTTTTCCGCTGCATTGTTTGTTGTTGTACACTCTGATGATGATATGATGTAAAGTATAAAATGTAATAACTGATATAGTTCTTTGTTTAAAGATTATTCATTTATTATTATATGTTGTTCCGCTGCGAATTATGAGATTCTGTTATTGTTCTGTTGTTTTCTGTTCTGTTCTATTTTCTCTTTTCTTTTCTGTTTTCTTTACTCTTTATCTTCTCTCTTCTTCTACCTCTTTCTTTTCCTTTCTTCTTTCTTAAACCTATAACATTCCGGTTTTTCGGCAACGAAAAATCGCGATCGTTACAATACGAATCTATGCCCTCGCCAATGAGACACTTTTGCTCCAGCATCCCTCTGCCGCGGGTAAACTCATTGCTTGTGACGGCCCTTAAAGCCAACTGTAATGAGCCGATTATAAGCCACCGAGTAGGCCAACCATAGCCTAGGCAGCTCATTACGGTGTTCGGCTCGCCGGCAACCGTGAACCTACTTTAAGCCCCAACATAAGGTGTGGCCGGCCAGGGGTAGTTCACAGTTGTCGATCGGCACCCACGCTAGCCGGCCACGGTAAATCAAATAACGCCCACGATTATGGGCCATAATGGCGTGGGTAGTTACTGTGCGCGATCTCGGCTCCGAGTGTCTTAAGTGCGGCTGTGGTAAAAAAGAGCAACTCCCCGCAGAGGCGTAAGATGGGTGACAAATGTCTCCAAGACCCACAGCTAGGGAAAGTGACTACAAAACCCGTTTGCCACGAACTTAAGCACATCGCAGGCCTTCCGTGATTGGAAGTTTTACTATTTCTTATATTTCTATTTTATTTTATTTAAAAACTTTCCTCCTATCCTCTATAACGATCCTAAAGTACAGGACACAAAATAGGAGATGCTCGCTAATGGGAATAGGAACTCACAAATGAATGACAGGTCACTCAGCTGCATTCCATGCTTAGTCATACAAGACGCTCAAAGCAACCTTGTACGACTAAAACATGAAGGGCGGTACATTCTTCTTTTGTATATGAGTACGTAGCTATAATTTATTCGCACATCACACTAACATTGCAAGATATGAAATTATATTTTAAGCAAGAACTTGACATCAAACACAATTAAATCACAGGAATATGCACAGCTATATTTCTTATGCAACACACCAAAATAACGATAGTATTCAAATATGACAGAATCAGCTTAAGTTAAAAATTACATGCCAAGAATAAAGTCGTTCGTTACGAATAACATAATTACAGCCTAAAATTTACATTAATGTTTTGGGATTACCATAGATAGCAATGTCAACTAAACCAAAAGATATTCAAATCAAGTCAAGGAGTCGACTGCATCAGAGCTTCACCTCTATCCTACTGGCCCCCCGAGATCTACTTAACCGCGGGATCAGAACTCTCAGCATATTGACCAGAAGTCGTTGTTTCCCCAGGGGTCCCGCCTGTCCAATTCCGGAAAGAATCCATTAATAGTCACGAACAATAAGCAATCAAGTTACGAAAAGACTGAAAGGGAAGACTTACCAGCATCTGCTCCTTGATCATCATCCTCCAACTGCACCCCTACCTCCTCAGCAGTAAGCAGCCGCATACCCTCCTTCACCGCCACTTTCTCCTCCTTGGTGAACTGGGCCGTGATCACGTCCATTCTGAAGGCCATGCCACCTTCCTTATCCGCATCGGCCTTAGCCTCCTCTAGGGCCCTAAGGTAAATCCTGGCCACGACTCGGGGATAATCATCCATCCAGGATAAGTTGCCCTGTTTCCAAGTGCGAAAGTACATATCCTGAAGCATCTCATCCATTATCCCCTCGTTCTCCTCGAACTCCCTTATTCGGTCCCCAGAAGCTAACAGCTTTGCAATGGCAGCATCCCTCTCCGATTGGTATCGCGAGCAGTCAGCCTGAAAGGATTTCCTTATTGCCTCCATCTCCTCCTTCAGCTTGGTTTGAGCAAGCTCTACGGCTTCAAGCTTCCCAGATAACTCCTGTACCCGCTCAACATCCGCTTTCCGAACCTCATCCACCGTTGCAATGGCCATATCAATCTGTTCCTTACAAGCAGCCTCCATTTTCTGCAACTCTGCCCTGCTGGCCTCTTCTATAGTTCTCTTTAGTTGCCTAGAGGCGGCCTCATTTGAGAGATTTGGATGGCCTGATCAGCGAGTTGTTTGGCCTGGTCAGAAACCATTAACCGCAGTCGAATGTTGGCGCTCCCGATTTCTTCCCCAGCCTTGACCAGTCGAGCATGATGCCCCATCAGCTTCTTGGTCTCCTCAGCAACCCGGTCTATGTTTACCTTAGCTTCGTCCCCCAAAGTTACAACCCGAGTGGTAAGCAAATCAAGGTCCAGGGACTTAGCTTCATCGAGTACCCTTAATAGGATTACGAGGGAGAAGGTGCTCACTAGTAGCCTCATCGAAGGTAACATCACGAAAACCCGGATCCAGATCCGGATGACCCGCAAACGGATTACGAACTAAACCGGGATGATCTATCCGGGTAACGGTAGGATTTTCAGACGGATGCAGAGAAGGTATAAACCCAGTACTCTCCTCCGTGGTATCCTAGAGAGTCTGAGTTGGAAGCTGAGGACCAGGTGAAGATTCAAGCAAGGAGCTACTCCTCTTCTTCCTTTGGATATCCTCTTCTATAACTCCAAGAAGAGGACGGTAGCCGACTACGTCTCTGGGGCGATTAGTCAGAGGCCTTGGTTTAGTAGAAGCCTTGAGAAGTTTGTATTGTTCGAGACGGTGCCGAACGTCTGATGTCTTGGCCACCTTACCTGCTTCTGTGATATGAAACCAAGTGTTACAAGCATACATTGGACTATAATTCAAGAAATATATCAAGTTAAGAAGAGTAAAGAGGTGCTTTGTTATACAAACCCTGGGGAGGAGTAGGATACTGCAATAAGTCCTGGATCTCACACCAGGACGGAAGACGATCATAAAATATTCCTAAATCCCTATCATAAATGGAGTCTGCAGGAGTCAAGAATTCACCTTGAATCGCAGGAGTTGCCTTAGCTGAAATGCTCTTAGAAGATGAATCGGCACCAGTCCCGGCCTTGTCAGCTTTCTTTGGCTTCTCCACTAAAGCCGATCCTTCCTCCAACCCTTTAAAAGCTAGACGGAAAGCATCGTCTGTTCACTCCTAGATCACACCTGCTTGCTCAGAAGACAAAGCCCCAGCACCACTACCACTCTGTCCATCGCCACCATCATCACCATGACCATGACCATCACCTTCTCCGTCACTTCCGCTCTCCTCCTCACCTCCTTCATCCTCACCTCTTTCCTCCTCCACATCTTCCTCCTCCGGAATGTCTGGACATGTGCTAGGGGAGGGACCGTCGGACTTCTAAAGTTTCTTTCCCCCGGCAATTGGATGTTTCGAGAAGGGTTTCCTTTTGCTGCTGTTCGCCGTAGCCCCTCCTTTAGCTTTGGCGGCCCTCTCCTCAGCTGTGTCTCTTTGCTTGACCACAGACTAGCGTGGCAGAAGCAAGTTGTGCTCCAAAAGAGTAGCATTCCTGATCAAATAAGAAGCTGCCCTCTCCTTTTCCGGAATGGCTTCTATTTCCCCAGCCATCCGGACTAAACGATCATTCTCTACAACCGCAAAGCCACCTGTCGCTAGCAAGAAACAAAGCACATAAGGAGGAGCATTACAGTCAGAACGGAAGTTATAAGTAAAAGTCGACTTACAGGTAGAGGTGAAGCGGTGGAAAGAAATAGAGTCATCCTTGACAAAGAACCACTCCTTCTTGAACATGCTAAATTTCGAATATAAGTCCAGGACTGGCTTGAAAGACACGGCCGATTCTAAGCTAATGTATGGAGACCCTTTCTTGTAGCCTCTCAGGTTGTATAGATACCGAATCTCCCGGTTGTAAGGAGGATGTCCGTATTTTCTCTGGAAGAAAATAAACAGACTCACCAAGATGGCATAGGAGTTGGGCTGAAGCTGGAAAGGGGCCACCTTCAAGTATGTGATGAAGCTGAAGATCCAAGCGTTGATCGAAGGAATGGCCCCGCACATACAGTGATACCTACTATAAGCGAAATATCCTTTAGGAGGATTATACAGCATCACTCCTTCCCTCGGCAACAACATAAGCGCTCTGTCGATCCCGAAAGAGAGAGATATAACATCAAGCTTCTCGTCTTTGAGGGAGTAAGGAAAGCAGTCTGGCAGTGAATTCAAGAGCTCTTGAGGACCTTACCCATCTACTAACGATCTCGGGGTTGGTCCATGACGTTATGCCCGAACTGGGGCACAATGGGGGACTCGCCTTTGTCCTCGGATTTCTTCTTGTCGGAACGGGTTTCTACTTTATGAGACATTATTCACAACAGGAGAAAACACATTATTAAAACAAGGAGTGTGGAGACATAAACAAGAAATTACATACGGCCTGGAATATCGTTCATAATTCAAAACATAAAAGCTCGATCGGTAGTTCAAGAATAAAGTCCATTCGGCACTCGTACTTCCCAAATTCATTCGGCAGTTCGAGGCTAGGGGCCATTTGGCATTCATACTCCCAAGTTCATTCGGTAGTGCGAGGCGAAGGGCCATTCGGCACTCATACTCCCAAGTTCATTCGGTAGCGCGCGGCGAAGGGCAATTCGGCACTCATACTCCCGAGTTCATTCGGTAGTGCGAGGCGAAGGTTCATTCGGCACTCATACTCCCCGGATTCATTCAGTAGTTCAAAGTGAAAGTTCATTCGACAAAAGAGGGCTTCACCTGGTCCGGCAGTTGAGGTTTGGTTCGTTGATGCGTTTGATTCGGCAAAGACAAGAATTTGGTTCGGCTGGTAGGGAATAACAGAGGCGTGAAGCCCCTACTTATAGACCAACATAGACGACCAGACCAATTGGTTCGGCACTTGGGCCGAACATAGAGAAAACAAAGAGCGGCATATGCTGGCATATACCCCACTTTGGGGGGGCGAGTGTTGGGTGCGTTTCGACCACCACCGAACCATTCACTATCCAGCCAACCCACCTCCTAAGCCTAGCCGAACCAAACTCTATCCTTTATCACCTAACTCACCACTCTCCACCGGACCAAGTCCCACCGAACCAAATCCCAACTCATTCACTATTGAACCAATCCACCGGACCAAGTCCCACCGAACCAAATCCCAACTCATCCACTACCAAACCAAGGCACTACCGAAATCAACAATGCCAGGCCAGATTACATCATCCCAGGCCCACCAACAGCCATATACATCCAAGACCCCTACCCCCAGCCTCACTCTATAAATAGAGGGGTAGGGGTACAACAATGGGGGACAAGTTTGAGAGCTCAAGCACGGACAGAACTTTCAAACAACTTTCATACACTTGTAACCAAAGCTTTGTACTTGTAATCTGAACAGTGAAAGAGAATAACATATGAAGTGGACGTAGGCACATTCTGGCCGAACCACTATAAATCTGTGTGTCTTTTACAGTTTAGTCCCTTCTTTTTACATATTCGCATAAATCACCCAAATCATTAAGAACAACATAAAATCGACTAAATCATACGACTTGGAGGTGTTTGCCCATTTTTTGTGCAAACAACAAGCTTGACGAAGGCATCGATGATGAGGTGAATTTTGGTGTTCATAATGACATTATTTATGTTGATGGAAGAACAGAAGATGGGTGGGTCATTTATTCAAGTGCATGTTTTTATATATGTCACCAAAAGGAACATTCATTGATTTTAAGAAGAAAGAGAGTATGGTGGATTCTACTAGTGGTGGAGGTGTTGAGTAAGAGGAAGCAATAATGTATACAGGTTGCTTGAGAAAATGGTGGAGCATGGAGTGATTTCTCAAAGTAGTGGTGAAGAGGCAAATTTATCTGAATCAAGGTAGAGTCAGATCCGTAAAGCTGCAAAGACCGCATGGAAACCTTTTTGGTATTGCAAACACTTCTGAGTTATTAATGATATGCATCTCAATTGGTGGCATTCATACTTAAGTGGGTTGTAGGTTGGTAAAGTCTTTTTTAGATGGAGACATTTGTTGGCGGAGTTAATAGGCTTATATGGAAATATACTAGCAAGGTGGTGGTTGTCAGATTTTGTGATACTATATATCCAAATCAAAGTTGATTTTGAAGATATTGCGAGTCAAGGTCTAATTGTGACTCAAATATATTGCCCTATCTATAGATTTTATAGATTTGGAGTGTGTTGTTATTTTTTGTATACAAAATCATATTTAGAAGAAATAAAAGAAAAATAAATACATGGACTTGCTCAAAATACTATTGCATTCATGGATATGCACATCATCATGCAAGAAAAGATTTTACTCTTTTCAATTAGACGCAAACAATATATTTGTTGTCATATAAATGAATTCGAGCACCAAGTAATCCCTTATTATAAATAGGCATGTATTGGATTCAGTAGATGTATGTGGGAAAAAGAAGATTTTTTTTTTAGGTTTTCTGAAATTGAGATATCTTCTCAATTTACATGCTTTTTTATTGTAATCTTCGAAGAAATGAATAAAGGACTTTTTGGAAGGATTTTTTTATCTATTGTTTTTCTTCACCCCTATCTCTTCTACAATAATTATGTAGAAATGTTAGGAAAAGCTTCAATAGTTGATATTAAAGCCCACTGCATAAATTTTTTAAAGAGAATTTTAGTTATGGAGAAGATAAGTGATGAATAACTTAATGGGAGAAACTGAGAATAATGGAAGGCAAAAAATAGAGGATCTTTTATCTCTCAATGATCTTCACCGACCATTAGAGAGCAAAGGGGAGAAACCTAGTAATATATCTGAAGAAAAATGAGAGACTTTGGATAGGAAGGCAACTGCGACTATTCAGTGTTTTTTTGAAGGATACCATGTTTCATACTTTTGCTAACGAAACATCCGTTCAATCAATTTGGAAGAAATTAAAAGGAATTTATGCAAAAAAAAATCTACAGAAAATAAGGATCTTCTTATAAGAAAATTGGTGAATCTGAAACTTAAGGAAGAGGGTCAATTGGAGAGCATCTTAATATTTTCAATTAATTGTGAATCAATTGGCGACCGAGAATTGTAAGGTGCAGAATTGTAAGGTGCATGATGAGACACAAGCTTTGGTGTTGATAAGTTTATTACCAGAAAGTTGGGAAACACTTTTAATTGAATTGGACAACTCAAATTTGAATGGAATTGTTTCAATAGGATCAGAAGTCTGCTTAATAAGCAGATGCAGAGAATGACCTAATGGAAGGAAAAGATAAGGAGGAAAAGAAAAGTGGAAATATGATTGAATTGGTCAATGTCGCTAAAAGGGTTAAATGTCTGAATATGGAAAGATGATTGAATCGTTCGAATATGGAAAGAGATTTCATCTGCTATTACTGGTAAAACCCAAATCACCAGTTGAGATTTTGCAAAAAGCTTATATAGGACAAAGAAGGGATGAAAGCATTAGAAAAAAATAATGGCAAGCATAACGAAGGCTTGATGTGGTGAATTTTGGTCTTAGTAATGACATTCTCAATGTTGATGGAAGAAAAGAAGACGGGTGGGTGCTTGATTCAGGTGCACGTTTTTATATATGTCACCAAAAGGAGCATTCATTGACTCTAAAGAGCAAGAGAGTAAGATGGAGTCTGCTAGGGGTGGAGATGTTGAGGTGAAATGTATATGTTTTGTTAGGTTGAAGATGTAGGATGGAAGAGAGGTGAAACTCATGAAAGCTAGGCATGTCCCAGAAATTAAGAAGAATCTTGTTTCAAAGGGACGGTCGGAAGGAAAAAGCTGCAACTTTTTGAATAGGGGTGGAGTTACAATGGTGTGGAAGGGTAATAGGGAGGTGTTGCATGCAAAAAGAGGTTACAAATATATATATATATATATATATATATATATATATACACACACATACATACATACATACATACATACATACATACATACATACACACACATACATACATCCAAATAGCCTAGGAAAGTGGTAGAAATTGTAGGGATTTCTCAAAGTAGTGCTGGAGAGACTAATTGGTCTAAATCAAGGTGGATTCAAAAACGAAAGCTGCAAAGACTGCGGAAAGGCCTTTGTGGTATTACAAATAGTTTCGGTTTATCGATGATATGTATGTTCAATTAGAGGGCATTCATACTTAGGTGGTTTGGTGGTTGGTAAATATTTTTTTTTAGACGGAAACATTTGTTTTCATAGAGATATTGGAGATTTTTTAGAGTATGTAGATATTGGTGGAGTTGGTAGGCTTGTCGGGAAATTTAGTATCAAGGTGGAAATTATTGGATTTTATGATACAATATTTCCAATTCAAAGTTGATTTTGAAGATATTGTGAGTTAAGGTGTAATTATGACTCAAATATACTTCCCCATTTTTAGATTTTATATTTTTGGATAGTATCGTGATTTGTGATATAAAATTACATTTAGAAGAAATAAAAGGGAAACAAATACTTGGACTTGTTTAAAATACTGTTGCATATATGGATATACATATCGATATAAATGAGAATATTTTTCTTTTTTATGCCATATCAATGAAGATTTGAGCACCAATTCATCTCTTATTATAGATGGATATATAGGGTTCATTATATGTGTGTGGGAAAAAATTGATTTTTTCTTGGGTTATTTGGGATTGAGATATTTTCTTAGTTTTTATGTTTTTTCCTCACAATATTTGTAGAAATTAATAAAAGATTTTCTTGGAGGAATTTCTTTATCTATTGTTTTTATTCACTTCCTATCTCTTTTAAAATCTCATTGTGTGGGAATCCTAGGAAAATCCATAACAACATATGTCTATTGATGAAGTACTGATGCAAGTTACAAACACAACACCTAGGTGGTGAGCGTTGATAAGCCAATGGAGTTTTTGGGCTCTTCAAGGGTGTAGTCTGTAACATCCTTTTTGAAAAGTTAACAGAAAGATTTTTTAGCAGAGTAGTCGATGCATGGTGCTGCTTACCATCTCTATGATTATGGTTGGTAATTTTTTGAACGTAATTTAAAAAAGAAAATGTTTTTGCTAGCAGTTTTGAAATTGTACAATTCATGTTTACATGGGTTAGGAAAGTACTTCATATTGTACCTTCGTTCTTAAATAAGGATCGGTGACACAAATATTTCACTTTGGTGAAATTTTTCTCCAGTACCTAAAATTACCTTCTAAATTACTTATTGTCTAGTCAATACATTTAATTTTATTTATAGTTAACTACATTTATGTGTATTTTTTGATCATTTTCATATGATTATTGCGGTTTATATATTTTCAAACGATTTAATATCAGTAGAAGACAAGTTTAAAACCAAAGAAATTCTCTTGCAATCCAAACTTATAACAAAAGTTTGATCTAAAAAAGCAGAACAAAAATTAAACATGAAGTTTATCATATTTTTAGCAATGGATTGTCCTATTCTAAAATCTAATGAGAATATGTAATGCTAATATTTCATGTTAGTGAATTTTCCCTACAGTACCCAAATTAACTTCTAAAGTATTGATTAATTGGTCAATAAATTTTGTTTTTTTATAATTAACTAAATTTGTGCATTTATTTCGATTATTTTTGTTAACAAGAAAACTTATCAACACCCCCAAAGTCGAATTTAAAGTGTAGTTAACTCTTTCGGAACCTTCTTTAAAAAAGATGAAAGTAGTCGACACTACTTAATCAAGTTAAGATGGTTATAATCCATTTTATTCTCTTCGGTTTTCCTTTTGTGTTGGTTATTGTGGTTGAAATTCCCTCATGTAGGATCTAGATTAACCCTAGAGGGGGGGTGAATAGGGTTATAGCAAATTTTCTCGGTATAAACACAGAAATAAACTGCAAAAATAAATATGCTGAAAAAGTAAATCACACACAAAATTTACCCAGCTTCGGCAACCCCTGCCTACTACTGCATTCATAGATTTCTATTAGAATTAAACAGTATCACGCTTACAAACACTCTACTAGACTCGCAGACCCTTTTGCTCCCGCTCACAAACACTCTACTAGACTCGCAAACATTTGCTCCCGCTCACAAACATTCTACTAGACTCGCAAACATTTGCTCCCGCTCACAAACACTCTACTAGACTCGCACACCCTGCTCCCGCCTATAGAGTTTCGTTTACTCGCAAACTCTGCTCCCGCCTACAATAGAACTTTGATTACTCGCAAACTCTGCTCCTGCCTATAGAGATTTGATTACTCGCAAACACTGCTCCCGCCTATAGAGCTCTGCAAACTCGCACACCCTGCTCACTGAACTAATTCTAACTAGACAATCTGACACGACCTAATCCCTAGGTGGTGATTTACAAATTCTTTGACTTAAAAAATAAAAACAGCAATTAAAAAACAAATAAACAAATAACCCTAATTTTAAAACCCTTAATTAAAAACTCTTTAAGAAAATAGGCCGGCCCCTTTGTTTTCTTTCACTAGCCCGTTCCTTTTTGTCTCGTTCCTTTGCTTGTGAGAATAATGGCGGCTTCGTCCTGTTTCTGAAATCAGGGCTTCGTCTCTTCTACTCCAAATTAGGGTTTGAAGCTGCCGACTTTATGTTTCATTAATAATGCGCGAGTAGCTTTGACCTTCTCTCGTTGCTCTCTTCGGCTGCTTCGTTGTTCAATCGAGTTTGACTCCTTGCTTCGGTATGTAATTTTATCCTTTTTGCTTTACTGATTGATGCTTGAACTCGATGATTGATTGCCGATGATGATTAGGGCATTTATAGGGTTCGTTACCCTATTTTCTCGTTCGCATAAATATATTTGAATTTGTCTTCGGCCGTTTGATTTCACTTTGATGATTGAGATTTTCCTTGACTGATTCACATGCGTATATATTTGAAACTGCTCGGTCGACTTGGTTTGTAATTCTCGGTTTTGAATTTTGAGATGCTTGACTATCTCCGTGAATCTCTCTGTTGACCCGATTGCAATATGCTTTGAATTCGAGACATTTGTTTACCATGTGCTTTGAGATGATTGACTTGGTTTTAAAATTCTCTGTACTGTTGATTTCGTGATGAATTTCTCGGCTTTGACTTTTGATACCCTGACCATTTCATACTTGTATATTTGCAATGCTCGGCTTGAATTTATTCTCGGCCTTCATGTGCCCTTGACCCTTTTTTTTCATGCTATTCACTGGATTAGACACGTGACCTTTCATATCTTGTTCCTGTGCATTTTGTTGTCGTTGAGTTGATATAGTCTGGTTTGAGCATTTGTTAGTGCATATCATCTTATTTTGGTTTGTTGTAAAATCAGTGGCATTGCTTCATCTTGTGTAAGTGCTTGTATCATCACTTAACCACTGCTTGGTTTGTTATGCACTGTTGCTTGAATCATTTTCACTTTAGTTGCTCTGGTGTCTGGTTTGGTTGCATTTCATGATTCATCTTGTAGTTGCATTTACTAGTGGTCTTCATTGAGCTTTGGCATTTGTTTATTTGAGACTTCTTAGCTATGTTGCATTCACGCTGGTTTAGTCTTCAATTTGTGCAGTCTGTTTTGGGTAACTTCCCATGTGTACATGTCTCTTCGCTGTATCTTCATTCATGTTAATGTGCAGTAGCTTCACTGTTGCATTGAGTTGTTGTTTCTGGCCTGTGCACATTGTTGCATGCATTGAGTATTGAGTCTTTGTGGTCTGCACTTGGTTTCCTCACTGTGAACGTCGACTTTATTGTTGTTTGCTGCATATGGCTTCTCTTGTCGGTTTTACATGAACTTTACTTGGCATTTTGTATGTTTCATTTTACTTGACTTCTGTTCATGTCGGCACTGGCTTTGATGTTGTATATGAGATGCATTCATTACTGCAATACTTGTTGCACTTTAGTTGACTTGTGACCTGCCCTGTGTTGAATCCAGTTTTTTTTTTTAAAAAAACTCAGGTTTGACCTTGTGCTCGAGTCGTGATTTTTATGTTATTGCACGTGAGTTGAACCCGGTTTTTCATTTGGGTTTGACCTGTGCTCACATGTCCCTGTAAATCAATCAAGTGTATATATCGGCGTGTACGGCCTTGTGGCATATACAGTAATACACTGTGTATGTCACAAGTTGTTCGTGTATGATGAATTCAAATTTAAATTATGACGAACAACCCAAATAACTGAGACAAATCATATTTTCAAAAATTATCTTTTATTTTTGAATTGTAAAAATATTTCTTTTTCAATTTTACTGTGTTAGTGAATATTTTTGCAGTTTGCTCAGATGCTGGATTCAAACTGGAATGCAGTTGAAGATAAAATACGAGTGTGAGTGATATGTAGTGAGGTTATTAATGTAAATATAAAATGTGATGTAATTGTAAACAAAGTTGTATAGTTATAGTGAGAGCTTGAAATTGTACTATTCAAAGTTGTAATAAATATTTATTTGAATAAAATATCTGTTTGAATTCAAATTCTGTGTAATTTATTTTATTCAACAAATATTTATTTAAACTGTGAAAAATAGAATAGTTAACAAATACATTTAAACGAATGTATATATGTTTATTATCATCAAACAAAAATCATATAAGCGCATATTCAACAATCTCCCCCTTTTGATGATAACAAACATATATTTAAGATTTTGAATGTATTATTAAATGTATTTGATCGTTCAATTTGCTCCCCCTATTTTAATGCTCCTCTCTACACAATACTCCCCCTACATATATGCATATAAATAGAAATATATAAATGAGCCTATATGCAAAGTGAAAATTATTTGACCTTTGCTTGATTCTATTTGACAAAATCTTAACTTTTCTCTCCCCCTTTTGTTATCAGCAAAAGAATAACAGTGTTGTAAAAATAGGGATGAAGTGATAGACATGAATCAAACATTTAACTCAATTAAATATAAATATCAAATTTCAATAAAACTCAAACAAAAATCATAATTACCCTTGTTAGGCGCATATTCCACTTTCAGAAATGATGGGGATAAATTCATAAAAAAAATCATACAGTTCTGTCTATTTGTGGTATATTTATTTCAGGAAATTTGAATATCTACTAACCATGCATAACCGTTAGGACTTTTAAATGAGATTAGTAGTATTCCAATTTAATTTAAAAATGAAATCAAGTATCTTCTAACCACGCATGACCGTGAGGACTTTTAAATGGGATTAGAATCAACTTGTCTATTAAATCAATTAAATTTGATATGCGTTCCATACATGCATAACCGTGAGGACTTTTAAATGAGCATGGAAGCACATAATCAAAAATCCAAGTAATTCACCCATGCATAACCGTGAGGACTTTTAAATGAGAGTGAATACTTTGGATATTTATTTTTATTGCTAAATATAATAAATTGAAGCACAAATAATTTCCTTCACAAATTAAAAGATATTGAAGAACAAATGATTTCCTTTGTAAACTACCACAAATTTACATACTGAATATGATCTTGATGAGTGATGGTCGATAGAAAGATGATAGAAATAGAAATGGTCATGGAATTTTTACCCAACAAAAAGTTTTTATAACTCTTGTTATGAAATTCTAAAGAAATTTTCTAATTATACTTTCTCGAGTTTTAATATATGATAAATATCAACACTCATCACTTTTTCAATCACTATTCATCTTTTCGATAATCATTAGGGAGTTAGACTAGTCAAAATTTAAAATCAAATAAAAATGACTAATCTGTAAATATGGTCAAACATGATTTTCTCGAGGGGTTTTATAAGAAAATTTTCTGCTATTTGAAAATTATTTCAAGTGAAAAATATGCAGATATTTTCTTCGAAAAACGATGCAGCAAATGAATGTTTCAAAAAATTAATCACGTTCAACTAGTAATTTTTCTATCAACTATATTACTAGTGTAATCTGCATCTGAATTTAAATTTCACTCATTATTCACTCGTTGGATGTCAAAGACCAGATTTGTGAAATTTCAACAAACTATCTCAGAATGAAATTTGAAATGAAGCCATGTTAACACTCAAACAAATATCATAGTGTTAATTTCAGAAACCGTAGGATGAACAACTATCAACAGTCATTAAAACTTCATTATTATTTCAAAACAATTTCTTGAAGTTTCAACAATTTCATAAAGTTTCAACAATTTCAAAAAAAAACTTTTTAACAGCTTTCACATGAAATTTGAAATCGTGCAAATTTACAAGCAGTGACCAAAATATATCTACGTGTAGCATGAGTAATCAAATACCATCATTTGACCGAACAAATTTATATGGATTAGTTCAAAGTTGAAAATCTGATTGGTCATCAAATAAGCACAAATCAATGTCATAAATAAGAACAAGTCTAAAAATCATACTAGTTAAATCCGAATCAGTCAACCATCATAATTACTCCAAGTAATTCTATTTAAAGGTGATTGGTCAATATTTTGAAAAAGTTATAGAATCAAAATCATCATCTTTTGTTCATCTCAATATAGGCTGATTTTAATTTAGAGTATGGTGCAGATAATCACATTTAATATATCGTTAAAAATAATTTTACCTGTTTTACCTTTACGATAATTTTTCGATGTTATCCATTGTGATTATGTCACCTTTATACTAGGCTAAGGAACTTTGCTTTGTCGCCCGTTGTGTTTCTGGAACAGCCAAAATCCAGAGAACACTGTTGTTGTTCCTTAGCCTGCCACCACACCTACACGATGAAAGATTTTTGTGACCTATTTGTTTTTATAGGTCCATGATTGTTAGTGGCAGAATATGAAACATATGTTTGTGGAGACCCAAAATTATTTATATATGTTCCTTTTGGCACCCAAATTTGTTTGACTTTCAAAGATTTTATATTTGTACCTTTTGGAACCCAAATTGGTATAGTTTTCACGTGTTTGGGTCTATACCAACAATTATTTTGATTATGTCCAAATTTTCTACAAACCGTGCACATTAAATTGACTTGATTAAATTTCGTGTTCTTTTTCCTATGACTATAGTTTTCAACATGATTTCCAATTATTTCAGATCGAGCAAAGACACTTTTACCTTTTGCATTATCATCTTCTTGTGATTTCCCAAAACCTAGTCCTTTTCTATTGTTAGCAAAAATTTGATTTCCCAATAGCATGTTGAAAGATTTTTATCCTTTCGAAAAGTTATTCAGGGATTTCTCAAGATTTTGGACTTTGGTTTTTAATGTTGAGTTTTCAGTGACAAGTGAGGTGCATCGATTTATAAAATCCTTTCTCCTAGTGTCGATGGTTTCCTTAAGATTCAAGTTTTCATTTTCAAGACTCTCAAAGTTGTTCCTAAGTTTTGATAATTCTGAATCTAAAATCTTACATTTTTTACATTCTAAGTTTTGAATATTTTCAAGTTCAGTTTTTAACCTAAAATTTTCACGAGCAAATTCTCTCCAATCAGATTTCAGTTTTTCAATTTTAGATTCAAGACTATCAATTGTTTTAGTATGGTCTAAGCATATAAAAACAAGATCTCTATAGGAATACTCACCTGCCTCACTAGATTCCTCGGAACTTGCTTCTGAGTCTGATTTCGCCATAAGACACAAGTTAGCCTCCTCCGAGCTGCTATCTGAAACTTCCTCTCCTTCTTCATCATCCCAAGTTGCTGCAAAAGCCTTCTTTTTCTTTTTCTTTCCTTTGTTGTTTTTAAGAAGTGGGCATTTTTGTATGAAGTGTCCGGGTTTCTTGCAGTTAAAGCATGTTGATTCATTATCGGAATTGTCAGAGTCTTTTGGCCTATTACGACTTGTTTTCTTCTTGCGTGGCTTGAATCTAGACCATCTTCTAAGATTATTGACAGCCATTGCAAGCTCTTCAATTGGATCTTCTTCATCTTCATCGCTCTCTTCTTTGCTCTTTAAGGCAATCGTCTTCTTCTTTGGTTCGGAGTTGTTGCGTTCTTCCTTTGCTTTTAGCTCAAGCTCATATGTCATCAAGTTGCCAAACAACTCCTCCATGCTTAGTTTGCTCAAATCTTTCGATTCTTGGATTGCCATGACTTTTGCCTCAAAGTTCATTGGTAAAACTCGTAGCACCTTCCTCACAAGCTCTACCTCAGTGAAGACCTTCCCAAGCGCTCTAGCGTTGTATACCAAGGTTGAAAAACGTCCAAACATGTCTTTTATGCTCTCGCCTTTGTCCATCACAAAGTTTTCGTATTCGTTGCTGAATAGGGATAGACGAGACTCCTTGACTTGAGAAGTTCCTTCGTGTGTCACCTCCAAAGTATGCCAAATTTCCTGTGCTGTTGAACAATGAGAAATTCTATTAAATTCGTTTTTATCAAGAGCACATATCAAAGCATTCATGGCTTTAGCATTTGTCGTTTTCAGTTTCTTATCGTTAGCATCCCACCTATCCTTAGGTTTAGGAATCTCAGTACCACCAACGATTATAGTGGGAGGTTTATAGGCAGTTTCAATAATATCCCAAACATCATAATCAACAGAACTAAGATAGATACCCATCCTAACTTTCCAATAATCATAATCGTTCCCGTTAAACATGGGTGGCCTAGCAATAGATTGCCCCTCAGAAAAAGCATTATTCGGTGTGAGTTCATGACTCTAGAGTTAAAAACAAAATACTGGGCTCCGATACCACTTGTAGGATCTAGATTAACCCTAGAGGGGGGGTGAATAGGGTTATAGCAAATTTTCTCGGTATAAACACAGAAATAAACTGCAAAAATAAATATGCTGAAAAAGTAAATCACACACAAAATTTACCCAGCTTCGGCAACCCCTGCCTACTGCTGCATTCACAGATTTCTATTAGAATTAAATAGTATCACGCTTACAAACACTCTACTAGACTCGCAGACCCTTTTGCTCCCGCTCACAAACACTCTACTTGACTCGCAAACATTTTCTCCCGCTCACAAACATTCTACTACACTCGCAAACATTTGCTCCCGCTCACAAACACTCTACTAGACTCGCATACCCTGCTCCCGCCTATAGAGTTTCGTTTACTCGCAAACTCTGCTCCCGCCTACAATAGAACTTTGATTACTCGCAAACTCTGCTCCTGCCTATAGAGCTTTGATTACTCGCAATCACTGCTCCCGCCTATAGAGCTCTGCAAACTCGCACACCCTGCTCACTGAACTAATTCTAACTAGACAATCTGACACGACCTAATCCCTAGGTGGTGATTTACAAATTCTTTGACTTAAAAAAATAAAAACAGCAATTAAAAAACAAATAAACAAATAACCCTAATTTTAAAACCCTTAATTAAAAACTCTTTAAGAAAATAGGCCGACCCCTTTGTTTTCTTTCACTAGCCCGTTCCTTTTTGTCTCGTTCCTTTGCTTGTGAGAATAATGGCGGCTTCGTCCTGTTTCTGAAATTAGGGCTTCGTCTCTTCTACTCCAAATTAGGGTTTGAAGCTGCCGACTTTATGTTTGATTAATAATGCACGAGTAGCTTTGACCTTTTCTCGTTGCTCTCTTCGGCTGCTTCATTGTTCGATCGAGTTTGACTCCTTCCTTCGGTATGTAATTTTATCCTTTTTGCTTTACTGATAGATGCTTGAACTAGATGATTGATTGCCGATGATGATTAGGGCATTTATAGGGTTCGTTACCCTATTTTCTCGTTCGCATAAATATATTTGAATTTGTCTTTGGCCGTTTGATTTCACTTTGATGATTGAGATTTTCCTTGACTGATTCACATGCGTATATATTTGAAACTGCTTGGTCGACTTGGTTTGTAATTCTCGGTTTTGAATTTTGAGATGCTTGACTATCTCCGTGAATCTCTCTGTTGACCCGATTGCAATATGCTTTGAATTCGAGACATTTGTTTACCATGTGCTTTGAGATGATTGACTTGGTTTTAAAATTCTCTGTACTGTTGATTTCATGATGAATTTCTCGGCTTTGACTTCTGATACCCTGACCATTTCATACTTGTATATTTGCAATGCTCGGCTTGAATTTATTCTCGGCCTTCATGTGCCCTTGACCCTTTTTTTTCATGCTATTCACTGGATTAGACACGTGACCTTTCATATCTTGTTCCTGTGCATTTTGTTGTCGTTGAGTTGATATAGTCTGGTTTGAGCATTTGTTAGTGCATATCATCTTATTTTGGTTTGTTGTAAAATCAGTGGCATTGCTTCATCTTGTGTAAGTGCTTGTATCATCACTTAACCACTGCTTGGTTTGTTATGCACTGTTGCTTGAATCATTTTCACTTTAGTTGCTCTGGTGTCTGGTTTGGTTGCATTTCATGATTCATCTTGTAGTTGCATTTGCTAGTGGTCTTCATTGAGCTTTGGCATTTGTTTATTTGAGACTTCTTAGCTATGTTGCATTCACGCTGGTTTAGTCTTGAATTTGTGCAGTCTGTTTTGGGTAACTTCCCATGTGTACATGTCTCTTCGCTGTATCTTCATTCATGTTGCTGTGCAGTAGCTTCACTGTTGCATTGAGTTGTTGTTTCTGGCCTGTGCACATTGTTGCATGCATTGAGTATTGAGTCTTTGTGGTCTGCACTTGGTTTCCTCACTGTGAACGTCGACTTTATTGTTGTTTGCTGCATATGGCTTCTCTTGTTGGTTTTACATGAACTTTACTTGGCATTTTGTATGTTTCATTTTACTTGACTTCTGTTCATGTCGGCACTGGCTTTGATGTTGTATATGAGATGCATTCATTACTGCAATACTTGTTGCACTTTAGTTGACTTGTGACCTGCCCTGTGTTGAATCCAGTTTTTTTTTAAAAAAAAACTCAGGTTTGACCTTGTGCTCGAGTCGTGATTTTTATGTTATTGCACGTGAGTTAAACCCGGTTTTTCATTTGGGTTTGACCTGTGCTCACATGTCCCTGTAAATCAATCAAGTGTATATATCGGCGTGTACGGCCTTGTGGCATATACAGTAATACACTGTGTATGTCACAAGTTGTTCGTGTATGATGAATTCAAATTTAAATTATGACGAACAACCCAAATAACTGAGACAAATCATATTTTCAAAAATTATCTTTTATTTTTGAATTGTAAAAATATTTCTTTTTCAATTTTACTGTGTTAGTGAATATTTTTGCAGTTTGCTCAGATGCTGGATTCAAACTGGAATGCAGTTGAAGATAAAATACGAGTGTGAGTGATATGTAGTGAGGTTATTAATGTAAATATAAAATGTGATGTAATTGTAAACAAAGTTGTATAGTTATAGTGAGAGCTTGAAATTGTACTATTCAAAGTTGTAATAAATATTTATTTGAATAAAATATCTGTTTGAATTCAAATTCTGTGTAATTTATTTTATTCAACAAATATTTATTTAAACTGTGAAAAATAGAATAATTAACAAATACATTTAAACGAATGTATATATGTTTATTATCATCAAACAAAAATCATATAAGCGCATATTCAACAATCTCCCCCTTTTGATGATAACAAACATATATTTAAGATTTTGAATGTATTATTAAATGTATTTGATCGTTCAATTTGCTCCCCCTATTTTAATGCTCCTCTCTACACAATACTCCCCCTACATATATGCATACAAATAGAAATATATAAATGAGCCTATATGCAAAGTGAAAATTATTTGACCTTTGCTTGATTCTATTTGACAAAATCTTAACTTTTCTCTCCCCCTTTTGTTATCAGCAAAAGAATAACAGTGTTGTAAAAATAGGGATGAAGTGATAGACATGAATGAAACATTTAACTCAATTAAATATAAATATCAAATTTCAATAAAACTCAAACAAAAATCATAATTACCCTTGTTAGGCGCATATTCCACTTTCAGAAATGATGGGGATAAATTCATAAAAAAAATCATACAGTTCTGTCTATTTGTGGTATATTTATTTCAGGAAATTTGAATATCTACTAACCATGCATAACCGTTAGGACTTTTAAATGAGATTAGTAGTATTCCAATTTAATTTAAAAATGAAATCAAGTATCTTCTAACCACGCATGACCGTGAGGACTTTTAAATGGGATTAGAATCAACTTGTCTATTAAATCAATTAAATTTGATATGCGTTCCATACATGCATAACCGTGAGGACTTTTAAATGAGCATGGAAGCACATAATCAAAAATCCAAGTAATTCACCCATGCATAACCGTGAGGACTTTTAAATGAGAGTGAATACTTTGGATATTTATTTTTATTGCTAAATATAATAAATTGAAGCACAAATAATTTCCTTCACAAATTAAAAGATATTGAAGAACAAATGATTTCCTTTGTAAACTACCACAAATTTACATACTGAATATGATCTTGATGAGTGATGGTCGATAGAAAGATGATAGAAATAGAAATGGTCATGGAATTTTTACCCAACAAAAAGTTTTTATAACTCTTGTTATGAAATTCTAAAGAAATTTTCTAATTATACTTTCTCGAGTTTTAATATATGATAAATATCAACACTCATCACTTTTTCAATCACTATTCATCTTTTCGATAATCATTAGGGAGTTAGACTAGTCAAAATTTAAAATCAAATAAAAATGACTAATCTGTAAATATGGTCAAACATGATTTTCTCGAGGGGTTTTATAAGAAAATTTTCTGCTATTTGAAAATTATTTCAAGTGAAAAATATGCAGATATTTTCTTCGAAAAACGATGCAGCAAATGAATGTTTCAAAAAATTAATCACGTTCAACTAGTAATTTTTCTATCAACTATATTACTAGTGTAATCTGCATCTGAATTTAAATTTCACTCAATATTCACTCGTTGGATGTCAAAGACCAGATTTGTGAAATTTCAACAAACTATCTCAGAATGAAATTTGAAATGAAGCCATGTTAACACTCAAACAAATATCATAGTGTTAATTTCAGAAACCGTAGGATGAACAACTATCAACAGTCATTAAAACTTCATTATTATTTCAAAACAATTTCTTGAAGTTTCAACAATTTCATAAAGTTTCAACAATTTCAAAAAAAAACTTTTTAACGGCTTTCACATGAAATTTGAAATCGTGCAAATTTACAAGCAGTGACCAAAATATATCTACGTGTAGCATGAGTAATCAAATACCATCATTTGACCGAACAAATTTATATGGATTAGTTCAAAGTTGAAAATCTGATTGGTCATCAAATAAGCACAAATCAATGTCATAAATAAGAACAAGTCTAAAAATCATACTAGTTAAATCCGAATCAGTCAACCATCATAATTACTCCAAGTAATTCTATTTAAAGGTGATTGGTCAATATTTTGAAAAAGTTATAGAATCAAAATCATCATCTTTTGTTCATCTCAATATTGGCTGATTTTAATTTAGAGTATGGTGCAGATAATCACATTTAATATATCGTTAAAAATAATTTTACCTGTTTTACCTTTACGATAATTTTTCGATGTTATCCATTGTGATTATGTCACCTTTATACTAGGCTAAGGAACTTTGCTTTGTCGCCCGTTGTGTTTCTGGAACAGCCAAAATCCAGAGAACACTGTTGTTGTTCCTTAGCCTGCCACCACACCTACACGATGAAAGATTTTTGTGACCTATTTGTTTTTATAGGTCCATGATTGTTAGTGGCAGAATATGAAACATATGTTTGTGGAGACCCAAAATTATTTATATATGTTCCTTTTGGCACCCAAATTTGTTTGACTTTCAAAGATTTTATATTTGTACCTTTTGGAACCCAAATTGGTATAGTTTTCACGTGTTTGGGTCTATACCAACAATTATTTTGATTATGTCCAAATTTTCTACAAACCGTGCACATTAAATTGACTTGATTAAATTTCGTGTTCTTTTTCCTATGACTATAGTTTTCAACATGATTTCCAATTATTTCAGATCGAGCAAAGACACTTTTACCTTTTGCATTATCATCTTCTTGTGATTTCCCAAAACCTAGTCCTTTTCTATTGTTAGCAAAAATTTGATTTCCCAATAGCATGTTGAAAGATTTTTATCCTTTTGAAAAGTTATTCAGGGATTTCTCAAGATTTTGGACTTTGGTTTTTAATGTTGAGTTTTCAGTGATAAGTGAGGTGCATCGATTTATAAAATCCTTTCTCCTAGTGTCGATGGTTTCCTTAAGATTCAAGTTTTCATTTTCAAGACTCTCAAAGTTGTTCCTAAGTTTTGATAATTCTGAATCTAAAATCTTACATTTTTTACATTCTAGGTTTTGAATATTTTCAAGTTCAGTTTTTAACCTAAAATTTTCACGAGCAAATTCTCTCCAATCAGATTTCAGTTTTTCAATTTTAGATTCAAGACTATCAATTGTTTTAGTAAGGTCTAAGCACATAAAAACAAGATCTCTATAGGAATACTCACCTGCCTCACTAGATTCCTCGGAACTTGCTTCTGAGTCTGATTTCGCCATAAGACACAAGTTAGCCTCCTCCGAGCTGCTATCCGAAACTTCCTCTCCTTCTTCATCATCCCAAGTTGCTGCAAAAGCCTTCTTTTTCTTTTTCTTTCCTTTGTTGTTTTTAAGAAGTGGGCATTTTTGTATGAAGTGTCCGGGTTTCTTGCAGTTAAAGCATGTTGATTCATTATCGGAATTGTCAGAGTCTTTTGGCCTATTACGACTTGTTTTCTTCTTGCGTGGCTTGAATCTAGACCATCTTCTAAGATTATTGACAGCCATTGCAAGCTCTTCAATTGGATCTTCTTCATCTTCATCGCTCTCTTCTTTGCTCTTTAAGGCAATCGTCTTCTTCTTTGGTTCGGAGTTGTTGCGTTCTTCCTTTGCTTTTAGCTCAAGCTCATATGTCATCAAGTTGCCAAACAACTCCTCCATGCTTAGTTTGCTCAAATCTTTCGATTCTTGGATTGCCATGACTTTTGCCTCAAAGTTCATTGGTAAAACTCGTAGCACCTTCCTCACAAGCTCTACCTCAGTGAAGACCTTTCCAAGCGCTCTAGCGTTGTATACCAAGGTTGAAAAACATCCAAACATGTCTTTTATGCTCTCGCCTTTGTCCATCACAAAGTTTTCGTATTCGTTGCTGAATAGGGATAGACGAGACTCCTTGACTTGAGAAGTTCCTTCGTGTGTCACCTCCAAAGTATGCCAAATTTCCTGTGCTGTTGAACAATGAGAAATTCTATTAAATTCGTTTTTATCAAGAGCACATATCAAAGCATTCATGGCTTTAGCATTTGTCGTTTTCAGTTTCTTATCGTTAGCATCCCACCTATCCTTAGGTTTAGGAATCTCAATACCACCAACGATTATAGTGGGAGGTTTATAGCCAGTTTCAATAATATCCCAAACATCATAATCAATAGAACTAAGATAGATACCCATCCTAACTTTCCAATAATCATAATCGTTCCCGTTAAACATGGGTGGCCTAGCAATAGATTGCCCCTCAGAAAAAGCATTATTCGGTGTGGGTTCATGACTCTAGAGTTAAAAACAAAATACTGGGCTCCGATACCACTTGTAGGATCTAGATTAACCCTAGAGGGGGGGTGAATAGGGTTATAGCAAATTTTCTCGGTATAAACACAGAAATAAACTGCAAAAATAAATATGCTGAAAAAGTAAATCACACACAAAATTTACCCATCTTCGGCAACCCCTGCCTACTGCTGCATTCACAGATTTCTATTAGAATTAAATAGTATCACGCTTACAAACACTCTACTAGACTCGCAGAACCTTTTGCTCCCGCTCACAAACACTCTACTTGACTCGCAAACATTTTCTCCCGCTCACAAACATTCTACTACACTCGCAAACATTTGCTCCCGCTCACAAACACTCTACTAGACTCGCATACCCTGCTCCCGCCTATAGAGTTTCGTTTACTCGCAAACTCTGCTCCCGCCTACAATAGAACTTTGATTACTCGCAAACTCTGCTCCTGCCTATAGAGCTTTGATTACTCGCAATCACTGCTCCCGCCTATAGAGCTCTGCAAACTCGCACACCCTGCTCACTGAACTAATTCTAACTAGACAATCTGACACGACCTAATCCCTAGGTGGTGATTTACAAATTATTTGACTTAAAAAAATAAAAACAGCAATTGAAAAACAAATAAACAAATAACCCTAATTTTAAAACCCTTAATTAAAAACTCTTTAAGAAAATAGGCCGGCCCCTTTGTTTTCTTTCACTAGCCCGTTCCTTTTTGTCTCGTTCCTTTGCTTGTGAGAATAATGGCGGCTTCGTCCTGTTTCTGAAATTAGGGCTTCGTCTCTTCTACTCCAAATTAGGGTTTGAAGCTGCCGACTTTATGTTTGATTAATAATGCACGAGTAGCTTTGACCTTTTCTCGTTGCTCTCTTCGGCTGCTTCATTGTTCGATCGAGTTTGACTCCTTCCTTCGGTATGTAATTTTATCCTTTTTGCTTTACTGATAGATGCTTGAACTAGATGATTGATTGCCGATGATGATTAGGGCATTTATAGGGTTCGTTACCCTATTTTCTCGTTCGCATAAATATATTTGAATTTGTCTTCGGCCGTTTGATTTCACTTTGATGATTGAGATTTTCCTTGACTGATTCACATGCGTATATATTTGAAACTGCTCGGTCGACTTGGTTTGTAATTCTCGGTTTTGAATTTTGAGATGCTTGACTATCTCCGTGAATCTCTCTGTTGACCCGATTGCAATATGCTTTGAATTCGAGACATTTGTTTACCATGTGCTTTAAGATGATTGACTTGGTTTTAAAATTCTCTGTACTGTTGATTTCATGATGAATTTCTCGGCTTTGACTTCTGATACCCTGACCATTTCATACTTGTATATTTGCAATGCTCGGCTTGAATTTATTCTCGGCCTTCATGTGCCCTTGACCCTTTTTTTTCATGCTATTCACTGGATTAGACACGTGACCTTTCATATCTTGTTCCTGTGCATTTTGTTGTCGTTGAGTTGATATAGTCTGGTTTGAGCATTTGTTAGTGCATATCATCTTATTTTGGTTTGTTGTAAAATCAGTGGCATTGCTTCATCTTGTGTAAGTGCTTGTATCATCACTTAACCACTGCTTGGTTTGTTATGCACTGTTGCTTGAATCATTTTCACTTTAGTTGCTCTGGTGTCTGGTTTGGTTGCATTTCATGATTCATCTTGTAGTTGCATTTGCTAGTGGTCTTCATTGAGCTTTGGCATTTGTTTATTTGAGACTTCTTAGCTATGTTGCATTCACGCTGGTTTAGTCTTGAATTTGTGCAGTCTGTTTTGGGTAACTTCCCATGTGTACATGTCTCTTTGCTGTATCTTCATTCATGTTGCTGTGCAGTAGCTTCACTGTTGCATTGAGTTGTTGTTTCTGGCCTGTGCACATTGTTGCATGCATTGAGTATTGAGTCTTTGTGGTCTGCACTTGGTTTCCTCACTGTGAACGTCGACTTTATTGTTGTTTGCTGCATATGGCTTCTCTTGTCGGTTTTACATGAACTTTACTTGGCATTTTGTATGTTTCATTTTACTTGACTTCTGTTCATGTCGGCACTGGCTTTGATGTTGTATATGAGATGCATTCATTACTGCAATACTTGTTGCACTTTAGTTGACTTGTGACCTGCCCTGTGTTGAATCCAGTTTTTTTTTTAAAAAAAACTCAGGTTTGACCTTGTGCTCGAGTCGTGATTTTTATGTTATTGCACGTGAGTTGAACCCGGTTTTTCATTTGGGTTTGACCTGTGCTCACATGTCCCTGTAAATCAATCAAGTGTATATATCGGCGTGTACGGCCTTGTGGCATATACAGTAATACACTGTGTATGTCACAAGTTGTTCGTGTATGATGAATTCAAATTTAAATTATGACGAACAACCCAAATAACTGAGACAAATCATATTTTCAAAAATTATCTTTTATTTTTGAATTGTAAAAATATTTCTTTTTCAATTTTACTGTGTTAGTGAATATATTTGCAGTTTGCTCAGATGCTGGATTCAAACTGGAATGCAGTTGAAGATAAAATACGAGTGTGAGTGATATGTAGTGAGGTTATTAATGTAAATATAAAATGTGATGTAATTGTAATCAAAGTTGTATAGTTATAGTGAGAGCTTGAAATTGTACTATTCAAAGTTGTAATAAATATTTATTTGAATAAAATATCTGTTTGAATTCAAATTCTGTGTAATTTATTTTATTCAACAAATATTTATTTAAACTGTGAAAAATAGAATAGTTAACAAATACATTTAAACGAATGTATATATGTTTATTATCATCAAACAAAAATCATATAAGCGCATATTCAACAATCTCCCCCTTTTGATGATAACAAACATATATTTAAGATTTTGAATGTATTATTAAATGTATTTGATCGTTCAATTTGCTCCCCCTATTTGAATGCTCCTCTCTACACAATACTCCCCCTACATATATGCATACAAATAGAAATATATAAATGAGCCTATATGCAAAGTGAAAATTATTTGACCTTTGCTTGATTCTATTTGACAAAATCTTAACTTTTCTCTCCCCCTTTTGTTATCAGCAAAAGAATAACAGTGTTGTAAAAATAGGGATGAAGTGATAGACATGAATCAAACATTTAACTCAATTAAATATAAATATCAAATTTCAATAAAACTCAAACAAAAATCATAATTACCCTTGTTAGGCGCATATTCCACTTTCAGAAATGATGGGGATAAATTCATAAAAAAATCATACAGTTCTGTCTATTTGTGGTATATTTATTTCAGGAAATTTGAATATCTACTAACCATGCATAACCGTTAGGACTTTTAAATGAGATTAGTAGTATTCCAATTTAATTTAAAAATGAAATCAAGTATCTTCTAACCACGCATGACCGTGAGGACTTTTAAATGGGATTAGAATCAACTTGTCTATTAAATCAATTAAATTTGATATGCGTTCCATACATGCATAACCGTGAGGACTTTTAAATGAGCATGGAAGCACATAATCAAAAATCCAAGTAATTCACCCATGCATAACCGTGAGGACTTTTAAATGAGAGTGAATACTTTGGATATTTATTTTTATTGCTAAATATAATAAATTGAAGCACAAATAATTTCCTTCACAAATTAAAAGATATTGAAGAACAAATGATTTCCTTTGTAAACTACCACAAATTTACATACTGAATATGATCTTGATGAGTGATGGTCGATAGAAAGATGATAGAAATAGAAATGGTCATGGAATTTTTACCCAACAAAAAGTTTTTATAACTCTTGTTATGAAATTCTAAAGAAATTTTCTAATTATACTTTCTCGATTTTTAATATATGATAAATATCAACACTCATCACTTTTTCAATCACTATTCATCTTTTCGATAATCATTAGGGAGTTAGACTAGTCAAAATTTAAAATCAAATAAAAATGACTAATCTGTAAATATGGTCAAACATGATTTTCTCGAGGGGTTTTATAAGAAAATTTTCTGCTATTTGAAAATTATTTCAAGTGAAAAATATGCAGATATTTTCTTCGAAAAACGATGCAGCAAATGAATGTTTCAAAAAATTAATCACGTTCAACTAGTAATTTTTCTATCAACTATATTACTAGTGTAATCTGCATCTGAATTTAAATTTCACTCAATATTCACTCGTTGGATGTCAAAGACCAGATTTGTGAAATTTCAACAAACTATCTCAGAATGAAATTTGAAATGAAGCCATGTTAACACTCAAACAAATATCATAGTGTTAATTTCAGAAACCGTAGGATGAACAACTATCAACAGTCATTAAAACTTCATTATTATTTCAAAACAATTTCTTGAAGTTTCAACAATTTCATAAAGTTTCAACAATTTCAAAAAAAAACTTTTTAACAGCTTTCACATGAAATTTGAAATCGTGCAAATTTACAAGCAGTGACCAAAATATATCTACGTGTAGCATGAGTAATCAAATACCATCATTTGACCGAACAAATTTATATGGATTAGTTCAAAGTTGAAAATCTGATTGGTCATCAAATAAGCACAAATCAATGTCATAAATAAGAACAAGTCTAAAAATCATATTAGTTAAATCCGAATCAGTCAACTTGTTCATGTCGGCACTGGCTTTGATGTTGTATATGAGATGCATTCATTACTGCAATACTTGTTGCACTTTAGTTGACTTGTGACCTGCCCTGTGTTGAATCCAGTTTTTTTTTAAAAAAATACTCGGGTTTGACCTTGTGCTCGATTCGTGATTTTTATGTTATTGCACGTGAGTTGAACCCGGTTTTTCATTTGGGTTTGACCTGTGCTCACCTGTCCCTGTAAATCAATCAAGTGTATATATCGACGTGTACGGCCTTGTGGCATATACAGTAATACACTATGTATGTCACAAGTTGTTCGCGTATGATGAATTCAAATTTAAATTATGACGAACGACCCAAATAACTGAGGCAATTCATATTTTCAAAAATTATCTTTTATTTTTGAATTGCAAAAATATTTCTTTTTCAATTTTACTGTGTTAGTGAATATTTTTGCAGTTTGCTCAGATGCTGGATTCAAACTGGAATGCAGTTGAAGATAAAATACGAGTGTGAGTGATATGTAGTGAGGTTATTAATGTAAATATAAAATGTGATGTAATTGTAATCAAAGTAGTATAGTTATAGTGAGAGCTTGAAATTGTACTATTCAAAGTTGTAATAAATATTTATTTCAATAAAATATCTGTTTGAATTCAAATTCTGTGTAATTTATTTTATTCAACAAATATTTATTTAAACTGTGAAAAATAGAATAGTTAACAAATACATTTAAACGAATGTATATATGTTTATTATCATCAAACAAAAATCATATAAGCGCATATTCAACACCTCATATTGAACCTTTCGATTTAGATGAAACACTGAAAATCCCTTTTATATGGCCTTTGGATTCAATTAATCTGCTTTAGTACTCTGTCGAGACCTCCCCCCCTTTCGAATCACTTGGATAGGCCCTAAGGTTGGCTCGAAAGAGTTAAGGATGTGGATTGGATTGATTGGTTTCAAATTCTTCGGGAGCTAACCTTTCGTTAATTAAAAAGTAGAGGTTAAGGCTCTATGGGTATTGGTTAAACTAAGGGTTCCGACTCACTCTTAAATATGACCTTTCGACCCAGTAGATACAAGAAGATTGTAAACCGAATCCTGGAGAACTATCAAATCCATAAAATATCCATAAAAATCCATAATCATGCATCCATTAAACTAAAGTAATACAAACTGATAAAATTCCCAATCTAATTTCTAAATTAGAGTTTACAACTTTTAGAAAATACAAGAATGGAGTCAAAGAATTCGGATCCCCAAAACCAAACCCCTAGGGTCTTATTAATAAGTGCGGGTTGGCACCTTTCGGCTTAGTACTTTCGACCTGGTCGAAAGTCGGCCTTGTAGACCTTTCGTCACCTTTGACACTTGTGCATCCTTACGCATTGCATTTGAATGGATTTGCATGTTTCTGTCTTCATCAAAAGGGATAGATAGGCCTTTTTCCTTGTGTTTCTTTTTTGTTGCAAGTGAGAAGGTTCGTGAGGTTTTGATTTTTTTCAATAGGTACATCTTTGGGGTTTCGAAGGTAATGAAATACTCTGGGTTTTCTTTTGGAAGGTAGCTCCTAAGACTATTTGCGGATAGAGGCGAAGCCACTCTTAGTTGTGAATGGCTTCAAATGGTTCGAAAGGCTTTGTTATGCTTTCGAAGAGGTTGTTTCAACAAATTATCTTTCTGGGTAATTTGAATGAAGGCGAAACCTTCGGTTTCGAATGGTTTGGCCCGAATGTGAGTAGCTGTTATTAGCTGCCTTCAAAAGGTGTTCCTCAACTCCTTCGAAATGTTTCCATGCAGGTGAAAGCATCTCTTTCGAAAGCAATAATTGAAGCGGAAAGGTGCTTTTGATCCTTTCAACCCCTTCGAAAGCTTGTAACACATCTAAGCCTTGACTGTAGCATCCCTTCGACTCCTTCGAAAGGCTTTGTTGGTGCTATCATCTCTTGTACTTCCTTCTCTTCTATTCATCTTGGTTTCGACAAGGTTGAAATAAGAATTGGTGGTAACACTTGCCCCTCCACTTGCGAAAGGATGCCTTTGGCTTTTCAGGTCATTTGTTTCGATCTCCACCTTATTTTAGCTTTGGGATTTCTCGCTTTTTACATTCTTGCGCAAATGCTGGCCATTTATTTAAATTTGATCGCATGGTCTATTGTTCGTGCTGACTTTCCTTATAAATTGCGCTTCTTTCTTCCCTTCTTTCATTTACCTACGATAAGAGAAATCTCCAACGAAAATCAAAATTATCAATTTCCTAAATAATTTCCAATTTTTAGCAAATAGAAGCTTGAATTCAAAGTAAATTCTTGTTATCTTGCTTTTCTAACATACTTTTCACGGTTAATTTTTATTTCTAAAATTCACTAGGTTTGAATCTGAATTACTGTTTTTAATTTCATAGAAATAATTTAGGTTTTTCGTTCGCCTGAAAGCATTCTCTAATTCATTCTCATGGCTTACTTTGTTTCATTTCCTCCGTTAATTTTCATTTAGAACTCATCCGATTTGGATTTTTTTTAAAGTTCGGATTTACATCTTGGGGATTTTACAATTATTGATTGTTGGTTCGCACTTAATCAATAATTATTAATTCTTTGAAGTTTTAGGTTAAAATTGAATTTTCTGAAAAAAAGATTTTTTCCACTTACTTCATAGAGAAGTTTTAGCAGTATGAATCGCATTTTGGCACTGTAATTTTACTTTTCAACCCTTTCGAAAGAGGTTAAGGAGGCTAACTTTGTTTTTCTTCTTCAACCTCTTTCAACGAGGTCAAAAAGTAGTCTAGTGCCTCTCTTAAGTGATCTCGTCGAAAGGTTGATGTAGTTAATATAGAGTGGACTTCTTCGAAGGCATAAATAGGCTTTAGTATTTTTTGGTACCTTTTGAAGAAGTTTCTTAATGTGTTTCTCTAGATGATTACATGATACATACCTTCGAGAGCGTAATTTATTTTATTAGTTTCAAAACTTCTTGTACCTGTTTAATTCTAATTCATTTTAGGAAATGGGAGGAGTTAGAAATTCAGTTTTCTTTTTATAAATTGGATTGAGGAAAACATTTTTTTTAAGTTGAAAATCAAACCTTTCAACTTGATCGAAACCTACTACAACGAATCAAGTTTGGCTATTGGTATGCTTTCGAAACCATATACCCCTTTCGACTTTCTTGACACCCTTTGTAACTAATTGGGATTCGATCATCATTTTATACCAATATTGTCGAAATATCACAAAGCCTTTTCATTTTAGTTAATATCACTCAAGCTCAAACATTTCGTCAAGATTGGCATATAGGGTGTCGATAGCATTTATATTCTTTTAGTGAAACAAAGTTCATGGGTTTCGACAATGTCGAAAGGTTTATTAGTCTTGTTTATTGAATCTTGTTAGTGTATGTTTATATAAATTAGTTGTATAGGCTTCAACCACTTCTTTCACTAACAAAGTCTTCCTTAGGCTTTCGACTTTTTTGAAGGGCATTTATTGGAGTTTCAATTCCATTTTCCCTTTCAACACTGTTGGAAGCTCAACGAATTTCATTTTCTTAAACTAACTTTAACATTCTTTCATGGATATGAGATTTCATATTTTGCTTGATATTTGAATTATTGTACTAGATTTATCGATATCCTTGAAAAATGTTGATTGTATAAAAAATTGTAATTTCTTAATGAATTGACTTCACCTGGCAAGACCATGGGCGTGAAAAAGACTTCTCAGAAAATAGGAAAAGATACAGTACCGACGATGGAATCTTCTCCAATGAAGACTGAGGCAATTTCTAAACACTCTTTATTATCCTCCCAAGATAAGGTGGACGCAATTCTAAGTAACTTCAGCATCACTGGGTGGAAGCTATTTCCTCAAGTGATGGCGACACCATCCAAAGTCCTTCAGAAGGATATATCGCTTACACTGCTATCCATATTTGGTATGCTGGCTTCTTGCCTTTCCCGGATTTCTTAGCCAAATTCCTGACCCACAGGGGCATCGCTCCCAACGACCTATCTCCACATGTATGTACCTATCTTCTATCCATGGAACTTATAGCTCTGGAGTCAGGAATTCCATCACTAAATGCTGAAGTTTAGAACTACCTAGTTAGATTAGTTAAACTCAGCAATATTAACTATCAAATTTTTACATCCAATCCCCTCAAAAAGCTAATTCCCATGGGGGTAAACAAATTCAAAGATTGTAAAACACAATTCTTTCTTGTCAAATGCTTTCCCAATATCAGTGGAGCCTTTTCTTTCACTCGTAAGTTGATTGTGGTCTTTATTTTTATCCAGTTACTTTCTTCTGCTAATCTACGCTTCTTTTTTAGGTCCTTAGACTAAAGATCTAAATGTTGAGGACAAGAGAACTGTCCAGTTATTGATTGTTGCTTCAAGTAGAATTGGGAATAAGCTTACTTTGTTGAATCCTTCAAACCTTCAAAAACAATCCCTCCTACCAGTAGTTTAAAGGATACGGGTCAACCTCCCCTTGTTTAGAAAAATTCTCGGAGCAAACATTTCCTATCTTTGGGTGATCCAAAGAACTTCTCTCTGATGTTACCAAGCCCTGATCACTCCGATAGGCTTAAATATAGTACTTACAGTTTGTTTTTGCATTACTTTTCAAATTACTTCACTGACTTACAATTTCTTGAATCTTTAGCAACTACTCCTTAGGCTGATGTAATCACAAGTAATCCAGATCTACCAATTTCTACAACTCGTGAATCATCTTTGGCTCAAGCCATTGCTAGGTCAAAGACGACTGCTAAAAGAAAAATAGGCAAGGTGGTTCTCGCGGCCCATCTTTAAGAAGGCCAAAATTGTTGAGGTTCAAGATTCTCCACCATTAGAAGAAGGTGAAACTATTGGTATGAGATAGAATTCAGAGAGTCCAATTGTTGAATCTTCTATTGATCGACCCCAGACGACTCCCTCAAAAGATGGACCCTTGTCTCGTATAGTTGTTTCCTACTCCCCTCGCGTCATTGAACAAATGCGAAAGACTTTAGAACTTCAACTCCCTCCCAAGAGATGAATCCTTCTAGACCATCATCATCTATGCCTACAAGTGACTTTGAAAAGATAGTCCAATCTATCTTGAATTCATCATCATTTGCCTCTATTCACCTGCCTTCCTTTGTTCCTCATTCGGTGGGTCACTGCCGATCGCTTATAGAACAAAATCACTTGGTGGGTTTCACTTAATTTATCCTTATTTTCATTATTTCTCCCGGCCAAGTCATCTCTTTGACCGCTGGAAAAAATGAAGCTACAACGGAACTGGAGAAATGGAGAGCCTCTCTTGCTCAATCAGATCTATTGTTTTTTAGGAAAGAAAAGCATGTCAACTCTTAGCTAACGAAAATCTGGCTTTGAAAATGGTTTTAAAAGAGTCCAAGGATGAAAAGTGGCGGCTAAACAATCTTGTCTATTGAAAAAATTAGAGAGAAAAATTCTCTAAAGCTGGTCATCAATGTCATCTCTGACGCTAAGCAATGGGTGCCACAATTCTTGAATACTTCCCTTAATGATATCATTGTTAACTCCTAAGAGGATGCCTTGATGCTTGCTTATGCTGACAATGTAGAAAAACGCCCAGAATTGAGATTTCCTTCCCTCTACCCTACTCTTGTTAATAGATTTATGGCTAAAGTCAAAGAAACGGAGTAGTGGGTTGAAGTTCTCGAAAGAGAGGAGATTGATGCCTTCAAAAATCTTATCCTTTAAAGTCCCTTACTTCAAAGTAGATTTTGATTTGGAGGATGAAGGTGATAAAGATGAGGACGTCAAGGAAGAAGGAGATAATGATGATGACGACAATGATAATGATGATGGTGATGACGATAATGGTGATAATAAAGATGGGGCCAGGGTTTAGGTGGGGATGGAGGTGGTTACACTGATGTTCATGAAAAAGACGATGATGATAACATCGGGGCTTCAGAAAAGCTCAACCCCGATCCAATTATTTATGAAGCAAGCCCACCTGAACCCCATGTACCTTATGACCTTCAAGAGGGGACTCCTAATACTAATGTGGAAGAAAAAAGAGAAACGAAGCTAGTCCCTCAAACCATAGTTCCCATTTCTCAGGTATGGGATTGTTTATTTAAGAGGCTTTCACTTCTAAGATAATAATAATAACATACGTCCTTTATTTTTGATAATGAGGAAATCCATTCACCCTTATAAAACAAGCTTGAAAGAAAACAAGCAGAAATAAATAGCTTCTATAGAGAGTTAGATAAGCAATTAAAATAACACAATATTCTTCTCGATAAATATCGTAGACTTAACAGAAGTGCGATAGTGTTAGCGTGTTTAAAAGTTCAGAAAGCTTCCCCACGACTAAGGAGGACGCACTGTCGATATGATAGCCTTTTGAAAAAGAACCAGGAGTTAATTATGCTCTTTTGGATGTTGGTTGATGAAAGTAACATCCATGTAGACTTTTTATACAAAGCCTATTATAGACACCCAAATATGGATTTCATACTTAGGTGATTTTAGTGGGGGTCTACTTAGGCGCTTACATAAGAAATATTTGAACGAATTTTGATCTGATCCATATCCTAGAGCATGTTGGAACTTACTATGAGTTGGATCGATTCCCTAAGAGTTGCCTCTTGAGAAACTTAAACACTAAAAGGACAAATTGGTTTCAAAGTTATTTAAAAAGTCAATTTTGTATGAACCGGATGAACATTCATAATTATGTAATGATATCGGTTTGTGAATTTGTTGCTCTAGTTTTCTTTTATACTTAATTGTATTTTATTACGTTACATAGAATAAATATCCCCCAAGCAACTTTGTCTCTAGAGATTATCTAAGAAAGTATGTTAAATTAAGAAGAGATTGTATAGAAAAGGCATCAATTTTGAAATCTTTAAAATTAGCCAGATATTGCTTCCTTAGAGATTTGCAAAGCCTTTATAAGGAACATTCTTACTTTCGTTTCGATTTTCTTGGTGAGGAAAAAAGCAAAGCTTCTTAAAGAAATTCGGACATATCATACCAAATTGATATGTGGTAGTGATAGTCGTCCTATTGGGAATGGGACTATAGCAAATATCCTCCAGTTATTTCCCTGGAAGGATTTAATGTCCCTTTTGATTCAACTATTACCCTTTTGGCAAATTCCTTGAACATAGTCAGAAAGGTCGTCTGTCACCTTTAGATGTGAAACAAGTGTCCAATGAAATTGAACCTTTTATTTCATTTTTAATTAAGTTGTAACCCTTTATTGCTATAATAAAGGGATTGATTATTCTAGTTTTGACTTCATCTTCTTTATTGTTTATTTAAATAGGATTTACAATTATCTATGACACCGCTCTTGTTAGATTCTCCATCTTGTTTCATCAGTATTGGAGATAGGTTGCTAGTAGACACTAAAAAGAGGAAGCTTCTTAACAATCCTCTGTCTACTTGCTTTCAAAATAATGTCGAAGCTCTAGAATTGCACAGAAGATACTTGCTTTTAAAGATAATCGTTAGAAATCTCAATGATCAGATTAATAATTTAGAAGCGGATATTAAGAGCAAGAATGAAAGAATTTCCCTATTGAAGTGTAAAATTAAATCAAATCCTTCAATTGATTTTGATCATAAGATGTCCAAACTTCTCTAGCAAATTAGTGATTTGAAGATTAATTGTTTTATTATGGGAAATAATATTTCAAACATGGATTCACCAACTTCTTCCATTGTTCCAGCTGTTGCAAAATTTAACAAGGTCTACTTCCCTTGCCATCCAAAGTTTCTTGCTACGATGAATCCTCCGATTGGCTTAGACGAGTAGGTAGTAGAGAATGGTTCAGGAAATTCAAATTTGAGATGATGAAATATTTTAATGAATAGTAAAAAGTGAGATACTCACAGCGCATAAATGGGTATGCAGCTAAGATTCAAAAACTTGAAAGTGAAAATAATTTTCTTCAGAAGTGTGCTGCTGATTTAGAAAGGGAAAATAAAACTCTCAAAGGGGCAAACAAAGCATTTAATCGTACTCTAAAGACCAACATTGAATCTATTGTTGAAACCTATATTAAAATCTCTAGAAATTTGGATTCACATTTGTTTAACAATTTAATACACTAAAACAAATTTAATATTCATTCATTTTTTGAAATAAATTCGAGACTAGAATATTTACGTTCAAATTTGAATGTGAACCGAAATAAAGGAAAGTTAGCATGTATTACTGATATGAGGTAAATGCATTTGACCAAATTTATTTGTTAATAATAAGTAAAATTTTATTTTAACTATTGTATTTGCATATTTAAAAAATTCAATATTCCAACTCAAATAAATTTGTCTAATTTATTAAAGCGCGTAATTTAACTTAATTATATGTATTTTTATTTACATTTTTTCCTCTCAAACTCTGTTTATTTTTAAAATGATGATTTATAAATTTAGTAAAAACTGAGTATTAAGTTATATAATTATATTAAGCATGTATATAAATACATATATATACATACGTATATTATGCATACATATAATATATTATGCATATGTATGTATATGGTTTTGTATACACATATACTTAATATCATATTTATATATGAATGTTTAAGCTATTACCTTTGGAATATTATTGTTGTTAGCCATATGATCTACCATTTTGGCATTAGCTCTACTAAATGTGTCGAATACCTCTGCATCCACTTCTCCTATTATCTCCATACCTTTACCCCGAGCATCCTCAATTCTAGCTTGGTATTTCATATATTTACACTTTACGTATTTGTTAGATATATATAAATGCATATATATATAAATATTATTGAAATGTAGTTTTATAGATTATTGAATGCAAGTTGAAGCATCGTCTACCCAACTATTAGCAGCGGACACATTCGATTACTCAATCTTGTGAGTCCTGCAATAGACTTGCCAAGATGTAGGCTCACCAAGATGCTCTTCGTATTGAAATTTGAATTATTAATATATAAGCCTTTTTAATTTACTGAAATGTCAAATAGATTTAGCAAATAAACATATACTAGATCACTACGATGATTTGGAACCACCACTATGAAACCAATTATTTTTATTCCTAATTTCGGCATTTTACCCTAATTTCCTTTTGAACCCTTGTCTCCTAATATAACAAGAACTAATGATGGATGTTTCATACTTGCGCATTTCATAGTATAACATCCCCAATTTTAAGGCCCTGAACTAAGCACCGCGGATGCTGAAGTCATCTATGGTATTAGTTAAATACGGTATGTTGATTATATCAATTATCAGAAACACATAGATATGAAACTTTTCAGACCCAATTTAATAATAAACTTTGATATTTCATTTCATAAGTAAGATTTCATATTTCTTACATAATTTTATTCGATCCCATGATTAGAAAAGATATAATCATTGAAAAATACTCCAAGAGCGACATATGAAAAAACCCCAGCGACGTATGAAAAAAAAACCCCTTGGTTTATCAGAGTCTAATACTTGACAGTTATAACATCTATCATTACATCCATTCAAACAGAAAAAAGACACAACATAAAATAAAAGCTCCTAATAATAGCTAGCTTTCCTCCTACATGTCTCTGAAAGGTTATTTGTCCAACAGGAAAACCTAAAAACCCTACTATCAGCCAACTCAAACGCGTACCGGAGAGTTTAAGGAAAAAAAACTTCAGGTTAGACAAAAAATCTAGAGTGAATAATAACTTATCATCTCGAACAAAAATAGATATCTAGTGAGACCACGTTGTTGAGTGGAAGGGTTTTCCCCTCACTAATATCTTAATCAAGACATATCAACCATATACTGCACTCCTGCATCCATAATGATTTTAACATAGTAAATAACATTTATAGTCATGCAACATACATAAGTTAGACTAATCTGTCTTCATAATGTTATCCATTTCCATACCCTACCCAAAATCATATAATGGATTTCCCATCCTAATTTAACTAACGATTCATCTCAATTTAATCTGACTATTCGTCTTATATTTATGTAGACTACCCCTCTTACATATAAACATTATACGGATTATCCATCCCCCAAACATATGGACTACCCATCACACATGTTTTATCTAATTAAAAGCAGGTGGACTATCCATCGTACATGTCTTATTTATCTAAAATTATATGGACTATCCATCGTACATACTATAGTTTTTCTAGGATTACTATGAATCCATCATGAACCATATTGAGACTATTCATCTCTAACATTATGTGGAGTATCCATCACTCAATCCATTTCTTTTCCATGATGACTATGAACCCATCACTTGTCAATTTAATTCGTAGCTAATCTTATTCACCCAAGTGCCTAACCTATGTCTATTGGTATCCCCAATTAGGTTGACAAACCCTTAGACTTATGGCATATTGAAAATACGAAACATTGGTGTAACATCCCTATTATGAGGACTGAAACTAAGCGCTATGGATGTTGCGGTCATCCATAATATTAATTCCTAGTGACTAAATGAGATCAGTTAACAGAATCATTAACATTAGAAAACGAGAACATGAAAGTTTTCAAGCATAGATTTAAAGACAAACTTTTTCATTTCATTAATGAATTTCCATATTCATTACATAGTCCGAAATGCTGCACAAGTTCAGACAAAATATAATTATTATAAGATACTCAAAGAGCGACATACGAAGATGCCCTTTGATTGATCAGAGTTTACTACTAGATAGATACAACTTCTGTCATTACACACATTCAAACAAAATGATAACACAACAGACATAAATAAACTCCTATATAACTAGCTCTACCTCTTGCACGTCTTTGAAAGTTTTATTTGTCTAACCGATTTGTCTAACCTAAAACCTGAAAACCTTATTTTTGAACTACTCAATTGAGTACCTGAGAGTTAAAGGGGAAAAACAAAAACTTCATGTTGGACAAAAAGTATGTAATAATATGCCATCTCGATAATAGATATCTAGTGGAACCAAGCCACTGAGCAAAATAGGTTTTCCCATAGTAGTATCCCTTGATAATATGCATATCACAATCATGCTCTTACAATCACAATGGTTACATAAATGAAAGATAATTAAATGCATGCATGCTACATGGGTAATCCTGACAAATCAGTCCCAATTAACTAACTGCCTTTCTCTTCTTCATAGTTATCCCAGGGTTAGTACAAACCTATATGGCTGACTCAGACCTATCGGATATGCCAAAATTCTCCAATTTACAGTTATGAGTAAACCTGACTGTCCATCCAAACAAAATCGTTTGATTTTAACCTGACTGTTTGTTAATCCCATAATTTTTCCAGGCTCACTATTAACCTAATGTATGCCAACCAATAACCGATCTAAGTTATAGATTCCTTTTGATGCATAAACCTACTTTTAGATTTACCGTTAACAAATCCATACGCACTAGAATTGTAGGCTAATATCAATTAGGGGCTAACAATTGAAGTATAGGGCGCTACCCTACACCAATCCTATTATCTGGTTATCTATTCTCTAATCCTTGAGATTCATCCTATCACAATTTATCTAATGGTGAAAAGAACAATAATTTCACTAGTAAAATTTTAGACTAAATATACTCTTTATTTCCTTGAAAACATAATTCTTTATTAATGATTTATCCCTTGAAATCATATCTAAAATAAGAAAATTATAACCCTTTAATTTATCCCAAAATTTTATGCCAATATATATTTGCTTTTATAAATAGCCTTATGAACTTCAAACCCATTCAAAGGTTGTCGCACCTCAAAACTTTAAGCTATGCAGCCATATATAACAAAATCATTTAATTTGATAAATTGTGGCATTGATATAACCACTATATGTCGCACCACTCTATAATGCCATTTTATTAAAGAATCTGATTTATAAAACATAAGGCTATAAGCCCAAAACCATTTATATCACATATCATAAATATACATAGATTGCCAACAATAAGTGGCAAAGTTATTGATTTGCATAGTATAAAGCTTTAAAACTTAGAAATAGGGGAATGCCAAAATTGATGACCTTCGGCATCAATATCAATATCATAAGTCACTAATAACGTTTATGTCGATATAAAAGTAGGCGGTATCGTTGCCATTTATATCGATGTCAAAAGTAAGGTTTATATGCGGGATTACTGTCTAAAAGTAATAATGCCGAAATTACATATATGTGGCACTATGCACTTTAATATCAATGTCAAAATGTGGAATTACTACCTTATAAATAGATGTTGGTATCAAACATGCAATATAGGGGCATGCGACATAACAAATATGCGACGTAGGAAACATGCGACGTAGAAAACAGGTGGCATAGAAAACATGCGACATTGTTTAAAACCATACTGAAAACATGCGGCATTAATATATCCAATATAAAATATGCGGCGTTTTTGTCATAGTACATTTATCTTTGAAACAATACTAGCGGCATTACTATAGCTAATATAAAATATGCGACATTAATAGTTGTGGCATAAATGAATGTCGGCATTGATCAGTAATGTCATGGCAATCTCATAATTAACATAAAAACTATTTTATTTCTTAAAAAGCAATTTATTTTCACCAACTCCAATCTATTATCAAATTGCTATTGGGTAATAAACTTCTTTATCAAATCCTTTTCAGAAAACTACTATAGATAAAAATTATCACTCTCAAAATAATTTGCAAACCAATAATTTTTTATTAATATTTTAATATAATTATTAAGCTTTTCTAGCCAAATAAATTCATATAATTGGGAAAAATCTTTAAAAATCACAATAAATCGGAATTAATATATTCTTTAACATATAAAAATTTCAGGGCCCAAAACCTTATTTAATTATTATTAATAATTAAAAACCAAAATAAATCACTTCCTTCACTTAGGATATTCATAAAATATTCATACTTGGTTAAAAAATTATGAAATTAATAATCCACTATTAAAATAATGTTTCTAACATCATATCCAAATTTCAAGTCATTTGGGTGTCACATGATTGGTTTTCACACTTAAACCTATTAATTAATTTCATAAATAAATCCAATAAATCATCAACAAGCATATAATCATCAATCATTCACATCAATATGCCTAATAACACATGTAAAATTCAAGTTAATCATAAAATCAAAATCAAACAATTATACTTGAGATGTATAATCATTATTTACCTTGATTTGATAATGAGACTTTAGATTTGAAATTAGACTTGATTTCACCAAAGCATAATCTTGATTTGCTAAATTTTCTTCTCTTAAACTCCTTAGTAATGACCGGACTTGAGCTAGTGCATATTTGTCTGAATAAATGTTAACGAGGAAGATGAAAGAGTAAGGGTTTATGTTTAGGAAATATGGCGTATTCCTATTTTTCCCTATACATAAATCCTCCTTCTTATTTAAGTTATAACTAATCCATTTATCTCATTAATTAAGGCTAGACCCATATTATTTCTCAAATCTCATTCTCCTTATAACCATACATTATTTAATTTGTCTAATTAAGTATTCTAGATAATGTTAATCAAAACTAGGGTTGTTACAATTGGTCCCTAATGAAGTTATCTAACTCATAAGATGCATGGTTTATCCAACCATCAATATAACAATTAAAAACAAGATTTATGGCATCTATGTCGTTAAAACAATATTGAACCTATACCCAAGATTCGGAAACAAAATTCTAATTTTATAAATCATAAGGGTAATTGCCGAAATCATAAGGCTATCAACTTTTTAAAAACAAAGGCTATCTCGCCTTTTTTCAAAACGTGCTTTTAGTTTCATAAAGTAAAGCCTTACCGGCATCGAAATAAAGAGTTGCGGCATCAATGCCGCAATAATGATGTTGGACCACTATCCAAGCCTATAAAACAAAACTTAAAAAAATTAGGTATATGAAAATTTAATGTTGGCATATAAGGTTTTCAACATACTTAAGATGTAGGTTATCCCGCCCTTACAACATGGCATTAGCTAATACAGAAACATGACTATCTCGGCCAACAAGGCCTTAGTGCCGACATAAAAGAAATACAACATTAATGTCACACGACATTGTTGCCAAAAACAATGAAATATAGGATGCCAACATTGATAAACCCCAGCATCAAAACCTTATGTCAGAAATAATACTTGCGACATTAATTTAACGATGTCGGAAACATGACACTTTGGCTATTATACCGTATACATAGAAAATTAGTGGCATTATTGCCGCAAAATAGATCGATACCAAAATTGATGACTTGTGGCATTAATTTAAGAATGCTGAAAACTATCAGCATTAGTAACGCATGACATCAATATCTCATAAACCCATGAGATGCAGCATACCCATAACGATAGTATCGGATGCTAAACTTAATACATCACATACTTACGGTATAAATATCATATACATCTGTGATAACCCTGATTTTTATGAAGCAATTTTATGAACAAGTTTTATAATTTAATTTAGTTATGCTTGTTTAAAATTTTTGTTGCCTAAAAAAATATATAATAAATTGACTACAAATGCATTGTGAAAGTATTAATATGTATGCAAGATGGAACACACACATACACATAATTTTCTGCAAGATGATATAGGCAGTAATTAATTTGTGAGTTGGAATGGATAAATTACAAATAAATAGGTAAGTAAACATAGATATTGCAGACATGGTTATACCTTTAAAACAAGTTAGTGTAAAGGAAATAAAGATAGGTAGGCTGGAGTAAATACATGCAGATGATGGTGAATATTTAAAAAGAGTAAAAAGAAAAAAAAATCATAGATCATGCAAATAAGATGACCGGGGTAATGAGGAATAATTTCTGTTAATAGGAATAGGGACCACTTACCCATTTTCTCTTGAAACAGAATCAGAGGCTGGTCATAGTGACAGGGTAAAATTGACATTAAGTAAAATTTAAAACCCTAGTGCCAATCAGGGTCTGGTATAAGAGGGCTTAAGGGATGGTGAGATCTGTCATTATTTTTTTAAAAAAAATACAGAAAAAAATATAGTAATGGAAATACAAACGAGATGGAATGAAGAACACTGATCATTAGGGATAAGAAGAAATAGAAGATCAAAGAAAAAGGAAGGTTTAAGAAAGGAAGTGAGGTGAGTAATCTCACTGGAAAACCTGGCATTAAGTCCTAAAAATCAAGGCAGCCTAAATAGTGTTATATTTTATTTATATAATTTGTGTTTATCTTGGTATTGATGATCTGTTAAGTATCTAACTCTTCATATTGATACCCAGGAAAATATGGTTTGTGGGTCTCCTGTTTAAATGATCATTTGTGTATGGATTAACCTTGAAATGAAATGTTTTCCCTTATGGGTTTTTCTGCATATAAATATTTATTTAAGATCTCAGTAATTATGTTGTAAATCTATGGTCTGAAAAGGGAAAAATGGGACTGCAGTATGGAGTTGTTGTTGATTATGTCCCATGATGATTAAAAAAAAATATGAAATATAGAAGTGCAATGTTATACATGTGCTGAGCTTCCATATTTACAAATGAATCCAGATTTGATTAAAGGCTTATGGTTTAGCCAGATCTCATGAATCTGTGAGTATCTGATTAAACCAAAGGCAAATGGATGCAACAGAAAGAGAAAAAAAAAACTATGTATGACCATATATTTATAAACATGATCTACTTAAACCCATGATCTGAATAATGTGTGTATTGAGAATATATGTTAGTTTGTGTAATTAAATCTATGTTTATAGGAACATGATCCATTATTCCTTGAGTTCATGCTTGATGGTTGCATTATTTATTTTTCTCTGATTGAAATGGGATGCACAGAGGGGATTAGCATAATTAAGGAAAGAGGGAATAACACTTAGTAAAATAACTAAGGACTAAAGATCTTTGGGCTACAAAAGATGGCTTGGCAAGGGGAATATTGCAAGCTCACACATGGTATGTTTATACCCAAGGGCCTGAGTGTGCTGGGTTAACAGAGATTGGTCCCAGGCAATGTGTGTATTAATAAGAGAAAGTAGCTATAGATCTTAAACTGATATTGTATGAAGAACAATAGGAGTAGGGTCAAGTGAGGCCTGGTACAACCCTGATGGCTAGTAAAAGAAAAATTTGGAAGGTGACTTGATGGTTGTACTTGAGTTGGTATTGGATGTTTAATTGTTGAATCTTAAGATTGTTTTTATGAATTAGATTGCTTGAATCATATCTAACCAGTTTTGCATTAACATGAAGTATTGATCTCACAGAAATGACACAGAGAGGACACTGATACCACCTTTTGTCCCTGAAAAGTACCCAAATAATAAATAAAAAGTTAGAATTAGGATATGATCTCAGTAGATTGCTCATACCAGACAATGTTGTCTGACCCTTTGTGTGTTTATTCACCATTGGGTGTCTCATAAAATTATGAGGTAGACCATGGTGATTGTGCAGGTAAATAAGCACTTCAATGATCAAGCTCTGGATGTGTTGGCTGCTAAGTATTGGGATGCATTAGTTACATGCTTTCTAATATTAAAAATAGAAGTTTAAGTCAAATGTATGACATGTTATGTTGTTCAAATTATTTAGAAAGAAATGATGTTGTCTCTTGTTTGTAAGAACTGGATTTAATTGTGTGTTTCAGCTAGAACTTATATGTTGCTTTTGAAAAAAATGTTTGCTGAGTAATGAAGCTTCTTTTCTTAGCTTATAGAATGATTTAACTGAAAAATATAAAAATCTGAGATGCCAGCCATGTATGAAACTGAAAGGAAAAATAATAATTCAGTAGTCTATGTGAGGAATTTAGGTCATAAGAAGAAGTAGAAGTTTGTTAAACAGAAGTATAAAATTGCACAAAAACAAAACCCAGAAAACATTATAATGTGTGCATAAATGCATATAAGAACAGTAAGGCTAACCTGACCACTTTATCAAGCCTGGGTTCAACCATCTTTAAATAATTAAAACTCAATAACCCATAGGCTATGGAAGATTCAGTTATTTTAGTAACAATGAAAAATGAGTACTTGAAATGTGCAAAAACATATACATGCACAGATTACATGTATACACAAGCACGGGCAATTAAATACAGTTTCAAATAAAAAAAAGAGAAACTAAAATCATAGGAGTGTAAATGAATGCCGAGATTAGAAAATTTTACATTAGAAACTTGTAAGAATTCAAGTAAGATTGAAAACCATTTATGAAATCATTTTGCTATGGGGGAAAACCATACAGGAAATTTCAAAGTAGATTTTCCTTTGGTTCCAAAATTCCTTTACTCTGATTTAAAATACAAGATATTATTCACACATGTTTTCATATATGAGTGTTCAAATAATTTGAGTATATCAATATTTTTATATTGATTGGAAGATCCTGGAAAGAAGAGAAACTGGAAGGGATGTTCACTTGAGTAGATGATCACTGAAAATTTTTTTTTTTTTTTTGAAGAGAGTGGGTCATCTCAATTTGGTATCAGAGCTATGTTGTTAAATAACATAGCAAAAATCTTGGATGAACTTGTTTGTTTTGAATGTATGAAAGTATTGACTATCTTGAATGCTTTGTTTTATACTAATATAATATCTGTTATGATTAAATGGCAATAAGCTAGAATAGGTTAACTTATAAAAGAATAAACAATGGACTAACTCAAGTATTGTATCCATAGAACTATGGTGAGACCTAGACAACCAGATGTAGGACCAAGTGAACCACCTATGATGAATATGCAAGACTTTATGAGAGCCATAAGAGATGGAGTAGGTAGCAGGCAAGAAAATCCACATGAAGAGCTTTCCAAACTTCTCAAGACCTTTACCAATCTTGGGGGCAAGACTTTTGATGGAACAGAAGGAATTATGGGAGTTCAAAATTGGCTCAGAATTTTGGATAGAATATTTGCTGATATGCAAGTTGAAGACCAGAAGAAGAGGTTAATAGTATCTAGACAACTGAGAGGAGCAGCTTTGGATTGGTGGGAAGTTATTATAGCTGGAAGACCGGAAGGGGAAGTGACATGGAACCAGTTTAAAGAGATGTTGGAAGGAAGATTTGTACCTGCATCAGCTAAAGAATCTTTGTTAGAAGAATTTATTAAACTAAGACAGGGAACTATGAGTGTAACTGAATATACACAAAAGTTTGAATCTCTAGCAAAATATGGTGCAGTGCTTATTACAACTAGAGAAGCTAAAAATGGCAGATATATCCAAGGACTGAATGCCCACATTAGTAGAGCTATGCTACCATATAAGGACAGGACCTTTGATCAAGTTTTGGATCTGGCTTTGAGCTTTGAACAACATGATAAAGCCAGAGAAAATTTCAGAGCATTTAAAAATAACCAAAATAAGAAGGGAAAGGGAAAGTTTCACCCTTATGACAAAAAGAAAGCAGAGGTAGCTTCCACAAGAAGTCAGAAGAAATCAAAACTGCTGAAGTTAAGAAGAAAATCACTTGCTATAATTGTGGACAAGAGGGACACATGAAAAATAGGTGTACAAATCCTAAACCAGCATCCTTTAAATGTCACCAGTGTGGAAAGGAAGGCCACATAAGGAGGAACTGCCCAGAGTTTAAGCAAGGAAAAATGAGTACTTTGGAGGTGAAAAGCAAAGCAACTGAGGGACCAAATGTGGAGAAGCATGGCCAAGTTGAAGGTACTTTGCTTATTCACTCCATACCTTTTGTAGTAGTGTATGATACTGGGGCTACACACTCCTTAATTTCTCATGATATTGCACAACAACTAAAATTGAATTGTATGATTATTAATAAGCCATTACTCATTAAAAGTCCTTTAGGAAATTCCTGTATTTTGGGTATGATGTGTATGCAACTAGAATTGAATATAGGGGGATATGTGTTTAGTGCAGACCTATATGTATTGAAATACCCAGGTATAGGAGTTATTTTAGGGGTTGATTGGTTAAGAAAATATAGGGCTGTTATAAACATGGAAACTTCTACTATATCTTTGAGAACTTCTGAAGGGAAAAGAGCAGTTGTTCTTTGTGAAGTGAATAAGAACAGGAACATAGCCACCCTTAATACTTTGTCTGGTGAAAAGTACATGCCTTCAATAGAAGAAATCCCTATAGTAAATCATTATGCTGATGTGTTTGGTGAAGTAAAGGGGGTTGACAATCATAGACCAGTGGAGTTTTCTATTAAACTTGTTCCAGGAGAAAACCCAATAGTTAAAAGACCAACTAGAATGGGGCCTAAAGAATTAATAGAGTTGAAAAAGCAACTTGTTGAACTTGAAGAAAAAGGCTTTATCAGGCCTAGTAGCTCATCATGGGGAGCACCAGTAGTTTTTGTTAAGAAGCAAGATGGATCTCTTAGGTTATGTATTGATTATAGAGAGTTAAATAAAATCACAGTTAAAAACAAATACCCCTTACCAAGAATTGATGATCTCTTTGATCAATTGAGTGGTGCAAAAATATTCTCTAGACTTGATTTGGCTTCAGGGTTTCATCAAATGAAAGTAGATGAGGAAAGCATTAAGTACACAGCTTTTAATACTAGGTATGGACTTTATGAATTTTTAGTGATGCCCTTTGGTTTGACAAATGCTCCCTCTTACTTTGTTGATTTGATGAATAGAATTTTTAGAAAATACTTAGATAAATTTGTATTGATATTTATTGATGATATACTAATTTATTCTAAGGCAGTAGAAGAGCATGAGAATCATTTGCATATAGTACTACAGAAATTAAGGCAAGAAAATTTGAAAGCAAAATTTTCAAAGTGTACTTTTTGGAAAAATGAAGTAAACTTTTTAGGTCATGTGATATCATAAAAAGGCATATCAGTAGACCCCAATAAGGTGATGGCAGTGCAAGCATGGAAAAGGCCTACTAGTGTCACAGAGGTCAGGTCATTTATGGGAATGGCTGGGTATTACAGAAGGTTTATAAAGGATTTTGCAAAAATTTCAATTCCATTGACTAGATTAACTAGAAAGAATCAGGCCTATGTTTGGACTGAGGAATGTGAGAAAGCCTTTGAGAGGTTAAAAGAAGCACTAGTACAAGCCCCAATATTAAAGGTGCCTGAAGGAAATGAGAATTTGGTGATATATACTGATGCAAGTAGTCAGGGACTTGGGGCAGTGTTGATGCAACAACATCAAGTGATAGCATATGCCTCTAGACAGTTGAAGCCCAGTGAGATAAAGTATGCTACACATGATCTTGAATTGGCTGCTATAGTGTATGCTCTTAAGTTATGGAGACATTATTTGTTAGGGACTAAATTTGAAGTATACACAGATCATAAGTCACTCAAATATTTGTTTTCACAAAAAGAATTGAACATGAGGCAGCAAAGATGGATTGAACTCTTAGCCTCATATGATTTTGAAATATTGTATACACCTGGCAAAGCTAATAAAGTGGCAGATGCTTTAAGTAGACAACATGCCAAGATAGCTGGATTGATGATAGAAGAATTTAGTACTTTATCATTACTGATTGATTCAGAGGTGGAAAGGGACAGTGTGGAGAATATGAACATATGCAGTGAGAGGGAAGAAATAGGAAAGTTAAGTTTTGTTACTTTGGGATCGGAATTGAAAAATAAAATTGTAAAGCTACAAGATCAAGATCCATTTTTACTTGAGAAGAAAACTCAGATACTAAATGGTGAAGCAGTGGAAGGATTTCAATTAAATAAGCAAGGCCATTTGGAGAAAGGAAAAAGAATATGTGTTCCTGCTATTGAAGAATTGAAGCAAGAAATTTTGGATGCTTATCACAAAAGCAAGTATACCATACACCCAGGAAGCACCCGAATGTATCATAACCTCAAGAGAAATTATTGGTGGAGTGGTATGAAGAGGGCAGTGGCATTATATGTGTCTAAATGCATGGTTTGTCAACAGGTAAAAGCTGAATACCAAAGACCTTCAGGAATGCTTCAACCTTTACAAATACCACAGTGGAAATGGGAGGAGATATCAATGGATTTCATTGATGGTTTTCCCAAAACTAGGAAGGGAAATGATAGTATTTGGGTGGTAGTGGATAGGCTAACTAAATCAGCTCATTTTATACCTGTAAAATCAGATAGGAATGCGTGCACATTAGCTCAGTTATTCATTAAAGAAATAGTTAGATTGCATGGAATACCAAAGACTATAGTAAGTGATAGAGATACCATCTTCACTTCAAAATTTTGGAAAAGTTTTCATAAGGCAATGGGGACTGATTTATGCTTGAGCACAGCATATCACCCTCAATCTGATGGTCAAACAGAAATTGTGAATAAATTACTTGAAGACATGTTGAGAGCATGTATATTGGATTGGGGAGGAAGTTGGGAAGATCACATATTTCTGGCAGAATTTGCATATAATAACAGCTATCACAGTAGTATAGGCATGGCACCCTTTGAAGCACTCTATGGTAGACCATGTTTATCACCTTCAAATTGGATTGAATCTGGAGAGAAGGTGGTCTTAGGACCAGAAAATGTAAAAGAAATTCCTGAAAAGATAGCTTTGATTAGAAAAAGAATTGCTTCTGCCCAAGATAGGCAAAAGAAATATGCAGATCAGAAGAGGAAAGAAGTGCAGTATGATGTGGGAAATTATGTGTTTATTAAGATATCACCCATGAAAAAGATTTTGAGATTTGGAAAACAAGGAAAGTTGATTCCAAGGTATATAGGACCATATAAAATTCTGGAAAGAATTGGAAATGTAGCCTATAAATTAGAATTACCCGAGGAAATGAGAGCAATACATGATGTTTTTCATGTATCCCAGTTAAGGAGATGGGTCCATGATAAGGAAACAATTTTAAAATCCTCTGACAAAGTGCAGATTGACCCCAGAATGGTATATGAGAAGAAGCCTATAGGCATAGTTGCAAAGGAGATCAAGAAATTGAGAAACAAAGAAATAAAACTGGTAAAAGTGCAATGGAGTCTTGACCCAAATGATTGCACATGGGAGGTGGAAGAAAAAATCAGAAATGATTATCCACAATTGTTTGGTTGAATGAAAGGTATGTTATATATATACTGATAGATGTTTTGATTAAGTATGCATTAAATTTTTGACTGTTTGGTTTGAAAATGATTGCATTTCTGGATTGATAATTCTTAATCTAAGTATGAAAAGAATTGTGAGACACAATTCCTAAAAGGAAGGGTATATGTGATAACCCTGATTTTTATGAAGCAATTTTATGAACAAGTTTTATAATTTAATTTAGTTATGCTTGTTTAAAATTTTTGTTGCCTAAAAAAAAGAAATGACTACAAATGCATTGTGAAAGTATTAATATGTATGCAAGATGGAACACACACATACACATAATTTTCTGCAAGATGATATAGGCAGTAATTAATTTGTGAGTTGGAATGGATAAATTACAAATAAATAGGTAAGTAAACATAGATATTGCAGACATGGTTATACCTTTAAAACAAGTTAGTGTAAAGGAAATAAAGATAGGTAGGCTGGAGTAAATACATGCAGATGATGGTGAATATTTAAAAAGAGTAAAAAGAAAAAAAAAATCATAGATCATGCAAATAAGATGACCGGGGTAATGAGGAATAATTTCTGTTAATAGGAATAGGGACCACTTACCCATTTTCTCTTGAAACAGAATCAGAGGCTGGTCATAGTGACAGGGTAAAATTGACATTAAGTAAAATTTAAAACCCTAGTGCCAATCAGGGTCTGGTATAAGAGGGCTTAAGGGATGGTGAGATCTGTCATTATTTTTTTTTAAAAAAAATACAGAAAAAAATATAGTAATGGAAATACAAACCAGATGGAATGAAGAACACTGATCATTAGGGATAAGAAGAAATAGAAGATCAAAGAAAAAGGAAGGTTTAAGAAAGGAAGTGAGGTGAGTAATCTCACTGGAAAACCTGGCATTAAGTCCTAAAAATCAAGGCAGCCTAAATAGTGTTATATTTTATTTATATAATTTGTGTTTATCTTGGTGTTGATGATCTGTTAAGTATCTAACTCTTCATATTGATACCCAGGAAAATATGGTTTGTGGGTCTCCTGTTTAAATGATCATTTGTGTATGGATTAACCTTGAAATGAAATGTTTTCCCTTATGGGTTTTTCTGCATATAAATATTTATTTAAGATCTCAGTAATTATGTTGTAAATCTATGGTCTGAAAAGGGAAAAATGGGACTGCAGTATGGAGTTGTTGTTGCTTATGTCCCATGATGATTAAAAAAAATATGAAATATAGAAGTGCAATGTTATACATGTGCTGAGCTTCCATATTTACAAATGAATCCAGATTTGATTAAAGGCTTATGGTTTAGCCAGATCTCATGAATCTGTGAGTATCTGATTAAACCAAAGGCAAATGGATGCAACAGAAAGAGAAAAAAAAACTATGTATGACCATATATTTATAAACATGATTTACTTAAACCCATGATCTGAATAATGTGTGTATTGAGAATATATGTTAGTTTGTGTAATTAAATCTATGTTTATAGGAACATGATCCATTATTCCTTGAGTTCATGCTTGATGGTTGCATTATTTATTTTTCTCTGATTGAAATGGGATGCACAGAGGGGATTAGCATAATTAAGGAAAGAGGGAATAACACTTAGTAAAATAACTAAGGACTAAAGATCTTTGGGCTACAAAAGATGGCTTGGCAAGGGGAATATTGCAAGCTCACACATGGTATGTTTATACCCAGAGGCCTGAGTGTGCTGGGTTAACAGAGATTGGTCCCAGGCAATGTGTGTATTAACAAGAGAAAGTAGCTACAGATCTTAAACTGATATTGTATGAAGAACCATAGGAGTAGGGTCAAGTGAGGCCTGGTACAACCCTGATGGCTAGTAAAAGAAAATTTTGGAAGGTGGCTTGATGGTTGTACTTGAGTTGGTATTAGATGTTTAATTGTTGAATCTTAAGATTGTTTTTCTGAATTAGATTGCTTGAATCATATCTAACCAGTTTTGCATTAACATGAAGTATTGATCTCACAGAAATGACACGGAGAGGACACTGATACCACCTTTTGTCCCTGAAAAGTACCCAAATAATAAATAAAAAGTTAGAATTAGGATATGATCTCAGTAGATTTCTCATACCAGACAATGTTGTCTGACCCTTTGTGTGTTTATTCACCATTGGGTGTCTCATAAAATTATGAGGCAGACCATGGTGATTGTGCAGGTAAATAAGCACTTCAATGATCAAGCTCTGGATGTGTTGGCTGCTAAGTATTAGGATGCATTAGTTACATGCTTTCTAATATTAAAAATAGAAGTTTAAGTCAAATGTATGACATGTTATGTTGTTCAAATTATTTAGAAAGAAATGATGTTGTCTCTTGTTTGTAAGAACTGGATTTAATTGTGTGTTTCAGCTAGAACTTATATGTTGCTTCTGAAAAAAATGTTTGCTGAGTAATGAAGCTTCTTTTCTTAGCTTATAGAATGATTTAACTGAAAAATATAAAAATCTGAGATGCCAGCCATGTATGAAACTGAAAGGAAAAATAATAATTCAGTAGTCTATGTGAGGAATTCAGGTCATAAGAAGAAGTAGAAGTTTGTTAAACAGAAGTATAAAATTGCACAAAAACAAAACCCAGAAAACATTATAATGTGTGCATAAATGCATATAAGAACAGTAAGGCTAACCTGACCACTTTATCAAGCCTGGGTTCAACCATCTTTAAATAATTAAAACTCAATAACCCATAGGCTATGGAAGATTCAGTTATTTTAGTAACAGTGAAAAATGAGTACTTGAAATGTGCAAAAACATATACATGCACAGATTACATGTATACACAAGCACAGGCAATTAAATACAGTTTCAAATAAATAAAAAAGAGAGAAACTAAAATCATAGGAGTGTAAATGAATGCTGAGATTAGAAAATTTTACATTAGAAACTTGTAAGAATTCAAGTAAGATTGAAAACCATTTATGAAATGATTTTGCTATGGGGGAAAACCACACAGGAAATTTCAAAGTAGATTTTCCTTTGGTTCCAAAATTCCTTTACTCTGATTTAAAACACAAGATATTATTCACACATGTTTTCATATATGAGTGTTCAAATAATTTGAGTATATCAATATTTTTATATTGATTGGAAGATCCTGGAAAGAAGAGAAACTGGAAGGGATGTTCTCTTGAGTAGATGATCACTGAAATTTTTTTTTTTTTTTTTGAAGAGAGTGGGTCATCTCAACATCGCTTCATATCACTGCCACCTATTCCGATATCGCTTACAACTATAAAGTAATACCACCTATTGTTAATGTTGAACGTCATGGGAATGCTGCATACCGGTGGCATTGTTGTAATTATAATAAAACTGGTTTATTTCTATTTAAAACAACTTTCTACCAACTCTTGTTCCTTTTCAAATTAACATTAGTTGAAAAAAATTTATCAGTTTTTTCTTTAGAAAACTACCACAAGTCAATTTTATACTTCCAAAAACATTAATCAACTTAATTAAGTGATACCCTTAATCAATATTAATTTAAATGCTTCTCTAGCATAATAAATTCGTATAAATTCATAACCACTTTAAAAAATTCCCAAAATTCCCTAAAATATCAGAAGTAACATATTCTTTCATCTATGAAAAATTCAGGACCAAAATAATTGTTTATTATTTTTAATAATTAATACCCAAAATAGACATTATTTCCTCCTTAGGAAATTCATAAAATATTCCATTCAACTTAGAAAACTACGAAATTAAAAACTCATCTCAAAATTAATATTCTATAAAACATACCAGAAAATCAAATTACTTGGAGATAAAAAACTTAGGTTTTACCCTTAAACCCATTTGAATAATTTCATAAAAATTCCATAAATCATTATTCTATCCAAACAAAGCTATAAACAATCATAACATGATAATATCATCATAATCCATTTGGAAATTATCCATAAAAAAAATTAAACAAAAGTAATAGAGATGGTTAACTATTATTCACCTTACATTGGATGATGGAGTTAAGATTTGATGGAGTTTAGTTTCCTTAAGCTTTTTCCTTTTCAATCCCTTGATTTCCCCTTCTTTCTTCCTTAGTAATGGCATGCCTTGATTATTATTTTTACTTAATGTATTTCGAAAATGAGAATGGATGAGAGAGAGGAAGGGTCTAGAGATGAAAGCTGTTTTCCTAATTTTCCATTCTCATTCATTCTTTTCTTTTATAATTTTAAAACAATCTTTCACTTGATTTATCAAGGCATGACCTAATTACATTATCAAATCTTATTCTCTACATTATCTATTTAATCTATCCCAACCCGACCTCTCTCTCTTATGCCTCTCTTTCTTATCTCCCTGCTCCACGCAAACCCATCTTATCAATTCCTAGTCCTTTCATTTCCTCATCTTCCAAGACCATGGTCGTCCCTTCCCATTTCTCCAATTTAACCACTGCCTTCATCATTGCAGGGTATTGGAACATGGAATCAGTTCGTCTCTCTTTGGTTTCTACTTCCCATATCGATGACTGGAAGATCTCCCTCCGCTTTGACCCATGTTTCCATATCTGCTTCCCTTCTGCTGACCTCCTGACCTAGGCTTCCAACCACTGTTTTATTGTTAAGCCAGATGGGACGCTCTACATTGCTTAGTGGACTCCTATGTCGGACGCCTACGTCAGGAAGTTCTAGCCACCTTCCTGGGTCCGTACTAAGAGGGTGTCGGAGAATGTTCACTCCTCGAATATCACTCTTTCTACTTTGCTCCGCCCTTTTGGCCTCTTTTTGGACTTCGACACTTGCAAGTGGGCCTTGCAGACCATCGACTCGTTTTTGCATAGATGAGCCTTGATAACGCTATAGCTCTTCCATGTTCGTTCATTACTGAGGTGAATAATTCCGATTATAATATTTTTATGGAGCATTAGGCTCATGTTCATCCGGCCCTAGACCTTACTGACCTCATGCTCGGGGATGATTTCACTGGCAATTGGCAGAACCTCTATGAGCCTCTCTATCCCACTCCCTCATCTTAGATTCCCACAATTCTGAAACTAGGTTTGATGCTATGTTCGTTGGAGCCGAACTTGCAGATATCGCAATCGAAGCTCCTTTTGTGATTCATGACCCCCTTCCCTTGAACGATTTATCTTTCAAAGTGATTGACCCTAAAGTTTGGGACCATTGCCAGTTGCCTCTGTACCTAGATAGGACCCGATGGATGATGTTGATTTATCCGCTCCTTACCTCTCTATTTTTCCCACCTCGTCTCTACCTGACCTCCCTCCGCTTGACCTTCCAATGGATTTCAACCCGGAGGCTTCTTCCCCTATTCAAATTGTCCTTGAGTCCCCCCAACAGCAGCCTCTCCCTGCATTCTCTACCACTTTAGTCAGGCGCAATGGTCGATTACTGCCTTGTATTTTTGGATCAACGCCTCTATCTTTGGTAGTGTTTTTCAACTTGCTATTTTTACTTCTACTAAAGCCTTTTAAAAAAAAAACATTTAAATTACATGGGAATTGACTTATAGCCCGATCATTATTCGGCCATGCAAGCATTGGAAAAGAAGCACTTGTCTTTTTCCTCATGAAGATTCTCTCCTGGAATGTGAGAGGCTTAGGGGACCGCTATAAACATGGCTCTATCCATCACATTTTATCCCCTTTACACCTCGATATCCTTTTCATACAAGAATCCAAATTAGTTGACCACCCTCTTTCTTCGCACCATCACCTCAAAGGCCCTAACCTTTCTGGGTGGGCCTTCATTAATGCATGTGGTTCTGGCGGTGGTATTTTGACTGCCTAGAATGAATCTCTATGGTCTCTCTCCTAAAACATTAAACATCCATTGGCTCTTTATGTCGGTTTGAAATTTGTCCCTTCGGGTGTAACCTATTTCTTTTCAAATATTTATGGCCCTCATAATAGTCAGGATAGACTCGCTCTGTAGTCTAATTGCTTTGAAGTTGTTAGATTCTCTTTTTGGCCTTGGATCCTTGGAGGAGATTATAATATTATCCTAGATAATTGTGAGCGTAATTCGTTTAGTTCCCATGGCCCTAATTCTTTAGTCTTTAATGACTTCATTAATTCTTGAACCCTGTTCGACCCTTCTATATCCAATCATCTTTTCACTTGGAGCAGTCGTTGTTCTTCTCCCACCTTAGTCGAACATGGTCGCTTCCTTTTCAATTTATCCTGGGAAGATGCACACCCGCTATCGTCTATCCATGGCCTTCCTTTTGTCCTTTTCGATCATTGCCCTATCCTCATGGACTCTAGTGTCAGACACACCCCTAGATCTTCCTTCAGATTTGAGAGACTTTGGCTTTTGGAGCCTGGTTTTGAAAACTTCATTAGAACCACTTTGTTTAGCACTCCCTCTCAATCGTCTGCCTTTTCCATAATGGTTGCTAGATCTCTATGCCAGCTTCTCCACCTTGGTCTAGATATATTTCGAGATCTCTTAGATCCAAAATTGCCTCTACTCAAGACGTCATCCTTGACCTCAACATCAAAGAGGAATTCTCCCCCTCTCTGCTTCAGATACCATCCTGCTCCGTTCTCTTGAATCTGAGCTGGAAAGATTTATCGAGCAAGAAGAAAATTTATGGAAGCAAAGATCTAATTCTAAGTGGTTGGTCGATGGTGACATAAATACCGCTTATTTTCATCGGTTTGCCAATGGTAGAAAGAGAGCCAACCTTATTTTTGAAATCTAGCATGACGGTCACCCCTTTCAGGATCAGTTTGATCTTAACAAGCCCTTTACCTCACATTTTGGTAGCTCCTTGGTTATGCCCCTCTGCCTCTGCCACCTATTGCTTGGAATGTGCTTTACTCGAATCCATTACCATTTCACCTTGATACCCTCTTTACTGAAGCAAAAATCCTGGCTTCCCTCCATGAGATGGAAGATGAAAAATCCTTTGGTACAAATGGTTTTGGTCCCTTTTTCTTCAAGTGCTTCTGGCCAATTATTCGTGTTGATATCTTAGCTCTTTTCTCTGAATTCTACTCCAACCTGTCCTCTATTACTAAAGTTAACTATGCTAATGCTATTCTGCTTCCTAGGCTGGTGCCAATCAACTATCGGATTTCCACCCTACTAGTCTCCTTAATACCACTTTCAAGCTCATTACTAAGGTGTTGGCTATCTGCCTTCAAAGTTCAATTTCTCAGTTGATATGAAAGGAACAATTTGCTTTTATTCTTGGCCGTAATGTCCTTGACTACATGGCTGCAACCCAGAAAGTAATCTCTTACTTCCACTTGACCTCTATCTCTGGAGTGATCTTGAGGCTGGATTTGTTCAAGGCTTTTGACACTGTGAGTTGGCACTTCATCTTTGACTTGATGTTCCACTGTGAGTTTTCAATTCGCTAGACTGACTGGATTTGCCACACTCTTACCTTCCAGTATGTCCATTGTCTCTGCCAATGCGGTGAGTGGAGGTCTCATTAAATCTACCCATGGCTTGCGTCACCCCCTTTCACCTCTGCTCTTCGTTCTTATTGCTAATGTCTTTAACCATATGAATAAATTGGCTATCTCTCAAAATCTACCAACTAGGATTAGTCTTCCAAACTCGTGTGTTTCCTTATCTGATATTCAATTCATTGATGATACGATTCTACTCTCTGCCCTGCCACTAGTCATATCCACCGCCTTAATGTTCTGTTGTATGTTTTGGAAATTATTTTGTGACTTTCCACTTTCTCCAAGAGCAGATTCACTATGCTTGGTGGACCTGACCACCTTGGGCCCCTAGTTGCCAACACTCTCAACTATGGTATTGAGCAATTCCCATCTCTCAACTTAGGGTCCATATCCGTCCTATGAAATTGATTTGCTTTGACAAGCCCCCGCTCATATCTAAAGTTTCCTCATGTTTAGCATCCCTCTCCATGGCAGGATGTTTGATTTTGATCAAATTTGTCCTTTCGGCTATCCCTACCTATTGGATTCTATTTCATCATATTCCTAAATGGGTTATTTCAGCTATTGAAAACCTCATTGGTCTTTCCTTTGGCATCACTCATAAGCTAAAAATTTAGTTAGTTGGTCTATTATTTGCAAAGATGTATCTCAAGGTGGTCTGGGTATTCCAGACCTTTTTTTCAATCTTGCGATTCTTTCCAGATGGATTTGGCATTGTCTCCCCTTTGATACTCCCCTTTGGAAGTCCTAGATCCTAACTAAACATTACAACTCCAATCCTTCTATATCCTCCTTTCCTCTCCCACAAGCACCCTTCCCATTTTTGAGTAGGTGTCCTCATTCCAATCCCATGGGTTTTTCGATTTTTTCAAGTCCATATTATGAATGGGAATTCTCGCTCTTTCTGGCAAGACTCTTGTTTCAATAGCACCCCCTTGTCCAATTCATTTCCCGATCTCTACTCGATAGTCTCCAACAAATAGCATCTTTTTTTATTGCCATATCTCTTTGTTTCCATTGCTTCTCCGTTAACCTCGTTATCTCTAGCTCCACTCTCATCCAACTCCTCCAAATTATGTGCATCCTTCGGTCCATCCACCTATCCTCATCCCCTGACAGCTTCTTTTCGGATCTGACTTCAGGCTAATCTTTCTTGGTTTCTTCATGCTACTTAGCCCTTACCAATTCAGGTAGATTGTTCTCTTTCCCAGTCACTGGAAATGCAAAATCACCCCCTACCCCCCCCCCCCCCTCCCCCTCCCTCCCCCCCTCCCCCCCCCCCCCCGGGTGCTCATCTCTTTATGTGGATCCTTACTTTGACAAAGCTAACACTAAAGACAAGCTCATTTGTAATGGCATCCTGATTGATCCTTTGCATGTCCTATACTCCGCTAATAATGAGTCCATCCAGTACCTATTCTTCAATTGGACTTATCGTACTAAGTTTGGGTGTCTTCTAGCGTATTCCTATTTGGCTTTATCCTATATATCTCTTCCTTTATGATCTCTATAAATATTCTTCTCCCAATTTAGACTTAGATTGCTTCATCACTGCTTTCAACTAGGAGATATGGCAGGAGAGGATATTGCGTTGTTTCAAGAATGTTTCATGCTACAAACTAAGTATTTGCTTTAAGATTTCTAATCTTTCTTACTTATGGACAGGTAAAAGAGCTGTGTCTCATATTCAACAGATCATTTCTCCTATGGATTCTGACATTAGATCAGTAGGTAGTTCGGTGGTTCCATATAGTGGGAGAGCTGGCCTCTCTGTAGGCGGTGTTATTATTGGTCAATGGTGATGCCTTTGTTTCAGTTTTCATCATTTTGGCTATGCAGTGCTTTTGATTTCTATAGTTGGATTTTCTACATACATGGAATTGAGATTGGGATTTTTTATTTTTCTATGTTTCCCTACTTTTTATTTTTAAGTCTATCGATGTTGTGTTGTATATCTCTTTACATTTCCTAGTTCACCTCTCTATGTCGGCTACCGGTCAAGCTTGTTGACCCGATCTATATTATATTTATTTAGTATCTAATCGGCTGTGTAGTCTCACACTACTCAGTCATTTTCCTTTAAAAAAAATTCCCGAATAATGTTAAACTAAATTTGGGGGTATTATAAGCTTCCCTCCTTAAAGAATTTCATCCTTAAAATTTAGTAATGGCTACACAATAAGCATATCAAACATGCAAATAACTATAACAAACAATGCTAGTATATCCTACCGGCTACAAAGTATATATGACAAGTATAGAACATACAATGATAGCAAATTAGGATAAGTATTCCTAATATTATCCTCTGTCTCTTAAGTACAGTCGTTCTCGTTGTCACTCCATTAGACCTTCACCAATCTAACTGTCTTATTCCTTAGCTTCTTCTCGTCTCTTGCTACAACATGAACTGGTTGCCTAAAAAAAGTTAGATCTGGTTCTACTACTAAATCTCCAGTGTAGTGGGAGCAATAGTAGTCTCTGGATCATGCACATACTTTATAAAATGAGAAATACGAAAAACATTGTGAACACCTACCAAACTACTCGATAACTCTACTCGTACGTGAGTTTTTTGATCCTCTCTATGTTAGGGAACGGTCCAGCATATCTAAGTGCAAGTTTCCTTAACTTTCTAAATTGCACCACACTCCTCATTGGTGAATCCTTAATGAAAACATGATCCTCAACTGAAAACTCTAGATCGTTACGACTCTTATCTGCATAACTTCTTTATCTAGACCGAGCCTCCTTCATCTATGCTTGGATTAACTCGGTATTTTCCACAGCTTCTCTCACCATATCTAGACCAAGAACCAATTTGTCTAAGGTCTCCAACCAACAAGCTGGTGATTTGCACGCCTTCCATACAAAACTTCGAAAGGCACCATTCTTATACTAGTTTGATAACTATTATTATAGGAAAACTCAACTAAGTGCAAATGGTCTTCTCATCCCATGGCCCACCAAAATCTAGTACACAAGCTCTTAGCAAATCTTCAAGTACGTTATTGACTCTCTCTATCTGCCCATATGACGGTGGGTTATAAATAGTACTCATCTTAAGCTTGGTACATAACACCTCTTGTAGACTCTTCTAGAATTCACTAGTGAATAAAGTATCTCTATAACTAACTATACTACTAGAAATCTCATGCAGTCTAATAATATTCTTCATAAACAATATAGTTAATATAGGCCAACTTGCCAACTTAACGGAAATGAAGTGTGCACTCTTGGTAGTTTATCCACTATAACCCAAATACTCTCATTTCCTCTGTTTGACTTTGGCTACTCGTCAATAAAATCCATGGATATAGAATTCCATTTCCAAACTGGTATATCTAAAGGTTGAATCACTCCACTTGGCTTTTGATGCTTAGCTTTCATTTGCTGGCAATTCAAACATTGAATTAACCATAAGCATACATCTCTTTTGATACATTCCTAGAAGAAACTTCTCTTCATATCTTGATACATCGTAGTTACTCTAAGATGAATAGTAAACTTCGATTGATGAAATTTTCTAATAACTCCCTTCCTTAGGTCACCAACATCCGGAACTCATAACCGTCCCTTCTTCCTCAATTATCCCTTCTAGTTAGGACTAAAATTTAGATCATCAATCTCATTTCTACCTTCTAATCTTCTAACCCATTCAGCCAGTAATGGATCATCTTTCTAATTGGAAGCAATCCTTTCAATCAAAACTAGTCGAACTTCCAAGACAACATGGAAGTACTCTAACAAGAACCAGAAATCGATCTCAACTGCACACTACAAGTAGTTAATGCCTATAAATCTTTTTATTCTATCAATATAGCTAACACAACGTTCTGATGTTTTCTGCTAAGTGTACCAACAACTATATTTTCTTTCCCTAATGTATACTCAATACTGAAATAATAAGCTGCTAAAACCTCTAGATATGCTATCTCATATTCAATTATTCTTGAGAGAATAAATACCTCGATGACTTATGATCTATAAACGACTCAAATCTTTCTCCAAAAATTTAGTATCTCCACACTTTCAAACCTCAGGTCACTACTACCAACTCCAAATCAAAAAGCGTAGGCAATCACTTCGCCTCTCTGCATAACCATAGATCCTTATCTGGTTCCACATGCATCTGTATACACCATCAAATCCTGATTACCATCTGGCACAACTAATATGGGCATATTGGTTAATAAGTGTTAACTTCTGTAACGCTTCCTCGCATTTACTAGAGCAAATAAACTTTATGTCCTTTCTGGTTTGTTTAGTAAAAGGTGTTGACATCTAAGAGAAATCCTTGATGAATCTCCGATAATAGCGGGCTAATCCAAGAAAACACTTTATCTTGGTTATTATATTGGGTCCCCTTCAATTATTTACTGCTTCAATCTTAGCTGGATCCACAGATAACCCTTCCTATGAAACTACATGGCCAAAAAATTCACTTCTCTCTTCCAGAAATGACATTTCAAAAACTTCACTTTTAGTTGATGCTGCCTCAACATCTTAAGCACTATTCTAAGACGAATCTTATGATCTCTTTCATCTTTAGAATATAACAAAATGCCATCAACGAACATCGATACGAATCTATCCAAGTGCTCTTGGAAAATTCGGTTCATCAAGTCCATAAAGCAAGTGCATCAGTCAACCCGTATGACATTACTAACCATTTGTACGAACCATATCTTATTTGAAATGCAGTTAAAGGAATACTGTCCTCCACCACCCTCAGTTAACGGAACTCTGTCGCCAAACCCAACTAGGAAAATACTTTGGCTCCACTTAACGGATGAAATAATCATTGATTCTTGGCAAAGGATATTTATTCTTTATCGTCTTCTCATTCAATACACGATAATCAATGCATAATTTTAATTACCCATCTGGTTTCTTTACGAAACACTACGGTCGCTCCCCAAGGCGAACTACTTAGTCTAATAAAATTATTTCCTTCTAAGCCACTAGTTGCGCCTTTAACTTCTTCATCTTGGTAGGTGTCATTCTACTAGGTGGTCTACTTACAGGTTCAGCTTCAGGTACAAGATCTATTCGAAACTAATGGCTCGTTTCGATGGTAATCCTGTCACTAGTTGAAAAAAAAACTATGAATTCTCTTACAACTAAAACTTGACTTATTTCATATTCCATCTCTATTGCACCCAATAAAGCACAAACTTCTAAACTCGAATTCTCAACTGAGTATAAATTTGGTCACTACTATTAGGGTGTCTCATAGATATTTTCCTATCCTGGAAAAATATCCTAGCATCATATTAGCTCAGCCGGTTTATACCCAAAATAATCCCAAACCGCACAAAATCTAACACAAATAAACTACAGGCAAAAGTATGACCTAACAACTCATATTATAGATGGTTACATGTCATCCCAAGAGTTCTGCATCCTCTTATTAGATTCATGACTCTTAATGAAGCAACATGGTATGATAGTTCTAAATCTGACTAATCTACCAAACACTAAGAGATAAAAGAATGTGATGCACTAGTATCAAATAATATTCTAACACGTACGTCATGAATTAAAGAAGTACCTCTCATTATTTCTTTTCCCTTCTCTTCTGCTGTTGGCCTAGAAGATGATGTCTCCAAAGCATAGACCTCCCCTCTTTCAGCCTTGGCTACTTCTGGACATTTATTCTTATAATGCCACACCTGATCGCAGTTGAAGCATTTCACATCCTTCTTCCCCAAAACCATCTTGCCATCACCAAATCGATACTCATTAGCATAATGCCCCTTCTTATCATACTTGTAATATATAATATCAGCTTTCCCTTTCTTGGTAGCTGCACCCTTCTGAGCTCCCTTCCCCTTAAAAAACTTTCTCTTCTTATTCTAAGAACTCTAGGCTACCACCTAGTTATCCTTCCTAGAAGTCAAAATCATTTCTTCATTCCATATTGCCATCTCTACGACTACATTTGATGGATTCCTGAGATGTGACATTATTTCCCTAGCAATCTCTGTCCTCAACCCCCCGATAAACTTTTCACTGCACTTAATCACAATATCAATAGTGGCATATCCCTACATGGACAGCTCATCAAACTTAGTAGCATACTCCACTACAGACATTTCTTCTTGAACCAAATCAGCAAACTTTCTAAATAGGGTTGACTTTGCTACTTCAGAAAAGAAATGCCCCTCAAATCTCTTATGAAATTCATCCCAAGTCAATTTCTTTTCTGGTACACCAACATCACCCTATTCCATCAGTATAGTGCTGCTACTTGTAACTGCCTAAAAATTGATCTCCTTTTCTACACTTTGTTCAACCCTAGATCATTGAAAAATCATCTCATAGTGCAATAGCCAATTCTGCACTTCAATAGCATCCTCGGTTCCAAGAAAAGGCATTTATCCAAGACTAGTATAATCACGGTTTAGCTTGACATAGTTATTGCCAACTAGCAACATGGGATTAGCTCCTCTCGCATTTGCAACATTGCCTCTTATGAAACAGACAGTAGCCCCAATTTGCATCATGTTGACAATGAGCTGATACATAGTCTCCATATCTATTGGTGAGGTTCCAACACCTACATGGGCATCTGTGTTTTGGTTAGCATTTTCCCATCGACCTTGGTTCCTTCTCGTATTGAGTTGAACATTTCCATTGGTTACAATGCTTCCTCCACCTAGATTCAATTTTTCATTTCCTGCTTCCATATCTTGCATTTTCATAATCTGCATACGAGCCTTAATAAGATAGAAGAATGATCTAAGAGAAAGGGGAGAATACATACTTATATAAAGAAAATATGAGTAAATTACTATAGTGTTATCCCATTTCCCAATCTTATTCTTTGATACCTTTGGATTATGTTTCCAAATATCTTTTAATCTTTTTAAGTTTTACATAAATCTATGCTCTGATACCAAACAGTAACATCCCTCATTTTGAGGCTAAAACTAAACACTGTGGATGCTTTAGTCATCCATAGTATTAATTTTCGGTGATATAATACGGCTACTTTAATCATCAAAATTATTAAAAGCGCATGAATATGAAACTTTGCAAACCCAATTTAATAATAAACTTTCATATTTCATTTCACAAATAAAAGTTCATATTCCTTACATTATCTCATTCGATCCCACATTCAAAGAAAATATAATTATTATAAAATAGTCTAAGAGCGACATATGAAGATGCCCTTTGGTTGATCAAAGTCTATTACTCAATAGTTATAACTTTTGTCATTATATCCATTCAAACAGATAAAATGACACGGTGGAAAATAAAAGCTCATAATAATAGCTAACTTTACTCCTACATGTCTCCGGAAGCTTATTCGCATGACTGGAAAACCTCAGAACCCTACTTCCATCCTACCTAAATGAGTACCTCAGAGTTTAAGAGGAAACACAAAGACTTCGCGCAAGGCAATGTAACAACCCGCCTTTTTGACCATCAAAAGTTAACACCAAACACTACCACTATGTACAAATGCTGCAGATCCAATGGACAAAGGGCAAATTGTTGGGGTAAAGAAAAAGAAAAGAATAGAGAACAGAAAAATAGAATCTCACAATAGAATTAAAAATATATAATATAATAAGGACAGTAGAAACTGTCACATCAAAAATATAGAGGATATCAGGGTTAAAAACAAACTTTATCAGCTGGACAGTTATAATATCCGAACCTCACAAATGCCAATAGGTATACTATATAATACAGCAGAAAATAAAATACTACGATGGGTGAAACTTCAGCTCCCCTCCACGATCTCCAAAACTTTAAAGACAGCCTGGAAAAATACTTGGTCTGACCCGAGCATTGTAAATAAATAACAACCAAATCAGCTTGGGAAATACCAGCGTGAGATAACTCGAATGATGGGGAAACATATAAAAGTTTTGTGAGACCACACGGCTAACGCCAAACGGGTATTTACCTCACAAGAATAACATCCAAACAGACAAGAGCAGAAACAAATATCAAGAACAAAACCAAATATGTATGAGCATAAATAATATTAAAACAGAATTGAAAGAATGGAAATAAGCCAAGTAAAAACCAAACTAGACAGAATGGATAGAACAAGGAAAATAGTCCAACATGATAGAATGGACTAAATAAGGTACAATCCAAACTCGATAGAACGGGCTAAATAAGGTAACAATCCAACTTGATAAAATGGACTAAATAAACACTTAAATGTTGTGATGAAGAGTTGGCTCTACTCGTGGTAATTTATAGCTAAAACATATTCGGGGTTTTCAAATCAAATAAAAAAAGGAAATTTTTCAACAAACGACTAGAAAGGTGCAACCCTTAAAGTATACATCTATTAATATACTTCTGAGAAGCTCGTTTACTCTGTGACACTTCTCAGACAATACCAAGCTGGACCCCGCTAGACCTTACTGAGTATTCGAATATTTTTGCATCTAAGCGCATAACCGAATCCAAACTAGTTGAGATGTGCAAATACCCTAATGGGAGAAACTCCACATAGCTTGGCTTTCTCTCTCTTTTGGTTTAGTCATTCCCGCTAAAGGATAGCAACACTTAATGGAGCAATAATTTTTTTTAGAATGGCGATAATAAAGTAGTTGAAGTAAGCGATAGCTGAGATAAAAACTATCGAGGATATAAAATGCTCGTGTATGGAAATTAAGCCTTGTATACTCATCACCACTCATGGAATTCAAACTCGTACTATTTCTTGGTTAACAATAATACCAGCCAATTCAAGGTAGTGTTACCTCAAAGTCATATCCAACGATTATTCTTAACTTTTGAAATAGTAACAAGTTTACTTCTTCGATGTTTAGTGTTAATCATACAAATGTATCATTTCCATCTAAGTGATTTGCTTTATGGAAATTATCCATTTCCATAAACGAATCAACCTTCTTCCTTTTTAAAAATGAACTTAACTTGTGCTTGAAATCGATATTGGTAAAACAATTTCATAATTAGTTCCCGATTGTTAAAACATTTTAAGTGAATAATTTTTCCCCAGGCGCAAACCCCGAAGGCCTAACCCAACATCAGACCAAACATCCAGAAGATTATCCAACCTAACATCCCAATAATCGGGTTCCAATTCCTTTTTATAACTTTAAAACAATAATAATTATCCTAAAATATAGTTAATCACATTTAAAATTTCTTTCAAATAAACAAACCCATTATCTATAATAAAATAGATAATTATTTCCACAAACTTTTATACCATGGGTAAATCAACTCTAAAAAAAATCTTTATTAAATCAGTTTGTTAACTTTAAATCGGTTTATTAAAGCAATTCTTATTATATTGGCCAGTTTACTTTAATTTCTTTTATTAAGTCGATTAATTGACTTTAAATTTTAAAAGATCTATTAAATTCAAATAATCATAAATTAAGTGAATAATAAATCTCAAACATCATTAATTAAAATGATAAATAATTTTAAATTCCATTAATTAAATAATTAATTAAGTTCAAATAGTCATAAATAAATTGAATTAATTAAATTCAAACTCCATTAGTTAAAAAAATTAATTAAAACATCATTTGTTAAAATGTTTTATTTGATTATAAAACATCATTAATTAAGATGATTTAACTAAACTCTCAAAACCGTTAGTTAGAAGAATTAGTTAAATTTAAAAACAATCATTATTTAAAATGATTAATTAAATTCAAATATCATTATTTAAAATGATTTATTACTTTTAAATATCATTAATGAAATGATTATTAATTTCAGTTATCACTAATTGAAATAATTAATTTAATTCCATCATCATAAATTAAAATAATTAATTAAGTTCGATAAATTAATTAAGCTTCATTGTCATTAATTAAGAGAATTAATTAAACTTAAATAATCATTAGTTAAAATGATTAATTAAGTATAAAACATTATTAGCAAAACTGATTAATTAAATCTGAAGATAAACTAATTTTAACCATCTTTAATTAAATTGGTTAGACAATCTCAAATTAATTAATTAGAATGATTAATTAATTTAAATTATCACTAATCAAAATGATAAATGAAATTAGATATTCTAGCAGAAACACAAGCTCCAGTTCGTATGATAAGGTTTTTGGGATAAAATTTAATAATTCACGATATAGCGAAATCGCTATACCGACATTTAACTATTAAATGGAATATCAGTAATTAATTTCAGTTAACCATCAAGAACAACATACGGATGTAAATAAATAATTTATGGACGAGAAACCCCATTTTGGTCTCTCTATAGATTTTTCCTGCAAAACAATGGTTATGGATAATATATATAATCATATGGGTCTATATCGATCAAATTAATATGTCATCCATTTTCCAAGCGGTTATTCGACCGAACAAGTAATCAAACAATTTGACTAACTTCCAAGCGATCAATAAACGTTTATAACATCATTGATATGATATAATAAAATTAAACGTGAGTAAACTCATTGATTTTCGTTTTCGTTGAAAAGTCTCGATTTCGAACTAAAACCGAACAGTCGTCCGATTTTAGCCTAAATTTTCACTTGCTCCAAATCCAACCAAACCAATTCCATCCCAAAGTTCTTGACAACACGAGTCCAACGAATAAACAACGTTCGAATCCGACCGCGTATGAGCGAGATATGAATTTTAGAACTTATCGATAGATTTAAATTAAAATTTAAAACGACTTTACTAAATTTACAGTTATATCCCTTCTCCATCCTTTCTTCTTCCCCTAAATCAAAAACATTCACAGGCAAACAATGGACAAGCCTCTTTTGTACACGCATATGACAATACCACCTCCAGGCCACTATTTCGACGAGCCGTTTTCGCCAAACAACTCCATAGCTTCTCCTCTACGCAATCATCACCTCGAAGACAATCCCAGAGCCATAAAACAATATGCGACTGCACCATTCTCCCATCGACCCGCTATAGTTCGTGCCCCCCATCACAATGCCGAACACCTCCAAAACTCAGTGGTGACTGTTATCTTCGACGCTCAAACAAAATACAACCTCCAATTGCTGAATCGATGACTAGAATCCCCAAATTCTCTAACCCTAGTTAGTCCCAAAGTTCAGCTGTTACAACCGCACCACCAAAGCCCAAGGCGCAACCAACCCAAAACACACTGAAATGAAGCTCTCTACCAAACGAGATTTTTAAAGCTAGTTTAGCAATTTTTCATTGAGAAAATAATGAGATATTGATTTTTGAATTCTTGAATTCAAAAAGGAAGAAGCCTCTATTGTTTACTGAAACAAGGACAAAGGCAGAGGGGACAACGTTGGAAACAGGGAAAAATGTTTGTGGGCTGATGTTAAGTGAGTTGACCTATGTTTATTTTATTTTTATTTTATTTCAAATTTTCAATAAAACAATCCCGAAAATTTCGAACTCCAAATGAGGCATGCCGTCGGCATTCTATATGTATTCCGAGCGTAATGAGACTTGTTTTGATACCTAATTCGATCGTACGCAGAAGATTGGTTTTTAGACTTAGTTATGATATTAAATTCTTGATATTAATTTCCATGAGTTCCAAACTCTCACAACCAAATGATATGTCTGATTGCCATGAAATTCGACGGCATAATATAATCACCATTAAGGTTCTGATGAAACTGGTTTCGTGGAAATCCGAGACTCTACCCGGAAGGCTAATTCCACAAATTTAAATAATTAATTATCGATATTTATCTAATCTATTTTATATTTGTAAATAAATTCACAAATTGTACTTACCAATATTATTTATTAGTTAAACGAAGTTAAATAAAATTATTAAATCCGTTTAATTAAAATTTGATTCTCAATTCAAATATTTTAATCAATCTCTATATTTGAATTCAAATTATTAAATTCCAAGAATCTAATTATTTAAATATTTAAATCAATCAAACATTAAAATTCAACAAAAAAAATTTGGGATGTTACATTCTCCCGTCCTTAAATGAATTTCATCCCCGAAATTCTTGTGGAAGAAAATGCTTGCAAACCCTTAAGTTTAAAACTATTAATTAAAATGAGTTATTAAACTTATTAACTTTTCAAACTAGTTAGTTGGAATAGATTCTAAAATTTACAAGTCTTTTAAATTCATTCATCTATACCAACTAATTCTCTTTTATTCATTCGTTCCAAGTTATAACTTGAAGTCAAATTTTAGTAAACAAAATTTTGCCTGAATTCTTAAAAAGATTCTGACTGTTAAATTTTTGAAAAATTTCTCCAGCGTCTCTTTGCGCGGCTCGATCGGTACAACTACAAATTGCCACAACGGGCTCCAAACCAATCAAAAGAAAACAGAAGCCAAATGGCCTCCCATATCTAGGGCATAAAATCATCAAACAATTTTAATTTTCTAAATTTATTACGTGCCTTTTTGTGTTTATATTTTGATAAGTAATTTATTATCTCTCTACGAACGCGGGTGCACAAGAATCAAATAGCAATCTCTTGCATACCTGCACTCACATAATCTAAAAGAAAAATCAGGCGAACAAAGGCAGTGTGATGTAACTTTACATGCAAAACTAGTCTGATATAACCTGCATGCAATCAACAATCATATCTCAATCATATGCAATAAAATATAGATAATATTCTGTAATAGATGTTATGCATCCAATTATTTCAAATAATAATTTTTAGATCTAAATACTCGGGTTTTTCAATTCAAAAAATTATTTCTCAAATTTCTCAGATGAAAAAAATCAAAGATCAAAAATCAAAATGATAAGGAGGGGATTCCTCCAAATAAATTATGATGAAACTATAGAAACAAAATGACATGGAGCATCCTGTGGTATTTTGGTTCCTCCAAAATTATTAACTAGAGTGAATAAATATCATTCCTTTTCAGGAATCTTCAAAAAAAAGGCCTTTTTCAAAATCATGGGGATATAGATCTTAATAAAAATAAACAAAAATCCTCTATCTATAATTTAAACTTTATAGACAATCATATATGAAATCACATATCCAATCAAATTCCATTAAGGAATAAACCAACACTAATCATGAATCAAATTCCATATGGGAAAACTTATCACTTAACATTGTTTCAAAATGTCAAATGACCAGCAAACAAATCTTAACTTAGGTTCAAAACTTTCTTAACTGTCCATTTCTCATTAGCCTTTGGTTATTGCTCAGAAGATTATCCAAACTAACTTGGACAAAATGGAAAGTTATATTTATTAATTTCTTAATTATGTCAATTCTAATTCACTTGTATTTTCACTTAATATTTTATTCAATATTAAATTTATTTATGAATTATTTCATAAATTCCCACCCAAGTTTTCAAAAGTATTTTATAAAGTTATTTCTTTATAAAACATCAAATCATAACTTATTTCTCATTATTTACTTTTTCAAAGATCTAGATGGAGGTCAAATTAAATTATGGTTTTCTAAAACCGAGTCAACCTATTAACCACCTTTTATGGGTTGACCCAATCAACAAGTAGTTCATACTATTTAGATGTTTTAAACAATTATATCGGTTTAATAAAACAATGTTTATCAAAACATTCCTATTTAATTTAACCTAATTTAAGCCTATGTTAAATTATCCCATACTTTTCTAAGGGAAAAATTCTATTTATCAAAACAATCTCTTATTACTAATACTTTTGTTTTGGAAAACAATTCCCATTTAAGGGAATTTAAAAATTAGATACCTGGTTTCAATTCCAAAAGCTCATTCTTTCAAAAGCGTATTGCATATATTTTGATGTATTTTAACTTAGATGGTTTATGTACTAAAATTCACTTTGGGTCTATTTAGATTTGAACTCATTTCAATCCTACAATGATAAAGAGAATAATTTACTAAGTACCCCACAAAGTTCGCTTAAGCAAACATCTCATCGTCTATTCAGATTACCAAAATACTAATCGAAACGATTTCCTTCTAATTATCCCAAAGAAACTACATCTCTATTTTAAATTTTACTTCCCAATATAATTTTATCTTTAAATACTTTCAAAAGTACGGCTAATTCATTTCTCAAAAAAAAAATCTTTTGAATTTTTTTTCAAAAATTCGGGGATTTAGATTCAAAATTTCTTATTAAACATGTTTTACAAATAAATGTATAAAAAAATCCTTTATATAAACATCATTTCATATTATGATCACCCTTCATTATTATAATTGAATTATCTCCAATATTTATTCTCTAAATATCTTAGTCCACTATTTCGATTATATTAACAACTTTTTATAAAGTGTAATTCTTAACCCAACATTAATAAAAGGTGAATTTTCAAGTTAACAATTTCTCCGAACACCTTTATAGTCACAATTGTGAAAATTAATTCACAAAGGGTTCATTTTAAATCAAAACTATAAATGATCCTACATAAACCGAGCACCATTCAACAATCGACAAATAACATTAAAGCATCTTATTAAATTAAGTATAACCGAACGAATAATGATGATAGTAAATAAATATTATCACGTTTAAACCAACGCACTATAAAACTAATAGTTTTGAAAATAACTCGTTTATATATATACAAAATATAATCCTAGGCAAAATATGTAATTTGCCAAATTTTCAAAAGTTTCAATACCATGTTTGTTGGCTTTGGTTAAGTGTTTAGAAACCCTTACCGATACTATGACGTTCCACGTCTCGACCAGAATTCATAAAAATTCAATAGACAATTAACATAATATGTTTTTATAACACTAATAAATATGCTCTCGTACATATAATACACTCAAACTCATTCTTGGGTGTCGCTTACCCTATCTCTTATGAGTCAAACCCTAACAAAGCCAAGGTTCTCGCGCTCTGATACAAAATGTAACGACCAGCCTTTTAGATCATCGAAAGTCGACACCAAACACTACCAATGTGTTCAAATATCGTGAATGCAATTGATAAAATGGCAGATTGTTAGGGTAAAGGAAAAGAAAAGAACAGAGAATAGAAAAATAGAATCTCACAACGGAACCGACAACATATAATATAACAAGGACAATAGAAACTATCTCAAACATACAGAGTATATCAGAGTTAAAAACAAACCTTATCAGATGAACAGTTATAAATCCTGGCCTTACAAATTCCGATAGGTATATTATATATTAAAGCGGAAAATAAAATACTACGATGGGTGAAACTTTAGCTCCCATCGACAATGTCTAAAACTTAAAAGACAACCTGGGAAAATAATCGGTCAGACTCAAGCATTATAAATAAATAACACCCGTATCAGTCTAGAAAATTCAAGCGTGAGATAACTCAAATAATGAGAAAACAAATAAAAGTTCTGTGAGACCACGTCGCTAACGTAGAACGAGTATTTTACCTCACACGAATAACATCCAAACAAATAAGATAAGAAGTAAATATCAAGAACAAATCCAGATATGTATGAGCATAAATAACATTAAACCAAACCTAAAAGAATGGAAATAAACTAAGTAAAATCCAAACTGGACAGAATAGATAGAACAAGGAAAACAGTCCAACTTGATAGAATGGACTAAATAAGGTAACAGTCCAACTTGATAGAATGGACTAAATAAACATTAAAATGTTGTGGTGAGGAGTTGGCTCTACCCATGGCAATCTAAAGCTAAAACAAATTCAGGGTTTTCGAATCAAATAACGAAAGGAAATTTTCCAACAAATGATTAGAAAGGTGCACCCCCTTGAAGTATACCTCTAGTTATATACTTCTGAGAATCTCATTTACTCTATGACACTTCTTGGACAATACCAAGTCGAACCCATCAGACCTTACCGAGTATCTGAATATTTCCACATCTAAGTGCACAACCGAACCCAAACTAGATGAGATGTGAAAATACCCTAATGGGAGCAACCAAATATAGTCCTCTCGCGCTTAGTCGTTTTCGAAAAAGGATAGGAATGCTCAATGGAGCAATAAATCATCTTAGAATGACGATAATAAAGTAGCTGAAGTAACTGATAGCTTAGATAACAACTATCGAGGATATAAAACGATCGTTTATGGAAATTAAGTCTTGTATACTTATCACCACTCATTGAATTCAAACTTATACTATTTCTTAGTTAACAATAATACCGGCCATGTCAAGATAATGTTACCTCAAAGTCGTGTCCAATGATTATTCTTAACTTTTGAAATAGCAACAAGTTTACTTAGTGCTAATCGTTCAAATAAATCGTTTCCATATATGTAATTTGCTTTGCGAAAATTATCCGTTTCCATAAACGAATCAACCTTCTACTTTTTTAAAAACGAACTGAGCTTGTGCTTGATTTCCATATTGGTAAAACATTTTTAGAATTCGTTCCTGATTGTCAAAACATTTAAGTGAATAATTTATTCCTGGGTGCCGACGCCGAAGGCTTAAACCAACATTAGACCGAACACCCAGAAGATTATCCAACCTAACATCCCAATAATCGGGTTCCAGTTCCTTTTCATAACTTTAAAACAATATTAATTATCCCTAAATATAATTGTTCACATTTAAAATTTCTTTTAAATAAAGAAATCCATTGTCTATAATAAAATAGATAATTATTTCCAACCACTTTTACACCATGGGTAAATCAACTTTAAAAAAAAACTTTATTAAATCAATTTATTAACTTTAAATCAGTTTATTAAATCAATTCTTATTATATTAGTTAATTTACTCTAATCACTTTTATTAAATCGATTGATTGACATTAAATATCATTAATTTAAAAGATTTATTAAATTCAAATAATCATTAATTAAATGAGTAATTAATCTCCAACATCATTAATTAAAATGATAAATAATTTTAAATTCCATTGATTAAACAATAAATTAAGTTTAAATAATCATAACTCAATTGGATTAATTAAACTCAAACTCCATTAGCTAAAAAAATTAATTAAAACATCATTTGTTAAAATGTTTTATTTACTTGTAAATCATCATTAATTAAGATGATTTAACTAAATTCTAAAAATCATTAGTTAAAATAATTAATCAAATTTAAAAATAATCATAAATTAAATTGATTAATTAAATTCAAACATCATTATTTAAAATTCTTTGTTACATTAAAACATCATCAATTAAAATGATTATTAATTTCACTTATCGCTAGTTGAAATAATTAATTTAATTCCATCATCATAAATTAAAATAATTAATTAAACTCAAATAATCATAAGTTAAAACGATTAATTAAGTATAGAACATCATTAGCAAAATTGATTAATTAAATCTGAAGATAAACTAATTTTAATCATCATTTATTAAATTGGTTAATCAATCTCAAATTAATTAATTAAAATGACTAATAAATTTAAATTATCATTAATCATAACGATTAATGAAATTTAGATATTCTAGCGGAATCACATGCCCAAGTTCATAAATTAAAATGATTAATTAAATTCAAACATCATTATTTAAAATGCTTTGTACACCTTTTCTCGCTTAGTTTATTACAAAGAAGCCTATAACTCTGAATAGCATAGAGATCTTGTTGAGATAGTGATAGAGAATCAAAACAGCAATGATCTAGTTAGATCCAATGTTGATTTAGGCAGAGTAATGGTAAAAATGTATAAAGAAATTTGGAAGAAGAAGATGAGTGAAATAAGATAAAATATAAATAAAAATTCGTTTAAAACTGCCCTTATTTATAATAGAACAACAGCCACGTCCAATCGTGAAAGGACATGACGAATAGATACTTCTTTTGAAATTCAAATTTTTGAAATGAACTGCTACCATGTCGACATGGGGTACTTGAGGATGTCGACATGCCTAAGGAAATTTTGATAATTTGTTTTCTCTAAAAATAACTTTCATCTTGTATTAAAACTATTTTAAACTTTATAAATATATTTAATTATAGTTAAAATACATAAGTAAATATAGAGAATAATAATTTGGTATATATATAAAATTTTACTATAATTTTATATTTAAATCTAAGTATAAATATTAAAAGTTAAATATATTTTTATTAAAAGATAGTTTAAAACTAAGAATAATTTAATTTTGAAAATAAAGATTATTTTGAGGCTAAAAATATTTAAAACCAGGATAGATGTTTTCGATTTTTAAAAGGAAGGTTTTGAAACCATTTTGAAAACAAGATATAATTTTATAAAATCATTTGAATAAAAGGTTAGCGGATACAAAACAATGTTCCACTAGATTTTCATAGGTTCCATCCTACTTAGGGTTTCATCCCTTTAACACGCTCGAAATGGATTCCATTTCACGAATAAATTAGATTTTAAGATGCCAGTGCTTTTTAGGAGTTTTAACAAAATTTCTAATTAAATTTCTTATTATTGAAATCTTGAACTCTTGATATTCTTGATACTAATGAGTCTTCAATCTTAATATCTTGAGTCTTGAATATCTATGGTGTACAGTCTTCATTCTTGGTACCTGCATGGTTAAATCCTGCATATACATATATATATAAACTATAATGTTAGTATTTATATTTTATAATCTTATTCTAAGGTTGTTGTCATCAAAACCATCATCTCAAGGACTAACAATCTCCCCCTTTTTGATGATGACAAACTTTGTTTATAAAATAATACTTCTATCCTAATAACTCCCCCTTAATCTATGCCTAACGATCCTATTTTATACTTCTCCCCCTTTGTCATCAACAAAAACTAACTCCAAACTATATAACTCTCCCTTAATCTGATACTATATGACATGTGGTTATAATGATAGCGTTATCATGAATAATCATCACTTAATTCTAAAACTAGAACTTAGTCCTAAATTATTAACTGTCCTAACTAAGATTCCATATACAACAATATTTATAATAGTGAGAAACCATATATAAGAACACAAATTATTTATTAATTATATATTATTTTATTTACATTTTCGTAGAAAACATAAGAAAGAACATACAACAATAGGAAAGAGAAAAGAAACTAGTGCATGTCTTTGAAAATGGGAGATCTATGAACCGAACAATTTGGGTAGTGGAAACAGAAATTTCCACATTGTTCGACTAGATTTCCATCCTTGTCAAAGCACACTTCGCAAATGCAAACGACTTTGTCGTTATCTTTAGTGTGATCTTCTTCCATGAACTCTTCTTCCTCTTCTTCCTCGCTGCCCTCTTGCACTTGATCTCCTGAAGACTCTTCATCAATCAAGATCAGATTAACATGATTGTCCATTAGAAATTTTTGCAAATTTCTAAGGATTTTGCCTTGCCGTTCTTTTTCTTTGGCCATTCTAAGGTGCACCACTTAAATTTCAGTCATTAGTTGCAGTGCATCCTTCAAAGAATCCTTCATTTTCTTCACTCGTGCGAGCGTAGTTCGTTGAAATGGTCCAGAAGAAGGACAAGGGAACGAAAAGGTTGAATTTTTGTTTGATTTGGAAGAGGAGCCATTGTTTAATTGATTTCAGAAGTTAGAACAGAGAGAGAACGGAGAGAATGATCAAAATTTTGAAATAGGAAGAACATATAACCACTTATTAGAATTTTGGTGGGAAAAATTTCAATAATAAAAAATCGTTATATATCGACATGGGTAGAGGGGGATGTCGACATGGTGCTTGATATTTTTACTATTTGATTTATTTTGATTTTATTTTTAATTATACTTTGTTATTTATATTTTATATTTCAGTTATTGAACAAATACCTAATTCCCTTCTTAATTTGGTAAATATAGATTCATTTACAGGTTTTGTTAAGATATCAGCAATTTGATTCTCAGAATTGATATAATCAAGAGTAATTACTTCCTTACTTATATTATCTCTGAGAAAATGATGTCTGATTCAATATGTTTAGTTCGAGCATGATGAGTAGTATATTTGGATAAAATTGTTGCACTAGTATTATCACAATAAATTGGTGATTTTGAGATATTTAAATCAAAATCTTTTAAAGTTTATTGCATATATATTACTTGAGAACAAGCCAAAGCAACAGAAATATACTCTGCTTCAGTTGTTGATAAAGAAACCATGGTTTGCTTTTTACTAAACCAGGAAATCAGTGAATTCCCCAAAACGTGACAAGTTCCACTAGTACTTTTTCGATCTGATTTACAACCAGCATAATCAGCATCACGGTAAGATATTAAGTCAAAAGAATTGTTTTTAGGATAAAATAAGCCATAATCAAAGGTGTGTTTAACATATCTTATGATACGTTTTACGGATTTTAAGTGGGTTTCTTTAGGTTGGGATTGATATCATGCACAGAGACAAAAACTATGCATGATATCAGGTCTACTAGCAGTGATATAGAGTAGTGATCCAATCATTCCTCTATATAATTTTTGATCTACATCTTTCGAGAGTTCTTCTTTACTTAGGTACTCATTGGTTGCCATGGGAGTGGATTTCCCACTTGCAGTAGTCAAGCAAAATTTACTACCTAGGTCTTTAGCATATGTTTCTTGACTAATAAAGATATCATTATCTAATTGTTTTATTTGTAATCCTAGAAAGAAGTTTAATTCATCCATGTGACTCATCTCAAACTCTTTTGTCGTTATTTCATAAAATTCTTTATTCATGTAAAAACTAGTTGATCCGAAAATGATATCATCCGCATAAACTTATACTAATTGAATATCATCTTTATTTCTTTTAACAAAAAGAATATTATATACATTACCAATTTCAAAGATTGATTGTAATAAGTAAGATCTAAGTCTATCATACCAGACTCTAGGAGCTTTTTAGACCATATAGAGCTTTCTTAAGTTTGTAAACATTATTTGGTAATTTTTTATTTTCAAAAGTGGTGGTTGTTCAACATATACTTTCTCTTTTACAAATCCATTTAAAAGGAACTTTTAACATTCATTTGATATAATTTGAAATTAGTATGATTTGCGAAAGCAAGTAGAATCCTAATGGCTTCTAACCTTGCTACTGGAGTAAAGGTTTCATCAAAATCTATTCTTTCTTCTTGACAATAACCTTGAGCGACTAACTAGGCTTTATTTCTAACAACCTCTCCTAATTCATTCATTTTATTTTTATAAATCCATTTAGTTCCAATTATAGTTTTATTTTCAGGTCTAGGAACAAGTTCCTAAACATCATTTCTAGTAAACTGATTTAGTTCTTCTTGCATAGCCAAAATTCATGAATCATCAGTTGATGCTTCTTCTGGATTTTTGGGTTCAATAGTTGATATAAATGCTACATTGCTCATTTTACTTAATTGATTTCTAGTTTTAACAACAGATTGCATATCTCCTAGTATATTTTCTATAGGATGATCTTTTAAAAGTTTAATTCTTTTATTAGGATGATTAATTTCATTATTAGTTTCAGTTGAATCTTGATTTTGAGTGATTAAGTCTACTTCATCGTTTGTATCTTCAAAAATTTTGAGATTTTCATCGAATGAAACATGCATTATTTCTTCAATAGTGTTAGTTCTTAATTAAACACTCTGTACACTTTTTCTATTAGAATATCCGATAAAGGTACCTTTGTCGGATTTAGGATCAAATTTATCTAAGTTATCTTTTGTATTTAAAATAAAACATTTGCTTCCAAAAATTCTAAAATAAGATACCTTAGGTTTCTCTCTATAAATAAGTTCATAAGATGTCTTATCAGTAAAAGGTGTATTTAAAATTCTATTTAAAATATAACAGGCAGCAGCAACTGCTTCTGTCCAAAAATACTTTGGTAATTTACTATCTGAAAGCATAGTTCTCGCACACTCTTGAATCGGCCTATTTTTACATTCTACTACTTTGTTTTGTTGTGGAGTTTTGGAAAATGAAAAATTGTGAGTTATTCCCATTTTATTGCAGAATTCCTCAAACTTTTCCTGTCAAATTCACCACCGTGATCACTATGGATGGTTATAATTTTTAGAGAAAGTTGATTTTGAATCCTTTTTGTAAAGTTCTTAAAACATTCAAAAGTATCACTTTTATGTTTCAAAAATATTGTCCATGTAAATCTAGAATAATCATCTACAATTACAAAAATATATTTACTATGATTTATTGACAGAATTTGAGATGGACCAAATAAATCAAGGTGAAGTAGTTCAAGAGGTTTTGAAGTTGAAATCACATCTTTTAATTTATATAAATTTTTTCTAAGTTTTCCTAATTGACATACATCACATAGATTATCTACTTTAAAATTCATTTTAGGGAGACCTCTTACTAGATCATGTTTTGACAGTCTAGATAAGAGTTTGAAATTCAAACGTTCAAATCTCTTATGCCAAATCCAAGGATCACTTGCATTTTCCAAAAGACATAAGTTATCATTTGAGACTTTTATACTAAGAATATAAATATTCTTTTTCCTAATTCCCTCAAATATTATGGTTGAATTATTATCTTCAATGTGACACTTATCTTTTTCAAATTTAATTTTATATCCTTTATCGCAAAGTTGACCAATACTTAGCAGAATCTTAACTAGCAAAACATTAGTAATAATAGGAGATTCAGAGTTACCGACTTTGCCGATGCCAATCACATATCCTTTTGAACTGCCTCCAAAGTTAACCAGTCCCCCGTCTTTGTATATTAAATAATTCAGCATATCTGGATTTCCAATCATGTGTCTAGAGCATCCACTATCGAGTATCTATTTATTCTTTTTGATTTGCACAATTTGTCCATTGTGGATTGATTCCTCAACACTCATAAAAAATGTTTCCTGCCACCATATAATTTTGGTAGACAACTTGATTTTGAATATTGATTATATGCAGACTCAAGAGACAATGATGATCTGAATATTTCTAAAGTAGTATTAACAAGTTTTTTAAACATAGCCATTTCAAAAACTTTTTCAAAAATCATATTATGAAACTTTGAAAACCTTGCTCTGATACCAAATGTGAGAAATGCGGAATACAGATCTTAAGGCTAGGATTAACACTAGAGGGAGGAGGAATAGTGTTTAAAGGAATTACTAAACCTTTTTGAGTTTTTGTTAATTTAAACACAAATGCATGCAATATTCAGACACAGATATGATCACAGAATCAAACATAGATGCAGAAATAAAGTAAAGCCAATAAAGGAAAGATCATACCGGATTTTATACTGGTTCAGAGTTACCCCACATCAAGTCTCGCACACAAGTACAGATTTCCTTTCAAAAGCAATTGTACAATTACACCCTCGATTTATAGGCCATGAGGTACATCACTCCAGATTCACAATCCTCTGGGTAGAGATACTTGATTTCTCGGATAAGAAGTTCACCCAATTGATTTCCAAGTCTACAATCACGCATTTTCTCGCTTGATTGATTTCACAGGCTACAATCACACCTTTTCTCACATAGTTTATTACAAAGAAGCCTATAACTCTGAACAGCACTGACATCTTGTTGAGATAGTGATAGAGAATCAAACCAGAAATGATCTAGTTAGATTAAATTTTGATTTCGGCAGAGTAATGGTAAAAATGTGTATAAAGAAATGTGGAAGAAGAAGAGGAGTGAAATAAGAGAAAATATAAATAAAAATTCATTTAAAACTGCCCCTATTTATAGTAGAACAACAGCCATGTCCATTCGTGAAAGGATATGACAAAATAGACACTTCTTTTGAAATTCAAAATTTTGAAATAAACTGCTACCATGTCGACATGGGGTACTTGAGGATGTAGACATGCCTAAGGAAATTTTGCTAATTTGTTTTTCTTTGAAAATAACTTTCATCTTGTATTAAAACTATTTTAAACTTTATAAATATACTTAATTATAGTTAAAATACATAAGTAAATATAGAGAATAATATTTTGGTCTATGTATAAAATTTTACTATAATTTTATATTCAAATCTAAGTATAAATATTAAAAGTTAAATATATTTTTATTAAAAGATAGTTTAAAACTAAGGATAATTTGATTTTGAAAATAAGGATTATTTTGAGGCTAAAAATATTTAAAACCAGGATAGATGTTTTTTATGTTTAAAAGGAAGGTTTTGAAATCATTTTGAAAACAAGATATAATTTTGTAAAATCATTTGAATAAAAGGTTAGCAGAAACAAAACAATGTTCCGCTAGATTTTTCGTAGGTTCCATCCTACTTAGGTTCCATCCCTTTAACAGGTTCGAAGTGGATTCCATTCCACGAATAAATTGGATTTTAAGATGCCAGTGCTTTCCTAGGAGTTTTAACAAAATTCCTAATTAAATTTCTTATTATTGAAATCTTAAACTCTTGATATTCTTGATACTCATGAGTCTTCAATCTTAATATCTTGAATCTCTATACTGTACAGTCTTCATTCTTGGTACCTGCATGGTTAAATCCTGCGTATACATATATATCTAAACTATAATGTTAGTATTTATATTTTATAATCTTATTCTAAGGTTGTTGTCATCAAAACAATCATCTCAAGGACTAACAGAAACGTCCCGATTTCAGAATAAAATCGAATGGTCCTCCGATTTTAGCTTAAATTTTACTTGCTTCAAATCCAACCAAACCAATTCCATCGCGAAGATCTTGATGACACGAGTACAACACAATAAAAGGCATTCGAATCTGACCTTATATGAGCGGGAGATGAATTTGAGAAATTATAGATAGAATTAAATTACAAGTTAAAATAACTTTAAAATAATTTACAATTATATCTCTGCTCCATCCTTTCTTCTTCTCCCCCCAAATCAAACACGTGCACAGGCAAACAATGGCCGAACCTCTCTTGTACACACATAGGACAACACCACCGCTAGGCCACTATTTGACGAAGCCATTTTCGTCAAACAACTCCATAGATTCTCCTCTACGGGATCATCACCTCAGCGACAACTCCGGAGCCATAAAACAAAAGGCGAATGCACCATTCTTCCCTCGACCTGCTACAGGTCGCACGTTCCATCACAGCACTGAATCCCTCCAAAACTCAACGGCAGCTACTATCTTCGATGCTCAAACCAAATACAACCTCCAATTTCCAAATCGATGACTGAACGCCCCTAATTCTCTAACCCTAGTTAGATCCAAAGTTCGGCCATTACAACCGCACCCCCCAAACCCAAGACACAACCAACCCAAAGCATGCCGAAATGAAGCTATCCACCAAATGAGATTTTTAAAGCTAGTTTGGCAATTTTTCTTCGAGAAAATAATGTGATATTGATTTTTGAATTCTTGAATTTAAAAGGAAGAAGCCTCTGTTGTTTGCTGAAACAAGGACAAAGGTAGAGGGGACAATGCAGGTAACAGGGAAAATGTTTGTGGGCTGATGTTAAGTATTGGCCTATGTTGACCTATGTTTATTTTATTCTTTTTTTTTAAAATTCAATAAAACAAACCCGAAAATTTTGAACTCCAAATGATGCGTGCCACCTGACGTTCTATATGTTAAACCCCTATTTCGAGTGCAATGGAACTAGTTTCGTACCTAATTTGATCGTCTGCAAAAGATAGGTTTTTGGACCTAGTTATTAGAATAAATTCTTGATATTAATTTCCACGCGTTTCGAACTCGCACAACCAAATGATACGTTAGATTGCCATGAAATACGACGCGCAATATAATTCACCATTACGGTTCCAATAAAAATGGTCTCGTCGAAATCTGAGATTGTGCCTACGAAGTCTAATTCCACGGATTTAAATAATTAATTATCGATATTTATCCAATCTATTTTATATTTGTAAATAAATACACAAATGGAACTCACCAATGTTAGTTATTAGTTAGATGGAGTAAATAAAATAATTAAATCCATTTCATTATAATTTAATTCTCAATTCCAATATTTTAATCAATCCCTATATTTGAACTCAAGTTATTAAATTCCAAAAGTCTAATTATTTAAATATTTAAATCGATCAAACATTTAAAATTCAATGAACAAAATTTTGGGACGTTATAGGCAAACGGTCTAATGGGAATAATAACCTACCACCTCGAATTATAATAGATATCTAGTGAGACCACGCCAATGAGCGGAATGGGTTTTTTCCTCACTAGTATCTTAACCAAAACACATCAACAATATACTGTACTCATGCATCCACATGGTTAGAACATAATAAATAACATTTACAGTCATGCAACATAGGTAAGTTAGATTAATCTATCTTCATAGCGTTACCCATTTCATTACTCTACCCAAAATCATATAATGGATTATCCATCTCAATTTAACTGACTATCTGTCTCAATTTAATCTGACTATCCATCTTATATTTATATATGGACTACCCATCTCACATATAAACATTATATGAATTAACTATTCCTAACCATATGGACGACCCATCACACATGATTTATCTATTTAAATGCATGTGGACTATCCATCACACATGTCTTATTTATCTAAAATTATAAGGACTATCCATCGCAGATACCATAGTTTTCCTAGGATGACTATGAACTCATCATGAATATTATAAAGACTGTCCATCTCTAGCATTATGTGGACTATCCATCACACATTCCATAGTTTTTCTAGGATGACTACGAACTCATCACTTCCCATTTTAATTCATAATTAATCTTATTTACCCAAGTGTCCAATCTATGTCTATTGGTATCCCCAATTACGTTGACACATATCACAAATAAGAAATATTGGTATGGTCTGGATTTGTCGAAATGAAAGAAATAGTTAATTTGATGTTAATTCAAATTTATTATTCTAATATAAATTGTTAAAAATGTTATTTTAAATCCTAATTATTAAGATTTCCAAGTATTTGAATAGGTTAATCTATTTTAAACCAACTTAATAAATTTAAAGGATTTAATTTATTTTAATCTAATTTAACCAATTTTAAACTGATTAACCTATTTAACCTATCTTAATTTATTTAATCTATCTTAAATTTATTTAATATATTTTAAATCATTTAAATTTTATTAAACTATATTAAACTATTTAAATCTACTTAAGTTATTTAATTTGTTTTAAATTATTTAAACTATTTTAATTCTATTTAATCTATTTTAAAATCATTTAATCTATTTTAAATCTAATTTATCCATAATGAACCTATTTAATCTATTTTAAACCATTTAAAATGTTTTAAATATATTTAAAGTATTTTAATCTATTTTAAATTTATTTAATCTATTTTAAATTTATTTAATCTATTTTAAACCTATTTAACCTAATTTATATCAATTTAAAACTATGTTAAACTAATTAAACTATTATAACTATTTGAATCATCTTCGAAATTTCAGATGGTGCAAAGTGGAAATGTTTATAATTAAAGCCTTGATTTTAAAGCGAAAAAGGTTTAATGGTGTTATAACATAAGTTGGGCTTTGAAGTGATATTTGCTGGTGAAATGACATATTTGAGTAAATATGATGATTTTGAAATGGGAATCCTAATTGTGAATTTTGAAAGTGATACGTTTTGAATTGAATATGATATTTTGATATCAATTGTGAAACAGTTTTTGAAATTTAAAAGAACCATCCGGTGTGAAATAAGCGTTTGGTTGTTAAAGAGACCGGGATCGGATATTGTCATACTCTCTGCCAATACCGAAAACCATTTTAACAACTGTGTATGTGGTGGAGATTCCAGAAATGAAGTAGAATGGTTTGACGAACGATCTTGTATGAGGTATTTACGTGACCCTGACTCCCACGAGTCAACTTAGATGTGACTAAAACAGAAGCCATGCCGGACCTAGTGAGGTCGCACCTCCGATCGAACACATTTCTTCGATACCATATTATGACTTTGCGATTGATTTGGTGGCCACCCCTTGATTTTGATTATGGGAGTGTGTTTCGAGGTGGGCGGTAGTAGCTGCTATGCGTTACCACCTCTGTAATCGGTATATCTACCCCGACATTGCCTCGAGTGTCATGTTCACATGCCCTATCGCGCCTTCTACGAGTTTGGTTTGTACCATACCTATGGAATGCCCTCTGAGTAAACATCACGGAGAAGCTTACGATACTGTATAGACTACAGGAATATATCAAATTTGTTAAGGGAGATATGGATAACGCCTTAATGCTCTTTTAATACTTTACTTTACTGTATATAATAATATAATAGCGTATTGTACTACATAGTAGATAGTTTAACGGATCCTTTGGAGGTGGTAATCCCGAACATCTCTTAAGTTATTGTACTCACGTTGATACTGGATAGGAGATGTCAAACCCCATAAACATCTCCGATGCCGTTACACTCATTTATTTACTATTGATTTAATTTAAATAAGATCTTTTAGTTCTCACTCGAATGTTTTGTCATTTCAATTCACTCGGGTCAGTCTGAGCTTTTCAGTTTACCGAAGACTGCTTTCTGAAGTATGATGACGAAGATTTTGTACTATTATTGCTTATTATATTTATTCCACTGCATCATGTTGTTCCGCTGCATTTATTTATTATTTATTCTTGTTTTATGCAACTCTGATCTGTATTATAAAGGTTTGATCAATGTTATTTGTAAACAGTTCCATAAATTGTTTATTTGATTGTTATATTTTGTCATTCCACTACAAGATTCTGTATTTGTTTTCTTTCTTTCTCTGCTTTTTCTTATAATTTACCTCATAACAATCTACAATTTTGAATGGATTTGAGTCTAACGTGTGCGGTTTATCGTCGATTTAAACCGTCCAAAAAGGCAGGTTGTCACAGGGATAATATTTATGTATACGATGTAATCAGGAGTAGTATCAAGCCGATCACATTTGAATAAAAATGTTTCAAACTGTACAAACACGAATCGCCATTATAATTACATAAACTGGTTGAAAAGTACATATGTATCTACTGATTTTTCAAAGCGTTTTAATACACAAATATTTCATAATCCACTGTATAAACTGTTGTTACATCAGCTCGATTCCTCTGTCCCTATTTTCACTATCACCGTGTTTCTGATTCTAACTGAATCATGACCACGCATCATTTGATTTAATTGCTGAGTGGGTCCCATCAAGGAATTAAATTAAGCAAATGATATAAAAATTGAGGTTGAGATTTGGACTGTTACTGAGTACCCGAAAATCCGAAATCCATCCGTATTCGTATCTGAAATATGAAAAATTATTTGATATTTGAAAAATAAACACGAATGCAGATATGTATGTATATGCATCCGATAATAATATATTCAGTTTTTATCAAGATTACAGTTATTATTTTTAAGTATTTTATTATATAAAATGATTATCATTTACTACTTTATCTAGGTTACAAATTTTATGGATATAAACATCAATATTTGCTACTTAAAATTATTTTTCTTAGCATATATATTATTCGTATATATTTTTAGTACTGAAACAAATTTATGATGAATCAAAATTTTCTATTTATTTTTTTAGATTTATTAGTTGTGAATTGGCCGAAAAATACCCGATAAAAGTTGATATCCATCCGCATCTGCAAATCCGATATTCAAAAATGAGTTCATCTACGAATACGGCATTCGGACCCTTTATAGACCTATCTTAGATGAATTTAACATGGGGGACTCGAAAAACGGAGACAGGAGAATTGAATCTCTATTACATCTACATCTTACTTCAAATGCCACTTAGTAGGATGTCAAACAGGGCCAGATTACCTTCAACTCAAGTACAAAATAAGAATCACGACAAAATAGCGCAAAGAAACTCAAGAGAATCAAATTTACGTCCGTATTTCAACGCAGCTCATAATATCTAGCCATAGTAAAAGGTACAAAAAAGAATCATAACCAAGTTCTAGTGCATTGCTTGAAGTTTCTCGCCTAACCATGTATGAACACTGCCTTGTGTTAGGTTTAGGGATATTATGATAATGATAATAGTTACCGATACAAGAAAATCGTTATCTTATCAATAATATTGGTAAGTCAAAAATAAATACCGATATACCACTACAAAATGTTCATTGATATATCGATAAACTGCTAAACTGTTGACTGATAATTGTAAATTTACCGATACATAACAGTACTAAAATTTTATTACACTAAAATTTGATGATGATAAAAAAAATTGCGGCTAAATCTCACTTCATTAGTGCTTATATAAACATTTTGACTTATTTTCGTTGACATAGAAAAAAAAATTGGTTCATCACAAGTTATTTACAACAATACATATTAATAATTTTGCCAGTCTTAAAATTTGAAGTTAACAAAGCCAAAAAGAATTATTATCATAAATAATACTACAAACATCTACTTAAAATATAATAAACTTCCAAACGTTTTTGTGGTTAGAATTAATTAAAATAGTAAAAATAAAATAAAATAAATATGACTGATAAATTTACTATTACCACTGATTTTGACATTTTTTTACCGTTGCAATTAGCGTTAACAATGGTAAATTTACCGTTACCATACCAATAGCATCGGTATACCGATGTAGCTGGATATTGGTTACCAATTTTTTCGTATTGATGTGGCAACGATAAATTTTCCACTACCATACCAGTCCTAGTGGTTTATTTTTCCGATATGTATGTTCTATAGCGTGTTCAAGTTTTTTTAATTATACTCAACCTATTGCATCTTCGCTATCATTCTGGTAGTAAAAGCACTGAAAAAATAGTGTGCATCGATGTTATAATATCCCTCAAAATATTATTTTCTATCATCCATCCGGCACTGTTGCTTTATAACATAATGAATGAAATTTTTTCAACCTGAACTTCTACAATATCTGATGTGCGTCAAAAAGGTTATTGCATGCACTTATAATGGTATTACTTCAAAGCAGGCCTATCAAATGGGTTGGCTTGGGTCAAAATGGGTTGGATCGAGTTTGACTCAACCCATTTATGACCCATTCTTTTTTATCCACTTACGACCCAACCACTTATGACCCAACCCATTTAATAAGCGGGCTACCCACTTAACCCATTTAAAGACTTAAATTTGATTTGACTAATAAAAACAACTGAATATAAAATAATTCTAATTCTAATTTTTATGTTTTAAATTTTAATTCTAATTGTTATCAAAATTCAAATATGAAGATATGGTTGCCTGTTATTTTATAAGTACAACTGTCAATCCCCTTGGAGACCTACAGTGTACGTTCACGATGAAGTACTTGAGTGTTACACATTATCCGTAATTTAGGTAGTAGTTCATCGGTCGAAGTCTTACCTGATTCCGAGTCAATATGAAGAAGTTATTGCAGTCTGAACAAAAAAATAGCGTTTTCTGCACTAGGCGGAGTTCATATATGAGGATGTAGTAGCCTGTTATTTTCTAAGTACAACTGTCAATCCCCTTGAAGAACTACAGTATGCGTTCACACGATGAAGTATCCGAATGTTACATACTTTGTAATTTAGATGAGAGTTAATCGGTCGAAGTCTCGCCTGATTCCGAGTCAATATGAAGAAGTTATTGCAGTCTGAACAAAAAAAATAGCGTCTTCTGCACTAGGCGGAGTTCATGTATGACAATGTAGTAGCCTTTTTTTCTTCAAGTACAACTACCAGTCCCCTTGGAGAACTACAGTGTGCTCACACGATGAAGTATATGAATGTTACATATTGTCTGTAATTTAGGTGAGAGTTAATCGGTCAAAGTCTCGCCTGATTCCGAGTTAATATGAAGAAGTTATTACAGTCTGAACAAAAAGTTAACGGCTTCTGCACTAGGCAGAGTTAATGTATGAGAATGTATTAGCCTGTTATTTTCTAAGTACAACTGTCAGTCCCCTTGGAGAACCACAATATGCATTCACACGATGAAGTATCTGAGTGTTACCTACTGTCCATAATTTAGGTGGGAGTTAATCGGTCAAGTCTCACCTGATTCGGAGTCAATATGAAATAGTTTTTGCGGTTTGAACAAAAAAAATAGCGGCTTCTGCACTTGGAGAAGTTCAAATACGAGGATGTGATAGGCTGTTATTTTTTAAGTACAACTGTCAATCCCCTTGAAAAACTGCAATATGTGTTCATAAGATCAAGTATTCAAGTGTTTCATACCGTCCGTAATTTAGATGTGAGTTAATCGGTCGAAATCTCGCCCGATTCCGAGTTAGTATGAAGAAGTTATTGCAGTCTGAACAAAAAAATAGCAGCTTCTACAGTAGGTGAAGTTCAAATATGAGAATACGGTGACCTGTTATTTTCTAAGTACAACTGCCAGTCTTCATGAAAAACTACATTGTATGTTCAAAATTCTTATTTTTCAAATTTATATTAAAATTTAATATTTTTAATAAATAGATAAATGTGTTACCCACTTATAACCATTTTAAAATGGGTCAACCCAACCCATAACTCATTTAATAAAATTCATAAATGGGTTGACCAAACCCACTTAAAAGTAGGGTAAATGGATTGGCTTAATGGGTTGGGTCATATTTTTGTGAGAAATACGGATTACGGATCTTAAGGCTAGAATTAACACTAGAGCGGGAGGTGGTGAATAGTGTTTAAAGGAATCACTAATTCTTTTTGAGTTTATATTAATTTGAGCACAAATGTATGCAATATTCAGACATAGATATGATCACAGAATCAAACACATATGCAGATATAAAGTAAAAGCAATAAAGGAAAGAACACACCAAATTTTATACTGGTTCGGAGTTACCCTACATTCAGTCCCGCAACACAAGTACGGATTTCCTTTTAAAATCAATTCTTACAATTACACCCTCGATTTCAAGGCCACGAGGTACACCGCTCCAGATTCACAATCCTTTAGGTAGATATACTTGATTTTACGGGCAACAAGTTCATCCGATTGATTTCCAGGCTACAATCACACATTTTCTCGCTTGAATGATTTTACAGGCTACAATCACACCTTTTCTCGCTCAATTAATTACAAAGAAGTCTATAACTCTGAATAGCATTGGGATCTTGTTGAGATAATGATAGAAAAACAAACCAGATATGATCTAGTTAGATTCAATGATGATTTCGGCAGAGTAATGGTAAAAATGTATAAAAAGAAATGTGAAGAAGAGGAGTGAAATAAGAGAAATATACGAATGTAAACTCGTTTAAAAAAGCCCGTATTTATAGTAGAACAACAGCAATGTCCATTCGTGAAATGATATAACGAATGGACACTTCCTTTGAAATTCAAACTTTTGAAATAAACTGTTACCTTGTCGACAAGGCTTTCTTGAGGTTGTCGACAGGCCTAAGTTATTTTTGGTAATTTGTTTTTCTTTGAAAATAACTTCTATCTTGTATTAAAACTATTTTATACTTCATAAATATACTTAACTATAGTTAAAATACATAAATAAGTATAAAGAATAATATTTTGGTACATATAAAATTTTACTATAATTTTATATTTAAATCTAAGTATAAATATTAAAAGTTAAATATATTATAATTAAAAGATAGTTTAAAACCAAGGACAATTTGATTTTGAAAATAAAGATTATTTTGAGGTTAAAAGTATTTTAAAACCAGGATAGATGTTTTTGATGGTTTTTTTTAAAAAGAAGATTTTGAAATCATTTTGAAAACAAGATATAATTTTGTAAAACATTTGAACAAAAGTTAGTGGATACAAAACAATGTTCTACTAGATTTTTCGTAGGTTCCATCCTACTTAGAGTTTCATCCCTTTAACGGACTCGAAGTGGATTTCATTCCACGAATAAAATTGATTTTAAGATGTCAGTGCTTTTTTAGGAGTTTTAACAAAATTTCTAACTAAATTACTTATATTGAAATCTTGAACTCTTAATACTCATAAGTCTTGAATCTTGATCTTGAGTTTATCAGTTCTTGAATCTTTATACTGTACCGTCTTTATTTTTTGGTACCTGTATATATCCTGCATATACATATATATATATATAAGCAATAATGTTAGTATTTATATTTCATAATTTTATTCTAAGGTTGTTGTCATCAAAACCAACTTCTCGGGTACTAACAATTTTAACATTTCTACTTCAAAGATGATCTTCAACCTCCACACTAGTATGTCCTCTGTTAAATGACAAATTCAAATTGCTTTTGCATGAAGCCAATAATTGTTTATGTGTACTACATGCAATATGATGTGCCTACAAATTAGTGCCCTATCATATATGTCAATCCAGAATCAAAAAAATTAAGGACAAATTTTCAAAGTGGGCTCCTTTTCAAAACAATTTCGCGATCGACGTTAGTTTGAAACTTATTACCAAACAGTGCTAGTTTCTGCCCAGTCAGCATAATTGTAACTGTCCGGTAAATGAGCAATTATGAGTTGCGCATATAATAAGTTTAAACCGTCTTCTGGCATGCGTAACTGTTAATTGCGCACAGGGCTAAAATATAATTGTGCAACTAACAGTTGCGCAAATTAGAAGACAGCTCAAAAAAAAACTTGGTATATGCGCAACTCAGTTGCTCATTTACCTGGCAGGTACAATTATGCTGAGTAGGCTGCTGACTGGACAGAAACTAGCCTTGTTTGGTATGGTATTAAGTTTCAAAACCAACACCGATCGCGAAATTGATTTGAAAACTAGTCCACTTTGCAAATTTGTTAAACAAGTTAAAAGACAAAATTGATGTCTGTAACGTGTATGCAAAGCACCATACTAAGTGATTTTGAAAATGCTTAAAACTGAATAAGAGATTTGGAAAATTTCATGCATTACTACATAGATTAAATAACATAGACGTAAAAATTCAAAGTCTATTTACTTTCTAAATTTAACGTTATCATATGTTTTTCATCAATTTGAGTTCTATCATATTCCTTAATTTCCTCATCTTAAATTACATTTACTGTATGCACGTTTTGAATTTCTGTTTTGTCCCCTCACGTTCTTAAATAAAGCATTATTGGAGATTCATGTTTACTCAACAAAAACTTGAGACCAGATTGTTTTGGCGAATATGGATAGCACAATTTACTGCGGACAAAATAATTTATTCCAAATACCTATTTTATCCTTACACATTAAAAAATAAATAAAATTCAGAATGGTTATTTAGATAATTTAACGATGTTACATGTTAAACTTTTACATACATTATAAACATATACACAATGATCAAATATTTGGATATAAAGTTTCCACATTTAATATTTAAAGATTTCAGTATCACATTTGAATGAAAAATTCTAGACTACAAAAGATAATAAGGATGGTTAAAAAAATAAATCAAAGAAATGTGGAGTTAACGGGGAGTATGGTTTAGAAAAGGAACATGTACAAGAGTGCCAAGAGCGTCACCGATGCAAACTTGTTGCCCAATGCCAATTTGCTTCTTGACGTAGCCAAGGCCAATGTGTTCATCCTCCCTGCTTCCTTTTGAGTAGCTTGTAAGCAATCCAACCTGCAATCCATTCAAATTAAATTAGCAAAGGCACAACTCTATGGAGTCTTTCATTTTTATCAGCCTAAAACTTCACAAATAGGTTTAGGAACTGAATATATAATGATCACTGTAATCATCTTGTAAATAGATGTCCTTATAGATAAGAGCTAGACGGAGCTGGGCTGCCTCATAACTATTTTAACTCTCTTAACTCCATTCAAAATGCCCATATAGGTAAAACTTCGCAGAAGGATAAAGTTCTGTGCCTTATCAAACCATTTGAACAATTTATGGATGCTATACAAAGCGTACATATGGTAAATAAAGTCAAGAATAGGTGGTAAAGAAGGTGTAATAGCAGCACATATTACAATCAATATGGGTAAGCAAGACAACTGAGAATAGAATATATGCACCTTCTTTCCATCTTCTGCTGTAGTAATATAGGTACCAGGTTCAGCAGGGCGTGATAATTTGATTCCCCAAAGTTTTTGCTTCACGCCATTATAGGTTATTAGTCTGGATATGGTTTCTTGTCCTTTATAACACCCTGAGATTGACAAAAATAACCCATAAATTATGAATGATAGAATTATGATACTACTATAAATTACGCAAAAGCATATATCTCAACAACAAAAAATATACAATGAACTAACAAATGAACATATGCACCTTTATCTAAAGAAACTGCTTCCGAAAGGCCTGCTTCCAGTACATTGAAGTCCTTAGTTAGCTCCTTTCCAGGTGCTGGTCTTCCTGTGGTACACGTATTCAGTTGACCTTTTCTTGTTTTGGTAAGCTTAGTTTATGTACTGTGTACTAATATATTACTGAAATACACAAAGTAGATTCCTGTTTTAATCTAAGGTTGGTTAGTAAGCATATATAAACTGTGGATGTATCCGTAATCTCAATCAATTGGCGCACACATACATCTAAAAATGTTATATAAGTCGACTTGAATATCTTGCCATGTAGAAACTAGAAAACCTATCAAGATAGGCATTGATTGCCTATTAATTGTCATAAGGACAAGGATTAATTTTGTAATTAATTATTTTTCCTTCCCATATTTTATCAACATAGAAAAGTTTAATTACAAAATTAATAGTTGAATTTGAATATGCATTGATTTAGGTTTTAGGATCCTTATATATGCGTGTGTAGAGTAACGGCGAAAGGATGAATAAGACAACCATTTCTCATATTATATTATCTTCTTCTTTCTTCCTTAAAATTAACATGTTCCATCTTCAAAAAAAATTATTTCTTAAAGTTATCATGTCCTATATTCGTAGAACTTAACATAGTAACAGAGCAAAATATCATTTGATTCAATTAACCTAAGTCTTATGTCGACAACAAAGTTCATCATCTCTGATGACTTAACTACAATGGATCCATCTAATCCACATTATCTTCATCTTTCAAACTATTGAGGCGAAATTGATGTTTTTGCAAACTTCACATGTTCATCTTAATTTTCTAATGTCTTAATTATTTTAGTTTTCAAGAAACCTTGGGTTTTAGATAGTGGTGCAATAGATCGCATAATTTCTGATTCTAATTTATTATCCACATCAAAATCATCCTCCATGCCAAGTGTCAACTTACCTACAGATTCATCAACTTCTATCACTTCAATTGGAATTTCAATTTCAATTCCAATATCACTCTCAATGATGTATTATGCGCTCCTTCATTTCGTTTGAACTTGATGTCCCTTGAATTGTTGTGCTATTTTTTGTGTGACTTATGTGTCTTACAAGACCCTTCTTAGGGAAGGATGATTGGTTCAGGCAAACAACAAAGTGGTCTCTATTACATATCTCACATATAACAAACACCAATATCCCATCAGGTCTCTCAATCTCAAAATTTATGGCACATGCGTCTTGAGCATCCATCTCCAAATCGTATGAAAATAATTTATCCTTTGAAATCCTCAAAAATAACTCCATTTGATAATGATTGTACAGTTTTTCCTATGGCCAAACAAATTATATTACTGTTACTTCTAGTTCAATAACAAAGTATTGTAGTATTGTTTTGAATTGCTACATTGTGATATATGGGGTCCAAAAAGAATTGAAACACATTCTCATGCACCTTTTTTTTACAATTGTTGATGATTTTAGCAGATGTGCATGAGTTTATATATTTTATTACATTTATAAAAGCTCAATTTCATGCATCTGTCAAAACTATTCATATTGATAATGGTTTGAATTTTTTTGCAATGAAAGAGTATTTTCAATCTCATGGAATTGAACACCAACGAACTTGCGTTTACACTCCACAACAAAATAAGGTTGTTGGATGCAAGCATCGACATATCAGTACTATTGCCCGTGTTCTTCTTTTTCAATCTCATTTGCCTCAATTTCTTAAGGAGCAAGTGTTTTAACAACAGTTTATCCCATAAATCGTCTTCCATCACCATTATTGTCTAATGAGTCGCTTTTTGAAATCCTTTACCATCGTCGCCCATCCCTTAATCACTTGAGAGTTTTTGGTTGTTTGCGTTATGCCACTAATGTTCATATTTTGAATAAATTTGATTCTCGAGCAAAAAAATGAATTTTTGTAGGATACCCAACCGGTCAGAAAGGGTCTATGCTCTATGATCTAGAAATACAAAAGTTCATTATTAGTTGAGATATCCATTTTCGTGAATTTACTTTTCTATTTTCCTCATCTATAAGCCCAAGTCAAATGATTCTTTATTTCCTCATAATTCTCCACATGAATTTCTAGATATCTTAAATGAGCATACAACAATTGTTGATCAACGTACCCCAAACACAACGCAAACTACAAACCACTATGACTCGCTCGAATCAAATGAAAATGCATCACTCAATCCTTTATTCCTTAATAATCCAATCATCCCTACCACGGAATCCGACATTTATGTTCCCAACACATTATTGTTTGATCCCCCATAAACATCCAACAACACGAAATCAGATATCTCTGTTTTTGACACATCCCCACAAGACTCCCACGAAACATCTAACACCTTACTACGCCATTTCACAAGAACCAAACAACCTCCAACATAACAAGACTACATTATGTCTTCTCAAGTCCATCATTCTAGTCCATTAGCAAGTTCAACAAAGGTACTCGTTACACTCTCATTTTCTTTCATATTCCCTTTTTTAATCTGCACATTATTCCTTTTTAGCAAACATAACAGCTCATTAGAACCTCAATCTTATTCTCAAGCCGTTCTTGATCCACATTGACAAAAGGCGGTGAAAACTAAATTAGAAGCGTTAGAGATGAATAACACATGGAGTATGGTGCCCCTTCCCCCCTAGGCACAAACCTATTGATTGTAAATGGATCTACAAAATAAAGCATCGATCTGATGGTTCTATTGAACAATGCAAAGCTTGTCTTGTTGCTAAGGGCTATACTCAAGTCGACTATCATGAGACATTTTCTCCACATCCAAGCTTACTACTCTACGATACCTTCTTAATACAGTTGCTTCTTGTAATTAGTTTGTTCACCAACCAAATGTGCAAAATTGTAACATCACGTAAAAGAGACAGGAAATTTAATTAAGAAAATTTATTAATTAATAACACGGTTAAAAATTATGATTTCGCAAATGTTAGAATTTGAGCACGAAAGTTACACCATTGCGTTCACAACGATTTTCTGAGCAACTTTCATATATAAAATTTCAAGAACTGAGTTTAAATGAAGAAGTTATCGACGTTTGAAGTTTTCGAATTTAAAATAATTCAAACAAATTTAAATTTAAAAGTTAACGTTTGACTTTAAAAAGGTAATAATAATGTAGCGTTGAGTAAAAAACTTAACGTTGAAGTAAACGTTAATGTTAAGGATTAACGGTCGGAAACTAAATATTAACGTCGAAAATAAAAGGCAAGTAATAAATCTTAGCAGCAGAAGAAGGCTAGACAACCTCCTTCGCTGGGTCGGTCGCCGCCCAAGGTAGACCGATCGACGGGTGCTCTTGTGGCGGTTAGGATTTTGCTAGGCCTAAATGGCTATGATTTTATTATTTTGAGTGGACTTTGATCGCACGATCTAGACGCGTTCTAACCACAATATATAAGAGGCTAGTCCACTCACTTTTATTCACAAGAAAAATAGCAATGCTAGCGAAACTCTGTCGGTACTCTTCCTCCTCCATAAGCTTTTTAGATTCAAGATTCAACTTTTAGGGAAGAAATCAATCAGATTAAAGGTAATAAGTTATATATACACATACACACACGTTTCTCTATTTCTGTTCTTTCTTAATATTCGAATTTATCTAGTTTATACACAGTTGAGTTGTTGTATATTGCAAGAAGAAAATAATTGAAGGAGGAATTAGGCTAAAGCAGAAATCGAATCCAAAGAAAATCAGAGAAAGCTATACATGACTGGAAATCCTAGTTTTTCTCTTTTTAGCAATTTGTATAGTAAAAGTTTGGATTTGATTTATGCCTTGAGAAATTTTGTCTATAAAAACCTTAAATCTTAAACCCAAAAATTTCAAATTAAACTAATATTATCATGCCGTCTTCATTGGCAATTTCAAGTGTGCCAGCTGCCTCCATTCCACTACATTCTTGTGTCTCTCCATCGCTCTTTCCTCCCATGACGTGTGCTAAGAAACTTAAGCATCTGCTGCTTTCGATTGAAGAGCCTACTTCGTCGACTAGATCTAGTCGTTCTTACGCTTCAGCATCTCCTGCCCCAATCCTATCATGAGTTGCTCTGCTGATGGCCTCTGTTGATGTTGTGCCTATGCCTAATCCTGCTGTGTGTGAACCCGATCGTGTTTTGGGTAATAATCTAGTTGGCTTAGTAACATCTATCGACCAAAGCATCTCTGAGCTGCCAGTGTTTAGGATTGTGATCCCTAGCTATGATGTTCCTTTATCCCCTTTGTTAGCTGCAGCCACTGTGCCTCGGCGTGAGGTTGATTTTGGGTGCGCTAGCATTAGTACGACCATGTGTCTGATACCGTGGTCTTGCATGTGTTGCCTGTGTTGGATGTTTCTGCAGGTGATACTGTTCTGGGTTCTCCATAGTTTACACAACCCCCTCATGATGCTCGATGTTTTGCCTCTCCCAGGCATGTGTCTGATACTTCAAACTCTTCACTTGCAGCAAATGTAAATGCTAATAGCGATGACATCCCAATTCAGCTGATTTCTGATAATGATACTCCAGTTGCTCCTTCACAAAACAAATGGTCCTCACTATCCACTTCACTTCCGTGTAACGCAGGTGTGTATACTCTGCGTTTTTTTCGCAACCACTGAAATTGATGGTGTGATGGTGCCCCATGATGAGGTTGTTCGAACTGAAATTGATCTTTGGTCTGATTACTTGATGAGGTTTTTTCTTGATTCAAACCCCACGTATAATGTTGTATAAGAACATTGCAGTCATGTTTGGAAACTAAAGGAAGGCCTACAAGTTCACTTTGATAATTCAATGTTCTTTTTCAAGTTCTCTATCTCTGATGAGAGACAGCGTATTCTAGAGGCCGAACCGTCATTTATCCAGAGAAAGCCTTTTATTATAACATCGTGGAGTCCTTCAGTCGACAATGCAAGGGAATATTTATTATATGTTCCTGGTTGGGCCCACTTCTCTCACATTTCTTGTGTATTGCAACCTATGATTGGGTTAACTAGTATAGTTGGCAAGCTGAGTGTGCTGATGCGAACATTGTGGCTAGGAAGAGGCTTGTGTATGCAAAGGCTTTGATTGAGATTTCTTCAGATAAGCCTTTACCGACCAAGCTTAGGGTTAGGGCTGCTGAAGGTCAAATTGCTATAGTTGATGTTCACTACAGTTGGGCGTTTGATATTTGTTCTACCTATCACTCCTTTGGGCATATACTCTAGAATCTTGTAAGCATGGTACTTCCTCAGGTTCCAAATCTGCAATTGATATCCCCCTTCTTATTTCCGCTAAAATCCCTCTCCCCTGTCCATCGTTTAGGAGATGGGTCCCCAAAGCAAGCTCTTCCCTCCTCCTTTGGTTGCCTTTATTGTTGTTGGTAGCCCAGTCTCTGAGTCTAATCCTTCTGATGCTTCTTTTGATGCCTGTGAACTAGGGTATGCCTTTAGTGGTTCGTCCTACCTGCAATGTTATCTCTTGGAACTCGTATGAGCAAGCTTGGGTACATGAGGATACTGGCATGAGATGTAATCCATCGTGTACCATATGTTTGTAAGGGAAGATGGTTAAGACAGACGGCTATATTATCAGGTTTTGGGGGAAGAACTTTCTCTTGCTATGGAAGGTGATGATGGAGTCAGCAATATGTCGCTTTTGGAGGACGTCTCATAGGACAGGAAATACCTATACGGTTGTGACGAAAGGTTCTAAAAGATAAGTATTAGGATTTGTGTGCAAAGTATGGATTTCCCTATTTGTAGTTTGCACCGCATGTTTCCGTAACTTAGGTAAATATGAATCACTTTTTCACTCCAAGCTATATGTAAAAGTTGAATAACATATAAAGGATTCAAATTGTAAAGTTTTGTTTTCTTGAAATAGAGACGTTGATTCTACTATGTTAATGCAAAATAAGATAGGTATTTGGATTCCTCTTTTTATATATGCAAGTCTATTTTGTTTACCTAAAGATATTAGCTATTGTATGAGACCGAGACTTGTATGAATATAGAAGTTTTGATGTTTTAACAATTCGCATTGGAAGTGGAACCCTTACTATAGAAACAATTTCATGCACGTTTGGGAATATTTAATAAAAACTAACCAGTCTAATATTTTACATCAGATATAAATACATTAGTAACGTATGCATCAAAAATGTAAGAATTAAATAGGTAAAATATACAATGCTAATCCCAATAGGAAGTTAAGGATAATTATGCTAATTAATCCATAATTAAAGGCGAAATAAGAAGTTTCCTATTGTGGCCTTAATACATATATGCAGTTGAGGGATTATGTGTGTGTATGTGTGTGTGTATGTATATATGTGTGTGTATATGTTAACTGGGTTTTTAACAGAGCAAAAGTCAATATAAGTTAGAACGTCAGTACGAAGACGGAACGACTAGAAATTTAGCAAAGATACTCAAAAGGACTAGACAATTGAGCTCAGGAAATTTGGTTGAAAATTTGGCGAAGTCCTTAATTCTCCCCCTTAGATCAACCCCCCGAATTAAGGTCTTAGGTCAAAATGACTTGAAACTTGACATGTACACTTATAATAACACAAGGAATGACTTAGAAAAGGTTTGAAGTGATTTGGCCCCGCTAATTAGATTCATCCCCGAATTAAGGACCTTAACTCGTCCCGAGTAAAGGAGAACACCGAGACGGAATCAAAATGACTTAAAATTTGACAATAACACTTAGAAAAGGCAAAAGGTCTTGAGAAAGTTTTACCATGATTGGATCAACGCACCTAAATTCATCCCTGAATTAAGGGTCTTAATTCGGTACCGAATCTAAATGCCCAGCCTTGAAATATACATACTCTTGGCAAGTGATCTCAAGTCCTCCTATGCATATTTGTGAAAATTCATAGATTTTCATAGAGCGTGTCATCAAGAATAAAGATGTGATGGTCCAAACTGCAGGACAGCCCAAGTCAGGAAAGGAGGTTCAATACTCATCAACAATCTACCAAATTACATGAAGGACGTCTAAACAACGCATGAAACTAAACACAAAAGGATTTGGCCATCCTAACGCTGAATCTAATGGCTTAATTCGGCTCTGAATCTAGGTCTTAGCTTATGTTGTCACAACATTTCTTATGCTATCTTGGGCCAATCCATGGACTTATCTGATAGCAGGTTTCTAATCCAATATGACTGCTACCGCTATAAATACAAACCATATAGCAACCAAAAGAGGATCTAGATTCTGCCATTTCTATGCGGAAGCCCTGACATTTCTAACTCTTCCTCTACTCCATAGTCACTAAGGCAATTCATTTAAGCCCCTCTAAGCCTTAAAATATGTCTAACACTTGTACTTATGGTTAACTTTCCCTCAATCACTTTGTAATCATACTCTATCAAGATTAAACCAATAAACAAGTTACAAAGTGGACGTAGGTTAAGTTAATAGTTGAACCACTATAAAATCTTTGTTTTTCATTTACTTTTCTCTTATTTTCTATTATATTTGCTCTGTTGTAACAGGATTGGTGCTTTCATATTATACTTCAGGGCGTTGATCCATTTTTTGGGTTAACATTTTAGTGCTTTCACGGAGAACCAGTGAACCCAGACTTAGATCTAGCTCTCAACTTTGAATTGGATATGTCCAAAAGTTAGATCCACAAATTCTGCTTTGAAAAGAGTGTGAAGACTTGCCGTTGAAGATCAATGGAGTAAAGAAAGAGAACAACTTCTGTGAGATCCATATATACAACAGCTGGTAGCGACGGACCAAACCACCAAGACATTGAAGCCAACAACACCGCCAACTAGTAAACATGAGTTAATGCTGGGAATCAAGCACCAGAATGTTCCATTTTGCATGAAGTTGTAACTGAAGGAGAATTTAACCAATGTTGATCAATCTAACCAGAAGATGACCGATAACCAAAAAGCTCTTATGAACAAAATAGACGCTTTGCAACCTGCTGAGTTGCACAAAGTTATTTAGCTTCTTGAACCAATGGTACCGTGTTCATGCAAGCAACCTGCTGAGTCGAAGGGGTTAGATCGACTCGAAATCATTCATTCGTTGCTTGGACCGGTGGAACCGCATTCAAATATGCTGCATTCATTCGCTTCTTGAACCAATAGAACTGCGTTCATGCAAGCAACCTGCTGAGTCGACAAGGTCAAATCAACCCGAACCATTCACTAGCTGCTTGGACCAATGGAACCGCATTCGAATATGCTTTATCCACCCGCTTCTTGAACCAATGGAACTGCATTCTTGAAAGCAACTCGACGAGTTAACGGAAGCAAATCGACACAAACTACCGGATCGACAGGGATTGATCCTCCCCTTCTAAGAACTGACGTTGCCCCGACAGCGTCAGGAAGGCCCAAACTTTCGTGTGCATCTGTAAGCCGCACTTCACTGCTCAAACAGATGGAACTGCGTTCGAGTGCGCCCCACCCTTTTGCCACTTGAATTGATGGAACTGCGTTCATGTGCGCTTCATTCCCTCGCTTCTCGGACCAATGGACCTGCATCCAAATAAGCATCCATTCTTTTGCCACTTGAACCGATAGAATTGCGTCCAAGTGTGCTATGTTCCCTCGCTTCTTGGACCAATGAAACCACGTCCAAGTAAGAATCCATTCTTTTGCCACTTAAACCGATGGAACTATATTCAAATGCACTACATTCCCTCGCTTCTCGAACCATGATATTTGAAAAATATTTAAAACTTATTTGAAATAGAGAGAGATCAAGAAAATATTATCAGGGTTTTAACAAAAATTATATGACTCTATAACTTATCTGGAATATCTTAAAATCTTGAACTCTTCAATACTCATGAGTCTTCAATTATCATCAACCTGAATCTACTATTGATATTAGCATATTGAATCTACTATTGATATTGTACAGTTATCTTAATCAATATCTGTCTAATATCATGCACTATATATTATATCTTGATAAAACATTAGTATCTATATTTTACATAACGTCTTATAGTTGTTATCATCAAAACCAAAACCTAATATACTATCAATCTTTCCCTTTTTATGATGACAACTCTGTATATCTTATATCTTATACTATAAAGAAATACCCTTGGTCAAAGCATCAAATTGAAGCCTTTTTTGGATTGCCCATACTGTCCACACTTAAATTTTAAAAAAAAACAATTCTGCTATGGCATTTTCATCTTTCCAGTACCGCCTCAACCCACGTTCCCCAACCCGCTTCTTCTCACAACTCTCCAACTTCCTCTGTCCTTTTTCATTTACATGTTTCAGTTATGCCTCTAGATTTCGCATTTCTTTGTAACAACATTTATTTCCATGCACGGTTCATCGCTAGAAATTATTTTAAATATTATGATACCTTCACTTTAAAACATGACAGTGCTATTTTTTTGAACATCAAACTAGAAGTACTTAAGGATGGATCACCTTTGCAATATTATGATACCTTTATTTTAAAACAGGACAGTACTATTTTTTTTGAATATCAAGCTAGAAGTACTTTTGCTGAATCAATATTTGTGGTGGTAATTACATTTCTGCATGTGTTAATTATATTAAAATACTTTCTAATTACTGTTTTGTTGTTTATTACTGTTTATTAATGTTTTTGTTTGTGGATTTTATATAAAAAAACTACAGCATCTCTTATCTAATCTTTTTTTTAAAATAGGACAGTCTTTTTTTTTTGAATATCATGCTAGAAGTACATATATTCATCTCTCTTCATTGTACATGATTTAAAATCATATGGCAATCTTGATATATTTTCCATTCTGCAAGCTTTTACATACTGAAACAGTTCACACTACTGAAATTACTGACTTACATTTTCCATTTACGTGCCTTAATCTTAGTATGGCATGCATGTTGTTTACGCTCCCGTGTAGAGCACGTGCAAATGTACTGGTAAAATATAATATAACTCCCCTTGGGTTACAAAACTTTCTCTTAATATATGCCTAGATTTTATATATTTCTCCTCTTTTGTCATCGGCAAAAATAACCACCTAAAACTATAACTCTAACGGTAACTTTTACTCTAATTCTAACTCTAACTCCCCCTAAATAAAATACTAAGAATTATATATAATGATGATGATGAGAATGATTGTATAAAAACAACAAGTGATATATAAAATTAGATAATCATGAAATAATCATATTCAATCTAAATATTCATCAAATCCAACAAAGTTAATGTCAAACACCATTCAAATAAATCCACAAAAATCAAACCAACCAAATCCACACCAAATCAAGTATTATTATTTATACACAATCAAATCTATTTAAACTAGACATTTCAAGGAACTTCAACCCATTCAACACATCCATCAGCGCCAAAGATTGAATCCTCTTTGATAGCATTCCAAGCTTCATCATCTTTGTTGATGGTACATTCTGGATTGGTGGTTGGTTCTTCTTTGTTCAAGGCAAAAATCATCCACCAAATCGCGTCAAAATGTCTTTCTTACTCCTTAATCATCTGCATTTGACTCAATTCTAAGTGCATATACTTTCTTAGAAGGAAAGAAAGAATATTCTTGAATGATTTAAGAGTTTGTTCAAGGTTTTCATAAAAGTTTTTGATGTGGGGAAGCCATCATTGAAGAGATAAGTTTATATATGAAAAAGAATGAAGATAGAGTCTGAAAATAATGATTTTCTGTAGTGAATATGTGTGTGTGTGTATATATATATAGGTAAGAAGTCGTTTGAAATGAATTGGTGTTTGATAATTATTTTTTTTTTAATTATTTTTGCAAACTAGCTGTTATATGTTGACTTACATGATTTGCATATGTCGAAGCATGCTATATATTTTTCAAAACTACTTTATTTTACAATTCTATTGTTTTCGCCTATACTATTATATTTGTATGCTTTTTCAGAGATAATTGACAACGTACAACAACAAGAAATAGAATGTTTATTGATAATAATGATGAGTACAAGGAATAATAGAAAGATACATGAGAATCGACATAAACTTAAAACTAGAAAATCCAAATACAAAGATAGCTTAAACAAACAACTAATTAGAAGTGGATGAAGATGAAGAAGAACAACCAAGCTTGCAGATGATCTTTCTAAAGAATTTATCCATTTTGTTGGAAATTGAGGTAAATCTCTTTGAAAATGATTTCTTAAGTTTTCTTTGGTTGTGAATGATCTTCTCTTGATTTTTGAGAAGATCTTTGTTCGATGGATTAAGTGGCATATTGATACTTTTCAAGGAAGTATCATCATCTTCTTGTTTTTCCTTCTCGACTTCCATTTCCTCTCCTTCCTCTTCCTCTTCTCTTATTTCTTGCTTCACTTTCCAAGCCAAACTTTGTTCATTTTCAGCAAGTGTTTCATAAGGCCCCAAAAAGGGTGAAATATGCATAAGTGAAATGTTGGCCTTGTCAAATATTTTTTCGAGGAATTGTTTCCTGTCCTTTATGGTCAACGCAAAATAATTGAAAACACGAGTAAGATACATACCATGAAATAGTATATTTTCATGTTTAAAAGATTTTCAGAAAAAAATTCATCCAAAATGAATTGAGATCAATTTATGTTGTATTGACCATAAATGACGAAAAGAGCTTTGAAAACTTTTTATGTCGAGTTATTATAATTATTCGTTCTAGGAGTGATACATTATTGCAAAAGAAGACTTAAGATTCTTGATTTTGGATGCAAAATTTTATTTTTAAATTCAAAATCATCATCATTTTCGAAAATGTTATGGATTACTTTTCTATTTTGAAAATCAATTTGAAAAGTTGAAAGGTCCATTCTACTAAATTTGCATCCAAGAATGTGACCCAAAAGTTCACAATTTAAAACAATTTGTGTCCCCTTGACACTACTACAAGCTTCTCCTTCTCTTTCATTGTAAAACTTTTTTTAAATTTGCACAAAACATCCTCACAAATTTTGGATAACAAACGAAATTATTTCGAGAAGCATCAATTAAACCAGAATTTCATCTTGCAAACAAATATTAAAAACATCATAAGTAGGAAAATCTTCAAAAATAGCAAATCGTCTGAGAAAGATTTTTCCGAAAGATATATACTCATATGGACTTGCATGGCTTCTTGTCATTAAAAATATTCTTTTCTTTTCTTAGAAAACCTCATGTTTGCTTTAGTATTGCTTGAGAATGACAATGAAGAGTAGTTTGAAGAGATAAGAGAATTTATGATTTTTGAATTGAAAATAAAAGTGAAAAATGAATGGATGGAAATAGAATAAATGGAGAATCAAAGGACATGTTATCTGATCAAGCGACATCTTTTCAAAAAATAGGAGTTAGTAAAAAGACGGAGAGAAATTCAAATTTTGAATTTGAAAATGAAATTGTATGTCGACATATGCTAGAGGTGTATGTCGACATACATGTCGAACTTTTCAAAAATGATTTATGTTCAACTATATCTTACTTTATTATATTTATATAGTTATTCTATTTTCAAAAAAATTAAATTTATTTTAGAAATATTTTATATTATTAAAATATTTAAAATATTTAAATTTAAAATATAATCACACAATATTCAACTGATGTTATTATTAATCTATAGATTATTCCTAACAACCAATAAAGTAACCAAAAAAATTCATTCAAAAAATTAGAACTTTTGAAACATTAAAAATATACATTTTTCTAATCAATTTCCCCATTTTGTTCTAAATTATGTATTGCTGTGAAGAACATGTTAGCAATTTCTGTATCTGATTCATTATCACCTGAGGATGTGTCTGAATCGTCTAATGTTGCAGTACAGGCTATTCTTCGCTTTCTGGATGAATCAGTGCTTGGTGTAGTTTTCAGTTTATCGATATGTGGATAGTCTTGTTTTAAATGGCCAGATCCATCGCAGTTATAACATCTAATGTCATTTCCGCTTCCACTTTCACTTCCTAGATTTTTGTTATCATTTCTTTTGAAATTATTCATCTTCCTATATTTTGGAAATTTTCTGAAATTCCTTGTCATGAAAACATTTTCTTCCTCATCACCACTGTTTGAATTTAGATTATTTGTCATTGCATTAAAAGCTACAAATTTCTTCTCTATTGCTTTGCTTTCTCTCTTGTTTTGCATTTGTCCTTCAAAAGACATTAAATTTATAACTCTTAAGTTTTTAGCGTGCTAATGTCATTAGCCTCTTCGATTGCAAGAGTCTTTTGACCTCATTCAGGAGTAAGTGAATTGATGATTTTTCTAACTTGGTCCTTCTCAGAAAAACTTTTACCCAATGCAATAATTGTATTATATCTTGGAATCTACTAAACATATCAAATATGGACTCATTTGGACTCATTTTGAATAATTGAAACTGGTTTGTTAACATGGAAATTTTAGTCTATTTAACCTTACTTGTGTCTTCATGTGTAACTTACAAAGTTCTCCAAATTTCAAATGTCGACTTACATATAGGTAGTATATTAAAATCATTTCTATTTACTGAATAAAATAATATACCCATAGCCTTAGAGACTTTATGCAACTGCTTTTTGGTTAATAGTCCACTCTACAAAATTAGTCTCGGGTTCAGTGCACTCAATTTGTGCCACAATTCAAGTATCTAAACCAATTGACTGTAAATAAATTTTCATTTTACATAACTAATATGTGTAATTACTGTCACTAAAAAGTGGAGGTATAACAGTAGATTGTCCTTCAACAAATGAGTTACTAACAAGTGTATTAACAGTGTTATTAACATTACTATTACCAGTGTTTGTAGCCATTTAAACTTTTCAAAAATCAGTTGATGAATACTTTGAAAACCAATACTCTGATATCAAATGTGAGTCGGCAGAATATGTGTCTTAAAGCTAAATTAACACAAGAGTGGAGGTGAATAGTGTTTAATTGATTATATGAATATTTTTCAAATTCTTTAAAAATTTATTTAAAATGATTTAATTAACAATCGCAGAATCAAAGTGCAGATAAAAATAAATACGGTAAAGTAAAAAAGAAAAAGAACACACAAGGATTTTATACTGGTTTAGAGTTATCCAACATACAGTCCCACACAATTCATTATTCGAATTTCTTTTCAACTAGTGAATGCAAATACAATCTCAATTTCAATGCTACGAGACACACCCTTCAGAATTCCGACCTCTGGTTATAGTCACTTGATTTCCGGACAATAATCACACCCACTAGATTTACGGAATACAATCATACCCATAAATATAGCAGCATGATTTGATTGAGTTTTACAGACTCAAATCTTCGATCTTGATTACAATTGATCCTATGACTTTTGAATAGCACTTTGATCTTGTTAAATGAGAGAGATGAGAGAAATCAGAAAGCAAATGAAGAAGAATCAAACTAGTGATGATTGAATTTGATTCTGATTGAATTTCGGTAGAGTTTGAGTATATTTTGATTTCGAAAATGAAAGAGTGGAAGGAGGAGAGATGAATAAGAAACTAGATGCTAAAAATTCGTTTGAAAGTTTGGTATATATAGGAAAACAAAGGTCATGTCCATTCACAAAGAAATACGATGGAAAGACACTTTTATACAAATTTGAATTTTGAAAATTTAGGGCCACTATGCCGACATACAAAGATAGAGTATGTCGACGTACTCTTCACGGAATTGAAAAACACTTTAAAAATATTATTTTGAAAATTCGTTGTTTTGTAAAATAATTTGATACTTTGTAGAATCATTTAAATACAGTTTATGCACATTTTAATTAAAATATAACTTAATAAAACTTTATAAATAATTTAGAAAGATCTAATAAGAGTATTCAATATAATGTAAATAATATATATATATGTGTGTAATCAATATAGTTATAAATAATAAGTAAAAAACTAAAATCAAAATATAAGTATCAAAAATAAACATAAGGAAGATATAAACTAAAATACCAAAAAAAAAAATAGATTAAAATACTTAAAACCTTAATATAATATCTTTGTAGATATAAAAGGTTAAAAAATTATTTTGAGAAATATTTTGAATAGATGTTTGAAAAGATTATTTTGAATACCTGGATATTTGAAAAATATTTAAAACTTATTTGAAGTAGAGAGAGATTAAGAAAGTGCTATCAGAGTTTTAACAAAAATTCTATGACTCTATAACTTATCTGAAATATCTTGAAATCTTGAACTCTTCAATATTCATGAGTCTTCAATTATCAGCATCTTGAATCTACTCTTGATATCAGCATCTTGAATCTACTATTGATAACGTACAGTCTTCTTAATCAATACATGTTTAATATCTGCAATATATACTATATATATCTTGATAAAACATTAGTATCTATATTTTATACGATGTCCTATAGTTGTTATCGTCAAAACCAAACCATAAGGTATTAACAGGGCCTACCGTGCAACCCAGACTAGGGGCAACCGAATGGGTGGCCTAGAACCACCGACTCCAATTTCGTATTTTCACAAATAAGTCTTCATGGACACTAAAGGGCAATCGAGCAAATTGCTCAGAATACTTAATTCTTTACTAAGAGCTTCAATCTAGTTAAATTCAATGTTCAGAGTAAGTTCGAAGTAAGCAGCCCTGTGGAGTAGGGGACACATACACTAGCACTTGCTCAGGATGAGCTCTACCGAGCTCGAGCAGAAAACAGCCACGGAGTTGGCTAAATCAAGATACACCACGGTTCTGTTACACCGAACGGAGTATTTTGGCAATCACAACAGAGCTAAGCAATGTAGTACATCAAATAACTGCGGAATTGAAAGGAAAATTGGTCCAGCCTCGTAGGCACCAATGTTGTCCCGACAACATTAAGAAATCCAGCCCGTCATATCAACAAGAGAATCGAACCCCTCGATATACGGCATCGCCCAGAAATAGACGATAACAGGAAGAATTTATCATCGTCCAGAGATAGGCGACGATGGAAGGCATTTTTGGAATGAAATCTTCGACGCACCAATTTCCGCAGACATAAGCAAGTGTTCCACTGAGTTTTCTCATCCCAACTTGCATGAATCCAACGTAGCCCGAATACCACCAATGTCTGAAGGAAATAACTCGTCTTTCAGGAATGTGACACTGCCCGGAGACTAGCGATGTCGAGAAGGATAACCCCCGACCATCATAGATTCATCACAGCCTAAATTTTAGTCGAGCTTGAATAATCAGCCATGCGGAGATCAATCGGGTACATTAACTTCTGCCAGCAGAAAACCAGCTGTTGTCCGACGACAAATAACGGCAAGGAGAGAACACTCGGAATTGAGCAGCTAAATCATCGATTCCCGAAGATTGGAACCAACGAATAAGGCAAATATCCACGACATCAATGGCCCAACAAAACACATATAACATGGAACAAGCAAGGTTAATTGTCACATATTCAAGACAAGCACTACCGAACTTTACTGATCCATGATAATGATAGGAAGAGCATGGACGTACTGGGGGCAATGTAACGACTTGTCCCACGGCATCTAATTTTCTACAAGTGTTCGGAGTTTAGCACTTGAGAATAACGGGTTCCGCAAATGCAAGTCAGATTGCAACAAAGATCGATCGAAGGAAATTCGACCCTACACAAACAAGAATAGCCGTAGATTGGTTAAGCAACGGCCTTGTACCGTCAAAGGGACCACTTTACGGTTATAAACAAAGCTAAGTAACTAAAACACCAAGACACACAGGGACATTGCACAAATACTTGGTCGAAGGGAACCTTACCAAGTCCAAACATGAATAACCGTGGAGTTGGTTAGATAACAGTTCTGCTTCGAAAACATAGCATTATGGGAACAAATTGCCTCTGAAAGAAATAAAGGTCTTAGTGTTTAGGAATTTGTCATTGCCCGAAAATTCACAACATCAAGGGTAAATCCACAGAGTTAAATCATTCTTGCGGAAGCTTCCGAAGATAGAAACTGATGCATGATCAAAACCTCAACACTGGACTTGAAAGAATTTACTATGATAAAAGATGGTGGTGACACATCTTTCCAATACATACATCCAGAATGACATTGGCCGATGTTATCAACTCAGAAGAATTCGATCGCAGTCAAAGAACTAACAGCATTGGAAATTCAGAGCTTGGAATCAAAAGGCAAAGTCACTAGTTCCCGAAGATAGGAACTATCGTGTGAATCAAGCTGGGACAGTCAAACGTATTGCTCAGAAAACCTAGTCCCCGAAAAATGTATGGACTTAGTGTTCAGAGTGATCGTTCATATGGACTAGGGCATATATACCTACACATGGTCGAAATGAACTCGACCGAGGCTAAACATGAACAACCACGGAATTAGCTAGGCTATGCTACATCATAGTTTCGAACAGAGCTAAGTGATATAATATGTCAAAATGACTGTAGAAGTATTATTTACATGCACAAAATTGCGAGACAGCGGAGGCCACTCCTGCATAAATACAAGTAAAAAAGGAAGACCGACAGGCCGACAAGCTTAGAGAAATCTCTACTTGCCCCTTCCTCTTCGTCCACGACTCATAAGGTCATGAACTCATCTAAAGGAGTGGATGAATTTAGCGACAGCTCTACAAGAGCAGACGTGCCTTGTAATTCAGCCGTAATGAATTGTTCCAACATGACAAGAATAAAAGTCGAAGTTTAAGCTGCGAAGGATCCAACTTCTAGAGGAGTGTAAGTTCCTTCGCCGGACTAAAGACAGGATGACCGAAAAGTCATTCTAAACAATAAAACTTAGCGTTCAACACTGTTATGTATGTTTTACTTTGAATAATATATCTGTATGACCAACGTCCAGAATTTAAGGTCGACATATGTTAATCAATCGGCTTCAAAACATTAACGAGGCAAGTGCAGTATGTTATCTATGCAAAGTGAGTCCAGTGTCCCAAGCACCACGAACGGACCATCCTGTGTAGACAGCTCACTCATGCTAAAAACCGAGTCACGTCATACATTAAGATTATCTTTCTTGGGACTTACCGGTTACCGATAAGAAATCGATTACAGAGCCGATGTCCAGAGCGACACGAGAAGATTTTCTTTTCAGGATAACTGAAAGTACAAAAATAGGGAAAGTGATACGATGGAGTCGTGCACTATGTCCAACTTTGGAATAAATCGTCGCACTAGAATTCAAACGGTGATAGGAACTTAGTCAAGTCCTCGAAAAGAGACAGTTGAAGGCGGAAAGCAAGACTTGACTCCGGAACAACGTACATTCTCCCGAGGCAAAATTTAGCTACCGGCCAAGTACAATCCTAAATTCAACCGTCTCCTTCAGAAATTGTCACCATCCAAGAATCATCGCAAGGAGTTTCTAAACCAAACTAAAGCACTACATAATCTCCGAGGTGTAGATAGCATTGTCAGTGTAGATAATTAGAATTATAATGAAAATCAAAACAAACGGTTAATGACAATCATCCAAGTAAATGCAATGTCTAGAGACGATGTCTAAGCGATCGACTGAAATTCACAGGATAGTAATCTGAAACTTGTCTTGTTCCAGAGCACACTTCGTTTCCAATGAAAGTGAACTCTAGAGGGCAAATGTTAACTGAGTTTTTAACCAAGCAGAAATCAGTAGTTAGAACATCGGTACGAAAACGAAACGACTAGAAACTTGATAAAGATACTCAGAAGGACTAGAGAATTGAGCTCAGGAAATTTGATTAAAAAATTGGCTAAGTCCTTGATTCTCCCCTGATAAAGGACTTAAGTCAACCCCATTAAGGCCTTAGATCAATCCCGAATCAAGGTCTTATTTCAAAACGACTTGAAACTTGACATGTACGCTTAGAATAACACAAGGAAGGACTTAGAAAAGATTTTAAGTGGTTTGGCTCCACCGATTAGATTCACCCTCGAATTAAGAATCTTAACTCATCCCGAGTTAAGGAGAACACTGAGATGAATCAGAATGACTTGAAATTTGACAAAAGCACTTAAAAAAGGAAAAAGGACGTGGAAAAGTTTTATCATGATTGAGCAAAGCACCTAAATTCATCCTCGAATTAAGGGCCTTAATTCGGTACCTAATCTAAATGCCCAGCCTTGGCACATCCATACTCTTAGCAAGTGATCCTCTAGTCCTCCTGTGCATACTTGTAAAGTTTCGTAGATCTTCATAGAGCCTATCATCAAGAATGAAGACGTTACGGTTGTAGTCAGGAAAGAAGGAGGTCGATACTCATCAACAATCTACCAAATTACATGGAGAACATTTATACGAAGCATGAAACTCGACACAAAAGGATTTAGCCATCCTAAGGCTAAGGATTAGATTTGGTACTGAATCTAATGCTTAATTCGGCCTCGAATCTAGGCCTTAGCTCATGTTGTCACGACACTTCTTATGCTATCTTGGGCCAGTCCCTAGATTTCTCTGGTAGCGAGCTTCTGATCCAATATGACTGCTACCACTCTAAATACAAACCATAGAGAAACCAAAAAAGGATCCAGATTTTGACATTACTACACGGAAGCCATGTCGTTTCTTCAACTATTTCTCTACTCTATAGTCACCAAGGCAGTTCATTAGGCCATTTTAGGACTTAGAATTTGCCTAACACTTGTACTTGTGGCTAACTCTCCCTCAATCACTTTGTAATCATACTCTATCAAGATCAAACCAATAAGCAAAGTTATAAAGTGAATGTGGGCTTAGTAAAGAGTCGAACCACTATAAAAATCATTGTCTCTTATTTACTTTTGTATTATTTTCTGTTATACTTGCTCTGTTCTAATAGGGCTAGTGGCCTAGTGCTTTCACATCATACTCCAGGGTATTGATCCATTTTTTGGGTTAACAATATATATATATATATATATATCCTAGTATATTAGGTAATATCGAAGAGCGGAAATATGACTAAGTTAAGGATGCGAGGTTGGTTAAAATCACATAGAAACCTGCTCAGTTAATACGACTACCTGCAATGTGACTGATATGAGACATCGCTTATAATAAGTACTCATGGTGGACGCGAGGTTAGTTTTAATTCTTTAGGGTAAGTCTGCCCGCCTAATCTAGCTACCAACACCTATGAATAGTCGAACTAATATGAGATGTCACGGTTTAGGTTATGTGTCATAGAATGAATGTCGTAGTACAGGCCTGCTTATGGATTGGAGGTATTAAGCGGGTGCTGTAGGGTCCGCCTCATTCCCACTCAAGAAGTATTAAATAGTCGTAATTACTTTTTAGGTGTGTAGTGGAAAATCTCTGAAGGAGGTCCGCTTCAGAGTTGAGGTATTAAGTGACTATTGTAAGGTCCGCCACTTTCCCATCAAAGAAGTACTAAGTTGCCTTATAAGATTTCTTACAGTGTCCTCTAGGAAGTACCAAAAAGGGATCCATCTTAGGACGGTATTAAATGACAGGGATCTACCTAGGGTATAAGTATTAAATGATCAGAGTCTTATATGATCAGAGTCTTACTATTTCTCATTAAAAAGTTATCAAGTGGCTCAGGTGCTTTCTATTACATCATTAGGGCATGATTGATGGAGATGGGTCCTTATTAGAGTTATAAAGTTAGACTGGAAATGGTCATTGGCCTACAACTAGAGGTACGTTATGGAGCTAGATTGAAAAAGTTTTTAGCTTACAGTTGGAGGTATACTTGGTAGGTTAAGTATAGGATGCATAAAACATAATACTTTTTTAAATGATATTGTCCAAGTACTTTTTTAAATAACATTCAAGAAATAAAAGATCTTAACGGATTTCTTTTTAAGCAATTTCGCATGAAAGATCTTGATGAATTAAAATATTTCCTAGATATTGAATTTTCAAGATCTAAAAAGAGAATTTATATGACTCGAATAAAATATGCTTTGGATATATTGGAAGATTCAGGTCTCAATGGAGCACGACCAGAATATTTTTTGAATATTTTTTGAATGGAACAAAATTTAAAACTCACTCCCACGTAAGGCTCAACACTAAGTGACCCAACTAAATATAGAAGATTGGTGGGACGATTAATTTATCTTACAATCACAAAACGAAACATAGTATATGCAGTTTGCACTCTAAGCCAATTCATGCATGAACCTAGAAAACCACATTGATATACCGCTCTAAGGATTCTTAGATGTATTAAGGGTACACTTGACAAGATTTGTTGTTCCCTTCTAAAAACAATCTTGATCTTAAAGCATATTGCGATTCTGACTGGGCTAGTTGCAACTTCATAAGAATATCAATCACAGGATCTTGTATTTTTTTAGCGATTCTCAAACTTCATGGAAATCTAAGAAGTAATCAATTATATCAAGATCATCCGCAGAAGCTGAATATAGAGCTGTGGCAAATAATTGTTTAAAGCTAACATTGTTGCTTATATTCTAAAAGAATTAATAGTTTTACAAACATCTGCTGCACCTTTATTTTATGGTAATCAAGGACGCTACATATTGCAACTGATCTAGTGTTTCATGAATGTGCAAAGTATGTTGAGATAAATTGTAATATTATGTGTGAAAAGCTATTGGCAGGATTGATTAGTCTTTCATATGTGCTAATTTGTTTATAGATTGCTGATATTCTTACAAAAGCTTTGGAAATGACCAATTTATCACATTGCGTAACAAATTGGGACTTCATAATGTTCACCCTCTAACTTGAAAGGGGTATTTAAATAGGCCTTGATTGTGTACTACTTGTCGTAACATAAGGAATGTTTTTGTAATTGATTATTTTCATTTACACGTTTCATTAACATGGAAAAGTTTAATTACACAATTAACACTTGAATTTGAATATGCATTGATTTAGGATTTAATGGTTTTAGGACCCTTGTATATATGTATATAGAATTATGATGAAAGGATGAATAAGACAACTATTTCTCATATTATATTATCTTCTTCTTTCTTCCTCAAAATTATCATCTTCTATCTTCACAAAAACTAGCAACAATGATCTGTAAGTATTGCATATGTTAGTGCAACAAGAGAACAGGTACTTCCCTCTCACACATAATATGTGCACGAGGTAAATGACCCCGACTAACCTTCTTTTTTTCCCTGCTTCATTGCATGGTACAACAATTTGTTTGCGTAAGTTATTCCAAGATGATATTGCATACCTTTGTGTGGGAACAAGTGGCTGTGTTAAGCCACTCTGTTTATACACACACACATACATACACACACACACACACACACACACACATATTATGGATACTTAGATGGTAGTATATAGTTGTGCTACAAGTCTTAGATGGTATACAACGTACTACAACTCAACGTATGTCAAGTTCGAATCACACTATGTAGGATTCGAACATGTGACCTCGTGGACTAAAAAGAAGAAGCACCTAACCACTGGAACAATGGTGTCGGAACAGCCAATAACACCAAAAGTGACAATTTATATTCCTAAAAGTCCTATATTATGCACTGGCATTATACCAAAAGGGGAAGATAACTACTTGCGAATTTGAATATTAAGTAGAATGGATACTATGTTATATGCAATAAACAATTTGATGATGTGTTCCCAGACATAGTTTTCAGTGATTTCTGATGATCAAAGCTATATTATGCAACTATCCCAGCAAAGCTATATACAGTCAAAGATTGCAGTGAAATTTGTATGTATTCTAATGCATCATTTAGCTAGCTGAGCAAGGTATCGCGCGTAAGAGGTAAAAAAATGTTCCGAGGGTTAGCTGAAAGAAAACATTTGCTTTTTGTGTAAGTTTGAATGTAGTATGTACCCTCTACTGCTTTATTTGCTGTTGCTGGCCTTTTGCAGTGGATTAAATGATCTTTTTGTGTACAATTCCCCGGTCTTGACTGAGATGAATTAGTTTGTGATCAGGTTTAAATTTAACAAATAATCGAAAGTCTCGACTCAACCTAATATGTATTCCTGATAAATTGGTGACAAAATGTCATCCTGTGTTGAATTTCATAATGGACATCAGTTATGGTTTTGGGCAAGTTTTCCATTAAACGTAATTAATACATAGAGAAAGGCTGCAATGCCACACTCCACGATATACAGGCCCTATTCGATCAAACATGTTACATAGCACATTCACACTGAAAATCACATGATTCTTAGCTCTCTAGCATGCTCAACCAGAATCTTATTTTTCTAGCATGCTGATTACCACAATGAGACTTTCTATTCTCATATTTATTTAATAAGGAAACAAAATCATGTGTACAAGGAAAATTTCATAATATATTGTGTAACTTGCAAAGTATCTTTATCAGAAAGCAATTTTGAATAATACCTTGGATTATTCTAAGTCTTTCCCATGCATTAAAATCCATCGGGACAGCACCAAGGTTTAAAAGAACCTTCCAAACTTCATCTGACGAAGATGGAGACAACAGAAATGAATACCCGTCTCTGCTTACAACACTTCCAACTCCAATGGTTACCGGCATCCCGTTTACCTTAAACAAAAAATACAGTATAGTTCAAAGCAGCATAATATATTACTGTAATATTAGTGTTTTACTGGTTTGTAACCAATACCACCATCCAGTCGGAATTGATTATTAAGTTTGTTTCAGATCAACTTAACTGGGTGAACTTTGTAATTCATATATGTTGCACATAATTCCAAAACCGCTAAAGACATAAAAGAACTGTTCTAATGAGGGAAGTACGCGTATAGTGGAATCCAGTCTAAATGGGAACATGAATTTTTGAGGATTTAATTAGCAAACTATTTTGAATATTTGGGAGTTAGGGACGTGCAACTCTTTTGACGTTGAAAATGAGCATGAAATAGTATTTTTAAGATGTGCCAACCTAGTATTCTTGTTTCACTGCAAATCGGAACTTGGCCACTTCCTTGATAATGGACCTAGATTTTACGCACCATAGGTAGCCTCAAATTCAGAATATGTAAGAGGTCAATGATGAAGTTTTGTGAGATTAAGTGAAAATAATAAACATATAGGCTAGTTAAGGTCTGTAAGATATTTGCAGTCTGAATGTATACTCTAATCATACGTGCATCATAGGGTGGTTTTCTTGTGATTTAGACCTTGTACTTGTTTAACCATTTTATAACAGTAAAGCTAATCACTAATTACATAATATGACATTTTTGAAGTGCAATGCATTGACTCATGTTCAATGATGATATATTCTTACAAAATTTACCGAGTCTGAATTTGTTAAACTCTCTCTTCTTTGTACCCCGGAAAAACAATAAAATACTAGTGGATATTGATATACTAGGGAATTAAATGCACACCGTATTATAACGAAAAATAGTTTCCAGATAGCCAAGAAACCACATAAGTGAACATAACATGTCTACAGCTGCAAGTAACTTTTCATATCAGATAGTACAAAAAAAGGGGAGGTTATTATTGGAAATATCAATTTTGCAAAGGGGCAACACCGACTATAGTCACTACCAAGTTCAATGATTTTTTTTATCTAATTTCCATTCAGCATACACTGATCTCATTTTTATTTTTATTTTTTTGATAATTGTTTGGACCCATATCTGTAAACTTGACCAAATTTGAATAATAAACCTGGTGAACTATACTGAAAATTTGATTGTATGCAAGCTTAGTATTTCCCTTTACCCAAACTGATGTTGTCAATAGCAATTCCCAAATAACATCAAGCCAGTAACTTGTATTAGATAAAATTATATAGCATGATGAAAATTAACTTCCAAAGAAAAAGAAACATGACACAAACTAAGTTGATGCTTACGGTGTAATGTCGATGTGTACCATAGGGTTGTCCAATAAGATCATCGAGTTTCAGAGCCTTCATTGCCTAAGGAACTTGAAGTTAAAAGCATTGAAGTGTGAAACTAATATTTGATGAATTGAAAACCAGTTTCAAGTGAAATGTATTACTTGGTTACTTTTTGGTCCAACAAGAACAAAGAAGCATGTTTGATTAGTGATGTCCTGAACTTCTACTTTATCAGCATAAAATATGTACCTAGATCCATAAGATAGGAAAACACTTGATCCTCACCCATGGATAAACTCTTTCCTTGTGACCATCAGATATAGCAGACTATTAATTTCATAGACAAATAGCTGTTGATATATGTAGTTTATAGTTGAAATGCTGGTAGATAAATTACAATATCTGCCTAATTCTAACTTTAGAGAACTGTTTGCTACCATACCATTTTAACATTTCAGAAGGTAAAAAACACTGAAGTTCTGCAGGTGTATGAGACACAAAATGATGACGCAATCGGTGAAATAATGAATCTCAATTATTGGATTGCCTCCCTGATTTCAATCCAATGTGTGAATACAATGGAATCCAGCCTACATTTACTAGGTCATCAGTTGTTTTGATTTTGTGTCCAAATAGCCACTTTTTTTTTGTTAGGGAAAATATATTGTGACACAAAATGGTAACATGATCGGTGACACGATGAATCTCAAATATTGGATTGCCCCTGGATTTCAACCCCATATGTGAATACAATGAGATCCAACGATCTAGATTTATTGTGTCATCTATTGTGTTTGATTTTGTTTCCAAATAGTCGGTCCCTTTTTGTAATCTGTATGTATGCAACAAATTGTTTCAAATGAAACAGGGAGAGAGAAACTAGCAGTGGCACCCACTGGCATCTATAAATGAATAACTTTGAAAATTGTACTTGGGTGGTTTAAAAACATTAAAAAACTGAACGCATTGGTGAGAAGAGTAAAAAAAAATTACATATAATGAAAAATACAATGAAAACCTAAATTAACATGGAAAGAAAGCATAAAAATGATATTAAAAACTAAATTTAACTGAAAATATGGACCTTAATTCAAAGAATTGCAATATCTGTAAATGTTCTGGTCATGTGTAATCATTGAAAGTTAATGTGGCTTCATTAAGACAAGTCCAACAGTCCAGATGTATAGTTATGATATATATATATATATATATATATATATATATATATATATAGGACTACTGTTTGAAGGATTTATGTGATTTGCATAAAAATGTAACCTTTCTGACCTACTTTATCAACATGCTAGATAGGCTTTCACAGGAACCAGGAGATACAAGCAGCATCACAGAGTTTTTCTGTTAAAAACAAAGTACAACTTTAAACTGGCATATATATACAAATTCTTAGGTTCATGACTACAGAAAGCATGTATAGTACAATAATAAAACTAACCATAATCCACGAATGGGCAATATCAATAGTTCGTGCAGTTGGAGTAACAAAAACAGTGTCACAACCCTGTGCAGATAAAGTTTAGAAATGGAGTATAACTCGGTCTCATGCTACAAAAATGTTAAAGAGTTTAGAAGCACATAAGAGCAATCACCTCCCCTTCTTCGAGAGAATCAAACTTTGCTGTTGTTTGGTTGTGTAAAAACTGTATTCTATCATCGCCGGTAACTACAAGTGCAAATAAAATTATATATTTTCCTCAACAAAAAGATTATATGACATACAGAACCAAGACAGACATGAGCACGCATGAACTTTGGTTACTAATAATTAAGAAAGGCATGGATCTGAAACTTCAATACAAAGTATGCCTTACGAAAACAAGAATTACATAATTGTTTGGTTAGGGAATTGAAGTAGGGAAAACTAGTGGTTGCATCCAATTCATATGATGATAACCAGCGAATACTTACAAACAAGATTTTTTTTTTTTTTAAAGGAATTTAAGTGTAAGAATATTCTAGTTTGTATTTTTCTAGTGCACGGATAACTGTGCGGTGTGTATATACGTGCATGCAAATATATAATGATGCTACGATGTAATTTACTTTTCAACTTAGAGACAGTGGAGCAGAGCTGAGTTCAAAAACCAGTCTCTAAACATGTGAAGGATAACTACAAATCACTAGAGGCGCCATACCAAACACTGAATGCTTGTGTAAAAACTTTATAAAACTCCAAGAAAGAAGAAATTGCTGCACCTTCCAAAGGTGGTAATGGATCTGAATGGTTATGATATTTCTTGTCTAACAATGAGGTTTCGTTCCTCGATACACCTTGATTTTTGATAAGTTAATGTTGTTTTAAACACAGCCTAGTGTGAATTATGTATGTGTTAACTATAATCTCAAACGATTTTTACTGCACTTTTTGACCAATATTCTACCTGTATTGCTGTTATGAAAATGATGCATGCAATAATAGCTATAGAGATTGATTTGTGCAATTTCAAATTAAGTAATTAAGAAAACCAAAGTATAAAACCAAGTCAAGAAGGTCATAAGATTTATTCCATATATAATGCAAATGCTCGCACATATGAACTCATAAATCATGACATAACAAACTAGAACACATGTGGGGCTGGGTAGTGGGGGCTATACAACGACTTCGAAATAAAACTATAATACTGAGAGTTGTGTTTTAAACAACATCATCAACATGATGCTTGGTTTCACAATACTCGGGAAGTGTTGTTGACATACTAATTGATATGACAATCACAAAAGGAATAATAATACCAGACTGGTGCAATTTAAGCATGCATACATAATTTTCCAACAAACAAAATACTAAGCACAGAAAATAAGATGGCCTCATTTTTATTCATTCAATTATTTATTTTACATATGCTCAAAACTGATGGTGTTAATTAAACAGATATAGAAGAGAAAGAGAGGTCAAACTGCCAAAGAAGATGAACCCAATTCAAGTTTTCAAGAATTTGGTAGGAGTATATTCATAGATCAAATAGAGCATGTCACCTCTGAGTCGGCCAAAGTTTGACAAATCTGCAACCTATGCAAAATAGACATCATTGGTACAATTAAAATGCTCACAAAACAATATCAAGTTGTAAAAAATGGAACATGAGTATGTACTTAAGACCATAATCTGCATTAATGTTGGCTGCATTCAAATAACAGAACCATAAGGTCCAGATAAGAGGCAACAGGCAAGGATTGACAAATATTTTTTATAGTGGATCACTATTACTGATGCTGGTGCACAAAATGGGCATATTCCACAGTTACGCTTCGTTTGTTTAAAATTCTAAAAGTTGAATATTGATTGCTGAAAGCTGAATACTGATGGCCGAATTTGAACACCGAATAATGAAAGGTTGTTTGTTTATGTTTTATAACTTCTGATTGAAACTAATGGCTATTTTGACAATATTGTCCTTTGTATAATTGGTTATTCATGTAGTAATTGTTAAAACGAAAACTTTGAGCCACAAATTTAAATCTAGAAACTTAAAATTTGAATTTTTTTAGTTTGGAAGCACCTGGGTTTTGTGGAAAATTGTTTAATGAATGAATATTTGAAAGTTCTAATTTTGAATGATTTAGATTTCAGTTTGTCATATTTCAAAATTTCGATGTACAAAAAATTAAATTTTCAAAATTTTATATTTCAAAATTTTGTAGTTTCGGATCTTTTTTTGAAAATTAAAACAATATTTGATTTGGTTTTCTTTTCTTCTTTTTTTTTTTTTTTTTTTTGAGAAAAGAATCTGAATGTAGAATAATAACCAAAATAGAACATAAAGATTTGAGATCACAAGTAAAACGGACTTTCATAACTTTTTATTTTCAAAATTTTGAATTTTTAGTTTTTTTTATATAGTAATGTAATAATTGCAACTAATGGTATATATGGAAGAGGTTATCATTAAGCACTCAGAATCAAAATAAAATAAAAGGCATTATGAAAATGCTTAACGTTTGTGACATCTAACTCAAGTGGTTAAAGGTATGACGCTTTAGACCTAATTTTTAGAGGTCACGGTTCGAGTTCCGAGATATCAACATGAGTTTTATTTCAATAAAGTATCACTCTTATTATTAAAAAATGTTTCAAACACTTTTTCACTACTAAAATTTCTTCGGATCTGACCACTTATTCAAAACAATCAACTTCAAAGTTCTTATTCTTCAATAATTGGTCAAACAAGTGATCATTTATTGTAAACAAATGACACTTTAGTCAATTAAACTCTTTATTTTTGAGATGTGTGAGCAAATAACATTAACACTTAATTATAATTACATAATCATCCACCGCTTCATCTAACATAAAAAGAACCGATCATTTATGTTTTCTTATTCGTGCGTCATGCGTGTTCTAAGTCTTGTGTTTAATCACCAATTAATCCAAATATGAAGTAAGACGCACAAAATTAATCATGAAAAACTGTACATATTATGTGGAACAATAGCTTTGTGTAGTGCTTTGTTGAATGCAGTCACAAACAACAACAACAAAACCATTATTCTCAAACAAGTTGGGGTCGACTAGAGATGAAATCCGAAACTAAATGACAAAAAAATCTAAAGGTTATAACAATAACAATAACAATAGCAATAATAAAATTAAGTCAAATATGTAAATTAATAATAACAGTAACTAAGTAAAATAAAGATAGAAATACATATGTATGTAAAAAAATAAAAAAATAAAAAAATAAATAAAAAATAAAAAATGATGATGACAGTAGAAATAATAATAATGGTGCTGATAGTAACATTGATCAAAGACCAAATGCTAAAAAAGAATTTTGTGATTACAATGACTTTTGCAAATATTTTAGAAGTTTATAGATTATGCATTACACGATTGATTAAAATTGCTATATTACTAACATGAAAATGGATTTTATCTCCTCCTCTGACCCAGCCACCATCAAACAACTTCCGGCCCCATGTTCAATCCTTTGACCTCACCACGGCTCCACCCCCAACAGACTGTTTTTGCCTGCCTTTCGTCCATTTTCAGCTCCTAGAAACCCTGATCTGGAAGCTCTCTAGCTTCTGCTACTATGTCAGTGCATCCTTCCTGTTTGTCCGGAGTAGCACCTTTGTGCGACTTGGAGGTGTTTCCACCACTCCCATGCTCTCCTCGTGGCATGTGCCATGTTGATGGTGCTGCAGTCCCTGGTTACCCTGTTTCGGCCTCTACTCGTGAGACTGTGGTCTTGGATAAGACAGCTGCTGTTCTCAGCAATTGCTTCTATTTATATAGCAGCTTCTTCTACTGGTGCTATCTCTGAGCTGCTGCTTTCAAGAAATAACATATCTCCTTTACCTCTTGCTTCGCTATAAGACTAAGAATGTCGGCCCGTATGTACTAAAAATGATTTATCGCAGTGAAACTGTAATGAAGCTCTTGTGCCTCCTTTAGAAGTTGTGGAAGTGGGCACTAACTTATGGAAGGATCACTTGGTTGAGTTTTCTCTTCACCAGAATCTCTCATATAGATTAGTTAGTTATAAAGCATATCAAGAGAACCTAAAAGTTGTTAGGCACCATAAAAGTAAAATTTGATAAGTTGTTTTTCTTCGAATTCTCTCATGGAAATAATAGGCAAAGAATTACTGAAGCAGACCAATGGCAAAGCGTTCATTGTTACTCTATGGAGCCCAACTATCGACTTCGTTCCTGTCTAGGTTCATCTGTATAATACTTATTTGCATGGAGTATGGGTATGAATTGGTTTTCGTGCATATTGGAAAGGTTGTGTGGCTTATCTCCGAAAGACTTAAACATTTTGAATATGCTAAGGTCCTCAGTGAGGTAAACCAAAGCAATTCTTACCTTCTTTGATCTCAGTTTTCCTTACCGAGGGTCATGTATCCTATGTGGCATCTCCTATGATTGAAAATCTCGCATTTGTTATATTTGTAGTATTTGGTCATGTCTCTTATGATAATTGTATCAGTCGTGCTCTTATTCCCTTGGTGCATTCCTTCCACCCCCTCCCCCTTTGATTGCTAACTCTAAATAGATTGTTCGCTCTCCTAGTAAGCAACGACAACGTAAGGCTCCCATGACACATGCTTCCATTATTGTTGCTCCTTTTGTGCTAGTTTCCATCGTCGATTTTGGTCCTCCTACCTTTTTCCCTATTCTTCAACTTTTGCAACTTTGGCAGCTCCTAGCTACTGCCCTTTTTGCTACCTCCCCTTCTCATCAAACTATCCTTTCTTCTACTTATGTTCTTGATGTTTTCACTGGGCTACCCATCCTATCTACCTTTGACCCATGTGGTCCTTTTGTCCCTTATGCTATGCCCTCCAACGTCACCTCTTCCCTTATCATCGTCCTTTTTGCTCCCTCTCCCCTTATCCTACTTCCACCCACGTTGATAATGGCGCATCTGTTGTGCGGAAATTCAATTGATTCGCACAAACTCCAAAAACGCAGCGGAATGCTAATGCGCGGAAACAATCAAAAGAAGGATTTAGCTTGTCGATTAATTACCAACAACAAATTCAATGAAAAATAATCACCAAACAACAACAAAAAATACAGAAGAAAGGAGGACACAGAGTTTTAACGTGGTTCGGCTAGATTGCCTACGTCCACGGACCCAACAACTATTCTTTATTTCACTGAAAAAAAGAGTACAAAAGAGAGAGATTACAAAATTATAGGTAGTAGTGGAGAGACTAACCTATAATTACAAATTGAATAATTAATTTATCCAAAGACTTGTTTATGCTCAAAATCCCTAATTGATTGACTGCATAAATTAGGGTTTACTGAAGAAAACGATAATGGTGGATGTTCTCTCACACACTCACACACATATGAAGAAGAACTTCCTTCATTTAAATAGGCATGAAAATGAAGGATGCTTGGAGATGAAGAAAATTAACTTTCAAATTATGTGACAACCTTTCCAGATTACTTGATTTGATTCCAATGCACATAAATGACAAAAAATCTATGTTTCCATAAATTTCTATTGCTTAAATTAATCTCCATGTATAAACTTCTCTATCTTCATATAATAAATTTGACTAATTGATTGATTAGCAATTAATTAGTTTCCATTCTCTAAAAGATACCATGCATATCTTTCCTCTTTATCATTTCATATACAGCCTAATTAATTGATTGACTGAATCAATTAATTATTTCCTTATCTTCTTTGGAAATATTTGAATCACATAAATTCAACACTCCACCTTGATTCAAATATAACTATCTCTCTGCATCACCACATCTCGACAAATTGTTGGGTCTACGTCAACAAGTTCAATGTGAACTAGTATGGGCAATATTGCCCAAACAGAGCTTCCAAATCTTTCCCAAGCACAAGAAAGATAGTATGCACATCATCAAACATAATGCATACGAGAAAGTACCAAAATTCTTCAACAAATCCGATGTTGGAGATGAACATGTAGATACTAATCTTCGAGAGACCAATGGAGATTTACAGCGCGCTTCACCTTCTCCATTCCAAATTGAGTGAGGACATACTCAATATTATCTACTCCAATCTCCTCCACAAGAATTTTGCTAGACTTTTCTAAGTCAACATCAACAGACTCACCAACAAGCTCCACAACATTCAAAGCATAAGATGAAGAATCATCGCTACAAATATGCTTACAAATATGGCCAACTGAACCAAAAGGCTTTTCCAACAAATGAGCTCAACCTAGAGTCTGAACCTCTGTAATCTTCTCATCAACCATGATATCATCGGAAATACCAATATCTTTCTGAATATGGAAACAATCTGATGACTACAAATGTGTTTGGCAATTTTCTATCCTCACAATGTCATCACTTGATAGAGGCTCCACCTTCAACAAAGACCTCTCATCAAATATCGCATGCCTGCTAGTCACAATTCTCTTAGTTGTTTTACACCACAACCTATACTTCTTCACTCCTTCTCTATAGCCTAACAAAATGTGCTTGCTTTCCCTACGCTTCAACTTATCATGTCTCTCATCTTCTAAATAAGCTGAACAACCAAACACTTTAAGGAATGAATAATCAACATGCTCTCTTTTCCATATCTCTTCCGGGATCTTCATATCTATGGAAATAGAAGGTGTGCGGTTGATGAGAAATACTGTCATAGATATCGTTTCTGCCCAAAATCCCACTTCTAGACCAGCAGTCGTCCTCAAGCTCGTAGCTCTCTCCCACAATATCCGACGCATGCTCTCCGCCACTCCGTAACAATGTGACTCAACAGAAATAGAAAAATCTCTAATTACATGCTCGGACTCACAATAGTTAGTGAATTCTTGTGACATAAATTCACTACTATTTCCAACTTTGAGAACCTTCAAACGCTTCCTCGACTGCTTCTCTACCAAGGTCTTACACTTACAAAATTGGGCAAATATTTCATCTTTGGTCTTTAAGAAATAGACCCAGACCTTACGTGAGAAATCATCCACAAATAAGACGAAGTAACTGGCTACACCAAAAGATGCAACTGGGGTGGGTCCCCGCACATAAGAATAAACATACTCTAGAAACTCTGTAACTCTAGGTCTTCCAACATAAAATGTGACATGCTTCTTCTTTCCAAAAGAACAATCTCCACAAGAGCTAGACTTTGACTGACAAACACCATCAATCAACTTGCGCTTCTTCAATACTTTAAGACTCTCTTCATCAACATGACCTAAACGAAGATGCCATAACTGAGTAGAATCTGAAATACTAGAATCAGTAGAAACTACCGATTCTTCTAAGACCGTCTCTCCATGAAGCACATAAATATCATTAACTCGCACCATTTTCATCACTATCAAGGAACCCTTCGCCACTCTCAAATTCTCTCTATCTATTATTATCCTCATATCAAGTCTACTCAAAGCTCCAACTGATAACAAACTTCTACCCAGCATCGGAACATGTCTAACATCCGTGATAGTTCTAACAACACCATCATGCATCCTAAACCTCACACTTCCAACGCCCAGAACATGACAAGATGTGTCATTCCCCATATGAACTGTTCCGCCGTCAATCTTCTTGTAACTGATAAAACAGCTCCTATCTGGCGTCATATGACAAGAGGCTTCAGAATCAATCACCCAACTTGTATGCTCTAAAGGTGAAATACTGGCTGAAAGTAATGATGTATTACTATCACTTCTATCCGCATCTGATCTAACTGCTGGCAAAATTGAAGCTTTCTCCTTCTTCTTTCTCTTCTTTCTAAGAGCTGGACAATCCCGTATGAAATGTCCCTTCTTTTTACAATAATAGCAAGCACCCCTTCTAGGACCCATGAAATGAGACCTACGCATATCTCTACCTCTAAGGTGCTTCTGCTTTTTATCTCTTCCTTTAGACGAACGAAGTTGTTGCTGAAGAACACCGTCATTAGTCTTCACCTTCCATGTCCCAAAAACTCCTTTTCCAACAAATTTGGTGATGCCATAATTTTTCATACCACTACTAAAAGAATTTGTCATTGATAACTAATCTAGAACAAGACAGCTAGCTCTGATATCAAACTGTTGTGCGGAAATTCAATTGATTCGCACAAACTCCAAAAACGCAGCGGAATGCTAATGCGCGGAAACAATCAAAAGAAGGATCTAGCTTGTCGATTAATTACCAACAACAAATTCAATGAAAAATAATCACCAAACAACAACAAAAAATACAGAAGAAATGAGAACACAGAGATTTAACGTGGTTCGGCTAGACCGCCTACGTCCACGGACCCAACAACTATTCTTTATTTCACTGAAGAAAGAGAGTACAAAAGAGAGAGATTACAAAATTATAGGTAGCAAAGTGGAGAGACTAACCTATAATTACAAATTGAATAATCAATTTATCCAAAGACTTGTTTGCGCTCAAAACCCCTAATTGATTGACTGCAGAAATTAGGGTATACTGAAGAAGATGATAATGGTGGATGCTCTCTCACACGCTCACACACATATGAAGAAGAACTTCTTTCATTTAAATAGGCATGAAAATGAAGGATGCTTGGAGATGAAGAAAATTAACTTCCAAATTACGTGACAACCTTTTCAAATTACTTGATTTGATTCCAATGCACATAAATGACAAAAAATCTATGTTTTCATAAATTTCTATTGCTTAAATTAATCTCCATGTATAAACTTCTCTATCTTCATATAATAAATTTGACTAATTGATTGATTAGCAATTAATTAGTTTCCATTCTCTAAAAGATACCATGCATATCTTTCCTCTTTATCATTCCATATACAGCCTAATTAATTGATTGACTGAATCAATTAATTATTTCCTTATCTTCTTTGGAAATATTTGAATCACATAAATTCAACAGCATCTTCCTCTTCTAGTGAATATACTAATGATCTTATTAAAATTAAACAGAATGAAAGTGAAGGCAGGTGACAACATTTTATAAAAGCTTTCATAAATGCATTTCCGATGTTGATGACTATAAGATGTTATATTATTCTGGGAAGGAAATAATTTACTCTGAGTAACTCAGGTCTCCTAAGTGAGCACAAGCTGAACAGCCTTGCTATGGGAGGATTATTGGAATGCAAGCTTTATTTATCGAAAGTCGTCTATCTACTTCCTTGATCTTTTCAGCTGGTTGAATACAAAGATTGAGGAAGTCCAGTTTGATTTTTGATCAGCTTATTGTTAGGTTATTTTGATGCAACTCTTTGCAGTTGGAGTACTTCAACTCCACTCGTTTTTTTATTTTATTTTTAATTCATTAATAAAAGATGGCAAAGAACCATTCAATACCGCTTGGTTTGTATTTTTTATACAAAAATTGGATGAATAAAGTCATTTATGGAAGTGGAAACATTATACTCATTTATGGAAATGCAAACATTGCACATTTTCCAAAAATACATGTCAATTATGGGATAAAAATATTAAATCCTGTTCTCGTTGCATAATTAATTTTATTACGTGAGATCCAAATATTTATAAATGAAAATGTACAATTTAATACATTTTATAAAAGGGTAATTTAGTTTAAAGGACATGCAAAGTTTTTTGGCCTCTAGAATAGCACCCACAAAAATTAGAGACAAGAACACTTTTTCACGTGCAGGTTAAAACCATCGCACTCCACGTCACCTCACCCCATGCTTCTGCACCGCCTACGCTACTCTGCACCTACGCTCCGCCGCTGCTAATAGCCGACGCCTTGCATAACCGTCGCCTCTCTAGCCGCCCCTCCTCAAAACCTGATCCTAAAAAAAAAACCATGCATCTATTCGCCATCTACCATGCTGCCTACATCTTCTAACTCATAAGAATATCGTTATTCACCTCATCTTGCTCATCGATTATCGATTAATGCAAAAATAGCAACAGTTAAAAAAAAGATATTATATTGTATCATTATATGAGAAAATGATGTAAAAAATAATATAGCAACTACAAAATGCTACAAAGTCGTATTATTTAACCAAAAAATGATAACACAAGGTCATGTCAACTATTACACAATAAAATTAAAATATAATTGTTGTACTCTTTTTTTTAGTTCGATAAATACAAAACTGATATTACACATTAGCATTATAAAATAATTAATGGAAAATAGCACAATAAATATGCAAAAAATTAAATAAAAAAGATACCATCTTTACAAAACTATGTAATAGATTTATAAATTAATTTATGAAAACAATATTACAAACTTTGGAAAATAAAAATGATATCACCTTTACAAAAAAAATCATAAAATGATATAGAAAGTGGAATCTAAAAGTATTAATTCAAAAACAGAACTACAATTCATAAGCCATACCACAAATTAAAAAAAAAATTAATATACGTCATAAACTGATACTACAATTCATAATGCTATTATAAAATAATGTTGTGAGATACAATATATATATATATATATCATATAAAACGAAACTACAATTATTTGTAAACTGCTGCTACAATTTTTTTAAACAACTACAATTCATAAACTGCTACTATAATTCATGAAATGCTACTATAAAGTAGCAGTATAAACATAAATATACATAACTATATTTAGTTAAAAATACAAAAAATGATACTGTATGGTATCATTGCTACACACATCTAAAAAAACTACAATTGTTAATAAACTGCTATTATAATTTCACAAAACTATTATAATTCTAAAATTACTACTACAACTAATAAATTGCTACTATAAAATAGCTTTATGAACAGAAATATCTATAACCATATTCATTTAAACAAACAAAAAATGATATTATACAGTATCATTGCTACACACATTTATAGGAAACTACTATATAAATTGTTAATACAACTTCAAAAAGCTACTATAATTCAGAAACTACTACTACAATCCATAAAATGTTAATATTAAGTAGCATTACAAACATAAATATACATATAATTTATTTTAAAAAAACAAACAATGATACTACACTGTAGCATTACTATACACATCTAAAAAGATGCTAAAAATGATGTTACAAAATGATGAAATGATACTACAAAATGGATATTTGGTTATCTACGGATGAGGTTTCAAAATAGCATTAGGAACATAAATATAAACAATTATTCTATTTTCAAAAAATAAATGATATCGATCGGTATCATTATCCAGTGTTATCTTCTTTTCCTCAATTTCATGTTGCTTCTCCTTCACCTCCAACTCTGATTACATAAAACATTACTCCTCCATCACTGCTGCAACACATTAGTTTTCTGACCATCTTCATACCGATATACATCACTATCTCCTTCTTCCATCGTTGTCAAAGTGGTCACGCCTCTATTATCGTCGTCGCCAAGCTCGAGTTTGCTACCATCTAGAGTTGCTACGACATCATTGAGATCCGCCGCACTCCTTTACCCCGTTCAGACTCCAGCATGTGAAAAAATGCAACCCTAAATTAGCATTGCCTTTCCGTCTAAAAACTTTGTCATTTGGCTCTATTACAAAGGAAAATATGTCATTTGCGCACAAAAATAAAGCATACGTCCTAACGCCTAAAATATATTGTAATTTTATCTTTCTTACTATTTTCTTGTTTACAAGATTAACTCTAAAATGTAAAATCATAATGCTTAAAAAAAGGACGTTTTTTCAAACATTCTTCATAAGTTTCACTTACGTACTTTTTTTGAAAACACATTTCACGGAAAACCGCTGCGATTATTTCAACAAAAATGTACAATCTACACTGCAAATATTTGTCGTATAAAAATTTGCAGTTGCAGTTTTAACAGCAAATACTTGCAGTGTGGACTACACATTTCGTTGAAAATAATCAGGCCCTGTCCAAAGGAAAGGCGAGTGAGACTTTCGTCTAGGAAAACACCGTCGGAGAAGGTGGAGAGGGCGACAAATGTCTAGGATGCTTAAAAAAATATTAATATGTTAGTGTAGCAGGGCGTCAAATGAGTCGAAAAACTTGTAGCACAATGGTTTAATTCCTAACTTATACCCTAAACAACCAAGGTTCAAGTCCTACAACATAAGATTTCTTTCCTTAAATTTTTTTTCACCGTTTTTTTCTAAAATTTTGGCTAGGGCAACCAAAATGGTAGGGCCGCCACTGAAATAATCACAATGATGTTTCGTGAAACCTGTTTTTGAAAAATAATTTTTTGTATTAAGTTTGAAAATAAAGAACGGCTAATTTCCACTCATAAAAACGCACAAACTAAACACATTTTGCAATATTTTTGAAAAGTTCAACATCGCTGCATTTCTCTGCAAGTATACAAAATACCATTTGAAAGTGAAAATTGTCAATATTTGTTTTTGAATATAACTGAAATATGCATACTTCGTATGCAAAAAACAAAAATATACAGTACTAAAAATGTACATTATAGCATGTTTTAAAACGATGCAGACAATCTACAATTTTGAAATATTTATAAACATGAAATAGATGTGGATTGTATGTCTTATACAAAATTAACTCTAAAATGTAATTGCAAACACTTTGCGATAAATTTTTACAGAATAAACACATTTTGCACATTTTTTAGAATGCAACCTTTTCTAACTTCTCAGAAATATAATAAAATATAATGTAAAAGCGCAAATTATCTACATAAAGATGAAATATAACTAAAAACTACACACCTCGTATGGCAAAATTACAGATTGTATGGGATCTAAAAAATCAGCTTTATAGTCTAAATTCAAACGTTATGAAATAAAATATTGCAAAGTAAACAAGTTTTGCGCATTTTTGAAAAGTGCAATATTTCTACATCTCTCAAAAATATGAAGTATGATGTAAAGTGAAAATCATGTACAGAAAACATGAACATAACTAAAAATTACGTTCTTTGTGTACTAAAATATAAATATACAACACTTCAAATGTACAACATACATGTTTGAAAAAAATGTATACAGTCTGCAGTTTTTATAAATACAGACACACACTGGTTTCGTGACTCGAATTACTGAACATATGTTGACGTGTAGTATGTTATATACAATCTAAGTCTTGCAACATAGCTATGTACTGCTACTTAAGCACCCAATTTCAAAACATATATTTAACTATGAATTAAAAGTGATTTATGACTCGGTTTATACATGAATTTATAAGAATCCGTAATCGTGTAAACTGTTAACACATGAATTTATGCTTATCTAATAATCGCTGTTAATTCTTTCATAGTTTATCAATATCAAATTCTTCTTTCAACTCTGCAAGCTTGATCTGGTGTAATAATCGTACATCATCAATGAGTTTATCCTGATTTAAGATGAAGTCAAATTGTTGTAACATATCTAAGTTATCACGACCTTGAATTTGCCTGAGTTCTCAATGGAAACTAAGGCCCTGTTTAGATTTCCCTTTTTGGCTTTGGGTTTCCATCCAAACAAAAATTCACACGATGTATGTATTTTTGAAAGAGAACCAAGTTGGAAAACGAAGTTAACATACAAACTAGAAAACAAATTTATTTTGATTTTCATGTTCTGGAAAATAACAAAAACATGAAAATCAATCCATCCCCTCCATTGTTCCTCCACCGTCGTAATAGCTTAGATTTTTAAATCTTCTCCTGTGCTTTACTCATATTTTGTAATGCATATAGTATTCGGTCACCTAACCACATATAAAATGTTTCCTAGACAACGGAAGGCAACTAAAAAGGTGAGTGAAGCCTAATTAAACTCAGCATAATTTATTCAATTTGAATGAAAGACAAACCCTACTTAAGTTGAAATAAACAATATTCAAAGTGAGGTAGATCCTCAATTACCAGATTGAAGAATTTGTAGAAGTGGTTTAAAATCCATCAAATAGAATAGGAGATGAACATTACCAAGATGTTTAAAAGGGTAATTTAGAAATAAAAGTAGCATTATTTAAAGAAAATAAGGACTTGATAGGAAGCTCGGATATGTTAAAACAAAATAGGGACCTGCAATGTAGCAACAAAATGTACTGCTCCTTAGGACTAATGAACAGTAAAAATACGGAGCCAGAATCTTTTATTGTTAAATTAACAGAGGCACATGATATGATTCGACTAATCTCATGAATACCATATATACAATCAATTACGTAAACAATTTGGATTTCTCATCAACATGTTCGAATGCAATAAATTAAAAATAGTAGGAATCATCTACATCTTCTTGATGCATAGCCAAACTAATAAAAAACCTTCATCTTTCACTGGAGTGATAAAGCTCGCATGGTTTGATGAATACGAGATCAAGAAATGAATATTATGTGAGGGCATAATCAGAAAGGTAATAGGGTGCCAGAATGAACTACAAACGTAAAAGAACGTGAGTTTAAAAGAGATCAGAATACAGAAAACATGAAGCCTTTCCCAAACTAAAACAGAGAGATATATGTATTAACATAGAAAGCACTGCAACATTTGAGGCTGAAATTCTTAGGGTCTCTGCTGATACCACTGTTTTAGATAACAGCAAAACTTGATATGAGGTACATTAACATTTTGATATTGTGTGTTGTATTTTTTCATTCATATTTCAAACTTTGAAACGGATTGGGTTTGATTAGTATTGTAAAGACATATGCATATGAAATTTTGTAAATACTATGGTGTTATGAGACGGTCATGGTTATTGATATATTATACTTTATTTTCTCCCGCTGTGAGATTCTGAGAGTTATTAGTAAGAACTGTAATTGTTTCTTGTTATTATATCAAACGACGTGTCTTTGCCAGCTTTCGAGGTGTCAATGTCAATTCAGCGCTGAACCCGAGGGTCGAAAAAGGTGGGTTGTTACAATTACAAACATGTTAGTCAAAGATATAAATTTACAAGAAAATTCCAGCTTTTGTGCATTGACGAAAGTGTTAACCTCTGTGTGTTTGGTCATTTGACCATTTTTGTATTGTTTTGTGAAAAAAAAAAATTTAAGCTTTTTTACATGCTTGCTCCATTTTCACCTGTAATTTCTTTTTTTCTACTATTAACACGAAGATTGAAGCCGGAATTTAGAGTAGATACCATCCTATCTTGGTGGGAAAAACTTTGATACGGATGTCTGTATCAAAATTTTGATGCAACCTCTTGAATTCGGTCATGTGTAGTAACAACAAATGAAGTTTTTATTAAATAAAAGTAAAACAAATGTGTTTTGTTTTATAGTGCATTTTTTTATAACAAGAGTGATACTTTATTCAAATAGAGCTTGCTTTATAGTACACTTGATGAAAACTAGAGCAGTTTGCATCAAAATTTTGATACAGATACATGTACTACCCTACTCATCATCCAAACCAAACCAAAACTTATTGAATCTTGATCCATAGTTAATACAATACTAGAAGTAGTCAAGACAAAATATATATATATATATATATATAGCGGTTTCCTATTTGAAAAAGTTGCCTTAATGTAGTATAGTTAATACCATAGTAAAAAAAGGGTCTAAGGCGAAATAGTTCAAGTACAGAACAAAAATATAGCAGTGTCCTCTTTTATATAGTTGCCGTAATAAGTGAACTATTGTGAGCCAATCCAAATGAATTACAAATCCCAACAATCAAGTATACTTCAACTTTTGTACCATTAGCAATACAGACTATATTTGTCAATTAAAAATACATCACATCAAGTTGTGAGCAACTTACCGCAACCCCATTAAGTGCTGAACTGATTGCAAATTCCTCAGTTGTGGGTTCATCTTCAGCCACTGTGAGTTCCTAAAGAAAGCATTAAAATAAATTTGGTCAGAAAACAGTGGACATAACATGATTCAAGCAAAGGTTAAATTATTAAACTAGTCATGACTCATAAGGCCATTAGGCCCTGGCAGTAAGGTATCAGTCTGAGAAAACATAACTTAGTGTATAGTACATCTGAACAATCATAAAGTTACAAGGGCTACCTATAAGTAATTTTATACCTGAAATAAACAGACATGTTGCAGTATCCATATTCACATAGGTGGTCAACCGAATGTGTTATATATGTGTGCATATGTGCACGCACGCGTGCATGTGAATGCATGCACACATGCTTTTATGCTACAATAGATTGGTCCTATTTTTTTTTACAAAGTGCAGGTCTAGAGAATTGTGGACTTAAAGATGGTTCATGTCAGGGCATTTGCGTGCTTAAATGAATTGAGTCATGGTGGAACAAATTGACACTAAGGCAATATAACAGTGTTCACATACCTAAAAAAATTGATTGCCAACAATTATTCTAAATCAATTCGTGTAAGGGTGTGATATAGAATTCAATTTGACTACGTTTAGTATGAGAATAAGTTAAGTTTTCTCGGGAGAAGGTCAGTCTTGCAAAGAGCTCCATGCATTGAAGCCTGGAGAAGTAACTCCACGAAATATGTTTTAGTAATACATAGCACCGGATTTCTAAATTTACGTAACAGTTACAGAATATTCATGATGTTACCTCCAGTACCTAGTGTTGCTTGTAATTTTTTTTTTTTTAATATTAGTTCATTGTAGTAGTTTACAGTAGTGTTTTCAGTTTATTGCTTTTCGAGATCATATAGGGTTATGTCATTGTTGTAGATACTAGATGCACCTAAGCTACAGATAACTGGGGTTGGATTATCTCGTTTATATCAGCAATGATATTCGTAGCCCACATATAGTCAAATTCTCTATACCTTAGTATAAACGAGTTTTGTTGTCAATTAGATTTCATGTATCTTAGAAGCGTAAAGACATATTCAACAACCAAAATAGATAAGCAAGCAAACACATAAATCAACTATATAACTAAGACATACAAGTTCATCGTGGTCGATTGGAGGAGGAGAGAGGTCAAACTCAAAAGAAGAGGTGGCAGAGTGGGCAGCGACACTGAAAGGAGAAATGGTAAATCCACTAGGGAATAATCTGAAAATAAATTGTTTTGAAGATGGGAGACTTTTTGATTTGTAGGGTACTTTCACTTGAGAAAGAAAAGAAGGCTTCTGAGCAAATATGGCCGCCGTTGTTATCTCCGCCATGGATTATTTTGGAGCGCAGAAGGGGTGAGCCGATTTAAACCGATTTAAGTATTTAACCAAACCAAGCGGTTTAGTTTGATTGGTTTGCTAAGTGTCTCGGGTGCAAGCTCGATTTAAAGAGGTGGGGAAGTGGAGAGTTTGGATAAAGGGAAGATTTGCAAAATTTCAAAATGCACTGAGATCCCCTCCAACCAACATATTATCAAAAATACCGATATTTTCAAGTTTTAGGATATTTGCAAAAACTCTATAGATGTTCGAATTTTTCGCTTTAACGGAGTTTTCTGCAAGTATTTGCATGGTTTTCTGCAAGTATTTGCATGATTTTCAATAAATTCAAAAAATTTGTTTTGATCATAGAAACATGCGATCATTATTTAGATTTAGTTTTCGATCAAAAAACAATTTTTTTACTGAAATTAAAAATATGATGTAATTCGAAACATGTCTTTGAAAAGTGTTTTTGCGTATCAATTCCGAAAATAAGGAGCAAACTAAACTTCCACTTGAATAAAATGTTGTAATTCCTCCCACTCTTCCAACATTTGAGTCGGATGAATTCACGTTATTCTTTTATTATTATTATATTGAATAATTATAAACAGTTACCAGAAATTGTTTACTCTTTAAAGGGTTTTTTGAAATGATATAAAAGACACAAGTCCATGTTTTGATGTTATTATATAAAAAAAAGTCTCTATAACAATGAATGTATAAATTATATCTCTATTTTTTAGGAACAAAAAACGCAATGTAACTTGCACATTTAAAAAGAATGCAAATTGACTTCCAGTTTTGGATAAAAAATAAAAAAATTCTATAAAATTCGATAATAATGAAAAATTGTAGTTATTTACTAAAATTACACTTAAATTATAATTAATATTGTTTATGAATAAAGAAATTGACATTTAAATTTTCGGAAAACCTTTTGACTTAATTTGCACTTTATATAAAAAAGTACGAGCTAGTTTGTGCTTTCTGATTTGGGAAAGTAGAGACATAATTTACATATTTATTTGCCACAATGACTTTTCTTGTAACATCAAAAATATTGATCTAATGTGCAAAGCCTTTTTTCTTAAAACTGTTTATAAACTATTTGGTAATTAACGCATTGCAATAGTGCTTCGTAGCATTTAGTCTTCCTCTTTCAATTTTTCTCAGCTCAAACAAAATAATGACCTAAATTTCCTCTTTTACAAATTTTTTGAAATTTCCACCTAAATCGGTAAAATTATAATCTAATTGATTGATTTGGAGGATCTTAGCTTCTCTTCACTTTCTTCTAGCAATTTACTAGTTATTCCCTAATTTTTAGGGTTTTAAGAAAATCGAGAAATCAAAAACTCTAAACAAATGGAAGACGTACAAGAAAGTTCTAGCTTTGCTCAAGTTCGTAAGTGGAAATCATAAGGAAGAACAAGGATACTTTTGGGGTAGATGATGGTGGCTATGGAGTTGATGTTCCAAACGTTATTTCACCAATATTCCCGTTTTCATTTATCATCATGCTACAAGAAGGGATGCATCACTAATTTATGACAAGAAAAGAACTCGGATTTTATCTCTTTTTCATTATAATATTAATTAATATTTTATTTTATTTTAAATTTACATATATATGTTGATTAGAATTATAATAAATAAGATGTCATGGAGTTTTTACAACAATGTTAAAATGGTGCTAGAAGTTAAATGTGCATCCACAAATTAGTGATCCGATTGTGAAAATATTTGGTAGATTTATGGATATAGGACACAAAAATTCAAACAATCGATCGAGCATTATGGCATACAAACAATACATTTTTATTTCCAAATGCTAAGATAGGGGTTCACACCTTTAGACTTTGCCATGTTGCTGTCCATATCTACTGGCTTAAACACTCGGTATTCGCAGTGATGAGAGTTTGAGTCTATTGATAGAGCTAAGGGTGTGTGATATAGGCAATACTTAATTTATTACGTAATTTGACTCTTGTAAGAGAATCTTTTTTGAAATGAAGTAGGCTTTTGATTTTATTTTCTTTTATATATGTTGTTATAAATAGATATAAGTAATGTTAATTGGCACATTAAATATATATTATTAGAAAATCCTTAGAAGAGTTATTTTATCGATTGCAACTACGAATGTGTTCATAACCATATATTGAATCGATATTTAAATACTTACTCCTTAAATGTTCCTAGTCAAAACGTATCGAGAAAATTTTGTCAATACATTTGTTGAAACTAGTGTACATAATGATTTCGATACGATGGACGATGAACTACTCATGACCGTTTGGGATACCAAAGGGTTACATACTTATGGTTATTTGGAATGATCACAAAATGACTTAACAAGAGTCTTCTATAGGCTAATACAACTAAGTCAAAATAGAAGATCTCATGGTAGTTGTAACTGCCCAGAATTTCTGATAATTAAAATTCGTATATTTAAATTGATTTTAAATATTAACAAGTAAAATTTGTAAGTCGAATAAATCTATTCCGAATATCTGGATTTAATTGGATAGTTAAATCGATAATTTAATATTGGAAATTACAGAAATAATTGGAAATCGAGTTCAATATGATTAAAAATGATTTGTAAAGTTAGATTATATCATATTGAAGTTAGAATGATATTATAGAACCTTTAAAATCGAATTAAAAGTTAAACTGTGAAAATTGAATATTTTAATATTTAATTGACGTGTAAAAATAGCCATTTTTCAAACAGTCTCGAATTTCAACGAAACTAGTTTCATCAGATCCGTAATATGATATTATTGTAATATTTCAAGTTTCGTGTCAATCGGATTTACCGTTTGTCCGGGACAACCCAAAACGCGTAGAATTTCGTTTAATCGGTTTAATTTACAATTGATCGTTTATGGCCGTAACTCGCGCATACGACCGAATTAGCCTCTGAAACCTATTCCATTGTGTTTGGAACGCGGGTTAAATCCTAGAAACATCGGTCACCGCACGAGATTTGGAGTTTGGAAAATCATGTGAATAGTGTTTTCGTTGAAATTTCTATAAAAGAACCATTCATCATTCATTTGCAAAACCCTAGCCATTGTTCTTCACCGCCACTAAATTTTTCAATGGCCTAGAGAGCTCGAATCTTCTTCCTATATTATCTTCCAATCCGTTAATCATTATCAAAAACTTCCAACTGCAAAGATGAAGAGGAAGGTGAGATCTTGCAATCCACACGGATGTGATAGGGTTTCGAGTGTTATACGGAGATAATTTGGGGCACAAAGGCCTTCGGCTGGGCACCAATTTCGAGGATCATGGAGAGGCCGAGCTCCATGATGCTCCAGCCATGGGTAGCATTCAACGAGGGCTTCTACATGGCGCAAGTTGATCGAGGTGGAAGTGCTCGTATTGGGTGCGAAAATTGGATGTATATAGGCGGCATGGGTTTCATTAGCTCGAACGTGAAAACTGGAGAGGGGAGAAGCATCAGGGTGTGGCCGAGATTTTAGGGCTTGGAACGAACGGTGATGATTAGATCTGGCTTTAAAAATAATAAAGAAAATGTAAATTAATTTTATATTTAATTGTATAAACTTTAAACTATCGTATCTTTGTCATATGAGGTCGGATTGAGACGAAACGAACTGCGTTGCAATCGTTTTGTCGAGCACTATGCAATGGAGCTGGTATGGAGTCGTTTGGAGTTAGTGAAAATTTCGGAAATTAAATGCTTGTTTAATTTTATTCGAAATAAAACGCTGCAACTGTTATCGGAAACTCAAGGTGAGAACTTTTCACTCAATCGAATTGTTTCAATTTAAATTTTAAATAGTTGAATTTAAAATTGCTTGATTGTGTGATTGGATGATAATTTGTTATCTATTGTGTTAAATATACCCTATACGCCGTATATTAAGCGGATGTTATTTATTAAAAACATATAGCGGATAATTCCAACTTGTATGGAATTGGTATTATATATGTACTTGGAGTTGATTTTCCCGCATTATATAGCGGATGAGACCCTATTACGCCGCATAATAGCGGATAATATTTTATAAATCCCATATACAGCGATATTTCGTCTTGAAGCGAAATTGGTATTGCGCTAACATCTTTGGATGCAGGGAAACAGGTTGGAGGGATCCAACTGGATTCCTCAAACATTTGAATTGGTTTCAATGTTGCGTGTTGATCTATTTATTGATCTATTTATAATCCGCGTGATTATCTTTGTGATTGGAATCGTTAAAGGCTAAATTTTAGCCGAATATATTTTGATATCGTTAGATGTCGAAAATGAATTAAATTGGAGTTTTGTAAATTTAAGTTGAGAATTCATAGTAAAATTTAATTTTGGAATTGATTCATTTTAAATAAATAAACGTTGAAATGTTTATGTTATAAAATTATGATTTTTGTGAAATATAACAGAAATGTGATTTTTGAAAAAAAGTAGTTGATTAATTTATAAAATGGTTTAAATTGGGATTTTTGAATTACTATAAATGACTTATATAAAATGTTTATAAAATTGATATTTATAAATTAAAAATATTAGGATTATAAAACGAGTTTTTATAGGTGTTAAAATGAAGTATAAATGGATTTCATATGTGAATGAAATCTATAGATTTATAAATTGGGAAGCTATAAAATGAATAGATTTTGTAAAATAAAAGATTTATAAGTAATTAACTTACAAACTGGATTTTGGCATGTAAATGGAATATGGATAGAATTTGTAAATAAAGTAATTTTATAAGTTAAAATTGTTATTAAATATAAATGGAATTTATAAACGTTGTTTTGTAAATCCGAAATCGATTTATTTTAATAAGTTTAAATATTTATAGCTTATTAAAGGAGATATATCTACGATTTTGGGACAGTGGATAATCCTTTAAATAAAATCTGTAGAAATTGAATTTGGTTAACGAAGTATATTCCCGATTTTTGGACGGTGAATAATATATTAAAGAAATATTTTGGGAAAGTGATATTTTAAATAGAATTAAAATGATTTAAAGATGTTTTAAGTTGTATTAATTGTCGAAATCATAGATTTCAACATTTATTGTTGAAATAGACGTTTTCGAGAAATAGAAGGAAATGGTGGACTATAACACTGTTGTTATAGTAAATGATTTCTGAAAGGAAAAGTTTTGAATAGTATTGGGGTTTATATATCTATCTTAATTTCGAATCCATATACTAGTGATTTTGGGTTGTCGTAGCGATGTTTTACGTAACAGTCGTTTTGACCCAAATAAATGTGTTTAAGAGAAGTTTTCCTTAAAGAATAAAATATATACTTAATTTGGATTTAAGTATATTGAATATTTTCAAAATTTTGAAAATAAATAGATTGGTGAATTACTTATTACTAAATAAGTATGGAAATGTTTTTCCAATATAAAGTGAATGTTTTAAGAGTTTATCCTTTAAAGATAAATTGAAAATGAATATTAAAAATCGATTTGGAAATCGTATATTCATAGATATTTTGGAAATGTAAATTCACTATGGAATTTATAAAAGAAAGGGAAATTTGTTTAAAATAAACAATGATTTATTGTGAAGTGTGGAAATAAATTTACGAATTTGGAACGTAAATTTAATAAATCGGTAAGGATTTATTTAATTGGTTTAAATAAACCATTTCGAAATAGAAGTTATAAGGGTGTAAATTGATTTGAAATTGGTTTTCAAATGGTTGAAGTGTGGAAATTATATCTTGTAAAGATATTTTTGAAGATAAATAATTTGGTTATGTTGTGAATATTGATTGATAGTTAAATAACCTACTATCAATATTGACCCTTAAGTGGCTATTTGTTGTGAATTGGTTGAAAATGAATGCTACGCTTATTTTTAAATTATTGCGCTCGTTATTCGGACTACCCATTCCGAATAGTGATACGACGTAATGGATAACATTGAAGACCGGTGGTGAAGATCGGGTATTTGTGAAAACGATAGGATGACCTATCGATTGTCTCTGCACCATTAGCTACAGTATGGAGATTTCCTTTATGATGGGAAATTCGATCGAGATTGTGAATACCCGGATTGCAAGGGCTTCTTCGGAAGTGCCTTCGGTTCTGTTCGAGACCGGAAAAGACTTGTATGGTTACGTGTCTGACATTACATTTTGAGATATGAAGCAGATTTCTTTCAAATAAATTTCTGTTGGTGGCGGAGATTTTATTCTCTTAGCTTAACACCCTTCTTAGAGACGTACGCGCTCAGAGGTTTTGCAGTTGAAGGTTATCAGCGATATATTAACAATTTGGTAATATGGCATGCTGAGTGTTGCTGTGTGATGAATATTTATTGATCATTTATTGATCAAAGCGTGGCTTTGTGAAAAAGCATAGCTTTGTGGACGAGACTTCGTCAGACCTCACACCCCGGAAATGGTCGAAACAAGAATATGCGACAAGGTTATGAGGGTCGCTCCCTTTAGGGTATGTCATTCCCTTTTGGAAAAGGGTGGTGTCAGGTATGGAGCCCTGATGCTTAACCTAGGTGGTTGCTCCAATCTCATTTTTCTGTGTGGTTGTTGCTTGGTGATAGAGGGCCCTCGGATAAAGGTCCTAAAGGACTGGAGGGTGGCATATTCGTGTAGTAGTTACCTAGTGACAAAGGTAACCCGACCTTTTGTTGGTAGAGAGCTGGTTAAGTTCTCGGGACGTCCCGCCAGAGGCGATCCCATGTGGCAGTAGGAAGTTCCTTAGCCTGACAATTTGTTGGAAAATTCAAAGAAACAATACGAGCCTTGTACGAATTTAGTTGTATTACCTGCCATGGAATGTGGCGGTAACCTGCTATTGAACATGGTAGCTATAGTAGGCATACGATAATGGTCGTATGTCGGCTAAGATTTATATCTTTACTTTCGAAATGCTTTTATCACTATGCACTAATAATAATATGAAAAATGATTTCTTTTGCGTAGTAAGCATCTTTGACTATCATAAGAAGAAATTTCCTCCAATTCTGCATTTGCATTGTGTGTGTGGCGGGAAGTCTTATGGTAGTTTCATTTTCCAAAAGCATTGCGGATATCTTTTACTTCCCTTGTTGTTGTTGTTTTAAAGATAAATAACTGCTTTAGTTCTCACACCAGTCCCATGACTGACCTGGAGTTTATTGTTCCCTTTCTAAACTCTGGATGCCCATAATTTTCCACACGGGCAGTCTAGAGTCAGGTTATCAGGTCATTCTGGATTCAGGAGTGCTATGGAGCTCAAGTGGCGAGCTTGATGGCGAGGCGTATTACTTATATATGATATTATCTTTCCTGTGTATAATTCACTTGTAAGGACATGTTTGTATAGCTGCCCATTCTTGTATTGTGTTGTATATTGTTGCTGTATACTCTGATGTAATTGAATGTATTAACTGAGATAGTTCTTTGTTTTAAAGATTATTCATTTATCTATTATATGTTGTTCCGCTGCGATTGTGAGATTCTGATATTGTTTCTGTTCTGTTTTCTTTCTTCTTCTATTTTTTTCTTCTACCTCTTCTTTTAACCCTAACAATTCGGTTTTCCGGCATTCGATTATGTGGCATTTGATACAGTGGACGTAAGAATGCCGACCTTCAGATCCCGACAAAACCGCATATGTTACAACGTGGTATCAGAGCATTTGGTTAAGTGATAACCTTAGCTCTGTTGGGAATTACTCATTAGAGATAGAGTCGGTAGTACTCTAGAATGAGTTGAGTGTAGTAATAGATATGAGAGCGTATTTGTTAGTGAATATGAAATTGTTTTGTATTGTGTTGACTTATCAGTTGATTGTTTATAGATTCTGGTCGGTGCAGTCTAGCTAACTGTCATCGATAGGGGTTTCTAAAGTCTTAAATGAGATAAACCGACATAGTATTGTTTTAAATTGGGTATGAAATAATTTTACCTCGATTATATTTTATATATAAAGGAATAATTTTTCAGAATTATCAAAGTGTATATATAAAATTGAATTGTTTGATTGTTGAAAATGTAAGAAAATATATAAGTGAATCAAAGTTGTTCAATAATTTGAATAAAAACAACAATTGTGAAAGAATAAATTATATAAAAACAACAATTGTATAAGTATGGAATTATAATTGAAATGATTTACAATTGTGAAATAATCTTGTATAAGTAAAGTAAAATAGTGAAATTCTATAAGAAAAGATTTATAAATGTGATTTATAAATAAAAGGAAATTTTGGAAGAATTAAAAGCATTGGATTCACTACTGTTGCTGGGGAACAATAAGGGTGATGACTGCAGCATCATCAGTATCATTTTCGAGCTTCTGTGTGATGGATTTGCTACCATAGTAAATTGAAATTGAAGTTTTGTTGTGATAAACAGATTTGAAATTAAAAAAATCAAGTTGAAATTGATGAATATAAGTTATCAAGTTTTGAACTTACAATATGAGATAATAAAAATTTTAACTTTGGTAAAGTTGAAATAAATTTGAATTAGCATGATAAAATATATGATGTGAAATTTAACTAAAGGAAGTTAAATAAATTAAATCAGATTTGGAAGTTGAATAATAAGTTGTATAACTTATTAAATGTGAAGATGTAAGTAAAACTAATTATTGAAATGGTTAAACAACTTTGTTAAGCAAAACGAAGTATGAATCTGAATAAGTGATAAAATTGACTTTGGTAAAAGTTAAATAGAATTTACTTTAGAGTTGGATTTTAACCGGATTAAATATGTTGTTAAAATGGGAATTTAAGTTAAGTTAAACCAATGATGTTGAAATGGAATATGACTTAAGTAATGTTGAATGAAGTTGATTTTGGTATCAAAGTAAAATAATGAAGTGAATTGAATGAATATGAACTTGAATTATATAAATGAAATTCAACCTTATTTGTTAAATGAATTAGCAATTGAATTAATGAATGAATTGAATGTAAATCAATTGAATGTAAATAAATTGATATGAAAAATGGATGTAAGTGTTAATTCATTAAAGCTAATGAAGTTGAGAAATTGAATAATTAAATGGAAGTCAATTTAATATCAACCATGTTTGCGCAAAAAAGGGGCAAACACCCCAAAGTCGTACGATTTAGTTGATTTTACGTTGTTCTTAGTGATTTGGGTGATTTATGCAAACATATAAAAAACAGGGACTAAACTGTAAAAGACACACAGATTTATAGTGGTTCGGCCAGAACGTGCCTACATCCACTTTATATGTTATTCTACCTTTTCTCTTCAGATTACAAGTACAAAGCTTTGTATAGAAGAGTATGAAAGTTGTTTGAAAGTTCCTTCCGTGCTTGAGCTCTCAAACTTGTCTTCCATTGTTGTACCCCTGCCCCTCTATTTATAGAGTAAGGCTGGGGGCAGGGGTCCTGGATGTATATAGCTGCTGGTGGGCCTGGGCTGAAGCGATCTGGCCTGGCATATCTGGTTCGGCGGAGAGTGGATGGAGTTTGGTCCGGTGGAATGCTGGTCCGGTGGTGAGTGGACGTGGGTTGGTTCGGTTATAGCGGAGCTTGGAGGCATGTTGGTTCGGCAGTGGATGGACCAGTGATTTGGTGATGAGTGATTCGGCAGTGAGTTGGTTTGGTATTGGAAGGGGATGGCCTGGATCGGTAGTTGTTGGAGGTGAGGCTTGGTTCGGCTATGAGAGTGCCGAATGAGCTCTTGTATTGGGAATGCCGGATGAACCAAGGCATCTTGAATGCCGAATGAGATTTCGCTCTGCATTGCCGAATGAAACTTTAAACCTTTGATACTGAATGGACTTTTATACTTGAATCATGAGTGAAATCCCAGACTTATATACGCTTGCTGGCTGCTTCTTTTTGGTTCGTTCGTGGTGGAAATGCACACAACATTGATATTCCAGTTTTGACCAAAAATGGGATAACAAACCAATTGGAGTTAAAAAAAGTGTTAAACCAAATAGAATGTAAATTTAATAATTTGGTTATGTTGGTTATGATTTGGTTGTTAAATTGATTGTTAGTTGATTGTATATAATTCATTAAGTGTTCATGAAGTTGAATTAATAAAATGGAAAGCTATGTAACAGAATTCAAATTGAAGTGATGTAAATTTTAATAGAATTGAATTTGATTGAATGGGAAGTGAACCAACTTGAATATGAATTAGTGAATGTGAACCAAACATGAATAAATGAATGTTAGAAAAAACATCCAATGTTAATGAATCAAATGTGATTAAATGGAAAACCAATTCATTGAATATAATGAGAAGTACATTTATATTGATTTGGTTATGGATGTTAATTGGATGTTAGTTGGATGAAAATTGTTTGGTGGTTGCATTTGTTGTTTTGTTGCAATTGCTATGTTGGCACATGTAGTTGTTATGTTACTATATGTTGTATATTGATGTTACTTTCATATATACATGTTTCTCATTTGTTTGTTGAGTGTTTAGTAGTTGCGGATTGCGCTTCTTCGCTTTTGGAGCTCGTTTTCGCGCTATATTAGCCGTATATGCTCGCTAATAATATACAAGGTACATATCTCGGATTACATACCATACTTTTACACCTTTTTTCCCTACGGGATGCCTCATCACTTGATGAGACATATATTTGTGATATATACCGTCATTTTTTTTCGACTCGAGCTGCACAAAGGAGGTTATGGCAAAAAAATTTGAAAATTTAAGGCGTTAGAAAATTTTCGGGAAATTTTGGAATTTTTTTTGTGAAAACTAAGTTTTGATTTGAAGTTAAAGGTTAAATGATATAGTTGATTTTGAAAAGATAACTAGATATGGATTTGAAAACTTAGTAAATATTTTGTAAGAAGTTTAACTATGGATTTTGGAAAAGTTAAAGGCTTAAGAGATTGTAAATCAAATTTGAATGGTTTGTTTTGGAAAGTTAATGGATTCTGTAACTCTTTCTTACTTGGTAATTTCGAGGACGAAATTCTTTTAAAGGGGGAAGTTTGTAACGACCCAGAATTTCTGTTAATTAAAATTCGTATATTTAAATTGATTTTAAATATTAACAAGTAAAATTTGTAAGTCGAATAAATTTATTTCGAATATCTTGATTTAATTGGATAGTTAAATCGATAATTTAATATTGGAAATTACAGAAATAATTGGAAATCGAGTTTAATATGATTAAAAATGATTTGTAAAGTTATATTATATCATATTGGAGTTAGAATGATATTATAGAATCTTTAAAATCGAATTAAAAGTTAAACTGTGAAAATTGAATATTTTAATATTTAATTGACGTGTAAAAATAGCCATTTTTCAAACAGTCTCGGATTTCGACGAAACTAGTTTCATCGGATCCGTAATGTGATATTATTGTAAGATTTCAAATTTCGTGTCAGTCGGATTTACCGTTTATCCGGGACAAGCCAAAACGCATAGAAATTCGTTTAATCGGTTAAATTTAAAATTGATCGTTTATTGCTGTAACTCGTGCATACGACCGAATTAGCCTCTAAAACCTATTCCATTGTGTTCGGAACGCGGGTTAAACCCTAGAAACGTCGGTCACCGCGCGAGATTTGGAGTTTGGAAAATCAAGTGAATAGTGTTTTCGTTGAAATTTCTATAAAAGAACCATTCATCATTCATTTGCAAAACCCTAGCCATTGTTCTTCACCGCCACTAAATTTTTCAATGGCCTAGAGAGCTCGAATCTTCTTCCTATATTATCTTCCAATCCGTTAATCATTATCAAAAACTTCCAACTGCAAAGATGAAGAGGAAGGTGAGATCTTGCGATCCATACGGATGTGATGGGGTTTCGAGTGTTATACGAAGATAGTTTGGGGCACAAAAGCCTTCGGCTGGGCATGAATTTCGAGGAGCATGGAGAGGCCAAGCTCCATGATGCTCCAGCTGTGGGTAGCATTCGACGAGGGCTTCTACGTGGCGCAAGTTGATCGAGGTGGAAGTGCTCGTATTCGGTGCGAAAATTGGATGTATATAGGCGGCATGGGTTTCATTGGCTCGATTGTGAAAACTGGAGAGGGAAGAAGCATCAGGGTGCGGCCGAGATTCTAGGGCTTGGAACGAACGGTGATGATTAGATCTGGCTTTAAAAATAATAAGGAAAATGTAAATTAATTTTATATTTAATTGTATAAACTTTAAACTATCGTATCTTTGTCATACGAGGTCGGATTGAGACAAAACGAATTGCGTTGCAATCGTTTTGTCAAGCACTACGCAATGGAGCTGGTTTGGAGTCGTTTGAAGTTAGTGAAAATTTCGGATAAAATTAAACGCGTGTTTAATTTTATTCGAAATAAAACGCTACAACTGTTATGGGAAACTGAAGGTGAGAACTTCTCACTCAATCGAATTATTTCGATTTAAATAGTTGAATTTAAAATTGCTTGATTGTGTGGTTGGATGATAATTTGTTATCTATTGTGTTAAATAGACCCTATACGCCGTATATTAAGCGGATGTTATTTATTAAAAACATATACCGCGATAATTCCAACTTGTATGGAATTGGTATATATATGTACTTGGAGTTGATTTTCCCGCATTATATAGCGGATGAGACCCTATTGCGCCGCATAATAGCGGATAATATTTTATAAATCCCATATATCACGATATTTCATCTTGAAGTGAAATTGGTATTGTGCTAACATCTTCGGATGCAGGGAAAATTGGTTGGAGGGATCCAACTGGATTCCTCAAACATTTCAATTGGTTTCAATGTTGCGTGTTGATCTATTTATTGATCTATTTATAATCTGCGTGATCATCTTTGTGATTGGAATCGTTAAAGGCTAAATTTTAGCCGAATATATTTTGGTATCGTTAGATGCCGAAAATGAATTAAATTGGAGTTTTATAAATTTAAGTTGAGAATTCATTATAAAATTTAATTTTGGAATTGATTCATTTTAAATAAATAAACGTTGAAATGTTTATGTTATAAAATTATGATTTTTGTGAAATATAACAGAAATGTGATTTTTGAAGAAATGTAGTTGATTAATTTATAAAATGGTTTAAATTGGAATTTTTGAATTACTATAAATGACTTATATAAAATACTTATAAAATTGATATTTATAAATTAAAAATATTGGGATTATAAAACGAGTTTTTATAAGTGTTAAAATGAAGTATAAATGGATTTCATAAGTGAATGAAATCTATAGATTTATAAATTGGGAAGCTATAAAATGAATAGATTTTGTAAAATAAAAGATTTATAAGTAATTAACTTATAAACTGGATTTTGGCATGTAAATGGAATATGGATAGAATTTGTAAATAAAGTAATTTTAAAAGTTAAAATTGTTATTAAATATAAATGGAATTTATAAACGTTGATTTATAAATCCGAAATCGACTTATTTTAATAAGTTTAAATATTTATAGCTTATTAAAGGAGATATATCTACGATTTTGGGACAGTGGATAATCCTTTAAATAAAATATGTAGAAATTGAATTTGGTTAACGAAGTATATTTCCCGCTTTTTGGACGGTGAATAATATATTAAAGAAATATTTTGGGAAAGTGATATTTTAAATAGAATTAAAACGATTTAAAGATGTTTTAAATTGTATTAAGTGTCGAAATCATAGATTTCAACATTTATTGTTGAAATAGACGTTTTCGAGAAATAGAAGGAAATGGTGGACTATAACACTGTTGTTATAGTAAATGATTTCCGAAAGGAAAAGTTTTGAATAGTATTGGGGTTTATATATCTATCTTAATTTCGAATCCATATACTAGTGATTTTGGGTTGCCGTAACGATGTTTTACATAACAGTCGTTTTGACCCAAATAAATGTGTTTAAGAGAAGTTTTCCTTAAAGAATAAAATATATACTTAATTTGGATTTAAGTATATTGAATATTTTCAAAATGTTGAAAATAAATAGATTGGTGAATTACTTATTATTAAATAAGTATGGAAATATTTTTCCAATATAAAGTGAATGTTTTGAGAGTTTATCCTATAAAGATAAATTGAAAATGAATATTAGAAATCGATTTGGAAATCGTATATTCATATATTTTGGAAATATAAATTCACTATGGAGTTTATAAAAGAAAGGGAAATTTGTTTAAAAATAAACAATGATTTATTGTGAAGTGTGGAAATAAATTTACGAATTTGGAACGTAAATTTAATAAATCAGTAAGGATTTATTTAATTGGTTTAAATGAACCATTTCGAAATGGAAGTTATAAGGGTGTAAATTGATTTGAAATTGGTTTTAAAATGGTTGAAGTGTGGAAATTATATCTTGTAAAGATATTTTTGAAGATAAATAATTTGGTTATGTTGTGAATATTGATTGATAGTTAAATAACCGACTATCAATATTGACCCTTAAGTGGCTATTTGTTGTGAATTGGTTGAAAATGAATGCTACGCTTATTTTTAAATTATTGCGCTCGTTATTCGGACTACCCATTCCGAATAGTGATACGAGGTAATGGATAGCATCGAAGACCGATGATGAAGACCGGGTATTTGTGAAAACGATAGGATGACCTATCGATTGTCTCTGCACCGTTAGCTACGGTATGGAGATTTCCTTTGTGATGGGAAATTCGATCGGGATTGTGAATATCCGGATTGAAGGGCTTCTTCGGAAGTGCCTTCGGTTCTGTTCGAGCCCGGAACAGACTTGTATGGTTACGTGTCTGACATTACATTTTGAGATATAAAGCAGATTTCTTTCAAATACATTTCTGTTGGTGGCAGAGAATTTATTCTCTTAGCTTAACACCCTTCTTAGAGACGTACGCGCTCATAGGTTTTGTAGTTGAAGGTTATCAGCGATATATTAACAATTTGGTAATGTGGCATGCTGAGTGTTGTTGTGTGATGAATATTTATTGATCATTTGTTGATCAAAGCGTGGCTTTGTGAAAAAGCATGGTGGACGAGACTTCGTCAGACCTCACACCCCGGAAATGGTCGAAACAGGAATATGCGACAAGGTTATGAGGGTCGCACCCTTTAGGGTATGTCATTCCCTTTTGGAAAAGGGTGGTGTCAGGTATGGAGACCTGATGCTTAACCTAGGCGGTTGCTCCAATCTCATTTTTATGTGTGGTTGTTTCTTGGTGATAGAGGGCCCTCGGATAAAGGTCCCAAAGGACCGGAGGGTGGCATATTCGTGTAGTAGTTACCTAGTGACAAAGGTATCCCGACCTTGTGTTGGCAGAGAGCTGGTTAAGTTCTCGGGACGTCCCGCCAGAGGCGATCCCATGTGGCAGTAGGAAGTTCCTTAGCCTGAACATTTGTTGGAAAATCCAAAGAAACAATATGAGCCTTGTACGAATTTAGTTGTATTACCTGCCATGGAATGTGGCGGTAACCTGCTATTGAACATGGTAGCTATAGTAGGCATACGGTAATGGTCGTATGTTGGCTAAGATTTATATCTTTACTTTCGAAATCCTTTTATCACTATGCACTAATAATAATATGAAAAATGATTTGTTTTGCGTAGTAAGCATCTTTGACTATCATAAGAAGAAATCTCCTCCAATTCTGCGTTTGCATTGTGTGTGTGGCGGGAAGTCTTATGGTAGTTTAATTTTCCAAAAGCATTGCGGATATCTTTTACTTCCCTTGTTGTTGTTGTTTTAAAGATAAATAACTACTTTAGTTCTCACACCTGTCCCATGACTGACCTGGAGTTTATTGTTCTCTTCCTAAACTCTTGGTGCCCATAATTTTCCACACAGGCAGTCTAGAGTCAGGTTATCAGGTCATTCTGGATTCAGGAGTGCTATGGAGCTCAAGTGGCGAGCTGGATGGCGAGGCTTATTACTTGTAATCGAATGCCGGAAAACCGAATTGTTAGGGTTAAAAGAAGAGGTAGAAGAAAAAGATAGAAGAAGAGAGAAAACAGAACAGAAATAATATCAGAATCTCACATTCGTTGCGGAACAACATATAATAGATAAATGAATAATTTTTAAAACAAAGAACTATCTCTGTTAATACATTCAATTACATCAGAGTATACAACAACAATATACAACACAATACAAGAATGGGCAACTATACAAACATGTCATTACAAGTGAATTATGCAGCGGAAAGATAATATCATAGTAGTGACATATAATCTCTCCGAACTTAAGAGTACTATCAATCTTTAGTAGATAGACTATACTTTGATTATGGTCAAACGCATAACCTGAAAACCATGTTATGGCCATAGTTGGTTACATGTTGAGCTACTTGAAGCACAATGCTACATAAAAGAGGATTCTCTCCTTCATTATAGAAGGTTACCAACACCATAATCAAATAGTCGTCTTAAAATCAAAATCATTGGCCAGAATAAACGGTCAATCAATAAAATGTAATCAAATTGAACCAGGGACTTTAATGTAGTCTATGCAATTTAGTACGGATGTTAATAGGGTTTTTGACCTTGAACAAACTCTAGATATCTAAGTGATACATTAATAGTTAAAAGAATGAGTATACAAAATATTGTTACTAGGTGAGCTTGGTATATATTAGAAATTGGATTTCACCTATATAATCTATAAGCATTGAAATTGTACATGATATTGTACTTCAACAAAGTTCACACATACCGCAATAGTTAAATTGTTTAAATATTGACTAAGGACCACAGCGGGGAGTCAACACAAACGAGTTATTAGTTAATTTCAAATTCAACCAGTGTAAAATTAATTTATAAATATTATAAATTAATGATATAAATAAACACAAATGTTGTATTAAATTTGTAATAGCAATTAATTATTTATTGAAAGGTTGAAAAATAATTTAAAACAATGTATAAAACATGGTACGTTGATTTAATTAATAAACAGTTGTAGATAAATTGTTCAAAAAATGATTTTAAATGTTAAATCATTTATGGTCATAGTTTGGGAGTCCGAACATCCCATAGTAGTCGGGCAAAGAGGAAGGAGGGCTCAAGAGTTTTGAAATATGAGAAGATTAATGGTTGAATGGAATATGGAAAGTCATTATACATGGCTCTAGATGCCTATAGATAGACATCTTTCTCTCTAGCCCACGTACAAGAAAAAAACCCTATCCCCAGCCTCCAACAAAGGAAAACACATTAGTGAAGCCAAGGAAATGACATTACAAACAATAGAAAAGTACATCGAGGTAACAGAGAACCAAAGTGTTCGATAATAGGCAATATCTATGATATAAATACTTTTGTAATAATCTTATGTATATGTTTTTTTAGCCTTTCTGATCTTGTTAATTCGGCCATAATTCAAAAAAAAATGGAATTATTTAACTATAATTCTAATGATAAATTAATGAATATATTATAATACACATACATATGTATGTATATATTATTTTGGTTTTTGATGATAATATATATATATATATATATATATTTGTTAATGTTTCCTAATTTTCGAATCTTATATGTGTGTGTAAGAGAGAGAGAGTGTGTATGTACGCATATATGCATGAATATATGTATGTATGTGCATGTGTGTGTATACACATACACATGCACATGCACACATATCTGCATTACGGTCGTGCTTCGCGCGTCAATTGTTTTTTTACAAATTATATATTTAACACATTCGAAAGAAAATGGTTTGCACAAATATTTTACCATAGTTTTAAATTGAAACCATGCATATTTAGTTTGAATTTTTATTTCTAAACTACAACACCTAATTTTTTTAGTTTGCATTTTCATTTATATTATTAAATAACAAAGGATAAATGTCTAAAGAAAATTTATTTGTTAGATCCTATTTTTAAGTAATGCTAAGATTTGGTAATATTTGTAGTGTATTTTGGATTGGTAAAGGAAGTTTAATTATCTATATTTTCAAGTGATATTAAAATTGGATAATATTTGTAAAGGGGTGTTTGTAAAAGTTAACGCTAACACCAAATGTGTGGCACTAAAATTATTACAACTATTGTTAAATACACACACATATACATACATACATATATACATACATATATATATTGGGGATTTTCACTTCAAGGGCTTATTTGTGCAATGTATTAAGTTTTAAGGACACTACTTCTGAAAAATTAGTTTTAAGGACATTTTGCAGGAAAAAGATAAAACTATTTATCATTTTCAGTTATACAACAATAATGATAAAAAGATTTATCATTTTCCTGTATAACATAAAAAGATAAATGACTTTATCATTATGCTGTAAACTGTCTTTAAAACTAATTATTCAGAAGTGATGTCCTTAAAACTCACTACCTTGCAAATAGAAGCCCTTCAACCTAATTTCCACTATATATATATATATATTAGTAGAGTTAGGGTTATGCCCTAGGGGCAGTTCTCTAATTTACATTAATTGTTAACTCTGTAATAAAATCACATACGACACAAAAGATGTTTTTCTTTCTATTATATACTTAATATATGTGTTGTCTTAATTATGTATTTAATTAAAAGCATATATTTAATAGAAAATCATAAATAGTATGTTTTGTGATATCGATTGCAATGCGTTGCGATCATGAGCCACAATATAATAAACCTGTCGTTTTAAATATTCCTAGTCAAGATGTATCGAGATTGGATATCGATACATCCATTGAGACTATATTACGTAACGCTCTACAAACGTTGGGCAGTATATTACTCATGGTTGTTGCTGAAAATGGATCGGCCCGTAGTAGATTAATTGGGTTAATTTAAAAAAATCATTATTGGATCTTTATTGGGACTGTGTAGTCTAAATTCATTAGAACTTTTCTAAACTTTACACTAATTAAAATCAATATTTTGTTTAAATTTATAGATTAAGATTTATTTTATATAATTTGTATTATGTATATATATATCTGTGTGTTTATCATATACACATATGTGCATGTGTGCACATGTAACAGGATAATACATACAAGGATTTGACATGCCCACATATAGATATTAGGATATTCACTACAACAGACATGTTAGTCTCTCGTGTATACAAATGGATTTCCAAAATGTATGTGTGTGTATGCATCACAATATTATGTGTATATGTATATGTAAAAATATAATTGTATGATATTATACAATATTGGTTGTAAATTATTTACATAAAGCACTTATTAAAATACATATACATATATACATATAAATAAATATAATTAAAATATAAACTTATTTTATATGTTATTTTGTAAATAATTTAGAATATTTATAATATCCAAACTGAATATTTTATATATTTATTTCAAATTAATTCAAATTTATGTTGCATATAAACATAAAATTAGTTATAATTATATATATATATATAAATTTATAATATATATATATATGTATTGATGTTCCTTTTGACTAGAGAATAAATAATTTACTATTATTATTAAGTTAATTTTCCATTTTAAATAATTTATTAATTAAAAATAATGATTAATTAAAATCATATGGATTCAATAGAAAAATTCTAAAAAATCATTTTCGAAACTGTAAAGTATATTTTATATTATATAAAATTTTATATAATTAATATTATTGATATATGTACATAAATTTTATTTATATAATCAATTTTGAATTATGTAATAGCATTTATATATAAAATAAATATCCAAAACATTTTTTTTTTTAATTTTTGCCAAAAGCCTTTCTAGCAAAATTAAGTTTTGTAAAGTTTTAATTTTGCAAAGTTTTAAAACATATAGTACATAGAGTTACTTTTTAAATTAGATTTATTATTTAAAATCATTTAATATTATTATTTTAAATTTCAAAATTTTTTCTGGCCATGATCATGTACAAGAAAACATGTATAAAATAATTATACACATACACACACAACCAACATCGTGTGATTATCCATTGATATACCGATTCGTGATATTTCTAATAAAGCAGTATATGGGGCAATGATCATATAAATATTTATACATAATAGTAAATTAAAAGAGTGCCTTTCACTAAAGCCTAAAGCTTACACGTTGGAATGAAGAAGTAAACTCCTTGAATGAATTCCTATCCCAAAGTTGCTAGTTTCCAAATTGCCTTACCACCAACAATAATTTGATTTAATTTGTATTTAAATACTTGAAATTTTTAAGGAGAGGAAAGGGGTGTGTTCGGCCAGCAATAGAGGAGAAGGAGGCACCAAAAAAATGTAAAGTGAGGATTAATATGTTTATATAAAGGAGAGCATAGAGAGCAAAAGTAGGATCAAAATCCTTAATTTTATCTTACCCATTCTCTTCTTTTGAACATTCAAAACCCCTCTCTCTTAGCCATCTTATGGTCGGTCCTCTATGTCCCTATTCTTTTAAATGTTAACATTTCACTTAGTAGGTGCTTTATGGTCACATTTATCGTTTACGTAGTTTTGGTAAAATCTAATTTTATTTTATTAGGCGTTACCCGGTAGTGACAATTAATTATCCCAAGTCTCTTCGTCAAACTACATCAATTTGGACTTATTGAATTTGGTATTGGTCAAAATTCTAATATCAACCATTTTCAACATTATAGTCCAAACACAAATTCCGGTTCAATAATAATGATTATTATTAATAAAACTACCCTGGTCATAGATTTTGACTTTATTTGACTTCAGTTGACCGTGGTACTAACCTCGTATAACTAAGGAGACGAATCCTCAATTGAATAATGTTTTACTTTCAATACTTTCTCTTGATCCAACTATAGTCATCTGAGGGACGTTGTGCCCTTATTTGACTATAATCAAAGGGAGATTTCATGTTGAAGATCAACAGTATTCTCAAGTCAAGAGAACTGTGTAAATTGGTCATATCCATATTTTCTTTTTGACCTTGGTCATATTAACCAATAAGTGAGTCATTCCATAATTATCTAATAGCTATCAGTACATAATCTCATGGTGCCCCAACAACCATAAGTAATACGTTGCCTAACATTAGGATGGCGTTACTTGCTATAGTCTCAACGAATGCATCGATATCCATTCTCAATACATCTTGACAAAGAATATTTAAAATGATCTGTTTACTATATGTTGCGACAAAATACTCATGAATACAACTATTTGTAATTACTATCATAAACACCCCATTTATGGATTTTCTATTAAATACGTTTTAATTAAAGATTTATTATTTATAACATATTATAACAAATATATAACAGAAAGAAAACACATGTATTACGAATGAGAATTGACTGCATAGTTAGTAATTTATAATAAATTACAGAAATTCTCTTAGGGCATGCCCCTAACTCTATCAATCTCTTACTTGCACTTGGGGCCAATTATTGTAACATCCCAAAACATTTAACCTAAAAATTTAATTAAAATAATTTAATTTAAATATAATAAGGGTAAAAATGAGATTTTTTTACAAACATCTTAATATAGCTGTTAAACTTGCACCGTTACATTCGTTGCGAGTTTCTAGGCAATTTCCATATATAGTGTTTTGAAATTGGAGCTATTATAAAAAAGTTATTAACGTTTAAAAATTCAAATCAAAAATAATTAAACAATTATTTAAGGAAAGAAATAATTAAGTAAAGCAAGTTTCACAGGTTGACACTATTGGCCTGATAAGTCAACCCTTAGCTGTCGAAGCTCCAAGCCAAGCGGTCGACTGGTCATCGTTATTCGGCTAAGGTTTTAAATGGCCGAACGGCCCAAATTTTACAATATTGGATCCAACAACTGAGATTAGTTTCTACCCTTATAAATAGAACCTTAATAATTGTCAGAACCCTAATTAATTAGCAGTGCACGTTGAAACTCTGTCAAAGTCTCTTTCTCCTCTAATCAAAATTTATTTAAAACCAAATTAAAATTAAATATGGAAACTGAAGAAGAAGACATTAAATCAAACCAAGTGGAGTTCCACACCAAGCAGAGGCAATTCCTGGCGTATTATAGAGGAGATAGCTTTTAAGAGGTGTGTGAGTTCATAATTAATATGGAGATTTATATTAATGTATTTTATTCATACCCTATTTGATCTGGAATTGTTTAGGTTAAATCAAAAATATTTTTTATCTAATAATTATAATAGATTCAAAACTGAATAAAAATTTAACCTATTTAAATATGATTCTTGTCTAATCTAGATCTGGGTAAAGTAAATCTGTGTATAAAAATTGGTTTAGGTTGAATACCTTTTTTGTTAAATTGTATAGAGGCTGATATATGTTAATTCTAAACCTGATTCCATTTGGTTTGATAAACAATCTTGCTTATGGAATTGTTAGGGATTGTGATTAAAACGTCGAAGATTGTAGACTGAAAAAATAAGGGTTCATTGTAATTAATTGTTTACTGTGATATATAAATTGCAAATTAACATTTACCCTAATTGAATTGAGAATGATGATTGAGAACGATGGTGATTAAGAAACGATGATAACTAAAATACACAGTAAACATCTCGATAGGTCAATGGGCTCAGCAAAGCTGGTCAACAACAAAGCAGTCGACCAATCTAGTGACTCGTGGTCGATTAGTTAATGAATTCTAGACAATGTATGAACCTCGGCCTAAGGCCCAAGTTATAAGTTTACTTGTATATATTATACATATATGGATGTTAGTATAAGTAGGGGACTTGGCTCCTTAGGTTTATGATTCTTGGATATCGGGGGACTGAATTGTTGTATATGTAGGGAATGAGGTCTAGACACCATCTATTCGGTAAGGTCGACATTCGGCTGGGGCGATCCTATCGCAAATTTCACTCATAATAGGTTCTACGGTGTATGGGCACACTAGCGATGATGCATGGAGAAATATATGGCCTGGCACCAGTGGGAGTTCCTTGTTATGTGTGGCATCACGAATGTGATACTACGTTGTTAATGGAACCTGGAGCGGTATGATAGGAGACTTTATGTTACTATTGAAAGGTGGACATGGAACAACGACCTTGAGATGTCTTTGGCACAAATCAATATTGTAGGCTCTCCCTCAATGTGTAAATATGATTCATGTAGTTGTAATTTAGGAATGTAGTCTTAAGGTTGATATTTTAGGTGATCCTATGTTGTAATAGTTCCAATAGCTATTAGCCAATCCATAGTTATTTTGAGGATTCACTTAATTGTTTATCCTAAGTATAAGCCTTCACAAGATGTTGGTGTAGGCGTGTTTAGAAATATACCCTTATGTAAACGAAACTCCTTAGTGGATAGTTCACAAAAATAGTAGAATACGCTAGGTCACATAGAGTATTAATAAAGTTAATTGCACACGATCGCCATATATAAAGATGTAACTCATTCACTAGACTTTTATCTGATCCACTCCTTTCTTTTCATTTTCACTCACCATAGGAAGATAGGGTAGTAATTGATTTAGTATGATACATGGAGGAAGGAGCTAAGCGCCAGAGTCTCATTATTCTTCGTTGTTCCTCATGTAGCTAATTATTGTATCACATCACTATCAGACTTTATAATGTACCTTGGAAATATTGTATATGAACTAAGCACTCTTGGAGACTATATTTCTTAAATATTCATTTTCTACATTTACATTTTGGTTCCTTCCATTGTGAGATATGAAAGTGTAGAATGTTTTAGATATTATTTTAGTCTCTGTAATGTATGGTGAACTCTAAAAGAAATAGTTTCGAACTCTAAAAGAAATACAAGGATATGAATATTTAATCCATACCCAATCGTATGTAAATGTTATATGGAAGCCTCGATGAATATAGTTGATTCGAAATAAGCAAGTAAATCATAGTGTGAGACTGGGTGTTCAATATGATTGATAACAATAAGAATCTTGTGTTAAATATAACAATAATCCAAAATATACAAGATATGTATAAGAATTCGATCATGGAAATGTTCGTCTAATCTGTTTACATAATGTGCAACTTGTTTGTTATCAAACGCACTTTTGTAAGAGTTCAATGTAATATCGTAGTAAAGTTTTTCTTTGAATGGTTCGTTAATTTAAAAATGAAATCAAATGTATAAGAATGGATATAACCTAAGGCATAGTTGGAAGGAAGAGAGTGAATGGTTACTTCTTCTTCATAAAGAAACATCACAAATGAAAATTATAAAATAATAATAGACATGATTTTATTTTTATATGAATATTCATTATAAAATAAAACTATAATAGTGGTAATTATGATGCATTGGAAAATAATGAAGTATCTAAATTTATTTGCAATTATTTGGGAATTATGGACTAAGCCATAGTTTGGAGAAATAATTCTTTGATTATGTGATTACGAATCATATGGTATTACTGAATTATATCTCAAACGATTAAGGGCAAAACACCCATTAAGTGAAAGCACATGAGAGTTGAAAAACTTTTCTGATACGAATAGATTTATGCAATCGTAAGTCTATTAGTACCAAAAAAATTCCACATACTTTGTTGTGCTCACTGATGATTTATAACAAACATGAACATATGTATTTGGTATACATGTAGTATGATTATGATAAGTTCACAGAATATAAAAACGGAAGTAAATAAAATAATATGCAGTAGGAAAAAAATGATTCGACTTAATTGACTATGTTAGTATATTGGAAAGAGTACCGAACATACCTAAAAATGAATAAAGATTCAATCTCAAAAGTCACTTTAACCTATGACACAATGGTATACTGATAAAGAATAATTGAGCCTTGTTGGACAAAGTATGGTTCGAAGTTGAGTTAAAGTCTTTCTATAAAGTTGTGTACTTAAGAGTAGTATACAACGTTAATAATAATTTCATCTAAAGAATAGTTTACAAAATAATACAAGATAAGGGTTTGTAAGAAATCCTAACACATCCTAGGTCAAGGAGTTGGCAGGTCCTACAAGTCGAAAGACGGCATGCAATAGTTGTATGCAAGGATCTTGTATGGATCACCATATAAGGAGTTTAGGAACAATCATCATTGGATGACCAATTTATGTTTTGAACATAAGTATCGTAAATTAAAACCAAATCTAAGGGAATTCATATTTGCAAATAACTATTCAACTGCACCGAGAGGCAATTGTTATTTCAAGAAATACCAACTTCATAGTGAAGGAATTTCTTTTAGAATTACTAGTATTAAAAGGGATTTGGGTAGAATCCAAAGATGAAACTGATTACGTAAGATGATGTGAAATTAACCAAACACAATGCATTAGAGTGTTTGATAAGTATTTTTGCACATTAAAGAGAAAATATGAGTTTCTTATCGATGTCGATAATAGATAAATCTCAATAGTCAATGATAATTATTCTTGCACATTAAAGAGAAAATACGAGTTTCTTATCGATGTCAAGAATAGATAATTCTTAGTTGTCAATAAAACCAATAAGAGCACTAATTCTGTCATATGGTATGATGCATAAATCCAAAACAATTCCCGGTATGTTATTAGAGTATGATTTTGATAGTTATATCTGAAGGGATGTGATTTATCGACCACAATTGTATCTTAAAGAGAAAGTCTAATGTAGTTAGAATACAGTGATTATGAAAAATGATCCCTACCAATCTATTTATAAAGGTAGAAATCCTAAAATCTTGCCCAAAAGATCTCCATGTAGTTTTCGTCTTAGACTGTTTCTCCACCAAAGTAGGACGCCACTTCATCAACTTATACAGGTACGTACGACTCCAAGGGCGTGGGTTGGTATGACTCCTTAAGATTGCCATTCTGGTCATCTTGGATTCTTTGCTTTGGCTTGTCTTATGGTTAGCTTCATGATTCCATAGTTGTTTACACCAATGTTAGCTTGTTTCGAAGTTCAAATGATGAAGTCGTGGAAGAACGGAGTTGATGATTCAATAGTTCATGGAGATCGATATATAATTGTATTAAACTAATAAAATAACTCTTGAAGCAGGCTTCTAACATTGAGTGGAGTGCACAGGCAAAAGATGAGATCCATCAGTGGAGGAAAGTTGGATCGGTACAATTCTAGGGAGTTGGACTGGTACCAACCCAAAACTTAAGTGGATCCATGCACTTTTTGTCTTGGGTTGGTTTCGTGTTTGGTTTCTAGATTCTTGGGCTATATCTTCAGGCTTCCTGCCTTGATAACTCCAAGTTTGACTCATCCAGATTGTCTGTATACTACCGTATCCAAAGGTGGGATAACGATGGGTATGCCCTAGAAGCAATTTTGTAATTTATAGTAAATTATTAATTCAATAATAAAATATTTTTCGATATAAAATGTGCTTTCTTTCTATTATGTAATTGATATAATGTGTTATATTAATTAGTTATTTAATTAAAAGTATATTTAATAGAAAATTCGTAAATGATGTGTTTTGTGATAGTTAACTACATTGTGACCTAGTCAAAGATTAGACATCGGTACATTAGTTGAGACTAGAGTACATAACTTTCTCCAAATGTTGGGCAGTGTATTACCCATGACTACTGGGAGCACTAAAGGGTTACATACTGCCAGTTACTAGATAACTATGGAATGTCTCATTTGATAGTTTTCTGTTGGTTAACATAACCAAGATCAAATATAAAATATCGATGTGATTATAGTACAAAATTCTAGACTTGTGAATACTATTGAGCTTCAATACAGGAACCTCACTTTGATTACAGTTAAATCATGGCATGGCATCCATTAGACGACTATAGTTAGGTCGAGTAGAAGCATTAGAAGTGAAACACTATTGAATAGATGATTCATTATTTTTATTTATATTAGTTAGTATCATAGTCAACCTCAGTCAAACCAAAGTCAAAGTCCCTGACCAGAGTAGTTTCATTAATAACAACTGTTATTACTGAACTAAGGACTTTGTATTTGTAATATAAAGTTGAATATGGATGATATTGTATTTTTTACCATTACAAAATTCCATAAATCCTAATGTGATATTGGTTTGACAAAGAGAATTAGTGCAAATAATTATCAATAATGGGTAGCATTTAAAATAAGTAAAATTGAATTTTATCGAAGCAATGCAAGCACTATGTTTGGACATAATGTCACACCACTTGCTAAGGTGATATGTGACCATTAATATTCGAATGTTCAATATTAATAGCTGACCGAATTTATACCTAAGAATCGTATAACCAAAATGTTGAAAATATCTCCAGATTTTATTAACTATAATTGTTATAAATTAATTAATATTTATAAAATGTTAATTACAAAATTTATTTAGTATGTATTGATCGATATTAAAATAATGCATGTAATGACTCGTAATTTTGAACACTTTATATTCGAATATCTAAACTTTTGAAAAAGGTCAAGTATTAAAAATGTGATTTATAAGCTTAATAAACACTTTTTTTATTAATAACTAATGTTAGAAAACTTTTTTTTTTGAAATATTTACAAAAATATATGCTTTGATTAAATATTAAAAACGTGACCAAAAAATGTTTTATTAAAATCAACTTTTTATTTAATTAAAGTTATTTAAATTCCTCGATATTGTGTAACAAAAATATGAATACATTAACAAGTATTAAATCATCCATCTTCCAAAGAGAAAATTAATTAGACTAATTGCTACTAGAAGAAGACATAAGAGAGGTTTTAGTGAGTGATTTAAGGAAGATTTTCTCGAGCATTGTGTGAAGTGGGTGGAGGCATGGGTAAGGCATGGTTATGGTCGACCCTAAGAGGGGCATCCATTGTCGTTTTTCATCCATTTGCAAGTCTATAAAAGCACACCCCTAGCTCCTTTCATTTGTTTACAAATTCATAAAATCAAAAGTCTAACCTTTTACAATCCTATCGCTTCACAAAGTTCATCAATCAAAGCAAATCTAAATAAGTTTAAACTCCTCCAAACTCATGTTATCATCATAATATAGCATATAACATCATTCCATAATCTTGGAACTAAGAATTTTGGAGCAATTCTCCTCTTTTTCACCAAGGCCGTATCCAATATTGGGCATGTCAAGCTTGAACGTGAGCTCCTAGCTTATTCCTCTCTTTGATCGAGCTATATTAAATCTTATCTTAGCCTTGTTTATTTGCTTTAAGTTTGAAGGTAGGAAGTTGTTGCGAGGTTGGTGTAGGAAGAGTTAGCTTGGATTCGAAGTAAAAGTGAGTTATCTCACTCCTTAAATGAATCTATGAACTTGACGATTTTGCTCGCTATAAGCTATAACAATATTCCCTAACTACTTAAATTTATAAAATCACATTTTTGTGCTATGAAAAGCATGTGATTTATTTAATTGTTGATCCTTGGAAGGCCCTGATTTATGTTGTTTACTTGAGCATATGTAATGGCATATGTAATGGAAATTTGGACTTGGACTTTGGGCTTGTTATTTGGACATATGTAATGGATCTTAGGATGGACTTAGGATTTGGATATTGAATGAATATATGTAATAGAGTAGATTTATTATTGCCTTTATAGTGACAGTCGCTATAGAAGCAATTTGATGTTTTTGCATTTACCTTCTCTCTACTAGCTTTTCTTATATATATATGTGTGTGTGTATTTGTGTTATTCCATGCTTCTTTATGATGTGATATATACTTGGGAATCATGCATGAATGTGATGACCCATCTACTTGACCCTCGCAAATCGACACTAATACATCCACCATTTTCACGTGCTGTAAATTCAAGTGTTGGGGAGGCAGATTATCAAGGGTAAAGTAAAAGTAAAAGATAGAAACACAAATTCTCACAGTTTGATTAATTATACAGATAGATAGTATATACGACCACTCTCACTAGGGTACATCAGAGTTATGGTATGAACTAACGCAGCCAGGAACAGTTATAACTGCTTGCTCCTACACTTGCTGGTACAAACAACTAGACACAGTGGAAAGTAAAAGATAGATAGATATCCACATCAGATGCTCCAGATCCATGCTCCCAGAACTCTTCTAGAATGCTCCACCAAAATGCTTCCAACATGATCTGAATACTTGGCTACCCAAAACAATAGGGCACTCAGAGTTTAAATGGAAAACAAAATAAACTTCAGATCAGTTATGGGATGTGAGAACTCAAAATAGGATGTTTGAAAACAAAGAGGTATATCGTAAGACCATGCCGGACATGAACACATAATGGATTTTTAACTTATGTTAACCGAAACATTTTATGTAAAAATAAGGGATATTATTTTTAATGATATTTCTTTAAAAACATTTGTAAGTAAACTTATTAATCTTAGCCTAAATTATTACATTGATTGAATTCCAGCATACTAGCCACAAAGTGGGTTCTACAAAAAAAGGGCAGACACTTATTAGAGGATGGATTTCCATACAAATGACTAGGCGAAGGGACTACCTTTCGATAGTACATCTCTAGAGGAATGTACAGAGGCCTAACTGATGGTCCTCTACTAACACAAGATCGGTCCACCTCTTCCTAAATGTGTCATCACCCCGGTCATTACCGACCTATCCGAAACGTCTTTTAGCATACACCACAATAATTTAAACTCGAACATTATAGCGGGAAGAAACATATCTAGAAAGGGATGAGCATAACCTAATAGTTCTGAACCACATAGCCTTGCTGCATTTACCCTATTTCAACTGATTCCAGGTGTGAGGCTTGAGGTAACAATTACCTTTTCTTATAGCACATCAACTCTTCAATTTGAATACCACTTTGCCATTGCATAACCACACAACTGATTTCTACAAACATATAACTCCTGAGCTCGTATGTCTCAGGAAAGAGTGTTAAGCTAAGAGAAGTTTTCTTCTCCACCACCAAGCAGAAATACATTTATAAAGATCCATTGATGTGGTTTTAAAATGCAAAGTCAAATATTCATCCATATAAGTTCGTTCTAGGACTGAACGAAACCAAAGGCGCTCCTCCTACCACATCCTATTTTGTAAATCACCCCTAGGATCAGTAGCAATTAGTTCTTGCAATTCGAAGATTTTCATAACGGAGCACTACTTGCCAACATAAATATATGATATGTTAAATTTCACCTTGAGGGACTAGTGGCAAACAACCCTACATCATGGATATCTTCGCCTTCATTACTTTTATCTTTATCATGTTTTACTTCGAGACGTAAATTGGTTCAAAATGGTTTTTGGATAGATATTTCCCAGATCCGACCCCGCTTTCTTCGAAATCCAATCATCGAAAAAATAATGTTTTATAAGTAGATGATTGTTGTTTGATTCATTCATTTCTTTATCACAATATCTTCAAGAGATATATATCTTAAAAATATTCTTTTAGTAAATATGGAATCATTTTAGCCTTTATTTTGAAATTTGTCAAGTCATTTTTAGAAAGTAACTTAAGAGTATTTAAATTCGGAAATTTTAAACTTTTGTACTTAACTCGTTTCTGACATTTCAACCTTATCTATCCCTCGCCTAGAGAAGAGGCCAGGTGAGCCAGGGCACTGGTTGATCCTTAACATCTCCTTAGTTTAAGAATCTCACATTCAGATCTCACGAATAGAAAAATCTATGACTTTTAGAGCCAAGATTAAATCACTTGATTTGGACAGCTTTTCCTTAAATCATTTATTTAAACATTTTAAATAAATTATAAAACTTCCAAATCATTTTTAAAATACTTAATTATTTACTTGGAAACATTTATAAAAGATTTGAAAAAGAATTGTTAAGTTTAAAACTTCATTTCTAAAGTTGTTGAAACGACAGTAGAAAAGAGCTGTGGAAAATACTTAAAAGCTGATTCGAATAAAACAACGTTTCTAATATTTAAAAATCCATATTTTTCAATTAAAATCTCTTTTAAAATATTTTTTTATTTCATACTTTTTAACATTCAAAAATATTCATTTCAAAGAATTTTATTCTTTGGTTGCTTTACTACAAAAGCGCGATTTTTCTGGAAATTTGATTTGGAAATATTTTAAAACTACAAGATGAAATTTTGACTTTTTTTATTCATTCTAAAACTATGTATATAATTGTCTAGAAAATTTTTTATCTCTAAGAACTCCAAGCTAAATTCCGTTCCATATACTCATTTGAATTCTTCGCCGTGAAATCGAGAGCCACCATTACGTGACGCGCTTAGTTTTGACTCATTTATTGGTTTTCATTTAAATTGTTTTGAAACAAGTTTGTATGTCTTCAAAACATTTATAAAACATTTATAATCATTTTATAAGGTATTAAATGATTCCATACTACTTTTTTCAACTCGTTCGGAAAGTGTTTTCCATGTGAATTGATGATGTGCATATCGTGACTTGTTCGAACATTCACATGAGATAAACAATATATGATGATCAAAATCACAAACAAACATCCATACATTCATATCACGTCATCACATCTATATATATAGTAATTAGGAGTTCTCACTTTTGTTTTGGTTTTCAATTGGAGAATCGACTATAGCTCCCGAAATTTTTAGATCACAATTCATTGCACGCTCGTCTCTAAATAGCTTAGCTTGGACTTTGAGTAGGGGCCTTAGCTAAGGAAATAGGTGGGCTCGACCGTAAGTAATGGCTTGTGCTGTCGTGGGTATGGGAAAGGGGAAGGAGGGTTTCGGGGGTGGTTTCGTGGCGTTCAGATGGATATTTCCTTTAGTAAATTTTTGGAATAAATTTTGGCATTATTTAATTAAGATGGGAAGCCATGAAAATAAAGAGAGAAAGCTTGGAAATGATGTAGAAGAAGTGTGAAAAAAGTGAAGAAGTTTGTGGCTATTTATAGAAAAAATTTGGTATAAAATATTATTATGTAAATGACCAAAATGCGATTTACTGCATCTTAAGTAAACTACATTTTTCAACACTTAACGTTACCTTTCACATCTTTACTTTATGTCTTAATCACTTATGTTTTAATCACTTACATTCTCCCCTCCTTAAAGGAATTTCAAAATTCGAAATTTAGATAAGAAGAAAAAAATAGCTCAAAAGGAAATATATTCGATAAGATGGAATATATACAAGAGTATGAGTAAGTGATTACACCATAGGCAGTGAGTACACTATGAGGATACAATTTATACAGTCTATACATCAATCCTAAACTCGGGATATGCCTTCCTCATTCTATCCTCAGTTTTCCAAGTACAATCCTCAACATCTTCACTCCATTGAACTTTGACCCACCTTACCACCTTACCACCTTACTTCTTAATCGTTTCTCATCCGATCAACGATTGGAATAGGTCGTCTAATTAATAACTGCCAAATTTGGTTCCACCTCCAAGTCTTCCTGAGCAGAAATTTTTATGATTTGCGCTGGGTCATGCACATGTTTCCGCAATTTAGATACATGAAAAACATTTTGCACTCCTGACAACCTTTCTGGCAATTGCACTCAATAAGCTAGTGGGCCGATTTGTTCAAGAACGCGAAAAGATCCAATATATTGAGGTGCTAACTTCCCATCCCTTCCAAACCTCACCACTCCTCTCATCAGAGAGACTTTCATAAAGGCAGAATCTCCAACGGAGAATTCCATGTCTCTACGCCTTTGGTCTGCATAACTTTTCTGTCTGCTATGGGCTTCCTTTAGCTTATTTCTAATCATATCAACCTTCTCTTAAGCTTCTCGTATCATATCTGGACCATGTATTAACCAATCTCCAGTCTCGACCCAACATGCTAGTGACTTGCATGGGCGACCATATGGTGCCATGCAGATATTAGCTTGATAACTGTTGTTATAAGAGAACTCTACCAAGTGTGAATGATTTTCCCTTGAGCCTCTAAAGTATAGAATACATGCTCTTAGTAGATCTTCCAAAACATGATTGACTCGTTCCATCCGTCCATCAGTTTGGGGAATATATGATGTGCTTATACCCAACTTTGTTCCCAAAGCTGTCTGTATTGCTTCCCAAAACTAGATTGTAAAGATTGTATCCCAGTCGCTTACTATACTCCTAGGAACTCCATGCAATCAGACAATCTCCTTTATATATATTTCTACAAGGCTTGCAGCGGTCCTTGTTGGATTTACTGGAGTAAAGTGAGCACTCTTGGTTAATCAGTCTATGATTACCCAAATGCCTTCGTTTACTTTCCTCATTCGTGGTAAGCTATCGATGAAATCCATTGATATTTGATCCCACTTCCAAGCTAGAATCTCCAGAGTTGAAGTAACCCTATAATGTTCTATTGGTCTCTCTTGACTTGTTGACAAATTATGCATTGGCTAACATAAATGGATATGTCCCTTTTCATGCTTCTCTACCAAAATGTGCGCTTCATGTCTTTATACATTTTGTTAACTCCCAGATGAATGATAAGTTTGGATTTGTGGCATTCAACTAACACCTACTGCTTGAGATTTTCCACATCTGGAACACAAATTTGCCCATTCAACCATAATACTCCACGGTTATATATTTCAAAGCTTGAATTCTGCCCCTTATATGTATTCTCAATAATTACCTTCAAGAATCGATCTTATTTTTTCTTGCTGTTAATTCTTTCCAGAAGACTTAGAAATAAGAAATAACATCATTCTTCCTACTCAACGCATCTGCTACTAGATTGGCTTTTCCGGGTGTATATAAAATATCCAGACCACAAGATGCGAGAAATTCTGGCCAACGCTGTTGCCTCGTGTTTAAATCTTTCTGATTTTAAAGATTTATAATCCGTAAAGAGCTCAAACTTTTCACCTAATTAAAGAGGGAACTTTATTTACCAAGGTCAATTCAAAGTTTTATTGAAATAAACTATGAAAAATACTTTCGCAGCAAATAATGCCTCTACATTTTTAATGCGAACACCTAGCTAATAACTCGCATAATTCTTATCATGAGTCTTTAGCTGTCTACTTGTAGAAGCGATCACCTTTCCTTCTTGCATTAGAACTGCACCAACTCCTTCTCCACAAGCATATGTATAAATGGTAATCCACTATTTCCATCTATAATTGCTAGAACTGGAGGGGTTGTTAACCTCTTTTTAAGTTCCTAGAATGCTTCTTGACATTTAGGAGTTCAGATAAATTTAGCATCCTTCATTGCCAACTTTGTTAGGCGGTAGGCAATCTTTGAGAAGTCTTGAATGAATGTTCTGTAATACCCTGCCAAACCTAAAAAGCTATGAATTTCTTTAGGAATTTGTGGCTGCTTCTAATTTAGAACAGCTGCAATCTTTACAGGATCAATTGAAATCCTGTCCCTTTACACAATATGTCCAAGGTATTTTACTCCCTAATCCTAAAAATGATATTTTGAGAATTTGGCTTTAAGCACATTATTTCTCAATATCTCCAAAACAATTTCTAGATGTCTTTCGTGTACTTCTTCTATCTTAGAATAAATAAGGATATCATTGGTAAAGACTAACATGAATTTATTGAGCATATATCTAATACTCTATTCATAAGGTCTATAAAATAAACGGGTGCATTGGTCAGCCCAAAGGCATAACCGACCACTCGAAGAAAGTATTTGGACCTTTTAATGCAGTTAGATGGATTCATTCTTCTACGATCCTTAGTTGATGGAATCCCTGGTTAGATCCATTTTCGAGAATACTCGAGCACCATGTAACTGATCAAACAAGTCATCTATTTGGGGTAGAGGATACTAGTTTATTAATCGTTTGTTTATTCAGATCTCGGTAATCTACACAGAACCCTAAAGATCCATCTGACTTAGCAACAAAAACCACTGCTGATCCCCAACTTGAACGACTATGTCTTATCAACCCTTTCTTTAATAGTTCCTAAGTTTGGTTATTTAACTCATCCCTCTCCTTTGGAGCCATCTTTCGGTCATGTTGTTCAACTGGCCTTGCACCAGAAATCAAGTCAATACAGAACTCAATATCCTAATGTTGAGGTAAACTCTTTACTTCTTCAGAAACGTCCAGGAATTCTCTAACAAATATCGTTTCTAATCCTTTCTGGGATGACTCTATGCATAAAGAAAACTATCCCTCCTTGGACTAGGATCTTCACGAGATATTTCTATAAACTTCACTAACTTCATTTTTACTAAAATCGTTCTTTTTACATAATCTGGAATAGCTTCGTGCTTAGTAAACCAATCCATACCGAGCAAAATTTCGAATCCAATAAAATCCAAGACAAATAGGTCAAAAGAAAACTTATAGGAAGGTTGGGAAATATGGACTTTTTCATAATTCATACAAAGGTTAGTAGTACTACCTATAAGATTTGTCACACGAGAGGGGTTTCAACAAACTTAAGATCAATTTTTAATTCATCTACAGTTTCTTTAGCAATAAAAATGTGAGAAGCTCCTATATCAAATCACACTCTAATTAAAATATATTCAATAAAAATATTACCTTGGGGAAGGGATATTAAGCACATCACAACTTGAGTTTATTCGGATAAGGGTTTTAAATGCGCACTCTCATAGAATAAACTCATTCTAAGGTATTACTAACCATATACCTAATGATTTATACCCTACTAAAACCAAGGTTCCCGCTTAACCTTCAGCTTTGATACCAAATGTGATGATCCATCTCATCGACCCTCAAAAATCGATATTAATACATCAACGGTATTCATGTGCCATAAATTCAAGTATCGGGGAGGCAGATTATCAAGGGGTAAAGTAAAGTAAAATTAAAAGATAGAAACACAAATTCTCACATTTCGATTAATTATACAAATAGATAGTGCATACAACTACGCTTACTAGGGTACATCAGAATTATTGTACGTAACACCCCTATTTTTATTGACATTATTTAGGAGATTTAATTAGAATAAATCAAATAGAATAATTTAGATAAGGAGATTGAGGTTGAGTAATAAAAATATAGTGGCCATGGTTATTAAACTTAATGAACTTAAAAAAGGTTAAGTACTTAAAAACAAGGGCATAAGAGTAATTGCCACCAATTTTCTATAACGACCCGTAAATTTCGATAATTAAATTGGTTAATTTAATAAAATTTTTGTAACTAAAATTAGAAAGAAATAAAAACTTTATAATTTATAATGAAGTGAATGTTAGAAATGAATTGTAGCAATGGTAACTAAAATTAATTATTGACAACGGGAGTGAAATCCCAATAATGAAATAGTGTAAAGTGTTGCACTTGGTTATAAAATTGAAAATAAGTAAATAAAAGTAAGCATTGAAATAACAAATGAAATATCATATTGATTAATGGTAACTGAATGTAAGTTAAGGTAATAATGTTAATGCAAGTTAATAAATAATTAAGTTAGTGCAATCCCAATTAACTGAAACCAATTGTGAGGTCATAATTGATTATAATTAGAAAATTGGAAAATAAATTCAAAGTTATATTAATTGATGAAATAATACGTAATAATTTGTAATTTGAAAGAATCAATGCTAGATAATTAATTATAATATTTGTTATTTGATAATAAAGTATGAATGAGATTAAGTTTAGGAAAATGGTGTCGATCATTAATTGTTACCCATTTATTTAATCTATTGGATTAGATCTAAATCCATTGTAGTCATACGTAATTAAAAACTACGTTAATATGAATTTAGTTGATGACTGTAAAAATATTAGGGTAATTGGATATATACTAATGTAAATTTATCCATAAGATGATGAATAAAGAGATTTTGAATACAAATTGTATTAATTTAATTGAAATTAAATATAAATTCAAATTGATGGCAAACACTATAAATTTTGCAATAAATCCTTATTTGATTGACATAGGAATTTTGGTTAATGAATTTGAAGTTTATTTGTAATCAAAAATGATAGAAATGGTAAATAATTAAATTTGAATTGAAGAAGTGATTAATTAGTTTAATATTAAATTATTTAATTAACTGGAATGTAGCCATTTTGGCCACTGACTCGGATTTTGACGAAACCAGTTTCATCGGATCCATAACAGTAAATTACCATTGGTTTTCAAGTTTCTTAGCAATCGGACTTGTCATTGGTCTTACGGACTCGAAACGCCTAAAAATCAATTTAATTGAAATCAATTTTAAATAACTTGATTTTAGCATAACTTCTTCATACGATGGAATTTGGACTTGAAACCTATTCCATTGATTTTAAAATATTCAAAAACATCTATTTTGATGTATGGGTTGACCCGTTTTCGTTCCGGAGTCGAAACGGGCTTTTTGGGCCGTGGATCGTTCAACTTTCAAACCGATTCGATCCATTTGTTCCTATTTTTGAATTTGCCTATATATATCTCGTTATAAACCCTAGCCTCTCCTTATTCTCATTTTTCTATACGTACAATTCAGCTGTCTCTCCTCCTCAATGGAAGACAAACAAATTCTCAATTCCAATTGCAATTCAAAATCAAGTCAAAAACTAAATCTCCTCAAACTATATCGAATTTTATATCGATTTGAAGCTCTCGATGAGCACATCTTAGATCTGTAATTCGTTTTTCAATTTGAACCTTTATTTGAACACAAATTGAAGAAAAAGTCGCGGCCGTTCGTTATGTCGTGACGGACTTCGTCGGATCGTCAAATCATTGATACCGTATGGAAGAGAGTGACGAGGGGGTTACATCAGCATAGTTTGTTAGATGATTTGACGGCTTGATCATGTGGAAATTCGATTAGGCTTAGCTAATCGATGGCGGCTAGGTGGCTATCATGTTTTTCGCATGCGTCTGCTATCGATGGTGAGTGTAGTAGGGTCGCCGAGGTTGGAGGGTTCTCAGACCAAGCTCAGAGGTGGTCGCGGTGGCGGTAGGGGGCGCGACGGTGGTGAAATCAGAGGCGGCTGAAGCTTGCTCGCGTGCCTTGATGTGTTTGGGGTTTGGATCAAACGGTGATTGTTGGATGTGGTGAGAGATGTTCTGATTTGCCTTGTAACTTTATCTTTAATTTAAAATTTATAATTTTAAACTTATAACGTAAATAACTTTTATGTACGATGTCCGATTTACGCACGGCTTCTTTTGTTAGGATCGTATTGAAATTCCGAATATTTTCGCACTTGTTTGGATGGATTCTGATAATGTTCAAATTTTGAGTTTAAATTAGATTTAAATTCAATTTAAACTCAAAGGTGAGTATTTTAACCCATTCATAATTTCTAAAATTTCTTATGTTTATTAAATTGATTTATGATGTGATTAGAAATTTACTTATGACTGTTTGGAATATTTTGAATCATAGTCTTAGTTTATTTGACTTTATTTGGACAAAATAGTTATTTAATTTATCATTGAATATAAACTGCCAGTAAATGCCTGTTATTTATTATCTGTTCTATATTGATGTTATTGATTGAATTGGATGATGATTGTGATAAATGTTTGATGACTGATATTGGATGAATGGATGTTGTATTTTATATTGTTATAAACTGCAAGTTGTTATGGATTTTTATTTCATTTGGGATTGTAGTTTGAAATGATATATAACCATATTTATATTTTAAATCACGGGTTGAAATGATAAATATTCGTATCACTTGACCATGGAATAGAAAATTATACACACACACCGTTGTCTATATATAAAAATATTTTGAAATGATTTCTATGGTTTTGTAAAGAAATATATGGTTTTAGATAAATATTGATTTTTGATATTATATAAACGTTATTTTATCCTTGATTTAAGCTATGTATAATTGTTGTAATATAAAATAAGCTTAATAATAAGTATGATTTTATTGAAGATAATATGGTTAAGAATTTAAATTATATTTTTATATTGAGTTTTTAATGATTTAAATAAAATTAAGGTTGGAAGATAAATTGGGATTTATTGGAAATTGAATTTATTTAAGAATTAAACTCAAATAAGCCTGATGTGAAATTTATTAAATTTGAACAGGTATGATTTTTATGACTTGATTTTGGTTTAAGCGAATTAAATGAATTTTTCAAGAATAAATAAATTGAAGGAAATATTTAGTTATTTTTAATTTGAGTTTTATTTAAATGATAATGGATTTATTATGTAAAATATTTCAAACTAAATAATAGTAAATTGAGTTGTCGAATGTAATTACCAAACTTAGTTTTGAAATTGTTGAATACTTAAAGTTTGAAATGTATTGAATATGAAATGCTTTATTCCGTCGATCAAATCTGTTTTGAAATCGATAAAATTTAGAATAGTTTATTTGGAAACTGAATCATATTGAAATTTATGATTTGGGATTTGGTTAAATTTAAAATTTAGAAATTCGAGTTGTTTTGGAACTGATTTATGAAATTGAAGAAGCTAGTTTATTATATAAAGTATTTTAATATTTAAACCATTTAAGTGGTGGAATTTATGTTTCAAAGCTATGAGTTTCAAGGTATTATGATTGAAAGTGTTATAAAATTCAAGTTTTTTGGTTTCGAAGTGTGTAACTTTGAAAGTGCTATGATTTTTGAAAAAGGATATATTTGAAATAAAAATGATATTATATTGATTTGGGGTTTTATAAAAATGATATCATATTGATTTGGTTTTTGAAGTGGAAATGATGTCATATTGATTTGGTTTTTTAAATGGAAATGATACCATATTTATATAGTTTTGAAATGGATATTATATTCTAGCTTTGAAGCGTAAATTATTTTGAAATAACCACGGTGTTATAATAACGTTTGGTTGTTAAAGAGACCGGGATCTGAGGTTGTCATACTCTCTGCCAACTCCGAAAACCCCTTTAACAACCGTGTACGCGGTGAAGATTCTAGAATGAAGTAAGATGGTGGCAGCGTTCCCTTGAGGTATATACGTGGACCCGACTCCCGTGAGTTGGCATAAGGTGGCTAAAACATGAGCACTTATGGGCCAGTGAGGTAGCTCCTCTTATCGGACATACTTCTTCGATACCATTCTATTACTTTGTGATTGATTGAGACCCTTTGATTTTTGGGGGTGTGGCCCGAGGTAGGCGGTAGCTGCGCGCTATGCGTCACCATCAGTCCGGATGCGTAATTGGTATATCTACCCTGGCATTGCCTTGTTGTGCCGTGTCGCCTACCTTAGCGCGCCTTATACGAGTTTGGTTTTCTCCCGCAGCCCGTGGAGTATCCTCTGGTGGCTTTCCGATCAGGAGGGACTATGATACTGGATGGACTGCTGAGACTATTATTGTGTTTAGAGGAATATTGGGTCACTCCTTAACGCTATTTAAAAGTAAGTTTATTTTACAATAGACATTATTATAATATCGAAATATTACTACATAGTAAATAGGTTAACGGATCTTTAGGAGAAGTGAATCCTGAGCATCTCTTAAGTTACTACACTCACGTTAGACACTGGATAGGAGATGTCAAATCCCATGAACATCTCTGACGCCGTTCCACTCATATTATTTACCGTTGATTTAACTTACATAAGACCTTTTAGTTCTGAATCGAGTGTTTTGTCTTTTCAATTTGCTTGGGTCAGCCTGAGCATTTCAGGATTTGAAGACTTTATTTCTAGAGGACGAAGACGAAGACGAAGATTGTGTTACTATTGTCTATTATATTATTCCACTACATTCATACTATTCCGCTGCATTGTTATTTATTATTCTCTGGTATGTGTAACTCTGATTCTATATTGTATTAGCAAAATCAAATGTTGTAAACAACTTCATGAACTGTTATTTGATTATTATATTTTGTCATTCCACTGCAAGATTCTGTTTTGTTTTATTTCTTTCTTCCCTTTTCTCATTCACCCCAATAACAATTCGCTTTTTTTTTTATGGTTTGAATCTGGCGTATGTGGTTTATGGTCGATTTAAAACGTATAAAAAGGCAAGATGTTACATTTGGTATCCGAACTTTGGTTTAGCGATAAACCTTAGCTTTGTGGGGTCTGACTCTTTATTAATAGGGTAGTAATACTCTATGATGAGTTGTTGAGAGTGTGTGTGTGTATATATATGAGAGAGCATATTTGTTAGTGTTATAAAAGGTTTAAATATTGTGTTAATTTGTTCCATTTGTATTTATAAATTCTGGTTGGTGCATAGGACGCTATGACATCAATAGGGATTTCTAAACACTTATAAGACAGACCGACACAATATTTGTTTTGTATATAGGTGAATGAAATAATTTTTCCTATTATATTTTCTATATATGAAATAATTTTTTTATAAATGATATATATTTGGTTGTAATATATTTTTTTGTTAGGTAGTTAATTTTTTTAGATATTAGTTGAAAATAAGATTTGAAATAAAATAAATGAAAGATTGGAAACTTAGAATGTGAATTCCGAGATTTTTTGAAAATTTCTTTTGAATGATTTTGAAATATAGCGATATTATTTAGAAGTATTTTCCGATATAAATATTTCAATGGGATTTGAAAGAATTATTTTTTTAAAAGAAAATTTTGGGAAGAAATAAGTTATGTACTGTAACAACCCGCATATTTATCGATTTTATATTTAAATATTTTATTTAAATATTTTGTCGTTAATCGGATATTGGTCCGAAAAGCTACTTTTTGCAAACGGTCAAATTTGGACTCGAGACCACTTCCATTGAGTTCGAAATGCCGTTTACAACTTTTTTAAGTATAAACATTGATAGGTTTGGAGTTAGTGGAATTTCACTAACTTTTCCCGCTTTGGACTTTGGGTTAGCTTAGCCATTATTACCCAAGCCCAACCCCCTCCTTCTCTACACTCTTCATAAATTCCTACCAACTCAAGCTTTTGCATTAATGGTGAGTGGAAAGAGAAATTAAAACTCCAAAAGCTAAGTTTTCATTGCTAATCCAATATCAACTCCAAAACTCAAGTGAAGACATTGATTCAAGCTAGTGGTTGATCCTTGCATAGCATTTCAAGCTTCATCTTCATCCATTTTAGTGAAAAGGTGAGATTTTTATCTCACAAATCTAGCCTATAACTATCTTGGACTGTTGGGAATGAATCCCTATCATGTTTGCATGTACATTTTCATTTGGTTTGGATTGGATTAGCAAAAACCCCAAATTTTAGTGTTTTTGGTAAAAAAAACTGCACTTAGGTCGTTCTGCCTATGCTAGGTCGTTCGCGTGGAAAAGTCTCGGCCTCAAAATAGCTCGTTTCCGACCTTCAAATGGCCTACAACGTTAGGTCACTCGGCACTTGGAATTAGGTCGTAGGTCATTTGGTTTTAGGTCGCTAGGTCGTTGGGCTTTAGGTCGAATGGACCTTAGGTCGTATGGACCTTAGGTCGTAGGTCGTTCTGGCCATTTCTAACGTCTTCGGAGTTAGGTCGTATGGACCTTAGGTTGCTAGGTCGTATGGCTTTAGGTCGCTAGGTCGTATGGCCTTAGGTCGTTAGGTCGTATGGTTTTAGGTCGCTAGGTCATATGACCTTAGGTCGTTAGGACTTATGGCATTTTAGGTCGTGTGATCTTCTTACCTGTTAGGTCGTTGGACCTACATCCTGTTAGGTCGTTGAACCTTTAGCTCGTAGGTCACTAGGCCTTATCTCCTTAGGTCGCGTGACCCATCTTCTTTAAACCACTAGGTCGCTAGACCACGTTTCCAGTTAGGTCGTAAGACCTTGTAAACCGTTAGGTCGCGTGACCTATATTCCGTAGGTCGTTGACCCACTTAAGTCGCTGTCCCTCATAGGTCGCGTTTCCTGCTTAGGTTGCTAGGTCGCGTGCCTTTAGGTCGCATTCCTTTATTAGGTCGCGTGTCTCTGTTAGGTCGTTGACCTCCTTAACTCGCATGACCTAACCCGTAGGTCGTTGGACCTCGATTCTATTTAAGTCGCTGCTTCTTATAGGTCGCTCGGCCCCTTATTTTCTTTAGGTCGTTTGAGTGTTAGGTCGCGAACCCATTTTAGGTCGCATGACCTTTACCCTTTAGGTCGCTGGACCACTAGGTCGTGCCCCTTTAATCACTAGGTCGTACCGTTTTTGGACAGGGCGCTGCCCCCTAGACCCCAGCGACCTGACCGGGCAGGTCGAACCCTATAGCAGGGGTGTTGCCCCCGCACCCCACCTTGGGGGGTTGCCACCCCCTGGACCCCCCTCCGTAGGGGATCTTATCTGAAAAACATTCAACAGAACTTGCTTTGTTGAGATGCTGAGTTGACCATTCTTCGAGACAAACTATCTTTGGCTTCTCGGTCGATTTTATGGATTTTTGAATATCTATTTCGATGGATTCTTTATCGGTTTCTTTGGATTTTATTCACATCTTCGAATGTGAATTTTTATGATTGATTGTTTCTACAATCACTTCTATGATTTGTCACTTTAAAATATAAAGGTTTTCTATACTAGTAGTAAATATCAAAACTATTTCAACAAAATGATTTCAACTCTATTTTCAATAACAAAGCTGTTTTCTTAAACTGTTTTTCAATCTACTAGTATATACAAACCTTTACCTCACTCGGATGAGAAATCTAATTAAACGGCTTAGTAAAACAAGTGGTACGAAACGCTTGCGTTCACTTCGTCAGTTAATTCTTGGACTTGTTCGATTGAACCTCTTGTGACAATTTTCTAGTGAAGATCTACAGTTTGTTCGTAAATATTTGAGTTAAGCAAGTGGTTATGGGACATGAAGCTAAACTTTTATATTTACTAACTTAGTGTAATTGACACTTCTTGATGATCATGACGATCATTTTTATGTTTTAGACTAGCAACTGTGCGATGTCTCTTTGTCTGCGAGGGAGACTAGACCCCGCTCTTGTGATGTTTCGCCATCGCATTTGTGTGATGTTTCGCCATCACATATGTGGGGTAGCGCCCCACGGTCTTCGGGCCATTCATGTGTCAAAATTAATGGATTGCAACCATGAGATAGCGTTTCGCTTTGTGTTACACGTGTAGTTGAGTTTTCATGCTCCTATTTTGTGAGTTTTCATGCTCCTATATTGTGATTTCTGGATTTCTTGTGTAGTCTTCTGGAATTTGTGCTTCACCTATTTTCATGACTTTCATTGTTATGATTTTCCAGCTTTTATGTTTAGGTGAATTTGGATCTTTTAGAAGATTCTTTTGATACTGTTTGATCTCTTGATGATCTTCATTCACATGCTTATCATAGTATGTCTTTATGGTTACTATATGTTCTTGCCATATCTATTGTTTATATCATGTTATCTGACATTTATAGCTAGACTAATCCGTTTATTATTTTCTTATAAATAATGCTTGGGTCAGACCGAGATGTTACAGGTGCTTCTGCTTGACTTCTCCCCTAGGGATTTACTACTCTGACTTTTGGCTGACCATTTAGATTAGCAGTTTTTGTCGTTTACACTTGAGATATAGACTCATAGTTGTATTCTTTTGTATAGCACGTGTTGCTATTCTTTTGTATTATTGTGGATCTTTTTGACCACTACTCTGATGTACACTTTCATGTGTTATTATATATTCATATCTTCTTCCCCTTTGTGATATGGATGTCTGTGACCGATTTGTGTTATGCTTATTTCTATGTTTGTTTCTGAAGATTATTTATAGCCACCGTGTGATAAGAAATCACATGGATGGTCGCTCCTCAACAGCCTTATTCTCCGTGCTAGTTGACAGCACTACACCGTAGTGTTCTTGGCTAGCGTGGGTATAGAGGTGGGGCGTCACAGCTTGGTATCAAAGCCAAACTTCGGAACAATGTAGAATAACTTAACAAGGATCATCGTCCTAAGTCCAGCTTAGGAGTCGTACCTTAGGATTAATTCGAGTCTTCGTACCGATTCATCCTATTTTTATTATGATTCCTTGTTCACTTATCAAGATTGCTTGATATATCTTTTAGTGAATAACCTTTTTCTTCTCCTTCTTTCTTAAGGAAGAAAAATGGTTAGACCTGGACATCCCCATGCCGGTCAATCTACTGCAACTCCCTAAGATGGAATTTTTATGACTACCCAGCAACTTATTGACCTTGTCACGAATGCTCAAGCAGCTGGTTCTAATCCGGAACCTACTCACCCTAAATCCGGGTTTGCACGTTTGTGCAATGATTACACCAACTTGGGTGGGAAGCAATTTAAAGGCACTGAAACTATCATCGAGGTCCAAGCTTGGCTCAGAACGTGCGATAGAATCTTCTCTCGCATGAACCTCACTGACCTCCATCGAGTCCAGGTGGCTTCCAGTATGCTCCAAGGAAGAGCATTGGATTGGTATGAGCTGTTAATCTCAAAAATTGATGAAGCGGATCTCTCCAGGGAGCACTTCCGGGAATGCTTCGAATCGAAATTCGTGCCCGAGACTGAAAAAGTAACTTTGGCTCGAAGATTTATTGACCTTGTTCAAGGTCAGTCTTCTGTGGCGGACTATGTTGCATCATTCGAATCCCTTTCCAAATATGGGGTTGAATATATAAATACTTCACTGAAGAAGAATCAGAGGTTTGTTTATGGCTTAAATAAGAATCTTAAGAAGCCACTACTCCTGAAACTAGAAGTTACATAAGATCAACTCGTCGATATCGCTCTTCGTCTTGAAGAGGCCGATAGAGAGAGTGATGTTGAAGTGGTTGGCGCTAAACCAAACTTCAACAACAAAAAGAGGCCTAACAAATTTAAAGGTTCTTATCCCAACAAAAAGGGTAAGCAAGCAACTTCGGCTGCAAAGACACCTTCCTCTAGTAGTGGGCAATGCTATAACTGTGGTTCTAAGGACCATTTTGCGAACAAGTGTTCGAAGCCCAAAAGTTGTCGCTATTGCAAGAGCTCAGAGCATTATATACGTATGTGCCCCATACTAAAAGGCAGGAAAGAGGGAAGGTTAAACGTGGCTCAAGCCCCTGGCAACACATCTCGTGGCCAAGGTATTTCTCATTCCATTCTTGATGGTATTATTTTATTTCATGATCAACCTATTAGAGTTCTCTTTGATACGGGTGCATCCCATTCTTTTATATCAAAGGAACTGGTAGACACTATTTCCTTAAGTGTTACTGCATTAATGACTTCTTTGAAAATTGCGAATCCTGTTGGTGGATCCGCAACTCTTAGTTTGCTTTGTAAAGATGTGGAGATTATTTTATGTGATTTTTCTTTCCTAGCCAATTTGCATGTCATGCGTTACTTAGGCTTTGGAATGATTCTGGGAATGGATTGGCTTAATCGTTATGAAGCTCATATCCTATGTCCTGAGCGGACTATTCATCTCCGACATCCACTATCTGTTAATCAGATTTCTGTTAATCTTAAAGATTCAGAATCCTGTTTGGTGGAATCTTTATATTCTTTAAATCCTCGTGATAACGATGATGATGATGAAGATGATATTATTTCTCGTATTCACGTTGTCCGTGAATTTTCCGACATATTCGAGCCCGTTTTAGGTTTACCACCTAAACGAGCAATTGAGTTCATAATTAATCTTGTTTCTGGAGCTCAACCTATTACTCGTCCTCCTTATCGCATGTCCAATAAGGAAAATGAGGAGATGCGCAAACAGTTGTCCGAATTGGAGACGAAGCAATTTATTCGCTCTAGTTCCTCGCCTTAGGGAGCTTCGGCTATTTTCGTGAAGAAATCCAACGGTACGCTTAGGCTTTGCGTTGACTATCGCAAGCTTAACGATCTGACTATTAAAAATAAATATCCTTTACCTCGGATTGACGATCTGTTTGATCAGCTTAGCAGAGCTAGGGTCTTTTCACAGTTGGACTTGGCTACCGGTTTTCATCAGCTTCGTATTGCTGAGGATAGTTTTCCTTTGACGTCGTTCTGTACTCGTTATGGATCATATGAATGGCTTGTTATGCCATTTGGTTTAACGAATGCTCCGGCTTACTTCGTTGACCTCATGAATCGAGTTTTCAAGGCTTTCCTCGATCGGTTTGTTCTCATCTTCATTGATGATATCCTTGTGTATTCTAAAACCGAGGAGGAGCATGAAAAGCATCTTTGGATTGTATTGGAAACTCTTAGGAGTAATCAATTAAAGGCGAAATTTTCTAAATGCCACTTTTGGCAATCTCGTGTGAAGTTTCTCGGTCATATTATTTTCGAATCCGGAATTTCCGTGGATCCTTCAAAGATTGAAGCGATTCAAGATTGGAAGAGACCGGAGAGTGTGACAGAGTTTCGTAGTTTTCTCGGATTGGCGGATTATTACCGTCGTTTCATTAAAGACTTTTCTAAGATTGCCGTGCCTCTTACTGGCTTGACTAAGAAGGGAGTTAAATACATTTGGTCGGACAAATGTGAAGCCTCTTTTCAGAAATTGAAAGAATTCCTTTTCGATGCTCCTATTCTTGTTATTCCCGAGGGGAATCAAGATTTTGTTGTTTATACTGATGCTAGTCACGTTGATTTGGGTGCCGTTTTATGCAAAAGGAACGTGTTATTGCTTATGCTTCTAGGCAATTGAAGCCAGCCGAGACTAGATATGCCACACATGATTTAGAACTCACGGCTATTGTTTTCGCCCTTCGAATTTGGCGTCATTATCTATTGGGAGAGAAATTTATTCTTTACACGGATCATAAGTCTTTGAAATATTTATTTTTTCAAAAGGAACTTAATTTGCGTCAACAGCATTGGCTCGAGTTCCTTGCACCTTATGATCTTGATATTCTTTATACCCCCGGTAAGAGTAATCGTGTCGCCGATGCTCTTAGCCGTAAACAACAAGCATTGTTTCTATGATGATATCTGAATGGAACGATCTCGAGATTTCATCTACTTGTGAGATTCGAGAGCGTGTATCCGATTTATGCTCATCACTTGTTTTATGTAACCTTGAGGCTCATCTTTCTCTTTTAGACCGCATTCTTGAAGCTCAAGGGCTAGATCCTGAATTGGCTCTTCTTGGCCAAAATGTTAAGGATAAAACTGATATTGAAGGTTTGAAAGACTTTGATATTGATTCTCGTGGCGGCATTCGAAAATTTGGTAGACTTATCGTACCAAATATTGGTGATCTTCGTAAAGATATTTTAGGAGATTCCCATCGTTCTAGATTCACCAATCATCCCGGTAGTAGTAAATTGTACGCTGATATGAAGCGACTTTATTATTGGGAGGGGATGAAATCTGATATTGCTAACTTTGTTAAGTGTTGCATGACTTGCCAACTTGTCAAGGCCAAACATCAAAGGCCTGGTGGGTTATTGCAACCTTTAGAAATTCCAATTTGGAAGTGGGACCAAATTTCCATGGATTTTATAGATGGCCTTCCCCATTCTCATTCGGGTCATGATAGCTTATGGGTGGTCGTTGATAGACTTACTAAATCCGTCCATTTTATTCCCGTTCGGTCTAACCGAACCGTTCCTATTTTGGCCAAACTCTTTATCAAAGAAATTGAAGAAGTGATTAATTAATTTAATGTTAAATTATTTAATTAACTGGAAAATAACCATTTTGGAAACTGACTCATATTTTGACGAAACCAGTTTATCGGATCCGTAACAGTAAATTATTATAGGATTTCAATTTTCGTAGCAATCAGACTTGTCGTTGATCGTACGAACTCGAAACGCCTAGAAATCAATTTAATGGGAATCAATTTGAAATAACTTGATTTTAGCATAACTTCTTCATACGATGGAATTTGGACTTGAAACATGTTCCATTGATTTTAAAATATTCAAAAATATCTATTTTGATATATGGGTTGACCCATTTTCGTTCCAGAGTCGAAACGGGCGTTTTGGGCCGTGTATCGTTCAACTTTCAAACCGATTCGATCCATTTGTTCCTATTTCTAAATTTACCTATATATACCTCGTTATAAACCCTAGCCACTCCTTATTCTCATTTTCCTATACATACAATTTAGTTTTCTCTCCTCGCAATGGCAGATAAACAAATTCTCAATTCCAAATCCAATGCAATTCAAAATCGAGTCAAAAATTAAATCTCCTGAAACTATATCGAATTTTATATCGATTTGAAGCTCTCGACGAGTGCATCTCAGATCTGTAATTCGTTTTTCAATTTGAACCTCTATTCGACCACAAATTGAAGAAAAAGTCACGGTCGTTCATTACGTCGTGATGGACTTCGTCGGATCGTCAAATCGTTGATGCCGTATGGAAGAGAGTGACGAGGGGGTTGCATCGGCAGGGTTTGTTAGATGATTTAATGGCTTGATCATGTGAAAAAATTCAATTAGTGCTTAGCTATTCGGCAGCGGCTGGGTGGCTATCATGTTTTCCACATGCGTCTTCTATTGATGGTTAGGGTAGGAGGGTCGCCGAGGTCGGGGGGTTCTCAGACCGAGCTCAGAGGTGGTCGTGGCGGCGGTGGGGGTGCGATGGCGGTGAAATTAGAGGCGGCTGAAGCTTGCTCGCGTGCATTGATATGTTTGGGGGTTGGATCGAACGGTGATTGTTAGCTGTGGTGAGAGATGTTCTGATTTGCCTTGTAACTTTATCTTTAATTTAAAATTTAGAATTTTAAACTTATAACATGAATTACTTTTACATACGATGTCCGATTTATGCGTAGTTTTTTTGTTAGGATCGTATTGAAATTTTAGACATATTGCCACTTGTTTGGATGGATTCTAAGACTGTTCAAATTTTGATATTAAATTGGATTTAAATTTAATTTAAATTCAAAGGACCCACTCACAATTTCTAAAATTTCTTATGTTTGTTAAATTAATTTATGATGTGATTAGAAATTTACTTATGACTGTTTGGCATATTTCGAATCATCATCTCAGTATATTTGAATTTATTTGGATAAAATAGTTATTTAATTTATTATTGAATATAAACTGCCAGTAAATACATGTTATTTATTATCTGTTCTATATTGATGTTATTGATTGAATTGGATGGTGATTGTGATAAATGTTTGATGATTGATATTGGATGAATGGACATTGTATTTTATATTGTTATAAACTGCAAGTTGTTATGGATTTTTATTTCATTCGAGATTGCGGCTTGAAATGATACATAACTGTATTTATATTTTAAATTATGGGTTGAAATAATAAATATCCGTATCACTTGACCATAGGATAGAAAATTATATACAGACACCGTGGTCTATATACAAAAATATTTTGAAATGATTTCTATGGTTTTGTAAAGAAATATATGGTTTTAGATAAATATTGATTTTAGATATTATATAAACGTTATTTTATCCTTGATTTTTAAGCTACATATAATTTGTTGTAATATAGAATAAGCTTAATAATAATTTGGTTTTATTGAAGATAATATGGTTAGGTATTTAAATTATATTTTTATATGGAGTTTATAATGATTTAAATAAAACTAAGGCTGGTAGATAAATTGAGATTTATTGGAAATTGAATTTATTTAAGAATTAAACTCAAATAAGCCTGATGTGAAATTTATTAAATTTGAAATTTTTGAAGGTATAATTTTTATAACTTTATTTTTGTTTAAGGTGAATTAAACGAATATTTCAAGAATAAATAAATTAAAGGAAATATTTAGTTATTTGTAATTTGAGTTTTGTTTAAACGATAATGGATTTATTATGTAAAATATTTCAAACTAAATAATAGTAAATTGAATTGTTGAATCATAATTACAAAACTTAGTTTTGAAATTATTGAATACTTAAAGTTTGAAATGTATTGAATATGAAATGGTTTATTCTGTGGATCAAATCTGTTTTGAAATCGATAAAATTTGGAATAGTTTATTTGGTAGCTGAATCGTATTGAAATTTATGATTTGAGATTTGGTTAAATTTATAAATTCGAGTTGTTTTGGAATTGATTTGTTAAATTGAAGAAGCTAGTTATTATTTAAAGTATTTTAATATTTAAACCATTTAAGTGGTGGAAGTTATGTTTCAAAGCTGTGAGTTTCAAGGTATTATGATATGAAAGTGTTATAAAATTCAAGTGTTTTGGTTTCAAAGTGTATAACTTTGAAAGTGCTATGATTTTTGGAAAAGGATATATTTTGAATAAAAATTATATTATTTGATTTGGCGTTTTATAAGAATGATATCATGTTGATTTGGTTTTCGAAGTGGAAATGATGTCATATTGATTTGGTTTTTGAAATGGAAATGATATCGTATTTATGTGGTTTTGAAATGGATATTATATTCTGGTTTTGAAGCATAAATTATTTTGAAATGACCGCGGTGTTATAATAATGCTTGGTTGTTAAAGAGATGGGAACGGAGGTTGTCATACTCTCTACCAACTCCGAAAACCATTTTAACAACCGTGTACGTAGTGGAGATTCCAGAATGAAGTAGGATGGCGGCGGCGTTCCCTTGAGGTATATACGTGGACCCAACTCCCATGAGCTAGCATATGGTGGCTAAGACAGGAGTGCTTACGGGCCGGTGAGGTAGCCCCTCTTATCGGACACACTCCTTCGATACCATTCTATTACTTTGTGATTGATTGGGGCCTTTTGATTTTTGGAGGTATGGCCCGAGTGGGCGGTAGCTGCGTGCTATGCGTCACCAGCAGTCCGGATGCGTAATTGGTATGTCTACCCTGGCATTGCCTTGTTGTGCCATGTCACCTACCCTAGCACGCCTTGTACGAGTTTGGGTTTCTCCCGTAGCCCGTGGAGTATCCTCTGGTGGCTTCCCGATCAGGAGAGACTATGATACTGGATGGACTACTGGGACTACTATTGTGTTAAGGGGAATATTGGGTCACTCCTTAACGCTATTTAAAAGCAAGTTTATTTTACTATAGACATTATTATAATAGCGAAATATTGCTACATAGTAAATAGTTTAACGGATCCTTAGGAGATGTGAATCCTGAGCATCTCTTAAGTTACTACACTCACGTTAGACACTGGATATGAGATGTCAAATCCCATAAACATCTCTGACGCCATTCCACTCATATTATTTACCGTTGATTTAACTTACATAAGATCTTTTAGTTCTGACTCGAGTGTTTTGTCTTTTCAATTTTCTCCGGTCAGCTTGAGCATTTCAGGATTTGAAGACTTTATTTCTGGAGGATGAAGACGAAGATTGTGTTACTATTATCTATTATATTGTTCCACTACATTCATACTGTTCCACTACATTGTTATTTATTATTCTCTGGTATGTGTAACTCTGATTCTATATTGTATTAGTAAAATCAAATGTTTTGTAAACAACTTCATGAACTGTTTTTTGATTATTATATTTTGTCATTCCACTGCAAGATTCTGTTTTGTTTTATTTCTTTCTTCCTTTTCTTATTCACCACAATAACAATTCGCCCTTTTTATGGTTTGAGTCTGATGTGTGTGGTTTATCGTCGATTTAAAATTTACAAAAAGGCGGGATGTTATAGTTTCCCACTCTTATACTATCCCCCAAACCGTACACGTTCATTTTTATTCTCAAAACAAAAATATATATAACCATAAGAAGCAACAAGGCCGACCATAGGAAGATAGAAGAGAAGAGGAAAATCTAAGAAAAGCTTAGGATTCAAGCTAGAGGAAAATCAATCTCAGACAATCTCCTTATCTCGAGCAAGATGAATAATAGTTTCTACATCTTTATTTTGATTTTTACATCAAATGGTTTTGGATTTATGGATAAATCTGTTTTGTTATACGGGAATGATGATATGCTTAATTTAGATTTATAAAAGTTTAAACAAAGTTGTTTAAAAAGGATATATACACGGTTTTAAGTAAAACCAAGATGAAATGATGTTCAAATGCATGGGAAATTTCATGTTATAGAAAACATGATTTTGAAGTTGGGCTTCAATTCTTATAATTTTTCAAGCCGTAGAGAATTTATTATGAATTTTCAAATGAAAATATGATTATTTGGGTTTATAAATTGTTTTAGGAAACTATGTTAAGAATTTAAGTCTGAAATTTTATTATGTTAGATAACATGATTAAAGCGAATTTCTGGAATTTTTGGGGATTTTTACTAAGTGATTTAGTATGGAAATTAAATTATTTTGAAAGGAGGACCTAAATGATTTAATTGTTTTATGAGAGGAAGGGCTTATTTGTTAAATGTTTAATTGGATTAGATCTAAGAAAATTACAGTAAATATTATCCAAAATATTTATAAAACTTATGAAAGCCAATCAAACGTTTATAAGTAGGCAAGTTGTTGCGAAAAGTTTACTTATTTCGGAAAAATCAGCTTTTACCCAGAAAAAATTGGTTCTACCTTCTTTGGCAAACCTTTCACCTCAGACCTCTCAAACAAGACCTTTAGACTTCAATGACCAACAAGGTTGAAAGTAATGCATATGATATCATTCCAGTGGGATGTAGTGAAATGATCTAAGTCAAAAGGTATGGTGTCGAATGGTTGCATTCGAAGGGTTGCTTCCAAAGGAGATATATCCTTAGTTTATTTTGATTTGAGAAATCACTTAGCTGTTTTCTAAAGACGTTTCGACGCAGTCGAATGGTTTGGTTTTGAAAAGATTGTTTTAAAAAGACCTTTTGACAAGGTCGAAAGGTATGGTTTTTATAAGTTGTTTTATAAGACCTTTCGTCTTATTCGAAAGGTTAGGTTTTGAAAGGATTTAAGATACCTCTCGAAATTAAACCTTTTGGCCTTGTCGAAAGGTTTAGTTTCGAAAGGTTGTTTCAAAGGTATTTTTGAAAAGAACTACCATCTTTAATTTACTCAACCTTCCGAAGGGATGGAAAGCAGGAGTTTTCGACTTAGTCGAAAGGTTTATTGGTTTTATAAGTACAAGCCCCTTCCCAACCTTCCAAAGGGGTCGAAAGAAGGAGCTCTTGACATAGTCGAATGGTTTAAATGTTTTTCCCAATGTTTTATAAAGTAGGGGGTGGTTTTGAAAACTTTCACCTATGAACCAAAGTAATATCTTTAAGTTTAAACCCAATGCTTACGAAAGGTTTGATTTTCAATGGTTTCAAAAGGTTTGTATTTCAAGGGATTCGAAGGGGTAACCTTCAATTCTTTCGAAATGGATACTTTCAAGTGACTTTGAAGCTATGCTTCTACCCTTATATAATAATACTTTTACATGGTCGAAATGTTTCGAAGGGGGTTTTAAAGTATTATAAAGGCTGGAGCCTATTGTTTTAAAATTTATGGTTTATGCTTTCGAAGGGGTCGAAAGGTTTCTTTCGAAGGGGTTGAAAGTAAAGCTTTCGAAGGGGATAATTTTCGAAAGGGTAGGAAGATTGTTTCTTTTGAAATTATAAAATGTTGTTTAACCTTGGGGATGCGGGGTAAACTTATTGAGTGCAACACAATAGTTGGGGATAAATGAAACCTAAATTAGGGATACTACTAGAAATAGGTTAATCATGTGGATAACATGAGATGTTTATATTTATGAGGATAACATTTTTTAAGTGGCCAAGTGAAGGGTTCATAGTTATCCTATGAAAACTATGGGATGATTGATGGATAGTCAACAACAAGTTGGAGATGGATAGTCTCCATATAATTGAAGAATGGTTCATAGTTATTCTAGGAATACTATGGGATGATTGATGAATAGTCAACATCATATTGGGGATGGATAGTCTCCATATGTCTAATGAAGGGTTTATATTTAGCATAGGAAAACTATGAGATATGAGATGGACAGTTCACATCCGCTTAAGTAAAATGAATATGGGATGGATAGCCCCTCTTTGAGGCAAATTAAAATCTAATAATGCATAGGGGAATCCTAAATGTTTGCAAGCATGCATATCATCATAATATTTTAAAAATGTTTGTTTTAACCATTTTTGATGCAGGAGCATAAAATATGGTTTTATAAAGGTTTTAGTATACCAGTGAGGGAAAAACCCATTCTGCTAAACAGCATGGTCTCACTAGATATCTAAAAGGATTGACACATTAGATTATTATTCATACCAAGATTTATGTCCAATTCGAAGTTTTTTCCCCTTAATCTCTCGAGTACTCAATTGATTTCTAGTAGTTTGAGATTTAATGTTCTCAGGTTTTCTTCTCGAACGAATATAGCTACCGGAGATGTTCATGAGGCAGATAGATATCTAGAGTTTTTCTTTTCACCATGTATATGTTTGTAAAGGTCGACTTATTAGCCTTATTATATTCTCTGATCACCTAAGGGGGCATCTTCATATGTCACTTTTGGCATAATTGTAACAGTTATATTTTGCAGGACATGGTTAATGTGATTTGGGGATTATGTAATGAACAAAAATGTTTTGTCATGAATGTGGAATTATGTTTTTAATTGTTAAATTTTTTTCCATATTTCTGCGATCTGTGTATCAATGTATCTAACACCGGCGTATTATCGTCAAAGATTAATATCTATAGATGACTGTCGCATTCGTAGCTATTAGTTTTGGGCCTCCAAGTAGGGGGATGTTACAAGTTGGTATAAGTGCATATGTTTATGAAAATTTAAAAGAAAAGTAAAACCTAAATGCTTTTTGGAACATAATCCAATGAATTTGAAAATATGATTGGGGTATTGGGTTACCGCTATTGTAACGTAATTGTATATGATATATATGTGTGTATATCTGAGTACGTATTCTCTTCTCTCATCGACCGTTCTTCTATATTTTACTAAGGCTCGTATGCAGAAATACGAGAAAGAAGGTATGGAGGCAGGAATCGGAAGAGGAAATGTGGGTAGAGGAAGCATCACCGCCAACGTTCGACCTAATATTCAGAGGAATCAGGGTCGACAGGCTAATGCTAATCAAAATGCTAAGACCAACGTAGGTTCTTGAAATCCATGAATAAATGCTGGGATGGTGTATCAATTGTTGGTTAATCTTTTGCAAGCAGGAGCTGCTCGAAATGTTGGTGGAGTCTTGTTATAACTATGTGAAGCTGAGTAGAGACTATGTCAGTCTGGGAGGAAAGTTGTTTATTGGAACAGAAGATGCCATGGAGGTTGAGAATTGGCTGTTGAACTACGAAAGGATCTTTACAGACTTAGGCTTGAATTATGGAGAGAAGAGAAGGCTAGCCTCTAGACATTTGCAAGGTTTAGCGATTCATTGGTGGAACAGTGTGACGACAGGAGTGCCGGAGGAAGTGTTGACATGGGCTGACTTCAGGAGGACATTTGAGCAGAGGTTCTTGTCCGAGGTTTCCAAATTGGCATTAATAATGAAGTTTATGGATCTTGTCCAAGGAGATATGTCTGTGATCGAGCATGCAGCTAAGTTTGATGAGCTATCTCGATATGGTTATGCTTTGGTCGACACCGATGTTAGAAGGAAGAGAGATTTATTAGTGGGCTAAGACCAGATTTAGGCAGAATGGCTATGGCCCATATCCAAGATCCTTCTAATGTGGTGGTGGAGATGGCCATTGGCCATGTGAAGATGCTTTCTATTTCAGGTAAAGAGAAACCAATTGAATCCCATGGTCCTCAGGGGAAGAAGAGGAAGTTCTTTAAGAAAAAGGGCGCTCAGAAAGGAGGAGCAGCCAAGAAAGGGAAAGCAGATATAGTTTGCTACAAGTGTGATAAGAAGGGGCACTATGCTAACAAGTGTCATTTAGGAGATGGGAGGTTGGTTGTAGGGAAGAAAAATGTGCAATGTTATAATTGCAACCAGATGGGGCATCACAAGAACAAGTGTCTTGAAGCTACCAAGACAGGAAAAGGAAAGGTCTTTGCTTTGGAATCATTATCCTCTAAACCATCTGCTATTGGGAAAGGAAAGTCTATGATGAAAGATACGCTTTTGATTCAAAGTATAACAATTAGGGTACATTTTGGTATCGGTGCATCACACTCATTTATATCATAGTATTTGGTTGATAGGATGTGTATAGAACCCATATACCTTGTTACTTCCTTAAGAGTTTCGAATCCAATAGGAGGGTATGCTACTCTTGGAATGAGATGCGACCAATTAGAACTTGATTTATTAGGCCATAAGTTGGCATGCAGTTTGTATGTTAGATTTCGGGATCATTTTGGGTATGTATTGGTTAGGTAAGTATGAGGCAAGGATATTTTGCCAAGATTGGGAAATATCATTGAGGCACTCAGATAATCATAATCAAATCATTTTCTTAGTGGAGAATTCCAGTAAGAGTGTTTCTGCTTTGCTGAGTGCCATAGAAGCTGGAGAAGAGCTTAGTTATGTTCGTGTGGCTAGAGAATTTGCAGATTTTTTGAGCCGGTTACTAGATTACCACCGAAACGAGCTATTGAGTTTCGGATAGACCTTATACTGGGAGTTGAACCTTTCAATTGAGCGCCTAGCAGAATGACACCAATAGAGATGAAGGAATTGAAGGTGCAACTAGTGGATCTTGAGGGAAGGAATTTTATTAGACCAAGTTGTTCTCCTTGGGGAGCGGCCATTGTGTTTGTAAAGACACCAGATGGATCGTTAAGGATGTGTATTGACCATCGTAAGTTAAATGAAATAACGATAAGGAATAAGTACCTTCTGCCGGGAATAGGTGATCTGTTTGATCAGTTGAGTGGAACTATAATATGTTCCCAATTGGATTTGGCTAAGGGGTTCCATTAGTTGAGAGTGGTGGAGGATAGTATTCCTTTGACGACATTCTGAACTAGGTATGGCTTGTATGAGTGGTTGGTGATGCCATTTGGATTGATGAATGCGTCTTCTTTCTTTGTTGATTTGATGAACCAGGTTTTCGAAAAGCACTTGGGTAGGTTTTCTTTGGTGTTCATAGATGACATTTTGGTGTACTCTAAACAAGAAAGAGAGCGTGAGGTTCATCTTAAAGTGGTGTTAGAGACGGTAAGACAGAATCAGCTAAAGGCGAAAAATTTTAAGTGTCTTTTTGGAAGAGAGATGTTAAGCTTTTTGATCATTCAGAGAAGGATTGTCTGTCGATCTAGATAAGATCAAAGCTGTGAACAATTGGAAGAGGCCAGAAACAGTGACCGAAATTAGAAGTTTTCTTGGACATGCTGGCTATTACCAGATATTCATCGCGGATAACAACACCTTTGACTAAGCTTACCAGGAAGGAAGTGAAGTTTATTTGGTCTAACAAATGTGAAGAAGTATTCCTTAAGTTAAAGAATTTGTTGACCAATGCTCCAGTTTTAGTAGTTCTAGATGGTAACAAAGGGTTGGTAGTCTACACTGATGCGTGTGGCACTGGATTGGGAGCAGTGTTCATGCAGAAGGGCAAAGTTATTGCTTACGCATCTAGGCAGCTTAGGCCACACGAAGTAAGATATCCTACTCATGACTTGGAGTTGGTAGCAATAATTTTTGCCTTAAAGATTTGGAGGCGTTATGTCTTAGGGGAGAGATTTGAGTTATATATATCGATCATAAGTCATTAAAGTATTTATTCTCTTAGAAAGAGTTGAATATGAGATAGTAGAGATGGCTGGAGTTTTTGGCTGCTTATGATTTCAGTATATAATTTGCCCCTGGGAAAGGCAATAAAGTAGCGGATTCCCTCAACAGAAGACATCAGAATGTGGTGTTGGCTATGTTCGCAAAGTGGAAAGATCCGAAAGCTTTGACCAATTGTGTTGTGCAGTTAAGATCGACTGCTAGTTCTAGTCAAAGTACTACCATGTTGTCCTGTTTGGAAGTTCAACCAATATTGATTGGGAGAATTGCATCCAAACAAAAGGAGGATCCATTATTAGCTGAGAGGATCAGAAGGCTTGAGGTGGAAACGAGGTCAATGATTTGAAAGATTTTTGTCTTGACCAGAAAGGATGGTTGAGAAAGAAGGGATGGTTATGTTTTCCAGATATGGAGAACTTGAGAAGAGATGTTCTTGAGGAATGTCATCGATCCAAGTTTACAGTTCATCCTAGAGGGACAAAGATGTATCAAGATATAAAGAGGAGCTTCTATTGGAAAGTCATGAAGAGGGATGTTGGCTTATGGGTTAGGCAATGTGTTAACTGTTAACAAGTGTAGGCCGAACATCAAAAGCCTAGTGGATTGCTTCACTCTTTAGATATTATAGTTTGGAAATGGGATTCGATATCCATGGATTGTATAGATGGGTTTCCAAGGTCAAGTAGAGGAAATAAAAGTATATGGGCTATAGTGGATAGGTTGACCAAGAGTGCCTATTTCATTTCGGTAAAGTTAACCAGGACGACACCTGTTTTGGCTAAGTTGTTCATAAAGAACATAGTTATACTTTGTGGGATTCCTAGTAGAAGAGTAAGCGACCAAGATGCATTGTTCACTAGTGAATTTTGAAGGAGTCTAAAAGAGGTATTATGCACCAAGCTCAAGATGAGTACAACTTATCACCCACAGATGAACGGGCAGACAGAGAGAGTCAACAAGGTGCTTGAGGATTTATTAAGAGCTTGTTTGTTAGATTTTGGTGGGTCTTGGGAAGATCATCTACATCTGATTGAGTTTTCCTATAATAATAGTAATCAGACTAGTATAGGAGTGGCTCCTTTTAAAGCTTTATATGGAAGGCCATGCAGATCACCAGCATATTGTTTAGAGACTGGAGACAGATTGGTCTTAGGTACAGATTTGGTAAGAGAGGCATCGAAAAATATTGAGTTAATCCAAGGACGGATGAAGGAAGCTCAGTCCGGGTAGAAGAGTTATGCAGATAAAAGGCGTAAAGACCTAGAGTTCTCAGTGGAAGACAGGGTTTTCATTAAAGTATCATCGATGAAAGGTTTGGAACAATATGGAAATTCAAGAAAGTTAGCACTGAGGTATGTTGGTCCATTTCAGATTATAGAAAGGATTGGAAATCTCCCATACAGAATAGAATTTCCAAGCAGTTTGGCAGGTGTCCATAATGCATTCCATGTGTATCATCTTTGTAAGTATGTGCATGATTCAGAGTCTACATTCCCCAGACAAAGTTGGAGGACATAGTGGTAAAGCCTGATTTGACTTGTGTTAGACAATTAGTTCAGGTTATAGCGGGAGATGAGTAGAGACAAAGGACTACGATAGTAAAGTTGGTGAAGGTTCAGTGGAGCAACAACGAGAAAGACTGTACTTGAAAGACAGAAGGCATGATTCAAGAAGCTTATCCTGATCTGCATTGATGATATGTCTATACTAGATTTATATAGATTGGTTGCTAGTCAGATAGGTTAGTATGGCTGTTAGGAGATGTTGCAGATGATTGCTATGTTTGCTAGTTAGTCCTTACTGAATTTCGAGGACGAAATTCTTTAAGGAGGGGAGCTAATAACACCCCTATTTTTATTGACATTATCCAGGAGATTTAATTAGAATAAATTAAATAGAATAATATAGATAAAGAGATTGAGGTTGATTAATAAAAATATAGTGGCCGTGCTTATTAAACTTAATGAACTTAAAAAAGGTTACTTAAAAACAAGGGCATAAGAGTAGTTGCCACCCATGTTTCCCACTCTTATACTATCCCCCAAACCTTACATGTTTATTTTTATTCTCAAAACAAAAATGCATATAATCATAAGAATCAACAAGGCCGGCTATAGGAAGATAGAAGAGAAGAAGAAAATCTAAGAAAAGCTTAGGATTCAAGCTAGAGGAAAATAATTCTCAGACAATCTCTAATCTCCTTATCTCAAGCAAGTTGAATAATAGTCTCCACATCTCTATTTTGATTTTTTTACATCAAACGGTTTTGGATTTATAGATAAATCTGCTTTATTATATGTGAATGATGATATGCTTGATTTAGATTTATAAAGTTTAAAAAAGTTGTTTAAAAAAGGATATGTACACGGTTTTAGGGTAAAATCGAGTTGAAATAATGTTCAAAAGTGATGGAAAATTTTTATGTTATAAAAAACATGATTTTAGAGCTGGATTTTAATTTTTATATTTTTCCAAGCTATAGAGAAACTATTATGAATTTTTAAAGGAAAATATGTTTATTTGGGTTTATAAATTACTTTAGGAACATATATTAAGAATTTGGGTTTGAAATTTGATTATGTTAGATAACATGATTAAAGTGAATTTATGGAATTTTCGAGGATTTTTACTAAGTGATTTAATATGGAAATTAAATTATTTTGAAAGGAGGACGTAAGTGATTTAACTATTTTATGGGAGGAAGGGCTTACTTGTTAAATGATTAATTGGTTTAGATCTGAGAAATTGGGGAAAATATTATCCAAAATATTTTAAAGAGTTATGAAAGCCGATCAAACGTTTACAAGCACGCAAGTTAGTTGCAAATAGTTTAGGAAAAATCAGCTTTTACCCAGGAAAAGTTGGTTCCACCTTCTTTGGAAAACCTTTCGCCTTAGACTTTTCGAACAAGACCTTTCGACTTCAATGACCAACAAGTTTGAAAGCAATGCACATGATATCATTCAGGTGGTATGTAGTGAATTGATCTAAGCCGAAAGGTATGGTGTCAAAGAGTTGCATTCGACGGATTGCTTCCGAAGGGGACAGATCCTTAGTTTATTTCGAGAAATCACTTGCCTTTTTTCTAAAGATCTTTTGACACAGTCTAAAGGTTGGCTTTCAAAAGGTTTTTTTAAAAAGACCTTCCGATAAGGTCGAAAGGTATGGTAATTATAAGTTGTTTTATATGACCTTTCGTCTTAATCGAAAGATTAGGTTTGTAAAAGATTTAGGATACCTTTTGACAAGGCCGAAAGTTTCGGTGTGGAAAAGTTGTTCAAAGTTTGAAAAGAACTATTGCCTTTATTTTATTCAACCTTCCGAAGAGATCAAAAGCAGGAGATTTCGACTTAGTCGAAAGGTTTTCTGGTTTTATAAATACAAGTCGCTTCCTAACCTTCCGAAGGGGTCGAAAGCAGGAGCTTTTGACATAGTTGAAAGGTTTAAATGTTTTCCCTAATGTTTTATGAAGTAGGGGGTGGTTTTGAAAACTTTTTCCTATGACCCAAAGCAATGTCTTTAAGTGTAAACCCAATGCTTTCGAAAGGTTTGATTTTCGTGGTTTTGAAAGGTTTGATTTTAAATGGATTTGAAGGGGTAACCTTCAATGCTTTTGAAAGGGATACTTTTAAGTAATTTTGAAGCTACGCTTCTACCCTTATATAATAATACTTTGACATGATTGAAATGTTTCAAAGGAGGGGTTTTAAAGTATTATAAAGTTTGGAGCCTATTGTTTGAAAATTTATGGTTTATGCTTTCGAAGGGGTTGAAAGCAAACCTTTCAAAGGGGTCAAAAAGTTGAAGGGGATACTTTCGAAGGGGTTGGAAAATTATTTCTTTTAAACTTATAAAATGTTATTTAACCATGGGGATACTAGGGTGAGCTTAATGAGTGCAACACAATAGTTGGGGATAAATGGGATACAATTAGAGATACTAATGGAAATAGGTCAATCATGTAGATAACATGAGATGATTTTATTCATAGGGATAGCATGAATTAAGTGGCCAAGTGAACATTTCATAGTAATCCTGGGAAAACTATGGGACGATTGATGGATAGTCTGGAGATGGATAGTCTGCATATGATTAAAGAAGTGTTCATAGTTATCTTAGTCAACATCAAGTTCGTCCCAGGACTGCACAAAATCAAATCTCCTACCACATCCTGTTTTGGGAATCACCTCTAGGATCAGAAGCAATTAGTCCTTGCAATTCAAAGATTTTCATAACGGAGCACTACTTGCCACCATAAATATATGATATGGTAAATTTCACCTCGAGGGACTAGTGACAAACATCCCTACTTCATGAATATCTCTGTCTTCAATACTTTTATCTTTATCATGTTTTACTTTGAAAAGTGATAAGTGGACGATTGTTGTTTGATCCATTCATTTCTTAATCCAAATATATTTGAGAGATATATATCTTAAAAATATTCTTTTAGTAAATATTGAATCATTTCAACCTTCCTTTTGAAATTTATCAAGTCATTTTTAGAAGGTAACTTAGAAGTATTTAAATTTGGAAAATTTAAACTTTTATACTTAACTCGTTTTTGACATTTCGACCTTATTTATCCCTCGTCCAAGGAAGAGGCCAGGTGAGCTAGGGCACTGGTTGCTCCTGAATATCTCCTTAGTTTAAGCAGCTCACATCCAGATCTCACGAATAGAAAAATCCAGTCTACTCGTCGACTTTTAGAGCCAAATTAAATCACTTGATTTTGACAGCTTTGCCTTAAATCATTTATTTAAACATTTTAAATAAATTATAAAACTTCCAAATCAACATTAAACACTTAATTAATTATTGGAAAACATTTATAAAAATTTGGAAAAGAACTGTTAAGTTTAAAACTTCATTTCTAAAGTTGTTGAAATGGCAGCATAAAAATGTAGCGGAAAGTGATTAAAAAGCTGATTTCGATTAAAACAATTTTTCTAATATTTCAAAATTCATATTTTTCAACTCAAATCTCTTTTAAACTATTTTATTGGATTTATAAAACTTATTTCATATTTTTAAACATTCAAAAATACTCATTTCAAAGAATTTTATATTTTGGCCGCTTTACTACAAAAGCGTGATTTTTCTAGAAATTTGATCTGGACATATTTTAAAGTCTAGAAGATAAAATCTTGATTTTTATTTTATTTTTATTCTAAAAATATGGATATCATACTCTAAAAAATTCTTATCTCGAAGAATTTCGTGCTACTCATTTGAATTCTTCGCCATGAAATCGCGAACTACCATTACGCAACGAACCTAGTTTTGACTCATTTGTTGGTTTTCATTTAAAACTTGTCGAAACTAGTTTATTTGTGTACGAAACATTTCAAAACATTTTCAATCATATTAAATGATTCCATACTATTTTTTTCAGTTCATTCGAAAAGTATTTTCTATGTGAATTAACGACGTGTATATCGTGACCTGTTTAAACATTCACATGAGATAAATAATATATGATGATCAAAATCATAAACAGACATCCGTATAATCATATCATATCATCGAATCCATAAGTATATGTTAATTAGGAGTTCTTACTTTTTTTGGGTCCTCAATCAGAGAATCGGCTATAACTCTGCTACTCTAAATTTTTAGCTTGCGAATCCTTGCATGCTCATCTCTAAAAGGCTTGGCTTGGATTTGGAGTGCGGGATGGTGGTCACGGCCTTAGTTAAGGGACGAGTGGGTCGAGCGTGGGTAATGATGTGTGCGACCATGGGTAGGGGTATTGGGAAGGAGGGTTTCGGGTGTGTTTTTGCGGTGTTCGGATGGATATTTCCATTAGTAAATTTTTGAAATAAATTTTGGCATTATTTATTTAAGGTGGAAATCCATGAAAATGAAGAGAGAAAACTTGGAAATGAAGAAGTGTGAAAAAAGTAAAGAAGTGGGTGGATATTTATAGAAAAAAGTTTGGAATAAAATATTATTGTGTAAAATGACCAAAATGCCATTTACTTCATCTTTAAGTAAACTGCATTTTTCAACACTTGACATTACCTTTAAAAAATCTAGTTTATGTCTTAATCACTTATGTGTTAAGTAAAATAAAGTAAGATATTTCTTTAGGTTTGATTTTGACATATTTGTCTTTTAATGCTTCCTTTTGTTCATGATTTCTAGAGTTTTCTAAACTAGTTTAGGAAAAATAATCTTGTTTGCTGAATTAATTAATAGTTAATTTTTTAAATATATGTACATATATATGAAAATAAAGGTGTAACAATGTTGCAACAACTTTTATTCGACATTTTGTTGATTTTCAACAAAATGTTTTACGGTCACATTTTGACGTTTTTGTTAAACTTTTTATTTATGTAAACAAAAATTAAAATAAATTTGTATATTGTTATTAAAAATAAAAATCCTAATTAAAAAAATTAAAATAATTTATTTAACCATTCAATTTACTTTTCTAAAGTCAGACTTTTGTCACTTTTACCTATATAAGCAACGGTTCTTATGTTTGTGTAAATTTCTATCTCCAAATCGTATCTAATATTATTTGAATAATAAAATATTATATATTTTATATTTAAAATAAATTTAAATGTCGTATTTTAGAGCGGTCAAATTCTGGATCGTTACAACGAATCTGCGACTGAATGGTGTTTGATTTTGAATGTAAAATGGAACTATCCATATAACGATAGTCACTATAAACGAACTTTGAATCCTCTCTTCTATCTCACTTTTTAAACTCTTCCTCTTAAATATTTTTGAATGAAATGTTTTCCATACTTATAGTAGTATAGAGGTAGTATTGAATAGAGTTTAAAAGTAATTTTGTGTATAAAACAAGGTTTCAAAAATTATGGTCTAACAGTCGCTATGGATGCACTTTGGAAAAACAAGTTTTTAGTAATGCTTAAAGTGTTATTACTTTAGACATTTTTATGAAATCTTTTCAAAATAGTTCTATAAAAGATAGTATTTTAAAAGAAGTTAGAGGTATAAATACAATTTAAAAAGAATTTATTTTGAATTACTAAAGTAAAGGTTTTCTTATTATGTATAAAACATTTTTATTTTGTTAAATCGGTAAAGGTTTTCAAATCAACATCAAATAATTATTTTTAGAGTAATATTTTGTACAACTATTTATAACTTATTTCTAAGCATTTTAAAAGGTATTATATATATATAAACTTTATAAATATGGTTTCTAATTTTAAAGCATAAAAAGTTCTTATTTTACTTCTCCGTTAAGTCTAGTTTAAGTACTAATAAATATAATAGCTTTTGTAAATAAACTATTATCCATATCTATATCATTTTCAAACCATTTCTAACTTATATACTAATATCTTTGAAAAATTGTTTGGAAGAAGGGATAAGAAGTTACACTTTGAAACTGAGCATGTAGTTAATTTTTTTATGGAATGTTAGTATTATTATGTTTAACACAAAGCCGAGCGTGGTAGACTTCTATTTTTGAGAGAAAAGATTGTTGTTCGAGTAAAGATGGAGCAATATTGCTGTAACTTGCCGACTTTCTTCTTGATCGAGGAATAGTTAAGTTGGAATGTCGAAAATGTGTTAAGTATAGAAACACGATTGAAACACTCCCGCATCCCTTAGTATACCCAAAAAGGGCACACTAAAGGATATAGTGTGTTATAGGTATAGCTAAAATATTGCAGAGACTAAGATTCATAGAAAAAATAAGTAAAAACAACTGAAACATTTAAATGGCAAGTTATTATTTAAAATAAAACTTTATAAATAAATCTGAAAAACATCACATATCTCAAATACCAAACACACATGTCTTATGAAAAATACATCTCAGTCTCATAAAATCATAGTACAATAAAAATAACGATCCCTCTCATAAGTGCCAGTACATAAAAAGCCAAATGAAAAGAAAAAGAATACATGAAGAACTCCGGGTATGAATCTCCAAGAAATATGAATCCACTGTCCATGCCTCTACTGGCCTATGGGGTGAAAAGGGGAAATAGAGGAGTGAGTCAAACAATAAGTTTGGTGAACGAAAGTAATTACTAGCATTTCTAAGCAAGATAAAGATAATGGACTAAGCAATAGTTCTAGCATGGAAGAAAAATACAAAAAGATAAAATTGGGATAAAATACTATTTTTGATTATATATGCTTTGATTGTGATTGTTTGTACTTGTCTTAGATTTCTGTGATTAGGCTGAAATCCTAATCCTATTTTAGTTAGGCCGAAATCCTAATTCTACCCGTTGATTGGCCTTCTATCTCTGTTGTGCCATTGTGAGCTGATCCAGTCCTGTTGGTCCCACAACAAAAGACACCTGTTTTATGCTTGGGACGCAGTGACCAATTATTTACCCTAATAAATGCCGCACGCTCGATCATCGCCAGTACACGCTAATGGTCACCCCCTCTTGTGACTTCTTATTTACCCTAATCAAAATAAGTATGCCCAGCCTCACCTAATATGTTGTGAGACGATCAGACCTAGACCTGAAAGGGTATGCTTTCCAGTCTCACCTAAGTGTTGTGAGACCATGAGACCTAGAATGAAAGGGAATGCTGCCAGTACTGGTCCTAACAAACAAATTTTAGTTGCGCCCTTTGCCCAAATCCCCAGATTTGAACTTCTATCTATTGGGCACTTACTTACCCTAATCAGCGTAAGCTTGTCCCAGCCTCTCCTAAGTAATGTGAGACCATAAGATCCCGACTGAAAGGGAATGCTGTTAGTATAGACCCTTCTTCTATGTTTGCTTATTAACTTAGTGTAAGTTTTTAAAATAAGCCACTTCTGTTATTTCTGCTATATTTCCTTATTAACTTAACCAAAGTTTTAAGATAAGCCTCTTCTGTTATTTCTTTCTTTTTAATTATAACCTATGTGATATAGCTGTTCTTTTGCTTATTAAACTAATCCAAGATATAAGTTCTAAAATATGCCTCTTCTGTTATTCTTCCATCTTCTCTTTTACTTATAACCACTTGTTATAATTATGCTTGCAAATGTCTCAAATTTTCCTATTTCAGTCTATCTTCTTTTTATTATATTTTTTCTTATTTTACATCTAATTTCTGTGAATTTAGTTTTTTTCTATTTTAATTCATATTTGCAAATTATTCTCTTTTTAATATTTATTCACGTCAAAAAGGAATAAAAAGAAACTAACACTTACAGGCTAAACTCCAGCTTAAAAATAGATGTAAGTAAATGCAAATAATTGAAGATAACTGTAAATAATGGTAAATAACTGAAATAAAGCTGAATAAAATAGACTGAAAAGAACTTCTAAAATTTGCTTAAAAATAGACTACAAATAAGCTTATATAAAAACTGTCTCAAAATTATAGAAAAAATACAATTATTGAGAACCCTATTATTTTAAATTACTTAAAAATCTTAAATAATTACAAAACACTCGCCGGTCCTAAGCTCTAGTCCTTGGTCTTCCTTGATCCACTTCTAGAGTGTAGAATATTTTTATCTAAATGATTTCCTCCATAGAAAAAATTTCTATTTAGGGTTCAGCCTCTGGCAATGAACCCAAATAGGAGAAAATATGATCGAGAAAAACAGCTAGGCCTAGGGTTCTATTTATAGTGTCACTTAGGGATCTCATACTATTGGATTTGAAGATTAAATCTAGTGCAACCATGTCATAGGCTCGCTGGGAACGGTTGGATGGAAGCACGAACGCACAAGATTTGAAGAAAATTTCAAAACAGTACATTCAGCATGCACCTGGGCACTTCTGCGTCCAAATAATAAGGCGGGTTGACCTTAATACATTGGGGGTCGACCTACAGTTGACCTTAAGCAAGCCTAGGTCGACCTGGCTATGGCATAGGTCGAACCCCATGCCTTGTTATATTTTTTTCATTTTGTTCTGAATTCTTGTTACTTTCGTATCTTCTTCATATTAATTCGGATTTTTACAAATTATATATGGAAATTGATCAGAAAATTACCACAGATACAATGGTGCAACTCGCGTAGCTCGATTCTTACAATTTCACAAACCCATTTTATTATTTAATTAATTCATTAATTAACTGTTATAGCTTAAATTTTTGGGTTGTTACCTTGATAGTCGATTAGTCGACTATCAAAATGGGTAGGGTTAACTTGAGAAGTAACAAAAAGCTTCACAGCTTCATATGCTTTGAGAACCCCTAAGAAGGAGCATTCATATGAAATATCTCAAGCTTTCGCTAAACTTTTAAAGAATCAAAATTAAATTAACCAAAAATACATCGATTAGTTTTGAAGAGTCTGGGATCGGCAAGTGTTCTTGAAATGACCCACCATTCTGGACGGTTTAAATCGACAATAAACTGCTCATGTCTAATCCAAACCATTCAAAATGGAGGATTGTTAATAGGGTAAATAAGAAAATAATAGAAAAGAAGGAAAAACAAAACACAGAATCTCGCAGCGGAACAAAAAAAATATAATAATCAAATAAACAAGCCATGAAGCTGTTTTGCAAATAACATTTGATTACACTTTTACAATTCAAATCAGGGCTATACATGCATCAGAAATAAATAATTAACGCAGTGGAACACATGGAATAGTAATAATAATAAATAACAATAATATACTGAATCTTCGTCCTCGTTCTCCAGAAAATAGTCTTCAATACACTAAAAAGCTCAGACTAACCCAAGCGTAATGAAGAAACAAAACATTCGAGTCAAAACTAAAAGATCTTATGTAAATCAAATCAAATAAATAAAATAGAAATATTAGGGCAATGACTTCAGAGATGTCATGGCATTTCCATCTACAATCAAGTGTACAATGTGGATATAATTATTTTAAAGATTTAAATAATTCGAAATACTAATCATAATCATTTTATTTAAAATAAGTCAAAAGTTAAATTAGAACTTAACTTTCAAACTATTCAGTTCCAATACATAATTCAAATTTAAGAACTGTATGTGTGTGTGTGTGTGTATCATTTCAACCAGCATCAAAATCAATATTTTTAAATCAATGAAAACCGTCCGGATTTATCAATTCAACCAATAATGATTTTCCCTAATCTTATAGATCGTTTGGGTATGTATCATTTCAACCCATTGGGATAACAGGGATATAGATATAAATAAACATCCAATCATCCAAATGTCAACCAATAACATCGATCACAAATTCAACATCCAAATCAGCCAAGAAATCACAACAATTTATTTGTTATCATTTTCAGGTGTTTAACTAGCAATTTATATTCAATACTAATTAAATGACAATTTAATTCAATATAAATCCAAATTTACAATAAACGAAAATTTAAATTGCTAAATAGCCATTAATAAATTTCAAATCACATCATAAATTTAATTTAACCAAAACAAGATAATTTAGGATTCATAAGTGGTTTAAAACACTCACCTTTGATTTTTCATTCGATTTTGAAATCCCTGAATAGTCTAAAATTCAATAGTCTTAAAATTCATCCAAACCAGTTTCGTAATGTCTGGAATTTTAATATGATCCCAATAGAACAAATCGCGTGTAAATCTGAGCATGTATGTAAAAGTTATTAAGGATAGAACGTTTAAAAATTAAATTTAAATTTAAAAAAAAAACGTTACCACTCTAACATGTCAGCATTATCTCGAGAACCCTAACTCCATGCCTAGTTTCGAACGCGAAATACAGAAGTCGCCACTGCCTTTCTCGATTATTGCACCATCCAGGATCACTGACACGATTAGACACCACCATCACCCACCTCGTCCATAGCCGATCACAAGCCCTAAGCCATGTCAATCCCAGTCACGCCACGTGGCCCGGCCGCCAACCCCTCCATTCGTGACAAACAAAAACATATTCTACCGAACTTGATCGACTCTGGGGCAAACCAACCACATAGATGTGAGCTGCTAATCACCCACTTTGCAATGTCGCCTTCCGATCGTCGATCGGACGACGATCAGCTGTTAGATCGATAACCCAAGGAATTGACGGACGAGCTTCATCCTTGATTTCTGGTCAAACGGTGACTCGAATCAAATAACGAATAGCACCAGTGGATTATGCTCATCGAGAGCTTTCTAACGATATATAATATGATGTACTTTTGAGGAGTTTGGTTTTTGTGATTTGGTTTTGAAATCGAAATATAGTTTTGGAATTGAAAATATGCTTCTGCCATTGGAGAGAGAACGTAGAAATAGATAGACAGATTTTGTACGTACTGTAATAAGAAATAGAAAGGCTGCTAGGGTTAGAAAAATCTATTTATATAGATAAGGCCCGATAAAAAGAGTAACATATCTAATTGATTCGAAACAACAATAACGACCCAAAAAGCCCGTTCCTCATCCGAAACAAAAGCAGGTCATCCCATATGTCAAAATAGATGTTTTCGATATTTTTAAAATCGATGGAATAGGTTTCATGTCCTAATTCCATTGTGTGAAAAAGTTTGCTTTTAAAATCAACTTATTTCAAATTGAATTCAGTAAATTGATTCTACATGTTTCGAGCCCGCACGATCAAACAAAAGTCCGGTCGCTACGAAACTTGAAATCCTACAATAATTCACCATTATAGATTCGATGAAACTGGTTTCATCGAAATCCGATACACCGACCAAAATGGCTATTTTCACGTTAATTAAATAAATTATTATTAAAATAATTAAAGCACTTTTTAAATATAAATTTTATAACTAGCAAATTTTATCATTTTTGACTACCTAATAATTTATAGTCTTTTAAAATAAATTTCCATGCCAAATCCAGTGTCAATTATTGCACTAATTACAACATTCAATTTCAATTGCGATAAATTCATTAATTATAATTTAAATTCCAATAAATTCATTTAATTTCCACTCTTATTATTCATGCAACTATCATCTTATGGATATACTTAACGTTGTGTTTACATTTATTACATCAATATTTCATAGTTACCATTTTATTTCATGTTAACTGGAACAATTAATTAGATTAATTGCAATTGAATTTCAATTTAGTTTCAATGGATTAAATAAATTGGTGATAAATGACAAATGTTAGATTTTACTTAATTTAATCATATTTATAAGTTTATTATCAACAACAAATGTTATGACAACTTAGACAACTCTGATTATATTTGATTTCCATTAATTACATATAATTTCCCTTTTTAATATAGCATTTAATTCACTTCCCTATTTCAATTTATCACCAAATAACTTTACAATTATTTCGATTACTGACATAAAATCCCAACATTCAATTTCCTTAATTCCATTGGTTACTTATTCCATATTCAAAAGGACAAATTAATGAGATGATAATTAAACAATCATTTATAATAAAATTTTCATATGCATTATATTATTATCTACAACCAAGGGTTATAAATTGCTAGCCAAAATGAATTTATAAATATTAAGGTATTTCAATCAATTACATACAATGTCACAATTAACTACATCATTCAATTTATTTCATTATTTACAATTATAACCAAATTAACCTAAACTTTATTTCAGTTGATGTAATTATATTAAAATAGTTATCTAAAGCATTCAAACAACATAATTGATTTCATATTCAATATTAGCCAATTCTAATTGATCACATATAATTTCAACATTCAATGTATTTCCTTATTTATAGTTTATAACCAATTATAACTTTATAATAATTTCAATTTATTGGAATTACATTAATATAGTTAGCAATTACCTTAAATTAACATTACTAACATTACATTCTAGTTATTCCTCTCATTACTAAATCATAAATTTTCATTTCTTACAATATTAAATTCTAAAATCTTACTTAATTAATATTTTATTTATCGTAAAAATAGAGTTGTTACACTCTCCCCTACTCAAATCTTTTCATGCTCGAAAAGGGGAAAAGGAGGAATTAATCTACAAAAATTTCTAAGTCAAAAATTCACGAAAAATTCCGGTAGAGTCTCCTTTGTACGGAGAGGTCCAAATAATAATAATATCAATAATAACCATATGTACATCAAATTTCAAAATAAATGTCCCAACCATGGGAAAACAAAATGATATCGCTAGAAACCATAATCCGAAAATGTAACTATCTGTCGGGCAAACAATACTTATTTATGAAACCCAAAGCAGTGGCTATTGCTTCCATAAACCTGTATTTCGCTTATACAACCCAATATAGCGAGTATTATGTATAAGAGAGATATTTACGTTATTTCAATTTGCAATAAAAGCAAATCAATATAAAACATAATCAAACAAACAATACAACCAAAGAAATCAACATCCATCTATAGCAACCAAAACAAATAGTTTGTTTAGTTCAGAAACCTTTAATCATGCAAGGTGATAAATAAATTATCAAGTGTACCCTACGCTCAACAACCTTGGGTAATTACTTAATAGACTATCCATACAACCTTAAACAATTAGAAGTATCCTTTCCAAACATCCCATAAGCCAAAACAACCAAGAATTTCAACACATTATTTTAGTTTATTCAATTGGTTTCTTTTTACATCATTACTATTCATCTTATTTTTCATGTACTTATATAAATTATTTCATATTTATTAATTACTTATAATGTTTGATACCCATTTAATACTAATATCCATCAGTAAATCGTTTCAGTCATTTTCTTAGTTTTATAATCCTTTACCTATACAGTACCTACTTTTTACTAGTTAATTTAATTACAAGCATTTTAAAGTACTAACTTACGTTTATAACATTACTTGTACATCCAAAATTCTTATTTAGAAATAGTTCCATTCCAACCCTTTCATTAGTTAAGTTTTTTTTAATAATATTATATTACATATTTCTTTAACATTACAATTTATTAAACATTTTTGGTAAGTTGTATATAAATTTTAGGAATGTAATTGAATGTTAGACAAGTTTTTGGTATTCACCGTCGAAGAGAAAGGAAATATTTCAATATAAAAATTCAGTTAAAACATTTAACCTCATTCACTTAGTAAGGATATAGATATATTTAAAACATCTTCATAGCATTACGTAAGGATTTTCCAAAAGGTTTAAACAATGTTAGAAGTTTATATCAAAACATTATGATAAGCTTTTTTTTTTTGAAATTTCCTTAAATCCGATATTTTTTTTTTGTAAATGGGTAAATTTTATTAAGGCAATCTTTCAGCCCATGAGGATTACATTAAGAACCAGTACTTATCACAACTGAATCCTTACCAAATACAAACAGCACATACATTTCATTTTCTCGAGTTCATAAATCATGGTGGCTGAAGGTGATTCCTTTCTCGGCTTTCTATCAATGGATGAGAACAACCCTCTTCTCCAGTTCGAGCTCCGCTTAGTTCCCTCTTGGTAAGTTGAAGCTTTTTGACTCTTTTCAGAGCTAGATTCAGATCTCCTTTTGCAATTTTGCTTACTTCTGACTGGTTTCGTTGTTTATTCTGGAAAATTCGCCGATTCCTTTCCTTCCATACATTCCAAACAGTTACACTGATGGCGATTTTATGCGTTTTGGTTTTGAGGTCTTCGCAGTCGGCATTCAACGTCAGGTAGTTCATTTGTTCTTCAAGTTTTTCTGAATGTGCCTTTAGATTTAGAAAATTATTATATGCATTCCATATTGAGTTAGAGAATGAACAGGTAAAGAAAAGATGATCATGAGTTTCGGTTTCTTGTCCACATAATATGCATTCTGTTTCATTTACCACGCCCCATTTCGCTAATCTGTCTTTCGTTGCTAGTCTTTTCATTATCGCTTTGTAAGCAGTGAAAGCCATTTTAGGGTTGTTGCTTTGATCCCATATGATATTGCTCCATGTGACTTTGTTATCTTTTTCTCTGATTTCATTCCACGTTGCTTTGGAGTTGAAATCTTTCCCTGTAGGTTTCCAAGCCCAGATGTCCTTGTCTCTGCTGTGAAAAATTGGCATATATTGTATTTCTTGTTTTATGTTCTGTGTTATTGGCAGTGATGCACAATTCCACTTGTTATTATTTATCACATCCTGAACCTTTTTGTTGGGACATCCAAAATCTGAAAATGTATGCAATCCCAACATATCTATTAATGATTTACCTTGTATCCATAGATCTTTCCAGAGATCAGTCTCTCTTCCATTTGCTATTTCTCTTGTGCATAGGGATGCTAAGATATATCTGATTCTCAATATAGCCTTCCAGTTCGCTGATGCATTGTTATCTATTGCCATTTGCCAGAAATTATCTCTGATGTATCTTTTGTTCATCCATTTTCCCCAAAGTCCTTTGCCATTTATTATTTTCCAGGCTTGCTTGAGGGTGTGTACTGTTCTCATATCTTTTCTTCTAAGTCCTACACCACCTTCATCTTTTGGTCTACATAGTTTTTCATATTTTATCTTGTGAAGCCCCCCTTTCCAGATGAAATCTGCACATACCCTTTCAATTTTCTGAATAGAAGTATCTGGGAGTTGAAAAGTTTGCAGCCAGAAATTGACTTTTGAATGAATTACAGTATGCACCAACTCTATGCGGCCTGCAAGTGACAATAGTTTGGATCTCCAACCCTGTAGTCTATCTCTTATAGAGGATATAAGGACTGCACATTCTCTGTCAGTGATTTTATTAGAAGACAGGGGAACTCCTAAGTATTTGACTGGGAGATTTCCTTCTTTGACATTTAAAATTTCCAGCACCTGTGTTCTCATGTTGTAGGTTTTATTAAAGTAACACTTGGTTTTCTGTTCATTTAGTTTTAGCCCAGTGTACTTTTCTAACTTGTTGAAAATGTCTCTAATTGTTGTTGTTGATTCATTACTGGATTTTATACAGATGAGCAAGTCATCTGCATATAGTAGGTGACTCACTGTAGGTTGGAAGTTAAAAATAGTATGAATTCGCTTGTGATGAGTAGCCAACTCCATTTGTAGTGTAAAGTACTCCATGGCGACTGCAAACAAGTAGGGGGATAGAGGGTCGCCCGGCCGTATTCCTCTATTGGACCCTATGAAACCTTTTGGTATGCCATTAATCAGTATAGAGAAGGTAGGTGTAGATATACATTCATTTATAAGTCTAACAAATTTTGTGGGAAAACCCATGGTAATGAGAATATGAATTATGAATTGCCTATTGATTTTGTCATATGCTTTATGAAGATCAACCTTTAGACAAAACTTATCTGCTCTTGGTTTGTTGAAAATTCTCACCAATTCGTGTGCCATAAGTGAGTTTTCGGAATTGCTTCTTCCTTTTATGAATGCACTTTGACACTCCGATATGAGATCAGGTAATACCATCTTCATTCTGTCGTAGAGAATTTTGCTTAGAATTTTGTAGATCACATTACAACATGCTATAGGTCGATAGTCCTCAATTTTGGAAGGGTTATCTTTTTTACGAATGAGGCAGACAAATGTGTGATTAATTTCTTTGACAAATTTGCCTGTTTGGAATATTTCTTGCATTGCTGATATAATATGACTTTTCAGGTCTCTCCAGTGGAGAATATAGAATTTAGAGCTGAATCCATCGGGTCCAGGACTGGAGTCGATATGGATAGTGGTCAGGGCATTGAAGATTTCAGTTTCTGTGATTTTCTTGGAGAGCATTCTTCTCCCCTTGGAGTTGACCAACCTCCTGCATTGAATGATTGGAAAATTGTTTTCAACTTCTCCATTAAACAATTCACTGTAATACTTAATTGCTTGTTCCTCAAATTCAGCTATATTTATGGTACATCCCCCTCCCTGATTTATGTTTTGTGTGATATTATTCTTGTTGCTACGAATTGCCATCTTCGCATAAAAGAATTTAGTACATTCATCTCCTTCAGTAAACCATTTTTCCTTTGCTTTTTGTTTAAGTTCTATGGATTTCAAATTGAGAGCTTCTTTTAGTTCATTTTGGCTTTGATAGTAATTTCTCCAAGTATTATCATCATTAGCACCATTATCTATTTTAGTAAGCAGTTCATCACATTTGGTTTGTAATATGAAGATATGATCATCTTTCTTGGGTCTGCATCTATTCCAATTTTTAATGTCTTTTTTAACATTCTTAATGATGTGTAAGAGTTTATAGCATTGAGAACCTTCAACAGTTGGTATATTGAAATTAACTGCTTCTTTATAACCCTCAATTTCATGCCAATGGTTGCTGTATCTGAATGGTTTGCCTTTTTTGCCAGTCCTTTATCTACTAATTCAACCATTATAGGACTATGATCACTTGTAGATGGAGATAGAATGTTGACTTTAATATTAGAAAACATGGAATTGCATTTCACATTTATCAAAGCTCTGTCTAATTTGCATGATATCTTTTTATTCTCTCCACTTCTCCATGTGTACTTCAGGCCAGTATGGACAGGTTCTATCAATCCAGCTTCTAATGTGCAGTTGTTGAATTCTGTAAGCTGGGAAACCTTAATTGTGAGTCCTCCTTTTTTCTCTTCTGCTTTAACGACTGAGTTAAAGTCACCTAGCACAATCCACGAATTAGTAGTAGATTTGCTTATTTCTTTTATAGTTTGCCATAATTGTGTTCTTTGAGAAGCCAAATTACTAGCATATACACATGTAAGAGTCAAGATCAATCCTCCTGTATTTGTAGCCTCCACAGTTATTTGTTGTTCATCTTTTCTCTGTATGTTGATGTTCCAGATTGTCTTATTCCATAATAATAGTATACGACCTTTACCTCCCACATCATTATTGTGTATGTGTTGCCATTCATCACCCAAAGAATCAGTAAAAAACATCAAGTTTTCATTATTAAATTTATTTTCCAGTATACTTATTATAGAAGGAGAGTAATTTCTCCTTAGATTTAAGAGTTCTAAACGCCTAATGTCATTGTTTAGACCTCTTACATTCCAGCTCAAGATTGACATTTAGAATTAGAGGTCCTACTCCTCAATTTCATAGGAGGAACCTCACGATTTGTATTCGTCTTTCTATTGGCCTCTGAGTTACTAAACTGCTTGGAATAGTCCACATTGTTTTTTGTATATTTGTTGGGACTACTTTCCTCTTTATCTGAATCTGAATCACTACTGTTTAGAACCAGTTTATTTATTTCATTTATCTCTTCTGTTGAAACAGACTTTTCCACATATGTATCCTCTGATATGTTATGGACAATTGAGCCTTCAGCAGTATCCAGTGGTGGAGTGTCCACCTTTCCTTCCTTTTCCAATGCATTAGGAGGGACTTCATCTGTTTGGTAACTAGTGCCTATGTTACTTTGTTATGTACATATGATGCTAACTTCAGATGTTCCAATCTGAGTCTCTTTTTGCTGTATATTTTGTGTTGACTCATTTTGGGAAACCTCTATAATATTTTTTTGTCTCCACACCTGTTTAATGGGTCTTATTGCTATTTCACATTGCTCTGTAGAATGTCCGAAGCATTTACAGTTAGTGCAAACTGGTGGGATATGATCGTATTCAATGTCTTGAATGTATATGTTTCCACTTCTGTCTTTAGCTCGTACTTGTTTTTTAATTGTGTCACTCGCCTTGATTTCAACAAGCACTCTAGCATATTTCAATCTTTTAACTTGTCTAGTATACTTATACATGGCCAAAGGAGTTCCAATTAAACTTGCTATTTTACTGATGCCACGAGCATTCCACAAGGATAAATCCAGGTTAATAAGTTTAATCCATACAGGGTGCGTTTCTAGCATATCTCGTTCTAAACGCAGATTTGGTTCCCATTTCTTAATAAAAATAAGTTTACTATCAATGAACCATGGTCCACCTTCCAGCGCTTTTTTACAATCCATTTCACTGCTGAATTTAATTAAGTAAAATCCATTTTCCCTAGGAAAAATGTCCCACTTACCTGATGGTTTCCATTCTCTTTTGATGTAAGCATTGAGATGAACATAGTATGGTTTTTTCCCTGCCACATATATATAGATAAATGATCCCCACATGCTTTTTGCTTCTGAGAATACATCTTTATCCAGATCTGCAAAGGATCCCTCCGCATCTTCTAGTGGTGGATAATTATTGACCCCACCTTCTATAAAGGTGTTACCTGCGGTAGCTTCTGCCCATGATCTTTTCCCTTCTTTGACTTCAACTTTATTAGATCTCGGTCCCATCAAATTCGGTCTCTGATTGGTAGCGTCTCTCCTCTGTATATATTCCCTGATTGGATGCTTTCCTTTATGTTTATATGTTACCATTTGCCAACCAGTATCATCCGCTTCTTCAGATTTTGATTTTTTGCCATTAGGGTTTTCGCCATTAGGAGTCGCCATTTTTTTTTTTGAATCTTCAAATTTTGAGTTCAGTTAGATATCTTATTAAAGATATTTTATAGAGAATTCTCTTGTTGTCTTGTTAGACTCGTTATTTTAAAATAAGCATAAACCCTAGATTATTAAACTGAAACTAATAGTATACTCAAATCTTACCTTAAATATCCAAATCAAGGTATAAAATTTCATATCTTCATAATTAATTTTACACATTCGTTCTAAAATGAATATTCAAATCATGGAAAAACCGTTATTATGGTTCAATACAAAAATTCAAATAGTGAATAAACCTATAAATTTACTATTAGTGGTTCAAAATCAAGTAAATATTTCAAACCATAGTTCCAAAATAGAGATTAAAATTTATTGCTCAAGTATATTACTATAAATAAAACATCGCAAATCATTTTTTCCTTTTTATATAATATCTTTAAATTATACATTCAAAGAAACTTATATAAATTTTACTTGAAATATTCATTTGAAAACTTAATTTGCAAATCAATCGTCTTTAATACTTTACGGAAAAATTTCATCTGTAAAATTTCTTGCTTCATATATAAATACCCTATAATTTTTTTAATAACTTCTTTATAAACTTATGTAAACTATTTGAAAACAATTATTTTCATCATTACTTATATTTAAAAAATGTTATTGATAACATTAAATCCATTATTTAGTTTTAAATATCAAAATACTTTTAAACATCATTAATAATCAATAATCATTAATTTTAAATACGTTTTATTGAATTAATAACTTCTCACAATATTTACAGCACTAATAATTTACTATCAATCCATGTTGTACATAAATAAATAATATTTTAAACATTAAAAGTATTTAGAAATGAAAAAATGACCAAAATATCTTTTATATAATACTTTATCAAAATACTTCTATAACTCGATGTTTTAACAAGTTTAGCCTCTTACTTGCAGACTCTGGTCGTACGTTGGTCAAGCGTAAGACTAGAAATCTCCAAGTACTTAGTAGACCTATTTCAACACCCAGTTAAAAATACTTAAAAACAGGTATGGGAAGTATCACTCAAAATATGATGTCAAATAATGATGTTACGATAGTAGGGCCTGCTGCTGATCTTGTATTTGTGCAATGGAAACAAAACTTTCTAGAAGATCCTTCCACCTTCTGGATTCCAAAAAAATATCGTAGCCATTTTGTAAACAAGGGACCATCGACTCCTGCTGCAGTGGTAACTACTGATTCAATGATTTATGCAATGGATGCACTTCCATCCTGGAAGATCCATAAACAACAGATTCCAGGATCGAAAGCGTCTCCATTGGGTAAACTATAGAACCATCTACCCTAAAAGAAATTGAGGAACTCATGAGTTTATGTCCGGACAACCATATAGATTTGAATCCATTTCTGAATTCATCAAAGAATATTATGATTTATCGGTCGAATCCATTCCTGGTTTCCCAAGTCCATTCAAGTCGAAGCATATCATACTATACTTCTTCGCGGAGGGTACTTCCCTATACCTCTTACTTCAAAATATAACATACCATATATAATACCCTTTCAAAATCATAGCTTCAAATATCACATTTATATAAATTCCATTATATATAAGATTTATCTCTTCAGATCGAATACCTTCCGAAATCAACAGTCTTCAAAATTTGCTTATACTTATATAAAGTCCGTCTTATATAAGAATAACTTTTTTCCTAAAATCAATTTCGCTGCATGAAGAGGCATGTGGGATTGAACATCTTTGCTTTATGAAAGGTTTTGGATTTAGAGTTTTGTATATAAAGTCGTTTTGTGAAATAGTTTGTGAATAAAATAGTTTGTAAAATAGTTTTGTATATAAAATAGAATAAAATAGTTTGTGTAAGAAAAAATAAAAGAAAATAGTTTTGTATATAAATGGTTTTGAATTAATAGTAGTTCGCATAAAAAAGAAAAATTCCAATTTGAATTACAAAGATATCCAACCCAAAAACTTTCAATTTCAGCATCAAACATATCATAATATTTATACATAAGATGTACATATGTCATCATCATGCAAAATCACATTTGATTGCTCGCTCGATTACATAAGTTTTCTTTCGAACTTGTATTTTTCATTAGACTTCCCTAATGTGAACCAAACCAAAAATCCATATCAAATATTCTCCATCGAGAATCGAACGAAAAATCCTAACACGAAATGGTGTCATTCACCTCGAACTTGTGTGCTCAAATCCGGATCAAATTAATTATGCAAATAAACAATATACATACAACTTACTTATTCATTCCAATTTGTTTCATCACAGTTACATTTAAATTTAAATTCGTTATTTATCTTGTTGATTAACACAAATATCATTTTATATTTCAGTATTTATTTCACAGAATTTCTCTAATTGACACAAATCATTAATATATTCATACATTGTTGGTATTTCTCTTCAATTTTAAATTACATTCAATTTCACATTTAATATTTCTCATTTAATACTACATTTATTGCAACATCCATGTATTTCATAAACAATTTACAAGTCGTGATTTTATTTATAATCATTTCACTTTTAGTTCATATTTGTTTATCCAATTAGTTTCCCTTTACTTTTCATATTTATTTATGACACATTTTACAAATTTTAATTAAGTTTATAAACATATTTTTTCAATTTAATCTCATTTACAACATTTCCTTAATCACAATTTCAGTTTAAACATTCTAAGGCTTAAAGTTCATACTTGTATATCATTACATTATGTGCCAAGAATGTATACAAAAATTCTATTCATTTACTAAACATAGATATAACAAATTGAACCTTGTTTCACTTGCTTTCAAATTAAGGTTATCAAATTCACTTGCATAATTCAACGCGATTACTAAGTTTCAACTTATATATTAATTCAGAAGTTTCGACTATTCGAAATATCCAGATATTCCATTTTATTTCAATGGTTGAAACTACAAATCAACAAACGACAAAATTCACAAAAAAACATTTCAATTTCATAAAAAATCCTAATTATTCACTTTATTCTCTTTAATACACCATTATTAGACTAGTGTCCAGTCCATAAATTCAATCAACAACAGTTAGCCAAATGCTTATAAACTGACTAATTACAACAAATCAACAATAAATGATAATAACTAAATATTACCATTTCATAATTCAAACACATTACAAATAACTATGTTAGTTATAAAAATAATTCCTTTATATATCATGTAATATTAGGAAAAATTATTTCATTTCAAAACTAATATAAAACATTTTATAACACTAACAAATACGCGCTCTCGTATATACAACTCAGACAACTCATTCTAGTGTATTACTACCCTATCTCTAATGAGTTAACCCCAATAAGCTAAGGTATGTCTAAACCTCGCTCTGATACCAACTATGACGGGACACCTGCCAGTGGGGTAACAGCCACCGTAGCATACAATGGTACCTGTGTTCTACTTTTATGACGAGCCTCTTGACTGCACCAACCCTGTGGGACATGTAGGAGTAAGAGTCATCCTTTCGCTACCAAACCTAGAAGCAAGAACCCCGTATCATGTTGCACCTGCTAAGTGCATAAGCAAACACACATGTATACGAGTCAGTTTTGGAAGAGGTTAATGAAGTGAGGTGTTATAGAGTTGTTCCCAAGGTTAAGTCCAAGGGAGAGGTTAGTGGTAGCACTTTAGACAAATGACGTAGAGTTGCGCTTTCATATTCCTAAGGTATGTCCAAGGGAGAGGTTAGTGTTTGCATTTGCCAAATGGGCTATTCTGTTTGAGTGATGAAGACTCTTGTGAAAAATTGTCGTATGTAGCATCGACATTGGAAAAATGACTAAAGACAGAGTAGGATGCATGGTCTCGGATTTAGCTAACCCATAGGGGTATATCAACTCTATTATCCAAAGTATGCTTATAGATGTTACTGGCAGAAGTTATTTTACTTGGTTCACATTGTTCACGAAGACATTTGGATGTTGGGTTAGTTTTGTTTATGTTATGGTATATTTTATGTAGAGATATAGGACGCCTGAAAGGTATATTTTGAGCCTTCTCATAGGCGATCAGTCTCAATTTACTGATGAGGTCTTCGTGAAAAATCCATATAAGCGAACATACCTTGGCGGGTTTAAAAGTACTTACTATGATGTAGAGTTATTAATGTACACATCATAGCTATATTCTTAGTTATATTACACACGTTAGACATTATCTATAATATCTCCCAATGTAAATATAAGTTGAGTTGGCTCCTTTCGAAGGGAAAACCAATCTGATGATTCGGTTGGACTTGATAGTACCGTTATGTGTTTATTGTTAGTCCGTGAAATGATGGTTTTGATGAAAACAACCTTAGAATAGTTTATCAAATATAAATACTAACATTACAAGTTTAGATATATATATATATATATGTATGTATGTATATGCAGGATTTGACCGTGCAGGTACTAAGAAAGAAGACTGTACATTATAGAGATTCAAGATATCAAGATAGAAGACTCGTGAGTATCAAGATTACCAAGAGTTCAAGATTTCAAAGTTAAGTATTTTTTATTATTAGTAATTTTGTTAAAACTCATAGAAAAGCACCGGCATCTTAAAATCCAATTTATTCGTGGAATGGGATCCACTTCGAGCCTGTTAAAGGGATGGAACCCTAAGTAGGATGGAACCTACGAAAAATCTAGTGGAACATTGTTTTGTATCCGCTAACTTTTTATTCAAAATGATTTTTCAAAATTATATCCTATTTTCAAAGTGTTTTAAAAAATTTCCTTTCAAAAGATTCAAAACCCTCTATCCTAATTTTAAATAATTTTAGCTTCAAAATTATCTTTAATTTCAAAGTCAAATTACTCCTGATTTTAAACTATCTTTTAATATAATATATTTAACTTTTAAATATTTATACTTAGATTTATAATATAAAATTAGATTTAAATTCTGTATATATTATTCTCCATATTTACTTATGAATTTTAACTATATTCAAGTATATTTATAAAGTTTAAATTAGTTTTAATATAAGATAAAGGTTATTTTCAAAGAAAATCAAAACATCAAAAAATGCTTTGGGATGTCGACATGCCTATATACCCCATGTCGACATAGTGTCAGTTGAGTTTCAAAATTTAAATTTCAAAGAAGTGTCTATTCGCCATAACTCTTCACGAATGGACATGGCTGTTGTTCTTCTATAAATAGGGGTTAGTTTCAACGAATTTCAGATCAGATTTTCTGGGTTTTCACTCCTCTTCTTCTTCCACTTTTCTTAATACATATTCTTATCATTACTCTACCGAAATCAACATTGAATCAAACTCGATTACTTCTAGTTTGATTCTCTATCACTCTCTCTACAAGATTCTCAGTGCTATTCAGAGTTATAGACTTCTTTGTAATCTATTAGGCGAGAAAAGGTGTGATTGTAGCCTTGAAAATCAATCAAGAAAGAAAAGGTGTGATTGTAGCCTTGGTAAATCAATTGGATAAACTTGTGGCTCGGAAATCAAGTATCTCTATCCAGAGGATCGAAATTCTGGAGGTTGTACCTCGTAGCCTTGAAACCGAGGGTGTAATTGTACAATTGATTTTGAAAGGAAATCTATACTTGTGTTGCAGGACTGGATGTAGGGTGACTCCGAACCAGTATAAAATCTGGTGTGTTCTTTCCTTTACTGCTTTTATTTTGTTTCTACATCTGTGTTTGTTTCTGTGATTATATCTGTATCTGTATATTGCATACGTCAGTGTCTAAATTAACATAAATCGAAAAAGATTTAGTAATTCTTTATTAACACTATTCACCCCCCTCTAGCGTTAATCCTAGCCTTAAGATTGGTAATCCGTATTTCTCACATTTATATGCATTTTTGAGTTTCTTATAGTAGATTTATGTCTAACACGTGTTATCTATTCTCCCAAAATTTCTCGTGTACTCTTTTAAGTAACTTGAGTAAAGCAAGACTTAGAGTTAGATGCTTCAATCTTATAGAGACAAGCTGGATGCTTCCACCTATCTCTTTATCTATCTACCTATTTCCCTTTCCTTTCACCATAATGTATGCATGCAGCATTGTGAGGACAATAACCTATCTTGAATGATTATAGTACTTAGTTATTTGTAACTCTGAGATTTATATTTGTTGGAGCAATACTTTATGCTACACTTTTGAGATATTATATATCAATGTTCCGCCTGTGACATTCTGGTATTATGCTCTTCTTTCTTGTTCAATTTCATTTTCATTTATCTTACCATAACTTCTTTTCTTTCCAACACTTGACATTTAGATAAAGATGAAAACATAAAAGATTATAATAAAAAATGAAGTATGATAGGATCCTTATTATACTTAATGACCAGTAGACCGGACATTATGATGAGCGTATGATTATATGCATGATTTCAAGCACAACCAAAGGAATCACATTATCGAGCGGTTAAATGAATTTCAAGATACTTAACCAACACCAAAGATTACGGTCTTTTCCACCCGGAAGGCAGCTCGTTCAAACTCGTGTCATATAGTGATGCTTATTTCGGTGGTTGCAAAATGGATCAAAAAGCACATGTGGCACATGCTATTTTATTGGTCAACCTTTACTTTTATGGTTTAGTAAAAAATAAAATCGTGTGTCTCTTTCGACGTGTGAAGTCGAATACATCTCAATGGCTCTATCATGTGCTCAAGCAATTTATATCCAATAAGCACTTCAAGATTTGGATAAACTAATTAAATCTCCAATTTATTGTGATAATATTAGTGCCATAAACCTTTCCAATAATCCTATTAATCATTTTCAAACAAAACACATTGATATTTTTCACCATTTCTTAAGAGATAATATTGAAAAAGGAATTATATCACTTGAATTTGTGAATACTAAAAATCAAATTGCAGATGTTTTTATGAAACCACTAGGCGAAACAACTTTTATAAAACTAAGAGGAGACCTAGGAATTTGTTTTTACAATGAATTAGTAAACTAAGGTATACAACTTAATAACTCAAATAATGTACAAAATAGTTTTGTACAAATATTTACAACCGTTTTTATCCATACAAAAACTAAATAACTTCTATTTTAATTTCTATGGTTAAAATTTTACTAACCTAACAAATAAACTTCAAAAAATAGTAAATGAACCTTATATAAAGGAATTTTATGGTAAAATAAATTCGATATATCCTTTTGCTCAACCTTTATTTAAAAACCTTAACACACTTTTATTCAAAATGTCATCTGACTACAATTATATTTACTCCACAATTATCTTTGGTTCTCCATCCTTAAATAATGTAACTACCTCTCCAAAAATTGCAACTCCTCCCTCGAATAGATCAACCTCTCTAAATATTATAAACTGTCTGACATACCACACTGGTTATTCCTCGAAAGGGAAAAAGATAAAATGTGCACTCAATCTCATGTCATCGTCACTAGAAACAAAAGTGGATTAAATCTTTCATTATCCGCATGAAATGATGGGGGTTCAATGTGAAATTCACTATGAGCAGCGACAACAAGGAAGACACCTCAATTTCTTGGAGAGATGCATCTTGGTTATATCTGGACATACTCCAACGAAAGACTGGCTTCATAAAAAATCATCAAAGATAATTGAGATGTCGGTTAGATAAGGCAATCTTACTCCTCGTAATATAAAAGAAGCGTGACCACCAAACCAAACTAAATCACCTCGAACTCTAAAACTCATATTGGTCTCCACCGAGGCCCTTTTTTGAAGAGACAACAATTAAGCCGAATTCGCGGGACTTATAAGAAATTAGAAAGTGCAACTCCTCTGATAAAACTAAAATTATGATGGCGTTACATCCAAATATTTATTTAATGAAATAATATTGTATTCTTTTTATATATATTGTTGTATGTAAGAATCGTTTGAATTTTTGAACAAAATTTAAAAGGTTTTCACTTTCAAATATTCAAAACAAGCCAAGTTTGGAAATACAGATTGAATATTTGATGCTCGAACAACACCAAAAACCTAAAATAAAATTTAAAATCTAACTGAATAATATTCTCGACATAGTTAAAAAATTAAAAAACAAAATGGCTACAGGTTAGTGGAGTGAATATAAAACTCAATCGACTGAAATCAACTCCTCGACCTTCTAATTTTCAAATTTAGCCTACTAAATTCGTTCTTGAATATTTGTATCAAAATCGACCCTTTTCAATCGATTGAAATCATGGGTCAGTTGACTGAAAAAGGTCACGTACTTTCTAGATCGCAAAAACCCTATTTCATTCGATTGAAAATTGTCCTCAGTCGACTAAAATGGGCCAGCCTGCTTTTTAAACACCCAAATCGTCACTTTCTCCATATTTATTTCCTACATTATTCTTCCTCAAAATCAATGGCTCCACGTCCAAAGATTCTTGTTTCAAAGAAGAGAGCACACAAAGGAAAAGAACCAGTAGGTCCATCTCATCTTGAATCTTCTCTAGATGAACAATTGCAACAATGGTTGAATGGAGGTAAAAAAATATCTTCAATACTTCAATGCATTGAGCGATAAGCATCTATTTCAAGAAATTTTCTACAAGATGTCTGATTTCTCCCAATTCAACATTGAGGCTTTTGCCCAAGAACATGGATTTATATCGCTAATCGATGCTAAGGAGAATAAGGTGAAAATTTACCCTTTTTTAGTAAGATATTCTATGCAAACCTTCAGTGTGATTTTTACAAACCTCTATGGTAATGATGATATGCAATTATGGAGTAGGGTTTTATAGATTGATATAGTCTTAAGTGTCTATCACTTAGGAGTTATCCTTGGTTGCAATAACTTTAGTGGAAAACCAGAGGATATCGATCACCAAAACATGGCGCATGATGAAGCAAGTTACCTTTTTCGAGCCAAAAGGAAAGAAAACATTTTAGTCAATTTACGGCCTCAAGCGGGTGTACTTAACAAAATGATCCTTCAAACTATTGTACATCGAACTGGAAGTTATAAAAAGATGTATGACATCAATGATAAAATTTTGTATGCGATTAACTCCGATCAAAAGTTAAATTGGGCTTGAATCGTTCACGATGAAATCAAAAGATTTCACGCCCGTACTCATCATATGATATTTTACGGTGCTTACTTAACGAAGATCTTCACTCATTTTAGAATCAATGTTGAAAGGTTACAAGGCTCACTTCATCCAAAAATTATGGACCAAAAATCCATTTCTCCAGTGAAGCTTCTATCTAAAATGGAGGCTTTCCTCCATATCAAGAATATGTTTCTCATTTTATACATGGCACTATAGGAAAATCTTCAACTCGACAAGCGGAAAAAGTGGATATTTAACAAGAAAATCCAAAAGAAAGTCAATGGAGAATGGATAGTGATCAGGGAATCATTTCCATCTAAAAATGTAACTGCTTTGGATGCTATTCTCAAAAATCAAGAAATAAGCTTCAATCAACAAAAGAAATTGATCAAACGCCAATGAACTTTGGAAAAGACTACTCTCGTGTTCTTAGAGAAGATTTGGAACAAACTTATTTAATGTTCTCCTTCTGCTTCAGCATCAATTATGGAGCCAGAATCTTGGATACTTGATTAAGATTTTCTACTATTATGGCTTTCTATATTACATGTTCTCTCCATGTTTCATGCTCATCTACCTGTTTGTTCTTATGAACTATGTGATCTTTAGACCACTGGTGGTATTTTGTTATGTACTTGTTTGGTTGTTGTTGAACTTGTCTCAAAACTATGTATTTGTGAACTTATGTTTTTGTTTCAGTGTTTGTATACGTAATCTTTCTTCTGTTATGTGCACTAGTTCATGTTATCTTTTGGTACGCGGTGTTTAAATTTCAAAATATTTATTTTTTGCAGATGACAAAGGGGGATATATTTGTGATAAGGGGAGCATACGCGTAAGTAGAGAATTATATATATTTGTCATCATCAAAAAAGGGGATATTGTTAAATCTCTGTTTCTAGGGTTATAATGATGACAACTATATCATCATATATTTCTAGTATATAACTATATCGTACAAGAAAAAGCTATAACAAAGACAATATCACTACTAATAAGAAAGATTGATCACATTCTAGAAATTCAATGATCGTCAAACTATAGGATGTATACAGTCGATAAATTATATGTAATATCTTTTTGGTATCTCATATATCCACATATACACGCCTACATACACAACTGGTTATAAAGATAATATTATATCTATGTTCTAAGAAAAGAAAAAAGAAAATACTCATAAATTTATCTAAATTTACCCAGTTCAGTCTACTGAACCTTGTTATTTTACTATACTTCAGAACTGTTGAAATTTTAGTGTGAAATCCTCTGTTCACATTCAGTAGACTGAACTTTATATTCAATTGACTAAATGCCATATAACGGCTATTTTCTAAAGAGTCACTTTGAAATGCAACCTTCTAACAGTAATAATCATCTAGGAATGATTGCAACCTTTTGCTATACCACTTTGATTTCTATAAATACACTATAAGATTATAATTCCAAATCTACCTTTACTTTCTATTTCTATATTCTCTAATCTCTAGTACTCATTGCAATTCAATTCTCCATATTCACTCAGACTACTTCAATAATCACAAACTACACACTTCCACATTACCAAAGAGATTATAGGAAGAATTACACCAGCAATCAATATCTGTGTTATTTGGAACATAAAGTTTGTCAAAGAAGCTCTTTTGTATTGGCCTATTCCTCCGAATGAAGTGAGGGTTATTTGGTTAAAGGAAATATCGAAGGCGAGCTTCGGACTGGACGTAGGCGGGTGATCCGAACCAATATAAATATCAAGTGTGCTTCCTTTTATTATTTGCCTTGTTTATATTCAGTCACTATTCTCTACTTAGTGTAATAAGTAATATACATTCTCATACATGTATATAAGTTCCATTATATAAAGACCATGTAGATTTACAAGTAGGATTTCGTTGATGTTCATTGAGCTCTTGGAGAGGAGTTAGATGATTACCTACTGCAGTACTTATTTTTGCTACATTACTTTATGTATTTATATCAGCAATTGTAACGACCTGCCTTTTTGGACGTTTTAAGCAGATGCCTACGTCGAGCACAAACCATTCAAAAAGGAAGACTGTTATGGGGTAAATAAGAAAAGAAGAAAGAAATAAAAAAACAGAATCTCGTAGCGGAATGACAAAATATAATGATCAAATAACAGTTCATGAAGCTGTTTTACAATTACAGTTGATTATTTTTAAACACAAACATCAGAGTTACATAAACAGGAATAAACAAATAAATGAATGCTGCAGAGCAACATAATGCAATGGAATAAATATCATAAATAATAATAGTACAAATCTTCGTCTTCATCCTTCAGAGATAAGGTCTTCAGCCCTAAAATGCTCAGGCTGACCTAAGCGAATCGAGAAGACAAAACATTCGAGTCAGAACTAAAAGATCTTATGTAAGTTAGATTAGCGGTAAATAAATATGAGTGGAACGGCGTCAGAGATGTTTACGGGGTTTGACGTCTCCTATCCAGCGTCTAACGTGAGTGCAATAACTTAAGAGATGTTCGGGATTCCCATCTCCTAAGGATCCATTATACTATCTACTATGCAGTACAATATGTTATTATAATATGTCTACAGTAAAGTAAAAGTATTAAAATAGCATTAAGGCATTACCCATATCCCCCTTAACACATTTTTATATATTTCCATAGTCTATACAGTACCGTGATTCCTTCGTAAACTGGAGGGCTATCAGATGGCACTGCATAGGTATGGTACAAAACAAACTCGTAGAAGGCGCTCTAGGGCATGCGAACACTGCAATCGAGGCAATACCAGGGTAGATATACAAATTGCGTATCCGAACAGGTGGTAACGCATAGCAGCTACTACCGCCCACCTCGGAACACACTACTAAATAAAAAAAATCAAGGGTGGCCACCAAATCAATCACAAGGTCAGAATATAGTATCGAAGAAGTGTGCCCGATCAGAGGAATGACCTCACCTTGGCCTAACGTGGCTCCTATTTTAGTCACATCTATGCTGACTCATGGGAGTCAGGGTCACGTCATACCTCATCCAGAAATCGTTCAACAAATCATCCTACTTCATTTTTGGAATCTTCACCATGTACATAGTTGTTAAAGTGGTTTTCGGTATAGGCAGAGGAGTATGACAATATCCGATCCTGGTCTCTTTAACAACCAATCGCTTATTACACAATGCATGGTTCTTTCAAATTTCAAAAATCATTTCATATTGATATCAAAATACATATTCAATTCAAACCATATTACTTTCGAAATTATATGCTCTTTCAAAAATCATATTTTCAAAATAGTTTACAACCCTCATTTCCAAACTTTATGTGCAAATCAAATATGTAATTTAAAACCCAACTTAGGTTATAATATCATTTAACCATATTCACTTTAGAATCGAGGGTTTAGAATATAAACACATCCACTTTATTTATTTTTAATTTTAGAAAGATAATTTAGAGAGTTATAATTGGTTTAACAAAGTTAAAATAAATTTTAAGAATAGTCAAAATACTTAAAATATTTAAATTAGATTGAAATATTTATAATTAAATTTAAGATAGTTAAAAAGATTCAAAATAGATTAAATATAATTAAAATAGATTTAATAGCTTTAAAATAGATTAGTTAGATTTAAAATAAATTAAATTGGTTTAAAATAGGTTAAAATATTTTATATAGTTAGTAAAGATTAAAATAGTTTAGTAATTTAAAAATCTTAATAATTAGGAAATTTAAAATAATATATTTTTAAAAAGTTTATAATAAATATGAATTTGGAAAAAAATATATCAATTTAACTATTTATTTTATTTCAACACATTTGGACCATTTCAATTCCCAAATACCCAAATACCCAAATACCCAAAACCCAATTTTGAATCTTTCAATTCAAATTTTCAATGAACTATTAAATTCTATATCGATTTCAAACCATGTTTGAAACATCAATTTAATTTTTTCCAATTACAATACATTTGAAAGTTATATTTAAATTTAACTTATATTTTGTCTTTAACTTTAAAATTTCAATTTAATTTCTTAAAGCAATTCCTTTAAAACAATTCACATTTCAATTAAAAATTTTGGTTTTTCAATAATAAATCAATTCATATAAATAAAATTTCTATTTCAAAATATTATTTAATTAATTCAAAAATTAAGGATTTTAACATCATTTAATTTAACCAATCTGGTGTCCGTATATAATTCTTTACCCTAGGGTCAAGTGATACCGATATTTATCATTCCAATCCATAATTTTTTTACATTACGGATATATCATTTCAATCCACAATGCCGAAAATATTAAAATCCATAAAACCGCTCGAGTCTATCATTTCAACCCATAATGATGTTTACCTAATCTATAGATCGTTTGGGTATATATCATTTCAACCCATAGTGATTTTCCTAATAATAACTAAGGGAACTTGCAGAGTAATAGCATTTCATAAATCAATTATAGCATCCAACCATTCGATAATAAATTCAAACATCCATCACAATCGTCATCCAATTTAACCAAGAAATATCAACAATTAACAGATTATTATATACAGGAAATTAATTGGCAATTTAAATTCAATAATAAATTAAATGACAAATTAATTCAAAATAAATTCAAACCAACAGGAATAGCAATTTAAATATACTAAACAGATAAATAAATTCCTAATCACAACATAAATTAATTTAACAAACATAAAGAAATTTTAGAAGTTGCGAGTGGGTCAAAATACTCACCTTCGATTTTAAATCGAATTAAAATCCAATTTAGGGCCCAAATTCAAACAATCTCAGAATTCATCCAAATATGCATCAAAATGTCCGAAATTTCGATACGATCCCAATGCAGGAAACCGCATATGAATTGGACCTCATATGTAGAAGTTATGTAATTTATAACAATTGAAATGAAATTATAAAATAAATAAGAAAATAACCTATTGGTGCCACGCAACCTGAAAACACGTAAGCACGAAAACTAAATGTAGAACACGGTAACGCAGGCAAATCTCCTTCAAAGCTTAGCTGCCTCGATCAACTCCAAATGTCACCACCTATGCCCACCACCCACCAGATCTGAGACCACGGACGACTCGCCTACTCCTTGCCGTGCCAGGCTATAGTGGCACGATCGCCTGCGGTGGCCCCAAGCATACGCACCGCTGCACCTATTCTCGGTCGTTTCTGACGATTTCGATGGCCTTTTCGACGAACTAAACGTACACATGCGTGCTACCCATCGACCTTTATGACACTGCACTCCCCGATCGAACCAATGAAGACGATCCACCGTTGAATGAGAAGCCATGCAATGAACTTCCAAAACTACAACATCAATTTCTGGCCACATTGAACCTAAATCGAAAAATGGACTGTAGATTTAACTTGCACTCGTCGGGTGCTTCTAATCGATATATAATACGATGGGTTTGAAGGAGTTTGATTTTGGAATTGAATTTGAAATTGACTTCGCAATTTGGAATTATGGTTTTGTTTGCCCGCCATTGGAAAGAGGAGATGAGAAAGAAATATACGTATAGACAATAGAAAATTAAAGGTTGCTAGAGTTTATAACGGACTATTTATAGGCAAAGCTGAAATAGAAAGAACAGACCAGATTGATTTACACGTTGAACGATAAATGACCCGAAAAGCCCGTTTCATTCCCAAAACAAAAATGGGTCATCCCATATATCATAATAGAAGTTTTCAATATTTATTAACTCAATGGAACAGGTTTCAAGTCCATACGATCAAACAACAAGTCCAATCGCTACGAAACTTAAGATCTTATAATAATTCACTATTACAGATCCGATGAAACTAGTTTCATCGAAATCCAAGTCAGTGGCCAAAATGGCTATTTTCACTTTAATTAATAAATTAATAATTAAATTAATTAAATCACACTTTTATTTTAATAACTAACAATTTTCATCATTTTTGATTCCATAGATATTTATAATAACTTAAAGCAAATTTACATATCAATTCTAGTGTTAATTGTTTCTATAATTACAGTGTTCAATTTCAACTGCAATTAATCCAATTAATTACAATTTAATTTCAAATAAATTGATTTTATTTGATTTCATCCTTTATACTCAATCAATTATCATTCTATAGACATAGTTAACTTTTTTTTATATTTCATTACATTAATATCCTTCAATTTCCATCTTTAGTTGTATTAACCGTTACATTTCAATTATGTTGAATTTTGTCACCTATACACATTAATTAAAATTTAATTGTCTTGGTTTTATTCTTTTATTAAATCGATTTTTACCTTTTCAATATAATTACATTTCTATTCCATTTATTACATTCAAAATTTACAGTTATTGTCTTAATTCTCATTAATGCAACATTTAGTTTCAATTAATTTTAATTGATTTCCAATTCAGTTTAATAGACTAAATAAATAGGTAACATATAATAGTTTGTACCATTAACTTTTAGTCATATTAATAAGTTTTTATTTACAAAGAAATGATACAATTGCTTACCTACCATTGATTTTATTTAATTACCACTAATCATATATTATCTCATCAATTAATTCACATTTACATTCATTCCTTATATTAAATTTATAACCATGTCAAAACATTTACACCATTTCCATTAATTGAAATTCCATTAATATATTATCAGTTTCTTAAATTAACCTTATTCCATTTCATTCTAGTTATTATTTTCATTAATAAATCACAAATTTTTATTCCTTTCAATATTAAATTACCAAAATCTTCTTAATATAACTGATTTAAATTATCGGAAATTTACGGGTCATTACACTCTCCCCCACTCAAAACTTTTCATCCCCGAAAAGAAAAAAGGAGGGAAAAGAAGGGATTAAGCAATCAATATATCTTATTCAAAATATTAAGTTTATAATAAATAAATTTACAAATTTATATAATTTAAATAAAATATATCAATTTATAATCATTTAAATCCTTTTATACTTAAATTAATAAAGTAAAATTTTCTAAGTCCAATTTTTTTTAAAAATTTCGGTAGAGTCTCCTTTGTACATAGGGGCTCGGGAGAAATAATAATATCAATAATAATCATATATATCAAAATTTTAAAAATCCCTATAACGGGGAAATAATATAATATCGCTATAAAACTGTAATTCGAGAACGTACCTATTTGTAAGGCATAGAATGCTAAATTTATGAAACCAAAAGCAGTAGCAATTGCTTCCATAACCGTATTTCACTTATATAATCCAAAGAAGTTAATTATTATATAAAAGAGAAATATTTAAGTTGTTTCAACTAATAGCAAACAAATCAATATGACACAACAACAATCACTTGTAAACAAACAGTACAAGCATCATTTCGACAAAGAAAACAATAATCCATCCATTGCAACCAAAGAAAATGGTTTGTTTGGGTTTAGACACTTTTAATCGCATAATATAACGAATAAACTGCTAAGTATACCATCTACTCAACAGTCTTAGATAAAACTCAACAGATTATTCATACATCCAAACAATTAGAAGTATCCTTGCCCAAACAATCCCATAAGCCAGAACAACAACAAATTCCAAGCATTAATCAAGTTCTTTCTTATTAATTTCATTTCATATTATTTACCTTTCTATAGCTTTATTCATACAATGACTATTTCATTCATTCACATTCATTTGCTTACATATGTTATTTAAATTTTCTTACATGCGTTACTCATATATAATTATTTAAACATATGTAAATCAATTCTTAAAGTACTATATAGGTTTCTTTGTAAATAAATTTCTATTCATTCATTTAGTGTTTATTTTCATTTATTTTCATTCATTACTTACAAAATTCATCATTTTTTTTCATTTATTCATACAATGAAAATTTCTTTTCATTACTTTACATTCACTTTCATAAACTATTTCCATTCAATTGTTTATAATAACCAATGGATTCATTATTCAAGTATTAGATATATTTTATTGCAGTTTAGTTCCTATTTATTAATTTATATACTTGATTTCCATAAGATATTAATACTCATTTGTGCATAAGTACATACTTATGTTTCTTACTTTTTAATTTACATTAATTTCCTTATATAATGTCATTGAATATTAAAACCGTTTTCTAAATCATTTCAACTTTTCTGAAGTTATGACCGTTTAATTTAATATACCATTCATTTTATTATCTACTTTAATTATAAATAGTTTTCAAATAGTAACTTAAGTTTATAATCATTTACTTACAGTACTCATCTTTCTATTTCATTTTATTTAGTAGCATTCAATTTTACTTAAGTTTATAACCATTATAATATCAAAATTCTTATTTATAAAAGTAATTCCATTAAACACTTTTATTGTTTTACTTGTATAATATTCTATTACATGTTCCTTTTTAACATTACAACTTATAATATTTTGCTAAGTTATATATATGTTTTATAGAATGTAATTGAATGTTACACAATTTTATCTTTTAAATTAACAAAGCGGATCAACAATCATATCCTTTGTTTTACAGGTTACCAAACTTCTGTACATTTCAATTATAATTTGGCACTTAATTCCTTATTTTCATTTTAGAAGTTCCAATTATTAAATAGTTAAAATTTAATTTTATTACAATAATTGAGATCTATAATTTATAGACATTTAAGAACTAAATGTTGGGTTCTATTCCTTACAATAATTTAAATTCTACTTTATAGAAACTTAAGAGCCAAATACCGGGTTCCTTTTCAATTATTTTAAAACTATATATATATATATATATATATATTCATATCCTTTATATAAATCCAATCATATTTGGAAATTTAAAATTAAGATTTGTTGTCAAAACAAATATGTAGTTAAACTACTATAGTGGTCTCCCCACTTCGAAACTTGAAAATGAATGTCGATGATGCGTGCACTCTTCACCGAAATTATTTTCCAGCGACAGAGAGGGGAGTACATAACTTATTTCTATCCAAAATTCTTTTTTTAAACATTCCTTTTCAAAACACTGAGAAATATTTATCAGAAAATATTTCCTAATAATACTTATATTATATTCCAAAAATCCTTTGAAATAAATTTTCGAAATCCCGGAATTTAAGTACTAATTTCCAATATATATCCATTTTATTTATAAATCTTATCTTCCCATCAGTATTTATAAAATTTCACTTCCTAAAAAACAAATATACTGTAACGACCCAGAATTTTTATTAATTAAAATTTGAATATTTAATTAATTTTAAATAATAATGAGTGAATTTATAAGTCGAATAAATTTTATTTCGAATAATTGGATTTAATTGGATAATTAAATCGATAATTTAAAATGTTAAATTATGGAAAATAATTGAAAATTGAGTTAAATATGATTGAAAATGATTTGTAAAATTTTATTTTATCATATTGGAGTTAGAATGATATTTTAGAACTTTTAAAATCGAATTAAAAGTTTATTTGTGAAAATTGAATATTTTAATATTAAAATCGACTAGTGGAAATAGCTAATTTTTGAACAGTTTCAGAATTGGACGAGACCAGTTTCATTGGATCCGTAATAGTTAGTTGTTACCGGATTTTAATTTTCGTGTCAATCGGAGTTATCGTTTGATCGTGGCAGCTCGAAACGCATCGAATTATTTTTAATTTTAATTTGGCGAGTTAAAATAGCCATTTTTCAAAAAGTCTCGGATTGCAACGAAACCAGTTTCATCGGATCCGTAATGTGATATTATTGTAAGGTTTCAAATTTTGTGTCAATTAGATTTACCGTTTGTCCGGTACAAATTAAAACGCCTAGAAAATCGATTAAATCGGTTTAATTTAAATTGAACGTTTATTGCCATAACTCGTACAGATGTCCGAATTAGCTTTCGAAACCTGTTCCATTGTGTCCGGAATGCGGGGTAAACCCTAGAAACGCTGGTTACGGCGCGTAAATCGGAGTTCGAAAATTTAAAATGAATAGTGTTCGTTTTTCTCTATAAATAGCCCCCCCACCCTTCATAAATTAAAAAAAAAAAAAGATAAAACCCTAGCCGCCACCCCCTTTCACCAATGGCCAGAAAACACCCATGTTCTCCCCTCGATTTCTCGAAATCCATCAGCTTTTAGACAAAACCCTCAACTACAAAATTGTAGAGCATGGCAAGATCCTTATATTCAACGGCTATGATCGAAAATTGATAAGTGGATCAACGGGAAAATGGAGATGAAGGCATCGAGTTTGGGCACGTTTTCCCAGGTGAATACACAGCCGAGCTCTACATGATTATGGCCGAAGGTTGAGTGGTAGGGGGGCTTTGATTTGGCGCATCCTGATCGTCGTAGAGTTCGTCGTTGATGGCTCGAATTTGAACCCTAGTTTTGGAGCTATTGGGTTTGTGTGTTACGGCCTGTGCGTGCGTACGAAGGAGAAGGAAGAGGGTGATACACGGCCTGATGTTGCAGCACTTGGATCCAATGGCTCTGATTGGAATAGGTTTAAATTTTTTTAATTAAAGTTGTAATTATTAAGTATAAATCCGTGTAAAACTTGTAAAATCAATATCTTTTTCATACGAGGTCGAAAACGCGCGAAACAAGAAACGTTGGAATCGTATGGACGAGCACTACGCGATGGAGTTGGATTGGAGTCGTTTGGAGTTAGTGAAAATTTCGTGTAAAATTAAACGTCCGTTTAATTTTATTCGAAATAAATCGCTAAAACGAAATTGAAATCAAGGTGAGAATTTCTCATTCAATCGAATCAGTTTCGATTTTATTTTAAATAGCTAGATTTAAAATATGTGAATGCATGTTTGAATGATGATTGTTATCTATTGATTGTTAAAATAGACATTATACGCCGTTAGTAAGAGGATGTTATTTATTAAAAATATATACCGCGAATATTTCATAAACAGTGAAATTGGTATTATATATAATAACAATATATATATATATTGGCATATGTATATATTGGAGTTATTGATTTCCCGCATTTTTGGTTTAGCGGATGAGACCTTATTGCGCTGTCTATTAAGCGGATAATATTTAAATCCCATATACCGCGATAATTTCGTACTGGAGCGAAATTGGTATTGTGCTAATGTTTGTGGATGCAGGAAAACAGGTTGGAGGGATCCAACTGGATTCCTCAACAGTATTTATTTGATTTTGAATATTTTGATATTCGTTGATTATCATATCGATATATGATATCGTTGTTGTCGTGATTGACTATTTGGTGTGTAGCATCATTGGACCAAATTTGGAACTTTAAAATGATTTTTAAAGTGATTTTTGAAAATATACTATATGTTTGGAAATTGATTCATGTTAAATAAATAAACGATATAATTTTTATGTTATAAAAAAATTATGGTTTTTGAGAAATATAGTTAAAGGTTGATTTTTGAGAAATATGGATTAATGATTTTATAAAAGAGTTTAAATCGGGACTAATTGAATTTATTATGAAAAGTTTAAGTTATAGGATTTATAAAAATTTGATTATTTTATAAATCAAAATGATGAAATTATAAAGGAGATTAAAGATGTTTTAAAATAATATTATAAATTGATTTATATAAAAAGATTTATAAATTGATAATTTATAAATGAAAATATTTGATTTTAAAACGAGTTTTTATAAGTGTTTGAATGAAGTGAAAATGAATTTCATAAATGAATGAAATTTATAGAATTATAAACGGTGAAGTTATAAATGGAATTTTATAAGCAGTAGGTTTATAAAATTTGAAAAGTTAATTGAAGAATGGATTTTTGATAAATAAATGAATCTTATAAGTTATAAGATTTATAATTTAGAAAGTCTTAAAAAGAACGATTTTGTAAAATAATCGTTTTATAAGTATTTAACTTATAATATGAACCTTTGTTTTATAATTGAGTTATAAATGGAATAGGTTAATAAAGGAATTTATAAAAGGAAGTTGTTATAAAATAAATAGAAATGGAATTTATAAACGTTGTTTTATAAATTCGCAAACGACTTATTTTGATAAGTAAAATTGTTATAATTTATTAATGGAGTTATATTCACATTTTTGACTATGAATAATCCTTTAAAATGAAATATATAAAAGGATGAAATTTGTTAACGTAGTATATTCACGTTTTTGAATAGTGAATAATATGTTAAAGAAAATGTTTAGATTTGATGTTTTAAATAGAATTAAAACGATCTAACGATGTTTTAAAATGTGTTGAGATTCGAAACCATAGATTTCAACATTTATTGTTGAAATAGACGTTTTCAAGAAATAAAAGGAAATGGTGGACTATAACACTGTTGTTATAGTAAATGATTTCCGAAAGGAAATGTTTTGTATAGTATTGGGATTTATATATCTATTTTAATTTCGAATCCCTATACTAGTGATTTTGGGACGTCGTAACGATGTTTTACGCAACATTCGTTTTGGCCCAAATAAATATGTTTAAGAGAATGATTTCATTAAAGAATGAAATATATACTTAATCTCGATTCAAGTATATTGAATATTTTCTAAGTGTTGAAAATTAATAAAATTTGTGAATTACTTATTAAATAAGTATGGAAATGTTTTCCAATATAAAGTGAATACTTTGAGAATTTATCTTTTTGAAGATAAATTGAAATGAATAATTGAAATCGTATATGCATGAATATTTTGAAATATAAATTCATTATGGAATTTATAAATGAAAAGAAGAACTTGTTTAAAAATAAATATTGATTTATTTTTGAAGTATTGAAAATGATATATCTTGTAAAGATATTTTGGAAAATAAATAATTTGGAAAATTATTTGGAATCTGGTGATGTTGTGCATATCCATTGATAGTTCAATAACCGACTATCAATATTTCCCTTTGAATGGGTAATTGATGTGATTTGTTTGAATTTGAATGCCACACTTATTTTTGAATAAGCGCTCACTATTCGGGTTAACCGGGAAAGGACCATGGGGTCGTATAACCCATTCCGAATATGTGATACGTCGTTATGATTTGCATTTGAAGATCGGTGTTGAAGACCCGGTATTTGCAAGAGCGATAGGATGACCTGTCGATTGACTCTGCACCGAGTTGCTCCGGTATTGAGTTCTCCATATGTGATGGGAAATCCGATCAGGATTGTGAATATCCGGATTGCAAGGACTTCTTTGTAAGTGCCTTCGATTCTGTTCGAGCCCGGAACAGAATTGTATGGATTGTATGTCTGACATTACAAATTGAGATATAAAGCAGATTTCTTTCAAATATATTTCTGTTGGTGGCAGAGAATTTATTCTTTTAGCTTAACACCCTTCTCTGAGACGTACGAGCTCAGAGGTTATGTAATTGAATGTTATCAGCGATATATTCCCAATTTGGTAATGTGACATGCCGAGTGTTGCTGTGAAATGATCATTGTGTTGATTTTTTGTGATAGGATCGTTTATTTGATCGTCTATGCTGGTGATCATTTCTATGATCATTTGTTGACCCAAAGCATGGCTTTTGAATAAAGTATGTTTTTGTGGACGTGACTTCGTCGAGCCTCACACCCCGTGAATGGTCAAAACAGGAAAGAAGCAGCAAGGTTATGAGGGGTAGCGCCCTTTTGGATGTGTGCATTTCCTTCTGGAAAAGGGTGGTATCATGGTATGGAGCCCAGATACTTACTCATGTTGAAAACACTTTGTTATGATTGTGTGAATTGATTACGAGCGCTCGGTTGAAAGGTCCCAAAGGACCGGGGGATGGCATATTCGGTCAGTTGTTACTCAGTTAGGGGTAACCCGGCCTTGTGTTGGTAGAGATCCGGTTTGGTTCTTGAGGATGTCCATCCAGAGGCATTCTCATGTGGCAATGGGAAGTTCCTTGGCCTGATCATTCGTTGGAAATCCAAAGAAACAATACGAGGCTTGTACGGTTTTAGTTGTATAACCTGCTATGGAATGTGGCGGTAACCTGCTATTGAACATAGTTAGCTATAGTAGGCATAGTTCGGAATGTCTTTGTTGGCTAAGATTTATATTCTACTTTCGAAATGAATTTTTCCTACACTATGCACTAATAATAATATCAAATGTTCTTTTTAATGCGTATCAAGCATCTTTGACTATCATAAGGAGAAATCTCCTCCGATTCTGCGTTTGCATTGTGTGTGTGTGCGGGAGGCCTTATGGTAGTCTCATTTTTAAAAGCATTGCGAATTAAATTTAAAAATATTCCTCTATTTTGATTTTAAAGATAAATAAACTGTTTTGAGTTCTCACACCAGTCACATGACTGACTCGGAGTTTATTGTTTTCCTTCCTAAACTCTGGGTGCCCACCAATTTCCACACGGGCAGTCAAGAGTTAGGTTTATCAGGATATTCTGGATATTCTGGAGTTGCTGGAGGCAAGCTGGATGGCATGGCGTATTACTAGTATATAGTATTTCTTTTTCCGCTGCACTGTTTGTTGTTGTATGTTGTTGTACACTCTGATGATATGATGTAATGAAATGAAATGTATGAAATGTAATAACTGATATAGTTCTTTGTTTAAAGATTATTCATTTATTATTATATGTTGTTCCGCTGCGAATTGTGAGATTCTGTTGTTGTTCTGTTTTTCTTCTGTTCTGTTCTATGCTCTATTTTCTTTTCTCTCTATTTTCTATCTTTCCTCTCTTCTTCTCTCTTTTTCTTTTTCTTAAACCATAACATTTCGGGTTTTTGACCTTCGATTTCTCGGCAGTCGATAAAGTGAGTATCGATGTTGAATTTTCGAAAGTCGAAAATTTCCGGGACGTTACATCTGGTATCAGAGCATATGGTTAAGCGACAACCATGGTTCTGTTGGGTATTACTCATTAGAGATAGAGTCAGTAGTACTCTAGAATGAGTTTGAGTGTAATAATAGCTAAGAAAGCGTATTTGTTAGTGAATATAAAATTGTTTTATATTGTGATGATTGGTTTATTGAGTGGCATATGAACCTTCGTCAGCGTGGTCTCGACAACTATGCCGAAGGGGTTTCTAAACACTTGAATAGAACAATTCAGCACAATATTAATTTTAAAATTGGGTAAATGAAATAATTTTACCTTGATTATATTTTAAATATAAAGGAATAATTTTTCAGAATTATTAAAGTGTATATAAGTTGATTGTTTAGTTGTTTGAGTAATCTAAATTAAAGAATAAATTGTATAAGCAAATGAATTATAAGAGTTGAATTATAATTAAAGTGATTTACAATTATGAAATAAACTTATATATATGAGAAGTGAAACTATGTGAATATATTTAAGAATATGAGTTGTAAATAAAAAGTGAATTTAAAGTTAAAAGGAAATATAACTTAAGAGATGTTGAACGAAGTTGATATTGGTATCAAAATAAATTAATAAAGTTAAGTGATAAATGTGAACTTGAGTTATGTAATAAAATTCAACTTTTGTAATTGAATTGAATTAATGGATTGAATGTTAATCAATTAAATGTGAATAATTGGTATGAAATAATGAATGTAAGGGTAATTCATTAGAATCTAATGTTATTGGAAGTAGAAAGATTGAATGAAAATCATTTAATTAAACCAATTGAAAAGCAAAGGAATTTGGTTGTAATTAATATACATTGATTGTTATATGGTTGTTAGTTGATTGATTGTATATAATTCATTAAGTGTTAATGAAATTGGAAGCTAAAATAATTGAAATTCAATTGGAAGTTAAGTGAATCTTAAATAAAATTGAATTTGATTTGGAAGTGAACCAACTTGAATATGAATTAGTGAATATAAACTAATTGAAAATGAATGTTAGTAAGAACATCCACTGTTAATGAATCATATGTGATTAAATTGAAAATCTATTTCATTGAATATTAATGAGAAAATGAATGAATATACATTGGTTATGAATTTGTTGGATGATAGTTGATTGATGGTTGAAGATATTGCTTTTATTGCATTTGCTATGTTGACGTATATAGTTATTATGTTGCTATATGTTGTATATCGATACTATTTTCATATATACATGTTCTCATGTTGTTTGTTGAGTGTTTAGTAGGTGCGGATCGCGTTTGCTTCGCATTTGGAGCTCGCTTTCGCGCTATATTAGCCGTATATGCTCGCTAATAAAATATAAGGTACATATCTCGGTTTACATATCGTACTTTTACACTTTTTCCCTTCGGGATGCCTCATTACTTGATGAGATGTATATTTGTGATATATATACTGTCATTTTTTTTTTCGGATCGAGCCGCGCAAAGGAGACTATGGCGAATTTTTCCGGAAATTTAAGGCGTTAGAAAAAATTTGAGAAAATGGGAAATTTTTTGAAAACTTTAACTTTGATGTGGAATTGAAAGTTAAACAATAGTAGTTGTTTTTGAAAAGATAACTAAGTATGATTTGAAAACTTAGTAAAGATTGTAAGAAGTTTAACTATGGATTTTGGGAAAGTTAATAGATTCTGTAACTTTTCTTACTTGATAATTTCGAGGACGAAATTCTTTTAAGGGGGGAAGATTGTAACGACCCAGAATTTTTATTAATTAAAATTTGAATATTTAATTAATTTTAAATATTAATGAGTGAATTTATAAGTCGAATAAATTTTATTTCGAATAATTGGATTTAATTGGATAATTAAATCGATAATTTAAAATGTTAAATTATGGAAAATAATTGAAAATTGAGTTAAATATGATTGAAAATGATTTGTAAAATTTTATTTTATCATATTGGAGTTAGAATGATATTTTAGAACTTTTAAAATCGAATTAAAAGTTTATTTGTGAAAATTGAATATTTTAATATTAAAATCGACTAGTGAAAATAGCTAATTTTTGAACAGTCTCAGAATTGGACGAGACCAGTTTCATTGGATCCGTAATAGTTAGTTATTACCGGATTTTAATTTTCGTGTCAATCGGAGTTATCGTTTGATCGTGGCAGCTCGAAACGCATCGAATTATTTTTAATTTTAATTTGGCGAGTTAAAATAGCCATTTTTCAAAAAGTCTCGGATTTTGACGAAACCAGTTTCATCGGATCCGTAATGTGATATTATTGTAAGGTTTCAAATTTCATGTCAATTAGATTTACCGTTTGTCCGGTACAAATTAAAACGCCTAGAAAACCGTTTAAATCGGTTTAATTTAAATTGAACGTTTATTGCCATAACTCGCACAGATGTCCGAATTAGCTTTCGAAACCTGTTCCATTGTGTCCGGAACGCGGGTAAACCCTAGAAACGCTGGTTACGGCGCGTAAATCAGAGTTCGAAAATTTAAAATGAATAGTGTTCGTTTTTCTCTATAAATAGCCTCCCCACCCTTCATAAATTAAAAAAAATAAAAAAAATAAAAGATAAAACCCTAGCCGCCACCCCCTTTCACCAATGGCCAGAAAACACCCACGTTCTCCCCTCGATTTCTCGAAATCCATCAGCTTTTAGACAAAACCCTCAACTACAAAATTGTAGAGCATGGCAAGATCCTTATATTCAACGGCTATGATCGAAAATTGATAAGTGGATCAACGGGAAAATGGAGATGAAGGCATCGAGTTTGGGCACGTTTTCCCAGGTGAATACACAGCCGAGCTCTACATGATTATGGCCGAAGGTTGAGGGGTAGGGGGGCTTTGATTTGGCGCATCCTGATCGTCGTAGAGTTCGTCGTTGATGGCTCGAATTTGAACCCTAGTTTTGGAGCTATTGGGTTTGTGTGTTACGGCCTGTGCGTGCGTACGAAGGAGAAGGAAGAGGGTGATACACGGACTGATGTTGCAGCACTTGGATCCAATGGCTCTGATTGGAATAGGTTTAATTTTTTTAATTAAAGTTGTAATTATTAAGTATAAATCCGTGTAAAACTTGTAAAATCAATATCTTTTTCATACGAGGTCGAAAACGCGCGAAACAAGAAGCGTTGGAATCGTATGAACGAGCACTACGCGATGGAGTTGGATTGGAGTCGTTTGGAGCTAGTGAAAATTTCGTGTAAAATTAAACGTCCGTTTAATTTTATTCGAAATAAATCGCTAAAACGAAATTGAAATCAAGGTGAGAATTTCTCACTCAATCGAATCAGTTTCGATTTTATTTTAAATAGTTAGATTTAAAATATGTGAATGCATGTTTGAATGATGATTGTTATCTATTGATTGTTAAAATAGACATTATACGCTGTTAGTAAGCGGATGTTATTTATTAAAAATATATACCGCGAATATTTCATAAACAGTGAAATTGGTATTATATATAATAGCAATTTATATATTGGCATATGTATATATTGGAGTTATTGATTTCCCGCATTTTTTGTTTAGCGGATGAGACCTTATTGCGCCGTCTATTAAGCGGATAATATTTAAATCCCATATACCGCGATAATTTCGTACTGGAGCGAAATTGGTATTGTGCTAATGTTTGTGGATGCAGGAAAATAGGTTGGAGGGATCCAACTGGATTCCTCAACAGTATTTATTTGATTTTGAATATTTTGATATTCGTTGATTATCATATCGATATATGATATCGTTGTTGTCGTGATTGACTATTTGGTGTGTAGCATCATTGGACCAAATTTGGAACTTTAAAATGATTTTTAAAGTGATTTTTGAAAATATACTATATGTTTGGAAATTGATTCATGTTAAATAAATAAACGATATAATTTTTATGTTATAAAAAAATTATGGTTTTTGAGAAATATAGTTAAAGGTTGATTTTTGAGAAATATGGATTAATGATTTTATAAAAGAGTTTAAATCGGGACTAATTGAATTTATTATGAAAAGTTTAAGTTATAGGATTTATAAAAATTTGATTATTTTATAAATCAAAATGATGAAATTATAAAGGAGATTAAAGATGTTTTAAAATAATATTATAAATTGATTTATATAAAAAGATTTATAAATTGATAATTTATAAATGAAAATATTTGATTTTAAAACGAGTTTTTATAAGTGTTTGAATGAAGTGAAAATGAATTTCATAAATGAATGAAATTTATAGAATTATAAACGGTGAAGTTATAAATGGAATTTTATAAGAAGTAGGTTTATAAAATTTGAAAAGTTAACTGAAGAATGGATTTTTGATAAATAAATGAATCTTATAAGTTATAAGATTTATAATTTAGAAAGTCTTAAAAAGAACGATTTTGTAAAATAATCGTTTTATAAGTATTTAACTTATAATATGAACCTTTGTTTTATAATTGAGTTATAAATGGAATAGGTTAATAAAGGAATTTATAAAAGGAAGTTGTTATAAAATAAATAGAAATGGAATTTATAAACGTTGTTTTATAAATTCGCAAACGACTTATTTTGATAAGTAAAATTGTTATAATTTATTAATGGAGTTATATTCACATTTTTGACTGTGAATAATCCTTTAAAATGAAATATATAAAAGGATGAAATTTGTTAACGTAGTATATTCACGTTTTTGAATAGTGAATAATATGTTAAAGAAAATGTTTAGATTTGATGTTTTAAATAGAATTAAAACGATCTAACGATGTTTTAAAATGTGTTGAGATTCGAAACCATAGATTTCAACATTTATTGTTGAAATAGACGTTTTCGGGAAATAAAAGGAAATGGTGGACTATAACACTGTTGTTATAGTAAATGATTTCCGAAAGGAAATGTTTTGTATAGTATTGGGATTTATATATCTATTTTAATTTCGAATCCCTATACTAGTGATTTTGGGGCGTCGTAACGATGTTTTACGCAACATTCGTTTTGGCCCAAATAAATATGTTTAAGAGAATGATTTCATTAAAGAATGAAATATATACTTAATCTCGATTCAAGTATATTGAATATTTTCTTAGTGTTGAAAATAAATAAAATTTGTGAATTACTTATTAAATAAGTATGGAAATGTTTTCCGATATAAAGTGAATACTTTGAGAATTTATCTTTTTGAAGATAAATTGAAATGAATAATTGAAATCGTATATGCATGAATATTTTGAAATATAAATTCATTATGGAATTTATAAATGAAAAGAAGAACTTGTTTAAAAATAAATATTGATTTATTTTTGAAGTATTGAAAATGATATATCTTGTAAAGATATTTTGGAAAATAAATAATTTGGAAAATTATTTGGAATCTGGTGATGTTGTGCATATCCATTGATAGTTCAATAACCGACTATCAATATTTCCCTTTGAATGGGTAATTGATGTGATTTGTTTGAATTTGAATGCCACACTTATTTTTGAATAAGCGCTCACTATTCGGGTTAACCGGGAAAGGACCATGGGGTCGTATAACCCATTCCGAATATGTGATATGTCGTTATGATTTGCATTTGAAGATCGGCGTAGAAGACCCGGTATTTGCAAGAGCGATAGGATGACCTGTCGATTGACTCTGCACCGAGTTGCTCCGGTATTGAGTTCTCCATATGTGATGGGAAATCCGATCAGGATTGTGAATATCCGGATTGCAAGGACTTCTTTGTAAGTGCCTTCGGTTCTGTTCGAGCCCGTAACAGACTTGTATGGATTGTATGTCTGACATTACAAATTGAGATATAAAGCAGATTTCTTTCAAATATATTTCTGTTGGTGGCAGAGAATTTATTCTTTTAGCTTAACACCCTTCTCTGAGACGTACGAGCTCAGAGGTTATGTAATTGAATGTTATCAGCGATATATTCCCAATTTGGTAATGTGACATGCGGAGTGTTGCTGTGAAATGATCATTGTGTTGATTTTTTGTGATAGGATCGTTTATTTGATCGTCTATCCTGGTGATCATTTCTATGATCATTTGTTGACCCAAAGCATGGCTTTTGAATAAAGTATGTTTTTGTGGACGTGACTTCGTCGAGCCTCACACCCCGTGAATGGTCAAAACAGGAAAGAAGCAGCAAGGTTATGAGGGGTAGCGCCCTTTTGGATGTGTGCATTTCCTTCTGGAAAAGGGTGGTATCATGGTATGGAGCCCAGATACTTACTCATGTTGAAAACACTTTGTTATGATTGTGTGAATTGATTACGAGCGCTCGGTTGAAAGGTCCCAAAGGACCGGGGGATGGCATATTCGGTCATTTGTTACTCAGTTAGGGGTAACCCGGCCTTTTGTTGGTAGAGATCCGGTTTGGTTCTTGAGGATGTCCATCCAGAGGCATTCTCATATGGCAATGGGAAGTTCCTTGGCCTGATCATTCTTTGGAAATCCAAAGAAACAATACGAGACTTGTACGGTTTTAGTTGTATAACCTGCTATGGAATGTGGCGGTAACCTGCTATTGAACATAGTTAGCTATAGTAGGCATAGTTCGGAATGTCTATGTTGGCTAAGATTTATATTCTACTTTCGAAATGAATTTTTCCTACACTATGCACTAATAATAATATCAAATGTTCTTTTTAATGCGTATCAAGCATCTTTGACTATCATAAGGAGAAATCTCCTCCGATTCTGCGTTTGCATTGTGTGTGTGCGCGGGAGGCCTTATGGTAGTCTCATTTTTAAAAGCATTGCGAATTAAATTTAAAAATATTCCTCTATTTTGATTTTAAAGATAAATAAACTGTTTTGAGTTCTCACACCAGTCACATGACTGACTCGGAGTTTATTGTTTTCCTTCCTAAACTCTGGGTGCCCACCAATTTCCACACGGGCAGTCAAGAGTTAGGTTTATCAGGATATTCTGGATATTCTGGAGTTGCTGGAGGCAAGCTGGATGGCATGGCGTATTACTAGTATATAGTATTTCTTTTTCCGCTGCACTGTTTGTTGTTGTATGTTGTTGTACACTCTGATGATATGATGTAATGAAATGAAATGTATGAAATGTAATAACTGATATAGTTCTTTGTTTAAAGATTATTCATTTATTATTATATGTTGTTCCGCTGTGAATTGTGAGATTCTGTTGTTGTTCTGTTTTTCTTCTGTTCCGTTCTATGCTCTATTTTCTTTTCTCTCTATTTTCTGTCTTTCCTCTCTTCTTCTCTCTTTTTCTTTTTCTTAAACCATAACATTTCGGGTTTTTGACCTTCGATTTCTCGGCAGTCGATAAAGTGAGTATCGATGTTGAATTTTCGAAAGTCGAAAATTTCCGGGACGTTACATATACAACAACCAACTATATCAACTATAAAATTTATTATTTGATATACAAAAATATACAATTGGCAAAATTATTTCATTCACCTATATTTCAAAACAATATTGTGTCGGTCTGCCCAATTAAGTATTTAGAAATCCCTATCGATGTCATAGCATCCTATGCACCAACCAGAATTTACAAGTACAAAATGGAACAAATTAACACAATGATTTCCATTTATCCCATATTAATGAGCTTAATCACGCTCAGCCAGTTTATGGGCATTTATTATTATTTATTGATTTATATGTAATTTACCTTTTTATTACATGGGTTTAGTTAGATAGTAATTGCGGGAATATTGAAATGAACACCTTGTGAATTAAGTATCAGTGTTTGACTATGTAGCGTTCAATGGTAATATTGGGTCAAAAAGGTAAGTATTTTAAGAAGACTAATGTTTTTTAGAGTAATTTTAAGATTTATCGACTTCGAGGTTGCTCTCAGAATCGGCAAGTTGATTCGAGATTAAAGTATTTTTATGTGGCTAATTTGGGTGGCTTTAAAGTGACTAAAAATGGGTAAAAGATGTGTTTAGTTGGTATGCACTTCCCTTGAGTATTGCCTTCGTAGTAAAGGGATATATGATATTACATGGTAGGAACCAGTTCCTTTTATCGCTTTGGTGTTACTCGATCCATATGTATATTTTCTATGGATTTTAAAGAAAATATTTTGGAAGTTGATTTTGAAAATGGTTTTGGTTTAATCTCGAAAAGTATGACTTGAAATACAAAAGGTGTATATATATATGATTATTTCAAATGATTTAAAATGGAAATCCGATGTTTAGTTTTAAAGTTTTCTTTAAAATTTTAACATTGAAATATAAAAGTTGAATTTTTATAACTCTTAATTTGATAAGATAGTAAGTTAAATAAGTTTAAAATTTATTGAACATCCTTGTTAAATAAAATATATATGATTATTTTGTATATACTCTTAGGATATAGTGGGATATTATATGAGTAATGAAATTAAGCCTTGAAATGTTAAAATAAAATTTTGTTCTAATGAAATGTAATAAATAAAGCAAGTCTTTATAAAATGTTTATAAACATAAGTAACGTTTTAGAACATGTTTAATAAAGGTTTTTAGTAATAAATAAGAAAAGATTTTTGTTTAATTGAATGTCATTTAAAATGTAAAGCAGTTGGTGTAGTTAAGAAATTAATAGAATAAAGTGCATAAGTCATAGATCATTTTATTACATAATAATCTTTGATCTAGGATTCAAGTACATGATTTCAAGGTAATTTACACCGGTCCGAATAAGGATTTTTCACTAGATTCTTAATGACGAACACTTGATACAGATTCTTGATATGATCCTTAAGTTTCTATCATAGCATATGGCTATGTAAGGAGAACGTAGGTTTTTAATTAGCGAACTTGATCGGAGTCCGCACTAGAGAGGTCAAGTGAGATATACCAGCTGAGAAGTGGAATTTATGTGATTGAGTAAGTGATCGGAATAAATATTGCAGATGGTCCATATACATCATATGGACTTTAGTATATTTGTATGTTGGCTTATGGGGAATTCGGGAAATGGCTCTTCGTATTTTTCAAGGTAGTATAAAAAATCGAGTATGTAATAATGTAATGACCAAGCATTTTCAATCATTTGAAATTGGAATATTTAATTAAATTTAAATATTGAAAAGTTAAATTTATAGGTTAAATAACTCGAATTTCAAATATAACGATTTATTGGATAATTTAATTGTCGAATTTGAATAATTAAATCTTAGATTTTAAGCTCGATAAAAATAATTTCAGAGCTTATTTAAATTATATTTAATAAAAATAAAGATAGTAAAACTTTTAAATCAGATTTAAAAGTGATTTAACTAATTTTGAAAATAACTTGGTTTAATTAACATATGACTTCCTGGTCCCTGTCATGGATTTCGATGAAACCAGTTTCATTAGATCCGTAATAATGAATTATAATACGCCATCAAATTTCATGTCGATCGGATGAATTGTTTGGTCGTGCGAGGTCGAAACATGTAGAGTTTAATATCAAAAATTTAATATAATAATTGGGTTCAAAAAATTATCTTCTGCATAAAATCAAATTAGGCCTCAAAACAAGTTCCATTGCATTTAGTATAAGGGTATAATATATAGAATGCCAGGCGGCATGTATCGTTTGAAGGTTAAGCTTTTTAGATGTTTTATAGCTTGAAAATTTAAATTTAAGTAATATATATACATATTTATATTACCAGATTTGGCAATACTTTAGGCTATCACCCTATCCAAATTTTGCTCATCCATCCCCCATGCGCCTCTAATTGTACCCTTCCTGTTATAAGTATATACCATGCTTCATTCCTGAAAGAAAAAAAAAACAAGAAATCCATTTCTTCAAATTTTAATATAAAATATATGATCAATTAAAAATTCCAAAACTTGTTTCTTTGGAATGCTATCGATAAGATCTACCTTCTATATGAGTTTGAATGGGTACGACGATGATTTGGCTGAAACATGGTCATGGTCGTGAGGAGTTCTTGATCTAGGTTTAGATTTTAGGGGTTTTGTGGTGAAAGATTTGCAAAATGGAGTTTTGTTTTGGGTTTAGAGGGTTGTTTAGCACCTGGATGCAGATTTTGGTTAAGCTTAAAGTGAAAAGGGTCGCACGTCATTTGGGGGTGCACATGTTAGGGTTGGAGTCGCGACTCATGGGGGAAGGCCGAGTTAAACTTTGTTGGTCCATGTGATTGATTTTGGGAAGGAGAGTGAAAAGATGGTGTCGATTGCCGATACCGTAAATGGATGAAGGTGTGAGGTGGAATGGAAATGTCGATCGCGGTTGGAGTGGGAATTGGAAGCGAGGTTGTGAAGGAGGGAAGAAGAAATTTGAAAAGTAATTAAAATTTTAATTGGTAATTAGTTTATTATTATTAATTTAAATATCGATAAGTTAACAATTTAATAACTTCTTCATACAAGGTCAGAATCAAACACGACGAGTTGCATTGTGCTCATAATGACGAAAGCCTCGCGATGGAATTGGTTTGGAATAATTTGGAGAGTATTGAAATTTGGGCTAAAATTGGACGTCTTTCGATATTAGTTCCAAACCGAAATGCCTCGACGATAAAAGAAATTTTGGTGACTTAAACTCACCTGTTTGGTTAACTAGTATTATTTATAGTTGATAAGATTATTGAATGATTGTTTGGATGAATTATTGTATTTATTTGTTGGTTTGGATATATTTTCGCCTATTGGAGCAGAAGAGACCCTATTACGTTCTTGTATAAGCGTGGATGATCCTTTGTATACGAATCCTGCTTCGATGCGATTGATTTATATTTTATGATTATATAGCGTTTGTGATGCGGGGGAAACATGTTGGAGGGATCCAATGGGATTCCTCAATATTATTGAATTGTTTCAATAATATTTCTTTTATATTGATTATTGAATAATGAACATGAATATGGTCACTATAGTTATAACATCGTTATATGTTTGAAAATAAAACCCAATAGTGATAGAAACCAATACGGGCATTGGATAAGTGTTGAGTGGTGTTTGCACCAAAATTGGGCACAACACTCATCGGAAGTTTTTGAAGAGATAACAGTGAAGAATATAAATTTAAAATGAGGATTATCTAATAAAAACTCCAAGCAACAGGAAAGAAAATGCACGACAAGCAATTTAGAGTTGTTCGACGTGTTGCATACGTCCATTATGAAGTTTTTTGCAGCTTTATTGATTCTCTTTCAACAATTACAAGCGAGTACAGCAAACAACAGCAAGTTACAACTGGAAATTTGAACACAACAGCAATAGAACGATGCATATCTCGATCCGGCAGAGTCTGGGTGCTTGAGAGTCAAAAGATACCTTTTCTATAGGCTCTGGGGCTCTATTTATAGGCGTAGGAGGCTGAGACTTCACACAAACTTTGGAAGATTCGCTCTGGCACGTGAGGGGGCCTACATGACCAATTCCAGAAAGTATCGAGTCGATCTGTGATCGATACGAAATCATTTCGTATTGATAAAGATCATGTCCGATGGAGTTGAAATTTGGTGTGAATGTTCGTTGGCTCGAATGCAATCTCCTATGAAAATTTCATTGCATTTGGATCGGTAGATCTTGAGATATGATCGATACGAGTTGAGTCTTCTCGAGTGGCTGTTTTATTCGACTCCATGGCTTCGTGTCGATGGCTGCACGTGCTTATGAGGTGACATGGCACGCGTACCTCGAATTGATCCACCTTTTTCTTCGGTTTGACCGCGTCGTATCCATGTATCTCGCCTTATTTGAATCGAAGGCTGTTGCGCTAATCCAGGTCCATTTGATTTGATGGACACGAACAAGCCTCTGGATGTGGGTTCGAACAAGAGCCTCTAATGGATACGAAATGATGACAATTCGATGGATACGAAGTAGCGATGACTCGATGGATCCAAAAAGGACCCCCGATGGGTACGAAGAACCACTGTTTTGATGGGTTCGAACCTGATGGTGGCGAACTCTAAGTTCTTGATGGATACGAACCAGATAGCTACCCCAGGGACACGAAATAGTGTCTCACCACCATTGATGGATACGAAGAGGTCACCGGCCTATCGATACGAAGTTGATGGATTCGAAGGAGATCGATATGACTTGGGTTCTTCGATGGATGTGAAGGCGCTGCTGCTCTGATGGATACGAAAGTGGTGCTCACTGATGGATATGAAGACGATCGATTCGAAATGATGGATACGAAATGGACGAGTCTCTTGGCTTGCATTGCTTGTAACTTGAGCATATGAACTCGGATCGACTTGAAACTTGGAACGCAGGCTTCCATAGCTTAGTTTGTCATACCTTGCCAGTTGTAGCTTGATCCTGACTTGGACAAAATTCATCGATATCCATAGCGAGCCTGTGCATGCTCGATACCCAAGACGATTGATCTTAAGATTGGAACCAGTTCCTTGATATCACGGCCTTGCTAAAAGGCGGGATAACATTTTCCCCCCAAAGTACGTCTTCTGGAAACATGACGTGCTTTGAAACAGCTGCAATCTTTATTCTGAATAGTCATTTCTCTTCTGTCGAAGGTCGTAACCTTGCGTTGCTATACCTGATTGCGGTATGATAGTGCTTAGCTGTTTGTTGCCGTAATCGTTAGTGAATGAATATCTGATCCCTGTTAATGCTAAAAATGGGATATTGTTTTGACATACATGTATATATGTTGGCCTAATTCTCGTTAACGTCGCACGCTCACGAGTCGCTTTAGTTAGTTTTTTTAATCGAATTTCGTATCGATCCTCTCCTGAACCAATGTGAAATTTGAATTGCAACATCGTTTGTTAGTTGTTTTGGGAAGTTCCTTCGTAACGATCCTCTCCTGTATCGATATAGAAGGTTGGAAGATTGACTTCGCATCGATAAATGGGGAATTCGGTGGATAGGAAATGCTCATTCGTATCGATGCTAATGTTTGAGTTATTATCAACACGAAATCGTGGTTCGTATCGATGCGCATTGGATGAAGTTGTGAACTTGTTGATGCGAACATGGACTTCGAGTCGATGTTTTCACTGTTAATTTCGAATCGATTGAAGTCTTTGGTAAGATGGATTCGAACTGGGGATTCGTCTCGATCCATGGGTTGAATGGTTGCAACCGGTTACATGGACCGGGAGGCGAATCGGCCCGGTTCCTTCTAGGTTTCATATAAATACCTGGGACTTAGCCATTTTTCACTTTTTTACTTTTCACTTTTTACTGCCGCCTTTAATCTTCGTATTGACTTGAAGAACCCGAGAAAGGAGAATAACAACGCCGTGCTTTCGACTCGATTTAACCTAAGCTTTTAATTCTTCAAACCCAAATCTCAAATTAGGTAATTAATCGATTTCTGCTACATCCCGACAACAAAGTTCGAATCCCAGCTCCCTCTTTTCTTCATTGATTATCAATTCTGGTAATTCTTAAAGTCAGATCTGGGTGTGAGCTCGGTCAAAAATGGCCATAGCGACGCTCCTGTAGATTGGAGAAGAAAGAATGAAAAAGGAAAAAAATGAATCGATCTGGGGGCTTGCGTTCGAATCGATGAAGGCAGTGACATTTCTCCTTGGATTTCGCATCGATCTCTGGAATATTCCAATGGAGGTGATGCAGTTCATACCGATTGCTATGGTGGTGGATCGTATCGATACGAAATGATCAATACGAAAAATAAGTTAACGATCGTTCCGAAGTACTCATCTTTAGATCGATACGAAGTTTACCTTTATGCTCAATACGAAAAGTATCGACTCGAATGTGATCAATGTAAAGCTGAGACCTTCCTGATCGGTATGAACTAAGCAATCAAGGATCAATTCGAAGCCATCCTATTATGATCGATACGAACTCGACCCTTGATGATCGATTCAAAACACGCTCCCTGGGATCGATTCGAACTTGTATCCTGATGGACTCGAACGAGCTTCCTGTGATCGGTTCGAAACCTTCCATGATGGATACAAAATTTCAACACTTTTCAGCACAATTCTGACGAGCTTTATTCTTGCATATCTGGACTTGATAGTTAAACTGCATACTTGACTACCTTCCGAAGCTCGTCTATGGAACCATAACAACTTTAATCCGGATCGATTGCCAACATTTAGATAATTTGGTGATGACGGTCAGCGATGACGGTCATTACAACTGGACTTCGAAGCTTTGTTGTTTGCTTATTTTCATTAACTGTGCCAAATTTATCCGAGTAATGCACAGCACTGCACAACACGCACTTTACACGAGGGGAACACACGGGCTCTTTGTCGTCTAATGATGGTTTCTCGTGAGTTAGCTAGTTATGGAAACTTCAAGCTCGCAGCCGCAAGAAACTCAAAGTTCAGGCCCTCCCGTGCTTGAAGTACCGGAGATTAAGGTAGAAGTTATCGGTCCAGCTCCAGACGAGTTACCTGACGCATCCTTCATTAGTAACCCATGAGACTCTATTCCGTCCAACATTTCGCAAGACATGCTAGGAAGAATATGCTTAAGGCATGGTCTGTCGATGGACGACGTATTATTGCCAGGACCAAGCGATAGACCGCACAATCCACCAGAGGGATATACCACATCCAATCGTCATGCATGCACAGCTGGGACACTCCCTCCGTTTAACCAGTACATAAGAGAAGTACTGTCGTTTTTGGTATCGCCCCCTCTCAGCTACACCCGAATAGATATGCCTCGCTCAATAGCTTGTTCATTGCACTTATGGAGTACCTCTATCGACCACCGAACCCGACCGAGATCAGATACTTATTCAACTTCAAAAGTCGAATAGTTAGCCCATCCTTCAAATTCCTAGAGGCAGTAAGGAATTGTCAAGTGGTCACAGGATCTTGGACCAGATTAAGCTACTTCAAGACGGAGTGGTTCTATGTTAGATGTCCTCCAGGATTTGCCAGGCGATGGCTATTTAGACGTGAGTATTGCCACCTTCTCGGGTAGTTGATAAGACAGATATAGATGAAGTTGAACGCACATCTCTTTTTCTTTTCAGCAATAATCTAGCGACCCGAGGGTGAATATTTCAAGGAGATAGTTTGGGTTCTTCAAGAAATCCCAAGCAAAGAGAGGAATATCGAGTTGCTCTTGACATATAGGAATCTTAGGATTCTTGAGCTGATTGAACGAAGACAAAGTATAATGCTCGATGGTGCATTGAGAACTGCCTCGAAAGAACGAGTTAAACGAAGAAAGCCTAGAGTGGTCATAATCGAGGAGGCTGATTCTGAGAGAACTCACACCGATGAGGAACCATTGGGCGAACCTATGGATGTAGCCCAGGATATCGAAGAGCGGAGAAAAGGCAAGGCAACCGTTGATAAGCCATCTAAAAAGGGAAGATGGAAATCTGTTGTCATGACCCGGCCCGCCTCTGGAATTAGAATTTCAAAGGTGTCTCCTCCAAGAATTGAAAGTCTTTATGAAGGGTTTGCCGACCTTCCAATTCCGGACGATGTGTCCATGCAGCACGATGTCAGATTGGATGAACTCCAACATGCCTTGGTTTTAAGCGAATCTCTATCCGCTAGTGCGGTTGACACATCCGGTTGGTCGGGGGGTTGCACATACATCCACATGTCACGGAACTACATGATTTTTGAATGTAATACGCTCACTGTGAGAGATTACTAACTTTTGTCTCCGTTTTGGCTTTGTAGATACCATGTCCAATCGAAGCTCGATGCTTGGCAGTCTTCGCAGCAAGCGCAAGTCTTCATCATATTATGAATCATATTGGAGAGAAGGAGACAGAGACTATGACCAGGGGTACTCGATTCATGAACGCTCTGACAGAGATAAAGAGTATAGGCGTCGGTCTTGATCTCGTACGCCACCTCTCAGAGTCTCTGCACAACCTCCTTCTCACGCCTCGCGACCTTCCGAGGCTCCTTGACACAAGCCGTCCTTCCAATCGTCAAGGTCTGAAACTTACCATAGGACTGAGATTGTGGCCCCCGCAACAACAGAGCAGGTACTAACCGAGCCTTCGAGGGGAGGAGCAGCGAGGCTTGCTCAGCTGAAGAAAGATTTTCCTGACATTTGCTTCGATGGGTTTATCTTCCCTCCACATTTAAAAAGGGTACCAGCGTCGGTCGAACCCATGATGCATGATTATCTTGCCGATATAGTTTTCCAGTGTCAGGAATGGTCAAAAACCATGAAGAAAGCATCAAAAATGGCCTTCGACCGGGCAGCCATGATTGAGAAACTAGAGAAAGAACTTGGCCAAAAAGATCGGATTATTCAAGCGCTTAATAGCGAGGCTGGGTCTTCTTGCAAATCTGAAATCGAGGCTCTTAAGAAAGCTGATGAAGCCCAGGCGGCAATGGACAGGATGAAGCGCGGGCATTATGCCACGGTGGAGGACATGGGCCATCGAAATACCATCCTAGCCGCCGAGTGGGATGCGGCCTTGAAGGAGCTAAGTGATCTTAAGGCCAAAAATTCGAAAATCATGAAGGAGAGGGACGTCGCTAACGTTTCCGCACAGGAAGCGTGCAATCAGGCGGTGGAGTTTTGAAGGGAAAGAGATGCGTCCGTGGAAAAGGTCCACGAGGTGGAGGCCGGAGTTGATGAGAAAATTCGACAGGCAGAGATCAAGCTCGAGATGGAGATTGAAGAGCTTCTCATCACTTATAACGGCAATGTTTTGAGGCATAGGAATCTGGCTTGGCTTGATGATTACTCGACACATTTATACAACGCCTGGAACTTGGTGGCCGAGGAAGAGAAGGCGGTGCTGTCGGGTGGTGCCCTTGACGAATTTGAGCTAGAGAACCGTATTTTAAGCGAAGATGAAAGGAAAGTTCTCCATGACTCTATGATTTCTCATGCAAGAGAGAGATTGGGCACCCTGCATCTAGAAATTGGTGAAAGTTCTTGCGTCGCACATCAGGTTACAAGTTCTGAGATGATTACTTCATCTGGATCCGAGCCGACGCCAGCGATTGAGCCGCAGCCGGTTCCAAGCTATGACCCTGAGCAGCCACGCTTATCCCCCATAAGGGAACATCCTTCAAAAGCTGTTCAGCCAGCCACGAGTCAAGTAGAGGAAGGTACTCTGCACAAATCTACTGTATGTCTGAATCGAAGTATTTGTATTGAAGCGTGTATTGACAACTTGTTCTTTTTCTTTGCTCAGTGACTGAAGCTACATCAGCTGTGCCTCCTGCGATCCAAGAGTTGCATCAAGCGCATAAGGCCATCATTACCGAGGCGGTTACCACAATTGCGGTCGTCTCGATTGAAATGACACAAGGGAGCTCTATTTCTTTTGACGAGCAGATGGTGAATGAGCTCCTGGGCTAACACAGCGGCCCTTTTGTGGACGTGCCGTTCGTTCTTGGTGCGTTCCCACCTGCTTCCATTGCTTTGCCACAATCCACCACTGCCTATCGTGAGGCCTGTGCCGCTCGTAAAGCTGAGATATTGACTCAAATCAACGCAGAGATGGAGGCGGCAGCACACGGTGGTAGTTCCGAGAGTGTTACGACGGCGGTTGGCCCCACTCCTCTTATGGTGATATCTTCCGGAGACACGCTCATCGATACCAGCATGCCCATTCCGCCCCCGGTGGTAGACCCGACTCCTCCGACTCCTCCCGAAGAGAATATTCCTTTAAGTTCAAGTTCGAAGGAAGATGTCGATATCATGCCTTCATCAGAGGATGATCCGCCAAAGGGTAAGGGCTCGAAGCGAAAGACTGTTAGCGGTTCTAGTGGTTCCGTGTCGAAGAAGAAGCCGAAGAAGAAAAAGTAGATAATTCCCCTTTGGCGTATTTTTGGCAGTTAAGAAGTTGCTTTTATTTTTCTTTCATAGGCCATGTATAGATGCAGGCTCGGTCCCCTGCTAGTAGGAATTTTTTGAAATAACTTGTACATGAATCTTCACATACAGTTAGTTGAAATGACATTTAGTTTCTTTGCTTCAACTCTAATTTCTTTTGTGCTTAAGTATTTGCAGTATTTGACTTTCAGTCCAGTGTACTTGTGGTGTTTTTACCTTCAAGTCGAGTTCGTTTTATTTGCCAAGTCTGAAAACCTTGATCACACGTCGTAATTGATGAATGACTTGAATTTTGGACATTGTATCGCTTCGGTTAGTGATTAACACTTAAGCTTTTGCCCCTAGTACCGAGGACCAGCATTTGTATTTCGGTGGTCGATCGCACCTGTTGCAAATCTTGAGTACATGTCCACACTCCGGGGACTTAGGATAATTTGTGATCGATAATCTGGTTCGCGCTCTGGGAATTCGAGAGTTACCGATGTTTGTAACACAATTCGCATTCCAGGAACTTTGATTTGGTATTTGTATTCTAATTCACACTCTGGGAATTTGGAGTCGACTTTTATATTTCGGTTCGCACTCCAGGAACCTGGAATTGATGTTTGTACTACAATTCACGCTCTGGGAACTTGGAGTTAGCATTTACATTTCGGTTCGCACTCCGGGAACCTGGAATTGATGTTTATACTCCAATTCACGCTCTGGGAATTTGGAGTTAGCATGTACGTTTCGGTTCGCACTTCGGGAATCTGGAATTGATGTTTATACTCCAATTCACGCTCTGGGAACTTGGAGTTAGCCGACAGATGGTCAATCACATCTGTTTGGGCTATTCAGGAATTCGTTCACACTTTGGGAACGATGGATTTATCGGGATCGTGGATGGTCGGATCACATCCACCCCGAGTTAACAAGCGAGGTCGTTAGACGGACGGGTCCATCCTCCTCAAACTTGGTTAGGATACGGCCGAAGTCGTTAGGAGGACGGGTCCACCCTCTCTGGAACCGCATTTATATGTTTATACTCCAACTCGCACTCTGGGAGTTTGGAGTTAGCGTTTATACTCCGATTTGCACTCTGGGAACCTAGAGTTGATGTTTATACTCCAATTTGCACTCTGGGAATTTAGAGTTGGTTTTTATGCTCCGGTCCGCACTTTAGGGACGTAGAGTTGATGTTTATACTCCAATTCGCACTCTGGGAAAGTGGAGTTAGTGTTTATGCTCCGGTTCGCACTCTGGGAACCTAGACTTGATGTTTATATTCCAATTCACACTTTGGGAATTTGGAGTTAGTTATAGGACTGTCGTGCGTTGGTCCAGTTCAGCCTTTGATGTGATGGCTTGCCCTCGAGCTGAGGTTTCACTTAGTGAGTGGCCGGTCGTATCACAATCACTCGCTATTTGAATAAACTCCATCGTGCGATAGAACTTAGCTCTTCGTGCGTCGTGATTGTTGAATGTCGCATTCGGTGAATCACATCTTTAGCTTGAAGAGATAGTAATTTATTGCTGGAATGGAAAAACATGGCAAAATCAGTGCCTTATTACAAATTCAAACTTCAGAATGCAAATAAAATTGCAAAGTATTCATAGACTAAATAAAGCCTGTCATGTGTAACAGTGACGAAGATCCTCGTCGTTCCAGGCTCCTGACAAAGTGGCTCCGCCACTGATGGCATTTATCACTAATCTCCTGCCGGGACAGGTAGAGTCCTCCTGTCTCGATCGATCGGGTTCATTATTTTGATTTGATGGGCCCGCTCCTCCAGCTGCAGCGCCCGCACAAACTGTTCCAGCTTCCTTTCTCTAATTAATTTTTCTACGAGATCTTGCAAGTGACGACATTCATTCGTATTGTGCCCGTAGCTTTCATGAAACCTGCAAAATTTTCCCATCTGGATTTGCCTTTCTGACGATGGTTTTGGAGCAGGTTTTTTGTATTGAATTGTATTACAGGTTTGTAAATACAAGTTCTCCAGTGATGTATTCAAAGGAGTTTAACTATCAAACATAGGATTCTTGCGCTGTGGGCCACGATTCTGATCTCGCTTTCTAGTTTGATTCATGTTCTCCCTTCGCTGAGTTTGTTTGTTTTGAACGTTCAACTGAACTTTTTCGGAACCCTCATCGGACTGTTTGATCGCGACATTACTTTGGATCTCTTTAATGCTTGGCCCTGCATCAGTCTGCTTCCTAGACTATTTCGCATCTTCCCTTCTCCAGAATTGAGCCGCCTTGGCGTAGAAATGGTCCAATGATGCAGGTGGTTTTCCAGCCAACCAGTTGCCAAACTCAGAATCGGGGTCAATCCCCTTAGTCAACGCCAAAAGAATGGAGTTACCATTCAGATTGCTGATTTCCATGCATGCAGCATGGAATCTCTCTAAGTAGTCTCTGAGCGTCTCTCCAGGAGCTTGGGTGACGCTAGATAGAGTGTTGACATCTTTTGGCCTTGCGACGTGCATGCGGAATTGCTCAACAAATTTAGTGGCCAACTGGTCAAAGGAGGAAATAGATCGAGGTGGCAGTCGAGTGAACCACATGGTGGCAAAGCCCCCCAAGGAAATGGAAAAGCTACGACACTTCAATGCATCGTCAGCTCTAGCAGCGCTCATCGACCATTCATATTTCAGAATATGTTGGTTGGGGTCGGAGTTTCCCTCGTACATGGGTAGAGTCGGCATCCTGAATCGCCGAGGGGGGTCAGCAGTAAGTATATCGTCTATAAAAGGAGTGTGACTTCGGGAAATTCCCCAGTCATCATTCGCGAAGCCCTACCTCTCATGGATCTTCTGACGTATCATGGTCGGGAGATCCGGCATTTGTACGTTCTGTGTGCGTTGAGTCGAAATGTGGTTAGGTCGCACATTATGAGGTTGGACCGGATGCTGTCGACGGTCCACATCTCGCCTTATTGGCACATAGTCTTCTGGGACGTATGGCTTAGGAGTACATCCATGATGACGACGGTCCAGGTTCGACTGATTTTGGGCATTGACCTCTGGTTCAACCGTGACGGTCGCGTCGCGGTAGTATATAGTGTAGTGAGGAGCGGCACCCCCTAAGGAGGAGGGCTCGGTTTGGAAACTGGCCGATGGACCAACTTTCAGCTGTCCAACGGTCATTGCCGGTTGATGTCCAGCAGTTTGCATGTGACTCCCATCCAGTCGAGGTCGCGGAGATCGATGATGATAATCAGAAGAGGAAGAACTTTCGCTGGAGGAGTGAGAAGCATGATCTCTCTTGGATCTCCTCCGCTTCTGGCGATTCAGCTGGTTGGTCAGCTCGGCATTGGCGCGTAGCTGTTCCCTTAGTTGTTGCGGACTTTGGGTCAGCTCTTGAAGCAGTAGCTGAAACTCTTGTCGGGTAACCAGACCTGACAGTTCCGAGTGTCCGATAGCGTCTTGGTTAGAGGGCGGTAGTGGTGTAGGATTCTGTCTATCCTGGTCTTCTTGATTAACAGCATTAGAGGTGGTCCTTGTGCTAACCATCTTGAAGGTTGAATTCCTTCCTTAGACTTTATGCAAATCTAAATAGAAGGGAAGGAACTCGAATTAGTGATCTGGATCTCTCTCTTAGATTTATGCAATCCCGTATCGACGGCAGATCCAACGAGCAGGAGAAAATCTGGGTTTTCTCAGTGAAAGCACCAAAGTGTTTGCACCAAAATTGGACACAACACTCTTCGGAAGTTTTTAAAGAGATAACAGTGAAGAATACAAATTTAAAATGAGGATTATCTAACAAAAACTCCAAGCAACAGGAAAGAAAATGCACAGACAAGCAATTTAGAGTGGTTCGGCGTGTTGCCTGCGTCCACTATGAAGTTTTTTGCAGCTTTATTGATTCTCTTTCAATAATTACAAGTGAGTACAGCAAACAACAGCAAGTTACAACTGTAAATTCGAACTCAACAGCAATAGAATGATGCAGATCTCGATCCGGCAGAGTCTGGGCGCTTGAGAGTCAAAAGATCCCTCTTCTGTAGGCTCTGGGGCTCTATTTATAGGCGTAGAAGGCTAAGACTTCGCTCAAACATTGGGAGATTAGCTCTGGCATGTGAGGGGGCCCACACGACCAATTCTAGAAAGTATCGAGTCGATCTGTGATCGATACGAAATCATTTCGTATTGATCAAGATCATGTCCGATGGAGTTGAAATTTGGTGTGAATGTTCCTTGGCTCGAATGCAATCTCCTATGAAAATTTCATTGCATTTGGATCAGTAGATCTTGAGATACGATCGATACGATTTGAGTCTTCTCGAGTGGCTGTTTTATTCGACTCCATGGCTTCGTGTCGATTCCTTCGAGTCGATGGCTGCACGTGCTTATGAGGTGACGTGGCGCGCGTACCTCGAATCGATCCACCTTTTTCTCCGGTTTGACCGCGTCGTATCCATGTATCTCACCTTATTTGAATCGAAGGCTGTTGTGCTAATCCAGGTCCATTTGATTTGATGGACATGAACAAGCCTCTGGGTGTGGGTTCGAACAAGAGCCTCTAATGGATATGAAATGATGAAAATTCGATGGATTCAAAGTAGCGATGACTCGATGGATCTGAACAAGGACCCCCGATGGGTACGAAGAACCACTGTTTTGATGGGTTCGAACCTGATGGTGGCAAACTCTAAGTGCTTGATGGATACGAACCAGACAGCTACTCCATGGACACGAAATAGTGTCTCACCACCATTGATGGATACGAAGAGGTCACCGGCCTATCGATACGAAGTTGATGGATTCGAAGAAGATCGATACGACCTTGGGTTCTTCAATGGATGTGAAGGCGCTGCTGCTCTGATGGATACGAAAGTGGTGCTCACTGATGGATACGAAGACGATCGATGCGAGAGGAGGGGTTGTGACCCCGATCGATTCGAAATGATGTATATGAAATGGACGAGTTTCTTGGCTTGCATCGCTCGTAACTTGAGCATATGAACTCGGATCGACTTGAAACTTGAAATGCAGGCTTCCATGGCTTAGTTCATCATACCCTGCCAGTTGTAGCTTGATCCGGACTCGGACAAAATTCATCGATATCCATAGTGAGCCTGTGCATGCTCGATACCCAGGACGATTGATCTTAAGCTTGGAACCAGTTCCTTGATATCTTGGCCTTACCAAAAGGCGGGATAACAAGTGGCTATTGGCTTCAAATTAGTATTTTAAAAATACTATAAATTACCGTTTAAGTTGAAATTGGTTTTTGAGACAAGAAATGATTTTTAAATCTAAAATTGGGTTTTGGAAATATTTTTGTTTTAAGGATTATCTATTTAACTATATTAATATTGTTTTGAAGCGTTTAATTACATTAATATTGTATAAAAGCTAATTAAATTATATTAATATTATTTTAAATTTATTTAATTAAATTAATATTGTTTTAAAAGTATTTAATTATATTAATATGGTTTTAAAGTTAGTTAATTATAGTACTAAAAGCAACAAATAAATAAATATCAATACAATTTCGGCTTGAACAATTAAAAACAAACAAACAAATAAAGAGAAAACAATGGTTGCTGCTTCTCGTCTCCGCTCTCAAAAGTTATTCAATTCGTCTTCGATTCATAATTTTTGATCAAGTGGACACTCTTAATCGAATTCTAAATCGAGATTCTTCTCATATTCGCATCTATGCCTTAGTGGTTAAAGATCGTTCTTCATTCAGCAAAACTGGTTTCTTGCGGTCGAACAAGAAATGGATCGATTCTAAAATTAACAAGAATTTCTGTTATAGATGTGGAGATAATAATCACTTTGCATCTCAATGCCGAGATCCAATTCGATGTTTTCTTGCGGGAAATTTGGTCACAAGAGGAACAGTTGCTCGTTTAATTCTAGTTCAAATGTCTCTTCAGATACTCTTGTAGAGCATGGCTTCCAATTCGTATTAAAATGCATGTTATTGAAAGGGATTATTCTTGATTACCTTTGGCAGAACATATTTGAGGGAGTTAAGTATCTTGAAGATATACTTATTCATTTTAATTTTGTTAATTCGCCTAATATTGGTTTGTGTTACGAAGCAAAGTTTGGCGATCCAGAACTTTACTTTGGTAAAACAAAATTTTCTTCTCATCAGGTTGTCTCTTCTTCATTGTTGGTTGAACATGGCTTCAAATTTGTACTGAAATTCATTCTTCTAAAAGGAATTTTATTAGATCATATTTGGCAAAAAAGAAACGAGGGCGTTAAGACTTTAGAAGATCTTTTAACTCATTTCAACATTGTAAATTCGCCTAATATTGGAAAGGGATATCAAGACAGATTCGGTTTTCAAGAGACATTCATAGATAAATCTATTTTCTCTACCATTATACAGAGGATAACCCGGAATTTGCATATATAGAGAAAAGAGCTGTTTTTGAAAATGAAGGGAGTGAAGGATTATCATCTTTCGATCCTATCTTGTTTGATCCAGACGTTGCTTCTTTTAAAGGGGAGTATTTTATGACTGTCTTAGTGGTTAGGGATGAAGATATTGATTCAAGCAGTGGTTTCATTCAAGCTAAAACCAAAAAAGGTATATCATTTTCTCACAGTTTGGAAACATTTGAGATTTCTACTTTCAATAAATTCGCTTGTTTGGATACAAAATCTATCTCGAAAAATTATGCTAAGTCTGATGATTATTTTCAATCCAATAAGGAAATTGTTTGTGACGATCATGCTGTTAACTGTACGGGTAGAGACGTGACTGTCAGCCCTCATCAGTAAGTGATTAGTAGTAGTATTGATCTAGATCATGACCTTCCGATTATCTTACCAATTAGTGATTCAGAGATTAGTAGTAGTAATGATCAGTTCTGGAGTTTTTTTGATGGTTTGAGATTGATAGCTTTGGATAATGATTTTTCTTTGGTAGTTGAATCCATGTTTAGTACTATCAAATCTGATTTTAGTAACTGGATTGATGAGTTTTTGGTAATACCCGATGAGTCTTCAATCATGGTGGAGTTGGTTCCTGAAGGTGACAATATGTTGCAGCAGATAGGAGATTTTCGTGAATGGTTTTTAACAACAAATTTTCTCATTGATGAAGAGGAGGTATCAGTTATGGAAGAACACATTTTTATTGACGATTTTATGTCAGATAATTATATGGACTCGGTTGTGCATGATGCACAGAGTTTGCAAATTGTTGATGCTCAAAATTTGCTTTCGCTTGGAATTAATAAGTCTGTTGTTTGTTCAGAAGAGAGGAAGGACGCTGTTGATAGTTAGGGTGATTTTGTAACGACCCAGGATTTCTAATAATTTAATTTTGAATATTTAATTGATTTTAAATATTAATAAGTAAGATTTATGAGTCGAATAAATTTTATTTCGAATAATTGGATTTAACTGAATGATTAAATCGATAATTTAATATGTTAAATTCTGGAAATAATTGAAATTTGGGTTAAATATGATTGAAATTGATTTGTAAAATTTTATTTTATCATGTTGGAGTTAGAACGATATTTTAGAACTTTTAAAATCGAATTAAAAGTTAAATTGTGAAAATTGAATATTTTAATATTTAATCGACTAGTGAAATTAGCCATTTTTCGAACAGTCTCAGAATTGGACGAGACCAGTTCCATTGGATCCCTAATAGTTAGTTATTATCGGATTTCAATTTTCGTGTCAATCGGAGTTTTCGTTTGACCGTGGCAGCTCGAAACGCATCGAAATTGTTTTAATATTAATTTGACGAGTTAAAATAGCCATTTTTCAAAAAGTCTCGGATTTCGACGAAACTAGTTTCATCGGATCCGTAATGTGATATTATTACATGATTTCAAATTTCGTGTCAATCGGATTTACCGTTTGTCCGGTGCAAGCTAAAACGCCTAGAAAATCGTTTAAATCGGTTTAATTTAAATTGAACGTTTATTGCCATAACTCGCACAGATGACCGAACTAGCTCCCGAAACACGTTCCATTATGTCCGGAACGTGGGGTAAACCTTAGAAACGCCAGCCGGCACGCTTCGTTTGGAGTTCGGAAAATTCGGGATGAATAGTGTTTTGGGCAATTTTCTATATAAGGACTTCATTATCTTCATTTGCAAACTTAAATCAAAACCCTAGGTCAGAAAACCCTAGCCGCCACTTTGCAATACACGGCCAGAAATTGATCCCCTTTCTCCTCAATTATCTTCAAATCCACAAACAATTGGAAAAACTTGTCAACACGAAAGTTGTAGAGCTAAGCAAGAGCTTTCAATCCATACGGAGATGATCTAAAACGGAGCAACGAGTCAACGGGAAATCAAGCGAGAAGGGGCTGCGTTTTTCACGCAAATCGAGGTGATAGGGGAGGCCGAGTTCAACAAGGTGGAAGCCGATGGTGGCTCTCGAGCGGGGCTTCGCAACGGTGGTTTCTGATCGTCTTCAACTTCAACGTGGTGGCCGCGATAATTCGTTGAAGAGCGGCGGCTATGGGTTTGGTTTGTGCGTGTTTTACTGGGTAGAGGAAGAAGGAGGGGGCGGCTGAGATCTGAAGTGGAGGAAATGGACGGCCTGGATTGAATCTTGGGTTTGCAATTGAAAATAAATTGTAATTTAATTATATAAAAATTCGTTCAAACTTTAAAATAGCGTAACTTCTTCATACGAGGTCCGTTTTCGACGAAATTTTTTGCGTTGAACGTATCAACGAGCACTACGCAATGAAGCTGGATTGGAGTTGATTGGAGTCAGTGAGAATTTCGAGTAAAATTAAACGTTCGTTTAATTTTATTCGAAATAAACGCCGAAACGGAATTGAAATCAAGGTGAGAACTTCTCACTCAATCGAATCGGTTTCGATTTAATTTTAAATAGTTATATTTAAAATTGTTGAATGCATGTTTGAATGATGATTGTTATCTATTGATTGTTAAAATAGACATTATGCGCCGTTAGTAAGCGGATGTTATTTATTAAAAACATATACTGCGAATATTTCATAAACAGTGAAATTGGTATTATATATAATAGCAATATATATATATATTGGCATATGTATATATTGCAGTTGTTGATTTTCCCGCATTGTATAGCGGATGAGACCCTATTGCGCCGTCTATTAAGCGGATAATATTATAAATCCCATATACCGCGATAATTCCGTACTGGAGCGGAATTGGTATTGTGCTAACATCTTTGGATGCAGGGAAACAGGTTGGAGGGATCCAACTGGATTCCTCAACTGTATTGATTTATTTACAAATATTTTGATATTTGTTGATTATCATATCGATATATGATATTTGGATGTCGTTATTGACTATTTGGTGCTGTTGCATCATCGGATCCATTTTTGAAGTTTTAAAATAATGATTTTTGGTTTTTTAAAGGAATTTTTAAAGTGATTTTTGAAAGTATACGTTTTATTAAAATTTTGAATTGATTTATTTTAAATAAATTAACGTTATAAGTTTAATGTTATAAAAGTTATAATTTTTGTAAAATATAACCAAATTAAGATTTTTGAAATAAATAGTGATTTATTTATAAAAGGGTTTAATTGGGAATTTTGAATTATTATAAACGGTTTATATAAAAGATTTGTAAAATTGATATTTATAAATTAAAAATATTGGAATATTAAAAAAAGTTTTATAAGTATTTAAAAATGAAATAAAAATGGATTTCATAAGTGAACGCAATTTATAGATTTATAAATTATGAAGTTATAAAATGGATAGATTTTGTAAAATATAAGATTTATGAGTAATCAACTTATAAATCGGATTTTGGCATTTAAAATGAGACATAAAAAGGATTTTTATGAATGGAAGTTTATAAAAATATAAATGGAGTTTATAAACGTTGTTTATAAATCCGAAATCAATTGAATTTGATAAGTTGAATATAGGAATATATGAAAGGAATTACATTCACGATTTTGGACAGTGAATATATTATTAAATGAAAAGGGTATGTTTTTGGGGAAGGAACATTAGGAAATGAAGTTAATGATTTTAAAGATGTTTAAAATGCATTAAGTATCGAATACATAGATTTCAACATTTATTGTTGAAATAGACGTTTTCGAGAAATAGAAGGAAATGGCGGACTATAACACTGTTGTTATAGTAAATGGTTTCCGAAAGGAAATGTTTTGTATAGTATTGGGATTTATATATCTATTTAAACTTTGAATCCCTATACTAGTGATTTTGGGTCGTCGTAACGATGTTTTACGTAACATTCGTTTTGGCCCAAACAAATGTGTTAAGAGAATGATTTCTTAAAGAATGAAATATATACTTAATTTTCGATTTAAGTATATTGAATATTTTCCAAGTGTTGAAATTGAATGGATTTGTGAATTACTTATGAATAAATAAGTATGGAATGTTTTTCCAATGTGAAATGAAATGTTTTGAGAATTTATCTTTTTGAAGATAAATTGAAAATGAATAATTGAAATCGTATATTCATAAATATTTTGGAATGTAAATTCACTATGGAATTTATAAATGAAAATGGGAATTTGTTTAAAAATAAATGTTGATTTATTTTTGAAGTGTGGGAATTAATTTACGGATTTGGAACGTGAATATAAAGTAAATCGTTAAGGATTTATTTAATTGGTTTAAATGAACCATGTTGAAATGAAAGTATTTCGCGTAAGGAAAATGTTTGAAATTTGTTTTCAAAAGTGATAAAGGTGAAAAGTGATTTGAAAATTTGTTTTCAAATGGTTGAAGTGTGGAAAATATATATCTAGTAAAGATATTTTGGAAAGTAAATAATTTGGGAAATTATTTGGATTTGGTGATGTTGAACACGCCTATTGATAGTTAAATATCCGACTATCAATATTTACCTTTAAATAGGTATTTGTTGTGATTGTTTGAATTTGAATGCCACACTTATTTTTGAATAAGCGCTCACTATTCGGGTTAGCCGGGAAAGGACCTTGGGGTCGTATAACCCATTCCGAGTATGTGATACGTCGTTATGGATTGCATTTGATGACCGGTGTTGAAGACCGGATGTTTGTGAAAACGGAAGGATTACCGTCGAGTTACTCTACATCGGCTGATCTCCGATATAGAGGTTTTATCACCCTTAGTGACGGGAAGTCCGGTCGTGATTAGTGAATATCCGGATTGCAAGGACTTCTTTGTAAGTGCCTTCGGTTCTGTTCGATCCCTGAACAGACTTGTATGGATTGTATGTCTGACATTACAAATTGAGATATAAAGCTGATTTCTTTCAAATATATTTCTGTTGGTGGCGGAGAATTTATTCTCTTAGCTTAACACCCTTCTCTGAGACGTACGAGCTCAGAGGTTATATAGTTGAAGGTTATTAGTGATATACTCCCAATTTGGTAGTGTGGCATGCTAAGTGTTGCTGTAAAATGATCAATGTGTTGATCATTTGTGATAGGATCATTTATTTGATCATTTATCTTGGTGATCATTTCTATGATCATTTTTTGACCCAAAGCACGGCTTTTGTATAAAGTGTGGCTTTGTGGACGAGACTTCGTCGGACCTCACACCCCGGAAATGGTCAAAACAGGAAGGATGCGGCAAGGTTATTAGGGGGTAGCGCCCTTTTAGTGTATGTCATTCCTTCTGGATAGAGGTGGTATCATGGTATGGAGCCCAGATATTTAACCTATGTTGTTGCTGCATATTTTGTGGTTGTTGGAAAATCGAGGATCCTCGGATAGATCGGTTACGATCGGGGGATGACATATTCGTGTCAGTAGTTACCCAGATAGGGGTAACCCGGCCTTGTGTTGGCAGAGATCCGCTTTGGTTCTCGGGACGTCATTCCAGAGGCGTTTCCATGTGGCAATGGGAATTTCCTTGGCCTGACCATTTGTTGGAAATCCAAAGAAACAATACGAGACTTGTACGGTTTTAGTTGTAGAACCTGCCATGGAATGTGGCGGTAACCTGCTATTGAACATGGTAGCTATAGTAGGCATAAGTGCGGAATGCCTATGCTGGCTAAGATTTATATTCTACTTTCGAAATTGTTTTATACACTATGCACTAGTAATAATATCAAATGTTTCTTTTTAATGCGTATCAAGCATCTTTGACTATCATAAGGAGAAATCTCCTCCGATTCTGCGTTTGCATTGTGTGTGTGTGCGGGAGGCCTTATGGTAGTCTCATTTTTAAAAGCATTGCGAATTGACTTTAAAAATATTCCTCTATTTTGATTTTAAAGAAAAACAAACTGTTTTAGTTCTCACACCAGTCACATGACTGACTCGGAGTTTATTGTTTTCCTTCCTAAACTCTGGGTGCCCACCAATTTCCACACGGGCAGTCAAGAGTTAAGGTTTATTCAGGAATTCAGGAGTTGCAGGAGGCAAGCTGGATGGCATGGCGTATACTAGTATAGTATTTCTTTTCCGCTGTTGATGTTGTTGTTGTTGTACACTCTGATGAGTTGATGCAATGTAATATGATGTAATGTAATAACTGATATAGTTCTTTGTTTAAAGATTATTCATTTATCTATTATATGTTGTTCCGCTGCGATTGTGAGATTCTGATATTGTTCTGTTATTTCTTTCTGTTCCGTTCTTTTCTCTTTATTTTCTATCTTTTTCCCTCTTCTTCTACCTTTTTCTTTTTCTTTAACCCTAACATTTCGGTTTTTTGGCAACGAAAAATCGCAAACGTTACATTTGGTATCAGAGCTTATGTTTAAGCGACAACCATGGCTCTATTGGGTATTACTCATTAGAGATAGAGTCAGCAGTACTCTAGAATGAGTTTGAGTGTAATAATAGATACGAGCGCGTATTTGTTAGTGAATATAAATTGTTTTATATTGTGATGATTGGTTTGTTGAGTGGTATATGGATTTTGGTCAACACGAGTAATTAACGTTGTTGATAGGGATCTCTAAACACTTGAATAGAACAATTCGACACAGTATTGTTTAAATTGGGTAAATGAAATAATTTTACCTTGATTATGTTTTATATATAAAGGAATAATTTTTCAGAATTATTAAAGTGTATATGAATTGATTATTTGGTTGTTGAATAAAAATAACAATTTTTAAAGAATAATTGTATAAGCAAATGAATTATAAGTATGGAACTATAATTAAGATGATTTACAATTGTGAAATAATCTTGTATATAAGAAGTGAAATTATATAAGTAAAAGACTTATAAATGTGATTTATAATCTGAAAATAAAATTCCAGAGAAGTGTTTTGAAAGGATTTGATATTTTGGGAAATTGTTTTGGAGAAATTAAAGCTCTAAACTCTTTTCGGTCGCTGGAAAATAATTCCGATGATGATTGCAACATCATCGGTGTTCATTTTCGAGTTTCCAAAAGAGGGATTGCTGCCAAATTATTTTAAATAAAAGTTGTTTGGATTTGGTTTTGAAATTCAAAAGATAATTGAATTGATTTCAAAAATGGTTTTGAAGATTTGAAAGGACTCTGTAATCCTATTTAAGATTTATGGGAATGATAAATGAGTTGATAACTTATACAGATTGAATTTTGATAGAATAAATTTAACTTAAAGAATGGAGTTAAATTAAAGGAAGTATAAGTAAATCAATACAATCCAAGTTGAAATAAATTTGAGTTGTCGTCAAAGATATGTGATTTGAAATTTAACAAAAGGAAAGTTAAATAAATTGATTTGGATTTGATAAGATGTTGGAATTGAATATAACTTAAATAATGTTAAATAAAGTGATTTTGGTGTCGAAGTAAATTAATGAAGTGAAGTCATTAAGAATTTGAACTTGAGTTATATAAATGAAATTCAACTTTAAATTGTTAAAGGAATTAGCAATTGAATTGATAAATGGATTGAATGTTAATCAATCGAATGTAAACAATTGATATGAAATAATGAATATATAAGTGTTAATTCATTAAAGCTAGTTGAATAAATTGAATGGAAGTCAATTTAATATGATCCAATTGGAATTAAAAGTGTTGAACCAGATTGAATGTAAAGTGAATAAATTTGGTTGTGTTGAATATACATTGGTTGTTATATGATTATTAGTTGATTGTATATAATTCATTAAGTGTTAATGAAATTGAATTAGCGAAATTGGAAGCTATGTAATTGAATTCAAATTAGAAGTAAATAAATTTGAATAGAATTGAATGTGAATTGGATTTAATTAGTGAATGCAAACTAATTAAAATTGAATATGAATGAATGTTAGTAAATCCAATGTTAATGAATCAAATGTGATTTAAATTGAAAACCAATTCATTGAATATTAATGAGAATATGAATGAATATTGATTTGGTTATGGATGATAGTTGGTTGATGTTTGCATTTGTTGTTTTGTTGCATTTGCTATGTTGGCATATGTAGTTGTTATGTTGATATATGTTGTATATTGATACTATTTTCATATATGCATGATTCTCATGTTGTTGTTGAGTGTTTAGTAGGTGCGGATGGCGTTGCTTCGCATTTGGAGCTCGCTTTCGCGCTATATTAGCCGTATATGCTCGCTAATAAAAAAAAAGGTACATATCTCGGATTAAATATCGTACTTTTACACTTTTTTCCCTGCGGGATTCCTCATCACTTGATGAGATGTATATTTGTGATATATATACTGTCATTTTTTTTTCGGATCGAGCCGCGCAAAGGAGACTATGGCGAATTTTTTCGGAAATTTAAGGCGTTAGAATTTTTTTTGAGAAAATTGGGATATTTGTGAAAACTATAACTTTGATTTTGGAATTTAAAGTTAAACGATGTAATTGGTTTTTGAAAAGATAACTAAGTATGATTTGAGAACTTAGTAAAGTATTGTAAGAAGTTTAACTATGGATTTTTGGAATGTTAATAGATTCTGTAACTTTTCTTACTTGTTAATTTCGAGGACGAAATTCTTTTAGGGGGGGAAGTCTGTAACGACCCAGGATTTCTAATAATTTAAATTTGAATATTTAATTTATTTTAAATATTAATAAGTAAGATTTATGAGTCGAATAAATTTTATTTCGAATAATTGGATTTAACTGAATGATTAAATCGATAATTTAATATGTTAAATTCTGGAAATAATTGAAATTTGGGTTAAATATGATTGAAATTGATTTTTAAAATTTTATTTTATCATGTTGGAGTTAGAACGATATTTTAGAACTTTTAAAATCGAATTAAAAGTTAAATTGTGAAAATTGAATATTTTAATATTTAATCGACTAGTGAAATTAGCCATTTTCCGAATAGTCTCAGAATTGGACGAGACCAGTTCCATTGGATCCGTAATAGTTAGTTATTATCGGATTTCAATTTTCGTGTCAATCGGAGTTTTCGTTTGACCGTGGCAACTCGAAACGCATCGAAATTGTTTTAATATTAATTTGGCGAGTTAAAATAGCCATTTTCAAAAAGTCTCGGATTTCGACGAAAATAGTTTCATCGGATCCGTAATGTGATATTATTACATGGTTTCAAATTTCGTGTCAATCGGATTTACCGTTTGTCCGGTGCAAGCTAAAACGCCTAGAAAATCGTTTAAATCGGTTTAATTTAAATTGAACGTTTATTGCCATAACTCGCACAGATGACCGAATTAGCTCCCGAAACACATTCCATTGTGTCCGGAACGTGGGGTAAACCTTAAAAACGCCAGCCGGCCTGCTTCGTTTGGAGTTCGGAAAATTCGGGATGAATAGTGTTTTGGGCAATTTTCTATATAAGGACTTCATTATCTTCATTTGCAAACTTAAATCAAAACCCTAGGTCAGAAAACCCTAGCCGCCACTTTGCAATACACGGCCAGAAATTGATCCCCTTTCTCCTCAATTATCTTCAAATCCACAAACAATTGGAAAAACTTGTCAACACGAAAGTTGTAGAGCTAAGCAAGAGCTTTCAATCCATACGGAGATGATCGAAAACGGAGCAACGAGTCAACGGAAAATCAAGAGAGAAGGGGCTGCGTTTTTCACGCAAATCGAGGTGATAGGGGAGGCCGAGTTCAACAAGGTGGCAGCCGATGGTGGCTCTCGAGCGGGGCTTCGCAACGGTGGTCTCTGATCGTCTTCAACTTCAACGTGGTGGCCGCGATAATTCGTTGAAGAGCGGCGGCTATGGGTTTGGTTTGTGCGTGTTTTACTGGGTAGAGGAAGAAGGAGGGGGCGGTTCAGATCTGAAGTGGAGGAAATGGACGGCCTGGATTGAATCTTGGGTTTGTAATTGAAAATAAATTGTAATTTAATTATATAAAAATTCGTTCAAACTTTAAAATAGCGTAACTTCTTCATACGAGGTCCGTTTTCGACGAAATTTTTTGCGTTGGAATCGTATTAACGAGCACTACGTAATGGAGCTGGATTGGAGTTGATTGGAGTCAGTGAAAATTTCGAGTAAAATTAAACGTTCGTTTAATTTTATTCGAAATAAACGCCGAAACGGAATTGAAATCAAGGTGAGAACTTCTCACTCAATCGAATCGGTTTCGATTTAATTTTAAATAGTTATATTTAAAATTGTTGAATGAATGTTTGAATGATGATTGTTATCTATTGATTGTTAAAATAGACATTATGCGCCGTTAGTAAGCGGATATTATTTATTAAAAACATATACCGCGAATATTTCATAAACAGTGAAATTGGTATTATATATAATAGCAATATATATATATTGGCATATGTATATATTGCAGTTGTTGATTTTCCCGCATTGTATAGCGAATGAGACCCTATTGCGCCGTCTATTAAGCGGATAATATTATTAATCCCATATACCGCGATAATTCCGTACTGGAGCGGAATTGGTATTGTGCTAACATCTTTGGATGCAGGGAAACAGGTTGGAGGGATCCAACTGGATTCCTCAACTGTATTGATTTATTTACAAATATTTTGATATTTGTTGATTATCATATCGATATATGATATTTGGATGTCATGATTGACTATTTGGTGCTGTTGCATCATCGGATCCATTTTTGAAGTTTTAAAATAATGATTTTTGGTTTTTTAAAGGAATTTTTAAAGTGATTTTTGAAAGTATACGTTTTACTAAAATTTTGAATTGATTTATTTTAAATAAATTAACGTTATAAGTTTAATGTTATAAAAGTTATAATTTTTGTAAAATATAACCAAATTAAGATTTTTGAAATAAATAGTGATTTATTTATAAAAGGGTTTAATTGGGAATTTTGAATTATTATAAACGGTTTATATAAAAGATTTGTAAAATTGATATTTATAAATTAAAAATATTGGAATATTAAAACAAGTTTTATAAGTATTTAAAAATGAAATAAAAATGGATTTCATAAGTGAACGCAATTTATAGATTTATAAATTGTGAAGTTATAAAATGGATAGATTTTGTAAAATATAAGATTTATGAGTAATCAACTTATAAATCGGATTTTGGCATTTAAAATGAGATATAAAATGGATTTTTATAAATGGAAGTTTATAAAAATATAAATGGAGTTTATAAACGTTGTTTATAAATCCGAAATCAATTGAATTTGATAAGTTGAATATAGGAATATATGAAAGGAATTACATTCACGATTTTGGACAGTGAATATATTATTAAATGAAAAGGGTATGTTTTTGGGGAAGGAACATTAGGAAATGAAGTTACTAATTTTAAAGACATTTAAAATGCATTAAGTATCGAATACATAGATTTCAACATTTATTGTTGAAATAGACGTTTTCGAGAAATAGAAGGAAATGGCGGACTATAACACTGTTGTTATAGTAAATGGTTTCCGAAAGGAAATGTTTTGTATAGTATTGGGATTTATATATCTATTTAAACTTTGAATCCCTATACTAGTGATTTTGGGTCGTCGTAACGATGTTTTACGTAACATTCGTTTTGGCCCAAACAAATGTGTTAAGAGAATGATTTCTTAAAGAATGAAATATATACTTAATTTTCGATTTAAGTATATTGAATATTTTCCAAGTGTTGAAATTGAATGGATTTGTGAATTACTTATGAATAAATAAGTATGGAATGTTTTTCCAATGTGAAATGAAATGTTTTGAGAATTTATCTTTTTGAAGATAAATTGAAAATGAATAATTGAAATCGTATATTCATAAATATTTTGGAATGTAAATTCACTATGGAATTTATAAATGAAAATGGGAATTTGTTTAAAAATAAATGTTGATTTATTTTTGAAGTGTGGGAATTAATTTACGGATTTGGAACATGAATATAAAGTAAATCGTTAAGGATTTATTTAATTGGTTTAAATGAACCATGTTGAAATGAAAGTATTTCGCGTAAGGAAAATGTTTGAAATTTGTTTTCAAGATAAAGGTGAAAAGTGATTTGAAAATTTGTTTTCAAATGGTTGAAGTGTGGAAAATATATATCTAGTAAAGATATTTTGGAAAGTAAATAATTTGGGAAATTATTTGGATTTGGTGATGTTGAACACGCCTATTGATAGTTAAATATCCGACTATCAATATTTACCTTTAAATAGGTATTTGTTGTGATTGTTTGAATTTGAATGCCACACTTATTTTTGAATAAGCGCTCACTATTCGGGTTAGCCGGGAAAGGACCTTGGGGTCGTATAACCCATTCCGAGTATGTGATACGTCGTTATGGATTGCATTTGATGACCGGTGTTGAAGACCGGATGTTTGTGAAAACGGAAGGATTACCGTCGAGTTACTCTACATCGGCTGATCTCCGATATAGAGGTTTTATCACCCTTAGTGACGGGAAGTCCGGTCGTGATTAGTGAATATCCGGATTGCAAGGACTTCTTTGTAAGTGCCTTCGGTTCTGTTCGATCCTGGAACAGACTTGTATGGATTGTATGTCTGACATTACAAATTGAGATATAAAGCTGATTTCTTTCAAATATATTTCTGTTGGGGGCGGAGAATTTATTCTCTTAGCTTAACACCCTTCTCTGAGACGTACGAGCTCAGAGGTTATATAGTTGAAGGTTATTAGTGATATACTCCCCATTTGGTAGTGTGGCATGCTGAGTGTTGCTGTGAAATGATCATTGTGTTGATCATTTGTGATAGGATCATTTATTTGATCATTTATCTTGGTGATCATTTCTATGATCATTTGTTGACCCAAAGCACGGCTTTTGTATAAAGTGTGGCTTTGTGGACGAGACTTCGTCGGACCTCACACCCCGGAAATGGTCAAAACAGGAAGGATGCGGCAAGGTTATTAGGGGGTAGCGCCCCTTTAGTGTATGTCATTCCTTCTGGATAGAGGTGGTATCATGGTATGGAGCCCAGATATTTAACCTATGTTGTTGCTGCATATTTTGTGGTTGTTGGAAAATCGAGGATCCTCGGATAGATCGGTTACGATCGGGAGATGACATATTCGTGTCAGTAGTTACCCAGATAGGGGTAACCCGGCCTTGTGTTGGCAGAGATCCGGTTTGGTTCTCGGGACGTCATTCCAGAGGCGTTTCCATGTGGCAATGGGAAGTTCCTTGACCTGACCATTTGTTGGAAATCCAAAGAAACAATACGAGACTTGTACGGTTTTAGTTGTAGAACCTGCCATGGAATGTGGCGGTAACCTGCTATTGAACATGGTAGCTATAGTAGGCATAAGTGCGGAATGCCTATGCTGGCTAAGATTTATATTCTACTTTCGAAATTGTTTTATACACTATGCACTAGTAATAATATCAAATGTTTCTTTTTAATGCGTATCAAGCATCTTTGACTATCATAAGGAGAAATCTCCTTCGATTCTGCGTTTGCATTGTGTGTGTGTGCGGGAGGCCTTATGGTAGTCTCATTTTTAAAAGCATTGCGAATTGACTTTAAAATATTCCTCTATTTTGATTTTAAAGAAAAACAAACTGTTTTAGTTCTCACACCAGTCACATGACTGACTCGGAGTTTATTGTTTTCCTTCCTAAACTCTGGGTGCCCACCAATTTCCACACGGGCAGTCAAGAGTTAAGGTTTATTCAGGAATTCAGGAGTTGCAGGAGGCAAGCTGGATGGCATGGCGTATACTAGTATATAGTATTTCTTTTCCGCTGTTGATGTTGTTGTTGTTGTACACTCTGATGATTTGATGCAATGTAATATGATGTAATGTAATAACTGATATAGTTCTTTGTTTAAAGATTATTCATTTATCTATTATATGTTGTTCCGCTGCGATTGTGAGATTCTGATATTGTTCTGTTATTTCTTTCTGTTCCGTTCTTTTCTCTTTATTTTCTATCTTTTTCCCTCTTCTTCTACCTTTTTCTTTTTCTTTAACCCTAACATTTCGGTTTTTCGGCAACGAAAAATCGCAAACGTTACAGATTTTTTGCTTGATCATAAGGCAGTGATTGAGTCTGGAGTTCTAAGTGATAGATCATCTATTGTTGGGGGCGCGGTTGTTTTGGAGGAGCCTGGGGATGACATAGATACTTCACACCTGTCATAGAAAGATATTGTCTTTGTTGCTTGTAATTCTGATTCTCACTCTTCTTCCTTAAGGAGAGGTAGACGTAGGAAGGACGTGGCCTCTTATGGTTTTGTTCGTCATAGTGTTAGGCTACAGGGTAGCCATCCACAATCCTCAGGTGGTTTTCCTGATTCGAGTACCGTGAGAAGTGCTGCGAATTCAGGCTCAGGTATGTTTTCTTGTTTGGGTAGTACTTTTTCATCTTATGCATTAGGTAATTTGTCTTCTGTTGAATTTAGTCAGTTAGCTAGTGACACTGCTTTCTTTTTTTTCGATATTGAGGTAGATCGTGAATATATTATAAATAAGGAACTTGATAGGGCTAGGTCTATTGGTACATAAGGATCATTAGTTGGAATATTAGGGGTTTGAATGACTTAAATAAATGTGATAAGGTTAGAATCTTTTTTAAAGACTATTCTATAAACATTGCACTCCTTCATGAGACTAAAATTGATTGTCCTAATATTCGTTTTTATAGAAGACTATATGGATATCATTTTAATAAATAGGTTTTTTTTACCTTCTATACGTTCTTCTGGGGGTTTAATGATTGGTTGTAGGGATAACTACTTTAAATTACTTCAATGTATTTATAAACAACACTCTTTACACATTATTCTAATTAATCTTTCTAATAATTCTTTTTTAAATATTTCTAATGTTTATGAGCCTAACTCAAAAATAGATAGATGGACCTTATGGAATGAATGCCTTGAGTTTAGATCTTTTGCGCCGTGTTCATGGATTTTGGCGGGAGATTTTAATGTTACTCGTTTTATAGGGGAGCGTGCTCCTCGAGAGGGTGACTATTTGGCTATGGAGGAATTTGACAACATTATTATTAATTGTAGTTTGATTGAAATTTCTCTTTCTAATAGAGAATACTTGGAGTAATAATAGGGAATTTCCTTCCACGGCTCTTTTAGATAGGTTTTTTGTTAGCGATGAAATTGAGGATAAATTTCCTATCCATAGAGTGTCGGGTTTGCCTTACACTTTTTCAGACCATTGTCCTATAATATTAACTTGTGATCGCCATAGAGCTATTAGCAATCTTTTAAATTTGAAAAAATATGGTTACTAGATCCTAACTTATCAAATTTAATTATTTATAAATGGCTGTATATGAGTTTTTATAATATTAAATATAGAGATAATTCTGCAAATTTTTTTGTTTTAAAGCTTAGAGATTTTAGGTTTTCTCTTAAAAATTGGAATAAACATATTTTTGGAAATATTAAAATTAAAAAAGATAATATTCTTAATGAGATTTTTAAACTAAACAAAATAGAAGAAACTAGACATCTAAATATTAGCGAGCGGAATGTTCTCAATAACTTAAAGGAAGAACTTAAATCTATTCTTGTAAAAGAGGAAGTTATGTGGAAACAAAGATCTAGAAACTAGTGGATAAATGAAGGTGATAATAGTACCATTTTTTTTTCATGTATGGCAAATAGTAGAAAACGTAGTAATACAATTAATTCGATTTTAGTTAATAACGTAAAACTAGTTGACCAAAGAGACCTCAATAAGGCTTTCACGAATTATTATAAAGACATTTTTGGCAATAAAAATAATTGTAGAATTATTGTTCAATGGAATGATCTTTATCCGGCTATCTCCAATACTAATCTTTATGATTTAGATGTTCCTTTTACTGAAGATGAAATCCAAAAAGCCATTTTTGATTTACTGCGTAATATTTCCCCGGGTCCGGATGGATTTCCAATTTTTTTCTATAAAACTTTTTGGGATACTTTAAAATATGATCTAATTAGTATGTTTAATGATTTTTATAATGAAAATCTTAAATTAGGTAGATTTAATTTTGCAAATGTTATTTTATTACATAAAAAAGTAGGTGCTAATAATTTAAAAGATTTTAGACCCATTTCATTGATTAATTGCTCCGATAAAATTATTTCTAAAGTTTTAGCTAATAGACTTAGTATAAAAATGAATGATCTAATTGACTGTTCACAATTAGCATTCATAAGAGGTAGAAATATCACAGATGGTGTGGCTGTAGTTCAAGAATATATTAATCATTGTTGTAAGAATAACATTGCTTGTGCTATTTTAAAACTAGATTTCGCTAAAGCTTTTGATTTAGTTCATTGGGATTTTCTTGTAGATATTTTTCATGCTAGAGGTTTTAGTAATAGATGGATTAACTGGATCATGAATTTGCTTAAAATTGGCAACTCTAGTATTATGGTAAATGGTATTTTAGGTAATAAAATTCAATCTAAGAGAGGTTTAAGGTAAGGGGACCCTTTATCGCCCCTTTTATTTAACTTAACTGCAGATGTTTTTACTAAGATTATTAAATAAACAGTCGATAATGGTTCTTTGGGTAACATAGGTAATGACATATCGAGTTATGGTGTATCAGTCCTACACTTTGCTGATGATGCCTTACTTTCTTCCTCTTATCTTCCTAAACACATAACCGCTCTTGAGTTTATTCTACATAGTTTTGAGCTTTTATTGGGTGTCTAAATAAATTTTGATAAAAGTTTTGTTTTAGTTTTAAATGATTTTGAAAAAGTTGAGAACTTAGTTGCTGATACACTAAATTGTAAAATTATGAATTTCCCGTTTGACTATCTAGGTTTTGATATTAGACCCACTAAACTTAAACATGAAGATTGGTTAATAATCATAGATAAAATCAAAAATAGAATTTCTAACTGGAATGGGATATTTCTTTCTAGAGCAGATAGACTTGTTTTAATTAATTCTATTTTACCAGCTCTTCTAATAAATTGGATATCTATGCACCTTTTTCTTGATTGGGTGATAGATAAAATAGATAAAATTAGAAAATATTACCTACGGAGTGGTGATAATCCTAATAGTTGCATCAAATGTTTTGTTATTTGGGATACTATTTGTAAATCCAAAAAGGATGGTGGTTTAGGAGTCATTAATTTACGTGATATGAATTTGGCTCTTCTAGGTAAATGGTTATGGAACTTCAGAGATACCAATGATAATGCCACTTGGAAGGAGATTATTTCTAAATATTATTACAATGGTAGCAATAATCTATATCAGATTAGTCCTTCGGTTTCTCCTAAGCATTCTTATTTTTGGAAATCCATTTTAAAATGTAGTGATATTTTTAACTTAGGTGTTAATATTATAATTCACTTAAGGTAATAATACATCTTTCTTGCATGATAGTTGGATTTCCACTACTCCTCTTAGAAATGAGTTTAAAGAATTGTATGATATTTGTAACTTCAAATACGCATTTATATCTGAAGTTTTTGATTCTGAAAATGACCCTCCTTGGATTTTTAGTTTTAACAGAATTTTAGTCGGTTCAACTCTTAGATAGCTCAATTTGCTTTTTGTTAGATTAAACCTTTATAATATTGATAATGACAATGATTATATTTGTTGGGAATGGGATAAGAGCAAGAAATATTCCACTAATTCTTTTTATAGATTTATCAACTTTTCAGGTGTATCTAATAGTTTTTTAAAGTTTATTTGGAAATCTAACGCTCCTCCAAAATCTAAATTACACATGTGGCTTTCATGGTAGATTAAATACTATAGAATATTTAAAAAAGAAAAATACTAACATAGATAATAAATTTTATTTTTGTAATTTACATTTAGAAGATATTAATCATATTTTCTATGATTGTATGGATACTTATTTTATTCTTATGAACACTCTTAATATATTTGAATTTAATATAAGTACTAAAATTACAGATTGTGTTTTCTATTGGAATATTTTTAGATTTAAGTTTAATAAGGATAATAGATACTTGCTTGATACTTTATTCACCATATCTAGTTGGTACAATTGGTTTGAAAGAAATCAAAGAATTTTTTATAATAACAATAATCACATTAATAAATTAATTATTTTAATTTCTTTTTTATGCTTAAATTGGATCTCTAATCCTAAATATAAATTAGCCAAAATTAATCTTTTCAAGGATTATCTCCATAAGGTTAGTAATAATATTAATATTTTCAAACATAACAATAATAATTTTGATTTTAATAATATTTGTATTAATACCTTTTCTAACTTTAATGATGATAATTCGGTGTATAATAATTTGCTTCCTATTTAGGTTCATAAAGATATTAATAGCTTTGTTTTAGATCTTTTACCTTTTCTTTTTGAATTGGCAGTTTTAGTTCTAGATTATCTTATTAGATTTTATTCAAGCATATATGTATATAAATTTTATTTATATACATATATGTGATTTTTACTAATGTGCTTCCTATTTTTGTTTTCAGGCATGGAATAGATAGGTTGCTAGTGTCTCTTTTCATGTTTACAGGATAGCTTGGGGCTTCATTCAGGTGTTCAAGATAGCCTTTTCCAGGTGTATTGAGTGCATCAGGAGTTACCTTCAACATTATTGAGTCTTCAGAGTGGATTTCTACTTTATGGACCAGTTGCTTCTCCAAATTAGCTATTTCTCTCAGAGGCAGCTTCATAGAGTCTTCTTTTAGATGGTGCACTCATCTAGTATCTCTGGATTTTGTTTTTTTTCTTCAGATTTACAGGTATTTCTAACAACTCGTTATCGGGCGGTGGCCATGCCGGAGCTCGGTATTGAGGTGTAATGGGTGGTGGTTTTGCCAGACTCATTCTAGGGGTATCTATTTTTACCTTTTTACTGGCACATAGATATATCACCAGCCAGGCATGTTGGCAGCACCATATTATGTGTTATATATATAGTTTCATGTATGCTCTCCTCTTTTATTAGAGGATCACACATCTTTCTCAAAAAAAGTTAATTAATTATAGTAATATTATTTTAAGGTTACTTAATTATATTGGTATTGTTTTAAAGTTAATTGTTTATAGTAATATGGATTTAAAGAGTTATCAAAATGTGAAATGGTAAATTATTTCAAGAATAATTAAGGTATGAAATTAATAGTAAGGATTATTAATATGGTTTTTGGGAAATAAATTATTATTATTTATAAAAATGGTAAAAGCCAAATATTATTCTTTCTTAAACAATATTTTGAAATTATTAATTATTATTTTTAAAATGTTTTAAAATTAATAATTTCCATTTATTTATAATGTTTTTGTTAATGTTTATTATTATATAATGGTGTTTTAAAGCAAAGATTTTTAATTATTTATAAATATATTCGAGACCCATGAACAGAGTTAAAAGTCTTGGTTTTTAGAAAGGAGTTTATAAAATGGTTTGAAGACTTAAGGGAAGTTTATTTACAAGGGGAAGAGTTTATAAATGGTTAGATATTTATAAACAACTTTATAGATTTATAAAAGAAATTTTATAAGTGGTTTATGGATTTATAAAGGATATATAAATGAATTTTATAAATGTACAAAAGAATTCATAAATGATTGAAATGTATAGAAGAAGCTTGATAAATGCTTCTAGAAGTTTTATAAAATGGTTTATAAATGGTCTTAGAGAATTATATGGAGCATTTGAATGATTTTTGAATCAAATAAAAATGGAATCTTTCTCAGTGTGTAAATACACTTACACCCTTGAGATAAGTAAACTGATATTTTCTAAGTACTGAAAATATAAGAATTGGTGGGAATATCATTGTAAAAGTATTCTTATACAAGTAATTTACAAGTGAGATTTATTTATAAAAGATTTATAAAAGGAGGCTAGTGATACCTTATGTGTTAACCAATGTTCGTTTTCCTTATGAAATAAATCCTTAATTGAATGGTGGTTTTTCGATGGTTAAATAATCGACTATCAAAATGGACCCAAACGTAACTTTGGAAATATATAGGAGAAACACATGAGTTATAATGCATAGTCATCTTTGATGATGCTGTATTGTGCGTATAAATCTCATTTCATACTCCTAGGATAATGATAAGAAAATCCATCCACTGACGGATAAGAGGCGATCTCCGATTTTATCTTTTACCGTTTATTTCTTAGAGAACAGGGGGTTGATATTACTGAGAATTATCGAATGTTGTTTCAACGAGACGGGGATCAGATATTTTATCTGAAAACCACTTCGATCCAACTCAAGCGTTACGAACTGAAGATATCGTAAAGAGTATGGAATCGAAGATCGAGACATGAAGTGCAAGGGCTAATTCCTACTAGTCCTGAGGGTGATTCCAAAATGGATGTAGTAGTAATAGTACATTCGATTTAGTTCAGACCCAAAAGGGACTTGTATGGATGAATGCTATTAGTAGATTGTCATTGGAGGGCAATGAGCATTTTAAGTGTAAATGTTCTTGGAAGGTAATCATAGCCTCAAGCCTCATCAACCAGGAATGACTAAAACATGGGAGATGTAGCAGGGCTAAGTGGGTAGCTCCTAAGTAGGGTATGATCATCCCTATCTAGAGTCGCTATTACCTCTCATTTGTATGCTTTGGGGCCCATTAATGGAGGGGTAATCATATTTAGTTCTATCCAGCAAGGGGTAGGCCGGTCCTTTGTTGGCAGGAGATTCAGGCGAGGTCCTCGTGTTATTTTATCTAGAGATGCCCTATGACGAGCGGTGCCCTAGTAGCCCATTATGGAATCCATTCTCCAATAAGCGCCGTACAGACTTAATTATGCTAGCTATGCTGAAACATGAGGTGCAAGCATTTTAGCCATTTTCATATTTTATTTTGATCTCTAGACTTTATTATAGTATCATTGGATTTTCTGTAGAAAATATTTTGGTTATCGTAAGGTAAAAACCCATCCGTGTTTATATGCGGCTTGGTCTTATAAGTTACTCTTGATTTCCAAAAGACTTTTCTTATAACTTCAAAACCAGTTTGGTGTTTTTTCTCACACTGGGTTTCCTGGCTGACTCGGGTGTTTTTTTATTATAATACTCAGGTCAGACCGATTATATTACAGATTGGGTTGGATGCTTTGTAGCTTCATAAGACGAGTTGGAGGCCTAGAGACGTATTCGCGTTGATAGTTATTTTTGGCTGTATTCATTGTTGTGTTTATCAGCAATTGTGTTGATAGGCTGTTATAACTGTCCATGCTGAAATATGTTAGTATACTCTGATTGATGTTTATATATACACATATTATAGTTTTGCTTTTGTGTAAAGATTTGTGGTATATTATAGATTATTCATTCCGCTTGGGATTCGATGTTATTTAGCTTTCTTTTTTATCTTCTTCCTTCTTTCTTTTTCCCTAACAATCGGGTTTTCTGGCATTCAATTGCTCAGCATGTGATACAATGGATGTATTAGCATCGATTTTTCGAGGATCGAAAAATGTGATTCGTTACAAATAACCTAAGGCTGTCAAGCGTAAGTTACACTTAGCAGTTTACTTATCATCCGTGTGCAGTGAGAAGATTTTGAACCTGGGAAAACCATGAGCTATGTAGTATGCTATTAAGTATTGATTTATGATGGTTGCTTTTATTGCTTGAATTGGAATTTCAAGGATGAAATATTTTAAGTGGGGGAAAATTTAAAGACCCAAAATTTTGAACACTTCATATTTAAATATCTAACTTATTTAAATATTTGAATATCTGAATTATTTAAATATTCGTATCTAGAATTTAATGTGAATAAAAAATGATTACTCCTAATATTTTAATATAAATTCCTAATACGGTTTCAATTCAAATTTCCTAATATTGCTACTATTTAAAATTTCTCCCACTTAAATTCCCTTTAAGTAACTTCTTCTTACATAGATCTTTTCCTCTTTTATTGTTCCCTTTATTGACCCATTGCAGCTTGTTTGCCTAACCTTCAATCACTGGGCCTTTTCTCTTTAAAATGGAAACAGATATGTATAAATTTATTTCAATTTTTTTCCGTATTTTCCTTATACCGAAATACTTTTCTATCTTCATCATCGGACATTCTTACCCTTCTATTCTCTTTACCTCATTTCAATCAAGTACCATTTCCATTTATCCACCCTAGTGAGAATTTTAAAAGAACTTCTAATTTTACATAAATTGGAAAAATCATCTAGCCAAACATACACACTTTTTCATCCATTACAATTTTCAAAAATGGAAAACCCTTTACCAAGGACCTTTAAATCAATTTTTTTAACTTAATGAATTTTAAACTTCACCAGGAATCTCTAAATAACTTTTAACTTAAATTTCCAAATTTTATTCCTTTTCTAAAACAACTTTTCATTGACATAGACCTTTTATTAAAATAAATTCTTTAGTTGTTTTAAACCCATTCAAAATATATCATGGAATTTTAAAAAAATTGTCAAATTCTTTCACATGGTTTCGAACTCAAAAATGGACTTTACTTGTCTTTTCTTTTGGACTTTTTTTCCCTTTACTCTTAACCTCTTGTATTTACAAGTGGTTAAATTAATGCACAAAGATTGTCAAATTCTTTCACATGATTTCGAACTCAAAAATGGACTTTAGTTGTCTTTTCTTTAGGACTTTTCTTTTTCTCCCTTTACTCTTAACCTCTTGTAATAATTAATGCACACCTTCTTGTAGAAACTTGCTCAACCCTTTTTCACATCTTACTTCTTACTTCTAGATAGTTGCAACGTATAGTTTCCTACTTCCCATTTATCTAGATGAAATGTACATCTTTAATCGACAATCCACCAAAACTCACAATCATAGGGCAGTCCGGGCCTGACAACGGAGTCACATACCATTCAGCCTCCGAGATCCTGTTCCAACTCATAGTTTCCTAATCTATTTACTGTTCTAACTCATAAATTTTACTCCATTTACTATTCCAACTCATTGTTTTCTAATCTATCTTTTTCGATATTGGTGCATCTACTTCTATAGTCAGAATTCATAGAGTTTGGCATATAATATACATATATACACGTATATATACGTATATACATACATACATATTTATATATATTTAAAATTATAGGTGAAAATAAAAATACATTCACTCAGCTTATCCTAATTCATATAATTGACTAACCTAAGGTCTGATACTAAATGCAATAACCTACATCTTAATGGACCCAAAATTCGATTGAATCGAAGCTCAAATACATTAGAGTACGGATCTTTGATGGTAGCAACCAGAAATAAACATAAGCATATAGAGAGCTATCAACATAAGCTCACAAAGAATAGAAAAATATAATAGAACATAAATATCGACTTAAGCTACTACCTTGGAATTAATATTATTCCTTAGATCTCTAGTTGCCTTATCAGTGCCGAGCAAGAATGAGAAGACTTCTTCAACCACCATTCCTGTCTTACACGAGTAGCTTATACCTTTAAATCTATTAGCAAGTCCCTCTGAGTCTGTCTTGTGGGTTGTAATGAGTGATAAGAAGGGGTTTAAAATAACATTCCGGTAACTGGTAAATTACATACTTTATCAATAACACTAATTTATGCCGATTGGTTTCTATTAAAGTATCATTTCTACTATTCACAGCTTATCCATTTAATTCCACATATGTGTACGATATATCCATCCTTATCCAAGGTATAACTATATATATTGTAACGACCCAGAATTTTGTATTTTTGTGACGACTCGGAAATTTTATGCATTTGACATGGGAAAACTTAATTGATTTAAATATTTGAAAGGTTAATTTTAACTTGAATTCCAATTATCACTTTTTATTTGTTAATTAAATTATTGAATTTAATAATTGGAAGTTGGGTGAAATATTGAGTCTTCGGTTTTAAGCTTGTTAAAATAATTTGAAGGCTTGTAAAATTTATATTGATAGAACTGAAGATAGTAAAAATGTTAAAATTTAATTTGGAAGTGTTTTGTTAAGTTTTGAAATTATATCGTTTAAATTGAATTTAAAAATAGCCTTCCGAGCAACAGTCTTGGAATTCGACAAAACCAGTTCGATTGGATCCGTAATATTGTACTATTATCGGATTTCAAATTTCGTAATGTTTGGAGTTGGTGTGTGAGCGTACGATATGTAAACGTGCTGAAATCTATATCAATATTTTTAATAACTGGGTTCAAAGAGCTATCTTCTCCATACGATCGAAATAGGACGCGAAACCTTTTCCATTATGTTCGAAATAGGGGAATAACATTATAAACGCCTAGCGGCGCGTCTTGATAGGAGATCAAAATTTTAAGTTGATAAAACATGATATTTTATAATTAAATAAAATTATATATGATCAAATCAAATCAAGTCAGCTGCCTATTCACGTTTATATCACGTTCTACTTTTCCCTTTGAATCAGTCAAAATGCAGATCGTTCGAAACACGCCACCTTCAAAATTAAAACCCCTGTCCTCATGCTTTTTCTTCATTCACAGAAGTTCAAATCCATATTGACATCCCTCTTTCTTCTTACAGAAATCAAACATAAAAAAATGGCCGCCTCCTCTTCAATTTCATTCCTTTATCGCATCTCAATCGAGGTAGGGGCATCGCGACTCGGAGTCGCGTGAAGTTAGGTGGCGTGACATTCGCATGCAGCATGACAGGAAGCTCGCGATTGGGGGTTCAGAGACATCGTCGTTGCGTGGGATCGGGGGCGTCAAGGCCAATGCCGGAGAATGGCTAGAGTCGAGCACGACGGTGCTATGAGGTCGGCAAGAGGGGGCACGCTCTCGCGTGGAGGTAGGGCATTGTTCGCGATCGAAGTGGTGAAGGCCGAGGTGAAGTTTCTGTTTTTTTACCTTATCAAATTTTAGTTTGAAAAGAAAAAACAAAGAATATAGGGTTTAAAATCGACAGTATAGGCTTGTTAAATAAGATCAAAAAGTTTTTGAATATTACTTATATATTTATTGAAATAAAATAAGTCTGACTATAAGATAAGTCTGATTATAAAAATAATTTCTGGTAGTAATTGAATATATTACTTATATACATATTAAAAAAAAGATTATTTTTAAATTTCAGGATTTAAATGGTTTAGGAATGGGAAGTTTGTTTTAAATATAAATGTACATTAAATTTACCAATTTATCAATAAATTAAGGAAATAATTTGTTTATCTGGTTGGTAAATTATTTGGTTACTAAAGATAAATTATTAGAGGAAATTGGTTTTAAACCAGATCATTTGTTAATTTAATTTTAAAATAGTAATTAATTGTTTGATTATTTCGAATGTTGATAAACCATATAATTGTTTATACAAGGTCAAGTACTGTGAAGAAAACAAGCAGAAATAGAAATGGATTGCAAAACAAAAACCAAAGGTGAGTTAATCTCACTCTTCTGGATTATTATTTAAATTTAAATGGTTAGTTTAAATAATTGGTTGATTGATTGATTTGATTGGATGTGCTATATTATATATAGTAGTATACATAGTACATATTGGAGTGATAGATTTCCCGCATTATATAGCGGATGAGACCCTATGCGCCGCATAATAGCGGATGATATTATATAAATCCCAAATACCGCGATATTCCACCTTGAAGTGGAATTGGTATTATTGTACTGTGCTAACATCTATGGATGTAGGAAAACAGGTTGGAGGGATCCAACTGGATTCCTCAAAATGTTAGTTTTGTTAAAATATTCTGTGATATAATTATTTGCTATCCTGTGATGAATTGTATTGATAATTGGAAATGTTGGATACTATGGTTAATTTAAAATATTTAGGTGAACTGAGTTATTAAAATCTATAGAAATGGGATTTCTGAAAAGAAAATAAAAGAGTGAATTTTGAATAAAATAATCATAGAAACTTGAGTAAATTAAAAATGAATTGGAAAAGAATAAAAAGTGATTTTTGAATTCTAATAAATAAAATTCCAAGTGCGGGAAATGAGATTTTGAATAAATGGAAATAGGTGATTTTATTTTTAAACTCAAGTGATATTATTTCAAGAAATAAAGAATTTATTTTGAAATTCAAGGTCTGAACTTATTTAAAAGGGTAAAGAAGGAATTTGGGAAATCTGAAATTGGTATTTTCAGTTAAAAAGATTTTAAATCATAATTAAGAAATGAAATCTGAAGTTAATGGGTTTTGAATAAATTGAGTAAGTAAAGGAATTTATATCAAAGTGGAGTAAATTGGAAATCAATTTGAAAATTTATTTAAGTGTTTAAATTTGCAATTTTAAAAAAGGAAGCGAGACTATGGATTTTATAAACTGGGTTTATAAAAGTGAAGTAATATACCAGTGGATATTTGAAAGAATAAATTCACGATGAGAATTTATTAAAGGAATGGGTAAATTTGTTTAAAAATAAACAGTGATTTATTTTTAAAAGAGGTAAAAGAGAAGTGTATTTCCTGGATAGCCAAGTACGTTTCGCAGCAAACTTTAAGTATAAGTAAAAGTGTTAAAGTTGATTTAAAGGAATGTTTTAGAAAATTTATTATTTTTAAATGTTTAAGGTAAGTACTTTTCAAATTTATTTTAGTAGTAATTATTTAAAGGTGACTTGGTATTATGTTTTAAAAAGATAAAAATTATTTTTATATTTTATAAAGCGGCTTTATTTTAAATATTCTTAAAGTATATATTTTTGAATAAGTATTAAAGTAGTTTTAACTTAAATGACTTAAAGTGTATTTTATAATAAAGTGTTTTTAAATTATTTTAAAAATCTAAAGTATTGTACTTGGTGTTTTCAGTGGAAATAAATATTTAGGAATTCATTCCATGAGAAGAGTGTGGTTTGAAACTGTTTTCAAAGAATTGAAAAATGGAAATATATCTTGTGAAGATATTTTGAGGTTAATAAATAATTTGGAAAATTATTTATGGTTGATGGATATTGTGAATGTTAATTGATAGTTAAATAAGCGACTATCAATATTGGCCAATGCGTTAATCGTTTCCAAGAGACCGGGATCAGGATTAATTTCTCGAAAACCACTTCGATCCGGTTTTTACGTTTTCGTGACGAAGACGAGTTTGGATTCGAAGATGGAGCAGTGAAGTGCAAGGGCTAATCGCTACTAATCCTGAGGATGATTCCAAAATGGATCTAGTAGGAGTAGTGCCATCGGTTCCGTTCGAACCCGAGACGGACTTGTATGGATGAATGCTTTCAGAACATCATCAGGTGGACGGTGAGCATTCTAAGTGAAACGTTCTAAAAGGTAACGCTTAGCCTCAAGCCTCATCAATTGGGAGTGACTGAAAATCAGGGGTTATGCAACAAGGCTAGGTGGGTAGCGCCCATTAGGGTGAGCTCATCCCTGTCTAGATGTCCCTTTTATTTCAGCATAGTGGTGTGGTTGCTGATCCCAACCGTGGGGTGATCTTACTCGGGATTATCCAGTAAGGGGTAGTCTCGGTCTTGTGTTGCAGGGGATTGGACGTAATCCTCGATACAGTGATCTAGGCCACATACTTTGACAAGTGGTACCCCAGTGCCTAGTCATTAGTTGACAAGTGGTACCCCAGTGCCTAGTCATTAGTTGGAAATCCATTCTCCCTACGCGTCTGTATGGTTTTGATTGTGCCCAACTATTGCTGAAACATGAGATGCAAGCATTTCAACTAGATTCTAGTTTACTTTCTATAGACACTATTATCATATCAGAGGATTTTGGTAAAAAGTGTTTTGGATACCGTAAGTTAAAAACCCGACATGTTTATTTGTGGCGTGGTCTTACGAGATGCTTTTGTTTTCAAAAGAATTTTGAAACTTTAATAATCAATTTGAGTGTGGTTTTCTCACCCTGGTATTCCAGACTGACTTGGGTGTTATTTAAATATAATGCTCAGGTCAGATCGAGTATTATAGATTACAGGAAAGGATGTTGTGGAGCTTAGGAGATGAGCTGGATGGCGATACGTACTTCCGTACTTGATTATAATTCCGCTGTGTATTCAGTTTTGAGGACAAGTTTATATGAGTGTCCAATTGTATGTTATTGATGTTGTTGAACTCTGATGATGTATTCTGATGATGTATGAATAAAACAGATATAGCTTTCTTTTGTGTAAAGATCTATTATAATCTATTATATTTTATTCCGCTGCGATGGTTAGATTCTGATGTTGTTTTGTTTCTCTTCTTCTACCTCTTCTTCTTTAGCCCAAATGGTTCGTACTTCCGTTCATCTTGAGTTGATTGATGGAGAATAGTGTCGACTCAAGAGGTACGGGTTTGCGGGTTGTTACAATTTTGTTGTCCAATATTTAATTAATCTTATATATTGAAATATAGGGATTATTTAAAGTTTAATAACCAAAATTCGAAATATAAGGCCTATTTAAATATTCGGATTATGAATCCAATATTAGGATAATGATTTAAATATCAGGATTTTTAAATTTAATATTGATTTAATGGATTTTAATGGCCATCTTTAACTCATTTTAATTAATAAATAATAAAGGTGAATTTATTTTGTAAATTGGTTTGCAATAAAAAATTGTTCGAATAAGAAAATTTATTTTATTATAATGACCTAACTTTAATTTTAGTATTTTAAATTTAATTTATTTAATTTTTCCATAATTTTTAATTGGAAAATATGTAATGTTAATTTAATGATTTATTGGCAAACAATAGTGTTATTGTGATTTTACAAAATTAAATAGCCAATGTATATTATTATTGTTTAGGGGCTGCATCGTTGTTCTCAGCATGACCGTATTTTTGTTTTATCATATGGAGTTCATACGCGAATAAAAATCTATGCGAAATGCTGTGAATTTCAGTATTTATACAACCTAACACTTAACTTCTCCAACTCACAATTTATCAAATCCACTCTTTCTCATTTCAAGTCAATGTCCTGTAAACCAAAAATCAAAACAAGAAAATGATCTGAACTTTTAATATCAAAATCTCAAAATCTACTAAATGAAAAATTCTCAAAAAAATCTTTGAGCTCATCTTGCTTTGATATTCAATTCCATACACATGTTGGAGGTTGTGGCAGTAGTTTTGAAGGGTCGATAGTGTTTGGATTAGGCTAGGGTTTTGGATAGTATAGGAATCTATCGATGTTTTGGAGTATGGATTTGGGTTCATGAAGGAGTTTAGCACCTGTAGTCCGAAGTTGGTGTGGTGTACTCATGTTTTATTGGTCGCGATCATATGCAGGTCGCGCATAAGGTATGGAGGCATGCAAATTACTGAGGGGGTGCGGGCTTGAAGTATTTGGGTCGAAGTTATGGCATTTGCAGAGAGGTTAAGTTTGGTGAAGTTAGATTTGGGTTTAGCACACGTGGAGGAAGAGGGAGGTGGATGAACGTGGATGACCTTGGTGATATTGGGTTACTAGAATGAGGCGGGAATTTATTGAAGAAGAGGGATTTGTATATAATATGGTAATTAAATTGTTAATTAAGTTGTTTAAGGAATTAATGAAATTAAGTAATCAATAACTTTAAAATCCATAACTTGTTTATACGAGGTCCGATCAAGATGAAATTTTTTGCATTGCGTTTGTCATGGCAAAATCTACACTCTGGAATTTGGTTGAGTTCAATTGTAAGCTAATGGAAATTTGAGCTAAAATAGAAAATTATTCGATTTTAGTTCAAACGAAAATGCTTCGGCGTCAATTGGAATTTCAACGAGTATAACTCACCTCTTTGGATAAATCAGTATGTTACGTAGTAAATAAATTTTATTATTTGAGTTTGGTTAAAATTAATTGCTGATTGGTTAAAGTATCCGCTTTTGTGGCGATTGGCATTGAAAAATTGAAATATAGGAATCTTATTGAGAAATCTGGATTTCTCGATGTTGTTACTTTTAATTTATAGTTATTTATCTGTTGATTTATTTTAGTTATATATCTATGATATAGATTGTAAAATGCTGAATTTAATTGTTCGCCATTTTGGATGTGTCATTAAAATATGTGAAAATTTAACCTTTTTAGTAAAAAAGGTAGTTATATAATCGATTAAGTGCTATAGTAACTACTTGGTCTCAATGTAGTATTTTTGAAATACTAGAAATTATTGATTTGTTTTGGAAATGATTCTTGATTTGGGAAAATGATTTTAGATCTGTCTGTTTTGGAATTTTTATGATATTTTAATTTAAAAGAGTTTTTAAACTTTTCTATTTTATTTAAACTTATTTCATTTTCTTTTCTAATATATATATATATATAATTATGCAAATGTTTTAATAATTATTTTTGAAAGAATTTGTTTTACTGGAAAATTATTATATAATAATAGTTGTATTCGAAAGTAAATAAAAATGGGTTATCTTCTACTTAAAAGTGATTTTTGTTTAAACAACAACAACAACAACCAATGCATTATTCCCAAACAAGTTGGGGTCGGCTAGAGATGGAACCCAAATCTAAGTGACAAAATTACTGTATATATTTTGAAAATAAATATTTGTGGGACATTTTATATAGAAATTATTGTAAATAAAAGAATAGATTTATAAATGATATCTTATAAATTTGAGTAGAGTCTTATAAGTGATATTTTATAAAAAGGGAAGATATTTCCATTTGATAAAAGTTGGGAAATAAATCACATTTATGGATTCATAATAATATGTGGAATGGTCATTTCGGAGAAAGTAGTTGGATCTATTTTGTTAATTGAAAGTGTGATAAATTTAGAGACGTATAAGCAGTGATTTATAAATTGAAATGAATTTATCAAAAGAAATCAATATCATTTTGATAAAGTGGGGCAATAAATTCCATTAGGAAATTTATTGAAATATATGGAAAGACTGTGTTATGGAAAGCATATGAGCTTTATAATGATATTTGGAATTTATTTGTGTTTGGGTTTTGGTGTTATATTTGAAGTTTTATTTAAAAAGGGTGCTTTGGTAATTTTATTAGAAAATTTATAAAAGGAATTTTATAAATGAATTTGGAGTTTTATAAAGAGTTGCAAATAAGTCGAGGATTTATATAATAAGTTATAAATGGTATATTATAGAAAGAAGTTTCTATAAAAGATTTTATAAATAATATGGAAGGTGTTTACAAAAGGAGGCTGTAATAATGTTATATATATAAAGGAATTTATAAAAGATATCTTACGAAAGGAATTTAAATGAATTTAAAGCTTGTACTTATAAAGGTTTTTATAATTTGTTTTAGAGTTTAATAAGGAGTTTTATAACTTGAAAAGAGATATTGAAATTTGGAAAGAAGTTTTATAAATGATTTTGGATATTTATAATAGAATTTTTGTAATGATTAGGATATTTGTAAAAGGATTTTATAAATAAACTTGGATATTTATTAAAATTTTTATAAATGGATTTGGAGATTTAGTAAATGTTATATAAATGGATTTGGAATTTTAGTAAAGAATATTTCATAAAGGAAAGAGATTTATTAAAAGGATTTATAGAAGAAATTTTAAAAGAAATTAGATTTGATTTCCTAAATTGACCTTAATTGTGGTTGTGTGGACATTTGTTCATGCTTAACACTGAAAGAATATTGTTTGGGTTTATCCTTATCTCCATTTCTTTTAAAACAATATTTGTTTTAACCCTTTTGATATGATTTTGAAATGATATGTGACGACCCGCATTTTCAAAGGTTTAAGTCGACAATAACCACACATGTCCAACTCAAAACAATCCGCAACACAGTTAATCAATGAGGTTAATTAAGAAAATAAGAGAAGTAGAAAAAAATACAGAACCTCGCGGCGGAATGATAAAATATAATAATCAAATAAATAGTTCATGAAGCTATTTATATTATACATTTGATTATAATTTATACAGCATTTATCAGAGTTATACATACAACAGAATATTAGAATAATGCAGCGGTACAAACAAAGTGGTGAAATAATACTAGGACTATAATATACCAAATCTTGGTCTTCGTCCTCTAGTAAATAATCTTCAATGCACTGAACACTCAAGGTTGATCCAAGCATAAAGTAAAACAGTACACTCAAGTCAGAACTAAAATATCCTTATGTGAGTCAAAACAATATCGCATATAACAGGAGTGTAATAGCATCAGAGATGTTTACGGGTTTCACATCTCCTATCTAGTGTACAACGTGCGTGCAATAACTCAAGAGATGTTACGAGATTTTCCATCTCTTAAGGATCCATCAATATATATATATATATATATATATATATATATATATATATATAGTAGAATATGATATATATGTAATGTCTAATTAGTAAATTAAATATTTTTCTTAGCGTTAAGGCTTTACATTAATCCTCCTTAACGTGTTTTAAGCATTGTCGTACAGTTTGCATATAACTCTCCAGTAGCACGTCGAGGGATAATGATGCACCGTGATATGACAGCACTAAAACAAACTCGTAGTGGTCTCGTAAAAGGATAAAAGTATGACAAGGCATGTAAGGCAATGCCCAAGGTAGGATACTACCAGTTCAGGTCATAGGGCTGGTGGTACGCATCGTAGCCACGGCCACCCACCGCGTCCATCCATCCATCCCATATTGAGTCACAGGGAGATTATCCTAAATCAAGGTTCACCAATCAAAACCAACATCAAGGAAATAGTATGGACCAAGTCCAAAAAGAAAATCGAAGAAAGAATGTCTGCTAGAAGTAGCTACACTCATTAGCTCTGTCAAGCCGTACTGTTTAGTCATTTCCAATTGGCACAAGTGTCGGGGTCTATCCATCAATGTTCTATTTCTTCAAATCCCAAAAACGTATACCAATCCAAACACTTCATTTTTGAGTCTCCTACATGTACACAGTTGTTGAATTAGTTCCGGTATTGACAGAGAGTACGCTAATAAGAGGCCCTAGTCTCTTTAACAGCTAAACATCGTTTTACACAACGGTTGGTTCTTTTACGTGTCAAAACATTTCATACTTGATATCAAAAATACCATAACTTCAAAATCAATCTCATTTCAAAATTATCAAATTCACTTTGAAATCAATTTCATTATGAAAATCATTTTGAATTTCGACTTGAGTTATAACTTCATCTTAACCCAATTTGCATTTAAATCCATTATTTAAATATAAACGGTTCCCACTTTGACCAATTCGAATTTTTATAAAATAGTTTGAATGATTTAAATAGTTTAAAGATTTGAAACAGTTGATATAAAAAGGTTTGAGTATTGAAAATGATTTATACAGTAAATAGTTTGGAAAATCAAAATAATTTTGCATATTTAAAAAGATAAATTTTATATAAAATAATTTATTTTGAAATTGGTTTCAAATCAAACAGCTTCTTCCACTTCAACAAATTTGGATTCAGGTCCAAATTTAAACCAAATCGATTCAATATCAAATCTATCGATTCAAATCATCTTCAATCCTAGTTCAATTTAAATTGACTCAATTTAGATTTAAATTCAAATCAGCTTAATTTTAATTTCAATTCAAATCAATTTCAATTCAAATTAACTTCAAATTCAATTTCAAACTGAATTAATTCAATTTTGATTTTCACTTGTTCGATTTAAATAGTTTAAGTTTTAATTCAATTCTCGATTTTAAACCATTTCAATTTATATAAAGTTCGAGTTCAATTTTAGAATATCGATTTAAGTCATTTAAATCAAACTTAACTTTGACGTTCAATTTAATGTTCAAATCTTTAGAATGATTCAATTCCGAGCCCATATTTGAAATGTCCATTTAAATTATCTTTATTTATGTGACGACCCGCCTTTCTCAACCCCAGAAAGACGTTTCATCATTAAGAAAGAAAGGGATAGAAATAGAAAAGAATAGAAAGAAAGAACAACAACATCAGAATCTCACAGCGGAATGGAACAAAATATAATACATCACATAACTATTACATAGTTATACATACATCAGAGTCATACAATATCACATAACGGGACTGTCATATACATACATGACCATACATACATCCAAAATACAACATAGACTAACTACACAGCGGAACTACATATATAGATACATACGTCTGGTCTTCTCCCCAAAATAGCTCCTCCAGAAAGGCAACTCTTCTAGATACCTATCACTTGGCTACTCGTAAAAATTTGAGTACCCAAGAGTTTATGAAAACACAAAATATAAACTCCGGGTCAGACATGGGTCTGGTATGAGTAAACAGGTTAAAATTGCTTAACTTTGAAAATCATTTGAAAATAAAGGTATCACGTAAGACTTCCCACAAATAAATACGGGTAAGTTTTTACCTTACGCTAACCAAATCATTTTATAGGAAATTCTGTGATATTATAATAGTGTCTAGGGTTTTCAAGTAAATAGGAAATAGCCGGAATTGATACATTCATTAAATTCCAGCTACTAGCCATGAAAGTGGGTAATACAAATCAAAACCGTAGGAACTCGTAGGGTAAATGGATTTCCAACAATGGCAGGGCTACTGGGGTACCGCCCATCACAGTACGGGGCCTAGATCACCGTACCGAGGATTACTCCCTTCATCCCCTGCAACACAAGGCCGGAACCATTCCTTACTGAACAGTCCCGAACAAGATAACCCCGCAGTTGTGGCCAACAACTGCCCACAAATCCGAAATAAAAAGGGACATCTAGACAGGGGGAAATCTTGTCCTGCTTGGGCATGACCCACCTAACCTTGCTGCATCTCCCCTATTTTAGCCATTCCCGGTTGATGAGGCTTGAGGTTACGATTACCTTTAAAGAACATATCACTTAGAATGCTCATCGTTCGCTTGACGATGTGTTGAAAGCATTCAATCCATACAAGTTCGTTCCAGGTTCGAACGAAACCGAAGGCATTATCTCGTTACACTCATTTTGGAATCACTCTTAGAGTTAACGACGATAACCCTTGCATTCTGAAACACCATCTCGATCACCATTTGATAAGTTACGACCTATCGTTTAATTTGGATCGATGTGGTTTTCGGAGAATCAAAATTTGATTCTTCCGATCCCGGTCTCATCGGATCCAAACACCATTTCAAGGGCCAAGTTGTCTATTTAACTTAACAGTTTAATTAAATATCAGAAATTAACATAACAGATATATCAGATAAATCATATACAGTTAACACAGATATCCATAATATATCACACATATCACAGAAGTATCATCAACAGATATCAAAGTCAACCAAACAGAATTATCAATGCATATCAAACAGTTTGGTTTTACTTAACTAAATTATTTTCTTGAGAATAAACTATTTAAATTTGCTTAATTACCGATTTATTAGCTTATTAACGATCAATAAATTAATTAGTTATTCGTTAATAATTAATTTATTAATCATCTCATCTTTAATTAATTATTTAAACTAATTAACTTTTATTCATTAACTATTACTCAATTACTCAAATAATTAGTTGATTCTTAATTATTAATTATGAAAATGAATTAATTATTTAATTATTACAAATTACTTTATTTATCAATTTAATTAAAGTGTAATATCGTCAATTAATCTCGTAAGTTAACTTCCATTCACTAATTAACTTGTTAATGATAAGCTTACGTTCTTAAGATTTTAATGGATTTGACTTAGGATTAAATTTTTATTTCAAATTCAACATAAAGTTATTAATTTAAAATTCAAGTATAAATTTTAATCAACATTCCAACAATTTACTGACAATCTTCTACCTTTATATATTTACTTAAATCAAGCTTTAATTGAAACACTAGCTTAACTAATTAACAAATATTTATTGACCTAGTTACTTACCTGTACAAAATCAGTACATGTCCATTTGAAAGCACCGAGACACATCGCTCTTTACTCGAGAAAAACTCGAGTTTCCTCGCGTCTCTCTCGTGTTGCTCTCCCCTTCCCTTTCGTCTTCTTTTACCTGTTCTTTTTTTTTAATAGTTAAGTTGTAAACGTTGCTGTAGCTACTCTCGCGCGCGACTCGGAGGAAACACAGGAATTACTCGAAGCGACCTCACCAATGTCTCGAGCACGCCCACGCGATAACCCAAAACCCAAAAACACGACACTGATCACCACCGTGCACGTGCACGGTGGTTCGCATTGCCATCGGCGACTCGTGGCGATCCCCACACATCACAAAACACCCATAGACTCAACATCTAAAACCAGTTTCGATTTCAGATGAAAATGAAAAAAAAGACCTGGTGCTCGAAATAAACAACAGCTACGCCACTGTCAAAACGATCGCGCGGCTACCACACATCACCAGAGGTGATGTAATTTCGCCTGAACGTCACTCACACCTCCACCTAGCTCCACCAAAAATCGTACTACACTCGGTTTCTTATTGGAGCTGAAATCAAATTTTTACAGAGCTTTGAAAAACATGGGCTATAAACCCTACTTTTGACTCAAACTCAAAATCTATGAATTCGAAAAATAATTAGACATTTTTCTAGTGTTAATACGACTTCAACCTCACTTCATTCCAAATTTCAGGAATTAAATTTAACTCTATCTTCCCAAATTTACAAAAACCCATTTTTGTTTCATTTCAAAACTGCTCTTAATACTTTTGCATAAAAATCATAATTTTTATGTTAAAAATCATAATTACTTGTATGAAATCTAAGTATGTTATTAAATTTTCAAATTTAAACATTTGAATTTTAAACTTTGATTTCTTGTTTACCTGTAGTTGGATAATACAGTATTAATATCATGCTATTAAACCTTAAACATGTTTGCAGGCCTTGTTAAAGCTAATAAAACTCAAATTAACTCTCTACCAAGTTCAAATGTTTATATGAACAAGTTTTTGTAAATTTATTGGCTTTACTTTATACAAAACTTGAAGTATTTATCAAGAACGGCTATGAAAGTTTCCAGTTCAAACTAACATACACAGAACAATATGTTAAACTATATCAACAAATATCATTAATAAGCAAAAATATATAAACGAAGGTCGAAATTAATTCGTTTACTCACTTATCAAAAACTGTTGAACAGAAAGTATGTTGAAGAGACTGCAGTTGATCTACCCTGAAACTCTTTCTTTGCTTCTCTGTTTCCTATCTTGAACTAATTTTGTTTGCAGAGCCAAAACAATATTTCTCAGGTTTACTTTATAAGTTTAGGTTTGTATATATATATATATATATATATATATATATATATATAAACTGATGATATATAAGTAGATTTATATAGAAGCTATTAAGCAACAGGTTGTAGCTGGCCAGTTATTATTTGCAAGTCATTTTCCTTTTTTATTGGCTAGTAAAATTCTGCAGAAAGTAATGATATAGGAAAATTTCGGCTGTGTACTTAATTAAACAAGAAGTTAGGCTAATTAATGCTTATGTTATTAGTTATGATAGCAAGTTATTAATGGTTACTGACAGTTGCTATTTAGTACAAAGATATTTATGTTTTCTTACTTTGTGTTGTACAAAATACTTATCATTTTCGGCTAGCAAGTTTTACAAAATTTAATTTTATTATCTTTGAGTTGAAAACTTGTTTTATATTTAAGTTCACTCTGTTTTCCTGAGGCACAAAGCTGTACAAAGCACCTACTCAAAGTTATAGTTAACATATATGTTTATTTATATTGAAATGGACTTTATTTTTCTTATGCCTGAATGTTTCATTTGTTAAATATAACCTGTCTTGTTTCCTTGCATCATTCACTTCATATACAGGTTATATGTTTTTCAAACTTTTCTGCTATGATTTTATTGTTAACATTTTTGTTTATTTATTTTGTTAGTTATATTATATGAAATTGTATACTTATTCAAATGATGTTTTTAACATTTGATTTAAGGATATTGTGTTGTACGATTTAAATGTTGAAGATTATTGTTTGACTAAAAATACTTGTATTTATATACGTCAAATTATAATTTATATTTTGTATTTTTATGTTACTTTGATTACATTTATAATATATGATTGTGTTTTATACTAATTTTGTATATTTACACCTATATTGTTTTGCACTTCCATATTTATGTTTAATATTTTCATGTTTGTTTATTTTAAAACTTATCATTTAAAAAAAAACTAAAATTGTATTCATATGTATTTTATCAGATATCAAATAATGAACCTTTGATTTGATTCTATTGAATAAGGAAGATTTTGTTTTAAATGGTTTTGAAGTATTTAATTTTAAATTTCAAATCAAAATTTTCTTTTACAAACATATATAACTGTTAAATATTTGAGATCTCATCAATTTAAATATTGACAAGCTTATATTTGATTTAAATTAGATTAAATATTTATTAAAATATATCGTCAAAATTCCGGGTCGTTACAATTTAGCAATATTACAAATTCGAATAAAAATTCAAAATATTAAAGTAATTTAATTTCTATAATTTTAGTCATATTTCAATCATAGCTTCAATTTCCAAATTAAATTATTTAAACAATTTCTGTAAACAAATTTCAATTTCCACATTTTAAAATTCGAATTCGAAATTTATTCAATCTTATAAATTCGACTTTCATTCTTTAAATAAAAATCATTTAAAAAGTTTCAAATTCAAGAATATAAAACCATTTAATTTAACCAATCCGGTGTCCGTATATAATTTTCTATCCTATGGCCAAGTGGTCAGTAATTTCTGTTTTTAATTGCAAGGATGTATATATATCATTTCAATCCAAATCAAAGTGTCATAGGTATATGTCATTTCAACCTATTTCTTAATTTATTCAAAATAATTAAAATAATAGTTTATTTAATATCAAATAAAATAAAGTGTGATAATAGTGTGTATATATAATAAATAAACATCCAATAATCCAAATTATCAACCAATAGGCATCCATCACAACCAACATCCAAACATCCAATATAACAGAATAGTTAACTAGTTATAATGATCGAGAGCTTAACTATCAATTTAATTCCAATTTCACTTTAACTATTAATTTTAATTTCTAACAGTCAGTTTGTATGTCAATTAAAATGTCAATTAAATTACCAAACAACAGTCAATAATATTAAATTACTTCTTGATACCAATTTAACAAACATCAGAATATTTTAGTAATTCGTGAGCGGTATAAAACACCCACCTTTATTTGAAACTGAAATTTTTTCAGCATTAGATAAATGCCTATTCGATTGCATGTTGTAGCCTACGACGATACGATCGCAACACGACCTGTTTTGCTTGAATCTGACCTCGCATGAAAAAGTTACGGCTTTATTAATGTAAAGATATAATAAAAATTAATTAACTTAATAATAATTACCTAAACCTGTAACAACTGAATATTTTACAATTATATATTTAAATTTTTTATTTAAATATGGCATCGATAATTTAATAAAAGTCTAAAATGTGACTTTTTGTAAACAGTCAAATCCATACTTGAGACCACTTTCATTGAGTTCAAACCGACGTTTACAACTTGTTTAAGTACAAACATTGTTGTGTTTGGAGTTGATTAGAATTTTTGAATTTTTATTTGGACTTTAGGTTGTGTTCTGGCCCATTAACCCAACAAGGTAACCCAAACTCTTCTACCAATACCCCCTAACTCCTCTTCCCTTCCTTCATTCCTTTCATAATTTCCTAATACTCTCAAGCTAAAGGAAAAATGGTGGAAAGAGGAAATTAAAATTCCTAAGCCCTAGATTCTTAGGAAATTAAGATTCAAGTTATAAAATCAAAGAGAAGTTAGGTAAGCATCCTCTTCATCTTCTCCATCTCAATTCCTCTTCAATTCTTGATTTTTCCTATAACTTAACTTAGGAAACTCTTTGCATGCAATAATAGATTGAAGATCTTTGAGGTGTAGTAGAAGAGGAATCAATCCTAGCTAGTTTTAGTGCTTATCCTTTCTATTTTTGGGTTAAAGGTGAGTTTTTGAACTCACATCCATGTCTATAGATTTGATTATTGTTAGGTATGAATTCATAACATCTATTTCTTATTCAATTGCTTTTGAATTGAATTGGTTTGGTGAATTTTCCTAATTTTGAAGTCAAAATTTTTGAAAACCCTAGTATGGGTGTTTACACATATTGTTTTGGGTGAATTGAAGAGCCTTTCTGGGTGGTTGCTTGGCATAAATCCCTAGTGGCAGTTGCTTATTCAATCGCTTCCGAATTCGAGAAGTTGTGTTGGTTCGCCTATTTAAGGACTTTGCAAATTTTGTCCTACTACAGGCGATAGACGTATGTAGATTATCCAATTACATCTGTGACCTTAAGGTTACAATTTCCCAAAACAGGGGACAGACATCTGTGCCTGTTAAATTCTGAAATTCGGCTTGTTTTTATATGGATTTCCGATATATCGATTTTTGCTTATCTGTATAGTTAATCAACCAAAATCAACTTTGATAATTTATTTTCTAGATTTTTGGTGTTTCCATTTGATGGATTTGATATCGATTTCCATGGTTTGATTCATGTTATCGAAATGTTGATTTTTGTGATAGATTGTTTTACAATCGTTTTTATGATTTATCACTTTAAATACAAAGGTTTTATACTAGTAGTAAATACTGAAACTCTTTCACAAAAACGATTCCAACTCTACTTTTAATACAAAACTTAATTTTAAATATGTTTTCCAATCTACTAGTATATATAAACCTTTAATTTATTCGCATGAGAAATCTAATTAAATGACTTACCAAAACAAGTGGTATGAAATGCTTGCGTTTACTTTGTCGGTTAATTCTTAGGCTTGTTCGATTGAAATCTTGTGACAATTTTAAAGTGGGAATCTACAATTTGTTTGTAAATATTTAATTTAAGCCAGTGGTTATGGGACTTGAAGCTAAACTCATTCATTTACTAGCTTAGTGTAATTTATACTTATTGATCAATAATGATCATTTTCTGATTTAGACTTGCGATGTGCAATGTCTTTTTGTCCGCGTGGGGGACTATACCCCGTATGTGGAGCTTCAGCTCATTTGTCCACGGAGGAGGGGGGACTATACCCTATTCTGTGGAGCTTCGGCTCAATTTCGTGGGGCAACTACCCATGGTCATTTGACTGTTTGTGGAGCTTTGGCTCATTTGTCCGCGGGGGGGAGGGGGGGAGGGGGGAGGGGGCGCTATACCCTGTTCTGTGGAGTTTCGGCTCATTTTTATGGGTTAGCGACCCATGGGATAACATCCCGTTTATGATAGGCCTCCCCTTTTGTGCTTTTTGGATTTATAAATATTGAGGAATTTGTGTTTCACCAATTTTTGTGATTTTCATTGATAAGCTTTATCAATATTTGTGATTTGGTGAATAAAATTAAAGAACATGATATTCTTTTTTGGGTGTTTGAGAAAACTTAAGATATTGTATGATTTTTATTGTTATCATATATATTTGTCATATCTCCTCTTCTATCTCATCTTACATGATAATTATAGCTAGACTGATCTGTTTATTATTTTTCTTCTTAAATAATACTTGGGTCAGACCGGGATGTTTCAAGTGCTCCTACTCAACTTTTTAGCGGGGTCTAGCTTCTAACTTTTGGCTAACTGCTTTAGCTTAGTTATTTTTTGTGTCTTTTATGTAGATGAGATAGATACTCTTTGATGTATACATATTCTTTTGCTCAATACATGTACCTATTCTTTTGGGATGTAGTGGATCTTGTATGACCACTACTATGATGTTCACTTCTATGTATTAATTTCATACCTGTTTCCGCCTTAGTGATATGAATATCTATGTCCGCTTTTATGTTATGATTATTTTATATTGTTTACGTAGGTCATTTATCCACCGTGTAGTAGCTTTGAGTTTGTATTGAATATGTCAGATTTCCTCTTGAAATGAAATGCGTGATATACTATCCGACATATCGGTACTCGCTTAAAGCAATTATACAGTTGGTCGACCCTCGAAAGCCTTATTCTTTGCGCTAATCGATGGCATTACTCAGTAGTGTTTATGGTTAGTGAGTATAGAGGTGAGGCGTCACAGCATGGTATAAGAGCCAAACTTCAGAATAATATATGATACTATGACGAGGATCATTTTTCGAAGTCTCTCTTAGTAATCATGCCTTAGGATTTAATTCGAGTCTTAGGATTCATCATGTCCTATCTTATTTTATGATGCCTTATTTTAACAATCAAGCTTATTTGAATTCATTCTTAGAATAACCTTTTTCTTCTTCTTTCTTTTTGTTTAAGAAGAGAAATGGTTAGAGCAGGCCATCCTAGCATTGGTTAATCCAGTGGTCCGCCTTAGGATGACGTATTCATGTCTATTCAATAACTTTTGGATCTTGTAAAGAATGTCCAAGTTGCCGAACCCATTCCCGAGCCTACTCATCCTAAATCTGGGTTTGCACGCTTGTGCAGTGATTACACCAATTTGGGTGGAAATCCATTCAAAGGTTCCAAAAGCATTATACAATTCCAAGTTTGGCTTAAAACATGTGATCGCATTGTTTCTCGCATGAATCTTTTGGATTTACATCGAGTCCAAGTGGCTTCTAGCATGCTCCAGGAGAAAGCATTAGATTGGTATGAGCTTTGAATTTCATAAATTGCTAAAGTAGATCTTACTTGGGAGCAATCTAAGAAAGGTTTGAGTAAAAGTTTGTACCTGAAGCAGAAAGGGTAACTTTAGCTCGACCCTTCATTGATCTTATTCAGGGTGAATCTTCTATAACAGATCATGTCGTATCTTTTGAATCCCTCTCTAAATATGGGGTCGAGTATATTAACGCCCCATTGAAGAAGAATCAAAGGTTTATCTATGGTTTGAATAAGATTTCAAAAAGGCTTGACTTATGAAACTAGAAGTTCCTTCCGATCAGCTTGTAGATATCGCTCTTTGACTTGAAGAGGTAGATAAAGAAAGTGATGTTGATGTTGGGGGTGCCAAAAAGAACTTCAACAACAACAAGAAGAGGCATCCTGATAATAAGTTCAAGAGCCCTAATCCTAACAAGAAAAGCAAGCATGCAATTTCGGTAGCAAAGGCTCCTACCCTTGGTCATGGAGAATGCTACAATTGTAGTTCTAAGGACCACTATGCCAATAAGTGTCCAAGGTCCCTTGATTGTCGCTATTGAAGCAGTTTCGGTCATCTTATATCTTCATGTTCTAAACTTCAAAACAAGAAAGAGGGAAAGCTGAATGTTGTGCAAGCTCCGAGTAATCTTTCTCTTGGTCAAGGTATTTCTCATTCTGTCCTTGATGGCATTATTATGTTTCGTGATGATCCTATTCAAATTCTTTTTGATACGGGTGCATCTCACTCTTTTATATCAAAAGAATTTGTGGATAATTTGTCTATAAATGTTATGGGCTTGACGACTTCACTAAAAATTGTAAATCTAATTGGTGGATCTTCAACACTCAGTTTATTTTGTAAGGATGTTGAGATTATTTTATGTGATTATGCTTTCCATGCCAACTTTCATGTTATGCGTTATTTAGGTTTCGGAAAGATATTGGGAATGGATTGGCTTAATCGTTATGAAGCCCATATCCTATGTCCCGAAAGGACCATCCATCTTCGACTTCCTTAATATGTTAAGCAAATTCTATTATTCTTAATGACTCTAATTCCAACTCGGTGGCATCCTTATATTCTCTAAACCTACATGTTGACAACAATGATGATAAGGAAGATGCCATTTCCCTTATTCACGTTGTTCGTGAATTTTCCAATGTTTTCGAGACATTTTTAGGATTACCACTTAAGCGAGAAATTGAGTTCAAAATTAATCTAATCCCTAGAGCTCTACCTTTCACTCGTCCTCTTTATCGTATGTCCAATAAGGAAAATATGGAGATGCGCAAACAATTATCTGAATTGAAAACAAAACAGTTCATTCGATCTAGTTCCTCTCCTTTGGGAGCTTCAGTTATCTTTGTGAAGAAATCCGATGGTTACACTTAGGCTTTTTTTTGACTTCCGCAATCTTAATGATCTTACCATTAAGAATAAATATCGCTAACCTCGGATTGATGATCTATTCGATCAACTTTGTGGTGCTAGAGTCTTTTCACAGTTAGACTTAGCAACCGGTTTCCATCGGCTACGAATTGTATAGGATAATATTCCTTTGACATCATTCCATACTCGCTATGGATCTTATGAATGGCTTGTTATGCCATTTGGTTTAACGAATGCTCCAGCTTATTTTGTTTTATGAATCGAGTTTTCAAAGACTTCCTCAATCGATTTGTTCTTATCTTTATTGATGATATTCTTGTTTATTCTAAAATCGAGGAAGAGCGTGAAAAACATCTTCGAATTGTGTTGGAAACTGTTAGGAGCAATTAATTGAAAGAAAAATTTTCTAAGTCCCATTTTTGGCAATCTCGTATGAAATTTTTAGGTTATATTATTTTCGAATCCTGAATTTCCGTGGATCCTTCAAAGATTGAGGGGATTCAAAACTGGAAGAGACCAGAGAGTGTAACGGAAATTCGTAGTTTTCTTAGATTGGTGGGCTATTATCCTCGATTCATAAAAGACTTTTCTAAAATTCCCTTACCTCTTATTAGTTTGACGATGAAGGGAGTCAAGTACATTTGGTCAAACAAATGTGAAGCTACTTTTCATAAATTAAAAGAACTCCTTTCCAATGCTCTTATTCTTGTGATTCCTGAAGGGAACCAAGACTTGATCGTTTATACCGATGCTAGTAGTATTGGTTTTGGGAGCCATTCTCATGGAAAGGGAACGTGTTATCGCTTATGCTTCTAAGAAAATGAAGCTTGCCGAGACTAGATATGCCACTCATGATTTAGAGCTCGCGGCTATTGTTTTCGCTCTTAATATTTGGCATCATTATCTTCTGGGAGAGAAATTTGTTCTCTACACCGATCATAAACCTTTGAAGTTTTTATTCTCTCAAAAAGAACTTAATTTGCATCAACAACGTTGGCTCGAATTTCTTGCATCTTATGATCTTGATATTCTTTATACCCTCGAAAAAGGAAATCGTGTTGCCAATTCCCTATGTCATAAACAACAAGTGATTATTTACATGATGATATCTGAATGGAATGATCTCGAGACTTTATCCACTTATGGGATTCGAGGTCGTGAATTTGATTCATGTTCATCTCTTGTTTTATTTATCCTTGAGGCTTATCCTTCTCTTTTAGATCGCATCCTTAAAGCTCAAAAACACGACTCTGATGGCACATCTTTGCCAAAGTTGCAGAGATAACAATAATATTGATGGTTTGAAAGACTTTGAAATTGATGTTTATGGAGAAATTTGAAAATTTGGTGGACATATTATGCCAAATATTAGTGATCTCCGTAAAAACATTTTAGAAGATTGTCATAGTTCTAATTTACCATTCATCCCGGTAGTAGAAGGATGTACATGGACATGAAGCAAATTTATTATTAGAATGGAATGAAATCCTATATTGATAACTTTATTAAGCGTTGCATGACTTGCCAACTCATAAAGGCCAACCATCAGAGGCCCGTTGGGTTATTGCAACCTTTAGACATTCCCGTTTGGAAGTGGGATCAAGTTTCCATGGACTTTATTGACGGTCTTCCCCATTTTCGTTTAGGTCATGATAGTTTATGGGTGATTGTGGGCAGACTTACAAAATCCGCCCATTTTCTTTCCGTTCTGTCCAACCGGACCATACCACTTTTGGCTAAACTCTATGTTAAAGAAATTGTTAAATGCATGGAGTTCCTACTTCTATTATTAGCGATCGTGATCCATTATTTACTAGTGGATTTTAGAAAGGTCTTCAAAAAGCTTTAGGAACAACGCTTAATTTTAGCACCACTTATCATCCTTAGTCCATGGACAAATAGAGCATGTGAATCAAACTCTTAAAGATCTCCTTCATGCATGTGTTCTTAATTTTGATGGAAGTTGGGAAGATCATATTTCTCTTGTTGAGCTTTCTTACAATAATAGATTCCATGACACATTTCATGGCGTATTTCACGACGTATTTCATGATGTATTTCACGTTTCTCAGCTACGGAAGTGCATTAGAGATTCCGATTCTATTCTTGAGCTTAGTGTTATTGAAGAAATTAAGGTTTCACCTAATTTGACATATGAGCAACATCCTATTCACATCATTGCTACGAAGGCTAAACGCCTTCGTAACAAAGACGTTCCGCTTGTGAAAATTCAATAGTCCGCAAATCCTAAGGATTGTTCTTGGGAATCCAGAGAATTTATCAAGCGTACACATCCTAATTTATTCTCTTTTGCTCCTTAAGGTGAATTTCTCATTTCAATTTTTTATTTTTGTGATTGTCATGTCACAGAATAATTAGTACTCTTTATTTCCTTCTTAAATATTATGAACACGTAATTTCTTTAAGGAGGGGAGTCTGTAACAACGTACATATTTTACGATTATATATTTAAATGTTTTATTTAAATACGGCATCGATAATTTAGGTAAAGTCCAAAATGTGGCCTTTTGTAAACAGTCAAATCCGAACTCGAGACCACTTGCTTTGAGTTCAAATTGATGTTTACAACTTGTTTAAGCATAAACATCATTGTGTTTGGAGTTCATTGCATTTTTATTTGGGCTTTGGGTTGTGTTCTAGCCCATTAAACCAACAAGGTAACCCAAACTCTTCTACCAATACCCTAACTCCTCTTCCCTTCCTTAATTCCTTTCATAATTTCCTGATACTCTCAAGCTAAAGGAAAAATGGTGGAGAGAGGAAATTAGAATTCCTAAGCCCTAGATTCTTAAAAAATTTCACGTTCAAGTTATAAAATCAAAGAGAAGCTAGATAAGCATCCTCTTCAACTTCTCCATCTCAATTCCTTTTTCAATTCTTGATTTTTCCTATAACCTAACTTAGGAAACTCTTTGCATGTAATAATAGATTGAAGATCTTTAAGGTGTAGTAGAAGAGGAATCAGTCCTTGCTTGTTTTAGAGCTTATCTTTTCTACTTTTGGGTTGAAGGTAAGTTTTTGAACTCACAGCTATTTCTATATCTTTGATTATTGTTAGGTATGAATTTCTAACATCTATTTCGTATTCAATTGCTTTTGAATTGAATTGGTTTGGTGAATTTTTCTAATTTTGGTGTTTTGAAGTCAAAATTTATGAAAACCCTAGTATAGGAGTTTACACATGTTGTTTTGGGTGAATTGAAGAGCCTTTAGGGCTGGGTTGTTGCTTGGCATAAATCCCTAGTCGCAGTTGCTCATTCAGCCGCTTTCAAATTCGAGAAGTGGTGTTGGTTTGCCCATTTATGGGCTTTGCAAATCCTGTCTCGCTACAGGCGACAAACGTCTGTGGCCTTAGGGTTACAATTTTTCGAAACAGGGGACAGACGTTTGTGGATTTTCCACAGAAGTCTGTGGCTTTTAAATTCTAAACTTTGGCTTATTATATGGATTTTCGATATATCGATTTTTGCTTATCCGTATAGTTATTGTCAGCCAAAATCAACTTTGATGATTTCTTTTCTAGATTTTTGGTGTTTCCATTTGATGGATTTGATATCGATTTCCATGGTTTGATTCGCGTTATCAAAATGTGGATTTTTGTGATAGATTGTTTTTACAATCGTTTCTATAATTTGTCACTTTTAAATACAAAGGTTTTATACTAGTAGTAAATACTAAAACTCTTTCACAAAAATGATTCCAACTCTACTTTTAATACAACGCTCGATTTTAAAACTGTTTTCAAAATACTAGTATATATAAACCTCTACCTTATTCGTAAAAGAAATCCAATTAAATGGCTTGGAAAAACAAGTGGTATAAAACGCTTGCGTTTACTTTGTCGGTTAATTCTTGGGCTTGTTCGATTGAAATCATGTGATAATTTTCTAGTGGGAATCTACAAATCGTTCACAAATATTTAAGCTAAGCCAGTGGTTATGGGACATGAAGCTAAACTATTTATTTACTAGCTTAGTGTAATTTACACTTATTGATCAACGATGATCATTTTGTGATTTAGACTTGCGATGTGCAACGTCTCTTTGTCCGCGTGAGGGACTATACCCCATTTGTGGAGCTTTGGATCATTAGTCCGCAAGCGGGTTACAACCTGTTTAATGGAGCTTCAGTTCAATTTAGTAGGGTAGCGACCCTTGGTCTTTTGACCATTTGTGAAGCTTCGGCTCATTTGTTCGCAAGATGGGACTATACCCTATTCTGTGGAGCTTCGCCTCATTTTTACGGGTTAGCAACCTATGGGATAGCGTCCCGTTTGTGATACACGTGTTGGTGAGTTTTCATGCTCCCGTTTGTGATAGGCCTCCCCCTTTGTGCTTTCTGGATTTGGAAATATTAATTTTTGGAATTTGTGTTTCACCAATTATTGTGATTTGGTGAATAAACTTAAAGAATATGATATCCTTTTTTAGGTGTTTGAGAAAACTTGAGATATTGTATGATTTTTATTGTTATCATATATATTTGTCATATTTCTTATCCTATCTCATCTTACATGATAATTGTAGCTAGACCGATCCGTTTATTATTTTTCTTCTTAAATAATACTCCGGTCAGACTGATGTGTTTCAGGTGCTCCCACTTGACTTCTTAGCATGGACTAGTTTCTAACTTTTGGCTAACTACTTTAGCTTAGTTGTTTTTTTGTCTTTCATGTAGACGGGATAGAGACTCTTTAATGTATACATATTCTTTTGTGTAGTACATGTACCTGTTCTTTTGGGATGTAGTGGATCTTGTATGACCACTACTATGATGTTCACTTCTATGTATTATTTTCATATCTGTTTCCGCTTTAGTGACATGAATATCTGTGCCTGATTTTATGTTATGATTATTTTATATTGTTTCTAAAGGGCATTTATCAATTATGTTGTAGCTTTGAGTTTGTATTGAATATGTCAGATTTACTCTTGAAATGAAATGAGTGATATACTATCCGACATATCGGTAGTCACTTAAAAGAATTATACAGTTGGTAGCTCCTCAACGGCCTTATTCTTCGCGCTAATCGACGACATTACCCATTAGTGTCCTTGGTTATTGAGAGTATAGAAATGACGCGTCACAAAACATGACCCTATCTTCTACCTTAACATGCAGGCATTTAGTTCAACCCATGACTATCTTCCATGCGCGCGCGCCCTTGTAGATGTCCTAACCATTATCAGAACACACCACGTCGTGCGCCCGCCTCATATCCAACGACGCTAGCAGCGCCGCCCCCTCTAGTGCCACCATCGTTACGAATGGAACCCACAACCGTGCGAGCTTCAAACTCCGATTCTGGTGATTTGGAAATCATACGCCTCGACCCAACCATCCATGACGTCGAACTCGAAGAGATATTCAACTTTGCTTTTGGTGGCAGTCGATTTCATTGAGTGGATTAAGAGAAATTGAGGAGAGAAGGTTGAGCGATTTCGGCCATTAATCACAAAGAAAACATGGTCAATGTTTTGTTAGGGTTAAGGTTACGCAAATAAAGATATACATGGACTATTATATAAATTTCCAACCCGATTCATCCACGAAAATTCCGAACACCAACGAAGAATGCCGCCTGGCGTTCTACATGTTATACCCCATTCCATACACAATGGAACATATATCGAGAGCCAATTCTATCATATTAAGAAGATAGCTTTTCAAAATCAAATTATTTTAGTAAATTTCTTTAATTAATTTCTATTCGTTTTAAGCTAGCATAGGCAAACAATAAGTCCGATCGCTATGAAATTTAAAATCCTATAATAATTAACTATTACGGATCTAATGAAACTTGCTTTGTTGCAATCTAAGATAGTTTCCAAAAGGATATTTTTACATGTTAATTAAAACAAGTAATTCCCAAAATAAATTTATTCACCTTTAAATTCAATTTAAAAGTTAACAATTTTCATCTTTGTTGAATTGAAATTTAAATCAACTTTTGACATCATTCTCATTCATATTTCATTTAAGATACAATTATTTAAATAATTTCTAATATTAAATTTAAACAATTAAATGATCAATTAAATCATTATACTTGAAATTCAAGTTATTTTACCTTTAAAATTTGACTTTGAAAATGAATTAATTAATAAAACAACTACTAAATTTGGTTCCACTTCTTTATTTAAAGTATTCCAATAATCCAATTTTGAGGAATTCCAATATTAGAATTTCAATAAATCCTAATATTAGATTTCAAGTGAATTTTAGTTATCAAACAATTATTTTATTTACATCTAAATAATTCAACATTTATTATTTAATCCTAGCTATTGATTATAAACACATTCAATATATTGAACTTCATTCTAATACAAATGATTTCCTTAAATCTTATTGAAATTGTTTTTTCAAAATTTTGTTCAAGTTCATATTCAATAAACTACACTAATAACTCATTAAATTTGTATTTCTAATTATTTTTTTCAATAATCATATTAAACTTAAATTAGTTAAAAATACGGGTTGTTAGAATCTCCCCCACTCAAAACTTTTCGTCCTCGGAAAGGGGTTAAGTAAGGAATCTAACATTGATATTCTTATGAAACATAAAATCTTATTTGTAAAACCTTTAATATGCCACTTTGATACCAGCTTAACAGAAATTTCGGCAGCGTCTCCTTTGCGCAACTAGATCGGAAAAATTTACAATATAGATATATGACCAAATATACATCTCATTCAATGATGAGGCATCCCGTAGGGAATTTTTTATAAAAAAGCGGTATGTAATCTGAGATATGTACCTTATTATTATTATCAATACGAGCAAGTTCGCTCATACTAAAGCAAGAAAAAGAAAATCAAACAACGTATACGTCTAAACGGTCTTCATATGTAGCTATCTTTACTCAAATTAGAATATTATTAGCCACTTATAAAAAAATATAGAAACATGTATAAGTTTAATAAAACTATATAACATGAATTCTGAATCCAAATCATAAGCACATACACTAATACACAACCATAACAATCATATGCAATCAAAAGCAGTAAGAATAATGATTTACAACATAAGAAACCATCCAACAAATAATAATCATCCAATTTATTCATAATGATATGAATCTACATTATCTAATGTCCATAGTTAATTTTTACACTTCATTTCTTATTAACATCCATTTTTATTAACGTTTAATTGGTTTACTTCCAATTTATTTATAGCTATTTCATTTACATTCAATTTATTCAAATTTCAATTATTTCACTTTTTGTTTAACACATTTCTTATCAATTCATTTACGGACCATTTTATAAAATCATTTCATTTAATCTTATTTAAGTTAAATTTTATTTCATTACCACTTAATATATTCTCTTTAATACTAATATCATTTATAACCATTTTATAAGACTAAGTTTATTATAAACATTTTATAAAGCGCAACTCATGTTTATTATTACTTCATAACATAAGTTCGTATTAATTCATTGATTCAGTTCATTAGTTCATTTCATTAATTCATATCATTAACTTTACTTAAGTAAATTTTATTTATAACTCAAATTCATATTAGTAAAAAAATTTCTTTTTGTCACAATCAATTTCATTTAACTTTTCTTAAGCTAACTTCCATCTTATAATTCATTTCATTAATTCATTCCATTCAACTTGACTTAAGTAAATTTCATTTCATAATTAAAATTTCAACTTCCTTATTTCATTAATCATTTCTTAAGTTAATAATCATTTTATACAGATGTATCTTCTTTTACATAATATTATTCAAATTATAATTATCTCAAAAAGCTACATCTAAATCTTAAAACATCCTTTGCACATTTTTTTATTTTACAAACAATTTACAAAGATATGATTAATTTATTATTTATTTACCTTATTTTAAATTCATATCTAAATAGTATTTCTTTTTACTACTCAAATTGTTCATTTAATTTCTTTAAACATGATTTAAATTTGAAACTTTTTTATTACTTAAGTTCATACTTGTATAACATTCCATTACATATTCATATTTAACATTTCAACTCTTTTTTAACATTTCTGGTAAGTTTTATATATGTTTTTAGAATGTAATTAAGGATGATACAAATTTACCTTGTTCATTTTAAAAACCAGGAATGTTCAATAATTTACATATGTTTAAATTTTCATTACCTTGAAATGTAAGAGTTATAATTTAACTTCTCATGTTTCATTTAAACACTTATCTTCAATTTGTTTTAGAAGTTTCCAACTAAATTCCCTTTATGCCAACAAATGAAAATCATTAATTAATAGGAACTTAATAATTCAAATACCAGGTCCATTTCAAATCATTTGAAATAAATAAAATATATCATATCTTTTATATATATTAAATCATGTTAGAAATTTTAAATCAAAGTATGTTTATAAAACCAAACGTATAGCAAAGCTACTAAGTCGCCTCCCCTAGACTCGAAATTGAACGTCGAGGATGCGACCATCATCATCAAAATTATTTTTTGACAATAGAAGAGGGAAGTACAAGATTTATTTCCTTCTAATTCCTTTTGAAACACTTTTATTCATAAATATTTTTAAATAATACCAATTATTATATCATAATCTTAGAAAACAATTTCGAAAGCAACGGGATTTAAGTTCTCAAATTCTCAGCTTTTAAATCCTTCTTATTTATAAGCTATATTATAAATAAACTTATATAATTTCATTACCTTATTATGAAAACATTTCATTAATTTGCATCTTTGTTACTGCAAACAATTCTTAATGTAAATAGATTTCAATTCAATCTAATTATCGAACGCTTCATGAAATAGAGTTCACAAAGTATTCTTTTTTAGTTTAGTTCAACCAATAATCGATGATAACTAAATATTATCATCTCCTAACAAACAACATTCATCGATAATCATACTAGTTTATGAAATTTATCATTTTACATATAAGATATAATTTAGGTAAAATTATTTCATTTATCCTCTTTTAAAACAATATTACGTCGACTTGCCTTGTTTAAGTGTTTAGAAACCCCTATCGATAACATGGCATCCCATGCACCGACCATAATTCATAAACAACTCAACGGATAAGTAAACAAAATATAAAATATTTTATAACACTAACAAGTACGCGCTCTTATATATATATATATATATATATATATATATATATATATAAACATACACACATATACACACACTCAAACATACTCATTCTAGGGTATTATTACCCAATATCTAATGAATCTAACCCCGCAAAGCTAAGGTTACTAAACCAAAGCTTTGATACAACTGTGTTGACCCACATTTCGGAAGGTTTAAGCAGATAGTAAACCACATAGGTCCAACTCAAAACAATCTGGAACATAGATAATCAATGGGGTTAATTAAGAAAATAAGAGAAGAGAAAACAAACACAAAATCTTGTAGCGGAATGACAAAATATAATAATCAAATAAATAGTTTATGAAGCCGTTTATACCATTTGATTATAACGAGTTATACATACAACAGAATAATAGAATAATGCAACTGAACGAATAATGTGGTGAAATAATGCAAGTACTATAATATACCGAATCTTCATCTTTGTCCTCTAGAAAATAATCTTTAATGTGCCGAAAACTTAGGGTTGACTTGAGCATAAAGTAAAACTATACACCAAGTCAGAACTAAAATATCCTTATGTGAGTCAAATCAATATCACATATAACAGAAGTGTAATAGCGTTAGAGAGTTTACGTGGTTTTACATCTCCTATTTAGTGTATAACTTGCATTCAGTAAAATATACTATGTAGAGTTTACGTGGTTCTACATCTCCTATGTAGAATATACTATATATGTAATTTCTAATCAGTAAAATAAATATTTTTCTTCGCGTTAAGGCTTTACATTAATCCTTCTTAATACATTTTTAAGCATTGTTAAATAGGTTACATATAACGCCCTAGTCGCACGTCGGGGGATGGGGATGCTCTATGATAAAAATACACTAAACCAAACTCATAGTGGTCTTGTATAAGAATAAAACTATGACAAGGCAGGTGAAGCAATGCCCAAGGTAGGATACTACCAGTTCGGGTCACAGGGCTGGTGGTAACGCATCGTAGCCACGACCGCCCACACCGTCCATCCATTCCATATCGAGTCAAAGGGAGTTTATCCCAAATCAAAGTGAACTAATTGAATTCAACATCAAGGAAATAGTATGGACCATGTCCAAAAAGAAAATTGAAGAATGGATGTCCGTTAGAGGTAGCTGCCCTCATTGGCCCTGTTAGGCCGTCCCATTTTAGTCATTTCAAATCGGCACAAGTGCCGGGGTCTATCTGTAACGACCCAGAATTTTGGTTATTTGAAATTGGAATATTCAATAAATTTTAAATGTTAAAAAGTAAATTTTATAGATTTAGTAACTTGGATTTCGAATGTAACTATTTATTTGATAATTTAATTGCAGAATTTAATAATTGAAAATTATTTTAATTATCAATCTTGGATTTTAAGTTAGATAAAAATGATTTAAAGGCTTATTTAATTTATTTTGATAAAAATAAAGATAGTAAAACTTGTAAATTGGGTTTAAAAGTGGTTTAACTGATTTTGAAAATAGCTCGTTTTAAATAACATATAAAAATAGCCTCCCTGGGCACAGTTTCGAATTTGACGAAACCAGTTTCGTTGGGTCCGTAATAATGATTATATTACGCCATCAAATTTCATCGCAATTTGATGTACCATTTAGCTGTGCGAGATCGAAACGTGTTGAAATTAATATTTAAAATTTGATATAATAATTGGGTTCAAAAAGCTATCTTCTGCATACGATCGAATTAGGTCTCGAAATTAGTTCCATTGTGTTTGGAATGGGGGTATATTATTGGGAACGCCAGGCGACACGCCTCGATCGGGGTTTGGAATTAAAAATCTAGATATTCTGAATTTAAATAATATATTTTTATTGATTTGACCATACATAGCCTTCTTCCTTCACATCAGATCACACTCCATACTTGAGCCCATGCCTTATTTTCCCTATTAAAATCACGTCTTCAGCCTTATTTTTTTTTATCAACCTCCACCAAATCCAACAGCTCACAACTATCGGCGCCATCGGATGGGATATCAAGCCTCGACTTCAGCTGGAGTTTTATTCACGTCATTGAGATGAACTATGTGAATGGTGGAGATAGAGTTTGGAGAGGTGAATCTTCGGCAAGGGCGCTCCATTCCTGGGAGCGATATGAGGGTGGTGGTTGCGATCTATGGCGTTAGGAGGGATGGCGCTGGTAGCAATCGTTTTGGCTTGGTCAGGGCATGCTTCGACATGAGTGCAGAGGAGGCCGATGGCCTATGGCAGCGACGAAGGGTTGATGAACTGGGCATATATTTTGGGTTTGTTTAGGTGATTGGCAGTGTTAGAGGGACCGGGACCACTGGCGATGGAGGCTAGCGAGGAAGGGCGACCTTCTGGAGGAAGTTGGTGGTAAGCATTGCCGCATGAGGCCGTGAAGTCCAATCAATGTTCTTGAATTTGGGTTGACTGACGTGAGAGGAAGAAAGGGGGAGGCGGCAGTTAATTTAAACGTGGGTAGCTAATTGTTAATCTAGTAATTAATATGGTAATTTTAATTTTAATTTTGTAATATTATAAATGATGTAACTTACTCGTTTTAGATCGGATTTGAATGAGACAAGTTGGGTTACACTCGTTTGGACGTTATCTATGATATGGAATTGGTTTGACAACAAATGGTGCTTGTTGAATTTTATGCTAAATTCGAACGTTGTTCGAATTCAGACAGAATCTGGAATGCCTTGGCGACAACAGAAAATATAAGTGAGTTAGTTTCACTTTTTTGGTTAACTAGTATGATTTATAATGGGTAGAAATTGTTGAATGGTTATTTGGATAAATTATTGTATGTATTAGTTGGATATATTACCGCCCACTAGAGTGGATGAGACCCTATTACGTTCCCGTGTAAGAGCGGATGCCCTTTTGTATTTGAATTCCACCTCAAAGCGGTTGATTTATATTTTATGACTATATAACATTTGTGATGCAGGGAGAAACAGGTTGAAGGGATCCAATGAGATTCCTCGCTATTATTGAATTGTTCAATGATATTTCCTTTATATGGATTATTTATTAATAAATATGATTGTGGATGTTCTAACAACGTTATATGTTTGGAAATGGCAAAGCAGTAATGATAAGAAAATTAATATTGGTATTGGTTAAATGATGGGTGGCTATTGCCCTCTAGTTAGTATTCTGAAAATAATATAAATTGTCGATTAAGTCGGAGTTCGTTTTTGAGACAAAAAGGATTTTTATATCCGAAACTAGATTTCGGAAATATTTTAAGGGTTATCTAATTAAATATATTAATATTGTTTGAAAGTTAATTAATTATATTAATATATTTTTAAGTTATTTAATTATAATAATATTAAGTTTTAAGGTTATTTAATTATAATAATATTATTTTAAAGTTAGTTAATTATTTCAAAATTTATTTTAAATTTATGTAATCATATTAATATTATTTTAAATTTATTTAATTATGTTAATATTACTAAAAGTTATTTGGTTATAGTCAATACATTTTTAAAAATTTATAAAAAGGTTAATGAATTGAAAGGTTAACCATTTCAAGGATAATTATGGTTTGAAAAATAATAATAATGAGTATTAAAAAGGTTTAGTTATTATTATTTATAAAATGGTAAAGATTAGTTATTATTATTTCATAAATAATATTTTGAAATTATTAATTATTATTTTTAAGATGTTTTAAAGTAAATAATTTCAATTTATTTATAATGTTTATCATCAATAAACCTTGTTGTATAACGGTGTTTTTGAAGTAAAAAGGTTTTAGAATTTGTAAATGCTTCTTAGACCATGAATGGGTTGAAAGACTTGGACTTTATAAAGGAATCTATAAAATGGTTTGAAGTCTTATGGAAGATTATTTGCAAGGTTAAGAGTTTATAAATGGTTGGATATTTATAAACGAACTTTAGAAACAGGTTTATGGATTTATGAAAGAAAGTTTATAAATGGTTTATGGGTTCAAAAAGAGTTATAAATGATTTTTGAAGTGTATAAGAAGTATAAGCGATTAAATTTTTATAAAGGGACTATAAATGGTTTTTCGAAGATTTATAAATGGTTTAAAATGACTTTGGGGAATTGTAAAGGAAATTATAAATAATTTGAGTATCGAATAAGAAGAGAATCTTTTTAAATTTCGTGGATATACTTATACCGTTGAGATAAGTATATGGATATTTCTAAGTATTTAAATACATGGATTTGTGATTATATCTTTATAAAGGTGTTTATATACAAGTAATTTACAATGTAAATTGTATGGGTAAAGATTTATTAAAGGAGATTAGTGACAGTCTATATGCTTAACCAGTGTTGTTTTTTCCTATGGAATAAATCCCTGATTTGAGTGTATGTTTTTATTCAATAGTTAAATAACTGGCTATTGAAATTTAACCCAAAACGTAACTTTGGAAATATCCAAGAGAAATATGTGAGTTATATGACACAGTCATCTCCGATGATACTGTAATGTGGAAGGTAGTATCCACATTCCAAGTAGGAAGGGATATATAAAAAGGTAAACGTAGCCTCAACCTCATCAACTGGGAAATGACAAAAATTAGGCATGCAGCAGAGCCAAGTGGGTAGCACCCAAATAGGGTATGGTGTAACATCCCGATATTTTCAACCATTCGCATCCGCACATGTCGGACTTGAATTTCTCAAAATATCAGATTGTTAATTTATATTTGGCAAACTCAGCATATACAATAAATAAATAAATCATAGAATCACAGACACAGAGTAATATAACAATAAGCAGCGGAACCAAATGAATAGTAGCTCATGAAGCTACTATATATATAACAGAGTTAAACAAGATACAACAAAAGTCCCGAATACATAGAAGTCTCAATACAATAGTCAAATACAAAATTTGAATATACCACTGGATCAACTGAATAACTACAAGCTGAATAGATGGATGGATCTCAGTGCGAAGCTCTAACCCCAATGGTGAGGCTCAAATGCTGTGACACTCAGCCTGACCCGAGTGTAAAGAAAAACACAATACACTCAAGTCAGGATTAACATTCTTATATCAATAAATCCAACTCAAGTGAAATATCAACTGAAATACAAGTAACTTAAAGGATGTTTGGGATAGTCATCCTCTAAGGATCCGTTAAACTATCTACTATGTAGTAATATACGCTATTATAATAATGTCTATAGTAAAGTAAACTATTAAAATAGCGTTAAGGCATTGCATTTTTCCCCTTAACACATTTTATAGTGCCATTAGTCTGTACAGTACCATAATAGCTCCAGATAGAGAGGCTATACTCCATAGGTACGACACAAATCAAACTCATAGAAGGCACGCTAGGGTAGGTGACATAGCACAACTAGGCAATGCCAGGGTAAATATACCAATTACACTTTCGGGCTGGTGGTAACGCATAACAGCCACTACCGCCCACCTCGAGCCACACTCCCAAATCAAAGGTGCGCAACAAATCAATCACAAAGTAATAGAATGGCAATCGAAGAAGTGTGTCCGATCGGAGGAGCTACCTCACTTGGCCCGTTAATTGCTCCTGTTTTAGTCACCTTATGCCAAATCACGAGAGTCGGGTCTACGTATATGCCTCATATAGGATCGTCACCATCATCCTACTTAATTCTGAAATCTCCACCGTGTATATAGTTGTTAAAGTGGTTTTGGAAGTTGGCAGAGAGTATGACAACTTCCGATCCCGGTCTCTTTAACAACCAAACGTTATTATAACACCGCGGTCATTTCAAAATAACGTGTACTTCAAAAACCAAAATATCATTTCCATTACAAACCATATTAATACAATATAATTTCCATTTCAAACCAAATCAATACAATATCATTTCCATTTCAAATATATGAACTTCAAAAGTCATAGTACTTTCAAAGTTATAACCCTTTCGAAACCAAAGCACTCAAAATTGTAACACTTTGGAAATCATAACAAAACCGTAGCATTTGAAATCATAACACTTCGAAAATTTTCATACTTTGAAATCTTGACACTTTCCTTTAAATGGTTTATATATTAATAATAGTATATAAAATAAAATAATTTATAAAATAAAATAGTTTATATAAAAATTTTAAAAGTCAAAAATAGTTTATGTCAAAATAATTAGTATATTAGAAATAGTTTATATTAAAAATAATTTACATTGAAAATTATTTATATTAAAATTATTTATATTAAAATTATTTATAAAATAAAATATAAAATAGTTTTAAGTATAATTTAAAACACTTTATATAATAAAATAGTTTCCTCAAATTCACCAATCGATTCAAATCAACTCAAATTCCAAAATTCCAATTTAATTCAACCTCAATTCCTCAATTTCAATTATATTCAGTTCTCAATAAACCAATTCAAATTTTATCGTTTTTAAATACAGATTGAAGTACAAAATAAACCATTAAAATTTTGATATATTTCAAAGCCATAAATATTCCACATTTTCAAAACTAAATTTGAAAATTCCACTTATATCTCAAATTTAACTACATTATTATTTAGTTTTGAAATATTCACTAAATCAATCCAATATTAATAAACCCCAAATTTCAAATAAAATAAATATTTCCTTCAATTTATTTAAACTTGAAATATCCATTAATCATTTTAAACCAAAAGCAGGTTATAGAATCATATCCTTTAAAAATATCAAACTCAATAAGTTCAAAATCGATTTAATTAAATAAAATTCTTAAACATAATTTCAAAAAAATTCAAATTTATCTTCGCAACCTTAACTTATAAAATCATTATAGAAATCTATTTTAAAATAAAATATCAAATAAATACTTAAACATATTATATTTATTTATATGTTATATCTATTTATATGTTTTAAAATAGTAAAAATTATAAGTAAATTCTTAAAATTCATAATTTCAAAATTTAACTTATAACTATAAAATTTTCAAAACATATAACTTTGAAAACCTAATTTTAAAACCTTTACAAAATACATTTATATAATATCTTAAAATCAATATTTATTAAACTATATATTTCTTTCCAAAACCATAGAATCATTTTCAAAATATTTATATATATAGACCAACGGTGTCTGTATATAATTTTCTATCCTATGGTCAAGTGATATGGATACTTATCATTTCAATCCGTAATTTAAATATATACGGGTATATATCATTTCAACCCGCAATCCCAAATTCAATTCGATGAAAATCGCTTGGGTCTATCATTTCAATCCATATCGATTTTCTCCTATTCTATAGATCTTTCGGGTATGTATCATTTCAAACCATAGGGAATTCTATACTAACAGGGAACTTGCAGAGTGATAACATATATGATAATAATATAACAGACATATATCATAAATATAAATAACAAATAATGGAGTCAAATGTCACAAGTGAATAGATACAGACAATATCATATATATACCAATGTAAATAACTAAAAGCAACATATTTCAATTGTCGTTTCAATTGAAATCAAATTTAATAAATATAAGAACGTTAATCGTGAGTGATCGCTCACCTTTTGAGGCTAGATAGATCAACTAGAATGGGATGAGTTACGAATCCAAGCATGGATTCCAAACAAAGCAGAATTGGCTCGAATCGACAAACAAAGCTGAAATCTTAAAATTGACAAAATCAAATCAGAATAGGATTGACGAAGATAAACAGTATAAGTAATATATATATATATATATATATATATATATATATATATGTATGTATAAGTATATATAAAATCCTATTCTAATTTCAAACACAATAATAGGGGTATGCACAGTTGGTTAACCGAGCCGATCAGTTAATTTCTACAGCTAATCAAAAATCACAAACGGTTCGGTTAACTAACGGTCGGTTAATGTTGGTCAGATAGTACCGACCGAACTAGTAATTTTACACCGCGGTTAACCATTGGTTTTAATCGGTTAACAATTAATCGATTAACCATTCAAAACACATAGTTAACCGATTGCTTTTCTCAAATTTACAAGAATGAAACATTACACGTTATGCATTACATAGCTCATTAGTTCATATCAGATAAACAGTGAGTGCTACAAACATGAAACATTACAAATATTACAACATATGTTACAAATAGACCACTGAAAACTGCACATGTTGCATTCAACACAGCGATCAACACACATCATAGAATCAAAATAAACAAGTTACACATTAGTTCATTTGCCTATCAAATACAAGTATAAAGCAAGTGAAGTGAACAACTAGTGATAAACAAAAACTATGTGCATCTACCATTCTTCAAATCCAAACTGCATCCAGTTTCTAATAATTTCACCATTGCCGAGACATTTATCATGTAAATAAAGATATGCAAATGAAGTGGACAAGTTCTAACACAAAAGAATTAAAACTAAGAGAAAATGAACATGTTATGAAAAATTATGAGCATGTTGATAAACTAAGTTACCGAGCAATAATGCTGTAGACTGCTCACTTAGATAGTTCCTTTAATCCTAATGATATTAAAGAAGCCATTATGAGACAACTAGTGTAAAAAATGCTGGTAAGGGAGATTTTTCGTATTATCAAAATAAAAATAAAAAATAAAGGCAAGAAAAGTTCACGATCTTAGGATAGAGGAAGATAAATAGATTCATGAAGTTTAAGAAAAAAGTAAAGGTACTTCTTTACTGATCTTATAAACAACCAAAAAGTAAAGGTATTTTCAAACATCTTAAAGTACTACTATTAACACATTGTCCTTTTAACAATTAAATACAAAGCTTCTTTTCATTACTAGATCACCATTAATTTTATATTTATCCATTCAATTTCGATGATTAATGCATGAACTTGGCTCATGTCATGCCAAAACCTGGGCTGCAATAAAGCAGTCAAAATTTGGAGAAACAAAATATGACATCTCACTCAAAAGATGATTTACAAATTTATTGTATAAAATATTCAGGTTTGAAAAATGTTTTATTACCATCAAATGTTAACAGATTTAAATTTAAATAAAACTACAAAAATAAATAAACTTCAATATTATTAGATGAAAAGTTAACATTTGCTATGTTTACTGATACGTATTCCAATTATCAAATTTTTTATTTCCAAATTTTATTATTTAAATCTTCACAAAAATTCAGTTTAAATTATATAAATAAAACCATGAAAATTTCGGGTCCTACACTCTCCCCCATTCAAAACTTTTCATCCCGAAAAGGAACGAGGTAGGAGAATAGAAATAATTAGAGAGAAAATAGATAAAATAAAAAATAAAACAATTAACTTAAACCAAATAATTTTCAATTTTAAATTAATTAATACTCGATAATTGATTTCAAATTCAAGGTATTTCATTAAGTTGATTCAATTTCAATTTATAAATTCCTTCAAACGAATTTTATTTTACTTATCTCATTTATTCATTATCTTATTATTCAATTTTATCTTAATTAACATTTCTATAAATTTTAAATTAAGTGTTTAAACATTTATTATAATCATTCAAATTTATTTAAAAATTCCTTTAACATCATTTTCACTGCAAATTACTCAATTACATATTCAACTTCTGAATGATTAAGGTAAGTTATATTAGAATATAATTGAGTATTATACAAGTAAAATTTTCCCAATTCAATTATTCAAGTTTAAATATTTATTCAAAATTTTTCTTTATTTTATAATTGAAATCATCCTTTAACATAAAATTTAAGAATTAAATTTCCGATTAACCTCAAACACTTTAGGGATATATATATATATATATATATATATATATATATATATATATAAACACACACTATATATATATCAAATCAAATCTATAACTATATATTTATATATAATATATATTACAAATCTAGTCATACTTTAGAATTTGAAATTAATTTATTTCTAAAACAAAAGTGTAGCAAAGCTACAAATTGGTCTCTCCACTCTGAATCTCGAAAATGAATGTTGATGATGCGGCCGCCATTACCGAAATTATTTTTTAGCGACAAAAGAGAAGAGTACTTATTTAGAACTTTTAAAATTCTTTGGAAATGATTTCTATTTGAAAATACTTTCAATAATATATATTTTAAAAATTTTAAAACCAAAGTTTGGAATTACCAAAAATTAAATTCTCAAAATGTAATTTCATTTGGATTCTAAATTAATTTATAAACCATGCTTTATAATTTCACTTGTTTATATTATGAGACAAAAGTCAATGGTTTACAAAACCATAAATGCAAATCAAATATTATTATTTCTGTTAACCAATTCATTTAACAATTATCTTTCAGAAAATTTACTTTTATATATATAATATAATCATATAAAATTTATTTCATTTACTAAATTTGAAAAAAATATTATGCCAGTTCGCTCTGTTCAAGTGCTTTGAAATTCCTATCGATAGCGTTGATCAGACGAATTGATCGAAATCGAAATCAACATTAACAACTCAAACAACACAATATATAAAACAATTTAATTTTAATTGCAAATATACTCCCTCACTCGATGATTCCAGAATGGATTCAAAACAAAGATAGAGATTCAAATACAAAGGAACTCTAAATCAATAGAATTCTAACTAAGATGATAAGCTGAAACTAAGCTAAGATAATTAAATAGCAAAAGAGGAAAGATGGATAGAGTTATATAAATCGCGGGTGACCTTAACCAGGTCAACCATGACTTCAAGAATAAGATCGATGCAGAATTCCGAAGCAAATCAAAATCCGATCGCAAGAGATAGAATTTGAGCAGAGCAAGAGATAACAGCATCTAAACTGATGATACAGAAATCTTTCGATAAATCGATGCTTGTTGTAAAGGAATTTCACCACTTTATAATCATAAAGTGGAGTTATGAGATACTCTAGAATTAAGAAAACACGAATAGGGAGAGACAAGAATGTATTTCAAAATGGAGGGGAAAGTTTCAAAACTCAAAGGAATCCGAATCAAAGAGAAAGGAATTCAAGCTTGAATGAAGGCGATTCTGTAATTAAATCTACCCTATATGCTGAGTTTTGCATAAAACCAAAGCTTCGATACCAACTGTAACATCCTGATATTTTCAACTATTCGCATCTGCACATGTCGGACTTGTATTGCTCAAATTATCTGATTGTTAATTTATATTTGGAAAACTCAGCATATACAGTAAATAAATAGATCACAGAATCACAGAGTAATATAACAATAAGCAGCGAAAACAAATGAATAGTAGTTCATGAAGCTAACAGAGTTAAACAAGATACAACCGAAGTCTCGAATACATAGAAGTCTCAATACAATAGTCAAATACAAAATCTGAATATATCACTGGATTAATTGAATAACTGCAAGCTGAATAGATGGATGGATCTCCAAGAGAACCTCCAACTCCAAAGGTGAGGCTTAAATGCTGTGACACTCAGTCTGACCCGAGCATAAAGCAAAACACAAAACACTCGAGTCAAGATTAACATTCTTATATAAATAAATCCAACTCAAGTGAAATATCAACTGAAATACAAGTAACTTAAATGATGTTTGGGATAGCTATCCTCTAAGGATCCGTTAAACTATCTACTATGTAGTAACATACGCTATTATAATAATGTATATAGTAAAGTAAACTATTAAAACAGCGATAAGGCATTACATTTTCCCCCTTAAAATATTTTATAGCGCCAATAGTCTATACAGTACCATAATACCTCCAGATCGGAAAGCTACCAGAGGATACTCCATAGGTACGACACAAATCAAACTCGTAGAAGGCACGGTAGGGTAGGTGACACGGAACAACTAGGCAATGCGAGGGTAGATATACCAATTACACTTCTGGGCTGGTGGTATGTATAGCAAACCGCCAACCTCGATCCACACTCCCAAATCAAAGGTGCGCACCAGATGAATCACAAAGTAATAGAATGGCTATCGAAGAAGCGTGTCTGATCAGAGGAGCAACCTCACTTGCTCCTGTTTTAGCCACCTTATGCCAACTCAAGGAGTCGGGCCCACGTATGTACCTCTTATAGGATCGTCGCCACCATCCAACTTCATTCTGGAATCTCCACTACATACACAGTTGTTAAAGTGGTTTTCGTTGTTGGCAGAGAATATGACAACTTCTGATCCCGGTCTCTTTAACAACCTAACGTTATTATAACACCGCGGTCATTTCAAAATAATGCATACTTCAAAAACAAAAATATCATTTCCATTACAAAACCATATCAATATAATATCATTTCCATTTCAAAACCAAATCAATACAATATCTTTTCCATTTCAAACGTATCCACTTCAAAAATCATAGTACTCTCAAAGTTATAACCCTTTCGAAACCAAAACACTTAAATTTTAACATTTTTGGAAATCATAACATTTTGAAATGATATCACTTTGGAACTCATAACACTTTGAAAATTTTCATACTTTAAGATCATGACACTTTCCTTTAAACAGTTTAGATATTAATAATAGTATATAAAATAAAATAGTTTATAAAATAAAATAGTTTATATAAAATAGTTATAAGTTAAAAATAGTTTATGTCAAAATAATTAGTATATTTAAAATAGTTTATATTAAAATAAATTTACATTAAAAATGATTTATATTAAAATAGTTTATATTAAAATAATTTATAAATAAAATGTAAAATAGTTTTAAATATAGTTTAAAAATACTTTATATAATAAAATAGTTTCCTCAAACTCATAAATCGATTCAAATCAAATCAAATCCTAAAATTCCAATTTAATTCAATCAATTCATCAATTTCAATTATATTCATTTCTGAATAAACCAATTCAAATTTTATCGTTTTCAAATATAGATTGAACGGCAAAATAAACCATTAAAATTTCAATATATTTCAAAGCTTTAAATATTCCATATTTTCAACTAAATTTGAAAATTCCATTTATATCTCAAATTCGACTGCATTATTATTTAGTTTTGAAATATTCAGTAAATCTTCCAATATCATTTAATAAAACCCCAAATTACAAATAAACGAAATATTTCCTTCAATTTATTTAAACCTGAAATATCCATTAATCACTTTAAACCAAAATCAAGTTATTAAATCATATCCTTTAAAAATATCAAACTCAATAAGTTCCAAATCGATTTAATTAAATAAAATTCTTAACTAAACACAATTTCAAATAAGTTCAAATTTATCTTCCCAAACTTAACTTATAAAATCATTAAAAAAATCTATTTTTAAAATAAAATATCAAATAAATACTTAAACATATTATATTTATTTATATATTGAATCTATTTATATATTTTAAAATAGTAAAAATTATAAGTAAATTCTTAAAATTCATAATTTCAAATTTTAACTTATAATTATAAAAATTTCAAAATATATAACTTTAAAAATCTAAATTTTAATACCTTTGTAAAATACGTTTATATAATATCTTAAAATCAATATTTATTAAACTATACAGTTCTTTCCAAAACCATAGAATCATTTTCAAAATATTTATATACATAGACCAACGGTGTCTGTATATAATTTTCTATCCTATGGTCAAGTGATATGGATGCTTATCATTTCAAACCATAATTTAATAATATACAGGATATATCATTCAACCAGCAGTCCCATATTCAATCCAATGGAAATCGCTTGTTTCTATCATTCCTATTCTATAGATCGTTCGAGTATGTATCATTTCAACCCATAGGGAATTCTATACTAACAAGGAATTTGCAAAGTGATAACATATATGATAATAATATAACAGGTATATATCATCAATATAAATAACAGAGAACGATGTCAAATGTCACACATGAATAGATACAGACAATATCATATATATAGCAATGTAAATAACTAATATTAGCATATTTCAATTGTCGTTTCAATTAAAATCAAATTTAATAAATATAAGAACGTTAATTGTGAGTGATCGCTCACCTTTCGAGGCTAGAGAGATGAACGAGAATGGGATGAGTTACGAATCCAAGCATGGATTCCAAAGCAAAGCAAAATTGGCACGAATCTACAAACAGAGCTGAAAGCTTAAAATTGACAAAATCAAATTAAAACAGGATTGATGAAGATAAATGGCATAAGTAAATTTTTATATTACATATATAACAATATATATAATCATATTCTAATTTCGAACACAATAATATATATATATATATATATATATTTCAAAAATCATTGTTTCAAATTAAACACATATATTAAAACCAAACATATATAAGTAATATTTTTTTGAAATAAAGGCTATATATATATTCAACCATCTCATTGCTTATATAAAAACCATACATATAAAGAAATAAATACATATATAAACTTACATATGTATAATACTTTCAATTAACAATATATATACATACTTATACAAAATATATATAACTAGATGACTCACAGAAAACAAGTTCATAAAATCCTATCCTAATACACTATGCGTTGATAAAATAAACAAACTAGAAACTGCTATAAACTAACATAAAATAAGCTATAACACATATCCTGTAATACATAACTTAAAATATATATAACAAATAATAACTACACTTATATAAACTTAATATGTATACTAATATATAAAACTGCAAAGTTATAAAACAAGAGTTGTACTCACTTTTTCACTCATACGCACTTTTCACTCAAAGCTAATATATAAATCAATATGTATGCATATACACGCAAGCATCACGAATAAATAAAAGAAAAGTAAACTATAAATATAGAAAAAGCTTTGTAACATATATTTAACTCAAATGGTCACTATCTTATAAACTATATATATATATGTATGTATGTATGTATGTATGTATGTATGTATGTATAAACACTGTACAACTCAATACAAACTTACTTTACTGTATATATGACTGTATATATTATATATTAATTAAATGTCAATCCACCGTTGTATACAAACACACATATATTTATACTTCAACATATCATATTTAAAAGCGAATATATAGTATATGTATAATTATATTAATAAGTAATTGTGTTGTAAAACTTTCATATATTAACTAATATATAAACTGATAGATATGTGTACTTGTTTCCAACTTGAATAAACTATATATATAACATACATACAACAAAATCAAAAATTAACAGTTATTAAATATATAATATATAAACTGAGATAACAATTTAACATACAATCTTAGTTTATTTTATAACTAACAGATTTTACCACTTATATACAAGCTTACACATATAAATATATGCATACATAAACATAAAATAGTCACAATATTATACGTATATAAAACTGTAATATCGTATACTTAAAACAGTATTTTTAAAGCTATTCCAAAATCTATATACTTACATGCATTAACATATATAACTAACATATTTAAATCTTATAAATATCTTACATCACTTATATATGCATTATATATAGACTACAGATCATATGACATAGTATAGAATACTGTAACAAATATGTAGTAGAAATAGATTTATATATATAGAGACCATGGATTATGTATAACAGCTAGCTATAAAGTAATAGCTTTATGCTTCAAAAACTCAATAGATTAAAATTTATAATAGAATGTACCTTAATAAAATAAAATAAAATAAAATATATATAGAACATGCATACCATATTTTGAAAGAGGGAGGCCGAATATTGGAAGGTGAAGGGACACGGTTGCTGGGGTGGGATGGCGTAGAGGCCGGATGTGTTGCCGAAGTGGAGAACTTGCGGAGCATGCATGGATTCGGCTACAAATGCTAAGGCCAGTTTTGGTGGATAAGAGCAGGCTCGGGCTGAAGGTGGGGTGTTGGCCGATGTAAAGAGAGGCCGAGAGAGAGCAAAGGTGAACCGAGTTGATGGATTTTGGTAGGTTGATGATGCGGAGCCTTTAGCCGAGCATAGGAGGAGAAACATGAAAGAGGTGGATTGGAAAAAAGAAGAGGCAGCGGAGGAGAAGGGAAGGAAAAAAAAAGAAGATTAGCTAGAATTGAAAGATGATGAACTGGCATAATATTTTCTTCTATACTGTATTCGTTCAATGTAAGAACAAAATGAACCAAGAAAAGAAATGAAAATGGCAACCGAAAATAAATACAAGATGTTGAAAAGCCATATATTAATTTCATAAATAAATAAAAAAATGTTTGTTAGGTTACAGTGAAAAAATGGAAAGGCAAAAGGAAGCCAAAAAGGTTTAAATGAGGAACCGATACGACTGGTCGATTCACCAATTTCATCATGTCCCGAATTCCAAAATACCCGAATGAATATATCGCAGAGATCAGCACGACGAGACGATAAAAATGGCATACAGATATTAATGGTAGGATCATCCTATCAAAAGAGGATAATTGGTATCGAAAATACTGCTAATTTACCAGAATTAAGATAAATGGAGCAATAGCAGTCAAAATTTGGAGAAGCGAAATATGACATCTCACTAAGAATGTAATGACCTGTAATTTTGGTCGCTAGTTTTTGAACATTTAATTCATTTTAAATGTTGAATGTGAATTATTTTTTTGTTTTGAATAAAAATATTTTGGTTAAATCGATATAATTAGTTAAAATATTGAATATGGAAATTCAATTGAAATTTGAATAATAATAATTTAATATTTAGGATTGGAATAATTTGTGAATCTGGGAATAAACAGATATGAAAATGATTTATAAGGTTTATTTTAAGCTTTGTTTGATTTGAATTTTTCGATTGGATTTTTAGATGGAATTAAAAGTTGATAAATTGAATTTGGAATTTTATATTAATTCAATAATGGAATTTAATAATATAATAATGCAAATAACCAGATCTTGATTCGAAATGAATCAGAATGGTTTCTAATGCGAATATAAATTCTATATGATTTGTAATAGAGTTAGTAAAATTTTAAAAGTGAAATTTTAAGTGATTTCGACAATTTTGAAAATCGTTCGAATTAATCGACGAGTTAAAATAGCCTTCCAGGACACAGTCTCAGAATTCGACGAAACTAGTTCCATTGGATCCGTAATAGTTAGTTATTATCGGATTTCAATTTTCTTAGCAATCGGAGTTGTCATTTGACTATGGCAGCTCATGTGTAGTTAATGCCCCACTATTACCCCGCTATAACTCATAGCGGATTTCTACCGCTACGATTTTTCCATGTAGCCCCAAAACATAGCCTTTCCACTTTAATCCCTGCTATTTCCGCTATATCCCGTTATTCCCACTATATTTTTCTATTTCCGCTATATCTTCTTTAATAAAATGAATTAAAAAATTGCATTTATACATTATAAAAATTATGAAACTAATTTATTTGATTTAATTTTTAATATATTTTCAGAAATGAAAATACTCTAATATTCTACTAAATTCAATGATGTTATATAATAGTTTTATGTTTATTTAAAGTATATTCGCACATGTTTTTTTTTAAAATTATTTATGTATTAATTATAATTCAATTGAAGGATAATTTTTTTATTTAATTACCATTTATATATTTGTAAAGACATTAAGTACGAGTTTTATATGCTATTTAAGAGTCATCTGCAATATCCCGCTATATCCACGCTGTATCCCCGTTGTATCCCCGCTATGACTTTTTGCACCTCCACCGCTTCGAATGTGCCAACCGTTTTAACTGCACAGGGCAGCTGAAAACGCATAGAAACTATTTTAATTGATTTAATTTAAAATTGATTGTTTATTTCCGTAACTCGCGCATATGACTGAATTAGCCTCCAAAACACGTTCCATTGTGTTTGGAATGTGGGTAAAACCTTATAAATGCCTGGCGGCACGTGTGATTTGGAGTTCGTATGTAAATGCTCATTAAAATTGAATTTAATATTAAAATAATATTGTAAACGCATATATTTACATATAGGGCCGAAACCCCAATCTTCTCTAGCAAGCCCCGTTCTATGCAATCAATGGCCGAAGCTTCTTAAACTTTTCTTCTTGATCCTTTTGATCCATGTATTGTTTTCGAAAACTTCCTAAACGAAGATCGAGGAGCTCGAGGAGGTGGCAAACTGATGAAATAGGTCTCGAGTTCACGGTCAAATTTCACGGCTGTTGGTGCATCGAGTTCGAGGAGGCTTGGGCCATGGTTGGAGCTAGCTTCGGCGCTCGAGATGGTGGCCTTGGATCGACCTACGTTGTGAGCATGGGTGGTTGCGAAATGATGGCGGCGATGGGTTCGTGCGTGTCCTGGAGCGAACGAGCTTGAGGAAGAAGCTTCGTGCGGCCTGTTTCGTATGGTATAATATTATATGATAATTAAAAGGAAATTGTTTTAAATTTTAGTTCAAACTATAATAATTTATATCCGATGCATACTTTATCAGAATTCGACGAAACTGGTGACGCCGGAATCGCAGCGACGAGTACTACGCAGTGGAACAATTCTGTGATCATTCTGAGCAAGTAAACTTTTTGGTTAAATCGAACGCCGTTCGATTTAATTTAAAATTTGAACGCTCGTCAAAAATTCAAGGTGAGTTAATCTCACTCACATCTGGATACCAGTTAATTTAAATAGCTAATATTTAAATATTTGATTGGTTGTTCAGCTGAGTATAATAATTATTATCAGATTGAATCGATATTTATTGGTTGTGCTAAGATCTATGGATGCAGGGAAACAGGTTGGAGGGATCCAACTGGATTCCTCACAAATAGAATTTTTATTTATATTCTGTGATATATCTCGTTGATATCCTGTGATAAATTGATTTGGATCTTGTTATGATGTGTTATGACTGGATAAATATAATTTGGTATTTTAAAAATATCAATAAATAAATTGGGATTAAAGGAAAATGAAAGGAATTTTTAGGTAATGAATTTAATTCGAGAAATTGGGTTGAAATTTGTAAATGGTTTTGAAACTGAGATTGGAATAGAAATGAAAAATGGAAATTTATAAATTGGTATATTTATCAATGGATAAATTTGGAAATATTGATTTCCTGTGGGAAATTGTATAAGAAAGGTATAATAGTTTCAAAAGTAAAGATGAGATTATCTTTAAAGGATGGAAAGCGCATTTTTCCCTGGAAATTAAATACGATTCCCAAGAAAGCTTTCAAAAACATAAATTAGCAGTTTAAATGTGTTTTAGAATATATTTTTTTAATCATTTTTAAGTATAAGTAGATATTTAATTAAGTAATTATGGTATTAAATTATTTTTTAAAGGTAAATTATTATTATGTTTTCTAAAGGAAATTTTAATATAATATTTGGTATAATATCTTTATATAAAAGGAAAATTTTAATTTAAGTTACTCATGAAACTTTTATAGATTGACAAAAGTATAATTTGAGTAAAGAATTTAGTAATCATATTTTAAATAATTTAAGTTTACCTTGGAAGTGATTTCCAGAAAATAGAAACGTGTTTAAAAATAAAAGGAATTTATTTGTAAAGCATGGGAAGGAATTTACGGGATAAACGTAAATTTGAATGGAGATAAATCAAGCAGGATTTATAAAGGGAATTCTTTTGTTTATTCTGCAATGGAAGTGTATTTCCCTGAAAATCCAAATACGTTTCGAAGTAGTTTTTTTAAGTTAATGTTAAAAGTTTTAAATTTGTTTTAAAGTAACGTTTTTAAGGAATTATTTAATTTGATAAGTTTAAAGGTAAATAGTATCCAAATAGTTATAGTAGTAATTATTTTAAAGGGTTCACGGGTATTATTTTTTAAAGATAATTTTTAATATTTATGTTTTATGGAATAGTTTTATTTTAAGAATAGGTTTTGGTTAAAGTATTATTTAGAACTTGAATAGAATTTCATAACTCCTATTTTCAAAATTTAGATAGCTTCACATTTACTTTAAAGAAATAGTTTATATTTTATAAAGCAGTTTTATTCGAAATATTTTTGAAAGTATATATATATATTTTTTAAATTAAGCATGTAATAAGTTTTAATATAAATGTTTTAATGTATTTTCAAGAATAAAGAATTTAAATTATTTAAAATCTTAAGTATGGGTACTTGGATGTTTTCAGAGGAAGTAAAGGTTTAGAAATTTATTCCATGAGAAGAGTTGGGTTTGAAACTGTTTTCAAAAGAGTATGGAAATATATATTGCAAAGATATTTTTGAGGAAAATAAATAATGTAGGAAGTTATTTATCATGTGATGGATGTTTGTAAATGTTAATTGATAGTTAAATCATCGACTATCAATATTAGCCAATACGTTGATCGTTTCGAAGAGACCGGGATCGGAATTAATTTCTCGAAAACCACTTCGATCCGTTTTGTACGTTTTCGTGGAAAAAAAATGAGTTCGGAGTCGAAGATGGAGCAGTGAAGTGCAAGGGCTAGTCGCTACTAATCCTGAGGATGTTTCCAAAAGGATGTAGTGGGAGTAGTGCCTTCGGTTCCGTTCAAACTCGGGACAGACTTGTATGGATGAATGCTTTCGGAACATCGTCGGGTGGACGGTGGGAATTCTAAGTGAAACTTTCTAAAGGTAATGCTTAGCCTCAAAACTCATCAACCGGGAATGACTGAAAATCAGGGGATATGCAGCAGGGCTATGTAGGTAGCACCCATTAGGGTAAGGTCATCCCTGTCTAGATGTCCCTTTTTATTCGGCTTAGTGGCGCAGTTGCTGATCCCAACCGTGGGTTGATCTTACTCGAGATTATCCATTAAGGGGTAGTCCAGGCCTTGTGTTGTAGGGGATCGGACGTGGTCCTCGATACACTGATCTAGACCAGGTACTGTGGCAGGTGGTACCCCAGTGCCTAGTCATTAGTTGGAAATCCATTCTCCCTACGAGCCTTTTACGAGTTTTGTTTGTATTACCCACTTTTGGGCTAGTAGCTGGAATTTAATCATGTAACAATTTCGGCTATTTTAATAAGTATTTGTATATAGACCGTATTATAATATCAGAGGATTTTTACAAAAAGTGTTTTAGCTATCGTAAAGTAAAAACCTGACATGTTTATTTGTAGCGTGGTCTTACGAGATTCTTTTATTTTCAAAAGGATTTTTGAAACTTTAATAATCAATTTGGGTGTATTTTTATCAGCTGGTATTAGAGACTGACTCGGGTGTTATTTTATTATAATGTTCGGGTCGGACCAAGTATTATAGATTTCAGGATTGAATGCTATGGAGCTCAGGAGAGGAGCTGGAGACCGAGACGTATTATCCGTACTTGTTTATATCTGCTGCTGTGATTATTTGAATTGTCAGGCTTATAATTGTTGTTTGTTTATGATATACTCTGATGTAATATATAAAACAGATATAGTTTTCATTTTGTGTAATGATCTGATATTATATATTATATTTTGTTCCGCTGTGATTGTGAGATTCTGTTATTGTTTAGTTCCTTCTTTCTTCGGTCTTCTTTCTTTTTCCACAACAATCTGTCTTTTCCAGCACTTGATCGTTGGCATATCATACTGTGGAGTATTTTGTGTCGATTTTCGAGAGTCGAGAAGGGCGGGTCGTCACATGTGGTATCATATCTATTACAAATCATATAGAATGTGATACTGGGATTGGGATAATTTATGAATCTGGGAATTTTAAATACAACCAATACCCGTTAATTTCACTTTTAAAATTTTACTAACTCTATTACTAATTGTAACGACCCAGAATTTTTAATAATTTAAATTTGAATATTTAATTAATTTTAAATATTTATAAGTGAATTTATAAGTCAAATAAATTTTTATTTGAATTTTTGATTTAAATTGGATAATTAAATCGATAATTTAATATGTTAAATTATGGAAATAATTGAAAATAGAGTTAAATATGATTGAAAATAATTTGGAAAATTTTATTTAATCATACTGGAGTTATAGAAATATTTTAGAACTTTTAAAATCGAATTAAAAGTTAATTTGTGAAAATTGAATATTTTAATATTTAATAATCGACTGTAAAATAGTCAATTTTTGGACAGTCTCAGAATTGAACGAAACCAGTTCCATTGGATCCGTAATAGTTAGTTATTACCGGATTTCAATTTTCGTGTCAATCGGAGCTATCGTTTGATCGTGGCAGCTCGAAACGCATCGAATTATTTTTAATTTAAATTTGGCGAGTCAAAATAGCCATTTTTCAAAAAGTCTCGGATTTCGACGAAACTAGTTTCATCGGATCCGTAATGTGATATTATTGTAAGGTTTCAAATTTCAAGTCGTTTGGATTTACCGTTTGTCCGGTACAAATTAAAACGCCTAGAAATCGACTTAAATCGGTTTAATTTAAATTGAGCGTTTTCAGCCATAACTCGCACATACTTCCGAATTAGCTTCCGAAACCTGTTCCATTGTGTCCGGAACGCGGGGTAAACCCTAGGTACGCTGGTTACGGCGCCTAAATCGGAGTTCGGAATTTCCGGGATGAATAGTGTTTACGCTTGCCTTTTTCTATAAATAGAAGTTAAAATCTCAAAATTTTATAAAATTAAAAACCCTAATTTCCTATTGATAGCCGGCCCTAGAAACATGGATGGCCAGAAATGATCTTCCTCTTCCCCTTGATTTCTCCAAATCCATCAAGAATTAGCCTTAGGTTTCAACTAACAAATTGAAGAGGACGTCAAGCTCTACGATCTGAACGGTGGTGATCGGAAACGGAGCGGCGTGGAGGGGGATAGGAGGCCGCGTCCTCCATGTGCTGTGCACGACTTCCAAGGCTATAGACATAGCCGAGCCCTATGCTATTGAGGCCGAAGTTGAGGTTGGTGATGCTCTTCGATTTGCAACTTCCCGATCGAGTTCTAGTCGAGTGTGTTTGCAGTATTATGTAACCCTAGTTCTACATGTGGGTTCGGCGGCTACGTTGGTTCCTGGAAGCTTTTGCGTGAGTGGGGAAGAAAAGGGAGAGGCCTTGGATTGAGATCTAACGGCTGTAGTTGAGTTAGGGTATAAGTTTTTAAAGTTATGTTGAAATTTAGTTATAAAAACATGTACAATCTTGTAAAATTCATAACTTTTTCATACGAGGTCGAAAAAATGCAAACTCAGTTGCGTTGGAATCGTATGGACGAGCACTACGCGATGGAGTTGGTTTGGAGTCGTTTGGAGTTAGTGAGAATTTCGGGTAAAATTAAACGCGCGTTTAATTTTATTCGAAATAAAAGCTTAAACGGAAATTAAAACCAAGGTGAGAACTTCTCACTCAATCGAATAGATTTCGATTTTATTTTAAATAGTTAGATTTAAAATATTTGAATGCATGTTTGAATGATGACTGTAAATTATTGATTGTTAAAATAGACATTATGCGCCGTTAGTAAGCGGATGTTATTTAGTAAAAACATATACCGCGAATATTTCATAAACAGTGAAATTGGTATTATATATAATATCAATATATATATATTGGCATATGTATATATTGCAGTTGATTGATTTCCCGCATTTTTTGTTTAGCGGATGAGACCCTATTACGCCGTTATTAAGCGGATAATATTTATTAAGAACATATACCGCGATAATTTCGTACTGGAGCGAAATTGGTATTGTGCTAATGTTTTTGGATGCAGGAAACAGGTTGGAGGGATCCAACTGGATTCCTCAACAGTATTTATTTTATTTCAGATATTTTGATATTTGATGGATTATCATATCGATATATGATATCGTTGTTAGTCGTGATTGACTATTTGGTGTGTAGCATCATTGGACCCAGATTTTGGGATTTTAAAATGGTTTTAAAGTGATTTTTGAAAATATACTATATTTTTGGAATTGATCCATTTTAAATAAATAAACGTTATAATTTTTAAAGTTATAAAATTATGGTTTTTGTGAAATATAGTTAAAAAGCTGATTTTTAGAAATACGATTAAAAGTCGATTTTTGAGAAATATGAACTAATGATTTTATAAAATAATTTAGATTGGATTTTTGAATATATGATAAAAGTTTAAATATAGGATTTATAAAATTTGATTATTTTATAAATCGAAATGATGAAATTATAAAGGAATTTAAAGACGTTTTAGAATAATAATATAAACTGATTTATATTAAGAGATTTATAAATGGATATTTATAAATTGAAATATAGACATTATAAAACGAGTTTTTATAAGTGTTTGAATGTAGTGAAAATGAATTTCATAAATGAATGAAATTTATAGAATTATAAACTGTGAAGTTAGTAAGATTTATAAATTTGTGAAGTTAATTGAAGAATAGATTTGGTTAAATAAATGAATCTTATAAGTTATAAGATTTATAATTATGAAGTTTAAAGAACGATTTTATAAAATAATCGTTTTATAAGTATTTAACTTATAATATAAACATTTAGTTTATAATTGAGTTATAAACTGAAATATGTTAATAAAGGAATTTATAAAAAAAAGAAGTTTTTATAAATAAATAGAAATGGAATTTATAAACGTTGTTTTATAAATCCGCAAACGACTTATTTTGATAAGTTAATTGTTATAACTTATAAATGGAGTTATATTCACGTTTTAGACAGTGAATAATCCTTTAAGTTAAAGTGAATAGAAATAATGGAATTTGTGAACATAGTATATTCACGTTTTTGAATAGTGAATAACATGTTAAAGAAAATGTTTTAGAATGTGATATTTTAAACAGAATTAAAACGATCTAACGATGTTTTAAAGGTGTTGAGATTCGAAACCATAGATTTCAACATTTATTGTTGAAATAGATGTTTCGAGAAATAAAAGGAAATGTTGGACTATAACACTGTTGTTATAGTAAATGATTTCCGAAAGGAAATGTTTTGTATAGTATTGGGATTTATATATCTATTTTAATTTCGAATCCCTATACTAGTGATTTTGGGTTGTCGTAACGATGTTTTACGCAACATTCGTTTTGGCCCAAATAAATATGTTTAAGTAAATGATTTCCTTAAAGAATGAAATATATACTTAATTCGATTTAAGTATATTGAATATTTTCTAAGTGTTGAAAATAAAAAGATTTGTGAATTACTTATTTTTAATAAGTATGGAATTGTTTCCAATATGAAGTGAATAATTAGAATTTATCTTTTTGAAGATAAATTGAAAATGGATAATTGAAATCGTATATTCATGAATATTTTGAAATATAAATTCATTATGGAATTTATATGTGAAAGTGGAACTTGTTAAAAATAAATATTGATTTATTTTTGAAGTGTTGGAATTTTATATCTTGTAAAGATATTTTGGAAATGTAAATAATTTGGAAAATTATTTGGAATCTGGTGATGTATGCATATCCATTGATAGTTCAATAGCCGACTATCAATATTTCCCTTTGAATGGGTATTTGATGTGAATTGATTGAATTTGAATGCACACTTATTTTTGAATAAGCGCTCACTATTCGGGTTAACCGGGAAAGGACCATGGGGTCGTATAACCCACTCCGAATATGTGATACGTCGTTGTGAATCGCATTTGAAGATCGGTGTTGAAGACCGGATATTTGCGAGAGCGATAGGATGAACTATCGATTGACTCTGCACCGAGTTGCTCCGGTATAGAGTTCTCCATATGTGATGGTGAATCCGATCAGGATTGTGAATATCCGGATTGCAAGGACTTCTTTGTAAGTGCCTTCGGTTCTGTTCGAGCCCGGAACAGACTTGTATGGATTGTATGCCTGACATTACAAGTTGAGATATAAAGCCGATTTCTTTCAAATATATTTCTGTTGGTGGCGGAGAATTTATTCTTTGCTTAACACCCTTCTTTGAGACGCACGAGCTCAAAGGTTATATAGTTGAAGTTATCAGCGATATATTCCCAGTTTGGTAATGTGACATGCTGAGTGATGCTGAAATGATCATTGTGTTGATTATTTGTGATAGGATCATTTATTTGATCGTCTATCTTAGTGATCATTGTGTTGATCATTTGTTGACCCAAAGCATGGCTTTTGTATAAAGTATGTTTTGTGGACGTGAATTCGTCGAGCCTCACACCCCGTGAATGGTCAAAACAGGAAAGAAGCAGCAAGGTTATGAGGGGTAGCACCCTTTAGGATGTGTCCATTTCCTTCTGGAAAAGGGTAGTATCATGGTATGGAGCCCAGATACTTACTCATGTTGAAAACACTTTATGATTGTGTGAATTGATTACGAGCGCTCGGCTGAAAAGGTCCCAAAGGACCGGGGGATGGCATATTCGGTCAGTTGTTACTCAGTTAGGAGTAACCCGGCCTTGTGTTGGTAGAGATCCGGTTTGGTTCTCGGGGATGTCCATCCAGAGGCATTCTCAGTGGCAATGGGAAGTTCCTTGGCCTGATCATTCGTTGGAAATCCAAAGAAACAATACGAAACTTGTACGGTATTAGTTGTAGAACCTGCTATTCACTTATGGTGGTCACCACTGTTTGGATAGTAGCTATAGTAGGCATACGATAATGGTCGTATGTTGGCTAAGATTTATATTCTACTTTCGAAATGAATTTTCCACTACACTATGCACTAGTAATAATATCAAATGTTATTTTAAATGCGTATCAAGCATCTTTGACTATCATAAGGAGAAATCTCCTCCGATTCTGCGTTTGCATGTGTGTGTGTGCGGGAGGCCTTATGGTAGTCTCATTTTTAAAAGCATTGCGAATTAATTTAAAAATATTTCTCTATTTTTGATTTTAAAGTTAAATAAACTGTTTTGAGTTCTCACACCAGTCACATGACTGACTTGGAGTTTATTGTTTTCCTTCCTAAACTCTGGGTGCCCACAAATTTCCACACGGGCAGTTAAGAGTTAGGTTTATCAGGATATTCTGGATATTCAGGAGTTGCTGGAGGCAAGCTGGATGGCATGGCGTATTACTAGTTTATATAGTAATTTCTTTTTCCGCTGCACTATTTATTGTTGTATGTTGTTGTACACTCTGATGATATGATGTGATGTAATGAAATGAAATGTAATAACTGACATAGTTCTTTGTTTAAAGATTATTCATTTATTATTATATGTTGTTCCGCTGCGAATTGTGAGATTCTGATGTAGTTTTTTTTTGTTTCCTTTCTGTCCGTTCTATTTTTAAAATGCTTCTATCTTCTATTTTCCAAAATTCTCTGTTTTCTAAAAATCGTCTATCTTCTTTCCTCTCTATTTTCTATCTTCTCTCTTCTTCTATCTCTTTCTTTTTCTTAAATTCTTTTTTAAAACCCCTAAGGGTTCGTATTTTCGTTCATCTTGAATTAAACAAAGGAGATTAGTGTCTATTCAAGGAGTACGGACTTACGGGTCTTTACAGTTGGTATCAAAGCTAATGGTTAAGCGACAACCATGGTTCTGTTGGGTATTATTCATTAGAGATAGAGTCAGTAGTGCTCTAGAATGAATTTGAGTGTAATAATAGCTATGAGAGCGTATTTGTTAGTGAATAAAAAAAAAATTGTTTTATATTGTGATGATTGGTTTGTTGAGTGGTATATGAACTTTCGTCAGCACAGCCTCGAAACTGAGCCGAAGGGGTTTCTAAACACTTGAATAGAACAATTCGACATAATATTGTTTTTAAATTGGGTAAATGAAATAGTTTTTCCTTGATTATATTTTATATATGAAAGAAATAATTTTTCAGAATTATTAAATGTATATAAATTGATTGTTAGGTTGTTTGAATAATCTAAGCAAAAGAATTATAAGAATTGAATTATAATTAAAGTGATTTACAATTGTGAAATAAACTTATATACATAAGAAGTGAAACTTTATGGATATATCTATGAATATGAGTTGTAAATAAAGGTGAATTTCAAGATTAAATGAAATATAACTTAAGTAATGTAAATGAAGTTGATATTGGTATCAAACTAAATTAATTAAGTTAAGTGATGGATATGAACTTAAGTTATGTGAATAGAAATTCAACTTTTGTAATTGAATGGATGAATTGAATGTTAATCGATTAAATGTGAATTAAATTGATATGAAATAATGAATGAAAGTGTAAATTCATTGAAATCTAATGTTATTAGAAGTTGAATAAAAAAAATGAATGTAAGTGAAGCGAAGAAATTTGGTTGTAATCAATACACTTTGGTTGTTATATGATTGTTGATTGATTATATGTAATTCATTAAGTGTTAATGAAATTGAAAGCTAATGTAATTGAATTCAAATTAGAAGTAAATAAATTTGAATAGAATCGAAAGTGAATTGGATTTAATTAGTAATGTAAACTAATTGAATTGAGAATGAATGTTGATAAAATCCAATGTTGATGAATCAAATATGATTTAGAGTGAAAACCAATTCATTAAGTATTAATGAGAATATGAATGAATTTGTTGAATGTTAGTTGGTTGATGGTTGAATATATATTGCTATTGTTGCATTTGCTATGTGATATATATAGTTGATATGTTACTATATGTTGTATATTGAGATTATTTGCATATGTGCATGTTCTCATGTTGTTTGTTGAGTGATTAGTAGGTGCGGATCGCGTTTGCTTCGCATTTGGAGTTCGCTTTAGCGCTATATTAGCCGTATATGCTTGCTAATAAAATATAAGGTACATATCTCGGATTAAATATCGTACTTTTACACTTTTTTCCCTTCGGGATGCCTCATTACTTGATGAGATGTATATTTGTGATATATATACTGTCATTTTTTTTTCGGATCGAGCCGCGCAAAGGAGACATGGCGAATTTTTCCGAAAATTTAAGGCGTTAGAAAAAATTTGAGAAAATGGGAAAATTTTGAAAACTTTAAACTTTGATTTGGAATTGAAAGTTAAAAAATGGTAGTTGTTTTTGAAAAAGATAACTAAGTATGATTTGAAAACTTAGTAAAGTATTATAAGAAGTTTAACTATGAATTTTGGAAAATTAATAAATTCTCTAACTTTTCTTACTTGTAATTTCGAGGACGAAATTCTTTTAAGGGGGAAAGATTGTAACGACCCAGAATTTTTAATAATTTAAATTTGAATATTTAATTAATTTTAAATATTTATAAGTGAATTTATAAGTCAAATAAATTTTTATTTGAATTTTTTGATTTAAATTGGATAATTAAATCGATAATTTAATATGTTAAATTATGGAAATAATTGAAAATAGAGTTAAATATGATTGAAAATAATTTGGAAAATTTTATTTAATCATACTGGAGTTATAGAAATATTTTAGAACTTTTAAAATCGAATTAAAAGTTAATTTGTGAAAATTGAATATTTTAATATTTAATAATCGACTGTAAAATAGTCAATTTTTGGACAGTCTCAGAATTGAACGAAACCAGTTCCATTGGATCCGTAATAGTTAGTTATTACCGGATTTCAATTTTCGTGTCAATCGGAGCTATCGTTTGATCGTGGCAGCTCGAAACGCATCGAATTATTTTTAATTTAAATTTGGCGAGTCAAAATAGCCATTTTTCAAAAAGTCTCGGATTTCGACGAAACTAGTTTCATCGGATCCGTAATGTGATATTATTGTAAGGTTTCAAATTTCAAGTCGTTTGGATTTACCGTTTGTCCGGTACAAATTAAAACGCCTAGAAATCGACTTAAATCGGTTTAATTTAAATTGAGCGTTTTCAGCCATAACTCGCACATACTTCCGAATTAGCTTCCGAAACCTGTTCCATTGTGTCCGGAACGCGGGGTAAACCCTAGGTACGCTGGTTACGGCGCCTAAATCGGAGTTCGGAATTTCCGGGATGAATAGTGTTTACGCTTGCCTTTTTCTATAAATAGAAGTTAAAATCTCAAAATTTTATAAAATTAAAAACCCTAATTTCCTATTGATAGCCGGCCCTAGAAACATGGATGGCCAGAAATGATCTTCCTCTTCCCCTTGATTTCTCCAAATCCATCAAGAATTAGCCTTAGGTTTCAACTAACAAATTGAAGAGGACGTCAAGCTCTACGATCTGAACGGTGGTGATCGGAAACGGAGCGGCGTGGAGGGGGATAGGAGGCCGCGTCCTCCATGTGCTGTGCACGACTTCCAAGGCTATAGACATAGCCGAGCCCTATGCTATTGAGGCCGAAGTTGAGGTTGGTGATGCTCTTCGATTTGCAACTTCCCGATCGAGTTCTAGTCGAGTGTGTTTGCAGTATTATGTAACCCTAGTTCTACATGTGGGTTCGGCGGCTACGTTGGTTCCTGGAAGCTTTTGCGTGAGTGGGGAAGAAAAGGGAGAGGCCTTGGATTGAGATCTAACGGCTGTAGTTGAGTTAGGGTATAAGTTTTTAAAGTTATGTTGAAATTTAGTTATAAAAACATGTACAATCTTGTAAAATTCATAACTTTTTCATACGAGGTCGAAAAAATGCAAACTCAGTTGCGTTGGAATCGTATGGACGAGCACTACGCGATGGAGTTGGTTTGGAGTCGTTTGGAGTTAGTGAGAATTTCGGGTAAAATTAAACGCGCGTTTAATTTTATTCGAAATAAAAGCTTAAACGGAAATTAAAACCAAGGTGAGAACTTCTCACTCAATCGAATAGATTTCGATTTTATTTTAAATAGTTAGATTTAAAATATTTGAATGCATGTTTGAATGATGACTGTAAATTATTGATTGTTAAAATAGACATTATGCGCCGTTAGTAAGCGGATGTTATTTAGTAAAAACATATACCGCGAATATTTCATAAACAGTGAAATTGGTATTATATATAATATCAATATATATATATTGGCATATGTATATATTGCAGTTGATTGATTTCCCGCATTTTTTGTTTAGCGGATGAGACCCTATTACGCCGTTATTAAGCGGATAATATTTATTAAGAACATATACCGCGATAATTTCGTACTGGAGCGAAATTGGTATTGTGCTAATGTTTTTGGATGCAGGAAACAGGTTGGAGGGATCCAACTGGATTCCTCAACAGTATTTATTTTATTTCAGATATTTTGATATTTGATGGATTATCATATCGATATATGATATCGTTGTTAGTCGTGATTGACTATTTGGTGTGTAGCATCATTGGACCCAGATTTTGGGATTTTAAAATGGTTTTAAAGTGATTTTTGAAAATATACTATATTTTTGGAATTGATCCATTTTAAATAAATAAACGTTATAATTTTTAAAGTTATAAAATTATGGTTTTTGTGAAATATAGTTAAAAAACTGATTTTTAGAAATACGATTAAAAGTCGATTTTTGAGAAATATGAACTAATGATTTTATAAAATAATTTAGATTGGATTTTTGAATATATGATAAAAGTTTAAATATAGGATTTATAAAATTTGATTATTTTATAAATCGAAATGATGAAATTATAAAGGAATTTAAAGACGTTTTAGAATAATAATATAAACTGATTTATATTAAGAGATTTATAAATGGATATTTATAAATTGAAATATAGACATTATAAAACGAGTTTTTATAAGTGTTTGAATGTAGTGAAAATGAATTTCATAAATGAATGAAATTTATAGAATTATAAACTGTGAAGTTAGTAAGATTTATAAATTTGTGAAGTTAATTGAAGAATAGATTTGGTTAAATAAATGAATCTTATAAGTTATAAGATTTATAATTATGAAGTTTAAAGAACGATTTTATAAAATAATCGTTTTATAAGTATTTAACTTATAATATAAACATTTAGTTTATAATTGAGTTATAAACTGAAATATGTTAATAAAGGAATTTATAAAAAAAAGAAGTTTTTATAAATAAATAGAAATGGAATTTATAAACGTTGTTTTATAAATCCGCAAACGACTTATTTTGATAAGTTAATTGTTATAACTTATAAATGGAGTTATATTCACGTTTTAGACAGTGAATAATCCTTTAAGTTAAAGTGAATAGAAATAATGGAATTTGTGAACATAGTATATTCACGTTTTTGAATAGTGAATAACATGTTAAAGAAAATGTTTTAGAATGTGATATTTTAAACAGAATTAAAACGATCTAACGATGTTTTAAAGGTGTTGAGATTCGAAACCATAGATTTCAACATTTATTGTTGAAATAGATGTTTCGAGAAATAAAAGGAAATGTTGGACTATAACACTGTTGTTATAGTAAATGATTTCCGAAAGGAAATGTTTTGTATAGTATTGGGATTTATATATCTATTTTAATTTCGAATCCCTATACTAGTGATTTTGGGTTGTCGTAACGATGTTTTACGCAACATTCGTTTTGGCCCAAATAAATATGTTTAAGTAAATGATTTCCTTAAAGAATGAAATATATACTTAATTCGATTTAAGTATATTGAATATTTTCTAAGTGTTGAAAATAAAAAGATTTGTGAATTACTTATTTTTAATAAGTATGGAATTGTTTCCAATATGAAGTGAATAATTAGAATTTATCTTTTTGAAGATAAATTGAAAATGGATAATTGAAATCGTATATTCATGAATATTTTGAAATATAAATTCATTATGGAATTTATATGTGAAAGTGGAACTTGTTAAAAATAAATATTGATTTATTTTTGAAGTGTTGGAATTTTATATCTTGTAAAGATATTTTGGAAATGTAAATAATTTGGAAAATTATTTGGAATCTGGTGATGTATGCATATCCATTGATAGTTCAATAGCCGACTATCAATATTTCCCTTTGAATGGGTATTTGATGTGAATTGATTGAATTTGAATGCACACTTATTTTTGAATAAGCGCTCACTATTCGGGTTAACCGGGAAAGGACCATGGGGTCGTATAACCCACTCCGAATATGTGATACGTCGTTGTGAATCGCATTTGAAGATCGGTGTTGAAGACCGGATATTTGCGAGAGCGATAGGATGAACTATCGATTGACTCTGCACCGAGTTGCTCCGGTATAGAGTTCTCCATATGTGATGGTGAATCCGATCAGGATTGTGAATATCCGGATTGCAAGGACTTCTTTGTAAGTGCCTTCGGTTCTGTTCGAGCCCGGAACAGACTTGTATGGATTGTATGCCTGACATTACAAGTTGAGATATAAAGCCGATTTCTTTCAAATATATTTCTGTTGGTGGCGGAGAATTTATTCTTTGCTTAACACCCTTCTTTGAGACGCACGAGCTCAAAGGTTATATAGTTGAAGTTATCAGCGATATATTCCCAGTTTGGTAATGTGACATGCTGAGTGATGCTGAAATGATCATTGTGTTGATTATTTGTGATAGGATCATTTATTTGATCGTCTATCTTAGTGATCATTGTGTTGATCATTTGTTGACCCAAAGCATGGCTTTTGTATAAAGTATGTTTTGTGGACGTGAATTCGTCGAGCCTCACACCCCGTGAATGGTCAAAACAGGAAAGAAGCAGCAAGGTTATGAGGGGTAGCACCCTTTAGGATGTGTCCATTTCCTTCTGGAAAAGGGTAGTATCATGGTATGGAGCCCAGATACTTACTCATGTTGAAAACACTTTATGATTGTGTGAATTGATTACGAGCGCTCGGCTGAAAAGGTCCCAAAGGACCGGGGGATGGCATATTCGGTCAGTTGTTACTCAGTTAGGAGTAACCCGGCCTTGTGTTGGTAGAGATCCGGTTTGGTTCTCGGGGATGTCCATCCAGAGGCATTCTCAGTGGCAATGGGAAGTTCCTTGGCCTGATCATTCGTTGGAAATCCAAAGAAACAATACGAAACTTGTACGGTATTAGTTGTAGAACCTGCTATTCACTTATGGTGGTCACCACTGTTTGGATAGTAGCTATAGTAGGCATACGATAATGGTCGTATGTTGGCTAAGATTTATATTCTACTTTCGAAATGAATTTTCCACTACACTATGCACTAGTAATAATATCAAATGTTATTTTAAATGCGTATCAAGCATCTTTGACTATCATAAGGAGAAATCTCCTCCGATTCTGCGTTTGCATGTGTGTGTGTGCGGGAGGCCTTATGGTAGTCTCATTTTTAAAAGCATTGCGAATTAATTTAAAAATATTTCTCTATTTTTGATTTTAAAGTTAAATAAACTGTTTTGAGTTCTCACACCAGTCACATGACTGACTTGGAGTTTATTGTTTTCCTTCCTAAACTCTGGGTGCCCACAAATTTCCACACGGGCAGTTAAGAGTTAGGTTTATCAGGATATTCTGGATATTCAGGAGTTGCTGGAGGCAAGCTGGATGGCATGGCGTATTACTAGTTTATATAGTAATTTCTTTTTCCGCTGCACTATTTATTGTTGTATGTTGTTGTACACTCTGATGATATGATGTGATGTAATGAAATGAAATGTAATAACTGACATAGTTCTTTGTTTAAAGATTATTCATTTATTATTATATGTTGTTCCGCTGCGAATTGTGAGATTCTGATGTAGTTTTTTTTTGTTTCCTTTCTGTCCGTTCTATTTTTAAAATGCTTCTATCTTCTATTTTCCAAAATTCTCTGTTTTCTAAAAATCGTCTATCTTCTTTCCTCTCTATTTTCTATCTTCTCTCTTCTTCTATCTCTTTCTTTTTCTTAAATTCTTTTTTAAAACCCCTAAGGGTTCGTATTTTCGTTCATCTTGAATTAAACAAAGGAGATTAGTGTCTATTCAAGGAGTACGGACTTACGGGTCTTTACACTAATCATATAGAATTTATATTCACATTATAAACCATTTCGATTCATTTCGAATCAAAATTTGATTATTTGCATCAAATTCTGAGTATTTTGTGTCGATTTTCGAGAGTCGAAAAGGGCGGGTCGTCACATTATAAACCATTCCGAACGCTCATCGAAAATTCAAGGTGAGTTAATCTCACTCACATCTAGATACTAGTTAATTTAATAGCTAATATTTAAATGTTTGATTGGTTATTTAGTGAATATGATAATTAGTATCAGATTGAATCGATATTTGTTGGTTGTGCTAACATCTATGGATGCAGGGAAACAGGTTGGAGGGATCCAACTGGATTCCTCACAAATAGAAATTTTATTTACATTCTATGATATAACTCATTGATATCCTGTGATAAATTGATGTGGATCTTGTTATGCTGTGTTATGGTTGGATAAATATAATTTGGTATTTTAAAAATATCAATAAATAAATTAGGATTAAAGGAAAATGAAAGGAATTTTTAAGTAATGAATTTAAAGAGATTAAATTCGAGAAATTGGGTTGAAATTTGTAAATGGTTTTGAAACTGAGATTGGAATAGAAATGAGAAACGAAAATTTATACATTGGTTTATAAATAAATTGGTATATTTATCAGTGGATAAATTTGGAAATATTGATTTCCGGTGGGAAATTCTATAAGAAAGGTATAATTGTTTTAAAAGTAAAGATGAGATTATCTTTAAAGGATGGAAAGCGCATTTTTCCCTGGAAATTAAATACGATTCCCAAGAAAGCTGTCAAAAATATAAATTAGCAGTTAAATGTGTTTTAGAATATTATTTTTAATCTTTTTTAAGTACAAGTAGATATTTAATTAAGTAATTATGGTATTAAATTATTTTTTAAAGGTAAATTATTATTATATTTTCTAAAGGAAATTTTAATATAATATTTTGTATAATAACTTTATATAAAAGGAAATTTTTAATTTAAGTTACTCAAGAAACTTTTATAGATTGACAAAAGCATAATTTGAGTAAAGAATTTAGTAATCATATTTTAAGTAATTTAAGTGTACCTCGGAAGTGATTTCCAGGAAATAAAATGTATTTAAAAATAAAAGGAGTTTATTTGTAAAGTTTGGAAAGGAATTTATGGGATAAACGTAAATTTGAATGGTGATAAATCAAGCAGGATTTATAAAGGGAATTCTTTGGTTTATTCTGCAATGGAAGTGTAATTCCCTGAAAAGCCAAATACGTTTCGAAGTAGTTTTTTTAAGTGAATGTTAAAAGTTTTAAATTTATTTTAAAGGAATGTTTTTAACGAATTATTTAAGTTGATAAGTTTAAAGGTAAATAGTATCAAAATAGTTATAGTAGTAATTATTTAAAGGGTTCATGGGTATTATTTTTTAAAGATAAGTTTTAATATTTATATTTTATGGAATAGTTTTATTTTAAGAATAGGTTTTGGTTAAAGTATTATTTGGAACTTGAATAGAATTCATAACTCCTATTTTCAAAATTTAGATAGCTTAACCTTTACTTTAAAGAAATAGTTTATATTTTATAAAGCAGTTTTCTTCGAAATATTTTTAAAAGTATATATACATCTTAAATTAAGCATGTAATAAGTTTTAATATAAATGTTTTAATGTATTTTCAAGAATAAAGAATTTAAATTAGTTAAAATCTTAAGTATGGGTACATGGATGTTTTCAGAGGAAGTAAAGGTTTGGGAATTTATTCCATGAGAAGAGTTGGGTTTGAAACTGTTTTCAAAACAGTTTGAAATGGAAATATATCTTGCAAAGATATTTTTGAGGAAAATAAGTAATGTGGAAAGTTATTTATCGTATGATGGATGTTTGTGATGTTAATTGATAGTTAAATCACCGACTATCAATATTGGCCAATGCGTTGATCGTTTCGAAGAGACTGGGATCAGTATTAATTTCTCGAAAACCACTTCGATCCGGTTCGTACGTTTTCGTGGAAAAAAAACGAGTTCGGAGTCGAAGATTGAGAAATGAAGTGCAAGGCCTATTCGCTACTAATCCTGAGGATGTTTCCAAAAGGATGCAGTAGGAGTAGTGCCTTTGGTTCCGTTCGAACCCGGGACGGACTTGTATGGATGAATGCTTTCGGAACATCGTCAGGTGGGCGCTGGGCATTCTAAGTGAAACGTTCTAAAGGTAACGCTTAGCCTCAAGCCTCATCAACCGGGAATGACTAAAAATCAGGGGATATGCAGCAAGGCTATGTGGGTAGCACCCATTAGGGTAAGGTCATCCCTGCCTAGATGTCCCTTTTTATTCGGCTTAGTGGTGCGGTTGCTGACCCCAACCATGGGATGATCTTACTTGGGATTATCCAGTAAGGGGTAGTCCCAGCCTTCTGTTGCAGGGGATCGGACGTGGTCCTCGGTACACTGATCTAGACCAAGTACTGTGACAGGTGGTACCCCAGTACCTAATCATTAGTTGGAAATCCATTCTCCTACGAGCCTTTTACAAATTTTGTTTGTATTACCCAATTTGTGGCTAGTAGCTAGAATTTAATCATGTAAAAATTTCGGCTGTTTTAATAAGTATTTGTATATAGACCCTATTATAATATCAGAGGATTTTTATAAAAAGTGTTTTAGCTATCGTAAGGTAAAAACCCGACATGTTTATTTGTGGTGTGTTCTTACGAGATGCTTTTATTTTCAAAAGGATTTTTGAAACTTTAATAATCAATTTGGGTGTATTTTTGTCAGCTGGTATTCCAGACTGACTCAGGTGTTATTTTAATATAATGCTTGGGTCAGACCGAGTATCATAGATTTCAAGATTGAATGCTATGGAGCTCAGGAGAGGGCTGGAGACCGAGACATATTATCCATACTTGTTTATATCTGCTGTTGTGATTGTATGAATTATCAGGCTGGTAATTGTTGTTTATTTGTGATATACTCTGATGTAATATATAAACAAATAGAGTTTTCGTTTTGTGTAAAGATCTGAGATTATATATTATATTTTGTTCCGCTGCGATTGTGAGATTCTGTTATTGTTTAGTTCCTTCTTTCTTCGGTCTTCTTTCTTTTTCCTCAACAATCTGTCTTTTTCGGCACTTGATCGACGACATATCATACTGTGGAGTATTTTGTGTCGATTTCCGAGAGTCGAGAAGGGAGGGTCGTCACAAAGAAGATGATTTACAAATTTATCGTATAAAATATTCAGGTTTGAAAAATATTTTATTACCATCAAATGTTAACAGATTTAAATTTAAATAAAACTACACAAATAAATAAACTTCAATATTATCAGATGAAATTTTACCATTTACTATGTTTATAAATCAGTATTCCAATTGTCAAATTTTTTGTTTCCCAATTTTTTTATTTAAATTTTCACAAAAATTTGGTTAAATTATATAAATAAAACCATAAAAATTATGGGTCGTTACATATGGCCATCCCAAATCTAGATCGATTACTATCTATTTTTGTATTCTTCGAGGCCCAAGCAGGATGATCTTATTTGGTACTAGCAGTCAAGTGGTAGGCTAGTCCTATATAGCAGTCGGACAAGATGTTCTGATCAAACCCCGGTACATTTATCTAGAGATGTACCTTTGGAAGGTAGTTCCTTACCTTGTCATAGTATGGAATCCAATCTCCAATATGTGCCTTTACGGTTTTAGTTGTATATCTATTATGCTGGAATTTAATTAACGTAATAATTTCGGCTAAGCTTAATAAGTATTTATTTCTAGACACTATTATAATATCAGAGGATTTCATATAAAATGTTTGGGTTATCGTAAGGTAAAAATCCATTCGTGTTTATGTGCGGCGTGGTCTTACATGGTACTTTTTGATTTCAAAGATTATTTATATAACTTTAAAAATCCAGCTGGGAATGTTTTCTCACGTTAGTTTTTCGGACTGACTCGGGTGATATTTTATTATAATGCTGGGTCAGACCAAGTATATTAAAGATTAATTTGGATGCTTGGGGCTTCAAGAGACGATTTGGCGGCCCAGAGACGTATTTACGTAGATGGTTATTTTTAGCTGTATTCATTGTTGTGTTATCAACAATTGCGAGGACAGGCTGCTATAACTATCCAGGCTGAAATATGTTAGTATACTCTGATTGATATTTCTATATACATATATTACAGATTTTTTTGCAAAGATTTACGGTATATTATATTCGTTCCGCGGTGAAATTCTTTGTTGTTTAGTTTTCTTCTTATCTTCCTTCTTCTTTCCTATAACAATTGGGGTTCTGGTATTCGATTTCTCTCCATGAAATATAGTGGACGTAGCAGTTTCAATTTTTTTAGGGTCAAAAAATCTGGTTTGTTACATTTGATATCAGAGCTAAAGGTTAAGCGAGAACCTTGGCTTTGATGGGGCAACTCATTAGAGATAGGGTCAGTAGCACCTTAGAACGAGTTTGAGTGTATATATGAGGGCATATTTGCTAGTGATATAAAAATGTTTTATATTGTATTGGTTGATCTATTGAATGACTTATGGATTCTGGTCAATACGAGTAATTAATGTCATTGATAGAGATCTCTAAACAATTAAACGGAGCAATTCAACATGGTATAGTTTGAGATTAGGTAAATGAAATAATTTTACCCTGATTATAGTTTTTTATATAAAGAAATAATTTTACAAAAAATTATTATGGTGTAATGGTGTGCTCGGTTGTTAGAGAATGATAATATTTGATTATTATCATTTGTTGATTGTTGTTTATGATCGAGTAAAAGGTTGATACTATGACGCAAACAATATTAAAAGCTACGAAGTGATTTTACATAACCAATGTGAGATTGTATACATATATGATTTATAAATGTTATTTATAAATTGAAGGGGAATGAAATTTTAGAAGTATATTATAAATATGATTTGTAAAGTAAAAATGTTTAAAGCTGGAAATTTAGGAATTGAAATCCCGTTAATTTTGGAAATGGTTTTATAAGTTTTGGAAAATAATAGTGATATTATTTGAAAAAAATTGTTGAATGGACATATTTTAAAAAAGAAGAAGAAGACGGCTTTTAAAGGGAATTGTAACGACTCGTAAATTTTAAAGGTTTTAATAACGTAATTAACTAAATTTTTAGGAAATTTTAAATAATTGAATTTGGAAATAAAAACTTAATATTTGTAACACATCTGTATAAACATAGCAAATGATAAATTTTCATCAGTTAATGTGGAAGTTTATTTTCTAGTGTAATTTTATTTAAATTTAAATTTAAATCAGTTAATACTTGATGATAATAAAAAAAATTTCAAACCAGAATATGTTACATAATAAAATTTGTAAATCATCTACTGAGTGAGACATCATATTTCATTTCGCCAAATTTGGACTGCTATTGCTCCATTTATCTTATTTTCGGTGTTTTAGCAGCATTTTCGATACCGAATATCAAATTTTGATAGAATGATTATATCGCTGATATCTGTGTACCGTTTTGATCATCTCGTCGTGTTGATCTTCACATTATACTCATTTGTACATTTCGACGTCTGGTACGTGTCGGGATCGACAAAACATTTTGCTGTATCGGTATCCGGTTTGAAGTATCTTTGTTTTCTTGTGTCTATTCAACTAATCCCGTAATACCAATAGTTTTACCCACAATATTTACCACAATCAATAACTGACTTTCCTTATTCCAACCTTTACATTATATATTGATTTGTCCATTCACTTCCCCGGTTCCCTACGCTCCATTATCTCTGCCTCTTCCTCTCTCTTTTTACCGTTTGCTCAGAGAACAATATATTATGATTTATGTCTATCTTCTCGCATATATCCACTTGATTTTGAAGATAAATAATTCGTGTTAATGTTGGGTAAGGATTCCTCAAGCAAAACCTTTTTTTCTCCTTATGTTTTATGTTTTACTTACTTATATATATATATATATATATATATATATATTTATATTTATATTTATGTTGTTGGCTTGCTCATGCCGAAACCCATATAACTAAAGCATCTCCTCTCTCCTTGCCTTAGCCCTTCACCTTTCTTAGCCTCAACCACCCTCGACATCACCAGCCTTCCCCTACCTGCCCCACGTCTTCCACCCCAGCTACTGCCGCGACCCACCACCTAGCCTCCGCTTCTTCTTCCCCTCCGCCATCTCCATTTCCTCCAACCTTCAGCCCTTGCTCTTTTTTCCCTTCCTCCTTGCGCCTTGAGAGCCACAACTAAACTCCTCCACCACAAACCCCAACCCACTGATCGACCTCCACCAAGCTGCTACCCCCTCGCCTACTTTCACCCAAACCCACATTAGCTTCGGCCTAACTTCCTTTCACAGTCGAGACCAAGCAATCACCAGCTATAACGACCCAGAATTTCTGTCAATTAAAATTCGTATATTTAATTAATTTTAAATATTAATAAGTGAAATTTATAAGTCGAATAAATTTTATTTCGAATAATTGGATTTAATTGAATAATTAAATCGATAATTTAATAGTTGAAAATACAGAAATAATTGAAAATTTGGTTAAATATGATTGAAAATGATTTGTAAAATTTTATTTTATCATATTGGAGTTAGAACGATATTTTAGAACTTTTAAAATCGAATTAAAAGTTTATCTGTGAAAAGTGAATATTTTAATATTTAATCGACTAGTGAAATTAGCCATTTTTCAAACAGTCTCAGAATTGGATGAAACTAGTTCCATTGGATCCATAATAGTTTGTTATTATCGGATTTCAACTTTCGTAGCAATCAGAGTTTTCGTTTGACCGTGCAGCTCGAAACGCATCGAAATTGTTTTAATATTAATTTGGCGAGTTAAAATAGCCATTTTTCAAACAGTCTTGAATTTCGACGAAACCAGTTTCATCGGATCCTTAATGTGATATTATTGTATGGTTTCAAATTTTGTGTCAATCGGATTTACCGTTTGTCCGGGGCAAGCTAAAACGCCTAGAAATTTGATTTACCGATTTAATTTAAAATCGAATGTTTATTGCCATAACTCGCACAAATAACCGAATTAGCTCCCGAAACACGTTCCATTGTGTTCGAAACGCGGGGTAAACCTTAGGAACGCCAACCGGCACGCTTCGTTTGGAGTTCGGAAAATCTGGGATGAATAGTGTTTTGAAATATTTTATATATAAGCCCCTCTACATTTCATTTTGCAAAAGAAACCCTCCTTCCTCCTTGAGCCGGCCCTAAATTTTAATGGCCAGAAATTTCTTAACTTCCTCCTCCATTATCTCTCCATCCATCAACTTTTAGGCCGAGACTTCAACTAGAGGTTTGTAGATCGCGATGAGATCTATCTTTTCAACGGTCGTGATCGATTTTGGAATGGTAGATTCGCCAGAATTGGCTCATGAGTCGTGCGCGTTCAAGGGGCTTCTACGTGGCACAGGATTGTCCGAGTTTGACCGCATTTGGCACGGGGGTGTGGTGGAGGAGGGCGCATGTCGTGATGGTTCTTGATCGACGTAGAAGTCGACGAAGGTGGCTCGATAATTAGGGTTTTCGAATGGAGGCTATGGGTTCTTTCGTTCAAACGTGACCTGTACGTGAACATTGGAGGAGAAGGGGGGGGGGGGCGGTGTGGTTGTGATTTGCAGGCTTGGATCTAACGGCTAGGATTGGCTAGGGTATTTAGAAAATAGAATTATGTTGTAAATTCATATATATAAAATTCGTGTAACTTTAAAAATCCATATCTTTTTCATACGAGGTCGAAAACGCACGAAACCAGTTGCTTTGGAATCGTATGGACGAGCATTACGCTATGGAAATGGATTGGAGTCGTTTGGAGCTAGCGAAAATTTCGGGTAAAATTAAACGCTCGTTTAATTTTATTCGAAATAAAAGCTGAAAACGAAATTGAAATCAAGGTGAGAACTTCTCACTCAATCGAATCGGTTTGATTTTAATTTTAAATAGTTATATTTAAAATTCTTGAATGTACGTTTGAATGATGATTGTTATCTATTGACTGTTAAAATAGACATTATACGCCGTTAGTAAACGGATGTTATTTATTAAAAACATATACCGCAAATATTTCACAATACAGTGAAATTAGTATTATTTATGTACTTGGAGTTGATCATTATATAGCGGATGAGACCCTATTGCGCCGTCTATTAAGAGGATAATATTTTAAATCCCATATACCGCGATAATTCTGCACTGGAACGGAATTGGTATTGTGCTAATGTTTGTGGATGCAGGAAAACAGGTTGGAGGGATCCAACTGGATTCCTCAACAGTATTTATTTGACTATGAATATTTTGATATTCGTTGATTATCATATACAGATATATGATGTCGTTGTTGTCGTAATTGACTATTTGGTGTATAGCATCATTGGGCCAATTTTGGAATTTTAAAAGGATTTTTAAAATGATTTTTGAAAGTATACGTTTATAAAATATTTTTGGAATTGATTCATTTTAAATAAATAAACGTTATAATGTTAATATTATAGAAATTATGATCTTTGAGGAATATAGTTAAAAGTTGATTTTTGAAAATATGGGGTTAATGATTTTATAAAATAGTTTAAATTGGGATTTTTGAATTTATTGTAAAAAGTTTAAATATAGGATTTATAAAATTTGATTATTTTATAAATCAAAGAAAATGGTGAAATTATAAAGGAGTTTAAAGACGTTTTAAATTAATAATATAAATTGATTTATATAAAAGATTTATAAATTGATATTTATAAATTAAAAATATTTGAATTATAAAACGAGTTTTTATAAGTGTTAGAATGAATTGTAAATGAATTTCATAAATGAATGAAATTTATAGAATTATAAACGGTGAAGTTATAAATGGAATTTTATAAGCAGTGGGTTTATAAAATTTGTAAAATTATTAAAAGAATAGTTTTGGGTAAATAAATGAATCTTATAAGTTATAAGATTTATAATTTGAGAAGTTTAAAAGAACGACTTTGTAAACAAATAAATTATAAGCATTTAACTTATAATATGAACCTTTAGTATATAATTGAGTTATAAATTGAATTAGGTTAATAAAGGAGATTTATAAAAGAAAGTTGTTATAAAATAAATAGAAATGGAATTTATAAACATTGTTTTATAAATCCGCAAATGACTTATTTTGATAAGTAAATTGTTATAACTTACTAATGGAGTTATATTCACGTTTTGGACAGTGAATAATCCTTTAAAATAAAATGTATAGAAATGATGAAATTGGTTAACGAAGTATATTCACGTTTTTGAATAGTGAATAATATGTTAAATAAAATGTTTTGGATGTGATGTTTTAAATAGAATTAAAACGATCTAATGATGTTTTTAAAATGTGTTAAGATTCGAAACCACAGATTTCAACATTCATTGTTGAAATAGACGTTTTCGAGAAATAGAAGGAAATAGTGGACTATAACATTGTTGTTATAGTAAATTATTTCCGAAAGGAAATGTTTTGTATAGTATTGGGATTTATATATCTATTTTAATTTCGAATCCCTATACTAGTGATTTTGGGTTGTCGTAACGATGTTTTGCGCAGCATTCGTTTTGGCCCAAATAAATATGTTTAAGAGAATGATTTCCTTAAAGAATGAAATATATATACTTAATTTCGATTTAAGTATATTGAATATTTTCCAAATGTTGAAAATAAATGGATTTGTGAATTACTTATTATTAATAAGTATGGAAATGTTTTTCCAACGTGAAATGAAACGTTTTGAGAATTTATCTTTTTGAAGATAAATTGAAAATGAATAATTGAAATTGTGTATTCATAAATATTTTGGAATGTAAATTCACTATGGAATTTATAAATGAAAAGGGAAATTTGTTTAAAAATAAACGTTGATTTATTTTGAAGTGTGGGAATTAATTTACGGATTTGGAACGTAAATATAAAGTAAATCGTTAAGGATTTATTTAATTGGTTTAAATGAACTATGTTGAAACGAAAGTTATTTCCGCATAAGGAAAATGTTTGAAATTGGTATTCAAAAGTGGTAAAGGCGAAAAGTGATTTGAAAATTTGTTTTCAAATGTTGAAGTGTGAAAATTATATATCTTGTAAAGATATTTTTGGAAAATAAAATAATTTGGAAAATTATTTGGAATCTGGTGATGTTGTGCATATCTATTGATAGTTCAATAACCGACTATCAATATTTACCTTTGAATGGGTATTTTTTGTGTTTGAATTTGAATGCCACACTTATTTTTGAATAAGCGCTCACTATTCGGGTTAGCCGGAAAAGGACCTTGGGATCGTATAACCCATTCCGAATATGTGATACGTCGTTATGAATTGCATTTAAAGACCGGAGTTGAAGACTAGATATTTTTGAAAACGGAAGGATTACCGTCGAATGTTTCTGCACCGAATGGCCTCGGTATAGAAATTCCATATGTGATGGGAAGTCCGGACGTGATTAGTGAATATCCGGATTGCAAGGACTTCTTTGTAAGTGCCTTCGGTTCTGTTCAATCCCGGAACAGACTTGCATTGATTGTATGTCTGACATTACTAATTGAGATATAAAGCTGATTTCTTTCAAATATATTTCTGTTGGTGGCGGAGAATTTATTCTCTTAGCTTAACACCCTTCTCTGAGATGTACGAGCTCATAGGTTATGTAGTTGATGGTTATCAGCGATATATTACCAATTTGGTAATGTGACATGCTGAGTGTTGCTGTGAAATGATCATTGTTTGATCATTTGTGATATGATCATTTGTTTGATCATTTATCTTTGTGATCATTATTTTGATCATTTGTTGACCCAAAGCATGGCTTTGTACCAAAGCGTGGCTTTGTGGAAAAGACTTCGTCGAACCTCACACCATGGAAATGGTCAAAACAGGAAGGATGCAGCAAGGTTATTAGGGGTAGCGCCCTTTAGTGTATGTCATTCCTTCTGGATAGAGGTGGTATCATGGTATGGAGCCCAGATACTTAACATATGTTGTTGCTGCAAACTTATTACTTTGTGGTTGTTGGAAATCGAGGATCCTTGGATGTAGATCGGTTACGATCGGGGGATGACATATTCGTGTCAGTAGTTACCCAGTTAGGGGTAACCCGGCCTTGTGTTGGCAGAGATCGGTTTGGTGCTCGGGACGTCATTCCAGAGGCGTTTCCATGTGGCAATGGGAAGTTCCTTGGCCTGACCATTTGTTGGAAATCCGAAGAAACAATACGAGCCTTGTACGGTTTTAGTTGTAGAACCTGCCATCTAATATGGTAGCTATAGTAGGCATAATATAATGGTACCTATGCTGGCTAAGATTTATATTCTACTTTCGAAATGTTTTCTACACTATGCACTAATAATAATATCAAAAAAACGATTTGATTTTACGTAGTAAGCATCTTTGACTAACATAAGAAGAAATCTCCTCCAAGTCTGCGTTTGCATTGTGTGTGTGGTGGGAGGTCTTATGGTAGTCTCATTTTTAAAAGCATTGCGAGTTGACTTTAAAAATATTCCTCTATTTTGTTTTTAAAGATAAAAATAAACTGTTTTGAGTTCTCACACCAGTCTCATGACTGACTCGGAGTTTATTGTTTTCCTTCCTAAACTCTGGGTGCCCACCAATTTCCACACGGGCAGTCAAGAGTTAAGGTTTATCAGGATATTCTGGAATTCTGGAGTTGCTGGAGGCAAGATGGATGGCATGGCGTATTACTAGTATATAGTATTTCTTTTTCCGCTGTTAGTTGTTGTATTGATGGTTGTACACTCTGATGATGTAATGAAATGAAATGTAATGTAATGTAATAACTGATATAGTTCTTTGTTTAAAGATTATTCATTTATCTATTATATGTTGTTTCGCTGCGATTGTGAGATTCTGATATTGTTCTGCTGTTTTTCTGTTCTGTTCTATCTTTTCTCTCTTCTTCTACCTCTTTCTTATATATAAAACCCTGAGAATTTGTATTTCCGTTCATCTTGAGTTAATCAATGGAGATTAGTGTCTATTCAAGGAGTACGGATTTGCGGGTCCTCACATCTGGTATTAGAGCATATGGTTAAGCGATAATCATGGCTCTGTTGGGTATTACTCATTAGAGATAGAGTCAGTAGTACTCTAGAATGAGTTTGAGTGTAATAATAGCTATGAGTGCGTATTTGTTAGTGAATATAAATTGTTTTGTATTGTGTTGACTTATCGGTTGATTGTTTATAGATTCCGGTCGATGTAGTCTCGCTAACTATCGTAGATAGGGGTTTCTAAACTCTTAAACAAGATAAACCGACACGATATTGTTTTAAATGGGAAAATGAAATAATTTTACATTGATTATATTTTATATATAAAGGAATAATTTTTCAGAATTATTAAAATGTATATAAGTTGATTGTTTGGTTGGTTGAAAATGTAAGAATATATATAAGTAAATTTAAAAGATGTTTGAATAAGTTAAATAAAAACATGTTGTAAAAGAATAATTGTATAAGCGAAGAATTATAAGAATAGAATTATAATTAAAGTGATTTACAATTGTGAAATAAACTTATATATATATAAGAAGTGAAACTATATGAATATATTTATGAATTTAAAGTTAAATGGAAATTTTACTTTAGAATTGAGAATCTGAATTTGATTTATAAGTTGGAATTTAAGTTAAGTAAAGCCAAATAATGTTTAAATGGAATATAACTTAAGTGATGTTGAATGAAGTTGATTTTGGTATCAAAGTAAATTAATAAAGTTAAGTGATGGATATAAACTTGAGTTATATAAATGAAATTCAACTTTAGCAATTGAATTGATAAATGGATTGAATGTTAATCAATTAAATGTAAATAATTGATATGAAATAATGAATGTAAGTGTTAATTCATTAAAATCTAATGTTATTGGAAGTTGAATAATTGAATGAAAATCAATTTAATTAAACCAATTGAAAGTAAAGGTGTTAAACCAAATTGAATGAATATAAGCAAAGGAATTTGGTTGTAATTAATATACATTGGTTGATATATGATTGTTAGTTGATTGTATATAATTCATTAAGTATTAATGAAATTGAAAGCTAAAGTAATTGAAATCCAATTGGAAGTTAAGTGAATCTTAAATAGAATTGAATTTGATTTGGAAGTGAACCAACTTGAATATGAATTAGTGAATATAAACTAATTGAAAATGAATGTTAGAAAAAAAACATCCACTGTTAATGAATCAAATGTGATTAAATTGCAAACCCATTTCATTGAATATTAATGAGAATATGAATGAATATTTATTGGTTATGGATGTTAGTTGAATACTAGTTGGATGATAGTTGGTTGATGGTTGAAAATATATTGCTCTTACTGCATTTGCTAGGTTGGCATATATAGTTATTACGTTGCTATATGTTGTATATCGATACTATTGTCTATATACATGTTTTTCATCTGTTTGTTGAGTGTTTAGTAGGTGCGGATCGCGTTTGCTTCGCATTTGGAGCTCGCTTTCGCACTATATTAGCCGTATATGCTCGCTAATAAAAATATAAGGTACATATCTTGGATTAAATATCGTACTTTTACACTTTTTTCCCTGCGGGATGCCTCATCACTTGATGAGATGTATATTTTTGATATATATACTGTCATTTTTTTTCGGATCGAGCCGCGCAAAGGAGACTATGGCGAATTTTTTCAAAAATTTAAGGCGTTGGAAACAATTTGAGAAAAATTGTAAAATTTTGAAAACTATAAATTTTGATTTGGAATTGAAAGTTAAACAATAGTAGTTGTTTTTCAAAAGATAACTAAGTATGATTTGAAAACTTAATAAAGTTATTGTAAGAAGTTTAAATATGGATTTTGGGAAAGTTAATAGATTCTGTAATTTTTCTTACTTGGTAATTTCGAGGACGAAATTCTTTTAAGGGGGGAAGTTTGTAACGACCCAGAATCTCTGTCAATTAAAGTTCATATATTTAATTAATTTTAAATATTAATAAGTGAAATTTATAAGTCGGATAAATTTTATTTCGAATAACTGGATTTAATTGAATAATTAAATCGATAATTTAATAGTTGAAAATACAGAAATAATTGAAAATTTAGTTAAATATGATTGAAAATGATTTGTAAAATTTTATTTTATCATATTGGAGTTAGAACGATATTTTAGAACTTTTAAAATCGAATTAAAAGTTTATTTGTGAAAATTGAATATTTTAATATTTAATCGACTAGTGAAATTAGCCATTTTTCAAACAGTCTCAGAATTGGACGAAACTAGTTCCATTGGATTCGTAATAGTTTGTTATTATCGGATTTCAATTTTCGTAGCAATCGGAGTTTTCGTTTGACTGTGGCAGCTCGAAACGCATCGAAATTCTTTTAATATTAATTTGGCGAGTTAAAATAGCAATTTTTCAAACAGTCTCAGATTTCGACGAAATCAGTTTCATCGGATCCGTAATGTGAAATTATTGTATGGTTTCAAATTTTGTGTCAATCGGATTTACCGTTTGTCCGGGGCAAGCTAAAATGCCTAGAAATTTGATTTACCGATTTAATTTAAAATCAAACGTTTATTGCCATAACTCGCACAGATGACCGAATTAGCTCCCGAAACACGTTCTATTGTGTTCGAAACGCGGGGTAAACCTTAGGAACGCCAATCGGCACGCTTCGTTTGGAGTTCGAAAAATCCGGAATGAATATTGTTTTGAAATATTTTCTATATAAGCGCCTCTACATTTCATTTTGCAAAAGAAACCCTCCTTCCTCCTCGAGCCGGCCCTAAATTTTAATGGCCAGAAATTTCTCAACTTCCTCCTCTATTATCTCTCCATCCATCAACTTCTAGGCCGAGACTTCAACTAGAGATTTGTAGATCGCGATGAGATCTATCTTTTCAACGGTCGTGATCAATTTTGGAATGGTAGATTCGCTAGAATTGGCTCGTGAGTGGTGCGCATTCAAGGGGCTGCTGCGTGGCATAGGGTTGACCGAGTTTGACCGCATTTGGCACGGGGGCGTGGTGGAGAAGGGCGCATGTCGTGGTGGTTCTTGATCGACGTAGGAGTCGACGAAGGTGGCTCGATAATTAGGGTTTTCGAATGGAGGCTATGGGTTCTTTCGTTCAAACGTGACCTGTACGTGAACATTGGAGGAGAAGAGGGGGTGCGGTTGTGATTTGCAGGCTTGGATCTAACGGCTAGGATTGGCTAGGGTATTTAGAAAATAGAATTATGTTGTAAATTTATATATATATAATTCGTGTAACTTTAAAAATCCGTATCTTTTTCATACGAGGTCGAAAATGCACGAAACCAGTTGCGTTGGAATCGTATGGATGAACACTACGCTATGGAATTGGATTGGAGTCATTTGGAGCTAGAAAAAATTTCGGGTAAAATTAAACGCTCGTTTAATTTTATTCGAAATAAAAGCTGAAAACGAAATTGAAATCAAGGTGAGAACTTCTCACTCAATCGAATCGGTTTCGATTTTAATTTTAAATAGTTATATTTAAAATTCTTGAATGTATGTTTGAATGATGATTGTATCTATTGACTGTTAAAATAGACATTATACGCCGTTAGTAAACGGATGTTATTTATTAAAAACATATACCGCGAATATTTCACAGTATAGTGGAATTGGTATTATTTATGTACTTGGAGTTGATTTCCCGCATTATATAGCGGATGAGACCTTATTGCGCCGTCTATTAAGCGGATTATATTTTAAATCCCATATACCGTGATAATTCCGTACTGGAACAGAATTGGTATTGAGCTAATGTTTGTGGATGCAGGAAAACAGGTTGGAGGGATCCAACTGGATTCCTCAACAGTATTTATTTGATTATGGATATTTTGATATTCGTTGATTATCATATACAGATATATGATGTCGTTGTTGTCGTGATTGACTATTTGGTGTGTAGCATCATTGGGCTAATTTTAGAATTTTAAAAGGATTTTTAAAATGATTTTTGAAAGTATACGTTTATAAAATATTTTTGGAATTGATTCATTTTAAATAAATAAACGTTATAATGTTAATATTATAGAAATTATGATCTTTGAGGAACATAGTTAAAAGTTGAGTTTTGAAAATATGGGGTTAATGATTTTATAAAATAGTTTAAATTGGGATTTTTGAATTTATTGTAAAAAGTTTAAATATAGGATTTATAAAATTATTATTTTATAAATCAAAGAAAATGGTGAAATTATAAAGGAGTTTAAAGACGTTTTAAATTAATAATATAAATTGATTTATATAAAAGATTTATAAATTGATATTTATAAATTAAAAATATTTGAATTATAAAACGAGTTTTTATAATTGTTAGAATGAATTGTAAATGAATTTCATAAATGAATGAAATTTATAGAATTATAAACGGTGAAGTTATAAATGGAATTTTATAAGCAGTAGGTTTATAAAATTTGTAAAATTATTAAAAGAATAGTTTTGGGTAAATAAATGAATCTTATAAATTATAAGATTTATAATTTGGGAAGTTTAAAAGAACGACTTTGTAAACAAATAAATTATAAGCATTTAACTTATAATATGAACCTTTAGTATATAATTGAGTTATAAATTGAAATAGGTTAATAAAGGAGATTTATAAAAGAAAGTTGTTATAAAATAAATAGAAATGGAATTTATAAACATTGTTTTATAAATCCGCAAACGACTTATTTTGATAAGTAAATTGTTATAACTTACTAATGGAGTTATATTCACGTTATGGACAGTGAATAATCCTTTAAAATAAAATGTATAGAAATGATGAAATTGGTTAACGAAGTATATTCACATTTTTGAATAGTGAATAATATGTTAAAGAAAATGTTTTGGATGTGATGTTTTAAATAGAATTAAAACGATATAACGATGTTTTTAAAATGTGTTAAGATTCGAAACCATAGATTTCAACATTCATTGTTGAAATAGACGTTTTCGAGAAATAGAAGGAAATGGTGGACTATAACACTGTTGTTATAGTAAATTATTTCCGAAAGGAAATGTTTTGTATAGTATTGGGATTTATATATCTATTTTAATTTCGAATCCCTATACTAGCGATTTTGTGTTGTCGTAACGATGTTTTGCGCAGCATTCGTTTTGGCCCAAATAAATATGTTTAAGAGAATGATTTCCTTAAAGAATGAAATATATATACTTAATTTCGATTTAAGTATATTGAATATTTTCCAAATGTTGAAAATAAATGGATTTGTGAATTACTTATTATTAATAAGTATGGAAATGTTTTTCCAACGTGAAATGAAACGTTTTGAGAATTTATCTTTTTGAAGATAAATTGAAAATGAATAATTGAAATTGTGTATTCATAAATATTTTGGAATGTAAATTCACTATGGAATTTATAAATGAAAAGGGAAATTTGTTTAAAAATAAACGTTGATTTATTTTGAAGTGTGTGAATTAATTTACGGATTTGGAACGTAAATATAAAGTAAATCGTTAAGGATTTATTTAATTGGTTTAAATGAACCATGTTGAAATGAAAGTTATTTCCGCATAAGGAAAATTTTTGAAATTTGTTTTCAAAAGTGGTAAAGGCGAAAAGTGATTTGAAAATTTGTTTTCAAATGTTGAAGTGTGAAAATTATATGTCTTGTAAAGATATTTTTGGAAAATAAAATAATTTGGAATCTGGTGATGTTGTGCATATCCATTGATAGTTCAATAACCGACTATCAATATTTACCTTTGAATGGGTATTTGTTGTGTATCTTTTCTCTCTTCTTCTACCTCTTTCTTCTATATAAAACCCTGAGAATTCGTATTTCCGTTCATCTTGAGTTAATCAATGGAGATTAATGTCTATTCAAGGAGTACGGATTTGCGGGTCCTCACACTAGCTAGAATGCAACTCCTCCCATCTTCCTTGTCTGCACCGAGCCTCCTTCTCCTTTTCTTTGCAAGGGTATTTTATTTATTGTATATTATGCTTGTGTATGTACTGTTTTTTATATGGTTATATATATTTGAATTTATATAAGTTATATTTATATATGGTAGTTTATATAAGTTAAATTTATATTTGAATTTATATAAGTTATATTTATATAAGTATATTTTATATTTCAAACAAATTCTTTTATTTTGATTTAAATGTTCTTATTATTAAATCAACAAATACCTTACGTATTCATTAGACATAAGTTTCAGTTTATTACACTCATATTCTACTATTAATGTCTTTTCTCATATTAATTGAAATATTATAATTACATTAAATTCCATTGATTTCCAAATTAATTTCAAGTGGATTTAATAATAAGATAATAAATATAACAATTGTTATAAATTAGTAATTCAAACACATTTCTAAATGTATTGTTTACAAACAAAAGCTAATAAATTTACTTACTAAATAATTGATTTCATGTTCTATATTAAAACCAATTTCAATTAAATAACATATAATTTCACCATTAAATATAACATTGATTTTAATCCATATTTACCTTTGTAACGATCCCGGTTTTAAGCCAAATTTAAAATTGGTAATTAATATAAAATTTTGAATTAAATTGTGGATTAATTTGAATTTTTTCAAATTAAATAAAATATGTGTTTTTTTTTATTTATATATATGTGTGTATAAATAGATTGTAATTTGAAATTTGAATTTGAAATTCGAATAAATATATTGAAAATAAATTGAATTTGAAAACTCTATAATTTAAATTAGTAAAAATTTGTTTTGTAACTATAATATGTATATATACATACATACATTGTGATTTGAAAGTTATATTTTGAATTTGATATAAATAACTTTCAAAAGTTAAATTTAAATTCTATATTATAAGAACTTATATAATATATAAATATATGTGTTTATTTATTAATGTATAATTTAATTTTTAAAATCATTTTCTTTAAGGTTATATAAATATTTATAAAAGGAAATGCATTTTATTTAAAATAGAAAATATTAAAACCATAAGGTATATATATAAGGGTAAACTGAAAATATAAATAGAAAAGTACAACATTAAATACATGAAAAAGACGTGTGTAACCTTAATAACATATAAACTAAAATTGAAAATATAGTATAAAGATAAAAATAAATAAGAAGCCTTAATATATATATATATATATATCTTTTAAAATTAATAAGATAAACATAAATGTAATTTATATATATAAACATTTAAAAACATAAAACATGACTCATAAATTAAAATAAAATTTGGATTTAAACACAAAAAAGTTTACATCTAAACAATTGTAAGATAATGATAAAGGAAATAATACAAGTGTAAAACATGCAGTATGGAATTTAACAAGTGTTAAGTGAATTTTATTATGTAATGACAAGTGTCTTTTGTTTTTCAAATTAATAAATGAAATGTAAACAAGTTGTATATATACATATACTTCTCCTATTCCTCAATTTATTTCATACTTTTTCAAAGTTTTATCAAAAGAAAACTTGGTAACTCATCAGAAAAATCAAAACAACCAACAAATCTTAAGCCTGAGCAAAATTCAAAATCAAAGCAGTTGGACAAAAATAAAGTTCTTAGTTTTCAGAATTCAAACCTGAAACAAATTAAAATCAAACATAACAACATCAAGTCCTCAACTTGATTTAATGCAAGCTCAACAAGGATCAGATTGAATTCAACTCAACACAAATCAAGTACAAATTCAACACAAATAGATCCTGATCATCTCAATCATTTCCAGATTTTCAAAAATCATCTCCAGTTTCAAAAGCCTGTGTTCTCTACTTCAATTCCAGGCGAGTAAACTGTTTTGAAATTTGGTTTTTGACTTGTTGTTTGAAATTATGCTTGAAGTAAAGTTATAAAGTGTTGTATGTATACAAATATGTATGTATATATATGGATGTAGACGTGCATGTCTGGAAATAGACATATGTATCTCTGTTCTAAGTTTTATAGGCTTCAAACCTGTTTTAAAAATCAAATTCTTCTTCTCTAATCCATGTTAGGCTTTAGGATCTAAACGAAACTTGTATGTATCATCAAGATCTAGGTCATAAAAATATTTTTGAGAAGAATTAGTTTGAGTTCATCTGGAATTTTAAATATATAGTGAAAAACTTCAAATACATGTTAAAATTGAATCTCATAATTTATTGATTCACCTATATCATCGGGTTCGACTTGGAAAACCATGATTTTTAAAATAAAATTCAAAATTTTTAGTTCATTATCGAGTGAGAAATCGTAAGATGAACGAAATAGTTAGTTTCATCAAATTCTGGCGACAGGGGAGGAGGTGGATCTCATGATCAAAGCTGGAGCATGCTTGGTGGTCGGGGATCATCAGAAAAATGTTCGATGAATTTATAATTCACCGAGACGATGGCGCAGCAAGGTTTAGGGTTTACACCCATGTTTTAATCGAGGTTAAATATCTAGTTGTTGTAGCTTCGTCGGTGGGTCGAAGTTAATCGCACCGGTAGGAAATGACGTTTGGATGATTGACGAGGGTCTAGCATGAGTTGCATGGTCTCTAGTGACCGAGACTGGTGAGTCGAGATGGTTTTTGACGATCTATTTTGTTCCAGTATTAAATCTAGTTGCTCAATTTTGAATTTCAACGAGTTTGAGGGTGCTAGGTGGTCGGGAAGCTCGTGGGAGTCATCGTTGACTTGTCGAAGGCAACGAGGTCGATCAGAGGAGGTTGGCTCAGGCGAACACATGCACGAGGGTGTATGCATGTCCGGGTGTTTGTGTTGATTTGGAAGAAGCATCGTTATCAAGACGAACTCGAAGTGTTGATCGAAGTTGACTCGAAGGAAAGTGACGACGCGAGTTTCTCGGGTATTAGCTCGGTGAAATAATCGGTTGAGCTCGGGTCTGAAGTTTAAGTGTAAAAATAGTTTTAAACTTTTAAAACAAAATCAAGTTTTACTTGATACAATTTTGTTAAAACCACTCCCTTTGTAAATAATAAATGTTTATCTAAGTTTTAAATTAGTTAAAGGTTTTTAAATAAAAATTATCTCAAATTAAATAAGTTTAAAGTGTTTTCATCTATATAACCTTTATTTAAAAAGTTTTTTTTTAAAATAAACTTAATATTGTAATTAAGTAAATGATTAAAAGAGATGAGATGTTTTAATCCTTAATTTAACTTAAAGGTTTAAGTTAAGTGGTTAATGATAATTAATTACAAGATTTATTAAACAAGGTTTAAATGATAATTAAATAATTAATTACGATAAATTGTATATCTTTTAATTAATTAAGATCTTAAGTTATTAAAGATTTATTATTTAATTAAAGTAATTAAAGGATAATTAGTTAATGTGATTAACTAATGTAGGGTTAATTAATATAAGTAATTAAAGGTTAATTACTTCATGGCATTAATTAAGATGATTAATTAATGTGATTAATTAAAAGGATAATTACTTAATATAAGCAATCAAAGGTTAATTAAGTAATTAAAGGTTAATTATTTAACAATTAAAGGTTAATAAATTAACATGATTAATTAAAGGAGAATTAACCAATGTGATTAATTATTTAATGTGATTAATTAAAGGTTAATTAATTTATAATTAAAAGATAACTACTTAATGTATTTAATTAAGGGTAATTAATTAATGTAATTAATTAATGTAATTAATTAAGGGTAATTAATTAATGTAATTAATTAAGGATAATTAATTAAATAAAGATAGATAATTAAGGATTTATTTATTTAAGGTTAATTAATTGATTTGATTAATTAAGGGATAATTAATTTATGTAAGTAACTATGGATAATCAATTAAGATGGATGATTAAGAATGATTAAATAATTTCATTAATTAATTAAAATAATAACCAATGGTTTGTAATTAATTAATGTTGATTAAACAGGATTAGTAATTTATTTATAAGTAATTAATTTGGTTTAAATTAATTATAATTTGGTGATTAATTGATCTTGCTTATGGATGGTTGGATTGTATTAAATGCCTTGAATTGCTTGATTGTCCTAGATATGTGATGTTCTGTGATATGATTGCTTTGAATTGAGCTGTGAGCTATGATTTATTTATATGTGATGAATTTACATATTTTTCTGTGAATTCGTGAATGAAGATAAGCGTTATAGGATTATACCGCTTACGGATATTGTTGTGCTTAAATTGATGATGGTTGTGATATTGTATTGTTGTGTGTAAACCCTTGGATTACACCACACACACGAATATGGATTTCACGGGAAAGTGGTTAAGTCATAGACATTTTGAATTTAGGTATTATTTTGTTGAAAGGTTTAATTTTGAATCCAAAATGGTTTGGAAGTGAAATTGGGGTTTGAAAAGGAAGTTTCGAAAATAATATGGATTTTGGAATTAAAATTATTTAATTTGAATTTGAATTCAAGAATTGAAGTTGAAATTTTGGAAACTATGGTTTAAAAAGGGCTATACAAGTATATAACGATTTTAAACCATTTTAAAGTATTTTGAATAAATTATTTTATGAATTTGAATTTAATTCAAATAGAACTTACGGCAGTTCGCTGATTTTTCAATGTATACTTTGAAAGGCTATAACTTAAGAAAATTTAATCGGATTTTACCGAAATGAAAAGCATTCGTTTTCAAATGATAATGGCTTTCATATAATGAAATAATTTCCAGTTTTGTTGAAAGGATTTTAAATTTAATATTGAAATAGTTTTGAAATCTATGAATGAGTCTTTGTTAAAGAGTGGTGAACTTTGTTTCAAATTGAAGTGGATTTTAAAGGTGGATCTTTTGTTTAAAAGATTAAAAGTGGAAATCTGTTTAAACCATTCAAAAGGAAAGATTTTGGGCTAAAAGTTGTGACTTAACTAAGATCCCAATATATCCATATGCTTTTTAAAATTAGCGCTCATTATTCGATTTAGTCGGGAGAGGACTTTATGTCATATAACCCATTCCGAATAATGATACGACGAAATGGAATTTGAAGACGGTGGTGAAGACCGGGTATTTTCGAGAACGAAAGGATTACCTGTTGAATGACCATGCATGGAGTTTCTCCGGTATAGAGATCTCCATATGTGATGGGGAGTGCGATCGGGATTATGGATACCCAAATTTCCATGGGCTTCTTTGAAGTGCCTTCGGTTCCTTTCGAACCCAGAACGGACTTGTATGGTTGTATGTCTGACATTACACTTTGAGATATAAATCTAATTTCTATCAAATACATTTCTATTGGTGGCAGAGAATTTATTCTCTTAGCCTAACACCCTTCTCTGAGACGAACAAGCTTAGAGATTATGTAGTTGATGGTTGTTAGTGATATACTCCCAATTTAATAGTGTGGCATGCTGAGTGCTGATCATTTATTGATTGAAGCATAGATTTTGTGAAAAACTTAGCTTTGTAGACGAGACTTCATAGAACATCACAACTCGAAATGGTCGAAATAGGAAGGATGCAACAAGATTATGAGGATCGCGCCCTTTAGGGTATGTGCATTTCCTTCTGGATAAAAAGTGGTATCATGGTATGGAGCCCAGATATTTCACTTATGTGGTTGTTGGAATTTTTTGGTGTTGAGAGCTCTCGGATAAAGGTTGGTGATGACCGGAGGATGGCATACTCGTGTCAGTAGTTACCTAGTTGCAAAGGTAACCTAGCCTTGCGTTGGCAGGAGCCGGCTAGGTTCTCGAGGAGTCCCTCTAGAGGCATACTCATTCGACGAGGAAGTTCCTTAGCCTGGCCATTGTTGGAAATCCATTCATTCAATATGATCATTATACGGTTTTAGTTGTAGAACCCTCCATTTAACGTGGTAGATATAGTAGGCTACTATAATCGTACATAAGCTGGCTAAGATTAATATTGTTCTTGCAAATGTTTTCTACACTATGCACTAATAATAATAATATCAAAAGGATTTTCACGTATCAAGCATCTTTGACTATCATAAGGAGAAATCTCCTCCAAGTGTGCGCTTGCATTGTGTGTGTGGCGAGATGCCTTATGGTAGTTTCATTTTCCAAAAAGCATAGCAAATTTCTTTTTATTTCTTTTTGTTCAAGATAAATTGATTTTTTGCTCACACCAGTCCCATGAATGACCTGGAGCTTACTGTTCCTTTTCTAACTTTGGGTGCCCACAATTTTCCACATGGGCAGCCTAGAGTTAGGTTTTCAGATAATCAACTAGTAAATGTAGATTCGGTAGCCTTCAGTGTTTGGAAATCTTTAGAGTCTTTGGATTTTGGCAATCTTTGGAATCTTGGATTGGAAATCACATGGCGGGATCGTATTGTGTTTCATTACAGCATATAACTTCGGCTTGATGGTCGTTCGAGCTTCTAGTTTAGATCTTTGGCATTGAAGATGTTGTCTTTCCGTTGCTGTTCCCGTTGTCGTTGTCTTCTACTGTTGTTTCTTTACGCTGTTGTATTTTGGCTCTGATATTGATATCCATTTGTATCAGAATGTTGTATCCTTTGTGTATTAATAAAATTATTTTTTGTTTCCGCTGTGTTGTTTACTTATTGTGTTATAAGCTTCGACAAACTACACTCAACGTTTGAATCTGCGGCATTCGAATACGGGTGAAGTATGGATGTCGATTTTCGAACGTCGAGTCAAGGTCGTTAAAACCTTTGTTATTGCAATTGATTGAAATTACATTAAAACGGTTGTCAATTACATTCAACTAATATTATTAAATTATATCATAATAATTTTTTCATTAATATATCATAAATTTTAATTTCTCATAATATTAAATTCCAAACTCTTATTAAATTTAATATTTTTAATTATCAAAAATACGGGTCGTTACAATTTATTTCTTAGTTTACTTGAAATAATTTAAATAATAGTTTATATATTATCAAATAAAATACAAGGTGATAATAGGATATATATATATATATATATAAAATAAACATCCAATCATTCGAAATATCAACTAATAGGCATCCATCACAATCAATATCCATACAACCAATATAACACAATAGTTAACTGGTTATAATTAATCGGGAGTTTAACTATCAATTTAATTCCAATTTAACTTCAACAATCAATTTTAATTTCTAATAGTCGATTCATATGTTAATTTAAATGTCAATTAAATTACCAAAAAATAATCAATAAAATTAAATTACTTCATGATACCATTTAACAAACATCAGAATATTTTAATAATTCATGAATGATATAAAACACTCACCTTTAATTGAAACTACAAAATTTTCAGCTCCAAATAAATTCCCATTCAATTCCATATCGTACCCTGTGTTGATATGATCGCAACGCGAAGTTTTGTTTGAATCCGACCTCAAATGAAAAAGTTACGGCTTTAATAATATAACGATATAATAAAAATTAATTAACTTAACAATAATTAACTAAACCTAACCTTATCTTATACCTCAACATGTAGACATTCAGGTTGAGAAACCCAACCCATACGATCATCTTCTATGCGCGTTTGCCCTTGCCGACGTCTAGACCACCATTAGAACACACCACGTCAGGTGACCACCTTGAATACATCACCGCCAAAAGCGGGCCCCCTCCAGCGCCACCCTCATCACGAACAGAACCTATAACCGTGCGAGCTTCAAACTCCGATTCTGGCAATTTCGAAATGATACGCCTTGATCTAACCATCCATAACGTCGAGCTCGACGGGATCTTCAACTTTGCTTTTGGTGGCAATCGATTTCATTAAGTGGATTGAGAGAAATCAAGGAGAGAAGGTTGAGCAATTTCGGCCACTAATCGCAAAGAGAACTCAACCGATGTTTTATTAGGGTTAGGGTTACGCGAATGAAGATATACATGGCCTATTATATAAATTTCCAACCCAATTTATCCACGAAAACTCCAAACTCCAAATGAAACACAATGGAATACATATCAGTAGCCAATTCTATCATATTCAGAAGATTGATTTTCAAAATCAAATTATTTTAATTAAATTCCTTTAATTAATTTATACGCGTTTCAAGCTCGCATGGAACAATGATAATTCTGATAGCTACGAAACTTGAAATCATATAATAATTCACTATTACGGATCTGATGAAACTGGTTTCATTGAAATCCGAGGTAGTGCCTAAAATGACTATTTTTACACGTTAATTAAAACAAGTAATTCCCAAAATAATTTTATTCGCTTTTGAATTCAATTTTAAAAGTTAACAATTTTCATTCTTGTTTAATTAAAACTTAAATCAAATTTTGACATCATTTTCATACTTAATTCAGGATTCACTTTGTAACAACCCGGTATTTCGCGTCGATTTACAATCGACATTAAACGATTAATATTGACACAAATTTCCATTTGAAGTTTTTAAATTTGAATTAAAATTCTTTTATAAAATTGTTAAAAAGGTTGATGGGTTTAAAAATTAAATAGTGGTCCTTTTATTATTGGGCCGTAAAAATTTACATGGGTAAAAACCTGTTCCCCTCCCCCTTTATCCATTTTTCATTCGTTCACCAACCCTAACCAAATCACGAAAATAATGGCGACCGTTCCTTTCGTTCTCTCTGCTCTGGAAATTAGGGCTTGAAGTCGCCGGCTTTAATTCGATTGATCCAGTGATGTTTTGCGTGTCGCCTTGATCGATTGATTCCTCGTAGCTTGCTCCAGCTGCTTCGACTTGTGAGAAGGTGAGTGACCATTCGCTCACATCTAATTCATCTCGCGTTCGACTGTTTATTTTTGTTTGAATGTCGAAATTGTTTTGATGATTCCTAATCACCCACGGCTTCAGTTTTTGTGACTTCAATCACTTGATTTTGGGTAGTTCGATTTTTACCATTTCTTTGGTATTGATCTGATTGACTTTGGCCACTTGAATTTGTTTAAACTTGTTCTCTGGTTATCTCGATTCTCTGATCATTGGAGTGTTGCATTGTTTTGGTTAACAACACTAAGCTTCGGCTGTGATTTTTGTGGCTACCATGACTTCAATTTCTATTGAACATGGCTTCAACTTGATTTCCATCTGAACTTCAGTACTGACTTTTTTTTAACCTGATTTTTATCACTTGACTTCGAGTTGTTTAACATTATATATTTCGATCTCAGTTTCAAATACTGTCTTCATTGCATATGGATAATTTCTGAGACATATTGTGGCATTGCTTGCATTACTGTCTCATTTCGATTTTGAGGTTCACTGTTTGGTTAGACTTGAACTGACTGCACACATATATGTATATGTTTACTTCATGTACATATTCATATTTCATATGTTGGTCTGGTCCTGTTTTTGCATTGAACTGTACTCAGTTTAACTTGATTTTTGTTGAACTGCATATTTCTTTTTGGCTTTGGCTTTGAAACATTTTCAATGCTCGGCCCTCTGCAGTCCCATATCTCTGTGGCATTGCTTTATATATATATATTCATTCGCGTATGTATATATACGATTGATTGTTACCCGGTTTCATCTGATATAGATATGTATGTGTTTACACATATATGTATATATGTATGTTCGAATTTGTTGTGCCAGCACTTGAATTTCTTGAGCTTGGTGTCATATTTTCCACTGTCCATGTCATATTGGACTGTTATGTATTTTATTGGGTTTTTTGAGGGACAGTGTTGTTCACTGCTTTGGGTTACCTGAGCATTGTTTTGACTGCCTTCTTCTGTGGTGTGCTGTTGTGCCATATTGTTGGTGCCCTCACTTACACACAGCTGTGTTCATGCAGTTTGAACCCCTGCCTTTATGCACAGGGTCATTAGAGTCTTCGTGCTTTATGTATTGTGTCATTCATGTTGTTTTTGAGTTGAACTGGTACCATGCTTTTGCTGGTTCACCTTGTAGTCTCCTGTTGTAAGTTCCTATTGCATTGAAATTCATGCCTACTCTCTTTCATCTGATAGTTACTTGCCCCAGTGTCAATCCATATCAATTCTTTGACATTGCAGTTGGTTGTGGCGCAGATGCTACCCTTTGTGCATTCACTGGGTTCAATTGGGTTGGGATTTAGGTGAACTGTGTTGCACTTGTTCCCCTAGTTTCTGTTTTAGGTCGAGATGCTTGTGCACTTTGTTTCAACTTGTTCTGCTGGTGCACTTGTTTCCTGCATCTCTTGTTTACTACATTTGCTAGTCCAGTCATTGTACTACACTTGTTTATGTGCAATTGTATATGCACAGTACTTGTTCATGTGCATTATTATGTTTCTTGGTTTTGTTTTCGTGTACATGACTTGCTACTTTGCTCATCGCCTTGTGCTGAGCCTAAATTCATTAGGCTTGACCTCGCATTTGTCTCTCCAATTTAATCGACACTCGGCCTTATGACATTCGCGGCGATGCTTGTGAATTTTCATTGGGTACATCATCACTATAGTGGCAAGGCAGTGCACGCAAGCGTGAAGTGCAGCCACACGGTATTCATTGGGTACATCATGACTATAGTGGCACGGCAGTGCACGCAAGCGTGAACTGCAGCCACACGGTATTGGTTTTATTATTATTTATTTTGCTTTTGAATTATGGATCTGTTTCGTATTCCATATGTTGTAGTGGCGAGGCAGTATACGCGTGCGTATACTGCAGTCCTACTCGTGTTGACCTTTTAATTGATGTTCCAATTGTTTTGAATTGGTTCGCGTTATATTTACCGTTATCCGATTTCTTATTTAAGAATCGGATAGGTAAATTTATTTCTGTGACTGTCATCTATTTATTATTTAATTATTATTGCTTCTATGCATTAATAACTGAGTTTGAATTAGACTGACCCGAGTATTATTTTCTTTTGAAATTTAATACTCGGGTCAGGCCGAGTATTTTCAGGTTGTAGACATTCTGCTTTGGGATGCTGCTTGAGCTATGAAGACTTTTCATATCTTTTGGAGTTGTCGTGTCATAGTATAGGGTGATATGTATTCATGTATATTAGTCGATAATGTACTTGTATATATAACTTCCTGAGTCGACTGTTGTAGTTGTATCACATGTACCGTGTCAAATGTATTGTAACTGACATCAGTTATTATATATGTATATGAGATTTTCTGTTTCATCTGTGTTCCGCATTCATATTATCTGTGTTATTAGTTTATATTTTGTCCTAGACTATTATAGCCACTGTGTAGTAGATTTGAGTTTGCATTGGCATGTCGGATTTCCTCCTGAAATGAAATGCACGTTTTTACTATCTGACATATCGGTGCTCGCACAAAGCAATTACACGGATGGTCGCTCCTCAACAGCCTTATTCTCCGTGCTAGTCGACAGCACTACACCGTAGTGTTCTTGGCTAGCGTGGGTATAGAGGTGGGGCGTCACAGCTTGGTATCAGAGCCTGGGGTTTAGAACAAATATAAAACATAACTTAGATGGAACATGTGTTACAACTATTTGTCGATGTGCTATTTCTCATCTTTGCCTAAGATCATCTTTGATTTGTTAGGTATGAATTCTTAACCCTTATTCATGAGCATTGCTGCTATTCTCTGTTGCACTTACTCATTCGAGTATGCACTGCTAAGTATCCTTGTGTATATGCTATACCAAGTTGCATATTGTTGCAACTCGTACCCACTTCGATTTAAACTTGCATTGTTTATTCGAACTGCTGTATATATGCATTCTTATCTCTGATTCGTGTACTTAATGCTGTCTCCATACAATTGGGTTTTGGGTATCAATCTTTGAGACAAATTGCATTTCAATTGTCGACTCTGTCTGTTTATCCGACATATTGCATTTCAATTGTCGACTCTGTCTGTTTATCCATGGTTTGTTGGTTTTCATGTGCCTCTCTCTGATAGTTTTAAAATTTCTTTGGTATAAAAGAAATTGTCTTGGACTTTGCCTTGTCGATATCGACATTGACTTGACTCTTACTTTTGCTAAAGTCATTCAAGCATTTATGCTCGTTCTGCTTTGTTTTTCCAATTGTTGATCGATTCTTCTTTTCGATTAGTTGTTATCACCTTTGTCGACTTTGATAACTTCTATTTCAGGAATTTTTGGGTATTCCTACTTTGATGGATTGGAATAGAATTCTTCGGATTTTATTCACGTCTTCGAATGTGAATCTTAGTGAATTGATTTGGTTTTCGAATTTAATCGATTCTTGATTATTTCCCGATTTGTTGCTATCATTTATTAGCAACTTTGATGACCTTTTCTTCGGGATTTTTGTGAACATACCTTTCGATGAATTCGGTATCGATTTCTTTGGATCCTATTCACGTCTTCGTATGTGAATTCTTGTGATTGATTGTTTCTACAATCATTTTTGTGATTTGTCACTTTAAAAATATAAAGGTTTCAATACTAGTAGTAAATATCAAAACACTTTTATCAAAATGTTTTCAACTCTATTTTCAATACAAAACTCTTTTTCTTAAACCGTTTTCTAACCTATTAGTATATACAAGCCTTTACCTCACTCGGATGAGAAATCTAATTAAACGGCTTAGTAAAACAAGTGGTATGAAACGCTTGCGTTTGCTTCGTCGGTTAATTCTTGGAGTTGTTCGATTGAACCTCATGTGACAATTTTCTAGTGAAGATTTACAATTTGTTCGTAAATATTTAAGTTAAGCAAGTGGTTATGGGACATGAAGCTAAACTTTTATATTTACTAACTTAGTGTAATTGACACTTCTCGTTGATCATGACGATCATTTTTACGGTTAGACTAGGCCTCATCGGTGTGATTTCGTCTCACACATATCTCTTGGGCTTTGAGGATTGTCTAGACACCATTTGTGTGATTTCGTTCACACATACCTTTTCGGTTAGACTAGGCCTCATCGGTGTGATTTCGTCTCACACATATCTCTTGGGCTTTGAGGATTGTCTAGACACCATTTGTGCGATTTCATTCACACATACTTTCCTTTTGTTTGCGAGGTTCGACTAGACACCATTTGTGTGATTCCACTCACACATACCTTTTTGAATTTTGGTTAGTCTAGACCTCAATCTGTGTGATTCCGACTCACACATGTGGGGTAGCGCCCCACGGTCTTCGGGCCATTCGTGTGTCAAAATTAATTTCTTGCAACCATGAGATAGCGTCTCGTTATGCGTTGCACGTGTTGGTGATTTTCATGCTCATGTGTAGGTGAGATTCCGTGCTCCCGTTCTCGCTTTGCGTTGCACGTGTTGGTGATTTTCATGCTCATGGGTAGGTGAGATTCCGTGCTCCCGTTCTCGCTTTGCGTTGCCCGTGTTGATGATTTTCATGCTCGCGTGTAGGTGAGATTCCGTGCTCCCGTTCTCGCTTTGCGTTGCAAGTGTTGGTGATTTTCATGCTCACGTATAGGTGAGATTCCGTGCTCCCGTTCTCGCTTTGCATTGCACGTGTTGGTGAGTTTTCATGCTCGCATGTAGGTGAGTTTTCGTGCTCCCGTTCTCGCTTTGCGTTACATGTGCTGATGAGTTTTCATGCTCGCGTGTAGGTGAGTTTTCGTGCTCCCGTTCTCGTTATGCGTTACATGTGTTGATGAATTTTCATGCTCGCGTGTAGGTGAGTTTTCATACTCTCCTTCGAGTTTTCATACTCTGTTTGAGTTTCATACTCTCCTTCGAGTTTTCATACTCTCCTTCGAGTTTTCATACTCCGTTTGGGTTTTCATACTCTCCTTCGAGTTTTCATACTCTGTTCGAGTTTTCATACTCTCCTTCGAGTTTTCATACTCTGTTCGAGTTTTCAAAATCTCCGAGTTTTCATACTCTCCTTCGAGTTTTCATACTCCGTTCGAGTTTTCATACTCTCCTTCGAGTTTTCATACTCCGTTCGAGTTTTCATACTCTCATTCGAGTTTTCATACTCCCGTTCGAGTTTTCATACTCTTATCTTGTGATTTCTGGATTTCTTGTGTAGATTTCTAGAATTTGTGCCTCACCAATTTTCGTGATTTCTATTGATAAGTTTTATCAATTCTTGTGCATTGGTGAATTCGTGTGTTATTGACTTGTTATGAATACAAGTTTAGGGTATGATATCCCTTTCTATCTTTGAGAAGATTCTTGTGACACTTTTGATAAATGAAAATCCACTTATCGAAGTTGCTACTGATATCGCTGTTTTAATCATGTGTTTTAAAAATTGTTTCAAAATAAAAATCGTTTTCAAAATTTTTATAGTTTACGCTTTCAAAAGAATGAGGAAGCATTTAAACGTTTCAGCAAAATCGAGGACTATGACCCCTTTCTTTTACTGATTCGTTTAATTCCGGACTTGTCCGTTTGAGGGTGAAAATTTGTAGATTCCTTTTATGAAATTAAGAGAATATTTTGTGATTGTATTGCCCATTGAATGCTTTAAGAATTATGGTCGATGCGTTTGATCAACGTTATCGATAGGAATCTCTTAGACGCTTTGATGAGACAATCAGGCACAGTAAATTGAATTTTTAAATGTAAATTTGTCTGAAAAGATAATTACATAAAGTAAATTGTAAATTTCGAAAGTTTTAGCTTTTCGGGAAAGAATATTATTTAAAACAACTCTTTTCCGACACTTCTATTCTTGTGATTCCCGAGGGAACCAAGACTCTATCGTTAGTACCAATGCTAATCGTGTTGGTTTACATACCATTCTCTTGCAAAAGAGAACGTGTTGTCTCTTATGTTTATAAATCATTAATGCCTATTGAGACTAGATATGCTACCATGATCTAGTGCTCTTGGCTATTGATTTCGTACTTAAAAATTTGGCATCATTATTTTGGGTGAGAAATTTGTTCTCTACCCTGATCATGAATCTTGGGAATATTTATTTTCTCATAAGGAACATGATTTACGTCAACCACGTTGACTCGAGTTTCTTATATATCTCATGATCTTGATATTATTTACCACTCCCGGATGGAAAATCGTGTTGCCGATACACTTATTCGTAGGCAACAAGTGGTTGTTTCTTTGATGATGTCCGAATGGAATCATCTTTTTACCAAGTTCATCGGACGTTTTGATGTATTTCATTTTATTGAGCTTCGTCTCATTTCCTTTATGGACTTACGTCTGATGTTCTTTTATGTTGAGCGGTTCATCGAATGTACCTTGATTGTACTATATCGATGTCCCGACTTTTCGGTTCATTGGACGTACCGTTTTTGTATTACGTCGGCGTTCCGAATTAATGAAGCTTTGATTCATCTAGCGTATCGTTATTGTACTACGCTGTTGTTCCAAATTATTCGTGTTTCACCTATGATAGGTGTTGTGCGTTTCAGTCGGTCGGGAAAGTTAGTGCCTCGATATATTGGGCCATTTCCTATCACTGAACGTATTGGTTTCTTGGCTTATCGCCTCTTATTATCGGCTCAATTTTCTGTTATTCATGACGTGTTTCATGCGTCTTCCTTCTACGGAAATGCCTTAGGGATTTCGATTTTTTCTTGAGCCCGGTATTATTGAAGAAATTGAAGTTTCACCAGATTTGACTTTGAGCGACATTCTATTCACATCAATGTTTCGGGGGTTCAGCACCTTCGAAATAAAGATGTTCTTCTCGTGAAAGTTCAGTGGTTCTCAAATCCTATGAATTTCACTTTGGAATCCAGAGAATTCATCGACCAAACACGATCAGGCTTTCTCTTTCATGCTCTATATGGTGAACTTCTTATTTTCAAATTTCGTCATTTTATGATGACATGCTTTTACGGTTGTTACCTTTTGTCCATTTATTCCTTATGATTGCGAGGACGCAATTTCTTTAAGGAGGGAAGTCTGTAACAACCTGGTATTTCGCGTCGATTTACAATCGACATTAAACGATTAATATTGACACAAATTTCCATTTCAAGTTTTTAAATTTGAATTAAAATTCTTTTATAAAATTGTTAAAAAGGTTGATGGGTTTAAAAATTAAATAGTGGTCCTTTTATTATTGGGCCGTAAAAATTTACATGGGTAAAAACCCGTTCCCCTCCCCCTTTATCCATTTTTCATTCGTTCACCAACCCTAACCAAATCACGAAAATAATGGCGGCCGTTCCTTTCATTCTCTCTGCTCTGGAAATTAGGGCTTGAAGTCGCCGGCTTTAATTCGATCGATCCAGTGATGTTTTGCGTGTCGCCTTGATCGATTGATTCCTCGTAGCTTGCTCCAACTGCTTCGACTTGTGAGAAGGTGAGTGACCATTCGCTCACATCTAATTCATCTCGCGTTCGACTGTTTATTTTTGTTTGAATGTCGAAATTGTTTTAATGATTCCTAATCACCCACGGCTTCAGTTTTTGTGACTTCAATCACTTGATTTTGGGTTGTTCGATTTTTACCATTTCTTTGGTATTGATCTAATTGACTTTGGCCACTTGAATTTTTTTAAACTTGTTCTCTGGTTATCTCGATTCTCTGATTATTGGAGTGTTGCATTGTTTTGGTTAACAACACTAAGCTTCGGCTGTGATTTTTGTGGCGACCATGACTTCAATTTCTATTGAACATGGCTTCAACTTGATTTCCATCTGAACTTCAGTACTGACTTTTTTTAACCTGATTTTTATCACTTGACTTCGAGTTGTTTAACATTATATATTTCAATCTCAGTTTCAAATACTGTCTTCATTGCATATGGATAATTTCTAAGACATATTGTGGCATTGCTTGCATTACTGTCTCATTTCGATTTTGAGGTTCACTGTTTGGTTAGACTTGAACCGACTGCACACATATATGTATATGTTTACTTCATGTACATATTCATATTTCATATGTTGGTCTGGTCCTGTTTTTGCATTGAACTGTACTCAGTTTAACTTGATTTTTGTTGAACTGCATATTTCTTTTTGGCTTTGGCTTTGAAACATTTTCAATGCTCGGCCCTCTGCAGTCCCATATCTCTGTGGCATTGCTTTATATATATATATATTCATTCGCGTATGTATATATACGATTGATTGTTACCCGGTTTCATCTGATATAGATATGTATGTGTTTACACATATATGTATATATGTATGTTCGAATTTGTTGTGCCAGCACTTGAATTTCTTGAGCTTGGTGTCATATTTTCCACTGTCCATGTCATATTGGACTGTTATGTATTTTATTGGGTTTTTTGTGTTAGGGACAGTGTTGTTCACTGCTTTGGGTTACCTGAGCATTGTTTTGACTGCCTTCTTCTGTGGTGTGCTGTTGTGCCATATTGTTGGTGCCCTCACTTACACACAGCTGTGTTCATGCAGTTTGAACCCCTGCCTTTATGCACAGGGTCATTAGAGTCTTCGTGCTTTATGTATTGTGTCATTCATGTTGTTTTTGAGTTGAACTGGTACCATGCTTTTGCTGGTTCACCTTGTAGTCTCCTGTTGTAAGTTCCTATTGCATTGAAATTCATGCCTACTCTCTTTCATCTGATAGTTACTTGCCCCAGTGTCAATCCATATCAATTCTTTGACATTGCAGTTGGTTGTGGCGCAGATGCTACCCTTTGTGCATTCACTGGGTTCAATTGGGTTGGGATTTAGGTGAACTGTGTTGCACTTGTTCCCCTAGTTTCTGTTTTAGGTCGAGATGCTTGTGCACTTTGTTTCAACTTGTTCTGCTGGTGCACTTGTTGCCTGCATCTCTTGTTTACTACATTTGCTAGTCCAGTCATTGTACTACACTTGTTTATGTGCAATTGTATATGCACAGTACTTGTTCATGTGCATTTATATGTTTCTTGGTTTTGTTTTCGTGTACATGACTTGCTACTTTGCTCATCGCCTTGTGCTGAGCCTAAATTCATTAGGCTTGACCTCGCATTTGTCTCTCCAATTTAATCGACACTCGGCCTTATGACATTCGTGGCGATGCTTGTGAATTTTCATTGGGTACATCATCACTATAGTGGCAAGGCAGTGCACGCAAGCGTGAACTGCAGCCACACGGTATTCATTGGGTACATCATGACTATAGTGGCACGGCAGTGCACGCAAGCGTGAACTGCAGCCACACGGTATTGGTTTTATTATTATTTATTTTGCTTTTGAATTATGGATCTGTTTCGTATTCCATATGTTGTAGTGGCGAGGCAGTATACGCGTGTGTATACTGCAGTCCTACTCGTGTTGACCTTTTAATTGATGTTCCAATTGTTTTGAATTGGTTCGCGTTATATTTACCGTTATCTGATTTCTTATTTAAGAATCGGATAGGTAAATTTATTTCTGTGACTGTCATCTATTTATTATTTAATTATTATTGCTTCTATGCATTAATAACTGAGTTTGAATTAGACTGACCCGAGTATTATTTTCTTTTGAAATTTAATACTCGGGTCAGGCCGAGTATTTTCAGGTTGTAGACATTCTGCTTTGGGATGCTGCTTGAGCTATGAAGACTTTTCATATCTTTTGGAGTTGTTGTGTCATAGTATAGGGTGATATGTATTCATGTATATTAGTCGATAATGTACTTGTATATATAACTTCCTGAGTCGACTGTTGTAGTTGTATCACATGTACCGTGTCAAATGTATTGTAACTGACATCAGTTATTATATATGTATATGAGATTTTCTGTTTCATCTGTGTTCCGCATTCATATTATCTGTGTTATTAGTTTATATTTTGTCCTAGACTATTATAGCCACTGTGTAGTAGATTTGAGTTTGCATCGGCATGTCGGATTTCCTCCTGAAATGAAATGCACGTTTTTACTATCTGACATATCGGTGCTCGCACAAAGCAATTACACGGATGGTCGCTCCTCAACAGCCTTATTCTCCGTGCTAGTCGACAGCACTACACCGTAGTGTTCTTGGCTAGCGTGGGTATAGAGGTGGGGCGTCACACACTTATTTAAATAATTTCCATTATTAAATTTAAAAATTCAATTATCAAATAAATCATTATACTTGAAATATAAGTTATTTAATCATTAAAATTTAATTTTCAAAATGAATTCAAATAATAAAAAAAAATCACTACACTTAGTTCCACTTCCTTATTTAAAGTATTCTACTAATCCAATTCCATGGAATTACAATATTAAAATTTCAATAAATCCCAGTAATAGATTTCAATGAATTTTAGTTATCAAAAATTTACTTTATTTACATCTAAATAATTCAATATTTATTATTCAATCTTGGCTTTTTATTATAAATACATTCAATATATTGAACTTCGTTCTAATACAAATGAATCCTTAATTCTCATCGAAATGTTTATTTCAACATTTTATTCAAGTTCATATTCAATAAACTACATTAATAAATCATTAAATTTTTATTTCTAACCATTTTTGTTCAATAATCATATTAAATTTAATAACTTAAAATAGTTAAAAATATGGATCGTTATATGATAAGTCATTCATAACGTTTTGTGAATATACTTATACTGTTGAGATACGTATATGAATATATTTTCTAAGTAGGGAAAGTTTAGTGTTTTTTTAATATACTTTTACCACTGAGATAAGCTTATGGATATTTTTCCAAGTATTGAGAGTAGTATAAAGTGTTTGTGAATATATCTTTGTAAAAGTATTTTGCTATAAGTATTTACAAAGAGGTTTTAATTAATGAAAGGGTTAATTAAAGAGGTTAGTAGTTGCTTATGTGCTTAACCAATGTTGGCTCTCTTATACAAATAAACCCCTGATTTGATTGTTATTTTTATTGATAATTAAATAACCGACTATCAAACCTTCGCTAGCTAGTTTCAAAACTTTTGTTGTCGGTTCGGAGAGACCAGGATCAGATATGTTATCCAAAAACCACTTCGAACCAACATAACCATTCGAACTAAAGATATCTTAAAGATAATTGAAGATGGAGCTCTTTGAATTGCAAGGGCTACTTGCTACTAATCAAGAGGGTGATTCTAAAGTAGATATAGTAGAATTAGTGCCTTTGGTTTATTCATATCTTGAACAACTTTTATACATTAATGCTGGCACTACATTGGTGCCTAGAGGGTAGCGTTAGCATTCCAAGTGGGTTTGCTATTCAAAAGGTAAATCGTAGCCTCTATCCTCATCAACCGAGGATGACTAAAACATGAGATATGCTTCGAGGCTAAATGAGTCGCACCCAATAAGGTGTTGTCATCACCCTTATATATATGTATGTATGTATGTATGTATGTATGTATGTATGTATGTATGTATGTATGTATGTATGTATGTATATGGATTTGGTTGAGCATGAGAGCTCTCGGAAATGGTTGCAAAAGCAACTAGGGTGATGAAATATTCAAAATTATGCCGCAAGGGGTAGCGTCAGTCCAAGTTCACAGGGCGTGAGGCCCTTTATATATTTTCTAGACGTGTACTATGGCAGGCAGTACCCTAATACCTTGTCATTGTATGGAAATTTATTTTCCAATAAGTTCCTTTGGTCTTAGTTGTATACCTATTATGCTCGAATTTAATGAATGTAACAATTTCGGCTATATTCATCATTTATTTTAGATACTAGACACTATTATAATATCATAAGATTTTGTATGAAATCTTTTAGTTATCGTACGGTAAAAACCCGTTTGCATTTATGTGTGGCGTGGACTTACGAGATACCTTTAGTGTTAAAAGGTTTTTATAACATTAAAATTCAATTGAGGTGTGTTTCTCATATTGGTTTACCCGACTGATCTAGCATTATTTTTCTTATAATGCTCGGTTCAGACTGAGCATATTTTCAAATCCAGTTTGGATGCCTAGGAGCTTCAGAAAACACGCTGAATGTCTAAGATGTATCTCTCGTATATTCTTTATTTTTGCTGCACGTATTGTTTTATTTGTCAGCATTTGTGAGGATTGGGTGTTATAACTGTCCTGACTGATGATTAGTCATTAAGTGTACTCAGATTTGATGTAAGTATATATCAGTTTTTCTTTGATAATGATCTAATGTATTTTACATGTTGTTGTCACGATATGAGATTTTATTCCGTCTTTTCTTTCTTTTCCCTCAACAATATACCTTTTTCAGCACTTAGATATTCAACATGTAAATACTGTGTATTTATTAGTATCGACTTTTGAGCGTCGTAAGGGCGGACCATTACACATAGTATCAGAGCTTAGGTTAAGCGAACACCTAGGCTTTGGTGGGTTGACTCATTAGAGATATGGTAAGTGATACCTTAGAATGAGTTTGAGTGTATTATATATATGAGCGCGTATTTGTTAGTGATATAAAAATATTTGTATTGTGTTGATTTATTGTTTGAGTGATTTATGTATTCTGGTCTATACAGAAGGAACAACCGCATTGATAGTGTTTCCAAACACTTGAACAAGGCAACCGACATATGATTGTTTTGAAATTGGGTAAATGAAATATTTTACCTAGATTATATTTTTTATATAAAAGAATAATTTTCAAGAAATTAATATAGTTAAATATAGTGTGTTTGGTTGTTAGAATGATAATATTCAATTATGATTAGTTGTGCATAGCTAATTAAAGAGCATTTATTGTTTGTTGGATTTAAAGTACAATGTTAATAAAGTTGTTTACTATAATCTTAACAAGGATTAAAATTTGTTGAATGTTTTATATGAGAAAAATGAAATTATATAAACATGATATATAAACATGGTTTGCAAATAAAATTGGATTTAAGCCATGAATTTTAGAATATAAACCCTAAGGTTTTGGAAATTATTCTTCAAAGTTTTAAGAAAATAATAACAGTATTATTTTGGAAGTGTTTTGACTAGAAATATTTTAAGACATTTAAAGGGATCAAAAGCACTGAACTCACTTCGGTCCTTGGAAAATAATCCCGATGATGACTGCAGCGTCATCCATGTTCATTTTCAAGATTCTAAATTGAAGGATTTGTACTATAATGGTGTGCCATAGAAGTTTTGTTTTGGTTAAAAAAATTTGTCTACGATTTCCTAAAGGTATGGTTTGACATATAAAGTAGTATTTATATTACGTTTCAAAATGATTTGAAATAAAACCGGATCTAAATTCTAAAATTTTCGGTTAAGCGATATTGTAGACTTATGTATCATATCTATTAGGATAGTTTGGTTTGTGTATCTCATTTCAGGATATTGTTTGGTAATTTTCATTTATTGAAATAAAATAGGATATTCGATGATTCTTGACACTCGAAATCTTCCAAGTTAATTAAGAAATTTGAAGCTAATGTTTCATGAAAATATAAGATGGTAAGTTCTTATAACTTATAAATTATAGATACTACTAAGTTAAAACAAAATTTAAAATTTGTTGGATATTCATGTTAAGTAAAACAAATTTAGAATTTGCATATATACTCTTAGGATGTAGAAGAGTGCTGTACAAATATAATTTTAAGTGTGGAAGGGCTTTAAAAATTAAGTTATGGCTTTTTGAAATCTGTATAAACTAAAGTTTTAAAATTGTGAATATATACTTAAGTTGTTATGTAGTAGTATATGAATATAAACTTGAGTTATAGTATATTTATAAAATTAAGCGATAATTTTATGAATTGATTCGTAAATAAATCTTAATATTAAAGGAAATACTATAGGAAAATTAGTTTTGATTTAAATTGAACGTGACTAAAAAGAATTTGGCATTGTTAAGAGAAACCAATTAAATAAATATGTAAGTTATACGTAAATAACGGTTTGATCTAGATTTGAGTACATGATTTCAAGGTGATTTACACCAGGTCCGAATTAGGACTTTTCACTCGATTCTTGACGTCAAACACTTGGTTTGGACTTTTGATTTGATTTTGATGTTTTCAACCATAGTTGATGGCTATGTAAGGAGAACGGAGGATTCTAATTAAGGAAATGGATCTAAGTCCACATTCAAGTGGTCGATTGAGCGATAATAGTTCGAAAGTGAAGTTGTATGATCAAGTGAGCGATCAGATTGGATATTTCATATGGATGGCATATGTACATTGTGTGGGCTTTAAATAATCGTGTGCTTGTTTATTAGCAAATTCATGTATATGGTTTGATATCATTTGTATGTGAGATGCAAGTTCGTGGAAGTAAATGCCAGTTGACACTTTTGGTTTCATGAGTATAGTTGGTTGCTCGATAAATATGTACATGTTATATTTTGTTTTGGTTGGTGGTTTTATGCCCCAGATATAGGAGGCCACTTGAATTTTGTTTTCTTTTGTTGGTTTGGGCCTGTAGTGGAAATTTGTAGATTTTATGATCGAGCCACACAAAGGAGGTGCTATCGAAATTTTTCGTAATTTTAGAGACTTAGAAATTTAATAATACATATCAACTAACTGATTTTGAAACGATTGGGTTTAGAAGCATTTTCTTACCACAGAATTTCATGGACGAAATTCTTTCTCGGAGGGAGAATGTAAAGACCTAGAATAGTTTGATTTCAAATATTTAACTAATTTTAAATATTGAAATATAGGTATTATTCAAAGTTTAATAATTATAATTCAAAATATAGGGCTTATTAAATATTCTAATTGTGAATACAATATTTAAATAGTGATTCAAATACCGGGATTTAAAATTTTATATTAATTTAATGGATTTTAATGGTCTTTCTCAACTCATTTTAGTTAATAAATAATACTAATGAATTTATTTTGTAAATTTGTTTGCAATAATAAATGGTTTGAATAAATGATGAGAAAATTTATTTATTATAATGAATCGACTTTTGTTTACGTATTTTTAATTTAATTTATTTGATTTTTCCATAATTTTGAAATTGGAAAATATTGAAATGTTCATTTGACGATTTATTGGCAAACAATAGTGTTATTGTAATTTTTACAGCTTTCGATAAATAGTGTATTTTTTTTCAGGCTCACGTTGCTATTCTGAGCATGACAATATTTTTGTTTTATCATACAAGGTTCATACACGAACAAAAATCTTTACAGCGAAATGCCGAAATTTTTAAAATCAATATAACCCAACACTTAACTTCTCCAACACACAATTCATCAAATCCACTCTTTCTCATTTCAAAGTCAGTGTCTTATAAACCAAAAATCAAAACAAGAAAATGATATAGACTTTAAAAATCAAAATCCACTCAATGAAAAATTCTAGAACAAATTTCTTTAAGCTCATCTTGCCTAGATCTTATATTCCATACTGATGTTGGTGGTTGCAGCAGTAGTTTTGAAGGGTCGATAGTGTTTGGGTTAGGCTAGTGTTTTGGATTTTGGATAGTATGGGCATCTATTGATGTTTGGAGTAAGGATTTGGGGCCGTGGAGGAGTTTAGCACCTGTGGGCCGGAGTAGGTGTGGTGTGAATGTGTTTTAGTGGTCGCGATCATATACACGTATCGCATATGGTATGAGGGAACGTGAATTAAGGAGGGGTTGTGGGCTCGATGTATTTAGGTCAAGGTGATGGAGTTTGTAGAAAGGTAAAGTTTGGTGAATTCGTATTTTGGTTTAGCGGTGCATTGAGGAAGAGGGAGATGGATAAAAGTGCACGACCATGGTGATGTTGGGTTACTGGAAAGAGGCGGGAGTTTGTTGAAGAAGAAGGATTTGTATATATTATGGTAATTATGTTGTTTGAGGAATTAATGGACAAATTTAAATTGATTGGGATTAATTTTAAAAAAAATTGGGAATTCAAAAATGGTGGACATCAACTCTATGCAATACTTACATACCTTATTTCGTCTCTCTAATTTCTACACTCCTCTCTATCAAGATTGTAATTTCGATTTTGAAAAAGAGTATCCACCGGTCAAAACCACATTAAAATCAAATCTCTCTATTGATGAATTGCCAATTTTCACTTTTGAGGGTAACGAGAATCATTTTTATGCCGAAGTTTGTTCTAAATCTTTTAATGGCACTAGGACTTTGTTCAAGAATCATTTGTAACTATTAATAGAATTGAATATCCCATCAGATGCGACGAGAATGTTTCCATGTAGTCGTCTCTTTGGATTGCAAAAAAAATTGGCAAGAAGTTTTGCTATCAATATGGTGAGTTATCGCATTCGGCAAAAGAATGCCGAGATTCGATCAGGTGTTTTGAGAAGGTCATAAAAGATCACAGTGTAAATTGTTTGCTTATATCTCACCTAATTCATCTAACAAAAACTCTGGTATATTCTTTCCTTTATATAAGATGAATTATGATGCTTTGATGAATTCTACATGTAAAGCATTGATATGATTCCAAGTAGGGGTGTTTAAGATATATCTTACTAGGCGATTTTAAGTTTACTAAGGCTCTATTAGAATTTATGGCATCGCAAGATTGTTAGTTGAAATCTTTGGATTCTATAAATGGGAGATTAAGAAATTTAATGAAGAATTTTTAGTCAAATTTCCAACTAAACAAGTATTATCTACTGCTTTGGTTTCGAAATTTCTATGCAAAGAAAAGGTCATCATTAGCATTCATGAATCAGTTATTAATGATGGTGTGAAGCAGTGTGTTTATGATAAAAGTGTTTGGATTAAGCTAATGGGTTTGCATTGTTCTTTATGGAACTTATCTATCTTAAGATATTTTCTTGGTGGGGTTGGCTTTGTGTTGAGATTTGAGGATTTGGGTTTAAAATGTGATTACTTATTTCTTATTTGTATTACCAAATTTGTTGGCTAGTATGATGGAATTTAATCATGTAACAATTTCAACTATTTCTTATTTACTTGAGAACCCTAGACCTATTATAATATCACTGGATTTCCTATCAAATGTTTTGGTTAGCATAAGGCAAAAACTTACCCATGTTTATGTGTGGGAAGTCTTATGTGATACCATTTGTTTTCAAAGGTTTTCAAAGTTAAGCAACCTTAACCTGTTACTCACACCAGACCCATGTCTGACCCGGAGTTTATTTTGTTTTCTTAAACTCTTGGGTACTCAAATTTTTATGAGTAGCCAAGGGATTCAGGTTAGCTTTGACGAATTGTGGAGGAGCAATGGAGCAGGAGGCTTCAGCGTTGTAGATATTTATAGTGTTCCGCTGTGTTGGTATCTCTGTATTGTATTGAGTTGTAATAACTAAACATGTGTTTATAACTGTCTAGTATGTTATGTATTATCTGTGTAACTCTGACTGATGTTGTATACTATGTATATCTTATGTGATTAATATAATTTATTCATTCCGCTGTTGAGATTCTGATGTGTTTTCCCTTCTTTCTCCTCTTTCTTTCTCTTTTCTATCCCTTTCTTTCTTATTAATGATGCGTCATTCTGTGGAATGGACATTACAATAAAACTTAAGTTACAGAGATTGTTAAATAAATTCAAGTTCTTATGAAACTCATATCTCATTCATCTTATGTCCAAATCCAATATGGTTAGTCGCGTTGGGTTCCCATGAAGGAGATCTTAACTATGGAATCAAATTGGTTGAATTTCGAGCTTGTGAAATTTTTATATTTATTCGAACGCGTTCGAATCGGAACCAGAATGCGAAAGCAATAATAATCAAAGTGAGTAAATCTCACTCAATTTGGTTGACTGGATTTGTATATGGCAATTAAAAATTATTTATCGGTTGATAGGATGATGTGATAATTATTTTTATTAGTAGGATGTTAAAATATATATAGTAGTATATATTAGTAGACGGATTGATTTTTCCCGCATATTGGAGCGGATGAGACCTTATGCGCCCCTCATAATAGCGGATGACCTTATTTTATAGCGATATGCCACCTGGGATTGGTATTTTTATGTTGTATTAAAATTTATAGTTGTAGGAAAATTGGTTGGAGGGATCCAACTGGATTCCTTAAAATTGTTGAATTTAATTTCATATATAGCGATATATGATATGTTTGAAGAATCTGTGATAGACTAAAGTGTGATTGGAATTTATAGGATGCTATGGTAGCACTGGCCTTGATTTTGGTATTTTAAAAATACCATAAATATGTATTTTGAATTCGAAAAGAAATTAAAAAGAGATTTTGGAAATGAAATATTATATTGAATTTTGGATTAATTAAAGAAATTTATTTGGATAAAATAAATGGTTTGACTCTGTACCTGACTATTCCATGATAATCACAGGGTGATGAGGCCTAAGGTAACGATTACTGTTCACATAGCACATTCCACTTTAAATGTGATATTATCATTCCATGATCACACAACTGATTTCTACAAACGTATAACTCCTGAGCTCATATGTCTCAGGAAAGGGTGTTAAGCTAAGAGACGTTGCCTTCTCCGCTATCAAACAGATGATGTGTTTATAGAGATCAATCAATGTAAATAGAAATGCAACGTCAAACATTTGTCCATACAAGTTGTCCAGGAACAGGACAATCTGAAGGCTCTCTCCTACCACATTCTATCGGGAATTACCCCTAGGATTAGTAGCGAGTAGTCCTTGCATCGAAGATATCAAATGAAGAACTACTGTCACATAATTATGATATGGAAAATTTCCCTCGAGGATCAATGACTAGTAGCCCTTCATTTACCTTCATTCCATATATTCACTTCCGATAAGAATCCCTCAAATCCGACCCTGTTTCCTTCGATCCAATGGTTGATAAAAAAGATTCTAGGTAATAGGAATTATTCTTTGATTGATTAATTTTTCTATCAAAATATCTTCTGGAGATACGTCTCTTTAAAACATTTCTTTCTGGGATATATGGAATCATTAAACCACTCTTATCAAATCCTATGACTATTAAAAGTGCTGGGAAAACGTGCTGCAAATAGTGTTTTTAAAACTTATTGATCAAAATGGTGTTTCTATCTTTTGGAGTTTCATTTATATAATTCAAACATCTTTTAAAACATTTTAAAAGAATTATAGAATTTATTCCAAATTTTTTTAAAGAATTAAAATATATTTTAAAAGAAATCCCTTCGTGGATTCCGAAATGTACAACCATGATTATTTTGAAAAAAATTTTGCACGTATTTCACAATATATTAAAGTAAATCTCAATCCTTTTCTTTTGTTTGCAAACTATGATTATAAAGGTTTGTAAATTTTTTATTACAAATAATTCCGACTCTGAATCTGTCCTACAAATGGATTTAATTTTTAGGATGCAAAATCACGATTTGCTGTTATGCGGCGAGTCAATTTTTTTTAAAATTTTCAATATTCTTTTAAACTTTTCCAAAGCACTTTTAAATTTTTATAAAACATTTATAAACCATATTAAACCATTTTAGAGAGGTTTAAACATTACATATACACTATTTCATTAATAAAGGAAAGTGATTTCCTTTGTTATTTTTGAGGTGTATTAAACGTGACTTGTTAATACAATTAAATAACAATATTAAACAATTAAATTTTATCATTAAAACATAGTAAAAATTCATTCCAACCATCATGTCATCATCCAAAAATATAATATAATTAAGACTGTCTCAACTTAGATTTAAATGAAATAACTTTAAAACGACTATAGCTCCGTTATGACGGACCAAAGCTTTATGGAATTGTGCCTTAGACCCTAGGGAGGTGAAGGAGGCTTGGCCAAGCTAGGTGATGGAATGTGGCCGTGATTTCCATGGAGGAAAGAGACTTCGAATCATCATCGAATTCATAAAACTAGACCTAAAAATATGTTATTTCGCTTAAGTTTTTAACCCTTTTAATCTCTGAATTTGGAAAAGTGTTCAACATAAAGTTTGTTGGAAATTCATTTCTCTACGGTTATAAAAAAAGATTTTCTTGATTTGGATCAGTTTTGTGGAAGCTATTATCGAATGAAAAGGAGGTATTCCCTGCCCAGAAAACTGGGCTTGAGAATGCTTAGGAAAGAATGAAGTTTTGAGCATATGTAAACTAAGAATGGAAAGAAGTATTAAACTAGAAAGCTGCAGCCACTAGAATTTGAAATGGTTTGAAAAAAATAATTTCTTCATTTCGTTTATATATAAGGAAGTTATGTATGATGAAAGAATGAGTTGCGAAGGGACTATTTATAGGAAAATAAAAGGAGGGAAATATCTACATTTACATCACCCCCTTCACCACCACCACATGCTCCATCTCCATCACCCATGTGCCCTCTTTCCATCCATTATCTAGGCCACCCCATCTCTTTCCATGATCACCCCATGTGCGTGTACTTATTTTGACTTAAGGAGGCTTAGGTATTAAGCAAACTAAGATCTTTTGATTATGTGTATATATATGTAACTTGTATGTATGTATTTGTTAAGCATATCACCATTGTCTCATCCTTCTCCATCACCACCTACACCCTCCTACACCTCCTTAGATGGACAAAGGTCCTATCTTGCATGGACAAGGCCATGTGCATGTCCTTTGGTTGACTTATGATAGCTTAAGAGGTAAGGTTTGAGAAATATCTTGGATATGCATATATATAAGTGTATATATGTATGTTATGTGTATTTATATATTCATGTGTGCATATGAAAATGTTTATGCATGTATATGTGTGGTTAAATATGTGTACATGACATGTAAATAAGGTTTCAACAACCTTTGAACGACTTCCATTCTTTAAACCATTGAAAATCGGGAAACCGATTGCTGGTCACATTTTTTACTTATTAATTTATACACATATATTTGTAAGAAAAATTTGAAAATAAATTTCTAATCATTATTAACTAATTAAAATGATTACATTTGAATTATAAAACCATATAAATCAATATCAGCAATTATTTACAAAAAGAGGTATAATACCGATAAAGTGATATCCATTTTTTACCTTATATTTTCAAATAAAAAATATATTTTTATAAAACTTCTATAACTTATTCATTACCAATTAATAATTATGTAGAATTAATTATAATCATATAAAACTATTTTAAAATAATTAAAACCATTATCAAATCAATAAATTCAATCTAATTTAATATATCGATTAATAAATATAAGGTTATCACTAATGATGTCATAAATAAATTTTATTTTCAAAATAAAATAACTGATTTTATTTCATATTCCTATTCAATTGTAGAATAAGTCTATGTATCTAGCTCCATGCACAATGTTTGATAAGTATAGAGTTGTTTATCGATAAAACGCTTTTTAGTTCCTTTTATCAATTTTTTGCCATAGTAAATATTTTTATGAATAATTCTCCAATATAGGTTCATTATTATCCTTCCATTCACAGCACTTGATTATTTATTGAAAATAATCCATATTTGAATATTTAAAATAAATTATGTATCCTCAATTAAAGTGATTAAATTTCAGATCGTTACATACCTCCCCCTTAAAACAATTTCGTCCCCAAAATTACCCAAAACATAAAACCCAAAGGTTTTGCCCAAAATATTTATTATTAAACTTACACCTATACGATGTACATTGATGACCCATTCACAAAATCTGATTTGATCTTCTACACGAATTCACAATTTTACTTCCAAACTAGTATTGATCCCTCGATCCTTTAATGCGGACTTTGACCAGGCTTTCTGATTAGAACTTTAGTTTTTCCTTGCATTGCTCCTAACTATGATAAACTCAAGTCTCCAACCAAAATCCTTACTAATGTTGATCGTCAAGAATCGAGTGATAAATTCTTTTTCGGATTGGTGTAAACACCTTGAAGCTCTATGCTCTAATCTTAGATCATGACGAAATAATCCAAATACTTCATATGAATTTAATAATCTTTTAAAAAAATTATGGAAACATTTCATAAAACTTTTATTCTATATTCAATTTTCTTTCATAAAGATTCTTCTTTATATTTAACCATTTGTTAACATTTCTGAGAAATTATTCAAGTTAGAGATAACTTATCATTGATTACAATATTCCTCTTATATTATAATTTTCTTCTTTTAACCAATATTAAATATAAACACCTTTGTATTTAACAAAACTTCTTTTGTTAATCAAGACTTATTTTATTAATAATACTCCTTTTATTAATTATTTACTTATACCGGTTTCAATATTTAAAAGCATTCATATGCTTATTCAAACGTTTTGAGTATATCCACAATTTACTTAAGTTTTACTTACTTAAAAATATAATCAAAGAGATTGAAACAATTATTACTGAAACATTGTTATAATAAAATCCTTTACAAATTAAACATATAACATTTTCATCTTTTTATAAAAGATTCCAATACTTAGTATTACCTTTAAAACCCCATTATTAAAGATCTAAATTTTGCCCATATGATTTCTTCCAAAGTGTCATTCAAGGGTTTAAAAATAGACGTTGCTAAAACATTGTTTACTACCAACCTAAAACCATTCATTAATAACTTTAACCATTTCTTTTAAAGATCAAAGCATACCCATGCTTATCAATTAAGATAATACACTTTGATAAAAATTGACAACCATCAATTAATGATTCATGTTATCCTTTTTTACTTTAGAATATTATCTAGATCGAGTAACTCAAAAATGATACCAAGGAACTGGGTACTCTAAATAGTTTTGCATATTTCCTTGGCAAGAAGGGGAATACTTAAGAGAAGCGATTATCATCTGAACGCATCTCCTGCCCCTTTTTTGTCACTTTCGAGCCACTCGAATCAATTAATTATAAGACTATTTTCCGTCTCAAATCCATTTTAGAAATAATACTATTATTATTCCTTTTCTAAAAATCATTTGAAATTCCTTTCGAAATTACCAAAATTTAAATTCTTGAAAAATTCCTTTATAAGGCACGTTTTATGAAATCGCTTATATAAAACATATTCATAAGATTTATTTATCTTAAATAAATTCCTTTAATGAACATTATTACCTATTGAATACCCCATAGTCAAACTGTGAAATTAAATTCACGAGGTGTTCATACTTAAATTTTTAAATTAAACAACCAATCAATCAATGAACATAACTCGAGTACTATAATTTGCTTAATCAAATAATTATATTAGTTGAAAAATATTCTTTATGTTCAAAATATAATCCTAGGTAAAATTATTTCATTGACAAATTTTCAAAACCCAAATTATTTGTACACACCGTTAACAAATACATGCTCATCTATAATACTTTCAACTCATTCTAAGGTATTACTAACCCTATCCTAATGAGTTACTCATCATGGGGGTATTATTACCCCTATCTCTGATGAAACTTTACTTAAGCTAAGGTTCTCCTTAACCTTGAGCTTTGATACCAAATGTGAAGACTTGTTTCACCGACCCTTGAAAATCGACACTAATACATCCTCGATAAACACGTGCTGCAAATCCAAGTGTCGAAGAGGTGGTTATTTAAAGGTAAGAAGAATATAAAGATAGAATAGAATCTTACACGGATAGAATAACATATATTATTTCAAAATATAATCTTTACAGCAAAAATTTCAAATACATCCATCAGAGTTAAACATGGACAGTGATGAATATATGTCATCACAAATGCCAAATACAATAACACAAGTTTGGTGGAATCGGATAACAATCTTCATAAGGACCTTCTAACTCCACGCTTCGAGTTCTTCTAGAATTCTTATAACTAAACTTGAACTACAATGACTGCTCAGAAAAATTAGGGCACCCAAAGTTGAAAGAAAATGGAAGGTAAACTCTGGGTCAGTCATGGGACTGGTGTGAGAAACTCAAAATATGCATTTTGAAAACAAAGGTATCTCATATGGCCGGGCCACACATAAAGATGGAATGGGTTTTACCTTACGATAAACAAAACATTTCCTATGCAACATTTGTGAATATTACTTTTAATTACATTATTTGAAAAACGTTTTTCAAAAAAACATATTAAAATAGCCGAAATTGTTACATTGGTTAAATCTGACGGCATAATAGGTTTACAACTAAGTTTGAAAGCACTTATTGGAGAATGGATTTCCATACAATGACAGGTAAAGAAATACCTTCCATATAGTACATCCCTATAGGAATGTACCGAGGATACAAAAACAATCCTCCGCATCTGGCAAACCTGTCTATCCCTATTTAGCACTCAGACATGGCATGGATAGAAACCGAATAGGACATCACCTTGGTCGTACCAACCTATTTGAGACACCTCATAGCATACACCACATACTTGAAATATAGAGGGTTATCTAGAAAGTTGATGATCATACCCTAATAGTTGCAAACATATAGCCTTATGGTGTACGCTTTTTGAGCCATTACCGGGTGATGAGGTGTGAGGTAATGATTATCTTTCACATAGCACATTCCACTTTGAATGCCACATGGTCATTCCATGATCACATCAAAAATTTCTACAAAAGTATAAATCCTTTGCTCATACGTCTTAGGAAAAGGTGTTAAGCTAAAATAAGTTTCCTTCTCTTCCACCAAATAGATGATACGTTCATAGAGATCAATCAACGTAATTAGAAATGCAACGTTAGACATTCGTCCGTATAAGTTTTCTTGGAATAAGGCAATCCGAGATACTCTCCTACAACATCTTGTCAGGAACCACCCTTAGGATTAGTAGTGAGAAGTCCTTACAATGAAGATCTCAAATGAAAAACAACTATCGCATAAATATGACATTGGTAATTCCCCCCAAGGTTCAATGACAAGCATCCCTTCATTTACCTTCATTCCATGTCTTTACTTTCGAATGTATATTTCGAAGTGGTTTTTGGATAAGAATCACTCAAACTTGACCCTGGTTCCTTCGAACAAATCATCGATAAAATGATGTTAGGTAATAGGGAATTATTCTTCAATTGACCAATTTCTTTTTATCAAAATATCTTCTAGAGATATATATATTTAAAATATTTCTTTTTAGTATATACGGAATCATTAAACCTCTTTTATCAAATCCTTTTAGTATTTAAGTCCTTTTTAAACTCCAAATCATTTCATTCTTTACTTAGTAAAATATTTCCAAATTATTTATTTAAATCTTAACAAAGATTCCCAAATCATAATCTTTAAACGGGTCAAAAACAATGTTACTTAAGAGAACGTTTACTATAAAGCCAAACCAACTAATTTTGAGTATAGGAATAAAATTAATTCCAAATAAATTTCATAAATCCTATTGGAAAAAATTATTGAGTTAAAAAGGGTTGTTAGACTAATTCTACTCAGCATCAATTTATATATTCAACCTTTATAATTCGTCGAGTGACAGGTGAAATCAACTTTTAAATTCGCACAATAGTGTTGGTTCTCTCCTTGGAATTTAATACTAAGTATAAGAAGATTATCTTTATACAATCCAAGTTATTTAAATTTGGAAAATTTATATCTATTATACTTTGGGAAATTTTGATCCGATTAAATCGAATTTACAATTCCCTCCGTCGGGCCAGTCGGGTAGCTAGGGGGAGGCAACTAGTTTTCCAAAACCCAAGCCTAGAGACTACCTCTTTATCACCCATAAGGTGGTTAAGTCATTTGATTGACTTTAAATATTTTAACATATTTAATTAAATTTTAAATTATTTTAGAGCATTCAGGCTTTCCTTTCGATCTGTTCCATTCCTTGGTCGGGTTTTCTATGACACTCACAAATGGAACAAGTGTATTAGTTGTTTTCACATCCTCATTTTTAAACCACTTAATCATCTTTAAATAACATAATTGTTTATTTGAAAAGATTCACAAAAGATTTGGGAAAGAATAATTAAGATAAAACGATTGTTCACTAAAGTTATTAAAGTGCTGCAAAAAGGGCTGCAAATAGTGTTTTTAACATATTGATCAAAATGACTTTTCTATCCTTTGGAAACATATTGATATAATACAAACGTCTTTTAAAATATTTTAAAAGATTTTTACAATTTAATCCATATTTTTCTAAAGAACTAAAAATATCATTTTAAAAGAAATCCCTTCATGGAATCCAAACTACAAAATTATGATTAATTTGAAAACGTTTTTGCTAATATTTCAAAATCTATTAAACAAAATCTAAATCCTTTTCTTTTGTTTTAAAACAATGATTATATAAGGGTTCATAAAGTTCTTATTACAAAGAACTCCAACTCCGAATCCATCCTATAAATGGATTTAAATTTTAAGATGCGAAATCGCAAACTGCCATTACGCAATGTGTCTATTTTTAATTATATTTTCAGTATTTATTTATGCTTTTCCAAAGCACTTTTAAATATTTATAAAACATATGTAAACTATATTAAATCATTTTCAAGAAGTTTAAACATTCCATATACACCATTTAATTAATAAAACGAAAATGATTTCCTTTGTTATTTCTGATGTGTATTAAATGTGACTTGTTAATACAATTAAACAAAAATATCAAACAACCAAACTTGGTGATCATAATATAGTAAAAATCCATTGCAAACATCATATCATCATATAAAAATATAATATAAATAAGAGCTTCTCACCTTAGATTTAAACGATTTAACTTTAAAACGACTATAACTCTATTACGATGGACCAAAGCTTTATGGAATCGAACCTCGGACCCTAGGGAAGTCACTACCTAGGCTAGGAAGTGGAGGAGGCTTGGCCAAGCAAGGTGATGGAGTGTAACCATGAGTTTCATGGAGGAAAGAGACTTCGTATCATCATGGAATTCACAAATCTAAACCTGAAAATAGGTCATTTTCTCTTGAGTTTTTGACCATTTTTCTCCCTGAATTTGGAAACTTGGTCAGCATGGAAGTTATTGAAAATTATTTTTTCTATGGTTTCTTTAAAAGAATTTTTGATTTGGATCTGTTTATTGAGGAATTATTATCGAATGGAAAGGAGATATTTTCGATCAAAAAACAGGGCTCGAGAATGCTCTGGAAAGAATGGAGTTTTGTGCAAAGCTAAGGTTGGACGGGAAGAAGTGGTCTTCATTATTTTTGAAAAAGAAAATAGCGATGAGAACAAAATGCTCATCTGTTCTTCACAATCTGATCCAAACCTTAATGAGAAAGCGATGGAAATGTAATTTCTTAACTCAATTTATCATGCAATTTTTAGCTATGGTAAAATTATGGTTTAAATTGCCGTGTTAAATGCTTTCCTGGGTAAGAATCAACCTTGTCTCTTTCTTATTTCAATTTCCATCTACATATCAGTTTGAATTCATCATTATTTGATTAATTATTTTGGATAAAATGTCAATGATAATTAAGAGAGAATTAGGATAAATAAACATAGGGCGATTAGGTAAATTTGATTGTAATTTTACGAGGAGACTAGTTTGATTAGTATCCCTTACTATAAAAAAATCTTTTAAAAGAAAATGACTCTCTCGTATCCAAAATTAGTATGTCAATAACAATGTCTGAAACAAAATCTCCTTATTTGGTTTCTCATAACAGAATACAACTTTTCTTTCTCTTCTCTATCATTCATTCATGGCTGAAATTTTTTCTTAAAAAACATCAAAATATTCGAATCTAACATCAAATTAAATTAAAGAAAGATGGTTCATCTTTTTCTTGCAAGTTGGGGTGCTAATTTCTTTGAAATCTAAGAAGAAGCAGCAAATAATGATGTGATGAAGGGCAATTTTAATCAAGTAAGTTTATAATTCATTCATGATGTTTTTGAAATAAAGTTTTCGCATATATGTATATTGCAGCTAATTATTAAAATAAAATTTAAAAATTATTTTTGTGTATTTTGATTGATTATGAGTTCTATATGTGTATGATTTTGAATATTGATGATTTAATTAGATCTGAGATAACTAGTTATTAGGGAATTGATTTGTTGAATCTTTTTTTGATAAATTATTATCAATATCACTTTCATCCCTTTTTAATCGTGGATAAAATTTTAATAGATTGAATTATAAAATTATGTATGTGTGATGCCCACCCCAAGGCCCACATTAGTAAAGAGATTTACTGAGTAAGTTTGGCTACTAATGTAGAGAATAGGGCTGGTTAAGGGCAAATATCATAGTCTTGCATTGGATAATTAAGAGCTAAGTATGTCGGTATTTGTGCTCATTTTTTTCTTCTCAATTATTCGACCAACTTAATCCCTATCTAATACACTACTATGGTGGTCATAGGGTCAATTCAGAAACAAAACACAATAACTATACAATCTCAAATCAATGAACAGCAACACAGATAATATATACATACACATATATCAAATGTAATACAACTCGTCACAAGTGGTATTCAACCACAATATATATATACATACATCCCCATAAAAGAATATATATTCATCATATAGTTCCCAACCAAAAAGATCACTACACAAAAACTATGCTATATCCAAAGCCAAAGATGGAGTACAAAAGGTAAGCAAGCTAAGAGTCCAACTACCCAACCTGCAACTCGGTCTGGCCCGAGTAATGAATACAAGGGTCAGGCTAGCTAGAACTTGATATTAGTAAAAGTTAAGAGGAATGAAAGTGCATAAGGGAATTCTTCCTTTAACTATAAAGGAATGGTACACATATGGTTCGAATATAATGCCATTGTATCGATTCACAAAGGGTTGTCGCATAATTGGGTTTAATTCAATATAAGAAATCCATACTCAAGGCTTTCAATATAAACATAGGTAACCATACAAAAGCCATAACAGAAACTCAACCAAATTCAAAACTCAAATCTCGCGGAACCCTCAAAAGGAGTTCAAAACTCCAAAAAAAAAAAGAAATCATCTTATATAGCATCTCATGTAGCACTTGGCTATCGATGTGATAAAAATATCTCAAAATGGTGAAATCGTATAAAACTCTGAAAACTCATAAAACTCAAAAAACCCAGATTGGGCAGATCCCCGATTGCAATGCCGAAGTAATGCCCCACGTGCTAAACTCTTGTCCAGTGTTATTTATAATTTAGGTACCTACCTTGAAACGACCCAGAATTTATATTAATTAAAATTCGTATATTTAATTAATTTTAAATATTAATAAGTAAAATTTATAAGTCTAATAATTTATTTTTCGAATATCTGGATTTAATTTGATAATTAAATCGATAATTTAATATTGAAATTACGGAAATAATTGAAAATTGGGTTTAACATGATTGAAAATGATTTGTAAAGTTTTATTATATCATATTGGAGTATGTTATAGAACTTTTAAAATTGAATTAAAAGTTAATTTGTGAAAATTGAATATTTTAATATTTAATTGACGAGCTAAAATAGCCATTTTTCAAACAGTCTCAGATTTCGACGAAACTAGTTTCATCGGATCCGTAATGTGATATTATTGTATGGTTTCAAATTTCGTGTCAATCGGATTTACCGTTTGTCCGAGGCAAGCCAAAACGCATAGAAAATTCGTGTAATCGATTTAATTTGAAATCGATCGTTTATTGCCGTAACTCGCACAGATGATCGAATTGGCCTCCGAAACACATTCCATTGTGTTTGGAACGCGGGGTAAGCCTTAGAAACGCCAACCGGCACGATTCGTTTGGAGTTCGGAAAATCCGGGATGAATAGTGTTTCGTCGGTTTTCTATAAAAGGAGCCTTTGTTCATTTCAATTGCCAAACCCTAATTATCAACAGCCTAGCCGCCATTTTCAGATGTATGGCCGAAAATCTATCATCTTTCCCCCTCCAAATCTCTCAATCTATCAACAATTATAAGAAACCTCCACTAGAAAAGTGTAGAGCTCGATGAATACGACATATTCAACGGTGGTGATCAATTTCTATTGAGTGGATCAATGGGGAAACGAGATCGAATGGCATGCGTTTGGAGGACGATTTCGCAGCGTAGGAGGGGCCGAGCGTCACAAGGTTCTGGCCGAGCATGGTGTTGGCGATGGCACTTCGTATGGCGGTGGTTGATCGGGGTATAACTTGAAGGTGGAGGTGCGGCTAGCTAGGGTTTGGGGGCGGCATGGGTTCGAATATCACCTGGTAATGTCGCGTGCGTGGGATAGAGGGAGAAGAAGTTTAAACGTGCGGCCGGGAATCTAAGGGGCGAGAATCAACGGCTCTGGTTAAATTGGGTATAAAAATATAAAAGAAATTGTAATTTATTTATACAAAAAATTGTATAAACTTTGTGATAACATAACTTGTTCATACGAGGTTGAAAAATTACGAAACAAGTTGCGTTGGCTTCATTTTGACGAGAACTACGCAATGGAGCTGGTTTGGAGTCGTTTGGAGCTAGTGTAAATTTCGGGTAAAATTAAACGCACGTTTAATTTTTATTCCAAATAAAACGCTACAACAGTTATCGGAAACCCAAGGTAAGAACTTCTCACTCAATCGAATTAGTTTCGATTTTAATTTTAAACAGTTAGATTTAAAATTGCTTGATTGTATGTTTGAATGATGATTGTTATCTATTGATTGTTAAAATAGACATTATACGCCGTTAGTAAGCGGATGTTATTTATTAAAAACATATACCACGATAATTCCAACTTGCATGGAATTGGTATTATATATGTACTTGGAGTTGATTTTTCCCATTATATAGCAGATGAGACCCTATTGCGCCGCATAATAGCGGATAGCATTTTGTAAATCTACAGTGATATTTCGTCTTGAAGCGAAATTGGTATTGTGCTAACATTTTTGGATGCAGGGAAACAGGTTGGAGGGATCCAACTGGATTCCTCAAATGATTGAATTGGTTTAAATGTTATGTGTTGATCTATTTATTGATCTATTTATAATCTGCGTGATTATCTTTGTGATTGGAATCGTTAAAGGCTAAATTTAAGCCGAATATATTTTTGGTATCATTAGATGCCGAAAATAAATAAATTTTGATTTTTGAAAATTTAAGTTGAGAATTCATAATAAAATTTAATTTTGAAATTGATTCATTTTAAATAAATAAACGTTGAAATGTTTATGTTATAAAATTATGATTTTTGTGAAATATAACCGAAATGTGATTTTTGAGATAAGTAGTTGATTAATTTATAAAATAGTTTAAAATTGAGATTTTTTAATTATTATAAATGGTTTATATAAGAGATTTATAAAATTGAGGTTTATAAAATAAAATATTGGAATTATAAAACAAGTTTTTATAAGTGTTAAAATGAAGTATAAATGGATTTCACAAGTGAATAAAATTTATAGATTTATAAATTGTGAAGTTATGAAATGAATAGATTTGTGAAATAAAAGATTTATAAGTAATTAACTTATAAATCGGATTTTGGTATTTAAATAAGGTATAAATAGAATTTGCTAATAAATTGATTTTGTAAGTTGAAGTTATAAAATATAAATGGGATTTGTAAACGTTGTTTTTATAAATCTGAAATTGACTTATTTTAATAAGTAAATTATTATAGCTTACTAAAGGAAGTATATTCACGATTTTAGACAGTGGATAATCCTTTATATAAAATGTGTGGAAACGTTAAATTTGGTTAACGTAGTATATTCACGATTTTGTACAGTGAATATATTATTAAATAAAATGGATATGTTTTTGGAAGTGATGTTTTAAATAGAATTAAAACGATTTAAAGATGTTTTAAAATGTATTAAGTATCGAAATCATAGATTTCAACATTTATTGTTGAAATAGACGTTTTCGAGGAATAGAAGGAAATGGTGGACTATAACACTATTGTTATAGTAAATGATTTTCGAAAGGAAATGTTTTATATTGTATTGGGATTTATATATCTATTTTAAGTTTGAATCCCTATACTAGTGATTTTGGGTTGTCGTAACGATGTTTTACGTAACATTCATTTTGACCCAAATAAATGTGTTTAAGAGAATGTTTTCCTTATAAAATAAAATATATAGTTAATTTAGATTTAAGTATATTGAATATTTTCAAAATGTTTAAAATAAATAGATTGGTGAATTACTTATTATTAAATAAGTATGGAAATGTTTTTCCAATATGAAGTGAATGTTTGTGATTTTATCTTTTAAAGATAAATTGAAAATGAATATTAGAAATCGATTTAAAAATCGTATATTCATAGATATTTTGGAATTGTAAATTCACTATGGAATTTATTAAAGAAAGGGAAATTAGATAAAAATAAACGTTGATTTATTTTGAAGTATGGAAATTAATTTACGGATTTGGAACGTAAATTTAATAAATCGGTAAGGATTTATTTAATTGGTTTAAATGAACCATTTTGAAATGAAAGTTGTAAGGGTGTAAATTTATTTGAAATTGGTTTTCAAATGGTTGAAGTATTGAAATTATATATCTTGTAAAGACATTTTTGGGAAATAAATAATTTAGAAAATTATTTGGAATCTGGTAATGTTGTGCATACCTATTGATAGTTAAATAACTGACCATCAATATTTACCTTTAAATAGGTATTTGTGGTGATTTGCTTGAATTTGAATGCCACACTTATTTCAAAATAAGCGCTCATTATTCGGGTTAGCCAGGAAAGGACTTTGGAGTCGTATAACCCATTCCAAATAATGATACGTCGTAATGGATAGCATTTGAAGACCGGTGTTGAAGACCGGGTATTCGTGAAAACGATAGGATGACCTATCGATTGTCTCTAAACTGTTAGCTATGGTATGGAGATTTCCTTTGTGATGGGAAGTTTTATCGGGATTGTGAATACTCGAATTGCAAGGGCTTCTTTTGAAGTGCCTTCGGTTCTGTTCGAACCCGGAACAGACTTGTATAGTTACGTGTCTGACATTACATTTTGAGATATAAAGCAGATTTCTCTCAAATACATTTCTGTTGGTGGCGGAGAATTTATTCTCTTAGCTTAACACCCTTCTCTGAGACGTACGCGCTCAGAGGTTATGTAGTTGAAGGTTAACAGCGATATATTCCTAATTTGGTAATGTGGCATGCTGAGTGTTGCTGTGTGATGATTATTTATTGATCATTTGTTGATCAAAGCGTGGCTTTGTGCCTGGCTTTGTGCCTAGCTTTGTGGACGAGACTTCGTCAGACCTCACTCTCCGAAAATGGTCAAAACAGAAATATGCGGCAAGGTTATGAGGGTCGCACCCTTTAGGGTATGTCATTTCCTTCTGGAAAGGGTGGTATCATGGTATGGAGCCCAGATACTTACTCATGTTGACACATTATATTTATTACTGTGTGATGTTGGTTATCGAGCGCTCGTATAAAGGTCCAAAGGGACCGGGGATGGCATATTCGTGTAGTAGTTACCTAGTGACAAAGGTAACCCAGCCTTGTGTTGGCAGAGAGCTAGTTAAGTTCTCGGGACGTCCCGCCAGAGGCGATCCCATATGGCAGTAGGAAGTTCCTTAGCCTGACCATTTGTTGGAAATCCAAATAAAACAATACGCACCTTGTATGGTTTTAGTTGTAGAACCTGCCATTCACTTATGGTGGCGCCCCACTGTTTGGATGGTAGCTATAGTAGGCATACGATAATGGTCGTATGTTGGCTAAGATTGATATCTTTACTTTCGAAATGATTTTTCCTACACTATGCACTAGTAATAATATCGAATGTTTCTTTTTAATGCGTATCAAGCATCTTTGACTATCATAAGAAGAAATCTCCTCCAATTCTGCGTTTGCATTGTGTGTGTGGCGGGAGGTCTTATGGTAGTCTCATTTTCCAAAAGAATTACGAATTGACTTTAAAATTATCCTTGTTGTTGTTTTAACGGATAATAACTGTTTTAAGTTCTCACACCAGTCCCATGACTGACCTGGAGTTTATTATTCTCTTTCTAAACTCTGGGTGCCCACCAATTTCCACACGGACAGTCTAGAGTTAGGTTATCAGGTTATTCTGGATTTTGGATTGTTTTGGAACTCAAGAGGCGGGCTGGATGGCGAGACGTATTACTTGTATATGATATTATCTTTCCGCTGTAGAATTCACTTGTAAGGACATGTTTGTATAGCTGTCCATTGTTTTGTTGTGTTGTATATTGTTGTTGTATACTCTGATGATAATGTAATGTAATAACTGATATAGTTCTTTATTTTAAATATTATTCATTTATCTATTATATGTTGTTCCGCTGCGATCTGTGAGATTCTGATATTGTTTCTGTTCTGTTTTCTTACTTCTTCTATCTTTTCTTCTACCTCTTCTTTTTAACCTTAACAATTCGGTTTTCCGGCATTCGATTGTGCGGCATTTGATACAGTGGACGTAAGCATGCCGACCTTCGGATCCCGATAAAATCGTAATGTTACATAACTCGTGGACCCAAAGGTCATACTCATGGTGACTAAGTCACATAACTCATGATGATTGAAGTCGCATAACTCGTGACGACCGAAGTCACATACTCATGGTGACCGAAGTCACATAACTCAGATGACCTGAAGATCTATAGCCTTGGCATACTCATGGATTGAAAATGAACCTGAAAAGTGTTAACGTGCATCCCATACCGCACGTTCGCACTAAACAGTTTTTTAACCCCTAGTTAACTCCACATCATAAAAATAAAATCTCAAATCTTAAAAATTTCATAATACTCATAAATCTTGCCTCGTATCATCGGCAAGTGTAAATAAATCTCATAATGGTTTCCCATAAACCATAACCTCCGAAAAGGGAAATCTCATCTCAAGACTTGCCTCGTCTCATCAGCGAGTAAAACAACATCTATAAGTGGTTCTCATCGATTATTACTTCTATAATATGAGATCTCAAACATATCCACTCGTATAATATTGGCTAAAACAATTCTGAGATCTGAATTTCACACTTCTGTCATTTTGGTCTTGGATACCGACATTAGATGGAACTTTCAACCATGTAAATTTCAAAATTTGACAAAACCTAAAACGTAGAAGCTGAAGGTGATTTCTTAGCTTGAAATTAGAAAAAGAATCACCAAAATTGGACTACGGACCAAAAGATACGACCAAAATAATTCTTAGATCAACGATCATTATTGTTGTCGTATTGCTCTCGAGACAGCATCAAACACATAGTTTTGACCAAGCTAACTCCAAAATTTCAGAAAACTCAAAACATAAAAGTTGAAGGTAATTACCTTCAACTTACGGATCAAAAGATATCGCCAAAAAATTCTTAGATCAACGATCATTATTGTTGTCGTTTTGCTCTTAGGATAGCGACAAGCAAACACGGTTTTGATCAAGCTAACTTCAAATTTTCAGAAAACTAAAAACATAAAACTTTTAGTGCAAGGTCTAAGCTTTCTGGAATATATAAAAAAATTGAATTCGGATAAGAAACGTGAGAGATATGGCCAAATTCGTTCCAGCTTCAATTCCAAAATAAACATTACTGTAATGATTTTTTTTCCAACAAGTTCACCACTGTAAATCATCATTAAACGCATGAATTCAAACTAGAAAGCATGAAGGAACCCTTACCTTAGATATACAGCAAAGTTTGGGTTGAAAACTTCACCGACTTGGATCAATCTGATGATTTTGAGGCTCCTTTCTTAGCTTCAGCACCTGAAAATGCTAAAACAAAAACATGCAGTAGCGAAGAATTAGTTACAGATAATTTCTCAATTCAAAATGTTAGTTTGATGAAATAATCTACTGTATTGGTTGTGATTACCGTCTCTTATCTTTTTTTGGTTGATTAACACTTGAATTTTCGGCAAAAAATGGAGAAAGTTGAATTTAACAAGAAGTGGCCATGGGTTTTCTTTTCACTGTAATTTTTTATTAGAGAAGGGAACGAGTACAGAGGCAAAAAAACATACAGGTTATTTTTCATCTTTCCCGGGGCTTCTAGAATGGGTTTAGGATCTAACTATATACCCATTAAGCCCAACAACAATACTTAGTCAAATTTACTAAGTAAATGCACAAATTTCACCTATTTAACAATACAAACTCATATTTTCTTATTTTGAAGCCAAGTTAAATTTATACATAAAAGTTTACGTAAACGAAAATTATATCTTCAACAAAATAAAATTTATTTTAGCGATAAAAAATTACTTTTATTAATAAAACCTTATTTTTATCAAAATAACACAATTTACACCTTTTATCTCAAAGCACCATTTTTAACATATCAATTTATAAAAAAACGGCTTTCTTATCAAATAAAATACAACAAAACTTCCTAACTTTATTTAAGCATCAAAATATTATTTTTAAACTATATTTCATCTTTTATATTTTTAAAAATTCATAAATACTTCTAATTTTCGTTTAAAATCGATAAAAGATTAATATTGGCAATAATTACCAATATTATCACATGGACTCAATTAAAAATACAATAAATGATTATTTTCACTCTAATTTCTCAAAATAAAGTTTTTAAATTTTTATTCTCTTCAATTTAGGTCCTTTTGAACAATTAAATGTTGAAATAGATCGCTTAATTAATTTATTAGCCAAATCCGTTAAAATTCCTTATATTTTCAATTTATTAGCCAAATCTCTATTCAATAAATTTTAAACCCAATATTTAACTCCAAACATATTTTTTATTTGAAATAATCAATTTAAATCACATATAATTTATCCATTTCATTTATTCTTAATATTAAACTATAACTATTGTTATAATTTAATATTTTAGGTAATCACCAATACCAAGGTTGCTACAGACCCCCCCTCTTATAATAATTACGTCCTCGCAATTTCTAGAGGAAATCTGTATTCAACATTATTCATTTCATCAATAAAGGGAATTTAAATAGATTAAAATGGTAAATTCTTACCTCCGTCATGAGAAGATAAGAATCCAGGATACGATCACTTGATGAATTTTCTCGTTCCCCAAGTGCAGTCATTGGGATTATCGAACCATTGAATCTTCATAAACGGAATACTCTTGTTGCGAAGGCGTATAACCTCCAAAGCAATAACTCTCATAGGATGCTACACAAATAGATCAAGGGAGACTTCTAGCTTCTCTAAAGCATGAGAATCGAACATAGAATCTGAATCTTGTAGACACTTCCTCAACTGAAAGATGTGGAATACGTCGTGAACTCCAGAAAACTGACCGGGAAGTGCTACACAATAAGCAACAGGACCGACATGCTCTATAATAGGAAATGGCCCAATATAACGTGGTACTAATTTCTCGTTCTGTCTAAAGCGCACCACTGCTTTCAGAGGAAATGCTCGAATATAAACAAGGTTTCCCACTGAAAATTCAAAAGACCTCCTGTGGTTGTCCGTATAGGATTTCTAGCGACTCTATGCCTCTTTCACTCTCTCACGAATAAGATGGATCTTCTCTAATGATTCTCGAATAGATTCGAGGCCTAAAATAAGCTTTTCCCCTGACTCAAGCTAACAAGATGGAGAACGACACGGCCTTCCATATAAGGCATCAAAAGGAGCCATGTCAATAGAAGATTGGGAGCTATTACTGTAAGCAAACTCAACTAGAGGAAGATGATCCTCCTAGCTACCATCAAAATCCAAGATATAAGCACGAAGCAAGTCTTCCAAGATATGATTCGCCCGTTCAGCTTTCCATCAGACTGTGGGTGATAAGCTGCGCTAAGATGAAGCTTTGTGCTTAAAGCTTGCTGGAGACTCCGCCAAAAGTGACTCCTGAAAAGAGGATCGCGATCACACACAATAGATGACGGAACATCGTGCAATCGCACGATCTGATTAATATACAGCTTCAATAAGAGAGATGACGTCCTATTAGACTTAATAGGAATAAAATGTGTGGACTTATTGAGACGGTCCACAACAACCCAAATACTGCTACGACCTGACCTCGAACGATGTAAGCCATCGATGAAATCCATAGAATTTGGTCCCATTTGCACAACGGAACCTCTAAAGGCTGAAGAAGACCACTGGGTCGCTGATGCTCGGCCTTAATAAGCTGATAAGTGATGTAATTACTCACATAACTTGCCACATCTCGCTTCATGCCTTCCCAGTAATACAAGCGGTGCATATCAACATACATCTTGCTGCTGCCAGGATGAATAGTATACTTAGAATGGTGACACTCAACTAGAATGTCCTGCCTAAGTTCTGGAATAGAAGGCACGAATAGATGGTTCATCTTTCGAAGACACCTATGAATATCGATGTAGAAATCCCTCATCTCAATATCATCATGGGATTCAGACGTCCACTTCTGAATAAGAGTAAGTATATCGAAGTCTTGCCATAGAGCCTCGACAATCCAATCTAGAAGAGTAATACGAGCTTCCATGATATATAATAGAATAGGAGAGTTAAATGTGGAAGCACGATCATGAATATCACACATGGAAAGAGTCTCAAGAACTTTCCGTTCTGTAATCATCATGGAGATAATAGTTGAATTCTTACGACTCAAAGCATCAGCCACTCGATTCCCCTTGCCAGGGGTATACTTAATACTGAAATCATATGAAGCTAAAAAATCATTCCAACACTGCTGTCGCATGTTGATCTCCTTCTGGGTAAACAAGTACTTGAGAGATCTGTGATCGGTGAAAAGAGTGAAGTGCTCTCCCAACAAATAATGGCGCCACATCTTTAAAGTGAAGGCAATGGCGGCAAGATCTAAATTGTGGGTAGCGTACCGAACCTCGTTCGGACGTAATTGCGTTGAAGCATAGGCAACTACCCTATCCTTCTACATAGGCCACTATGACTGGCATCAGTATAGACAATAAGATCCTGATTCCCTTTGAGAACCATAAGAATATGGACATTAGTGAGAAGCTCCTTCAATCTCTGAAAGAAAGCCTCACACTTATCTGACCATATGTAACGAACGCCTTTCTTCGTAAGGCTAGTCAAGGGAAGCACAATATGGTAAAAGTCTATGATGAAGCGATGGTAATAACTCGCCAAACCCAAAAAGCTACGAATCTCATGAACAATCTCAGGCCTCTTTATATTTTGGATGGCTTTGATCTTAGAAGGATCAACCGAAATGCCTTTGGAAGAAATAACGTGGCCTACGAACTTAACTTGCTTTTCCCGTAAGTGACACTTAGAAAGCTTTGCTTTGAGTTGATGCTGTCAAAGTGTACTCAAAACAATTCTAAGATGTCGAGCATGATCCACTTCGAACTTTGAATATACAAGAATATCGTCAATGAATACAAGAATGAACTTATTGAGATATTCTCAGAATACTCGATTTATAAGGTCGACGAAATATGCAGGGGCGTTTGTAAAACCAAATGGCATGACGAGCCACTCATATGAAGCATAGCGAGTGCGGAAAGCTGTAAATGGAATGCTATCTTCCGCAACTCAAAGCTGATGTAATCCCGTAGCAAGGTTAAGCTATGAGAAGACCTTAGCACCACTTAACTGATCGAACATATCGTCGATCCTAGGTAAATGGATAGTGGTTCTTGATGGTTAACTCATTAAACTTGCGATAATCGATGCATAGCCCAAGAGTCCCATCGGACTTCCTCACGAATACCACCGTGGCTCCCCACGATGAAGAAATAGATTGAATGAAATGCTTGGCTTCAAGTTCTAGGAGTTGCTTCTTGAGTTCCTCATTCTCTTGGGTAGACATCCTCGTGGAAGGACGAATAATAGGCTGTGCGCCTGGAATAAGGTCGATGCCGAACTCGATAGCCGCTTAGGTGGTATTCCATAAATAGGCTCAAATAAGTCTGGAAAGTCACGAACAACAGGAATCAGAGAGACATTACCATCATTGTCTCAAGATTCAACAGAGAATCTTCGAAATCGCCATCAACGTCCCAAAGTATGAGAGGCAACTGAGCAGGAGAGACGGAAGGTCGAAGGTATAAGACTCTCTCTAAACATAAAATCCTAGAATCGTATCAAACTATCCAGTCAATACCCAATATCATATCGAAACCAAAACAAGGGACCACGTGCAGATTCGCACGGGAAGGAAAGCCACAAATAAAAGTCTCAACATCATCACAAAGCATACTAAGGATTGCCGATCCCCTGATAGGATACGCAATCCTCAAAGAAGTAATCAAGCAAGAAACATCCAACTGTAAAGCATCAACGAGTTCCTTCGATATAAATGAATGTGACGCACCCTCATCGAAGAGCACTCTAATAAAATGACCATGGAACAGAATGGAGCCCTCTAGAATAGGAGAAGATATACCTCGAGACTGAGAAGCACTACCAGAAGCCTTTACCACATTCAAATTTCCAGAACGAGCATCCTTCTTCTTCTTATGGAAAGTAGAAATCATGTGTCCCACTTACGAGGATGAGGACACTCGCGGGCTAGATGGTCTCGAGAATCACAGTTGAAGCAGGCTAAGACCTTGGCTAAATGAGGTGTGGCATGAGGATGAGAACTAGAACTACATTGCTTCTTCTTCTTCTTAGGAGTGAATGCCTTGGATATGTAAAAAGGGAATCTCTTCTTATTCGGGGTCTTTCAAACTTCGGCTTCATCACCACTATCTTTTTCCTTTTCGAGGGCTTCAAGGTGAAGCACCGAATCCACATGCTCCTCGAATGAGAGCTTAAGCTGAAGCATGAGAGATTTCTTCAAATACTTCTTAAATCCAGATACAAACTTAAGATTCTTCTTGTATGATGTGCTAATAAACTCAAACCCGTACTTACATAGAGACTTAAAGGATGAAACATACTTTGATATAGAGGATTTGCCCTGCTTCAACTCGAGGAAACGAAAGGCAAGAAAAGTCTTCCCGGATTTTGGCACGAACTTAAGCTCAAAATGGTCTCTAAAATGCTGCCATATGAGGTTGGACTCATCCACCTCTGCTATAAGGAGCTCATGCCAGTCTAAAGCCCGTACTTGTAGCATACTCGATGCCACAAGAACTCGATGTTGATCGAATATCTCCATGCGAGTGAAAATGCGCTCGCAAGTATGGAGCTAAGCTTGAACCTCAAGAACTATCTTGGAGCCTTTGAACAGCGTGCCTCCACGATGGGTGAAGTGGCTGCACAAGCACTCAAATGCGAATTTGCATGGAGGAGAGGAGTGAGCTAGTGCAGGAGGCTGAGTGCTCCTATTAAGCTCGATAATCTCGTCGGTCGACGTATGAACCCCTTCTAGACGAGAACCACTGGACGGTCCCACCTCCGAGGTCAACCTCTTCCCTTTACAGACATTACTGAAAGATAAGATAAGATAGGATTATTCACAGGGGTAGATATTAGCAATTCAAATACAATAAATAAGGAATGCTACGGAATAAATATTAAAATTCCTAGACATATTCCTTTCTGTCTACCCCCAAAGGAATCAAAAGATTAAGGAAAAGGTCGGGTTTGGTTATGATTTGGGATGATGTTTACGAGTGTATTATACTTGATGTATGATAATTGTGTATATTATTCTGTGTTTATTACATTTTCCCCTGAATCCAGCTCTGGTACCAAGCTGTGACACCCCTCCACGAGTCCCACATTAGTAAAGAGAATTACTGAGTAATTCTGTCTATTAATGCAGAGAATAGGACTGGTTAAGTGCGACCATCATAGTCTTGCATTAGATAAGAGCTAAGTTTGTCGGTATTTGAGCTCATATTTTTTACATCCCAATTATTCGACATACTTAATCCCTTTCTAATACCATACTAAAGTGGCTACAAGATCGATCCAGAAACAAAACATAATAACTATACAATATGAAATCACAGAACAACAATACAAATATTATATACACACATAAACACCAAATGTAATACAACCCGTCACAAGTGGTATTCAACCATAATATACACATACATACATCCCATAAAAGAATATATATTCATCATATAGTTTCCAACTAAAAAGGCAACTACACAAAACCTATGCTATATCCAAAGCCGAAGATGGAGTCCAAAAGGTAAGCAAGCTAAGAGTCCACTACCTAACCTGCAACTCGGTTTGACCCGAGTAATAAATACGTGGTCAGGCTAGCTAGAACTTGAAGTCGGTAAAAGTTAAGAGGAATAAAAGTGCATCAGGGAATTATTCCTTTAACTATAAAGGAATAGTACACATATGGTTCAAATATAATGCCATTGTATCGATTCACAAACGGTTGTCTCACAATTGGGTTAAATTCAAAATAAGAAATCCATACTCAAGGCATTCAATATAAATGTAGGTAACTATACAAAAGACATAAGGGAAACTCATCGAAATTCAATACCCAAATCTCATGAAACCCTCAAAGGAGTTCAAAACTCATAAAAAAGAAATCACCTTATATAGCATCTCATGTAGCACTAAGCTATCGATGTGACAAAAATATCTCAAAATGATGAAATCGTATAAAACTCAGAAAACTCATAAAACCCGGATTGTCCAGATCCTCAATTGCAATGCGGAAGCAATGCTGCACGTGCTAAACTCTTGTCCAATGCTATTTATAATTTAGGTACTTAACTCGTAGACCCGAAGGTCATACTCATGGTGATCGAAGTCATATAACTCGTGGTGACCGAAGTCACATACTCGTGGTGACCAAAGTCACATAACTCAGATGACCCGAAGGTCTATAGCACTAGCATACTTGTGCATGTGTCACAAACTATCGGAAAGGAACCCGAAAAGTGTTAATGTGTGTTCCATACCACAAGTTCGCACTAAACGGTTTACTAACCACTAGTCAACTCCACATCATAAAAACAAAATCTCAAATCATAGAATTCTCAGAATACTCATATATCTTGCCTCGTATCATCCGCAAGTGCAAATAAATCTCATAATGGTTTCTCATAAACCATAATTCTCGAAAAGGGAAATCAAATCTCAAGAATTACCTCGTTACATCGCGAGTAAAAAAACATCTGTAAGTGGTTCTCATCGATTATTACTCCTATAATAGGAGATCTCGAACGTCTCAACTTGCCAAATATTGGCTAAAACAATTTTGAGATATGAAATTCACTACTTCTGTCATTTTGGTCTTATGATAGCGCAGTTGGATTGAACTTTCAACCATGTAAATTTCATAATTTGACAAAATCCAAAGAGTAAAAGTTGAAGGTGATTTTATTAGCTTGAAATCAGAAAAAGAATCACCAAAATTAGACTTATAGATCAAAAGATACGGAAAAAAACAATTCTTAGATCAACGATCATTGTTGCTGTCATTTTGCTCTCAGGATAACAACAAACAAACACAGTTTTGACCAAGCTAACTTTAACATTTTAGAAAACTCAAAACATAAAAGTTTAAGGTGATTTTCTTCGTTTGAAATCAAAAAAATAATCACCAAAAGTGGACTTATGAATCAAAAGATACGACCAAAAAAATTCTTAGATTAACGATCATTGTTGCTGTCGTTTTGCTCTCGGGATAGCAACAAACAGACACAATTTTGACCAACCTAACTTCAAAGTTTCAAAAAACTCAAGACATACAATTTTTAGTACAAAGTCTAAGCTTTTCGGAACGTCTAAATTATTGAATTTGGATAAAAAACATAAGAGATATGGCCAAATTCGTTATAGCTTCAATCCTAAAACAAATATTGCTGTAATGATTTTTTTCTAGCAAGTTGACCTATCACGACCCGAAATTCAACGTTCGAGAATTGACCTCACTTGTACTCGACCGTCAATAATCCAAACATCGAACTCCAGTCGGATGGAGCTTATAACAACATTAGATGAATAAATAACAGCGGAAAATAAAATGAAAATCATGCATCATATCACAGCTACAACATCATAATAATATCTGTTACAACATCAGAGAACATAATACATGAATCACATCTCCAAATAGAATGACATAATAGAACAACTACATATCATATGCCAAAAGTCTTCAAAAAGATAGAGAATGATAGTGAACGCCAAACTAAGCACCTTGAGATCCAAAAGCTTCCAAAATGTCTCTAAGGTATGAGCCTCCAAAAACCACAAATCTCCAAACCAAATACTCCAAAATGTAGCTAGAGCCAAAATACAGAAAACCTGCTACTAGGCTGCCCATGTAGAAATGGTGGGCACCCAGAGTTTAGAAACGAAACAATAAACTCCGGGTCAGTCACGGGACTGGTATGAGTAAACAAAGATAATTGCTTTCAAATAAAACAGACTTATACAAGAAAACCGATATGCTTTTGGAAAATGAAACTACCATAAGACCTCCCGCCACACACACAATGCAATCACATAATTGGAGGAGATTTCTTCTTATGATAGTCAAATATGCTAGATACGGGAAAATTCTTTGATATTATTACTAGTGCGTAGTGTAGAAAGCCATTTCAAAGTAGAATATTAATCGTAGCCGACATAGGTACCATGATACTATGCCTACTATAGCTACCATGTTAAATGGCAGGTTCTACAACTAAAACCGTACTGGGTTCGTATTGGGAATTGGATTTCCAACAAATGGTCAGGCTAAGGAACTTCCTATGCCACATGGGTACGCCTCTGGCGGGACGTCCCGAGAACCTACCCGGCTCTCTGCCAACACAAGGCCGGGTTACCTCTGTAACTAGGTAACTACTACTCGAGTATGCCACTCCCCGGTCCTTTGGGACCTTTAACCGAGGGCCCTCCATCACAAAGCAACAACCACACAGAATAGTGAGATTGAAGCAGCCACATAGGTAAGCATCTGGGATCCATACCATGACACTACCTTTTTCCAGAAGGAAATGACATACCCTAAAGGGCGCGACGCTCATAACCTTGCCGCATCTTTCCTGTTTCGACCATTTCCGGGGTGTGAGGTCCGATGAGGTCTCGTCCACAAAGCTACGCTTTACACGAAAGCCATGCTTTGATCACAGATGATCAACAAATGATCATCACTACACAGCAGCACTTAGTATGCCACACTACCAAATTGGGAGTATATTGTTGATAACCTTCAACTACATAACCTCTGAGCTCGTACGTCTCAGAGAAGGGTGTTAAGCTAAGAGAATAAATTCTCCGCCGCCAACAGATATGTATTTGAAAGAAATCGGCTTTATATCTCAAAGCGTAGTGTCAGACACACGACCATACAAGTCTGTTCCGGGTTCGAACAGAACCGAAGGCACTTCGTCCAATAAAGGAAGAAGCCCTTGCAAATCCGGGCGCCCACAATCCCGATCGGACTTCCCATCACTTAGGGAATCCCTATACCGGAGCAACTCGGTGCAGAGACAATCGATAGGTTATCCTATCATTTTCGAAGACACCCGATCTTCACCGTCGGTCTTCAAATGCAAACCATTCGTCGAATCACTATTCGGAATGGGTTATATGACACAAAGGTCCTCTCCCGGCTAATCCGAACAGTGAGCGCTTCAAATTTAAAACATGTGGGTGTATCAATCACAAGGGTTCACATTCAGGGTTCGATGTGGGTTTCGGATAACAAACTGAAATCCGACTCCCTGTCGCATCGAAGTTGAATGTCGTTTTACGGGCAAAAAAGGGGTTTTACAAATATATAGGAACAAATCACAAATCACAATTCATCACAAAGCAATCACAACATCACAACAAAAATGTCAATCCAGCATAGAGTACTTGATGATGGTCAATTGTCGTTGATTCAAGTGATCGTTATTAAAATGAATTAGCCATATAATTGTCTTTATTAATCATTTCAAATTAATGTTAAATTTTACTTAATTTTAATTGGCTAAGTTAATTATTCTTTAGTTTATTATTTTTCTTAATTGTTAATTTATTAAGTTTAATTAGTTTTATAAATTTCCTATTCTTTAATTTATTTTTCTTTTAAATTTTAAAAATTGTTACAAAACATCAATTTGTTAATTACTGCTTCATCATTATAAACTTGGTTTGAAATTTGTATTTGTATATTAGTTTATATTTAAACTTTTTATTAAGTTAAACATTTAAAACAACTTTTATTAATTTAAAATATTTTGAACTTCATAAAATTTTAAAAACTATTAGTTTCACATTCCATTAACAACTATCGTTACTTCACTTAGGAAATAAATTAAATTGTGTTTTCAAAAGTTTTATTAAAAACTGTGTTTATTGTTTCATTTGCAGACCCGAGGCTTGCTTCGAGTCGTACGCGAGAAACATGCTTCCCTACTTCGAGTTAACCCCAGATTGACCCGTGTAATATTATTTTTTTCAAAATTTGCTCAAGTTATAAAAACCCAACCCGATACACTACAAAACGCACGGCCCTAGCCCCGAGTTTCTTCCCAGTTTTCTCGTGCATTGCTTCGAGTTACTACTCGTCCCTCCCAAAACCCACACTGATACACCACTAACGCGTGCACATGCACGGCCACCAGAGGCGACTCCGACCTCAGGCGAACATTGCCGCATGTCAACTACCCACCCAGCAACTACCCCCACGCATCGAAGTGCCCCATCATCCTTTGCGTCAAAATCGAGCTATCTCGACCCAACAGCCCCAACGAAGCCTCACCAGAAAAACGCCTCGTCCCGCCTCCTCTGATCGTCAGAAGCCACGAAATTTGGTCCACGCCTTCGTCGCCAAGTGACGCTTCTGATGGCCCCGGTGCGATAAGGTCCGGTCATCGGTGGAAGGCGCAATGCCACCGTTTCTGACGTGAACGAAATTGGGTTCTTAAACCCTACTTTAAATTCAAAACAAAAATTTAAGGATTTATAAATTATTCCGGTATTTTTCTGGAAATCACGAACATTAATTCTAACTTCGATCGTGAATTCGAGATCCATAACTACAAGGATCCCTAGAATTTGCTAAAAATTCAATTTCTGATCAAATCCCTTTTTCCCAGAAATTGACGATTGTAAAATTCAAATTCTTGTTTCTAAAATCCTTATTTTCGAAGGGGATTCACATGATATCGTGGAAATCACGATTTATGAAACTCGAAATTCTTGACATTTTTGAATGGAACCGCATTTCATCACTTCCAGGAAAACTATAAATATGTACTTTGCTTTACCATTCTTACTGAAGAAAAATGCAAGTATAAACCAAAATTTTTAACTTGTTTACATTTTTTTTAGAAGTAAAAAGAGGAAGGTTTTTAAATTTCCTTTAATGTTGACTACCCTGTAAAACCAAGTTCAGATATACTGTTTTCCAGTAAAACAATTTACAAAGACTTGTTTTTGATTTATTACTGAGATGGAATACAGGTTAAAACAGTACCTTAACTTACTTACAATTATTTTCAGAAGCAAAGAGAAGGGAGAAGAAAGATATTGAATTTTTTTTTTATGGTTTACTTCATCAACCAGAGGTTTAAATCATGCATGTGCCTTTGATTTAATCCTGAACACAAGTGCAGGTTTTGAACTACATATAGGCCTTTTTTTTGGGTAATTTATAATATCTTCTTCTTTTTTTTCCTTTTTTCTTTTTTCCAAAAGAAAGTAGGAGGTGAAATCCTAATATTCCTGTAACTAGATGTTACAGGAAATAGAAACAGGGAGCAAAGGTTGTACAGAAGATTCAGAGCATAAGCATAACTTCATCCATATGCAACTCATTTCTACTCCTATAGGCATTCAAACACAGTAAGTGATTGGAACAAACAGTAGATTTATTCACCCCATTTTTTTCTTTTTTCTTTTTTCTTTTTGCTTCCCTGAAGTTTGACAGGAACTAATATTTTGAACATCCACATGCATAGTCAACTACAATCATATACCAAAATTCTTGCATGCAAACAAGTTTAAATTTTCTACGTAACCCAAGCATACACACAGCAATCAAAAGGTTGAGAACACAAAGTTTACTCACATGTTTCCAGAGGATGTTGACAGTTTTCAAACAGAGAGATGAAGCTCGGCAATATTCCCTTTCCCTACTTTAATTCTCTTGGGGTTTAGATCTGAAAATTTATAGTTACAGATCTGAGATTAATGTTTGCTATGTTCATATGCCTATTCATTGCCAACAATAGTTTTAATTTTACTTACAGTTGCGATTTATAGCAGAGAAGATTTTTTTCCCTTTTCTGAAACTTGAAATCCAAAATAGATTAAAACTCTAACCTTAATTCTTCCTGCAGAAAAAATTAGATATTGTTGTATTAAACCCAAGTTGTATTCATTTACTTAATTATTAATGACAAAAACCTCTAGATTACTTATAGCTTTGAAGGAAAATAAAAATCAGGGGAGCTTCTTCTTTCCTGCAGTTTTGAAAAAAACAGAACTTGAAAACCAAAACCAAAAAGGTAGCTTTTAATCCTTGACCTCCCAGCAAATAATTTGATTAAAGATTACTGGATTAAACTCTTTCTTTATAAGAAGTTATAACTTCAAGTTCAAACTTTAAAAAGAAAATTCACTTGCCTTTTAAACTTATTTCTAGAAAAGAAAACTATGCACTGCCTTTGAAACCAGAAACTTCTTGCCTTCACAAATCTGAACTTTCGTTTTGAATTGATTGTCAACACTTGATTCAAAAATCAAAATTTCATAAACTATAAATTTTTAAAACAAAGCTTACCTGAAAGTATCACACTGCTGTTATGAAGACAGTTTGGTTTTCTTTTGAACTTTCTCTTTTTTTTTTCTTTGAATGTTGAAGTAAAACTTGCAAATATCTTTTGATTACTGAACATCAGGTGTTGGGGATTTAAAAATTCGAATTTTGAGAAGGTGAAGAGTTTCCTGAATTTTCTATTTGATATTTTATTGAGGAGATGATGGTTTGTGCCATTTGTAAGAAGATATCTTAAAACATAGATTTTGTTAATTATTAAATTTTATTGTGAAGGTAAGTTTCAGCTTTTGATGTAACAAAGCAAAAGAAATTTTATAGATTTTATTTCCTATATTATATACATACTTTTATAAACCAATATATATATATATATATATATTTTTATTCATTTGTATGTATATATGCATATGTATTGTGTTAAAAAGAAAGGTTGTTTTACCATTGTATACTTGTTCCTCAATGATTTTTAAATGCTTCTTCATTTAAAACATTTATTCCAAATTTAAATTCAAACTTAAATCTTACACTTGAAATATAAACATTCTAAATCCAAATGACTTTTGAAAACATTTGTCATCTCAATATTGTAAACTCAAAATAAATATGGGATTTATTTCATACATTATTTTCACTTATTTCATTTGTTCAGATTTTTCTTCAAATTTATTCTCAGATCAAACCCCAAGAGTTTAAATATATAGTTTATTTTGATTAAAAGTTTTTGGATGTTACAGATACCCCCTTCTTAAGAAAATTTCGTCCTCGAAATTGAAAGAGAGAAAAAAAACAGACAAAGAATATACGATTCAAAAAGAATAAGGAAATGGCTTACCGGCTAAGCTGAGATATCCACCCTGCATTTGGGATAAGATTTCTGCATATTATCTTTAGTTTCCCAAGTGCAGTCCTCTGGATCGCCACTCCACTGAACTTTTACTAGCTTTACAACCTTGTTCCTTAATTGCTTCTCCTCACGATCCACAATCTTTATCGGTTCTCTTTTAACGGTTAGATTGGGAGTGATGTCAAGATCTTGTTGGGCAGCTTCTTCAATAATGTTGTCCGGGTCGTGCACATACTTTCGAAGGCTAGAAATGTGAAATACATCATGCACACCCGACAACCAGCTAGGCAACTGCACACGGTAGGCTAGAGAACCAATCCTCTCCAGAATAGGAAAAGGACCAATATATCGTGGTGCTAGCTTACCGGTCTTCCCAAATCTCAATACACCTCTCATAGGAGATACTTTAAGAAAAACAGAGTCCCCAACCTGGAATTCCAAATCTCGTCTTCTACGATCGTAATAGCTCTTTTGACAACTCTGAGCTGTCTTCAATTTCTTCCGAATAAAATCAACTTTCTCGGTGGCTTCTTTAATCATATCCGGACCAAGAATGAGGTGATCGACACGGTCGGCCATATAAAGCCTCAAAAGGAGCCATCTCTGTACTGGCCTGATAGCTGTTGTTACAAGAGAATTCGACCAGATGCAAATGGTCCTCCCATGAACCACCAAAATCGAGTATACAAGCTCGCAATAGATCCTCCAAGATTCGATTGATCCTCTCTGTCTTCCCATCGTATTGTGGGTGATAAGCAGTACTAAAATGCAGCTTGCTTCCCAATGCGTCTTGAAACGCCTCCCAGAATCTACTAGTGAATATCGGGTCACGATCACTCACTATGTTACTAGGAATGCCATGGAGACGGACAATCTCTTTCACATACAAATTAGCTAGACTTGCAGCAGTGCGGGTAGCTTTTACTGGCAAGAAGTGGGCTGACTTAGTCAAACGATCTACAATGACCCAAATCGCTTCATTGCCCTTCCGAGAGCGAGGCAATCCGTCGACGAAATCCATCGACACTTGGTCCCATTTCCACTTCGGCACCTCTAAAGGCTGAAGTAGACCCGCTATCTTCCTTTGGTCGCTCTTGACTTGTTGGCAAGTAGCACAGAGACTCACATAAATAGATATATCTCTCTTCATCGTCTTTCACCAGAAAGTTCTTTTGATATCTCTATACATCTTGTTAACTCCTGGATGGATGCAAAGCTTAGATTTGTGACATTCGTCTAGAACTTCACGTTTCAGATCAGGGAAGTCTGGAACACATATTCTGTCCTTCAATCTTATAACCCCATTATCATCAATTATAAAACTTGAATCTTCACCTCGACGGATTCTCCCATATATCTCCTGAAGAAACTTGTCCTCTTTTTGCTTGTTGGCGATTGTCTCAAGAAGAGTAGGAGCAATGCCAAGATGAGCAAGAATAGCATGCTTCCTACTCAAGGCGTCCGCAACCACATTGGCTTTTCCAGGTGTATATAGAATATCCAGGTCATAGGATGCCAGAAATTCCAGCCAACGCTGTTGTCGCAAATTCAGATCTTTCTGGGTGAAGAGATATTTCAAAGATTTGTGATCGGTGAATAATTCGAATTTTTCACCCAAAAGATAATGTCGCCATATTTTTAAAGCGAATATAACAGCTAGAAGCTCCAAATCATGGGTCGGATAATTTTTTTCATGAGGACGTAATTGTCTACTCGCGTAGGCAATCACCTTTCCATTTTGCATCAATACTGCACCCAAGCCTTCAGCGCAAGCATCGGTATAAACAGATAAACCCTGATTCCCGTTGATAATAGAAAGAACAAGAGCGGTGGTTAATCTCTTCTTTAGCTCCTCAAAAGCTTCTTCACATTTTGGAGTCCAAATAAACTTTGCATTCTTCATTGTTAGCTTGGTCAAAGGACTAGCTACTTTGAAAAGTCCTGCACAAACTTCCGATAATAACCTGCTAGACCCAAAAAGCTTCGAACTTACTTTGGGGTAGTAGGTCTTCTCCAATCAAGAATGGCAGAAATTTTGTTAGGATCCACAGATATCCCTTCTTCATTAACAATATGGCCAAGAAATTTAACTTCTTTGACCCAAAAGTGGCATTTGGAAAATTTAGCATGTAGAATGTTTCTCCTCAATATCTCCAAGACGATTCTAAGGTGTTCGGCATGCTCCTCTTCGGTCTTGGAATAGACCAAAATATCGTCATTGAATACGAGCACAAATTTATTCAATACATCTCGAAAAACACGAGTCATAAGGTCCATAAAGTATGCTGGAGCATTAGTTAGCCCAAAAGGCATGACTAACCATTCATAGAACATATTGGGACCCCTAAAAGCTGTCAAATGAATACAGTCTTCGGCGATTCGTAATTGATGGAATCCTTGGGCTAGATCCATCTTCGAAAATAAACAAGCGCCGTGCAACTGATCAAATAAATCATCAATTCTGGGCAGTGGGAATTTATTCTTGAGAGTCTGCTTATTGAAATCGCGGTAATCCACGCACAACCTCAAAGATCCGTCTGACTTAGCAACAAATACGACGGCTGAGCCCCATTCAGAAACACTGGGTCGAATCAACCCTTTTTCTAGTAAATCTCTAATTTGCTCAACTAATTCAACCCTTTCTCTAGGTGCCATCCTACGACTTGGATGAACGACAGGACGAGCATTAGGCACAAGGTCGATTCTGAATTCTATTTCTCGGTGAAGAGGTAGAGATTTCACTTATTCAAATACATCTGGAAAATCTCTAACAATAAGAATGGACTCCAAGCTGGGTTCAGGATAACCCAAATTATACATCAACCCTTCCCTTTTAGGACTAGGGTCCTCACAAGAAATTTCGATAAAATCCCCAAATTCGGTTTTGATTGAAATTAATCGATTATTGCAATCCAATTTGGCTTCATATTTTGCTAGCCAATCCATCCCGAGTAAGACTTCAAACTCGTTGAAGTCTAGAACAAAAGGACTAATAGGGAATTGATGGCAAGAATATGAGATAGGAACATCTCTACATCGAAGGCAGAGGTTTGCGGGACCTCCAACTGGATTCCTTACACATATAGGCTCATCGACAAAATTAGGTTCAATATTCAATTCATTAATAGCTTGTTGAGAGATAAAACTGTGTGTAGCGCCAGTATCAAAAAGAACTCTAACAATGCTATCATAAATGGTAAGATTACCTTCCAGAACTCCCTTTCCCTTTTCTGATTTGGAAGATGTGGGCTTGTCTTTAACTGAGTATACTTTAGCTGTCTGGGCTTGCTTCATAACTGGGTAGTCCTTCACTTCATGTCCCACCTTCTGACAATAATAGCACTTTCTGGGCTTCGCTTGAGTGGATTGATCTCTCTTTGGCTTCTTGCAGCTATTAGAATAGTGGCCCTACTCCAAGAAATTATAGCAAGTGACATTCTCCGTAGTGCTCCCTTGATTGCCTTTCTTCTTCTCTTTGCCGTTCCAAGGTTTCTTGCCTCCAAGTTTTCTCTTCTTCCAATTCTGATTGCTTGAGTTGCCTTTCTCCCTCGGTGCCTCTTGCATGTCTAGTGTAGCATAACGGTATCCCATATCAACCAAATCTGAGAAGGATTCTTTCACGTGGCCTGTCATCCTTTCGTGGAACTTTTTATTCATCCCACGAATGAATCGCTCATTCTTCTTCAACGGTGTGTTCAATAATTCTGGACCAAAGCGTGACAATTCATTGAATTTGTTGAGATACTCTTCGAATGATAAACTTCCTTGCTTCAAGTCCATGAATTACTGGTAAATACGGGAAATCCTGGATGATGGCAAGTAGCGCTTCTCAAATGCTTCTTTGAATCTGCTCCATGTGAACTCATCCTCAGGCTCATCAATAGTGACGGTCTCCCACCAAGCTAAGGCTTCACCTTGAAGTTGCCAAGTAGCTATGAGACGCATCTGATCATCTTGTAGCTTGAGCCCCTTAAAGATTTTCTCACAAGACCTAATCCATGCCTGGGCCTCAATAATCATCTCTTTGTCGGTGAATGGCTTACCCCCAAGCCTTGAAAAGTTCTTATATAAGTCAGCCAGATTCGGCTGATTCTGAATAGGTAAAGCTGCCTCGGTTGTGGGGGGAACTTGGCTAGGTGCTGTGGCATTTCCTCGCCCCCTAACTCTGCCTCTTCGTCCACTCATCCCAACTATCTGTAATTAGTAAGAAAAAGTGGCTTAGATATTTGGACGAGATATCTTAAGAAATATCAGCCATTAAAGGAAATAGACTAAGAAAATTTTGAGGTGTCAATCGATTATACTCATTCTAGGGTATACTTCACCCTATCTCTAATGAGCCATCTAATGTGTTATACTCCATAGCTAAAGTTCTTACTCAACCTTTAGCTCTGATACCAACTGTCACGACCCGAAATTCAACGTTTGAGAATTGACGTCAAATACCTCACTTGTACTCGACCGTCAATGATCCAAACATCGAACTCCAGTCGGATGGAGCTTATAACAACATTAGATGAATAAATAACAGCGGAAAATAAAATGAAAATCATGCATCATATCACAGCTACAACATCATAATAATATCTGTTACAACATCAGAGAACATAATACATGAATCACATCTCCAAATAGAATGACATAATAGAACAACTACATATCATAAGCCAAAAGTCTTCAAAAAGATAGAGAATGATAGTGAATGCCAAACTAAGCACCTCGAGATCCAAAAGCTTCCAAAATGTCTCTAAGGTATGAGGCTCCAAAAACCACAAATCTCCAAACCAAAATACTCCAAAATGTAGCTAGAGCCAAAATATAGAAAACCTGCTACTAGGCTGCCCATGTAGAAATGGTGGGCACCCAGAGTTTAGAAAGGAAACAATAAACTCTGGGTCAGTCATGGGACTGGTATGAGTAAACAAAGATAATTGCTTTCAAATAAAACAGACTTATACAAGAAAACCAATATGCTTTTGGAAAATGAAACTACCATAAGACCTCCCGCCACACACACAATGCAATCGCAGAATTGGAGGAGATTTCTTCTTATGATAGTCAAATATGCTTGATACGGGAAAATTCTTTGATATTATTACTAGTGCATAGTGTAGAAAGCCATTTCAAAGTAGAATATTAATCGTAGCCGACATAGGTACCATGATACTATGCCTACTATAGCTGCCATGTTAAATGGCAGGTTCTACAACTAAAACTGTACTGGGTTCGTATTGGGAATTGTATTTCGAACAAATGGTCAGGCTAAGGAACTTCCTATGCCACATGGGTACGCCTCTGGTGGGACGTCCCGAGAACCTACCCGGCTCTCTGCCAACACAAGGCCGGGTTACCTCTGTAACTAGGTAACCACTACTCGAGTATGCCACTCCCCGGTCCTTTGGGACCTTTAACCGAGGGCCCTCCATCACAAAGCAACAACCACACAGAATAATGAGATTGAAGCAGCCACATAGGTAAGCATCTGGGGTCCATACCATGACACTACCTTTTTCCAGAAGGAAATGACATACCCTAAAGGGCGCGACGCTCATAACCTTGCCGCATCTTTCCTGTTTCGACCATTTCCGGGGTGTGAGGTCCGATGAGGTCTCGTCCACAAAGCTACGCTTTACACGAAAGCCATGCTTTGATCACAGATGATCAACAAATGATCATCACTACACAGCAGCACTTAGTATGCCACACTACCAAATTGGGAGTATATTGTTGATAACCTTCAACTACATAACCTCTGAGCTCGTACGTCTCAGAGAAGGGTGTTAAGCTAAGAGAATAAATTCTCCGCCGCCAACAGATATGTATTTGAAAGAAATCGGCTTTATATCTCAAAGCGTAGTGTCAGACACACGACCATACAAGTCTGTTCCGGGTTCGAACAGAACCGAAGGCACTTCGTCCAATAAAGGAAGAAGCCCTTGCAAATCCAGGCGCCCACAATCCCGATCGGACTTCCCATCACTTAGGGAATCCCTATACCGGAGCAACTCGGTGCAGAGACAATCGATAGGTTATCCTATCATTTTCGAAGACACCCGATCTTCACCGTCGGTCTTCAAATGCAAACCATTCGTCGAATCACTATTCGGAATGGGTTATATGACACAAAGGTCCTCTCCCGGCTAATCCGAACAGTGAGCGCTTCAAATTTAAAACATATGGGTGTATCAATCACAAGGGTTCACATTCAGGGTTCGATGTGGGTTTCGGATAACAAACTGAAATCCGACTCCCTGTCGCATCGAAGTTGAATGTCGTTTTACGGGCAAAAAAGGGGTTTTACAAATATATAGGAACAAATCACAAATCACAATTCATCACAAAGCAATCACAACATCACAACAAAAATGTCAATCCAGCATAGAGTACTTGATGATGGTCAATTGTCGTTGATTCAAGTGATCGTTATTAAAATGAATTAGCCATATAATTGTCTTTATTAATCATTTCAAATTAATGTTAAATTTTACTTAATTTTAATTGGCTAAGTTAATTATTCTTTAGTTTATTATTTTTCTTAATTGTTAATTTATTAAGTTTAATTAGTTTTATAAATTTCCTATTCTTTAATTTATTTTTATTTTAAATTTTAAAAATTGTTACAAAACATCAATTTGTTAATTACTGCTTCATCATTATAAACTTGGTTTGAAATTTGTATTTGTATATTAGTTTATATTTAAACTTTTTATTAAGTTAAACATTTAAAACAACTTTTATTAATTTAAAATATTTTGAACTTCATAAAATTTTAAAAACTATTATTTTCACATTCCATTAACAACTATCGTTACTTCACTTAGGAAATAAATTAAATTGTTTTTCCAAAGTTTTATTAAAAACTGTGTTTATTGTTTCATTTGCAGACCCGAGGCTTGCTTCGAGTCGTACGCGAGAAACATGCTTCCCTACTTCGAGTTAACCCCAGATTGACCCGTGTAATATTATTTTTTTCAAAATTTGCTCAAGTTATAAAAACCCAACCCGATACACTACAAAACGCACGGCCCTAGCCCCGAGTTTCTTCCCAGTTTTCTCGTGCATTGCTTCGAGTTACTACTCGTCCCTCCCAAAACCCACACTGATACACCACTAACGCGTGCACATGCACGGCCACCGGAGGCGACTCCGACCTCAGGCGAACATTGCCGCATGTCAACTACCCACCCAGCAACTATCCCCACGCATCGAAGTGCCCCATCATCCTTTGCGTCAAAATCGAGCTATCTCGACCCAACAGCCCCAACGAAGCCTCACCAGAAAAATGCCTCGTCCCGCCTCCTCCGATCGTCAGAAGCCACGAAATTTGGTCCACGCCTTCGTCGACACGTGACGCTTCTGATGGCCCCGGTGCGATAAGGTCCGGTCACCGGTGGAAGGCGCAGTGCCACCGTTTCTGACGTGAACGAAATTGGGTTCTTAAACCCTACTTTAAATTCAAAACAAAAATTTAAGGATTTATAAATTATTCCGGTATTTTTCTGGAAATCACGAACATTAATTCTAACTTCGATCATGAATTCGAGATCCATAACTACAAGGATCCCTAGAATTTGCTAAAAATTCAATTTCTGATCAAATCCCTTTTTCCCAGAAATTGACGATTGTAAAATTCAAATTCTTGTTTCTAAAATCCTTATTTTCGAAAGGGATTCACATGATATCGTGGAAATCACGATTTATGAAACTCGAAATTCTTGACATTTTTGAATGGAACCACATTTCATCACTTCGAGGAAAACTATAAATATGTACTTTGCTTTACCATTCTTATTGAAGAAAAATGCAAGTATAAACCAAAATTTTTAACTTGTTTACATTTTTTTTAGAAGTAAAAAGAGGAAGGTTTTTAAATTTCCTTTAATGTTGATTACCCTGTAAAACCAAGTTCAGATATACTGTTTTCCAGTAAAACAATTTACAAAGACTTGTTTTTGATTTATTACTGAGATGGAATACAGGTTAAAACAGTACCTTAACTTACTTACAATTATTTTCAGAAGCAAAGAGAAGGGAGAAGAAAGATATTGAATTTTTTTTTATGGTTTACTTCATCAACCAGAGGTTTAAATCATGCATGTGCCTTTGATTTAATCCTGAACACAAGTGCATGTTTTGAACTACATATAGGCCTTTTTTTTTGGTAATTTATAATATCTTCTTCTTCTTTTTTTCCTTTTTTCTTTTTTCCAAAAGAAAGTAGGAGGTGAAATCCTAATATTCCTGTAACTAGATGTTACAGGAAATAGAAACAGGGAGCAAAGGTTGTACAGAAGATTCAGAGCATAAGCATAACTTCATCCATATGCAACTCATTTCTACTCCTATAGGCATTCAAACACAGTAAGTGATTGGAACAAACAGTAGATTTATTCACCCCATTTTTTTCTTTTTTCTTTTTTCTTTTTGCTTCCCTGAAGTTTGACAGGAACTAATATTTTGAACATCCACATGCATAGTCAACTACAATCATATACCAAAATTCTTGCATGCAAACAAGTTTAAATTTTCTACGTAACCCAAGCATACACACAGCAATCAAAAGGTTGAGAACACAAAGTTTACTCACATGTTTCCAGAGGATGTTGACAGTTTTCAAACAGAGAGATGAAGCTCGGCAATATTCCCTTTCCCTACTTTAATTCTCTTGGGGTTTAGATCTGAAAATTTATAGTTACAGATCTGAGATTAATGTTTGCTATGTTCATATGCCTATTCATTGCCAACAATAGTTTTAATTTTACTTACAGTTGCGATTTATAGCAGAGAAGATTTTTTTCTCTTTTCTGAAACTTGAAATCCAAAATAGATTAAAACTCTTACCTTAATTCTTCCTGGAGAAAAAATTAGATATTGTTGTGTTAAACCCAAGTTGTATTCATTTACTTAATTATTAATGACAAAAACCTCTAGATTACTTACAGCTTTGAAGGAAAAATAAAAATCAGGGGAGCTTCTTCTTTCCTGAAGTTTTGAAAAAAACAGAACTTGAAAACCAAAACCAAAAAGTTAGCTTTTAATCCTTGACCTCCCTGCAAATAATTTGATTAAAGATTACTGGATTAAACTCTTTCTTTATAAGAAGTTATAACTTCAATTTCAAACTTTAAAAAGAAAAGTCACTTGCCTTTTAAACTTATTTCCAGAAAAGAAAACTATGCACTGCCTTTGAAACCAGAAACTTCTTGCCTTCACAAATCTAAACTTTCGTTTTGAATTGATTGTCAACACTTGATTCAAAAATCAAAATTTCATAAATATAAATTTTTAAAACAAAGCTTACCTGAAAGTATCACACTGCTGTTATGAAGACAGTTTGGTTTTCTTTGGAACTTTCTCTTCTTCTTTTTTTCTTTGAATGTTGAAGTAAAACTTGCAAATATCTTTTGATTACTGAACATCAGGTGTTGGGGATTTAAAAATTCGAATTTTTAGAAGGTGAAGAGTTTCCTGAATTTTCTATTTGATTATTTTATTGAGGAGATGATGGTTTGTGCCATTTGTAAAAAGATATCTTAAAATATAGATTTTGTTAATTATTAAATTTTATTGTGAAGGTAAGTTTCAGCTTTTGATGTAACAAAGCGAAAGAAATTTTATAGATTTTATTTCCTATATTATATACATACTTTTATAAACCAATATATATATATATATATATATATATATTTTTTATTCATTTGTATGTATATATGCCTATGTATAATGTTAAAAAGAAAGGTTGTTTTACCATTGTATACTTGTTCCTTAATGATTTTTAAATGCTTCTTCATTTAAAACATTTATTCCAAATTTAAATTCAAACTTAAATCTTACACTTGAAATATAAACATTCTAAATCCAAATGACTTTTGAAAACATTTATCATCTCAATATTTTAAAATCAAAATAAATTCGGGATTTATTTCATACATTATTTTCACTTATTTCATTTGTTCAGATTTTTCTTCAAATTTATTCTCAGATCAAACCCCAAGAGTTTAAATATATAGTTTATTTTGATTAAAAGTTTTGGGATGTTACATCACCACTGTAAATCAACATTAAACGCATTAGTTCAAACTATAAAGCTTGGGGAAATCCTCTCCTTAGATATGCAGCAAATATTCGGTTGAAAACTTCACCGATTTGGATCAACTTGATGATTTTGAGGCAACTTTGTTTGTTTCAGCACTTGAAAATGCTGAAATAAAAACATATGGTAACAAAGATTTGGTTATAGAAAATTTCTCAATTTAGAATGTTAATTTGATGAAAAAAATCTAGTGTATTGGTTGTGATTACCTTCTCTTATCTTTGTTTGGTTGATTAATACTTGAATTTTCAGCAAAAATTAGAGAAAGTTGAATTTAACAAGAAGTGGCCATGGGTTTTCTTTTCGCTGTAATTTTTTTCAGAAGAAGAAAGGAACGAGTAAAGAGGAAAAGCAACGTATATGTTATTTTTCTTCTTTCTGAGGCTTCTAGAATGGGTTTAGGATCTAAACCATATACCCATTAAGCCTAACAGCAATACTTAGTGAAATTTACTAAGTAAATGCATACATTTCACTTATTTAATAATAAAAACTAATATTTTCTTATTTTGAAGACATGTTAAATTTATACACAAAAGTGTACGTAAATAAAAATTATTTTCCCAACAAAATAAAATTTATTTTAATGATAAAAAATTACTTTTATCAATAAAACCATATTTTAATCAAAATAACATAATTTACACTTTTTTTTATCTCAAAGCACCATTTTTAACATATCAATTTATACAAAAATGGTTTTCTTATCAAATAAAATACAACAAACCTTCCTAACTTTATTTAAACATCAAAATATTATTTTTAAACTATGCTTCATCTTTTATATTCATAAAAATTCATAAGTACTTCTAATTTTCTTTTAAAATCAATAAAAGATTTATATTGGCAATAATTACCAATATTATCACATCGACTCAATTAAAAATACAACAAATGATTATTTTCACTCCAATTTCTCAAAATAAAGTTTTTGAAACTTTATTCTCATCAATTTAGATTTATTTCAACAATTAAATGTTGAAATAGATCACTTGATTAATTTATTAGCCAAATCCAACAAAATTCCTAATATTTTCAATTATATTAACCAAATCTCCATTTAATAAATTTTAAACCCAATATTTAACTCCAAACATATTTTTTATTTGATATAATCAATTTAAATAACATATATTTTCTCCATTTCATTTTATTCTCAATATTAAACTATAACCATTGTTATAATTTAATATTTCAGGTAATCACCAATACCAGGGTTGATACAGTGTGTGTGTATAAATTAATTAAGTCTTCTTCATATCTTGAAATTGTAAACCAATGGTAAAATAACTTTCACTTAGTTGATTTGTTTCTGACTAATTCGGTTTCATGTTTTAGAATTAAACTTCAGCTTATTACATATATATGTATATACCTAATATAAAGTTATGCTTCAGATACAATTATATCATTATAGCCAATAAATTAAATAAAAAGCTTCGTCTTAATTATTTATCTATTCAAAGTGGTATAACATGAACATATTTTGTTTTTAAGCGGTTTGGATGTTTTCTATGATTAGTTTTGAAATTCCATATGGCATTAAATTAATTGTTTAATTGGTGATTGTAAAAAAATGGTAAAGCAGATTACACTACATGATTATTTTCTTTTTGACTTAGATTCAACTAGATTTAATTGCAACATAAATTATCTTTCCATCTTCAATCTTCTAATCTACTATTTCATTAATTGTGTCTTTGTGTATATTATTTCCATTCCTTTTCATATATGTAAATGTAAAATATAAGTGGCAACAAAGATTACATGTGTGTGTATGTGTGTCTAAACCAAACATATGTGGTACTATCAATATGTGTATACCAACCATGTATATAGTTAGGTATTTATATTCACAATATGCATGTGAGACTGTAACATGTATATGCTGAAGGAACAATGCTAATCCGTAGTCCAAGAAATAGGTGAATTTCAAAGAATAATTACCATTTCGAATCTTTAACGGTATGAAGTCTAAATTTCGTTTAGAAATTTTCTAAAATGTGGTTTAAATATTATCATTTATTCTACTTAAAACATTTAAAGTGGAGTCTAAACAAATTTAATTTCAAACATATAGTGTATCAGATACACCTAACATTTGTTTATAAGTGTAAATGTATAGAAATGAAATCTTTTATTTCTTTCCTTAAAACAAAAATTAAGGAGCATTAATTGTCGTAAATGGAGACAGAAACCTTTCATTTTCTCTCTTTAAATTGAATTGATTGATTCATAGATGTCATTATTAATAATATTTTCATGGCAATATTTATTGCTATGTCCATATGAATTCTAACTATACAATTTGCAGTTTGATATTTATTTAATTTTATTTATTTATACTAATATACATACATACATATACATATATATATATATATCATATACATACACACACACAGATATATATATATATGTGTGTGTGCGCGCGCGTGCATGTGTAACATCATAATCCGTGAAGGTATAACGTGCCCGTATATAGATGTTGTGATTTACATTGCAACAGACACGTTAGCTCATTTTGTGTGTACTAATAGTTTGTCCAAATATATGCTTATAAAATATGTCAAAAAAATACTAAAATATATGTGATGACCCGGAATTTTTGAGCATTTAAAATCGGGATATTTAATCGATTTTAGAGATTAAAAAGTTAATTTTAACTTTAATTCAAATCTCATTATTTATTTGATAATTTAACTATTGAATTAAATAATTTGAAATTGAGTAAAATGTTGAGTCTGGAGTTTTAAGCCTATTAAAAATAATTTGAAGGCTTGAAAATTTTATATTGATAATACTGAGAATAATAGAAGTGGTAATATTTAATTTAATAGTGATTTGTTCAGTTTTAAAATTTTATATCGTTTAAATTGAATTTAAAAATAGCCTTCCAAGGCACAGTCTCGGAATTTGACGAAACCAGTTCCATTGGGTCCGTAATATTGAATTATTATCGGGTTTCAAATTTCGTAGTGATTGGAGTTGTTATGTGACCACACGATATATAACGCATCGAAATTGATATTGACACGAATTGAATTTAAAATAATATATGTATATAATAAAAATCATCTTCAGCCGTAATTCTTTCCCATCAGCCGTAGATCTTTATTTCCATTTTGATTTGATAAATATAAGCTGAAAAAAATATTATTTAGTTGAAATTAAATTGTTAACTAATTAAGTAAAAAGGAAGTAAATTGTTTGATTACTTCGAGTATTAATAAATTGTATAAATATCTATACAAGGTTTAAAACTATGAAGAAAACAAGCCGAGATTCGAATTGGGTTGCAAATGCAAAGGTGAGTTAATCTCACTCGGTGAATTTAAATTTAAATTTAAATGATTAAATTTAAATAATGGTTTGAATGGTTGAATTGATTGATGTGATATAGTATGATATTTTGGAATTGGTATATTATATTGTGCTAACATTGTGGATGCAGGGAAAAACAGGTTGGTGGGATCCAACTGGATCCCTTAATATTTATTTAAATTATTTAATACCCTCTGTTGTGATTTATTTGATATTCTATGATGATCATTATTGGAATATTGAATGTTATGGTTCGATTGGATATAATTGGGTATGATGAATTACCAAAAATATATAAATTGGATTTTGGTAAGATAATAAAAGAAGTGAAATTGTAAGTAAAATAATTATAGAAATTTGAATAAATTTTTAAATGAATTGGAAAGGAATGAAGTGACTTTAAAATTCTAATAAATAAATCTTGAGTACAGAAAGGAAATTTAAATAAAAAGAAAGTTAATGAATTTTGATCTTCAGTGGTATTATTTAAAAGAATAAAACATTTATTTAAAATTTAAGATTTAAATTATTGAAAGGAATAAAGAAGAAGTTGGGAAAAGCTGAAATCAGTATATTTCAGTTAAAAAGTTTTAAAAACAAATGGAAAATAATAACATTAATAATCAGTCCATAACTAATGAATTTTGAAATGAATTGAGTAATTAAAGAAACTTATCTCAAATAAAATAAATTGGAAATCAATTTGGGGGAATTGATTTAAGTGATTGAAGGGAATTTTCTCTGGATAGCCAAGTACATGTTTTTAAAAGTAAATTTTTAAACATAAATTAAACGTTTTAAAGTTTTTTTTTAAAGGAAAGCAAGTTTTGTAAAATTTATTATTTCTAATATTTAAAGTCTAAAGTAAGTATTTTCTTTTAATCTATTTTAGCAGTAATTATTAAGAAGTAACTTAGTATTTTGTTTTTAATAGTAGAAATCTAGTTTTATATTTTATTAAGTAACTTTATTTTTAAATGTTTATATAGTATGTATTTTTAGTAAATTATTGAAGTAGTTTTAACTTAAATGTTTAAAAGTAAATTCCAAAGTAAGTATTTTGTTTAATCTATTATTGTAATAATTATTTAAGAATGATTTGGTATTTGTTTAAAGAAGAAAATCTAATGTATAGTTATAAGGTAACCTTATTTTAGTTATTTCTAAAGTATTATTATAAATAAAGTATGAAAGTAAATTTTCTAAATTAAATGTTAAATATATTTTACAATAAGTGTTTTTAAATTATTTTAAAAATCTAGAGTTTTGTGCTTGGTGATTCCAGTGGAAATGGAAATACTCAGAATTTATTCTGAGAAAAGGAAGATAGTTTGAAAACTGTTTTCAAAAAGGGTTTGAAAGTGAAAATATATCTTGTAAGGATATTTTGAGATAAATAAATAATTTGGAAAATTATTTATTGTTGAATGGTTGTTTGTGAATATTAATTGATAGTTAAATCACCGACTATCAATATTGGCCAAATACGTTGATCGTTTCGAAGAGACCGGGATCGAGATTTATTTCTCGAAAACCACTTCGATCCGGTTTGTACGTTTCGTGGAAACGAGTTCGGATTCGAAGATGGAGTAGTGAAGTGCAAGGGCTAGTCGCTACTAATCCTGAGGATATTTCCAAAATGGATGTAGTAGGAGTAGTGCCTTCAGCTCCATTCGAACCCGGGACGGACTTGTATGGATGAATTCTTGCGAAACATCGTCAGGTGGACGATGGGCATTCTAAGGGATATGTTCTAAAAAGGTAACGCTTAGTCTCAAGCTTCATCAAATGGGAATGATTGAAAATCAAAGGTTATGCAACAAGGCTAGGTGGGTAGCACCCAAGCAGGGTGAGGTCATCCCTGCCTAGATGTCCCTTTTTATTTCGGCTTAGTGGGCGGTTGCTTATCCCAACCGCGGGGTGGTCTCACTCGGGATTATCCAGTAAGGGGTAGTCCCGGTCTTGTGTTGCAGGGGAGTGGACGTAATCCTTGGTACGGTGATCTAGGCCCCGTACTGTGACAGGTGGTACCCCAGTGCCTAGTCATTAGTTGGAAATCCATTCTCCATACGAGCCTTATACGAGTTTTGTTTGTATTACCCACTCTGTGGCTAGTAGCTGGAATTTAATGAATGTAACAATTTCGGCTATTTTTATAGGTATTTTTATATAGGCCCTATTATAATATCAGAGGATTTCTATAAAAATTGTTTTAGCTATCGTAAGTTAAAAACCTAACATGTTTATTTATGGCGTGGTCCTACGAGATGCTTTTGTTTTCAAAGGATTTTTGAAACTTTAATAATCAATTGAGTGTAATTTTCTCACGCTGGTATTCCAGTATGACTCGGGTGTTATTTAACTGTAATGCTCGGGTCAGACTAAGTATTATAGGATACAGGATATGATGCTGTGGAGCTCAGGAGACGAGCAGGATGACGATCCGTACTCCCGTACTTGTTTATATATACATACTCCGCTGTGTTGAGTTGTTGTTTATCCATTGGTATGATATTGATGTTGAGCTGTGATTGATGTACTCTGATGATGTAATATATAAACAGAGATATTTGATTTTTGAGTAAAGATTATTTATTACCTATTATATTTTTTTCCGCTGCGATGGTTAGATTCTGATGTTGATTTCTATTTTCTTTGTTTACCTCTTCTTCTTTAACCCAAATGTGTTCGTATTTCTGTGCAACTTGAGTTGATTGATGTAAAATAGTGTTGACTCAAGGGGTGCGGATTTGCGGGCCATTACAGTTGGTATCAGAGCTTAGGTTGGTGATAACCTTGGCTCTGGTGGGAATTACTCATTTAAATTAGAGTCCGTAGTACTCTAGAATGAGTTTGAGAATATTAATAAATATGAGCGCGTATTTGTTAGTGAATATAAATTATTTAATATTGTGTTGATTGGTTTATTGAGTGGCATATGGACCTTTGTCGGCACAGTCTGGACAACTATATCGAAGGGGTTTCTAAACACTTGAATAGAACAATCGACACGGTATTGTTTTAAATGTGGGTAAATGAAATAATTTTACCCAAAATATATTTTTGATATAAAGAAATTTTTTGTGAACTATTTAACTAATATATGGTTGCTTGGATGTTAGAAATGATAACATTAAAGTATTATCATTGTAAATGAAAATTTAACTAGAAATTGAAAATATAACCAAAGTTTAAGGGAATAAATTCATTATAAAATGATAATTCATAAATATGAATTATAAATGTAAATTATAAATTGAAATATAATCAAATGAGAATTTGTATGAGCATAAGCTGTGCAAATTAATTATAGTTAAAATTGATCAGGACTTGGAAATTTAAATCCCGGAGATTTGGAAGTGTTTGTCGAAGGGTTTTGAAGATAAATGATGGCATCATTGTTTTGGAGATATTTCTGAATGGGAATAAATGGATTTTGAAAGTGATATAGCATTGAAATCACTTGGGTTATTGGAAAATAATTCTGATGATGACGGCCGCATCATCAGTATTCATTTTCGAATTTCTAAGTGACGGATTGCTGCCAAAAACTGATTTGTTCAGAAAAGCTAGTTGTTTTTGAAAATCTCAAAGGGAATTTTTTAGGGATAAAACCAGGATTGGTTTAATTTTTGAGGAATGTGATTTGATATGTTGAAGATTTCAAAATGATTTGAAACCAAAAGCCAGGTGTTTAAAAATCCTTATGAGATGGTTGTAAGCTTATAAATTGAAATGATTTTTAAATTGGGAAGGAAATATAAGCTTTGAATGTCGGAATTTAAATTGAAAGTGAAGGTTAAAAATGAAATTAACTTGGATTTGGAAAGAAAAAAAAATTAACTGGATTGAAATTAATTTAAATAGGCTGAAATAATATCCAGTTGTATTCGAATTAAGTTGAAATCGAATTGAGTTAAATAAATTAGAATAGCATATAGAAGAATTAAAATGAATAGAATAAAATATGCTTGGGTTATAAATAAGCATAAGGCTTGAGTTAAAAAAATATATTCAAGTCTATAATGAATGGAATTGTGCAAATAATAAGTCGTGACTTATAAAATTTGAAAAGTGGGATAGAAATCCAAAATAAACATTTTGATGAATTGAAAAGTAAAATGAAAATCAAAACTTGAATTATTAAATAAAATGAACTTAAGAAATTTTTTTGAAGAGATTTTGAGATTAGAATAAAGTTCTGGATTATAAGTTGGGGAAAGACTATTTAGATAATGAATTAGATAATGAAATATGTAATGGAAACCTAATGTAGTTAAATAAAAGCTGAATTATAAGCTAATAATGAAGATTGGAAATAAAACTCAAGTTATAAATCAAATTCGACTTGAATCATTAGTGAAGAAATGTAATTGAAAGTGGCCTTATAATTAATTAAAGGAATCGAGTATAAAATTGAATTGTAAGTTAATAAATTGGGTGGTAAATTAAAAATGGATAGTGGATTTAGAACTTGAGTTATAAATTAAAATTTAACTTGAAGTGTTAACAAATTAAATATGATCGAAAACTTATCAAATAAAAAGAGATTGGATTAAAATAGTGATGGTTTGAATTGCCAATAAAATCCAAATATGTGGAAATAAGTTGGAAAGAGCCTTGTAATCAATAGAATGACTTGAATCTGGAAAAGTTAAATTTTATAATAACTAATCAGATAAAACTGTAGATTTAAAATGAGATTTGATTGTGATAGAATCAAGTTGAATAGAAAAGAAAGCTTACTTGCAAAACGGAAATTCATAATGGATTGAGTGGATAAACTAATTATATTAAATTATTAAATGGATAGAATAAATAAGAATCAAATGGATGATGGAAATAGAATTTGTCATAAAAAGAAATGGAAATGAACTTAGGTTATCGACTTAAGTGTTGAATGAAAGTCGAACTCAAAATGAAGTGTGGTTTAAATGAGTTGAGAAATAGTTATTGAATGGGATATCCTGGATTGTTTTCGAGCTAAATAAAATAGTTTGGAATAAACAAATATGGAATGAATGGATAGTGAATGGAATTTTAAGAAGAATGTGCCGAGCTAGATCAAATGGTTTTGAATGGAACCAATTTGAATAATGAAACTAGTTTGGTTAATAAAATGAAATGCAAGTGAATGGATTCAAATTTAAAATGCAATGAAAAGGAGAATATATGGATTGTGAATAAATAAATAAAAATGGTGTAGAATGAAGTATAAATTGAGTGAAATCAATTTAAATTGGTTATAAAACATAAGTACTTATTTATTCACATAGATCTCGTCAAATTGCATAGAATAAATTGTCATGGGATGTAAATGGAAGTAATTAAAATTCTATGACTTGATAGGAAAAATAAATTGGTTTTGAGAACAATTGAATTAACTATGAGTTCGTTTTGCTTAAGTAAATTAATGTAAGCTTGTGAGTTGTTAACCATTCGGATTAAGTGAAACGATATGTGATTGGTTATAAGCAAATAAAAATTAATGTTGGAATATTTAAATTGCTTATAAAAAAGTGTTTAATGTGCATTGCTGTTAGAATTCATGTGTTTAACTATTGCGAATAAGTGAAATGCTGTTAAACTTCATTTATATAGCACTTACATGTTTAAATTGACTAAGTACATGTACCTGGAAGCCGTGTGGCTGGATTTGATTGTGCTAACTGCTAAATAAATAAGCTGTTTGCTTAAAAATGCTAAATAAGGTACGCCTACGCAATAAAATAGGAAATATGAACTGTTTTTTCGACCGTGTGGGTCGATGTACATGTATTTATATCTTTTGTCAAATTGCAAAAGCTCCTCCGTACAAAGGAGACTCTGTCAAAAAATTTCATAAATTTTGGGAGCTAGAAATTTTTTGAAAATTTTGAAAAATTTTAGTTAACGACAAAAGGATTTCAAATTGGAAATTGAAATAAATTAGTAAATGAAACTAATTTAAAATAATGACATGAATCAGTATAAATGAAAATAAAATTCAAAATTTAAAGTTGATGATAAATTGAATTCATATGGAAATGAAAGAATCGATTTGAATAGAAATAGATATAAACTAGAATGGTGAGGTGAAAATAAATATAAGGAACATATTTCATGCTTATACTAAATTAAGAAGGAATGGTGAATTCTTAAATGAAAGATTGATACTACAAATATAATCTAAAGTTAATATTGGAATGAATAAATATTGACATTTTGTATGGAAGTCGATAAAATAATTTTTGGAATATTGTGATTGGATATTATTGTCAAGTAGGATATGCAGGTAATATAAAGGAAAAGGAGAATTGGATTTGATTTCTGATGATAAAAATTGAATTGTCCGACCAAAAAGGCAAGTGTTTAATTTTCTGTGAAATTTGATTGGGTTTTTGGATCGAGCCACTTGGCCTTTTGTTTTCTTTTTGGATTTGGGATCCCGTAGAGGCCTTTTGTAGTTGTACCGAGCTAACCACGCAAAGGAGAAGCTGGTGAAATTTTTTGGAAATTTAGAGAGTTAGAAAAATTTTGAGAAAATTTTGATAATTCAAAATTTGGTTTTAAATTGAAACTTGAATAGTTAAACAAATAGTATAGTTTGAAACTAGGGAAAAGTTTGGAAAGTTAATAAGAATAATAACGGGTCTTTTATAAAAAGATAGTTGGTAAGATGTTGAATTGTTAGAAACTGTTTAGTTTTAGGGAAATAATAAACGGGTATTTGACCATTCTTCCTAATTAGTAATTTCGGGGACAAAATTCTTTTAAGGGGGAAGGAATGCGACGATCCGAAATTTTTGAGCATTTAAAATCGGCATATTCAATCGATTTTAGAGATTCAAAAGTTAATTTTAACTTTAATTCAAATCTCATTATTTATTTGATAATTTAACTATTGAATTAAATAATTTGAAATTGAGTAAAATGTTGAATATGGAGTTTTAAGCCTATTAAAAATAAATTGAAGGCTTGAAAATTTTATATTGATAATACTAAGAATAATAGAAGTTGCAACATTTAATTTAATAGTGATTTGTTCAGTTTTAAAATTTTATATCGTTTAAATTGAATTTAAAAATAGCCTTTCGAGGAACAGTCTCGGAATTTGACGAAACCAGTTCCATTGGGTCCGTAATATTGAATTATTATCGTGTTTCAAATTTCATAGTGATTGGAGTTGTTGTGTGGACATACGATATATAACGCATTGAAATTGATATTGACACGAATTGAATTTAAAATAATATATATATATATATAATAATAATCATCTTCAGCCGTAATTCTTTCCCATCAGCCTGTTCCCTTTCCACGTCAAAACTTTTTGCCTTCACTGTAGGCTTCCTCTGTACGCTTCCTGCATTTCAATCACTTCCTGCCTTCTTTTGTTTTCATCAACACAGCCGAGCATTTCAACTTCAAAAAAAAGAACGAAAATTGCAGACACCGACCCCCTTTCTATTTGAAAACCCCTTTCTCCTTATTCGAATGCGAGTCCCTCTTCTCCTCTTCAAAATCACGTCGAATTGGATGCTCTAACTCGTTGGTTGAACGGTGAGCATCGCCGAATCCTCGTGAAGTTGTTCGAATCAAATCGCGCGTCTTCGAATCGCAAGCGGCGCGAGCAGTGGGAGGAGATCGCGTAACGACGAGAGGGGTCGTATCCCTCGATTTAGGGTTTTCTTGGTTGAGGCTTCAAGCTACGACCATTTTAGGCTGGCTCGGTGGAAGAATGGAGGCGAGGTCGCAATGAGTATTGGGGAGCGCGAGTTCGTGGCTGTGGGGTTGTGTTTGCGACGTCGACGTCGACTGGGTGGAAGCACTTGCGGTTATTGAGTCGCGCGTAGATCTGATGCCGAGTGGTGAGAGAAGAGAGGTATTTTATTTACTTTTATTTTTATAATTTATTTACTTTTATGTATAAATATATCCGTAAAAAAAAAGTATAACGTGTAAATATATAGTTTCACATGCCTATTTAATTATAGGTAAACAAGAAAAATTAGAATTTTGAATCTATTTTTTTATGTGCATAGGTATTTTAAAAGGGAAATTTATCAATTAAAATTAATTACTAGTTTAAAATTAAAGTAGTAGTTGGATGTAAATTTTAAAATGGAAATTGAATTGTTTGTTTTGTTAGAATATAAATTTAATTTTAATCTATCAAGTGGAGATTAATTATTCAAATTGTTCAAATATTAATAATTTACATCTATTTGAACAGTAGAGAAAAGGACTGTTTATGGGTATTAACAGAAAAAGATTTATTATATTAAGTTATAACCATCTTTGTTTTCAATATATTGTAGAAAGAGATCTTTATTTCCATTTTGATTTGATAAATATAAGTTGAAAAAAATATTATTTAGTTGAAATTAAATTGTTAACTAATTAAGTAAAAAGGAAGTAAATTGTTTGATTACTTCAAGTATTAATAAATTGTATAAATATCTAGTTTAAAACTATGAAGAAAACAAGCCGAGATTCGAATTGGGATCGCAAATGCAAAGGTGAATTAATCTCACTCAGTGAATTTAAATTTAAATTTAAATGATTAAATTTAAATAATGGTTTGAATGGTTGAATTGATTGATGAGATATAGTATGATATATTGGAATTGGTATATTATATTGTGCTAACATTGTGGATGCAGGGAAAAACAGGTTGGAGGGATCCAACTGAATCCCTTAATATTTATTTAAATTATTTAATACCCTCTGTTGTGATTTATTTGATATTCTATGATGATCTTTATTGGAATATTGAATGCTATGGTTCGATTGGATATAATTGGGTATGATGAATTACCAAAAATATATAAATTGGATTTTGGTAAGATAATAAAAGAAGTGAAATTGTAAGTAAAATAATTATAGAAATTTGAATAAATTTTTAAATGAATTGGAAAGGAATGAAGTGACTTTAAAATTCTAATAAATAAATCTTGAGTATAGAAAGGAAATTTGAATAAACAGAAAGTTAATGAATTTTAATCTTCCGTGGTATTATTTAAAAGAATAAAACATTTATTTAAAATTTAAGATTTAAATTATTGAAAGGAATAAAGAAGAAGTTGGGAAAAGCTGAAATCAGTATATTTCAGTTAAAAAGTTTTAAAAACAAACGGAAAATAATAACATTAATAAAAAATCCATAACAAATGAATTTTGAAATGAATTGAGTAATTAAAGAAACTTATCTCAAATAAAATAAATTGGAAATCAATTTGGGGGAATTGATTTAAGTGATTGAAGTTGGAATTTTCTCTGGATAGCCAAGTACATGTTTTTAAAAGTAAATTTTTAAATATAAATTAAACGTTTTAAAGTTTTTTTTTTAAAAGAAAGCAAGTTTTGTAAAATTTATTATTTCTAATATTTAAAGTCTAAAGTAAGTATTTTCTTTTAATCTATTTTAGCATTAATTATTAAGAAGTAACTTAGTATTTTGTTTTTAAAAGTAGAAATCTAGTTTTATATTTTATTAAGTAACTTTATTTTTAAATGTTTATATAGTATGTATTTTTAGTTAATTATTGAAATAGTTTTAACTTAAATGTTTAAAAGTAAATTCCAAAGTAAGTATTTTGTTTAATCTATTATTGTAATAATTATTTAAAGAATGATTTGGTATTTGTTTAAAGAAGAAAATCTAATGTATAGTTATAAGGTAACCTTATTTTAGTTGTTTCTAAAGTATTATTATAAATTAAGTATTAAAGTAAAATTTTCTAAATTAAATGTTAAATATATTTTACAATAAGTGTTTTTAAATTATTTTAAAAATCTAGAGTTTTTTGCTTGGTGATTCCAGTGGAAATGGAAACACTCGGAATTTATTTTGAGAAAAGGAAGATAGTTTGAAAACTGTTTTCAAAAAGGGTTTGAAAGTGAAAATATATCTTGTAAGGATATTTTGAGATAAATAAATAATTTGGAAAATTATTTATTGTTGAATGGTTGTTTGTGAATATTAATTGATAGTTAAATCACCGACTATCAATATTGGCCAAATACGTTGATCGTTTCGAAGAGACCGGGATCGAGATTTATTTCTCGAAAACCACTTCGATCCGGTTTGTACGTTTCGTGGAAACGAGTTTGGATTCGAAGATGGAGTAGTGAAGTGCAAGGGCTAGTCGCTACTAATCCTGAGGATATTTCCAAAATGGATGTAGTAGGAGTAGTGCCTTCAGTTCCGTTCGAACCCGGGACGGACTTGTATGGATGAATTCTTGCGAAACATCGTCAGGTGGACAATGGGCATTCTAAGAGATATGTTCTAAAAAGGTAATGCTTAGTCTCAAGCCTCATCAAATGGGAATGATTGAAAATCAGGGGTTATGCAGCAAGGCTAGGTGGGTAGCACCCAAGCAAGGTGAGGTCATCCCTGCCTAGATGTCCCTTTTTATTTCGGCTTAGTGGGCGGTTGCTGATCCCAACCGCGGGGTGATCTCACTCGGGATTATCCAGTAAGAGGTAGTCCCGGTCTTGTGTTGCAGGTGAGTGGACGTAATCCTTGGTATGGTGATCTAGGCCCCGTACTGTGACAGGTGGTACCCCAGTGCCTAGTCATTAGTTGGAAATCCATTCTCCCTACGAGCCTTGTACGAGTTTTGTTTGTATTACCCACTCTGTGGCTAGTAGCTGGAATTTAATGAATGTAACAATTTCGGCTATTTTATAAGTATTTGTATATAGGCCCTATTATAATATCAGAGTATTTCTATAAAAATTGTTTTAGCTATCGCAAGGTAAAAACCCAACATGTTTATTTGTGGCGTGGTACTACGAGATGCTTTTGTTTTCAAAGGATTTTTGAAACTTTAATAATCAATTGAGTGTGATTTTCTCATGCTGGTATTCCAGTCTGACTCGGGTGTTATTTAACTGTAATGCTCGGGTCAGACTGAGTATTATAGGATACATGATATGATGCTGTGGAGCTCAGGAGACGAGCAGGATGACGATCCGTACTCCCGTACTTGTTTATATATACATACTCCGCTGTGTTGAGTTGTTGTTTATCCATTGGTATGATATTGATGTTGAGCTGTGATTGATGTACTCTGTTGATGTAATATATAAACAGAGATATTTGATTTTTGAGTAAAGATTATTTATTACCTATTATATTTTATTCCGCTGCGATGGTTAGATTCTGATGTTGATTTCTATTTTCCTTGTCTATCTCTTCTTCTTTAACCCAAATGGTTCGTATTTCTATGCAACTTAAGTTGATTGATGTAAAATAATGTTGACTCAAGGGGTACGGATTTACGGGCCATTACAGTTGGTATCAGAGCTTAGGTTGGTGATAACCTTGGCTCTGGTGGGAATTACTCATTTAAATTAGAGTCCGTAGTACTCTAGAATGAGTTTGAGCATATTAATAAATATGAGCGTGTATTTGTTAATGAATATAAATTATTTTAATATTGTGTTGATTGGTTTATTGAGTGGCATATGGACCTTTGTCGGCACAGTCTAGACAACTGTATCGAAGGGGTTTCTAAACACTTGAATAGTACAATCGACACGGTATTGGTTTAAATGTGGGTAAATGAAATAATTTTACCCAAAATATATTTTTTGATATAAAGAAAGTTTTTGTAAACTATTTAACTAATATATGGTTGCTTGGATGTTAGAAATGATAACATTAAAGTATTATCATTGTAAATGAAAATTTAACTAGAAATGGAAAATATAACCAAAGTTTAAGGGAATAAATTCATTATAAAATGATAATTCATAAATATGAATTATAAATGTAAATTATAAATTGAAATATAATCAAATGAGAATTTGTATGAGCATAAGCTATGCAAATGAATTATAGTTAAAATTGATCGGGACTTGGAAATTTAAATCCCGGAGATTTGGAAGTGTTTATCGAAGGGTTTTGAAGATAAATGATGGCATCATTGTTTTGGAGATATTTCTGAATGGGAATAAATGGATTTTGGAAGTGATATAGCATTGAAATCACTTGGGTTATTGGAAAATAATTCTGATGATGACGGCCGCATCATCAGTATTCATTTTCGAATTTCTAAGTGACGGATTGCTGCCAAAAACTGATTTGTTCAGAAAAGCTAGTTGTTTTTGAAAATCTCATAGGGAATTTGTTGGGGATAAAACCAGGATTGGTTTAATTTTTTAGAAATGTGATTTGAGATGTTGAAGATTTCAAAATGATTTGAAACCAAAAGCCGGGTGTTTAAAAATCCTGATGAGATGGTTGTAAGCTTATAAATTGAAATGATTTTTAAATTGGGAAGGAAATATAAGCTTTGAATGTCGGAATTTAAATTGAAAGTGAAGGTTAAAAATGAAATTAACTTGGATTGGAAAGAAAAAAAATTAACTGGATTGAAATTAATTTAAATAGGCTAAAATAATATCCAGTTGTATTCGAATTAAGTTGAAATCGAATTGAGTTAAATAAATTAGAATAGCATATAAAATAATTAAAATGAATAGAATAAAATATGCTTGGGTTATAAATAAGCATAAGGCTTGAGTTAAAAAAATATATTCAAGTCTATAATGAATGGAATTGTGTAAATAATAAGTCGTGACTTATAAAATTTGAAAAGTGGGATAGAAATCCAAAATAAACATTTTGATGAATTGAAAAGTAAAATGAAAATCAAAACTTGAATTATTAAATAAAACGAACTTAAGAATTTTTTTTGAAGAGATTTTGAGACTAAAATCAAGTTCTGGATTATAAGATGGGGAAAGACTATTTAGATAATGAATTAGATAATGAAATATGTAATGGAAACCTAATGTAGTTAAATAAAAGCTGAATTATAAGCTAATAATGAAGATTGGAAATAAAACTCAAGTTATAAATCAAATTCGACTTGAATCATTAGTGAAGAAATGTAACTGAAAGTGGCCTTATAATTAATTAAATGAATCGAGTATAAAATTGAATTGTAAGTTAATAAATTGGGTGGTAAATTGAAAATGGACAGTGGATTTAGAACTTGAGTTATAAATTAAAATTTAACTTGAAGTGTTAACAAATTAAATATGATCGGAAATGTATCAAATAAAAAGAGATTGGATTAAAATAGTGATGGTTTGAATTGCCAATAAAATCCAAATATGTGGAAATAAGTTGGAAAGAGCCTTGTAATCAATAGAATGAATTGAATCTGGAAAAGTTAAATTTTATAATAACTAATCAGATAAAACTGTAGATTTAAAATGAGATTTGATTGTGATAGAATCAAGTTGAATAGAAAAGAAAGCTTACTTACAAAACGGAAATTCATAATGGATTGAGTGGATAAACTAATTGTATTGAATTAATAAATGGATAGAATAAATAAGAATCAAATGGATGATAGAAATAGAATTTGTCGTAAAAAGAAATGGAAATGAACTTAGGTTATCGACTTAAGTGTTGAATGAAAGCCGAACTCAAAATGAAGTGTGGTTTAAATGAGTTGAGAAATAGTTAGAAATAGTTATTGAATGGGATATCCTGGATTGTTTTCGAGCTAAATAAAATAGTTTGGAATAAACAAATATGGAATGAATGGATAGTGAATGGAACTTTAAGAAGAATGTGTCGAGCTAGATCAAATGGTTTTGAATGGAACCCGTTTGAATAATGAAACTAGTTTGGTTAATAAAATGAAATGCAAGTGAATGGATTCAAATTTCAAATGCAATGAGAAGGAGAATATATGGATTGTGAATAAATAAATAAAAATGGAATAGAATGAAGTATAAATTGAGTGAAATCAATTTAAATTGGTTATAAAACATAAGTACTTATTTATTCACATAGATCTCGTCAAATTGCATAGAATAAATTGTCATGGGATGTAAATGGAAGTAATTAAAATTCTATGACTTGATAGGAAAAATAAATTGGTTTTGAGAACAATTGAATTAAATATGAGTACGTTTTGCTTAAAAGTAAATTAATGTAAGCTAGTGAGTTGTTAACCATTCGGATTAAGTGAAACGATGTGTGATTGATTATAAGCAAATAAAAATTAATGTTGGAATATTTAAATTGCTTATAAAAAAGTGTTTAATGTGCATTGCTGTTAGAATTCATGTGTTTAACTATTACAAATAAGTGAAATGCTGTTAAACTTCATTTATATGGCACTATACATGTTTAAATTGAGTAAGTACATGTACCTGGAAGCCGTATGGCTGGATTTGATTGTGCTAACCGCTAAATAAATAAGCTGTTTGCTTAAAAATGCTAAATAAGGTACGTCTACGCAATAAAATAGGAAATATGAACTGTTTTTTCGACCGTGTGGGTCGATGTACATGTATTTATATCTTTTGTCAAATTGCAAAAGCTCCTCCGTACATAGGAGACTCTGTCAAAAAATTTCAAAATTTTTGGGAGTTAGAAATTTTTTGAAAATTTTTAGTTAACGACAAAAGGATTTCAAATTGGAAATTGAAATAAATCAGCAAATGAAACTAATTTAAAATAATGACATGAATCAGTATAAATGAAAATAAAATTCAAAATTTAAAGTTGATGATAAATTGAATTCATATGGAAATGAAAGAAACGATTTGAATAGAAATAGATATAAACTAGAATGGTGAGGTGAAAATAAATATAAGGAACATATTTCATGCTTATACTAAATTAAGAAGGAATGGTGAATTCTTAAATGAAAGATTGATACTACAAATATAATCTAAAGTTAATATTGGAATGAATAAATATTGACATTTTGTATGGAAGTCGATACAATAATTTTTGGAATATTGTGATTGGATATTATTGTCAAGTAGGATATGCAGGTAATATAAAGGGAAAGGAGAATTGGATTTGATTTCTGATGATAAAAATTGAATTGGCCGACCAAAAACGCATGTGTTTAATTTTCTGTGAAATTTGATTGGGTTTTTGGATCGAGCCACTTGGCCTTTTGTTTTCTTTTTGGATTTGGGATCCCATAGAGGCCTTTTGTAGTTGTACCGAGCTAACCGCGCAAAGGAGACGCTGGTGAAATTTTTTGGAAATTTAGAGAGTTAGAAAAAATTTGATAATTCAAAATTTGGTTTTAAATTGAAACTTGAATGGTTAAACAAATAGTATAGTTTGAAACTAGGGAAAGGTTTGGAAAGTTAATAAGAATAATAACGGGTCTTTTATAAAAAATAGTTGGTAAGATGTTGAATTGTTAGAAACTATTTAGTTTTAGGGAAATAATAAACGGGTATTGGACCATTCTTCCTAATTAGTAATTTCGGGGACAAAATTCTTTTAAGGGGGAAGGAGTGTGACGACCCGAAATTTTTGAGCATTTAAAATCGGCATATTCAATCGATTTTAGAGATTTAAAAGTTAATTTTAACTTTAATTCAAATCTCATTATTTATTTGATAATTTAACTATTGAATTAAATAATTTGAAATTGAGTAAAATGTTGAATCTGGAGTTTTAAGCCTATTAAAAATAAATTGAAGGCTTGAAAAATTTATATTGATAATACTAAGAATAATAGAAGTGGTAACATTTAATTTAACAGTGATTTGTTTAGTTTTAAAATTTTATATCGTTTAAATTGAATTTAAAAATAGCCTTCCGAGGCACAGTCTCGGAATTGACGAAACCAGTTCCATTGGGACCGTAATATTGAATTATTACGGGTTTCAAATTTCGTAGTGATTGGAGTTGTTGTGTGGACATACGATATATAACGCATTAAAATTGATATTGACACGAATTGAATTTAAAATTATATATATATATATATATATATATATATATATAATAATCATCTTCAGCCATAATTCTTTCCCATCAGCCTGTTCCCTTTCCACGTCAAAACTTTTTGCGTTCATTGTAGGCTTCCTCTGTACGCTCCTCCATTTCAATCACTTCCTGCCTTCTTTTGTTTTCATCAACACATCCGAGCATTTCAACTTCAAAGAAAAAGAACGAAAATGGCAGACGCCGACCCCCTTTCTATTCGAAAACCCCTTTCTCCTTATTCGAACTCGAGTCCCTCTTCTCCTCTTCAAAATCACGGCGAATTGGATGCTCGAACTCGTAGGTTGAATCGTGAGCATCGCCGAATCCTCGTGAAGATGTTCGATTCAAATCGTGCGTCTTCAAATCGCGATCACCATCGCGAGTGACGCGAGCAGTGGGAGGAGATCGCGTGACGATGAGAGGGGTCGTATCCCTCGATTTAGTGTTTGCTTGGTTGAGGCTTCAAGCTGCGACCGTTTTGGGGTGGCTCGGTGGAAGAATGGAGGCGAGGTCGCGATGAGTATTGGGGAGCGAGAGTTTGTGGCTGCAGGGTTGTGTTTGCGACGTCGACTGGGTGGAAGCGCTCGCGGTTATTGAGTCGCGCGTTGATCTGATGCCGCAGTGGTGAGAGCAGAGAGGTATTTTATTTACTTTATTTTTATAATTTATTTACTTTTATGTATAAATATATCCGTAGAAAAAAAAAGTATAACGTGTAAATATATAGTTTCACATGCCTATTTTAATTATAGGTAAGCAAGAAAAATTAGAATTTTGAATCTATTTTTTTTATGTGTATAGGTATTTTAAAAGGGAAATTTATCAATTAAAATTAATTACTAGTTTAAAATTAAAGTAGTAGTTGGATGTAAATTTTAAAATGGAAATTGAATTGTTTGTTTTGTTAGAATATAAACTTAATTTTAATCTATCAAGTGGAGATTAATTATTCAAATTGTTCAAATATTAATAATTTACATCTATTTGAACAGTAGAGAAAAGGGCCGTTTATAGGTATTAACAGAAAAAGATTTATTATAGTAAATTATAACCATCTCTGTTTTCAATATATTTTAGAAAGAGATCTTTATTTCCATTTTGATTTGATAAATATAAGCTGAAAAAAATATTATTTAGTTGAAATTAAATTGTTAACTAATTAAGTAAAAAGGAAGTAAATTGTTTGATTACTTTGAGTATTAATAAATTATATAAATATTTATACAAGGTTTAAAACTATGAAGAAAACAAGCCGAGATTCGAATTGCGATTTCAAATGCAAAGGTGAGTTAATCTCACTCAGTGAATTTAAATTTAAATTTAAATGATTAAATTTAAATAATGGTTTGAATGGTTGAATTGATTGATGTGATATAGTATGATATTTTGGAATTGGTATATTATATTGTGCTAACGTTGTGGATGCAGGGAAAAACAGGTTAACTGGATCCCTCAATATCTGTTTAAATTATTTAATACCCTCTGTTGTGATTTATTTGATATTCTATGATGATCTTTATTGGAATATTGAATGCTATGGTTCGATTGGATATAATTGGGTATGATAAATTACCAAAAATATATAAATTGGATTTTGGTAAGATAATAAAAGACGTGAAATTGTACGTAAAATAATTATAGAAATTTGAATAAATTTTTAAATGAATTGGAAAGGAATGAAGTGACTTTAAAATTCTAATAAATAAGTCTCGAGTATAGAAAGGAAATTTGAATAAACAGAAAGTTAATGAATTTTAATCTTCAGTGACATTATTTAAAAGAATAAAACATTTATTTAAAATTTAAGATTTAAATTATTGAAAGATATAAAGAAGAAGTTGGGAAAAGCTGAAATCCGTATATTTCAGTTAAAAAGCTTTAAAAACAAACGGGAAATAATAACATTAATAATAAGTCCATAACTAATGAATTTTGAAATGAATTGAGTAATTAAAGAAGCTTATCTCAAATAAAATAAATTGGAAATCAATTTGGGGGAATTGATTTAAGTGATTGAAGTTGGAATTTTCTCTGGATAGCCAAGTACATGTTTTTAAAAGTAAATTTTTAAATATAAATTAAACGTTTTAAGTTTTTTTTTAAAAGAAAGCAAGTTTTGTGAAATTTATTATTTCTAATATTTAAAGTCTAAAGTAAGTATTTTCTTTTAATCTATTTTAGCAGTAATTATTAAGAAGTAACATAGTATTTTGTTTTTAAAAGTAGAAATCTAGTTTTATATTTTATTAAGTAACTTTATTTTTAAATGTTTATATAGTATGTATTTTTAGTAAATTATTGAAGTAGTTTTAACTTAAATGTTTAAAAGTAAATTCCAAAGTAAGTATTTTGTTTAATCTATTATTGTAATAATTATTTAAAGAATGATTTGGTATTTGTTTAATGAAGAAAATCTAATGTATAGTTATAAGGTAACCTTATTTTAGTTATTTCTAAAGTATTATTATAAATTAAGTATTAAAGTAAATTTTTCTTAATTAAATGTTAAATATATTTTACAATAAGTGTTTTTAAATTATTTTAAAAATCTATAGTTTTGTGCTTGGTGATTCCAGTGGAAATGGAAACACTCGGAATTTATTCTGAGAAAAGGAAGATAGTTTGAAAACTGTTTTCAAAAAGGGTTTGAAAGTGAAAATATATCTTGTAAGGATATTTTGAGATAAATAAATAATTTGGAAAATTATTTATTGTTGAATGGTTGTTTGTGAATATTAATTGATAGTTAAATCACCGACTATCAATATTGGCCAAATACGTTGATCGTTTCGAAGAGACCGGGATCGAGATTTATTTCTCGAAAATCACTTCGATCCGGTTTGTACGTTTCGTGGAAACGAGTTTGGATTCGAAGATGGAGTAGTGAAGTGCAAGGGCTAGTCGCTACTAATCCTGAGGATATTTCCAAAATGGATGTAGTAGGAGTAGTGCCTTCAGTTCCGTTCGAACCCGGGACGGACTTGTATGGATGAATTCTTGCGAAACATCGTCAGGTGGACGATGGGCATTCTAAGGGATATGTTCTAAAAAGGTAACGCTTAGTCTCAAGCCTCATCAAATGGGAATGATTGAAAATCAGGGGTTATGCAGCAAGTCTAGGTGGATAGCACCCAAGCAGGGTGAGGTCATCCCTGCCTAGATGTCTCTTTTTATTTCGGCTTAGTGGGCGGTTGCTGATCCCAACCGCGGGGTGATCTCACTCGGGATTATCCAGTAAGGGGTAGTCCCGGTCTTGTGTTGTAGGAGAGTGGACGTAATCCTTGGTACGGTGATCTAGGCCCCGTACTGTGACAGGTGGTACCCCAGTGCCTAGTCATTAGATGGAAACAATTAACAGATCTGATTAAAACAGAAGATTTGGATGTAAATCCACTTTTATTTAATAAATTTGAAGTCAAAACAATGATAATAAAAGTGCACCTCCTAATGAAGCCTATGAGTCCATGTTGAACAATGATTTCTCTTCTAAGAACAAAATCATAATTTGTCAACTTTCTAATCCAGGATTGGAGAACTTATACCACAAATTATTATTTTTAAATTTGTATTGAAATGGAGAAGGTTAGGGATGATTATAGTGGAAAGTTACTGCCATTAAAATGAGAAATAAGAAGAAGAAAATGGCGGCTCAAAAATGAATTAGCTTGAAATTAGGATTTTGAGATTGGCTTCTATATGGATAGGACGAGAGTGAAAATAATGATCTCAACCACACATCTCAAAACCTAATCACACATATTATAGTTGTGTCCTATCTTTCTCCAAACCAACGCCTATCCTCTCCAAATCTCATGGGTTGTGAGCCCACTTAACACAAATTAAATATGTACAATCATTTTTAACATCGATATCTCATATAGATCAATATATTCATAACTTTTATAAACAAATGCAAAATTTTATTTCTCAAATCACATTCAAAATTCATAATTAATATTTCATAAATATTAATTTATTTAATTAATGTAAAAAAATTATAAACTAATTAAATTGTTTGGTCTAAAGGGAATTCATCATTTTGGTTATGTAACTCTTGGGTATAAATTAGGTTAACGATTAACATCAAACTATTCGAACATTAACATTTAAACTTTGCTTAGTAGGTGGTGTAATATTATAGCCAATTTATTGCTTATTCATTTTTGGAAAAATCTCATTTTAATTTAATAAGCGTTACCAATTGTGACAATTATTTACACAAATTTTATTTATATCACTTTGGACCTACTGAATTTGGTAATGGTCAAAATTGCAATATCATCCATATTCAACTCTACAATCCAAGCGAAAAGTATTTGATTCAATAATAGCAATTATTATCAACTGAAATACTCTGACCAGAGATGTTGACTTTAGGTTGACTTGAGTTGACCTTGATACTAACCTCATATAACTGTGGAGACAAATCCTTTCTCGAATAGTGCTTCACTTTCAATACTTCCACTCGACCCAAGTATAGTCACTCGATGGACGCTATGCCATGATTTGACTATATTTAAAGCAGATCTTTCATATGAATGATTCATAGTATTATCAAGTCGAAAGAACTATGTAAATTTTTTTATGTTTGCCTTTAGTTATACTAACCAACATAAAACTACCGAGTAAGTCATTCCACAGTTATCTAATAACTATTGATACATAAACCCTAGGTGTCCCCATCAGTCATGAGTAGTACATTGCTCAACATCTAGAGAGTGTTACGTACTCTAATCCTAATGGGTACATCGATATCTAGTCTCAATGCATCTTGACTGTGTACATTTAAAATGATATATTTGTTTCATTATGATAAATTACTCACGGTTGCAAAGCTTTGCAATTACTATCATGTAACATACCATTTATGGATTTTCTATTAAATATATTTAAAAAAATTAATTTACTAATATAACTACATTATATCAAGTATATAATAGAAAGAAAACATCCTTATTTCGAACAAGATTGGCCAACGAGTAAGATATATGTAACAAATTATATAATTGCCCCTAGGACATACTGTTAACCCTATCAACCTCCCACTTGCACTTGCGGTCAATTATGGAATCTTATTCCAACATCTCTAATCGGTTTTCATAAAACCAATTAGGTATGTTCCTTTATGAATGGGTATGTTATTTTCTTTCGATTGTCTACTCTATCAATCAACTCTTTCCAACAATGATAAACTGTTTTACTATATGGAACAATTCAGAGTATGTCTCTCGACTTCTAGTGAGCTCTAAGTTCTATTACGAACTATATCGTGACATTGTTATCATATAACCATGTTATGAGATTCTCAACATTTGGAATCGGCTCGGTTACAAAACTTGTGCACTTATATATTTATATACACTGTTTTTCTTGCAATGCTATTCAAGATAATGTAATTATCCTTTTTCATTAAACCAGCCATGAACTTTCATAGGAACATTTCCAACTTAATGATTCTAAAATTGAATTTATTATCGACATATTATATTCAATATCACTTATGTTTGAGTCCGAACACTCCTTCATAAGGGGATTTTATTTTTGAAAATAATTCCCTAGTATTTCATAAATACATCAGAACATTTCAAACAACCATTTAGTGATATAAATTTGGATTTGATATTTGTTTCATGTATCCACTACATAAATAAATCACAATATAGTAACCAACATAACATGTATGATAATTCCTATTTCCAATGCGTAATGAACTCACATGTTCCATATTAAATAATTTAATAATGTGTATTTACAAATCAATGATTTGTGACATTCTTAATATCTTTTATACTCACTATAAAACACATCATTTACAATCCAAAGTTGAGTATTAAAAACACTAAGGCTGGTTGCAATACAAGTATACCGTGAAAATCAATCATGTGTTGTTTACTTACAATTAAGAAATATCAATGTACCTTTTAACTTTATTCTTAAGAATGCATGCTTCCTCTGCACTTTGATTGAAAATTAAACTACATAATTTCTATCAAAATACTTATTTAATCTTGATTCTCATAAAACGATACTTTCATATCATTTCTTTGATCATATCCAAGGACTCACTAACTCAATATCGCACCCACTGGCTTCGAGACATTTCTGTTTAATATGTGTAAATAGCTTACTCTAAATCGTTATTTAGAGTTTTCTATTTCAATACATATCTACCAAACACTAAGTCTTATGAATCGATAATTTTGTGAGTAAATCCAAATTAACTTGATCATGTTGAATACCGAATCTATTATGCTACTTTCAACAATTGAAATTTGTGATATTATTTTTATCAACATTGCTCATTTAATTCCAACTACAATAATATTTCTCATAAAGACACAATCTTAGCTACTAGATCACATCCCTTTAGTTACGACCACCAAAATCATATTTTGATGATGTATTTGGATTTCTTTTGAATCCGTGAATGATTCCATATAGAGTGTAACTGTGATGTCCCGTAAATTTGGGCAATATTTATTCAATAATTTCATTTATAATTATTTTAAAATGTGATATATTGATTTAATAATCCAATTCAAACATAAATTTCTTTTGAAAATTTATAATTATTTTGTTTGACAAATGATATTCTTTTGAAAATTTATAATAATAATTGAATTTGAGAATCTTATTGTTTTAAAATGTTAAAAATGTTTAAATGATAAAATTTCCTTTCTAAGCTGATTTAAAAATATTTTATTTATAATGTATATATGTGTATACATTGTAAATAGGAGTTTTGATCTTTATTTTAAATTTAAATCTAATAAAGGATATTTTCAAATTATAAAATATATAGGTATATAATTTATGAATTGATTAAATTAAATGGAAAATAGTATTGAAACTTTTCATAAGGCAATTTATAAATCTATCTTGTATTTTCAAAAAGAAATTATAGTAAATATTTTGTTATAAATATATAATAGTTAAAAATTGTATTTTATAATAAAGTTCACTTTGTTTTATCTTAAATTTTTTTTGAAATAAATTTAGTTTATTTATACTAGAGTATAGTATATTTGAAACTCTTGAATAAAATGAATTCAACATTGTTCTTTTCTTTTAAAAAAAAAAGTTTCTCTTTTGAAAAATGGTTTTAAATAATCTTTAAAAATATTCAAGCAAATATTTAAACATGTAAAGATAATTCATTTGTAACCATTTAAAGATTAAATGTAAATGAAACATACAAAACATCTTAAATTTAAATTAAAATGGTTTTTATCTCAAATTAAAACATTAGTAAACAAAGAAATTTATTTATATCTTTAATCTTACATGTGTTTAACATTCATGTTTTAAAGTTGACACTTGTAATTAATTTTCATATCCAAACAAGTGGCATTTCTAAATCAATATTTGAATTAGTTATTTTAGATAAAAACTTAACCAATCTTTTGTTTCAAACATTTTATCTTCTATTATGAATGAAAATTCAGATCTATAGAAACTGAAAATCCATTTCACTCTAAAAACTCCACAACCCAAATTCAATTAAAATCTGCAATCAAAGTTTTGAATCTGAAAACCCAAATCTGGAAATTCTGTAACCTGCAAACAAAATGTCTTCAACCTGTGAATTCAAATCTGCAATCTGTAAGATTAACTCAACAAAAATGAAAAGGGGAAGCATGCAGACCAAATCATTGTCAAATGCAGTTTCAAGGCCTGCAAGCATCAGGTTATCACCAATTTCAAATAGCATGTTAGCTCTGATTCAATCAATTGCATTGGAATTCAGGTTGCAGGGAAATGTTTGACATCTGGAATGCTTTCTATTTCCATTTTTAAGGTGAGTAAATCTATATTTAAAAACAGTTTCTACTTTTAAAATCAAGCTATCAAGATTTGCTGAAATTAAAATTTAATTTAAAATGTTGTTCAAATAAGAAAATCAAGACAGTAATTAGTAAAAAAATAAAAAAAATATGATTGATCTGTTCTTTCTTTTAGTAAGCAACATCAGTATTTATAGGTTGTTTTGAATTTATCTATGCTTAAGTACTGATAGCATTGGTTATGCTTGTTGACTGTTGATGTTGTATGTTCTGTGTTTTCTTGAATATGCATACAGATGTATGCAAATCTTCTAACTGCACTGTCTCTGTACTTAGTTAGGATTTTAAAATACGAATCCATTTCCAGATGTTTGAACTTTAGTTAGAAATCATTATGTAAACAAATTTGTGTTTATAGCATAGATTTAGGTTTGAAATTTTAGTTTAGAAAAGTAAAATCTGTTACTATTGGAAATAAATAATAACAGAAATGGTTTCAAGAAGTAAGTTTGTCAACAACTTTAAATTATTCAATACAAGTTAAAGCTTTAATACATGTTTAAAGACATGGATATTAAAGCATGCATCAAGTTTAAAAGCTTCTGAGGAGTCAGTAATTTAGACTGTGCAGTATTTTGAGGATATCAAATCATAAAATGGATTTTGGAATCTAGGGTTCCTTCTAGAGGTTGAATGTTGACTGGAGAGAGTGGGAAAATAAGGGGAAGTTGATCAGATAGTTGAGGTGACGACAGTGGGGATTTTTCAGGATTTGCATGTTTGGTTGAAGTTTTTTTTTCAGGTTGATGTAATTTTGCTTGATTCAAATTTTCAAGCTACAGAGAATTATGTTAGAGGTTGTTATCAAGTCAAGGGGTGGATGGCTTCTTGGAGAGTTAGGTGAAGGTTGCTGGAAGTCGCCGGGGTAGTGGTGCATTTGCACAATGGAGTTTAGTCTCTGGTGGAAATTTTGGTGTGTAGGGTTTTGGGTGACTCGGAGTCAACCTCGGGTATTTTCTGTTGTGACTCGAAGATGGAGGGGTGCTGACTCGAAGTAATTTGGTGATGGTCTCGGGTTTAGTTGTGCAGGTTATAACCTGAGTGTTGAGTTTTTTTTAATCTGGAAAACTCATATTTTTAAAAGCAATGATTTAAATTTAAGTATAGGTTTGAATTAATTTCAAATGAGCTTATGAATTTAAATGATAAATTTAAAGTTTAAGTAAGGTTTAAATTCAAGTTTGAAACCAAGTGTAATATAGGTTTCAGGATTCTTTGAATCCAGTTTTTATTTAAAAACAATTTTGTTTCTTTTAAAATTTTTAAAGGGGAGTTCAATGTTAAAACAAGATTCAAATTTTGGTATAGGATTGAACTGGATTCAGGAATACTTTTGAATTCAAAGTTTAAAATGAAACTTTTAAATTGTAAGCCAGATCTAAATTTGGTTTTGAAATCAAATTAAATATGATTTCAGTTTTGTTTTGAAATCTGTTTGAATCCAAATCAGTTTGAATTCAAAACAGTTAGTGGACAGAAATGTTTTTTTTAGTAGAATTTAAATATGAATTTGATTTCAAATAAGGTTTTAATTCAAAGAATTCTTTCCTTTAAATATTTAAATAAAATTATGATATGTTTAACTTTAAATTGAAAAGTTAAATATCTATCTATTTTCAAATGTTTGGTTTCTTAGTAAAATTTAGTAATATTGATTTTTAAACTTTTCTTATATAATAATGTTAGTTCTTTACCTTTTGTTTATTAAATTATTTAAATTTGGAAATGTTTATATGGTTAAACATTTTTAAATCTTAAATTTTTAAAGCGGAAGTTGAATTAGATTTTAGAAATGTATTGTTTAAATACATTTTGAATATTAATTAAGTAATAAATAAGTAAATGAATTATTTTGGAAATAATTAAGAATTTACTTATTTATTTGATTTTAAATAATAACTTGAATTAATTTATAATTAGAAATGATTAATGAATAATTAATCTAAGGTAATTTTTCTTAAGTAAGGAATTAATGAAAATGTTGTTAATTATCTAAGGGTAATTAATAATTAATTAATGTGATTAATTTTGATTAGTTAATTAGATTAATTAATTGAAGATTATCATTTGTAACTGGTTAAAAATAATTACTTAATAAAAGTAATTAAGAATTAATTACTTATTGTAATTAATTCGGATAATGTGCTTTGTTAAATTAATTAATTTAGTTTAATTAATTTAAGAAATAATTTAATAATTTAATGATAATAATTACTTGATGTAATTTATGGAGCAGGATTACTTAGAGAAGTAATAATTACTGGATTATAATTATGGAAAGATGTTTTATTTTAGTTAAGTAATTTGGATAATTACTTTTGTAATTAATCAAGGATTAAATAATAAAGATAATTAATTATTGGATAATTAATTTATTAATAAGTAATTAAGGGTAGTTAATTACTGGATTTAAGTATTAATCAAAGTGATTAATAATTGTATTTTAATTTTAGATTAATTACTAAATGTAATTAGATTTAACTGAGTAATTAATTTAAATATTAATTAGAGATCATTAATTATTATAATTAATGATGTGATTAAGAATTGTTTAATTAAGTAATAATTAAATAATTAAGTGATTAATTAATTGTAATTAATTAAGAATAAATGTAATTAATTATAGTTAATTAATAAATGAAGTAATTAAATGTTAATTACTTATGATTAAGGCTAGTTAATTTTATTAATTTAAGACTAATTACTTATTGTAATTAGTGAATGATTAATCATAGATATTTAGGCAAGTTGAATACTTAATGAATGATTAATTAACTAGGTTGATTAATCAATAGATTTATAAGCAAGATTTATAGGTGAGTAATTAATTTAATTTATTTTAAATTAATTAGAGATAGAAGTAATTAATTTAATTCATTTTAAATTAATTATAAATAATGGATAATATATCATTGCTTATGGATGATATTGATATACCTTTTATTGTTGTGATCTCAGAAATGAGATAAGTAGTATCTATAGGATATGATGCTTAGTTATAGTATGATGGATTATTTTGGTTGTGATGATTGACTATTGTGATGATTATCTGTTGTGATAATGTTATGGGTTATCTGTTATGATGAGAATATGTAGTTATCTTTCTGTGTGAAATGGATAAAAATAAAATGAGTTAATTGTTTAAAACCCTTAAGTATAACTTGGACATTAAAATGGCGTTTGGTTTCGGTGAGACCGGGATCGGGTTTCCATATTTGGATATCCGAAAACCACATCGATTCCAATTAAACGTTAGGTCGTTAATCCAAGTGGAGCAAGTGAAGACTCGAGGTGTAAGGGCTATACGTCAGTATAACTCTGTAGGTGATTCCGTAATGAGTTTGACGGAATAGTACTTATAGGTTCGAGATGGTGGTTTAGAGTGCAAGGGTGATTGTCGTTAACTCTGAGGGTGATTCCAATATGAGTGCAACGAGATAATGCCTTCGGTTTCGTTCGAACCCGGAACGAACTTGTATGGATTGAATGCTTTTAGAACATCGTCAGGTGGACGATGAGCATTCTAAGATAGATGTGTTCTCTAAAGGTAATCGTAAACTCAAGCCTCATCAACCGGGAATGGCTAAAGCAGGGGAGGTGCAGCAAGGCTTCGTGGGTAGCCCCCACTTGAGAGTGAGATTTACCCCTGTCTAGAGGTCCCTTTTATTTCGGCTGTGTGGACGGTTGAGAGCTCCAACTGTCGGGGTTGTCTTGTTCGGAACTATGCAGTAAGGAATGGGTCCGGCCTTGTGTTGCAGGGGATTGGGAGTAATCCTCGGTACGGTGATCTAGGCCACGTACTATGACGGGCGGTACCCCAGTAGCCCTGCCATTGATGGAATCCAAAATCCAATAAGTGCCAACGGTTTTGATTGTATTACCCACTTTTGTGGCTAGTAGCTGGAATTTAATATATGTAACAATTTCGGCTGTTTCATATTTATTTGAAAACCCTAGACACTATTATAATATCATTGGATTTCCTATCAAATGCTTTGGTTAGCGTAAGGTAATAACTTTTCCATGTTTATGTATGGGAAGTCTTATGTGATACCTTTTGTTTTCAAAGGATTTTCTAAAGTTAAGCAACTTTTAAACTGTTTACTCACACCAGACCCCTGTCTAACCCGAGTGTTTATTTTCTGTTTTATTAAACTCTTGGGTACTGATATTACGTATGAGTAGTCAAGTGATTCAGGATTGCTTTGACGAGTTCTGGAGGAGATAATGGAGCAGGAGGCTTCAGCGTGTAGATATATATAGTGGTTCCGCTGTGTTTGAGTTGTATCTGTTTTTCTCTGATGTACTTAAATTGTAATCGCTAGACAGATGTTTATAACTGTCTAGTTTTGTGTTATATTGGCTGTAAAACTCTGATGTATATGATACTATGTAAAGTATTATGTGATATAATATAATTTTTTCGTTCCGCTGTGAGATTCCATGTTGTCTGTTTCTTTCTTTCCTTTCTTTTCTCTTTTCTATCCCTTTCTTTCTTCTTAGCGATGCGACTTCCTGGAGTATGGAAGTTGGGTCGTTACAGCAACGACCCGGGATTTTAGACATTTGAAATTAGAATATATAATTGATTCTAAATGTTCAAAAGTTAATTTTTAACTAGAAATTCAAATATCTCCATTTGTTGGATAATTAAATTATTAAATTTAATAATTAGAAGTTGGGTAAAATATTGATTCTTCAGTTTTAAGCTCGATAATTTTTTTTAAAGGCTTATAAAATTCACTAATAATACTGAAGATAATATAAGTTTTAAAATTGAATTTGGAAGTGATCTGTTCAGCTTTAAAAGTATATCGTTTAAATTGATATTTAAAATACCCTTCCGAGGCACAATCTCGGACTTCAACGAAACTAGTTTCATTGGATCCGTAATATTGTTTTATTATCGGATTTCAATTTTTGTAGCATTTGGAGTTGTCATGTGATCGTACGGTAGATAAGCGGGTCGAAATTTATATCAAAAATTCAATATAATAATCGGGTCTAAAAAGAAATCTTCTCCATACGATCGAATTAGGACTCGAATCCTTTTCCATTTTGTTCGAATAGAGGTATAACATTATGAATGCCTAGCAACATGCCTCGATAGGGGATCGATATTTTTGGCTTCGTTTTCGAGACATTTAAAATTTATATATATATATATATATAATTATTGACTAGCCAAAAGTAAAATTCACATCAGATTGCTTTATGTCCTTTCTCAGCGACCTTGGATCTGACCTTAACCCATTCAAACACACTTTCCCTTTTAGGCCATATAAAGAAAAAGTAAACCAAGAACAAATCAATTCAAAAGAAAAACAAAACAAAACATTTCAAGTATAAGTCCAAGTATGCTGGTAAGGAGAGCATCGAACTTTTTCAGTTCTTTTATCTTCCCAGTCGAAAGAAAAACAATGGCCGTTAGTCAAAAAAATATAAAAGAATTCAATTCAAAACGAGTTTCCCCCTCTTCTTCTTTCTGTTCGAAACCGAGCCGAGCTTAATTCGCATGTTTCTTCTTCTTTCTGTTATAACAGTACTCGAATCCTTTCTCCTCATACTTGAACTGCATTTCAGATCAGGGATTATGGAGAAAAATCGCAATTCTATTCAATTCGAGCCAAGCTTACCTCAGATCGACAGTTGGGGAGAACTCGATCGATCGAGATAAAATGCGAGTGAATCGCCACTCAGTGAAGCTGTGGCGATCACGTTCAAGGGTGTTCGACTAGGGTTCAGGCTGCGAATGATTAAGGTGGAGATAGGATTTGCGGTGGTCGTTTACGAGTTAATTGTGAAGTTTAACAATTCTAGAAAGGCCGTGGAGGTTTTGGTGAGGAGGGCGCCTGTTGTTGGGTGTTCGTCAATGCCTGGCGGTGATGCACGATCGAGGCATGCGCGTATGGGAGCAGCAGTACGAGCCTAGGGTCGACCTAGGCTGACAGGTATATGCAGTTTTCTCCTCTTCAATTTAAATGTGATAATATGTACATATGAATATTTAGAGAAAAAACAGATTTCTATTTTACTAAATTTTACAGATATATATATATATATATATATATATATTCAGATTAGAAGGAAGGAAAATTTTACAGTAAAGAAAGTATCCATTTCTGAAAAGAAAAATATACACACATGCCTATTTTAATTAAATTATATATATAGGTAAACAGGGAAAAATTATATATAGAAAAGGTCGTGGAAAAAAATATAGGAGTTTTAAAGTGTTGAAGAGTTTATATAAAATAATTATGTCTTTAAATCTATATAGATTATTTTATAAGTACATATGTAGTTTCAAAAGAAAAAATAAATTTACACATACACATTTTAATTTTACTAGTTTATTCTAAAAAAAGGATTTTGGTAATTAACTTGTTTTATTAACTCATTCAATTATTATTTTTTAGCAAAAGCTAGCGGGGTTAACAGGGCCCCTACCTGATTTTATTGCAAAAAAACAATAAAACACAAAACTTGCCCAAAAGAGAACAGCAAGCAAGAAAAAAAGAAAATACAAAACACAACACACGGAGCTACACAGAAAGAAAAGCACAACAAAAAAACACACAAAGCAAATCAAGCAAAACTCATTCAATTATTTTAGTTACTAAATATTATTTATTATAGGAAAATTAGTTTAAAAATTAAATTATTAATTTAAATTAAATTTATTAAGGTGTAATTGATTAGTTCAAATATTAATAAACCATACAATGTTGTACAAGGTCCAAAATCATGAAGGAAATAGCCGGTTTGGATCAGGTTGCAAATCAAAAGTCAAAGGTGAGTTAATCTCACTCAAATTGGATTACTGGTGAATTTAAATAGTTAAAATTTAAATTATCGGTTAATTGATTGAATTGATAATTTATTATTAGTCTATATGTGATAATATATAAATATTGGAGTGATTGATATTCCCGCATTATATAGCAGATGAGACCCTATGCACCCAACATAATAGCGGATGACCTTTTATACCACGATATCCACCTCGAAGTGGGATTGATATTTTATATTGTGGTAACGTCTATGGATGCAAGGAAATAGGTTGGAGGGATCCAACTAGATTCCTCAAAAATACTGAAATTTATTCCATATTCTATGATATGATTTATTTAATAACCTATGATAGATTATATTGAAAGTGAAGTTATTAAATGCTATGGCTTTGTTGAACATTTTGGCATTTTAAAAATATCAAAATATAAGTATTGGATTTTTGGAAGAAAATAAAAAGGGAATTTTTATGTAAACTGATTATAGTGAAGTGAGTAAATAAAAAGGATGGATTTGAGAAAATTAAATAGTTGACTTAGAAAACCTATTTAATAGATTTCGGGAATGGGAAAATAGAGATTTTTGAATGAATGGGAATAAAAGAGCTTTGAAGACTTAAGCGATATTGATTAAGCAAAGGATTTATTTTAAAATTCAAGATTTAAATGAGTTGGGAAAATAAAAGGAGAATTTTGAAATAGAGTATGAAATTGATATTTCAGTTTAAATAAGGTTCGAAATCGTAATAAAGGAGTAATTTTGGAATTAATGGAATTGGAATAAATTGGATAAATCAAGAAATCAATTTTAAAGGGAATTTAATTCAGGAAGTCGATTTGAAATCAATTAAGTGCTTTGGAAACAGTGATTAAAAGGAAAATGAGATTAGGGGATTTATAAACTGGGTTTATAAATAAAGTGAATGTTTATTAGTGGATAGTTTGGATTATAAATTAACGGTGGGAATTTATAAGGAATGGCTATTTCGTTTTAAAAATAAATAGGGGTTTTATTTTAAAATAAGTATGGAAAAGAAAATTTACAAGATTGGGACGTAAATTAAACTGGAAATAAATCGACAAGGATTTATAAATGATTAGGTGGATATATTGGAGTGGAAAGTTTATTCTCCTGAAAAGCTAAGTATGTTTTCAAAAAAAAGATTTTTAAGTATAATTAGAAGTTTTAAAAGTGGTTTTTGAAAGAATGTCTTAGAAATTTTTTATTATTTAGTTGTTTTAAATTTTTTAAAATAAATATTTATTTAAGTTAATTATAGGAGTAATTACTTTAAAGGTTAAATTACTATTTTAATGTAAAGGATAACTATTAAATATTTATACCTTACGTAACAGCTTTATTTTAAAATATTTTTTGGCTAAAGTTTCATTTGGAAAAATTATTATAGAATTTCTTAACTATTATTTTGAATAAAGTGATTTAAGTAGATTTATTTTAAATATTTAAGTGTATATTTTTGGATAAAGTGATTTAATTTATTTAAAAGCTAAATTTAATAAGGCTTGGGGTTTTTCAGTGGAAATAAAATAATTGGTTAAATGAGTGTTTAATTTGATAGTTAAATAACCGATTATCAATATTGGTCAATGCGCTGATCATTTCGAAGAGATCAGGACCAGGATTAAATTATCTGAAAATCACTTCGATCTGGTTTCATTATTTGCGAATGAAGGCCGTAAAGATGATGAAGATGGTGATTTGGTTTGTCCAGACCCAGGGAACTTATATGGACGAATGCTATCAGACCATCGTCAGGAGGACGATGAGCCTTCCAAGTGAAATGGGCTGTAAAAACGTAACGCATAGCCTCAAGCCTCATCAACCGGGAATGGACAAAACAAGGAAGGTGCAGCAAGGCTAAGTGGGTAGCACCTAACTAGGGTAAGGCCATCCCTGTCTAGAGTCCCTTTTTGATCTCAACTTTGTGGACGGTTGCTGATCCCAACCGCGGGGTGATTTAATCGGTCTATCCAGGTTAGGGGTAGGTCGGTCTTGTGTTGCAGAGGATCGGGAGTGGTCCTCGGTATTCTGGACTAGACTGGATACTGTGATCGGCGGTACCCCAGTAGCCCAACCACTGTATGGAATCCAACCTCCAATAAGCGCCTGTATGGTTTTGATTGTGCCTAACTATTGCTGTAACATGAGATGCAAGCATTTCAGCTAGATCCTATTTTACTTTCTATAGACAATTTTATAATATTAGATGGATTTGATAAAAATGTTTTGGTTATCGTAAGGCAAAAACCCTGAATGTTTATTTGTGGCATGGTCTTACGAGATACCTTTGATTTCAAAGGGTTTTGAAAACTTTAATAATTCAATTAAGTGTGTTTTCTCACGCTGGTTTTTCATATTGACTCGGGTGTTATTTTATTATAATGCTCGGGTCAGACCGAGTATTATAGATACAGGATAGGATGCTATGCAGCTCAGGAGATGAGTTGGATGGTGAGACGTATCACACGTACTTGACGTATATTCCTCTATGTATGGTAAGCTGTACAGTCAGCTTTTGTGAGGACAAGTTAATATAACTGTCCAGTATTGTGATATTGTTGATGGTGTACTCTGATGATTGTAATGTATAAAACAATAATAATTCTTCTTGTGTAAAGATCAGTTGTTATCTATTATATATTATTCCACTGCGATTATGAGATTCCGATGTTGTTCTCTATTTCTTCTTCTACCTCATTCTTCTTTAACACTAATGGTTCATATTTTCGTCCAATTTGAGTTGAACTGATGGAGAATATTGTCGAATCAAAGGGGTACGGATTTGTAGGCTGTTACATAGAGTCAACACTCTTAATGGTTTAATTAAACAACCGAGGATTATATAATTTAGACATTAATAAGAAACTCATAGTTTCTCTTTGATGTATGAGAATACTTATTACACATTCTAATGTTATGTGTTTATTTAGTTTAGTTAATTTCATTTTATCTTATATAGACAGTTCTATCTATGGATCGTATCCAATTTCATTTAAGGACCAATAATTTCTCAATGAAATTCCTTCATAATGAAATTGGTATATCTTGAAATTACAATTGTTACTTAATGTAGATAGAATAGTAATTCATAAACACTTTATGAATTTCTTTATTTTTAAATTGATTGGGTTTTAGTTCACGAAAATTATATTCAAAACATAAATATGTCATTAGTTGACAGTCCTTTCCAAAATCCTTTTGGTAGATCTATACAATATCCCTCATAAACAATCATTACATGCAACATTTCGACTTGTATAACCTGCCAACTTCTTCGCCTAGGATATGCTGGAGCTTTTAATGAACCCTTATCTTATAAGATTTTGTAAACTGCTATTCATATGAAATAATATTAACCTTGTGTACTACTCTTAAGTACATTACCTTACAAAAAGAAACCAACTCAGCTTCACTCTCAATTAATCGTACATCGTCCAACAAAATTCAATTACTCCATATCGCTGCATCATTATGTATCACATGAAAGAGTTATTTTGAGATTGAATCTTTATTCATTTAAGGTACGTTTGGAACATTTTCCAACATGCTCACTTATTCGATCAAATCAAATTATTTCTATCGCATGTTATTTTTACTTCTTTTTTATATTCAATGAGTTTACCTTAAACATACTACATGTGTATCAAATACACTTATCCATATCGATGATGACCAGTGAATATGATAAAGTACATGGAACCATTTTTGGTATTTATAGAATTACAATTGCATAAATCAATATGTATTAATTCGAAAAGTTCATCAACTCTTATGATCCACCCATTAAATGGGTGCATAGCCCTTTATTGTTTGAGATATAATTAACAAGCATCATATTATTCAAAATCATATAATAAAATTATTTCTTCAAAACTATGATTTAGTTTATAATTCTAGAATAACTATAAATAATATTAGATACATCTGCATTTCCAGTGCGTAACGACTGGAATAGGTTTAATAATGAATATTTAATTAATTTTAAATATTCAAATAATAGGTTTTATAATGAAAATAAAAACTTTTTAATAATAAATAATGATGGTGAAATAGTTTTCAAATTTGGTTCACAAAAACATTAAGTTCGAAGAAAAATTAAAAAAGTGACTGGAAACTGTTATCGGAAATTTCGACTTCGTTGGCTAAAAGTTATCGAAAAAATTACGAAATCTTTAATCTAGGTATTCACATTTGTGGATAAGTTAGTATATTTATATATGTGTGTGTATTAGTGTATCTGTATCTGTATATATGCATTTATACCTTAGTTATTAAGTTAAAAAAATAAAGGAATGTCCCATCATTAGGATATATAAGTACATTAGAGTACTTATGCATGTTGACTTTGATTTAATGGGTGACGTGTAGGAGAGGGTGTGACATGGCATGTTGTGCGGAGAGTAGAGTACATGAGGGTAAAATGGTAATTTGATATTTCTATTTCATGAAATTTTCACCTTTTCTTTCTCATTTTCTTTTCACTTCCTATTCTCTCGTCTTCCTAAAAGCTTCAAAAAACTTTTTAATGGCTTCAATTCATAATTTTAAGTTTTTTAAAATCAAAGTTCAAACGTTTAAAATGATTTCAAACTTGTTTAATCTCATCCTTTTCATTTTAAAAAATTCTCCATTTTTCTCCTGCTACATTCGGCCAACATTCGGCCATAACTTCCTTAATATTACTTCAAATTAAGATTTTGATTTTCCAAAACCATGTATAATTTTAGTGGCTACAACTTTTATTTAAACCACTTTTTCAAATTTTGAATAATATTGGATCAAAATTGCATTTCTTTCTGACTCATTTTCGGACCCATATTATCAGTGCCAAAACATCACTCCTTCTTTTGACCATATCTCCCTAAAAACTAATCGTGTAATGACCCGTAATTTTCCATAATTAAAAGTAGTTAATTTAATAAGATTTTTTGTCATAATGTTGGAAGAAATAAAAATTTGTGGTTTAATAATAAGAATATAACTGGAATAAAATATAATAGTATTAATTTAGGTAATTGATAACTGCTTTAAAATGTAATTCCAGTTAATTGAAATGATTAAAAAAATTGGTTATAGGCTATAAATTTATCGTAATAATGTGTGTGTTAATTGATAATTGGATTAAAAGAGTAACTGATAAATTTAAATGTTGTATTAATTTATGAAGTAATGTGTAACAAACTATAATTGGATAAACTAAGTGTTGTGAGTTGTTATATCATTTTTTTGTAAATAATAAACTTATAGATGTGATTAAAAGTTAATGGTGACAATTATTATATTTTACCTATTTATTTAGTCTGTTAAATTAAATTGGAAATCAAATGCAATTAATGTAATTAAATATTACGTTAATGGAAATTAAGATGAAATTGGAGAGTATTAATGTAATAAGATATAAATAATGTTAACTATGCCCGTAGAGTAATGATTGATTGAACAAAAAGATTGAAATCAAAATTAAATCAATTTGTTGGAATTAAAAAGTATAATTTATTTGATTTAATTATAGTTGAAATTGAACACTATAATTAATGTAATATTAAACACGAGATGGATATATAAATTTGTTTTAAATCATTGTAAATATCCAAGTAATCAAAAATGATGAAAATTGTTAGTTATTAAATTTGAAATTAAAAAGTGATTTAATTAATTTAATATTAATTTATTTAATTAACATGAAAATAACCATTTTGGCCATTGTCTCAGGTTTTGACGAAACTAGTTTCATCAGATCTGTAACGGTGAATTATTGTAGAATTTCAAGTTTCGTAGCGATCGGACTTGTCATTTGATCATATGGACTCGAAACGCCTAGAAATCAGTTTAAGCAAAATCAATTTGAAATAAGCCGATTTTAAGTTAACTTCTTCATACGATAGAATTAGAACTTGAAACATGTTCCATTGAGTTTAAAAATATTAAAAAGATCTATTTCGATATATGGGATGACCTATTTTTGTTTCAGAGGCAGAACGGGCTTTTTAGGTCGCAATTGTCATTTGTACCAATTCGATTGTGTTTATTTTCTTATCGGGCCATATTCATATAAATAGTCTTGTGTCCAAAACCCTAGCAGTCATTTTCTTATTATATACATAGAATTCCATCTGTATGCTTCTTCTTCTCAATGGCAGAAGCAAAATCAAATCAGCAAACCTCAATTCGATTTCCAAATCAAACTCCTTAAAACAATGTCATATTATACATGATTCGAAGCTCTCGATGAGCACAAGTCAAATCCGCTGTTTTCTTTTTCGACTTGGGTTTCTGTGTGTCTAGAATTCGTGGAAGAATTCTCGGCTGTTCATCATGCATTGATCACTTTGTTCGATCGACAAATCAAGGATACAGTATTGAGGAGAGTGTCGAGTGGAGTTCATCTAGGTGGGTGGCAAGGCGAGTCAATGGTCAAATCGCCTTAGATTATTCGATTAGGGTTAGCAAAAGGGGGCAGTGGCTGTGTTTTAGTCATGGATCGGCATGGCTAGGGGGTTGTGATTGGTGGCGGAGGGTGGCGCAAGTGGAGGCGAGCTCGTGGTGGTGGTTGGCGGCCCTCTAGCGATCGGAGGCGTGAGGAAGTGGCGGTCTAAGGTGGAAGCATGAGTTGGATTGTTCGACCTGTAGGCTTCGTGTAGGAGATAGGTTTAATGACGTGGCAGGTACGTTAGATTTTATTTAATTTGTTTTATATTTTATATCCAATTTTTCGAATCGTTCTAATGAGCATATCTTTTTCATACAAACTCGGATTTGGATGCGGTTTGTTTCATTGGGATCATATCGAAATTCTAGAAATTTTTGCACTTGTTTGGCAAATTCTAAGACAGTTGAATATTTTGGATTTCAAATCGATTTGAAATCAATGGTGAGTGTTTTAGCCCACTCACAACTGCTAATATATCTTATGTTAGTTAAATTTAATTTACGATGTGACTTGGAATTGATTGGTTGATGTTTGGTGTATTTAAATTGTCATTCTAGTAAATTTGACTTTTATTGCATTTAAACACCATTTAATTTAATATTGAATTTGATTGTTAATTTAATACCTGTTAATGATAATCAGTTATCTATTGATGCTTATTGGTTAATGCAGATGATGATTGTGATGGATATTTGATTGTTAATATTGGATGATTGGATGTTATATGTTTATATTGTTATAACATTGCAAGTTCCATATGGGTTGAAACGATACATAACCGGACGATATGATATATTAGAGAGAAATCGTTATGGGTTGAAATGATAAACTCGAATGATCTCATGTATTTGAAATTAAATTTTGGGATTTTGGGTTGAAATGATATAGACCCATAAAATTTTAAATTGCGGACTGAAATGATAAATATCTGTATCACTTGACCATTGGGTAGAAAATTATATACGGACACCGGATTGGTTAAATTAAATGATTTTTAATTCTTTAACATTTGAATTCGGTTAACTGGTATTTTGAAATAGAAATTGATTTATATAAACTGAATTATTTTTGAAAATCCAAGCCTTAATGCTGAAATTGGAATTGATATAATGAATTGCTCAAAGGATTTGAATTGGAATTTCAATGTTGAAGTGTCAAATATAAATGAATTTATCGCAACTGAGTTATTGAAAATGTTTGGATATAACTTTGAAATCTATTTTAGACTAATTTAACTATTTTAACCAATTTAAACTAATTTAATTTATTTTAATCTACTATGGTCTATTTAATCCAAATTAATCTATTGTACCTATTTTAAAACAATAATTATTTTAATCTTTTTAATATAATTTAAATCTATTTAATCTATTTCAAATCAATTTAATCTATTTTAAATCTATTTAATATAATTTAAATCTATTTAATCTATTTTAAATCTATTTAAATAATTTTCATCTAATTAAATCTGATTTTAAACTATTTTTACTATTTAAACTATTTTAATCTATTTTAAAATATTTTAAATCATTTAAAACTATTTTAGAGTATTTTAATTATTTTAAACTATTTTGAAACTATTAAAACTCTTTATGAATATCTAAACTATTTTTTGAAATTTCAGACTATGTAAGTTGAAGTATATATATTTAAGTCCTTGATGATGATACAACCTAAGTTGGGATTTGAAATTGATATCTTTTTCTGAAATGACATATTTGAGTAAATATGATGATTTGGAATGAGGGTTTAATTAACCTACCTTACCAATAATTTTAATAGTAAATATGATTTTGAAAGTGAATATGATTTCGAAAGAAATATGGTTTTGAGAATATGATATTTTGATATCAATTATGAATTGGTTTTGGAAATGTAAAAGAACCATCTAGTGTGAAATAAGCCTTTGGTTGTTAAAGAGACTGGGATCGGATATTGTCATACTCTCTGCCAATACCGAAAACCACTTTAACAACTGTGTACATAGTGGAGATTCTAGAAATGAAGTAGGATGGTTTGGTGAATGATTCTATATGAGGTATTTATGTGATCCTGACTCTCGTGAGTCAGCTTAGATGTGACTAAAACATGAGCTATACCGGGCCAATTGAGATCGCGCCTCCAATCGGGTACATTTCTTCATACCATATTATTACTTTGTGATTGATTTGGTGGCCACCCCTTGATTTGATTATGGGAGTGTGTTCGAGGAGGACTGTAGTAGCTGTTATGCATTACCACCAGTATGGGAGTGCAATTGCTAGAGTCCTACTCGGGCATTGCCTCGAGTGCCGGTTTCGCATGTCCTATCACGCCTTCTACGAGTTTAGTTGGTACCATACCTATGGAATGCCTCTGAGTAAACCTCGCGGAGGAGCTCATAGTACTGTATAGACTATGGGAATATATGTGTTAAGGGGGATATGGGTAATTCCTTAACGTTATTTTAATACTTTATTATAGACACTATTATAATAGTGTATTGTACTATGTATGTAGATAGTTTAACGGATCCTTAGGAGATGAGAATCCCTTAAGTTTTTGCACTCACGTTAGACGCCAGATAGGAGATGTCAAACCCCGTAAACATCTCTAACGTCGTTACACACATATTTATTTACTTTTGATTTAACTTGTATAAGTTCCTTTAGTTCTGACTCGAATTTTTTGTCTTTTCAATTCGCTAGGGTCAGTCTGAGCTTTTTAGTATCGAAGACTGCTTTCCGAAGGACGAAGACGAAGATTTAATACCGTTACTATTTATTTTGTTTATTCCACTGCATCATGTTGTTCCGCTACATTTATTTATTTATTCCTCTTATATGTAACTCTAATTTTGTGTTGTAAAAGAATAATCAAATGTATTTGTAAAACAGCTTCATGAACTGTTATTTGATTATTATATTTTTGTCATTTCGTTGTGAGATTCTGTGTTTATTTCGTATGGTAAATAAATAAATCACAGAATCACAAATACCGAGTAATGTAACAATAAGCAGCAGAATAGATAAATTGTAGTTCATGAAGCTACTGTATAAACATCAGAGTTGAAGTAAAATACAACAGATATCTCGAATACATGGAATTCTCGGATACAAAATCAACTGACATATCTGAACCATAAATAACTGGAACAACTGAAAGTTGAATAGATATAGGACAGATCTTCAAGCAAAGCTCCAAACTCAAAAGGTGGGTCTCAAATGCTGTGACGCGCAGTCTGACCTGAGCATAAAGTAAAACACAAAACACTCGAATCAGGATTAACATCTTATACCAGTAAATCAACCAAAGTGAAATGTCAAGTGAAATACAATATGACTTAAACGATGTTTGGGATTTCCATCGTCTAAGGATCCATGGACTATCTACTATGTAGTAATATATGCTATTATAATATATTTATCAGTAAAGTAAAGCATTGAAATAGCGTTAAGGCGTTAACCATATCCCCCTTAACACATTTTATATATTCCCGTAGTTTATACACTACCGTAAGCTTCACCAAACCATTGGTCTACTCAGAGGGCCCTCCATAGGTACGGTACAAACCAAACTCGTAAAAGGAGCGATAAGGCATGTGACAAGGCACACGAGACAATGCCAGGGTAAAAATACCGTTTGCACTCCCAGAATGGTGGTAACGCATTGCAGCTACTACCACCCCCTTGAGAAACACTCCCAAATCGAAGGTGCACCCAATCAAATCATAAAGTAATAGAATAGTATCGAAGAAATGTACCCGATAGGGGGAGCGACCCCACTTGTCCCGGTATAGCTCCTGTTTTAGCCACATCAAGCTGACTCGCGGGTGTCATGGCTGCGTTAATACCTGATATAGAATCGTTGCCAAACCATCCTGCTTCAGTCAGGAATCTCCACCACGTACATAGTAGTTAAAGTGGTTTTCGGTATTGGCATAGAGTATGACAATATCCGATCTCGGTCTCTTTAACAACTAAACGTTTATTTCACACCCTGGTCATTTACATTTAAATAATTCATACTTCATATCAAATATAATATTCTTTTCAAAAATCACATCGCTTTCGAAATCATATTCACTTTCGAAATCACATCACTTTCGAAGTCATATTCACAAAAATAGTTTAAACCATCATATCAAAATATTATTATTTAAATCCATTAAATCTAAATCATAACAGTTCCAACTTACATAGTTTAAACATTGAAAATAGTTTTTATATATATTTTGAAATAGTTATAAATTACAAATAGTTTATATTTAAAATAGGTTATAGGCTAAAATAGTTTATATATTAAAATAGCTTATATATATTAAAAATACTTATATAACAAAAACAATTTCCTCCAATTTCACAAATCGATTCAAATCAACTTAAATTCAAAAATTCAACTTAAATCAATCCTAGTTCAACAATTTCAATTTATATCAATTTCAAATCCAGGGTTGAACTATCACTTCAATTCCAATAAGATTCAAAGTTCAAATATTCAAACATTTACAATATAATTTTCATTCATATTTCAACATTTAACCTTAATTTTATATAAATTTGAGATATTCATTCAATCAATTTAATAACCATTAAATAAAATCTTAATTTATAAAATTAAATCAAATCTAATCAAATCCAAAAATTTAAATATCTAACTTCGGTTATATTTAATTCTAAAATTATCCACTTAATCACTTTTAACAACATTTACATAAAATCTCTAATTATGCATTTAAATCAAACTACGATATTCAAATTCAATTTTTATTTACATTTAAATATTCCTTTAATCCTTTTAACCAAAATCAAATTATCAATTTATAAACTTCATGTGTTTAAAACATCAACTCAATAAGTTTCCAATCATTTTTATTTAAATTCAATTTCTTAAATAAATCAAATTACAAATCTGCTTAACTTATCTTTCCTACCTTCATTTATTAAAGTTATTACAAAATCTATTTTCAAAATATAATTTTAAATAAATACTTAGACATATAATATACATATTAATTAAATTAAATTTTATTAGATTTAATCTTATTTTATATATTTTTAAAATAATAAATTTATAAAAAATATTAAAAATTATATTTTCAAAACTAACCTATAGATCTAAATTTACCCAAAATATAATTTTAAAAATCTAAATTTACACATATAAAAATAACATTTGTATATTATATTTTAAAAATGAATATTTATTAAAATCCATATATTTCCTTTCAAAACTTTGAAAATCATTTTCAAAATATAGACCAACGGTGTTCGTATAAATTTTCTAACCTATAATCAAATGATACAGATATTTATCATTTCAAGCCGCCATTTAAATATCTACGGGTATATATCATTTCAACCTCCAATCCCAAAATCAGTGAAATCAATAAAAATCGCTTGGGGTTATCATTTCAAAGCATAATGATTTTCCCTTAATCTATAATATCACTCGGGTATGTATCATTTCAACCTATAAGGATTTCTAACTATTATGGAACTTGTAGAGTGAGAAAAATAAAATCGCACAATATATGAACGACAAGCATATATCATAATTAACAGTTTAAATTTAATATATATACAACGGGTGGTAGTGCCATATATCAATCATAGGTGAACAATCCAAATAATGGCAACTCATATTTATCAATTTAATTACTGATCAATTTAAATTTAACAACATATTTCAATCATCATTTCATGTGAATTAAATTTACTAAATATAAGAATGTTAATCGTTAGTTATTGCTCACCATTCGAAGCTAGAGAACAGCGGAAAATGAACATGACACCTACACGGATTATGACGCCCCACCTCTATACCCACGCTAGCCAAGAACACTCCGGAGTAGTGCTGTCAACTAGCACGGAGAATAAGGCTGTTGAGGAGCGACCATCCATGTAATTGCTTATCACACGGTGGCTATAAATAATCTTCGAAAACAAACATAGAAATAATCATATCACAAATCAGTCACAGATATCCATATCACAAAGGCGGAAGAAGATATGAATATATAACTAACACATGAAAGTGTACATCAGAGTAGTTGTAACGACCCGTATTTTACGTGTTGACTAATCGTAAAATAATGGCTACTAGGTTGTTAGTGTTGTTCATGTTGTTCAGAGCTTAAGTCATGAAAAGTTAACTCGTGTGGAAGCTAACTCGTGTAGGTGGATTTAGCTTAGGTCGTGTATTTTTAAGTCGTAGACGACTTAAGGGGTTTCGAGTTATAGGAATTACGACCTATAGAAGTTTCACGAGTTATTGTGTTAGAACGAGTTAAGGGGATAGGTCGGTTATACGACCTAAGGAAATGGTTTAGGACTTAGGGTGGTTGCCGAGTTAAGGGTTAACGACCTAAGGAACTGGACGAGTTAGTAGCTTAGGCGAGTTATCGGTTTTAGGGGTTAAGCGACTTACTAGACAACGACTTAAGAGTGTTTACGACCTATGGAAGTTGAGTCGTGAACGAGTTATAGTAGTTGACCGACCTATGGGGTTTACGACTTATTCGATGAGCGACCTAAGGAAGTTAGTCATGTTAGTTAGGTCGTAGACGACCTAAGTTAGGATGCTGAGGAATTAGGTCGTGTGAGAGTAGGTCGAGTGGGGCGACCTATAGATTTGGACGAGTTAGCGTGTTAGTGCTAACGAGTTAAGGCTTAAGGAATTACGAGCTAACGTGTTAAGTGTTAGGTCGTTAAGAAGTTAAGTCGCGGCATCGTGGATCTGCATTCATTTTAAGTCGCGCAGCTTTAGGACCGTTAGATCGTGTGTGCGACTTAGTAGCTCGCTATGTCATAAGTCGTAACTCGTTTACGAGTTATCTGCGTTCTTTTTAGGTCATAGGGATTGTGAGCCGTTGGATCTTATAGGTTGTAGAGGGGCTTTGGAGTTAGGTCGTTAACGACCTAGTTAACCCGAGTTTTGGTTGAGTCGTTGGTACGAGTTAAGGCCTTAGGTCGCCTAAGAATTAGGTCGGCACATGCTAAGTCGTTAGCGACTTAATGATAGGTCGTAACTCGTGTTGCCTGTTGGGTCGTGAGCCTATTAGCGTTAGGTCGTGACATTTATAAGTCGTTTCCCAGTTGAGTCATAACTCGTGTACGAGTTAGGTCGTAACGTGTGCTAAGCCTTATGACGTTGAGTCGTTAGGTCGTGAGTCGTGGGAATTTTGGGTCATGAGTCGTAACATGTTAGGTCGGCAACGACCTAAGACCGAGCGCGAGATATGGACTGAGCGACCTAAGGGGGGGCGATTCAGCCTATAAATACGTGACCACTTGTGCACTTTTTGGCACCGGATTTTGAAGCGACGAAGTGCTGCCATTTTGAGAGCTCGACTACAACATTTCTTCATCTCCTTTTCTCCATTCCAATCTAGTTCTAACGTCCATCCAAGATCGAAGATCGAGATTGAAGATCCAAGAGCTAAAGTTGAAGATCTTCATCCAACCAAGCTAGATTTCATCGTTTCAAGCGGGATTTCGACGAATCAAGCTTGAATCTTTGCTGTCCAGATCTGAAGTTGATAGTTTTTGAAGTGTTTGGGTGATTTGGTGAGTGGTAGTTATCTCTCACGCGGACCCAAAGGAGTGTATTGGATTGGTGGTTTGTTGGAGTGTTGTAGATAGTGATTTTATGCATTCTTCCTTAGATCCAAGTGTAGATCCATTACTTATGAAGATGTTTACCTTTGCAAGTTCATTCATCTAGTTGTAGAGACAAAACCCATGATTTATATTTGTTAGATCTATGCTAAAGACCCATGATTCATGTATGTTAGATCTATGCTCATTTATTTACGAAATTGCCATTGTAATTATAAATGCCTATTTAGATCATGTTTGATTACTTGATTTTCTATGTAGATCTTGTTGAATGATTGATTACTTGGATTAATGTTTGATTTGATTGATTAGTTGATCTATTACTTGACTTGGACAAGTAAGGTCGATGGTGATTCAAAAGCTAAGTGGAAAGGCTCTTGAATGGTGAAAGCTGCCTGTAGCATATGAAGCGGATGTGGAAGCTCATATGGATGGATTCGATGATGTGGAACCTTGCCATAATGCGAGAAGGCAAAGCATGATATTGAGATGGGACTTTGCTATGATGTGATGGGGCAAGGCATATGTTGAGATGGGACGGGTCATGATGACGTTCCAAGCACGGGTCATGACGACGTGCAAAGTTATAACTCGGTGATGCGGTCCGAGTTGGGATGGATAATGGTTAGCTTGAGAGGCGCTTGAGCTAGTATGGAAAGAGTCGTCAAGGAGGATGACTAGGAGGCTAAGATCTCATCGTTGTTGAAGGTTCTAGCATACTCAAAGCAAGGGTACGTTGGAACGGGTCACGATGACGTTCCAAGCACGGGTCACGATGACGTGCTAGTACTCTGGGCTGATACGTTCGGCTTAGGCACGGGTCATGATGGCGTGCGGAGTTATGTCTAAAACCGGGGTCACCATTAGCCCTTGACAGGTGGTCATTCAACTAACGGTGAAATCAAGGCAAGGAACAGTGATAGCCAGAGTCATGGATGTTTGGTTGTATTATCATTCGGTCTCAAGAGCGGTGTTTTCTGGGTGCTTATCTGATCTTGGTTTAGGCCTTGGGGGTTTGTATTTGGAAAACATCGTCCTTGGCTCGAGTGATTATTGCTTTACCTTAATTATCTGCTATGTTATGCTTGCTTCTTCTTAGTACGTGTCTGGGGGCTATCACTGTAGAAAGAGGTGGAGTGGGATGGTTTGGTTCCTATTCCTTCTATCCCTTATGCTCTTTTGGTATGTTTGATAGTTGATTTACTGCTCACTAAGACTTTGTCTGACTCAAGGTTTTATGTCTCCTCTTATTACCTTGGGCTGTTCATCCATGTTGGGATGGGCAGACTAGGTAGCAGGTGACAGGTGCTGTTCTTAGAGATCTACGCTGATGATGACGAAGACGAGCAGGAGGCTTTGCATATTAGTTTTCTTACTATATGTACTGGGTGTTCCGCTGTTGTATCTGATTGAGTGTTATGTAGTGAGGCTTTGATGTATGACGATTCATATGTTTGTATAAAACTACTATGATGCTTATATGATGACATTCTGTTATGGAGCTTCACTATATATTTCCCTATTGTATTTTATCCATGCGCTGTGAGTGGTACGATAGAGTCTGCGATGTTTATTCTACCCTTGACTATCGTCCATGGCTGCCTGGCACACTTTCAGCGCATTATTTCCTTGTTTTGGTGCGGGAGTCATGGGCGGTCGTCACATTTGGTATCAGAGCTTTGGTTAATCGATTTTAGCCAACGCTCGCTGACGTAACTACGTAAGAGAGACGTAATTGTATTTTGATGGATGATTACTATATATAATATAGTAGTTTAGATGGATTTGAACTCCTTATGTAGTTGTTCCTCAAGGTGTTCTAATTAGTCCTTTTTGTAGATACTAAGGATGAGTCGAAGAGGGAGACCAGTTGCAAGGGAAGGCCGTGCCGTTGAAGGAGTTGCTGATTATGGAGCTATGTTTGAAGCCATGATGACTTCTATCATGAGAAGGATACCAGCTCCAGGGCCATCTGTAGATGTTGGAGTTCAAGTTCAAGCTCCAAAACCGGTGGATTTTGCTAAGTTGTGTAAGGACTATACTGCTCTTGGAGGAAAGGTTTTCTTAGGGACGGAATCGACCATTGAAGTGCAGAGATGGATGGATGCTTGTAGGAGGATCTTTGGAGATTTAGGAATTGAGGATGCAACTAAGAGGAAGCTTGCATCGAGACAGCTTCAAGGGAGAGCTGCTGATTGGTGGAACTCTATCACCATTGATACTCCAGAAGAAGAGATTTCTTGGGAGCAGTTTCAAGCTAGGTTTGAAGCTAAGTTCATCTCTACTGCTCAGAAGTCTGTTTTGTTTAAGAAGTTTGTTGAGCTCAAGCAAGGCGGGAGGTCGGTTCTTGAGTATGTTTCTGAGTTTGAGGCTTTGTCCAAGTATGCTCGGTCGTATATTGATTCTCCCTATCAGAAGAATGAAAAGTTCGTGACAGGCTTGGACGCTTATCTTGGAAGGCAGTTAGTGGATCATTTGGACGATCCATTTGAGAAGCTTGTGGAAAAAGCTCTTAGGCATGAGAGTTTGTTTCCCAGGGAAGGTTCTGTTGTTGCTGTAACCAAGGAAGGGTCTAAGCCACAGCAGGGTGGAAATAAGAAGAGGAAGCAGCAGCAACAGAAGGGAAAGGATGGCCAGAAGAAGTTGAAAGGCGAAGTGACTTGCTACAACTGCCGACAGAAGGGTCATCTCTCCCGGGATTGCAAGAATCCAAAGGTGCAGTTGAAGTGCCACAACTGTGATAAGCTGGGACATATCAAGAAGGACTGTCCAGAACCGAGGAAAGATAGGCAGGTTGTGCAAGCTTATGCTTTGGGAGCTGTGCCGTCGTCTTCAAAAGCTCCTACTGCTGAAGAGAAGGGGAAGAGTGTGGTGGTTCAAGGTACTCTTTCCATTTGTGGTGTTCCAGTTAGAGTGTTGTTTGATACTGGAGCGTCGCATTCTTTTGTTTGTGATGTTTTGGTAGGCCGGTTAGGTTTGAAACCGGATATTGTTGATAGGCCATTGGTTGTGACTAATCCAGTTGGGGGTTCGTCATGTTTGTGTATGATATGCCGTGGCCTAGTTGTGTCGAGTCATGATTGTTCGTTTGTTTGTGATTGCTTTGTTCTGAACTTTGCGGGGTTCAGAATTATTTTGGGTATGGACTGGCTTAGGAAGTATGCGGCAAAGATTGATTGTGAGAGGCTGGAGGTGACAGTCAGGAATGTGGAAGGGCGAAAGGTTATGATACGATGTAAGCATGAAGAAGGCGTCTTCATAAGCTTCATGTATTCGCTGGTTGTTCCACGGGATGGACTGTCATCGGTGCCTATTGTGAATGGATTTGAGGATGTCTTTGACGAAGTCAAAGGGTTACCGCCGCATAGAGAGATCGAGTTTCGTATTGATCTAGTTGAGGGAGCCAGACCCGTTGTGATGCCTCTTAGGCGGATGGCGCCTAGGGAACAGCAAGAGTTGAAGGTGCAAGTTGATGACCTTTTACGGAAAGGATTCATTCGGCGTAGTGTGTCCGAATGGGGTGCACCAGTTGTGTTCGCAACCAAAGCGGATGGATCGTTGAGGTTGTGTGTTGATTATCGTGAGCTGAATAAGGTGACTAAGAAGAACAAGTATCCATTGCCGAGAATAGATGACTTGTTTGATCAGCTTCACGAGGCTAAGGTGTTTTCTCAGATGGATTTGGCAACGGGATTTCACCAGTTGAGAGTGGCTAAGGATAGTGTGCCGAAGACTGCTTTTAGGACACCATCCGGTTTTTATGAGTGGCTGGTAATGCCGTTTGGATTGACTAACGCACCAGCATATTTTGTGGATCTTATGAATAGAGTGTTCAGAGATCAGTTGAACAAGTTCGTACTTGTGTTCGTGGATGATATTTTGGTTTACTCCAAAACTGAGGAAGAGCACAAGACACACTTGCGTATCGTTTTGGAAATCTTGCGGAAACATCAGCTGAAGGCTAAGTTTTCGAAGTGTCACTTCTGGAAGAGTGAAGTGAGATTCTTAGGCCATGTTATTTCTGGAAATGGAATAGCGGTTGATCCCGCTAAGGTGGTAGCGATCCAGGATTGGGTCAGACCTAAGAATGCATCAGATGTGAGAAGTTTTCTTGGACTAGCAAGATATTATCGACGGTTTATCAAAGACTTTTCCAAGATAGCTGCACCATTGACAGGATTGACGAAGAAGAATCAGGTATTCAGTTGGGATGCTAAGTGTGAGCAGGCCTTTGGAATCCTGAAAGAGCGACTGACGAGTGCTCCTGTTTTGACTATTCCAAGTGGGAATGATGAGATGGTGGTTTACACCGATGCATGTGGTACTGGACTTGGAGCAGTGCTAATGCAGAAAAATAAAGTTGTTGCGTATGCAAGTCGACAACTGAAGCCGCATGAAAGGAATTACCCGACTCATGATTTGGAGTTGGCGGCGATTGTTTTTGCTCTGAAGATGTGGAGGCATTATCTATTGGGTGTTCGATTCGAGTTGTTTACAGACCATAAGTCTTTGAAGTATCTTTTCTCCCAAAAGGATTTGAATCTTCGGCAGCAACGATGGCTAGAGTTTTTAGCATCATATGATTTTGGTATAGCCTATACTCCGGGAAAAGGTAACGCAGTAGCTGATGCGTTGAGTCGAAGACATGCGGGATTGGGAGTCATGTTTTCGGAATGGAAGAGTCTCGAGTATTTGGCTGGATTTGATTTCAAGCCTAGATGTGAATTGGAACCTGAAATGTTGGCAAACTTATCGGTAAGACCTACTCTTGTGGAAAGGATTGGCGAGAGCCAAAAGCGAGACGATAAGCTTGTCAAGATTATTCGTGATTTGGAATCTGGATTGGAACCAGAGAAGGATAGAAGATTCGAAGTCGACCGAGAGGGTTGGCTTCGGAAGCAAGGACGACTGGTTGTTCCCAATATCGATGAGTTGAGAGATGAAGTTCTGAAGGAAAGTCATCACTCGAAGTTGACAATTCATCCAGGAGGAAATAAGATGTATCGGGATATGAAGAGAACCTATTACTGGGAAGGCATGAAGAAGGATGTTGGAAATTTTATTTCCAAGTGCATGAATTGCCAGTTGGTTAAAGCAGAGCAGAAGAAGCCCAGTGGATTGCTTCAGCCGTTAGAAGTTCCTACATGGAAGTGGGAGCAAATATCGATGGATTTTATCGATGGTTTACCTAGAACCAGAACGGGAAATGAAGGGATTTGGGTCATTGTAGATCGTTTGACTAAGAGTGCAAGATTTATTCCTGTTCGATCAACTAGGACTGCATCGAAGTTGGATGAATTGTATGTTAAGTGGATAGTTCGATTCCATGGTATTCGGAAGAGTATAGTGAGTGATCGAGACCCATTGTTCACTAGTGGATTTTGGAAGAGTTTCCAGGAGGTTTTGGGAACCGAGTTGTGTTTGAGTACAGCTTATCATCCTCAAACAGATGGTCAGACCGAGAGAGTCAACCGAGTTTTGGAAGATCTTCTCAGAGCATGTGTTTTGGACTTCGGGGGATCATGGGAAGATCATCTCCATTTGGTGGAATTTGCATATAATAACAGTTACCAGTCAAGTATTGGTATGGCACCGTATGAAGCATTGTATGGAAGACCGTGTAACTCTCCGACATGTTGGTTGGAAACTGGAGAAAAGTTGGTACTTGGGCCAGAGATGATTCGACAGACTACGGATTGTGTAGAGATCATTCGGCAACGAATGAAGGCAGCCCAAGACCGTCAGAAAAGTTATGCCGATAATCGTCGTAAGGATTTGGAATTCGACGTAGGTGATATGGTTTTTGTGAAGATTTCTCCACTGAAGAATGTTATTCGATTCGGGAAGAAAGGAAAGTTAACTCCGAGATTTGTTGGACCATTCCCGATTATCGAGCGAATTGGAAAGCTCGCTTATAGATTGGAGTTACCGGAAAAGATGGCGGGTGTGCACAATGTTTTTCATGTATCTTATCTACGGAAGTATGTGCACGACTCGAATACGGTGGTTTCTGCAGGTAGCTGTGAAGATTTGGAGGTTGATCCAGTTGTTAGAAGACCTCGTAAGCCGCTTCGTATTGTTGAAACCGATACGAAACAGCTTAGGAGGAAGACGATTACGTTGCTCAAGATACAATGGAGTGATGATGTTAACGACTGTACGTGGGAGGAGGAAGAGAGGATGAAGGCAGCTCATCCCGAACTCTTCGAGGTATGGCCCTAAGGTGTCGTGACATCTCATGAATTTGTACCTTGTTCTAGTCTTAGAATTCTGCATGCTAGGTTAGGAATTGGATGCATGGTTTGTTGATTGCTATGGATGGTAGGCATGCAGAATAGTTTTGATTGCTGTTGTTTGTTTGGAATTTCGGGGGCGAAATTCCTAAGGGGGAGAGAATGTAACGACCCGTATTTTACGTGTTGACTAATCGTAAAATAATGGCTACTAGGTTGTTAGTGTTGTTCATGTTGTTCAGAGCTTAAGTCATGAAAAGTTAACTCGTGTGGAAGCTAACTCGTGTAGGTGGATTTAGCTTAGGTCGTGTATTTTTAAGTCGTAGACGACTTAAGGGGTTTCGAGTTATAGGAATTACGACCTATAGAAGTTTCACGAGTTATTGTGTTAGAACGAGTTAAGGGGATAGGTCGGTTATACGACCTAAGGAAATGGTTTAGGACTTAGGGTGGTTGCCGAGTTAAGGGTTAACGACCTAAGGAACTGGACGAGTTAGTAGCTTAGGCGAGTTATCGGTTTTAGGGGTTAAGCGACTTACTAGACAACGACTTAAGAGTGTTTACGACCTATGGAAGTTGAGTCGTGAACGAGTTATAGTAGTTGACCGACCTATGGGGTTTACGACTTATTCGATGAGCGACCTAAGGAAGTTAGTCATGTTAGTTAGGTCGTAGACGACCTAAGTTAGGATGCTGAGGAATTAGGTCGTGTGAGAGTAGGTCGAGTGGGGCGACCTATAGATTTGGACGAGTTAGCGTGTTAGTGCTAACGGGTTAAGGCTTAAGGAATTACGAGCTAACGTGTTAAGTGTTAGGTCGTTAAGAAGTTAAGTCGCGGCATCGTGGATCTGCATTCATTTTAAGTCGCGCAGCTTTAGGACCGTTAGATCGTGTGTGCGACTTAGTAGCTCGCTATGTCGTAAGTCGTAACTCGTTTACGAGTTATCTGCGTTCTTTTTAGGTCATAGGGATTGTGAGCCGTTGGATCTTATAGGTTGTAGAGGGGCTTTGGAGTTAGGTCGTTAACGACCTAGTTAACCCGAGTTTTGGTTGAGTCGTTGGTACGAGTTAAGGCCTTAGGTCGCCTAAGAGTTAGGTCGGCACATGCTAAGTCATTAGCGACTTAATGATAGGTCGTAACTCGTGTTGCCTGTTGGGTCGTGAGCCTATTAGCGTTAGGTCGTGACATTTATAAGTCGTTTCCCAGTTGAGTCATAACTCGTGTACGAGTTAGGTCGTAACGTGTGCTAAGCCTTATGACGTTGAGTCGTTAGGTCGTGAGTCGTGGGAATTTTGGGTCATGAGTCGTAACATGTTAGGTCGGCAATGACCTAAGACCGAGCGCGAGATATGGACTGAGCGACCTAAGGGGGGGGGGCGATTCAGCCTATAAATACGTGACTACTTGTGCACTTTTTGGCACCGGATTTTGAAGCGACGAAGTGCTGCCATTTTGAGAGCTCGACTACAACATTTCTTCATCTCCTTTTCTCCATTCCAATCTAGTTCTAACGTCCATCCAAGATCTAAGATCGAGATTGAAGATCCAAGAGCTAAAGTTGAAGATCTTCATCCAACCAAGCTAGATTTCATCGTTTCAAGCGGGATTTCGACGAATCAAGCTTGAATCTTCGCTGTCCAGATCTGAAGTTGATAGTTTTTGAAGTGTTTGGGTGATTTGGTGAGTGGTAGTTATCTCTCACGTGGACCCAAAGGAGTGTATTGGATTGGTGGTTTGTTGGAGTGTTGTAGATAGTGATTTTATGCATTCTTCCTTAGATCCAAGTGTAGATCCATTACTTATGAAGATGTTTACCTTTGCAAGTTCATTCATCTAGTTGTAGAGACAAAACCCATGATTTATATTTGTTAGATCTATGCTAAAGACCCATGATTCATGTATGTTAGATCTATGCTTATTTATTTACGAAATTGCCATTGTAATTATAAATGCCTATTTAGATCATGTTTGATTACTTGATTTTCTATGTAGATCTTGTTGAATGATTGATTACTTGGATTAATGTTTGATTTGATTGATTAGTTGATCTATTACTTGACTTGGACAAGTAAGGTCGATGGTGATTCAAAAGCTAAGTGGAAAGGCTCTTGAATGGTGAAAGCTGCCTGTAGCATATGAAGCGGATGTGGAAGCTCATATGGATGGATTCGATGATGTGGAACCTTGCCATAATGCGAGAAGGCAAAGCATGATATTGAGATGGGACTTTGCTATGATGTGATGGGGCAAGGCATATGTTGAGATGGGACGGGTCATGATGACGTTCCAAGCACGGGTCATGACGACGTGCAAAGTTATAACTCGGTGATGCGGTCCGAGTTGGGATGGATAATGGTTAGCTTGAGAGGCGCTTGAGCTAGTATGGAAAGAGTCGTCAAGGAGGATGACTAGGAGGCTAAGATCTCATCGTTGTTGAAGGTTCTAGCATACTCAAAGCAAGGGTACGTTGGAACGGGTCACGATGACGTTCCAAGCACGGGTCACGATGACGTGCTAGTACTCTGGGCTGATACGTTCGGCTTAGGCACGGGTCATGATGGCGTGCGGAGTTATGTCTAAAACCGGGGTCACCATTAGCCCTTGACAGGTGGTCATTCAACTAACGGTGAAATCAAGGCAAGGAACAGTGATAGCCAGAGTCATGGATGTTTGGTTGTATTATCATTCGGTCTCAAGAGCGGTGTTTTCTGGGTGCTTATCTGATCTTGGTTTAGGCCTTGGGGGTTTGTATTTGGAAAACATCGTCCTTGGCTCGAGTGATTATTGCTTTACCTTAATTATCTGCTATGTTATGCTTGCTTCTTCTTAGTACGTGTCTGGGGGCTATCACTGTAGAAAGAGGTGGAGTGGGATGGTTTGGTTCCTATTCCTTCTATCCCTTATGCTCTTTTGGTATGTTTGATAGTTGATTTACTGCTCACTAAGACTTTGTCTGACTCAAGGTTTTATGTCTCCTCTTATTACCTTGGGCTGTTCATCCATGTTGGGATGGGCAGACTAGGTAGCAGGTGACAGGTGCTGTTCTTAGAGATCTACGCTGATGATGACGAAGACGAGCAGGAGGCTTTGCATATTAGTTTTCTTACTATATGTACTGGGTGTTCCGCTGTTGTATCTGATTGAGTGTTATGTAGTGAGGCTTTGATGTATGACGATTCATATGTTTGTATAAAACTACTATGATGCTTATATGATGACATTCTGTTATGGAGCTTCACTATATATTTCCCTATTGTATTTTATCCATGCGCTGTGAGTGGTACGATAGAGTCTGCGATGTTTATTCTACCCTTGACTATCGTCCATGGCTGCCTGGCACACTTTCAGCGCATTATTTCCTTGTTTTGGTGCGGGAGTCATGGGCGGTCGTCACAGTAGTGGTCAGTAAGATCCACGATAATACAAAAGAATAGCAACACGTGCTATACAAAAGAATACAACTATGAGTCTATATCTCAAGTGTATACAACAAAAACTGCTAATCTAAACAGTTAGCCAAAAGTCAGAGTGATGAATCCCTGGGAAGAAGTCAAGCAGAAGCACATGTAACATCTCGGTCTGACCCGAGTATTATTTAAGAAAATAATAAACGGGTCAGTCTAGCTATAAATATCAGATGACATGATATAACATAAAAGATATGGCATAAACATAAACATCCATAATGACATACCAATATAAGTATGTAAATAATGATCAACAGAAGATCAATCAATAAGAGATAATCAATATCACAAGAATCTTCTCAAAGATTCGGAAAGGGCATCATACCCCAAACTTGTACTCATAACAAGTCAATGACATAAATTCTAGAAATCAATGCAAGAGGTCCAGAAATCATAGAAAAGAGAAAGAGGCCTATCACATGACGGTCCGAAGACCAAGGGGAGCTACCCCACATGTGTGAATGGAATCACACAGATTAAGGTCCAGACTAACCAAAAAGCAAAAAGGTATGTGTGAGTGGAATCACACAAGTGGTGTCTAGTCTAACCTTGCAACAAGAGACATCGCACAGTTGCTAGTCTAAATCATCAGAATGATCGTCATGATCAACGAGAAGTGTCAATTACACTAAGCTAGTAAATATAGAATTTTAGCTTCATGTCCCATAACCACTTGTTTAACTTAAATATTTACGAACAAACTGTAAATATTCACTAATAAAATTGTCACAAGAGGTTCAATCGAACAAGTCCAAGAATTAACCGACGAAGTGAACGCAAGCGTTTCATACCACTTGTTTTACTAAGTCGTTTAATTAGATTTCTCATCCGAGTGAGGTAAAGGTTTGTATATACTAATAGATTGGAAAACGGTTTAAGAAAAGAGCTTTGTTATTAAAAATAGAGTTGAAATTGTTTGTTAAAAGAGTTTTGATATTTACTACTAGTATTGAAACCTTTATATTATAAAGTGACAAAACATAGAAGCAATTGTAGAAACAATCAGTCACAAAAATCGCATACGGAGATGTGAATAAAATCCAAGAAAATCAGCTCAATGTTTTTCAGATAAGATCCCCTACGGAGGGGGGGTCCAGGGGGGTGGCAACCCCCCAAGGTGGGGGTGCGGGGGCAACGCCACCGCTTACGGTTGCGACCTAAAAGGGATAGGGTCGAGCGACCTAACGGTTGCGACCTAGGGGTCTAAGGGGTCAAGCGACTTAGTGGTTGCGACCTAGAGGTGTTCGCGACCTAACGGTGACTCACGACCCAACATGGCCGACTTAACAGAGGTCGCGACCTAACAGGATAACTCGTGATCGACTTAAGAGTTGCGTGACTGAAGGGTTCCACGACTTAAGGGTTGCACGACTTAAGAGTTGCTCGACTTAAGGGTTAGGCCAGGAGCGACCTAACGAGATAAGGTCCAACGACCTACGAGTTAAGGGTCCAACGACCTATCGGGATAACTCGTAACCGACTTAAGAGTTGCGTGACTGAAGGGCTGCACGACTTAAGGGTTGCACGACTTAAGGGTTAGGCCAGGAGCGACCTAACGAGATAAGGTCCAATGACCTACGAGTTAAGGGTCCAACGACCTATCGGGATAACTCGTAACCGACTTAAGGGTTGCGTGACTGAAGGGCTGCACGACTTAAGGGTTAACTCGTAAACGACTCACGACCTATGGATGAACGACTTAACTCCGAACGAGCTAAAAATGCCCAGAACGACCTAGGGTTAACTCATGAACGACTCACGACCTATGGACGAACGACTTAACTCCGAACGACCTAAAAATGGCCAGAACGACCTAAGTGCAGAAAATTCAACAAAACGCTAAAAATTGGAGTTTTTCGCCAATCCAATCCAAACCAAATGCTAACATGCATGCAAAAATGATAGGGAATCATTCCCAACAGTCCAATATAGTTATAGGCTAGAATTGTGAGATAAAAATCTCACCTTTGCACCAAATATCAATGAAAATGAAGTTTTAAGCAAGCAAGAATCAATCCTTCTTCTATCTAAGCACAAGAAGCTTGAATCCAATGTCTTCTTCTTGAATTTGGAGTAGAAAGCTGGATTGCAATTGAATTTGAGTTTTGGAATTTTAATTTCCCATTCCCTCCACCATTAATGCCAAAGCTTGATTAGTTAGGAAATTTATGAAGAGTGAGGAGAAGAGGGTTGGAACTTGGGCTTAATAGGCTAAACTAACCCAAAGTCCAAAGCGGGAAAAGTTAGTGAAATTTCACTAACTCCAAACCTATCGATGTTTATACTTAAAAAAATTGTAAACGGCATTTCGAACTCAATGGAAGTGGTCTCGAGTCCTAATTTGACCGTTTGCAAAAAGTAGCTTTTCGGACCAAAATCCGATTAACGAGTTAATATTTAAATAAAATATTTAAATACAAACTCGATAAATATGCGGGTTGTTACACGGATATTGACATAGGCACGAAGAAAAGAAAAAAGCGGCTGCAACAAATTTTGGACAGCATGAGATAAAACAATGCACGATGAACTGGATTCGATGAAAATCATTTATATAAGTGAACTTATATATATATATTAAAATCATTATTTAATTTAAAACATACATTAAAATTAAAATAAAACCTTTATATTATATTTGAAAATCAAAACAAATATTTAAAATAAAATATCTATAAATTATATTTAACAATTTATTTTATTAAAACATATATATAAAAAATCAATTTAAATATAGACAAAGGATTGTAAACTCACTTCCTAATATTGTAAATAAAGAGTTTGAATATAAACACATACATAGAACAAAAATATCTATAGATATTAAATTTTTAAAACGATACTTAAAACCATATTTATAAAACAATATATATACATACTTTTCAAAATATTAACATCTACACAAACATAACGTATTATATACCTTTAAATTATATCCTTTAAAATGTATACTATGCTTGGCCATGAAAAAAACTGCTGCTTTCCAAAACAATATATATATATATAACATTCATGTATGTATACATACATATATATATGTATATATATGCTTACACAAATATACTTTCGAATATGCAAGCTAATATATGAACTCAGATAAACATATATATTTATAAGCTAATATATAAAAAATATAACCATATATATATATATACTCAAATGAATGAGCATATGAACGGGTCTATGGTGATGGAAGGGTCGGCTACTTGCTACTATGAAGGGGCGGAACCGAGGAGAGGAGAATACGTGAGTGGTGGATGAAGGATAGGATGTAGTGCTTGCTTGGGTTCGGCAAGGAGGCTGTGGTAGTGGAGCACGGCAAGGCCGAAAGGGTTTGGTGCTTCTGTTGCTAGGCTTTGGCAGGTTTTGTAGTAGGAAAAAGGCAGGGTTGTGAGTAGGTTCAAGGTGGCGGGTCGGTTTGAAGGCATGGTGGAAGCTCGGGTTAGGCACAGAGATGGATGACTGGTTGTAGGTGGACTGTGATGTCGAGAGAGAGATGGTAGCCTTGTATTGATCTGCTACTTGGAAGATAGGCATTCAGCGGTGAGGCGTTGATGCATGGTGGTTGTAGAGGCAAAGGAAGAGGTGCTGTGCTTGGCCAAGGGCAATTGCAATAGAGAATGTCTGGCCAAGGTGAAATGGAGGGGAGGACGAATGAGTTTGCTTGAAGTGGAGGCTGGCGTGAAAGGCGGTGTTCGGTGCACTGTTGCAAACTGGGAGGGTGACTGCCGCCATGTGAAGAAGTGGGCGAGCTATGTAGGCTTCGGGTATGGTCGGATTAAGGTGGTGGTTGAGTGGAAAAGGAAGGGGAGGCTGCTTGTGTATGCGGGTTTGTCTTGGCTATCTCGGTCGAGCGGAGGGCTATGTATATAAGTGGATGTATGAGCATGGGTGGTGCTGGTGGCTTCGAACAAGGCAAGGGTGAGGATAGCTATAGTTGCTATGATGGTGATGTGATAAGTGGAGTGGCCTTCTTGCGGTGAGATAATGTAGGTGCGGACAGAAAGGAAGAGGGAGCAAAGAAATATGACATGAGCAGGTTAGCAAATAAAGGGATGCAAACGAATATAGTACCTATATATGTTATATAATTTTAAACTGACAGAAATGAAGGGAGAGAGCAGTGAGAATGAATGAACCAGCAGTATTATATTGAAATGGTGGAATGGAAATGGTCATGGAATAAAAAAAAAGTAAAAAGCTAAAAATATCCGATGCAGATGGTTAGTATTATACGGCTGACAATTGAAAGGCAAAGGAAACAAAAAGCTCAAATATGGAACTAATACAGTAAATTGTTTTGCAGATTTCGCCGCGTATCAGACGTCAAAATACAGGAATGAATATACTATGGGGATCGTCACGATGAGATGAACAGAACAGTACACAGATATGAGTGATACGATCATCCTATTAAAAGTCAACATTCGCTGCCAAAACTGCTGCTAAAACGCCGAAAATAAGATAAACGGAGCTAGAGCAAACCAAATATGGCTAAATAAAATATGACATCTCACTAAGAAAATGGTTTACGTTTTTATTATATAAAAATATTCATGTTCCAAAAATGTTTTATTTCCATCAAATATTAACTGATTTAAATTTAAATAAAATTACACAACAAAATAAACTTCCATATTCTCTGATGAAAATCTGACATTTGCTATGTCTAAATAGATGTATATCAAATATCAAATTTTCATGTCAAATTTCATTGTTTTATTTTCAAGAAAATTCAGTTAATTACGTTATAAAAATCGTTAAAATTACAGGGTCGTTACACTCTCCCCCACTCGAAACTTTTCGTCCCTAAAAAGGAACGAGATTGGAGAATAGAAGTAATAGAAAGATAAGATAGGTTTGAAATACATAGTATTAGATACCCAATTAATTTAAAACCATATCAATTTAATATTTGAACATCTTATTGCCTACATTTATATTGTATATTACTCAATTACATATTTTTTCAACATTCAAACTTTTTCCAAGTAAGTTTTATCAATGTTTCTGAGCGTAATTAAACATATACAAATTACCTTTTATTCACAACATTTCTATTAAGAAGAATTTAGTTTGAGCATTTCATTGCTTAAGTTTTTCATGCGTAACCTTCAATTAATATTCATATTAACATTTTAACTTCTGAATATTCCATGTAAGTCATATATGTTTTAGAATACAATTGAGTTACACAAATAATTTTATCCAAGTTCAATTATTTCAAGTTGTTTAACTTCCATTTCTCATTTTAAATACTTCAATTATTCAAAATTTTACTTCATTTCAATCACTGAAACCATCACTTGACATAAATTTAAAAATTTAATTTTTGGTTTCACTTTAAACCAATTTTAAAATAAATATATACATATTTCACAAATCAAATCATACTCAAGAAATTCAAATGAAATCCATTTTCCAAAATAAAAAAATAGCAAAGCTACTAAATGGTCTCTCCACATTGAGACCCGAAAATGAATGTCGATGATGCTACAGTCATCACCGAAATTATTTTCTAGCGACAAAAGAGGGGAGTACAGACTTACTTCTTTGAAAATTCTTTAGAAATAATTTCCATTCGAAAATACTTTCAAATAAATAATATATTTTTCCAAAACTTAAAACCAAATTTTTGAAAATACCGAAAATTAAATTCTTAAATCCACAATTTAAATTTATTTTTGTTTGTAAATCGGATTTATAAACCAGGTTTTTTTAATTCATCTCTTTATGACATACAACAATAGTTAATGGTTGACAAAACAATAAATGAGAATCTAGTATTATCATTTCTAACAGCTAATTCATTTAAGTAGTTAATTTTAGAAAATTATACTTATATATATAAAATATAATCATACATAAAATTATTTCATATACCAGTTTCGAAAATGATATTGTGTCAGTTTGCTTTGTTCAAATGTTTTGGAATTTCTATCGATAACGTTAGCCAAATGAATCGATCGACACCCCAGATCAATCTTGACAATTCAAGCAACATAATGTAAAACATTTTTAATTTAATTACAAATACACGCCCTCACAGGATGATTCAAACTCGATTTAGAACAAGGATATAAAGATTTAAATTTAAGGGAAACCCGAGTCAAAGAGGATTCTATCAACGAAGATAGCCCGAAAGGAAGATTAAACAATTAGAATATGAAAGAGGAAAGATGGATAGGCTTATACAAATCGTGGCGACCTTTTCCGGGTCAACCGAGACTTAGCAAAACAAGAATATCGTCGACAAAAATGGGAAAAAACTTGCTGAGAACATCGCAACAACTGCGATTCATGAAATCAACGAAGGAGGAAGGAGCTTTGGTTATCCAAAAGGATGACTGACCATCCATAGAAACCATTCATCTGGATGGGATGACTATAGGTCATGCTCCAGGAATAAGATTGATGTAGAATTCCATTTCCTGCCTAAGAGGGAGAAGAGCGGCTTCACCAAAAACATCAGGATAGTTCCTGATTATCGATGTGGAGTCAAGATCACTAGGCTGATAATCAAGTTAACAGATAAACTGCCTGCTTAATCTTGAGGAAATCAACATTCGATCATGAAAGAATTCCCAGGTCGTCTACTAGGGAAACGGTTCGGGCTTTGTAAGGAATGACAGCATTGAAACCGAGAATGTAGAAATCTCTGGTGTATTGACGCTTGTTGTAAAGGAGTTTCACCCTTTTACAAATCGTACTAAGTTAGTGGGACCGCTATTGGAATTAGTCATAGAAAAGGATGAAGTTGATAGTTGAGGTTGGAGCTATGGCATGCTCCGGTATTAAAAAAACACGAGTAGGAAAGACACGAATGAATTTTGAAACGAAAGGGAAAGTTAAAATTCAAGAGGAATCCAAATAGAAGAGAAACCTAACGAAGAATCTCAAGCTCGAGCGAAGATGATTCTGTAATTTATTTTTACTCCATATGCTAAGTTTTCCAAAATTAGAGCTCTGATACCAACTGTAACAACCTGGTATTTCGAACCGTTCAAATCGACAATCATCCACTCAAGTCAGACTTGAATTTCTCAAAACAACGGATTGTTAATTTATATTTGGCAAAACTTAGCATATATGGTAAATAAATTAATCAAAGAATCACAAACACAGAGTAATGTAACAATAAGCAACAGAATAGATAAATAGAAGTTCATGAAGCTACTATATAAACATCAGAGTTAAAGTAAAATACAATAGATAGCTCGAATACACAGAATTCCCGAATACAAAATCAACTGACATGTATAAATCATAAACAACTGGAACAACTGAAAGCTGAATAGACATAGGACAGATCTTCATGCAAAGCTTCAAACTACAAAGGTGAGTCTCAAATGCTGTGACGCTTAGTCTGACCCAAGCATAAAGTAAAACAAAAAACTCTCGAGTTAGGATTAACATCTTATACCAGTAAATCAAACAAGTGAAATGTCAAGTGAAATACAATATAACTTAAAGGATGTTTGAGATTTCCATCCTCTAAGGATCCGTGAAATTATCTAATATGTAATAATATATGCTTTTATAATATGTCTATAAGTTAAATAAAGTATTAAAATAGCATTAAGGCGTTACCCATATCCCTTTTAACACATTTTATATAATCCCATTGTCTGTACAGTACTGTAAGCTCCACCAAATTGGTGGTTTATTCAGAAGGCACTCCATAGGTATGGTATAATCCAAACTCGTAGAAGGCACAATAAGGCATGTGACAAGGCACTCAAGGTAATAACAGGGTAGAAATACCATTTGCACTCCCAGACTGGTGGTAACTCATAGCAGCTACTACCGCCCACCTCGAGATACACTCTCAAATTAAAGGTGCACCCAAACGAATCATAAAGTAATAGAATGGTATCGAAGAAATGTGCCCGATAGGGGGAGCGACCCCTCTTGGCCCAGCATAGCTCCTGTTTTAGCCACATCAAGCTGACTCTTGGGAGTCAGGACTGCGTTAATACCTCATATAAAATCGTCACCAAACCATCCTGCTTTGGTCTGGAATCTCCACCACGTACATAGTTGTTAAAGTGGTTTTCAGTATTGGCAGAGAGTTTGACAATATCCGATCCCGGTCTCTTTAACAACCAAATGCTTATTTCACATCGTGGTCATTTACATTTAAATAGTTCATACTTCATATCAAATATCATATTCTTTTCAAAAATAATATCACTTTCCAAATCATATTCACTTCCGAAATCACATCACTTTCGAAATCATATTCACAGAAAAAGTTGAAATCATCATCTCAAAATATTATTATTTAAATCCGTTAAATCTAAATCATAACAGTTCCAACTCACATAGTTTAAACATTAGAAATAGATTTTAAATATATTTTGAAATAGTTATAAATTAAAAACAGTTTATGTTTAAAATAGGTTATAGATTAAAATAGTTTATATATTAAAATAGTTTATATATATTAAAAATACTATATATAACAAAAATAGTTTCCTCTAATTTCACAAATGGATTCAAATCAACTTAAATTCCAAAATTCAATTTAAATCAATCCCAGTTCAACAATTTCAATTTATATCGATTTCAAATCCAGGGTTGAACAATCACTTCAATTCCAATAAGATTCAAAGTTCAAATATTCAAACATTTACAATATATGTTTCATTTATATTTCAACATTTAACCTTAATTTTTTTTAAATTTGAAATATTCACTTAATCAATTTAATAACCATTAAATAAAATCTCAATTTATAAATTTAAATCAAATCAAAAAAAATTCAATTATATTTAATTCCAAGATTATTCACTTAATCACTTTTAATAACATTTACATAAAATCTTGAATTATACATTTAAATCAAACTACAATGTTCAAATTCAATTTTTACTTATATTTAAATATTCGTTTAATCCTTTTAACCAAAATAAAGTTAACAAGTTATAAATTTCATATCTTTAAAACATCAAATCAATAAGTTTGCAATCATTTTTATTTAAATTCAATATCTTAAATAAATCAAATTACAAATCAGATTTAACTTATCTTTCCAACCTTCATTTATTAAAGTTATTACAAAATCTATTTTTAAAATATAGTTTCAAATAATTCTTAAACATAATATACATATTAATTAAATTTTATTAAACTAAATCTTGTTTTTTATATTTTTAAATAATAAAGTTATAAGAAAAAATTTAAAAATTATATTTTCAAAACTAACTTATAAATCTAAATTTTCCAAATCATGTAATTTAAAAAAAAATCTAAATTTACACATATATAAAAATAACATTTATATATTAAAAATAAATATTTATTAAAATCCATATATTTCCTTTCAAAACTTTAAAAATCATTTTCAAAATATAGACCAGCGTTGTCCATATAGAATTTTCTACCTATGGTTAAATGATACGGATTTTATCATTTCAATCCGCCATTTAATTATCTACGGATATATATCATTTCAACCCGTAATCCCAAAATCGATGAAATCGATAAAAATAGCTTGGGTTTATCATTTGAACGCATAACGATTTTCCCTTAATCTATAATATCGTTCGAGCATGTATCATTTCAACCCATAGGGATTTCTAACTATCAAGGAACTTGTAGGGTGAGAAAAATAAAATAGCATAATATATCAACAACAGGCATATATCATAATTAACAGTTTAAATGTAGTATATACACAACAGGTGATAGTGTCATATATCAATCATAGTTGAACAATTCAAATAATGACATCTCATATTTAACCATTTAATTACTAATCAAGTTAAATTTAACATTATATTTCAATCGTCATTTCATGTGAATTAAATTTACTAAATATACGAATGTTAATCGGGAGTGATTTCTCACCATTCAAAGCTAGAGAACAACGAAAAATGAACATGACACCTACACGGATATGGATATGGGCACGAAGGAAAGCAAAAAAGTAGCTGCACCAATTTTGCATAGCGGTGAGACAAAAAAAGCACGATGAACTGGATACGATGAAAATCAATTATATAAGTGAACTCGTATATTTTAAAATCATTAATTAATTTAAAACATACATTAAATTAAAACCTTTATATTACATTTGAAAATCAAAACACATATTTAAAATAAAATATCTATATATTAAACTTAACAATTTATTTTATTAAAACACATATATAAAAAATCAATTTAAATATAAACAAAGGATAGTAAACTTACTTACTAATAGAAATTGTAAACAAAGAGTTTGAATATAAAAATATACATAAATTCAAAACATCAATGGATATTAAATTTTTAAAATGATACTTAAAACCATATTTATAAAATAATATATATACATACTTTTCAATCTATTAAATCTACACTAACATAACGTATTATATACCTTTTAAATTATATCCTTTAAATGTACACTATGCTTGGCTACAAAAAAAACTGCAGCTTTCCAAAACTATATATATGCTTATACAGATATACTTTCGAATATGCAAGCTATATGAACTCAGATACACATATATATTTATAAACAAGTATATAAAAAAATATAATCATATATATATTCATATACATATATATATACATTCAAATGAATGAGCACGCGAATGGGCCTATGGTGATGGAAGGGTCGGCTACTTGCTGCTATGGAGGGGTGGAATTGGGAAGAGGAGGATATGCAAGTGGTAGATGAAGGAGAGGCTACAGTGCTTGCATGGGTTCGGCAAGGAGGCTGTGGCAGTGGAGCATGGAAAGCCAAAGGGGTTTGGAGCTTCTATTGATAGGCTATAGGGGGTATTGCAGCGGGAAAAAGGCATGGTAGTGAGTGGATTCAAGGTGGAGGGTCGGTTTGAAGGCATGGCGAAAGCTTGGGTTGGGCACGGAGATGGATGACTGCTGTAGGTGGACCATGGTGTCGAGAAAGAGACGGCAGCCATGTTTTGATCTTCTCTTGGGAAGGGAGACATTCGACAGTGAGGCATTGACTCATGGCGGTTAGAAGGGGCAAAGGATGAGAAGGTGTGCTCGGCCAGGGGCCATTGTAGTGGAGAATGTTTGGCAGGGGTGAAATTAAGGGGAGGACGAACGGGTTTGCTCCAAGTGGAGGCCGGCGTTCAAGCGAAAGAGCTGGAGGAAGGAAAGACGATGTACGGTGCACTGTTGCGAACTGGGAGGGTGACTGCTGCCATGAGAAGAAGTGGGCAAGCTATATAAGCTTCGGGTGTGGTCGGATTAAGGTAGTGGTTGAGTGGAAAAAGGAAGCAGAGGCTGCTTGTGTTTGCGGGTTTGGCTTGGCTGTCTCGGTCGAGTGGAGGGCTGTGCATGTAAGTGGATGTTTAAGCGTGGGTGGTACTGGTGGCTTCAAACAAGGCAAGGGCGAAGGTGGCTACGGTTGCTAAGTTGGTAATGTGACAAGCGAAGTGGTCTTCATGAGGTGAGATGATGTTGGTGAAGATAAAAAGGAAGAGGAAGAAAGTAAATATGACATGAGCAGGCTAACAAATAAAGAGATTTAACAAATATATTAACTATATATTATATATTTTTAAACTGACAGAAATGGAGGGAGAGAGCAATGAGAATGAACGAACCAGCAGTATTATGTTGAAATGGTGGAATGGCAATGGTAATGGAATAACAAAAGTCAAAAGCTAAAAATATTCACTAGAGATGGCTATTGGTATTATACGGCTGACAATTGAAAAGGCAAAGGAAACAAAAAGCACAGATACGGAAGCGATACGCAAAATTTCTATGCAGATTTCACCACGTACCGGATGCCGAAATAAATGAATGAATATACTACGGAGATTAGCATGACGAGATGAATAGAACAATGCACAAATGAGTGATACGATCATCCTATCAAAAGCAGATATTCGCTGCCAAAACTGATGCTAAAACACCGATAATAAGATAAACGGAGGTAGAGCAATCCAAATTTGGTGAAACGAAATATGACGTCTCACTCAGGAAATGGTCTACATTTTTATTACATAAAAATATTCATGTTTCGAAAATGTTTTATTTCCATCAAATATTAACTGATTTAAATTTAAATAAAATTACACAACAAAATAAACTTCCATATTCTCTGATGAAAATCTGACATTTGCTGTCTAAATAAACATATGTACCTATTTTATCTATTTTAAACTAATTTTAATATTGTATCTATTGTACCTATTTTAAACTAATTAAATTTGTTTAATCTATTTCAAATCTATTTAATATAATTTAAATCTATTTAATCTATTTTAAATCTATTAGTCTATTTTAAATATATTTAATATAATTTAAATCTATTTAATCTATTTAAATCTATTTAAATCATTTAAATCTAATTAAATCTAATTTAAATCTATTTAAACCATTTTTACTATTTAAACTATTTTAATATATTTTAATATATTTTAACTATTTTAAATCACTTAAAACTATTTTAGACTATTTTAACTATTTAAATCATTTAAAACTATTAAAACTATTTATGAATACTAAACCATTTTCTAAAATTTTAGAGTGTGTAAAGTTGAAGTATTTATAATTAAGTCTTTGATGATGATACAACCTAAGTTGGGATTTGAAATTGATATGTTTTTTGTGAAATGACATATTAGAGTAAATATGATGATTTTGGAACAAGGATTTAATTAACCTGCCTTATCGATAATTTTGAAAGTAAATATGAATATGAATATGAATTTGAAAGTGAATATGATTTCGAAAGTTATATGGTTTTGAGAATATGATATTTTGATATTGATTATGAATTAGTTTTTGAAATGTAAAAGAACCATCCTGTGTTAAATAAGTGTTTGGTTGTTAAAGAGACCAGGATCAGATATTGTCATACTCTCTGCCAATACCGGAAACCACTTTAACAACTATGTACCTAGTAGTGATTCCAGAAATGAAGTAGGATGGTTTGGCGAATGATTTTGTATGAGATATTTATGTGACCCTGACTCCCGTGAGTCGGCTTAGATGTGACTAAAATAGGAGCTATACCGGGCCAAATGAGGTCGCATCTCCGATTAGGCACATTTCTTCGATACCATACTATTACTTTGTGATTGATTTGGTGGCCACCCTTCGATTTGATTATGTGAATGTGTCCGAGGTGGGCGGTAGTAGCTGGTATGCGTTACCACCAATCCGGGAGTTCAATTGGTAGAGTCCTACCCAGGCATTGCCTCGAGTGCCATGTTCAGATGCCCTGTCGCGCCATCTACGAGTTTGGTTGGTACCATACCTATGGAGTGCCCTCTAAGTAACCTCATGGATGAGCTTATGGTACTGTATAGACTATGGAAATATATAAATGTGTTAAGGGGGATATGGGTAATGCCTTATTGCTATTTTAATAATTTACTTTATTGTAGACACTATTATAATAGCGTATTGTACTATGTATGTAGATAGTTTAACGGATCCTCAGGGGATGGGAATCCCAAACATCTCTTAAGTTATTGCACTCACTTTAGACACTGGATAGGAGATGTCAAACCCCATAAATATCTTTGACGCCATTATACTCATATTTACTGTTGATTTAACTTACATAAGATCCTTTAGTTCTAACTCGAGTGTTTTGTCTTTTCAATTCGCTCGGGTCAGTCTAAGCTTTTCAATATCGAAGACTACTTTCTGGAGGATAAAGACGAAGATTTAATACCATTACTATTTATTATATTTATTCCACTGCTCATGTTGTTCCGCTGCATTTAATTATTTATTTATTCATGGTTAACTCTGATTTTGTGTTGTAAAAGAATAATCAAATATATTTGTAAAACAACATCATGAACTATTATTTGATTATTATATTTTGTAATTCCGCTGTGGGATTTTGTGTTTGTTTTATTTCTTTCCCTTTTTCTTATTTACCCCATAGCAATCTTCCCCTTTGAATGGTTTGAGTCAGCATGTATGTCAATTTAAATCATCCAAAAAGGCAGGTCCTAACATTTGGTACCAGAGCTTTGGTTTAGCGATAACCTTAGCTTTATGGGGTCTGACTCATATTAAATAGGGTATTAATACCCTAGAATGGGTCATTGAGTGTATATATGAGAGAGCATATTTTTTAGTGTTATAAAAAATGTTTTTTGTTGTATTAATTTGTTCTATTTAGTAATTATAAATTCTGGTTGGTGCATAGGATGCTATGACGTCGATAGGGATTTCTAAACACCTAATAGGGCTGACCGACACAATATTTGTTTTGAAACATAGGTAAATAAAATAAATTTTCCTAGTATTATATTTTGTAAATAGAATAATAGTTTTATAAGTATATAATTATAGGTGATATGTTTGGTTGTTAGAAAGTAAAATATATTACAAACATTGGTTGTAAAAAATAAAATTTACAAATAAAATGAATATAAATTGAAATTTGAGAACTTAAGTTCAATGAGTTTGAAACTTTATTTCGATTGATTTTGGAATATAATATTAGTTTTGTTTGGAAGTATTTTTTGATATAAATATTTCAATATGATTTGAAAGAAATGTTTAAAGAAGTTTTGGAAGGAAATAAGTTTTATATTCCCCTCTCTGTTGCTGGAAAATAATTTTGATGATGAGTGCACCCATCATCGACGTTCATTTTCGAGTTTCAAAGTGGGAAGACCATTGTAGTAGTTTACTATACATTTGTTTTGATAAATAAATATTAATTTTAATTTCCAAACGTGATTTGATATATATAAAAGGTATGATCATATATATATTATTTTAAAGCAATAGAAAAGGAACTCGATATTTAGTTCTTAAATTTTCTACAAATTAGAAATTTCAATTATTATAATGAAATGAAATCTAGACTATTTTAATAATTGGAAACTTTTAATATGTGTAACTAGAAACTAGATGCCAGGTGATTAATGAAAATATAAGAAATTGAAATTTTTTAAACTATAAATCAAAAGGATATGAAAATGAGAAATGATAATTATTGAACATTTTTATTTACTAAATAAATAAGATGAACTTGTGTAACACTCCATTACATTCTAAAATACATATATATAACTTACCAAAATATAAAGTTGAAATGTTAATAAGAATATGCAATAGAACATTATACAAGTAAAACTTTAGTAATGAAAGTGTTCGATGGAATTACTTCTATAAATAAGAATTCTGATGTGACAAATGTTATTAATCAAAGTTAATAATTTGAAATGCTACTAAATAAATGTAATAGAAAAAGTGAATATTGTGAGTAAATGATTATAAACATAAGTTAATATTGAAGCTATTTATAATTGAAGTGAATAGTAAAAGCGAATACTATGTGTGAAAAAAATAAAAGTGAAAAGGAAAAAGTCAAAGTATGCGTTGCTTTACAAATAAATATTGATGTTAAAAGGAAATCAAAGTGAATAATGAATGTGAAAAAGAAAATATCCATTAATGCTGAATTAAATTCTAAAGAAGCTTACATAATAATGGATAATCTAATAATTGAAATGGAAATAACTTATGTAAGCAATGGAAAGAGAAAAATGGCACTGTATAAATGAAGGGAAATGAATTTTTTTTACTGGTGAATGTAAATTAATTGAATAAACATTGTATGTGGCAAACAATAAATAGTATGAAATGAGATTTATAAGAATGAATTTAATTGAAATTTGAATTGTATGTACTGGCTTATAGGATATTGATAAAGGATGCTCCTGACTGTATAAAAATGTGTAAATAATCTATTGAATTTTATCTACGACTGTTGAGTGTACGGTATACTTAGTAGTTTATTTGTTATTTTATAAGATTAAATGTTTCTAAACCCGAACAGACCATTTGTTTTGGTTGCTATATATGGATGGTTGATTTCTTTAATTGCATGTGATGATTTTATGTTTGCTTGCAAAGTGACTTTTGTTATGTTGTGATTGTTTTGCTGTTATTAGTTGAAATAACTTAAATTTCTCTTTTATATAATTATTAACCTCTTTGGATTACATAAGTGTAATACATGTTTATGGAAGCAACTACTACTACTTTTGGTTTTATAAATAAGCATTGTTTGCCTGACAAATAGGTACATTCTCGGATTATGATTTTATAGCGATATTAGATTATTTTCCCATGATTTGGCATATATTACTTTGAAATATAATAACAATATATATATATATATATATATATATATATATATATATATATTGTTATTATTGATATTATTATTTCTCCTAGACCTCTCCGTACAAAGGAGATTCTATCGAAATTTTTCATGAATTTTAGACTTAGAAAACTTTTGTGAAATGTTTTTCAAACTTTTGTTAACTTGGATATAAAAAGGATTTAATTGTTTATAAATTGGTATATTTTATTAAAATTATTTAATTATGTAAATTGATTGTTTGAAAATCTAATATTTTTAATAGGATATATTAATTTCTTATTGCTTTTTCCCTTTTCGAGGACAAAAAGTTTTGAGTGGGGAGAGTGTAACGTCCTGTAATTTTCGATAATTAAAAATATTTAATTTAATAAGATTGTGATTTAATGTTGGAAGAAATACAAATTTATGATTTAATCAAGAATATAGCTAGAATGAAATGTAATAGTATTTATTTATGGTAATTGATAACTGGTTTAAAATGTAATTCCAATTAATTGAAATGATTAAAAAGTTATAATTGGTTATAGATTGTAAATTTATTGTAATAATGTGTGTATTAATTGATAATTGAATTAAAAGAGTAATTGATAATTTAAATGTTGTATTAATTAATGAATAATGTGTAATAAATTGTAAATGGAAAAAATTAATGTTGTGAATTATTATAACATTTATTTGTAAATAATAAACTTGTAAACATGATTAGAAGTCAATGGTGACAATTATTATGTGTTACCTATTTATTTAGTCCATTAAATTAAACTGGAAATCAATTGCAATATGTAATTAAATATTACGTTAATGGAAAATTAAGATGAAACTGGAGAATATTAATGAAATAAGATATAAACAATGTTAACTATGCCCATAGAGTAATGATTTATTAAACAAAAAGATTGAAATCAAAATTAAATCAATTTATTGGAATTAAAAACTATAATTTATTTGATTTAATTAAAATTGAAATTGAACACTGTAATTGGTGTAATATTAAAACTGGATGGATATGTAAATTTGTTTTAAATTATTGTAAATGTTCAAGTAATCAAAAATGATGAAAATTGTTAGTTATTAAATTTGAAATTAAAAAGTGATTTAATTTATTTATTTAATTAACGTGAGTCATTCTGGCCATTATCTCGGATTTTGAAGACATCGGATCTGCAACGGTGAATTATTGTAGGATTTCAAGTTTCATAGCAATTGAACTTGTCATTTGATCGTACGGACTCGAAATGCGTAGAAATCAATTTAATTGAAATCAAACTGAAATAAGCTGATTTTAAGCTAACTTCTTCATACGATAGAATTAGGACTTGAAACCCGCTCCATTGAGTTTAAAAATATAAAAAAACATTAATTTTGATATATGGGATGACCTACTTTCGTTTTGGAGGCAAACGATTTTTTAGGTCGTAGTTGTCATTCGTACTAATTCGATTGTGTTAATTTTCTTATCGGGCCATGTTCATATAAATAGTCTTATTTCCCAAACCCAACAGTCATTTTCTTATTCTTTATATACAATTTCATCTGTCTGCTTCTTTTTCTCAATGGCAGAAAAATAATCAAATTTGCAAACTCTCAATTCAATTCCAAATCAAACTCTCCAAAACTATGTCATATTGTACACCGATTCGAAGCCCTCGATGAGCGTAAGTCAAATCAGCAGTTTGTTTTTCGATTTGGGTTTTTATGTGTCCAGAATTCGAGGAAGAATTCATGGTCATTCATCACACATTGATCAACTTTGTCCAATCGACGAATCAAGGATACCGTATTGAGGAGAGTGTCGAGTGGAGTTCATCTAGGTGGATGTCAAGGCGAGTCAACGATCTGATCACCTTGGATAACTTGATTAGGGTTAGCAAAAGGCGACGGCTGTGTGTTAGTCGTCGATCGAGGTGGCTAAGAGGGTCATGATTGGTGGCGGAGGGTGGCGCAAGTGGAGGCGAGCTCGTGGTGGTGGTCGGCAGCCCTATGGTGATCGGAGACATGAGGATGTGGCGGTCAGAGGTGATTGCGTTGGTTGGTTTGTTCGACCTATAGGCTTGTGGTAAGTATGTTAGATTTTATTTAATTTATTTTATATTTTATATTCAATTTTTCAAATCGTTCTAATGAGCATAACATTTTCGTACGAACTCGGATTTCGGCATGGTTTGTTTCGTTGGGATCGTATCCAAATTTCGTACATTTTGGCACTGGTTTAGACGGATTCTGAAACAGTTAAATTTTAGGCCATATTTTTGATTTCAAATCGATTTGAAATCAAAGGTGAGTGTTTGACTGCACTCACAACTGCTAAATTATCTTATGTTAGTTAAATTTAATTTACGATGTGATTTGGAATAGAGTGGTTGATGTTTGGTATATTTAAGTTGTCATTCTAGTTAAATTTGACTTTTATTGCATTTAATCATCGTCTAATTTAATATTGAATTTACTGTAAATTTAATACCAATTAATGATAATCGGTTATATATCGATGTTTATTGGTTGATTTGGATGATGATTGTGATGGATGATGATTGCGATGGTTGTTTGATTGTTAATATTGGATGATCGGATGTTATATATTTATATTGTTATAACATTTCAAGTTCTCTATTGGTTGAAATGTACATATCCGAACAATTTGATAGATTAGGGAGAAATCATTATGGCTTGAAATGATAGACTCCAGTGATTTCATGTATTTAAATTAAATTTTGGGATTAGGGGTTGAAATGATATATACCGGTAAAATTTTAAATTGTGGATTGAGATGATAAATATTTGTATCACTTGACCAGAAGGTAGAAAATTATATATGACACTGGATTGGTTAAATTAAATGATTTTTAATTCCTTTAATTTTTGAATTCAGTTAATTGGTGTTTTGGAATAGAAATTAATTTATATAAACTGAATTATTTTCGAAAATCCAAGCCTTAATGTTGGAATTGGAATTGATTTAATGAATTGTTCAAAGGATTTAAATTGGAATTTCATTGTTAAAGTTTCAAATATAAATGAATTTATCGCAACTGAGTTATTGGAAATGTTTGGATATAACTTTGAAATCTACTTTAAACTAATTTAAACTATTTAATCAAATTTAAACTATTTTAATTTATTTTAATCTATTATAATCTATTTAATCCAATTTAATCTATTGTACCTATTTTAAAGGAATTAAATTTATTTAATCTATTTTTAATCTATTTAATATAATTTACATCTATTTAATCTAATTTTAATTTATTTAAATCGTTTAAATCTAATTAAATCTAATTTAAATTTATTTTAACTATTTAAACTATTTTAGTCTATTTTAAATCATTTAAAACTATTTTTGAGTATTTTAACCATTTTAAACTATTTTAAAAATATTAAAACTATTTATGAATATCTAAACAATTTTCTAAAATTTCAGACTGTGTAAAGTTGAAGTATTTATATTAAAGTCTATGATGATAATACAACCTAAGTTAGGATTTGAAATTGGTACCTTTTTGTGAAATGACATATTTGAGTAAATATGATGATTTTGGAGCAAGGATTTAATTAACCTACCTTATCGATAATTTTAAAAGTAAATATGATTTTAAAAGTGAATATGATTTCGAAAGTAATATTGCTTTGAGAGTATGATATTTTGATATCAATTATGAATTGGTTTTGAAAATGTAAAAGAACCATCCGGTGTGAAATAAGCGTTTGGTTATTAAAGGGACCAGGATTGAATGTTGTCGTACTCTCTGCCCATACCCAAAATCACTTTAACAACTATGTATATGGTGGAGATTTCAGAAATAAAGTAGGATGGTTTGGCAGACGATTATGTATGAGGTACGTGACCCTGACTCGCTTGAGTTAGCTTAGATGTGACTAAAACAGGAGCTACACCAGGACAAGTGAGGTCGCACCTCCGATCTGGCACATTTCTTCGATAACATACTATTACTTTATGATTGATTTGGTGGCCACCCTTTGATTTGATTATGGGAGCGTGTTCGAGGTAGGCGATAGTAGCTACTATGCGTTACCACCAGTCTAGGAGTGCAATTGGTAGAGTCCTGCCTTGGCATTGCATCGATTGCCGTGTTCACATGCCCTATCGCGCCTTCTACGAATTTGGTTGGTACCATAACTATGGAATGCCCTCTGTGTAAACCTCACGGAGGAGCTTACGGTACTGTATAGACTATGAGAATATATAAATGTGTTATTAATACTATTTTAATACTTTACCTTATTGTGGACACTATAATAGCATATTGTACTATGTATGTAGATAGTTTAATGGATCCTTAGAAGATAGGTATCTCAAACATCTCTTAAGTTATTGCATTCACGTTAGACACTGTATAGGAGATTCAAACTCAGAAAATATCTCTGACACCATTACACTCATATTTATTTACTGTTGATTTAACTTACATAAGATCCTTTAGTTCTGACTCGAGTGTTTTGTCTTTTGAATTCGCTCGGGTCAGTCTGAGCTTTTCAGTATCGATGACTGCTTTTTGGAGAACGAAGATGAAGATTTAATACTATTGCTATTTATTTTATTTATTCCACTACATCATGTTGTTCCTCTGCATTTATTTATTTATTTATTCCTGTTATATGTAACTCTGATTTTGTGTTGTAAAAAATAATCAGATGTATTTGTAAAATAGCTTCATGAACTATTATTTGATATTATATTTTGTCATTCCGCTGTGAGATTTTGTGTTTATTTTATTTATTTTCCTTTTTTCTTATTTACCCATAGCAATCTACCCCTTTGAATGGTTTGAGTAGGCATACGTGTCGATTTAAACCTCCAAAATGGCTAGTCGTTAAAAATCGACATTGAGTGGTTCTTTTTTCAAAATCTAGGGAAAAGAATTTCCTAAAACTTTTCTTTTTTTACTTCTCAAAATTCCTAAAGTATGATGGCCAAAAATCATGGAGAAAATGACCCGCTTTCGAGTGATTTTTCTGTGGTTTTCCAAGCTTTACAAGTTCTAAAAAGTTTCTAATATTTGGTGAGTAAACTTTAGCTTTTTAAGAATTCAAGTTTTAGCTTCTATGTGTTATATGAATTGTGTATAATTTGTGACTAGAATTGGTTAGATATGTTATGATTGAATATGCTTATAGGTTGTTGTTATAAGTTGAAAAGTTAGACTTGAGATTGCAGTTAAATATGGTGTCGTTGGGAAAGTTATAAACTTTGGTTATATGTTTTGATCTTGCTTATGCTTTGTTTTATTTCATGTTTACATTGTTATGACATGATTGTTTGTTAGTTTCTAGGAATAATTAGCACATTCATTGGTTTATCAACGAAGAATCCTTGTGTAAGAATAAGAGCTTTGGTTTTAAAGGTCAGAAACCATTTTGTCAAAGTTAGAAACTTGTTTAGTTTCAAAAACACATACTTTGTGTTTCCAAAATGTCAGAAAGCTTTCAAGTAATGGGTTATCAAAAAAGGAAGTAAGGAAACAATTCTAAGAAATGGCATCCATAGCGATAGTCACTATGAATGCAGCTTCGATAAAAATCCAAATTTTGAAAGTTTGAGTTTTTTTCTCCTTTGAAAGTTTTGTAAATGTTTTATAAACTCAATAATGATATTTTATAAATTTAATTAAGAATTTAATAATTAATTTTAATTAATTAAGTTTTTTTAAATAATTAATGATTAATTAAGTATTAAGGAAAGTTTAATAATTATAATTAAGTGGAGATGAGTTCTCAATTAATCATATTTTTAAAGTAACATTAATTTTAAATTAATTATTAATTAAGCTAGGTAAATTTTATTTAATTATGATTTAAGTATACTGTTAACCTGCCTTTTAGCAAGGCCATGGATAGGCGGATTTAACCCAACGGACTTCATGATTATCAAGGTCGGCGAGTGAGGAGTGAAGGTCGTGGGGCCTAGGAATCAGGGGCAGATGGCTGTATAAAGTTAGAATTGAATGGAGTTGAAAGATTTATAAGGAAGGATGTAAAAACGGTTTTGAAATAGGGAAATGATGTTAAGGATTTGTAAAGAGGTTTTATAGTTTAACTTCAAGAATTTTTAAAAGTGATTTATAAATTTATTTGGAAAATTTATAAGTTATTTTAAATACGAAATGAGATTTTAAAAAGAAACATTTTATAAAGGATAAGTGCATTGATTTTTATAGGAAGAAATGTTTTAAAATGGAATTTGTTTGGCCATTTATTACGAATTTGAAAACAAGCAAACTTTTATAAAGTTTGATAAATATACTTATACCGTTGAGATAAGTATATAAGAGCATTCCTATGTATAAAAGGGATGTAAGGTGTTTGGAAATAGTGTTTTGTAAAGATCTTTTGATCGAATGTTTATAAAGTGATTTTAACTGATTAAAGATTAATTAAATAAGGCTTAATGGATTCCGTATGGGATTAAATCCATGTTTAAATGTTTGTTTATTTGATAGTTAAATAAATGACTATCAAAATCTGGTCCAAAACGTAACTTTGAAAATATATAGGAGAAACACGGATATACGATCAGTTACAGTTGGTGGTGCTATATTATACGTATAAATTCATTTCGTTCTTCTAGGAAAAATAATATGAGAATCTGCCCATTAATGGTTTGGAGGTTATCTCCGCTCTTATCTTGTCCATTCATTTCCTAAAGAACCAGGGTTGAGTTTACCGAAAATTGTCAAAGGTTGTTTCGAAGAGACCGGGATCAGATATGTTATTCGAAAACCACTTTGATCCAACTCAAGCATTTTGAACTGTGGATACTTCAAGAGTATGTAATCGAAGATCAAGTTTCAAGGAACAAGGGCTATTTGCTACTAACTCTGAGGGTGATTCCAAAATGGGTGTAGTGGAGTCAGTGTTTTCGGTTTCGTTCAGTGCCAGAATGAACTTGTATGGATGAATGCTAGAATTGCATTGTTGCCTAGACGGTAGTGTAGCATTCCAAGTTGGAAGTGCTATATAAAGGTAAAACCTAGCTGCAGTCGTCATTAACCGGGAAATCAAAAAATCAAGCATGTAGCAAGGCCATGTGGGTCACTCCCATCAAGGTGTGGTCATCCTAAATCTAGATCGGTTATTATCTACTCATGTATGCTTCGGGGCCCAAAGTGGGGTGATTATTTTAGGTACTACTAGCCAAGTAGTAGGGCATTCCTGTGTGATAGGGGTACAAGATGTTCTTGTCAGATATCGGTGCATTTTATCTAGAGATGTAGCATCGAAAAGTAGTTCCTTACCATGTCATAGTACGAAATCCATTTTCCAATATGTGCCTTTACATTTTTAATGTACCTAATTATGTTGAAATGTGAGATGTAAGTATTTCTACTATATTCATCTTTTACATGAACATTAGACATTATTATAATATCACTGGATTTTCTATAAAAAATATATTGGTTACCATAAGGTAAAATCCCATTCATTTTTATGTGTGGCGTGATCTTACGAGATGCCTTTGATTTTAAATGGGTTTTGAACATAATAATTCTATTATTTGAGTTTACTCACACCAGATCTATGTCCGGCCCGAAGTTTTATTTTCTTTTCCTAAAACTTTTCGATGCTCAAAATTTTATAGGCAGCCAAGTAGTTCAGGTTTTCTCACGAATGCATTTTGGCGGAGCTTGGAGCAGGAGGCTTCATCGATAGCTAGTTATTATCTAGCTTCTGCTGTATTATATGTCTCTTGTATCAGTAAGATAGAGACAGGCTGTTATAACTATCTAAAGGTTGAATTGTATTATTATGACCCTGATTTATCATTTTTGAAATAACTTTATAAAGTATTGTATTGATTAATATATGTTATTCTGTTGCGTTGTGAGATTCTGTGATTATTTAGTTTCTTTTATCTTCTATCTCCTTTCTTTCCCCTAACAATATGTCTTTCTGGCACTTAGTTGTTTGGCATGTGAACACCATGGATGTATGTTGTCGACTTTTATAGTTCGAAAAGGCAGGTGGTTACACAATGCATCACTTTGGTTATGAAAAAAAATACCACCTTATAGTTTTATTTCATAATGAATAATCAAAATATTCATAAAAATATAGCTATGTTCATTTTTTCAGTCGATAACCAAAAATAGTCATTATTTCGTAAATAACATTCGGTACATTTTACAGAAACAATTTTCGTAATTTGATTCAATCAAGAAGTGTTATACGACATGTCCCACTACTTCCATCATTACTATAATAGCATACTAAATTCGGAGATCTGTTAATATAGATTTTCTTATTTCATATACTACAACTAGTTTACCGTTAAGACTTCTTTAATCGAATAACTTGAACTTAAAGAAACAAATCTCATAGAAAATAATTTTCTACATATAAATACATTTTGGAATAGAAATTATATTTCTCATTCCAATGTAAGGTACCAATCACTATTATTACAAACGTTGTTTCTGTTGTTTCTTTATGAAGAAGAAATGACTATTCACCCTCTCCATCTCAACTATATCTTAAATCACATTGACTCTTATACATTCATTCTCCTTTATAAATGGTCAAACTATTCAAAAGAAAAACCATTACTATAATATCATAACTAACTCTTTACGAAAGTGCATTTGATTATCCTTAACATTTAAGGACATCAAATATGTTGCTCTTTGCATAAACTAACATTTCAATGATTGAGTTCTTATATATATCTTGTAGTTTTGGTCTTGTGCTACAATTAACACAATATAATCTTTTACATAATTCATCAAATTAAATCCTTAATCTCATAGTACAGTTTATTGGCTTATTTCAAATGAACTATAGTCATTAAAGTACTGCACATTACGAATTGTAATCATTCACCATGTAACATTTATATGTGATAGTATATGTGTAACAACCCGGGATTTTGAATATTGGAAATTGGAATATTTAATTGATTTTGAATATTTAAAATTTAATTTTTAACTTGAATTTCAAATATCACTATTTATTTGGCAATAAAAATTAATCAGTGGGAATTGGATAAACTATGGAATCTTGGTTTTTAAGCGTGTTAAAAATAGTTTGAAGGCTTATAAAATTTATATTGATAATACTGAAGGTAATAGAAATTTTAAATTTGAATTTAAAAATGTTTTTTTCAGTTTTAAAAATATATCGTTAAATTGATATTTAAAAATAGCCTTTCGGGGCACGGTCTTGGAATTCGACGAAACCAGTTCTATTAGATCTGCGACTATTATCGGATTTCAAATTTCGTAGCATTTGGAGTTGTCGTGTGGCGGTATGGTATGTAAACTTGGTGAAATCTATATCAAAAATTCAATATAAAAAATGGGTCCAAAATGCTTTCTTCTTCATACGATCGAATTAAGACTTGAAATCTTTTCCATGGCGTTCAGAATAGGAATATAACATTACGAACGCCTAGCGGCAAGCCTCGATAGGGTTTCACGATTTTAAGCTACGTAAATCGAGACAATTTGAATTAAATATATAAATTGTTTGACTGGTCAACACTCTTCAAATCGGAACTTTTAAATACTTCAAATGACTGTACAAAGCTCGGACGACATGTAAACATCCCTAACACGCTCTCTGTTGTACGAAGATTCCTTTTCACCTTTTAAATCGTGCTGTCCCCTTTTCAATTTTAAATCATGCGATCTTCATTCTTTTCACATTCTCTTTTTTTAAAGCTGTTCGAAAGCAAGAAAATGAATGGCCAAACAAATTGACAGTTGATAAATAAAACTCGAGCCCCTCTTCCTTTTTCAAAATCGAAGAGAAAAACATGGCCGCTCTCTTTTAGATTTCAAATTGAATCGGGGGCGACCTGTTGGAATCGCGAAACGATTTCGTCGAGGCCAAGTAATCGGAAGAGGGTTGGTTCGTGTTCGATGTGGGGGATCAATTCCTGGTGAGGTGCGCGTGCGAAGGCGTTGTCGTGATGGTGGAAAGAGACGAAAGTCGATCAATGGTGGCTGCAAGGTGCGAGTGCGAGGCAAGTTTAGACGGCGAGTCAATCGAGGCGGTGACGACATTGAGGGCGGCAACTCGCCTGGAGCACGAGCTGATGATGGGATGGTCGCGAATGGAGGTTGCGAGTGGGGATGGCTCGACGAGGTCTGAGGATCTCGTATAGAGCTCGAGTGCAAGCTCGTTAAGGTATTTAATTTATTTTATTGAGTATTTCATAGTTTTAAACTTTTAAATTGAAATCATAGGTTATTATGTCTTTTGCCAAAAATTTAACAGCAAAGGAAACTACTGTTTTTGTTATTCACAGCAAAGGAAAAAAATTATATAAATATGAATATATCCATATAAAAATATACAATGAAGTATATATATGTAGATTTTTTATGTATATATACATACAGAAAACAGAAAAATACATATAGTAAGGTATAAATTAATTCTATTTTTAATTTAATAAATATATGTATATACACACACATACATAATTTAATATATATATATATATATATATATATATAAACAGTAAATATATATAGATATATATATATATATATATATGGATAAGGCTTTGAAGAAAAAAATAGGAATTTTTAAGTGTTGAAAGAATTTATGTAAATTATATTTTTATGAAATCTATATGGATTATTTTTATAAGTATATATATAGTTTCAAAAATAAAATAAATATACATATATACATATTTTCACTTAACTAGTTATTTTAAATAATGTATTATGGGGATTAATTTGTTTAATAAACTTATTTAATTATTTTAGTCAATAAAAATATTTTATAAAAAGAATATTGGTTTAAAATTAAATTATTAGATTAAATAAAATTATTAATTGGTAATTGATCTGTTCGATTATTTCAAATGTTAATGAACCGTATAATGTTTATACAAAGTCTAAAATCATGAAGGAAATAGCTGTTTGGATCGGATTGCAAACTAAAGGCCAAAGGTGGCTTAATCTCACTCAAATTGGATTACTGGTAAATTTAAATAGTTAAAATTTAAATTATTGGTTGACTGTTTGAACTGATAATTTATTATCAGTCTGGATATGACATTATATATAATAGTTTATATATATTGGAGTATTTGATATTCTCGCATTATATAGCGGATGAGACCCTATGTGCCCCGCGTAACAGCGGATGACCCTTTATACCACGATATCCCCCTCGAAGTGGGATTGGTATTTTTACATTGTGATAACATCTGTGGATGCAGGGGAAACAGGTTGGAGGGATCCAAGTGGATTCCTCGAAAATATTGAAATTTATTTTCATAGTCTGTGATATGATTTATTTGATAATTTGTGATAGATTATATTGGAAATTGGAATTGTTGAATGCTATGGTTTGGTGAATATATTTTGGGTATATTAAGATATCGAAATATAAAGATTGGATTTTTTAAATGAAATAAGAAAGGAAATTTTTAAGCAAAATGTTTATGGTGAAGTTTAATAAATAAAAAGGGTGAATTTGGGAAAACGTAAATAGTTGATTTTGTAATCCTAATTAATAAATTTCGGAATATGGAAAGAATAGAGATTTTGAATAAATGTGAAATTAAAGGATTTTAAAAATATGGACTTAAGAAATATTGAATTGAATTACAAAGGATAATTTTAAATTCAAGACTTAAAATGTTGGAAGGAAAATAAAGGGAAAATTTTGAAATAGAGTATGAAATTGGTATTTCAGATTTAAATAAGATCTTAAATCATAATAAAGAAGTAAATATGGAATTAATGAATTTTGGAATAAATTTGGGTAAGTCAAAATTTATTTTAAAATTGTATTAATTCAGAGAATCGATTAAGTGTTTTGGAAACTGTGATTTAAAGGGAATTAAGATTATGGAATTTATAAACTGGGTTTATAAATAAAGTGAATAAATATCAGTAGATATTTGGGATTTTTAAATTCATGGTGGGAATGTATAAAGGAATGAGTAATTCATTTGAAAAATAAAAGAGTAGTTTTATTTTAAAAATATGGAAAAGAAAATTTACGGGATTGAGACGTAAATTAAATTAGGATAAATCGAGAAGGATTTATAAATGATTAGATGGGCTATGTTGGAATGAAAAGTGTATTTTCCTGAAAAGCCAAGTATAATTTCTAAGGAGATTTTTAAGTATAAGTTAGAAGTTTTAAAAGTTGGTTGAAAGAATGTATTAGAAAAATTACTATTTAGTTGATTGAAAATTGTTAAATTAAATTTTATTTAAGTTAATTATAGTAGGAATTATTTTTAAAGGTTAAAGTGGTATTGCGATTTAAAAGGATGATTATTGAACATTTATACTTCATATAGTAGTTTTTTTGTTAAAAGTAGTTTTTGGCCTAAGTTTTACTTGGGTAATAACTATAGAATTTCATAACTATTATTTCTAACAAAGTAGTTTAAGTAGTTTTATTTTAAATGTTTTAAGCGTATATTTTTGGATAAAGTGATTTGATTTATTTAAATTCAAAATTTAATGAGACTTGGTGTTTTCAGTGGGAAATAAAATAATTGGATGAATGATTGTTTAATTTGATAGTTAAATAACCGACTATCAATATTGGCCAATGCGCTGATCATTTTGAAGTGATCCGGATCGGGTTTGCATCATTACAGCATGATATGGGGTTTGTAACGACCCAAAATTTCTATCATTTGAAATTCATAAATTTAATTGATTTTAAATATTCACAAGTAAAATTTAATAGCTGAATAACTTATATTTAAATTATAGTGGTTTAATTGGATAATTAAATTGCCTATTTAATATTTGAAATCCTGTAAATAATTGAAAATTGAATTTTAAATGAATAAAAATGATTTATAAAGTTAAATTAAATCCTAGTTGAATTAGAATGATGTTATAGAAGTTTTAAAATCGAATTAAAAGTTGATTTGTAGAAATTAAATATTTTAATATTTAATTTAGGAGTGGGCATAAACCGCACCGCTATACGAAAACTGCCCGCACCGGACCACAAAAGCGGTGCGGAAACCCGCAACGAATCTTCTAACCAAAGTTGATACCCCAAACCAGCTTGACCCGCATCGATACGGTTCGGTTGCGGTTTGGACGATTGAATCAATCATATTAAACCAGACCGAACCGAAAATTTGTATTAGTAATCTTATGATAAAAATATAAGCAACTCCTATCTTATTATAGATTTTAACAATGTACATTCTATTTTTAAAGTATGTTGTTGTTATATTAATAATAATCGTTGACATAAACGAAGAAGTTATAGTTTTGGTATAATATTTTTCATCCTATTTTTTTTGAATAAATGCTAATTATAATCTTATTTTAGTCATTTTTCTTAATGATTATGCATTGATTATTGTTGATGTTTGGTCAATCTACCAAAAAAATCTCACTTGTAGGCAAATGTCAAATTGAAACATTCGTACAATTAAGAACTAATCTTTCATTTATGTATAACATTGTATATTTTAACATTTAAATGTAAAAGTTTCACACGGTTTCCTTTGTAAATTGATTGTTGATAGAAGTAATTTTTTTATTTCATATTTAATATGGGTTCAAACCGGATCGGACCGAAACCAAACCGTATTACATTCAAACCGGACCGCAACCGAACCATTTAAAGGATTAGTATATGGTTAGTATTTTTGATTAACCGTTTGATGCAGTGCGGAAGCGGTTTGGACTCCAAACCGCACCAAACCGACCCGCGCCCGCCCCTAATTTATTTGACGAGTAAAAATAGTCATTTTTTAAACAGTCTCGGATTTTGACGAAACTAGTTTCATTGGATCCGTAATATAATATTATTGTAAGATTTCAAATTTCGTGTCAATCGGATTTACGGTTTGTCCAGGGCAAGCAAAAACGTGTAGAAATCGATTTAAGTAAATTTTAAATTTAAATAGTTGATTCGAAAACCTATCTTTCAAATACGATCGAATTGGCTCGCGATATATATTCCATTGCATTTGGAATAGGGGTAAAACATTATAAACGCCAGGCGGCATGCTTCGTTTGGAGTTCGGAAAATTTTCGGATGAATAGTGTCGTCGAATTTTCTATATAAGGACCTCACTTTTTCTTGTTTGCACAAACCCTAGGGTGAGAAACCCTAGCTGCCACTAATAATTTCTATGGCCAGAATTACATGATCTTTCTCCTCTATTTTCTCCAAATCCATAGATAATTAGCAAGAAACTTCAACTAACAAATCGTAGAGCATCGTGAGATCTTCATATCCATACGGATGTGATCAATTTTAGAGCTACAGATTGGCATATATCTCGATACAAAGATCACGCATTTAGGTTCGTTTATCAAGGCCAAGATGGAGACTAGCTTGATGATTCTCATGTCGTTGAGGGAGTGTGGCATGAACTTTCAGGTGACGTAGGTTGATCGACGTATAGTCGTCGATAGGAGGTCGAATCGTTCGATTTCTGAGCATATATGGGTTTCATGAATTGCTTGGATATTAACATGGGAGAGGAAGAAAGGGAAGCACGGCTTGGATCTTCAATTTTGTAAGCAACGGCTGAGATTAAAGAAAGGTTATAAAAAAAATAGAAAATTGATTTATTAAAATTCGTGTAATCTTTAAAAATGCGTAACGTTTTGATACGAGGTCCGTTTCGCATGAAATGACTTGCGTTGGGTTCACGTAGACGAGCACTATATTACGGATCTGGATTGGGATTTATTTGAGCTAGCAAAAATTTTAGTTGAAATTAAACGCCTGTTTAATTTTAATCGGAATAAATCGCTAAGAATTTTAAAAATGTTCAAGTAACGATTTCGAATTTAAAAGAATTTTAGAAGTGACTTTGAAAAATGTTTTATTGAATTTTTGAATCGTTAAGAATTGATTTATTTTGAATAAATAAATATGATAATTTTTATGTTATAAAAATTATGATTTTTGAAATAGGAAGTTAACTATTTTGTGAAATAGTATAAATTGGGATTTTTGATTTATTATAAATGGTTTATATATAAGATTTATAAAATTGAATTTTTATAAATCGAAATAATGGAATTATAAAACGAGTTTTAATAAGTGTTAAAAAGAATTTATAATGGATTTTATAAGTAAATAAGATTTATGAATTTGTGAGTTATAAAAGAACGAATTTTGTAAATAAATGAATTATAAATATTTAACTTATAATTTGGATTTTGACATATAAATGAGATGTAAACGGAATTGGTAAATAAAAGAAATCTATAACTTGAAGTTTTTATAAACTATGATTGTGAATTTATAAACATTGTTTTATAAATCCGAATTTGATTGAATTTGATAAGTTAAATATAGAAGTATATTAAAGGAATTATATCCACGGTTTTGGAAAGTGGATAATCCTTTAATAAATAAATGTGTAGAAATTTTGGATTTGATAAACGAATTATATTCATATTTTGGACAGTGAATAATAATCATTTAAGTTGAATAAATGTTTTGGAAAGTAATTTTTTAAATGGAGTAAAATGGTTTGATGATGTTTTAAAATGTGTTAAGTATCGAAAATATAGATTTCAACATTCATCGTTGAAATAGAAGTTTTCGTGAAATAAGAAAATGATGGACTATAATACTATTGTTATAGTAAATGATTTTCGAAAGGAAATAATTTTGTATAGTATTGGGGTTTATATATCTATCTTATTTTCGAATCCCTATACTTGTGATTTTGGGTTGTCATAACGATGTTTTACGCAACATTCATTTAACCCTAATAAATGTGTTTAAAGAAAATCTTTTCCTTAAAAAATAAAATATATACTTAATTCTGATTAAGTATATGAGATATTTCTAGGTGTTGAAAATAAATAGATTTGTGAATTACTTATTTTTAAATAAGTATTTGGAAATGTTTTCCAATATGAAGTGAAATGTTTTGAGATTATATATTTTTAAAGATAAATTAAAGTGAATATTTGGCAAGTGATTTAATTAATAAAAGATTAATTAGAAGGGCCCAGTGATTGTTATGGTGTTGAATATTTGTTTGTTTGCTTTGATAGTTAAATAACCGACTAACAAACTTGGCCAAATTTTAGTTCCTCGACTTGATGTGGGAACTATTTAGTCGTACACTTAGTACGTAGCCTTCTGTGTAGGCTTGATTATCGTTTGTGTTGAGGATGTTGATTCGTATAGTACGGAGTATTACTCCAATCTATCGAGCTTCCTTCATGGCCCGAAGGTTAGCAAGTTGAAAGTTGGATACGTGATAAGTCTTTGAGACTTAGTTTTTGTGTGAAGTAGAGAAACGCTTTTGCGTTGTTGGTGCGAAGAGACCGGGATCTGATTTATCTAAAAACCACTTCGGACCAACATATATGCGACGATTGTGCAAGTTGCTTATGATGATATTGATATTCTGGATTTTCATAGTGGGGGCTGCTTGTTGATCGTTTGGGGTTAAAATCCCAATATACATCCAGTAGCAGTGGTCTCTTCATTATGAAATATCCAATGCGAGGACTATTCGCTACTAATCCTAGGGATTTTTCAACAGGATGTGGTAGGAAAACACCATCGGTTTGTCCTGTTCCTAGACAACTTGTACGGATGTTTGTCTGACATTGCATTTCTAAATATTACGTACATTGGTTTTTACAAACGTACATCAGTGGTGGCGGAGAAGGTGACTTCTCCTAGCTTAACACCCTCTTTGAGACGTATGAGCTTAAGGGTTGTATTTTTGTGAAAGGCAATTAGTAGTCAACGAAAATGGTCATGAGGCATTCTAAGTGATGTGATTGTGCTTTGTGAAAGGTAATCGTTACCTCTAGCCTCATCAACCGAAAATGACCAAAACAGGGTTAAATGCGGCAAGGCTCAGTGGGTCATTCCCAATTAGGATATGATCATCCTCTTCTAGATATATCTTTGCACGCTATGACGTCGTGTATCTGATTATTGTGGTTTGTATGCTACAGGTCCCTTGGTAAAGGTCGGTAACGACCGAAGGATGACATATTCGGTACCATCTAGTTATAGAGGTGGGCCGATCTTGTGTTGGTAGAGGGCAGATGTTCTGTGCCTCGGGACATCCATCTAGAGGTGTACCCCTTCGGAAGGTAGTCCCTTCACCTGGTCATTTATATGGAAATCCAAACTCCACTACGTGTTTTCCATTTTGATTGTATTACCCAATTGGGCTATATGCTAGAATTCAATCAACGTAACAATTTCGGCTATGATTAATATTATTTGTGTATAGTAGGCACCACTATAATATAACATGACATTTGATATGAAATGTTTTAGTTATCGTAAGGTAAAAACATGTCCGTATTTATGTGTGGACTTGTCTTATGAGATACTTTTATTTTGAAAACTAAGGAAAAGTTTGGTAATTTAATAAATTCAATTGAGTGTGTTTCTCGTGCAGGTTTACCAGACTGGTCCAGGGGTTCTTCCCTTTCAATGCTCGGGTCAGACTGAGTATATTTACAGGGTCGAATTTGATGCTTTTGGAGCTTCAGCAGGGGAACTGGAGATCTTCATTTTCGTATACATGTACTTGTTTTGATTATCCGTTGTGTTGTTTGTTGTTGTATATTATCGGCAATTGTGAGGACAGGTTATTATAACTGTTCAAGCTGATAACAATTGATTGATTGTTGAACTCTGATTGATGTGTATATATACAGTTTCTGTTTTGTAAAGATCATTGATATGATATCATATATTTTCCACTGCGATGTGAGATTTTATATTGTTCTCTTTGGTTCTATCTTCTCTTCTTCTCTCTTCTTTTCTTTCTCTTGACTTTCCATCAGTCTGTGTTTTTTGGGTCGGACTCGTGTGGATTATTGTCGATTCAAAGGTTACAGATTTGCAGGTCATCACATTTGGTATCAGAGCTTAGAATTTTTATACTCCTAAGCTTTGATGTGTACTCAGTATAGATAGGGACAGTAGCACCCTAGATTGAGTTGAGTGTATTATATATATGAGCGCGTATTTGTTAGTGAATATAAAATGTTTTATATTGTGTTCACTTATCCATTGAGTTGTTTGTGAATTCTGGTCGGTATGTGGGACGTCATGTTATCGATAGGAATTTCCAAACACTTAAACGAGGCAGGTCGACATAGTATCATTTTAAATTGGGTAAACGAAATAATTTTACCTCGATTATATTTTATATATAAAGAAATAATTTTTTAGAAATTATTAAAGTGTATATAAATTAAATTAATTGTTTGGTTGTTTGAAAATGAAATATATAAAAGTTAAATAAAAGCTGGTTGAATAATCTAAATAAAAACAACAATTGTAAAAGAATAAATTATATAAATAAATGAATTATAAAGTACAGAATTATAATTGAGATGATTTACAATTTTGAAATAATCTTATATATAAGAAGTGAAACTATATAAATATATTTATAAAAATGAGTCATAAATAAAAATGGACTTAAATTAAGAATTTGAAAATTTTGAATTCTGTTGATTTGAAAGTTGTTTTTCAAAGTTAAAGGGGCTATATTATTATAAATAGAAAATAAGTGAAATTATATAAGCAAAAGATTTGTAAATAAAAAAATTTAAAAGAATATAAAGCACTGAATTCACAACTGTTGCTGGGAAATATTAAGGGTGATGACTTCAGCATCATCAATTTCATTTTTGAGTTTCTATGTGATGGATTTGCTACCAAAATAAATTGAAATTGAATTTTTGTTTCGATAAACAAATTTGATTTAAAATCCAAGTTGTAATTGATAAATATAAGTAAAATAAGTTTTTGACTTATAATATATGAGGTAATAAAAATTTAACTTGGTAAAGTTGAAATAAATGTGAGTGGCATAATAAATATATGATTTGAAATTTAACTAAAGGAAAGTTAAATAAGTTGGATTTGAATTGGATTAGATAAAGTATTGGAATGGAAATTAAACTGGTTAGTGATTATATAATATGAATCGGAAAGTTTAAATAAACCTAAGGTGTAAAGTGATTGCATAACCATGAATTGAATTATAAAGAATAAGTTTAGCGAATTGAAGTGAATTTAGGTAGATGTTCACGGAATTATGAATAAATAAGTTGAATAACTTATAAATTGTGAAAATTTAAGTAAAACCAATTGTTAAAATGGTTAAACAATTTTGTTATGCAAAAAAAAATTTGAATTTGAATGGTGATATGATTTTGACTTAAGTTAAATAAAATAGAATTTGAAATAAATTAGAGATGAACTTAAGTTGTATAGTGAAAGTGAGGGTAAATGAAGTTAATGAAAGATAACTTAAGTGATGTTAAATGAAGTTGATTTTGGTATCAAAGTAAATTAATAATGTGAATTAATAAAGTAAAGTGATGAATATGAACTTGAGTTATATTATGGAATTCAACTTTAATTGTAAAAGTGAATTAGGGAATAAACATGGATTAGAAAATGTTGCATTAAGAATTGAATAAAACTTAAGTTAAGAAGTTGTAAATTGAATAATTGAATGAAAGTCAATTAGATATTGAACCAATTGGAATTAAATTGTGTTGAACCAAATCGAATGAATGTAAAGTAAATAAGTTTGGTTGTGTTGGATATACATTGGTTGTTAGATGGAGGTTAATTGATTGTATAGAAAATTCATATGAAATTGAATTAATAAAATTGAAAGGTAAAATAATTGAATTCAAATTGAAAGTGAAGTAAAGTTAAAAAGAATTGAATTTGATTTAATATGAAAGTGAACCAACTTGAATGTGATTAGTGAATGTAAACTAATTGAATTTGAATAAATGAATGCTAAAAAAATCCAATGTTGATGAACCAAATGTGATTTAATTGAAAACCAATTCATTGAATATGAATGAGAAGTGAAAGTATATTGATTTGGTTATGGATGTTAGTTGGATGATAGTTGGTTGATGGTTGGATTTGTTGTGGTGGTTGCATTTTCTGTATTGACATATATAGTTGTTGGTATATGTTGTATATTGATATTACTTTCATGTATACATGTTTATCATTTGTTCATTGAGTGTTTAGTAGGCGTGGATGGTGCTTACTTCGCTTTTGGAGCTCGCTTTCGCGCTATATTAGCCGTATATGCTCTTTAATAATATATAAGGTACATATCTCGGATTACATATCGTACTTTTACACTTTATTCCCTTCAGGATGCCTCATCCTCGATGATGAGATGTATATTTGTGATATATACATTGTTATTTTTTTTTCAGATCGAACCGCGCAAAGGAGACGCTGGCAAATTTTTTTGAAAATTTAAGGCGTTAGAAAATTTTTGGAAAAATTGAAAAATTTGTGATAACTAAAGTTTTGGTTTGAAGTTGAAAGTTAAACGATATTAGTTGGTTTTGAAAAGATAACTAAGAATTGATTTGGAAAACTTAGAAAAGTTTTTATAAGAGTTTAGTTAATGGATTTTGTAACTTTTTCTTACTTTGTAATTTCGGGGAAGAAATTCTTTAAAGTAGGAGAGAATGTAACGACTCAGAATTTCTATCATTTGAAATTCATATATTTAATTGATTTTAAATATTCACAAGTAAAATTTAATAGCTATATAACTTATATTTAAATTATAGTGATTTAATTGGATAATTAAATTGCTAATTTAATATTTGAAATCGTGTAAATAATTGAAAATTGAATTTGAAATGAATAAAAGTGATTTATAAAGTTGAATTAAATCCTAGTTGAATTAGAATGATGTTATAGAAGTTTTAAAATCGAATTAAAAGTTGATTTATAGAATTGAATATTTTAATATTTAATTGACGAGTAAAAATAACCATTTTTCAAACAGTCTCGGATTTTGGAAGAAACCAGTTTCATTGGATCCGTAATATAATATTATTGTAAGATTTCATATTTTGTGTCAATCGGATTTACGGTTGTCTGGGGCAAGCAAAAACGCATAGAAATCGGTTTAAGTGAATTTTAAATTTAAATAGTCGATTCGAAAACCTATCTTTCAAATACGATCGAATTCTCTCCCGATATATATTCCATTACGTTCGAAATAGGGGTAAAACATTATAAACGCCAGGCGGCACGCTTCGTTTGGAGTTCGGAAAAATTTCGAATGAATAGTGTCGTCGAATTTTCTATATAAGCATCTCACTTTTTCTTGTTTGCACAAACCCTAGGGTTAGAAACCCTAGCCTCCACTAATAATTTCTATGGCCAGAATTACATGATCTTTCTCCTCTATTTTCTCCAAATCCATAGACAATTAGCAAGAAACTCCAACTAACAAATCGTAAAGCAACGTGAGATCTTCATATCCATCCGGATGTGATCGATTTTAGAGCTACCGTTTGGCATATATCTCAATACAAAGATCACGCATTTGGGTTTAGTTATCAAGGCCAAGATGGAGCCGAGCTTGATGATGCTCATGGCGTTGAGAGTGCGACATGAGCTTTCAAGCGGCGTAGGTTGATCGATGTATAGTCATCGATAGGAGGTCGCGTCGTTCGATTTTTGAGTGTATATGGGTTTTGTGAATTGCCTAAATATTAACGTGGGAGAGGAAGAAAGGGAAGCACAGCTTGGATCTTCAATTTTGTAAGCAACGGCTGAGATTAAAGAAAGGTTATAAAAAAATAGTAAATTGATTTATTAAAATTCGTGTAATCTTTAAAACTGCGTAACTTTTTGATACGACGTCTGTTTCGCACGAAACGACTTACATTGGATTCATATGGACGAGTACTACATTATGGAGCTAGATTGAGATTTGTTTGAGCTAGTGAAAATTTTGGTTGAAATTAAATGCCTGTTTAATTTTAATCGAAACAAATCGCGATATGACGACTACAAAGCAATGTGAATACTATTCGCTCACTCTTTCTGACTCATTGATATTTTATATAAGTGAGAATAATTTATTGTATGATGATTGATGATTATTTGGATGATATATGACATATTGATTGACATTTGGATATATATACCGGCCTAGTGGAGCAGATGACCCTATACGTTCACGTGTATGAGCGGATGACCCTTTGTACGCGCGTGTGCCTCGAAGCGGACATTGTATATATATTCTAATATGTATTTTTGTTGCAGATGACAGGTTGGAGGGATCCAACTGGATTCATCACCAGTATTGATTTATTTACAAATATTGTGATATATTCTGTTATCATATGATATATGATGTTTTGGATGTCGTGATTGATGTATTTGGTGTTGTTGCATCATTGGGCCAATTTTTGGAATTTTAAAAATGATAAAGTAATGATTTTGAATTTAAAAGAATTTTAAAAGTGATTTTGAAAAAATGTTTTATTGAATTTTTGAATCGTTAAGAATTGATTTATTTTGAATAAATAAATATGATAATTTCTATGTTATAAAAATTATGATGTTTTGGGGAAATATGATAAGAATATGATTTTTGAAATAGGAATTTGACTTTTTTATGAAATAGTATAAATTGAGATTTTTGATTTATTATAAATGGTTTATATATAAGATTTATAAAATTGAATTTTTATAAATCGAAATAATGGAATTATAAACGAGTTTTAATAAGTGTTAAAAAGAATTTATAATGGATTTTATAAGCAAATAAGATTTATGAATTTGTGAAGTTATAAAAGAACGAATTTTGTAAATGAATGAATTATAAGTATTTAACTTAAAATTTGGATTTTGGCATATAAAAGAGATGTAAATGGAATTGGTAAATAAAAGGAATCTATAACTTGAAGTTTTTATAAAATATAATTGTGAATTTATAATCATTGTTTTATAAATCCGAATTTGGTTGAATTTGATAAGCTAAATATAGAAGCATATTAAAGGATTATATCCACGATTTTGGACAGTGGATAATCCTTTAATAAATAAATATGTAGAAGTATTGGATTTGGTAAACGAATTATATTCACGATTTTGGACAGTGAATAATAATCATTTAAGTTGAATAAATATTTTGGAAAGTAACCTTTTAAATGGAGTAAAATGGTATGAAGATGTTTTAAAATGTGTTAAGTATCGAAAACATAGATTCCAACATTCATTGTTGAAATAGAAGTTTTCGATAAATAAGAAAATAATGGACGATAACACTGTTGTTATAGTAAATGATTTTCAAAAGGAAATGTTCTATATAGTATTGGGGTTTATATATCTATCTTATATTCGAATCCCTATACTAGTGATTTTGGGTTGTCGTAACGATGTTTTACGCAACATTCGTTTTAACCCTAACAAATGTGTTTAAAGAGAATCTTTTCCTTAAAGAATAAAATATATACTTAATTCTGATTTAAGTATATGAGATATTTCTAAGTGTTGAAAATAAATAGATTTGTGAATTACTTATTTTTAAATAAGTATTTGGAAATGTTTTCCAATATGAAGTGAAATGTTTTGAGATTATATCTTTTAAAGATAAATTAAAGTGCATATTTGGCAAGTGATTTAATTAATAAAAGATTAATTAAAAGGGCCCAATGATTGTTATAGTGTTGAATATTTGTTTGTTTGCTTTGGTAGTTAAATAACCGACTATCAAACTTGGCCAAATTTTAGTTGCTCGACTTGATGTGGGAACTATTTAGTCATACACTTAGTACGTAGCCTCCTGTGTAGGCTTGATTATCGTTTGTGTTGAGGATGTTGATTCGTATAGTGCGGAGTATTACTCCAATCTATCGAGCTTCCTTCATGGCCCGAAGGATAGCAAGTTGAAAGTTGGAGACATGATAAGTCTATGAAACTTAGTTTCTGTGTGAAGTTGAGAAACGCGTTCGCGTTGTTGGTGCAAAGAGACCGGGATCAGATTTATCTGAAAACACTTCGGACCAACATATATGCGATGATTGTGCATGTTGTTTGTGATGATATTGATATTCTGGATTTTCATAGTGAGGGACTGCTTGTTGATCGTTTGGGGTTAAAATCCCAATATACATCCAGTAGTAGTGGTTCTTCAGTATGAAATGTCCAATGCAAGGACTATTCGCTACTAATCCTAGGGATTTCTCGACAGGATGTGGTAGGAAAGTACCTTCGGTTTGTCCTGTTCCTGGATAACTTGTATGGATGTTTGTCTGACATTGCGTTTCTAAAGATTACGTACATTGGTTTTTACAAACGTACATCAGTGGTGGCGGAGAAGGCAACTTCTCTTAGCTTAACACCCTCCTTAGCTTAACACCCTCCTTGAGATGTATGAGCTTAAGGGTTGTTTTTTTGTGGAAGGCAATTAGTAGTCAACGGAAATGGCCATGTAAGTGATGTGATTGTGCTTTGTGAAAGGTAATCGTTACCTCTAGCCTCATCAATCGAAAATGACCAAAATAGGGTTAGATAAGGCAAGGCTAAGTGGGTCATTCCTTAGTAGGATATGATCATCCTCTTCTAGATATATCTTTGCACGCTATGACGTCGTGTATCTGATTATTGTGGTTTGTATGCTAGAGGGCCCTCGGTAAAGGTCGGTAACGACCGAAGGATGACATATTCGGTATCATCTAGTTATAGAGGTGGGCCAGTCTTGTGTTGGTAGAGGGCGGATGTTCTGTGCCTCGGGACATCCATCTAGAGGTATACCCCTTCGGAAGGTAGTCACTTTCAGCTGGTCATTTGTATGGAAATCCAAACTCCACTACGTGTTTTTCGTTTTGATTGTATTACCCAATTGGGCTATATGCTAGAATTTAATCAATGTAACAATTTCGGCTATGATTAATATTATTTGTATATAGTAGATACTACTATAATATAACATGACATTCGATATGAAATGTTTTAGTTATCGTAAGATAAAAACATGTCCGTGTTTTTGTGTGGACTTGTCTTACGAGATACTTTTATTTTGAAAACTATGGAAAAGTTTGCTAATTTAATAAATTCAGTTGAGTGTATTTCTCACGCTGGTTTACCAGACTGATCCGGGCATTCATCCCTTTCAATTCTCGGGTCAGACCAAGTATATTTACAAGATCAGATTTGATTCTTTTTGAGCTTCAGCAGAGGAGCTGGAGATCATCATTTTCGTATACATGTACTTGTTTTGATCGTTCGGTGTGCTTCGTTTGTTGTTGTATACTATCGGCAATTGTGAGGATAGGTTATTATAACTGTTCAAGCTGATAACAATTGATTGATTATTGAACTCTGATTAATGTATATATATACAGTTTCTATTTTGTAAAGATCATTGATATGATATTATATATTTTCTGCGACGATGTGAGATTTTGTATTATTCTGTTTGGTTCTATCTTCTCTTCTTCTCTCTTCTTTTCTTTCTCTTGACTTTCCGTCAGTTTGTGTTTTTTAGGTTGGACGTGTGTGGATTATTGTTGATTCAAAGGGTACGGATTTGCGGGTCATCATAGGGTTCTCGCTTCGTGCTTGGTGGCGAGCAGGAGACTCTTACCCCTACATGTCCCTGATGGGTTGGCTGCGGATATTGAGAGGCTGGTCGTAAAAGCAAATTCGAGGTACCACTGTAACGACCCAGAATATCCGTCATTTGAAATTCGTATATTTGATTGATTTTAAATATTCACAAGTAGATTTTATAAGTTGAATAACGTTTATTTCGAATATAAGGATTTAGTTGGATAATTAAATTGTTAATTTGATATTTGAAATTGCGTTAATAATTGGAAATTGGATTTAACGTGAACAAAATGATTTATAAAGTTGTTTTAAATTCTATTTGAATTAGAACGATGTTAGAGAACTTTTAAAATTGAAATAAAAGTTAAATTCTAGAAATTGAATATTTTAATATTTAATTAACGTGTAAAAATAGTCATTTTTCAACGGTCTTGGATTTCGACGAAACTAGTTTCATTGGATCTCTAATGTTATAGTATTGTAAGATTTCAAATATCGTGTCAGTCGGATTTACGGTTTGTCCGGGGCAAGCTAAAACGCGTAGAAATCGGTTTAAGTGAATTTTAAATTTAAATATTCGATTTGAAAACCTATCTTTCAAATATGATCGAATTGGCTCCCGATACATATTCCATTGCGTTCAAAATGGGGGTAAAACATTATAAACGCCAGGCGGCATGCTTCATTTGGAGTTCGAAAATTTTCCGAATGAATAGTGCACGAATATTTTCTATAAAAGGACATCAATTTTTCTATTTTGCAAACCATAAGGATTTTGAACCCTAGCCACCACTATCATTTTAATGGCCAGAAAATTTGATTCTTTCTCCCTCGATTTCTTCTAATCTATCAACAATTACAAAAAACTTTCAACACGAAAATTGTAGAGATCGTTGAGAACTATAAATCCAACGGTTATGATCGAAAAATACGAAGCGGATCAACGGCGAATCGAGTGCAAACGTCACGCGTTCGAGAGGAGATTTCTCAGCCTAGGCATGACCGAGTCGAGCATGGCTCCAGGCGATGATAGTGTTCAAGTTGCTCTTCGAGGCGATGGCCTCTGATCGTCGTCAAATAGATCGGATGTAGAGCAAGAATTCGTAAATGAGAGGCGGCTATGGGTTCTTGTTCGTGCGCATTTTCTTTAGCCTGGGGAAGAAGAAAGGGGTTGCGGCCAAGATACTCATATTCACAAATCAACAGCTGTGATTGTTTTAGCGTAAAATAAAAAAAGATATTTTTGTATATTAATTTATATTTAAATTCGTTTAAACTTTAAAATGTCATTACATTTTCATACGAGGTCAGAAATTGACGAAATGACTTGCGTTGGAATCATATTAATGAACACTACGCGGTAGAGCTGGTTTGGAGTTGATTGGAGCTAGTATGAATTTTGGGTAAAATTAAACGGTCGTTTACTTTTATTCGGAATAAAACATTACAACTGCTATTGGAGACAATGTGAGTACAACTCACTCTCTCTGACTCATTGATATTTTTATACAAGTGAGAATAAATATTATTTATGATGATTGATGATTGTTTGGATGATATATGATGTATTGATTGGTATTTGGATATATATACCTGCCTAGTGGGGCAGATGACCCTATACGTTCCCGTGTATGAGCGGATGACTCTTTGTACGCGCGTGTGCCTTGAAGCGGACATTGTACACATATTCTAATATGTATATTTGTTGTAGGTGACAGGTTGGAGGGATCCAACTGGATTCCTCACCAGTATTGGTTTGTTTATAGATATTGTGATATATTCTGTTATCATATGATATATGATGTTTGGATGCCATGATTGATGTATTTGGTGCTGTTGCAGCATTGGGCCTATTTTTGATAATTTAAAAATAGTAAAGTGATGATTTCCAAATTAAAAAGGATTTTCAAGTGATTTTGGAAGTAGATGTTTTATTGGATTTTAAACTGTTAAGGAATTGATTTATTTTTGATAAATGAAAGCTGTAATTTTTATGTTATAAAAATTATGATTTTTGTGAAATAATATCAGAATATGATTTTTGGAATATAGAGTTAACTATTTTGTAAAATAGTATAAATTGTGGTTTTTGAATTATTGTAAATGGTATTATATATAAAATTTATAAAACTGAATTTCTATAAATCGGAATAATGGAATTATAAATGAGTTTTTATTAGTGTTCAAATGAAGTTGTAATTGAATCTTAGAAATGAATAAGATTTATAATTTGTGAAGTTATAAAAAGAATGGATTTGGTAAGATAAACAATTTATAGGTAGTTAACTTATAATTTGGATTTTTAGTATATAGTTGGGTTATAAATGGAATTTATAAACGTTGTTTTATAAATGTGAAATCAACTTATTTAATAAGTTAAATATAGTAATGAATTTGGTAAAGGAGACATATCCACGATTTTGGACAGTGGATAATCCTTTAATTTAATATGTAGAAGTGTTGAATTTAGTTGGAGTTTTGTATTCACGATTTTGAACATTGAATAACATATTAAATAAAATGGATATTTTTGGAAAGTGAATATTATTAAATGGAATAAAATGATTAAAAGATATTTTAAAATGTCAAGGATCGAAACCATAGATTTCAACATTCATTGTTGAAATAGACGTTTTCGAGAAATAAGGAAATGATGGAATATAACACTATTGTGATAGTAAATGATTTTCCAAAGGAAATGTTTTCGTATAGTATTTGGATTTATATATCTATTTTATTTCGAATCCCTATTCTAGTGATTTTGGGTTGTCGTAACGATGTTTTACGCAACGTCCGTTTTAACCCAATTAAAAGATGTTTAAAGAGAATGTTTTCCTTCAAGAATAAAATATATACTTAATTATGATTTACATATATGAAATATTTTCCAAGTGTTGAAATAAATAGAATTGTGAATTACTTATTATTAAGTAAGTATATGGAAATGTTTTCCAATATTGAAAAGTTGGAATGGTTTGAGATTATATCTTTTTAAAGATAATTAGAAGTGAATATTTGGCAAGTGATTTAATTAATAATAGATTAATTAAAAGGGCATAGTGCTTGTTATGGTGCTAAATATTTGTTTGTTTGCTTTGATAGTTAAATAACCGACTATCAGATTTGGCAAAATTTTAGTTTCTCGACATGATGTGGGAACTATTTAGTCGTACACTTAGTACATAGCTTCTGTGCAGGCTTGCTTATCGTTTGTGTTGAGGATGTTGATTCGTATAGTGTGGAGTATTACTCAAATCTAACGAGCTTCCTTCTTGGCCCGAAGGGTAACAAGTTGAAAGTTGGAGACGTGATAATTCTACGAGAGTTAGTTTCTATGTGAGGTCGAGAAACACTTTTGCATTGTTGGTGCGAAGAGACCGGGATTAAATTTATCTGAAAACCACTTTGGACCAACGTATATGCGACGATTGTGCAGGTTTCTTGTGATGATATTGGTTTTCGGATTTTCATAGTGGTGGAGTGCTTGTTGATCATTTGGGTTTAATATCCCAATATACATCCAGTAGCAGTGGTCTCTTCATTATGAAATATCCAATGCAAGGACTATTCACTACTAATCCTAGGGATTTCCCGACAGGATGTGGTAGTAAAGTACCTTCGGTTTGTCCTGTTCCTGGACAACTTATACGGATGTTTGTCTGACATTGCATTTCTATAGATTACGTATATTGGTTTTTACAAACGTACATCAGTGGTGGCGGAGAAGGAAACTTCTCCTAGCTTAACATCCTCCTTGAGACGTATGAAATTAAGGGTTGTATTTTTATGAAGGGCAATTAGTAGTCAACGGAAATGGCTGTGTGGCATTCAAAGTAATGTGATATATGATTGTGAAAGCTAATCGTTACCCCGTCAGGCCTCATCAATCGAAAATGACCAAAACAGGGTTAGATGCGGCAAGGCTAAGTGGGTCGCTCCCGTTAGGCTATGATCATCCTCTTGTAGATATATCTTTACACGGTATGACGTCATGTATCTGATTATTGTGGTTTGTATGCTAGAGGGACCTCTGTAAAGGTCGGTAACGACCGGAGGATGATATATTCGGTACCATCTAGTTATAGAGGTGGACCGGTCTTGTGTTGGTAGAGGATCCTTTGTGATGGTCCTCGGTGCATTCTTCTAAAGATGTACAGCCGGAAGGTAGTCCCTTCACCTGGTCATTTTTATGGAAATCCAAACTCCACTACGTGCTTTCCATTTTGATTGTATTATCCAATTGGGCTATATGCTGGAATTTAATCAATGTAACAATTTCGGCTATGATTAATGTTATTTGTATATAGTAAACAATACTATAATATAATAGGATTTGATATGATATGCTTTGGTTATCATAGGTGAAAACATGTCCGTGTTTATGTGTGGACTTTTCTTACGAGATACTTTTGTTTTGATAAAGGAAAAGTTTTGGTAATTTAATAAATTCAGTTGAGTGTGTTTCTCACGCTGGTTTACCAGACTGATCCGGGCGTTCTTCCCTTTCAATGCTCAGGTCAGACCAAGTATACTTACAGGTTCGGATTGGTGCTTTTGGAGCTTCAACAGGAGAGCTGGAGATCTTCATTTTGTATACGCGTATCTGTTTTGATTATTGATTATCCACTGTATTGCTTTGTTTGTGTTGTATATTATCGGCAATTTTGAGGGTAGGTTATTATAACTGTTCAAGCTGATAACTATTGATTGGTTGTTGTACTCTGATTGATGTATGTATATATGCAGTTTCTGTTTTGTAAAGATCATTGACATGATATTATATATTATCCGCTGCGATGTGAGACTCTGTATTGTTCTGTTTGGTTCTATCTTCTCTCTTTCTTCTTCTCTCTTCTTTTCTTTCTCTTGACTTTCCGTCATTCTGTGCTTTTTGGGTCGGACGTGTGTGGATTATTGTCGATTCAAAGGGTACGGATTTGCGGGTCGTCACAGCTGGTATCAGAGCTTAGATTTTGTATATTCCTAACCTTTGATGTGTACTCAGTATAGATAGGGACAGTAGCACCCTAGATTGAGTTTGAGTTATTATATATATGAGCGCGTATTTGTTAGTGAATATAAAATGTTTTATATTGTGTTTACTTATCCGTTGAGCTGTTTGTGAATTCTGGTCGGTATGTGGGACGCCATGTTATCGATAGGGATTTCCAAACACTTAAACGAGGCAAGTCAACATAGTATTATTTTAAATTGGGTAAATGAAATAATTTTACCTCTATTATATTTTATATATAAAAGAAATAATTTGTCAGGAATTAGTAAAGTGTATATAAATTGATTGATTGGTGGTTTGAAAATGTAAATATATAAAAGTTGATAAAGATGTTTGAATAATCTAAATAAAAACAACAATTGTAAAAGAATAAATTATATAAGCAAATGAATTATAAAATATGGAATTATAACTAATATGATTTACAATTGTGAAATCATCTTATATAAAAGAAGTGAAACTAAATGAATATATTTATAAGTATGAATTATAAATAAAAATGAATTTAAACCAATTATTTGAAAATTTTGAATCCCATTTATTTTAAAAGTTGTTTTTCAAAAAATTAAAGAGGTTATATGGTTATAAATCTAAGTAAGATAAAAGGATTTGAAATGGATCTTATATAAGTAAAAAGGTTTATAAATGTGATTTATAAATAAAAGAATTTTTTAAAGAATATAAAGCACTGAATTCACTACTGTTGTTGGGAAATAATAAGGGTAATGACTGCAGCATCATCAATATCATTTTCGAGTTTCTGTGTGATGGATTTGCTACCAATAGTAAATTGAAATTGAAGTTTTGTTGTGATAAACAAATTGAATTTTAAAATCTAAGTTAAAACTGATAAAAATAAGTGAAACGAGTCATGGACTTAGAATATGAAATAATAAAAATGAAACTTGGTAAAGTTGAAATAAAATTTGAGTTAGCAGATTAGATATATGATTTGAAATTAAATGTAAGTGGTTAAGTGATTATATAATTGAATTTTAAAGTTTGAATAAACCTAAGTTGTAAAGTGATTGCGTAACCATGAATTGAAATTATAAAGAATGAGTTTAGTGAATGGAAGTGAACTTAGGTAGATGTTCACGGAATTATGAATAAATAAGTTGTATAACTTATAAAATGTGAAAATGTAAGTAAAACCAATTGTTAAAATGGTTAAACAATTTTGTTAAGCAAATAAAATCTGAATTTGAAAAAGTGATATGATTTTGACTTAAGTTAAATAAAATGACTTTAGAGATGGAATGAAAAATAACTTAAGTAATGTTGAATAAAGTTGATTTTGGTATCAAAGTAAATTAATAATGTGAATTAATAAAGTAAAGTGAATTGAATGAATTCAACTTGAGTTATATAAAGAAATTCAACTTTATTTGTAGACTGAATTAGCAATTGAAATAATGAAATATGAATTGAATGTTAATCATTGAATGTAAATGAATTGATATGGAATAGTGGATGTAGGTGTTAATTCATTAAAAGTTAATGAAATTGAATTAATGAAATTGAATTAATGAAATTGAAAGTTAAATAATTGAATTCAAATGTATAGGAAGTGAATTTAAATAGAATTGAATTTGATTTGAATTGGAAGTGAACCAACTTGAATATAAATTAGTGAATGTAAACTAATTGAATTTGAATGAATGAATATTAGCAAAATCCAATATCGATGAATCAAATGTGATTAAATTGAAAAACCAATTCAATGAATATTTATAAGAAGTGAATGAATATTGATTTGTTATGGATTGATTGGATGGATATTGGTTTGTTGGATGATAGTTGTTTGATAGTCAGATTTATTGCCTTTTGTTGATTTTCTATATTGGCATATGTAGTAGTTGTAGTGGTATATGTTGTGTATTGATATTACATTCATATATACATGTTTTTCATGGTTTGTTGAGTGTTTAGTAGGTACGGATGGCGCTTGCTTCGCATTTGGAGCTCGCTTTCGCGCTATATTAGCTGTATATGCTTGTTAATAATATATAAGGTACATATCTCGGATTACATATCGTACTTTTACACTTTTTTCCCTTTGAGATGCCTCATCCTTGATAATGAGATGTATATTTGTGATATATATATTGCTATTTTTTTGGATCGAACCGTGTAAAAGAGATGTTGGCGAATTTTTTTGAAAATTTAAGGCGTTAGAAAATCTTGAGAAAATTTGGAAAAGTTTTTGAAAACTAAGTTTTGGTTTTTAAGTTGAAAGTTAAACGATATGTAGTTGATTTTGAAAAGATAACTATGAATGTAACTGAAAACTTAGAAAAGTTCTTATAAGAGTTTAGTTAATGGATTTTGTAACTTTTTCTTACTTAGTAATTTCGAGAACGAAATTCTTTTAAGTAGAGGAGAATATAATGACCCAGAATTTCTGTCATTTGACATTCGTATATTTAATTGATTTTAAATATTCACAAGTAAATTTTATAAGTTGAATAACGTGTATTTTGAATATAAGGATTTAATTGGATAATTAAATTGTTAATTTAGTATTTGAAATTGCGTATATAATTGAAAATTGGATTTAACGTGAATAAAAATGATTTATAAAGTTGTTTTAAATTCTATTTGAACTAGAACGATGTTAGAGAACTTTTAAAATTAAAATAAAAGTTAAATTCTAGAAATTGAATATTTTAATATTTAATTAACGTGTAAAAATAGTCATTTTTCAAACGGTCTCAGATTTTGATGAAACCAGTTTCGTTGGATCCGTAATGTTATATTATTATAAGATTTCAAATTTCGTATCAACCGGATTTACGTTTGTTGGGGAAAACTGAAACGCATAGAAATCGGTTTAAGTTAATTTTAAATTTAAATATTCGATTTGAAAACCTATCTTTCAAATATGATCGAATTGGCTCCCGATACATATTCTATTGCGTTCGAAATGTGAGTAAAACGTTATAAACGCTAGGTGGCACGCTTCGTTTGGAGTTCGAAAATTTTCCGAATGAATAGTGCATGAATATTTTCTATAAAAGGACATCAATATTTCTATTTTCCAAACCATTAGGGTTTTGGACCCTAGCCGCCACCATCATTTTAATGGCCAGAAAATTCGATTCTTTCTCCCTCGATTTCTTCTAATCTTTCAACATGAAAATTATAGAGATCGTTGAGAACTATAAATCCAACAGTTGTGATCGGAAAATACGAAGTGGATCAACGTCGAATCGAGTGCAAACGTCACGAGTTCGAGAGGCAATTTCTCAGCCTAGGCACGACCGAGTCAGCATGGCTCCAGGCGATGATAGTGATCGAGTTTCTCTTGAGGCGATGGCCTCTGATCGTCGTCAAATTGATCGGAGGTGGAGCAAGAATTTGTAAATGAGAGGCGGCTATAAGTTCTTGTTCGTGCGCGTTTTCTTTAGCCCGGGGAAGAAGAAAGGGGTTACGGCCAAGATTCTCATATTCACAAATCAACGACCGTGATTGTTTTAGGGTAAAATAAAAAAAAGAATTTTGTATATTAATTTATATTTAAATTCATTTAAACTTTAAAACGTCATAACATATTCATACGAGGTCGAAAATTGACGAAACAACTTGCATTGGAATCGTATTGACGAACACTACACGATGGAGTTGGTTTGGAGTTGATTGGAGCTAGTGCGAATTTTGGGTCGTTTAATTTTATTTGGAATAAAATACTACAATTGCTTATGGAGACAATGTGAGTACAACTCACTCTTTCTGACTCACTAATATTTTTATATAAGTGAGAATAAATATTATTTATGATGATTGATGAATGTTTGGATGATATATGATATATTGATCGGTATTTGGATATATACCTGCCTAGTGAAGCAGATGACCCTATATGTTCCCGTGTATGAGCGGATGACTCTTTGTACGTGCGTCTACCTTGAAGCAGACATTGTACACATATTCTAATATGTATATTTGTTGCAGGTGACAGGTTGGAGGGATCCAACTAGATTCCTCACCAGTATTGATTTGTTTATAGATATTGTGATAGATTCTGTTATCATATGATATATGATATTTGGATGTCATGATTAATGTACTTGGTGCTGTTGCAGCATTAGGCTTATTTTTGATAATTTAAAAATACTAAAGTGATGATTTCCAAATTAAAAAGGATTTTCAAGTGATTTTGGAAATAGATGTTTTATTGGATTTTAAACTGTTAAGGAACTGATTAATTTTTAATAAATGAAATTTATAATTTTTATGTTACAAAAATTATAATTTTTGTGAAATAAAATCAGAATATGATTTTTGGAATATAGAGTTAACTATTTTGTAAAATAGTATAAATTGTGGTTTTTGAATTATTGTAAATGGTTTTATATATAAGATTTATAAAATTGAATTTTTATAAATCGGAATAATGGAATTATAAATGATTTTTTATAAGTGTTCAAATGAAGTTGTAATTGAATCTTAGAAATGAATAGGATTTATAATTTGTGAAGTTATAAAAAGAATGGATTTGGTAAGATAAATAATTTATAGGTAATTAACTTATAATTTGGATTTTTAGTATATAATGGGGTTATAAATGGAATTTATAAACGTTGTTTTATAAATTGAAATCAACTTATTTTGATAAGTTGAATATAGTAATGAATTTGGTAAAGGAGATATATCCACGATTTTGGACAGTGGATAATCCTTTAATTAAATATGTAGAAGTGTTGAATTTGGTTAGAGATTTATATTAGCGAATTTGGACAGTGAATAATATATTAAATAAAATGGATATTTTTGGAAAGTGAATATTATTAAATGGAATAAAATGATTAAAAGATGTTTAAAAATGTGTTAAGGATCGAAACCATAGATTTCAACATTCATTGTTGAAATAGACGTTTTCGAGAAATAAAGAAATGATGGACTATAACACTATTGTTATAGTAAATGATTTTCGAAAGAAAATGTTTTCGCATAGTATTGGGATTTATATATCTATCTTATTTTTAAATCCCTATACTAGTGATTTTAGGTTGTTGTAACGATGTTTTATGCAACATCTATTTTGACCCAAGTAAAAGATGTTTAAAGAGAATGTTTTCCTTAAAGAATAAAATATATACTTAATTATGATTTAAGTATGTGAAATATCATCCAAGTGTTGAAAATAAATATAATTGTGAATTACTTATTATTAAGTAAGTATATGGAAATGTTTTCCAATATTGAAAAGTTGAAATGGTTTGAGATTATATCTTTTTAAAGATAATTAGAAGTGAATATTTGGCAAGTGATTTAATTAATAAAGATTAATTAAAAGGGCCTAGTGATTGTTATGGTGCTAAATATTTGTCTGTTTGCTTTGATAGTTAAATAACCGACTATCAAATTTGGCCAAAATTTAGTTTCTCGACTTGATGTGGGAACTATTTAGTTGTACACTTAGTACGTAGCCTTCTGTGTAGGCTTGATTATCGTTTGTGTTGAGGATGTTGATTCGTATAGTGCAGAGTATTACTCCAATCTATCGAGCTCCTTCTTGGCCCGAAGGATAGCAAGTTGAAAGTTGGAGACATGATAAATCTATGAGACTTAGTTTCTGTATGAGGTTGAGAAACACTTTTGCATTGTTGGTGCAAAGAGGCCGGGATCGGATTTATCTGAAAACCACTTCGGACCTACATATATGCGACGATTGTGCAGATTGCTTGTGATGATATTGATTTCCGGATTTTCATAGTGGGGGACTTCTTGTTGATTGTTCGGGGTTAAAATCCCAATATGCATCCAGTAGCACTGGTCTCTTCATTATGAAATATCCAATGCAAGGACTATTCGCTAATAATCCTAGGGATTTCCCGACAGGATGCGGTAGGAAAGTACCTTTGGTTTGTCCTGTTCCTAGACAACTTGTATGGATGTTTGTCTGACACTATATTTCTATAGATTACGTACATTGGTTTTTACAAACTACATCAGTGGTGGCGAAGAAGGCAACTTTTCTTAGCTTAACACCCTTGGAAGGCTATTCGTAGTAAATGGAAATAGCCGTATGGCATTCAAAGTGTTGTGATATATGATTGTGAAAGGTAATCGTTACCTCGTCAGGCCTCATCAACCAGAAATGACAATAACATGGTTAGATGCGGCAAGGCTAAGTTGGTCGCTCCCATTAGGGTATGATCATCCTCTTCTAGATAATCTTTACATGTTATGACGTCGTGTATCTGATAATTTTGGTTTGTATGTTAGAGGGCCCTCGGTAAAAGTGGTAATGACCGGAGGATGATATATTTGGTTACATCTAGTTATAGAGGTGGGTCGGTCTTGTGTTGGTAGAGGATCCTTTGTGATGTCCTCGGTGCATTCTTCTAGTGATGTACTACAGTTGTGACGACCCGGAGTTTTTGAATGTTTGAAATTGGAATATTTAATTGATTCTAATTGTTTAAAAGTTAATTTTTAAATTGAATTCAAATATCACCATTTATTGGGTAATTTAATTATTAAATTAAATTATTTGAAGATGGGTAAAACGTTGAATCTGGAGTTTTAAGCCTGTTAAAAATGATTTGAAAGCTAGTAAAATTTATATTGATAGTGCCGAGGATAATAGCAGTTTTAAAATTGAATTTAACAGTGATTTATTCAGTTTTGAAATCATATCATTTAAATTGAATTTAAAAATAGCCTTCCGAGGCACAGTCTTGGAATTCGATGAAACCAGTTCCATTGGATCCATAATATCGTATTATTATCAGGTTTCAATTTTTGTACTGTTTGGAATTGTTTTGTGAGCATACGATATATAAACGCGCTGAATTTAAATCGAAAATTTAATATAATAAGCATTGGAAGTCAACTAGTTAAATATATTTTTATAATTGGACACTCGTACTCAAGAAGACATCCCCAATCTATATTTCATCTCTGCCTCCCTCTCTAATTTACATACCGAATTGAACACGGAAAAAAAAGAGAACAATCTCAAAATCGTTATCTCAATACCCTTTCCCTTCAGAAATTCACAAATCAATTTCAACCTAATTTAAATAAAAATAACGATGCTTGAGCGAATGGAGTCGAATTTTTGCGTTCGAAGAAATCAAGGATGGCCGAAGCCGTGTTCGAATTTTTTGGCAAGCTCGAGGCGAAGGCAAGTAGAGAGGTAGTGGGTCGTTCGAGGTCTAAAGAGGGTTCATTTAAAGGTGTTGGCGATCGAATTTTTTCAAAGGAGTCAGGATAGCGAGGCGACTTGGTGAAGGAGGTGGCGGCGTAAGATGGGAATTTTCGCAGGTGACGACGACGTTAAAGACCAGACATGGCGATGGGCCTTCACGCTCGTCAACTCGAGATGGTCGAGAGCGTCGAACAGGGAGGCAGATGGAATCGTGCGTAAGGCTGAGTGTGGCTAGCTGTAAAGTAAGCTATTTATTCTTTATCAATTTGATCTGTGTACATTTACAGTTAGGATAAGTGTGATTCAAAAAATCAATTGCCATTTAACAAAATGAATTTCTATTTGTTTATTTACAAAATTTTGTTTAACAAATATAAATTAAAATTTTATATTTACAGTAAGTTTTATAAAAGGATAATTTGTTTTCTTAAATATATATATATATATATATATATGCATGTGAATATTCTTATACAGGAAAATTTATTTATTTCAGTGATATATATATATATATGTAAACATATTTGAAAAATATCTGCACATTTATAAATTGTAATGCAATAGAAAATTTATTTTGAGCACTTTTAAAATTGATAGTACAAGTCTAAAACCTGAGTTAATCTAATTATTTTTAGAAATTATTTTTAAAGATAAGATTTAAATATATATATATATATATATATAAGAAATAATTATTTAGTTAAAATTGAATTGTTAACTAATTAATTTATTTAAAGAAATTTAGTTTTAAATTAAATTGATTAAATTTATGAGAATTAATTGATTTATCCAAGTGTTAATAAACCATATAAATTGCGTATTCAAGGTCAAAAATCAAGGAAGCCAAGGCAATATTGAAGTGGATTGCAAATATTAACAAAGGTGAGTTAATCTCACTCTTCTGGATTTTTATTTAAATTTAAATGGTAAAATTTAAATAATTGGTTGGATGGTTGAATTGATTTAATGTGCTATATTATATATAGTAGTATATAGTATATATTGGGTGATTGATTTCCCGTACACTATGTGCCACATAATAGCGGATGATATTATATAAATCCCATATACCGTGATATTCCACCTCGAAGTGGAATTGGTATTGTGCTAACATCTGTGGATGCAGGGAAATGGGTTGGAGGGATCCAACAGGATTCCTCACAATATAGAATTATTTTCATAATTGATGATGCATTTTATTTTATACTGTGAAAGATTAATTTGGGAATTAAATTGTGTTGTGTCGTGATTGGATAAGTATAATTTAGGATTCTAAAATATAAATAAAATAAATTGGGTGGTTTGATAGGTAATTACTTAATGTAACTAATAAAATATAATTACGTAGGGAAGTAATTAATAAATAATTACCAGATGTAATTAGTTGAATGATGATTTGTTAATAGAAGTAAATTGGGTATAATTACTTTGTGTAATTAATCAAGAGATTAATTAAGATAATTAATTTATTAATGAAGTAAATAAAAAGGTAGATAATTACAGGTTGAGATAAATCAAGAGTGATTAATATTTGTGTTTAATTAATGATTAATTACTTAATGTAATTAATTTGGATTAGGATAAATTAAAATGTAATTAGGAATCATTAATTTATATAATTAATGATGTAATTAAAGATTGATTAATTAAGATATATTATTCAATAATAAGTGATTTATGAGAAATTTATTAATATAAGTAATTAAGGATTAACGTAATTAATATAGTTAATTAATTTGTGTAGTAATTAAAGGTTAATTATGGATTTGGTTGAGAATAATTAATTTGTGAAATTAGTTAAAGATAATTACTTGAATTTTATTGAAGGATAAATAGTCCAGGGTGATTAATTAAGATGGCTAATTAAGGGATGATTAGTTAATTGATTTGAAATTAATTAATGTTAAATGAAGGAATCTAAGTGATTAAGATTAGTAATTTAATTAGAATTAATTAAATTTATTTGGAAGTGATCAAGTTTGCTTACGGATGATTGAATGGTATTGGATGCCTTGAATGAGTCTCAAAGAGACTGGGGTCGGGTATTAGAAAATACCCAAAACCACTTCGAACTTTTATAGATTGATATGTGATATCAATAGGCAGGAATGAAATGATTTAAGTGAATTGGACAATTTAATCTAAATTTTAGTACTTAGAAAATTGTTGTGTGAAATAAGTGACGTCTATAACAAATTGTGAATTTGTAAATTTATACGAGTTACCCCGGGTTTTATATAAGTTGTATGCTTTCTATTCCATGTTAGATGGGTTTACAAACGCTGGTTTCTAGCCTGACCCGGGTGTTACTTTGATGTGATGCTCGGGTCAGACCAAGTATTATATATTTTCAGGTAAGCACGTACTGGAGCTCAATAGGCGAGCTGGATGGCAAGAACGTATGGAGTATTTCCGTTGTATTATACTGTTGTATATCTGAAACATGATGATTGTGTATATCCAGTGTCTGTATATATGCGTAACTCTGATGTATTATAAAGGTATTTTGACAGATACAGAATTCTTTTGTAAACTGTTATTATTTGTTATTATATTTTATCCGCTGCGAATGTGAGATGTTGGTGTTTCTGAACTCTTCTTCGTCTATCTCTTTCTACTTTTTCCTAACTATCAAGAATTTTCGAGATCGAAATTTCCGGGTCGTTACAGTTGGTATCAGAGCTGAAGGTTAAGCAAGAACCTTGGCTCTGGTGGGTAATACCCATTAAGGATAGGGTCAATGGTACCTTAGAATGAGTTGAGTGCATATATATATATATATATATATATATGAGAGCGTACTTGTTATTTTCATATATAAACATTTTAAATGATTTTATATAAGCTTATATTTAATATATAAAGTAATAATATTTCTACTATTAAGTTAATTGGTTGTTAAATCATTGGAATTAAATAGAATTTCAACTGAAATTGTTGAAAATTGATTTTAAAGGATGAATTTGGGTAATAAATTGGTTTTTGAAAGATTAAATTGATTTAAAATGAAATTCTAGAATTTTAACTCAGAAAATTAAGTTGTTTAAAAACTTTAAATAAAGGTTAATTTGGTTTAAAAGGTTAAACCAACATTTGAGAATTTAACTCGAATTTATATAATTCGAGATGGTTTAAAATTTGAATTGAATTCGTTCCAATTGAATCTGAATTGAATTAATTGGAATTGTGATTGAAGATGGATAAGTTTAAAAATTCAAATGGAAAATTTAAGTTGGATTGAATTGAGATGATTTGAAATTGAAGTGGTTAAATTGATATTAGTCCAAATTGATTGGAATAATTTGGAATTGTAATTAAAGTTGAATAGGTTTAAAATCAAATGGAATTTGATTTGAATCTGGAAAGAAATCAAGATTGATTTAACTTTAATCGGGGTTAAATCAATTTCAATGGAAATTGAAGTTATTTAAATTTGAATTGAGTCAGTTTAAATGGAAGTGGAAATTAAAATCGAATTGATGAGAATCGGGGTTTGGAAAGTGAAAAGTTTTGACTCTGGACTATTTTCAACATAAATTGTTTTAATATAAACTTATTTTTCCAAGATATTTAATATATACAACCTTTCTTTTTAAAGACAAATTATTTTATATTTATTTTACAATTATTTTTGGAACTATTTAACAATTTTTCGACTATTTTATAAAATAATTTCTATTTATCAACTATTTTACAAATTAATTACCATTTTACAATTATTTAACCATTTTATAGCTATGTTATAAACTAATAATTATTTTTCAACAAATTATCTATTTAAAATTTTTCAAACTATTTTCTGAATTTAATCTGGACGGAGTTCAAACTGTTCATGATTGAATATCCATTTGGCATGAGGATTAAAGTGATAATCCAATGGAATTGAAATAATTGTGATTGTGTGGATAGAAATTAAAGGAAATGTAAATAGAAAGAGAAATTGATTTAGTTGATAATCAATGAAGATAAATACGTGGATATACGTATATTATTCTATTCGCATAATGGTTTGATCCGGATTCGAGCATAGAATTTTGAGATAGTTATATTGGTCCGAGTTTGGATTTTTCACTCGATTTTCGACGGCGAACCTGGATATGGATTGCAGATTGGTTCTGGATATTCTCTATCATAGTTATGGCTATACAAGGAGAATGACGGTTTCTGATCAAGAAGCCAGATCTAAGTCTGCACTAAGAAGTCGGGTAGACAACACTAGTTCGGAAGTGTAATTGTGTGATCGAGTGAGCGAATAGATTGGTATAGCGTACGGATGATAAGTGTACATCGTACGGATTTAAATGAAATTGATATTGAAATTTTGTGAATAAGAAATGCGAAATGATTTCTTTTGAAATGAAAGTATATTTTGTGAAATATATAATGGATAAAAGTGAAAGTTAGATATTTTTATGATGATAAGTAAGATGGAAACAACTTTATAAAAAAAGAAGAGTAATTAAGTTGGAATATTTGATTTTGAATAAACAAAGCTATATATCTTTGTTACATAAGATAAATCTCCCCTTGTTGAATTTATTGCCGGAAGGAAAGGATTTTGAAAGTGTTTGAAGTATAAAAGAAGTTTTATACAAGTTTGAAATGATCCAAAGTTTTTTTAAAATTTTCATATATATATATATATATATATATATATATAAAAGATCTTATAAGGATTTTGGAAAAAGGTATTAGGAACCTTTGGATTTGGAAAGGCTTTTGATTTTTGGGTAAAGTCAATATTTGATTTGGAAAGCCTAATTTGAGAATTATCGGTTTTGGGATAATCGATTTTGTGAAAGGAGATTTATATAAGATTCATGTTAGGTGTATGATTTGGAAGATACTATATGTGTATAGTACAAAGTGTTTTGATAATGGCTCTGGGGAAAAGGCGCTCCCTTGAAATGAACTTCTCAGGAGTGCGACAGGGTGGTACTGCCTTGAACCCTAAGGGGGGGTTCTAAAGTTGATCCTGTGAGGAGTCCGGATAAAACTAGTTTCTGAGGATTATGAGTAGTGTGTAGCAGAAGTCGAGAGCGCTGATGCCTACAGAGGCATTTGGGTTATACCGTGACGAAAGTGTAACTCGATGTCACTGTGATCTACTGCAGACCATAGCGAAAGTCGTGTGTGCCACTGAGAGCCAACAGTCTACGTTTGATTTTACATCAGTAGACTGCGACCTATGGTAACATAGCAAAAGTCGTGTGTGCCGCTGAGAGAAAACGGTCTAAGTTCGATTTTACATCGGTAGACTACGACCTATGTGGGAGTGGAGAAGTTTCATTTTTGGTAGCGAAAATCGAGGGCGCTGATGCCTACAGTTACATGGACTTTTGCTACGATGGCAAAGTAACCCTGGAATGTAACTGCGATCTATTGTGGGTTTCATGGCATAATCGAGGAGCACGGAGTGCCTACAGTTACATGGACTTTTTTTGCAATGGCAACGTAAGCCAGGATGTAACTACGACCATGGATAGGGGTGATGATTTCCAGAGCATTCTCAAAAAAGATATTTCCTCTATTTTCAAAAACTGTTTTCTATATTTCCAATTATTTTTCCGAGTATTTTCACTAGGTGTTGAAAACGGGTTTACCAAGTACTTATAGATTTTCAGTCCTACGCCTGATCAACGTATGACTGAATTTCTTGAGAACAACGATGGACTGGTTGAGACATCGAGTTATAAGAAGTATTTTTATAAAAAGCTATTTTAATAGTATTATGTAAATTTAAAAGTATTTCTAAAATTTTAAAATAAAAATGTTGGAATTTTGGAAAATGAAAGAAATCCAAACTGGAGTTATGAAAAAAAATTGAATTCAGGAAAATTTAGTGAAGTGATTTATGTAATAAAATCGAATATTGAATTAAAAGTTGGAAGTAAGCTAACTAGCTAAATAAATTATTTGAGAGAGTATGTTAATAAAATTTAACTCAGTTAAATAAAATGGATTGTAAGTTAATTATGAAGTTTAGAAATAAATTCGAATTATAATTGGAATTCAATTTGGATTAATAATGAATTAAAATAGTGGAGATGTTGTAAAAACAAAATGGAATTGGATTATAATAGAAATGATTTGAGTTATAAATAAAATCCAATTCGAGTATAAATGAGTTAAATTTGTGCTTGGATATTATTTTTATAAATTGAGAACGTGAATTAAAATAAATGGATGGGCTAACTGAATTAAATGGAATTTGATTAGATGAGAATTAAATGGAAGTGAACTTATGTTTGAAGCTGGAATAAACTGAAATAAATTAACATAAGTTAAGAATAATGAGAAGTTCAACTTTGAGTAAGAATGGAAGACCATTAAATAAAAGCTTGGATTAAATTAATTTGGGAAATGGTTATTAACTTATCAGTATTAAATGTGCCAAGCTTAATAAAATGTCTTTGAATGAAACAATCGCGGAAATGGAATGAAATACAGGTGTATGGCTTGTAGATAAGTTAATATGTGAAGAGACTTTAATAAAAATTGATTTTGGAATCAATTGAAGTGAATGGGTTCGTTTGGATTAAAAAGGAATTAAATATAAGCCATTGAATAGTAAACCATTCTAACTAAGTAAAAATTTGGTTGGGAGCTATTCGAATTAGTATCGAAATCTTAAAATTCTTTATAAGAATTTTTTAGTGTGCATTATTTATTTCATGTGTTAGCTATTGAAAATGAGTGAAATGTAAACAAACTCCCTATATTTTATACTTACATGTTTAAATTGAGTAAGTACAGGTACGAGGAAGCTGCGTGGTTGGATTTGGACGCACAACGCTAATTAAATAAGCCGCTTGCTTAAAAATGCTAAATAAAGGTACGCCTACGCAATAAAACTAGGAAATATGAACTGTTTTTATTTTTTCGACCGTGTGGGTCGATGTATATATATTTATATCTCTTGACAAATTGCAAAAGCTCCTCCGTACAAAGGAGACTCTGCCAAAAAATTTCGAAAATTTTAGGAGTTGGAAAATTTTTGGAAATTTTTTGTTAGCGACAAAACAATTTTAAATTGGAAATCGAAATAAATTAGTGGATGAAACTAATTTAAAATAATGATATGAATCAGTTATAAATGGGAAAACTAATTTGAATAGAAGTAGATATAAAACTTATGTAAGGAAATGTATAAAATGATTTTAAAAGCTATAATTGGATATTATTGCTAAGTAGGATATGCAGGTATTATAAAAGGAAAGAAAATTGGTTTTGATTTTAGAAGATAAATTTGAATTGCTCGACAAAAAGGTATGTGTTTTAAATTTCTGTATGAAATTTGATTGGGTTTTTGATCTAGCCACTTGGCGTTTTGTTTTCTTTTGGAATTTGGGAGGCCGTAGAGCGATTTTATAGTTGTACCGAGCTAGCCGTGCAAAGGAGATGCTGGCGAATTTTTTTGGAAATTTAGAGGAGTTAGAAAATTTTGATAATTCAAAATTTGGTTTTAAATTGAAATTAGAATGACTGAGCAAATAGTATTGTTAAAAACTATGGGGGAGTTTGGGAAGTTAGTAAGAGAGATAATGTGTCTTTAATAAAAAGATTGTGTTGGAAAGTGTTTGAAACTGAATGGTGTTAGGGAAAATAGTTAATGGGTTGTGGACCATTCTTCTTAACTGGTAATTTCGAGACGAAATTCTTTGAAGGGGGAGGAGTGTGACGATCCGAAATTTTTGATTGTCTGAAATTGGAATATTTAATTGATTCTAATTGTTTAAAAGTTAATCTTTAACTTGAATTCAAATATCACCATTTATTGGGTAATTTAATTATTAAATTAAATTATTTGAAGTTGGGTAAAATGTTGAATCTGGAGTTTTAAGCCTGTTAAAAATGATTTGAAGGCTTGTAAAATTTATATTGATACTGCTGAGGATTATAGAAGTTTTAAAATTGAATTTAACAGTGATTTATTCAGTTTTGAAATCGTATCGTTTAAATTGAATTTTAAGCCTTCCGAGGCACAGTCTCGGAATTTGATGAAACCAGTTCCATTGGATCCGTAATATTGTATTATTATCAGGTTTCAATTTTTGTAGTGTTTTAAATTGTTGTGTGAGCATACGATATATAAACGCGCTGAATTTAAATCGAAAATTTAATATAATAAGCATTGGAAGTCAAGTAGTCAAATATATTTTTATAATTGGACACTCGTACTCAAGAAGCCATCCCCAATCTATATTTCATCTCCGTCTCCCTCTCTATTTTCATTCCGAATTGAACACCGAAAAAAAAGAGAACAATTTCAAAATCGTTATCTCAATATCCTTTCCCTTCAGAAAGTCACAAATCAATTTCAACCTAAATTAAATCAAAATACCGATGCCTGAGCGAATGGAGTCGAATTTTTGCATTCGAAGAAATCAAGGAAGGCCGAAGCCGTGTTCCAATTTTTGGCAAGCTCGAGGCGAAGGCAAGTAGAGAGGAAGTGGGTCGTTCGAGGTCCAGAGAGGGTACGTTCAAAGGTGTTGGCGATCGAATTTTTGCAAAGGAGTCAGGATAGCGAGGCGACTTAGGGAAGGAGGTCGCAGCGTCAGATGGGAATTTTCACAGGCGGCGGCGACGTTAAAGACCAGACATGGCAATGGACCTTCACGCTCGTCAACTCGAGATGGTCGAGAGCGTCGAATAGGGGGGAAGATGGAATCATGCGCAAGGTCGAGTGTGGCTAGCTGTAAAGTAAGCTATTTGTTCTTTATCAATTTGATTTGTGTACATTTACAGTTAAGGTAAGTGTAATTCAACAAATCAACTGCCATTTAACAAAATGAATTTCTGTTTGTTTATTTACAAATTTTCATTCAACAAATATATATTAAAATTTTATGTTTACAGTAAGTTTTATAAAAGGATAATTTGTTTTCTTAAATATATATGCATGTGAATATTCTTATACAGGAGAATTTATTTATTTCACTGATATATATATATATATATATATTGAAACATATTTGAACAATATGTGCACATTTATAAATTGTAATGTAATAGAAAATTTATTTTGAGCACTTTTAAAATTGATAGTACTCAAGTCTAAAACCTGAGTTATTCTAATGATTTTTAGAAATTATTTTTAAAGATAAGATTTAAAATATATATATATATATATATATATATGAATAAATAAGAAATAATTATTTAGTTAAAATTGAATTGTTAACTAATTAATTTATTTAAAGAAATTTAGTTTTAAATTAAATGACTGATTAAATCTATGAGAAATAATTGATTTATCCAAGTGTTAATAAACCATATAAATTACGTATTCAAGGTCAAAAATCGAGGAAGCCAAAGCAATATTGAAGTGGATGGTTGAATTAATTCGATGTGCTATATTATATATTGTAGCATATAGTATATATTGGGTGATTGGTTTCCCGCATTATTTAGCGGATGAGACCCTATGCGCCGCATAATAGCGGATGATATTATATAAATCCCATATACCGCGATATTCCACCTCGAAGTGGAATTGGTATTGTGCTAACATCTGTGGATGTAGAGAAACGGGTTGGAGGGATCCAACTGGATTCCTTACAATATAGAATTATTTTCATAATTTATGATGCATTTTATTTTATACTGTGAAAGATTAATTTGGGAATTAAATTGTGTTGTGTTATGATTGGATAAGTGTAATTTGGGATTCTAAAATATAAATAAAATAAATTGGGTGGTCTGATAGGTATTTACTTGATGTAATTAATAAAATATAATTACGTAGGGAAGTAATTAATAAATAATTACTGGATGTAATTAGTTGAATGATGATTTGTTAATAGAAGTAAATTGGGTATAATTACTTTGTGTAATTAATCAAGAGATTAATTAAGATAATTAATTAAGGAGTAATTAATTTATTTAATGAAGTAAATAAAAAGGTAGATAATTACTGGTTGAGATAAATCAAGAGTGATTAATATTTGTGGTTTAATTAATGATTAATTACTTAATGTAATTAATTTATATTAGGATGAATTAAAATGTAATTAGGAATGATTAATTTATATAATTAATGATGTAATTAAAGATTGATTAATTAAGATTAATTAATCAATAATAAGTGATTTATGAGAAATTTATTAATATAAGTAATTAAGGATTAACGTAATTAATATAGTTAATTAATTTGTGTAGTAATTAAAGATTAATTATGGATTTGGTTAAGAATAATTAATTTGTGAAATTAATTAAAGATAATTACTTGAATGTAATTGAAGGATAATTAGTCCAGGGTGATTAATTAAGATGGATAATTAAGGGATGATTAATTAATTGATTTGAAATTAATTAATATTAAATGAAGGAATCTAGGTGATTAAGATTAGTAATTCAATTAGAATTAATTAGATTTATCTGGAAGTGATCAAGTTTTCTTATGGATGATTGAATGGTATTGGTGCCTTGAACGAGTCTCGAAGAGACTGGGGTCGGGTATTAGAAAATACACAAAACCACTTCGAACTTTTATAGATTGATATGTGAATTCAATAGGCTGGAATGAAATGATTTAAGTGAATTGGACTACTTAATCTAAATTTTGGTACTTAGAAAATTTATGTGTGAAATAAGTGATGTCTATTACAAATTGTAAATTTGTAAATTTATATGAGTCACCTCGGGTTTTATATAAGTTGTATGCTTTGTATTCCATGTTAGCCTGACCCGGGTGTTACTTTGATGTAATGCTCGGGTCAGACCGAGTATTACAGATTTTCAGGTAAGGACGTTCTGGAGCTCAAGAGGCAAGCTGGATGGCAAGAACGTATGGAGTATTTCCGCTGTATTATATTGTTGTATATCTGAAACATGATGATTGTGTATATCCAATGTCTGCATATATGTGTAACTCTGATGTATTATAAAGGTATTTTGACAGATATAGAATTCTTTTGTAAATTGTTATTATTTGTTATTATATTTTATCCGCTGTGAATGTAAGATGTTGGTGTTTCTGAACTTCTTCTTCGTCTATCTCTTTCTTCTGTTTCCTAACTATCTAGAATTTTCGGGATCGAAATTTTTGGGTCATTACAGCCGGAAGGTAGTCCCTTCACCTGGTCATTTGTATGGAAATCCAAACTCAACTACGTGCTTGCCATTTTGATTGTATTACCCAATTGGGCTATATGCTGGAATTTAATCAACATAACAATTTCGGCTGTGATTAATATTATTTGTATATAGTAGACACTACTATAATATAAGAGGATTTGATATGATATGTATTAGTTATCGTAAGATAAAAACATGTCTGTGTTTATGTGTGGACTTGTCTTACGAGATACTTTTGTTTTGATAAAGGGAAAGTTTTGGTAATTCAAATAAATTCAGTTGAGTGTGTTTCTCACGCTGGTTTACCAGACTGATCCGGACGTTATTCCCTTTCAATGCTCGGGTCAGACCGAGTATACTTATAGGTTAAGATTGGTTCTTTTGGAGCTTCAGCAAGTGAGCTAGAGATCTTCATTTCGTATACACATATCTGTTTTGATTATTGATTATCCGCTGCATTGCTTTGTTTGTGTTGTATATTATTGGCAATTGTGAGGACAGGTTATTATAACTGTTCAAGCTGATAACTATTGATTGATTGTTGAAATCTGATTGATGTATGTATAAATACAGTATCTGTTTTGTAAAGATCATTGATATGATATTATATATTATCCGCTGCGATGTGAGATTCTGTATTGTTCTGTTTGGTTCTATCTTCTCTCTTTCTTCTCTTCTCTTTTTCTCTCTTTTTTTCTTTCTCTTTACTTTCCATCAGTCTGTGCTTTTTAGGTCGGGCATGTTTGGATTATTATCGATTCAAAGGGTACAGATTTATGGGTCGTCACAACCACGGTGGGGCTGGGATGGTTGAAAAGCCTACCGGTCGCCGCTGCAGCCGGCCGTGACAGTGGCATTAGAGCTGAAGGTTAAGCGAGAACCTTGGCTCTGGTGGGGATTACTCATTAAAGATAGAGTCAGTAGTACTCTAGAATGAGTTTGAGTGTATTAATAGATATGAGCGCGTATTTGTTAGTGAATATAAAAAATATTGTTTTATACTGTGTTGATTCGTTTGTTGAGTGGCTTATGGATTCTGGTCAATACGAGTAATTAACGTTATTAATAGGGATCTCTAAACATTTGTATAGAACAATTTGACACGGTATTGTTTTAAATGGGGGAATGAAATAATTTTACCGAAATTATTTTTATATATAAAAGAAATAATTTTCGTAAATTATTATAAGTATATATAGTTGATTGGCTATTAGGGAATGATAATATTAAATTATTATCATTGTTGCGTGGAAATTGAAATAGGGAATTGAAATTATAACCAAAGTTAAGAAATATTTATATAACAGAAAGGAATTTGTAAATATGAATTATAAATGTGATTTATAATTGAAATGGTACAAAATTCTAGAGTAATATTTGAAATATTGATTGAAAGGATTTGAAATTCGAAAAGTTGGGAAATTTAATTTCCTTTGAGTTTTAAAAATGATTTTTCAAAGGTGTTGGAGGAATAATGGTGATATTATTTAGAAATATTTTGAATGGGATATGAAATATAGTGAGATTTGGAATTAAAAATATTCGAAAATGTTTTTAAAGAGTAAAAGCACTTAACTCACTTCGGTCGTTGAAAAATAATTCTGATGATGATCGCGACATCATTGGTGTTCATTTTCGAGTTTCGAAAAGAGGAATTGCAACCTGAAGGTTGTAAATTGGAATTTGTTTGAAAAAATTGGGTTTATTTGAAACACAAAGAAATAATTTGGTATACCAAGGGATTTTGGATATAGTTGATTTCAAAAATGATTTGAAATACTTAAGAAATTGTTTATACTCTGGGAGTTTAATTAAAAATGATTATGGAATATAAATGGGTTTCATAACTTATCAAATTTGAAATCTGAAGGATAAAATTTAACTTAAAGAAGAGTTAAATTAAAGTAAGTGTTAAAACAAAATAAGTTAGAAAGGAATCCAGTTAAATGAAGTAAATTAAAGAGATTGGTAAATGGAATGTAAATATGTTGGAAAACATATAGAAGTTTAAAATTTGAATTGAATTGGAATGTAAATTGAATTAAGTTAAATAAAAGAGAAATTGAGGAAAGAGTCTAAATTGATTAAACCGAATGGCCACTAAAATAAAATTTATTAAGTTGCAAATAAATTTGGGAAAGAACAAATCAATTAATTTGTAAGTAAATAGAACTGGAATTGAAATTGAATATTGGAATGATATTTGATTTAAATTGTTTAAGTAAAGTGAAATAAGAAAATTTGTTCAAATGGGCTAAATAAATGAAAGGATTGGAAATAAAAAAATTGATTGAGATATAAATAAATGAATTAATGGAACTAATTTAAAGAAATGGTTAATTAAGAATGGGTTTGAGATATGGTGAATAGAATTCAATATTAAATTTGATTTGGAAATAAATTAAGAATTGAATGTAAATTGAATTCAGAGTGGTTTGAAAATTTAAGTTAAATGAAAATAGATATAAAAGCTTAAGTGGTGAAGTGAAAATAACATAAGAAGTGCATAAAATATTCATATTGAACTTAAGAAACAGATGGTGAAATTCTTAAGTAAATGTGGAATTGAGAGATATACTAAGTTGGTTAATGAATGAAGATTTAATAAAGGCATGTGAAATGAAAATTATGAATAAGTGAATGGAAATCAAAATAAATGTGAATAAAAAGAGAATTGATATTGCTAATGATCAATTGAGATAAATATGTAGAATGTACATATATTATTTTATTCGCATAACGATTTGACCTAGATTCGGGCATAGGATTTCAAGGTAGTTATATCGATCCGAGTTGGAAGTTTTCACTCGATTTTCGATGGCAAACCCTAGATATGGATTTTTGATTGATTCTGGAATTCTCCATCCTAGTATGTGGCTATGCAAGGAGAATGACGGTTTCTGATCAAGGAATGAGATCTGAGTCCGCATTAGGGAGTCGAGTGAACGATAGTAGTTCAGAAGTGAAACTGTGTGATCTAGTGAGCGATTGAATTTGATATTGCATGCGTATGATATATTTACATTATACGGGTTTAAGTAAAGCAAATATTGAAATTTTGTAAAAGATGTAAATAAAGTGATTTTGAATTCTATGATTGGATATTATTGCTAAGTAAGATACAGGTAAATTAAAAGCAAAGGATAAATTGATGCTTTCAATTTCAGAAGATAAATTTGAATTGCTCGACAAAAAGGTATGTGTTTAAATTGCATATGAAATTTGATGATTTTATAATCAAGCCACTTGGTTTTTGTTTTCTTTTGAAATTTGGGGCCCGTAGAGGAGTTTTGTAGTTGTTCCGAGCTAGCCGCGCAAAGGAGGCGCTGGAATTATTTTTGAAAATTTAGAGAGTTAGAAAATTTTGAGAAGATTTTGATAATTTAAAGTTTGGTTTTAAATTATAATTTGAATGGTTGAGTAGGTAATATTATTTAGAATAGATGGATGAGTTTGGAAAGTTAGTAAGTGAGACGACCCTCCATTCATCTCCACAGAATGACGCATCATCTTTAAGAAAGAAAGGGATAGAAAAGAGAAAAGAAAGAAGAGAAAGAAGAAAACAACATCAAAATCTCAACAGCGGAACGAATAAATTATATTAATAACATAAGTATTACATAGTATACAACAATTATCAGAGTTACGCAGACAATACAACACATACGAGGCAGTTATAAACACCTGTCTAGTTATTACAACTCAATACAATACAAAGAAACCACTCAGAGATACCAACACAGCGTAACACTATATATCTACACACAGAAGCCTCCTGCTCCTTTGCTCCTCATCAATTCGTCAAAGCTAACCTGAATCCCTTGGCTACTTGTAAAAATTTGAGTACCTAAGAGTTTAAGAAAAACAGAAATAAACTCCAGGTCAGACATGGGTCTGGTGTGAGTAACAGGTTAAAGTTGCTTAACTTTTGAAAAACCTTTGAAAACAAAAGGTATCACGTAAGACTTCCCACACATAAACATGGAAAAGTTTTTACCTTACGCTAACCAAATATTTGATAGGAAATCCAGTGATATTATAATAGGTCTAGGGTTTTCAAGTAAATAAGAAATAGCCGAAATTGTTACATCTATTAAATTCTAGCTACTAGCCACAAAAATGGGTAATACAATCAAACCCGAGGGGACTTATTGGATTTTGGATTCCATACAATGGTAGGGCTACCGGGGTACCGTCCGTCACAGTACGTGGCCTAGATCACCGTACCGAGGATCACTTCCAATCCCCTGCAACACAAAGCCAGAACCATTCCTTACTGAACAGTCCCGAACAAGACCATTCATTTTTTTCATACCAATTTAAACCGACCATGAACCACTCTTGTCGGTTAAATCGTACGGAAAGACGGATAATGAAAGAAAGAAGATAGAAATAGAAAGAAGATAGAAGAAAAGGGAACAAATCAGAATCTCACAACGGAACGAATAATTTATAATATGAACAATCTTTACATGAAACCAAAATAGCTACCTTTATATATATCCTATACAGGTTTACATTAGAATTACAACCATACAACTCAGACGGTTATATCAATTCTGTCCTTACAATCATAATTACACGACCAAAGGATTACATATAAACAATTACGAGAATACGTCTCCCGATCCAGCTCTTCCTTCCGAAGCTTCTCCTCTTCCAGTTAAACCTGGAAATATGCTCGGTCTGACCCGTGCATATAGGAAAACACCAAAGCCCGGGTCAGTCTGGTATACCAGCGTGAGAAAACACAATCAACTTGATTATTAAATTTTGAAAATTCCCTTTTGAAAACAAAAGCATCTCGTAAGACCACGCCACAAATAAAAATGTCGGGTTTTTACCTTACGATAGCTAAAACATTTTTATGAAATCCTCTGATATTATAATATGGTCTATATACAAATACTTATTAAAATAGCCGAAATTGTTACATTATTAAATTCCAGCTACTAGCCACAGAGTGGGTAATACAAACAAAACTCGTACAAGGCACGTAGGAAGAATGGATTTCCAACTAATGACTAGGCACTAGGGTACCACCTGTCACAGTACGTGGTCTAGATCACAGTACCGAGGAGTACGCCCGCTCCCCTGCAACACAAGACCGGAACCATCCCTTACTGGACAGTTCCAACTATTGATAAATCTTAAAAATGTTTCTAAAAATAATATTATTATATTACTTTATTTTTAAAACAAAACTAATTTCATAAGTAAATTCAAATCAAACAAGGCTTATCAGTCCAAACGGTACTTATCAATTCACAGTTCATAATTCACATTCTCAGATATTCAAATCAACCCATTTCCATAGATCGATTCACCATATATGCTCAATATAATTAACAGGCACATAACAGGTGTATGCAATAACAATAGATTAGAGATTACCATTGCCAGAGTAATCATTCAACACAATCCAGTCAAAGGCTTATACCCTATACAACAATTATATCAAATATACAGCGGATAGTTCCCGCTGTCCCCAAAGTCATTTTGATTAAACAATCTAAATAAATGCAACTAATCAAATTTGGAATTATTTCAACGGTTTGGCCATAAAATTATTTAAATGGCATTCATCTCGATTGACAAATTAGATCCTATCTAAACAAGCTTATACAATCTCACATATCAACTTTGCAATGGATCATATGACGACATAACATTCGTCAATACAAACCATTTATTTCATAACATTTTATTTATGAAATAATTAAATTAAAATATAACTTAAAAACTTGAATTTTCTTCCAATTATAAGTAATTATCCACCTTTATTATTTTAATTATATTCCATTTTTAAATTAATCATCCTTGATTAATTATTTTCTAATTACATTCAGTAATTAACTTTTAATTAATTATACAAATTAATTGCTTTAACCATTTCAGCAATTAATCCTCAATTGCTAAATTAATTACGTAATTCCTTAATTAATTATAATTAATTATTTGATTTATTATTTAATTAGTTATAATTAATTATTTCTTCACTAATCAACTCTTAATTCCTCCATTAATTATTATAAATTAGAATGTCTTTAAGCACTTGATTAATTCAAAACTCAATTATAATGATTTTCTAAAATCATTTTTACTTTACTTAATTTATTCAAATAACTTGAGTAAAAGAATTTAATTATTTAAATTAAATCAAACACTAATATCAAACTTACTTAATAGCTATAATTAAGTATTAATATAAACAATCTATTTATTATTAAAAATTATTGTCTCTAATCCAGACTTATAAAATATTTAATAGTAAAGGTATTGTTTCCAGGTTCACATAAATTATTATAATTGTTAGATGAGCAAACAATGTAAATTTGAAAACTCTTTAAGTACTACTTATATAAAATAACATCCTATATAAACAACCGAACCTTAGAACTATCGGCCCAAAGCACACAGGCTCGCAACACAAGCCCATAAATTCAAACCGAAACCCCAAACAACAATACCCTGCTCAGTTGTGCCGAAGCCCATAACTTCACAGCCGAATACCCCAAAAGAAACACAAACAAACCGAACTGAATACAGTTGGGCCGAAGCCCATTTCAAAAACAATAACCCGATTTCAAAAATACACAAACACGGCAGTTTTGGGCCAAAGCCCAGGCCAAATACAACTGCACGCACCCCTCCCCAATCTCTTCTTCCCAAACTCGCTGAAAACCAAACTTCCCCTTCCAGAAATTCAAATCCAAACTAACATCTTCAGGAATTACGAACTAGTAACAACCGAAAACATCCTTGCATCACAAATTCGAAAAAAAAACACGATCGCCAATCACTGATCCATCATCACTTACCTCCAACATCTTGCCGAACAACCCTAACCAACAGAAGACGCGTGCACTGATACGCGTGTACGTGCACGGTCGTATCTTCGGCCAACACCTTGTCGCGATGCCCCAAATCAATCCTACCACAACTCTCGAGTGCAACAAGCTAAACGACGAAGCAAACACCATTGTCGATCTCAAATTCGAACTGCAGGCCGCAAATTTTCCAGGCCACAAAACTCACGCAACCCCAACAAATCCAACTACTGCATCGAATCCCAACCTCAATCACGTACGTCACCCACCATCATCGAGAGCTGACACATGCAGCGACCCATGAACCAAATTGCAGAATTTTTGGTCGCCCCTTGCTCCTCAAACCCACCGCATTGCACACAGTACTTCGACCATCCCTTAAACCCTAAAATCCTTATGCGCACATAATCAAAAATGAAATCGCAAATTCCGCCACTGTCATCGCCTTACCCATGTCACCCAGCACCTACTTGTCCAGGCCGCACCACCCCTCAACGAAGAATTCACCGAAAAATAATTTTTGAACCGAAACAGTTCATCTTCACATATCTTATAATCTAAGTGATTAAAAATCACGATTCAACCATCAAAAATCCTATTTTTATCAGAGAATCTAACATGCATGTTTGAATCTTCGATTCAAACATTTTGAATTTTCATAAAAATTCGATTTTTACTGTAAATCTCAACATACATTAACCATACAGCATAAAAATTTAAATAATAAATTTTAACTTAAGATATTCTAGTAAATAAACATACTTGCAGTTCACAATATCTTCAAATTCAAGCTAGATCAACTGATTGAAATTTTAGAAGTAAAGTTAAACATGATATTTACCGAATAGAGCATGCATGCAATTCTAAGTTGAAGTCTACAGTTTTCTCACCTTAAACATCTGATTCTAGCTCCCCTTAAACTTGGAATTTAAATTTTAAAAGCATGAAATTCTTGTCTTGCTTCCAAAAAATGGATTCTTAAAGAAACTACTTCAAGGTCCCCTTTGAAATATCCAGATTTGTTTTTACAGAACACTCCTTGCTTGCAGAATTCAGAGTGCTGCCATTTTCTTTATTTATGTTTTGATATTTAAAAAGAATGTGGATTGTGATGTTTACTTTAAGCTACTGATTATATATTTATATAATTGTAATTTATTTTCAATATGAACGTTGAACAAAAATAGCCCTTTAAAGGCTGAAATAGTATTTTTAAAAACCAAAGATTTTTTTTTGAAAAGAAACATTCATGATTATGTTGGATTCCATTTTCTTTTGAATGCCAAGTGTAAGTTTTGATTTTCATAAGCCATATCCTATTAATACATGTGCAATTATTTTTAAAATTACAATCAGCCCATTCTTAAGATTAAACCAAGTATAAATGTGATTGTCATTTTTAAATTTTAAACAAAAATAAAAACTTAATTTAATAAGATTAAAGGCATGTATTCTTATTTATTTTAAAATAAAGATGAAGCATAATTCAATTAAAATAACCCCTCTTTTTGATTTATACTTTTAATAAATATATGGTTACTTAAAACCAAATGAAATAAAATAACAATTTAATTTTCATATAATTTATATCAAATGAAATTTTGATAAAAATAAAAATTTATACCATAGATTAAATCATAAAATAAATCAAATCACTCTTCCTTGTATAATATAAAAATATATAACTTCAAACAACTAAGTTTCATAAATATTTATGTATAAATAGTTTCTCTTATTTATTTATGTGATTTTTATACATATTAATTTATAACATTTCTCTCAACAACAATTATAAATTTTCTTTCTAATTTATCATTCAATATATGAAAATAATGGATTCACAATAAATTTAAATTATTATTATATTTCAACTTTAGAATAAATATATATTTATCCTTGAAACAATAACATACATTAAATCTAAACAACATATACATATTTTACTTTGAAACAAAATATATATATTTAAGAAATTTATTTAAATCAACTCCATAATTTGATGTAGTTTTGAAAACCCATGTTATATTGCTTTTAGAAAAATAAAATATATATAATGGTAAAACATTGATTAATACAAATATTGTATATTAAAATACAACTGAATATTATAAATAATATTCACAACTCGGGATGTCCAAAATCCCGGGTCGTTACATACCTTCCCACTTAAAAAGAATTTCGTCCTCGAAATTCCACAGTTATGCTAGTAAAAATTATTTACTCACAGTAAACAGATCAATAACAACCAAAACTATAGTGGTAAACATAAAGACTCACATAGTATATCAAAATATACATTATATTAAGTACTATTCAAAACATTCCTACAAATGTTACCACCACCATCCATATATAAATACACAGATATGTACAACCCTACCAAACACTTAATCATCCGTGGAGTCCAAAGGTCAGAACACAAACAAAAACTATAAACACAAAAGGAGAAATCAATCTAACTCCTACTACGGACTCTCTCCATCAGAGTCCTCCCTCTCAGGTCCCGATAACTCTCTAACCTATCATAATCAGGATCCTGAACCACTTCCGGATTAGGTCCACCAGCAACTGGTCCCTCAGCAGCTTCAACTATATTCCAAAGGAAAGCATCATCGACTTCAAAATCAGAATCTTCTTCTACCTCGAATTCCTCCTTGTCATTGAATTCCTCCTCTTCTTCGACCTTAAATTCTTCTTCGTTGTCGAAGTTTTCCTCTGGTTCTTCCTGATGAGGCTGTGGCTGTGGCTGAGGCGAGGCTACGGCTGAGGCTGAGGCTGCTCAACCGGCTCTCCAGATGCCTCTGGCTCTTCCTCATATAAAGATGACTCCTTAAGTTATGCCCTAATCCTTCTGACCTCATCCAAATTACCCTCTCTCCTAGCTCGGGCCAAAGCTCCCCCACGATGGACAAAATGGGTTCTCTATAATTAAAACCAAGTCTAGAAACGAGACTCTAAGGTTTAGAACTCTATAAATTAAGAAGTTCATCAAAGTTTTATACTCCCAATTTATTCTATCACTTTGAATTCTCATTATCCAAGATTTTATAAATCCATCCTTTCAAAATAATCCAAGTATATATATTTTTGAAAAGTAATTATAGGTTGAAAAAAATATTCACACACATCCATAATTGTTAATCACTCTTGTTTAACTTCATTCTGTAATTAACTATCCTTAATTACTTCACCAAAATAAATTAATTATTCATTAATTATCTCATATTAATCCTTTGATTAATTTACAAAGTAATTATACTCAAATTACTTTCATCAACAAATTACTTCAATTAATTACATACAGTAATTAACCATTAATTACTTCTCTAAGTAATTTCTCTTCATTAAATTACATTAAGTAATTATTATCAAATGATTATTCTAAATTAATTAAACTGAATTAATTAACTTAGTCTAACCAAATTAAACTCAATTAATTACAATAAGTAATTAATTCCTTAATTACTTCCATAAGTAATTATACTTAACAATTTACACAAATAGTTATCTTTAAATTAATTAATCTAATTGATATTTAGAATTAATCACATTATTCAATCATCATATAATTCCTATTTAATGATCTTCACAATAACTATTAACACTTCTTTTTAATTGTTATTTATCTCTAATCACTGAATTAACTAAGTGTTAATTGTATCCCAAATAATCTTTAATTATTTGGTTAATTAATTTTATCTTTAAAGAGTGGAAAATTTTCCAAAAATTTTACTAGTTTAAAACTTTTCAAACATCAATTTAAGAGTTTTTCCAAATTTCTCTTGTAAATAAAACTTATTAAGAATACATTTCCACAGATTCAAATTATAAAGGGTTCTATTCTAAGGGTATACTCTAGTAAAAAGAACAATCCAATGCATATACTTAAGGTTGTTAGCTAAGACTACAGAAACCAGATGATAAATTATTATCATCACAACCTAATCAATTTAAATTCCACATATATTTAAAAATAATCATATCTTTTATATGGAAAATGTATTTGGGTAAAATTCTTTCATCTCCTTTTTTTTTAAACGGTAGTGTGTCCATTGGCCTGGTTCAAGTGTTTAGAGATTCCTATCAATAACATTAGCTACTCGCATTGACCGGAATCCATATGCCACTTAACCGATCAATTAACACAATATAAAACTATTTTATACAATTAACAAATACGCACTCTCGTGTCTATATATATATATATATATATATATATATATATATATATATAGACACACTCAGACTCAATAGGTTGCTATAGACTCTACTCCTAATAAGCAACCTACTCGAACCTAGGTATTCACTCAACCTAGGCTCTGATACCACAATGTCACAACCCATTTTTTTCATACCAATTTAAACTGATCTTGAACCACTCTTGTCAATTAAATCATAAGGAAAGACGGATAATGAAAGAAAGAAAGAAGATAGAAATAGAAAGAAGATAGAAGAAAAGAGAACAAATCAGAATCTCACAGCGGAACGAATAATTTATAATATGAACAATCTTTACATGAAGCCAAAACAGTTACCTTTATATATATCATATACAGGTTTACATCAGAATTACAACCATACAACTCAGACAGTTATATCAATTCTGTCCTTACAATCATAATTACACGACCAAAGGATTACATATAAACAATTACGAGAATACGTCTCCCGATCCAGCTCTTCCTTCGGAAGCTTCTCCTCTTCCAGTTAAACCTGGAAAGATGCTCGGTCTGACCCGAGCATATAGAAAACACCAAAGCTCGGGTCAGTCTGGTACACCAGCGTGAGAAAACACAATCAACTTGATTATTAAATTTTGAAAATTTCCTTTTGAAAACAAAAGCATCTCGTAAGACCACGCCACAAATAAACATGTCGGGTTTTTACCTTACGATAGCTAAAACATTTTTATGAAATCCTCTGATATTATAATAGGGTCTATATACAAATACTTATTAAAATAGCCGAAATTGTTATATTATTAAATTCCAGCTACTAGCCACAGAGTGGGTAATACAAACAAACTCGTACAAGGCACGTAGGAAGAATGGATTCCCAACTAATGACTAGGCACTGGGGTACCACCTGTCACAGTACGTGGTCTAGATCATAGTACCGAGGAGTATGCCCACTCCCCTGCAAAACAAGACCGGAACCATCCCTTACTGGACAGTTCCAAATAAGATCACCCCACGGTTGGGATCAGTAACCGCACCACTAAGCCGAAATAAAAAGGGACATCTAGACAGGGATGACCTTACTCTCAAGTGGGGGCTACCCACGAAGCCTTGCTGCATAACCCTTGATTTTCGGTCATTCCTGGTTGATGAGGCTCGAGGCTAAGCGTTACCCTTTTAGAACATATCCCTTAGAATGCTCATCGTCCACCTGACGATGTTCTAAAGGCATTCGTCCATACAAGTCCGTTTCGGGTTCGAACGGAACCGAAGGCACTATTCCTTCTACATCCATTTTGGAATCACCCTTAGGACTAGTAGCGAGAAGCCCTTGCACTTCACTGCTCCATCTTCGACTCCAAACTCTTCATTCCGAAAACGTATAGTTGGATCGAAGTGGTTTTCGGATTTCAAATCCGATCCCGGTCTCTTCGAAACAACGTTCGTTATTTTCCGGTTAACTCAACCTTGGTTCTTTAGGAAATACTCCGACGAAATACAAGATTGGAGTTCATCTCCTGACCGTTACTATACGGGTCTCTTTATAATTCGTCCTAGAGAACAAATGAGTTTATACGTACGGTATAGCACCTCGATCGATAACCGTACCATATAATTCTCGAGTCTCCTCTAGATATTTCCGAAGTCAGGTTTTTGTCCAATTTTGGTAGTCGGTTATTTATCTATCAAAGCAATCAATCAATACACAAGGTTCTTTCCCATTTCAACTGTTAAACCTTATCCATCAATCTAAGTAAATTATCATTTATTTAAAAAACTTATTTCATTTAAAATATATATAAAACTATTTCCTTCCAAATCATTCTAATAAACTTACAAATATTATTTCAAGTTAATAAGATAAAATATTCTTTATGAAGATTATTATAATTATTTAAACTACTTTTATTAAAGGGAATTTTTAATTTAAAGAAAATAAACTTAAATATTAATAAAAATTGTTCTTTAAAGTATCTTTACAAAATGAGTTAATACTTGAAACAATTTGAAAATTATAGCTTAAAAAGATTTCAAAGGAAGAGATAAATAGCTACTTTAAATATTCCAATTATTGATAAATCTTAAAAACGTTTCTAAAAATAATATTATTATATTACTTTATTTTTAAAACAAAACTAATTTCATAAGTCAATCTCACATACCAACTTTGCAATGGATCATATGATGACATAACATTCGTCAATACAAACCATTTATTTCATAACATTTTATTTATGAAATAATTAAATTAAAATATAACTTAAAAACTTGAATTATCTTCCAATTATAAGTAATTATCCACCTTTCTTATTTCAGTTATATTCCATTTTTAAACTAATCATCCTTGATTAATTATTTTCTAATTACATTCAGTAATTTACTTTTAATTAATTGTACAAATAATTTATTTTAACCATTTCAGCAATTAACCCTCAATTGCTAAATTATTTACGTAATTCCTTAATTAATTATAATTAATTATTTCTTCACTAATCAACTCTTAATTCCTCCATTAATTATTATAAATTAGAATGTCTTTAAGCACTTGATTAATTCAAAACTCAATTATAATGATTTTCTAAAATCATTTTTACTTTATTTAATTTATTCAAATAACTTGAGTAAAAGAATTTAATTATTTAAATTAAATCAAACACTAATATCAAACTTACTTAATAGTTATAATTAAGTATTAATATAAACAGTCTGTTTATTATTAAAAATTATTGTCTCTAATCCAGACTTATAAAATATTTAATAGTAAAGGTATTGTTTCCAGGTTCACATAATTTATTATAATTGTTAGATGAGCAAACAATTTAAATTTGAAAACTCTTTAAGTACTACTTATATAAAATAACAGCCTATATAAACAACCGAACCTTAGAACTATCGGCCCAAAGCACACAGGCTCGCAACACAAGCCCATAAATTCAAACCGAAACCCCAAACAACAATACCCTGCTCAGTTGTGCCGAAGCCCATAAATTCACAGCCGAATACCCTAAAAAAACACAAACAAACCGAACTGAATACAGTTGGTCCAAAGCCCATTTCAAAAACAACAACTCGGTTTCAAAAACACACAAACACGACAGTTTTGGGCCAAAGCCCAGGCCAAATACAACTGCACGCACCCCTCCCCAATCTCTTCTTCCCAAACTCGCTGAAAACCAAACTTCCCCTTCCAGAAATTCGAACCCAAACTAACATCTTTACGAATTACGAACTAGTAACAACCGAAAACATACTTGCATCACAAATTTGAAAAAAAACACGATCGCCAATCACTGACCCATCATCACTTACCTCCAACATCTTGCCGAACAACCCCAAACCAACAGAAGACGCATGCACTGATACGCGTGTACATGCACGGTCGTGTCTTCGGCCAACACCTTGTCGCGATACCCCAAATCAATCCTACCACAACTCTCGAGTGCAACAAGCTAAACGACGAAGCAAACACCATTGTCGATCTCAAATTCTAACAGCAGGCCGCAAATTTTCCAGGCCACAAAACTCACGCAACCCCAACAAATCCAACTACTGCATCGAATCCCAACCTCAATCACGTACGTCACTCACCATCATCGAGAGCTGACACATGCAGCGACCCATGAACCAAATTGCAAAATTTCCGGTCGCCCCCTTGCTCCTCAAACCCACCGCGTTACACACAGTACTTCGACCATACCTTAAACCCTAAAATCCTTATGCGCACACAATCAAAAATGAAATCGCAAATTCCGCCATGGTCATCGCCTTACCTACGTCACCCAGCACCTACTTGTTCAGGCCGCACCACCCCTCGATGAAGAATTCGCCGGAAAATAATTTTTGAACCGAAACAGTTCATCTTCGCATATCTCACAATCTAAGTGATTAAAAATCACGATTCAACCATCAAAAATTCTATTTTTATCAGAGAATCTAACTTGCATGTTTGAATCTTCATTTTGAATTTTCATAAAAATTCGATTTTTACTGTAAATCTCAACATACATTAACCATACAGCATAAAAATTTAAATAATAAATTTTAACTTAAGATATTCTAGTAAATAAACATACTTGCAGTTCACAATATCTTCAAATTCAAGCTAGATCAACTGATTGAAATTTTAGAAGTAAAGTTAAACATGATATTTACTGAACAGAGCATGCATGCAATTCTAAGTTGAAGTCTACAGTTTTCTCACCTTAAACGTCTGATTCTAGCTCCCTTTAAACTTGGAATTTGAATTTTAAAAGCTTGAAATTATTGACTTGCTTCCAGAAAAATGGATTCTTAAAGAAACTGCTTCAAGATCCGTTTTGAAATATCCAGATTTGTTTTTACAGAACACTCCTTGCTTGCAGAATTCAGAGTGCTGCCATTTTCTTTATTTATGTTTTGATATTTAAAAAGAATGTGAACTGTGATGTTTTCTTTAAGCTACTAATTATGTATTTATATAGTTGTAATTTCTTTTCAATATGAATGTTGAACAAAAATAGCCCTTTAAAGGCTGAAATAGTATTTTTCAAAACCAAAGAAATTTTTTGAAAAGAAACATTCATGATTATGTTGAATTCCATTTTCTTTTAAATGCCAAGTGTAAGTTTTGATTTACATAAGCCATATCCTATTAATACACATTCAATTATTTTTAAAATTACAATCAGCCCATTCTTAAGATTAAACCAAGTATAAATGTGATTGTCATTTTTAAATTTTAAACAAAAATAAAAACTTACTTAAATAAGATTTAAGGCATGTATTCTTATTTATTTTGAAATAAAGATGAGGCATAATTCAATCAAAATAACCCCTCTTTTTGATTTATACTTTTAATAAATATATTGTTACTTAAAACCAAATGAAATAAAATAACAATTTAATTTCATATAATTTATATCAAATGAAATTTTGATAAAAATAAAAATCTATGCCGTAAATTAAATCTTAAAATAAATCAAATCACTCTTCCTTTTATAATATAAAAATATATAACTTCAAACAACTAAGTTTCATAGATATTTATGTATAAATAGTTTCTCTTATTTATTTATGTGATTTTTATACATATCAATTTACAACATTTCTCTCAACAACAATTATAAATTTTCTTTCTAATTTATCATTCAATATATAAAAATAATGGATTCACAATAAATTTAAATTCTTATTATATTTCAACTTTAGAATAAATATATATTTATCCTTGAAACAATAACATACATTAAATCTAAACAACATATACATATTTTACTTTGAAACAATATATATATATATATATATATATATATATATATATATTTAAGAAATTTATTTAAATCAACTCCATAATTTAATGTAGTTTTGAAAACCCATGTTATATTGTTTTTAGAAAAATAAATTTTATATAATGATAAATCATTGATTAATACAAATATTGGATAAAATACAATTGAATATTATAAATAATATTCACAACTCGGGATGTCCAAAATCCCGGGTCGTTATAAACGAAACCGAAGGCATTATCTCGTTACACTCATTTTGAAATCATCCTCAGAGTTAACGACGATAACCCTTGCACTTTAAATCTTCATCTTCACTTGAGATTCACGACCTAACGTTAATTTGGATCAATGCTGTTTTCGGATATCCAGATATGGAAACCCGTTCCCGGTCTCATCGAAATCCAAAACGTATTTTTTAAGGCCAAGTTGTTTTAAAGTTTAAAACAATTTCAATTCATTACCTATATACACACAGATAGATAATTCACAGATTCACAATGGATAATCAACATTATCATCACCAACAGATAATCCATATCATCATTATAAACAGATAATCCAAATTATCATCACAATGCAACCAGTGCACCCATATCACATAACATTACTTATCTCATAGCTGAGAATACAAACCATTCAAGGCTACCAATATCATCCATTCATACATAAGCAATGACCTAATGATCACACCATCTATAATTACTTTAGAATGAATTAAATTAATTACTTTATCTCTAATTAATTTAAAATGAATTAAATTAATTACTTCATCATTATAATCCTGCTTACTTAATCATTAATTGATTACAAATCACTTAATTAACCGCCATCTCATTATTCATTTCAATTAATCATTCCTGATTAACAATTCCCTAATTACAGTAAGTAATTAGCTTTCAAATTAATCACACAAGTTAATTATAATTAACACTTACAATAATTAACTTTTAATTACTTAATCAATTAATTAACTAAAGTTAATTACATCAATCCTTTATTAATTAATTACTTCATTTACTAATTATTCCTTAATAAATCAATTCATCATTAATTTTATTAATTAATGATTTCTAATTTCATTTTAATTAATCTCTATACATATATTAATTACATTAAGTAATTAATCTGCAATTAAACCAGACATATATTAATCACCCTTGATTAATAACAATCCAGTAATTAACTACCCTTAATTACTTCATTAATAAATTACTCCTTAATTTATTCTCTAATTAATCCCTTGATTAATTTCAAAGTAATTTAATCTAAATTACTTCCATAAACAAACATCTTTAATTACATCCAGTAATTATCAATTAATTACTTCCCTAAGTAATTACAATCCCATTAATCACATAAAGTAATTATTCATCAAATCATCAAGTGTTAAATTAATTAAACTTAATTAATTAACCTAAACAAATCACATTAACCCAATTAATTACATTAAGTAATTAATTCATTAATTACTTCCATTAAGTAATTAAACTTAAACAAATGATTATTACTAATTAATTAATCTAATTAATTATCAAAATTAATCACATTAATTAATTTTTAAATAATCTTAAGTTAATGACCTTCATCAATTCTTTAATTTCTTTCTTAAGAAATTAACTCAGATTAATCATTATTAATTACAAATTAATTAATATTTAGTTCCCAATTAATTAATCTTTAATTATTTAATTAATTAAATGTTAACTGCAACTTAATTAATCCTTAATTACTTGATTAATTAATCTTAATCATTAATTAAAATCTAATTAATAATCCTTAATTACAAATTAATTAACCTTAATTAATTAATCTTAAGCCTTAATTAATCAATTTAAAAATTCTTAATTACTTAATTAATCATCCATATTATTAATTAAATAATTAATTACCTATTTAAATTAACTTAATAATTTAAATGAATCCAAATCATTAAAATTCTAATTTATTTTAGAAAAAACATTTCTTACTTAATCAAAGTATTTAAAAACAAATTGTTTTCAAATTTATTCTAAATTTCTTTTAAACTTCATTTTAAATTTAAGGTTTTAAAATGAAAACAAATTTATCTAAACAATGTTTTAAAAACAATTCAAAACATTTTTTATCTCATATGTTAAAGAATAACCATTTTATAAAATAAGTTTAAAAGAATATAAAGTTCAAATCAATTTAAACATACACTTTAAACATTTTAAGTTATTTAAAAACAAATTCAATTTTAAAAAATTTACTTTTAATTTCAAAACTGAAATACAGCTTTAATCTTGATCCCAAATTTAACTTAAATCTTTAAAAGCTTACTTACATTTTAAACTCGATTTTAAATTTAAATCATTTAACCATTTCTAAAATAGTTAAAACAAATTAAATTTAAAATTTAAAGTTTAAACTAAATTCCAGATTTTAAAAACTCAGATTTAAACTTATTTCAAATTCCTATTTTACAATTTAAAACTTACAGTTTAAATTCTAAATTAATATACTTTTATACTTAAAAGTTTAATACCAAATTTAAATTTCAAAATTAAAATTATTTCAAAACTCAGATTCAAACTAATTTGAAATCAGATTTCAAACTCATATTTAAACTTAGTTTAATTCCAGTTTTCATTTTAAAATTTTACTTTTTTAAACTTTTTAAACAGAACAGGTTATGTTTTTACTTTAAAACCTGAAATAATGATTAACTCGAGCCTACCCTATATTTACTTCGAGTCAGAACCGCTACTGCTTCGAGCTAAAACTCGAATCCTCCGAAAATTTACTCGAGTATGCCATAACCCCAAACTTCAACAGCTAACATCATCAGATCAAATGCACCGTGCACATGCATGGTGACTTTGATCAACTCCGTCCAACATCAACGATCATCTCCCATCGACCAGCAAACCCTCATCTCTCCTCAATCATCAGATTACCCAAAATCAACTTGAATTTGCATTCGAGTTCAAATATCAAAACCTGGAATAGGTAGAATCAAAACAATACCCAACCTGTCAACGCCACGTTCACACACCTCCGGCCACCGTTGCCCCTGAAATTCGGGCGAAGACTTCGACAAACCACCATCTTCCAGTACCCAGGACCCCAAGTAACCCGATCAACAGAGGAAATCGAACCCATGCAAAAACTGTAACCCAGTAAAACTAGGGTTCCAAAGCTTCAAATCAACATCACTGAAACGCAATCCACCTAAAACTGATAATTTTCCCATCCTCACCGATCTCCCCTCCACCTCCAGGAGGAAAATCAAACCATTCGATCCCATAGATTAACAGTTAGAACCCAAAATGCAAAATACAGTCAAATTAAAACTACACTCTTGCTTTAACTCTAAAAATTGAAATGTTACTTTTAAAAATCGTGATTTTGTATTATGATTTGATTTATAACTCTGAAAGATTGAACTGTAATGTTTGAATTTTTACTTATTTTCAAACTTGCTTGTTTTTTTCAAATTTCAGAAACAATTCACTATTATCTATCTTAGGTAAAAAATTTAATCTAAAGTATGTGATGAAACAAATGTGTATACTTTGAGTCTTAAGTTTTAACACAGTCAAAACAGGAAGTTTGTATTAAAATTAAAATAAGAAGCTAAAAATTTGAAGCAGAGAGGACTTACAGATATCACAGGCATGTATACAACATAAATAAGAGCATTCAACAATTAAACATTCACAAAAATATTTATTTCATACAACTAACATGACTTTATACTAATTTTTTTTTAAATGAAGTTACTCACTTGTTTTTGATGAGCAGAGCACAGTTTTGAAAAGCTTATGAATCTTTAGAAAACTTGCTTGATTGCTTGTTGATGTTTCACATTTGCTTTAATTCACAGATTTTGCATGCAGTGGCCATTTTCCAGATTTTAGAAGAATGTAGGCTTTCTTGATTTCTAGATTTTTGAAAGAAGGAAATGCAGGTTTTCTTTTGTTTGGAAATGATAGCTTCAGTTTTGAGGAGAATTTGTTACAGGGATTGATATGAAATTTTGAAGATGAGCAGTTTGTTTTACAGGTTGAAGAGAAAACAGGTTTTAAAGGAAATGAAAATCTGCATTTTGAAATATGTTACAAGGAAATGATTTGCTTGCAGACAATGTTACAGGGAATTTGATTCTCAGATTTGCACGTGTTTGGATATGAGGATGAAGAGTTTTGATTTCAATTTTGAAAGTGGTTCCAGGGATTGACTTTGTATTTTGAAGATAAATTCAAATTTGCAGCTTTTCTTTAAAAAAAAAAAGAGGAATGTTTCAGCTGAAAGAATTTCTTAGTTTTGGAATGAAGATGAGAAAAAGGAAAGGAAAGAAAGAATGCAAGATTATATAACTTATTTATGATTTATTTAAAATCAAAGAAAAATAAAATATAAATTTGACACTTGTCTTAAGTTACTAACACTTGTTAATATCTTTGCTTATTCACTTAACACATGTTAAATTGTGCTCTAAGATGTTTACACATGCCCTTTAAGTAATTAGTATTTATAATTAAGTGTTAATGAAAGTTTTTAACTAAATTAATTAGTTTTTAATAATTAGTTATGTATATAGATAATTTTTAAAGAATAAAATTAAGTATAATTATAAATAAAATAATACACATATCAATTATTTGAAAATAATATTTTTAATTATTTAAATAAATTTATAAAAGAGGTTGTAAATTACTTGTTATTTAAATGAATAAATGTTTCATATTTAATTGCAATCATATTTCTTAAACAATATTTTAAAAAGAAATAAAACAAACATTTTTATAACCTTATTTTAATATTCAAACTTAAGTCAAAATGTATTTTAAACAAATAAAACATTTATCTTATGTATTTAAAATCATAGAGTTATTTATAAAATAGTTTTGAAAAGCTTAATCATCAAATAAAACCATAATTTCCCAATTACCAAAATATTGGAATTAGAAAATATGCTATATTAATTAAACTTAAAACCAAACTCATCTATTTAAAATATATTTAAATATATATACATTATAAGTAGAAAACAATTTTGTTAACTTATTAAAAGATAAATTCACTAATTAATTATTTAATAAAAGAAGATTATTAAATCAATTCAAATTTATTTACAGAAATTATCAAATCAATTTAATTTTAAATACAGATTATTAAATTGATATTGCCAAAAATTCTGGGATATCACAGTAAGGGTGTTAGTGTGTCTTTAATAAAAGTATTGTTTTCGGGAAGTTGTTAAAAAATGTTTAGCGTTGGGAAAATGGTTAACGGGTTATGGATCATTCTTCTCAACTAGCAAGGGACGAAATTCTTATAAGGGAGAGGAATGTAACGACCCGGAATTTTGGATACTTGAAATTGAAATAGTTAATTGATATTGAATATTTAAAAGTTAAATTTTAACATGAATTTCAAATATCACTATATATTTCACAATTAAATTTAATAAGTGAGAATTGGATAAACTATTGAATCGTGATTTTTAAGCTTGTTAAAAATAGTTTGAAGGCTTATAAAATTTATATTGATAATACTGAAGGTAATAAAAGTTTTAAATTTGTTCTGTTTTAAAAATATATCATTAAATAGATATTTAAAAATAGCCTTTCGGAGCACGGTCTCGGAATTCGACGAAACCAGTTACGTTGGATCTATGATAGTGTACTATTATCGGATTAAAAATTTCGTAGCGTTTGGAGTTGTCGTGTGGTCGTACAGTATGTAAACGCGCTGAAATGTATATCGAAAATTCAGTATAAAAACTGTGTCCAAAACGCTATCTTCTCCATATGAACGAATTAGAACTTGAAATCTTTTCCATTGCGTTCGGAATAGGGGTATAACATTATGAACGTCTAGCGGCAAGCCTTGGCAGGGTTTCGTGATTTTAAGCTACGTAAATCGAGACAATTTGAATATAATATATATATTGTTTGACTGGTCAACATTCTTCACATGGGAACTTTTCAATACTTCAAATCACTGTACAAAGCTCAACCGACATGCAAATCCCTAATATGTTGCCTATGATGTACAAATATTCCTTTTTATCTTTTAAATCGCGTTGTCCCCTTTTCAATTTTAAATCACGCGGCCTTCGTTCTTTTCACGTTCTCTTTATTTTAAAGTTGTTTGAAAGCAAGAAAATAAATGGCCAAAAAAATTGACAGTTGATAAATAAAAGCCGAGCCCCTCTTCCTTTTTCAAAATCGAAGAGAAAATCATGGCCGCTCTCTTTTAGATTTCAAATTAAATCAGGGGCGACATGTTGGAATCACGAAACGATTTTGTCGAGGCCGAGTATTCGAGAGAGGGACAGGTTGCGGCCGTTGTGGTGGTTCAATTCCTGGTGAGGCGCGTGTGCGAAGGCATTGTCGTGACGGTGGAAGCAGAAGAAAGTCGATCGATGGTGGCTGCAAGGCGCGAGCGCGAGGCAAGTCTAGACGGCGAGTCAATCGAGGCGGCGACGGCATTGAGGGCGGTGGCTCGCCTGAAGCACGAGCTGATGATGGGATAGTCGCGAATGGAGGTCGCGAGTGGGGATGGCTCGACGATGTTTGAGGATATCGTATAGAGCTCGAGTGCAGGCTCGTTAAGGTATTTAATTCATTTTATCGAGTAAGGATTTCGTAGTTTTAAACTTTTAAATGAAATCGTAGGTTATTATTTCTTTTGCCAAAAATTTAACTGTAAAAGAAACTACTATTTTTGTTATTCATGGTAAAAGAAAAAATAAATAAATATCAATATATCCATATAAAATATAGAGTGAAGTATATATATGCCGATTTTTTTGTATATATACTTACAGAAAACAGAAAAAATTATTTACAGTAAGGTATAAATTAAATCTGTTTTTAATTTAATAAATATATATATACACATACATAATTTAATATATATATATATAGATAAACAGTAAATATATATATATATATATATGGATAAGGCTTTGAAGAAAAAAATAGGAATTTTTAAATGTTGAAAGAATTTATATAAATTAGATTTTTATGAATCTATATGGATTATTTTTAGAAGTATATATATAGTTTCAAAAATAAAATAAATATACATATATATATATATTTTCACTTAACCGGCTATTTTAAATAATGTATTATGGGGATTAATTTGTTTAATAAACTTATTTACTTATTTTAGTCAATAAAAATATTTTATAAAAAAATATTGGTTTAAAACTAAATTATTAGATTAAATAATTTTAAATGGTAATTGATCTGTTCGATTATTTCAAATGTTAATAAACCGTATAATGTTTATAGAAGGTCAAAAATCATGAAGGAAATAGCCGGTTTTTATCGAATTGCAAATTAAAGGCCAAAGGTGAGTTAATATCACTCAAATTGGATTACCGGTGAATTTAAATAGTTAAAATTTAAATTATTGGTTGATTGTTTGAATTGATAACTTATTATCAGTCTGGATGTGATATTATATATAAAAGTGTGTGTGTGTTTGTGTGTGTGTGTGTGTGTGTATATATATATTGGAGTGGCTGATATTCCCGCATTATATAGCGGATGAGTGCCTATGCGCCCCGCATAATAGCGGATGACCCTTTGTGCTGCGGTATCCCCCTTGAAGTGGGATTGGTATTTTTATATTGTGATAACATCTGTGGATGTAGGGAAAATAGGTTGGAGGGATCCAACTGGATTCCTCGAAAATATTGAAATTTATTTTCATAGTTGTGATATGATTTATTTGATAATCTGTGATATATTATACTGGAAATTGGAATTATTGAATTCTATGGTTTGGCTGAATATATTTTAGGTATTTTAAGATATTGAAATATAAAGATTGGATTTTAAAGGAAATAAAAAGGAAATTTTTAAGCAAAATGTTTATGGTAAAGTTAAATAAATAAAAAGGGTGAATTTAGGAAAAAGTAAATAGTTGATTTTGAAATCCTTATTAATAAATTTTGGAATATGGAAAGAATAGAGATTTTGAATAAATGTGAAATTAAAAGGATTTTAAAAATATGGACTTTAGCAATATTGATTTGGATTATAAAGGATTATTTTAAATTCAAGATTTAAAATGTTAGGAGGAAAATACCATTTCGCGATATAAAATTATAAAGGATTATTTTTAATTCAAGATATAAAAGTTTGGCACATTGTCCTAAACTCGCCTTTACCTTGAGAAAAGCTTAATAAGTGGGACTATTCACTCGGACCTACCATTTTGCGATGGCCTAAATATAACGCACATACCTTAAGGAAAGCTCGACATATACATGTGGCTATCTTACCTCGTATATTCCATATATTAATAGTACTACACATAACATCCGTAGCTTGAGTAAAGCTCAACAACTAAGGAGTATGCAAGTAATCTATTGATATATAAATGATGGAGAACAACTTTATATTAAAGATTCTTAATCTTTAACATATTATATCGAGTGAAATCGACATATGGAATAATGTATTTCTTATGAAATTCTCTCATGATCCAAGTGCCAGACACATCAGAAATCATGGTATACATACATTTATGTATGTATTTATTCCTTAAGCCTATTTGGTTTTCTATAAAGTCCAACCTTTTATTATACATTCATATTACATAAGCTGAATTATACCATAAGTTTTTATAACTTAATTAACTTGTATAATAGTCTTATGTATAATATTATATTAATTAAATATTATTTGATTAACTTTAACTAATTAACTCATTAACTAGTTTGAATTAATTTACTCTTTAATTAATATTATATTAAAATTCCAATACAACATTTATAATAGACATATCTACTATACCTTTATTGTATAACACACACATATATCTTATATATGTGTATTTTATTTAGTTAATTAACATTTAATTAATTTATTCAATTAAATGATTTTGATTAAAGTTTTATTAATTTCAAAATTTATCTTACATACATACATGTAAACTTATGTTAACCTAAACATTTTAAAATAACATTACATATGTCAACATATATTCTGTATGCATATATGTGTTAATTATTTAATTAATTTTATTAATCTTATTAGTAAATTTTAAATTTTGAAATTAGTATATAAATATTTTCAAACATTTTTGAAAATATCGTTACCCTTTCAAACATTTTGAAAACTTATGTTTTATTTTGACTTTTATAATAAATATGTTTTTATTTTAATTTTCGGAACAATTTTAAAAACTAGCCCAAGGCCCAATTCAAAGTGGGATTTTTCTATTAGGGGAAAACTTTGGACTCACTGACCTTTTCGGGTAAGGCTGGTAACTAGGTAGGGCAGGGTACTTGGTTACCTAATTCCAAGCCTAGACATTATCTTTCTAGATACCTTATACCCCTAATTTTAATAACATTATTCAAGCGATTTAATTAGATAAATTAAATATAATAATGTAATTACTAGAATGATAAGGGGACTAAGATTTGAAAACTTAATAAGGGTCGTGCTTAATTAAAAAGAATAGATTGAAGAAATATTTTAACAAGTTAACTAACAAGGAAATAAGGCAAGGATATTATGGGTAATAGCTGCACCCATAACGCCTAAAACCTTGTTCCCATTTGCACCCTACACTTTCATAATTAAAAATTTTAAATCGTAAACCAAAGAACAAGCTGACCATTACCTAAGGGAAAAGAAGAGGAGATTCAATTAAAGCTAAGGAATCAAGCAAGGAGAATTAAACAGGATCAAATCTCAAGTCCTTATCTAAATCAAGGTGAAGAATAATAAAAAACATCCCCTTTTTCATTTTTAATAAGCACTAGATTTCAGGTTTAGGTATGAATCCATTATGATGATTTTTTATGATGATCAACTTGGATTACATGATATGTTATATCCATACAATTTTTTTTTGATAAATGTTATATTCAATTTTATTGCTAAAAACGTTTATATTGGGTTTTGAATGCCATGAGGATTTAATATGTTATGTAAAACATTATTTTTGAGATGGGTTTAATTTTTTGTAATTATCCAAGTTATGGACAGTTTATTATAAATTTTAAAAGGAGAATATGAATAATTGGGTTTAGAAATTAATTTCGATAATTATATAAAGGAATTTGGGTCCACAATTTATGTATGTTAGACAGCAAATAAAAGTGAATATTGACGATTTTTTGGGGATTTTCCTAAGTAATTTACTAAGTAAATTAATTTATTTAAGATGGAGGAATTAAATATCTTAATTGTTTTGTTAAAGGAAAGGGATTCTTTGTTAATTATCTTTAATTAATTTCTGATTAAATTCGACAGTCTTTTAGAAAAGATTTTGATAAAGTTTATGGCATAATCATATTCTTACAAATATGCAGTTAGTTGAAAAGCATTACTTAAAAAGGAAACGAAAACAGTTTTGCATAAGTTTACTATTTCGCCACTTCCAGTAGCTACCTTACGACCCTATACTTCCGCCCCAACGAAGTTGAAACCAATACACAAGGTATCAATGCGTTGGAACATAGTGGACTGGAAAATGGCGGTAGGTATAGAGTAGAAATCAAGCATTCAAAGGGGTCGTGGACTTTGTTTTAACTATCCATAGAAATGCCACTTGCCTTTGTTTTCAAAAGAATGCTTTCAAAGAATTTAATATAGCTTTCGAAGAGCTTGCCGCCTTTCGTTTAAAGGGTAGATTTTGAATGAGTTGCCTTATTTTTAAATCAATGCTTTTGAAAGGGTAGTTTGAATCCAGTCGAAACCATGTTGCTGCCTTTATACCTTGTGAATGAACTGAGGTCATCAAGGAGTTCAAAAGGTAGCTTTTGTTTTATAAATATAATAAGCCACTTCCCAACGCTTTCGAAAGGGCTCTAGTTGCCATTTATACTAAAGATTTTGAAGGCAATGCCTTTGAAAGGTGTTTCGAAGCTATCATTCAAATTGTTTATATAAAAGACTAATGCTTTCGAAAAGTTGGTTTCAAAGCCATCTGTGTTCCCCAAATTCTTTTATTTGAAGATTATTGGTTTCAAAAGGGGTAATTTATCTTTCGTTTAGTTTGACCTAAAAGTTTTGTTCAAGATCAAACCCAGTTGTTTCGTAAGGGATACTATCAAATGGTTTCGAAGCTATGCTTCTATGAGTTTCTTTAATACTTTCATAAGAAATGTTTTGATGGTTTCGAAAGGCATATGCTTAGTGTTTTGAAAAGAAGATTTGAATGCTTTTGAAAGAGGTATTCTAATGTTTCGAAAGTAAAGGTCTAAGGTTTCGATAGCCTTAGTTTTCAAAATAAACAACCCAATCTAAATTATTAAAGAAAAAACCATAGAAATATAAATGAGCTTTGAAGTTTTGGAGTTTTCGAAGAAGCTTTCTTTGGTAAAATATTAGGTTAAAGGGATTAACCATGTTTCATGTGAAAAATGATTTCAAGGATATTAAACCATAAATGTTGGTATTAATATGTTATTATGTCCGCTTCTTCTAAATACATATTCACTATGTAGTGGGCCCATAACTATATATTGGTAGAAAGGGCAGAATAACCGGCTGGTTTTACTCGGTTGTGAATATGAATGGAATTAATTCATGTATGAGTAGAATTGCATCCAGCAGGTCAGATAAACCAGAACTTAGGGTGCCCAAATACTAATTAAAGAAGTTGCCAGATATTTGGAAAGAGCTATTAGCAGGGGCCAATAGGTTCGTTGAGATCCCATGTAAACTATATCGGGATAAAGCTATTGGTAGAAGTCAATAGGTTCATAATCAACCCATGAAAACTATGATATAAGGGGAGTTATTGGAGATGCCAATAGGTTCAGGGAGAACCGATGAAATAATGGAATGTAGTTATTGGCAAGGGCCAATGGTTCTTAGTGATCCCATGAAAATTATAAGACTAGACAGATAGTCCATAAGCTTTAAAAAGGTTATTAGTCAGCCTATGAAACTAATAGATTAATAGTAACCCTAGAAACTATAATCGAGACAGATAGTGAAATGAATGAGGATGGAAAATCTAGGATATATTGCTTGTTCCATGACATCGTAATATTTTAAATTACTATGTTTTAACCATTGTGGATGAACGATCACAATATATGGTTATTATAAATTTTTGGATAAGATACTAATGGGGGAAAAAGCCGTTTCGCTAAGCGGCACGGTCTCACTAAATATCTAAATGGTTCGAGATGGTAGGTTATTATTCATACCACACTTTATGTCTGACTCGAAGTTTATATTTTCTCCTTAAATTCTTGTGTAACGACCCATAAATTTTAGCCGTTTATTTATTGAATTTAGTGAAATTTTAAACAATAAAATTTTGAAATATAAATTTGATATTTGGAATGCGTCTAGTTAAAATAGCAACTGGTAAATTTTCGTCCGAAAAAATGAAGTTGATTTTCGTGCGTAAATTTATTTCAATTTAATCAATTAAGAATCGATGAGAACAAAACATTTTCGAAACCTAAATATTTTTACATACAAAAATTCTAAATCGTCTTCTGAGCAAGACATCATTTTTCGTGTTTCCGAATTCGGACTTCTTTAGCTCCGTCGATCTTATTTTTTGCGTTTTTCTTGCATTTTCCGCTAGTAGAAAATTCAAATTTTTATAATTCAACCGTACCACCGATATCTGTATATCGTTTTGATCGTCTCGTCGTGCTGATCTTCATGGTATATTTATTTGTTTGTTTCGACGTCTGATGGACAACGAAATCTGTAAAACAGTTCACCAAATGGTACGTTCGAGCCTTTTTTTGCCCATTCGAATTTCAAACGGCAGCCTCTAGCTTCTATTTTATATTCATTTCATCAATTACTAAATTTAGCCATTGCGATCGTTTCGAAAATCACGTTGTATATATTATTGGGAAGGGTTGATATGTATGTGCCTTTATTACTTCGTCCACTGTTTGCATTATTTTCCTGTACAATCTATTTCAGACTCTTCGTATTCTCATTAATTTAATAAAGTTATATACATAAATTTAAATATGTTTCCTGTTCATTCCTATTACCATTCCCTTACTCTCTCCTCCTATTTCTTTTCTTCCTCCCTGTTGAAGCCCACATCTTCATCACTAACCATGCCTGCATGTTATCAAACTTCGCCCCACCCCTGACGCCAAACACCCATGTCATGCCACCGCCTCCATCTACCATGTAGTCGGCCTCCCCTCGGCCCGTGACTCCTCCTTACCGCATGATGGCCTTCATCCCCTCTCCACCTCGGATCCGAAGCAGCTCGCCTTGCCTCCCGGTTACAACCCAGCCCTCCATCACTGTCCACCTTTCGGAGCTACCGCCTTCCATTCTGCCTCGTCGCACCACCCTGCCTCATCGCCACTTCCCAAACCCGACTAGTGCATAACATTCACGCACTGCCCCACCAATCAACCGCTCAACCTCCTCTACCTCATAGCCGCCCTCACCCCCCGGCCTTTACCACTACTCCGCCATTCTTCCTTGCCTTTGCCCCCACTTCACAGCAAGCCAATCCAAACCCCTTGTCTGCTTGAAACTTACATGAGTTTCTTCCTCCATCCTTCCATTGTCATGGTCTCTCTCACATATATATGTTTTCACGTGTATTTTTACTGCATCACCTCTAGCCGACGACTTCGGCAACAACCACCATCCCCTTCACTTGTTGAACCCGCTCATCAACTTCCGCTCCAGCTTCTCCCACGCGAGCGTAGCTAAATAACTGCCCATCTTCTTCCCTCTGTAGTAAATATGAGTAAGATTATATATACTTATATATTATTTCTATTGTCCATTTTTTTTTACATTTTATACAAGTTGGGTATTAGCTTTTATATATAAGGTGTAGTATCGTATTTTATAATCAAAAAAGCATTGTATATCTATTATTGTATTATAACGGACGTGCTTTAATAATAAATCTATGGTTTAGGTACAGATATTTTAAGTAAAATATTAGTTTATAAGTTTATTTTCATATTCAAGTTATAAAGTATAAAGTTACTTTAGCATGTGTGCACGAGTGACATTAGATAATTTAGGGTAATACTGTAATATATATTATACTTTAAAGGCAAACAAATATAACTGATGCTAATATATATTGTTGTAGTTTTGGTAAGTTACAGTAAAGTTTTAAATGTTGTACACTTTGTAAACTATGTCTGCATATATTGTATTTTGATAATGCACTTCCTATGGTGAAAAGCCATATGTGTTTTGTTATGGGTCATTTAAGTGTAATTTATAATAAGCATTAAATTTAAGCTCAGCGTTTTATAATATTTTATTTGGTTGCTGTGGTAGTATGCTAATCTGGTAAGCCTATATTTATGATTAAATTTGCATGTGTTTGAATTTAGACAATGATTTTAATAATAAAATATATAGCTTATATAGAGATTTCTGAGTCTTTATTTTGATTGAAGTTGAGCTATTGAAGGAATATATATATATATATATATATATATATATACAATTATTTTAAATATACGTTTTTTTAAAATAAAATTTCTACCTCTATCAAACTAATTCAAATTGTTTCGTCAATTCCTTATTTATCAGCGGTTGTTCGTCATGCCTGCTCTCTTCATCGAATTCGTGCCGATTTTAGCTTAGATGCGTAATTCAACTCCAGTGTCTGTATCAATGTGCATATCTGTGTCATCTTCTGTATTCTCTAGCCTCGAAAGGTGAGCAATCACTCATGATTAATGATCTTTTTTATTAAATTTGATTTCTTTGAAACGACAACTGAAATATGTTGCTGCTAGTTATTTATACTTTTAAATATATGCTATTAGTTGTATCAGTTCACCTATGACATCTGACACCATTATCTGTTATTTATACAATGATAATCCAGTTCGGTTAATAAATGTTTGTTTGTTTGATGTTGACATTGGACGTTAAATTGTTAATGTAGTAAACGATAAGTAATATGTAATTGAATTTGATTTAAGACAGTTAATAATTTAAATTGATAAATGTGATGAAGTTGACTAGTTAAATTGGTATGATATGACCCCTTTAAATGTAAATCAATTGACACGTAGAATATAGTTAATTACACCTTGAACCATTTAAATGTATGTTGTTTAAATTGATGTAATATGAAATTGAATAATGAATATCAAGTGAAGAACCGTATAAGTAATAATGTAATAATCTTTAATCTACATGAAATGATAGTGTAGATTCTAGAAATAATTATATTAATTTGCACAAACAACAATGCGAATTAATACGGTTATTTGGGATTATTTAAATAAAATATTGGATTGATATTGATTGTTGTTATTGCTTGATTATTTACTTTGACACCATCCCATTTACCACACTACAAGTTCCCTTTGCTACGCTTTGATTTTGAATTGAAATGGAATCGGGTTGAAATGATAAATACCCAAAATGAACTTGACTTAGGATAGAGAATTAAAAAAACCCGATTGGTCAATAATTTGATAAAAATAAAATAAAGATTTTATTTGAATAAATAATAAGGTTTGAAAAGAAGTTGGAATTTGAATTTTAATGAAAGGAAAATATTAATATTTAGAAATCTAAAACAAAATATTAACATAGTAGTTGATGAAAGAATGTTGTTTAAAATTAATTATTTAATAATTAAGTTTGAAATTATTTAATAATTAAGTAATTTTAAGTTATTTAATAATTAAATAAAAGTGGATTTCTTTATTAAGTGAAATTTAACTTCTTGAATAAGTGAAACTGAGTTTCTTTATTTATTGAGTTTTGGAATTTGTGACTAAGCAAATAAATAAGTGAAATTGAATTTCTTTAGCAAGGAATAAATGCGATTTGTCAAAATAAATGAAAGACTTGAAATTTAAAGAATTGATTTGACAAATCTAATTTAATTAAATTTGTAAGTTGATATAATGGAGTTGAACTTAAGTAATTAATTTAATGAATTGGAAATTAAATAGAAATTGTGTGAATGATAAATACACTTAACGAATGTTGAATGAAACATGTCAATGAATTTAAATTGATTCGAATGTTAAATTAAATTAAATTAAATGATTTCAGAATGAAACTTATATACGAACTTGAATCAATATTTGAATTATTTAAATAAAAATTGAAATTGGATTATAGAGTTTTGAAATGGAAACTTGGAAGTTTTGAAACGTAAAATTTTGAAAATCGGTTTACAAAGACAAATGGAATGATGTTTTACAAATTCTAATCGAAATTGAATTTGATTTGGTTTGAAATATATTAAACAACCAATCGGTGTAATAAATACAGAAGTTATTAAAGAGACCAGAATCAGTTATGGACATACTCTCTGTCTAAACCGAAAACCACTTTAATAACTATACGCGGAGTGTGATCTAGAAAGAAGTGGTTGGAATGATGTACGTGATGATTGAAGAAAGAGAACGATAATGGATAGCCTTGACACTTGTGTCAAATTGGAAATGACTAAAATAGGAGCCGTGCCGGGCCAAATGGGGTCAGCCACCTCGAGCGAACACACTTCTTCGTAAACTACTCATTACTTGTTATTGATTGATGCACCCTCGTAATTTTGGGAGTGTTGTTTCGCGGTGTTGCGATCGTTGGGGCGATGCGTTTTCACCAGTCCGGATCAAGCAAATGGTAGTTTCACTACCTTGGGTATTTCCTCATGTGCCTTGTCATACTTGTATCCCTATATATGCGACCACTACGAATTTGTTTTCTGTTATACCTATGGAGCACTTCCTGATATCCTACTAGTTTACAGTGGAATTTACAGTGTTGTATAGACTATAACGCTTACATAAAATGTGTTAAGGGGGATAATGGTAACGCCTTAACACTATTTTGATATTTTATATTACTGATAGACATTATTTATTTAGCATATATTACTACACAGTAGGTAGTTTAACGGATCCTTAGAGGACGGTTATTCCAACGTCCTTTGAGTTACTTGTATTTCAATTGCTATTTCACTTGAGTTGGATTTATTGATATAAGAATGTTAATCCTGACTGGAGTGTTTTGTGTTTTGCTTTATGCTCGGGTCAGACTGAGTGGTTTAGCTTTTGAGACTCACCTTTGGAGTTGGAGCTTCGCCTGGAGATCCAGCTATCTATCCAGCTTTCAGATATTCAGTTGATTCCAGTGATGTATTCTGATTCTTGTATTTGACTATTGTATTCGAGACTTCTCTGTAACTTATTTAACTCTGTTTTTTTGGGAAAGGCCAGCCGGTTTTATAGTGGGCCGTCCACTTTTTGTTACGAACGTAATAAAAATTAAAGTATAGGAGTAAGGTAGAGGCACCTTAACTACTAAAAAGGTAAGAAGAAAATACAGCACAGGAGTGTGACAGCCAGTCACAACTACTAAAAGTAACTAACAAGGCTAGGACTCCTCCGAAGAGGAAGAGACACCAGCAACATCATCCACCTAGGAAGAAACATTCCCAAGTAACCCAACGTAAGGGCGAAACAGGACTGCAAGAGAAGGATCATAAATCACAGCGTCAGAAGAGTAAATAAAAGATCGATCCCAGGAAGTATCAGCTAACACGACGGAATTAACCCCAGCATACGATCCATCCAAGTCAAGAACCAAGGATTCACCAGAAGGACTATAATATAGGCATCGAAGGTCCAATAGATTGTCAGAATAAAATCTAAAATAAGAATTATCCACCGGGTTAAATCACATGTCAGATCGGAGATCAACCCAACAACTCTTAGACTTGGCCCAAACAACATGAGGCAGAGAGGGATCCGGCACATCTAGGGCATCAAAAGTAATATCACCAGGAACAAAAGATGAAGGGCGAGCAAGAGAAGGCGGCAGATCAGAGTCAGATAAAGATCAGCTAGGGGAGGAGCAACCTGAACTTTGGGAACCCATATCCTGAGCGGTGGCCGAGGAAGAGGGAGCTTAGGTGGTGCGGAGGAAACAGCCGAATGCGTGCAGGAAGTATCCAAGTGGCCAAAGGAATGACAGATGGTACAAATGTCAGGGACCCATCCATAATGAACACGAACATCCACCACATGGCCCCCAGCAAGCTGAACAGGAATGTTGGATGGGAGAGGCTTAAAGGGAGATATCTCAATTAGAGCTTTGGTAGCTCTAGGCAAAACTTATTTAACTCTGTTATATATATATATAGTAGCTTCATGAACTACTATCTTTTGCTTCCGCTGCATATTATTACTCTATATCTGTGATTCTGTAATTATTTATTTACTGTATATGTTCAGTTTTGCCAAATTTAAATTAACAATTTGGTATTTTTGAATTATTCAAGTCTGACATGTGCAGATGCGAAAAGTCCAAAATAGCGGGTCGTTACAGTTGGTATCAGAGCTTTGGTAGCTCTAGGAAAAACTTAGCATAAGGTAAATGTATGTACAGAATCACTTTCATTCGAGTTTGAATCTCTTCCTTTTTGACTCAATTCCCTTGAATTTTGGAACGCTCCCTCGGTTCCGAAATTCATTCTTGTCCCTCACCATTCGTATTCGTCTAAATTCTTGAGTATCCCATAACTCCACTTCGAATGATCTTTATAATGAATCGGCGGTCTCGCCAATCTTCGAATTATTTGTAAATGGATGAAACTCCTTTACAATAGACATCGATTTACTGGAGATTTCTATATCCTCGGTTTACGATGCTATCTATTCCCTGCTATACCTGAATTCTATCTCTTGAGATCGAATGTTGATTTACCTCGGAATTCAGCATCGATCTTATTCTTGAAGCTACAGTCGATCAGGTTAAGGTTGCCCGTGAATTAAATAAGCTTATCCATCTGCCGATTCTGTTAATTGAATTATCTTATCTTCTGTTTCGAACTTACTATCGAATCAAAATTCTCTTTGATTCGATTTCCATCAAATTTAAATCTCTATACTTGTTTTGAAATCCATTCTTGTATCGTCGAGCGAGGGAGTGTATTTGTATTTATACTAAAATGTTATATATATATATATATATATATAAATTGTGTTGTTTGAGTTGTTGATGTTGATTTGGGTTTCGATCGATTCGTCTGATCAACGCTATCAACAGGATTTCCAAAACACTTGAACAGAGCAAACTGGCACAATAGTTTTTTCGAATTTGGTGAATAAAAATGGTTTTGTATGATTATATTATATATAAGTATAAATTTTCTGAAATTAAATTGATAATGATTTTTTGTCATAAATAATAAATAAATGAATGTATAAAACTTAGTTATAATTTGATTTGGAATTTGAAGTGAATTTAAATTAGATTTTGAGAATTTAATTTTCGATAATTTCGAACTATGGTTTAAAGTTTAAAATGTATATTATTTAAAATATTTTCGAATAGAAATGGTTTTCAAAGAATTTTAAATGTTTAAATCAGTGCTCTCCTATTTTGTCGCTGGATAATAATTTCGGTGATGGTGGCCACATCATCGATATTCATTTTCGAGTTTTGAAGTGGAGAGACTATTCTGTAGCTTTGCTACGATTTGTTTTGAAAAATAAAATGATTTGAATTTCTTAAAGTATGATTCGATTTGTAATATATATATATATATATATTGATATATGATTTAAATCTGATTCGATATTATATATATATTTATTTATTTATTTATTCACCTCTAAATAAAATTTGAAGTTACTCGAAAATTTAATTCTTAAATTTATGTTAAAGGGTAATTTCAATTATAAAATGAAATCAAAATTTTGAAGAAAAAAAACTTAAGCCTGAATAATTAAATTAGAAATTTACTTGTATAATACTCAATTGCATTATATATAACTTACTAAATCTTCAGAAGTTAATTATGTAATTGAATATTACACAGTATAAAATGATGTTAAAAGAAATTTTTTGAAAATAAAATTTGAGTGGGTATAATAGATGTTATACACTTAAATTTTAGTTATAAAAAGATTAATAGAGGCAAATAGAACAATAAGTTGATGGAATAATATATAATATGAAATATTGTTAAAGGAATTGATATAATTTGAGTAGGTTATAATAGGTATAAATATACTCAATAATGTGATAAGATATATTAAGTGAAATAAATTTAATAATTTAAAGAAGAATTAAATTTGTTGAATAAAATATGATTATTAATTTTAGAAATTTTTTAATAAAGGATAATTGGATAATAAGATAATGAATAAATGATATAAATAAAAAAATTCTCTTTGAAAAATTAATACATTAACAATTTAATCAATTAATGAAATTCTTTGAATTTAAATTCAATTATTGAATATTAATTTGATTTAAATCGAAATTTATAGTTTGAACTAACAAATTTAAATTTAATGAATATTATTGATTTAACATGAATGGATTTAAACCAATTAGTGAATATTAGTCTGTTTAAATCGGAATTTATAAGGTTTAGATTAATTGTTTATTTTGTTTTCTAATCTATTGTCCTTTCTGGTTGATTCTATTCTTCTACCTCTTTCCTTTTCGAGGACGAAAAGTTTTGAGTGGGGAGAGTGTAACGACCCGTAAATTTTAGCTGTTTATTTATTGAATGTTTGTGAAATTTTAAACAATAAAATTTTGAAATATAAATTTGATATTAGGAATGCGTCTAGTTAAACATAGCAACTGGTAAATTTTCGTCCGAAAATATGAAGTTAATTTTCGTGCATAAATTTATTTCAATTTAAACATTTAAGAATCGATGAAAATAAAACATTTTCGAAACCCAAATATTTTTACATTAGAAAAATTCTAAATCGTCTTCTGAGCAAGACGTCATTTTTCATTTTTCCAAATTCGGACTTCTTTAGCTCCGTCGATCTTATTTTTCTGCGTTTTTCTTGCATTTTCAGCTAGTAGAAAATTTGAATTTTTATAATTCGATCGTACCACCGATATCCGTATACCATTTTGATCGTCTCGTCGGGCTGATCTTCACGGTATATTTATTTGTTTGTTTCGACGTCCGATGCACAACAGAATCTATAAAACAGTTCACCAAATGGTACGTTCGAGCTTTTTTTTTTGCCCATTCGAATCTCAAACGGCAGCCTCTAGCTTTTATTTTATATTCATTTCATCAATTACTAAATTTATCCGTTTCCATCATTTCAAAAATCATATTGTATATATTATTGGGAAGGGTTGATATGTATGTGCCTTTATTACTTCGTCCGCTGTTTGCATCATTTTCCTGTACAACCTATTTCACACTCTTCGTATTCTCATCAATTTAATAAAGTTATATACATAAATTTTAATATGTTTCTTGTTCATTCCTATTCCCATTCCCCTACTCTCTCCTCCTATTTCTTTTCTTCCTCCCTGTTGAAGCCCACGTCTTCATCACTAACCATGGCTGCATGTTATCAAACTTTGCCCCACCCCTGACGCCAAACACCCACGTCATGACACCGCTTCCATCTACCATGTAGTAGGCCTTCCCTCGGCCCGTGATTCCTCCTCACCACATGATTGCCTTCATCCCCTCTCCACCTCCGATCCGAAGCAGCTCGCCTTGCCTCCTGATTACAACCCAGCCCTCCATCACTGTCCACCTTCCAGAGCTACCGCCTTCCTCCTGCCTCATCGCACCACCCTGTCCCCTGCCTCGTCGCCACTTCCCAAACCCGACTAATGCATAACATTCACGCACTGCCCCACCAGTCAACCGCTCAACCTCCTCTGCCTCATAGCCGCCCTCACCCCCCGGCCTTCACCACTACTCCGCCATTGTTCCTTGCCTTTTCCCCACTTCACAGCAAGCCAATCCAAACCCCTTGTCTGCTTGAAACTCACGTGAGTTTCTTCCGCCAGCCTTCCATTTTCATGGTCTCTCTCACATATATATGTTTTCACGTGTATTTGAACTGCATCACCTCTAGTCGACGACTTCGGCAACAACAACCATCCCCTCCGCTTGCTGAACCCGCTCATCAACTTCCGCTCCAGCTTCTCCCACGCGAACGTAGCTAAATAGCTTCCCATCTTCTTCCCTCTATAGTAAATATGAGTAAGATTATATATACTTATATATTATTTCTATTGTCCATTTTTTTACATTTTATACAGGTTGGGAATTAGCTTTTATATATAAGTTGTAGTATCGTATTTTAAGCAAAAGGCATTATATATCTATTATTATATAATAATGGACGTGCTTTAATAATAAATCTATGGTTCAGGTACAAATATTTTAAGTAAAAGTATTAGTTTATAAGTTTATTTTCATATTCAAGTTATAAAGTATAAGGTTACTTTAGCATGTGTGCACGAGTGACATTAGATAATTTAGGGTAATACTGTAATATGTATTATACTTTAAAGGTAAACAAATAAAAGTGATGCTAATATATATTGTTGTAGTTTTGGTAAGTTACAGTAAAGTTTTAAATGTTGTACACTTTGTAAACTATGCCTACATATATTGTATTTTGATAATGCACTTCCTATGGTGAGAAGCCATATGTGTTTTGTTATGGGTCATTTAAGTGTCATTTATAATAAGCATTAAGTTTAAGCTCAGCGTTTTATAATATTTTATTTGGTTGCTGTGAAAGTATATTAATCTGGTAAGCCTATATTTATGATTAAATTTGCATGTGTTTGAATTTAAACAATGATTTTAATAATAAAATATATAGCTTATTTAGAGATTTCTGAGTCTTTATTTTGATTGAAGTTGAGCTATTGAAGGAAAATATATATATATATATATATATATATATATACATATATTATTTTAAATATACGTTTTTTTAAAATAAAATTTCTACCTCTATCAAACTGATTCAAATTGTTTCGTCAATTCCTTATTTATCAGTGGTTGTTCGTCGTGCCTGCTCTCTTCATCGAATTCGTGCCGATTTTAGCTTAGATGCGTAATTCAACTCCAGTGTCTGTATCAATGTGCATATCTGTGTCATCTTCTGTATTCTCTAGCCTCGAAAGGTGAGCAATCACTCACGATTAATGATCTTTTTTATTAAATTTGATTTCATTTTAAACGACAACTGAAATATGCTGCTGCTAGTTATTTACACTGTTAAATATATGCTATTAGTTGTATCACTTCACCTATGACATCTGACACCATTATCTGTTATTTATACAATGATAATCCAGTTCGGTTGATAAATGTTTGTTTGTTTGTTTGATGTTGACATTGGACGTTAAATTGTTAATGTAGTAAACGATAAGTAATATGTAATTGAATTTGATTTAAGACAGTTAATAATTTAAATTGATATATGTGATGAAGTTGACTAGTTAAATTGGTATGATATGACCCCTTTAAATGTAAATCAATTGACACGTAGAATATAGTTAATTACACCTTGAACCATTTAAATGTATGTTGTTTAAATTGATGTAATATGAAATTGAATAATGAATATCAAGTGAAGAACCGTATAAGTAATAATGTAATAATCTTTAATCTACATGAAATGATAGTGTAGATTCTACAAATAATTATATTAATTTGCACAAACAACAATGCGAATTAATACGGTTATTTTGGGATTGTTTAAATAAATTATTGGATTGATATTGATTGTTGTTATTGCTTGTTTATTTACTTTGACACCATCCCAGTTACCACACTGCAAGTTCCCTTTGCTATACTTTGATTTTGAATTGAAGTGGAATTGGGTTGAAATGATAAATACCCAAAATGAACTTGACTTAGGATAGAGAATTAAAAAACCCGATTGGTCAATAATTTGATTTAAAGATAAAATAAAGATTTTATTTGAATAAATAATAAGGTTTGAAATGAAGTTGGAATTTGAATTTTAATGAAAGGAAAATATTAATATTTAGAAATCTAAAACAAAATATTAACATGGTAGTTGATGAAAGAATGTTGTTTAAAATTAATTATTTAATAATTAAGTTTGAAATTATTTAATAATTAAATAATTTTAAATTATTTAATAATTAAATAAAAGTGGATTTCTTTATTAAGTGAAATTTAACTTCTTGAATAAGTGAAACTAAGCCTCTTTATTTATTGAGTTTTGAAATTTGTAACTAAGTAAATAAATAAGTGAAATTGAATTTCTTTAGCAAGGAATAAATGTGATTTATCAAAATAAATAAAAGACTTGAAATTTAAAGAATTGATTTGACAAATCTAATTTAATTAAATTTGTAAGTTGATATAATGGAGTTGAACTTAAGTAATTGATTTAATGAATTGGAAATTAAATAGAAATTGTGCGAATGATAAATTTACTTAACGAATGTTGAATGAAACCAGTCAATGAATTTAAATTGATTTGAATGTTAAATTAAATTAATTTAAATGATTTCGGAATGAAACTTATATACGAACTTGAATCGATATTTGAATTATTTAAATAAAAATTGAAATTGGATTATAGAGTTTTGAAATGGAAACTTGGAAGTTTTGAAACGTAAAATTTTGGAAATCGGTTTGCAAAAGACAAATGAAATGATGGTTTATAAATTCTAATCGAAATTAAATTTGATTTGGTTTGAAATATATTAAACGACCAATCGGTGTAATAAATACGGAAGTTATTAAAGAGACCGGAATCGGTTATGAACATACTCTCTGTCTAAACCAAAAACCACTTTAATAACTATACGCGGAGTGTGATCCAGAATGAAGTGGTTGGAATGATGTACGTGATGACTGAAGAAAGAGAACGATAATGGATAGCCTTGACACTTGTGTCAAATTGGAAATAACTAAAACAGGAGCCGTGCCGGGCCAAATGGGGTTAGCCACCTCGAGCGAACACACTTCTTCATAAACTACTCATTACTTGTAATTTATTGGTGCACCCTCGTAGTTTTGGGGGTGTTGCTTCGCGGTGTTGCGATCGTTGCGGCGATGCGTTTTCACCAGTCCGGATCAGGAAAATGGTAGTTTCACTACCTTGGGTATTTCCTCATATGCCTTGTCATACTTGTATCCCTATATACACGACTACTACAAATTTGTTTTGTGTTATACCTATGAAGTACTCCTTGATATCCCACTAGTTTACGGTGGAATTTACAATGCTGTATAGATTATAACGCTTATATAAAATATGTTAAGGTGGATAATGGTAACGCCTTAACACTATTTTGATATTTTATATTACTGATAGACATTATCTGTTTAGTGTATATTACTACATAGTAGGTAGTTTAACGGATCCTTAGAGGACGGTTATTCCAACGTCCTTTGAGTTACTTGTATTTCAATTGCTATTTCACTTAAGTTGGATTTATTGATATAAGAATGTTAATCCTGACTCGAGCGTTTTATGTTTTGCTTTACGCTCGGGTCAGACTGAGTGGTTCAGCTTTTGAGACTCACCTTTGGAGTTGGAGCTTCGTCTGGAGATCCAGCTATCTATCCAGCTTTCAGATATTCAGTTAATTCCAGTGATATATTCTGATTCTTATATTTGACTATTGTATTCGAGACTTCTGTGTAACTTATTTAACTCTGTTATATATATATATATATATATATATATATATATAGTAGCTTCATGAAATGCTATCTTTTGCTTCCGCTGCATATTATTACTCTGTGTCTGTGATTCTGTAATTATTTATTTACTATATATGTTCACTTTTGCCAAATTTAAATTAACAATTCGGTATTTTGAATTATTCAAGTCCGTCATGTGCGGATGCGAATAGTCCAAAATAGCGGTTCGTTACATCTTGGATGCTTAATTTATTTTGAGTGGTATGAGAGTTGAGGTTTTTAGGTTGTCCATTTGACGAATAAGCTTCCGGGGACGTGTAGGTGGCACGCTAACTAGTAAGAGTTCTTTTCTATTTTATTCTGTTGCATTTTCATGTAAAGGAAAAGTTGTTTAATTGCATATACATATATACACACACACTCTGACTATCCAGGGGGCGTCTTCATGTATCCCTCTTGGCGTATGTTGTAATAATAATATTTCTTTGAATGTGGTTCTCGAATCTGAGATTATGTAATGAATTTGAAATGATTTGAAAAGGGAATGAGAAAGTTGTTTAATGATTTTAAAAATTCTCCATATCCATGTGCATATGTTATATCAATGTACCTAACATTGCCGTATTTGGTCATCGAGGATTAATAAATATGGTTAACTGCAGCATCCATAGCTATTAGTCTTGGGCCTCCAAGTGGGGAATGCTACAAGTTGGTATTAGAGCTAGGTTTATGAAAACATAAAAGAAATTTAAACCAAAAATATTTTTCAAACATAATCCAATGAATCAGAAAAAAGTAAGATTGAGGTTTGGGTTAACGTTATAGTAACGTACTTATATTTGACACACACACACACACACAGATATATATATATATAAGTACGTATTCATCTCTCTCTTAGACCGTTCTTATGTATCTTACTAAGGCTCATATGTAGGCTTACGAGAAAGGAAGACGTGGAGGCAGGAAAAGAAAGAGGAAATCTCGATGGAGGAAGCACCACAACAAATGGAAATGTCTGATCTAATACTAGGAGGAACCTGGGTCGACAGGAAAATGCAAATCAAAATGAAATGCCGACATAAGTGCTGGAAATCCGCCAATAGATATATAGATGGTGTATTAGTTCTTTATCAGTCTGATGCAAGCTCGAGCAGCTTGAGTAGTTGGGAATGTTGGAAAAGCTGTTCCCATAGCTCCAATCGGAAACAACTATGCTAAGGTAAGCAGAGATTATACCAATATTAGTGGAAAGCCATTTTTGGGAACGGAGGATGCTATAGAAGTTGTGAATTGGCTTTTTCATTGTGAGAAAATCTTCGCTAACTTATGATTGAATGATGAGCAGAAGAGGAGACTATCCTCTAGGCAGCTACAGGGAACAATGCTTTATTGGTGGTATAGTGTCACTGTTAGAGTTCCAGAGGAAGGATTGACTTGGGCAGAATTTTAAAATAGATTCGAAGAAAGTTTTAATTTGAAGTTGTTAAGTCTACATTGTTGAGGAAGTTCACGGACTTGGTGCAAGGTGTGATGTCGGTGATTAAGTATGCCGCAAAGTTTGATGAGTTATCCGGGTATGGGTATGCCACTATTAGCACCGTCATCAAGAAAAATGAGAAGTTTATTCAGGGACTGAGACCTGAGATTGCTAGTGCGAGCTTGCTACATCTTCACGATCCTTGTAATGTTGTTATGGAAGTGGGAATCAAAAATGAGGAGATGCTTGTTATTTATGAGAAGAAGCTAGATGAAACCCAGGGTTCTAAGGGTAAGAAGAGGAAATTCTTTAAGAAGAAGAGAACCCAGAAAGGAGAAGCTGCCAAGAAGGCAAAGGGATGATTTGGTTTGTTTCAAGTATGATAGGAAGGGCCATTATGCTTATGAATGTCGAACAAGCAAGGGGAAGAACGGTGTAAAGTGTTTTTACTACGACTAGGTGAGGCATTATAAGAATCAGTGTCCAGAAAGGGAAGAAAAGGGAAAAGTCTTTATTGTTGGACCATCGTCTATTAGGCTAACTATTCTAAGAAAGGAAAGACTGTGATGAAAGGTACGCTTTTGATTCGAAACTAGTTAGAGTACTACTTGATACCGGTGCATCACATTCATTTATATCTTAGTGTTTGGTTAATAGGTTATGTTTTGAACCCACATACCTTGTTACTTCCTTAAGGGTTGTAAATTAGATAGGAGAGTATGCAACTCTGGAAATGAGATGTAACCATATAGAACTTGATTTGTTAGGTTATAAGTTCACATGCGGTCGGTATGTTTTCGATTTCGTAGATTTCAGAATCATTGGGTAATGATTGGTTGGGTAGATATGAGGCTAGGATATTTTGCCAAGATAGGGAAATATCACCGAGACACCTTGATAGTCATAACAAAATTATATTCTTAGTGGATGATTTTGACCAGAATTCTTGTTTAAGTCGGGTTCGAGTAGCAAGAGGATTTGAAGATGTTTTTGTGTTGGCTATTGGATTACCACCGAAACGAGCCATTGAGTTTCAGATAGATTTTATGCCAAGAGCAGAACCTATAAGCAGACCACCTAGCAAGATGTCACCAACTGAGATGAAAGAATTGAAGGTGCAGCTAGTGGATCTGGAAGGGATAAATTTTATTAGACGAAATAGTTCGCCTTGGGGTGCGGCCACGATGTTTGTATAGAAACTGGATGGGTCATTGAGAATGTGTATTGACTATCACAAGTTAACCGATAGGACGACCAAAAATAAGTATCCTTTGTCGAGAATCAATGATTTATTTGATTACTTTTATGGAGGCAAAGTATTTTTCCAATTGGATTTGGCGATAGGTTTCCATCAGTTAAGAGTGGAAGAGGACTGTATTCTGTTAACAACCTTTCAGATTAGGTCCGTCGTACGAGTGGTTAGTAATCCTATTTGGGTTAACGAATGCACCAGCTTTCTTCGTGGATCTGATAAATAGAGCTTTGGAGCGTATTTGGATAGGTTCATATCGATATTTATAGATGTGATTTTAGTATACCTTAAAGATGAAAGAAAGAATAGAGATTATCTTAGTGCTCGAGACGTTGAGGCAGCATCAGTTGTAGGCGAAGTTTTCCAAGTGTCATTTCTTGAAGAAAAAGGTTAAGTTTCTTGGTCACATTATTTGAGCGAAGGGTTTAACATTCGATCTAGATAAGACCAAAACTGTTAATAACTGGAAGAGACTAGAGACAGTGATTAAGATTTGAAGTTTTTTTAGAATTGCTAGCTATTACCGAAGAGTCATTGAGGATTTCTAGCGGATAGCAGCCCTTTGACTAAGTTGACTAGGAAGCAAGGTTTTAAATCTCGGATTTCGGTTATGTCTCATCTCGAAGAATTTAGAGAGCCTATCTCGTATCGGGTGAGATCTCGAACGAGATGAGTGCATCTCGATTGTCCATCTCGGATTTACATCTCGGTTTCTAAGATTCATTTCGGAGTTATCTCGGAGTATATGTCATATCGAAAATTAGTTTTCAGATACCTAAACTTATAATACTAGTCACTACCTTAAGGAAAACACTATGCACATACCTTGAATATATCACACGCTTATCATTAGTAATTTAGTATGGAAAAATATCACTTGTATCATGTAAAATAAACAAATAACTAGATTTCATGAATAATGTTCAATATAATATCATATGAGATAAAGTAGACAAGAAACAAACCATAACAATTGCACCTTTACTTTGTTTGATCATTCACTTAACTTTCCTACACAATATAATGTCTTATTTCTACCTTTTATGATTTATAGTGCTGCAAGGGAAATCTTAAATTTATAACTTCAACCACAAAAGTCTACAAGTAGAATTAAAATATTATATGTATGAGTATAGTATTTAATTATTAGCAAACAAAATCTCATTAAGAAACAATAACATAGATATTTCAAATAAACGTAGAAAATATCAGACATAATACAAACAAATTTCAAATTTTTAGTAATATTATAAGAAAAGAAAAAAAATGATGTACGAATGAACATGTAATCATCAAATGAAATCAATAGATGAAAGAGAATTCCTTTATTTCTTAAAAATAAGCCTTGAGGAAAAAAATTATAGCAGCAAAGACTAAATGAAATCAAATTGGGAATTTAGAACATAAAGTTAAATAAGTGAAGCCCAAAATTTATAGCCACAAAAAATAGGGTTAGGAAAAAAACTCAGGAAAGTGTCGAAAAAAGAAAAATTAAATCGGATGTAAATTAATTTGGATCAGAAAGCTAAATGAAAATCATAAAGTGAAATACTTACCATAATCGATGTAGATTTTATCATCTTCTTACACTCGTCACTGCCGTAAAATAAGAGACAAAGATTAAATGAGATTTATATAAGAAATAAGGTTAAAAAAAGCACAATTAAGAAGGCTTAAATTAAGGTAAAGGATGAGCCAGCCCAATACGGAAAAAGAGTTGATTTTCTCCAAAATTCAACAACTCGGCCGATATCTCGCTGTTAAATCTCGTCTGAGATACCGGACGAGATACTGAAATATCGTTCGAGATTTAAGTCAGACGAGATTCGAACGAAATAGCCTATTTCGAATCGCCTAGGCTTGAAAACGAGATCTCGGCCGAGATGGGCGAGATTTAAAACCTTGCTAGGAAGGATGTGAAGTTTATTTGGTCTGACAAATGTGAGGAAACATTCCTTAAGTTGAAGCATTTGTTGACCAATGTACCTGTGTTAGTGATTCCAAATGGAAATCAAGGGTTGGTGGTGTATACCAATACATGTGGAACTGGATTAGGAGCTGTGTTGATGCAGAAGGGTAAAGTTATTGCCCATGTTTTATGACAGCTTAGACCGCATGAGGTGAGATATCCTACTCATGATTGGGAGTTGGTTGTGGTGATCTTCGCGTTAAAGATATGGAGATATTATCTCTTAGGGGAGAAATTTGAGTTGTATACAGGTCATAAGTCTTTAAGATATTTATTCTCTCGCAAGGAGTTCAATATGAGGCAATAGAGGTGACTGGAGATTTTAGCAGCTTATGGTTTTGGTATAAAGTATACACATGGGAAAGGGAATAAAGTAGCTGATGCTCTTAGCAAAAAACATCAAAATGTGGTGTTGGATATGTTGGCAGAATGGAATGATTTAGAATCTTTGACCATTTGTAGTGTACAGTTAAGTTCGACTGCTAGTTCTAGTCAGAGTACCACTATGTTGTCTTGTTTCGATGTTCGACCGGTGATGATCAAATGAATTGCATTTAAGCAGAAAGCGGATGCATTATTAGCAGAGAAGATTAGAAGGATTGAGATTGAATCGAAGATCGATAATCTAAAGGACTTTAGTCTTAACCAAAGGGGATGGTTGAGAAAGAAGGGACGGTTGTGTCCTGAACATTGAGGACTTAAGGAAATAAGTTCTTAGGGAACGTCATTGATCCAAATTCATGATTCATCCTAGAGGAACCAAAATGTATCAAGATATAAAGAGAAGCTTTTACTTGGAAGGTCTGAAGAAGGATGTTAGCTTGTAGGTTAGGCACTGGACGAGCTGTCAAAAATGCAGGTCGAATATCAGAAGCCGAGTGGATTGCTTCAACCTTTAGAGATTCCAGTTTGGAAATGGGATTTGATATCCATGAATTTTGAAGAGGGGTTGCCAAGGTCAAATAGTGGAAATGAAAGTATATGGGTCATGGTGGAGAGATTGACCCAGAGTTCCCATTTCATTCCAGTTAAGTCAAGCAGAACATCACCTGTTCTAGCTAAGCGGTTTATGAAGAACATAGTTAGACTACATGGAATTGCTAATAGTATACTCAGTAATGGAGATGCTTTGTTTACTAGTGAAATTTGGAAGAATTTACAGGGTATGTTAGGTACCAAGCTCAAAACGAGTACTGCGTATCACCCTCAGACAGCTGGTTAGGTAGAGAGAGTCAATAAGGCACTTAAGGATTTATTGAGGGCTTGTGTGCTAGACTTTGGTGGATCATGGAAAGATCACCTACACTTAGTGGAGTTTTCCTATAATAACAGTTATCATACTAGTATAGGAATGGGGCCTTTTGAAGCATTGTATGGAAGGCTATGCAAATCACCAGCATGTTAGCTAGCAAATAAAGATAGATTAATCTTGGGTCCAGATCTTCTTAGAGTGGTGACAGAGAAGATTGAGTTGATTCGAGAAAGAATGAAGGAAGCTCAGTCTAGATAGAAGAGTAACGCAGATAATAGGTGTAAAGATCTAGAATTCTCAGTTGGAGATAGAATTCTCATTATGGTATCACCGATGAAAGGTGTGGTACAATTCGGAAAGTCAGGGAAACTAGCATCGAGATACGTTGGGCCATTCCCAATTATAGAGAGGATCGAGAAGATCGCATACAGAGTAGAGTTGCCGAGCAATATGGCAGGTGTCCATAATGTGTTTTATATATCTCATATTCGCAAATATGTGCACAATCCAAAGACTACTGTTCATCTGAAAAAGTTGGAAGATTTGATATTAGAATTGAATTTGACTATTGCTAAACAAAAGGTTCGAGTTGCAATGAGAGATGAGAAGAGGTAAGAAACAAGACAGCCAAGTTGGTGAAAGTTTAGTGGAGTGACAACGAGAAGAACTGTACTTGGTAGACAGAAGACATGATTAGAGATACATACCATAATCTGCTATGAGCGTATGTTTTATATTTGCTTTATACAGACAGTTGCTAGCCAGTAGACTATATGGTAGTTAGGAGCTGTTACAGATGATCACAATGTCTAGTATTTAGTCGTTACTGAATTTCAAGGATGAAATTCATTAAGGAGGGGAGTCTGTGTCAACCCTCATTTTAGTAACGTTGTTCAAGAGATTTAATTGGATAAATTAAATAGAATAATGTAAATTTTAGAGTTATAACGGGATTGAGATTTGAAAATTTAACAAGGGTCATGCTTAGTTAAAAAGAATGGGTTATAGAAATGTTTTCATAAATTAATTAATAAGGAAATAAGGCAAGGGCACTATGGGTAATAGCCACACCCACAACCCCTAAACCCTTGTTCCCATTTCCACTCCACACCTTCATAATTTAAAATTTTAAAACATAAACCAATGAGCAAGTCGACCATTACGTAAGGGAAATGGAGAGGAAATTTAATTAAAAGCTAAGGAATCAAGCAAGAGTTAAATAAGATCAAATCTCAAGTCCTTATCGAAAATCAAGGTAAAGAATAATCAAAACCATCTCATTTTTTATTTTAAAGAGCATTAGATTTTAGGTTAAAATTCAAATCCATTATGATGATTTTTGATGAGGGTATGTCTGGATTACATGATATGTTATATTGAAGAAAGTTTGTTTGATAAATGTTTTATTTGATTTCAAGGCTAAAATCGTTTATATTAGGTTTTGAATGTCATGAGGATTTAATATGTTATGTAAAACATTATTTTGGAGATGTGTTTAATTTCTCGTAATTATCCAAGTTATGGATAGTTTATTATGAATTTTCAAAGGAGAATATGAATAATTGGGTTTAGAAATTAATTTTGGTAATTATATAATGGAATTTGGGTCCGAAATTTATATATGTTAGATAACATAATAAATGTGAATATTGATGACTTTTGGGGATTTTTCTTAAGAAATCTACTTGGTGAATTAATTTATTTAAGATGGAGAATTTAGAAGTCTCAATTGTTTTGTCAAGGGGAAGGGCTTCTTTGTTAATTATCTTTAATTAATTTCTGAATTGGCGGTCTTTTAGAAAAGATTTTGGCAAATTTTATTGCAACCAATCATAGTTTTACAAATAAGCTAGTTAGTTGAAAGGTATAACTTAAAAGGAAATGAAAATAGTTTTGGATAAGTTACCATTTCGCCACTACCAGTAGCTACCTTTTGAACCTATACTTCCGCCCCAACCAAGTTGAAACCAATACACAACATATCAATGCGTTAGTACGTAGTGGATTGGAGAATGGTGGAAGGTATGGAGTCGAAACCAAGCTTTCGAAGGGTTCGAGGCCTTTGTTTTACTATCCAAAAGAAATGCCACTTGCCTTGTTTAAAGGGTATCTTTCGAATGAGTTGCCTTATTTTTAAATCAATGCTTTTGACAGGGCAGTTTGAACCCAGTCAAAAATCATGTTGATGCCTTTATACCTTTCAAATGAATTGAAGTCATCAACAAGTTTGAAAGGTTGCTTTTGTTTTATAAATATAACAAGCCACTTCCTAATGTTTTCAGAAGGGCTCAAGTAGCCATTTATACTAAAGGTTTTGAAAACAATGGCTTCGAAAGGTGTTTCGAAGCTATTCTATAACTGTTTGCCTAAAATACTAATGTTTTAAAAAGGATGGCTCCGAAGCCATCTGCTTATCCCAAATTATTTTATTTGAAGATTATTGCTTTTGAAAGGGTTACTTTCGCTTTTATTCACTTTGACCTAAAAGTTTTGTTTAGGATTAAACCCAATGGTTTCAGAAGGGGTACTAGCAAATTGTTTCGTAGCTATGCTTCTATGAATTACTTAAATACTCTCATAAGGTATGTTTTGATGGTTTCAAAATCAAAAGGCTAATGCCTAGTGTTTTGAAAATAGGATTTGAATGCTTTCGAAAGTAAAGGTCTATGGTTTTGAAATCCTTAGTTTTCAAAACAAAGAACCTAATCTCAATTATTAAAGGAAAACCCATGGCAATATAAAAAAGCTTTGAAGTGGCTTTAATTTTGGAGTTTTTGAAGAATCTTTCCTTGATAAAATAATTGGTTAAAGTGATTAACTATGTTTCATTTGAAAAATGATTTCAAGGATATTAAACCATTAATGTTGGTATTGATATGTTACTAAATTTTCTTCTTCTAAATACATATTCACTGTGAAATGGATCCATAACTTTATTTTGGGGAGAAAGGCAAAAGTATCCAAATAGGTTGATCCAGAAGTGAATATAAATCAAATTAATTCTTGTATGAATAGAGTTGCATCAAGGGGGTCATATAGACTAGAACTTAGGGTGCACAAAGATTGATTAAAGAAGTTGTCGGTTAAGGCAGGTTCATAGTAAACCTATGAAAACTATATTTGGAAAGAGTTATTGGTAGGGACCAATAGGTTCATAGTGATCCCATGAAACTATATCTGGATAAAGTTATTGACAGAAGTCAATAGGTTCATAGTAAACCCATGAAAACTATGATATAATGGGAGATATTAGAGATATCAATAGGTTCGGGGAGAACCCGTGAAATAATTGAATGAAGTTATTGGCAGAGGCCTATAGGTTCCTAGTGATCCCATGAAAACTATAAGACTGGATAGATAATCCATAAGCTTTAAATAGGTCATTAGGCAGCCCATGAAAACTAATAGGTTATAATGACCCTAGAAACTATAACCGAGAAAAATAGTCAAATTAATAGGGATAGGAAGTCCAATATATTTTGGTTGTTTGCATATCATCATAATATTTCAAATTTCTATGTTTTAACCATTGTGGATGTAGCAGCATAGTTATGGTTATTATAAATTTATGGATAAGATACTAGTGTGAGGAAAACCCATTCCGTTAAGCAACGTGGTCTTACTAGATATCTAAACAGTTCGAGATTGTAGGTTATTATTTGTAACAACCCAGGGTTTGGAGATTACCAGTCAATATTAAATTATAATGATAGTTATAATTTAATATTGTGATTAGAATAAAATTGGAGATTTATATTTTTTATTTAGAATAAACATTGAATATTGGAATTAAAATTTATGAAAATAAAGTTCGGAACTTTATTTTACTTATTTGGGTTAATAATGAGTGAAATATGATTTTTATTTAGAGAAAATGCAATAATTTCATTAATTATTGTCAATTACTTCTTTTAATAATTTTTAAAGGAAGAAATTGATTTTTAAAAGGTTTTTTAATTAAATAAAATGGTAGAATTTGGTTTTAAAATGTGTTTTAGTTATAATTTGAGTTTAAAATGGCTTGTTATATTATTTTTAGGTAAGAAAATAATTTTTGTTGAATTTTAGAAATTAAAAATGTGAATTTATGTGAAAAAGGATATTTTAATAATAAAAATGTTTTAAAAATTAAAATTAATCTTTTTATATGATGGAAAATATTTTATTTAATATGTATGTAAGTTTACATATTTTCTTTGTGTAAAAATTGGAAGAAAAATGCATTTGTTTTATAATATAGTGTAAATATGTACATATTTGGTTTTAGTACTAAATAAATTCACTTAGGTTAATTAATATCTCTTTTAATTAATGGGTCCAAAACCCATTAGCACGTAGTCGTAAATGAGAAAGTGAGAAATTAGTTTAGCTATAATTTCAAGAAAACTGTAATTTCTTCAATCTAAGATGTAAATCAAAAGATAATCAACTCCAAAACCCTATAATTTCATCCAAACCCTAATTTCAGATGTGAGTTTTCTAATTTACTATAAATTCTTGTTTGCCTAAACTGTATTTATCTTATACAGGTTCTACAAGCTAAAATCTCAATAAAAGCTCCAACCGTCCTGCATTAATCCAAATTTGCATAACAATAGCAAGGTGAGTTGCGATTCTCATAAATCTAGCAGAGACAAGCTTAAAATTGCAAGAAACTATAGAATTAGCTTCTGTTTGTATATTTCTGTTGTTGTTTTTCTCTGTTCATAATCAGTTTCATGCTACTATTTTGAAAGCTTGTAACTTTTGATTCTAGCGAGAAATGCTACCTAATTTCTTTCATTTTGTATTTTGCATGTTGATCTATGTTAAAGCAAAATTTAGTTGAAAAATATTGTCGTTTGAGTTTTGAAATCTGCTCTGAAACTTGCATGAAAACCCTTAAATCGACCTGGAACGAATCGCGTAAGGAAGGTCAACCCTTCCTCTCTCTCTAGGTCAAAACATGCAGGTTGACACAAAGATCACTAAGGTCGACCGGTCTATCGACCATAGTGGGGGCACGGTCGACCCCCAGTTCGACCTCCGGGTCGACCTAGGTAAGGGCATTTTCCTGCCTTGTTTTGCTCCTTGATCTTGATATTTTCAGCCTTATTTGCTTCATTTCCTTCCTATGTTTTGTGACATTTTTGATTGTTTTTAGAGACCATGACGTCTATCAATAGACTAGCCAAATTTTGAATTTATTTGAATTAAATTTGAATATAAATTTGAATATCAGTTTGAGTGATTTTCGTCATTTTTTCGTATTTTCGAGCACGAATTTTTCCAAACTGCTTTAGAATAATTTTTAAAATAAATGGGCATTTCAAATAATTATTATATGATATTTTAAAGTATTTTCAAGTATAAATCTATTTATTCTCTATAATAAATTAATTTTCAAACACGGTTTTCAAAACTGATTTCGAAAATGGTTTTTAAAACTTGTTTTTCAAAGTAAATTATTTTATATATAAAATACATGTTTTTGCACTATTCGAGCAAATGAGAAGGATAATTAAATGGATTGGTCAAACACGTGATATGGAACATATGCATTTATCTTATCGGTTAATTTTTGACTTGTCCGTTTGATCGTTTTAACATTCAGGTCGAGTTTACCGATGAGATGAGGTAAACTTTTTACTGCTTTGCGCGTGAAATTTCTAGCAGTTAGTAAACTGTTTAGTGCAAATGTGTGGTATAGGATGCACGTTACCACTTTTTGGGTTCCTATCCGGGAGTTTGTGAAATTTTTTCCAATGCGGCGTATTGTCAGTACTGGACTTTTGGGTCATTTCCATTGCGGCATATTTGTCTTCGAGATGTTTGTCATTGCGGCGTTTGTCATTGCGGGGTATTTGCCATTGCAGCATATTTGTCATTGTGGCGTATTTTCCTTCGGGCGAGGTATCTATTTTGAGAGATTAGTACTTGGCAGGTTTCGACCACATGCACATGCAAATTTCTTTGAGGTGACTTCATTGATTATTGTGATTTCTCGAGTGTATCGCCTTTTTCATGGTTGGCCATTCGAGTCGTTATATATATACATGGTGATTAACTTATTGGAATCTGAACTCTCTTATGTTCTAGCTTTGAGATTTGAGTTGCCTACACTAGCGTTATTTGAGATTTGCCATTTGGCGTTATTATTTATATGAGATTTGCCTTTTGGTGTTTATTTGGGAATATATTCTTCTATGTTGGAGATATATTTGATTGCCTTACGATGTATTTTGAGATGGTGATTTCTTTGAGTTGCTTTTGAGTTTGCCGATATGGCAGGCTTGGGATTTCTCCTTTTTAGAAGTTGTACTTTTCCCTAAACCATTATTGATGATTTATGATACGCCGATGATATGAGGTTTGCTATATTTAGCATTTAATGGATTGATTTATCTCTTTTGAGATTGTATGTTGGTGTAGTGATACCATTTCATCTCTTGAAGTAACCGCACCGTAATTATACTTATACTTTGAGTCGTTTCTTCTCGTTTAAGAAGAATATTGCCCTCGTCCTTATGCTCATATTATCGCTTATCCTATTTAAACTGATTTGTTTAGCTAGATTGACCCGTGTATTTTATACTCGGGTCAGACCGAGGTGTTTCAGGTTAGGTACCTTTGGACTTAGCCTATTCTGCTTCCACGTGGACTTTTCTGCTATCTTTTTTTTAGTCATTTTTTCGCTACTTTGATATGTATATTGTTTTGACTCGTGTGTATATTGTGGTCGTCATACCACATATGTGATGAATTAGTTTGTATACTCTATGATGTATCTGTATACATGTGTGTGTGTGTGTGTGTATGATTATCTACTGCTCTGTGATGTGTTTTGCATTTGAGTTGTTGTATTTTGTTCTGATAGATCCTATAGCCACCTATGGCTTTGTATTAAGTATTTGTTGGATATGTCAATCCACTTGAGTTAGAAAAAAATATACAGCATTTATCGACGTATTCAAAAGATATTTAAAACAAGGCTATAGATGGTCACTCCTAACCAGCCATATTCTCCACATTAGCATATTACCCGGTAATACTTTGTTAATGTGGGTCTCGGGGTGGGGCATCATAGCTTGTATCAGAGCTGAGTTTAGAACAAAATATGATAGACACAGAACAGAAACGCATATTACGATACATCCAAGTGTAATACGAGTGTTACGAATCCCTTACTCATCGTGCCTTGGCCGTTTCATGTCCTTTGGGGTAGATATAAGTTTGGAATATGTCTAGGAATATATTTTATTCTGTAGTATTGCATAATTGAACTAATGATATCTTATCATATGAATAATCCTTATCGTAATTATTTTATTCTAGTTCTCTTCGATATGGGTGCTTTACACATATTCGTATCGGAGGAGCTTGTTGTTACCATTTGGATGTTTATTACCTTGTTACTTCTTTGAGAATTGCGAAACCTGTTGAGGGGATCCACAATACTGGGCATGTTGTGTGAAAATATTGAGTTGTTCTTTGTAGTTTTTCTTTCGGTGCAAATCTGCACATTAGTCATCATCTTGGGTTAATATGATTTTGAGCCTGCATTGGCTTGCTTGTTATCAAGTCCAATCCTATGTTCTAAAGGATCCTATATTTTAGGCATCCTAGATCGGCTGATTAATTGTCTCTTGTTCTTGAGAATGTTGATGATAATTCTGAAGTATCTTTATTTGTTCTTGAGTTTCGAGATGATGATGATGATGATGTATCTCGAATTCTAGTTATTTTTGATTTTATTGATATATGTGAGTCCGTTTTAGGTTTGTTACCCAATCGGGCAATTGAGTTTTGTGTTAACCTCATTCCTAGTTCTTAGCCTGTTAGTCACCCTTCCACGAGGGTGTCCACTTGGGAAATGAGAAACCCTAGAAATAAGTAATGAAGCGTGAAGTCAAGCAATTCATTCAGTCCGGTCTCTACCGTGGGGTGCAACGGTCATCTTTGCTTACAAATCTGATGGTATTCTTAGAGTTTGCATCCACCTTCGCAAGCTTAACAAGCTAACCATCAAAAACGAGTATCTGTTGCTTATGATTGAGGATTTATTTATTACATCGAGTGGTGCTAGGATCTTTTTAGCTTGGCCTTGCACCGATTTTCATCAGCTACGAGTTGCCAAGGATAACGTTCTTTTTACCGAATACTGCACTAGTATGGTTCTTGTGAGTGGCTCATTATACCATTCCGTTTGGTGAGCACTCCAGCTTAGTTGTAACGACCCGTAAATTTCGATAATTAAATTGGTTAATTTAATAAGATTTTGTAATTTAATATTGAAGAGGATAAAAATTTGTGAATTTTTAGTGGAAATGATGACTGGAATGAATTGCAACAATACTAATGTAAGTTAACTATTAACAATTCATATGAAATCCCAATTAATTGAAATGATGTAAAGGTTATAACTTGGTTATAAATTGAATGTAAGTAAATAAATGTAAGCGTGTATAAACTTTTGAACTAGTACATAATTGGTGGTGATATAACAAAATTTGTGTTATAGAGGTAAGTTGTAACATTTGTTTACGATAATAAACTTAATGTTTTTATAAATGTGATTTAAGGTAAATAGTGACTAACATTATTATAAGTTACACATTATTTAATATATTAAAAATTAATTGGGAATCAATCGCAATCAATTCACTTAATTATTACGGTTATTGTAGATCAGATTAATAAGTGAAATATAAGAAAAACAAATGTAAGTATTGAATTTTAATGAAATAATACGGTGTTAATGGTAAGTAATAAACTTGTAAATGTAAATAAAAGTAAATAGGTGACAACTAATCTATGTTATTTATTTATTTAGTGCGTTGAATAAGATTGGTAATCAAATTGCAATTAAAGGTAATAATGTTAATGCAAGTGGATAAATAACTAATTTAGTGCAATTCTAATTAATTGAAACCAATTGCAATATATGAAATCAAATATTACGTTAGTGTGAATTCATGTAATATTTGGTAATATGTATTTTTAATGGTTTATGAATGAAGCAATAAATAAAATAATACGTAATAAAATATAATTTGATAAAATGAATGTTAAAAAAGTAATTATAATATTTTTCGGTTGATAATAAATTATAAATGTGATTGTTGATGTTGATTGAATGAAATTGACAATTGTTAATGTGATTTCAGTCAATTATAATGGTAAAGCAAATTAGGAATGTAACTGTAGAGCTTAAATTGGAAATAATTGTAAAGTTTAATAAGGAATAAAACAAATGACCATATGAATGTAAATTCCAATTGATTGGATTAATAAATGTAAATATATATATATATATATATATATATATATTTCTTTACTAAATAAAAAAATCATATGTTTGTTTATTTGAAATGTTGGTAGCTGAAAATAATTTATTATAGAAATAAGAATTAATAACTTTTGGTTTGATACAATAATCCGTAAATACGTTAAATTACTATAGAAAGGAATTGAATTGTCTCATTTATTTTCACCTTAGAAATCAATGACAATTAATGTGATTGCAATCATCTAATTAAAAAGTAGGTAGACGTTAATCGTAAACAATTGAAATAAATTTAGATTGGGTGATTTATTTCCAATTAAATCAATTCACGTTTCAAAATTTAATGCTAGTTTATTGCATATATGTTTATACCTAAATTTAAACTTAAGTTTTAGATCCAATTAGATCATTAAAAAGAAAGGATTATTTAGGTTTGAAATCTCATACGTTATTAAATTGAATGTTAATAAGAGATGATAAAAGGGGTAAAATAGATTTACACTTGACAATTTCCTTTTCAATTAGATTTTAATTGCAAAATAACTTACCTTTCCATCTTCACTTTTCTAATTTACTCTTATATTCATTGCCTCCTTATGTGGATTAATTTCATAGCTTTTATTTATGAATGTAAACTGTAAGTGGCGATAAAGATGTACATATATATATTATACACCTGTTTATATTACCTTGCTTATGCTATCATATTTTTGAATGTATGTTAATGCATTCCTAGTAAAACATTCAATCGAAATGTTAACATATTTCTTTAATTCCCAATCTAATCACAAAGAGGGAGAAACGAAAAGTTCTTAATGATGTATATTCTTTTAATTTATGACACAAATTTGTGTAGAGAATTTATTTTCCTTTACTTGTGTTAATTAAATCTTTAAAGGATGTTAATTTTGGAATGTTTAGGGTTAACAAAATTAAGTAAGTGAACGATTGTTTTGAAAATTGAATTCTAAAAGTTTGTTTATAGTATAGAGTTGGTTCATTTATTCCCTTTCTAATTAATAATTACCTCTTTTTAATACCTGCTACTTTTAAAAATGCTGTTCATATTTACTATATTTCAATACCAAGTTTGTTCATATTTACTTTATTTTTTTCATTCATTTCCAACTTCATTTTCTGAAATGTCATTTCGTTTATTTCTAATTAATAGCGGCCTATCTTTTCAAATCTCTTTGGTCCAAAACCTAACTCTAACCTTATAAATAAGATATGACCCAAATGAAACCCCAACCTCCATTCTAATCTTCTTCTTTTCTTTCGTTTTCTTTTTTTTCTCATTCTTCAAATCTCCTTATTATCTCTCATTTTAATTTTTCCTTCCTCTTCAAATATTCTTCTTCTTCAAATTTTCTTCTATTTCAAACTTTCTTCTTTCTTTTCAAATCTAGATCTTCTCTTCCGTTTTCAGTTCTTATTTTAATCCTTTTCTTTTTCAATTCTTTTTTCAATTCTTTTTTCAAATCTTCTTTTTTTTCAAACCTTTTAAAAATACATACATACATATATACATACATATATATATATATATATATATATATATATATATGTTAATATAATAAGGAGTAAAATTAAAGTAAATCAAAATAAAAGAATTTTTTTGGAACAAAGCTAGTAATCAAGAAGGAGACTAAGGAAACATAGAGCGGACCTATTAATTAGAAGTCTATTATTTTCAGATTCGTATAAAGGTGAGTGTTTTAACCCACTCGCAACTTCTAAAATTTATTATGTTTGTTAAATTAATTTCTGATGTGATTTGAAATTCATTTAAGACGGTTTGGCATATTTTTAATCACCATCCCAGTTAAATTGAATTAAATTTTTGTTAATTTATTTTTGCATATAAACTGCCAGCTAAATAGTTGTTAATTTATTATTGAATATAAACTGTCAGTAAATACCTATTGTTTATTTTCTGTTATATATTGATGTTATTGTTGAATTGGATGATGATTGTGATAAATAGTTGATGATTGATATTGGATGAATGGATGTTGTAGAATATATTATTATAAACTACAAGTTGTTATGCATTTTATTTCATTCGGGGTTGTGGTTTGAAATGATATATAACCGCATTTTATTTTAAATTACGGATTGAAATGATAAATATCCGTATCACTTGAGCATAGGGTAGAAAATTTTATACAAACACCGTGGTTTATATATAAAAATAATTTGAAATGATTTCTATGGTTTTGTAAAGAAATATATGGTTTTATGAGATATTTATTTGGATATTTTATAAATGCTATTTTAGTTAAATTCTTGTTTCTAAGCTATGTATAAAATTGGTTTAAAGTATAAAATAAGAATAATAATAAAGTTGATTTTATTAAGATATAATATGGTTAAGTATTTATTTAAATTATATTTTTGGAATTTATAATGACTAAATGATAATAAGGTTGAAAGATAAATATGAAATTTATTTGAAATTTAATGGAACTGAGATTATAAAGGTATTATTTATATAACTGGATTTTTGTTTAAGATGAATTAAATGAATATTTCAATTATAAATAAATTGAAGGAAATATTTGGTTATTTGTAATTTTGAGTTTATTTAAATGATAATGGACTTATTATGCAAACATTTCAAACTAAATAATAAAAAATTTAATTGTTGAATCGTAATTACCAACCTCAGTTTTGAAATAGTTTAATACTTAAAGTTTGAAATATATTGAAATCGAAATGGTTTATTTAAATTGAAAGTGAGTTGAAAGATATGAATTGAGACTTAATTAAAAGTGAATAAAATTGTGAAGTCGAGGAAATTATTTTACTTTATAAAGTAAATTTAAAAATTCAAACTATTTTATGTTATATACTGTTTGAATATCCAAACCATTTAAGTTTTGGAAGTCATGGTTTAGAAGCTTTGAAATTCGAAGTATTGTGTTTTGAAAGGTTATATTTCAAGCATTTGGTTTCGAAATATTTTAAATTTGAAAGTGCTATGATTTTGGAAAAGAGATATATTTGAAATAAAAATGATATTATATTGATTTGGGTTTTATAACAATGATATCATTCTGCTTTGGGTTTTTGAAATGGAAATGATATCGTATTTATATGGGTTAGAAATGGATATTAAATTCTGTTTTTAAAAGTATAATTATTTTGAAATGACCGCGGTGTTATGATAATGTTGGGTTGTTAAAGAGGCCGGGATCGGAAGTTGTCATACTCTCTGCCAACTCCGAAAACCACTTTAACAGGCGTATATGCGATGGAGATTCCAGAATAAAGTAGATTGATGGCGGCGTTCCTTTGAGGTATATATGTGGACCCGACTCTCTTGAGTTGGCATAAGGGGGCTAAAACAGGAGCAATTCCGGGCCAGTGAGGTAGCTCCTCTTATCGGACACAATCCTTCGATATTATATTATGACTTTGAGGTTGTGTGATGGCCACTTTTGATTTTTGATTTTTGGGGTATGGCTCGAGGTGGGCGGTAGCTGCGCGCTATGCATCACCACCAGTCTGGATAGTAATTTGTATATCTACCCTGGCATTGCCTGGTTGTGCCGTGTCACCTACCCTAGCGAGCCTTGTACGAGCTTGGTTTTCTCCCGTAGCCCCTATGGTATCCTCTGGTGGCTTCCCGATCAGGAGGGATTATGATATTGGATGGACTACTAGGATTATTACGTGTTAAGGGGAATATTGTGTAACGACCCGCCTTTCATCCCATAGAAAGACGCATCATTATGAAGAAAGAAAGGGATAGAAAAGAGAAAAGAAAGAAACAGACAACATCAGAATCTCATAGCGGAACGAATAAATTATATTATATCACATAAAACATTACATAGTATCATATACATCAGAGTTATACAGCTAATACAACACAAACTAGACAGTTATAAACATCTTTCTAGCAATTACAATTTAAGTACATCAGAGAAAACAGATACAATTCAAACACAGCGGAACCACAATACATATCTACACGTTGAAGCCTCCTGCTTCATATCTCCTTCAGAATTCGTCAAAGCAATCCTGAATCACTTGACTACTCATACATAATATGAGTACCAAAGAGTTTAATAAAACAGAAAATAAACACTAGGGTCAGACATGGGTCTGGTGTGAGTAAATGGGTTTAAAGTTGTTTAACTTTAGAAAATCCTTTGGAAAGAAAAGGTATCACGTAAGACTTCCCACACATAAACATGGAAAAGTTTTTACCTTACGCTAACCAAGACATTTGACGGAAATCCAGTGATATTATAATAGTGTCTAGGGTTTTCAAGTAAATAAGAAATAGCCGAAATTGTTACATCTATTAAATTCCAGCTACCATCCACAAAAGTGGGTAATACAAACAAAACCGTAGGGTCTCGTAAGAAGAATGGGTTTCCATCAATGGCAGGGCCACCGGGGTACCGTCCGTCACAGTACGTGGCCTAGATCACTGTACCGAGGATCACTCCCAATCCCCTGCAACACAAAACCGGAACTATCCCTTACTGGACAGTCCCGAACAAGACCACCCCTCAGATTGGCCGTCGCCAACTGCCACACAACCGAAATAAAAAGGGACCTCCAGACAGGGGTAAATCTCGTCCTACTTGGGCATGACCCACTTAGCTTTGTTGCACCTCCCCTGTTTTAGCCATTCCCGGTTGAAGAGGCCTGAGGCTACGATTACCTTTATAGGACACATCAATCTTAGAATGCTCATCGTCCACCTGACGATGTTTTGAAAGGATTCAATCCATACAAGTTCGTTCCGGGTTCGAACGAAACCGAAGGCACTATCTCATTGCACTCATTTTGGAATCACCCTCAGAGTCAACGACAATAGCCCTTGCACTCGGAATCACCATCTCGAACCTAAAAGTACTATTTCCGTCAAACTCATCACGGAATCACCCTCAGAGTTATACTGGCGAATAATTCTTACGCCTCGAGTCTTCATTCTTCACTTGAGATTCACGACCTAACGTATAATTTGGATCGATGTGGTTTTCGGAATTCCAAATTTGGAAACCCCGTTCCCGGTCTCATCGAAATCCAAATGCCATTTTAATGTCCATGTGAATTTAGTTTTAACAATTAATTCAATTCATCATTATCCATATACAAACAGATAGATTATTCACAAATCGCAATAGATAATCACATTCTCATCATAAACAGATAATTCGTATCATCATCACAACAGATAATCATCACAAACAGATAATCCATATTATCATACTATAACTATGCATCCATATCATATAGATATTCTCATCACATTTCTGAGATCACAACCATCCAAAGAAACATCAATATCATCCATAAGCAATGATTTATTAACCATCATTTATAATTAATTTAAAATGAATTAAATTAATTTCTTCTATCTCTGATTAATTTAAAATTAATTAAATTAATTACCACATCTATAAATCCTGCTATCCATTAATTAATTAACCTATTTAATTAATCATTCTCTAAGTATTCAACTTGATTAAACACCTTTGATTAATCATTCTCTAATTGCAACAAGTAATTAGTTTTTAATTAATTTCACAAAATTAATTAACCTTAATCATTAGTAATTAACATTTAATTACTTCATTTGTTAAATAACTATAATTAATTACATTTATCCTTAATTAATTACATTAATTAATCACTTAATTATTAATTATTCCTTACTTAAACAATCCTTAATTACATCATTAATTATATTAATTAATGATCTCTAATTTATATTTAAATAAATTACTTTAATTTAAAATTAATTACATTTAGTAATTGATCTAAAATTATTAATCACCCTTGATTAATATCAAATCAGTAATTAACTACCATTAATTACTCATTAACAAATTAATTTTCCATAATTAATTATCTTCATTAATTAATCCCTTGATTAATTACAAAAGTAACTACCCAAATTACTTCAATAAAATAAATCATCTCTCACTAATTACATTCCAGTAATTATCATTTATTACTTCCCTAAGTAATCATGCTCCAGTAATTACATTAAGTAATTACTCTTATAAAATCATCAAATGATCATGTTAAATTAATTAAACTAAATTAATTAATTTAAACAAATCACATTATCATAATTAATTACAATAAGTAATTAATCCTTTAATTACTTTTTATCAAGTAATTATACTTAACAATTTACAATTGATTATCTTCAATTAATTAATCTAATTAATTATCTAAATTAATCACATTAATTAATTACCTAATAATCCTTAGATAATTATCATTATTAACTAACAACATTTTATTTAATTACTTCCTTAAGAAAAATTATCTTAGATTAATTATCATTAATCATCTCTAATTAAATGAATCTAAATCATTATTCAGATAAATAAATTATTCCTTAATTCTTTTATAAATTAAATTCTTTTTATTATCGTAATTATTTCTAAAATAATTCATTTACTTATTAATGACTTCATTAACATTCAAATGTATTTAAAATAATACATTTATAAATTAAACTTAAATTCCATTTTAAAATTTAAGATTTAAAATGTTTAACTATTTAAACATTTATCCAAATTTTAAATAAATTAATTCTTAAAATAAAAGTGAAGAATAATCATTACTTATATAAGATACTAATATAAGAAAAAGTTTAAACCAAAATTACTAAATTTTATTAAGGAAATCAAGCTTAAAAATAAATTGATTATTTTAACTTTCAAATTAAAGTTAAACATTTCATAACTATTATTCAAATATTAAAGTAAATAATTTTCTCAGGTTTAAACATTTATTTGAAATCAAATTCATTTTTAAATCTACTTTAATACATTTAAACTTGTTCAACGTTTCAAATTTTTAAAACTGTTTAAATTCAAAAATCCGAACTCATAAAAATCTTGAAACTCTATTTAAACTTGATTTTAAAACTTAATTTAAATCTTGCTTAAATTTAAAATTTTCATTTTAAAAACTTTGAATTCAAAAGTTCATCGAACTTAAACTTGAATTTAAACCCCTGTTTAAATCCCTGCCTTAAAATTTTAAATTTCATTAAACTTCAAAAATTGAACTATGTCAGGTTTATAAAACCTGAAACAATTACTACCCGAGACCATCCAACAATTGCTTCGAGAAAAACCCTAATCTCCTTCGAGTAACTACACGATCTACCCGAGTAAATCTTCGAGTCACATCTCCTGCACAAACCCACAGTAGTTCATCTGAACTTATATGCACGGCGCATATGCACAGGCACTCTGGCGATCTCCAGCCACCCTAACCGACTTCACCCAGTCGCCGACCAACTTCCAACATGGATACGACCTTTAGATATTCCTCTGTAGTTTGAAATCAAAATCCAGTAGTCCAAGCCAACCTGGAAACACCACCCAACAAACATTCCCAAACCTGTCATCAACTCCCAAATCCATCACCGACCATCTGATTACCTACAACTCCGGCCAACCCTCCATCTACATCTCCTCTGCCCATTCCCAAAGTCTTGCATCACTCGATGCAACAGAGATAAAGAGAAGCATCAAAACTTCGACCACCTAAAAACTAGGGTTAAAAACCTGTAATTTCCAACCAAGGTCGCCAACCACCTCTGACCATCCACCTAATAATTTTCCCCTACTCACCTATAAGCCCTCCTCCTCGAAGAATCACAACATCCCAAATCCACTTAACCACCAGATAAAACCCAAAACCCCTATTTTGTTCAATCCATAAATGCTAACTCCACAGTTAACTAAAAAATGTGATGTTTGTTTTAAAATTCATGATTTCATACATGCATGTATGTTATAAACCTGTTTCAATAATTTGAGATGTTTTAGATTTACTTATTTGAATATTTACTGTCCTTACTGTTTACAGAGGAAACATATTTTAAATTTAACTCATTATAATTTGTAAACTTAATCCTTACTAAACAAACAATTCTGATTTACATTTCAAATCCTAGTTGAGATCAAATCAGGCGATAATGGATTCCTAATAAAATCTTAGTTTAAAAAAACAAAACAGGTTTGCAGATACCTGGCAACAGCAACACATATATACATAAATATGTATACACAGAACATTCATCAGTATGCAACCACACAAACATACTTATTCCTATTTATCCACATGCAACAGATAACTTAAAGCTCCTTTTTAAAATTGTGAAGTTATTTACCTAAGAAAAATGAAGCACTGCAGTTAATTCATAGCAGTTTTGATTTTTTTTAAAACATTTTGAATTAGAACTTGAGTTTTGGAAATTTATTTAGCTTGATTTTTAAAAAAAATAAAAGAACTGTTTTTAAAAAATAGAAATTTACTCACATTATTATAGAAGAAGTAGAGGACGACTGAGATGCAATTTCATTATTCCTGGAACCTGATTTGAATTACCTGGAACTGTTTTGCTAGTTGAATCTGCTTGCTGTTGATTGATCTGGGTTTTACATTAGCTAGTTGAAGTTGTTCTCAAAACTACAGGTGACCCCATCTTCATTTGCTTAGATATGAAGTTCAACTTCAATTTGATGTTGAAAATTGGAGCAGATTTTCTTGAATTTGTTACCAGATTGGGTTTGCAGATTTTAAACAGAATTGTATTTGGGTTTGAATTTGGTTTTTGAATTTTCTTTTCTAAAACCTGAATTCAGTTTTCATTAGAATAAAAATGGTTCGAACTAAATGAATTTCTAAGTTTTCTTATCTATAATAATAAATTTCAAAAATAAAATAATATTGCCACATGTTACTTTAGTTTGTAGATTAATTACAAGTGTCTTCTTATTATTTAAATGCTTAACACATGTACAATTTTAATATTCCTAATTTATGAATGTATTTAAATTTATTTCTAAAACAATTTCTTATTTGATTTAGCATGTTTTTAAATGTTTACTACATTTAGTTTTTAAATGATTACATATAAACTTCCTTTATAACATTACACATTTTAATGTTTATTTGAATATTTTTAAAATAATATTTTTAAAACTAAATTTTCAAAAGAGAAAATTAAAAAGAAAAAGAATGTTAAATTACATTTTATTCCAAAGTTTCAAACTAAATATTATACTTTAATGTAAATGAACTAAGTCTATTTCAAAACAATTTTTAAAATAAAACAAAATAAAATTTTATTATAAAATACTATTTAAACTATTATATTTATAAATAAAATAAATATTTACTTAAATTTCCTTTGAAAATATAAGAAGATTTTTAAAACAAACTTATGAAAAGTTTCTATACTAACTTAAATAAAATTAACCAATTTACAAGTTATTCACATACATATATATAAATTTGAAAATATTCTTATTAAAATTAAATTTAAATTAAAAATCAAATTCTCTATTTACAGTGTATACACATATATACATTATAAATAAAATATCCTTTAAATTAGCTTAGAAAGATAATTTTATCATTTAAATATTTTTAACTTTTAAAAAGAATAAAATTCCCAAATATAAATTTATCATTATCATAAATTTTGAAAAGAATATCCTTTGACAAACAAAATAATTATTAGTTTTCAAAAGAAAATTTCTGTTTGAATTAGATTATTAAATCAATATTTCACATTTTAAAATAATTGTTAATGAAATTATTAAATAAATATTCCCCAAACTTCCATGACATCACATTCCTCCCCCTTTAAAAGAATTATGTTCCCGAAATTTAAAAGCAAAGGCAATTTAATAATCTCATATGATTTTAAATTTTAAAATAGCAAACATATGCTATCAACCAAATACTAGCAACCATAGCAACCAATTCAAACAAATAATTATAACTATCCAGACAAAATTCTGGATAGGATTCCCTAGAGTTTCCCAGGTACAAACACCGGGACACTCGCCCTACAGAATCTAAACTAGCTACACCACACACACCTAGAGCTCCTATATACCTAGATTTACAAATCTAAACAGGATACTGGACCACAGACAAGTCCCGATCAACTTCCAAATCTCTCAGAACTACTGATTCTAAAACCAGTGATAGACCATACACGTACTCCCTCAGAGATACGTGAAAAACATAACAAACTCCAGCTGTCACGACCCGAAATTCAACGTTCGAGAATTGACGTCAAATACTTCACTTGTACTCGACCGTCAATGATCCAAACATCGAACTCCAGTCGGATGGAGCTTATAACAACATTAGATGAATAAATAACAGTGGAAAATAAAATGAAAATCATGCATCATATCACAACTACAACATCATAATAATATATGTTACAACATCAGAGAACATAATACATGAATCACATCTCCAAATAGAATGACATAATAGAACAACTACATATCATATGCCAAAAGTCTTCAAAAAGATAGAGAATGATAGTGAACGCCAAACTAAGCACCTCGAGATCCAAAAGCTTCCAAAATGTCTCTAAGGTATGAGCCTCCAAAAACCACAAATCTCCAAACCAAAATACTCCAAAATGTAGCTAGAGCCAAAATACAGAAAACCTGCTACTAGGCTGCCCATGTAGAAATGGTGGGCACCCAGAGTTTAGAAAGGAAACAATAAACTCCGGGTCAGTCATGGGACTGGTATGAGTAAACAAAGATAATTGCTTTCAAATAAAACAGACTTATACAAGAAAACCGATATGCTTTTGGAAAATGAAACTACCATAAGACCTCCCGCCACACACACAATGCAATCGCAGAATTGGAGGAGATTTCTTCTTATGATAGTCAAATATGCTTGATACGGGAAAATTCTTTGATATTATTACTAGTGCGTAGTGTAGAAAGCCATTTCAAAGTAGAATATTAATCGTAGCCGACATAGGTACCATGATACTATGCCTACTATAGCTGCCATGTTAAATGGCAGGTTCTACAACTAAAACCGTACTGGGTTCGTATTGGGAATTGGATTTCCAACAAATGGTCAGGCTAAGGAACTTCCTATGCCACATGGGTACGCCTCTGGTGGGACGTCCCGAGAACCTACCCGGCTCTCTGCCAACACAAGGCCGGGTTACCTCTGTAACTAGGTAACTACTACTCGAGTATGCCACTCCCCGGTCCTTTGGGACCTTTAACCGAGGGCCCTCCATCACAAAGCAACAACCACACAGAATAATGAGATTGAAGCAACCACATAGGTAAGCATCTGGGCTCCATACCATGACACTACCTTTTTCCAGAAGGAAATGACATACCCTAAAGGGCGCGACCCTCATAATCTTGCCGCATCTTTTCTGTTTCGACCATTTCCGGGGTGTGAGGTCCGATGAGGTCTCGTCCACAAAGCTACGCTTTAGACGAAAGCCATGCTTTGATCACAGATGATCAACAAATGATCATCACTACACAGCAGCACTTAGTATGCCACACTACCAAATTGGGAGTATATTGATGATAACCTTCAAGTACATAACCTCTGAGCTCGTACGTCTCAGAGAAGGGTGTTAAGCTAAGAGAATAAATTCTCCGCCACCAACAGATATGTATTTGAAAGAAATCGGCTTTATATCTCAAAGCGTAGTGTCAGACACACGACCATACAAGTCTGTTCCGGGTTCGAACAGAACCGAAGGCACTTCGTCCAATAAAGGAAGAAGCCCTTGCAAATCCGGGCGTCCACAATCCCGATCGGACTTCCCATCACTTAGGGAATCCCTATACCGGAGCAACTCGGTGCAGAGACAATCGATAGGTTATCATATCGTTTTCGAAGACACCCGGTCTTCACCGTCGGTCTTCAAATGCAAACCATTCGTCGAATCACTATTCGGAATGGGTTATATGACACAAAGGTCCTCTCCCGGCTAATCCGAACAGTGAGCGCTTCAAATTTAAAACATGTGGGTGTATCAATCACAAGGGTTCACATTCAGGGTTCGATGTGGGTTTCGGATAACAAACTGAAATCCGACTCCCTGTCGCATCGAAGTTGAATGTCGTTTTACGGGTAAAAAAGGGGTTTCACAAACATATAGGAACAAATCACAAATCACAATTCATCACAAAGCAATCACAACATCACAACAAAAATGTCAATCCAGCATAGAGTACTTGATGATGGTCAATTGTCGTTGATTCAAGTGATCGTTATTAAAATGAATTAGCCATATAATTGTCTTTATTAATCATTTCAAATTAATGTTAAATTTTACTTAATTTTAATTGGCTAAGTTAATTATTCTTTAGTTTATTATTTTTCTTAATTGTTAATTTATTGAGTTTAATTAGTTTTATAAATTTCCTATTCTTTAATTTATTTATTTTTCTTTTAAATTTTAAAAATTGTTACAAAACATCAATTTGTTAATTACTACTTCATCATTATAAACTTGGTTTGAAATTTGTATTTGTATATTAGTTTATATTTAAACTTTTTATCAAGTTAAACATTTAAAACAACTTTTATTAATTTAAAATATTTTGAACTTCATAAAATTTTAAAAACTATTAGTTTCACATTCCATTAACAACTATCGTTGCTTCACTCAGGAAATAAATTAAATTGTGTTTTCAAAAGTTTTATTAAAAACTGTGTTTATTGTTTCATTTGCAGACCCGAGGCTTGCTTCGAGTCGTACGCGAGAAACATGCTTCCCTACTTCGAGTTAACCCCAGATCGACCCGTGTAATATTATTTTTTCAAAATTTTCTCAAGTTATAAAAACCCAAGCCGATACACTACAAAACGCACGGCCCTAGCCCCGAGTTTCTTCCCAGTTCTCTCGTGCATTGCTTCGAGTTACTACTCGTCCCTCCCAAACCCACACTGATACACCACTAACGCGTGCACATGCACGGCCACCGGAGGCGACTCTGACCTCAGGCGAACATTGCCGCATGTCAACTACCCACCCAGCAACTAGCCCCACGCATCGAAGTGCCCCATCTTCCTTTGCGTCAAAATCGAGCTATCTCAACCCAACATCCCCAGCGAAGCCTCACCAGAAAAACGCCTCGTCCCGCCTCCTCCGATAGTCAGAGGCCACGAAATTTGGTCCACGCCTTCGTCGACACGTGACGCTTCTGATGGCCCCGGTGCGATAAGGTCCGGTCATCGGTGGAAGGCGCAGTGCCACCGTTTCTGACGTGAACGAAATTGGGTTCTTAAACCCTATTTTAAATTCAAAACAAAAATTTAAGGATTTATAAATTATTCCAGTATTTTTCTGGAAATCACGAACATTAATTCTAACTTCGATCATGAATTCGAGATCCATAACTACAAGGATCCCTAGAATTTGCTAAAAATTCAATTTCTGATCAAATCCCTTTTTCCCAAAAATTGACGATTGTAGAATTCAAATTCTTGTTTCTAAAATCCTTATTTTCGAAGGGGATTCACATGATATCGTGGAAATCACGATTTATGAAACTCGAAATTCTTGACATTTTTGAATGGAACTGCATTTCATCACTTCCAGGAAAACTATAAATATGTACTTTGCTTTACCATTCTTACTGAAGAAAAATGCAAGTATAAACCAAAATTTTTAACTTGTTTACATTTTTTTTTTAGAAGTAAAAAGAGGAAGGTTTTTAAATTTACTTTAATGTTGATTACCCTATAAAACCAAGTTCAGATATACTGTTTCCAGTAAAACAATTTACAAAGACTTGTTTTCGATTTATTACTGAGATGGAATACAGGTTAAAACAGTACCTTAACTTACTTACAATTATTTTCAGAAGCAAAGAGAAGGGAGAAGAAAGATATTGAATTTTTTTTATGGTTTACTTCATCAACCAGAGGTTTAAATCATGCATGTGCCTTTGATTTAATCCTGAACACAAGTGCAGGTTTTGAACTACATATAGGCCTTTTTTTTGGTAATTTATAATTTCTTCTTCTTTTTTTTCCTTTTTTCTTTTTTCCAAAAGAAAGTAGGAGGTGAAATCCTAATATTCCTGTAACTAGATGTTACAGGAAATAAAAACAGGGAGCAAAGGTTGTACAGGAGATTCAGAGCATAAGCATAACTTCATCCATATGCAACTCATTTCTACTCCTATAGGCATTCAAACACAGTAAGTGATTGGAACAAACAATAGATTTATTCACCCCATTTTTTTCTTTTCTTTTTTTCTTTTTGCTTCCCTGAAGTTTGACAGGAACTAATATTTTGAACATCCACATGCATAGTCAACTACAATCATATACCAAAATTCTTGCACGTAAACAAGTTTAAATTTTCTACGTAACCCAAGCATACACACAGCAATCAAAAGGTTGAGAACACAAAGTTTACTCACATGTTTCCAGAGGATGTTGACAGTTTTCAAACAGAGAGATGAAGCTCGGCAATATTCCCTTTCCCTACTTTAATTCTCTTGGGGTTTAGATCTGAAAATTTATAGTTACAGATCTGAGATTAATGTTTGCTATGTTCATATGCCTATTCATTGCCAACAATAGTTTTAATTTTACTTACAGTTGCGATTTATAGCAGAGAAGATTTTTTTCTCTTTTCTGAAACTTGAAATCCAAAATAGATTAAAACTCTAACCTTAATTCTTCCTGTAGAAAAAATTAGATATTGTTGTATTAAACCCAAGTTGTATTCATTTACTTAATTATTAATGACAAAAACCTCTAGATTACTTACAGCTTTGAAGGAAAAATAAAAATCAGGGGAGCTTCTTCTTTCCTGCAGTTTTGAAAAAAACAGAACTTGAAAACCAAAACCAAAATGGTAGCTTTTAATCCTTGACCTCCCTGCAAATAATTTGATTAAAGATTACTGGATTAAACTCTTTCTTTATAAGAAGTTATAACTTCAAGTTCAAACTTTAAAAAGAAAAGTCACTTGCCTTTTAAACTTATTTCCAGAAAAGAAAACTATGCACTGCCTTTGAAACCAGAAACTTCTTGCCTTCACAAATTTGAACTTTCGTTTTGAATTGATTGTCAACACTTGATTCAAAAATCAAAATTTCATAAACTATAAATTTTTAAAATAAAGCTTACCTGAAAGTATCACACTGCCGTTATGAAGACAGTTTGGTTTTCTTTTGAACTTTCTCTTTTTTTTTCTTTGACTGTTGAAGTAAAACTTGCAAATATCTTTTGATTACTGAACATCAGGTGTTGGGGATTTAAAAATTCGAATTTTTAGAAGGTGAAGAGTTTCCTGAATTTTCTATTTGATTATTTTATTGAGGAGATGATGGTTTGTGCCATTTGTAAGAAGATATCTTAAAGCATAGATTTTGTTAATTATTAAATTTTATTGTGAAGGTAAGTTTCAGCTTTTGATGTAACAAAGCAAAAGAAATTTTAAAGATTTTATTTCCTATATTATATACATACTTTTATAAACCAATATATATATATATATATATATATATATATTTATTCATTTGTATGTATATATGCATATGTATAATGTTGAAAAGAAAGGTTGTTTTACCATTGTATACTTGTTCCTCAATGATTTTTAAATGCTTCTTCATTTAAAACATTTATTCCAAATTTAAATTCAAACTTAAATCTTACACTTGAAATATAAACATTCTAAATCCAAATGACTTTTGAAAACATTTATCATCTCAATATTTTAAACTCAAAATAAATTTGGGATTTATTTCATACATTATTTTCACTTATTTCATTTGTTCAGATTTTTCTTCAAATTTATTCTCAGATCAAACCCCAAGAGTTTAAATATATAGTTTATTTTGATTAAAAGTTTTGGGATGTTACACAAGCCATCCGAACTGGCAATTCAATCCTGTAGACCTAACATTTAACCCTTAAGAGAAAACAGAAAGATACAATACTCATATCCACAAATCTTTTCTATCGATCCTGGGCTGCCTTCAACCTTCTATATCAATCCAATCCTTGCAGATGCTTCATGGAATAAATCTGGACAAGAAATAAACGATCTTCAGATCCTACTCAACAAAATGGTTCTCCCAATATCCATCAAAAACCACCACACAAACTCTACTACACAGATATCAGAAGACTTCACACATAGTACTCCTATAGAAATCCTCTGATCCCCGACAAAACACAAATTCCCAATGAATCGGGTGTTGCTTCTATTCTGGAATATCTGCCACTATGCTTCCGCTGCACAACTCTGATTTGAGAATGCTGTTGATGAACCTAAGTACAAACTTGATCAATCCACTCTGGAAACATTGTCATCAAATTCCATAAAATCTCAGTGACCTATCCGATTCGGTCACAAACACCACAACAAAAATTCAACCAGAAAACTAGATCCGATCAATCCTGCCAGCTTAAATAGATCTCTCTCTCAAAGAACCCTCCTACTATGTTGAACCACCGGTAAAGCTTCAAGAACCACGTCGAAACAGATCTCAATCTCTCGATGCAGATGCAAATCTTAGTCCCTTCGAAGATATCCGAAAAAATACCAAACCACTTCGATAACTCAAAGATGCTCTAGAGATGCTTCAATCTGAATAAAGATTACTTAAAAAACTTCTGAACCATCGCAAGTCACTTTTGCGATTCTACTCAATTCAGATTCCAAGAAACCATTCTCTCTTCAACAATCAGAACAGCTAAAGCCTTCTAACCAAAAGAAGAAACTAGTGGTCCACCTTGAACCATAAACATCACACTCAGCTGGGCTTCCAGAAGAAATGGACAAGCTTCACCATCTTCCCGGCCTACTGACAAAAGAATCACAGAGACTTCCGAGAAACAGGCCACTCTACTGCTTTCGGACTCCACTCAAGGATACAACTAAGCCAAGAGACTATTCTGATAGCACACACAACACCTTCGAGCTTCTACTACTGCCAAAGACTTCCTTATCCAAATGCTCATCGAATCACGAAGCTACACCAGCCACTTCCACAATAGAGCCTTCAATAGACAGATATCCCTCAGGAAACTCGACCTCAATCCAAGCACAAAACACTCTACCAAACTGAGTCTCAAACTCAAATATAGACAGAACTCCTTCCTAAAGTTTGCCAAGATATCATTGCTGGCTTCAGTAGTCCCAACTGATCCAGGCTCAAGAAAATCCACTTGCACGAGTGCAAACAAGCTTACATTCCAAGATAAACTCCGAACCTTGAAAAGATTTCCTTCAGAGATCGGTGGAACACCAAACTGCAAAACTACTCAAGATGCCCAATACTGCCCTACAGATTCACTTTCAACCTCAAACACTCGGACTCCAACCATTGGTAGTTATGTTACACACACCACTACCATGTCTACCTCTAGAACTTATATTGGAAAACCCAAACAGGTAACCCAATCAAATAGGAAGAAATATATATATATATATATATATATATATTCAAAATTACAAATACGCTCTCTCAAGATAGACACCACTCCAGAGTCTAGGTATTCGCTCAACCTAGCACTCTGATACCACAATGTAACGACCCGCCTTTCATTCCATAGAAAGACGCATCATTAAGAAGAAAGAAAGGGATAGAAAAGATAGAAAAGAAAGAAACAAACAACATCAGAATCTCACAGCGGAACGAATAAATTATATTATATCACATAAAACATTACATAGTATCATATACATCAGAGTTATACAGCTAATACAACACAAACTAGACAGTTATAAACATCTGTCTAGCAATTACAATTCAAGTACAACAGAGAAAAAAGATACAATTCAAACACAGCGGAACCACAATACATATCTACACGCTGAAGCCTCCTGCTCCATATCTCCTTCAGAATTTGTCAAAGCAATCCTAAATCACTTGACTACTCATACATAATATGAGTACCCAAGAGTTTAATAAAACAGAAAATAAACACTCGGGTCAGACATTCAGACATGGGTCTGGTGTGAGTAAACAGGTTTAAAGTTGTTTAACTTTAGAAAATCATTTGGAAAGAAAAGGTATCACGTAAGACTTCCTACACATAAACATGGAAAAGTTTTTACCTTACACTAACCAAAACATTTGATAGGAAATCCAGTGACATTATAATAGTGTCTAGGGTTTTCAAGTAAATAGGAAATTGCCGAAATTGTTAAATCTATTAAATTCCAGCTACTAGCCACAAAAGTGGGTAAGACAAACAAAACCGTAGGGTCTCGTAGGAAGAATGGGTTTCCATCAATGGCAGGGCTACCGGGGTACCGCCCGTCACAGTACGTGGCCTAGATCACTGTACCGAGGATCACTCCCAATCCCCTGCAACATAAAACCGGAACCATCCCTTACTGGACAGCCCCGAACAAGACCACCCCGCAGATTGGCCATCGCCAACTGCCACACAACCGAAATAAAAAGGGACCTCTAGACAGGGGTAAATCTCGTCCTACTTATGCATGACCCACTTAGCCTTGCTGCACCTCCCATGTTTTAGCCATTCCCGGTTGATGAGGCTTGAGGCTATGATTACCTTTATAGGACACATTAATCTTAGAATGCTCATCGTCCACCTGACGATGTTCTGAAAGCATTCAATCCATACAAGTTCGTTCCGGGTTCGAACGAAACCAAAGGCTCTATCTCATTGCACTCATTTTGGAATCATCCTCAGAGTCAACGACAATAGCCCTTGCACTCCGAATCACCATCTCGAACCTGAAAGTACTATTTCCGTCAAACTCATCACGGAATCACCCTCAGAGTTATACTGACGAATAGTTCTTACACCTCGAGTCTTCATTCTTCACTTGAGATTCATGACTTAACGTTTAATTCGGATCGATGTGGTTTTCGGAATTCCAAATTTGAAAACTCGATCCCGGTCTCATCGAAATCTAAATGCCATCTAAATGTCCATGTGAATTTAGTTTTAATAATTAATTCAATTCATCATTATCTATATACGCACAGATAGATTATTCCCAATTCGCAATAGATAATCACATTCTCATCATAAACAGATAATATGTATCATCATCACAGCCAGATAATCATCACAAACAGATAATCCATATTATCATACTTTAGCTATGCATCCATATCATATAGATATTCTCATCTCATTTCTAAGATCACAACCATCCAAAGAAATATCAATATCATCCATAAGCAATGATTTATTAACCATCATTTATAATTAATTTAAAATGAATTAAATTAATTACTTCTATCTCTAATTAATTTAAAATAAATTAAATTAATTACCATATCTATAAATCCTACTTATATATCCATTAATTAATTAACCTAGTTAATTAATCATTCTCTAAGTATTCAACTTAATTAAACACCTTTGATTAATCATTCTCTAATTACAATAAGTAATTAGTCTTTAATTAATTTCACAAAATTATTTAACCTTAATAATTAGTAATTAACATTTAATCACTTCATTTATTAATTAACTATAATTAATTACATTTATCCTTAATTAATTACATTAATTAATCACTTAATTATTAATTTTTCCTTAATTAAACAATCCTTAATTACATCATTAATTATATTAATTAACGATCTCTAATTTATATTTAAATAAATTACTTTAATTTAAAATTAATTACATTTAGTAATTAATCTAAAATTATTAATCACCCTTGATTAATATCAAATCAGTAATTAACTACCATTAATTACTCATTAACAAATTAATTTTCCATAATTAATTATCTTCATTAATTAATCCCTTGATTAATTACAGAAGTAATTATCGAAATTACTTCATTAAAATAAATCATCTCTCACTAATTACATTCCAGTAATTATCATTTATTACATCCCTAAGTAATCATGCTCCATTAATTACATTAAGTAATTACTCTTATTAAATCATCAAATGATTATCTTAAATTAATTAAACTTAATTAATTAATTTAAACAAATCACATTATCATAATTAATTACAATAAGTAATTAATCCTTTAATTACTTTTTATCCAGTAATTATACTTAACAATTTATAATTGATTATCTTCAATTAATTAATCTAATTAACTATCTAAATTAGTCACATTAATTAATTACCTAATAATCCTTAGATAATTACCATTATTAACTAAGAACATTTTCTTTAATTACTTCCTTAAGAAAAATTATCTTAGATTAATTATCATTAATCATCTCTAATTAAACTAATCTAAATCATTATTCAAATAAATAAATTATTCTTTAATTCTTTTATAAATTAAATTCTTTTTATTATCTTAATTATTTCTAAAATAACTCATTTACTTATTAATGACTTCATTAACATTCAAATGTATTTAAAACAATACATTTCTAAATTAAACTCAAATTCCATTTTAAAATTTAACATTTAAAATGTTTAACTATTTAAACATTTATCCAGATTTTAAATAAATTTATTCTTAAAATAAAAGTGTAGAATAATCATTACTTATATATGATACTTATATAAGAAGAAGTCTAAAACAAAATTACTAAATTTTATTAGAGAAATCAAGCTTAAAATTAAATTGATTATTTTAACTTTCAAATTAAAGTTAAACATTTCATAACTTTTATTCAAATATTAAAGTAAATAATTTTGTCAGGTTTAAACATTTACTTGAAATCAAATTCATTTTTAAATCTACTTTAAAACATTTAAACTTGTTCAGCATTTAAAATTTTCAAAACTGTTTAAATTCAAAAATCTGAACTCATAGAAATCTTGAAACTCTATTTAAACTTGATTTTAAAACATAATTTAAATCTTGCTTAAATTTAAAATTTTCATTTTAAAAACTTTGAATTCAAAAGTTCATCAAACTTAAACTTGAATTTAAACCCCTGTTTAAATCCCTGCCTTAAAATTTTAAATTTTATTAAACTTCAAAAATTGTACTATGTCAGGTTTATAAAACCTGAAACAATTACTACCCGAGACCATCCAACAATTGCTTCAAGAAAAACCCTAATCTCCTTCGAGTAACTACACGATCTACCCGAGTAAATCTTCGAGTCACATCTCATGCACAAACCCACAGTAGTTCATCTGAACTTATATGCACAGTGCATATGCACCGGCACTCTGGCGATCTCCAGCCACCCGAACCGACTTCACCCAGTCGCCGACCAACTTCCAACATGGATACGACCTTTAGATATTCCTCTGTAGCTTGAAATCAAAATCCAGTAATCCAAGCCAACTTGGAAACACCACCCAACAAACATTCCCAAACCTGTCATCAACTCGCAAATCCATCACCGACCATCTGATTACCTACAACTCCGGCCAACCCTCCATCTACATCTCCTCCGCCCATTCCCAGAGTCTTGCATCACTCGATGCAACATAGATAAAGAGAAGCATCAAAACTTCGACCACCTAAAAACTAGGGTTAGAAACCTATAATTGCCAACCACGGTCGCCAACCACCTCTGACCATCCACCTAATAATTTTCCCCTACTCACCTATAAGCCCTCCTCCTCTAAGAAGAATCACAACATCCCAAATCCACTGAACCACCAGATAAAACCCAAAACCCCTATTTTGTTCAATCCATAAATGAGAACTCCACAGTTAACTAAAAAATGTGATGTTTGTTTTAAAAATCATGATTTCATACATGCATTTATGTTATAAACCTGTTTCAATAATTTAAGATGTTTTAGATTTACTTACTTGAATATTTACTGTCCTTACAGTTTACAGAGGAAATATATTTTAAATTTAACTCAATTATAATTTGTAAACTTAATCCTTACTAAACAAACAATTCTGATTTACATTTCAAATCCTAGTTGAGATCAAATCAGGCGATAATGGATTCCTAATAAAATCTTAGTTTAAAAAAAACAAAACAGGTTTGCAGATACCTGGCAACAGCAACACATATATACATATTTATATATGTATACACAGAACATTCATCAATATGCAACCACACAAACATACTTATTCCTATTTATGCATATGCAACAAATAACTTAAAGCTCCTATTTAAAATTGTGAAGTTATTTACCTAAGAAAAATGAAGCACTACAGCTAAATTCATAGCAGTTTTGATTTTTATTTTTTTTATTTTTTTTTTAAAAATAGTTTGAATTAGAACTTGAGTTCGGGAAATTTATTTAGCTTGATTTTTAAAAAAAGAAGATCTGTTTTTAAAAATAGAAATTTACTCACATTATAATAAAAGAAGCAGAGGACAACTGAGATGCAATTTCATTATTTCTGGAACCTGATTTGAATTTCCTGGAACTATTTTGCTAGTTGAATCTGCTTGCTGTTGATTGATCTGGGTTTTGCATTAGCTAGTTGAAGTTGTTCTCAAAACTTCAGCTGACCCCATTTTCATTTGCTTAGATTTGAAGTTGAACTTCAATTTGATGTTGAAAATTGGAGCAGATTTGCTTGAATTTGTTACCAGATTGGGTTTGCAGATTTTAAACAGAATTGTATTTGGGTTTGAATTTGGTTTTTGAATTTTCTTTTCTAAAATCTGATTTCAGTTTTCATTAGAAGAAAAACGGTTTGAACTAAATGAATTTCTAAGTTTTCTTATCTATAATAATAAATTTCAAAAATAAACTAATATTGCCACATGTTACTTTAGTTTGTAGATTAATTACAAATGTCTTCTTATTAGTTAAATGCTTAACACATGTACAATTTTAATATTCCTAATTTATGAATGTATTTAAATTTATTTCTAAAACAATTTCTTATTTTATTTAGCATGTTTTTAAATGTTTATTACATTTAATTTTTAAATGATTACATATAAACTTCCTTTATAACATTACACATTTTAATGTTTATTTGAATATTTTTAAAATAATATTTTTAAAACTAAATTTTCAAAAGAGAAAATTTAAAAAGAAAAAGAATGTTGAATTAAATTTTATTCCAAAGTTTCAAACTAAATATTATACTTTAATGTAAATGAATTTCAAAACAATTTTTAAAATAAAACAAAATAAACTTTTATTATAAAATACTATTTAAACTATTATATTTATAAACAAAATAAATATTTACTTAAATTTCTTTTGAAAATATAAGAAAGATTTTTAAAACAAACTTATGAAAAGTTTCTATACTAATTTAAATCAAATTAACCAATTTACAAGTTATTCACATACATATATATAAATTTGAAAATATTCTTGTTAAAATTAAATTAAAATTAAAAATCAAATTCTCTATTTACAATGTATACACATATATACATTATAAATAAAATATCCTTTAAATTAGCTTAGAAAGATAATTTTATCATTTGAATATTTTTAACTTTTAAAAAGAATAAAATTCCCAAATATAAAATTATCATTATCATAAATTTTGAAAAGAATATCCATTGACAAACTAAATAATTATTAGTTTTCAAAAGAAAATTTCTGTTTGAATTAGATTATTAAATCAATATTTCACATTTTAAAATAATTATTAATGAAATTATTAAATAAATATTGCCCAAACTTCCGGGACATCACATATTGGGTCACTCCTTAACGCCATTTAAAAGTATGTTTATTTTACTACAGACATTATTGTAATAGAGAAATATTAATACATAGCAAATAGTTTAACGGATCCTTAGGAGATGTGAATCTCGAGCACCTCTTAAGTTACTACAACCACGTTAAACACTAGATAGGAGATGTCAAACCCCGTAAACATCTCCGACGCCGTTACACTAATATATATTTCCGTTGATTTAACTTACATAAGATCTTTTAGTTCTGACTCGAGTTTTTTGTCTTTTCAATTTGCTTGGGTCAGTCTCAGCATTTCAGGATTCGAAGACTTTATTTCTGGAGGACGAAGACGAAGATTGTATTACTGCTATTTATTATATTATTCCGCTGCATTAATACTATTCCACTACATCACATTGTTCCGCTGCATTGTTATTGATTTTCCTCTGGTATAGTAACTCTGATATGTGTTGTATAAGTATAATCAAATGTTTTTGTAAAACAGCTTCATGAACTGTATATTTGATTATTATATTTTATTGTTCCGCTGCAAGATTCTATTTTGTTCTTTTTCTTTCTCTTCTTTTTCTTATTTACCCTATAACAATCCGCCCTTTTGTATGGTTTAAGTCTGACGTGTGTAGTTTATCGTCAATTTAAAGCGTACAAAAAGACGGGACGTCACATCTGGTATCAGAGCTTTGGTTTAGCGATAAACCTTAGCTTTGTGGGGCCTGACTCTTTACTAATGGGGTATTAATACCCTATGATGAGTCGCTGAGTGTGTGTGTGTGTGTGTGTCTATATATATATATATATATATATATATATATATATATATATGAGATAGCGTATTTGTTAGTGTTATAAAAGGTTTTACTATTGCGTTAATTTGTTCCGTTTTGTATTTATAATTTCTGGTTGGTGCATAGGACGCTATGACATCAATAGGGATTTCTAAACACTTAATAGGACAGACGACACAATATTTGTTTTAAAATATAGGTAAATGAAATAATTTTTCCTATTGTATATTTTTATATATAAAATAATATATTTTATAAATGGTATATTTGTTTGTAATATATTTGTTTGTTAGCTAGTGAAATTTTTAGATATTAGTTGAAAATAAGATTTGAAATAAAATAAATGAAAGATTAGAAACTTAGAACTTGAGTTTTGGGATTTTGGAAAATTTCTTTTGAATTATTTGGAATATAGTAATATTATTTAGAAGTATTTTCTGATATAAATATTCCAATAAGATTTGAAAGAATTATTTTTAAAGAAGTTTTTGGAAAGAAATAAGTTATGTACTCCCCTCTCTGTCGCTAGGGAATAATTTCGGTGATGAGTGTGCGCATCATCGACATTCATTTACGAGTTTCGAAGTGGGAAGGCCACTATAGTAGTTTTACAACAGATTTGTTTTGATAAACAAATGTAAATTTCAAATTGCTTTAGATATAATTTGATATATAAATTGTAAGTATATATTTATTGTTATTTTAAAATGGTTTGAAATTTAACCTGGTATTTAGTTCTTAAGTTTCCGTTAATTGATAGTTTCAATTAGTGTAGTGAAATGGAATTTAACTAATAATTGAAACCCTAAATGAAATAAGAGATTGATTGTTGAGTTATAATGAAACTATACGAAAGTTGAATTTGTAACTTATAAATCAAAAGTTATAATTATTGAATATTAGATTAAATTAAAAGAAATGAGGTAAAACATGTGTAAGTTTCATTTGCATTCTTTAACATATATATAATTTACCATCTATAAAAAGGTTAAAATGTTAAAAGAAATGTAATGGGAAATTTTACAAGTAAAACTTGAAGTAATGAAAGTATTCAATGAATTTGCTTTTATAAATAAGAATTTATGGTTATAACTGTTATACCTTAAGCCTAACTGAAGGGCCACTAATTAAATATAATAGAAAGGTTATAAAGAAATGATAATAAACTGGAGTAAATGTTGAAGTTATTTATAATAAAAATAATTAGAAAGATGAATACTGTAAATAAATGAAATTAAGTATAAAAAAATGAACGAGTAGAAAATGTAAATTAAAAGATAAATCATTATATGAATAAAAATGGAATCAAATAACAAATACTATGAAATGAAATTAATAAGAATAAACTTAATTTATTGTTTGGATTTGTTGTTTGTTTTGGTTTATGGTTATTTGGGTAAGGATGCTTTAAATTTGTTTGGATGTATGAATAATCTATTTAGTTTCATCTAAGACTGTTGAGTAAATGGTGCACTTAATAGTTTGCTCTCCATTCTGTACGATTTAAAGTTTTAAACCCGAACAACTATTTGTTTGTTTGCCATGGATGGTTGATTTTATTGGCTTCATGTGGTAGTTGTATGTTGTGATTGCAAGTGATTGTTGTTTATATTGATTTGGTTGCTAATGGATGAAACAAAATTAATTTTTCATTTTATATAATTATTAACTCTTTTAGATTATATAAGTGAAATGCAGATTATGGAAGCAATTGCTACTGCTTTTGGTTTCATAATCAAGCGTAAATTGCCGACAAATAGGTACGTTCTAGGATTACGATTTTATAATGTTATTATATTATATTTTCCGTGTTGGAATATATTATTTGGAAAATATATGTTATATATTGTTATATTTGATATTATACTTTCTCCCGTGTCTCTCTGTACAAAGGAGACTCTACCGAAATTTTCCAAAAATTTTGGACTTAGAAAAAAACTTTTGAATTTTTTTTTTTTCCAAACTTTATTAATTTGAGTATAAAAGATTTAATGGTTATGAATTGGTATATTTTATTTAAATTAATTGATTTTATAAATTTATTTGTTTATAAATTTATTTGTTTATAAATTTAATATTTTAAGTAAGATATATTGATTTCGTAATTCTTCTTTTCCCCTTCTTTTTCCATTTCGAGGACGAAAAGGTTTGAGTGGGGGAGAGTGTAACGACCCGTAAATTTCAATAATTAAATTTGTTAATTTAATAAGATTTTGCAATTTCATATTGAAGAGAATAAAAATTTGTGAATTGTTAGTGGAAATGAAGACCAGAATGAATTGCAACAATACTAATGTAAGTTAACTATTAACAATACATACGAAATCACAATTAATTGAAATGATGTAAAGGTTATAACTTGGTTATACATTGAATGTAAGTAAATAAATGTAAGTGTGTATAAACTTTTGAATTAGTACATAATTAGTGGTAATATAACAAAATTTGTGTTATAGAGGTAAGTTCTAACATTTGCTTAAGGTAATAAACTTAAAGTTGTTATAAACGTAATTTAAGGTAAATGGTGACTAACATTATTATAAGTTACACATTATTTAATATATTAAAAATTAATTGGGAATCAATCGCAATCAATTCACTTAATTATTGCAGTTATTGCAGATTAGATTTGTAGGTAAAATGTAAGAAAAACAAATGTAAGTATTGAATTAATTAATAAAATAATACGGTGTTAATGGTAAGTAATAAACTTGTAAATGTAAGTAAAAGTAAATAGGTGACAACTAATATATGTTATTTATTTATTTAATGGATTAAATAAGATTGGTAATCAAATTACAATTAAAGGTAATAATGTTAATGCATGTGGATAAATAACTAATTTAATGTAATTCCAATTAATTGAAACCAATTGCAATAAATGAAATCAAATATTACATTAGTGTGAATTCAAGTAATATTTGGTAATAATGTACTGTTAATGGTTTATGAATGAAGCAATAATTAAAATAATACGTAATAAACTATAATTTGACAAAATCAATGTTAAATAAGTAATTATAATATTTGTCAGTTGATAATAAACTATGAATGTGATTGTTGATGTTGATTGAATGAAATTGACAATTTTTAATGTGATTTCAATCAATTGTAATGGTAAAGCTAATTAGGAATGTAATTGTAGAGCTTAAATTGGAAATTATTATAAAGTTTAATAAGGAATAAAACAAATGACTATATGATTGTAAATTTCAATTGATTGGATTAATAAATGTAAACATATATGTGTGTATATATATACATATGTTTCTTTACTAAATAAAAAAAAATCATATGTTTATTTATTTGAAATGTTGGTAGCTGAAAAAAATTTATAATAGAAATAAGAATTAATAACTTTTGGTTTGTATATAATAATTCCGTAAATACGTTAAATTACTATAAAAAGGAATTGAATTGTCTCATTTATTTTTATCTTAGAAATCAATGAAAATTAATGTGATTGTAATCTTTTAGTTAAAAAGTATGAAGACGTTAATTGTAAACATATATTGAAATAAATTTAGATTGGATGATTTATTTCCAATTAAATCAGTTCACGTTTCAAAATTTAATGTTAGTTTATTGCATATATGTTTATACCTAAATTTAAACTTATGTTTTAGATCCAACTAGATCATTAAAAAGAAAGGATTATTTAGGTTTGAAATCTCATACATTATTAAATTAAATGTTAATAGGAGATGATAAAAGGGGTAAAATAGATTTACGCTTGACTATTTCCTTTTCAATTAGATTTTAATTGCAACATAACTTACATTTCCGTCTTCACTTTTCTAATTTACTCTTATATTCATTGCCTCTTTATGTGGATTAATTTCATACCTTTTATTTATGAATGTAAACTATAAGTGGCGATAAAGATGTACATATATATATTATACACCTGTTTATAATACCTTGCTTATGCTATCATATTTTTGAATGTATGTTAATGCATTCCTAGTAAAACATCCAATCGAAATGTTAACATATTTGTTTTATTCCCAATCTAATCACAAAGAGGGAGAAATGAAAAGTTCTTAATGCTGTATATTCTTTTAATTTATGACACAAATTTGTGTAGAGAATTTATTTTCCTTTACTTGTGTTAATTAAATCTTTAAAGGATGTTAATTTTGGAATGTTTAGGTTTAACAAAATTAAGTAAGTGAGCGATTGTTTTGAAATTTGAATTCTAAAAGTTTGTTTATGGTATAGAGTTGGTCCATTCATTCCCTTTCTAATTAATAATTACCTCTTTTTAATACCTGCTACTTTTAAAAAGGCTGTTCATATTTACTATATTTCAACACCATGTTTGTTCATATTTACTATATTTTTTTTCATTCATTTCCAACTTCATTTTTTGAAACGTCATTTCATTTATTTCTAATTAATAGTGGGCTATCTTTTCAAATCTCTTGGGCCCAAAACCTAACTCTAACCTTGTAAATAAGATATAACGCAAATGAAACCCCAGCCTCCATTCTAATCTTCTTGTTTTCTTTCTTTTTCTTTTTTTCTCTTTCTTCAAATCTCCTTATTATCTCTCATTTTAATTTTTCCTTCCTCTTCAAATTTTCTTCTATTTCAAACTTTCTTCTTTCTTTTCAAATCTAGATCTTCTCTTCCATTTTCAGTTCTTATTTTAATCCTTTTCTTTTTCAATTCTTTTTTTCAAATCTTATTTTTTTCAAACCTTTTAGAAATACATGCATACATATATATATATGTTAATATAATAAGGAGGAAAATTGAAGTAAATCAAAATAGAAGATTTTTTTTGGAATAAAGATAGTAATCAAGATGGAGACTAAGGAAACATAGAGCGGACCTATTAATTCGAAGTCTATTATTTTCAGATTCATATAAAGATGAGTGTTTTAACCCACTCCCAACTTCTAAATTTTCTTATGTTTGTTAAATTAATTTCTGATGTGATTTGAAATTCATTTATGACGGTTTGGCATATTTTTAATCATCATCCCAGTTAAATTGAATTTTTTGAATTAAATTGTTGTTAATTTATTTTTGCATATAAATTACCAATTAAATAGTTGTTAATTTATTATTGAATATAAACTGTTAGTAAATACCTATTGCTTATTTTCTGTTATATATTGATGTTATTGTTGAATTGGATGATGACTTTGATAAACGGTTGATGATTGATATTGGATGAATGGATGTTGTATTAAATATTATTATAAACTGCAAGTTGTTATGCATTTTATTTCATTCGGGATTGCGATTTGAAATGATATATAACCGTATTTTATTTTAAATTACGGATTGAAATGATAAATATCTGTATCACATGACCATAGTGTAGAAAATTTTATACCGACACCGTGGTCTATAAATAAAAATAATTTGAAATGATTTCTGTGGTTTTGTAGAGAAATATATGGTTTTATGAGATATTTATTTGGATATTTTACAAATATTATTTTATATATAGTTAAATTTTTGGTTTTAAGCTATGTATAAAATTGGTTTAAAGTATAAAATAAGAATAATAATAAAGTTGATTTTATTGAGATATAATATGGTTAAGTATTTATTTAAATTAAATTTCTGGAATTTATAATGACTCAAATGATAAGAAGGTTGAAAGATAAATATGAAATTTACTTGAAATTTAATGAAATTGAGATTTTAAAGGTATGATTTTTATAACTGTATTTTTGTTTAATATGAATTAAACGAATATTTCAATTATAAATAAATTGAAGGAGATATTTGGTTATTTGTAATTTTGAGTTTATTTAAATGATAATGGACTTATTATGCAAACATTTCAAACTAAATAATAGAAAATTTAATTGTTGAATCGTAATTACCAACCTCAGTTTTGAAATTGTTTAATACTTAAAGTTTGAAATATATTGAAATCGAAATGGTTTATTTAAACTGAAAGTGAGTTGAAAGATATGAATTGAGACTTAGTTTAAAGTGAATAGAATTGTGAAGTCGAGGAAATTATTTTACTTTATAAAGTAAATTTGGAAATTCAAACTATTTTATGTTATATACTGTTTGAATATCCAAACCATTTAAGTTTTGGAAGTCATGGTTTATAAGCTTTGAAATTCGAAGTATTATGTTTTGAAAGGTTATATTTCAAGCATTTGGTTTCGAAATATATTAAATTTGAAAGTGCTATGATTTTGGATAAGGGATATATTTGAAATAAAAATGATATTATATTGATTTGGGTTTTATAACAATGATATCATACTACTTTGGGTTTGTGAAATGGAAATGATATCGTATTTATATGGGTTTGAAATGGATATTAAATTTAGGTTTTAAAAGTATAATTATTTTGAAATGACCACGGTGTTATAATAACGTTTGGTTGTTAAAGAGACCGGGATCAAAAGTTGTAATACTCTCTGCCAACTCCGAAAACCACTTTAACAACCGTGTACGCGATGGAGATTCCAGAATGAAGTAAATTAGTGGCGACGTTCTTTTGAGGTATATACGTGTACCCGACTCCCGTGAGTTCGCATAAGGTGGCCAAAACAGGAGCGATTCAGGGCCAGTAAGGTAGTCCCTCTTATCGGACACACTCCTTCGATATTATATTCTGACTTTGAGATTTATTTAGTGGCCACTTTTGATTTTTGATTTTTGTGGGTGTGGCTCGAGGTGGATGGTAGCTGCGCACTTTGCATCACCACCAGTCCGGATAGTAATTGGTATATCTACCCTGACAATGCCTAATTGTGTCGTGTCACCTACCCTAGCGAGGCTTGTACGAGTTTGGTTTTCTCCCGTAGCCCGTGTGGTATCCTCTGGTGGCTTCCTGATCAGGAGGGACTATGATAATGGATGAACTACTGGGACTATCACGTGTTAAGGGGAATATTGGCTCACTCCTTAACGCTATTTAAAAGTAAGTTTATTTTACTATAGACATTATTGTAATAGAGAAATATTACAACATAGCAAATAGTTTAACGGATCCTTAGGAGATATGAATCTCGAGCACCTCTTAAGTTACTGCAACCATGTTAGACACTGGATAGGAGATGTCAAACCCCATAAACATCTTCGACTTCATTACACTCATATATATTTCCGTTGATTTAACTTACATAAGATCTTTTAGTTCTGACTCAAATGTTTTGTATTTTTAATTCGCTCGGGTCAGTCTGAGCATTTCAGGATTTGAAGACTTTATTTCTAGAGGACGAAGACGAAGATTGTATTACTACTATTTATTATATTATTCCGCTGCATTAATACTGTTCCACTGCATCACATTGTTCCGCTACATTGTTATTGATTCTCCTCTAGTACATGTAACTCTGATATGTATTGTATAAGTATAATCAAATGTTTTTGTAAAACAGCTTCATGAACTGTATATTTGATTATTATATTTTATCGTTCCGCTGCAAGATTCTGTTTTGTTCTTTTTCTTTCTTTGATTTTTCTTATTTTCCCCACAACAATCCACCCTTTTGTATGGTTTAAGTCTGACGTATGTGATTTATCGTCGATTTAAAGCATACAAAAAGGTGGGACGTCACATCTGGTATCAAAGCTTTGGTTTAGCGATAAACCTTAGCTTTGTGGGGTCTGACTCTTTACTAATGTGGTAGTAATACCCTATGATGAGTCGTTGAGTGTATATATATATGAGAAAGCGTATTTGTTAGTGTTATAAAAGGTTTTAATATTGCGTTTATTTGTTCCATTTTGTATTTATAAATTCTGGTTCGTGCACTGGGCGCTATGACATCAATAGGGATTTCTAAAACTTAATAGGACAGACCGACACAATTTTTTTTTTAAATATAGGCAAATGAAATAATTTTTCCTATTGTATATTTTTATATATAAAATAATATATTTTATAAATGGTATATTTGGTTGTAATATATTTGTTTGTTAGGTAGTGAAATTTTTAGATATTAGTTGAAAATAAGATTTGAAATAAAATAAACGAAAGATTGGAAACTTAGAACTTGAGTTCCGGGATTTTGGAAAATTTCTTTTAAATGATTTGGAATATAGAACGTTGTTTAGAAGTATTTTTTGATATAAATATTCCAATAAGATTTGAAAGGGTTATTTTTAAAGAAGTTTTTGGAAAGAAATAAGTTCTATACTCCTCTCTCTGTCGCTGGGAAATAATTTCGGTGATGAATGCATGCATCATCGACATTCATTTTCGAGTTTCGAAGTGGGAAGGCCACAGTAGTAGTTTTAGTGCAGATTTGTTTTGATAAACAAATGTAAATTTTAAATTGTTTTAAATATAATTTTATATATAAATTATAAGTATATATTTATCTGTTATTTTAAAATGGTTTGAAATTTAGTCTAGTATTTAGTTCGTAAGTTTCCGTTAATTGATAGTTTCAATTAGTGTAGTGAAATGGAATTTAGCTAATAATTGAAACCCAAAATGAAATAAGAGATTAAATGTTGAGTTATAAATGAAACTATAAGAAAGTTGAATTTGTAACTTATAAACCAAAAGTTATAATTATTGAATATTAGATTAAATTAAAAGAAATGAGGTAAAACTTGTGTAAGTTTCATTTGCATTCTTTAACATATATATAACTTACCAACTATAAAAAGGTTAAAATGTTAAAAAAATATAATGGGAAATTTTACAAGTAAAACTTGAAGTAATGAAAGTATTCAATGAATTTGCTTTTATAAATAAGAATTTAAGGTTATAACTGTTATAAACTTAAGCCTGACTGAAGGGCCACTAATTAAATATAATAGAAAGGTTATAAAGAAATGATAATAAACTGGAGTAAATGTTGAAGTTATTTACAATAAAAATAAAAATAAAGATGAATACTGTAAATAAATGAAATTAAGTAAAAAAATGAATGAATAGAAAATGAAAATTTGCAAGAAATAAATGTAAATTAAAAGATATATCATTATATGAATAAAAATGGAATCAAACAACAAATAGTATGAAATGAAATTAATAAGAATGAACTTAATTTATTGTTTGGATTTGTTGTTTGTTTTGGTTTATGGTTGTTTGGGTAAGGGTACTTTAAATTTGTTTGGATGTATGAATAATCTATTTAGTTTCATGTAAGACTATTGAGTAAATGGTGCACTTTATAGTTTACTCTCCATTCTGTACTATTTAAAATTTTAAACCCAAACAACTATTTGTTTGCTTGCCATAGATGGCTGATTTTATTGGCTTCATATGGTGGTTGTATGTTGTGATTGCAAGTGATTGTTGTTTATATTGATTTGGTTGCTAGTGGATGAAACAAAATTAATATTTCATTCTATATAATTATTAACTCTTTTAGATTATATAAGTGAAATGCGGATTATGGAAGCAATTGATACTGCTTTTGGATTCATAATTAAGTGTAAATTGCCCGACAAATAGGTACGTTCTCAGATTACAGTTTTCTAACGTTATTATATTGTTTTTTTCCCTGTTGGGATATATTATTTGGAAAATATATGTTATATATTGTTATATTTGATATTATACTTTCTTCCGTGTCTCTTCGTACAAAGGAGACTCTGCCGAAATTTTTCGTAAATTTTGGACTTAGAAAAAAACTTTTGAAAAAAAAATGTTTTCCGAACTTTATTAATTTGAGTATAAAAGATTTAATGGTTATAAATTTGTATGTTTTATTTAAATTAATTAATTTTGTAAATTTACTTGTTTATAAATTTAATATTTTAAGTAAGATATATTGATTTCGTAATTCTTCTTTTCCCCTTCTTTTTCCTTTTCGAGGACGAAGAGTTTTGAGTGGAGGAGAATGTAACGATCCATAAATTTCGATAATTAAATTGGTTAATTTAATAAGATTTTGTATTTTAAAAATGAAGAGAATAAAAATTTGTGAATTGTTAGTGGAATTGATGACTAGAATGAATTGCAAAAATACTAATGTAAGTTAACTATTAAAATTCATATGAAATCCCAATTAATTGAAATGATGTAAATGTTATAACTTGGTTAAAAATTGAATGTAAGTAAATAAATGTAATTTTGTATAAAATTTTGAGCTAGTACATAATTAGTGGTAATATAACAAAATTTGTGTTATAGAGGTAAGTTGTAACATTTGTTTACGATAATAAACTTAAAGTTGTTATAAATGCGATTTAAGGTAAATGGTGACTAACATTATTATAATTTACACATTATTTAATATATTAAAAATTAATTGGGAATTAATCGCAATCAATTCACTTAATTATTCTGGTTATTGTAGATTAGATTTGTAAGTGAAATATAAGAAAAACAAATGTAAGTATTGAATTAATTAATGAAATAATACGATGTTAATGGTAAGTAATAAACTTGTAAATGTAAGTAAAAGTAAATAGGTAACAACTAATATATGTTATTTATTTATTTATTTAGTGTGTTGAATAAGATTGGTAAACAAATTGCAATTAAAGGTAATAATGTTAATGTAAGTGGATAAATAACTAATTTAGTGCAATTCCAATTAATTGATACCAATTGCAATAAATGAAATCAAATATTACATTAGTGTGAATTCAGGTAATATTTGGTAATAATGTATTGTTAATGGTCTATGAATGAAGCAATAATTAAAATAGTACGTAATAAACTATAATTTGATAAAATCAATGTTAAATAAGTAATTATAATATTTGTTGGTAGATAATAAAGTATGAATGTGATTGTTGATGTTGATTGAATGAAATTGACAATTGTTAATGTGATTTCAATCAATTATAATGGTAAAGAAAATTAGGAATGTAATTGTAGAGCTTAAATTGGAAGTAATTGTAAAGTTTGATAAGGAATAAAACAAATGACCATATGAATGTAAATTCCAATTGATTGGATTAATAAATGAAAATATATATGTGTGTGTGTGTGTGTTTCTTTACTGGATAAAAAAATCATATGTTTATTTATTTGAAATGTTGGTAGCTGAAAAAAAATTATTATAGAAATAAGAATTAATAACTTTTGGTTTGTATACGATAATTCCGTAAATACATTAAATTACTTAATGTGATTGTAATCTTTTAATTAAAAAGTAGGAAGACGTTAATTGTAAACATATAATTGAAATAAATTTAGATTGGGTGATTTATTTCCAATTAAATCAGTTCACGTTTCAAAATTTAATGCTAGTTTATTGCATATATGTTTATACCTAAATTTAAACCTATGTTTTAGATCCAATTAGATCATTAAAAAGAAAGGATTATTTAGGTTTGAAATCTCATACGTTATTAAATTAAATGTTAGTAGGAGATGATAAAAGGGGTAAAATAGATTTACATTTGACTATTTCTTTTTCAATTTAGATTTTAATTGCAACATAACTTACATTTCCATCTTCACTTTTCTAATTTACTCTTACATTCATTGCCTCCTTATGTAGATTATTTTCATACCTTTTATTTATGAATGTAAACTATAAGTGGCGATAAAGATGTACATATATTTATTATACACCTGTTTATATTACCTTGCTTATGCTATCATATTTTTGAATGCATGTTAATGCATCCTAGTAAAACATTCAATCGAAATGTTAACATATTTTTTTAATTCCCAATCTAATCGCAAAGAGGGAGAAATGAAAAGTTCTTAATGGTGTATATTCTTTTAATTTATGACATGAATTTGTGTAGAGTATTTATTTTCCTTTATTGTGTGTTAATTAAATCTTTAAAGAATGTTAATTTTGGTATGTTTAGGGTTAACAAAATTAAGTAAGTGAATGATTGTTTTGAAATTTGAATTCTAAAAGTTTGTTTACAGTATAGAGTTGGTTCATTCATTCCCTTTCTAATTAATAATTACCTCTTTTTAATAACTGCTACTTTTAAAAAGGCTGTTCATATTTACGATATTTCAATGCCAAGTTTGTTCATATTTACTTTATTTTTTTCATTCATTTCCAACTTCATTTTCTGAAACGTCATTTCATTTATTTCTAATTAATAGCGGCCTCTCTTTTCAAATCTCTTTGGCCCAAAACCTAACTCTAACCTTATAAATAAGATATGACGCAAATGAAGCCCTAGCCTCCATTCTGATCTTCTTCTTTTCTTTCTTTTTCTTTTTTTCTCTTTCTTCGAATCTCCTTATTATCTCTCATTTTAATTTTTCCTTCCTCTTCAAAAATTCTTCTTCTTCAAATTTTCTTCTATTTCAAACTTTCTTCTTTCTTTTCAAATCTAGATCTTCTCTTCCATTTCCAGTTCTTATTTTAATCCTTTTCTTTTTCAATTCTTTTTTTCAAATCTTCTTTTTTTCAAACCTTTTAAAAATACACACACACACACACACACATATATATATGTTAATATAATAAGGAGGAAAAGTAAAGTAAAACAAAATAAAAGAAATTTTTCGGAACAAATCTAGTAATCAAGAAGGAAACTAAGGAAACATAGAGCAGAGTTATTAATTAGAAGTCTATTATTTTCAGATTCGTATAACGGTGAGTGTTTTAACCCACTCACAACTTCTAAAATTTCTTATGTTTGTTAAATTAATTTCTGATGTGATTTGAAATTCATTTATGATGGTTTGGCATATTTTTAATCATCATCCCAGTTAAATTGAATTTTTTGAATTAAATGTTGTTAATTTATTTTTGCATATAAACTGCCAGTTAAATAGTTGTTAATTTATTATTGAATATAAACTGTCAGTAAATACCTATTGTTTATTTTCTGTTATATATTGATGTTATTGTTGAATTGGATTATGATTGTGATAAATGCTTGATGATTGATATTGGATGAAAGGATGTTGAATTATATATTATTATAAACTGCAAGTTGTTATGCATTTTATTCATTCAGGATTGCGGTTTGAAATGATATATAACCGTATTTTATTTTAAATTACGGATTGAAATGATAAATATCCGTATCACTTGACCATAGGGTAGAAATTTTATACAAACACTGTGGTCTATATATAAAAATAATTTGAAATGATTTCTATGGTTTTGTAAAGAAATATATGGTTTTATGAGATATTTATTTGGATATTTTATAAATGTTATTTTATATATAGTTAAATTCTTGGTTTTAAGCTTTGTATAAAATTGGTTTAAAGTGTAAAATAAGAATAATAATAAAGTTGATTTTATTAAGATATAATATGGTTAAGTATTTATTTAAATTATATTTCTGGAATTTATAATGACTTAAAGGAGAATAAGGTTGAAAAATAAATATGAAACTTATTTGAAATTTAATGAAGTTGAGATTTTAAAGGTATGATTTTTATAACTGGATTTTTGTTTAAGATGGATTAAACGAATATTTCAATTATAAATAAATTGAAGGAAATATTTAGTTATTTGTAATTTTGAGTTTATTTAAATGATGATGGACTTATTATGCAAACATTTTAAACTAAATAATAGAAAATTTAATTGTTGAATCGTAATTACCAACCTCAGTTTTGAAATTGTTTAATACTTAAAGTTTGAAATATATTGAAATCGAAATGGTTTATTTAAACTGAAAGTGAGTTGAAATTTATGAATTGAGACTTAATTTAAAGTGAATAAAATTGTAAAGTCGAAGAAATTAGTTTACTTTATAAAGTAAATTTAAAAATTCAAACTATTTTATGTTATATACTGTTTGAATATCCAAACCATTTAAGTTTTGGAAGTTATGGTTTAGAAGCTTTGAAATTCGAAGGATTATATTTTGAAAGATTATATTTCAAGCATTTGGTTTCGAAATATTTTGAGTTTGAAAGTGCTATGATTTTGGAAAAGAGATATATTTGAAATAAAAATGATATTATATTGATTTGGGTTTTATAACAATGATATCATACTGCTTTGGGTTTTTGAAATGGAAATGATATTGTATTTATATGGGTTTGAAATGGATATTAAATTCTGGTTTTAAAGTATAATTATTTTGAAATGACCACGGTGTTATAATAACGTTTGGTTGTTAAAGAGACCAGGATCGAAAGTTGTCATACTCTCTGCCAACTCTGAAAACCACTTTAACAACCATGTTCGCGGTGGAGATTCCAGAATGAAGTAGGCTGGCGGCGGTGTTGCTTTGAGGTATATACGTGGACCCAACTCCCGTAAGTTGGCATAAGGTGGCTAAAACAGGAGTGATTCCGGGCCAATGAGGTAACCCCTCTTATCGGACACACTCTTCGATATTATATTCTGACTTTGAGATTTATTTGGTGGCCACTTTTGATTTTTGATTTTTGGGGGTGTGGCTCGAGGTGGGCGGTAGCTGCGCGCTATGCGTCACCACCAGTCCGGATAGTAATTGGTATATCTACGCAGACATTGCCTAGTTGTGCCATGTCACCTACCCTAGCGACCCTTGTACGAGTTTGGTTTTCTCCCGTAGCCCGTGTGGTATCCTCTGGTGGCTTCCCGATCGGGAGTGACTATGATATTGGATGGACTACTAGAACTATTACGTGTTAAGGGGAATATTGGATCACTCCTTAACGCTATTTAAAACTAAGTTTATTTTACTATAGACATTATTGTAATAGAGAAATATTATTACATAGCAAATAGTTTAACGGATCCTTAGGAGATGTGAATCCCGAGCACTTCTTAAGTTACTGCATCCACGTTAGACACTGGATAGGAGATGTCAAACCCCGTAAACATCTCTGACGCCGTTACACTCATATATATTTCCGTTGATTTAACTTACATAAGATCTTTTAGTTCTGACTCGAGTGTTTTGTCTTTTCAATTCGCTCAGGTCAGTCTGAGCATTTCAGGATTCGAAGTCTTTATTTCTGGAGGACAAAGACGAAGATTGTATTACTACTATTTATTATATTATTAATACTGTTCCACTGCATCACATTGTTCCGCTGCATTGTTATTGATTTTCCTCTGGTATGTGTAACTTGATATGTATTGTATGAGTATAATCAAATGTTTTTGTAAAACAGCTTCATGAACTGTATATTTGATTATTATATTTTATCATTCTGCTGCAAGATTCTCTTTTGTTCTTTTTCTTTCTCTGCTTTTTCTTATATACCCCATAACAATTTGCCCTTCTGCATGTTTTAAGTTTGACATGTGTGTTTTATCGTCGATTTAAAGCGTACAAAAAGGCGGGACATCACATCAGTCATCAATCTTGTGAATCGAGTATTCTGGGATTTACTCGATGAACTCTCCTTGGGTTCTTTGATAATGTGTGTAAGGAGCAATAATTTAAACTGTAAATTTTTCTAATAGAATATATAATTATGAGTCTAAAATTGATTCTTTTTTGTGAGATAAGCAAAGAAGATTTTTTAAAAAATTAATGAGAGACATGTTTATCATTTATAAAAATGATTTTGTGTTGGGTTGTCCATCAAGTGTTTTAAGAGTTCTGGTCGATAGGCTTGATCAATGTTATCGATAAGAATTTCCTAAATATTTATGATGAGACAATCAGACACAGTAAACTGAGTTTTAGTATATAAACTTTGGAAATAATTAATATTGTGGAATATTAATTTTTATTTTAATGTTTAATGAAGCCATTGAACCATAATGAGTGTTGGACGAGTGGCGAGGCAGTTTTGATTACTGATCAACTCTACAGCCAATCGATGGGGTCATTCACTATAAATCAATGGCGATGCAATATCCTTATATTATTTGAAATTTGAGAAATTGAATATGGTAATTTAGGTAAGTAAAATGAACAATTCTAATTAAGGGGATGCCTTAATTAGAAGAAAATATCATTTGATGCTTTGATTAATAAAATGATATATTTAAGGTAAAAGAATACTTTGGTTTGAAAAATTAAAATATTAACTAAATATTTTAGTATAAGTTATTAATGATGACTATAAAATTTGTTTTGGCACTTAATTATTTAAGAAATAGTAGAGGATAGATATAACACTCTATATAAAAAAATGCTAATTTTAAACTTTTAACATGAAGTTGTGATCAAGTTTTGCTTTAAATTTTGGTTGTATTAAAAATTTGTCGCTGTGAATTTGTAAAACTCTTTTGAAAACAATTTTGAATTATTTATCAACTTTAGTTAGTTTTATGTTGATAATTAGATGGAAATTTAATTTTGTGACAAAGAGAAAATGTGAATTTGAATTGTTTTGATAAATGAACATTTATGTAGTATAATCATTTTAATTGTGAGAATGATTTTAAACTTTATATATATATATATATATATATATATATCAAAATTTATTGTAAGGATAATCAATAATCATCTTTTTATAATAGAAGAGATTAGTTATCTCTTCCAGAATGAGTTTTCTTAGTGAATTACTTTAAAGTTAGATTTTGAAAAGTAATGAATTTACTCTAAATGTTGATGCAATAAAACATTTAATTGAAATGTAACATATTTACTTAACAAATATAAAGAATAAAAATAAAATATGATTTTATTTAAAATAGATTGGATTTAGTATAATTCTATTTAACTTTATATGCCTGATAAATCCTAAAAGATTTTTTTTGAAATTTACCCTTTAACTTTGCTGCGGACTGGCCCAGTTTCCTCTATACTGTTGTTATTCATTAATTTTTTTCTAACATTTATCGCCATTTTGGAATTACCCCGATCGAACCTTTGGAGTAAATGTTGCACAAGTCTTAGTCTTCGTTGTTTCACCGATGTATGTTAACTTGAAGGAGTACCATGTTGTTCATTATTGTTTTGGAACACGTAAGTTTGTGAATTCGAATGGTATGTGAACTCTATGAATGGTGAAGGCACTATAGAGATTGAATTTGATATAAGATTACGTTGAGTAATATACAATGTAATATTACTCTAAACCGCTACCGTTGCCGCATCCGGTTTATTTCCTGCTGAAGACTATGTGTAAGATTATTTGCCCACGCTGGCGTAAGCTCATGTCCAATATCAGAAGCTGATGGGGTATTATCGCTCTGATATGTCTTTAGCTTCCAAACTGTTCAGATGGAAAATGTGGTTGTAACATATAAATCATTATTTTTTATAACTAATATATAATGGTAGCTAAGCTAACTCAAAAGCAGCGGTGTCATATAAAACCTTTTCTATCACGTACGCTGTTCAGTTTTTAGTACATTAATATTAAAGTATAAAACAATTTTTAATAAGAAGGCTTCTACTTTTTTTTTCCCCTTTCATCAAGAGGAATATTCGAACGCAGACAGCTAATTAAATAGATGAACGAGCAAATAACTTGTGAAGTTTGTCAAAATTTAAAAAAATATCTAATCTAATGTAACCGTTTGTTATCTTCTATAACCAATCTAGCAAATTTCAAAATTACCAGTATATTAGATATTTTATTAATTTATTGTAAGAAAAACCTTTGATTGATAACGAAATGCTAAATTATTTAATATCACAGACAAATTACACTTTAAAAACGATGAAGCTACCTATCAGCATTTTCACATTATATGTACAATTTAATATTTCCATCAACAAACACAGTGATTATACCACGAAAAAACGAATTGAACCCAATAAAATCACGAACTACACAATTTCAAAGTTTGCCCTAGCTATCTCCAGCTCGCTGCACCCACCTTTGCCAGTCATTTGTTTGATTTTTTGAAGTAGCGATCTCTAACCAACTTTATCACATCCCTTACATCTTCGCAGGATTCTGAAGCAAAAAACATGGAATGAATTCTCTGAAGTACAAAAAGAGTAAGGGCTAGCATGCCGTCGTCTTCTTCTTCGTCCTTCTTCATCTCGCACAAAGAATCAGCCCTGACCTCTTTATGCAAACTCTGAGTCCCTGCAAAATAATTGTACTTCCTGATCTGAACAAGGTTCCCCGTATTTTTTCTCCATACATGCGCAGTATCATCCAGAATTACCACAATTTTCTCTTCTCCTAAGACCAAATCGAGATCCTTCGTATTTTCTTCCTTGAAATCTTCTCTGGTAATTATTTTGGAATTAAAATAAACGCCCTGAGGATCAAGGGCTTCAGCCATTCTACGAGCATATGCACGTGTTCCCATGGTGCATATGTACATATCGAATAGTTGGCTTGCTTCCAGTAGAAATGTATGAACGTAAGGCCTGAGCTTCACGACGTAATCCTCCCATTTAAAAAGGTTTTGGCTGAGCTTACACCATACATGATACTCCTTTGAAGAAAGGTCCATGAAATCCACTGCGTTTAAGAGTGTATGATCCAAGTCTAGAATCAAAACCAGTTTCTTCTGTTGCAGCAAATTTTCTGTGACCATCTGTCGTATATTCTCCAAATCTAATGCACCAACTTCTTCTTCTTCTTCTTCTTCGAATTTGAGCAGGTGCTTCTTCGGCCTTTTGCAAGTGAGAATGGAATTATAAGTAGGTTGTGGGTCGATTCTTTTCCTCTTTGCCCCTGGTAAAGACCTGATCACCTCCATTGTTGAACTACTACTTCTCTATCCGCTTTCTTGTTTTAATTTTTTTTTATAGCTTTTTTGGAATTTGTGAATTTAGGGTTTTAAGTGGTTGCAGGGTATATAACAGTAGATCGTGGAGAATCTTAACAAAGCCAGGTAATATCCTTTTGTGAGATGTATGAATGGTAAACGGTTGCTAATGAGCTGTTGTTACATGCAATTAAGTTGCAGACATTGCACGGTTAAATGAAAGGAAAAAAAAAAGGAGAATTCATTAAAATCAAATTTAAATTCCCCGCATTAATGCATTAATTTTTAATGTTGATCACGCATCTTAAAAATATCCTCGAAATCTCAAAAGACATCTCTTGAATTATATATTTGGATTGTACAGAAAATCACTTTGCGTGGTTAAAACTAGCTGGCGTTTACTGACATATGTCATTTTAATCACGTAACATTATTCATGGAAAACCAATTATAAACATTTAGTGAATTTGTCCTAACTTTTTATAACCAGAAAATCTGCAATAGGTATTAAGGTATTATTACATCAAACCTTAATAATATTCTTGCAAATATAAGAAGGACCGCTTTATAAAAAGATTTACAAATAAATAAATATAATAATTTTAATAATTAATTCAGTGTTTATATATTTTAGAAACTGATAATTTAATATCTTACCATTTTTTAAACGCACGTTACAACATTTAGTCTTTCTCTACGAAAATCACTTTGCCTAGTTAAAACTGGCTAGCGTAAGTAACATTCAAATGTCATATTAATAACGTAACATTATACATGGAAAACGAATTAAATACATTTAGTGAATTTGTCCAAACTATTTATAACGAGAAAAACTACATATGGTATTATTATATCAAACCTTAACAATATCATTGCAAATATAAGGACCGTTTTATAAAAAGGTTTACAAACAAATAAATATAATAATTTTACTAATTATTAATTCGGTGTTGCTACATTTTAGAAACTGGTAATTTAATCTCTTACCATCTTTTAAACGCACGTTACAACATTTAGTCTTTCTGTACAGAAAATCACTTTGCGTAGTTAAAACTTGCTAGCGTTAGTAACATTCAAATGTCAAATTAATCACGTAACATTATACATGGAAAACGAATTAAATACATTTGATGAATTTGTCCACACTATTTATAACGAAAAAATCTACATATCAAATCTTAACAATATCCTTGCAGATATAAGAAGGACTGCTTTATAAAAAGGTTTACCAGCTAATAAATATAATAATTTTACTTACTATTTCGGTGTTTACACATTTTTGAAACCGATAATTTAATCTCTTACCATCTTTTAAATGCACGTTACATTTAGTCTTTCGGTACAGGAATTTTTAATCGGTTCCTTATTCCTATATTCCTTATCAAAAGAAAATAGCAGTAGCACTATGTTCAAATTAAAGGTGGAAACTTACCTGTTGTTTTTTGCATGGACAGAATTGATTTTATTGTGGTTCTTCTTTCTATATTATTTTTGGTAATTCGTCACAAATATCTAAACCTTTAGATTTTGTGTGCCCTTTTACTTTTATTTTTATTTTAGTATTTCAATCAATTTTGAAATTTTGGGAGAATTAACAATTTTGTTTGGATATATTGAAAATTTTATATAAGATTATTTGACCATTTATTAGAAACCTCAATTATTCTCGTGTATATATATAACCGATGGATGACGTAATGTTAATGAAAAAACCAGTGAGTGTAACATCAAAAGTTAACACATTTGATTGATTACATTGTGTCCATCCACAATACTTAACTAGATCGGTCAGGTAACACGTTATTTCTGTATGAAAACAATATAATAAGCATGAGTAAATGAAGGCTGTGTAACATGAAGTACAAACTGAGGTTCATTGATGAAGGACTACTGCCAACGGTAATAAAATTTCAGAGAAGAAGAAAAAGGAAGAGAAACTAAAAAGGAGAAGATTTGTTTTGGCTGCTGGTCTTTTCTTTCTTCATTCTTTACTGTTTGTAAATAAACATTCTACCATTATATTTTAACACATACGATAGTTTGCATAATAACTATTTGTATTATCTAATCTATTAAATAATAGTAAAGCGGAAGAATTTAAAGCTCTTTTATTAATTCTAGCTATTTCCTTCTCTCTCCTTAATTCTCTCCGGATATTTTATTTTTTCATCTCACAATTTATGGTTATTATTATTATTACAATGTTTTTATTGGTTCTCTTTTCTACTATTAAAATTTAATACTAATTTTTACAATTATTTACATATTTCTTTCAAGTTTTTTTGTTATTTTTACATTTAAGTTCACATATATTAAATTTAGTTAGATGGTTTTAAATTTAAGCTTTTTAAATAAACAATTAACAAATATTCATTGGTTGATCTAATATATTTTGAAAAATAATAATTCAACACGTGTACTGCATTCATATTGACAAAAATAATAAAACTAATTTTTTATTCAAGTCCATATAGTTTTAATTTTCCACAACTATATACAAATTATACAATGTTCTACTAATATTCTCTTCTATCATTTTGCATTTAAATGCCAACATTCAATATTTTTTTCAATTATTTACGGATTTCTCCTAAATTTTCTTATATTATTTTACATTCAACTCCATATTTCGAATTTATAATTGATCTTGAATTTAAACTTTTTAACTGAATCCAATTAAAAAATATTTCTTAATTGACTTAATAAATCATAAAAAATGATAATTCATCATGTATACCGCATTTGTACTGATATAAATGGTAAAATTATTTTTTCACCCAAGTCCGTATAATCTAATATTTTCATAATTATATACAAAATTATCTTTGATATTTTTACATTTTTCTACATTTAAGTTCATAAATTTCTTTCTTTCTAAAATTAGCTATTTAATACAAAGAAATACATGCATAATTTTTTCTTTCCAAAATTAGTTATTTAATACAAAGAAATATATACATAATTTTTTCTTTCTAAAGTTGTTATTTCATTACAGACAAATATATATAAAAAAATTCTTTCCAAATTGGTACATCATTACAAACATATATAATGTTTTTTCTTCCTAAAATTGATACATCAAATGGACTCTTTATCATTATTAAATTATATTTTATAAAAAATAACATTACAATTAATGATAATTGATGAATGTTTGTGTTTTGTATTATTGAAAAAAGAATAAATATTTTCAATTAGTATGTTTTTGTACAAAAATTTACAACTTAATTATTTATATCGTAATATAAGTTGATCAATGGACAAAAATTATACCATATTTTGATTAGAAATATTTTTCTTTCATATTTTATTATCATTTTTACATAAATGTTAAATATTTTTTGAAAAGTTTACTATAAAATAAAAATAGTAAGGCATGAAACAATGTGATTTGTAACGTTTTAGATCTTATTTTCACTTATTATTTCTTTTAATAGTTAAATAAATATTTTTATAAATATGTGCTGAAGGAACTTTAGATGCATACAAATATATTGAGTTTTTGGTATTACACTTCTATTTTTAGGTAATAGTCGTCATTCTCTCAAGTAATGTTTGCTATTTAATGTATACATCATTTATCTTTTAGCCAAGTGTATCAAAAGCTAAATGTCAATTTTAGAATATATGTACATGAATATTTATTTATGAAAATTTATAAAAATATTAATTTCAAAATCTATTAAGAATACTTATTTTCATTTATTTGATTAATAAATAATGATATACAACTCATTTTTATCAACAAACATGATAATTTAATTTTTATTCAAATATAAAAATATATTAATCTCATAAAAAAAATACTTATATAATATAGTAATTTCATTTTATAATTCATTTATCTTAACAAATTCATAAGATGTTGCATAATAAATTATATTCTTCAAAAATAGTTAAAATATTATTTTTCTACAAAATACCGTGTGCAACGCACGGGTAACACACTAGTAAAATGAAAAGAGGAAGATTCCTGCCAGCTTTTTTATCTCCATTTTCTCAATATTTCTTGCGCGGCACCTATATTTCATGATTTTGAGTCTACTGTAGTAATTCATTCATAAAGATGCAGCTATATGTCCACATTCACACCCTATATCAATCATTGTATCAATATTTCGGTTTTGTTTCGGATATTTCGAAAATTCCGTTTTAATTCCGGTTTGCAAATTCCGATGCTTTTTTTAATACTTATGCAATATTAATATTAAATTATAGTATACAAATTATATAAAATATATTTAACAAAATAAACGTATCTGACGATGTTTATCGCTCTTCACGAATTAAATAAATTGTTATTTATATTTCAATACCAATTAACCTATTAGTTAATTTTCATAATCTAGTTCATGAAATTTGTTTAACTCATATCTAGATTCAATCATTTACATAATGCTAATGGATATGTTATTTGCAAATGAAATATCAATAACTTATGCAATCCACGTGCCAATTTATTACCTGGCCCACAGTTACCTAGGTTTGTCTGCCCCTTTCTCACGTCCGACTAATCCACGAACAGGAAAAGAAGAAAAATGCAATCTTCATACACGAATCGTCGTTGGTGAAGTTTATGTCGTATTCCTTCAACCATCATCATCGTTGATGGATGCTAGGTCGAGATCCTCCTCAACTGTCGCCGTCGATGGATGCTGCCCGAAATTCATAAGAGAAATTCTTCAATCATTGTTATCGTCATTGATTAGAGTAATATAAAATGTATCATTCTTGTTTTTCTTGTTTGATTCTGATGAATTCACATTTTTTTTAATGATTTTTCATTGTAATTTTTCTTTTTTGCCCTAATTCGAAAAAATAAGAATTTTTAACTTTTTCCATTTCGGTCCATGTCGAAACCGGAACGGAATCAGTGGGATTCCTATGTTCCGTCCGGAGTGTTGAACCTTGGTGATAAGCTGGGTTGGAAGTTTAGGCTATGTCACCGTCCTTCCCTAGGAAATCGACCTTGTTCACAAGTTTGTTAGGTAGATAGGGTTGTGTATATGCTTGTGGTAATAGTGTTGGGGTGATATCGAGTGCGTTCGGATAATATTTGAGATCAAATATCTAGAATACGAGCGCGTTCAGATAATATTTGAGATCAAATATCTAGAATATGAGCTGAATACAAAGTAGGAGCAATCTGTAGGTGTTGTTACTGATCCATCCAATTATTTAGAAGGGTCGAAAGCAAAAAATTTGGTGGAACAGAGCGAGTGTTATCGATATGGTCAGAGCTTAACAAAAACCCATGAACCAACTGTGATTTCCTTATCCTATCGGTGATTATTCGCTAGATTCTTCATGCAGAGTTGAGCTTATCAGTGGTTGTTCTTAACCCAATCACAATTTTTTCCATATGATGATGGCAATTATGAGATGAAATCCATGGAAATGTCCCACCAAATTTGAGTCGGGACGAGTAATGGTTGTAATAGACCTTTACGAGTGAATTTTCTAGTTCTGTTTGAAGCTGAAGGAGAAATAGATAACAAAGCTATGTATAATTTCAAGAGTTTTGGCTCTACTGACAGCCCCTTTACATGAGCAACCTCCTTCCTTTTAACTGTGATATGTAGTGATATTTTTTTGCATATATCATGGTTGTATGGCACATAAATTAGACTACGGTTGGTTTACTTTTTTTAGTTTTGGATTTTCGTCCATACAAAAATGTGCATAACATATATATATATATATATATATATATATTATTAAAAACGATCATTTTAGAAAATGAAGTTAAAATACAAAATAGGAAAAAAAATTCATATTTTGAAAAATAATGAAAGCACAAGGAACGATTCATCTTTCTGTCGTCCCTTCATCCCCTTCGTTATCCCCTCCATTTTCCTTCTATTTCCTCCGTTGTCCCTCCATTCTACTTATATATTTTATTTAATGTTGAAAACTCAAACAAAAAATATAAAATAAACTAAATAGGTCCTTAGACTTTTCAAGAAAAAGTCGCCGTTCCTACTTGAAAACAAAGCCACTATATGTGAGATAATGAAGATCTGGCGAAGAATTATGGAGGTTGTGATGTCTGTAAGCTAGGCTTGCTTGATTTCATCAATAACATGAAAATTAGGAGTGGAAAAAAATAGCAATAAGGTCTCCATTGTTCATCATGGTAAACCTTGTGTAACTTTATTTTCAAAACTTGACCTAGATAATGAAGTCAAACCCTAAAAGCTTAGTAAGCCATTTTTACTGAATAATTTAGATTAGTAATTGGTGCAAACTTTGATGGTTAGTGATGATAGAAAAACATCATCCCAAAAGATATTATCGCCACTTTTGCACTACGAAAGTTATAAAGCACGTTTCTGTTTTGGATATGTTGAGGTCTTCTAGAGATGGTGGGGTGCGTGTTAGTTATGGAAGGATATTGGGTAGGAGTGCTATGATAACATGATGCCAATTGTTGGTGCCAATGCACTGATATGGATCTTGAAGGGAGTGGTGAAATTTGGAAGCGTAAGAATGGGTGACAACATTTTTGATGGAGATGAAGGCCTCTTTAGCTTTTAAGGTCCATTGGAAATTCACTTCTTTTTTAATATATGTCACATATAGGTCTTGCAATGCTAGCAAAGTTAGGGATAAGTCTTCTCTAGTAACCTCTTAGGCCTAAGAAACCATGGAATGCAGCTACGGATTTTGGGGTAGGCCATTTAAGCATGACATCGATTTTGGAGGCGTCAACCTTTACTCTTTTTTTGAAGTAATACGACACAAGTATGCTAATTTAGTAAGGCCAAATATAGATCCTATATATGTATATGTACACATATAAAACACACAACATCCATTAAGTACGCTCTCTCGTCCTACCTTTAACCTAACTCAAGGTGTGAACTAGACTACTCTAAAGACGTTAAACTTATCCAAGGCTCAACTAATTGCTAAACCTAATCTCTGATACCCCCTCATTAAGATTTGGAAAATGAACATTGTTATTGTTGCATCCATCAACATAATTATTTTAATGGGATTGGTTTTTTTAGCCAAAAATGGCATAAACACATAAGGAAAGTAAGTAGAGAAAAAAATAGTGAGAATAAATGAAACAGGAGTAAGAAAGGCACATAGAGATTTATAGTCATTCGATGTACTCTGGCCTATGTCCACTTCAAGTTTTCCTTTATTATATTGTGGTTTACAGGCAGGAATTTTTATGGGTCGATACGGTTCCGGTAGGGTCAGCATAACTCCGACGGAGATTATGATAAATTAAAGAAAAGATAGCAAGAGCCAAAAGATCCTGAAATATGAGCCATAGCCATCTATTTATAGAGGTAAGGAGCCTAAAATATTGCGCAAAGATCTCTAGACCGTTTTCTTACTATGGACCAGTTCTCCAAGAAAATAGGCTGTCACCTCATTGACTTGTATTGGTTGACACGACTCCAAGGGTAGCGGTCGGTATTGACCCATAATATTGCCAAATTGGTTGCCTTTAACTCTTTATATTTGATCGTCTTATGGTTAATTTCATGACTCATAGTTGTTTACACTAATATTACCTTGTTCTGGAGTCCAAATGTCGGTGTTGTTGAAGAACGGAGCTGTGGATTCAAAAGTTCATGGAGATCAACAGAGAATCGCATTGAATCGACAAAACAACACTGGATATAAGCTTCTAGCATCAAGAATGGTATGTAGGAAGAAGATAGGCCCCGTGGGAGGAGCACGTATGGATCAATACCGACCCATAGTGTGGGGTTGGTATCGACCCACCACATTGGTGGGATTTCGGTTCTTCGGTCTTGAGTTGGTTTGGCATTTCCCTTACTATCTTGGATGTACTTTGGTTTTGGACTTCATGGTCATCTCTTTGGGCATCTCGCCTTGATAACTTCAAAGTTTGGTTTGCCAGGTCCATCTATATACTGCCTTGTCAAAAGGTGGGATAACACTTGCCTCCAATATATGCCTTGCAAATAGAAGGTGTGCTTTGCTTAAGAACAAATGCAATGTCAATATTAGATAGTTGAGCTCACTGGCTAATTCAATCTTGGTGTATTGTCCATTCCTTCGGATTCTCTTGTCAACCACAAATTGTTCCAAACTTGTTATAGCCTTCAACTCTAGACCTTGCCTAAGTGTTATCTATACATCATCATCGTTCCAATTTCGTTCAAAATTATTACATTACATATCTAAATCGTCCCGTATTCATCTGGGATTTACATCGTTATCATTCTGATTTCATTCAGAGTTCTTATATTAAAATCATCCCGCTTTAGCTTAGGATTTTCCAATTTTATTCCGATTATAAGGCGTTCAAATCATTTTATCAAAATCAACATATATTTTAAGGTTTGATTTCTTCGGATCATTTCATATTCAGTTTATACACGATCTCTTCATATCGGTAATCAAATTCATGACCATTCAGGGCTAATAGTTAAATCCACGATCTCTCTGGATCGTTAATTGAGATTTTAGCTGTTCAAGGCTGATAATCAAATCTGTGGCTGTTTGGGGATGGATAATCAAATCCATAGTCATTTGAGGTCGATGGTCAAATCCGTAGTCGTTCAAGGCAGATTCTCAAATCCATGGTCGTTCGGGACCGATGATCAAATCCATGATTATTTGGGACCTTTAATAAAATCCATGGCCATTTGAGGCCGATAGTCAAATCTATGGTCGTTCAGGGCCATTAATCAAATCCATGGCCATTTAGGACCGATAATCAAATCCATGGTCTCTCCGGACCCTTGTTGAGCCTAATCTACTCACTCTCTAACTAGGGAACTCAACGATAAGCAAACCAATCGGCTCACACTCCGATGAGGTGACTTACTTTTTGCACACCAATATCGTCTTTCCATATGGGACTTAAAGCGATTCAAGTCCATGGTCTCTCCGGATCCTTATTGAGCCCAATCAGCTCGCTTGGGACTCAACGACATGCAAGCCCTTCCGCTCACACTCTGGTGAGGGGACTAGCTTCTTGCACTATGGTTCTATCTTTCGAGACTTAAAGCAATCAATTTCATACAAGTCCATCCATTCATGCTCCGACGAGGGGACTTGCACCTTGCACTCCGGCCACGTCCCTCTAAACGAAACTTTATAGTGATCAATATCATACAAGTACATCTGTTCGCGCTCCGATGAGAGGACTTGCATCTTGCACAATGGCTTTAGACATGACTTTAAAGTAATCAGTGCCAGTCTTCATATTTAATGTGGATTCTTTAAAATTGAAATACTCAAATCAAATCGAAACAAACAAGCAAAAATCCTACTTGTTAATCCCAGACTTCCAACCCAAAACATGACTAGGGACCAATCTAGGTTTTATGCACATTTGATTGGTTTGGGGTTATTATTATCTTAATTAGTTGAAATGAACCAGATTTCGACCCTCAAAAAATAGACACAAATACATCCATTGTATTACGTGTGTGTCGAAAATACCGATCTGTTAGGGTGAAAGAAGAAGGGAGAAGGTAGAGAAAACTAAAATAATACAGAATCTCACAATGCAACGAATAATATATAATGCAACCATGATCTTTACAGAAGGGAAACACCTTTAGTCTTATGTACAACATCAGAGTACATTAGACTTATCCTAAATTTTTGGGCAGTTAAGAAACATGTCCTCACATTGACAAACATAGAGACCCTATAATACAATAGAAGTAAAATAGGTGAATACGTCTTGCCTCTTCAGCTCCTCTCCATCTCCAAAGTATCTAGCCAATCTTGGGAAAAACATGCTCGGTCTGACCCGAGCATTTCAAGGAATAATGCACGGGCCAGTCTGGTAAACCAACGCGAGTAAAACTTGATAACAAGTAACAACCAAACTGAGCACTACATTTGAAAACTTTTCAAACAAAGGGTATCTCGTAAGACCACATCGTATATAAAAATGGACAATTTTTTACCTTACGATAACCAAAACATTATAAAAAATCCAGTGATATTATCATAGCGTCTAGGTTTAAAGTAAATAGATAAAATACTTGAAATGCTTGCATCTCACATTCCAACATACTAGGCTCTACAATTGAGAACGTAAGGCATGCATCGGAGATTAGATTCAAATAATGACTGGGCTGTTGAGATGCCGCCCGTACGCCTCTAGAAAAATGTACCTAGATCTTACCTAACGATCCTTGCTAATAAAAAATCGACATACCCCTTGCTGGATAGTACTGAATATATCATCACCCCAGTTGCTTTGCAATCTTTAACCGATCACTCTCACGTACATGAATTTATTGATGATTGTGCATATGTCTATAAGGGTGATGATATACTCTAATGGGTGCGACCATATAGTCGTGATGCATATCCCATGTTTTAGTCATTCTCGGTTGATGAGGCTTGAGGCTACGTTTTACCTTTTTAAATAGGAATCCATCTTGGAATGCTAACGCTGCCCTCCAGGCATCAATACAATGTCAGCATTCATCCATACAAACTTGTTCTGGGTCTACACGAAACCAAAGGCATTAACTCTACTACATCCATTTTGGAATCACCCTCAGGATTAGTAGCAGTAGCCATTGCACTATAAAGAGCACCATCTTTAATCGTCATCAAGATGTCTTCCACTCGAACTTACGTATTGGTTCGGAGTAGTTTTCAGATATATAAATCTGATCCCGATCTCTCCGTACCAACAACTGATAATTTTTGGTTGACTCATTTTCGGTTCTTTTGGAAGTAAGTATTCTAGTCCTTGTTGGAAACTCGAATTTTACATTCATGCTTCCTAAGTCAAATTAGGCCAAATTTGATAGTCGGATATTTATTTATCAAATAACAACAATAAAATCTAGAGATTTAATTACCCAAAGCATTCACTAAGGCTCAAAACAATTTTCATTTAGAAATCTCCTTTCCCAAACATTTATCAATCTTCATATACTTATCTCCTTCACATAAGTATATTCACAAAACATTTATAAGATTTCTCATTTCCAAATCCATTAAACGGATTTAACTACATTATTTAAATTGAAGAAAAGGATGGCTCTTAGCACTATTCCTTTGATTTTAAGTGTGGAACGAATGTTCCATACCACCATTTTTTAAAAGGTCAACGTTGAAAAACCCGATCCTCGAGTTCCTGTTGAAATTATCTTCAATAAATCGTTTTCTACATATCCCTTACCCATGAAATCCTTTTTTCTTTAACCCAGACATGTTTACAAAACATTTATCAACATCTATACTCATTTATGAGAGTCTTTATAAATATTCAATCCCTGTTATTTAAACTTCTTCATAACTTTCAAACCTTGTATAAAAATTCTCTTTATTGACATCCAAACCTATTTACAAAATCTTTCTATAAACAGTCAAAATTATTTCTAAAAATCCTTTTATTAATACCCCAAAATTATTTATAAACTTCTTTATATAATATTCAAAACAATTTTCAAATCATTCTTCAAATATCTTGTTCAAAATAGAATAATCTTGAAGACCATTTTAAAAGTAAATTAAATATTAACTTTCCAAAACAAAGCAGAGGCTTAATGACTACAATGGATCATTAAATTTGGGTTTCCAAGTTATATCATGAGTATTGTCTAACATCAGATATGTAAGGGATTCACACATAACAAAAAATCAATCATAAATAGATGTACAAGTTACAAATATAGATTCATTCATTATTAGTGAAAAATGTACATATAGAAATATATTCTATATGCTTAAGTTACCATGACCCACTTATTGAAATTAAGTTTCTTGTGTTTATCATGTTACCAATATTCAACATTTCTGCAAAACAGAAGTCTACTCACTTCGTATAAAATGTGACAACGTTTTATAATCACTACTTTAATTCATTTGGCTACTTAGTGGTCCAGATGAGAGATCCTTTTATTTGAAATCAATTAACCTTAAAAAAAAATTGATTTAAAACATAACCGATTAAGTATAAAAATAGATTTGAAAAGATTAAAGTATATTTAATTAGCTTAATCCCTAATTATATCTTAATTAAATCAAGATTAATTCATAATTAAATTTATTAACTTGAACTTGGCTAAATCCTAATCAACTTCCTAATATATCTTAGTTAAGGTTTGAACAATTCTTTATTAGTTAAACCCTAATTAATTAAAAATTAATTAAATAATCACTTAATTAAATAATAATTAATCAACTAATTAACTTAATTAAATAATAATTAACCATTTAATTACTTTTTGACTTCTTAAAACACTAATTAAAACTCTATTAATCACTAATTAATCATTAACCTTCCTTAAGTGTGACTTGAACCTTAATCACTTACTTAATTACTAATTAAGTACTAATTACTTTTAATTAATTTATTAAGTAGATAAATTATTAAATTATCTAAACTTAACTCTTTTTATGTTACTAATCAAGTTCGAAAAATTTCTGCAAAACATTCCAAAGATAACATTTTAATACGAAAATCGACAATTTTGTCGAACTACGTCCATAACGACTATTGCTATAAGCGTAGTTCGCTTAAACTTACTTTAAGTGAAATACTTTTCTTATTCCTTATTATTACAAGTTTGGAAACCTAATTTTGAAAGCTTTTGAAACTTAAAAATAAAGATAAATTTTTTGAAATGATCTCCATTATTTAAAACAAGAAAACTTATTTTTGATTCCAAATCGGATCTCACATCTATTGCAACATACAAAGGTGTGAACTTTGTATTCTTACACAACATACAGCTAGTTTCGATCACAACCATACCATCCACATATCATACACCAACATCACATTCTTACAACCAAACATACCACTATAAACTTCCAAACATGATGTTAAACATCCAAATACAATATTTAATATCTAGACTATGCTAACTACAAATCGCAAACGTATATCCTTATCATCACATGATATTTTAAAACATGAACTATGGATATCCACAACATATAATCTATGGAAATAAAGTTATTTCTTTCTAAAAATGAGATAGATTTACTTACCGAAAATCTATGAAACCAGAAATGTCTTAGATGCACAAAAATCATACCAAAAATATGTCATCTTCTACGTGATTTTTGGACATCACTCTTGAATTTTGAAAAAATGATCAAGATAAAAGTTTAAAAAAATTATTTTATTTACAAACTAAAAGAAAATCACTTAAATTAGATACGTTTGAGGTAGATATGGTCAAAAGAAGGAGAGCTATTTTCGGACCTGAATTTCTTATTTTAAATAACACTACAAAGAAATGATATTTCAACATACTTAAGCTTGAAATTAGAAAAGGTGTTAGAAGAGAAAGTTGTAGCTATTAAAATCTTATATGATATGAAAAAAAGAAAACCTTGATTTGGTGCAAAATAGAGGAAGTTTTGGCCCAATAAAGTGGAGGAAAAATAGAGAAGAAAGAGTTTTAAAATAAGTTCGCATCTTTAAAATAATTTAAATCTTTTTATTTTAAAAAAAACTTAAAACTAACTTAAGAAGCCATGAAATCTTGAAGAAAGATTTGGGGAAACGTAAATGGAGAAGTAAATGAAAATATGGTGAAGAGAATGTGTATTTATCGACAAAAGAAAGTAAGGAAATCACTAAACTATGCTTTGAATTAATTAGCATAACATATTATGATTTTGTAAGGTCACGTCACCCCCTACACCCCACTCTAGTCAGTCCCCTAGGTTCATGCTTGGATTATGATATGGTACCAAAGAAATGATAAGAGATAGGTATGTATTTTGTGTGTGTATATATACATAAGTGTATATGTATATATATGTTATTATTTTAAAACCATGACTTGTCACATCACTTCCTAAACGTAATTAAAATAAGAAAATATATTATTAAGTGTATTATTATATGGTTAATTATATGTTATATATGTTTACATATAGTGCATAAAGGACAACGTTACCGATAACTTTCCGGTGTTAAAAAGTTGAAATTCTGAAAAACGTTCTTCGGTCACATTTTCTATTTTTCTACGAACTATCTATTTTGGTAATAAAATCAATTTTACCATCACTATTAAATAATTAAAATAGGTTTCTTTATAAATAAAAACCAATTTATTTAATATTTAAAATTAATTTGAATTTTCGAAGAAATATGTAAAACCGATGATATCAACCGTCGATGTCATAAATACATTTATTTTCAAAAAAATAAAAAAATTATATTATTTCATAATCTTATTAGTGTGTATATCCAGAGCTATGCACGATTCTTATTTGTTTAAAAGCATTTTTATGGATAAAATGATTTTCGGCTGTTTTATCAATATTTTACCTTGGAAGATATTTACAAATTATCAATATTTTACCTTGGTAATTTGTCCGCAAATTTTTTTTCCAAACAAAATAACTATTATTGTTTACCACTTAAAACATGATGATTTCTTACATTTAAACCCATATCCAAATATTTTAAAAATAAATATAATATATCCAAGTGATAAATTTGCGGGTTGTTACATTCTTCCCCTCTTAAAATAATTTCATCCCCGAAATTATACCACAGCGTCATCCCTAAAAATACTTAAAAATATTCATCAACCTGTATGATGTACATAGATCATTTCTATGTAAAATCTGATTCAATCACTCACTCGAATACATAACTTTCCTTCTGAACTAGTATTGCTCACTTGACTTCCTAGTGCGGACTTTGGCTAGGGTTTTTATTTAGAAACCATTGCTCTCCTTGCATAGCCATAAACTATGATAGACAACATTTGGTTCCACATAAGAACTTTTATCAATGCTTGCCATCAAAAATCGAGTGATAAATCCCTATTCAAAATGGTGTGAAACACTTCGAGTCATGTACTTGAATCTTGGATCGAGAACTTTGTGAAAATGAGGAATCGTACAACCTACGTACTAATCTCATTGGTTCCTACTTCCCAAGATTATAATTACCCTTTTTAAAGAATTTCCGTTTTAATTAAGAACATTACTTAATTTTATTAATATTGTATAATTCAAATTCATTTTAGTATGGTGCTCTTCTATAACCAAATGATAATATACAAGTTCAAATCTTAAATTGGTTTTACTTCACCTAGGATGTTCAATAAATTTAAAACTTTATTTATTAACTTGCTCTTAATCAAGACATCCTTTTATTTTGAAAACTCTATTGTTTTAAGGGATTCGAGAACACAATACCCGGGTTTTATTTCGAAAAACCTTTTGAAAGCATACATATAGCCCGAGTAACCCAAAAATGATGCCAAGGAACTGGGTACTACCAATTAGTATTATATATCCCTTTTACTAGGCAAGGAAATACTCAAGAGAAGTGTTTACCATCCGAACACATCTCTTACCCATTTTTAATCATTTCCAAGACACTCAAACTAGTTAATCATAAAAATATTTTTTTCTTCACAAATTCCCTTTTGAAACAATACTATTTACAAACAAATAGTTCTTCAATACAATCATCCACTATCTTTTGATTCATTCGGATTCAAACTCGTTTCGATTATATAATGACAAAGAGGATAATTTACTAAGTGCCCTATCATATTTTCCTGAGAAAACATTTGATTGTCACTTAATTTTTTTTCCGATTATCGCAAAACAGACCGAAACTCCTTCCCGAACTGTCCAAAGAAAACTTTACTTTCAAATCCATTTTTAAATATTTATATCTTAAAATCTCTTTAAGTACAATTACTACAACTTTTCCAAAATCATTTAAATCTTTATCAATGCCACCGGGATTTAATATTCTCACAATACTTTTCATTTTTATAAGGGCATCTAAAGATTTTCTTTTAACTAAACACATTCATTCTAAATCCAATTTTAACCCTACATCTCATTGATAACTATATAGAATTTTGAAAAACATTCCTTTATATACAAAATATATCCTTGGAAAAATTATTTCATTTATCAATTTTAAGATAATATTATATCAATTGGACTTGTTCAAGTGTTTAGCAAATCCCTATCGATAATGTTGGTCAAACGCATCGACTAGAATTCTTAAGCCACTCAACTGATCAAATAACACAATATAAAACATTTTTACTCATTAAATAATACGCACTCATATTTATAATACGCTCACGCTCATTCTAAGGTCCCACTTACCCAGTTCCCATTGAGTTTACCCCACCATGGTCAAGGTTCTTGCTTAACCTTCAGCTTTGATACCAAATGTAACGAACCGGATTTTCGATCCTTAAAAAATCGATACTAATACGTCCACTATATTATATGTCGAACATTAAAGTGCTGGAAATACCGTTCTGTTAGAGAAAGGAGAAGGGAGGAGATAGATAAAACTAAAATAACAAAGAATCTCACAACGCAACAAATAATATATACTACAACAATGATCTTTACAAAAAGGAAACATCTTTATTCATATATACAACATCAGAATACATTAGACTTATCCTAAATTTTTGGATAGTTAAAGAAACATGTCCTCACATCGACAAACATACAAACTCTATAATACAGTGGAAGTAAAAATACATAAATACGTCTTGCCCATCCAGCTCCTCTCCAGCTCCAAAGTATCTAGCCAAACCTAAGAAAAACATGCTCCGTCTGACCCAAGCATTGTATGGAATAACACTTGGGTCAGTGTGGTACACCAGCATGAGTAAAATTCGATAACAAGTAACAATCAAGCTAAGTTCTACATTTGAAAACTTTTCAAACAAAGTGTATCTCGTAACACCACACCGCACATAAAATGGATGGGTTTTACCTTATGATAACGAAAATATTTTATATCAAAATCCAAAGATATTATCATAGTGTCTAGGTTCAAAATAAATAGAGAAAATACTTGAAATGTTTGCATCTCACATTCCAGCGTACTAGGTTCCACAATCGAAAATGTAAGGCACATATTAGAGATTGGATTCCAACTAATGACTAGGCTACTGCGGTACCGTCCGCCATAATACACCTCTAAAAAAATGTATCAAGGTCGTACATAACGACCCCTACCAACACAGAACTGACATACCCCTTGCTGGATTGTATCAAATATATCACCACCTTGGTTGTTTTGCAACCTTTAACCAAGCGCACCCACATACATGAATTCATTGACGACTATGTATATATCTAGAAGGGTAATGATATACTCTAATGGGTGCGACCCACATAGCCCTGCTGCATATCCCCTATTGCAGTCATTCCCGATTGATGGGGCTTAAGGCTACGTTTTACCTTTCTGAATAGCAATCCATCTTGGAATGCAAACATACCCTCTAGGCGTCAATGCAATGCCAGCGTTCATCAATACAAGTTCGTTCTGGGTCTGAACGAAACTAAAGACACTAACTCTACTACATCCATTTTGGAATCACCCTCAGGATTAGTAGCAGTAGTCCTTGCACTTCAAAGAGCACCATCTTTAATCATCATCAAGATGTTTTCCACTAGAACATACATGTTGGTTCAGAGTGGCTTTCGGATATATAAATCCGATCCCGGTCTCTCCATTACCAACAACCGATAATTTCTGGTTGACTCGTTCCGGTTCTTTTGGAAGGAAGTATTCAAGTCTTTGTCAAAAACATGAATTTTACATTCATACTTCCTAATCAAATTAAGCCAAATTTAATAGTCGGTTATTTAACTAACAAAAAACAACAATAAAATCTAGAGATTTAACTACCAAAACTAATCACTAAGCCTCAAAACCAATTTCATTTATAAATCTCATTTCCCAAACATTTATCAACATTCATATACTTTTCCCCTTTACATAAGTATATCCACAAAACATATATAAGATTTCCCATTCCAAATCTCTCAAACGGATTTAACTACATTATTTAAATTGGAGAAAAGGATAACTCTAAGCACTATTCCTTCAGTGTTAAGCATGGAACGGATGTTCCATACCACCATTTTTTAAAAGGTAAACCTCGATTTCCTATTGTAATTATCTTCAATAAATCATTTTATAAATTTCCTTTACCCATTAAATCCTTTACTTTAACCTAAACCCATTTATAAAACATTTATCAACCTCCATACTAAAAAGGAGACCCCTTATGAATATTCAAACCCGGTTATATAAACTTCTTTATAAACTTTCAGAACTTGTATAAAACTTCTCTTTATAGACATCCAAACCTATTTATAAAATCTTTTTTATAAACGTTCAAAATATTTCTAAAACTCCTTTTATTAATAGCCCAAAATTAACAGAAACTTCTTTATATAATATTCAAAACAATTTTCAAATCATTCTTCAAATATCTTATTCAAAGTAGAATAACCTTGAAGACCATTAAAAAACGAAATGTTAACTTTCCAAAACCAAACGGAGGCTTAATTACTACAATGGATCATTAAATTTGGGTTTACTTATCCAAGTTATATCGTGGGTATTGCCTAACATCAGATATGTAAGGGACTCACACGTAACAAACAATCAATCATAGGTAGATGTCCAAGTTACAAATATAGATACATCCATTATTGATGAAAAATGTACATATAGAAGGATATTCTATGCGCTTGACCCGCTTATTGAAATAACTTCCTTGTGTTTATCACATTATCGATATTCAACGTTCGTGCTTAACACAAGTCAACTAATGTAACGACCCATATTTTTGATAAACAAAAATATTAAATTAAATAGGAATTTGAATTTAATATTGTCAGAAATTAAAATTTAAGATTTATTAATGGAAAAATTATTATAATATAATCTAAAAATATTGATTGAATATAACTGACGGCTGTTTTAATGTAATTTCAATCAATTGTAATTGTAAAGTTTAATAAGAAAATAAAATAAATGACGTATTAATGGTGAAATAGGATATTATTTAATTGAAACTAGTTTTAATATAGAATATGAAATCAATTATTTTGTACGTAGATTTATAATCCTTGTTTGTAAACAATAAGTTAATATATATGAATTATTAATTTATAACAATTGTTTTAATTATCATCTTATTATTAAACCCGTTGAAATTAATTTGGAAATCAATAGAATTTAATGTAATTAAAATGTTTCAATTAATATAAGAAAAGACGTTAACAGTTGAGTGATGGGTGTAATAAATAGAAACTTATGTTAAATGAATTGCATAAGGTATGTGTCGATTTAATAATAAGAATGTAAATCAAGACGAAAGAATATTTTCAAGTTTAAAATATGATGAACTAGGATTTTATCACGGTTATAATTTAATATTGAAATTAATATAATATTTAAATATTGGATTTAACATGGAAAATTTAGTTTTAAAAGATTATAATTTCCTATTTAATCAAGGATGATGATAGAAAACTTTTAACTTTGAATTTAAAAGTGAGTAAACCAGTTGAACAATAATTCATTTAATTAATTCATAAATATAATGTAATTTGATTTTTAAAGCTAACTTATGTATACAATAGAATTTTGGTTTTGAATTAGTTTAATTGAGTGTAAAAATATTGAAAAACTATATTTCAATATATGAGATGGCCTATTTTCGTTTCAAGAATGAAATGGGCATTTCGGGCCTTTTGACCCAATCGATTTATATTCGAATGAAATTTTTTATTTTTGAAATATAATTATTCACATTAATTCAAATATGGAATAATAATGAAATTGAATTATTAATGAACTTCATAGTTTGTAATAACGTATTTATAAATTAGAATATTGTATTTGTCCATAATTGTGAATTGGTAAATTATTTTAATATAATATAATTTAAATTTATCGAATAGTAAAATGTTAGCTTTTATATATGATGGAATTAGGTCTCGAAACTAGTTCCGTTGTGTTCAAAACGCCATTTTACATATAGATTGCCTGTCAGCATGCATCGATTAGAGTTCGGGCTGTTTTTGACCTTATGCTATGAATAAACACGCAAATTGAGACTAAAATGTTATTAAGATATTACCGAAACCCTAATTTTTATGGCCCCCACTTTCAATGGCTGAAAACTTCCCATCTTCTTCCTCTTTGATCTCTCTCATCTCTCACCAATTCGCGACAATGTCTAAACGGAAGTTGTATTGCTCGGTGAGATCTACAAAATGTACGGTTGGACAGATTTTGGCCATAAAGGCACGACATTCAAGGCTTGGTCGGAGGCAATTTGGGGCGTTGGAGGCTATGAAATTTTGAGCGTGGGTAGAGCAGGCGATGGCGGCGACAGTGATGGTTTCAGATCAGAAGGCGATGGCTTATAGGTGGCGACGGCGAACCCAAGGGGGCGACAATGGGTTTTTGTTCGTTTATTGCAAATGCAATTTTGGAGAAGGTATACATAATTACGATTTTTCCATTCATCTTATTTTAAATTGATTTCAAAATTTCAAACTTCTAATATTAATAAGTTTTACAAAAGAACTCTGATTGACGCGCTTCTGTTGGGTTCATATTGAAATTTCGGATTACGTGAACCAGGTTTGGTTGAATTTGAAGACTGTTGAGCGATTAAACCCACTCACATAATACTGAAAAAATTATATTAGTTAAACTGAAATTATGAAATGATAAAATTTTATTAACTGTTGTTTGGTAGTTTAAATTGACAATTAAATTAATTTGAATTTTATATTGAATTAAATTGACATTTATTTAATATTGAAACTTAATTGCTAGTTAAACACCGAAAATGGATAATCAGCAACTGTTGTGATATGTTGGTTGATTTGGATGTTGATTGTTATTGTATGCCTATTAATTGATGTTAGATGAATGGTCGTTTATTTATTTGACATATTCCTATTATTTCTTATTTATTAATTGAAAACATTTATATTATCATTTGGAATATTTGAAATAAACTAAGAAATAGGTTGAAATAATACATACCTATTTTTAGGATGATTGTACTTTGTTTTCTTTGTTTTCTCTTATTTTCTTATTAAATCTCATTGATGATATGTCATTTTCAATAGTTTGAGTTAGACGTGTGTGGTTTATCGTCGATTTAAACCGCCCAAAAAAGTGGGTCGTCACAACTTACTTCCCATAAAACGTGTCAACGTTTTATAACCACTACTTTAATTCATTTGACTACTTAATGGTCCAAATGGGAGATCCTTTAATTTGGAATCAATTAACCTTAAAAAAAGAAAACTGCTATAAAACATAACCGGTTAAGTTTAAAAATATCTTGAAAAGATCAAAGTACATTCAGTTCGCTTAAACCCTAATTATATCTTAATTAAGTCATAGTTAAACTTTAATTAACTTAATGAACTTAGTTAAGTCCTAATGTATCTTAGTTAAGGTTTAAACAATTTATTATTAGTTTTACTTTAATTAATTAAATAATCACTTAATTATTAATAATTAATTCCAACTACATAACTTAATTAAATAATAATTACCATTTAATTACTTATTAACTTCATAAATCACTAATTAAAAACTTTAATAATCACTAATTAATGATTAACCTTCCTTAAGTGGTACTTGAACCTTAATCACCTACTAAATTGCTAATTAAGTACTAATTACTTATTAATTAATTTATTAAATAAATAAAGTATTAAATTATCTAAAATTATAACTTTTTATGTTACCAATCATGTTCGGAAAACTTCTGCAAAACATTCGAAAAGAAAACAAATCGACAATTTTGTCGAACTGCGTCCATAACGACTATTGCTATGAGCGCAGTTTGCTTAAACTTACCTTAAACGAAATACTTTGCTTATTCCTTGCTGCTAAAAGTTCGAAAACCAAAATTTGAAAGTTTTGAGGCTTAAAACAAAGATAATTTTAAACCATTTTCAAAATTTAAAACTAGAAAACTTAGTTTTGATTTCAGATCGAATCTCACATCTGTCGCAACGTACAAAGGCATAAACTTTGTAATTCTTACACAACATACAACTAGTTTTTATCACAACCATGCCATCAACATACCATACACCAACATCACATTCTTACAACCAAACATGCCACTTTAAACATCCAACCATCATGCTTAACATCCAAGCACAATATTAAACATCCAAACTATGCTAATCACAAATCGCGAACGTATATCGTTATCATAGCATGATATTCTAACAACATGAACTATGGATTTCCACATTATGTAATCTATGGAAATGAATTTAGTTCTTTCTAAAAATGATATATTTTTTCTCACCGAAATCTTTGAAACCTGAAATGCCTTAGATGCACAAAAATCATCATAAAAATATGTCATCTTCCACGTGATTTTTGGACATATTGCTCTTGGATTTTGAAAAGGTTGTTGAAAGAAAGGTTTTAAAAAATTATTTTCTCTACAAAACAAGATAAAGAATCACTCAGATCAGATTCGTTTGAGGAAGATATGGTCAAATGAAGAAGAGCTATTTTCAGACCTGAATTTCTAAGTTTAAAAGTACACTACAAAAAAATGAGATTTTGGAATATTTAAGGTTGAAATTAGAAAAAATGTAAAAAAAATAGAGTTGTTGCTACTGAAATTTTATATGATTTAAGAAGAAGAAAAGTTTGATTTGCTGTAAAATAAAGGAAGTGGTGGCCGAATAAAGTGGAGGAAAAATGGAGAAGAAAGAGTTTTAAAACAAGTTTGCATCTTTAAAACATTTATGCATTTTGATTTTAAAAAAACTTGAAACTAACATAAGAAGCCATGAAATAACGAAGAAAATTTAGGGAAATGGAAATTGGAAAGTAAATGAAAATATGGTGAAGGGGATGTGTATTTATAGACAAAATAAAGTAGGAAAATTACTAACTGCCTTTGAATTAATTAACATAACATGTTATGATTTTGTAAGGTCACATCACCACCTACTCCCCCTCTCTAGTCACATCCCCTGGGCTCATGCTTGGATGATGATGATGGTACCAAAGAAATGATAAGAGACAGGTATGTATTTTGTATATATATATATAAGTGCATATGTATATAAGTTATTATTTTTAAAATCAGGACTTGCCACATCACTTCCTAAACATAATTAACATAAGATAATATATTATTAAGCATATTATTATATGGTATTATCTACCATATATGTTTATATATAGTGCATAAAGGCGACCAATGTTCCCGAAAACTTTTCAGTGTCGAAAATTCGGAAATTCGGAAAACATCCTTCGGTCACATCTTCTGTTTTTCTACGAACTATTTATTTTGGTATACATATTTTAAAAATTATGTTACCATCATTATTAAATAACTAAAATATTTTATTTGTAAATAAAAGCCATTTATTTAATACTTAAACTTAACGTGAATTTTCGAAGAAATGTATTAAACTGATGGTATCAACTGTCGATGTCGTAAATACATTTTATTTTCGAAAAAAATAAAATTTTTATTTAATTTCATAATCTTGTTTGAATACATATATTAATGTATGTATCCAGAGGTGTGCATGATTCTTATTGTTTAAAAGAGGTTTTATTAATAAAACGATTGTCGGCTGTTTTATCGATATTTTACCTAGGACTATATTTACAAATTATACAATATTTTACCTCGGTAATTTGTCCGCAAATATTTTTTTCCAAACAAAATAACTATAATTTTTGCCACAAAAACATGATTATTTCTTATTTTTAAGCCCATATATAAATATTTTAAAATTGAATATAATTTATCCAAGTGATTAATTTATGGATTGTTATATTAGTCATCTCAAACATCAGACTCAGAGCGTGCCTAGAGACTGTTTGGGATCTTGGACACAGATAAGCGGCTTGAGGTTGTTACTGCATTATTTATTTAAATTCAAGGTAATGGAATCGAACCTAACCCCATTTTGTCCCAATCATGGGGTTGTCATCCGGTAGAAGTCACTGATCCATAACTTCATTCTGCCCCCTGTTCCTATAGGGAAGCTCCGACACGCATCCCTCCGGTTGTGCTTCTGCATTTTGATCCATGTTCAAACGCTTTGTTTCAGCTCCCACACGTACATCATCCCTTTCCAAGCCTAGTCGAACCTTGGCCCTAAGTATTTGGGGGTTGGTACCGACACGTGCTTGTGGGTTGGTACCAGACCATATATTTGGCATGGGGTTTACTCAGGGTCATTCTACTCTGTTTCTAGCTACATGTACTCCAGCTTCCAACTATTCCCATTTTCCCCATTCTCCTGGAGAAATTCTCCATCATTTCTTCATTGTGAGCAATTATCCTTTCCTACAATCCATCCATTATAGTCTCCATCTCATCCCTGGTTATGTAGATTGATGGAGGGTTAGCTCCTAAGGATGCCTCTTGGCTACCCCCTTATTGCTTTTCCCCGAACATCGGTCCTTCTAGTTGGTTGTCTAGTCATTCTAAATCATTTTTCAAATCCCAAATCAATAGATTCTAGTGATTTCTTAGCAAAAGTACCAAAATTTTTGAACTCAAAATGGCATAAACATCCAAGGAAAGTAAGTAGAGAAAAAAAGTGAAGAGAATAAATTAACGAGTAAGAAGGCGCATATAAAGATTTATTGTATCTCCGTGTACTCTGACCTACATCCACTTTAATTTTCCTTTATTATATTGTTGTTTACAGGTAGAAGTTCTTATGGGTCGGCATGACTCCGTTAGGGTTCGGTATAACTATGACAGAGGTTATGAGAAAATTAAAAAAACTAAGAGACAAAAGATCTTGAAAAATAATCCATATCCCTCTATTTGTAGAGGTAGGGAGCCTAAAATCTCGCAAAAAAAGATCTTCGAACCATTTTTCTTGCTATGTAGCCGTTCTCCGAGATAGGCTTCCACCTCCACGCTTGTATGGGTCATTACAACTCCAAGGTTACGGGTCAGTACCAACCCGTAAGATTGCCAAATTGGCTGCTTTCAACTCTTCATGTTGGATCATCTTATGGTTAGGCTTATGATTCCATAGTTGTTCGCACCAATATGAGCTTGTTTTGGAGTCCAAATGAAGGAGTATAAAAAGAATAGAGTTGCAGATTCAAGAGTTCGTGGAGATTAACAAAGAAATGCATTGAACTGACAAAACAACATTGCAAATAGCTTCTAGCATCAAGTATGATATGTAGATGGAAGATGCCCCCTTCCTCGGGAGTAGCAAGTATGAATCGCTCTGACCCATGGTGTAGGGTTGATATCATCCACCACTTTGGTGGGATTTTGGTTCTTGGTCTTGGATTGGTTTGGCATTTCCCTTGTGATCTTGGATGTACTTGGATTTTGGACTTCATGTTCATCTCTCCGGGCAACTCGCCTTGGTAACTTCAAAGTGTGGTTTGTCGGGTCCGTCTATATACTAGCTAAACAAAAAGCGGGATAACAATTTTTCTCCAATCACATTAAATAAATCGAGATTCTAAATAAATTTCGTTACAAAAATTCCTTAAAATCTTTTTTCATTTTCCTAATTCATGCTCATGAAGGATTAAATATAATAAAACAAGACAATCGTGCTATACTTGACATATTTTGATGCCGACATGAACACCTTACTAGTTATATAACTTAGTTTTACAACAACAGAATTTAAATAACCTTTATTATCTATTAAGCCTCTTACTTCGTCTTTGGTGCTTTTATTCGCCTTTAAAAAAATGTCATTTGTTTAATCCATAAACTTGGCTTACTTGAATGATTACCTGTAAACTTACATGGAAAATAATAATAAAAATACGGGCAAAACATAAAGCCCGGTATACATTTTCCTAAATATACATATACTGAGACCATACCGACTAACGTAATTGGTTTACTCCTCAGCAACAACTCATGTAATAAATCATCATATCATGATCATACATACAAGTATCATTTCATATATAAGTATAACCGGTACTTGTCAAACAATAATGAATTATGTCATATGTACATTTGTTTATTACAACAAAAATGTCTTTTACAGCAATTAAAATGTTATAATAAGTGTCCAGGGGTGTGTCACGACGGAAAAGAAGTGCCTAGGTCTGATAATAGACTTGAGTTTGACCCTGCCTTGTACACATTTCTCACAAAAAATAGTATCTAGGATTTATAGGTGTTACGAGTTAAAGCGAACAGGCACAATTTAATATCCCCTCAAGTGTTTATCGGTGTACTAGGTATTCCTGAATATAGTTCAAAAAATGTTATAATAAATATTTTACAATGTTTTGGCAAAAGTCATTTCAGGCCATGTTGTAATAGGTTTGACATTTTCAATAACCATACATTGCTGTTGTAAATAAACATTGTAATAAAATTTATTATACCTTTTTTGACGTTATGAAATACGTTTTACAACATTGTTAAATGTTGCAAAATATGTTTTAGCTTTTTTAGAAGTTGCAAAATATGTATCATAACTTTTAGAAAAAGATTTCGCAAAAGTTTCAACTGTTTTCAACCTATAGTTGTATTATATAATCTATTTTTTAGATGAACAATATCAAATATATATATATTTCATATCAAACTTCACAAACTTCAAAATATTAAAGAATTTCACCATAAATAAAGAATATTTAGATATCACAAGTTCAACATATATGACAACCCAACAAACATAACGAACATCCATATGTCAAATACTTCAATTGAGCACTTGGACTAAGGTTGTAACATTATCTTCAAAATAAAGTTTGTTTTCTTTGGGAAGATTGAATCCACGTTTCTTGCAAAATTTCTTCTACTATTTGCTATAAAATTAGGATTACTGGACGGATGTTGAATGCTTGCACTCAAAATCCATAATTTTAGATAAATTTTAACAAATTATACATTAGAAATTAAAATAAAAGCAGATTTTTCAATCCAGCGTACAAATTGCAACGACTACTCAAATTCTTCTTTGTCCAGATTATTTATAACAATAACACCATTTTGTGGATTTCACTATTAGTCTTCATCAAAGTGTATGAGAAAAACTGTTTGAACTGAAAATAGCATGAACACCTAAGGAAAATAAGCAGAGAAATAAAAATGAAGAAAATAAATGAAAATCGAGCAAGAAATTGAATAAACGAGATTTACAGTAGTTCGACATATTTCGGCCTACGTCCACTTCTAGTTTTCCTTTACCATACTGTTATTTACAGGTGGGAGTTCTTACGAGTTAGTACAACTCTGTTACGGGTCGGTATAACTTCGATAAAGATTACAAGCAATTAAAGAAAAGAGAGCAAGAGCCAAAAGATCTTGAAAAATGAGCCCCACCCCTTTATTTATTGAGGTAAGAATCCTAAAAATCTCGCCTATAAGATTTGCACGTAGTTTTCCACAACATAAACTATTTCCCTAAGAAAATAGGTTGCCACCTCGGCAACTTGTTTTGATCAGTACAAATCCATGGGTACGGGTCGGTACTAACCCATAAGATTGTCGAATTAGCTGCTTTCAACTCTTTATATTGGATCGTCTTATGGTTAGCTTCGTGATTTCATAGTTGTTTGCACCAATATTAGCTTATTTTTGAGTCCAAATGAAGAAATCATGGAAGAACAAAATTGCTGATTTAAGAGTTCGTGGAGATTGATAAAGAGATACTTGGAATCATTAAAACAATACTGGAAATAGGTTTCTAACATCTAATAGGATAGGTAAGCAGAAGACGGGGTCCACCAATAGAGAAAATCTGGGTCGGTACCGACCCATGATGGTAGATCGGTACCGACCTATGATGGTGAGTTTTTACCGACCCACTACTTGGGTATCTTCTATTCTCTCTAAATTGCTTGGTTTTTCCTTTTGGTTCCATTTGTATTTGATTTTTGGGTTTCGTGGTCACCTCTTCAGGCATCTTGCCTTGATAACTTTGGAACTTGACTCATAAAGTTTTTTCGTACACCACCTGGTCAAAAGGTGGGATAACACTTACCTCCCTAAACCACACCTTGCGAATGGAAGGTGCGCTTTGCTTGAGCACAAATATGATGTGAATCTTTAAAACTTTAGCTCTTCTGCTACTTTAACCTTGGTGAATTGTTCAATTCCTTCGTATTCTCTTATAAATCAAAGGTCCTTTACAATCTAGCATAGCTTATGACTCTAGATTTTTCCTAAGTAATGTCTATGTGTCATTACAATTCTAATTTCTTTCAGAGTCATTACATCACATATCAAAACCATCCCATGTTTATTTGGGATTTTCATCATTATCATTCTAGTTTCATTTAGATTTATCACATTACATACCAAAACCATCCCATGTTCACCTGAGATTTGTCAATTCTGTTCTAATTACAAGGCATTCATATCGTTTTATCAAAATTGATACATGTTTTAAGGTTTGATCTCTCTGGATCGTTAATTGAGGTTGTGGCCATTTAAGGTTGGCAAGTAAATCCATGGTCTCACCAGACCTTTATCAAATCCATAGGCATTCGGGGTCGATAATCGAATCTATGGCCGTTCGGGGCCAACAATCCAATCCATGGCTGTTCGGGGCTAGTAATCAAATTTGTGGTCTCTCAAATGCTTGTTTAACCCAATCCACTCACTCTCTAGCGAGGAGACTCTACAGAAAGCAATCCCTTCTGCTCATGCTCTAGTGTGGTGACTTACTCTTACACATACCAGTCCTTTTTTTTGGACGAGACCTAAAGCGATTTAAGTCTATGTTTTCTCCGGACCCTTACTAAGCCCACCCCTCGCTCTCCAACGAGAGGAATCAACGACAAGCAAGCCCATCCGCACATGCTATGGTGAGGGGACTTGTTTCTTACACTCTAGTCCCATACTTTTGGATGGGATTAAAGCGATTCATATCAATCATCACGTTCAAGTGGGTTTCAATAATCAAGGATTTATCTAAAAGAATCGAACATAAAATCAAACATTATGGTATTTGCCTCTTCGGGCATTATAGCTTAGTATCCAGCTCAAAGCGTGCTTAGGGACCATTTGGGATCCATTACATGAGTAAGTGTCTAGACTATATTATTGCATGGTTTATTGAAAAGGGGAAATAAAGTGCAAGAACCAAACCTGATTCCCTGCCATCCCGATCAAGTGATGACTGTCCTTGACTTGATCTAGAGCCATTTCCATTCGCTGTAGTTGACGGCTTCTCTTATTCCACCATCGCAGCTCGACTTCTCACATATTGTTGTAATTAGTCATCTTTGACCCATTCCTCGATCAAATTGCATAAGTGTCTGCAATCATGCATGTTATGCCCATCCAGCTTATAGAAGAGGCAGTATTTTCCAAATGCCCTTTCATGCTCTGTGGGTTCACTTCTTGTCGGCTTTTGATAAGGGATCCATCCCTTAGTATCTAGATAAATCACTTCGAGGTCTTATTTAAATCTGTGTAAGAATAGAATTTTGGTTCCCTTCTTTGCCGCTTCAATCTCCAAAGCCATCATCCATCTTCCTTTTTCTTTGTTCTTGCTAGATCCTGCTCCAAGCGATCCTTCGCCATCCAAAGCATTAACTTCTTCCTCATCAGTTTTAGCATCCTCCTAACATAAAAATCTTTCAATCTCATGATAAAACTCTACAAGATTCCTTGGAGGATCCTGTTCTAAAGCAACCTTGAAATCCATCTTCGCAGCTATTCCTAAGACCACTTCCATCAAAACCATTGAAGGGTTTAGTTTATCGACCATAGTCGCTGCCACATTGAACCTTGTCAGAAAACTCCTAAGGGTTTATCAACCAAAGCACAGTGGCAGCTAGGAGTTGTCCTTAAACTCTAATCTTTCCATCTATGTAACCAAAGAGAAGGTGGAGAGAATGATAAAAGAAATGTAAGATGGAATAAAGGCTTGACAATACTATTAATACCCTAGGTATTGATTTTGATGACAACAACCACATAAATATTACTACTAACGTATCTTCAAGTTATGCAGTCATATCAGGTATATTATGGAGGCATTTACAGAGATACACAAGAATACAGTGGAAGCAAATGAATTATAGAAGAAGGCTAATCAGAGCAATTGAAGAACAAAAACCCAATTAGAGAAGAATGCTGAAGGATAAAGGTGTTTGAAGTGATGCGGAGTTGGTTGAACCTTAGAATATCTTGTTAAAGATCTCATGGCAATTATACTTAAAGATCATTAACCATTGACCTCAACCAAATCAAAAAAATCCACAAATATAAGGTAATTTGAAATGCTGAAAATTTGCAACACTTATTAGTGTTGCTGTTCATTTTGCAACACACCCATGTCGACATACTAGGTAGGGGGATGTCGACATACTAGTAGTTTTTTAGAATTTTAAATTTTAAATGAAGATACATTTCCCTCCATCTCTTCACCAAAAGACACACCACTTCAACCACTATATAAAGGCGTATGAAAATGAATTTTAACATCAAGAATTCTTATTTTCTCTTACTCCTTCTCCAAACATTTGCAAAAGAAATCCATTGCATACTCTTCAAATCTCCTTGTAAATCGATATTGTTTCACTCCAATTCTTCACTGATTTGCAAACCACACAATATCAGAGAGTTGTACTTGGAATTCACATCATTCTTTCTCTGGTTTCGTCCTATTCCTCAAAGAATTCAAAGATATATTACCATTGAAGGTCTATATGATCATTGTACCGAATCTGCAAGAATTTGTATTGAAGATACAACCACTTGTCATAGTTTGTTATTGGTGATAAAGAGAAGGTGTTCTTGTAGCTTGTAAAATCAAGAGGGTGTGTCTTGTTGCCCGTGAAAGCAAGATTGAAAAGGTGTTCTTGCCACCCGTGGAAAGCAAGCGATTATAATGGAATTCTGCACGATAGAGTGTGGGACTGGATGTAGGATTGGTTAATCCGAACCGGTATAAAAATACGGGTGTTATTTACATTATTGCATTTTACTTTATTACTTACTTATTCTCTAATTACTTCTTTCTGTTTGCAATTTGAGTAAATACAGTTTTATAATCATAAGTAAGTAGTTAACACACAATTCACCACTTCTAATGTCTGAATAGCCTTAAGATCCAACATTGTGTTATAGCCACCCCAGTTTCTAACATTTGGTATCAGAGCATTGGTTATCAAAAATTCATAACTTGGTTTTTGAAAAGTATAAATGGCTAATGACACAATTAACACATTTTTTAACACTTTTGTAGAAGGGCAATCTACCACTAGACCCCCTCTATTTGATGGTAGTAGTTATGCTTATTGGGCTTGTAGGATGAAATGTTATTTGCAGTCTAATGGTTTGGATATTTGGAACATTACCCAAATAGAGTATATAGAGCCTCAAACCGAATATTCAAAATGGACACTAGACCAAAAGACACAAGCGCTTAATAACTCTTAGGCCATTATTTTTCTTCTTAGCTAGAAATGAATTTAATCGAGTGTCTATTTGTAATTCTGCATATGAAATTTGGAGAACTCTGCAAGTCACACATGAAGTCACCAATAAATTAAAACAAACAAAGATATCTACGCTAACTAACCAATTTTAACTCTTTCAAATGAAACCAAATGAGCCTATTTCTGATATGTATTCTAGAATTCAAGATATAGTACATGCCTTAATATCATTAGGAAAGAAAATTACTGAAGAAGACCAAGTCAGGAAGATCCTGAATTCACTTCCTGGTGAATGGGATCAGAAGACTCTGGCAATTAAAGAAGCCAATGATATTAGTATTATGAAAGTAGAAGATTTAATTGGTAACCTAAGGTCTTATGAAGTAAAGTTGCATATCAGAAAAGAGAATCAGGCAAAGAGAGGAAATCACTAGCACTCAATGCTGTGATCGACAAAGATGAACCAGATGATGATGCTATTGATGATGATATCGAGTTTATGTCCAAGAAGTTCAAGAAATTCTTGAAGTATTGGATAACAAACAAACTTTGAAAAACTAACAACAATAATTCTAGAAATGGAAATGTTGTTAAGTGTTTCGAATGTGATAAACCCAGTCATTTGAAAAGAGACTGTCCCAAACTGATGAAATCAATGTCAAACACTTTCAATAAGGAGAGGAAACATGCACTCATTGCAAAATGGGATGATTCAGATACATTATCAAGTGATAGTGAGTCTGAAATAAAAAATGGTAACATGTGCTTCATGGCAAGGGATGACCAGGTATTGAATTTTAATAAAGAAATTACTAATGTTTTGAATGATATGAATTAGGGATATAAAATACTTAGGAAAGGTACAACAATAGTTTGGCAGAGATAGATAGATTAAAAATATTTAGTGAAAGGTTAACTAAAGAAAAACAATGTCTAAAAGATGAAATTGAAAGACTTAATGGGTATAATGATGAAAAGGATTTGACATTTGGAGGTTTTGAAAAACTAAAAAGTGAAGATGAATCCTTAAAATCAGAAAACCTTTCAATGAAGTCGCATATCACTGATCTGAATGACAAAATAACATCTCTAGACAATGTTATTCTTAACCGTAATAAGGATTTTGACAAAATTAAAACTGATATTGGTAGATTTAACAAAGGGAGGGATAATCTAGAAAAATTATTATCTGCATCTAAACACACTAGGAATAAACATGGACTTGGATACACCCCTAAGGATAAATCGGAAAATTGAATTCAAAATACTAAGTTTGTTAAGGCTACCAAGTTCAAACCAAAACCTAGTAAATTAAAGTAAAAACCTCCAAATAGGTTCATTAATTTATGAGTTCCAAAAGGTTGGATGATATTAAAAAAGAAAAATATATTGTTAATTATATTAATAAGGTTCATTCATCTAATGATTATATTTTGAGAGGACATTCAAACTCTTTGTGGGCTTGGCATCCCAAAACTTAACCCCGTAGACCCTAGAATAAAAAAGGTACCAGTGTGCAAATTTTATAATTTTTCAGGTACCAAACAATGTATATCAGATAGCAAACGCTCAAAGCATGTGACAAGAAATCTATTGTACATTAGATAAATACAAAAAGGATTTGTTATTGGCATCATCAAAGTCGGTAACTCTAAAACTCATCTTATTATTTGATAAGTTTATTTCATGTTTTGAATTGATTTAGTTTCCCCTCAAGTGTTTTATTTATAATCATTTATCTCTATATACAAATTCTACATATTGTTTAGCAGTAATTTAAGTGACTCTTTTTCGCCTTTTTTTGTTGATGACAAAGGGCAAGAAAAGGTATAAATATACTAGGCAAAATGATAGGGGAAGTGCATAGAGTTAGGGGGAGTCAAATATAAAAGTATTATATTTTATCTATCGAATATTTATATGGTTGTCATCATTAAAAAGGGAGAGAATGTTAATACCCTAGGTATTTATTTTGATGACAACAACCACAAAAATATTACTACTAACGTATCTTCGAGTTATGCAGTCATATTAGGTATATTATGGAGACATTTACAGAGATAAACAAGAATACAGTGGAAGCAAATGAATCATAGAAGAAGGTTAATCAGAGCAATTGAAGAACAAAAACCCAATTAGAGAAGAATGTTGAAGGATAAAGGTGTTTGAAGTGATGAGGAGTTGGTTGAACCTTAGAATATCTTGTTGAAAATCTCGTGGAAATTATACTTGAAGATCATTAACCATTGACCTCAACCAAATCACAAAAATCCACAAATATAAGGTAATTTGAAATGCTGAAAACTTGCAACACTTATTGGTGTTGCTGTTCATTTTGCAACACACCCATGTCGACATCCTAGGTAGGGGGATGTCAACATACTAGCAGTTTTTCAGAATTTCAAATTTTAAATGAAGAGACATTTCCCTCCATCTCTTCACCAAAAGACATGTCTCTTCAACCACTATATAAAGGCCTCTGAAAATGAATTTTAACATCAAGAATTCTTATTTTCTCTTACTCCTACTTCTCCAAACATTTGCAAAAGAAATCCATTGCATATTCTTCAAATCTCCTTGTAAATCAGTATTGTTTCACTCCAATTCTTCACTGATTTGCAACCACACAATATCAAAAAGTTGTACTTGAATTCACATCATTATCTCTCTGATTTCATCCAATTCCTCAAAGAATTCAAAGATATATTGCCATTAAAGGTCTATAGGATCATTGTACCAAATCTGCTAGAATCTGTATTGAAGATACAACCACTTGTCATAGTTTGTTGTTGGTGATAAAGAGAAGGTGTTCTTGTAGCCTGTAAAATCAAGAGGGTGTGTCTTGTTGCCCGTGAAACCAAGATTGTAAATGTGTTTTTTCCATCCGTGGAAAGCAAGTAATTATAGTGGAATTCCGCACGATAGAGTGCAGGACTGAATGTAGGATTGGTTAATCCAAACCAATATAAAAATCCGGGTGTTATTTACATTACTGCATTTTACTTTATTACTTACTTATTCTCTATTACTTCTTTCTATTTGAAATTTGAGTAAATACAGTTTTATATTCATAAATAAGTAGTTAATACACAATTCACCACTTCTAGTGTCTGAATAGCCTTAAGATCCAACATTGTGTTATAGCCACCCCAGTTTCTAACATTTAGTATCAGAGCATTGGTTTTCAAAAATTCATAACTTGGTTTTGGAAAAGTATAAATGGCTAATGATACTAGTAACACATTTTTAACACTTTTGTAGAAGGGCAATCTTCCACTAGACCCTCTCTATTTGATGGTAGTAGTTATGCTTACTAGGCTTGTAGGATGAAATATTATTTGCAGTCTAATGGTTTGGATATTTGAAACATTACCCAAATAGTGTATATAAAGCCTCAAACTGAATATTCAAAATGGACACTAGACCAAAAGACACAAGCACTTAATAACTCTAAGGCCATGAACATTTTATTTTTCTCCTTAGATAGAAATGAATTTAATCGAGTGTCTATTTGTAATTCTGCATATGAAATTTGGAGAACTCTGCATGTCACACATGAAGGCACCAATAAAGTAAAAAAAACAAAGATATCTATGCTAACTAACCAATTTCAATTATTTAAAATGAAACCAAATGAGTCTATTTCTGATATTTATTCTAGATTTCAAGATATAGTACATGCCTTAATATCATTAGGAAAGAAAACTACTTAAAAAGACCAAGTCGGAAAGATCCTGAATTCACTTCGTAGTGAATGGGATAAGAAGACTCTGGCAATTGAAGAAGCCAATGATATTAGTATTATGAAAATAGAAGATTTAATTGGTAACCTAGTGTCTTATGAAGTAAAGTTGCAGATTAGAAAAGAGAATCAGGCAAATGAGAAGAAATCACTAGCACTCAATGCTGTGATCGACCAAGATGAACCAGATGATGACGCTGTTGATGATGATATCGAGTTTATGTCCCAGAAGTTCAAGAAATTCTTGAAGTATTGGATGACAAACAAACTTCGAAAAACCAACAAAAATAATTCTAGAAATGGAAATGTTGTTAAGTGTTTCGAATGTGATAAACCCGGTCATTTGAAAAGAGACTGTCCCAAACCGATGAAATCAAAGTCAAACACTTTCAATAAGGAGAGGAAACAGGCATTCAATGCAAAATGGGATGATTCAGATACATCATCAAGTGATAGTGATTCAGAAACAAAAAAATGCCAATATGTGCTTCACGGCAAGGGATGACCACGTATGGAATTTTAATAAAGAAATTACTAATGTTTTGAATGATATGAAACAGGGATATAAAATACTGAGGAAAGAGTACAACAACAGTTTGGCAGAGATAGATAGATTAAAAAAAATTATTGAAAGGTTAACTAAAGAAAAACAATGTCTAAAAGATGAAATTGAAAGACTTAATGGGTATAATGATGAAAAGGATTTGACACTTGGAAGTTTTGAAAAACTAAAAAGTGAAAATGAATCCTTAAAATCAAAAACCTTTCAATGAAGTCGCAAATCACTGATCTGAATGACAAAATGACATCTCTAGACAATGTTATTCTTAACCGTAATAAGGATTTTGACAAAGTGAAATCTGATATTGATTAATTTAACCAACGGAAGGATAATCTAGAAAAATTATTATCTGCATTTAAACATACTAGGAATAAACATCGACTTGGATACACCCCTAAGGCTAAATCGAAAAATAGTATTCAAAATACTAAGTTTGTTAAGGCTACCTAGTCCAAATCAAAACGTAGGAAATTAAAGTTAAAACCTCCAAATAGAATCATTAATTTATGGGTTCCAAAAAGGTTGGATGATATTGAAAAACAAAAATATATTGATAATTATATTAATAAGGTTCATTCATCTAATGATTGTATTTTGAGAGGACATTTAAACTCTTTATGGGTTTGGCATCCCAAAACTTAACCCCGTGGACCCTAGAATAAAAATGGTACTAGTGTGCATATTTTATAATATTTCAGGTACCAAACAATGTATATCAGATAGCAAATGCTCAAAGCATGTGACAAGAAATCTATTGCACATTGGATAAATACGAAAAGGATTTGTTATTGGCATCGGCAAAGTCGGTAACTCTAAAACTCATCTTATTATTTGATAAGTTTATTTCATGTTTTGAATTGATTTGGTTTCCCCTCAAGTGTTTTATTTATAAGCATTTATCTCTATATACAAACTCTACATATTGTCTAGCAGTAATTTAAGTGACTCATTTTCGCCCTTTTTTGTTGATGACAAAGGGAGAGAAAAGGTATAAATATGCTAGGAAAAATGATAGGGAGAGTGCATAGAGTTAGGCGGAGTCAAATATAAAAGTATTATATTTTGTCTCTCAAATATTTATAATCATCAAAAAGAGGGAGATTGTTAATACCCTAGGTATTGATTTTGATGACGATAACCACATAAATATTACTACTAATGTATCTTCGAGTTATGCAGTCGTATCAGGTATATTATGGAGACATTTACAGAGATAAACAAGAATACAGTGGAAGCAAATGAATTATAGAAGAAGGTTAATCAGAGCAATTGAAGAACAAAAACCCAATTAGAGAAGAATGCTGAAGGATAAAGGTGTTTGAAGTGATGAGGAGTTGGTTGAACCTTAGAATGTCTTGTTAAAAATCTCATGGCAATTATACTTGAAAATCATCAACCATTGACCTCAACCAAATCACAAAAATCCACAAATATAAGGTAATTTGAAATGTTGAAAATTTGCAACACTTATTAGTGTTGCTGTTCATTTTGCAACACACCTATGTCGACATACTAGGTAGGGGGATGTCGCCATACCAGTAGTTTTTCAGAATTTTAAATTTTAAATTTTAAATGAAGAGACATTTTCCTCTATCTCTTCACCAAAAGACACGTCTCTTTAACCACTATATAAAGGCCTCTGAAAACAAATTTAACATCAAGAATTCTTATTTTCTCTTACTCCTTCTTCTCCAAACATTTGCAAAAGAAATCCATTGCATACTCTTCATATCTCCTTGTAAATCGATATTGTTTCACTCCAATTCTTCACTGATTTGCAAGCATACAATATCAGAGAGTTGTACTTGAATTCACATCATTCTCTCTCTGATTTCATCCTATTCCTCAAAGAATTCAAAGATATATTGCCATTGAAGGTCTATAGGATCATTGTACCGAATCTGCAAGAATCTGTATTGAAGATACAACCACTTGTCGTAGTTTGTTGTTGTTGATAAAGAGAAGGTGTTCTTGTAGCCTGTAAAATCAAGAGGGCGTGTCTTGTTGCCCGTGTAACCAAGATTGTAAAGATGTTCTTCCCCATCCGTAGAAAGCAAGCGATTATAGTGGAATTCTGCACGACAGAGTGCAGGACTGGATGTAAGATTGGTTATTTCAAACCAGTATAAAAATCCGGGTGTTATTTACATTACTGCATTTTACTTTATTACTTACTTATTCTCTAATTACTTCTTTCAGTTTGCAATTTGAGTAAATACAGTTTTATATTCATAAGTAAGTACTTAATACACAATTCACCACTTCTAGTGGCTGAATAACCTTAAGATCCAACATTGTGTTATAGCCACCCTAGTTTCTAACAAATACGAGATGCTAGATGGATTTTTCCAAAGGTTAGGACAACAAGGAACAACTGGAGTTGTTGGATTTCAAAAGTAAGGACAAGGATCTAATGCAGGAACACCACGGGTTAGAGCGGAGCAAACTAGAACAACGCCCCCATGATCTGAACCACTAGATACTGACATTAACCTCTTGGTATCGAGTTGAATTCACTCAGAGGAAATGTTGATTCAAGTTTAGAGCAAGCTGGGATGCCAAGAATGGACGATATTGAGTGCAAGTCAGAATGCAAATATCAATAATCGAAAAAGTATGTACCAGAGCTTCCCTATAGGAATGGGGGTAGAATGCAGCAGAGATGTGGATCAAAATGCAAGCACATAGCCATAAGAGTATGTGCTGGAGTTCCCCACATGACGGGGGGAATAATGTAGCTATTGAACGAAGATCTTCACTGAATGGCATAACTAGATAGCCGAGATAGTCCAGAGGATAGTGAGAGGTGGACCACCAGATCAGAGTTTGGAAGACGTAAACAAGAATCCATTGTAACACCCCATATTTTTAATAATAGTATTTAGAATATTTAACTAGTTAAATAAAATAAAATAATATTAGATGATTAATGGATTGAGATTTGTGATTAATAGGGATAGCCGTGCCATGTTAATAAGTAGATCAAAATAAGATAACATGAAATAAAATAGATTAAATGGGTTAGGAAATATGAAGGGGCAAAACGGGAACAAAGAAAATCCTTATACCCTAAACCCCTTAGTCATGTATTCTCTCATTCATTCTAATTGCAAAACTAAAACTTAGAGGCCGACCACCATTTTAAAAAACTAGAGGAAGAAAAACCTAAGGAAAAAGATCAATCAAATCAAAAACTATTCAAATCTCAAATCCTTAATCACAAAGCTAAGGTGAATAATGACTATATCTCAAAAAACAAATTCAGTTTTAAGGTGAATCCAAAGTATTTTGCAAGATTTGCCATGTTTTTAAATGATTAAATGTTTATATATGCTTGTTGATGATTTATACTTGTTCATATAGATTTTATGATAAGTTTTGAAGTAAAAACCTAATAAATCGCGTCCAAATGCCTTGCGGTTTTGGATTTAAATCAGAAATGATATTTAAAGACGGGTTTCAATTTTTATACTTTTCTGAATTAATGTGGATTTTATATTAATTTTCCAGTGGAGAAAATGATTTTTGGGTTTTAAATTATTTACGGCTAAATAATCAATTATTTCGGCCTAAAATTTATATATGTTCGAAAACAAATTTAAAAATATTTTTTGGGATTTTTTAGAACTTTCCTAAGTGTTTTATTAAATATATAACATTTATTTGAGGTATGGGACTTAAATTTTTTATATATTTATAAAAGGAGAAGGGGTATTTTGTAAAATAAAATTGTTGTTTATTTCTGAAATGTTGGCAGCACTTTTGAAAAAGAAATTTAGTAACCAATGAAAATTTGACAAACATGCCAGGTTAGTCAAAAAGTATTTCTCTTCTAAGTCAAAGACAAAATTTACATGTTTTTAGCATGTTTCTCCACTTTCGACACCAGGAGTTCCGACCTAGACGTTTCACCACCATTGCTTTCGAAACTAATGTGCATGGTATCAATATACTTTGTTTGTAGTGAGTTGGATAACGGCAGAAGGTACATGATCGAAATGTAGGGTTTCAATATGGTCGAAGCATGCCTTTGTTTTAAAATGAAGTTGCATATGCATTGCTTTCGATGGGTTTTCTTTCGACTTGGTCAGCTTTTGACCAGGTCGAATTATTTTAAAGAAATGGTTTCAAATGGGTTACGCTCTTTTTTCTTAAGTAATGCTTCCGAAGTGGTCGAAACCCTTAGCTGCCGCTTTGCTTACCTTTCGAAGTCAATGTTTTCGAAAGGTATGGCCACTTCTCTAATGATTTCGAAAGATTGGTTTCGACACTCTCACTTCTTTACTTAGGAATAGCTTTTGAAAAGAATTCTTTAGACTTAAATGGGTTTTTAGCCCTTTTGCTCTACTTGAAGTATAACCCAAATAGTTGCGAAAGAGACCGTTTTCAAAGGTTTCGAAGGAGTAAATCTTGAATAGTTCGAAAGGTTTCTACAAGTTTTAATTGATCTCAAAGGCTTTCGAAAGGTTAATGTTTTATTGCTTTTGAAAAGTAATGTTTTTTTCTCGAAGGGTTTTAAATGAAGGTTTCGAAGGGGTGGATCCCTAATGATTTCTAAAGGTTTTGAAGGAAGGTTTTCAATGGTTTCGAAAGGATTAAGTGGAAAGGTTTTCTTCGAAAGGAAATTTTAAAGTATTTTAAAAGAAAGATGTCCAAGGTTTTGAATCTTTCGAAAGGAAGGTTTTTCAATGGTTCGAAAGATTTCTACAAATGGTTTCGAAAGGAAGGTTTAGCCTTTTGGCCTAGGTTGATTAAAGGGTTTTACTTGGTTTTGAAAGGGGTACTTTCAATGGATTCGAAGGGGTACTTTCAAAGGTTTAAATGATTTCATCCACAAATATTTGGGTAAACTGTATGTATAATATAGCGAGATGATTTTGAGTAAAGCATAGAGTATATGTATTTTCCTTGTTTAAGTTTGATTTAAAGGTTTTAAATCAGCTTAAGATGAAAAGGTTTTCAAGGAAAATTTAATGGAAGATTTCCCTAAGCAAAATGACTCAAATATTAGAATACCATATAGTCACAGGCAAGACTAAAATTACGATTGCACACAGAAGGGAATATAATTGTATACAGATAGGCTATTGGTGAACCCACAAAACCATTAGGAATAGGTGAACTTGGGAGATGTTAAGTTAGGATAGACCCTACAGAAGAGGAGTATTTAACAGATAGTTAAAGACAGACCATCCTAAAGAGAAGTGTCTAATAGATGTTAGATTATTTTGTTTACAATGTCTGGTAGGCCCGAGTAAGCCAAAGGTCAGTAGTTAGCCATACAAAACTATAGTGTTTGGACAGATAGTCCATTTATTATCTGATATATAAGTTTACATGATAATGCTTTACAGTTTTAACCAATTTTGGTTATAGGTAAAGATTTACAAAAAAATGTTTTGAAAGATATTAGTAAGGGGAAACCCGTTCCTCTAAGTGGTGTGGTCTCATTTAATATCAAAAAACTGAGATGTATAGTATTATTCACACCAGGCTTTATGTCTAACTTGAATTTTATGTTTTCCTCTTAAACTCTCGGGTGGTTAAAAATTAAGTTGAGTAAGCTGAGGGTTGAGGTTTACATGTTATTGGTAGGTTGGCGAATAAAGCTTTCAAAGATGAGAACTTGGCTAATGGATAGCTATTTAGGAGTTGCTGTTTTATTTTGTTTCATTCCGCTGTGTGTAATAAGTCAATTATGACTTTGTAGTACTCTGATCAACCAAGGGGGCATCATCATATGTCTCTCTTGGCATACTTTGTAATAATTATATTTGATCTTTACCTGGGAAATGATTATGGGATTATGTAATGGAATATGAAATTTGTTTTATGAAATGTAATCGAAAATGCCGTTTTTTGAAATCTGTTGTTTTTTTTCATATTCATGTGTTTCTAATATGCATACCGTTAACATTACCATATTTTGTCACCGGGAGTTAATACTATGGATGAATACAGTATCTGTAGCGCTTAGCTTCGGTCCTCCGGATAAGGGATGTTATAACTTGGTATCAAAGCATAGGTTGATTTTTGAAAACATAATCCATAGGAATTAGAGGAAGATCGGGGTATGGGATAATGCTATAGTAACGTAATTGCATTTGCTATACATAAGTATATGTTATATTTCTAGCTTCTTATCTCTTTTAGGTTATTCTTCTATATCTCATGGGGCTTAAATATTCATATGGATGCTAGAAGAGGAATAGTTAGCCTAAGAGTGGACAGCACCACCACAAATGGAAACATTCGACCAAATACGAGAAGGAACCAAGGTCTAGCTCAAGCTGAAAATGTTGGTGTTGGAGTCCCAGCAGTATAAATAGGAGATATGTATCATTTTTTCATGAACATGATGCAACTTGGAATTACTGCTAGATTTGTTGGAGGAAATGCTGGAGGAGAAGTTCACGAAGCTTCGATGATCAACCATTTTGCTAATATGAGTAGAGACTATGCTAGGCTTGGAGGGAAGATATTTATTGGGACAGAAGATGCTACTGAGGTGGAGAATTGGTTGCTGCATTATGGATGGATATTTGCTGACTTGGGGCTCAATGATGAGCAGAAGAGGAGGCTTGCTTTGGGACAGCTTTAGGGAGTACCTTTATTATTGTGGAATAGTGTGACGGTTGGTGTAGATGAGGAAATGGTGACATAGGCAGAGTTTAAGAGGAGATTCAAAGAAAGATTTATGTCTGTGATGGCATAGTCTGTTTTGATTAGAAAGTTTGCTGAGCTAGAGCAAGGAGAGATGTCAGTTTTGGAGTATGCTAGTAGGTTTGAAGAGTGAGCAAGATAAGGTTATTCTACTATGGACACAGTGATGAAGAGAAACAAGAAGTTTAACAAAGGTTTGAAGCCTGGGTTGGCAAGGGCTACCTTAACTTATATAAGAGACCCTTGTGATGTGGTTGTGGAGATGGCTTTGAGACATGAAGAAATGCTTGCTTGTTTGGAGAAGAATAAGGCTTAGAGGTCTAGGTGGGGCAGAGCCAAAAGAGAAAGTTCTTTCATAAGAAGGGTGCTCAGACGGGTGGAGCACCGAAGAAACGAAAGTCTGAGGTGGTTTGCTGCAAGTGTGATAAAAAGGGGCATTTTTCTAATGAGTGTCGTATCGAAAAGGCAAAGGAAGTGAACGGGAAGAAGAATATCGGGTGCTATAACTGCGATGAAATTGGTCACTATAAAAATCAATGCAAGGAGCCCGCTAGGGATGGAAAGGGAAAGAAGTATGTGTTGCAGCCTGCTACTTTAAAGCAACTACTCAAGAGAAGGGAAAGGCGGTATCATGAGGTACGCTTCAAATTTATGGTACGATTGTTAGCGTTCTATTTGATACCGGTGCATCACATTCTTTTATATCTCGATGTTCGGTAGATAAGCTTAACCTAGAACCCTCATATTTAGTTACTTCTTTAAGGGTTGCAAATCCAATAGGAGGGTATGCAATGCTTAGGATGAAGTGTGACCACCTAGAGTTTGATTTGTTAGGTCATACCTTTGTTTATAGTTTGCATATGTTTGACCCTATAGGGTTCAAAATTACATTGGGTATTGATTGGTTAAGTGAGTATGATGCTAGGATATTTTGCCATGATAGGAAAATATCACTTAAACACTCTTACTTAGAGGCCATGGTAGAAAACCCTAGTTGTGAGGTGAATGCTTTGTTGGGTGTTGTGGAGTTAGAGGATGAGTTAAGTCATGTTTTTGACCAGGTAGTAAGACTACCATCGAAATGAGCATTGAGTTTCAGGTAGATTTGGTGCCTAGAGTAGAACCGGTGATTAGACCACCAAGCAAGATGACACCTATAGAAATGAGGGAGTTGAAAGTGCAGTTGGTGGATTTGGAAGGCAAGAGTTTTATCAAACAGAGTAGTTCACCTTGGGGAACAACCGTAATATTTGCTAAGAAGCCGGACGGATCATTAAGGCTATTTATCGCTATTGTAAGTTGAATGAGAAGACAATAAAGAATCGATATACGTTGCCTAGAATTGACAATTTGTTCGATGAGCTGAGTGGAACCAAGGCATTTTCTCATTTAGATTTAGAAGTAGGTCTCCATCATCTTAGAGTAGCAGAAGATAATATACTTTTGACGGTGTTTAGGACAAGATATGGATCATACAAATGGTTAGTCATACCGTTCGAACTCACTAATGCGCCGGTATTCTTTGTGGATTTGATGAACTAAAATTTTCGAGAGCACTTGCATAGGTTCATGTTGGTTTTCATAGATGATATTAAGATATACTCTAAGGACGGGAAGGAGCATGAAGTTCATCTTAGAGTTGTGCTTGAGATGCCGAGGCAGCATCAGCTGAAGGTGAAGTTTTCAAAGTGCCATTTCTGGAAGAAAGAAGTGAAATTTCTTGGTTATGTAGTTTCAGAGAAAAGGTTGTCAATAGATCCGATTAAGAAGGAAGTAGTGAATAGTTAGAAGAGTCCCGAGACAGTAACCGACATAAAGAGTTTTCTTGAATTGGATGGGTATTACTGGATATTTATTAAGGATTTCTCGAGGATAGCACACCGATGACCAAGCTAATGCGAAAAGATGTAAAGTTTTTATGGGCCGAAAAGTGTGAGGAAGCATTCCAGAGCTTGAAACACTTATTGATCCATACAAATGTGTTAGTTGTTCTGGAAGGGTATCAGGACTTGGTAATTCATAGAAATGCGTGTGGAACTGGATTAGGGGCTATGTTGATGCGGGAAGGTAAAGTGATTACCTATGCTTCTAGATAGCTTAGATCACATGAGGTTATGTATCCAATGCATGATTTGGAGCTAATTATAGTGTTATTTGCATTAAAGGTGTGGAGGCATTACCTTTTGGGAGAGAGGTTCGATCTTTATACGGATCATAAGTCGTTGAAGTACTTGTTCTCTCATAAGAAGCTGAACATGAGACAACAGAGATAGTTAGAGTTTATTGCTGCTTATGATTTTAAGATTGAGTACACACCGGGGAATGGTAATAATGTTGCAGACTCACTTAACAGAAAGCACCAAAATACAATGTTGGTAATGATAGCAGAGTGGAAAGATTTTGAAGCGTTGTTAACTTGTAGAGTGCAACGGAGACCTGAAGTTGGGTCTAGTAAAGAACCTATTGTGTTGTCTTGTTAGAGGTTCAGCCGGTATTGATCGAAAAGTTTGCTTCTGAATAGTGGAAGGATCTAGTATTAGTTGACCGGATCAGAAAGTTAAGGTATGGAACCGAGAGTGATGACTTGAGGGATTTCAGTCTTGACCAAAATAGGTGGTTGAGAAAGAAATGTAGGTTATTTGTTCCGGATATAGGAGACAAAAGTAAGGAAGTTTTGGAGGAATGTCATTATTTGGAGTTCACTATTCATCCAGGAGGAACAAAAATGTATCAGGACATGAAGAGAAGTTTCTCCTGGGAAGGCATGAAAAGGGATATTGGCTTATAAGTAAAGCAGTATTTGAACTGTCAGCAAGTAAAGGCCGAGCATCAGAAGCCAAGGGGGTTGCTTCGGCCATTAGATATTCCGATTTGGAAACGACATTCTATTTCTATGGATTTCATAGATGGATTGCCAAGATCTAGTAAAGGAAATGAGTGTGTAAGGTTCATAGTGGATAGACTAACCAAAGATGCTCATTTCATTCCAGTTAAGTCAAGTAGGACGGCACCTATTTTAGCTAAGTTGTTTTTGAAGAACATAGCTAGACTACATGGAGTTCCTAGTAGCATCGTCAACAAATAGAGATGCTTTCTTCACCAGCAAATTCTAGAAGAGTCTACACGATGTATTGGGCACTAAGCTCAAAATGAGTACTGCATAACACCCTTAGACAGATGGGCAGACAAAGAGAGTCAATAAGGTACTCGAGGATTTACCGAGAGCTTATGTGTTGGACTTTGGTGGAACTTAGGAAGTTCATCTGCATTTGATTAAATTTTCCTATAATAATAGTTATCAGACTAGCATTGGAATGGTGCCTTTTGAAGCTTTATATGGAAGGCTATGCAAATCCCTAGCATGTTGGTTGGAGATTGGAGACAGATTGGTCTTAGGTCCAAATTTGGTTAGAGAGGCGTCAAAGAAGATTGATTTGATCCGAGAAAGAATGAAGGAAGCTTGGTCCATATAGAAAAGTTAAGCAGGTAAGAGGCGTAAAGATCTACAGTTCTCAGTTGGAGGCAGGGTTTTCATTAAAGTATCACCGATGAAGTTTGTGGTACGATTCGGGAAGTTAGGGAAACTGGCACCGAGATATGTTGGTCCATTCAAGATTATAGAGAGGATCAGGAAACTCGCATATAGAGTAGAGTTACCGAAGAGTTTGGCAGGATTCCACGATGTTTTCCATGTTTCTCATCTAAGAAAGTGTGTTAGAGACCCGGAGACTACTATAGCACTGACTATGTTAGAGGATTTAGTAGTAAAGCCGAACTAGACAATAGTTAAAAAGCTTATTCATGTAGTTGTAAGAGATGAGAAGAGGCTAAGGAACAAGATAGTCAGATTAGTGAAAGTCCAGTGGAGCAATGATGAGTGAGACTATACTTAGGAGTTGAGAACACGATGAGAGATGCATATCCTGATTTGTTTAATGTTATGTTTTAACTTTGATTGTTTGAATGTGTACCTTATCGTAATTTCGAGGAAGAACTTCTTTAAGGAGGGAAGTCTGTAACACCCCATATTTTAGTAACAGTATTTAGGATATTTAATTAGTTAAATAAAATAAAATAATGTAAGATGATTGATGGATTGAGATTTGAGATTAATATGGGTAGCCGAGCCATGTTAATGAGTAAATCAAAATGAGATAACATGAAATAAAATAGATACAAAGGGTTAGGAAATAGGCAAGAGTAAAATGGGAACAAGAAAAATCCTTAGGATTATGTTTTAAAAACCATTTTTAGTTAAAAAAAATTCACAAACCACGCTCTGATACCAAATTGTAACATCCCCTATCTAGAGGCCAAAAGCTAAGCACTACAGATGCTATAGTCATCCATAGTATTAACTTTTGGCGACAAAATATGGTAATGATAATGGTATCCTAATATCAGAAGCACTGGAATATGAACAAAATCATAAATTTCCAAAAAGAACATTTTACAGATTACATTTCAGAATAAATTCATATCCAAGTTACATAATCCTATATCATTTCCAAGTAAAAATTAGTTATAATCATTACAAAAATTACGTCAAGAGCGACATATGGCAATGCCTCATTGGTTGATCAAAGCAATATAGTCATATTTGACTCAATACACAGCAGAAATAAACAAAACAATCTATAACTCCTAACTTGCTATCCGCCATCCACCTTCTCGTCTCCGAAAGCTTTATTTGCCAAAATTTCTAAACCCGAAAACCTTAACCATTAGCCTACTCAAATCAATTTTGAGCACCTGAGGTTTTAAACGGAAACAAAAAATTTAGCCTAGACATAAATCCTGGTGTGAATAATTCTGTTACGTCTTGGTTTATTGATATTAAGTGAGACCACGTCGCTTAGCAGAATGGGTTTCCCTCACTAATATCCTTTTTTAAACATATATTTTGCAATCCTTTCCTACAACCAAACTAGTTAATCAAACTGATTATATCAAAATAAAATGTCATTTATCCTAATAAATGGACTATCCGTCTATAAAACAGGTAATAAGTGGACTATCTATCCACAACATAATAGCAAGGTCCGTTATGCTAACAAATGGATATTTATCCATAAAACTGGGCTGACTGCCCCCAAACTAGACTAACTGTCTAGATCAAAATGGACTAACTGTCCGAATCATTTTCTTAGGATTAACTACTCTTCATCTTTCCTTGAAAACCTTTTCAAAATGATTCAATCTTTTAAATCATATTTATACAAGGAATATATATTCTTAGCTTTACCCTAAGCTATTTTTCCATGATACACTTAACTCAAAATAATGTTAATGAGATTTGATGTGGATTAGTTATCCTTCCAAAACAAGTTAAAACCCTTTTAACTTGAAATGCTTAGGTTATATTGCCTATTTAATACATTCGAAACCTTTGTTTAAAACTTTAAATAACCCTTTTGAAACCATTGAAGGTAACCCCTTCAAAACTATTGAAAGATCCTTTCGGAACTATTAAAAGTCTTTCGAAAATATTGGAAATACCTTTCCTTTCTTTTCCCCAAAATCTTCAAAATATTAGACATTCTCCTTTAAAATCTTTAAATATTTCCTTTCGAAAACATAAGAAAAACCCTTCTGTTCAACCCTTTCGACCATGGGGAACCACCCCTTTCGAAATCATTCATTAAAACCTTCGAAACAGTCAAAACTCAATCTTTCAAAAGCACTTTGGCTCAATTTAAAACATGTAGAAACCTTTCGAAACCATTTGAATGTTTACTCCTTTGAAACCTTTGAAAAATGTCTCGGTCGAAACCATTTAGATTATGCCTTCAAGAAAAGTGAAAGGATCTGAAATCCATTAAAGTCGAAAGCATTTGTTTCGAAACCATTTAAAACCATCTCTTTCGAAACCATTTGGGATTTACTTCAATTATAAAAAAATGGCTTTAAAACATTTAAGTCAAAAGCATTTTTTTTGAAACCATTTCCTGAGTAAAGAAGTGATGGTGTCAAAATCAATCCTTCGAAAGCATTGGAGAAGTGGCCAAAATTTTAGAAAACAAAGTAAAAAACCCTATCGAAACCATCTGGGTCGAAAGGTAGAAAGTGGCAGTAAAAATTCTTCGACTTAGTCGAAAGCACACATTTAAAATAAAAGCGCAACCAATTCGAAATCATTTATTTAAATCCATTAAACTCAGTCAAAAGCTAACTGAGTCGATAGCTACTCAGTCGAAAGCCATTTAGTCAAAAGCAAGCAGAGGCATTTTTAATTTAAAAGCAAAGTAATGCCTCAGCCCCTTGGGAACCCATGGTTTCGACTACATACATTCCGCCTGCATCCAATTCAGCACGTACCAGTTTCCTTATACCATGTGCGTTGGTTTTAACCGTGTCAGAAGCGAAGATGAGGAGGCAGAATATGGTGCCGAAAGCATCGAAATAGTGAAAAACATGTAGCAAATAGTTCTTTTCACCAAACCTACTTTACATGCCAAATTTTGATTGCTTTCCTCTTTCTTTACCAATAAAAAGTACTGCGATTTTCAGAACTAATCTTTTTGAATTATTTGCAAAAGCCCCTTCTCCTTCATTTATTATATAAAACATTTAAGTCCCATACCTTAAACAATTTTATATAACCAATAAAAGATTGGGGAAAATTTTAGAAAATCTCTTTTAATATGTTTTCCAACATACAAAAATTTCAGACCCAAATCCTTTATTATTCAACCATAACTAATTAATTACCCAAAATAACCTTTTCTTCACTAGAAAATTCATACAAATTCCACATTGAAAAATTCTGAAAATTGAAACGCATCACTAAAATATCATTTATGATCTTTATAAAAATTCATAAGGCATTTGGATGTCATTTATAGGGCTTTCACCTCAGAACATATCATATATTCAATTTGAACAACCATAATTCATCAACAAGTATATATAATCATTCCATCATTCGAAAACATGGCAAATCAATGCAAAATATTTCGAATTCATCTTAAAACCGAAAAAATAAGAATTTGATGCATAAAACGTTATTCACCTTAGCTGTAGAGATAAAAGAGATTGATATGTGAATGGATTTGATTTGCTTGAGCTTCTTCTTATCTTCTTCCTCTTTCTCTTATTAGTGATGGTTGGCTTCTTATTTTTAAAAATTTGATGACATGAAATGAACGTGTAGGGGGTATACGGCGAGGGCTCTTGTGATGACCCGCATTTCGTTCCGTAGAAAGACGCATCATTAATGAGAAAAGAAATATGTAGAAAAAGAATAGATAGAAAGAAAGAACCAACAAGATCAGATTTCACAGCGGGATGGAACAAAATATAATATATCACATAACTATTACATAGCCTTTACATCATAGTTACATAGAGTACAAAAACATCATCACATTAGACAGTTATAGAGACCTGTCTATCCATTACATTCCAAAATTCAAAAGTCAAAAAGGTTTCAACACAGTGGAAATAGATAGATATATAGCTACGCCAAACTCCTGCTCCAAGCTATCCAAAATTCGTCTAGCCAAACCTGATCACTTGGCTACTCACAAAAATTTGAGTACTCAAGAGTTTAAAAAAAACAGAAATAAACTCCGAGTCAGACATGGGTCTGGTATGAGCAAATGGTTAAGTGGTTTAACTTTAAAAATCATTTGAAAACAAAGGTATCACATAAGACTTCCCACACATAAACATAGGTAAGTTTTTACCTTATGCTAACTAAAACATTTGATAGGAAATCCAGTGATCTTATAATAGGGTCTAGGATTTTCAATATAAAATACAGAAATAGCTAGAATGCTTACATCACACGTTCCAACATAAATGGGCACAATCAAAATCGTGCAGGCACTTATTGGAAATTGATTTCATACAATGACAAGGCTACTGGGGTACCGCCCATCACAGTATGTGGCTTAGATCACCGTACCGAGGATCCACCCTAAATCCCCTGCAACACAAGGCCGGAACCATCGCTTACTGGACAGCCTCGAATAAGACAACCCTACAATTGCGGCCAACAACTGCCCACTAAGTCGAATAAAAAGGGACTTCTAGACAGGGGTAAATCTCGTCCTACTTGGGTACTACCCACTTAACCTTGCTGCACCTCCCCTGTTTTGGCCATTTGCGGTTGATGAGGCTTGAGGCTACGATTACCTTTAAAGAACACATCTTAGAATGCTCATCATCCTCCATTTACGATGGTCTGACAGCATTCAATCTATACAAGTTCGTTCCGGGTTCGAACAATACCGTAGGCATTATCTCGTTACACTCATTTTGGAATCACCCTCAGAGTTAACGATAATAACCCTTGCACTCTGAAACTCCATCTCGATCTTCACTTGAGATTCACGACCTAACGTTTAACTTGGATCGATATGGTTTTCGGATAATCAAATTTGATATCCGATCCCGGTCTCATCGAAATCCAAACGTATTTTAAAGGCCAAGTTGTTTAAGGTTTAAACAATTTAATTAAATTCAAAACATTGAATTCATACAGCATTTATCACAAATAGATATCACACATTTATCACTGATATTACCAATATCACATCATAGAATATCACAGGTTATCATTAAATAGATACCAATCAATCCAGACATTGTACTCAAACAATCCATCCACAAGCAAGAACTATTAATCCATGTTATAATTAATTTAATTAATTCAAATTAAATTAATCACTTAAGAATTAATCTCTTAACCTTGCTTAATCAATCATTAACTAATTAATTACAGACCATTCAATAAATTAATCATCCCTTAGTTACCTTTATAATCAATTAATTAATCTTAAATTAATTAATTAGTTATCCTTAACTATTAATTAATAAACCTTAATTATTAATTAATATTCCTTAATAACAAATGAATTAATCCTTAATTACCAGTTAGTAATCCTTAATTAACAGTTGATTAATCCTTAGTTACTTAATTAATTAATCTTAAATTATAAATTAATTAATCTTAATTACTTAATTAATTATTCCTAATTATCAATTAATTAATCTCTAATTACTTAATTAATTAATCCTAATATTGATTAATTGATCTTTAATTATCTAATTAATTAATCTTAAATTAATTACTTTATAATCCTTTATTATCTCTTAATTAATGCTTAATCATTAATTAAGTAAACTAATTAATTATTCTTTAATTACCTTATTAATTTAATTAATCCTTAAATCATTAAGACCTTAGTTAATTTTAATAAAAACATTATCTTATTAATGACTTAATTATCATTAACATATGCATTTAAACATTATACTTTTTAAATTATTTTTTAAATTCACTTCTAATTTAAGATTTAACATAACATACAAAATTTTAACTTAACAAAATTAAAGTCAAACAAATTACAAAACTTCTTAATCAAATGTTAAAGAAAACATTTATTTTATATAAAAGAAATTTATATAAGAAAAGTTTAAACTAAATTTATTGTAAATTTTCAAAACCTTACTTTTAAAATTTTTTAAATACTTGTTTAACCCATGCTTCGGGTTCAACCCGAAGATCACTCGGGTCTTGCCCCGAGTAAAACCCATCTACTTTTTTTTTAAATTTAGTTTAAGTTTTAAATACTAACACATCATACCACTCCCGTACAATTACCCGAGGATGAACTCGATTAAACAACACACAAACCCGAGTGCTCATTCGAGTCCACCCCTCTCTTCCAAACACTAACACCAAAACCTCTATGCACATGCGCCATCAATCGCCAAAGCTCCGACCATCCCTACCACTACCGACGGATCGCCCTCGACCCATTATCGCCATCTGACCACCCAAAAGCACACATCAAATTCAAAAACTAAATCGAGTTACCTCGATCAAAAAGTTACAGCAGCCAACACTAGAAAAATGCCTCGACACGACGACACCGACCACTAGAAGTCCTAAGACTCCAACCACACACTCTCCGGCCATCCACATAGCCATCCCCTAGGTTCGATAAAACTCGAACAACAAGAGACGCCGCAATGGTCTCGTTTCCAGACTCGAGCATTTTAGGGATAAAACCCTTCTCCGATCGAATTCTGATGCCTCAATGGTCAACAGGACCAGCCACCATTTTTTCCAAGCTCGTCTATCTCCTTGCCACCCCCAGAAGTGACCCCGACCATTGCGAGAGCACCGGTCGCCAGAAAACCCACAAAAACCCCTTTCTTGTTAACCTAAAATTACTCACAGGATTTCAAACTAAAAATCATGATTTTCATTTTTAAAAATCGTATTTCTCAAAGTCGATTCAAGTTGTATACTTGAATCAACAAATTAAAATGTTTGATTTTTAACATGTTTAAAAAAATTAGTATTTTTTCTCTCAAATTTATTTTTAAGACTTTATCTATGTTTAAACAAATAAAAGTTGTTCGGAAACTAAAACCAAACATAGAACAGGTGCAAAGATATTGAGTTTTGATCTACATTTTGAAAGTTTGTGACAAGAGACAGAGTTGAACAAACATGCACATTACAATCATATATATAATCGAAGATTACATTTATATAAACGCATGCAAGGCATAATTTATCTCAGAAATCCACATGCAACAGATTTTTTCTGCTTAATTAAGATTTTTAATTGAAATGTTTACTCACCTGTTAGTGATGTTGAACAAAGAGTTTGAAGTAGATGCTTAGAAATTAGAATTTGATAAAAATGCATGAATCTGGAAACTTTGAATTGCTGGAAATCTGTTATTGTTGAGATAATTTAATTTTGAAAACTGAGATGATCAAGGTTTTGATTTTGCAGGTTGAATGTAGTTGATTGCTTGATAATCTTTGCTTGATATTATAAAAATGTTACAGGCTTTGGTTTGGTTTGAGAATTTGTTACAGGTTTGATGATTTGAGTTGGTGAAATGTTAACAGGGTTTTAGTTTGGTCTGAAATGAATTGTTTATAGGTTTGAATATTTTTCTTTTCTTTTGAATTAAAGATTGTAAAAAGAATAGAAGAGAGGAGATATATTTTTATATAGGCTTAAATTAATATTTATTAGAAATTTAAAAATAAAATGTAATAAGTGACACTTGTTAATTCAACTAACATTTTTCAACTACAATTGTTAATTAACTTACACATGTTGCTGTTAGAACCTCAATTGTTGGATTTTAATGACAACAACTATACAATTATGTCAAAGAATCTCTAAGCTAATTTGCAGATACATGGGCATCAAAAAGAGATAATCAAATACATTCAAAATGAAGATACATAGTACAAAAGAATAAAAGAATGTATATGGAGATAGAAGAAGAGATATATACGATAGAGACAAGACAAAGGTGACAGACAAAGTATTATTAGTCATAGAGTGTCGTGTCTTCAAATGTTAAAATCTTCTCCAAATGGTATACACACATATACATTCATATTTTAAATGAAAATTCAAGTTTTCAAACATTGCATGGAGCGGGACTCAAACCCGGGTCACTAGTTCAGAAGGCAAGTGCTCTAACCATTTGAGCTATGGTAATTTTTAGTTATAGGTCAAGTTCAGACGTCTGAATTGACCATTTCAGACGTCTGAATCTAGGCAAAAATAGCCTATTTCTTTTTTGGTTTGCATGTTTCAAATTTCAGAAGTCTGAAATTTATTTTCAGACGGCTGAACTTCTTCAACTGCTATATTTTTGAAAAGACATTTCATTTTCATAAAGAGTTACAACCTTTTACTAAGAGATACATCCATACTCTTTCATGATAACTTTTCACGAATGATTACAACTCTTTATACTCTATATAAACATATTAGAATCATTTTTTTAACTCACCGAATTGATAAAAAGCTTTCTATTTATATACTACACTGATTCTAACATTTTGAGCATTTAAATTTCTACATAATCATTCATTTACTTCCATATTCTTCACATACACACACACACACACACACACACATATATATATATATCAAAAGGAGAAGATTATAGGAAGATTGTACTATCAAGAGACAAATTCGTGTTATTGAGAACGCACTGTTTCATATACTTTCTGTATAAGTTGAAGTCATGTTCTGTCGTTCAGGCAAGTGAAATCCTCTTCGGCTGTTGAGGCGAAATCATGTTCTACTGCTCAGGTCCCTTGTTTGGCTGTTCAAGGGTTGTTGTAAACCGTTCCTCCGGGTTAAGTGAGGATTGTTGTTAGTGAAATTCCAGAAGGAGTCTGGGACTGGACGTAGAACGGGAAGTTCGAACCAGTATAAAAATTCCTGGTATGCTTGTTTTATTTTTTCTTATTTACTCTGCTACAGTAACTTTTTTTTATATTACCGCACTAGTATATTATGAATCCATATAGCACGATCTGCACCACGGTAACTTTCATTTAGTATAAGAGCCTGGTTTTCTAGAGATCGTAACAACATCCTAGAATAAATGGCCACAAAGAGATCTAGTCAAGGCAATAAGAAGAGGAAGAGCAATAAAGAAAAATCAAAGGAGCAAATAAACAAATGCTTCATGGCAAAAGATAATGAGGTTAGTGATCTAACTTTTGATGATATGGTAGAAATAAATTCAGAACTTCTAGATACTTTAAAAAGTCTCAAAAGAAAATATAAGGAAGCTCTGGAAAATCATAAGAAAGCAGAATTCGAAAGAGATATGCTTAAAGACGAGAAGAGAATATTAGAAGAAGAACTTGAGAAAATTCAAGATTCAGACAATTCTCAACTCGCTCTATTAAGTCAAGAAATAGAAGCTCAAAAAGAAAAGAATAATGCTCTAGCTTTTGAAAATCATGAGTTAAAAACAAAAATTAAAATTGTTGAGTTAGATAACACTAGTCTCAAAACTAAGCTTGATGACATTACTAAAAATATTTCCAATTTTAATAAAGGGAGAGAAAATTTATCTAGGATTATTGAAAATTCTCAACCTGCTTCAAATAAGAAGGGATTAGGTTATGTTAAGAATTCAAAAGCTCACAATGATAAAAGCGGTTTAGGCTATAAACAAGCTAAAAGTAAAAATAGTACTAGATATGCATTCATGTATACTAACTTTAGTGCTAGTACTAGTAATCAAGATAGTTTTAAAACCAGTTATAGTCACAATAATACTTTGTTTAGAAATGATAGAAACTATTCTTCAAGTACTAAGCTAATGACTAATAGTATTAAGATATGGATTCCAGCTAATATGATTGATCATGATAAACAACTTTATATTAGCAACTATTATAAGAATGTAATTTGTAATGAAAATTATATTTCTAAAGTTCAACCACACCCAAATGGGTATGGTTTTCAAAGACCTAACCCCCCGGACCCTAACATAGTAAGTGGGTACCGAAAATTATTATTATTTTTTGCAGGTACTCAGAGAAACAAAAGAAAAAGGATAGATTGTGGAATTTTAAAGAATGTTCCATATGTTTAATAGAATTACGTGCTTACAATAAAATATGGACTTCAGTAAATATGGTAAAATTTATTTTATTTTTCCTTCATAATTAATAATGAGTTTATCTCGTTATATACAAGATATTTTATATAATTTTATATATTCCCTTTTTTTTTGATAATGACAAAGGGGGAGAAATTCATATGCATATTAATAGAGGGAGATATTATACTTAGGGGGAGATGTTATACTTAGGGGGAGCTTTAAACATAGTAATATTATTTTTTATATAGAATGAATATTTTTTTAAAATTGTATAGTTGTCATCATCAAAAGGGGAAGAATGTTAGAACATCAATTGTCGGATTTCAATGACAACAATTATACAATTATGTCAAAAAATCTCTAAACTAATTTGCAGGTACATGGGCATCAAAAAGAGGCAATCAAATACATTCAAAATGAAGATACACTATACAAAAGAATAAAAGAATGTATATGGAGATACAAGAAGAGATATATATGATAGAGACAAGACAAAGGTGACAAACAAAGTATTATTAGTCATAGAGTATCGTGTCTAGAGTTTACAAATGTTAAAATCTTCTCCAAATGGTATACACACATATACATTCATATTTTAAATGAAAATTCAAGTTTTCAGAAATTGCATGGAGCGGGACTCGAACCCGGGTCACTAGTTCAAAAGGCAAGTGCTCTAACCATTTGAGCTATGGTAATTTTTAGTTACAGGTCAAATTTAGACGTCTGAATTGACCATTTCAGACGTCTGAATCTAGGCAAAAATAGCCTATTTCTTTTCTGGTTTACACGTTTCAAATTTCAGAAGTCTGAAATTTATTTTCAGACGGTTGAACTTCTTCAACTGCTATATCTTTGAAAATACATTTCATTTTCATGAAGAGTTACAACCTTTTACTAGGAGATACATCCATACTCTTTCACGATAACTTTTCACAAATGATTACAACTCTTTATACTCTATATAAACATATTAGAATCATTTGTTTAACTCACTGAATTGATAAAAAGCTTTCTATTTATATACTACACTGATTCTAACATTTTGAGCATTCAAATTTCTACATAATCATTCATTTACTTCCATATTCTTCACATACACACATATATATCAAAAAGAGAAGATTATAGGAAGATTGTACTATCAAGAGACAAATTGGTGTTATTGAGAACACACTGTGTCATATACTTTCTGTATAAGTTGAAGTCCTGTTCTGTCATTCAGGCAAGTGAAGTCCTCTTCGGCTGTTGAGACGAAATCCTGTTCTGCTGCTCAGATCCCTTGTTCGGCTGTTCAAGGATTGTTGTAAACCTGTTCCTCCGGGTTAAGTGAGGATTGTTGTTAGTGAAATTCCAGAAGGAGTCTGGGACTGGACGTAGAACGGGAAGTTCGAACCAGTATAAAAATTCCTGGTGTGCTTGTTTTATTTTTTCTTATTTACTCTGCTACAGTAACTTTGTTTTATTTCCACACTAGTATATTATAATTCCATATAGCACGATCCGCATCACAGTAACTTTCAGTTGCTGATATGATTTAAAAACAAACACTTGTAATTATGACAAAATAATTAATTTTTAAATGTTAATAAAAAGCTTTCTATTTATTTATTAATTAATAAATACTTTTCTAAATTTATATAAATAAAATTCTTTAAAGAAAATAAAATAAAAAATAATTATATTTTAAATAAAATCATATGTAATATATTTTTAAATCCAAACATATTTAAGATATAGATCTTTTAAATTTCAAATTTAAATCCAAGTTCAAATTTAAATTCAAATTTTAAAATCCAATTTAAAATCAACCCAAATAAATATATATTTAAACAAACACAAATTCAATTTGAAAATAATAATTTTATTTAAAATTTATTTATCCATATATAAAAACAACACATTTATTATAATTGTTAGAAAATAACAATTTTACCAATTTTAAACAATTTATAAGGGAGATTATCACATTTAAATTTGCTTGAAACTCTGGGATATCACATTCCTCCCTCTTAAAAGAATTTCGTCCCCGAAGTTTAAAACAAATGATACTCCAAAATTTTTATTTTATTTCAACAATCCAAGCATACATATGTGTCATACACTATCAACCAAACAAACAATTCATCCAAACAAACGCTATTACCTATCTGGACACAATTCCGGATAAGACTTCCTAAAACTATCCAAAGTTTCATAGGTATAATCCCTGAGATCCTTGCTCCACTGCACCTTGACTAGCTTCACCGCCTTAGTTCTGAGTTGCCTCTCGTCTTGTGCAACAAATATGGACTGGATGCCTGACAATAGATAAGCTTGGTTCAATCTCTAAGTCTTCTTGCACTGCTAGCTCCACAACAAGAGATGGATCGTGCACGTATTTCCACAGATGAGATACGTGAAAAACATTGTGCATTACAGCCATCTGGACTGGTAATTCAATCCTGTAGGCCACAACACCAATCTTCTCAAGAACTCAGAAGGGACCAATATACCTTGGGGAAAGTTTTCCCATCTTACCAAATCTTATCGCTCCTTTAATCGGGGAAACTTTGACAAAGACCAAACCTTCAATCTCAAATTCCAATTGTCTCCATCTTTTGTCCGCGTATTTCTTTTGGGGATACTACACTGCTCTCATTCTCTTCTTGATAAGCTCTACCTTCACAGGTGCCTCACAGATCAAATCTGGACCAAGAACAATTCAATCTCCTGACTCTACCCAGCAGGATGGGGATCTACAAAGTCTTCCATATAAAGCTTCATAAGGTGCCATCTTGATACTTGCTTGGTAACTGTTATTGTACGAGAATTCCACAACATGTATATGGTCCTCCCAAGATCCACAAAAATCCAATACACAAGCCCTTAACATATCTTCTAGAATTTGATTCAATCTTTTCGTATGTCCGTCGATCTGAGGATGATATGCTGTACTCAAACTCAAACTCGTACCCATAGCTGATTGCAAAGTCTTCCAGAACTTGCTGATGAAGATAGGATCACGATCACTTACTATGTTGCATGGAACACCCTGCAATCTAACAATCTCTTCAAGAAAATTTCAGCCAAAGATGCTGCAGTACGCGTTGCCTTAACCAGAATAAAATGGGCGCTCTTGGTCAAACGGTCCACAATTACCCATATTACTTCGTTCCCCTTCTTGGTCCTTGGAAAACCGTCGATGAAATCCATAAAAATCATTTCCCACTTCCACTTAGGAACTTCCAAAGGCTGCAACAATCCTGCTGTCTTCTGCTGATCACCTTCCACCTGCTGGTAAATAGCACATCCATTGACGAAAGCAGCGATATCCTTCTTCATGGCCAGCCACCAGAAGAGACTCTTCACATCCTTATACATCTTTGAAATCCCTGGGTGGATACTCAACCTTGATTTGTGGCATTCCCGTAAGACTTCCTACCTCAAACCACCCACATCTAGCACACACAAACGACCATTAATCCTCAAAACTCCATGATCGTCCACCTTCAAATCCAAATATCGACCATCTTTGGTTCCAAGAATCACTTCCTCAAAAGATCTATCCTTCATCTGGCTACTTATGATTCTTCCATGGAGAGACGAAATAACTTTCAAAAGAGACAGAAGTGCATTCCTACTAAGAGCATATGCCACAACGTTTGCCTTTCCCGAGGTATGCAGGATATCCAAATCATACGATGCCAAAAACTCAACTCATCGCTGCTGCCTCAGATTAAGATCTTTTTGGGAGAAAAGGTACTTCAACGGTTTGTGATCAGTGAAAAGCTCGAACTTCTCTCCCAAAAGATAGTGCCTCCATATCTTCAAAGCAAAGACAATGGCCAACAGTTCTAGGTCGTGCATAGCGTAGTTCCTTTCATGAGGCTTCAGCTGCCTGCTTGCATACGCAATTACTCTTCCATTCTGCATCAGCACAACACCTAGCCCTACTATGCGGGCATCCGTACAGAACTCAAACTTACTCTTCCCATCAGGAATAGCCAACACAGGAGCACTTGTCAGCTTCGCCTTAAGATTCTAGAAAGCTTCCTCACATTCAAGGGTCCACTTAAACTTTTCCCCCTTCCTAGTCAACTTGGTTAAGTGTGAAGAGATCTTGGAATAATCCTTGATGAACTTCCTATAGTAGGCTGCTAAACCTAGAAAACTACGGACTTCGGTCGGAGTTTACGGTTGCTTCCACTGCAGAATAGTAGCTACCTTGGATGGATCTATAGAAATACCCTCACCAGAAACAATATGCACCAAAAATCTGATGTCCGATTTCCAAAAAGGGAACTTCGAAAACTTAGCCTTCAGAACATGCCTTCTCAGTGTCTCCAACACTATTTCCAAATGCTGCTTATACTCTTCCTCAAACTTGGAATAGACAAGAATGTCATCGATAAACATGAGAACAAACTTATTCAACACATCCCGAAAGACTCGGTTCATCAGGTCAACAAAGTAGGCTGGAGCGTTGGTTAATCCGAAAGGCATAACCCACCACTCATAAAGGCAATTAGGTCCCCTGAACATAGTTAAGGGTATGCTATCTTCAGCTACCCTTAACTGGTGGAAACCCGAAGCTAAATCCAGTTGGGAGAAAACAGAAGCTCCATGCAGCTGATCAAAGAGATCATCTGTACGAGGAAAAGGATACTTATTTCGGATGGTCACTTTGTTCAACTCTCGATAATCAACACAGAATCTTAGAGACCCATCCGACTTGGTGACAAACACTGCAGCAGAACCCCAATAAGAAAAACTAGGCCTAATAAATCCTTTCTCAAAGTGATCCTGAATCTGCTTCACTAGCTCCTCCCTCTCTCTAGGAGCCATCCTTCTACTAGTTGAATCACTGGTATCGCTCCCGGTACTAAATTAATGCGAAACTCTATATCCCGACGCGGAAGTAAACGTTTGACTTCCTTGAAGATATCCGAAAAATCTTTGACTACTTCAATATTTCCTTCCTCCTCCTGAGAAGTCTCAACTCCATGTAAAAGACTACTCAAGTGAATTCTAAAACTATCACACATCACTTTCGCAACCCTTCCTAGATCAGTTTCCAACGAAACTGTTCTCTCCTCACAGATCATAACAGCGTTATACTTATCAAGCCAATCCATCCCTAATATAAGGTCAAACCCCTTAAAATCCAACACATAAGGGTCGCATAACAAACTATGGGACGGAAAGGAAATTCTCAGATCCTTAGAGATCATATCTAACTTTGGTTACTCCCCCTATAGGATTAGATACAAGAATAGGACGGTCTACGGTACTAGGGGTAAGATGAAACTTCTCTACTGATTCCAAAGAGATAAAACTAAGAGAGGCACTGGAATTAAAAAATACTTTAATATACTTGCCATCTAAAAGTAATGTACCTTCCAATACTCCTTTGCCTTTAGAAGAAGTTGATGGTGCACCCTCCAGAGCAAACACCTTGTTCTACGGAGCTTTTTGAAGTAGCAGGCAAGCTCTCACCATATGGCCCGGATGGTGACAGTTGAAGCATAACGATTTCTGAACCATTGCTGAACCTGGTCCTTTCCGACACTGTTTCTGCTGCTGAGTTCTACCCTAAGGACACTGAGTAGCCAAATTCCCTACCTGCTGACAAATATAACATTTCCGAGCTCTGTTGTTGCTTCTGGGTTACTTCTTATTCTGCTTCTTCCAATTTGGATAGAACTTTCTCTTATTCGGGTTGGTAGAATTCCCTCCTGATGCTGCTACAGATTCCATAGGCTTCTTATTCATCAATTCCTCATATCTAAGTGCCATATCAATCAACTCTATAAAAGATCCCTTCAAATGCACTGTCATATTTTCATGAAACTCTGGCCTCATTCCTTTCAGAAACATCTCATTCTTTTTTAGGGGATGTTTATGAATCCTGGACCATAGCGAGATAGTTTATTAAATTTGGTCTCATATTCTGCTATAGTCATGCTTCCCTGCTTCAAATCTAGAAAATCTCGATACAGACGAGTTTTCCCAGCTGTTGGCATGAACTGTTCCTCAAATAATTCCTTAAATCTACTCCAAGAAATGTCGTCCTCTGAGATATTTCCTGTAACTACATCCCACCAAGCTGCAGTGCCTTCTTGCAGTTTCCACGAAGCCATCACTCTTTTCTACTCGTCAGACAAATCCAAACTCTTAAAGATGCGCTTGCATGAGCTTAGCCAAGCCTGAACCTTAATTACAGTTTCCGATCCTTTAAAAGGTCTCCCTCCAAGGTTCGTGAAGTCCTTGCACAAAGCAGCAAAACTAACTCGAGGCAATGCATGATTCACAGCCTCGCTAGCAGTCTGACCTCTTCCATCATTGGTCGATGTGCTCCCTACAACTCTACCTCTTGAACTCATGTTGGCAACCTGGATAGGTAACCCAACAAATTTAGATAGGTATATAGTTAATAAAAATTACAAATACGTGCTCTCAAGATAGATATTACTCCAGAGCTTAGGTATTATCTCAACCTAGCTCTAATACCAAATGTGATGACCCGCCTTTCATTCCACAGAAAGACACATCATCAATGAGAAAAGAAATAGGTAGAAAAAGAATAGATAGAAAGAAAGAAAAAACAACATCAGAGTCTTACAGCGAAACGGAACAAAATATAATATATCACATAACTATTACATAGTTTTTACATCAGAGTTACACAGATTACACAAATATCATCACATTAGACAGTTATAGAGACCTTTCTATCCATTACAATCTAAAATACAACAGTCAAAAAGGTTTCAACACAGCGGAAATAGATAGATATATAGCTACGCCAAACTCCTGCTCCAAGCTATCCAAAATTTGTCTAGCCAAACCTGATCACTTGGCTACTCATAAAAATTTGAGTACCCAAGAGTTCAAGAAAAACAGAAATAAACTCCGGGTCAGACATGGGTCTGGTGTGAGTAAACGGTTAAGTTGTTTAACTTTAAAAATCATTTGAAAACAAAGGTATCACGTATGACTTCCCACACATAAACATGGGTAAGTTTTTACCTTAAGCTAACCAAAACATTTAATAGGAAATACATTGATATTATAATAAGGTCTAGGGTTTTCAATATAAAATGTAGAAATAGCTAGAATGCTTACATCTCACACTCCAACATAGTTGGGCACAATCAAAACCGTACAGGTACTTATTGGAGATTGGCTTCCATACAATGGCAGGGCTACTAGGGTACCGCCCATCACAATACATGGCCTAGATCACCGTACCGAGGATCCACTCTAAATCCCCTACAACACAAGGCCAGAACCATCCCTTACTGAACAGTCCCGAACAAGACAACCCCGCAGTTATAGCCAATAACTGCCCACTAAGCGGAATAAAAAGGGACATCTAGACAGGGGTCAATCTCATCCTACTTGGCAGCTACCCATTTAACTTTGTTGCACCTCCCATGTTTTAGCCATTCTCGGTTGCCGAGGCTTGAGGCTACGATTACCTTTAAAGAACACATCTTAGAATGCTCGTCATCCTCCATTGATGATGGTCTGATAGTATTCAATCCATAAAAGTTCATTCCAGGTTCGAACGAAACTGAAGGCATTATCTCGTTACACTCATTTTGGAGTCACCCTCAGAGTTAATGATAATAACCCTTGCACTCTGAAACTCCATCTCGATCTTCACTTGATATTCATGACCTAACGTTTAACTTGGATCGATGTGGTTTTCGGATAATCAAATTTGATATCTGATCTCGGTCTCATCGAAATCCAAACGTTTCTTAAAGGCCAAGTTGTTTAAGGTTTAAACAATTTAATTCAATTCAAAACATTGAATTCATACAACATTTATCACAGATAGATATCACACATTTATCACTGATATAATCAATATCACATCATAGAATATCACCGATTATCATTCATAGATATCAATCAATCCAAACATTCTACTCAAACAATCATGCAAAAGCAAGAATTATTAATCCATATTATAATTAATTTAATTAATTCAAATTAAATTAATCACTTAAGAATTAATCACTTAACCTTGCTTAATCAATCATTAACTAATTAATTACAGACCATTTAATTAATTAATCATTCCTTAATTACCTTTATAATCAATTAATTAATCTTAAATTAATTAATTAATTATCCTTAACTATTAATTAATAAACCTCGATTATTAATTAATATTCCTTAATAACAAATGAATTGATCCTTAATTACCAGTTAATCAATCCTTAATTGACAAATAATTAATCCTTCATTACTTAATTAATTAATCTCAAATTATAAATTGATTAATCTTTATTACTTAATTAATTATTCCTAATTATAAATTAATTAATCTCTAAATACTTAATTAATTAATCCTAATCATTGATTAATTAATCTTTAATTATCTAATTAATTAACCTTAAATTAATTACTTTATAATCCTTAATTATCTCTTAATTAATGCTTAATCATTAGTTAATTAAACTAATTAATTATTCTTTAATTACCTTATTAATTTAATTAATCCTTAAATCATTAAGACCTTAATTAATTTTAATAAAAACATTCTCTTATTAATGACTTAATTATCATTAACATATGCATTTAAACTTTATACTTTTTAAATTATTTTTTAAATTCATTTCTAATTGAAGATTTAAAATAACTTACAAAATTTTAACTTAAGAAAATTAAAGTCAAACAAATTACAAAATTTCTTAATCAAATTTTAAAGAAAATATTTATTTTATGTAAAAGAAATTTATATAAGAAAAGTTTAAACTAAATTTTATTTTAAAATTTCAAAACCTTGCTTTTAAAAAAATTTAAATACTTGTTTAACCCTTGCTTCGGGTTCAACCTGAAGATCACTCGGGTCATGCCCCGAGTAAAACCCATATACTTCTTTTCTTCTTTTTTTAAAAAAATTATTTTAAGTTCTAAAAACTGACACATGATACCACTCACATACAATTACCAGAGGATGAACTCGAGTAAACAACACACAAACCGAGTACTCCTTCGAGTCCACCCCTCTCTTCCGTACACTAACACCAAAAACTCTATGCACATGCACCATCAATCGGCAGAGCTCGACCATCAGTACCACTACCGACAGATCGTCCTCGACCCATTGTCACCGTATGACCACCCAAAAGCACACATCAAACTCGGAAACTAAGTCGAGTTACCTTGATCTAAAAGTTACAGCAGCCATCACCAGAAAACTACCTCGATAGGACGACGCCGACCACCGAAAGTCCTGAGACTCCAGCCATACACTCTTCGGCCATCCACACAGCCATGGCCTAGGTCCGATGCAACTCGAACAACCAGAGACACCACAATGGTCTCGTTTCCAGACTCGACCATTTTAGGGATAAAACCTTCTTCGATCGAATTCCGATGCCTCAATGGTCAATACGACCAGCCACCATTTTTGCCAAGCTCTTCAGTCTCCTTGCCACCTCCAGAAGTGACCCCGATAATCCCGAGACCAACGATTGCCAGAAAACCCTCATAAACCACTTTCTGGTTAACTTAGAATTACTCATATGATTTTGAACTAAAAATCATGATTTTCATTTTAAAAATCGTATTTCTCAAAGTCGATTCAAGTTATATACTTGAATCAGCAAATTAAAATGTTTGATTTTTAATATGTTTAAACATCTTACTGTTTTTTTCAATTCCCAGATTAAATCCAAACTAATTTATCTCAAATTTATCTTTAAGACTTAATCTATGTTTAAACAAATAAAAGTTGTTCGAAAACTAAAACCAAACACAGAACAGATGCAGAGATATTGAGTTTTGATCTAGATTTTGAAACTCTGTGACAAGAGACAGAGTTGAACAGACATGCACATTACAATCATATATATAATCGGAGATTACATTTATATAAACACATGCAAGGCATAATTTATCTCAGAAATCCACATGCAACAGATTTTTTTTACTTACTTAATTTTTTAATTAAAATGTTTACTCACCTGTTAGTGATGTTGAATAGAGAGTTTGAAGTAGATGCTTAAAAAATGGAATTTGATAAAAATGCTTGAATCTGGAAACTTTGAATTGCTGGAAATCTGTTGTTGTTGAGATGATTTAACTTTGAGAACTGAAATGATCAAGGTTTTGATTTTGCAGGTTGAATGTAGTTGATTGCTTGATAATCTTTGCTTGATATTATAAAAATGTTATAGGCTTTGGTTTGGTTTGAGAATTTGTTACAGGTTTGATGATTTGAGTTGGTGAAATGTTAACGGGGTTTTATTTGATCTGGAGTGAATTGTTTACAAGTTTGAATTTTTTTTTCTTTGCTTTTGAATTGAATATAGTTAAAAGAATAGAAGAGAGGAGATATATGTTTATATAGGTTTAAATTAAGGTTTATTAGAAATTTAAAAATAAAATGTAATAAGTTACACTTGTTAATTCAACTAACATTTGTCAATTGCAACTGATTAACTTACACATGTTACTAATATGATTTAAACAAACACTTGTAATTATGCAAATTTAATTAATTTTTAAATTTTAATAAAAAGCTTTTGTATTTATTTATTAGTAAATAAATACTTTTCTAAATTTATATAAATAAAATTCTTCAAAGAAAATAAAATGAAAACTAATTATATTCTAAATAAAATTATATTTTAAATCCAAAATATATTTAAGATATACATCTTTTAAATTTCAAATTTAAATTCAAATTCAAATTTAAATTCAAATTTTAAAATCCAATTTAAAATCAACTCATATAATTATATATTTAAACAAACACAAATTCAATTTAAAAATAATAATTCTATTTAAAATTTATTTATCTATATTTAGAAACAACACATTTATTATAATTGTTATGAAAATAACATTTTTACCAATTTTAAATAATTTATAAAGGAGATTATCACATTTAAATTTGCTTGAAATTCTGGGATATCACAGCTCTAGGGATATAGGAATGGTCTCTTTCCTATTTTAACCCTCCTCTATTTCAATTTAACCCTTATTATATTTATAGGTTAAACGGCATGGCTACCCTTTGATTAAATCAAATCTCAATCCCCCAATCAGCACATTATTTTATTTTATTTAACTAATTGAATATCCTAAATAATGTTACCAAAAATATAGGGTGTTACGAAAAGTAATAGTAAATCATAGAAAAATAAAGAGATAAGAGATTTTTATAGCGTTTCGGCTATTAACAAAGCCTACGTCCACTTTATAGCTTTTATTGATCAGCTGCTATTACAAAGGAGTTTGGATTACATTATGATTCTTCTTTTCTAAGTTAGATCAAGCCACCATTGTTAGTACGGATGGCAATGAGGCTGGTGTAGGGTCTAAACCTGATAGACCCACCCCTATTTTTACCTGCCAAGACCTGTCCCATTGGGTTATTAGGGCGGGTAGACCCATGACCCGTTCTTAAGAGTTTTGGGTCTAGGATCAGATTGGGGCTTGGCCGACCTGCCCCAACCCGACCCGCACTACTGAGATTTCATAAAATCACTTTATTATGATAACGATGATTTGTTAATCCTTTTATACATAAGCGATTGTAACGTGGACTTTCTAATGTTCCATTGAATAAGTTATATAATTTCTATGGTATTAAGTTGCATCACTAATAATTGTATAATAATGCATGCATGTTTTTATTGAAAAGTTACATACACCTTATTTTTATTACCTTACTTATCATTATAAACACATTGATATTTATATTTATTTTATGATTTAGTGACTATCCCTCTTGCAAATAAAATAAATAAATATATGTACATTTTACATAATTCTAAATGAATATGTAATGCTTCACCGAGACCTTGGGCGGGGTGGGGTGGGTCTACTCTAACCCGTGTAGGTTTCGGGTATGGGGTGAAAATTCAGACCCACATTGGGTCTATGGGGCGGGTTTGGGGCAACGTTTAAAAAACTTGGGGTGGGTCTGGGGCATCAAAAACCTTCCCCATTGTCATCCCTAATTGTTAGAGAAACCGAAAGGATCTCAGTTTCCCTTTAATAGCTGTTGTAAGGAGAAGAAGAGTGAAGAAACAATGGATGACTTTCAGTAGAGATCAGAGCGGATCCTTTTTCTGTTGTAGATGGGATGGTATTTATAGTATTTGGAGAGCACTTAGGCCAATGCAATTTACTAGGAGCCTATATTCGTCATGCAGAAGGAGCCCAAAAACTTTGGTGGTGATCTGAGCTAAGTATTTGAATCGGTACCTATCCGATGGGTTCGAATCGGTACCTATCCGAATACTTGATGAATTTTTGATTCATCTCAGTTTGGTTGTCTTCCAATTATATAATTGAGTGCCTTCTCTGAATATCAAGTTGTTTGGAGTTCGTTTGATCATCCTTCTTCATGGATCATCCAGTCCATCCATTTATAGGAGATCCATCTATAACTCACTCCATACTTAACCAAATGACATGAAACTTCATACATGCAATGTGCATGAGTAGAAGAGCCTCCAAATCGAATCTCATGAAGTGGGGCCTTCCTAGGTTGGTCAGACCTGACCCATCAAACTAGCTCAATCTGAAGGAGATCCATCTATAACTCACTTAATACTTATCGAAATCAGACGAAGCTTTGCAGATACCTTCTAGAGTGTGTATGGGATCCATATAAGGAATCTCAAATGGTGGAGCCCAACTTAGTTAGGCTGGATTCGATCCAAACTTTGTATCGGTACCAATCCAAAATTTGGATGTTTATCGATCCAAATTTGCTTGGCTAATTGAGTTGATTTTTGTGTGAGGCTTATTTTATGTCTTCTAAGTGTCCGCTCTAAATTTCAAGTCAATCCCAGTCAGTATGAATTCTATATGTCCATTTCAAGTTGCTCTGTTCCAAAAGTGGGTAAACATTTGAATGTATAAAATGAGTCTTCATTTCTCAAACTTGATTGCTTTGAATTAACCAAACTTTAAATGTAAGCTTAGTAGAGGCATTGGGTCGCGGTGCAAAATTAGAGATCCCACATTTCCAAAATTCGGATCTGTACTGACCCGATTGGATCAGATCGTGCTGATCCGAGTAGATTGCTTATTTGACGATGAATTTTTTTAAAAGCCAACCTCTTGCTCTTTTAAGTGCTTTGCTCATGTTTCAAGTCATTCAGACTTAATCTGGATGTTCTAACTCCTATTGAATTTTGACGGGTTAAAACCTGGTTAACCTGTTACACATAGACTAATCTAAGGACCCATATTCACTATGAAATGTGAAGCAAAGAGAAGACGAAACAATACGATATTACTTAACTCGCTTCAATACAGTAGCAGCTAATGTCTGCCAGTGAACAACTAACTCTTACAGCATTATGCAAAGGCATGCATCCACATAAGAAGATGGCCTAGAGATAAACTAAGGAAAAACCTACCACGTTGCAGGACTTCTTCCATGAGGCAGCAAAGTATATACGATTGGAGGAAGTTGCAGCCAGACAACAGACTAGAGCGGTTGAAGAAAAAGGATAATTGTCAAGGCAGCTCAGATGGAATGAAGGTGGAATGGAGGATGTCAAGTATGGATTAAGTTTTGATGCTTGCATGGACCTAACGACCATCTATCTTGCAATAGAAGTGAATCTTAAGTGGAGTGGGCATCAACCTAGAATGAAGACCGAAGTAGACATGAATATGGGAAAATATTGTAAATTCCTTGAATCACACAAATATGACACCAATGAATGTCATCACTTGCGATACATTATTGAGGATACATCAAAAAGAAGAAGCTAGAATGGTATGTCATAAATCCTCATTCCCCTCCCCTCCCCCCCTCTCTGTTCCTATGAGGTAGGCTCTAAAGCAACCCCCACCATGGAATGGAGAAGAAGGAACCAGTGCTAAAAATGAGATGGATGAGAGATTACTGATTAAACCATGGTAGAAGGAACTCATGCAGTTGACAAAAGTTAGGTTGAGATGGAAAGATATGCAAAGTCTCTAAAGAACGGAGAAGCTTTTGTACATACCATAGGTGATGAGCATAAATCTAAGGCCCCTCATCGAAAGTGGGATGTGATAATCTTCAGTGATAGTGACTTGCAAGGAAAGTGTTGTCACGTACAGACCCCATGGTGATTTCAGCAATGCTCAGCCCAATAGAAGTGCATTGGATTTTAGTAAACAGCGGGGGTTCGATGAAAATCCTATTCAAGGATGCAATGACAGGATGGGATTATCTATGAAGGATGTCATATCATGCAGCAAACAACTACATGCTTCACCAGATAATGAAAAATGCCCTTAAGAAGACAGGATCTATTTGTCAAGCTAGGAACCTATTCTTGATCAGCCATATGAAAGCAAACTTTCATCTTGATGGACGAGTTCTCTGTGTATAACGCCTACTTGCGATAACCTGCTTTATCATATATTTCACGCAATGGCAACCCAATGGTGTTCAACCATGAAATATCCTATGGATCATGAAGTAGGGGTAGTTAAGGGAAGCCAGGATGCTGCCAGGGCGTGTTATCTGGTGGAGCTCTGAAAAAATAAATGTTTGGAGAAAGGGATGGATATGGAGGTCACACTCTGCACCAAAAATGAGATCGCATAGCAATTAAAGAAGGGCCCCTACTTTGGTTACAAGTGATCCTTATAATGAACTTGACCTAGGAGATGGAGGAGAGGGATCCTCGGTGGACCCAGGAGAAGCAGTGTGTTATCCATCTTTTTAACCCAGCAGGACCCAAGAGAAGACGGAACAACTTGATGAAGTCAGAATTAGAAGTGTTAAGATTGTGGTAACTGTCGGTATTACCACCAACCGTAACCGTTGTTGATGGTTATAAATTTTTATAACCATTATCACAACCATCTACGATGGTTAACCATTGTGTTTTCAATTTTAAAGCATTTTGTATATATATTTTCAATTATTGCATTATTGATGATAAATTCATATAGGTCTAACAATTTTTTTGTAAATCTATCTATTTGTTTCTAAAACGATCAATATGCAGGCACTTGTTATTAGTTTATGAAGACACATATCATTATTATACAAGCTAATCCTTTAACTTAAATTACTAATTTTTATACTAATGTCAAATATTATACAAAACAATCATGTATGGTTGGTATGGTTAACCGTGGTTATATAGTTCTTCAACTGCTACCGTAACTGTTACCATTATAGATAGTGAATGGTTGGTACGGTTGAGCAGTTAAGGGTTATACCGTAACAGCCTTAATCAGAATGGCTCAGGGTTCAACCCAAAAGGACTAAAGCAATGAGCCAAAGAGAACCATGAAAAAAGAATGAGGAAATCCGCTAAGGGCATGGATCGCTAGCGATCCATGATTATAGCCTAGGTTTCAACTGTTTCTAGCATCATGATCTAGTCCATATTACTAAAGTGGTGACTGAATTTGACGAGATTCCAAGTTAGCTATGCTAAGAGATAAGCATCCGTCCAGCCCAATCAGCAGCTAAATACAACTAGCAAGTAAGTCGTCATCAAAGCAAAGCAACGTGCGACGAGACTATACAAACAACATCGATACAAGACAGCTAGAACATCCCAAGCATCAAAGTCCAAAAAGGTGCAAAGTGTACGAATCGCCAGTGATCCGCACGAAACCATGGAATACCTACGTCCTAGCATAGTAAAGGAGAGGAAAAGAGGGATTAAGTAATTAGCTTGTACTCGAGCCAATTCTATGGATCGCTAGCGATCGATGGTTTTGGCTCAGGTCGTGAGCGTAACTTTTTTGCATCTTCCTGTGTCCATCTGCAAGCAGTTAGTGAAGAGGTTCGGCCAAAGAGCCCTCTAATCTCTATAAATACCAACCTGTTTGCAACATAAGAGAGGATCTTCATTGGACTGGTTGCTGAAGCTCTACTGGAACTTTTTTCATTCTTCACCTCCCTAATAACAATCTCCAAAGGGATTCACTGTGATTCTCCTGTGGAATCTAACCTAGGAGATTCAATCTAGTTAAGGATGATTAAGAGCCTTAAACACTTCTTGTAACAGCAATCAGTCTGTAATAGAAATTATAAAGTGGACATAGGCTTTATTAACAGCCGAGCCACTATATAAATCTTCTTGTCTTCTTTCTCTTACTACTTTTTTCTATACCTATTATATATATTATTGCTCTGTGAAAACAGGGCTAGTGCTTTCACACTCAAACCAGGGTGTTGATGCATTTTTTGGGTTAACATTTTGGTGCTTTCACCGAGAGGCCAAATCATGGTTCAGATCTTGCTATCTATTTTGGATTCCACAAGTCTAGAAGTTAGATCCCCATTCTTTGCCTAAAAAATCTACCAGTTGGAATCAATAGCACCTAGAAGAAGGGGAACTGTCTCTGGAAGGTCCATAGGGGCAGTGATATCTGGAGATTATGTTAATCCTCAACATACTGATGTAAATGGCGCTAACTTAGGAAATCAGGCGCTAGCAACCTCCTGTTAGCACGAAGTCGTTACTAGGGATGAGCTGAATAAGATGGTTAACGAAATCAACCGAAGGATGGAAAGTGGATCGAAGGCTCTAATGGAGAAGCTTAACACCCTTTTAACCTTACAGTCAAATCCTACCCCAAGGACCATGTCTGAACCCACGGCTGGTATAGAACAAGGAAACTCTTCTGTTTTTGGCCTAAACTGAAGAAATGGGAAACAACCGTAAAAAAAAGTGACAACGGGAATCGTAAGACACGACATGGAAGGAAATACGAATACCCCACTCGCCGAAAGGTAACCAATTCTGAACTTGAATCAAGGGGCAAAGAACCCTGCAGGAAGATATAGCTATGGACCTCTCCGACTCAGACGATGCAGAATAAGACAACCAGTTGGAAGAGAATTTCAACGCACATGGTGATGCTAGGAACGTCCAAACTGCCCCCAATCAGGCCAACTATAAGCCAATGGGATCCCATGGGGGTGGCACATTCGAAGACAGGAGAGCCTAAGCTTCAAATCATGTGCCAAGACCATTTGCAAAGCCAAACACTTGCTGTAGTGACTGATTGCCATTCTTAGGGTTACCAGACATCAGAGGCATACATAGCAGACACGGTCAAATTATTAATAGATAAGAGTAAAAATAAAGAGATGATGAATGGGGATCTGCTCCAAGTTGGACTCCGTTTGCCGATGAAATCATGAATGAGAAATATCCAAAAAATTCACAATGCCAACTATCCCATCTTACGATGGGACAAAGGACCCAAAATCCCATTTATACAAGTATAGTTTGTACATAGACTGGGCCAATGCCTTGAAGCTATTCGTTGCAGGTGTTTTCCTATCTTTTTCGAAGGGATTGCATCTATGTGGTTCGCTATGCTTCCACCAAGATCTATCTCTACTTTTGATCAATTAGCAATAAGATTCCTCAATCATTTCAGGCTCTATACCGCACAACCAAAAGATGTCATGTCTCTATCCAGACTGTTCTAGTGATGCAAAGAATTGCTGAAATCTTTCATGAACCAGTTTAATACAGCAGTGGCGGAAGTAAGCAACCCCAATAAGGATATGGTTTTTATGGCATTAGTCATGCCAGTCACCCAAAGACTGAATACGGAAAGTGGATTAAGATGAAGCAATCCACCACAAGGAAAGACTTCAATCATAATGCAAGTTGGTACTTTGAATTGGAGGAAGCACATGAGCTAGAAAGAAAGTCTACTAGTGTACAACCAATGAACATCAGACGGAGCGATGTTGTGATTAATCAAAACATGCATGCTTCAAAAACTACTGAAGAAGCCATGGGGAAAGATGGAAAAAAAATCAGAACTCCAATAAAAGAAACGGTAATGGCAACAATAAAAGGCTTAAAGGGTTTAGGCCTGAAGATAATACCCACCAAAATGACACTTCAGAAAATATTTATCTCATAACATAAGGGGACTGAGGAATACAAAAAACCCTTAGGAAGGAAGCAAATGAGAAGGAAAAAACACTTAGGAAAGTTCTACCGCTTCCATGTGACTTAGGTCATGACACAAGCGAATTCCATAATCTGATGAATCTCATTGAAGAGATGATCCTGGAAAATAAACTCCGGTAGTACATAAGAAAGTCATAGAACCCTGATCAATCCACGGCTCCTTAGCCTCCTAAAGAACGAACAAATCAGGCTAGAACTGGTGAAGAAGGGTCCAAACAAACTGGCCAAAGACTTATTATTGCAACAATATCTGAGGGACCACACCCCGCGCAAAGAAGTTGGGGAGAAATAGAGAGGTATGCAAGTTCGTTGAAGCATGCTCCAAGGGAATCATGTCTCGTAGTAGAATATGAAACCCCAGCAAAGCTGTAGAAAGTCTTAGGTGCTGACATAGTGTTCCGAAATTGGGACACCGAAGGGATCGAAGCCCCATCTCTCGATCCAATGGTGGTAAGGGAAGGAATCTGTCCCGCTGTTATTCGATGAGTATTGGTCGATAATGGTAATTCTGTTAATATACTTTTCAAACATACTTTTGATTAGACGAAGATTTGCATGAAAAGCATGCATGCATGCCAAACGAAGGTCTAAGAGTTCATTGGTGAACCCAAGCAGCTTGTGGGAACAATCGACCTGCCAATGGAACTTGGAAAAGGTGATCGAAGAGTCACCCTCATTCAGAATTTTGTAATTACGGACGAAATGTCCACATATAACGCCTTCTTGGGACAGCCCGCTCTAGCATATTTCAGAATAGCTATGGCCTAATGGTGTCTAATCATGAAGTTCCCTACTACTAATGGCATCAGAATGGTGAAAGGAGATCAGTGCTCTGCTGGAGAATGTTACATTGTAGAGTTATATGAATCAGAAGAAAGGAAAAAAGGAAGGATTTGGGGAGGAGTCTCTACATCTGTGAACCCTCTGAATAGCAACTACAGAATTGCCTCTGGCTTGGGGACCATAGCCGATTCAACAAAGCTTTGGACCCTAGAAAGAAGAGTTCAGGTGAGGAGCGGGCAGCACCGGCAGAATTGACGGTGTCTATCCTGGTCGATATGGAAGACCCTACTAAAGTCTCGAGGATTGGATCGCACCTTGGAAACAAGTTGCGGTTGGAACTTACTAAATTCCTTCATGCCAACATGGATGCGCTCGCATGGACGCATTCTGATATGTGTAGGGTGTCACAAGAAATTGCATGCCACGAGCTCAACATTAACCCCAAGTTCGCACCAGTAAAGTAAAAGAGGCACAGCTTGGTTCCTGAACGATCCAAGGCGTTAGGGGAAGAGGTGGACAAGTTAATGGCCAATGGTTTCGTCCGTGATGTAACTTATCCAGAGTGGATATCTAACCCAGTCTTAGTCAAAAATTCCAATGGGAAGTGGCAAACCTGCATCGACTATTCGGATTAAACAAAGCCTGCCAGAAAGATAGCCTTCCTCTCCTTAGAATTGACCAGCTTGTGGATGGAACGGCAGGACACGAGCTGCCATTATTCATGGATGCATACTTCGGGTGTAATCAAATCCTAATGCATGAGCCTGACAAAGAAAACACTAGGTTCATCACCGATTTGGGATTATACTGCTATAGGGTAATGCCATTCGGCTTAAAGAATGCCAGGGCAACTTACCAAAGGTTGGTAAATACCATGTTCAAGCGCCAAATCAGGAAAACTATGGAGGTTTATATAAACGACTTGTTGGTCAAATCACGAGCGGCTGCCAACCACCTGGATAACCTCGACGAAATGTTTGAGATAATCCGAAAGTACGAAATGAAACTCAATCCACTCAAATGTCACTTCGATGTAGCCTTTGGAAATTCTTAGGATACATCGTAAGTGCCAGGGGCATTGAAGAAAATCTAGAACAAATAACGACACAACGAGAAGTCCAAACTTCAAAGAATAAGAAGGAAGTGCAAAGCCTAAATGAAAAAGTCGCCACACTAAGTTGATTCATCTTGAAAGCAATCGAAAAGTGTGTACCATTCTGCAATGCACTGAAGAAAGGAAAGAAGAACTTCGAATGGAGCAAATTTTGTCAAACATCATTTAAAGAATTGTTGCGGCACGTGGAAGCTCCGCCAATCCTATCAAAACCTTTAGATGGAGAGGACCTACTCATTTACTTAATGATCTCACCTCATGCATTAAACACCACTCTTGTGCATGAAGAAGCGAAAATCCAACGACCCGTGTATTACATTAGCAAGCGGTTCGATGGAGCTAAGAAAAGTTATCCGAAACTGGAAATTCAAGCGTATAGCCTCTTGATCGCATCTAGAAAGTTACGACCGTACTTTCAGGCTCATCTAATTAAAGTATTGACTGACCAGCCCCTGAAGCAAGTGTTGTATCGATATGAAACTTCCGAACGACTTCTTAAGTGGAATATAGAACTGAATCAATATGATGTCATATACCACCCAAGGAAGACCATCAATTGGCTAGCGTTAACAAACTTCATCGCTGAATTTACTATACAGGATAATGAGGAAGAAACACAGCTGAAAGTGGACATGCAATGAAGACTCATTGTCGATGGTGCATCTAATAACCTCTATTCGGGAGCAGGAGTAGTGCTTGAACCCTCGTAGGTCAAGCCTTTTGCTATGCTTTGCGCTTGGAATTCCCTGCTACAAATAATGAAGCGGAAGACGAAGTGTTGATAGTAGGACTAAAAGTTGTGAAAAAGCTCAAGATAAAATATGTTCACATATACAACGACTCATATCTAGTCGTATGCCAAGTAAAAGGGGAATACTAGGCTCGATAGGAGAATCTTGCCTCGTACCTATCCAAAATGCAAGAGTTGTTAAGTGACATTGAACATTACATCATAACTCACATTCCACATGAGCAAAATGCCAAGGCAGATTATTTGGCTAAACTGGCAAACTTCGGAGAAGCTCAGTCATTGGGGCTAGTCCTAGTTAAAACCTTAACCACCCCAAGCATAGACAAAATGGACATCGACTAGATCCTCGAGATCACCATCGAACAAGAGACGTGGATGACACTGATAAAGGCTATTTACTTGCATGGACTCTTCCAACTGATCGAAACCAACGGAAAAGGCTTCTTCGAAAGAAACCGTGATTCATGATACAAGACAGAATACTCTATAGAAGGGAATTCTCAACCTTCCTTCTTAGATGTATGTTCGAAGATGAAACCCAGCGAATCCTAAAGGAAATGCACGAAGACGAATGGGAGATCACATTGGGGGGAAGACCCTTACTAAGAAAGTCCTCTGGTACGGATACTTCTGGCCAACAATAAACAGCGATGCTACAGATTACATCAGAAGATGCGATCGTTGCCAAAGATTCATCAAAATTAAAAGAACCCTTTCAATAGAGCTAGCGCAGATGGTCAGCATATAACCATTTGCAATATGGGGAATCGATTTGATCGGCGTCCTGCCAATAGAAAAAGGAGGGGCCAAAACGCTATAGTTGCTATTGATTATTTCACAAAATGGGCTGAAGAAGAACTGCTGGCCACCATAACCACAAAGAAAGTCACTAATTATTTTACTAAAAACAATATTTGTAGATTTGGCGTGCCATCGAAAATCGTCACTGACAAATGGAACTCAATTTGAAAGCACCGAGTTCAAAGACTTCTACAAACGCTTTTGAATTGAGAAGAGCTTCTCCACGGTGGCTCATCCGCAAGAAAACGGGCAAGTGGAAGCAATAAACAAGATCATCAAGTCCACTATCAAAAAGCAACTAACAAAGTAAAAGGAAATAGGGTTGATGAAATTCCACTCGCACTATGGGCTTGTAGAACTACCCATAAAGCGGCAACCAGCCACACTCCATTCTCCCTGGCATATGGCTCAAAAGCAATGATTCCATTTGAATTAGAAGTCCCCTTGCACTGAAGGAATTCTTTTAGTCAAAAGCAAAACAAGCAGCTCGTACTCGAATCGTTGGATATGATTGACAAATAAACGGAAGAAGCCGAGTTGAGAAACGCTGCCCACCAAAAAAGGGCCGCATGATACTTCAACTCCAAAGTTCACAACCAAACCTTTGAAGTGGGAGATCTTGTGCCCAAGCGAGTCTACCTCATCTCGGAGGCCATTAGACTGAACTGGGAAGGACCATATGTCATCAATCAAAAGATAAGGGATGGAACTTTCAAGCTAACAACGATTGGTGGAATCCAAATCCCCAAAGTATGGAAAAGCGAATCTCTTCGCCGTTACTTCATTTGAAAACTAACTTATGCTCTCTATTTTTCAGTGAATAACCATCCCGGGATGCCGAGGGCATTGTAAATAGGAAAAAATTTGCCTTACTTTTCTTAATAAAAATTGATTCGCTTTTTGAACCAACAAAACTATGTTCATATTGATGGAAGCAAATTGACTCAAACCATTGGATCAACGGAATCGATCTTCATGTTTTAAATACCAGGGTTCCTCGGCAACATTAGGAAGGCGAAAACAAACACCTTCACATTGCCCGAAGATAGGCAACACTGAGGAGTACGAAAAGCCACGCATTTCATAAGCCACGTACTAACTCTTAAAAAATTACACTCCTCAAGCTGCCCGAAGATAGGCAACACCGAGATGTACGAAAATATGTGCATTTCATAAGCTGTGCACTAACTCTTAAAAAATTATACTCCTCATGCTGCCCGAAGATATGCAACGCCGAGGAGTATGAAAAGTCATGCATTTAATAAGCTATGCACTAATTTTTAACATAAACTCCTCACATTGCTGGAACGTAGGCGACATATCAGTTCCAAAAGTTGCGCATTTCATAAGCATTGCATTAACTCTCGGAGCCATGAAGTCACACTTCTAAAATGTAACTCCTTACGTTTCCCGAAGATAGGCAACACCGAGGAGCATCGCCATGAAATCATGCTGTTGAATATGCGCTTATACGATTTTTGTTTGATGATAATAAATATATATACATTCGTTTAAATGTATTTGATAATATACTATTTTATTTTTCACAGATTAAATAAATATTTGCTGAATAAAATAAATAACACGGAATTTGAATTCAAACGAATATTTTATTCAAACAAATATTTATTACAATTTTGAATAGTACAATTTCAAGCTCTCACTATAACTATACAACTTTGATTATATCACATTTTTCACATTTACATCAGCACCTCACTACATATCACTCACACTCATATTTTATCTTCAACTGCATTCCAGTTTGAATCCAGCATCTGAGCAATCTGCAAAAATATAAACTAACGCGGTAAAATTGAAAAAGAAATATTTTTGCAATTCAAAAATAAAAGATAATTTTTGAAAATATGATTTGCCTCAGTTATTTGGGTTGTTCGTCATAATTTAAATTTGAATTCATCATACACGAACAACTTGTGACATACACAGTGTATTACTGTATATGCCACAAGGCCGTGCACGTCGATATATACACTTGTTTGATTTACAGGGACAGTTGAGCACAGGTCAAACCCAAATAAAAGCCGGGTTCAACTCACGTGCGATAACATAAAAATCACGACTCGAGCACAAGATCAAACCCGAGCTGTGAAACTGGATTCAACACAGAATGAAGACAAGTACACTTGAACAAAATGAACAAGTGGAGCATCTGTGTAAACTGGGCAAGTATGGTCGAGCACAGTTGAAACTCAAGCAAATGAAAACATCACAGTGACATGCTACAACTTCAAATGTGCAAGTGCTAACCAGAGTAAAGTCCAACACAGTTACAACTGACTACATGCAGGAGAACAAACACAACACTGCAGCCAACATGAATCAGAGATTACAAACTCGAGTGTGCAAGTGAACATGACAGGAAACAGTTCAATATGAACTGATGAAGCAGTACCAATGAACATACAGTCAAACTCAGTAACAACATCGAGCCAGAGCTGTCAAATATCACAAAAGTCAAGGCTGCAAATGAAATGCAACACACATTCACGACTTATGGCAGTGAAACTCAAGCAAGTCAGACCAACACTGCAACTCAAAATGAAACATGGCTGCAGTTACAAACTAGAATGAAAACTGCACTAATCCAGTTCCAACACAACTGAATCAAGTTAACAACTGCAAGGCAATTCGAACCAATATGACAGCAATGCACCAATGCAAAATGGACAGCAAACATGATAAGAGACCAAAGTGCAACAGGATAAACGGCAAAGCCAAGCATGATACGAGTGAACAAGTATGGCAGCATGCAAATGCATCAAAGCAAGTAAACAACAATGTCGAGCATGCATGAAACAGTGGAATGAACCAGTGATACAAGGCAACAAGTACAACACTGCACAAATTTAACACAGCAACCATCAAGTACAAACTCAGCAAGCTAACACATTACAACAGACTCAAGGCAACAAAGAATGGCTAGACACAAGGCATGGGGGCAGTACAACTAAACCAACATGATGACAATACAATCACAAGACCATCAAGCAGTGAGCAAGTGCAACTCGAGCTTCAGAAATAACAAATGCAGATACAAAATGACCGGAGTCGAACTATACAGTACAGGTTACAGTGATTACCAAGTCGTAAATCAAGTTTGTATAAAAGCAATGATGATGGCTGAAGCTAATTCACATACCCAAAATCAAGTTAATCAAGCCAAAGTCAACAGTAAAATGATCGAGTCAAAGCCGTGGATAGCAAGAATATACACGCATATGACCAAGTCACAAATCGAAACCGTGAGTGCCAAGCAATATCAATTTATACGAAATTGAAATAGTCAGTGACATCTAAATCATCAAAACAAAATCGAGCGGCCAAAGCACAGTGAAGACGAATTCAAACAAAAATTTATACGAACGCAAAAATAGGGTTTTGAATCCTATATAAACATTCATCATCGGCAACGAAAAAAGCATCGAGTTCGAGCAAGGCAAAACCATCAAAGAAAAAGGGAAAAGTACATACCGAAAACACAGAACAAACTCGATCCAAATTGAAGAGCCGTGAACAAATCGAAGAGAATCATAGCCTACTATCGAATCATATCAAGTGGCGACTTCAATTTGCACAACCCTAGGTTGAATCGCAAGGAGCAAAAGCAAATTAGCAGAAGCCCTAATTCGCAAAGAGGAACGAAAGAGGATCGGCCATATTTTCACAAGCAACAGGAAAAAGGAACGGAGCAACTAAAATTCAAACGGGCTAAAGAAAAAAAAGTGGACCGGCCTTGTTTATAAAAGGGCTTTTTATTTTAGGGTTTAAATTTTAAATTAGGGTTATTTTGTTTTAAATTGTTTTTAATTTGTAATTTTCTTTTTCAAACCGTTTATTCTTCTAGTCGTGTGACTAGGGGACAAGCTACGTGGCGTAGCTTGAGAATTCGCAACTCACTGGCTGAGTTGTGGCAGGGTTTTGAGCGTAGAGTTAGATTAGTCAATAGCGGGTATAGCGAGTTTACGTGTGTAAGCGAGGGACTATCTAATTTCTAGTAGAAACCTTGGGGGCAGTACGTAGGCAGGGTTTTGCCGAAGCTGGGTAAATTCTGTGTTGTTCTGTTTTTTCTGTTATTTATATTCTGCAATATCTGTGCTGCTATTCTGTGATCTGAATTGAAATTAATTAATAAGCTTCCGCGATTAATTTTTATAATTTATACCATCACCCTATTCACCCCCCCTCTAGGGTGAAATCGATCCTACAAGTGGTATCAGAGCTAGGAATCAAAGCCGTTTTTGTTTTAAAAATTTTTACAAAAATCAATTTTTGTTTTAAAAATTCGTGTTTTAAAAATTGGTTTTTGCTTTAAAATTTTGAATTTTTGAAATGGCTTCTTTTATTAATACTTCTGTTGAGGATCGCTCCAATATTATTCCTTCTATTTTCGATGGAACAGATTTTTTGAATTGGAAATTAAAAATGGAATTTTATTTAAAATCTGTTAATATTAAATGTTGGGATATTATTGAAAATGGGTGTGATATAACAGATAAGAAAATTATCTCGATTAATGCTCTTGCTATGCATATATTATATTCTTATATTAATCAAGATAATTTTAATTTCATTTCTCATTGTGAAGATGCACAGGAAATCTGGAATACTTTCGATGCAATATATGGTGCGAAAGTCAACAGCAATGAGAAGTCCTCCACAACTGACTCAGTTAAAGAGATGTGCTTAACAGGATTGGTAAATAGCAGTTGTGATGAGGATGATGATGATGGAGCAGCCGAGCTGGCATTAATAATGAAGAAATTCAAAAGGTGGAATCACAAATACGGAAATCCAGCTCTAAATAAAAAATTAAAAAGCAGAATAATCAAAGCACTGGACAACTCGGAAGAACACGGGATCACTTGCAACAAACCCGGTGATATCAAGCCCAATTATCCCCGATTTCAACGCGATTTTGAAAAGAAATCAAAACGGTGTTTTACAGCCACGTGGAATAAAAGCGATAGCAGTGAGGGTGAGAAAGCAGATATGTGCCTTCATGGGAATATAACCGATAGCGACGATGACGAGCCAAGCGAGGTATCAAAACTTACTCACTCTGAATTACTCATTTATTTCCACGAAGTAAATGGCTGTTTTGAACGACTTAGGGAGAAGTATGCCAAACTTGAATCACAAAAAGATACTTTGATAGATTTAAATAAACAACTTGACCAATTAGTTAAAACCTATCAAAGTAGGATCCCTAAGTGTGATAAGTGTCCAACCTTTGATGAAGAAATTAAAAAATCAGAAATTAAAATGAAATTGCTTGAAAATGAAATTCTGATTTTAAAAGAGAATGAAAATACTAGGAGAGAAAATTCTATCAAAAAGTGCACACAATTATTGAACGAAAATGAATCTCTCAAAACACAAGTCCAACAATTGTCAACGACTTTAGATAAATTTTCAAAAAGTGAAAAATCGTTGAATATGCTATTAAGAAAGCAAACTGTTAATAAGGTTAGACAAGTACTTGGATATAGTCATTCTAAAAATGTTAGAAATGAGATTAATCGAGAAAATTCTATGTGCACAATTTGTAGAAAATTTGGACACGATCATAATAATTGTTGGTATAGACCCAAACATGTGAAAACTATACTGATTTGGGTTCCAAAAGGCACAAATATAAAATCTCTCAAAGTTAAACAAATTTGGGTGCCGAAGGGAACAATTATAAATAGTTATGGGTCTACACAAAATTATTTTTCAAAATTTTCTGCCACTAACAACCATGGACCTATAAAAACAAATAGGTCACATAAATCTTTCATCGTGTAGGTGTGGTGGCAGGCTAAGGAACAACAATAGTGTTCTCTGGATTTTGGCTGTTCCAGAAACACAACGGGCGACAAAGCTAAGTTCCTTAGCCTGGTATAAAGGTGACAGAATCACAATGGACAACGACGAAAAATATCGTAAAGGTAAAACAGGTAATGGTATGTTTTAAACGATATATTAAATGTGATAATCTGCACCGTATTCTGAATTAAAATCAGCCAATATTGAGATGATGAAAAGATGATGATTCTGACTTATTCAAAATAGTTGGCCAATTATATTCTTATGCCAAAAACGCTATAAAAATCTCTAGATTCTTTGAATTACTTCATATATATCATTTTGGATTAAAAATAGTGTTTTGTTAGATAATACATTTGGTTATAATACGGCTAACTCCTTATTCACGGTTTTCTGATTATTTACACGGCTTCAATTCAATTTCAAAAGAATGTCATTTAAATTATTGTTAAAATTGAGTTTGAAATTTTTGGTGCACACTTCATGTTTTGGTCTATAAAATTCAATTGATGATAACTTTTGAGTGAAAGAGAAATTCAGATGCAGATTACACTGGTAATCTAGTTGATAGAAAAATTACTAGTGAAACGTGATTTTTGTTGAGACATTTAGTAACTGCATCGTTTTTTCAAAGAAAATATCTGCATATTTTTCATTTCAAATAATTTTCAAATAGCAGAAAATTTTCTTTAAAACCCCTTGGAGAAAATCATTTTTGACCGTAGTGTCAGATTAGTCATTTAAAAAAAAAATTAATTTCATAATTATTTTTGAATTTGATTTTAAATGACTATTTTGACTAATCTGACTCCCTGATGTTTATCGAAAAGAAAAATAGTGATTGAAAAAGTGATGAGTGTTAATATTGATCAAATATTATGACTCGAGACGGTATAATTAATAAATTTCTTTAGAAATTTAAACAAGAGTTATAAAAAAATTTGTTGGAAAAAATTCCATGACCATCTCTATATCTATCATATTTCTAACGACCATCACTCATCAAAATTCTATATAGTTTGTCGATATGTGGTACTTTAAACAGGAATCGTTCGTTTTTTCATTTTTCACTTTTTTTTTAAAAAAAGGATAATAATAATAATAATAAATAAATACCAAAGTATTCACTCTCATTTAAAAGTCCTCACGGTTATGCATGGGTGAATTACTTGGAATTTGTTATGTGCTTCCATGCTCATTTAAAAGTCCTCACGGTTATGCATGTATGGAACGCATATCAAAAGTTAAAAAAAAAAAACAAGTTGATTCTAATCCCATTTAAAAGTCCTCACGGTTATGCGTGGTTAGGAGAACTTGAATTCATTTTTTTTAAAATAAAATTGGAATACTACTAATCTCATTTAAAAGTCCTAACGGTTATGCATGGTTAGTAGATATTCAAATTCCTGATATAAATATACCACAAATAGACACAATTGTATGGTTTTATATGATGATATCATTCCTATCATTCTAAAAGTGGAATATGCGCCTAACAAAACATTTATGATTTTTGTTTGACTTTTTATCGAAATTTAATATTTATATTCAATTGAGTTTTAATGTTGGATTGATATCGATTACTTTATCTCTGTTTTCTCTAACACTATTATTCTTTTGCTGATAACAAAAGGAGGAGAGAAAAGTTAAGATTTTGTCAAATAGAATCAAGCAAAGGTCAAATAATTTTCCATTTGCATCTAGGCGTATTTGAATATTTCTATTTGTATGCATATATGTAGGGAGAGCATCATGTAGAGAGGAAGCATTTAAATAGGGGGAGCAATTAGGATATATCTATGATCAAATACATTTAACATATTCAAAATCTTAAATATATGTTTGTTATCATCAAAAGGGGGAGATTGTTGAACATGCGCTTATATGATTTTTGTTTGATGATAATAAACATATATACATTCGTTTAAATGTATTTGATAATATACTATTTTATTTTTCACAGATTAAATAAATATTTGCTGAATAAAATAAATAACACGGAATTTGAATTCAAACGAATATTTTATTCAAACAAATATTTATTACAATTTTGAATAGTACAATTTCAAGCTCTCACTGTAACTATACAACTTTGATTACATCACATTTTTCACATTTACATCAGCACCTCACTACATATCACTCACACTCATATTTTATCTTCAACTGCATTCCAGTTTGAATCCAGCATCTGAGCAATCTGCAAAAATATAAACTAACGCGGTAAAATTGAAAAAGAAATATTTTTGCAATTCAAAAATAAAAGATAATTTTTGAAAATATGATTTGCCTCAGTTATTTGGGTTGTTCGTCATAATTTAAATTTGAATTCATCATACACGAACAACTTGTGACATACACAGTGTATTACTGTATATGCCACAAGGCCGTGCACGTCGATATATACACTTGTTTGATTTACAGGGACAGGTGAGCACAGGTCAAACCCAAATAAAAGCCGGGTTCAACTCACGTGCGTTAACATAAAAATCACGACTCGAGCACAAGGTCAAACCCGAGCTGTAAAACTGGATTCAACACAGAATGAAGACAAGTACACTTGAACAAAATGAACAAGTGGAGCATCTGTGTAAACTGGGCAAGTATGGTCGAGCACAGTTGAAACTCAAGCAAATGAAAACATCACAGTGACATGCTACAACTTCAAATGTGCAAGTGCTAACCAGAGTAAAGTCCAACACAGTTACAACTGACTACATGCAGGAGAACAAACACAACACTGCAGCCAACATGAATCAGAGATTACAAACTCGAGTGTGCAAGTGAACATGACAGGAAACAGTTCAATATGAACTGATGAAGCAGTACCAATGAACATACAGTCAAACTCAGTAACAACATCGAGCCAGAGCTGTCAAATATCACAAAAGTCAAGGCTGCAAATGAAATGCAACACACATTCACGACTTATGGCAGTGAAACTCAAGCAAGTCAGACCAACACTGCAACTCAAAATGAAACATGGCTGCAGTTACAAACTAGAATGAAAACTGCACTAATCCAGTTCCAACACAACTGAATCAAGTTAACAACTGCAAGTGCAATTCGAACCAATATGACAGCAATGCACCAATGCAAAATGGACAGCAAACATGACAAGAGACCAAAGTGCAACAGGATGAACGGCAAAGCGAAGCATGATACGAGTGAACAAGTATGGCAGCATGCAAATGCATCAAAGCAAGTAAACAACAATGTCGAGCATGCATGAAACAGTGGAATGAACCAGTGATACAAGGCAACAAGTACAACACTGCACAAATTTAACACAGCAACCATCAAGTACAAACTCAGCAAGCTAACACATTACAACAGACTCAAGGCAACAAAGAATGGCCAGACACAAGGCATGGGGGCAGTACAACTAAACCAACATGATGACAATACAATCACAAGACCATCAAGCAGTGAGCAAGTGCAACTCGAGCTTCAGAAATAACAAATGCAGATACAAAATGACCGAAGTCGAACTATACAGTACAGGTTACAGTGATTACCAAGTCGTAAATCAAGTTTGTATAAAAGCAATGATGATGGCCGAAGCTAATTCACATACCCAAAATCAAGTTAATCAAGCCAAAGTCAACAGTAAAATGATCGAGTCAAAGCCGTGGATAGCAAGAATATACACGCATATGACCAAGTCACAAATCGAAACCGTGAGTGCCAAGCAATATCAATTTATACGAAATTGAAATAGTCAGTGACATCTAAATCATCAAAACAAAATCGAGCGGCCAAAGCACAGTGAAGACGAATTCAAACAAAAATTTATACGAACGCAAAAATAGGGTTTTGAATCCTATATAAACATTCATCATCGGCAATGAAAAAAGCATCGAGTTCGAGCAAGGCAAAACCATCAAAGAAAAAGGGAAAAGTACATACCGAAAACACAGAACAAACTCGATCCAAATTGAAGAGCCGTGAACAAATCGAAGAGAATCATAGCCTACTATCGAATCATATCAAGTGGCGACTTCAATTTGCACAATCCTAGGTTGAATCGCAAGGAGCAAAAGCAAATTAGCAGAAGCCCTAATTCGCAAAGAGGAACGAAAGAGGATCGGCCATATTTTCACAAGCAACAGGAAAAAGGAACGGAGCAACTAAAATTCAAACGGGCTAAAGAAAAAAAAGTGGACCGGCCTTGTTTATAAAAGGGCTTTTTATTTTAGGGTTTAAATTTTAAATTAGGGTTATTTTGTTTTAAATTGTTTTTAATTTGTAATTTTCTTTTTCAAACCGTTTATTTTTCTAGTCGTGTGACTAGGGGACAAGCTACGTGGCGTAGCTTGAGAATTCGCAACTCGCTGGCTGAGTTGTGGCAGGGTTTTGAGCGTAGAGTTAGATTAGTCAACAGCGGGTATAACGAGTTTACGTGTGTAAGCGAGGGACTATCTAATTTCTAGTAGAAACCTTGGGGGCAGTACGTAGGCAGGGTTTTGCCGAAGCTGGGTAAATTCTGTGTTGTTCTGTTTTTTCTGTTATTTATATTCTGCAATATCTGTGCTGCTATTCTGTGATCTGAATTGAAATTAATTAACAAGCTTCCGCGATTAATTTTTATAATTTATACCATCACCCTATTCACCCCCCCTCTAGGGTGAAATCGATCCTACACATGCTCCTAAAACGTAAACTCCTCATGTTGCTTGAAGATAGGCAACGCCGAGGAGTGCCAAACCATTTCGAACCGACGGCACATACCAACCCTAAAATCCACGCATCTCATAAACCACGTGCACTTTCATGTCCCAGAATTACCCCGACAACACCAAGTAACTTATCCATATGAAAATAACAAGATTCAATTGATTCCCATATTTGGAAGTAATGGGTATGACTCTTTGACAAAATCGGAGTGCTGCAAACTATAACATTTAAACGTTGGCAATGTGTAGCTGCCTACAGCCACCTCATACAGTATGCACGTTTCAAATGCACATATGTCGCATACATACTAGAATATCGCAGAAAACTTGGACTACCTACTCAAGCCACATGATTTAGTCCAATTTAAAATGTTAATATGTAAACTACTTAAACCCTAAGTTACCGGTCATTTGTCAATTGTTTGAAGTAAACAGCCCTGTGAACTGGGGGGGGGCATACATCGACACTTAAATAAAAATACTTAAAAACAACAACTTCACAAGTATGTTACTCCAAACAAAGAATTGTTACTCCACATAAAGAATTTTGGTAGTAATCATAGAACTGGATAAGTGTAGACAAAACAAGCACAAGTGCAAAGAGCACATATGAACAGAAAAGTAAGAGTACAATCAAAATATCAACAATTTTATTACTTATAAATTTCTTTTATATAAGGTCAAAACATAGGGGCCATACCCATACAACTTCGACCAACAAAAGAAAAAGGCAGACACCACAACAAAAACTTTTAGTGCAGACACTGCATTTGAACAAAACGACTCAAAATGAATCAAAATAAATTGGCCGCCACCCAAACTCCTCAATGCTTCTTTCCACCACTCCCCTTTCTGCCCTTTGTTTGAAGTTTTTGCCTCACCTTGGGAGGGATGTCGCTACTAGTAATATCAACAATCTCCTCAGTGCTAGTGTCTTCCTCTATTTCTGCGACCTTCTCAGAAGATTTGCCCTTCGTTTTGCACTTCTATGACTTGTAGGAGCTCTTCGAGGTCTTTATCGCTTGAACCTTCTCTTTCTTGATAGCGACAAATTCTTGTTAAGTCTTGCGAGGTTGCTCAGTTTGAACTTTCTGCTCCTTAACCTTGACTGTTGTTACATCACCTTCCAAAGATACAGAAGGGTCATCTAAGCCATGAAGCACGACGATCTTCACGGACTCCAGCCCCAGCTGCGAGCCAAACATGGATATAGAGACTGAAGTAGGAAAGGAAACATGCATGGAAGCTATGGAAATAGCCAAAGGTCCAGGCGTCAAGGAAGCTGGAAAATCAACGGAAAAGGTAAACGGACCTAAAAGATCAAAAATAAAAGCATTAAATTTTTCTTGCTTGTGCGGCATAAGCTGAAAGCTCCCAAACTCAGGGGAAACAAGAGGATTACCTACAATGGAAGAATGATCAACTTCGTATTCACCGCGTTCACCCACCTTAGCCGGCTCTATAATCCAAGGGGAAGCCTCAAGCCCAGAACTTGTTGACAGATTGTGGGGCTAATTCGATGGCTTGCCGGCACCAAAAATGAAAGGCTCTATAAGCACTTCAGTGACCGCAGTTATAGAGGCAATGGTAGCTTCTCTCTCCCTCTCGATCCATAAAACCTCATGGCCCTCCAGGAACGCCTTATTTGATTCTTCATTAAGGTATGTGTTTTCTAACTTTCGCTCGGTATAGACTTGACCGCTGTCATGAAAGCAGGTCAAGATTTCTTCCTAGACCACGGAGAGAGTGCATAGAAATTTCGGGCCTAAGTAGTTGAGGCTCCCTTGATGCAGTAGAAAATTGACATAAAAGTTTAAGATGGTCTCATCCATTTTTTCCATCTTCCTTTCAAAAGCATTTTGAAGCTCCAGATAATCCAACGTAATAGTGGCTTTTTCGATTTCGATGCGAGACTTGTTAGCGCTAAGCTGCGAAACTTGATCCTATAGCCGGGCGGTTATCTCAGCCTGGTCGAAGATGGTCTTGTTGTGCCCATCAGCAATAAGATCATGATCGGAGATAGTTTTCTTCAAGGCTTCAACTGTCGCGTTAAAGTAGCCACCTCCTCTTTTAGTTTGACCTCTTCAACATAAGCCTTTTTTATTTTGTCCTTGTAGACGATCTCAATTCTTTCGTGGGCCTTTCTTAATTCCTTCAGCAAGTCGGTGTTCATTTTGCTTTATTGAAGCGCTGCTTCCTTCTCCTCCACCAGTTGTTTGATCTTGGCATTCAAAATCATCCTTCTCTGACTCAAAAGAGAGGATTTCCTGATAGTTGTTGCAATTTGTGTCTACTAGCCGCTTACATAATTTTTTCTTCCCTTCGGCCTGTTTTTAAATCATTTTGGATAGCCTAAAGATGTGGCATGTAAGAATCTCTATAGACTGGACGGAGACCTCGATCAAACTTAACCACCTGCGGAGTGCCGCCTCAAGCCTAGAAGGACCAGATGGAAGAATATAGGAGAATCTCTGGTGGGGATGTAAAGCATCGAGGGCAAGAGCAGTAGAAGATGATGGAATGAAAGTTGGAGGCGGAATGGAGACAGAAGTAACGAAGATTTCCTGACCCGTTGAAGAGAGCGTTGGAACAAAAACTCGCCGCTCTGAAGAATGGGAATCGTGTTTGAATTTAGACCTCTTTGATGGCTCCTCTCTCTCGTTGAAAGTCTTTTGCTTTTCATACACACCTTTGTATGTTCGGCCTAGCTCTCCCCCGTCTCGACGACGAGTTTCGACCTCCAGATCTTTCCTTCTTCTATACTCTTCCTCTGTCTCTCTAGGCTAGTGACAGCCAAAAAAATGCTTGGACCAACATTAGGAGTCTACGAATTCCTCAAAATCATCACAAAGGTCACATCCTCTCATCATACTTAGCATGAAGCATAAATAAAGGGTTTCAGAAACAGAAAATAAACATAAAAAGTGTGTGTGCGCAAAGGAGTGTGGCCCTAGTGAAAAATGTGGTGTGTTTGGGAGAAGAGCGTAAAACGACATCACAAACTGGATCGGTCAGGTGCCGCAAAGGGAATTGGACTAAATTCGAATGCGATATGGCTCGAATGAGGAGGCACCTCCTCAAATTTGAAATCTTCCCCTAAAAGCGCATCAAAATCGACGTAAACATCGCTTAAATCTCCATACTTTGCACCAGCATCTTTACTTGAAGAATCCTAACATCCCCCGGTTCCTAGGGCATTGCCTTTATCACTCATATCTGAAGGAGGGGAGTTTGGAATAGTAGGACTGATCCCCAGAGTCTCATTGCATGATTCAGAATCCCCAACATCGGATTCTGCATAGAAGTTTTCGCTAAAAGTAGACTCATCGCTACTACTCCAGATTTCTGCCTTCTCTTTTTCTAAGTCCATCGCGGCTTTGCCTTCCCTCTATTTAAACTCTTCTTCTCCTTTTTTTGGAATCGAAGGCATTTAGGCCGAACGACTAACTCCGGTTGCAGCAACATCTCTTCCATTACGGCCCTCTTCGGTTGATTCTCCGGACAAGCCCTCTCTCTCTTGAGAAGCGCCTTCTTCGAAGCCATAGGAACAGAAAGTGGATCACGTGCGAACCATGGATCAAGAAGGAGAGAGGACCTCAACTGGAAGAGCGGATCTCCTTGAGTGCAACAATCCATATCGAAGCAAGTTTTCATCGGTCAGCAAGACTTTAACGGATCTGTCCTCAGCACTGATAGCCTTCAAGGTTCGAAAAATTTCATCGAGAGACAAGTCCCTATTTGGCCTTGGGATAACTGTATTGTTAAACCCCCGTATCGACATATCGAAACTCAATAAGTAGGGAAAAGGACTTATCCCTCATCGTCCACAAATGGTTAAACCCTTGGGGCATTTGAACAAAAAAATACTGGGTCAAGAACTAGGATAAGTTGCTCTGCAGTCGTAATATGATTTTTTGATTCCTTTGAGCTTCGAATACGACCAGGGACGAACACTCATCTCTCCTCTTGAATGAAAGGAAGTAGCGCAACTCATCAAAGCTCGGAGCCTTATTGAATGTTCGCAAGAAGAGGATGTGCAAACAACTTAAAATGGCGTAACCATTAAGATGAATCTGGAATGGGACAATGCCTAAATTCGAGAGAGTCTTGCGCACAAAGTTGTTAAAAGGGGGGCACAACTCCATTCAGACACATATACCGATGACAAGCAGTGTATCCCAACGGAAGCATGTAAGCAAATTCGTTCTACTTTGGAAGGCAAACCTCTTCCTCTGGTATGCCATGTTGCACGCAGATATTGCGTAGGAACTTAGCAGAAACCAAAAAAGAAGCTCTCTCTAGTGGGTTGAGAAGAACTCTAAAATTAGGGGGAGTTTGAACCAAAACCGGTCCTACTGGGCCTAAATGGCCAAATTTATTCTGCGAGGTGGAAGTAGAAAGGGCGACAGACGACGACTCAGCTTCTGAAAGTGTCCGGCTTCCTCCGCTTGACTTACGGTGCAAAGATGGATACTTCATTCTAAACAATAAAACTCGAATCCAAAATGGTCGAGTAATTTTATTCTAAACTAATAATTTTCCCTACAACACTTGAATTCTGAAAAGACATCGATTCATGCCGACACAACGGATTTTAAGTATGTACCGGGGCAAGTGTAATATGCTATATATAGGGGGTGGGCTCAGTGTTTAAACACTATAAATGCTTTATCCCGTGTTGAGAGTTCGCTCACGGCAAGAAAGGAAAAGGACTTCCGATATCGTTTCCATTTGTTTTTACTTACTCTACATTTACTCCTTATCGATCAAAAATCGATAATGGATTTGTTATTCGAAGTGACGCGAAAGATTCTTTTCAATATAGGGATATCGAGTGTGCAAAAAGCAAGTAAGATAAGTCCAAATTCTTTGGAAGAGCCAGGACCAATTCGCGATGTGTCGTGCAATATCAACTAAGGGACTTGGCACAATTCAATTGCGGCTCAATGGACGAAGATAGCAAAGCATGTCAAGCATTGGGGCAAGGCCCGAATGTCATTCCAGGAGGAACTCAATACTCGGTTTACTATCTTCCTCCATTAAGCCACAATCAACTCAAACTCCTCACGAAAAACATCACAAACACAACCTCGCCATCAAATCTTTGAATGAACATTGCAATCAGCGAACCCACCAAGGATTGAACTCTAAACATGGAATTGGTCAAAGACTTAGGATCAGTGAACCAAGGACAAGCCGACGGTGATCTAAGAATAGGTCAGCAACGATCCATAGAAAAGGCAAAACTAGGGTTTTTGGTCGAAGGTGATCTAAGCAAAGGGCGATGAAGCTCTGAAGTTGGCGGCGTAAATGGAGTGATGGCAGCGGCTTTAGGCAAGGTCGAATGTCTGAAGGTGTTGGATCGAATCGATGAAGACTTAGTTTGGATCTCTGGTGAAGATATGAGTCAAAACACTGCTAAGGGTTTAGATTTCACAGAGAAGAAATTTGGTCGGCTTAAGTGAATGGAAGGGCCAGGTCGAAGAAGCTTATATAGGAAAAATAAAATGAGCTGAAAACTTTCTATGTTGTTAGGTCGCTAGCTATCCATCTTCTATGGATCGCTAGTGACCCATGTGTTAAAGGCAAATTTTTCCCATTTTATCTAGCGACATTCCTGCACTACTTTGAGATGTACCGAGAAGCTATAGAGAAATATTTGATCTATTACGATGAGCAATAGCAGTCGAGATGAAACTAAGAAAGCAGCAGCTTAGCCCAGTTTACATTCGCAAGGCTCTAACATGTTTACTTGGATTAAATAAGCAGAGACTAAAGGTGATAACTTCCAGAGCACGCCTTGTTTCCAACAAAGACATACTTTAGGGGGAAATGTTATTGCATTTTTATCTAGCAGGATCCATGAAGGAACAACTTGATGAAGTCAAAATGGCTCAGCACTCAACCTAAAAGGAATAAAGGAACGAGCCAAAGAGAGCCAAGAAAAAAGAACGAGGAAATCCACTAAGGGCATAGATCGCTAGCGACCCATAGTTATAGCCCAGGTTTCAACTGTTTCTCTAGCTCATGATCAAGTCCATGTCACCGAAGTGGTGACTGAGTCTGACGAGATTCTGAGTCAGCTATACCAAGTGATTAGCATCCGTCCAGCCCAATCAATGGCTAAATACAACTAGCAAGCAAGTCATCATCAAAGCAAAGCAATGTGCGATGAGACTACATGAACAACACCTGTACAAGATAGCTAGAGCATCCCAAGAATCAAAGTCCAAAAATGTGCAAAGTGTATAGATAGCTAGCGATTCATATAGTATGGATCACCAGCGATCCATACTAAACAACAGAATACCTACGACCTAGCATAGTGAAGCAGTTAAAAAGGGGTTAAGTAATTAGCTCGTACTCGAGTTAATTCTATGGATCGCTAGCGATCCATAAACCATGGATTGATAAAACATGGATCGCTAGCAATCCATGGTTTGGTCTCGGGTCATGAGCTAAGCTTCGTTGCATCTTCCCATGTCCATCTGCAAGCAGTTAATGAACAGACTTGGCTGTAACATCCAGTATCTAAAGGCCAAAAGCTAAACACCACATATGCTGCAGTCATTTATAATATTAACTTTTAGTAAAAAAAACATAGTAATGCTAATGGTATTCATAGTATCAGAAGCACTTGAATGTGAACAAAATTAAATATTTCAAAAACAAAATTTTATGGATTATATTTCAAAACAATTTCATACACATGTTACATAATCCCATAATCATTCAGGTAAAGACTAATTATAATCATTACAAAATATGCCAAGAGCGACATATGACAATGCCCTCTTGGTTGATCAGAATCAATATATTCATATCTGACTTAATATATATAGCGGTATCAAAATAAGATAAAGCTATAACTCCTAATTAGCTATCCGTTAGCCACTTGCTCATCTCCGGAAGCTTTATTCACCAAAATTTCAAAACCTTAACCCTCAGCCTACTCAAAACAATTTTGAGCACCCAAGAGTTTAAAGGGAAAATTTGAGTCGGACATAAAGCCTAGTGTAAATAATACTGTTACATCTCGGTTTACTGATATTAAGTGAGACCACCCCGCTTAGCGGAATGAGTTTCCCCTCACTAATATCCTCTTTAAAACATATAATTTGCAAATCCTTTCCTGCAACCAACTGGTTAATCAAACTGATATAAAATTGATAATAATAACTAAGTCCTTTAAGCTATAACCAGCTAGCTAATGAACTATATGTCCACAAGTAATAAATGGACTATATGTCCGAAAGCTGGACTGATTGCCTGCAAATTGGACAAACTATTCGCAAACTGGACTAACTGTTCGAATAAAAATGGACTATGCGTCCGGATCATTTTCTTAGGGTTAACTACCCTTCATCTTTTTCCTTAAAAACATTTTCAAAATGATTTAACCTTTTAAATCATACTTATATAAGGAAAATATATTCTTAGCTTTACTTCATGCTATTTTGCCATGTTATATATACTTCACTCAAAATAATGTTGATGAATTTTAATGAGGATTGGCTTCCTTCCAAAACAAGGTAAAATCCTTTTTAACTTGAAAACATTTAGGATATGTTTAAAGTTAATACATTCGAAATCTTTGTTTAAAACCCTTTAAACAACCCCTTCGAAACCCTTGAAATTAACTCTTTCGAAACCAAGTAAACCCCTTTATTTAACCAAGGTCGAAAGGCAAAATCATTCCTTTCGAAACCATTCAAATCCTTCCTTTCGAAAGCACAAAAACCTTCCCCTTGAAAGTTTTAAAATCATAGACATCCTTCTTTGAAAACCATTAAATATTGCCTTTCGAAAACACTGGAAAAACCTTTCCTTTTAACCCTTTCAATACCCTGGGAAACCACCCTTCGAAACCATTCACTAAAACCCTTTCAAAATCATTAAGATACTAAACCTTTCAAAAGCCTTTGGGTTCAATTTAAAACATGTGGAAACCTTTTGAAACCGTTCAAAAATTTACCCTTTCGAAACCTTTGAAACGAGTCTCGGTCGGACCCCTTTGGATTACGCCTTCAAGTAGAGCAAAAGGGTTGGCAACCAATGAAAGTCGAAAGCATCTATTTTGAAACCATTTAAAACCGTCTCTTTCGAAACCATTTGGGTTTTACTTCAATCCTATAAGAAGGTCTTTAAAACTTTTAGGTTGAAAGCATCTGTATCAAAACAATGTCTTAAGTAAAGAAGTGATGGTGTCGAAACAATCCCTTCGAAAGCATTGGAGAGGTGGCCAAAGTTTAGAAAACAAAGTACCCTATTGGAACCATCTGGGTCGAAAGGTAAAAATAGAAAAAGGTTTCAACTGCATTTGTTTTAAAAATAGAGCAGCAACGCAATCGAAACCATTTCTTTAAATCCATTTGACCTAGTCGAAAGCTACTGAGTCGAAAGTCGTTTAATCGAAAGAAACCATGCGCATTTCTAATTTAAAAGCAAAGTGATGCCTCAACCTCTTCAGAACCCTGGGTATTGACTCCATACCTTCCGCCTACATCCAATTCACTATGTACCAGTTTCTTGATACCACGTGTATTGGTTTCGACTGTGTCGGAGACGAACCTAAGGAGGCAGAACCTGGTGGCGAAAGCATCGAAACAGCAAAAAGCATGTAGCAAATAGTTCTTTTCACATAACCTACTTTACATGTCAAATTTTGATTGGTTGCCTCTTTTCTTTAGCACTAAAAAGTGATGCAATTTTCAAAACTAACTATTTGAATTATTTGCAAAAAAGCTCATTCTCCTTTTACAAATATATAAAACATTTAAGTCCCATAGCTTAAATAATTTTATATATCCATTAAAACACTTGGGAAAAATTTACAAAAATTCAAGAAAATCTCTTTTAATATGTTTTCCAACATATAAAATTTCAGAACCAAACCTTTTATTATTTAACCGTAAATAATTTATAACCTAAAATAACATTTTCTTTACTAGAAAATTCGTATAAATTCCACATAAATTCAGAAAATTCTAAAAATTGAAACCTATCTCCAAAATAATATTTATGGTTATATAAAATTTCATAAGGCATTTGGATGTCATTTAATAGTGCTTTCTTATCAAAACATGTCACAAAATCTATATGAACAACATAAATCATCAACAAGTATATATAATCATTCCATCATTCAAAAACATGGCAAATCAATGCAAAATATTTTAGATTTTATCTTAAAATCGAAAACAAATAAATATGAGATGTAAATATTATTCACCTTAGCTTTAGAGATTAAAGAGATTGAGATGTGAATGGATTTGATTTGCTTAAGCTTCCTTCTAGCTTTTCTCTATCTTTTTCCCTTTCTCTTTTTAATGGCCGCCGACCTCTTGTTTAAAATTTTTGATAAGATGAAATGAATGTGTATAGGAGAATGCGCGGCTAAGTTTAAGGGATATAGGAATGGCCACTTTCCTATTTTACCCTTCCTCTATTTCAATTTAGCTTTTACTTTAATTCATAGGTTAAATGGCGTGGCTATCCTTTAATTAAATCTAATATCAAATCACTAATCAACACATTACTTTATTTAATTTAACTTATTAAATATTCTGAATAATGTTACCAAAAATATGGTGTGTTACAAACTCCTTCTTTAAAGAATTTCGTCCTTGAAATTATGATGAGGTACACAATACATCAATGAAAAAGGTAGAACAACCATTAAATAAGTCAGGATAAATATCTCTAATCCTACTCTCAATCTCCCAAGTGCAGTCCCTGTCATCGTCGATCCACTGAACTTCGACTAATCTAGACGTCTTTATTCCAAGCCTCTTCTCATCTCTCGCAACAATACGAATAGGCTTCCTCACTATAGTCAAATCTGGTTCTACTACTAAATCAACCAACATAGTCGGTGCAATAGTAGTCTCTGGGTCTCTAACACACTTTCTGAGATGAGAATCATCGAAAAAATCACGGACTCCTGCTAAACTGCTTGGTAACTCAACTCTATATGCGAGCTTCTTGATCATCTCAATAATAGGGAAAGGTCCAACGAATCTCGGTGCTAACTTTCATAATTTTCCAAATCTAATCACACCTTTCATCGGTGACACTTTGATGAAAACTTGATCTCCAATCAAGAAATCTATATCTTTTCGTCTCTTGCCTGCATAACTCTTCTGTCTAGACTGAGCCTCCTTCATTCTAGCCCGAGTGACCTCAATTTTTTCTGCAGCTTCTCTGACCAAATCTGGATCAAGAATCAACCTATCCTCGGTCTCCAATCAACATATGGGAGATCTGCATGGCCTTCCATACAAATCTTCAAACGGTACCATCCCAATACTAGTCTGATAAATGTGGTTACACAAAAACTCAACTAAATGCAGATGGTCTTCCTATGATCCACTAGCTCTCAACAAATCTTCCAAGATTTTGTTAACTCTTTCTGTTTGCCCTTCGGTCTATGGATGGTAAGTGGTATTCATCTTGGGGTTGGTTCCCGAAACTTCCTACAGACTCTTCCAGAACTCACTAATGAATAAGGAATCTCTATCACTAACTATACTACTATGAATTCCATACATTCTAACCACATTCTTTATAAACAACCTCGCTAATACAGGTGTCATTCTGGTTGACTAAACTGGAATGAAATAGGCGCTCTTGGTCAGTCCGTCCACTATGACACATATACTATCATTCCTCTTATTCGACCTTGGCAACCAGTCAATAAAATCCATAGAAATAGAATCCCTTTTCCATATCGAAAAATCTAATGGCTGAAGCAACCCAATTGGCTTTTGGTGTTCGGCCTTTGCCTGTTGGCAAATCAAGCATTGCTTTACCCATAAGCCAATATTCCGCTTCCTAATTGAAAATCCACTTCATATCCTGATATATCTTAGTTCCTCCCGGATGAATACAGAACTTTGAATGATGGCATTCCTCCAAGACTTCTTTCTTTATGTTTCCTACACTTGAAACACATAATCTTACTTTCTTTCTCAACCTCCCATTTTGGTCAAGACTAAAATCTTTCAAATCATCGCCCTCGGTTCCATATCTTAATTTCCTGATCTGTTCAACTAATACCAGATCTTCTTCCTATTTAGAAGCAATCTTTTCAATCATCACTAGCCGAAATTTCAAACAAGATAACACTATGGTTTCTCTGCTAGACCCAGCCTCATATCTCCACTGCACTCTGCAATCTGCTAATGCTTCCAAATCTTTCCACTCAGCAATCATCGCCAACACAATTCTGTGTTTCCTGCTAAGTGCATCTGCAACCTTGTTGCCTTTCCCTGGTGTACACTCAATCCCAAAGTCATAAGTAGCAATAAACAGTAACCACCTCTATCGTCTCATGTTTAGCTCTTTCTGAGAGAACAAATGCTTCAGCTAATTATGATCTATATATAACTCAAACCTCTCTCCTAAAAGGTAACGTCTCCACACCTTCAATGCAAAAAATACTATAGATAATTCCGTATCATGAGTCAGATTTCTGACCTCATGTGGTTAAAGCTATCTAGAAGCATAGGCACTCAGTTTACCTTTCTGCATCAACATAGCTCCAAATCCTGTTCCACACGCATCTGTATAAACCACCAAATTCTAATTCCCTTCCAAAACAACAAACACGGGTTCATGGGTTAATAAGTGTTTCAAGCTCTAGTATTCTTCCTCACACTTATCGGTCCATGCAAACTTCACATCCTTCCTTGTTAGCTTGGTCATCAATGCTGCTATCCCGAAAAATCCTTAATGAATCTCCGATAATAACCAGCTAATCCAAGGAAACTCTTGACCTACATCGCTATCTCGGGTCTCTTTCAACTATTCATTACTTCAATCTTAGTCGGATCTACTAAAATGATTTCTCTAAGACTACATAACCCAGAAATTTCACTTTCTTCTTCCAAAAATGACATTTCGAAAACTTTGCCTTCAGCTAGTGCTGCCTCAGCGTCTCAAGCACCACTCTAAGATGAACTTCATGCCCTCTTTCATCCTTATAGTATATCAAGGTATCATCTATAAAAACCTACACAAACCTATCCAAGTGCTCTTCGAAAAATCGGTTCATCAAATCCACAAAGAAAGTCGTTTCATCAAATCCACAAAGAAAGCCGACACATTAATCGGTCCAAATGGCATAACTAACCATATGTACGACCCATATTCGGTCCTAAACTTCGTCAAAGGTATACTATCCTCCGCTAATCTGAGATGATGGAAACCTATCGCCAAATCCAACTACGAGAATACCTTGCCTTCACTCAACTGGTCAAACAAATGATCAATCCTCGGCAATGGATATCGATTCTTTATCGTCCAATAATTCAACTTATGATAATCGATACATAGCTTCAACGATCCATCTAGCTTCTTAGTAAACACTATGGCTGCTACCCAAGGCAAACTACTAGCCTGATAAAATTCTTTCCTTCCAAATTCACCAACTGCACCTTCAACTCCCTCATCTCTGTAGAGATCATCCTACTTGGCGGCCTACTCACTAATGCTGCTTTCAGAACCAAATCTATTTGAAACTCAATGGCTCATTTCGGTGGAAATCCAACTATGGGCTCAAAAACATCTGCTAATTCTCCAACCACGAAAACTCAATTCATCTCATCTTCTAACTCCATAACACCCAACAAAGCACTCACTTCACCGCTAGAACTTTCTATGGTAAAATCAATCTGATCGCTACAATCAGGTGCCTAAGCGATATTTTCCTATCCTGGCAAAATATCCTAGCATTGTATTCACTTAACCAGTCCATCCCAATAATAATCCCGAACCCCACAAAATCAAACACATGCAAACTGCAAATAAAAGCATGACCTAACAAGTCAATCTCTAACTGGTCACATCTCAACCACAAAGTTGCATACCCTCCTATTAGATTCGCAACCAGTAAGAAAGTAACTAAATATGTAGGTTCTAGGTTAAGATTATCTATCAAACAGTTGGATATAAAAGAATGTTATGCACCGATATCAAATAGAATGCTAATAGACATACCACGAATATGAAGCATACCTCCTAAAACTGCTTTTCCTTTCTCCTAAGTTATTGGCTTCGAAGTAGCAGGCTCTAATGCATGCACCTGGCGCTTTCCATGCTTAGTGGGCTCCTTGCATTAGTTCTTATAATGGCCAATCTGGTCGCCATTGAAGCACCTGACATTCTTCTTCCCAGCTATTTCCCTTGTCTTTCCAACATGACTCTCATTAGCAAAGTGCCCATTCTTATCGCACTTGAAGCAAAAAATCTCAGACTTCCTTTCTTAGTTGCTCCACCTTTCTAAGCATCCTTCTTAGGAAAGAACTTCCTCTTTTTATTCTGCCCAACCTGGACATCTTTAGCCTTATTCTTCTCTAGGGAATCAAGGATCTCCTTATACCTTAAGGCCATCTCCACTACAAAATCAGAAGGATCTCTAATATGAGGTAGTGTAGCCCTTGTTAACTCAGGCTTCAACTCCCTGATGAACTTCTCATTCCTCTTCATTACTGTATCCATTGAAGCAGCCCGTATCTGGCCAATTCCTCAAAACTTCTGGCATACTCCAAAATAGATATCTCTCCCTGCTTTATTTCAGCAAACTTTTTTATCAGAGCTGACTGTGCCATCGCAGGCATAAACCTCTTCTGGAACCTCCTCTTAAAATCTACCCATGTCAAGGTTTCCTCGTCCACACCAACCATCACACTATTACACAAAAACAATGCTGCTCCTTGGAGCTGTCTTGTAGCAAGCCTCCTCTTCTGCTCATCATTGAGCCCCAAGTCTACATAGATTCTATCATAATATAGCAACCAATTTTCCACTTCTATAGCATCCTCCGTTCCTAGAAATGGCTTCCCCCAAGCTTAGTGTAACCTTCGCTCAGCTTAGCATAATGGTTAAATACAAGAACTTCCAGAACTCCTGCCCCTATAACATCTCCTCCTTCCACTCCAACTGTAATACTAGCTTGTATTATATTCACAAAAATTTAATACATAGCTCCCATGGCCACTTGCAGGACTCCAACACCAACATTCTCTGCTTATGCCTGACCTTGGGTCCTTCTGTGTACTAGGTCTGGCATTCCCGTTGGTGCCCTCCCCTCCTGAGTTAACTCTTCCTCTTCTACCATCCATATCTGTATTCAAACCTCATGAGATATAGAAAAATACCTAACAAAGATAAGAGACTATAGATAAAGCATATACTTATATATAGCAAATAAAAGTACGTTACAATAGTGTTACCCCATATCCCGATCTTACTCTGATTCCTTAGGACTATGTTTTAAAAACATTTTTAGTTTAAATTTTTTCCATAAAACTATGCTCTAATACCAAGCTACAACATCCCGTATCTAGAGGCCAAAAGCTAAGCGCTATAGATGTTGTAGTCATCTATTGTATTAACATCTGGTGATAAAATACGGTAATGCTAATGGTATCCATAATATCAAATGCACTTGAATATGAACAAAATTACAGATTTCAGAAATAACATTTTACTGATTACATTTCAAAACAAATTCATATCCAAGTTAAATCCTATAATCATTTCCTAGGAAAAGATTAATTATAATCATTATAAAATAGGCCAAGAGTGATATATGACGATGCCCTATTGTTGATCAGAATCAATATAGTTATATCTGACTTAATATACACAGCGGAATCAAAACAAGATAAAGCTATAACTCCTAATTAGCTGTCCGTCAGACAACTGCTCATCTCCGGAAACTTTATTCGCCAAAATTTCTAAAATTTGAAAATCTTAACCATCAGCCTACTCAAATCAATTTTGAGCACCTGAGAGTTTAAGGGGAAAACAAAAACTTTAAGTTAACATAAAGCCTGTTGTGAATAATACTATTACATTTCATTTTACTGAAATTAAGTGAGACCGCGTCGCTTAGCGAAATGGGTTCCCCCTCACTAATATCCTCTTCAAAACATATGTTTTGCAAATCCTTTCCTACAACCAAACTGATTAATAAAACTAATATAATAATGATAGTAATTATTATGTCTATTAAGCTATAATCAGGTAACTAATGAACTATCTGTCCATAAGTTATAAATGGACTATCTATATGAAAACTAGGCAAACTAGGCTAACTATCCACAAACTAGACTAACTGTCCGCAAACTAGACTAGCCATCCAAATCAAAATGGACTATTTGTCCGAATCATTTTCTTAAGGTTAGCTACACTTCATCTTTTTCCTTAAAAAACTTTTCAAAATGGTTTAGCCTTTTAGATCATATTTATACAAGGAAAATATATTCTTAACTTTACTCTAAGCTATTTTACCATGTTATATATACTTTACTCAAAATAATGTTGATGAATATTAACGAGGATGGGCTACCCTTCCAAAATAAGATAAAACACTTTTTAACTTGAAAATGCTTAATTTATATTGCCTAGTTAATACATTTAAAAACTTTGTTTAAACCTTTAAACAATCCCTTCGAAACCCTTAAAAGTACCCCTTTCGAAACGAAGCAAAACTATTTACATAACCTAGGCTGAAAGGCCAAATCTTTCCTTTCGAAAGCATTCGAATCCTTCCTTTCGAAAGCATAAAAACCTTCCTCTTGAGAGCTTTAAAATCCTAAACATCCTTCTTGTAAAACCTTTTCAACCCTTTCGGAACCTTGGGGTACCACCCCTTCGAAACCATTCATTAAAACCTATTCAAAAGCATTAAAATACTAAACCTTTCGAAAGCCTTTGGGTTTAATGTAAAACACGTGGAAATCTTTCGAACCATTCAATAATTTACCCTTATGAAACATTTGAAAACTGTCTTGGTCGAAACACTTTGGATTATGCCTTCAAGTAGAGCAAAAGGATCAGAAACCCATTAAAGTCGAAAGCATATATTTCGAAACCACTAAAAACTATTTCTTTCAAAACTATTTGGGTTTTACTTCAATCATATAAAAAGGGTCTTTAAAATATTTAAGTCGAAAGCATCTATTTTGAAACCATTTCCTAACTAAAAAGCAAAGGTGAGGAAACTATCCCTTCAAAAGCATTAGAGAAGCAGGAAAATTTTAGAAAACAAAGTACCCATTCGAAACCATCTAGGTCAGAAGGTAAAAAGGCGATAGCAAAATGTTTCGACTTAATAAAAAGTAGTTGTTTTAAAGATAGAGGCGAAACCCAATCAAAACCATATCTTTAAATCCACTTGACCTAGTCGAAAGTTAACCAAGTCAAAAGCCGATCGTTTAGTTGAAAGCAAGCAGGCGCATTTCTAATTTAAAAGCAAAGTGATGACTCAACCCCTTCGGAATCCCTACTTTTGACTCCATGCCTTCCACCTACATCTATTCACTATGTACCAGTTTCCTGATACCATGTGCATTGCTTTCGACTGTGTCGGAGGCGAAGCTAAGGAGGCAGTGGTGCCGAAAGTATCGAAACAGTAAAAAGCATGTAGAAAATAATTATTTTCACCTAACCTACTTTACGTGTCAAATTTTGACTGGTTACCTCTTTTATATACCACTAAAAAGTGCTGCAATTTTCAAAACTAACTATTTGAATTATTTGCAAAAAGCCCCTTCTCCTTTTATAAATATATAAAACATTTAAGTCTCATACCTTAAATAATTTTATGTATCCATTAAAATACTTAAGAAAAATTTACAAAAATTCTAGAAAATCTCTTTTAGTATGTTTTCCAACATATAAAAATTTCAGACCCAAACCTATTATTATTTAACCGTAAATAATTTATAACCCAAAATAACATTTTCTTCACTAGAAAATTCATATAAATTCCACATGAATTTAGAAAATTCTAAAAATTAAAACCCATCTCCAAAATAATATTTATGTTCTATATAAAATTTCACAAGGCATTTGGATGTCATTTAATAGGGTTTTTATATCAAAATATGTCATAAAATCTATATGACCAACCATAAATCATCAACAAGTATATATATTCATTCCATCATTTAAAATCATGGCAAATCAATGCAAAATATTTCGAATTTCATCTTAAAATCAAAAAAATGAGATGTAAACATTATTCACCTTAGCTTTAGGGATTAAAGAGATTGAGATGTGAATGGATTTGATTTGCTTAAGCTTCTTCCTAGCTTTTCTCTATCATTTTCCCATTTCTCTTGTTAATGGTGGCCGACCACTTGTTTAAAAAAATTGATAAAATGAAATGAATGTGTATAGGAGAATGCACGGATAAGTTTAAGTGATATAGGAATGGCCTGTTTCCTATTTTACCCTTCCTCTATTTCAATTTAACTCTTATTTTAATTCATAGGTTAAATGGTATGGCTACCCCTTAATTGAATCAAATCTCAATCCTCTAATCAACACATTAGTTTATTTTATTTAACTAATTAAATATCCTTAATAATGTTACCAAAAATATGAGGTGTTAAACCGGCCTAAGAGCCCGCCAATCTCTATAAATATCAACCTATCTGCAACATAAGATGGGATCTTCTCCGAACTGGTTGCTGAAGCTCTACTGAAAACTTACTTCACTCTTCGCCTCCCTTATAATAGTCTCCAAAGGAATTCACTATGATTCTCCAGTGGATTCTAACCTTGGAGATTTAATCTAGCTAAGGACAATCAAGTGCCTTGTAATCAAACACTTCTCGTAACAACAGTCAGTCTATAATAGAAATTATAAAGTGGACGTTTGCCTCATTAATAGTCAAACCACTATAAAAACCTTCTTGTCTTCTTTCTCTTACTATTTTTTTCAATACATATTGTCTATATTATTGCTCTGTGAGAACATAGATGGTGCTTTCACACTCAAACTAGGGTGTTGATCCATTTTTTGGGTTAACACGGTAGAATCTGTAGAGGTATTATGAAGATCAAATCTAGGAAAGTGGATCCAAAAGGCACAATTGAAATGATTCATGCGAGAGAATCAGGATGTATTCGCCTCGTCCTATGTGGATATGCGGGATTTCCCCTTCAGTTGCTTGTCATGCCTTAAACATCGATCCAAGAAAGCCCCTAGTGAAGCAAAAGAAATTAGAGTATGGATCTTGAACGGTTGGCACCCTTTAATGACGAGGTAGAAAATTAACTAGCAAACGTGTTCATCAGGGAGTCTCGATACCTAGAGTGGACAACTAACCTGCTTTTGGTGAGGTGACGAAAGACAAAACAGCGAATGTCTATTGGTTTTTCAACTTGAATGATGCATGTCCTAAGGATTGGTTCCCACTTTGGAGAATCGATCAGCTAGTAAATGAAACTGTGGGACATGAGCTTTAATATTTTAGGGATGCATGTTCTGGGTATAATCAATTGGCTATGTAAGTTTTGGGCTAGGAACGCACTAGTTTTACCACCGACTTGTGAATCTATTATTAAAAAGTCATGTCAATTCGACTCAAGAACACAGGAGCAACATACAAATGCTTGGTCAATAAGATGTTTGCTAGTCAATTGGCAAGACTATGATGGTATATGCCGATGACATGTTGGTGAAATCAAAGAAGGCCTAGACCATATTTCTTACCTGGATTAGATGTTTCACATTTTACTGGAGTTTGGAATAAAGTTAAATCCGCTAAAATTTATTTTGCGGTTTCAACGGGTAAATTCTTAGGATTTATCATACATGCCAGGGGAATCGAAGCTAACCTATAATAAGTCGACATTTTAAAAGACGTCAACATTTATGAAATACGAAACGATATGCAGAGCCTGAATAGCAAAGTGGCTGGATTGAGCTGGTTTATATCTAAGGCTATTAATAAGCGTGTTTCATTATTTGAAGTGTTAAAGAAGAAGGAATGCAATTTTGCATGGACGTTTGAATACCTGGCCGCGTTCCTTAACCTGCTGGAGCACTAACAGAAGCCATCAATTTCTTTTATGCCTATGAAAAAGGAGGGTTTATATCGATGCATAGCACTATCAACCATGCCTTAAGTGCGATATTGTTCAGGAAGAAGATTGGGTGTAACGACTAGTGTATTATGTGGGTAAACCAATGCTTCACTAAACCGGAATCTAGATATCCTCATGTAACGACCCGCCTTTTTGGACAGTTTAAACCGACGATCAAATACACATGTCGATTCCAAACCATTCAAAAGGGCAGATGGTTATTGGGGTAAATAAGAAAAGAAAGGGAAGGGAAATAAAGGAAATGAAACAACATAGAAGCTCGCAGCGGAACGATAAATATAATAGTCAAATAAACAGTTCATGAAGCTGTTTACAATACTTTGATCATTATTTATACAATATTTATCAGAGTTATACATATACAACAGAACAATTAAAATAATGCAGCAGACAGCATGATGTAAGGGTAATAATAGTAATAGTATACCAAATCTTCGTCTTATCCTCCAGAATAGATCTTCAAAAATCTGTAAAACTCAGGACTGACCCGAGCGTAATGAAAAGACAAAACACTCGAGTCAGGACTAAAATATCCTTATGAAAGTTAAACCGATCGTAAATAAATATGAGTGTAACGGCGTCAGAGATGTTTACGGGGTTTGACATCTCATATCCAGTGTCAACGTGCGTGCAATAACTCAAGAGATGTTACGGGATTTTCCATCTCTTAAGGATCCGTTAAACTATCTACTATGTAGTAATGTACGCTAAGTAGATAATGTCTATCAGTAATATAAAGTATCAAAATAGCGTTAAGGCGTTACCATAATCCCCTTTAACACATTTTTATAATGCCATAGTCTATACGGCACCGTAAGTCCCACCGTAAACTAGTGGTTATCAGAGGGTACCCCATAGGTATAACACAAAACATAACGTAGTGGTCGCGAATAGGATAATCAGTATGACAAGGTACATGAGGCGATACCAACTAGGATACTAGTAGTTGCATGATCCAGACTGATGTTGAGCATAGCCAGCATCTACCCCAACACTGCGAAACAACACTCCCAAATCAAGGGGTGCACCCAAATCGAATCACAAATGTAATAGATATGGTATCGAAGAAGTGTGTCTGCTAGAGATGGCAAACCTCAATGGCCCGACGCGGCTCCTGTTTTAGTCATGTCAGGGGTCATCCAATATCGTTCTCTTTCTTCAATCAACGCGTTCACCAAACCATCCACTTCATTCTGGATCAACACTCCGCGTATAATAGTTATTAAAGTGGTTTTCGGTATCGACATAGAGTATGTCCATATCCGATCCCGGTCCCTTTAATAACTACGTATTATTACACCGTTGGCTCCTTTACATTTCAAATCGGTTCATAATTGATATCAAAATATCATATTCCCTTCAAAAATCAAATCCATTTCAAATATCATCGTATCTTTTCAAATGTAAGATTCCGTTTCAAAAATCATTTTTCGCATCAATATCTCATTTCGATTTCAAAATCATTTCGAATTTCAATTTAGGTTGCAACTCCATTTAACCCAATTCGTATTTAAATTCAAGATTTAAATATAAACATTTCACCTTATTGACCAGCTTAGAATTTTAGAAAAAGTTTTAAGTAGTTTAAAAGTAGTTTTAAATAATTAAAATACTTAAAAATACTTAAAATCTTAAAATGGATTTAAAATAGATAAATTAGTTTAAAATAATTTAAATTGGGTTAAGTAGATTTAAAATTTAATAGTTTAAGTATTCAAAAATGGTTTATATAACCCAGTAATTTGGAAACAAAATAAAACAGCTTCAAAACCAATCCATTTCAATTATAACTTCCCAATTCAAATCAATTTCAATTTCCATTCTACCGATTCAATTTCGATTTCAATTCAAATCAATGTCAACTTTGACTTCAAATTAATTCAATTTTACATTCACCTTTAATTTATTCAATTTCAATTTATATCGATTTGGAGCTTGATGTTCAAATACCAATTTATAACACTTAACAAAATTTTCCTTCAATATTCAACTTTAAATCCAAATTTCAAATATGATTCAATTTCAAGCTCAATTTCAAAATATCATTTTTATATCACTTTTACTTAGTAATACTCAAAGCTCGAATTAAGGTTAAATCTTTAAACAAATAGATTTTTGAAATTCAATCATATCCCGATTTTAAATTCCAAAGTCTCCACTTTAATTATTTAACAATTTTTTTTTACCAAAATTTATTTCAACATTCCAAACTAAATTTTCCGATAAATTCAATTTCTATAAATTGATTTCTATTTATAACCTTTAAATCAAAACATTTAAATAAATTTCAAATCGACGATTTTAAAAATTATTAATTTAGCCAATTCGGTGTCCGTATATAATTTTCTATCCTATGGCCAAGTAATCATTTATTTCAATTAAATGTCAGGGATGAATATATATCACTTAAATCAAACATAGTGTCGTATGTATGCATAACAGGTTATATATAAGCAAATAAACATCCAACCATTTAAATATCAACCAATAGCATCCATCGAAATACATCATCCAATAGACAATACAATTCATGGCAATTTCATAGTTATCAATGTCAGGTAAATTAATCGCAATCCAATTTCAATTTCAATTTTAACTGTCAATTTAATTTTCAATGGTTAATTCAAATGACAATCTATATGACAATTAAATTCTATCAAACAATGACAAATAAAATTCATATCACTTCATAATATCAGATTTAACTAGCATAAAGATATTCAGTACGTTGTGAGCGTTATAAAACACTCACCTTGATTTCAATGTAGTTCCAGCGTTTTATTTCGAATAAATTAAACGAGCGTTTAATTTTACCCAAAATTTTCTCTAGCTTCAAACGACTCCAATCCAATTCCATAACGTAGTGCTCGCCAATACGATTCCAACGTAACTGGTTTCGTGCGTTTTCGATCTCGTATGAAAAAGATATGATTTTACAAAGATTTCACGAATTTTAATATAAATAAATTAACATCTTTCTTTTATATTTTAACCTAGAAACAAATCTGGCCGTCCATTCTTTTACTTCAGATCTTGGCCACCAAAATCACCTTCTCCTTCAATGTGATAAACACGTACAACGCAAACCCATAGCCGCCAACGTTCAAGCAATTTTCACGACCTCCACGACGACTTCCAGACTGATCAGGACCCATCATCTCGAAGGCCTTCGCGAGCTCCATCTTCACCGTGAGTGCGGTCAAACTCGGCCCCACCCCTTGCCTCGATTTGCGTGAAAAACGCAGCGGCTTTGAACTTGATTTCCCACCGATCCGAAGCTCCATTTCAGATCATGACAGTTGGATTTGTATATCTCGTCGAGATCTACAACATTGTAGTTGAGAGTTTTTGCTAATTCTTCATGGATTTGGAGATATTTAAGGAAGAAGTTTCGAAATTTCTGGCCATTCATCTCTATAGTGGCGGCTAAGGGCTGAAACCCTAGGGTTTCTTAATTTTTTTGCAAAAGTGAAGATAACATGCCCTTTTATAGAAAATTCAACGAACACTATTCACGCCAAATTTTCCAACTCCGATTTACGCGTAGTGACCGGCGTTTCTAGGGTTTATCCGACGTTCCGGACACAATGGAACAGGTTTCGGAAGCTAATTCAATCGTATGTGCGAGTTACGGAAATAAACGATCAAATCTAAATTAAACCGATTAAACGAATTTCTATGCGTTTTGGCTCGCCTCGGACAAACGGTAAATCCGATTGACATGAAATTTGAAATCTTACAACAATATCACGCTACGGATCCGATGAAATAGGTTTTGTCGAAATCCGAGACTGTTTGAAAAATGGCTATTTTAACTCGTCAAATTAATATTAAAACAATTTCGATGCGTTTCGAGCTGCCACGGTCAAACGAAAACTCCGATTGCTACGAAAATTGAAATCCGATAACAACAAACTATTATGGATCCAATGGAACTAGTTTCGTCCAATTCTGAGACTGTTCGAAAATTGGCTATTTTTCAGTCGATAATTAAATATTAAAATATTCAATTTTCGCAAATTTACTTTTAGTTCGATTTTAAAAGTTCTACAACATCATTCTAACTTTAATATGATAAAATAAAATTTTACAAATCATTTTTAATCATATTAAACTCGTTATTCAATTATCCCATAAATTCCAATTTTAAAACTTATTAACTCTATTAAAATCCCAATATAACTTACATTCACTTTGGAAACCAATTTGAATCATATTAAATCAAATTTCAATTATTCACTCTATTTTCATATATTAAATTTCAATATCAAATTAATCATATCAAAATAGGAATTTAATTATTCAAACATTCGTAATATTAAATTTAAACAAATTTTATTATTCTTGAATCACTATCTTTTGAGATATTCAAAAACGAACTTAAAATTTTTACTTTTAAAACGAATTAAAATTATAGAACAACCATTTTCATTATACGGTTATTCAATTCCCATTATTCAATTATTCAATAAGTTTAAATATTTAATTTAAACAATTTACCTGTTCAATATTCAATATTTGATTTAAATAGATTTTACTTATCAATCAATTACTCTATTATACCCGATGGATTCAACATTTATTATTATTCCAAACGACTTACAATTTTTTTCTAACACTAAATTATGAAATCTTATTAAATTAGCTATTTTAATTATCGAAAATTTACGGGTCGTTACACCTCAACTGGAAAAATTGGCGTATTGTCTCCTAATAGAATCCTGAAAGCTAAGACACTATTTCTTGTCTTGCCTTATCTTGGTATTAATAGACCAACTACTAAGGCAGGTCCTGTATCGACCCGACTCCTTAGAAAGACCGAAAAAGTGGAGTATTCAGTTAAGCCAATTTAAGGTTACCTATCATCCTCGAAAGGTGATCAAGAGGAGGGCCCTAGCAAAATTTATTGCCAAGGTTACTATTAAAGAAGATGAAGTTGAGTCCCAGAAAGAGGAAGCTCTTAAATGGAAGAAGTTACGGATCAGGCTTCGACTAACCATGAGTCTGGTGCACGAGTAATGTTAACACTTGAAGGAAGGAAGCTAAGTTATGAAGTACGAATGGAGTTTAAGGCAATGAACAATGAGGCTGAATATGAGGCGCTCATAGTAGGATTAGAGATAGACAAAAAAAATTGGAAATACGACAGCTGTGCGTGCACAACGACTCTTCGTTGGTCATAATCCAAGTATTGGAAGAATTCCTGGCAAAAGCAGAATGCTTGGCGTCCTACCTAAATTGGAGAAGACATTGCTTAATGAGATGGAGAATTATATGATCAGACGCATTCCATGGAAAGAGAATCAGGATGCAGATGAGTTGAAAAAATTGGCAAGTTTAGGAAATGGGCCACTAATAGATTGATAATGGTAATGACCCTATTAAGCCCTAGCTTTGAGGAGGTGAGTGTAGGTGCAACTATCAATGGGAGGAAACCTGGACTATGCCAATAGCAAGGTATTTGAGTGAGGGGATCTTATCGAATAATAGAAACAAAGCCATGAAGGTACTGCAGAAGGCGCCTCATTTCATTATTCAAGATGGAATGTTGTATAGTTTGGGATTTTCCAACCCACTGTTAAGGTGCATAGCCGAATGGGTGGTCGAGGATGTACTGGAAAATATACAACAGAGCAGTTAGAGAGACCATACCGTAGGGAAAAGTCTAGTGAAAACGGTGCAACCATATGGATACTTTTAGCCAATGTTAAGTCATGATGTGATAAAATGTGCGATGAAGTGTAACCAATGCTAGCAGTTTGCGAAGATCCCAAGATTACCTTTAACCGAGCTAATGCACATGGTTAGTCCCCAGCCTTTTGTAATATGGGGAATATATCTGATCAAAATTCTTCCCACGATAAGAAGGGAGCTAAGTATACTATAGTGGCAGTCAACTTCTTTACTAAGTGGGTCGAAGCTGAACCACTTACTAAGGTGTAGTCAACCAATATTATTAAACTTTTAGTCAGGTATGTGATATGCATGCACAGAGTTCCCTTTTCGATCATCTTGAAAAATGGACTGTAATTTGACAATGAGGAGTATATTGAGTTCTACCGACAGCATTGTGTAAAGAAGAGTTTTTCTATGATTGTATACACATAGGTTAACAAATAGGTGGAAGATATCAAGAAGGTTCTAAAGACCCCCATAAAGAAGCGAATTGAGAAGGAAAAAGGAGTATGGGTGGACGAGCTTCCTCTCGCACTATGCGCATATCACACCTCTTTCAAGATAATAATGGGACATACACCCTTTTGCTTTGGCTTGTGAGTCGAAGGACTTAATGGTGGAGACCTTAGTGCCATCACATATGAGGATTCATTATGATTCAAATGAAAATGAGGAGCTATTGAATATGTCAGTGGATTTGATTAATGAAAGGTGTGATGAAGCTTCTTTAAAACCTGAGGAACATAAGCGAAGATTAGCCAAGCAATATAATTCTAAACCAAAGCATTGCCCTCTCAAGGAAGGGGATTTAGGACTGAAGTGGATATTTCCTAGATCATAGGAACTAGACTAGATATGGCAGGGACGGTAATTCATCCATAAAGATATAGGAAATGGGGCTTTTGTCCTTAACACAATAGATAGGGTTATGTTCGAAAATGCTTAGAATATACAGAATCTTCGTTGTTATTTTACATAATATCTATTATCTTATTAATCATATTTCTATTGTGTAATTAAGATAATAATGAAATGATTATTTATAAAATGCATAGATATTGCGAAAGCCTAAGCTAAGGAGTAGGACGTAGTCGTTAGCTTCACTTAACTTAATATTTAATTATGATTGATGGGGATGAAGTGCCCCAAACCTGCCAAATATGCATTCACACCAACCAAGTGTCGTGAATGCTCTATGAGTTGAACACACTACTCGGAGGTAGGGTTGCGTCACAATGACATAGAACTTATCATCAAAAAAACTTTGACCGGTAGTGGCCAACAAAACTAATCCATAGTCAAGACAAGACAATTGATGACCGACATCTTAAAATTATGGCCAATAGTGGTGAAAAAGGGATTGCCCATGGTCAAGACATGACCGTCGATTGGGTAGTTCATCATTGATGATCGGCAACCTAAAACTCTTACGGTAGTGGCGAACCGGACTTATCCATTGTTAGTACAAGACCACCGACTAGATAGTTTACTATTGATGATTATCCCTATAAAATTCTGGCTGGCAGTGGCGAACCGAACTTACCTATGGTTAGTATATAACCTGCGACTAGGTAGTTGGCCACGACGATCGACCTCCTAAAATTATAGCCAGTAGTGGCAAATCGAACTTACCTATGGATGGGGAATGAATGTCGACTGGTAGTTCGCCTTTGACGATTGCCTCCATAAAATTTGGGTCGATAGTGGTAAACCGAACGTACCCATGGTTAGGACATGACCACCAACTAGGTAGTTCACCATTAACGATCAGCCCCTTAACTTATGGTCTATAGTGGCAAACTGGACTTAACCACGATCAGGACATAACTGTGGACTGGGTAGTTTTACATTGACGATCGGTCCCCTAAAATTTAGCCGATAGTGGCAGACTGGACTTACCCTTAGTTAGGAGATTACCACTGACTAGGTGGTTTACCATTGATGGTCGGGCCTATAACTTGGTTGGTATTGAAGAACCAGACTTACCCACGGCCAGGACATGACCCCCGAATGAATACTTCGCCATTAACGATTAACCCCTAAAACATTGGTAGATGGTGATGAACCAGGATTGTCCATGGTTATGACATGACCACCGATCAGATGATTAAATAACGCGATCAATCTTGAGATCTTAGGAAATGACCGCATGCTCATATTGATGGGACAATCTTATATAGAGTACGCATAAAATGCATATATGAGAACAAATAAACAAGAATAGTGAAAAATAGAAAGAGAGCATGTTATACAAAGTTGCTACATCCAAACATCATCAAATAATAAAATATCTATAGTACAAGGTTCTAACCGTCAAAAATAACGTGTGCACACCGTCACAAAAGATATCAAATTGGGTGAACATGGTCCAAATGTTTAATATAACAGGAATAAAAAATGCACTATGCCCAAACAGAAAATATACAACCGCAAAAATCACTTAGACTTCGATGAGTAACCCTTCTTGGCTTATTTGGGTTCGACATGTTCTTTCCCCTTCTTATCTTCTTTAAGCTTAGACGTAATAGCCTCATCTAGCTCAGTCAAGCTCAATCTTCTTTTTCTTTATAAGCTTAAATCTCTTCCATCGCCTCCAACTTAACCATGGCTATCTCCTTGGGAACTTAGACATAATATTTTCCCTAAGAATTTCATCCCTATAGAAATCCTTGGTTGACTCATTGCTGTCTGTGATCTCGATATCGTCATCCACTTTGAGAGTGGCAATCATCCCATTGTGATTTTCCTCTAATGTGAATTCTGATGGACCAAAAGAACATGCCCTGATATAGGGCCTTAAAAGGAACCATAGCTTCGAAGGGATCTGTCATGACCTTGTCACCTACGTGTAAATGAGTGGGACTATCAAGGGCCTTACCCAAACTAGCTCGAACATACCGAGCAGTGGCTCATGGGCTATATAGAAGAATCGTATCTCCTTTAGAAGAAGATGGAGTGTCATTCTGGTGGTGGAAATCGTCTTGAGACTAGGTGTCATCCTAAGGCTGGCTTTTGGTAGGCATGTCCGAGGAAACATGATATACAATTAGCTGAATGTCGTGCATGGGGCATAAATAATCGACTTCAAAGTTTGACCTATGGTAGTAGCCCCTGAAGCAAAACTGCTATTCTTCTTCGCCTTCTCTTACTTCTTTTTAGCTTTTTCATTAGCAGTTAGTTTTATGTAGCCTAAGTAGATAACTTCTTTCTCTTCTGTAAAAAAGTGTGCTTTTACAGCCTCAAGACTAAAAGGTGACCCACCCTTCTTGCTAGTTGCCTTGGCTTCTTTGATTAGCCATTTGTGAAGGGAGGCTATGTCCTCTTGATAATCATCCAATGATGCTAGACTTACCTCGCTATACATTTAGAAATCTCATCTAAAAGCTCTTCGATTTAGTACAACTGGCTATTCATTCCATCACACTCCGTTTACAGCTTCTCAACCATCTTTGTCTCAGCCTCCTTTTTGACGGTCACAACCTCAAGTTTGGCCTTAAGAGAGGCCTTGTTACTCTTCAAGACCTCGGCCATGTTTCTTCAATTCCAAAAGCACATGCTCTCCATTACTAGCTATCACTTGAATCACAACTGTTCTTGTGGAGTATTTGGCCTAAACATTCTTATAATCCTCATATAATCTCCTAGCTTTGGAATTATAGTCTTCCTTTGTACCTTAAGGTGATCAGCCTCCTTAATTCTTCAGATTAAGCACTTTTGAGTTTTTTAATCTCCTCGGCTTGGGACCTCACTAGTGCTTCCATCGCCTTTTGATTCTCTATGCCTTTTTCATACAGCTATTTCCGTAGTTCAAATTGTTTTAGATTTTGATCAATAATTTTCTTGCCGATCTTCTTGCCAGCCCTAATTACTTTAGTGTGAAAGTTTGATAATGGCTTCATGCCTCTTAGGTCATCCCTGGAATGGTTATCAGACCAGAAAAGGAGGTAGTGTAGGTATTAGCAAGTAAATAAGTAATGAGTTCCCTCAGCTGATATGGTTGTTGGAACTCATTATAAATATAATCGCTCGAGTCAATGATTATGGTAGTCACTTCCTTGTCCTTCCGTTTTTTACTTATCCATGGTGGCAATTGTGATCCCCCTCTTTCTGTCTATCCTCTCCTACTGCTTCGATGTCTTTGAGTCTAAGAGGATGAAAGGTAAGGCCCGGGAAATTTAGAGGGATGGGTAGGTGTCCCAGATCTTGACTTGCTGCCAGGTAAGCAAGGCCTCTTCTGAAAACCGTCATGAGGATCTTGACCATCTTTGTCTCTATATGGGCAGTTAAAAACTGTCTCTCCTGTCTTAAGCTCTACGGCTGATTACCCAATGTTTTTGCTAGGGCCAAATGATGAGGTGGCCTTCTTCACATCCGCTGAAGGGACATCCGATTTTAGATACTTAAACTTGGACTATAGCTTACTTCTCCCTGGGCTCATACTCCTTACAAAATTGCAAGAACAGAGAGTTAGAACCATGCTACAACTAGGAAGTCCATTAGTGAAACACATGAAAAGAGATGTGTGTGTGTGAAGGTACATGATGTCCAATCAAAGCTTTAGTGTCCTTATTTGTCTCCAATTGCCAGTGAATTTCCTCCATCGAGGTGGAGTCTCTGAAGTTAACCCTAGCTCGGGATCTTGTAAGTATTTAGAAAATGTGATGTCTCCTAGGATAAACTCCTCACATTCCTTAAACTATAACATTTTGTTTGGAGCCTCCTTGGCAGCAAGGTTGGACAAGGTATCGAGGAGAATATGCCTGCAAGAACGAGCTTCACTCCAATTTAAGATGGTGGCATCACTATCATAGGAATGAGGGCACGCCTTTTAGTTGTCTTACTATGAATGTCACCAACCTTCCACTCTCTTATGGAATTTAGCCAAAAACTTACACGAGATTTAATCCTAAAAGAATATAGCTCAAGATCAGGGGCATCTATGAGTACAATAGGGTTAGCAGCCAATGGACCTGACCCTAAATCGGCACCAGAAGCAAAGGATTGAGAAGACTACGCCTCGCTTGATGCACCCACTTTGAAGATTTTCCTCCTTTTAGTAGGTTTACATATAATGACCCGCTGTTTCAAATCATTCGCATCCGCACATGTTGGACTTCAATTTCTCAAAACAATAGATTGTTAATTTATTATTTGGCAAAACTCAGCAAATACAGTAAATAAATCAATCACAGAATCACAGACACAAAGTAATACAAACAAAAGCAGCGGAAAAGATAAATAGTAGTTCATGAAGCTACTATATAGACAACAGAGTTTGAAATAAAATACAATAGAATATCTCGAATACAATGTATTCTCGAATACAAGTAGATGACAAGTTTGAACACAACTGATAGCTGAAAGCTGAAAAGATATAGATGGATCTCCAAGTGAAGCTCCAACTCCAAAGGTGAGTCTCAAATGTTGTGACACTCAGTATGACTTAAGCATAAAGAAAATCACAAAACACTCGAGTCCGGATTAACATTCTTATATAGTAAATTCAACTCAAGTGAAATTTCAACTGAAATACAAATAACTTAGAGGATGTTTAGGATTTCCATGCTCTAAGGATCCGTGGAACTATCTACTACGTAGTACAATACGCTATTATAACATGTCTATAGTAAAGTAAACTTTTAAAATAGCGTTAAGGCGTTACTCATATCCCCCTTAACACATTTTATATATTCCCATAGTCTATACAGTACCGTTATTCTCCGTAAACTGGAGGGCTATCAAAGGACAATCCATAGGTATAGTACAAACCAAACTCGTAGAAGGCATGATAGGGCATGGGACAAGGCACACGAGGCAATTCTAGGGTAAATATACCATTTGCGTATCCGGACTGGTGGTAACGCATAGCAGCTACTACCGCCCATCTTGTGACACACTCCCAAATCAAAGGCGCATCTAATCAAATGACAAAAGCAATGGAATGGTATTGAAGGAATGTGCCGATGGGAGGAATGACCTCACTTGGCCTGGCGTGGCTCCTGTTTTAGCCACATCAACCCGACTCATGTGAGTCAGGGCTATGTAAATACCATAGAGAATCGTCACCAAACCATTTTACTTCATTCTGAAATCTCTACCACGTACACGGTTGTTAAAGTGGTTTCCGATATTGGCAGAGAGTATGACAATATTAGATCACGGAATCTTTAATAACCAAATGCTTATTTCACATCATGGTCATTTTATAATTCAAATAGTTTATACTTCGTATCAAAGTATCATATTTATTTCAAAAACCACATCAATTTGATATCATTATTCACTTTATATAATATTCATTTTCAAAGTCGTGACACTTTCGAAATCATAACATTTTTGAAATCGTAGCACTTTGAAAACATAGCACTTTTGAAATCATAACACTCTCGTAATCGTAACAGTTCCAACTTAAACAGTTTAGATGTTGAATATATATATATATATATATATATATATATATATATATATTAAAATAGTTATAAATTCAAATAGTTTATATATTAAAAATACTTACATAATGAAATTAGTTTCACCAATTTCGCATGTCAATTCAAATCATCTATAAATTTCATTTTTATTTCAACATTTAACTTTAATTTTATCCAATTGAAAAACATTCACTCAATCATTTTAATAAAAATTAAATAAAATCTCAATTTATAAATTTAAATCAATATTAAATATTCAGTCTCAATTTTATTTAATGTTGAGAATATTCATTTAATCACCTTTTTAACGAATCAAGTTATAAATCATAATTTTCAGAACCTCAAATTAATAATTTCAAATAAATTCTTATTTAAATTCAATTATTAACCAATTTAAATTCCAAGTAAACATTAATTTATCTTCCAATCTTTATTATTAAAGTTATAAAATCTATTTTTGAAGTATTAATATAAATTAAAGTAGATGCTCAAACATATTATATACTAATTAAATTAAATTTTATTAAATTAAATATTATTATTAAATTTATTTTTATATTAATTCTATTCTCATATATTTTTAAAATAATAAAATTATAAGTAAAATCTTAAAAATTATATTTTGAAAACTAACTCATAAATTTAAAATTTCCAAAACATATAATTTTAAAATCAAAAATTTAGACACATAAAAAGTAACATTTATACATCTTATATTTTAAAAATCGATATTTGTTAAAAACCCATATATTTCCTTTCAAAACTTTGGAAATCATTTTTCAAAATATAGATCAACGGTGTCCGTATATAATTTTCTATCCTATGGTCAAGTGATACGGATATTTATCATTTTCGTCCGCAATTTAAATATTTACAGGTATATATCATTTTCACTCGCAATCCCAAAATTTCAAAACCAATGAAAATCGCTTGGGTTTATCATTTCAACCTATAACAATTTTCCCTCAATCTACAATATCATTCGGGTATGTATCATTTCAACCTATAGGGATTTCTAAGCTAACAGGAACTTGCAGAGTGAGAACAAATATGATAATAATATGACATATCAACACAGGCATATATCATTAATAACACACTAAATAAAATATATACAATAGGATATGGTGTCATGTATCGCATGAGAATAATTGCAAATAATGGCATATCATATTTAACAATTAAATAACTAGCAATTCAAATTTAACATCATATTTCAATCATCGTTTCAAGTGAAATCAAATTTACTAACTATAAGAATGTTAATCAGGAGTGATTGCTCACCTTACAAGGCTAGAGAATAACGATGGTGAAGGGGATGACATAAACATGTACATGGATATGGACATAGTTATGGTTAGCAGGACAACGTCAAGCTAGGAACTACTGCGATAAATTTGATATTGAGGATGTAAGTCAAGATGGACTAGAGATCGATGAAACAACCAATATAAAATTTTATGAAATATACATATATATGTATATTATATTCTAAAATCAATATTCGGTTTCGAATGCATATTTAAAATATATATATACATATATATATGTATATTATATTTTAAAATCATTATTTCTCAAACACATCAAATAAAGTCAAATCTTTTTATATGTTCTTTCAAAAATTCCAATTTAACATTTAAATATAATATATATTTTTAAATCTATTTCAAAATCTTTATAATATATATTTTCTTTTAAAATCAATATTTAAATTGAATCACTTATCAAAATAAACTATATATATATATAGAAAAATTGAAATTTAATTCAACACATAAATAATGTGTGCATATGATACATTTTCATTTCAGAATACTAACCTATCATATTATACGCATATATATCACATTGTTTCAACTCAGTATCAACATATCATACATAAAACAATATATATAAAAGAAAATACATATGTATTATAATATATACTCTTTGCCGAACCAAACATATACATGCAACATATATATTTCGTTCAAAATATATAAATGTCACCCACGTATCCTTATATATAAACTAATATATAAACATATATATATATATACTAGCATATTATAAAAGTGTAGATAAATAAAGTATAAAACAAAGGAGCCGTAATATATCAGCTTATATTTATAAGATGTGTATACATATTTTCTTATATATATACCTACTAAAGCTATTTCCAAAAAGCTATTTTAAATATTAACAAATTAGAACATAATATATGTCTTTGTTATAAAAAAGATTCAAATATACTTAAAACTGTAAAAAAATAATAAAATAAAGAATCGTATATAATAGGCGCCTGGTAAGGTGCAGGCTTTAGTGAAGGTGGGTTCCGGGTCGATGATGGTTGTAGTGGTTTGGAGGGAAAAGACATGGAAGAAGGGGACCAGCGGAGAGGAGCAGCTGCTTGCATGGATTGAGATGGCGAGTGCTGCCGCTCCAACACAGGAGATGGCGGATGGGTTCATGTGGAGGGGTTCGAGGTTGAGCAGGTTGTAGGATGACGGTGATGGCTGTTGTGGCGAGCAGGTGAAGCTAAGGAGGCTAACATGCACGGTGGCGGGTTGAACTGGATTGCGGCTATCAGCTGGGGATGCTCAAGCTATGGAGTATCAGCGTTTGATCCAAGCGTTTGTGATGGAAATGGATGTAGGCAAGGAGGTGCAAGGATGGTAAAGGCATAGGCTGTGGCTTTAGAGTATTGAGAGGCAGAATGGTCGGAGGTGGAGGCTGATGACGTGGCCGTGGCAAGAGAAGGTGGATGGGTTTGGCACCATATGTTCGGTCATAAGGAATCGAAGCAGAGAGGGTTGCTCGGCGGATGACGTGGTCGGTTGAAGGAAGTGATGGTGGAGGAGATCGGAGATGGGTTAGCGGTGAAGGACATGGGGATAAGCAGGATCTTAACAAAGCAATATATATATATCGTACGACTTATAATTTGAACTTATATTATTCTATTTTTTCAGAACTAAGAAAAAAAGCAAGAGGGTAGAAGATGGAGATCATGATTTTTTGCAAGTAATATGGAAAGGTAGTAGGAATGAATAGGCTATAATATATACTATGTATAATATATAATATAATAAATTGGGCACCGATACGGTTAACCGTTTTATGAGTTTTACCGCGTACCAGACTCCAAAATACACAAATGAATATACTGTGGAGATCATCACTACGAGACAAACAGAATGATATACAAATATGAGCGATACGATCATCCTATCAAAAATCGATATTCGGTATCGAAAATGCTGCTAAAACACCGAAAATAAGAAAAACGGGGATAGAGCAGTTCAAGTTTGACAAAATGAAATACGACGTCTCACTCAGAAAATGATTTACATTTTTATTATGTAAAAATATTCAGGTTTTGAAAATATTTTATTTCAACCAAATTAACAGAATTTAAACTGAAAATTACACAACAGAATTTATTTTCATATTTTCCAATAACAAATTACCATTTGCTATGTCTAAATAGACGTATTTCAAATATCATATTTTCATTTCCAAATTCAACTATTTAAAACTTCACAAAAATTTAGTTAATTACGTTATTATAACCGTTAAAAAAATTAGGTCGTTACACTCTCCTCCACTCAAAATTTTTATCCCCGAAAAGGAAGGCGGTAGGAGAATAGAAGTAACAGAAAGGAAATATAGATTTGAAATGCATATTATCATATAAACAATAAGTTCAAAATCATATAATTTTCATTAATTTTTAAATCGATTTATATTCAATTAATTTGGTTTCGCTCCATTTTATTTAATTAACAATATCCAATACATTCACCTTTGGTTGATTTCGGTTCAATGTATTCTCATTCAATTGGTTTCCATCAATTATTTCATAAAAAATATTTCTTTTAAAATAAATATATTTTATTTAAATCATTTATTAAATCTATTTATCTTCAGTTTCCACTAAAATTCAATTTCAACTATTCTTAAGTCCATATTTATTTACATAAATAGTATTTTCTTTTATTATTTAATTTATTTTACTCAAGTTACTTATATTATCAGTTTAATGTATAAAATTCATTATAACAATCAAATTTTATTTAAAATTTCCCTCAACGGAATTTCATTTTTGGACATCTTGCTACTTACAGTTACATAGTATATTATTCAGTCACATATTCTTATTACATCCAAACTTTTCTCAGGTAAGTTTTATTGATGTTCATATGTAACTGAGCACTATACAATTTTACCTGTTATTTATAATATTTTTATTAAGAAAATTTAATTTGAACAATTTATTACCTAAGTTTTTCTTTTATAACCTTAATTACATATTCACCCTAACATTTGACTTATTTTGGATATTTTAGGTAAATTATATATATATATATATATATATATATATATATATATATTAGAAAGCAATTAAGTATTATACAAATAAATTTTATCCAAATTCAACTGTTTCAAGGTGTTTTAGATTCCAATTTAAATTTTTAACACTTTAAATATTTCAAAATTTTTGATTGCTTTCAATAATTAAAAACCCTGCTTAACATAGAATTTAAGAATTAAATTTTCAGTTTCACTTCAATCCAATATTGAAATAAATGTAAACACACACATATATATACATATACATACATACATATATATATATATATATATATTATAAATCGAATCGAATCAAATCAATTAGATTTTCCAAAGCGAAAGTGTAGCAAATCTGCTACGCGGTCTCTCTACTTTAAGATTCGAAAATGAATGTCGATGATGCTGCAGTCATCACCGAAATTATTTTTCGGTGACAAACGAAGAGAGTACAGACTCAATTCTTTTGAATTTATTCTTTTGAAACAATTTCCATTCGAAAACACTTTCAAATAATATATTCCAAAACTTTAAAAACCAAATTTTTTAAACCACCAAAATTGAATTCTCAAATTCTTAATTTTCATTTGTTCCAATTCCAAATCAATTTACAAACCATATTTTTATATCATGTTGCAACAGTCAATGGTTTACAAAACAAAAATGATAATCATATATTATCATTTCTAGCAACCAATTTATTTAACTATTTGGTTTTAGAAAATTGTACCTTTATATATAATATAATCATACAAATTATTTCACTTACAAATTTAGAAAACAATATTGTGTCAGTTTGCTCTGTTCAAGTGTTTTGGAATTCCTATCGATAGCGTTAGCTAGACGAATCGATAGAAACCTAAAATCGAACTTAACAACTCAAATAAAACAATATAAAACATTTTTAAGTTAACTACAAATACACTTCCTCAATCGATGATCTAAGAATGAATTCTAGAACAAGGACAAGGATTCAAATTATGGGGAACCCCAATCAAAGAGGATTCTAACCAAGATGATAAGCCTGAAAGGATGATGATATAGTTAAATTACAAAAGAGGAAAGGTGGATAAACTAATATTAATCCTGGGTGACCTTGACCGGGTCAACCGAGATTCCAGGAATAAGATCGATGCGGAATTAAATTTCCCGCATGGGAAGAAGAGAAATGACTTTACCAAAGCATCAGGGTAATCTCTGATTATCAGAGTGGAGTCAAGATTACTAGGTAGAGAATCAAACGAATGGATAGAAATGCCTGCATAATTCTGAGGCAGTTGACATTCGATCATAACAGAATTTACGTGGCCATCTGCTAGAGAAACGATTCGAGCGCATTGCAAAAGATAAATGCATCAAAACCGAGTACCTGGAAATCTCCGGTTAATCTTACTGTGAAGGAGCCTCAAGCCTTTCAAATCAAAATAAGATATGCGGGACTACCAATGGAATGAATTACACACACCATGATGAAATTGCCAATTGAGATGGCAAGATGTGCTCAAATTCATTATAGAGATCAATCGAAGTGGAGCTATCTGATGCTCCAGAATTAAGAAGAACACGAACAGGGAGGGACCAGAATGGATTTCAAAACAAAGGAGAGAGTTCCAAAATTCAAAGAAAACCCGAGTCAAAGAGGAAGAAACTCAAGCTCGAATGAAGGTTATTTTGTAACTAAATTTTACTCTATATGCTAGGTTTTTGCTAAACCAGAGCTCTGGTACCAACTGTAATGACCCACTGTTTCAAATTCGCATCAGCACATGTCGGACTTGAATTGCTACAACAAATTGTTAATTTATTATTTGGCAAAGCTCGGCATATATAGTAAATAAATCAATCACAGAATCACAGACACGGAGTAATACAAACATAAGCAGCGGAAAAGATAAATAGTAGTTCATGAAGCTACTATATAAACAACAGAGTTTGAAATAAAATACAACAGAATATCTCGAATACAGTGTAGTCTCGAATACAAACAGATGACAAGTCTGAACAAAAAAACTGGATAGCTGAAGCTGAATAGATATAGATGGTCTCCAAGTGAAGCTCCAACTCCAAAGGTCAGTCTCAAATGCTGTGGCACTCAGTCTGACCTGAGCATAAAGCAAAACGCTCGAGTCAGGATTAATATTCTTATACAGTAAATTCAACTCATGTGGAATGTCAACTGAAATACAAATAATTTAAAGGATGCCTAGGATTTACATCCTCTAAGGATCCATGGAACTAGCTACTATATAGTACAATACGCTATTATAATATGACTATAGTAAAGTAAACTTTTAAAATAGCATCGAGGCATTACCCATATCCCCCATAACACATTTTATATATTCCCATAGTCTATACAGTACCGTAATTCCACTGTAAACTGGAGGGCTATCAGAGGACACTCCATAGGTATGGTACAAACCAAACTCGTAGAAGGCGTGATAGGACACGTGACAAGGCACACGAGGCAATGCCAGGGTAGATATACCATTTGCGTATCCAGACTGGTGGTAACGCATAGCAGCTACTACCGTCCACCTAGTGACACACTCCCAAATCAAAGGTGCACCCAATCAAATGACAAAAGCAATAGAATGTTATTGAAGGAATGTGCCGATCGGAGGAATGACCTAACTTGGCCAGGCATGGCTTCTGTTTTAGCCACATCAAGCTGACTCACGGGAGTCAGGGCTACGTAAATACCATAGAGAATCATCACCAAACCATCTTACTTCATTCTGAAATCTCCACCACGTACATAGTTGTTAAAGTGGTTTTCGGTATTGGCAGAGAATATGACAATATTTGATCCCGATCTCTTTAACAACCTAACGCTTATTTCACATCGTGGTCATTTTATAATTCAAATAGTTTATACTTCATATCAAAGTATCATATTTATTTCAAAAACTATATCAATTTGATATCATTATTAACTTTATATAATATTCATTTCTAGAGTCGTAACACTTTTAAAGATTGTAACATTTTCGAAATCATAACACTTTTGAAATCGTAGCACTTTGAAAACGTAACACTTTTGAAATCATAACACTTCCGTAATCATAACAGTTCCAACTTAAACAGTTTAAATATTGAAAATAGTATATATACTAAAATAGTTATAAATTAAAATAGTTTATATATTAAGAATACTTTACATAATGAAATTAGTTTCTCTAATTTCGCAAGTCAATTCAAATCATCTTAAATCCTAAGATTTAATTCAAATCAATTCCAGTTTAACCATTTCAATTAAAAGTTCAAAGATTCAAGTTTAAATATTCAAACAATTACAATATAAATTTAATTTTTATTTCATCATTTAACTTTAATTTTATCCAAATTGGAAAATATTCACGTAATCATTTTAATATCAATTAAACAAAATCCCAATTTATAAATTTAAATCAATATTAAATATTCAGTCTCAATTTTATTTAAAGTTGAGATATTCATTTAATCACCTTTTTATCGAATTAAGTTATAAATCATAATTTTCAAAATCTCAAAATCAATAATTTTAAATAAATTCTTATTTAAATTCAATTATTTACCAATTTAAATTCCAACTCAACATTAATTTATCTTCCCAACCTTTGTTATTAAAGTTATAAAATCTATTTTTGAAATACTAATATAAATTTAAGTAGATACTCAAACATATTATATACTAATTAAATTAAATCTTATTAAATTAAATCTTATTATTAAATATATTTTTATATTAAATCTATTTTTATATATTTTTAAAATAATAAAATTAAGTAAAATCTTAAAAATCTTATTTTCAAAACTAACTTATAAATTTAAATTTCCAAAACATATAATTTTAAAAATAAAAAAATTAGACATATATAAAATAACATTTGTACATCTTATATTTTAAAAATCAATATTTATTAAAACCCATATATTTCCTTTCAAAACTTTGAAAATCATTTTTCAAAATATAGACCAACGGTGTCCGTATATAATTTTCTATCCTATGGTTAAGTGATACGGATATTTATCATTTCAATCCATAATTTAAATATTTATGGGTATATATCATTTCAACCCGCAGTCCCAAAATTTCAAATTCAATGAAAATCGCTGGGGTTTATCATTTCGACCCATAACAATTTTCCCTTAATTTATAATATCATTCGAGTATGTATCATTTCAACCTATAGGGATTTCTAAACAGATAGGGAACTTGCAGAGTGAGAACAAATATGATAATAATATAACATATCAATGACATGCATATATCATCAGTAGCACATTAAATAAAATATACACAACAGGATATGGTGTCATATATCACATGTGAACAATTGCAGATAGTGACATATCATATTTAACAATTAAATAACTAGCAATTCAAATTTAACATCATATTTCAATTGTTGTTTCAAGTGAAATCAAATTTACTAACTATAAGAATGTTAATCGGGAGTGATTGCTCACCTTTCGAGGCTAGAGAACGACGATGGTGAAGGGGATGACACAAACACGTACACAGATATGGACATAGTTACGATTAGCGGGACATCGAGAAGATAGGAATTGTTGCGATAAATTTGATATTGAGGATGTAATTCAAGATGGACTAGAGATCGATGAAACAACCAATATAAAATTTTATGAAATATATATGTACTATATTTTAAAATCAATATTCAGTTTTGAACGCATATTTAATATATATATATGTATGTATGTATTATATTTTAAAATCATTACTTCTCAAACACATCAAATAAAGTCAAACTTCTTATATGTTGTTTCAAAAATTTGAACATTTAAATGTAATATATATTTTTAAAGCTATTTCAAAATCTTTATAATATATATTTTCTTTTAAAATCAATATTAATCACTTATCAAAATAAACTATATATATATATATCGAAATTTAATTCAACACATAAAAAATGTGTATATATGATACATTTTAATTTCAAAATCATTATACGCATATATATCACATTCTTTCAACTCAGTATCAACATATTATACATAAAAAAACATATATAAAAGAAAACATATATGTATTGTAATATATACTCTTTGCCAAACAAAACATACACATGCAACATATATATTTCGTTCAAAATATATAACTGTCACCCACATATCCTTATATATATAAACTAATATTTAAACATATATATGTATATATATATATTTACATATGTGTATATAAATATATATACCACTACTAGAAAAATGCTAAATAGCGAGGGGTGGGAGCGACGGCTTCCGACGGCCCCGTCGGAAATTCACGATTATCTGCAGCTCGGCCGAGCCTTTCTTCCTCATTTTCCAGCTTCTCAAATTCTCAAGAAAAACCCTCAAATCCCCATTTTCCGCCTCCAATCGTTGATTTCGTGGTTTTTTCTCCTTCCCCGCTGTTAATTCAACATCTCTTGCTCTTAGTCTCAGGTATAATCTCTTATTTTTGTGAAAATTTCAGTTTTTACGCTAATTCTAGATTTGCATAAATTGATAAATTAGGGTGAATTAGTGATAGCAATTGTTTCCAATAGCGTAATAATGGTTTATAGCATCACATGGCATACATATTTCATCTTTTATCGTGAAATTGTGAAAAACACGTATAATTTGTGGTTGTTCATGTATATGTAAATTGTTGTGTATGCCTTGATTCGACGATTGTATACGTTATTTGGAATAAGATAAAATGATTGAATGAACTAGGAGTATTATACCGTGCACGTATTTACTTATGAAACAAAAAAAAATGCATTACTCTAAATTATAATTGTGTGTATTGAAAAATGACAAAAATGTTAAACCAGCCTTAAGTTGATGCGTAATACGTCGAATAAATGTGTTAAATTAATATATATTTTTGTAAATGTGAACAGTGAGTAAAACTGTATTTTTTCGTAAAATGCGTGCATGTTAACTGACAAATGTCCCTTAGAGAGTTTTGGCCCCGTCCGACGAGTGTTGTACATGATCGTTGTATAAATAGTCGTTTTTTTTCGAAAAACGATCATTTATATTCATCTGGTACAATGTTTATCGGATTTGTCCATGTATTGGACAAGTTATGAACACAGTAAGAATTTACATTTTGTATACTCCTTCGTCTCAAACGATTCATAAAATTTCGGCCTAACTTTTCTTTTTTATTTCCTACGTACACGCATTAGTGTACAGTGCAGGGAACAAAAGGGAAATGCTGCCGAAATTTTGTTGAATCGTTTGAGACGAAGTAATATACGAAATGTAAATGCTTACTGTGTTTGTAATGGGAAGTAGGATGCCCGACCAATGAAAAAAAAATATATATATTTTTAAATCGTTACGTTAAAAAATAAAATGTGCCCTATTTGAAAATATTTTTAAATTTGTGAAGTTGTTCTTTAAATTCAAAATATTATACGACCATGAAAATAATCTTTTTCGAATTTGTATTCTTCAAAATAAATATTAAATTTTGAACTTCTCATTTTGTCAAATAGGAAAAATGCTTGATTATTTTGTTGATCAGAGGAGATGGATGTACCAAAGAAAAGGACTGAGGGGCTCAATAAAAGAAGATTTTTATAATGGTATAAACGTGTTTGTTGAATTCTCTTTAAGTAATAACGGAAACGATCCAGAAATTCGTTGTCCGTGTAGTAGGTGCAGACATTTGAAGTAGTTGTTAACAGATATTGTGAAAGTTCATTTGTGCCAACACGGTTTCGCACCCGAATATTATGTTTGGGATCGGCATGGAGAAGTTGTAGCAAATACTTCTGTAGAGTCTAAAAGTGTCGTTAACGAAATAGTTTCAACGACCCGTATAGAAAATATGGTCGAAGATGCAGCACGATCAATGTTTCCTATGGTTGAAGTTGACGACGATGATGGAAATGTTGAAGAACCAAATATTAAAGCTAAAAATTTTTATGATTTACTAGATGCAGCTAAGAAACCTATTTGGGATGGTTGTAAAAGCGGCACTAACTGTCAGTGATCGTAGAATACATTGCGATGAAGTCAAAATACAACATCACTGAAGCTGGGTTTACGGCTGTTGTACAAGCTGTAAAAAGACATATGCCGCCCGATAATCTAATGTGTGAAAATCACTACGAAGTTAAAAAACTTATGTCGGCTTTTGGTTTACCGTATCAGAAAAAAGATGCATGTTTAAAAGGATGCATGTTGTTTTGGAAAGAAGACGCAAACCTTAGAAATTGTAAAGTTTGTAACCAGGAGAGATACAAATCAAGAAAAAAGAAGGGGAAGAAAGTTCTGTACAAGCGTATGCACTACTTACCCATAACTCCAAGACTTCAAAGATTATATGCATCTTCTGTAACTGCGTTTAATATGAGATGGCATAGCGTGAGAACGGAGGAAGATGGTACGTTGACACATCCGGCCGATGGAGAAGCATGGAAGCATTTCGATAAAACGTATCCAAATTTTGCAGCGGAGAGTCGAAATGTTAGATTAGGATTATGTACGGACGGTTTTTCTCCATTTTCTCAATTTGGTTCTAAATATTCATCATGGCCCATTATCGTCACACCGTATAATTTACCTCCATGGATGTGCATGAAAACGCAATATATGTTTCTTACTGTTGTCGTTCCTGGCCCCGACGATCCGACACAAGGAATCGATGTATATTTACAACCATTGATTGAGGAGTTAAAAATACTGTGGAACGAATGAGTAGAAACATACGATGTGTCCAAGAAGAAAAATTTTCGTATGTTTGCTTCTTTGTTGTGGACTATACGTGATTTTCCTACCTATGCAATGCTTTCGGGATGGAGTACTGCCGGTCGTCTAGCATGTCCATATTGCATAGATGAAACACGAGTGTTTTCTTTACCTCATGGTAAGAAAATTTCATGGTTTGACTGTCATCGATATTTTCTCCATGTAAATCATCCCTTCAGAGGAGACAAGAAAAACTTTTTAGCTAATAAAGTAGAAACCAGACAACCGCCGACGATATGATCAAGTGAAGACATATATGAACTTGTTAAGGACTATCCAAAGATATATGAAACTGACGAGCAAACAGAAATTGAAGGCAAATCAGTTGTTCATAACTGGTGCAAACAAACAATTTTTTGGGAGTTGTCGTATTGGAAACATCTTCTGCTTCGCCATAACATAGATGTGATGCACAATGAGAAAAATGTATTTGATAATGTTTTTAACACAATTTTGAATGTGAAAGGGAAGATGAAGAATGATTTGAAATCAAGACGTGATATAGAAGAATTATGCAAACGTCCTGAGCTTCATATGAAACCAAATGACAGTAAAAAAACCCAAAGCTTGTTACGAATTAGATAATAATCAAGGTAAAGGTGTGTTAAAATGGGTGGAAGGGTTAAGATTTCCTGATGGGATATCATCAAATCTTCGTAGATGTGTTGACTTTAAAATGGTAGATTGAGCGGAATGAAAAGTCACGACTATCACATAATGATGGAAAATTTATTTTCCGTAATGTTCAAAGAACTACTGCCGTTAAAAGTTTGGAAAGTAGTAACGGAGCTTAGTATGTTTTACAAAGAGCTTTGTTCGACTACTTTAAAAGTGCAGCGTTTACATAAACTTGAAGTGGACATTCCTATATTGCTTTTCAAATTAGAGAAAATATTTCCGCCCGGTTTTTTTAATGTGATGGAACATTTACCTGTTCATCTCCCATCTGAAGCACGACTTCAAGGTCCTGTCCAATATGGATGGATGTATCCATTTGAGAGGTATGTAATATGTTATAACGTAATTTAATTGCATTTGAAAGATGAAGTTAATATAAATTAATTTTGCATAGATATTTGAATCACCTGAAGAAAAAAGTGAGGCAAAAAGCACGGGTTGAAGGTTCGATATGTAAATCTTACATCGAAGAAGAAGCTTCGTTCTTTTTCTCTCACTATTTCCGTGACCATGTGAATATTTCATTTCAAAGTGTTCCTCGTAATGACAAAGGCGACGAACAAGAGTCCTCTCAAGCAATGTTATCTATTTTTAGACAACATGGTCGGCCTTCTGGAAAATGTGTAGAAATATGGCTAGACGGTAGAGATCTTCATGTAGCACACACTTATATTCTTCTAACTTGTGCGGAGGTTGCACCGTTTATTAGGTAATCTGAAAAAATAATTTTTGTTTTATTCTTTTCTATAATGCATGCGTGTGTATAACCTAATGTAATAATTCGTTTATATAAACAGTGTTTATGAACGTAAACATCCGAATGGAGATCTCAGTAAAGAATTTTTCGGTTGGTTTTCAAATTACGTTTATGAGTCGAGAAATAGTGTTGTTGACGAAGGGTTGAAACATCTTACGATGGGACCAAAAAGAGTGGTCAAGACATATCCAATATATTTCGTCAATGGATATAAGTTTAACACCAAAGAATACGGTGCAGAAAATTTAACAAATAATACTGGAGTATTTGTTAAAAGTAGTGACGATCCAGAAATCATTTAAATTATTTTTATGGCGTTCTGACACAAATTTTGCAACTGACATATTTCTCACGACCCGCGGATGAGGTGTTTCTCTTTAGATGCAATTGGTTTAGCAATGTTTCAGGTTCTGGAATTAATGTGCACAAGGATTATAATCTTATCGAAATAAAGCATACATCGCACTATCACAAGTATGATCCTTTTGTGCTAGCCAAGCAAGCATTGCAAGTTTATTACGCTCCTTGTCCGTCTCTAAAAAGAGATAAAGCGGATTGGTCTGCGGTTTTTAAAACAAAGGCCAGATTCACATTCGATGGGAAGAATATTCCGGACGAACAAGCTTATCAGGCAGATCTTGAGCAAAATAACGAAATAATAATTACAGACGATCATACAGATTTTGGTCCCTTGATCGATGAATCAAATGTTTGGGTACAAGCGTTTGACAGTGCAGAGGAAAATATCGTCGAAAACGAGACCGAATCTGAATCAGAAGACGATGATGACTGATACAAATCCGAATATGTTTTTTTGCAATTGATGTAACTATGTTGAATTCTTGATGTATTATGAAATTGATGTAACTATGAAACCAAATCCGTTTACTATTTTTTGCATGTTTTATGTTATTTCCATTTGTCATTTATTTAGCAATTTTTATTAAAAATGCAATGAACTTGCTTATCGTTGGAAGAGTAGACCCATTATGAATCAGGTATAACACACTTCCATTTCTATTTCCATTTCAGTCATTAATTAAGCAATTTATACCGTTGATGTCATTTTCATATGAAATATATTTCATTATCATGTTTTTATTCTCTTATATAATGATGTGTATATGTCACAGGTTTATCATTATGTCGTATCGAGGTAGGAGCTCTTCCCGATCGTCAGGAGGCGATGGCAGTGGCCCATTGCAAGAGCCACACCGTGCAGTTGTATCGTTAGTCCCTAGAGCAAATGGGTAAGAATTAAATTTTATTCAGCTTCTTATTTTTTCTATGATATACGTACATACTTATCTGTATCGTACTTAAAAACAGGGGTTCGACCTACTTCCCTCTAAGGTTGTGTTGGACGTCTCTCGAGCATCTTATCGCGGTAGGATGAATGCGTGTTGGCTGAGGTGGGATACCATCCCTCCTCACATCATAGAGTGCATATGGCAGGATGTCCTAGTATGTATAATTTTTCTGTTTTTTAATTCGTTTTTATCATTTTTCTATTGTTTATCATTTAAAGTGTAATCTTTTTTTAAATACAGGCTGAGATAGACATCCAGACAGACGATATGATGCTGGCACGAGCATACTGGATGAAGAAGATGCGCAAGAAATACAGGGACACGATATCTGAGATTAAGAAATCTGGTAAGAAACCACGGTGGATGGGAGAGAGCGTGTGGCAAGCTTGGTTCAGCTACTGGGAGACAGACGAGGCGAAGGCAAGTATACTAATTTTTTTTGAATTATTAATTTGACGTGATTGAAAAATAATGTATCAAATTTTGAATGTACAGGCAGAGTCGGATAGAAACTCTGCAAATAGAAATAAGAATCCCGCCACTCATCGTGGAGGATCGAAGTCGTTTCAGCAGTATCGGCAGGAGTTGGTAAATTTACTGAATAATTAATGTAAATAGTTTATGCTATATGATTTTAAACGTATAATAATTGTATGTAACAATCAACTTCAGGAAGCCGAGACACATGGTCCTGTCAGCTATATGGACGTGTTCACCCGTACGCATGCTGTCGAGCATGTTAATCCAGACGGGACTGTTTCGTACACATGGCAGGACGATAAATCCAGCAAAAGCCATGTAAGCATATTTCATGTTATTCAGTATTAATAATTGTTTTAATTGTTAAATTATGATGAAATAAGATATGATATTATTAATTTGTTAATGCAGGAGATGTTTATGGAGCAGCGACAGAAACTCTTTGCTGATACGGGTAGAGAGCAGCTGACGACCGATGAGGAGGACGTTATTTTTGAGTCCGTTATGAGTCCAGCAGAGCATGGTCCACGATACGGATTTGGCAATTTAGCGGTAAATAATTTACTTTTTCTTAAAATACTGAAAATATGATATTTTTACCTTTTCAAACAATAAACTTGGATTATTTATTTTTCAATTATTGCAGTCCAGTAGTCAGAGTAGGGGACGGTGGAGTAGACCTCAGAGCGATTTAGCAGGTATAGAAGAATTGCAGACTAGAGTGTCCCAATTGGAGGAGCAGAACCGCCAACAGGCCTTGCAGACCGCACAGTTGTTAGAGTACATGCAGCAGTTTGGTGGCCGCTTCCCTTCCTCGGCTGGCTCTGGATCTGGAGGAGATTGATTCATTGCTTGCTTATTCGTTCGTGCAGGTATGTTTTGTTTTAGTTTAGAATGATTTGGTAGATGGTGCAATTAATTGTTGATTTATATAATTATGTATGATACACTTGGTTCTGTAGTTGTATGAGGATATGCATGAGAATGTTGATGAATTTATGTATTAACAACATGGTAGAACAGTTATTGTTAGGATTATTGTTAATATTGGAATGGTATGTATATTTTGTATTTTATTTTTATTCTAATTTTATCCATTTGTGTGTTTATTGAATATTTTGTAGTCTAGGTTTGGGTATTTGGTTGGATTATTGTTTATTGGATTGTGCAGTATTGATATCGTAGTGTTTGGAAGAGAAATGTGGTTGGAAGGCTCTATTTGCAGCAAATATAAAAAAAACAGCAGATTTCCGACGGCTTTCGACAGCTTACAGGTCAAAATTTTCATCGGCTTCCGACAATTTCCGGCGGCCTGTAGCTAAACATTTCTGACAGCTTCCGACAATGTCCGACGCCCATCGGAAGCCGTCGGAGATCGTCGGAAATTGTCGAGAGCCGTCGGAAATGTGTTCGGCAGCATCCGTCGGAAGCCGCCGTAAATACTGCTCCCCGACGCAGTCTTTTCCGACGGCTTTTTCCGACGGCTACCGACGGCTTCAGACGGCTACCGACGGCTTCCGACGGCCGCCGACGGATTCTGGCCGTCGGAAAATGCGTTTTCCCCTTGTAGTGTGCACATATACTAACATATTATAAAACTGTAGATAAATGAAGTATAAAACAAAGGAGCCATAATATATCAGCTTATATTTATAAGATGTGTATACATATTTTCTTATGTATACCCACTAAAGCTATTACCAAAAAATTATTTTAAATATTAACAAAATTAGAACATATTATATGTCTTTGTTATAAAAAAAATCAAATACACTTAAAAATGTAAATAAAATAAAATAAAGAATCATATATAATAGGAGCCTGGCTAGTAGGGTGACAGTCTTGAGAAGGCACAGGCTTTGGTGAAGGTGGGTTTCGGGTCGATGATGGCTGCAGTGGTTCGGAGGGAAAAGAAATGGAAGGAGGGGACTAGCGGAGAGGAACAACTGCTTGCTTGGACTGGGATGGCGGCTGCTGCCACTTCGATACAGGAGATGGGGGATGGGTTCATGTGGAGGGGTTCGAGGTTGAGCAGGCTGTAGGTTGACGGTGATGGCTATTGTGGTGAGCAGGTGAAGCTGAGGAGGCTAACATGCTCGGTGGCGGATTGAACCGGATTGCGGCTGTCGGTTGGGTGTGCTCAATCTATAGAGGGTCAAGGTTCGATCCAGGCATTTGTGGTGGAAATGAAGATGGTCAGGTAGGTGCAAGGCTGGTGAAGGCATGGGTTGTGGCTTTGAAGCATTGAGAGGTGGAATGGTCGAAGGTGGAGGCTGATGAGGTGGCTGCGGCAAGAGAAGGTGGATGGGTTTAACTACACATGTTCGGTCACAGGGAATCGAAGCCGAGAGGGTTGCTCGGCCGATGACGTGGTCGGTGGAAGGAAGTGATAGTGGAGGGGTTCGGAGATGGGTTAGCGGTAAAGGATATGGGGATACAAAGGATCTCAACAAAGCAATATATATATCGTACGACTTATAATTTGAACTTATATTATTCTATTATTTTTCAGAACTATGAAAAGAAGCAAGACGGGAGAAGATGGAGAGAACGATTTTCGGCAAGTAATATGGAAAGGTAGTAGGAACAAACAATATATTCTATATATATTATAATAAATTTTTCTCAAAAGAAGCCGAACGGTAAGGTTGTAATTATATTTAAATGGGGAGCGGAAAGGAACAAACCATAAACATAATGGAACTAGGAAAAAGAAAACATCAACACTAAAAATAAATAAATGTTAGTGGAAGTTGATTTTAGCCGTTTGAAATTTGAGTTGGCACAGAATATCAAAAGTTTAAAAATGGGTGCCGAAACGGTTAACCGTTTCATGGGTTTCACCATGTTTCGGACTCCGAAATACACAAATGAATATAATGTGGAGATCAGCATGACGAGACAAACAGAATGGTATCTAGATATGAGCGATATGATCATCCTATCAAAAGTCGATATTTGGTACCGAAAATGCTGCTAAAACACCAAAAATAAGAAAAACGGGGCTAGGGCAGTCCAAATTTGACAAAACGAAATACGATGTCTCGCTCAGAAAATGATTTACATTCTTATTATGTAAAAATATTAAGGTTTCGAAAATATTTTGTTTCAACCAAATTAGTTGAATTTAAACTGAAAATTACACAACAGATTTTACTTTCATATTTTTCAATAAAAATTTACCATTTGCTATGTCTAAATAAACGTACTTCAAATATCAAAGTTTTATTTCCAAATTCAACTATTTAAAATTTCACAATAATTCAGTTAATTAGGTTATTAAAACCTTTAAAAAAAATTAGCCGTTACACTCTCCCCCACTCAAAACTTTTCATCCCCAAAAAGGAAAGGGGTAGGAGAATAGAAGTAACAGAAATGAAATATACATTTGAAATACATATTATCAGATAAACAATAAGTTCAAAATCATATAAATTTCATTAATTTTTAAATTGATTTATGTTCAATTAATTTGTTTTCACTCCATTTTATTTAATCAATAATATCCAATATATTCACCTTTGGTTGATTTCGGTTCAATGTATTCTCATTCAATTGGTTTGGCATCAATTATTTCATAAAACATATTTCTTTTAAAACAAATTTATTTTATTTAACTCATTTATTAAATCTATTTATCTTTTGTTTCCACTAAAATTCAATTTCAACCATTCTTAAGTCTATATTTATTTACTTAAAAAGTATTTTCTTTTATTATTTAATTTGTTTCACTCGAGTTACTTATAACATCAATTAAATGTATAAAAGTCACTATAACAATCAAATTTTATTTAAAATTTCCCTCAACAGAATTTCATTTTTGGACATCTTGTTATTTACAGTTACGTGGTATATAATTCAATTACATATTCTTATTACATCCAAACTTTTCTCATGTAAGTTTTATTTATGTTCATATGTAATTTTTATTTATAACATTATTATTAAGCAAAATTTAACAATTTACTATCTAAGTTTTTCTTGCATAACCTCAATTACATATTCGCCTTAACATTTAATTTTTTTTGAATATTTTAGGTAAACTATGTATATTAGCAGCAATTAAGTATTATATAAATAAATTTTATCCTACTTCAAATGTTTCAAGGTGTTCTAAATTCCAATTCAAATTTTTAACAATTTAAATATTTCAAATTTTTTTATTCCTTTCAATAATTGAAACCCTTCTTAACATAGAATTTAAGAATTAAATTTCCGGTTTCACTTTAACACAATATTGAAATAAATGTAAACACACACACATATATATGTACACACACACACACACACACACACACACACACACACACATATATATATATATATTATAAATCAAATCAAATCAAATACATTTTCCAAAAGGAAAGTGTAGCAAAGCTGCTACGCGGTCTCTCTACTATGAGACTCGAAATTGAATGTCGATTATGCTGCAGTCATCACCAAAATTATTTTCCAATGACAAACGAAGAGAGTACAGACTTAATTCTTTTGAATTTATTATTTTGAAACAATTTCCATTCGAAAACACTTTCAATAATATATTCCAAAACTTTAAAAACCAAATTTTTTAAATTACCGAAAATTGAATTCTCAAATTCTTAATTTGAATTTGTTTCAATTCCAAATCAATTTACAAACCATATTTTATACTCTCATTGATTTATATCATGTTGCAATAGTCAATGATTTACAAAACAATAAATGATAATCATATATTATCATTTTTAGCAACCAATTTATTTAACTATTTGATTTCAGAAATTATACCTTTTGTATATAATATAATCATACACAAAATTATTTCATTTACCAATTTCAAAACAATATTATGTCAGTTTGCTCTGTTCAAGTGTTTTAGAATTTCTATCGATAGCGTTAGCTAGATGAATCGATCGAAATCCAAAATCGAACTTAACAACTCAAGCAACATAATATAAAACATTTTTATATTAATTACAAATACACTCCCTCATTCGATGATCTAAGAATGAATTCTAGAACAAGGTTAGAAATTCAAATTAAGGGAAACCCTAATCAAAGTGCATTCTAACAAAGGTGAAATGCCCGAAAGAATGATGATATAGTTAAATTACAAAAGAGGAAAGGTGGATAGACTAATATTAATCGCGGGTGACCTTGACCGGGTCAACCGAGATTCTAGGAATAAGATCGATGCAGAATTAAATTTCCCACATGGAAGGAAGAGAAACGACTTTAACAAAACATCAACGTAATATCCGATTATCGGAGTGTACTCAAGATTACTAGGTAGAGAATCAAACGAATAGATAGAAATGCATGCATAATTCTGATGCAATTAACATTCGATCACAAGAGAATTTACCCGGCCATCTGCTAGAGAAACGATCCGGGCATTGTAACAGATAACCGTATCAGAATCGAGGACCTGGAAATCTCCATTTAGTTGGCGCTTGATGTGAAGGAGCCTCACCCCTTTCAAATCAAAATAAGATTTACGAGACTGCCGATGGAATGAATCGCACACACTAAGATGAAATTGCCAATTGAGGTGGCAAGATGTTCTCAAATTCAATATAGAGATCAACCGAAGTGGAACTATGGGATGCTCCAGAATCAAGAAGAACACGAACAGGAAGGGACCAGAATGGATTTTAAAATAAAGGGGAGAGTTCCAAAATTCAAAGGGAACCCGAGTCAAAGAGGAAGAAACTCAAGCTCGAATGAAGGTGATTCTGTAATTAAATTTTACTCTATATGCCAGATTTTTCCTGAACCAGAGCTCTGATACCAACTGTAACGACCCAATATTTCAAACCATTCGCATCCACGCATATCGGACTTGAATTGCTCAAAACAACAGATTGTTAATTTATTATTTGGAAAAACTCAGCATATACAGTAAATAAATCAATCACAGAATTACATACACAGATTAATACAAACGTAAGCAGCGGAAAAGATAAATAGTAGTTCATGAAGCTACTATATAAGCAATAGAGTTTGAAATAAAATACAGCACAATACCACGAATACCGTGTAGTCTCGAATACAAACAGAGGAAAAGTCTAAACAAAACAACTGGATAACTGAAGCTGAATAGATATAGATGGATCTCTAAGTGAATCTCCAACTTTAAAGGTGAGTCTCAAATGCTATGACACTCAATCTGACCCGAGCATAAAGCAAAACACAAAACACTCGAGTCAGAATTAACATTCTTATAAAGTAAATTCAACTCAAGTGAAATGTCAACTGAAATACAAATAACTTAAAGGATGCCTGGGATTTACAGCCTCTAAGGATCCGTGAAACTATCTACTATGTAGTACAATATGCTATTATAATATGTCTATCGTAAAGTAAACTATAAAATAGCATTAAGGCGTTACCCATATCCCCTTTAACATATTTATGTATTCCTATAGTCTATACAGTACCATAATTCCTCAGTAAACTAGAGGGCTATCACAGGGCACTCCATGGGTATGGTACAAACCAAATTCGTAGAAGGCGCGATAGGGCATGTGACAAGGCACACGAGACAATGTCAGGGAAGACATACCATTTGCATATCCGGACTAGTGGTAATGCATATCAGCTACTACCACCCACCTCGTGTCACACTCCTATATCAAAAGTGCACCCAATCAAATCAGAGAAGCAATAGAATGGTATCGATGGAATGTGCACGATCGGAGGAATGACCTCACTTGGCTCGGCGTGGCTCCTGTTTTAGCCACATCAAGCTGACTCAAGGGAGTCAGGGCTACGTAAATACCATATAGAATCATCACCAAACCATCCTACTTCATTTTGGAACCTTCACCACATACACAGTTGTTAAAGTGGTTTTCGGTATTGGCAAAGAGTATGACAATATCCGATCCCGGTCTTTTTAACAACCAAACGCTTATTTCACACTGTGGTATATTATAATTCAAATAGTTTATACTTCATATCAAAATATCATATTTATTTCAAAAACCATGTCAATTTGATACCATTATTCACTTTATATAATATTCATTTCCAGAGTCGTAACACTTATAAATATTGTAACATTTTCGAAATCATAACACTTTTGAAATCATAGCACTTTGAAAACATAGCACTTCTGAAATCATAACACTTCGTAATCGTAGCAGTTCCAGTTTAAAAAGTTTAGATATTGAAAATAGTTTATATATATATATATTAAAAAGTTATAAATTAAAATAGTTTATATATGAAAAATACTTTACATAATGAAATTAGTTTCTCCAATTTCACAAGTCAATTCAAATCATCTCAAATCCCAAAACTTAATTTAAATCAATTCCAGTTTAACCATTTAAATTTAAATTTCAAAGGCTCAAGTTTAAATATTCAAACGATTACAAAATAAATTTCATTTACATTTCAACATTTAACTTTAATTTTATCCAAATTGGAAAACATTCACTCAATCATTTTAAAAACAATTAAATAAAATCCCAATTTATAAATTTAAATCAATGTTAAATATTCAGTCCCAATTTTATTTAGAGTTGAGAATATTCATTTAATCCCTTTTTACCGAATCAAGTTATAAATCATAATTTTCAAAATCTCAAAATCAATAAGTTCAAATAAAATCTTATTTAAATTCAATTATTAACCAATTTAAATTTCAAGTAAACATTAATTTATCTTCCCAACCTCTATTATATAAAATCTATTTTTAAAACATTACTATAAATTTAAGTAGATACTCAAACATACTATATACTAACTAAATTAAATTTTATTAAATTAAAACTTATTATAAAATTTATTTTTATATTAAATTTATTTTTATATATTTTTAAAATAATAAAATTATAAATAAAATCTTAAAAATTAAATTTCAAAACTAACTTATATATTTAATATTTCCAAAACATATAATTTTAAAAATAAAAAATTTAGACATATATAAAATTCATTTATATATCTTATATTTTAAAAATCAATATTTATTAAAACCCGTATATTTCCTTTCAAAACTTTGAAAATTATTTTTCATAATATAGACCAACGACATTCGTATATAATTTTCCATCTTATGGTCAAGTGATACAGATATATATCATTTCAATCCGCAATTTAAATATTTAAGGGTATATATTATTTCGACCCGCAATCCCAAAATTTCAAAATCAATGAAAATCGCTTGGGTTTATCATTTCAACCATAACAATTTTCCTTTAATCTATATTATTATTCGGATATGTATCATTTCAACCCATATGGTTTTTTAACCTAACAGCGAACTTGCAGAGTGAGAACAAATATGATAATAAAATAACATATCAACGACAAACATATATCATTAGTAACACATTAAATAAAATATACACAACAGGATATGGTGTCATATATCACATGTGAACAATTGCAGATAAGTGCATATCATATTTAACAATTAAATAACTAGCAACTCAAATTTAAGAGCATATTTCAATCGTCGTTTCAAGTGAAATCAAATTTACTAAATATAAGAATGTTAATCGAGAGCGATTGCTCACCTTTCGAGGCAAGAGAACGACGATGGTGAAGGGATTTCACGGACACGTACATGGATACGGACATAGTTACGATTAGCGAGACAATGACAAGGTAGGAATTGCCGCGATAAATTCGATATTAAGGATGTAAGTCAAGATGGACTAGTGATCGATGAAACAACCAATATAAAATTTTAAGAAATATATATATATATATATATATTATATTTTAAAATCAATATTCAGTTCGGAATGCATATTTAAAGTAAATATATATACATATATTATAAAATCATTATTTCTCAAACATATCAAATAAAGTCAAATCTCTTTATATGTTCTTTCAAAAATTTCAGTTGAAAATTTAAATATAATATATATTTCTAAAGCTATTTCAAAATCTTTATAATACATATTTTCTTTTAAAATCAGTATTTAAATTGAATCACTTATCAAAATAAACTCTATATATATATAAATCGAAATTTAATTCAATACATAAATAACATGTATATATGGTACATTTTCAATTCAAAATACTAACCTATCATATTGTACGCATATATATCACATTCTTTCAACTCAGTATCAACATATTACACATAAAACAATATATATAAAAGAAAATTTATGTATTATAATATATACTCTTTGCCAAACCAAACATATACATGCAGCATACGTATTTCGTTCAAAATATATAACTATCACCCACATATCCTTATATATATAAACTAATATATAAATATATATATATATATATATACATACTACATATTATAAAACTGTAGATAAATAAAGTATAAAATAAAGGAGTCGTATTGTAACAACCCGCATATTTTACGATTGTATATTTAAATGATTCATTTAAATATAGCATCGTTAGTCGGATTAAAGTTCGAAATGCTACTTTTTGCAGATAGTCGAATTAGAACTCGAGACCACTTTTGTCGAGTTCAAAATGGCATTTGCAACTTTTTTGAGTATAAACATCAATATGTTTGAATTCTGCTATTTTTCTATTGGGCTTTGGGTTTGAGTTTGGGTTTCAGCCCATTAACCCCACATAATACCCTAACTTCACCCCCTCTTATCTTCATTCATTCTATTATTTTCCTAACACTAAACTAAAGAAAAATGGAGAAGATAAAATAAAATAAAATTCCTAAACCCTTGCTTTGCTAGGAAATTCAAATTCAAACTCCAAAAATCAAAGAGAAGCTTAGGTAAGCATCCCTTCATCTTCTCCATCTCAACCTCTCTTCAATTTTCAGAAATTCCTAAACCCTAACTTAGGAAAAACTTCACCTTTGGTAATAAATTGGAGATTTTAGAGGTGTATTGAAGAGGAATTGGTATTGCTTTGTTTTAAAGCCTCTCATTCGTTGTCTTTGAGTTTTAAAGGTGAGTTCTTGAACTCACATTTATGTCTATACCTTTGACAGTTGTTAGGTATGAATTCCTAACACCTGTTTCATGTTCATTTTCTTTGAATTGAATTGAATTAGTGAATTTTCCAATTTTTGATATTCTGAATTCAAAATATATGAAATCCTACATTGGATGTTTTGACATGTTGTTCGGAGTGTATGGATGAGTCTATAAGGCTGGGTTATCGCTTGGCATAAATCCATAGCCATCGTCCCTCGTCCGATCGCTTCCGATTTGTATTATCCATCATTAGCCTAGGAAAAATATTACCCTGAGCTTCGGCTCAGACGTTTGGTATTAATGTTAGACGTCCGGAGCTACGGGAATAAAATTCCAGATTCCTAACTTAGACATCTGAGCTTACTTCCCAAACATCTAGGCGATCTGGAAGAAAATTCCAGACCTTCAGCGCTGACGTCTAGGGAAACCATCAAACGTCTGGCACTATTTAGTTCAGGGAATTTGCCTATTTTAAGTGGGTTTCCGTTTTTATCGATTTTTTGTTGATCTGATTGGTCGTTGTCATTTATTATCAACTTTGATGGCTTCTTTATGGATTTTGGGAACATCCATCTGATAGATTTGATATCGATTTTTATGGACTTGATTCATGTCATCGAATGTGAATTTTTGGTGATCGATTGTTTTTACAATCGTTTTCTGTGATTTGTTACTTTAAAATACAAAGGTTTCTATATTAGTAGTAAATATCCAAACTCTTTCACAAAAATGATTTCAACGTTACTTTTAATACAAAGCTCGTTTTTAAAACCATTTTCCAATCTGTTAGTATATACAATCTTTTACCTCATTCGTTCGAGAAATCCAATTAAATGACTTAGCGAAACAAGTGGTATGAAACGTTTGCGTTTACTTCGTCGGTTAATTCTTAGACTTATTCGATTGAAACCTTGTGACAATTTTCGAGTGGAAATCTACAATTTGTTCGTAAATACTTAAGTTCAGCTATTGGTTATGGGACATGAAGCTAAACTCATTTATTTACTAGCTTAGTGTAATTTACACTTACGATCAACAACGATTATTTTGTGACTTAGACTAGCGATGTGCGATGTCTCTTTGTTTGTGTGTGGGACTAAACCCTGTTTGTGGAGTTTCGGCTCAAAATTGGTAGGGTAGCGACCCATGGTCTTCGGGCCGTTTGTGGAGCCTCGGCTCAAAATTGATGGTTAGCAACCATGGAATAGCGTTTCGTTTGTGATACACGTGTTGGTGAGTTTTCATGCTCCCATTTGTAATAAGCCTCCCCCTTTGCGATTTCGGGACTTCTAATTGATGATTTATGGAATTTGTATTTCACCAATTTTTGTGATTTATATAGATAAGTCGTATCAATATTTGTGGTTTGGTGAATAAAATAAAGAATATGACATTCTTTTTGGTGTATGAGATTCTTGAGATATTGTATGATTTTTGTTGATTGTTAAATGTATACTTGTCACAGTATAGAATTATTGTCATCATACATTTTTGTTATATCTCTTATCCTATCTCATTTTATCTGATATTTATGGCTAGGCTGATCTGTTTATTATTTTCTTCTTAAAATAATACTCGGGTCAGACCGAGGAAGTTGAGGTGCTTCTGCTTGACTTCTTATCAGGATCCGTCATCTGACTTTTGGCTAACTACTTAGCTTAATATTTTTTGCTTTTATACATTCGAGATAGAGACTCCTTGATGTATATATATTCTTTTGTATAGTACCTGTACCTATTCTTTTATGGTGTAGTGGATCTTACATGACCACTACTTTGATGTACACTTTTATGTGTTGTATTCATATCTGATTCCTCCTTTATGGTATAAACATCCGTGACTGATTTATGTTATGCTTGTTTTATATTTTGTTTCCTAAGATCACATAGCCACTGTTTAGTAGTTTTGAGTTTTTATAGGTTTGTCAGATATCCTCTTGAAACGAAATGCATGTAGTACTATTTGAAAGTGATTACACAGATGGTCGCTCCTTAATAGCCTTATTCTTCGTACTAGTTGACGGCATTACTCCATAGTGTCCTTGGCTAGTGTGAGTATAGAGGTGGGGCATCACACGTAATATATCAGCTTATATTTATAAGATGTGTATACATATTTTCTTATATATACCTATAAAGCTATTACCAAAAAGCTATTTTAAATGTTAACAAAACTAGAACATATTATATATCTTTGTTATCAAAAAAAATTTAAATACACTTAAAGCTGTAAAAAAATTAAACAAAGAATCATATATAACAGGCGCCAGGCTAGGAGGGTGACAGTCTCGAGAAGGTGCAGGCTTTGGTGAAGGTGGGTTTCGGATTAATGATGGCTGTAGTGGTTCGGAGGGAAAAGACATGGAAGGAGGGGACTAGCAGAGGGGGACAACTGCATGCTTAGACTAGGACGGCGGATGTTGCCGCTTCGACACATGAGATGGTGGATGGGTTCACATGGAGGGGTTCAAGGTTGAGCAGGATGTACGATGACGATGATGGCTGTTGTGGCAAGCAGGTGAAGCAGAGGAGGCTAACATGGCACAGTGGCGGGTTGAACTGGATTGCAGCTGTCAGTTGGGCATGTTCAAGCTATAGAGGGTTAGGGTTTGATCTAGGTGTTTGTGGTAGAAATGGATGTGGTCTGGGAGGTGCAAAGCTGGTGAAGGCATGGGTTGTGGCTTCGGAGCATTGAGAGGCGGAATGGTCGGAGGTGGAGGCTGATGAGGTGGTCATGGCAAGAGAAGGTGGATAGGTTTGGCTGCACGTGTTTGGTCATAAGGAAGCGAAGCCGAGAGGGTTGTTCGGCTGATGATGTGGTCGGGGGAAGGAAGTGATTGTGGAGGGGATCAGAGATGGTTTAGCAGTGAAGGATATGGGGATAAGCAGGATCTTAACAAAGCAATATATATCATATGACTTATAATTTAAACTTATACTATTCAATTTTTTTAGAACTAAGAAAAGAAGCAAGAGGGAAGAAGATGGGGAGCATGATCTTCGGCAAGTAATATGGAAAGGTAGTAGGAATGAACTAGCTACAATATATACTATATATATTATAATAAATTTTTCTCAAAAGAAGCCGAACAGTAAGGTTGTAATTATATTTAAATGGGGAGAGGAAACGAACGAACCAAAAACATATTGGAACCAAGAAAAAGCAAAAGTCAAGACTAAAAATAAATAAATGTTAGTGCCGTTTATTTCAGCCCTTTGAAATTTAAATGGGCAGAGAATACCAAAAGTTCAAAAATGGGCGCCGATACGGTTAACCGTTTCACTGGTTTCACTGCGTATCGGACTCCGAAATACAGAAATGAATATATTATGGATATCCGCATGACGAGACGAACAGAATGGTATCCTATCAAAAGTCGGTATTCGGTACCGAAATTATTGCTAAAACACCGAAAATAAGATAAATGGGGCTAGAGCAGTCCAAATTTGTTGAAAAGAAATACGACGTCTCACACAGAAAATGATTTACATTTTTTATTATGTAAAAATATTCAGGTTTCGAAAATATTTTATTTCAACCAAATTAATTGAATTTAATCTGAAAATTACATAACAAAATTTACTTTCATATTTTCCAATAAAAAATTTCCATTTGCTATGTCTAAATAGACGTATTTCGAATATCAATTTTTATTTCCAAATTCAGTTATTCAAAATTTCATCAAAATTCAGTTAATTACGTTATAAAAACCGTTAAAATTTTCGGGTCATTACATTACACATAGAGGGAACTCTACCTCTCAATACAGAGCATTCTTCAGCTAGTAGCCAGAGCTGTCTGAGGTTATCATATGTAACTAGGCATGGAACCTCCCTCATTTGTGAAGGAATTTTCTTTAGGTTTTTGAACATCTTCTCCAAGTTATCACCTGCTACAGCTCTCATTAAACCTGAAGGAAATGACCATAAAAAGGGGTTAGTGGTCAAAACAAAGTATTATCTAGGTAGGAGTGAAGGTGAAAAACAGTTAAAATGATTTACATCTCGAGTGCCATTGGTGGAAGCATGGAGAAGTGTCTCGGATGAAGAAGTACTCAATTTTGAACATATGTACTTTGAGTACAAGTCCTCTACCGGCTTAAACTTGCTTCCTACTTGGAGATAAATAAGTAGGGAACCTTTCACCTTACTCTTGATTTCTTCAAAGAATGTAATCTACCAATGCAAAGAGGAAACTGGAACTCTTGCATGAAGATGACATATAGGTTAATTAATATGGCATACCTATTTGAGTGCAGCTGAAAAGGAGCAATCTTTAGTGCACTAGAAATTCCTTTATTCATTGCAGAAGAGGAGGCGAGGCCCTATCCATGTAATGATATATCAATTAAGCCATGTAACCTTCGGAAGGGGCATAACCCCATTAGTTGGGAGTGGAAAAAGCATATCACCCCTTAGTAAGTCATGAGCAACCGCTAAAGTATCCGGTTGCTTGGATGATAGAGTCAAAGCTACAAATTCAATGGAATCCACCAGCAGCTATGAGGGTCAATATCCATGTACCAAAGAATGACTGGAACTGGCCTGGCTCATCCTACATCTCGATAGCGCAGGATCAAGAGAGGCAGAAGAAGAATGAGCCTATTCTTCAGTGGCGCTTGAAGAACGAATACTTCGATGACTCGACATGCCCATCCAATAGGTAAACCTGTCTCACATACTACCGCCGAATATATGTGTGTATGTACGTTCGTGAACATAATAAAATATTAAATATGCATTTTAAGTCCTTTATTTAGCATAGCGCAATGGATAAATATGGTATGTAGTTTATGACCTTGTGATTTCCCTTAAGTGTTTGGTCAGGTGGTTAGATGATCAAAAGCTTACGGTTTTAGAAAATGCCCAAAAAATGGTAGTAAGCAAAGACAGATGCCGAACAAAATAACTTGGCCTATTCTTTAAATCCCAGCATCACTAGGGTAAAAGTATGCAATTCAAGCCTGCAGCCAATGGCCAATAAGCACATCATAACACAAGATTTTAAATCTATGAGCATTTGTTCGACAACCACCAAATGATTCCCTAATCAAACAAAGCCTGGAAACTACGGGCTTGGTCGATTAAAGAGTGCATGTTATACAAGATTTATGACATTACAAATTAAAAGCACTATGTTAATTTCCAACCATTTGTGTAACACTCCACATTTATACTCATATTACCTAAGAATATTAAAAGTAATATTGTCGAGCAATACAGAGAACAATGCTAGATAAGGACGACCATCCGTATCCATTCCTTTGAGCTAACACTATCACACCATCTTTTATTCATAACACAACATAAAGACGTGAATAGTCTCGATACAGAGCAATATATACGGTTGCTAATATGGTATTGAACAACATATTAAAGAATAGAGAACACAGAATCATATATTGCAGCAGAAATATAATACAAGCTAAATATTACTATATAATGTGAGTCTACAAAAAGAAATAATTAACCCATATATACATACTTGAACATATAGACTACAATAGATCTCAATATATACATGACAACGTAAGTCTTCATCTCATATAAATGTACAACAAGTTATAGGCTAGACTCGAATAGTGCGTCCAACATATAAGTAACATAGTATATAACTTTTTAAGCTAGCCCATATCTAAGGTCACTTAGTCCTTATACTTGTCAAGTCTCGATTTACCTTAAGCATTATGAAAATAATAAATGGGTCAGACTCTCCCTAAATATCATTAAAAGGTAAGATTACATAATAAACGTGCATAAGTGTCAAAGGTAAAGAAATATTTATATGGTGTGCTACACTACACCTAACATGACATCATTATGAGATCATCATATGAAAACATGTATAATACACATTATATGGTAGTAACTATACAATATGCCATATCTAAGAAAAAGGCATCAATACAAAATCACCTCGTCACAAAAGTCATCTTAAGCCCATCGACAACAGTCATCTCAAATAGGGTGATGAGGTCACAAACTTAGAAATCACAAGAGTAAAAGAGACTGCTTGAAAGCAAGTCAAAATCCAGAAAATACAAGACTGCTTGAAAGCGAGTCAAAACCAATAAAACCATGAAGATGAGCACATCGCAAGTCAAAACTAAAGGCAAGCACTTTGAAAGCCAACAAATAAAGACAAGCACTTTGCAAATCAAAACTAAAGGCAAGCACTTCGCAAGCCACAATAATAGACACGTGCTTCGCGTGTCAACACAATAGATGAGCACTTCGCAAGTCAAAACAAAAGCAAACACTTTGCAAGCTACAATACTAGACACGTAACCGCGAGTCAACACAATAGACAAGCACTCCACAAGTTAGAACTGAAGAAAGCACTTGACAAGTTAACAATAAATATGAGCACTTTGCACATCAAAGTGATCATTTCTGATCTCCAAGTATAATATACTCTCAATTAGTAATTGAAGAGTGTTGTCTAATGTCCCATAACCAGTTAGCGATACTTAATTATTTACTAAATGGTTGTAAATCCCACTCGAATAATAGGTAAAGTGTATTAATTGGTAAAGTGTATTAATGGTAAAGTAATACAAATGTTATGTACCATGTGTATTACTAAATCATTTAATTAGAGTTCTCATTCAAGCGAAGGAAGAAATTGCAAGAAACCAATAGTTCAAAATCATAAAAGAAATGCAAAATAGGCATATATAGCCAAAGACAAAGCATAATAAAATGGCAAGAAGAGTTTATGGTTTTGAAAGAAAATATTTGATTTTTACCACATATGAAACAAATTCTAAAGTACTTTATATATACCTTCAAACTTCTCCTTTTAGAAATCCAAAAACTCATTTGTTGTTCAACTATATACATGTGTGTGTGTGTGTAACTTGATAAAATAAACTATAAATTTAAATTGATATCAAACTGTAAGTATCTTTATATATGTATTTATATATACATATATAGTTTCTTATAATTCCATTAAAGAGATAATTAGCATACAAGTTATATTCCAAAAGTCACATAAATATAAGACCAGCTATTTATGAAAACATAGGCTTATTCCTCAAAACCATTCTTCTAAATTCATAAACTATTTCTACTTTACTATATGTAATATATAATTACCTATTATAGAAAGTTACAAAATGAATTGAATTTAAAAGGCATAGCTATGTATGGTTGAACAAAAGTCTACAAAAGAATTCATAAACCACTTCTGATTGAAATTAGATAAAACTAGCTTTATAATTATAAATTGATTATATTTAATATACTTTTTTTTCAAATTATTCTCCAATATGCAACGATCGGAGGTAGGATGAAATTCTACTTAGGAAATCAACTTTTAAAAACTCAGAAAACAACGCAAACAACAAAAGAGGAAGGAAGAAAAAAATAAATATCTAAAAGTGTTTTACCTGGAGCTAATTAGCTCTAGGATTTCGACCATAGGTCCATCTGTGACGACCATTCCTAGAGCTTTTCATTTCCAGGAATCCTTCCTGATTGATGCTTCATCGATCTCCAGCGATATTGCATCATTGCAGGCACTTGAAACAATATTTGAAGGCATGCACTAGCTCATAACATCACAACAATGAATCATGAAAATCAAATATGTGCATTAATTTTCTAGTTGGGTAGGGACAAAACTTCCAACATACAATAGTGCACAAACAGCGCCGTTCAATTCAATTCAATTCATTGTTGGAAACTTCAATTTAATTCAACTATCCACCCATGTAAACAAATTCAGAGAGAGTGGTGAGGTTATTCCCCTTAAATCCATATTTCGACTTGCTAAACATCTCCACTTTCATCCTTGTACTTAATTTCAACAACCCTTGCTTTTATATGAATTTTTTGGATTTTATTTCTATTTTAAAATTGAGAATTTTGATTGAATTTGGGTCAGAGAAAGGCAAATCATGGTTTTTTTTTTAAATTCTGTTCCTTTTTACAGAACGTATAGGTTTTGGATAATTGAGAAAAATGAGACGCACACTTCTCCTGTTTACTAAAAAAATGATTTTGGGTTCAACTAGGCTCACTTAAGTATAAATGCAAATCCTTTTATTTATTTTCTCCTTTTAAATTCAAACTTTACATTACCATCCCAAGAAGCAAATACCTTCTTTATATTTAATTACAAACTAATGGCTTCATAAAAATAAAATGCCTAAGTGTTTAAAACAACACCAAAGCTCAACATAAAAAAAGGGCTAAAAAAGGTAGGGCTAGTTCTGATTCAATTGCGAAAACTGCCGATTCAAGTCAAAAAATCATAGAAATTCGTCAAATGGTTAAGGAAGACCTCCGCATAGAGAGTAAGATTTATGAGTTTTAGTTGGTCAAACAACTAGAAGGCAAAAAGAGGCAAATGTTTGATAATGGCGCTAAAGTAGTGAATCTATCGGCACCACAGTAGTGTCATACAACTTTGGACCTGACGGCCAGCCCCTTTCCCTTTCGGAATGGGGGATCTTTGTTGGTGTTGCCTTGGGAAAACTTGTTAACAACCTAATGAACACCGGACGTGGAAAACCTTTCTTTTGCTGCGCACCTCATTGCTTAACAATGAACATTATTTTTATAAAGAAGTCTGTTAATCCCAAATTTCATTTAGAAATCAACTTTAATTTTATTTTACTTTCAATTTCAAGTATATCTTAAATCAGGATCTTTACAACTTGCTAAAGCCAAACACCCTAGAAACCCCAATTCTAAAATAATTAAACACATGGGGTTAATCCTAGTCAATTAGAGGAAAATTTCTCATAAAAGTGATTAAATTAGCAATAAGGAGTTTAATTTAATAGATTGCAGGGATGGAAGGTAGGTACAATAATCTGAAAGAATTGAAGTGAAGTTAAGGTTTACAACCAAAGGAAGATAAAAAGGCATGGTCTTTCTAGGCAAGTGAGAAAATAAAAGCATTGTACGGGCCTAGGGAAGTTCCAACCTATATATAGGCCTTCTACCTTGTTCGGTATCGAACAACATGACACCGAATAGAAAAGTCGGTTTGATAGAATATCACCGGACAAGGAATGCCAAACCATATCATGTTGAACCGACTAAAGTACCGGACTAAGATGCATGCTAAGTTAGAACGAATGACGAACAAAGATATATGTGATTAACAATCACAATGAGGTTAAGTTCAAAAGAGCAATGATGAACAAAGCATGCTCCGTACTTTATGAACCGTACTTTAGGGGGTGAATATTATGTGTGTTTCCGCTCAAGAAGTTAGGCGATGCAAGTTAGGCTGAAATAAGGATAGATCAAGTATTTGAGCTGCATGGGATACGACTTCTATGCGTATCCCCATGTGAAGAAGCAAGCAACAATGGAAGCAGAGTAGATAGAAACATTAGGGAAGATAGGACAAACCAACATTACCATGCTCGGTCCAGTTTGAGAACACTTACCATCCTTGGTCTGGTAGGAGAAAATTTAGATTTGGCCCGGTAGTGGAGCTACCGATTAGAAATTCATGTTCGATAGTCAAACTGTCGAACCTGAATTCCTGTTTGGTAATAGGAACACTAGATATGATTTCTTGTTCGATGGGAGGCAGTCGGACAAGATTTCCTATCCGATATATTAAGGGTAGCCAAGCCAAAAGGCCAAATCTAGCCAAGAAGCACCATTGAGCCATCTTCCTAACACCAAACATAGCGCCATAGAGCCATCTTCTTAACATTGAACCGAATCGGATATTCAAGGAAATGAAATCTAAATTTATAACATTGAAGTTGTTATCAACCAATGTTATTTTGTTTGTAATTAAATCACAATTGAAAATATTTATAACTACAATCACATAACATTTTACTTGATGATTTTCTTATTAATATACATTAAGTTAATTGTTTAATTAATTATATTACAATATAACAAATTATATAAAAGAAATCAAATATCTTTATTACGAACAAGATTGACTACATAGTTAAATGTATGTAACAAATTATATAGTTGCCTCCACGACATACTAGTAACTCTTTCAAATATTTATGATGTTAAATAATTATGATGTATTGACGTTGCATGTTGTTTTATGAATGATCACTTCATTATGCTTATGATGCCTCACTATACTATACTGCTTGAAATATGATGTTAAAAAGTATTGTGATGTTTATCCCCATATGTTCATAATGTGTTATATAAATTGATGATACACATGTGATATGCTATGCGATATGAATTTTAAAACCCCATAAAGACAGTGGGATATAAACAATATTTATGGGACAATCCTTAGTGAGGCCGATATGAATGAATGTGATAATAACGATGATCGGCGTGAGGTGAGTTACCAGACAAGCTAATATCCATCCTTGGACTAATTTGGGGTCGCTCCCTGAATCGTGGCAAACTGCTCCTCTGCCACTATAGTCCAAACAATCTATTACATAGACATATCACGATGGCAGACGCTAGTGCTATGGCGATAATTGATGGAAGCGAGGTGATATATGAAGCATGACGATAAGCAAGAAGGAGCACCAACAATGACGCGAGGAGAAAATGTGCAACAAAGAGATCGTGTGAAGGTACTCACAACTACCGATCGAGGGGTGTAGGGATAATAGCCCGCACCTTATTTAAGGCAGATATTGTCCATGATTTAGTCACCTCTGCCTAACGGGCCAAGCCGAAGGTATGAGGTTTTGTTTCTCAAAAGGCCTCAATGTTATTATGAGGTGAAGACTTTGGTATATAAGCACCCACTTTATAATTTTTTTCCGCGATGTGGGACTATTATTCCCATTTTGAAGGGTGTTACAATCTCCCCCGCTTTAGAGCCTAACACCCTCGTTTGCTCATGAATATAACCTAGACATCATGGCTGTAGTACGTACAAACCACAATTCCGACTGGGTATGGCTCTGATACCATTGTAATGCCCCTTCAAAATGTGAATAATAGTCAAACATCGTGGAAAAACATTATGAAGGGGTGCTTATATGCAAAAGCCTTCATCGAATAATAACGTCGAGGCCTTTTGAGGAACAAAACCGCACATCTTGGCTTAGCCTATGAGGTGGATATGACTAAGTTGGGGACAATATCTGTATTAAGTGAGGCGCGGGTCGTTACAGGAATGAAACATGCCGTGATATCTTGGAGTTGATGCATCATCTGGTAAAGCCTAGTCGAGACGCTATGGATGAAATAGGTTGCATGCCTGTGGGTTGGCTTAGTATTAATAAATTATGTATGATTCACTTAGAAACGTACTCCTCGTGGACACTAATATACAATAATTAGCAATAATCTATATCCATAGTTGTTTTTTAAAGAGTGAGATGGTGGGTTGGTTTGTGCACAAGTTTCATTTTAAGAACTATAATGGTCGATGTTATCAAATTGTGTTGTAAAATGATTCGTTAATTTTTTAACATTCGACTTCATATTATCGATCGAATGTATTGTGTTTTAACAATGCAATGTATTTTCATTTTGATTTTAATTTTTGGATCTACATTTACCAATCAATCACATGTTAATTGACTTGATAATATATTGCGAAAATGACTGATACGAAATCAAATATTGCTTTTGATTTCTTTTTTCTTCATAACAGAAATGCTAAGCATAGTGTCACTGTACAAAACACTTGTCTTTTCATTGGCTAATTCAAAATTTGTAGCATATACTTCCAATTATAAAAATTATTAAAAGCCGATGTGGCCGATGTGGCCATTGTTTCCGTCAATTGCGAATACAGTCGCTTTGCTTGATTGTGCATGCCACGATTGTATGTGGCAGAGTTCTTTGTCAAGTTATTCCTTGGCCGACATAGAAATAATACATCGAAGTATTCGAGGAAAAAGATTATATTTTCCAAACAACACACCAATTATAAAAAATGGGAAAGAACGTAAAATTGCACTATCATACGGGATCCAATACTCGTAACCCTTTATCTTCTGTTCTCTCTATAAAGCTATGGCCGCTCTTTATAATAGCATACCTGCTTTTAGCAAACCCAATTGCCATGTCTAGCAAACTCGGAGGCGTCCGTGAGAAGGAAGTAAGTCAGAATAGTGCTGAGATCGAAGAACTCGCTCGATTCGCTGTTGAAGAACACAACAAAAAAGAGGTTTCCTCCCCCATTTCACCACCTCAAATCATACCGTTTCCTTGATATTTCAGTTTTAGATTGTTGGATCGACGTTTAAGTTTTGGATTTCTCTGTAACCTAAATTTGGAGATCACCTGTGTAGATAAAATTATTTTCTGGGGATCTAATCGTTTTCTCTCTCTTGAACTTTAGAGTATTGAACCGAAGACTACACAAGTATCTTACTATTGTTAATGGCGATCATTTGCCTTGCATCTAATCATTCTATGCCTTATTTATTTTCGCTATTGTGATTTTGTATACACGTGGTACTGTAAATTGGTTATCTAATTTACATGGAGTAATTACTTGATCGAAGTCCAAAGAATGAGTTGCTACTATTTAAAATTGACTTTTTAAGCAATTGATTTATTGATGTACACAATTTTTACAGAATGCAGTATTGGAATTTAGTGGTGTTGTGAAGGCAAAAGAACAAACGGTGGCAGGCACTATGCATCATTTGACTGTAGAAGCAATTGAAGCAGGGAAAAAGAAGCTATATGAGGCAAAGGTTTGGGTTAAGCCATGGGCTAACTTCAAAGAACTTCAAGAATTCACCCATATAGGAGACTCTACTCCTTCAGACTAAGTGAGGTAAATCTTTACTTGCTATAATGTGGAATGTTGATATGTTGTTAATAATATAACAAGTTCTCGATATGAAGATTTAAATAATTAATCATCTTTCAACCATGCTTGTTTTTGATAAGAACTTATCATCCGTATAGCTTGTTTTCTGTATTTGATCAGAAAATAATGGTAGCACGTTTTTAGAGCATCTATAACGGCTTCTACGATTAATATTTAGAACTGAATTTGTGAAACTTAACACATGGAAGTCACTTCTCAAAATATCCTTAATATTTGGAGCTCTTAATATTAAAGGTTGATTTTTGCTAAACATCCTGCAGCCGAGTGCTTATTAACTTTTAATATATAGATTCAGTTGCTCTGTTGGAGACCCCGATTTGAATATTGAAGTTGAATTTGTGACTGTTGGAGTTGCTCGTAGACATAGACACACCAGATATACTAATATTCCGTACAAGAAAGAAGTGCATGGATCCAATGTGCATGAGCTCCAGTATTTTTCCATATTTTTTGAAACTTAACACATGAAAGTCTTTATCAAAAACAGATTTTAAATTACCTTCTAGAATTATTTTCAACTTTTCTTTCTTCAATTTTTTTTTAATTTATATTTTTACAGAAATAAAATTTGCACTTAATCGAAGTTTATTGATCATAATTAAACTGTTTGTTTTCAAAACTGCAAATATTAGTAGTTTTCACTACAAATAATTACAGTTTTAGAAATGGCCAATATTGATTGTTTGACTGAAATAAAAAATAGGGGTGTTTTTCAAAATCTGTTTTGGGAGAGTGGCTATGTATTTTGAAACTTATAGAGTGTTTTACAAAAGTTCCATTACTATTATCCATTCTGTACTGAATAATATGCAAAAATTACCTACCTTTTACAGTAAAAAACTTTCCATCTTGACTTGGATACATGTTTCATCATTGATTGATAATGTATGATTCAGTTGAATAACCTTACCTACAAAGGCCATTTAAACTCCTCTCGCATCTCCAGTTATGAGATTTTTGTGTAATTGAAATTCTTTATGTCTGTTTAATGTTAAAAATATTCATTTGGCAATGCCATTGAAATAAAAAATGGAAAGAAAAAGAAAAGAAGTCTACACAATGACCATTGCATTTGTACATTGCATATTTATTTTCCTATTCTGGAATCACCCAATACGAAACTTGGATTGTGTATTCTATTAGTCGATGATTTGTTTTCTGTTAAAGCAGTAAATTTTCAATGTGTAATTATTGTACAGTGTTTGTGTGTCAATGGGTAATATATTGTCTTATTGCATAAAAGGTGTAGTTGAAATTGTATTTAAGGTACCGATTAAATTGATAAAGGAAAAATCTAAATGTTTATTTCTCCTTAAAAACTTAAATGTTGAGTTTTGGAAATTATGAATAATATAAAATTTAACTTTTAAAACATTGTATTTTTGGAACTTAATATTTGTAAAATTTCAATTATTTTATTACTATAAATTTTAAATTTTATGAAATACTCTACTCTAGTTCTCTCCTTAAGCAATTATGCCCATTATTCAATTTGTTTTTCTCTACAATCACCAAATAAATTGCGCAATTACATGTCTGTAAGCATTGTTGTCAAAAATCTTAAAATCTTATGATTTAAATCTCGATTCAGATCAGATCTCCCCCTTTACGATTCGATGTACATTCCGAATGAAACTTAGTCTAAACCAAAATAAAAATAAAAACAATTAACTTATTCTAACACTATTAATATACTTATTTTGGATTCATAATTCCAATTGTAATGTTTTTAAAATAAAATAAAAATAAAATAAAAGAGAACTAAGTTAGTTTAGTTGTAGAAGTTCAAACATCAAAATCAATTTCAAAGTGGGTACATACCTATAATATGGATTTTTTGATTCCAAGATTTACAAGTAAAATTTCTTTTCGATTTAAAGTTTGAACTTTATGATTTATGATTCAAATCTCATCTTGAAAACATTGTAAGTAGTTTGTATATTCTTCTTTAAAATTATCATTATCATTATTCATTTAGTTCTCAATTAAATTGTTCTTTCTCCTCTTCAATGTATGTACTATGTTTTCTATCTAATAGCATCTCCTTTCTTGCCGTTCATTATCTTTTTATCTATACATATGTGTATATATTTATGCACACATATGTGTGTGTACAAACACATATATAAATATGGGAAGGTCCGCAGCCCTCTTCTTCATTCTTCTATTTTTAGCCACACATTCCAATTCAAATAATAATATGTTATGTGTAGAGAGAGTAAGCATTATTATTTTAGTTGGATAGGGGATTGGGGAGGGGGTTGAAAATAGGGGAGCTGAAGATCCTTCCCTATGCATAGATATATATACATTTGCATGTACATATATATACGCACATTTATGTATATATAGAGAGAGTTAGATCAGCAAATTTCATTATTTAACACCATCATTAGCCCCAATATCAACTATGGGTATATTTAAGTAATTGGTCTATGTGACAAGAGAGAGAAAGAACAATTATTTAAACTTAAACATGTGGTTGAAATCAGAGGGCTGAGTGATGATGCTAAATAAGAAGGCTGTGGATCCTAGCTTATATATATATGCATATGTATGTCTGTGTGTGAAAGAGATTTTTTTAACACGTGCAATGCATATAGAAATATCTTTAAATAAAGATCCAATATCTCTAATCGTTAATTGTAGTTTTGTACGTTGTTTTAATAACCATAAAATGATAAAATATAAAGACAAATAATCAAAATGTTTTTGTTGCCATCGAGATTCGAACACGTAACCTCATATATACATATTAATTTTCAAATAGAAGTAAACGGTAACTTTAAGCGTTAGTGGAAATTGAACTTGTGACGTAACCTCATCTATACGAATTGCATGCAGTTTATGAACTTCCCAGTCGGTTCAAAAATTGTAAATTTATTCTACTATTAATGAAGATACCAACATTTAAAAGAGTTTTGTTCTTTATCTTCTATCACATAGATCAAATATAAATATAAACTTATGCCTGATATCAGAAGGCTACAAATAATGCTAAATAAAGAGGAAATAAAGAGGGTTATATATATATATATATATATATATATATATATATATATATATATATATAAAGCGTTCAATGACACATCAAATAGTGCGGCACCCAAATGCCTTCTGTTTTCCACAATATCCGAATTAAATAATAGCATCGGTGGAAGGAGAGAGAGAAATTGTTATTATTTAATTTGGAGCTTGGGGTGGAAATCATGGAGCATTTTGGGTGTGCACTGTTTGAGATGTCATTGAACGTTCCTCGTATCATATACGTACCAAGGATTAAAATTTCGATTTTCGTTTCCGTTTCGGTCATCGTAAATTTTTAAAATTTCCGTTCCGTTTCGGATATTTCGAAAATTCCGTTACAATTCCGGTTTCTGATCTTATTATTCAAAACATTTTTTATATGAACATGTTAAGAAATACAAATTTGTGCAGTTGTTATTACTTTTAACAAAATATACTGTAAATGAGCTTTCAGTATATTATCTTTATAATTTAACTTGGTCCAATCTCATAACAAATTCTGAAATCTAGTTCATTTGAATGTCTTCAAATAAAAAAGCCCAACCAACCGTTAATTCAAAACAGCCAGACATAAAACATTAGCTTCTATTGCCAACCCTAAAATCAGCTTCGTCAACATCAAAAAGCTTTCCAGATTTCTTCCTTCCTGCAACTCGCGCACGCTAATTCTCTTGCCCTAAAACAAAGTTTTGCTCGATTTCTCTTCTACCAAGCTTAATCGTGCAAATCAGCTCTAAAATTGGTCGATTGATTCTTGTTGCTTGCAGTTGCCTTTCTCCTTGTGATACTCTAAGTAGCTGCTATCTATGTCGCACTTATACAATAGTTAACTACAAATGGTTTAATTAACTATTTATTAAGCATCAGTAAACAGAACGAAATTTTACACGAATTCCAGTCCGGTCAGTGTCGGAACCTGAACGGGATGGCCGGATTTCCGACGTGCCGGCCGGAACTTCAAACCTTGATACGCATGTATATGTATATGTATCTGTGTGTGTAAATTGTTTTGGGTCATAGAAACAACCATCGGTTTCAGAACAAAATGGGAAAATATGTTAGATTGTGCATTTATGTCCCTGCAAGTTCATTTTTTGAGATAAGAAAACAATTAATGTATACCGAGTTTTGAATTGTGATTATGATGATAATCAGTTATTTCACTGGATTTTACCTTAAAAGTTCGTTTTTAAGAGTAAATATATACATGTTATATTGTTTATACTTCTGTTTTATTTGTCTACAGGTGATTGTTGATGGAATATGTTTGCAGCTACATATATGTAGCGAATTCCTATTAAAATAAAATTTGGAAGTAGTTTCTGATTGATCCAAATGTTTATCTTGTACGCACTTTCTGAATTCATCTCACATTATATTTGCTTATTTATATGTCGTAAGGAGTGTTTCATGATATTGGTTTTTTCATGGTTCGTATTGTGCTTATTTTATGTTCGAAATATGTATGTTTTTACTCATATTTTTTGAATTTAATATATACATCTTTTTAAAAGATATCTTTTTTTTGTTATTGTTGTATTGTGAACAATGGGCAAGTCAATTATTTTATTTGACCAAGATGTGATATGAGAATTGACGATCATACCCCACACCAATATGTGACCCTCTGTAATTTATCATTCTGTACATTATTTTTGCATTTGTTCATGCCAATTCACTCTCACTCACATTTTATGAAAAAAAAGTTCACTAAGGTTTACGTCACAAATATTACTTTATATCACAAGGTTTACGCCACAAATATAATTAAACAAATTCAACTATCTTCATATATGATTAAACATATATGACATCACAAAGTTTACTACATACTTTTAGTAAAATTCCTATCATGGTGCACATGGCGCTTTTCATTTATTGGTTCAAAATGGATCTCAAACCTGCATGCTTGGTTGGATGGTTTGGTAACCGCCCTTCCACCCTCCAAGGATGGGTCGGTACTAACCCACTCTTCATTGGAATTGCCTTGAAAAGTTTGCTTCATGTTTTGTTGTATTGTAAGTGGTGATTTCTGTTTTCATGTTTTAAGGGCATTGATGGAGGAATTGCATTGCTATCATTTTCATTTTCCTCGCAAGCTTTGCCTTCTCCTAAGCTCGGTTCAAAGTAAATAATTTCAACCAACCAAGATTAATTGAAAACAAATTGTCAACATGTGTTAGAATTACTAAGACACAATCAACCGAACTTTAACCCTCACAGATTTTTGATAGTTGAACACTTAAATTTTTGAAAGGAATTTCGCCAGGTGTGTGTTAGGGGTAAGCATACATCCTTCATGGTTAATACTTTGGACCGTTTAATTTGACATCCTTTATCGGACAATCGTATGTTTTAAATTAATTGCTATCTAGAGGTCTTGTGGTCGAATTCTATTGACGTTAGTTACCAATGTTTTGAGATTTTTTATACTGATCTATCAATACCCTCACCACTTTACTGGTACTTTATACAACAGCATCTCGCTTTCACATAACATGGAGTAGCATACTGCGCAGCAACAACTATCAAAGTTGAACGGAAGAACTTGCATCACCTTCTTAACTATCTACGTACTTTCAGAATTAAACCGTGCAAAATCAAACTGTTGTACCTAACAGAAAATCATCATCCAATATTCGCCGCAACTTTACGAGATCATACTTAATATCGAAGTATGTCTAACTCATCGAATATAGTTGAAGTTTACATCACAAACATGACTTCACATCATAGAGTACACATCACATCATGTTACTTTGTTTTAGAAGAGAAGTTTGTAAAAATTATAGCATCATCATAGCTTTAGATAAATATGAACTGAATCAATTGGTTCAACCTCATATTATGGTATCAATTAAAACAGTCTACCTTATTTATCAAACTGATTGTTTTCAGTTTGGTTGGTTTTGATTTAAAAAAAATATTTGATTCATTTTGATGTAGTTATTGTTTTTAAATAATTATTTTGGTTCTAATATTTTTCTTTTTGTTTTCAATCCAAATCAACAATTTGTTCACCCTATCAGATACAAATGTAGCCGAATTTCAAACTTTTCGGGCATTCATTAATACTGATAATTGTATAACATATATAAAAAAATGTGACAAATTATTATGCTTCAAAAATTACTTAACTCGTATTATTATTTATACAAAATTACCCTTGTTCCCATCTTATTATCATCCCTCGTTTACTTAAAACTCATTCACATAAAAATTTGAAATTTCTTTCACTAATTTAAGTCAAAATCCAATAAAATCCAACTCTAATTTGTAGTAATAAATTAAATCAAAATTCAAACAAAATCAACATGATTTCTAATCCTAATCTAAGGACCACTAGCATAACTAGTTAGCGTACGATCTCTAGACAAAAGGCTTTAGAGGTTTTGAATTTGAAACTCTGAGACATCAAAATGAGTGTTCTATTTGAATAAAGTACCACTTTTGTTATATATACATACACACACACACACACACACACACACACATATATATATATATATATATACATACATACATACATACATACATATATATATATATATATATATATATATATAATCTAGCTATAATCTTTAATAATAAAAAATCTTTCCAATTTCAATAAAATCAACTTTAATTTTAGAAAAAAGATTAATTTTTTTGAAATTAGAGTAGTTAGTCGTGTGCATTGTCTTAGTTGGTATTTTTGGCTTCATGAGTAAAAGTTCGACCAAATTATCCACAAGTGTATTGATTTGATCAAATTTTATTAACGTTAAGGTTTGATGTGTTATAAGAAAATTATTAAAGATACAATCAAGAAAAAGAGTTAGTAATAATTTTTTTTAGGAAAATAATGGTGTATGTTAATAGGTAATTTTGGCTATAAGAACAGAATCTGCCTTCATTGATAGCCCTGGTTTAGTCAACTATCATCATATGGAAAGTGATCCTTAAATTTCATGGTTGGAACATGTTCGGATATTTACAAATAAAGTGAAACAAGCCCTTACATCAAATTTTCACTTACGAGAAATGCATATGCCGTGGCATCTCTTGGGGTTGGTTCAGTTGAGACGTAAAAAATAACGATTGATACCCTTGCGGCAGCAATTTTTTAAGAAAATAGCGGCGCTATACTTCAAAATGAAAGTATATGCTATGCTATTAAACAAAACAATCAATCTTCAACTGTTTGATACCCTTTTATGATATATTTGTACCACCACCCACCAACTCACTTTCACTCACATTTAGACATATGGTGTTTATTAACCCGGGTAAACAAGCAAAGTTAAGAATTTCTCAAGCAGCCTGTAGGTAGTATCACTTGAGTTAGTGTTTTTACATTAATACATCAACTGTTGTGGTTTAGTTGCTCACTGGAGTGAGTATTGCATGGTGTAAATGCTTGTATGTATTTGATTTGGACTTCAATTGGACATAGTTGAGTCTCTATTGCATGGTGGTGTATTTGCCAAATATCAACCCTGTTCACCAAGCATATCCATGATTACCAGAGCCTGTGATTCGGATACACATTAATTTTCTAGCTCAACTGTTACCCGCTTCATTCAACAACCGTGTTCACCAAGCATATCCATGATTATCAGAGCCTGTGATTCGAACACATTAATTTTCTAGCTCAACTGTTATCTGCAACATTCAAAAAGGTCCGAGGCTGAGTAATATCATTTTTATTTGAATTTATCATTTTAACGCATAGGATGAGGAAAATGAAGAAATGGTATTTGTTTACAAATTAAGAAACTTGAAGAAAACTGCTGTTAAAGAACTGAAATTCCAAATTCACTTAAAAAGAATGCTGCAAATTCGCCTAAACAGGATATTCTGATTTTGTTGTTAAATGCCAAGTTAGGTGTTTACATACGGTGCATTTTGCGTGTTTTATGAAATCTGTATGTTAACTGTGATTTGTTTTGTTATTTTTTATCTTTGAAAAAAAAAAATGGAACTAAAGTGAATGGTTTCTTGGATTAATCTGTTCTCTTATAATGGTAAAAACGAAGATGGCTGCATCAGATCATTTAATTTCTATATAGTATATTCGACTTGATATGTATTTGTGTTTATGATTTGTTAATTTCATTTGCAATTTTTAAATCAAAAATTTAAATTGTTAGCAAACATTTTAAATTACAAAGTTAACTTATAAATGTTCTACTCGGATACAGCAAGTTGTTCTTCTTAGAACCAAACAATTTTCTCAGCTAATTAATATACTGTTACTAAATAAAATAAAATACTACGATGGAAAAAAAAAAAAAATCAAGATTTAAACATAACATCGTCATTTATTCGTATTACTCTGGTACATTCATCGTTAACCTTATCAAATTACTATTATTTAGCAATACATCTACATCGGAGATGCATAATTAGATGGAGTAAACAGGCTGTTTGTTAGGATAATACAACCCAAAATTACTCTCAATCCCCTGCCCCTTCAAGTTTTCATTAAACAGCGCAAAAATAAAAGTCTCAATCCCCTGCCCAGGTCTCCTGGGCGTCCCTTTACCAACGTGATTAACCAAGTTGGTATTGTACGTCTGTGCATTCCCGACAGTTGCAGCGTTCCCACCTGCAGAAGGCCATCCACTCTCCGACACCACAATCCTCACATTTCCTCCCCCAATCTTCTCCAAACTTGCATAGACCGCATCCGTCAGCGCGTCAAACAGGTTCTGGTAACCGTACTGCCCATCCTGCACCACCGTCCCACCCGCTGTGAACAGCGCGTACTGCAACGGTACTTTACTTGGATCACCCACGTAACTGAAATAAGGGTACACGTTCGCCAGAAGCGGCGATCCTGTGTTCACCAGAAACTTCACGATAGGCTGCAGATACTGTGCAGCATCCGACTTGAACGCTCCTGTAGACGGCGGGTAAGAAGGCCCAAGAACTTCTAGGGAAACCGCAGTAGACACTTTGATCTTATTTGTTAGCCCTGCGCCGCCCAAAGCGTTTATGATGTTTGACATTGCGCCCAGCACGTACTGAGCTTGCACTCCAGGGATGACTTCGTTGCCTACGGCGATATACTTGAAGGAGACTGAAGGGTAGTTTTGAATGTTATTCCGGACCCACTGGTAGGCAGCCTGCTGGTTTTGGGCCAAGTTTTGAAGATCCGGGTTGGGCACGTCCAGTATGACTTGAAGGCCTGAGCCACTGAGGGCGTTTAGGATGCTGGGGTCGGGGGAGTAGATTCGGACGCCGTTGAAGTTGCTGTTGGATTTTATCAGGTTTATAGCGTCGCTTGCTGATGGAAGGTTGTTTCCGTTCTTTCCGTAGCATACTCCTATGCTTTCTCCATCTGCAATATTATCATAAATTTAAGATGGATACACTCAGTTAGAATAGAATCTCTTTCGAGTATTTCAGTTAGCATGTTAAAAAATGGCTTACGTACTCTTAGTTAGAATGACAAAAAGCATGCCTAGGAGAAATGCGACCATCTTCATGATGTATAAGGATGCAGGTTAAGCTTCGAGATTGTTGTGCAATTAGTCTGCTAGTAAGGTAACTACTTATATGGAAGTCTTGGTAGAAATTTCAACCTTCGTTGATTACATTTGTGGAAAATGTAGCGTGAGACAATTGGAAGCGGCGGCTCCATTTGTGTATGAATAAGACCTCTAGTACATTGACAGGTTCATTCATAGACTTGTACAAGTCTTTAACAAAATGCCAGTATTTTGAATAGTTGCATTTTATATAATTCCGACAAAATTCCAATGTTATGAATGGTTCCAAAATAAATGTGTGTAATTTGGCGAAATAGAAGACCGGTAAGATAAATGTCTAGGGCATCAAAATGGATCGAGGCAACAAATTTCTGTGACAGTTTATATCGCGTTGCTTTCTCGAATCGGAATCGTCCTTGCCATTCGCTGCAGCCTGCGATTGCAACCAATCCATCGCCATTCGCCAATCACCACCATCCCAACACGGCCCATCGCCACCATGCGACTGCCAACGGCAACGAACCGCAACTCGCCGACTCGGTTCAGTAAATCAGCAGGTGCGGCTTCTTTTAGGCTTTAATCTCTTCATCAAATGATTCGATTAGCGTTTGATTTTACATTCTCTGAATTTAACTATGCTAAATTTGATTTGCCAATGAAATTTATTATCTGTAAGGCGTGAGCTTCTGCAGTTATGTTGTTGTAAAAATGTATGCAAAATGAAATGAGCTTCTGCAGACTGCAGCAAAATGAGCTTGCGCAGTTTGCAGTTCATCTTGTTACTTGTGATAATCAATTCAAGCCTCTACTAATATAAAATATTTTATGCTTATTGTTGTTGTAAAACTAACAGCGAGCCAAACCATGTAGTACAAAACAACCTAAAACAAACTGCCTTTTAAGGATGATGCACAGAACCAGGTATTTAAAACAGTATGCATTAAAGTTGCAATGATGCTACTAAGTGTTGAATTGCGAGTGAAGTCACTCCACAGTAGTTCTGCTGTGATGAATTTGATTTGCGAATTGCGAATTAATTTATTTGCGAATTGCGAATTTGATATGCTAATTTTATTATCTGTGAATTGCGAAGGCTAAATGGGTTAATTTGGTTTGCAGACAGGAGACAACTGACTTCAAACTACTAGACTAGTAGGGCTGAAAAGGAAAAAGGAAGAAGCTGCTCCAAGCCTCCAACTACAAATCTGCATACTACAATAAACATGTGAGTTTTATAAGTTTTGAATTTTGACGTTGGTTGAATACATTAGCTTGATATTGGTTAGTTTGTTGAAAGAATCAAATAATTTATGTTGTCATATTTTATTTTATTATGAATAACATTTATAAATTAATTAAATGCGTTTGTGCTAAACTAAAATTGATCTAATTTAATCACAATTGTTATTTGTACATTGCTACAAATTGAGTTGATTAATTAAACTTGTTGAATTATGCACAATAAAATTGTTTATTGTTTTTGAGGTGTGTAAAGCGCTAGTATCATTGGATTAACTATATTATATTGTTTATTTGAGATAGGAGTCAAAAACAGAATTCTGGATATCAAAATAGGAAGAAAAAACAACGCATAGACGAGGAAGCAAAATCACTAGTTGACTCAATTTCAAATTTATTTCAAGCAAGAAATAAAAAAAATTCAAACTTCAAATTCTAGTCAAGTTGAAGAAACTAACTGGAGCATGAGAATATTGGTTCAAATGTTGATATCCATGAAGATAACGAGCCTATAAACGATTATATTTAAGTAGAAGTTGAAGATCATATCGTAGAGGTTCCGGAGGAGGATAATAATGTAAATGTCGATGCTAATGCTCATGAAGAAGATGTTGATGATGTATCGATACTTGACCTTCAAAGAAACGTTGATGTCAACTATGATTCAGGATTATGGGGAAGAATTACGAATACTAAAAGAATTATGTTAATTCAACACGGTCCCATCAAAATTTTAAAAGAAAACGACGTATTTCCAAAAAATAAGATTAATGGTAGATATTTTACCGTTAAACACTACCTATCCACGTGGAGAAGAGCATGAAAGAAAATGGCTTGTGTATTCAAATGCATGTGATAAAGTTTTTTGTTTTTGTTGTAAGCTATTTAAAAACACACAAAAAGCATCTAAATTGGCAGATGAAGGAATCAACGATTGACATAATCTATCTACCAAGTTAAAAGAGCATGAAAACAATCCATTGTATAATGCAAATCTTATCGAATGGGTCGATTTGCATAAAGGGCTTCAACGAAAAACAACAATTGATAATGCAATGGAAGCTCAAATTGATCAAGAAAAACAACATTGGAAAAAAGTACTTGTGCGCATAATTGGTGTTGTCAAGACACTTTCTCGAAATAATTTGCCTTTTCGTGGATCAAATAAGAAAATTTATGAAAAAATAATGAACTTTTTTGTCAACTTATTGAGTTTGTAGCCGAGTTTGATCCAATTATGGAAGAGCATCTTAGACGTGTGGTGAATAATGAGATCAATAATCATTATCTTAGCCATAAAATTCAAAATGAATTGATAAATTTATTGGCTAATAAAATCAAAGTATCAATACTTACAAAAATAAAGAAAGCAAAGTACTTCTCTATTATTCTTGATTGCACTCCGGATTTGAGCCATAAGGAGCAAACGTCCATTGTTATAAGATGTGTGAATGTTGAAGATGCAAATGATATTAAAGTGGAGGAATATTTTCTTGGATTTATAACCATTTGTGATACATCCGGGATTGGTCTTTTCAAAGCACTTCAAAATGTGTTGATCGATCTCAAACTTGATATCAATGACGTGAGAGGCCAAGGCTATCATAATGGTTCAAATATGAAAGGTATAAGATTAAATTAAATTTCCCTTATGCTTGACTATAGCATTAACCATTTAATTGGCTTTGTTTTAGGTAAACATCAAGGTGTACAAAAAAGGCTACTTGATGTAAATCCTAAAGCTTTCAACATTTCATGCGGGTATCATAGTCTAAATCTTGCTTTATGTGATACGGCGAAATCATATATAAAAGCAAGAAATTTTTTCGCTTTTGTGCAAAAGATTTATACTTTATTTTCCGGCTCAATTCAACGATGGGAAATACTTCGGAGTTATGTGAAGGGTTTGACTCCAAAATCATTATCAGCAACACGTTGGGAAAGCCATATTGAAAGTGCTAAAGCAATACGAACTCAAGCACCGGAGCTAAGGGATGCTTTAATTGACATTACAAATAATTCTAAAGATGATGTTGTGATGATGGAGGCTAAAGGTTTGTGCCAAAATGCTTTGGAAAATTTTGAGTTTTTAATTAGTTTGTGTATTTGGTACACGATATTGGAAAAAATTAATCGAGTAAGTAAAATACTTCAACGAGAAGAAATGGATATTGAAGATGCAATTACAAAAATTAAGGAGCTTGTATTATTTTTTGAAAAATTTAGAGAAGATGGATTTGAAACAATGACGAAGGAGGCTAAAGAACTTGCAAATGATGTTGGTATTGATCCAAAGTTTCTTGAAAAGATAGTCGTACGTAGAAAAAAATAGTTTGATGAAAATATTGCAGAGAATGTTCACAAACAATCTTCAGAGGACAATTTTAGAATTACTTATTTTCTTCATATAATCAACCAAGCTTTAACTTCACTTAGAGATCGGTTTGAGCAATTTAAACTTTATGAAGAAACTTTTGGCTTTTTGTTAAATTTGAGATTTAAAAATATTGATGGAGAGGAATTGAAGAAGCATTGTATGAAATTAGAATTTTTTTTTGAACACGATGAAGAGCAAGATATTTGTGGTAAAGAATTATTCTTTGAGCTTCGACAACTAAAAGGAAATCTATCACCGAAAGTAACTAAATCAATTGATGTTCTAAATTTCTTGAGATTATATAGGGATGTAAGTGGATCTCTAAATGTTTGGTTTGCTTATCGGATTCTATTGACTATTCCGGTCACGGTTGCTACGGCGGAAAGAAGTTTCTCAAAATTGAAATTAATTAAAACATATCTTCGAAGTACTATGTCGCAAGAGAGATTAAGTGGACTATCTATTATTTCAATTAAAAACGAATACTTGAATAAACTTAACTATGAGAAGATCATAAAAGAATTCGCTTCAAAGAATGCAAGAAGAAGTTGTTTTCGTTAGCTTGTATTTTGGCATGATATCATGTTAACATTTAGATTTTTTGGTATGTAAACTAATGGAATTGATTTAGTTTAACAATATTTTGTGCATAGTATTTGGATTTGATTTTGTGCATATGAAGTGCTGCTGGCATGTAAACTATTTTTTGCATATTTTGCGCATACTCATACTATTTTTTTAAAAATGGGGCAACAGAAAATGAAAAAAATATATTCGTCTGGGGCATGTAAAACTGTCGAACAGGCCCTGCGTACAAGGATGCATGTTATATTAGAAAATGCATGTTATTTTTGACTCATTTAGTCAGAAGCGACTGCTAGTCTAGCAACAATACGATGAATAAGATGAAAACTATAGTTTCTTTCGTACCAAACTTCAATTCGTTACGCAATATTTCCACGGAAGATTACGAAGGTTGTGTGACATATATGGCTGTTATCTTCATATTCATTTCTCACGTTTAATTGTATTACAGTTGAGTTCATTTACCTTAATCTAAAATTCCTATGTATACCCTCCACATGAAAATTACAAATTAATCAATTAAAATTTCGAAAATGTTGTCGTTTTTAAGTCGGCTTTGATTTTTCTCTCTAACAAAAAGCATATAACATCGCAAATTATGAGTGAAGTTTATAAGATTTCTTTTTCTACGTTAGTACCACCACACAACACAACTGTGGAAAACCAATCATGTGATTTTAACATAATTTCTTAGAAAAAAAGCCATATACACTTCGTAATTTTATCAACAGTTCGAAATCAATATGACTGTCGCTCTTCGAATTATAATAAGACTACGAGTCTCATTCGTATCATTTAAAGAGGAATGCACGTAATACACAACAAATGGTTACTTTTACCAAGAATAACAAGCGACAGTGCCCAGCAGTGCCATGAATTGAATTTCACATATCCTAAGCAGGGAGGTTGACAAATCCCAACATAAACAATGACAAGTACAGTACAGGTGAACAACAGTAGCCAATTTGTATAACATTACCAAATCAATAGACGAAAAAGGTTTGTGATAACAGTTGATACAATAACAAACAGGACTGGCTGCACATAAGTTATTGGATTTAGGTTAATGTTTCTAATAGTAGAACTTTATTTTTCACCAAAACCAACTTCTAGCTCAATATTTTCTAAATCCAAAACCAACTTATTTATAAGTTATTACTCCATCAACCTCGCTCTGAACTACCGCAAATACCGCTAATAAATATGAATGCTTGTCATTTTAATAACTAAAAGAAAACAAATTTATAGGTATTTTATAGGAATTTTGACGAGGGAGATGAATGAATTTTTGGAACTTGATCTGTTTGGTTTATTTGGTATTTTGTGTTTTGCATTTTTAACATTAATTTAAAAACATGAGAAAAGTGGAGAGACGACATAGAGGATGAGAGAAAGATGGAGGGGACGACGGAAGGTACGAAGGAACGACGGAAGGATGAATTGTTTCTCGTGTTTCAGTTATTTTCCAAAACACAAAAAATAAAAATAAAAGTTGTTTTCTATTTTGTATGTTAACTTCATTTTTAAATTGATCGTTTTTCACAATATATATGCGTCGTACACATTTTTATATGGACGAAAACTCAAAAATAAAAAGGTCAAACCAACCGCTACCTTATTTTCTTTGGAAGGAAAGAACATGTTCGACGCCGTTAGACATTATATGCTCCGATTTTGGTTCGAGAGTTCAGAACTTGTGTAAGGTAATTTGATCCAATGAATATATATTGCTAAGTGTATATATATTGATATATAGTATGTTACATGCTACTTAATATATATATATATATATATATAGTATATTATTACAATTTATGTCTCCAAACATAAATTTATGTTTTACTTTGAGTTAATCAATTATTTGAGTAGTAACATTTCTTTCTAGTTCAGTTAAATCGGTTATCGACCCAAATAACAACTAATTTGGTTCAGTACCGTTCGGTTTTGATTTTTTTCAGTTCTAATTCGATTTGATATTTTTACTTCAAAACGACCCCTAGTCATTTTATTGATGTCATAGTGATACTGTAACATCCCCCACATGGAGCCCAAGACTAACAGTTACGGATGGTGCAGTCATCCATAATTATTAATTCTCGGCGACCAAATACGTTAATGTCAGATACATTGATATAACAGAAACACATGGATATGGAAAAAAATTTAAATCAATAAACAACTTTCTCATTCCATTTCAAAATATTGCAAATTTGGTACATAATCTCATTATCGTTAACCACGTTCAGAGAAAATATAATTATTACAACATACGCCAAGAGTGGCATATAAAGATGCCCCTTGGATGATCAGAGTATATATAGGCAATTAAACAACTTTGCCTTTACAATAACAACACAGCAGAATCAAAATAAAAGAGAACTCTAAATAGTTATCATGCCTCCTGCACGTCTACAGAAGCTGTCTAAAGAAGTACCTGAAAACTTCAACTCGCAAACTACTCAAAATCAATAGAGCACCCGAAAGTTTAAGGGGAAAACATAAACTTTGAGTCAGACATAAAGACTGGTATGAATAATAATTTACCATTTCAACCCGTTTAGATATCTGGTGAGACCGTGCCGCTTAGTGGAACGAGTTTTCCTCTCACTAGTATCGTAATTTTTTATAAAACCATATACTATGCTTTTGCTTCCACAATAGTTAAAAAAATCAAAATAATTTGATGATATACAAACAAGTAAATCGGTTTTGGATTCGCCATCCCTATTCATTTTGACTATCTGTCTCAATTATAGTTTCTAAGTCACTATTAACTTCTTACTTTTCATGCACTGAGTAATAACCTGTTAAAGTTTATGGACTCCCTGTCCAGTTTCATAGTTTTCATGGGACCACTACGAACTTATTGTCCCCTGCCAATAACTTTTCATATACAAAGTTTTCATGGGATCACTAAGAAACTATTGGCCTATGCCAATAACTTTACTGTTTCATGGGTTCCTCTAAACCTATTGGTAATAACTCCTCTATTATCCTAGTTTTCATGGGTTGATTAAGAACATATTGACTTCTACCAATAACCTAATACGGCTATAGCTTTCATGGGTTCACTACAAACCTATTGACCCATGCCACTAACTCAATCTAATCACAGTTTTCATGGGTTTACTATGAACTTATTGGCCCCTGCCAATAACTTTCCTATAAAATAGTTTTCATGCGTTTACTATGAACATGTCTACTGACAACTGCTTTAATCCATATTTAGGCATCCTACATTCTAGTCTATCTGACCTCCTGGATGTTATTCTACTCATTTAGTAGTTAACTCAATTTATATTCACTACAGGATCAACCTAGTTGGTTATTCTCTCTTCCCCAAAATACAGTTATGGGATCATTACTTTGTGAATATATATATATATATATATATATATGTATATGTATATGTATATGTATATATGAAGAAGTAAACATGCTAACAAAAATAATACCATCACCTATGGTTTAATATTCTTGAAATCATTTTATATGAAACTTAGTTAATCCCTTTAACATATTAATCAAGGAAAACTTCTTTAAAAACTCCATACTTAATATCATTTCAAACGCTTTTTATTATGCTATGGTTTTCCTTTATAACGAGATTGGGTTACTTGTTTTGAAAACTAAAGCTTTCGAAACCTTTAATCATTACTTTTGAAACTATTTGAAAACTTCCTTTCGAAAGCACTAATACCTTCTTTTAAAAACTCTAGGCACCCGTCTTTCAGAACACTTTAAAACCTTTATTTCGAAAGTCTTCAAATATATTAAAGTGAAACCATTTAATTATAGAAGCATAGCTTCGAAATATGAAAGTACCCCTTTCGAAACCATTTGAAAGTATCTCTTTCGAAACTATTGGGTTTTTCCTTAAAATATCTTTTGGGTCAATGTGAATATAAATGAAAGTATCTCTTTCGAAACCATTCTTTATCATATAAAAGTGTTTAGGGAAAAACTTGATGGCTTCAAAATCGTCCTTTCGAAAGAAAAAATCATTTAGGTAAAACACTTGAAGGTTAGCTTTGAGACTCCTTTTTGAACAATTGCCTTCGAAACCGTTAACCCATTTCGAAAGCTTTAGGAAATGGCTCATATTTACACAACAAAAGCTACCTTTCAAAAGGATTGACATCTTTAGTTCCTTCGAATGGCATAAGGTTTGCATAAGGTGTCAGCTAGGTCGAAACTACCCCTTTTGAAATCATTAGTTTGGAAACTAAGTAACTCATTCGAAAGCTATACTTTAAATGATAAGATGGCGGCCCTCTTTCAAAAGCTATTCAAAAGGCCCCTTTGAAAGCATATATTTCGACACCTACGAAAACATTTAATAAAACAGACAAACACATTTCTTTAGAAAACAAAGCAAAGGTTTCGTTCCCATTGGAAGCTATGTTTCAACACCATGTCTTCCGCCTTTCTCCAATCTACTACATACCTATGTTGATACCTTGTGTATTGGTTTTAGCTTTGTGGAGTTTCAACTTAATTGAAGGCTGAAGCTATGAGTCGAAAGGTGCTTCTAAAAGAGGCGGAACCACTTTTTTGGTAAAAGCTGATTAATGCCACTAAAAGCAATAACTTTATAACTAACTTGACTATATGTAAACATTTCATTGGTTGCTTCAACTTTTCAAATTTCTTTACAGATTAACCGCCGCATAATTTCATATCGAAACCAAGATTAATTTAACAAATAAGCCCTTTCATTAAGCAAAACAATTAAATCATTTAAGTCATCCTTTCAAAAATAATTTAATTCTCACAGTAAATCACTTAGGTAAAATCCCCAAAAATCAAAGTAATTCACTTTTAATATTTTATCTAACATATTTAAATTTCTGATCCAAATTCTCAATATAATTTTCGAAATAAATTTCTAAACCCAATTAACCATATTGTCCTTTGAAAATTCATAATTGATTATCTATAGCTTGGAAAATTACGAAAATTAAAACCCAACTCCACAATCATGTTTTACATGACATAAAATTTTCTCATGACATTTGAAATTACTTTTAATCGGTTTGACCCTTAAAACCTCTTAAAATCATATTTAAACAATCTTGTTTAAATTAAACATGTTATGATCCAAGTATATCATCATCCAAATCATCATAAAGAGTGATTTGATCTTATACCCCAAAAAAAATGATCGTAAGAACAAAATAGAGATAATATAGATTATTATTCACCTTGATTAAGATACAGAATTATAGATTTGATTGAGATTAATCCCCTTGCGTAAATCCCTGGCTTGGATTTAATTTTCTCCTCTTTTCTTCCTTAGCAAAGACCAACTATTTTTTTCTCTTTTGTTTATGTTTTGGTAAAAAAAGAAAATGAACGTGAAAGGATATACCACCTATATATATGAAGAAGTAAACATGCTAACAAAAATAATACCATCACCTGTGGTTTAATATTCTTGAAATCATTTTATATAAAACTTAGTTAATCCCTTTAACATATTAATCAAGGAAAACTTCTTTAAAAACTCCATACTTAATATCATTTCAAACGCTTTTTATTATGCTATGGTTTTCCTTTATAACGAGATTGGGTTACTTGTTTTGAAAACTAAAGCTTTCGAAACCTTTAATCATTACTTTCGAAACTATTGGAAAACTTCCTTTCGAAAGCACTAATACCTTCTTTTAAAAACTCTAGGCACCCATCTTTCGAAACACTTTAAAACATTTCTTTCGAAACCTTTCGAATGTATTAAAGTGAAACCATTTAATTATAGTATCATAGTTTCGAAACAATATGAAAGTACCTCTTTCGAAACCATTTGAAAGTATCTCTTTCAAAACCATTGGGTTTTTCCTTAAAATATCTTTTGGGTTAAAGTGAATATAAACGAAATTATCTCTTTCGAAACCATTCTTTATCATATAAAAGTGTTTAGGGAAAAATTTGATGGCTTCGAAATCATCCTTTCGAAAGCAAAAATCATTTAGGTAAACCACTTGAAGGTTAGCTTCGAGACCCCTTTTGAAACCATTGCCTTCGAAACCATTAACCCATTTCGAAAGCTTTAGGAAATGGCTCATATTTATACAACAAAGGTTACCTTTCGAAAGCATTGACATCTTCAATTCCTTCGAAAGGCATAAGGTTTGCAGAAGGTGTCAGCTAGGTCGAAACTACCCCTTTTGAAATCATTAGTTTGGAAACTAAGTTACTCATTTGAAAGCTATACTTTGAACGATAAGATGACAACCCTATTTCAAAAGCTATTCAAAAGACCCTTTGAAAGCATATATTTCGACACCTTCGAAAACATTTAATAAACAGATAAGCGCATTTCTTTAGAAAACAAAGCAAAAGTTTCGTTCCCATCGGAAGCTATGTTTCAACACCAAGTCTTCGGCCTTTCTCCAATCCACTACATACCTATGTTGATACCTTGTGTATTGGTTTTAGCTTTCTAGGGTTTCGACTTAATTGAAGGCTGAAGCTATGAGTCAAAAGGTGCTTCTAAAAGAGGCGGAACCACTTTTTTGGGTAAAAGCTGATTAATGCCACTAAAAGCAATAACTTTATAACTAACTTCCCTATGTGTAAACATTTCATTTGTTGCCTCAACTTTCAAATTTCTTTATGAAAATAACCGCTGCATAATTTCATATCTAAACCAAGATTAATTTAACAAATAAGGCCTTTCATTAAGCAAAACAATTAAATCATTTAGGTCCTCCTTTCAAAATAATTTAATTCTCATAGTAAATCACTTAGGAAGAATCCCCAAAAATCACATAAATTCGCTTTTAATATTTTATCTAATATATTTAAATTTTCGATCCAAATTCTCAATATAATTTTTGAAATAAATTTCTAAACCCAATTAAAAATATTTTCCTTTCAAAATTCATAATAAATTAACCATAGCTTGGAAAATTATGAAAATTAAAACCCAACTCCAAAATCATGTTTTACATGACATAAAATTTTCTCATTACATTTGAAATAACTTTTAATCGGTTTTAAGGGTAAAACCGCTAAAATCATATTTAAACAATCTTGTTTAAATCAAACATGTTATGATCCAAGCATATCATCATCCAAATCATCATAAAAAGGGATTTAATCTTAGACCCAAAAAAAAAATGATGGTAAGAACAAAATAGAGATGATATAGATTATTATTCACCTTGATTAAGATACAAAATTTGAGATTTGATTAAGATTAATCCCATTGCTTAAATCCCTGGCTTGGATATAATTTTCTCCTCTTTTCTTCCTTAGCAAAGACTGACTATTTTTTTCTCTTTTGTTTACGTTGAAAAATGAAAATGAATGGATGGTAAAGCCATGGATATATAAGGGTTATGGTAACAAGGTGTAGCTATTTCCCGATATGCCCTTATGTAAATTAATTTTCTTATAAATCATTCTTAAACCCATTTATTTAATTAAGCTCGGCCCGTAGTTTTATTTTCAAACCTCAATCCCCTTATCACTCTAATTATTTATATTATTCTATTTAATTTATCTAATTAAATCCCCTGAATAATGTTATAAAAATTAGGGGTGTTACAGGCTCCCTTCGTTAAGAATTTTTCATTGAAATTCAGTAAGAACTAAATATTAAACATAGTAATCATCTGTAACAACACCTAACAACCATACTAGCCTACGTGACTAGCAACCATATATATATATATATATATATATATATATATATATAATATAGACATACCCTTAAAGCAGATTATAATAAGCATCTCTAATCTTGTCCTCTATCTCCCAAGTATAGTCTTCTCGTTGTCGCTCCACTGAACTTTCACCAACTTGACTGCCTTGTTTCTTAATCTTTTCCCATCTCTCGCTACAACGTAAACTGGTTGGCTAACAAAAGTCGAATTAGGCTCTACTATCAGATCTTCGTACCCTATCGGAGAAATAGTAGTCTTTGAATCATGCATATACTTGCAAAGATGAGACACTTGAAATACATTATGGATACCTGCCATACTGCTCGACAACTCCTCTATATGCAAGCTTTCCAATCCGCTTTATAACCTGAAATGGACCAACATATCTCGGTGCCAGTTTCTCTGACTTTCCAAATCGTGCCACACCCTTCATCGGCAATACTTTAATGAAAACCTTATCTCCAACCGAGAATTCTTGGTCTTTACGCCTCTTATCTACGTAACTTTTTTGCTTAGACTGAGCTTCCTTCATCCTTTTTCGGATTAACTCAATCTTCTATGTCGCGTCTCTAACCAGATCTGGATCTAAGACTAATCTTCTCCAGTCTCCAACCAACATGCTGACGATTTGCATGGCTTTCCATACAAAGCTTCAAAAGACGCCATTCCTATACTAGTTTGATAACTATTATTATAAGAAAACTCAACCAAATGTAGATGATCTTCCCAAGTCCACAAAATTCTAATACACAAGCTCTCAATAAATCCTCGAATACTTTATTGACTCTCTCTGTCTGCCTATCCGTCTGAGGGTGATATGCGGTACTAATCTTAAGCTTTGTACCCAACACATTCTATGGACTCTCTTTGTCTGCCCATCTGTCTGCCCATTCATCTGAGGGTGATATGCGGTACTTATCTCCAACTGAGAGTTCTAGGCCTTTACGCCTCTTACCTACGTAGCTTTTCTGTCTGGACTGAGCTTCCTTCATCCTTTCTCGAATCAACGCAATCTTCTCTGTCGCCTCTCTAACCAAATCTGGACCCAAGACTAATCTGTCTTCAGTTTCCAACCAATATGCTGGGGAATTATAATGCCTTCTATATAAAGCTTGGTACCTAACACATCCTGTAGACTTTTTCAGAATTCACAAGTAAACAAAGCATCTTCGTCGCCGACTATACTACAAGGAATTCCATGTAGTCTAACTATGTTCTTCATGAACAACTTAGCTATAACAGTTGTCGTCCTGGTTGACTTAACTGGAATGAAATAGGCACTCTTGGTTAGTCTTTCCACTATGACCCATATATTTTCATTTCTCCTATTTGACCTTGGCAACCCGTTAATAAAGTCCATGTATATCGAATTCCATTTTCAAATTGGAATCTCTAAAGATTGAAACAGTCCACTCGGCTTCTGATGTTCGGCTTTCACTTGTTGACATTTTGCACACTACGTAACCCTTAAGTCAACATCCCTCTTTATTCCTTTCCAATAGAAGTTTCTCTTCATATCTTGATATATCTTGGTCCCTCCAGAATTAATCATAAACTTGGATTGATGACATTCTTCAAGAACTTCTTTTCTCAAGTCCTCCACAGTCGGAACACATAATCGTCCCTTCTTTCTCAACCATCCATTCTGCTTAAGATTAAAATCCTTTAGATCATCGATCTTAGATCCTACATCAAACCTTCTAATCCTCTCGGCTAACACTGGATCCTCTTTCTGCTTAGAAGCAATCCTTTTGATCAACACTGGTGGAACTTCTAAACAGGACAATATGGCAGTACTTTGACTAGAACTAGTAGTCGACCTTAACTGAAGACTACATGTACCCAAAACTTTTAAATCTTTCAACTCTATCAACATAGCTATCACCATATTCTGATGTCTTCTTCTAAGAGCATCCGCTACCTTATTTCCTTTCCCAGGAGTTTACTCTGTACCACAATCACAAGCAGCCAAAAACTCTAGCCACCTCTGTTGTCTCATATTCAGCTCCTTTTGAGAGAATAAGTATCTTAAAGATTTATGATCGGTGTATAGTTCAAATCTCTCCCCTAAGAGGTAATGCCTTCAAATCTTCAATGCGAAGATCATCACAGCCAACTTCAAATCATGAGTAGAATATCTCACTTCACGCGATCTAAGCTGTCACGAAGCGTAGGCAATCATTTTATTCTTCTGTATCGGCATAGCTCCTAATCCAGTTCCGCATGCATCAGTATATACCACAAATCCTTGGTTTCCATCTAGAACTACTAACATATGTGCATTGGTCAACAAATGATTTAACTTAAAGAATGCTTCCTCATATTTGTCGGACCAAACAAACTTCACCTCCGTTTTGTTTAGCTTAGTCAAAGGCGCTGCTATTCGGAGAAATCCTAAATGAACTTTCGATAATACCCAGCAAGTCCAAGAAAACTTCTAATCTCAGTCATGGTCTCTGGTCTCTTCCAATTATTAACGCCTTCGATCTTATCTGGATCGACTGACAAGCCCTTCTATGAAACCATATGATCAAAAAACTTAACATCTTTCTTCCAAAAATGACACTTGAAAAACTTTGCTTTTGTCGCTGCCTCAGCGTCTCAAGCACCACTGTAAGATGATCTTCATGCTCTTTTTCATCCTTAGAGTATGCTAAAATGTCATCTATAAACACCAACACGAACCTATCCAAATACTCTCGGATAACTCAGTTCATCAATTCCACGAAAAAATCAGGTGCATTCGTTAACTCGAATGGCATTACTAACCACGCTTATGAACCATACCTAGTCCGAAATGCTGTCAACGGAATACTGTCTTCTGTAACTCTTAACTGATAGAAACATGTCGCCAAATCCAATTGGGAAAACACTCTGCTCCACACAACTAATCGAATAGATCATCAATTCTCGGTAAAGGATTCTTCCTCTTAATCATCATCTCGTTCAACTTACGATAGTTGATACACACCCTCAACGACCCATCTGGTTTTTTAACGAATATCGAGCCCGCTCCCCTAAGTGAACTGCTTGGTCTGATAAAATTCCATCCTTCTAGATCCACTAGCTGCACCTTCAATTCCTTCATCTTGATCGGTGTCATCCTGCTAGGTGGTCTACTTACAGGTTTAGCTCCATGCACAAGATCTATTTGAAAGTCAATAGCTCATTTCGTTGGCAGTCCTGTGACCGGCTCAAAGACATCTGCAAACTCTCTTGCTACTCGAATCTGACTTAACTCTTCTCCCACTTTTACAGCATTTAACGAAGCACAACTGCTCCGGTTAGAATTCTCCACTAAGAATATGATTCTATTATGACTATCAGGGTATCTTAGTGATATCTCTCCATCCAAGCAAAATATCCTAACCTCATACTTACTTAACCAATCCATACCTAAAATGATTCCAAAATCCACCAAATCGAAAACATACAGACTGCATGAAAACTTATGACCTAACAAGTCAAGTTCTAACTGGTCACATCTCATCTTCATAGTTGCATACCCTCATATTGGATTCGCAACCCTTAAGGAAGTAACAAGATATATAGGTTCTAAGCATAATCTATCAACCAAGAACTGAGATATAAATGAATGTGATGCACCGGTATCAAAAAGTACCCTAATCAGTATACTTTGAATCAAAAGCGTACCTTCCATTACAATCTTTCCTTTTTTAGCTACAGTTGGTCTAACAGACAATGGTCCAATAGCAAAAACATTTCCCTTCTCCGTCCTAACTGGTTTTGGATACCGATTCATATAATGCCCAAATTGATCACAGTTGAAGCACTTCACATTCTTCTTATCTGCAGCCTTCTTCCCCTTTCCTGACTGGCACTCATGAGTATAATGACTTTCTTGTCATAGTTGAAGCAAACTAAATTAGCCTTTGCCATCCTGGAAGCCTCCCTCTTCTGAGCTTCCTTCTTCTTAAAGAACTTCCTCTGCTTTCCCTAAGAACCCTGGGTTTCAACTAGCTTCTCTCTAGCACAAATAACAAGCATCTCTTTATGACGGATTGCCATCTCCACAACCATATTACAAGGATCATGGATATGTTTCAAAGTCACCCTAGCAAGCTTAAGTCTCAATCTTCGAATGAAGCTCTCATTTCTCCTGATGTCAATGTCTATAGTAGCATGTCCATATAGGGACAACTCATCAAACTTAGTAGCATACTCAATTACCACCATCTCTCCTTGCACCAAATCCATAAAATTCTCATCAATGTTGACTTAGCAACTTCAAATAAAAACCTGTGTTCAAACATCCTTCTAGAATCTACCTTGGTCAACTCCTCTTCCGAAACTCTGATAGTAACACTATTTCACCAATAAAGTGTTGCCTCTTGCAACTACTTAGAGGTCAGCCTCTTCTTTTGCTCATCATCCAAATCCAAATCAGAAAAGATCCTCTCGCAATGCAACAACCAATTCTCCACATCTATGGCATCCTCCTTTTCTATAAACGGCTTTCCACCACGACTGGTGTAGTCTCTGCTCACCTTAACACATTTATACCCAACTAGAGTCACAAGATTGGCTCCTCCAACATTCCCAATAACTCTAGCAGCTGCTCCAGCTTACATCATACTGACGAAGAACTGATACATCGTCCCCATATCCACTGGTGAATTTCCAGCATCCACATTGACATCAGCATTTTGGTTAGCATTAGCCTGCCGATCCAAGTTCCTTCTAGTGGGTCGAACATTTTCATTGGTTGTAGTACTTTCTTCATTGAGATTCCCACTTCTGTTTTCTGCCTCCATATCTTCTTTCTCGTAAATCTACATATGAACCTTAGTAAGATATGGAAGAATGGTCTAAGAGAGAGGGGAATGCGTACTTATATATATATATATATAAATACAAGTACGTTACTATAGCGTTAACCCAAACCTCAATCTTATTTTCCGCTTCATTGGATTAAATACAAGTACGTTACTGTAGCCAATAACTTTTCATATATATAGTTTTCATGGGATCACTAAGAACTTACTGGCCTATGTCGATAACTTTACTGTTTCAGGGACTCTCCCTGAACCTATTGGTAACTTCCCTCTTATCCTAGTTTTAATGGGTAAACTAGGAACCTATTGACTTCTATCAATAACCTAATCTAGATATAGTTTTCATGGGTTCACTACAAACCTATTGTCCTCTGCCAATAACTTAATCTAATCATAGTTTTCATGGATTTACTATGAACCTATTGGCTCCTGCCAATAACTTTCCTATACATAGTTTTCGTGGGTTTACTATGAACATGTCTACCTAATAACTTCTTTATTCCATATTTAGGCATCTTACATTCTGGTCTATCTGATCTCTTGGATGCTATTATACTCATTCAGGAGTTAACTCAATTTATATTCACTACATGATCAACCTAGCTGGTTATTCTGCCCTTTCCAAAAAATACAATTATAGTTTCATTACAATATGAGTATATACATGAAGAAGTAAACATACTAACAAAATAATACAATCAACTGTGGTTTAATATCCTTGAAATAATTTTATATAAAACTTGGGTAATCCCTTTAACCTACTAATCAAGGAAAACTTCTTCAAAAACTCCATACTTAAAATCATTTCAAACACTTTTTATTATATTATGGTTTTCCTTTAAAATGAGATTGGGTTACTTATTTCGAAAACTAAGGTTTTCGAAATCTTTAATAATTACTTTTGAAACCATTGGAAAAATTTCTTTTGAAAGCATTAAAATCTTCTTTTAAAAAACTCTAGGAACCCGCCTTTCGAAACACTTTAAAACCTTTTTTCGAAACCTTTTGAATGTATTAAAGTGAAACCATTCAATTATAGAAGCATAGCTTTGGAACCATATGAAAGTACCCCTTTCGAAACCATTTGAAAGTATCTCTTTCGAAACCATTGGTTTTTTCCTCAAAATATCTTTTGGGTCAAAGTGAATATAAATGAAAATATCTCTTTCAAAACCATTCTTTATCATATAAAAGTATTTGGAGAAAAACTTGATGGCTTCGGAACCATTCTTTCGAAAGCACAAATCATTTAGGTAAAACACTTCAAAGTTAGCTTCGAGACCTTTTTTTTGAAAGCTTTAGAAAATGGCTCATATTTATACAACAAAGGGTACATTTCGAAAGCATTGATATCTTCAATTCCTTCGAAAGGCAGAAGGTCGGTAGAAGGGTTTCGACAAGGTAGAAACTACCCGTTTTGAAATCATTAGTTTAGAAACTAAGTAACTCATTCGAAAGCTATACTTTAAACGATAAGGCGGCAACCCTCTTTCGAAAGCTATTCAAAAGACCCCTTTGAAAGCATATATTTTGACACCTTCAAAAATGTTTAATAAAATAGGCAATCGCATTTTCTAGAAAACAAAGCAAAAGTTTCGTTCCCATCCGAAGCTATGTTTCGACACCATGCCTGTAACTAGGGCTTTTATGGTAATGGTTACCGTTGCCATTTCATAAAACCGCTACCATACCATTTTTACTCGTAAACGAAAATAGCTTACCGTTACCGATAGGCTGGTATACCGAAGACTAGTATACCGATACTCTGGTAACCGTTACACTGGTAATGGTAAATTACCGTTTTTCTAAAAAGTTACTAACATAACACGTATTCACAACATAACGGTGCTTCGTTATACATTTATAGTGTTACTCAATGAAAGACATAAATAAGAACGAAGTGAAGTGTATTTAACATTATTTCACCTGATTAATAAACTAAATTTAATCATTTGTTTGTTTCTAAATGCCTATAATAAAGCATGTTACATGAATATATATGTATTATAAATTGACTGGTAAAATTACCGTTACCGCTGGTATTGAAGAAATGTTACCGATGATTTACCGTAGAAAATGGTAAATTTACCGTTACCATACCGATTAAACTGGTATAACGATTTCACTCGAAAATGGTAACCGATTGGCTGGTAATGGTTTGGTAATTGTAAATTTACCGGTACCATAACAGCCCTACCTGTAACGACGCAAAATTTGAGTACTTTAAAATATACTATTTAAAGTGATTTTAAATATAAATTAGGCAAGATTATATGATACAAACAATATTAGATAGGATTTGGAAAGAGTACTATACATAAAAATAGTAACATTTGCCTGTATCGACAAAGGTGACAAAATGCTGATTTTAGAAAAGCAAGTTTCAATGGTTAAATAAATTATTTTAATTTACTTATGAGTGTTTATATTTTTAAATAGAAATATAAAAAAAAATTATTTTAAATTTGGTTTACATAAATAAATAGTTTAACTAAAACGTCAAAATATGAACGTAAAATATTTTGTCGAAAATCAACGTTTTGTCAATTAAAAGTTGTTGCACCTTTATTTTCTTATATTAGAACATATATTGAAATAGTATAAGTGTTAATTAATTTACTAATCAATTTTACTTTTACTAAACATGTTTAGAAAATTCTAGAATTTCATTAAAAGTAAGCACAAAAAGACAAAAAAAGTACGAAAGTCAAAAAGTAAACATCAAGTCAAAAAACATAATTATTATATTCTTTACTTGATACTTAAGTGAAAATGACATGAAGTAATGATTTGAAATGTGATGTTAAGTATTGAAAAGACAAAGTTGCTTAAAAAGTAAGTAAATGATATTTTGGTCATTTTACATAATGATATTTTATTTCAAACTTTTTTCTATAAATACCAACTGTTATCCCATTTTTTGGTCAAAACTGGAATATCAACAAATTGGCAATGAATTATGGATATCAGGACTGGGGATAAGGCTACGATGGATATCGTCAAAATTTTGTTGAACTCCGATCGGGACGAAATTGATTGGAAATGATGATAAGGACTATGAAAGGCTATGTTTCAAATTTCAGGTTAATCGGAGTTCGTATGAAGGAAATATGATGGATTCAAGGTAAGAATAGTACGTAGTTCGAATCCATCAAAAAGGGGATAAAGTGACGCTCGGTTCGAACCGATCAGGTTCGAACCCATCAGGATTCGAACCCATGAGGTTCGCATCGATGACGCTTCGAATCGATGGGAACTAGATGGGTTCGAAAGGAGTAGCTTCAATGCAATGGACATGGATTCGAACGATGGACATGGACTCGAAGATGGTGGATTCGAACGATAGGTATGGATTCGAAGATCATGGATTCGAAGATGAAGATGGACTCGAAGAAGGTAATGGATTCGAAGTATACATGGATTCGAAGATGAAGATGGACTCGAAGAAGGAGATGGATTCGAAGTGGACATGGATTCGAAGAAGGAGATGTAGTCGAAGTGGACATGGTTTCGAAGAAGGAGATGGAGTCGAAGTAGACATGGATTCGAAGAAGGAGATGGAGTCGAAGTAGACATGGATTCGAAGAAGGAGATGGATTCGAAGTGGACATGGATTCGAAGAAGGAGATGGATTCGAAGAGGACATGGATTCGAAGATGATGGATACGAAGCAAGGGACATGGATTCGAAGGACGAGGATTCGAAAGGGATGGATTCGAAGAGGATGGACTCGTAGGATATGGACTCGAAGGAGGCGGCTTCAGAAAGCATGGATTCGAAGAGCATGGGTTCGAAGGGTATGGATTCGAAGGAGTCGGCCCTATGGATTCGAAGGGGATGGTTTCGAAGTAGATGGTTTCGAAGCATGGGTTCGAACCATTCAGGACGCACGGATTCTTGAACTTGGATCGATCATATCTTCCAAACCGTTGATCCAAATGCAATGAAATTTTTACAGGAGCTTACATACATGTTGAAGAATGTTCACACCAAATTTCAGCTCAATTGGATGGATTCTTGATCGATTCGAACGTCACTTCGAATCGATCCCAAACTGGGCACGGATTCCGAGAACACGGGACTGTGGGCCCCCCCTCACGTGCCAAGCAGCCTCCCCAGGTTTTAGGCGGGATTTCAGCCTTCTACGCCTATAAATAGAGCCCCTGGTCATTCAGAAAAGGGGTCGGAAGATTTGGAGAGAAGAGGCATGCCCGGATGCTGCTAGAATCATTCCATAGCTTCATTACTGCTATTTTCTTCAGATTTGGTCATTACAACTGTTGAAATCACTTGTAACCTTGAAGGATAATTAATAAAAAGAAAAAAAAAATTGGAGTGGACGTAGGCCGGAGATAGCCGAACCACTATAAAACCTGTGTTTTTGTTCTTTACTTTTGGATTGTTGTCTATTATTTGCTAAGATTTGTTATTTGTGTTTGAATATCACTAATTTATATTCATACACTGGTGCTTTCACGGTATTGGGTGTTTGTGACCAATTTTGGCGCAAACACCAACCAACTTCTTCACTTTCTTTTACGCTTTTACTTCTTCCTTTTTCAAGCTTTTCTTCACTTCTTTAATGACTTCTTCTCTTCCATTTCCTTACTAACTTTTTCAAAACCATATCAAACAAAAACCATATCAAACAAAGTCAAAACTCCACCAAACTTTGCCAAAGACCTTAAAATATTATCAAAACATGGTTTAGCATCTAAAAAATGAAGAAATGATGGAGGAAGGGGAGGATCAAGGGGAGGCCGAGCCCTATGGATGCTGTTGGAAGGTTTGACCAAGAGTAAAGAAGAGGGAAAGACTTGTGGCCAAGAGCAAGTGGAAGTGAAGTGATGGCCGAGCAGTAGGAAGTGAGATGGAGTTATTTAGGTAATGGTTTGGTGAAGTTAAGATGATTGAGTAAAGTGTTGGATTAAATGAATGTTGGTAGAAAGTTAAACGATTTGGTTAAAGGTCGGTACTCATATTTTAAGTTACTAATTCTTAAAACAAATTTAAGTTAATTATATGAAAAGTTTGATATATGTTGGATGATTAAATGTTTGATAACTTGGTTAATATTATGGTTGAATTTATGTTTGTGATATGGATGACAACTTGGTCTGATAAATGGTAAGAGAAATGATTAGTAATGAACCATGGTTAATTAAATGAGAATTAAATCCATATAAATACGTGTATAAAAATTATTTAGCCTCTTAATGATTTCAAATATCTAAAAAGATTGAAAATGTTATAATGATATAACAGTATAATATGAAATGAAATGAAAAATGAGTTTGAAATACTAAAAATATTGTTTTAAATAAATTAAAATAGTTTAAATATGGTCTAAAATAAATTTGAAATGTTTCGACAAGTTCCGAAGCAATTCAAAAAATTGGTCAAAATCGAGCGCGTTGTGCAGCAGCAGTTCCTAAATTTTGAGCTGTAAATTCAAATTAACGTAGAGAATGATTTATAAGTCGGATATCTTCGAAAAAAATTCTGTGGTCCACAATGATAGTAGTTTTCCAGCAACGGAAGAAAATCAAACTTTCATTAAGTAGAGTTTGAAATATGTACAAAACAATTTTCTAAAAATATCGTGGTTTTGCAATTCGAAATCCAAAAGGGGATTGATTTCTAAAAAAAAAATTTTTTTTAGTGTTTTGAAAATATAAAATAAATTCAAAAAATATTTTTAATGTTTTAAATGAGATTTGAGTTGAAAGATGGATTTCTAAATGATATAAAAGTCGTTTGAAGAATATAGCTTTTTGCAAGACTTCTTCCAACGCTTTTTGATAACTTATGAATTATGGTTTTAAACTTAACAATACTTTTTCAAATCTTTTAGAAATGTTTTTAAAAGAATAATTAAGTATTTTAAATGATGATTTGGAGGTTTAATAAATCATTTCTAAAATGAAGATTAATAAACATTTGTTCCGTCTGTGACAGCTGAACGATAAAATGAGGTATGTAACTAAAGATAGAAGTGGAGCAACCAGTGTCCTGAACCTTTGTTTTCTTTTGTAGATGACGGGTGGAACTGGTCGAAGAGAAAACCCGGATACTCTAAAATTCGTCTAAACAGGATATTCTGATTTTGTTGTTAAATGCCAAGTTAGGTGTTTACATACGGTGCATCTTGCGTGTTTTATGAAATCTGTATGTTAACTGTGATTCGTTTTGTTATTTTTTATCTTTGAAAAAAAAAATGGAACTAAAGCGAATGGTTTCTTGGATTAATCTGTTTTCTTATAATGTTAAAAACGAAGATGGCTGCATCAGATCATTTAATTTCTACGTAGTATATTCAACTTGATATGTATTTGTGTTTATGATTTGTTAATTTCATTTGCAATTTTTAAATCAAAAATTTAAATTGTTAGCAAACATTTTAAATTACAAAGCTAACTTAAAAAGCAACTTCAGTTATTCATAAATCATTTCAAACACCCTCATAAATTTTCTACTCGAATACAGCAAGTTGTTCTTCTTAGAACCGAACAATTTACTAAGCTAATTAATATACTGTTACTAAATGAAATAAAATACTAGAATGGGAAAAAAAAAGTTCAAGATTTAAACATAACATCATCATTTATTCGTATTACTCTGGTACATTCATCGTTAACTTTATCAAATTACTATTATTTTGCAATACATCCACATCGGAGATGCATAATTAGATGGAGTAAACAGGCTGTTTGTTAGGATAATACAACCCAAAATTACTCTCAATCCCCTGCCCCTTCAAATTTTCATTAAACAGCGCGAAAATATAAGTCTCAATCCCCTGCCCAGGTCTCCTGGGCGTCCCTTTACCAACGTGATTAACCAAATTGGTATTGTACGTCTGTGCATTCCCGACAGTTGCAGCGAACCCACCTGCAGAAGGCCATCCGCTCTCCGACACCACAATCCTCACATTTCCTCCCCCAATCTTCTCCAAACTCGCATAGACCGCATCCGTCAGCGCATCAAACAGGTTCTGGTACCCGTACTGCCCATCCTGCACCACCGTCCCACTCGCTGTGAACAGCGCGTACTGCAACGATATTTGACTTGGATTACCTGCATAACTGAAATAAGGGTACACGTTCGCCAGAAGCGGCGACCCTGTGTTCACCAGAAACTTCACGATAGGCTGCAGATACTGTGCAGCATCCGACGTGAACGCTCCCATAGATGGCGGGTACGAAGGCCCAAGAACTGCTAGGGAAACCGCAGTAGACACTTTGATCTTATCTGTTAGCCCTGCACCGCCCAAAGCATTTATGATGTTCGACATTGCGCCCAGCACGTACTGAGCTTGCGCTCCAGGGATGACTTCGTTGCCTACGGCGATGTACTTGAAGGAGACTGAAGGGTAGTTTTGAATGTTATTCCGGACCCACTGGTAGGCGGCCTGCTGGTTTTGGGCCAGGTTTTGAAGATCCGGGTTGGGCACGTCCAGTATGACTTGAAGGCCTGAGCCACTGAGGGCGTTTAGGATGCTGGGGTCGGGGGAGTAGATTCGGACGCCGTTGAAGTTGCTGTTGGATTTTATCAGGTTTATAGCGTCGCTTGCTGATGGAAGGTTGTTTCCGTTGTTCCCGTAGCATACTCCTATGCTTTCTGCATCTGCAATATTATCATAAATTTAAGATGGAGACACTCAGTTAGAATAGAATCTCTTTCGGGTATTTCAGTTTGCATGTTAAAAAATGGCTTACGTACTCTTAGTTAGAATGGCAAAAAGCATGCCTAGGAGAAATGCGACCATCTTCATGGTGTATAAGGATGCAAGTTAAGCTTCGAGATTGTTGTGCAATTAGTCTGCTAGTAAGTTAACTACTTATATGGAAGTCATGGAAGAAATTTCAAGCTTCGTTGATTGTATTTGTGGAAAATGTAGCGTGAGACAGTTGGAAGCGGCGGCTACATTTGTGTATGAATAAGACCTCTAGTATATTGACAGGTTCATTCATAGACTTGTACAAGTCTTTAACAAAGTGCCAGTATTTTGAATAGTTGCATTTTATATAATTCTGACAAAATTCCAATGTTAGTGGTTCCAAAATAAATGTGTGTAATTTGGCGAAATAGAATTAGGATAGCGTACAAGGATGTATGTTATATTAGAAAATGCATGTTAATTTTTGACTCATTTAGTCAGAAGCGACTGCTAGTCTAAGCTACAGTACGATGAATAAGATGAAAACTAAGCTTCTTCAGTACCAAACTTCAATTCATTACGCAATATTTCATAGAAGATTACGAAGATTGTGTGACATATATGGCTGTTATCTTCATATTCATTTCTCACGTTTAGTTTCTCACGTTTAATTGTATTACAGTTGAGTTCATTTAACTTAATCTAAAATTCCTACGTGTACCCTCCACATGAAAATTACAACTTAATCAATTAAAATATCGAAAACGTTGACGCTTTTAGGTCGGCTTCGATTTCTCTCTCTAACAAAAAGCATATAATATCGCAAATTACGAATGAAGTTTATAAATTTTCTCTTTCTACGCTGGTACTAACACACAACACAACTGTGGAAAACCAGTCATATGACTTTTACATAATTTCTTAGAAAAAAATCATATGCACTTCGTAATTTTATCAGCGGTTCGAAATCAATATGACTGTTGCTCTAAGACTACGAGTCTCATTCGTATCATTTAAAGAGGAATGCATGTAATACGCAACAAATCACGGTAAAAGTTAACAAGAATAACAAGCGCCGGTGCTCAGCTGTTCCATGAATTGAATTTCACATATACTTGGCGGAGAGGTTGACAAATCCCAACATAAACAATGACAAGTACAGTACAGGTGAACAACAGTAGCCAATTTGTGTAACATTACCAAATCAATGGACGAAAAAGGTTTGTGAAAACAGTCGATACAACAAACAAGACTGGCTGTACATAAGTTATTGGATTTAGATTGATGTTTCTAATAGTAGAACTTTATTTTTCACCAAACCAACTTCTAGCCCAATATTTTCTGAATCCAAAAATAACTTATAAGTTATTACTCCATCAACCTCGCTCTAAACTACCGCAAAATCACTGCTAATAAATATGAATGCTTGTAATTTTAATAACTAAAAGCAAACAAATTTATAGGTATTTTATAGGAATTTTGACAAGGAATGATAAGCACCATTGTCCAAGTGGTTAATTGATTCGGCTTTGGTGCAAGAGGTCACAAGTTCGAAACTTGCTTTTGAACGTTTATTGACATGGGATATGTTGTCTCAATGGTTTGTTGTATATAAAAGTACCATTTCAAAAAAAAAAAAAAAAAAATTTGACGAGGAAGAGGAATGAATTTTTGAACTTGATCCGTTTGGTTTATTTGGTATTTTGTGTTTTGCTTTTTCAACATTAATTACAAAACATGAGAAAAGTGGAGAGACGATGTAGAGGATGAAAGAAAGATGGAGGGGACGACGGAAGGTAAGAAGGAACGACAGAAAAATGAATTGTTTTTCGTGTTTCAGTTATTTTCCAAAACACAAAAAATAAAAATCAAAGTTATTTTCTATTTTTTATGTTAATTTCTTTTTTAAATTGATCATTTTTCACAATATATATGCGCCGTGCACATTTTTATATGGACGAAAACTCAAAAATAAAAAGGCCAAACCAACCGCTGCCTTTATTTTCTTTGGAAGGAAAGAACATGTTCGATGCCGTTGGACATTATATGCTTCGATTTTGGTTCGAGAGATCAGAACTTGTGTAAGGTAATTTGATCCAATGAATATACATTGCTATGTGTGTATATATCGATATATAGTATGTTATATGCAACTTAATACACACGCACACACACACACACACATATATATATATATATATATATATATATAGTATATTATTACAATTTATGTCTCCAACATAAATTTATGTTTTACTTTGAGTTGATCGATTATTTAAGCATTAACATTTCTTTCTAGTTCAGTTAAATCGGTTATCGACCGAAGTAACCACAATTAATTTGGTTCGGTACCGTTTGGTTTTGATTTTTTTGGGTTCCAATTCGATTCGATATTCGTTACTTCAAAATCGACCCCTAGTCATTTTAGTGACGCCATAATGATACTGTAACATTCCCCACTTGGAGTCCAAGACTAACAGTTACGGATAATTTAGTCATTCATAATTATTAATTTTAGGCGACCAAATACGTTAATGTCAGATACATTGATATAACAGAAATACATGGATATGGACTTTTTTTTAAATAACAAACAACATTCTCATTCCATTTCAAAATATTGCAAATTCGGTACATAATCCCATTATCTTCAACCACGTTCAGAGAAATATAATTATTCAACATACGCCAAGAGTGACATATAAAGATGCCCCTTGGATGATCAGAGTACATATAGACAATTAAACAACTTTGCCTTTACAACAACAACACAGCGGAATCAAAACAAAAGAGAACTCTAAATAGCTATCATGCCTCCTGTACGTCTCTAGAAGCTTACTGGTCTAAAGAAGTACCTAAAAAGCTCAACTCGCAAACTGCTCAAAATCAATAGAGCACTTTAGAGATTAAGGGGAAATTATAAACTTCGAGTTAGACATAAAGACTGGTACGAATAATAATCTACCATCTCAAACCGCTTAGATATCTGGTGAGACCGTGTCGCTTAGCAGAACGGATTTTCTTCTCACTGGTATCCTAAAAAATCTATAAAACCATATACTTTGCTCATGTTTCCACAATAGTTAAAAAATTCAAAATATTATGATGATATGCAAACAAGTAAATCAATTTTAGATTCGCCATCCCCATTCATTTTGACCATCTATCGCATTTATAGTTTCTAAGGTCACTATTAACTTATTAGTTTCCATGGATTGACTAATAACATGTTAAAACCTGTTAAAGTTTATGGACTCCCTGTCCAGTTTCATAGTCTTCATGCGACCACTACGAACTTATTGTCCCTTGCCAATAACTTTTCATATACAAAGTTTTCATGGGATCACTAAGAAACTATTGGCCACTGCCAATAACTTTACTGTTTCATGGGTTCCTCTAAATCTATTGGTAACTCCAATAACTTCCCTATTATCCTAGTTTTCATGGGTTGACTAGGAATCTATTGACTTCTATCAATAACATAATACAGCTATAGTTTTCATGAGTTCTCTACAAACCTATCGACCCATGCCAGTAACTCAATCTAATCATAGTTTTCATGGGTTTACTATGAACCTATTGGCTCCTATCAATAACTTTCCTATAAAATAGTTTTCATGGGTTTACTATGAACATGTCTACTAACAACTGCGTTAATCCATATTTAGGCATCCTACATTCTGGTCTATCTGACCTCTTGGATGTTGTTCTACTCATTTAGTAGTTAATTCAATTTATATTCACTAAAGGATCAACCTAGTTGGTTATTCTCTCTTCCCCAAAATACAGTTATGAGACCATTACTATGTGAATATATATATATATATATGAAGAAGTAAACATGCTAACAAAATAATACCATCACGTGTGGTTTAATATTCTAAAAATCATTTTATATAAAACTTGGTTAATCCCTTTAACCTATTAATCAAGAAAAACTTCTTCAAAAACTCCATACTTAATATCATTCCAAACGCCTTTTATTATGCTATGGTTTTCCTTTATAACGAGTTTGAGTTACTTGTTTTGAAAACTAAAGCTTTTGAAACCTTTAATCATTACTTTCGAAACTATTGGAAAACTTCCTTTCGAAAGCACTAATACCTTTAAAAACTCTAGCCACCCATCTTTCGAAACACTTTAAAACCTTTCTTTTGAAACCTTTTGAATGTATTAAAATGAAACCATTTAACTATAGAAGCATAGCTGCGAAACCATATGAAAGTACCCCTTACGAAACCATTTGAAAGTATCTCTTTTGAAACCATTGGGTTTTTCCTTAAAATATCTTTTGGGTCAAAGTGAATACAAACAAAAGTATCTCTTTTGAAACCGTTCTTTATCATATAGAAGTGTTTAGAGAAGAACTTGATGGCTTCAAAATCATCCATTCGAAAGAAAAAATCATTTAGGTAAACCACTTGAAGGTTAGCTTCGAGACCCCTTTTGAAACCGTTGCGTCCGAAACCATTAACCCATTTCGAAAGCTTTGGGAAATGGCTCATATTTATACAACAAAGGCTACCTTTCGAAAGCATTAACATGTTCTGTAACATCCTGCCTTTTCGCATACTTTAAACCGACACACATGCCGATTCAAACCATACGGAAGGGCGGATTTGTTATGGGGTAAATAAGAAAAACAGAGAAGAAATAAAACAAAATAGAATCTCACAGCGGAAGGATAAAATATAATAACAAATATACAGTTCATAAACAGTTTACAAAAGCTTGATTCTTCTTTTACAATAAATATCAGAGTTACACATACCAATACAAGCAATGCAGCGGAATAGAAAGAGTGTGGTGTAATACTATATATAAAATAATACTGATTCTTCGTCTTCGTCCTCCAAAGCTAAAATCTGCTATCCTGAAACGCTCGGACTGACCCGAGCGAATTTGAAAAGACAAAAACACCCGAGTCAGACTAGAATATCTTATGTGAGTTAAATAAACAGAAATAAATATGAGTACAGTAACTCAAGAGATGTTCGGGATTTACATCTCCTAAGGATCCGTTAAACTATTTACTATGTAGTATATTGCGCTATTATAATAGTGTCTATTTATAAAATAAACTTACTTTTTAATAGCGCTAAGGAGTGACCCAATATTCCCCTTAACACAAATAATGCCAATAGTCTATACAGTACCGTAATACCTCCTGATCGGGAGGCTACCAGAGGATACTCCATAGGTACGACACAAATAGAAACTCGTAGTAAAGGCTCGGTATGGTAGGTGACACGGCACAACTAGGCAATGCCAGGGTAGATATACCAATTGCTATCCAGGCTGGTGGAAACGCGTAGCCGCAGTTACCGCCCACCTCGGACTAACTCCCCAAAATCAAAATATAGAAGTGGCCACTGAATCAATCCAAGTCAAAGTATAATATCGAAGAGGAGCGTCCGATCAGAGGAATGACCTCATTGGCCTGAGAATCGCTCCTGTTTTAGCCACCTTATGCCAACTCACGGGAGTTGGGTCCACGTATTTACCTTACAGGAAACGTCGCCACCACCTACTTCATTCTGGAATCTCCACCGCGTACACGGTTAGTCAAAGTGGTTTTCGGTATCGACAGAGAGTATGTCCATATCCGATCCCGGTCTCTTTGCCAACCCATCGTTATTATAACACCGCGGTCATTTAAAAATAGTTTATACTTTAAAACCAGAATATAATCCATTTCAAAACCATAATATTACGATATCATTTCTTCTTTAAAACCCAAAAAGATTCATTTTGATATTATTTTTATAAAACCCAAATCAATGATATCATTTCCCAAATATAAATCTTTTCCAAAAATTATGCCACTTTTAAAATTTATAATTCCTTGTAACCAAATATTTGAATATTAACTTTTCAACATAATACTTCGAAATCCATAGTTTTTAAAACCATTACTTTCAAACTAAATGGTTTGGATATTCAACAGTATATAAAATAAGTGGTTTAACTTAAATGTTACTTTGAAAAGAAATATTTCTCGTGGCTTTACAATACATTTCTTTATTTAAAGTTAAAACCAAAATTTAATATCGCTTCAAGTTCCAAAACCATTTCAATAAATTCATATATATACGTATATCCATTTGAGTATAAATATTTCAACTAAAGTTGGATTTTATTCTTTCAAATCACATGTTCTATTAATTAGCCTTGAATATTCACATAGAATCCATAATTAATAAGACTTCAATTTCTAGTAAAATATATATATATATTTCCAAATTCAAATTTTACTAGAATATTCATTTCAAAATATTTTGGGAAAAATCCAATTATAAATATCATATCTTTAAAATTTCCAACTTAATATTTAAACATAGGATATAAATCATCAAACTCCATTTTCTTAATTTTCTTCCATTTTTATTAAAGAAATTTATTCACCTTTTAATTTCAAAATTTCAACTTCATATGTATATAATTATGGAAGAAAACATTTATTCAGTATAAAATTTAAGATTTTTATAAACCGTATTCCATCCAAACCATAGAAATCACACTAAAAATAGTTATATATATAGACCGCGGTGCCTGTATATAGTTTTCTATCCTATGGTCAAGTGATACGGATATTTATCATTTCAATCCGCAATTTAAAAATAAAACTGCGGTTGTATATCATTTCAAACCGCAATCCCGAATGAAATGAAAAATGCATACTAACTTGCAGTTTAATGATATCAATAAAACATCCATCCAATAACACATCCATCATCCAATCACAACCATCAAGCAATATCAATCAATAACAGTATATGTTTGGTAATATACAACAGGTAATAATTGGCAGTTTTATTTCAAATTATATTTATCAACTATTAATCTAACAATTTATATTCAGTGATAATTGACATAACTGTTAACTAGCAGTTCATATGCAAACAATAATTTCTAACAGCCAATTAACACGCAATAAATCAATTAAATTAACAGTTAAATTCAAAAAAATGCAATTCTACAGATATGAATGAAATAACATGCCAAAAGCTCATAAATAAATTTCTATTCATTTCTAAAATTTATTTAACAAACATAAAAGCTTCTAGTGGTTGTGAGTGGGTTAAAACACTCACCTTTTTAGTTTAAATCGGAATTAAATTCAATTTAAACCCAAAAATTCGCCCGTCTCAGAATTCGTCCAAACCAGCGTCATCGAGTCCGGAATTAAATTACGATCCTAACAAAAAAAAATTCGTGTGAAACGGATAACATATGAGAAAGTTATGCGAATAAATCGATGTTGAAAATCAAAATTTATTTAAACAAGAATGGTACACAATCACACCTAAAACAAAAGCCACGTCATCTTCATTCATAAAGCTACAGGCGCATCTCCTGGAGCACGCAGCAACAGAGGACGACCCATACTTCATCAACCCTAATCGAAAATTCCCGCCAATCCAACCGTTGAAACTCGAAACAAACTACAAAGATGCGATCCCCTCGGTTCCCTCTCCAAAACCCAGAAACCGTTTTCCGATCCGACGAAGTTTTGCGCGACGATGATGAACGATTTTGGGGCTGTTTGAATTTATTCTGGATGAACGACAGCTCCAATTGAAAAACGAATTTCACCAGTAGATTACGCGTATCGAAAACATCAACATATATTTTTTCTGGAATTTTCTGAAATTTTTGAGTTTTGAGTTTTGATTTTGAACTGTGGATAGATCTGGAATTGGATCTGAGATGTATACATTTGGGGAAGAGAAAGGAGTGAAGAAATGAACTTACAGCAAAAGAATAGAGACTAGGGTTTATAGCTGTATATTTATAGATAGGCTAGAGGTAGGGTAGCTAGACTGGATACGCGAACGTGCGTGACAAACCATGGTCCAAAAAGCCCGCTATGCCTCCGGAGTCGAATTTGTTAAAACTATATATCCAAATAGGTGTTTTTAAAATATTCTGAACGCGATGGAAAAAGTTTCGCGACCAAATTCGATCGTATGAAGAAGTTATGCAAAAAAAACAAAAATTTCAAATTGATTTCAAAATGCGTAAATTTCAAGGCGTTTCGAGTCCGTACGATCAAACGACCAGTCCGATCGCTACGAAACTTGAAATCCTATAATAATTCACCGATACGGATCCGATGAAACTGGTTTCGTCGAAATCCGAGTCCGTGCCCAAAATGGCTATTTTTAATATTAATTAATTAATTGATTAAATCCAAATTTTAAAATTTTAAATTCTAAAATTTACAATTTATCCTCTTATATTACTCAAACGTTTACGATGATTCTAACCAAGTTAAATGTCAGTATAGAGAAGACGAATTTATCCAATCAAACGTAAATCTCATTTTTAAAAATTAATTTCATTTGAATCCACAAAATTTATAAAAAGATCCTAAAATTCTATTTAGCTAAATAACTTAATTATTATTCCATTAAAATTTCAAACATAAGGGTTTACCATTTTAATTTAAGATTATGATACAAATATTTCCCGTATCCAACTAAATTTTCACTTAACGTAGAATTTATATCAATTTTTAATTAATTGCAGTAAATCCAAGTAAATATATAAAGCTTGATTCCCGTTTAAACATTTTACTCATTTGATTGCAATAAACCCTTTATCATATATTCAATTCCGATATATTAATAAACTTTATTTTCATCTTTATATTCACAAATCATCATATTACGAAGACATTTACGTTCTTCCCCAATGATTACTTAAATTTATTTAACGCAACACTTAATCTACACCTATTGCGATGTTTCAAATTTACTTGAATGAACAAATTTCTTTACTCAAAATAGTTGTTGTAAACTCTTAATTCCACATTTATAGGTGTATTATTATTTTCACTCAAATATTATACATATATATAAAGTATTGGGTTTTTATTTAATCATCATTTATCATATATATTAATTAATTAAATTCAATATTTAAGTCTGACTAAATTTATTCCCCAAATACGCATTTACCTTTCTCAACCAATAAATATAACCAATCAAATTCTCATTTTATTGAACCTTGGTCAATTCCACACGTTAATTTTACTTAAAGTCTCAATTAATTAATTTACCTCGGTTTCATTACCTTATTACCTTATATGCATAATTGACATTGTTATATCTTCCATTACATCAAAAATTTACCATTTCATCTTACCATTTATTTACGTATCCTTTTATTGCACTGATTGAAATAAATTCACTTATTAAATTCCCAATTCCACCCTTCTATTCAAACCAAGTATCATGCTATGATAATATTTTACGTTGGTTACACTGAAAAAAATCAACTTTTTATCGTTATCAATTAAACATACATTAATTGCACAAATTAAAGGAATTAATTGCCATTTATCCAATTAAATTTTTCATACATCAATCTATTTCATCTAAATCCTTACCTATGAATATTGCAACCTTTAATTCCATTAAATACCAATTAACCCAAATTATTTCATTTATTCTAAGTCATATCACTAAAATAATTCATCATAATAAACTTAAAATCTATACGTTTATTGATTTATTTCTATTTGTCTTATGTTAAATTCTAAATTTAGTAAGACAACCTAAAGTACTCCATTCAATCAACAGTCCCTTTCAATTGTTAATACGTACTTAAATTTCTACAGTTGCCTTCCATCTGCACTTCCGTTACTATGATAAAAATTAGTAACGTTTATGCCATCAATCCATCATAATTACTTACCCTTAATTGAGTTTGATTTCCAAATAAATTTGCTGACCCTTAATTAGACAATTTATAAAAGTTTGTCATCATACCTATAGTTCTACGCTTATGCTATGTCTTAAATTCCAATAAATTTATAAATTTTGAGATGTTCATTAGGGTTTACAAATTTATTGACTTGCAATAACAGGGTTTCTTAATCTATTCAAATTTATCGTTCACAATCTTTTATTGCATTAAATTGGTTTAATATTCCCATATTAAATTTTATATCCAGGTAAGAATTTTTCTTTCTTTCTATACTTAATTCATTTGAATTTTATTCAAATGTCTTTAAATAGGTTTCTAAGTCACTTCTATATAATTTATTCTAGCCTTCATTTTAATATTTATCTACCACCTTTATTCTTTCAACTAAAATAAATTACAAAATCCTATTAAACAAACAATTTTAAAAGGTCGAACTTTACGGGTCGTTACATGTTCAGTTCCTTCGAAAGGCATGAGGTTTGCAGAAGGTGTCAGCTAGGTCGAAACTACCCCTTTTGAAATCATTAATTTGGAAACTAAGTAACTCATTTGAAAGCTATACTTTTAACGATAAGACAGTATCCCTATTTCAAAAGCTATTCAAAAGACCCCTTTGAAAGCATATATTTCGACACCTTCGAAAACATTTAATAAAACAGACAAGCACATTTCTTTAGAAAACAAAGCAAAGGTTTCGTTCCCATCGGAAGTTATGTTTCAACACTATGTCTTCCGCCTTTTTCCAATCCACTACATACCTATGTTGATAACTTGTGTATTAGTTTTAGCTTTGTGGGGTTTCGTCTTAGTTGAAGGTCGAAGCTATGAGTCGAAAGGTGCTTCTAAAAGAGGCGGAACTACTTTTTTGGGTAAAAGCTAGTTAATGCCATTGGAAGCAATAACTCTATAACTAATTTACCTGTGTGTAAACATTTCATTGGTTGCCACAACTTTTCAAATTTCTTTACAAAAAATAACCGCCGCATAATTTCATATCTAAACCAAGATTAATTTAACAAATAAGCCCTTTCATTAAGCAAAACAATTAAATCATTTAGGTCCCCCTTTCAAAATAAGTTAATTCTCATAGTAAATCACTTAAGAAAAATCCCCAAAAATCACAGAAATTCACTTTTAATATTTTGTCTAACACATTTAAATTTCCAATCCAAATTCTCAATATAATTTTTGAAATAAATTTTTGAACCCAATTAACCATATTTTCCTTTGAAAATTCATAATAAATTAACCATAGCTTGAAAAATTATGAAAATTAAAACCCAACTCCAAAATCATGTTTTACATGACTTAAAATTTTCTCATGACGTTCGAAATTACTTTTAATCGGTTTTACCCTTAAAACAGCTCAAATCATATTTAAACAATCTTGTTTAAGTCAAACATGTTATGATCCAAGCATATCATCATCCAAATCATCATAAAAAAGATTTAATCTTAAACCCCAAAAAAATGATCGTATGAACAAAATAGAGATGATATAGATTATTATTCACAGTGATTAAGATAGTAATTTGAGATTTGATTAAGATTAATCTCCTTGCTTAAATCCCTGACTTGGATTTAATTTTTTCCTCTTTTCCTCCTTAGCAATGACCGACTTTTTTTTAATCTTCTTTTTACACTGAAAAATGAAAATGAACGTGAATGGATGGTAAAGCCATGGATATTTAAGGGTTATGGTAACAAGGTGTAGCTATTCCCCAATATGCCCTTATGTAAATTAATTTGCTTATAAAACATTCTTAAGCCCATTTATTTAATTATGCTCGGCCCTTAGTTTTATTTTCAAATCTCAATACCCTTATCACTCTAATTATTTACATTATTCTATTTAATTTATCTAATTAAATCCTCTAAATAATGTTACAAAAAATTAGGGGTGTTACAAGCTCTCATCCTTAAAGAATTTCGTCATCGAAATTTAGTAAGAACTAAATACTAAACATAGCAATCATCTGTAACAACACCTAACAACCACGCTAGCCTACATGACTAGCAACCATCTATATATATCTAATATAGACATACCCTCAAATCATATCAGAATAAGCATCTCTAATCTTGTCCTCTGTCTCCCAAGTATAGTCTTCTCGTTGTTGCTCCACTGAACTTTCACTAACATGACTGCCTTGTTTCTTAATCTTTTCTCATCTCTCGTTACAACCTAGACTGGTTGGCTAACAAAAGTCAAATTAGACTCTACTATTAGATCTTCCTACCCTATCGGAGAAATAGTATTCTCTGAATCATGCACATACTTGCAAAGATGAGACACATGAAATACATTATGGATACCTACGTGCTGCTCGATAACTCTACTCTATATGCGAGCTTTCCAGTCCACTTTATAACCTGGAATGGACCAACATATCTCGATGCCAGTTTCTCTTACTTTCCAAATCGTGCCACACCCTTCATCGGTGATACTTTAACGAAAACCTTATCTCCAACTGAGAATTCTTCATCTTTAAGCCTCTTATCTGCGTAATTTTTTTCTTGGGATGAGCTTTCTTCATCCTTTCTCGAATTAACTCAATCTTCTCTATCGCCTCTCTAACCAGATCTGGATCTAAGACTAGTCTTCTCCAGTCTCCAATCAATATGCTGGTGATTTGCATGGCTTTCCATACAAAGCTTCAAAAGACGCCATTCCTTTACTAGTTTGGTAACTATTATTATAGGAAAACTCAACCAAATGTAGACGATCTTCCCAAGATCCACAAAAGTCCAACACACAAGCTCTCAATAAATCCTCGAGTACTTTATTGACTCTCTCTGTCTACCCATCCGTCTGATATTATGGTTGATTTTATGGATTCACTACAAATCTACCGAACCATGCCAATAACTTTACTTTTTCATGGGTTCCTCCTGACTGGAAATTATCTATATATATCTAATATAGACATACCCTCAAAGTAGAGCAGGATTTGTTTCTCTAATCATGTCTTCTGCCTTCCAAGTATAGTCTTCTCGTTGTCGCTCCACTGAACTTTCACCAATTTGGCTGCCTTGTTACTTAATATTTTCTCATCTCTCGCTACAACCTTAACTAGTTGGCTAACAAAAGTCGAATTGGGCTCTACTATCAAATCTTCCTACCCTATTGGAGAAATAGCAGTCTTTGGATCATGCACATACTTGCAAATATGAGACATATTAAATACATTATGGATACCTGCAATACTGCTCGACAACTTTGCTCTATATGCGAGCTTTCCTATCTGCTTTATAATTTGGAATGGAACAACATTTCTCAGTGCCAGTTTCCTTGACTTTCCAAATCGTGTCGCACCCTTCATCGGCGATACTCTAATGAAAACCTTATCTCTGAGAATTCTAGGTCTTTACGCCTCTTATCTGCTTAACTCTTTTGTTTGGACTGAGCTTCCTTTATCCTTTCTTGGATCAATTCAATCTTCTTTGTCGCCTTTCTAATCAGATTTGGATCTAAGACTAATCTTCTCTAGTCTCCAACCAATATGCTAGCGATTTGCATGGATTTCCATATAAAGCTTCAAAGGACGTCATTCCTATATTAGTTTAATAACTATTATTATAGGAAAACTCAAATAAATGTAGATGATCTTTCCAAGATCCACAAAAAGTCCAATACACAAGCTATTAATAAATCCTAGAGTACTTTATTGACTCTCTCTCTTTGGCCATCCGTCTTAGGGTGATATACAGTACTTATCTTAAGTTTGGTACCCAATACATCCTGTAGAATCTTCAAGAATCTGCTAGTGAAAAAAGCATCTCTGTCACCGACTATACTACTAGAATTCCGGTGTATTCTAACTATGTTCTTCATGAACAACTTAGCTAAAGCAGGTGTCGTCCTGGTTGACTTAATTGGAATGAAATGGGCACTCTTGGTCAGTCTTCCCACTATGACCCATATACTTTCATTTTCCTTATTTGACCTTAGCAACCCGTTAATAAAGTTCATGTATATCGAATCCCATTTCCAAACTGGAATCTCTAAAGGTTGGAATAGTCCACTCGGCATCTGATGTTCGGCTTTCACTTATTGACATTTTGCACACCACCTAACCCATAAGCCAGCATTCCTGGTCACACCTTACCAATAGAAGCTTCTCTTCATATCTTGATATATCTTGGTCCCTCCAGGATGAGTCCACTCGGCATCTGATGTTCGGCTTTCACTTGTTGACATTTTGCACACCACCTAACCCATAAGCCAGCATTCTTGTTCACACCTTACCAATAGAAGCTTCTTTTCATATCTTGATATATCTTGGTCCCTCCAGGATGAGTCCGAAACATGGATTGATGACATTCTCCAAGAATTTCTTTCCTTAAGTCGTCCATATTTGGAACACATAATCGTCTCTTCTCTCTCAACCATCCACTCTGGTCAAGACTAAAATCCTTTAGATCAGCGATCTCAGATCCTACTTCAAGCCTTCTAATCCTCTCGGCTAGCACTGGATCCTCTTTCTGCTTAGAATCAATCCTTTTGATCAACACTAGTGGTACTTCTAAACAAGACAATATGGCCATACTTTGACTAGAACTAGCAGTCGACCTTAACTGCATACTACATGTAGTCAAAGTGTCTAAATCTTTCCACTCTACTAACATAGCTGTCATCACATTCTGATATCTTTTGCTAAGAGCATACACTACCTTATTTCCTTTTCCAGGAGTATACTCTATACCAAAATCAAAAGCATCCAAAGACTCCATCCACCTTTATTGTCTCATATTCAGCTTCTTCTTAGAGAATAAGTATCTTAAAGATTTATGATCGGTGTATAGACCTAATCTCTCCCCTAAGAGATAATGCCTTCAAATCTTCAATGGGAAGATCATCGCAGCTAACTCCAAATCATGAGTAGGATATCTCAATTCATGCGGTCTAAGCTATCATGAAGCGTGGGCAATCACTTTACCCTTCTGTATAGGTACATCTTCTAATCCAGTTCCGCATGCATCAGTATACACCACCAACCCTTGGTTTTCGTCTGGAACTAGTTTGTATTGGTCAACAAATGCTTTAACTTAAAGAATGCTTCCTCATACTTGTTGGACCAAACAAACTTCACCTCCTTTTTATTTAGATCAGTCAAAGGCGGTGCTATCCACGAGAAATCCTTAATGAACCTTCAGTAATAGCCAGCAAGTCCAAGAAAAATTCTAATCTCAGTCACCGTCTCTGGTCTCTTCCAATTATTAACGGCTTTGATCTTATCTATATCGACCGACAAGCCCTTTTCTGAAACCTCGTGAACAAGAAACTTAACCTCTTTCTTTCAAAAACGACACTTGGAAAACTTTGATTTTAGATGACGCTGTCTTAACATCTCAAGCATCACTGTAAGATGATCTTCATGCTCCCTTTCATCCTTAGAGTATACTAAAATATCATATATAAACACCAACACGAACCTATCCAAATACTCTAGAAAAACTCGATTCATCAATTCCACAAAGAAAGTAGGTGCATTTATTAACCCGAATGGCATTATTAACCGGTCATACGGATCATACCTAGTCCGAAATGCTGTCAAAGGAACATTATCTTCTTCCACTCTTAAATAATGGAAATCTATCGCCAAATCCAATTGGGAAAACACTCTGGCTCCAGCCAACTGATCGAATAGATCATCAATTCTCGGTAAAAGATGCTTGTTCTTAATCATCCTCTCGTTCAAATTATTATAGTCGATACACATCCTCAATGACCCATCTGGTTCTTCACGAATATCGCGTCCACTCCCCAAGGTGAACTGCTTGGTCTGATAAAATTCCTTCCTTCTAGATCCACTAGTCGCACCTTCAATTCCTTCATCTTGGTCGGTGTCATCCTGCTAGGTGGTCTACTTACAGGTTCAGCTCGTTGCACAAGATCTATTTGAAAATCAATAGCTCGTTTCGTTGGTAGTCATGTGACCGGCACAAAGACATCTGCAAACCCTCTTGCTACTCGAACCTGACTTAACACTTTTCCCACTTTCATAGCACTTAACAAAGCACAACTGCTCCGGTTAGAATTCTCCACTGAGAATATGATTCTGTTATGACTATCAATGTGTCTTAGTGATATCTCCCCATCCTAGAAAAATATCCTAGCCTCATACTTACTCAACCAATCCATACCTAAAATGATTTCGAAATCCACAAAATCAAAAACGTACAAATTGCATGCAAACTTATGATCTAACAAGTCAAGTTCTAATCTGGTCACATCTCATCTCCAGAGTTGCATACCCTCATATTGGATTCACAACCCTTAAGGAAGTAACAAGGCATGTAGGTTCTAAGCATAATCTATAAACCAAGCACGGAGATATAAATGAATGTGATGCACCGGTATCAAAAATTACCCTAATCAGTATACTCTGAATCAAAAGCATACCTTCCATCAAAATATTTCCTTTTTCAGATGCAGTTGGTCGAACGGACAATGGTCCAATAGAAAAAACTTTTCCCTTGTCCGCCCTAACTGGTTCTGGACACTGATTCGTATAATGCCTAACTTGATCACAGTTGAAGCACTTCACATTCTTCTTATATGTAGCCTTCTTCCCCTTTCCTGACCGGCACTCATGAGGGTAATGACCTTTCTTGTCACAGTTGAAACAAACTAAATCAACCTTTGCCTTCTTGGAAACCTCCCTCTAGTCATTTTAGTGACGCCATAGTGATACTGTAACATCCTCCACTTGGAGCCCAAGACTAACGGTAACGGATGATGCAGTCATCCATAATTATTAATTTTAGGCGACCAAATACGTTAATATCAGATACATTGATATAACAGAAACTCATGGATATGGAAATTTTTTAAAATAATAAAAAATATTCTCATTCCATTTCAAAATATTGCAAATTTGGTACATAATTCCATTATCTTCAACCACGTTCAGAGAAAATATAATTATTGCAACATACGCCAAGAGCAACATAAAAAGATGCCCTTGAATAATCAGAGTATATATACGCAATTAAACAATTTTGTCTTTACAACAACAACACGGCGGAATTAAAATAAAAGAGAACTCTAAATAGCTATCATGCCTCCTGCACGTCTCTAGAAGCTTACACGTCTAAAGAAGTACCTAAAAACCTTAACTCGCAAACTACTCAAAATCAATAGAGTACTTTAAAGTTTGAGGGAAAAACATAAACTTCGAGACAGACATAAAGACCGGTATGAATAATATTCTACCATCTCAAACCGTTTAGATATTTGGTGAGATCGTGTCGCTTAGCGGAACGGGTTTTCCTCTCACTAATATCCTAAATTTTTTATAAAACCATATAATTTGCTCCCGCTTCCACAATAGTTAAAAAAATCAAAATAATATGATGATATGCAAATAATTAAATCAATTTTGGATTCACCATCCCCATTCATTTTGACTGTCTGTCTAATTTATAGTTTCTATGGTCACTATTAACTTATTAGTTTTCATGGACTGACTAATAACCTGTAAAAATTTATGGACTCTCTGTGCAGTTTTATAGTCTTCATGGGACCAGTACGAACTTATTTTCCCCGCCAATAACTTTTCATATACAAAGTTTTCATGGGATTACTAAGAAACTATTGGCTCCTGTCAATAACTTTACTGTTACATTTGTTCCTCTAAACCTATTGGTAACTCCAATAACTTCCATATTATCCTAGTTTTCAAGGGTTGATTACGAACCTATTGACTTCTATCAATAGCCTAATACGGCTATAGTTTTCATGGGTTCACTACAAACCTATTGACCCATGCCAATAACTCAATCTAGTCATAGTTTTCATGGGTCTATTATGAACGTATTGGTCCCCAGCAATAACTTTCCTATAAAATAGTTTTCATGGGTTTACTATGAACATGTATACTGACAACTGCTTTAATCCATATTTAGGCATCCTATATTCTAGTCTATTTGACCTCCTGAATGTTATTCTACTCATTTAGTAGTTAATTCAATTTATATTCACTACCGGATCAACCTAGTTGGTTATTCTCTCTTCCCCAAAATACAGTTATGAGACCATTACTATGTGAATATATATATATATATATATGTATATATATGTATATATATGTGTATATATATATATATATATGAAGAAGTAAACATGCTAACAAAATAATACCATCACCTGTGGTTTAATATTCTTGAAATCATTTTATATAAAACTTGGTTAATCCCTTTAACCTATTAATCAAAGAAAACTTCTTCAAAAACTCCATACTTAATATCATTTCAAACTCTTTTTATTATGCTATGGTTTTCCTTTATAACGAGATTGGGTTACTTGTTTTGAAAAATAAATCTATCGAAACCTTTAATCATTACTTTCAAAACTGTTGGAAAACTTCCTTTCAAAAGCACTAATACCTTCTTTTAAAAACTCTAGGCACTTGTCTTTCGAAACACTTTAAAACCTTTCTTTCGAAACCTTTCAAATGTATTAGTGAAACCTTTTAATTATAGAAGCATAACTTCGAAACCATATGAAGTACCCCTTACGAAACCATTTGAAAGTATTTCCTTCGAAACCATTGGGTTCGTCCTTAAAATATCTTTTGAGTCAAAGTGAATATAAACGAAAGTATCTCTTTCGAAACCGTTCTTTATCATATAAAAGTGTTTAGGGAAGAACTTAATAGGGGTGGGCGCGGTCGGTTAACCAACACGATCGGTAAATATTTTCGGTTAACCGTACTTTATGACTGGTTCGTTTAACCGTTTATTGGTTAATATTAGTTTGAAAATACCGACCGAACTGGCCAATATTAACCGCGTTTAACCATTGTATTGAATTGGTTAAGCGTTGGATGGTTAACCGAACAAATTTTATCAGTTAACCGTTAACATATAAATGGTAAACTGCAACTCAATTTTCAAGCAGTAGAATGATTTAACATACTTAGCTTATTAGACAAATAGATTCTCATCCTTAGATAATAAATATACATAGATCAACTGTTAGACAGTGAATAAATTTAACATAACAGTTCATAGCAGCATGATACAAAGTCCAAAGTTCATTTTCCTAGTTCAAATACAACACGGATTATCACTTATCATATGAAAATTACAACAAACTACCAGTTTCAAAGATAGCGTTTCAAAGTTCAAAATAAATAACAGAAACATACAATATCAGCTTTAAACATATTGGCAGATGCGCTCGAAGTTGTCAAGATTGCATGATAAACCAATCGTCCAGACTCCAGCAAACCATGTCAATCGCCGATTCTCTATGTTACTGCAGTGAGAAGTGGAGCAGTTCTTTCAGTAAGTTAAATTGTTATAACTCAAACAAGATAAAATGAGGCAATAGACTGTAGCATATACAAACTAATTAATACTTTCATGTACGTTCAGACTTCATGTTTCACAATTCATATATGTTTCTTATAAACCGAACAGTCTCCTATGCACATGAATTATGAACTGTATTTCCTATAAACTATCACAATATAGATTTGTTTTCTATGAATATGAGCAAGAAGATGTCTAAGGATATGAAACTAAGAAACATCAGCTTACCTTATATGCAAGCAACATATCAGCTGTTACTATACATGTATGTGAATTAAAATGATATATGTGAATTATATGTGAATTAAAATGATATACATGTATGCGAGCAACATATCAGCTGTTACTATACATGTATGTGAATTAAAATGATATATGTGAATTAAAATGATATACATGTATGCGAGCAAGTATTAATCAAAGATACTTTCGGCATGTATTATTAAATTGGACTGTAAAACATTACACTGGACTATATTTTTCCTTTATTTCCTTGTACACTAGCGCAATAAGTTGTTGGCAAACTAATGTACATCCACTAATATTTAAAACATGCAAGAAAATTTGGAAAAAAAATGCAGGAAGATTCGTAACCGGCTCTACTACCCACATAACATGTCAGTAACATAACAGGCTCTTCCCCGTTGTATATTTATGATACATTTTAGAACATATACACTGTCAAAAGACTCAAAATAGAAGGCATCATGTTAAATATATATCAAAACATATGAATTGAAAACATATAAAATATATGAACGGAAAAAGAACCTAAGTGGCTGCTTATATGACCACCTCAGCAGCGCCAACTTCCACCTGAAAATAAAAATAGAGATCAGAACGTTGTATTCATACCACATACAAGCTGAACTAATTTATATACAAAAAATGAATTAGCAATATTTTAACATGATATTACTGCATTTACCATTTCATTTATTGAGTTTCACTGTGTTCATTTGTATATGCATTGGCTACTTTAACATTGCTTTCATAACTCTATTTTACCGTATTTAGAGAGTTTTTACTTTTTACGTTACTATTTACCAAGTAATCAATGCACGTTAACATAACTTATATAATTAAATTTTCTAGATAATGATTTTTTTTTGTTTCAGAAGTAGAAACAAAACTTATTCAAAAGTAGAAACAAAACTTTTCTAGATAATGATTTTTCCGATTCATCAAGTTCTCATGCAAGTGCAACCATCATGTTCCCACACTCGAGAGTAATTATGAAAAATATTTATAGGTTAAGACTTGTATATCTTCATTATGTTATACAGAGCCATCTTATCTTAACAGAAGACTATTTCAGAGTTCATAACTTCAGCAAAATTGATCAGTTTAGAGATAAAACAAATGCAACATGGAAATAAAGATTATAAAGTGCGTACATGCAATGATGTTTAACAAAAGCAAAAAAATAATTTCAAAATCAGAAGCTGAAAGCGTTACCAATTATATATTTCACAGTTTCAGTCCTCTTATCACATGGAACTCAACCCCAGTTCAATACTTCAATTATATGTACAAATAAAATCATATACTTTTGTTTATAGTTTCTATAGTTTGTTTGTATGCGTAATTTTTTATATAATGTCATAGTTGCACTTTTCGAACTGAAATCTCTAATAAAGTTGCAAAATAAGACTACATTAAAAGCAAATAACTATTAATTAGCAACTAGAATAGCAAATTAGCAATCTGAATAACAATAAATAACTCACATTGTTTCTTTATCGTCGTCCTCGATGGATTCGTAATCGTTGACGTTGCCATTTTGTCATCTGCAGTAGTTGAACTCAAACAGCAATCGCAGACTCGTAGTGGCCGTAGATGACGAGATGGCAGATGCGCTCGAAGTTGTCGAACGATTGGGATTTGGGAGGCTGAGGCTTTGACCAAGTTTTACAGATCTAGGGTTTTTATATTTTGAACTGAAATACTGAAGTTACTTTGCAGGCACGAGACTATTAGGGCACGAGAGTACTAGTGGGTTACTGGGTATACAATTGGAATTGGGTAGTAGGCTAGGCTCTGGACTGGGCACGAGATGATCAAATATATTAAAAGTTAATATGGTCGGTTAACGGTTAACCGACCGACCTAATTTTTGTCAACCGTTAAACGAACCGAAAATATTCGGTTAAGGTCCGTCGGTTAACCAATGATGTCGGTTAATCGATTTTAGCGGTTAAGTCCGTTGTAGTGGTCGGTTCAGTCGGTTCAGTCGGTTAAATCGGCTAAATGCCCACCCCTAGAACCTGATGGCTTCGAAATCATCCATTCGAAAGCAAAAATCATTTAGGTAAACCACTTGAAGGTTAGCTTCGAGACCCCTTTTGAAACTATTGCCTTCGAAACCAATAACCCATTTCTAAAGCTTTAGGAAATGGCTCATATTTATACAACAAAGGCTACCTTTCGAAAGCATTGACATCTTTAGTTCGTTCGAAAGGCATAAGGTTTGCAGAAGTGTCAGCTAGGCCAAAACTACTCCTTTTGAAATCAATAGTTTGGAAACTAAGTAACTCATTCGAAAGCTATACTTTAAACGATAAGACGGCAGCCCTATTTCAAAAGCTATTCAAAAGACCCCTTTGAAAGCATATATTTCAACACCTTCGAAAACATTTAATAAAACAGACAAGCGCATTTCTTTAGAAAACAAAGCAAAGGTTTCGTTCCCATCGGAAGCTATGTTTCAACACCATGTTTTCCGCCTTTCTCCAATCCACTGCATATATATGTTAATACCTTGTGTATTGGTTTTAGCTTTGTGAGGTTTCAACTTAATTGAAGGCTGAAGCTATGAGTCGAAAGGTACTTCTAAAAGAGGCTGAACTACTTTTTTGGGTAAAAGCTGGTTAATGCCATTGAAAGCAATAACTCTATAGCTAATTTACCTATGTGTAAACATTTCATTGGTTGCCTCAACTTTTCAAATTTCTTTACAAAAAGTAACCGCCGCATAATTTCATATCTAAACCAAGATTAATTTAACAAATAAGCCATTTCATTAAGCAAAACAATTAAATCATTTAGGTCCTCCTTTCAAAATAATTTAATTCTCATAGTAAATCACTTAGGAAAAATCCCCAAAAATCACAGAAATTCACTTTTAATATTTTATCTAACATATTTAAATTTCCGATCCAAATTCTCAATAAAATTTTTGAAATAAATTTCTAAACCCAATTAACCATATTTTCCTTTGAAAATTCATAATAAATTAACCATATCTTGGAAAATTATGCAAAATAAAACCCAACTCCAAAATGATGTTTTACATGACATAAAATTTTCTCATGACATTCAGAATTACATTAATCGGTTTTACTCTTAATCACTAAAATCATATTTAAACAATCTTATTTAAATCAAACATGTTATGATCCAAGCATATCATCATCCAAATCATCATAAAAAGGGATTTAATCTTAAACCCCAAAAAAATGATCGTAATAACAAAATAGAGATGATATAGTTTATTATTCACCTTGATTAAGATACAGAATTTGAGATTTGATAAGATTAATCCCCTTGCTTAATAACCTGGCTTGGATTTAATTTTCTCCTCTTTTTTCCTTAGCGATTACTGATTATTTTTTCTCTTCTGTTTATGTTGAAAAATGAAAATGAACGTGAATGGATGGTAAGCCATGGATATATATGGGTTATGGTAACAAGGTGTAGCTATTTCCCAATATGCCTTATGTAAATTAATTTGCTTATAAAACATTCTTAAGCCCATTTATTTAATTAAGCTCGGCCCTTAGTTTTATTTTTAAATCTCAATCCCCTTATCACTCTAATTATTTACATTATTATATTTAATTTATCTAATTAAATCTTTTGAATAATGTTATAAAAAATTAGGGGTGTTACAGGCTCCCCTCCTTAAAGAATTTCGTCATCCAAATTCAGTTAGAACTAAATACTAAACATAGCAATCATCTGTAACAACACCTAATAACCATACTAGCCTACGTGACTAGCAACTATATATATATATATATATATATGTATGTATGTATGTATGTATGTATGTACGTATACCCTCAAAGCAGATCAGAATAAGCATATCTAATCTTGTCCTTTGTCTCCCAAGTACAGTCTTCTCGTTGTCGCTCCACTGAACTTTCACCAACTTGACTGTCTTGTTTCTTAATCTTTTCTCATCTCTCGCTACAACCTAAACTTGTTGGCTAACAAAAGTTGAATTAGGATCTACTATTAGATCTTCCTACCCTATTAGAGAAATAATAGTCTCTGGATCATGCACATACTTGCAAAGACGAGAACATGAAATACATTATGGATACCTTCCATACTGCTCGACAACTCTACTCTATATGCGAGCTTTCCAATCTGCTTTATAACCTGGAATGGACCAACGTATCTCGGTACCAGTTTCTCTGACTTTCCAAATCGTTCCACCCATTCGTCGGTGATACTTTAATGAAAACCTTATCTCCAACTAAGAATTCTTGACATTTACGCCTCTTATCTACGTAACTTTTTTGCTTGGACTGAGCTTCCTTCATTCTATTTTGGATTAACTCAATCTTCTTTATCATCTCTCTAACCAGATCTGGATCTAAGACTAATCTTCTCCAGTCTCCAACCTACATGCTGGTGATTTGCATGGCTTTTCATACAAAGCTTCAAAAGACGCCATTCCTATACTAGTTTGATAACTACTATTATAGGAAAACTCAACCAAATGTAGATGATCTTCCCAAGATCCACAAAAGTCTAATACACAAGCTCTAAATAAATCTCGAGTACTTTATTGACTCTCTCTGTCTGTCCATCCATTTGAGGGTGATATGCGGTACTTATCTTAAGCTTTGTACCTAACACATTCTATAGACTCTCTCTGTCTGCCCATCTGTCTGCCCATCCATTAGATGGTGATATGCGGTACTTATCTCCAACTGAGAATTCTAGGCCTTCACGCCTCATACCCAAGTAACTTTTTTTTTGAACTGAGCTTCCTTCATCCTTTCTCGAATCAACTCAATCTTCTCTGTCGCCTCTCTAACCAGATCTGGACCCAAGACTAATCTGTTTTCAGTTTCCAACCAACATACTGGAGATTTGTAATGCCTTCCATATAAATCTTGGTACCTAACACATCCTATAGACTTTTTTAGAATTCACAAGTACACAAAGCATCCTTGTCACCAACTATACTACTAGGAATTCCATATAGTCTAACTATATACTTCATGAACAACTTAGCTAAAATAGGTGCCATCCTGGTTGACTTAACTGGAACGAAATGGACACTCTTGGTCAGGTTGTCCACTATGACCCATATACTTTCTTTTTCCCTACTTGACCTTGGCAATAATAAAGTCCATGTATATTGAATTCGATTTCCAAACTGGAATCTCTAAAGGTTGAAACATTCCACTCGGCTTCTGATGTTCGGCTTTCACTTTTTATATTTTGCACACTACGTAACCCATAAGCCAACATCCCTCTTCATAGCTTTCCAATAGAAGCTTCTCTTCATATCTTGATATATCTTGGTCCCTCCAGGATGAATCATAAACTTGATTGATGACATTCTCTAAGAACTTCTTTCCTCAAGTCCTCCACGGTTGGAACACATAATCATCCTTTTTTTCCTCAAGCATCCACTCGGTTTAAGATTAAAATCCTTTAGATCATCGATCTCAGGTCCTACATCAAACCTTTTAATCCACTTGGCTAACACTGGATCCACTTTCTACTTAGAAGCAATCCTTTTGATCAATACTGGTGGAACTTCTAAACATGACAATATGGCAGTACTTTGACTAGAACTAGCAGTCGACCTTAACTGCATACTACATGTCGTCAAAGCTTCTAAATATTTCCACTCTATCAACATAGCTATCACCACATTCTGATGTCTTCTTCTAAGAGCATCCGCTACCTAATTTCCTTTCCCAAGAGTATACTCTATACCAAAATCATAAGCAGCTAAAAACTCTAGCCGCCTCGGTTGTCTCATATTCAGCTCCTTTTGAGAGAATAAGTATCTTAAAGATTTATGATCGGTGTATAGTCCAAATCTCTTCCCTAAGAGATAAGACCTCCAAATCTTCAATGCAAAGATCATCACAGCCAACTTCAAATCTTGAGTAGAATATCTAACTTCACACGGTCTAAGCTGTCATGAAGTCTAGGCAATCATTTTACCCTACTATATCGACACTACTCCTAATCCAGTTCCGCATGCATCAGTATATACCACCAACCCTTGGTTTCCGTCTGGAACTACTAACACATGTGCATTGGTCAACAAATGATCTAACTTAAAGAATGCTTACTAGTATTTGTCAGACCAAACAAACTTCACCTCCTTCTTATTTAGCTTAGTAAAAGGCACTGCTATTCGTGAGAAATCCTTAATGAACTTTCGGTAATAGCCAGCAAGTTCAAGAAAACTTCTAATCACAGTTGCCGTGTCTGGACTCTTCCAATTATTAACGGTTTCGATCTTATCTGGATCGACTGACAAGCCCTTCCCTGAAACCATATGACCAAAAACTTAACATCTTTCTTCCAAAAATGACACTTGGAAAACTTTGCTTTTAGATGATGCTACCTTAGCATCTCAAGCACCACTGTTAGATGATCTTAATGCTCCTTCTCATCCTTAGAGTATACTAAAATTTCATCTATAAACACCAACGCGAACCTATCCAAATACTCTTGAAAAACTTGGTTCATCAATTCCACGAAAAAACAGGTGCATTCATTAACCCGAATGGCATTACTAACCACTTTTACGAACCATACCTAGTCCGAAATGCTGTCAATGGAATACTATCTTCTGTAACTCATAACTGATTGAAACATGTCGCCAAATCCAATTGGGAAAACACTCTGGCTCCACACAACTGATTGAATAGATCACCAATTCTCGAAAAAGGATTCTTCCTCTTAATCATCCTCTCGTTCAACTTACGGTAGTCAATACACATCCTCAACGACCCATCTGATTTTTTCACGAATACCGCGCCCGTTCCCCATGGTGAACTGCTTCGTTTGATAAAATTTCATCCTTCTAGATCCACTAGCTGCACCTTCAATTCCTTCATCTTGGTCGGTGTCATCCTGCTAAATGGTCTACTTACAAGTTTAGATCCTTGTACAGGATCTATTTGAAAATCAATAGCTTGTTTCGTTGCCAGTCCTATGACCGGTTCAAAGACGTCTGCCAACTCTCTTGCTACTCGAACCTGACTTAACTCTTCTCCCACTTTTATAGCACTTAACAAAGCACAGCTGCTCCAGTTAGAATTCTCCACTGAGATTATGAGTCTATGATGACTATCAGAGTGTCTTGGTGATATCTCCCCATCCTAGCAAAATATCCTAGCCTCATACTTACTCAACTAATCCATACCTAAAATGATTTCGAAATCCACCAAATCGAAAACATACAAACTGCATGCAAACTTATGACCTAACAAGTCAAGTTCTAACTGGTCACATCTCATCTCCAGAGTTGCATACTCTCATATTGGATTCACAACTCTTAAGAAAGTAACAAGGTATATGATTTCTAAGCATAATCTATTAACCAAGCACTGAGATATAAATGAATGTGATGCACCGGTATCAAAAAGTACCATAATCAGTATACTTTGAATCAAAAGCGTACCTTCCATTGCAATCTTTCCTTTTTCAACTGCAGTTGGACTAATAGACAATGGTCCAATAGTAAAAACATTTCCCTTGTCCTCCCTAACGGGTTCTGGACACTGATTCATATAATGCCCAACTTGATCATAGTTGAAGCACTTTATATTCTTCTTATCTGCAGCCTTCTTCTCCTTTCCTAACTGACACTCATGAGTATAATGACCTTTCTTATCATAGTTGAAGCAAACTAAATCAGCCTTTGCCATCTTGGAAGCATCCCTCCTCTAGGCTTCATTCTTCTTAAAGAACTTCCTCTTCTTTCCCTAAGAAGCCTGGGTTTCAACTGGCTTCTCTCTAGCACAAATAGAAAACATCTCTTTACGGTGGATTGCCACCTCCACAACCATATTACAAGGATCATGGATATGTGTCAGAGCCGCCCTAGCAAGCTTAAGTCTCAATCCCCGAAGGAACCTTTCATTTCTCTTAATGTCAGTGTCTATAGTAGAATGTCCATATCGGGACAACTCATCAAACTTAGCAGCATACTCAATTACCACCATCTCTCCTTACACCAAATCCATAAAATTTCTCATCAATGTTGACTTAGCAGCTTCAGATAAAAACCGCTGTTCAAATCTTCTTCCAGAATCTACCCTAGTCAACTCCTTTTTCGGAATTCCGACAGTAACACTATTTCACCAATAAAGCGTTTCCTCTTGCAACTACTTGGAGGTCAGCCTCTTCTTTTGCTCTCATCCAAATCCAAATCAAAAAAGATCCTCTCGCAATGCAACAACCAATTCTCCACATCTATGGCATCCTCCTTTCCTATAAACGAATTTCCACCATGATTGGTGTAGTCTCTGCTCATCTTAACATATTTATACACAACTAGAGTCACAAGATTAGCTCCTCCAACATTCCCAATAACTCTAGCAGCTGCTCGAGCTTACATCATCCCGACGAAGAACTGATACATCGTCCCCATATCCACTTGTGGATTTCCAGCATCCATATTGGCATCGGCATTTTGGTTAGCATTAGCCTGCCGATACAAGTTCCTCCTAGTGGGTTGAACATTTCCGTAGGTTGTAGTACTTCCTCCACCGAGATTCCCACTTCCGTTTCCTACCACCATATCTTCTTTCTTGTCAATCTACATACGAACCTTAGTAAGATATAGAAGAACGGTCTAGGAGAGAGGGGAATATATATATATATATATATATATATATAAATATAAGTACGTTACTATAGCATTAACCCGAATCTCAATCTTATTTTATGCTTCATTGGATTAAATACAAGTACGTTACTATAGCCAATAACTTTTCATATACATAGTTTTCATGAGATCACTAAGAACTTACAGGCCTATGCCGATAACTTTACCGTTTTATGGGTTCTCCCTGAACCTATTGGTAACTTCCCTCTTATCCTAATTTTCATGGGTTAACTAGGAACCTATTGACTTATATCAATAACCCAATCTAGATATAGTTTTCATGGGTTCACCACAAACCTATTGTCCTCTACCAATAACTTAATCTAATCATAGTTTTCATGGATTTGTTATGAACCTATTGGCTCCTGCCAATAACTTTCCTATACCTAGTTTTCATAGGTTTACTATGAACCTGTCTACCTAATAACTTCTTTATTCCATATTTAGGCATCTTACATTATAGTCTATCTGATCTCTTGGATGCTATTCTACTCATTCAGGGGTTAACTCGATTTATATTCACTACAGGATCAACCTAGCTGGTTATTCTGCCCTTTCCCAAAATACAGTTATGGTTTCATTACAATATGAGTATATATACGAAGAAGTAAACATAATAACAAAATAATACAATCAACTGTGGTTTAATATCCTTGAAATCATTTTATATTAAACTTGGGTAATCCCTTTAACCTATTAATCAAGAAAAACTTCTTCTAAAACTCCATACTTAAAATCATTTCAAACACTTTTTATTATGCTATGGTTTTCCTTTAAAATGAGATTGGGTTACTTTTTTCGAAAACTAAGGCTTTCTAAACCTTTAATAATTAGTTTTGAAACCATTGGAAAACTTTTTTTTGAAAGCATTAAAATCTTCTTTTAAAAAATTCTAGGAGCCCGCCTTTCGAAACACTTTAAAACATTTCTTTCGAAACCTTTTGAATGTATTAAAGTGAAACCATTCAAGTATAGAATCATACCTTTGAAAATATATGAAAGTACCCCTTTCGAAACTATTTGAAAGTATCTCTTTCGAAACCATTGGGTTTTTCCTCAAAATATCTTTTGGGTCATAGTGAATATAAATGAAAATATCTCTTTCAAAATCATCTTTATCATGTAAAAGTATTTGGAGAAAAACTTGATGGCTTCGGAACCGTTCTTTCGAAAGCACAAATCATTTAGGTAAAACACTTGAAGGTTAGCTTCGAGCCCCTTTTTTTTGAAAGCTTTAAAAAATGGCTCATATTTATACAACAAAGGATACATTTCGGAAGCATTAATACCTTTAATTCCTTCGAAAGGCATAAGGTCGGTAGAAGGGTTTCGGCAAGGTCGAAACTACCCCTTTTGAAATCATTAGTTTGAAAATTAAGTAACTCAATCGAAAGCTATACCTAAAACGATAAGGCGGCAACCCTCTTTCGCAAGCTATTCAAAGGACCCCTTTGAAAGCATATATTTTGACACCTTCAAAAACATTTAATAAAATAGGCAAGCACATTTTGTTTAGAAAACAAAGCAAATGTTTCGTTCCCATCGGAAGCTATGTTTCGACACATGCCTGTAACGATGCTAAGTTTGAGCACTTTAAAATATACTATTTAAAGTGATTTAAATATAATTTAGTTAAGGTTATATGATACAAACAATATTAGATAGGATTTGAAAAGAGAAGTATACACAAAAATAGTAATATTTGCCTGTATCGACAAAAGTGACAAAATGCTGATTTTAGAAAGTAAGTTTCAATGGTTAAATAAATTATTTTATTTTACTCATGAGTGTTTATATTTTTAAATAGCAATATAAAAAATTATTTTTTTAATTTTTGGTTTACATAAATAAATAGTATAACTAAAACGTCAACACGTGAACGTAAAATATTTTATCGAAAATCAACGTTTTGTCAATTAAAATTTGTTGCACCTTTATTATCTTATATAAGAACATATATTGAAATAGTATAAATGTTCATTTATTCACTAATCAAGTTTACTTTTACTAAACATACTTAGCAAATTCTAGAATTTCATTTAGGAAAAGTAAGCACAAAAAGACAAAAGAAGTACAACAGTTAAAAAGTAAACATCATGTCAAAAAACATAATTATTATATTCTTTACTTAATAGTTAAGTGAAAATGACATAAAGTAATGATTTGAAATGCGATGTTAAGTATTGAAAAAATAAGGTTACTTAAAAGTAAGTAAAGGATATTTTGGTCATTTTACAAAATAATATTTTATTTCAAACTTTTTTCTATAAATACCAATCAACTTCTTCACTTTCTTTTACACTTTTACTTCTTCATTTTTCAAGCTTTTCTTCACTTCTTTTGTGGCTTCTTCTCTTCCATTTCCTTACTAACTATTTCAAAACCATATCAAACAAAATCAAAACTCCATCAAACTTTGCCAAAGACTTTAGAATATTATCAAAACATGGTTTAGTATCTAAGAAGTGAAGAAATGATGGAGAAAGGGGAGTATCAAGGGGAGGCCGAGCCTACGAATATTGTTGGAAGGTTTGACCAAGAGCAAAGAAGAGGGAAAGACTTGTGGCCGATAACAAGTGGAAGTGAAGTGATGGCCGAGCACGAGGAAGTGAGGTGGAGATATTTAGGTGATGGTTTGGTGAAGTTAAGACGATTTAGCAAAGTGTTGTATTAAATGAATGTTGGTAGAAAGTTAAACAATTTGGTTAAAGGTGAGTACTCATATTTTAAGTTACTAATTCTTAATTTTTTTTTTAAGTTAATTATATGAAAAGATTGATATATGTTGGATGATTAAATGTTTCATAACTTGGTTGATATTATGATTGATTTTATGTTTGTGATATGCATGATAAGTTGATTTGGTAAATGGTAAGAGAAATGATTAGTAATAAACCATGGTTAATTAAATGAGAATTAAATCCATATAAATACGTGTATAAAAATTATTTAGCCTCTTAATGATTTCAAATATCTAAAAAGATTGAAAATGTTATAATGATATAACAGTATAATATGAAATGAAATGAAAAATGAGTTTGAAATACTAAAAATATTATTTTAAATGAGTTAAAATGGTTCAAATATGGTCTAAAATAAATTTGAAGTGTTTCGAACAAGTTCTGAAGCAATTCAAAAAATTGGTCAAAATCGAGCTCGTTGTGCAGCAGCAGTTCCTAAATTTTGAGCTGTAAATTCAAATTAACGTAGAGAATGATTTATAAGTCGGATATCTTCGAAAAAAATTCTGTGGTCCACAATGATAGTAGTTTTCCAGCAACGGAAGAAAATCAAACTTTCATTAAGTAGAGTTTGAAATATGTACAAAACAATTTTCTAAAAATATCGTGGTTTTGCAATTCGAAATCCAAAAGGGGATTGATTTCTAAAAAAAAAATTTTTTTTAGTGTTTTGAAAATATAAAATAAATTCAAAAAATATTTTTAATGTTTTAAATGAGATTTGAGTTGAAAGATGGATTTCTAAATGATATAAAAGTCGTTTGAAGAATATAGCTTTTTGCAAGACTTCTTCCAACGCTTTTTGATAACTTATGAATTATGGTTTTAAACTTAACAATACTTTTTCAAATCTTTTAGAAATGTTTTTAAAAGAATAATTAAGTATTTTAAATGATGATTTGGAGGTTTAATAAATCATTTCTAAAATGAAGATTAATAAACATTTGTTCCGTCTGTGACAGCTGAACGATAAAATGAGGTATGTAACTAAAGATAGAAGTGGAGCAACCAGTGTCCTGAACCTTTGTTTTCTTTTGTAGATGACGGGTGGAACTGGTCGAAGAGAAAACCCGGATACTCTAAAATTCGTCTAAACAGGATATTCTGATTTTGTTGTTAAATGCCAAGTTAGGTGTTTACATACGGTGCATCTTGCGTGTTTTATGAAATCTGTATGTTAACTGTGATTCGTTTTGTTATTTTTTATCTTTGAAAAAAAAAATGGAACTAAAGCGAATGGTTTCTTGGATTAATCTGTTTTCTTATAATGTTAAAAACGAAGATGGCTGCATCAGATCATTTAATTTCTACGTAGTATATTCAACTTGATATGTATTTGTGTTTATGATTTGTTAATTTCATTTGCAATTTTTAAATCAAAAATTTAAATTGTTAGCAAACATTTTAAATTACAAAGCTAACTTAAAAAGCAACTTCAGTTATTCATAAATCATTTCAAACACCCTCATAAATTTTCTACTCGAATACAGCAAGTTGTTCTTCTTAGAACCGAACAATTTACTAAGCTAATTAATATACTGTTACTAAATGAAATAAAATACTAGAATGGGAAAAAAAAAGTTCAAGATTTAAACATAACATCATCATTTATTCGTATTACTCTGGTACATTCATCGTTAACTTTATCAAATTACTATTATTTTGCAATACATCCACATCGGAGATGCATAATTAGATGGAGTAAACAGGCTGTTTGTTAGGATAATACAACCCAAAATTACTCTCAATCCCCTGCCCCTTCAAATTTTCATTAAACAGCGCGAAAATATAAGTCTCAATCCCCTGCCCAGGTCTCCTGGGCGTCCCTTTACCAACGTGATTAACCAAATTGGTATTGTACGTCTGTGCATTCCCGACAGTTGCAGCGAACCCACCTGCAGAAGGCCATCCGCTCTCCGACACCACAATCCTCACATTTCCTCCCCCAATCTTCTCCAAACTCGCATAGACCGCATCCGTCAGCGCATCAAACAGGTTCTGGTACCCGTACTGCCCATCCTGCACCACCGTCCCACTCGCTGTGAACAGCGCGTACTGCAACGATATTTGACTTGGATTACCTGCATAACTGAAATAAGGGTACACGTTCGCCAGAAGCGGCGACCCTGTGTTCACCAGAAACTTCACGATAGGCTGCAGATACTGTGCAGCATCCGACGTGAACGCTCCCATAGATGGCGGGTACGAAGGCCCAAGAACTGCTAGGGAAACCGCAGTAGACACTTTGATCTTATCTGTTAGCCCTGCACCGCCCAAAGCATTTATGATGTTCGACATTGCGCCCAGCACGTACTGAGCTTGCGCTCCAGGGATGACTTCGTTGCCTACGGCGATGTACTTGAAGGAGACTGAAGGGTAGTTTTGAATGTTATTCCGGACCCACTGGTAGGCGGCCTGCTGGTTTTGGGCCAGGTTTTGAAGATCCGGGTTGGGCACGTCCAGTATGACTTGAAGGCCTGAGCCACTGAGGGCGTTTAGGATGCTGGGGTCGGGGGAGTAGATTCGGACGCCGTTGAAGTTGCTGTTGGATTTTATCAGGTTTATAGCGTCGCTTGCTGATGGAAGGTTGTTTCCGTTGTTCCCGTAGCATACTCCTATGCTTTCTGCATCTGCAATATTATCATAAATTTAAGATGGAGACACTCAGTTAGAATAGAATCTCTTTCGGGTATTTCAGTTTGCATGTTAAAAAATGGCTTACGTACTCTTAGTTAGAATGGCAAAAAGCATGCCTAGGAGAAATGCGACCATCTTCATGGTGTATAAGGATGCAAGTTAAGCTTCGAGATTGTTGTGCAATTAGTCTGCTAGTAAGTTAACTACTTATATGGAAGTCATGGAAGAAATTTCAAGCTTCGTTGATTGTATTTGTGGAAAATGTAGCGTGAGACAGTTGGAAGCGGCGGCTACATTTGTGTATGAATAAGACCTCTAGTATATTGACAGGTTCATTCATAGACTTGTACAAGTCTTTAACAAAGTGCCAGTATTTTGAATAGTTGCATTTTATATAATTCTGACAAAATTCCAATGTTATGAGTGGTTCCAAAATAAATGTGTGTAATTTGGCGAAATAGAATTAGGATAGCGTACAAGGATGTATGTTATATTAGAAAATGCATGTTAATTTTTGACTCATTTAGTCAGAAGCGACTGCTAGTCTAAGCTACAGTACGATGAATAAGATGAAAACTAAGCTTCTTCAGTACCAAACTTCAATTCATTACGCAATATTTCATAGAAGATTACGAAGATTGTGTGACATATATGGCTGTTATCTTCATATTCATTTCTCACGTTTAGTTTCTCACGTTTAATTGTATTACAGTTGAGTTCATTTAACTTAATCTAAAATTCCTACGTATACCCTCCACATGAAAATTACAACTTAATCAATTAAAATATCGAAAACGTTGACGCTTTTAGGTCGGCTTCGATTTCTCTCTCTAACAAAAAGCATATAATATCGCAAATTACGAATGAAGTTTATAAATTTTCTCTTTCTACGCTGGTACTAACACACAACACAACTGTGGAAAACCAGTCATATGACTTTTACATAATTTCTTAGAAAAAAAATCATATGCACTTCGTAATTTTATCAGCGGTTCGAAATCAATATGACTGTTGCTCTAAGACTACGAGTCTCATTCGTATCATTTAAAGAGGAATGCATGTAATACGCAACAAATCACGGTAAAAGTTAACAAGAATAACAAGCGCCGGTGCTCAGCTGTTCCATGAATTGAATTTCACATATACTTGGCGGAGAGGTTGACAAATCCCAACATAAACAATGACAAGTACAATACAGGTGAACAACAGTAGCCAATTTGTGTAACATTACCAAATCAATGGACGAAAAAGGTTTGTGAAAACAGTCGATACAACAAACAAGACTGGCTGTACATAAGTTATTGGATTTAGATTGATGTTTCTAATAGTAGAACTTTATTTTTCACCAAACCAACTTCTAGCCCAATATTTTCTGAATCCAAAAATAACTTATAAGTTATTACTCCATCAACCTCGCTCTAAACTACCGCAAAATCACTGCTAATAAATATGAATGCTTGTAATTTTAATAACTAAAAGCAAACAAATTTATAGGTATTTTATAGGAATTTTGACGAGGAATGACAAGCACCATTGTCCAAGTGGTTAATTGATTCGGCTTTGGTGCAAGAGGTCACAAGTTCGAAACTTGTTTTTGAACGTTTATTGACATGGGATATGTTGTCCCAATGGTTTGTTGTATATAAAAGTATCATTTCAAAAAAAAAAAAAAAAAATTTGACGAGGAAGAGGAATGAATTTTTGAACTTGATCCGTTTGGTTTATTTGGTATTTTATGTTTTGCTTTTTCAACATTAATTACAAAACATGAGAAAAGTGGAGAGACGATGTAGAGGATGAAAGAAAGATGGAGGGGACGACGGAAGGTAAGAAGGAACGACAGAAAAATGAATTGTTTTTCGTGTTTCAGTTATTTTCCAAAACACAAAAAATAAAAATCAAAGTTATTTTCTATTTTTTATGTTAATTTCTTTTTTAAATTGATCATTTTTCACAATATATATGCGTCGTGCACATTTTTATATGGACGAAAACTCAAAAATAAAAAGGCCAAACCAACCGCTGCCTTTATTTTCTTTGGAAGGAAAGAACATGTTCGATGCCGTTGGACATTATATGCTTCGATTTTGGTTCGAGAGATCAGAACTTGTGTAAGGTAATTTGATCCAATGAATATACATTGCTATGTGTATATATATATCGATATATAGTATGTTATATGCAACTTAATACACACACACACATATATATATATATAGTATATTATTACAATTTATGTCTCCAACATAAATTTATGTTTTACTTTGACTTGATCGATTATTTAAGCATTAACATTTCTTTCTAGTTCAGTTAAATCGGTTATCGACCGAAGTAACCACAATTAATTTGGTTCGGTACCGTTTGGTTTTGATTTTTTTGGGTTCCAATTCGATTCGATATTCGTTACTTCAAAATCGACCCCTAGTCATTTTAGTGACGCCATAATGATACTGTAACATTCCCCACTTGGAGTCCAAGACTAACAGTTACGGATGATGTAGTCATTCATAATTATTAATTTTAGGCGACCAAATACGTTAATGTCAGATACATTGATATAACAGAAATACATGGATATGGTCTTTTTTTTAAATAACAAACAACATTCTCATTCCATTTCAAAATATTGCAAATTCGGTACATAATCCCATTATCTTCAACCACGTTCAGAGAAATATAATTATTCAACATACGCCAAAAGTGACATATAAAGATGCCCCTTGGATGATCAGAGTACATATAGACAATTAAACAACTTTGCCTTTACAACAACAACACAGCGGAATCAAAACAAAAGAGAACTCTAAATAGCTATCATGCATCATGTACGTCTCTAGAAGCTTACTGGTCTAAAGAAGTACCTAAAAAGCTCAACTCGCAAACTGCTCAAAATCAATAGAGCACTTTAGAGATTAAGGGGAAATTATAAACTTCGAGTCAGACATAAAGGCTGGTACGAATAATAATCTACCATCTCAAACCGTTTAGATATCTGGTGAGACCGTGTCACTTAGCAGAACAGATTTTCTTCTCACTGGTATCCTAAAAAATCTATAAAACCATATACTTTGCTCATGTTTCCACAATAGTTAAAAAATTCAAAATATTATGATGATATGCAAACAAGTAAATCAATTTGGATTCGCCATCCCCATTCATTTTGACCATCTATCGCATTTATAGTTTCTAAGGTCACTATTAACTTATTAGTTTCCATGGATTGACTAATAACATGTTAAAACCTATTAAAGTTTATGGACTCCCTGTCCAGTTTCATAGTCTTCATGCGACCACTACGAACTTATTGTCCCCTGCCAATAACTTTTCATATAAAAAGTTTTCATGTGATCACTAAGAAACTATTGGCCACTGCCAATAACTTTACTGTTTCATGGGTTCCTCTAAATCTATTGGTAACTCCAATAACTTCCCTATTATCCTACTTTTCATGGGTTGACTAGGAATCTATTGACTTCTATCAATAACATAATACAGCTATAGTTTTCATGAGTTCTCTACAAACCTATCGACCCATGCCAGTAACTCAATCTAATCATAGTTTTCATGGGTTTACTATGAACCTATTGGCTCCTACCAATAACTTTCCTATAAAATAGTTTTCATGGGTTTACTATGAACATGTCTACTGACAACTGCGTTAATCCATATTTAGGCATCCTACATTCTGGTCTATCTGACCTCCTGGACGTTGTTCTACTCATTTAGTAGTTAATTCAATTTATATTCACTAAAGGATCAACCTAGTTGGTTATTCTCTCTTCCCCAAAATACAGTTATGAGACCATTACTATGTGAATATATATATATATATATATATATATATATATATATATATATATATGAAGAAGTAAACATGCTAACAAAATAATACCATCACGTGTGGTTTAATATTCTAAAAATCATTTTATATAAAACTTGGTTAATCCCTTTAACCTATTAATCAAGAAAAACTTCTTCAAAAACTCCATACTTAATATCATTCCAAACGCCTTTTATTATGCTATGGTTTTCCTTTATAACGAGATTGAGTTACTTGTTTTGAAAACTAAAGCTTTTGAAACCTTTAATCATTACTTTCGAAACTATTGGAAAACTTCCTTTCGAAAGCACTAATACCTTCTTTTTAAAACTCTAGGCACCCATCTTTCGAAACACTTTAAAACCTTTCTTTTGAAACCTTTTGAATGTATTAAAATGAAACCATTTAATTATAGAAGCATAGCTTCGAAACCATATGAAAGTACCCCTTTCGAAACCATTTGAAAGTATCTCTTTTGAAACCATTGGGTTTTTCCTTAAAATATCTTTTGGGTCAAAGTGAATACAAACAAAAGTATCTCTTTTGAAACCGTTCTTTATCATATAAAAGTGTTTAGAGAAGAACTTGATGGCTTCAAAATCATCCATTCGAAAGAAAAATTCATTTAGGTAAACCACTTGAAGGTTAGCTTCGAGACCCCTTTTGAAACCGTTGCGTCCGAAACCATTAACCCATTTCGAAAGGTTTGGGAAATGGCTCATATTTATACAACAAAGGCTACCTTTCGAAAGCATTGACATGTTCAGTTCCTTCGAAAGGCATGAGGTTTGCAGAAGGTGTCAGCTAGGTCGAAACTACCCCTTTTGAAATCATTAATTTGGAAACTAAGTAACTCATTGGAAAGCTATACTTTTAACGATAAGACAGTATCCCTATTTCAAAAGCTATTCAAAAGACCCCTTTGAAAGCATATATTTCGACACCTTCGAAAACATTTAATAAAACAGACAAGCACATTTCTTTAGAAAACAAAGCAAAGGTTTCGTTCCCATCGGAAGTTATGTTTCAACACTATGTCTTCCGCCTTTTTCCAATCCACTACATACCTATGTTGATAACTTGTGTATTAGTTTTAGCTTTGTGGGGTTTCGTCTTAGTTGAAGGCCGAAGCTATGAGTCGAAAGGTGCTTCTAAAAGAGGCGGAACTACTTTTTTGGGTAAAAGCTGGTTAATGCCATTGGAAGCAATAACTCTATAACTAATTTACCTGTGTGTAAACATTTCATTGGTTGCCACAACTTTTCAAATTTCTTTACAAAAAATAACCGCCGCATAATTTCATATCTAAACCAAGATTAATTTAACAAATAAGCCCTTTCATTAAGCAAAACAATTAAATCATTTAGGTCCTCCTTTCAAAATAAGTTAATTCTCATAGTAAATCACTTAAGAAAAATCCCCAAAAATCACAGAAATTCACTTTTAATATTTTGTCTAACACATTTAAATTTCCAATCCAAATTCTCAATATAATTTTTGAAATAAATTTTTGAACCCAATTAACCATATTTTCCTTTGAAAATTCATAATAAATTAACCATAGCTTGAAAAATTATGAAAATTAAAACCCAAATCCAAAATCATGTTTTACATGACCTAAAATTTTCTCATGACGTTCGAAATTACTTTTAATCGGTTTTACCCTTTAAACAGCTCAAGTCATATTTAAACAATCTTGTTTAAGTCAAACATGTTATGATCCAAGCATATCATCATCCAAATCATCATAAAAAAGATTTAATCTTAAACCCCAAAAAAATGATCGTAAGAACAAAATAGAGATGATATAGATTATTATTCACAGTGATTAAGATAGTAATTTGAGATTTGATTAAGATTAATCTCCTTGCTTAAATCCCTGACTTGGATTTAATTTTTTCCTCTTTTCCTCCTTAGCAATGACCGGCTTTTTTTTAATCTTCTGTTTACACTGAAAAATGAAAATGAACGTGAATGGATGGTAAAGCCATGGATATATAAGGGTTATGGTAACAAGGTGTAGCTATTCCCCAATATGCCCTTATGTAAATTAATTTGCTTATAAAACATTCTTAAGCCCATTTATTTAATTATGCTCGGCCCTTAGTTTTATTTTCAAATCTCAATACCCTTATCACTCTAATTATTTACATTATTCTATTTAATTTATCTAATTAAATCCTCTAAATAATGTTACAAAAAATTAGGGGTGTTACAAGCTCTCATCCTTAAAGAATTTCGTCATCGAAATTTAGTAAGAACTAAATACTAAACATAGCAATCATCTGTAACAACACCTAACAACCACGCTAGCCTACATGACTAGCAACCATCTATATATATCTAATATAGACATACCCTCAAATCATATCAGAATAAGCATCTCTAATCTTGTCCTCTGTCTCCTAAGTATAGTCTTCTCGTTGTTGCTCCACTGAACTTTCACTAACATGACTGCCTTGTTTCTTAATCTTTTCTCATCTCTCGTTACAACCTAGACTGGTTGGCTAACAAAAGTCAAATTAGACTCTACTATTAGATCTTCCTACCCTATCGGAGAAATAGTATTCTCTGAATCATGCACATACTTGCAAAGATGAGACACATGAAATACGTTATGGATACCTACATACTGCTCGATAACTCTACTCTATATGCGAGCTTTCCAGTCCACTTTATAACCTGGAATGGACCAACATATCTCGATGCCAGTTTCTCTTACTTTCCAAATCGTGCCACACCCTTCATCGGTGATACTTTAACGAAAACCTTATCTCCAACTGAGAATTCTTCGTCTTTAAGCCTCTTATCTGCGTAATTTTTTTTCTTGGGATGAGCTTTCTTCATCCTTTCTCGAATTAACTCAATCTTCTCTATCGCCTCTCTAACCAGATCTGGATCTAAGACTAATCTTCTCCAGTCTCCAATCAATATGCTGGTGATTTGCATGGCTTTCCATACAAAGCTTCAAAAGATGCCATTCCTTTACTAGTTTGGTAACTATTATTATAGGAAAACTCAACCAAATGTAGACGATCTTCCCAAGATCCACAAAAGTCCAATACACAAGCTCTCAATAAATCCTCGAGTACTTTATTGACTCTCTCTGTCTACCCATCCGTCTGATATTATGGTTGATTTTATGGATTCACTACAAATCTACCGAACCATGCCAATAACTTTACTTTTTCATGGGTTCCTCCTGACTGGAAATTATCTATATATATCTAATATAGACATACCCTCAAAGTAGAGCAGGATTTGTTTCTCTAATCATGTCTTCTGTCTTCCAAGTATAGTCTTCTCGTTGTCGCTCCACTGAACTTTCACCAATTTGGCTGCCTTGTTACTTAATATTTTCTCATCTCTCGCTACAACCTTAACTAGTTGGCTAACAAAAGTCGAATTGGGCTCTACTATCAAATCTTCCTACCCTATTGGAGAAATAGCAGTCTTTGGATCATGCACATACTTGCAAGTATGAGACATATTAAATACATTATGGATACCTGCAATACTGCTCGACAACTCTGCTCTATATGCGAGCTTTCCTATCTGCTTTATAATTTGGAATGGAACAACATTTCTCAGTGCCAGTTTCCTTGACTTTCCAAATCGTGTCGCACCCTTCATCGGCGATACTCTAATGAAAACCTTATCTCTGAGAATTCTAGGTCTTTACGCCTCTTATCTGCTTAACTCTTTTGTTTGGACTGAGCTTCCTTTATCCTTTCTTGGATCAATTCAATCTTCTTTGTCGCCTTTCTAATCAGATTTGGATCTAAGACTAATCTTCTCTAGTCTCCAACCAATATGCTGGCGATTTGCATGGATTTCCATATAAAGCTTCAAAGGACGTCATTCCTATACTAGTTTAATAACTATTATTATAGGAAAACTCAAATAAATGTAGATGATCTTTCCAAGATCCACAAAAAGTCCAATACACAAGCTATTAATAAATCCTAGAGTACTTTATTGACTCTCTCTCTTTGGCCATCCGTCTTAGGGTGATATACAGTACTTATCTTAAGTTTGGTACCCAATACATCCTGTAGAATCTTCAAGAATCCGCTAGTGAACAAAGCATCTCTGTCACCGACTATACTACTAGAATTCCGGTGTATTCTAACTATGTTCTTCATGAACAACTTAGCTAAAGCAGGTGTCGTCCTGGTTGACTTAATTGGAATGAAATGGGCACTCTTGGTCAGTCTTCCCACTATGACCCATATACTTTCATTTCCCTTATTTAAGTTCATGTATATCGAATCCCATTTCCAAACTGGAATCTCTAAAGGTTGGAATAGTCCACTCGGCATCTGATGTTCGGCTTTCACTTTTGACATTTTGCACACCACCTAACCCATAAGCCAGCATTCCTGTTCACACCTTACCAATAGAAGCTTCTCTTCATATCTTGATATATCTTGGTCCCTCCAAGATGAGTCCACTCGGTATCTGATGTTCGGCTTTCACTTGTTGACATTTTGCACACCACCTAACCCATAAGCCAGCATTCCTGTTCACACCTTACCAATAGAAGCTTCTCTTCATATCTTGATATATCTTGGTCCCTCCAGGATGAGTCCGAAACATGGATTGATGACATTCTCCAAAAATTTCTTTCCTTAAGTCGTCCATATTTGGAACACATAATCGTCTCTTCTCTCTCAACCATCCACTCTGGTCAAGACTAAAATCCTTTAGATCAGCGATCTCAGATCCTAATTCAAGCCTTCTAATCCTCTCGGCTAGCACTGGATCCTCTTTCTGCATAGAAGCAATCCTTTTGATCAACACTAGTGGTACTTCTAAACAAGACAATATGGCCATACTTTGACTAGAACTAGCAGTCGACCTTAACTGCATACTACATGTAGTCAAAGTGTCTAAATCTTTCCACTCTACTAACATAGCTGTCATCACATTTTGATATCTTTTGCTAAGAGCATCCACTACCTTATTTCCTTTTCCAGGAGTATACTCTATACCAAAATCATAAGCGGCCAAAGACTCCATCCACCTTTATTGTCTCATATTCAGCTTCTTCTTAGAGAATAAGTATCTTAAAGATTTATGATCGGTGTATAGACCAAACCTCTCCCCTAAGAGATAATGCCTTCAAATCTTCAATGGGAAGATCATCGCAGCTAACTCCAAATCATGAGTAGGATATCTCAATTCATGCGGTCTAAGCTGTCATGAAGCGTGGGCAATCACTTTACCCTTCTGTATAGGCACATCTTCTAATCCAGTTCCGCATGCATCAGTATATACCACCAACCCTTGGTTTTCGTCTGGAACTAGTTTGTATTGGTCAACAAATGCTTTAACTTAAAGAATGCTTCCTCATACTTGTTGGACCAAACAAACTTCACCTCCTTTTTATTTAGATCAGTCAAAGGCGCTGCTATCCACGAGAAATCCTTAATGAACCTTCAGTAATAGCCAGCAAGTCCAAGAAAAATTCTAATCTCGGTCACCGTCTCTGGTCTCTTCCAATTATTAACGGCTTTGATCTTATCTATATCGACCGACAAGCCCTTCTCTGAAACCACGTGACCAAGAAACTTAACCTCTTTCTTTCAAAAACGACACTTGGAAAACTTTGCTTTTAGATAACGCTGTCTTAACATCTCAAGCAACACTGTAAGATGATCTTCATGCTCCCTTTCATCCTTAGAGTATACTAAAATATCATATACAAACTCCAACACGAACCTATCCAAATACTCTAGAAAAACTCGATTCATCAATTCCACAAAGAAAGTAGGTGCATTTATTAACCCGAATGGCATTATTAACCGGTCATACGGATCATACCTAGTCCGAAATGCTGTCAACGGAACATTATCTTCTTCCACTCTTAACTAATGGAAATCTATCGCCAAATCCAATTGGGAAAACACTCTGGCTCCAGCCAACTGATCGAATAGATCATCAATTCTCGGTAAAAGATGCTTGTTCTTAAATCATCCTCTCGTTCAAATTACTATAGTCGATACACATCCTCAATGACCCATCTGGTTCTTCACGAATATCGCGTCCACTCCCCAAGGTGAACTGCTTGGTCTGATAAAATTCCTTCCTTCTAGATCCACTAGTCGCACCTTCAATTCCTTCATCTTGGTCGGTGTCATCCTGCTAGGTGGTCTATTTACAGGTTCAGCTCGTTGCACAAGATCTATTTGAAACTCAATAGCTCGTTTCGTTGGTAGTCCTGTGACCGGCACAAAGACATCTGCAAACCCTCTTGCTACTCGAACCTGACTTAACACTTTTCCCACTTTCATAGCACTTAACAAAGCACAACTGCTCCGGTTAGAATTCTCCACTGAGAATATGATTCTGTTATGACTATCAATGTGTCTTAGTGATATCTCCCCATCCTAGAAAAATATCCTAGCCTCATACTTACTCAACCAATCCATACCTAAAATGATTTCGAAATCCACAAAATCAAAAACGTACAAATTGCATGCAAACTTATGATCTAAAAAGTCAAGTTCTAATCTGGTCACATCTCATCTCCAGAGTTGCATACCCTCATATTGGATTCACAACCCTTAAGGAAGTAACAAGGTATGTAGGTTCTAAGCATAATCTATAAACCAAGCACGGAGATATAAATGAATGTGATGCACCGGTATCAAAAATTACCCTAATCAGTATACTCTGAATCAAAAGCATACCTTCCATCATAATATTTCCTTTTTCAGATGCAGTTGGTCGAACGGACAATGGTCCAATAGAAAAAACTTTTCCCTTGTCCGCCCTAACTGGTTCTGGACACTGATTCGTATAATGCCTAACTTGATCACTGTTGAAGCACTTCACATTCTTCTTATATGTAGCCTTCTTCCCCTTTCCTGACCGGCACTCATGAGGGTAATGACCTTTCTTGTCACAGTTGAAACAAACTAAATCAACCTTTGCCTTCTTGGAAACCTCCCTCTAGTCATTTTAGTGACGCCATAGTGATACTGTAACATCCTCCACTTGGAGCCCAAGACTAACGGTAACGGATGATGCAGTCATCCATAATTATTAATTTTAGGCGACCAAATACGTTAATATCAGATACATTGATATAACAGAAACTCATGGATATGGAAATTTTTTAAAACAATAAAAAATATTCTCATTCCATTTCAAAATATTGAAAATTTGGTACATAATTCCATTATCTTCAACCACGTTCAGAGAAAATATAATTATTGCAACATACGCCAAGAGCGACATAAAAAGATGCCCTTGAATAATCAGAGTATATATACGCAATTAAACAATTTTGTCTTTACAACAACAACACAGCGGAATCAAAATAAAAGAGAACTCTAAATAGCTATCATGCCTCCTGCACGTCTCTAGAAGCTTACACGTCTAAAGAAGTACCTAAAAACCTTAACTCGCAAACTACTCAAAATCAATATAGTACTTTAAAGTTTGAGGGAAAAACATAAACTTCGAGACAGACATAAAGACTGGTATGAATAATATTCTACCATCTCAAACCGTTTAGATATTTGGTGAGATCGTGTCGCTTAGCGGAACGGGTTTTCCTCTCACTAATATCCTAAAAAATTTATAAAACCATATAATTTGCTCCTGCTTCCACAATAGTTAAAAAAATCAAAATAATATGATGATATGCAAATAATTAAATCAATTTAGGATTCACCATCCCCATTCATTTTGACTATCTGTCTCATTTATAGTTTCTAAGGTCACTATTAACTTATTAGTTTTCATGGACTGACTAATAACCTGTAAAATTTTATGGACTCTCTGTGCAGTTTTATAGTCTTCATGGGACCAGTACGAACTTATTTTCCCCGCCAATAACTTTTCATATACAAAGTTTTCATGGGATCACTAAGAAACTATTGGCTCCTGTCAATAACTTTACTGTTACATTTGTTCCTCTAAACCTATTGGTAACTCCAATAACTTTCATATTATCCTAGTTTTCAAGGGTTGATTACGAACCTATTAACTTCTATCAATAGCCTAATACGGCTATAGTTTTCATGGGTTCACTACAAACCTATTGACCCATGCCAATAACTCAATCTAGTCATAGTTTTCATGGGTCTATTATGAACGTATTGGCCCCTAGCAATAACTTTCCTATAAAATAGTTTTTATGGGTTTACTATGAACATGTATACTGACAACTGCTTTAATCCATATTTAGGCATCCTATATTCTGGTCTATTTGACCTCCTGAATGTTATTCTACTCATTTAGTAGTTAATTCAATTTATATTCACTACCGGATCAACCTAGTTGGTTATTCTCTCTTCCCCAAAATACAGTTATGAGACCATTACTATGTGAATATATATATATATGTATATATATGTATATATATATGAAGAAGTAAACATGCTAACAAAATAATACCATCACCTGTGGTTTAATATTCTTGAAATCATTTTATATAAAACTTGGTTAATCCCTTTAACCTATTAATCAAAGAAAACTTCTTCAAAAACTCCATACTTAATGTCATTTCAAACGCTTTTTATTATGCTATGGTTTTCCTTTATAACGAGATTGGGTTACTTGTTTTGAAAAATAAATCTATCGAAACCTTTAATCATTACTTTCAAAACTATTGGAAAACTTCCTTTCAAAAGCACTAATACCTTCTTTTAAAAACTCTAGGCACCTGTCTTTCGAAACACTTTAAAACCTTTCTTTCGAAACCTTTCAAATGTATTAGGGAAATCTTTTAATTATAGAAGCATAACTTCGAAACCATATGAAGTACCCCTTACGAAACCATTTGAAAGTATTTCCTTCGAAACCATTGGGTTCGTCCTTAAAATATCTTTTGAGTCAAAGTGAATATAAACGAAAGTATCTCTTTCGAAACCGTTCTTTATCATATAAAAGTGTTTAGGGAAGAACTTAATAGGGGTGGGCGCGGTCGGTTAACCAACACGATCGGTAAATATTTTCGGTTAACCGTACTTTATGATCGGTTCGGTTAACCGTTTATTGGTTAATATTAGTTTGAAAATACCGACCGAACTGGCCAATATTAACCGCGGTTAACCATTGTATTGAATTGGTTAAGCGTTGGATGGTTAACCGAACAAATTTTATCAGTTAACCGTTAACATATAAATGGTAAACTGCAACTCAATTTTCAAGCAGCAGAATGATTTAACATACTTAGCTTATTAGACAAATAGATTCTCATCCTTAGATAATAAATATACATAGATCAACTGTTAGACGGTGAATAAATTTAACATAACAGTTCATAGCAGCATGATACAAAGTCCAAAGTTCATTTTCCTAGTTCAAATACAACACGGATTATCACTTATCATATGAAAATTACAACAAACTACCAGTTTCAAAGATAGCGTTTCAAAGTTCAAAATAAATAACAGAAACATACAATATCAGCTTTAAACATATTGGCAGATGCGCTCGAAGTTGTCAAGATTGCATGATAAACCAATCGTCCAGACTCCAGCAAACCATGTCAATCGCCGATTCTCCATGTTACTGCAGTGAGAAGTGGAGCAGTTCTTTCAGTAAGTTAAATTGTTATAACTCAAACATGATAAAATGAGGCAATAGACTGTAGCATATACAAATTAATTAATACTTTCATGTACGTTCAGACTTCATGTTTCACAATTCATATATGTTTCTTATAAACCGAACAGTCTCCTATGCACATGAATTATGAACTGTATTTCCTATAAACTATCACAATATAGATTTGTTTTCTATGAATATGAGCAAGAAGATGTCTAAGGATATGAAACTAAGAAACATCAGCTTACCTTATATGCAAGCAACATATGAGCTGTTACTATACATGTATGTGAATTAAAATGATATATGTGAATTATATGTGAATTAAAATGATATACATGTATGCGAGCAACATATCAGCTGTTACTATACATGTATGTGAATTAAAATGATATATGTGAATTAAAATGATATACATGTATGCGAGCAAGTATTAATCAAAGATACTTTCGGCATGTATTATTAAATTGGATTGTAAAACATTACACTGGACTATATTTTTCCTTTATTTCCTTGTACACTAGCGCAATAAGTTGTTGGCAAACTAATGTACATCCACTAATATTTAAAACACGCAAGAAAATTTGGAAAAAAAATGCAAGAAGATTCGTAACCGGCTCTACTACCCACATAACATGTCAGTAACATAACAGGCTCTTCCCCATTGTATATTTATGATACATTTTAGAACATATACACTGTCAAAAGACTCAAAATAGAAGGCATCATGTTAAATATATATCAAAACATATGAATTGAAAACATATAAAATATATGAACGGAAAAGAACCTAAGTGGCTGCTCATATGACCACCTCAGCAGCGCCAACTTCCACTTGAAAATAAAAATAGAGACATCGATCAGAACATTGTATTCATACCACATACAAGCTGAACTTATTTATTTACAAAAACTGAATTAGCAATATTTTAACATGATATTACTGCATTTACCATTTCATTTATTGAGTTTCACTGTGTTCATTTGTATATGCATTGGCTACTTTAACATTGCTTTCATAACTCTATTTTATCGTATTTAGAGAGTTTTTACTTTTTACGTTACTATTTACCAAGTAATCAATGCACGTTAACATAATTTATATAATTAACTTTTCTAGATAATGATTTTTTTTTTGTTTCAGAAGTAGAAACAAAACTTATTCAAAAGTAGAAACAAAACTTTTCTAGATAATGATTTTTCCGATTCATCAAGTTCTCATGCAAGTGCAACCATCATGTTCCCACACTCGAGAGTAATTATGAAAAATATTTATAGGTTAAGACTTGTATATCTTCATTATGTTATACAGAGCCATCTTATCTTAACAGAAGACTATTTCGGAGTTCATAACTTCAGCAAAATTGATCAGTTTAGAGATAAAACAAATGCAACATGGAAATAAAGATTATAAAGTGCGTACATGCAATGATGTTTAACAAAAGCAAAAAAATAATTTCAAAATCAGAAGCTGAAAGCGTTACCAATTATATATTTCACAGTTTCAGTCCTCTTATCACATGGAACTCAACCCCAGTTCAATACTTCAATTATATGTACAAATAAAATCATATACTTTTGTTTATAGTTTCTATAGTTTGTTTGTATGCGTAATTTTTTATATAATGTTATAGTTGCACTTTTCGAACTGAAATCTCTAATAAAGTTGCAAAATAAGACTACATTAAAAGCAAATAACTATTAATTAGCAACTAGAATAGCAAATTAGCAATCTGAATAACAATAAATAACTCACATTGTTTCTTTATCGTCGTCCTCGATGGATTCGTAATCGTTGATGTTGCCATTTTGTCATCTGCAGTAGTTGAACTCAAACAGCAATCGCAGACTCGTAGTGGCCATAGATGACGAGATGGCAGATGCGCTCGAAGTTGTCGAACGATTGGGATTTGGGAGGCTGAGGCTTTGACCAAGTTTTACAGATCTAGGGTTTTTATATTTTGAACTGAAATACTGAAGTTACTTTGCAGGCACGAGACTATTAGGGCACGAGAGTACTAGTGGGTTACTGGGTATACAATTGGAATTGGGTAGTAGGCTAGGCTCTGGACTGGGCACGAGATGATCAAATATATTAAAAGTTAATATGGTCGGTTAACGGTTAACCGGCCGACCTAATTTTTGTCAACCGTTAAACGAATCGAAAATATTCGGTTAAGGTCCGTTGGTTAACCAATGATGTCGGTTAATCGATTTTAGCGGTTAAGTCCGTTGTAGTGGTCGGTTCAGTCGGTTCAGTCGGTTAAATCGGCTAAATGCCCACCCCTAGAACCTGATGGCTTCGAAATCATCCATTCGAAAGCAAAAATCATTTAGGTAAACCACTTGAAGGTTAGCTTCGAGACCCCTTTTGAAACCATTGCCTTCGAAACCAATAACCCATTTCTAAAGCTTTAGGAAATGGCTCATATTTATACAACAAAGGCTACCTTTCGAAAGCATTGACATCTTTAGTTCGTTCGAAAGGCATAAGGTTTGCAGAAGTGTCAGCTAGGCCAAAACTACTCCTTTTGAAATCAATAGTTTGGAAACTAAGTAACTCATTCGAAAGCTATACTTTAAACGATAAGACGGCAGCCCTATTTCAAAAGCTATTCAAAAGACCCCTTTGAAAGCATATATTTCAACACCTTCGAAAACATTTAATAAAACAGACAAGCGCATTTCTTTAGAAAACAAAGCAAAGGTTTCGTTCCCATCGAAAGCTATGTTTCAACACCATGTTTTCCGCCTTTCTCCAATCCACTGCATATATATGTTAATACCTTGTGTATTGGTTTTAGCTTTGTGAGGTTTCAACTTAATTGAAGGCTGAAGCTATGAGTCGAAAGGTACTTCTAAAAGAGGCTGAACTACTTTTTTGGGTAAAAGCTGGTTAATGCCATTGAAAGCAATAACTCTATAGCTAATTTACCTATGTGTAAACATTTCATTGGTTGCCTCAACTTTTCAAATTTCTTTACAAAAAGTAACCGCCGCATAATTTCATATCTAAACCAAGATTAATTTAACAAATAAGCCATTTCATTAAGCAAAACAATTAAATCATTTAGGTCCTCCTTTCAAAATAATTTAATTCTCATAGTAAATCACTTAGGAAAAATCCCCAAAAATCACAGAAATTCACTTTTAATATTTTATCTAACATATTTAAATTTCCGATCCAAATTCTCAATAAAATTTTTGAAATAAATTTCTAAACCCAATTAACCATATTTTCCTTTGAAAATTCATAATAAATTAACCATATCTTGGAAAATTATGCAAAATAAAACCCAACTCCAAAATGATGTTTTACATGACATAAAATTTTCTCATGACATTCAGAATTACATTAATCGGTTTTACTCTTAATCACTAAAATCATATTTAAACAATCTTATTTAAATCAAACATGTTATGATCCAAGCATATCATCATCCAAATCATCATAAAAAGGGATTTAATCTTAAACCCCAAAAAAATGATTGTAAGAACAAAATAGAGATGATATAGTTTATTATTCACCTTGATTAAGATACAGAATTTGAGATTTGATTAAGATTAATCCCCTTGCTTAATAACCTGGCTTGGATTTAATTTTCTCCTCTTTTTTCCTTAGCGATTACTGATTATTTTTTCTCTTCTGTTTATGTTGAAAAATGAAAATGAACGTGAATGGATGGTAAAGCCATGGATATATAAGGGTTATGGTAACAAGGTGTAGCTATTTCCCAATATGCCTTATGTAAATTAATTTGCTTATAAAACATTCTTAAGCCCATTTATTTAATTAAGCTCGGCCGTTAGTTTTATTTTCAAATCTCAATCCCCTTATCACTCTAATTATTTACATTATTATATTTAATTTATCTAATTAAATCTTTTGAATAATGTTATAAAAAATTAGGGGTGTTACAGGCTCCCCTCCTTAAAGAATTTCGTCATCCAAATTCAGTTAGAACTAAATACTAAACATAGCAATCATCTGTAACAACACCTAATAACCATACTAGCCTACGTGACTAGCAACTATATATATATATATATATATATATATATATATATATATATACACACACACACACACACCCTCAAAGCAAATCAGAATAAGCATCTCTAATCTTGTCCTTTGTCTCCCAAGTACAGTCTTCTCGTTGTCGCTCCACTGAACTTTCACCAACTTGACTGTCTTGTTTCTTAATCTTTTCTCATCTCTCGCTACAACCTAAACTTGTTGGCTAACAAAAGTCGAATTAGGATCTACTATTAGATCTTCCTACCTTATCGGAGAAATAATAGTCTCTGGATCATGCACATACTTGCAAAGACGAGAACATGAAATACATTATGGATACCTTCCATACTGCTCGACAACTCTACTCTATATGCGAGCTTTCCAATCTGCTTTATAACCTGGAATGGACCAACGTACCTCGGTACCAGTTTCTCTGACTTTCCAAATCGTTCCACCCCTTCGTCGGTGATACTTTAATGAAAACCTTATCTCCAACTAAGAATTCTTAACATTTACGCCTCTTATCTACGTAACTTTTTTGCTTGGACTGAGCTTCCTTCATTCTATTTTGGATTAACTCAATCTTCTTTATCATCTCTCTAACCAGATCTGGATCTAAGACTAATCTTCTCCAGTCTCCAACCTACATGCTGGTGATTTGCATGGCTTTTCATACAAAGCTTCAAAAGACGCCATTCATATACTAGTTTGATAACTACTATTATAGGAAAACTGAACCAAATGTAGATGATCTTCCCAAGATCCACAAAAGTCTAATACACAAGCTCTAAATAAATCTCGAGTACTTTATTGACTCTCTCTGTCTGTCCATCCATCTGAGGGTGATATGCGGTACTTATCTTAAGCTTTGTACCTAACACATTCTATAGACTCTCTCTGTCTGCCCATCTGTCTGCCCATCCATTAGATGGTGATATGCGGTACTTATCTCCAACTGAGAATTCTAGGCCTTCACGCCTCATACCCAAGTAATTTTTTTTTGAACTGAGCTTCCTTCATCCTTTCTCGAATCAACTCAATCTTCTCTGTCGCCTCTCTAACCAGATCTGGACCCAAGACTAATCTGTTTTCAGTTTCCAACCAACATACTGGAGATTTGTAATGCCTTCCATATAAATCTTGGTACCTAACACATCCTATAGACTTTTTTAGAATTCACAAGTACACAAAGCATCCTTGTCACCAACTATACTACTAGGAATTCCATGTAGTCTAACTATATACTTCATGAACAACTTAGCTAAAATAGGTGCCATCCTGGTTGACTTAACTGGAACGAAATGGACACTCTTGGTCAGTCTGTCCACTATGACCCATATACTTTCATTTTCCCTACTTGACCTTGGCAATAATAAAGTCCATGTATATTGAATTCGATTTCCAAACTGGAATCTCTAAAGGTTGAAACATTCCACTCGGCTTCTGATGTTCGGCTTTCACTTTTTATATTTTGCACACTACGTAACCCATAAGCCAACATCCCTCTTCATAGCTTTCCAATAGAAGCTTCTCTTCATATCTTGATATATCTTGGTCCCTCCAGGATGAATCATAAACTTGATTGATGACATTCTCTAAGAACTTCTTTCCTCAAGTCCTCCACGGTTGGAACACATAATCATCCTTTTTTTCTCAAGCATCCACTCGGTTTAAGATTAAAATCCTTTAGATCATCGATCTCAGGTCCTACATCAAACCTTCTAATCCACTCGGCTAACACTGGATCCACTTTCTACTTAGAAGCAATCCTTTTGATCAATACTGGTGGAACTTCTAAACATGACAATATGGCAGTACTTTGACCAGAACTAGCAGTCGACCTTAACTGCATACTACATGTCGTCAAAGCTTCTAAATATTTCCACTCTATCAACATAGCTATCACCACATTCTGATGTCTTCTTCTAAGAGCATCCGCTACCTAATTTCCTTTCCCAAGAGTATACTCTATACCAAAATCATAAGCAGCTAAAAACTCTAGCCACCTCGGTTGTCTCATATTCAGCTCCTTTTGAGAGAATAAGTATCTTAAAGATTTATGATCGGTGTATAGTCCAAATCTCTTCCCTAAGAGATAAGACCTCCAAATCTTCAATGCAAAGATCATCACAGCCAACTTCAAATCTTGAGTAGAATATCTAACTTCACACGGTCTAAGCTGTCATGAAGTCTAGGCAATCATTTTACCCTACTATATCGACACTACTCCTAATCCAGTTCCGCATGCATCAGTATATACCACCAAACCTTGGTTTCCGCCTGGAACTACTAACACATGTGCATTGGTCAACAAATGATTTAACTTAAAGAATGCTTACTAGTATTTGTCAGACCAAACAAACTTCACCTCCTTCTTATTTAGCTTAGTCAAAGGCACTGCTATTCGTGAGAAATCCTTAATGAACTTTCGGTAATAGCCAGCAAGTTCAAGAAAACTTCTAATCACAGTTGCGGTGTCTGGACTCTTCCAATTATTAACGGTTTCGATCTTATCTGGATCGACTGACAAGCCCTTCCCTGAAACCATATGACCAAAAACTTAACATCTTTCTTCCAAAAATGACATTTGGAAAACTTTGCTTTTAGATGATGCTACCTTAGCATCTCAAGCACCACTGTTAGATGATCTTCATGCTCCTTTTCATCCTTAGAGTATACTAAAATTTCATCTATAAACACCAACGTGAACCTATCCAAATACTCTTGAAAAACTAGGTTCATCAATTCCACGAAAAAACAGGTGCATTCATTAACCCGAATGGCATTACTAACCACTCTTACGAACCATACCTAGTCCGAAATGCTGTCAATGGAATACTATCTTCTGTAACTCATAACTGATTGAAACATGTCGCCAAATCTAATTGGGAAAACACTCTGGCTCCACACAACTGATTGAATAGATCACCAATTCTCGATAAAGGATTCTTCCTCTTAATCATCCTCTCGTTCAACTTACGATAGTCAATACACATCCTCAACGACCCATCTGATTTTTTCACGAATACCGCGCCCGTTCCCCAAGGTGAACTGCTTCGTTTGATAAAATTTCATCCTTCTAGATCCACTAGCTGCACCTTCAATTCCTTCATCTTGGTCGGTGTCATCCTGCTAAATGGTCTACTTACAAGTTTAGATCCTTGTACAAGATCTATTTGAAAATCAATAGCTCGTTTCGTTGCTAGTCCTATGACCGGTTCAAAGACGTCTGCCAACTCTCTTGCTACTCGAACCTGACTTAACTCTTCTCCCACTTTTATAGCACTTAACAAAGCACAGCTGCTCCAGTTAGAATTCTCCACTGAGATTATGAGTCTCTGATGACTATCAGAGTGTCTTGGTGATATCTCCCCATCCTAGCAAAATATCCTAGCCTCATACTTACTCAACTAATCCATACCTAAAATGATTTCGAAATCCACAAAATCGAAAACATACAAACTGCATGCAAACTTATGACCTAACAAGTCAAGTTCTAACTGGTCACATCTCATCTCCAGAGTTGCATACTCTCATATTGGATTCACAACTCTTAAGAAAGTAACAAGGTATATGATTTCTAAGCATAATCTATTAACCAAGCACTGAGATATAAATGAATGTGATGCACCGGTATCAAAAAGTACCATAATCAGTATACTTTGAATCAAAAGCGTACCTTCCATTGCAATCTTTCCTTTTTCAACTGCAGTTGGACTAATAGACAATGGTCCAATAGTAAAAACATTTCCCTTGTCCTCCCTAACAGGTTCTGGACACTGATTCATATAATGCCCAACTTGATCATAGTTGAAGCACTTCATATTCTTCTTATCTGCAGCCTTCTTCTCCTTTCCTAACTGACACTCATGAGTATAATGACCTTTCTTATCATAGTTGAAGCAAACTAAATCAGCCTTTGCCATCTTGGAAGCATCCCTCCTCTAGGCTTCATTCTTCTTAAAGAACTTCCTCTTCTTTCCCTAAGAAGCCTGGGTTTCAACTGGCTTCTCTCTAGCACAAATAGAAAACATCTCTTTATGGTGGATTTCCACCTCCACAACCATATTACAAGGATCATGGATATGTGTCAGAGTCGCCCTAGCAAGCTTAAGTCTCAATCCCCGAAGGAACCTTTCATTTCTCCTAATGTCAGTGTCTATAGTAGCATGTCCATATCGGGACAACTCATCAAACTTAGTAGCATACTCAATTACAACCATCTCTCCTTACACCAAATCCATAAAATTTCTCATCAATGTTGACTTAGCAGCTTCAGATAAAAACCGCCGTTCAAATCTTCTTCCAGAATGTACCCTAGTCAACTCCTTTCCCGAAATTCCGACAGTAACACTATTTCACCAATAAAGCGTTTCCTCTTGCAACTACTTGGAGGTCAGCCTCTTCTTTTGCTCTCATCCAAATCCAAATCAAAAAAGATCCTCTCGCAATGCAACAACCAATTCTCCACATCTATGGCATCCTCCTTTCGTATAAACGAATTTCCACCATGATTGGTGTAGTCTCTGCTCATCTTAACATATTTATACACAACTAGAGTCACAAGATTAGCTCCTCCAACATTCCCAATAACTCTAGCAGCTGCTCCAGCTTACATCATACCGACGAAGAACAGATACATCGTCCCCATATCCACTTGTGGATTTCCAGCATCCATATTGGCATCGGCATTTTGGTTAGCATTAGCCTGCCGATACAAGTTCCTCCTAGTGGGTTGAGCATTTCCGTAGGTTGTAGTACTTCCTCCACCGAGATTCCCACTTCCGTTTCCTACCACCATATCTACTTTCTTGTCAATCTACATACGAACCTTAGTAAGATATAGAAGAACGGTCTAGGAGAGAGGGGAATATATATATATATATATATATATATATATATATATATAAATAAATATAAGTACGTTACTATAGCATTAACCCGAATCTCAATCTTATTTTATGCTTCATTGGATTAAATACAAGTACGTTACTATAGCCAATAACTTTTCATATACATAGTTTTCATGAGATCAGTAAGAACTTACAGGCCTATGCCGATAACTTTACCGTTTTATGGGTTCTCCCTGAACCTATTGGTAACTTCCCTCTTATCCTAATTTTCATGGGTTAACTAGGAACCTATTGACTTCTATCAATAACCCAATCTAGATATAGTTTTCATGGGTTCACCACAAACCTATTGTCCTCTACCAATAACTTAATCTAATCGTAGTTTTCATGGATTTATTATGAACCTATTGGCTCCTGCCAATAACTTTCCTATACCTAGTTTTCATAGGTTTACTATGAACCTGTCTACCTAATAACTTCTTTATTCCATATTTAGGCATCTTACATTCTGGTCTATCTGATCCCTTGGATGCTATTCTACTCATTCAGGGGTTAACTCGATTTATATTCACTACAGGATCAACCTAGCTGGTTATTCTGCCCTTCCCCAAAATACAGTTATGGTTTCATTACAATATGAGTATATATACGAAGAAGTAAACATAATAACAAAATAATACAATCAACTGTGGTTTAATATCCTTGAAATCATTTTATATTAAACTTGGGTAATCCCTTTAACCTATTAATCAAGAAAAACTTCTTCTAAAACTCCATACTTAAAATCATTTCAAACACTTTTTATTATGCTATGGTTTTCCTTTAAAATGAGGTTGGGTTACTTTTTTCGAAAACTAAGGCTTTCTAAACCTTTAATAATTAGTTTTGAAACCATTGGAAAACTTTTTTTTGAAAGCATTAAAATCTTCTTTTAAAAAATTCTAGGAACCCGCCTTTCGAAACACTTTAAAACATTTCTTTCGAAACCTTTTGAATGTATTAAAGTGAAACCATTCAAGTATAGAATCATACCTTTGAAAATATATGAAAGTACCCCTTTCGAAACTATTTGAAAGTATCTCTTTCGAAACCATTGGGTTTTTCCTCAAAATATCTTTTGGGTCAAAGTGAATATAAATGAAAATATCTCTTTCAAAATCATCTTTATCATATAAAAGTATTTGGAGAAAAACTTGATGGCTTCGGAACCGTTCTTTCGAAAGCACAAATCATTTAGGTAAAACACTTGAAGGTTAGCTTCGAGCCCCTTTTTTTTGAAAGCTTTAAAAAATGGCTCATATTTATACAACAAAGGATACATTTCGGAAGCATTAATACCTTTAATTCCTTCGAAAGGCATAAGGTCGGTAGAAGGGTTTCGGCAAGGTCGAAACTACCCCTTTTGAAATCATTAGTTTGAAAATTAAGTAACTCAATCGAAAGCTATACCTAAAACGATAAGGCGGCAACCCTCTTTCGCAAGCTATTCAAAGGACCCCTTTGAAAGCATATATTTTGACACCTTCAAAAACATTTAATAAAATAGGCAAGCGCATTTTTTTTAGAAAACAAAGCAAATGTTTCGTTCCCATCGGAAGCTATGTTTCGACACCATGCCTGTAACGACGCTAAGTTTGAGCACTTTAAAATATACTATTTAAAGTGATTTAAATATAATTTAGGTAAGGTTATATGATACAAACAATATTAGATAGGATTTGGAAAGAGAAGTATACACAAAAATAGTAATATTTGCCTGTATCGACAAAAGTGACAAAATGCTGATTTTAGAAAGTAAGTTTCAATGGTTAAATAAATTATTTTATTTTACTCATGAGTGTTTATATTTTTAAATAGCAATATAAAAAATTATTTTTTTAATTTTTGGTTTACATAAATAAATAGTATAACTAAAACGTCAACACGTGAACGTAAAATATTTTATCGAAAATCAACGTTTTGTCAATTAAAATTTGTTGCACCTTTATTTTCTTATATAGGAACATATATTGAAATAGTATAAGTGTTCATTTATTCACTAATTAAGTTTACTTTTACTAAACATACTTAGCAAATTCTAGAATTTCATTGAGGAAAAGTAAGCACAAAAAGACAAAAGAAGTACAACAGTTAAAAAGTAAACATCAAGTCAAAAAACATAATTATTATATTCTTTACTTAATAGTTAAGTGAAAATGACATAAAGTAATGATTTGAAATGCGATGTTAAATATTGAAAAAATAAGGTTACTTAAAAGTAAGTAAATGATATTTTGGTCATTTTACAAAATAATATTTTATTTCAAACTTTTTTCTATAAATACCAATCAACTTCTTCACTTTCTTTTACACTTTTACTTCTTCATTTTTCAAGCTTTTCTTCACTTCTTTAGTGGCTTCTTCTCTTCCATTTCCTTACTAACTGTTTCAAAACCATATCAAACAAAATCAAAACTCCACCAAACTTTGCCAAAGACTTTAGAATATTATCAAAACATGGTTTAGTATCTAAGAAGTGAAGAAATGATAGAGAAAGGGGAGGATCAAGGGGAGGCCGAGCCTATGGATATTGTTGGAAGGTTTGACCAAGAGCAAAGAAGAGGGAAAGACTTGTGGCCGATAGCAAGTGGAAGTGAAGTGATGGCCGAGCACTAGGAAGTGAGGTGGAGATTTTTAGGTGATGGTTTGGTGAAGTTAAGACAATTTAGTAAAGTGTTGTATTAAATGAATGTTGGTAGAAAGTTAAACAATTTGGTTAAAGGTGAGTACTCATATTTTAAGTTACTAATTCTTAATTTTTTTTAAAGTTAATTATATGAAAAGATTGATATATGTTGGATGATTAAATGTTTGATAACTTGGTTGATATGATGATTGATTTTATGTTTGTGATATGCATGATAACTTGATTTGGTAAATGGTAAGAGAAATGATTAGTAATAAACCATGGTTAATTAAATGAGAATTAAATCCATATAAATACATGTATAAAAATTATTTAGCCTCTTAATGATTTCAAATATCTAAAAAGATTGAAAATGTTATAATGATATAACAGAATAATATGAAATGAAATGAAAAATGAGTTTGAAATACTAAAAATATTGTTTTAAATGAGTTAAAATGGTTCAAATATGGTCTAAAATAAATTTGAAGTGTTTCGAACAAGTTCCGAAGCAATTCAAAAAATTGGTCAAAATCGAGCTCGTTGTGCAGCAGCAGCTCCTAAATTTTGAGCTGTAAATTCAAATTAACGTAGAGAATGATTTATAAGTCGGATTTATTCGAAAAAAATTCTGTGGTCCACAATGATAGTAGTTTTCCAGCAACGGAAGAAAATCAAACTTTCATTAAGTAGAGTTTGAAATATGTCCAAAACAATTTTCTAAAAATATCGCGGTTTTGTAATTCGAAATCCAAAAGGGGATTTCTAAATTTTTTTTTTAGTGTTTTGAAAATATAAAATAAATTCAAAAAATATTTTAAATGTTTTAAACGAGATTTAAGTTGAAAGATGGATTTCTAAATGATATAAAAGTCGTTTGAAGAATATAGCTTTTTGCTTCCAACGCTTTTTGATAACTTATGAATTATGGTTTTAAACTTAACAATACTTTTTCAAATCTTTTAGAAATGTTTTTAAAAGAATAATTAAGTATTTTAAATGATGATTTGGAGGTTTAATAAATCATTTCTAAAATGAAGATTAATAAACATTTGTTCCGTCTATGACAGCTAAACGATAAAATGTGGTATGTAACTAAAGATAGAAATGGAGCAAGCAGTGTCCTGAACCTTTGTTTTCTCTTGTAGATGAGGGGTGGAACTGGTCGAAGGGAAAACCCGGATACTCTAAAATTCGTCTAAACAGGATATTCTGATTTTGTTGTTAAATGACAAGTTAGGTGTTTACATACGGTGCATCTTGCGTGTTTTATGAAATCTGTATGTTAACTGTGATTCGTTTTGTTATTTTTTATCTTTGAAAAAAAAAATGGAACTAAAGCGAATGGTTTCTTGGATTAATCTGTTTTCTTATAATGTTAAAAACGAAGATGGCTGCATCAGATCATTTAATTTCTACGTAGTATATTCAACTTGATATGTATTTGTGTTTATGATTTGTTAATTTCATTTGCAATTTTTAAATCAAAAATTTAAATTGTTAGCAAACATTTTAAATTACAAAGCTAACTTAAAAAGCAACTTCAGTTATTCATAAATCATTTCAAACACCCTCATAAATTTTCTACTCGAATACAGCAAGTTGTTCTTCTTAGAACCGAACAATTTACTAAGCTAATTAATATACTGTTACTAAATGAAATAAAATACTAGAATGGGAAAAAAAAAGTTCAAGATTTAAACATAACATCATCATTTATTCGTATTACTCTGGTACATTCATCGTTAACTTTATCAAATTACTATTATTTTGCAATACATCCACATCGGAGATGCATAATTAGATGGAGTAAACAGGCTGTTTGTTAGGATAATACAACCCAAAATTACTCTCAATCCCCTGCCCCTTCAAATTTTCATTAAACAGCGCGAAAATATAAGTCTCAATCCCCTGCCCAGGTCTCCTGGGCGTCCCTTTACCAACGTGATTAACCAAATTGGTATTGTACGTCTGTGCATTCCCGACAGTTGCAGCGAACCCACCTGCAGAAGGCCATCCGCTCTCCGACACCACAATCCTCACATTTCCTCCCCCAATCTTCTCCAAACTCGCATAGACCGCATCCGTCAGCGCATCAAACAGGTTCTGGTACCCGTACTGCCCATCCTGCACCACCGTCCCACTCGCTGTGAACAGCGCGTACTGCAACGATATTTGACTTGGATTACCTGCATAACTGAAATAAGGGTACACGTTCGCCAGAAGCGGCGACCCTGTGTTCACCAGAAACTTCACGATAGGCTGCAGATACTGTGCAGCATCCGACGTGAACGCTCCCATAGATGGCGGGTACGAAGGCCCAAGAACTGCTAGGGAAACCGCAGTAGACACTTTGATCTTATCTGTTAGCCCTGCACCGCCCAAAGCATTTATGATGTTCGACATTGCGCCCAGCACGTACTGAGCTTGCGCTCCAGGGATGACTTCGTTGCCTACGGCGATGTACTTGAAGGAGACTGAAGGGTAGTTTTGAATGTTATTCCGGACCCACTGGTAGGCGGCCTGCTGGTTTTGGGCCAGGTTTTGAAGATCCGGGTTGGGCACGTCCAGTATGACTTGAAGGCCTGAGCCACTGAGGGCGTTTAGGATGCTGGGGTCGGGGGAGTAGATTCGGACGCCGTTGAAGTTGCTGTTGGATTTTATCAGGTTTATAGCGTCGCTTGCTGATGGAAGGTTGTTTCCGTTGTTCCCGTAGCATACTCCTATGCTTTCTGCATCTGCAATATTATCATAAATTTAAGATGGAGACACTCAGTTAGAATAGAATCTCTTTCGGGTATTTCAGTTTGCATGTTAAAAAATGGCTTACGTACTCTTAGTTAGAATGGCAAAAAGCATGCCTAGGAGAAATGCGACCATCTTCATGGTGTATAAGGATGCAAGTTAAGCTTCGAGATTGTTGTGCAATTAGTCTGCTAGTAAGTTAACTACTTATATGGAAGTCATGGAAGAAATTTCAAGCTTCGTTGATTGTATTTGTGGAAAATGTAGCGTGAGACAGTTGGAAGCGGCGGCTACATTTGTGTATGAATAAGACCTCTAGTATATTGACAGGTTCATTCATAGACTTGTACAAGTCTTTAACAAAGTGCCAGTATTTTGAATAGTTGCATTTTATATAATTCTGACAAAATTCCAATGTTATGAGTGGTTCCAAAATAAATGTGTGTAATTTGGCGAAATAGAATTAGGATAGCGTACAAGGATGTATGTTATATTAGAAAATGCATGTTAATTTTTGACTCATTTAGTCAGAAGCGACTGCTAGTCTAAGCTACAGTACGATGAATAAGATGAAAACTAAGCTTCTTCAGTACCAAACTTCAATTCATTACGCAATATTTCATAGAAGATTACGAAGATTGTGTGACATATATGGCTGTTATCTTCATATTCATTTCTCACGTTTAGTTTCTCACGTTTAATTGTATTACAGTTGAGTTCATTTAACTTAATCTAAAATTCCTACGTATACCCTCCACATGAAAATTACAACTTAATCAATTAAAATATCGAAAACGTTGACGCTTTTAGGTCGGCTTCGATTTCTCTCTCTAACAAAAAGCATATAATATCGCAAATTACGAATGAAGTTTATAAATTTTCTCTTTCTACGCTGGTACTAACACACAACACAACTGTGGAAAACCAGTCATATGACTTTTACATAATTTCTTAGAAAAAAAATCATATGCACTTCGTAATTTTATCAGCGGTTCGAAATCAATATGACTGTTGCTCTTCGAATTATAATAAGACTACGAGTCTTATTCGTATCATTTAAAGAGGAATGCACGTAATATACAACAAATCACGGTAAAAGTTAACAAGAATAATAAGCGACGGTGCTCAGCTGTTCCATGAATGCTTGTAATTTTAATAACTAAATGCAAAAAAAATTATAGGTATTTCATAAGAATTTTGACGAGGAAGAGGAATGAATTTTTGAAACTTTTAGGGTCCTTTTGGTTTATTTGATATTTTGTGTTTTGCATTTTCAACATTAATTACAAAATATGAGAAAATAGGATAGACAACGTAGAGGATGAAAGAAAGATGGAAGGGATGATGGAAAGTATGAAGGAACGACGGAAGAATCAAATGTTTATCGTGCTTCAGTTATTTTCCAAAACACGAAAAATAAAAATAAAAGTTGTTTTCTATTTTGTATGTTAACTTCGTTTAACAAATTGATCGCTTTTCACAGTATATATGCGTCGTGCACATTTTTGTATGGACGAAAACTCAAAAATAAAAAGGGCAAACCAACTGCTGCCTTATTTTCTTTGAAAGGAAAAAACGCGTTCGACGCCATTGGACATTATATGCTTCGACTTTGGTTCGAGAGATCAGAGCTTGTGTAAGGTAATTTGATCCAATGAATATATATTGCTATGTGTGTGTATATATATATATATATTGATATATAGTATGTTATATACAACTTAATATATGTATATGTGTGTGGGTATGTACATATATATGTGTATATATATATATGTGTGTGTGTGTGTCTATATATATAGTATATTATTACAATTTATGTCTCCAAACATAAATTTATGTTTTACTTTAAGTTAATCGATTATTTGAGTAATAACATTTCTTTCTAGTCGGTTAAATTAGTTATCGACCGAAATAACCACAATTAATTTGGTTTGGTACCGTTCGGTTTTGATTTTTTTGGTTCCAATTCGATTTGATATTTGTTACTTCAAAACCGACTGAATACTCATCACTAGTCATTTTAGTGATGCCATAGTGATACTGTAACATCCTCCCACTTGGAGCCCAAAACTAACGGTCACGGATGATGCAGTCATCCATAATTATTAATTCTCGGCGACCAAATATGTTAATGTTAGATACATTGATATAACAGAAACACATGAATATAGAAATTTTTTGAAATCAACAAACAACTTTCTCATTCCATTTCAAAGTATTGCAAATTCATTACATAATCCTATAATCGTTAAGTACGTTCAGAGAAAATATAATTATTACAAGAGAGACATATGAAGATGCCACTTGGATGATCAGAGTATATATAGGCAATTAAACAACTTTTCCTTTACAACAACAACAAAAAGGAATCAAAATAAAAGAGAACTCTAACTAGCTGTCATATCTCCTGCATGTCTCCGGAAGCTTATTCACCTAAAGAAGTACATGAAAACCTAAACTCGCAAACTACTCAAAATCAATTGAGCACTCGAGAGTTTAAGAGGAAAACATAAACTTCGAGTAAGACATAAAGACTGGTATGAATGATAATCTACCATCTCAAATCGTTTAGATATCTGGTGAGACCGTGTCGCTTAGCGGAACAGGTTTTTCTCTCACTAGTATCCTAATTTTTTTATAGAACTATATACTGTGATCCTGCTTCCACAATAGTTAAAAAAATCAAAATAATATGATGATACGCAAACAAGTAAATCAATTCTGGATTTCCCTTCCCCATTCATTTTGACTATATATCTCATTTATAGTTTCTAGGGTCACTATTAACGTATTAGTTTTCATGGACTGACTAATAATCTGTTAATGTTTATGGACTTTCTGTCCAGTTTCATAGTTTTCATGGGACAACTACGAACTTATTGTCCCTTGCCAATAAGTTTTCATATACAAAGTTATCATGGGACCACTAAGAAACTATTGGCCTCTTCCAATAACTATACGTTTCATGGGTTTCTCCTAAACCTATTAGTAACTCCAATAACTTCTCTCTTATCCTAATTTTCATGGGTTGACTAAGAACCTATTGACTTATGTCAATAACCTAATACGGCTATAGCTTTCATGGGTTTAATACAAACCTATTGACCCATGCCAATAACTCAATCTAATCATAGTTTTCATGGGTTTACTATGAACCTATTGGCACCTGCCAATAACTTTCCTATAAAATAGTTTTCATGGGTTTACTATGAATATGTCTACCTGACAACTTCTTTAATCCATATTTAGGCATCCTACATCCTGGTCTATCCAACATCCTGGATGTGTGAGAAATGCGGATTACAGATCTTAAGGCTAGAATTAACACTAGAGGAGGAGGGTGAATAGTGTTTAAAGGAATTACAAACTCTTTTTGAGTTTATATTAATTTGAACACAAATGTATGCAATATTCAGACACAGATATGATTACATAATCAAACACAGATGCAGATATAAAGTAAAAGCAAAAGAGGAAAGAACACACCGAATTTTATACTGGTTCGGAGTTACCCTACACCTAGTCCCGCAACACAAGTACGGATTTCCTTTCAAAATCAATTCTTACAATTACACCTTCGATTTCAAGGCCACGAGGTACACCGCTCTAGATTCACAATCCTCTGGGTAGAGATACTTACGGGCAAAAAGTTCACCCGATGATTTTCCAGGTCACAATCACACTTTTTCTCGCTCGATTGATTACAAAGAAGTCTATAACTCCGAATAGCACTGGGATCTTGTTGAGCTCGTGATAGAGAATCAAACCAGAGATGATCTAGTTAGATTCAATGGTGATTTCGGTAGAGTAATGGTTGTTTGCGCAAAAAATGGACAAACACCTCAAAGTCGTACGATTTAGTTGATTATATGTTGTTCTTAGTGATTTGGGTGATTTATGCAAATATATGAAAAGCAGGGACTGAACTGTAAAAGACACACAGATTTATAGTGGTTCGGGAAGAACGTGCCTACATCCACTTTATATGTTATTCTCCTTTTTCTTTCAGATTACAAGTACAAAGCTTTGATTACAAGTAACCGAAAGTTGTTTGAAAGTTCCTTCCGTGCTTGAGCTCTCAAACTTGTATGCCATTGTTGTACCCCTACCCCTCTATTTATAGAGTGAGGTTGGGGGCAGGGGTCTTGGATGTTTATAGCTGCTGGTGGGTCTGGGCTGAAGCAATCTGGCCTGGCATATCTGGTTCGGCGGAGCTTGGTTCGGTCGTAGCTGGGATGGTTGGACTGGTGGTAGGTTGGTCCGGTGGTAGGTTGAGTGGAGTGTTGGTCCGGTGGTAGGTTGAGTGGAGTGTTGGTCCGGTGGTAGGTTGAGTGGAGTCTGGTTCGGTGTGGGTTGGTTCGGTGTGGATTTGGACCGGTGGAGCTTGGTCCGGTGGAGGTGATTCGGTGGAGCTCGTTCGGCAGTACATGGAGTACCGAATGAGCTCTTGTATTGGGAACGCCGGATGAACCAAGGCATCTTAAATGCCGAATGAGACTTCGCCCTACATTGCCGAATGAAACTTTAAATCTTTGATACCGAATGGACTTTTATACTTGAATCATGAGTGAAATCCCAGACTTATATACGCTTGCTGGCTGCTTCTTCTTGGTTCGGTCGTGGTGGAAATGCACACAACATTGATATTCCAGTTTTGACCAAAAATGGGATAACACTTTGCCCCCCAAAACATGCCTTGCGATAGGAAGGCGTGTTTTGTAATGCCATGAGCTGGATGTTCATATCCTGTTGACAACCTGTAAAGAGCTTGATATTTTATATGGCCCCAAATGGCGACTGTTCGGGATCGAGCTATTTGGGATGAAGCGCGGCCGTTCATGGTCAAGCGCCTAACTTCAAATGACGACCGTTCGCGATCGAGTCATTTGAGGTGAAGTGCGACCGTTCACGGTCAAGCGTCTAAATCCATGCGACGATCGTTCGAGATCGAGTCATTTGTGGTGGAATGTGATCGTTCACGGTCAAGCGCTTTACTTCAAATGACGACCGTTCGGGATCGAGCCATTCGAGGTAAAGTGCGACCGAGCCCGGTCAGAGGGCGGACCTCAAATGGCGACCGTTCGCGATCAAGCCACTTGGGGTGAAATGTGACCGTTCACTGCCGGTGCCGTTCGCGGCAAAAGATGAAATGAGACCGTTCGCGGTCAAGCGCCTTATCGTTCGAGATCGAGCCATTCGTGGTAAGGTGCGACTGTTGGCGGTCAGGGGGTGGACCTCAAATGGCGACCTTTCGCGATCGAGCCATTTGTGGCGAGATGAGTTGTGTCGTTCGAGGCGAGTTTGTGACTGTTCGAAGTCGGGTGCCGTTCGAGACGAATTGTGACCGTTCGAGGTCGGGTGCCGTTCGAGGCGAATAGTGACTGTTCGAAGTCGGGTGCCGTTCGAGGCGAATTGTGACCGTTCGAGGTCGGGTGCCGTTCGAGGCGAGTTGTGACCGTTCGAGGTCGGGTGCCGTTCGAGGCGAGTTGTGACCGTTCGAGGTCGGCTTGTGCCGTTCGAGGCGAGTTGTGACCGTTCGAGGTCGGGTGCCATTCGAGGCGAATGAGTGTGCCCGGTGGGGACTTAATAATATCAGTGCCGGAGTTATTGTTTGGGGGAGTTTCCGAATCAAAGACTTCGGCAGTTCGCTGCCATGCAAGAGGTGCTCATGGACCGTTCGCGATCCACGGGCATACAAGTAATTTTTCCATGGAATTGTAAATGTTAAAGCAATAATCATATGAATCTTACAGCAGAAATGTCCGAACAGGAAGAATTTAAATGTTCAAATCAAAATCAAAGCAAAACGCAGAATGAAGATGTCAAAGCGTAAACTCTTACTATAACGCGGCTGGTAGTCATTCAGAGCATGCCTATGGATCGTGCGCGATCGCTCACATGTGTAAATGATTTAACCGTGTTAGCGAGAGGTTTACAACTTGTTCATCGTTATTTTAATCAAGCAATCAATGGATAATCAAACGTTGCCCCGATCCAGGGTCACCTCTAGCCGATGTAGACGGTGGTCGCTCTGGCTCCACTGCTGGAGTTCGCCTCCTCACGTACTGAAGGAGCATACCATTCCTGATATGCCCTTCCACCTCGTCCTTCAAATGCCTACAATCATTAGTGTTATGACCGTTTAATTCATGAAATACACAAAACTTATCTGATTTTCCTTCGTCAGAGGTTGGATCCCTTCGCATTGGTCTACGATACGAAACCTGCCCCTTGGTATCCTGATAAATTCATTCCAGACTCTCATTCAGCTCAGTGTGAGTGATGAATCGCGGCTCCCTCCTTTGCCGCTTTGACCTGTCATCATTATCCTCAGCCTTTCTCTTTCCTTTGCTAGTCTCCGCACCCTTTCCAGGTGGGTTTCCTCTCTTGATTGCGTAAACGTCATCTTCTTCCTCTCTTTCTGCACTAGCATCTTCCAAACGCAGAAACTTTTCAGCCTCATGATAGAACTCTCCCAGATTCATAGGCGGGTCCTTGGTTAATGAATTCTTGAACTCTGTGTTATCAGCTATTCCAGATACAGCCGCCATCATGACCATAGATGGATCTGGTCGATCCACTGATGCTGCCGCTGCATTAAATCGCGTTAGAAAGCTCCTCAAAGTCTCTTCAGTTTTCTGCTTCAAGGTTGCCAAAGTCATCACATTCTTGGGTCTCGCAATATGAACCCTGAATTGCCTCATGAATCTCTCAGTTAAATCTGCCCACGTTCCTATGGAGCCGCTCTCCAGTTGCCTAAACCATAACGCTGCAATGTCCGTCAAATACAGTGGAAAGCACCGGGCCATGATCTCCTGTGATGCCTCCAGCACTTCCATGTGCCTCATATACTTAGTAAGATGGACCGCAGGGTCTGTCCTCCCATCGTACATCTCTACTGATGGTAGCTTGAATTCTGGTGGGTTCCTAACCATCCTAATCGCAGAAGAAAAAGGACTCCTGTTTACACCTTCCAAGTCTCTGTTTACTAAACCGCCTCTCATAGCTCTTCTAACCATCTCTGCTAATCTGTCATTGTCTCCAAGCTGTAGTCCTCGTTCACTGCCTTCGACCTGCCCCCCGAGTCCGCGGGAGTTTTCATGTGTATGCCTCCCTAGCTGAACGTTCATTTCTCTATTGCTACCAGGTGGTTCGGATGCCCCCATCTCTCTTCCCGGGGTCGGATCAACATGCTCTGCGTGAGTGCCCCCTAGCTCTGGTGCTACGCCAGATGGTCCTGCTCCGTTCTGAACTCCAGTTGCTCCTTGGTTTTGTGCTCCAAGTTGCCCAATTTGCTGAAGCAAGTTCTGGATCATCTCTTCTTGTCTTCTCATCATAGCCTCCATCTCATCCCTGGTGATGAAGGCTGAAGCTTGGTTTGCTCCTGAGGAAGCCTCTTGACTCCCTTCCTGTTGACTCTGCTCTGGCCTTGGCCTTCTGCTTGATTGTCTCGCCATGACTCTTCCAATCTGAATCTCTAAACTCTCAAATTCAACTTCCAAGCGGTAGGTCCTTGAGTTCAATTCTTAGTGAAAGCACCAAAAATGTTTGCGCAAAAAATGGGCAAACACCTCAAAGTCGTACGATTTAGTTGATTATATGTTGTTCTTAGTGATTTGGGTGATTTATGCAAATATATGAAAAGCAGGGACTGAACTGTAAAAGACACACAAATTTATAGTTGTTCGGCCAGAACGTGCCTACGTCCACTTTATATGTTATTCTCCTTTTTCTTTCAGATTATAAGAACAAAGCTTTGATTACAAGTAACCGAAAGTTGTTTGAAAGTTCCTTCCGTGCTTGAGCTCTCAAACTTGTCTGCCATTGTTGTACCCCTGCCCCTCTATTTATAGAGTGAGGCTGGGGGCAGGGGTCTTGGATGTTTATAGCTGCTGGTGGGCCTGTGCTGAAGCAATCTGGCCTGGTACATCTGGTTCGGCGGAGCTTGGTTCGGTCGTAGCTGGGATGGTTGGACCGGTGGTAGGTTGGTCCGGTGGTAGGTTGAGTGGAGTGTTGGTCCGGTGGTAGGTTGAGTGGAGTCTGGTTCGGTGTGGGTTGGTTCGGTGTGGGTTTGGACCGGTGGAGCTTGGTCCGGTGGAGGTGATTCGGTGGAGCTCGTTCGGCAGTACATGGAGTACCGAATGAGCTCTTGTATTGGGAACGCCGGATGAACCAAGGCATCTTGAATGCCGAATGAGACTTCGCCCTACATTGCCGAGTGAAACTTTAAATCTTTGATACCGAATGGACTTTTATACTTGAATCATGAGTGAAATCCCAGACTTATATACGCTTGCTAGCTGCTTCTTCTTGGTTCGGTCGTGGTGGAAATGCACACAACATTGATATTCCAGTTTTGACCAAAAATGGGATAATAATGGAAAAAATGTATATAAAGGAATGTGGAAGAAGAAGAGAGTGAAATCAGAGAATATATATGAATATAAATTCGTTTAAAATAACCCCTATTCATAGGTGAACAACAGCCATGTCCATTCGTGAAAGGATATGACGAACATACACTTCCTTTAGAATTCAAACTTTTGAAATAAACTATCACCTTGTCGACAAGGGTTTTTTGGGGTTGTCGATAGGCCTAAGTTATTTTTGGTAATTTATTTTTCTTTGAAAATAACTTCTATCTTGTATTAAAACTATTTTAAACTTTATAAATATACTTAACTATAGTTAAAATACATAAATAAGTATAGAGTATATATATAAAATTTTACTATAATTTTATATTTATATCTAAGTATAAATATTAAAATTTAAATATATTATAATTAAAAGATAGTTTAAAACCAAGGATAATTTGATATATAAAGATTATTTTGAGGCTAAAATTATTTTAAAAACAGGATGGATGTTGTTGATTTAAAAAAGAAGATTTTGAAATCATTTTGAAAACAAGATGTAATTTTGTAAAACATTTGAACAAAAGTTAGTGGATACAAAACAATATTCCACTAGATTTTTTGTAGGTTCCATCCTACTTAGGGTTCCATCCCTTTAACGGGCTCGAAGTGGATTCCATTCCACGAATAAAATGGATTTTAAGATGTCAGTGTTTTTCTAGGAGTTTTAACAAAATTCCTAACTAAATGACTTATATTGAAATCTTGAACTCTTGATAATCTTGATACTCATGAGTCTTGAATCTTGATATCTTCGGTCTTGAGTTTATCAGTTCTTGAATCTCTATACTGTACAGTCTTCATTCTTTGGCACCTGTATATATATCTCGCGTGTACATATATATCTAAACAATAATGTTAGTATTTATATTTTATAATCTTATTCTAAGGTTGTTGTCATCAAAACCAACTTCTTAGGGACTTACAATCTCCCCATTTTTGATGATGACTACCTTTGTTTATAAAATATTACTCTATCCTAATAATTCCCCCTAAAACTAATAACTCCCCCTTAATCTATGCATAACTATCCTATTTTATACTTCTCCTCCTTTGTCATCAACAAAAAACTAACTACAAACTATATAATTCCTCCTTATTCTTGTACTAAAGTACCTGCATTAATAAAATATACAATGGAGTATATAATAGATAGATTAAGAGATAATTATACCGATAGACATGATAACTAATCAAAGATCATATAAATATCAATGTGTGTGTATATATATATTATGTTTTGCACACCAATTATCAATCCACACCATACCAAATCAAATCAAATCAAATCAATCCAAGCAATCAATTCAAATCAAACAAAGCAATCAAATAAAATTAAACGTTACGAGGAACTTCCACCTATCCTTCTTCTCCAAATATAGGGTCTGCTTTAATGGCATCCCAATTTTCATTTTCATTGGTGAGAGAGACTGGAGGATGTGCTTCATTATCATTTTTGTGCAAGGAGGAAATCATCCATCGTATCGTATCGAAATGCTTTTCTTGCTCCTTGATCATCTGCATTTGACTCAACTCTATGCATCGCTGATTACGAAGAATGAAAGAAAGAATATTTTTGAAAGAATTAAGGGTTTCTTCATGATTCTCATTCAAATTATGAATTGGATCGGCCATATTTGAGTTTGTGAGAAAAATATAGATAAAGTAGATAAGAAATGATTTTGAATGATAAATTCTGGAAGAAATATGTATTTATAGTAAAAATTCGTTTGAAATGAATAGACACAAGGTAGTTATTCAAATTTCAAATTTAAAATGAAAAGTCATTTCTGACCGGTACTTGTCGACAGAGTCTCTGGGGGGTTGTTGACGGGGATCGGTTAATTTTGATGACTTATTTTGATTTTATGAATAATTATGTGTGTGTATATATTTACATAATATACTAACATTTATTCTGGAGATAAGATAAGCTAGATAACAGAAAAGTAATTCAATTTCATTTCACAATAGAACGATACAATGATTAAACATTAAGAACTACACGAACATTCAAATCAAAAAAAAATAAAACCAATACAACATGACATGAAAAGGTAGAACTAGTTAGAGGATGACGAAGATGAATATAATCCAAGCTTCTTGCTGGCTATGGAGAAAAACTTGTTCATCTTGGATGACATTTTATCCAATTTCTGGTTTTGGAGAAAAACTTGTTCATCTTGAATGACATTTTATCCAATTTCTTACTAATGGACAGTTTAAGAGTCCGTTAATTCTCAACAATGGTCTTTTGATTTTTGTGTAAGGTTTGTTGGTTGGATTAGAGGGATAACAATACTTTCCAAGGATGTTTCACCTTCTTCATCTTCTTCTTCTTATGTTTCTATTTCATCCCCTTCTTTTTCTTCTTCTTCTTCTTCCTCCTCCTCTTCCATCTCCTCATTAGCCAAACGCTCTTCCTTTTCGGCAAGAGTCTCATATGGTTGAAAAACATATGGAATTTTCATAAGAGAAATGTTTGAGTGATTAAAAACTTTTCTTGAAACAAATTCTTCTTCTTTAAAATCTACTCCAAAATAATTAAAAATCCGAGTGAGATAGATTCCATGATACAAAGTGTTTTCACCCATTTCAAAAAATTTGGGACGAAGTTCATCCAAAATAACTTGCGTCCAATTAATATCATAACTTTCAAAAATAGCAAAAAGTGCTTTGCAAACTTTTGAAGTTGGATTGTTAAAACTTCTCGATCTTGGGGTCAAAGTTTGTTGTAAAAGAAGATTAACAATTCTAGCTTTTGGTCGAAAGTTTTGATTTATGAATTCAAAGTTATCATTTTCTTCGAAAATGTGATAAAATGTCTCACGATCATTTTCATCGATTTAAAACTAGAAAGATCCATTCCCGTGTTCTTGCAATTGAGAATTGTACCCAAAACATCATAATTTAAGATGATTCTAGTGCCTTTGACACTACTCCAAATTTCATCATCATTTCCATTATAAAATCCATGGTTGAGATTTGCATAGAAAATTTTATCAAGATTTGGATAACAAACAAAGTCATTTTGTGTAGCATCAATAAGACTAAGAACTTGGCAGTTTGCAAAAAGAGAATCGATTTCATAAGTAGATAAATCTTGAAATAAAGCAAATTTTCTGGGATGGACTTTTCCATAGTTAACATAGTTGATATATGCTTTTATAGCCTCTGGATTATTGAAAAGTTGCTCTTTTATATTTCTGGAAAGTCTCATTGTGGAAGGGTTGCTTGAAGAAGCCATTAGAGTAGAGAGTGGAGAGCTTGATATTTTGAAATAAGAGTTTGAATTTGAAAATGAAAGTGAAAATTTATGATAAGAGATAGTAAATAAATATGTTCTCAAGGGACAGGTTCTCTGGTCAAAAGATGATTTTTCAGAGACTTTAATGAAGTGAAAAGATGGACGGAAATTCAACATTTGAATTCAAATTTGAATTTCAAATTTCTATACCCTTGTCGACAACGAGGGGGGCCTTGTCGGCAGGTGTCTTTGAATTTTCATGATTTATTTATCTTAAGTATTTTAATATATATATATATATATTATTTTTAATGTCTATATATATCTTAAATTATATATATATATATATTATTTTCAATATGTATTTTTAATGTCTAATAAAATATTATGATACTATTTAAAAATAAAAATAATAATAAAGTAATAGTAAAAATATAATAATAAAAATAGAAATTTTAAAATTCAAACGACACACCAATTCAAAATCAACCAATCCTACATCCAATCCTAAGCATGCAATTTCAACCAATGTATTGTAAACGTGTACCTTTTTCTGAGTCCGTTTCTCTGAATTCGTCGGAGTCGTGAACTGCCATGAAACACATATTTGAATTATCTGTCTTCTGATCATCATCGCTTGAGGACGAGTCTGAGTCATCTAGAGTAGCAGTAAATGCATGTTTTTGTTTCTTTGCGGAATCATTGTTTATAGGAAGATTTTGCCTATCTGGATGTAGATGTCTCTTTTGATATGGCCTGGTTCATCACAGTTGAAACATTTGATATAGTTTGGCACTACATTCTGATTAGCAGAGTTCTTATGGTTGTTTCTCTTGAGATTATTCATCTTTCTGTGTTTCAAGAGTTTTCAAAAGTTCTTGGTCATAAAGGCTATCTCTTCATCATTATCGTTTTTTGAGTCTGATCCATCGGTCAATGCATTGAATGCAATTGATTTCTTTTCTGATGCTTTGCTTTCTCTTCTTCCAATCATTCGGACTTCAAACGACATTAGATTTCCAATTAATTCTTCTATCTTTAAGGTACTGATGTCATTTGCATCTTCGATCGCAAGTGTCTTTTGATCCCATTCTGGAGTAAGAGAATTTAAGATTTTTCTGACTTGATCTTCTTTCGAAAATTCCTTTCCCAAAGATATTAGAGAATGCACAATATTCTGAAATCTACTATACATATTTGGAATAGACTCATTAGAATTCATTTTAAATAATTGAAACTGATTTGTGAGCATGGAAATTTTGGTCCGTTTAACTTTGCTTGTTCCTTCGTGAGTAACTTGTAAAGTTTTCCAGATTTCATATGCAGACTTACAAACTAACACTCTATTAAATTCATTTCTATCAAGTGAACAAAATAGAATATCCATAGCTTTAGGGTTGTTTTGTGCAACGGTCTTTTGCTCAGCAGTCCACTGTGCAAAACCAGTTGTGGGTTCAAAATATTCAGTCTGTGTGATATTCCAAGTGTTTAGTCCTACAGATTGTAAATATATTTTCATCCTACATGCCCAATATGCATAGTTACTGCCATTAAAATGTGGCGGTTTGATAGTAGACTGACCTTCTGCAAATGAACTAGTGACAGGGGTAATAGAACCAGTGTTGGTAGCCATTTTGAAAATTTTCAAAATTCATATTACGAAACTTTGAAAACCTCGCTCTGATACCAAATGTGAGAAATGCGGATTACAGATCTTAAGGCTAGAATTAACACTGGAGGGGGGGGGTGAATAGTGTTTAAAGGAATTACTAATTCTTTTTGAGTTTATGTTAATTTAAACACAAATGTATGCAATATCCAGACATATATATGATTACAGAATCAAACACAGATGTAGATATAAAGTAAAAGCAATAAAGGAAAGAACATACCAAATTTTATACTGGTTCGGAGTTACCCTACATCCAGTCCCGCAACACAAGTACGGATTTCCTTTCAAAATCAATTCTTACAATTACACCCTCGATTTTAAGGCCACGAGGTACACCGCTCCAGATTCACAATCCTCTGGGTAGAGATACTTGATTTTACGGGCAACAAGTTTACCCGATTGATTTTCCAGGCTACAATCACACCTTTTCTCGCTCGATTGATTACAAAGAAGTCTATAACTCTGAATAGCACTGTGATCTTATTGAGATAGTGATAGAGAATCACACCAGAAATGATCTAGTTAGATTCAATGGTGGTTTCGGCAGAGTAATGGTAAAAATGTATATAAAGAAATATGGAAGAAGAAGAGGAGCGAAATCGGAGAATAAATATGAATATAAATTCGTTTAAAACAGCCCCTATTTATAGCAGAACAACATCCATATCCATTCGTGAAAGGATATGACGAATAGACACTTCCTTTGAAATTCAAACTTTTGAAATAAACTGTCACCTTGTCGACAAGGGTTCCTTGGGGTTGTCGACAGGCCTAAGTTATTTTTGGTAATTTGTTTTGCTTTGAAAATAACTTCTATCTTGTATTAAAACTATTTTAAACTTTATAAATATACTTAACTATAGTTAATATACATAAATAAGTATAGAGAATATATATAAAATTTTACTATAATTTTATATTTAAATCTAAGTATAAATATTAAAAGTTAAATATATTATAATTAAAAGATAGTTTAAAACTAAGGATAATTTGATATATAAAGATTATTTTGAGGCTAAAAGTATTTAAAAAACAGGATGGATCTTTTTGATTTAAAAAAGAAGATTTTAAAATCATTTTGAAAACAAGATGTAATTTTGTAAAACATTTGAATAAAAGTTAGTGGATACAAAACAATGTTCCACTAGATTTTTTGTAGGTTCCATCCTACTTAGGGTTCCATCCCTTTAACAGGCTCGAAGTGCTTTCCATTCCACGATTAAAATGGATTTTAAGATGTCAGTGCCTTTCTAGGAGTTTTAACAAAATTCCTAATTAAATTACTTATATTGAAATCTTGAACTCTTGATAATCTTGATACTCATAAGTCTTGAATCTTGATATCTTCGATCTTGAGTTTATCATTCTTGAATCTCTATATGTATAGTATTCATTCTTTGGTACTTATATATATATCATGCATATACATATGTATTTAAACAATAATGTTAGTATTTATATTTTATAATCTTATTCTAAGGTTGTTGTCATCAAAACCAAAGGGACTGACAAGATGTTATTCTACTCAATTAGTAGTTAATTCAATTTATATTCACTACAGGATCAACCTAGTTGGTTATTCTACCCTTCCCTGAAATACAGCTATGGTACCATTACAACGTGAATATATATATATATATATATATATATATATATATATATATATATATATGAAGAAGTAAACATGCTAACAAAATAATACCATCACCTGAGGTTTAATATTCTTGAAATCATTTTATATAAAACTTGGTTAATCCCTTTAACCTATTAATCAAGGAAAACTTCTTCAAAAACTCCATACTTAATATCATTTAAAACTCCTTTTATTAAGCTATTGTTTTTCTTTAAAATGAGATTGGGTTACTTGTTTTGAAAACTAAAGCTTTCGAAACCTTTAATCAATACTTTCGAAACTATTGGAAAACTTCCTTTCGAAAGCACTAATACCTTCTTTTAAAAACTCTAGGCACCCGTCTTTCGAAACACTTTAAAACCTTTATTTCGAAAGTCTTCAAATATATTAAAGTGAAACCATTTAATTATAGAAGCATAGCTTCGAAATATGAAAGTACCCCTTTCAAAACCATTTGAAAGTATCTCTTTCGAAACTATTAGGTTTTTCCTTAAAATATCTTTTGGGTCAATGTGAATATAAACGAAAGTATCTCTTTCTAAACCATTCTTTATCATATAAAAGTGTTTAGGGAAAAACTTGATGGCTTCGAAATCGTCCTTTCGAAAGAAAAAATCATTTAGGTAAAACACTTGAAGGTTAGCTTCGAGACTCCTCTTTGAGCAATTGCCTTCGAAACTGTTAACCCATTCCGAAAGCTTTAGGAAATGGCTCATATTTACAAAACAAAAGCTACCTTTCGAAAGCATTGACATCTTCAGTTCCTTCGAATGGCATAAGGTTTGCATAAGGTGTCAGCTAGGTCGAACTACCCCTTTTGAAATCATTAGTTTGGAAACTAAGTAATTCATTTGAAAGCTATACTTTAAATGATGAGACGGTGGCCCTCTTTCAAAAGCTATTCAAAAGACCCCTTTGAAAGCATATATTTCGACATCTACGAAAACGTTTAATAAAACAGACAAACACATTTCTTCAGAAAACAAAGCAAAGGTTTCATTCCCATCGAAAGCTATGTTTCAACACCATGTCTTCCGCCTTTCTCCAATCTACTACATACCTATGTTGATACCTTGTGTATTGGTTTTAGTTTTGTGGAGTTTCAACTTAATTGACGGCTGAAGCTATGAGTCGAAAGGTGCTTCTAAAATTTCATTGGTTGCTTCAACTTTTCAAATTTCTTTACAAAAATAACCGCCGCATAATTTCATATCTAAACCAAGATTAATTTAACGAATAAGCCCTTTAATTAAGCAAAACAATTAAATAATTTAGGTCATCCTTTCAAAAATAATTTAATTCTTATAGTAAATCACTTAGGTAAAATCCCCAAAAATCACAGAAATTCACTTTTAATATTTTATCTAACATATTTAAATTTCTGATCCAAATTCTCAATATAATTTTCGAAATAAATTTCTAAACCCAATTAACAATATTTTCCTTTGAAAATTCATAATTGATTATCCATAGCTTGGAAAATCACAAAAACTAAAACCCAACTCCACAATCATGTTTTACATGACATAAAATCTTCTCATGACATTCGAAATTACTTTTAATCGGTTTGACCCGTAAAACCGCTTAAAATCATATTTAAACAATCTTGTTTGAATCAAACATGTTATGATCCAAGTATATCATCATCCAAATCATCATAAAAAGGGATTTAATCTTATACCCAAAAAAGAATGATCGTAAGAACAAAATAGATATGATATAGATTATTATTCACCTTGATTAAGATACGAAATTTTGGATTTGATTGAGATTAATCCCCTTGCGTAAATCCCTGGCTTGGATTTAATTTTCTCCTCTTTTCTTCCTTAGCAATGACCGACTATTTTTTTCTCTTTTGTTTACGTTTTGGTGAAAAATGAAAATGAACGTGAATGGATGGTAAAGCCATGGATATACAAGGGTTATGGTAACAAGGTGTAGCTATTTTCCAATACGCGCTTATGTAAATTAATTTGCTTATAAAACATTCTTAAGCCCATTTATTTAATTAAGCTCGGCCTATAGTTTTATATTCAAATCTCAATCCCCTTATCACTTTAATTATTTACATTATTCTGTTTAATTAATCTAATTAAATCCACTAAATAATGTTATAAAAAATTAGGGGTGTTACTGGCTCGCCTCCTTAAAGAATTTTGTCATCGAAATTCAGTAAGAACTAAATAATAAACATAGCAATCATCTGTAACAACACTTAACAACCATACTACCTACCTGACTAGCAACTATATATATATATATAAAATATAGACATACCCTTAATGAAGATCAGGATAAGTATCTCTAATCTTGTCCTTTGTCTCCCATGTATAGCCTTCTCGTTGTCGCTCCACTGAACTTTCATCAACTTGACTGCCTTGTTTCTTAATCTTTTCTCATCTCCCGCTACAACCTAAAATGTTTGGATAACAAAAGTCAAATTAGGCTCTACTATCAGATCTTCCTATCCTATCGGAGAAATAGTAGTCTTTGGACCATGCACATACTTGCAAAGATGAGACACATGAAATACATTATGCATACCTGCCATACTGCTCGATAACTCTACTCTATATGCGAGCATTCCTATTCTCTTTATAACCTGGAATGCACCAACATATCTCGGTGCTAGTTTCTCTTACTTTCCAAATCGTGCCACACCCTTCATCGGCGATACTTTAATGAAAACCTTATCTCCAACAGAAAATTCTTGGTCTTTACGCTTCTTATCTGCGTAATTTTTTGCTTGGGCTGAGCTTCCTTCATCCTTTCTCGGATTAATTCAATCTTCTCTGTCGCCTCTCTAACCAGATCTAGATCTAAGACTAATCTTCTCCAGTCTCCAATCAACATGCTGGCGATTTGCATGGCTTTCCATACAAAGCTTCAAAAGATGTCATTCCTATACTAGTTTGATAACTATTATTATAGGAAAACTCAACCAAATGTAGATGGTCTTCCCAAGATCCACAAAAGTCCAATACATAAGCTCTCAATAAATCCTCGAGTACTTTATTGACTCTCTCTGTCTGCCCATCCGTCTGATATTATGGTTGATTTTATGGGTTCACTACAAATCTAATGACTCATGCCAATAACTTTACTGTTTCATGGGTTCCTCCTAACTAGCAACTATATATATATATCTAATATAGACATACCCTCAAAGTAGATCAGGATAAGTATCTCTAATCTCGTCCTCTGTCTCCCAAGTATAGTCTTCTCGTTGTTGCTCCATTGAACTTCTACCAACTTGACTGCCTTGTTTCTTAATCTTTTCTCATCTCTCGCTACAATCTAATCTGTTTGGCTAACAAAAATCGAATTGGGCTCTACTATCATATCTTCCTACCCTATCGAAGAATTAGTAGTTTCTAGATCATGCACATACTTGCAAAGATGAGACACATGAAATACATTATGGTACCTGCAATACTGCTCGACAACTCTACTCTATATGCGAGCTTTCCAATCCGCATTATAATCTGGAATGGAACAACATATCTCGGTGCCAGTTTGCTTGACTTTCCAAATCATGCCACACCCTGCATCGGTGATACTTTAATGAAAACCTTATCTCCAAATAAGAATTCTAGGTCTTTACGCCTCCTATCTGTGTAACTTTTTTGTTTGGACTGAGCTTCCCTCATCCTTTCTCAGATCAACTCAATCTTCTTTGTCGCCTCTCTAACCAGATTTGGACCTAAGACTAATCTTCTCTAGTCTCCAACCAACATGCCGACGATTTGCATGGCTCTCCATACAAAGCTTCATAAGACGCCATTCCTATACTAGATTGATAACTATTATTATAGGAAAACTCAAACAAATGTAGATGATCTTCCCAAGATCCACAAAAGTCCAATACACAAGCTCTTAATAAATCCTCGAGTACTTTATTGACTCTCTCTGTCTGTCCATCCGTCTTAGGGTGATATACAGTACTTATCTTAAGCTTGGTACCCAACGCACTCGTAGACTCTTTAAGAATTTGATAGTGAACAAAGCATCTCTGTCACTGACTATACTACTAGGAATCCGGTGTATTCTAACTATGTTCTTCATGAACAACTTCGCTAAAGCAGGTGCCGTCCTGGTTGACTTAACTAGAATGAAATGGACACTCTTGGTCAGTCTATCCACTATGACCCATATACTTTCATTTCCCTTATTTGACCTTATCAACCCGTTAATAAAGTCCATGTATGTCGAATCCCATTTCCAAACTAGAATCTCTAAAGGTTGGAACAGTCCACTCGACTTCTGATGTTCGGCTTTCACTTGTTGACATTTTGCACACTACCTAACCCATAAGCCAACATCCCTCTTCAAACCTTTCCAATAGAAGCTTCTCTTCTATCTTGGTCCATCCAGGATGAATTGTAAACTTGGATTGATGACATTCTCTAAGAATTTCTTTCCTTAAGTCCTCCATATTCGGAACACGTAATCAACCCTTCTTTCTCAACCATCCACTCTGGTCAAGACTAAAATCCTTTAGATCATCGATCTTAGATTCTACTTCAAGCCTTCTAATCCTTTCGGCTAACACGAGATCCACTTTCTTCTTAGAAGCAACCCTTTTGATCAACACTGGTAGAACTTCTAAACAAGACAATATGATAGTACTTTGACTAGAACTAGCAGTCGACCTTAACTGCACACTACATGTAGTCAAAACGTCTAAATCTTTCCACTTTCCAACATAGCTATCACCACATTCTGATGTCTTTTGCTAAGAGCATCCACTTCCTCATTTCCTTTTCCAGGAGTATACTCTATACCAAAATCATAAGCAGCCAAAAACTCCAGCCACCTCTATTGTCTCATATTCAGCTCCTTTTGAGAGAATAAGTATCTTAAAGATTTATGATCGGCGTATAGTCCAAATCTCTCCCCTAAGAGATAATGCCTTCAAATCTTCAATGCGAAGATCATCGCAGCTAACTCCAAATCATGAGTAGGATATCTCACTTCATGCGGTCTAAGATGTCATCCGTGAATTTCACCTCCTTCTTATTTAGCTTAGTCAAAGGCGCTGCTTAGTCAAAGGCGCTGCTATCCTTCTTATTTAGCTCCTTCGATAATAGCCAGGAAATCCGCAAAAAATTTCACATCCTTCTTATTTAGCTTAGTCAAAGGCGCTGCTATCCGCGAGAAATCCTTAACGAACCTTCGATAATAGCCGGCAAGTCCACAAAAATTCTAATCTCAGTCATCATCTCTGGTCTCTTCCAGTTATTAACGGTTTCGATCTTATCTGGATCAACTGACAAGCCCTTCTTTGAAACAACGTGACCAAGAAACTTAACCTCTTTCTTCCAAGAATGACACTTGGAAACTTTGCTTTTAGATGACGCTGCTTTAACATCTCAAGCACCACTGTAAGATGGTCTTCATGCTCCCTTTCATCTTTAGAGTATACTAAAATGTCATATATAAACACCAACACAAACCTATCCAAATACTCTTAGAAAACTCGGTTCATTAATTCCACGAAGAAAGCAGACGCATTCGTTAACCCGAATGGCATTATTAACCACTCTTACGGACCATACCTAGTCCAAAATGCTGTCAATGGAATACTGTCTTCTGCCACTCTTAACTGATGGAAACCTGTCGCCAAATCCAATTGGGAAAACACTCTAGCTCCAGCCAATTGATCGTATAGATCATCAATTCTCGGTAAAGGATGCTTGCTCTTAATCATCCTCTCGTTTAAATTACGATTGTCGATACACATCCTCAATGACCCATCTGGTTCTTTACGAATATCGCGTCCGCTCCCAAGGTGAACTGCTTGGTCTGATAAAATCCCTTCCTTCTAGATCCACTAGCTGCACCTTCAATTCCTTCATCTTGGTCGGGTCATCCTACTAGGTGGTCTACTTATAGGTTCAGCTCCTTGCATAAGATCTATTTAAAACTCAATAGCTCGTTTCGTTGGTAGTCCAGTGACTGGCACAAAGACATCTGCAAACTCTCTTGCTACTCGAACCTGACTTAACTCTTCTCCCACTTCCATAGCACTTAACAAAGCACAACTGCTCCAATTAGAATTCTCCACTAAGAATATGATTCTGTTATGACTATCAGTGTGTCTTAATGATATCTCCCCATCCTTGCAAAATTCCTAGCCTCATACTTACTCAACCAATCCATACATAAAATGATTTCGAAATCCACGAATCAAAAACATACATACTGCATGCAAACTTATGACCTAACAAGTCAAGTTCTAACTAGTCACATCTCATCTCCAGAGTTGGATACCCTCATATTGGATTCACAACCCTTAAGAAAGTAATAAGGTATGTGGGTTCTAAGCATAATCTATAAATCAAGCACTAAGATATAAATGAATGTGATGCATTGGTATCAAAAAGTACCATAATCAGTATACTTTGAATCAAAAGTGTACCTTCCATGATGGTATTTCCTTTTTCAGCTGCAGTTGGTCTAACAGACAATGGTCCAATAGCAAAAACTTTTCCCTTGTCCGCCCTAACTGGTTCTGAACACTGATTCGTATAATGCCCAACTTGATCACAGTTGAAGTACTTCACATTCTTCTTATCTATATCCTTCTTCCCCTTTCCTGACCAGCACTCATGAGCGTAATGACCTTTCTTATCACAGTTGAAACAAACTAAATCAACCTTTTCCTTCTTGGAAGCCTCCCCTTCCGGGCTTCCTTCTTCTTAAAGAACTTTCTCTTCTTTCCCTGAGAACCCTGGGTTTCAACTGGCTTCTCTCCAGCACAAACAATAAGCATCTCTTCATGGAAGATTTCCATTTTCACAACCATATTACAAGGATCATGGGTATGTGTCAGGGCTGCCTTAGCAAGCTTAAGTCTCAATCCCCAAATGAACCTCTCATTTCTTTTGATGTTAGTGTCTATAGTAGCATGTCCATATCGGGAAAACTCATTAAACTTAGTAGCATACTCAATTACCACCATCTCTTCTTGCACCAAATCCATAAAATTTCTCATCAATGTTGACTTAGCAACTTCATATAAAAACCTCTGTTCAAATCTCCTTCTAGAATCTACCTAAGTCAACTCCTTTTCCGAAACTCCGACAGTAACACTATTCCACCAATAAAGCATTGCCTTTTGCAACTGCTTAGAGGTCATCCTCCTCTTCTGCTCATCATCCAAAGCCAAATCAGAAAAGATCCTCCTGCAATGTAACAACCAATTCTCCACATCTATGGCATCCTCCGTTCCTATAAACGGCTTTCCACCACGACTGGTGTAGTCTCTGCTCAGCTTAACATAATTATTCCCAAGTAGAGCCACATGATTAGCTCCTCCAACATTCCCAACAACTCCGGCAACTTCTCTAGCTTACATTATATTGACGAAGAACTGATACATCGCCCCCATATCCACTGGTGGATTTCCAGCACCCATATTAGCATCAACATTTTGGTTGGCATTATCCTATCGATCCTAGTTCCTCCTAGTGGGTTGAGCATTTCCATTGGTTGTGGTGCTTCCTCCACCGAGACAAATACGTTACTATAGCGTTAACCCAAACCTCCATCTTATTTTCTGCTTCATTGGATTAAATACAAGTACATTACTGTAGCCAATAACTTTTCATATACATAATTTTCATGGGATCACTAAGAACTTACTAGCCTATGCCAATAACTTCACTATTTCATGGGTTCTCCCAGAACCTATTGGTAACCCCAATAACTTCCCTTTTCTAGTTTTCATGGGTTAACTAGGAATCTATTGAATTCTATCAATAACCTAATCCAGATATAGTTTTCATGGGTTCACTACAAACCTATTGTCCTCTGCCACTAACTTAATCTAATCATAGTTTTCATGGGTTTACTGTGAACCTATTGAACCCTGCCAACAACTTTCCTATACATATTTTTCATGGGTATACTATGAACCTGTTTACCTAATAACCTTTTTAATCCATATTTAGGCATCTTACATTCTGGTTTATCTGATCGCCTAGATGCTATTCTACTCATTTAGGAGTTAATTCAATTTATATTCACTATTGGATCAACCTAGCTGGTTATTCTTCCCTTTTCCAAAATACAGTTATGGTTCCATTACACTGTGAGTATGTATGCGAAGAAGTAAACAAATAATACAATAATACAATCACCTGTGGTTTAATATCCGTGAAATCATTTTATATAACACTTGGGTAATCCGTTTAACCTATTAATCAAGGAAAAATTCTTCAAAAACTCCATACTTAAAATCATTTCAAACTCTTTTTATTATGCCATGGTTTTCTTTAAAATGAGATTGGGTTACTTGTTTTGAAAACTAAGGCTTTCGAAACCTTTAATCATTACTTTTGAAACCACTGGAAAACTTTCATTCGAAAGCATTAAAATCTTCTTTTAAAAATTCTAAGCACCCGCCTTTCGAAACACTTTAGAACCTTTCTTTCGAAATCTTTCGAATGTATAAAAGTGAAGCCATTCAATTATAGAAGCATAACTTCGAAACCATATGAAAGTACCCCTTTCGAAACCATTTGAAAGTATCTTTTTAGAAACCATTGGGTTTTTTCTTTAAAATATCTTTTGGATCAAAGTGAACATAAATGAAAATATCTCTTTCAAAACCATTCTTTATCATATAAAAGTGTCCAGAGAAAACTTGATGGCTTCGGAACCATCCTTTCGAAAGCACAAATCATTTAGGTAAAACACTTGAAGGTTGGCTTCGAGACCCCTTTTTTGAAAGCTTTAGAAAATGGCTCATGTTTATACAACAAAGGATACATTTCGAAAGCATTGATATTTTCAATTCCTTCGAAAGGCATAAGGTCGACAGAAGGGTTTCGGCATGGTCGAAACTACCCCTTTTGAAATCATTAGTTTGGAAACTAAGTAACTTATTCAAAAGCTATACTTTAAACGATAAGGCGGCAACCCTCATTCGAAAGATATTTAAAAGACCCTTCGAAAGCATATATTTTGATACCTTCAAAAACATTTAATAAAATAGGCAAGCTCATTTCTTTAGAAAACAAAGCAAATGTTTCATTCCAACCGAAAGCTATGTTTCGACACCATGCATGTAACGGCGCAGAATTTGACCACTTTAAAATATACTATTTAAACTGATTTTAAATATAAATTAGGCAAGGTTATATGATACAAAAAATATTAGATAGGATTTGGAAAGAGAAGTATACACAAAGTGACAAAATGCTGATTTTAGAAAAGTAAGTTTCAATGGTTAAATAAATTATTTTAATATATTTATGAGCGTTTATATTTTTAAATAGAAATAGAAATATTTATTTTTAAATTTAGTTTACATAAATAAATAGTTTAACTAAAACGTCAAAATGTTAACGTAAAATAGTTTATGAAAATCAACGTTTTATCGACTAAAAGTTGTCGCACCTTTATTTTCTTATATAGGAACATATATGTTCAAATAGTATAAGTATTAATTAATTCATCAATCAAGTTTACTTTTACTAAACATACTTAAAAAATTCTATAATTTCATTAAGGAAAAGTAAGCACAAAAAGACAAAAAAGTACAAAAGTCAAAAAGTATACATCAAGTCAAAAAAACATAATTATAATATTCTTTACTTAATACTTAATTGAAAATGACATAAAGTAATGATTTGAAATATGATGTTAAGTGTTGAAAAAATAAGGTTGCTTAAAAAGTAAGTAAAGGATATTTTGGTCATTTTACATAATAATATTTTATTTCAAACTTTTTCTATAAATACCAGCCCACTTCTTCACTTTCTTTTACACGTTTTCTTCTTCCTTTTTCAAGCTTTTATTCACTTCTTTAATGACTTCTTCTCTTCGATTTCCTTACTAACTTTTTCAAAACCATATCAAAAAAGTCAAAACTCCACCAAACGTTGCCAAAGACCTTAGAATATCAGCAAAACATGGTTTAGCATCTAAGAAGCAAAGATATGATGCAGGAAAGGGAGGATCAAGGGGAGGCCGAGCCCTTTGGATGTTGTTGGAAGGTTTGACCAAGAGAAAAGAAGAGGGAAAGACTTGTGGTCGAGGGCAAGCAGAAGTGAAGTGATGGCCAAGCATTAGGAAGTGAGGTAGAGTTGTTTAGGTGATGGTTTGGTGAAGTTAAGATGACTTAGTGAAGTCTTGGATTAGGATGTTAAACGATTTGGTTAAAGGTGAGTACTCACATTTTAAATTACTAATTCTTAAAAAAATATTTCAAGCTAATCATATGAAAACTTTAGTATATGTTGGATGATTAAATGTTTGATAACTTGGTTGACATTATGGTTAATTTTATTTTTTTGATATGGATGATAACTTGGTTTGATAAATCATAAGAGAAATGATTGGTAATTAACCATAGTTAATTAAATGAGAATTAAATCCATATAAATATGTGTATGGAAATTATTTAGCTTCTTAATGATTTCAAAATATCTAAAAAGATTGAAAATGATATTATAATAATATAATATGAAATGAAAAATGAGTTTGAAATGATGAAAATAATGTTATAAATGAGTTAATTTTTTTTAAGTATGGTCTAAAACAAATTTGAAGTATTTTGGACAAGTTCTAAGCAATTCACAAAACCAGTCAAAATCGAGCTCGTAGCGTAGCGGTAGTTCGTAAATTTCGACCAGTAATTTCAAATCAACGTAGAGAATGATTTATAAGTCAGATTTCTTCGAAATAAAAATTCTTTGGTCCGGAATGATAGTGGTTTTCCAATGAAGAAAGAAAATCAAACTTTCATTAAGTAAAGTTTGAAATATGTTCAAAATAATTTTCTAAAAACATCACAGTTTTGCGGTTCAAAATCCGAAATGAGATTTCTTTTAAAATGATATTTTTTAAACGTTTTCAAAATATGAAATAAATTCGAAAAATCTTTTAAAATATTTTAAAAGAGATTTAAGTTGAAAGGATGGATTTCTAAATGATATAAAAGTCATTTTGAAGAATATAAATTTTACAACACTTTTTGCAATGCTTTCTCATCGCTTTTTAATAACTTATGAATTATGGATTTAAACTTAATAATATTTTTCAAATCTTTTAGAAATATTTATAAAAGAATAATTAAGTGTTTTAAATGATGATTTGGAGGTTTAAGAAATCATTTCTAAAACGAAGATTAATAACCGAGTATGCAAAAACGACTTGTACATTTGTCCCTCTTGTGAGAGCTAAACGGTAAAACAAGATGTGTAACTAAATGTAGAAATGGAGTAACCAGTGCCATAAACTTACCTGGCTTTTGTTTTCTTTTTTAGAAGAGGGGTGGAATAAATCGAAGGGAAAGCCCAGATACTCTAAAATTTATATTACGTTTTCCTCAATAAAAGGCGAAATGAAATGGAATTATTCGAAGTTCAAAAAGATTTAAGTAAATAAAATGATTTGATAAATTTCAAAGGAATGCAATAATGATTCCATATTTACAATATGAATGTTTTATAAAGATTTATATCTATCGAAGATATTTGATAAATGGAAATGCATAGATCAATCATCAAATCTTCCAATAATCATTTTAAATCGATGATTGGCATGAAGGAATCGGGATCGGATTTGGGTGATTCCTATCCAAAAAACCGGGATTAGTTTTGGGTGATTCCTATCCGAAAATCGCTTAAAACTAATTTTCGAAGTAAAACATATTGAAGACAATGATCATTGATGACAAAGATCTTTATGATATAGGTTTACTTGCCACTAGTTCCTGGAGGTGAAATTTACCATATCTAAGGTGGTAGTAGTGCTCTGTTACGAAAATCTCCGATTTGCAAAAATATGATTTGAAGTTAAGATAGAAATCTTTGATTAAGATTTAACGAATGACTGGGTAACATTTTCCCTAAGTTAAAAGTTATAACTTGAATATAAGAAATCTTTGATTAATATTTAATGAATGGCTTGAAAAAGTTTTCCTAAGTAAAAGAGAAAATGATTGGAATTACTCCAAGATCTAAATAGGTTTATTAAATCAAATGATTTGATAAATGAGGCTTAATGATTCCAAAGGAATATATCTAAGAAAGATATTTTATAAAAACGAAGTAATTGATTGATGATTGATATCCACATATGAACTTAACATCTTTTAAAGCGATGAATGGCTTCGAAGGAATTGGGGTCAGATTTGGGTAATGCCTATCCGAAAACCATTTCAAACCAATGTTTACGTTCAAAAGTGAAGAAATATTGAAGATGATGATTATTAAAGACCGAGGATCTTCATAATGTTAGGACTGCTTGTTGACATGCTTTGGGTTGCTTCTATTATAGAGTTATTTATAACTGTCGTCTCCTTATTGTGGAGATTTTTTTTGGTTGTAAGGACTACTCGCTACTAGTGGTAGTAGGAGAGTGCCATCGATTTCGTTCAGTCGAAGAATGAACTTGTATGAACATTTGTGTTACATTGTATTCTAAATCACATTTGAGTGATTTCTACAAACGTGTATTTATTGGCAGGGAGAAGACAACTTCTTTTAGTTTAACACGCTTTTACGAGACATACGAGCTTAGGAAGTTATACTTTTGTAGAAATCAATCGTGTGACGTGGAATGACAATGTGGCATTCAGAGATGTGATGTAAGATATGTGAAAGGTAGTCGTAGCCTCGCGAGCCTCACACCCTTTATGATGGGATTCTATGTGGTCAGATATATGCTCGCATTTCAGATAATAGTGATTTGGGTTATCAGATGTCCTTAGACCAAGGTACTAGATACATCTGGGCTCTATGGCGGGATGTGGGATGTTTGAGTCCTTGGATGTTATTCGTAGATTGTATTCCACTTTTAGCCGTTTATGTTGTTGTATAACGACGTCTGATTTTGGACGCAAGCCGTGGATATAAATTGATCTTTCCATGAGTTTCCTATTATATTGGAAAATCCAATTCCAATATGAGCTTTACGATTTTGATTATAGTCCCAAAATAGCTGTAATGCTCTACAGACATTTCAGCTACCCTTTTTGGTATCATATATTCCGTTCGGTATATTCCGTCGACCCAGTCTGGATGTATTACCTTAGACTTAGTCCGGGTATTGATACCTTATTTGTATAAGTTTTTTGAAAGATATTTTGCAAAAGATGTCATTAGAGGTAATATCAAATAATTTCGGTTTAAAATTGTTTTGGTTATCATAAGGTAAAAACCTGTCTGTATTTATGTGTGGATGTGGTCTTATGAGGTACCGTTCTTTTCAAAGGTTTTGTTAACATGGTCATTTTAAATTTCGAGTATCTTACGGTAGTTTATCAAACCTTACCCGGGTATTTTTAATACTCGGGTCAAATCCAAGTAGTTTCAGGTTTAGCTGAAAATACTTGGAGTTTCTAAAGGAGAGCTGGAGTCTTCATCATCATATTGTCGTATTCTATTATTTGCTACATCTATTGCATTTGTATTTTTGTTTTGAGCATTTGTAAGGATAGGGGTTTATAACTGTCCTGGCTGAATCTTGGTTAGAATCAGATATTGTATTTTAAAATTTTCCACTGTAAAGATTATTATTGAAATAATATATGTTATTCCATTTGCGTGAGATTTTGTTCTATCTTTATTTTCTTTCTACCCTTAATGATCCGCTTATTTGTGCAATTCGAGTTGGACACGTGTGGTTTATTGTCGATTCAAAGGGTACAGAAAAGTGGTTCATTACATCTGGTATCAAAGCTGATGGTTAAGCGAGAACCTTAGCTTTGATGGGTTAAGACTCATCAGAGATAGGGTTGGTAATACCTTAGGATGAGTGACTCATTAGAGATAGGGTTAGTAACACCCTAGAATGGTTTGAGTGTATTATATATGAGTTTGTATTTGTTAGTGACTAATAAATTGTTTTGTGTTGATTTATCTGTTAAGTGTTTTATGGATTCTGATCGATGCGTCTGATCACCGTTATCGATGGGGGTTCGTAAATTTTAAACAAGCCGAACTGACACACTGGTTTTGAAAAAATTGGTAAATGAAATAATTTTACCTAGGATTATATTTTGAGTATAAAGTTTATATTTTGAAAAGTTGTATAGTTAGAAATCAGGATTAGTGAAATTTGAATACGAACATTTTATGATTAGAATTTCACAGTTGAACTAAGATGTTTCATAAAGATAATTGATAAGTAAGATATCAGATAAGGTAATTTAGATCTTTAAACTTATTCGAAAATAATAAATTAAGAAATGATAATGTTAAGCTACTATCATGAATTGATCAATTGTTTGATTTAAAAGTTTAAATACAAGTACCTTGTGAATTAAGTCTCATGTTTCGACTATAAGGTGTTTGATAATAAGATTTGTTTAATGAATGAACACATAAGATAAAAATGCATTTAAATGATTGTATAAAAAGATAAATATAAAAGGAACAAGAATTTAAATTTGAGTAAAAGAACCGTGGTAATTTAATTGAAGTTAATTAATATAAGATAAATTTATAAAATGAATTTATAAAATAGATTTTATAAATTAATCTCTAAAGGATTTTGAAAATGGTATTATTTCAAATAAAAAGAGGTGTTTTATAAAAACTAATTCGATTGGCTCGAAATAAACTAAAATGGGCAAGAAATGTGTTCGGATGCAAACACTTCTCTTAAGTATTATTCTTTTTGTTAAGAAGATATATGATACTATTGGTAGTACGCAGTTCCTTGCATTATTTTAAAGTTACTCGATCATGTAATTTTCTTAAGTCAAAGAGACAATGTGAATAATTAACTGATAAATTCATCAGTAACCTTTATAAAAGTGTTTAAACTAAAGATAAATTGGGATCGCTAATTGCTAAAATAAAGCAAAATTTTCGACGATTTTGGACAATCAAAAATTTCCACATCGTACCTAACTCAAAGCTAAGGAATTTATGAAAACTTTTGGTAAAATACAAATAATTATGAAATGTTTGGAGTAAATGAAATTGGATAAGCGTAATTTACAAATGTGATTTATAAATAATAGGAAGTAAGAATAGAGAATTTAATATCAGGAATTTTGCATTTTTTTTCAAAGCTTGAAAAATAACAATAACAACTCTTTAAAAAGGTAATTATAACTTGGAAAATGTTTTATTAATGAATTCCAGCATTAGTTAAGGATGTGGACTTAAGTTTTTAAAATGTGATTGATTTACATAAGTTATAAGATGAAATAAACTTAAGTAATAGTTTTACGAAATGATTCATAAATAATATTAGTGTTAAAGGAAATATACCGAGTTAAAAGATCGTGGGAAAACTTTTTTATAAAAATAAATTATCTTTTGAGTGAAAAATGGTTCCTTTAGAATATTTTCCTTTAATAAAAATATTTGGAAATAAATAATTAAAGGGATTATATTTAGAAACACCTTTATAAGATAAAACTTAAGATTAAAGTTTATGAAAAGTTTATGAAAGTTAATAAACACATATATTTTATGTAGATCATTTCATCGCACAAATTTTGATCTAAGATTCGAGTTTGGAACTTTGAGACGTTTACACTGATCCAAAAAAGGATTTATTACTCGAATTCTTGACAACGAACATTGATGAGGGTTTATGGTCAGATACTTAAGTTTTTTATCATAGTTGAGAGCTATGCAAGGAAAGCAAAGATTTCTGAGCAAAGAGCCTGATTAAAGTCCGCACAAGAGTATCAGGGGATCGATACTGGTTCGGAAGTAAAGTTATATATTCAAATAGAAGATCAAATAAGATATTTTATATAGATGATCTGTGTATATTATATGGAATTAAGTTTAAAGATAAATGTAATGAGCAAACTTTTGTTTTGGGTAATTTCGAGGACGAAATTCTTTTAAGTAAGGGAGAATGCAACGACCCAAAATTAGACCACTTTAAATTATACTGTTTAAAGTGATTTAATATAAATTAGGTAAGGTTGTATGATACAAAAGATATTAGACATGATTTGGAAAGAGAAGTATACACAAAAATGGTAACATTTGCCTATATCGACAAAAGCGAAAAATGATGATTTCAAAAAATTAAGTTTCAATGGTTAAATCAATTATTTTTATTTATTTATGAGAGTTTATATTTTTAAATATCAATATAAAAATTCATTTTTAAATTTGGTCTACATTAATAAATAGTTTAACTAAAACGTCAAAATGTGAACATAAAACATTTTGCCGAAAATTAACATTTTGTCGATTAAAAGTTGTCGCACCTTTATTTTCTTATATAGGAACATATATTCAAATAGTATAAGTATTAATTAATTTACTAATTAAATTTACTTTTACTAAACATACTTTCAAAATTCTAGAATTTCATTTAGAAAAAGTACGCACAAAAAGACAAAAAAATTACAAAAGTCAAAAAGTAAACATCAAATCAAAAAAATATAATTATTATATTATTTACTTAATACTTAAGTGCAAATGACATAAAGTAATGATTTGAAATATTATGTTAAGTTTTGAGAAAATAAGGTTGCTTAAAATGTAAGTAAATGATATTTTGGTCATTTTACATAATAATATTTTATTTCAAAATTTTCTCTATAAATACCAACCCACTTCTTCACTTTCTTTTACACTTCTTCTTCTTTCTTTTTAAGCTTTTCTTCACTTTTTTAACGACTTCTTCTCTTCGATTTCCGTACTAACTTTTTCAAAACCATATCAAACAAAGTCAAAACTCTACCAAACTTTGCCAAAGACCTTAGAATATCATCAAAACATGGTTTAGCATCTAAAAAGTGAAGAAGTGATGGAGGAAGGGGTGAATCAAGGGGAGGCCGGGCCCTATAGGTGTTGTCGGAAGGCTTGACCAAGAGCAAAGAAGAGGGAAAGACTTGTGGTCGAGAGCAAGTGGAAGTGAAGTGATGGCTAAGCACTAGGAAGTGAGGTAAAGTTGTTTAGGTGATGGTTTGGTGAAGTTAAGATGATTTAGTGAAGTGTTGGATTAAATTAATGTTGGTAGGAAGTAAAACGATTTGGTTAAAGGTGAGTACTCATATTTTAAGTTACTAATTCTAAAAATATATTTTGAGTTAATTATATGAAAAGTTTCGTATATGTTGGATGATTAAATGTTTAATAACTTGGTGGATATTATGGTTAATTTTATGTTTGTGGTATGAATGATAATTTAGTTTGATAAATGATAAGAGAAATGATTAGTAATTAACCATAGTTAATTAATCGAGAATTAATTCCTTATAAATATGTGTATGGAAATTATTTAGCCTCTTAATGATTTCAAAATATCTAAAAAGATTGAAAATGATATTATAATAATATAACTTGATAATATGAAATGAAATAAAAAATGAGTTTGAAATGCTGAAAATATTGTTTTAAATGAGTTATAATTGTTTAATTATGGTCTAAAATAAATTTGAAGTGTTTTGGACTAGTTCCAAAATAATTCAAAAAATTGGTCAAAATCGAGCTCGTTGCATAGCGGCAGTTCGTAAATTTTGGCCCATAACTTCAGATTAACGTAGATAATGATTTATAGTCGGATTTCTTCGAAAAAAAATTCTTTGGTCCAAAATGATAGTAGTTTTCAACGAAGAAAGAAAATCAAACTTTAATTAAGTAGAGTTTGAAATATGTCCAAAACAATTTTCTAAAAACATCGCGGTTTTGCAGTTCGAAATCCAAAATGGAATTTCTTTAAAATGATATATTTTTAATATTTTAAAAATATAAAATAAATTCTAATAATATTTTAAAATGTCTTAAACAAGATTTAAGTTGAAAGGATGGATTTCTAAATGATATAAAACTCGTTTTGAAGAATATAGCTTTTTGCAACGTTTTTTGAAACGCTTTTTAATAACTTATGAATTATGGATTTAAACTTAACAATGCTTTGTCAAATTTTTAGAAATGTTTTTAATAGAATAATTAAGTGTTTTAAATGATGATTTGGAAGTTTGATAAATCATTTCTAAAATGAAGATTAATAACTGAGTACGCGGAAAATGACTAGTACATTTGTTCTGCCTGTGAGAGCTAAACGGGAAAACAAGGTGTGTAACTAAGCTTAGAAATGGAGCACCCAGTGCCCTGAACATACCCGGCCTTTGTTTCTCTTTTAGACGAGGGGTGTAACAGGTCGAAGGGAAAGCCCAGATAATCTAAAATTTATATTTAAGTTTTCCTAAATAAAAGGCGAAATAAAATGGAAATATTCCAAGTTCAAAAAGATTTAAGTAAATCAAATGATTCGATAAATTTCAAAGTAAGGCTATAATGATTCCATATTTCCTAGAAAAATATTTTATAAAAACTTATATCTATCAAAGATATTTGATAAAAGGAAATGCATAGATCAATCATTAAATCTTCCAATAATCATTTTAAATCGATTATTAGCACGAGGTAATTAGAATCAAATTTGGGCGATTCCTATCCAAAACCCGAGATCAGATATGGCTGATTCCTATCCGAAAATCCTTTGAAACTAATTTTCAAAATTAAACATATTGAAGACAATGATCATTGATGACAAAGATTTTCATGATATAGGTCTCTTTGCCACTAGTCCCTGGAGGTGAAATTTACCATATCTAAGGTGGCAGTTGTGCTCTGTTATGAAAATCTTCGATTTGGAAAAATATGATTTGAAGTTAGGACAAAAAATCTTTGATTAAGATTTAATGAATGATTAGGGAATATTTTCCCTAAATTAAAAGTTATAACTTGAATATAAGAAATCTTTGATTAATATTTAATGAATGATTAGGAAAGGTTTTTCTAAGTAAAAGAGAAAATGATTGGAATTACTCCAAGATCTAAATAGGTTTAATAAATCAAATGATCTGATAAATGAGGCTTAATGATTCCATACACTCTTGAAAAGAAAATGGAATAAATTGAAAAGAATATATCTAGGAAAGATATTTTATAAAAGATGAAGTAATTGATTGATGACTGATATCCACATATGAACTTTACATCTTTTAAAGCGATGATTGGCTTCGAAGAAATCGGGTCGGATTTGGTTAATGCCTATCCAAAAACCTCTTCCAACCAATATATACGTTCGAAAGTGATGACATGTTGAAAATGGTGATTATTGAAGACTGAGGATCTTCATAGCGTAAGGACTGCTTGTTGACATGCTCTGGGTCGCTCCTATTATAGAGTTATTTATATCAGTGGTCTCCTCATTGATTTTTTTTCAAATTGCAAGGACTACTCTCTACTAGTGGTAGTAGGAGAGTGCCTTCGGTTTTGTTCAGTCCTAAAATGAACTTGCAGGGATGTTTGTTTGACATTGTATTCTAAACCACATTTGAGTAGTTTCTATAAACGTATATCAGTTGGTGGCGGAGAAGGCACCTTTTCTTAGCATAACACCCTTTTCCGAGACATACGAGCTCAGGAAGTTATACTTTTTTAGAAATCAGTCGTGTGTGGAATGACAATGTGGCATTCAAAGATGTGATGTGTGATATGTAAAAGGTGATCGTAGCGTCGCGAGCCTCATACCCTAGTTATGATGGGATTCTATATGGTCAGATGTAAGCTCACATTTTGGATAGTAGTGATTTGAGTTATCAGATGTTCTGATCCCTAGGTACCATATACGTCTGGATCCTATGGCGAGGATGCGCGATGTCCGAATCCTTGGATGTAATTCGCTGATTGTATCACCTTTTTAGCCATTTGTGATGTTGTATAATGGCGTCTAAGTCTTGGACGCAAGCCACAGATATAGATCGATCTTTCCACTAGTTTCCTGTCATGTGGTAAATCCAATTCCAATACGAGCTTTACGGTTTTGATTGCAGTCCCAAAATAGCTGTAATGCTTTGCAAACATTTCTACTACCCTTTTTGGTATCATATATTCCATTGACCCAGTCCGGATATATTTCCTTAGACTTAGTCCGGGTATTGATACCTTATTTGATTAAGTTTATTTGAAAGATGTTTTCCAAAAGAATGTCAGTAAAGATAATATCAAATTATTTTGGTATAAAAATGTTTTTGTTATCATAAGGTAAAAGCCCATCCGTATTTATGTGCGGACGTGGTCTATGAGATACTTTTCAAAGGTTTTGTTTACATAGTCATTTTAAATTTCGAGTATCTCATGCTGGTTTATTAAGCCTGATCCGGGTATTTTTAATACTCGAGTCAGATCCAAGTAGTTTCAGGTTTAGCTGAAGACACTTGGAGTTTCCAAAGGAGAGCAGGAGATCTTCATCATTGTTTTGATGTATTCTGTTATCTGCCACATTTGTTGCATTCGTTTTGTTGTTTTCAGCGTTTGTAAGGACCGAGGTTTATAACTGTCTAGGCAGAATTTAGGTTAGACTCTGATATTGTATTTTAAATCTTTCTGCTATAAAGATGATTATTGAAATAATATATGTTATTCCATTCATGTGAGATTCTTTTTTATCTTTATTTTCTTTCTACCCTTAATGATCCGCTTATTCGTGCAATTTGAGTTAGACATGTGTGGTTTATTGTCGATTCAAAGGATACAGAAAAACGGGCCTATGTTGATACCTTGTGTATTGGTTTCGTTCCCATCAGAAGCTATGTTTCGACACCATTCCTTCCGCCTTTCTCCAATCCACTATGTACCTATGTTGATACCTTGTGTATTAGTTTCAGCTTCGTGGGGTTTCAGCTTGATTGAAGACAGAAGCTATGAGTGGAAAGTTGCTTCTGAAAGAGGCGAAACTCACTTTTTTGGATAAAAGCTGATTAATGCCGCTAAAAGCAATAACTTTATAACTAACTTGCATATATGTAAACATTTGATTTGTTGCCTCAACTTTTCAAATTTATTTACAAAAATAACTGCCGCGTAATTTCAGATCTAAACCAAGATTAATTTAACAAATAAGCCCTTCTATTAAGCAAAACAATTAAATCATTTAGGTTCTCCTTTCAAAATAATTTAATTCTCATAGTAAATCACTTAGGAAAAATCCCCGAAAATCACAAAAAATCACTTTTAATATTTTTTCTAACATATCTAAATATCTGCCCCAAATTCTCAATATAATTTCCGAAATAAATTTCCGAACCCAATTAACCATATTTTCCTTTGAAAATTCATAATAGATTATCTGTAGCTTGGAAAATTATGAAAATTAAAACCCGACTCCAAAATCATGTTTAACATGTCATAAAATTTTCTTATGGCATTCGAAATTAATCTTAATTGGTTTTACACTTAAAACGACATAAAATCATATTTAAACAATCTTGTTTAAATTTAACATGTTATGATCCAAGCATATCATCATCCAAATCATCACAAAGGGATTTAATCTTAAATCCGAAACCAAATGATCGTAAGAACAAAATAGAGATGATATAGATTATATTCACCTTGATTAAGATATGGAATTTGAGATTGATTGAGATTAATCCCCTTGCTTAAATCCCTAGGTTGGATTTAATTTTCTCCTTTTTTCTTCCTTAGCAATGGACAACTATTTTTTCTCTTTTATTTACGTTTTGGTGAAAAACGAAAATGAATATTAATGGATGGTAAAGCCGTGGGTATATAAGGGTTATGGTAATAAGGTGCGGCTATTTCCCAATATGCCCTAATGTAAATTAGTTTGCTTATAAACCATTCTTAAGTCCATTTATTTAATTAAGCTCGACCTTTAGTTGTATTTTCAAATCTCAATCCCCTTATCACTCTAATTATTTACATTATTCTATTTAATTTATCTAATTAAATCCCATGAATGATGTTATCAAAAATTAGGTGTGTTACATATACCCTATTAACTTGCGATGCCATAGTAATGCAATTTTTAAAGTGTAAAATTTGCATTCAAACTACACTTTGGCCATGGCAACCTACTGTCAATCTCGGTAGCAAACTGCTATATCCTCTTCCAGCACGAATGGTAGACAATATCATATAAACTCTGACTATGCCAAACATGCAACATAATCAATATATAATCAAAAAATATATATAATCAACCTATGATAAAAAAAAAGGAAATTATGTTTAGATCACACATAGCGTCATCACAAGCCGTGTAGTTAAAGCTCCGTCAAATCCCCATAAAATCCACGCTACAGCGCATAGCGCTCTCCAACCGCTATGCTATTACAATTTAGCGTAATTAAATAGTAGATCCTCTTTAAACCCTGCTATCTTTTGTTACACCCCACTAAATCAAGGCATTTTAGCACCCATTTAGCAACATTAATATACAAAGTTGATTTTATTGGTTTTGCAACAACCTATAACTCAACGGGCCTAAATTTTGAAAAAAATCAAAACTCAAGTCCATCAAAGCATAGGTCGTTGGATTTGGTACCTGAAACTAAGCATGAGCATCACTAGAGATTAATAAAATATAAACTCACAGCGGAAATAATAATAGGATAAAAATACTGATTATGATTACCACCTTGGAATTAATGGTATTCCTTGGATATAAGATTCTCACATTAGTATCAAGCATGAGAAAAGAAGACTTCTCCAACAACAAAGCACATCCAGCTCCAGCGACCAGTTTCTCTAAATCTAGCACGTAGGTTGTAATGGGGAGGAAGTCAAAACAACGTTCTTGTGACTGGAGAATCTATAAACTATCTATAATATAAATTTATGCCGATTGGTTTTCATCTAAATGTTATGTCTATTAGGATTAACAAATCTAAACTAACCTTGCATTGCATATGATTACTTACCTACCCCTTCCCAAGGTATAAAATTCGATGAAGCCTTATCAACCACCCAATACATCCAAACTCATTTTCCACTTCCTACTTCTAAATATGTAGCGGGCTTCTATAATCACCATAAAATACTTTTAAAAGAGAAATAGGCAAATTCAACCAATTAAGACCTCGATCAAGGTTGACACCCATCATTTAAGACTTATTCCCAAGGTGGTTTTCTAACAATGTTGTCAATGGTCAGTGGATGCTAGCTACAAAGATCTTTAACCACTATTTAAGGCTTCCGACATTTGATGTCCAGCTATCACCGCATCTATCACCAATAAAATCGTAGCAATGTAATAGATAGTACTCAAACTACTTAATACCTTTCAAAGGACTAGGTGGACTTCTAACCATTTAACATTTATATTCTAGTAGGGTCCTTCATCACTTAATACCTATCCCAAGAAGGACTCTGCACTGGTACTATCATTATTACGGCCTTAGCAAATGTGAGAGACTGTACCCAAGCCACATATGCCTCATTAAGAAGGACTAGACAGACCCCTGACCATTTAACACCTATTTATAGGTGGTCCTTATCCTTTAATACCTAATCCCAAGGCAGACTCCTCACTAGTACTATCTAGCTGACATCGCTTGGAATCTAACTAGAATACTTAATACTTCTATTCAGGAGGGAGGCGAACCCTAGATCAGTCACTTAATACCTTAAACCCGAAGCGAACCCTTCCCGAGATATCCATTATCACTCTTAATTGTAAATATGAAATCTCATTATCTATCAGTAGGGAGGTGGGCCCTAAAATAGCCACTCAATACCTCAACACGAAAGTAAATCGTTTTAGAGACATCCTTAGAATCTCACTTGGTTACTTAATACTTCCTTTTATGAGAGACACGAACCCTAAAGCCACTTATCACCTCAAACCAGAAGCGGGAGATATCCCTCATCATTCCTAATTCCAAATTTAGACCATTTGACACCTTTCAATTATGAAAGCAGGCCCAATCTCTCACGTTGTCACGGGTCCTATTATTAATTATATCTCGCATCAATAGTAAGTGCACCCGACTACTAGTAGCCTCAAAGTGAAGGGAAATCTTCCATCGAGTGACTCTACTGACCTCGCATCACTAACCTACTAAATCTAACTAACCATCCTAAGTCTTTACTTATATCATCTTAGGTATATATTGGATTTGGCCTACTAATTCCCATTTTGTTTAAAGCAATAAGATTTACCTTAAATGCTTGTCTACACATAAATCCCCCCTTAATGCTAATAAATGTCAATTTTTCCGTAAAATCCTAATGGAATTTTCTAAGACATTTATGTATGATTACTAATTTCAAATTTATAACCTTTTTAATTATTCCATATTTATTATTCAACTTCTTTATTTATTAGTCTCAATAATCCATTTGCCCTATCAAATTATTGCAACTTCCATATTTATTAACAATTATTTTCCATTTATTGGAGTTACAACCTTTTAAATATTTTTCCCATTAATTAATTATCCTAAACACCAATATTATGTGTAACTGTCATTATGAGCTAAGTTTTATTTAATTATTATAAGTGTAGTAAGTTGCATACAAATATTTACTTTTATCAAATATATTCTAGTTATATATCTCACTAGAATATTCTATTCCAGGTCCAAATGTTGGAATCATATCTAAAAAATTATTCGCTATAATTTCTATAAATTAGTCCAAAATAAAAAATTTAACTTTAAACTATAAAAGATTACATTGCTTGAAATTACAAGGAATAATCATTTCTTTTTATTACTGAAATAGACAGTATAAACTACAGTGAATTCATACTTTACGCATTTCTTTCTCTTTTTATTTGCATATATTTCTTGTTAGATCAAATGTTGTATTCTTTTGAAAGGGAAAGAAATCAAACTAATTTACAAATATTAAACGGACTTAAATTGCAACAATTCCAAACATAGAAAAGTTTACATTCCAACAAGATTAGAGTAGTAATCAAAATTTATAACATTATTATACAACCTATTTCAGATCTGAAATAAATTTCATTCAAATCAATATTCTATATTAATTCTTTTGGGAATGATTTGCTGAACAAATTGTAAACAATTCTAAATAAATTCATAAAAAAGAATATATAGACGATATTTATTATATTTAGATTATATTCAATTTGTTGCCTACAACTCACATACAATTATTCAGTTAGACATAATAATTAAATAAACATCAACGGAATAGCTGAAGTTGAACCTTAAATTCATCTCCAAATCCTCTTTAATCTAAGAAATATGTATAAAAGGGTATACACATACATTAGAATTACATACCTGAGAAGAGATTTGGTATTAGAAGAGAAAATAGATACAAATATATAAATTACCTCAAATACAGGTATAATTGATTCTCTTCTCGTTTTCCTTTTATTAGATTTCCATTCTTCTCCAATTTGTATGAATATAAAGACAAACATCTTAATTTTATAATTTCGAAAGAAAGTGAAGAAGAACATATGGTAGAGCTTCGCTACCACCTCCAGTAACGTATGAGAAAATAAGGGAGGATTACCTGAATTTACAGGCATAGGAATCAACCTCAATCATTAGATCAAAATATATTAAATCTGGAACGTTGGGCCTAGGCTAACCCTAGCCATCATGCACGGAATGGTCGAGCGCACTCTATCTAGGGGTGGATCGCCCATGATGGTGGGTCAACCTATGGACCCGAGTTAATTTAGTTAATTTTTCTTATTTATTTATTTTCGTTTCGAATTCGTATTCGTCCGTAAGTTCTGCATTTGGACTCCGATCGCAAAACTCCAAATATGCAAGTTCCTTAAAATTTTACTACGAATGCAACTGTGCAAATTTCGTGGTCAAATTCCATCATTTGCACAAATTTCATTTGTGGAGCCTAATCAACTAACTAATTAATTAAATAACTAATGTCAAGTTTCGAGGTGCTACATTCTTCCCCCTTAAGAAGAATTTAGTCCTCGAAATTTCACCAATGACTAAGTTATGGTTTTGGCTTCAATTATCCTAAGCTACATAACCAATGAGTGTCACTATAAGAAAATTCATTTTTAGTAGCATTAAATTGCAGCGTTTTTATACAAAATGCTATTTATTGTATCTCAAAACATGTTAAATATAACGAAGACGCTGCCTCTACCAAAAATAGCTAGTTCGTGTGCTTCTTTCTGTACGCATGCTCACTTCTATCTTTTCCCTAGTTTCTTTTCCCTTTCGAATTTCTTTTCCCTCTTACTTCCCTTTAATTTCTTTTCCCTCTGAAGTACCCTAATTTCTTTCCCAAAGCTTATGATGTCGATTCTTTTCCCCTAATGCACTTTGTTTAAATTAAATGTCTTAAGGAACTCATGCGGGTATTAATGGCATCTTTATTCTTTCTTCTCCTCTCGTCAACCCCATCTTCTCAATTAAAATATCAAACTAGGGTTTTCTACATTTTACACCGCTTCTTCCTAGGTCTGTCTGTTCTCCACCATAGGTCCATCTCGCCGTTGCCTCAAAGGTCTTTATCAGTCTGCCACAGCTTCGTTTGCCTTTTTCCTCTGAAGCTGAAGGTAAAATTCCAGGTTAACCTCTACTTTGTATGGTTCCATTGTGCCATGTGTTAAACTTATTTCTCTTTTGGTTGACGATTGCTTATGAGTCAATCGTATCTTGGTTTTATTGCATGATTTCTATTTTATTTCTATTCTTCTTCAAATGTTCACTTTTCTAGATTTAATTGTTTATGTTCACCATCCACAAAAAAAGCTAGAAATATCGCATTTTGCATAGACATAACAAACACTATTTGCGAATTACTTTATTGTTAATATCAGTCCACTGCGAGGCTAATTGAATTATTTATAAATTTTAGAAGAGTTCATTTGTTTAAGTATTATTATTTGAAATTGCAACCACTATAATGCTAGTTTAATCGATTATTTTATACTATATTATGCACTGGTTGATAGTTTGATGAATAATAATTGAAATAATAAGCAAACACTTGTCGCTGACCTAGCCTATTATCATCATAACGTAACCTATTCAATGATTTTATCAATGCTAACGAGATGTTTTCATTGACTTCATTGCTACACTAAATAAAAAAATAATCTCAATCAGCATTGAATGAGTTGTCCACATGGACAAATGATGCAATACTAGAATCATAATTCTAAATAACAACTGCATCCTTCTAGTTTGTCTCTGTTATCAAAGTCCCTAGTTAGTTGTTATACTACCGGTTGAACATTAGCCAATAAATAACCATCTACATTATTATAGTTCTCTAATTTGTCTCTGTTAGCATCAAGATCACACTATTTGTCTCTTCTAGTTTGTCTTCTCGTTTCCATCACATACTAACACTGCGTCCTCTTAACACTTCATGATTTCATTTATTGTACCACTTGATTTCTATTTGCCTACTTAGTCTAATTTCATTGTATTTTGCTTATCCACCTTATAGATATATTAGTTCATATTAATAAAAACATTAAACTGTAGTGTTTCATTTGCACTCCATAGGTGGGCTATCCATATTAATAAAAACATTAAAATAGCGTTAAGGCGTTACCCATATCCCCCTTAACACATTTTATATAATATTGTAGTCTATAAGGATACCGTAAACTCCACCCACAGGTGGGCTATCCAGGAGCACTCCATAGGTACCATACAAAATAAACTCATAGAAGGCATGATAGGGCATAAGAACATGGCACTCGAGGCAATGCCAGGGTAAATATACCAATTGCGGATCCAAACTTGTGGTAACGCATAACAGCTACTACCGCCCATGATGCAGCTCAGGCCAATGATGTCATACGCGACTCAAGAGAAAGGCAAGTGATAAGTCGTACGCGACTCAAGAGGAAGTTAAGACGTCCACGGCTTAAGCTGGAGGCGATAGATCGTCCACGACCAAAGGAACTACATGAAGAGGAGCTGCGAGTTAATGAGGAAGTGTTAAGTCGTCCACGACTTAACAAAGATCAGGGGAAAATGTTACGACTTAATGGGAGCCTAAGTCATTTAGGGCCAGTGGTTGAAAGCCTTAAGATAGAAACGGGTTACGACTTAGTTGAGTCGAGGGAAGATGCCGCACTTTCAAAATGCCACGAGTCACGACTTATGATAAGTCGTTGAAGTGTTGAGTCGCCATCTTCTATAAGTCGCGTTGTATGATGAGCCGTATGTCGCGTGTTTCTTGTGTCTTGTACTGTGTTGTATCGTTAGGTTGTCTACGACCTAAGTTTTGTAATTTTCTTGTTTTCACTTGAGTCGTTCGATACTCTTAGGTCGTAAGTCGGCCTGCGTTGAGTCGTATGTCGTTGATACCTTGCTGTAACGTGTTGTATGTCATTATAGTATGCTGTGTGGTTATGTCGTTTACCTTGTTAACTCGTGTTGTATTTTAGGTCGTCAGCGACCTATGTGTTGTGTTGTAATATGGGTGTGGTATTGTTGCTAAGTCGTGAGTCCTAAGTCGTGAGTCCTAAGTCGTGAATCGTGAGTCGTGGGTCATGAGTCGTGAACGACCTAAGGGTCTGGGCTATAAATAGGCGTGCGTTGTAATTTGAAGTTTGGTTGATTTTTGAATAAAATTTCTTGTTGATTGCTGTGTGCTTTCATCTTAAATTGGTAGTTGAGTGTAATCTCCTATCTCCACTTTCGGTTATTCGAGTGCGCTCGAATCAACGTTTGTTGAAGCCGATTCGCGGAATCAAGTGCGCTTGATCAACGTCGAAGAATCGTAGATCTTTGTTTCTCGGTATCGTGCGCGATCAACGAGACGAAGATAGCTAGAATCCGGCATCTTTGGATCAACGGATTTGGGCATTGCAGTATTCTTAACTCACCGATTGCTACTTACATCGATTGAAGTTTGTTTTGATTTATCCGCTGCGTCAGGTTTGGTATCAGAGCTTGACTTAGCCAATCATAGCTAAGACGAGTCTTGGAGCCAAAGAGTTTGAAGTTGAAGTTCATCGTGTTCATCTTGAGATTGCAACAAGTTTGAAGTTTTAAATCCATTTCATTTTGGACCTAGAGTTGGAGAAGTGTTTGTGGGTTGTTACATACTTGAGCCGAGCTAAGTTGAGGCCGAGCTAAGTGTTAGGTCATGACTTGTTGTTGTGTTGAAGTTTTGTTGAAGAATTTTTAAGTATTTGTTGAAGTTTTTGAGAAGTTTTCAATCATGCCACCAAGGAGAGCTAATCGTCATCAAAATGTTGAAGCGTTGTATAGAAGAGAAGAAGCCGAGCTTATGGAACAACGTATTAATGAGAAATTTGATGAAGGCATTGGAAAGTTAGAGAAGTTGATGAATGATTTGAATCAAACTCAAAGGAAGAGATCACCAAACTCGAACCATGGAGGAAACCGAGTTTCGCCATCGGTTACGGAAGCGAGGAGGGTATCACCGCATTCTTTTAGAGATAGAAGAGAAACATCAATTTCATCACGGAGAGATCATCATGACTATAGACATGAAGAGAGAAGAACTCCACGAGAATTTGAAGATGAGCCATATAGAGATGAAGAGAGACATAGTAGAAGAGACATGCGTGATCGAAGGGATGATAATGGTCGAGATCGATATAGACGTACATTTGATTTTGATGAAGAGGGTGATAGAGCTAGCATGCATTATCGAGATCGAGACCTAGTTCGAAATTCATATCGGGATGTAGATGATGATCGTCGATGGGAATCAGGTATGAAGATGGAAATTCCTGAATTTAAAGGTGGAATGGTAGCAGAAGAATTTCTTGATTGGTTGTCTAATGTTGAAGAGATCTTTGATTTCAAGGAAGTTCCGGAGAATCTTCGAGTGAAGTTGGTTGCTACTAGGTTGAGGGGGAGAGCTTTGGCATGGTGGCAGCAAACTAAACTTACAAGGGAGAGAATGGGAAAGTCAAAGATTGAATCTTGGGAGAAGATGAAGAAGTTGATGAGAGCTATATTTTTACCTTACAACTATCAATCACTCATGTACCAGAGGTTGTAGAATCTGAGGCAAGGGACGAAGTCAGTTAATGATTATGCAGATGAATTTTACCAACTCATTGCCAGAAATGATATTATGGAGACAGAAGAACAATTGACTGCTAGATTTGTTGGAGGGTTGCGAATGCAGATGCATGATATGATTAATATGTTTGATCCAAGATCTGTTGCAGAAGCACATCAGAAAGCGTTGGCTTGGGAGAAGCAAGGAAGGCGTGGAGGTGGTGTGTTTACTAATTCCAATAATCAAGTGAAGGGTGCTAGTGGGAGTTCTAATGTTCCTAAACCTGTCAGTAAGCCAGTAGTAAAGGAGGGTGAGAAGGCAAAGGTTAGCAGTGGTTTCAAATGTTACAATTGTCAGGAGTTGTATCATAAAAGCAATGAGTGTCCAAAGCCTAAGAAGCGAGTGATGGTTGCGGAAGCTGAAGAAGAGGATGTGGAAGCAGAATGTTCTAATTCACCTTATGTTGAGGAGGAAGACTTATTGTCCGGAGATGAGGGTTGTAACCTTATGATGAGGAGATCTTGTCTTACACCAAAGCAAGAGGAAGATTCTAGTTGGTTGAGAAGCAATATTTTTCAGTCGACATGCACTATTCTGGGAAAGGTTTGCAAGTTCGTTATTGATGCTGTAAGCTGTGACAATATTATCTCTACAGAAGCAGTAAGGAAGTTGAACTTGAAAACCGAGAAGCATCCTAAACCGTACAAGTTAGCATGGTTAAGGAAGGGAGGTGAAGTAAAGGTGTGTCGAAGGGCTTGTGTTAATTTTTCTATTGGTAAGAAGTACAAAGACGAAATTTGGTGTGATGTTGTAGACATGGATGTGTGTCATCTGTTGTTGGGAAGACCATGGCAGTTCGATAGAGCAGTACAACATGATGGTCGTGCTAATAGTTACAGTTTCATGTTCGAAGGTACTAAAATCACTTTAGTTCCTAAGAAGCAACAACAGAAGGAAAGCAAGTTGGAGGAGATTGAAGAGCTGAAAACTTTGCTATCTTTAAAGGAGTTTGTTAAAGAAGTTGAAGAGGAGCCTGAAGTGTTTCTATTGATTGGGCGAGAGTGTAGTGAAGAGGTTGAAATTCCAGAAGAAGCGAAGCCAGTTTTGAAAGAATTTGGAGATGTATTTCCAGAAGAGTTGCCTAAGGAGTTATCGCCACTGAGGGACATTCAACATCAAATTGATCTTGTTCCGGGAGCAGTTTTACCACATCGACCGCATTATCGAATGAGTCCGAAGGAACATGAAGAGTTACGAAGGCAAGTGGAAGAGTTGTTAGAACAGGGACGTGTTCAGGAAAGTTTGAGTCCTTGTGTAGTACCAGCTTTGTTGGTGCCGAAGAAGGATGGAATATGGAGAATGTGTACCGATAGTCGAGCATTGAACAAGATTACCGTTCGCTATAGATTTCCTATGCCGAGGTTGGATGACTTGCTAGATCAGTTGAGTGGGGCTACTATCTTTTCGAAGATTGATTTGAAGAGTGGATATCATCAGATTCGAATTAGACCGGGAGACGAATGGAAGACAACCTTCAAGACGAGAGAGGGGTTATACGAATGGTTGGTTATGCCATTTGGTTTATCAAATGCACCTAGTACATTCATGCGGGTGATGAATCAAATCTTTAGACCATTCATTGGGAAGTTCTTGGTGGTTTATTTTGATGATATTCTGATATATAGAAGGAGTATGGAGGAGCATGTTCAACATTTGAGGGAAGTGCTGATTATTCTTCGTGAGGAACAATTTTATGCTGCTACGAAGAAATGCGTGTTTATGACGCACAGTGTTTTATTTCTGGGTTATGTTGTTTCAGGAGAAGGTATTCAAGTTGACCAGAGTAAAGTTGAAGCTATTAGAAATTGGCCACAGCCGAGAACTATCACTGAAGTTAGAAGTTTTCACGGATTGGCATCATTCTACCGAAGGTTCATTCCACACTTCAGTAGCGTGATGGCACCGGTTACTGATTGTATGAAAGGGAAGCAGTTTTCTTGGTCGAAGGAAGCAGGGGTTGCCTTTGAACGGATCGAAGAACTTTTGACGACAGCACCAATTCTTGTATTACCAGATTTTCAATTGTTGTTTGAGCTACACACTGATGCATCAAAGGTTGGGATTGGAGGAGTGTTGAGTCAGAGGGGACGTCCAATTGCATACTTTAGTAAGAAGTTATCAGGGGCAAAGATGAGATATAGTACATACGATGTTGAATTTTATGCAGTTGTGCAAGCCGTGAAGCACTGGAGACATTATCTTTTTCAGAAAGAGTTTGTTCTTTACACTGATCATGAGGCTTTGAAGCATTTGCAAGGACATGATAAGATTTCAGCAAGACATGCATCGTGGATTGCCTATTTACAGCAGTTTACTTTTGTTGTGAAGCACAAATCTGGGGTAACAAATCGTGTAGCTGATGCTTTGAGTAGGAGGAGCCATTTGTTGACTACAATGAAAGTTGAGGTGACAGGGTTTGAATTATTGCCAGAATTGTTTGAGGAGGATCCTTACTTTGCAAAGTTTGTTGTGAAAGTTAAGGATGGGAATACTGATGAATTTATGTTGGTTGATGGATTCTTTTTTAAAGGAAATCGATTATGTATTCCAGAGAGCAGTTTGAGAATGAAGATTATCAAGGAATTGCACGAGGAAGGACATGTGGGCCGTGATCGTACATTGCATTTGATTTCTCATTCTTACTTGTGGCCGTCGATGAGGAAGGAAGTTGAAAGATTTGTGGAGAGATGTCATATATGTCAGGTTTCGGAGGGAACAGCGACAAATGCAGGATTGTATATGCCGTTACCTGTACCGACTAAACCGTGGATTGATATCAGCATGGATTTCGTTTTGGGTTTGCCTAGAACTCAAAGGGGAAATGATTCTATATTTGTAGTGGTGGACAGATTTTCGAAGATGGTACATTTTATTGCTTGTAAGAAGACGGCGGATGTTGTTCGTGTTGCTCAGTTATTTTTCAAGGAAATCTATCGACTTCATGGATTGCCAGAATCTATTGTGTCGGATAGGGATACTCGTTTTCTGAGTCACTTTCGGTTAATTTTGTGGAAGATGGTTGGAACGAAGTTGAAATTTAGTAGCGCTTATCATCCGCAAACAGATGGAGAGACCGAAGTTGTTAACAGATCGTTAGGAAATTTGTTGCGATGTCTTGTGAAGGACAATCTGAAAAGTTGGGATATGAGGTTATGCCAGGCAGAGTTTGCTCATAATCATGCAGTGAATCGTAGCACGAGATTCAGTCCATTTCAGATTGTATATTCAAATTTACCAAGGGGACCGTTGGACCTAACGGTAGTGCCACAACCGAAGGGGACTGTTAAACGGGCTGTTGATTTTGTTGATGAATTAACTGAATGTCATAGAATCGTTCAGGAACGATTGGTGAAGGCAAAGGAGAAGTATAAACAATCTGCAGATTTGAAGCGACGAAATGTTGAATTTAATGAAGGAGATATGGTATATGCCGTGTTAACAAAGGATCGTTTTCCAGTAGGCGCTTATAACAAGCTGAAAGCCAGAAAAATTGGTCCTGTAGAAGTTGTGAAACGGATTAATGAAAATGTTTATAAATTGAAACTGCCGGAGGACGTGTACACTTCTGACGTATTCAATGTTAAGCATCTTGTGCCATATTATGAAGATGAACACTCTGATGTGGAAGAATTTACAAATTCGAGGACGAATTTTCCTCAACCAAGGGAGGATGATGCAGCTCAGGCCAGAGATGTCATACGCGACTCAAGAGAAAGGCAAGTGATAAGTCGTACGCGACTCAAGAGGAAGTTAAGATGTCCACGGCTTAAGCTGGAGGCGATAGATCGTCCACGACCGAAGGAACTACATGAAGAGGAGCTGCGAGTTAATGAGGAAGTGTTAAGTCGTCCACGACTTAACAAAGATCAGGGGAAAATGTTACGACTTAATGGGAGCCTAAGTCGTTCAGGGCCAGTGGTTGAAAGCCTTAAGATAGAAACGGGTTACGACTTAGTTGAGTCGAGGGAAGATGCCGCACTTTCAAAATGCCATGATTCACGACTTATGATAAGTCGTTGAAGTGTTGAGTCGCCATCTTCTATAAGTCGCATTGTATGATGAGCCGTATGTCGCGTGTTTCTTGTATCGTGTACTGTGTTGTATCGTTAGGTCGTCTACGACCTAAGTTTTGTAATTTGCTTGTTTTCACTTGAGTCGTTCGATACTCTTAGGTCGTAAGTCGGCCTGTGTTGAGTCGTATGTCGTTGATACCTTGCTGTAACGTGTTGTATGTCATTATAGTATGCTGTGTGGTTATGTCGTTTACCTTGTTAACTCGTGTTGTATTTTAGGTCGTCAGCGACCAATGTGTTGTGTTGTAATAGGGGTGTGGTATTGTTGCTAAGTCGTGAGTCCTAAGTCGTGAGTCGTGAGTCGTGGGTCATGAGTCGTGAACGACTTAAGGGTCTGGGCTATAAATAGGCGTGCGTTGTAATTTGAAGTTTGGTTGATTTTTGAATAAAATTTCTTGTTGATTGCTGTGTGATTTCATCTTAAATTGGTAGTTGAGTGTAATCTCCTATCTCCACTTTCGGTTATTCGAGTGCGCTCGAATCAACGTTTGTTGAAGCCGATTTGCGGAATCAAGTGCGCTTGATCAACGTCGAAGAATCGTAGATCTTTGTTTCTCGGTATCGTGCGTGATCAACGAGACGAAGATAGCTAGAATCCGGCATCTTTGGATCAACGGATTTGGGCATTGCAGTATTCTCAACTCACCGATTGCTACTTACATCGATTGAAGTTTGTTTTGATTTATCCGCTGCGTCAGCCCACCTCAGAACACACTCCCATAATCAAAATTGAGGGGTGACCACCAAAATCATCACAAATTCATAAGACGGTATTGAAGAAATGTGTCCGATCGGAGGTGTAACCTCACTTAGCCCGACATGGCTCTTGTTTTAGTCATATCTAAGTTGACTCTCTGGAGTCAGGGTCACGTAAATAGCTCATACAGAATCGTTCGCCAAACCATCCTACTTCGTTTCTGGAATCTCCATCACGTACACAGCTGTTAAAGAGGTTTTCGGTATTGGCAGAGAGTATGACAATATCCAATCCCGGTCTCTTTAATAACCAAATGTTTATTTCACACCGGAAAGTTCTTTTACATTTCCAAACCGTTTCATAACTGATATCAAAATATCATATTCAATTTAAACCACATCACTTTCAAAATCACATTCACTTTCAAAACTATACCGAAAATATAAGTTAAATCCTCTTTTCAAGATCATCATATTTACTTAAATATATTGATTCACTAGAAAATATAATTTCAATTACCAACTTAGGTTATAACTTCATTTAACCAGATTTGCCTTCAAATCAAGGATTTAAATATAAACACTTCAACTTTACCCAATCTGAAATTCAAAAATTGTTTAGGTAGTTTAAAATAGTTTTAAAATAGCTAAATAGTCTAAACTAGATTTTAAACTGTTAAAATACTTTAAATATCATTTAATTGGTTTTAACAGTTGAAAATAGATTTAAAATTGCTTATAATATTAAAAATAGTTTAAATACTTTAAAATACTTTAAATTGGTTACAAATACTTTAAAATAGTTTAATATACTTTAAATTAGTTTAAAATACTTTAAATAGTTTAAATGGTTTAAGTATACGTTAAAATAGTTTAATACAGTTTAAAATAGGTTAAAATAGCTTAAAATAGTTTAAAATCTTAGAAATAAGAGTTTTTAAAATAATAAATCTTTAAATAGTTTATATTAAAATAATTAAATTTAAATTAGTATCAACATTAAGCCATTTCTTTTATTTCAACACATCTGGACCATATCCATTTTTTTTTCAAATCAACTATCTAAAATTGGTTTCAAATTCAAGTTCTCTTTTAACCCTTTAGTCAATATCAATTTCAAATCCATGTTTGAATTATCAATTTAAACCACTTCAGACTAAATAAATTTCCAAGTTGTATTCAAATAATTTCAATAATTCAATTTCGATAAATTTCATTTTGGCTTCAAAAATCCAAATTTGAAACTTCCATTTAATTCTTTAAACAATTCATTAAATCAATTCCATTTCAACATTTAAAACTTAGTACTCCAAAATAATTCAGTTTATATAAACAAAATTTTGTTACAAATTATAATTTAACTGAATTCAGAATTTAAGAATTAAAATTATTTAATTTAACCAATCTGGTGTCCGTATATAATTTTCTACCTATGGTCAAGTGATACGAATATTTATCATTCAATCTGCAAATATTTAAATTTACGGATATATATCATTTCAATCCGTAATCCCGAGTTAAATTCAAAATCCATAAAATCGCTCGAGTCTATCATTTCAACCCATAATGATTTTTCCTAATCTATAGATCGTTCGGGTATATATCATTTCAACCCATAGAGAACTTGTAATGTTATAACAACATAAAATATAACATCTAGTCATTGAGTATCAACAATCAAACACCCATCACAATCATTATCCAATTCAACCAATAAGTTCAACGAATAAATGATTATCATTAACAAGTATTTAACTAGAAATTTAAATTCAAAAATAAGTTAAATGGCAACTAAATTTAAAATGAATTCAAATTAACTGGAATGATGATTTAAATATTCCAAACAGCAATCAATCAACTTCTAATCATATCATAAATTTTACATAACTAACATCAGATAATTTAGTAATTGTGAGTGGGTCAAAACATTCATCTTTGATTTTTCGACAATTTAAAATCCAATTAAATGTCCAAAATTCAACAGTCTCAGAATTAGTCAGAACAATGCCAAAATGTTTGAAATTTCAATACGATCTCAACGAAGCAAACCACATGCAAATCCGAGTTCGTATGCAAAAGATATGATTTAATTAGCATAGAGGAATAATTAAAATCTCAAACTTATTAATACTATTATTAAATAAGATAACGTGTACCAAGCCTCCACGTAGCCCTTCATTTTACTGCATACAAACCCACCCAGGCACGTTTGAAACCCTAAGATGATCGGCCGCCACCCTATTTGCAATTTTCGCCGCCGCCGTGAACACATCCACCATGATCGATGACCATCACCGTGTCCACCTCCCTGAGCCGCCCCTCCCAATACCCCATGGCACCCTCCGACCACCCTTAGACCCAAGCGTCGTCGTGGCCTATCCAAGGCCGCCATGGAGAATTGGGCAAGCTTCGACACCAAGTAGCCGTATGGATTGACTCCATACGTCGTGCTCTACGCCATAGCATCATCTGATCGTCATACGATCGAAGATCCACCGTCAAATGACAAGCCCAAATATAGACGGGAGAAAATAAACTACTGATTTCTAGCCAAACAATGACCCGATTCAAGAAATGAATTGTTGCAGCGAGTTATGCTCGTCGAGAGCTTCGAATCATATATAATTCGATATATTTTGAGGAGTTTTAATTTTTTGATTTGATTTTGATTTGCAACCGAATTTAGGAATTTGAATTTCTTCCAATTGTGAAAAAAGAATATACAGATGGAGTTATACGTACAAGAATGAGAAAATGACTGCTAAGGTTTGGAAAATAAGACTATTTATATTAACAAAACCCTGATAAGAAATGATTAGCATACCGAATTGGTTCGAATTGACAACGACGACCCGAAACGTCCGTTTCGCTTCCGAAATGAAAGTGGTTCTTGATATATATCAAAATAGACATTTTTGATACTTTTAAACTCAATGTAATAGGTTTCAAGTCCTAATTTCATCGTTTGAAGAAGTTAGCATAAAATCAGCTAATTACATATTGATTTCAATTGAATTTAATTAAATTGGTTTCTACACGTTTCGAGTCCGTATGATCAAACGACAAGTCCGATCGCAACGAAACTTGAAACCTTACAATAATTCACCGTTACGGATCCGATGAAACTCATTTCGTCAAAATTCGAGACAGTTTTCAAAATGAATATTTTCACGTTAATTAAATAAATTATTATTAATATGATTGAATCACTTTTTAATTCCACCTTTAATAACCAACAAAATTTATCATTTTTGATTACTTAGACATTTACTATAATTTAAAAAAATTTACATATCAATCCGGTGTTAAATATTACACTAATTACAGTGTTCAATTTCAACCGTAATTAGATCCAACTTATTATATTTTAATTTCAATGAATTGATTAAATTTGATTTCAATCTTTTTACTCAATCAATCATTACTTTATGGACCTGGTTAACATTGATTTACATCATATTGAATTAATATTCCACAATTATCATGTTTTACCATATTAGTAGCAACACTTCAATTATTTTGAATCTTTGTCATTTTCACATTAATTATAGTTTATAATCTCAATAAATTAATTTATCTCGGCTTCTCTCTTTTTAAGTAAATTAATTACTATTTTATGAATGTAACTGATATTTCTATACATCTTGTTGCATTCACCTTTTCTGGTCGTCGTCTTAATCCATTTTACAAAACATTTAATTTCATTTAATTATAATTGATTAAATAAATTGGTAACAAATAACAATTGTCATCTTTTCTACATTTAATAACATTTTTAAGTTTGTTATCTACACACAAATGTCATAACTACTTACATAACACTAATTTCATCCAATTACGATTTATTTCATTAATTAATACCACATTTATATTATCAATTATTTTTTAATCCAATTATCAATTAATATACACATTACTACAATTAATTTACAACCTACAACCAATTATAACTTTTTAATCATTTTAATTAATTAGAATTATATTTAAAGTAGTTATCAATTACCTTAAATAAATACTATTACATTTCATTCCACTTATATCCTTATTATTAAATCACAAATTTTTATGCTTTCACAACATCAAACCCAAAACTTATTTAATTTGATATATTTAATTATTGAAAATTACGGGTCGTCACAGTGACTTTGACTAGTCATTGTTAACAGCGAGATAACAAGTCATAAAAGAAAAAAGGTTTTAACTAAAAACGGTAACATTTTTTTATTTTGTTTCTTATGATGGAAATTCAGGTCTGTTTTTTTGTTAACTTTATATTGGCATGGCTTACATTATGATGTTGTTATGTCTCATATGTGGATTTTATTTTTGTTTTTTGAATATTTTTTGAATTTTTGATAGATTGTTATCAGTTGGTTGTTTATGATGGCCGCTACTGCAAAATTAGTGGTACTTATACAGCTGCGCTACTAAGCTTATAGGTATGGCAGATATGGGAATGGAAGTGCTGATCTGTTTTGGACAAGATGATTCTTTTATAATTTCACAACTGACATCTTCTAACGAAGCACCAAAAATATTTTCATATTGGTTTGACAGTGTCAATAGAGGTGGAATTTTTGCAGTTGGAACTCCTATGCTTCCTAAAATCGAGTCGGCTCCTTTGATACCTAACACGTACGCTATTCTATATATTTTGAATATATCACACAAGTATTGTTCTTTCTTGCAATATATGAGGTAAAATAAATTACACATTTTTGATTCTTATTTGTTGGCTGTAAACAGTGACGGGAATATTGATGAAGTTGCTAATGTAAATTAGTCAATATCTCATAATAAATAATTTTGCTAGTAATATTTGTCTATAAATCATACTTTTCTAGTAATCCTAGTCAACTAAATCATGTATTACCATACTCAGTTTTAATACATGATAGAGCGCATTCACACACACTATTTCAGATCTCATTCATCTTGACTGGAATCTCGCTCGACATCTCATTTTCGAACTTGGGCTTAGTTAATTTATTTTAGAACATAAATATATTTTATGAACTTAGTCAATTTTATAAACTTGCTTAATTTTTTTTCAAAACTTTGTAAGTTAGTTATTGTTTATAAAAATCAATTAATTATTATATAAGGTAGTCAATTTAGTTATATTTTTATAAAACTTGGTTAATCTTAATAAAACTTAGTTAACTTATGATTTTTATAAAACTTAGTTGAGTTAGTTAATTTCAATAAAACTTAGTTAACTTAGTTAATTTTTATGAACTCGTTTAATTTTTATAAAACCGACATAAATTTTAGAAACTTATTTAATTATTATAACACATGGATAACTTAAATAATTTTTATACATGCTAATTAACATAGTTAAATTTTACAAAAATTAATTAATTTTTATAAACTTAGTCAACTTAGTTAATTTTTTATATATCTCAATTAACTTATAAAACTTAATAAACATGGTTAAAAATTTGTAAAGTTTAGCCAATTTTTATAAACTTCTCTATCTTTTATTTAATTTATTTAGCATAATTATTATTTGTAAAAACCAGTTGATTTCATAAAAACAGTCAATCTTTATAATATCTTGTCAACTAAGTTAATTTTTATAAACTTATATAATTTTTATAAAACATGATTAAATTAATTAATTTTATAAAAATTAGTTAATATATGATAACTATATATGTATATGTTATAAAAATATTTTAATTGAATATATGTGTGTTTGTATGAAGCAATACGATGTTAGAACATATATTATTTACTTTATTATAGATAAATGTTAACTGCTATTTTAATATTACCGAATTTTTGAAATCCGACAACACCTCCATTATGCGGTTAGTGCTTTCTTGCATACCCAATTCAACATATATAGATATGTACATGTACATGTATATGTATGTATGTATGTATGTATTTATGTATGCGATCAAAACATGATTAGGTTCATATTACATATCACAACAAATGCTCCATGATACCCTATTATGTGTGTGTGTATAACACAACACAATGTTGAATAATTTTCATTATATTTTTTTAATGTGTATAATAAAATAATATTGTATACATATTATTATACACCAGTACGCATGTAACATCCCGCCTTTTTATACGTTTAACCAGACATACGTGCCAACTCAAAGCATACAAAAGAGCGGATTATTATTGGGGTAAATAAGAAAAGCAGATAAAGAAATAAAACAAAACAGAATCTTGCAGCGGAACGATAAAATATAATAATCAAATAACAGTTCTTGAAGCTGTTTTACAAAAAATTGATATACTTGTACAACACATATCAGAGTTACACATACCAGAGAATAATAAATAATGCAGCGGAACAGTATGAATGTAGTGGAATAATATAATAGATAATAATAACACAATCTTCGTCTTCGTCCTCCAGAAACAAGTCTTCAAACCCTGAAATACTCAGGCTGACCCGAGCGAATTGAAAAGACAAAACACCCGAGTCAGAACTAAAAGATCTTATGTAAGTTAAATCAATGGTAAACAACATGAGTGAAACATCGTCAGAGATGTTTATGGGATTTGATATCTCCTATCCAGTGTCAATGTGAGTGTAATAACTTAGGAGATGCTCGGGATTCACATCTCCTAAGGATCCGTTAAACTATTTACTATGTAGTAATGTACGCTATTATAATAATGTCTATTAGTAAAATAAACTTACTTTAAAATAGCATTAAGGGGTTACCCATATAGCCCTTAACACATAGTAGTGCCAGTAGTCTATACAGTACCTGCATATCTCCTGATCGGAAGACTACGAGAAGATATTCCATAGGTACGACACAAGTCAAACTCGTACAAGGCTTGATAGGGTAGATGACACGACACACAAGGCAATGCCAGAGTATATATATCAATTACGCACATGGGATGGTGGTGACGCATACCGTGCAGCTACCGCCTACCTCGAGCCACATCCTCAGAAATCAAAGGGCCCCAATCCATCATAGAGTAATAGAATGGTATCGAAGGAGTGTGTCCGATAAGAGGGGTTACCTCACTGGCCCAAGATCGCTCCTGTTTTAGCCACCTTACGCCAACTCACGGGAGTCAGGTCCACATTCATACCTCAAAGGAAACGCTGCCACCATCCTACTTCATTTTGGAATCTCCACCGCGTGCACGGTTGTTAAAGTGGTTTTCGAAGTTGGTAGAGAGTATGAAAACTTCCGATCCCGGTCTCTTCAACAACCAACGTTATTATAACACCGCGGTCATTCCAAAATAATTATACTTAAAAACCAGAATATAATATCCATTTCAAAACCATATAAATACGATATCATTTCCGTTTCAAAAACCAATCAATATGATATCGTTTATTAAAACCCAAATCAATATAATATCTTTTTATTTCGAATATATCCTTTCCAAAATCATAGCACTTTCAAAATTATAATATTTCGAAACCAAACGCTTGAAATATAACCTTTCAAGACATAATACTTCGAATTTCATAGCTTCTAAACCATAACTTCTAAAACTTAAATGGTTTGGATATTCAAACAGTACATAAAATAAAATAGTTTGAATTTAAAATTTCTTTATAAAGTAAAATAATTTCCTCGACTTCACAAATTTATTCACTTTAAATTAAATCTCGATTCATAACTTTCAACTCACTTTCAGTTTCAATAAACCTTTTCAATTTCAATATATTTCAAACTTTGAGTATTAAACAATTTCAAAACTAAGGTTGGTAATTACGACTCAACAATTCCATGTTCCATTTTTAGTTTTGAAATATTTGCATAATAAATCCATTTTCATTTAAATAAAACTCAAATTACAAATAACTATATATTTCCTTCAATTTATTTATACTCGAAATATTCGTTTAATTCATCTTAAACCAAAATCCAGATATAAACATCATACCTTTAAAATCTCAATTTTATTAAATTTCAAATCAGTTTCATATTTTTCTTCCCACCTTATTCTCATTTAAGTCATTACAAACTCCAGAAATAAAATTTTAATAAATACTTAACCATATTATATCTTAGTAAAATCAAACTTTATTATTAAACTTATTTTATTCTTTTAAACCAATTTTATACATAGTTTAAAACCAAGGATTTAACTATATATAAAATAACATTTATAAAATATCCAAATCAATATCTCATAAAACCATATATTTCTTTACCAAACCAAAGAAATCATTTTAAAATATTTGTATATATAGACCACGGTATCTGTATATAATTTTCTACCATATGGTCAAGTGATACGGATATTTATCATTTCAATCCATAATTTAAAATAAAAATACGATTATATATCATTTCAAACCGCAATCCTGAATGAAATAAAACACATAACAACTTGCAGTTTATAATAATATAAAATAGAACATCCATTCATCAAATATCAATCATCAACCATTTATCACAATCATCATCCAATTCAAACAATAACATCAATATAGAACAGATAAAGAATAACAGGTATTTACTGGCAGTTTATATTCAATAATAAATTAAATAACAATTTTATTCAATAAATTCAATTTAACCGGAATGATGATAAAAATATGTCAAACAGTCATAAATAAATTTCTAATCACATCAGAAATTAATTTAACATACATAAGAAATTTTAGAAGTTGTGAGTGGGTTAAAACACTCACCTTTCGAATTTAAATCGATTTTAAATCCGACTTAAACCCAAAATTTAAACAGTCTCAAAATCCATCTAAACTGGTGTCAAAATGTCTGAAATCCCATTTCGAACCTAGCGGAGAAAACCGCACGTGAAACGGACCTCGCATGTAAAAGTTATGGACGTTAGAACATATATGATTTAAATTAAATAGATATAATAATAAATTTAATAAAACACGGTACCCCACACGTCAGCAACAGCAAACCCTAACCGGGTCTCGTTCCAGTTCGCATGAAAGACGCCATCGTGCTCGAGCAACCACTGTCGCCAGGAACTCTACCCTCTCGATCCAACACGACCCCTAGCTCCGCCATGCCACGCCGCCCCGTCGGTGACAACCACGACTGCCGCGACCTGGCCGAACGCCCCCAGGCCAATGCGATTTGCTAGCCACAAAGCCACCCATTTCGATTGACTCGCGCCACTTCATCTCCGACGAGTCGTTTGGATCGACAAGTCTTGACCCCCTCAACACTCTGATGCCATCCGATCGAGCAATCGTCGATGATCCGCCGTCCAATATGAAGCCCTAGCTACGAACGGCATGAAATAAATCATAGTTCTGGGCAAAACTATTAATCAAAATGAAAAACGAATCATGGATTTGACTTGCGCTCATCGAGAGCTTCAAATCGATATAAAATTTGATGTAGTTTGTGGAGATTGAATTTTTTTGCTTTGAATTTTATTTGAAATTGCAATTGGAATTTAAGGTTCTGTCTGCCATCGGAAAAGAAGAGGAAAATAGAATTATATGTACATAAATGAGGGATAAGAAGTAGGATAGGATTAATAGCAAGGTATAAATAGTCAGGGTTGAAATTAAAATGGACCGGATTGCTTTGGATCGAAAGTTGAACGATACATGGCCCGAAAAGCCCGTTCTGACTTCGGATCAAAATTGGGTCAACCCTATATCGAAATAGATGTTTTTGAATATTTTAAACGCAATGGAATAGGTTTCACGTCCAAATTCCATCGTGAAGAATTTATGCTAAAATCAAGTTATTTCAAATTGATTTCAATTGATTTCAATTAAATCGATTTCAAGGCATTTCGAGTCCGTACGATCAAACGACAAGTCCGATCGCTACGAAACTTGAAATCCTACAATAATTCACCGTTATGGATCCAAAGAAACTGTTTTCATCAAAATCCGAGTCTGTGGCCAAAATGCCTATTTTGCACATTAATTAAATAAATTAATAATTAATTAATTAAATCAAATCTTGTATTTCAATTCTATAATTGACAATTTTTATCATTTTTGATTCCTTAATCATTTACAAAGATTTAAACAAATTTAGACATCAACTTAACGTTGATTCATTTATGGATTTCAGTGTTTAATTTCAATTTCATTAAATTCAGAATTTATAATTTAAAATTCCCAAAATTCATTCACATGATTTTAATTCTTATTATTCAATCCATTATCATCAAATAGATAAAATTAAATTGGTTCATGGTTTATTACATTAATATTCTCACATCCCATCTTAATCTCCATTAACGTAATATTTAAATATTTAATTTCAATCATTTGCAATTAATCCAATTATTAAATTTAAATTCCAATAAATTAATACATCTTGAATTTCCATTCTTTTTATTCAACCTATTATTACATTATGAATAAAATTAATATTATTTCCAAATAACATTATAATTAATATTTATTATTATTAATTCACTATTTAATTCATTATCTACGTTCGTTTTCTTGTATTAAATTTATTACCAAGTATACATTTACCCTTTTTCAACAAATTGGGATTTCATTCAAGTTCATAATAATTAACTATAAATAACACTATTGCGCTTCACTTTAGTTATTATTTCATTAAATAAATTACAAAATTTTTATATCCTCCAATATTTATTCACAATTCCTAATTAAACTAACATTTTTAATTATCGAAAATTACGGGTCGTTACAAGGCTTGCACATCCGATGGACGTGTGCATAGATAAATGTAACCAAAGTTGGAAATGAGATTTTAATTAGGTATTTGTTGGTTTAGTTTTGGTCCTTTGCATTCTAGGTGAAATCATTTTAGTATGGAACTTTGTCTAACATGTATTATTCAATATTGCATACATTTCAACTAACCTTTTGCATATAATTTTCATCTTTACTGCACCTATATTTTGATTCTCTCTTTTAACACTACTTATCTTGGTTCAAATCCGTTCAAGTGAATTGTTTACATTGGCAGCCTTACATTTGATTGCAATATATAAGACTTGCACAGATTCTTTGAATTCGGAGTTATATTATGCCAATTCATGAATTCAGCTATTAGATTAAACTGGAAGCTTTGGAATTAGTAATCAATAGAAATCATATTGTTAATTCGTGTGCTACAGTTCAATTGTATTTTCTATCATGTAATTATTGTTAAAGCTGCATCATTAGCTGCCTCAGGAGCAAAAGGGAAAAATCACCCCATAATAGATGTTTTGTTGTGTCTCGAACTCAATCTATTATGATATTATCTATAAATCCCATTCTTTTTTTTTCAATGTATTTTTATAAGCTTTCCGAATCCTTTGTAAAATTAGTACTGTACGATAGGGAGGAGTGTCCAACTAATTATAGACACATTATTTCATGAATAACTTTGATTTATGATGGTATGTTATATGCACTATAATGTTCTCTTTATTGATGTTAGCGTATCGGCATATGCCATGTGCTCATACATATATGTACACGAGGAATGGGATGTTTTTCAATTGAAGTGACTATTTATGATATTTAGGAAAATGGTATTTATGTAAATTGGTTAGCCATTGAAACAGTGAACATGGGTGAAACCTATAGAGACTATTTCCATTTGTCAATAGTAAATATGTTACCCATTTCCTACTATTGAGTAATACAGAGTATTTCAATTATTGCTGAACTTTATGGTTTAGTTTCCTTTTTAGCATTACACAGTAGCATGGTTGAATTCAACTTATCTTCACATATCCATATTTACTATTTCGAAATTATAATGTTGTACAATAAATATGAAAGTCTCGTACATACATACATACATACACAAACACACATACATACATACATACATATACATACATATATATATATATATATATATATATATATATATATATATATATATATATATATTAGTATGCAACTACATTCTAACAAAGCTAACCCTATACTACACTTTGATTTGCGTATTGTATTTTTGTTGTACAATTTATCTTGCAATCTTCATTTGGAAACATGCATTGCCTGCAGTCCTTCTTGATACGAAACAGTTATAAAGTTTTCCATGTAACTTAGTATCAAGTCTTCTTATTATATAACATTTAAATCTTCTTAGCATATTATGCAGTATTTACTTTTTTCTATCAGTGTGGATGATATATTTTTGGTTCTTACACTTCATTTTGATGCAAAAGATAATACATCGGCTAATGCAACAACTGCCAAGCGGGTGAAGTCTAGTGAATATTTCTTTGAAAATGGGATAATTCTTAAACCTTCGTAGGTGGCGAAGTTATTTTTTTCTTTGTTCTCTTAGGAAATATAATGACACAGCAACAAAAAGGGACACAAATGAGAATATGAATTTTTTTTAATATTGTAAATAATAATAAAGCTTTAGCTTACATTCATATTTTAAATGTTATCTCACTCAATTTCTTGACTTGTTCAGAACAGTACGTTGATGATGATCACTTAGAAATCACTTAGGAATGAAATCCATAACATTTTAATAGAGCAACTTCATAGTGGCCTACAATCGAATATATTCATTTTAAAAATGAAAATGAACATTTCTTGATATTTTTCTTTGATATTAAGTTACAATAATCCACAAAATAATATGAAAGAAGCGAAGATTTTTACAGTGAAGTCCATTGGATACCGTGAAAGAAATAGAAGTATGTATACTTGTTATTATCCATACTACCCAGAAAGGTAATTGATTTTATAGGAATCACTAGTGTACCAGTCATTTCACTCGTCATTGCAGTGAAATAGATACCATTTCAAAAAAAATTCATATTCTACCAGACCTCCAGATCAACTGCATTCAGATGCATCCATGTAAAATTAACTTGAACTTAAACTTGTCATATTTGGTGCTAAATAAATTCATATTTGTTTATTTCTAGTACTAAGCTCTTGCAATTTTTTATAGGTTTAATAGAATTTTGAAGGAGTTGAGCTTAGAACTTTGCATGATTTATATTTTCTCTTTTAGCAAGCTTTTTTTGTAAGATTTAATGTTGCTAACATTTGTGCTTAAAACATATGAAATGTTGTGTATGAGTAAATTTTACGGTGTATGAAATTTATGTAGCTTTGATTATGTTAAATCTTTATGACTTGTTATAATATCAGTTTATATCTATTAGTGTTGTATAAATTAAGCAGTTTGTTTTTGAATACATTATTCATGGTTTATATGATTGTTCTAAAACTATCGCGGTAGTTGTAAAATGCAACAAAATGTTAATATACTGCAACATTATATAAAGTAAGAAAATGTTGTAGTAAATCAAACCGAAGCAAAATAAAACGCTGCAACTATCAAAACAATAATTTCTACAACGTTTCAAAATTGTTGCTATATTAGTGGTTCTAGTGAAAATGCTGTTAGAATATGTTCTCCAAAATGCTGCTAAATGGGTTTGCACCATTTGGTAAACGCTGCGAAATTAATTCACTGCAGCGTTTTGTAAAAGCTTCGTTAGTCTTTTCTAGCAACATTTAGAAAACGCTGCAGTATTTTCTGACTCTATTGCAGCGTGATGTTAGACAACCTTTGTCGAAACGCTGCGGTATTTTCTGACTCTATTGCAGCGTGATGTTAGACAACCTTCGTCGAAACGCTGCGAATAATTAAGGATGCATTTTTTAAACATTGCGAAAGAACTTTTTGGTTGTAGTGTATGCAACTAATTTTACAACCAAAAGTGCACAAGTGCATTCTATAGCACCACGTAGAAAATATACATGCAGTATGATTCTAAATTGGATCGTCTTATATGAATGCATCTCTTTTAAAAACATTTTTAGTAACATGATGTAAACAACCTGTATATACATTGGCAGCTCTACATGTGTGCGGCTTGTTGAAAATTCTTTTTAACCAAAACCCTTATACTCCTACGAATAGAAGTATGAAGCAACCAATTTTACATCTAATTCCTACCATTTAAAACGTGTTGAAAAATCAATTTCTAAACTTTACTCCTATGCCAAAAAAGGAATTTAGATAGAGAATTTAACATTCTTACCACACTGTTATCTTCTTATTCTCGCAGTACAGTGGAAGTTTCGTCATTATCCACGATTTACTCCAAATTTTCCATGTACAAAACCCATAAGGCGGCATATTTTCAAGCTCTAAATGGAATCAAGTCTAAAAATAGACTCACGCGCGTTGTCAACAAGGTATGGAAATAGAAATTCCAAGGCCAAAATAGTTTTTCCCTTGTCGTCACTTGTATTTATCGCATTGTCGACCCTAAATCGCAAATTCTAACTCTATTTTCCTTCCATGTGCCTAACATGTGGCTTTCAAAATCAAAGATTTCACAAAAATCTTCCTCACATTTCAAATTCGTACGTAAAAATAAGATCTTAAAATATTTAGACGCACGTTTACCCTTAAAATCAAATTTTCTGGAAAAAATCCTAAAAAAAATTTAAGAGCCAAATATAACTAAAACCTAAAAACTTTTATTTTTCATAAGAGAACTTTTCAAATTAAGGGGAAACTTTTCAAAATATTTACTTCTCAAAAATTGTGATAAACCAAGCCATGGTTTCAACGTTGTAACAACCCTGTATTTCGTGTCGATTTATAATCGACATTAGACGATTAATATTTTCGTTTATTGCCAATTTAAGTTTAATATTTTAATTAAAATTCTTTTATAAATTATTAAAAGGAAATTTTGGGCTTTAGATTGAAATCGTGTCCCCGTGAAAATTTACAAGGCTTATACCGTTCTTTTTTTTCCCCCTTTTTCATTTTTTTCATTCATTCTAAAAAACCTAGAACAAAATCGAACGAACGAAAATATGGCGGTCTCGTTCGTTCCCCTTCACGAAATTAGGGCTTGTGGAAAATCCATCGAGGTCGCGCCACTGTTGATCGATCGAAATGATTTCGTGTAGCTTCGCCGATCGTTTGTCTCATAGAGCTCCTCTCGGCTGCCTCGTGCTCGTCATAGCAAAGTGAGTAATTCTATTTACTCACTTCTAATTCATTCTTAGTATGGTGCTTCTTTAATTCTCGGCCATTTGTTTTTCGTTCGATGTTGGTAATTGATGTTGCTATGTGAACTGCTATTGTGACTTTGGTTTGTTTGTCATTTTCGCTGCTGGCATAAATTTTGTTCGGCTGTTTCTCGTCTTTCTTGTTGGCTTCGGCACTGATTATTTTCCTGTTGATTTTGTCACACCCGGCTATGAATTATTTTTACTTTGTGATGAAGGTTTACTCGTTCATAAATTGTGATGATTTTTGTTTCTTTGCATTTGTTTGATATTGAGCGTTGTTTCTGGTATTCAAATTTCATGTTGGCTTCAGCTCGTAATGTCGTTTACTGTTGATTTTCGTTGTGCCACAAGGACTCGATTTCTGTTAACATTGGTCACTTGAGTGGATATTGGGAATTTTGGAATTAACCTGTCTAACTTGGAGTTGTTTTGGAATTTGGCACTTTTGTTTATCTCTGGGATATTTACTTATACCCGTCGTTGCACGGCTTCGGCATCTTGAAACCCTTACTTGATTTTTTTTGTGAAGATATTACTTCCGGCAGTTAAACCTGACTTGTCTATTTCGTCCTGAAACATGCTTATCCGTGATTGAACTGTTCTCTGCAGTAGTTGTTTCTAATCTCATTTGTTGGAGATATGCTCCACTTCTTCATTTGCATGTCTGCACTTATGTGTAGCTTGTCAATGCGTGCGTGTCCCTTGTTCCCTGTTTTTGCCTGATACTCTGTCCATGCTGTTCAGGGTAAATCTGGAACATAGTTCATTTGCCTCCGTGAAACATGCAGAGGCATCAAGCAAGCTTTAAAATATAGTTTTTATCGTTTCATAAAAGTTGAAGTGTTTTCCTTCCTGCTGCATACGTGCATAATTATTTTTGCATAGTTGAATTGTTTTACTTCGTACGGCATGCGTGTGTAAGCACTTTGCATTATTGAAATGCTTTACTTACTAGCTGCATGCTTGGGTAAATATTTTTGCCAACCTATGGCCTTTATGCCTGTTGCACTCGGGTTGTTTGGTGAAACTGCTGATTTCATGTATATGCATACATGTTGTCCCTGTTTTAGTTTGAGACAGCTCATATTTTCAAATGACTGTTCTTGGTTGCTTGATGCATTTTGGTGAATTGCTCTGGCCAGTGACTATAAGCTTCACATACGCCATTGGTCTGGATTCATGATGTATCTTTGCTTTGTTTTCAAAACTGTGTAGTTTTATTATTATGTCAATTGTTTTACTTGAGTCTTTTGTGCTTGTACATTGGATTTGTTTTCTAATTACACTTGAGTTGAATCCGGAATTTGGGTTTGACCTTGTGCCCGTTTGTGTACATCATCACTGTAGTGGCAAGGCAGTGCACGCAAGCGTGAACTGCAGCCACACGGTATTGAGTTTTTGGGTACGACATCACTATAGTGGCAAGGCAGTGCACGCAAGCGTGAACTGCAGCCACACGGTATGGCGTTTATGATATTCTATTTGTTTTGACTTATGGATCTTTTTGCGTATTCCATATTCCGTAGTGGCGAGGCAGTGCACGCGTGCGTGTACTGCAGCCCTACTTGAATTAATATTTTAATTGATATTTCAATGGTTTGAACTGTTCTATTTATTTCGATTCAATATTCTGAATTGCATTCTGATTTGGTTTAATTACTGTCGTCTATTCATTATTTGATTATTATTGCTTCTATGCACTAATAACTGATTTTGAATTAGACTGACCCGAGTATTATTTTCTTTTGAATCTAATACTCGGGTCAGACCGAGTATTTCAGGTTGTAGATATTCTGCTTTGGGTTGCTGCTAGAGCTATAAAGTTCTTTCATATCTTTTGGAGTAGTCGTCGTTATTTGTAGTAGTCTGTATAATTGTATAGGAAGATATGTATTCATGTATATTATATACATTAATGTACTTGTATATGTAACTTCCTGAGTCGACTGTAGTTGTATCATATGTACCGTGTCATATGTATTGTATCAAATGTATGGTAACTGACATCAGTTATTGTATACATATATATATATATATATATATATATATATATGAGATTTTCTGTTTTATCTGTGTTCCGCATTTATATTTATCTGTGTTATTATTTTATATTTACTGTTCTAAACTATTATGAACCATCGTAGTTCGTTTTATACTGGAATTGGGGTATTTCGATGGGAGAAAATAAATCAGAGATGAAAAATGAAAGAATATTTATATATATACCACTCCTATCGAGATAACCAATACTAGTGTAAGGCCTAACTATTGATGGCCGCTCCTCAACAGCCTTATTCTCCATGCTAGTTGACAACACTACACCGTAGTGTTCTTGGCTAGCGTGGGTATAGAGGTGGGGCGTCACAGCTTGGTATCAGAGCCTGGGGTTTAGAACAAATATAAAACATAACTTAGATGGAACATATGTTATAACTATTTGTCGATGTTTTATCTCTCATTTTTGCATATGGTTTTCTTTGATTGTTAGGTATGAATTCCTAACGCTTATTCATGTGCCTTTGATTTTTGATTTCGTGAAAGTATTATGGCTTTGGTCTCCGTTTGCTTTGCGAACTCAAGTTCGGTTTTTGATGTTGATTCATTTTGTACTCGACTGTGGCCATTACTTGTTGACTTCAGCATTTTCTTGATTTTCATTTTTGTTGAAGTCATTTATGCATTTATGCTCGTTTTGCTTCGTTATTCCATTTGTTAATCGATTCTTCCTTTCCGATTAGTTGTTGACATCTTTGTCGACTTTGATAACTTCTAATTCTAGAATTTTTGGATATTCCTACTTTGATGGATTTAGAATCGAATTCTTAGGATTTTATTCACGTCTTCGAATATGAATTTTAGTGAATTGATTTGGTTTCCAAATTTAATCGATTCTTGTTAATTCCCCGATTTGTTGCTATCATTTATTAGCAACTTTGATAACATTTTCTTCGGGATTTTCGTGAACATACTTTTGGATGGATACAGTATCGATTTCTTTGGATTCTATTTACATCTTTGTATGTGAATTCTTGTGATTGATTGTTCCTACAATCATTTTTGTGATTTGTCACTTTAAAAATATAAAGGTTTTCTATACTAGTAGTAAATATCAAAACCCTTTTCTCCAAACGATTTCAAAACTATTTTACTACAAAACTCTTTTTCTAAACCGTTTTCCAATCTACTAGTATATACAAACCTTTACCTCACTCGTATGAGAAATCTAATTAAACGACTTAGTAAAACGAGTGGTATATAACGCTTGCGTTTACTTCGCCGATTTATTCTTGGACTTATTCGATTGAATCTCTTGTGACAATTTTCTAGTGAAGATTTACAGTTTGTTCGTAAATATTTAAGTTAAGCAAATGGTTATGGGACATGAAGCTAAACTTTTATATTTATTAGCTTAGTGTAATTGACACTTCTTGTTGATCTTGACGATCATTTTATGAATTAGACTAGCAATTGCGCGATGTCTCTTTCGTTGCAAGGTTAGGCTAGACACCACTTGTGTGATTCCATTCACACATACCTTTTTGCTTTTTGGTTAGCCTAGACACCATTTGTGTGATTCCATTCACACATATCTTTTTGTTTGCGAGGTTAGGCTAGACACCACTTGTGTGATTCCATTCACACATACCTTTATGCTTTTTGGTTAGCCTTGACCTCATCTGGGTGATTCAGACTCACTCATGCGGGGTAGCTCCCCATGGTCTTCGGACCGTCATGTGATAGGCCTCTTTCTCTTTTTATGATTTCTGGATTTCTCGTGTTGATTTCTGGAATTTATGTCATTGACTTGTTATGAGTACAAGTTTCGGGTATGATGCCCCTTTGGATCTTTGAGAAGATTCTTGTGACATTGATTGATCTCTGGATGATTATGATGATCATCTTTGTGATTTAGACTAGCAATTGTGTGATTCCATTCACACATACCTTTATGCTTTTTGGTTAGCCTAGACACCATTTGTGTGATTCCATTCACACATATCTTTTTGCTTTCTGGATAGGCTAGACACCACTTGTGTGATTCCATTCACACATACCTTTTTGCTTTTTGGTTAGCCACCAGGAGATAGCGTCTCGATTTGCGTTGCACGTGTTGGTGATTTTTCATGCTCACGTGTAGGTGAGTTTCCATGCTCCCGTTCTCGCTTTGCGTTGCACGTGTTGGTGATTTTTCATGCTCACATGTAGGTGAGTTTTCATACTCCCAATTGAGTTTTCATACTCCCATTTGAGTTTTCATACTCCCATTTGAGTTTCCATACCCCCATTCGAGTTTCCATACTCCCATTTGAGTTTCCGTACTCTCATTTTGTGATATCTGGATTTCTTGTGTAGATTTCTAGAATTTTTGTTTTCTGGATTTCTTGTGATGATTTCTAGAATTTGTGCTTCACCAATTTTCGTGATTTCTATTGATAAGTTTTATCGATTTTTGTGCATTGGTGAATTCGCGTGTTATTGACTTGTTATGAATACAAGTTTAGGGTATGATACCCCTTCCTATCTTTGAGAAGATTCTTGTGACATTTTTGATGAGTGAAAATTCATTGGTATTATATTTTGATGCCAATTATTTCGATGAAATTTTGACGTATGTCGAAGTTGCTACTGACGTTGCTATTTTATATCACGTGTTTTAAAAAATTTGTTATTCTTCAAAATTGTTTCAAAATAAAAAATAAAAATTGATTTCAAAATTTTTACAGTTTACGCTTTCAAAAGAACGAGGAAGCGATTTAAACGTTTCAGAAAAATCGAGGACTATGACCCCTTTCTTTTACTGATTCGCTTAATTCCGGACTTGTCCGTTTGAGAATGTGAAATGTTATTTTTAAAATACACCATTATGCACTTACAAGAAAACGATGAAGTGAATTAAACGATTTAGTAAAACTCGTGGTTATGGGTCATGTGCATTTGCTATTTCGGTTAATTCCGGACTCGTTAATTGAATAATTTGTGATTTCTGATTATCGTTTTGATAATCGGATATTTGTGATTTCTGATTATCGTTTTTGATAATCAGATATTTATTGTTTCTAATTATCATTTGTGATAATTAGATATTTGTGATTTGATTATCGTTTGTGATAATTAAATATTCGTTGATTTGTGATTTTTGATTTATCGTTTTTGATAATCAGATATTTATTGTTTCTGATTATTGCTTGTGATAATTAGATATTTGAGATTTAATTATCGTTTGTGATAATTAAATATTTGTGATTTAAGGTTTGATTATCGTTTTGATAATTGAATATTTGCTGATTTGAAATTTGATTACCGTTGTGGTAATTCCTGATTATCGTTTTTGATAATCAGATATTTATTGTTTCTGATTATCGCTTGTGATAATTAGATATTTGAGATTATCGTTTTTGATAATCAGATATTTATTGTTTCTGATTATCGCTTGTGATAATTAGATATTTGAGATTTAATTATCGTTTGTGATAATTAAATATTTGTGATTTAAGATTTGATTATCGTTTTGATAATTGAATATTTGCTGATTTGAAATTTGATTACCGTTGTGGTAATTCCTGATTATCGGTTTTGATAGTTAGATATTTGTGTTTTCTAATTATCTTTGTTGATAATTAGATTTGTTGATTTTGCTGTTTTCTAATTATCGAATCGGTGATTAGATATTGCTGTTTTGTGATTTCTGTATTCTGATTATCTATTTGATAATTAAATTTTGTTGAGAATTTGGGAATTTCTTTTATGAAATTAAAAGATTTCTTTGGTGTTTATATAGTACTACGCCGGTGTACCGGCTCAATTTTCTGCTATTCATGACGTTTCCTTCGTCTTCCAATTACGGAAATGCCTTAGGGATTTCCGATCCTTATTCTTGAGCAACCTTCTATTCACATCATTGCTTCGGAGGTTCAGCACCCTCGAAATAAAGATGTTTTTCTCGTGAAAACTCAGTGGTTCTCAAATTCTATGGATTTCACATTGGAATCCAGAGAATTCATCGAGCAAACACGTTCAGGCTCTCTCTCTCTCTCGTGCTCTTTGTGGTGAACTTCCCATTTCAGATTTCTTCATCTTGTGATGATATGCTCTTATGGTTGTTACCTTTAATCCGTTTGTTCCTTATGATTGTGAGGACGCAATTTATTTAAGGAGGGGAGTCTGTAACAACCCTGTATTTCGTGTCGATTTATAATCGACATTAAACGATTAATATTTTCGCTTATTGCCAATTTAAGTTTAATATTTTAATTAAAATTCTTTTATAAATTATTAAAAGGAAATTTTGGGCTTTAGATTGAAATCGTGGCCCCGTGAAAATTTACAAGGCTTATACCGTTCTTTTTTTCCCCCTTTTTCATTTTTTTTCATTCATTCTAAAAAACCTAGAACAAAATCGAACGAACGAAAATATGGCGGTCTCGTTCGTTCCCCTTCGCGAAATTAGGGCTTGTGGAAAATCCATCGAGGTCGCGCCACTGTTGATCGATCGAAATGATTTCGTGTAGCTTCGCCGACCGTTTGTCTCATAGAGCTCCTCTCGGCTGCCTCGTGCTCGTCATAGCAAAGTGAGTAATTCTATTTACTCACTTCTAATTCATTCTTAGTATGGTGCTTCTTCAATTCTCGGCCATTTGTTTTTCGTTCGATGTTGGTAATTGATGTTGCTATGTGAACTGCTATTGTGACTTTGGTTTGTTTGTCATTTTCGCTGCTGGCATGAATTTTGTTCGGCTGTTTCTCGTCTTTCTTGTTGGCTTCGGCACTGATTATTTTCCTGTTGATTTTGTCACACCCGGCTATGAATTATTTTTACTTTGTGATGAAGGTTTACTTGTTCATAAATTGTGATGATTTTTGTTTCTTTGCATTTGTTTGATATTAAGCGTTGTTTTTGGCATTCAAATTTCATGTTGGCTTCAGTTCGTAATGTCGTTTACTGTTGATTTCCGTTGTGCCACAAGGACTCGATTTCTGTTAACATTGGTCACTTGAGTGGATATTGGGAATTTTGGAATTAACCTGTCTAACTTGGAGTTGTTTTGGAATTTGGCACTTTTGTTTATCTCTGGGATATTTACTTATACCCGCCGTTGCACGGCTTCGGCATCTTGAAACCCCTACTTGATTTTTTTGTGAAGATATTACTTCTGGCAGTTAAACCTGACTTGTCTATTTCGTCCTGAAACATGCTTATTCGTGATTGAACTGTTCTCTGCAGTAGTTGTTTCTAATCTCATTTGTTGGAGATATGCTCCACTTCTTCATTTGCATGTCTGCACTTATGTGTAGCTTGTCAATGCGTGCGTGTCCCTTGTTCCCTGTTTTTGCCTGATACTCTGTCCTTTCTGTTCAGGGTAAATCTGGAACATAGTTCATTTGCCTCCGTGAAACATGCAGAGGCATCAAGCAAGCTTTAAAATATAGTTTTTATCGTTTCATAAAAGTTGAAGTGTTTTCCTTCCTGCTGCATACGTGTATAATTATTTTTTCATAGTTGAATTGTTTACTTCGTACGGCATGCGTGTGTAAGCACTTTGCATTATTGAAATGCTTTACTTACTAGCTGCATGCTTGGGTAAATATTTTTGCCAACCTATGACCTTTATGCCTGTTGCACTCGGGTTGTTTGGTGAAACTGCTAATTTCATGTATATGCATACATGTTGTCCCTGTTTTAGTTTGAGACAACTTATATTTTCAAATGACTGTTCTTGGTTGCTTGATGCATTTTGGTGAATTGCTCTGGCCAGTGACTATAAGCTTCACATACGCCATTGGTCTGGATTCATGATGTATCTTTGCTTTGTTTTCAAAACTGTGTAGTTTTATTATTGTGTCAATTGTTTTACTTGAGTCTTTTGTGCTTGTACATTGGATTTGTTTTCTAATTACACTTGAGTTGAATCCGGAATTTGGGTTTGACCTTGTGCCCGTTTGTGTACATCATCACTGTAGTGGCAAGGCAGTGCACGCAAGCGTGAACTGCAGCCACACGGTATTGAGTTTTTGGGTACGACATCACTATAGTGGCAAGGCAGTGCACGCAAGCGTGAACTGCAGCCACACGGTATGGCGTGTATGATATTCTATTTGTTTTGACTTATGGATCTTTTTGCGTATTCCATATTCCGTAGTGGCGAGGCAGTGCACGCGTGCGTGTACTGCAGCCCTACTTGAATTAATATTTTAATTGATATTTCAATGGTTTGAACTGTTCTATTTATTTCAATTCAGTATTCTGAATTGCATTCTGATTTGGTTTAATTACTGTCGTCTATTCATTATTTGATTATTATTGCTTCTGTGCACTAATAACTGAGTTTGAATTAGATTGACCCGAGTATTATTTTCTTTTGAATCTAATACTCGGGTCAGACCGAGTATTTCAGGTTGTAGATATTCTGCTTTGGGTTGCTGCTAGAGCTATGAAGTTCTTTCATATCTTTTGGAGTAGTCGTCGTTATTTGTAGTAGTCTGTATAATTGTATAGGAAGATATGTATTCATGTATATTATATACGTTAATGTACTTGTATATGTAACTTCCTGAGTCGACTGTTGTAGTTGTATCATATGTACCATGTCATATGTATTGTATCAAATGTATGGTAACTGACATCAGTTATTGTATACATATATATATATATATATGAGATTTTCTGTTTTATTTGTGTTCCGCATTTATATTTATCTGTGTTATTATTTTATATTTACTGTTCTAAACTATTATGAACCATCGTAGTTCGTTTTATACTGGAATTGGGGTATTTCGATGGGAGAAAATAAATCAGAGATGAAAAATGAAAGAATATATATATATACCACTCCTATCGAGATAACCAATACTAGTGTAAGGCCTAACTGTCGATGGCCGCTCCTCAACGGCCTTATTCTCCGTGCTAGTTGACAACACTACACCGTAGTGTTCTTGGCTAGCGTGGGTATAGAGGTGGGGCGTCACAAACATAGTCAGAAGTCGGTTATGCAATAAACGCATGAACCAAATTCTCAAATCTATAACTAATCTTTACCCATAAAACTTGACATTTTATATAAGAAAACCATCGCATTTATTGTACAAAAAATTTAGCTTTTAAGTAAATGAGCAATGAACCGTGGTATCAAAACAACTTTATCATGTCCTTTGCCAAAAAATTTCAAATATTCTAAACATTCAGTCTTATATTGCATTACTGTTTGTCAAGTGTCTTTATGAGATTCTCATATTTATATTACTTCTTTACTATGCATATATAGTAGCAGTTGCATGACCAGAAATAATAACACAGTAAATAAACAAGAACTCATAATATCATATGTGCCTTTTACAAGAGACAACTAACAATTACAATACAAATAACCTAAAAGAAAAGAACAAATGCTAGAAGGGAAAAGATAACAACACCATAAATCCTAAAATAACGCCTGCAGACTCTGAGATGCCATGCTTCGTGGCTGGAGCTTGATCCATTGCTGCGACCCTTGAATGGTCGTAGCATGGCGGCTATACATCCATTCTCATGCCGCTGGTGTTGCTGACGGCTTCAGAATTGTCATCTTCCTAAGAATGGGTCTAATGAAAGTAGAAGGAACCTTCTACTAAACTGCCTCTCCATGGAGGTGCATCAATATTACCTGAAAACGAGAGTAGATATGTAAAAATATGAAAAGTGACTCTATGGAGTGCTAATAACAAATTGAATCAAAAGGGTGTGGGTCTAATTGACGGTGATGCCGCCGATAATAGCATAGGTGGTTTTCAACACCATAGGATAAAGCCAGTCGCAACTCCCTGTCTTAGGGATGATGTTGTGCCAAATGATGTGTGACAACCCGGGATTTTTGGCAATATTAAATTGATGATTTCCTTATATAATTATTTAAATTTGCCAAACTTATCTTTCAAACAAATAAAATATGCTTCTAATTACTATTGTTATATATGTATATGTAGATTGTAAATAAAACTATCATTTGAAATTCTATATGTATATCGTAAAAAAACTTGGATTTAAAAACTCTACATTTTAAAACTAGTATATATATATATAGTTATTAATTAAAGTATAAATAGCTTATGTTTAAAATAAGAATGAATAAAAGATTTTATCTTAATATAAGTAAAAAGAAAATGTATAAGTAAAAATATAAATTATAATATAAAAACATAAAATACGCGCATTAGACATTTGTAAGCTAGAGGGTGATTCTTATGTATAAGTGTCTAATTTATTAGTTTTTTTCATTTAAAAAAATGTAAAATGGTTTAAAGAACAAGGCTGTAAAATACTTATATATATATATATATATCCTTTCCTTTATCTTTCATTCTACAAACAAAGAAAACCAAAACCAGAATCAAACTAAAAGAAAAATCAAACAACTACTTTAAGTTTTCAATCTGAACAAGCAAGGATTCAACTCAACTAATAACAAGCAGATCGACAACAATTTTCAAATTTCAAGAGCATTTCCAGATTTCAAAAAGCTTTTCTCTGTTCAAACCAGTATACAATGAGTAAACTTCACTTTTAAAAGCTGAATCTGTTTTATATCGTGATGCATGTGATAAATTCTTAAAGTAATCTTCTGAAAATGTTTGTATGGATGAATTAATATACTTTGCATGCATCTTGCTGTGTGCATGTCTGTATATAGATAAGCAAACCATCGTTCTTATCCAACATGCTAAAATAAGTTCAAAATCAATTCACTTTCCCCAATCTTTATTAGATTATGATGTCTATAAGAAATGTGTTTGTATTGATGAAATCCTAATTCTAAAAATGGTTTCAAGTAAAAAATTACAGTATTATCTAGAAAGAAGAAATTTACAGTAAATATTAAAACATATCATAAAAATGCACCATCATGATTTCTTGTTTCACCTATATAATCTAATTCAAGTTTGAAAACCATGATTTTTAATGGTAATAACAAGATTTTTAAGTTTGTAAATTAAGAGAATTTGCGAGTTGAACGGAATCGAGAGTTTGCTCGATTTCTGGCGATCGGTGGAAGATCGTGGGTCGTGATTTTCTTTGGAGGTAGCGTGAAGGTTGGGGATCATAGGAAAAATGATCGCATAATTTTCAGATCATCATCGGCGAGTGGACAGCGTCGTAGTAGGGTTTTAATCCCCTGTTTGGGTCATCGATGCTTTCGAGTTGAGTTCGACATCGTCATCGCATCAAACTTTGATCGGAGGTGGGGGAAAGGATGATGAAGGGCTAGCGCAGCTCCAGGCGTGGCGACGAGGCTTTAGATGATCGGTGGTGATGGCGCATGGTGGATCTTTGGATCGGGTTTGGTTCAGGTGGTCCTCGATTTTGCGCGAATTTGATTTGGATGGTGATATCGGGTTTCTGAGTTATATGATCGATCGTGTGTGTCATCATCGATTTGCTGGTGGTAGTGACATTGATCGGAGCGATGGTGATCGTATGTGCATGAGTGTTAGTGTGTGACGCCCCACCTCTATATCCACACTAGCAAAGAACACTACGGTGTAGAGTTGTCAACTAGCACGGAGAATAAGGCTGTTGAGGAGCGACCATCCACGTGATTTCTTATCACGCGGTGGCTACAATAATCTTCAGAAACAAACATAGAAATATGCATAACACAAATCAGTCACAGACATCCATATCACAAAGGCGGAAGAAGATATGAATATATAACTAACACATGAAAGTGTACATCAGAGAAGTGGTCAAAAAGATCCACAATAATACAAAAGAATAGCAACACGTGCTATGCAAAAGAATACATCTATGAGTCTATATCTCAAGTGTAAACGACAAAAACTGCTAATCTAAAAGGTCAGCCAAAAGTCAGAGTAGTAAATCCCTGGGGGAGAAGTCACGCAGAAGCACCTGTAACATCTCGGTCTGACCCGAGTATTATTTATAAGAAAATAATAAACGGATCAGTCTAGCTATAAATATCAGATAACATGATATAAACAATAGATATGGCAAGAACATATAGTAACCATAAAGACATACTATGATAAGCATGTAAATAAAGATCATCAAGAGATCAAACAATATCAAAAGAATCTTCTAAAAGATCCAAATTCACCTAAACATAAAAGTTGGAAAATCATAACAATGAAAGTCATGAAAATAGGTGAAGCACAAATTCCAGAAGACTACACAAGAAATCCAGAAATTACAATATAGGAGTATGAAAACTCACACAAAGGGAACATGAAAACTCACCTACACGTGTAACACGAAGCGAGAAGCTATCTCATGGTTGCAAGCCATTAATTTTGACACACGAATGGCCCGAAGACCGTGGGGCGCTACCCCACATATGTGATGGCGAAACATCACACAAATGAGATGGCGAAACATCACAAGAGCGGGGTCTAGTCTCCCTCGCAGACAAAGAGACATCGCACAGTTGCTAGTCTAAAACACAAAAATGATCGTCATGATCATCAAGAAGTGTCAATTACACTAAGTTAGTAAATATAAAAGTTTAACTTCATGTCCCATAACCACTTGCTTAACTCAAATATTTACTAACAAACTGTAGATCTCCACTAGAAAATTGTCACAAGAGATTCAATCGAACAAGTCCAAGAATTAACCGACGAAGTAAACGCAAGCGTTTCATACCACTTATTTTACTAAGTCGTTTAATTAGATTTCTCATACGAGTGAGGTAAAGGTTTGTATATACTAATAGATTGGAAAACGGTTTAAGGAAAAAGCTTTGTTATTAAAAATAGAGTTGAAATCGTTTTGATGAAAGAGTTTTGATATTTACTACTAGTATTGAAACCTTTATTTTATTAAAGTGACAAATCACAAAAACTTCGCGTTCAAAGACGTGAATAAAATCCAAGGAAATCAACTCAAAATGCATCTTTCATCAAAGAGCCCCTACGGAGGGGGGGTCCGGGGGGGGGGGGTGTCAACCCCCCAAGGTGGGGGTGCGGGGGCAACACCACCGCTTACGGGGTTCGACCTGCCCGGTCAGGTCGCGGGGGTCCAGGGGGCAGCGCCCCGTCCAAAACGGTACGACCTAGTGAAGACAAAATGAGGTCTAACGACCTAAGGGGAATTGGGTCGAGCGACCTAATGGTTGCGACCTAAGGGTCTTCACGACCTAACGACCTAAACAAGGTCGAGCGAGTTAAGGTGATGTGCGACCTAATGTGTCACGCGACTTAACGAAGGCAAGGCCGAACGAGTTAGGGGGATGCATGACCTAACGGAGGCGAGCGACTTAAGGGTTATAAGGTGGAACGACCTAACTGATATGCGGCTTAAAACCCACGCGACCTAACGACCTAACAGGTCATACGATCTAGTGGTCGAGCGACCTATCGATTTTAACTCGCGAGCGACCTATCAGTTCTACGACTCAAGGGGTCAACGACCTACGGGATATAGATCACGCGACCTAACGGTTTACAAAGTCTTGCGAACTAAGGAGACAAGGTCTAGCGACCTACGACCTAGGTCCATACGACCTACGACTTAAGGCCAGCGCGACCTAACATTTTAACACGCGAGCAACCTAACGTTATAAAGGCTTAACTCGCGAACGACCTACGACTTAAGACTTAACTCGCGAGCGACCTAACACTGCAGAGGGGGTTTAAGGCCAGAAACGACCTAAGTGTTAGCGACCTAACGACCTATGGGCCAAACGACCTACGACTTAAAGCCCAACGACCTAATTCCGAGATGACAATACGTGCAGTGCGACCTAGCGCGTTAACACGCGAGCGACCTAAGGGTTATGTCGCGAATGACCTAACTTCGAACACACGAAAATGGCCAGAACGACCTAAATGCAGAAAATTCACCAAAACGCTAAAAATTGGAGTTTTTCGCCAATCCAATCCAAACCAAATGCAAATGTGCATGCAAAAGTGATAGGGAATCATTCCCAACGGTCCAATATAGTTATAGGCTAGAATTGTGAGATAAAAATCTCACCTTTGCACTAAAATTTATGAAGATGAAGCTTGAAAGTAAGGAGAAGCAATCCAAAGCTTGAATCCAATATCTTCTACTTGAATTTGGAGTTGAATGTTGGATTTGCAATTGAATTTGTGCTTGGAGTTTTAATTTCCCATTCTCTTCACCATTAATGCCAAAGCTTGAGTTAGTTAGGAAATTTATGAAGAGTGAGGAGAAGGGGGTTGGAACTTGGGCTTAATAGGCTAAACTAACCTAAAGTCCAAGGCGGGAAAAGTTAGTGAAATTTCACTAACTCCAAACCTATCGATGTTTATACTTAAAAAAGTTGTAAACGGCATTTCGAACTCAATGGAAGTGGTCTCGAGTCCTAATTTGACCGTTTGCAGAAAGTAGCTTTTCGGACCAATATCCGATTAACGACAAAATATTTAAATAAAATATTTAAATATAAAATCGATAAATATGCGGGTTGTTACAGACTCCCCTCCTTAAAGAAATTGCGTCCTCGCAATATATAAGCTGGAAATAACAAGTAACAACCATAAAAGCATATTAACACAAAAGAAATTTGAAATAGGAAGTTCACCTCAAAGAGCAGGAGTAAGCAAGTCCGGATGTGTTCGCTCGATGAATTCTCTGGATTCCCAAGAGCAATCCTTAGGATTAGAGGACCATTGAACCTTCACAAGCGGAACATCTTTATTTCGAAGTCGTTTAACCTCCGAAGCTATAATTCGAATAGGATGCTGCTCATAAGTTAAATTCGGCGAAACTTCAATTTCTTCCACAACAGCAGGCTCAAGAACAGAATCGGAATCCCGAAGGCATTTCCGTAATTGAGAAACGTGAAATACGTCATGCATAGCAGAAAACTGAGCCGGCAATGCAAGGCGATAAGCCATGGAACCAATACGTTCAGTGATAGGAAATGGCCCAATATATCGAGGCGCTAACTTCCCCTATCGACTGAAACGTACAACACCCTTCATAGGTGAAACACGAATAAAAACAGGATCCCCAACAGAAAATTCTAATTTCCTTCTTCGATTATCGGCATAGGATTTTTGTCTACTCTGGGCTTCTTTCATCCTATGCCGAATAAGTTCAATCTTTTCCGTAGAATCTCGAATAAAGTCTGGACCTAAAACCAGCTTCTCACCGGCCTCAAGCCAACAAGAAAGAGATCGGCATGGCCTTCCGTAGAGTACCTCGAAAGGTGCCATACCAATACTAGATTGGAAGCTATTATTATAGGAAAATTCAACAGGTGAAATATGATCCTCCCAACTTCCACCAAAATCACGCACACAAGCACGAAGAAGATCTTCAAGAGTTTGATTCACACGCTCGGTTTGTCCATCGGACTGGGGGTGATAAGCGGTGCTAAAATTAAGCTTCGTTCCTAAAGCTTTTTGAAGACTCTTCCAAAATCCACTAGTAAACAATGGATCACGATCGCTAACAATAGAAGTAGGAACTCCATACAATTTTACAATTTCGTTGACAAAAAGTTTGGCCAAAAGAGGAACGGTTCGGTTAGACCGAACCGGAATAAAATGGGTGGATTTAGTAAGTCTATCAGCAATCACCCATAAGCTATCATGACCCGAACGAGAACGGGGAAGGCCATCTATAAAGTCCATGGAAATTTGATCCAACTTCCAAATTGGAATTTCTAACGGTTGCAATAACCCACCAGGCCTTTGATGTTCGGCCTTGACAAGTTGGCAAGTCATGCAACACTTAACAAAGTTAGCAATATCAGATTTCATTCCCTCCCAATAATAAAGTCGCTTCATATCAGCGTACATTTTACTACTACCGGGATGAATGATGAATTTAGAACGATGCGAATCTTCTAAAATATCTTTACGAAGATCTCCAATATTTGGTACGATAAGCCTACCAAATGTTCGAATGCCGCCACGAGAATCAATATCAAACTCTTTCAAACCTTCAATATCAATTTTATCCTTAACATTTTGGCCAAGAAGAGCCAATTTAGGATCTAGCCCTTGAGCTTCAAGAATGCGGTCTAAAAGAGAAGGATGAGCCTCAAGGCTACATAAAACAAGTGATCAACATAAATCGGATACGCGCTCTCGAATCTCACAAGTGGATAAAACCTCAAGATCGTTCCATTCGGATATCATCATAGAAACACCTGCTTGTTGTTTACGGCTAAGAGCATCGACAACATGATTACCCTTACCGGGGGTATAAAGAATATCAAGATCATAAGGTGCAAGGAACTCGAGCCAACGCTGTTGACGCAAATTAAGTTCCTTTTGAGAAAATAAATATTTCAAAGACTTATGATCCGTGTAAAGAATAAATTTCTCTCCCAATAGATAATGACGCCAAATCCGAAGGGCGAAAACAATAGCCGCGAGTTCTAAATCATGTGTGGCATATCTAGTCTCGGCCGGCTTTAATTACGTAGAAGCATAAGCAATAACACGTTCTTTTTGCATAAGAACGACACCCAAACCAACGTGACTAGCATCAGTCTAAACAACAAAATCTTGATTCCCCACGGGAATAACAAGAATAGGAGCATCGGAAAGGAGTTCTTTTAATTTCTGAAAAGAGGCTTCACATTTGTCCGACTAAATGTATTTAACTCCCTTCTTAGTCAAGTCAGTAAGAGGAACGACAATCTTAGAAAAGTCATTAATGAAACGACGGTAATAGCCCGCCAATCCGAGAAAGCTACGGATTTCAGTCACACTCTCAGGTCTTTTCCAATCTTGAATCGCTTCAATCTTTGAAGGATCCACGGAAATTCCGGATTCAGAAATAATATGACCGAGAAACTTCACACGAGATTGCCAAAAGTGGCATTTAGACAATTTCGCCTTTAATTGATTACTCCTAAGAGTTTCCAATACAATCCGAAGATGTTTCTCATGTTCCTCCTCGGTTTTTGAATACACAAGAATATCATCAATGAATATGAGAACAAACCGATCGAGGAAATCTTTGAAAACTCGATTCATGAGGTCAACGAAATAAGCTGGAGCATTCGTTAACCCAAATGGCATAATAAGCCATTCATAAGATCCATATCGAGTACGGAATGATGTCAAAGGAATGCTATCCTCGGCGATGCGAAGCTGATGGAAACCGGTAGCCGAGTCCAATTGTGAAAAGACCTTAGCACCACTAAGCTGATCGAATAGATCATCAATCCGAGGCAAAGGATATTTATTTTTAATAGTCAGATCGTTAAGCTTGCGATAGTCAACGCAAAGCCTAAGCGTACCGTCGGATTTCTTCACGAAAATAGCCGAAGCTCCCCAAGGTGAGGAACTAGAGCGAATAAATTGCTTCGTCTCCAATTCGGATAATTGTTTACGCATCTCCTCATTTTCCTTATTGGACATGCGATAAGGAGGACGAGTAATAGGTTGAGCTCCAGAAACAAGATTAATTCTGAACTCAATTGCTCGTTTAGGTGGTAAACCTAAAACGGGCTCGAATATGTCGGAAAATTCACGAACAACGTGAATACGAGAAATAATATCATCTTCATCATCATCATCGTCATCACAAGGATTTAAAGAATATAAAGATGCCACCAAACAGGATTCTGAATCTTTAAGATTAACAGAAATCTGTTTAACAGATAGTGGATGTCGGAGATGAATAGTCCGCTCAGGACATAGGATATGGGCTTGATAACGGTTAAGCCAATCCATTCCCAAATTATTCCAAAGCCTAAGTAACGCATGACATGCAAATCGGCTAGGAAAGAAAAATCACATAAAATAATCTCCACATCTTTACAAAGCAAACTAAGAGTTGCGGACCCACCAACCGGATTCACGATTCTTAAAGAAGTCATTAAAGCAACAACATTTAAAGAAAAAGTATCAACAAGTTCTTTTGATATAAAAGAATGGGATGCACCCGTATCAAAGAGAACTCCAATAGGTTGATCATGAAATAAAATAATACCATCAGGAATGGAATGAGAAATACCTTGGCCACGAGATGTGTTGCCAGGGGCTTGAGCCACATTTAACTTTCCTTCCTTCTTGGCTTCAAGTTTGAGGCATTGATGCATGAAATGATCTGGGCTCTTACAATAGCGACAACCTTTGGGCTTCGAACACTTGTTCGCAAAATGGTCCTTAGAACCACAGTTATAGCATTGCCCGCTACTAGAGGAAGGTGTCTTTGCATCCTAAGTTGCCTGCTTACACTTTTTATTGGGATAAGAACCTTTAAATTTGTTAGGCCTCTTTTTGTTGTTGAAGTTTGGTTTAGCGCCAACCACTTCAGCATCACTCTCTCTATCGGCCTCTTCAAGACGAAGAGCGATATCGACGAGTTGATCAAATGCAACTTCTAGTTTCAGGAGTAGTGGCTTCTTAAGATTCTTATTTAAGCCATAAACGAACCTCTGGTTCTTCTTCAATGGGGTATTGATGTATTCAACCCCATATTTGGAAAGCGACTCGAAGGCTGCAACGTAATCAGTCATAGAGGATTGACCTTGAACAAGGTCTATAAAACGTCGAGCCAAGGTTACTTTCCCAGCTTCTGGTACAAACTTTAACTCGAAGCGTCCCTGAAATTGCTCCCAGGTGAGATTCGCTTCATTAATTTCTGAAATAAGGAGTTCGTACCAGTCCAATGCTCTCTCCTGGAGCATGCTGGAAGCCACCTGAACGCGGTGGAGATCGATAAGGTTCATGCGAGAAAAGATTCGATCACATGATTTTAACCAAGCCTGGACCTCGATGATCGTTTCCGAACCTTTGAAGGACTTCCCACCCAAGTTAGTGTAATCGCTGCACAAGCGTGTAAACACCGACTTTGGGTGAGTAGGTTCCGGTTTAGCTCCAGCTTCTAGAGCATTTGTTACTAAATCAAGAAGCTGTTGAGCAGTCATAAAAACTCCATCCTGGGGAGCAGCACTAGATGATCCAGTTCTGGGACGGCCTGGTCTAGACATTCTCTTCCTTTGAGAAAGAAAGAAGAGAAGGAAGAAGGTTATTCACCAATGAATATCAAGCAATCTTGATAGATAAAACAAGGAATCATAAAGGAAATACGATGAATCGTACGAAGACTCGAATTAATCCTATGGTATAACTCCTAAGATAGACTTAGGATGATGATCCTTGTTAAGTTATTCTACATTGTTCCAAAGTTTCGCTCTGATACCAAGCTGTGACGCCCCACCTCTATACCCACACTAGCCAAGAACACTACGGTGTAGAGTTGTCAACTAGCACGGAGAATAAGGCTGTTGAGGAGCGACCATCCACGTGATTTCTTATCACGCGATGGCTATAATAATCTTCGAAAACAAACATAGAAATATGCATAACACAAATCAGTCACAGACATCCATATCACAAAGGCGGAAGAAGATATGAATATATAACTAACACATGAAAGTGTACATCAGAGTAGTGGTCAAAAAGATCCACAATAATACAAAAGAATAGCAACACGTGCTATGCAAAAGAATACATCTATGAGTCTATATCTCAAGTGTAAACGACAAAAACTGCTAATCTAAAAGGTCAGCCAAAAGTCAGAGTAGTAAATCCCTGGGGGAGAAGTCACGCAGAAGCACCTGTAACATCTCGGTCTGACCCGAGTATTATTTATAAGAAAATAATAAACGGATCAGTCTAGCTATAAATATCAGATAACATGATATAAACAATAGATATGGCAAGAACATATAGTAACCATAAAGATATACTATGATAAGCATGTAAATGAAGATCATCAAGAGATCAAACAATATCAAAAGAATCTTCTAAAAGATCCAAATTCACCTAAACATAAAAGTTGGAAAATCATAACAATGAAAGTCATGAAAATAGGTGAAGCACAAATTCCAGAAGACTACACAAGAAATCCAGAAATTACAATATAGGAGTATGAAAACTCACACAAAGGGAGCATGAAAACTCACCTACACGTGTAACACGAAGCGAGAAGCTATCTCATGGTTGCAAGCCATTAATTTTGACACACGAATGGCCCGAAGACCGTGGGGCGCTACCCCACATATGTGATGGCGAAACATCACACAAATGAGATGGCAAAACATCACAAGAGCGGGGTCTAGTCTCCCTCGCAGACAAAGAGACATCGCACAGTTGCTAGTCTAAAACACAAAAATGATCGTCATGATCATCAAGAAGTGTCAATTACACTAAGTTAGTAAATATAAAAGTTTAACTTCATGTCCCATAACCACTTGCTTAACTCAAATATTTACTAACAAACTGTAGATCTCCGCTAGAAAATTGTCACAAGAGATTCAATCGAACAAGTCCAAGAATTAACCGACGAAGTAAACGCAAGCGTTTCATACCACTTGTTTTACTAAGTCGTTTAATTAGATTTCTCATACGAGTGAGGTAAAGGTTTGTATATACTAATAGATTGGAAAACGGTTTAAGGAAAAAGCTTTGTTATTAAAAATAGAGTTGAAATCGTTTTGATGAAAGAGTTTTGATATTTACTACTAGTATTGAAACCTTTATTTTATTAAAGTGACAAATCACAAAAACTTCGCGTTCAAAGACGTGAATGAAATCCAAGGAAATCAACTCAAAATGCATCTTTCATCTAAGAGCCCCTACGGAGGGGGGGTCCGGGGGGGGGGGGGGGGGGTGGCAACCCCCCAAGGTGGGGGTGCGGGGGCAACGCCACCGCTTACGGGGTTCGGCCTGCCCGGTCAGGTCGCGGGGGTCCAGGGGGCAGCGCCCCGTCCAAAACGGTACGACCTAGTGAAGACAAAATGAGGTCTAACGACCTAAGGGGAATTGGGTCGAGCGACCTAACGGTTGCGACCTAAGGGTCTTCGCTACCTAACGACCTAAACAAGGTCGAGCGAGTTAAGGTGATGTGCGACCTAATGTGTCACGCGACTTAACGAAGGCAATGCCGAACGAGTTAGGGGGATGCACGACCTAACGGAGGCGAGCGACTTAAGGGTTATAAGGTGGAACGACCTAACTGATACGCGGCTTAAAACCCACGCGACCTAACGACCTAACAGGTCATACGATATAGTGGTCGAGCGACCTATCGATTTTAACTCGCGAGCGACCTATCGATTTTAACTCGCAAGCGACCTATCAGTTCTATGACTCAAGGGGTCAACGACCTACGGGATATAGATCACGCGACCTAATGGTTTACAAAGTCTTGCGAACTAAGGAGACAAGGTCTAGCGACCTACGACCTAGGTCCATACGACCTACGACTTAAGGCCAGCGCGACCTAACATTTTAACACGCGAGCAACCTAACGTTATAAAGGCTTAACTCGCGAACGACCTATGACTTAAGACTTAACTCGCGAGCGACCTAACACTGCAGAGGGGGTTTAAGGCCAGAAACGACCTAAGTGTTAGCGACCTAACGACCTATGGGCCAAACGACTTACGACTTAAAGCCCAATGACCTAATTCCGAGATGACAATACGTGCAGTGCGACCTAGCGCGTTAACACGCGAGCGACCTAAGGGTTATGTCGCGAACGACCTAACTCCGAACACACGAAAATGGCCAGAACGACCTAAATGCAGAAAATTCACCAAAACGCTAAAAATTGGAGTTTTTCGCCAATCCAATCCAAACCAAATGCAAATGTGCATGCAAAAGTGATAGGGAATCATTCCCAACGGTCCAATATAGTTATAGGCTAAAATTGTGAGATAAAAGTCTCACCTTTGCGCTAAAATTTATGAAGATGAAGCTTGAAAGCAAGGAGAAGCAATCCAAAGCTTGAATCCAATATCTTCTACTTGAATTTGGAGTTGAATGTTGGATTTGCAATTGAATTTGTGCTTGGAGTTTTAATTTCCCATTCTCTTCACCATTAATGCCAAAGCTTGAGTTAGTTAGGAAATTTATGAAGAGTGAGGAGAAGGGGGTTGGAACTTGGGCTTAATAGGCTAAACTAACCCAAAGTCCAAGGCGGGAAAAGTTAGTGAAATTTCACTAACTCCAAACCTATCGATGTTTATACTTAAAAAAGTTGCAAACGGCATTTCGAACTCAATGGAAGTGGTCTCGAGTCCTAATTTGACCGTTTGCAGAAAGTAGCTTTTCGGATCAATATCCGATTAACGACAAAATATTTAAATAAAATATTTAAATATAAAATCGATAAATATGCGGGTTGTTACAGACTCCCCTCCTTAAAGAAATTGCGTCCTCGCAATATATAAGCTGGAAATAACAAGTAACAACCATAAAAGCATATTAACACAAAAGAAATTTGAAATAGGAAGTTCACCTCAAAGAGCAGGAGTAAGCAAGTCCGGATGTGTTCGCTCGATGAATTCTCTGGATTCCCAAGAGCAATCCTTAGGATTAGAGGACCATTGAACCTTCACAAGCGGAACATCTTTATTTCGAAGTCGTTTAACCTCCGAAGCTATAATTCGAATAGGATGCTGCTCATAAGTTAAATTCGGCGAAACTTCAATTTCTTCCACAACAGCAGGCTCAAGAACAGAATCGGAATCCCGAAGGCATTTCCGTAATTGAGAAACGTGAAATACGTCATGCATAGCAGAAAACTGAGCCGGCAATGCAAGGCGATAAGCCATGGAACCAATACGTTCAGTGATAGGAAATGGCCCAATATATCGAGGCGCTAACTTCCCCGATCGACTGAAACGTACAACACCCTTCATAGGTGAAACACGAATAAAAACAGGATCCCCAACAGAAAATTCTAATTTCCTTCTTCGATTATCGGCATAGGATTTTTGTCTACTCTGGGCTTCTTTCATCCTATGCCGAATAAGTTCAATCTTTTCCGTAGAATCTCGAATAAAGTCTGGACCTAAAACCAGCTTCTCACCGGCCTCAAGCCAACAAGAAGGAGATCGGCATGGCCTTCCGTAGAGTGCCTCGAAAGGTGCCATACCAATACTAGATTGGAAGCTATTATTATAGGAAAATTCAACAAGTGAAATATGATCTTCCCAACTTCCACCAAAATCAAGCACACAAGCACGAAGATCTTCAAGAGTTTGATTCACACGCTCGGTTTGTCCATCGGACTGGGGGTGATAAGCGGTGCTAAAATTAAGCTTCGTTCCTAAAGCTTTTTGAAGACTCTTCCAAAATCCACTAGTAAACAATGGATCACGATCGCTAACAATAGAAGTAGGAACTCCATACAATTTTACAATTTCGTTGACAAAAAGTTTGGCCAAAAGAGGAACGGTTCGGTTAGACCGAACCGGAATAAAATTGGCGGATTTAGTAAGTCTATCAGCAATCACCCATAAGCTATCATGACCCGAACGAGAACGGGGAAGGCCATCTATAAAGTCCATGGAAATTTGATCCCACTTCCAAATTGGAATTTCTAACGGTTGCAATTACCCACCAGGCCTTTGATGTTCGGCCTTGACAAGTTGGCAAGTCATGCAACACTTAACAAAGTTAGCAATATCAGATTTCATTCCCTCCCAATAATAAAGTCGCTTCATATCAGCGTACATTTTACTACTACCGGGATGAATGATGAATTTAGAACGATGAGAATCTTCTAAAATATCTTTACGAAGATCTCCAATATTTGGTACGATAAGTCTACCAAATGTTCGAATGCCGCCACGAGAATCAATATCAAACTCTTTCAAACCTTCAATATCAATTTTATCCTTAACATTTTGGCCAAGAAGAGCCAATTTAGGATCTAGCCCTTGAGCTTCAAGAATGCGGTCTAAAAGAGAAGGATGATTGGTACGATAAGGCTACATAAAACAAGTGATCAGCATAAATCGGATACGCGCTCTCGAATCTCACAAGTGGATAAAACCTCAAGATCGTTCCATTCGGATATCATCATAGAAACAACTGCTTGTTGTTTACGGCTAAGAGCATCGGCGACACGATTACCCTTACCGGGGGTATAAAGAATATCAAGATCATAAGGTGCAAGGAACTCGAGCCAACGCTGTTGACGCAAATTAAGTTCCTTTTGAGAAAATAAATATTTCAAAGACTTATGATCCGTGTAAAGAATAAATTTCTCTCCCAATAGATAATGACGCCAAATCCGAAGGGCGAAAACAATAGCCGCGAGTTCTAAATCATGTGTGGCATATCTAGTCTCGGCCGGCTTTAATTACGTAGAAGCATAAGCAATAACACGTTCTTTTTGCATAAGAACGACACCCAAACCAACGTGACTAGCATCAGTATAAACAACAAAATCTTGATTCCCCACGGGAATAACAAGAATAGGTGCATCGGAAAGGAGTTCTTTTAATTTCTGAAAAGAGGCTTCACATTTGTCCGACCAAATGTATTTAACTCCCTTCTTAGTCAAGTCAGTAAGAGGCACGACAATCTTAGAAAAGTCTTTAATGAAACGACGGTAATAGCCCACCAATCCGAGAAAGCTACGGATTTCAGTCACACTCTCAGGTCTTTTCCAATCTTGAATCGCTTCAATCTTTGAAGGATCCACGGAAATTCCGGATTCAGAAATAATATGACCGAGAAACTTCACACGAGATTGCCAAAAGTGGCATTTAGACAATTTCGCCTTTAATTGATTACTCCTAAGAGTTTCCAATACAATCCGAAGATGATTCTCATGTTCCTCCTCGGTTTTTGAATACACAAGAATATCATCAATGAATATGAGAACAAACCGATCGAGGAAATCTTTGAAAACTCGATTCATGAGGTCAACGAAATAAGCTGGAGCATTCGTTAACCCAAATGGCATAATAAGCCATTCATAAGATCCATATCGAGTACGGAATGATGTCAAAGGAATGCTATCCTCGGCGATGCGAAGCTGATGGAAACCGGTAGCCGAGTCCAATTGTGAAAAGACCTTAGCACCACTAAGCTGATCGAATAGATCATCAATCCGAGGCAAAGGATATTTATTTTTAATAGTCAGATCGTTAAGCTTGCGATAGTCAACGCAAAGCCTAAGCGTACCGTCGGATTTCTTCACGAAAATAGCCGAAGCTCCCCAAGGTGAGGAACTAGAGCGAATAAATTGCTTCGTCTCCGGTTCGGATAATTGTTTACGCATCTCCTCATTTTCCTTATTGGACATGCGGTAAGGAGGACGAGTAATAGGTTGAGCTCCAGAAACAAGATTAATTCTGAACTCAATTGCTCGTTTAGGTGGTAAACCTAAAACGGGCTCGAATATGTCGGAAAATTCACGAACAACGTGAATACGAGAAATAATATCATCTTCATCATCATCATCGTCATCACAAGGATTTAAAGAATATAAAGATGCCACCAAACAGGATTCTGAATCTTTAAGATTAACAGAAATCTATTTAACAGATAGTGGATGTCGGAGATGAATAGTCCGCTCAGGACATAGGATATGGGCTTGATAACGGTTAAGCCAATCCATTCCCAAATTATTCCAAAGCCTAAGTAACGCATGACATGCAAATCGGCTAGGAAAGAAAAATCACATAAAATAATCTCCACATCTTTACAAAGCAAACTAAGAGTTGCGGACCCACCAACCGGATTCACGATTCTTAAAGAAGTCATTAAAGCAACAACATTTAAAGAAAAAGTATCAACAAGTTCTTTTGATATAAAAGAATGGGATGCACCCGTATCAAAGAGAACTCCAATAGGTTGATCATGAAATAAAATAATACCATCAAGAATGGAATGAGAAATACCTTGGCCCTGAGATGTGTTGCCAGGGGCTTGAGCCACATTTAACTTTCCTTCCTTCTTGGCTTCAAGTTTGAGGCATTGATGCATGAAATGATCTGGGCTCTTACAATAGCGACAACCTTTGGGCTTCGAACACTTGTTCGCAAAATGGTCCTTAGAACCACAGTTATAGCATTGCCCGCTACTAGAGGAAGGTGTCTTTGCATCCTAAGTTGCCTGCTTACACTTTTTATTGGGATAAGAACCTTTAAATTTGTTAGGCCTCTTTTTGTTGTTGAAGTTTGGTTTAGCGCCAACCACTTCAGCATCACTCTCTCTATCGGCCTCTTCAAGACGAAGAGCGATATCGACGAGTTGATCAAATGCAACTTCTAGTTTCAGGAGTAGTGGCTTCTTAAGATTCTTATTTAAGCCATAAACGAACCTCTGGTTCTTCTTCAATGGGGTATTGATGTATTCAACCCCATATTTGGAAAGCGACTCGAAGGCTGCAACGTAATCAGTCATAGAGGATTGACCTTGAACAAGGTCTATAAAACGTCGAGCCAAGGTTACTTTCCCAGCTTCTGGTACAAACTTTAACTCGAAGCGTCCCTGAAATTGCTCCCAGGTGAGATTCGCTTCATTAATTTCTGAAATAAGGAGTTCGTACCAGTCCAATGCTCTCTCCTGGAGCATGCTGGAAGCCACCTGAACGCGGTGGAGATCGATAAGGTTCATGCGAGAAAAGATTCGATCACATGATTTTAACCAAGCCTGGACCTCGATGATCGTTTCCGAACCTTTGAAGGACTTCCCACCCAAGTTAGTGTAATCGCTGCACAAGCGTGTAAACACCGACTTTGGGTGAGTAGGTTCCGGTTTAGCTCCAGCTTCTAGAGCATTTGTTACTAAATCAAGAAGCTGTTGAGCAGTCATAAAAACTCCATCCTGGGGAGCAGCACTAGATGATCCAGTTCTGGGACGGCCTGGTCTAGACATTCTCTTCCTTTGAGAAAGAAAGAAGAGAAGGAAGAAGGTTATTCACCAATGAATATCAAGCAATCTTGATAGATAAAACAAGGAATCATAAAGGAAATACGATGAATCGTACGAAGACTCGAATTAATCCTATGGTATAACTCCTAAGATAGACTTAGGATGATGATCCTTGTTAAGTTATTCTACATTGTTCCAAAGTTTCGCTCTGATACCAAGCTGTGACGCCCCACCTCTATACCCACACTAGCCAAGAACACTACGGTGTAGAGTTGTCAACTAGCACGGAGAATAAGGCTGTTGAGGAGCGACCATCCACGTGATTTCTTATCACGCGATGGCTATAATAATCTTCGAAAACAAACATAGAAATATGCATAACACAAATCAGTCACAGACATCCATATCACAAAGGCGGAAGAAGATATGAATATATAACTAACACATGAAAGTGTACATCAGAGTAGTGGTCAAAAAGATCCACAATAATACAAAAGAATAGCAACACGTGCTATGCAAAAGAATACATCTATGAGTCTATATCTCAAGTGTAAACGACAAAAACTGCTAATCTAAAAGGTCAGCCAAAAGTCAGAGTAGTAAATCCCTGGGGGAGAAGTCACGCAGAAGCACCTGTAACATCTCGGTCTGACCCGAGTATTATTTATAAGAAAATAATAAACGGATCAGTCTAGCTATAAATATCAGATAACATGATATAAACAATAGATATGGCAAGAACATATAGTAACCATAAAGATATACTATGATAAGCATGTAAATGAAGATCATCAAGAGATCAAACAATATCAAAAGAATCTTCTAAAAGATCCAAATTCACCTAAACATAAAAGTTGGAAAATCATAACAATGAAAGTCATGAAAATAGGTGAAGCACAAATTCCAGAAGACTACACAAGAAATCCAGAAATTACAATATAGGAGTATGAAAACTCACACAAAGGGAGCATGAAAACTCACCTACACGTGTAACACGAAGCGAGAAGCTATCTCATGGTTGCAAGCCATTAATTTTGACACACGAATGGCCCGAAGACCGTGGGGCGCTACCCCACATATGTGATGGCGAAACATCACACAAATGAGATGGCAAAACATCACAAGAGCGGGGTCTAGTCTCCCTCGCAGACAAAGAGACATCGCACAGTTGCTAGTCTAAAACACAAAAATGATCGTCATGATCATCAAGAAGTGTCAATTACACTAAGTTAGTAAATATAAAAGTTTAACTTCATGTCCCATAACCACTTGCTTAACTCAAATATTTACTAACAAACTGTAGATCTCCGCTAGAAAATTGTCACAAGAGATTCAATCGAACAAGTCCAAGAATTAACCGACGAAGTAAACGCAAGCGTTTCATACCACTTGTTTTACTAAGTCGTTTAATTAGATTTCTCATACGAGTGAGGTAAAGGTTTGTATATACTAATAGATTGGAAAACGGTTTAAGGAAAAAGCTTTGTTATTAAAAATAGAGTTGAAATCGTTTTGATGAAAGAGTTTTGATATTTACTACTAGTATTGAAACCTTTATTTTATTAAAGTGACAAATCACAAAAACTTCGCGTTCAAAGACGTGAATGAAATCCAAGGAAATCAACTCAAAATGCATCTTTCATCTAAGAGCCCCTACGGAGGGGGGGTCCGGGGGGGGGGGGGGGGGTGGCAACCCCCCAAGGTGGGGGTGCGGGGGCAACGCCACCGCTTACGGGGTTCGGCCTGCCCGGTCAGGTCGCGGGGGTCCAGGGGGCAGCGCCCCGTCCAAAACGGTACGACCTAGTGAAGACAAAATGAGGTCTAACGACCTAAGGGGAATTGGGTCGAGCGACCTAACGGTTGCGACCTAAGGGTCTTCGCTACCTAACGACCTAAACAAGGTCGAGCGAGTTAAGGTGATGTGCGACCTAATGTGTCACGCGACTTAACGAAGGCAATGCCGAACGAGTTAGGGGGATGCACGACCTAACGGAGGCGAGCGACTTAAGGGTTATAAGGTGGAACGACCTAACTGATACGCGGCTTAAAACCCACGCGACCTAACGACCTAACAGGTCATACGATATAGTGGTCGAGCGACCTATCGATTTTAACTCGCGAGCGACCTATCGATTTTAACTCGCAAGCGACCTATCAGTTCTATGACTCAAGGGGTCAACGACCTACGGGATATAGATCACGCGACCTAATGGTTTACAAAGTCTTGCGAACTAAGGAGACAAGGTCTAGCGACCTACGACCTAGGTCCATACGACCTACGACTTAAGGCCAGCGCGACCTAACATTTTAACACGCGAGCAACCTAACGTTATAAAGGCTTAACTCGCGAACGACCTATGACTTAAGACTTAACTCGCGAGCGACCTAACACTGCAGAGGGGGTTTAAGGCCAGAAACGACCTAAGTGTTAGCGACCTAACGACCTATGGGCCAAACGACTTACGACTTAAAGCCCAATGACCTAATTCCGAGATGACAATACGTGCAGTGCGACCTAGCGCGTTAACACGCGAGCGACCTAAGGGTTATGTCGCGAACGACCTAACTCCGAACACACGAAAATGGCCAGAACGACCTAAATGCAGAAAATTCACCAAAACGCTAAAAATTGGAGTTTTTCGCCAATCCAATCCAAACCAAATGCAAATGTGCATGCAAAAGTGATAGGGAATCATTCCCAACGGTCCAATATAGTTATAGGCTAAAATTGTGAGATAAAAGTCTCACCTTTGCGCTAAAATTTATGAAGATGAAGCTTGAAAGCAAGGAGAAGCAATCCAAAGCTTGAATCCAATATCTTCTACTTGAATTTGGAGTTGAATGTTGGATTTGCAATTGAATTTGTGCTTGGAGTTTTAATTTCCCATTCTCTTCACCATTAATGCCAAAGCTTGAGTTAGTTAGGAAATTTATGAAGAGTGAGGAGAAGGGGGTTGGAACTTGGGCTTAATAGGCTAAACTAACCCAAAGTCCAAGGCGGGAAAAGTTAGTGAAATTTCACTAACTCCAAACCTATCGATGTTTATACTTAAAAAAGTTGCAAACGGCATTTCGAACTCAATGGAAGTGGTCTCGAGTCCTAATTTGACCGTTTGCAGAAAGTAGCTTTTCGGACTAATATCCGATTAACGACAAAATATTTAAATAAAATATTTAAATATAAAATCGATAAATATGCGGGTTGTTACATAGTGTGTCTGGGCTGGGTTACGGTAGGAATAGAAAGAGAAGGAGAGAGAGCTTGGGGAAGAAAGGTTTTGGCTCACGTTTGCTTAGGGGTTGGGATCGAGACTGTGCATGAGTGCAATAACATGTTTTCAAAAGTTAAAACAAAAACAAGTTTTTTTTAAAAAAAAGGAAGGAACAGAAGTCGTATCGGGTTTGGGCTTGGGTTAGTATAGGGATTGACTCGGATCTGTACACTAGAGTATTAGCGAGTTTTTAATGTAAAAATAAAGCAAGTTTTTAAAACAATTTTCTTAACCAATTTCTTTAATGGTAAATGTTTTATTTAAATGTTAGGTTAGTATAAGGTGATATAATAATATCTTTTTAACTTAAATAATTAAGTTTGTAATATTTTATTATATGTCTATTATTTAAATTAATTCTTAAGTTTATTTAAATAAAATTTAAATGATAATTAAGTAAATGGTTAAGATAAATGGGTTATACTTTTAATTAATTAAGGTCTTAAGTAATTAAAGGATAATTAATTAATTCCAATAATTAATTAAAATAAACTAAGGGCATGCAATTAATTAATGACAATTAAGAAGGGTTATAAATAATTAATTTTTTTGTATTAATTATAAATTGTGTGATTAATTGATTTTGCTTATGGATGATTAAATTATATTGAATGCTTGGATTGATTAATATTTCTAGTATGTTAATCTGTGATATTCTGCAATATGAAATTATTTGAATTGAACTGTGATAAACGCGAGTTATTTATCTATGATGAACTTGCTGTGTGAATATGATATTCTGAATTGAATTAAATTGTTTTACTTAAATAATTTGGCCTTAAAAGATAGTGTTTGGATTTCAATGAGACCGGGATCAGATATCAAATTGTTATCTGAAAACCACATCGATCCAAATTAAGCGATAGGTCGTGAAATCTCAAGTGAAGAAAGAGAATGAAGATTCATAATGCAAGGGCTATTTGTCGTTAACTCTAAGGGTGATTACAAACCGAGTGAAATGGAGATAGTGCCTTCGGTTCCGTTCAGACCCGGAACGAACTTGTATGGATGAATGCTGTCAGACCATCGCCAATGGAGGACGATGAGCATTCCAAGTATGTGTGTTATAAAGGTAATCATAGCCTTAAGCCTCATCAGCTGAGAATGTCTAAAACAGGGGAGATGCATCATGGATAAGTGGGTAGCTCCCATGTAGGATAAGATTTTCACCTGTCTAGAGGTCTCTTTTATTCGGCTATGTGGGCGGCTGTTGGCCACAACCGCATGGTTGTCTTATTTGGACTATCCAGTAAAAGGTAGTTTCGGTCTTATGTTGCAGGGGATCAGGGTGGATCCTCGGTCCTCTGATCTAGACCGGGTACTGTGACGGGCGGTACCCCAGTAGCCCTGCCATTGTATGGAATCCAATCTGTAATAAGTAACATCGGACTTGATTGTATACCTATTATGCTGGAATTTAATGAATGCAACAATTTCGGCTATGTGAATAATTTATTTGAAAACCCTAGACATTATTATAATATAACTGGATTTCCTATCAAATGTTTTGATTATCGTAAGGGAAAATTTTGTCCGTGCTTATTTGTGGAGAGTCTTACGAGATACCTTAGATTTCAAAGGATTTTTCAAGTTAAACAACTTAAACCGTTTACTCATACCAGACCCATGTCTGACCCGGAGTTTATTTTCTGTTTTCTTAAACTTTTGGGTACTTGAATTTTTATGAGTAGCCAAGTGATTTAGGTGGGTTGACGTATTTTGGAAAAGATTTGGGGCAGGAGACTTGGCATATCTATATATATCTATTCCGCTGTGTTAGTAGCTCTGTTTGCATTTTGGGTTGTACTATATAGGCAGGTCATCACGACTATCTAATATGCTGTTTTAACTGAATGACTCTGATGTATGATGAATATTATGTAATATATTTTTCCATTCCGCTGTGAGATTCTGATATTGTTTTGTTCTTTCTTTCTATCTGATTACTTTTCTATCTATTTCTTTCTAAATTACGATACATCTTTCTATGGAATGAAAGACGGGTCGTCACAGTTGGTATCAGAGTGTTGGGTTGAGATCTGTGCAGTTAAAGCACACGGCAGATTCAAAGCGGTGGAGGTGCAAAAAGTCATAGCGGGGATGCAACGAGGATATAGCGGGATATAGCGGATAGCTCTAAAATAGCATATAAAATTCATAGTTAATGTTTTTACAAATATATAAATGGTAATTAAATGAAAAATTATCATTCAATTGAATTATAATTAATATATAAATGATTTTAAATAAAAAACATGTGCGAATATACTTTAAATGAACGTAAAACTGTTATATAACATAATTGAATTTAGTAGAATATTAGAATATTTTCATTTCTGAAAATATATTAAAAATTAAATCAAATAAATTAGTTTCATAATTTTTATAATGTATAAATACAATTTTTTAATTCATTTTATTAAAGAGATATAGCGGAAATAGCAAAATATAGCGAGAATAATGGGATATAGCGGGGATTAAAGCGGAAAGGCTATATGTTGGGGATATATGAAAAAATCGTAGCAGTAGAAATCCGCTATGAGATATTGCGGGGATAGGGCGGGGTAATAGCGGGGCAATAACTACACAGGTTGAGATAATACCAAGCTTTGGGTTAATACCCATCATGGGAGAGCATATTTGTAATATATATATACACACCTATCTAATTGTTGGGTTACATGTCCAGGTTGCCAACATGAGTACCAGAGGTAGAAGAGGCAGAGGTGTGAGCAGCACGACGACCACAAATGGAAGAGGTCCGAATGCTAAAGGTGGAAGGGTAACTAGCGAGGTTGTAAACCCAATACTGCCTCGAGTGAGTTTAGCAGCATTGTGTAAAAACTTTACCAATCTCGGAGGAAAGCCTTTTAAGGGTACGAAGTCCATCATTGAAGTTCAGCCTGGTTGCACTCGTGTGAGCACATTTTCAAGAGTTTGGATCTGTCAGATGAGCAAAAGAGGGTAATTGTGTCGTGGAAACTTCAAGAGGGAGCAGCTGCATGGTGGGTTGCAGTCACCATGAATATTCCCGAGGATGATATATCTTTGAGAAAGTTCAAGGAAGTGTTTGAAGAGTAGTTTATGCCAACCACTGGGAAGACTCGAGTGTATAGGAATTTTTTGGATTTTAAACAAGGAAGTTTGTCAGTATCGGAATACGAAACTAAGCTCAACGAGTTGTCCAGCTATAGACCCGGTCTTATTGACACACCCTTAAAGAATAACTAGATGTTTATGCTTGGAATGAGACCAGAGTTTCATGAAAATATGACTGCATATCTCAAAGGATCATTTATGGAACTGGTAGATATGGCATTGAGATACGAAGAGCTTATGGAAAAGAAACCCTTGGCAATAGTGGTAGCACCGAGTGGGAATCCTACTAAGAAGAACAAAAGGAAATTCAATCCAAACTGGAAGAAGCAGGGTAAAGGAAAACGTGGAGGCAACAATGCAGCTTAGAAATGTTATGTGTGCCAACAGGAAGGTCATCTGGCTAAGCAGTGTCCTAGAGGTGAAGCTCCGAAGAAGCAGCAGAGTGGACCTATTTCCGCGATGGTTCAGAAGTCCTTATGTTTCAATTGTTAGCAGCCCGGGCATATAGTGAAAGCTTGCCCACTTCTCCAGAGAGCTCAACCGAACAAAGTATTTTCTATTAAAAGTGGACCTCAACTTCTACTGATAGGAAAGGCAAAGGCGTTCTTGAAGGTATTTTGCTTTTAGATGGCATTTACGTTAGAGTTTTGTTTGACTCTGGTGCTTCCCATAGTTTTATTTCTTTGGAAACCGTAGAGAAATTTCACCTTACCCTTAATATTGTGGACCGCCCTATTTTTGGATCTAATCCCACAGGGGGAGTGACCAAGTTAGATATGATCTGTAAAGGTCTAAGAATTTCTTATCTATCACATAGTTTGTCATGGAACCCATTTGTATTGGATTTTAAAGGATTTGACCTTATTTTGGATATGGATTGGTTAGACAAGCATAAAGCTGTTCTGATTTGTGAAGAGAGAATAGTGTCATTGGAAACCGAACCGGGAAGGATTGCAAAAGTGACTTGCAACAGTTCAGGAATCCACTTGGGTAGTCTTTTGCATGGGATCGAGGCATCTCAAGAAGAAGTGGGATCCATCGAAGTTGTCAGAGATTTTTCAGACGTCTTCGAAGAAGTCAAAGATTTGCCCCCGCATCGGGAGATTGAGTTCCATATCGACTGAGTTCCAGGAGCGATACTAGTAGTTCAATTAAGTAGTGACTCTTAGAGAGAGTGAGGATTAGGTGAAGCAGACTCAGAATTTCTTGAATAGCGGATTGATCAGACCTAGTCGTTCTAGCTAGGGTTCTGCTGTAGTTTTTATAACCAAATCGGACGAGTCTTTAAGATTTTGTGTAGATTATCGGGAATTGAGTAAGGTAACCATTAGGAATAAGTACCCCTTTCTGCATATTGACGATCTTTTAACTTCATGGACCGTGTTCTCCCAATTGAATCTAGCTTTGGGTTTTCACTAGCTAAGGGTAGCTGAAGACAATATAACCTTGACTGCTTTCAGAGGACCCAACTGTTTTTATGAGTGGCAAGTTATGCCTTTTGGGCTAACCAATGCTCCACCTTATTTTATGGATATGATGAATCATGTCTTCCAGGATGTGCTGAACAAGTTTGTACTTGTGTTCATTGATGACATTCATATCTACTCCAAATCTGAGGAGGAGCATAAGCGTCATTTGTAGATAGTATTGGAAACATTGAGGAGACATGTCCTGAAAGCTAAGTTTTTGAAGTGCCATTTCTGGAAGTCAGAAGTAAGATTTTTGGGACACGTCATATCTGGAGAAGGTATCCCTGTGGATCCAGCCAAGTTAGCAACTGTTCAAGAGTGGAAGCAACCACAGACTCCTACAGAAATTCGCAGTTTTCTTGGCTTGGCAGGTTACTACAGGAGATTCATCCGGGATTACTCTAAGATTTCCTTCTACTTGACCAAACGGACTAGGAAGGAAGCGAAGTTTAAATGGACTCCTAAGTGTGAAGAAGCGTTTCTGGATCTGAAGGCGAGGTTGACTAGTGCACCTGTTTTGGCTATTCCAAATGGTAGGAGTAAGTTTGAAGTTTACACCAATGCTTGTGGAGTAGGTCTTGGTGTTGTGTTGATGCAGAATGGAAGGTTAATTGCGTATGCAAGTAGGCAGTTTAAGCCGCATGAGAAGAACTACGCTACGCATGATTTGGAATTGCTGGCTATCTTCTTTGCGCTGAAGATTTGGAGGCATTATCCGTTGGGAGAGAAGTTGGAACTCTTCATTGATCATAAACCTTTAAAGTATCTTTTCTTCCAGAAATACCCGAACTTGAGGCAGCAGATACGGGTGCAATTTTTGGCATCATATGATCTAGACATTCTCTATACTCCGAGGAAAGAAAATGTAGGGATGGATGCTTTGAGAAGAAATGCAATTTTGGCTATTTTTGAAATTATCCCGTCTCTACAGGAAAGGATCATAATCGATCAAATGAAGGATAGAACTTTAGAGGAATTAATTCTTGGAGCTAAGGAAAGTCGGTGTTAGATTTTAAGATAGATGATCAAGGAGCTTTAAGAATCAATGGACAATTATGTGTGCTAGATGTGGACGGATTGAGGCAGGAAGTTTTGTTGGAAGGCCATAAATCAAGGTTAAGTATTCATTCGAGAATCTCAAAGATGTATAAGGATTTGAAAAGAGTTTTCTGGTGTCTGGGCATGAAGAAGGATATTGCTACCTTCGTGAATGGATGTGCGATCTGTCAACAAGTGAAGGGTGATCGGCAGAAGACCGCGAGATTGTTGCAAACTCTAGAGATTCCAAAATGGAAATGGGAAATGATATCGATGGACTTCGTAGATGGGTTGTAACAACCCGTATATTTATCGATTTTATATTTAAATATTTTATTTAAATATTCTATCGTTAGTCGGATTTTAGTCCGAAAAGCTACTTTTTGCATACGGTCGAATTAGGACTCGGGACCACTCCCATTGAGTTTAAAATGCCGTTTGCGACCTTTTTGAGTATAAGCTTCGATATGTTTGGAGAAAGTTGATTTTTTGCTACTTTTCACTTTGGGTTTGGTTTTGGGCTCAGCCCTATGTTTAACTTATGCTCAAATCTGAGCCACTCTTCCCCACTCACCCTCATTCTCTTCTCTTTTCAGTTCTAAGGTAATAATGGTGGGAGAGATTGGAAATTAAAACTCCAAAACCCTAGTTTTCTTTTGCAAATCAAGTTCTAGCTCCAAACTAATAGAAGAACCCATTGGTAAGCTTCTCTTCTTCTTCTCCAACTTATTCTTTTACCAATTTCAGAAATTCCTAAACCTAATTTTAGGAATGTTCTTGTTTTGAGCATAGATTCAAGCTCATTTGGGTTGTGTTGAAGAGAGGTTGATTCTCCATTTGCTTTCAAACTTCTTCTTGTTTGATTTTGGTAAAAAGGTGAGATTTTTATCTCACATCTTAATCTATAATTATCTCTGATTGTTAGGTATGAATTCCTAACGTTTATTCGTGTGCAATTGATTTTGGTTTGGATTGATTTGGTGTATATTCCAATTTTGGTGTTTTGGTCCAATTTATGAAAATCCTATTATGGATATTTGGACATTGATATTTGAGGCGTATCGAAGAGCCGTTTAGGCTGGGTTGTCGTTGGACGTAATTCCTTAGTCATCGCCATTTGCTCGTTCGATCGTTTCCGATATTCGTTTGGCCATTTTTGGCCTAGGTTCAGGGAATGCCCTGAACCCTAGATTCAGACGTCTAAAACGTAATATTCGGACGTCTGAATATTGTCTAGGAAGTTTTATATTCCCAGATTCAGACGTCTGAATATATGGTTTCAGACGTCTGAATTGGTTCATTTGGAACCAGAAAGGAAATAGGCCAAAATATGCCTATTTCAGACGTCTGAAACACTTGATTCAGACGTCTGAATTGTGTTCTGGAAATTTTTATATTTCCAGATTTAGACGTCTGAACCACTTGTTTCAGACGTCTGAAACTGCTGTGTTTTGCCTATTTTGCCTATTTGCCTATTCGCTTGAGAATTCCAATTTAAATCGATTCGTGGTGCTCCTATTTGTTGTTATCATTTATTATGCCTTTGATGACTCCTATTTAGGGATTTTTGAATATCCATTTCGATGGATTCTTTATCGGTTTCTTTGGATTTTATTCACGTCTTCGAAGGTGAATTTTAGCGATTGATTGTTCTTACAATCTTCTTTGTGATTTGTCACTTTAAAAATATAAAGGTTTTCTATACTAGTAGTAAATATCAAAACTCTTTCTTCAAATGATTTCAACACTATTTTAGTACAAAGCTCGTTTCTTAAACCATTTTCCAATCTATTAGTATATATTAGTATATACAAACCTTTACCTCACTCGTATGAGAAATCTAATTAAACGACTTAGTAAAATGAGTGGTATGAAACGCTTGCGTTTACTTCGTCGGTTAATTCTTGGACTTGTTCGATTGAATCTCTTGTGACAATTTTCTAGTGGAAATCTACAGTTTGTTCGTAAATATTTAAGTTAAGCAAGTGGTTATGGGACATGAAGCTAAACTCATACATTTACTAGCTTATGTAATTGACACTTCTCGTTGATCATGACGATCATCTTTGTGATTTAGACTAGCAATGTGCGATGTCTCTTTGTCTACGAGGGAGACTAAACCCCGTTTTGTGGAGTTTCGACTCAAATTTGTGGGGTAGCAACCCACGGTCTTCGGACCATTCGTGTGTCAGGTCTTCGGACCATTCGTGTGTCAAATTAATGGCTAGCTACCCTGAGATAGCTTCTCGTTCATGTGTTACAGCTGTTGGTGAGTTTTCATGCTCCCGTTCGTGTGATAGGCCTCCCCCCTATTTTGTGTGATTTCTGGGTTTCGTGTGTCGAATTCTGGAATTTTCTTCTTCACCTATTTTTGTGATTTCTATTGATATGATTTATCAATTTTTGTGCATAGGTGAATTCGTGTGTCATTGACCGGATTTCTTGAGATGATTTCTAGAATTTATGCTTCACCAATTTTAGTGATTTTCATTGATATGATTTATCAATTTTTGTGTATTGGTGAATTCTTGTGTCATTAACTTGTTGTGAATACAAGTTTTGGGTATGATACCCTTTTTGGATCTTTGAGAAGATTCTCTAATATTGATTAATCGTTTGTTGATTATCATTTACATACTTATAGTAGTATGCCATTATGGATGTTATATGTCTATGCCATATCTTTCGTTCTATATCATGTTATCTGATATTTATAGCTAGACTGATCCGTTTATTATTTTCTTATAATTAATACTCGGGTCAGACCGAGATGTTGCAGGTGCTTCGACTTGACTTCTCCCCAGGGATCCATTGCTCTGACCTTTTGCTTACTACTTAGATTAGTAGTTTTTGTTGTATACTCTTGAGATATTGACTCATTGATGTATTCTTTTGTATAGCACATGTTGCTATTATTTTGTGTTATTTTGGATCCTTCTTACCACTACTCTGATGTACACTTTTATGTGTAATATTCATATCTTCTTCCACCTTTGTGATATGAATTATCTGTGACTGATTTATGTTATGTTTATTTCTATATTTGTTTCCGAAGATATTATAGCCACTGTGTAGTAGCTTTGAGTTTGTGTCGGCACGTCGGATTTCCACTTGAAAAGAATTGAATGTTATACTATCTGACATATCGATGCTCGCACAAAGCAATTACACGGATGGTCGCTCCTCAACAGCCTTATTCTCCGTGCTAGTTGACAGCATTCACCGTAATGTTCTTGGCTAGCGTGGGTTAGAGGTGGGGCGTCACATGGGTTGCCAAGGACCAGAAAAGAAAATGAGGGAGTGTGGTAATCGTAGACAGGCTGGCCATGAGCGCCCACTTTATCCCAGTTAAGGCAACCAGAACTGCAGCTTCTTTAGCGGAGATTTTCTTGAAAGAGATGGCCAGGTTGCACGAAGTTCCCATCAGCATAGTGAGCGACCGTGACCCAATTTTTACTAGCAAATTTTGGGAGGCTCTGCAGAAAACTCTTGGAACAAGGTTGAATTTAAGTACAGCTTATCATCCCCAAACCGACGGTCAGACTGAAAGGATGAATCGTATTCTTGAAGATATGTTGTGAGATTGTATCTTGGATTTCGGCGGATCCTGGAAGGACCATTTGGTAGAATTATCGTACAATAATAGCTATCAGGCAAGTATAAAGATGGCTCTATATGAAGCTTTGTACGGAAGACCCTGTAGATTACCGTCTTGTTGGGTAGAATCCGGAGATTGTCTTGTTCTTGGTTCTGATTTGATTCGAGAGGCATCCGCGAAGTTTGAGTTGATTAAGAGAAGAATGAAGGCATCCCAGAATCGCAAGAAGATCAATGCAGGTAAGAGACGAAGGAAATTGGAATTCGAAGTTAGAGATTTGGTTTTTGTTAAAATTTCCTAGATCAAAGGAGCGATCGGATTTGGTAAGACGGGAAAGCTAGCCCCAAGATATATTGGAACTTTCCATGTTCTCAAGAGAATAGGTGCTTTGTCCTACATGATTGAATTACCAGACCAGATGGCTGGGATTCACAACGTATTTCACATGTCTCATCTGAGGAAGTACGTGTACGACCCATCACTGATAGTAGAACCAGCAGTTCAGGAGGATTTAGAGGTCGAACTGGACTTAACCGTGGTCATGCATCCAGTTCAAATAATAGACCGAGATGAAAAGTAGCTCAGGAATAAAGTGGTAAAGCTAGTCAAGATTCAGTTGAGCGAGGATCCTAGAGATTGTACCTGCGAAACTCTAGATAGTATAAGGAAAGCCTATCCGGATTTGTGTCAGCATAGTTAGGATTGTTTATTTGAATGACTTGTTCGCTTTAGTTGTTAGTATATGGCTGATGTGTATGCTTTGTTGTTGAATATAAAGCTTTTGATTATCTTTTGCTTTAAATTTCGAGTACGAAATTCTTTTAAGGGGGGAGGAATGTAACAACCCGGGATTTTTAGCAATATTAAATTGATGATTTCCTTATATAATAATTTAAATTTGCCAAACTTATCTTTCAAAAAAATAAATATGCTTCTAATTACTATTGTTTATATATATATGTAGATTGTAAAAAAAACTATGATTTGAAATTCTATATGTATATCTTAAAAAAATAGGCTGGATTTAAAAACTCTACATTTTAAAACTAGTATATATATATAGTTATTAATTAAAGTATAAATAGCTTAAGTTTGAAATAGGAATGAATAAAAGATTTATCTTAATAAGTAAAAAAGAAAATGTATAAATAAAAATATAAAATATAATATAAAAACATAACATACATGCATTAGACATTTGTAAGCTTGAGGGTGATTCTTGTGTACAAGTGTCTAATTTATTAGTTTTCTTCATTGTAAAAAAAAATATAAAATGGTTTAAATAACAAGGCTGTATAATACTTATATATATATATATATATATATATATATATATCTCCTTTCTTTTATCTTTCATTTACAAATAAAGAAAACCAAAACCAAATCAAACTAAGAGAAAAATCATACAACTACTTTAAGTTTTCAATTTGAAGCAAGCAAAGATTTAACTCAACTAAAAACAAGCAGATCAATAGCAGTTTTCAAATTTCAAGAGCATTTCCAGATTTCAGAAAGCTTTTCTCTGTTTAAACCATTATACAATGAGTAAACATCACTTTTAAAAGCTAAATATAATTTATATTCTGATGCATGTGATAAATTCTTAAAGTAATGTTGTGAAAATGTTTGCATGGATTTAATATACTTTGCATGTATATTGCAGTGTGCGTGTTTACATATAGATAAGCATACCTCTGTTCTTATCCAACAGGCTAAAATATGTTCAAAAATTCAATTCTCTTTCCCAATCTTTACTAGACTATGATGTCTATAAGAAATGTGTTTGTATTGATGAAATCCTAATTCTAAAAATGGTTTCAAGTAAAAAAATTCAGTATTATTTGGCAAAATGAAATTTACAGTAAAAATTAAAACATATCATAAAAATTTACCATCATGATTTTTTGTTTCACCTATAAAATCTAATTCGAGTTTGAAAACATGATTTTTAATGGTAATAACAAGATTTTTAAGTTTGTAAATTAAGAGAATTTGCGAGTTGAAGGAATCGAGAGTTTGCTCAATTTCTGGCGATTGATGGAAGATCATAGGTCGTGATTTTTGCTGGAGGTAGCGTGAAGGTTGGGGATCATATGAAAAATGATCGTAGAATTTTCATATCGTCGCGGTGAGTGGACGGCACCGTAGTAGGGTTTTAAGCCCCTGTTTGGGTCATCGATGCTTTCTGGTTTAGTTCGGCGTCGTTATCGCATCGGACTTTGATTGGAGGTGAGGGAAAGGATGATGAAGGGCTGGTGCAGCTCCAGACGTGGTGGTGAGTCTTCAGATGATCGAAGGTGATGGTGCATGGTGGATCTTTGGAACGGGTTTGGTTTAGGTGGTCCTCGATTTTGCTCGAATTCGATTTGCTGAGTAGTGGGATCGATCGTGTGTGTCGTCGTCGATTTGCTGGTGGTAGCGGCGTTGATCGGAGCGATGACGATCGTATGTGCATGTGCACAAGTGTCAGTGTTTCTGGGCTGGGTTGTTGTAGGAATTGAAAGAGAAGGAGAAAGCTCGAGGAAGAAAGGTTTTGGCTCAAGTTTGCTTAGGGGTTGGGCTCGAGACTGTGCATGATTGTAATAACAAGTTTTTAAAAGTTAAAATAGAAACAAGTTTTTTTTTAAAAAAAGAAGGAAAAGAAGATGTATTGGGTTTGGGCTCGGGTTAGTATAGGAATTGACTCGGGTCTGTGCACTAGAGTATTAGCAAATTTTTAAAGTAAAAATAAGGCAAGTTTTTAAAACAATTTTCTTAACCAATTTCTTTAATGGTAAATGTTTTATTTAAATGTTAAGTTAGTATAAGGTGATATAATAATATGTTTTTAACTTAAATAATTAAGTTTGGGATATTTTATTATATGTCTATTATTTAAATTAATTCTTAAGTTTATTTAAATAAAATTTAAATGATAATTAAGTAAATGATTAAGATAAATAGGTTATACTTTTAATTAATTAAGGTCTTAAGTAATTAAAGGATAATTAATTAATTCCCATAATTAATTAAAATAAAATAAGGGCATGCAATTAATTAATGACAATTAAGAAGGGTTATAAGTAATTAATTTGTTTTGTATTAATTATAAATTGTGTGATTAATTAATTTTGCTTATGGATGATTAAATTATATTGAATGCTTGGATTGATTAATATCTCTAGTATGTTAATCTATGATATTCTACAATATGAAATGCTTTGAATTGAACTATGATAAATGTGAATTATTTATCTGTGATGAAATTGCCGTGTGAATATGATATTCTAAATTGAATTAAATTGTTTTAATTAAACAATTTGGCCTTAAATGACGATGTTTGTATTTTGATGAGACTGGGATCGGATATGAAATTGTTATCCAAAAACCACGTCGATCCAAATTAAGCGATAGGTCGTGAAATCTCAAGTGAGGATCGAGAATGAAGATTCAAAATGCAAGGGCTACTTGTCGTTAACACTTAGGGTGATTCCTAACGAATATAAAGGAGATAGTGCCTTCGGTTCCGTTCAGACTCGGAACAGACTTGTATGGATGAATGCTATCAGACCATCGTCAATGGAGGACGATGAGAACTCCGAGATATATGTGCTGTAAAGGTAATCATAGCCTCATGCCTCATCAACTGGGAATGACTAAAACAGGGGAGGTGCAACAAGGCTAATTGGGTAGCATCCAAGTAGGATAGGATTTTCCCTTGTCTATAGGTCCCTTTTATTTGGCTGTGTAGGCGGTTGTTGGCCACAACCAAGGGGTTGTCTTATTCGGACTACCTAGTAAGTGGTAGCTCTGGTCTTGTGTTGTAGGGGATCAGGGTGGATTCTCGGTACTCTGATCTAGACCAGATATTGTGATGCACGACACCTCAATAGCCCTGCCATTGTATGGAATCCAATCTCCAATAAGTGACCTCGAACATGGTTGTATACCTATTATGCTGGAATTTAATGAATGTAATAATTTCGGCTTTGTGAATAATTTATTTGAAAACCCTAGACACTATTATAATATAACTGGATTTCCTATCAAATGTTTTGCTTATCGTAAGGAAAAAAACTTGTCCATGTTTATTTGCGGAGAGTCTTACGAGATTCCTTTAATTTCAAAGGATTTTTCAAGTTAAACAACTTAAACTGTTTACTCACACCATACCCATGTCTGACCGGAGTTTATTTTCTATTTTCTAAAACTCTTGGGTACTCAAATTTTTATGAGTAGCCAAGTGATTCAGGTTGGCTTGATATATTTTCAGATATTGTTTAGTTCTTTCTTTCTATCTATTTTCATTTCTACCTATTTTTTTCTAAATTACGATACGTCTTTCTATGGAATGAAAGGCGGGTCATCACATGATGCACATAATCATGCTCGTAATCGAACGTAGCTTATCCATCTTCCGAACACTGGCATTCTAGGGAGAAGATCTGCGGCAAAATCTTGGAATCGATCACTTATAAGTCATCCATGTCCACGTCATTCATGGAGGCCTCCAAAATCTCAGCAAGATCATCTGTAACATCCCCCTACTTGGAGACCCTAAACTAATGGCTACAGATGTTGTAGTCATCCGTAGTTATTAATCCTCGACGACCAAATACTTTGGTGTTAGATTCATTGATACAGAGAAACACATAAATATGGAAAAAAATTAAAACTCTAAACCAGATCACATTCCATTTTCAATTCATTACATAATCCCACAATCGTAAATCACATTCAGAGAAAACATATTTATCACAACATACGCCAAGAGCGACATATGAAGATGCCCCCTTGGACAGTCGGAGTATATATAGGCAATTTAATAACTTTGCCATTACAAGCTGTACATCGGAATCAAAAGAAAAGAGAACTTTAAATAGCTATCATGCCTCCAACACATCTTCGGAAGCTTATTCCTCTAAAGAGGTGCCTGAAAACCTCAACTCTCAAACTACTCAAAAATAATTGAGTACTTGAGAGTTTAAGAGGAAAACATAAACTTCAAGTCATACATAAAGCCTACTATGAATAATAATCTATGATCTCACATCATTTAGATATCAAGTGAGACAACACCGCTTAGCAAAACGGGTCTTCTCCTCACTAGTGTCTTAAAACCTTTATAAAACCATATAACGTGCTCATGCATCCATAATGGTTAAAACAATTCAAAATAATATATTATGATGGTATGCAAAACAAATGAATCAATTCTGGACTACCCATCCCCATTTATTCTGACTATCTATCCCAATTATAGTTTATAGGATTACACGCGTGGACTAATAATGGGTAAAATATTTAAGGACTCCCTGTCCAATTACATAGTTTTTATGGGATCACTATGAATCTATTGGTAATTCCAATATCTCTACTCTTATTCTAGTTTTCACGGGTTAACTAGAAACCTATAGGTGACTTCAGTTTCCTCTTTCTTATACAAGTTTTCATGAGCTGACTAGGAACCTATTGACATCTATCAATATCCTAATCTTGATATAGTTTTCATTGGCTAACTACAAACCTACTAGCCCTTGCCAAATCGTATCATAGTTTTCATGGGCTTACTATGAAACTGTCCTTTTGACATCATCCTTTATGCATAGTTTCATGGGCTAACTATAAACCTATCGTCCCTTACTAATATCTTTTCTATACATAGTTTTTATGGGCTTACTGAGAACTTATTGGCTCCTGCCAATATCTTGTTTTATAATTTTAGCATCTTATATTCCGGTCTTCCTAACATACTAGATGCAATTCTACTCATTCAGGAGTTAATTTATATTCGCTATTGGGTCAACGTAGCCGGTTATTCTGCCCTTTGCCAAAGTTCAGTTATGGGTACAAAACATTGTGAATATATACATATATGAAGAAGCATACATAATAACTTGGTTAAATCCTTTAACCATTTTAATCAAAGAAAACTTCTTCAAAAACTCTTTTTCAAAACACTTTATTTAATTATGCCATGATTCTCTTTCAAAAATGAGATTGGGTTATTTGATTTGAAAACAAAGATTGTCGAAACTTAAAAAACCATGCTTTCGACTTCATTGGATAATTTCCTTCAAAAGCATATAAATCTCTCTTTAAAACATTATGCCTCTGCCTTTCAAAACACTTTAAAACATCTCTTTCGAAACCTTTCAAATGTAATAAAGTGTTACTTAATAACACTTAGAAGCATAGCTTCGAAACCATTGATTATATCCCTTTCGAAACCATTGGAAGTAACCCTTGCGAAACCATTGAAAGTCCACCTTTCGAAACCATTGGGTTTATACTTAAAATATTATTTGGATCAAAGTGAGTATAGGCGAAAGCATCTCTTTTGAAACCATCGTTTATCATAAAAAAATATTAAGGAAAACATGATGGCATGGGCACCATCTCTTTCGAAAGCGTCAAACCATTTAAACAAAACATTAAAGGATAGCATCAAAACCCCTTTTGAAGCCGTTGCCTTCGAAACCCTTGGACCCTTTTGAAAGCATTTATGAAGTTGCTTAAAACATCATTAAAAAACACCACCTTTTGAAGGCATTAATGACTTCAATACCTTCGAAAGGCCAAAGAACGACATCTGGGCTTCGATTTCGTTGAAATCCCTTCTTTCACAAGCAATATTTCATATGTAAGGAATCCATTCGAAAGCAAACATTAGTTGATGGCTACCCCTTCAATAGCTTTTAAAAAACCCCTTTCGAAAACATATGCTTTGACTCTTTTGAACGCTTAAATAAAACAAAGTCAAGCGCTTCTTTTGAAAACAAACCAAGGTATCGGCTCCTTCGGAAGCCTAGCTTTCGACACCTAAACTTCTTCCTTTCTCCAATCCATTGCATACCATCTTTGTGATACCTTGTGTATTGGTTTCAGCTGGGTTGAAGGTGGAAGCTTTGAATCGAAAGGTACTTCTAAGGACGACAGAACCAACTTTTCTAAGAAAACCTGTTTTAATACTAATTAAAGCAAACCTCTTTCTAACTAACTTGTCACGTGTAAACACCATATTGGTTGCCTTTACTTTTCAAATTCTTTTCTAAAATAACTGCTGCTAATTTCAGATCTAAACCATGGTTAATTTTTATCAAATAAGCCCTTCCATTGAGCAAAACTAATTTTTGCAAAGAAGTCCTTCTTTTGAAATAATTTAATTTGCATAGAAAATCACTTTAGAAAAGTCCCCAAAAATTTCAGAAATTCACTTTAATCATGTTATCTAAGACATTAAAATTTCATACCGAAATTCTTAATATACTTTTCGAAATAAATTTATAAACCCAAACGACCATATTTTCTTTTGAAAATTCATAACAATCTTTCCATAGCTTGGAAAATTATCAAAATTAAAACTCAACTCTAAAATCATGTTTTACATAACATAAAAATTTTCTATGGCATTTAAGCATTAACATAAGTCGATTTCTCCCTAAAACCCTAAGAAATCATATTTAAACATCCTTGTTTAAATCAAATAAATTTGTGATTCTAGTTTATTATCATCCAAATCATCATAAAAATGAATTTACCCTTAAATCCGAAAACATATGATTATTAAACAAAATAGAGATGGAATTATTATTCACCTTGATTAAGATAAGGAGATTGGATTGAGATTGATTTCCCTTAAGCTTGAATCTCTAGCTTTTAATTAAATTCATCTTCTCTTTGATCATGGCTGGCTCCTCTTAATATTTTGGTTTGCGTTATAAAATGACATGAATGGGAATGAAATGGTAGGAACGAAAACATATAGGGGTTAACGGTTATGTGTGACAAATACCCAATATACCCTTATGTGAATTAATTAGCTTATAAACCATTCTTAAACCCATTTAATTATTTTATTAAGCATGGCGTTAATTATGTTTGTTCAAATCTCAAGGCCCTTATCACTTAACATTTACATTATCTACTTAATTTATTTAATTAAATCTCCTGAATAATGTTATCAAAAATTAGGGGTGTTACATGCTCCCATCCTTAAAGAATTTCATCCTCGAAATTCAGTAAAGACTAAATACTAAACATAGCAATCATCCGTAACGATTCCCAACAACCAAAGTAGTCTATCTGACTATGGCTATATATATAAATCTAATATAGACATACAATCAAAGCAGATCCGGATAAGTATCTCGAATCTTGTCCTCTATCTCCTAAGTACAGTTCTTCTCGTTGTCACTCCACTGAACTTTCACAACCTTGACTGTCTTGTTCCTCAATCTTTTCTCATCTCTGGCAATAACCCGAACTGGTTGTCTTACATAAGTCATATTAGGCTCTACTGTTGGATCTTCCAACTCTGTCAATGGAATAGTGGCCTTTGGATTATGCACATACTTACGAAGATGAGATACATGAAATACATTATGGACACCTGCCATACTGCTTGACAACTCCATTCTATATAGGAGCTTTCCAATCCTTCATATAATCTTGAATGGACCAACATATCTCGGTGCCAGCTTTCCTAACTTCCTAAACCGTACCATACCCTTCATTGGCGATGCCTTAACGAAAACCTGGTCTCCAACTGAGAACTCTAGATCCTTACGCCTCTTATCAGTGTAACTCTATTGTTTGGATTAAGCATAATTCATCCTTTCTTGGACCAACCTAATCTTTTCCGATACCTCCTTATCCATATCTGGACCTAAGACCAATCTGCCTCCAATTTCCAACTAACATACTGGCGATTTGCTTGGTCTTCCATAAAAAGCTTCAAAAAGCGCCATTCCTATGCTGGTCCGATAACTATTATTATAAGAAAACTCAACCAAGTATAGGATATCCTCCTAAGATTCACCAAAATCCAACACATAAGCTCTCTGAAAATTCTCGAGTATCTTATTGACTCTCTGTCCGCCCATCCGTCTGAGGGTGATATGTGGTACTCATCTTGAGCTTAGTGCCTAACACATCCTATAGACTCTTCCAGCATTCGCTAGTCAATAAAGCATCTCTATCATTGACTATGCTACTAGGAACTCCATGTAGTCCAATTATGTTCTTCATGAACAGCTTTGCCAAAACTAGTGTCGTCCTAGTTGACTTAGCTGGAATGAAATGGGCACTCTTGGTCAACCTGTCCACCATAACCCATATAATTTCATTTCCTCTGCTTGATCTTGGAAACTCATCAATAAAATCTATGAATATCGAATCCCACTTCCAAACTGGAATCTCTAATGGCTGAAGCAACCCACTCGGCATTTGATGTTCGGCTTTCGATGTTTGGCTTTCACTTGTTGATAGTTTGCATACTGCCTAACCCACATGCCAACATCCCTCTTCATACCTTCCCGTTAGAAGCTTCTCTTCATATCTTGATAATCTTGGTCCCTCCAGGATTAATCATAAACTTGGATCGATGACATTCCCCAAGAACTCCTTTCCTCGAGTTCTCAACATCTGGAACGCATAATCGACCCTTCTTTCTCAACCATCCTCTCTGGTCAAGACAAAAATCTTTCAAATCATCGATCTCAGTTCCAACACCGAGCCTTTTGATCTTTTCAGCTAATAATCGATCCTCTCTTTGCTTAGAAGCGATTCTCTCGATCAATACTGGTCGAACTTCTAAACATGACAACATGGCAGTACTCTGATTAGAACTAGCAGTCGATATTAACTGCATACCACAACTGGCCAAAGCTTCTAAATCCTTCCATTCCGCCAACATAGCCAACACCACATTCCGATGTCTTCTGCTAAAAGCATTTGCTACTTTATTACCTTTTCCTGGTGTATACTCTATACCAAAATCATAAGCAACAAAAAAATCCAAACACCTCTGTTGTCTCATATTCAACTCTTTGTGAGAGAATAAGTACCTTAAAGACTTATGATCGATATACAGCTCAATTCCCTCTCCTAAGAGACAATGCCTCTAAATCTACAACAAGAAGATCACTATAGCCAAATCCAAATCATGAGTAGGATATCTTACTTCATGCAGTCTAAGATGGCTAGATGCGTAGGCAATTCTGCATCAACATAGCTCCCAATCAAGTTCCACATGCGTCAGTATACACCACCATCCCTTGGTTTCCGTCTGGAACTACTAATACTGGTGCATTGGTCAATAAATGCTTTAACTTAAGGAATGCTTGCTCACATTTGTCGGACTAGACAAACTTCACCTCTTTGCTGGTAAGCTCAGTCAAAGGCGCTGCTATCCATGAGAAATCCTTAATAAACCACTGATAGTAGCCAGCAAGTCCAAGAAAACTTCTAATCTCGGTCAGCATCTCTAGACTGTTCTAATTATTTGCAGCTTTGATCTTATTTGGATCGACTGACAATCCTTTTTCTAAAACTACATGGCCAAGAAACTTAACCTCTTTCTTTCAAAAATGACATTAGGAAAACTTCTTCTTTAGCTGATTCTGCCTCAGCATCTCAAGCACGACTTTAAGATGATCTTCATGCTCTCTTTCATCTTCTGAGTATACCAAAATGCCATCTATAAATACCAACACGAATCTATGCAAATACTCTCGGAAGATTCGGTTCATCAAATACACAATGAAAGCAAGTGCATACGTCAACCCGAATGGCATTACTAACCAATCATAAGGACCATATCTAGTTCGAAATATTGTCAAAGGAATGCTATCACCTGCCACTCTTAACTGATAGAAGCCTGTTGCCAAATCCAACTGAAAAAACACACTGGCTCCACTCAACTGATCAAATAGATCATTTTTTCTCGGCAAAGGATACGTATTCTTGATCGTTATCTCGTTCAACTTACGATAGTCGATGCACATCTTCAATGACCCATCTGATTTTTCACGAACACCGCAGCCACTCCCTAAGGCGAACTTCTTGGTCTAATAAAATTCCTTCCTTCTCCATCCACTAGCTGCACCTTTAATTCCTTCATCTCATTCGGTGTCATCCTGCTAGGTGATCTACTCATAGGTTCAGCTCTTGGCACAAGATCTATCCGAAACTCAATAGCTCATTTCGGTGGTAGTCCTGTGACTGGCTCAAAGACATCTGCAAACTCTCTTATTATTCGAACCTGACTTAGATCTTCTCCTACTTTCATTACATTTAACAAAGCATAACTACTCCGGTCAGAATTCTCTACTGAGAATATAATTCGATTATGACTATCAGGGTGTCTTAGTGATATCTCCCCAACCTGGCAGAATATTCTAGCCTCATACCTTCTCAACCAATCCATACCCAAAATGATTTTGAAATCTACGAAATTGAAAACATTCGGACTACATACAAACTTATGACCTGACAAATCAAGTTCTAACCGGTCACATCTCATCCCTAGATTTGCATATCCTCCTATTGGATTCGTAACCCTTAAGGAAGTAACAAGGTATGCGCGTTCTAAGCATAACCTATGAACTAAATATTATGGTATAAGTGAATGTGATGCACTAGTATCAAACAGTATCCTAACTGATATACTATGAATCATAAACGAACCTTCCATCACAAACTTTCCCTTATCAGCTGTAGTAGGCTTAGCTGATGATCCAACGACAAAGACCTTCTTTGTCCGCCCTGACTGGCTTTGGACACTGGTTCTTGTAAAGTCCAACTTGGTCATAGTTAAAGCACTTCACATTCTTCTTGTGTGTACCTTTTTTCCCTTTCCTGACCGGCACTCATTTGCATAATGACCCTTCTTGTCCATTGTAGCAAACTAAATCAGCCTTTACCTTCTTGGAAGAATCCGCATTTTGGGCTCCTTTCTTCTTAAAGAACCTCCTCTACTTTCCTTGAGAACCTTGGGATTCAAATTGCTTCTCTCTAGCACAACCAGCCAACATCTCTTCATGGCGAATGACTATCTCCACTACCACATAACAAGGTTCTCGGATATGGGTTATGGTCATTCTAGCAAGCTCAGGTCTCAATCATTGAATGAACCTCTCATTCCGTAACATCCCAAAATTTATCAATTTAATTTTGGTAACTTATTTGAATTTTTGAAATCTAAATTGAAATTAATTTGAAAAAAGTTCAAAACAAACAAAATATGTGTTAATTTATAAGAATAAGATTTTAATTTCTTTTGAGTTTAAAATTGAAATAATAAATGCTTTTAAAATCATTTGGATTTGAATTTTATATATATGAATATATATATATATATATATATGAATATATATATATATGAATATATATATATATATATGAATATATATATATATATATATATATATATATATATATATATTTGTGTGTGTGTACTTGAGTAGATTTGAATTTCTATTTGAATTTGAATTTGAATTTGATTCAAATTTAAATAAATATCTTAAGAAAATTATTTGGGTTCAAAATATTAACATAGGCATATAATTTTATATATGTATAAATTAGTAGTAAAAACATTCTCTTTTAAAAGTTGTATAAAAATATAATAAAGAAATGTAATTATGTAATAAAGAAAATTAATACAAATTTTTAATCTAATTATGTAATTACAAGTGTTAAGTGATAAAATATCCAATTTAACAAGTGTAACTCATTAAAAGAGAAATTTAACAAGTGTCGTAGTTAGCTTTTATTTTTCTAAATTTTAAAAGAAAATCTTGATTTACATTATATAAAAACACACCCCTTCTTCTTCTTACCTCTTTTATTCATTTCAAAACCCCGTACAATCTTTAAACCGGAAAAGAAAATCATGAGTAACAAGTAATCAAAGCATAACCTCCTCAACATTTTAAATCAAGACCAAAATTCTAGTAAAAAAAATCTGTAACCATTTTTCTTCAAAATCTCAAGCCAGAAAAGAAATTAAAAAAAAAACAACTTCAAGTCTTCAACATCAAAGCAGGAGTCATCCATAATAATTAAACAGAAGCTAAGATCATTACATAAAACAACATGAATCAGGTTCAACTCAAAGATTTGCAAACTCCAGTTTTCAAGTTGCAGACCGAAGTTCTTCCCTGTTTACATTAAAACAAAACTGTAAGTAAGCTTGAATTTGAGTTTGTTGTTGAGGAATTAAGTAAGCAAATCCATCATAGATTAAGCAAATTTATATTAACAGGTTGTAGAAAAAATAATTCAAGATCAAGTTAAGAGAAACAAATTCCAGGCTTTCAATTTTTAAACCCAAACAGAAAGCTCTCTGTTCAACTCCACAGGTGAGTAAACTCTTTGATTTGAACTTGAACTTGTTGCTGTGAACAATATTGAAGTTGGAATGATAAATGTGTGTTTGCATGTATATATTTATACACGAAAATGAAGATGCATGTCTGTACACATCAAAATGAACTCCGTTCTAGGTCTACAGGTTCCAAAACCTGTCTCAAAATCCAAAATCTCTATCTTAGATTGTTTTTAGGCTTTGAAATCAAAAGGAAACATGTTTGTATGATTATGCTCTAAGTTTTAAAAATAAATTTAAGTAAATCAAACAAAAATCTTGTCTGGAAATATAAGAATACAGGCAAACCCAATATAAACAGAAATTTCATCAAATATGATTTCAGATTTTGAATATATAAATTGAATTGTCTTCGAAGTCGATCATTTTTAAAAGTGAAATTAAATTTTTTTATCAAGTATTCGCCGAGAAAGAGGAGGATGAACGGAATTGTCATTTTCCCAAAGTTCAGGCGATCGATAAGACAGTGGACTTCGTGTTCATAACCAGAGCTAGCTGGAAAGTCGTAGAGTTGGGGAAAAATGCTTATTTAATTTATAGATCACCGATGATGATGATCTTGATCGAGTTAGGGTTTAAGGTTTAAAATGAGTTGAGGTTAGAAACATGATCACTGCGTCATCTTTAGGCCATCGGAGATCATTGGACCGGGGCCATCAAAAGCATGGAGGCTGGCGGAGCTTAGGGTGGAGTTTCGCGATACCTGATGATGAGAGGTGGGAGAGCGAGGCGTTTAATGATGGCTCAGTATTGTTCGAATCTGGGTCGTAAAGTCAAATTGCAAATTCGTCAATGATTCACAACGTTGGGTGCTCTGGTGTGTCGAGTTGATGATCGTCGACTGGTCGATGATCATAAAAGTTATGCATGTGCACAACGAATTAAGGGGTGTCAGTGATATTGAATGGGAGAAGAAGGGATACGACTCGAAGTAACTTTCGGGAAGATGGATTGATAGCTTGAGTTTAAGCTCGCGTATTTACCTGTGCATATCGGGTTTGTACTTAGAAAAATTTAAGTAAAAAGAAATATAAGGCACACAGGTGGATTTGGCAAACGACTCGAAGCAAGAAGCATTTTTACTTGGGTGTGACTCGAAGTAGCCTTGGGTCGGTTGTATGAAACAACTTTACTTTAAAAATAAATTCAAAATTTTTAAACCTTTTTAAACTATGTTTTCAAAATGATGTTTTGATTTAAGTTTGAATTAATTAAGGATATAAATAAGATATTTTCAAAAGTAATCAAATTTTGATTGAATTAATTTTGATACATTATTTTATAAAGTTATTTATATTAAATTTATCTTTTAATTTATTAAACAATTAATGATTTGTTAATACAATTACTTAAAAATTAATTACTTAATTAATTACTTAAATTAAGTAAACAACTAAGGATTAATTAATTAAGGTAATTAATTAAAGATTGATTAATTAATAAAGGTAATTATGATTTAATTAATTAACAATTAAGGATTAATTAATTAAGACAATTAATTAAGAATTGATTAAATAATGAAGGTGATTATGATTTAATTAATAATTAAGGATAATTAATCATTGATAAAGATAATTAATGAAAGTAATTATGTGATTAATTAATTTAAATCACAAAATTTATTCATCTTAATTGTAGATGATTAATTATTTTTGAGTGCTGTATACTGATTAATATCTTTGATATGTGATTGTGATGCTATGTCATAAGGTTTACCCTGTGCTGAGCTGTGATATTTGTGATTTGTTTCTGTGTGAATGTGAAACCCATTGGCCCGTAAAACGGCTTTTGAATTTCGATGCGACAGGGAGTCAGATTCTAGTTGGTTATCCGAAACCCACATCGAACCTATGAATATTTGTGAATGACATATCCATATGTTTTTTTAATTGACGCTCACTATTCGTTTAGCCGGGAGAGGACCTTTGTGTCATATAACCCATTCTGAATAGTGATACGATGAAATGGATAGCATTTGAAGACGGTGGTAAAGACCTGGTCTTCAAGAATGATAGGATAACCTGTCGAATGACTCTGCACTGAGTTGCTTCGGTATAGAGATCTCCATATGTGATGGGGAGTTCGATCGGGATTGTGGATGCCCGGATTGCAAAGGCTTCTTCGGAAGTGCCTTTGGTTCTGTTCGAACCCAGTAGTCTTTTATATTTATGTGTCTGACATTACATTTTGAGATATAAAACAGATTTCTTTCAGTTACATTTCTGTTGGTGGCGGAGAATTTATTCTCTTAGCTGAACACCCTTCTCTGAGACGTACGAGCTCAGAGGTTATGTAGTTGAAGGCTATCAGTGATATACTCCTAACTTGGTAATGTGGCATGCTGAGTGCTGCTGATCATTTGTTGATCGAAGCATGGCTTTTGTGAAAAGCGTAGCTTTGTGGACGAGACTTCGTCGAACCTCACAACCCGGTAATGGTCGAAACAAGAAGGACGCAGCAAGGTTATTGGGGGTAACTCCCCTTAGGGTATGTGCATTTCCTTCTGGATAGAAGTGGTATCATGGTATGGAGCCTAGATACTTAACTTATGTTGATATTGCAATTATGTTGTGGCCCAGGAAGTTCCTTAGCCTTACCATTGTTGGAAATCCAATCACCAATACGTGCCCAGTACGGTTTTAGTTGTAGAACCTGCCATTTAACATGGTAGCTATAGTAAGCATACTATAACGGTACGTATGCTGGCTAAGATTAATATTATATTTTCAAAATGTTTTCTACACTATGCACTAATAATAATATCAAATATTTTCTCATATAAAGCATATTTGACTATCATAAGGGGAAATCTCCCCCAAGTGTGCGATTGCATTGTGCGTGTGCCATAAGGCCTTATGGTAGTTTCATTTTCCAAAAGCATATCGAATTTTCTTTTAAAAATTTGTTTCTATTCAAAGCAACTATTTTTGTTTACTCGTACCTGTCTCATGACTGACCTGGAGTTTATTGTTTCCTTCCTAAACTCTGGGTGCCCATAATTTCCACACGGGCAACCTAGAAGCAGGTTTTCCGTGTTTTGGTATTGGCTTGGAATTTTTTTGTAGTCTTTTGGTTTGGAAGCTATCAGATTTTGAAGCTTTTGTCTTGGAGATATTTTGGAAGCTTTTTGGATCTCAAGGTGCTTAGTTTGAAAGCTCGATATCGCTCTCTTTCTTTGGAGACTTTCTTGAAGTGTGATAACTTATTGTTCCGCTGTGATGTGTTCTATTTTGAAGTTGTGTTATATGTATTAAATGCTCTAATGTTGGTGATAATGTTTTAATGGATATTGTGACGATGTTGTATCTGTGATGTTGACTTATGACGGTTCATTTTATTTCCACTGTTTATATTCATCTAATGCTGTTATAAGCTCCATCCGAACTGGAGTTCGACGTTTGAATCTTCGGCAGTCGAATACAAGTGAGGTATTTGATGTCGATTTTAGAACGTTGGATTTCGGGTCATGACAAGTGGTATTATAGCTAAAGGTTGAGCAAGAACTTTAGCTACGGAGTATAACACATTAGGTGGCTCATTAGAGATAGGGTGAAGTATACCCTAGAATGAGTATAACCAGAGACCAAAATCCTAAATTTTCTTGATCCATTTCTTTTAACTGCTGATATTCCTTAAGATATCTCGTCCGTATATCTATCGAGTTTTCCTACTAATTACAGATAGTAAGAATAAGCGGGCGAAGAGGAAGAGCTAGGGGTCAAGGAAATGCCACAACCGCTAGTCAAGTTCCCTTAACAGCAGAAGTAGGAATACTTACTCAACATCAGCCGAATCTGGCTGATCTATATAAGAGCTTCTCGAGACTTGGTAGTAAGCCGTTTACTGGCAAGGAATCTACTGTTGAGGCTCAAGCTTGGATTAGATCGAGCGAAAGAATTTTTAAAGGGATAAAGTTAGAGGACGATCAAATGCGACTAGTAGCTTCTTGGCAACTTCAAGAAGAAGCCTTAGCCTGGTGGGAGACAGTCACTATAGATGAACCAGAAGAGGAGTTTATTTGGAGTCGATTTAAGGAAGTATTTGAGAAGCGCTATATGCCATCGGTAGGAATTTCCCAAATGTACCAGGAATTTATGGACTTAAAGAAGGGGAGTTTGTCATTTGAGGAGTACTTAAACAAGTTCAACGAACTATCCCGTTTCGGTCCGGAATTGGTGAACACGCCTCTAAAGAAAAATAAAAGGTTCATTCATGGGATGAATAAGAAGTACCACAAAAGGATGACAACACACGTCAAAGAATCTTTTTCTGATCTTATCAATATATGGTATAGGTATGCTACCCTGGATATGCAGGAAGTCCCAAGGGAAGGAGGAAATTCGAGCAATCAAAATTGGAAAAAAAGAAAGTTCGGGGGCAAGAAACCATATCAAGGAAAGGATAAGAAGAACAATCAAGGAAACTCGACTAGAGATATAACTTGTTACAACTGCCAAGAAAAGGGCCATTATTCAAACAGCTACAAAAATCCAAAGAAACAAGTTAACAAAGAACAACCTGTGAAGACTGTTCAGGGAGTTAGAGAATGCTATAATTGTCACAAGCCTGGACATGTAGTTAAGAATTGCCCGGCAATGAAGCAAGCACAAGTGGCGAATGTCTATGCGATAAAGGATGACCCCTCAACTTCAAGGGAAGATAAAGGAAAAGGTGTACTAGAAGGTAACCTTACTATTTATGATAAAGTTGTTAGAGTTTTATTTGACACAAGAGCTTCACATAGCTTTTTCTCTCAATAAACCGTAAATGAATTAGAACTTAAACCCGAATTTGTTAACGACCCCATTTGCGTAAAGAATCCGGTTGGTGGTCCTGCAAATCTTTGTCTGTATTGTAGGAAAGTTCCTATTTCATATTCTTGCTATCAATTTCCTATCAACCTTTATGTTCTCTACTTTAATGATTTTGAAATCTTACTCGAAGTGAACTGGTTATCAAGATACGAAGCTAATTTGGATTGTAATAATCAGACAATCTCGATCAAAAAAACCTTGGTAATTTTATTGAAATCTCTTGTGAGGATCCGAGTCCTAAGAGAGATAAACTGATGTATACTTTGGGATATCCTGAACCTAGTCTGGAGACCATACCTATTGTTTCAGAATTTCCAGATGTGTTCGAAGAAGTAAAATCCTTACCTCCACATAGAGAAATAGAATTCAGAATTGACTTAGTACCAAATGCTCATCCTGTCGTTCACGCAAGTCGCAGGATGGCACCCAGGAAAAGAATTGAATTAGTCAATCAAACTTGAGATTTGTAGGGGAAAGGATTGATACGTCCTAGTGTTTCCGAATGGGGTTCAGCTATGGTATTCGTAGCCAAATCAGATGGATCTTTGAGATTGTATGTCGACTAGCGCGATCTCTCTCAAGAACAAATTCCCTTTGCCTAGAGCGACGATCTGTTCGATCAACTTCATGGCGCTCGATTCTTTTCTAAGATGGATCTAGCTCAGGGGTTCCATCAGCTACGAATTGCCGAAGACTGTGTTCACTTGACCGCTTTCAGGGGTCCATACATTTTCTACGAATGGTTAGTCATGCCTTTCGGACTAACCAATGCTCCAGCATACTTCGTAGATTTAATGACCCATGTATTCCGAGAAGTGATGAATAAATTTGTACTTGTGTTTATTGATGATATCCTAATTTACTCCAAAGCCGAAGAGGTGCATGCTGAGCATCTTAGAATTGGTTTGGAGATATTAAGGGAGAACATTCTGTTTGCAGAATTTTCTGAATGCATTTTTGGGTTAAAGAAGTCAGATTTCTTGGCTATATTGTTAATGAAGAAGGAATCTCTGTTGATCCCGGCAAAATTTCTGTTATTCTAGACTGGAAGCGACCCACAACCCCGAAAGAAGTTCGAAGTTTTCTGGGTTTAGCGGGATATTATAGAAAGTTTGTCCAAGAATTTTCCAAATTGGCCAGTCCATTGATTAAGCTAACAATAAAAAATGCTAAATTCGATTAGACTCTAAATTGTGATGAAGCTTTTCAGGAGTTGAAAGGGAGATTAACTACCGCTCCCATTCTCACTATCATTAACGGGAACCAAGGTTTATCTATCTATATTGATGCTTGTGGAGATGGTTTGGGTGTGGTACTAATGCAGAATGGGAAGGTAATTGCCTACGCAAGTAGAAAATTGCGTCCGCATGAGAAAAAATACCCAACGCACGATCTCGAGCTTCTAGCTGTTATTTTTGCATTGAAAATCTGGCGACACTATCTTTTGGGTAAGAATTTCTTTCAGCTTTACTAAAAATTTAAAAGTTTAACTTAACTTAAAATATATACTTAATAAATCCTGCTTGTTTTAGGTGAAAAATTTAAATTATTCACCGACAACAAATCTTTGAAATATCTCTTCACCCAGAAGGATTTAAATCTACGGCAACAACGATGGTTAGAATTTCTAACGTCGTATGACCTAGATATTCTGTATACACCTGGAAAAGCTAATGTAGTTGTTGATGCTTTAAGTAGGAAACACTCTATTCTTTCTCACCTTGTTGTCACTCCAACCCTTCTTGATAAAATCGCCAACAAGCAAAATGAAGACAAGTTTCTTCAGGAAATATATGAGAGAATTCGTCGAGGTGGGGAATCCTGTTTTGGAATCGATAATAATGGAATTGTAAGATTAAAAGGAAGGATGTGTGTCTCAGACATCCCTAATCTGAAACATGAAGTTTTAGATGAATGTCACAAGTCTAAACTCAGTATCCATCCAGGAGTTAATAAGATGTATAGAGATATCAAAAGAACTTTCTGGTGGAAGACAATGAAAAGGGATATATCTATATATGTGAGTCACTGTGCTACTTATCAACAAACTAGAAGCAATCAGAAGAAAAGGGCGGGTTTACTTCAGCCTTTGGAGGTACCCAAGTGGAAATAGGATCAAGTATGGATGGATTTCATCGACGGGTTGCCCCGCACTCGAAAAGGGAATGAAGCAATTTGGGTTATTGTGGACCGTTTGACTAAAACAGCCCATTTCATTCCAATGAAATCCATCCGGACAACCGCAAGTTTGGTAGAGCTATATGTTAAAGAAATTGTCCATCTCCATGGTATACCCAGCAGTATAGTGAGTGATCGTGATCCGATCTTCACTAGTAGATTTTTGGGAGGCATTTCAAGCTGCATTAGGAATAAAACTGAACTTCAGCACTGCTTATCACCCACAGTCTGATGGGAAGACTAAAAGGATAAATCGAATATTAGAAGACCTTTTGCGAGCTTGTATTCTCGATTTTGGTGGTTCATGGGAAGACTATTTACATCTGGTTGAGTTCTCATACAATAATAGCTATCAAGCCAGTATCGACATGGCTCCTTTTGAAGCTTTATATGGTCGTCCGTGTCAATCACCGGCATGCTGGATTGAATCTGGTGATAGACTCGTTCTTGGACTAGATATGATTAAAGAAGCTATGAAAAAAATTAATTTTATTCGAAAGAAGTTGATAACTGCACAAAGTCGCCAGAAGAGTTATTACGACCATAGGAGAAGAGCTTTAGAATTTCAAGTTGGACATTCTGTTTTTTTGAAAATGCCTCCAATGCGTGGTGTATTAAGATTCGAAAAGACAGGTAAGCTAGCACCACGATACATTGGTCCTTTTCCTATATTAGAAAGGATCGGTCCTCTGGCATATCGAGTGCAGCTACCTAGTTGGTTATCTGGAGTATACTATGTATTTCACATTTCACATCTTCGAAAGTATGTGCACGATCCAGACAGTGTTATCGAAGAAGCAGCTCAGCAAGTTCTTGAAATCACTCCCAACTTAGCAGTTAAAAGAGAGCCATTGAAAATAATCGATCGTGATGAAAAGCAATTAAGGAGTAAAATTGTGAAATTGGTTAAAGTGCAATGGAGCGGCGATCCAAAGGACTATACTTGGGAGACAGAGGACCATGCAAAGGTCTTATCTCAATTGCAGAGTCGGTATCTCGACTTAAACTGGTAAGCCATTTCTCTATCTTTTTATGAATTCGTATATTCTTTGTTTGCTTTCCTCTCTCTTTTAAATTTCGAGGATGAAATTTTCTTAAGGAAGAAAATCTGTAACATCCCAAAATTTATCAATTCAAATTTGGTAATTTATTTGAATTTTTGAAATCTATATTGAAATTAATTTGAAAAAAGTTCAAAACAAACAAAATATGTGTTAATTTATATGAATAAGATTTCAATTTCTTTTGAGTTTAAAATTTGAAATAATAAATGTTTTTAAAATCATTTGAATTTAAATTTAATATATTTGAATATATATATATATATATATATATATATTTGTGTGTATATATGAGTAGATTTGAATTTACATTTGAATTTGAACTTGTATTTGAATTCAAATTTAAATAAATATCTTAAGAAAATTATTTGGGTTCAAGCTATTAACGTATGTATATAATTTTACATATGTATAAATTAGTAGTAAAACATTCTCTTTTAAAAGTTGTATAAAAATGTAATAAAGAAATGTAATTATGTAATAAAGAAAATTAATAAAAAAATTAATTAAACATATAATTATAAAATTACAAGTGTTAAGTGATAAGATATCCAATTTAACAAGTGTAACTCATCAAAAGAGAAATTTAACAAGTGCCATAGTTAGTTTTTATTTTTCTTAATTTTAAAATAAAATTTTAATTTACATTATATAAAAACACACCCCTTTTTCTTCTTACCTCTTTTATTCATTTCAAAACCCTGTACAATCTTTAAACCAGAGAAGAAAATCATCAATAACAAGTAATCAGAGCATAACCTCCTCAACATTTTAAATCAAGACCAAAATTCCAGTAAAAAAATCTGAACCATTTTTCTTCAAAATCTCAAGCCAGAAAAGAAATTTCAAAAAAAAATAACTTCAAGTCTTCAACATCAAAGCAGGAGTCAACCTCAACAATTAAACAGAAGCTAAGATCATTACATAAAACAACAAGAATCAGGTTTAACTCAAAGAATTGCAAACTCCAGTTTTCAAGTTGCAGACCAAAAATTTTCTCTGTTTTCATTAAAACAAAACTGTAAGTAAGATTGAATTTGAGTTTGTTGTTGAGGAATTAAGTAAGAAAATTTATATTAACAAGTTGCAGATAAAAAAAATTCAAGATCAAGTTAAGAGAAACAATTTCCAGGCTTTCAACTTTTAAACCCAGACAGAAAGCTCTCTGTTCAACACCACAGGTAAGAAAACTCTTTGATTTGAATTTGAACTTGTTGTTGTGAACAATATACAAGTTTGAATGATAAATGTGTGTTTGCATGTATATATTTATATATTTTCTCAAAGTTCTGGCGATCGATAAGGCGATGGACTTCGTGTTCGTAACTAGAGCTAGCTAGAAGGTCGTAGAGTTAGGGAAAAACGCTTGTCTAAATTCTAGATCACCGATGATGATGATCTAGATCGAGTTAGGGTTTAAGGTTTAAAATGAGTCGAGGTTAGAAATGTGATCACTGCGCCGTCTTTAGGCCATCAGAGATCATCAGACCGGGCCATCAGAAGCGTGGGAGGCTTGTGGAGCTTAGGGTGGTGTTTTGCGATCCCTAATGATGAGAGGTGGGAGAGCAAGGCGTTTAATGGTGGCTCAGTATTGTTCGAATCTGGGTTGTACTGTCAAATTGCAAATTCTTCAATGATTCACAATGTTGAGTGTTCTGGTGTGTCAAGTTGATGATCGTCGACTGGTTGATGATCATAACATCGACTAGAGGCGATCAAAACAGTTGTGCATGTGCACAACAAATTAAGGGGCATCAGTGATATTGAATGGGAGAAGAAGGGATATGACTCGAAGTAACATTTGGGAAGATGGGTTGATAGCTCGAGTTTAAGCTCGTGTATTTACCTGTGCGTATCGGGTTTGTACTTAGACAAATTCAAGTAAAAAGAAATATAAGGCACATAGGTGGATTTGGCAAATGACTCGAAGCAAGGAGCATTTTTGCTCAGGTGTGACTCGAAGTGGCCTCGGGTCGGTTGTATGAAAAAACTTTACTTTAAAAATAAATTCAAATTTTTTAAACCTTTTTAAACCATGTTTTCAAAATGATGTTTTTGATTTAAGTTTGAATTAATTCAATTAAAATCTGACTACTTGTTAATTAAACTATTTTAACCTTTTAAAGTAATTAATGTGATAAGGATGATTTATTAAACAAGGTTTAAAAGATAATCAAAGTAAATAAATAAAGGTAAAAAGATTATCTTTTAGTTTATTAAACAATTAATGATTTCTTAATACAATTACTTAAAAAGTAATTACTTAATTAATTAGTATTAAAGAATAACTAAGTTAATAATTAAGGATTAGTTAATTAAGGTAATTAATTAAGGATTGATTAATTAATAAAGGTAATTAAGATTTAATTAATTAATAATTAAGGATTAATTAATTAAGGTAATTAATTAAGGATTGATTAATTAATGACGTTGATTAAGATTTAATTAATAACTAAGGATAACTAATCATTGATTAAAGATAATTAATGAAAGTAGCTATGTGATTAATCAATTTAAATCACAAAATTTATTCATCTTAATTGTAGATGATTAATTATTTTTGAATGTTGTGTACTGATTAACATCTTTGATATGTGATTCTTATGCTATGTGATATGATTTACCCTGTGCTAAGCTGTGATATCTGTGATTTGTTTCTGTGTGAATGTGAAAACCCATTGGCCCGTAAAACGGCTTTTGAATTTCGATGTGACAGGGAGTCGGATTCCAGTTGGTTATCCGAAACCCACATCGAACCTGTGAATCTTTGCGAATGACATATCCACATGTTTTTCAAAATTTACTCTCACTATTCGGTTTAGTCGGGAGAGGACCTTTTTGTCATATAACCTATTCCGAATAGTGATACGATGAAATGGATAGCATTTGAAGATGGTGGTGAAGACCGGGTGTCTCCATCGAATGATAGGATAACCCATCGAATGACTCTGCACTGAGTTGCTCTGGTATAGAGATCTCCATATGTGATAGGCAGTCCGATCGGGATTGTGGATGCCCAGATTGCAAGAGCTTCTTCGAAAGTGCCTACGGTTCTATTCGAACCCGAAACAGACTTGTATGGTTGTGTGTCTGACATTACATTTTGAGATATAAAACTAATTTCTTTCAAATACATTTCTGTTGGTGGCGGAGAATTTATTCTCTTAGCTTAATACCCTTCTCTGATATATGCGAGCTCAGAGGTTATGTAGTTGAAGGTTATTAGTGATATACTCCCAACTTGGTAATGTGGCATGCTGAGTGCTGCTGACCATTTTTTGATCGAAGCATGGCTTTGTGAAAAGTGTGGCTTTGTGAACCTCACAACCTGGTAATGGTCGAAACAAGAAAGATGCAGCAAGGTTATTGGGGGTAGCACCCCTTAGGCTATGTGCATTTCCTTCTGGACAGAAGTAGTATCATGGTATGGAGCCCAAATACTTAACTTTTGTTGATATCGCAATTAAGTTGCTTTGTGATTGTGTTGTTGGGGCCCTGGATAAAGGTTGGTAACAACCACGGAATGGCATAGTCATGTCAGTTGTTACCTAGTTACAGAGGTAACCCGACCTTGTGTTGGAAGTGATCCGGTTAGGTTATCGAGGCGTCCCTCCAGGGGCGTACCCATGTGGCCCAGGAAGTTCCTTAGCCTGACCATTGTTGGAAATCCAATCACCAATACATGCCTAGTATGGTTTTAGTTGTAGAACCTGCCATTTAACATGGTAGCTATAGTAGGCATACTATAATGGTACGTATCCTGGTTAAGATTAATATTATATTTTCAAAATGTTTTCTACACTATGCACTAATAATAATATCAAAGAGTTTCTCGCATAAAGCATATTTGACTATCAGAAGGAGAAATCTCCCCAAGTGTGCGATTGCATTGTGTGTGTGCCGAGAGGCCTTATGGTAGTTTCATTTTCCGAAATCACATCGAATTTTCTTTTAAAAATTTGTTTTTATTCGAAGCAACTGTTTTTGTTTGCTCATATCAGTTTCATAACTGACTTGTAGTTTATTGTTTCCTTCCTAACTCTGGGTGCTCATAATTTCCGCACGGGCAGCCTAGAAGCAGGTTTTTCGTGTTTTGGTGCTGGCTTGGAATTTTTTTGAAGTCTTTTGGTTTGGAAGCTATCAGATTTTGAAGCTTTTGTCTAGGAGATATTTTGGAAGCTTTTTGGATCTCAAGGTGCTTAGTTTGGAAGCTCGCTATCGCTCTTTTTCTTTGGAGACTTTCTTGAAGTGTGATAACTTGTTGTTCCGTTGTGATGTGTTCTATTTTGAAGTTGTGTTATATGTATAAAATGCTCTGATGTTGGTGGTAATGTTATAATGAATATTGTGATGATGCTGTATCTGTGATGTTGACTTATGGCAGTTCATTTTGTTTCCATTGTTTATATTCATCTAATGTTGTTATAAGCTCTATCCGTACTGGAGTTCGACGTCTGAATCTCCACCAGTCGAATACAAGTGAGGTATTTGATGTCGATTTTCGAACGTTGGATTTCGGGTCATGACAGATTCCTTTTGATTTCAGTGTCTATAGTGGCATATCCATAACGAGACAAATCATCAAATTTAGCAATATACTCTATACTGACATCTGTCCCTAAACTAAATCTGTGAACTTCCTCATCAACATCGAATTAGAAACCTCAAATAGAAACCTCTGCTCAAAGTTCCTTCTAAAATCAACCGATGTCAATTCTTCCTCAAGAACTCCAGCAGTTACACTATTCCACCAGTGAAGCGCTGCCCCTTGCAACTGCCTTGAGGATAGCCTCCTCTTTTGCCCATCATCCAAGCCTAGATCAGTAAAGATCCTCTTATAGTGCAATAGCCAATTCTTAACTTCAACAACTTTCTCCTTTCCAACAAGCGGTTTTCAATCCAAACCGGTGTAGTCTCTACTCAACGTAGCATAGTTATTCCTAGTTGGAGCCACATGATTAGCTTCTCTAACATTATCAGCCACCCTAGCTTGCAAAATATTGACCAAAAACTGATACACCATTCCCACATCTACTGGGGGGATTTCGAGAACCAACATTGGCGTCGACATTTTTTTTAGCATTAGCATGTCGACCTTTGTTCCTCCTAGTATTAGGTTGAGAATTTCCATTAGTTGTGGTGCTTCCTCCATCGAGATTTCCTCTTCCATTTCCTGCTTCCATATCTTCTTTCTCATAAATCTACAAACTAGCCTTAGTAAGATACAAAAGAACAGTCTAAGAGAGAGGGGAACATGTGTGTGTGTGTATCAAATACAAGTATGTTACTATAGCATTAACCCAAACCCTGATCATATTTCTGATTCATTGGAATTATGTTTCAAAAACTTTTAGGTTTATATTTTCTTCTGAAGTTTCATCAACCTATGCTCTGATACCAACTTATAATATTCCCTTACTTGGAGACCCAAAACTAACAGCTACGGATGCTGAGTCATCCATAGTTATTAATCCTCGACGACCAAATACGATGGTGTTATTTTCATTGATACATAGAAACACATGAATATGGAAAAAATTTAAAACTTCAAACAAGATCACATTCTATCTCAAATCATTTCCAATTAATTACATAATCCTACAATCGTAAACCATTTCAAAGAATATATATTTATTACAACATATTCCAAGAGTGACATATGAAGATGTCTCCTTGGATGATCAGAGAATATATAGGAAATTTAACAACTTTTCCATTACAAACTACATGGCATAATCAAAAGAAAAGAGAACATTAAATAGCTATCACGCCTCCTGCACGTCTCCGGAAGCTTATTCGTCTAAAGAGGTACCTGAAAACCTCGACTCTCAAACTATTCAAAATCAATTGAGTAACCGTGAGTTTAAAGGGAAAACATAAACTTTGAGTCAGACATAAAACCTAATATGAATAATAATCTACCATCTCGCATCATTTAGATATCTAGTGAGACCACGCCGCTTAGCGGAACGAGTTTTCACCTCACTAGTATCCTAAAACCTATATAAAACTATATTGTGTGTTCTTGCATCAACATTGGTTAAAGCAATTCAAAACAATATATTATGATGATATGTAAAACAAATTAATCGATTCTGGATTACCCATCCCCATTTATTCTGACTATCCGTCTCAATTATAGTTTCTAGGATTACTATTAACTTATTAGTTTGCATGGGCTGACTAACAACCTGTAAAATGTTCAAGGACTCGCTGTTCGGTTACATAGTTTCCATGGGATCACTATGAACCTATTGGTAATTGCAATCTCTACTCTTAACCTAGTTTTCATGGGTTGACTAGGAACCTATTGGTGACTCCAATATCCTCTTTCTTATACTAGTTTTCATAGGCGGAATAGAAACCTATTAACATCTGTCAATATCTTAATTTGAATATTATAGTCTAATCACAAATCTACTGGCCCCTACCAGTATCAAATCATAGTTTTCATGGGCTTACTATGAACTTGTCTTTCTGACATCTTCTCTTATGCATAGTTTTCATGGGCTAACCATGAACCTATTGGCCCCTGCCAATATCTTTTCCTATACATAGTTTTCATAGGCTTATTGAGAACCTATTAGCCCCTGCTAATGTCTTTCTTTATTATTTTAGCATCCTATATTCTGGTCTTCCTGACTTCGTCAATGCAATTCTTCTCATTCAGGAGTTGATTAAATTTATATTCATTACTGGGTCAACCTAGCTAGTTATGGGTCCAAAACATTATGAATATATACATATATGAAGAAGAATACATAATTACTTGATTAAACCCTTTAACCATTTTAATCCAAGAAAACTTCTTCAAAAATTCCTTTTCAAAACACTTTATTTAATTATGCCATGGTTCTCTTTCAAAAATGAGATTAGGTTATTTTCTTTGAAAACTAAGGTTGTCGAAACCTTCAAAACCTTACTTTCGACTTCATTGGATAACCTCCTTCGAAAGCAGATAAATCCCTCATTTAAAACATTATGACACTATTTTGAGATACTTTAATCTTTCGAAACCTTTCGAATGTAATAAAGTATTACTTAATAATAATTATAATCATAGCTTTGAAACCATTGAAAGTACCCCTTTCGAAACCATTGAAATTAACCTTTTCGAAACCATTGAAAGTCCTCCTTTTGAAACCATTGGAAGTAACCCTTCTGAAACCATTTAAATCCCCCTTTCAAAACCATTGGGTTTATATTTAAAATATTATTTGGGTAAAAGTGAATATAGGCGAAATCATCTCTTTCGAAAAATCATCCTTTATCATACAAAAATATTGGGAAAAACATGATGGCGTCGGCACCATCTCTTTTAAAAGCTTCAAATCATTTAAAAAAACATTGAAGGATAGCATCGGAACCCCTTTTGAAGCCATTGCCTTCAAAACCCTTGGACTCTTTCCTAAGCATTTAGGAAGTAACTTAAAACATCTTTAAAAACAAACACTACCCGTGACGACCCTGAATTTTGGACAACTGAAATTGAAAATTTTGATTGATTTTAAATATTTGAATGTTAGCTTGATTTGAATTTCAATTATAACTATGGATTTGGCAGTTAAATCATTGAATTTGATTTATCGAAGTTGGGTAAAAATTTGAATCTTCAGTTTTAAGCCAGTTAAAAATATTTCAAAGGCTTAAAAAATTTATATTCATAACACTGAAGATAATGGAAGCTTTAGAATTGGATTTGGAGGTGATTTGTTCAGTTCTGAAAATTATATCGTTTAAATCGATATTTAAAAATAGCCTTCCGAGGCACAGTCTCGGAATTCGACGAAACTAGTTCCATTGGATCCGTAATATTGTTTTATTAGCGAATTTCTATTTCCGTAGCATTCGGGGTAGTAGTGTGATCATACGGTAAGCAAACGCGCTGAAATTTAAATCGAAAATTTAATTAAATAACTGGTTCAAAAGGCAATCTTCTCCATACGATCAAATTTGGACTCGAAACCTTTTCCATTGCGTTCGAAATAGGGGTTTAACATTATAAACGCCTAGTGGCATGCCTCAATAGGAGATTGAAATTTTAGGCTTCGTTTTCTAGACGATTTAAATTAAAATTTAAAATTTAAATTTAATAATATTTTTACAAGATAAATTACCCATTTTTCTTTTCTAACACGTAGTTATTTTTTTTACATTTGGCAAATTGTCTTCAACACGTGTTCGTTTTAAGGGAAATAAAGAAAATAAAAGAAATGCAGAGTTTCTTTCCTTTCTCTTTCAATTCGAAAATCAAAAATCTAACAGAATAAATCAAAAAGAATGGCGGAGCCTAAATTCACTGCTCTCTTCATTTAAATCAAAATGTTTTTCAATCGATTTGTATCGATTCCATTCCTCAGAAAATGGCTTCGTTCCTCAGAAAAAAAGAGAAAAAAAGCGAATTGATTTATATAGATTTCGAGATTGCAAAGGAGGATGGGGGTTCTCCTATAGGAGTTGCACGCAATGACAGATGTTCATTGCCATGGTTGGTGATGGTGGGTCCTCGAGAAGATTTAGGCGAAGTATATCGCGTTCAATTTCTCGATTTGAGGAACGCGGCGGCATGGAGCTCAAAATCGAGTGAGGCAGCGGTGGTGCATCGAGTGGCAATCTTGAGTGTATGGCGACGCATTTGGGTAACTCGTGGCATGTCAGAGAGGACGGTGGCAAGTTCAACTGGAGGTGGCAGCATTGGGTTCGGCGAAGTGATAGCAATGATGTTCGTCTCTGCCAAGGGAGCAGATCGTTGGTAGCCTGGATTACGATTGGCTGTTACATATAGGTTTGTTTTATTTTTAATTTAATTTTAAGAATATATATTCACCTGCCACTTTAAATTAATTTTATTTATATGTAAACAGTAAATATATAGATGTAAATAAGAGTTTGAAAGAAATTAGATTTTTAATTTAGTTATTTTTATAAGTGTCTATATACACACACATATATAGTTTCAAAAGAAAATATTACATTCGTGTTTGAAATTTATATGGAAATAGGTATATATTTACATATCGTAATATATTAGCTAATTTTGAATAATGAATATGGTGATTAATTTGTTTAATTAACTTATTTAATTATCTTAATAACTAAAAGATTTTTAGAAGGAAAATTGTTAGTTTAAAATAAATTAATAGTGAATTAAATTATTAAATGAAAATTGATTTTTCGATTTATTTCGAATATTAATAAATTGTATAAATGTTTATACATGGTCTGAAAACATGAAGGAAACGAACTGGAATGGAAAAGGATTGCAAAATAAAAGCAAAGGTGAGATCTTCTGACTCAAATTATAATTAAAAATTTCAATTATTGATTGATTGTTGAATTATGATAGTTAAATTTAAAAGGGTTGATTGTGTGCTTAGATGATTAATTATTATCAGTATATTGAATTAGACCCTATGCACCGCATAATAGCAGATGATGTTATATTAAACTCATATACCGCAATATTCCATCTTGAAGTGGAATTGGTATTATATATGTATTAGAGTGATTGATTTCCCGCATTATACAACGGATGAGACCCTATGCACCGCATAATAGCGGGTGATATTCTATAAATCCCATATACCGCGATATTCCACCTCGAAGTAGAATTGGTATTTAATTGTTGCGCTAACGTCTGTGGATGCAGGGAAACAGGTTGGAGGGATCCAACTAGATTCCTCAAATATTGAATTTGTTTCATATGTTGTGTGTTGATAATCACTGTGTGGTTATATTGTGATTGAAATCATTGAAGGCTAAAATTTAGCCGAATATATTTTTGGTATCGTAGGATACCAGAAATAGATAAAATTGGATTTTTTGAAATTTAAGTAGAAAATTTATAGTAAAATTTATTTTTGAGAATGGGATAAATTTAAAAGAAGGAATTTTAAAAGGATAAAGTTTTATTTTTGAATCCTATTGGATAAATTCCAAATTATGGGAAAAGATTTTAATAAATGGATTTTGAGCAACATTGCTAAATAGTTAAAGAATTTATTTAAAATTTGGATTTTTAAATAGTTTGGAAGAAATAAAGAGATTTATTTTAAAAGAAAATAAATTTGGGAAATCGATTGGAAAATTTGATTTGGTATTTGAAAATCTTTGGGAAATCAATTAAGAAATTAATTTGGTGTTTGGAAATAAATTCGTAAATCAATTTTGGATTTCATTTGGTGTTTGAAATGATTTTGGGAAATCAATTAGAAATTTGATTTGGTGCTTGAAAGTGAATATTTGGAAATCGATTTGAAAATCGTATATCAGTTGATATTTGGGAATCTAAATTCACAGTAGGAATTTGTAAAGAAAGGGAATTTTGTTTTAAAAATAAACATTGGGTTACTTTTAAAAGTGTAGAAAGGAGTTTACGGATTTGGAACGTAAATTTAAAATAAATCGAGAAGGGTTTATGTAATATCCCGGAATTTTGGACAATTTAAATTTAATAATCTGTGTTTAAATTTAAATTGAATTGATGATTTTTGTTAATAAATTTGGTTTGATTTAATAATCTTCTTTATTTAAATATTTAATTTGTGAATTTATTTTTAATAAACTAATAAAATTGTTTTCTATTTAATAATGTATATGTATTTATATATTTTTGAATAGGCAAGTTGTTTTCAATTAAAATAAGTATAACATAATTTTTAATGTTTTAAAAATAGGAATTGTGATTTATTTTAAATTTAAGCTTTTCAAAATATTTAATAAAATATTCTATGATTTTAACTATTGAGATAAATGTTTTATTGGTTTATAATTCATTTTAATTTAAGTTTGGATTTAAAATAAGTTATAAAATGTTTGTGTTTTTCTTTTTAAACTATTAATTTATAAAATGAGATTTGTTAATTTAATTTGAAATTTATAATACAATTTTAAATATGAACATGCATTCATTAAGTTAATTTTCTTTAACACTTAATTAAATAACAAAACCATTTAAAAGACATATGTAAGCTTAATTTACATATGTAAGTAATTTAAGATTTAAGTTGACAAGTGTTAACAACACAAGCCACATGTCATTTGTTTGATTTTGTTTTCTTTAATTTTAAATTTAAATCAAAACATTGTTATATAATTTGCACTCTTCCCGTTCTCTTTTCTTTTCTTCATTTCCATTTTATAAAAGAAAAAAAGAAATTCAATTGCATATCAACTTCAATGGAAATCTGTAAATTCATTTCCTCAAACCTGTAAACACTTGCATTCAACTCCTCTAAAAACAAGTCTACATCCTCTAAACAAGCCTATAACTCCTCAAATGAAAGATACAAACCTGCATATGTGGAAACTGAGGCATGCATTCATCTTTCAAAACTCTGGAAATAAAACAAGCCTGCATGTGTGTAAACTGAGCATGCATTCACTTTTCAAAATTCTGAAACATGCAATTGACTCTGGGAAAAAGCATGAGGCCTGCATTCTTTCTAAAATCTGCAAAATGCAAACATGCATATGAATCTGGAAAGGGGGATGTCTGCATGCATAAATTTTTGAATCTGGAAACATCAGGTTGGAAGCAAATGTTAAAATGCATTCAAGCTTAAAGTTTTAAGGGATTCAAGCAAATTTTCAACAGGATTTCAATTAGCAATCTGCATTTCAATTTTTATCAAATGAAGCCTGCATTTTTCAAAAATGACCTGGGGGGAATTTGCATCTGCAGTCAAGCTACTGCATGCTAAATCTGGGGTCTGCATCATTATTACAGGTGAGTAACTTAACCTTAAAAAAATTAAGTAGGTATAAGTTGTTCATGCTTTTATTTAGAAAAGACTTAACATTTGAATTTGCTGTGTATATGTTTATATGAGATGCATTCTCTTCCACTTATGTTTTGGATATTACCATGTATGTTCTAGCTGATAGAAATCCCTTTATTTTGATTTGTTTGCTGCTATGTTTTAATCTTTGTATGAAACTGGCTTATTTCTAAATAAAGTAAGCATTAAAAATGATATAAGTTAAAATAAAGTTCTGTTTTACCTGAAAGTAATATAACAGCGTAAAAATTTATATTAAGTAAAAAAATTCAAATTATAGGAATTCATGTTTCAGGTTTACTAATTGAAAAAAATAAGTGAATTCAAAATTTTTAAATCAAAAATTAAAATTTAAAATGCTGTAAATCAAGTGCAGAGATGAACATACTGTATTTTTTCATTTTTGTTAAGTACATTTGATTCTTACATTTGATTTGTTTGAATCTGCTTCTGGAGGTAGTATAGTCATCATGGATTATAGGAATTTTTTTGGATTGAGTTGAATTTAAAATTTTGGATTGCAATTTGGGTTCCCAAGTTTAGAACCCTAGTTTTACTGAGTATAAGTAAATTCTGTGCTGCGGTTTCATCAAGTGTTCGAGTTCAACCGCAATTCACGTGGTGATAGGTGGTAGTGTGATGATGTTATCGTCGGAGTTTTAAGGGTAGTAGTGGCCGGAGTTGGGTGATCTCGTCGTTGACAGGTCAGGCAGTGGGAAGGGAAAAGTGTTTTTCAGGTTTTGGTTTAAAAACTTGAATTCAAATTCAAGTTGTGTTATGGGATTTTGAAGATGGAAGGTTGTTGTGGGGTTGCTGGTCGATGGAGGATGGCCTGAGATGATGGCCAGTGATGGCCGGTGTAGGGAAGTGGGTGCACAGGGGTTTGTGTATGTTGGTGATGATGGGGTATGTTATTTGGGTTGCAGGGTTTTTGTACTCGGGTTGATCTCGGGTAAATAGGAAGGGAAACTCGAAGCCAGTATGTTGTTTTCTCGGAGTAGATTAGGTGGTAGTTCGGGTTGTAATGTTTCAGGGATTAACCGAGCCTTATTTCCAGTTTTTTAAAAAGTAATTAGAAGTAAGTTTTTTTAAATGCAAATCTAAAACCTGAACTAGGCATAAAATTTAAACAGAATTTAAATATGAATTCAAGGTTTGAATTCTGGGTTCTTACAATAATTTGAGTTTTTAAAATAAAAAATAAGTGTTTCAGGTTTTAGTATTTACACAGTGATATGTTTCCAGGTTTTATCAAATTGATGTAAAAAGAAAATACAAATAAAATCTGGAAAGAAGTTTGAATCTAGAATTTAATTTAAATTCAGTAATTTAAATATGGGTTTTTGAAACATGTTTGAATTCAAAATTTAGGATGTTATACCAAAACAGGAAGCTGTTTTCTGTTTGAATTTGAAAAGATGCAACTGAAATTTTAAAATAAGTTTTAAATCTGGAAAATTTGAAGTATGGAACTTAGCAAATAAATCTAAGTTTGAATCTAATTTGAAAACTGGAATTTGAATTTAGACTTTAAACTTTTTAAAGAATAAAGTAACATTGGTTTGAATTTAAAACTATAAGTTTTAAATTTATGAAATAAGGTTTAAATAAGTTTAAATTCAGTTTTAAAAACCTGAGATTTGATTTTAAAGCCAGTTTTTAAAATTTAAATAAGTTTTTTTTAAAATTTAAATTTGATTTAACTATTTAGAAAGTTTAAATAAATTTGAATTTGGAAATGGAAATGGAGATGTAAGTAAAGTTTTAAATCTTTAAGATTGAATCTAAAATAAAATTTTAATTGGTAATTCAGTTTGAAATTTAAAAGAAATTTTAAATTGAATTTTTGAATAAAGTGTTTAAAATACTTTTGTATAAAGAAGAATGTTTCTTAATTTAGATTTCAAGAAATTGATTTCATTTAAATTATTAAATTAATTTAAATGGAATATTAATTATTTGATTAATAAATAATGTGGATGTTTAATTAAGTAACTAATATTTTTTTTTTAAGTTAGATAATTAAGATTTGAGATTAATTAATTAAGGTTAATTAATCTATAATTAGGGATGGTTAATTAAATTTTAATCAATGATTAAGATTTATTTAATCAAGTAATAAAAGTAATTAAGATTTTAGTTAACACTTAATTAATTAATAATTAGAGATTAATTAAATGATAATTAAAGATTAATAAATTGATAATTAATAATGATTAATTATAAGTTAATTTCTTAATTATGTAATTAAGAAGGTTAATGAAGGTCATTAACTTAAGATTATTTAACAATTAATTAATGTGATTAATTTTTGATAATTAATTAGATTAATTAATTAATAATAATCAATTGTTTAATTACTTAATGAAAGTAATTAATGAATTAATTACTTGGTGTAATTAATTTAATTAATGTGAATAGTTTAGATTAATTAAGTTTAATTAATTTAAACAATTGTTGATTATTGATAATTACTTTATGAAATTTATGGATTGCAATTACTTAGAGAAGTAATTAATTAATAATTACTGAATGTAATTAAGGATATTTATTATAGAAGTAATTTAAATTTAAATTACTTTGAAAATTTATCAAGTGATTAATGAAGATAATTAATTAAGAGTAATTAATTATGGGATGAGTAATTAGAGTAGTTAATTACTGATTATTAATCATGGGCGATTAATATATAAGGTTTAAATTGAAGATTAATTACTTATGTAATTAATTTATTTAGAGATTGATTAAATGTAATTAGAAATCATTAATTTATTAATTAATGATGTAATTTGGAATTGATTAATTAAGGTATAATCAATATTAAATGCTAATTACTTATTGTAATTAGAGATAGTTAATCAATAATGATTAAGTGAAATGGATAATGAGATGATGATTTATAAAATTGATTTGTAATCAATTGAAGATTAAGATAAGCAGAATTTTAATGATGAAGTAATTAATTTAATTTTTTTAAATTAATTAGAGTTTAGGTAATTAATTTAATTCATTTTAAATTAATTATAAATGGTGTGATCATTAGATAGTTGCTTATGTTTGATGATTGGTATTGGTTGTCTGGTATGGTTTATAATCTCAGTTATGAGATGAGTTATGTATGTGATATGGATGCATTGGTTGCTTTTGGATGATAATATGGATTATCTGATTTTGATATGAATTATCTGTTGATAATGATAGTGTTGATTATCTATCGTGTTATAAATTATCTATCTGTGTATATTTAGATAATGAATTGACTTGTTTTAAACTTTAAAACAACTTCGACCTTAAAAGACACGCTTTGGTTTTCGATGAGACCGGGATCGGGTTTCCATATTTGGAATCCGAAAACCACATCGATTCCAATTAAACGTTAGGTCGTTAATCCAAGTGGAGCGAGTGAAGACTCGAGGTGTAAGGGCTATACGTCAGTATAACTCTGTGGGTGATTCCGTAATGAGTTTGACGGAATAGCACTTATAGATTCGAGATGGTGATTCAAAGTGCAAGGGTTATTGTCGTTAACTCTGAGGGTGATTCCAATACGAGTGTAACGAGATAATGCCTTCGGTTTCGTTCGAACCCGGAGCGAACTTGTATGGATCGAATGCTTTCAGAACATCGTCAGGCGGACGATGAGCATTCTAAGTGATATGTCCTATAAAGGTAATCGTAGCCTCAAGCCTCATCAACTGGGAATGGCTAAAACAGGGGAGGTGCAGCAAAGCTTCGTGGGTAGCACCCACTTGAGAGCAAGATTTATCCCTGTCTAGAGGTCCCTTTATTTTTCGGCTTAGTGGTGCGGTTGCTGATCACAACTGCGGGGTTGTCTTTTTTGGAACTGTTCAGTAAGGAACGGGTCCGGCTTTGTGTTGCAGGGGATGAAGGGAGTAATCCTCGGTACGGTGATCTAGGCCACGTACTGTGACGGGCGGTACCCCAGTAGCCCAGCCATTGATGGAATCCAAAATCCAATAAGTGCCAACGGTTTTGATTGTATTACCCACTTTTGTGGCTAGTAGCTGGAATTTAATCATGTAACAATTTCGGCTATTTCTTATTTATTTGAAAACCCTAGACACTATTATAATATCATCGGATTTCCTATCAAATGTTTTGGTTAGCGTAAGGTAAAAACTTTTCCATGTTTATGTGTGGGAAGTCTTACGTGATACCTTTTCTTTTCAAAGGTTTTTCAAAGTTAAGCAACTTTAACCTGTTACTCAAACCTGTTACTCACACCAGACCCATGTCTGACCCGGAGTTATTTTTGTTTTCTATAACTCTTGGGTACTCAAATTTTTATGAGTAGCCAAGGGAATTCAGGTTAGGATTCAGGATAGCTTTGACGAATTGTGGAGGAGCAAATGGAGCAGGAGGCTTCTGCGTATAGTTATATGGTTTTCCGCTGTGTTGGTATCTCTGAGTGTTTCTGTATTATGTATTGAGTTGTAATAGCTAGACAGGTGTTATAACTGTCTAGTATGTGTTGTATATGTCCGTGTACTCTGATATTTGATATACTATGCAATACTTATGTTATTAATCTAATTTATTCTTTCCGCTGTTGAGATTCTTGTGTTGTTTCTTCTTTCTCTTCTTTCTTTTCTCTTTTCTATCCCTTTCTTTCTTAAAGATGATGCGATTTTCTGGGAGTGGAAAGTCGGGTCGTCACAGTTGGTATCAGAGCATTAGGATTTAGTGAATACCTAGGCTCTGTAGTGTATCTATCTTGAGAGAGCATATTTGTATTTTTGATATATATATATATATATATATAATTATTTCTACCTATTTATTGGATTACCTGTTCGGGTTTATCCAATATAGTTATAAAGGTAGATAAGGTAGAAGTGTGTGTAACACGACTACCATTGGTTGGAGTTTGATGGATGAGGTTAGAAGTGTATTTGTCGAGACTATAGACCTAATACCGTCTCGAGAAGTTTTGTTTGGTATAAGAACTTCATCGATCTCTGAAGGTAACCTGTTAAGGTTCGGAGTTCATTTTTGAAGTGCAGAATTGAGTTTGGATCTGTCGGTTGGGCAGAAGCCAGCAAGTGATAGTATCTTGATATCTCAGGAAGTAGTAACTGCGTGATGAGATGCAGTGAATATGGATATTTCCGAAGATGTTTCTTTGGAATAAGAGTAAGATGTGAGTCTGCTCGGGGGTGTGGCTGAGTTTAGCAGAGTCTTCTGAGCTGGTAGGGAGTCTTCTGGCTGAGTAGTTTCTCTGAAGTTTAGTTCAGAAGCGGCAGAGTGGAGTCATTTCTCTGGAGAGTTGGCTAAGCTAGCATAAGCTGTTCTGTTTGGTAAAGAGAGAGCAGTTTTCTTTGGATACAGGCTGAGTTTATCGCAAAAGTGACTTGCTATAGTGTGTTCTTTGAGTTGTTGGAGATTGTCCGGATTTTCTTTCCGGGAATGGAACTGGAAGTTCAGTTGGTAGATGGATGGTTCCTTGAGATAGAAGTTGGTAAAGCAACTCAGGTTTCGGAGGAACATTAAGTTTTCTTATGGATATTTGGAACCATATTTTTGTGCTGGGTTGTGTAGTCTGTGTTTGTGCTCTTCTTCAGCATTTTCTTCTGTTTCGGATCAGAGTTGTGCAGCGGAAGCAGTTTGGAGTGTTTCTGTTTTGTTTTCTTTCCGGATAAGGAGAAGTTTATTCTGTCTTCTGTTGATGAGAAGCAAGATGTGTGTTCTTGGTTATTGAGTGATCTTGAGGAGATCATTGGATTGCTTGATTCAGTCTGTTTTTAATGGAATCAGCAAGAGTTGAGCCGATCACGATGGATGTTGGTAGCCCAGGATCGTCCGAAGAGTTTTTATGGATAAGAGACGGAGAAATTTGGATTCTGGAATCGGAGATTTGTTTGGGATAAGTTTTTCTCTGATTCAAAGAGCTATAAGTTTGGTAAGCTAGCTCCGTAGTGTTTTGAGTTTCTTTTGTGTTTTGGTAAGATCAGTGTTTGATTTTCTAGAGTTGAATTGCCAGTTTGGATAACTGGGATTCGGTATGTTTTGACGTATCTCAAAGGGAATACGTGTTTGATATTTCTGGTTGTAGAACCAGCAGTTTAGGATAGATTGGTTATTGAGTCAGACTCGTTTGTAGTCTGATATTCTGTATAGAATTGTTGTTAGGAGCTCTATAGCTTAGTAGTATTGATTGATTGTATTCTATAGAGCGAGTATCCCGATATATATATATATATATATATATATATATATATATATATATATATATATATATATATATATAAACTCGTGAAGGTTTTATCCAAAATTCTTTTGGATAACTAGATTTGTTTTGATTGTGTGAATTGGTTGCTTTGGTTGATAGCATATGATTAACATATGCTGTGTTTTAAAATGAAATCTGTAAAGAGATTATTAAATTACCTTTGTTTTAAATTTTGGGGACGAAATTCTTTTAAGAATGAAGGATTGTAATATCCCGGAATTTTGGACAATTTAAATTTAATAATCCGTGTTTAAATTTAAATTGAATTGATGATTTTTGTTAATAAATTTGGTTTGATTTAATAATCTTCTTTATTTAAATATTTAATTTGTGAATTTAGTTTTAATAAACTAATAAAATTGTTTTCTATTTAATAATGTATATGTATTTATATATTTTTGAATAGGCAAGTTGTTTTCAATTAAAATAAGTATAACATAATTTTTTAATGTTTTAAAAATAGGAATTGTGATTTATTTTTAATTTAAGCTTTTCAAAATATTTAATAAAATACTATATGATTTTAACTATTGAGATAAATGTTTTATTGGTTTAGAATTCATTTTAATTTAAGTTTGGATTTAAAATAAGTTATAAAATGTTTGTCTTTTTCTTTTTAAACTATTAATTTATAAAATGAGATTTGTTAATTTAATTTGAAATTTAAAATACAATTTTAAATATGAACATGCATTCATTAAGTTAATTTTCTTTAACACTTAATTAAATAACAAAACCATTTAAAAGACATATGTAAGCTTAATTTACATATGTAAGTAATTTAAGATTTAAGTTGACAAGTGTTAACAACACAAGCCACGTGTCATTTGTTTGATTTTGTTTTCTTTAATTTTAAATTTAAATCAAAACATTGTTATATAATTTGCACTCTTCCCATTCTCTTTTCTTTTCTTCATTTCCATTTTATAAAAGAAAAAAAGAAATTCAATTGCATATCAACTTCAATGGAAATCTGTAAATTCATTTCCTCAAACCTGTAAACACTTGCATTCAACTCCTCTAAAAACAAGTCTACATCCTCTAAACAAGCCTATAACTCCTCAAATGAAAGATACAAACCTGCATATGTGGAAACTGAGGCATGCATTCATCTTTCAAAACTCTGGAAATAAAACAAGCCTGCATGTGTGTAAACTGAGCATGCATTCACTTTTCAAAACTCTGAAACATGCAATTGACTCTGGGAAAAAGCATGAGGCCTGCATTCTTTCTAAAATCTGCAAAATGCAAACATGCATATGAATCTGGAAAGGGGGATGTCTGAATGCATAAATTTTTGAATCTGGAAACATCAGGTTGGAAGCAAATGTTAAAATGCATTCAAGCTTAAAGTTTTAAGGGATTCAAGCAAATTTTCAAAAGGATTTCAATTAGCAATCTGCATTTCAATTTTTATCAAATGAAGCCTGCATTTTTCAAAAATGACCTAGGGGGAATTTGCATCTGCAGTCAAGCTACCGCATGCTAAATCTGGGGTCTGCATCATTATTATAGGTGAGTAACTTAACCTTAAAAAAATTAAGTAGGTATAAGTTGTTCATGCTTTTATTTAGAAAAGACTTAACATTTGAATTTGCTGTGTATATGTTTATATGAGATGCATTCTCTTCCACTTATGTTTTGGATATTACCATGTATGTTCTAGCTGATAGAAATCCCTTTATTTTGATTTGTTTGCTGCTATGTTTTAATCTTTGTATGAAACTGGCTTATTTCTAAATAAAGTAAGCATTAAAAATAATATAAGTTAAAATAAAGTTCTGTTTTACCTGAAAGTAATATAACAGCGTAAAAATTTATATTAAGTAAAAAAATTCAAATTATAGGAATTCATGTTTCAGGTTTACTAATTGAAAAAAATAAGTGAATTCAAAATTTTTAAATCAAAAATTAAAATTTAAAATGCTGTAAATCAAGTGCAGAGATGAACATACTGTATTTTTTTCATTTTTGTTAAGTACATTTGATTCTTACATTTGATTTGTTTGAATTTGCTTCTGGAGGTAGTATAGTCATCATGGATTATAGGAAATTTTTTGGATTGAGTTGAATTTAAAATTTTGGATTGCAATTTGGGTTTCCAGGTTTAGAACCCTAGTTTTACTGAGTATAAGTAAATTCTGTGCTGCGGTTTCATCAAGTGTTCGAGTTCAACCGCAATTCACGTGGTGATAGGTGGTAGTGTGATGATGTTATCGCCGGAGTTTTAAGGGTAGTAGTGGACGGAGTTGGGCGATCTCGTCGTTGACAGGTCAGGCAGTGGGAAGGGAAAAGTGTTTTTCAGGTTTTGGTTTAAAAACTTGAATTCAAATTCAAGTTGTGTTATGGGATTTTGAAGATGGAAGGTTGTTGTGGGGTTGCTGGTCGATGGAGGATGGCCTGAGATGATGGCCAGTGATGGCCGGAGTAGGGAAGTGGGTGCACAGGGGTTTGTGTATGTTGGTGATGATGGGGTATGTTATTTGGGTTGCAGGGTTTTTGTACTCGGGTTGATCTCGGGTAAATAGGAAGGGAAACTCGAAGCCAGTATGTTGTTTTCTCGGAGTAGATTAGGTGGTAGCTTGGGTTGTAATGTTTCAGGGATTAACCTAGCCTTATTTCCAGTTTTTTTTAAAAAATTTAAAAGTAAGTTTTTTAAAATGAAAATCTAAAACCTGAACTAGGCATAAAATTTAAACAGTATTTAAATATGAATTCAAGGTTTGAATTCTGGGTTCTTACAATAATTTGAGTTTTTAAAATAAAAAGATAAGTGTTTCAGGTTTTAGTATTTATACAGTGATATGTTTCCAGGTTTTATCAAATTGATGTAAAAAGAAAATACAAATAAAATCTGGAAAGAAGTTTGAATCTAAAATTTAATTTAAATTCAGTAATTTAAATATGGGTTTTTGAAACATGTTTGAATTCAAAATTTAGGATGTTATACCAAAACAGGAAGTTGTTTTCTGTTTGAATTTGGAAAGATGCAACAGAAATTTTAAAACAAGTTTTAAATCTGGAAAATTTGAAGTATTGAACTTAGCAAATAAATCTAAGTTTGAATTTAATTTGAAAACTGGAATTTGAATTTAGACTTTAAACTTTTTAAAGAATAAAGTAACATTGGTTTGAATTTAAAACTATAAGTTTTAAATTTATGAAACAAGGTTTAAATAAGTTTAAATTCAGTTTTAAAAACCTGAGATTTGATTTTAAAGTCAGTTTTTAAAATTTAAATAAGTTTTTTTTAAAATTTAAATTTGGTTTAACTATTTAGAAAGTTTAAATAAATTTGCATTTGGAAATGGAAATGGAGATGTAAGTAAAGTTTTAAATCTTTAAGTTTGAAGCTAAAATAAAATTTTAATTGGTAATTCAGTTTGAAATTTAAAAGAAAATTTAAATTGAATTTTTGAATAAAGTGTTTAAAATACTTTTGTATAAAGAAGAATGTTTCTTAATTTAGATTTCATTTCATTTAAATTATTAAATTAATTTAAATGGAATATTAATTATTTAATTAATAAATAATGTGGATGTTTAATTAAGTAACTAATTTTTTTTTTTTTAAGTTAGATAATTAAGATTTGAGATTAATTAATTAAGGTTAATTAATCTATAATTAGGGATGGTTAATTAAATTTTAATCAATGATTAAGATTTATTTAATCAAGTAATAAAAGTAATTAAGATTTTAATTAACACTTAATTAATTAATAATTAGAGATTACTTAAATGATAATTAAAGATTAATAAATTGATAATTAATAATGATTAATTATAAGTTAATTTCTTAATTATGTAATTAAGAAGGTTAATGAAGGTCATTAACTTAAGATTATTTAACAATTAATTAATGTGATTAATTTTTGATAATTAATTAGATTAATTAATTAATAATAATCAATTGTTTAATTACTTAATGAAAGTAATTAATGAATTAATTACTTGGTGTAATTAATTTAATTAATTTGAATAGTTTAGATTAATTAAGTTTAATTAATTTAAACAATTGTTGATTATTGATAATTACTTTATGAAATTTATGGATTGCAATTACTTAGAGAAGTAATTAATTAATAATTACTGAATGTAATTAAGGATATTTATTATAGAAGTAATTTAAATTTAAATTACTTTGAAAATTTATCAAGTGATTAATGAAGATAATTAATTAAGAGTAATTAATTATGGGATGAGTAATTAGAGTAGTTAATTACTGATTATTAATCATGGGCGATTAATATATAAGGTTTAAATTGAAGATTAATTACTTATGTAATTAATTTATTTAGAGATTGATTAAATGTAATTAGAAATCATTAATTTATTAATTAATGATGTAATTTGGAATTGATTAATTAAGGTATAATCAATATTAAATGCTAATTACTTATTGTAATTAGAGATAGTTAATCAATAATGATTAAGTGAAATGGATAATGAGATGATGATTTATAAAATTGATTTGTAATCAATTGAAGATTAAGATAAGCAGAATTTTAATGATGAAGTAATTAATTTAATTTTTTTAAATTAATTAGAGTTTAGGTAATTAATTTAATTCATTTTAAATTAATTATAAATGGTGTGATCATTAGATAGTTGCTTATGTTTGATGATTGGTATTGGTTGTCTGGTATGGTTTATAATCTCAGTTATGAGATGAGTTATGTATGTGATATGGATGCATTGGTTGCTTTTGGATGATAATATGGATTATCTGATTTTGATATGAATTATCTGTTGATAATGATAGTGTTGATTATCTATCGTGTTATAAATTATCTATCTGTGTATATTTAGATAATGAATTGACTTGTTTTAAACTTTAAAACAACTTCGACCTTAAAAGACACGCTTTGGTTTTCGATGAGACCGGGATCGGGTTTCCATATTTGGAATCCGAAAACCACATCGATTCCAATTAAACGTTAGGTCGTTAATCCAAGTGGAGCGAGTGAAGACTCGAGGTGTAAGGGCTATACGTCAGTATAACTCTGTGGGTGATTCCGTAATGAGTTTGACGGAATAGCACTTATAGATTCGAGATGGTGATTCAAAGTGCAAGGGTTATTGTCGTTAACTCTGAGGGTGATTCCAATACGAGTGTAACGAGATAATGCCTTCGGTTTCGTTCGAACCCGGAGCGAACTTGTATGGATCGAATGCTTTCAGAACATCGTCAGGCGGACGATGAGCATTCTAAGTGATATGTCCTATAAAGGTAATCGTAGCCTCAAGCCTCATCAACTGGGAATGGCTAAAACAGGGGAGGTGCAGCAAAGCTTCGTGGGTAGCACCCACTTGAGAGCAAGATTTATCCCTGTCTAGAGGTCCCTTTATTTTTCGGCTTAGTGGTGCGGTTGCTGATCACAACTGCGGGGTTGTCTTTTTTGGAACTGTTCAGTAAGGAACGGGTCCGGCTTTGTGTTGCAGGGGATGAAGGGAGTAATCCTCGGTACGGTGATCTAGGCCACGTACTGTGACGGGCGGTACCCCAGTAGCCCAGCCATTGATGGAATCCAAAATCCAATAAGTGCCAACGGTTTTGATTGTATTACCCACTTTTGTGGCTAGTAGCTGGAATTTAATCATGTAACAATTTCGGCTATTTCTTATTTATTTGAAAACCCTAGACACTATTATAATATCATCGGATTTCCTATCAAATGTTTTGGTTAGCGTAAGGTAAAAACTTTTCCATGTTTATGTGTGGGAAGTCTTACGTGATACCTTTTCTTTTCAAAGGTTTTTCAAAGTTAAGCAACTTTAACCTGTTACTCAAACCTGTTACTCACACCAGACCCATGTCTGACCCGGAGTTATTTTTGTTTTCTATAACTCTTGGGTACTCAAATTTTTATGAGTAGCCAAGGGAATTCAGGTTAGGATTCAGGATAGCTTTGACGAATTGTGGAGGAGCAAATGGAGCAGGAGGCTTCTGCGTATAGTTATATGGTTTTCCGCTGTGTTGGTATCTCTGAGTGTTTCTGTATTATGTATTGAGTTGTAATAGCTAGACAGGTGTTATAACTGTCTAGTATTTGTTGTATATGTCTGTGTACTCTGATATTTGATATACTATGTAATACTTATGTTATTAATATAATTTATTCGTTCCGCTGTTGAGATTCTTGTGTTGTTTCTTCTTTCTCTTCTTTCTTTTCTCTTTTCTATCCCTTTCTTTCTTAAAGATGATGCGATTTTCTGAGAGTGGAAAGTCGGGTCGTCACAGTTTATTAATTGGTTTAAATGGACCATTTTGAAATGGAAAGCGTATTTTCCCTGGAAAGCCGAGTATGTTTTCAAAGTAGCTTCCAAGTAAAAATTAAAGTTCTATAGATAGTTTTAAAAAGAATATTTTGGAGAAATTATTTTCTTAAGTTATTTTGAAAATCTGTAAAGTAAAGATTTATTTGATTAATTGTAGAAGTGATTATTTAAAGATTTAAATAATATTTGTTTTAGAAAAAGGTTATTTAAATATTTATACCCTATCTAATTTTATTCTAAAATTGGTTTGGACTTGAAGTTTTATATAAGATTTTAGTATAATATTTTCATAACAAATATTTAAGCGCTTTAAAATAGTTTTCATTCAAGTATTTTCAAGTATATTTTGGATAAGTGATTTGAATTATTTTAAAGTATTTGAACTCGACAGATTTTCAGTGGAAATAAATAATATCGGGAATCTTATTCCACGAGTGAAAAGTGATTTGAAATTTGTCTTCAAATGGTTGAAGTGTGAAAATATATCTTGCAAAGATATTTTGAAAATAAATAACCAGGGGAAAATTATTTGAAATCCAGTAATTGTTGTGAATGTTGATTGATAGTTAAATAACCGACTATCAATATTGGCCTTTAAATGGCGTTTTGAATTTCGATACGTCCGAGGGTCGGATTCCAAATGGATATTCAAACATCACATCGAATCTTTGTGTTGGATCTTTTATTTAAAAGATCAAAGTGGAAATTTGTTGTGATTTGTTTGAAATCTAAATGTAACACTTATTTTTAAAAATAAGCGCTCGTTATTCGGATTAGCCAGGAGAGGACTTCGTGTCATAAAACCCATTCCGAATAATGATACGATGAAATGGGATTGCATTTGAAGATGGTGTTGAAGACGTGGTATTTTCGAAAGCGTAAGGATTACCTATCGAATGTCTCTGCACTGAGTTGCTCCAGTATAGAGATTTGATCACCCTTTGTGATGGTGACTCCAGACGTGATTAGTGAATATCCAGATTGCAAGGGCTTCTTTGAAGTGCCTTCGGTTCCGTTCGATCCCGGAATGGACTTGTATGGATGTGTGTCTGACGTTACACTTTGAGATGTAAAGCTGGTTTCTATCAAATACATTTCTTTTGGTGGCGGAGAATTTATTGTCTTAGAGTAACACCCTTCTCTGAGATATACGAGCTCAGAGGTTATGTAGTTGATGGTTACTAGTGATATATTCCCAGTTTGGTAATGTGGCATACGAAGTGCTGCTGATCATTTGTTGATCGAAGCATGGTTTTTGTAAAAAGCGTAGCTTTGTGGACGAGACTTCGTCGAGCCTCACAACCCGAAAATGGTCGAAACAAGAATGTTGTGGCAAGGTTTTTAGGGTTCGCGCCCCTAGGGTATGTCCATTTTCTTCTGGATAAGAGGTGATATCATAGTATGGAGACCAGATATTTAACCTATGTGGTTGCTGCAAACTTATTGCTTTGTGGTTGTTGGTGTTGAGAGCTCTCGGATAAAGGTCGGCAATGACCGAGGATGGCATACTTGTGTGGTGGTTACCTATGTTATAGCTTGGTTAAAGCGTGAGGTAACGTCGGCCTTGTTTAGCAGAGATACGGTTAGGTTATCGAAGGCGTCCTTCCAGAGGCGTGTCTATTTCGGTAAGGAAGTTCCTTAGCCTGACCATTGTTGGAAATCCAAAAAAACAATACACGCCTTGTATGGTTTTAGTTGTATAACCTACCATGGAATGTGGCGGTAACCTGCTATTGAACATGGTAGCTATAGTAGGCATACGACGAAATGTGGTATGCTGGCTAAGATTAATGTTATACTTTCAAAATGTTTTCTGCACTACGCACTAATAATAATATCTGATGGTTTTCGCGTGTCAAGCATTTTTGAATGTCATAAGGAGAAATCTCCTCCAAGTGTGTGCTTGCATTGTGTGTGTGGCGGGAGGCCTTATGGCAGTTTCATTTTCCAAAAGCTAGCGGATTTCTTTTTATTTTCTTTGTGAAAATAACTGTTTTTAAGATCTCACACCAGTCCTATGACTGACCTTTCTTAATACAATGTGATAGGGGATTCTCGCTTTGCGTTTGGTGGCGAATGGGAGACTCTTACCCCTACATGTCCCTGTGGAGGGGTTGGTTAACCGGGTAGGTGTAGAAGTCGAAAGGCTGGCCGTAAAAGCAAGGGCATGGGTACCATTGTGAGCCACGGCGGGGCTGGATGGTTGAAAAGCCTACCAGTCGAAGTTGGCCGATGTTGATGGGTAGACCGTCACATGTGGTATCAGAGCATTTGGTTAAGCAACAACCTTGGCTCTGGTGGGTGTTACTCATTAGAGATAGAGTCAGCTGTACTCTAGAATGAGTGTGAGTGTAAAAATAGATATGAGCGCGTATTTCTTAGTGAATATAAAATTGTTTTGTATTGTGTTGACTTATCGGTTGATTGTTTATAGATTCTGGTCGGTGTAGTTTGGCCAACTGTATCGATAGGGGTTTCTAAACTTTTAAACAAGATAAACAGACACAGTATTGTTTTAAAGTCGGGTAAATGAAATAAATTTACCCAAACTATTTTTGTATAGAAAAGGAATAACTTTTCGTAAATTATTATAGTATATGGTTGCTTGGATGTTAGGAAGTGATAATATTAAATTATCATCATTGATTATTGAATAGGAAATTGAAATCGTAACTCCAAAGTTAAGAAATAAAATCACATACCAATGGAATTTGAGAATGTAAATTGTATATGTGATTTGTAATTTGAAATGGAATCCAGAGAAATGTTTTTGAAAAGAATTGAAAGGGTTGAAAAGTTTTGAAATTTCGAATTTCGAAATGATTTTCAAGGGTTTTGAAAAATGTTTTGGAGAGATAAAAGCACTAAACTTTTTTCGGTCGCTGGAAAATAATTCCGACAATGATCACATCATCGGTGTTCATTTTCGAGTTTGCAGGAGAGAAATTGCTACCAAGTTATTTTAAATTGAAATTGTTTGCACACTGGGTTTAGTTTTGGGAATTCAAAAGATAATTTGAATTGATTTAAAAAATGATTTTGAAATGTTGAAAAGACTCTGGAATTTTATTAAAAATAGTCATGGAATAAAATTTATTAAGGTGGAAAATAAAATTGTGAATGAATAAATAAATTTACAATTGCAAGTAAATGAAAGTGAAATTGAATGTAGAAATTCATTTCGAATTTGTAAGTAAATAGAATTGGAATTGGAATTGAATTTGATTTGTGATAAACAAAGTAAAATGGAAAGTTTGTCAAAATTGAACTAAATGAAACCGAGTATTGAAATAAAATTAGTAAGTGAAACTAATTGAAGGAATGATAAAATAAATAAGGTTTGAAATGAATTGAATTCAATAATTATAAATGAAAGGTAAATTGAATTCATATGGAATCTGAAATCCGATTTAAATATAAGTAGATATTAACCGAAGTGGAAAATGGGAAGTTAAACTGGAAATTGTGAAATGATAATTGTGAATTAGTGAATCAATGTGAATAAAGGAAAAGGAAATTGATATACTAATAATCAATTAGAAATAAATATGCAGGATTATGTAAATTATTTTATTCGCATAGCGATTTGATACAGAATTCGAGCACACAATTTCGAGATAGTTATATCGATCCGAGTTGGAATTTTTCACTCGATTTTCGACGGCGGACTTGGATATGGATTTTTGGTTGATTCTGGAAATTCTCTATCATAGTTTATGGCTATGCAAGGAGAATGCCGGATTCTGATCAAGAAACCAGATCTAAGTCCACACTAGGAAGTCGGGAGGACGATACTAGTTCGGAAGTGAAATTGAATGATCGAGTGAGCGATCGAATTTGATATTGCGTACGAATGACATAAGTGCATCGTACGGGCTTAAATGAATATTGAAGCTTTGGTAAAGAAATGTATGAAATGATTTTGAATGTCGTAATTAGACATTATTGCTAAATAGATACACAGGTGTGGAATTGGGATTTTGATTTCGAAGATAAATTTAAATTGCTCGACAAGGTATGTATTTGAATTTCTATATGAAATTTGATCGTTTTCTGATCTGGCCACTTGGCCTTTTGTTTTCTTTTTGAATCTGGGGGCACATTGTGGCATTTTGTAGTTGTAAATTTTTTTGAAAATTTAGGAAATTAGAAAAAATTTTAAGAAAATTTTGAAAATTTAAAATTTGAATTTAAATTCGAGAAAACGAGGTTGCTTGGAAATTATGGAAGACTTGGAAAGTTAGTTGAAATGATGGTCTTTAATAAAAGATTTGTTTTGGAATGTTGATAAAACTGTTTAGTTTGGGAAAACGGTAATCAGGTCAAGGATCATTTTCCTTAACTTGAAATTTCGGAATGAAATTCTTTTAAGGGGGGAGTCTGTGACGACCCTTAATTTTGGACAATTGAAATTGAAAATTTTAATTGATTTTAAATATGGAATGTTAGCTTAATTTGAATTTCAATTATAACTATGGATTTGGCAATTAAATTATTGAATTTAATTTATCGAAGTTAGGTAAAAATTTGAATCTTTAGTTTTAAGCCAGTTAAAAATATTTCAAAGGCTTAGAAAATTTATATTGATAACACTGAAGATAATGGAAGCTTCAGAATTGGATTTGGTGATGATTTGTCCAGTTTTGAAAAAATATATAGTTTAAATCGATATTTAAAAATAGCCTTCCGAGGCACAGTCTCAGAATTCGAAGAAACCAGTTCCATTGGATCCTTAATATTGTTTTATTATCGGATTTCAATTTCCGTAGCATTCAGGGTTGTCATGTGATCATACGGTAAGCAAACGCGCTGAAATTTGAATCGAAAATTTAATTAAATAACTGGTTCAAAAAGCTATCTTCTCCATACGATCAAATTTGGACTCAGAACCTTTTCCATTGCGTTCGAAATAGGGGTTTAACTTTATAAACGCCTAGCGGCATGCCTCAATAGGAGATTGAAATTTTAGGCTTCGTTTTCTAGACGATTTAAATTTAAATTTAAAATTTAAATTTAATAATATTTTTACAAGATAAATTACCCGTTTTTCTTTTCTAACACGTAGTTGTTTTTTTACATTTGGCAAATTATCTTCAACGCGTATTTGTTTTAAGGGAAATAAAGAAAATAAAAGAAATGCAGAGTCTTTTTTTCCTTTCTCTTTCAATTCGAAAATAAAAAATCTAACAGAATAAATCAAAAAGAATGGCCGAGCCTAATTTCACTGCTCTCTTCATTTAAACCAAAAAAAATTCAATCGATTTCGTTCCTCAGAAAATGGCTTCATTTCTAAAAAAAAGAGAAAAAAAAGTGAATCGATTTATATCGATTTTGAGATCGCGAAGGAGGATGGGGGTTCGCCTATAGGAGTTCGCGCGATGACAAATGTTCGTCGTCGTGGTTGGTAGTGGTGGGTCCTCGAGCAGATTTAGGCGAAGTATATCACGTTCAATTTCTCGATTTGGGGAACGCGGCGGCATGGAGCTCGAAATCGAGCGAGGCAGCGGTGGCGCATCGAGTGGCAAGCGCGAGTGTGTGGCGACGCATTTGGGTAACTCACAGCATGTCAGAGAGGACGTCGGCAAGTTCGATTGGAGGCGGTAGCATTGGGTTCGGCAAGGCGATAGCAATGATGTTTGTCTCTGGCAAGGGAGCAGATCGTTGGTAGCCTGGATTTCGATTGGCTGTTGGGTATAGGTTTGTTTTATTTATTTATTTTTTTAAAAAAAACCCTACTCCGGAGAGCAGAGCTAGGGGATACAGCTGTCCGCCACACTGACCCCCTTTTTTAGCCAGCCCAGCCAAGAGCATTAATCCTCTACCTCGTTTCAGCTTTGTTGGGGATAGACCGCTCAAGGCCTTAAGGGAAACAAATCTCAGCTGCGGGACTCGAACCCGCAACCTCCAAGAACTTTGTTCCATGGTTTGTTTTATTTTTAATTTAATTTTAAGAATATATATTCACCTACCACTTTAAGTTAATTTTATTTGTATGTAAACAGTAAATATGTAGATGTAAATAAGAGTTTGAAAGAAATTAGATTTTTAATTTAGTTATTTTTATAAGTGTGTGTGTGTGTGTATATACATACATACATATATATATATATATATATATATATATATATATATATAGTTTCAAAAGAAAATATTACATGCATGTTTGAAATTTATATGGAAATAGGTATACATTTACATATCGTAATATACTAGCTTAGTTTGAATAATGGATATGGTTATTAATTTGTTTAATTAACTTATTTAATTATCTTAATTACTAAAAGATTTTTCAAAGAGAAATTGTTAGTCTAAAATAAATTATTAGTTAATTAAATTATCAAATGAAAATTGATTTTTTCGTTCATTTTCGAATATTAATAAATTGTATAAATGTTTATACAAGGTCTGAAAACATGAAGGAAACGAACTGGAATGGAAATGGATTGTAAAATAAAAGCAAAGGTGAGATATTCTCACTCAAATTATAATTGAAAATTTCAGTTATTGATTGATTGTTGAATTGTGATAGTTAAATTTAAAAGGGTTGATTGTGTGCTTGGATGATTAATTATTATAAATATATTGAATTAGACCCTATGGGCCGCGTAATAGCGGATGATATTATATTAAACCCATATACCGCGATATTCCACCTCGAAGTGGAATTGGCATTATATATGTATTTGGAGTTATTGATTTCCCGCATTATATTACGGATGAGACCCTATGCGCCGCATAATAGCGGGTGATATTCTATAAATACCATATACCGTGATATTCCACCTCAAATTGGAATTGGTATTTAATTGTTGTGCTAATTCTGTAGATGCAGGGAAACAGGTTGGAGGGATCCAACAGGATTCCTCAAATACTGAATTTGTTTCATATGTTGTGCGTTGATAATCTCTATGTGATTATATCGTGATTGAAATCATTGAAGGCTAAAATTTAGCCGAACATATTTCTGGTATCGTAGGATACCAGAAATAGATAAAAGTAGATTTTTTGGAATTTAAGTAGAAAATTTATAGTAAAATTTATTTTTGAGAATGGGATAAATTTAAAAGAAGGAATTTTAAAAGGTTAAAGTTTTATTTTTGAATCATATTGAATAAATTCCAAATAATGGGAAAAGATTTTAATAAATGGGTTTTGAGAAACATTGCTAAATAGTTGAAGAATTTATTTAATATTCGGATTTTCAAATAGTTTGGAAGAAATAAAGAGATTTATTTTAAAAGAAAATAAATTTGGGAAATCGATTGGAACATTTGATTTGGTATTTGAAAATCGTTGTGAAATCAATTTAGAAATTGATTTGGTGTTTGGAAATCAATTTGGGATTTGATTTGGTGTTTGAAATGATTTTGGGAAATCAATTAGAAATTTGGTTTGGTGTTTAAAGTGAATATTTGGGAATCGATTTGAAAATCGTATATCATTGATATTTGGAAATCTAAATTCACAATGGGAATTTGTAAAGGAAACGGAATTTTATTTTAAAAATAAACATTGGGTTATTTTTAAAAGTGTGGAAAGGAATTTACGGATTTGGAACGTAAATTTAAAATAAATCGAGAAGGGTTTATTAATTGGTTTAAATGGACCATTTTGAAATGGAAAGCGTATTTTCCCTGGAAAGCCGAGTATGTTTTCAAAGTAGCTTTCAAGTATAAATTAAAGTTCTAGAGATGGTTTTAAAAAGAATATTTGGGAGAAATTATTTCCTTAAGTTATTTTCAAAATCTGTAAAGTAAAGATTTATTTGATTAATTATAGAAGTGATTATTTAAAAATTTAAATAATGTTTGTTTTAGAAAAAGGTTATTTATATATTTATACCCTATTGAATTTTATTCTAAAATTGGTTTGGACTTGAAGTTTTATATAAGATATTAGTATAATATTTTCATAACAAATATTTAAGCAAATGTTTTAAAATAGTTTTTATTCTAAGAATTTACAAGTATATTTTGGATAAGTGATTTGAATTATTTTAAAGTATTTGAACTCGGCAGACTTTCAGTGGAAATAATAATATCAGGAATCTTATTCTGCGGGTGAAAAGTGATTTGAAATTTGTTTTCAAATGGTTGAAGTGTGAAAATATATCTTGCAAAGATATTTTGAAAATAAATAACTGGGGGAAAATTATTTGAAATCCAGTAATTGTTGTGAATGCTAATTGATAGTTAAATAACCGACTTTATTGGCCTTTAAATGGCGTTTGAATTTCGATGCGACCGGGGGTCGGATTCCAAATGGATATTCGAAAACCACATCGAATCTTCGTGTTAGATCTTTTGTTTAAAAGATCAAAGTGGAAATTTGTTGTGATTTGTTTGAAATATGAATGCAACACTTATTTTTAAAAATAAGCGCTCGTTATTCAGAGTAGCCGGGAGAGGACTTCGTGTCATAAAACCCATTCCAAATAATGATACGACGAAATGGGATTGCATTTGAAGATGGTGTTGAAGACTGGGTATTTCGTAAGCGAAAGGATTACCTGTCAAATTTCTCTGCTCCGAGTTGCTCCGGTATAGAGATTTGATCACCCTTTGTGATGGTGATTCCGGACGTGATTAGTAAATATCCGGATTGCAAGGGCTTCTTTGAAGTGCTTTCGTTTCCGTTCGATCCCGGAACGGACTTGTATGGATGTGTGTCTGACGTTACACTTTGAGATGTAAAGCTGGTTTCTATCAAATACATTTCTGTTGGTGGCGGAGAATTTATTCTCTTAGCTTAACACCCTTCTCTGAGAAGTACGAGCTCAGAGGTTATGTAGTTGATGGTTACTAGTGATATATTCCCAATTTGGTAATGTGGCATACGAAGTGCTGCTGATCATTTGTTGATCGAAGCATGGCTTTTGTGAAAAGCGTAGCTTTGTGGACGAGACTTCGTCGAGCCTCATAACCTGGAAAAGGTCGAAACAAGAATGTTGCGGCAAGGTTTTTAAGGGTCGCGTCCCTAGGGTATGTCCATTTTCTTTTGGATAATTGATGATATCATGGTATGGAGCCCAGATATTTAACCTATGTGGTTGCTGCAAACTTACTGCTTTGTGGTTGTTAGTGTTGAGAGCTCTTGGATAAAGGTGGTAAAAGACCGGGGATGGCATACTTGTGTGTTAGTTGCCTATGTTATAGCTTGGTTAAAGCGTGAGGTAACGTCAGCCTTGTTTGGCAAAGATTCAGTTAGGTTCTCGAGGGCATCCTTCCAGAGGCGTGTCCATTTCGGTAAGGAAGTTCCTTAGCCTGACCATTGTTGGAAATCTAAAGAAACAATACGCGCCTGTACGGTTTTAGTTGTATAACCTGCCATGGAATGTGGCGGTAACCTGCTATTGAACATGATAGCTATAGAAGGCATACGAAAAAATATGGTATGCTGGCTAAGATTAATATTATACTTTCAAAATGTTTTCTGCACTATGCACCAATAATAATATCAAATGGTTTTCGCGTATCAACATTTTTTAGGTCATAAGGTGAAATCTTCTCCAAGTATGCGCTTGCATTGTGTGTGTGAGGCGGGAGGCCTTATAGCAGTTTCATTTTCCAAAAGCATAGCGGATTTCTTTTTATTTTATTTGTGAAAATAACTGTTTTTAAGATCTCACACCAGTCCCATGACTGACCTGAAGTTTATTGTTCCCTTTCTAAACTCTGGGTGCCCACCAATTTCCACACGGGCAGCCTAGAGTCAGGTTATCAGTTATTCTAGAGCGAATTAAGAAAAGAGATGCTGTGGAGATCAAGAGAAAGCTGGTTGGCGAGGCGTATCACTAGTATATGTAATATTTCTTTTCCGCTGTTGTGTTGTTGCACACTCTAATAATATATGTATAAACTAATATAGTGTTTTTGCTTTAAAGATATTCATTTATCAATTGTATATTTTTCTGTTGCGAAATGTGAGATTCTATTTATTGTTTCTGTTCTTCTTCTATCTTCTTCTTCTTAAACCCTAACGGTTCGGTTTTCCGGCATTCGACTGTGCGGCATTGGATACGTGGATGTATCGGCGTCGACTTTCGGGCGTCGAAAAAATCAGGTCGTTACACTACCTTTCAAAAGCATTGATGACTTCAATATCATCGAAAGGCTAAAGAACGGTAACAGGGCTTCGACTAGGTCGGAACCAATTCTTTCAAAAGCAATATTTCATAAGTAAGGAACCCATTCGAAAGAAAACATAAGTTGATGGCAACCCCTTTGAAATCTTTTAAAAATCCCTTTCAAAAACATATTCTTCGACTCCTTCGAAGGCTTAAATAAAACAATGGCAGGCGCTTCTTTTCAAACCAAACCAAGTTATCGACCCCTTCGGAAGCCTAGCTTTCGACACCTAGCCTTCCGCCTTTCTCCAATCCACTGCATATCATCTTTGTGATACCTTATGTAGTGGTTTCGACTTAGTAGGTTTCGACCGGGTTAAAGGCGGAAGCTCTGAGTCGAAAGGTACTTCTAAAGAAAGTAAAACCTACTTTTCTAAGTAAACCTGGTTTAATATTAATTAAAGCAAACCTCTTTATAACTAACCTACCGTGTGTAAACACCATATTGGTTGCCTTAACTTTTCAAATTATTTTATAAAATAACTACCGCTAATTTAAGATCTAAACCATGGTTAAGTTAATCAAATAAGCCATTCCATTAAGCAAAAACAATTTTTACAAAGAAGTTGTTCTTCTAAAAAAATTTGATTTGCATGGAAAATCATTTTGGAAAAATCCTCAAAAATTCCAAAAATTCACTTTAATCTTTATTTAACATATAAAAATTTCATACCCGTATTCTTAATATATTTTTCGAAATAAATTTATAAGCCCAAATCCTTTGAAAATTTGTATCAATCTTTCCATAGCTTGGAAAATTATCAAAATTAAAACCCAATTCCAAAATCATGTTTTATATAACATAAATTTTCTCCATGGCATTCAAACATCAACGTAATTCGATTTCTCCCTAAAATTGTGAGAAATCATATTTAAACATCCTTGCTTAAATCAAATAAATTTGTGATTCTAGCATATCATCATCCAAATCATCATAAAAACGAATTTACCCTTAAATCCGAAAACATATCAAAATAGAGTTGGAATTATTATTTACCCTTAAATCTCTTAAGCTTGAATCTCTAGCTTTTGATTAAATTTGTCTTCTCTTTGATTATGGATGGCTCCTCTTAATATTTTGGTTTGCATTTTCAAAATGATGTGAATGGGTATGAAATGGTATGAATGAAAATATATTAGGGTTAAGGGTTATGAGCGACAAATACCCAATAAGCCTGTATGTGAATTAATTAGCTTATAACCCATTCTTAAGCCCATTTAATTATTTTATGAAGCACGTCATTAATTATATTTGTTCTAATCTCAACCCTCTTATCATTTAATATTTACATTATTCTATTTAATTTGTCTAATTAAATCTCCTGGACAGTATTATCAAAAATTAGGGATGTTACATCATCATTAATTAGCTCAATCAAGATACCTTTCACCTCCAAACGAATCAAACTATTGCCTGCATCAAAAAAGAAGACGCAGCACGGGTAACATTCTCGCTCAAAAGTCTCAAAGCAGAGGATAGATGCAAATCCTACCACGACGAATAACACTTTTAGCCCAAAAGCGGTGTAACTTTCTACTCATTCCGGTCCAGCCATGTAGCCTCTTGAGAGTTGGGACCATAAGGATGCGAGGAAATACCGAAAGTGCAAAAAGGTGTCTTGGGCTAAGAAGTAGTCGAAGGAAAGAAATAGGGTTTTAATCTAAAGTAATGGTGGGGCAAGATCTGATGTGCAAAACCAACACGATAGGGAGGCGAACTGCTGCTTCTAGGGGAAAATGGCATCGCATAAGGGAGGAATGGAAGAGAGAGAGCTGATACTTGGATGAGGATGAGGATGGAGATTGGGTTTGGATTTTTGAGGAAGGAGGAGCGAAAAAGGCAACTAGGAAAACTCGGACACGGCTTTTATTGTCCCATTCCAGGTTCAATTTATGCCCAAACTCGTTAATTGGTAGACTGCTCTAGGTTTATCGCTAGGTAGTCAACTGCTTGATGGATTTTAGGTGGTAATTGAACCTGGACCCAATTAGGGTCGGATTAAATAATAATAATCGTTCGGGCTGTCTCCTTTGATTTGACATGATCCGAAAAATTTCCGTCCCCATCACGGCGGTGTCAAAGCCTATAATCTAGTCCCAAACCATGCTCTAACAATTCACAGTAGTCCCAGCAAAACTATTGTGACGAATAATAATTCCAGAAACCCAAAAATACTCCGGCTACTATTTGCTGCCTACTTCGCATAGAAATATTTCTTCCAATGGCTGGTGGTACAACAACACTTCAAACTACAAACCCAATAAAATTGAATGTCAATCCTATTTTGTCTGTAACTTAAAGAGAGAAAATCTACAAACCTCGATTTTGTAAATCGAAAAATCACTAAGCTAACTATATGCTACTTTATACTTGTTTCAAAATAATAGAAACCATTTCATACCAAAATTTTCTTTAAAATGAACCCTATATTTGCCAAAAATTAAAATCAAGCCTTTACTGATACACATACATACATACATACATACATACATACATACATACATATTGATTTTCCCAAAATCTAAGGCATCTACAAAATATACTGTATAAAAAGTCTCTCATGGGTTTTAGACGAAGAAATTGACATTAATTATCCAAATAAAAATCTGGTTTGCCATCAAAGAGGTGATCAATGAATGCATCCTAGAAAAACTTTCTTTTGGACAATTACGACATATAGACTCTATTTTCCTGCCCATCTAGAATAAATGTATGCTTCCGATTGAAACTCATCATCAAAATCCAAAATCACAAGGTAGCTAGAATCTCAACCATTAAGTCAAATACCTCCAGTCTACAGGATTCTATCATATGTCCTACTCATGCTCTTCATAAACAGCGCCTTATGCATCGTCAGCATTGCATTGGGTACTTTGGAGTTGGACTGAAAATCTTAACTCTAAGATATTTCCAACCCATAGTTGCTTTGCCTATTCCTTCGGAGTGGAACTACAACTACTTCTATGGTTGGAATTTTTAGAATCTAGCATAAAAATATAATAATACTAGATAGGAAAGTACGGTTACATTTTCATAATTTATCCTAATTCCTTTGATCTACTAACCTAAGCTCTAATACCAAATATAAACACCCGTACCTCAATGGGGCTAAATTTCAAGGAAAATTAAAACCTAAGTCCATCAAAGCATAGATCGTTGAACTTGGTACCTGCAAATAAGCATGAGCGTTATCAGAGATTGATAAAAATCTAAACACATAGCGGAAACAATAATAGGATACGAATACTGATTATGACTACTACCTTGGTGTTAATGGTATTTCTTATATAGAAGATTGTTACATCGGCATCGAGCATGAGAGAAAAGAAAACTTCTGCAACAATGAAGCACATCCAACTCCAGTGACATGTTCCTCTAAATCTATCATGTGGGTTGTAATAAGGAAGGGGTGAGAACAACGTTCTGGTGACCGAAGAATCTATAAACTATCCATAACATAAATTTATACCAATTGGTTTCCATTTAATTGTTATGTCTATTAAGGTTAGAAATTTTTACCTAACCTTGTATTTCACACATGATTACTTACCTACCCATTTCCAAGGTACAAAACATCAATGAAGCCTTATCAATCACCTAATACTTCCAAATCCATTTGCCACTTACTACTTCTAAATATTGATCGGGCTTATATAATCACCACAAAATGCTTTTAAAAGAGAAATAAGCAGACTCTACCATTTAAAACCTAAATCTAGGTAGACACTGTCATTTAAGACCTATTCCTAAGGTGGTTTTTTAACAACGTTGTCAATGGTCAGTGGGTCCTATCTACAAAAACCTCTAACCACTATTTAAGGCTTTTGGTATTTGATGTCCAACTATTACCACATCTATTGCCAATAAAATCATATCCAGGTAAGAGACAATACCTAAGCCATTTAATACCTTTAAAAGTGCTAGGTGGACTTTTAACCATTTAATACCTATATTCTAGGTAGGTCCTTCATCGCTTATCACCCATCCCAGGCAGATTCTTCACTGGTAGTATCATTATTACGGCCTTAGCAATGTACGAGAGTATACCCAAGTCACTTAATACCTCATTAATAGGGACTATATAGACCTTTGACTATTTAACACTTATTTATTAGTAGGCCTTTGTCAGTTAATATCCAACACCAAGGAAGACTCCTCATTGGTACTGTATAGCTGACATCGATTGGACTGTCACTAGGTTACTTAATACTTCTTTTTAGGAGGGGCGAGCCCTAGATTAGTCATTTAATACCTCAAACCCGAAGCGAACCCTTCTCGAGATATTCACTATCATTCTTATTTATAAATATGGAATCTCATTAGGTTACTTCTTTCGATAGGGAGGCATACCCTAAATTAACCATTTAGTACTTCAACACCAAAGCAAACCTTTTTAGAGACATCCTTACTTATTTGGAATCTCGCTAGGTTACTAAATACTTCCTTTTAGGAGAGAGGCGGACCCTACATCCACTTAATACCTCAAACCAAAAGCGAACCCCTATGGAGATATCCCTCATTACTACTAATTCGAAATTTGGATCATTTGATACTTTTCAATTACGAAATCAGGCCTAATCTCTCATGTCATCAAGGGTCCTAAGATTAGTGATATCTCACATCAGTAGTAAGTGCACCCGACTGCTGGTAGGCTCAAACTAAAGGGAAATCTTCCGTCGAGTGACTCTACTTACCTCGCATCACTAAACTACTTAATCCAATTAACCATCCTAAGTCTTTACTTATATTATCTTTGGTAGACATTGGACTTAGTTTACTAATTTCCTTTTTATGTAAGGCAATAAAATTTACCTTATTCTTATTGTTATCAAGCCTTTTGGTGGGGCTACGTTCAGACTAATTTGGCAAGGCAGATAATCCTAAGATCGAGTCCAGATGGCAATATGAAGTAATGATTAAACAAAACCAAGAGACGGGCTATATAGAACCTTCTAAGTATGAATATGTGTCTCTCCTAGGTGAGAGATTGGGTATGATCCCTCTCCATAGGCAAGGGATTGAATTGTGTTAATCCAACGGTTCAAATCAATGAAAATCGATTGATATCTCAAAATCCAGAAGGAAAATAGGAACAAGAAGCTAACAAGTAAGGGGACCCACCAAAGGGCTTGTAGAATGCCACATAGCCTCCAAGAGAGGTCGAGGCTGATCCCTATTTATGGGAAATTGGGTCTTGCGATTTATGGTGTGACCTCGTCTACGTCTTGAGAGTCTACTTTCGAAATTTCAAGAAGATATTTATTCGTCTAGACCTATAAATACAGGGTGGACTATTCATTTCAAGGGCTTTATGTTGCTATTTCATTCATACTCCATTGTAATCTCATATTCCATCTGACCTCTCTTATAATCGAAACTCAAAGTGATTATAAATGATTTTTCATCAAAGTAGACATAAGCAATCAACATCGAACCACTATAAATCACTTTGTCTCTATTTTTTTTACTTATTTGCTACTAGTTTATTACTATTTTCCTCTATTTCAATTTAATTTTCTACATTTATTTCTCTACAATTTCTCTGTCGGGTGTTTGTGCTAATTTCTCATGCTAATATTTTAGTGCTTTCATTTAGAGCTTTGATTCTCAGCTTCATTAGATCCCTATTCTACTGTTGGATTGTCCGACTACTAGGAAGAGATCCAGATTTATCTTCATAAAGTTTCTTATTCTACTTAGATTTGAAGGAAATCTCTAGGAAGCTAGTAGTCAAGGTTAGAGGAACTAAGTCTACTTCCCATGGAGTTAAAGGAAATGATGATGCTAGCATCCAACGTGGAGAGCAGAATGTCCAACATGTGACTAGTAAGGCCCAAAGTCCAGCTAATATCCAAAATCTTGCTAATATCATTACCAAAGCAGATTTTAAATCCCTTGTAAAGGAGTTGATGAATAGCCATCAGTAGCTTAACCAGAAGATCCAGGATGATATCGACTTGACGAACTAGTTGAAGGGTCAGCAACATGGAAAAAAAGGAGGGAGTCTACTCCATATTTAGGATCGGAGGGTTCTTCCTCATCCGACGACTATCATAGATGTAGACACTGTAAAACTGAGGCATACAATACTAGAACATTGGAACAACAACTAGAAATTAATGCAATTGATCCCTACCTATTGACCCTAACCCATTGAGAGGGATTGACCCCGATCGGTCTTCCAAAAGAGAAAATTGACAAACAATCGATCTGGTGAAAATTGGAGATACTATGGTCGATCTGGATGCTGGGATTTAGGAAAATGCTGGTCAATTACTACCCAGGAACAATGATGGAGCTACTGCTCAGGATGTACATTAGGGGAGCATTGAGCCAAGGCAACGTGGAATGGCCCGAAGACATTGTTTGGACTATTCACGTGAGGTGGAACATGACCACCAACTAGCACCAACCCTTTAGACACCAGATTTAACGGATGTGGTCAAGCACCTGGTCAAGGAAAGCCAAGTCTTAACCAATGATAATTGGGGACTTTCCAAGAGTCATACTCCATTCACTAACTACATCCTACATCCAAAGTACCCACATAGATTTGTATGCCCACGATGCCTATATATGAGGGGAAAAATGACCCTAGGCAGCATATTATGAGATGCGAATGGCTTATGGACTCAACGTGAGCTGGTGATGCGGTCAAGTGCAGATGTTTTCTCTCTAGGCAGGATTACAACCATGTGGTTCACTAGGCTGGCACTACGTCAATATCCACATTCAATGAGTTAGCAACGAAGTTCATGGAGCGTTTTCGGATGCATACTGCTTGCCCTACAAATGTTATGTCCCTCTCTAGTGTGGTTCAGGCTCTAGAGGAGTCACTGAAGAATTATTTGGAAAGATTCAATGTGGTAGTCATAGAAGTTAGTATTGCGAATGATAACTTGATGGGATTAACCCTAATTTTTATTTTGGAAATGAGTTGGATGGAAAACCCCTTGCTACATTGGACTGCTTTTACGCAAGAGCCGCTCAATACTTAACGAAAAAGGAGGCAAAGCGATCTAGAAAGAGAGATGGTGCTGGTAAAAATGTTGAAGGAGGTCAAAGTAACACAGCAATGAAGCAGTCCGAAGGGAGTTCCGCAAAAGTAGCAGTTAATGTGCAGAATAAACCTAATAAAGAAAAAAAGGGCGGTGACAGGAACCGCAACCAAAAATGGGGCTCAGGGAGTGGAAAGCCGAGAATTTCGATGTTTGAGACTTACACACCATTGAACACGTCGTTAGAGAATGTTTATCTATCGACTTGCAATACCATGCTGTATAGGAAATCATCTTCAAAAGAATTAATGGAGAAACAGAAGCAGACTGGGAAATACTATAGGTTCCATGAGTGCTATGGCCATAATACGAACGAATGTCGACACTTCCAAGATGTTATTGAGAAGTTGATTCGCGAGAGAAAGTTAGAAAAGTTTGTTAAGGCCCCACAAGATGGTGGACAGGGGGCATCCGATCCCAATGGAGGACAAAGCTCCACCTATGCCGAAGAACCTAGGTAATCTGGTGGAAGATTCGTTATCATCACCATAACTTGAGGGCTACATTCGGCAAACAGAAGTTGGCATGATATGGAGAGTTATGCAAACGTGATCAAACATGTTAATGTTGAATGCTATCCGAACATGGACGACAGGGCTTCGACCAAACAACGACATACTATGGCAGAAGGCATAGTACTCCAGTGTAGAGATGTTAATAAGGTAGAGGCTCCTACAATCGATTTGATGGTTGTATTGGCCATGATCGGCCCTTCCTTAATGAGGAAGATTCTAATTGACTGGGTAGTTTTGTAAACATAATTTTCAAGAGGGATTACGACCAAATGGGGATGGAAGCCAAGGATCGACAACCATATAAAGCCTGCATTCATGGCTTTAAGGTGTTGCAACGGAAGTGGTAGGCTATGTCAAGCTACAGGTGGAGTTAGGAGAAGGGGACCATAGGAGGGTATGGATATTACCGTTTGTTATATTGGATGTGGATTTTAGTCCTTTGCTGAATTTGAAGTAGCCATTTCCCCTTCTTGTCTTACCTTAAAATTCCCAACCGATAATAGCGTGGGAGTTGTACATGGAGATCAGGCAACTGGACGTGTCTGTTATGTGGCTGAGTTGAGAGATGATCAACGAAAAGAGAATGGAAAGGGTATGGAGAAGCCTCTCTGCATCCAAATCAATGAAGACTAGCAACCAGCGTCTGGGCCTTGGCTCGGGCATCATAGTTGGTTTTATAAAGATAGATTCATGAGATGAAGAATAGGAGCCCAAGTATTTCAAAGCTACACCCACTAATCTGATGATCGACATCACAATCAGTCACAATGACCCATCACGGATCATGAAGATTGGATCACAGCCCAACGCAATGATGTCGAAAGAATTAGTTGTTGTTCTTCGAGCGAATCTTAATGTGCTCATTTGGACCTATTCTGATATATGTGGGATTTCACAAACCATTGTGAGCCACGCATGAAATATCGACCCGAGGCTTTTCCCAATGAAGCAAAAACGAAGCGATATGGATCTGGAAAGATCTTTCACACTTAAAAAGAAGGTGGATAAACTCAAAAGCCACAGGTTCATCCATGACACCCTCTACCCAAAATGGGACTCCAATCCTGTACTTATAAGAAAGGCAAATAGAAAATGGAGGACATGCATTGACTACTCAAATCTAAATAAAACATGCCCGAAGGGCAACTTTCCACTTCTAAGAATCGACTAGCTGGTGGACTCGACCGCTGGGCAGATTACTTTCATTTATGGATGCATACTCTGGATATAATCAAATCCTGATGCACGTCCCTAACCAGGTGCACACTAGCTTCATAACTCATCTATGATTATATTGCTATGTTATATGCCATTTGGACTAAAGAATGCTGGAGGTACTTATAAGATACTAGTAAACCGGATGTTCAAAAACCAGATTGGACGATCAATAGAAGTGTATATGGATGATATGCTCATGAAGTCACAGTGATCAAACGACCACATCGATGACTTAGTGGAGATGGTCAGTGTTCTTCAAAAATATGAAATGAAACTCAATTTTCTGAAATGCTATTTCAGCGTTGCGTTAGGAAAATTTCTGCGTTTCAGCGTTAACTCTCGCTGAATCGAAGCTAATCCCGAGAAGATTGAAGCAATTGGAATATCCTAGCACCGAAAATGATCAAGCAAGTACAAGGCTTAAAAGGGAAGGTCATTGCCCTAGCTGATTCATCTCTAGGGCCACCGACAAGTGCATTACCTTCTTTGATTTAATCCGGAGTGGGAAGAAAAACTTTGAATGGATGTGAGATGGCATTGATACATTTCAAGCTCTAGTTGACCACTTAGATAGACCTCCCATCTTATCCAAGCCACTTGTGACGACCCACCTTTCTGGACGGTTTAAATTGACAATAAGCCACATATGTCTAACTCAAGGTGTTTAGAAGGAAGGATTGTCAGTGGGGCAAATAAGCAAAATAAGAAAAAGAAGGAAAAACAAAACAAAGAATCTCGTTGTGGAATGACAAAGTATAATAATCAAATAACAGTTCATGAAGCTGTTTTATAATATACATTTGATTACATAATTTTTTTAAAAACAATCAGAGTACAAACAAAGCCATACCAATAATGATGCAGCAGAAAATTACTAATAATATAATATACTAAACTCTATCTCCGTCCTTTAAAAATAAAGTATTCAACATTGAAACGCTCAGGCTGATCCGAGCATAATCAAAAGACAAAACATTCGGATCAGAACTAGAATATTCTCATGTAAGTTAAATCAATATCATATAGAAAATGCATGTAATGGTGTCAGAGATGTTAAAGGAATTTCATCTACTATTCGGTGTATAGCACGAGTACAATAACTTAAGATATTCTACATGATTTTTCCAACTCTTAAGGATCCATCAAACTATCTATATGTAGTGTCTACCAGTAAAGTATAATATTGAAAATGGCGTTAAGGCATTACCCATATCCCCCCAACACATTTTATATAAACATCGTAGTCTACACAATACTGTAAACTCCACCACAAACTGGTAGGCTATCAGGGAGCACTCTATAGGTATGACACAAATCAAAGTCGTAGTGGGCTCAATAAGGCATATGACAAGCCATGCTAGATAATGCCCAGGATAGGATTCTATCGTTTTGCACTCTCGGACTGGTGGTAACGCATAACAACTTCTACCACCCACCTCGAGACACACTCCCATAATCAAATTAAGGGTGGCCTCCAATCAGTCATAAAGTAACAAATATGGTATCTAAAAGAGTGTTCGATAGGGGTAGCGACCCTGCTTAGCCCGGTATAACTCCTGTTTGACTCATATCAAGATGACCTAAAGGCCAAGGCTGCATTCTCACCTCATACCAGTAGTGTTCGCCAAAGCATCCTACTTCGTTCTGGATTCTCCACCATGTGCACAATGTTAAAATAGTTTCAAAATAGGCAGAGAGTATGAAAATATCCGACCACGGTCTCTTTGATAACCAAAAGTTTATTTCACACGATGGTCATTTTATAAAACATTTTTAATAGTAAATCCATAAAATAGTTTATGCCTTCATATCAAGATATCCATATACTTATTCCAAAAGTATAAATGTATTCATAAATGCTGAGGAAATTTCTTTCAATCAATTTCGAAAATAATTTATAAATCTCTCTTAAACCATTTATAAACTATTTATAGATTTAGAACCATTTAATAAGCTATTTATAAATTCCGAAACAGTTTACAACTCTTTCCCCTTTCATAAACTTCTACACAGATTCCTTTAAAACGCTTCCAAATCCTTGTATACAAGTTCTTTTATAAAATCCTTTCAAACCTTTATAAACTTCTTCATAAAACCATTATAAAATCCTTTATAAAAATCTTTAATAAAAAATCCTTTTATAAAATCCATTATAAAATCTCTTACAAAATTTTTATAAATTCCTTACAAAACCTTTTACGAAATTCTAAAACCTTTAAAAAAAATCTTTTATCTATTAAAGTTATCATAAAAGTCTATATTTATCATCTTAATAAATTTTAAATAAATATTTAAAACTTTATTGAATATTTTATTAAATTAAAATTTTAAAGTGTTTTTATTTTATTACATTATTTAAAATATATATTTTAGAAATAAATAAAATTATAAGTTAAAATTTTAAAATTTAGATTTTTAAAACTTATATTAACTAAAATATAAATTTTAAATAAAATCTTTAAATCTAAAATTTAAAAAATCAAATTTATTAAATCAAAACTTACTTTACAATTATATTAAATAATTTAAAATAATCAACGGTGTCCATATATAATTTTCTATCATATGGCCAAGTGATCGGTTAAATTTAATTTTAATTTCAGGAAATGATATATATCATTTCAATCCAAATCAGGTGTCATGGGTATATATCTTTTCAACCTATTTCTTAATTAATTTAATTTCAGATTTTTTTGATGCCCGTAGCATCCTACGTGAATAACAGGAATAAATCAGCATAAAATATCTTGGGTGAATAACAAAAATATATTGGCATAAACAAACATACAAGCATCTAACATATCAATCAATGTCATCCATCACAATCAACATCCAAAACAGTCAAATATCATAACAGATTACTAATTATAAATTCTCGGGTGTTTAACTTGCAAATTAAATTCCAATTTCAATTTAAATTCAATTTCAATTTAATAATAAAATTAAATTACAATATCGATGCAATTCGATATAAATGTCAATTTTAAACCATCAAACAACAATCAATAAATTTAAATCACTATATGATTTTAATTTAACGAACATCAAAATATTTTAGTATTTCATAAGTGGTTTGAACACTCACCTTTAGATTTATAGCAAATTTAAATCCAATAAAAATCCAACTGTCTTCGAAATCAACCAAACTTGTTCCATATTGTCCGAAATTTCGATACGATCCTAAAGGAAGAAACCACACCCAAAACCAAGTTCGTATTCAAAAGTTATGTGTGGTAGAACGTTTGAAATTCAAATTCAAATTAAATTAAATTGAAGGGAAATAAAGTAAATATACCTTCCTCTCCCAAACACTATACAGTAACTAATGCAACCCTAACCCAATCATGCACATCATCCATCGCCTACTCTCTCCCATCGCCGACGCTATGGCCAGTCGCGACCACTCCACCCACCACCAAACGAACCGCCAACATCCGCTCTATGTCGGATTGATTTCTCCCTAAAAGGGGGTGACTAGGGTGATACTATCAATTATAAAAATTTAATGCGGAAGTATATAAAATAATTTCAACCCGGATATAGTAGAATAATAGTAGCACAGATAATAGCAGAATAATACATGCAGAAATAGAACAACACAAATTTATCCAGCTTCGACAAAACCTTGCCTATGTGCTGCCCCTAAGGTTTCTACTAAAAATTAAGTAATCAGACGCTTACACACATAAACTCGCGACACCCGCTATCGTCTAACCTAACTCTACGCTCAAAACCCTGCCACAACTCAGCCATCGAGTTGTGAATTCTCGAACTACACTACCGTAGTTCGTCCCCTAGTCACTCGACTAGATTTTACAAGAGTTTGAAAAGAAAATACAAAGTAAAACAATTAAAAACACAAAAACCCTAATTAATATACTAAGCCTGAAGAAAACCGACCCAATAAATATTAAAAAGAAATCCCTTTTCTTTGTTATTTCGTCGACCTGATATCTCTTTCCTTATGAAAAATAGAAGCTTCCATTAGGTCATTTATTCCTCTTTATTTCTGATAATTAGGGCTTTGGAAATTCGAAGAAGCCGACTTTAGTTGCTCGATCAAAATGGATGATTTATCGTTTCTTGCTTTGTCTATCTAGTGTTTCTTCGAACTGCAAATAGCTACTTCAAATTGTCGAGTTCAGTTTGAATGATCGGGTGAGCTGAGCATTTCGACTTGTATTCAGTTGTATGCATGAAGTTATGTGTGATATTGGTTGTTTGGAATAAGTGACTTGTTTGCAGTATTGTTTCATTGAGTCTGTACTTGATAGTTGCTGTGCATTTGTGTTGAGCTGCTGCAGTGTTTCCCGTCATCATTTCTGAGTTTAGTTGATCCTTCTTGTTACTACAAATCTGAGTCAACTGGTCAATATTAAACTTCATGTAGTATGGTGGCTTCACTATTGCATGTCACCATGTGTACACATGCATATGCATGTATGTGTATGTTGTTGAGACTTTTCCATGATCTAGTTGTCTTTGATTTTGTTCCAGAGCTTTACTGTCGAGGCTTTGTTAATTCTTGTGTGGTATACAAGTCTGGTTGAATTTAACTGCTTGATTCATTTTCTTATGCCTGCAGCCTTCTTGTTTACTTGAGTGAGGTCTGTGCCTTTGTGTGAAGCTTGATTGTGTTGTTATTTCGAGCTAGTTTATGCACTCTACTATATACTTACATATTTATATCCTGTTCATGTCTATGTTCATTTTTTAGAGTTTTTTGTGTGCTTCATGGTTGATTTGGGTCTGCTTGGATATCGAACTTGATCATTTCATGTTGTACATGTTGCCAAGTCCGGTTCGGTGGTCTTGTTCCACTTGCCATTCACTGGTCTTTGCTGTTGAGGCTGCTGCACCATGTAGTACCTTTGCTTGCATATATGTATTCATGTTGTCTTTGATTTGTGTTCATGTAGATGCTGTTATGCTCCAGTTTTGTTGTACATGATTGTTTTGTATTGCACCTGAGTTGAACCCAGCTTAAAGCTTGGGTTTGACCTTGTGCTCATGTCGTGACTTTATTTTTATTGCACTTGAGTTGAACCCCTCTTTTGATTGGGTTTGACCTTGCGCTCGCTTGTCCCTGTAATTTTATCAACAGTATATCGGTGTGCATGGCCTTGTGGCATGTACAGTGATACACCGTGCATGTCATAAGTTGTTCGTCTTTGATGGATTCAAAATTAAATGATGGAGAATAATCCTAATAACCGAGGCAAATACTATTTTCAAAATACATTTTATTTTGCACTGCAAAAATATTTCTCTTTCAATTTTGCCGCGTCAATGTTTACTTTGCAGATAATTCAGATGATTGATTCAATCTGGATAGAGTTGAAGATCAGATGAGTGAAATGTAGTGAGGTGCAAATGTATGTATAGTGAAAAATGTGATGTGATTGAAATTGTAATGTAATTGAAATTTGTATATATAGTGAGAGCTTAAATTTGTACTATTCAAAATTATAATAAATATTTGTTTGAATAAAATATCTATTTGAATTTAAATTCTGTGTTATTTATTTTATTCAGCAAATATTTATTTAATTCTGTGAAATAAAATAGTACATTAACAAATACATTTAATTGAATATATATATTTATTATCATCAAACAAAAATCATATTCTAGCATATTCAACAATCTTCGCCTTTTGATGATAACATACATATATTTAAGATTTTGTTTTTATTAAACATATTTGATCATTCAATTTTCTCCCCTATTTAAATGCTCCCTCTCTACAACAAAGCTCCCCCTTCATAAATGCATGAAAATAAATAATAATATGCAAATGAACCTAGATGCAAACAGAAAATTCAAAATAAATTGTTTGACCTTTAATTGTCAATGTCTTAACATTCCTCTCCCCCTTTTGTTATCAACAAAAGAGTAATAGTGTTAGAAAAATAGAGATAAAGTGATAGACCATTAATACAACACTAAAATTCAATAGAGTATAAATATTAAATTTCAAAAAAAAATCAAACAAAAATCATAAATACTCTTTCAGACGCATATTCCACTTGAGAATGATAGGGATGATGCAAAACCATATAGCCGTGTCTATTTATGGAATATTTATATCAGGAATTTGAATATCTACTAACCATGCATAACCGTTAGGACTTTTAAATGAGATCAGCAGTATTCTTATTTTTTTTAAAGAATAAATTCATGTATCTTCTAACCACGCATAACCGTGAGGACTTTTAAATGGGATTAGAATCAACTTGTATGTTTAATTAATCAATTTTGATATGCGTTCCATACATGCATAATCGTGAGGATTTTTAAGTGAGGATGAAAGAACGTAATAAAAAATTCCAAGTAATTCACCAATGCATAACTGTGAGTACTTTTAAATGAGAGTGAATACTTTGGATGTTTTTATTGCTAAAAATATAATAAAATGAAAAAACGAATGATTTCCCATTTGAAATACCACATATTGACATACTATATTGGAGTTTGATGAGTGATGGTCATTAGAAATATGATAGAAATAGAGATGGTCATGGAATTTTTACCAACAAAAAGTTTTTATAACTCTTGTTTAAATTTCTAATTTTTTTTACTAATTATACCGTCTCAAGTTATAATATATGATTAACTTCAACACCCATCAATACTATTTATCTTTTCGATCATCAGTAGGGAGTAGATTAGTAAATGTAGTCATTTAAGATCAAATCCAAAAAATAATTATCAAATTTTCTAAAAATGACTAATTTGAAACACGGTTAACAAATTTTTTTCTGGAAAGCGTTTTATAAAAGAAAGATGTCTGCTAATTGAAAAATTATTTAAAATGAAAAATATGCAGATTTTTTTCTTTGAAAAATATGATGCAACTAATGAATGTCTCAACATAAATCATGTTCCATTAGTAATTTTCCCATCAACTAGATTACCAGTGTTATCTGCATCCAAATTTCCTTTTGACTCAAGATTATCATTAGTTGAATGCCATAGACCAAACCGTGAAGTGTGTAACCAAATATCTGAAAATCATTTTTAACAGCTTTTAAGTGAAATTGAATTGAAGCTGTGTGAATAAACAAACAGTGACCATGGTGTTAGATCCAGAAACAAATTTATTCACGTCTACCATCAGTAATCATCAATCAATAAAACAATATCATTAGTTCAAACAAATCTATATGAACTAGTCCAAAGACTTTACATGAATTTATAGTTTTCTCAACATAAAAATGTAATTGGCCAACAAATTTGAAAAAGTCAGAATGAAGATCAAAATTCATTTCTCTATTACATAACTGACTGATTTAAATTCAAATTATGGTACAGATTATCACATTTAATAAATCGTTCAAAATAAATACACCGTTACCTATTTTACCTTTATGACAATTTTTCGTTGTTGTCCATTGTGATTCTGCTACCTTTGTACTAGGCTAAGGAACTTTGATTTATCTCCCATTGTATGCCTGGAATAGCTGGAATCCAAGTAAGACTGTTGTTGTTCCTCAGCCTGCCACCAAACCTATATGAGAGAAAAATTTTGTGACCTATTTGTTTTTATAGGTCTATGGTTGTTAGTGGCACATGATTTTGAAAAATATGTTTGAGTAGACCCAAAACTATTTATATTTGTTCCTTTCGGCACCCAGATTTGTTTAACTTTAAGGGATTATATATTTGTGCTTTTTGAAACCCAAATTGGAACGTTTTTACGTGTTTGGTTCTATACCAACAAATATTCTGATTGTATTCAGTTTTTTCCACATATTGTGCACTTTGAATTGACTTGATAAATTTCATTTCTATCACACTTTGACTTATTATACCCGAGTCCTTGTCTAACAGTATTAACAGTTTGTTTCCCTAATAGCATATTTAACGATCTTTCACTTTTTGAAATTTTTTCTAAAGTCGTGGACAGTTGTTAGACTTGTATTTTAAGAGATTCATTTTCGTTTAATAATTGTGTGCACTTTTAGTAGAATATTCTCTCCTTCTACTTTCACTTTCTTTAAAAATCAAAATTTCATTTTCAAGCGATTTAATTTTAATTTTCGATTTTTTAATTTCTTCTTCAAATGATGGACACTTATCACACTTAGGGCTCTTGGTTTGATAGTTTTTCACCAATTGATCAAGCTATTTATTTAAATCTATCAAAATATCGTTTCGTGATTCAGTTTTAGCGTATTTCTCCCTAAGTCTTTCAAAATAGCAATTTACTTCGTCGAAATATATAAGTAATTCTGAGTGAGTAAGTTTTGATACCTCACTTGGCTCGTCATCATCGCTATCAGTTATATCACCTCGAAGGCACAAATCTTCATTTTCACTATCAGTGCTACTTCTTTTATGATCATCACTTTTATTCCACGTGGCTGCAAAACTTTTTCTTTTCGATTTCTTTTCCTGGATGAGTCGATTTTGAGGACAATTGGGCTTGATGTTGTTAAGGTTTATTGCACTTGTGGCAGATGATCACCTATTCTTTTGGGTTGTCTAGTGCTTTGACTATTTTGCTTTTCAATTTTTGATTTAGAGCTGGATTCCAATATTTTCGGTACTAATTTTTGAATCCTTTTATTAGTAGTGCTAGCACAGCTACTCCATCATCATCATCATCATCACTTTCCGTTGTTCCTTTAAGAGCTATTGATTTCTTTCGAGTATCACCTCCTTCTCGTTCTTCCTTGAACTTTATTTCTAGCTCATAAGTGGTGAGATTTTGGATGAGTTCTTCGACTTTGATCTGTTTCAAATCTTTAGATTCTTGAATGGCAGTTACTTTGGCTTCAAAATTCCGTGGAAGGACTTTGAGGATTTTTTAGGCTATTTCCAATTCTATGTATGATTTCTCGAGAGCATTTGATTTGTATACGATATTGGAAATTCGTCCATACATCTCTTTGAAATTTTCATCCTTGACCATTGTGAAGTTCTCATATTCGCTACTAAGCATGGCAAGGCGAGATTCTTTGATTTGAGATGTTCCTTAGTAGTTACTTCAAGTGTGTTCCATATTTGCTGCGTAGTTAGACAATGTGAGACACGATTAAATTCGATTTGATCTAGTGAACAAATAATAGAATTCATAGCTTTAGCATTATCATTCTGTAATCTATTTTCAAGATCTACCCATTGATTCATCAGTTTATCTATTTTCTGATTATCTACCACTATAGTTTGTGTCCTATAACATGTCTCAACAATATTCCAAGCATCAATGGTTTTCAAGAAAAAAATTTCACCATTGAACATTGGTGGTCTAACTATGGACTAACCCTCAGCAAAAGCATTATTAAAAGAAACCATTTTAAAAAAAAATCAAAACTTTAAAACAAAAATTGGTTTTTGAAAAAATAAAAATTTTAAAACAAAAATTGACTGGTTTTCCTAGCTTTGCTATCACTTGTAGGATCGATTTAACCCTAGAGGGTGGGTGAATAGGGTGATACTATCAATTATAAAAATTTAATGCGGAAGTATGCAAAATAATTTCAACATAGATATAGTAAAATAATAGCAGTATAGGTGATAGCAGAATAATACATGTAGAAATAGAACAACACAGATTTACCCAGCTTTGGCAAAACCCTGGCACTGTGCTTCCCCGAAGGTTTCTACTAGAAATTAAGTAGTCAAACATTAACACACGTAAACTCATGACACCCGCCATCGACTAACCTAACTTTATGCTTAAAACCCTGCCACAATTCAGCCACTGAGTTGCGAATTCTCGAACTACACCACCATAGTTCGTCCCCTAGGCACTCGACTAGATTTTACAAGAGTTTAAAAGAAAATACAAAGTAAAACAATTAAAAAACAAAAGCCTTAATTAGTATACTAAGCCCAAAGAAAATCGTCCCAATAAATATTAGAAAGAAATCCTTTTTTTGTTATTTCTTCGGCCTAGTATCTCTTTTCTTGTGAAAAAATGTGGCTTTTTTTAGCTCGTTCGTTCCTCTTTATTGTTGATAATTAGGGATTTGGAAATTAGAAGAAGCCTACTTCAGTTGCCCGATCGAAATAGATAATCTATCGTTCCTTACTTTGTCGATCGAGTGTTTCTTTGGATTGCAAATAACTAGTTCAAATTATCGAGTTCGGTTTGAATAATCTAGTATGCGATTTACTTTTTATTTATTCTTGTTTACATGCTTGAACTTGAATCGATTCAAGTTATTGATTTAAAATTGCTCTGTTGTTACTTGAAATCGAATAATTTGGTAGCCGATGATGAGATGGGTTTAAATAAGGTTCGAACCCCTTAATTTTCGTTCATATAATATCGTTTTGATAATTTTTCTCGGCCGTTAATTATTACTTGAATGCTTGTGATTTCTCTGACTTTTTAAATTCGTATATTTTTGTGTTTACTTGATTGCTACGGCTTTGAATTGAACTTGCTCGATTGCTTGATAACCATGTCTTTGAATTCTCTGGCATTTGTTCCATTCTTTTTCCTTTTGACTTTGGCATGTCGATTCATGCCTGTAGCATACTCGAATTGCACCTTATTTTGTTCGAACTGTACCACAATTTTGATTCTCTAGCATTTTAAACTCGACTTTGTTATTTTGAAACTACTGTTACATTCACTTGTACTGTTACAATTTTTACAACGGCAAATTGACTTTGGTCATTCAGAAAATTGTCTGTGATATTGTTTTGTACGTTGCTTCACTCTGAATTGTTTATGTATATATATGGTTTACTGTCTAGACTGTTTGGTTGCATCTGTAGTTTGAAGCTACCGCTGTCTACTGAAGTTGGTCTTCATGTAGCTTATCTGCACATGGTTTCACTGCATAGCTTTGCATTTTTGTGAGCTGAGCATTTCGACTTGTATTCGATTGTATGCATGAAGTTATGTGTGTTATTGGTTGTTTGGAACAAGTGACTTGTTTGTGGTGTTGTTTCATTGAGTCGGTACTTGATAGTTGCTGTGCATTTGTGTTGAGTTGCTGTAGTGTTTGCAGTCATCATTTTTTAGTTTAGTTAATCCTTCTTGTTAACTCAAATCTGATTCCATTGGTCAATGTTAGACTTCATGCAGTCTGGTGGCTTCACAGTTGCATGTCACCATGTGTACACATGTATATGCATGTGTGCGTGTGTGTTGTTGAGACTTTTCCATGATCTAGTTGTCTTTGATTTTTTCCAGAGCTTTACTGTTGAGGCTTTGTTCATTCTTGTGTGGTATACAAGTCTGGCTGAATTTAACTGCTTGATACATTTTCTTGTGCCTACGGCCTTCTTGTTTACTTGAGTATGGTCTATGCCTTTGTGTGGAGCCTGATTGAGTCGTTGCTTCGAGCTAGTTTATTCACCCTGCTGTACACTTGCATATTTATATCCTGTTCATGTCTGTGTTCATTTTTCTGGAGTTATTTGTGTGCTTCATGCTTGATTTGGGTCTGTTTGGATGTTGAACTTGATCATTTCATGTTGTGCATGTTGCCAAGCCTCGTTCGGTGGTCTTATTCCACTTGCTGTTCACTGATCTTTGCTGTTGAGGCTGTTGCACCATGTACTAGCTTTGCTTGCATATAAGTATTCATGTTGTCTTTGACTTGTGTTCATGTAGATGCTGTTATGCTCCAGTTTTGTTGTACATGATTGTTTTGTATTGCACTTGAGTTGAATCCAGTTTAAAGCTCGGGTTTGACCTTGTGCTCATGTCGTGACTTTATTCTTATTGCACTTGAGTTGAACCGGGCTTTTGATTGGGTTTGACCTTGTTCTCACCTATCCCTGTAATTTTATCAACTGTATATCGGTGTGCACGGTCTTGTGGCATTTATAGTGATACACTATGCATGTCACAAGTTGTTCATGTTTGATGGATTCAAAATTAAATGATGACGGATAACCCAAATAACCGAGGAAAATAATATTTCCAAAATACATTTTATTTTACACTGCAAAAATATTTCTCTTTCAATTTTACCGTGTCAGTATTTACTTTGCAAATAATTCAGATGTCGGGTTCAATCTGGAATAGAGTCGAAGATCAAATACGAGTGAATGTGTGAAATGTAGTGAGGTGCAAATGTATGTATAGTGAAAAATGTGATGTCCTTGAAATTTTAATGTAATTGAAATTTGTACATATAAAGTGAGTGCTTAAATTTGTGCTAGTCAAAATTGTAATAAATATTTGTTTGAATAAAATATTTGTTTGAATTTAAATTTTGTGTTATTTATTTTATTCAGCAAATATTTATTTAATTCTGTGAAAATAAAGTACATTGACAAATACATTTAATTGAATATATATATATATATGTTTATTATCATCAAACAAAAATCATATACTAGCATATTCTACACTCTACACTCCTCGACCACCATGACCCTCCAAATGCCGCCGATGGCCACCAATAATCCAACTGCCGCTGTAGTATCGAAACCCTTATCGAATTTTAGGGGATGATCTGACCGTTAATTTTCCGATTGAACTACCCAAATGATCTTCACATGACAATCTCCCCAAGTTAACACCCTTGAATTGAGGCATCACTGCCGATCGTCAACCACTAAAAACAGACGATCAAAAATGTTCCATCAAATTCTAGCCAAACCAGACCTCCAATCAAAAAATGAATTGCAGATGTAGATTACATTCATCGAGCGCTTCGCGATGATATATAATTCGATAGGGTTTGAGGAGTTTGATTTTTGGAGTTGATTTGGAATTAGGAATTTAGGGTTTTTATATGTCTGACATTTGGAAGGAAGGAAGGAGCAAATGAAAATACAAGTACGTACAGAAATTTATTGCTAGGGTCAGAGGAAAAAAATTGTATTTATAAAGACAAAGATTAATAGGAATGGACGGACAGATCGATTTGGGTCGAAACGATAATAATGGCATGAAAGTCCGTTTCGTTCTCGAAACGAAAAAAGGCTATCCAATATATCGAAATATAGGTTTTCAATACTTTTAAATTCAATGAAACTAGTTTCAAACTCAAATTCTATTATATATAGATATATAGAAGTTAGCTTTTAAAATCGAATTATATTCATTTAAATTCCTTTAATTGATTTCTCCGTGTTTCAAGCTTTCACGATTAAACATAAGTCCGATCACTACGAAACTTGAAATCATATAATAATTCACTATTACGGATTCGATGAAACTGATTTCATCGAAATCCAAGACAGTGCCAAAAAGGCTAATTTTCACATTAATTAAACGAATTATTATTTAAAAATCAATTTAATACTTTAAATTCAAATCTGAAAGTCAACAATTTCCATCATTCTTTGATTACATGCGAATTGATAATATTTTACAGTATAGATTTCCTTGTTAAATCCAATATTTAAATATTACATTAATTTCAGCGTTCTATTACAACTGTATTAAAATCCTTATTTATTATAATTTAAATTCCAACAACTTCTTTTGTTTTAATTTGCATTCTTACTATTCAATCAACAATACTCTATGAATTTTATTAACATAAGTTTCCACTTTATTATTCTCATACTCCACAGTTAACATCTTTTACCATAAAATTTGCAATATTTAATTACAATAAATTTCATTAATTTTCAACTAATTTCAAATGGATTAAATAATAAGGTGACGAATTAAACAATTGTTATACAAGAGTAATCCAAACACATTTTCAAGTTTATTATTTACAACAAAAGCTAATAAATTTATGTACTAATTAATTTATTGCATATTCTATAATAAACCTATTTCAATTAATGAAATATTAATTCAACATTAATTCCAACATTTAAGTTATTCCTTATTAACCTTACCAGTAATTAGATTTACACTAACAGTTATCAATCACACCCAATCAACATTATTAAAGTACATTCTAACAAAGTTTTCCATATATAAATCATAAATTTTAATTTCTCCCAATATTAAATTCCAAAAGTCTTATTTAACTGAATGTTTTTAATCTTAAAGAATGTGGGTCATTACAATCTCCTCTCAAAACTTTTCCTCCCCGAAAAGGAACAAGAAGGAATCAAGAAATTAGATATATTTTATTCAAAATAATCAATTTATTAACAATTAATTTCCATATTTACGTTCAACAAAATTTTGAAAATAACTCAACTTTCATAAAATTTCCTAAGTCTTAAATTTATGGACAATTCAGGTAGAGTTTCCTTTGTGAGGATAGGCCTGGAAAAATAATAATATCAATAATTACAATATATATATATATATATATCATATATCAGTAATAAAATATCCCAAACTATAGGAAAAACAGTAAAATATCGTTACAAAAACCGTAATACGAAAACGTACCTATTTTTCGGACAAACAAACTATATTTATGAAACCAAAAGCAACAGCTGTTGCTTCCATAAACATTTTACTTACATAATCCGAAAGAGTTAAAATTATGTAAGATATTTATATATTTGTTGTTGTAACCAATAGCACAAGCTGCACACAATATTTAATAATCATATGTAACCAAAGGCAGTACAACCATTATATGAAACAAAAGAATCAATCATACATCCGTAGCAACCAAACTAATGGTTTGTCCAGGTTCGTAAACTTTTCATCATACAAAGGTGATAAATAAACTACCAAGCGTACCTTATGCTCAACAGCCTTTGGTAATTACTCAATAGATTATTCATACAACCTTAAACAATTTAACGTATCATTCCCCAAACATCCCATAAGCCAAACACAATGAATTTTAAATATTATTTAAGTTTATTCGATTTTTTTTTTTCATCATTTACTTTTCATTTATTTCCATTCATTCATACGATGATTATCTTTTAATAATTTACCTTCATTACTTACACAATTTATTTCTCATTCAATATTTGAAATCATCAATGAATCCATTATTAAAGTATTACATACATTTCATTATAGTTCAATTCACATTTACTATTTGCTTATATACTTTATTTCCGTTATATATTAATATTCATAAATGAATCATTTCATACTTAAGATTTTTTATAGTTTACATTCATTTCTTCATTCACAGTATCATTTAATAATAAACTTATTTATGAACCATTTCAGTCATTTTCTTAAGTTTATAATCAATAATTTAAATAATATTCACTTTTTACTATTTAATTTAATTTATTAAGCATTTCTAACATTAACCTAAGTTTATAACTTTTCTAGTACATCTTAAACTTTCATTTATAAACATATGTTCATTTTGACACATTTTTTTTATTAAGATTTTACTTGTATAATATTCTATTACATATTCATATTAACATTTCAACTTTGTAAATATTTCGGGTAAGTTTTATACATGTTTTTAGAATGTAATTGAATGTTATATGAATTTATCTTATTTATTTAGTTAACAAAAATGTTCAATAGTTTACATCTTCTTAATTTTTAATTATCCTTTAATTTTCAAGTGACAATTCTTCAATTTCTTTACAGTTTCATTAAACACTTGGCTTTTAATTTCTTATTTCTCATTTTGAAGTTTCCAACTATTAAAATAGTCAAGATTCCAGTTCGTTGCAATAATTTAAAATCATTGATTAAAAGAAATTTAAGAACTAAATACCGAATTTCGTTTCAAATTATTTTGAAATAATATCAAATCATATTTAGAAATTTTAAACCAAAATTTGTTTATCGACCCATATGCATAGCAAAGCTACTAAGTGGCCTCCTCCACTTTGAAACTCGAAAATGAACGTCGATGATATCACGATCATCACCGATATTTTCTAGTGATTGAAGAGGGGAGTACAGAACTTATTTCCTTCTAAAACACTTCTTTCAAGTCTTATTTAAAATGTTTCTATCCAAAAATACTTCCAAATGATAATAATATTATTTTTTTCTCGAATCTTTAAAAATCAAAATTTAACACCAGAAGTTAAGTTCTCAATTGCCAATTATATTCATTTTATTTGTAAATCCTATTTTGCAATCAATATTTATAAAATTTCACTTCATAACAAAAAAAACATATCATATACAAATATATCCATATAAATTATTCTTTTATATACAAAATATCATACTATGTAAACTTATTTCATTTACCTATTTTTCAAAGACAACATTTTGTCGGTCTTTCCTATTAAATGCTTAGAAATCCCTATCGATGCCATAGCGTCCTACGTATCGATCAGAATTTATAAATACTAATTAGAAAAAATAAACAAAATATAAAACATTTTTATAGCACTAATAAATACGCTCTCTCATATATATACATTTGGACTCATTCTAAGGTATTACTAACTCTATCTCTAATGAGTTACCCCAAATAGGCTAAGGTATTTGTTTGTACTAAAATTGGACACAACACTCTTCAGATGTGTTTGAAGAGATAAAATGAAGAATGTAAATGGAAAATGAGAAAAAATATAATAACACACCGAATAAACAGGAAAAACGCACAGAAACACATAGATTTAGAATGGTTCGTTGTATGGCCTACATCCACTATGAAATGGCTTACTTTCATTGATTTTTTCTTGCTGGTTACAAAGAGTTACAACAGTACAATTCGAGTACAATAGTGATTTTGGCAGAGTCTAGACGTAGAAGAGCTAAAGTCCTTTTTCAGTAGGTCTTAAGCTGCTATTTATAGGCATAGGCAGCAAATGTCTCGCTCAGATCTTGGAAGACCCCTTCTCTTACGTGGGCCCACATGACGATCTCCGGTCGTTGAACTCGATCCATGACCGATATGAATGAAATTTGTATCGACCAAGATTTTGCGCAATCGAGTCGAGATCGATCATGAACATTCCTGAGGTTGTACGCAAGCCCCTGTGAATATTTGGTGGCACTTGGACTTGTAGATCTCGAGTTATGATCGATGCAAGTTTGAATTTATTGAAGGCTACTGGGTGCATCGCTTCTGTTCGCATCACTTCTATTTGTAACGCTTCTAAGCACATGCATGCTACTTAACATAGCGCTAACTTTTAGGATCGATCCACCTTTCGTGCCAAGTGACCGAGTCTTCCACTTATATATGCTTTGTTCGTATCGACCCAGAATATCCCTTTCGTATCGCTCTACTCTACCTAACTTCTTATCGATCCCTGGCACCCTACTTCGTATTGATCCTTTATAATTGCTTCATATCGATACGAACTTATGTTCTTCGTAACGATAACTCAGAGCCATTTCGAATCAATTATTGGTTGGGTTCATATTAATGGGAGGTGTTGATTTCGTATCGATCTATAGCCAATCGATACGAAGCATGTTTGGCTGTGGATCGATACGAAGTAAACTCATGTGTCACTGTCGATGGATACGAAGAGAGTTAATCTGAATGGATACAAAGCGGGCTTTTCTGGATGGATACGAAGAGAGTTAATCTGAATTGATACGAAGTGGGCTTGTCTGGATGGATATGAAGAGAGTTAACTCGGATGGATATGAACGAAGTTGATTCCCTTAATCTTGATCAATCCATATCTCGAGCATACAGACTCCAATCGACTTGAAATTTTAAAGGTTGGCTCTCAAAACTTTGCTTGTTGTGTCATATCAATCGTAGCTTGAGCCAGACTCAGGTAAAATTTACCAGCATCCATAGCGAACCTTTGTATAACCGTTTTTAGGATGAAATGTCTTTAATTTCTAGCCAATTTCTTGGTGTCACAACCTTACCAGAAGGCGGGATAACATCTTCTTCCCAAAGTACATCTTGTAAGTACATGACGTGCTTTGAAAGATGTAACATTTGCTTGATCTTTAATAATATAAATAACGAATTGTTGACTGCCAGTTGTTGCATTGTGTACTGTTGTAACCGAGTATTGAAGGATAGCAATCTGTTATTTTTTGCAATCGCCATCAGCGAGAATTTAGCTCCTTGTGAGTTTTTGAAATTGGTTGTTAGTCCGTCATACAAGTACGGATGTTAACCTGACTCCTGTTAACATTCATACGTTCATGATTCGTTGTTAGTTTTTTCATATCGAACTCCGTATCGATCCTCTCCTGAATCGATGCGAAATTCGAGTTGTAAAATTGCTTGACGGTTGTTTTGGAGTTTCTCCTCGTATCGATCCTCTCCTAGATCAAGTTTAAATGTTTGAATGCACGCTTCGCATCGACGACTATTGGTACGAACATGATGGGTTTTTTGGGGTGCTTCGTATCAATGGATATGAAGCTTTTATGTTCTTTAAACAGATGGATATAAAACCGACACTTCATATCGATGGAGTCGAGTAGTGCAAGTGAGACCCTTTTGTATTTTTCGTGTCGATGAAATTCGCACTGATGGATATGAAATAAATATTTCGTACTGATGGAGTCATTTGGTTCTAGTGCAATCTCAATGTTCCTTTCGTATCGATGCATCTTTATAGGTTCGAACGGTTCGCATGAGCTTTGTCTTTGTTGCTTCATGTTGCTTATTATATGGATTCGAATTGCTTCATCTCGGATCGGCTGTGAATGGATACGATGGAATTTTAGTATTGATGGGGTAGAAGGATATAAAGAGAGCTCTTCGTATCGACTAATCACAGACCGCTCTCGACCAGTCATTTCAACTAGGAGGCGAATTGGCACTTCCTTTGGGTTGAACCGTATATAAGGGTTTTTTACTTAGAATATTTTTCCACATGCTCATTCTTCCTTCAGCCTTGCTTTCATATCGCTCCAAGTCAAGGAAATTCAAAACTGCCTTTTGCATTGGAACCGAATACAACTTATTAATCCTTCGAACTAATTCTTTAGTTTAGGTAATTAATAAATTGAAACCACCACAAATGGTAAGACCCAAGTTTAAAGCCAAATCATCCAAATTCGTGGCCGTTATGGTGACATTGTTGCCGAAGTTGGGTAGGAGCGAGGTCAAAGAAGGACTAATGACATTTGGGCGTTTGGAGAAGATGGATTGCTGAAGGATATGAAGGAATCATGTACATTGAATCTTGGCTCTGACCTCGGGTCGATGGATGAAGGAATCTCTTTTGCATCTACCCAGGATAGGGAACTTGCATCGATCTAGAATCGATAGGTGGCAGGAGGAGCCATGTATCGATCTGGTGTGGTGGAACGTCGTATCGATCTTAAGCGATCGATACGAAGTCGAGGAGCTAATGATCAATATGAACGCCCACTGTATGTGACCGATACGAAATCCCATGCTGGAGATTGATAAGAAATCTCATGTTGGGGATCGATACTAAACCCCATGTTGGAGATCGATACATAATCCTCGGTCGATGATCGATTCGAGCTCGCATATTTTTATGGATACGAGCTGCCTCCTTGACCGATACGAATTGGAATCTTGGTGATCGATCCATATTGAATCTTGATGAATTCAAAGAACTTTGCATACTTGAACATATGATTCCAACGAGCTTCCGCCTTGCATAATTGGACTTTACAATTTCACTACATATTTGACTGGCTATCGAAGCTTGTCGATGGAACTGTAACTCAACCAATTTGACGAAGTTTAACTTGGATCGGTCTCCTAAGTTTGAATGGTACGGTTGTGATGGTCAACGATGACGGCCGCTTCTGTCGAATCTCAAAGTCTTATCGTTCGAACATTTTCTCAAATTATGTGGAATTTCTTAAGTATTATTTATTACTGCACTGCACAACACATTCTTGCACTTCACACTAGGGAACATATGAGCTTGTTATCATCTAATGATGGTTTTTAATGAGTTGGTTAGTTATGGAACATAGGAGTTCATGGCAGTAGGAGGCTCAAAGCTCATCTCCTCCGATAATAGAGATGCGGGCCATTACTGCCGAAGTTATAGGTCCAACTCTGGACGAGTTACCAGTAGTAATCTTTATTACCAATCCCTAAGATTCTATACCATCCAATGTCTCCGAAGATATATTAGGGAGAATCTGCTTAAGACATGGTCTACCACTAGATGACGTTCTGCTACCAAGACCGAATGACAGGCCACACACTCCCCTAGAAGGATTTACCGCTTTTAACAGACATTCGTGCACAGCTGGAATGCTTCCTCCATTTAACCAATATATTCGATAAGTGTTAGCTTTCTTTGGCATTGCTTCGCTGCAATTACATCCAAATCGATATGCATTGTTGAACAGTCTATTCATCATTTTTATGGAGCATCTCTTACGGACCACGACCCCTGACGAAGTAAGATTCTTGTTTAATGTCAAGAGTCGGGAGATAATCCTTCATTCACATTCCTAGAGGCGGTCAGAAATTGCCAAGTGGTGATTGGATTTTGGACCAGGCTTGCTACTTCAAGACGGGGTGGTTCCACATTCGATGCCCTTCAGGGTTTGCTAGAAGGTAAGTGCCGCAACTTCTTTAGTGGCTAAAGAGATGGTTGCAATCGACATTGAATCTATTATTTTCTTTCTTTTACTACCGCAATACCATGACTGGAAGGTGCCCAATTTAAAGAAATAGTACAGACTCTTCAAGAGGTGCCTGGTAAGATGAGAGAAATTGACTCGGTGCCGACGGATGAAAATTTAAGGGTCATGGGATAATTGATCAAAACCAAAGTATAAAACTTGAGGGATCTCTTGGGACAGCCTCTGCAAGACAGGCTAAGAATAGAGTGCTTGGAGTTGTAATAGCTGAGGAGAGCGATAAAGAAGATACACCCACTGAAAATGAGCCCGTAGTCGGTCCCCTACATAGTTCTTGGGATTTAGAGGGAAGGAGGAAAGGCAAGGAAGTTGCTCATAAGCATCATAAGTCTTCAAGATGGATATCCGTGATCGTGCCCTTGCCAGCCTCCAGTGTTAGGATTTCAAATGCTCCTCACTTTCAAATGGAGAATCCTTCCAAAGAACTCGTCGGCATTCCAATTCTGGACTATGTGTCACTCCAACATGACACCGGATTGGAAGGGCTTCATAGCACTTTAGATTTAAGTGAATCACTTCCTACGAGTGTGGCCGACATAACCGGTTGATCAAGGACTTTAGCACATGCATATACACACTTCACGGCACCACACGATTTCCAATCATATGTTATTCATTTTCGGAGATTATTAACTCTGCTTCTCTTTCTATTTTACAGATAAGGTGACTAGGTGGGAATCCATGCTCGGTAGCCTTCGCTCAGCACGCCGGTCATCCAGTTCATATTATGAGTCCCGTAGAAGAGAGCCTGATAGAGACTGTGATCGCGGTTATTCTAGCTAGGAGCATTACTAAAGGGAGAGGGGCAGAGAAAGAGAGAGAATATAGGCTCCACTCCTCATTGTGCTCCCCGGCACCTCACCCCCAGCACAACCTTCGGCCATGGCAAACAACCCTTGGTACCCTTACGCCAAAGACCGCCTACTCAAGCATCAAGGTCTGATTCACACGCCGAAGAACTGAAACCAAAACTCCCATTATCATTGAGCAAGTTTTCACTGAGCCCACTGGGGAGGGAGCGATCAGAATTGCCCAATTGAAAAAAGACTTTTCGAACATCTATTTTGATGGCTTCATCCTCCCTTCGCATTTAATGAGAATTCCAGTTGAGGTGGAACAAACTATGCACGATTATATCCATGACGTTTACAGCTAATATCGGGAGTGGACGAAGACCGTGGACAAAGCATCGGTGGTGGTATTTGAGCGGGCGAAAACAATTAAGAAATTGAAAACCAATCTCGCTCAAAAGGACCGCATAATTTAGGTGCTACATGATGAGAGAGAGTCCGCGAGAAACTCGAAGACAAAGGCCAACACAAGGGCTGATGAGGCTACCCGACGAATGGAAGAGAGAGGCGGACACACCTAGCCTTGGTTTAGAAGATGGGGCATCGTACCACCACAATCATGGACGAACATGACGGGGGGCTTAAAGAACTTGAAGAGCTTAAGGCCAAATTTTCCGAAGTCGTCAAAGAGAAAGACGACACAAACAAAGCTACCCAGGAAGCGTGTGAACAGCCTGTGGTGCTTAGGGATGAGAGGGAAGTGATAGCGCTTAAAATTCAGGAAGCTGAGTCTAAAAGTTAAGAATGAAGTGAAGATGGCGGAGTCGAGGCTGATATCAAAGATCTTCTTATCACATACAATGCTAATGTTTTGAAGCACCAAACCTAACCTGGCTCGATAACTATCCATCATACTTGTATAATGCTTGGGGCTGCTTGGTGGAAGATGAAAGGTTAGAACACCAAGCTGAATCAGTCGATGAATTTGACCTTGAGAAGGGGGTGCTAAGTGAAGATGAGAGAAAAGTTCTCCATGACATCATGATCACATATGAAAAGGAGAAGCTTGGTACTCAGACTTTGGAGACTTGATAGGGTTTTGGTATTGAGCACCATGATGTGGGTTCTGAAACTCTTATTGCCAACCCTGCCTGAATCTACATCTACGGTTGATCCTCAGTTTGTTCCTGCATATAATGCCGATCAACCGCAGCTATCTCCAGCCCATGAGCATGTCGTTGAAGCTGCTCTTCCACCCACGAGCCAAACTAAGGAAGGTATTCTAAACATTTGTTATACTCATTCAAAGATGGAAACGTTGATCTAAGTATTTGCTAACTCTTATTCTTTGTCTCTATTCAGTGATAAGAGCTGCATCTGTCGCGCCTCTTACAACTTAAGAGCCGCATCTTGAGCAGGAGGCCGTCATAACAGAAGTGACCACTATAACGGCTACTGCGCAAACTGATGGGCACAGAGGAGCATACTTAGTTTTGATGAACAAATGATGGGGGAACTTCTCGGTCATCATAGTGGCCCTTTTACCAATCTACCATTTTTCATGGGTGGAGGCGCACCTACGACCAGCTCCTCGGGCCCAACTACTAGCGTCCCTGGAGATGCCCAAACTATGCATGAAGAGGATATAATTGCAAAAATAAATGTCGAAATGGAAGCAGCAGCATGAGCTAGTTGCATTGAAGGTGGGATGGCGGGCCTTGGTCCAGCCCCTTTACGAATGATTTCTCCCGGAGGCATGGTCGTCGACACCAGTGTGCCTCTTCTGCCTCCTAACATCGATCGTATCCCTTCGACTTCGCATTCAGGAAGCATTCCAATCCATATGAGCTCGGAGGAGGAGGTTACGATAATGCCGTAAACTGGAGATCAGCTGCCAAAAATCAAGGGTTTAAAGAGGCATCCAAGCGGTGATTCCAATGGATCGACGCCAAAGAAGAAGAAGAAGAGAGAGAGAATAGACACGTCTTCTCGGCACATTTTTGGTAGAAAGATAGGAATTTCTTTTTTGCTTTTGTAGGCCATGTATAGATATATGTTTCGTCTCTGGTAGTAGGATGTTTGGAATAATTTTGTACTTATCCTTCTTTTTCGAAGAATAGCTAAAATAAAATTTCATTTTGTCTTTAGCACAGTTTGCGTTTTTTTTTTGCTTAAGTATTTCAACGTCTGAACTTCCATTCAATGTACTTGTGAAGTTTTAGCCTTCAAATTGGACCTGGGTTTAGTCGCCAAGTTTCGAAGCTATGGCTTCGGGCCATGACCGAAAGACAAGTCGAGTTCCAATACTGCAATGTCTTGGTTAGTGGCTGATACTTAAGTTCTGCCCTCGGTTTCGGGGACAAATTGAAATGATTGGTAGGCCACTATTTTTCGCCTTTAATATATCAAGCGTAACTCTGAAACGAGACGAGTTTGGGTGGTTGAATCACAACTACTCATCCATTGGTGATTGCATCCACGCTCTGGGGATTGCACTTGTACATCAGTCGTTGGTCACGTCCGATTAAGGTTTTGAGATATGTCCATGCACGGGGACTTAAGTTATTTTATAGGCGGTCAGTCACACTCGTTTGACATTTAGAACTATGTCAGTGGTTTGGGGACTTAGAGATTGGTTCATGGGTGGTCAGTCACACCCACATTGCATTTTATACTCCACCTCGCACTCCGAGGGCTCGGAGTTGTCTTACGGGTGGTCGATTCACATCCAGTTTGTGTTTAAACTCTAATTCACACTTTGGGAATTTTGAGTTAGTCGATGTTTACACTCGGTCCACACTCTAGGGATTTAGAGTTAGTTAACCTTTATACTCTAGTTCATACTCTCAGAATCTGGAATTGGCCGACAGATGGTCAGTTACATCTATTTAGGACTTAGGATTTCGTTCGTACTCCAGGAACGACGATGTATCGAGATCGTGGATGGTCAGATCATACCCACCCTGAGTTAACAAGCGAGGTCGTTTGGTGGACGGTTCCAACCTCCTTGGACTTGGTTTTAAATACGGAAGAAGTTGCTAGGTGGACGGATCCATCCTCTTTAAGCCCGTACTTGTATGTTTATACTCCAGTTTGCACTCTGGGAATCTGGAGTTAGTTTAAGGATTGTCGTGTATCAATCCTTTTTTGCCTCTAGTGTGATAACTTTCCCCGGAGCTTGGGTTTCACTTAGCGAGTGGCCGATCGTATCACAGTTACTTCCTATTTGAATGAATCCCACCTTAGGATGGAACTTGGATCTCCGTGCATTGTGATGGTCGTATGACGCATTTCAAAAAAATCACAGCTCTGGCTCATAGAGATTGCAATTTATTTCTGAAATAAGAAAATATGGCAAAGTTAGTTGCCTTGTTACAAATTCAGATTCAAAATTCATGAATAAATTGCAAATGAAAAGTAGACCGAATAAATAAATAGAGCCTGTTATGTGTAGTAGCAACGAAGACTCTCGCTGCTCCAGGCTCTCGGTAGAGTAAGACCATCAACAATCAATAACTTAAATGTGCCGTCTCTGAGCTTTTTTCGATGATATACGGCTCTTCCCATGTCGGTTTCATATGTGAAGGAACCGGGTAAATTCTCTTGAGGACAAGATCGCCGAGTTCAACGGTTTTGGGGTCGGGCCTTAGCACTGTATAATCGGACGACTCGATTTTATTACGCGGCCGCACTCAAATCAGGCGCTTCACGCTTCTAATCCAATAAATCTAGGGATTCGGCAAGTAATATAGTATTCATCTTCGGATCATAATATGTCACACGATGAGAAGGTACTTCCATCTCGACTGGAATAATGGCTTTTGAACCGTAGGAATGAGAGAATGGAGTGTGGCCAGCCGCAGATTTGTAGGTTGTCTGATAAGCCCATAGGGCCATAGGAAGTTCATCGAACCATTTGCCTCCGTCCTTTTCCAATCGTTTCTTCAGAATGGACTTAATAACTTTATCAACAGCTTCAACCTGTCCATTCACTTTAGGGTGTGAAACTGTGGAGAATTCTTCTGGATGAGGAATCGTTGATAGAAATTCTTAAATTCAGCACCATCGAACTGTGCTCTGTTATCAGTATAGATGGTATGTGGGAGGCCAAATCAAAAGATAATGTTGCGTACCACAAAGTTGATTACATTTTTCATTGTGATAATAGCAAGGGGCTCAGTTTCCGCCCACTTGGTAAAGTAATCAACTGCAACGATGGAGTACATCGCATCACCATTGGCTAGATGTAGAAAACCAATAATGTCAATGCCTCATAGAGAAAACGGCCATGGACTGACCATCTGAGTTATTTCGGTAAGCGAGGCCCTTTGCATACGAGCATGTTTTTGACATCTGTCACATTATCTAGCTTAATTCGATGCATCGTGATTTATAGCCGGCCAATAGTGTCCATATCGGAGCACTATCTTGGCAAGAGCTTGCCCCCTGATGTGATCGCCACATTCTCCTTCATGTACATCGTGCAATACTCATTTGATTTCATCGTGGGCGATACACCAAAGTAAAGGAACGGAGTAACCTCTTCTATACATGACTCCATTCTGAATAGTGAACCACGAAGCCTTTCGAAGAACTTGTCTTTTCTCACTCCTACGCTTCAGTAGGTCCCATGCATGAGATAATTTTTGAACGGGGTCATCCATGACTCCTTATCGGGAATGACTTCAAATACGCAACCTACTTCCATCTGATCGATGCATGGGGATGATAATATCTCTAAGGGAATGATTCCCATTTGCTGTGCCTCACCTATACTGGCTATATTTGCTAATGAATTGGCCTCCTGATTATGTTCTCGGGGTATGCAATAGACGACATAATAATTGAACTGATCTAGTATCTCCTGAGCTCAAGTAAGATAAGCAACCAGCCTTTGGTCTTTGGCCTGGTACTCTCCCTGAACTTGACACATGACCAATTGCGAATCACAATAAATCTCCATAGTAATGATTCTTAAATCTCTAGCAAGTCTCAATCCGACGAGTAGGGCTTCATATTCGGCCTCGTTGTTTGTTGCACAGAAATCGAACTTTAATGCATAGCATATAGATCGGCCTTCAGGAGTTTCAAGTACAACTCTGGCACCTGAGCAGCGGTCATCTGATGCACCATCAGTATGTAGCTTCCAGACATATTTAGAGGATTCATTGGTTTCGGGCTAGTCCTTCGGGATAGTGAATTCAGCGATCAAATCTGCTAGGACTTGTCCTTGAATGGCTTGCCATGGTGTGTAAGTGATGTTGAACTAAATCAGCTTGATATTCCACTTGAGTGACCTACTAAACATCTCAAGTCGCGTAAGGAACTGTTATAAAGGCTGGTCGGTGTAGACGGTGATCGGATGAGCCTGGAAATACGGGCGGAGCTTCCTTAAGGCAATGATAATACAATAAGCCAGTTTTTTCTGCTTCGAATAATTTCTCTTTGCTCCATTTAGTCATTTGCTAATGTAATATATTGGCCGTTGTATCCGGTCTTCCTCCCAAATTAGGGCAGCGCTGATTGCGTTTTCTAACACCGCCAAGTAGATGTACAATCTCTCATGAGAAATAGGCTTTGACAGAATGGGTGGTGTGGACAGGTGTTGAACCAGTGCTGAGAATGTGCCCTCACATTCTATAGTCCATTCGAAATTCCATTTTCCTTTTCTGATCAGATCGAAGAAGGGATTGCATTTGTCAATGTATTTCGAAATAAACCTGCTCAGTGCCGCTACTTTCTTGTTGAGGCTCTGGAATTGCTTTATAGTCTTTGGAGTCTCAAGATTTCTGATTGCCTAGATTTTTTTGGGATTGGCTTCCTCGAGCGTTGACAATAAATCCAAGGAATTTTCCAGATGCGGCCCTAAAGTGGCATTTTAGCGGGTTGAGTTTCATTCTATGTTCTTAGAGGATGTTGATCATCGATTCCTAGTCTTTGATATGATTAGTGGAAAACCATGACTTCACAAGCATGTCGTCCACATATACCTACATGGTTTTTTCGATTTGGTTAATGAATATTCGATTAACTAACCGTTGCTAGGTCGACCCAGCGTTCCTAAGTCCAAACGGCATGACTTTGTAGTAGTAAAGTCCCAGATTGGTGAAGAAACGGTATGCTATTGATTGGGAAAGTGCATGGGTATTTGATTGTAGCCAGAATACGCATCCATGAAGGATAAGAGTTCATATCCAGCTGTTGAGTCTACGAGCTGATCAATTCGGGGAAGTAGGAAACTGTCTTTAGGGCAAGATACGAGAGAGAAAGTAGGAGCAATTTACACGGGCGCCGCATTCAGGATATGCGGGCCTATAGAATCAGAACCATATATAAATCAAGCAAGATCGGAGGAACCCGCTCGTACCAGTGGGAGGTTGATGATTAGTACTGTTAGTGGTGGTCCTCATCCAGCAGACCGAAGCTGGAAGGAAATGGATTCGTATGCCTGTTCTATTAGGCATGCGAGCTTTGAATGTTGTAGTAATTTGGAAGATGAGGATCCGGCCAAGCAATAAAAACGATGACATATTTCAAGACAGGGATGCCGATAGATTCAGAGCCCCGACCATTGATCCACTTGTCATTTCAGCTCAGATGGGTCCTTCTTGGATGAAAAGGACATTAGTGGACGGTGGAAGTTAAGTGAACATATTGTTTAAGTGAGCTTATGATCAGATAAAGAAGGAAGCCAAGGATTTAAAGCCTTGTCAATCTTGCATTCACGGCTTCAACAGAAGTGTGACTATACCCACTAGGATGGTGAAGCTACCAATGGAACTGGGTATTGGAGAACGCCGATATTACAATTTGTTGTGTTGGACACAGACTCGTCATACAATGCTTTCTTTGGCTGACCGGCCCTAGCTGAGTTCAGGGTTGCCATTGCCCCTTGGTGTCTGACTTTAAAATTCCCTACCGACAATGGAGTTGGAGTTGTTCATCGAGAACAGGCTGTTGGACGAGCATGTTATGTTGCCAAGCTACGGGAGGCACATCTAAGAGTAAAAGGAAAGGGCACATAGGAATCTCTCTGCGTCCGCTTCGCGGAAAATTGACAGTTAACGCCTGGGCCTAGGCCCGAGCACCTCAACCAATTACTAAGCGATCTTGACCCAAGAGATACCAAAAGTGAAGACGAAGGTAATGATAGTCAAGCTTCCTTGGCCGAGCTAACGAATGATGTTTCGATCGACGATAATGACGATTCTAAAATGATGAAAATTGGATCTTAGCTAAGCCAACAGATGCAGGAGGAATTGGTTAAATTTCTTCGGTCAAACCTTTATGTGTTTTCCTGGACACATTCTGACATGCGTGGAATTTCCTTAGACATCGCGAGCCATACATTAAATATTAACCTGTGGCACATCCCGGTCAAGCAGAAAAGGCATGATATGGATCCATAGAGATCTTTTGCCCTTAAGGAAGGGGTAGATAAACTGAAGTCGAACGGGTTCATCCGAGATGCATTATATCTAGAATGGATGTCCAACCCTGTACTTGTCAGAAAGCCTAACGAGAAATGGAACATGCATTGATTACTTAGACTTAAATAAAGCTTCTCAATAATATCCTGTAAATGATGGCATTCGTTCGTGTTATGGCCATAGCTATCGTGAAATCTGCAAAAAAATTCTGTCTGAATCTATTTTCTTACGATTTCTTCGAAGTAGTTTTCCTGTATTGAATAGTATTGCGGGTCTGCAAATACACGTTTTCCAGCGACGTATTTAGTGGAGTATAATTGTCAAACATAGGAGCCCTACATCGTGGCCCATGATTCTGATCCCATTTCCTGTTTTGATTTCCATTGCCTTTCTGTTGATTCTGTTTATTCTATATATTCAATTGCACCTTTCCAGAACTCTCCCCAGTCTGTTTAACAACAACATTGCTTTGGATACCTTCAACATTGGGCCCTGCGTCATCCTTTTTCCTAGACTATTTCGCCCTCCCTTCTCAACAACTGGGCTACTTTGGAATAGAAATGGTCTAATGGCGCAAGGGGTTTTTCAGCCAATTAGTTACCGAATTCGAAATCGGGATTGATCCCCTTAGTCAGTGCCATCAGAGTTGAGCTGTCATATGGATTATTAATCTCAACGCATGTAGTGTGAAACCTCTCCAGATAATGTCTAAGTATTTCTCCGAGAGCTTGAGTGACACTAGACAAGGTGTTAACATCTTTCGGCTTTGTGACGTGCATGCGAAACTATTCAACAAACTTCATTGCCAACTGGTCAAAACATGAAATAAATCGAGGTGGTAGACGAGCAAACCACATAGTTGGGATGCCCCATAGGGAGATCGGGAAAGTTCAGCACTTGACCACGTCATCGGCTCATGCAGCATTCGTTAACCATTCTTACTTTAAGATGTGCTGGTTAGGATCAGATCTCCCTTCATAAATAGGTAGAGGTGGCATTCTGAATCGCCGGGGTGGTTCAATGTAGAGTATATCATCAGTGAAAGGGGTATGACTATGGGAGATTCCCTAGTCGTTATTGGTGATGTCCTGACTTTCACGGATCATCTGATGGATCATTGTCGGGATATCTGACATCTGGACGTTCTAGGCATGCTGAGCCAAGATTTAGCCGGGTTCCACAATGCAAGGATGGGCCGGTCGCGGTCGACGGTCCGTATCTCACCTCCTTGGTTCTAGATCTTCAGGAACATAAGGTTCAAGAGTATAATTGCATCGATGGTGGGTTGGATCCGTTCGGTTTCGAGCATTAACTTCCAACTCAATAGCGATGGTAGCTGCGCGATTGTGAGTAGTATGATAAGGAACAGTACCTCCTTTGGAGGAGGGTCCAGTCTGATGATTGGTTGATGGGCCAAACTCTCGGATTCCCAAAATTCAAGGTGCACTGATGTTCAGTAGCCCATGTATAACTTCTGTCCAGCCATGCGCCCGTGGATCTATGATGGAGTCAGAAGAGGATGAACTCTCAGTCGATGAATAGGAAGCCTGATCCCGTCTGGATCTCTTTCATCGTTGTTGATTCAGTTGATTGGTTAATTCTGCGTTAGCACGGAGTTGCTGAGTAAGCTGTCAGCGGCTTTGTGTCAGCTCTTGCATTAGTAGTTGAAACTCTTCCCTGGTGATAGGGCCCTACTGATCTAAAGGTCTGACAGCATTCTGGTCGGTAGGAGGAAGTTTCGAGGGTTCTGTCTGTCCCTCTGGTTCTGCAGCTAGTGACGTTGTCCTAGTATTGACCATAATGGATAGCGAAGCTCTCTCCTAGACTTAGTACAAATCTGAATAGGATAGAAGAACTTCCGGACTTGAAATCTAGATCTTCTCCTTAGATTCTTGCAGTCCGATATTGGTAATAGATCCAATGAGCAGGAGAAAAACTAGGTTTTCTCAGTGAAAGCACCAAAGTGTTTGTACCAAAATTTGGCAACACTTTTCAAATGTGTTTTAAGATATAAAATGAAGAATGTAAATGGAAAATGAGGAAAAATCTAACAACACACCAAATAAACAGAAAAAACGCACAGAAACACATAGATTTAGAGTGGTTCAGCATATGGCCCACATCCACTATGAAATGGCTTACTTTTATTGATTTTTTCTTGCTGGTAACAAAGAGTTACAATAGTACAATTCGAGTACAATAGTGATTTTGGCAGAGTCTGGACGTAGAAGAGCTAAAGTCCGTTTTCAGTACGTCTTGAGCTGCTATTTATAGGCGTAGGCAGCAAATATCTCGCCAAGATCTCGGAAGACCTCTTCTCTCACATGGGTGGGCCCACGTGATCAATCCTCGGTCATTTGAACTCGACCCGTGACCGATACAAATGAAATTCGTATCGATCAAGATTTTTCTCAATCGAGTCGAGATCGATCATGAACATACATGAGGTTGTACGCAAACTCTTGTGAAAATTTGGTGGCATTTAGACTTGTAGATCTCGAGTTATGATCAATACAAGTTTGAATTTATTGAAGGCTACTGAGTTCGCATCGCTTCTATTCGCATTGCTTTTGTTCATATCGCTTCTAGGGACGTGCTTGCTAGTTGACGTGGCCCTAACTTTTAGGATCGATCCACCTTTCATGCCAAGCGACCGAGTCTTCCACTTATATATGCTTTGTTCGTATCGACCTAGAATATCCCTTTCGTAGCACTCTACTGCACCTAAATTCATATTGATCCCTCGCACCCTATTTCGTATCGATCCTTTATAATTGCTTCATATCATAAGAACATATGTTCTTTGTATCGATAACTCAGAGTCCATTCCGTATCACCTATTGGTTGGATTCGTATCGACGGGAGGTGTTGATTTCGTATCGATCTGTGGCCGATCGATACGAAGCATGCTTGGTAGTGGATCGATACGAACTGAACTCATGTGTCACTGCCAATGGATACAAAGAGAGTTCATCTGAATGGATACGAAGCAGGCTTATCTAGACGGATACGAAGATAGTTAATCTGAATGGATACGAAGTGGGCTTGTCTGGATGGATGCGAAGAGAGTTAACTCGGATGGATACGAATGAAGTTGATTCCCTTAATCTTGATCAATCCATATCTCAAGCATATGGACTCCGATCAACTTGAAATTTAAAACGCTGGCTTTCATAGCTTTTCCTATCGTGTCATATCAATCGTAGCTTAATCTAGACTCGAGCAAAATTTACCAGCATCCATAGCGGACCTTTGTATAACCGTTTTTCGATATGAACTATCTTTGATTTTCAGACAATTTCTTGGTGTCACCGCCTTCCAAAAGGCGGGACAACAGTATCTATAAACCAAAGTTCTAATACCACCTATGACAGCCTACTTTTTTGGACGGTTTAAATCGACAATAAACCATGCATGTCTAACTCAAACCATTAAGAAGGGATGATTGTCAATAGGGTAAATAAGAAAAATAAGAGAAAAGAAGGAAACATAAAACACAGAATCTCACGGCGGAACGACAAAATATAATAATTAAATAATAGTTCATAATGCTGTTTTATAATATACATTTGATTACACAAATATTTTTCAACAATCAGAGTACGAACAACAACATACCAATAATGATGCAGTAGAAAATTACTAATAATATAATATACCAGACTTCGTCTTCGTCCTCCAGAAATAAAGTCTTCAACACTGTAATGCTCGAGCTGGCCCGAGCGTAACGAAAAGAAAAAACATTCAGGTCGGAACTAAAATATTCTCATTTAAGTCAAATCAATATCACGTGGAAAATGCATATAATGGCATCAGAGATGTTACAGGATTTTCATCTCCTATCTGGTGTATAACTTGAGTACAATAACTTAAGAGATGTTAGGGGATTTTTCTATCTCTGAAGGATCAGTCAAACTATCTATATGAAGAAGTATACGCTATATATGTAGTGTCCATTAGTAAAGTATAATATTGCAAATAGCGTTACGGCGTTACCCATATCCCCCTTAACACATTTTATGTAAGCATCGTAGTCTATAAAGTATTGTAAACTCCACCGTAAACTGGTGGGCTATCGGGGGCACTCCAACCAAAATCGTAGTGGGCTCGATAAGGCATATGGTAAGGCACGCAAGGCATTGCCCATGGTGAGATTCAACTGTTTTGCACTCCGAGACTGGTGGTAATGTATAGCAGCTACTACCACCCACCTTGAGACACACTCCCATAATCAAATCGAGGGTGGCCACCAATCAGTCATAAAGTAACAGATATGGTATTGAAGAAGCGTGTTAATTAGGGGGAGCGACCCCACTTGGCCTGGTTTTGCTCCTATTTTAGTCATATCAAGCTCACCCGAAGGTTAGGACTGCGTTCTTACCTCATACCAGGAGCGTTCGCAAACCATCCTACTTCGTTTTGAATTCTTCACCACGTGCACAGTTATTAAAGTGGTTTCAGAATTGGCAGAGAGTATGACAATATCAAACCTAGGTCTCTTTAACAACCAACTTATTTCACACTGGTCATTTTATAAAACATTTTAACAATAAATCTAGAAAACAGTTTATACCTTCATATCAAGACATCCACATACTTTTTCCAAAAGCATAAATATATTCATAAATGCCAAGGAAGATTTCTTTCAATCAATTTCAACAATAATTTATAAATCTCTCTTAAACCATTATAAACTATTTATATTCTTTAGAACCATTTATAAAGCTATTTATAAATTTCAAAACAGTTTACAATTCTTTCCCTTTTCATAAACTTCTACGCAAATACTTTTAAAACACTTCCAAATCCCTTTATACAAGTTCTTTTATAAAACCCTTTGTAAAATCCTTTAAAATCTTTATAAAACCATTATAAAATCCTTTATAAAAAACTTTTGTAAAAATCCTTTTATAAAATCCACTATAAAATCTCTTACAAAACTTTTATAAATTCCTTACAAAACCTTTTACAAAATTCTACAATCTTTTACAAAAATATTTTATCTATCGAAGTTATCATAAAAGTATATATTTATTATCTTAAATTAAAATTTTAAATTAATCTTGTAAATCTATATTGAATATTTTATTAAATTAAATTTTTAACATGTTTTTATTATATTACATTATTTAAATTATATATTTTAAAATTAAAAAAAAATTATAAGTTAAAATCTTAAAATCTAGATTTTTAAAACTTATATTAACTAAAATATAAATATAAATAAAATCATTAAATTTAAATTTAAAAAAATCAAATTTATTAAATCAAAACATACTTTACAATTTTATAAAATATTTGAAATCGACCAACGGTGTTCGTATATTGTTTTCTATCCTATGGCCAAGTGATCGTTAATTTTAATTTTAATTTCATGGATGGATATATATCATTTCAATCCAAATCAGGTGTCATAGGTATATATCATTTCAACTTATTTCTTAATTTATTTAATTTCAGATTTATTTGATACCCGTAACATCCTTGGTAAATAACAAGAATAAATTTGCATAAAACATCTAGTTAAATAACAGGAATAGATCATCATAAACTAACATCCAACATATCAATCATTAGGCATCCATGACAATCAACATCTAAAACAATAACATATTATAACAGATTACTAGTTATAAATTCTTGGGTGTTTAACTAGCAAATTAAATTCCAATTTCAATTTAAATGTCAATTTCAATTTCAATTTAACTATCAAATTAAATTACACTATCGATGCAATTCAATATAAATGTCAATTTTAAACCATCAAATGACAAACAATAAATTTAAATCACTGCGTGATTTCGATTTAACGAACATCAAAATATTTTAGTATTTCATGAGTGGTTTGAACACTCACCTTATGATTTATAGCCGATTTAAATCCAATAAAAGCCCGAAAATCCAACGGTCTCCAAAACCAACCAAACAAATTCCACGTTGTCCAAAATTTTGATAGGATCCTAATGGAAGAAACCACGGTATATACAAAAGTTATGCGTGTTAGAATTTTGAAATTCAAATTTGAATTAAATAAAATTGAAGGCCAATAAAGTAAATATACCTTCCTCTCCAAAACCATACACAGTAACTAACGCAACCCTAACCTATTCACGCACGTCAAGCACCACCTACTCGCTCCTATAACCGCTGCTACGGCTAGTCGCGGCCACGCCAGCTGTTATCCCAACTTTTGGCAAAGTTGAGATACCCATAATTTACTAGAAATCAATGATTACTATTCATGAATATCAACCATGCATTACAGGATAACCATGGATATCGATGAATTTTGTCCGAGTCCAGAACGGGCCACAGTTGATAGGACACGACGAGAAAGATCATAGGAATCTGCATTCCAAATTTCAAGACAATCCGAGGTCGTATGCTCAAGTTATGATGGAATCAAGATAAGAGGAATTGACATTGCTCGGTTCGAACCCATAGTGTTCGAACCCATCATATTCGAAACCATCACCCTACTTATGTTCGAACCCATCTGGTTCGAACCCACGAGATAAGTCTGCGCCTCGAATCCATAAGCATTTGCCCCAGTTCGAATCGATGGAGTTCGTAGCCATCGGTTCGAAACCATCTATTTCGAACCCACCTGCGTTCGAACCGATAGCACTGCCATACCAATCTCGAACCCATCGGGTTCGAGTCCATCTAGTTAGCCAAAACCTAGCTTCGAACCCATCACAAAACCTAGCTTCGAACCCATCACAGAGCCACACTTCGAACCCATCCTGAGTAGCTTCATTCGAACCCACTGGGTCAACCAACCACGATGACGTGTCTCCCATCGGTTCGACTGCGCCGGGATATATGGAGTCGAAGCGGTCAACACGGAGAGAAGTCCGGATCGATTCGAAACTTGCGCTCCACGTCACCACGAAGTCGCGTGCCACACTGGTTTCGAAATCATCGTTTCAAGCAACAGGGGTTCGAACGCAACAGCCTCACCGTGAAGTCAATTTCGAACCCTGCATATCTCCTAACCTACTGATCCAAATGCCATGAAATTTTCACAGATGCTTGCATACATGATGAAGAATGTCCACGCCAAATTTCACCTCGATTGGATGAATTCTTGATCGGTTCGAATGGAGTTCGAACCGATGCCAAAGTGGGCCCAAACTTTCCGAGACCGTACGTGTGGGCCCCCTCACGTGCCAGAAGAGGTCTCCCAAGTTTTCAGCGAGATAGCAGCAGCCTACGCCTATAAATAGACCTCCAGGTCATTCAGAAAAGGGATCTTTCCGCGATTGAACGCCAAGACTCTGCCGGATTCAAGTTTAACTATCAGAACCACCGTTGTACCTGAATTTCCGAACTACAATTCATTGTAATCCGCTGTAATCGATTGTAATCAGCGAAGAACATCAATAAAAGGAAAAACCTTTGAAGTGGACGTAGGCCGGAGATAGCCGAACCACTATAAAATCGTGTGTTCTTGTTTACATTTACTATTTTGCTACTTAGATCTGCGATTTGTGTTTGGATATTGCTGATTTATATTCCAACACTGGTGCTTTCACTTTCATCGGGGTTTGTGACCAATTTTGGCGCAAACACTTTGGTGCTTTCACTGAGAAGAACCAGCACCCGCTACATCAGATTCAGAATTCAGATTCAAAAGTTTGAAGAAACTCCAATCCGGAAACAATGACTCGACATACGAGACAAAGAGTTGATAGGAGCCAACAAGGAGGAAGCCAAGAGGCATCCTCCAGATCAGGAGAAGGACAAGCTTCCGTCTACATCACCAGAGACGAGATGGAGGCCATGGCTAATTCATTGCGCGAAAGCATAATGAAGAGTCAACAGGAGATGCTGCAGAATTTCCTCGAGCAGATGAGGGCGGCAAATATGCAAAACCTTGGACCAGCTACAACAGCTACGAGTACGGGACAAGGAATAAGGATTGCAGATGCAAATGAAGGACAAGCTCAAGGCCAGAATACAGGGATTGAAGGTGGTCAACAAGGCCTCGGGGGCAGACCCTCAGGGTCCGATACTGGAAGGCCAACAGACGGAGCCCAACAGACAGGAGCCAATGCATACGCCAACGAGCCACCAGAAGAGTACGTACCGGAATTCCCTTCAAGGCTCGGAGGGCAGGACAGAAACTTGACAAGGGGGCAACCCCTAGACGGAGATGAGAGAATGATAGGCCTAATGCGACGAATCATGAGAGGAGGATTGCCTAGCGGAGGCCTAGAAGAAGTCAGTCGGAGTCCATTCACTCCGAACATCCGAAATGCAAGGAACCCTCCAAAGTTCAAATTACCAGCGCTAGATCCCTATGACGGAAGATCAGACCCAACCGTACACATCACAAGATATATCAGGCACATGGAAGTACTGGGGGCATCCGAGGAAGTGATGGCACGATGCTTCCCTCTATATTTATCAGATTTAGCTTCGCTATGGTTCAGACAACTAGAGACTGGATCAATTGGAACATGGAGCGAGCTCGTTGATTGCTTCATGAGACAGTTCAGGGTCCACGTGACGCGACCCAAGAGTGTGATGACTTTAGCAACAATCAAGCAGAGGACCGGAGAGTCCATAAAAGATTTTCTACTCAGATTCAACGTGACAGTGACTTCTGTGGATCGCCCGGATCCATCAATGATTTTGATGGCGGCGGTGGCAGGAGTCGCGGAAGGCACCAAATTTAAGGATTCTCTAACTAAAGATCCACCGCAAGATCTTGGAGAATTCTTCCATAAAGCTGAAAAGTTCATTCGATTAGAAGAATCACGAGTCGAGAGTCGTGAAATAAATGCCACGAAAAGCATAGGAACCTCTGGAGAGCAGTCCGGAGCGGACAAGGGAAAAAAGAAACAGGATGACAGACATGATGGTCCTGATAAACGGAAGAAATTCCGAGAACCAAGATTCAGGCAGTACACAGATCTGAATGCAAGCCTAGAAAGAGTCTTCACTGAAACCAGGGGGCAACTTCACTATCGAAAGCCACCTGTAAGGGATCCCACCGAGCGGGAGCGCAGGACTGGAAAATATTGCCTATTCCATGAGCTGGATGGGCACACCACAGATGAATGCCGTCACTTGAAGGATGAGGTGGAAGAACACGCTAGGGGTGGTAGATTACCGCAGTATGTCAGAGAACGGACAACAGTGACAAGGCATGAACAATTACCGCCTCCACCTTGCAGGAACGATCCTGGATCGGGATCACGACTCGTCATCAACTGATCAAAGATGGCAAGGGCCAAGTCCACGATCTGGACTTCGGTCGAATAATTTTATTTAGATTTATTTTCAGAATAAAACGGTTACTCCACTTACACATGTACGGGAACCGGAGAGATCCCTAGGCATGCTCTGAGATGGGGATGAACCGCTACGCCCGGAGAGGCAATCCTTAGTTTTTTCTGATGTTTGAGATTGAACATCTAGAACTTGAATTTTAATAAACAAATTTGAACTTCTTGCAATAAACCTTTTGACCGGAGAGTCAAAGGATGAACATTGAACACCAGTATAAGCATGATCGCTTTATAACCCCATCCGGAGAGACGGGGTCCGAAGGCAAGAAGTGGGTTGCTTCGCCGGAGAGCGACGGGATCGACTCACTTATACAAGAAAGATCGCCTTCACCCGGAGAGGTGAATCCAGAAGGCAAGAAGTGAGTTGCTTCGCCGGAGAGCGACAGGATCGACTCACTTATCGTCGTTTCCCCTTCACCAGAGAGTGACAGGATGGGATCCGACAAGAGTCCGGAGAGACTATGATCGGCCGATGATTCAGGTCATGACATCGCTTAATGTTCAACTGCTTTGAACCGGAGTGCAAGAAGTGGGTTGCTTCGCCGGAGAGCGACAGGATCAACTCACTTAAACGCTGTTTCCCCTTCACCGGAGAGTGACAGGATGGGATCCAGCAAGAGCCCGGAGAGGCTATGATCGGTCCCGAACGACCATGATATCGCTATACGTCCTAACTGGGACCAGAGTGCAAGGAATAGAAGGCAACGCCAGAGAGCAATGGGATCTTTCTATTCAATCACTGAGTCTAGAGTGAGCTCAGTAAGGGTTTAGAGCAGCCAATAATAGTCCAGAGAAACTATGAAACTTCATTCTCAACTCCTACGGGAAGAACAAACATTGATTTGGCTTCGAACAGCCACATACTTGATCGATAATGCCACAGCTATCAACGAAACATGAATTTATTACACTTGATATAAGACCGTTCAAAACATACCTTTTACAAAAAGGCATGTTTTGGGGGGCAAAGTGTTATCCCAACTTTTGGCAAAGTTGAGATACCCATAATTTACTAGAAATCAATGATTACTATTCATGAATATCAACCATGCATTACAGGATAACCATGGATATCGATGAATTTTGTCCGAGTCCAGAACGGGCCACAGTTGATAGGACACGACAAGAAAGATCATAGGAATCTGCATTCCAAATTTCAAGACAATCCGAGGTCGTATGCTCAAGTTATGATGGAATCAAGATAAGAGGAATTGACATTGCTCGGTTCGAACCCATAGTGTTCGAACCCATCATATTCGAAACCATCACCCTACTTATGTTCGAACCCATCTGGTTCGAACCCACGAGATAAGTCTGCGCCTCGAATCCATAAGCATTTGCCCCAGTTCGAATCGATGGAGTTCGTAGCCATCGGTTCGAAACCATCTATTTCGAACCCACCTGCGTTCGAACCGATAGCACTGCCATACCAATCTCGAACCCATCGGGTTCGAGTCCATCTAGTTAGCCAAAACCTAGCTTCGAACCCATCACAAAACCTAGCTTCGAACCCATCACAGAGCCACACTTCGAACCCATCCTGAGTAGCTTCATTCGAACCCACTGGGTCAACCAACCACGATGACGTGTCTCCCATCGGTTCGACTGCGCCGGGATATATGGAGTCGAAGCGGTCAACACGGAGAGAAGTCCGGATCGATTCGAAACTTGCGCTCCACGTCACCACGAAGTCGCGTGCCACACTGGTTTTGAAATCATCGTTTCAAGCAACAGGGGTTCGAACGCAACAGCCTCACCGTGAAGTCAATTTCGAACCCTGCATATCTCCTAACCTACTGATCCAAATGCCATGAAATTTTCACAGATGCTTGCATACATGATGAAGAATGTCCACGCCAAATTTCACCTCGATTGGATGAATTCTTGATCGGTTCGAATGGAGTTCGAACCGATGCCAAAGTGGGCCCAAACTTTCCGAGACCGTACGTGTGGGCCCCCTCACGTGCCAGAAGAGGTCTCCCAAGTTTTCAGCGAGATAGCAGCAGCCTACGCCTATAAATAGACCTCCAGGTCATTCAGAAAAGGGATCTTTCCGCGATTGAACGCCAAGACTCTGCCGGATTCAAGTTTAACTATCAGAACCACCGTTGTACCTGAATTTCCGAACTACAATTCATTGTAATCCGCTGTAATCGATTGTAATCAGCGAAGAACATCAATAAAAGGAAAAACCTTTGAAGTGGACGTAGGCCGGAGATAGCCGAACCACTATAAAATCGTGTGTTCTTGTTTACATTTACTATTTTGCTACTTAGATCTGCGATTTGTGTTTGGATATTGCTGATTTATATTCCAACACTGGTGCTTTCACTTTCATCGGGGTTTGTGACCAATTTTGGCGCAAACACCAGCCACCACCAAATGAACCTCGTACATCTGCTCTACACTTCTCGACCACCCACGACCCTCCTTACGTCGTCGATTGTTGCCAATAACCTAGTCGCCGTTGCTGTATCAAAACCCTAATTGAATTTTAGGGGATGATCTAACTGTTGATTTGCCGATTGAACTACCCAGATGAGCTTCCCATGACAATCCATAAGTTAACACCCTTGGATCGAGGCATCACCGCCAATCATCAACTACCAAAACAGACAGCCAAAAATATTTGATCAAATTTTGGCCAAACCAAACCTCCATTCGAAAAATGAATTACATATGTAGATTACGTTCGTCGAGAGCTTCGTGATGATATATAATTCGATAGGATTTTAAATTTTGGAGTTGATTAGGAATTGGGAACTTAGGGTTTATATGTATGACATTGGGAAAGAAGGAAGGAGCAGATGAGAATACAAGTAAGTATAGAAATTTACTGCTAGGGTTAGAGGGAAAAATATATTTATTTAGACAGAGATGGATAAGAATGGATGGACAAATCGATTTGGGTCGAAACGATAACAATGGCCCGAAAGCCCATTTCATTCCCAAAACAAAAATAGGTCATCCAATATATCGAAATATAGGTTTTCAATATTTTCAAATTCATGAAACTCTTTTCAAACTCATATTATATTGTACATAGAAGTTTCTTTTAAAGTCGAATTATATTCATTTAAATTTCTTTAATTGATTTATACATGTTTCGAGCTTGCACAATCAAACGATAAGTCTGATCATTACGAAACTCAAAATTATATAATAATTCACTATTACTGATCTGATGAAACTGATTTCGTCGAAATCAGAGAAAGTGCCAAAAAGGCTAATTTTCATGTTAATTAAATGAATTATTATTTAAAAATCAAATTAATTACTTTTAAATTCAAATTTAAAGTTAAGAATTTCCATCATTCTTGATTACACAAGAATTGATAATCTTTTACAATACAGTTTTCCATGTTAAATCCAATATTTAGATATTACATTAATTTTAGCGTTGTATTACAAATGTAATAAAATCCTACAATTTAAATTCCAATAATTTCTTTTATTTTGATTTGCATTCTTACTATTCAATCAACAATACTCTATAAATTTACTTAACATAAGTTTCCACCTTATTATTCTCATACTTCACAGTTAACATTTTTCCATAAAATTTGCAATATTTAATTACATTAAATTTCATTGATTTCCAACCAATGTCAAATAGATTAAATAATAAGGTGTAAAATAAAACAATTGTTATACATAAGTAATCCAAACACATTTTTAACTTTATCGTTTACAAACAAAAGCTAATAAATTTATGTACTAATTAATTTATTTCATACTATAATAAACCTATTTCAATTATTAACATATAATTTCAACATTAAATCCAACATTTAATTTATTTCCTATTAACCTAACCAATAATTGGAATCACATCAATAATTATTAATTACACTCAATCAACATTATTAAATAATATCTAATAAATTTTTCCATTTATAAATCATAATTTTTAATTTCTCCCAATATTAAATTCCAGAAATCTTATTCAATCGAATATTTTTAGTTATCAAAAATGCAGGTCGTTACACCACTTGACCACAAAGACTTATACATATATTTAATAGTGTTAGCACACGCCATAAGTGCTGCATTGTTGTGCAAAGAGAATCCAGCCCAGAGGCAGGTGTACTATGTAAGCAAGCGATTGACAGGAGCCGAGAGGAATTACCCAAAGCTAGAAAAGCTTGCATATTGCCCGTTGATTGCATCACGAAAGCTCCACCCTTATTTCCAGGCTTACCCTATCAACGTCTACACCGACCGGCCATTATGACAGGTCCTACAGTGACCTGAGACGTCTGAAAGCTTACTCAAATGGAATATAGAATTGAGCCAATTTGAAATCACTTATCTCGTATAGAGAGCCATCCATGGACAAGCATTGGTGGACTTCAAAGCCAAGTTCACTTCACAAGACGACTCTTCAATGAGCAGTGAAGAGCCGACCATTCGATGGAGGTATGGATGGAGCATCCAATGACCGATGTCCGGACGTTGGAATTGTGGTAATGACTCTTTAGGAATGATCGATCTGCTATGCTCTAAAACTTGACTTCCCTGCAATGAATAATGAAGCTGAATAAAAGCCTTGATTGTTAGGCTCAAACTTTCCAGAGAACTGGGATTGAAATCCTTGCAAATATTTTGAGGCTCCTAGTTGGTTGTATGCCAAGTTAGGGAGGACAATCATGCTATGGAGCAATGGCTTGCTCCTTATCTCTACCGATTCCAAGAGCTGCCGACTGATTTCTAGTATTATGTCATCACACACATCACAAGGAGCAAAACGAGAAAGCTGACTCGTTGGCCAAGCTAGCTTGTTCTATTGATGCACGACTAATGGGCCTGGTCCCACTTAAAGTACTTAACGCTCCAAGTATCGACCAGATAGAGATTGGTTGGGTCTTAAAAATGGAATTGGAAAAGGAGTCACGCATGACTCCCATCAAAGATTATCTACAACAAGGGGTCCATCTCGAAAGGAGGAATGAAAAACGACAAGTCTTTCGTAGGGTTTCACGCTACATCATCCAAGAACGGGTCATGTCTAGAAAGGGTTTCTCTATTCCCATGCTTCAGTGTATCACCTATGACGAGATTCAGTGAATACTGAAAAAAGTCCATGAGGGAGAATGCGGTGATCAAATTGTGGGGCAAATCCTAGCAAAAAATATATTCCCTTACAGGTATTACTGGTCGACCGTCAATCGAGATGCAGTTGATTGTGCTAGACGATGTAACAATTGCCATGTGTTAGTGAGTACTGAAAGAATCCCCACCAATAAAAATCACATAAATGGCCAGTCCAAAGCCGTTTGCCACTGGGGTCATTGACATCATCGGCTTCTTGCAAATCTCCAAAGGTAGTGTAAAGTATGCCATCGTAGCAGTTGATTACTTCACTAAATGGGCTGAAGTCGAACCTTTAGCCATGATCATAATGAAAAAATTAATCAAATTTATTGTCTAAAACATCGTCTATTATTTTAGTCTTTCTCGAATAATGGTGACCGACAACGGGACCCAATTCGATAGTGCAGAATTTAAAGGCTTCTACCACCGGCATCACTTTAAGAAAAGACTTATGATAGTTCCTCACCCTCAAGCTAATGGACAGGTCAAACTGTTAAACAAATCATAAAGTCCATTCTATAGAAGGCTTGGAAAAGGCTAGAGGCAGGTGGGTTGATGAACTCTCAACAACATTATGGGCCTACAAAACTACCCATAAGTCCACGACTGACCATACCCCTATTCACCCTTGCTTACAGCTCTGAAACCATTATTCCAGTAGGACTTGAAGTCCCTTCTCATCGAGTGACTCATTACAATCCCAGAACAAATAGAGATCTCCTTTTGGAATCTCTAGACATGGTTGATAAGAAGCATGAAGAAGCGGACTTAAAGGTAGCTACACACCGACAACGAATCATTTGATACTACAACATCAAAGTCCGACCTCGGACCTTTGAAATTGGCGAACTTGTCTTGAAGCGGATCTTTCCTATCCCTGCACATGGGTCTGACATGGGAAGGACCGTATGTCATTGAATAGAAACTTGGAGATGGAACTTTCAAGCTGGCGACTATTGATGGTGTCACACTCCCAAGAGCATGGAATAGCATGCATTTACGACGATATTTTACTTAGTTTATTCTCTCATTCAATAATATTTAATTCCCAAGTTTGCTTTTGCATTTGAATTCCTATTTATGCAATAAGACAAATTCTGTCGATTCTTTTCAATTGGCAATAATACATGAAGTTTCTTCCATATATGTGAATTGCCAATGCATTATATAATGGTTGTGATATATGACCAACTTACACTACCATGTACGAGCCGGTACTCAATTTTGGTGTCGACTAATTACTCAAGTTCATAATCGAAGTAAACAAGATGAACACAATTCGACCACTCATCCATTAACTCTTTCCTATAATCTAATGAGCTAAGTATTAGACATAAGACGGGTGTGACTCATCCATCCATCAAGCAACTCATTCCCACTTTTTGATGGGACAAACATGAATTAAATGTGATTGTGATATGACCGATCACTCATCGAACCTAACCCTAGACTTGGGGGGGAAACAATCAACTAACTTCGATTTGGATTCAACAGGAGAGGTATAAGCACATTAAGGATGGAATCCGACCGTCCACTAATTAACTCACTAACCCAAGACCGAGGGAAGAAATATAATCGTTTAACTGCTACATTCGACAGCGTAACACTTAAGACTCAGACTTAGTGTTTGGTATGACTCGAGGTCAGGACCATATGAAGGCCTTGAGATGGATCTATTGGATCAATAAGCAAATCGACAGGTACCTGAATCACATTACAATTAACATAAGAAGGGATAACACTGCAAGTACATTGATTTGAAAATGAAGTAGCTCAAAAACTTAAAAAAAATTCACATAGATGTGAAGTAGAGACAAAAAAAATTTATTCACACTAAACTCGAAATTGAAAGTACATTTTCACTTAACAGAAAAAGATTAAAAGCGGGGTCTGCTCCCACAAAAACACAGCAAACAAAAAATAGTGACCTAAGCTATTTACATCCTAAGCTGATACAACGGTTATTTCTTCTTATCCCTCTTGGGATTTTTAGGGGTAGTTTCTTTGGAGCTTTTTCCTTTGTTTTTGTCTTTTGACCTTATGCTGTCCTTTCTATCTTTGAGAGGAGTGCTTTCAGATGCTGAAGGGAGTTCTTCTTTGGGAATCAACCCACCGGGTGGAATAATTGTAATGGAGCTAGGTCAATGTCAGTGACTTCCACATCGGCAGGCTCAGTCTTGGCCATTTTATTTAACAACTCCTCCTTCTCAATGCACTCCTTTAGGCTAAGCTATTATTGACTTGGAGGCATGTGTAATTACGATGTCAACAGATTCGCCATGAGCTGTCTGGTCATCAACCTTTTCATTGGTAAGGGTTCCAATCATTTGTGCATCTGTACCTAAAGACTCGATTAAAGGAGCATTTGTAACCATCTGTGATGTGGTGACCACTACAGAACCTATGATCGATGGCTGTTGCTCTAAAGAAACATCATTACCTAGTGTTTGAGTAGGAACATGCGGACCTATGAGTTTACGACAACTAGTAAATAAACCCAGAGAGATTGGTCGTTGAGTATAAACCTTCTCAAGCATTGGAGAAGTAAATGACATACCATCTTGCAGTTAGCTTTCAGTCATGGCCAGAGTGTTGCCTTCTTGAATTAGAGTTAGCGATGTAGACTTAAAGCTGGGATGCTCCAGATCATAGCCCACGTCCTTTCCCAGACTAATGGAGATTAAGGCACTAGTTGGCGGAATTGAGTAGTATCTTTGTGACTGGATCCTGAAGCTTCGGAACGATCTTTCCCTTTGCTAATAGTTGCTGAGTCATCAAGCAAACTAAGCATAGCAGTGGCAAGATTTAAAGGTTCTTGATCACGTAGAATCTCTCACATGAGCTACTCCTCATCCACATTAGCACCATCAAGGGCTCTCCTCCTCATGTTAACAATATTGTCGTAGGCCTCAATAAAAGATTCATGATAGCCTTCTCCGAGAAAGCAATGGTTGCGATTGATGAGGACCTTTGTATTGTACTCAACTATCAAAGGAATAAATTGGTCCTTGATCTCATTCCTACCAATTTCCTTCACCTCTTCCTTAAGGGCTTTGATCTGAGAAAGATCCTTATCAGCCTTAATCTTCGTCTCACGCACATTAACAATATTTCGTAATATTTCTAAGACTCCATTTGAGCCTCAAGCTTTTCCTCCTTTTCCTTTTGGAGCTATACCTCGAGCTGATTAGCACGAAGGGCTAGGGCATCTTTGTCTTTTTGGAGGGTGTCTTTCTCCAAAGCAAGCGCATCACTGCCGTGAACAACAACTTCCAATTCTTTCTTATGCACCTCTTCCAGGCGGTCGACCACTTCAAAAGCCTCTTTAGTCCATTTTTTGCCTCGGTTGCTCTTATGGTCAGTTTCTTGATAACCTCGTCCAGCTGTCTGATTATATCCTTGTCCTGAATCACCTGAAGTTTTAGGTGATCAATTTTATGCTGTCTTTCCCTGATACCTCAAAAATTTTCTTAGCCAAATGTTGGAATGCCCCATGCTGAATATAAACGTCATTGATGCCAGCTAGTTGGAACAAACATCAACCCATCAAATTCATATCCTCGGGTACTTGGCTCTAATTTTGGCCGTCTTTTCTGCCATGGTAGCATCAAGAACTATGGAGATTGTAGAAGGATCGGGAGCGATAAGAGAAAGCTTGGGTGGTCGGCATTCGAAAGATCGTCAAGAATCATAGGAGCCCGAGCGATGCACAGGTGGAATGGCTGAGGTAGGAGCATGGATGATGCCTTGTCACCACTATACATGGTAGGATGGTTATGAGCATCCAGGCGATGAGACGATTGGGACATTGACTTATTTTTTGATGATGAATCTCTCACGTAATAGCTTTTTTCCCGATCATCGCCCATATCGAAGTGTCTATCGAAATCCGAGCCATTCCCATAATAAGGAGAAGGGGTGTTGACGAACCTCTTAGGTGATCCAATGTGCGGGAGCGCACCATGGCACCTGCAAATCAAACAAAGGTGTATTAGTAAAACTTGAGTGGAAAATTGACATATGTCATGTAGTGAAGTGCACATGAATGTGAGTGTCCAAATGCTCCCACCGATGGACCGGTTGCTGGTGCTTTTCTTGTTGGAGTAATTTCTCACCTACAAGCAGGAGGAATATCACCATCGACTCTAACAGGGTTTCTAATCCCTCAAGATTAATATTGGGAAAACCATAAGTCTCGACATCTGTTGGTATTAAAATATTCGACAATCCCTTATGTATGTCTTCTTTAGGAAAAGATTTTGATTGATCATTGGTAACAATGGTTGACTTGGGCCTCTTGGAAACCTACACCTTACGAGGATTAACAACGAGCCTTCTTCTTCTCTTATTCTCCGAGGCAGTGGACCTTGGGAGGATCCTAACGCAGGTTCATGACTTAAGCTCACATCATCCCGACCTGGCTCATCAACGTCCACAATTATTTCGCCTTCCTTAACACCATCCTTAGCCTCCTCGAATAGGGGCACGACAGGATTAACATCAACTGGGGGGGGCAATAGGATTAACTCCCCCTTTGGCATTCATCGATAACCCTGTGCTTCACCTTTCCCCTAGCAAGCCAAAAGAGTAAAGTGCTCATTGGTGAGAAGAGATTTGATATCCCTATCCGCCATCGGTATATCTCTAAGCACTTGATCTGCTACCGATGATGGCCATTGTCGGGCCTTGGAGGGATGCCTACAGGATTCAAAATACGGCTTAGTTGAAAGTACAGTTTGGATAAAAGCACATAAAGTTGAGAAAATGGAAACTTATATCTTTCCACCCATCATCCCACGAAGCCATGTGGGTAATGCACATAAAACCACTCATTTTTGAGAGGACTGTGCTTATTTCTAGTGCCCAGTATGGCATGGAAATTGGAGGCTGCCTAATGAAAATGTAGTAGAGGGTCCCTTTCCGTCATTTAAAATATAGATGAATCTGACACCTTCTGAAGTCGGCTCACGAGATAAGAACTGAAGAAATACATGTATGTACAGTGTAGAAAAACATAGCCATTTGAATGTAATTGGGTTTGTGCTATTCTTAAGTAATTCAAAAACTTCCAGATAAATGGGTTGAACGGTGGTATGGCTCCTACCCAGAACATAAATTTGTTACATGCGGTATATCCCTCCGAGGGCATGTGAGCTTTTTCATGGCAAGATGGGACTCGTACATCCTCGAACGAGAGACCATGTTTGATGCAAAGCTTACGGAGAGAGGCCTCTTCGACCTTTGAAGCTAAGGAATCTTTTGAATCATTCAAAAATATTGCACCTTGTAGAGTGTCAGGTGTCAGCTCTATGATTTCTTCTTTCAGGTTTACGAGAACTTCTGGCACTACTTGAAAAGTTCTAGGCTGTTCTGAATGATGGCTCAGAGTATGTCTACCACAAACTGTAGTGAAGCTAGATTCAGCATTTGATCCGTCGTTTGTAGCAATTTGCTCTAAAGACATTGCAGCTAAACTCCCCGAGCATCTGGAACCTATAGCTATCACACTTAGCAGATAAGCATTGCTAGAAACATAACCTATACCCCCTATGCGAAGTGTAAACTAGTGCGGTGGGGTGCAGTTTCGTGCGATGCAATGATAAAAAAATTAGTACTAAAAACGATAGCAGTGAAAAGCTAATGGGATTCAACTAGAGTGATCGTCATTGCTGATCGCCTCAACCGTCATTCACATCGTTCGGTTGTGGATTTCACATATGGACCAGGATCGAACATTAGCATATTAGAGTGTAGCATTTGCAATTCATGTTTGAGTTGATTCTCAATTAGTATGTTATACATTCATATACAAGTCCATGTTCATGCTTGAATGTGCATTAATTAGAAGATCCCGTGCCAAGTCCCGATTTATATGCATTCGAATTTAAGTCCAAATGTTTAAAGTTTAATGATGTGCATTCGATTTCATGTCTCAAGTTCGATTTTGATTATGCTAATGTGCAAGTGCAAGTTTGTGTTCAGAGTTGACGTACTTGTTCAAGTTCATGTGTCTGGGTATGCTAATGTTAAGGTCAAATTGATTGAAGTGTGTAAGTGTGCTTGAGCGAGGCCAAGTAATGGTTAAGTAAGCCTAGATGTAAGGATCGCATAAGATCTCTCATCAAGCCAGCTTTAACACATGACCGCCGATCCCTCTTCTACAAACACAGCAACTGATCCCTATGCCACGTCAATCCACGACCCAACCCTTGTTTAACCGATTCCTTTGTCAAGCTGTTATCAATCCTCTCGACATCACCATCTCCAAGCATTACAACCGTGCCTCACTTCACTTTCCCCGACTCACCGCCGAATCATAGGGTCATGACTAACAACATAAATGACCCCAAAATTGCATGCCAAAATCACTATAAAGTCCAATCGCATACAAATCAAAATTGAGACCCACTTATCTAATTTTGCAATGTAAGGAGAATACGATTGGCCGTAGTTGATTCAAAAGTCCCAAAATCATATCTGAACCATAAACTAGAGTTTGGTGCAATAGGGTTCGAATTAATGGCGAGTCAATCAAGGATAATGGTAAGCGTGGAGATGTAGGCTTTTAGGAGATTTACGGTGTTAGAGATAATACTAAGATTGAAGGAATGGTTTGTGGGTTCATGCTTTTTAATGGAAAAAGGAAGGAGGGAAGGTTCGAGTAGACTGAAATGAAATAAAGCAAGATGAAGGAAGAGAAGTTAAAGCCTTAGCTTATATATTAAAGAGAGCCATGTTACTCTAGCTTGAAGCAGTTGAGTACACATGGAAAAAAGGATCGAGTATGATCCCTTCTAGTGGGGATTGATTTCTATCCCTATTTTGTGTGAAAAATAGATATTTTGAATGTTTGTAGTGTGCCAAAGAATGTATAAGTGAACGTGTGCATCATGAAAATTTGATTTCTTGATATCGATAGAAATTGGATTCTAATCTGGAGTTGTCAGAAAAAAAAACTAGATCATATTTTCGAGGCCTACTAGCTGAATGAAATTGGGAATAGATAATGATCGATAGATTGCAATCCATAATTTACACTAACAGACATCGACCAAACGTCGTAATGGACAAAGAGGGATATGACTTCTTAGGAAAACATTGGAATCTTCTCGACAACTCTGATTTGATTCGATTCAAAGCACATCGCGTTTAGAAATAGGATGCACTTTAGGGTGCAAATGTTATCTAGCCTTTTAGCCCACTTACGTTCAGACTAATTTGGTAAGGCAGGGAATCCGAAGATCGAGTGTAGAAGGCAAAATGAAGTAGCAATCAAGCGAAACCAAGAGATGTGCTATATAGAACCTTCTAAGTATAAATTAGTGTCTCGCTTAGGCGAGGAAGCGGGTATGATCCCTCTCCCTAGGTAAAGGATCAAATCGTATTAATCCAACAGATAAACTCAATGAAAATTGATCGATATCTCACAATTAAGAAGGCAAATATGCGCACAACTTTTGGAACAGGAAGCTTACAAGTAGGGGACCCACCGGAAGGGACGTAGAGTGCCAAGTGGCCTCTAGGAGAGGTCGAGGACATTCCCTGTTTATGGGGAATTAGGCCTTGCAATTTCTGAGGTTACATCCTCTACGTCCCGAGAGTCTGTCGCCAAAATTTCATGAAGATATTTATTCGTCTACACATATAAATACAGGTTGGAGCGTTCATTTCAAGGGGCTTTACGCTGCTATTTCCTTTGTACTCCATTGTAAATCGTGAATTTGATACTAACCCACTTGTAATTAGAATTCAAAGTGATTGACAAAGATTTCATCAAAGTGGATGTAGGCAATCAACGCCGAACTACTACAAATCGCCATGTCTTTGTTTTTTACTTTTTTGCTACTAATTTATTGCATTTCCCTCTGTTTCCATTTTATTTTCTTCAATTACTTCTCTCCAAATTCTCTATTGAATGTTTTTGCCAATTTCTGGTGCTAACACTTATCTACCCATAAATTCCCTTTTAATGCTCATAAACGTCAATTTGTCTATAAAATCCTAATGGACATTTCCTAAGACATTTATGCATGATTATTAATTTCAAATTAGTAACCTTTTTTAACTATTCCATAGTTTAATTCAATTTCTTTATTTATCAGTCCCATTAATCCATTTATCCAATTAAATTATTGCAACTTTCATATTTATTACCCTTTATTTTCCATTTGGAGTTACAACCTTTTGAATTCTTTTCCCAAATTAGTGATCCTAAACACAAATATTATGGGTAAGAATCATTATGGTTAATTTTATTTAATTATTATAAGTGTAGTAAATTGCGTATAAATATTTATTTTTAGCAAATATATTCTAGTGAAATATATTCTAGTTACATATCTTCCCTAGAATATTCTATTCCAAGTTCAATTATTTGAATCGTACCTAAAAAGATTATCTGCTATAATTTTCTTTAATTTAGTCCAGACAAAAGATTTAACTTTAAATTATAAAAGATGACATTGTTTGAAATGACAAGGAATAATCATTTCTTTTTATTACAGAAACAGACAATGTAAGCTACAATGAATTTATACTTTACACATCTCTTTCTATTTTTATTTGCATCTATTCCATGTTAAATAAAATGCTGTATTTTCTAAAAGGGAAACATTACAACAAAATCACCTTTTTACGAAAAAATTTACAGCGTTTGTTAACAAAATGTTGTAAAATAAATCTATTTTTACAATGTGTTTGACTAAAACGTTGTAAAAACATTCTATTTTTCAACGGTTTGTTAACAAACGCTGTAAAAAAGAAAGTTTTTACAACATTTATTTGTAAATGTTGTATATTCAACTTTTGACAACTGTTTTAAAATGTTGTAAAAACATTAGTTTTTTCAACTAGAGATTAATTTACAACTTTTTTTTAAAAAGCAGTTTTAGTTTACTCATAGGTTTATGTCAAAATATTCAAATTTGTTTAGTATTGCTTAAAATATTTTAATAACTAACAATTTATAGTTCATAACAAATATTGAATATTTATTTAATAAATGGTAAATTATAATTAATAATTTGTAAATATCTTAGATGGGTTAATTATTTATAACTTATAACTAATAACTATTAATAAATAATGTATAATTGTTAATTATTATTTATAATCAATAATTATTTTTCATATTTAATAATTATTATGGTTAATTATGAATAATTAGTAAATTACGCTTAATAATTTATACTCTAAAATATTATTCGATGCAATTTTTCTTAACTAATAAAGAAATACCAGTTCATAGAATATCAAGGACTTGCTAAAAAATTCAAAGTAATGGTGGATATATACTATTTTAATTGATGTAACCAATATAAAAGGCATTCGCTTATTCGACTTATCTATTATAAACAATTAGCCGATATTAATAGCTTATTGACCAGTTCTTAACTGATCAACTACAATTCGGTAATTATTAAAATATTATGGTCGTTTTCTTATTATTAATTCACTAATATTATTTCCTTTGTTAAATAATGCAAATTTTCCTAATCTTATATATTATACAGAAAAAGTTTGGTTAGTAAGGTCAAAGTGAATTATTGTTAACTCATTTATCACCCTTGATTTGGTTCACTAAACTTATTGCATTCCCAAAATCATTAGTTTGCATTTGATTTGATTAATATATTATCATACCTGACTCGCTTATTTCCCAATCCTCCACATCGAAACCTAACTCATAAAAGGAAAATCCAATAAAAAAGAAATGCAGACGCCAATTGAAAATCATTTCGTGCTAATTGAAAAAACCATATTATGTAAACCCTAACCGAATTTTCCAACTGTTGCAAATTCGATCCAACGATATTCAGGTATCGTCAGTTCCTTTTATAGATTCTCGCTTCATTATCGATTTGATTTTATCGACGACATTTTCATTTTTTAAGCAAGCCTATGTTATCTATATATTTTTATTAGTGTACTTACAAATATTAGATTTCAACTTGCTTTTCTTCACTTTAGTCCTTATTTTCACCAAAATTTTGGAAAGTTAAAATTCATGGTCTTAGCATGGTATTTATCTTTAGCTTATCTCCAGTATTGCCATGAAACCAACTTTATGTTGCTTTATTAGAGATATAATTTCTTGTCACTTAGAGACATGATTAGCTCCCCTGATATTCCAACTGGCATGTTTTTCTATCATTTTGGAGACTATATTTGATTTGTGGTTATGGACTGTCATGGTGGAATTATATTTAAAGCTCAGAAAGAGACACTGAAGAGTGGTTTAGAGGTTGGAAGTACTTAATCTTAGTGTCATAGGAGATTCCTTTGTCTCTCTCAACATTAAGAACTTTTTTCATACTTATAGCGTAAGGTGGAGAAGGTTTGAAAGAATCTTCTTTGGGATGCTATTAAAAGCTGGTTGAGATTGTGAGGTCTTAGGTTATTAAACATAAATATTTAGCATAAACTTCTTCATCTATTACATGATGGAATTTGCTATATGATCAACTAACAATTGTTAAAAAAACCTTTATTTATTGAAATTCATATTTTTATCGCATGATGAATTAATTTGCTACATAATTAACTAACAATTGTTTTTCCCCTCTTTCATATAAATCATGTACCAAATATGTATATTCATGTTGTTTGTGTATAATTTTTACATGTCAATCATCTACAAATAACTTGAAGTTGTGGAATCAATAGGCAAGATTGAGCAAGAAGAAGTAGAGGCAATTTATAATTAAACATATTTTAGAGAAATTTTCTTCCATGTAAAGATGATATATTTTTAATGCTTTCTTTAGTTATTGCAATTGTGACTTTTCTTTCTACGTTTAAAATTAAATATATGTTACTTCTTGTCCTCATTTAAATAAATCCTACTGTGTCCTTAATTGAAAATTTACTGTTTTTTTGCCTAAATTTAATGTTTAGGTTACTACTTGTCCTCATTTTAGAAATTAAGTATATGCTACTGCTTGCCCCCCTTAAAAATTAAAGTTATTAATATCATGTCTTACTGCTTTCACGATTGCAATAACTTTTCTTGAAAAACTAAATTAAGTAAAAATTTCTATCAAGAAGAGGACATTTAGCACCAGCATTTCCTCATAAATGGCCACGAATAATTATTTTAACATGTTATAGAAACTATAATGAAAATAATAACTATTGTAGATATATATTTTTTAAATGAAGCATGTAAACTTGACAAAATAGCGGGTTTTACATTATCCATTCGAGTAGGTCAAAAGAAATCGGATATCAAGTACCATGGTATCTTTTATAATGTTACACCTGTGAATCATCTTAGAAGCTCTAACTATTAACACTATAAAAAATTAATCCACTAGAGGCCCTTATATTTTGTCCCTAAACAAAAGACTTTATCTCTAATTAATATTTGAGACCCCTCTTAAGACAAACGAAGTTGTCTTTAAAAATGGGTCTCTAAATAAATAGAGACAACAAAAATGTCTCTAAATTATGAAAGACCTCACCGACGGTCTCAAGCAAGTCTCTTAGTTAGAAACTTGTTAGGGACAATTTTATGGGCCTCTCATATAACAATAGAGACCATATTTAGTGTTTCAAATCTGTCATTAGTATAATTTTGTTATAAAACAATTAAAGACAACAAATGCAACATAATATTATTTCAATGTCATCAAAATCCAATGAAAAAACAAAATATGATATCAAACTCAACATATAGATAATGGACAAATTTTCAATACATGTAGAGAAAGAAATAACCAATTTTCATTTACTAGAAAAAACATGATTGAGTAATATACATTCTAATGTCATGGACTAGTCACAGAAAAAATGCAAACTAAAGAAAACGTAGATTAAAAGTTTAAAGGTAGGTCATACAACAAGTTTTCCCATTATAGCATGCTTGATAGTGTTGATATTTGGAGAAGCTAGCAAGTGTATGCTCAAATTTGTGTAGCTTGATACCATTGATATTTTCCCAACATAACTATCTTCAAGTCGTCGATAATAAACATGCTAATTTCTTAGGCTGACTCTTCATCAAACATATACTAGAATTTGAGTAGCTTATGCTTGCAACCTACTACAAGTTGTTGATTACCTTGTTATTGATTAGTTATTGATTAGGCACAAAACAATTAAAAATACAACAACAATAAATGTATAATCACTGGTTTCATAAATAAAATATTGTTGTAATATACATTAGTAATAGGGATGAATATGCTAAATAAGAAAGGGTGTTATTGTAATCTGCACTGCATGAGGAGTCTATAAATATGGAGCTTGATTGTATTGTAAGATCTATCTCAATTCAATAAAATTGTTCTCTCTCTCTAATAGTCTCCATTCTCTTTATTTTGTAACACGTTATCAGCACGAACTTTCTATATACTGCATTCTCAATATTCTGCATAGGAATGCGAATCAATTATTGTTCTCAACCTGTTCACCTTCAAACTTTCCAACTTCTCAACAAATAATTATATATTAATTACTCTGACTGTTCCACTTCTGACCATTCCAATTCTAAGTCTATTCATATTCAAAATCCTATTACATATTGGAGCAAACGAGTCTTTTGTAATATATCTACATACGTTCTATTTCTTATTTCCTTTAAAACAGCAAGCAGGTAAAAGAATTGTTCTTGCATTTCTTTATAAACTCGTTACTTTCCTCTCTTCAAAAAGGTAATTGTCAATGTCATGTTTTTTTTTGATAAAGCTGTCTAGTTTGGGGTTCGCTTCTATATTTTTCATGTCTTTTCTTGTATAACTCTTATTTTAGTTCTTTGGCTTCTAAATTCAATATTTCTTTTTTTCTTTGCAGATCTGTTGCCAAATAAAATTCAAAAGTTTGCAATGGAATATACGCAAAAGCTAACTTTCCTTTCTTATATAATAAATACATGAAAGTTGCAAAATCCAAATGTTTGGTTTTGTTGATACTTTGTTTGGCGTACAGTTGTTTGATACCATGAACGAAGACTTTCCATTTTTTATTTTTATTTTTTTACATTTTAGCTGGAAATAAACAAATAGTGAATGCTGTTATGGCGAATATTTTCACCTTATGCAATTTATTTTACGAACAGTTCACAAAATGGCAAACATCGCCAAGCTTGAATTTAAAGCTTTGGATATATCTGGAGACAACTACTTATCATGGATACTGGATGCTGAGATTCATTTGCAATCTCAATGCTTAGAAAATGCCATTAAAAATGGCAATACTATGTCCCAGCAGGACAAGGCAAAGGCTCTAATATTTTTAAGACGCCATATCCATGACGATCTAAAAACAGAATATTTGACTGAAAAAGAGCCTCTCCACTTATGGAACTCCCTGAAGGAGCGTTATGACCACCAGAAGACGGTCATACTTCCAAACACTAGGCAAGAGTGGTTGAACCTGAGGTTTCAGGACTTTAAGTCTGTAAGAGAATATAATTCTGCAATGTTTAGAATCACTTCTAAACTGAAATTATGTAGAGAAAAGGTGGATGACGCACAAATGCTTGAAAAGACTTTCTCAACATTTCATGCCTCGAATATACTCCTGCAGCAGCAATATCGAGAGCGTCATTTTACAAAATACTATGAACTCATAGAATGCTTACTAATTACTGAACAAAATAATGAATTTCTTATAAAAAATCACTCCTCAAGACCAACTGGTTCGACTAAATTACCCGAAGTTAATGCTAATTTTGCCCACTCTGGAAGAGGTAGGGTCGAGGTCGAGGTAGAGGACATGGTCATGGATGTGGATATGACTCTAGCAGAGGAGGTTATGGTGGTTTTAAAGGTAACAAAACCACCAACTTTAAAAAGCAACAAAAGAAAATTGATCCTGTAAAAAAACAATGATTCAGTTTCAGAAAATAAAAGGAACTATGAGGAAGTTTGTTATAGATGTGGACAATCTGGTCACTGGTCACGTACATGTAGATCATCAAAGAAAACAGTTGAAGAATATAATTGCTCGAAGAATATTGAGGCAAATAATGCCGAAAAGTTACCTGAAAACACTAACCTGAAGTTAGATGATTTCTTCGAAGATGATAATGGAAATTTCATTAATGTTGAAAATCTAAGTTCAATGATCAACGATATGACCGAGTTGATCAATTAGAAATATCTTGAAGTTTGTTATGTGGATTTCGTTTTATTTCATTATCTTGCATCAATAAATCTGTTTGAAGTTTGTGTTCGTTTATTTGTATTTCCCTTTGCAATACTAGTTAAAAATAATGTGTAATGTGGATGTTGTTTTTAATCAGTAGCCTATTTTAATCATATTACTTTGTTTGTTTACATTACATTTATTTATGCATACAAATTTTTAATGATTGACTAATTATTTCCTTTAATTCTTTAGGTATGGAACGCCATTTGGGTGATGATATATGTTTACTAGATAGTGAAGCTACTCATACAATTTTGAAAAACCAGAAGTTTTTCTCTGAACTATCTGAAAATTTCTCAGCTAAAGTCTCCATTATAGCTGGATCTACTAATATAATTGACGGGTCCGGAAGAGCCCATATAATATTACCAAATGGTACGTATATCTTTATTCAGAATGCATTATACTCAAGCAACTCTAAAAGAAATTTGCTGAATTTCAAAGATATAAGAATGAATGGATACCATATCTATAAATGAAAACAACAAAGAATATCTTTGTGTTATTTCTAGAATTGAAAGCCAGAAGCTTATCCTAGAAAGATTTGGTACAATTTCAACTGGTTTATATTTTACAAAAATTGGCATAGTTGAATCTCACTCTATAAACATGAGTCAGAAGCTCACAAATACAAAGACATTGATTCCTTGGCATGATCGCTTAGGTCATCCTGGATCCACTATGATGCGTAAAATTGCCAAAAACTCAAATGGACATGATTTATCAAACCAATTGAATTTACCAAGTGATTACTTATGTGCCCCATATGCACAAGGAAAATTAATCACTCGACCTTCATATAGTAAAATCACATATGAATCTCCAACAGTTCTACAAAAAATTCAAGGTGATATATGTGGCCTAATCCACCCTGAATGTGGACCATTCAAATATTTTATGGTATGGATTGATGCATCAACTCGTTGGTCACATGTCTGTTTACTTTCTACAAGAAATTTGGCATTCGCCAAGCAACTTGCTCAAATAATAAAATTGAGAGCACACTTCCCTGATCATCAAATTAAATCAATTCGACTAGATAATGCTGGAGAATTTACTTCTCAAGTATTTGATGATTATTGTCTATCATTGGAAATTGAAATTGAACATCTAATAGCTCATGTTCATACTCAAAATGGTCTAGCAGAATCATTAATTAAGCGCTTGCAACTTATTGCAAGACCATTGCGTATGTAATCAAAACTACCCCGTTTTAGCTTGGGGGAATGCAATTTTGCATGCATCGAAATTGGTTAAAATTAGACCAACAGCTTATCATCAGCTTTCACCATCACAGCTCTTAACTGGACCTTAACCAAATATTTCACATTTACGAAAATTTGGATGTGCTGTGCGTATACCTATTAATCCCCCACTTCGTACTAAAATGGGTCCTCAACGACGGTTGGGAATTTATGTGGGGTTTGATTCTCCATCGATAATTCGTTACCTTGAACCCCTTACAGGTGATGTCTTCACTGCAAGATTTTCAGACTGTAAATTTGATGAGAAAATCTTCCCGCCGTTAGGGGGAGGAAAGACCGTTCCAGTAGAACGGCGTGAAATATCATGGAATAATCCATATATGTCTAATTTGTATCCATATACCAAACAATGCCAATATGAGGTACAAAGAATTTTGCATATTCAAAATATTGCAAATCAACTGCCAGATGCATTTAGTGACACTGCAAAAATAACTAAATCTCACATTCCAGTAGCAAATGCACCAGCAAAAATTGATGTCCCCGAAGGATCAAAAGAAAATATAGCAGCAAATGAATCTAAATCAAGACAAAAACGTGGAAGTTCAATTGGTTTAAAAGACTTGGCGCCTAGAAAAAGAAAGTCTGATGAAAAATCATCAATTAACGAACCTCCTGAAGAGGTTATAAATGATCAAAAGGATCACTCAAATGAAAATCCCAATTCTCCTAAAAGTATGGAAGGAAATATTATCCCAGAAGAGATAAATGAAGATTCCAACGATAAAATGGTACCTGATAATAATGAGATCTCAATATTTTATACGAACTATGGAGAAATATGGGATCGAAGTAAAATAATAATTGATGATGTATTCTCATTCGCAGTAGCTACTGAAATAATTGGAAGTCATGACCATAATGAGAATAATGAAAATGATGATAATGAACCAAATAGCATAAATGAATGTCGAAAAAGACACGATTGGCCAAAATGGAAAGATGCTATCCAAGTGGAACTAGATTCGCTTCAAAAACATGGTGTATTTGGACCAATGGAGAAAACACCGGAAAATGTTAAACCAGTAGGTTATAAATGGGTATTCGTTAGAAAACGAAATGATAAAAATGAAGTCGTGAGGTACAAGGCTTGACTTGTCGCACAAGGTTTCCTGCAGAGACCAGGTTTTGACTTTAAGGAAACTTACTCCCCTGTTATGGATGTCATAACATTCCGATATTTGATAAGTCTTGTAGTTTCTGAAAAACTCGATATAAGATTTAACGGATGTTGTGACAGCTTATCTTTACGGTGAATTAGATACTAATATTTACATGAAAATCCTAGATGGATATAAATTGCCTGAAGCAAATCAAAGTCCATGCACTCATTAAAACTAAGACGATCGCTATATGGCTTGAAACAATCTGGAAGGATGTGGTATAACCGTCTTAGTAAATATTTAGTAAAAGAAGGATACAAAAACAATCTCATTTGTCCATGTGTCTTTATAAAGAAATCGGTAAAGGGATTTGCTATCTTAGCAGTTTATGTTGATGACATAAATTTGATTGGGACTCCAGAAGAGATTGATGAAACAATAAATTATTTAAAGAAGGAATTTGAAATAAAAGATCTTGGCAAATCTAAGCACTGTCTCGGTCTACAGATTGAGCATAGTACTAATGACATATTAATCCATCAATCAAACTACATTGAGAAAACTCTAAAGCATTTTAAATGGATAAAGCATATCCGCTTAGTACGCCGATGGTTGTTAGATCTTTAGATATTAAAAATGACCCTTACCGCCCAAAAGAAGAAGATGAGAATGTGCTTGACCCGGAAGTGCCATATCTTAGTGCCATTGGTGCATTATTATATTTGGCCCAATGCACAAGACCAGATATTGCATTTTCAGTAAACCTTCTAGCAAGGCACAGTTCAGAACCAACAAAAAGACACTGGAATGGTATAAAACATATCATGAGATATCTTTGTAGAACGGCAAATTTGGGTTTGTTTTACTCTAACTCAGGCAATAATCCAAATCTATTTGGCTATGCTGATGCAGGTTATCTTTCTGACCCACATAAAGCAAGATCACAAACTGGATATGTGTTTGATAACAGCAATGCAGCAATTTCATGGTGATCTACAAAACAAACATTAGTAGCAACATCATCCAATCACTCCGAAATACTAGCACTACATGAAGCAAGTAAAGAATGTATTTGGCTGAGATCACTAGTTGAGCATATTCAAAAAAGCTGCCAACTTCCATCAGTAACAGAATGGTCAACCATTATTTATGAAGACAATGCAACTTGTGTAGCTTAAATTCAAGCTGGTTACATTAAGGGTGATAGGAAGAAACACGTTTCTCCTAACTTTTTCTTCACACATGAGCTACAAAAGGATAATAAGATAGAAGTGAAACAAATCCGATCGCAAGAAAATCCGACGGACTTATTCACAAAGGCGCTTCCAAAATAAACATTTCAGAAGATGGTGTACAAAATTGGTATGCGTTGGCTGTACCAACAAACTAATTGAATAATGCGTTATAATTCAGGGGGAGCGTATGAAATACGCTATAATGTACTCTTTTTCCTTCACTAATATTTTTTCCCACTGGGTTTTTATTAGTAAGGTTTTAATGAAGCATTATCTTGATCCAGAAGTATCAACCCTCATAGTAACATTATAAAATATATGTTACTTAAATATGAAATCATGTTGTACTCTTTTCCTTGTTTATGATTTTTTCCCACTGGGTTTTTCATAACAAGGTTTTTAATGAGGCAGTTACTCTTATCATTTTTATATATGCATATTCAAGGGGGAGTGTTTTTAATATACATTAATAATAGGGATGAATATGCTAAATAAGAAAGGGCATTATTGTAATCTGCACAAAATAAGGAGTCTATAAATATGGAGCTTGATTGTATTGTAAGATCTATCTCAATTCATTAAAATAGTTCTCTCTCTCTAATGGTCTCCATTTTCTTTATTTTGTAACAAATATGTATTAGTAAATTTATTTTCCATCATTGTTGCAGGCTTGTAGCTGCTAGCTTAATCTACCGAAGTAAGAATACATTTAAGTGTTAATATAATAATGCATAGCCAATTTATTATATGTACATTGTTAAATTAAAATTGGAACTAAAAGATAGATAAAAACTAAATAATATCGTTTAGAAAAAGCAACTTTAAACATTTGTAATGCATCATTAAGCGTTCTGTAGAAGAAGCATGGTAGTAAAAATGTTTGAAAAAAAGTAAATATGATTTTTCAAGCAAGTCCACCGTTTGGTTTGTAGAACAATACAAATACACATTTTAGGTTATGTATATATAGACACACGCATACATATACATATGTATATATACACATGCTCATAAATATACATATAAACAAACTATATTTGTAGATAATTATATTCATACTAATATATAAATGAGGAAATTAGTTAAAAGGACAAAATTATTAAAAAAATTGTTACCAAACCACGATTTTAATTATTTGAGCCGAAAGATCTGCCTTTTCAAATTAACCACATGATGTTTTTTTCGTCCCTAGGGTTTTGGCAAATCAGGGTTTTGTACTCGTTTTCATCTGAAATCATTTCAAATTATTCATCGAAAATAAAAAGAAACAACAAATTTGTATCTAAGAACACATTCAAAATGACAAATCGACAAAATCATTCAAATCGTTCGTACATTCTAATGGAAACTAGGTCTAAATCTTCTCTGTCGACCAACAATCAGTCTCCTAGTTGTTCACTACAATCAAAATCCCAAATTGTATCGTCAAAATTGTCTTTAGCAGCATCAAAGGCTGGGAAGACTAGAGAAATGGAGAAGAAAAGGCAAAAACAGGTATAATATTGAATTATTTTATATATATTGCTGATTTAGAATTATTTTATAAGAAATACTATATTATTTTTCATACTTTTTGTCTAGTGAACATTTTGTGCTATGGTTTTATCTTTATTTTTGAAATCTGTAGTTTTACTGAATGATTTTGTCGAAATCTATAATGATTTTGTGCCTTGGTTTTATCATTATTTTCTGACTTTAGCAACAATGATTATGTTACTATTGAAGTTTGTTATGACTCATTTGATCCGAATTCATATTAGTGAAATCACTATATTTTAGTAACCAAATCAGACCACTCAAAGTTAATGTTGTTATCTTTCATCACTTTAAACCTGTTTTGTTTTCTACTAGTTGTATTTGACTAATTTATTAGATTTTACTCATTGATTTAATAAAAATGCTAAGACTAGTTATCATATTAATTTGATTAGGTAAATATATTCTTATGGATAGAAGTGCTAAATAACTGTAGCATTTCCAATAAAAATTAGCATCCATTAAAAATGCTAAGACTAGTTGCAACCATATCCAATAATGCTAAAGAAACTGGCATTTAGAAAAAATGCTAAGACTAGTTATCATCTTAATTTAATTGGAAAACAAAATCCATTGTTACAAAAATATGCTAAAACACTATAGCATTATGGTTTAGCTATTTTAAGCTATTTTATGAATTAAAATCATTTCTAACTATGTTAAATAAATTAGCTTCTAGTAAAAATGCTAAGACTAGTTATCATATTAAGTCGATTGGCTAAACATATTCTAATGGTGCAGAAATGCTAAATAATTGTAGCATTTCCAATAAAAATTAGCATCCATTAAAAATTCTAAGACTAGTTACAATCATATCCAAAAATGCTAAAGAAATTAGCATTCGAAAAAATGCTAAGACCAGTTATCATCTTAATTTAATTTGGAAACAAAATCCACTATTACAACAATATGCTAAAACACCATAGCATTATGATTTAGTTATTTTATGAATTAAAATGACTTATGATTATGCTAAATAAATTAGCATCTAGTAAAAATGCTAAAACTATTTATCATCTAAATTTAATTTGGAAACAGAATCCACTGTTACAATAAATGCTAAATCACTATAGCATTAAAGTTCAGGTATTGCATGAATTACAATCATTACCAAAAATGCTAAAGAAATTTGCATCTAGTAAAAATACTAAGACTAATTATCATCTTAATCAACTTTGTTAAACATATTCTAATGTTACAAGAAATGCTAAATCAATGTAGTTTCATGGTTTATGTAAAGCTTATTGATGTTAAATATTTGCTTATTGTACCATTATCATTTATTTACTGTGCAAGTCTACAAAATTATTTTGCATAGCTAACACTGTTTGTTTATTTATATTTTGTAGAATACAAAATCTTAACTGCAAGCAGAGGACGGTAAAAAACATAGAAGAAAGAGAGCAGATAAGGAAACTATGTAGTATAGGTGTAGTTTATTCGCCTTGGTTAAAATGCTTGAAAAGATTAAAAAAACAAAATGTTTTACTGAAAATCAGTTGAATTTTTTAAAACAAACACCTTTCTATAACTTTTTTTAATGCTTTCTTTGAGAGTGATATAGGAAGCAAAAACATTAGAAAATGTTCAAAAAATTTAGATGATTTAATAAATTCTTATTGTGCTGAAGAAGAGTGTTTTATTGTAGGAGGAAAAAAATTACAGATAACAACAACAGACATTTCTTTAATTTTTGGTTTACCAATGCAAGGAAAAAACGTTTTTCCACTTCCTAAGGTTTCTTTTCAAAGCACCCCAGAAAACTGCCAAGAATTTGTTTTAAGAAACTTTGGCATAATTGACCATATAACATGAGATGTTATTGTTCAAAAGATAAAGAAAGAATTAGACAAAGAAATTCAAGACGAAGAATGTTATGAAATGAAGAAAGTGAAAGCCATTAGAGAGAGAGAACAATTTATTCATTTAGAGATTAGTCATCCAATTACATTACATAGGCTCATTTATATATAGGCCTTGGAGCATGAGATGGAACATATCCCATGATGTGGGACTAAATAGAAAAACACAAAAGCATATTCACTTATATATTTACATATATTATAACGCTCCCCCTTGAATATGCGTCTTCGAAATCTTGGATGCTCATATGGTTGCTAGAAATTGTTTCTTTTAAAACGTCCATGATAATTGCTCCCCCTCATTATTATCTTGCTTTCATACATCCATTCAGTCGTTATAAATATTGTATGTTGCCTCATTAAAAACCTCTGTTAGGAAAACCCAGTGGGAAAAAACCTTGAACGAGGAAAAGAGTACAACTTGTAAAATCATATTAAAAATGATATTCTTTCTAAAGGGTTTGATACTTCGGGACCAAAACAATGCCTCATCAAAACCTTACTAAGAAAAACCTAATGGGAAAAATCTTAGTGAAGGAAAAAGAGTACAATGACATATTTTATTTTCTTATTTCTTCAAATGAAGTTTGATACTTCTGGATCAAACTAATGCCTCATTAAAACCTTCCTAAGAAAAACCCTAGGAAAAAATCTTAGTGAAGGAAAAAGAGTACAATATAGTATGGGATATTTCAATAATTTACAGTATCAAATAGAGTTTGATACTTATGGATCAATATAATACTTCATTAAACACCTTACAAAGGAAAACCCGATGGGAAAAGCTTTAGTCAAGGATAAAAATACAATTTAACTTAAAAAACATATTTGAGATGTTATTTCTTGAAAAGACGTTTGATTCTTCTAGATCAAGACAATGCCTCGTTAAAACCATAGTAAGAAAAACCCAGTGGGAAAAATCTTAAATAAGGAAAAAGAGTACATTATAACTTATTTCAAGTGTTACTAGAGAGTTGATACTTCTAGATCAAGGTAATGCCCCATTAAAACCTTACTAATAAAAACCCAATGGGAAAAATCTTAGTTAAGGAAAAAGAGTGCATTATAAAATACTTATGAATGCTCCCTTTGATTTTAAATTTTCCTCTAAATTCATATTCGTCTTTCGATAACTCAAATTGGTTATAGATACTTCTGGATCCATAAACATGTATCTCATTAATAATACAATTTATTAATATTTTCCTTCGATACAATCAAATTTTCTAAGATTGTTTCTTCCAAATATGGTTTGCATTTTATGCATTTTGTATGCTACTTTTATGAAAAACACTTCATGTGCTTTCATTTTTGTGCTTCAAATTAGTTTTATGTATTACAACTATACGTCTTTCATGAATATTAAAAATTTCATTACAACATAAGTAGAAAGCAAGAAGTAATCTACTCATTTTGAAGTGTATCAAGATTTTCATTACAACAATACTTAGAAGAAATTTGTAATCTACACTTCATGTCTTTTGCATTCTTTATAACTACAAAATTTATATATATTCTTCAGAAATTTGTATACTTTAATAAATATTTGCATATCGCAACTATCACTTCAATGAATATTAAGAGTTTCATTACAACGATACTTAAAAATAGGAAGTAATCTACTCATCGTGAATTATATCAAGATTTTCATTACAACAATACTTAAAAGTAGGTTGAAATCTACTCTCCTTGTTCTTTGCATTCTTTATAACGATGAAAGTTATTTATATTCTTCAGGAATTTTTATACTTTCATTATTTAATATGATTTAAACCATATTTATACCTTCGGGGTATATTAAGCATTTCATGTACTTTCGCTACTTTGCGGACTACATGTCCATATTTCTCTATTGGTAAAGGATTCATGATAGCCAGGCATGTTTTCCCTTAATCCAGGATCTTTAATCCATTTATAAACATAAGCGCTTTATTATTTATAAATTTATCATCGATGATTATTTCTTTTCAGTTCTAGACATGATTTATTGAGATCTCTTTAATTATCATGTTTTAGGTACCTAACCCACTTCTAGTGTTATTTTAGAATCATGTCATGGATCGCTTTCAGAGCATCTTTAGGTGTTTCTTTAAGAACACTCACCTCCTTTATTTGACGTCTTTATTATTACTCCAAAAATATTTTGAACTGACTTTTGAACCATATTTCAGATGTGGTTTACAAATTTTGATCCTTCAGAGATTCAAATCTACATTGGAGAAAGTCTACTAGGGATATTATTGATAATTTATTCAAGTTACTTTATATCTTGCATCATTGTATATTTTAACAAATATTTAACACTGATGATCAAAATGAGCTTGTATCCCTTTATCCTCCCCCTCAATGTTGACAAACATTGTCACATTAAATAATAATCATCTTTGGACTCTCATTTTGATCCATTATGATATTGCTACTAGCAAATACATTATACATATTAATAATAGGAGGATAATTCTTTTATTAGTTGATAAGATGTATTCAATTGATATTGATTATTAGAGTTTATTCTCATTCATTGATCTAAGCAATTGGAGGAATTTACTTATTGTGTAGATCATTTGAATACATACATGATTTCAGGTCATTCAACATTTATGTTGATTGAATTTTAAATCACTAAATAATATCTATGCATAATCTATAAGATGAGCTTATAACAAACTTCAGGTTGTTAGCTAAATATTTACATATATGGATGATACGTGCATCCGCGTATCACATATATATTATAAAATTTTCATATTCTTTCTCATTTGAATTAGTGATTTTTAGAACAAACTATTACAAGGATCCAAACTATTAATTTCTATTTATAAATCAATGTCAATGCAAACCTGTCAAAACCGCATGATAATGTTCAAAACATTTGGTTTGAAACCATATCGAACTTTTGGTTCGAACAAAATATGCACACAACTTCAAGTTGTTAAGTTTTATTCCTCAATTATATCTCAAATATCAGTTTTGAACACTAATTATGATTACTTATAAAGGAATAATTTTTAATTGCATATAGACATTTCTACACATCTCTTTTAAGAGTTCTGTAGAAAAAAAAATTACAACAAAAATAATAAGAGTATCTTCTGGATACTTGGAATATTACAGATACAGATTTCCTTAAGACCGTATGTATAGCTTGTATGAAAATTATGATATGAAATATAGACCATCTCTTTAGAAGAATAATTAAAAATATATCTTCAAGAATTGATTATATATGCAATATTTTTTATGAAATAATAACTTGGAACATGACCTTTATGATATAATTAGACATATGAACATAGAACAATATATTCTAGAGATAATCTTAAACCTTCTGGATCTAATCTAAACTAAATTAGGATCCTTCATAATCATATTTATGTACACTTATTTGGTTTAACAAAATTACCAAATATATAAATAAATCTCTTCTAGATTTATGTTATCATTTTCAAATTTATAAATCTCTTCTAGAGATATATTAGTATCAACACTTCTGGAGTGAACTTTCTCTTCTAGAGATATATATATGCACTGTTTGAATGCCATATCAATATACAATATTTATTTTATATAAATTACATAATACTACTTTTACAGTAGCATAAAATATCCATGCTGGAGATTTTTGTTGTAATTGCTTTTAAAATGGCATATCAAACTTTAAATACAGTGACAAAATTAGATTCACCAATTGAAAGTAAGATGCAAGAGATGAGTATAACATTGGTATACAATATCATTTTTTTTTTGGATAAATTATTGTTATTACTCAAAAAAAATTATATCATTATTCCTTCAGGGAATATAGTATTTCCTTTTAAGGAATTGCAATGTTACAAAAATAAAATTCCTATAACATCTCTTCTGGGATGTTAGATTTTGCAATATAAATATAAATAAATCTCTAAAACATCTTTTCAAGAGATTAATTTGCACACACACATCCAATGATGTTTGAAATATCATATAACATAATATCTTCAGGATATTTTGTTAATATAGTGTAAACGTTAAGATATAAGGTAAGGTATAACTCATTTGAAGATTTTTTTTATTCTCTTGAATGCAGCATCATTTTCTCATATGATTATTTTTAATTTTCTTTACTTTCTTCAGGAAGTACAACCTTATCATTTTACATAATTTCAATAGAGCTTCGGGCTTCTAAATCATGAACTTCAAGTTCATCAATTTGTTATGAACTTCAGGTTCTCAAATTTTTTGTAAACTTATCCTCATGTTTTTTGGGTACCATATTGTTACAAAATAAAAGTCTATTCTTATTTCAAGACTTGTACATTTTGACAAATTAAAAAAATACTGACAAGAATTCGAGCTTGTGAAGTTTATCATAAAATATTTTCATAATTCAAGACTTCAGGTCTTGGACTTTGAGTTATACAACTTCTGGTTGAAAAAAAAAATCTTTGTACAACTTCAGGTTGTTTTTCAAACTTATTTCTCTCATTATATCAAGCATTGTTTGCCAAAATGAATACACCATTCTGGTTGGAAAAAAATTTTTTGCACAACTTCAGGTTGTTGTTCAATCTTATTTCTCTCATTATATCAAGCATTGTTTTCCAAAATGAATACACCATATAATGAACCATATGTCTATTCTTATTCCAAACATAAAAATACAATATCATTTAATTAACTATAGCTAGTGCATTTATGATGATATGGCAATTTAATTTATTACCATGACGACAACATTTAATGCATTTATGATTAAAAAAATGAATGCAATTTACCATTATTGTGGCATAAAATATAAAATATTATCACAACGAATTGATTTCTTTACAAACAAATAAATCAATCTAACTAACTTTAGTTAGCAAAATTTAATCTCAAAGCTAAGTTTAATATACTCAATAATAAAAGTAAATGAAAATCATAAGAGAAACTTTATTTCTTAATAGTCAAAATTTCTAAAATTTCTAAAATAACTCTTATATATATGTATATACACACATATATATCCTTTTTTTTATAATTCAAGTTTTTGCTCTTTTATTGAAACTTTTAGTTCTTTATTATAAGAAAACCTAAAACTTAATAATTTGTGGAAACTCAAGCTTTTAACATTATAGGAACTGTAGGTTCTCAACTTTTATTTCAAATTCTAGAAATCAAGTTTACCGTATATGTTTTCATTAACGTTTCCATTCACTTCTGGTGTACTAAATCAATATTAATATTGGATCTAAACTAATATTATCTTCTAAACATGCATTATTCTTGTATATGTTTCTCTAAGAAATGATAAAATATGTCTTCTGGAAATATAAACAATATATATCAAAATAATTTCCAAAATCAAAATCAAAATCAAAGAGTTTTCAAAATGAATACTTCATTTATCAAACATGTATATATTACTTAGATCTATATAACAAACTAAAACGTAATCAAGATCAATAAATTTATTTAAATCAACAACAGAAAATGTCAAATTCAAAGCTTGCTTTCCAAAATAATGAACTCAAAAAATACATGCAATAATAAGCAAGTTTGAAATCAATTCAAATCCAAATTCAAAAAACACAACATTTTATTTTTAAACAATGTACAAATCTCAAAGGTATATTATTTGGGTGTGATTTTGAGATCTACAATGAGATCTGAAAAATAATAAAAAAAAATCGGATCTATTATAGGATGAGATCTGAAATATAATGACAAAAATACATGTACAGTGGAATAAGATCTATAAATTTAGATCTATGACAAAATAAGATCTTGAAAAGATAAGATATATTAAAAATTAAATCCAAATCTGAAAAATTAGAAAATAGATATAGAATTGTGAAACAAGAATAGTTAAATCTAGATCTAAATTAATCGCAAAATAAATCTAGAAAAGCATATCTAGAAAATTTCAAACCTGATTTCAATGGTCGAATAAGAGGAAGAGATAGATCTGATTTAGTAACTGAATAAGAGAAAGAGATGTACCTACATGAAAAAAAAACGAATCTAATCTTCTGGATTAGAATATCCATACATTCGAGAAAAAGATCGTGCTGATAACGTGTTATGAAATGAAGAAAGTGAAAGCCATTAGGAAGAGAACAATTTTATTCATCCAGAGATTAGTCATCCAATTACATTACATAGGCTCCTTTATATATAGGCCTTGGAGCATGAGATGGAACATATCCCATGATGTGGGACTAAATAGAAAAACACAAAAGCATATTCACTTATATATTTACATATATTATAACAAAAACAATTTACCAAAATTTATCATCATTCTTTCTTACATTACATTTTTCATAATAATGAAAGAATGTTAAGTTGGGGATATCTCCAATATGCAATTGATTTGAAAAAAGTGAATCAAGCTTCATGGCTTTTAAGCATTCACTATTCCTTGATCAAAGCATTAAATTTTTTCAAGAAAACCAAGGAATATGTCAAGTTGCTCGATGATACCATTGGTAAGGATATAATTTTACATTCTACTATATTATAATAAATTGTGAAATAACATTTTGTTTTTTATATATTAGTATTTTTTATGTGAACACGTGGACATTATAAAGCCAAGGAAGGAATGGTCCAAGGACTTAGCAAGATTTGCTAAATGGTCACTGAATGGGATGAAGAACATAGTCTCAAAAGACTATTTAGAGAATGTGGAAAGAAAAAGGTATATACATCTAATATTGATTGTCACTTATTTTTTACATATAAACAGGAAAAAAATGCTAAATGATGATAAAAATTATATATAAGAAATGCTATATAGTGTTAGCTAATTTTTTGTGCACTAGATTATGCAAACATATATATATAAGTAGGAAAAAAATGCTAGAGATGATAGCATTATGACATAATATCCTGTGTACAAAGTTAAAACACGGATAATATTTTTTCTTACATCTTTATTTATAATTATGCATATAATTTTTAGGAAATTGTTACTTAGTTTATTACAATTAATTATGGAAGATGTTAATGTTATCTTGAATGATTTTATATTCTCATTTTTTACATTCAAAAAAATTTACATGTTACTAAAACAGAACCATTAGTAGAAAATGATACAAAATTTTAGCATTAACAAAATCTGTGATGCTCATTGTATACAGATGTCAATTGAACTCAATAATACAACAGTCAAAGAAAGGCTATTGCTTGATTCTTCCAAATTGCAATTGGCAATTATAGAAACAAAACAACAGCAAAATGAAATAGATGCTGAAGAAGAATCAGAATTGAGTGACAAAGAAAAACAAATTCAAACATAAAGCTACCATATTAAACAATTGGAAAACAATTTAGATCAAACAAAAAAGATCCGGAGAAGGAAAAAGAAGTAAGAAAACAGAGAGAAAAGGAGTTAACTATAATGGAGAAAGAAATCGAATTGTTGAAATTAGAACTTCAATAATTTGAGAAAGAGGAACAAAAAAGAAAACAAAAGGAAGCTTTTGAAAGTATTATCCCTCCATCGTTCAAGCTGTTGAGCACAAAGGATTTTGAAGTACATCAAGAAGAAAAAAAAAGATAAACAAGACAATAAGAATGAAAGAAGAAGTCAGCGATTGAAAAATATCTCACCTCCTTTAATGATTAAAAGACTAAAATCAAAAAAAAAAAGGAAAAAGTAGATCCTCATTATTAGTTTGAGATAGTGTACCACAACAAAAGAGTGGAAAATGAAGACGACGGTGAAAAACAAGAAGGAAAAAAGGAAGATAAAACAAAAAATGAGGATGAAGGAGGAGAAGAAGATGGCCACAGTGAAGAAACTGAACCAGTAAAAAATGAAGACAGGGAAAAAAAGTTGAAAGAGAAGACAGTAAAGAAAATGATGAGGTGAGTGAAAACGACAGCGGAGAAAAAGAAACCAGTGAAGAAGACAATAAAGAAGGTGAAGATTATGAAGGAGAATATGCAAAGGAGAATGAACAACATGAAGAAAAAACTTACATGAATGATGAAGATGAGAAGGAAGAATTTGTCGATGTTGATAACTAATCACTAAAAGAAAGCAATATCGTCAAAGAAACATAGTAAAAAGCCATATTTTTCAAATGCTAGAAACACGGAAGAAGGATATAATAAGAGCTTTTTTTTCATGTGAGGACACATCAAAATAAGTAGTTCATGTCTAGTAAAAACTTAAATAATTTCATTGGAGTTATAATTTTAAAATAATTTGAAATTTACAAATTATATAGCATGGTAGCATGGCACAAAGATGATGGTAACAAAGGAGGGATAACGGTGGTTCAGTCCATGCTAGAAGCTTTGCTATTTGAAGAATTTACAGATGGACGGGTATGACATTCGAAAATTCCAACGGTATCAATAAATTGACATTAGGAAATTCTAACTAGCACTAGCACTGTGACATTTGAATTATAACAACATGCCACTAATATAATTTTTTGTTCTGCTCTTATTTTTGTTAGTAAAAACAATGTCAATAATTTTTTTAATACCAAATGTATAATAATAGCCTAAAAATGTAGAATGACCATAAAAATTTTGACTACACAACATAGACCTTACAAAATGCTAGTTTTTCATTACAGTATATGAGATTATTAAAAGATTGTAGCATATATCTATCATTGTCTCTATGTGTGTGTGTATCTCATAGTGTATAATTAGTATAAAATGTTTATAAAAATTCAAAATACTTTATTACTATATACTTAACCGATATTCTTTTTCTAATGCATATTATTGATTGGTTTGTTCAAAATATACCAACATATGAACATAACTGCACTTTCAGTACAATCATGACTGTACATGTACTAGTATCAGAAGAAAAAAAGTATGTCTATATCAAATAAGTAAACAGTAAAGAAATACAAAGAATAAAATAACAGAAATAAAAGAAAAAATAAAATTTAAATTTAAATCTTCATTGAAGCTTGACAATTCCTCTTGTTATGTCCAACTTGATTGCAATTACTACATTTATTCCGCTTACTCCGAGAATAAGAAAAGCCGCCATGTCTTTTAGTAGAAGATCTTCCAGCACCTCGAATTTCTTTAGGCGATTTAATTGTGACTTCATCACCGCTAACATTACCAACATTAGGAATTGGATTAATAGCATATGAATAACTCGATATAAAAGCATCAACTGTAAAATAAAATCCACATAATCATATACTGACCGCCTTGACCTATTCATACACTTGATGGCATGTGCACACGAAAAACCGGTAACTTTCCACTGGTTACAAGTATATAATCTTTTTCAAGATCAACATGATGTGATATTGCAGATCTAACTTCAAAAATATTTTTCGAAGACCTATATGTATCCCATCCAAAACCTTCATTAGCTAGTTGCGACAACCTTTGCTCCATAACCGGACATAAAGTAGTAGTCCAGTAATGACATTCTTCTCTTCGCCATCTGTTCCATTATTTTAACCCGGATTCCATATATACAAGATGTAATAGACATAAATCTATCATCCACAATCCATGAATTAAAGCTTTCAGCCACATTAGATGAGTATTCTCCATACCTCTTTCCTTGAAAAAACAAATCAGTCCAATGTTCAAAAGGTTTATCATTTAAACAATTAATTGCAACAACACCACCAATTTCTTTAAACTTTAACATATAGCGATCAAAATCATATGGATTTGAAGCTCGAGTCGAAAGTTTAAACAAATCAACAATAGAAGTATCGCCCTTGCAAGCTTTAACTACTGAACTAATGTTTTGCTCTATATGAAATATGCAATAACTATGAAAGAAGATGGAAACAATTTTGGAACACCTAACGGCGAATCCCACTGACGATCAAATATGAAAACCAATTCGCGATCCTCACTAAGTATCTCTTTTAAATGCTCCAAAAACCAAGACCAATTTGACTCATTCTTATGTGAAACTACTCCAATAGAAAGGGGAAAGAAACCTTAAAAAAACAGTAGTTTTTATCAAATGCTAATATAAGAAAATAGTATATTAACATTAGAAAAGTATATTACTTTCACAACATAAAATTTCACATATTTACATGACTGCAGGAGTGAAAAAGAATATATATGATTAATCCTAAACTTGTTTAACATTATGTGTTTGATAGTACTGTCATATAATATGCAAAATAATAAATGCTAAAAAAAATACTAACACTATGACATATAATACAATATCAAATGTCAAATTCATGTAATATTATAATTTCATATAGAGTAACAATACAGTCATCATATAATTGTTAAAATGACAATGGAGTGCTAAGATATATCAACATCCACCAAATGTTACCACACTACATAACTAAAACAATATGCTAAATAATACATGGAAAAAAAATAGAACAAAAATCAAAAGTCAAACCTTGATTGTCATTTTTTGTTGTAGCAACTAATAAAACACCTCGTCGGCCCTTCAAAAATGCCGCATCTAAAAATATCATGGGACGGTAATGCCTAAATCCAAGTAAACAAGCACTAAACCCAATGAAAAATCTTTCAAATTGATTAGTTGATGAATCCACATCTAGAGCAACATAACTTCCTGGATTAATTTTTTGTATAGCCTCTAGATACCGATTCAAATCATTATACAACATTGCATTATCTCCCATGTCTTTCAACGTCAATTGTTTCTCGGTGTATGCATAATAATAAGAAGGAGTGAAATTAAGTTCTCTTCTAAAATCATTAATAATGTATTTCGGTTTCTTCATCGGGACATCTATAATTTGATCAATAATTAGAGATTTTACAAATCTACTAGTTATATGAACTTTCTTAACATCTCTTAACCCAAAACCACATGAATGATCAACCTGTAAGTCCTAATAAAAAGCGAATAAGATGTCCAGGATCTGAAGAAGCATACATGGTGAACTTACAACTTCTTTAAACCCCAAACAAATAACAGTATTCTTTCTGGACAATTATTAACAAAAATCAATTCACGCCCTTCTTTTATTTAATAAGCCGTAAGAAACCCTCTAAAATCTTCGGCGCCATTAAAATGATAACCAATAAAGTCTGCAAGATTTAACTGAGATCATTTCTTCATAATATCCTTCAAATAAGAACTTGACTCGCCACAAGATCTAATATTCAAACAACCACTACAAACTGAACTGCTCTGATGATCAGAAGTAATTGATAAACTATTACCCAAATTGAACTCCAGTGCACAGATGCTTGAATTAATAGTAAAAACAAAATAAGAACTTTTCTTATATATTTGAAAGCATAGTATGGTATGCAAATCCGAATCAGTATCAACTGTGATAACCATATTTTCCAAACTATAGGGTATACTAATAGAACAAGGGGTAAGATGCGGCCAATGTTCACATTAACTATTTTTAACATCGATCAAAGAACAAGTCATGTCAAGTCGAATAGAGTAGCTATTTTCATCAAGTAAAAACAATACAAGAATACTATCATCAACATTCCTGCCAAAGAAAAAAGAGTGAATTAAAAAGGCAAAAGGTAACTAAAATGTAAAAGAATACGTACGCAGTTAAATATAAATGGTGTTAGGCACAAATACACTGTGCATGAGACAACAAAAGCAGAAAATGGTAAAAATGCATATAAAATATTTTTATAGCATCAAACAGTTTGAAAATGCTAAATGGACATAGCATCAAGCATAATGAAATCATACCCGATTTCGTCTCCCAATCTTGCACCCAGATCAAACATATTCCAATAGTATAAGAATTTCAAAACAGTAGTAAAATAGTAAGAAAAGAAGAGTAGCCAGATCAAGCACAAAATTCAAACGGACATCGAAAAATTAGGATAAACTTATCTTTGTTACCACACAGTGAGAGCGAAAGAACAAAAAAGACAAGAAATCCAAATCAGTACTGGTTACTCAACGTCATTTCAGAATTATAATTTGCACGACGATTTAAAAGAGAAAGATACAAGGGAAAATGTGAAGAATGTAAAGAAGAAGAAACAATGTTTGCTCGATAAATAAAATAAAGATGTTTGGACTTCGGCCCAAAACTTTGTACGTGTGCTTTTTAGCCCAAAAAAGCGAATTATTTGTCCTACAACCTATTTTCCACTATAGAGGAAATTAGTTTAAAGGAAAAACTTTATATTAATTTTTAAATCTAGGACGGAACTTTTAAAATTTAGGCCCAAGAACAATAGCGCGTTCTATTCAATCAACTTCAACCGTTTCCTCCATCACTTGAAGCCATCGTTTGAAGCCTGCCATAGCCGCCACCGCCATAGCTCTAACCTACCATAGCCGTCGCCACCTTAGCCCTAACCTGCCGCAGCCACCACCACCCAAACCACCATCGTCCAAGCCGTCGCCATCGTTGAAACTCCCGTCGTCCATTCCAAAATTAAAAAAAATCCAATTCGACACTCCAATCCAAACGTAAATTAGAAGTTTCGTGAAAGTTGAAGTCGAGTGCCACTAATTCTTGAGATAAGAAGCAAATGGAGAAGCAAAACATAGAAGAAGAAGAAAGTCAAAAAGTTTTAATCACAAGTTGAATGATACTTAGATATAGCATTTTTACATTTGAGACACAATAGACTATGTTTGATATGCTAAATGATAAATTAATATTGCATTTATACTTTTAAAATATAGTACAATTATCTGACTATGCAAAATGATATTTGGATATAGCATAAATATATTTCAATTTAATAAGGATGAAAAATATGCAAAATGAACTTGAATTTTAGCATAAATATATTTAAAGTGAAGTAGTATGAATTGAATATACAAAATGAAATAAGTATTCCTAAGGAGAATTACCAAATGCAAAATGATAATTGCACATAGCATATGTATTTTTAATATAACATTTTAACCACAAAGGTCACCAGTATGTTTATGATATACAATATGATAGTTTAATGTAGCATTTAAGTTATGAAGTCCGCTATCATGTTTAAATTAGCAAAATGATAGTTTGATATAGCATTTTACTTGTGAAGTCCAATACCAAAGTTACAATATGCAAAATGAGATTCATTGTATCATTTTAATTACAAAATCCACTGGCATGTTCAAGTTATACAGAATGATAGTTTAACATACTATTTCAGTTAATGAAGTCCAATATCATGTTTAAAATGTGCAAAATGATAGTTTAATGTAGCATTTCAATTACAAAGTCTAACAAGCATGTTTAGGATATGCAAAATGTTAGTTTAATGTAGCATTATAGTTATGAAGTCCACTATCATGTGTATGTATAAATGCAAAAAATAACCGGATATCGGACCTAATTGGGTACTTATGGATGTAAAAGCTAACTGAATGCCAAGCCTCATCGAGTGTATATGGAATCGATCTGTACCTAGTATATTTTTTTAACCAAGCGTACCATCGAATTCAAAAGCAAACCAAATGCCAAGCATAATCGGGTACGTATGGATGCAAAAGCTAATCGAATGCTAAGTCTAATCGAGTACGAATGGATGCAAGAGCTAATCGAATGCCAAGCCTAATCGGATAAGTATTGATTCAAAGGCTAACTAGACGCCAAGCCTAATAGGGTACATATTGATTCAAAGGCTAACGGGATACGAAGCTTAATCGGGTATACAGGAAACCAATTTGTACCCGAGATATATTGTTTAACCAAGCATACATATGGACGCAAAAGCTAACCATATGTCAAGCCTAATTGGGTATATATGGAACCAATCTATACCCGAGATGTATTGTTTAACTAAGCGTACAATCAAATGTAAAAGCTAATCCGATGCCAAGCCTAATCAGGTACGTTTGGATATAAAAGCTAGTCGATTGCCAAGCCTAATCAGGTACGTTTGGATGTAAAAGCTAACTGGATGCCAAGCCTAATCGGGTATGGATGGATGTAAAAGCTAACCGGATGTCAAACCTAATCGAGCCTAATTGGGTATGTATGGATGTAAAAGCTAAGCAGATTCTAAGCCTAATCGTGTATGTTTGAAACCAGTCTATACTCGAGATATATTGTTTAACTAAGTGTACCATCGAGTGCAAAAGTTAATCCATTGCCTAGCCTAATCGAATACATATGGAAGCAAAAGCTAACGGGATGTCAATCCTAATCGGTTATGTAAGGATTCAAAAGTTAATCAGGTGCCAAACCTAATCGAGTACGTTTGAATGCAAAAGCTAACTGGATGTCAATCCTAATCGGGTACATATGAAACCAATCTAATATTTGTATTTTTAAATTAGTGCATTACAATGTATCAAATTGAATGGAATGTGCTGAATGGTAGTTGTAACGACCTGAATTTTGAACAATTTAAATTGAAAATATTTAATTAATTTTAAATATTTGAATGATGGTTCAGTTTGAATTCCCAATATAACTATGAATTTGGCGATTAAATTTTAGAATTTAATCTATTAAAGTTGAATAAAAAATTGAATCTTCAATTTTAAGCTGATTAAAAATATTTTAAAAGCTTAGAAAATTCACATTGATAATACTGAAGATAATAGAAGCTTCGGAATTGAATTTGAAAGTGATTCGCACAGTTTTGAAATTTTATCGTTTAAATTGAATTTAAAAATAGCCTTCCGAGGCACAGTCTCGGAATTTGACGAAACCAGTTCCATTGGGTCCGTAATGTTAAATTATTACCGGATTTCAAATTTCGTATTTATCGGAGTTGTTTTGTGAACATACGATGTATAAACGCGTTGATAAAAATTGATGTTGAGAAAAACAAATTGAATTCAAAATGAAGAAAAAAAAATATAATAAAATAATATGATATCTTTTCACCAGCATCCCAAGAATTACGCCGTTACATACGCCTTCAACCACGCCCAAAATCATGCACCCTCCACTTCAAAGCATGGCCGATACCCCTTCCTCAATCACTTCAAAATCAAACGAGTAAATAAAAAATTAATGGCGGCTCCGTTCCTCTTCGTTCCTCTCCGTTCCAAAATTAGGGCTTGATTGAATTCGAAGGCGCCGGCTTCAATTCGATCGATCAACACCTTCTTCGCCTCGCTCGCGACCGCGTCAGGCAAAGGTGAATGATATTTTTCACTCGCATCTAATTCAAGCATTTGATGATTTCGTACTTCTGCAATTTCTTGATTTTGTTGCTAGATTTCGTGGCTACCAAGTATTGATTTTTAACTGTTCGACTTCGTCCAATTGAATTTGTCATTTAAAATTCTCAACTGTTTGATTTTGATAGAATGCCGTGATTTGTTTTTTTTGACTTCTTCGAATTTGTGAATTCTTGCTTGCCTCTGATTCTTTAATTGTTCATGGTTTTGATTTCTAAGTTTGATGATTTTTGAACTGTGACTTCGTTCTTGTTTTGAGTATGGGGTTTCATGACTTTGGTCATCACCATTGCTTTGATATCGAGTTGTACTCTATGGATTTGGCCTTACGGCCCACTGTTCGACCTTGTTCGATTCCACTTGGTTATGCTTTTGGTCTCTCAGCTATGAATTATATTGTGATATTTTCGTCAGTATTTTGCATTTTGGGTTTAAATCATGACTTGATGGAGTTGTTGCCATTACTGTTGGTCTCGACTTCATCTTGTCTACACCTAGTTGATCAGGTTGCATACTCCCTGACGCCTTTACGTGCTTTGTTTATCTGCTGGCATGTGATTCAGAGTACTTTACATTTCTCTGTGAAAATTTGTGGTTCATGTAGCCTTGCTTGTGCATTTTGATATTGATTGTGTTACCAGTACATTTGTTACTGGTTCACGTTTGCATACATTTTCTACTTAGGTTGCATTGTCCAGTCTCATGTAATTGTTACTGGTGACTTCGGCATACCTTAATTTGAACTGCAATTATCTTGGTTCAAAACTAATAATTGCTCCTAGGCATTGTATTTTTACTTGTAACTGTGTTGCCTTAGTTTAGGTACACATGCCTATTTCACTTTTAGAGACAGTTTGATTTAAGTTGCATTTTATGTTGGCATCGGCATTGACCTTTAATTGTTGTGTGCTGTGGTGCCATATCTATGGTGCCCTCACCTTCATACTGCTGTGTTCATATAGTTGTATCCTTTTGCTGGCGATGCTTGAGATTTATCTGACTTAGTTTTGAATTTTTGTTCCTCTGCTCAGGCATTGATATCTGACTTTGATTTTGAACTGCGTATTTCGTTTTGGGTTTAGCTTTGAAACATTTTTCAATGCTCGGCCCACTGCAGTTCCATCCTCTCTGTGGTATTGCTCATATATAAATATATATGCATTTATGTATGTATATATGTGACTGTTTGTCACGCTGTTTCATGGTTCTTGGCTTGACTAGAATTTGACTTGATTATAACTGCTGCACATATGTGTATGCTTGATGTGTACCTTTGATTCTCCTGACCTTGTAGTATCCTTAACATGATTTTACACTGCAATGGTTCATCTCGATTGTGCTTGCTCATCCCTGCTGCTTTGAATTGTGATGCATTTGTATACGCAACTATTTCTTGCATTTGTATGATGTTTGGTTTGCAAACTTGCCTCATTTGACATTGATGCTTTGTATAAGTTTTGGTCGAGTTTTGGTTTGTGCATTTCTGGTTACTGTCTCGGCCTATAGTGTGCATTAATATTGATTCATTTGTTCCTCATTTCTGAGACTATACTTTTGGGGGACATTTAGCTTATTGAGGTTTTGCTTTCTCGATGACAATTGGTCCAGACAATGGTGTACTTGCACGTGTATACTGTTGTGTTGGTTTTATCCATTTGTTAAGACTGTTTTAATTCGTTTGTGACTTCGGTCACTTTGATTCTAATGTGAAACTGCTTCTTTGAATCCTCGGTTGCTTATAGCTTGAAGTTTTGATAGAATTTTGGTCATTGTAGACTTGATATAGTGTGCACTGTAAATCTCTAATCTCTTGTATTGCTGTGTATCACTGCATGTGAAATTGCATTGACTTCTTTGTGGTTTAGTTTCACACTGCTGTCACCTATTGTTGCCGTAGTGTTGTAGTCTTCAACTTGTACCATTCGAGGCATTTAACATTTGTGTTGTCTTGTTCTCACTGGTGGTCTGTCTTCGCTGTGCACTTGACCTGATTTTGAAGTCGCTGCATAACTCCCCTGTGTATATGCATTCCACATTGTTGCAGTGTTGTTTCGTTTAGTCTGGTTCCTGTAGTAATTGAGTCACTTGTGCATGTCAGATGCACTTGAAAAATGCTATGCACTGTACTACAGGTATAGTATATCACCTCTGTTTCATTTTTGCCCTTGGTTTCAGTATGCAAACTATACTGGTTTGCATTGATTTGTGTATACTTGATGCCATTCCTTCGGTGTAGTCCCTTGTTGCCACCTTTGTTTCATTCTTGTTCAGGTTGCAATTATTATTTTGCTGCATCATGCTTGGGTAGCCTATGCCTGTGCATGTTTGTTTTGTCACCTGGCCATCTTACTTCTCACTTGTAGTTGAAGTATTTCGTGAGTTGATCATTTATTGTAGTTGTCTCGACCATTTGAGACAGTTACATACCTGTTTCTTGTAGTACTTGGGTTTCCTTGACCACACATGCTTGGTAGTATCGACTGATACTTTGGCGTGTTGTACCCTGATGTCATGTGCAGTCAATGTTTTCTGTCGATTGAATTTATCTTGGTTCGAGGCTTGATATTTACGTCTTGACCATTTCATTTGAAATAATACTTGTGCTAAATCCAGCTAACAATTGGGTTTGACTGTGTGCTTGTTTGTGGAGTTTCATTTTTCTTGTAGTTGTGTTGAGTCCTGATAGTAGTGACTTGACCTCTACAATTTCGACTTGCTGTAAATATTTTGAGTTGAATCCGGTATTTCGGGTTTGACCTTGTGCCCGTTTGTGTACATCATCACTATAGTGGCAAGGCAGTGCACGCAAGCGTGAACTGCAGCCACACGGTATGGCTTTTATGATATTCTATTTTGTTTTGATTTATTGGTCTTTTGCAAATTCCATATGCTGTAGTGGCGAGGCAGTACACGCGTGCGTGTACTGCAGCCCTACCCCAATTGGAGTTTAAAGTGATATTTCAATTGCTGGATTCGTTTTATGTTGCCAATTCAATATATTTTGAATCGCAGTTTGATTTGGTTTAATTTGATGATTTTGTTGTTAATTGCCGTTTAGGCAATTTTGATGTTTTTCTAAATTATCTTCATTAATAATTCCTTCATCTATCTTCGTTGATAATTTGAATCTACTGATTTATTGTTTAACACCGTTAAGTGTTATAATTTCCGTTATCCGATTTCTTTGTTAAAAGGGTCGGATAGACGAGAATTATTGTGACTGTCATCTAATTGTTATTTGATTATTATTGCCCCTATGCACTAATAACTGAGTTTGAATTAGACTTACCCGTGTATTATTTTCTTTTGAATGTAATACTCGGGTCAGACCGAGTATTTTGCAGCTTGAAGATTTTCGGGCAGCGAAGTTAGAGAGAGAAGGGGGAAAACGCTTACTTTAGCTTTTTTTGGGGGATTTTTGTACTTAGAGAAATATTCCGCTGTATGAATTTAATGCATTGTATAAACTCTGATATATGTATAAAAATTCATTTATGTGAAATATAATTATTCTGTGTTTCTGTGGCTGATTCTGTTTAAACTCTATAAACTGAATAACAATCCGTCATTTTGAACGTTTCAAGTTGGTTTAATTACCGACTAGGGGCGGTCAGAAGGGCGAGTCATTACAGTAGTTAAAAATATCATTTGTATTTTTAAAGTGCATTACAATATATCAAAGGTACCGAATGATAAGTAAAAATATCATTTCTATTTTTAGAGTATGTTAGAATGTATTGAATGTGATGAATGATAGTTAAAATAGTTTAATGTGGTATTTTAGTTATGAATTTCACTATCATGTTTAAATATTCAAAATGATATTTTAATATAGCATTTTAATTACCAAGTCCATAATAATGTTTATAATATGCAAATCTATAGTTAAATGCAACATTTTTGTTATGAAGTCCGCTATCATATTTATGATATTAAAAAATAGTTTAGTGTAGCATTTTAATTACAAAGTCCACTAGTATGTCTAGAATATTTAAAATGATAGTTTAATGTAGCATTTTAGTTATGAAGTACACTAGTATTTTATTTATGATATCTGTAACATTCAAAATAAAGCAACTCAATAAATAAGTAAACAAACAACTGATGCATTATATTTTATGCATATTTTATCACCTTGTGAAACATATAAGTAATTTTATCTAATCAAAATCACATCTTTTGCAGATTTTTAAAACAAAATGTACTTCAGCTCATTGAAAATTAGAAACATTAAATCATGCTATTACAAATGCATAAACTATAACAATAAAAAATACAGAATATATCGTTCAGTTATGTATTATTCATATAGAATTTGAATGATAAGTTCATATAGCATTTTTTTTCATAGTTCATTTCAGCACATTTAATCGCCATCGTTACTTTTGGCACCACAGAAACCTTAACCTCCATTCCACAGCTGCTCATCTGAAATCGACCATAAAAGTCATGACTCAAGTCATCGCAGACCTTCAAAGTAGTCACCAACACCTATACTACATCGCCTTCGACTGACAAACGAGCTCCACCTTCGCGTGATGAACGAGTTCAGCCTTCGCCTGTGGTTGCATCGTCATCGCCTATTCTTATGATGCAGCGCCGCCTATTCATGTGATATCGCCGTCTGTACTAGTGATTTGAGAACAAGATTTGAGAACAGTCTAATTTTTTTGTGAAGAATTTCCTTCAGGAGAAAGAGTAAAACTTGCATCCCTAAAACATAAAAATAATTGCCGCGTCTTTCATTCCAAAAAAATGCTAAGTTTTTCCTTCAGCTGATTTTCCTGTTTGTTAAACATATTTTGCATTTTTTGGTAGTTCAAGAAATAAGTGCAAATTTTGAATTCTTTATCCAACTTAAAAGACTTCAACGGTTTTTTCTATTTCATTACTTTCTATATCAGGCATATAATGTAAATAGACCATTGTGACCAGACTCTCAGTTATTTTATTGCAAATTAATAATAACTTGGTACATTTCTTTATTAAATTATAAAGCACCCAAAAAATTTATTTATGTAACTAACTTGGATTATAAAGCAAAATTTTACACATAGGGCAAGGCTAATAAAATAGTGGTAGATATTCAAGTTCAAGAAAGCAACTTGTTAAAGTTTGTTCTATACTTTATGATTAGAAATACAACCAAAAAAATACAAACATAAAATAAAATTTTAATTAGTGAACTTAATTTTCCACCATTAATATATGCTTATTTTAATAGGATGGATGATAATTCTATAAACTATATCTAGGCAGATGATAGCATTCTGTGTGCGTTCGTGCGTGTGTGCATGCCCGTCCAAAATAATCTTCTTGTCAAATATCCAAAATAAGCTGCTTTAGGCACTAAAACCATTCGAAACAAACAGAAGCAACTGCTATTGAGAACTTGGAAAAGTGAGTAAAAAATTCAAATCAAATATAGTGATGAAAGGTGGGAGTGCAATATTTACTTGTTCTTTTAAATTTTGCAGACTAAGATAAAAGAGCACATCAGTACTAAAATCTCTTAAGGAATGGTCTCCTTAGGTGAAGATAGTGTGGCGAAGCGTTTAGTAAAGAATGGCATGAAAGAACAAGAGGACTTGGTTTCGGGGTTCACCTACTCAAATGGGAGTTCATATGACACACTCGAAGAAAGTTTCTGCATTGTAAAACCACGATACTGGATTGCATAATACAGTTCAAGAGTTGAGGGATTTGATCATGACAGTAAGTTATAAATTAGATATATTTATTACTAACTAATACATGCATATTTGACAATTATGCTTCTTACCGTCTGTGGCAGGAAGGAAAAATCAAATGGCTGGCCCAGTAACTCCTTTTACTAATGCCCAGGTAATTTATATATTTTTAACATCTAGTATATTCTCTTATAGTTTCGATTCTTGCTTCCCATTAACTTACAAAATATAAGCACATTTACTTAGGTTGGAAGTCAAAATATAAATGTATTTAGGTTCAATTCAGTGTATCCAATAAACCAACGTATCAAACTGCCAAAAATTGTTATCCTTAATCATATAAATACACAGTAAAATATAATTTTGCTTTAATATATTTGCCTATCTATGATTGTTAAACTACAAAATTATGAAAGCATTATGAAATTAATCTTTTAAAATAGCAAATTATATGTGAAAAATAGAAACCTAACCCAAAATGTATATTTCCAAAGAGTAATATTTATAAAATACATATTATTCTTTTTCCAATTAAATTATAAATTTGAAGAATATTTAGTTGTAACTTATATTTTAGTGAACATATATGATCCATCAAATCAACATTACAAATCCAATTAAAAATTAAAACCAACGTAGGAAATTAGACCCTGCATAGTTAAGTAATAAATGAAATTTAAAAATCTGATGTGATATTGTAAAATCAATCAAATGGTAGAAACTCATGTAACAACTGCCTTATGAGTTCAATATATTGGTTTTGATGTATCATATACATCATTGGTTTACATGTGGGTGCCTACGTATGGGTTCAATGTCATTTGGCTTTTATATCCGTACTTTTAGAAATTGCCTTATATTTATGTGATACTAGCACGATCGTAATACGGGTGAACAACCAATAATTTTTTAATATCATTTAACTTTTAAAAAAAGATTATTGCACTTCTACATCAATTTAAAACTAAATACATGGAAAAGTTAATTCCATTGCCATAAAACAAAAACAAAAAAATATATAATCCGAATGACATTGTCTTTTGTCAGATAAATAAATAACATTGCATGAGTAATGGACAAATAGTGAGTGAATTGAAGGAAAAGTAGATGACTTGAATATGTAAATAACATGACCATACTCGTAAAGAAATAAAATAAAATTTATACACGTTTATATGTGACGTATTAGTAATTTCAGTTTTGATGATAATATAACTGTTTTATTTGTTTATTTAACAAATGTTTTTCGTATATATTCAAATATCTGATAATGTTGTAATTTATGGAAACTAATTGCTTCTCTTCTAAAAAATTTAACATTTATCAGAAGAAAAATAATGTTTTTTAAGATGATAATATAAATAATAAAAATACCCATATCGATAATTATGATCTTCAATAATAATTTAAGTTTTATATTCAACTTAATTGGTAGATTTTTTTTACCAAACACTAAGACCGAATAAACTATATAAAATTCGAAAATAGAAATCAAAATCAACCAAATAGCTAACATAATCGAATAAAATAGACCAATTATATTCAGTTCGATCGGTATATTTGGTTTGAACCAATAAATTCTCAGTCCTCTTCGGCCCATTTAAAAAAAGAATCACATGTTTAATCATGAAAGTTCCTTGAATTCAACTTTTTACATGGTAGCATAAAATAAATTTTCAAATAATTGTCTTATAATAGGACTAAAATCAAAGCACAAGTGAAACATGTAATGTTAATTACTGCCTTCAATATAAGAATGTCATTTTCTTAAAACAATAATAGTCGTCCCTATGATATTATTCTTTACTGAAGTCTAATCGGCAAACTGTCTTTTATTGTAAGTAGACTTCAAATCCGTTGTTAACAAGTCTCCTCCGCTATTTTAAGTACACAATTAGAGGCAGACTCATGAAGTGATGTTAAATTCTAGGCAGTTCAAATCTAGGAGTCATGTTTGAACTTTGTATTTGTTCCATTTACATTACTTTTAGGTCCTTATTTGCATTTGCAAACGGGACTACCAATTTGGAACTTTGTATGATGGAAGACATGTTTATTACAAATATCCCTAAAGTTATTAAGATATAGTCATTAAAGCTTTGTAACTTTGTAACTAGTGCAGTCATTATAGTTATTAAAACTTCGTATGATGGAAGATGCAGTTTATTACAGATATCCTTCAAATTTGTAAATAGTACAGTCATTGTAGTTATTAAGATATTCTTATGATTTTTCCATGTATAATACCAATTACGGATATCCCTAAAGTGCCTAGCTGCTAACTAACTTTATTACATTTCTAATTATTGCAATCAACCGGTATGTTAATTTATCATGCTAATTATGCTTGTAGTTACACACACCATCGCATCATGGTAGTACTAGTTTATAAAATTATCATATGTAGCTTCCAAAAAATGCAAGCTACTCAATTGGTAAAAGAAGGTTGTAGCCGAAGGAACGCTTCGTCTATTGATCCCACTGCTTTATTAGACCATCTCCGCTTAGGGCGGATAATTAGAAAGTTTGGGTTGATGTGCTAGTGGAAGCTCAAGCTCCGTTGTCGAGGGAGACTTCAAAAGCGTGTTCTATTCAGCAAACTATTGTAGGAACAATGATTGCTTGATGCAAGGATTTCATCATCGTTGTCGATTAGACCGTGCGTTGGTACGTTTTGATCTCTTTGTCTGTATATATATGGTCCAACATGTGTATCTGTATTCTGTGTTGAAACATATGATATTTTTTCTGTGTTGGAACATGTGTTAACTTATTTCGAATGAAGCAGTTCAGAAATTTGTTCTATTTTATTCGTGTTTATGCATTTAAGTTATTACGGTTATATTATTTTACTTACTATAGTATGATACTGAGATATAGCTTCAACTTGGGGGCACGTAGTCTCAAGAGAGGGTTTAGCTGTGGATCCCACTAAGATAGTAGCAGTACAAGACTGGAAGGCCTCCAAGAACATTACCGAAGTTAGAAGCTTCCTAGGTTTGGTTGGTTATTATAGGAAGTTCATTAGAGATTTTGCTAATATTTCAGCATCTGAGGTTAAGCCAACCCTCATAGATCAGATTGGCCCAAGGCAGCGAGAGGGTTCAGTGCTCATGGATGTTCTAGATAGAATTAGCTGAGGATAAACATCTCCAGTGCTATTCCATCGATAGTAAAGGATGTCTAAGGAGAGATGGAAGACTTTATGCTCCTCGCAATGCTGATTTTGTGAGAGAAGTTCTAGCAGAAGCACGCCATTCTCGAATGACTATTCATCCGGGCGGTGATAAGATGTATAGGGACATGAGGAGAGTGTTCTATTGGAGTGGCATGAAGAAGGATGTAGCAGATTTTTGTGTGCCAAAGAGTTAAGGTAGAGCAGCAGAGGACTGGCGGATTGCTTCAACCATTGGATGTACCCGAATGGAAGTGGGATAGTGTTTTGATGGACTTTATAAATGGTTTACCCTGATCTAGGAAGGGGAATACCATTATTTGGGTGATTGTATATCGTTTGACTAAAGCGTCCACTTCATTTTGGTCAAGAGTAAGAAGACAGCACCTTATTTGGCATCCATACACGTTCGTGAGATAGTCTGAATTCATGGAGTTCCCTCAAGCATAGTGAGCGATGGAGACCTTATCTTTATTAGTGAGTTTTGGAGGAGCTTGCAAGAAGCTTTAGGTACACAGCTTAGATTGAGTACGGCCTATCATCCTTGGATGAATGATCAAACCCGAGAGAGTTAATAGAGTTCTTGAGGATTTGTGGAGGATGCGCATTCTTGATTTTGGAGGAACTTTGGAGGAGCACATTCCTTTAGTGGAATTTGCATATAGTAATAGTTTTCAGACTACCATTGGGATGACACCTTTTGAAAGCCTTTATGAAAGACCTTGCAAGTTGTTGTCGTGTTGGTTAGAGTCTATAGAAAGATTGCTACTTGGTCCCGACATGGTTAGAGAAACTTCGGATAAGATTGATTTGATTAGAAGAAGAATAAAGACGGCCCAAGTTAGATATCTGACTTATGCTTATAGTTGGCAGTAGTGGTATTCTCATTGATGATTTGGAGGCATTACTTACTGGGAGAATGGTTCAAATTATATGTGGACCTTAACTCCCTTAATTACTTATTCTCTCAAAATGAGTTAAATATGAGGTAGTAGAGATGATTGGAGTTTTTGGTGGCATATGATTTCAGGATAAATTATACGCTAGGAAAAGGGAATAAGGTCTTTGAGTAGGAAGTATCAGAATAAAGTGTTAGACGTGATTGAAGAATGGAGACACTAGAGATGTTAGCGTCTTGCGGAGTGCATTATGAGCAGAATACTGGATCAAGTAGAGATCAGGGCATGTTAGCAACTTTATAGGTACGTCTAATACTTATGGATAAAATTACTATAGGGAAAAGTGAGGACCCGCTAATTGCCGAAAGAATTAGGTGACTAGAGATGGGGCAGATGTGTTCTGAAAGAATTTGAGATTGACTCGAAGGGATGGCTTAAAAAGAAAGGAAGGTTCTTTGTTCCAGATATAAAAGATCTTTGGAAGGAATTCTTGGAGGAAAGTCTTCAGCTGAATTTTATTATTCATCCCGAAAGCACAAAGATGTATCGTGATATAAAGAGAGTGTTATTTTGGGAAGGAATAAAGAGAGATGTAGGAGAATGTGTGTAGAAGTGCTCCACCTGCCAACAAGTGAAGGCTAAGCATCAAAAACCAAGCAGTTTACTTCAACCTTTAGAGGTACCGACTTGGAAGTGGGATTTAATGTCTATGCATTTTATTGATGGATTTCCCAGATCGAGAACAGGAAATGACAACATATGTGTAATGGTCGATAGACTAACCAAGAGTTCCCATTTTGTCCTAGTAAAGTCGACAAAGAAGGCAGGTAGTGTAACGACCCAGAATTTTTAGAAATTAAAATATGAATATTTAATTAATTTTAAATATTAATAAGTGAATTTATAAGTCGAATAAATTTTAATTTGAATTATTGGATTTAATTGAAGAATTTAAATCGATAATTTAATATGTTAAATTATGGAAATAATTGAAAATTGAGTTAAATATGATTGAAAATGATTTGTAAAATTTTATTTTATCATATGGAAGTTAGAATGATATTTTAGAACTTTTAAAATTGAATTAAAAGTTAATTTGTGAAAATTGAATATTTTAATATTTAAATCGACTAGTGAAAATAGTCAATTTTTGAACAGTCTCAGAATTAAATGAAACCAGTTCCATTGGATCCGTAATAGTTAGTTATTACCGGATTTCAATTTTCGTGTCAATCGGAGCTATCGTTTGAGCGTGGCAGCTCGAAACGCATCGAATTGTTTTTAATTTAAATTTGACGAGTGAAAATAGCCATTTTTCAAAAAGTCTCGGTTTTCGACGAAACCAGTTTCAGCGGATCCGTAATGTGATATTATTGTAAGGTTTCAAATTTCAAGTCGATTGGATTTACCGTTTGTCCGTTACAAATTAAAACGCCTAGAAATCGGTTTAAATCGGTTTAATTTAAATTGAGCGTTTACAGCCATAACTCGCACATCTTCCGAATTATCTTCCGAAACCTGTTCCATTGTGTCCGGAACGCGGGATAAACCCTAGGTATGTCAGTTTCGGCGCGTAAATCGGAGTTCGGAATTTCTGGATGAATAGTGTCGAACGAAACTCTATAAATAGGCCTCATTCACAAATATAAAAAAAATATCAAAACCTAAACCTAATTTGCCCAGCCGCCACTTTAGCAATGTATGGCCAGAAAACTCTCCCCTTCCCTCTCTTTTATCTTTCAATCCGTCGACAATTAGGCAAAGGTTTCAACTAGAGAATTGAAGAGCACAACGAGAGCTTCGATGTGAACGGTGGAGATCGTGTTTGGTGTCGTGTGGAGTGAGCTACAAGGGGCCGTTGGTCATGGCCTGCGCACGCATTCCTAGGGGAGAGGGGGGGCCGAGCTTGCTCTCCTTGGGGTCGAAGGTAGAGGAGGGGGTGAGCTTCGAGTTGCAACTCCCTGATCGTGTTCTAGGTGTATGGATTGGATGCAAATGCTAACCCTAGTTTTCATTGATGGGTTCGGTTTTAATGTACGTGACCTGGAGATAGAACGAGAGAGAGGGAAGAAAGGGGGGACGGTGGAGATGCAGGGGGATGTGATCTAAGTGCTGTGAATGGTTGAGGTTTAAAATTAATTAGATTATGTTGTAATAGTTATATATAAATCGTGTACAAACTTCAATAATTCATAACTTTTTCATACGAGGTCGAAAACGCGCGAAACCAGTTGCGTTGGAATCGTATGGACGAGCACTACGCGATGGAGTTGGTTTGGAGTCGTTTGGAGTTAGTGAGAATTTTGGGTAAAATTAAACGTCCGTTTAATTTTATTCGAAATAAATCGCTAAAACGGAAATAAAATCAAGGTGAGAACTTCTCACTCAATCGAATTAGTTTCGATTTTATTTTAAATAGTTAGATTTAAAATATTTGAATGCATGTTTGAATGTTGATTAATATCTATTGATTGTTAAAATAGACATTATACGCCGTTAGTAAGCGGATGTTATTTATTAAAAACATATACCGCGAATATTTCATAAACAGTGAAATTGGTATTATATATAATATCAATATATATATTGGCATATGTATATATTGCAGTTGTTGATTCCCCGCATTTTTTAGCGGATGAGACCCTATTGCGCCATTATTAAGCGGATAATATTTAATAAGAACATATACCGCGATAATTTCGTACTGGAGCGAAATTGGTATTGTGCTAATGTTTGTGAATGCAGGAAAACAGGTTGGAGGGATCCAACTGGATTCCTCAACCGTTTTTATTTAATTTCAGATATTTTGATATTTGATTGATTTTCATATTGATATATGATATCGTTATAGTCGTGATTGACTATTTGGTGTGTAGCATCATTGGACCAAATTTGGAATTTTAAAATGATTTCAAAAGTGATTTTTGAAAAGTATACGTTTTATAAAATAATTTTGGAATTGATCCATATTAAATAAATAAACGTTATAATTTTTAAAGTTATAAAAATTATGATTTTTGAGAAAAATAGTTAAAAACTGATTTTTGAGAATATGATGCTAACGATTTTATAAAATAGTTTAATCGGGATTTTAGAATTTATTGTGAAAAGTTTAAATATAGGATTTATGAAATTTAATTATTTTATGAATCAAAATGGTGAAATAATAAAGGAGATTAGAGACGTTTTAAAGAATAATATAAATTGATTTATATTAAGAGATTTATAAATGGATATTTATAAATTGAGATATAGACATTATAAAACGAGTTTTTATAAGTGTTTGAATAAAGTGGAAATGAATTTTGTAAATGAATGGAATTTATAGAATTATAAATGGTAAAGTTATGAATGGAATTTATAAATAGTAAGGTTTATAAAATTTGTAAAGTTATTAAAAGAATAGACTTGGGTAAATAATTGAATCTCATAAGTTATAAGATTTATAATTATGAAATTCTAAGAAACGATTTTGTAAAATAATCGTTTTATAAGTATTTAACTTATAATATGAACTTGTAGTTTATAATTTAGTTATAAATTGGAATAGGTTAATAAAGAAATTTATAAAAAGGAAGTTTTTATAAATAAATAGAAATGGCATTTATAAACGTTGTTTTATAAATTCGCAAATGACTTATTTTGATAAGTAAATTGTTGAAACCTATAAATGGAGTTATATTCACATTTTGAATAGTGAATAATCCTTTGAATTAAAATGAATAAAAGAATGAAAATTTGTTAACGTAGTATATTCACGTTTTTGAATAGTGAATAATATGTTAAAGAAATTGTTTTGAATGTGATATTTCAAATAGAAATTAAAACGATCTAACGATGTTTTAAAATGTGTTAAGATTCGAAACCATAGATTTCAACATTTATTGTTGAAATAGACGTTTTCGAGAAATAGAAGGAAATAATGGACTATAACACTGTTGTTATAGTAAATGATTTCCGAAAGGAAATGTTTTGTATAGTATTGGGATTTATATATCTATTTTAATTTCGAATCCCTATACTAGTGAATTTGGGTTGTCGTAACTATGTTTTACGCAACATTCGTTTTTGGCCCAAATAAATATGTTTAAGAGAATGATTTCCTTAAAGAATGAAATATATACTAAATTTCGATTTAAGTATATCGAATATTTTCCAAGGTTGAAAATAAAAAGATTAGTGAATTACTTATAATTAAATAAGTATGGAATTGTTTTTCCAATATGAAGTGAATAATTAGAATTTATCTTTTTGAAGATAAATTGAAATGAATAAATTGAAATCATATGCATGAATATTTTGAAATATAAATTCACTATGGAATTTATATGTGAAAGTGGATTTGTTTAAAAATAAATATTGATTTATTTTTGAAGAAATGAAATTTTATATCTTATAAAGATATTTTGGAAAATAAATAATTTGGAAAATTATTTGGAATCTGGTGATGTATGCATATCAATTGATAGTTCAATAGCCGACTATTAATATTTCCCCTTGAATGGGTATATGATGTGATTTGATTGAATTTGAATGCTACACTTATTTTTGAATAAGCGCTCACTATTCGGGTTAACCGGGAAAGGACCATGGGGTCTTATAACCCATTCCGAATATGTGATACGTCGTTGTGAATTGCATTGAAGATCGGTGTTGAAGACCCGGTATTTGCGAGAGCGATAGGATGACCTGTCGATTTACTCTGCACCGAGTAGCTACGGTATAGAGTTCTCCATATGTGATGGTGAATCCGATCAGGATTGTGAATATCCGGATTGCAAGGACTTCTTTGTAAGTGCCTTCGGTTTTGTTCGATCCCGGAACAAACTTGTATGGATTGTATGTCTGACATTACAAGTTGAGATATAAAGCCGATTTCTTTCAAATATATTTCTGTTGGTGGCGAAGAATTTATTCTTTTAGCTTAACACCCTTCTCTGAGACGTACGAGCTCAGAGGTTATATAGTTGAAGTTATCGGCGATATATTCCCAATTTGGTAATGTGACATGCTGAGTGTTGCTGAAATGATCATTGTGTTGATTATTGTGATAGGATCGTTTATTTGATCGTCTATCTTGGTGATCATTGTGTTGATCATTTGTTGACCCAAAGCATGGCTTTTGTATAAAGTATGTTTTTGTGGACGTGACTTCGTCGAACCTCACACCCCGGAAATGGTCAAAACAGGAAAGATGCGGCAAGGTTATGAGGGGTAGCACCCTTTAGGGTATGTACATTTCCTTATGGATAGAGGTGGTATCATGGTATGGAGCCCAGATATTTAACCTATGTGGTTACTACGAATTTATTACTTTATGGTTGTTGGTTTTCGGGATCCCGTGAGAAAGGTCGTTTACGATCGGGGAATGGCGTGCTCGTGTCAGTAGTTACCCAGTTAGGGGTAACCCGGCCTTGTGTTGGCAGAGTTCCGGTTTGGTTCTCGGGGATATCTTTCCAGAGGCATTCTCATGTGGCAATGGGAAGTTCCTTGGCCTGACCATTTGTTGGAAATCCAAAGAAACAATACGAAACTTGTACGGTTTTAGTTGTAGAACCTGCCATCTAATATGGTAGCTATTAGTAGGCATAATATAATGGTACCTATGCTGGCTAAGATTTATATTCTACTTTCGAAATGAATTTCTTCTACACTATGCACTAATAATAATATCAAAATTGATTTGATTTTAATGCGTATCAAGCATCTTTAACTATCATAAGGAGAACTCTTCTCCAAGTCTGCGTTTGCATTGTGTGTGTGGCAGGAGGTCTTATGGTAGTCTCATTTTTTAAAAGCATTGCGAATTGAAATAAAAATATCTCTCTGTTTTGATTTTAAAGATAAATAAACTGTTTTGAGTTCTCACACCAGTCACATGACTGACTTGGAGTTTATTGTTTTCCTTCCTAAACTCTGGGTGCCCACCAATTTCCACACGGGCAGTCAAGAGTTAAGGTTTATCAGGATATTCTGGATATTCTCGAGTTGCTAGAAGCAAGATGGATGGCATGGCGTATTACTTAAATAGTATTTCTTTTTCCGCTGCACTATTTGTTGTTGTTGTACACTCTGATGATGATATGATGTAATGAAATGTGATGTAATGTAATAACTGATAGTTCTTTGTTTAAAGATTATTCATTTATTTATTATATGTTGTTCCGCTGCGAATTGTGAGATTCTGATGTTGTTCTGTTGTTTTCTGTTCCGTTCTATTTGTTCTGTTTTCTTTCTGTTCTATTCTCTTTTTCTTCTATTTTAAAAATATTCTATCTTCTTTTCCCTATCTAAATTTTCTATCTTTTTCTCTTCTCTTTTCGTAAATTCTTTTTCTTAAACCCCTAAGGGTTCGTATTTTCGTTCATCTTGAATTAAACAAAGGAGATTAGTGTCTATTCAAGGAGTACGGATTTACGGGTCTTTACAGTTGGTATCAGAGCTTATGGTTAAGCGACAACCATGGTTTTGTTGGGTATTATTCATTAGAGATAGAGTCAGCAGTACTCTAGAATGAGTTTGAGTGTAATAATAGCTATGAGAGCGTATTTGTTAGTGAATATAAAATTGTTTTATATTGTGATGATTGGTTTATTGAGTGGCATATGAACTTTCATCAGCGTGGTCCGCAAGACTATGCCGAAGGGGTTTCTAAACACTTGAATAGAACAATTCGGCACAATATTGTTTTAAATTGGATAAATGAAATAATTTTACCTTGATTATATTTTATATATAAAGGAATAATTTTTCAGAATTATTAAAGTGTATATAAGTTGATTGTTTAGTTGTTTGAATAATCTAAATAAAAGAATAATTGTATAAGCAAAAGAATTATAAGAATTGAGTTATAATTAAAGTGATTTACAATTGTGAAATAAACTTATATATATAAGAAGTGAAACTATATGAATATATTTATGAAATTTGACTTTGGTAAAGTTTAAATAAAAGTTTACTTAGAATTAGAATCAGAATTTATTTATAAGTGGGAATTTAAGTTTAGAAAAACAAATGATGTTTGTTAAATAAAGTCTAACTTAAGAGATGTTAATGAAGTTGATATTAGTATCAAACTAAATTAATAAAGTTATGTAATAGAATTCAACTTTAGAAATTGAATTGAATAAATGGATTGAATGTAAATCAATTGAATGTGAATAATTGATATGGAATAATGAATGTATGAATATAAGCAAAGTAAAGGAATTTGGTTGTAATAAATATACATTGGTTGATATATGGTTGTTAGTTGATTTTATATAATTCATTAAGTGTTAATGAAATTGAAAACTATGTAATTGAATTCAAATTAGAAGTAAATAAATTTGAATAGAATTGAACGTGAATTGGATTTAATTAGTGAATGCAAACTAATTAAAATTGAGAATGAATGTTGATAACATTCAATGTTAATAAATCAAATGTGATTAAATTGAAAACCAATTCATTAAATATTAATGAGAATATGAATGAATATTATTGATTATGAATGGTAGTTGGTAGATGGTTGAATATATATTGCTATTGAATGCATTGCTATGTTAGCATATATAGTTGTTATGGAGATATATGTTGTATATTGAGATTATTTCCATATATGCATGATTCTCATGTTGTTTGTTGAGTGATTAGTAGGTGCGGATCGCGTTTGCTTCGCATTTGGAGCTCGCTTTTGCGCTATATTAGCCGTATATGCTCGCTAATAAAATATAAGGTACATATCTCGGATTAAATATCGTACTTTTACACTTTTTTCCCTGCGGGATGCCTCATTACTTGATGAGATGTATATTTGTGATATATATACTGTCATTTTTTTTCCGGATCGAGCCGCGCAAATGAGACTATGGCGAATTTTTCTGGAAATTTAAGGCGTTAGAAAATTTTTGAGAAAGTTGGAAAATTTTGAAAACTTAAACTTTGATTTTGAATTGAAAGTTAAATAATAGTAGTTGTTTTTGAAAAGATAACTAAGTATGATTTAAAACTTAGTAAGTTATGGTAAGAGGTTTAATTATGAATTTTGGAAAATTAATAGATTCTGTAACTTTTCTTACTTGTTAATTTCGAGGACGAAATTCTTTTAAGGGGGGAAGATTGTAACGACCCAGAATTTTTAGAAATTAAAATATGAATATTTAATTAATTTTAAATATTAATAAGTGAATTTATAAGTCGAATAAATTTTAATTTGAATTATTGGATTTAATTGAAGAATTTAAATCGATAATTTAATATGTTAAATTATGGAAATAATTGAAAATTGAGTTAAATATGATTGAAAATGATTTGTAAAATTTTATTTTATCATATGGAAGTTAGAATGATATTTTAGAACTTTTAAAATTGAATTAAAAGTTAATTTGTGAAAATTGAATATTTTAATATTTAAATCGACTAGTGAAAATAGTCAATTTTTGAACAGTCTCAGAATTGAACGAAACCAGTTCCATTGGATCCGTAATAGTTAGTTATTACCGGATTTCAATTTTCGTGTCAATCGGAGCTATCGTTTGAGCGTGGCAGCTCGAAACGCATCGAATTGTTTTTAATTTAAATTTGACGAGTGAAAATAGCCATTTTTCAAAAAGTCTCGGATTTCGACGAAACCAGTTTCATCGGATCCATAATGTGATATTATTGTAAGGTTTCAAATTTCAAGTCGATTGGATTTACCGTTTGTCCGTTACAAATTAAAACGCCTAGAAATCGGTTTAAATCGGTTTAATTTAAATTGAGCGTTTACAGCCATAACTCGCACATACTTCCGAATTAGCTTCCGAAACCTGTTCCATTGTGTCCGGAACGCGGGATAAACCCTAGGTACGTCAGTTTCGGCGCGTAAATCGGAGTTCGGAATTTCCGGATGAATAGTGTCGAACGAAACTCTATAAATAGGCCTCATTCACAAATAAAAAATAATATCAAAACCTAAACCTAATTTGCCCAGCCGCCACTTTAGCAATGTATGGCCAGAAAACTCTCCCCTTCCCTCTCTTTTATCTTTCAATCCGTCGACAATTAGGCAAAGGTTTCAACTAGAGAATTGAAGAGCACAACGAGAGCTTCGATGTGAACGGTGGAGATCGTGTTTGGTGTCGTGTGGAGTGAGCTACAGGGGGCCGTTGGTCATGGCCTACGCACGCATTCCTAGGGGAGAGGGGGGGCCGAGCTTGCTCTCCTTGGGGTCGAAGGTGGAGGAGGGGGTGAGCTTCGAGTTGCAACTCCCTGATCGTGTTCTAGGTGTATGGATTGGATGCAAATGCTAACCCTAGTTTTCATTGATGGGTTCGGTTTTAATGTACGTGACCAGGAGATAGAACGAGAGAGAGGGAAGAAAGGGGGGACGGTGGAGATGCAGGGGGATGTGATCTAAGGGCTGTGAATGGTTGAGGTTTAAAATTAATTAGATTATGTTGTAATAGTTATATATAAATCGTGTACAAACTTCAATAATTCATAACTTTTTCATACGAGGTCGAAAACGCGCGAAACCAGTTGCGTTGGAATCGTATGGACGAGCACTACGCGATGGAGTTGGTTTGGAGTCGTTTGGAGTTAGTGAGAATTTTGGGTAAAATTAAACGTCCGTTTAATTTTATTCGAAATAAATCGCTAAAACGAAAATAAAATCAAGGTGAGAACTTCTCACTCAATCGAATTAGTTTCGATTTTATTTTAAATAGTTAGATTTAAAATATTTGAATGCATGTTTGAATGTTGATTAATATCTATTGATTGTTAAAATAGACATTATACGCCGTTAGTAAGCGAATGTTATTTATTACAAACATATACCGCGAATATTTCATAAACAGTGAAATTGGTATTATATATAATATCAATATATATATATTGGCATATGTATATATTGCAGTTGTTGATTCCCCGCATTTTTTAGCGGATGAGACCCTATTGCGCCGTTATTAAGCGGATAATATTTAATAAGAACATATACCGCGATAATTTCGTACTGGAGCGAAATTGGTATTGTGCTAATGTTTGTGAATGCAGGAAAACAGGTTGGAGGGATCCAACTGGATTCCTCAACAGTTTTTATTTAATTTCAGATATTTTGATATTTGATTGATTTTCATATTGATATATGATATCGTTATAGTCGTGATTGACTATTTGGTGTGTAGCATCATTGGACCAAATTTGGAATTTTAAAATGATTTCAAAAGTGATTTTTGAAAAGTATACGTTTTATAAAATAATTTTGGAATTGATCCATATTAAATAAATAAACGTTATAATTTTTAAAGTTATAAAAATTATGATTTTTGAGATAAATAGTTAAAAACTGATTTTTGAGAATATGATGCTAACGATTTTATAAAATAGTTTAATCGGGATTTTAGAATTTATTGTGAAAAGTTTAAATATAGGATTTATGAAATTTAATTATTTTATGAATCAAAATGGTGAAATAATAAAGGAGATTAGAGACGTTTTAAAGAATAATATAAATTGATTTATATTAAGAGATTTATAAATGGATATTTATAAATTGAGATATAGACATTATAAAACGAGTTTTTATAAGTGTTTGAATAAAGTGGAAATGAATTTTGTAAATGAATGGAATTTATAGAATTATAAATGGTAAAGTTATGAATGGAATTTATAAATAGTAAGGTTTATAAAATTTGTAAAGTTATTAAAAGAATAGACTTGGGTAAATAATTGAATCTCATAAGTTATAAGATTTATAATTATGAAATTCTAAGAAACGATTTTGTAAAATAATCGTTTTATAAGTATTTAACTTATAATATGAACTTGTAGTTTATAATTTAGTTATAAATTGGAATAGGTTAATAAAGAAATTTATAAAAAGGAAGTTTTTATAAATAAATAGAAATGGAATTTATAAACGTTGTTTTATAAATTCGCAAATGACTTATTTTGATAAGTAAATTGTTGAAACCTATAAATGGAGTTATATTCACATTTTGAATAGTGAATAATCCTTTGAATTAAAATGAATAAAAGAATGAAAATTTGTTAACGTAGTATATTCACGTTTTTGAATAGTGAATAATATGTTAAAGAAATTGTTTTGAATGTGATATTTCAAATAGAAATTAAAACGATCTAACGATGTTTTAAAATGTGTTAAGATTCGAAACCATAGATTTCAACATTTATTGTTGAAATAGACGTTTTCGAGAAATAGAAGGAAATAATGGACTATAACACTGTTGTTATAGTAAATGATTTCCGAAAGGAAATGTTTTGTATAGTATTGGGATTTATATATCTATTTTAATTTCGAATCCCTGTACTAGTGAATTTGGGTTGTCGTAACGATGTTTTACGCAACATTCGTTTTTGGCCCAAATAAATATGTTTAAGAGAATGATTTCCTTAAAGAATGAAATATATACTAAATTTCGATTTAAGTATATCGAATATTTTCCAAGGTTGAAAATAAAAAGATTAGTGAATTACTTATAATTAAATAAGTATGGAATTGTTTTTCCAATATGAAGTGAATAATTAGAATTTATCTTTTTGAAGATAAATTGAAATGAATAAATTGAAATCATATGCATGAATATTTTGAAATATAAATTCACTATGGAATTTATATGTGAAAGTGGATTTGTTTAAAAATAAATATTGATTTATTTTTGAAGAAATGAAATTTTATATCTTATAAAGATATTTTGGAAAATAAATAATTTGGAAAATTATTTGGAATCTGGTGATGTATGCATATCAATTGATAGTTCAATAGCCGACTATTAATATTTCCCCTTGAATGGGTATATGATGTGATTTGATTGAATTTGAATGCTACACTTATTTTTGAATAAGCGCTCACTATTCGGGTTAACCGGGAAAGGACCATGGGGTCTTATAACCCATTCCGAATATGTGATACGTCGTTGTGAATTGCATTGAAGATCGGTGTTGAAGACCCGGTATTTGCGAGAGCGATAGGATGACCTGTCGATTTACTCTGCACCGAGTAGCTACGGTATAGAGTTCTCCATATGTGATGGTGAATCCGATCAGGATTGTGAATATCCGGATTGCAAGGACTTCTTTGTAAGTGCCTTCGGTTTTGTTCGATCCCGGAACAAACTTGTATGGATTGTATGTCTGACATTACAAGTTGAGATATAAAGCCGATTTCTTTCAAATATATTTCTGTTGGTGGCGAAGAATTTATTCTTTTAGCTTAACACCCTTCTCTGAGACGTACGAGCTCAGAGGTTATATAGTTGAAGTTATCGGCGATATATTCCCAATTTGGTAATGTGACATGCTGAGTGTTGCTGAAATGATCATTGTGTTGATTATTGTGATAGGATCGTTTATTTGATCGTCTATCTTGGTGATCATTGTGTTGATCATTTGTTGACCCAAAGCATGGCTTTTGTATAAAGTATGTTTTTGTGGACGTGACTTCGTCGAACCTCACACCCCGGAAATGGTCAAAACAGGAAAGATGCGGCAAGGTTATGAGGGGTAGCACCCTTTAGGGTATGTACATTTCCTTCTGGATAGAGGTGGTATCATGGTATGGAGCCCAGATATTTAACCTATGTGGTTACTAAGAATTTATTACTTTGTGGTTGTTGGTTTTCGGGATCCCGTGAGAAAGGTCGTTTACGATCGGGGAATGGCGTGCTCGTGTCAGTAGTTACCCAGTTAGGGGTAACCCGGCCTTGTGTTGGCAGAGTTCCGGTTTGGTTCTCGGGGATGTCTTTCCAGAGGCATTCTCATGTGGCAATGGGAAGTTCCTTGGCCTGACCATTTGTTGGAAATCCAAAGAAACAATACGAAACTTGTACGGTTTTAGTTGTAGAACCTGCCATCTAATATGGTAGCTATTAGTAGGCATAATATAATGGTACCTATGCTGGCTAAGATTTATATTCTACTTTCGAAATGAATTTCTTCTACACTATGCACTAATAATAATATCAAAATTGATTTGATTTTAATGCGTATCAAGCATCTTTGACTATCATAAGGAGAAATCTTCTCCAAGTCTGCGTTTGCATTGTGTGTGTGGCAGGAGGTCTTATGGTAGTCTAATTTTTTAAAAGCATTGCGAATTGAAATAAAAATATCTCTCTGTTTTGATTTTAAAGATAAATAAACTGTTTTGAGTTCTCACACCAGTCACATGACTGACTTGGAGTTTATTGTTTTCCTTCCTAAACTCTGGGTGCCCACCAATTTCCACACGGGCAGTCAAGAGTTAAGGTTTATCAGGATATTCTGGATATTCTGGAGTTGCTAGAAGCAAGATGGATGGCATGGCGTATTACTTATATAGTATTTCTTTTTCCGCTGCACTATTTGTTGTTGTTGTACACTCTGATGATGATATGATGTAATGAAATGTGATGTAATGTAATAACTGATAGTTCTTTGTTTAAAGATTATTCATTTATTTATTATATGTTGTTCCGCTGCGAATTGTGAGATTCTGATGTTGTTCTGTTGTTTTCTGTTCCGTTCTATTTGTTCTGTTTTCTTTCTGTTCTATTCCCTTTTTCTTCTATTTTAAAAATATTCTATCTTCTTTTCCCTATCTAAATTTTCTATCTTTTTCTCTTCTCTTTTCGTAAATTCTTTTTCTTAAACCCCTAAGGGTTCGTATTTTCGTTCATCTTGAATTAAATAAAGGAGATTAGTGTCTATTCAAGGAGTACAGATTTACGGGTCTTTACAGCTAGCTTAGTAAAGCTATATATGAAGAATGTAGAAAGATTACATGCGATATTGTTTGCACCAAAAATTGGCACAAACACCCAATAGAAGTTTGAAGAGAAATAAATAAAGAATATAAAATTAAAATAGTGGGAATAAGAAAATAAATAGCAGAGAATCAAAGCAATAATAAGAACATGGCGATTTATAGTGGTTCTGCGTTGTCTGCCTACGTCCGCTTTGAATAGATTGCTTTATTAATCAATTTGTAAACTGAATACAATAGAGACCAGATGAAAATTCTTAGTTACAATAAAGTACAAAGCAACTAGCAACGTAAAATTCCAGAAAATGAAAAACCAGGCCTGTAATTATAGAGGAAGACGGCGAAATATCTCCCTTATAATTCGATAAAAGGATCTCTAAAACCCTATGGACCCATAAAAGGGATAGCATGGCCCAAATCCCAAGGAATAGGGATTGGTGTCGATCCCTATTTTGGATAAATTTGGGGTTATGATCCCTATAAGAGCTTTTCCATATTGCAATATGCTTACCCTCCAAGTTTTATGCCAATTGTATTAGTATAAGTTGAGTTATTGCTTGATCTTTGCTTCAATGTGATTTGTTTTCTGATTTTAGCCAATCCCTATTAAGGGAAGAGGGACGATCCCTCTGGCTTCATCTTTTTGACATGCGATCCTAATGGTAGGCTCCCTACGGTCCCCACATCTTGCTCATAAAATTTCATATGCATTGGACTTAAGGATCTTGAGATATTGATTGTTTCCCATTGACTTCATTTGTTTTCCTAAAATATGCCAATCCTTATATTGGAGAATGAATATAGCCGATCCCTTTTCCTTGTCAAACTATACTCCATGCTTTGAATATTCTACATTGCATATCTATCAATTCCATTCAATAATGGCTTCATATTATCACATGTACTTGATCTTTGGACCTCAAATTCATCGCTTTAGACTTCCTGTCCTTGATGATAGTCGAATCTAACTTTTCCAATCAATTCAACATAGTAGTGTTAAAATGTCGGATAGTACTTGCCCTCCAAAGTACGTCCTGTGTTGAATGTGATGTGCTTTGAATCGAAGCAAGTTAGAGTTGTGAAAGAAATCCATCCAGTTTCGTGAATATTGACTATCCTTTCGTCTAATTATTTTCCTAAAGTGTTGTATCTCTCTTTGATCGTTATGACGCTTGGTTGATTTCTAATACTATAAATTCAAGGTTATATTCTGTCAGTTGATATCTATATTTGACTCTACGAGATTAGAAAGCTTTGGCTATCTAATTTGGTCTCAACCTTTAAAGTATCAGGTTTGAATTCAACTTCTGTCGATTTCAAAGATTGAACTATTAGACTACATATGCACGTTCAGGTACACGTTCTTGCTGTTGGCTCCCGGACGTGTTCATACGCTCATGGTCATTGCCAATTTCTATTAAACTAGATGCGGTTTCATTGCATTATATATATACACTTTATATAATTTTCATGTTCATGTTTGCATGCACATAGGGTTCGTAGCCGATCCTCCCTTTTTTTATATATGTAGGGATCAACGTTCTTTTAGCTGATCCATCCCCCTCCTTCTTTCTTTTCCTTTTTTGGATAAGATGGATCTCGTAGTCAAGGGATCCTACCCCATCCCTCTTCATGTTTGGAATTCAACTCCTTCGGCTTCATGAAGAATTAAAAAGCAAGATGAACCCTCCTTTCCCATATATAAGCCTAAACCTTTCTTCTCCATCCCACGCTTATCCACTTCAAACCGAAGCCTTCTTATTTTTCCTTAGAGTTGAACCCTTCTCACCCTCTTCCTTCCTCAATTTCAAAGCAAAATCCACTACAATCCAACATACTTCTACAAATCTGATTCCTCTTCTCTTCAATCTCGATCACCTCCAAGCCACTCATCATCACCCCCAACATATATATAGGTAGATTTTTAGCTTATATACGACTTCAATTTGTGACGAGATAATGGGTTCTATTTGCGACTGTCGTGAGTTAAATTTGGAATAGATGAGTTGGACGATAGAGATGCAGGGTTCAGCGAAGTAGTAATGGTCGAGAAGGAAAAAGGTGAAGGATGTAGGATGCATACGGATCGGTCATGTGTTGTTACTTGAGGATGGAGGGGTCGCTCTAGCAATTATGTGGTATAGGGATCAATTGGAGGATAACTTGAAAGAGGGATCGGTGGTTGAGTGTATGAGGAGGGATCAGTTATAGGTTTCCTTTTAGAGGGGGATTGGTTGTTTCATTAAGTAGAGGAGGGATTAGCTGGAATGTTGGTAAATTATGAATGCGGCTAATTGAAGGGATCAGTCAGGGGCTTATTAAGAGGGATCGGTTGTTATAAGGGAAATGGATTGGTTGTAGGCCTTGTCATAGGGATCAGTTATTTTTACGTAAAAGGATTGACTATAGGTACATAGCTGATTCTAAGCTTTGAATTGAACTTAAACACTTTAAAAAAACAAATCCAAATTCACTTATATGAACAACTAGAGCCAATCTCGTCTTAGCAAACTTAAACATATGACGATAAGGAACAACAAGACTTGCATATCCAATATCGAACTTGAAATTGAATGGCCAAACTCCTAGGACTTAGAATATGAACCAAAACCTAACATATGGACTTTAATAATGGATTTAACACTTAGATAGGTCGATAGTCAATCCCAAAGCTTACACAACCAATCAATCAAAATGCCAGCTGAGGCGGTCAGCAATGATGGTCACTCTAGTTGAAATCCATGGTCTTGTCACCTACTTTTGCCTTTTATTTTGAACTGTTTATCTCTTCACTACACAACACTGCACCACACTAGTCTGCACTTAGCATGGGGGGACAAGTAAAATTTTCAATCTCGATTATCTACCGAGTTTAGTTGATATGGGCTCTAGACATTCAGAGCGTTTAGCTACAATGCCTTCTGGTCAACCTTCACAACATAGCAATCCCGGAGCCGAGTCAAGTTCTACAATTGAGTCTGGTAGACTCTCCCTTGATCATTAAATTGAGCAACTAGAGGTTTCCAGCCCATTGGCCAACCTTTTCTCTTATGTTCCCGTCCATCCGGTATAAGATATAAGTGCTACTCCTACCATTGTAGAAGGCGCTGCATTTCTAGATAATCTGACGAATTCCCAAGCTTTCAGAATTGGGGAGGCTGCTCTTCGTAGACTATGTTCTAAACATGGGATTCCATTTGGAGATGTCTTAGTTCCTTCAGTGAATGACAAGGCTCATTTGACTCTGGAGGGATATACGGCATGAAATAAATTCATGTGATGGGCCGAATGCGCGTCGCCTTTCAATTCTTTCATCCAAAAAATGCTAGATTATTTAAGAATAACTCCTGCCTAGCTACATCCAAACAGCTATGCTTTTCGCCATGGCACTTTCTTGCTATTATGTTCTATTCCACCATCTCCTGAGCACATCAGGTTTATTTACAACTTCAAATGCCGGACCAGAAGCCTTTCTAACACTTTCCTCAAGAGTTGCCTAACTATCAAGTCATAATTGGCGCTTGGAACAAGCTTAACATCTTTAAAAACAAATGGTTTTATGTTTTTTTTCCACCTGGCTTCATGAGGCGATCGTTGGAAGGACATAAGTTTTGTCTTCACTTTATTCTCAAATTTATAGTCCATGTCATATCCTGAACAAACCAATACCCTGAAAAATTTTAGGTGTTCATCCACGTCTACATGGTGATAGTTTCTTAAAGGTGGTTTATGGAGCACAGAGACATCAGATCCCTTGTAATCGATGAATGGTTGTCTCTGTTTGAGCTGTTACAGGTGTTGGGTGTGTTTCGACTGGTCCTATACCACCGAACCAACCATCTCCCCCTACATAGCCGAACCAAGCTTCATCCACTCACCACCGGACCAAGCTACGTCCCCATCACCGAACCATCCTGCTCCAAGTGTCTACCGAACCAAATCAAAGTATCACCACCGGACCAGAAGCAAGAGAAGCACCACCGAACCAATGTAGGGAAGATACCACCGAACCACCTCCTCTCCAAACAATGTCGAACCAACCCTCTCTAAACAATGCCGGACCAACCCACTTCACCTACCACCGGACCAACGTCTTCCTGACCAATCCACTTCCATGCATCACCGAACCAAGGCTTTGCCGAACCAACGTTGCCAGGCCAGATAGCATCAGCCCAGGCCCACCAGCAGCTATATACATCCAAGACCCCTACCCCAGCCTAACTCTATAAATAGAGGGGCAAGGGTACAACAATGGCAGACAAGTTTGAGAGCTCAAGCACGGATAGAACTTTCAAACAACTTTTAGATACTTGTAATCAAAGCTTTGTACTTGTAATCTGAACAGAAAAGGAGAATAACATATAAAGTGGACGTAGGCACATTCTGGCCGAATCACTATAAATCTGTGTGTCTTTTACAGTTTAGTCCTTCTATTTTATATATTCGCATAAATCACCCAAATCGCTAAGAACCATATATAATCAACTAAATCATACGAATTGGAGGTGTTTGACCATTTTTTGTGCAAACATTTTTGGTGTTTTCACTGAGAATAGGAGCTCGAAGCTTCAGCTTCTCCCACTTAACCCTTTTTCTATCAGCATCGTTCATTGCTTGGAAAACATGCCTTCCGGACGGAAGAAAGATGCTAACAAAGGAAAGAACATCACAACTGGAAGTATCCCAGATCCAGTGATCAGAGACCAAGACAATCGTCCGGTTCCAACAGCAAATGTAAATCAGGCGAATCCGACAGCCTCTTCTACGGAACAACCAATTACAAGGACGGATCTGGACAGGGTTGTGGCTGAAGTAACTAACCACTTCGCATCTCAACAAGAAGCCTTGGTGGATCAACTCATGTCACGCTTAAGAGATGTTGAAGAAACCAACCGCAACACTGAATCATGGGGTGAGTCCCAGTCTGGAGGATCTGGAAGACGACAAAGGTCTTTCTTCTTCGAAGAGGCTAACAACAGAAACAGCTATGGTAGGAGCCGAGCCTGGACTCAGCCCGAATTCCGACCCGAGGAAACGCTTGGAACCGAACCCAACAGGGGAGGTACCAGGCAAGGGTCGGATGTAGCTGAGCCCGCCATGCTACCTAACCATGGAAACACCAAGCGACGGGGCCGAGCTGGAGTCCAGCCCGAAGTTGGACCCAAGGAAGTGATGAGAAGAGAACCCAGCAGGGAAAGATCAAGGCAAGGGCCAACTGTGGCTGACCCCAGCATGCCCCCGGAAGACCAGAGGCAGCCGTTGGAGAATGTTAGGAGTGATAGACGATACCATCCCTACAGGTCATCTGGACGGAATCAATCCTGCAGGGAAGAACCAAACGCATTTCTATCCACTCCAAGTTCTGATGAAAGGATGGCGCGATTGTTCAGAGAGTGCGTCCAACGGGAACAAAGGGATCGGGGGATAGGTGCTAGGGTAACCAGCCCCTTTACCCGCAATATCGAAACTGCCATCACCCCCCGGGAATGGAAAATGCCAACAATGGAACCTTACAAGAGAACCTCTGACCCCGTCGTACACTTGCAGAGATACACACAACATATGCTAATGAGCGGAGCAACAGAAGGAGTGTTGTGTAAATGCTTTCCACTGTTCTTGGCAGATCTAGCTACCTCCTGGTTCTGCCATCTGCCCCAAGGAGCCATCAGCTCATGGGAAATGTTGAAAGAAAAGTTCATCAGCCAGTTCCGCATTCATGTGGAACAACCCAAGGACGCTTATTCCCTATCTAATATCAAACAGAAGCCCGGGGAGACAGTGCAACAATATCTAACCCGATTCAACGCCGCAGCAGCCGCAGTCCAAGATGCCGACGAGAAACTTATCCTAATAGCCCTCTGCAGTGGTGTGCATCCGGATACTAAGTTTGCTAGGAGATTAACGAAAGAAAAGCCAGCTACCTTACCCGATTTCTTCCACGAAGCCGGGAAATATATGAGACTTGAAGACGCTGCCATTGAAAGGAAGATAGGGCAACAAGCCAAGGCAGCTCATGGCAACACATCCGCGATAGAAAAGGACGTTCGAAGAAATGACTCCAGAGATAGTGCTGGGGGCAAGAAGGAGGAAAAGCGCTTATATAGGCCAGGACCGAGATTTGACTCTTACACTCCTCTAAATGAGACAATCAAAAACATCTTCTTGGCCACCCAAGACGAAGTTAGATACAAGCGTCCCCCGCACAAGAAGGAATCAGATAATGCAATTAAGTCCGGAAAGTTCTGCCCATTCCACGTATCTCATGTGCATGACACCAATGAATGCCATCATCTCCGGAACTTGATTGAAGAACACATCAGAAGGAAGAGACAAGAGCGCTATGTGAAAGGTCAGAATAGGACTTCAATTTCTGCCAATGAGAACCCAGGGCTGCCCCTCCCGGAAGTAGGCGGAGGAAATCGCAACACCAACGGCTCCAGTCAAGAGAAGATAGTGGTCCTTACCATATCAGGAGGACCACACATCGCCGACGGAAGCTGGGCAGAGATGGAGAGATACGGTAAGTCACTTAGAAACAATGAAGGCTACGTTAATTCTGTTACAGAAGAACGCCACCTGAAACGGAAAGAGAATGATGACATCACATTCAGTAGGCGTGATCTAGAGGGAAGGCAGTACCCTCACATGGACCCTATGGTCGTCTCTGCCTGGTTCGGTCCAGCCAAGGTTTTTCGAATTCTAATAGACACTGGAAGCTCAGTAAATATCCTATTCAAACATGCTTTCGACAAAATGAAGCTGTCAATGAAGGATGTGTCTCCCTGTAGCAAACCGCTACATGGTTTCACTGGAGATGCGAAGATGCCCCTCGGGCAACTGGACCTCTTTGTCGAAATAGGAAGTCATCCCCGCTCCGTTGTGCGAAAACAAACATTTGTGCTAATAGAGAACCACTCGGCCTACTATGCCTTTTTGGGAAGGCCAGCCTTGTCTGACTACCAAATTGTCCTAGCCCCGTGGTGTCTGAAGATGAAATTTCCAACGGACAACGGAATAGGAGGAATAGAGGGAGATCAAGACGCCGCTCGAGATTGCTATGTAACTGAACTTCGCAATAACCGCAGGAAGGATAAAGGGAAGGATGCAGAGACTTCTCTCTGTAAAAAAAACTTGGAAGCATAGCAATTAAAGAAAGCCCCTCCTCTTCGATATACCAGCGATCCTTTCAATGAATTAGACCCTAGGGACAAGGAGGAGGAGGCCACCACTGAGCCTGCAGAGGCTATGGAATTTGTATCTGTAGACAAACACGACCCAAGTAAACTACTGAGTGTCAGGTCTCAGTTAAGAGCGGAATTGAAGGATCAACTCGTCGATTTTCTTCTCCACAACATGGATGTATTTGCATGGACGCACGCTGACATGACTGGAATCTCCCCAGACGTAGCATGCCACGTACTGAACATCGATCCTACCAAGGTGCCAGTAAAACAGAAAAAGAGAAGCATGGGGGCAGAACGATCAGCAGCCCTCGAGGAAGAAGTAAAGAATCTACTTGCCAATAACTTCATACGAGAAGCCATCTACCCAGAATGGATTGCCAACCCGGTACTGGTAAAGAAGGCTAATGGGAAGTGGAGAACATGCATCGACTTCTCCAATTTAAATGACGCTTGCCCGAAGGACTGCTTCCCACTCCCCCGAATCGACCAACTCGTGGACGGCATAGCCGGACACGAACTCTTATCCTTTATGGACGCATACTCAGGATATAACCAGATCCCTATGCATGCCCCCGATCAAGACCGCACTAGTTTCATCACTGACCGAGGATTGTACTGCTACAGAGTAATGCCTTTTGGACTTAAAAACGCCGGAGCTACTTATCATTGCCTCGTCAACAAGATTTTTGCAGAATTAATAGGACGAACTATGGAAGTTTATGTGGATGACATGCTGGTAAAATCGAGAAAAGCCAACGATCATATAAACCACCTGGACGAGATGTTTCAAGTACTTCGCCAATATGGAATGAAGCTGAATCCTCTAAAGTGCTCCTTCAAAGTATCGTCGGGAAAGTTCTTGGGATTCATCGTCCATGCCCGGAGGATTGAAGCAAACCCCGAACAAGTCTGGGCTTTGCAGGATATCAAGATACCATCCACTCGAAGAGAGATGCAAAGCCTAAACGGGAAAGTGGCCGCCCTAAGCAGGTTCATCTCTAAAGCAACCGACAAATGCATCCCTTTCTTTGAAGCTTTAAAGAAAGACAAAGGAAAGATCGAATGGACTGACAAATGCTCGACAACCTTCCTTAACCTAATCGAACACCTCCAGAGACCACCAGTACTCTCAACTCCAAATGAAGGCGAGGAACTATACCTATAATTTGCTGTATCGTCCCAAGCTTTAAGCGCCGCTTTGGTAAGAGAAGACAACCGCGCGCAGCGGCCCGTATACTTTGTAAGCAAGAGATTTACAGGGGCAGAAGCCAGATACCCTAAACTTGAGAAGCTAGCATACTGTCTGCTAATCACGTCACGTAAGCTACGACACTATTTCCAATCTCATTCCATCAGAGTTCTAACCGATCAACCGCTAAGGCATGTACTCCATCTCCCCGACACTTCTGGACGACTACTTAAGTGGTGCATTGAACTGAGTCAATATGGTATCACCTACCATCCTCGCACCGCCATCAAAGGACAAGCCATGGCCGATTTTATTACCGAATTCACTAGCAACGAAGGTAAGAATCAATCTGAAATAGCAAAAGATATCAAGTGAAATCTCTTTGTAGATGGAGCATCAAACGAACAGGGCTCGGGGGCAGGTATTGTGATAGTCACCCCCAGGGGAAGGAAGCTGCACTGTGCCCTAAGGTTGGAATTCGCTGCCACCAACAACGATGCAGAATATGAAGCAGTAATAGCAGGACAGGAACTTGCCTTAGAAATTGGATTCAGTTCTTTATGTCTCCATAGCGATTCTCAACTTATTATAAATCAAATAGTGGGAGAATTCCAGACTCGAGGAGAACGAATCACAGCATATCTAAAGAAGACCAAGCTGCTGCTCAATCAATTGGATCACTATTTAATCAAACACGTTCATCGAGAGGAGAACCGAGAGGCCGACGAACTGGCAAAGCAAGCTAGCATAAAGAACAGCACCATTTCTGGAACGGTAGCCATCTCAAAACAACTAGCCCTAAGTTTCGAACAAGAGGATCTGATAGCTACAATCGAAGAAGAAACTTGGATGACTCCTATCCGGAAATACTTGCAAGATGGCACACTACCCAACGAGCGTAACGAAGTCAGGAAAATCTTAAGGAGTGCTTCCTGCTACACGTTACAAGAAGGTATTCTCTATCGGCGCGGCTTCTCTAACCCCTTATTAAGATGTGTCGCTGGAAGGGAAGCCAAGGAAATCTTATCCAACATCCATCAAGGAAGTTGCGGAGACCACACTGGAGGGTAGACTCTGGCAAAGAAGATACTCCGATATGGATATTTCTGGCCCACCTTAAACAAAGACGCCTTGGACTTCGTCAAAAAATGCGACAGATGTCAGAAATTTGCTAAAATCCCTCGACTACCAACCAATGAGATTACTCAGATGACCAGTCCTTGGCCCTTTGCAATATGGAGAATTGACTTGATTGGCGAACTGCCAATGGACCGAGGCGCAGCCAAATATGCCATAGTGGCAGTTGACTATTTCACCAAATGGGTGGAAGCGGAGCCTCTAAATAAAATATCTTCGGAAAAAGTTATTAACTTCTTGATCAAAATGTTTTATGCAGGTACGGGGTTCCACTCAAAATCATATCGGACAATGGACTTCAATTTGACAGCGAGGAATTCACCGACTCGTGCCGAGAGCACGGAATTCACAAAAGCTTCTCATCTGTAGCTTATCCCCAGGCAAACGGACAAGTCGAAGCTGTCAACAAAATTCTCAAAACTCTAATCAAGAAGATTGAAAAGTCAAAAGGCGCTTGGGTGGATGAACTTCCTACGGCACTTTGGGCCTACCACACATCTTACAGAACATCAACAGGACATACTCCTTTCTCTTTGGCATACGGATCGGAGGCCATGCTCCCAGTTGAAACTGTAGTGCCCTCCCACCGTAGGATCCACTACAACTCGAAGAGAACGAAGAACTCCTCCACATGTCTTTGGATCTAATTGAAGAGAGAAGAAACGATGCAGCACTCAAAGAGGCAGCTCACAAGCAAAAAGTGGCTGCACAATACAACTCCAAAGTCAAGCATCGCAGCTTACGAGAAGGAGATCTTGTCCTCAAGCGGATCTTTCCGCGCCCCGGAGCGCTAGATCCAATCTGGGACGGACCCTATATAATTCACAAAGATCTCCACAATGGAGCTTATATTTTGTCAACAGTGGATGGAGTGGTGTTCCAGAGGGCATGGAACATCCAACACCTTCGTCGATAATTTTCTTAACTTGTACTGCCCATATGAAGTGAATTAACAAAGAGAATCAGTGGACGTAGGTATTTTCGTGCCGAACCACTTTAAAAATCTTGTCTCTTTTTAACTTGTTCCTTTATATCTTGGCTGCTTGTTAAGCTTTATCCTTTTCTGTTGAACAAAATCCTGTATAACGGCATTTCCATTCTAGACACTTCACGGCACAACCTCACCTGGACAAGACCTAACAGGTACTATACGAATCTATGCCCTCGTCAATGAGACACTTTTGCTCCAGCATCCCTCTGCTGCGGGTTAACTCATTGCTCGCGACGGCCCTCAAAGCCAACTGTAATGAGCCGATCATAAGCCACCGAGAAGGCCGACTATAGCCGAGGCAGCTCATTACGGCGTTCGGCTCGCCGGTGACTGTGAACTGATTATAAGCCCCAACATAAGGTGTGGCCAGCTAGGGGCAGTTCACAGTTGACGATCGGCACCCATGCTAGTCGGCCATGGTAAATCGAATAATACTCACGATTACGGGCCGTAATGGCCCGGGTAGTTACTGTGCGCGATCTCGGCTCCGATGTGTCTTAAGTACGGCTGTGGTAAAAAAGAAAACTCCCCGCGGAGGCGTAAGATGGGTGACGAATGTCTTCAAGATCCACAGCAAGGGAAAGTGACTACAAAACCCGTTTGCCATGAACTTAAGCACATCGAAGGCCTTCCGTGATTAGAAGTTTTACTAATTCTTATATTTCCATTTTATTTATAAAAAATTTTCCTCCTATCCTCTATAACGATCACTAAAGTACAGGACACAAAATAGGAGACACTCGCTAGTGGAAATAAGAACTCACAACTGGATAACAGGTCGCTTAGCTGCATTCCATCCTCAGTCACACAAGACATTCAAAGCTACCGTCTACAACTAAAACATGAAGGGCGGTACTTCCTTTTCTTGTACATAAACATGTGGCTATAGCCTATTCACACATCACACTAACATTGCGAGACATGAAATTATATTTTAAGCAAGAGCATAGCATCAAACACGATTGAAGCACATGCATATACACAGCTATATTTCTTATGAAACACATCAAAATAACGACAGCATTCAAATACTACAGAATTAACTTATGTTATGAAATTATATAAGAATAAAAATCATTCGCTACAACGACATAATTACATAATTATAGCCTGAAAGTACATTAATGTTTTGGACTAGTATATTCAGGAATGCCAAGTAAACCAAAAAAGTAGTCGGCTGCAGCAGGGCTCCGCCTCTATCCTGCTAGCCCTCCGGGATCTACTTGACCACAGGATCAGAACTCCCAGCATGCTGGCCAGAGGTCCCACCTGTCCGATTCAGGAGAAGAATCCATCAGATAAATAATACGCAATCAAGTTAAGAAAAGATTGAGAGGGAAGACTTACCAGCATCTGCTCCCTGATCATCATCCCCCAACTGCACACCCACTTCCTTGGCGGTAAGCAGTCGCATGCCCTCCTTCACTGCCACTTTCTCCTCCTCCGTAAACTGGGTCGTTACCACATCCATCCTGAAAGCTACACCACCCTCCTTATCCGCCTTAGCCTTGGCCTCCTCCAAAGCCCGGAGATATATCCTAGCCATGACCCGGGGATAATCGTCCATCCAAGATAGGTTGCCCTGCTTCCAAGTATGGAAGTACACGTCCTGGAGCATCTCATCCATCATCCCCTCGTTCTCCTCAAACTCCCTCATCCGGGCCTCGGAAGCCGACAGCCTTGCGATGGCAGCATCTCTCTCCAATCGGTATCTCGAGCAGTCAGCCTGAAGGGATTTGCGCATCGCCTCCATCTCCTCCTTCAGCTTGGCTTGAGCAAGCTCTGCGGCCTCAAGCCTCCCAGATAACTCCTCTATCTTCTCAAGATCCGCTTTCCGAACCTCATCCACCGTGGCAATGGCTATATCGATTCGTTCCTTGCAGATGTCCTCCATCTTTCGTAATTCTGCTTTGCTAGCCTCTTCCATGGTTTTCTTTAGTCATTTGGAGGCCGCCTCATGATGGGTGATCTGAATGGCCTGATCGGCAAGCTGTTTGGCCTGATCGAAAACCATTAGCCGCACCCGAATGTTAGCACTTCCGATTTTCTCTCCAGCCTTGACCAGTCGGGCGTGATGCCCCATCAACTTCTTGGTCTCTTCAGTCACCCGATCGATGTTTGCCTTGGCCTCATCCCACATAGTCACAATCCGAGTGGTCAACAAGTCGAGATCCAAAGACCTAGCCTCATCAAGCACCCTTACCATAGGATTGCGGGGTAGGAGGTGCTCACCGGTAACCTCATCGAAGGAAATATCATGAGAACTCGGGTCCAGATCTGGATGACCCGCAAATGGGTTACAAGCCAAGCCAGGACGATCAACATGAGTAACGGAAGGATTCTCTGATGGATGCGGAGATGGTATGGACTCGGTATCCTCCCCCGTAATGTCATGAATAGACTGGGTTGGGGGCTGAGGTCCAAATGAAGGTTCGAACATCGAACGCCTCCTCTTTCTCTTTTGAATATCCTCTTCAATGACTCCGAGAAGAGGACGGTAGCCGACTACGCCCCCGGAACGGTCAGTCCAGGGCTTCGGTTTAGCAGAAGCTTTGAAGAGTTTGAATTGCTCGAGGCGGTGCCGAATGTCTGATGTCTTGGCCGCCTTACCCGTTCCAGAAATAAAAACCAAATGTTACAAGCATGCATGAGACTATAATCCAAGAAACATGTGAAGTTAAAAGAGGAGTCAAAAATTCACCTTGAACCGTCGGAGTTGCCCTAGCTGAAATACTCTCAGAAGATGGACTGGCACCAGTCCTGGCCTTATCATAAGTGGCGGAAAGCATCATTCGTCCACTCTTGAATCTCACCCGCTTGCCTAGAGGTCAAGGCACCAACGCCACCACCACTCTGTCCTTCGCCACCGTTACCACCATCACCTTTTCCATCACCTCCGCTCTCCTCCTCGCCTCTTTCCTCCTCTCCACTTTCCTCCTCCGGAACATCTGGGCATGTGCTGGGAGAGGGTTCATCAAATTTCTTGAGCTTCTTCCCCCCAACGACTGGAGGTATCGAGAAGGGTCTCCTCTTGCTGCTCTTTGCCGTGGCCCCTCCTTTGGCTTTGGCAGCTCTTTCCTCAGTCGTATCCCTCTGCTTGACCACAGACTGATGTAGTAGAATCAAGTTGTGTTTCAGGAGAGTGGCATTTCTGATTAGGTAAGAAGCTGACCCATCCCTTCCCGAAATGGCCTCTGTCTCCGCGGCCATCTGAACCAGGTGATCATTCTCCACGACCGCAAAGCCACCTATCGCTAGCAAGAAATAAAAACACATAAGAAGAAGCATCTCAGTCGGAACGGAAATTATAAATAAGCTGCAACTTACAGCCAGAGGTGAAGCGGTGGATCGAAACGGTGTCATCCTGGACGAAGAACCATTCCTTCTTAAACATGGTGAACTTTGAATACAAGTCCAAGACCGGCTTGAAAGACACGGCCGATTCCAAGCTGATGTATGGGGACCCCTTCTTGTAACCTCTCAAGTTATATAGATACCGAATCTCCCGGTTAGAAGGGGGCCCGTACTTTCTCTGGAAAATCACGAATAGGCACACCAAGATAGCGTAGGAGTTGAGCTAGAGCCGGAAAGGGGCCACCTTCAAATAGGTGACGAAGTTAACTATCCAAGCATTGATTGGAGGAATGGCCCCACACATGCAGTGGTACCTACTATAAGCGAAGTATCCTTCAGGGGGATTATATGGCATGACCCCCTTTCCTAGCAACAGCATGCGTGCTCTATCAATCCCAAAGGAGCGGGAGATAACATCAAGATGCTCCTCTCTGAGAGAGCTAGGAAAGCAGTCAGGCGGAGAAATCAGAAGCTCTTGGGGACCATACCCATATACTAGCGATCTCGGGATGGGTCCATGACGTTCCGGTCCTGGCTGAGCAGGGGGCACTAAAGCAGACTCTCCTTCGTCCTTGGATTTCCTCTTATCTGATCGAGTTTCCACTTTATGAGATATTTATCTGCAACACAAGGAAGTATATCGTTAAAATGGAAGGTATAAACATGCAAGTATATGTACTCCGGAATTTCACTCATAATTTAAAACATAAAAGTTCAAGTATATAAGGTTCATTCGGCGCTCAAACCCCCGAGTCTCGTTCGGCAATTCAAAAATGAGAATTCATTCGGTATTCGAACCCCATGTTTCATTCGGTAGCCCATCATAAGAACTCATTCGGCAGAAGAAAACTCACCTGGTCCGGTAGTTAGGTTTGATTCGGCACTTGGTTGATTCGGTATTTGATTGATTCGGCACTTGGTTGATTCGGCACTTGGTTGATACGGTACTCGATTGATTCGGCTATCTCAAAACGATAAAGGAATAACGAAGGCCTAACACCCCTACTTATAGATGAACGCAGGATGACCGGACCAGTTGATTCGGCACGTATGACCGGAGGAAAACATCAAAGTTAAAACAAAGTACGCCATCTGCATGCACATGCCCTACTTTGGGGGGCAAGTGTTGGGTGTGTTTCGACCAGTCCTATACCACCGAACCAACCATCTCCCCCTACATAGCCGAACCAAGCTTCATCCACTCACCACCGGACCAAGTCCCACCGAATCAACCACCACCAGACCAAGCTACGTCCCCATCACCGAACCATCCTGCTCCAAGTGTCTACCGAACCAAATCAAAGTATCACCACCGGACCAGAAGCAAGAGAAGCACCACCGAACCAATGTAGGGAAGATACCACCGAACCACCTCCTCTCCAAACAATGCCGAACCAACCCACTTCACCTACCACCGGACCAACCTTTACCGGACCAATCCACTTCCATGCATCACCGAACCAAGGCTTTGCCGAACCAACGTTGCCAGGCCAGATAGCATCAGCCCAGGCCCACCAGTAGCTATATACATCCAAGACCCCTACCCCCAGCCTCACTCTATAAATAGAGGGGCAGGGGTACAACAATGGCAGACAAGTTTGAGAGCTCAAGCACGGATAGAACTTTCAAACAACTTTCAGATACTTGTAATCAAAGCTTTGTACTTGTAATCTGAACAGAAAAGGAGAATAACATATAAAGTGGACGTAGGCACATTCTGGCCGAACCACTATAAATATGTGTGTCTTTTACAGTTTAGTCCATCTATTTTATATATTCGCATAAATCACCCAAATCGCTAAGAACCATATATAATCAACTAAATCATACGACTTGGAGGTGTTTGCCCATTTTTGTGCAAACAACAGGAAAGTCACAGCATTGGGATTCCAAGAAGCGTTGCACCACCAAGAAGTGTGGCAGAACAAGAAGGCAGCGCTAATAGCCCCGTCGAGCCCCCAATCGAGGGGGTTGGGACAACGTCGAAGAGGGCGAGTTAGAGGTGTCAAAACCAACAAGCCTGACGAAGCTAATGCAGTTTCAAGCAATCAGCCTGTGTTTGAAACATCACAAGTCGCACAATCTACAATATCCCATATCTTTAGACCCAAAACTAAGTGCTAAGATGTTGGAGTCATCCGTAGTATTAACTTCCAATGACAAAATACGGTAATATAAATGGTATCCATAATATCAAAAGCACGTGAATATGAAATAAAATCATCATAGATTAAAATAACATTTATGATTACATTTCAAGTCAATATTTCATATTTAGATACATAATCCCAAATGATTCTTAGGTTTTGATCAAATTTAATTATTACAAAATACACCAAGAGCGACATATGAAGATGCCATCCTGGATGACCAGATTACTAAATAGAGATATTAGTCTTAATACATCACAGCAAAAATAAAACTAAACAGCTCGTATATAGCTAGCTTTGCCTCCTACACATCTTCGAAACCTACTAAACCTAAAAAACCTTAACTCTCAATCTACTCAAATCATATTTTGAGCACCCGAGAATTTAAGGAGAAAAATATAAACTTCGAGTCAAACATAAAGCCTGGTGTGAATAATACTAGTACATCTCAGTTTACTGATATTTAGTGAGACCACGCCACTTACTAGAACGGGTTTCCCTTCACTAGCATCCCTTTAAAACATATCTTTTTGCGAATCAAAATCTAGCAATCAAAATGATTAAAATAATAATAGTAATATCATATATGCTCATAAATTAGGTAATAAATGGACCATCTGTCAGAACATTATAGTTTTATTTAGCTAACTAATAACCATTGGCTGACTCGGGCCTACCAGACAAAATAAATAATCTAACATATGTTAGACAAATTTCTAAATGGTTTGTCCTTAACTTACTTCTCCCAAGATTGCCTGATCCTAATGGTTTTATGGGCTCACCAATAACCTATCCTCCTTCTCTATATATGTTCCTTTCTATATGTAACATCATTTAAGTCTTACCTATGACTAAGCCATGTACACTGGAATTTCGGTCAAAATTAGCTATAAGCTATAGCTAATGTATAGGGAATGACCTTATACCAGTCTCATCTGTTATACAAATATCTGAGTCATTCACTTAGGGTTAACTACCCATCACATTTTCCTTGAAAACTTTTTCAAATTGAATTAACCCTTTAAATCATACTTTAACAGGGAAAACATAGTATTTTCTTTACTCAAATCTCTTTGCCATGATATATACTTTACTCAAAACATTGTTGATCGAAACCTTCGAAACCTTTTTTAAAACCTTTAAACAATCTCTTTCAAAACCTTTGAAAGTAACCCTTTTGAAACCAGTTAACTAATTTACTTTGAACTCTAGACCAAAAGACCAAAACATACCTTTCGAAACCATTTATAGTAGACCTTTCAAAACCATTGAAAGTGTTCTTTCAAAAGAATTATAAAAACTTAGACGTTCTCTTTTGAAAACACTTTAAATATGCCTTTTGAAAACATTGGAAACCCTCCATTTAAACACTTAAGGTAAACCTTTCGAAAATATTAAGGAACCACACCTTCGAAATCTTTATCATATACCTTTCGAAAGCATTAAGTCTTTTACATAAATTAAACTTTTTGAAAGCATTGGGTTCAAGTAATTATGTGTGGAACATAGTTTTGAAACCTTTAAAACCAATCCTTTTGAAACCTTTGGTTTTAAATTTCAAAATATAAAAAGGATCTTAAGACAACTAGGACGAAAGTAACCCTTTTGAAAGCATTTTCCTAAATAAAAGAATTGGATGGTGTCGAAACCAACCCCTTCGAAAGCATTGGAGAAGTGGCTCGGGGTTTAAAGCGAAAGAACCCTTTCGAAGGCGTTGCTTTGGAAGGTAACATGCGGCAGTGGGGTTTCGACCCCTTCGAAAGCATATTCGTAAAATAAGGGCGGGTAACCCCTTTCAAAAGCTCTTTTCTTTAAAACACTTGACCATTCCGAAATCTATTTCATTCGAAAGCAAAGCTAGCACATTCCCTTTAAAAGCAAAATAAGGTCTCGACCCCTTCGAAGGCACATTTCGACTCTATACCTTTCGCCTATCTCCAATCCACTATATACTATGTCTTTGATACTATGTATACTGGCTTCAACTATAATGGAGATGGAAGTATAGTGTCGAAAGGTAGCTGCTGAAAGTCGCGAAATAGAAAAATCTTGTAAAATCAATTTTTTACTTTATAAAGTAATTTCTTTCTAACTAACTTTCTTTGTTTGTCAACATATAATTGGTTGCCAATACTTTTCCAAAATCTTTCCTTAAAATGCTGATAAAATTTCAGAGATTAACAATTAAAAACATTTACAAATTGCCCCTTCTCCTTTTATAAACATATAAAACATTTAAATCACATTTAATATGTTTTCTAACATATACAAATTTCCAACCCAAAGCTAATATATAATAGCCGTAATTAATCTAAACCCTGTTTAACCATTTCCTTCACTAGAAAATTCATAATAAGTCCACATTGATTCATAAAATTACGAAACTTGAAAACCATCTCTAAAATATTATTTCTGACCTTATATGAAAATCGCAAGGCAATAGGTTTTTCAATCAAACTTATCATAGAAATCTATATGAACAAACAAAATTCATCAACAAGCATATACACACACACACACACATATATATGTATATGTATACTATTCAAAACATGGCATAATACTTTGTAAAACATATTCGGATCTAATCTAGAACCAAAAATATGAAAAAATGAGATGTAACCTATTATTCACCTTTAGCTTGTTGTTACGAAGTTGAGGTTTGCCCTTGAATCAAATTTATTAAGCTTCTTCTTTTTGATTTTAGCTTATCTTCCTCTTTAATTTCTCCTAATGGTGGTCGGCCTTACTTGATTCAATTTTTGTTTATGAACGTGTAAAATGAGAGTGCATGAGGGTATAGGGTAATAGATTATAACTTATTCCTATTTTGCCCTTATCCTATTACCCTTATCTGTTTCATTTTATCTTCCCATTAATTCATTAGTTAATTAGGCATGGCTACCCTGTATTATTAAAATCTCAATCCCTTAACCATTACATTATTTCATTCAATTTACCTAATTAAATGTCCTAAATAATGCTAGTCAAAATTAGGGTCGTTACAGACTCTCCTCTTTAAAGAATCTTATCCTCGAAATTACGATAAGGAACTCATCAAAATCAATCATAAAGGTAAAATATACCATGAAATAAGTCACGATAAGTATGTCAAATCCCGCTCTCATTTTCCCAAGTATAGTCTCTCCCATCGTCGCTCCACTAGACTTTGACTAATTTTACTGTCTTGTTCCTTGGCCTCTTCTCATCTCTCGCGACCATACGAACTGGTTTTCTAACTATAGTCAAATTCGGTTCCACTACTAAGTCATCTAACACTGTCGGTGCTATAGTGGTCTCAGGATCTCGAATACACTTTCTTAGATGAGAAATATGAAAAACATCATGGACTCCTGCCAAACTGTTCAGTAACTCTTCTCTATAAGCGAGTTTCTCGATTCTCTCTATAATAGGAAATGGTCCAATGAATTTCAGTGCCAACTTTCCTGATTTCCCAAATTGAATTACACCTTTAATTGGTGATACCTTCATGAAAACATGATTTCTAACTGAGAATTATAAGTCTTTCCTTTTTCTATGAACATAGCTCTTCTATATAGACTGGGCTTCATTCATTCTAACTCGAATTAACTCAATCTTTTTTGCAGCTTCTCTAACTAAATTCAGACCAAGGACTAACCTATCCACGATCTCAAACCAAAAAATGAGAGATTTGTATGGCCTTCCATATAAGGCTTGAAACGGTGCCATCCCTATACTAGTTTGATAACTCTTGTTATACAAAAAATCGATTATGTGTAGATTGTCTTTTCACGATCCTCCAAAATCTAGCACACAAGCTCTTAACAAATCTTCTAAGACCTTGTTAACTCTTTCTGTTTACCAATCTATCTGCAAATGGTAAGTGGTACTCATCTTGAGCTTGGTACCCAAGATGACCCGTAGACTCTTCCAGAACTTGCTAGTAAATAAGGAATCTCTATCACTTACTATACTACTAGGAATTCCATAAAAGTCTAACTACATTCTTCATGAACAACTTAGCCAGAACATGTGCCGTCTTGGTTGACTTAACTGGAATGAAATGGGCACTCTTGGTCAACCTATCCACTATAACCCATATACTTTTATTTCCTCGATTTGACCTTTGCAACTCATCTAAAAATCCATTGACATAGAATCCCATTCCATATTAATACACCTAAAGGCTGAAGTAACCCACTCGGTTTCTGATGTTATGCTTTTACCTGTCGATAATTCAAACACCGTTTCACCCATAAGCCTACATCCTTCTTCACCTTCCTAGAAGAAACTTCTTTTCATATCTTGATACATCATGGTTCCTCTCGATTAATAGTGAACTTCAAATGATGGCATTCTTCAAGCACTTCCTTCTTAATGTTTCCCACATTCGAAATGCATAGGCTCCCTTTCTTTCTCAACCACCCATTCTGGTCAAGAATGAAATCTTTCAAGTCATCGCTCTCTGTTCCATCCCTTAACTTTTCGATCTTCTCAACTAACAATGGGTCCTCTTCTTGCTTAGAAGCAATCCTTTCGATCATCACTGGTTGAACTTCTAAACATGACAACATAGCAGTTTCTATACTAGAACTACTCTTGGATCCCCACTGCACTCTGCTTTAGTCAATGCTTCTAAATCTTTCCACTCAGCTATCATTGCTAACATTGCATTCTGATGTTCTCTACTAAGTGCATCTACTGCCTCGTTGCCTTTTCCTGGTGTGTACTCAATACCAAAATCATAAGTGGTTAAAAACTCTAACCACCTCTATTGTCCCATATTCAACTCCTTCTGAGAGAATAAATACCTCAGAGACTTATGATCTGTGCACAACTCGAATCTCTCTCCCAATAAGTAATGTCTCCATACCTTTCAACTAGAAATTACCGTAGCTAATTTCAAATCATGCATTGGATATCTAACCACATGCAGTCTAAGCCGCCGAGAAGCATTGTCAATCACTTTACATCTTTGCATTAACAAGGTTCTTAATCCTATTATACATTCATTCGTATACATCCCTAAATCATGATTCCCTTTTCGAACAACTAACAAGATGCATTCGTTAATAAATGTTTCAGCTTCTGAAATGCCTCCTCACACATATCATTCCAGACGAACTTCATATCTTTCTATATTAGCTTGGTCATTGGTGCCACTATCTGCGAAAAGTCCTTAATGAATCTCCGATAATACCCAGCTAATCCACGAAAACTCTTTGTCTCAATCACTATCTTGGGTTTCCTCCAATTACTCACTGGTTCGACCTTTGTCAGATTAATAGACAACCCTTTCCCTGAGACTACATGACCAAGAAACTTCACTTCCTTCTTCCAAAAATGACACTTTGAAAATTTCGCCTTCGGCTGATGTGCCTCAACGTCTCAAGCACTATTCGAAAATGGACTTCATGCTCTCTTTCATCCTTAGAGTATATCAAAATGTCAAATATGAATACCAACACGAACCTATCCAAGTGCTCTCGAAAAACTCGGTTCATTAAATCTACAAAGAATGCTGGCGTATTAGTTAGTTCGAACATCATTACTAACCATTCATATGATCCATATTTGGTCCTAAACGCCTTAAAGGAATACTACCCTCTGTTGCTCTAAGCTGATGGAACTTTGTTGCTAAATCCAATTAGGAAAACTACTTTGGCTCCACTCAATAGGTCGAACAAATCGTCAATTCTAGATAGTGGATATCGATTCTGTATCATCTTCTCATTTAACTTACGATAATCGATACATAACCTCAATGATCCTCCGGCTTCTTTGCAAACACTGCGGTTGTTCCCCAAGGTGAAGTACTTGGTCTGATAAAATTCTTGCCTTCCAAATCCACCAACTACACCTTCAACTCCCTCATCTCGGTTGGTGTCATTCTACTTAGCGGTCTACTCATTGGTTCTGATCCTGGCACTAAATCTATCCAAAAATCAATAGCCTGTTTCAATAGCAATCCTATTACGGTTTCAAAGACATCTGCGAGTTGTCTAACAATTAAAACTCGATTCAACTCGTCTTCTACCTCCACGGCACTCGACAAAGCATTAACCTCAAAACTAGGGTTCTCTATGAAGTATATTATATGATTCCTACAGTTAGGGTGTTTAACTGATATTTTTCTATCATGGAAAAATATCCTAGCATCCTATTTACTTAACCAATCTATACCCAGAATAATTCCAAACCTTACGAAATCAAACTCATGCAAACTACAAACAAATGCATGACCTAACAATTCAAACTCTAAGTGGTTACATCTTATCCCAAAAGTTGCATAACCTCCTATCAGATTTGCAATCCTTGAGGGAGCAACTAGGTATGAGGGTTTTGGGTTAAGCTTATCTATGAAACAATGAGATATAAAAGAATGCGATGCTCTGGTATAAAATAGAACTCTAATTGATACACCATAAATCAAAAGCATACCTCCCAACATAAATCTTTCTCCTGCGATGTTGGTCTCTAGGCAGCTGGTTCCAACGAAAGCACTTTGCCTTTCCCATCCTTGGCTGACTCCTTGCACTGGTTCTTATATTGTCCAATGTGATCACAGTTGAAATAGTTTACTCCTTTCTTCTTGGCTGCTTTCTTTCCTTTACCAGTCCGGCATTCATGGGCATACTATCCTTTCTTGTCACACTTATAACAGACAACTTCTTCCTTTCCCTTGTTTACAGCTCCATCCTTTTGAGCCCCTTTCTTGTGGAAAAACTTCCTCTTCTGACTCTGCCCTCCTTTAGTCTCCTTTTCCTTATTTCCTTCAAGAAAAGAAAGCATCTCCTCGTGCCTCAAGGCCATCTCAACAGCAACATCACATGGATCCCTAATATGTGGTAATGTGGCCTTAGCAAGCTCAGGCTTCAAACCATGAATGAGCTTTTCATTCCTCTTAATCACAGTATCAACCATAGCATAGCCATATCTCACTAGCTTGTCAAACCTCGTAGCATACTCAAGCATTTCCATATCTCTCTGCTCCAACTCTGCAAGCTTCCTGAGCAGAGTAGACTTAGCGAACTCCGATATAAACCTTTCTTCAAACCTCCTCCTGAACTCAGCCTAAGTCATAGTCTCCTCATTGACTCCAACGGTAACACTGTTCCACCAATACAGTGTTTCTCCTTGTAGATGTCTAGAAGCGAGCCTCCTCTTCTGCTCGTCATTGATCCCCAAATCAACGAAATTCATTTTGCAATGAAGCAACCAATTCTCCACTTCAATTGCGTCTTCAGTACCAATAAATGACTTTCATTCCAACCGAGCATAATCTCTACTCAAAACAGCATACTTCTTTACCACCAGTGCTTCTTGATTTCCTCCTCTAGCATTTCCTCCATTTACTCCAACAACAACTCCCGCTTGCATCATTTTTACAAAGAACTGATACATTGCTCCCATATTGACCTACGGGACTCTAGCACCCACATTTGTAGCTTGTGCCTGACCTTGGTTTCTCCTGGTATTTGGTCTGGCATTTCCATTAGTTGTGCTACTTCCTCCACCAATGTTAACTCTTCCATTTCTAGCATCCATATCCGCATTCAAGACTTCGTAAGATATAGAAGAATAGCCAAATAGAGTAGGTGAATAGAGAAAAAGCATAAATTTGTATATAGCAAATACAAGTACGTTACTATAGCGTTATCCATACCTTGATCTTTTCTTCAACTCCCTAGGGTTATATTTTCAAAATCATTTTAAGTTCATATTTTCTCATAAACCTATGCTCTGATACCAAGTTGTAACATCCCTTATCTTGAGGCCTGAAGCTAAGCGCTAAATGTGCTGCAGTCATCCATACTATTAACTTTCAGACAAAATACGATAATGTGAATAGTTTCCATAATATCATAAGCATATGAATATGAAATAAAACCATTACAGGTTAAAACAACTTTTCTAATTACATTTCAAATCAATATTTCATATTTAGATACATCCTTCCAAAACGATTCTCAGGTTTTGGTCAAATATAATTATTACAAAATTCGCCAAGAGCGACATATGAAGATGCCCCCTTGGATGACCAAGGTACTAAATAGATAGACCAATCTTAATACATCACAGCGGAAATAAAACTAAATAGCTTCTACATAGCTAGCTTTGACTCCTGCATGTCTTCGGAAGCTTTGTTCGTCCAACCTACTAAACTTGAAAAACCTTAACCCTCAATCTACCCAAATTATATTTTGAGCACCAGAGAGTTTAAAGAGAAAAACTTAAACTTTGAGTTAGACATAAAGCCTCAAACGAGTAATACTATTACATCTCGATTTATTAACATTGAATGAGACCACGCCGCTTAGTAGAATAGGTTTCCCCTCACTAAATCCCTTTAAAACATATCTTTTTGCATCAACATCCTGCAATCAAATTGATTAAAACAATAATAGAAATATTATATATGCTCATAAATCAGTTAATAAATGGACCATCTGTTCGAATAATATAGTGCTATTTGGCTAACTCCTAACCATTGGCTGACTCGGGTCTATTAGAAAAAATAAATAATCTAACATCTGTTAGACAAATTTATGGACAGTTTTTCCTTAACTTACTTCTCCCAAGTTCACGTAATCCTAATGGTTTTACGGGATCACCGATAACCTATCCTTCTTCTCTGTATATCTATTTCTGTATGTAACATCATTTAAGTCTTACCTATGACTAAGCCCTACACATTGTAATTTGGGACTAAATTATCTAGGAGTTATAGCTAATGTATAGGGCGTGACCCTATACCAATCCCATCTGGTACACAAATTTTGAGTCATTCACTCAGGGTTAAATACCCATCACTTTTTTCTTGAAAACCTTTTCAAATTAATTTAACCCTTTAAATCATACTTAAACAAGGAGAACATACTATTTTCTTTACTCAAATCTCTTTGCCATGATATATGCTTTACTCAAAGAATTGTTGATGAAAACCTTTGAAACCTTTGTTTAAAACCTTTAAACAGCCTCTTTCGAAACCTTTGTATCATTTTCGATACCAGTTAACTACTTTACTTTGAACTCTAGGCCGAAAGGCCAAACGAGCCATTCAAAACCATTTATTATAGACCTTTCAAAATGATTGAAAGTGACCTTTCGAAGCATTATAAAACCTTAGACATCCTCTCTTCAAAACACTTTAAATCTTCCTTTCGAAAATATTGGAAACCCTTCATTTAGACACTAAAGCTTAATCTTTCGAAAACATTTGGGAACCACCCCTTCGAAAAATTTATCATATACCTTTCGATAACATTAAGTAATTTACATAAATTAAACCTTCGAAAGCAATTAGTTTAAGTAATTATGCGTGGAACATAGTTTCAAAACCTTTAAAACCATTCCTTTCGAAACCTTTGGGTTTAACTTTCAAAATATAAAAAGGGTCTTAAAACAACCGGAATGAAAGCAACTCTTTCGAAAGCACTTTTTTAAATAAAAGAAGTGAATGGTGTCAAAACCAACCCCTTCGAAAGCAGTATAGAAGTGGCTCGGGTTTTAAAGCAAAAGGACCCTTTTGAAGGCATTGCTTCGAAAGGTAACATGCGTGTGATGACCCGCAAATCCGCACCCTTTAAACTAACACTAAACCACACATGTCTGGCCCAAATGCACAGATCGACAAAAAGTCAAGAGAAAGAAAAGAAGAGAGAAGAAGAGAAGAGAAGACAGAAAGAAGATAGAACAAAACAGAGCAATACAGAATCTCACATCGCAGCGGAAAATATATAATATCATATCAGTGATCTTTACGAAACAGAAACTATATGTATATACATCAATCAGAGTTCAACAATCAATCATAATTTATCAGCTGGACAATTGTAATACTCTGTCCTTACAATTGCTGATAATAAACAACAACTAAGCACAGCAGAAAATCAATAATCAAAACTGATATGGGTATACGAAAATGAAGATCTCCGGCTTTCGTTCTGAAGCTCCAAAAGCACCAAATCTGAATCCTGTAAATATACTCGGTCCAACCCGAGCATTGATAGAGAAGAACGCCTGGATCAGTTTGGCAAACTAGCGTGAGAAACACACTTAACTGATTTATTAAATTACCAAACTTTTCCTTTATCAGAGCAAAAGTATATCATAAGACAAGTCCACACATATACACAGACATGTTTTTACCTTACGATAACTAAAACATTTCATATCAAATCCTCTTATATTATAATAGTGTCTATTGCACAAATAATATTCAAAATAGCCGAAATTGTTACCATTGTTAAGTTCCATCATACTAGGCTCTACAAGTAAAATGTAAGGTATGTAGTGGAGTTTGGATTTCCATACAAATGACCAGGTGAAGGGACTACCTTCCGGCAGTACATCTCTAGAAGAATGTACCGAGGACCATCAGAAAGGATACTCTGCCAACACAAGACGGGCCTACATCTATAACTAGATGGTACCGAATATATCATTCTCCGGTCGTTACCGACCTTTACCGAGGACTCTCATAGCATAAAAACCAAAATAATCAGATACACGACATCATAGCGTGCAAAGATATATCTAGAAGAGGAAAATCATACCTTACTTAGGAGCGATCCACTTAGCCTTGTCGCATCGAACCCTTTTTTGGTCATTTCCAGTTGATGAGGCCCGGGGTAACGATTTATCATTCACAAATCACAATCACATCGCTTTGAATGCCACATGGCTATTTCCATTGATTACTAATTGCCTTCCACAAAAATACAACCCTTAAGCTCATACGTCTCAAGGAGGGTGTTAAACTAAGAGAAGTTGCCTTCTCCGCCACCACTGATGTACGTTTGTAAAAACCAATATATGTAATCTTTAGAAATGTAATGTTAGACAAACATCCATACAAGTTGTCCAGGAACAGGACAAACCGAAGGTAATTTCCTACCACATCCGGTTGGAAAATCCCTAGGATTAGTAGCAAATATTCCTTGCATTGGATATTTCATAATGAAGAGACCACTATATGTATAATGGGATTTTAACCCTAAACGATCAACAAGCAGTCCCCCACTATGAAAACCCGAAATATCAATATCATCAGAAGCAACTTGCACAATCTTTGCATATACATTGGTCCGAACTGGTTTTCGGATAAATCTGATCTCAGTCTCTTCACACCAACAATACAAAAACGTTTATCAACATCACACAGAAACAAAGTCTCATAGACTTATCATGTCTCCAACTTTCAACTTGCTATCCTTCAGGCCAAAAAGGAAGCTCGATAGATTGGAGTAGTACTCCACATTATACGAATCAACATCCTCAACACAAATGATAATCATGCCTACACAGAAGGCTACGTACTAAGTGTATGACTAAATAGTTCCCACATCAAGTCGAAGAACTAAAATGGTCAAATTTGATAGTTAGTTATTAAACTATGAAAACAAACAAACAAATATTCTGCACCATAACAATCACTAGGCCCTTTTAATTAATCTTTTATTAATTAAATCACTTGCTAAATACACTTCAAATTATCTTTTAAAAAGATATATTCTCAAAACATTTCAACATTGGAAAACATTTCCATATAATTATTTAATAAGTAATTCACAAATCAATTTATTCTCAACACTTAGAAATTATTACATATACTTAAATCATGATTAAGTATATATTTCATTCTTTAAAGAAAACGTTCTCTTTAAACACATTTATTTGGGTCAAAAAAATGTTGTGTAAAACATCGTTACGACAACCCAAAATCACTAATATAGGGATTCGAAAATTAGATAGATATATAAATCCCAATACTAAACAAGAACATTTACTTTTGAAAATCTTTTACTATAACAACAATGTTATAGTCCACCATTTCCTTATTTCTTGGAAACTTCTATTTTAATAATGAATGTTGAAATCTATGGTTTCGATATTTAACACATTTAGAAACATCTTTAAACCATTTAACTCCATTTAAAATATCACTTTCGAAACATAGCCATTTTATTTAATATATTATTCACTGTCCAAAATCATGAATATAGTCCATTCACCAAATCCAGTATTTCTACACATTTATTAAAGGATAATCCAGTAACAATCCCGTTTTTAGGCCAAACTTAATTTAGTAATTGATATAAATTTTTAGGATTAATTGGTAAATAAATTTGAATTTTTCCAAATTAAATAAGATATTTGTTTGTTTGTTTATATATATGTATATGAATTGGTTGTAAATTGAATTTTGGAATTGAAATTCAAAAATAAATATTTTGAGAAATAATTTGAATTTGAAAACTCTATAATTTAAAATTAATAAAAATTTGTTTTATAAGTATAATATGTATTTATGTACATATATTGTGATTTGTAAGTTATATTTTGAATTCAATATATTAATTTTTCAAAAGCTATTCAAAAGTTAAATTCTATATGTTAAAGACTCATATATTATATATATGTGTATGTTTATTTATTAATGTGTAATTAGATTTTTAAAATCAAATTCTTTAAGATTATATAAATATTTATAAAAAGGAAATGCATTAATTATATAATATAAAATGTATAAAACATATATATATATATATATATATATATATATGTAAAATTAAATAGGAAAATATAATATATAAATTATATAAATATATTAAAACATTTAAGGCATGCATATTGACATTTGTAAGACAATACATACATGTTTAAACATTTGTAAGCTAATGAATACATATGGATACAAGTGTTAAGTAAATTATCTCATGCATAAACATGTGGCATTTATTTTGAATTTTTAATAAAGAGGAACTTCAAGCATATATGTACATATCTCCTTACTTCTACATTTCATTTTCTTTGATACATTTCAAAAAAAATTAAAAATATGAAAACACAAACCTGAAACAAACTGAAAACCAGAAAAACAAATAATTACGAACTCAACAAGTATAGTTCAAAATCAAACAAATCTTCTATAAAATTTCATAATCTTAAGCATGCAAATTCATCTCAATAAATCTTCAACTTGAGATAATTCAGAGGATTCAACTCAAAACTGAAAGTAAGCACAAATTCAAAACTCGGAAGCTTTAAACCCGAAACCATCAAACTTCAACCTGAAGCATAATCAAAGCAATCAGACAAACTTGTTCTCTGCTCAATCAAATTCCTGTTTTTTCAAAATACTCCGGCTTCTCTATTCCAGGTGAGCAAACCCACTTGAAATTACTTCTATGTCTTGATGTTTGGATTTATATTTGAAGTATATTATGAAAAGTGTTTGTTTAGTTATTAAAATATGCATGTATGTCTGTGTGTATATATAAATGACTGGATATACATATGTGTATATACATCTCTCTGTTGCTCTTCAGACATAAGAATTCCTTACAAAATTTATATCTCAAAATATAAATAGATTTAGGTGATGATCTTTAAATGAAATATGTTGGGATAATCAAGTTCTAAGTTTTAAAAACTATTTCACGTGTTCAAATTGAATATTTATTTCAAAAATAAGAAATTACATATATGATCAAATATAAGTTCAAAATCAATTGTCAGGAATTCTTGATTTAATTCTATAACCTGATTCAAACTTGCAAATGATGAATTTTAATATTGAAATCACTACTTTTAAGTTTGGGAGTGATGAGATTTTTGGAGATGAATGATATTAGAACTTTGGTCAAAATCCGACGAATGGTAAAACGATAGTCGACGTGATCAAGGCTGGAGGTGGCTCGTGTGTCGTAGATCATAGAAAAATGGTGAGAGATTTTTTTGATCATTGCGGTGATCTGGTGACATTGATTTAAAGTTTAGCAACCCATTTTGGTTAGTGTTAAAATCGAGATGATTTCGTTATCATGGATGGATCAGAGACGATCGCACCAGAGGGAAACGAGGCGTAGGAGGTGGCGCATCTTCGGGTGCGATGGCGAGGTTGATGGTGATTGGTATCGTCGTCGGTGAGGTGTTTTTGATGATCATGGTTTGGTTACAGGAGATGCTAATGTGTTCGATTTTGATTCTGGTTGTCGCCAAGGGTTTTGGGTGTTTGCCCGAGTCTAGGTGGTCATCGGTGACTTGGGTGAGGTAGTGGCGATGGTCGGAGCAACTCCGGTCATCTGTGCACGGCTACGTGCATGGATTGGATAGTTGTTGTTGGGTTTGGAGAAGAAGGGTGCCTCGGGTTTGCTCTCGGGGGATTAGTTTGTTGGATCGAGTATGAATGTGTGGTTGTTCGTTGGTATTACAGGTTTTAAATTTTAAACACATAATAAAGTTTAAAAAAAAGAAATGACTTGGAGGTTTTGAGATTTAACTTGAAGGAGGTCTTGGGGAAAACATGTATTGTCTCGGGTTGGTAGCCGAAGTAATCTCGGGTCTGAGTTTTTGAATTCTTAATTAAACAAGTTTTTTTTCCAAATTTAAATTTAAAACAAGTTTAAACACCATCTTGTTAATTCTTTTAGAATAATAAATGTTTTATTCTAATTTTGGATTTAGTTAAAGTTTTTAAACGAATTATTTCAAATTAATTAAGTTTTAAAGTGTTTTAATATATATATATATATAACCTTTATTTTAAAGTTTATTTCAAACAAACTTATTATTGAAATTGAATAGTTAATCAAGGAAATGAAATGCTTTCAATTATCAGTTAACTTTAGTGATTTAAGTTAATTTATTTATGGTGATTTATTACCAAGGTTTATTAAATAAAGGTTTTAATGATAATTAAATAATAAAAGATAATTAATTGATAATTAAAGTATAATTAATTAATTAATTAAAGGTAAATTTATTAATGAAAATAATTAAGGGATAATTAATTACTTAAAAATTAATTACTTAAAGTAAGTAATTAAAATATTATTAGTGATTAAAAGTCAATGATTACTTAATGAAATTCATAAAGTATAATTACTTAATGTAATTAATAAAAGATTATTACTTAATGTAATTAAGGGATGATTACTTTGTGTAAGTATATTAAAGTATAATTACATTAAAGCATAATTAATTAATTAAGATTAATTAATGTAAGTAATTAAGGGTAATTAATTACTTAAAGATAATTACTTAGTGAAAGTAGTTAAGGATAATTAACTAATAGATAAAGGTTGATTAATCAAGTGATTAAAGAATAAAAGATAATTAATTAATTAGAGGATGATTAATTAATGAAATCAATTAAGGGTTAATTAATTATGTAATTAACTTAAGGTAGATTTATTTATGTGATTAATTAAGGAATAATAAATTAACTAAAGATAATTAATTAAGATGGATGATTAAAAATGATTAATTAATTTTCATTAATTAAATTAATAACAAATGGTTGGTAATTAAATAATGTTAATTAATCAGGTTTAGGTGATTTATTTTGAGATAATTAAATTAATTATAATCAGGTGATTAATTTAATCTTGCTTATAGATGTTTGATTGCATGGAATTCCTTGAATTGCTTGACATCTCTGATGTATGACATTCTGTGATATGAATTGTGTGGATTGAGCTGTGAACTGCTGTTTATTTATCTATGATGAATTTACATATTTATTTGTGAATGGAATATAAGCGTTATAGGAATATACCACTTATAGGTATTTTTATGCTTGAATTGATGATGGTTATGGTATTTTATTGTTGCCTGTGAAACCTTTGGACTACATACAACGCACACACAAATATGGATATCATGGGAAATTGGTTAAGCCATGGGTTTTTGAATTTAATATTATTTTATTCAAAATAGTAAGATAATTTCAAAGTTGAATTGTGAATTCAAAATGGTTTGGAAGTGAAATTGGGTTTAATATGAAAGGAGTTTTGAAGTTAAAATTATTTTGAATGGCTTGTTAAAGTTTTGAAATTAAAATAAGTTAATTTAAATTTGAATTTAAGATTTTAAAGTTGAATTCTATATACATATATATTTGAAAACTATGTTTTAAAGGGTTATATAGGTTATAAATTGTGTATATATGGATTTCAAACCGTTTTTAAAGTATTTTGAATGAATTATTTTGGTAATTTAAATTTAACCCAAATAGAATTTGCTGGAAATACGGCAATTCGCTGATTTTCTCATTTTACCTTAAAAGGCTATAACCTGAGCATATTTAATCTGATTTTCCCAAAACGAAAAAAATTGTTTTCAAATGATAATAACTTTTATATAAAGAAAGAATTTCCAGTTTTTGTTGAAAGATTTCAAGTTGTGGGTGAATCAAAATAGAAATAGTTTTGAAAGCTATGAATAAATCTTTGTTAAAGTTTGGTGAACCTTATTTTCAAATTGAAGAGGATCTTAAGGGGTGAATCTTTTGTTTAAAAGATTAAAGTGGAATTTTTTTAAACCGTTCAAAAGGAAAGGTTTTGGGCTAAAAGTTGTGACTTAACTAAGATCCCAATATATCCATATGTTTTTCTAAATAAGCGCTCATTATTCAGTTTAGCAGTGGGAGAACTTTATGTCATAAAACTCATTCAGAATAATGATACGACGTAATGAATAGCATTTGAAGATGGTGGTGAAGACAGGGTATTTTCAAAAGAGAAAGGATTACTTGTCGAATGTCTCTGCACTGAATGGCCTCGGTATAGAGATTTCCCTATGTGATGGGGAGCCCGAATGTGATTAGAAATTATCCGGATTTGCAAGGGCTTCTTTTGAAGTGCCTTCGGTTCCATTCAGACCCAGGATGGACTTGTATGGACGACGTTACACTTTGAGATGTCAAGCTAGTTTCTATCAAATACATTTCTATTTGGTGGAGGAGAAATTTCTCTCTTATCTTAACACCCTTCTTTGAGACGTATGAGCTCATAGGATATGTAGTAAATGGTTACTAGTGATATATTCCCAATTGGGTAATGTGGCATGCTAAGTGCTGCTGATCATTGGTTGATTGAAGTATGAATTTTGTGAAAAGCGTAGCTTTGTGGAACGAGAATTCGTCGGACCTCACACCCCAAAAAATGATCGAAACAAGAAGGATGCAGCAATGTTATGGGGGTTGCGCCCCTTAGGGTATGTGCATTTCCTTCTGGATAAAAAGTGGTATCATGGTATGGATCCCAGATATTTAACTTGTGTGGATTTGTTGGAATTTGTTGGTGATAGAGGTACCTCAGATAAAGGTCGGTGACGACCGGAGGATGGTATACTCGTGTCAGTAGTTACCAAGTTACAGAGATACCCAGCCTCGTGTTGGCATAGAGTTGGTTAGGTTCTTGGGGCGTCCCTCCAGAGGCGTACCCGTTTGGATAAAGGAAGTTCCTTAGCCTGGCCATTTGTTGGAAATCCAAACAAAACAATACGAGCCATGTAAGGTTTTAGTTGTATAACCTGCCATGCAGCGTAGTGGTAACCTGCCATAAAATATGATAGCTATAGTATGTATACTATAATGGTAGTATGATGGCTAAGATTAATATTATACTTTGGAAATACTTTCTGCACTATGCACTAATAATAACTAAAAAAGATATTGCGTTTCAAGCATGTTTGACTATCATAAAGAGAAATCTTCTCCAAATGTGCGTTTGCATTGTGTGTATGGTAGGAGGCCTTATGGTAGTTTAATTTTCCAAAAAGCATGGCGAATTTCATTCTATTTCTTTTTGTTTGAACAACTGTTTTTGTTTGCTCGCACCAGTCCCATGACTGACCTGGAGTTTATTGTTCTCTTTCTAAACTCTGAGTGCCCACAATTTTCCACACGGGCAGCGTAGAGTCAGGTTATCAGATAGTCAACTTGTAGGTGTAGCTTTTAGCAATATTTAAAGACTGTGGATTCAGGATCGCATTTGTTTCACTTTAGCATGATCGTGTACCGGGTTTTCTTCAAGTTCAGTATGACGGTGGTTCTCTTTTTTGGTTTGGAGCTTTGGCAAATGAAGTTGTTGCTGTTATCTTACCGTTGTTGTGCATCTCTGATAATGTTGATCATTTCATTTGTATCATTGTTGTATCCATTTGTGTATCAATAAAAATTATTCTTTTGTTTCCGCTATGTTGTTATCACCTAATGTTGTTATAAGCTCCTGCGAACCAGACTCAACGTTTGAATCTGCAGCATTCGAATATGAGTGATGTATTAGATGTCGATTTTCGAAGGTCAAGTCAGGATCATCACAAATCCACTGTCCAAAATCGTGAATATATCTCCTTTACCAGATTCATTACTATTGCAAATTTAATTAAAGGATTATTCACTGTCCAAAATCATGGATGAAATTCCTTTAATAAACTTCTATATTTAACTTGTCAAATTCAATTGATTTCGGATTTATAAAACAATATTTATAAATGCCATTTATATTTTAATAAAAACTTCCACCAATGAAATCCTTTTATTAACCAATTCCATTTATATCCCATTTGCATGCTAAAATCCAATTTATAAGTAAATTACTTATAAATCATTTATTTACAAATTTATTTGTTTATAACTTCATAAATTTATAAATTTTATTTGCTTACAAAATCCATTTATAACTTCATTTTAACACTTATAAAACTCCTTTTACAATTCCATCATTTTGATTTATAAAATATCAATTTTATAAGTCTTATATATAGACCATTTGTAATAACTACAAAAATCCATTTTATACTATTTACAAAATAGTTAACTCCATATTTCCAAAAATCATATTCTGATTATATTTTGCAAATATCATAATTTTTATAACATTACAATTATAACTTTTATTTATTCAAAATAAATTCATTCCTTTACAATTCAAAATTCAACAAAACTTATATTTTCAAAGCCATTTGAAAATCCTTTTTACTTTGAAATCGCCACTTTAATATTTTTTAAATAACCAAGAAAGCCCAATGCTGCAACAACACCAAATATATCAATCACGGTGTCCAAAACATCATATACTATATGATAACAAAATACATCACAATATCTGTAAATTAATCAATAGTGGTGAGGAATCCAGTTGGATCCCTACAACCTGTCACCTGTAACAAATATACGTATTAGAAATATATGTACAATGTCAGTTTCGAGGCAGACGCGCATGCAAATGGTCATCCGCTCATACACGGGAACATATAGGGTTTCATCTGCTCCAATAAGCAGGAATATATCCAAATACCAACCAATATATATACAATATATTATATATCATCCAAATAATCATCAATCATCATAAATAAATTTATTCTCACTTATATAAAAATATCAATGAGATAGAAAGAGTGAGTTGTACTTATATTACATCCATTAGCAGTTGTAATGTTTTATTCCGAATAAAATTAAACAATCCTTTAATTTCATCCAAAATTTACACTAGCTCCAATCAACTCCAAACACAGCTCTAAAATGTAGTGCTCGTCAATATGGACCTAATGCTACTTGTTTCGTCAAAAACGAACCTCGTATGACAAAGTTATACATTTTTAAAGTTTATACGATTTTATATATAATAAATTTTTATTTTTATTTTTATTTTTATTTTTAATTTTAACCTTAATAAAAATGGGTTGCATGACTTTTTAATAGCAGATCACAGTCGTGTATCCCCTTCTTCATCGTTCACCTATTCGAACGTAAGAAACCCATCAACGCCAAAAAAAATTGCTTGCCGCGCCTCCACTTGGTTGATCGGAAGATGCTCGTCGACCACCACATCGTGCGCCGTCCCCTACCTCACCTATCGTCCAACTCCGACCTTCCACAGTGCAGCCGCTGCCATGATTTCATCCACCAAACGCGCCCAAGTCGGAGACGAATTTCGACTACCCTGGTGCACCATTTTTAATCATAGCCGTTCAACTCCATCGTCTCACTGCGCTCTCCAACATTTCTTTAGACGTCGAATCGTAATTGACAACGGATTGTAAGATAATTAAGGGAGAAAGAGAGAGATTCCTGGCCGTAGAAATGTTAATGGCGGCTAGGGGTTAAGCAATTAGGGTTTGAGAAATTTCCAGAAAATGTGGTCCTTTTATAGAAAATTTCGCGACACTATTCATCCGAAAATTTTCCAAACTCCAAAGGAGCGTGTCGCCATGTATTTATAATATTTTACCCCTATTCCGAATGCAATGGAATATATATCGAGTGCCAATTCAACCGTATTTGAAAGATAGGTTTTCGAATCCAATTATTTAAATTTAAAAATTTACTAAAATAGATTTCTATGCGTTTTAGCTTGTCCGGACAAACCGTAAATCCGATTGACACATAATTTGAAATCTTACAATAATATAACATTACGGATCCAACGAAACTGCTTTCGTCGAAATCCAAGACTGTTTGAAAATTTCCATTTTCACTCGTCAATTAAATATTAAAATATTCAATTTCTGTAAATTAACTTTTAATTCAATTTTAAAAGTTTACCAACATCATTCTAATTCAAATAAAATTTAATTCAACTTTATAAATCATTTCCATTCACATTAAATCCAAATTTCAGTTATTTTCACAATTTCAAATATTAAATTAACAATTTAAATTATCCAATAAAATCAAGATATTCGAAATATAAGTTATTCAGCTTATAAACTTAACTTGTGAATATTTAAAATTGATCAAATATATGAATTTCAAATGACCGAAATTCTGGGTCGTTATAATGCGGCAGCGGAGTTTCAACCGCTTTGAAAGCATATTCTTAAAAGAAAGGAAACAACCCCTTTGAAAGCATATTCTTAAAAGAAAGGCAACAACCCCTTTCGAAATCTCTTTTCTTTAAAACACTTGACCATGTCCAAAGCTATTTCATTCGAAAGCAAAGCAAGCGCATTTCATTAAAATCAAAACAAGGTCTCGACCTCTTCGAAGGCACGCTTCAACTCTATATCTTTCACCTATCTCCAACTAACTACATACCAAGTCTTTGATGCCATGTGTATTGGTTTCGACCAGAATAGAGATGGAAGTATAGTATCAAAAGGTAGATGCCGAAAGTGGCGAAGCAGCAAAACTCGTAAAACTGATTTTTAACTTTATAAAGTAATTTCTTTCTAACTAATTTGCTTTGTTTGTCAACATATGATTGGTTTCCAATACTTTTTCAAAATCTTTTCTAAAAATGCTACCTAAATTTAAGAGATTAACAATTAAAAACATTTATAAATATCCTCTTCTCCTTTTATAAACATATAAAACATTTAAGTCACATACTTTAAATAATTTTATATATACACTCAGGAGAATTCTCCAAAAATTCCAATAGATTATTTTTAATATGTTTTCTAACATATATATATTTCTAACCCAAAGCTAACATACAATAGCCATAATTAGTTCAAACCCTATTTAACCATTTTCTTTACTGGAAAATTCATAACAAATCCAGATTAATTCAAAAATTATGAAACTTGAAACCCATCTCTAAAATATTATTTTTGACCTTATATCAAAATTGCAAGGCATTTGGATGTCATTTGATAGGTTTTCAATCATAAATTATCACAATAATCTATATGAACAAATAAAATTTATCAACAAGCATACACACACACACATATCATCCAAAACATGGAATAATACTTTGCAAAACATATACATATCTATCCTAAAACAAAAAATAAGAAAATATGAGATGTAATATGTTATTCACCTTTAGCTTATTGTTAAGGATTTTCGATTTTCCTTTGAATTAAATTTATTAAGCTTCTTCCTCTTGATTTTAGCTTGTCTTCCTCTTTACTTTCTCCTAATAGTGGCTGACCTTACTTGATTCAATTTTTGTTTGTGAATGTGCAAAATGAGAGTGCATGAGGGTTTAGGGTATAAGAATATAACTTATATCTATTTTTCCCTTATCCTATTACCCTTATTTATTTCATCTTATTTTCCCCATAATTCATAAGTTCATTAGGCATCGCTACCCTATATTATTCAAATCTCAGTCCCTTAACCATTACATTATTTTATTTTATTTACGTAATTAAATGTCCTAAATAGTGTTAGTCAAAATTAGGGTCGTTACACTATCTCACATGCCAACAAGGAGAAGGATAAGCTCGCACATAAACTCCATAAGAGAAAAACTGCTAAAGAGCCAGATTTTATCATTACCTTGGTTGATAAACAGTCTTCTTCCAACATTTAGAAAGTTCGATGGAATGGTTCTCGAACCTCCCAATCCCTGATGTTATCATGAATTATGACTTCCCCAACATCAACATTGAGGGCTCAATTCTCCCACCAAGAGTGGTGACGACATTCCTCCTATTAGCAAAGGGGAGAAATCTCATATGAGCAAGGCTGCAGTAGCTGGTCCATCGTGGGACACTAGGACACCCAAAATCACACGCACTTCATTGAATGATTTTCATCTATCTTTTGTTCGATGGTCACTTATACATTCTTGTTTGATTTGCAGGTGCTGTGTATCAATCTCGTGATCGATCGCTTGAGGAGCTCTTTAACATAATATGGATCCAGTCGCAGTCCAGACTCGGATAGGCAACGAGAGAGAGATGATAGCCGGGAAGGAAGTCATCATTCGAGGGAGTCTTCATCGTCTAAACATAAGTCCCAATCTCAATCGTCTTATCAAGAAGTTCAGCCTCATCTTCATGTACATAGCAGCGATCAAACTTCTTTCCATGCTCCTTAAATCGATGTGCCGCTTGGGCAGTATTCTGGTTCATTTGGTTCCAGATGATCCCGCGAACGTAGGTCAAGCAAACGACCATTTGTTACTTCTGATCCGTCTTTGCCTACTGCAGCTCCTGAGGCTTCCACGGTGGAAAATTTTCCCGAACTTCAGGTCAATCTTCCAAAAATTTGCTTCGATAGGCTTAACTTCCTTCCTTCCATTCATACAATTCCAAGGAGTGCCAAAGTGAGTTCCCTTACTTGCACCAATGATGTTTTTTTGCAACACAAAGCATTCCAACATCTAGCCGAAATTTTTTTCGAGGTGTCTATCAAGAGACAACTTGAAATCGATCGTCTAAAGCTAGAGGTGATCCATGATAAAGGCATAATTAAACATCAAGATAATGAGATCTCAGAGTTAACCGTGAAGCTAACTGCGGTAGAAAAGAGTGCCAAAGAAACATTTGAGGTTGTTAATCATCTAGAAGTGGCTCACAAAAAGGAACTAGATGCTGCCCAAAACCGTAGTGGTGTGCTTGCTTTGGAAAAGATACATTGGAAAACGAGAAAAATATTCAGGTTCACCGTGTTGAGGAACATGAAGAACTTATTAAAAAAAGAAGGAAGAGAAACTAAAGCGTAGGAGGAGTTGCAAAGAAATTATGAAGAGGCCATCGAAGCTCGGTACTGAAAATTATGGTTGACGAGCAAGTTGCCCAAATGAAATCCTCTAGGAAGAGGCAATAGAAGCAGGCTGTAATGAAATTGGAGAGAAAATCGAGGCCCTGTTAGAAGATATCAAAGAAGCTGGTCGAAATGATATTAAGGACATGTTCAATCCTCTGATTGTCAAATAAAATGCTAAAGCCCTAATCCATCGCAATATGAGTTTCCTTGAAGAGGGCTATCTTGAATCGATCATCGAGGCTTGGTAATACATTGTTAAAATGAAAAAGAAAGCCCTTGGTGAAGCTGACTTAGATGAAGAGAAGTTGGTATGATAAATTCTTCTATAGATGAATTTTTAGACCTTGCTGTTTGAGACTCTAATACTTTGATATTTTAGCATCCTCTGGCAAAGGAAAAAACATTGCCGAGCCATTGGTGTCTGATCCCAAAGGTCCCACTTCACTTCAAATAGCCAAAGCATCAGTTTCTCTTAGCCCATGATAGGATCTGAGCTATGATCCGGATAGATCCTACTATCAATCAAAGGTGTTGACTCTTATTCTAGAGGGGAGCACTCTGACAACAACTGAAAGTCAGCCGGACATAGGTATCCCTTTTTATTCTTCGTTATTCAAGAGATTATATTCCTCATGCCCAATAGTCATGGGCTTATCTTATTATTTCCATGAATCTGCAGGTCTTCCAGGTCCCAGCCAAACTCCAGGAAGCGGTACCGCCATGGAGCAACAATCGACATCTACTGAAATTCCGATAGCCACCGACATTGCATGGCCCGACGCTCAAGTTAACGGAGTACTTGATGATGAAAAAGATGATAACCTACCGCTGCCAAATTACGTTGTGATCATTGGTGCCACCGAAAAGAGCGCATTGAGAGAGAGAGGAGTAATTGAAGAAAAAAGCTAAAGCTAAACTTGTTGACGTGGGGACATCGACGATCCAAATCTCATCCCACTACAAGTCATTCCATCCTATGGGTTGGTTCTCAAAGAACTACCTCCAACTTCTAAGAGCTCTCCTGCCAAGGGTGACAAACGATCGACCGTACTTTCCTTAATTGATCGATTTACCCCCAAGTTTGGATTTTGGCTGAGCAAACGATCGGTTGTATCATGATCACTTCTCATTGCTTGGTAGGACCAAATTAGTTATCGGATGGTCGAGTGACATCCATTCCTTGTATTCCGTCCATCAGGTTATGAGTGAGAATCAAAAAATGAATGGTCGGACCATTCTCATTCTGTTTAGTTCAATCGTGAAGTTATGTAATCGGCTTGCTCCAAAGCTTTGTGAATCTACTCGGACATGTCAATATTAGTTTGTCGGGTATCGTAGCTAATATGTAATGTTATAGCAATCACAGATATGAAGAATTTTCAAACTTTATTTTCCTAGTGGAAGAAAATGACATAATTTTTCTTATTACATATCTAGAAAATCAATTGATAAAGAAAATTCAGAAATTGAATACAACTAAATGAAAAAGAATACACTAAGTGAAACAGCATCGTAAATGCTCGTTATTCCATGCTCTTGGGAGTGTGATGCCATTAGCGGTTGCTATCTTAAAAGTCCCCTCTCCAAGCCTATGCTCAATGACATATGGTCCTTCCTAAGTAAGATTCATGGGTGACATGATAGGAAAAACCCATTTCAAAACGAGATCGTCGATTTCAAAGTTTCTAGGTTGGACTTTAGCGTTGTAGTATCGGGTGACTCGGTATCGATGTTCAACTGCCTTTAAATCAGCTTCCTTGTGCTTCTCATCTACAAAGTCTAGAGATTTCAATAGGAGATCTCTATTCATTCTGGGATCATGGTATGTCAGTTGATGAGAATGGACATTACTTTGTTCACAGCTTCAACTTGTCCACTTGCTTGAGGGTGAGCAACTGCCATAAATATCTTTTCAATATGATGTCGACGGCAGAAGTCATTGAATTCAACGTTGTCGAATTCGGTTCCATTGTCAGTTAAAATTCTTTATGGAAGGCCAAAATGGTAGATGATTTTTCGGACAATGTAGTTGGTTACTTTCTTTGTTATGATCATGGCTAAGGATTCTGCTTCAGCCCATTTTGTAAAGTAATCAACTGCGATGATGGCATACTTCGCACTGCCTTTAGAGATCGGTAATGGACCGATAATATCTTGTCCTATATGGCAAACGACCATTGACTGGCCGTTTATGTGATTTCTGTTGGCAGAGCTCTCATAATTTTTGCAGGCGTTTGGCACTTATTACATCACCTAGCATAATCAATAGAAACTCGGTTGACAGTTGATCAATAATACACATAACGGAGTATTTTATTTGCTAGGTTTTGCCCTCCAATGTGATCGCCACATTCCCCTTCATGAAGTTCCTTTAAGATTCATTTTATTCATCATGAGTGATCCACTAAAGCATAGTAACGGAAAAACCTTTTCTATACATGACTACTTCTTAAATGATATATCGTGAAGCTTTGCAGAGGACTTATCGCCTTTCATTCCTCCTTCGAAAAGGACTCCTTATAGCAAATAGTCTATAACCGAAGTCATCCATGACTCCTTCTCCGTATCCATCTCTAATACCTAATCGATTTCCATCTGGTTTAGGCTCAGAACGTCTAGTACTTCGACCGAAACCAAGCCCATCTGTTGTGCATCCCTGGTGCTAGCATAATTTGCTAATAGTCGGCCTCTTTATTCTGATCCCGAGGAATGTGTGTGATTTCATAATACTTAAAGTCAGTCAATAGCTCTTCGACTTGGAAAAAGTACGGGACAAGCCGTTGTCTTTTAGCTTGGTAGTCTCCCTTGACTTGGTATACTACCAACTGTGAGTCATAAAAGATTTCAAGAGATTTTATTCTGATAGGATGAGCCAGAAAATAGAGGCGGAGCTTTTGTGAAGTAATCAACAAGCAGCACGATAATTTTTCTGTTTTTAGGTAGTTCCTTTCCGCTCAACTTAACCGCTTGCTAACATAATAGACTGGTATCTAGATCCGATTCTCCTCGTGAAGCAATGCGACACTTATAACATGTACCTACACGACCAAGTAAATGCACAAGTCTTCATGATCCACTGGCTTTAATAAAATGGGAGGCCTCTCTAAATGGTTCAACAAAGCTCATAACGTATCTTCACAATCCCACATCCATTCAAAGTTCCTTTTCTCACTTCTAATCAAATCGAAGAAAGGAATGCATTTATCGATGACTCTGGAAATAATTGATTTAGGGCTGCAACCTTCCCATTTAAAGTATGTACTTGCTTGATGGTATTTCACACTTGGATGTTGCGAATTGCCTTAATCTTCTTGGGATTAGCTTCGATTATGTGGGCATTGGTGACGTGACCTAAGAAATTTCCTGATGCAACGCTAAAAGAACACTTTAGAGGATTGACCTTTATTTTTTAATATCGGAGGATATCGAACATTTCTACCAAGTCTTTAATGTGGTCGCTTGATCATCATGACTTCACGAGCATATCATCCACGTATACCTCTATCGTTCTTTTTCAATATTATATTTATATATTCTGTTGACTAGGCGTTGATAGGTCGATCTAGCATTCTTCAATCCAAATGGCATTACAACATAGCAATACAATCCAACATCGGTAATGAAGCTGGTGTGCTCCTCGGGAATGTGCATCAGGATTTGGTTATATCTAGAGTATGCATCCATGAAAGAAAGAAATTCATGTCCCATGGCCGAGTCTACCAACTAGTCGATCCTTAAAAGGGGAATAATGTCTTTCGAGCACACTTTGTTCAAGTCCAAGTAATCAATGCATGTCCGCTATTTTCCATTCGCCTTTTTCACAACTACAGGATTAGATACCCATTTAGGGTAGAGGACGTCGTGAATGAACCCATTGCTTTTGAGCCTATCCACCTCCTCTTTAAGGGTAGCAGATCTCTTTAGAACCATGCCATGCCTTTTCTATTTCACTGGGACATGCCTCGTGTCGATATTTAATGCATGGCTCACAATGGTAGCAGAGATCCCATACACGTAAAAATAGGTCCAACCGAACATGTCACGGTTTGCTCGAAGTAAACCGGCAAGTTCTTTCATCATCGGAGGGCTAAGCTATGATCTGATCTTTAGGACCTGTGATGGGTCATCATCGCTGACCGCGATGTCAATCGTCAGCTCAGCCGATGTAACCTTCGTCTCTTTGGACTTCTCCTCATCATTCACTGGATTTATGTCTTTACAGAACTGACTGTAGCGCTAGTTGTTAGTTTTCAGTGGTTTGGATGTGGATAGACTTGTCCACACCCTTACCTGAGCGTCTCTCAATTCGGCTACATAGTAGGTACGTTCGATCGCTTGATCACCATGCACAACTCCTACACCGTTATCAGTTGGCAACTTTAAAGTCAAACACTACATGGCAAGAGCTGCTAGGAATTCAGTTAGAGATGGTCGGCCCAGAAAAGCATTATATGGAAAGTCAACATCCAAGACAAAAAAAATGGTAAAATCGGCATTCTTCTACGGTCACCTACTCCCAACTCCACTGGAAATTCGACATATCCGACAGCTTCAATTGCAGCACTGGTAAAGCCATGAATGTAAGCTTTAGATGGTTTCAAGTCCTTGGCTTCCATTCTCATCTGACCATAAGCCCTTTTGAAAATTATATTTATTGAACTTCCATAGTCAACCAAAATCCTCTTCACTAAGGTGGGGCCGATCATGGATGAAATGACAATTGGGTCTATCGTCAGTGCCTCCACCCTATCCGCGTCTTATTTTCTGAACATAATATCATCTATCATTGTACGCTGCTGTTTAATGGAGCTCCATCTTATGTACTCAAAAAACATTCAAATTTCATATGCTTGATCGCGCTAGCGTAGCATTCCATCTTATGCCAACTCTTATCAGTTGGATGCGGTCCTTCGACTATTGTATCGATCACTAACCTTCCATCAGTCCACACAGGCTCCTCGGCCCTATGCGGAGCTTGTCATCGATTATGGTTGGATGTCCCCAACCTGCGATCCGACGGGGTTTTAACAAATTGCTATTATTTTCTTTCCCGAATAAGTTTCTCGATAATAATAGGAAGATGCCTAAACTCATTCATGTTATGACCATAACATTCATGAACCGGCAATATTTTCCAGTCTGTTTCTACTTCTTCATTGATTCTTTTAGAGACGGCTTCCTATATTGCATGGCATTGTGGATAGTTAAATACACATTTTTCTAGAGATATATTTAGTGGTGTATAGGTGTCATCCATTGGAATCCTAGGCTTTCCTCTTCCAGAATATGTTTTTCATTCATGGTTCCGTTCACCGCATTTCTTTTGCTGATTCGGCTTATTTTGAACATTTACTTCAACTTTTTCGGAGCTTTCCCAGACTATTTCACTGTAATGTTAATCTGCACTCGTTCTCTACTTGGTCCTATAACATTCTTCTTCCTAAAGCATCTAACTTCCTCTTTCCTCAAATACTGAGCTACTTTTATATAGAAACGTTCTAGTGTTGTGGGTGGTTTGCCAACTAATCAATCGCCATAGTTAGATTCTAGATCAACCCTCTCGTTACCACCATACATAATGAATTGTCATTCAGATTACTGACTTCTGTGACAGCTGTATGAAATCTCTCTAAATAATCTTTCAGTGATTCTCCCGGAGCCTGGATCATGCTGGATAGGGACATCACATCTGTGAAGCGAATTGTGTGCATAAAGAACCACTCTATAAACTTTGTTACTAAATCGTCAAATCTAGAGATTGGCCATTGGGATAAACTTGTAAATCACATCATTTCTATTCCAGAGAGAGTGATAGGTAAACATCTACACTTGGTTGTATCATCTGCTCGTGCAGAATCTATCAGCCATTCGTATCTCATAATGTGCTTCCTATGTTTGGTTTTTCCCTCGTAAGCAGGCGTTGATGGCATATTAAACCTCTTTGGATACTCGACATGTAAGATATTATCAGTGACGTGGTATGGCTCCTCGAGATCCCCTAATCATCATTGGTCATACCTTGGCTCTCCCTCACTAGCTGTCTAACCATAACTGATAAGTCTAGCGTTTGGATAGTTAGAGCCAAGCGATGGTTGTGCTCCACTTTATGTGAATGGTCAGGTCGATGTCTACGGGCCATTCCACGCCTGTTTGGCTCAACATCCACTCGATATATATCACACACATTCACTTCATTGTCATTCCAGGGAAGTAACTAGTCTGCATCCACCTGAACTCTAGCATACAAATTAGTTGTAGCAGCTCCAGCCTGGGCTTCAGCATGGAAAGGTATGCTTCCTCCTCTAAAGGAGGGATCGACATAGATCCCTATAGAGGGATGGGACCAATCGGTCTTGGCAAGCCATGTTGGCTTACCCATTGATGTTCGAAAGCTTTGTGATATTCGCCAATTCTATGACGTCTGCGTCTATGATAATCATCCGATGAACTAGAATGCTTAAATGTAGAATAAGGGATTGGGTCCCCATAGCTTTCCCACGTTGTTGCTTACTGAGTTGGTTCATTAGATTGATATTGGCTTGAATCTGCTGATTCAACTGTTGGTGGATATCGATTAATTCTCTCATCAGATCTTTGAATTCATCTTTCATAATGAAATCAGCCAGGTTTTGGACATCAGCTGGATTGGTAGTATTCATATCTACTATAAGGTTGCTCAGGCCTCGTTGTTGGATGTTAGCGTTCTCGTTTCCTTCTGCGTTTTGAGATGTAGATCTGGGGTTCCTAACCATTGTTGATAGTTCTCCTTAAACTTTTAACTTTTGCAAATTTGAATAGAACGAACAAGATTCTCGAAGATAATTCTCGATCTCTTTGGGGATTTATGCAATTCAGTAACAATAAAGGGATCCAAATAGGGCTGGGAATCTAGTTTCTCAATGAAAGCACCAAAATGTTTGCATCAAAAAAAAGGCATAAACACCTAATAGAAGTTTTGAAGAGAAATAATGAAGAATATAAAATTAAAACAGAGGGAATAAGCAATTAAATAGCAGAAAACCAAAGTAATAACAAGAACATAGCGATTTATAGTGGTTCTGCGTTGTCTTCCTACGTCCACTTTTGAATGATTGCTTTATTAATCACTTTGTAAACTGAGTACAATAGGGCAGATGAAAATTCTTAGTTACAATAGAGTAGAATGCAACTAGCACTATAAAAGTTCTGAAAATGAACAATCAAGCCTATTTTTATAGAGGAATACGATGAAATATCTCTTTGAAAATTCGGCAGAAGGATCTCCAAAACTATATGGACCCATAAGAAGGACCGCATGACCCAAATCCTAAGGAATAGGGATCGGCGTCGATCCCTATTTTGGAGGATTTTGGGGTCTGTTTCTATGGGAGCTTTTCCATGTTGTAATATGCTTTCTCTCCAACTTTCATGCCAATTGGATAGTAGAACTTGAGTTATTGCTCGATCATTGCTTCAATATTAGTTGTTTTCTGATTTTAGTTGGTCCCTATTGAGGGAAGAGGATCGATCTCACTTGCTTCATCTTTTTGAGATGCGATCCCTACGCTAGGCCCTCTGGGGTCTCTACACCTTGCTCACAAAATTTTATATGCATTGGACTTATGGATCTTGAAATATTGATTGTTTCACATTAAATTGCATTTGTTTTCTTGAAATATGCCAATCCATATATTGGAGAATGACTATAGCCGATCCCTTTTCCATGTGAAACTATATTCCATACTTTGGACATTTTGCATTCTATATCTCTCAATTCCGTTCAATCGCGGCTTCATATGATCACCTGTACTTGATCTTTGGACCTCATAATCATCGCTCTGGACTTACTAGCCTCGATAGCAGTCGAATCTAACTTGTCCAATCAGTTCAATGTAGCTGGGTCAAGATATTGGTTAACAGATATAGACTAATACCACAAGCGATAGAGACCTACTATTTACTCGTGAGTTCTAGAGAAGTTTGCAGAATGAATTAGCCACAAAATTGAACATGAGTGCGACTTTCCACCAACATACTGATGGTCAAATCGAGAGAGTGAACCGTGCACTTGAGGATTTGCTAAGGGCACATGTCTTGGTTTTCAAAGGATATTGGGAAGATCATTTGCATCCGGTAGATTTTTCCTATAATAATAGTTACTAATCCAGTATCCGGATGGCACCGTTCGAGGCGCTGTATGGTACACCGTGTAAGTCACCTATCTGTTGGTTAGATATAGCAGATAGACGTACTATGACCTGATTTAGTAAGAGATGCCACTAAGAAGGTATAATTGATTCGCGCTAGGATTAAGACAGCACAATCAAGGCAAAAGAATTATGTCGACAAGATAAGGAAAGAGTTTAAGTTCGTGGTAGGCAATCATGTGTTCGTGAAGGTTTCTTTGATGCGAGGTGTTATACGCTTTGGGAAGGCGAGCAAATAGCATGTAGATATGAAGGATCATTTTCGATGATTGAGTGGATTAGTAAACTCGCCAATCGAGATGAGTTACCAAGTAGCTTAACGGATGTGTATAATGTTTTCCATATATCACATCTGAGGAAATGTGTGCACGACCAAAATTCGGTAGTGGAACCGAGGCTAATTAAGGATTTATCTATGTATCTAGATTTAATATATGTGAGACAGTTGATGGGGATAGTAGGCCATGATACGAATGAGTTAATGAACAAAGTCATCGAACTTATTCATATCCAGTGGAGTGATGAAAAAGAAGATTGTACTTGAGAGGCGAAGGATTGGATTATTAATATCTATCCTGAGTTGTTTTGGACATTTATGAATATATAGTTAGGTGGTTTGTCTGTCTATTGTATGGAGTAGTAGGGTACTAGTATATTCATATACGATATGTATGTGTATTGATAATGTACTGATACCTTTGGTTTTATGATTATTAGTTTACATTATTAGGTTACTAGCATAATCTTTTATACTTATGTGTACTTACATGATGACAACTTTCCACTTTCAGGGTCTTAGTGTACACCTTATTCACCTTATAGAAATTTCAAGAATGAAATTTTAAGGATGAGAGACTGTAACATTCTATATTTTAGAAGGTCTATTATATAGGAGATTAAATTAGAATAATAATAAATAATTAAAAGATGGATAAAATAGTTTAATTGCAAGAATTGGCTAGGAAAGAGTTAATTATTTAAGTATGGGACACTTTAAAAAGCTAATTCAATGAACCAAGGGTAATTAGAGCAATTAAGGTTGGCATTGTTAATGAAAATAAACAATTTAGATTTCAAATGGGAAGGATTGTGTCAAGTGATGTGACTAGGTTAGAATGTGATATTAACCAAGCTAAAAGCACAAACCTGCCTTCTTTGGCCATATCCCATCATTTATACTTCATTTCACTTTTCGAAACAAATCCCTAAATTGTAAACTAAGGTCAGCCACCATCTTGCAAGGAAGAAGAAGAAGAAGAGATAAAGCTTTCAACTTTAAGGAACATAGAAGATTAAACAAGATTTTTGTTAATCAAGGTGAGTTAAAACTTTCCCTGAAACCTGTCCCTCCCAAGTGGGTTCAGATTTGATCGTGTATGAATGCTTTGATGATGGTAAATATGTTTAAATGATTAAAGCATTGTTTGGTTATGTTTGCAAATTTTAATAAAGTGAATTTGCTCATGTTTTAGGTCAAAGCCTGAATTAATCTATGTTGACTGATTTGAACCCTAAGTATGATGTTTACAGTGATGAAATAAAGATGGTTTTTAATTTCATAATTTTTGAAATTAATTGGATTTTGGACAAATTTTCTAAGTCGAGATAAGGGCTTATTTCGAGAAATTAATTATTAATAATAATAAAAATAATTGTTTTGACTTGAAATTTTAGGACAAGGTAAAATACGATAAATTTTATTTTTGGTGAATTTTTTGGGATTTTTCCCCTTTAAATTTCAATTTTGTATGAATTAATTAGTGAAGGAAAGAATTAATTAATTAAGGGTAGTTAATTAATTACTTATAAGTGCAACCAACAATTCCTTAAAATAAAAATGTGAAATAAGAAAGTAGCCAATAAGATTTCGACACCAAATTAGATTAAGTGAAAAGAGATACATAACAAGGTAAGGAAACGGTTTTTAATATAATTACAAGACTGCCACTTTCAAATGTCGAAAGCTAAATATCATCACACGAAGGCTTTAATAGAAATAACCCATGATAGCTTGGGTAGCTATCAACTCATGATGGCATGGGGGAAGCCGTGATGAGATGGCTCTTCAAGCTTAACCCTCGAAAGCTATCAGTATGTGCTTAAGGAAGCTACCTTCTCATGATGGCACTTGATGAAATTAACATGCGATGGCTTTGATAGAGTCAACACATGATGGCTATAGAGGATTCAACACGCAATAACTTTAAAGGAGTCTACCCACGATCGCTACTTGAAGTTCAAAATATGATAGCTTGGGAAGCTAACACAACACAGACATGGAGAGAAAGTAAACTAGCGATGACCTAAGAAGAATCAACCCACTATGGCTATGGTATAGCCAATACATGATGACTAGGCTGAACATTCGAAAGCTATGAGATAACTAGCATGCGATAACTAAAGTCAATTTGTGATAGCTTGGGAAGCTATATTTTTCTAAGTAAAACAAGAAATGCTTAGGATACCTTGGAAGACATTTTCCAAGTGCTAACGAACTATTTCACAAGGGTGGTATATTGGAGGGATATTATAAGTTAAAATTGTGTTAACTTACTTTGGAATGAAGTAAAGCTTAGAGAAGATGATAAATGATAGGGTGTCATTCAAATTGAAATATATATATATATATATATATATATATATATATATATAAGTTTTATCTAAATTAAGTGCATGGTACATTGTAAAAGAATGAAAGAAAGGAGGTAAACTATGACCATAAAATATATCAGCTCATGGAGTTATTGGATGGCAGGATGCCTTGACTATTAGTTCAAGTCTAATGGTATATGACATGATGCCATAAAGGGTTCAGTCTTAAAACATTTATAAATTCTAAAGGGAAATTATGGGAAAGTGCCATGGTAGAGTGCCAAAACATAAAGATGGTGTGAAAACTAAAATAAATAAATTGGCAACGTGAGCAATAGCATTTAAGGGACTACGAGAGGCTATTGACACTTATTAAGGAGGCTTACTAGAACGTATTCATAGTGGCTTTAGTTTGGGTGGTTTCCATTGGCGGAATGAGCGATTATTTCATCATGTGACGATGTTCGAGAGAAGATAAATTAGTGATAGATAAGCCTAGGGAGGTAATCACTAAATAAGTTAATGATCACTTCCCGATGAAAGCCTAAAACAAGAGATTAGGTGATATTTGAATGGATGATGAATGATTGTATGACATGGAACATAACGAGATGATAAGTATAGGGTATGCTTAATTTGGATGATAAGTATAGGATACACGTCTTGATTCAATATACGCACATGGTTGCTTTTTATATATTTTTGTTTACATACGTGATATATCTTGATGATGATAAAGTGAGGAAAAATCTCGTTCCACATTAGCGGCGTAGTCTCACTATGGATGATTAGGGTAAAGATTTTATCGATACCTGGCTTTTCTCATAAACTCACAGGTACTCATTCAAGTAGACTGAGTTCATGGATTAGACATGTATCTATTGGAAGGATGAATAAAGATTCCAAAGACGAAATAGGAGGCTTATCTAAAGAATGCTAGTTTTTTTTTAAAATTCACTACGTAAAACCAGGAATTATAACTGGTTATGTGTTATGTTAGCATCTTCATATGTCAAACATAATACTACTCCCTTTTTTTTTTCATTTACCCTGCGAGGGAATGAAATGGGTTAAAGACAATGTGATGAAATATGCAATTCAAAATGATGTAATGAAAAAGTTTTTTAGCTGCTTTGTTTACTTATATTGTGCAAAATAATACTGAACTTACTTTGTAGCTTGAAAATGATTTTGGCGATGATTACAGCATCATCGACGTTTATTTTTGAGTCTCGAAGTGAGAGATGTTACAGATGGAGAACTTGTCTTTAATCTCATCACTAATGAAGAACCTATTTAACAACGCCATCAAGGAGACTTCTCTAGAATTTGACGAGGTGATGTCTGTTAGATAATGGCAGCTTAATCTGATTACCTTCAATGATAAACTAGTAGAACTCCTCCATAGCGGATAAGTCTCCTTCTCTAGGAGCCGGCTCCCCTAAGTACATAGTGACATTAAAGTTGCCACATAAAATCCAAGGGCCAAGAGCGAGTGCTCTAAATGTGATACATTCATGCCAAAGGGACCATGCTTGACCTTTGAGTGAGGCCGATAAACATTAGAAAAATTTATGATCAAATTATCGAAAAGGTCTACAAAGATAAGGTGCCTCAAGTGTATATTAATAATTTGCTGCAAAAGCGACACAGCTCTCATGCCAACCCATTAATAAAACACACACCCTCCCCACCCCCCACCCCACCCCACCCCCCCCCCCCCCCACACGCCAAAAAAAAGCACCTAGCCAGGGGATAAACCAAGTGACTCAAGTCAAAACCTCCTAAGCTCCTATAAAAATGATAGTTAGGATTTTCTATTTTAATTTTTTGCAATACTGCGCTGTCATTGTTATTGTCTTTCAAAAAAGATTTGATTTTGTTACACGTCTCTAAACCATGAAGACCCTTAACATTCTAACTAATGCACCTGAATGATAGAGTCCTCTTAAGTTCCCTACTCCTAATAAACTCGGCATCAACATGAAGGTCATCAAAGGAAAAAAACCTGAACTAGTAGCTAAATGATGCAAAGCCTGAGTAGAATGCATACTCAAGGCACAAGTCCTGTATATGCTACCAAAAAGAGGATCCATACTTAAGCCTGAACTAGCAGTCCTACCTTTAGCACCTATGCCAAGGAGGCATCCACCAAAATGGTAGTAGAAATATCCTTGAAGCCCCTCAATCTCGCGTTGCTCCTAACAGTACGACTGTAAGCCCCCTTGTTCTTGCCTCTATTGTTGCTCTTGGTGGAGGTAGGGCTTCTGGAACAAAAGCTCGAGCTATCTGAAGGAGAGGAGAGTGCGCCAAGTGGTTTGGAGGCTGATCCATCACCCTCCTTGAGATCGATCGCCCCATCAGAATAAGGCACTAGTGCCATCAAAACAGAAGCTCCGAACTCATCATCATCCAACGTCATCCGCATAACATGCACACTACCTTGTTTGGGACCATTCACTCCACCAACACTACCCGCCTCAGCCACCGCCTGTTCTTCCACCTTGACAACATCACAAGGGAAATCAGCATCCTAACCATCACACACATTTACCACTATACCACCTTGACAAAGAAAGTCTTTACCAATAACCCCACCTTCAAAAACCGTGACTTAAACATCATCTCGGGACGAAGCTGGATGCATTTCACATTCCAAGACAGATTCACCTAACACATTTTTTGCGTTTACATTATGAGATAAAAATGAGTCATCACAAACAGCAACACTTGCTCCTAACCCATTTTCATGCACAATACGTGAAACATTTATGTCCAGTCTAGAACCAAACTCCAGCCCTTCCTCATCAATAAGCTTCCCGCAACCCAATTTTCAACCACCACATGGCCATTAGAAGTATCACCACCATCCAACTTGTCTCCCGCCTCATATCTTGCTTCATACAGAATCAAAACCACTGCTGCCACTTTGACAATGACTGCTCTGTTAGCTTCTGATCTAGCCTCAACCTCAAAATCTACTGTGGTATCATCATTCCCCATGCCATCAACTTGCACACCTTCCCCTTCCAAATTCGCGCTCATTAGACCTTCACTTGCACTAGAAACGACTGCCAAGACCCTTACTACTACTCGTTCTCTAGAGTATCCACTTTAGAATGATTCAAACAATAAGTAGAGAAGTCACAAGGAGCAACCATAAATGTATCTTCAGTAACCTTTCTTAGAACTCCAAATGAATTATAACTCTAATAAACATAGGAAGAAACAACCACTGAACTGGCTACATGTTTATTAGCACATACAAGGTCCTCATCGGTATTCGAACTGGCAAAACCGATAACATGATTACTAGCCAAAGGATCATCAGTCAGAGAGTTTGATGAATCCATGGGATTTATACATAGCATAACATCCGGATCCACAAGCATAGTATCTGGATAACCGACCCTCTCTGATTTCGACTGATCGCAAATCATAGCTCTAACGAAGTCATTGCCTTGTGTGACATCGATATCTGCTTTTCTTGTTTGCTGATCAGAGAGGAAGCTGATGGAAAAAATTTAAACGCTTCCAGCAGTCTCTTAGTTTTCAAAAGGAGAGGGTAAGCTTTAGGGAGAGCTAGTTGACTGCAGACGAGAGTACACAATCCAAGATAATTTATGTGGAAGGTGAAATGAGGGTCAGCCATACGAGTGGAACTGGGTAAGGATTCTGATGGCTAAAAGGGATTGACGATAGGATTGAGCGGCGGATTGGTTAGCCATAGCGAGCAAGAGTACTGTTTGTGACCAAATCTGCTATAAAGAAAGTAACAGATAGGTTATCTACCAGCAGAAACATTGTGCCATGTATCGCCACAACGGAAATAAGCAATGCTTCGGTGACGATGCTGAATCTAAGAGGAGCAGAACAGAGGTATTGATTTGGGGATTCGGGGTTGATGAGTTTGGTGGATGTTGGATTTTAAGGTTTCGATAGAGGTTTTGCAGGGTGGGAAGTGATGAGGGGAACAACAATAGGGTAAATCATCGGTAGAGAGGCAATTGCAATTAGGCAGAAGATTGGGAGGAGAAGAATAATAACGGTCATATTGAGTCGCCATTAACGCAGATCAGATGAAATTACGCTTTAATGTAATTTTAAAACACTACCTGTATTTAAAACGTGAAAAAATGGAACTTTTCAGCACAGATAGTGTTATTTGGATGCGTGATTGCATTGATATATGTTAAGCTACGTTTTAGATGCGTTACATGTTACATGATGGTTGGAATGATTTCTCTTATGTTCTGCACGCTTGGATGGTGATCGATGTGTGTCTATGTGGCGTTTGTGTGTATGTTGAAATGGTTGAAAATGCTAATCGAAGCAAATTAGAGATAGGGAGCATAGAACCGAACTACGACGGGTAGACTCGAGGATGTTAAGAGACTTATCAATGCTTAGAGAGGGTAAACAGGTTGATGTATGGAGTGTTGCAATGGAATTAGCATGAAAATGGAATCTAGAGATGCTGCAACATTTTGGTTCGGTGGTAGCTTGCTCGCGGTTAACTTCAACCTAAGTCGGTTCGCTTAGGGTGAGCTTCGCATTCGTGATTGGGAGACTATAAAGCAAATGCTAACCGGACGTGTAATGGTTCGACACTATGGAAGACTAGACGACAAATGATGTCGGTAGTGCTACTGGTGGGGGACACGCAAGTGATGGGGTTCAACGATGGTTTTCTTCAAGGCATTGGAGGTAGCTTCTTCAATTTGGAGCAAGGACGACTTCGATCTGGTACACGGACAAGGGATGGGGAAGTGGAGTTTTGGATTTGCTTCGAGACAGCATGAAGGGGACTTCGGGTTTACCTAGGGTGCGCTTCGGGTCTCTCCTACGGTCGCCTTGAGTTTTCCTTGGAGAGAGGGCATATGACTCTAGGACGATGCAAGGAAACTTAGGATTCGTATGGAAACTTGTGAAGCGATCGTATGACGCTTTAATAAGACAACGACCTTAGAACCTTAATTGATGGCTCTACAACTTACAGTGGGGCCGATAGGCATTCTGACGATGACGACTTAATGATGGGAGTCGTGACAATAGCCCAAAAGGAAAAGTTCAACGATGAGGGCATGTTAGTAAAATTTGCAACTGTGTTCTACTGTGGAGATAGCCTAGATGAAATAACGATTTCCACTAGAGACGCGTTCAAAGGGATCGTTGATAATTCGAAGGTTTTTAGTGTGCTCGTACAAAGGGGTATGTGGGGATGCCCATCCAGATTACAATTGCATCTGGATCTTACGATTGTGGATTGTCATGGACTTTATAATTGCGAGTCTAGTTCCTAGCCTTGCGAAGTGACATGGATTCAAGTACCAATGAAGTCGGTATTTGATTGAGTCTCTAGTTACAATTGCGCCATATGAGTTAACATGTATCCAACGCACACGAGTGACGATGATGATTGTTTGATAGATGTTTTGTTTGCTCTAGTTGCTTATCACTCTAATGTGTCACATGGTGTAGGTAATTTGGACTGTATACGTAGATATTGGACATTGTACTTCATGATGTAGGTAATTTGGACTGTATACGTAGATATTGGACATTGTACTTCGATTGTAGTACACTCATATGATGATTATTGCGTATTAGCATATATCGACTGTTATGTGCTAACTCTTTAGATGTAGGGATATGTCAGGTAAGATTCTTCAAACCATATGCTCTTATGTACTATAAAAAAATATAGTATTTTTGAGATGATGTATCGCTTACACCAGACTGTTTTCTGACTTGAGGTTTTATTTTTTGCTTGTTATTATCTTGGATACTCTTAAATAATTAAATTGGGGATATGATATCTGGATAGAGCATGGAGATGTATGGAGTATGATCAGGATGATACACTTTCAGATATCTACATTTTGGAGCTTACCATCGCTTATTTTGTTGTGTGGTACTGTGGAGCTCTACTATGCTCGTATCGCTTTAGAGAGGATTATAGAGTTTATTTCAGAGATTGAGATGTACAAACTCCTCTATTTTCAGTTTCATACGATCTGTGAACCCATTGCACTCTAATGTTCTTACATATATTGATTATATTGTCGTTTCACCTGTTTTGCATATATGTTATTATTATATTTTGTCTATGCGATATGAGATATTTTACAGGTTTTATGCTTGGATTTTTGTTACTTTATAGCCTTGGCTATCACTTTACATCGGCTGGGTACCTCCATAGTGCACTCTACAGGTATATTGGATAACAAAGGTGTATGCGGTCGTCATAATAACCATTCAATTTCAAAAAAAAATTATTAAATACAAAAATCAATTAAATTAAATGGTGGCGTTAACTACTGCAATTTCTGATCGTAGTTCGATTGGATCTTGGAGTTGTTTCCTAAATCAAGTTAAATTTCATAGGCTACATCCTAAGGTAATATTTTTAATTTTGTTATCATTTATATATATACTTCATCTAATTGTATTGATTATATATACATATGTAGACACATACACTATATTGAATTTATATATGCATGCATTATCTAATTTAATTTGTATATTCAATTATTTAAATAATAAAAACCATGAAAACATGACTATAATAGATATATCATTTTCAACCATATTTTAAATTATTAAATATTTATTTTTGAAATTTAAAAACTAATTTTAATTAGCTTAGATAATTTTATAATGTAATAAATGTAATTATATGCATATAAAATAGATATATTATATCGATTAAATTATTTAAAACTAATTTATAAATTTAAACATCCTTTTATATTTTAGAAAAAACATATTCCATATATAGTAATAATTAATATACATTTTAAATTCTTTTTAATACATTATATATTTTATAATTCTGTATGAATTTGATGTATAAAATTTAATAATTTTATTCTAAAGCCTTTTCGGTTGAAAGAAAAAAGACAAATTATATATATTTACTAATTTAATAATTTATATATAACTGAATATATTTTAAACTAAAATATAAAACATATGCATATGTACATTTCGAATTTAAAATAATAATAAAAATGTTTTTTTGAGTTTATTTGGATATATTGTTAGTAATTTTAGTTTGAAATTTTAAGTATATATCTATTTAAATTAAGATCTAAATTTGAATTTTAAAGTAATATAAATATTTAAGATATTAATTCAAAATATTTTGAATTGGTCCAAATTATTTAAATAGAAATCTACAATTACTATTACTATTACTATTATTATTATATATAAAATTTTCAAAATAATACAATTGGCAATGAAGACATATATAATGGAAAAATGTGCCAATTGCAGTGTAAATTCAAACACCCATCAACGTCGTATCAACCATGTATACTATTTATATGTTGCATGTGCAGTACACACATATGTATATTAAGATATTAGTGTAATTCAAATTCAAATATGAATTTAAATTAAATCTATTATTTTATTAAATTAAAAATTTAAATAAAAAAGATTTTATTTAAATAGTATTTTAGATTGGATCTAAAATCAGTTAGACTTTATAGTCCCTACATATATTGTTAGAGCGTTTAATGTTTCTATAGCGGTAGATGTATAAAAGTTATAGTAGGGATAAAGCGGGGATATAGCGGAGGTGCAAAAATCTTCATTAGATATAAATTTAAATATTTAAAATTAATTTATTCTCACTCTCACACCATTTGTTTATGAAAAGAAATATTGTTTAATTTTATATATCAAAACAGAGGAATATCATGATTTATGCAGACTAGTTTTGATGACTGCAATAGGTTTCTAACTTATATTGAGCACTCGTGCCTTAAAATTAGGCCTTTACCCTAACTTTTTTGATATGGTTTAAAAGAGAACTGGTAAAATCAACTTTTTTATATTAATGTTGCCAAAGCGAGTGCTAAAAAGCCTTGCTTTAGTACGTGTATAAAAAAATAGCAGGTCTTAAAATGGATCTATTGTTTAATAGCACTCTATTGAAATAGCATAGCCGTCAAAGAGCGTTGTATGTTATAGCTAGAATTTTGTGGGGCATTAGCATGGTTTAACTGCATAGGACCCAACAAAGATCAAAAATGGTATAATTTTTTGATAATCACCAATTTAGTTACGATCTAGCCTAGTTCCTTTATGTCAAAGATTATGATCCTTCTAATAGGTAGTTTCCAAAATGTACTTTGCTTGCACTAGTTGTGGTAATCCCTTTTACTAAAACTTTTGGCCATTTTTTCTCATCTCCTATACTTTTGAGTAATCATTTACGATATCAAATGTCTAATTACCATTCAAAAACTCTGACGGTTGCAAATTATCAACTTCATTTTATCTGAAGTTTTTCTTATAACATTTGAAAAGTCATTTGTATGAAAAAATGACGATGGCTATCCTACCAACAATACTTACCATACTGTTTTAGTGTAAATGCTTTCGTCGATACCATGCATATAGGTCAAGATAATTTACCTCCTGCAATCCATCCCGAAAGCACCTCATATGATGAAAGATCTTTTATTATCCAAAATAAGCACACAAATGCTATAAAAAATTCTTTTGCACATCGTAAGTCTCATCTCCCTCTACCCACATCAGTCTCAATTCTTCGATTAAAGGATGTAAATAAAAGTTGATTCCATCTTTAGGGATTTTCGGGTACAATAACAATAAGAATAAAGAATCTGTACATATTGTGCGTGCACATCCATGAAAGCGAGTTACATGGTGTTAGAATAATTGGACAAGTTAAATACCTTTTACCGTACAAAGAATAAGTTCAGAACCTGTCAATACACAAACTAATCTAACATTTTGCAATTCTTTGGCAAAATAATATTTACTATTAAAATGTCTCCACGCCATGCTACTCGAGGGTGATATGAAAATTCTTCCTCTCATTCTCATTCACTATGTCATTTCATGTGATCCACAATAGCATAAGATAAATACAATATTTGTAATCTAGGGATAAGTCAGAGATAATTCACATGGATGAAAGGTACACCTTTAACGTCGCCTTTTCTTTTCACATATACTATTCAACAAAATGTACAATTTGTAAGATTTATATTTCCCTTCTAATATAGATTACACCATATTGGACCAATGTAAAATTTTCATAAGGCATACTGAATGAAAATTACTATGCTTTTAGTGAATACTCATTTTCTGCCATCTTAATCTCCAAACCATTTGGGATCACATCTTGAACCAAACTAGTTAACCTCATTCGCTAATTTTTTTTCATATTATTATTATTTGCAGATTTTATAGAAACTGATCTAGATGTTGTTACTAACCCCATCATTAAGCTGATAGTGTTACTCAATTTTCTCACAAATAGTTAGTAAGCCAACTAAAGGAAGTCTGGCCCATTCAAAGCAAATCTAATTAATTTGCCACGGGCCTGTAAAGGCCTACCCAAGCCTATGTTGGTTTCAAACCAACCTTTATACTCAACAAGTGTCAAGATGAGGCTTGACCGTCTCATCCTAAAGCAACATTCACACTGAGGAAAGATATAGACCCGGTCCCTCAAGGTCCAACCGGGTCCGACTCAGTCCTAACCAGCTCTCTTATATCGAACTTCTTTCAACAGCAGTTGAAAGCCAACACAATTCGTCCAGCATCACATCAACTAACGTCGGCTCCTATCTAAACCTGCCCCATAAACAACACATCAGCAAGAGTGGCACAAGCATGCGCCTTCTTTAGCACGGCTCTGATATAGCAAACTCCAACTGGCATCAGGCCTCACTCTCGTTACCTCATGCCTAGTCATTAACTATCTTCCCAACGATCTCCTTAGCAATATTCCAAGTCTCTTCCATATTACCACAACCAATCGGCTAGCTCAGCCAACTCTACCATGTGGGCACTCAAGTGAATGAAAAAGTTGTCCATCCATCCATCTGAAGCTCCTTAATTTGATGGTTTAACTAATGTGGCTTACCGTTAGCATTAAATGCACATTTAATGAAAGCTCATGCCTAGTATAAAGAAGCAATGAGTACATTCTCTCCACCACACATCTTTTGACACACCTTATAGTTGTTGATCCTCCATCTCTATAGTCAAATTAATGGTCAAGCACTTTTCCTACCAGCTCTATAGCGCAATCTCAACCGTCCACTATCTACTCAACTACTATAAATCCTTCCTGCATTACAACTTTAAAGATTTTGGAACATTCAAGAATTTTAAATACTGCGCACTATTCAGTGCTCTTGATACCGCATAAGTCCTTAAGATTACATAGCTTTATTAGTCTTAAGTGCCTCCTTTTCCTTATTATTCTCTTGTAATTCCCTATAGTTGCAAGAGAAATATACAGTAAGAGAACTTCATAGTAGACGCGATCAGTTTTGGTAAACCACTCTATATCATGTGTTATTTGCCTTTTTGCAGCATATTTAACTCTTTATTTTTTCTATTTTAAGCCTAATAATTAGTAAGTAATATTTGTTTTCCACAATACACTCATATCATTCATAGGTTGGCTAGAAAACTAGTCAGTATTTTGGCGTTGGAAGAAGTCCCTTCCCCTAAAAGCTCTCCCCTTCCAAACCCTTCAACTCCACAAGACCCGATCTTACTCATTATCATGGACAATCTTCCTCCGTTCGAAGGTAAAAACTCTAATGAGCCCCAAATCAACAACAACACTCATGCCAGTACTACCCAGCCCTATCTTTGCTCCAGCATGTTGTAGTGCTATAGGTGTCAAATGTGGTTCTGCTAGCCCACAAAGTAAATGGCTTGTGAATAAAGCTAAATGCTCAGGCCATTGTGAACTTTTCCTACCAACTCCTTTGATAGTCAACCTGGTTGACCTACCTACTCGCAAAATCAATGCCTCCCTACGGTTATGAACACCTAAATAGTGTCGAGGTCCAGTAGAGGGTAGTGCTAGAAACTCCACTGATGGGCGTCCTCGTCCATCCTAGAAGGTATGCTACATGCATGCCTAGCCGAATTGATCTCACCCCAAATATGGCTTCACCTATTTCGCCAAATGGCCCTTTTTCTCCTTAAGTAAAGAGGCCACTAGCTCTTGATCATTTGCAAACTTATGCATTTGACCGTCTCAATGTTAGTCGTTTTACCGCGAGCAGGGTGCACATGACTCATGTAACGACCCGATATTTTCAACCATTCGCATCCGCATATGTCGGACTTGAATTTCTCAAATTACCGAATTGTAAAAATAAATTTGGCAAAACTTGTAACGCCCCACCTCTATTCTCACAATAACAAAGAGAATTAAAGGAAATATTGTCTATTATCACGAAGAATAAGGCTGGATAGGAGCAGCCATCCGTAGTTAGGCCTTACACTAGTGTTGGTTATTTCGATAGGAGTGTTATATATATTTTTATTTTTCATCTCTTATTTATTTACTCCCATCGACATACCCAATTCTAGTATAAAACGAACTACGATGGTTCATAATAGTTTAGGACAATAGATATAATAATAACACAGATAATATAAATGCAAAACACGGATAAAACAAAAGTCTCATATATATAATAACTGATGTCAGTTACAATACACAGTACATATGATACAACTACAACAGTCGACTCTAGAAGTTACATATACAAGTACATTATCGTATATAATATAAATGAATACATGTCTTCCTATACAAAAAACCGACCACTATAAATGACGACGATTACTCCAAAAGATATGAAGTGACTTCATAGCTCTAGCAGCAACCCAAAGCAGAATATCTACAACCTGAAATACTCGGTCTGACCCGAGTATTACATTCGAAAGAAAATAATACACGGGCCAGTCTAATTCAAACTCAGTTATTAGTGCACATAAGCAATAATAATTAAATAATGAATAGACGACAGTCACAATAAATCTCGTCTATCCGATCCTTAAATAAAGAAATCGGATAACGATAGATATAACACGTAACAGTGTTAAACAACAAATTAGCAAATTAAACCAAATCAGAATACAATTTAGAATATTGAATTGAATAAACAAAACAGTTCAAACCATTGAAATATCAATTAAAATATTAATTCGGGTAGGGCCGCCGTACATGCATGCGTGCATTGCCCCGCCACTACAGCATATGGAATATGCAAAAGATCAAATAATCAAAACAAGATAGAATATCATAAAAGCCATACCGTGTGGCTGCAGTTCACGCTTGCGTGCACTGCCTTGCCACTACAGTGACGATGTACCCAATGAATACCGTGTGGCTGCAGTTCACGCTTGCGTGCACTGCCTTGCCACAACAGTAATGATGTACACAAACGGGCACAAGGTCAAACCCGAAATACCGGATTCAACACAAGTGAGATTCCAAAATCAATATGAAACTCAGATGCAATAAAAATTGAATAGTGACATGCACAAACATAAGAACATGTCAGAGAAACACGTCGTAACTACAAAGCTAAGTCACTTACGAAATGCAGAGGTCAAGTCAGTGACTCAACACAATTGCAAAGCAACTCAACTCGAATACAAAGCACAAAAGCTCGCATGAAGGTTACACTGCAACAGATACGACAGGTATACCATAGTGAAACTGGACAGTATCATCAAAATGCATGAATGAAGCATGCTACAGGTCTTGTAACATGGATGGACAATCACCTATATGCAACAATGAAATGAAAGTGCAACTGAATAGATAGTACACAACACATAACTCGAACAATGGTCAACCATACATAAAACAGTAATGAGTCAGGTACAACAACAGGAAGACAGTGCATAAACATGTATATACACATGTATTCCAGCAAAAAATCCAACCAAATGAACTAAATGTAATTGCGACAGCCGGAATGGCGACATACAGTATGCAGGTGTGATATTGGATAGTGCAAGTAATGACACAGACTTGGGTGGCACGGTGAGGCAAATAAAATCAAATGCCATCAGGTCGGCAAACTGCAATGCAAATTCAAGGGCAATGCAGACCAACTTAATCATACAATGAAATAGCCATGCTCGAACCCAATGCAGTGGACAATATGATGAACAAGTATGCAGCTGTGAGACTAAAAATGCAAACACCAGACTCGAGTACAAAGAAAACTCAAGTGCAGTGAATTAAATGACACAAACACTGCAACAACACAGTGACAACAAGCAACGGTGCAACATCAGGTCGAGCAAAATGGAAATACAGTAAAGCAACACAATTCAAAACAGCAGGTCAGAGACTAATGGATGAAGTCTCGAACCAAAATAAGGTCGTAGGAAGTTTCAAATCAAATCAGTGCAACCACATGATGACCAGGCCAGACTACATGATGAACACTATGCAAGTGAAGATGGCGAAAACCACAAGACTTAACCCAATGCAATAGTGATCAAAGGAAGTATAACTGCAAATATTAAAGTACCTAAAGCATGGGTCAAAATCAAACAAGTCCAGATGCATACACGCATCGTGTAGCAGTGCACAAACTAATGAACATGCTGCAGCCGAGATACATGCTACAGAGATCCGAAAACTAAGTTACAACCTAAATCAATGACTAGATTCAACTTGCGTAAACCCAGTAAAGTAATGAAAACAAGTGAAACCAAAATGATAGTGATATACACAATCAACAACAAGTCAGTAATCCAACTAAAATCAAATATATTCGAAAAATATGGAAATAAAAAATTTCCAATTATATCAGAAAATCAAACAACCATGCAAGAGCCGACAACTACAAAATCAACCTCGTCCAATCGAAATCAAATGACTGAAGTCAAGTGAAACCGAATTGGCCATGAAAACCAAACAGTGTCAGAAAACCCAAGCAATCGAAGAGTCGAACCACATCACAGTTCAAAACCACACAAAAAACAGAGAAACCGACATCATTTAAATGAAATCAATTGACTACAGCAAAGCGCTAAGGCTTGAATTAGAATGTGAGTGGAACCACTCACCTTTGTCGACGAATCCCAACCAATAGTAGCCGCAAGCATCTCCTTTTTCTCGCCTTTGCACGAGGCCCAAAATGAAGCAAGGACGAACTCCTTCGAGTGGCCGAAGTCAACATCGAACCTTGATTCGACGATCACAAACGATTGATCGGCAAGCCATCTCGAGGAGCAACTCACCAGATCAAAGCAATTAAAGTCGAAGGCTTGGAAATCAAAGAACAAATCGACGAAAAACCCGAAACCCTAATTTGAAGAAAAGGGGAACGAGCACGCCATTTTTTTTCTTCTTTCGTTCGAATGTTTTTAGGGTTTAGAATGAAAAGAAAATGGGTAGAGGAGTGGGTGTCCGCCTTAGCTAATAACCACGACATCAAAATATAAGTGGCTGAGATTCAACTTTTTCAAAGCTACTAAATTCCTTAATCAAATTATTAAAGAGTCACAACCAAATTTAAAGACTTCAAACAGCAATTAGCTATCCATTTAATCGTCATTTGAAATAATTAATTTTCACAAAACTCCGGGTTGTTACAGACTCCCCTCCTTATAAAAATTGCGTCCCCGCAATTTTCATAATTAAAGCTGTCTATAACTATTTTTTTTTACATAAACTAGTTAAGCTAGAAAAATAAATTGTCAAAAACAAAAACTCCAAAAGAAATCTTTTAATTTCATAAAAGAAATTCACAAATTCTCAACAAAATCTAATTATCAAGTGGAAATCAGAAAACAACGAAACTGAATAAAGGCAATTATTAGCAATATTCTATTATCAATTTGATAATTAGAATACAGAAACCACAAAACAGCAATATCTAATTATCGATATGATAATTAGAAAACAGCAAAATCTAATTACCAACAAAGATAATTAGAAAACAAAATTCGCAAATCACGAACTGCCAATATCTAGTTATCCAACAGATAAATAGAAAACACGAACTTCATAATCAGTAAATTCAAACTATCAACAGAGATGGATAGAAGACAGCAATTCAATATAATCAACATAATCTAGAATCAATTAGAGACTAGAAGATCTTATAATCAGCAAAATTAGCAATTACCAAATTATCAAAACGAAAATCAGAAATCTCAGATCAACAAATATTTAATTATCTCAAGCGATAATCAGAAATCTCAAATCATCAAATCAATAATTCAGTAAATCAACAATTATCTAATTACCATAAACAATAATCAGAAATAACAAATATTCGATTATCAAAAACGATAATCAGAAACAACAAATATTCGATTATCAAAAACGATAATCAAATCAACAAATATCCGATTATCAAAAACGATAATCAGAAACAACAACTATTCGATTATCAAAAATGATAATCAAAATCAACAATTATCTGATTATCAAAAACGATAATCAGAATTCCCAAATCAACAAAATATTCGATTATCAAAAACGATAATCAAAATCAACAATTATCCGATTATCAAAAACGATAATCAGAACTAAATCAACAAATATTCGATTATCAAAAACGATAATCAAATCAACAAATATTCGATTATCAAAAACAATTATCAGAAACAACAAATATTCGATTATCAAAAACGATAATCAGAAACAACAAATATTCGATTATCAAAAACGATAATCAAATCAACAAATATCTGATTATCAAAAACGATAATCAAAAACAACAAATATTCGATTATCAAAAACGATAATCAAAATCAACAATTATCTGATTATCAAAAACGATAATCAGAATTCTCAAATCAACAAAATATTCGATTATCAAAAACGATAATCAAAATCAACAAGTATCCGATTACCAAAAATGATAATCAGAACTAAATCAACAAATATTCGATTATCAAAAACGATAATCAAATCAACAAATATCCGATTATCTAAAACGATAATCATAAACAACAACTATTCGATTATCAAAAACGATAATCAAAATCAACAATTATCTGATTATCAAAAACGATAATCAGAATTCTCAAATCAACAAAATATTCGATTATCAAAAACGATAATCAAAATTAACAAATATCCGATTATCAAAAACCGATAATCAGAACTCATATCAACAAATATCCAATTACCTGCAGATAATTGGAAACAACAAATATCTAGAATCAATTAAGATAACTAGAAAATCAACATAAAAGGTGGATCGATCCCAACAAATGGCGAGTTTTAGCTGCGCCGCACGTGCATCAACAAATGGCCGAAGCCTACCAAGTACTATATTTTTGGCGCCCAATAAATGACCCGAAGGTCCAACAAATGACCCGAAGGTCTAGTACTGGTATTGACCCGAAGGTCCAACAAATGATCTGGAGGTCCAACAAAGTGGCTCGAAAGCACACGAAAATCATCAAAACAGCAATTATTTCAATTAGCGAGTCCGAAATTAACCAAAATAGCAAACACACATGTCCCATAACCACGAGTTTTACTAAATCGTTTAATTCTCTTCATCGTTTCCTTGATAGTGCAAAATTGTGTATTTCAAAAATAACATTTCACATTCTCAAACAGACAAATCCGGAATTAAGCGAATCAGTAAAAGAAAGGGGTCATAGTCCTCGATTTTGCTGAAACGTTTAAATCACTTCCTCGTTCTTTTGAAAGTGCAAACTGTAAAAATTCTGAAAAAAATTTCATTTATTTTATAAAAGTAAATAATCTACATTCTCAAACGAACAAGTCCGGAATTAAGCGAATCAGTAAAAGAAAGGGTTCATAGTCCTCGATTTTGCTGAATCGTTTAAATCGCTTCCTCATTCTTTTGAAAGCATAAGCTATAAAAATTTTGAAAAACAATTTTATTTTTAAAATGATTTGCAAATCCATGATAAAAACAGCAACATTAGTGACAATTTCAATAAGAAAATTGTACTTCTCAAAACACCATAGAAACGGATCTCAAAATCAGCATTGCGGGATAACCGCTTGAAAAATCCACTTTAAAAATTTGACGGTTACTGAAGTCAAAGTGACAGTAATTTTTAAACGTCAAAATCTCATCAAAATAATTTGCATCAAAATTTCATATCTGTGAATTTTCATTTATTAAAATGTCAACAAAACACCGTACTTCAAAAGTCTAGCATCGGTGTAAAAATCTCGTTATAAAAATAACGGCAACAAAATACGTTTCATAACCAAACATCGGTTCAACGTAAAATTAATGCAGTAACGTGCAACATAAATTTGCACGAATACCGCAAAATGAACAAAGAAATCATTCAAATATATCTTCAACGAAGATAATTCAAAACAGCAAAAACCTAATCAGATATGATTAGCACCAAAGAAAACCAGCAAGAATTTCAATAAATCAAACCACTGGTTAAACAACATAATGAAATTAATTTCATTTTCATATTTCAATTTTTAAATCAAAATAATTATCAACTGTACTCAGCGAAGCAGTCTTACTGTTTTCGCTGTGCACTCTGATAAACATAACACAATTCTCTTTTATTTTTAAATGCAGATATTTAAAAATTTCATCAAAATTTCAAAACTTTAGCTTACAATAAAACATCGACTAATAGTTGTAACACATGTTCCATCTAAGTTATGTTTTATATTATGTCCATAAACCCCAAGCTCTGATACCAACTGTAACGCCCCACCTCTATGCTCACAATAACAAAGAGTATTAAAGGAAATACTGTCTGTTATCACGAAGAATAAGGCTGGATAGGAGCAGCCATCCGTAGTTAGGCCTTACACTAGTGTTGGTTATTTCGATAGGAGTGTTATATATATTTTTATTTTTCATCTCTTATTTATTTACTCCCATCGACATACCCAATTCCAGTATAAAACGAACTACGATGGTTCATAATAGTTTAGGGCAATAGATATAATAATAACACAGATAATATAAATGCGGAACACAGATAAAACAAAAGTCTCATATATATAATAACTGATGTCAGTTACAATGCATGTGATACAGTACATATGATACAACTACAACAGTCGACTCTGGAAGTTACATATACAAGTACATTATCGTATATAATATACATGAATACGTCTTCCTATACAATAAATCGACCACTATAAATGATGACGACTACTCCAAAAGATATGAAGTGACTTCATAGCTCTAGCAGCAACCAAAGCATAATATCTACAACCTGAAATACTCGGTCTGACCCGAGTATTACATTCAAAAGAAATAATATACGGGTCAGTCTAATTCAAACTCAGTTATTAGTGCACAGAAGCAATAATAATTAAATAATGAATAGACGACAGTCACAATAAATCTCGTCTATCCGATCCTTAAATAAAGAAATCGGATAACGATAAATATAACACGTAACAGTGTTAAACAACAAATCAGCAAATTAAACCAAATCAGAATAGAATTCAGAATATTGAATTGAACAAACAAAACAGTTCAAACCACTGAAATATCAATTAAAGTATTAATTCGGGTAGGGCTGCAGTACATGCATGCGTGCACTGCCTCGCCACTACAGCATATGGAATATGCAAAAGATCAAATAATCAAAACAAGATAGAATATCATAAAAGCCATACCGTGTGGCTGCAGTTCACGCTTGCGTGCACTGCCTTGCCACTACAGTGACGATGTACCCAATGAATACCGTGTGGCTGCAGTTCACGCTTGCGTGCACTGCCTTGCCACAACAGTAGTGATGTACACAAACGGGCACAAGGTCAAACCCGAAATACCGGATTCAACACAAGTGAGATTCCAAAATCAATATGAAACTCAGGTGCAATAAAAATTGAATAGTGACATGCACAAACATAAGAACATGTCAGAGAAACACGTCGTAATTACAAAGCTAAGTCACTTACGAAATGCAGAGGTCAAGTCAGTGACTCAACACAACTGCAAAGCAACTCAACTCGAATACAAAGCACAAAAGCTCGTATGAAGGTTACACTACAACAGGTACGACAGGTATACCATAGTGAAACTGGATAGTATCATCAAAATGCATGAACAACGCATGCTACAGGTCTTGTAACATGGATGGACAATCACCTATATGCAACAATGAAATGAAAGTGCAACTGAATAGATAGTACACAACACATAACTCGAACAATGGTCAACCATACATAAAATAGTAATGAGTCAGGTACAACAACAGGAAGACAGTGCATAAACATGTATATACACATGTATGCCAGCAAAAACTCCAACCAAATGAACTAAATGTAACTGCGACAGCCGGAAATGGCGACATACAGTATGCAGGTGTGATATTGGATAGTGCAAGTAATGACACAGACTTGGGTGGCACGGTGAGGCAAATAAAATCAAATGCCATCAGGTCGGCAAACTGCAATGCAAATTCAAGGCCAATGCAGACCAACTTAATCATACAATGAAATAGCCATGCTCGAACCCAATGCAGTGGACAATATGATGAACAAGTATGCAGCTGTGAGACTAAAAATACGAACACCAGACTCGAGTACAAAGAAAACTCAAGTGCAGTGAATTAAATGACACAAACACTGCAACAACACAGTGACAACAAGCAACAGTGCAACATCAGGTCGAGCAAAATGGAAATACAGTAAAGCAACACAATTCAAAACAGCAGGTCAGAGACTAATGGATGAAGTCTCGAACCAAAATAAGGTCGTAGGAAGTTTCAAATCAAATCAGTGCAACCACATGATGACCAGGCCAGACTACATGATGAACACTATGCAAGTGAAGATGGCGAAAACCACAAGACTTAACCCAATGCAACAGTGATCAAAGGAAGTATAACTGCAAATATTAAAGTACCTAAAGCATGGGTCAAAATCAAACAAGTCCAGATGCATACACGCATCGTGTAGCAGTGCACAAACTAATGAACATGCTGCAGCCGAGATACATGCTACAGAAATCCGAAAACCAAGTTACAACCTAAATCAATGACTAGATTCAACTCACGTAAACCCAGTAAAGTAATGAAAACAAGTGAAACCAAAATGATAGTGATATACACAATCAACAAACAAGTCAGCAATCCAACTAAAATAAAATATATTCGAAAAATATGGAAATAAAAAATTTCCAATTATATCAGAAAATCGAACAACCATGCAAGAGCCGACAACTACAAAATCAACCTCATCCAATCAAAATCAAATGACTGAAGTCAAGTGAAACTGAAGTGGCCATGAAAACCAAACAGTGTCAGAAAACCCAAGCAATCGAAGATTCGAACCACATCACAGTTCAAAACCACACAAAAAACAGAGAAACCGACATCATTTAAATGAAATCAATTGACTGCAGCAAAGCGCTAAGGCTTGAATTAGAATGTGAGTGGAACCACTCACCTTTGTCGACGAATCCCAACCAATAGTAGCCGCAAGCATCTCCTTTTTCTCGCCTTTGCACGATGCCCAAAATGAAGCAAGGACGAACTCCTTCGAGTGGCCGAAGTCAACATCGAACCTTGATTCGACGATCACAAACGATCGATCGGCAAGCCATCTCGAGGAGCAACTCACCAGATCAAAGCAATTAAAGTCGAAGGCTTGGAAATCAAAGAACAAATCGACGAAAAACCTGAAACCCTAATTTGAAGAAAAGGGGAACGAGCACGCCATTTTTTTTCTTCTTTCGTTCGAATGTTTTTAGGGTTTAGAATGAAAAGAAAATGGGTAGAGGAGTGGGTGTCCGCCTTAGCTAATAACCACGGCATCAAAATATAAGTGGCTGAGATTCAACTTTTTCAAAGCTACTAAATTCCTTAATCAAATTATTAAAGAGTCACAACCAAATTTAAAGACTTCAAACAGCAATTAGCTATCCATTTAATCATCATTTGAAATAATTAATTTTCACAAAACTCCGGGTTGTTACAAAAATCAACATATACAGTAAATAAATCGACCATAGAATCACAGACACAGAGTGATATAACAATAATGCAGCGGAATAGATAAATAGTAGTTCTTGAAGCTACTATATAAACATCAGAGTTAGAAAGAAAATACAGCAGAATATCTCAAATATGGTGAAGCCTCCAATAGAAAACTGATGACCTCTCTGAACAAATCAACTGGAAAAGCTGAAAGTTGAATCGATAGTTGGATCTCCAAGCAAAGCTCTAAACTCCAAAGGTGAGTCTTAAATGCTGTATCACTCAGTCTGACCTGAGCGTAAAGCAAAACACAAAACACTCGAGTCAGGATTAACATTCTTATATTAGTAAATCCAACTCAAGTGAAATATCAACTGAAATACAAGTAACTTAAAGGATGTTTGGGATAACCATCCTCTAAGGATCCGTGAAACTATCTACAATGTAGAAATATACACTATAACACCGTGGTCATTTCAAATTAATTTATGCTTCAAAACCAAAATATCATTTTCATTTCAGATGTATTTATTTCTAAATTTATCACTTTCACAGTTACGGTTCAAATCAACTCAAATTCCAAATTCAAAGTTATCCAATCTCAATTTATCAATTTAAAGTCAGCTCAATTCCTAAATAACCATTTCAAATTATACCGATCTCAACCCGGATTTGAATCAAAAAATAAACCATTTACAGTTCAATATATTTCAAAACTCTAAATATTCAGCATTTCAAACTGATTTTAATGATTTCATATATATATTTGGCTTAATTTCATTATTATTTTATCTTGAAATATTCCCTCATTAATTCAATATCATTTAAGTCACCTTACATTACATTTTACTAAATATTTTCTTTAATTTATTTAAACGTGAAATATTCATTAAATCACTTAAATCAAAATCCAGTTATAAAATCATATCTTTAAATTTCACATTCAATAGTTTCAAATCTATTTAATTAAATAAAATTCTTAATTAAATACGATTCCAAATAAATCCAAATTTATCTTCCCAACCTTACTTATTCAAATTATTACAAAATCTATTTGAAATATAGATTTACATAAATACTTAACCATATTATATGTATTAAATCAATCTTAATTAAATTAGATATTGTTATTAAGTCTATGTATAAAATTTCCATTTATATATAATATCTTAAGAATCAATATTTATTAAAACCATATATTTCTTTCCAAAACCGCAGAAATTATTTCAAAATATTTATATATGGACCAACGGTGTCTGTATATAATTCCCTATCCCTTGCAAGTTATACAGATAGTTATCATTTCAATCCGTAATTTAAATATATATATATATATATATATACACACACACACACACGCATAAATATCATTCCGACCCGCAATCCTAAATTCAATTTAATGAAAATCGCTTGGGTTTATTATTTTAACCCATAATGATTTTCTCTTATTCTAAAGTCCATTCGGGCATGATCATTTCAACCCATAGTGAATTCTATACTAATAGGGAACTTGCAGAGTGATAGCAGATATGAAAATAATAATAACAGGAACATATCATCAATGACAATATATAATATAAACAACAGGATATGGTGTCATATCCCACAGGTGTACAATTACAGATAATAACATATACAACAATTTAAATAACTACAGCAACATATTTCAATTGTCGTTTCAATTGAAATCAAATTTAATAAATAAAAGAACGTTAATCGTGAGTGATTTCTCACCTTTTGAGGCTAGATAGATTTGACAAAGAAACGAGCTATGAATCCAGGCACGAATTTCAATGCAAGCACGATTGAACCCAACTTCAACGATCAAAGCTGATAATATCGATGAAAAAATCAATCAGTTCAATGTATACAGAAAATATAAATATTATTATTTTATAAAATCAATATCTTAATTTCAGAAAAATATTAAAATGATATGTATATATTTATATATACAATTAAATCACTATCCTTAAAACACATATTTTTAAAATATTATAACCAAAATCTTATATATATATATATATATATATATATATATGTATGTATTCAAACTATATAGCATACCTTCCCTATGCTTGCAGCAAAATATGTAGTTGAGTTGTTCATCTATGCAGAGACTCCAAAATATATGCAGGCTTCTCATATAAACAATACGTAATTTTAAACTATACTTGTGAACAAAGTAGAATTTTATAATATAGCATAAGTCGATAGATCAGATTATTTGCCAAAAATACGCAAACAGATATATATACTGTAAATGAAATGTAACAATAGATAATAATACTTTTAAACAGACAAACATATGCAACAAAAATATATGCAATACAGGACAGAAAACAACAAATATATGCAGATCCATATTTTATATAAATATATGTAATGAGAATATACATATATGCATAACTAAAGAAGAAAAAGCTTTATATTCAATATACAAATAAGTAAATGGTTCGACAACATAACTTATATACTTATATCAATTTTTTTACTGTATAAACTTTAATAACTTAAAACACTTTATATTGTATATACTGTATAAACTAACATATAAATTAAAATATAACTAACAGCATACAATTAAAATATATATACTTACATAACCATTTATATACATAAACACGCTTTAATATAAAACATATATATATATATATGTATTATATCATATACAATACTGTAAAATTATATAAACTAAACTTTAAATATCTAAACAGATATATAAACTCATACGCTATATATATACATATGGTACACTGTTGTAACTTTATAAACCAAACATTTGTTATGACTTACTTTATTTAAATATATATACCTACTTACACAGATCTCATATCTATAAACAACTGTATATTCACAACATTTTATAAAACCTGTTATATCTATAGATAGTAAATACTTTAATATATAACTTAAATATGAAAATAAACTTATAGATATAAAGAAACTTACATATGCAAGGGAGATGGGATAGGCTCAGCAGCCTGGCTTAGAAAGGTGGCAGAGACGAGGCTACGTGGTAGGCGTGGGTGGAGGAGGCTATGCGGCCAGAGAGAGGAGGAAGAGAAGGAAGGGGATGGGCTGCTGCGAGGAGGTGACCAGGTGTCGACAGAGTGGGCTTTGGGTTCGGTGCTTGACTGCTCGGCGAGGTGCTGCAATGGTGGCCGATGCTCGGCAGGAGGGGCGGAGACCAGTTGTGAGGGGGTTTGGCTCCTACCGGTGGTTCGAGCTGTGGTGGGGGGAGGCTCGATGAAGTGAGAAGGATGGAAGCATTGGTTGGTGTGGGCTGCGTTGCGCGGCTAGGTGGCACGACCATTGGCTAACGAACGTGAGCAGGTTGCAAGGTGATGTGGCCATGGAAGATGCGATGGTGGGTTCAAGGCCGGAGAGGTTTTGAGCGCGCGCGTCATGTCAGAGATGGAGAGGGTTTAAACTTACAGTAAAATAGATTTTGCAGGAGGAAAGAAATGAAAGGAAAAATAAAGGGGAAGAAGAAAAGTGACAGCAAGCTACGGATATATAATGAAGTTATAGAGGTGAATAAAGTGGGCCGTTTAAAATTTACTGAATGCAACGTAACGTACAAAGTTTAATATGTTTATACTTTTGAAATGGCATGGGATGGCAACAGCCGGAATTTTTTTATAGCAATTGATTGATTTGTACTGATGTAAAATTTGTATGCATAGAAAAGAAATAAAATTAATTGCAACAGTCAATTCCCTTGATTTTGTGTAAATTATTGAAGCAAGCTATAGATTTGTACACAAGGGAAAGTGTAAAAGATAAAATGTGGTACCGCTTTGGTGAATAGTTTATGGTTTCTGCCGCGTACCGGACCTCAAAATACAGAATTGAATATACTGCGAAGATCGACACGACGAGACGATCAAAACGGTATGCAGATATCAGTGGCAGGGTCATGCGATCAAAAAGTCGATACAAACACTGATATGCGTTGCTATTTCGTATGGAAAAATCCAAACGGAGCTAGAAACGTCCGAATTTCGCGAAATGAATTTAGCATTCTGATTTGAGTGTTCTAAATAAATTTTCTCATGTTGACAAATTTAGGTTTCAGAAAACTTTTAAATTCAACTGTTGTTAACTGATTTAAATTGAAATAAAATTTCACAAGAAAATAAACTTCAATATTATCAGATGAAAATTTACTAGTTACTATGTTTAAATAGACTATTCCAAATAATAAATTTTTATTTTCAAATTTTATTGTTTAAAATTTCACAAAATTTCAATTAATTACGTAAATAAAACCTTTAAAATTTACGGTTGTTACACTCTTCCCCACTCAAAACTTTTCGTCCCCGAAAAGGAATGAGCTAGGAGAATATAAACAACTAGAAGGAAAAACGGATTCAAAGACAAGGATAAACAATTAATTTAAACTATATAAATTTTACTTGAAATATTCACTTGAAAACTTCATTTGCCAATCAATTATCTTTAATACTTTAATACAGCCCATTTGTAAATTTTCTTACTTCCTTTATAAATACTATTTATATGCTTAAATAACACCTTTATAAATATATGAAAACTATTTGAAAACAATTATTTACATCATTAGTTATATTTACAAGGAAGCTATTGAAAACATTAAATCAATAATTCATAAGTTTATTAATTTATCTCAAGATATTTTCAAACGTTATCAATAAATCAATAATCTTTTTTTAGCTTCTAAAATATACACAACACTAATAATTTACTATTAAACCATGTGGTATATAAATAAACAATATTTTAAAAGGATATATTCAAAAAAGAAAAGAAGGTAGATTTGGAAAAAAAATATAGATGAATAAATAAGCTGAGAGATAAGGTGGATTCAAAAGAATAGTATCGAGCATGAATACTTAATTCACCATAGGAATTTCAATTTCAAATATTAATACAAAATTTATTCATTGGAAATACTTTTATAATAAAATACCTTTATAATAAAATACTTTTATATCAAAACCAATTTTTCCTCTCGAAACTACTTTTATAGCTCGATGTTTCAACAAGTTTATCCTCGTTCTTGCAGACTAGCCATGCGTTGATCAGGCGCAAAGGTAGAATTCTTCATGTACTTAGTAGACCTTTTTCAACACCTAGTGAAAATACTTGAAAAACCTTCTAAATCGATATGGAAAGTACGATCCAAAAAAATCCCCTGGATCGCAGATACACAATGGTTACGTCTGGATCCCACAAGAAACATCCTACCTTTAAGCAATCACGGCCTTGCGAATTAGCCATGATAACCAAAATTATGGACCGTAGGATACATAACAATGGTTACGCCTAGATCCTCCAGGAAACATCCATACCCTTTAAGCAATCTCTGCCTTGCGGATTACGCCACCACAACAAAACTGTAGACCGTAGGATACAAAATAATGGTTACGCCTGGATTCCCGAGGAAACATCTGTACCCTTTAAGCAATCTCTGCCTTACGGATTACGCTACTCAAAAAAAAACCGTGGGTTACGCCATGGTAGGACACTCGAGTATCACATTCGAAAAACCAAAATCAAAGAGAATAATATTGATAGAATGAATCCACAATGTGGCCACAAAGCGGATATCAAACAGAAGGCACTTTCCATATCTTTACTTCGAAAATATGTATCATATAGGACCTTTTCAAATCAATTTTAAACATCATACTTATATAAAGTCCATTATATAAGATTTCATTTTCAAATCGAACACTTTCCAAAATAATAGTATATCAAATCACACTTATGTAGACTTCGATTATATAAGATTTCACTTTTCAAATTGAGTTCCTTTCCAAATTAGTAGTTTTCAAATCAACTTCATACTCATACAAATCAATTTTATATAAGTCCGATAACTTCCAAATCCAGTATTTGGTAAAATAAGGTTCTCAATTTCAATTCGTTTCAATATCAGCTCAGTTTCAAAATCATATACAATTTCACCAAATTATTTCTTCCAAATTAAATATCTTCATCTTCTAAATTTCTAAAGTAATAGGTTTAGAAAATAATCCTAGTTTCCAAATCAACATAATTTAGGTCAAACAAATTCATTTCAGAAATCATCATGTAAATACTCGATTTTAAATTCCAATCTATTTTCGAAACCAAACATTTTTCTCAATCAATTATATCCAAAATGATTAACAAGTTTAAAACAATCTCTTTAAAACCTTTAAACTATTTATTTCTATTTGAAAGATCCAATTTACCCTTTTAAAAATCATTATTCAATGTGTGTATATATATACATATAGTTTATAAAAGATGTTCCAAAGTCAAAACTTTTAGAACTAAATTTTATTCGAAACATTTCAAAACAAAATTTCAAATTAGTATAATTCAAAATAGTCTTATTCATTTACTTAACAAAACAACTTCAAACTCATTTGCTTAATCGAATGATTTATACTTTTCGAAATTACTTAGCTTTGGAAATTTAAACCTCGATTTGGAAGTGTTCAAACATTCAAAATAGTCGAAGAAATCAAATTTCCAATTAAAGAGTTGGAATCAATAATAAATCAGTAAATCAATTTCAATATATAGAGTTATTCCAATCCGGAACTCGAGGACCGAACACCGGGCTCACTTCAAGTCGTTTCAAATATATATACATATATCTTTCGAATATCAAATCATACTCCAAAATTTGAAATCATAATTTGTTTCACACAATCACTCGCATAGCAAAGCTACTAGAGTGGCCTCTCCCACACTTTGAAACTCGAAAATCAATGTCGATAATGCGTGCACTCATCACCGAAATTATTTTCCAACGGCACAAGTGAGTTCTGGACTTCTATTTTCTTAAAACTTCTTTGAAATTTCTTCGAATTCATTGGAATATATTTGAAGTCATTTGAGATCTTTCATATTCGAAAAATACCTTTAAATCCTAATATATTTCAAAAATCTTAAAACCAATTTTCAACATACCAGAGTTCAATTCCTCGAATTTCAAATTCAAAACGCTTCAGTTATAAATCATTTTTATAAATATATTTTTCAAATTTTCAATTTCTCTCTGAATCTCAAATTCTAGTTTTTAAAAGGTATATAATCCTTTAGAAAACATTTTCACTTTTATATATGAAATAAAATCATACTTATCCAAATAATAATTTCGGTATATAAAACAATTTCTAAAATACAAACAAACCATAGAAATTATTTCAAAATATTTATATATAGACCAACGGTGTCTGTATGTAATTCCCAATCCTATGGTTAAGTGATACAAATATTTATCATTTCAATCCGTAATTTAATATATATATATACACACACATACGGGTAGATATCATTCCGACCCACAATCCCAAATTCAATTCAATGAAAATCGCTTGGGTTTATCATTTCAACCCATAACGATTTTCTTCTATTCTAAAGTCCGTTCGGGTATGTATCATTTCAACCCATAGTGAATTCTATACTAATAGGGAACTTGCAGAGTGATAACAAATACGAAAATAATAATAACAGGCACATATCATCAATGACAATATATAATATAAACAACAGGATATGGTGTCATATCTCGTAGGTGAACAATTACAGATAATAGCATATGTAACAATTTATATAACTACAGCAGCATATTTCAATTGTCATTTCAATTAAAATCAAATTTAATAAATAAAAGAACATCAATCATGAGTGATTGCTCATCTTTCGAGGCTAGATAAATTTGACAAGAAACGAACAATGAATCCAGGAACGAATTTCAAAGCAAAGCACGATTGAACCCAACTTCAATGATCAAAGCTGATAATGAGAAATCGATGATAAAATCAATCAGTTTAATATATATATACAGAATATATATATATATATATTATTTTGTAAAATCAATATCTTAATTTCAGAAAAATATTAAAATAATATGTATATATTTATATATACAATTAAATCACTATCCTTAAAACACATATTTTGAAAATACTACAACCAAAATCTTATATATATATATATATATATATATTTTCAAATTATATATGCAGACCTTCCCTTTGCTTGCAGCAAAATATGTAGGTGAGTTGTTCATCTATGCAGAGACTCCAAAATATATGCAGGCTTCTCATATAAACAATACATACTTTTAAACCACACTTGTGAACAAAATAGAATTTTATAATATAGCATAAGTCGATAGATCAGATTATTAGCCAAAAATATGCAAACAGATATATATACTGTAAACGAAATGTAACAGTAGATAATAATACTTTTAAATATACAAACATATGCAACACAAATATATGCAATACAACACAGAAAAATAACAAATATATTGAGACCCATATTTTATAATATATGTAGTGCGAATATACATATATGCATAACAAAAGAAGAAAAAGCTTTATATTCAATATACAAATAAGTAAATGGTTCGACATCATAACTTATGTACTGATATCAATTTTTTTTACTTTATAAACATTAATAACTTAAAACACTTTATATTGTATATACTGTATAAACTAACATATAAATTAAAATATAAATAGCAATATACAATTAAAATATATATATACTTACATAACCATTTATATACATAAACACGCTTTAATATATATGTATGTATGTACGTATGTATTATATAATATATAATACTGCAAAATTATAGAAACTAAACTTTAAATATCTAAACAGGTATATAAACTCATACACTATATATATACATATGGTACACTGTTGTAACTTTATAAACTAAACATTGTTATGACTTACTTTATTTAAATATATACCTACTGACATAGATCTCGTATCTATAAACAACTGTATATTCACAACATTTTATAAAACCTGTTATATCTACAGATAGTAAAAACTTTAATATATACCTTAAATATGAAAATAAACTTATAGATATAAAGGAACTTAGATATGTAAGAGAGATGGGATAGGCTTGGCAGCCTGGCTCAGAAAGGTGGCAGAGACGAGGCTACCGGGTAGGTGGCGGGTGGAGGAGGCTATGCAGCCAGAGAGAGGAGGAAGAGAAAGGAGGGGATAGGCTGCTGCGAGGAGGTGACCGGGTCTCCACTGAGTGGACTTTGGGTTCTGTGCTTGACTGCTCAGTGAGGTGCTGCAATGGTGGCGGATGCTCGGTAGGAGAGGCGGAGACCAGTGGTGAGGGGTTCGGCTCTTACTGGTGGTTCGACCTATGGTTGGTGGAGGCTTGATGAAGTGGGAAGGATGGAAGCATTGGTTTTTGCGGGATGCGGTGCGCGGCTAGGTGGCGTGGCCATTGGCTAATGAACGTGAGCAGGTTGTAAGGTGATGTGGCCATGGAAGATGCGATGATGGGTTCAAGGTCGGACAGGTTTTGGGTGCGCACGTCATGTCAGAGACGGAGAGGGTTTTAAACTTACAGTAAAATAGAATTTGCAGGAGGAAAGAAAAGAAAGAAAAAAATGAAGGGGAAGAAGAAAAGTGATAGCAAGCTATGTAGATATGATGAAGTTATAGAGGTGAATAAAGTGGGCCATTTAAAATTTACTGAATGCAAAGTAACGTATAAAGTTTTATACGTTTAAACTTTTGTAATGGCATGGGAAGGCAACGGTTGAATTTTTTTTATAGAAATTGATTGATTTGTACTGATGTAAAATTTAAATGGATAGAAAAGAAATAAAATTAATTGCAACAGTCAATTCCCTTGATTTCGTGCAAATTACCGAAGCAAGTTATAGATTTTGTACACAAGGGGAAGTGTAAAGACAAAATGTGGTACAACTACGGTGAACAGTTTATAGTTTATGTCGCGTATCGGGCCTCAAAATACAGAATTGAATATACTACGAAGAACGACACGACAAAACAATAAAAACGGTATACAGATATCAGTGGCAGGGTCATTCGATCAAAAAGTCGATACAGACACTGATATACTTTGCTATTCCGTATGGAAAAATCCAAGCGGAGCTAGAAACGTCTGAATTTCGTGAAACAAATTTCGCAATCTGATTCAGAGTGTTCTAAATAAATTTTCTCATGTTGACAAATTTAGGTTTTGGAAAACTTTTAAATTCAACTGTCATTAACTGATTTAAATTGAAATAAAATTTCATAAGAAAATAAACTTCAATATTTTCAGATGAAAATTTACCGGTTACTATGTTTAAATAGACGTATTCCAAATAATAAATTCTTATTTTCAAATTTTATTGTTTAAAATTTCACAAAATTTCAAATAATTACGTAAATAAAACCTTTAAAATTTACGGGTTGTTACAACTCCCTTCGTCCACTCCCAATCCCATAGAGATGTGGCCAAAAATGGGCAAAGAGGATAGTAGGCCGTGCATTCCAGATCCCCCTCAATGCATAGGAGAGATCTCCAGCTCATCCTTGTTGTTCTCCATCTCGTCATCAATCTCCTACTCTGCCCAAGCATAGGCTGAGCCCTCAGCCTATAATTGCCCAAAACATCTCATAACAAGCCAATGGTTGCCTTATGAGACAACTGTATGGAATGAAAGCCCGCAATCTTGGGAGTAAGTCATTCTCAAATGCCGAGAATGCAGAACCGTTCTTCAATAAATCATGGATACTTACATCCATTAATGATATGCCTTATTGCAAATTGGCAAGTATGATGGGAGTGTAGACCTATCTGACCACATCACAACATGTAACTCCATCACCCATGCTAAATAACTCTCCGGCTCTGCAAAGTGCTTGCACTTTCCCTCCACCCTTGTAGGACCGACCTTTTATTGGTTCTTGCACGTGCATTTAGGTACTCCTAGGCCCAACTGTGCATGGACTTTAAGACTCGTTTCTTTACATCCTATACCCACGTCATATGGGCCAGGGAGCTTGGAAATATCAAACAACAGTCATATGTTACCCACTATAAAAATAAGTCCACTAGCCCAGGGGTGCGGACGTAAGCAGCTTAGTCATGACCCTATGCATAGGGGTCAGGCACAAATTTAAGATATGGAGATAGCTCTAGAAACTGCTGTCTTTGTCCCTAGTCAACTTCTATAAAATGGCGAATGACATGAACAGGATGGAAGATGAAGATCCTAAACAACAACAACGAGGCAAAGCACCCCTACCTAAATCTGCCTTACAACAACGATCGTTGCAACAACTGTCTTCAAGTCGACGTCAAAAGGTGTCCAGATGCCCAACATCCCTACAAGCTTAGGTAGCATAATTAATTGCATTTGAATAGGGACATTGCCACATTTACCACGCCATCATCTCCCACGCCACCATGAACCAAGTGCAACATCAAAGGCCCACCACATCAAAGATGGAAAGTATGAGGAACCTCATCATAATGGCAAGCACTGTGAGTATCATAGAATCAAAGGTGATTCCATTATAGATTTCCATGTACTCAAGGATGAGATCAAAAGGCTCATCTGGGAAGGGGTAATCATTGAATTTGTTTGACATGGAGTCGAGGAAGGGAAAACCACAAAGAACGACATAATCAACCTCCTTAGCCAAATAATTCTAGTGTTCAAGCCGTAAACAAGGTCATGACGATATACGGGGTACGACATATGGCCAATGGTAGCCAGGTGGCCCAGTGCTGGTATAAAAGAGAAGTGAGAATGGTTAGGAAGGATTACCCATTAGAGTTACAGACACTCAAGTTGCCCTGAGTGGAATCAGAGTGGTCGATCAGCTTCATGGCCTAAGATAGGGAAGTAGTGTCCTACCCACATCACAGTTCCTTCCAATATGCATCGGACCTTCATAGATGGGGGCAGCTCAATTAACGTCTTTTTCAAGAAGTTTTTTGAAGCTCCAAGGCTTCTTGCCTCTAGCCTCATCCTGTGCGCCTTAACCATCTGTGGCTTAAGGGTGTGGGCATTATTCTAATGGGCACAACCTTGCTTGTATCAACATTCAGCCAAGATCCCCATAATGCAAAGATCCAGGTAAAGTTTGTAGTAGTTGATTTCAAATCTACTTATAACCTTTTAATAGGACCACTAACGCTTGTCAAGGTAGATGTCCTTGTCTCCTATAACTGTCCCATCATGAAATTCCCCATTCAAGACAAGCCGACAAAAAGGGCCAACCATTAAAAAGAGAAGCAATGGTACGAAACTTCCCTTAGGCAAGTAAAGAAAGGTGTTCCCATGCTGCAGTACAAACATTCCACCTTCAATTGTCGGTTTCTCAATAGATCTAGTAGGCTAGTCAATGCCCTGGTTCTTTTCCAAGAACAAACCCAACCACGAAGTATTGGCTGCAGCCCCAACTCTCCTATAACTAATCACCTCATCTAAAATCTAGGGGCATCACAACCTCGAGTCCAACTCATCATTATACTTAAGTTTGCTTTAGAAAAAAGATCATAACATAAATAAATTTCCATCGATCTATTCCTTGTGAGCATTATACATATAGTCTGTCATAATCAAGTCATGAGCGGAATACGTATAGCCCGCCTCACCATTATGGGACTCACTTTCACTAGGGCATCTGAACTAGGGAAATGTGCTATAGTTCAATTTAGAATCAACAGTCGCCTCATGATTGGTAATATGTCACTAAGAAGAGCCTCACAACCCCTTGCACTCGGGTTCGAGTATGGGAATGTCCGCCACTCTATGCTCGACCGCTTGCAGCAAAAGAGAACCGGCGAGCGAAGTTTTATTTCTATAGAGTGTCGGTACAAACCGCCACTCTAAATCCGACGAAAATATTGGATGTATTAATGGCTACATCTAGCCTGCCTTATTATTATATTGATATTTAGCATAATCCTAAAAAGAAATAAATATCTACAAAATAAATAGGGACCATTGCATATTCAATGTATTCCACTCAACAAGTCTTACAGATAATCAAGAAACACAACAAATTTCTCAAATCAGAGTTTAAAACAAAAGATCTATTTCATCTAGTTCAAAAGACCATAGGGGGACAACGCATGACCCTCTAGGCTTAAAATGATATTCTAATTACTAGCTAGTTGAAAATAAGAAAGTAGAGGGCAAAAAAGACGAAGCACACCAAGAGCTCTTCTGAGGCAGGCCAACCCACATTCTTATCGCCACCCAAAAGCCTTTAGCTTCACCGGAGAGGCACTTTTCATACTTCACTGATCTAGATTTTTTATAGAAGGGGGAGTGTTCTACCATATCCTACGCCCCTCCCCATCAAGTCCCTCAAGAGGTCTCGAGAAGCTCACCGACAGCCTTGCCAAGGAGCAAACTAAGGCTTCAGTCATGGTAGAAGAAGCAGAGGCAACATTCCCTACATCTTTCAAAGAACAACAAAAGCATCCAAACCGACCTAAGATTGGGAGTGTTAGAGCGTCAAGGCAAGGAAAGGCCCAAGCTTTGCATTGACCATTAGTTCGAGACCAACGTTTAACCATTATCAATATCTTGGCCAATAAGCAATAGTCCAAGCCAAGCAGTAAGGAAAAGTCCAACCCAGCATAAGTTTCCAACCAATGGTTTGAACTACAATCAACAGTTGTGGTTCAAACATTAAAGCACTTTCTCCATTCCCAACGTCCCGACTAAATTTGATAAAAAGGCATGCTTGCAACAACATTTGGAAAGGAAATAAACGGTGATGCTATCAGCATTTTATCAGTAATTGTGAAAGATTTAAAAGCTTTGAATTTTTTTCATGAAGAACGATTTTATAGACTCGGGAAAGAAGAAGAAGAAGAAGGGATATTTATATACCCACCCCTTCAATTTCATGCATTGAATTCAAAAGATAAAAAGAATCCTAGTCATTCAAAAGAGATTAGTATTAAGTCAAGTTATGCACATGGGGAGACATGACATATCTCTGCCATGTTTGGAAAAATGAACTGTCATAGCCAATTGCACAAAGTGCTATATGGAAAGCACATTAAATTAATTATGGAGCCATCAATTATCAAGATTTATATGATTTTTCAAGCCCTCACACATGCAGTTATGGACTTGGTGGCAAAATGTTGCTCAATTTTCTCACAAGTAGTTAGTGGACCAAATGAAGGCAGTCTATCCTAGCTAGAGCTAGTTGATCTGCCACCGGCCCTCATAGGCTTGCCGAATAGCATGTTGGTTTCAAACTAACCTTTCTGCTCAACAAGCACTAAGATGAGCCCCGACCATCTCACCCCAAACCAATCTTCACACTTAAGCAAGATCCAGTCCCGGTCCCTCCTAGTCCAGCCAGGTCTGGCTCGGTCCCAATCGTCTCTCCTATATCAAACTTCTTCCAGTAGCAGTTAAAAGCCAACACAATTTGCTCGACATCAACGAGACCAGGACCTTTTATCATAACTTTTGCTCGTTCAGCCCCCATACATTGTCTTACAACTTTGCAAATATCAAATGATCGCCAATTCGTATCTAAGCCTGCTCTAACAGAAAGCATATTAGGCAAAAATGGCCCAAGCATGGCTTCAATATAGCCAACTTCAACCAATATTAGGCCGCCCTCTCGGCCGCCTCATGCCCAGTCATTAACTATCTTCTCTGCGTGGTCCTTAGCAAGATTCCAAGTCTCTTCCATGTGGTCGATAGCCGGTCAGCCAGCTCGGCCATATAGTAACTCAAGTGAATGACAAAGCTGTCTATTCATCCATCCATCAGAAGCACCATAGTTGAGTGGTTGAACTGAAGTGGCTTCAATGCATATTTAATGCAATCCTACCTTTGGTGTAAAGGGGTAATGAGTACATTCTCATCAATTTCACATCTTCTGACACACTTTATAACCATCGACCATCCACTTACAGTAAGATCAATGGTTAACCACTATTCTCGTTAGCTTTGTAGAGCGATCTCAACCATCCACTTCAACTACTATAAATACCCCTACATTGCATCTTTAAACAGGTTAGAACATTTAAGAATTTCAAATACTATGCACAATCAAATGTTCTTGATACTACATAAGTCCTCGAGATACATAGATTTATTTGTCTTAAGTTTGCCTTTTCTTATTATTCTTTTGTAGTTCCTAGTAGTTGTAAGCATTACAAAAAATTAGCTTTTGGCTGCATTAATTAGTGGCGTGTTGCACCTAAGTGCAACTAAAAATACTTTACCCTATATTATTAACGCAACAAAAGTTGCCGCCCATCCCGCCTAACTAAATAAATTTCAGGAAACTTTTCATTTTTACTATCACGATTCCCTTCATCTTCGTTACTTTGAAAATTTTGTTCTTTCGTTTTCCTTTTCGCTCTAGCAAAATCCACCTCGCCCTCCAGCAGAATCCACCTCGCTTCATTATCATCGTCGCAGGAGCCCTCCTTCATTCGACTCCGCTAAGCATCGTCGCGTATCCCATCAGTCAACGTGTTCTCCTCGCGGTACCCTTATCAGGTATATTTAGGTATGATTTTTATAAACCAATTTTGTGATTCTATATGGGTTATATATGATTCTATATGCGTATTCTATTCGAATTTTTGCATAAATCCCAATTGGAATAGTTGATTTACGCCTAACTGGAATGAACCCTAACTGGAATTATTAAGGATACTTTAACCCAAATTAAGTTGATTTGTTTCTGAGCTGTTTCCTACTGCATTATTAAATAGGTTATTTTGATTTGTCGTTAACCCAAATTAAGTTTATTTAGTTGAGTTTCTTGAATTGCTAACTTAGTTAAGGATACTTTAACCATTGTGGTTGCTCACATTTCTGGAATAAGAGATCTCTAGTCCAGTAATAAGAGTTTTCTTGTTGCCATAGAGTGGATAAAGGTTAACTTTCAACAATTTGAAATTTTTGTAGCAAAGAAGAGAAGTTAATTGACTACCTTTCTGCCTACTAACCTTCCTATATTGATTGCTTGAGTATAAGTTTTTCCTAGAAACATGATTAATAAATTTGATAACTAACTGATTACACCTGATATTTACATATTCAAGCAAATGCATGTGTCATTAAGGATTGTAATGTTGCATTCTCCTTATTTTTCAGCTATTTACAACTTGTAACAACTTTATTTGCAACTGATGTTAAGTGCTTGTTGTTCCTTAAGCTTGTTTCCCTTTAATCGATAACAGAGGTAGCTAAGAAGTCATTTTCTCTAAGCTACCCGCTAATGTTTTCTTATTAAACTAGCAGCAAATATCTTCCTCATAAATATTTGTAATCATATTTATCTGTTTTGTGTTATTGTTAAATCTAATACCGTGTTATTGTTATCTGGAGAACTATGGATTGATGGTATTCTGTCTGTTTTATACAGTTATTTTGAATAAATTCCTTAGAAAAAATGTTTATAGATTATCTTTCATTTGTATTTTATGTAGACCTTTTCTTATATAGTATAACAACACTTAAGCAGAGCTCCATGATCAACTGTATATTCAGTTTAAGAACAACCACCGACTACTCGTGATCTAATATTTATATTTTATAGTTTGTTGGTGACTACTAATTCTTGTAAACACACACATATACATAAATATATATAGTATTTTATAATATTTGTTATGTTTCATCGATAAAATACTTAGGTAGCATTTGATTTAAAAACATGTTTTGTGTTTTGCACTTTCAATATATAATTTTGTAATTCTCCTGACAGACAGAACCTGCGGTCCATACTCATATATGTTTTAATTTCAATGTTGTAGCTAAAAAAATTGAACCAAATAGTTTATTAACTGATTTTAAAGTTGAATTTGTTTTTGGAGTTTAAATTTCAACGATAGTTTGATGGCGAACAGTGCTCTTTATCTGTGATTTCATTTATTATTGGGATGATTCAAAATTGAGTAGTAATGTGCTGCAGCTATGCACTCACGGCTAACGATATGATTTATTTACTGATGTTTACAGTGGACATGTTACATTATTTTTTGGTTTTTGTTGTACTGCTTTTAAAATATTTAGGTATTAAGCTTAGTTTCTTTCCCGCATCTTTACCACGAGTTTTGTTAAGGAACCGGGGAGTCTTGAGATAAATTTCATGAATTTTTGTGTTTGAAAATTTTTCAGTCCATTTCCAACGGTAGATGTTATCTCCTTTTTAACTTCAATTCTATAATAATTTAGTTTGCACTACCATTTTGTAGGCTGCACCAAAGTTGACTTATTTTCTAGCCACTCCTTCTGGTTTGGAATATGTCATATATATTTATATAAATATGTACATTTATTTTCTGGTAACGTTGTTCTAGTAAGAATCGGTAAACAAAACTGAGATGTGGAAGACTTATGTTAAATAGTAATGTATTCTCTGTGACGTTTTGTTTGCTAGTTATTAATTTTTCACCCTACTTTTTTTAAATAATTGTTCATTAATTTATTGAACCCCTATAGTAAGAAAAAACAGATACTATAAATAAACAACCATATGGCAGTTTTTGCTTTTTTTGGTGTTTGTTTTTTCTTCTTTTAATTTCACAACACCTTTTCATTACTGCTTTTATGCAATTAAATGACGATGCTAGATGCTTCCATTCACTTTCATAGCAGCTAGGTTTCATCTAGAAAATTTTTAATAGTTTGCAAGCTGGTGTCCAACTGCTTTGGACCAAATAGTTTTCTACGACATTGATGAAATGAGTCAGATTTGATTACTCACTGTCACTAATGGATAGATCAGGAAAACCGTTACATTTTTAACTGATTGCTTAATGTATTCATTATGCTATCACTAGTTGTTGATTGCTTAATGTGTCCTTATAATAATGTTTTACTACCAAAATACTATTAATATTATAAGTATTGGAGTGTATTAATCAACCACTTCTCCTTTTCTTCTAGTTGCACAAATCTTGAACTTAAGGTAACGAACCAAAACTTGAAAGGAAATAAGACTAATTTGTTAAGAATGTTGCCAATGAATTAAGTTTTAGTTTTTAGGCTCTCGGTAGGTAGATGTCATTTTAATAATATTAGGTGATCCCACATTCCCACTATCTGCATTGTTCTGAAACAAGTAGTTAGAGACTTAGAAACTTGAAATATGAAGCATGCTTGCAAATCAAACTCCACATTGAATCATACAAGTAAAGATGAATACTTCATCTTAGTTTCTGTAGTTCATAATATTAGATTGGGTGTAACTATTTGGGTTTTCAATAGTTCTTTGTTTGATTATAACAGCTAATCAATTTCCACGTCAAAGTTTGGAAACTTATTTGCCTTCGTATATCGATGATGGAAAAAGACTGGGTTTTTTAAACAGGTGACAATACAATTCTTAACCTAATATGTATTTTGAGAATCAAAATATGTATTCTAATATTAAAACTCAGACATTTTTTTTTTGTCATAGAACTAATTACCAACAAGGAGCATTGAATTTCGTTCATGCTGCAAAGAGGAAGATAAGAAATGTAAAATAAAATTATGTCCTTGCACAAATTGTTGGAATCTTAGCCGTCATGATGACCACATCATCGTTGAACATTTAATTATGAAAGGAATGGATCCTAGATACAAGAGTAGTATATGGTATAACCATGGCGTAGAGATAAATGAAGAGAAGAAAGCAAAGTCGTTTGACGTATATGACCTATTTAAGATGATTCACTATGAAGATGAAGATTTTTCGAATCATGAATTTTTTGATGATGATAAAGGTAATGATGATTTTCGGAGAAGGGAGAATGAGTTACTTAAGAATTTAAAAGATGCAGAAACTCCATTGTATCTTGGTTGCATAGATCACACAAAATTATTTTCAATCACCGTCTTGTATAATCTTAAATGTGAGAATGGCTTGTCCGATAATGGGTTTGATAAGCTTTAACTGTGGAACATTTATTTTTGCTGAAGGATAATGTGCTTCCCAAAACTTTATATGACGTAAAGAAATTTCTCAAAGCGTTTGATATGGGTTTTGAAAAGATACATGCTTGTGAGAATGACTATTGCCTTTTTAGAAAAGAATACAAAGATTTAGATACTTGTCCAAAATTTGGTTCTTCGAGATGGAAGAAAAATCAAGACACCAAAGAGATTATACATGGTATTCCAGTTAAAGTGTTGAGATATTTTCCAATAATACCAAGATTTAAAAGAATGTATAGATCCCAGAAGCTGGCAGAAGATTTAAGATGGCATTTTAGTAATAGAAGTAATGATGGAAAATTGCGTCATCCCATGGATTCCATTGCATGGAAAATGGTGGATGAAAGGTGGAAATCTTTTTCATCCGATCCACGCAATCTTGTACATGATTACAGATGAATTTAATCCATTTTCCATGTTGAGTTCAAAATATAGTTGCTGGCCAATAATGCCCGTGACATACAATTTCTCGCCAATGTTGTGTATGAAGAAGGAAAATATTATGTTAACTTTACTTATTTCGGGCCTAAAGCTACCCAGGAATGATGTTGATGTATATTTGGCGCCTTTGATGGAAGACTTGCATCATTTGTGGTGTAATGGAGTTGATGCTTATGATACATTTAGTAAAACGTTGTTTAAACTGAATGCAATTTTACTATGGACGATTAATGATTTTCTGGCTTATAGGAATCTTGCTGAATGTCGTGTGAAAGGGGAAAAAGCTTGTCCATTATGTGGTGTCAATACCCATAGTCGTTGGTTGAATCAAAGTCGAAAGAACATCTACATAGGCCATAGAAGATTTCTACCTATTACAGATTCGTGGAGGAAACAAAAGGCTTGGTTTGGTAACACCATAGAGAAAGGTAGTGCTCTTAGAATTTTAACTGGGAGAAACATTTATGCATTGTTGAAGGATTTTCCAAATGATTTTGGAAAAGGAAAGGAAAATAAAGAGAGGGAAAAGAAAAGTAAGAAGAGGAAGTGTGCTCATGATACAGAAGATGAATATGATATGGCAAACGATCCTACAAAAATGGAGTTATCAAGATGGGAAAAAAGATCAATTTTCTTTGATTTTCCATATTGGGAGGTTAGTGGTATATTTATTTACTTTTCATTATTTTCATAGAATAAAAATATATTAACGCGTTATAATTTTGATTTTCGTAGGAACTTCCCTTACGTCACAATTTAGATGTGATGCATGTGGAGAAAAATATTGGTGAAAGCATACTAGGCACGATGTTGCATGGTAATAAATCAAAAGATGGAATCAACCCTAGAAAGGATTTAGAGGATTGGGGAATTCAAAATGAGCTTCATGCATAACCTCGTGGGAATAAAACATATATTCCACCGGCTCCATATCTATTGTCAAATTCCAAGAAAAAGTTATTCTGTAAAAGATTGTACAATTTCAAAGGGCCTGATGGCTATTGTTCAAATTTGAAGAATCGGATTTCGTTGCAGGATTGCAAAATTAATGGATTGAAGTCACATGATTACCATGTATTAATGCAACACTTATTTCCAATAGCATCAAGAGGATTAATAGCAAAGAAGGCGAGAAAAGCAATAATTCGCTTATGTTCTTTTTTCAACAAATTATGTCAACGTGTTCTTGATAGAGAGAATTTGGAACAAATCAATATTGAGATTATTGAAGTTTTATATGAGCTTGAAATTTTTTTCCCACCATCTTTTTCTGATATAATGGTACATTTCCCAATTCATCTTGGAAAAGAAGCACTAAAGTGTGGATCGGTTCATTTTCGTTGGATGTACCCATTCGAAAGATATATGAAGACACTTAAAGATTATGTAAGAAACTATGCACGACCTGAAGGATGCATTGCAGAATCCTATCTTGCAGAAGAATGGATGAGGTTTTTCGATGAATTTTTGAAAAAATCAGGACAAATTGAGGAGAAAGAAGCTCGGAATGAAGATTATGAAAGCAATGTAATACTCAAGGGACGTCCGATTTCAATGTCCAAGACAGTTACATTGTCAGTCAATGAGAAAGAAATTTCTCATTTAGCCGTGTTAATGCATATGGCTGTGGTGGAACCATTTATAGAGTAAGTTTATGTTACATTATTTTAATATGATTGTAATGCTATATATAACTTATAGTCAATTGTTCCATACTAGTTTGCATTTGGAGGAATTAGAAAATTCAAACGAGCGCATGAGAAAAAATGCGACCTTACTTTGGGAAACACATACAAAAAAATTTGGTGATTGGATTAAAAGGAAGGTTAGTTGGATTTTAAATATATTCTCATTTGACTAATAATATTACTCTAAAATATTCATGTTAAATGGAATTTGTTGTAGATACCTATTAACTCCAAGGATCGCAACGAAATGTTAAAATGGATTGCTTTTGGTCCGAAGAATGATGCATTGTCTTATAAAGGACATATCATCAGTGCGCAACGTTTTCATATAAAAGATGTAGCGAGAGAAACTCAACATAGTGGGGTGGCTTTTGATGCGACTACTATGTGTAGAGAAAATGAAAAAGATGTCCCAAGTGGTTGATGTGGTCACTTATTATGGAATATTGACTGATATAATTTTATTAGATTATCGTATGTTTTATATTCCAGTTTTTAAGTGTCATTGGGCACATAAACGAAAATGGATTAAAAGTTGATGAAGATGGGTTCACTCTTGTTAATTTACATCAAAATCAAGCATCGTTTTCAAGAGATCCATACACACTTGCATCTCAAGCAAGATAAGTATTTTATTCACGAGAAAATGATATTTCAAATTGGTATGTTGTAATGAAAGCACCATCAAGAAGTTTTTATGATCTAGAGACACATGATTACGCCGAAGAAGACATCCAAATCGAGAAAGGTTGCGAAATAACTGAAATGGATGATGAAGAAATTATCTATATTAGGGAGGATTGCGAAGGCATACTTAAGTAGATTGTACGTTAAATTAGTTTTTGCAAGGAAGAAGTTTGGTTTAGGTGTCTTTTTATGTTATTTTTTTTGTTTTGTTTTAAGACCTAAATATGATACTCGAGGTTGTTATTTTGGAATATGTGAAACTTGCACGTTTAACTATAGCCATGCAGTTTACTTCTTTTAATTTTTCAAAATGATGCTATGTGAATTTGGGATAAATGTATGTGCATCATTATTTTATTTCTAATTTTGTGTGGAATGAATAGAGTTTGTGATATTCAAAATTTGGGAATTCTAATGGTTGTTTGGCCTGGTAGAATATGTCTTCTGTCAGTTAAAAATGAAGCATATGAGTTTAGAGGAATATTGACTGGTTTTTTGTTTTTAACTTATATTGGTCTCTGTTTGAAATGTACAAATTAGCTGTGAAGTCTATTTGACTCACAATGGCAAAAGTAGTGTGTCTATGAAATATGAACTAGAAAACTATATTTCCTTTAATGATATTCTATTGTTCAGATAATTTAATCAACTGTAGTTGTATAACTGCTATAACCACCAATATGTAGGGAACAATACAGAATTATTTTCATCTGTAATTAATAAGCTTTGGCAATTTATTCATACTTATGGCAAACTTCAGTTTGTGTGGTTCTTTCCTGAGAAATTCTTTTTATATTTGGATTATTCATATGGTAGCGCTGTACTTGCTTGAGTTGATGGCTGCAGTGATTTTGGGTTTTTATTTTTCAGTGTTTTTCCGATAATTTTACTCCCTTTGTTCATGACTGTATTTGTGGTCTTCTAAGATGCACAACACTGTATTATATAAAGATCATTTAATTTTTCAAAATTTGTGCATTAGTTGTGTAGGATGTCCCATAATATTCTAGCAACTGCATGCAGTTTACTTCTTTTACGTGATGTACATCTAAACAATATTGTATTATGTTTCATTTGCAGAAAAGAGATGTTTCCAAGCTCTATATGTACACGCAACCAGAGAAAGACCGAAGAGGAATCTCGAAAGTATAATTCAAAGCAGAAGTATAATTCAAATGTCAAATTTAAGAAGCCAACCGGTGTTTGCAATGAATGGCAAGAACAAATAGCCAATGCTAAGAAGCGGAGAAATGATTGCAATGAAGGCGAAGAACAAGTAGTCAACGCTAACAAGCCAGATGGTGCTTGCAATGAAGGCGAAGAACAAGCAATCGATGATTTCAATGTACACTAAGACCAAGCAATCGATGATTTCAATGTAGACCAAGAAAGACTCTGCTCAGAAAATGAAAGGCCTTCTGACCTAAATGCTGATGCTGAGATGGAATTTGAAAGACCAAGTGAAGATGAAACTGCAAATAGATCTCGGAAAATATTTGGTAGAGGTCCAACAAAAGCAAAAAGTCTCCCGTTAACCTATGAAAGTAGAATTGAAGTTGAGTTCAATGACTTGGGCGTACCCATAGGACTAGGGTCGGTATATTAATCTTCTTTTCTTAGGCTGCTTGTGTGGGAGAACGTTCCATACATGCTTGATGATTGGAGACTTCTAAGTGATGAGTTGAAAACTGTTTTATGGGAATCGATTCAGGTATGGAAAAGTAAATAATTGCACTAGTTAAAAGTTGTTTTGCAGTTTCATCTAGGCACTAGTTAAATAATTGCACTAGTCAAATGTGTGTGTGTGTATCAGGTATTGTAAATGTGAGTGTTGTATGATTGGTTTTATAAGATTTCAAAGAATAAAGGCTTTGAGCACATAGTGCTTCAACTGCAAATACGAAGTGTTTAGTGCAAATGGTTTGGATATAAAGGGATTTCGATTAATCCAAATTTCAAAGGTTGTATCTTCATTTGATTTGAATTTCAATTAATCTGATATGCCGGGTTTTAGGACTTCAAGTGTGTTTGGTTCCATATATACATAAATATAGTTTCTTATACAGTTTAACCTCTTTGGAGTTTCAAGATTTGCGGTCTTGAATGTATAAATAGTTATGAGTACACATATGAATTTATGTACCAAAGTGTATAAGTTTCGGTTTTAAATAAATGACAACTCTTAAGTATCGATCAATTTTGAAGTATTTATGACTATAGGCAATGTCAAATTTTAAAAGTATAATAACACGAACTGTGAATGGGTGCTTAACTTTGGATACAGAGACAGTCAGTCACATTAAATTTTATAAGTATGAGCTTTTGGATGCGAGAATTTTTATATATAATGATTTTATATTGACAAGTATCAATTCTGAATGTGCGGGTGATCTTGTATATACTTATTTTTGTGAAAATTTGTTTTGAATGCATATATATGATGCATGAAATGTCATATATGGCTTTAAACATGTTACCTCTTGAACGTGTAAATTTACACAAAATTTCATAATAACAAAGTGTGCACATGATTTCAAAGTATTTTATTTTCAAGTACACCAGATTCAAAGATGCCTGTTTTCAAGTGAATACATCTTAAACTCTAAAATTGCAGGTGTATAAACATATAAGCTTTTCAGTGAGTGATAATTTTAACAGCCGCTCTTATATGTGTACACAAACTTTATAATCCATATGCAATTCATAAATGTCCTGTACAGTTTCAGTCTGTCCTATACATTTATGTGCGAATACTCCGACTACGAGGTTAATTGTGGTATTTAGCATTAACTTCAAACTGTATATACATTTACAAGATGCAACATACATCAACAACCTCGAAATGGGAATATTTTGGATAAATTCAAATATTTTCATGTGGGAATTGTAAGGACCCGATTCTTCGACTTCCGAAAAACCGACATCAATACATTCACTGTATCAACTACCGAGCAATCGAATGCCAAAAAACCGAACACTTAGGGTTTTAAGAAGAAGAAAGAGGTAGAAGAAGAAAGAAAAAGATAGAACAGAACAATATCAGAATCTCACAATCGCAGCGGAACAACATATAATAGATAAATGAATATTCATTAAAACAAAAGAACTATATATTTTATACATTACATCACATTACATTCATTATCAGAGTTTACAACAACAAACAGCGGAAAAGAAATACTATATACTAGTGAATACGTCATGCCATCCATCTTGCCTCCAGCAACTCCTGAATTCCAGAATATCCTGATAAACTAACTCTAGACTGCCCGTGTGGAAATTGGTGGGCACCTAGAGTTTAGGAAGGAAAACAATAAACTCCGAGTCAGTCATGTGACTGGTGTGAGAAATTAAAATAGTTATTTATCTTCAAAACAAAGAACAGGATAATTTTAAAATAGATTCGCAATGCTTTTTAGAAAATGAGACTACCATAAGGCCTCCCGCACACACACACAATGCAAACGCAGAATCGGAGGAGATTTCTCCTTATGATAGTCAAAGATGCTTGATACGCATTAAAAAGAAACATTTGATATTATTATTAGTACATAGTGTAGGAAAAATCATTTCGAAAGTAAAGATATAAATCTTAGCCAATATACGACCATTATCGTATGCCTACTATAGCTACCATCCAAATAGTGGGGCGCCACCATAAGTGAATGATAGGTTCTACAACTAAAACCGTACAAGATCGTATTGTTTCTTTGGATTTCCAACAAATGGTCAGGCCAAGGAACTTCCCATTGCTACATGGAAACGCCTCTGGAATGACATCCCGAGAACCTAACCGGATCTCTGCCAACACAAGGCCGGGTTACCCCTAACTGGGTAACTACTGACACGAATATGTCATTCCCCGATCATAACCGATCTATATCCGAGGATCCTCGATTTCTGTAACGATTGCGATTTTTCGTTGACGAAAACTGACATCAATACGTCCACTGTATCACCTGCCGAGCAATCGAAAGCCGAAAAACCGTACCGTTAGGTTTTTAGAAAAAGAAAAAGTAGAAGAAGATAGAAAAAGATAGAACAGAACAGAAGAAATAACAGAACAACATCAGAATCTTACAATTCGCAGCGGAACAACATATAATAAATAAATGAATAATCTTTAAACAAAGAACTATATCAGCTATTACATTACATTACATTTCATTACATCATCAGAGTGTACAACAACAAACAACATCAACAGCGGAAAAGAAATACTATATACTAGTAATACGCCATGCCATCCAGCTTGCTTCCAGCAACTCCTAAATTCCTGAATAAACCTTAACTCTTGACTGCCCGTGTGGAAATTGGTGGGCACCCAGAGTTTAGGAAGGAAAACAATAAACTCCGAGTCAGTCATGTGACTGGTGTGAGAACTAAAATAGTTTATTTTTCTTTTAAAATCAAAATAGAGGAATATTTTTAAAGTCAATTCGCAATGCTTTTTAAAAAGTGAGACTACCATAAGGCCTCCCGCACACACACACAATGCAAACGCAGAATCGGAGGAGATTTCTCCTTATGATAGTCAAAGATGCTTGATACGCATTAAAAAGAAACATTTGATATTATTACTAGGGCATAGTGTAGGAAAAATTCATTTCGAAAATAAAGATATAAATCTTAGCCAGCATAGACATTTTGCACTTATGCCTACTATAGCTACCATGTTCAATAGCAGGTTACCGCCACATTCTATGGCAGGTTATACAACTAAAACCGTACAAGATCGTATTGTTTCTTTGGATTTCCAACAAATGGTCAGGCCAAGGAACTTCCCATTGCCACATGAAAACGCCTCTGGAATGACGTCCCGAGAACCAAACCGGATCTCTGCCAACACAAGGCCGGGTTACCCCTAACTGGGTAACTACTGACACGAATATGTCATCCCCCGATCGTTACCATCTATCCTAGGATCCTCGATTTCCAACAACCACAAAATATGCAGCAACAATATAGGTTAAGTATCTGGGCTCCATACCATGATACCACCTCTATCCAGAAGGAATGACATACACTAAAGGGGCGCTACCCCCTAATAACCTTGCCGCATCCTTCTTGTTTTGACCATTTCCGGGGTGTGAGGTCCGACGAAGTCTCGTCCACATAGCCACACTTTATACAAAAGCCGTGCTTTGGGTCAATCAAATGATCATAGAAATGATCACCAAGATAAATGATCAAATAAATGATCCTATCACAAATGATCAAACAATGATCATTCCACAGAAACACTCAGCATGCCACACTACCAAATTGGGAGTATATCACTAATAACCTTCAACTATATATCCTCTGAGCTCGTACGTCTCAGAGAAGGGTGTTAAGCTAAAAGAATAAATTCTCCGCCACCAACAGAAATATATTTGAAAGAAATCAGCATTATATCTCAATTTGTAATGTCAGACATACAATCCATACAAGTCTGTTCCGGGCTCGAGCAGAACCGAAGGCACTTACAAAGAAGTCCTTGCATTTCGGATATTCACTAATCACGACCGGACTTCCCGTCACTAAGGGTGATAAAACCTCTATATCGGAGATCAGCCGATGTAGAGTAACTCGACGGTAATCCTTCCGTTTTCACAAACATCCGGTCTTCAACACCGGTCATCAAATGCAATCCATAACGACGTATCACATACTCGGAATGGGTTATACGACCCCAAGGTCCTTTCCCGGCTAACCCGAATAGTGAGCGCTTATTCAAAAATAAGTGTGGCATTCAAATTCAAGCAAATCACAACAAATACCTATTTAAAGGTAAATATTGATAGTCGGATTATTTAACTATCAATAGGCATGCTCAACATCACCAAATTCCAAAAAATTTCACAAATTATTTACTTTCCAAAATATCTTTATTAGATATAAAATTTCCTACACTTCAAACGTTTGAAAACAAATTTTCAAATCACTTTTCACCCTTATCACTTTTTGAAAACAAATTTCAAACATTTTCCTTACGCGAAATACTTTCGTTTCAACATGGTTCATTTAAACCAATTAAATAAATCCTTAACGATTTACTTTATATTTACGCTCCAAATCCGTAAATTAATTCCCACACTTCAAAAATAAATCAACATTTATTTTTAAACAAATTCCCTTTAAATTTATAAATTCCATAGTGAATTTACATTCCAAAATATTTATGAATATACGATTTCAATTATTCATTTTCAATTTATCTTCAAAAAGATAAATTCTCAAAACATTTCATTTCACATTGGAAAAACATTTCCATACTTATTTATTAATAAGTAATTCACAAATCCATTTATTTTCAATACTTAGAAAATATTCCATATACTTAAATCGAAAATTAAGTATATATTTCATTCTTTAAGAAATCATTCTCTTAAACACATTTGTTTGGGCCAAAACGAATGTTACGTAAAACATCGTTACGACGACCCAAAATCACTAGTATGGGGATTCAAAGTTTAAATAGATATATAAATCCCAATACTATATAAAACATTTCCTTTCGGAAACCATTTACTATAAAACAGTGTTATAGTCCACCATTTCCTTCTATTTCTCGAAAACGTCTATTTCAACAATGAATGTTGAAATCTATGTATTCGATACTTAATGCATTTTAAAACGTCTTTAAAATCATTAACTTCATTTCATAATGTTCCTTCCCCAAAAACATATCCATTTCATTTAATAATATATTCACTGTCCAAAATCGTGAATATAATTCCTTTCATATATTCCTATATCCAACTTATCAAATTCAATTGATTTCGGATTTATAAACAACGTTTATAAACTCCATTTATATTTTTATAAACTTCTATTTATAAAAATCCTTTTTATATCTCATTTTAAATGCCAAAATCCGATTTATAAGTTGATTACTTATAAATCTTATATTTTACAAAATCTATCCATTTTATAACTTCACAATTTATAAATCTATAAATTGCGTTCACTTATGAAATCCATTTTTATTTCATTTTTAATACTTATAAAACTTGTTTTAATATTCCAATATTTTTAATTTATAAAATATCAATTTTGTAAGTCTTTTATACACATCGTTTTTAATAATTCAAAAATCCAAATTTAAACCAATTTATTCTTTTAATAACTTAAAAATCGTTATTTAAAGCTTATATATTTCAAAATCATACTTAAGCATTATTTTCCAAAAATCATAACTTTTATGAAAATAAAATTTTAACGTTTATTTATTTTAACAATTCAAATTTAATAAAACGAATATTTTGAAAATCACTTTAAAATTCCTTTTAAAACCAAAAATCATTATTTTAAAACTTCAGAAATGGATCTGATGATGCAGCAGCACCAAATAGTCAATCAGGACATCCAAATATCATATATCGATATGATAATCAACAAATATCAAAATATCTGTAAATAAATCAATACAGTTGAGGAATCCAGTTGGATCCCTCCAACCTGTTTCCCTGCATCCAAAAACATTAGCACAATACCAATTCCGCTCCAGTACGGAATTATCGCGGTATATGGGATTTAAAATATTATCCGCTTAATAGACGGCGCAATAAGGTCTCATCCGCTATAAAATGCGGGAAATCAACAACTGCAATATATACATATGCCAATATATATATATTGCTATAATATATAATACCAATTTCACTGTTTATGAAATATTCGCGGTATATGTTTTTAATAAATAACATCCGCTTACTAACGGTGCATAATGTCTATTTTAACAATCAATAGATAACAATCATTATTCAAACATGCATTCAAGAATTTTAAATATAACTATTTAAAAATTAAAATCGAAACCGATTCGATTGAGTGAGAAGTTCTCACCTTGATTTCAATTTTGTTTTAGCGATTTATTTCGAATAAAATTAAACGCGCGTTTAATTTTACCCAAAATTTTCACTAACTCCGAACGACTCCAATCAAATTCCATAGCGTAATGCTCGTCCATACGATTCCAACGCAAATGGTTTCGCGCGTTTTCGACCTCGTATGAAAAAGATATGAATTTTTGAAGATACACGGATTTATAATATAAAATTTACAACATATATTATATTCTTTTAAAACCTAAATCAATCTCAGCCCTTAGATTTGCAACCCTAGAATCCTGGCCACCGGTTTCATCTTCTTCCCAACCCAGTTTACACCCACGTCCCCAAACCCATAGCCTCCATTTTTTGAATCGAATTATGCTCCCTCCATACGAAGCTTGAAGACGATCGGAGACCACCGTTGCGAAGCCCCGCTCGAGAGCCACCATCGGCTGCCACCATGTTGAACTCAGCCTCCCCTATCACCTCGATTTACGTGAAAAACACAGCCCCTTCTCGCTTGATTTCCCGTTGATTCTTTGCTCCGTTTTCGATCATCTCCGTATGGATTTGAAGCTCTCATCGTTCTCTACAACTTTGTAGTTGACGACTTTTGCTAATTCCTTACGGATTGAGAGAGATTGAGGAAGAAAGTTTCGAAAATTCTCATCCATTGGAAAATTAGGGCCGGCTGAAGCAAAACCCTAGGGCTAAAGTGCAAAATGAAATATTGAGGTCCTTATATAGAAAATTTCTCAAAACACTATTCATCGAAAAATTTCCAAACTCCAAACGAAGCGTGCCGGCTGGCGTTTCTAAGTTTTACCCCACATTCCGAACACAATGGAACATGTTTCGGGAGCCAATTCGGTCATCTGTGCGAGTTATGGCTATAAACGATCGATTTAAAATTAAACCGATTAAACGAATTTTCTAGGCGTTTTAGCTTGCACCGGACAAACGGTAAATCCGATTGACACGAAATTTAAAACCTTACAATAATATCACATTACGGATCCGATGAAACTGGTTTCGTCGAAATCCGAGACTGTTTGAAAAATGGCTATTTTAACTCGCCAAATTAATATTAAAACAATTTCGATGCGTTTCGAGCTGCCACGATCAAACGATAACTCCAATTGCTATGAAAATTGAAATCCTATAATAACAAATTATTACGGATCCAATGAAACTGGTTTCGTCCAATTCTGAGACTGTTCGAAAATTGGCTATTTTTCAGTCGATAATTAAATATTAAAATATTCAATTTTAACAAATTAACTTTAAATTCGATTTTAAAAGTTCTAAAATATCGTTCTAACTCCAACATGATAAAATAAAATTTTAAAAATCATTTTCAATCATATTTAACCCAATTTTCAATTATTTCTGGAATTTCAACTATTAAATTATCGATTTAATTATCCAATTAAATCCAATTATTCGAAATAAAATTTATTCGACTTATAAATTTCACTTATTAATATTTAAAATTAATTAAATATTCAAATTTTAATTAGTAAAAATTCTGGATCGTTACATACTTCCCCCCACAAAAGAATTTCGTCCTCGAAATTATCAAGTAAGAAAAGTTACAAAATTCATTAACTTTCCAAAACAAATTTAAACTTCTTACCATACTTTACTAAGTTTTCAAATCTATACTTAATTATCTTTTCAAAAACAACTACTATTGTTTAACTTTCAACTCCAAAATCAAAGTTAAAGTTTTCTAAATTTTTCCAATTTTTCTCAAAAATTTTCTAACGCCTTAAATTTTCGGAAAAATTCGCCATAGTCTCCTTTGCGCGGCTCGATCCAAAAAAAATGACAGTATATATATCACAAATATACATATCATCAAGTGATGAGGCATCCCACAGGGAAAAAAGGTGCAAAAGTACGGTATGTGATCCGAGATATGTACCTTATTTATTTTATTAACGAGCATATACGGCTAATATAGCGCGAAAGCGAGCTCCAAATGCGAAGCAAGCGCAATCCGCACCTACTAAACACTCAACAAACAACATGAGAACATGCGTATATGGAAATAATCTCAATATACATCATTTAGCAACATAATAACTACATAATATAGCAAATGCAACTAAAGCAACAAATGAAACCACCAATCAACTATCATCCATAACCAAATTAATATTCATTCATATTCTCATTAATATTCAATGGATTGGTTTTCAATTTAAATCACATTTGATTTATAAAAGTTGGAATTTTAATAACATTCATTCATATTCAATTTTAGTTAGTTTGCATTCACTAATTTTCATTCAAGTTGGTTCACTTCCAAATCAAATTCAATTCTATTTAAGTTCATTTTCTTCCAAGTTGGATTCAATTTCTTTAGCTTCCAATTTCGCTAATTCCATTTCATTAACACTTAATGAATGATATACAATCAATTAACATCCATATAACAACCAATGTATTTTCAACACAACCAAATTATTAAACTTTACATTCAAATTGGGTTCAACGCTTTTAATTCCAATTGGTTTATATTAAATTGACTTTCATTCAATTTATTCAATTTCCACTAACATTAGCTTTTAATGAATTATCACTTACATTCATTATTTCATATCAATTATTTATATTTAATTGATTAACATTCAATCCATTTATCAATTCAATTGCTAATTCCTTTATCCATATAAAGTTGAATTTCATTCATATAACTCAAGTTCAAATTCTTAATGACTTCACTTCATTAATTCACTTATTAATTTACTTCGACACCAAAAATCAACTTTATTCAACATTATTTAACTCATGTTCCATTTCAAACATCTTATCAAATCCAAATTTTCCAAACAACTTTCTTTTAAACAATTTGGCAGCAATCCCTCTTTTGGAAACCCGAAAATGAACACCAATGATGTCGCGATCATCATTGGAAATATTTTCCAGCGACCAAAAAGAGTTTAGAGCTTTAATTTCTCCAAAACAATTTTCCAAAATATCAAGTCATTTCAAAATACTTCTTTGGAATTTCATTTCAGATTATAAATCACATTTACAAACCTTTTACTTATATAATTTCACTTCTTATATATAAGGTTATTTTACAATTGTAAATCATTTCAATTATAACATCATACTTATAATTCATTTGCTTATACAATTCATTCTTTTACAATAAGTTTTATTTAACTTATTCAAACAACCAAACAATCAACTTATATACACTTTAATAATTCTGAAAAATTATTCTTTTATATATGAAATATAATCAAGGTAAAATTATTTCATTTACCCTATTAAAAAAATACTGTGTCGAATTGTTCTATTCAAGTGTTTAGAGATCCCTATCAACAACGTAAATTACTCGTGTTGACCAAAATCCATATACCACTCAACAAACCAATCATCACAATATAAAACAATTTATATTCACTAACAAATACGCGCTTGTATCTATTATTACACTCAAACTCATTCTAGAGTACCGCTGACTCTATCTCTAATGAGTAATTCCCAACAGAGCCATGGTTGTCGCTTAACCATAAGCTCCGATACCAAATGTAACGATTGCGATTTTTCGTTGACGACAACTGACATCAATACGTCCACTGTATCAACTACCGAGCAATCGAAAGCCGAAAAACCGTACCGTTAGGTTTTTAGAAAAAGAAAAGGTAGAAGAAGATAAAAAAAGATAGAACAGAACAGAAGAAATAACAGAACAACATCAGAATCTCACAATTCGGAGCGAAACAACATATAATAAATAAATGAATAATCTTTAAACAAAGAACTATATCAGCTATTACATTACATTACATTTCATTACATCATCAGAGTGTACAACAACAAACAACATCAACAGCGGAAAAGAAATACTATAAACTAGTAATACGCCATGCCATCCAGCTTGCTTCCAGCAACTCCTAAATTCCTGAATAAACCTTAACTCTTGACTGCCCGTGTGGAAATTGGTGGGCACCCAGAGTTTAGGAAGGAAAACAATAAACTCCGAGTCAGTCATGTGACTGGTGTGAGAACTAAAACAGTTTATTTTTCTTTTAAAATCAAAATAGAGGAATATTTTTAAAGTCAATTCGCAATGCTTTTTAAAAAGTGAGACTACCATAAAGCCTCCCGCACACACACACAATGCAAACGCGGAATCGGAGGAGATTTCTCCTTATGATAGTCAAAGATGCTTGATACGCATTAAAAAGAAACATTTGATATTATTACTAGGGCATAGTGTAGGAAAAATTCATTTCGAAAATAAAGATATAAATCTTAGCCAGCATAGACATTTTGCACTTATGCCTACTATAGCTACCATGTTCAATAGCAGGTTACCGCCACATTCCATGGCAGGTTATACAACTAAAACCGTACAAGATCGTATTGTTTCTTTGGATTTCCAACAAATGGTCAGGCCAAGGAACTTCCCATTGCCACATGAAAACGCCTCTGGAATGACGTCCCGAGAACCAAACCGGATCTCTGCCAACACAAGGTCGGGTTACCCCTAACAGGGTAACTACTGACACGAATATGTCATCCCCCGATCGTTACCATCTATCCGAGGATCCTCGATTTCCAACAACCACAAAATATGCAGCAACAACATAGGTTAAGTATCTGGGCACCATACCATGATACCACCTCTATCCAGAAGGAATGACATACACTAAAGGGGCGCTACCCCCTAATAACCTTGCCGCATCCTTCTTGTTTTGACCATTTTCGGGGTGTGAGGTCCGACGAAGTCTCGTCCACAAAGCCACACTTTATACAAAAGCCGTGCTTTGGGTCAATCAAATGATCATAGAAATGATCACCAAGATAAATGATCAAATAAATGATCCTATCACAAATGATCAAACAATGATAATTCCACAGAAACACTCAGCATGCCACACTACCAAATTGGGAGTATATCACTAATAACCTTCAACTATATATCCTCTGAGCTCGTACGTCTCAGAGAAGGGTGTTAAGCTAAAAGAATAAATTCTCCGCCACCAACAGAAATATATTTGAAAGAAATCAGCTTTATATCTCAATTTGTAAGTCAGACATACAATCCATACAAGTCTGTTCCGGGCTCGAACAGAACCGAAGGCACTTACAAAGAAGTCCTTGCATTCCGAATATTCACTAATCACGACCGGACTTCCCGTCACTAAGGGTGATAAAACCTCTATATCGGAGATCAGCCGTTGTAGAGTGACTCGAGGTAATCCTTCCGTTTTCACAAACATCCGGTCTTCAACACCGGTCATCAAATGCAATCCATAACGACGTATCACATACTCGAAATGGGTTATACGACCCCAAGGTCCTTTCCCGGCTAGCCCGAATAGTGAGCGCTTATTCAAAAATAAGTGTGGCATTCAAATTCAAGCAAATCACAACAAATACCTATTTAAAGGTAAATATTGATAGTCGGATTATTTAACTATCAATAGGATGCTCAACATCACCAAATTCCAAAAAATTTCACAAATTATTTACTTTCCAAAATATCATTACTAGATATAAAATTTCCCACACTTCAAACATTTGAAAACAAATTTTCAAATCACTTTTCACCCTTATCACTTTTTGAAAACAAATTTCAAACATTTTCCTTACACGAAATACTTTCGTTTCAACATGGTTCATTTAAACCAATTAAATAAATCCTTAACGATTTACTTTATATTTACGCTCCAAATCCGTAAATTAATTCCCACACTTCAAAAATAAATCAACATTTATTTTTAAACAAATTCCCTTTAAATTTATAAATTCCATAGTGAATTTACATTCCAAAATATTTATGAATATACGATTTCAATTATTCATTTTCAATTTATCTTCAAAAAGATAAATTCTCAAAACATTTCATTTCACATTGGAAAAACATTTCCATACTTATTTATTAATAAGTAATTCACAAATCCATTTATTTTCAATACTTAGAAAATATTCCATATACTTAAATCGAAAATTAAGTATATATTTCATTCTTTAAGAAATCATTCTCTTAAACACATTTGTTTGGGCCAAAACGAATGTTACGTAAAACATCGTTACGACGACCCAAAATCACTAGTATAGGGATTCAAAGTTTAAATAGATATATAAATCCCAATACTATATAAAACATTTCCTTTCGGAAACCATTTACTATAACAACAGTGTTATAGTCCACCATTTCCTTCTATTTCTCGAAAACGTCTATTTCAACAATGAATGTTGAAATCTATGTATTCGATACTTAATGCATTTTAAAACGTCTTTAAAATCATTAACTTCATTTCATAATGTTCCTTCCCCAAAAACATATCCATTTCATTTAATAATATATTCACTGTCCAAAATCGTGAATATAATTCCTTTCATATATTCCTATATCCAACTTATCAAATTCAATTGATTTCGGATTTATAAACAATGTTTATAAACTCCATTTATATTTTTATAAACTTCTATTTATAAAAATCCTTTTTATATCTCATTTTAAATGCCAAAATCCGATTTATAAGTTGATTACTTATAAATCTTATATTTTACCAAATCTATCCATTTTATAACTTCACAATTTATAAATCTATAAATTGCGTTCACTTATGAAATCCATTTTTATTTCATTTTTAATACTTATAAAACTTGTTTTTATATTCCAATATTTTTAATTTATAAAATATCAATTTTATAAGTCTTTTATACACATCGTTTTTAATAATTCAAAAATCCCAATTTAAACCAATTTATTCTTTTAATAACTTAAAAATCGTTATTTAAAGCTTATATACTTCAAAATCATACTTAAGCATTATTTTCCAAAAATCATAACTTTTATGAAAATAAAATTTTAACGTTTATTTATTTTAACAATTCAAATTTAATAAAACGTATACTTTTGAAAATCACTTTAAAATTCCTTTTAAAACCAAAAATCATTATTTCAAAACTTCAGAAATGGATCTGATGATGCAGCAGCACCAAATAGTCAATTACGACATCCAAATATCATATATCGATATGATAATCAACAAATATCAAAATATCTGTAAATAAATCAATACAGTTGAGGAATCTAGTTGGATCCCTCCAACCTGTTTCCCTGCATCCAAAAACATTAGCACAATACCAATTCCGCTCCAGTACGGAATTATCGCGGTATATGCGATTTAAAATATTATCTGCTTAATAGACGGCGCAATAAGGTCTCATACGCTATAAAATGCGGGAAATCAACAACTGCAATATATACATATGCCAATATATATATATTGCTATAATATATAATACCAATTTCACTGTTTATGAAATATTCACGGTATATGTTTTTAATAAATAACATCCGCTTACAAACGGCGCATAATGTCTATTTTAACAATCAATAGATAACAATCATCATTCAAACATGCATTCAAGAATTTTAAATATAACTATTTAAAAATTAAAATTGAAACCGATTCGATTGAGTGAGAAGTTCTCACCTTGATTTCAATTTTGTTTTAGCGATTTATTTCGAATAAAATTAAACGCGCGTTTAATTTTACCCGAAATTTTCACTAACTCCAAACGGCTCCAATCCAATGCCATAGCGTAGTGCTCGTCCATACGATTCCAACGCAACTGGTTTCGCGCGTTTTCGACCTCGTATGAAAAAGATATGAATTTTTGAAGATACACAGATTTATAATATAAAATTTACAACATATATTATATTTTTTTAAAACCTAAATCAATCTCAGCCCTTAGATCTGCAACCCTAGAATCCTGGCCACCAGTTTCATCTTCTTCCCAACCCAGTTTACACGCACGTCCCCAAACCCATAGCCTCCATTTCTTGAATCGAATTATGCTCCCTCCATACGAAGCTTGAAGACGATCGGAGACCACCGTTGCGAAGCCCCGCTCGAGAGCCACCATCGGCTGCCACCATGTTGAACTCGGCCTCCCCTATCACCTCGATTTGTGTGAAAAATGCAGCCCCTTCTCGCTTGATTTCCCGTTGATTCGTTGCTCCGTTTTCGATCATCTCCGTGTGGATTTGAAGCTCTCGTCGTTCTCCACAACTTTGTAGTTGACGACTTTTGCTAATTCCTTATGGATTGAGAGAGATTGAGGAAGAAAATTTCGAAAATTCTCAGCCATTGGAAAATTAGGGCCGGCTGAAGCAAAACCCTAGGGCTTGAGTGCAAAATGAAATATTGAGGTCCTTATATAGAAAATTTCTCAAAACACTATTCATCGAAAAATTTCCGAACTCCAAACGAAGCGTGCCGGCTGGCGTTTCTAAGGTTTACCCCACATTCCGAACACAATGGAACATGTTTCGGGAGCCAATTCGGTCATTTGTGCGAGTTATGGCTATAAACGATCGATTTAAAATTAAACCGATTAAACGAATTTTCTAGGCGTTTTAGGTTGCACCGGACAAAGGGTAAATCCGATTGACACGAAATTTGAAACCTTACAATAATATCACATTACGGATCCGATGAAACTAGTTTCGTTGAAATCCGAGACTGTTTGAAAAATGGCTATTTTAACTCGCCAAATTAATATTAAAACAATTTCGATGCGTTTCGAGCTGCCACGATCAAACGATAACTCCGATTGCTACTAAAATTGAAATCCTATAATAACAAATTATTACGGATCCAATGAAACTGGTTTCGTCCAATTCTGAGACTGTTCGAAAATTGGCTATTTTTCAGTCGATAATTAAATATTAAAATATTCAATTTTCACAAATTAACTTTAAATTCGATTTTAAAAGTTCTAAAATATCGTTCTAACTCCAACATGATAAAATAAAATTTTACAAATCACTTTCAATCATATTTAACCCAATTTTCAATTATTTCTGGAATTTCAACTATTAAATTATCGATTTAATTATCCAATTAAATCCAATTATTCGAAATAAAATTTATTTGACTTATAAATTTCACTTATTAATATTTAAAATTAATTAAATATTCAAATTTTAATTAATAAAAATTCTGGGTCGCTACAATTTCCAACAACCACAAAGAAATAAATTTGCAGCAACAACATAGGTTAAGTGTCTGGGCTCCATACCATGATACCATCTCTATCCAGAAAGAATGACATACATTAAAGGGGCGCTACTCCCTAATAACCTTGCTGCATCCTTCATGTTTTGACCATTTCCGGGGTGTGAGGTCCGACGAAGTCTCGTCCACAAAGCCACGCTTTATATAAAAGCTATGCATTGATCATCAAATGCTTAACAGCACTTCGCATGCCACATTACCAATTTAGGAATGTATCACTAGTAACTATCAACTGCATAACCTCTAAGGGTGTTAAGCTAAGAGAATAAATTCTCCGCCACCAACGAAAATATTTTTGATAGAAACCAGCTTTACATCTCAAATTGTAATGTCAGACACACGTCCATACAAGTCCGTTCCGGTATCGAAAGGTACCGAAGGCACTTACAAAGAAGTCCTTGCAATCCGGATATTCACTAATCACGACCGGACTTCCCATCACAAAGGGTAATAAATTTCCATGTCGGGGATCAGCCGATGCAGAAACATTCGACGGTAATCCTTCCATTTTCATAAATATCCGGTCTTCAACACCGGTCATCAATGCTATTTATTACGACGTATTACATATTCGGAATGGGTTATACGACCCCAAGGTCCTTTCCCGGCTAACCCGAATAGTGAGTGCTTATTTTTAAAAATAAGTGTAGCATTCAAATTCAAGCAATCACAACAAATACCTATTTAAAGGTAAATATTGATAGTCGGATATTTAACTATCAATAGGTATGCACAACATCACCAGATTCCAAATAATTTTTCAAATAATTTATCTTCCAAAAATATCTTTACAAGATATATATATATATAATTTCCATACTTCAAAAATAAATCGATATTTATTTTTAAACCAATTTTCCCAATTTCATTTATAAATTCCATATTGAATTTACATTTCCAAAATATCCATGAATATACGATTTTCAAATCGATTTCAAATATTCACTTTCAATTTATCTTTAAAAAGATAATTCTCAAAACGTTCATTTCATATTGGAAAACATTTCCCTACTTATTTAATAATACGTATTTCACAAATCTATTTATTTTCAACATTTGGAAAATATTCGATATACTTAAATTAATATTAAGTACATATTTCATTTCTTAAGGAAAACATTTTATTTAACACTTTTATTTGAGTCCAAACAAATGTTGCGTAAAACATTGTTACGACGACCCAAAATCTCCAGTATAGGGATTCGAAATTTAGATAGATATATAAATCCCAATACTGTACAAAAACATTTCCTTTCGGAAATCATTTACTATAACAACGGTGTTATAGTCCACCATTTCCTTCTATTTCCCGAAAACGTCTATTTCAACAATGAATGTTGAAATCTATGTTTTCAATACTTAATACATTTAAAACATCTCTAATCGTTTTAATTCTATTTAAAATATCCTTTCCCCAAAACATTTCCTTAATATATTATTCCTTATCCAAAATCGTGAATATACTTCGTTAATCCAAATTCAACATTTTCTACACGTTTTATTTAGAAGGTTATCCACTATCCAAAATCGTGGATACATCTCCTTTAATAGACTTCTATGTTTAATCTATCGAATTCAATTGATTTCGGATTTATAAAATAACTTTATAAATTCACATCTATATATTTTATAAAAGCTTCAACTCACAAAATCCCTTAATTAAAAAATTCTATTTATATCTTATTTAAATGCTAAAACCCAATTTATAAGTAAATTATTTATAGTTCTCTTATTTTACAAAAATCATTTTCTTTTATAACTTCACAATTTTATAAATTTCATTCACTCATGAATTCATTTATAATTCATTTTAACGCTTATAAAAACTCGTTTTATAATTCCAGTATTTTTATTTATAAATATCCATTTTATAAATCTTTTTATATAAATCATTTATAATAATTCAAATATCCCAATTCAAACCATTTTACAAATTTATCTACTACTTATTTCAAAAATCATGCTTTGGTTATATTTCACAAAAATCCTAATTTATAACATAAAAATTTATAACGTTTTAATTATTTAAAATGAATCAATTCGAAAATTTAATAAACGTATAATTTCAAAAATCACTTTAAAAATCCCTTAAAAATCAAAATCGTTATTTTTAAACTTCAAAAATGGATCCGATGATGCAACACACCAAATAGTCAATCACGACTTCCAAACATCATATATTGATATGATAATGAATCAAATATCACAATATCTAAAATCAAATAAATACTGGTGAGGAATCCAGTTGGATCCCTCCAACCTGTTTCCCTGCATCCACAAACATTAGCACAATACCAATCCCGTTTCAAGACGGGATATCGCGGTATATGGGATTTATAAAATACTATCCGCTTAATAGGCGGCGCAATAGGGTCTCATCCGCTATATAATGCGGGAAAACAACTCCAAGTACATATATAATACCAATTCCACTTCAAGGTGGAATATCATGGTATATGGGTTTAATAAATAACCTCCGCTTAATAGGCGGCGTATAGGGTCTATTTCAATATAATAGATAATACTATATTTATCCAAACAAACAATTAACACGACCAACAATTTTAAATCTAACTATTTAAAATTTAAACATAACCCTTTTTGAGTGAGAAGTTCTCACATTTGCTTTTATTAGCAATCCATTTCCATCTTGACTCGATTTTTTCGATTTAAGACCTTGCATAACAATTATACAATTTTATTAATATTCGAAATAAATTGAATAATTAATTTTCGTTTGGTAATTTTAATTAACCAATGATTTTATTAAACCACTTTCTTTTAATAAATTTATTTAACTACAAATTTGATATTAAACAAATTGTTTACTGTGTTCATACCTATATCTTCCTTTTTATCTCAGTATATTGACCTGACATGCACATATATATTTTCCTATTAGATTATCTAAACTTCATATATATAATCCCCTAATCATTCAAAATTATTTTCAAAATCTTAAACATATATTTTCGAACTGTATATACATATATATAATTTAAACTCTGAAATTTGGAAACTGGACTGTAAACATTTTTTTATTGTTTACATATAATTTACGAAATCCTAGCTATTTCATATATGTATTTACGTATATTATCAGAATATATAAACTGTGAATATACCTAATATTTGAATCAATCTCACCTCTTCACCATCTGAAACGAAACGAAACCCCAGATGTCGACTTCCCACATCACGATGCAACCTACTCGCCACCAGTTTCCATCTCCAACGCGACCCCTCCGAGTCACTCGCGAGCCCGCGACACCAAGTTCACGGCACAAACATCGCCTAGCTTCGATCGAACGACTCGCGACCTTCTCTTCGCGAAACCCTACTCACGAATACGGCTTCCCCTTTACGCAAGTACGATCGACGCCGCCCACTGTCGATGCTCCCGATACTCCAGAACCCAACCCCTGCGCGCGAGCTCACCGTCGAAGCCCTAGGTGATCCTATAATCTCGCCGTCCCCAACTACTACGTCGCCCTCCTCAACGCGCCGTCCTCCATGAACTCGAGTGCAAGAAGCGATTTCGAACTGTTTTTGGAGGAGATGGAGAGACTCGGCTCTGTTCGAAATTGATGCTCTGCCATTCGATTTTGATTATAAATGATTTGAAGAAGAGGAATAAACGAGGTGCCCTCATTTTTTATTTTGAAATCAAACGAAAGGCTCGGCCATTTTTTTTTTCTTCTTCGTGATTTTGTTTTTGAACGAGGGGAGATAGTAATTTAAAATAGAAAGAACATGGGTTGCACGATTTCTTCCATGATTCTAGGAGAAATTTAAGGAAGCTACAGTGTTTGGACGTGAAGGAATCTTGACCCAATTCAGTTTTAAATTTAAATTGAATTCGACTTAAGTTCAACGCGTTTACTTGCCGTACGGTCACACAACAACTCCAATCACTACGAAATTTGAAATCCAATAATAATACAATATTCCGGATCCAATGGAACTGGTTTCGTCGAATTCCGAGACTGTGCCTCGGAAGGCTATTTTCAAATATCGACTCAAACGATATAATTTCAAAACTGAACAAATCACTTTCAAATTAAATTTTGAAGCTTCTATTATTTTCAATATTATCAATATGAATTTTACAAGCCTTTGAAATATTTTTAATCAGCTTAAAATTGAAGATTCAAATTTATATTCAACTTTCAATAGATTAAACTTTATAATTTAATCGCCAAATACATTCTGATAATTTGAAATTCAAGTCAAACCATCATTCAAATATTTAAAATTAATTAAATATTTCATTTTTAAATGTTCAAAAATTCTGGGTAGTTACAGGAATACAGCAACAACATGCAGCAACATACAACACACTTGCTTTTATATTTGGAGCCATCCATCGTTTAGAACAATTGAATATGGGGAATTTAACTTTTCCATAGCTATATTTTTTAATAATTGCATATATTGTGATACAAATGGTATTTTGTTAATTTTTCTGAAAAGTGAACTGTGATTTCAGGTAGAAATTTTAGTAAATCTCGGGAAAATTTTAGTACATCCTGAATTTTTGTTGCCATTTGATTGATGAAACCCTAATTTTCAGTTGTTAAATTTTCTGGTGAAGAATCAGTGCATTCTGAATCAGTTTTAGCATCTTCAACTGGGACAAATTCACGTGTGTTTGATGTTTTTACTTTTTCAAGATGATCTGAAACATAATTTAATAGCTTGAAATATGATTTGGTTACTTGAAATAGAAATTGATTGCAGTGTTGTTTCAAAATTTAGTGATCCTAGAACATATAGTTTCTGTGTTTATAAATTTTGATATATAGCTGTTGTGTTTATAAATCTTAACATATATGGTTGCTATGTTTTATAAACACTGAAACATATGGCAGCCATGTGCCTGTGTAAGTAAACAATATGTGTGTGTCTTCAGGCGTGTGTACATAGTGAATGTTCCAGCGTGTCTATTTTTAAGTTTGAAGACCCTATAACACATGGACTGAATCCTGATATTGGAAATTTCTTTAACTCATAGTTTAACAAAGGAAGGCCAGTATTGACATTATGACATATATGCAATTGATTGTGGAGTTGATATTCTAAACATACCTGAAGTTGTTTTGGTTGAAATAATTTCAAGTTTCGTATAATTATCTAATATATCTATAATGTTGAAGTTTATAACTAATAACAAAAGTTATTAACCTTGGGTTGATATTGCTGTCATATTTCATTGCACTAAATATTTGATCTGGCGAGGACATATGTGAGCTTGAATTTAATTAACTATTCAAGTTTATCAATCGAAACAAAGTAGAAGGTAGATGTAGAGTTTACAGTAGGAATGAAAATGAATGCAACTGGGAAACAATTTGTATGGTTATTGATGCTAGAAAAGCGTTGTAAATTTATTTTTGGTAGATATGTAATACTAGATGGAATGTTATTTACAAAAAAATACACAGAGCTAGAGGTGCATTTGTTAAAGACTTTTAAATACACAACATTTAACATTGCAAGAATAAATTTTGTCGTCGATAACATTGCTGGACCGAAGACATATATATACATACTATGTATGTACATTTCTCTTTCACAACTTACACGGGGTTTTTTAGGTAGGAAAGTTAGAAGATTTTCAGAATAAGCTGATTGGAACTATTTGAATTATCACCTTGTACAAATTATTTGAACTGAGTCTGTTTTGGGGGAAGAACCTCTGTAGCTTTTGCATTGTATTTGAATGAGTGTGTTTTGGTTTTGCCTTACCATGTACACAAGTCCCTTTACAAAAATATTCCTGATACTCTGCGTGTATACCTTAAGCAGCATGTTTCTTGCATGCTTTAAATATATTTTATTGAATTTTGCAGATGAATCTTTGGACTTGCACATAGTTAAGTCTGGTCCTTTTTGCGGTGGTTGTACATTTCTAATAGGTTAGCTAAGAACACTAGAAATTATGGTTATACCTTTTTTATTCCAATATTCAAGTTTTAGATTCTCATTGTTGATTATTACTTGTCTATAGGTGGATGAACTTCTCCGAAGAAATTATCAGTTGTTTATGGTATTTGCTTAGCTAGTTGTTTATGGTATTTTCTTAGCTAGTCATCTACGTATGGATTTTATGGTAGTTCAGTTGTTTATTTCATTTTTTTGGGGGTATTTTATCTGTATAAACTTCTCTGCGTATGGATTTTATGTTAACTTTTATCTTGAAACTACTGTATTTATGTACTAGTTGTATGACTATGTACGGTAATGTACTACTTCTGTATCAATGTATGGTAATGTACTACTTGTGTTTATGGTAGTTCGTTTGTTCATGTATTTTTTGTTTAATATTGAATTATTCATTATTATTGTTTAATATAAATTATGAATAAAATGAATCGGAGAATGAACGAGCTAGCAGAATGTGAGAAATAGACATAGAAAAGCAAAAATATTTAGTGGTGTTTATTAAAGGCTACGGAAAAAATACAATGGTAGAAAAAACGCAACACAAAAATATTGTTGCGGTGAAATATACAGCCTTTAAATGATCAATCTATAACAGCGTTTATTTAGTGGCGTTTAGAAAACGCTACGGAAAAAATATGTTGAAAAAAATCGCTGCCAAAAAATATGGTGGCAGAAAAAAAATGCAACGAAAAATATATTCTTACGGCGAAATATATATTTTGGCATATAATAAACGCAGCTGTAAGGTTTAGGTTTAAATTGTAACCTGTAATAACCCGGGATTTCACATCTATTAATTCTCGTCATTAAACGACTAATGGTGATAGCTAATTGCTGTTGGGCGTTTTTAAATCAAGTTGAAATTCTTTTGAAATTTGTTAAGGGGTGTGGGCTTTATAAATAATCTTGGGCCATGTTTTTATTGATGCTGTGATAAATATCAAGGGTCGATACCATCCCCCTTTATTCATTCATTTTCGCAACCCTAACAAAACAAAAAGAATAAAAGTGGTGGCTCGTTCATTCCTCTTTAACAAAAATTAGGGTTTAATCGATGGTGACTTCGGCCGGTTGATTTGGGTTCGTCTCTGCTTCAATTTTGTACTGTGCGATCTTTGGGTGTGTTCTTCGAAACAAGGTGAGTTATCTTCTCTTCACTCACATCTTCTAATTCCTATTCTTGAGTTTTTATAAAATTATTTGAAGTTGTCACTTGATTTTTCGGCTGTTCAATTGTGTTTCGATGTTGATGATTTCTTGTTTTCTGGTTATCTCGGCACTATTGTATCTCGTGACCACTACGGCTTGATTTGCATTTGACTTCAGTCATATGATTTTGTGTATGAAAGTCCTTGACTCTGATTTATTCAACTCTGATTTGAACGCTGCAAAATTTTAGGCATGCGTCTGAAACTTTGTTAATTTCTGAAACCTTTTCCAGCACCATGCTTTGCAACATGTAGCAGTGACATTATGCATTTCCTCCTTAATTACTTTATTTTTATCTGATTTGTGTCACTATGCTCGCTTCGGCCTTGACTTGAAACTCTGTAATTTCATTTAAGTCTTGGCTGTAGTTGCATTGAGTATTTGTTCGAACTTGTGTCACTTGAGTTTGTTGCATAGTAGATTGGGTTGTCATTGTAGTGCTTCTGGTCACTGCACATGTACCATTCGAGATGTGATGTTAGTTCTCACTATGTACATCATTCATATGCACACCCATTCGTATTTGTTCTTTACGTATCATTGCATATGCTGGTTACTTTGTTGTCAAGTTGCACTACTTGCATTGTCTACTGTTGCATTCAGGTGTACATCACTGATTTTTGCTTTACTTGAGTTTTCATTTGATAATTGGAATCTGTATTTGATTACTGGTTGTATTTTCACCACTTTCTGTTGTAAGTGTTCAAGCTTCATATTGGGGCTTCACTTGCTCTTGTACAACTGCCCTTGTGCACTTGTGTTGTTGGATCAGGCCATTGGATCAAGTACTTAAATGTGTACTTGTTTATTTGGTCTCTTGTTGGGTTTAAGTTTTGATTGTGTAGTCTAGTTTCACTTCATGTTGCCTTGACTACACTATCTTCATATTTAAAAACAGTGTGTATATACTTGTGTCAATACAAGTGTACACATTCATTTTTGTACTGTGTATTTGTAGTTGAATTGAGTTGTACTATGGCCTTGGTTCTTGAGTATGATATTTGCACTGTCCAGTTTTATAGTGCATACATGTTATATCTTTGTTCATGTCACTCCTTTGGTTTGTGATTCACTTGCATATTTGTTGACATCACTGATGCACTGATTTTTTGTTCGGCTGTGTCTTTGATGCTGGCTTGCATTGCCATTTGATCTATTTGCTTTTGCACTCCTATGTGTACTGTCTAGTTTGCAGTTGTATATGCATATTGGTTTGGTTTCAGGGTGGTCCATTATACCACTGTTGTCATCTTCTCTTGACATTTTGGAACTTGAACTGTTGCATTCATGTGGTGACTGCAGTTTCGTTTTGTATGCAGTCTTGCCCTTGTTTGTTTGCATTGCATTGATGCATTTGGATTTGTTTTTCGAATTCACTTGAGTTGAATCCAGCTTGTAGCTCGGATTTGACCTTGTGCTGAAAATTGTGACATTATTTTATTGCATTTGAGTTGAATCCGGTATTTTGGGTTTGACCTTGTGTTCGTTTGTGAACTTTAATTGTGCATTCACGAGCACTTTGTTCATTTGATGGTAACTGGGTGGATGCTGTGCTCATGCTGTTGTAGATCCATCTGGTTCATTTTGATTTGGGTTGGAGCCATTTGCTTTTGATTCATTGAGCTTTTGTGTATTTCATCACTGTGGTGGCGAGGCAGTGCACGTGAGCGTGTACTGCAGCCAAAACAGTATTGGCTTTTTAAGTGATATTTCAATTGTTTGAATTGTTTCGTGTGTCCAATTCTATATTTTGAAATTGTATTTTGATTTGGTTTGATTTGATCATTTGGTTGTTGTCTAATTATCTATTTGATAGTTATATTATGAGTTTCTAATTCTTTATTTATTAATTAGATTTTGTTGTGATTAGGAAATTCTGTTGTTTTCTAAATTATCTTCATTGATAATCCTTTCAGTTGTCTTTGTTGATAATTTGAATTTGCTGATTTGTTATTTAACACTGTTACGTGTTATATTTACCGTTATCCGATTTCCTTCTTAAAGGATTAGATAGGTGAGATTTATTGTGACTGTCGTCTATTTGATTATTTATTTATTATTGCTTACGTGCATTAATAACTGAGTTTGAATTAGACTGACCCGTGTATTATTTTCTTTTGAATTTAATACTCGGGTCAGACCGAGTTATTTCAGGTTGTAGATACCTTGCTTTGGGTTGTTGCTAGAGCTATGAAGTCTCTTTATACCATTTGGAGTAGTTGTTGTCATAGTATAGGATGATATGTATTCATGTATATTAATTATATTAATGTACTTGTATATGTAACATCCCGTGTCGACAGTTGTAGTTGTATCACGTGTATTGTATCATGTGTATTGTAACTGATTTCAGTTATATATATATATATATATATATATATATATATATATATATATGAGATTTTATATTATCTGTGTTCCGCATTTAGCTTATCTGTGTTATTAGTATATATGTTGTCCTGAACTATTATGAACCATCGTAGTTCATTTTATACTGAAATTGGATATGCCGATGGGAGTAAATAAATAAGAGATGGAAAAAAAAGAAAATATATCACTCCTATCGAGATAACCAATACTAGTGTAAGGCCTAACTACGGATGGCCGCTCCTATCCAGCCTTATTCTTCGTAATAACAGACAGTATTTCATTTAATACTCTTTGTTATTGTGAGCATAGAGGTGGGGCATCACATAACCCAAACATCATTTTGGTGGCGATTCAACATGCTACAAAAAAGATTTACGGCGGCGTTTTGTTGCCGCCGCAATAAGGCACGTTATAACGGCGTTTACAAAAACACAACCAAAAATATTGGTTTTTTAGTTGCATGTCGTATGGCGGCGTTCTCTAAAACGCCACCATAATTTATGGTTGCATTTTTTGTGTGCCACCAAAAGTACCTTTTGGTGTAGTGAAGAGAAGTATATAGTATAAGATAGTTGACGTAGGCAGCTTTGCTGAACCACTTTATATATTATGTTATTTACCTTTCGGTTGTGTATTAAACTCTTCATTTTTTCTATTTTTAAGCCTAGAGATCAGCATATAACCTTTTCTTTTCAAGATGCACTCAGATCATTATTAGTTTAGCTAGAATACTAGTCAACAGATAGAGTTAAGGGTATGCCTTAGGAAAATTTTGTAACTTGATTGTTTTTATGTCTACATTTGATTCTTATAAAGAATTTCGTTTGGAATAAAATAGTCTTTAGGTTTTGTTCTCTTATATGTTTCTACGATATATAGGTAATGTTATTAGCACACTAAGAACATATTTAAAAAATCCCTTGATATGGTGTTTGGTCGATTGTAGTTCCAAATGAGTTTGTAATCATAAGTACTGAGTTAAATTATTAAAACACAAATTGTTAAACATTCTTGTTCAAGGTATGCTGAAAATTGATACTAATATACCCATTGAGAAGTATGTGTGATGCTCTCTATACGATGGATTGTCATTTACCTATGGATGTTGGGAGTACCAAGGCGTTACGCATGTTAAATAGTTTAGAAAAATTATAGAATAGACTTCTTAAGAATCTTCTACGTGTCAATGTATCTAAGTCAAATAAGGGATCATACATGATGATTTGTAGTGGACCTTTGACCTGAGGATTGTTAATCTTTTATATGAATGCCTTACTTTGTTTATGGCAGTTTCACTCATTTTCGGTATGAGGTGCGACTATTTAAGGGTATATGCTGAAGTGTAAAAAGTGAAAATTTACTCAAGAGAGGATCCATCTCCTTCAATATAGAGGGTGGGTGTCATCATAATTGGGTGTCAACTCAAAATAAAAGTCTTTAGACATAGAAGATTTGATTAACATAAATTTTATCGCACTGGATTAATTGATCTTTAAAATTTAAACTTTGTGACTAACTATTGACATTATTAGAGTGTTGACACAACCTGAGAATGTCTCAGTGGCACGGTGATGATGAAAAAAACGTACACGAATTTATTGGTTATAGATGGTGCAATAAATGTATTAGAAATTGATTACCACCTAAATAATCTGTATGCATCTGACTCATACCCAGTACTATATTTCAACAAAGTCCATATAGGCTTTAAAATTTAAATTGTTTAAATATTAATCGAGGGCTCAGTTCACTCCCACTAGTTTCATGATAATTTTCCGACGTGCTCCGAAATAACTTGGTTATGATCTGTAAATATTATAAATTTTATAAATGGAGTGATTTTAGTATAAATGATGTATTAATATATCTTTTAAGGAAAAATATTTATATTATAAGTATATAATTATAATTTATTTATTTATTTTAATATGGCCTTAAAATATGTTAGTAAATATTGTATTTAATAAAAATGCATGTAAATAAATTATAAGGCTAAAAACTAGTTAATTGTTAATTTATTTTATTTTTAGTATATATTAATATATTTGACAGAAAATATATTAATTAGATTAATTTTTTAAAAAGCAATCTACTTTTCAAGAAGATATTTTTTTGAGATAATTGTATCTAGTATGTCCCTATAAGTTATGGCTTCGTCTTTCATTATTTTAAGTAAGAAACAACAAAAATTTAAACTCCATTTCTGGGTTAGGCTAGAAAGGATTTTGCACATCCTTCTTAAGACCTAAAAGAATTTCGAGAAGGAGGCATTGAAGATCCACGTGACAACCGAAGCCATGATTATTAAGGTACAAATTCTCCTTTTAAATTTATCATAAAAAAAATATATAATTATTATTTCTGATAAAAAAGATTTTTACACCGATAATATTTTAATTTTTTTAATATAATAGATATTAATTATATGTATATTGATACATACACATTTTGGTTTTATTGCATATGTGTTAAGAGAACGAACTTATTTTGAATTAAAAAACTACATTTTTTTGTTTTAAATATTTTATCCATAAACATAAATATATAAAAATATTTTAGTTGTATATTTGTTTGTTATTAATATAATTACTTCCATGATTATTAAAAATTAAAACTCATTTTGATTTTCGAATGAAAAAGACATTTTTTGTTTAAATATTTTATTACATAACTATACATATATATGAATTTTTTATTTAAATTTGAATTTATTATTAATATAATTACATATGTAATAAATAAAATAAAAAATAATTTGCGATATATATATATATATATATCAAAATATAATATAAATTAAATTGTTTTCTATTGTTTGCGCCAAAATTGGTCACAAACTCCAAGTATCGTGAAAGCACCAAGTTATGAATTCAAATCAGTAGTATTAATCACAAATCTACGTAAACAGTAAGCAACAATCCAGAAATAATGCACATAAACACAATGTTTATAGTGGTTCGACTATCTCCGGCCTACGTCCACTCTAAAGTTTTATCTTTTATTGATTATCCTGGCTGGTTACAGTCGATTACAGCAGTTACAATGAAGAAATTCGAGTACAATAGCAATGGTAGAATGTGAGTTTGAATCCGGCAGAGTCTGGACGTTCCAGCGTCGAAAAAAGTCCCCTTTCTGAAGGCTTTTGGGGCTATTTATAGGCGTAGGAGGCTGAGATCGCGCTCAAACTTCGGGAGACTTCTTCTGGCACGTAAGTGGGCCCACGCGACCGACCCCACCAAGTTTTGACTCGATCTGTGATCGATACGAAATGATTTCATATCCATCAAAAAATGATCCAATCGAGCTGAAACTTGGTAGGAACAATCTTTACCTTGTATGGAAGCTGCTGTAAAAATTTCGTGGCATTTAGATCTGTGTTTTGGGAGATATGATCGATGTGAGTTGGAATGTTTCGGTTGGCTGTTTCTTTCGAACCCATCAATTCTAAACGATCCCTTCGACTCGATCACCTCATGTGGTCTCGTGATGATGTGGCACACACTTCGCCTTGATACGGTCTTTAGTCCGAGTTGACCGTATCGACTCCATAAATCTCGCCTTGTTCGTATCGAGGGATGACACGTCACCCAGGCTCGTTGGCCTGATGGATACGAACAAGCCTCTGCTCATGGATTCGAACATGGTCCCATGATGGAGACGAAGTAGCGAATCTCTGATGGATGCGAAGTCGACGTTAGGTGATCGTTACGAAGTAAACTACATACTGATGGATTCGAACAAGGAGCCATGCCGATGGATTCGAATAAGACTCTATAGCCGAAGTTTGATCGATACGAAGTTCATCGATGCGAAGACCTGGCCATTCCGATCGATATGAAGTTAGCGAGCTCGATGGATACGAACTATGTATGGTTAAGTGGATACGAAATGCACCAACCTGATGGATACGAACCGTGGTCCATCGATGGATTCAAATATCACATCTTCCCTAACTTGCATCGATCATATCTCATTCATACGAACCCCGATCAACCTGAAATTTGAAACGCTGGCTTTTATGGTCTTGCTTATCTTTTCCTATCAATTGTAGCCTGATCCAGGCTCGGACAAAATTCATCGATATCCATAGTGAAGCAAAGCATAACCAATCTTCGAGACGAACTGTCTTTGGTTTCCGATCGATCTTTTGGTATCGCGGTCTTGCCAAAAGGCGGGATAACTTTTGCCCCCCAAAACATGCCTTGTAGTAGGAAGGTGTGTTTTGTAATGCCATAAGCTGGACGTTCATATCCTGTCAACAACCTGTAAAGAACTCGATAGTTTCATATGACCTCAGATGACGATCGTTCGGGATCGTATGCCATTTGAGGTGAATCGGGGCCGTTCGCGGTCGATGCCGTTCGCGGCAAATGATGACATGGGACCATTCGCGGTCGGATGCCGTTCGCGGCAGATGGAGAAACGGGACCGTTCGCGGTCGGATGCCGTTTGCGGCAAATGGTAATACGGGACCGTTCGCGGTCGGATGCCGTTCATGGAAGATGATGCAATGGGACCGTTTGCAGTCGGATGCCGTTCGTGGCAAACTGTGACCGTTCAAGGTCGGGTGCCGTTCGAGGCAAATTGTGATCGTTCGCGATCGTGTGCCGTTCGAGGCGAATCGGTGTGCCCGGGGGAGGGGGGACTTAGTATTATCGATGCCAGATTTCACATTTGGGGGAGTTTCTAAATCAAAGACTTTGGCGGTTCATCTCCATACAAGAGGTGCTTGTGGACCGTTCGCGATCCAACGGGCATACAAGTAAATTCTTTCACAGAATCGTAAATATAAAAGCAATGATCGTACGAATTCCACAACAGAAATGTCCAAACAAACTAAGTTCAAATGTCCAAATCAAAATCAAAGGAAAAGGCAAGACGAAGATGTCAAAGCATAAACTCTTACTATGGTGCGGTTAGTAGTCATTCAGAGCATGCCTATGGATCGTACGCGATCTCTTACATTTGTAAATGATTCAACCATGCTAGTGAGAGGTTTACGACTTGTTCATCATTATTTCAATCAATCAATCAATTGATAATCAAACGTTGTCCTGGTTCAGGGTCACCTCTAGCTGATGTAGACGGTGGTCGCTTTGGCTCCACCGTTGGAGCTCACCTCCTCACATACTGAAGTAGCATACCGTTCCTGATATGCCCTTCGACCTCATTCTTCAGATGTCTATAATCATTAGTGTTATGACCGTTCAGTTCGTGGAGCAAGCAATATTTGTCTGATTTCCTCTCGTCAACAGTTGGATCCCTTCGTATTGGTCTACGATATGGAACTTGCTCTCTAGTGTCCTGATAGATTCGCTCCAAACTCTCATTCAGCTCAGAGAAAGTGGTAAATCGCGGCTCCCTCCGTGGCCGCTTTGACCTGTCATCGTTATTCTCAGCATTTCTTTTTCCTTTACTAGTCTCCGCACCCTTTCCAGGTGGATTTGCGCCTTTGATTGCGAAAACGTCAATCCTTCCTCTCTTTCTGCACTAGCATCTTCCAATCGCAAAAACTTTTCCGCCTCGTGATAGAATTCTCCTCGATCCATAGGCGGATCCTTAGTTAATGAATTTTTGAATTCTGTGCCATCAGCTATTCCGGACATAGCTGCCATCATAACCATGGATGGATTTGGCTGATCCACCGATGCTGCTGCCGCATTGAACCACGTTAGAAAACTCCTCAAAGACTCTCCAGCTTTCTACTTCAAAGTTTCCAAACTCATCACATTCTTGGGTCTTGCGATGTGAACGCTGAATTGCCTCATGAATCTCTCAGTTAAATCTGCCTATGTTCTTATGGAGCCACTCTCCAGTTGCCTAAACCAAAATGCTTTGATATCTGTCAGATACAATGGAAAGCACCAGGCCATGACTTCTTGTGATGCCCCCAGCACTTCCATGTGCCTCATGTACTTTGTTAGGTGGACCGTAGGGTCCGTCCTCCCATCATACATCTCCAGTGATGGTAACTTGAATTCTAGAGGGTTCTTAGCCATCCTAATAACAGGAAAAAAGGACTCATGTTCACGTCTTCCAGATCTCTGTTTATGAATCCGCCTCTCATGGCTCACCTGACCATCTCCGACATTCTATCATTGTCTCCAAGATGCAATCCTCGTTCACCGCTGTCGACCTTCCCCCCAAGTCCATGAGAGCCTTCTGGAATCTGCCCCCTGGTTGAGCGTTCATCCCTCTGCTACCTCCAGGTTGCTCAAATGCCCCTATCTCTCTATGGGATTGGATCAACATGCTCCAAGTGTGTGCCCCCTAATCCAGGTGCTACGCCGGATGGTCCTGCTCCATTCTGAACTCCATTCGCTCCTCGATTCCGCGCTCCAAGTTGCCCAATCTATTGAAACAAACTCTGGATCAACTCCTCTTGTCTCTTCATCATTGCCTCCATCTCATCCCTGGTGATGAAGATCGATGCCTGATTCGCTCCTGAGGAAGCCTCTTGACTTCCCTCATGTTGACTTCTCTCTGGCCTCTGCCTTCTACTCATTTGCCTTGTCATAGCTCCTTAGATCTGAATTCTTAAATCTTCAAATTCAATTTCTCCTGAATCAGCTTTCTCAGTGAAAGCACCAAAATGTTTGCGCCAAATTTGGTCACAAACCCCAAGTATCGTGAAAGCACCAAGTTATGAATTCAAATCAGTAATATTAATCATAGATCTACGTAAATAGTAAGCAATAATCCAGAAATAATGCACAGAAACACAATGTTTATAGTGGTTCGGCTATCTCCGGCCTACGTCCACTCCAAAGTTTTATCTTTTATTGATTATCCTTGCTGGTTACAGTCGATTACAGTAGTTACAAAGAAGAAATTCGAGTACAATATCAATGGTAGAATGCGAGTTTGAATCCGGTAGAGTCTGGACGTTCCAGCATCGAAAAAAGTCCCTTTTCTGAAGGCTTCTGGGGGCTATTTATAGGCGTAGGAGGCTGAGATCGCGCTCAAACTTTGGGAGACTTCTTCTGGCAAGTGAGTGGGCCTACGCGACCGACCCCACCAAGTTTCGACTCGATCTGTGATCGATACGAAATGATTTCGTATCCATAAAAATTGATCCAATCAAGCTGAAACTTGGCAGGAACAATCTTTACCTTGTATGGAAGCTGCTGCAAAAATTTCGTGGCATTTGGATCTGTGGTTTGGGAGATATGATCGATGCGAGTTGGAATGTTTCGGTTGGCTGTTTGTTTCGAACCCATCAATTCGAAACGATCCCTTCGACTCAATTACCTCATGTGGTCTCATGATGATGTGGCATGCACACTTCGCCTCGATCCGGTCTTTACTCCGAGTTGACTGTATCGACTCCATAAATCTCGCCTTGTTCGTATCGAGGGATGACACGTCACCCAGGCTCGTTGATGTAACGACCCAGAATTTTTAGAAATTAAAATTTGAATATTTAATTAATTTTAAATATTAAGAAGTGAATTTATTAGTCGAATAAATTTTTATTTGAATTTTTGGATTTAATTGGATAATTAAATCGATAATTTAATATGTTAAATTATGGAAATAATTGAAAATTGGGTTAAATATGATTGAAAATGATTTGTAAAATTTTATTTTATCATGTTGAAGTTAGAATGATATTTTAGAACTTTTAAAATTGAATTAAGAGTTAATTTGTGAAAATTGAATATTTTAATATTTAATAATCGACTGTAAAATAGCCAATTTTTGAACAGTCTTAGAATTGAACGAAACTAGTTCCATTGGATCCGTAATAGTTAGTTATTACTGGATTTCGAATTTCGTGTCAATCGGAGTTACCGTTTGATCGTGGCAGCTCGAAACGCATCGATTTATTTTTAATTTTAATTTGACGAGTGAAAATAGCCATTTTTCAAAAAGTCTCGGATTTTGACGAAACCAGTTTCATCGGATCCGTAATGTGATATTATTGTAAGGTTTCAAATTTCAAGTCGATTGGATTTACCGTTTGTCCGGTACAAATTAAAACGCCTAGAAATCGACTTAAATCGGTTTAATTCAAATTGAGCGTTTATAGCCATAACTCGCACATACTTCCGAATTAGCTTTCGAAACCTGTTCCATTGTGTCCGGAACATGGGATAAACCCTAGGTACGTTAGTTTCGGCGCGTAAATCGGAATTCGGAATTTCCGGATGAATAGTGTCGAACGAAACTCTATAAATACACACCCACACCCTTCATAAATTAAAAAAAAAATACCAAAACCCTAATTTTTTAACCCTAGCCGCCACTTATACAACCAAGGGCCAGAATTTGTCAAAATTCATTCATTAATCTCTCTCAATCCGTAAGGAATTACGTGAAGTGCTCAACTACAAAGTCGAAGAGCTCGACGAGAGCTTCGATTCCATACGGTGATGATCGGAAATGGTGCAACGTAGGAGGAGCTATGGTGGGCCGTTCATAGCAGGTCACGCACGCATTTGTGGGCTGTAGAGCAGGCCGAGCTTCATGATGGGGGTGGTGGAGGTAGCTCTTGCAATGGTCTTCAACATGGAAGTGGTTTGATGAAGTATCGTCGAGCGTAGCGATCACAAAATCAAACCCTAGTTCAAGTTGGATGGGTTCATGTTACGGCTTTGTATCTGTAGTTGGAACGTGAGGAGGAAGGAGAGGGGGCACGGCTTGGATTTGCTGGGAAGAGATCCTATGGCCAGAAACTGTTTAGGTTATAAATTATAAAAGTATAAGTAAATTTGTGTATATAAAAAAATTGTGTAACTTCATAAATTCATAACTTTTTCATACGAGGTCGAAAAAATGCAAACTCAGTTGCGTTCGTATGGACGAGCACTACGCGATGGAGTTGGTTTGGAGTCGTTTGGAGTTAGTGAGAATTTTGGGTAAAATTAAACGTCCGTTTAATTTTATTCGAAATAAATCGCTAAAACGGAAATTAAAACCAAGGTGAGAACTTCTCACTCAATCGAATAGGTTTCGATTTTATTTTAAATAGTTAGATTTAAAATATTTGAATGCATGTTTGAATGATGATTGATATCTATTGATTGTTAAAATAGACATTATACGCCGTTAGTAAGCGGATGTTATTTATTAAAAACATATACCGCGAATATTTCATAAACAGTGAAATTGGTATTATATATAGTAGCAATATATATATATATATATATATATTGGCATATGTATATATTGGAGTTATTGATTTCCCGCATTTTTTGTTTAGCGGATGAGACCCTATTACGCCGTTATTAAGCGGATAATATTTAAAATCCCATATACCGCGATAATTTCGTACTGGAGCGAAATTGGTATTGTGCTAATGTTTGTGGATGCAGGAAAACAGGTTGGAGGGATCCAACTGGATTCCTCAACAGTATTTATTAGATTTCAGATATTTTGATATTTGATGGATTATCATATTGATATATGATATCGTTGTTGTCGTGATTGACTATTTGGTATGTAGCATCATTGGACCAAATTTGGAACTTTAAAAATGATTTTTAAAGTGATTTTTGAAAATATACTTTATGTTTGGAATTTGATCTATTTTAAATAAATAAACGTCATAATTTTTAATGTTATAAAAATTATGATTTTTGAGAAAAATAGTTAAAAACTGATTTTTGAGAATATGATGCTAACGATTTTATAAAATAGTTTAATCGGGATTTTAGAATTTATTGTGAAAAGTTTAAATATAGGATTTATAAAATTTAATTATTTTATGAATCAAAATGGTGAAATAATAAAGGAGATTAAAGACGTTTTAAAAGGATAATATAAATTGATTTATATTAAGAGATTTATAAATGGATATTTATAAATTGAAATATGGACATTATAAAACGAGTTTTTATAAGTGTTTGAATGAAGTGAAAATGAATTTCATAATTGAATGGAATTTATAGAATTTTAAACAGTGAAGTTATAAATGAAATTTTATAAACAGTAGGTTTATAAAATTTATAAAGTTACTGAAAGAATGAATTTTGGATAAATAAACAATCTTATAAGTTATAAGATTTATAATTATGAAGTTAAAAGAACGATTCTGTAAAATAATCGTTTTATAAGCATTAAATTTATAATGTGAACCTTTAGTTTATAATTAAGTTATAAATCGAATAGATTAATAAAGGAATTTATAAAAGGAAGTTGTTATAAAATAAATAGAAATGGAGTTTATAAACGTTGTTTTATAAATTCACAAACGACTTATTTTGATAAGTAAATTGTTGAAACCTATTAATGGAGTTATATTCACGTTTTTGACTGTGAAAAAAATCCTTTGAAATAAAATGAATAAAAATGATGAAATTTGTTAACGTAGTATATTCATGTTTTGAATAGTGAATAATATGTTAAAGAAGATGTTTAGGATGTGATACTTTAAATTGAATTAAAACGATCTAACGATGTTTTAAAATGTGTTGAGATTCGAAACCATGGATTTCAACATTTATTGTTGAAATAGACGTTTTCGAGAAATGAAAAGGAAATAGTGGACTATAACACTGTTGTTATAGTAAATGATTTCCGAAAGGAAATGTTTTGTATAGTATTGGGATTTATATATCTATTTTAATTTCGAATCCCTATACTAGTGATTTTGGGTTGTCGTAACGATGTTTTACGTAACATTCGTTTTGGCCCAAATAAATATGTTTAAGAGAATGATTTCCTTAAAGAATGAAATATATACTTAATCTCGATTTAAGTATATTGAATATTTTCCAAGTGTTGAAAATAAATAAAATCTGTGAGTTACTTATGAATAAATAAGTATGGAAATGTTTTCCAATATAAAGTGAATATTTTGAGAATTTATCTTTTTGAAGATAAATTGAAAAGAAATATTGAAATGAATAATTGAAATCGAATATTCATAGATATTTTGGATTATAAATTCACTAAGGAATTTATAAAAGAAAGTGGAATTGGTTTAAAAATAAATATTGATTTATTTTTGAAGTATGAAATAATATATCTTGTAAAGATATTTTTGGAAAATAAATAATTTGGAAAATTATTTGGAATCCGGTGATGTGTGCATATCCATTGATAGTTCAATAACCGACTATCAATATTTCCCTTTGAATGGGTAATTGATGTGATTTGTTTGAATGTGAATGCTACACTTATTTTTGAATAAGCGCTCACTATTCGGGTTAACCGGGAAAGGACCATGGGGTCGTATAACCCATTCCGAATATGTGATACGTCGTTATGAATTGCATTGAAGATCGGTGTAGAAGACCGAGTATTTGCAAAAGCGATAGGATGACCTATCGATTGTCTCTGCACTGGGTAGCTCCTGGTATAGAGATTCCTTAAGTGATGGGAAATTCGATCGGGATTGTGAATACCCGGATTGCAAGGGCTTCGTAAGAAGTGCCTTCGGTTTTGTTCGAGCCCGGAACAGACTTGTATGGATTGTATGTCTGACATTACAAGTTGAGATATAAAGCCGATTTCTTTCAAATATATTTCTGTTGGTGGCGGAGAATTTATTCTTTTAGCTTAACACCCTTCTCTGAGACGTACGTGCTCAGAGGTTATGTAGTTGAATGTTATCAGCGATATATTCCCAATTTGGTAATGTGACATGCTGAGTGATGCTGAAATGATCATTGTGTTGATTATTTGTGATAGGATCGTTTATTTGATCGTCTATCCTTGTGATCATTGTGTTGATCATTTGTTGACCCAAAGCATGGCTTTTGTATAAAGTATGTTTTTGTGGACGTGACTTCGTCGAGCCTCACACCCCGTGAATGGTCAAAACAGGAAAGATGCGGCAAGGTGATGAGGGGTAGCACCCTTTAGGATATGTCCATTTCCTTCTGGAAAAGGGTGGTATCATGGTATGGAGCCCAGATACTTACTCATGTTGAAAACACTTTGATATGATTGTGTGAATTGATTGCGAGCGCTCGGTGAAAGGTCCCAAAGGACCGGGGGATGGCATATTCGGTCAGTTGTTACTCAGTTAGGGGTAACCCGGCCTTGTGTTGGTAGAGATCCGGTTTGGTTCTCGGGGATGTCCATCCAGAGGCATTCTCATGTGGCAATGGGAAGTTCCTTGGCCTGATCATTCGTTGGAAATCCAATTCCCAATACGAAACTTGTACGGTATTAGTTGTAGAACCTATCATTCACTTATGGTGGTCACCATTGTTTGGATGGTAGCTATAGTAGGCATAGTTCGAAATGTCTATGTTGGCTAAGATTTATATTCTACTTTCGAAATGAATTTTTCCTACACTATACACTAATAATAATATCAAATGTTATTTTAAATGCGTATCAAGCATCTTTGACTATCATAAGGAGAAATCTCCTCCGATTCTGCGTTTGCATTGTGTGTGTGTGCAGGAGGCCTTATGGTAGTCTCATTTTTAAAAGCATTGCGAATTGAATTTAAAAATATCTCTCTATTTTGATTTTAAAGATAAATAAACTGTTTTGAGTTCTCACACCAGTCACATGACTGACTTGGAGTTTATTGTTTTCCTTCCTAAACTCTGGGTGCCCACCAATTTCCACACGGGCAGTTAAGAGTTAGGTTTATCAGGATATTCTGGATATTCAGGAGTTGCTGTAGGCAAGCTGGATGGCATGGCGTATTACTAGTTTATATAGTATTTCTTTTTCCGCTGCACTGTTTGTTGTTGTTGTTGTACACTCTGATGATATGATGTAATGAAATATGATGTAATGTAATAACTGATATAGTCCTTTGTTTAAAGATTATTTATTTATTATTATATGTTGTTCCGCTGCGAATTGTGAGATTCTGATGTTGTTCTGTTGTTTCCTATTCCGTTCTATTTTGTTCTATTCTCTTTTTCTTTCTATTTTAAAATGATCTATTTTTCTGTTTCTCTATTTTCTATCTTCTTCTCTCTTCTTCTTTCTCTTTTTCTTTCTTTTCTTTTTCTTAAAAAAACCATAACATTTCGGGTTTTTGGCCTTCGATTTCTCGGCAGTCGATAAAGTGAGTGTCGATGTTGAATTTTCGAAAGTCGAAAATTTTCGGGGCGTTACAGTTGACCTAATGGATACGAACAAGCCTCTGCTCATGGATTCGAATATGATCCCATGATGGAGACGATGCAGCGAATCTCTAATGGATGCGAAGTCAACGTTAGGTGATCGTTATGAAGTAGACTACATACTGATGGATTCGAACAAGGAGCCATGCCGATGAATTCGAATAAGACTCTCTAGCTGAAGTTCGATCGATACGAAGTTCATCGATGCGAAGACCTAGCCATTTCGATCGATACGAAGTAAGCGAGCTTGATGGATACGAACTATGTATGGTTGATGGATACGAAACGCACCAACCTGATGGATACGAACCGTGGTCCTTCGATGGATTCGAACATCACATCTTCCCTAACTTGCATCGATCATATCATATCACATTCATACGAACCCCGATTAACCTGAAATTTGAAACGTTGGCTTTTATGGTCTTGCTTGTCATGTCCTATTAATTGTAGCCTGATCCGGGCTCGGACAAAATTCATCGATATCCATAGTGAGGCAAAGTATAATCAATCTTTGAGACAAACTGTCTTTGGTTTCCGATCGATCTTTTGGTATCGCGGCCTTGCCAAAAGGCGGGATAACATCTATAAGCGTGTTAATGTCTAAATATATTAAATGTTTTTTTGAATTTTTAAATATTGTAAGGTTTTTAATTAAAAAATAGAGAAATAAAAATTAATTTTCACCGAAAATTATAATTATGATATATTTTAGCAAACATGCATAATTATAAATTATTGCATCATGCGTTGTATAATTATAAATATTCATATATGTTTAAATACATATATGTGCGTATTTAGAAACATTTATAATATATTAAGATATAATTTTTATAGTGCCAAAATTAAACTCGGAAATATCTTTTGTTGTATAAATGTGTGTGTGTATGTATACATATATAGTTTATTTATATGATCTGTATTTACAATAATATAAATATATAATATCTTACACATACCTACAAATCATCTACACACACATATTTCACATATGCAAGTACACTCATACACTTCCATATTACCATATACTATTATAGACCCTGGGTAAAAAAATATCATGAATGCCACAATAATCGTTAAATATATGATGTTTAGGACAATACTATGATATTAGATTATTATTTTTATTAAATTAATAAATTTAAAATATTTCTATAATATTTTTAGTTTAAGTTTAGTTTTCAATTCAAAATACAAAAACATTTAATATCACTAAATATGATCTAATAAAAATAAAAATTATTTATAATGTAGTTCTTATGCTTTAATTAACTTAGGTGAATTTTTTGAAATTCTTCCATTCCAAGCTTTTACTGCACTATACCTGATCTAATAATGGCATCAAAGCTTGCATCATGCTACTATAAAAATTGATTAACACATAGTGCAATCCATATGAAAATTCTACTTAGAAAGGTGTCTAGTAAATGGTGTTTAACTGAGGATAAATTACTTGAATTAAATAATGTTCTATAAAATGAAAAAAAAAACCACTGCTAGCCCTTATCTAGCTCGATAAGGTAGTCCATTTCTAGGGTATCTCCAAAACGTAAAGCCCAAATTTTTTATATCCTAGATTAATTCAAATATATTATTTGAATAAAATATAAATTTATTAGTGTTATAAATATAAAATTTTAAATTGTTTCAAATTTAAATTCAATTTATAAAAGTTTTGATTTAAAAGTCAAAATTGGTTTGAATAAAATTTAGATTTATGCAAATTATAAATATTATGATTCATATGATAATATGTTAAAATTCAAAAGGTATGAATATTAAATTAAAATTGTTTTAAATATAAATTTTGGATTATAAAAGTTATAATTCAAAAATGTTATAAAAAGTTATAATATTAGTTAAATGAGTTTAAATAATATATATATACACAAACACATACAAGATATAAAACAAATTATAAATGTTATAATAAATTAATCTGATATTAATGTTATATATAAAATGTGGTTTTTTTAAATTTGAATTTAATAGCTAAAGTAAAAATAATAAATCCTAATACATACATACATATATACATACATACATACATGTATATGTGTGTGTATGTGTGTGTCTGTATCTGTACGCACTAGTATACACAAATAAAAAGACATATGAAGCCATTGTGTATTATGTATACTTGTCATTCTTTATAATCAATAATACACATTATTATTATTTTGAGATTATGAATCTAAAATAATGTTGTGCTTTATTGTTTACAATATAAACAGAGTACTCCACATAGTTATGTTAGTTGATGTTATATTTTCTCTAGATTGGTAAGGACATTTTGTAACTTATTAAGCACCCTTAAATGTAACAAAATTTATCCTTACACAATCAAAGAATGATGGGTAATGAACATCTAATGTTGTGACGCCCCACTCCGAGAGCCTCGTTAACAAAGAGTATTACATAGATAATACTGTCGGCTAACGCGGACAATAGAGTATAATGGAAGCGACCATGTGTAATCTTACCTTAACTATTCACTAAATACGTCGAAAAGTAGAATCACATTAAAATTCGACCTATTCAATAAATATTTAAAGCAAAACTACAATGGCTATAGGATCTATCAGAAGAAAATATAACAACTCAAATGTAATTCACATCGCAGAACAGTCGATCACAATATACACATAAACAGATACACAACAGAGTATACAAAATAATACATGTCAAGTGGTACAGGAGACCACAATATACAAACGAGACGAGAAAAAGTATAAATATCAGAGTTACAACAGATAAGGACCACTAAAGACGCTATAACAAAATGAAGCTAGCGAATAGTCCATGCGGAAGCAAAATAGGCTAAGTCCCAAAAGCACCTAACCTGAAACATCTCGGTCTGACCCGAGTATCAAATACACGGGTCAGTCTAGATAACAAATCAGTTAGATAAACTGAACAATAATAAACCTGCAAGGTCATACAGTATAACAAATATCTCTAGAGGAGATAACACAATCATCAACAAGAGATGAATCATATAGAACAAGCCTCATATCATCGGCAACATATAGAAACAAAGGATACAAATATCCCAAAACAAGCCAAAAGGCAAATAACAAATACCAATAAGGTATACAAGTTCCACAAGGTAATCGTTATACATCATGCGGCTCAAAAAGACCAACACCGAAGGGCGATACCATGGGAATATACATATCAATGAAACATCAGAAAATTGCTCGAGCTCAGTACTGTACAAACAAGGATCCATGAGCCCGAAGGCTCCAAACCCAAGTATCACCCATGCGGCACATAAGGTCAACATCAGAGCGAAACTATATAGGGCAACAAACCCGAAGGCACACACCCGAAGGCAACATACCCGAAGGCAACAAACCCAATATCACTCATGCGGCACATAAGGCCAACATCGGAGCGATACTTTATAGGGCAACAAACCGTAGTGGTGAAGGTCGTAGACCCAGTACTGGACACCACTAACTGGCGGAATGTGTCACAACTCTCGAAAAGGAATCTGAACAGTGTTAACGTATGTCCCATAACCACTCGTTCGCACTAAACGGTTTACTATCCGTCAGTCACTTTCACACTCAAAGCAGTACAAATTTACCTCATATCATCGGTAAACTAAACCCGAAGGTCAAAACAATCAATCGAATAGGTCGGGGACTAATCGGAAAGATAAACGCACATATTCATGGTCCGTGTTTTGCCCAACCATTTAATCACCCTTCCACTTCGTTCGAAGTGCGAAAGTGTGTGTTTTAAATAGAATTTATAAATTGGAGAAACAAGCTTTTAAATGCGATTCGAGAGATTATTTTATAAAAAACCCATGGATGAAGTCAAGAGTAAGTTATCACAGTCAAATATGCAATAACAACCACTAAAAAGAAACTTGAATCGATAAAATCCGAAAAAATCAATCAAAAATGCAAAATAGGAAAAACAGGGCTCGGTCGGTCAGCCAGATGCAGGAAACACAATATGGCTCGGGGCAGCAGGTCAGTCGACCGGCCCAGGGCGCTCGGTCGCCCGAATGCTGTTTTCCAGCACTTCTTGCCCTTATCAAATGAATTTCAAATCTTTTTCAAATCAAAGAAATAGCACATGAATATTTGTTAGGAAATCATACCCAACATCAATGATAGCAAGAGAGGTAGATGTGAGTTAAAAACTCACCTTTTTACACAAAACAAAGAAGATGAAGAAGCACAAATGCAAGGAATCAACCAACTACACTCCACTTCAACACTACAAGCTTCAATCTAGCAATAAAGCAAGTATTTCCTAAGTTAGGGTTAGGAAATTACTGAAATTGAAGAGGAGAAATGATGGAGAAGATGGAGATGAACTTACCAATGGATTCTCTTTGATTTTGGAGCAAGAATCAAGTTTACAAGAAGAACTAGGGCTTGCTAATTTCTATTTCCACTTCCTTTCCCCCATTTTCAGTTTTAAGCTTAAGTTTAGTGAAATGAAATGAAGAGAGATGAGGGAAGGGGCTGAGTTAGAGGTTTAGTTAAGCTAGTGGGCTGAACCCAAACCCAAAACCCAATAGAAAAAGGGTCAAAATTTCACAAACTCTGAACATATCAAAGATTATACTCAAAAAGATCGCAAACGCCATTTTGGAACCAATGGAGGTAGTTTCGAGTCCCAATTCGGCCGTTTGCAAAAAGTAACATTTCGGACCTAAATCCGACTAACGACGCTATATTTAAATAAAATATTTAAATATAAAATCGTTAAATATGCGGGTTGTTACAGATCTCCCCTCCTTACAAAATTGCTTCCCAGAGACGATATTTGTAACAACTACATACATACAACATTCAAAAGAGAGGGAAACAAGTTAGAAACGAAAAGACATACTCACCGTTTCAAAGCAAAGAAAGAAAACCCGGATAAGATCGCTCGATATACTCTCTGGTTTCCCAAGTACAGTCATTGGGATTAGCGGACCATTGAATTTTAACGAGCGACACGTCCTTGTTCCGAAGGTGTCGCACCTCCGTGTCAAGCACGCGAATAGGTTGCTGTACAATAGATAAATCCGGTGAGATCTCAAGCTCTTGCAAATCAGGAGAAGTAATAACAGAATCCGACTCCCGAAGACACTTCCGAAGTTGCGAGACGTGAAACACGTCATGAATGCCAGATAAATGAGCTGGAAGTGAAACTCTATAAGCCACAGGGCCAATACGTTCAGTAATAGAAAACGGCCCTATATAACGAGGAGCCAATTTCCCAGTCGCACTGAAACGCATAACCCCTTTCAAAGGAGAAACACGAATAAAAACAAGATCGCCGATCGAGAACTCGAGAGGCTTCCTACGGTTGTCCGCGTAGGATTTCTGGCGACTCTGTGCCTCTTTCATTCTCAATCGAATAAGATCAATCTTCTCAGAAGAATGACGAACAAAGTCCGGGCCAAGAATAAGCTTCTCCCCAGATTCCAACCAACAAGAAGGTGATCGACATGGCCTTCCATATAAGGCTTCGAAAGGAGCCATACCAATACTAGACTGAAAACTATTGTTGTAGGAGAACTCTACAAGAGGTAGATGATTCTCCCAACTACCACCTAAATCAAAAATACAAATACGGAGAAGATCTTCCAAGATACGATTTACCCGTTCAGTCTATCCATCAGACTGCGGATGATAAGCTGTAGAAAAATTAAGCTTTGTTCCCAAAGCTTGCTGAAGACTCTTCCAAAAATGACTCGTGAATAAAGGATCACGGTCACTCACAATAGAACTAGGAACACCGTGAAGTCTCACGATTTCCTTGATATATAACTTAGCCAAATGCGAAGCAGTCCTATTAGACTTAATAGGGACGAAATGAGCAGACTTAGAAAGGCGATCAACAATAACCCAAATGCTAAAATGGCCAGATCTCGAACGAGGTAGGCCATCAATAAAATCCATAGAAATCTGATCCCACATCCACAATGGAATCTCAAGAGGCTGAAGAAGACCTGAAGGACGCTGATGTTCGGCCTTCATACGTTGACAAGTCATGCAATTACTCACATAACTCGCCACATCGCGCTTCATACCTTCCCAATAATAAAGACGACGCATATCGGCATACATCTTACTACTACCGGGATGAATGGTATACCTAGAACGATGGCAATCATCAAGAATATCAAGCCTAAGTGCAAAGTCAGAAGGCACAAAAAGACGGTTCTTCTTACGAAGACACCCATGAGAATCAATGCTGAAATCTTGCAACGCCTCATCGCAAGATCCAGACTCACAAAGCTGAATAAGATGCAACAACTCATGATCACGACGCTGACCATCGGCAATACGATCCAATAAAAGAGGTCGAGCTCCCAAACTAAATAATAGAATAGGAGAATCAAAAGATGAACCTCGATCACGAATTTCACAAAAAGATAGAGTTTCAAGAATATCCCATTCGGCAAACATCATAGAAATAACAGCCGAATGTCTGCGACTAAGCACATCAGCAACACGATTACCCTTACCAGGGGTAAACTGGATATCAAAGTCATAAGAAGCAAGAAACTCGAGCCAACGCTATTGTCTCATATTGAGTTCCTTCTGAGTGAACAAATACTTCAAAGATTTATGATCGGTATAGAGAATGAAGCGCTCGCCCAATAAATAATGTCGCCAAATCTTCAGGGCTAAGACAATGGCGGCTAACTCAAGATCATGAGTGGCATAGCGAACTTCATTCGGACGTAGTTGCCTAGAAGCATAAGCAACCACCCGATCCTTCTGCATAAGAACAGCACCGAGACCACTACCACAAGCATCGGTTTAGACAACAAGATCATGATTCCCTTCGGGAACCACAAGAATAGGAGCATTAGTGAGAAGTTCTTTCAATCCCTTAAAGGAAGCTTCACACTTGTCGGACCAAATAAAACGAATGCATTTCCGGGTAAGGCTTGTGAGAGGAAGCACAACACGGGAAAAGTCCTTGATGAACCGACGGTAATAACCCGCCAATCCAAGGAAACTATGAATCTCATGAACATTCTCGGGCCTCTTTCAATTCTGGATGGCTTCGATCTTTGAGGGATCGACAGAAATGCCATCGGAAGATACAACATGGCCTAAGAACTTAACCCTATCCTCCCAAAAGTGGCATTTGGAGAATTTGTCTTTAAGCTGATGACGACGAAGGGTACTCAAGACAATTCTCAAATGATTAGCATGCTCAGCTTCAGACTTAGAATAAATAAGGATATGATCAATGAAGACAAGGACGAACTTATCGAGATATTCCCAGAATACCCGATTCATGAGATCGACAAAGAAAGCAGGAGCGTTCGTCAAACCGAATGGCATAACGAGCCACTCAAAAGAACCATAACGAGTGCGGAAAGCGATAAGAGGTATGCTATCCTCCGCGACTCGTAATTGATGAAAACCTGTGGCAAGGTCAAGCTGAGAAAAGAACTTAGCACCACTCAATAGATCGAACATGTCATCGATCCTAGGCAATGGATACCTATTTCTGATGGTCAACTCGTTAAGCTTGCGATAGTCAATGCAAAGCCTAAGAGTTCCATCAGACTTCTTCACAAAGACGACCGCGGATCCCCACGAAGAAAAACTAGATTGAATCAATTGCTTGGATTCGAGCTCTAAAAGCTGCTTCTTGAGTTCCTCATTTTCCTTTGTAGACATCCTCGTGGGAGGACGACTAACTGGCTGCGCGCCTGGAATGAGATCAAAGCGGAACTCAATTGCCCGCTTAGGTGGCAAACCCGATACAGGCTCAAAAATATCAGAAAAGTCACAAGCAATAGGAATACGAGATATATCCTCATCGTCTCGCGAATCAAGAGAATATAAAGCCATCTCGGAATTATCCACATCCCGAAGAACAAGAGATAACTGAGAAGGCGAATCAGGATGACAAAGATATAAATTTCTCTCGGAACAAATAATCCTGGCATCGTACCTCACTAGCCAGTCCATACCAAAAATCATATCAAAAACCAAATGAGAAACAACGTGCAGATTCGCACGGAAAGAAAATCCACATAAAACAATCTCAATATCATCACAAAACAAGCTAAGGGTCGCGGATCTCCCAATAGGATTCGCAATCCTTAAAGAAGTAACCATAGAAGAAACATCCAAAGATAAATCATCTACAAGCTTCTTCGATACGAAAGAATGTGAAGCACCTGTATCGAAAAGAACTCGTATACTATGATCATGAAATAGAATTGAACCCTCCAAAATAGATGGAGACATACCTTTGGATTGAGATGAACCTCCAGAAGCATTAGCCACACTGAGCTTGCCAGATTTTGCATTAGCAGGAGCAGTAGGACAAGCTGAAACATGGTGACCTTCCTTCTTGCAATAACGGCAGAAGAGAGGCTTAGGACAAGCTCGAATAATATGATCCGGAGAACCACAATTGAAACACTTTCGAACGAAAGGTGTTCCGGAAGACTGAGGCTGAGAGTTAGGACCACCGGTCTTCTTCTTCTTAGAAGGAAAAGGCTTCTTCTGAAACGGAAACTGCTTCTTGTTGGGGTTCTTGGAAACCTCAACATCCTCACCACTATCACACTCCTTCTCGACAGCCTCGAGATGAAGTGCCGAATCAACCAATTCCTCGAAAGAAAGCTTAAGCTGGAGCAACAAAGACTTCTTAAGATATTTCTTAAGACCAGAAACAAACTTCAAATTCTTCTTATAAGAAGTGCTGATGAATTCTAGACCATACTTAGATAAGGCCTCAAAAGATGCAACATACTCAGAAACAGAAGATTTCCCTTGCTTCAACTCAAGGAAGCGACGGGTCAATAGAACTTTTTCAGATTCAGGAACGAACTTGAGTTCAAATCGCTCCCGAAACTGAGTCCAAGAAAGAGTAGACTCATCAATCTCGGCTACAAGAAGCTCATACCAATCAAAAGCACACTCTTGTAATAAGCTAGAAGTTACAAGAACTCTATCATGGTCAGAAAGATCCATGCGAGAGAAGATACGCTCGCACGTGCGAAACCAAGCTTGGACTTCAAGAACGGATTCAGTGCCTTTAAACGGTTTTCCTCCAAGATGAGCAAAATCACTGCACTGACGTGCAAAGGCAGACTTGCGAGGTGGAGACACTCGAGGAGGAATGGGAGGCTGAGTGCTCCTAAACAACTCTAAAAGCTGATCGGCAGACATATAAACGCCATCCGGATGTGAGCCACTAGACTGCCCAGCATCCGAACGTCGACCTCTGCCTCTTCCAGACATAAGCTGAAAGTCAAGATACGGAAAAGATTATTCACAAGGTAGATATTTCAATATGGGATACTACGGAATAATCCTAGACGTATTCCCAAATACTATCTAACCTTGATGGAATAAAGAGACACGATGATTCAAAGATTCGTATCACTTGTACACTTTGATGTACCGTAATATGTGCATCTATTCTGTGTTTATCATATTTTGTTCTGAGCACAGCTCTGATACCACGCTGTGACGCCCCACTCCGAGAGCCTCGTTAACAAAGAGTATTACATAGATAATACTGTCGGCTAACGCGGACAATAGAGTATAATGGAAGCGACCATGTGTAATCTTACCTTAACTATTCACTAAATACATCGAAAAGTAGAATCACATTAAAATTCGACCTATTCAATAAATATTTAAAGCAAAACTACAATGGCTATAGGATCTATCAGAAGAAAATATAACAACTCAAATGTAATTCACATCGCAGAACAATCGATCACAATATACACATAAACAGATACACAACAGAGTATACAAAATAATACATGTCAAGTGGTACAGGAGACCACAATATACAGACGAGACGAGAAAAAGTATAAATATCAGAGTTACAACAGATAAGGACCACTAAAGACGCTATAACAAAATGAAGCTGGCGAATAGTCCATGCGGAAGCAAAATAGGCTAAGTCCCAAAAGCACCTAACCTGAAACATCTCGGTCTGACCCGAGTATCAAATACACGGGTCAGTCTAGATAACAAATCAGTTAGATAAACTGAACAATAATAAACCTGCAAGGTCATACAGTATAACAAATATCTCTAGAGGAGATAGCACAATCATCAACAAGAGATGAATCATATAGAACAAGCCTCATATCATCGGCAACATGTAGAAACAAAGGATACAAATATCCCAAAACAAGCCAAAAGGAAAATAACAAATACCAATAAGGTATACAAGTTCCACAAGGTAATCGTTATACATCATGCGGCTCAAAAAGACCAACACCGAAGGGCGATACCATGGGAATATACATATCAATGAAACATCAGAAAATTGCTCGAGCTCAGTACTGTACAAACAAGGATCCATGAGCCCGAAGGCTCCAAACCCAAGTATCACCCATGCGGCATATAAGGCCAACATCAGAGCGAAACTATATAGGGCAACAAACCCGAAGGCATACACCCGAAGGCAACATACCCGAAGGCAACAAACCCAATATCACTCATGCGGCACATAAGGCCAACATCGGAGTGATACTTTATAGGGCAACAAACCGTAGTGGTGAAGGTCGTAGACCCAGTACTGGACACCACTAACTGGCGGAATGTGTCACAACTCTCGAAAAGGAGTCCGAACAGTGTTAACGTATGTCCCATAACCACTCGTTCGCACTAAACGGTTTACTATCCGTCAGTCACTTTCACACTTAAAGCAGTACAAATTTACCTCATATCATCGGTAAACTAAACCCGAAGGTCAAAACAATCAATCGAATAGGTCGGGGACTAATCGGAAAGATAAACGCACAGATTCATGGTCCGTGTTTTGCCCAACCATTTAATCACCCTTCCACTTCGCTCGAAGTGCGAAAGTCTGTGTTTTAAATAGAATTTATAAATTGGAGAAACGAGCTTTTAAATGCGATTCGAGAGATTATTTTATAAAAAACCCGTGGATGAAGTCAAGAGTAAGTTATCAAAGTCAAATATGCAATAACAACCACTAAAAAGCAATTTGAATCGATAAAATCCGGAAAAATCAATCAAATATACAAAATAGGCAAAACAGGCAGAATAGAGCAGGTCGGTCGACCGAACTACAGGGCTCGGTCGGCCGGCCAGATGCAGGAAACACAATATGGCTCGGGGCAGCAGGTCGGTCGACCGGCCCAGGGCGCTCGGTCGGCCGAATGCTGTTTTCCAGCACTTCTTGCCCTTATCAAATGAATTCCAAATCTTTTTCAAATCAAAGCAATAGCACATGAATATTTGTTAGGAAATCATACCCAACATCAATGATAGCAAGAGAGGTAGATGTGAGTTAAAAACTCACCTTTTTACACAAAACAAAGAAGATGAAGAAGCACAAATGCAAGGAATCAACCAACTACACTCCACTTCAACACTACAAGCTTCAATCTAGAATCAAAGCAAGTATTTCCTAAGTTAGGGTTAGGAAATTACTGAAATTGAAGAGGAGAAATGATGGAGAAGATGGAGATGAACTTACCAATGGATTCTCTTTGATTTTGGAGCAAGAATCAAGTTTACAAGAAGAACTAGGGCTTGCTAATTTCTATTTCCACTTCCTTTCCCCCATTTTCAGTTTTAAGCTTAAGTTTAATGAAATGAAATGAAGAGAGATGAGGGAAGGGGCTGATTTAGAGGTTTAGTTAAGCTAGTGGGCTGAACCCAAACCCAAAACCCAATAGAAAAAGGGTCAAAATTTCACAAACTCCGAACATATCAAAGATTATACTCAAAAAGATCGCAAACGCCATTTTGGAACCAATGGTGGTAGTTTTGAATCCCAATTCGGCCGTTTCCAAAAAAGTAACATTTCGGACCTAAATCCGACTGACGACGCTATATTTAAATAAAACATTTAAATATAAAATCGTTAAATATGCGGGTTGTTACAGATCTCCCCTCCTTACAAAATTGCGTCCCCGCAATTCTCAGAGATGATATTTGTAACAACTACATACATACAACATTCAAAAGAGAAGGAAACAAGTTAGAAACGAAAAGACATACTCACCGTTTCAAAGCAAAGAAAGAAAACCCGGATAAGATCGCTCGATATACTCTCTGGTTTCCCAAGTACAGTCATTGGGATTAGCGGACCACTGAATTTTAACGAGCGGCACGTCCTTGTTCCGAAGGTGTCGCACCTCCGTGTCAAGCACGCGAATAGGTTGCTGTACAATAGATAAATCCGGTGAGATCTCAAGCTCTTGCAAATCAGGAGAAGTAATAACAGAATCCGACTCCCGAAGACACTTCCGAAGTTGCGAGACGTGAAACACGTCATGAATGCTAGATAAATGAGCTGGAAGTGAAACACTATAAGCCACAGGGCCAATACGTTCAGTAATAGAAAACGGTCCTATATAAGGAGGAGCCAATTTCCCAGTCGCACTGAAACGCATAACCCCTTTCAAAGGAGAAACAAGAATAAAAACAAGATCGCCGATCGAGAACTCGAGAGGCTTCCTACGGTTGTCCGCGTAGGATTTCTGGCGACTCTGTGCCTCTTTCATTCTCAATCGAATAAGATCAATCTTCTCAGAAGAATGACGAACAAAGTCTGGGCCAAGAATAAGCTTCTCCCCAGATTCCAACCAACAAGAAGGTGATCGACATGGCCTTCCGTATAAGGCTTCGAAAGGAGCCATACCAATACTAGACTGAAAACTATTGTTGTAGGAGAACTCTACAAGAGGTAGGTGATTCTCCCAACTACCACCGAAATCAAAAATACAAATACGGAGAAGATCTTCCAAGATACGATTTACCCGTTCAGTCTGTCCGTCAGACTGCGGATGATAAGCTGTAGAAAAATTAAGCTTTGTTCCCAAAGCTTGCTGAAGACTCTTCCAAAAATGATTCGTGAATAAAGGATCACGGTCACTCACAGTAGAACTAGGAACACCGTGAAGTCTCACGATTTCCTTGATATATAACTTAGCCAAATGCGAAGCAGTCCTATTAGACTTAATAGGGACGAAATGAGCAGACTTAGAAAGGCGATCAACAATAACCCAAATGCTAGAATGGCCAGATCTTGAACGAGGTAGGCCGTCAATAAAATCTATTGAAATCTGATCCCACTTCCACAATGGAATCTCAAGAGGCTGAAGAAGACCCGAAGGACGCTGATGTTCAGCCTTCATACGTTGACAAGTCATGCAATTACTCACATAACTCGCCACATCGCGCTTCATACCTTCCTAATAATAAAGACGACGCATATCGGCATACATCTTACTACTACCGGGATGAATGATATACCTAGAACGATGGCAATCATCAAGAATATCAAGCCTAAGTGCAAAGTCAGAAGGCACAAAAAGACGGTTCTTCTTACGAAGACACCCATGAGAATCAATGTTGAAATCTTGCAACGCCTCATCGCAAGATCCAGACTCACAAAGCTGAATAAGATGCAACAACTCATGATCACGGCGCTGACCATCGGCAATACGATCCAATAAAACAGGTCGAGCTCCCAAACTAAATAATAGAATAGGAGAATCAAAAGATGAACCTCGATCACGAATTTCACAAAAAGATAGAGTTTCAAGAATATCCCATTCGGCAAACATCATAGAAATAACAGCTGAATGTCTGCGACTAAGCACATCAGCAACACGATTACCCTTACCAGGGGTAAACTGGATATCAAAGTCATAAGAAGCAAGAAACTCGAGCCAACGCTGTTGTCTCATATTGAGTTCCTTCTGAGTGAACAAATACTTCAAGGATTTATGATCGGTATAGAGAATGAAGCGCTCGCCGAATAAATAATGTCGCCAAATCTTCAGGGCGAAGACAATGGCGGCTAACTCAAGATCGTGAGTGGCATAGCGAACTTCATTCGGACGTAGTTGCCTAGAAGCATAAGCAACTACCCGATCCTTCTGCATAAGAACAGCACCGAGCACACTACCACAAGCATCGGTGTAGACAACAAGATCATGATTCCCTTCGGGAACCACAAGAATAGGAGCATTAGTGAGAAGTTCTTTCAATCCCTGAAAGGAAGCTTCACACTTGTCGGACCAAATAAAACGAATGCCTTTCCGGGTAAGGCTTGTGAGAGGAAGCATAACACGGGAAAAGTCCTTGATGAAACGACGTAATAACCCGCCAATCCAAGGAAACTACGAATCTCATGAACATTCTCGAGCCTCTTCCAATTCTGGATGGCTTCGATCTTTGAGGGATCGACAGAAATGCCATCGGAAGATACAACATGGCCTAAGAATTTAACCCTATCCTCCCAAAAGTGGCATTTGGAGAATTTGGCTTTAAGCTGATGACGACGGAGGGTACTCAAGACAATTCTCAAATGACTAGCATGCCCAGCTTCAGACTTAGAATAAATAATGATATGATCAATGAAGACAAGGACGAACTTATCGAGATATTCCCGTAATACCCGATTCATGAGATCGACAAAGAAAGCAGGAGCGTTTGTCAAACCGAACGGCATAACGAGCCACTCAAAAGAACCATAACGAGTGCGGAAAGCGGTAAGAGGTATGCTATCCTCCGCGACTCGTAATTGATGAAAACCTGTGGCAAGGTCAAGCTGAGAAAAGACCTTAGCACCACTCAATAGATCGAACATGTCATCGATCCTAGGCAATGGATACCTATTTCTGATGGTCAACTCGTTAAGCTTGCGAAAGTCAATGCAAAGCCTAAGAGTTCCATCAGACTTCTTCACAAAGACGACCGCGGATCCCCACGGAGAAAAACTGGATTGAATCAATTGCTTGGATTCGAGCTCTACTTCTTGAGTTCCTCATTTTCCTTTGTAGACATCCTCGTGGGAGGACGACTAACTGGCTGCGCGCCTGGAATGAGATCAATGCGGAACTCAATTGCCCGCTTTGGTGGCAAACCCGATACAGGCTCAAAAACATCAGAAAAGTCACAAGCAATAGGAATACGAGATATATCCTCATCATCTCGCGAATCAAGAGAATATAAAGCCATCTCGGAATTATCCACATCCCGAAGAACAAGAGATAACTGAGAAGGCGAATCAGGATGAAAAAGATATAAAATTCTCTCGGAACAAATAATCCTGGCATCGTACCTCACTAGCCAGTCCATACCAAAAATCATATCAAAACCCAAATGAGAAACAATATGCAGATTCGCACGGAAAGAAAAGCCACATAAAACAATCTCAATATCATCACAAAACAAGCTAAGGGTCGCGGATCCCCCAATAGTATTCACAGTCCTTAAAGAAGTAACCATACAAGAAACATCCAAAGATAAATCATCTACAAGCTTCTTCGATACGAAAGAATGTGAAGCACCCATATCGAAAAGAACTCGTATACTATGATCATGAAATAGAATTGAACCCTCCAAAATAGATGGAGACATACCTTTGGATTGAGATGAACCTCCAGAAGCATTAGCCACACTGAGCTTGCCAGATTTTGCATTAGCAGGAGCAGTAGGACAAGCTGAAACATGGTGACCTTCCTTCTCGCAATAACGGCAGAAGAGAAGCTTAGGACAAGCTCGAATAATATGATCCGGAGAACCACAATTGAAACACTTTCGAACGAAAGGTGTTCCGGAAGACTGAGGCTGAGAGTTAGGACCACCGGTCTTCTTCTTCTTAAAAGATAAAGGCTTCTTCTGAAACAGAAACTGCTTCTTGTTGGGGTTCTTGGAAACCTCAACATCCTCACCACTATCACACTCCTTCTCGACAGCCTCGAGATGAAGTGCCGAATCAACCAATTCCTCGAAAGAAAGCTTAAGCTGGAGCAACAAAGACTTCTTAAGATATTTCTTAAGACCAGAAACGAACTTCAAATTCTTCTTATAAGAAGTGCTGATGAATTCAAGACCATACTTAGATAAGGCCTCAAAAGATGCAACATACTCAGAAACAGAAGATTTACCTTGCTTCAACTCAAGGAAGCGACGGGTCAATAGAACTTTTTCAGATTCAGGAACGAACTTGAGTTCAAATCGCTCCCGAAACGGAGTCCAAGAAAGAGTAGACTCATCAATCTCGGCCACAAGAAGCTCATACCAATCAAAAGCACGCTCTTGTAATAAGCTAGAAGTTACAAGAACTCTATCATGGTCAGAAAGATCCATGCGAGAGAAGATACGCTCGCACGTGCGAAACCAAGCTTGGACTTCAAGAACGGATTCAGAGCCTTTAAACGGTTTTCCTCCAAGATGAGCAAAATCACTGCACTGACGTGCAAAGGCAGACTTACGAGGTGGAGACACTCGAGGAGGAACGGGAGGCTGAGTGCTCCTAAACAACTCCAAAAACTGAGCGGCAGACATATAAACGCCATCCGGATGTGAGCCACTAGACTGCCCAGCATCCGAACGTCGACCTCTGCCTCTTCCAGACATAAGCTGAAAGTCAAGATAAGGAAAAGATTATTCACAAGGTAGATATTTCAATATGGGATACTACGGAATAATCCTAGACGTATTCCCAAATACTATCTAACCTTGATGGAATAAAGAGACACGATGATTCAAAGATTCGTATCACTTGTACACTTTGATGTACCGTAATATGTGCATCTATTCTGTGTTTATCATATTTTGTTCTGAGCACAGCTCTGAAACCACGCTGTGACGCCCCACTCCGAGAGCCTCGTTAACAAAGAGTATTACATACATAATACTGTCGGCTAACGCGGACAATAGAGTATAATGGAAGCGACCATGTGTAATCTTACCTTAACTATTCACTAAATACGTCGAAAAGTAGAATCACATTAAAATTCGACCTATTCAATAAATATTTAAAGCAAAACTACAATGGCAATAGGATCTATCAGAAGAAAATATAACAACTCAAATGTAATTCACATCACAGAACAGTCGATCACAATATACACATAAACAGATACACAACAGAGTATACAAAATAATACATGTCAAGTGGTACAGGAGACCACAATATACAGACGAGACGAGAAAAAGTATAAATATCAGAGTTACAACAGATAAGGACCACTAAAGACGCTATAACAAAATGAAGCTAGCGAATAGTCCATGCGGAAGCAAAATAGGCTAAGTCCCAAAAGCACCTAACCTGAAACATCTCGGTCTGACCCGAGTATCAAATACACGGGTCAGTCTAGATAACAAATCAGTTAGATAAACTGAACAATAATAAACCTGCAAGGTCATACAGTATAACAAATATCTCTAGAGGAGATAACACAATCATCAACAAGAGATGAATCATATAGAACAAGCCTCATATCATCGGCAACATATAGAAACAAAGGATACAAATATCCCAAAACAAGCCAAAAGGCAAATAACAAATACCAATAAGGTATACAAGTTCCACAAGGTAATCGTTATACATCATGCGGCTCAAAAAGACCAACACCGAAGGGCGATACAATGGGAATATACATATCAATGAAACATCAGAAAATTGCTCGAGCTCAGTACTGTACAAACAAGGATCCATGAGCCCGAAGGCTCCAAACCCAAGTATCACCCATGCGGCACATAAGGCCAACATCAGAGGGAAACTATATAGGGCAACAAACCTGAAGGCACACACCCGAAGGCAACATACCCGAAGGCAACATACCCGAAGGCAACAAACCCAATATCACTCATGCGGCACATAAGGCCAACATCGGAGCGATACTTTATAGGGCAACAAACCGTAGTGGTGAAGGTCGTAGACCCAGTACTGGACACCACTAACTGGCGGAATGTGTCACAACTCTCGAAAAGGAATCCGAACAGTGTTAACGTATGTCCCATAACCACTCGTTCGCACTAAACGGTTTACTATCCGTCAGCCACTTTCACACTCAAAGAAGTACATATTTACCTCATATCATCGGTAAACTAAACCCGAAGGTCAAAACAATCAATCGAATAGGTCGGGGACTAATCGGAAAGATAAACGCACAGATTCATGGTCCGTGTTTTGCCCAACCATTTAATCACCCTTCCACTTCGCTCGAAGTGCGAAAGTGTGTGTTTTAAATAGACTTTATAAATTGGAGAAACGAGCTTTTAAATGCGATTCGAGAGATTATTTTATAAAAAACCCGTGGATGAAGTCAAGAGTAAGTTATCAAAGTCAAATACGCAATAGCAACCACTAAAAAGCAACTTGAATCATTAAAATCCGGAAAAATCAATCAAATTTGCAAAATAGGCAAAACAGGCAGAATAGAGCAGGTCGGTCGACCGGACTACAGGGCTCGGTCGGCCGGCCAGATGCAGGAAACACAATATGGCTCGGGGCAGCAGGTCGGTCGACCGGTCCAGGGCGCTCGGTCGCCCGAATGCTGTTTTCCAGCACTTCTTGCCCTTATCAAATGAATTCCAAATCTTTTTCAAATCAAAGCAATAGCACATGAATATTTGTTAGGAAATCATACCCAACATCAATGATAGCAAGAGAGGTAGATGTGAGTTAAAAACTCACCTTTTTACACAAAACAAAGAAGATGAAGAAGCACAAATGCAAGGAATCAACCAACTACACTCCACTTCAACACTACAAGCTTCAATCTAGAATCAAAGCAAGTATTTCCTAAGTTAGGGTTAGGAAATTACTGAAATTGAAGAGGAGAAATGATGGAGAAGATGGAGATGAACTTACCAACGGATTCTCTTTGATTTTGGAGCAAGAATCAAGTTTACAAGAAGAACTAGGGCTTGCTAATTTCTATTTTCACTTCCTTTCCCCCATTTTCAGTTTTAAGCTTAAGTTTAATGAAATGAAATGAAGAGAGGTGAGGGAAGGGGCTGAGTTAGAGGTTTAGTTAAGCTAGTGGGCTGAACCCAAACCCAAAACCCAATCGAAAAAGGGTCAAAATTTCACAAACTCCAAACATGTCAAAGATTATACTCAAAAAGATCGCAAAACGCCATTTTGGAACCAATGGAGGTAGTTTCGAGTCCCAATTCGGCCGTTTGCAAAAAGTAACATTTCGGACCTAAATCCGACTAACGACGCTATATTTAAATAAAACATTTAAATATAAAATCGTTAAATATGCGGGTTGTTACAAACGTACTCCATGATTTTTAAGCACCCACAATGTTATAATTAAGATTAGGAGAAAGTATGTATGGTTAGAAGTTATGTAAGAGATATAACTAATAACTTGTCATTTACTATTTATAGGAAATACAATTTGTTAAGCACGACAAGGTTGTAGTAACATGATAAATGAGTCCTAAACTCACTAGAGGAATTTATAAGATACAGATCTAGTGGGAGCCTTATTAGAAAAATAAAATAAACAAACTACAAGCATACATAACATTGTAGTAATCTACTTTAATTCGAACAGCTAATTTAATGGATAAAACTATTTATCCATTAAAACATATTAAGAGAATTGAATTAAAGTTTGACACAAAAATGTAAATATTTACCTACCAATAACTTAATCTTTTAGCATGCTACAGCTTAAGGGCCTATGCAAGTGCTGAAAAAACAACCATTAAAACTTTTGGGTCTAAATAGCATAAGCATGAATTTTCCAATGCTTTTTGTTGTCCACAACGAGTATGATCTCTAATAAGAATACAAGGGTATGGATAATTAATCCATATTCTATCACATACAAAAGTTTTATGGTGAACAATCATGTTCCATATGATATAGAATTTTGAAGAAATTGTTTCTTTCGAATTGAGAAAGTAAACAAAAATAAAATATCATTTGTGTGATGACCGTTATGGGCCTCCTGTATTCAATATACTTGTAGAGTGTGCTATAGAGGTACACAATCAATGTAAGGCGATGGCCAAGGGTGGAAAGTAACAAAATTTCAAACATAGGACACGTAGAACTTCTCCCGGTGCATATACAAAATATAATAATAACACAGATGTGAAATAAGAAAGACAATAATATAATCAATATGAACCATATGTAAGAACTTTAGAGTAAACATATTCACATATTATACAAAACTGAAAATAAAAGAGCTTATACATCCTAATCTCCAAAAAAGCTCTGCAACTATCTCTAAAGCAATACAATACTGGTATAGCTCCACAGTACCGCACAATGGAATAAGCAATAGTAAGCTCCAAAAATATAGATATATGAAAGCGTAGACTCTTGCACGTACTTGTTACAGTTCCATGTGCTATGACCTATTATCCTTAATCTACTCATTTAAGAGTACCCAAGATAATAAGTAGCAAAGCAAAAAACCTTGGATCATACAACAGTCTGGAATAAGTGATACATCGTCTCAAAAATAATATAAAAATCGTATATAGTAAATAGAGGCATAGGGCATGAAGAATCATACCTGACTTATCCTTACATCCAAAGAGTTAGCACATAACAATCGGTATATGCTAATATACTATAATCAACATATATAACAGTTGATATGTGATACGTTTAGAGCGATAAGCAACCATGGTAAACATAACGTCCATCAAAGAATCGTTACCATTAATCGTGTGTGTTGGATACATGATAACTTGTATGGAGTAATCATAACCAGTGGGTCAGAGACTCAATCAAATCTTGACTTCATTGGTGCTGGAATCCATGGCACTTCATAAAGTTAGGGACTAGATTTGCAATCATAAAGTCCAGGGTAATTCACATTCATAAGGTCTAGATGTAATCATAATCCGTATGGGCATCCCTGCATACCTCCTCTGTACAAGCACAGTAAAAACCTCCTTGTTATCAATGATTCCTTTGCATACATCTCCATAGTAGAACTCAATCGTTATTCCATCATGGCTATCTCCATAGTAGAACATAATCAAAAATTCTACTCATAGGCCCCCATCGTTGAGCTTATCCTTGTGAATCACCGTCATGACTCCTATCATTAAGTCATCATCAACGGAACACCTCTTGACCCCCACCATAAGTTGTAGAGTCATCGTACTAAAGTGTCAAAGTCATTGTCATGTCAAAGCACTATGCCATCGCTTCACTAGTCGCTATACGAACCCAAAAGTCATCTCGAGTCGTCTTAGAGTCATATCCCTTGCTCCAAGAACAAGCCCGAAGTGGCTCTAAAGGAGACCCGAAGCCCACCCAGGAAAAATTTGAAGTCCCCTTGTGCTATCCCGAAGCCATTCCAAAACTCCAGTTCCTATTCCCTTGTCCATGTACAAGACTAGAGTCACTCTTTTTCCAACCCAAGGCAGCTACCACCAATGCCCCCAAAGAAAACCATCGTGAATCCCCATCTCTTGCCCATCCCACAAATAGTAGTGCTACCAGACAACATTTGATGCTCGGTCTTCCAAGGCATAGAACCATGACACAACCGAACATACTATCCATTCCCCTAATCATTGAAGTTGAAGTTCACCTCGAGCCAAACACCACCTAACCCGAAGTCAAACCTGAGCAAGCCACCATCGAATAAGGACCACCGAACCAAAATGTTGTAGCATCTCCAGATTCCAATTTTGTGCGGATTCCATTGCTATGCTCTATACTTTGACTCATGTACTTTATCTTGGTTGTTTATGAGAAATATGAGTGAAATATGATTTTATTTAGAGAAAATGCAATAATTCTTGTAATTATTGCCAAGTGCTTCTTTTAATAAATTTTAAAAGAAGTATTTGTTTTAAAATGTGTATATTATAAATATAAGGAATTTTGTTTAATAATAAGTTTGGGATATAAAATTGATGTTAAAATGGTTTGTTTTACTTTATTATACAAGAAAATAATTTTTGTGTGATTTTTGGGGTTAAAAATGTTATTTTTATAAAAATATTTGTGTAAGTTGTGTGTTTATTTAAAAATAAGAGTTTTTCTTAATAAAAATGGTTTTATAACTAAATTATCTTTTTATTTGTTGTAAAATGTTTTATTAAATATGGAAATATGTTTGTGTAAATTTATTGTGTTGAAATCATGAGAAAATATATTGTTTGATATTTATATTAGTGTATATTTGTGTTTTAAGAGATAATTGATTTTGCTTTGGTTACTTAATTTGTTTTGGGTCCAACCCACTTATTAACACAAACAGAACAAAGAAATGAGAGAGTATATCTCCTCATTTCACCAGCACGTACACTTTCCTCCTTACAGAAAACAAAAATCAAAATAGAAGAAAACTTTACTCTCTTAAAACCAAAGCTTTCAATCTTCAGTTTATCAAACTATTTACTGTTTTAATTAAATAAAAGCTAATTTCAAACAGGTAATCAAATTCAAGCAAAGAGTATTTCATCGAAATCTAACTTTTGTGTTCTAGGTTTTCTGGAATCTCTTTGTTTGTTTTACAAGTTTATGTATTCTGATTTTACAGACTGTTGAAACTTCTTGCCCAAGATTGCAACTTTCTTCAAGTTTGTTCAATGTGTTCTTCAAAATTGCAAGGTGAGTTAACTGCTCACAAATGCTAGCTGAAGCAAAGCTTCAAATGCCAAAAATTTGTACAAAAAATAGCTTATGTTTATCATTTTCTATTATTATTTGTTTCTGAGCTAAATCTGTTTTGGGTTAGCGCTTTTCATGTTAATAAATTTCAATTTCAGCAACGAAATGCAACTGGGTTTTCTTTTGTTGGTGGTCCATATGTTTAAGTATATGCTTGCAAAATTTGGTTGCTAAATTCTTTCGTTTGCAATGTGAAAACTACACTGCAAAATCAGATCGGAGTAGTATAAATCGACCTGGAAAAATACGTAGCCAAGGTCGACATAAGGGTTGAACCTATGACCATATAGGTCGACCATATGACCACATAGGTCGACCGTTGGGATGTTAAGGTCGACATATGGGACGACCAGTCAATCGACCTATGGTGCCTTCTTCCTGCATTTTCTTCTATGTGTTCTGCCTCTTGTTTCAACTTGCTTTGCTCACTTCTTTTACTCGATTTTGTGATTATTATGATTTCGTTTCATGGCTATGATGACTATCAATAGGCTAGCCAAGATTTGGTGAATTTGAAATTCAAATTTGAATCGAATTCGAGTTGAATTTGAATGTCAGTTTTGAGTGTTTTCCTATGTTTTCTTTTATTTCGAGCACGGATTTTCCCAAACGATTTTGAATTTTTTTTAAAATAACTTGGCTTTAGGAATAATTATTATATAATATTTTTAAATTATTTTCATGCTATAAAATCTATATATTCTCTATAATAAGGGAATTTTCAAAGATTATTTCCACAATCAATGTCGAAAAATGGTTATAAAAGTTTATTTTCTCAAATGAATTATTTTATATAAAAAATACATGTTTTTGCACTATTCAAGTGAATGAAAAGGAGAATTAAATGGTTTGGTAAAACACGTGGCATGGGACACATGCGTTTATCTTATTGGTTAATTCCTGACTTGTGTGTTTGATCGTTTTGACCTTCGGGTCGTGTTTGCCGATGAGTTGAGGCAAACATTTTACTGCTTTCTAGTATGACATTTACTAGCGGTTAGTAAACAATTCAGTGCAAATGTGTGGTATGTAACGCACGTTAACACTTTTTCGGTTCTTATCTAAAAGTTTGTAACATATTTTTCATTGCAACATATTTGCCAGTAGTAGACCTTTGGGTCATTTGTCCTTCGAGATGTTTGTCATTGTGACGTACCTATCCTTTTGGATGTTTGTCATTGCAATGTATTTGTCCTTCGGGGCGTTTTCCATTTCGACGCGGCGCCTTATTTTAAGAGAACGGTACTTGGTGGGTTTCGGCCATATGCATGTGCTATATCTTTGAAATGATTTCATTGATTATTTGTGATTTTCCAAGTGTATCACCTTTTTAAATTATTCATCATTTGCATTTGAGATATCACATATATGGCGATTACATCTTTGGAAATTTGAACTCCTTTGAGTTCTATATTTGGAACTTGAGTTGCCAACACTTGGCATTTATTTGAGATTTACCATTCTTGGCGTTTATTTAGGATTTTTGTTCTCCTATTTTGAAGATATATGTAATTGCCTTTGCGGCGTATATTTGAGATTGAGATTTCTCTTTTGGGAATGCATTTGAGATTACCGTTATGGGGGTTTTGAGATTCCTTCTATTTAGGAGTTATGCTTTCTCTAAACCATTATTTTGTTTTGGGATATGATGATGATACGAGGCATGCTATGCTTAGTACTTTTATTATGGAGTAATTCTCTTTCGAGATTATATATTTGTTTAGCGATACCACTTCATCACTTGAAGTAACCACATATACTTAGAACTATTTCTTCTCATTTGAGAAGAATTATCACCCTACTCCTTATGCTTCATATTACATTTTATCCTTATTAAACCGATTGTACTAGCTAGACCGACCCTTGTATTTTATAATCAGATCATTTTATCCTTATGATGTATCATTTTGCATCGCACTAGGGATGTATCTGTATATATGTATATACATGTTTATCTGCTGTTTTGCGATGTGCTGTGCATTTGGTTGTTGTATTTTTCTTTGATAGATCTATTAGCCACCTATAATTTGTGTTAAGCATTTATTGAATATGGCGATCCACTTAAGATGAAAAAACATTAGAGCATTAATCGACGTATTAAGTAGATGTTTAAGACAAAGCTATAGATGGTCGCTCCTAACCAGCCCTATTCTCCCCATTAGCATACAGTATTACCTAGTAATACTCTTTGCTAATGCTGTGTAGTTAATGCCCCGCTATTACCCCCTATATCTTATAGCGGATTTCTATCGCTACGCTTTTTCCATATAGCCCCAAAATATACCCTTTCCGCTTTAATCCCCGCTATTTCCGCTATATCCCGTTATTCCTGCTATATTTTGCTATTTCCGCTATATCTTATTTAATAAAATGAATTAAAAAATTGCATTTATACATTATAAAAATTATGAAACTAATTTATCTGATTTAATTTTTAATATATTTTCAGAAATGAAAATACTCTAATATTCTACTAAATTCAATTATGTAGTTTTACGTTTATTTAGCACATGTTTTTTGTTTAAAATTATTTATGTATTAATTATAATCCAATTGAATGATAATTTTTCATTTAATTACCATTTATATATTTGTAAAAACATTAAGTACGAGTGTTATATGCTATTTTAGAGCCATCCGCTATATCCCGCTATATCCTCGCTGTATCCCCGCTATGACTTTTTGCACCTCCACCGCTTCGAATCTGCCGAGCGCTTTAACTGCACAGTTAATGTGGGTCTCTGGGTGGGGCATCATATCTCAGAGCTGAGTTTAGAACAAAATATGATAACCATAACACAAGAATATATATTACGATACATCCAAGTATAGTACAAGTGTTACAAATCCCTTAATCATCGTGTCCTTTAGGGTAGATAAAAGTTTGGAATGCATCTAGGAATATATTTTATTCTGTAGTATTCCATAATTGAATTAAATATATATCTTGTCTTATGAATAATCCTTATCGTGATTATTTATTTCTAGTTCTCTTTGATACGAGTGTTTGACACACATTCGTATCAAAGGAGCATGTTGATATCGTTGGATGTTTCTTATCTTGTTACTTCTTTGAGGACTGCGAATCCTATTGAGAGGATCTGCAATACTTGGCTTATTGTGTGACAATATTAGGTTTGATCTTTGTAATTTTTTTCGGTGAAAATCTACACACTAGTCGTCACCTTGGGTTTAATATGGCTTTAGAGATGGATTTACTTGCTTATTATCAAGTCCAATGCTATGTTTTGAAAGGATCATAAATTTTAGGCACCCTAATTCGACTTATTAGTTGTCTCTTATTCTTCGGAATGCTGATGATAATTCTGAAGTATCTTTATTTGTTCTTAAGTATCAAGATGATGACGATGCATCGCAAATTCCAGTTGAGGATGTTCACAGTGGAAATGAGGAACTCAAAAGAAATTTATGGAGCTTGAAGCCAAGTAATCTTCTCTGTCCAGTTATTTACCGTAGGGTGCCACGGTCATCTTTGTTAAGAAATCTGATGGCACTCTTAGGCTTTTCATCCACTTTCGCAAGTTTAATGACTTAACCATTTAGAACGAGTATCCATTGTCTAGGATCGGTGACATATTTGATCAATTGAGTGGTGCTGGTATCTTTCCTCAGTTTAGCCTTGCACCAGTTTTCATTAACCAGCTTCAACTTATTTCATCAATCTTATAAATTGAGTATTTTGGGAATATCTCGATGAACATTCCTTGTGTTCTTTGATAATGAGTGTAAGCAGCAATAATTTAAATTGTAAATCTTTCTAATAGATGATAAACTTATGAGTCTAAAATGGATTCTTTTTATTGAGATAATCAAAGATTATTTTGTAAAAATTATATGAGAGACATGTTTAGCATTTAAAAATGATTCTGTGTTGGGTAGTCCATTGAGTGCTTTAAGAATTCTGGTCGATGTGCCTGATCAACGTTATCGATAAGAATTTCCTAAACATTATGATGAGACACTAAGACACGGTAAATTGAGTTTTAATAAGTAAAATTTGAAATAATTAATATGGTGGAGTATTAATTTTTATTTTAAATTTTTAATGAAGCGGTTGAACCATAGTGAGTGTTGGATGAGTAGCGAGGCAGTTTGATCATTTGATCAACTCTACAGCCAATCGATAGGGTCATTCACTATAAATCAATGATGAGGCAATACCCTTATATTATTTGAAATTTGAGAAATTGAATATGCCAATTAAGATAAGTAAAGTGAATAATTCTAATTAAAGGGATGTCTTGATTACAAGAAAATATCATTTGATAATTTGATTAATAAAATGATGTATTTAAGGTAAGAGAATACTTTGGTTTGAAAAATTAAAATATTAATTGAATATTTTAGTACAAGTTATTAATGATGACTATAGCGTTTGTTTTGGCACTTAGTTATTTGAGTAATAGTAGAGGATAGAAATAAAGCTCTATCTCAAAAACATGCTAATTTTAAACTTTTAGCATGAAGTTGTGAGCTAGTTTTGTTTTAAATTTTGGTCGTATTAAAAATTGGTTTGTGTGAATTTATAAAATTCTTTTGAAAACAAGTTTGAATTAATTATCAACTTTAATTAGTTTTATGTTGATAATTAGATGGAAATTTAATTTTGTGACAAGTGAAAATGTGAATTTGAATTGTTTTTGATAAATGAACAATTCAAGTAGTATAATCATATTAAATTATTAAAAAAAATTAACTTATATATATATATATATCCTAAAAATTTATTTTGATGGATAATAGATAATCATCTCTTGATAATGTAAGAGATTAGTTATCTCTTCCGAAATGAATTTTCAAGTTAATTGTTTTAAAGTTAGATTTTGGAAAGTAATGAAAATATTTCCGCTTAATGAAAAGTTTTTATGATGATTACAAAATGTTGATCATAATTTTATATGTCTAAGCTTTTCGAGAGAAAAAATCATTTAATAAATGATGTAGCAAAAAGCTTGTTTGAAAATGTAGTTTGAGATTAAAATGGTTTAGAAAATTTCAAATTATAAATTGATTTAAAAGCTGAAATTTTGTTTGGAAAAGTGTTGTACTGAAACGGTGATAACTTGAGATTTATAACTCCAAACGAGTTCGGTCTTTTTGTAAATGAAAGAGCTTTCAGTAAGCTATAAATTTTCTTTACCACTTTGGAAGATTTTGCTTTTTATTTTGTCTAAAATAGTTTTGAAAGTGAATAAACGTTTATTTCTTAAAAGTTTCTAAAATTTGGGCTGAAAGTAAATTTTTCTTAACTTTCAAACCATGAATCCGATTTTGATGATCTTTATATCGTTGGAAAGCTTTGACTTAGTAGAACAACTTTCGTTTATAAGTATTTTTAGATTTTTAGTTTTGCTATGTCAAAATTTAGGATTATTACAGCAGGTTTGAAAGTGAAATAACTTGTTTTCTTAATAGTAAAGTGCATTCTACCTACTTTGTGGATATAATTGAGTTGATGTTTAGTATGAAAATATATCTTTAAAACTGAAATATATTGTGGTAGAATTTAGAAGTGAAGCATTTTATTCACTTTAAATGAAGAGTTTGGAGCTTAAATTCGATTTTTAGTCAGAAGTTTGGAAAATTTTCTAAATGTTGAAATTTGAGAATTTGAGTATGAAGAAATTAGATTTTTGAAACCTTAAAATATTTTTATATAAAATAGGAGTATAGAAAATCCATTACTTGAGTTTTTTTAGCCTTTGTATTATTATCTAACAACTTATATTTATGCGGTCGTTTGAGTTTGGTGGCCTTTGGAGAAACAACCTCTCGTCGAATTTTCTTACCTCTACTGTTGTCAATCTTATATTGGTGTGGTTCCTTTCATAATGTTATACGAAAGGTCATGCCGATAATTATCTTGTTGATTGGAGTCTGGGACAAAGTTGTGCTAAATCCCGACTCTATTCGAGAAGCTTTTGAGAAACCAATCTCACTCGATTGATCTTTTTGTAGGATTCTGTCTATATTCTTGTTTTGAAGATGATAAGCCTTCAAAATCATGATGTATTGCTCATAAAAATCCAATAGTCCGCTAATCCTAGTAATTACTCGAGAAACCATAAAATTTATCGAGCAATCTTATCTTGGTTTTCTATCATTTGTGTTAGGATGAGAAATTTTTAAACTCGAGCTTATCTATCTTTCTTTTGCTTGATGAAATAATTGTGTTGAATACAGCTCTTTTCTAGAAATTGCGAGGACGCAATTTTTATAAGGGGGGAGTCTGTAACAACCCTAGTTTTGGTGATTATCTATAAATATTAAATTATAACGGTGGTTATAATTTAATATCGTGAAATAAAAATAAAGTGGAGATTTAAATTGTTTATTGGAATAAACAACGGATTTTTAAATAAAATGTGAAAATAAAGATTTAAAAACTTTATCTTGGTTGTTTGTGAGAAATATGAGAGAAATATGATTTTATTTAGAGAAAATGCAATAATTCTTATAATTATTGCCAAGTGCTTCTTTTAATAAATTTGAAAAAAAAGTATTTTTTTAAATTTGTATATTATGAATATAAGAAGGAATTTTGTTTAAAAATAAGTTTTGAATATAAAATTGATATTAAAATGGTTTGTTGTACTTTATTACACAAGAAAATATGTTGTTTGATATTTATACTAGCGTATATTTTTGTTCTCTCCTCATTTCTCTAGCATATACACTTTACTCTTTACAGAAAACAAAAATCAAAGCAGAAGAAAACTTTACTCTCCTGAAACCAATACTTTCAATCTTCAATTTCTCCAACCATTTACTGTTTTAATTAAATAAAAGCTAATTTCAAACAAGTAATCAACTTCAAACAAAGCGTATTTCATCAAAATCTTGCTTTTGTATTTTGGATTGTCTGTAATCTTTTTTTTTACTTGGCATGTTTCTGTATTCTAATTTTACTGGCTGTTAAAGCTTCTTCTTGCCGAAGCTTGCAACTTTCTTCAAGTTTGTTCAATTTTTTATTCAAAATTGCAAGGTGAGTTAACTATTCAGAAATGCTAGCTGAAGCAAAGCTTCAAATGCCAAAAATCTGTACAAAAATTAGCTTCTGTTTATCATTTTCTGTTGTTGTTTGTTTCTGAGATAAATCTGTTTTGGGTTACCACTTTGCATGTTAATAACTTTTAATTCCGGCAACGAAATGCAACCTGTTTTTCTTCAATTAGTAGCGCATATGTTGAAGTATATGCTTGCAAAATTTGATGGCTAAATTCTTCCGTTTGCTATGTGAAAACTGCACTGCAAAATCAGATCAAAGCAGTGTAAATCTACCTGGAAAAATATGTAGCCTAGGTCGACCTAGGGGTCAACCCTATGACCACATAGGTCGACCTATGGGAGGTTAAGGTCGACCTATGTGCCTTCTCCCTGCATTTTCTCATGTGTGTTTTTCCTCTTGTTTCAACCTACTTTGCTCAAGTCTTTTGCTCGACATTGTGATAATTATGATTGTGTTTCATGGCTATGATGCCTATTGGCTAGCCAAGATTTGGTGAATTTGAAATTCAAATTTTAATCGAATTAAAATTGAATTTGAATGTCGGTTTTGAATGTTTTTCTATGTTTTCTTTGATTTCGAGCAAGGATTTTCCCAAAATGATTTTGAAATAATTTTTAAAATAACTTGGCTTTTGGAATAATTATTATACAATATTTTTAAATTATTTTCAAGCTATAAAATCTATATATTATCTACAATAAGGGAATTTTCAAAGATAATTTTCAAAATCGATTTCAAAAAATTGTTTTAAAAGCTTGTTTTCTCAAATAAATTATTTTATATATAATATACATGTTTTTAAATTATTCAAGCGAATGAGAAGGAGAATTAAACGGTTTGGTAAAAAAGTGGTATGGGACACGTGCGTTTATCTTATCAGTTAATTTCTGACTTGTCCGTTAGATCGTTCTGACATTCGGGTAATGTTTGCCGATGAGATGAGGCAAAAGTTTTACTGCTTTCTAGTGTGGCATTTACTAGCAGTTAGTAAAGCACTTAGTGCGAACGTGTGGTATGAGACGTACGTTAACACTTTCCGGGCTCCTATCTGAGACATTGTGACATATTTTTCATTGCGATGTATTTTTCAGTACTGGACCTTCGGGTCATTTGTCTTTCAGGATGTTTGTCATTGCGATGTATTTGTCCCTCGGGATGTTGTCCTTCAGGACGTTTTTCATTGCGACATGGCTCCTTATTTTAACAGAACAGTACATGGCAAGCTTCGACCCTATGCACGTGTTTTTCCAAGTGTATTGCCTTTTTACATTATTTACCATTTGAGCCATTTGAGATATCACATATATGGCGATTACATCTTTGGAAATTTGAACTCTTTTGAGTTCTATATTTGGGACTTGAGTTGCCAACATTTAGCGTTTATTTGAGATTTCAGATTTTCTATTATTGGCGTTTATTTGGGATTTATATTTTCTTATTTTGGAGATATATTTAATTGCCTTTATGGCGTATTTTTGAGATTGAGATTTCTCTTTTCGAAATGCATTTGAGATTACTGTTATGGCCGGTTTAGAGATTGCTCCTATTTAGGAGTTATGATTTCTCTAGATCATTATTGTTGTTTTGGGATATGCCGATGATATGAGGCATGCTATGCTTAGTGCTTTTGTTATGGAGTTTATCTCTTTTGCGTTTATATATTTATTAGTGATATCACTTCATCACTTGAAGTAACCACATGTACTTAGAACTATTTCTTCTCATTTGAGAAGAATTATCACCCTTCAACTTATGCTTCATATTATCTTTTATCCTTATTAAACTGTTGTTTTAGCTAGACTGACCCATGTATTTATACTCGGGTCAGACCCGAGTTGTTTCAGGTTAGATACCTGCTTTTGCATTTAACTTCATTTTGATGCTTTCGCTTGGATATTTGTTGTCACCTTTTTGTTGTTGTAGTCTTTTTGTTTGACTTTGATGTATATTTTTAACTCATACATATTGTGGCCTTCGAACCACTTATGATCTGTCATTTTGTATTGTACTGGGATGTGTATGTATATATATGTTTATCTGCTATTTTATGATGTGATGTGCATTTGGTTGTTGTATTTTGTTCTAATATATCCATTAGCGACCTATAATTTGTGTTAAGCATTAGTTGAATATGTCGATCCACTTGAGATGGAAAAAAATTAGAGCACTAATCGACGTATTCAGTAAATGTTTAAGACAAAACTATAGATGGTCGCTGCTAACCAGCCCTATTCTCCGCATTAGCAGACAGTATTACCTAGTAATGCTCTTTGTTAATGCGAGTCTCAGAGTGTGACGTCACACCCAACGAGTATAAGCGTTGCCAAGAATTTCAGTAACACTTATATGTATCGTTATAGGGACGTGGGCATTTGTTTGTAATGCTCATAAGCGTTGGAAGATATTTTTCCCCACGCTAATAAGCGTTGGCGAAAAAATATCTTCCAACGCTTACAAGCGTTGTGAAAAAATATCTTCCAACGCTTATAAGCATTACAAATAAATACGGACAAATAGACACTTACCGGTAATGTAAATGTTGAAAGATATAATGGTTTGAATATTAAAAAATACAATATAGACTATATTTAGTAATAAATATTATCTTAATTTAACAAGTTATAACCAATCAATATCAATGAACAATATTCATAATCAATAATAAAACAAAGTATCAATTAACAAAAGAGAAGTTCAATACATAATTAAGTTATCAATACAAAGTTTACCAATTCCATACTAATACCAATTGCAATAACAAAAGATGAGACATAGTTCATAGTTGAAGTCTACAAATACCAAAAATGGAACTCTGGCTATATAACGAAGCCCCCATCAAAAAATTCACATAGCTTGTATATTCCATTTTGAGGATCATCGTAAACTGGTGCATCTGGATCATTTTCAAGATCTTCTACTTCACCGTTAACACTAGAACCACCATCTAGTTTCCTTTTTTTCCGCTTCTTCTATAAGTACTTACATGCATTCAATATCATATTAAATTGAAATTTATACTAAAAAGAATGATAAATAGTAACCAAGGTGACAGCACATAATTTAGCAATAAAAAGACATTAAATACAACAAGCAAATATGCAAAGACGATAATTTAAAATTAAGTACTTCATATATGCAATGACATGTTTGGATTTTAATTTTTTTTGATTAACAGACATTAAACTCATTTCATATATACACTAAAACGAAATTAATAGACATTAAAGGTAGACATGGCCTCAGTTTAAAAATGAGGCCAACATTGCCTCAGTTTAAACTGAGGCCAACATTGCCTAGGCCACAGTGGTCTCTGAGTTGTTTAAACAGAGGCAACGATGGCCTTAGTTTTAAACCGGCGCCATGTTGGCCTCGGTTTAAACTGAGGCCAGGCCAATATGGCCTCAGTTTAAACAACTGAGGCAACAATGGCCTTAGAAACAACTGATGCCAACATGGCCTCGGTTGTTTAAACTGAGGCCTAGCCTCAGAATCAACTGAGGCCACAATGGCCTCAGTTGTTTAAACTGAGGCACAACGGCTGAAAACTATAAGCATACTTGTTATAAGGATAAAAATGAAATGTTATATATTTTTACATAAGCATTAAAATTATAATTTTAATTTGTGAATTTGGTTAAGTATACTTAATTATAACAATTTAGTTCCAAGATATCATTTTGATGTGTATTGAAAATGCGTGTGTATGTCAAGAAATTGGGATGTATGCCTTGTATTTATATTTGGATTTTTTTCCATTTAGCCTCGTTTTAAAACTAATTATCGCAAATAGCCCAGTATCAAAACTAATGTCAAATTTAGCCCTATTTTGGGCAGCTCAGCTCCGAGCTGGCCAAAACATACTATCGACTTTTCAAAAGTCGCTAGTATTTTTTTTTTAACGTATAATATAGGCGACTTTTGGGAAGTCGCCCACTGGCGACTTCCCAGAAGCCGCCTGTTTGTTTTAAAACAAACAGGGCGACTTTTGGAAAGTCGCCAGTGGTCGACTTCCCAATAGTCGCCCATTCGGAGCTCTGCAACAAAACCAAAGGCCCCCCTTTCTTCCTCCTTCATTCTAAACCCTTCCTCTTCTTTTCCAAAAACCCCCAATATCCTCTACTCTGAAATTTTTTCCCAAACCAAGAAATTTTTAGCATTATGTTGAACAAATTAGAAGATGACAAGCTCTTCAATGCATGATGCGCCTATAGGTATGGGGAAATCAAAAATATTTCAATTTAAGGTTTTGAAGAAATTTGCAAAATAATGGTTTTTAGGAATTGTTAGCAATAATTGATGGTTGAGATATCTATGTATGGTTGAAATCATTGGTAAAATGTTGAAAACAATGCGTAAATTCGTAGTGTTGATGTTGGAAAATAAATTTAAAAATATTGTTAACTTGTATATGTATAGATTACTCGGAGATGCTACCTAGACCAATTAATGGATATATCCTATATTTGCAACAACGACATCGAACGAATAATCCGGAATTTGTCACGGTAAAATTTTTAGTATTCAAAATGTATAAATATCGAAAGGTAATGTATGTTACATGTTGATAATATTTTTGTGATATTTTGACAGAGTAATACTGCAGACAAAACCATAAATCATTCGTCTAAAATGAATAGAGTAACATCTGCTCATTCAGGCGTTATACAGTTGATAGACCAAGCTGGATTTGGACTGGTTTTTAGGGTGGGGCACATCCAGTTAGATCATCATCTTATCACCGTTTTGATGGATAGATGGAGGCCAGAGACATCGACATTTCACCTACGAGCCGGAGAGATGACTATCACGTTGGGTGATGTTGCGTGCTTACTTGGCATACCCATAGACCGTGCTCTGTTGACCAACTCCTATCCAGTTGATTATCTTACTTTATGCCAAGAGCTCCTAGGTTTAACTCCTCCACTAGAGGAGTGGTGGGGAAACAAAATGATACAGACACTATGATTTAGGGAACAATTTGCGGACGACATACCAGCAAATGCGACGGAGATTCAGATTCAGCAGCGGGCCAGGGCCATTATATTGCATATTATATGCTCGAGGTTGATATGCGATCATTCGAAGACACGTATATGGCTTAGATGGCTTCCATTTTTAGAAAACTTTGATGTTTGTCGCCAGTATTCGTGGGGCAGTGCAGTTCTAGCGTATATGTACTGTGAGTTGACGAGGCTTGCTTTGCAAGAGAGCACAAGCATAGGTGGTTGTGTGAGTCTATTACAGGTATGTCCATAATTTACTTTCGCCGACCCTTATTCCATATTATTTTATCCAACTGAAACCATGTGTCCAATTTGATTTGCAGCTATGGTGTTGGACTTATCTACCCGTGGGTAGAATAACGATGAGGAGGACGGCGATTGATTTATCATTGCCATACGGTGATATGTATAATTAATTATGTAGTATACTAAGTATACGTGTTAGGATTTGAGAAGTCACAATTGAATATTTGTGCAGGTGGGTAGGACCTAAAAGCACCATTCCATCGCCAAGGCGTCATGTTGCCTTCTACCGTAATGAGTTCGATGTGCTAGACTATTAATCTGTGAGTTGGACCCCGTACGACTATATGCTTGGACATCTTCCAAACTTATGCACCACTTCCATTCAGCTGTGGACTGCTCTTGTTCCTCTGATTTGCTTTAATGATGTCGCCTATCATCTACCTGACCGAGTGATGAGGCAGTTTGGTATGGCCCAGCATTTACTGGAATAATCACCGCATTACAGGATTGATATTGAAGCTGGGGAGTATGCTATGGCGATTGAGACATAGACCGAGCGCTACATGCACACGCAACAGGAACGCGAGTTCACATTGTCCGAACAAGAATATCTGTCTTGGTACGGAACATCACGCGTCGATATGTTCTTCGTGCCATCGATCCACCTACAGCGCCTCCTGTTGTTGCACACCCTTACACTCCTAGAGCACCTCTCGAAAGGAATGTGGTACGTACTACATACAGTCTTTGTTTCAATATTTGAAATTTATACCTTTTCTTGAATTTTATGTCATGGCAGGCGGACGACATTTACTGTGCGATCGAAATTGTGGACGAGCTGGCACAAGAGGTTTCTGAAAGGTCGCAGGGGAAATGCTTTAGTGTAAAACACATCTTAGAATCTATTTTGGGAAGAAACAGGTTAATAAGACCAAGACCGCCTCCACCGCCTCCTCCTCCTCCAGCACAGGGGCTCATCGAACATACCATAGAAGCCCATGGCGTTCCTCCCACTACTCATATGTATCAGCGACGTAGACATCGAAAAGGCGCACCTTCGTCTCAAGAAACACAGGTTGAAGTTGCTCCCGGCCCTTCACAGCCTATAGATCCTACACAAGCAAGTGAAGAGGAGGATTCGTCGGATGAAATTCCACTGTCTTTGAGAAAACCAAGACGAACTCCACTAGAACTTCATAGGTTGAAGAACTGAGGATGGTATAAGTTATTGATATGCTTTGTCCGGATTTCTTTTGTTTAACGAATTGCTGAAATATTAGGATTATTTGTTTTGTTGAATTGTTGGACGTGAATTGTTTCCATTTAATGTTGAATTGGTGGATGTTGTAATTTGAGTTGTGGATGATTGAGTTTGATTGAAATGTTGAATTAGTGGATGTTGTAATTTGAGTTATGGATGATTGAGTTCCATTGAAATGTTGAAGTTGTGTAAATGGTGATATAGGGTTTCTATTTTGAAACCCTGCACACATCTGGGGCGACTTTTCAAAAGTCGCCAATTGGCGACTTTTCAAAAGTCGCCAGTAAGGTGCAAGGTTTGAAAATGGAAACCCAGCCCTTCAACCTTCCTCATTCCTTACTTTACCAAATTGCAAATATATAACCTAAAACCTAACCCACTTCTCTCTTCCACAAATTCAATATTTCCCGGCGGCAAAAGAATAACTTTTTGAGATTTGAAAACACCAAAAGAAGGTAAGATTCATAAGCACTATTAAATTTGTTTAATGTTTTGCGATTTAGTCTAACTACAACATTGATATTTTCAAGAATGGATAATTAGGAGATTGACGATGAGACGATAATGAAATTGTATGAAGAATTTGAACAACAACGAGGCTCTGTGCCGGTTAATGAAGAAAATGTTACGGTTGATTTTGTCCCTGAGACGCAGGTTGAAAACTTGCCCCCCTCTAGGGTTTGCGGTACATCGACATTGGCCATGGATAGCGGTGAATCAAAACATCAATCACTTCATGGAAAATTAATGGATGTGCTTGCTCGTCATAAGACCAACAATGCTAGTACAAGCCGGACACCGCCTCGGGTACTTCGTTATTGCGGAGATGAATGTAAAGTGGTTGTGTGTCGAAATGAAAGGAATGCGGGCCATCGCTTTTACCATTGTGAATCGTACGATGGTAATAAGATACAGCCAAACGATGTTGACTGTTGTAACTTTTTTAAATGGAAAGATCCGAAAATGTGTCCGAGGGGAGTTGCATATGCCCTTGAGATGCAAGCGGAAAACGCCCGTTTGGAGAAGTAGAACCTACAATATTGTAATGCACTATTGAATAAAGTCATACCGTTCGATAAGTTGAGTCCTCGTACATTGTGGGAGGTGAAGTAAACACAAATTTAGGTATTTATTTATATGTAATTTAATTAAGTATCGTTGAACATGTATGCTGACAATTTATGTATCACTAGCTTACATTTGTGTATGATTATGTATCACGTAGCAAATAATTTTTCTCAACGTACTTTGTATCGGTAGCTTTCATTTATATGTAATTGTATTATGTATCGTTGAACAAGTATTGTAAAGATGTATATAACACTAGCTTACGTTTGCATATGTTTATGTATCACATAACATTCATCAACACAAAGAACATAGCAAGTGAAATAAAAACACAAACTGTTCTTACATAAACAACATACGGCTTACAAACATCAAACCAATAATAACACGCATACGTAAACTAAATAACTGAATTACAACGACTCCTTTTGTGACTGTGCATACCACATTTACTGCATCTATTAGGCCTTGGAGGCTGCATCTCGTCCATAACGCCTTTAATTCTAGTTGACTTAAGCCTTCCTGGAGCTCGCCTTGCAGGAGGTGGAAGTGCCATTCGACCTTCGTGCGGAGACCAATACCTTTTATCGCGTATGGGATGAAATTCTGCAGAGTATGCCGCTAGGTAATTCTGAACAGAGTACCAATGTGATGCAAAATCATGATGAGCTCTGTTTGCCCCCATTGGCCACCGACGAACAAGCAGCCATCACATGGGCGCAGGGGAGATGCTATAGTAATGGGATGTTGCATGTACATGAACACGTGTTACTATCGATTATAACTTTGAATTCATCGCCGAAGTAATGAATCACTTGCCATTCAATTTGATTGAAACGGACAATCCGACAACGTCTAGCTTCGCTTGGTCTCTCCGCTATTTTTGCTTTCCATTTTGGCGTGACACGAAGTGTGGAATTCTTAGCTAACTCTCTTCTTTGGCAAAAGTAATCAACAGATCGATAGAAGGTACATGCAACAAGTGCTCTAGTAGGCAAAGATCTTGCACCCCTAAGTACACCATTAAAACTTTCTGACGCATTAGTCGTCATAACATGAAAACGACCACCATCATCTTTACATAATGCCTAATTTTCCTCCTTTCCACCCAAATTTCTCTCTATCCAGTTGTGTGCTCTTATACTGCAGGTTTTAATTTCCTCACTAATCTTTAAATACTCAATCTCCTCAGAGGCACATGTAGTAGCATAGAATAAACCGGTTAATCATTTGTCTTTAAAACCCGCTGCTTGAAAATTTGCTTTCAAATGTCTGGCACAGTATCTATGTTTATGTGCAACTAGCCATTTGTTCTGCAACGCTGTAGGTATTCCTTTCATTCTATCAGAAATGAAAGTAATACGACGATTGTTCACGCTGTGAATGAACCTTTGCATGCATGCGAAAAATCAACCCCAACTATCAATGGATTCGGACTCAATGATGGCAAATGCCAAGGGAAATAGCTGATCATTTGCATCAATGGCTGTTGCAACAAGTAAGGTGCCTTTGTATTTTCCATATAGATGTGTACCATCTATGCAAAGCAAAGGTCGACAATGGACAAATCCCACAATACATGGCCCAATGACCAAAATGCACGATCAAAAACTCCATACTCATCAGTAGTCACATGCCCTACACTTCCGGGATTTGTTTTGCATATTTAACCAAAGTATTGTCGTAGGTTGGAATATGACTCTGCCCAATCACCGTAAATTCGTTCAATTGCCTTGCTCAATGCTCTCCATGCTTTCAGATAGCTAATTTTTATAAATAATTGTTCCTCTATTAGAACTTGCACCATTCCGGCTGTAATGTTCAAATCAGATTTCACGAAAGGCATGATCTTCGATACCATAAAGGATGATGTGGCTTGCCTATGATTTGAGTTCACTGTAGGGTTAACGCATGTATGATCACTAGGATATTTTTTAATAACCCACCATCCAGCCTGTGTCTTTTTTGAGTCAATAGCATGTATTCTCCAAGGACAACTATCATCGATGTTGCAAATGGCGGTATATTTTGCTTTGTTCGACCTTATTGGCTTAAAGGACACCGCATGTAAGATTGACCATCCTGATAGTTGTTGTAGAAATTTAGCTTTGCTCTCAAAAACCATGCCAACTTTGAAACCGGTCTGTACGCTGCAGGATAGAAATAATTCGCAGTTGAAGTTTACATTTGCTACAATTGACCTAGCCATAATTTGTGCACTGCACAAATCATCATCCAACGGTATCTCCATTTCTGGTTCATCATTGTCCACACAATCTGCTTCTACACCTCCAAAATCATACTCTAGTGGATCATTGTTTACTTGCATATTTTCCACCCAGGTTGTATCAACCTCTGGTATTGACACAACAGACATACTATCAAGTGCAGGAACATCTACAGCTTGTACATCTTATTCATCTTCTACATCCATATAATCATTGCACATAGTTTGACCTGCTGGTTCATTTGCTGGTTGAATGTATGACTGTGTAGTAGTGTTATTTGCTGCGCAGCTGCAGTAAATTAATACACCAATTTTAGTTTATTTCTTTATACCAACGATTTTGCAACATGTTGCAATATTTAACTTAACTTACTTTTGGCTTAAATGGTAAAATTCGGGCCGAGTTAGCTGCATTCGTTCATTTGTACGACTACTCGAAGCTCTAGCACTTCTTTGAGTGAAATTTTGAATTAGAATAAAACTGCACGGGAATACAAATTAGCTTTAATAATTATATAAATTCAATAAAACATATCTCTATGTAATCACGGCTAAACGATACCTCTGACTCATTCGTGGAAAGCTGCCCTACGTTAAATGCGGATAGGTAAATTGGACATTTGGCTGCAAACTGATGAATGGATGAAAACCACAATACATTTATTGTTGCCCGTATTGCGATATGTGCTGAGTCAGATTGCTAAAACAAGGTGACGGAATTCCTTGACCAGTACTCATGTTCCCCACCATTCTAGAATATTCTTCAACGTCGAAATTTGTTACGCGTGTCGGGGTTGGTTGTTCTGCAACAGATCTCCTTTTTTTCCAACAAACAACTCAATAGATTTGGTCGATGCAGCAAACATTAATTCAACATCATCATCGTCAACAATTTTGATTGCTTTGAAACCAAAATCTGTTGGCCAAATGCAAACTATTTCAATCTCGTACTCTTCAGGTTTTATCTTTGTTGCTTAATAAACCGACTCTTTCAACTGCTCAAATGTAGATCCTTTTCGAACTTTAGCCGGTTTGTAAGATCCACCAAGATATTTTCCACACATTAAATCGTCAATAACCAATTCACCATCAAAATAGCATATAGTTGGAATATAACTAGGAGTCATTCTACATCACGCAAAAAAGAATTTAGTTTGCAACCTAAATTCAAAACTTAAGGTTTCTACTGCATACCTTGCTTGGATTCGACCGTACAACGTTTTGCTATGCTTGAGGTAGATCTTCGAAATCTACTACTTTTAGGAATATTAAACGAAATATTTCTGGGTTTGGGCAAAATTTCGGAGTAGAGGATATTGGGGGTTTTTGGAAAAGGAGAGAAAGAGTTTAGAATGAAGGAGGAAGAAAGGGGGCTCTGGTTTTGTTGTAGAGCCCCGAATGGGCGACTTCTCTAAAGTCGCCCTGTTTGTTTTAAAACAAACAGGCGGCTTTTGGAAAGTCGCCAGTGGGAGACTTCCCAAAAGTCGTCTATATTATACGTTAAAAAGAAAATATATTGGCGACTTTTCAAAAGTCGCCAGTATGTTTCGGCCAGCTCGGAGCTGAGCTGGCCCAAAACAGGGCTAAATTTGATATTAGTTTTGATACGAGGCTATTTATGATAATTAATTTTAAAACGAGACTAAATGAAAAAAAAAATCCTTTATATTTTTTTAGGCCGTTATATTTTTGTGAACTGTAAACTTTGGTGTGCACACATGCCATGTCTCCAATTCACACGTCAAAACCAAGTGAAATCCATAGCTATACAAAATCCAATTCTCATAATATGATAGCAAGGCAACACTCACGCATAAATGAAAATACTCAACACTCTAGATTCGGATACACACTCCAGATTTAGATGTCGGTGGCTTTCAGCGTCCTGACTGTGTTGTATTAATGCAAGAATATTATAATATGTCATAGACTATGAGTCCACATTTATGCATATTAAAGTTGGAAGGTGGAGTAGAATATTTATAGACATAGAATAAAGGATTGATTACTGCTTAAACTTATCCCCAACTTAAGTACATGGCTGAGTTTGAGCATTTGTTGTCTAATATTTGTGCTACCATGGCTGCACCCAGTCACTTCTATAATCCTTAAATTGTCTCTGTGTGTATAACCATAATCATAACATGATTCTTCTACATATTTTACATTTAACATTGCATAGTTCAACAAAACTCTACATATAATAATAGCCATGTTTTTACGCTGTATGTTTCAATGATGTACACGCAAATAGGTCTTAATTCCATCTTAGTCTCTTCTTGTACTGCCAGCATTGTTCCATATTCATAATACTTGAAGCACATGTCTGTCGGTTATATTTAAGAAATGTGCTAAAATGATTGAATCTGATAGAATGTTACCCTTCTATTAACAAATAAATTATTAATGCAGTCCCGTCTTGTTCTATAATGACAAATGGACCACATATCTACGGAAATAAATATACTCTGGTCTATTTTTGTGGGGATCAAGTCAAACCTATCTTTTAAGGGAGAAAAAACAGAGGTTTTATCTAACAATTTCCAATATATGAGAGAACTCATTATCAATTGCTGTGGGAATTTTCACCCACTATTGGATATGAAAATTCGAAGGACAAATTGTCAGAGTTTTGAAATAGACTAAGAGCTGCTTATAAATGTTCGCGAGGTTAAGATGTGAACAAAGGTCCAAATCGCGTCTCAATCCAAATAACGGTTTGAAAGATATGGTTATTCTAAGATTTGCCTAACACGGTCCGACGATAAAGTCTAGAAGACCACCTTCTGCCAAGGCCCGGCACTGCCTGCCCAGCAAAGGAACTGCCCTACAAACTCAGGTCCGCACAGGCACAACATCTCGACTCAGCGGGACTAGACCCACCAAATTCAGCCCAGCAGAGTCGGATCCGCATGTGTCCAGACCGTAGGGCCTGAAAGCCAGAGCTGAGTCCAGCCAGCTGGGCTGGACCCAGTAGAGTCATGCCCAATAGGGCCGGACAGCCTGGTCCAGCCTACGAGGGACGGACCCATACAGGTCCGGCCCCACTTGGCCAAACATCCTAGTCGTCCGGCCCAGGTGGGCCAGACTCGCACTGGTCCAACCCAACAGGGACGGACATCCTAGTCTGCATAGGTCCGGCCCTATAGGACCGAACACCTTGTTCGGTCCAAGGTCAGACCCTTCTAGTCTGGCAAATGCCAGACCCACAATTGGTCTCTGGACCAGGGACTCACCTGGTCCGGCCAATGCCAAACCCAACCCAGTCTGGCACAGTGCTGCACCCACCTGGTCCGGCACTGTCGGACCAAACTTTTGGTCCACCGGACCAACCTTCTGGTCCGGCATTGTTAGACCAGCCATGTCTGGTCAGGCAGGGTCGGACCAGGGACCACCTGGTCCGGCTGTGTCGAACCAGCCTAGTTCGGCAGTGCCAGACCAGCCTAGTCCAGCATCCTGGGGCCGGACCCATCTTGTCCGAGCCGCACCTACGTGGTCCAGCCCAGTTGGGACTGAACCCACCGGACCCATTTGGTCCAGCCCTTCTGGGGCTGGACCCACCAGACATATCCGGTCCAGCCCTTCCGAGGCTGGATCCACTTTTTTTTGTACTTTCAGGATGAACCTACCTGTTCCGGCATTCAAGACTCCAAGATCTGGATAGGAGACAAAAGGAAGCTGCCAGGATAGTATTCAATTGACGTTCAAGAGCAGTGGAACAACAAAAAATTTGAACCAAAGCCTAGAGGAAGAGAGGTTGAACCAAAGCATAGAAGCCATGTACTCATCTGCCTCTATCCACAACCTCACTCTACAAATACTAGACGTATGGCATCATAAAGAGAGATGGACGGAAAATAGTGAAGCTTCCATCGACAATTGCAGACAACTAAGAGAGAGAATATTTAATCCTAACAACAAGTTTATTCATATTCACAGCTTGTACTTATAATCAGATATGAAAGAGATAATAAAAGAGGAACAATGGATGTAGGCGCATTCAGGCCGAACCACTATAAATCTGTTTCTTTTTACATTTCAATTCTTTATTTATTCTTTATTGTAAACTATTAATTTTCTACCACATACACTCGCAACTAAAATACATCAAACGGTAGTTGTATATTGCAAACAGTATTCATAGCTCTACTACGTCTTGGAGGCGTTTGCCCATTTTTCTTGCAAACAATTTTGGTGCTTTCACTGAAGAACCGAACTTTCCTTCTTTAAAAGGAAATTCTCTCTTTCTTACTTTTCTTTTTATTTTGAAACCTACTATTTCTAATCTTCTGACTAGAGATTATCGTTTTTATTCTTAAGAAACTTTCTCCTCTTTTCTGAGATTTGAAATCTGTGTTTTTTCAAATCTATCCCGACTGCTTTACATAAAACAAAAAAAATCCTCCTTTCTCTTCAAATCTGAACATAAATTTTACTACACAGAGAAATTCTCTTGTCCACTTTTTATATATTACGTTTACTATTCCGAATCCATAAACATATGTACCCATTCTTCGGATCTAAAATCAAGCAGCCTCTTTTTTCTCATTTGGAATCCAAAAACATGGTTTCTTGGCACAAAAAACCTCCTTTTCCTTTGTTTAGGTTTGTATCATTATCTTCTTTCACAAAAGAAAACATGTTTCTATTCTTGAGATCTGAAACTGCATTTTTTAATAAAATTTATACCTTTTTCTTTTCATATCTAAAGTCACTATCTTCTTGCATGAGAGATTCTTTTTTTCTTACTTTCCCAGTTTGAGATCGTTGTTTCTTAGATTAAAATACTCTTTATGTCCCAGATCTGAAACCGTTAATTTAGCAAAATCTATTTCTTTTTTCATATCCGCAATCACTATTCCTTAAAGATAAAAAATTCTATCTTTCTTTTCTCTTATTTCGGATCTACAAACGCTGCTCCTTAGCTAACAAGAAACATATATTCACTTCTTCCATCCATCATCAAATCAAAGTACAACAATTGAAATCCCACTGATGAATCGAAATATCACAATTTGAAGACCGAAGTCATGATGATTGAATACTCAAAGTCTAGATATGACAAGCACGAAACTTCGTCACTCCTATCATGCACGAAGGCATCACCAATCCAACGCGTACTGCACATGATTCAAATAACGTCAATATCTCTCCTTACCTAAGGATATGTTAAATAAATATGAAAAGAGAAGGAGATAAGACCAAGAGTTACTAGTCCACCCTCCAGGAAAATAAAAACTTTTGGGTGCCCACTACAAACCTTTATAAGGGGCTAACCTGCCTCCTAAACACTTGCAAGATCTCCACACTTGCTAATAAACGGGGGGCACAAAGGAGGTACTATATTTTGTACTATATAATTACTTTTCTTTTATTCTGGTCAATCTTAAGCTATTGCAGGGCTCTATCATCTACTCTTGGATCTCCATCCTTGGAAAAAGATGAAGGAAGGATCTGTAAATCCGTTGCATGTGCTGATCGACCCGAGAGTGCTACACGCTACACGAAGTAAAGGCAGAAAATTCAACTAACACCTACAACTATGCAAGATCTCTCCCTTGGTCAGCAAGGCACACAAAGATGGGAAAACATCACTGTCAGGAGTTCGGATAGACAGTCATCCAAGGGAGCTTGCACAACTTGTGGTACAAATGTTATGGCAAAATAGAAGGAATACAACTCTCTGTCTTCGTGGCTCGAATGATCAATTAGAGAGAAGCCGTCCATTGGAGTATGGTGTTACCTAAAAGGGTAAGGAAGAGGACGCGATGGAAACGACATCTGCCGAGAACTTGGATGACATAATAGTTTATACAGAAAGGCTTTGAAAGACCGAGCGCCTGCAATTCCAACATATTTGGCCCGCAGCAGAAAGTGAGACTTTCTATCCAAGAGTACATCTTAAACCAGGCATACTACACAACCTGTTACTTTGCACTTCCTTCGAAGCAGAAGGTTTGGTCTAAACTACTCTTTCCCTTTGATCAAGACAAGAGACTAATGTATTCACTTAATACATATGTAATTATATTCACTTAACACTTATGTTGCTATAACCACTACCTCTTTGGTGATAAGCAACCTAGATCACAAGCATGTGTTGGCAGTAGTGAAAATAAGGTAGCCATGACTAAGGGCTCTAGCATGGGCAGTTCACTACTGACGAATTCCCCTTTCCTTGGCAATAACGTACCGGTCGGACATCCAGACTCAAACCTAGCTTGAGTAACTCAAAGAATAGATGCATTCGAAGCCTAGCATGGATTGGCTCATAACAATAGTTACCCCAGGCCAAGGGCAGTTTGAAGTTGTCAACAAAATCTTGCAAACACTAATGAAGGAAAAACTAGGTAAATCAAAAGGAGCATGGATTGACGAACTACCCGCGGCACTGGGGGCCTACCAAGCCTCCAACAAAACAGCAACATGACATATTCTACTTGCTCTAAGCATGTGGGGCAAAGGCCATGCTTCCAGTTGAATTAGTTTCCCTTCATGTCATAGGACACGTTATAACCGGAAGAAAACAAGGAGCTTCTCAACATGTCCATAGATCTAATTGAAGAAAGAAGGAATAACAGCGCTCTCAAGACCGCAGCCCACAGATGGAAAGTGCAAAACAATACAAATCAGAGGTGAAGCCCCTAGAGTTACAAGAGGGAGATATTGTTCTCAAGTAAGTCTTTCTCCATCCAGGTGCACTAGATCCAGTTTGGTAAGGAACATTTGTTGTTCATAAGGATCTCCACAACGGAGCTAGCATCTCCGCCATTACTTCTCTCAGCTTTTAAATAGCATGTATCACTTGAAGAAATAAAAGAAAGACAATAGACATAGACATATTCTGGCCAAAACACTGTAAAAAGGATGTTATGCTCGATTGTTTGTCTGATATTTTTCCTATTGCGATCAATCGCAAGCTCTCGCCAGCAGTAGTGAAAGCAAGATAACTGTGACTAAGGGCACAAAAATAGTCTGGGTAGTTCACTGCTGATGATTGGCCCCCCAGCCAGTAATGATAAACTGATTATAAGCCACGGATTAAGCACGATTGTAGCCTAGGCAATTTATCATTGGCGTACAGCTTGCCGGCAACTGCGAACCAATAATAAATCTCACGATTAAGGCATGGCTGCAGCCAGGGATAGTTTGTAGTTGACGATTGGAACCCATGCTAGCCGAGCCACAGTAAATTGAATAATACTCACGATACAGGCCATAATGGCTCGGGTAGTTACTGTGTGCGAATCCCAGCTCTAAATCTTAAGTACAACAGTCACAAAAGTTACACTCCCCTGAAACATAGGTTGAGATGACAAACCATATGTCATCAAAATCCACAATCAGAGAAAGTAACTTACGTGCCACGAATCTTAAGTTTAGAAGGACTTTCTTGACAGAGAATATAGTTCACTGTAATTAAACTAGAAGCTTCCAACAATTTCTTTTAGTCTTGTGGCATTACATACAGATAGTAGAAATATGAATTCCGCTCTACCAACCACAACAGGATATTCATTCGCTTCCACTCCACCAGAAGAAACGGAGCATCGACTCAACTACGTCAGAGATAGCGGAACACTAATCCAACATTGCCACAAGAATTTGAATATCCCTTTCAGCCAACTTCCCTCAAAAAACTAAGGATTCTCCCAAAGCTGAGCACACTTATTGAACCCGAGAAAAACTCGGTGCAAAGGTATGACTGGCTTTTGTAAGATAAGCTAAATTCGATAAAAATACTTGGGGGATAACACCACCTCACCTCTTGATTATACACATACACTACCACTCAACTTGGTAATAGCACATTGGAATCATGACCTTAAGTTCGCAAGGTTAAAACTCATTCATGATACAAGGCAGCATGTTGTGAGAAGCAACCAAGTATACCATGCTGGGGCAAACCCAGACAAATAATGAGCGCTCCCGGCTGAGTTTTGACAATGTTGCTAGAGGATGCTCAAGAGGACGTGATGACTATTTGTGGACTGCCATGTCCCCCAAATTACTATCTAAACCTTAATAATAGGGAATCACTTCGAATGATAAGGACCTCTCTAAACAGAAGTGATTCGATATCTAACCTTCCGAATGTAATTAATTCACATCAAAGTTTATTTTAACACAAATAGCTCGATAGTTTTACCTAATGAATCAATCTCGAGGATACGTGGGATGACTCTAACACATATCTGTGGTAAATAAAAATAGTCAGTAACTAATTCTAAGGCAAGGATGAAAGTCCTTGACCCCACTAGGCCTGAAGGACCCTAAACTTTTAGGTAAAGTCAATAGAATAGGACGATCCTCTACCGCTAAAGCCAACGGGACATTTGAGTTGAAAGGTCGATTTCACTTGATCGATGTAGAGAAAGCAAGCATAAACCGGACCGGCAATAGGACCCCTAATTCACAATGTCAACAAATTTCTTTAAGCTCTGCACAAAAGAGCCAAGACCACTCGCTCAGACCCTGCACCTACCCAATTAACGCTTGCCATAGTCGACTCCAAGCAGATACACGAGACATCAGCAGGCAAACTACCAAGGAAATTGGTTAAGATAATCTTATTCAAATGTGCCTAGGGGCAAGTCTTGGAAGAACTAACAAAGGAGCAAGGAATTACTCCAGATGTCATCACTTTACCAGACTGGATGAAAAATAAGCCAATTAGCCCAGCTTGGTCGGATGTAGCAAACATCCACTCAATGACGTTATGCATAATATTTTACGTACAAATACCCCCCAATGGAAAATCATTACTCCATCAATAATTGACCTTGAACAAGCATGAAAAAATTAATGAGAAAATATACAAATTTAGCAATCAGATGGTAAAACCGTGCTCACTCAACCTGGCCAAATGATGGTCGGAAGTAGAAATTCCACATCACAGGCCCTAAGTCAAATACCACGAAGGGAATATCACTAGGTCCACATACTACACAAAACCTTGAAGCCAGAAATAGGAATGATAAGGGGAAATGCCACATTCCAAATGCAAGATAATTAAAAAAAAAGAGCGTCAAGTGACAAGCAAGTCCTCCTCAAGAAAAACGAAGCATCGCATACAGTTAACGAAACAAAATTCATCTTGGGTACAATGATGAGATGTGGATAGTCAAACATCAAAATGACACCTACAATGCTGGTGAGGCAACCCTAGACCAAACAAAGCATACTTTGCATTCGCGAAAGTGTACTTCGAGGGGCAAATGTCATAGGCATTTTCACCCACCGCATATTGGATATGAAAAGTCGGAGGAAAATTGGCAGAGTTTTGGAATACCCTCAGAGCTGCGTAGAAATGTTCGCGAGGTCAAGATGTGAACACAGATCCAAAACGTGTCTCAATCCGAATAACGGTTTGAAAGATATGGTTATTCTAAGATTTGCCTGACACGGTCCGACGATAAAGCCTAGAAGACCGCCTTCTGCCATGGCCCGGCACTGCCTACACAGCAAGGAACTGCCCTACAAAATCAAGTCCGGCACTACCTACATAGCAAAGGGACCCACCTTGTGGCTAATGACGGACCCACCTGGTCTGGCACAATGCCTGACCCACCTAGCCCGGCTCTGCAGGACTAACCTTCTAGTCTGGCACTGCCAGACCAACCCTGTCTGGTTCGGTAGGGCCGGACCAGGGACCACCTGGTTCGACTGTGTCAGACCAGCCTAGTCTAACACCCTAGGGCCGGACCTACCTGGTCTTGCCTCAAGCCGGACCCACCTTATCCGCGGCCGCACCCACGTGGTCCGGCCCTTCTGGGGCCGGATCCACTCTTTTTTGTACCTTTAGGATGAACTTACCTGTTCCGGCATTAAAGACACCAAGGTCTGGATGGGCGACTGAAGGGAGCTACCAGGATAGTATTCAACTGGCGTCCAAGGGCAGTGAAACAACAGAAAGGTTGAACCAAAGCCTAGAGGAAGAAAGGTTGAACCAAAGCCTAGAGGAAGAGAGGTTGAACCAAAGCCTAGAGGAAGAGAGGTTGAACCAAAGCCTATAAGCCATGTACTCATCTGCCTCCCTCCACAACCTCACTATATAAGTACTAGACGTATGGCATCATAAAGAGGGATGGATGAAAAATAGTGAAAGCTTCCATCGACAATGGCAAACAACTAAGAGAGAGAAAATCCTCAGTTCTAACAAAAAGTTTATTCATATTCAAAGCTTGTACTTGTAATCAGATATGAAAGAGATAATAAAAGAGGAACAGTGGATGTAGGTACATTCAGGTCAAACCAATATAAATTCAGTTTCTTTTTACATTTCAGTCCTTTATTTATTCTTGTTTGCACTTTATTTATTCTTTATTGCAAACTATTGATTTTCTACTACATACACTCGCAACTAAAATTCATCAAACGGTAGTTGTATACTACAAGCGGTATTCATGGCTCTACTACAATGTCATGGAGGTGTTTGCCCATTTTTTGTGCAAACAACAAGCCTTACTAACTAAGTACTGCAATCTCTAGATAATCATAGAATTTATATTGCCAACAATTTTTCGATTATTAATTTCATATAATTTGATTTTTCTTTGTAATTGATGATTTTATTTTTTATCATTTGATTTTGATAAATTAGGGTAATTTTATATGTGTTCACAAGTTCAGTGAGTTAATACACACTTAGATTTTAATATGCGCATCCACTATTTGTTTAAGCAATGTGGATTAACAAATTGATTTGCTATTTCTCTCTCTTTTATTTCTCTCTAAAGGACATTTAGTTAAGATATAAATGGAAACAAAAAAAATTAACTAAGAAACAAAAAAAGAATATTTTTCATAAGGAGAATTAAATTAAATGCACGGTAGTGAACAATTCACAACTAAGTTGAGATATATTGACATCCAAACACACTCATACACATGTTAGGTTTGCTAGTTTCTCCTTACTAATTTAATTTACAACTGAGAAACATGTCTTCAAGATTAGTGGGTGGAGAAAGTGCAAGATATTAGATCTGTTAGGGAATGGAAAATTCTTTATACAGATATTGCTATGAATGGAAAATCACAATCCAGAGGCTTAAGCTAATTAGAACGTGTATAGCATTATCGAAATGACCACATTGTCATTCTCTTTAATTATTTTAGTTGCTAGTGATAACATTCGAATACTTTGTTGTGCACTTTTTTTTTGGAGATCTGTAGTTATACAATTATTGCTTGTAAACTCTGAAAAAGTATGCACCATGCCTCTGACATGTACTTTGGGTGAATCACATGGATAATGTCACGCTAAAGTGAGTTGGTATGAGTAAATTATTACTTATAGTGAGTTGTTAGACAGTGGAGAACCATCATTTATGGTGAGTTGTTGCATACAATGGGAAGAGAAGAAAATTTCCAACCGTAGTGAGTTGTCATGAAAGAATAATATCTAGGGTATTTTTGAAATTTCAAAATGATACCGTGAATATCCTAGTGATTGAATTGTCATTTATAATAGTAGAGACTGGACAATCCATAAATTTTCTGGCAGTTTTATTATGAGCGTCTATTTTGCCAAACAGTCTCTAAACCAATCCTTTCCTTACTCTATACAACGATATCGTTGCTTTTTTCTAGTTTATTTATTTTATATTATTTTTTCACTTTTCTTTTTCCTTTTATAAGTTTGTTGTCAACTTTAATGAGGCTGCTACTTTTGTTCTAGAAATGTACATGTCTCTGTGATTATAATTTACTTGGATCATGAATGCAAGATGCATCATTCTACATCATGTTTACTATCATTTGATTGAGATATTAACGCTAGCCTTGTATGTATATTACGCAGGAAAACTATTGATGGTTCACATGGCAGAGATGGTTCCAAAACATCTAGGAAGAACAAAAAAACAGGAAACGTCAACTGCTTCTACATCTAGAACTGTTGGCTCTTCAAAATCAAGAAAAGGAAACAATAAAAGGAGATAACCATTTCGTTAGACTGTTACGTGGTAGAATCTATATTTTTAGGGTTGTCCATTTTTCGCATTTATTTTTTAGCTCGACATATTTAGAAAATTTCTTTTTATTACTAACAGTGTTTTGGCATCTTAACCCTCATATCTGTGTTGGAAATTGTGTTGAAAAATTCAAGTGAATTATTAAAAATGACTAAGTGTGAAGAATGGCTTTGTGAATAGTCCCACATTGTAGGACTATATGAAAGAATCAAGTATTTATACTTGATTCTTAGAGGCTAAGTTGGGCCCTTTGGGCACCCAATGATGCTCTTTTGTGAGGAGGGAGGCCATGCTTGACCACCACACACGCGCGCGCGCGCGCGCGCCGACCGACCGACTCGACTCGACCCGACCCGGGCCGGGCTCGGGCTCGGGCTCGGGCTTGTAGTGGTGTAACACTTATATTTTTGCTACAAATTTATTAACCGTTTTTTGACCGGGTTGGAACGGTAAAATCTGTTCAAACCCGTATTGTTATTTTGACCCGGTATTACTCAGATCCGTTTTTTAAGACCACGTTTCCCCCAAACCAGTAACGTTCTTTTTACTGCATCGTCTTCTTAACTGATATTGAAGACGAAAAACAAAAAGAACAACATTTTTTTTCGTGCCTCCTTTTCTATAAAATTCGAGCTTTAATTTTTAAGAGTGCAGACTGAGCCGTTCGTCCGTGCAAACGAATCGGTAACACAACAACTGAGAGGCTGTTTTATCCTAGAGGCGGCGGTGATTGATTCGAACTGCTTGCACCATTGAGCAGATCGCCGAAACGTCTTCAAGAAAGTGACTCCGTCCACGACTCAGCCGAACCTTGCCATTGTTTTCCAACAAATTGAAGACGTTCGACAACAATGGCCTCTGCTGCAGATCTAGATGCCGCCGCACCCACTTCCTTCTTCCAACTCCCGGTCGTCTCTGCTGCTCCCTTCAGATTCGAGGGCCTCCATTTCAAACGCTGGAGACAGAAGATGGAATTCTTCCTGACCACCAGAAAAGTCGTGGCTGTGCTGACAACCGACAGACCGCAGCTACCCAGTAAACCAGACAACGAAGCAGATGCAGATCAGATGCGAGCCTGGACAGAAAAATCAAACGAGTTGCAGAACTGGACAGAGCAAGATTACATGTGCCGAAACTACATACTCAACGGCCTCAGCGATGACCTGTACGACTACTACAATTCTGACAAGTCAGCCAAAGAGATTTGGGAAGCGCTGCAAAAGAAGTACGATACCGAAGAGGCTGGAGCGAAGAAGTATGCAGTCAGCCGCTACCTCAAATACCAGATGACGGATGACAGGTCAGTAGAGATGCAGTCTCATGAGCTTCAGAAAATTGCTCATGAGATCATCTCCGAAGGTATGAGTTTAGATGAACAGTTTCAAATTGCTGTTATTATTGATAAACTGCCCCCAGGTTGGAAAGACTTTAAGAATGTGCTTAGGCACAAAGACTAAGGAATTCTCCTTAGAGAGCTTGATTACTCGCCTCCGTATTGAGGAGGAGGCTCGGAAACAGGACCAGAAAGAGGAAGTGCTTGTTGTCACCAACAATAACACTAAGAAGTCCAAGCCAGCAGTTCTGAAACCAAATCCGAAAAGCTTTAAGAATCAGAACCGCAACCGCAACAAACAGAATTGGAACCCGCAAGGGAACCAAAAAGGACAGCAGAAACCAACCCAAAAGAATGACTCTGGACAGTTGTTTCTGTGCTACAACTGTGGAAAACCAGGTCATATGGCACGCAAGTGTAGGAACAGACCAGGCACTGCACCGCAGGCTAACCTGACTGAGGAGCCTTTGACGGCTATGATTTCTGAGATTCACCTTGTTGGTGGATCAGAGGGTTGGTGGGTAGACACTGGTGCATCCCGCCATGTCTGCTATGATCGTGCTATGTTTAGTACATACACGGCTGCTGATGATCAGAAGGTGCTGTTGGGAGATTCTCACACCACTACAGTTGCAGGCATTGGAAATGTGGAAATAAAGTTTACCTCTGGAAAGACAGTTCTTCTGAAAGATGTGATGCATACTCCAGAGATGAGAAAGAATCTGGTTTCTGGTTTTCTCCTTAATAAGGCTGGTTTTACTCAAGTTATAGGGGCTGATTTGTATACTTTGACTTATAAGGGGATGTTTGTAGGGAAGGGTTATGCTTGTGAGGGTATGTTTAAACTGAATGTTGAATCTAATAAAGTAACCAGTTCTGCTTATATGTTGTGTGACTTTAATATTTGGCACTCTAGATTATGTCATGTAAATAAGCGTATAATTCATAACATGATCACATTAGATTTGGTTCCTAAAATGTCACAAACTGATTTTGATAAATGTGAATTCTGTAGTCAAGCAAAAATCACTAAGAAACCTCATAAATCAGTTGATAGATTTTCTGAACCCTTAGACTTGATTCATTCTGACATATGTGAGCTAGATGGTACTTTGACTAGACATGGACACCGTTATTTTATCACTTTCATAGATGATACCTCTGATTTCACTTATGTATATCTTATGAAAAATAAAAGTGATGCATTTGATATGTTTAAATTATTTAAAACTGAAATTGAGAATCAATCTAATAAGAAAATTAAGAGACTTCGTAGTGATAGAGGAACAGAATATGAATCTAGTTCATTTCTTGATTTCTATAAATTGAATGGTATAATTCATGAGAGAACTGCACCTTATTCACCTGAAATGAACGGTAAAGCTGAAAGAAAGAATAGGACCTTTACCGAATTAGTTGTAGCTATTTTGTTAAATTCAGGTGCAGCAAAACATTGGTGGGGGGATATTTTGTTGACTGTATGCTATGTATTGAATAGAATCCCTAAATCAAAAAGTAAGACTTCACCTTTTGAAATTTTAAAAAATTATAAACCGAATGTATCTTACTTTAGAACTTGGGGATGCTTGGCATATGTTCGTATACCCGACCCTAAGAGAATAAAATTAGCAAGTAGAACATACGAATGTGTATTTATTGGCTATGCTATTAATAGCAAAGCATATAGATTTTATGACCTAAATACACATAATATAGTAGAATCTATTGATGCTGATTTTTTTGAAAGTAAATTTCCTTTTAAATTGAGGAATAGTGGGGGCACGTCAAATAACACCGTGCCTATTAGAACAGAACTTAATGAATCTTCTGAAACTGAACCTAGAAGAAGTAAAAGAGCAAGAGTTGATAAAGATTTTGGCTCGGATTTTTGCACTTTTACTATAGAGGAGGATCCAACAAACCTCCAAGAAGCCTTATCTTCTTTAGATGCCGATTTTTGGCAAGAGGCTATAAATGATGAGATGGATTCGTTGGAATCCAATAAGACTTGGCACTTAGTAGATTTACCACCTGGTTGTAAGTCTATAGGTTGTAAATGGGTACTTAAAAAGAAATTAAAACCTAATGGAACAGTTGAAAAATATAAAGCCCGTTTGGTAGCTAAAGGTTTTAGGCAAAGAGAAAATATAGACTTTTTTGATACTTTTTCACCTGTAACTAGAATCACATCCATTCGAGTACTAATTTCATTAGCATCTATTCATAATTTAATTATACACCAAATGGATGTTAAAACTGCCTTTTTAAATGGTGAATTAGAAGAAGAAATTTATATGGACCAACCTGAAGGCTTTGTAATTCATGGTCAAGAACATAAAGTTTGCAAATTAGATAAATCATTATATGGTTTAAAACAAGCACCTAAACAATGGCATGAAAAATTTGATAATTTAATAATCTCAAATGGTTTTAAAATTAATGAAAGTGACAAATGCATTTATTATAAATTTGAGAATGACATTTGCACTATAATATGTTTGTATGTAGATGATCTACTAATTTTTGGATCAAATATTCATGCCATAAACACTGTTAAATCTTTGTTAAGTGCCAATTTTGATATGAAAGATCTAGGTGAAGCGAGTGTAATTCTTGGTATTAAGATTACTAGGTCCGAAAAGGGACTTTCTTTGGATCAATCTCATTATATTGAGAAGATCTTAAAGAAATACAATTACTTTGACTGTAAACCTGCATGTACACCATATGATCCTAGTGTAAAACTTTTCAAGAACACTGGTGAAGGTGTAAGACAGTCTGATTATGCGAGCATCATTGGCAGCCTTCGGTATGCCACTGATTGTACTAGACCCGACATAGCCTATGTCGTGGGATTATTATGCAGGTTTACTAGTAGACCTAGTATAGAGCATTGGCACGCTATTGAGAGGGTCATGAGATACCTAAAACGAACCATGAACCTTAGATTACATTATGAAAAGTTTCCAGCTGTTCTTGAAGGTTACACCGATGCAGACTGGAATACTTTATCTGATGACTCAAAGGCAACTAGCGGCTATATCTTTAGCATTGCTGGAGGAGCTGTTTCTTGGAAATCCAAGAAACAGACTATTTTGGCTCAGTCTACTATGGAGTCTGAGATGATAGCACTAGCCACAGCTAGTGAGGAAGCAGAGTACTTAAGAAATCTGCTAGCTGAGATTCCCTTATGGGAAAAACCGATACCAGCTGTGTTGATCCATTGCGATAGTACCGCGGCTATTGCAAAAGTTCAGAACCGTTATTACAACGGTAAGAGACGACAGATACGTCGTAAGCATAGCACTGTTAGAGAGCTACTCTCTTCAGGAGCTGTTAGAGTGGATCACATACGCAGTGATGAGAATTTGGCAGATCCTTTGACGAAAGGATTGGCCAGAGAGAAAGTCCTTACGACTTCGAGAAAAATGGGACTATTGCCCTTAGATTGTTGAGTCACGCACAATGGTAACCCGACCTAATGACTGGAGATCCCAAGAACCAGGTTCAATGGGTAAGAACAAGTTGTGAAGTGATATGAGTTGAACATGCTATTTTTTCATATATATAGAAGCATGTGTTCCTGAAGTGAATAGAGGATGAGTTAATAGAAACTCTTAATGAGATCTATACTCCATTTGGAGTGGAGTATCTACCTTCAGGAGTACTCTTGATAGACTCACCTGTGTGAATGTGGAAATTTGGCCGTTTCCTATGGAGTTTTGGGCAAAACTCCTAAAGCATTCACTAAACTGGGATAGACGTGCATGGCCATAAATGCACGGGCTTATTTTGATTGCACTCTAGAAGGATTGTGTGTGGTCTGATGTCAGGAATAGAGTTCAAGACTACGTGTCACTCTAGTAAAAACTGAATCTTATTCACTATGCAAAGGTTCAAGTCTAACGACACCTTTGTTTATGCACAATCTTATGTTTTCAGAAATTGCTCGAAAATATTTTTAAAAATTCAAGTGGGGGATTGTTGGAAATTGTGTTGAAAAATTCAAGTGAATTATTAAAAATGACTAAGTGTGAAGAATGGCTTTGTGAATAGTCCCACATTGTAGGACTATATGAAAGAATCAAGTATTTATACTTGATTCTTAGAGGCTAAGTTGGGCCCTTTGGGCACCCAATGATGCTCTTTTGTGAGGAGGGAGGCCATGCTTGACCACCACACACGCGCGCGCGCGCGCCGACCGACCGACTCGACTCGACCCGACCCGGGCCGGGCTCGGGCTCGGGCTTGTAGTGGTGTAACACTTATATTTTTGCTACAAATTTATTAACCGTTTTTTGACCGGGTTGGAACGGTAAAATCTGTTCAAACCCGTATTGTTATTTTGACCCGGTATTACTCAGATCCGTTTTTTAAGACCACGTTTCCCCCAAACCAGTAACGTTCTTTTTACTGCATCGTCTTCTTAACTGATATTGAAGACGAAAAACAAAAAGAACAACATTTTTTTTCGTGCCTCCTTTTCTATAAAATTCGAGCTTTAATTTTTAAGAGTGCAGACTGAGCCGTTCGTCCGTGCAAACGAATCGGTAACACAACAACTGAGAGGCTGTTTTATCCTAGAGGCGGCGGTGATTGATTCGAACTGCTTGCACCATTGAGCAGATCGCCGAAACGTCTTCAAGAAAGTGACTCCGTCCACGACTCAGCCGAACCTTGCCATTGTTTTCCAACAATCTGCAACAGGCATTTCACTATGAGTACTTCTATCTTTGATTTTGCTTTCTTTAATAATGTAATGTTGGTTTGAATTTTCAAGCTTATTATGTCCAGTTGATCAATGTTAACATAATATGTTTCCTTATGTTGCCCGCATCAAAAATAAATGCAACTGTTGCCCACAGATATATACATTTAAAAGAGAACTTTTGTGAAACAACATTTTAAGTTTAAGAATATGCAGTCCTTTATTCTTAACATCAAGTTTTAAGAACACCTCTGTTTTTATTTCAATTGAAAAATGTAGATATTTGTAGAAGAAACATTAAACATCTGCACTTTCAAAATAAATTCAAACAGAAAAATGTTTTGTTCATATAACCGTGTGATTAAGTTTAGATTTAAATTTTTTTTGGAAATAAAAAATAAAGATGTGATTTAAGACGTGTTTTTAAAGAGAGTTTTCCACGTATAAGACTTGAAAAGTAAAAGGTCATTATCATCAACTCACAAAGCACGTACAAAATTCCAGTTGCAAGGATTTTGTATAGAACTAATAACAGATCACCTTGCTTTTGTGTGACTCAAATTATGAAAATCTTATTGCTGAGATACATTTGCAATTGCCATTCCAATTGGTTCTAGAGATCTAAGAATAGAACTAAGGCTTTACTAACCTAATACATTATGTGCATCACAAATTTATGATGTATATTATTGTAATGTACTTTGTCATTCTAATTGAATTTCTAAACCGAATACTATTATGAGTGAAATATAAACTAGTCCTTATACAGCCCTACAGGCTACACATAACTAAGCATAAGTCACTATTGAAATTCATTGTGGAGTTGTAATTTGATTACTGTAATGATTTTGATGATAGAAGATAATGAGAAAATGATGTAAATGATGTATATATCTTATTTTCAAAACTGAAACGTTACAGAGTAATTATACAATTTTGTTTTGGTATTGGGCCTGAATGGCAAAGCCCAAATACACTTTACATATTCGCTTTTGCTTGATACAATATTACAATCTTCTGAGTACAACAAGTCATTTTCTCGACACTTCCAATATCCCCCCTCAAAGCGATTAGGGTTAGGTTACCAAATTTCTCCGCCGCCACTTAATGATATCACTTAGATCAGAGAAGAAACTGCAGATCGAAGCTTTGGAGATAAAGACAGAGTATCAACTTGACTGATTGTTGAGACTGTTGCCAAGGTCTTCCACTGGCGTGATGATGTTTTGTTCTATGGTCAAATTGAGGCTTAAAGAGTGTCGATTTGTCTTATTGCTGTCGACATCTTGAGTCTCGTCAGGTTTGATGATGTTTCTTTTGACCTTCAGTTCTTCTCGAAGTCGAACAAAGTTTCTTGCGGTAAGTGGCTTAGTTAAGATGTCTGCAACTTGGTAAGTAGCTGATACGTGGTTAATTTGCAGCTTTCCTTTTTGAATTTGTTCTCTTACGAAGTATAGGTCAATTTCTATATGCTTCGTTCTTGAGTGGAGTATGGGATTTGTTGATAGGTAGACCGTACTTAAGTTGTCACACCACACTGTTGGTTTGTTGTTTGTACTTATTTGTAATTCATGCATAAGTGATTGTATCCACATGACTTCCACTATTGCACTGGCCACACTTCAATACTCTGCCTCTGTGCAAGATTTAGATATTGTATTTTGTTTCTTTGAGCACCAGGAAACTGGATTTTCACCTATGTAGATGCAGTAGCCTGTGATCGATCTCCTGTCATCGGGATCTGTAGCCCAGTCAGCATCTGCATAGCCAGTTATATTGAGATGTTTGCCTTTCTTTAGTAAAATTCCATATTCCAATGTTCCTTTTAAGTATCGTAGTATTCTTTTGACTGCTTTCCAGTGTTGATCCAGTGGTTTCTGCATGAATTGACAAACTTTGTTAACACTATACGATACATCTGGTCTAGTTATGGTGACATATTGTAATGCCCCAACTAGACTCCTATATTGTTTATCATTAAATATGGCTTCTCCCCTTTTTTAGATAAGTGTTGACTGTTTATCATAGGAGTTGGTTGGGGATTAGCATTTGTCATCTTAGCCTTATCTAGTAATTCCCTGACATATTTAGTTTGACACAGCATAACTTCTGAATGTGATATTGTAACAACCCTAGTTTTATAGCCGTTTATTTCTTTTAATTATTTAATTTTGAAATATATTTTTATATAATTGTGTAAACCAATAAAGTTTAATAATAACTGTGAAAATTTAAGCTATTTTTGAACTGTTAAATTTCGCGTTTGAAAGACGCGTCAATTATAGGGTATAAATGGCATAATAAAACGTGTGTTTTAAAATAATATTTTTACGAAAATTTCTGAAGTTTTAAACTGCGTCTGTCTAGCGTAGTGTAAAAATCATGTTTTAAATATTTTTGGACATAAAATATCAGTCAGTGTTTTTAACGAACGTTACGTATTTTATTTGTCAGCTGGTTTTATATTTTGGCATACGTTCTATTTAAACTGACTACATAAGAACTTTAACGTTAGCATTTAACAATAATCAAACTAAATCAAGAGAAAACTTTAACCAAAAATGAATCACAACATTTATATATGGAACGTTCAAACATTTTATTGTTCATTCTCTCTGGCAGTTTCCTTTGCAACTTGTACACTTTCATGTTCATCTCAAAACCTGGAACATGCACAATCATCTTCTTCTATCTCATCCATGGCCAAACAAATCGTAACATATATATATATATATGAATTAAAGAAACCCATAGAATTGATGTTCGAAAAATTAAGTATACGTTTGATAAAAGAATAACTGAAAACATGCATCAACCTTTCCTTTACTTCAGCCTTCAGTTATCAAAGCATATGTCTCGCAAGCCATATCAATGATCAGTTTTTCTTCAAATCAAAGCTGCCATTTAATTGCTTTCAAAAGCATCAAATAACCTTCAAGGATTTGAAACTGCTCGGCCTTATATGCGTTGATAAATTTAGGCAAGATTTTAAACGTATTGCTAAGAAATAAAAGCTCTGGCTTGCCATTTATCTCCCCATCCCACCATCAGTTGCTTCAATCACGCAAATCAGAAATTTCGTCTTGAAACTGATGGACCACTTGCTCGCATTTCACCAGAGTTATGACAAAGGAAACTGATCCTTGATTTCCTCTGCATATTTCAAGCCTCTGCCTATATATTATTCATCTTCCTCTACATATTTTTCTCTGCATTCCAGTCCATTCTTTTGCTCAAGATCAGGTAATGGTATTCCTTTTCTTTTCCTATACTAAGTGTCTTTATTCTTTGACTTGCTCGGCCATGCCAATCATATTTGGTATTGGATATAGGGGTGTGCTGTCTATATTTTTCTAGAGTGACATATAGGATGTCTAGATTTGTATGGGTCACATAGGAAGATCATAGGCAGGCTATAGATTCATAATACCTAAAACTGATGCATAAAAAGGGTTGGTAGCCACATGAATCTTGGGATAGCATGCTGTCAGTTTGGGAAGCATGTAGATCTGGGGGGTATAAACAGGCTGAGTGGTGTGTTTCTATTTGATGGGGTCTGCATATAATTAGCCTAGGGTGTATTGGTGGGGTAACACTGGGTGCTTGGGTTAAGACTGACAGGAGAGAAGTAAGTGTAGATTGCATTTAGGTTGAACAGTCTGCACACATCTTGATGGATGTCAGTAAGGATGGTTTCCAGTTTGCATTTGTTGGAGTAGGCTGTAATTTTATCATAGGAGTGTGTCTTGCATCATGTTAAGGCATGTTTTATGAATCATAGTAGTAATTTCAGTTTGCATCTGTATGCATGTTAAGTGTTTCAGACCTGCTCCATATCAAGTCTGCACATGTACTAGGATATAGCACTGTTAGATGCATGAGATAAGGTAGCAAGTATGACTGGAAGTCTAGTTGCATATAGTTTGATGATAGAGGAGCTTGCCAGGTCAGGAAAAAAAAATCTGGAAGTTGAAACAGACTTTGGTTTAGAACCTGGCAGATCTGGAGGAAATGCATAGGTGGATTTATGTTGGGTGAAGACTTTGGTTGCTCAGCCAATTTGAAATAGGCTAGCAGTAGGAAGCTTTGAAAAAAAAGGGAGAGATGATGCAACTGTCTGCATATCTGAGTGTGCACGTACACGAGCATGCACACATCAAGAACACATCAGACCCAAGGCTGATGGGGGGGACTGACACCTGACCATCTGGGTAGGTAGTGGCTGGAGGCTGATGAAGGTCAGGGGTAGAAGAAAGGTAGTGGTTTGTGGCCAGAGAAGGGACTGTGTCCCTGAGATTTGAGGTGATTCAACATTGCCAGATCCACTCGAAGCAAGCCCAGATTTACTCGAAGCAAGGTTAGTTTTGACTCGAAGAAAACCTAGTTGTGACCCGAAGCAAAGATGATGGAACCTCGGGTTAGATAGTTATTTGGGTCTGCATGAACAGTTGTAACCTGGAATGAAATTTGGAGATTGTGGAAACCATTTGTGAAAAGATGAAGGGGTAGGCTGCACATATGTATGCAGTGAGCATGAACAGGCTAGGAGGAAGAAGTGGTGCACTAGTACTCGTACTCAAAAAATTTTACAGTCGTTGTTTATCTCTCTCTTTTCCTCCTCCTCGTTGTTGTTGTTGAGAGAGATATCTCTCTCTTTTCCTCCTCTCCTCCCCTCTCCTCCTTCCCCCTCTCTTACATTTTGTTCTAGATCTAAATCTAGGCGACGCCCGAGAAATTTGACCGTTACTCTCTGTCATTCTGTACCGGTGTATTGTCATTTTGAATTCAAATTTTTCTGCAAACATCCAAGTGAGTATTTCTCACCAGACATATGTATTTATATTTTGTAAATTATTGCAAGTGTATGTGTAAAACTGTATTTCACTATTATCTGTCTGTAGTGTAATGATGAACCCCATTTAAAATTTACACCTCATCAGTATTCACCTGCTGTATTATATCTGCAGTTATATTATGTTATTATTTATTTACTGCTTAAATCACACTGCAAGTTTCCTGTTATATATATATTGTTATGGCTGAAATGATAGGCCTAATTGATTATTATTGTTCACCTATTCTGTTAACTGTGTAAATTATCTTGGGATTGCGGGTTCGAAATGATAGAACCCGGAATTGTGTAAATATCGGATTGAAATGATATAGATGTGAAAATCTTATACAGGCCCGTGGTTTATATATATTATTTTCTGGAAATATTTAAATTATTTTTAAGAAATTGAAGATATTCTAGTAAAAAATTTTATAGGATGTATAATGATTTAAATGTTAAATAAATAAATATAGAATAAAATTTGAGTATAACTTGTTCCAGAAATTCTGGAGTTTTGAAAGAACAAGATTTAAATTAAGACAATTTTATATATATAACAAGTTATAACTTTAGACAGCATTTCCTAGGTGCTGTAGAAATTGAAATTGATTTATTTAAAAATCTATGGAAGATTTTTGAGAATAAGTTAAACTTTGGAATTTAAATATGTAATAAATAAAAGAATCTAGAAATTGAGTTTGGATAGATTTTAAAGGAAAATATGATTTCTATTATAAAAGAAATAAATTCCAAATTTGATTGAATAAATTGAAATGGTATATTTTTAAAGAAAATGTTTAAATCAAGGATTTGAAAATTTAAGGTATTTGAAATATATATTGATTTGGAAAAATAAATACCATTTTTCAAACTATAACCACGGGTTATAATAACGGTTGGTTGGCAAAGAGACCGGGATCGGATATGGACATACTCTCTGTCGATACCGAAAACCACTTTGACAACCGTGTACGCGGTGGAGATTCCAGAATGAAGTAGGATGGTGGTGACGGTTTCTTGAAAGGTATATACGTGGACCCGACTCCCATGAGTTGGCTTAAGGTGGCTAAAACAGGAGCGATTCTCGGATTAATGAGGTAGCTCCTCTGATCGAACGCACTTCTTCGTTTGCCATTCTATTACTCTTGTGATTGTTTTGGTGCGCACCTTTGATTTGGGAGTGTTGTTCGAGGTGGGCGGTTGCTGCGGCTTCGCGTTACCACCGGTCCGGATAGCAATTGGTATATCTACCCTGGCATTGCCTAGTTGTGCCGTGTCACCTACCATATCGAGCCTTGTACGAGTTTGGTTTTCTCCCGTAGCCCGTGTGGTATCCTCTAGTTGCTTCCCGATCAGGAGGAGCTATGATATTGGATGGACTACTGGGACTATTACGTGTTAAGGGCTATATGGGTAACCCCTTAACTCTATTAAAAAGTAAGTTTATTTTAATATAGACACTATTATAATAGCGCAATATACTATATAGTAAATAGTTTAACGGATCCTTAGAGGATGGGCGATCCCAAGCATCCTTTAAGTTACTTGCTCTTTACATTACAGTACACTTGATTTAGCTTACATTATATAAGTATGTATGTCCTGACTCGAGTGTTTTGTTTTATTGTACGCTCGGGTCAGCCTGAGTTGCAGCTACAGCTTTCTTTCCGGAGCTAGGACCACTCATAGATCACTCTTGCCATTGGAAGCTTTCATCTTTTTCTATTGTGTAATCCAAGACATTTGAAGACTTTATATTTTGTTTATGGCTTAAAATTGTATCGAAGTTTATAAACAATGTATTTCTGTTCGGTAAAAAGTTTTCAGTGGCTTCATAAACCACTGTATTATTTTATATTCCGCTGTGAGATTCTGATATCTGTGTCTGTGATTCTGTGTATTTGATTTCATTTGTTCCTTAGCTATAAATTACAATCTATTATTTTGAACTATTCCAGCTCGACATGTTCTATTATTGTCGAATTCGAATGGTACAAAATAGTGGGTCGTTATAGTTGGTATCAAAGCTAGGTTTAACCATAGCCTAAGGAACAAAAACTCATTAGAGATAGGGTAGCAATACCCTAGAATGAGTGGAGTCAAATTCCAGAATCCTTTCCTTGTGAGAGAACGTATTTTAAAGTATAAAATGATTTAAAAAAAAAAAATTTTAAAAAGAAGTATTTTGATATAAAAACTTCCTATTTATAAATAAAGTTTTCCAACTACTTCTTCCTTCTCTCCATCGTTTATATTTCGAGCCTTTGTTATAGTTTGTCCAAGTTAACCTTATCTTATCCTAGAATATCTTGACTTCTATGTTTTGGGATTCGACGTTTTCGACCTTTTGCTCGGAGGCGATTGGTTAGATAGGCATGGGGCAGAAATCTCTTGTAGTTCTCGTACTGTTGCTCTTAAAGATGATTTAGGGAATCCTTTAGAGATCCAGTGTAAGTGGCCTCAAGAGTTTGCTGGTAGTTTCATCTATTCTCTTGACACTTTCCCAGATGATATCCATTCCACCCCTGTAGTCAAACTATTTCCCGATGTGTTTGGAGAAGTCACCTCTTTGCCTCCAAAACGGGAAATTGATTTCCGTATCGATCTTATCCCTGGAGCACGACCAGTAGTCCTTCCACCTAGAAGAATGGCACCACGGGAAAAGACCGAATTAAGGAATCAGATTCAAGACTTATCTTCCAAAGGTCTGATTAGACCTAGCTTCTCTGAATGGGGAGCAGCTGTTGTCTTTGTCACAAAATCTGATGGTTCTCTCAGGATGTGTGTTGATTACAGAGAACTCAACAAGCTTACCATGAAGAACAGATATCCTATGCCCCGCATAAATGATATGTTCGACCAACTCTATGGAGCAACTGTTTTCTCTCAGCTTGATTTAGCTACAGGTTTCCATCAGCTAAGAATTGCTGAGGAAAGCATTCCCAAAACTGCTTTTAGAACGGAGAATGGTTTCTTTGAATGGCTAGTTATGCCTTTTGGCTTGACAAATGCCCCTGCTTTCTTCGTCGACTTGATGAACCGAGTTTTCCGCGATGTGCTCAATAAATTTGTCCTTGTCTTTATTGATGACATCCTTGTTTTCTCCAAGTCTGAGGAAGAACATAGAGTTCATTTGAAGTATGTTTTAGAGACTCTTCGGAACCACCAATTGAAGGCTAAGTTCTCTAAATGCCATTTCTGGGAAGAAGAAGTCCGATTCCTTGGGCATATTGTCTCTAAAGAAGGAGTTTCTGTTGATCCAGTCAAGATTGCTACAATCCAAGATTGGGAAGAACCTAAGACTCCTACCGATATCCGTAGTTTCCTAGGCCTTGCCGGCTACTACCGAAGATTCATTGAGAATTTTGCTCGGATTTCGGCTCCTCTGACTGCTCTAACTCGAAAGAATGTCAGGTTTGTATGGAGCAGTAAGTGTAAAGCTGCTTTCCAGGAATTAAAAGATAAGCTCACCTCCGCACCAGTACTTACTGTACCAAATGGAAGTGAAAGATTAACGGTATTCACCGATGCTTGTCGAGAAGGATTGGGAGCAGTGCTAATGCAAGATGGGAGAGTTATTGCTTATGCTAGTCGTCAGCTGAAGACACATGAAGCTAACTATGCTGCCCACGATTTAGAGTTGTTGGCTGTTGTTTTTGCCTTGAAGCTTTGGAGACACCATCTCTTGGGAGCTAAGTTTGATCTCTTCACCGATCACAAATCTCTGAAATATATCTTTACCCAGAAAGATTTAAATCAGAGACAGGTGCGATGGCTCGAGTTCCTTGCTGCATATGACCTCGACATCAACTATACTCCTGGGAAAGCTAATGTAGTGGCAGATGCGCTGAGCAGAAAGAAATCTTTGCTGTGTCAGATTTCTGTCTCATCTCCTCTATTGGACCGGATTGTGGCTAAACAAGATGAAGACGAGATGCTTAGGCGTATAAAGGGAAGTGTTCGTAGCAGAATTGGTGGTAATAGCTCTGATGGAAAGGGAGCTCAGATCGATGATAAAGGAGTTTTAAGGATAAATGGAAGGATTTGTGTGCCGAATGTTGACGGTTTAAGGCAGGAATTACTCCGGGAACATCATCAGTCCCGACTCTCCATTCATCCTGGCGTAGCTAAAATGTATCAGGATTTGAAGAAGCTATACTGGTGGAAGGGTATGAAGCGAGATGTCTCCATCTTTGTCAGTAGATGTGCGACTTGCCAGCAAGTTAAGGCAGACCATCAGAAAACACCCGGTTTATTGCAGCCTTTGGAAATTCCAAACTGGAAGTGGGAGCAAGTTTCTATGGATTTTATCGATGGTTTGCCGAGATCTAGAAGGGGTAATGAAAGCATATGGGTTATTGTGGATAGATTGACTAAGTCCGCTCATTTTATTCCAGTCAGATCTACCCGCACAGCTTCGAGTTTATCTGAGATTTATATGAGGGAGATTGTTCGTCTCCATGGCGTTCCTCTTAGCATTGTTTGCGATCGAGACCCTATTTTCACCAGTCAGTTTTGGAAAGCATTCCAAGAATCCTTGGGTACTCGGTTGAACTTGAGCACCGCTTATCACCCACAAACTGACGGTCAAACTGAAAGGGTAAATCAAATTCTTGAAGATCTTCTTCGTGCTTGCATTATGGACTATGGAGGATCTTGGGAAGATCATCTCCATCTTGTAGAATTCACCTATAACAATAGTTATCAGGTATAAATTCCAATCATTTGTTCTTATTTTATCTTAGTTCTCTATCGATCTCATTCTATCTTTTCAGGCTAGCCTTGAGATGTCCCCTTTTGCTGCTTTATACGGGAGACCGTGTAGATCTCCTTCTTGTTGGATTGAGTCTGGTAACCGCTTAGTTCTTGGCCCCGAGATGATCTTAGAAGCTTCAGAGAAAGTAGAGGAAATTAAGAGGAGATTAAAGGTTGCTCAGGATAGACAAAAGAAGTACGCTGATCGGCGTAGAAGGAAGTTAGAGTTTGATGTTGGAGATTTGGTATTTCTAAAAATTTCTCCTTTAAGAAATGTGGTTCGGTTTGGTCGAAGAGGAAAGCTGGGCCCTAGATTTATAGGTCCATTCCGTATTTTGGAGAGGATTGGGTCTCTCGCTTATAGACTAGATCTACCTGAGAAATTTGCTGGAATTCACAATGTATTCCATGTATCTCACCTTCGTCGCTGTCTTCACGACCCATCTTTAGTCATCCAGCCTACTGCTCTCGATGGTCTGGACATCGAGCCTGATTTGACTATGGAAAGGAAGCCGCTTCGTATCGTCGATCGAGGTACGAAACAGCTCAGAAGAAAATCAGTCCCATTGGTCAAAGTGCAGTGGAGCACTGATGGGCGAGATTGCACATGGGAAACGGAGGAGAGCATCCGTGCTTCAAATCCAGAACTATTCGTTTAAGGTACCTATCTATCTAGCTTATTCTTCCTTTGTTCTTTTCTTTCGTTCCTTTTCGGGGACGAAAAGTTCTTAAGTGGGGGAGAGTGTAACAACCCTAGTTTTATAGCCGTTTATTTCTTTTAATTATTTAATTTTGAAATATATTTTTATATAATTGTGTAAACCAATAAAGTTTAATAATAACTGTGAAAATTTAAGCTATTTTTGAACTGTTAAATTTCGCGTTTGAAAGACGCGTCAATTATAGGGTATAAATGGCATAATAAAACGTGTGTTTTAAAATAATATTTTTACGAAAATTTCTGAAGTTTTAAACTGCGTCTGTCTAGCGTAGTGTAAAAATCATGTTTTAAATATTTTTGGACATAAAATATCAGTCAGTGTTTTTAACGAACGTTACGTATTTTATTTGTCAGCTGGTTTTATATTTTGGCATACGTTCTATTTAAACTGACTACATAAGAACTTTAACGTTAGCATTTAACAATAATCAAACTAAATCAAGAGAAAACTTTAACCAAAAATGAATCACAACATTTATATATGGAACGTTCAAACATTTTATTGTTCATTCTCTCTGGCAGTTTCCTTTGCAACTTGTACACTTTCATGTTCATCTCAAAACCTGGAACATGCACAATCATCTTCTTCTATCTCATCCATGGCCAAACAAATCGTAACATATATATATATATGAATTAAAGAAACCCATAGAATTGATGTTCGAAAAATTAAGTATACGTTTGATAAAAGAATAACTGAAAACATGCATCAACCTTTCCTTTACTTCAGCCTTCAGTTATCAAAGCATATGTCTCGCAAGCCATATCAATGATCAGTTTTTCTTCAAATCAAAGCTGCCATTTAATTGCTTTCAAAAGCATCAAATAACCTTCAAGGATTTGAAACTGCTCGGCCTTATATGCGTTGATAAATTTAGGCAAGATTTTAAACGTATTGCTAAGAAATAAAAGCTCTGGCTTGCCATTTATCTCCCCATCCCACCATCAGTTGCTTCAATCACGCAAATCAGAAATTTCGTCTTGAAACTGATGGACCACTTGCTCGCATTTCACCAGAGTTATGACAAAGGAAACTGATCCTTGATTTCCTCTGCATATTTCAAGCCTCTGCCTATATATTATTCATCTTCCTCTACATATTTTTCTCTGCATTCCAGTCCATTCTTTTGCTCAAGATCAGGTAATGGTATTCCTTTTCTTTTCCTATACTAAGTGTCTTTATTCTTTGACTTGCTCGGCCATGCCAATCATATTTGGTATTGGATATAGGGGTGTGCTGTCTATATTTTTCTAGAGTGACATATAGGATGTCTAGATTTGTATGGGTCACATAGGAAGATCATAGGCAGGCTATAGATTCATAATACCTAAAACTGATGCATAAAAAGGGTTGGTAGCCACATAAATCTTGGGATAGCATGCTGTCAGTTTGGGAAGCATGTAGATCTGGGGGGTATAAACAGGCTGAGTGGTGTGTTTCTATTTGATGGGGTCTGCATATAATTAGCCTAGGGTGTATTGGTGGGGTAACACTGGGTGCTTGGGTTAAGACTGACAGGAGAGAAGTAAGTGTAGATTGCATTTAGGTTGAACAGTCTGCACACATCTTGATGGATGTCAGTAAGGATGGTTTCCAGTTTGCATTTGTTGGAGTAGGCTGTAATTTTATCATAGGAGTGTGTCTTGCATCATGTTAAGGCATGTTTTATGAATCATAGTAGTAATTTCAGTTTGCATCTGTATGCATGTTAAGTGTTTCAGACCTGCTCCATATCAAGTCTGCACATGTACTAGGATATAGCACTGTTAGATGCATGAGATAAGGTAGCAAGTATGACTGGAAGTCTAGTTGCATATAGTTTGATGATAGAGGAGCTTGCCAGGTCAGGAAAAAAAAATCTGGAAGTTGAAACAGACTTTGGTTTAGAACCTGGCAGATCTGGAGGAAATGCATAGGTGGATTTATGTTGGGTGAAGACTTTGGTTGCTCAGCCAATTTGAAATAGGCTAGCAGTAGGAAGCTTTGAAAAAAAAAGGGAGAGATGATGCAACTGTCTGCATATCTGAGTGTGCACGTACACGAGCATGCACACATCAAGAACACATCAGACCCAAGGCTGATGGGGGGGACTGACACCTGACCATCTGGGTAGGTAGTGGCTGGAGGCTGATGAAGGTCAGGGGTAGAAGAAAGGTAGTGGTTTGTGGCCAGAGAAGGGACTGTGTCCCTGAGATTTGAGGTGATTCAACATTGCCAGATCCACTCGAAGCAAGCCCAGATTTACTCGAAGCAAGGTTAGTTTTGACTCGAAGAAAACCTAGTTGTGACCCGAAGCAAAGATGATGGAACCTCGGGTTAGATAGTTATTTGGGTCTGCATGAACAGTTGTAACCTGGAATGAAATTTGGAGATTGTGGAAACCATTTGTGAACAGATGAAGGGGTAGGCTGCACATATGTATGCAGTGAGCATGAACAGGCTAGGAGGAAGAAGTGGTGCACTAGTACTCGTACTCAAAAATTTTTACAGTCGTTGTTTTAGGAAAATTTTGGTCGAGCAAGTCAACAATCTCTTTCTTATCTTTAAATTTTTCTTTGACTATAAAATCTAAAGTCGCGCTCCAATATTTTGAAATTTTGTTCTAGATCTAAATCTAGGCGACGCCCGAGAAATTTGACCGTTACTCTCTGTCATTCTGTACCGGTGTATTGTCATTTTGAATTCAAATTTTTCTGCAAACATCCAAGTGAGTATTTCTCACCAGACATATGTATTTATATTTTGTAAATTATTGCAAGTGTATGTGTAAAACTGTATTTCACTATTATCTGTCTGTAGTGTAATGATGAACCCCATTTAAAATTTACACCTCATCAGTATTCACCTGCTGTATTATATCTGCAGTTATATTATGTTATTATTTATTTACTGCTTAAATCACACTGCAAGTTTCCTGTTATATATATATTGTTATGGCTGAAATGATAGGCCTAATTGATTATTATTGTTCACCTATTCTGTTAACTGTGTAAATTATCTTGGGATTGCGGGTTCGAAATGATAGAACCCGGAATTGTGTAAATATCGGATTGAAATGATATAGATGTGAAAATCTTATACAGGCCCGTGGTTTATATATATTATTTTCTGGAAATATTTAAATTATTTTTAAGAAATTGAAGATATTCTAGTAAAAAATTTTATAGGATGTATAATGATTTAAATGTTAAATAAATAAATATAGAATAAAATTTGAGTATAACTTGTTCCAGAAATTCTGGAGTTTTGAAAGAACAAGATTTAAATTAAGACAATTTTATATATATAACAAGTTATAACTTTAGACAGCATTTCCTAGGTGCTGTAGAAATTGAAATTGATTTATTTAAAAATCTATGGAAGATTTTTGAGAATAAGTTAAACTTTGGAATTTAAATATGTAATAAATAAAAGAATCTAGAAATTGAGTTTGGATAGATTTTAAAGGAAAATATGATTTCTATTATAAAAGAAATAAATTCCAAATTTGATTGAATAAATTGAAATGGTATATTTTTAAAGAAAATGTTTAAATCAAGGATTTGAAAATTTAAGGTATTTGAAATATATATTGATTTGGAAAAATAAATACCATTTTTCAAACTATAACCACGGGTTATAATAACGGTTGGTTGGCAAAGAGACCGGGATCGGATATGGACATACTCTCTGTCGATACCGAAAACCACTTTGACAACCGTGTACGCGGTGGAGATTCCAGAATGAAGTAGGATGGTGGTGACGGTTTCTTGAAAGGTATATACGTGGACCCGACTCCCATGAGTTGGCTTAAGGTGGCTAAAACAGGAGCGATTCTCGGATTAATGAGGTAGCTCCTCTGATCGAACGCACTTCTTCGTTTGCCATTCTATTACTCTTGTGATTGTTTTGGTGCGCACCTTTGATTTGGGAGTGTTGTTCGAGGTGGGCGGTTGCTGCGGCTTCGCGTTACCACCGGTCCGGATAGCAATTGGTATATCTACCCTGGCATTGCCTAGTTGTGCCGTGTCACCTACCATATCGAGCCTTGTACGAGTTTGGTTTTCTCCCGTAGCCCGTGTGGTATCCTCTAGTTGCTTCCCGATCAGGAGGAGCTATGATATTGGATGGACTACTGGGACTATTACGTGTTAAGGGCTATATGGGTAACCCCTTAACGCTATTAAAAAGTAAGTTTATTTTAATATAGACACTATTATAATAGCGCAATATACTATATAGTAAATAGTTTAACGGATCCTTAGAGGATGGGCGATCCCAAGCATCCTTTAAGTTACTTGCTCTTTACATTACAGTACACTTGATTTAGCTTACATTATATAAGTATGTATGTCCTGACTCGAGTGTTTTGTTTTATTGTACGCTCGGGTCAGCCTGAGTTGCAGCTACAGCTTTCTTTCCGGAGCTAGGACCACTCATAGATCACTCTTGCCATTGGAAGCTTTCATCTTTTTCTATTGTGTAATCCAAGACATTTGAAGACTTTATATTTTGTTTATGGCTTAAAATTGTATCGAAGTTTATAAACAATGTATTTCTGTTTGGTAAAAAGTTTTCAGTGGCTTCATGAACCACTGTATTATTTTATATTCCGCTGTGAGATTCTGATATCTGTGTCTGTGATTCTGTGTATTTGATTTCATTTGTTCCTTAGCTATAAATTACAATCTATTATTTTGAACTATTCCAGCTCGACATGTTCTATTATTGTCGAATTCGAATGGTACAAAATAGTGGGTCGTTATAGATATTCTTTTGACTTCTATGCCTAGGAAATAATTTACATTTCCTAAATTCTTAATTGAGAAATCCATGTCAAGATACTGAGTAATTTTGTTGATTTCTACATCACAGTTACCTGTAACAATTAGGTCATCAACATAAATGAGTATATAGATTGTAACAGTATCATCAATTCTTGTAAACAGTGAGTTATCTGACTTTGTGGCTTGAAAACCCATATTATATAAAGTGGCTTTTAACTTATCAAACCACACTCTTGGTGCTTGCTTGAGGCCATATATGGCCTTGTTTAATCTGCACACAAGATTACTGCCCTGCTGATACCCTGGTGGCTGTTGCATATATACTTCCTCTTTTAACTCTCCATTGAGAAAGGCATTATTTACATCTAGTTGCCTGATTTGCCAGTCTTTATATATAGCTATGGTGAGAATAATTCTGATGGTTGTTGGCTTTATTACGGGTGACAAGGTTTCGTTGTAGTCAAACCCATGTTCTTGTGTGTATCCCTTTGCCACTAGTTTTGCTTTGTGTCTTTCAATTGTCCCATCTGGTGTCTTCTTTAATTTGTATGTCCATTTGCATACTATGACATTTTTGTCTTTGGGTAGTGTAACCGGATTCCATGTTCTTTTTTTGATGAGAGCATTATATTCATCATTCATTGCTATTCTCCAAAATTTGTTTTTGACTGCTTGATCAAATGTCTCTGGTTCCTCTAATATGATGGATGAATATACTTTGGGTTTAAAAATTCCACTCTTTGATCTGGTAATCATATGATGTCCAGTTGTGATTCTGTCTTCAGTGTGTGATGATTCATTGTCTTGATTTGAGTTGTTTCTTGATTCATTATACTGAGTATTTGATTCAGATTGACTCATACTTTTTGTTGAATTTGGTTCTTCTTCAGGTATATCAGTTGGCTCTGCCTGACCTGGTTGAACAGACACTGTGTGTTGTGGTGCAGAGCTTACTGAATTATCTTCAATTGCTGTCTGAGCCCATTCTGATGGATGCACAGGTATAGAGGGTATTGATGCACTTGGATTGTACACTTTCCTTGTTGTCTTGATACTAATATCAGGGTAGGGATAAACATGCTCATTAAAAACTACATGTCTACTTACAAATATCTTTCCATCACTATCAATACATTTGTAGCCCTTTTGATTTGATGTATATCCAAGAAATGTGCATGGAGTGGATCTAAAATTTAATTTGTGTGTGTTGAATGGTCTAGTGTAAGGAAAACACAAGCAACCAAAAGTTTTTAAAGCTTGATAGTCAGGTTTTATATTAAATAACTTTTCCATTGGGCGTTTATCATTTAGTACTTTGGTTTGGAGCCTGTTTATCAGGTGTACAGCAGTACTAAATGATTCAGGCCAGAATTTCATGGGTAACTTTGCCTAAGCAAGCAATGTTAAACCTGACTCCACTATATGTCTATGTTTTCTCTCTACTAGGCCATTTTGTTCAGAAGTATAATGGCATGTTGTTCTATGAACTATCCCCTTTTTGCTAAAATAATCATTGAGAGTTTTAAATTCTCCACCACCATCAGTTTGGATAACTTTGACCTGGTGGTTGGTTTGTTTTTCCACTTGTGTAATAAAATGTATGGTGATTTGGTGTGCTTCATTTTTGGTTTTCAAAAAAATACACCCAAGTGTATCTTGTACATGCATCAACAAAGGATATATAATACTTATAATCATAGTCAGAAACAGATTGGGGATGGACCCCAGAGACCAGTAGCAATTAACAATAATGGTCTATCATATTGAGCCACAGAGTTTGAAAAAGATAATTTGTGACTCTTACCCATTTGACAAAATGTGCAAATATAAGGGAGAGTAACATCAAAAGGAATTTTGTTTTCTGATAACACCTTTTTTACAACATTTGCACTGGGGTGACCTAGTTTATAGTGCCAAATAACAAAGTTGCTCAGTTTCTTTTCACTTTGAGCAAGTTCATAAAAATTACACTTCTCAACACATTTGTCAGCATTTGTGTTTCTTAACTCAACAAGATTAAACCTATACAGACCCTTCACAGCTTCACCCTGCAGTAAAATTTCTTTTATTAGAATATCTCTAACTAAACAGTGTTTAGGGTAGAATTCAAAATATACATTGTTATCACTTGCAAACTGTGATACACTTAAAAGATTTTTCTTTATTTGTGGAACCATCAATAGATTATTGAGATATAGTTTTCTTTCACCTTTGATGCAAGCAATACCAGTGTGTGTGATCTTTACTGCCTCACCATTTCCCATGTGTATGGTTTTATTACCTTTGTACTCCTTGTTTCCCAGATTCAGATTGTCCAGATTGTTAGTAATGTGATTGGTTGCACCAGAGTCAGGATACCAACTTTCATCAAATGTTTGATCTGATCTGTTAGTGTCATTTTGATTGCTTGTCATGTTACTGCCTGATTGATTAGTTGTGTCTTGTTGCATTTAGGCTATGTTTGCACTCCCATTCCTTTGATTGCTTGAATTTTGACGTGGTGTATAGTTCATGTTGAGTCTAAAGTAACATTTTGGGGGCAGTGTGACCAATTTTCTCGCATATCTGACACTTTGGCCTGTTGTTGTTGTATCTTCCTCTGCCTCTTCCTTTGGCAGGTGGATTACCTTTGTTATTATTGCTATATTGATTTTTGCCTCTGTGACCAACTACATAGTTTACTGTCATATCAGTATCTGAAGGTTTCTTGAATTCAAGCCTTCCTTCATGGGCAAGAAGTATAGCATGAACATCCTCTAGGGTTGATGTTGTTCTTTGAGAGGATATAACAGCAACAACAGATTCATAATCTTCACTTAAACCACTTAATATGATTAGTACTTGTTCAGATGATGGTACTTTATGACCTGCTGCCTCAAGAAGGTCACATGTGGTTTTGATTTTTGCAAGATATTCACCCTCTTGTGATGTTTTCTTTTCTAATACTGTGAAGTTGTCTTTTGTGATGCATTACTTTGGCAGCTGACTGTGAATTAAAGATCCTCTCAACTGTTGGCCATACACCATTTGCAGTTTTACTGCCAATTACCTGTGGCAGTAGTTTTACACTTATAGATGAAAGTAACCAAGAACAGATTAAGCTATCTTGTCTCTGATACTTTACAAATTCTAGGTTGTTAACTGTTGTATTTTCTGAACTAGTGATGAATCTTGGTGGAATTCTGATAGTCCCATTGAGGAAATCTTCAAGTGCATACCCACTGACAGTAGTTTCAACTTGAGCTTTCCACAAAAGATAATTATCTTCCTCCATATGAACTGTGACTAGTTGACTCTGTGAGCTAACTATGGTTTTGATGAGGTTCTCTGTGGCAGTTTGATCAAATTCTGATGTTGATGATGTTGCTAGGCTGTTGGCCATGATGCAAAACAGAAGAATGAATAAGAGAGATTAATGCAGTCTTGATTCAAGAACTGCTACCTGTGGGTTTAACTGTGTGGGAGAAGGAAAGAAAACACAAGAATTACTCTGAAAAATCCTCAAGATATCAGGTAAGTTCAACCACTAACCCAAATAATTGAATTTGATGATGGGTTTTTCTGGTATGGTGCAATTTCTGGATGTTTTGATGGATTTTGTGATGATTTTTTTTTCTTGTGATGAATTCAAGGCTTTTCTTTGTTTAAAAAGTGGTGCAGCCAGTATCTTTGCTAGGCATGACACCTTCTTTCTTCTTGAATTAAAGCTTTGAGTTCCTTTAATCTCAGATGATGAGTGAATTTTCTGATGAGATGCTGAAACTAATAACGCCAGATGATGATTCTCTGGTGGTGTTGTGTTTCAAGATTGCCGTTAGGCTTTGGTTGGCTTTGAAACCATATTGAAATTCACTGTGGGGTTGTAATTTGGTTACTGTAATGATTTTGATGATAGAAGATAATGAGAAAATGATGTAAATGATGTATATATCTTATTTTCAAAACTGAAATATTATAGAGTATTTATACAATTGTGTTTTGGTATTGGGCCTGAATGGCAAAGCCCAAATACACTTTACATATTCGCTTTGCTTGATACAATATTACAATCTTCTGAGTACAGCAAGTCATTTGCTCGACACTTCCAATAGTCACGTCTAGTAAAATTGATTACTACCTGAATAAACTGGGGGCACAGGAGAGATAAATCTCACCTTGAGATAAAGCATCACCAATTCCTAATATCCCACTCGATATGCAAACTCCAATAAATGCCTCAACTCCTCCACTACCTGACAACCTCCAACAAATGCCACGGCAAAAAAAAAACACACGGTTGATAATGGGTGAGTATTTTTTCTGGGGTGGTACTTTTGTAGTCATAAAAGTTGAGTAGAACAATATTAAATAACTGGTGCAAGAGGTAAAAGAACAAGCATTGAATAAATAAATGATCATACTGGAAATATTTTAACATAATAATCTATAATTATTAGCATGTTATTCCACATGAGAACCCATTCCCTAGAATTCAGCAAATAATATTTCCATAAGGCATTCCCTATTAAATTCAAACATGACGTTTAGCTATCAGTTTGATCGGTGTCAATATTATATTATCAATGACAATAATTAAAAAGCAAAAGTAACGAACCTTTGTTGAATTTGGGCCATTGTTTGCTCCGCCGGTCATGGTTGCTATAAGAAGAATTCTGAGATGAGATGCAAGTTTAATTATTTTAAGCAGTAAAGGTTGTGCAGAAGTATGATGCGAAATTCCATTATGATGAAACTTACGGAAAATATACAAATGTTTATTAATGGGATAGAGATAACGAGTTATTTACAAACTAAACCATAAACAGTGAACATGTTGACTAACTGGCAATTGCAGAGATAGGACAACAATTTACAGATTATAAGTTATATTTTACAAACATTGTCAAATTAGACATTAACTTACACAATTACTAGCTTTATTTCACATATATTTGACAGTTCATATGACATTTTAACACAGTTGTGTTACCCAAATTTAGCTCGAGAATTCTTATTCTTTGGTATTACAGTAAATTCAAAATTTGGAGGAGGTATAGGACCAATACACCTAAAAGTAAACTGCAGAGTAAGGATAAAGGTTTTCGATTAAAAAAAAGTAATAAAACAGTAGAAACAACATATTTGCATACCTCTGCTAACGTGTATGGCCACATGCAAAGTTCCACCACAAATCATTTTTCATCGTGGGCAAGATCCATACCGATATTATGGGACAAAAAAAGGTCAAATATTTGATGGATAACTAGAAATTGTTATTGAAGTAGATATCATACATTATCATCAACAAAACCCATATGTACTAATTGTCTTGAATAGAAATTAATTATCACTACAATCTAATAAAAAGAGAAGATATCTATACATGTTTTATAAATACAAATTTTACTATTAAGGACAACACGCTTTAATCATAGAAATAAAGATACATTTCTCATAGTTAACATTTGAAAGTAGAGTACAAACTATAAACTCACTTGATTCAGTTTTAACGTTATCAATTACAAAAAGAGAAAGGTTAAAAGAAGGAAATAAAATTAATCGCAATTTAAAGTGAATGACATGATTATGCACATTATTTATGTTAATGATTATTTATGCAATAATATGTGACAATAATTTATTTGAAGGAACATATTTATTATGGCAACATTGTATTTACCTTCCAACTATGACATTTATAGGTCCAGCAATTAGTCATCTTCACATAACTTATTTGTATATTATTTTATCGCATCCATTTTGCTACCCCTACACAAACCTAATCAATAAAACATAATCTAGGGTACTGTGAAAAGTACAAATATACCTATAATAATGCATTTTAGGGTAACGAGAGTATACGATGTACAACTGTAAAATCAACGAAGTTTAATTAGAATTTGAAGTAAGATTCTAAAACGTGTGTACTAAATACCATATAATACTATTAATTATGCAAAAAAAAGAACAAGACTTGATAGTTGATAACATAGAAAATCATACAAAAATATATATCCAATATGATTCGGAAACAAAATATAAGTTCTAATTCAGAAAGAAAAAAAATCACACTTCCAACTGACAAATCTTTATTAATAGTTGGAATAGAAACACAAACTTTTGGTCCGACTGTGAAGTTCCAAAAATACCGTCACATGTATTTCTTTATTAATAGTTGGAACAGAAACATAAACTCTTGTTCCATCTGTGAAGTTCCAAAAATACCTTTACATGTATTTCTTTATTAATAGTTATAATAGATTTGGTGTCACACTCTTTTGGTATACCTCTCCATAGATATTATCAAAATATGGTATTACTTAAAAATATGATCTAACAAATAAACTATTTTACAAATTCAAAATTTCTTCTATAAATATTATCAAGTCTTAATATCACAAAAAAATAGGATCTAACAAATAACTACTTTACAAATTTGTTTTTATAAATTAATAATATAAAAAAATTTAAACTAACAAAAAATCAGATATTGAAACTTAGAAATAAAAATTCAAATTAACAACGTATGATTCAGCACAAAAATATGTCAAAATATTTATGGAAAACAATTTTTTTGAACATACCGAACAAAAAAAATTCAAATGTCTTCATCACGCGTGAAGTGCGTTCCTTAACGCTCGTTAAACATAAAATCAATAAATATTTTTAGCCTAAGAAATTTTTAATGTTTAAATTAAACATCAAACTGATAAATTCGATCTTTATTTCTCTTTAAGATTGTTTACAAACAATAATTATTCAATTATAAACCAACAACTATAAGGTATATCAAATAACTTGTATGTATACGGTATATCAGTCCTTAATTCGAAGAAAATTAGATAATACTAAAATTAATGAAATTATAAAACAAGATCCACATATATCAAAAGAAATCTAAAGAGGTTAAGTAAAGATGCATGCACATAAACAGAAACTCAGCTTTTTAAGTAAACACTACATTTACTATAACATAAACATTAGCGACGTTTATAACATCGGCAACAAAAACTTAGTTAAAACTGAGTTTTATAATCCAGTTTTTAATTCAGTTTTTGAACTGAGTTTTTTTTACTCGGTTTTTAAGCTGAGTTAAAACTCAGTTAAGAATTGACTTAAAAAAGTCAGTTACATTATGGAAAATAAAACAGCATAATATGGAACAACTTATATATGAATCTATCAAATCTCAACGAGAATTTTTCAAAAGCTCAATTTGTATCTACAGAAGTATATGAACTAAGTTCTACAAGTTGGTTTCCATATCAAGAAAAGAAAAATAGTGAAAATGAAATAGCATGTGAAGTGTCTTCATGTGTTACATCTACTATATCAATTAATAATTCATTTAACTTGATAAATTAACATTAGTTCCCCTAAATTCTTGTCTGCATGTGAAGTAAATATAAGCCTTTTTTTAGTATAAAAAAATCCGGCTCAAAAAACCCAACAAGGTTGGTGGTTTAGATTACGAGATTAAAGATCTCGATCCTTGAGGTCGACGCTTGTTGTCATTAATGAACCATTTTATAAAAAAGGCTCAAAAACATTTTATGTATATGATTACTTGGTTGAAAATGTATATTAAACAAATACGCTCAAAGTTCATGGATAAGAAAATTTGAATCGTGAATTTATACAATTTTGTTATGTGCACTTGTATAAATTATAATGAGCTGCTACTTGTGGAAATATCATAAGATATTATGAATCATTAAGGTAATATTCAGTCGTTACATTATGTGCTAGTAGTAACTATTTTATACATAATGCTCTAGATATTATTATAAAAATACCAAATATGTTTAAATTATAATGCACTAAGAACCAATTGATGTTCATGATAAGTTGATGGTGTTAAAAATTGTAACGACCCAGAATTTCTGTCATTTGAAATTTGTATATTTAATTAATTTTAAATATGCACAAGTTAAATTTATAAGTTGAATAAATAATATTTCGAATATAAGGATTTAATTGAATAATTTTGTTGTTAATTTAATCTTTGAAATTGCGTAAATAATTGAAATTTGGATTAATTATGAATGAAAATGATTTATAAAGTAGAATTAAATCACATTTGAATTAGAATGATGTTAGAGAACTTTTAAAATCGAATTAAAAATTAATTTGTAGAAATTGAATATTTTAATATTTAATTGACGTGTAAAAATAGCTATTTTTCAAACAGTCTCGGATTTCGACGAAACAGGTTTCATTAGATCTGTAATATTAAATTTTTGTAAGATTTCAAATTTCGTTTCAATCGGATTTACAGTTTGTCCGGAGCAAGCTAAAACGCGTACAAATTGGTTTAAGTGAATTTTGAGTTTAATAAGTCGATTCGAAAACCTATCTTTCAAATACGATCAAATTGGCTCCCGATATATATTCTATTGCGTTCGAAATAGGGGTAAAACATTATAAACGTCAGGCGGCACGCTTCGTTTCGAGTTCGAAAAAATTTCGGATGAATAATGCACGCAAATTTTCTATATAAGGCCATCATATTTTCTATTTTGCACAAGATTAGGGTTAGAAACCCAAGCCGCCACCCTCTATTTCAATGGCCAGAAAATTCTAACCTTCCCTCTCGATTATCTCCAAATCCTTCAATCAATTCAAGAAACTTCCAACATGAAAAATATAGAGCGTGATGAGATCTAAAAGATCAACGGTGGAGATCGTTTAAAGTGTTGCCGATCAACGATAAATCGAGTTTGAATGATGTGGGATCGAACACGTTTTTCGAGGCCAATTCACAGCTGAGTTCGGCCGCGTTTTGCACAAAGGTGGAGATTACAATGGGCTACAAGATGATGGTACTCGATCGTGTTCACGGCGAAGAGGGAGGGCGCGATAATTTAGGGCAAAGCGGCGACAATGGGTTGGGGATGTGAGTTTTCACGTACGAGAGAGGAAGAAGCCAAACACAGTTAAGATTCTAGGGCATTGAAATCAACGGCCCAGATTATTCTAAGGTTTTTAAAATAAAAAAAGAAAGGAAATTGAATTATTATATTATATAATTCGTACAAACTTTTAAACTGCGTAATTTTTTCATATGAGGTCAGTTTTTAGCGAAACAAATTGCTTGGGTTCGTATTCGCGAATACTACGCGATGGAGCTGTATTGGAGTTGATTGGAGCTAGTGTGAAATTTGGGTAAAATTAAACGATCGTTTAATTTTATTCGCAATAAAACACTGCAACTGTTATTGGAGACAATGTGAGTACAACTCACTCTTTCTGACTCACTGATATTTTTATATAAGTGAGAATAAATGTTATTTATGTTGATTGATGACTGTTTGGATGTTATATGACATATTGATTGATATTTGGATATATACATGCCTAATGGAGTAGTTGACCTTATACGTTCCCGTGTATGAGCGAATCACCCTTTGTACGCGCGTCTGCCTTGAAGCGGACATTGTACACACATTCTAATATGTATATTTGTTGTAGGTGGCAGGTTGGAGGGATCCAACTGGATTCCTCAACAGTATTGATTTATTTACAGATATTGTTATATATTCTGTTATCATATGATATATGATGTTTTGGATGCCGTGATTGTTATATTTAGTGCTGTTGCAGCATTGGGCCTATTTTTAGAATTTTAAAAATGTAAAAGTAACGATTTTGAATATAAAAGGATTTTAAAGTGATTTTGGGAGATATAATTGAAAGGTGATTTTTGTGAAATATGAGTTAATGATTTTGTGAAATGGTTTAAATTGAGATTGTTGACTAACATAAATGGCTTATAAAGAAGATTTATAAAATTGAATTTTTATAAATCGGAATAATGGAATTATAAAGGAGTTTTTATAAGTGTTAAAATGATGTTATAAATGGGTTTTATAAGTGAAAATGATTTATGATTGCAAAGTTATAAAATGAATGAATTTGTGAAATAAATGATTTATAAGTGAATTAACTTATAAATTGGATTTTTGGTATATGATTGAGTTATAAATGAAATTGGCTAATAAAGGAATTTTGTAAATTGAAGTTTTTATAAAATATATAAATGTGAAGTTATAAACATTGTTTATAAATCCGAAATCAATTGAATTTGATAAATTAAATATAGAAGTTTATTAAAGGAGATATATTCGCGATTTTGGACAGCGAATTGTCCTTTAAATTAAATGTTGTAATAATAAAGAATTTGGTTGGGAATTATATCCACGATTTTGGACAGTGGATTATCCTTTAAATAAAATGTGTAGAAATATTGGATTTGGTAAACGGATTATATTCACGATTTTGGACAGTGAATAATAATCATTTAAGTTGAATAAATGTTTTGGAAAGTAATATTTTAAATGGAGTTAAATGATTTAAAGATGTTTAAATTGTGTTGAATATCGAAACCATAGATTTCAACATTCATTGTTGAAATAGACGTTTTCGAGAAGTAAGGAAATGATGGACTATAACACTGTTGTTATAGTAAATGATTTTTGAAAGAAAATGTTTTTTATAGTATTGGGGTTTATATATCTATCTTATTTTTGAATCCCTATACTATTGATTTGGGGTTGTCGTAACGATGTTTTACGCAACATTCATTTTGACCCAAATAAATGTGTTTAAGAGAATGTTTTCCTTATATAATGAAATATATACTTAATCGTGTTTTAAGTATATTGAATATTTTCTAAGCGTTGAAAATATAAATTGAATTATGAATTACTTATTATTAAATAAGTATTTGGAAATGTTTTCCAATACGAAGTGAAATGGTTTGAGATTATATCTTTTTAAAGATAATTTGAAGTGAATATTTGGCAAATGGTTTAATTAATAAAAGATTAATTAAAAGGGCCTAGTGATTGTTATGGTGATGAATATTTGTTTGTTTGTTTTGATAGTTAAATAACCGACTATCAAACTTGACCAAAATTTTAGTTCCTCGACTTGATGTGGGAACTATTTGGTCGTACACTTAGTACATAGCCTTCTATGTAGGCTTGATTATCCTTTGTGTTGAGGGTGTTGATTCGTAGTGCTGAGTATTACTCTAATCTATCGAGCTTTCTTCGTGGACCGAAGGATAGTACGTTGAAAGTTGGAGACGTTATAAGTCTATGAGACTTAGTTTCTGTGTGAGGTTGAGATACTCTTTTGCGTTGTTGCTGCGAAGAGACCGGGATCAGATTTATCTGAAAACCACTTCTGACCAACGTATATGCGAAGATTGTGCAGGTTGCTTGTGATGATATTCATATTCCGGATTTTCATAGTGGAGGACTGCTTGTTGATCATTTGGGGTTAAAATCCCAATATACATCCAGTAGCAGTGGTCTCTTCTTTTATGAAATATCCAATGCGAGGACTATTCGCTACTAATCCTAGGGATATTCCGACAGGATGTCGTAGGAAAGTACCTTTGGTTTGTCCTGTTCCTGGACAACTTGTATGGATGTTTGTTCGACATTGCATTTCTATAGATTACGTACATTGGTTTTTACAAACGTACATCAGTGGTGGCGGAGAAGGCAGCTTCTCTTAGCTTAACACCCTCCTTGAGACGTATGAGCTTAAGGGTTGTATTTTTGTGGAAGGCAATTAGTAGTCAACGAAAATGGCCGTGTGGCATTCAAAGTGATGTGATATGTGATTGTGAAAGGTAATCATTACCTCGTCAGGCCTCATCAACCGAAAATGACCAAAACAGGATTAGGCGCGGCAAGGCTAAGTGGGTCGCTCCCATTAGGGTATGATCATCCTCTTCTAGATATATCTTTGCACGCTATGACGTCGTGTATCCGATTATTGTGGTTTGTATGCTTGAGGGCCCTTGGTAAAGGTCGGTAACGACCGGAGGATGACATATTCGATACCATCTAGTTATAGAGTTGGACCGGTCTTGTGTTGGTAGAAGGCAGATGTTCTGTGCCTCGGGACATCCATCTAGAGGTGTACCCTTTCGGAAGGTAGTCCCTTCACCTGGTCATTTGTATGAAAATCCAAACTCCACTACGTGCTTGCCATTTTGTTGTATTACCCAATTGGGCTATATGATGGAATTTAATCAATGTAACAATTTCGGCTATGATTAATATTATTTGTATATCGTAGACACTACTATAATATAACATGAGATTTGATATGATATGTTTTAGTTATCGTAAGGTAAAAACATGTCCGTATTTATGTGTGGACTTGTCTTACGAGATACTTTTGTTTTGATAAACAAAAAGTTTGGTAATTTAATAAATTCAGTTGAGTGTGTTTCTCACGCTAGTTTACCAAACTGATCCGGGCATTCTTCCCTTTCAATGCTCGGGTCAGACCGAGTATATTCACAGGTTATGCTTTGGTGGCTTTGGAGCTTCAGCGGGCGAGTTGGAGATCTTCATTTCGTATACGCGTATCTATTTTGATTATTGATTATCCGTTGTGCTTAGTTGTTTTATATTATCGGTAATTGTGAGAACAGGTTATCATAATTGTTCAAACTAATATCTATTGATTGATTGTTGAACTCTGATTGATGTGTATATATACAGTTTCTATTTTGTAAAGACCATTGATATGATATTATATATTTTCCGCTGCGATGTGAGATTCTGTATTGTTCTGTTTTGTTCTATCTTCTCTCTTTCTTCTCTTCTCTTCTTCTCTCTTCTTTTCTTTTTCTTGACTTTCCGTCAGTCTGTGCTTTTTGGATCGGACGTATATGGATTATTGTCGATTCAAAGGGTACGGATTTGTGGGTCGTTACATTTGGTATCAAAGCTTAGATTTTGTATATTCCTAAGCTTTGATGTGTACTTAGTATAGATAGGGATAGTAGCACCCTATATTGAGTTTGAGTGTATTATATATATGAGCGCGTATTGGTTAGTGAATATAAAATGTTTATATTGTGTTTGCTTATCTGTTGAGCTGTTTGTGAATTCTGGTCGGTATGTGGGACGCCATATTATCGATAGGGATTTTCAAACACTTAAAGGAGGCAAGTCGACATAGTATTATTTTAAATTGGGTAAATGAAATAATTTTACCTTAATTATATTTTATATATAAAGAAATAATTTTTCAGAATTTATTAAAGTATACATAAATTGATTGTTTGGTTGTTTGAAAATGTAAAAATATATATAAGTTAATGAAAGCTGTTTGAATAATCTAAATAAAAACAACAATTGTAAGAGAATAAATTATATAAGCAAAGAGTTATAAGTATGGAATTATAACTAATATGATTTACAATTGTGAAATTATCATATATATAAGGATTAAAAATATATGTGTATATTTATAAATATGAGTTGTAAATAAAAAGGGATTAAACTAAGAATTTGGAATGTTGAATCCCGTTTATTTTTGAAAGTTGTTTTTTAAAGTTAAAGAGATTATATTATTATAAATTTTAATAAGATAAAAGAATTCAAAATGATCTTATATAAGTAAAGCGGATAGTGAAGTTATATAAGTAAAGATTTATAAATGTGATTTATAAATAAAAGGTTTCTTTGAAAGAATATAAATCATTGAATTCACTAATGTTGCTGGGGAAAAATAAGAGTGATGACTGCAGCATCATCAGTATCATTTTCGAGTTTCTGTGTGATGGATTTGCTACCAAAGTAAATTGAAATCGAATTTTTGTTTGGATAAACAAATTTGATTTAAAATCCAAGTTACAAATTGATAAATATAAGTAAAATAAGTTTTAGACTTATAATATATGAAATGATAAAAATGTAAAATGGTAAAGTTGAAATAAATTTGAGTTAGTAAGTGAATTATATGATTTGAAATTTAACTAAGGAAGGTTAAATAAATTGGGTTTGAACCAGATTTGATAAGTTATTGAAGTAAGAACATAAACCTAAGTGTAAAGTGATTATATAACCATGATTTGAAATATTAAAATGAGTTTGGTGAATCAAAGTGAACTTAGGTAAATGTTTATGAAAGTTGAATAAATAAGTTGTATAACTTATGAAGTGAGAAAATGTAAGTAAAACAAAATCTGAATTTGAATGGTGATATGATTTTGACTTAAGTTAAATGTAAATGAAGTTGAAATGAAAGATAACTTAAGTAATGTTAAATGAAATTGATTTTGGTGTCAAAGTTAATTAATAAAGTGAATTAAATGAATGTGAACTTGAGTTATATAAAGAAATTCAACTTTAATTGTAAAATGAATCAACATTAGAAATGATGTTGTTAAGAATTGTATAAAACTTAAGTTAAGAAGTTGTGAATATAGTGAATACTAGAATCCAATGTGAATTGAATGAATTATCAATCGAATGTAAATGAATTGATATGGAATAATAGACGTAAGTGTTAATTCATTAAAAACTAATGAAATTGGAAATTGAATAATTGAATGAAAGTAAATTGAATGTTAAACCAATTTGAAATTAAAAGTGTTGAACCAAATTGAATGAATGTAAAGTAAATTAATTTGGTATTGTTGGATATGCATTGATTGTTAAATGGATGTTAATTGATTGTATAGAAAATCCGTATGAAGTTGAATTAATAAAATTGAAAGCTATAAATAACCGAATTCAAATTGGATAGTAAGTGAAATTAATTAGAATTTATTTTTATTTGAAAGTGAACAAACTTGAATATAAATTAGTGAATGCAAACTATTTGAAAATGAATAAATGAATGTTAGTAAAATCTAATGTAAATGAATCAAAATGTGATTAAATTGAAAAATTAATTCACGAATGTTAATGAGAAGTGAATGAATATTGATTTGGTTATGGATGTTAGTTGGATGATAGTTGGTTGATGGTTGGATTTGTTGTGGTGGTTGCATTTGCTATATTGGCATATATATAGTTGTTGTAGTGGTATATGTTGTATATTGATATTATTTTCATATATACATGTTTCTCATTGTTGTTGAGTGTTTAGTAGGTGCGGATGGTGCTTGCTTTGCTTTTGGAGCTCGCTTTCGCGCTATATTAGCCATATATGCTCGCTAATAATATATAAGGTACATATCTCGGATTACATATCGTACTTTTACACTTTTTTCCCCTTCGGAATGCCTCATCCTAGATGATGAGATGTATATTTGTGATATATACATTGTTATTATTTTTCCGGATCGAACCGCGTGAAGGAGACTATGGCGAACTTTTTTGAAAATTTAAGGCGTTAGAATTTTTTTTTTGGAAAAAATTGTGAAAACTAAGTTTTGATTTTGAAGTTAAAAGTTAAAGTATATAGTTGGTTTTGAAAAGATAACTATGAATGTATTTGAAAACTTAGAAGTTTTTGTAAGAAGTTAACTAAATGATTTTGAGAAAACTTAAAATGTTTAAATGAATTTGAAATCTAGTTTGAATGAATTATTTTGAATAATTAATGGATACTGTGACTTTTTCTTACTTGGTAATTCCGAGGACGAAATTCTTTTAAGTAGAGGAGAATGTAACGACCCGGAATTTCTGTCATTTGAAATTTGTATATTTAATTAATTTTAAATATGCACAAGTTAAATTTATGAGCTGAATAAATAATATTTCGAATATAAGGATTTAATTGAATAATTATGTTGTTAATTTAATCTTTGAAATTGCGTAAATAATTGAAATTTGGATTAAATATGAATGAAAATGATTTATAAAGTTGAATTAAATCATATTGGAATTAGAATGATGTTAGAGAACTTTTAAAATCGAATTAAAAATTAATTTGTACAAATTGAATATTTTAATATTTAATTGACGTGTAAAAATAGCCAATTTTCAAACAGTCTCGGATTTTGACAAAACCGATTTCATTGGATCCGTAATGTTAAATTTTTATAAGATTTCAAATTTCGTGTCATCGGATTTACGGTTTGTCCGGGGCAAGCTAAAACGCGTACAAATCGATTTAAGTGAATTTTGAGTTTAAATAAGTTGATTCGAAAACCTATGTTTCAAATACGATCAAATTGGCTCCCGATATATTTAGATTGCGTTCGGAATAGGGTAAAACATTACAAACGCCAAACGGCACCCATAGTTTCGAGTTCGGAAAAATTTCGGATGAATAATGCACGCGAATTTTCTATACAAGGCCATCATATTTTCTATTTTGCACAACATTAGGGTTAGAAACCCTAGCCGCCGCCCTCTATTTCAATGGCCAGAAAATTCTAACCTTCCCCCTCGATTATCTCTAAATCCGTCAATCAATTCAAGAAACTTCCAACATGAAAAATATAGAGCGTGACGAGATCTAAAAGGTCAACGGTGGAGATCGTTTAAAGTGTTGCCGATCAACGACAAATCGAGTTTGAATGACGTGGGGTCGAACACGTTTTTCGAGGCCAATTCACAGCCGAGTTCGGTCGCGTTTTGCACGAAGGTGGAGATTAAAATGGGCTACAAGATGATGGTACTCGATCGTGTTCACGGCGAAGAGGGAGGGCGCGATAATTTAGGGCAAAGCAGCGGCAATGGGTTGGGGACGTGAGTTTTCACGTACGAAAGAGGAAGAAGCCAAACACGGTCAAGATTCTAGGGCATTGAAATCAACGGCCCAGATTATTCTGAGGTTTTTAAAATAAAATAAAAGAAAGGAAATTGAATTATTATATTATATAATTCGTACAAACTTTTAAACTGCGTAACCTTTTCATACGAGGCCCGTTTTTGACGAAACGAATTGCGTTGGGTTCATATTCGCGAATACTATGTGATGGAGATGGATTGGAGTTGACTGGAGCTAGTGTAAAATTTGGGTAAAATTAAACGATCTTTTAATTTTATTCGCAACAAAACACTGCAGCTGTTATTGGAGACAATATGAGTACAACTCACTCTTTTCGACTCACTGATATTTTTATATAAGTGAGAATAAATGTTATTTATGTTGAATAATGATTGTTTGGATGATATATGATATATTGATTGATATTTGGATATATACCTGCCTAGTGTAGCAGATGAACCTATGTGTTCCCGTGTATGAGCGGAAGACCCTTTGTACGCGCGTCTGCCTTGAAGCGGACATTGTACGCATATTCTAATATGTATATTTGTTGTAGGTGACAGGTTGGAGGGATCCAACTGGATTCCTCAACAGTATTGATTTATTTACAGATATTGTTATATATTCTGTTATCATATGATATATGATGTTTTGGATGCTGTGATTGTTATATTTAGTGCTGTTGCAGCATTGGGCCTATTTTTAGAATTTTAAAAATGTTAAAGTAACGATTTCGAATTTAAAAGGATTTTAAAGTGATTTTGGGAAATATAACTAAAAGGTGATTTTTGTGAAATATGGAGTTAATGATTTTGTGAAATGGTTTGAATTGAGATTGTTGACTAATATAAATGGTTTATAAAGAAGATTAATAAAATTGAATTTTTATAAATCGGAATAATGGAATTATAAAGGAGTTTTTATAAGTGTTAAAATGATGTTATAAATGGATTTTATAAGTGAATATGATTTAAGAATTGCGAAGTTATAAAATGAATGAATTTGTGAAATAAATGATTTATAAGTGAATTAACTTATAAATCGGATTTTTGGTACATAATTGAGTTATAAATGAAATTGGGTAATAAAGGAATTTGTAAATTGAAGTTTTTATAAAATATATAAATGTGAATTTATAAACATTGTTTTATAAATCCGAAATCAATTGAATTTGATAAATTAAATATAAAAGTTTATTAAAGGAGATATATTCGCGATTTTGGACAGCGAATTATCCTTTAAATTAAATGTTGTATTAATAAAGAATTAGGTTGGGAATTATAATCATTTAAGTTGAATCAATGTTTTGGAAAGTAATATTTTAAATGGAGTTAAATGATTTAAAGATGTTTTAAACTGTGTTGAATATCGAAACCATAGATTTCAACATTCATTGTTGAAATAGATGTTTTCGAGAAGTAAGGAAATGATGGACTATAACACTGTTGTTATAGTAAATGATTTTCGAAAGAAAATGTTTTGTATAGTATTGGGGTTTATATATCTATCTTATTTTCGAATCCCTATACTATTGATTTTGGGTTGTCGTAACGATGTTTTACGCAACATTCGTTTTGACCCAAATAAATGTGTTTAAGAGAATGTTTTCCTTATATAATGAAATATAAACTTAATCGTGTTTTAAGTATATTGAATGTTTTCCAAGTGTTGAAAATATAAATTGAATTGTGAATTACTTATTATTAAATAAGTATTTGGAAATATTTTCCAATATGAAGTGAAATGGTTTGAGATTATATCTTTTTAAAGATAATTTGAAGCGAATATTTGGCAAATGGTTTAATTAATAAAAGATTAATTAAAAGGGCATAGTGATTTTTATGGTGATGAATATTTGTTTGTTTGTTTTGATAGTTACATAACCGACTATCAAACTTGGCCAAAATTTTAGTTCCTCGACTTGATGTGGAAACTATTTAGTCATACACTTTGTACGTTGCCTTCTATGTAGGCTTGATTATCCTTTGTGTTGAGGATGTTGATTCGTAATGCGGAGTATTACTCCAATCTATCGAGCTTCCTTCTTGGCTCGAAGGATAGCAAGTTGAAAGTTGGAGACGTGATAAATCTGTGAGACTTAGTTTCTGTGTGAGGTTGAGAAACGCTTTTGCGTTGTTGGTGCGAAGAGACCGAGACCAGATTTATCTGAAAACCACTTCGGACCAACGTATATGCGACGATTGTGCAGGTTGCTTGTGATGATATTGATACTCTGGATTTTCATAGTGGATGAATGCTTGTTGATCGTTTGGGGTTAAAATCCCAATATACATCCATTAGCAGTGGTCTCTTCATTTATGAAATATCCAATGCGAGGACTATTCGCTACTAATCCTAGGGATTTCTCGACAAGATGTGGTAGGAAAGTACCTTCGGTTTGTCATGTTACTGGACAACTTGTATGGATGTTTGTCCGACATTGCATTTCTATAGATTACATACATTGGTTTTTACAAACGTACAAAAGTGGTGGCGGAGAAGGCAACTTCTCTTAGCTTAACACCCTCCTTGAGACGCATGAGCTTAAGGGTTGTATCTTTGTAGAAGGCAATTAGTAGTCAACGGAAATGGCCGTGTGGCATTCAAAGTGATGTGATATGTGATTGTGAAAGGTAATCGTTACCTCGTCAGGCCTCATCAACCGGAAATGACCAAAACAGGGATAAATGCGGCAAGGCTAAGTGGGTCGCTCCCATTAGGGTACGATCATCCTCTTCTATATATATCTTTGCACGCTATGACGTAGTGTATCTGATTATTGTGGTTTGTATGCTAGAGGGCCTTCGGTAAAGGTCGGTAACGACCGAAGGATGACATATTCGGTACCATCTAGTTATAGAGGTGGGTCAGTCTTGTGTTGGTAGAGGGCAAATGTTATGTGCCTCGGGACATCCATCTGGAGGTGTACCCTTTCGTAAGGTAGTCCCTTCACCTGGTCATTTGTATGGAAATCCAAACTCCACTACGTGCTTGCCATTTTGATTGTATTACCCAATTGGGTTGTATGTTGGAATTTAATCAATGTAACAATTTCGGCTATGATTAATGTTATTTGTATATAGTAGACACTACTATAATATAACATGAGATTTGATATGATATGTTTTAGTTATCGTAAGGTAAAAACATGTCCGTATTTATGTGTGGACTTGTCTTACGAGATACTTTTGTTTTGATAAAGGAAAAGTTTGGTAATTTAATAAATTCACTTGAGTGTGTTTCTCACGCTGGTTTACCAGACTGATCCGGGTGTTCTTCCCTTTCAATGCTCGGGTCAGATCGAGTATATTTACAGGTTATACTTTGGTGCTTTTGGAGCTTCAGCAGGCGAGCTGGAGATCTTCATTTCATATACGCGTATCTGTTTTGATTATTGATTATCCGCTGTGCTTAGTTGTTTTATATTATCAGCAATTGTGAGGACAGGTTATTATAACCGTTCAAGCTGATAAATATTGATTGATTGTTGAACTCTGATTGATTTGTGTATATATACAGTTTCTATTTTGTAAAGATCATTGATATGATATTATATATTTTCCGCTGCGATGTGAGATTCTGTATTGCTCTGTTTTGTTCTATCTTCTCTCTTTCTTCTCTTCTCTTCTTCTCTCTTCTTTTCTTTCTCTTGACTTTCCGTCAGTCTGTGCTTTTTGGGTCGGATATGTGTGGATTATTGTCGATTCAAAGGGTACGGATTTGTGGGTCGTCACGAAAATATACATGTATGCGTGTTTTTCTATTATTTAAATACCAAGAGAATCAAGATTTACATGCAACGTTAAAGAGCTAAGGTTGCTGTTGTAGTTTTTCAATGGTTGAGGTCAGCGAAAATGGTAGTATCAAATAGTTGAAAGTAGATGCAATTTAAAGATACTTTCAACTCATCAAACTCCTAAAAATATAATGATAGATGATATGCTGACTAATAAATTAGAAAAAAATTACTTTCAAGAAATATTAATAAAGAATTATAAGAATTTAGATGTAATCCATGAAAATTTCCTTTATAGAGAAAACGATGGATAAAATTAACTACCAACTATAATGAATTGTGTATCTTATATTAATAATAGATCATTAGTTTTAAGTATCCTACACAAATGTATAAGCGAATGGGAGAACCATAAGAAGATATAAAATATTAAGCTCATGATATGGGAATATCCAAGGCTTTCGATTATCAGCATATCTTGAAATTATATTGGTTTCCATGTAGTAGTTGTAACGTATGGTGTTTTTGTCTGATTTAAATTAAAAGTATAATGATATCTTAAAATTATATTGGTTTTTTCATATAGTTTAAATTAAAATGCACTAAGAACCAATTGATCTTAATGATGAGTCGATGGTGTTAAAAATCATATATATATATATATAGAATTTTAATTTAGGGTACTTTTGGCATAGGTCCTCATTAAAGTTCAAAATACACGAAAAGTCCACTAAATTTCAGTGTAAATTAGGTCCTTTTTATTCACGATTATTGCAGAGCATGATGCAACTTTTTATAAAAGTTGCTGACATTTCCACAACTTTTCTAAAAACTGTGAACGTATTGTATGAAAGTTGCTGAAATATCAGCACTTATTTATAAAAGTTGCTGACATTTTAGCAACATTTATGTACACTGTGAACACAGTTTACGAAAGTTGCTGAAATATCAGCACTTATTTATAAAAGTTGTTGACATTTCAGAAATAATTTTTCTTTATTTCTAGAAAATAGTGACCGGATTTACAGTGAAGCTTTGACAGGGAAAGTTGTTAAAATATCAACACTTATTTATAAAAGTTGCTGACATTTAAGCAATAATTTTTCTTTGTTTCTAGAAAATATGGACCGGATTTACAATGAAACTTTGACAGGGACCCGCTTTACAATATGAAAGTATGATAGGGATGCCTCCCTAATTTCACTTTAATTTAAACCAGACAATGATAATACTATATTTTTAGGGTGGAGAATTTCGACAAAAGTTTCTATCATACCGATGAAATATATATAAACCATTCTAATATTTTTTTACAAAAAATAAACATGGGTAGAAGAACACCTTCCTGCTATCCATGGGAGAAGAGTCAAAATTAATGTGGCGAAGCGATATTTTTTTATATCTCTCTCAAAAATATGAAAAACGAGAAGATGATCGTAGGTTAGCTCAGATAAATGAAGAAGAATTTAAGCTTCCATTAAAGAATATAGAAAGTTTGTTTAATATTTCACTCTTGGATGATTTACAATGAAGATACAAGGCTCCTTATGTAATGGAGCTGAGTCGGTTGAACCGGTTTTACAAACTTACATCATATGGTATGGGATAAGATTCCCTACAATTATTACACACATACTTATACATTATAGTGGGAATAAAGGCACTGTCCACTATCTTTACTTTAACACATTGTCGTTGTCATTACCTTTGCTGAAGATAAGATCGAATCTTATCATGTCCTTGCTTATTCAGCGTCTGCCATGTGTTGATCATCTTCTTCTTTATTGTCCTGCACATAATCTCGAGGAGTACTGGTGCTTACTTCGCTGTCTTCAGTTTCTATGTCAGACATATCTTCGTATTTTATTACGTCTATACGTGGTCAAAACTTCCTTCCGTAGATGGTAAAAGCAAAAGAATTTTGACTTCAAGTATACTCCAGATTTGATACCTATTTGTTTCTGCATGTAGTACTAACTCTTTCCACATCGTTGGAGGACTTAATGTTAGAATGTTCTGGTGATATTGTCATGGCTTGTGAGCTCCAAACCAGATTGGAGATCCCTCATATAATAGATAATAACACTTTAAATTATTTCTGTCAGGATCATTCTTGAAAATAACCATTTTGTGTTTAGCTGTTTTAACGGTGTGGTTGTCGTTGAACTGATAACTAGGAGTAGTTGAACTAATACAAACTACAATCGAAGGATAGTACTGTAATAACTGATATGCAATAAGCTTAAAACGCATTCCAAACCTGATTATCGTACTTTCTTCTATGTTATTTTGAAAGGTAATTCTACAAAGCAAGCCATAATCAAATAACTTAACGACTGTATCACAATCATAGGGTAGATCGATGTCATTTAGCCTTGCTCTGACCATGTTAGAGCGTCTATCTTGAACTATATTGAAAATACTCGTTCTTTTCTTACTCCGTTTGAAGCTGTTCTTGAGCATGTTCTGAAGTTCTTCATGATCTTTTTCCCATGCATCGGAAACTTTTTGTATATTATTACCTTTATATCTACTCCTCCCTTTTTGAATAATGGCCCAAGAGTTTTGGCTGTTCTTAGCTTTAAATGGTCGGATAATTGTTCAAAAGATACATTTTCTGTTCATTCGGGCTGCTGAGCTATTAATTTATCTCATTCTTGCACTAGCATGGTTATTCTTTGTTCTAAGAGTCTGTTGGTATTTTGCACATAGGTCGTTTAGTTGTAATAATTTTCTAGGAATTGGTTTCTTTGAATGGGTTGTTCTATTTGGGCTTGGCCTTTTTGGTGCAAATTTTGAAGATCATTTAACTGTGAGGCTTGAGTATTTATCAGGTCTGTTGGGGAAAGAGGAGTTGACGAGGTTGTCTGCGAATAAGTTTGCTGGCAGTCTGGATCTATATAATAATTGGGGCCAAAATAATTTCTTGCCTCATTTAGAGCTTCTTGTAGACTATATAATCCTTCAAATGATGGATTTTGAAAATTTTGTATAACCATTTGGACTTGGTTATAATGTTTGAATATCCCGTTGAAATTTCCTACAAAAACAATGTAACAAAAGAAATTTTTTGAAAGGGGCCGTTTTTGGATTTTTGAAAAATAATGAGCAAAACAATTGCCCAAAATCTGTTTGTGCCTTCATTCGTTGTCTACTGTCTTTAAATTCCATAAATGATCTAACAAACATCGTTGACATAAATCGTTTATTCTAACTAGAGTTCTGAACCTTCTAGGATCTTCATTTCTGTATTGTACTAGAGAATATTGTCCAAAGGTCGTTAGTGGTGTGTTAACATCCACTGTTTGACTAGTCGTTTTTTCTGGAGATAAAGTTTTTGTTTTTACGTTTGTCGATAAGGAAGAACTTCCTTTTGTTTTTACGGTAGATCGATTTTCCACTTCCATACTTGTTTGACTATTTTCCTTAACTACATTCTTGTCTTCGTTTATAGTTTTACAACCAAGAGAATCAAGATTTACATGCAACGTTAAAGAGCTAAGGTTGCTAATGTAGTTTTTCAATGGCCGAGGTCGGCGAAAATCGTATTATCAAATAGTTGAAAGTGGATGCAATTTAAAGACACGTTCAACTCATCAAACTCCCAAAAGTATAAGGATAGATGGTATGTTAACTAATAAATTAGGAAAAAAAAATACTTTCTAAAAATATTAATGAAAAATTATAAGAATTTAGATGTAATCCATGAAAATTTCTTTATAGGGAAAACAATAGACAAAATTAACTACCAACTATAATGAACTGTGTGTCTTATATTAATAATAGATCATTAGTTTTAAGTATACTACACAAATGTATGAGCGAATGGGAGAACCATAAGAAGATATAAAATATTAAGCTCATTATATGGGAATATCCAAGGCTTTCGATTATCAGCATATCTTGAAATTATATTGGTTTCCATGGAGTAGTTGTAACACATGGTGTTTTTGTCTAGAGAGAACGTTAAGGTAGCTCTTTTTAACATCTCTTCAATAACATTATAATATGCTCGTTCTAGTGCAACCTTAAAACACAATTAAATGAAACAAAACTAAGTGAAATAGCGTCACTGTTAACGATACTAAAACTCTAACCATACATCACAAAATCTTTTTTTAATCAATATGCAATCACTGAATTGATTTCTTCATTTTTCAATAATATGTATAAAAAAATATAGACATTTCAGCAAATAAGAAATTTAAGTCCAAACAATTCACATAAACAAATGCCACATAATTTAGTACATAGATCATAATCATATTGAAATAGCAATTTGCAGCTAATTTTAATTATCCATAAAATTAGATAAAAATAAAAAATTACCAGATTTGCAATATTTAATTGAGTTAAACCGTGTCAAAGATATAAAAATGAAAGGTGGAAAATGCACCAGTGATGTCGAGACTTGCTGAAGTTGCTCAAATCGTTGAATTCGACGTTGCTGAAGAATGAGCGATCGACGTCGAGCGTTGCTGAAGAATTAACTGCGAGAACCATCGTTGATGTCGAGCAAGTCACCTAAACCATGGATCCAATCGCCGCAAGAACAGTCGCCTCGAGAACTTGTCGATTCTGATGTCGATCCAGTTACCAAGCTGTCGTCGATGTTGAAGCCGACGTCGAACGTTGAACATCTGATTGGGAAACCCTAATTTGATGTTGATCGTGGAATATCTGATTGGGACACCTAACATGACTAATAAGAAATTAGAGGTTATGCGGCCAATATCTTAGTGGGAATGGGTAACTGTGACAAAATAGAATATATGCAAAGATTACAGAAGAGCCCAATGGCTAATGAATTATTTACAAATTTACCTGCTATTCTTGCAAATCAATGCAAGCTTTACGCATAAATACTATTTGTTTTTACCAACGCTCTTCAGGTATCATGTCGCTATTTTACTGTTGGTAGTTTGTAACATTTATAAGTGTTGGAAATTGAAAAGTATAAATGTGGCAAAATCGTTGATGTGGTGCAGTGTCGAAACACTCATGGAACATCAAGTTCTTGTTTTATCATTCATTTGTTATAAGATACAAACGAATATATGGGACAAAACTAGAAATTAAATACAAGATTAACCCTAGGCTTGGGCTACTTGAACAAGTGTTTAGGTTCTAATTCCAAAATTAAAGCCGAATAAATATAGAACTGTTTATATGGTATTACTTATAAACAGGATTAGTTTATTTAATACGTAATATGTTGCTGATTTCTAACTGTTGAATTTTCTTATTTTCTTCGACCTTAAAAGAATTGTTATATATTTGATCAGGGTCTTGTTTCTTACTTTCTCCTGTACCGAGGCTGATTAAATATAATATCGAATGAAGTTCAAAAACCATGTACATATTGTGTTTTACTCTATTTATAATTCCACTTATTTCCATTCCTAAGTAATTCAAATATGATTACATATTTCCGTGGATGCCATTTATCTGGATTTAGATATGTTACTTCATTTCGAGTTTAGTGGTCTTAATGTTTTAATTGATTTTAACGGTTTAGCTATAATATTATAAAATCTATTATTTATATTGGAAAACAGAATCCACTCGCTATTTTTTCGAAATTTGTCCTTTCTTATTATTCGAAAGTTGGCCAAATTTGCTACAATATTCATTTTCTCACCCTTTCACATGCTCCGTCTGGTAGTTATTTCACAACCAGTGTGAACCCGTGTTATGCACCCGATGTATAGACAAATGCATAAAAGAAGCATGTGGATATAATATTTTAATATATGGTCACAATTATAACCATTTGAGTACCAATATCTACTCGGCGATACACATCCAAGTGCAATTTGTATTAACAGAGTAAGGTTAAATCAGAAGGATATAAGCTTTATTTAGATCACTTAATGGTCGGACACACATTTAGACAGTAACATATTTATACCTGTATCTGCTAACGCAGACGAATATCGGATATTCTTCGACCAGTTCAAAACTAATGAATCTAAAAAAATAAATAGAAAATTTTGATTCATTATAACCCCATTTCGATACAAAAAATAAAAAAAATAAAAAATATGCTATGAAAAATAATATTAAGAAGCAAATATTCATTTTTATACACATTAACTTTTTTTTACTTAGATAAAGCAGTAAATGACAATCATTCTATATACTAAAATACATAAAAACTAGTGTGAAGCCGTTCTACGCACACCGGCTGATGTATTATCTTGTTATCAATTGTTGTTCAGTTTTATTTATGGACATATTATGATTAGCCTTCTATTCATGGCAAACAATTTAGAAATCCGACCATTTATGAATAATATTTTTTCTAAAATATTGAATTATATTGTAGTTCATGAACATAATAGATTATCACACTTATTAATATGATTCCTCATCCAACGCACTAACCCAAATCGATAAATGATATTAAATGAATTCTATTGCATCATTAGTTGTGGTTCTATTTATACTTATTTTGCAGGTATCAAGGAATACATGTCTGTTTGTATAATTAGTAGCAAAATAGTGTGTTGATACTCAACCTTTTCATTTCATTCAATTAGTTCCTAAATCACCTTTCTAATTCTAGTCAATATTCTTTTGTTTCGGAACAATACCTATTTCTAAAATACTGAATTATTTCGTAGTTCAAACAAAAAAGCAACCATTTAAAGTTCTCTCAAAAGAAGTTGTTGGTAGAAAATATTTGATGCATGAAAAGAAGATAGAGTAGCTTAGACATTCATTAGTGATGTAAGCAAATGGAGATCAATATATAATATTAAATAGTCCAAAGATGGAAATTATCGAAAATGATTAAAAGGTAGAGAATTAACCGTACACTAAAGATATAAACATATTGCTTATAATTTCTTCCTACGATTTATACCCTAACAATCCTTTGTCCTTGTTCTACATCCTAAATCAAGTATGATTTCAAAGGAGTTATCTTGTATGATAACCTGTGAGCAATCGAAAAATAAAATGCACAATAATACAACAATGAGCTAAATAGTACTTTATAGATCTGTTTACATAAGGCATAACCAAAATTTTATAGATCTTCTGATGTAGAATACACATTACAGTAGTGGTTTTGAAGGGATGTGTGTGTGAAATTCGAAAAGTTGTATGCTTATTCATGAAGTAAAAAACCAAAAGAAAAAGAAAATATGTTCATGAACCCAAGGATGAAAAGTCGAGGAATGCATGCAAAGAAGAGCACAATAGGATTATATTTTCGATACACGCATGCTAAAAAAAATTCACAGAAATAAAGCTTGTAGATATATCAAGTAAGATGCCAATTTGAAACAACAGAAAATCACTGAGGCACAACAAAAAATTAGAGGAACAAAAATAGGCAACATCAATAAGGCAACAGTTAAAAGTTAAGACACATCTTCCACCAGAAATGGGATATGATTCAAAGTTACTTTAAAAATGTGCAACAACAACAATTCAAACTGGAGATAAAAGCCCAAGATAGTAGTTGTAATACAGTAGAATTTAAAAAACAAAATCAAAATGGGAAGAGTCACTTCTAATGGAAACAATCATCTATCTGGATACAATGTAGTAGTGAATGAATTTCAAAAGTATTTAGACTACCACATTCCTTGCGGTGTGTTAAGCTGTAGCAGTATAACATCAGAAACACGCATAAATTTTGCAAGATTGGTAAAAAGCTGGGAAAAAATGAAAGAGCCCCAGCAGTTGCATACTGTAAAGAAAAATGGGATAACATAATCATTTATTATTATAACCAAATTCTATTGACATTTGTAATTAGGACAGTAGGAAGAACAAACATGTTGGTATCCTGATTATTATAACTATCGTTTTACAATATAACAGTAAGCGTGGTAAAACAACATGTTAATTAACATATACTGATAATTAGAACAATAGACGCTAACTACTATTATGCGACAATAGCATGGGATGAGCTAATTTCAGTATAGGAGAAAAGTAGAAGCACATACAAATTGTCGAAGAAGTTTATATTGCGTAAAGGTATATTATAGTTTAAATGAAATAACAAAAGCAGTCAACCAAATGCGTGGTATCTTATTCATAGCTAAACATGTCTTATTCATGGTATTTATGTTAAGTCGTTGATTCCAAGAATAGTAATCACCAAAAAGTGTAAATTATATATTGCAATATTAATTATTTGAGAGTTGGAAGATAGAACCGTTTTATTATGTGAGCCACCATGACATTTTTAACCAATATTTTTAGACCAATGATAATGCTTTGTGGACTTGTTGTTTCTATTACTTAGCTTGCAATGGTAGATCCTAAGCACGTAAAAGAAATGGACCAATGAGATTTGAGTGCTATTAAAATAATACTTTTATAGTGAACATAAATTTGCATACTAAAGTTATGTTCCTACCGCAAATATATCCCAATCTGTCAATCAGTAAAGAAGTAAAACGCACAAACCAGATATAATAGTAAGCTAGCTTCTATAATGTATTTTTAGGAAAGATGAGTCACATGTTACCCAATATTTTATCTATTTTTTCTTCTTTTTCCAAAAATTTTTCTGTTGCCTCAAGAGATTGTAAAGTAATTGATGGTTGTACTACCACAGACCATACCAAACAACAAAGCGCAATAGAGGCTACAATTCTTTAAAAGTACAATGCACGATTAAATCTTAAATTAATATAAAAGAATCTTTCAGTTATATTGGCTACAATTTGATGATTGAACAATATAAAGTAAAGGTAATTTTTCTGGTGACATTTTCGTACATTATGCCGCAAATATACCCTATTAAAATCAACAAAACAAAAATGACCTAAATAGTGGGAAAATAATACAGTTGGTGTCTAATTTTAGTCGGCATAAAACTTAGATAAAAAGGTAAACTATACCATGTTCAAGATTTACCATGATATCAAATCCAAAAGGTTTTCTGATAAACTTTATCGATGTTCTCCTTCCCATCACATCTCGAAATGAATTAATTAATCATCAAAAATGAATCCACAAGGGACAAAAATCGTGGAATTAGCGATTTCTGTTTCCTAAATTAGAGAGGAAAACAACTAAAGAGGGATTTTTTTCGTTTAAGCGATGAGAGCAACTAATCAGAGAATATGCTTCGGATTTCTATTCATTAATAGTTGGCCATGATTTTGGAGTCGGGTGGGCATAGCATTCTGAATTAAAGAACAAAGGAGAAGGTAAAACTGAGTTAAAAAGAGGAAATAACGCGGAGAGAAGTGATAGGGTAAAAGAGAAAAATGTGAATGTTATATCATTTAGGTCTGGGAAATGAAAGAACGGAAAAGGCATGACTGAAGAGGAGGAAAATCAAAGTGGACGGCCTGGGAAAAAGGAGGAAAGGAGTACTGACGTTTGAGTTTATATTCACGAAAAGGCCAGTGTCCTCTGTAAATACAACTCAGTAGTAATAGTGTTTAGGAGACTGTTCGGTTACCAAAATTCAAGGGGGCATGTGTGCTCTTGAAATTGAACCGAGTATTTATATTATAGTATCGATATAATTATAACCTTGATAAAAACCGAACAAATAATTATCGGGTGCGGATATCGTTATATCCACATCCTCGTCTATTTTTCAAATATTTGATAAATTTTCATATTTAGGATACAGGTACCGATGCATTTCAGAATTTTTGAGTTCTTGTTGACAACTATAGTTTTATTATTGAAGCGGCTAAATTTTGGAATTTTTGTTAGCTTTCGGTGTTTAAAGTTGATGTGTGTGTTTATATATATATACAGAGTTTTGTAACATTATTTATCACGAGGAGTTAAAATTTTACACAAATAAGTAAAATTTCATGATCCATAAACACTTGTTATTAATATATTTTATATTCAAATCTTCAAATTAATAAGCATGAAATATTTAAAATAAAAGGAATCCTTGGCAAATTAGTTAATCAGCAAGTACATACATAAATGGAGATTTATAAAATATGTAAAACATGCTTAAGGATTTGAAATTCCAAATGGCCAATGCCTTTGGAAAAAAACCAACGTGAAAGAATCTTCTTTTCAAATCGATTGAGAATCGATCATAGAAACTGCCATCCACCTTTGTTCATTACACAAACTCAAATATTTGAACGTCCGTTGAACTATTCATACATGCTTTCTAACTTCACATTATAGTTGTATTCCATAAGTAAAAAAATATAGAAAAATATTAATCATGTAGACTTTCATAAGAATATTGCATGCCATATATTACTTATATTGTTAAAGTACCACAAAAATGTTAACATCATAAGTACAAACATATCTTGCTTATGATTTCAATGTAATATAACATCAGTTGTCATGAAACCTTACGTCCTTTTCAATTCATAGAATTAAATAAATACTTTAGGTACTCACACGGTGCCTAATATTACATGTGCATTTCAGATTTAGTGTGTGTAACATTCAACACAAAAAATTGCGTAAGAAACATGTAATGGCTGGTCAGTAAGCTTGACCAAGAACTTCAAAAAGTGTTGTCTATTGCTCTGATTTATCCTGCAAGCTAAGACATCGCTTTCTTGTTCTTTAAAACAAAGATACAAAAACTGATCATGATATTCAAAAAAGCATTGTTCTCTCCAGTCTTCCTGCTCTCCATACTGCAATGAATTTACTCCTTACCACCCTGTCTCAACTCTAGTGCACTATCTCGCTACTGTTCTTCAATATCAGAATAAAGTGCTTCATAATTATGCTTCTTTCATATTTTAATATGTGTTTTAACTTCTCAACTTCTATGGTGGCTCAACCTACAAAAAAGCAAAAGGAACCAAGGATAAGAGACCTTGTCAATGTAATTAGCAAATTTAATCTTTCCTTCATGCCATTTAATATTTTTTACACATTTTGTGGGCAGTCATGGAGAAGTGAGTTATAATTGAAACAATGATTAATAATAAACGATAAATTAAGGAACACATGTGATAAAGGCATACACAATAGCATGCTCAGTGCAAAATTTATCAACAAATACAGTTATAATATACCTAAAGGAACCAACCAATACATGAGAAAATGCCTAAAAATGAAATGTCCTTGCACTTTCATCTATTATATATGTACATATGTATATATGTATACATATATGTATTATTGCTAATACAATATAATTAAAGTTTTGATAATTGGTGTCTTAAGGCCTGTTACTTACCATTAAGTGCCGATTTAGGTATAAGTTTGTTCAATCTACATCATTTTTTTGTAAAAACTTTGTAAATAAAATGCAAACCTAATGCAAATGGCCATACTCGAAGAAAGGTCTTGAATCCAGTAGATTAAAAATCGAAAATCTAAATATAGTTAAAGCAAATCATGAATTAAGCCAAGAACTGAAAATATGAGACAATAATTTTAGGAAGCCACATTAGCATACTTGGTTTGTATTTATGTTTTGGTACTAAATTAATCTTCATAACCTAATTTTACATCATTAAAATACAAATAATTTTGTATCACATATATCAAGAAAACACGCTAAATTTTATAAACAACCATTACTGTTACATTACGGAAAACTGAAAACCACAGTCGCACTTATATCATCATTTAGATAGCTTGGAAAAAACATACTATATTATAGATATCACAGATGGAGGGAAGATGCAAAACATGGTATATTATGGTAAGAAAATAGTTGAAAATTCATGGATTGATTAAAAGGCCAGGGCTTTTCGATTCTTAATACAATTGAAATTATTCTCTCGCCCTACCTAGCAAAGCTATCTTGAAAATAATCTATAATCTATGTTTCGTTGTCTATTAGCTTGTTGCTAATATCATTCTTTTAGTGCAACCAAAATTTATGCTCTTTCTTTGCAAACCATTTGCCTGCCATTCTCAAAGGTAGTTAATTCTTTAGCTTAACACTTTTACTCACTTTATGATATCGTTTTTTGTTAAAAAAACATTTCTTCAAATCTTTAGTTGAAAATATAGAAATCTCATTATCAATCTCTAATCAAATATATCAATATCAAAATTTTCTAATACAACTTTGTCATTATTGTAAATAGAACAATCTATTTTGGATGATTATGTAACATTTAATGTACTTGGTTGGTTTATGTTTTCACTCTATGATTTTGTTAGTTTTTCATTACTTGACTTCCCATAGGTCTACTTGTTTTCGGTAAATTTGTACACCACATAACATTGTAAAGCATTATGTATAAAATTTCCAATATAAGTGAGCATCAATGTTGTGTTGGATATTACAAATCAAACTATTTTCATCCAAAATATGTGCCCCTACCAAGCTCTTGATGTTGGCTCCACCATTGAATATATAGTAATATGAAAGAAATTAAGTTTTACAAAAGTATCATGAACTTGGAAAACATCTCCAACTCCTCTTGTGTGAACTTAAAGTAAGACAAAACTCTATAATTATTTTTCATACATAATATTCATGAAAAATAATTGTCAATTCGAAAAAGAAAAAGAAACTTTTGAAAAGATTCGTAAATTTATAGCTTTTCGACTTTAAAAGCGACTGAGCATAACAAATGACAATAATAACATAGTATTTCAACTCAGAAAGCAATTAGGAAACCTCAAACAGCATGAAATGCACTCAGTAAACCATAGTACTTCTAATGCTTAATAAGGTAGAACAACCATGAAATTCAAAGTTTAAATTCCATCAACTTTTTGGAAATTCATTAAAGGAAGATAACTACATTTTGTGATTATAAATGCTTATTATTTTAGGATTAAGTGAAAAAATGTATATTTGGATAAATGCATTAGTAAGAATCGTGTGTAAAAATAATAGTCCCGTCGATCCTACTATTGTAAGAAGTACTAACAAAGGCACAAATTTGAAACTATGGATTCTAGTCTACAATCGATAGAACCTTAAATGAAGACACCATAAAGATGTTTTTTCTACATCCTTCTTTAACCTACTCGTCATATAAATAAATAGATGCAAGGTTTTCATTTAATTTATAACATAAAGTTTACAGTTAAACAAAAACACTATATAGGTAGTTTGTAAAGTTTTTCTCAAATTCTATATTACTAACACATAAATAAATAATATTTCATCCTATATACTTAACAATTATAATTATTATTTTGAATTTTTAATAACAGCACATCATCGATTATTAAATTATATAACAGTATTGCTAACCTCATATTTCTGCTACCAACTGTAAATAGACTCTCCAAAAACATCATAAATGTTAAGTACGATGGAGTCGGGAATGGTAGTTCATGCATATAAAAATACTATTTTAAAGAAAACACTAACAGAACCTTCCTTGCCCCATTACAGGTTGAATTTAATAATTGCATATGTTTATTCCACCATGGTGCAAACTTTGGTACTTGAATTCAGCCGAATCTATGGAGAAAGTTTTGACAGTTTTGATCAAATAAGTTCAGAAGGAAATAAAAGTATAAAGTGGTTCAAATGTGTGTGTTTGTGTGTTTTAAAGACATTAAAGTTGCAGATCTAAGTAATATTAAACTTCACGGGCCTCGATATTCAAGTGTCTGTGGAGGCATTTCTATTTGTGGGACAAAAGTGCAATGAAACAACTAAAGCAAAGTGAGCTATTATCAAAATACGGAGAAAAAATGTACATTGTTATGTTTTAGCAATCAAAATTAATGTCAATTAAGTGAAAATGCCATTATCAATATAGTAGTACAAACGTTATTTTGAGATGTCGAAGGAACCAACTAAGTCTAAGCATCATGTTACATGGTTGAGGCTAAAGCCTATTTTTTCCCCTACATAGCACATGAGCTGAAAAACAGATCACCTTGCATTGTTAAAGTTTTTACCTGATCACTACGTGTTTGAAGTAGTAATAAAACCGCTGATCTACTTAATCCATACTTGGTTCCAGTACTTTGTTTTATAACTGGAAATGACTTCTTCATAAATTCAGCAGATGCAAACTACAAATCCCTCTATAGTGTTACCTGACATCATATTAACAATATGGTTAAAACCCTCTCATAAGCATATATAGAGTGAGTTGATATAATGCTAAAACAAAAATTATAGTTTGAAAGTAAGGACTACATCAACTCAACCAAAAACTTATGTCACGGATGAAAATTGAGGATATAATCCTAAAATAAAATTTGTATCAAAATCTTCGTCAACGAAGCTATGGATAAGAAGAATTAATTTCATATAATAAGCTTAATATAAGGTGCTATTACTTTATAAAATAGCTTTTCCTCAACCACTAATATAGCTCGATTGCCTTGATATAACTCAACCACTTAAACATGTATTTTTCAATTTCACACTTAATACAAGTGTTTCATAAATTATGCACAAAGTAAATCCTTAATAAAATCAAAAAATAAATTATTCACATGAATTGCTAATGCACCTTGCAAGAAATAACTTTGGCAATAAATAAGCCATAAAAAATTTCAAAAATGTTTAAAATGCTTATTTAACTTAATTTGATGGGACCAGTTTAAATGGCCTGAAAGTCCCTTTTTCAAATATATCCAAATTCATAATAAATAATTATTCTTGAAATCGTAGTAGACATGAAGAAAAAATTGCTATAATATAAGACAAATCAAATCATAAGCTAAAAATGAATAACACGATTTACCGTAAGAAATAAACATTGTATTTCAAAAATATGTGTGCTGCGAAATTGCATCGATACCCATCCAGAGACCCATAATAAAGCAAACATAAATCCCATAATTGAGCTCATTACATTCCAACACAAATCAATAGACGAATTCAATTCAAAATTCAAAATCTGTAATAAAAATAAAGCAATCAAAAGTTGGTAGGCAAAGTAAATTAAGAAAAGGAAAAAGAAGATAGTTGTTGATCATGAGTGTATTAATGATTAGAATCAACCAAGTTGGAGGATATTTTTCAAAGAAAAATATAGAAAAGGAAGAAAAAGAGTTTGAGCAGGGTTCGTAGATAAAGTGGTGCTAGATTCTACTTGGGCTTGACAACGGGTACATTTGGCTGTATTTAGTATCATACCCACATCCATATTCGAAATCATTTGGCACGCATCCGCATCCGAAATAACTTTCAGGTATTGGATTATCCACATTCACAAATACGAATGAATATGAGATATTTATTATATTCGCTGACCATTGATCAATTTTGAAACATAAATATAATTTTGGTTAACATACACTTTTTAAAATCTCGTTGATCATAAAAGTAAAAAAATAAACAAATAGTTTTGAACAGCTGTTACGGACCAATATGAATATAATATAAATTATTAACTCACTAACACAACAAATACATATCATTCAATATATAAATACACATAATATAAATTATAATATTAACAACAACCAGATGGATAATTATCGAATGTCTCTACATCCGCATCCATATTTGTTTTTCCAAGTATTTATCCACTTTTCGGATAAGAAATATATACCGACATATGTTGAATTTTTTTGGATATGCACGTACAGGCATAATTCACATAATTCCACTTTCATAAAGTCTTCAATTATATTTGTGTCAATCTTTTATTATGGATAATGTGATGGAAGAAGGATATTATTCTTTCATTTGCGTTAATTTTAGCAACAAATAAGGAAAATTATTATCCATCTTTTTAATATCTTCCATATAATTATTTGAAAAGTAGGCACATAGTTGTATCACCAACTTGCAAATAATAGGCAAAACAAAATAATTATAGCATAATACAGGCTTTTAAAACCTTGGCTAGATATGGGACTATTTTGATGAAAATTTGTCTTGCGCATGCCAAATAGGCAAATACCTTGTTCATCCCCATAGTTATCAGAAAATAAGAAAACACACTTACTTGATAAACGTAAGCATGTGCATTCATCCATATAAAAATGACAGCTTAGTGCAGATTTGATTTCCATTATCCAACAAATTGCTCGCCGGTTAAATAAATTTTTCTTCATAGCTTACTAATGTAGCTGGTAGTACCAATATATAGCAAAACTTATAAAAATGAGTTTTTCTATCAAATAAAATATGGAAATTAAAAAGGACGACATAACTAATAGGAGCATGATGTTTCATACTGGAAAGCATTATCTACAATCGGATAGAAAGTTTAAACATAAAATCAAAGTTAGAACATGGTTTCTAATACCTATTTGCAATTTATATTAAATTCTAATTATATTTTAGTCTTGAATTCTAGTTACATGGTTAGTTGTAATTATGTTATAATTTTGCAATTTATATTAAATTTTAATTCAAGACTAAATAATAAATTATGTGGTATCAAATATTTCCCTACTTCTGTAGGTTACTTGGTTTTTCTGTTAGAAAGATTGGAATCAAATATATCCCAATATATGCAGGGAAAGAACTTGTCATATATTAGAAAGAGAATTAGTAAAATCCCATTGGCAGAAGATAGAACAACCTCATATGCAAAGATACACTGCATTACTGTAATACAAATGTATAAAGACTTAATAAATGAATTACCGACATACTAAATAGAAGTGCTAATTTCGATTATAATGTGGGACCATCAAGTTTACATTATTCTTTACTGCTGTACTAAAAAATTAACTGGATATAATTTATTACCTATCATGCTAGCCATTGCAGTGCTTGCTTTTCTATCAGTCATTCAACTTCTACCTATTTTGGAGCATAAGATTGATTGCATTATACATCTGCAAAGTAATATATAATTAAGTTAAGGAAGAGTGGCATGTATATATGCATAAAAAATATTATAGTATATGTGACAGGTAATGAGCTAAAGTCCTCACAGGCGTATGAGGAAAGTTATAAAATATTTTGGGTTGTTAATACACCAACCACAATCTAGCAGTTCATTTACTTTCTTTATTTTATTATTATACTTATTCAGATCCAGTAGGCTACAGATCAAACCCTCGATCTTCCATAGTATTGAATTTTCATTAGAGGTGGAAATTGTAATGGAGGAATCGTAAAGTATAACAATTGGAATAGAAGAATACATCACAAACACCAGAGAATAAGCAAAATATTCAAGAAAAAACTTAGAAAAATGAAAGAATTTTGCTGCTATTTTGTCAGTACGTAGACTAGATGAGTGTAAAATATATTTAATAAACTAATATATTAAAACTTTTGAAATGGATGTTGATTAGTTAATACATGGAGGATTAGTATTGTTCTTTTCATAAAGAGCTCGTGCATTACATATAGCCCTATCTTGTTACGTAGTTCTGAAATTTTAACATGTATGATAAAAAAATATGAGATTTTAACTTTGAAAGACAGGCAAATAACAAAATTCTTGTTTTTTTTTGAATTACCTAGAGAACCAAGCTTCGCTTGTAAACTCTAGGAAAGTATGTACCTGCCAAACACATACTTTGGGTACTTGTTACAGGGTTGTCAGTTTCGGGGCTCGAACTCGTGACATTCGATCACGCAGTCCGGACCATCAACCAACTGCGCCAACCCTGTTGGCATCAAAATTCTTGTTATAATTAAGTCATAAAACAACATGAAAAAAGTACATAGTGTATTCAATCAACAACTCATTAGATAAATATTTCTATTTGAATGAATGCAAATCTACTCATTTTTTTCACATTAGTTTATTATATCTACTTCTGATTATAAATTTGTACTATAATTTATGTTATAGCGACAAATGTGACAAATTGATGAGTTTCATAAGATTATTGTGATAATCAATCATTTGATTGTATAGATATTTGAAACTATTTTATGTTCACTTCATTCATATAGAAGTAGACAGCAATAAGAATGTCAAAAAAGAAGTTAGAGACAGAAATAGGATACTGAAGGCTACTGGATGTTAACTTATAATCCGGACGTGGTGCAGTAACACCGCCTGGCCTACATCTGCTATTTATAGTGCACTCCAAGAACATACCTTCATGTTTCATAAAAATATATGCATTTTACATAAAATGTAGGTGGTGTAACTTTATAATTTTTGATATCTTTTTTGTAAAATCATATCTTCAGGTTTCAAAAACATCTGAGCACAAATGTTTTACTTTAAAATATATAATAGTTCTGTTTAGATTAACTTTTGAAACTACAACTGTTTTCATATTGAAGTTTGCAAGATAGAACTATCAATTGAACTGAGCAAATGTTTCTAGTCTAAAAACATAAGAACTGAGCAAAGCCAAACTATAAACTGAACTGCTATTAGCTTGCATAAGAACTGATGACATTGCAAATATTTTACTTCAAAACAAAACAAAGCCGCAAATTTTTATTTTTGAACAAATCATTTGCAGTTCTGTTAGGAAACACCTTAGCACAAATATTTCCATTGATCAGCTATTAGCTCTCTCTCATAAACAATATGTTAGTGAGCACAAAAAAAACATTTGCAATTCTATGGCGAAACACTTGAGCACAAACAATAGCATTGATCAGCTATTAGCTGCCTCTTATAAACAATAAATTATTTAGTACAAATCACATAGTTTTTTTGTTGGCTTACCCAGATATATTTTACAAATTGAACTTGATTCTATACCCAGATATGGCTAATTTCTAATGACTTGATTTATCCATGCAACCGTAGATCTTTAAGAAGCCAAATATACTATCATGACCAACTTTGTTCTAGTTTTCAAGCTAATAGACAACCGTTTGTGTTAATTACCTGAAAATTGTCATGGTGATGTCAACAATTTTTGGACACTATAACTTAGCAGATGGCCATAATAAATAGGCATGTTTTTAATTGTGCATTGTTAAAGGGAGTTCACATTTGCTTATGAGGGTTTTTCAAGAGGCGAGACAAAATTAATCGATAAATATATAGAATTTTGAACAATTTTTGTTGGAAGGTGCTAAAACATATACTAATATTTTATTGGAAGGTATTAATATAACCCACTTAGTTTTCAAATTACACTTCGGGATTCACTGATTGATGCAAGTGGAAAAGGAGAGTGATGTTGTGAGAGAAAATAGAGCAATGCAAACAATGATCTACTATTACAGTAAGCAATAATTGTAACTTCAGGTGATTAACTTTGAAATATCCCCATTAAACCTTTATCATGGACTATACTTGCATCAAAGAACATTTTCAGATCGCTCATTCTTATTTAGAACTTAACACCTATGAGATGACTCTTTGTTTATTAAGTAGGAATAATAAATACTCATTTGGGAAAAAAAATTGGAGAACCAAATGGGTGAAAACTCTTATTCAACTGGACTAAAAATATGTAATAAAATGTAATAGATGAGGCTGAATCAATCATGGTCAAATGATTAAAATCGAAAACAAACAGATTTTAAGGCTGAAGGTGTATCGGTCTACCTGTTATAATGTATATTCTGTTTGTTTGAAATTATGAGGGAAAATCGATATTTGATTTTTCGTTTTAGTCTAGTAACAAATAGATTAAGTTTTTATTTATGTAGTGTTCCTTTTTCATATTGAAGGTTGGCAGTATTCTCAATTCGAAAGAATTGTGTAAATTAGTCACATCGATATTTTCTATTTGACCTTAGTTATATTAACCAATAGAAAACTATCGAGTGAGTCGTTCCATATTTATTTAATAACTATCAGTATGTAACTCCTTGGTGCCTCCAGCAGTCATGAGTAATACACTGTCCAATTTTTGGAGAGCGTTACATACTCTAGTCTCAACGAATACGTCGATATCTAGTCTCGACGTATCTTGACTAGGAACATTTAAAATGGTACATTTGTTTCATTGTGATAAATTACTAGCGATTACAATACTTCGTAACTACTACCACAAAACATACCGTTTATGGATTTTCTATTAATATACTTTTAATTAAATTTATTAGTTAATATAACCATATTATATTAAGTATATAATAGAAAGAAAATACTTTTATTTCGAACAAGATTGGTCAACAAGTTAGATATATGTAACAAATTACATAATTGCTTCTAGGGCATACCTCTAACACTATCATAACAACAGCGGGATGTTCGCTTACATGCATAGACTATGTAGATGTGCTGTAACGACCCGTTAAATTTGATGATATTAAATGAATTAATTTAATATAATTTCTAATCTAATTTAGAATAAAATAAAAGCCTTAATATTTTATTTGAGAAAACATAGTAATTTGTTATAGTAATGGGAATTTAATGTAACAATAAAATTTTATGACAATAGATTTGGATAATGTAAATGGTCACATTTTGTTGAAAGTTAATTATAAGAAACCAATAAATGTTGAATTAGAATATTAATAAAAAAAATATTTACTAGAATGGGATTCATTTAATATAAAAATAAATAGTGGTGATTGTACATTTGGTTGCAATAATAAATAGTGACTAAATAAAAATGACCGTTGAATAAACCAATGCAATAAGTAGATAAGTAACTTTAATGAATGTTGTCAATAATAAATGTACTTAAAATGGTAATAAAAATTGTTTTGCCTAGGAAATTTATGTATTGATAAGTTATAACTAGATTTGAAGTTTGTTAGTAAATAGAAAATAAGAAACCATGGCGATTGGTAAATTAATAAATGAATTCTTATAATAAGTAGTAATTAATGCATATGTATTGGACATTGGTGATAATTTCAAAGTTTTACCTATTCATCAAATTTATTTATTTAAATCTAAACCTATGGCAACATTTTGTTAATAAATGTTGTAAGTGAATTTGAATATAAAAGGATAACAAGTGTTTAGGTTAACCATTTATTTTATTTAGTTAAGAATGGAAATAAATTGAAATAAAGCTAATTTAATTATTTTGGTTAAAACGCGCACTAATGAGATGTAGCATAATCCAAATGTTATTTATACCCATAAAAAGGCTATTTACTGAATAGAAAGATTGTATCAATAAACGAATTTATTTAGGGTCCAACTTATAATTTATAACCTTTAAATGTAGATTTAATTTCAATTAATTTATTTAAATAGTGCAATTAGCGTAGATTGTTTGGTAGATGAAGTAGTTAATTCTATAAGGTGAGGTAAATACAAATTTTATTTTAATTGGACCACTGGTTGATATAGACTTTAGAAAGCAAGATTTATAATTTTAGTTTGAGTATTAAATTCAACAAATGGTATTTATTACAAATAAAATAGAATTAAACGTAAAATATTACGTTATTGAATTTAGAATGGAATTTGTGAACCTTTAAAGTGAAATCTTGAACTAAGGTTTATGGCATCTTTGTTTTGGGTTAAAGTTGAGAATATAAGAGTGAAAAATCTAATGAATGGATTTTGAGAAATTTATTTATAATTCCTTAATTAGAGGAAGCGGAGAAATTTACGGGAAATTTATAGACTTATAAATTTTATTCCACATCTAAACTTGTTAAATCATTTGAAATTGATTAAGGAATATATATGCAATAAAATTTGGTCAATTTTAGAATTTAATATAAAAATTTGGATTTTATAATTTATTTTAATTTATTTAATGAATATAAAAATAGCCATTCTGGTCACGGACTCGGATTTCGATGAAACCAGTTTCATCGGATCCGTATCGGTGAATTATTATAGGGTTTCAAGTTTCGTATCGATCGGACCTGTCGTTTGATCGTACGGACGCGAAACGCCTTGAAATCGATTTTATTAAAATCAATTTGAAATCAATTTGGAAATCTTGTTTTCAGCATAACTTCTTCATACAATCAAATTTGGTCGTGAAACTTTTTCCATCGCGTTCAGAATATTTTAAAATACCTATTTGGATATATGGGTTTAATAATTTTCGTTCCGGGGTCAGAACGGGCTTTTTGGGCCAACTACCGTTTAGCACGTTCGTTGTCCGTACCCACTTAGCCTTCTTCTATTTGTCTATATATATGCGATCATAAACCCTAGCCTCCTTTCTATTGACATTTTGCTGTACGTTCATTTCTTCAATCTTCTCTCTTCCTCAATGGATGCATGTCAGATCCAATTTCAAATTGCAAATCAAAGCTGAAAATTCAAAGTCCTCCTAAAAATCTCAAAAAAATATATGTCATAGTTCTCGGTGTTCGTAATCTGCTGGTGTGATTCGTTTTTCGATTGGAGCTATCGTTCATCCAGAAAAATTCAAATCATTTTCGGCCTCACATCATCGTCGCAACAAAAGTCGTCGGATCGGCGAACCGTTTTTGGGTTTTGTAGAGGGGACCGAGGGGAGTTGATCTGTGGTGTTTGTTCGCTGTTTCAACGGTTGGATCTATGTCAATAATTCGATTAGGGTTTGTATAAATGGCGGCGGCTGGGCATTTGGGGATCGTTCTGGGGTCGGCGGCCGTTGGAGAGGAGGCAATAGGGGAGGCGAAGGCGAGGTTAGCCCCTGGCATGGCGCGGCGGCGGAGTGAGGGTGAGTGCTCGAGGTTATCGGAGCTGGCTGTGCATGTTGACCAGTAGGGTTACCTGCGTGAATGTTTGCTCTGTTGCGTGCGTACGTCCCAGGCAAGCAAGATGAAGCGCCTACGTGGCAAGTTTATTTTTATCAATATGTGTCATTTTGTTTATTTTTAATTTTGAATTCAGTCACCATTTTTCGCCATAACTTTCTCATACGACCTCGGATTCAAATGAAATTTCTTTTGTTAGGTTCGAAATTAAATTCTAGATCTGATGACACTAGTTTGGACAGATTTGGAGACCGTCAAATTTTGAGTTTAAATCGAATTTAAATTCGATTTAAATTCAAAAGGTGAGTGTTTTAACCCACTCACAACTTCTAAAAGTTTTTATGTTTGTTAAATTCATTTTTAGATATGAGTAGAAATTTATTTACAACTATTTGGCATGTTTATTCATCATATCTGTTAATTTGCATTTATTTAGTTTAACTGTTAATGTAGTTTATTTATTTCATATTAATTGACCGTTAGAATTAATTTATTTGCATATAAACTGCTAGTTAACAGTTATAAAATTTATTACTGAATATAAACTGTTAGTTTAATAGTTATTAAATTCATTTTTAATATAACTGACAGTTATTACCTGTTTATATTATCAGAGATATATTGATATTGTTTATTTTGGATGATGATTGTGATTTGGATGATGGATGATGTTTATAAATGGATGTTTTATTTTTAAATTACAAGTCATCATGCATATTTCATTCGGGATTGTGGTTTGAAATGATATACAACCGCAAAATTTTATTTTAAATTGCGGATTGAAATGATAAATATCCGTATCACTTGACCATAGGATAGAAAATTATATACAGGCACCGTGGTCTATATATAAATTATTTTAAAGTGATTTTTATGGTTTGGATGAGATACGGTCATTAAAATTTAGTTTTGATATTTTATAAATATTATTCTTCCATATATATATATACATATGAAAGTTAAATTTTGAATTTGAGCTTTGTATAAATCCGTTAAATAAAAATGGAATAAAAAATTTAGGAATGGATTTGATAATTTATAATATATGTTAAGTTTGGAAGTTTTAAAAATGTGATCTTTATAAACTGAATTTTTGCTAAATACATTTAAAAAGGAATATTCTAGTATAAAGTAAAATTGAGAAAATATTTAATTACTAGAATTGGAGTTTTATTTATGGATTTGATGTGAATATTCAAGACTAAATAATAGTACGTTTAATTTGCTGAAAGAATAAATTCCAACTTTAGTTTAGAAATATTAATACTCCAAATGGATATATATATAGAAATTGAAATGGTTTTTGGAACTTGAAAGTGATATTTAAATTATGGTTTAGACCTTAAAATAAAGAAATATATTTGTAAAGCCATGGGAAATTATTTTCTTTACAGAGTAACCTTAAAAGTTAAACCATCTATTTTATATGCCGTTGAATATCCAAACCATTCAAGTTAGAAGTTATGGGTTTAAAATATATGAATTTCGAAATATTATGCTTTGAAAGTATAATTCAAATGTTCGCTTTCCAGATATTATAGATTTTAAAGCAGTATGATTTTGGAAAGAATTATATTTGGATAAAATGATATCATATTGTTTTGGGTTTTAAAATGATATCGTACTCATAGTTTTTGAAATGGAAATTTTTATTCTGGTTTTTAAGTATAAACTATTTTAAATGACCGCGATGTTATAATAACGATGGGTTGGCAAAGAGACCGGGATCGGATATCTGACATACTCTCTGTCGATACCGAAAACCACTTTGACTAACCGTGTACACGATGGAGATTCCAGAATGAAGTAGGTTGGTGGTGGCGTTTCCTGTAAGGTAAATACGTGGACCCGACTCCCGTGAGTTGGCATAAGGTGGCTAAAATAGGAGCTATTCCCAGGCCAATGAGGTCATTCCTCTGATCGGACACTCCTCTTCGATATTATACTATGACTTTGGATTGATTCAGTGGCCACTTTTATTTTGATTTTGGGGAGTTTGTTCGAGGTGGGCGGTAACTGCGGCTACGCGTTTCCATCAGCCTGGGTCCGCAATTGGTATATCTACCCTGGCATTGCCTAGTTGTGCCGTGTCACCTACCATACCGAGCCTTGTACGAGTTTGGATTTCTCCCGTAGCCCGTGTGGTATCCTCTGGTGGCTTCCCGATCAGGAGGGACTATGATATTGGATGGTCTACTGGGACTATTACGTGTTAAGGGGAATATTGGGTCACTCCTTAATGCTATTAAAAAGTATGTTTATTTTATAAATAGACACTATTATAATAGCGCAATATACTACATAGTAAATAGTTTAACGGATCCTTAGGAGATGTAAATCCCGAGCATCTTTTGAGTTACTGCACTCATATTTATTTCTGTTAATTTAACTCACATAAGATCTTTTAGTTCTGACTCGAGTGTTTTTGTCTTTTCAAATTCGCTCGGGTCAGTCCGAGCGTTTCAGAATTGCAAGATTTAGCTCTGGAGGACGAAGACGAAGATTCATAATATTATTATTTATACTAGCACACAACACACTGTTCCGCTGCATTGTTATTGGTATGTGTAACTCTGATATGTATTATATAAATGGTTTTGTAAACAGATTTATAAACTGTATATTTGATTATTATATTTTATCCTTCCGCTGTGAGATTCTGTTTAGTTTTTTTTTCTCTGTTTTTTTCTTATTTACCCCATAACAATCCGCCCTTCCGTATGGTTTGAATTGGCACGTGTGTCGGTTTAAATCGTGCGAAAAGGCGAGATGTTACATGTGCGGTCGTCTACACGAACAGGAAGAGAGAGAACGCATGAACACGAGCTTGAGAATTAGGACATGCAGCATCAAGATGAGATTGTGTGTGTAATGACCCGTAAATTTTAACGGGTTTCATAATGTAATTAACTGAATTTTTGTAAAATTTAAAGCTATAAAATTTTGAATGAAAATTCGATATTTCGAATATGTCTATTTAGACATAGGAAATGGAAAATTTTCATTGGAAAATATGGGAGTTAGTTTTGCTGTGTGATTTCAATTTCAATTTAAATCAGTTAAAATTGATGTAAAAAAATGTTTTCAAAATCTGAATATTTTTTTACAATAATAATGTAAATGATTTTCTGAGTGAGACGTCATATTCCATTTTGTCAAATTTGGACTTCTCTAGCACCGTTTATCTTAGTTTCGACGAATTTGTAGCAGTTTGGCGGCGAAAATCGAGTTTTGATAGGATGATCGAATCATTCATATCTGTGTACAATTCTGTTCGTTTCGTCTTACTGATCTCTACAGTATATTCATTTGTGCATTTCGATTCTCGATACGCGGCGAAATCAGTAAAATGATTTGTTGTATCAGTTCCGTATTGGACCTTTTTGTTTCCTTTTTCCTTTTCGACTGACACCCGTATAATACAAATAGTCATACCTTCTATTATCCCAAGAAATTTAATATTGGTCTGTCAATCTTCCTACCACTTTATTATGGCTTGGTGCGTTCAGTCTTTTCCCCTTCTTTTCTGTTCCTGTTTTGAGAATATATAATAATATAATAATATTATGTTATAAAATAAAAAAGTAGAAACCATTAGAGAGAGAGGCAGAAGACATATTATTTATTCCTGTGAATGGATTCTCTATTTACATTACATTAGCACCTTTATATAGAGGCCTAGGAGCTTGGGGTAGAACTAATCCCACGATGTGGGACTAAATACAAAACAATATATAGCATATTCACTATTTATATTTACATATATTATAACACTCCCCTTTGAATACGCGTCTTCAAAACCTTGAATCCTCTGATAACTAGAAATTGTCTGTTTCAAAACGTGTATGATAATTGCTCCCCCTCATTATTATCTTGCTTGCATTTATCCATTCAGTCGATATAGATATTGTCCGTTGCCTCATTAAAAACCTCTATAAGGAAAACCCAATGGGAAAAACCTTGAAAGAGGAAAAGAGTACAACTTGTGAAATCATAAATATCATACTGAAAATGATATTCCTTCTAAGAGTTTGATACTTCAGGATCAAAATAATGCCTCATTAAAACCTTACTAAGAAAAACCCAATGGGAAAAATCTTAGTGAAGGAAAAAGAGTACAATGACATATTTTATTTTCTTATTTCTTTAAATAAAGTTTGATACTTCTGGATCAAACTAATGCCTCATTAAAACCTTGCTAAGTAAAACCCTATGGGAAAAATCTTAGTGAAGGAAAAAGAGTACAATATAGTATGTCATATTTCAATAATTTATTGCATCAGATAGAGTTTGATACTTCTGGATCAATTTAATACGTCAGTAAAAACCTTACAAAGGAAAACCCGATGGGAAAAACCTTAGTCAAGGATAAAAATATAATTTAACTTAAATAACATATTTGAGATGTTATTTCTTGAAAAGACGTTTGATTCTTCTAGATCAAGATAATGCCTCATTAAAACCTTAATAAGAAAAACCCAGTGGGAAAAATCTTAAATAAGGAAAAAGAGTACATTATAGCTTATTTCAAATGTTACTAGGGAGTTGATACTTCTGGATCAAGATAATGCCTCGTTAAAACCTTACTAATAAAAGCCCAGTGGGAAAAATCTTAGTTAAGGAAAAAGAGTGCATTATAAAATACTTATGAATTCTCCCCCTAATTTTAATTTTTCCTCTGAATTCATATTCGTCTTTCGATAACTTAAATTGGTTATAGATACTTCTGGATCCATAAATATGTATCTCATTCATAATACAATTTATTAATAGTTTTCTTTGATACAATCAAATTTTCTAAGATTGTTTCTTCCAAATATGGTTTGCATTTTAGGTATTTGTATGCTACTTTTATGAAAAACACTTCATGTGCTTTCATTTTTATTCTTCAAATTAGTTTTGCGCATTGCAACTATACATCTTTCATGAATATTAAAAATTTCATTACAACATTACTAGAAAGCAGGAAGTAATCTACTCATCTTGATGTATCAAGATTTTCATTACAACAATACTTAGAAGAAATTTGTAATCTACACTTCATGTCTTTTTCATTCTTTATAACTACAAAAGTTATATATATTCTTCAGAAGTTTGTATACTTTAATAAGTATTTGCATATCGCAACTATCACTTCAATGGATATTAAGAGTTTCATTACAATGATACTTAAAAATAGGAAGTAATCTACACATCATGAATTATATCAAGATTTTCATTACAACAATACTTAAAAGTATGTTGAAATTTACTCTCCTTGTTCTTTGCATTCTTTATAACAATGAAAGTTATTTATATTCTTCAGGAATTTGTATACTTTCATTATTTAATATGATTTTAAACCACATTTATACCTTCGGGGTATATTAAGCATTTCAAGTATTTTTGGTACTTTGCGGACTACAAGTTTAGATTTCTTATTAAGGAGAATTTCATGATGGCCAATCATGTTTTTCTCTAATCCAGGATCTTTAATCCATTTATAAACATAAGCGCTTTATTATTTATAAATTTATTATCGATGATTATTTCTTGTCAGTTCTAGACATGATTTATTGAGATCTCTTTAATTATCATGTTTTAGGTACCTTACCCACTTCTAGGTTTATTTGAGAATCATGTCATGGATCTCTTTCAGAGCATCCTTAAGTCTTTCTTCAAGAACACTCACCTCCTTTATTTGGCATCTTTAATACTTACTCCAAAAATATTTTGAACTGACTTTTGAACCATATTTCAGATGTGGTTTACAAATTTTGATCCTTCAGGGATTCAAGTATATATTGGAGAAAGTCTACTAGGGATAATATTGATAATATTTTGCATCATTGTATATTTTAATAAATATTTAACACTGATGATCAAAATGAGCTTGTATCCCTTTATCCTCCCCCTCAATGTTAACAAACATTGTCACATTAAATAATAATCATTTTTGGACTCTCATTTTGATCCATTATGATTTTGCTACTAGCAAGTACATCATACATATTAATAATATGAGGATAATTCTTTTATAAGATGCATTCAATTGATATTGATTATTAGAGTTTGTTCTCATTCATTGATCTAAGCAATTGGAGGAATTTACTTATTGTGTAGATCATTTGAATACATACATGACTTCAGGTCATTCAACATTTATGTTGACTGAATTTTAAATCACTAAATAATGTCTATGCATAATCTATAAGATGAGCTTATAACAAACTTCAGGTTGTTAGCTAAATATTTACATATATGGATGTATACGTGCGTCCACGTATCACATATATATTATAAAATTTTCATATTCTTTCTCATTTGAATTAGTGATTTTTAGAACAAACTATTACAAGGATCCAAACTATTAATTTCTATTTATAAATCAATGTCAATGCGAACCTGTTAAAACAGCATGATAACTTTCAAAACATTTGGTTTGAAACCATATCGAACTTCTGGTTCGAATAAAATATACACACAACTTCAAGTTGTTAAGTTTATTCCTCAATTATATCTCAAATATCAGTTTTGAACCTAATTATGATTACTTATCAAGGAATAATTTTTAATTGCGTATAGACATTTCTATACATCTCTATTGAGAGTTCTGTAAAAAAAAAGTACAGCAATAATAATAATAGTATCTTCTGGATACTTGGAATGTTACGGATACAGATTTCCTCAGGACCGTATGTATAGTTCTCAAACTTTTTGGATCTAATCTAAACTAAATTAGGATCCTTTATAATCAAATTTCTATGCATTTATTTGGTTTAATAAAATTACCAAACATATAAACAAATCTCTTCTAGAGATATGTTATCATTTCCTAATTTATTAGTCTCTTTTAGGGATATTTTATTATCACTACTTCTGGAGTGAACTTATCTCTTCTAAAGATATATATATATGTACTATTGGAATGTCATATCAATGTACAATGTTTCTATTTGTAGAAATTACATAATTACTACCTTTACGATAACATAAAACATCCCTACTGGATTTTTTTTTTTGTAACTATCTTTTAAATGACATATCAGACTTTAAATACAGTAACAAAATTAGATGCACCAAATGAAAGTAAGATGCGAAAGATAAAACCACTACTTCTGGAGTGTAACATTGGTATACAATATCATTTTTTTTGCTCGATAAATCGTAGTTATTACTCAAAAAAAAAAATATCATTATTCATTCGGGGAATATAGTATTTCCTTTTAAGGAATTGCAATGTAACAAAAATAAAATTTCTATAACATCTCTTCTGGGATGTTAAATTTTGCAATATAAATATAAATAAATCTCTAAAACATCTTTTCAAGAGATTAATACACACACATCCAATGATGTTTGATATATCATATAACATAATATCTTCAGGATATTTGGTTAATATAATATAAATATGAAGATATAAGGTAAGGTATAACTCATTTGGAGATTTTTGTAATCTCTTGAATGCAGCATTATTATCTCATATGATAATATATTATTTTCCTTTAACTTCTTCAAGAAGTACAACCTTATCATTTTACACAATTTCAATAGAGCTTCGGGATTCTAATTCATGAACTTCAAGTTCACTAATTTATTATGAACTTCGGGTTCTCAAATTTTGTGTAAACTGGCTTTTTTTTAGAAGCTTGTACATTTTGACAAATTAAAAAAAAATACTGAAAAGAATTCGAGCTTGTAAATTTTGTCAGAAAATCTTTTCATAATTCCAGACTTCAGGCCTTGGACTTTGAGTTATACAACTTCTATTAAAATAATTCCTTTGAGTTGTTGTTAAACCTATTTTTTCCGTTACAACAGAAATTACTTGTCAAAATAAATACATCAGATAGTAAATCATACGTCTATTCTTATTCCAAACACAAACATACAACGTCATTTAATTTACAGTAATCAATGCATTTAGTGCATTTATGACAATAAATGATTTAATTTATTACCATAACACTTGCAATTAATTCATTTGTGATAAAAATAACTACAATTAACCTTTATGTGAAACTTTATTTGCCAACAATCAGAATTTCTAAATAAACAAAATTATCTCAGATCTATCCATATCATTCATAATCATAAATAACTATAAATCTCAGATCCAAATCATTATTATTTTCATAAGAAAACTAACTTCATAATTCTTTACCAAATATATCAAAACAAACATGTAAATCTTCAAATCAACACAAGTTATTTTAGAAATTTAGGAAATTAAGATTATTTCAGATCTATTATATTTGATCTATTATATTTTACCTTTTGAAAAGTGATTGGATGCATGGAAGAAAGAAAAAAAATTAGGAAATAAACTTCCTATTAGAATGCCTTATTTTTAATTAAAAAGAAAGAGAGTAGAAGAGTAAATATGTTTCTATATATTTATTTGGTTTAGTAAAAACACCAAATATATCAACAAATCTCTTCTGGAGATTTTTTTTTAATATATTATTTTCACTACTTCTGGAGTGAACAAGTTTCTATACATTTATTTGATTTAGTAGTTAATACCATTGGCAAATATTTTTTGAACTTCAGGTTCCAATTTTACTTTAAAAAAAGTCTTTGTTTAGTACTTTAGATCCTAAATGGTACAACTTGATTTTCATTATCAAACTTCATGTTTGATTGCAATTGAAATTTACCATAATATGAATTAGATTTTCTAATAATTCAAAGCTTCACATCTCAAATTTATATATTTGAGTTTTGATATATAATCCTTTTTTTTTAGTTAGAACTTCTGTTTCTTTATTTTGAGGAAACTTGTAATTTACTGATTTATGAAAACTGCAGGTTCTCAATTATTATTTCCTTTTCCCTTTTTTTTAAAGGAAAGATTGGAAGATATTAAGCTTATCATGTAAGCTTTTACTAATATTTCCATTCACTTAATACGATCTTCTAGATGCGTATTATATTTATGTTTGTTTCTCTTAGAAACAATAAAATATTTCTTCTGGAAATACAAATCATATATCAAAATAATTTCCAAAGTATTCATTCAAATCTAAATCAAATCAAAAGGTTTCCAAAATGAAAACCCCATTTACCAACCATGTTTGATTTCTCAAATCCATGTCCAAACTAAATACAATCAAATTCAAAAAAATTCTTTAATCAACAATATCAAATTTTGTCAAGTTCAAACTTGCATTCCAAAATGAATGAACTAAAAAACATAAAAATATGTATGATATTGAGACCTACAATATAATAAGATCATAAAAATAGCAAAAAAAAATTAGATCTGAAATATAATAACTAATAAAATAAGAATCAGATCTCAAACTTTAGATCTATACAAGATCTAAAATTATAAGACTAATATAATAAAATTTAAAAAAATAAGACAACATATTCATATCTGAAGAAGTAGATCTAGAATGGAATGAGATAAAAAAAATGATTTGGAAGATTAAATCATCAGAAAAATGACTTACCGTTATGAGATCTATAATTGCATCTGGAAAAGAATAGATACGATTTCATGAATTATCACAATTGTATATCCATAATCTTTTTTTTGTATAGATCGTGCTGATAACGTGTTATAAAATAAACGTGTTATAAAATAAAAAAGTAGAAACCATTAGAGAGAGAGGCAGAAGACATATTATTTATTCCTGTGAATGGATTCTCTATTTACATTACATTAGCACCTTTATATAGAGGTCTAGGAGCTTGGGGTAGAACTAATCCCACGATGTGGGACTAAATACAAAACAGTATATAGCATATTCACTATTTATATTTACATATATTATAACATATTAGTTGTTATATATAATTTTATTTTATTTATATCCTCCTTCTCCTTATTTGTTCGCCTGAAAATTCCCCACTCGTCTCCTCATCTCCCCATCCCTCTCGGAGCACCGATCATCACCTGAGCATTATTTTACCAAAACCAAGTAGTCTGCCTTCCACTGCCCTTAACTTTTGGCCAAACCCATCCCCAAGCACCCTTCACCCAGAAATTAGCTGAGAGAGTCTTGACCGACCATCCTCCCATGAATGTCCACTGCCGCCACTCAATCAACGTCCTCCACTCTCCAATCTCCGACCGCATCACCAACCTCCTCTAGAACACGGCCCCGACCTCTTCCTTCCTTCATTTCCATAGCCCATCCACGTGCCCATTCTTTCTAAAAAAATGAATATATACACATGACCTTCGTATATTGTTTGCCTAGATCCGCTTATCCACTTTCTTCCTACTACCATGCATCTCCATCCGCCTACCCTGATCGCACCCATCCCACTTCCACCTTCCTGCCTGTGCACGTCCTCCATGATGACCATGACAGCCTTGTGCCGCAAACTCCCATCTCCAAGCCTGCCGCCTTGCTCCACTTGGCCGAAGCCGAGCACAGTTGCATACTGTCCAACACCAAAACCCCGGCCTTCCTCTTTGGGTTGTATATGGTATCTTCTACTTCTTATATATATATGTGTGTATGTGTGTGTGTGTGTGTATGTATGTATGTGTATAATTTAAGTTTATATGAGTTATGGATAATCTGTTTGTGAGTATATTTAAGTTTATAAAAGTTTATGATATATTTGTTATATATAAGTTATATAATCTGTTTGTGGGTATATATACAAGTTTATATAAGTTAAGTATAAATTTTTGTTGGTATATATATAAGTTTACATAGGTATTATATTTTATTCCTACGAATCATTTATATAAGTGCATATAAGTTTTATATAACCTGTTTGGTTATAGAAATATAAATTTATGTAAGCCATTTAACCTGTTGTTTGTATATGTATATTAGCTTGTATATATGATCTGCTGGGTTTTAATGTATAAGTTTATAATAGTTTGCACATTTATAATCGGTTATGCATATGGACATTGTATATAACATATCATTTATATACTCAAGTTTATGAAGGTGCATAAAATCTATTTGTTGTATATATATATATATAAGTTTATAAAGTTTATATATATGTTTAAAATAATATTAATTTTATGCCATCAAAATCTTACTGTCTAGATCATATGTTTATAAGAATATAAAGATGGAGTTTTGTACCGCTTCGATTCCTTTGTTTATTTCAAAGTATATATGTATATATGTCTATAATACTATTGACTTTTAAACACACACACACACACACACATATATATATATATATATATATATATATATATATATATATTGATTTTATTTTTAAATATGCGTTTCAAATTGAATATTGGTTTTAAGAAAAGAATAATAAAATAATATACATTTCATTTCAGTTATATCAAGCTAATTTTTTATTTGTTTTCATTGATTCCAAATTATCAGCTTTGTTCATCGATCTCTTGTCTACCTTACTTTGCTTGTTTCCATTGTTGTCCGGAGATTTTTCCATAACTCTAGCTTATTCATGTCGATCGTTCTTTGCTTTGGAATTGTTGTTTGGATTCGTAGCTTATCCAGTGTCTAATTTCTCTAGGCTCGAAAGGTAAGTAATCACTCACGATTAACATTCTTATATATAGTAAATTTAATTCACATTGAAATAAAAATTGAAATATGCTATTAAATTTGAACTGTTAGTTATTTAATTTTTTAAATATGATATGCCAGTATTTGTAACTGATCATCTATGACATATGACACCATAACCTGTTATTTATATTATAATTAAATATGTTACTGATGATATATGCCTATTGTTGAGATGTTATATTATTATCCACTACAACAAAACAGTCTTTTTACAGTGAGCAATGCCCGTTGTAATATGGTTTTCGCAATGGGCATGTGCCCGTTGTAATAGGTCTCGTTGTAATAGATCCACCACATTTTACAACGGGCAAAGCACGTTGTAAAAACCGTTGCGATATACCTTTTTACAACGGATTATGACCGTTGTAATAGACTATAATACAACGGCCATAACCCTTTGCAATAGACTAACCATACTAGTTGCATAGCCTGTTTTGACAACATGCATTGACCGTTGTAAAAAACATATTTAACAACTTGCACTGACCGTCGTGAAATTCAAATGAGAAAAAAATAAAACTACTACAATGCACGTGTAAATTTTAAACTAATTTGAATTGAAACAAAATTATTATACTAATGACAACCATCTTCATTCATATTTACTAAAAATAACAAAAGAAATTCATATTTCAAAATAACAAAAAGATTTATCTATTCACATCATTCATAAAATTTTGCATAGTTACAAAGATTTATTGCATTGCATTTACATTTTTCGTTTACAATTACAATTTTCCTTCTACAACTTTTTTTTAACAAAATTGTTCACTGTTCTATAGAACAACCAAAACTGCCGCTGCCTCCTTCATTACTGTGCGCATTCCCCTTCATTACTTCAACAGTGCACAGTTCCTATAACCCTACTACAGTCCTCAATCATATCTGCACACATCCAAACAAAACTATCAACCTCCTACCCACAGCAAAACTGACCACAACACTTCAAATTCCTTGCTGCATATAACCATCCGCTGCACAACTTGTTCCAACCACTACACTGCATATCTGCCAACTGCCTCTCTGCACACATTTCTCCATAATCACATCAATAACATTAGACATTCTTTCCATAACCACTCCAATCATCAACATACTAACTCCACCAAACAATCATCACACAACACTGCCATCACTTACATACCAACCCGAACTCTCTGCACATCCAAACCCTCTGAGCCTGCATACATTCACCACATCATACATCCTACTACCTTATACCATATTCAACCTCAACCAGCAGCAACTACAACTTTGTACAATAGTAACAACTTTCTTGATCTGTTATGCAAATAGTTTTTATATCATTCAATAAAAGTGTTATACACATACAAACTCGTATGTATAGCATTCACAACTCTATTAAAAATATGTTCGTATACCTCCACTTATTACCGTCTGTTATATGATATGTACCTTTATATGTGCAGCGTGAAACAATATTTTGTTTGAATAAAAATCAATTTCACATCACAATTCTAGCTAAGCTTACATCCACTTATTTGGTGGAGAATTTGAGTTAATAAAATTCCAAATTAATGCAGAAAATTTTCCTTTCTATTATCAATCAACAATAAGTGTAAGACTAGCACTCAATGTCTATAAAATAACATCTGCTAAATATGTAAGAGAATTAGCGAGGAAGTTTATACAGCATAGCGTGGCAATAATATTTTCAATTTTAAAAATTAACAATATTAATTAATTCGTTCATCATTAACCATTTGTCTAGTTTACTATCAAAAATGCATAAAGAATTGCCCGGACTTTTGCATCAAAGACGCAACTTATTTTCCTGTGATTTTCTTCAATGCATCCCCAGCATCAAGTTTATCCTCTTCGAGTGGATCCTTACAATATCACATTGAGATTGAAAAGGAAAATTAAAGGGGTAGTATAACATGAAGGCAAAATAAAGATATACCAATATTTTTGTAATATAAATAAATTCGCACTAATATCGGCCTTTCAAGCTATGTTATCCATTTTGCCTCCAGGCCAACAACTCATGTTTGTGATCACTAAAACCTACAAAAGATAAAACCAAGCATTGAATGCGAAGTTCTCGTAGATTTTTGATATCACTAGACATTCCTACCATATGAAATAATTTCATAATAGCTTGTATTAAAATGAAAAAAATCTAGGATGAAAATAAAAGCATAGAGTCAAATTTTACAAAAGATTCAGCCAACGAAGTAGATCAAACGCCTCCAACAATCAATTTCCATGCAGTCAAAATCGCAAAGATTAAAAAATTAAATTGGTAATTTTATCAACTTTTACTTCACATGAACAAAATTATAAGGTGCATAATCAGTAATTAAAATTTGGATGGAACAATGATTTTATATCAGGCAAAACAATAATATATTAAAAACATTAATGTTTCTATGCCAATATATAAAACCAACCCCGAAGAAGAAGTAGAAAACATATGGTCCTAAAAAAACATATTCATGCATACTTAAATATCCATACACTTAAATATTCATGCATGTATTAATTTTAGGAAAGCACAGTCTATATTAATACTATCCCAAATACCGCACACACATTTAATAGTTTGGGTGTTAAAATGTTACTTAGTAAGGGAAGGAATTGAGTGTTGTCGAACTCTTACCAATAGGTTTTAATGATAATACTAAATAAAATTCTTATTGCACAATGGAAAACAATAAAAAACAAAGTCAGTAAATTCCAAATATTGTGATGGTGATGTAACAATGCGTGGAATAGAATAAAATGATGAGAAAAAATGACATTCCCTTGGAAAGAGTAAAACATGTATGAAAGGGAAGAAACTAGGAGAAATATGAATTTCTATTTTCCTATTATTATTTACAAAAAAATGATATTTTTTATAAAATCCTGTAACTATTTAGAAATAAAGAGAAGCTTCATCAACATAAAACAAAACACAAAGGGCTGCTTAAACTTATTACCGTGCTTCAAACACCTCATTTTGAGAAAAATAAAAATATATCACTCAATACTTACCCATAAAATAACCAAATACAATGTTTAAGCCACCTCATTTTTAACGCCTCAAATCTATTTTTGTAGTATAAACTGCAAATAAAGAATTTTTTAAATATTGCAGTTGTAAGCATCAGTAAACAAGAAAAAATTGGATTAAAAAGGTAAGGAAGAAAAATTGGTACTTGCTGACAGTGGAAAATTATTAGGAAACTAACCATGCATCTCAGTAAAAGACTATTAAAAATTATTTGAAATGGTATTGTTATTTGCGATATCAATAATAATCATACTACATGTAGCAAAAAATCAATTTTCCCAATTTACCATCATATGTTGATATAGTATATTCCAATTTCTACATATCTATAGGAATCCAACTTGGATCAGCTGTTTGAATTTCATCGGTAAAAGTTTGAAATTTGGAAGAATTATACAGTGGAAAAAAAATAAGGTTTTGAACACTTTTCATCTTCAATGGACATTAAATCAAAGATTCTGTAGAAAAGAAAATCAAAATGGCAGCAGAATCATCTACCACAAAACAATAACTCTACCGCAAATATTGTCCCTTGAATGGTGATACTTTAACACAAAGATTTCAATTCTTTATTCTAATTCACCAAACTTAATCTTTTTATTATGTACAAACTACAAAGTTAACTATGCTTGAAACTATATGGAAACATACACCTAAATATGCTTTACAAAGTAGCAATATTCTTACAACAACAGTAAATAAAAACAAACATGGAAATGGTACAAAGTATAAAGCAATTTCAAGGATCACATACCATGAAAACAATAATAGCGTTTTCCGAACTTGTTTATAAATAACACTGGCCTAATAACCTTGGACCTTGAAAATTCTACTCTAAAAATAATATTTGGCACTTCTATTTCACAAATTTCAGTTTAATATTTCAAACAGGTACTTGATTGTAGTTTATGCAACTTCGTTGAATATTATTTAGCATGAAATTCATATAAATATTGTTATACATCTTGTGTAGCATTACATAAAATAGAGTTGTTTGCTGCCAATGCAATAGATTTTTTGTAGCTTATGTGACAAAGAAAAACTTAAACTAATCTAATGAACATATGGAATTTGAAAAACACAGAGCAAAACGGTAAATTATATTTTTCATAATCGCGGATACGTGAATATAAGTGAAAAAAGTGAAAAAAAAATAAGTGTCGTAAAATTGTTTGGCGTTAATGCGTTACAAAATTGACGTAGCTATGACATAGCAAAAAATTAGGGACGCCTTTGTGGTACATGTTTTATAAAAGAAAATTAACGTCGCAATGGCGTCGCTAAATTTCAGCGACGCTACTGCGGACGACGTTGTTCTAAAGCAGAAATCTTATCGCCATTATATGATATAGCACAAGAGTAATTATATTTTCTAGATACTCCATTATATGATAATTTTACCGAGATGAAAGCACATCAGGTGGTGGTGGCTCAGGTGCAGCAGCTGGGTTGGTAGTCTTAATAGTATTTGTAACAGCAGTAGTAGAGGAGGAGGATGTGTTGTTGGTGCTGGTATTATATTGCTTTTCTTTAGAACTGAAATATTAAGCCAGAATGATCCAATGATCAAAAAAGCCCTGCTTGAAAGAAATTTTTTCATAACAATATTCAAAGATGCGAATATAATGGGCCAACTGATACAGAAATATTTTTGACAGCATTACATGGATTTGAAGCCTATAAAGCTGAACAAATGATTCAGTTGACAATCTTAAATACCATGAATGTGACAAGGATTCTGAGCATTCGAACAATATTCCTTGAATGATTGAAAAGGGCACCTGAGATAAAAATACTAAGCACATCATGGGAAATGGAATTTTAACATTTATTGTAAGGAAATGGAGAGGGACCAACAGGGCATGAACAATATTCTATGTACACAGAGAAAAAAAGAAGGAAAAAAATAGTATGTCCCCCCATTAAAATAATTAAAATTTTATCGGCCATATTCAACTTTCTCATATTATTCATTTTCAAATATTACTGTAGTGACTTAATATGTCAACAATCTTCTGTGAAATTACAAATTTGTGATGTTAGTTCATGAAATCCAAAGATAAAAATGTATTGAATATGAATCATATATAAAATATGTTTTTGTACATCATTTGGCATAAGATGAAATCAAACATGCTAATGATTTACGTGTGTATATCTAGGGAAGCTCCTAAATTGCATACAAGCAAATAATGTAAGCACATCCCTAGACAGTTGACAATATCCATGTTCAGTGCCTGCATTGAAAACTTGTAGGAGGCTTGTGTGGTTCACAATTATTATTGCTTAAGAAAAATTTTAACAGAAAAATTATACAAATTTGCATCATTTTCAACTTATACGAATTTACATTTCAATAACGTCAATCGTCCAAGGAGTAAGTCATAGAGTACCAGTAAAGTAATGAACTCATATCATTCAATCAACATATGTTGAACAGAGAAAACCTGTAGTCTTAGAACTATTAATGCTGATAACTGCATTCATACAAACATTGAAAACATTCATCGTCAAAGAGGGTTGTGTTTGTATAATCGTACTGCTATATCAAATCAAATATGTAGAGAATATTACTTTAAATTTGTTTGAAGGTATTTATCATGTCAATGAATAATATTTAATGGACATTACCGATTAATCTCACTCCTGCGGGTGCAAATACTAGCCATCTTCATTTGATAGATTCTGGGCTTCCTCTTGGATTCATCCCCCTTTGGTTCCCACTTTCTGGTTTTTGATCGATCCCTATATGCAAATCCAAATGAGAAAGCACATGCTTTTGATTTTCGTCCTTTTAAAGATTGAAAATGTTGGAAAAAAAGGTAAATACGATTTGTTTTAGATTTTCTATTTTAAACAGAGAATTCAACTCCAATTTTGGATTTCGGTTTTTCTCATTCAAAATTGAGTAAAAGTGGTAGTATGTCCGCACATCAAATATGCTCATCTCATTCCATTATTTTGTCTATCATATTTTTTTTTGGGTCGTGCGTTTTCTCTTCTAAAAAAGACAATGCATTTTCAATTTGACTTTTACCTCAAATTTACTATAACTTTTTAAGATTGTAACATTATCAAGTGAGAATTCATACAGGTAACAGGAATCCTCAAACCAAAAAATCAAAACTTACAAACAGATAACATACATAGATTTGGAAATGAAAATTCGAACCTAAACAAGGGAAACCTTAGCAACAACTTCCTCAAGCTTCTTCTTGGCTTCCTCAGCCTCCTCCTTACTAACCCCTTCCCTGAACTTCTTGGGCAGCCCTTTTATCATCTCCTTGGCCTTCTTTAGAGCTAGACCAGTTACTGCCCTCACAACTTTAATGGCAGCAATCCTGGCATTGCTCGGCACTTCATCAATCATCACATCGAACTCTGTCTTCTCCTCCATCACATCTGGCGCTGCATCTGCGGCCGGAGCAGATGGAGCTCCAGCAGGGGCGAACGCCACGGCGGAGACGCCGAGGCGGTCCTGCAGGTAGTTGACGAGGCTGCGGGCTTCTTCTAGGGTTAGAGATGAGATTTGGGACCCGATTTCTTCGATTTTTGGGGCAATGGTGGCGCAGTAGCAGGCGAAATTGGTGGTGCAGTGAGATTGGGTTGTGAAAAGGAGGGATTTTGAGGGCTGTTTAGTGGAAACTGAGGCGGTTTTCGATGGTGAAGATATGAGTGATAGAGTAGAGGAGATAATTGCTGCCATTTTTCCTTTTCTTTTTGGGAAATAAAGTTCTTATTGGGTTTGAAATAGAGGAGAGAAAGGGAGGACGAGAGAAAGTGCCCTAATTTCGAAGTCCTTCTATTACAACGGCCATTTGCCGAACTTGTAAAATATACTTCTATTACAATGGGCAGAAGTTGACCGTTGTAATATCTCTCTATTACAACGGGCAAATAATGCAAGTTGTAAGAATGACGTTGGACAGAGCATCTATTACAACGGTCCTAAAACGACCGTTGTAATAGCCGTCTGTTACAGCGGGCAGAATATGCCCGTTGTAAAAAGGACGTTGTAATAAGGTATTTTTGTTGTAGTGATCATATTTATTCTCACTCTACAAGTTCCCAGTTAATTTAGTTTAGAAATTCCCTATGTGTTGTAATGATACATACCCGATCGATCTTATATATTAGGGGAAAATCGTTACGGGTTAAAATGATAAACCCAAGCGATTTTCATTGATTTGAAATTTTAGGAGTGTGGGTTGAAATGATATGTACCCATAAATATTTAAATCGCAGATTAAAATGATAAATATCCATATTACTTGACCATAAGTTAGAAAATTATATACAGACACCGTTAGTCTATATTTGAAAATGATTTTTCAAAGTTTGAAAGGAAATACATGGGTTTTATCGAATATTGACTTTATATATATATATATATATATATGCTATTTTATATATGTATAAAATTAGATTTTTAAAATAATATGTTTTGGAAGTTTAATTTATAAGTTAGTTTTGGAAAATATAAATTTTAAGATTTACTAATAATTTTATTGTTTAAAAAAATACAAAGAAAGATTTAATATAAAATAAACTTAATAATAAGATTTAATTTAATAAAATTTAATTTAATTAGTGTATAATATGTTTAAGAATTTATTTAAATTTATATCAACATTTTAAAAATAATTTTTTGTAATTTAAATAAATAGAGGTTAAAAAATAAAGTAAAATTTAATTGAAATTTAATTGGTTAAAAATTGAATTTAAATTAGAATTTATTGGAACTTATTGATTTTGGGATTTTAAAAGATATGATTGATAACTTGATTGAAAAAAATGATTTAAACAAATATTCTCAAATTTAAATAAAAATTGAGACCGAATGTTTAATATTGATCCAAAATTATAAACTGAGATTTTATTTTATTTTTATTAAAATGATTAAGTGAGTATTTTACGATTTGAATAAAATTAAAATTAAATGTTGAAATATAAATGAAACTTACATTGAAATGGTTCGAATATTTAAACCTTGAATCTTATTGGAATTGAAATAGTTCAAACTTGGATTTGAAATCGATAAAAATTGAAATCGTTTATTGAAAATTTGAATTGAATCTTTTACCTTTAGAATTGAAAGTGTTGAACAGGGATTTAATTAAATTGAATTTTTGAATTTAAGCTAATTTAAATCGATTTTTGAAATTAGAGGAAACTATTTTTATCAAATAAAGTATTTTAATACATAAACTATTTTAGTGTATAAACTATTTTAATATATAAAATATTTTGATTTATAACTATTTTAATATACATACTATTTCCATATCTAAATTGTTTAAGTTGGAACAGTTATGATTACGAAAGTGTTATCATATCAAGTGTTATGATCTCGAAAGTGCCATGATTTCGAAAGTGCTATAATTTTGAAAATGTTACGATTCTGGAAATGAATATTATTTAAAGTGAATAATGATATCGAACTGATATGGTTTTGAAATGAATACGACATTTTGATATGAAGTATGAACTATTTGAAGTGAAATCACCACGGTGTGAACTAAGCGTTTGGTTGTTAAAGAGACCGAGATCAGATATTGTCATACTCTGCCAATACCGAAAACCACTTTAACAACTGTATATGTGGTGGAGATTTCAAAACGAAATAAGATGGTTTGACGACTGTTCTATATGAGGTATTTGCGTAGCCCCCAGCGTGAGTCAACTTTATGTGGCTAATACAACAGCCATGCCAGACCAAGTGAGGTCATTTCTTCGATCGAGCACATTTCTTCGATACATTCAATTACTTTATGATTTGATTGGGTGCACCTTTAATTTGGAAGTATGTCTCGAGGTGGGCGATAGTAGCTGCTATGCGTTACCACCAGTCTAGATACGCAAATGGTATATCTACCCTGGCATTGTTTCACGTGCCTTGTCACATGCCCTATCGTGCCTTCTACGAGTTTATTTTATGTCGTACCTATAGAGTGCTCCCTAATAGCCCACTTTGCGAGTGGGATTTATAGTATATGTATAGACTAAGGCATTATATAAAATGTGTTAAGGGGGATATGGTTAACGCCTTAACGCAATTTTAATACTTTACTTTACTGATAGACATATTATAATAGCGTATATTACTACATAGTAGATAGTTACATGGATCCTTAGAGGATGGAAACCTCAAACATCCTTTAAGTTATTTGTATTTCAGTTAACATTTCACTTGAGTTGAATTTACTATATAAGAATATTAATCCAGACTCGAGTGTTTTGTGTTTTGTATGCTCGGGTCAGACTGAATGTCACAGCACTTGAGACTCACCTTTAGAGATTGGAGCTTTGTTCAAAGATCTATCTATCCAACTTTCAGTTATTTCAGTTTATTCCAGTCATTTATATTTAGACTCGTCAGTCGCTTATGTATTAGAGATTCATTTGTACTTGAGATTCTGTTGTATTTTGTTTCAGACTCTGATGTTTTATAGTAGCTTCATGAACTACTATTTATCTATTCCGCTGCTTATTTTTTTAATACTTTGTGTCTGTGGTTCTTTGATTGATTTATTTACTGTATTTATTAAGTTTTGCCAAATATAAATTAACAATATGTTGTTTTGAACAATTCAAGTCCGATACATACAGATGTGAATGGTTCGAAATAACAGGTCGTTATAAGTGGTATCAGAGCTCTGGTTTAGGTGAAATTTAACATATGAAGTAAAAAATAATTACATAATCACCTTCGTTCGAGCTTGCATTTCTCCTCTTTGATTCAGATTTCCTTTGAATTTGAGAACTTTGCCCTTTGTTTTGAAATCCATTCTTGTCTCTCCCTATTCGTGTTCTTCTTGATACGGGAACATCCCTTAACTCCATTTCTGTTCCGACAACCTTAGTATGATTTGTAAAGGGGTGAACTCATTTGCAACAGGCGTCGATTCACCGGAGATTTCTACGTCCCCGGTTTTGATGCTGTTATCTCTTGCTCAGCCCGAACCGTTCTTTAGTAGACTACTCGGGTAATTCTCTTGTTATCCAATGTCGATTGCCTTAGATTTTGCAGGCAGTTTTATCTTATCATTTGATTCTCAGCCTAGTGATCTTGACTACGCCCTAATAGTCAGGGATTACCCTTATGTTTTGGTGCAGTCACTTCTCTTCCTCCCATGTAGGAAATTGAGTTCCGCATCGATCTTATTTCTGGAATCTCGGTTAAATCGGTTAAGGTGGTCGCAATTAATACAAGTCTATCCATCTTCCTCTTTTGTAATTAAATTACCTTATCTTCCTTTCGAGCCTATCCTCTTAATAGAATTTTCTTTAATTTGGGTCCATCTAAATTTGAATCTCTATACTTGATCTAAAATCTATTCTTGAATCATCATGTGAGTGAGTTATTTGTTATTAATATAAAAATAATTTATATTGTGTTGTTTGAGTTGTTAAGTTTGAATTGTAGGTTCCGATCGATTCGTCTGGTCAACGCAATCGATAGGAATTCCAAAACACTTCAACAGAGCAAACTGATACAATATTGTTTTCAAAATTGGTAAATGAAATAAATTTTATGTATGATTATATTTTATATATAAAGATATAATTTTCTAGAATTAGATAGTTAAATTAATTGGTTGTTAGAAATGATGATACTATATTATCATTTACTGTTTTGTTAATATTCATAAACCATTAAATATTGTTTTATAAGGAGGTGAAATTTTATAGATATGGTTTATATATATGGTTTGCAAATAAAACGAATTAAAAATAAAGATTTGAGAATTTAAATTTTCCGTACTATTCAAAATTTTGGTTAAAGTTTTGGAATATATTTGAAAGTATTTTTCGCATGAAAATTGTTTTTACAAAATATTAAAAAAAGATGAAAAAGTTGGTACTCTCCTAATTGGAGTTGGAAAATAATTTCGATGATGACTGCAGCATCATCGACATTCATTTTCGAGTCTCAAGGTGGAGAGACCACTTAGTAGTCTTGCTACACCTTTGTTTTGAAAATGGATTTGGTTTGAATCTCTTGAGTATGATTTGATGTATAATATATATACACACACATATTTCAAAATTGGTTGTAGTGAATCCGGAAATTTAGTTCTTAAAATTCTGCGTTAAGTAATGGTTTCAATAATTGAAATAAAGAAAAAAAATTGAATAATTAGAAAGTTAAAAATAAGAAATGAAATTAAAACAGTTAAATTGGGAAAAATTTATTTGTATAATGATCAATTGCATTCTAACACATATATATAACTTACCTAAAATATTCAAAAAGTTAAATATTAGTGTAGATACGTAATGGAAGGTTATACAAGAGAAATTTAAATAAAAAAAACGTTCAAGCTAAATTTTGCTTAACAAAAGTTGTAAATAAAAAGGTAAAGTTTGTATAGTGCTTAATTACACTTAGAATTATTAATATAACTTACCTGGGAAAAGTTAAAATGTGATGAGAACATGTAATTGAATAAAATACAATATAAAATGTAAATAACATAATGTCAAAAAATGAAATTTTGATTTGAGGAAATTATAAATAAAAATGAATTTGTTATAATAAATGATGATACACTAAATTTATGTTATAGGAAATTATAGCGGAATAAATTGGATAATAAATAGAGAATGCAACTTAAGTAAATAAATCTAAACTTAGGAATAGTAAAACCGAATTATAAATGGAATTAACTTGAGTGAGGTCGTATTGATTAAATAAATGGGTTGAATAAAATAACATTTGTTTTCAAAATATGGAATGTTAATAAATTAAAAGGAAATAAATTTAATGTAAACATATTGAATATTGACTGATTTAAATAAAACTGATTGAAACCAAATTAATTGAATATAGATCAATTAAAAAACTGATGAAATTTATATGGTTTTGAATTTGTTGTGTATATGATAATATGTATTTCAATTTATCTTTTCTTTCTAGTTGTTCATATTCTCCTACCTCGTTACTTTACTAATAGACATATTATAATAGCACATATTACTACATAGTAGATAGTTCCACAGATCCTTAGAGGATGGAAATCCCAAACATCCTTTAAGTTATTTGTATTTCAGTTGACATTTCACTTGAATTGAATTTACTATATAAGAATGCTAATCCTGACAATAGTGTTTTGTGTTTTGCTTTATGCTCGGGTCAGACTGAGTGTCACAATACTTGAGACTCACCTTTGGAGATTGGAGCTTTGTTTTGAAGATCTATCTATAACTTTCAGTGATTTCAGTGTATTCCAGTCGTTTATGTTCAGACTCGTCAATTGCTTATGTATTAGAGATTCATTTGTATTTGAGATTTTGTTGTATTTTGTTTCAGACTCTAATGTTTTATAGTAGCTTCATGAACTACTATTTATCTATTCCGCTGCTTACTATTGTAATACTCTGTTTCTGTGATTCTATGATTAATTTATTTACTGTATATGTTAAGTTTTGCCAAATATAAATTAACAATCTGTTGTTTTGAACAATTCAAATCCGACACGTACGGATGCAAATGGTTCGAAATACCAGGTCGTTACAGTGTGTTTAAACTATAACCATACTATACAGAACTCACTCACTTTCTTTGTAATTTATATGCATGTACCAAACTTATATTTAAAGAAAATTAGAGTTTGTTACAACTTTATGAGGAATAATGGTCAAATTTAAGTTATAACCCACTGTTTGCAACATAATAAAACAAAAGATGTATTTATCGATTCACTTTATCAATTGATTGGTAATGTTTGTTTACCCATATAATTTTTACTGTATCGTTTAAATGCACCACAACAAAGTTCTATTTAATGCTCAACATACTTCCATGATGAAAGAGGATGTAGAAACGAATGTTTAATATAACCAATTCCTTACGCATTGTTTCCTTGTGTAAAATTAAAAATAGTAGATTATATATTTGAGAATAAGTTTATACTTTATTGTGACGACCCGGAATTTTTGAGCATTTGAAATGGGAATATTTAATTGATTTTAAATATTTGAAAGGTTAATTTTAACTTGAATTCCAAATATCACTATTTATTTGTCAATTAAATTATTGAATTTAATAATTGGAAGTTGGGTGAAATATTGAATCTTCAGTTTTAAGCTTGTTAAAAATAATTTGAAGGCTGGTAAAATTTATATTGATAGAACTGAAGATAGTAAAAGTGTTAAAATTTAATTGGGAAGTATTTTGTTCAGTTTTAAAATTTTATAGTTTAAATTGACATTTAAAAATAGCCTTCCGAGGCATAGTCTCGGATTTCGACGAAACCAGTTCCATTGGATCCGTAATATTATATTATTATCGGATTTCAATTTTCGTCATGTTTGGAGTTGTTGTGTGAGCGTACGACATATAAACGCGCTGAAATCTATATCGAAATTAATATAATAACTGGGTCTAAAAAGCTATCTTCTCCATACGATCGAATTAGGACTTGAAACTTTTTCCGGTGCATTCGAAATAGGGGTATAACATTATAAACGCCTAGCGGCATGCCCCGATAGGTGGTCAAGATTTTAAGTTACTTTTATCGAGACAACTTAAATTTGAATAGTATTTTATAGTTGACTAGTCAAATTATTCTCTTCAGCCGAATTTATAGCACATCAAACTTTTTCTCCTTGGCAGCTTTTGTCTCCTCTGCTATCACTGTAGCCAACCTTCTCCAACATGTTTCCCCAACTTTATATCACGTCTATGCCTTATCCCTCTCATTGAAATCGTGGCCCCTCTTTATTCTTCCTCCCCCTTTTTCCATAACTTCACAAAATCGAATTCATTACCAAACGAAACTATTTTCGTTTGAAATTGAGATAATGGCTCGAACGAAATTGTACCAGGAATTTGGAAATCAAAAAAAAATTCAATCTCATGGCGGCCAAGCAAATAGATCCACTTTCCCCCATTCTTCTCGAACTCAATCATAGCCGATCGAAGAGAGCAAAGCACGATCGCGATAAGGATTCAGGCTCGCGGCGTTGCGTGGAAGCTTACGACTCGCTTATGTTTAGAGCTTCGGCACGGCGACGTCAAAGCACGGCGATCAAGCGGGACCGGGCGTTAGCATGGTGAGGCGCACAGTTCTCGAGGCAGGGATTGGACGAGGTATTGAAGGCGGTGGCTGACGCTGTGTCATGAAGTAGAGTTCATCGTTCGGGTTTGTGAGAGGGCGATCGTTGGTGGAGTTTCGTACAGGGTGGATCTGGGTTCTTGTGTTGTCGTGAGGTAGTCTTCTCTTCAATTTTAATATAGTTAATTTTTGTATAAAAACATATGTATATAAGATATTACAGTAAAATACAAGGTAATTCTGTTTAAATTTAATAAATAAATGTATATATTCACATGCATGTCTTAATTTAATTTTATGTTAGAATTTAGAAAAGATTTTATATAGAAAGGATTTTGAAAGAAAGATATAGGAATTTAAAATAATTGAATTTTTTTATATAAAATTAGATTTTTGAATCGATATAAATTTAAGTTTTTAAAATATATGTATTTTTAAAGAAAGTAAAAAAATAAATATACATTTACACATTTTTATTTACTAGTTTATTTTAAATAATGTTTGGGAGATTAACTTATTAAATTTATTTTTGGTAACTTAAAAATTTATTTATTATAGGAAAAATTAGCTTAAATAAAAGTATGGGTAAATTAAATTTATCAAAGGGGAAATTAATAGTTTAATTAAATCATTTGCCAATTAAAATTTCTATATGGAAATTGATTATTAAGTTAATTAAATTATTAATATATTATATAATGTTTATACAAGGTTTTAAATTACGGAAGCAAGCCAGTTTGGAATGGATTGCAAACAGCTAAATAAAATGTGAGTTAATCTCACTCATCTAGGTTTTAATTTAAATTTAAATGGTTAAATTTAAATAATTGGTCGAAAGATTGAATTGATTTGATGTGCTATATTATATATAGTAGCATATAATATATATTAGAGTGATTGATTTCCCGCATTATGTAGCGAATGAGACCCTATGCACCGCATAATAGCGGATGATATTATATTAATCCTATATACCGCGATATTCCACCTCGAAGTGGAATTGGTATTGTGCTGATATCTGTGGATGCAAGGAAACAGGTTGGAGGGATCCAACTGGATTCCCCAAAATTATATAGATTGTTTAATATTCTGTATTATGAATATTTGATATTCTATGATGAATTATATTGATAATTGGAATATTGAATGCTATGGTTTGCTTGAATATATTTCGGTCACCGAGTTATCAAAATATATAGAATTGGATTTTGGAAAGAAAATAAAAGAGTGAATTTTTAAGTAAAATAATCATAGAGAATTTGAATAAATTTAAGAATGAAGTGGATAAAATTAAAAGTGATTTAAAAATTCTAATAAATAATTTCGAGTATGGAAAAAAAAGATTTTGAATAAACAGAAAAATAAGAATAAAGAATTATTTTGAAATTTCAAGGTTTAAATTTATTTGAAAGGATAAAGAAGGAATTTGAGAAAATATGGAATTGGTATTTTCAGTTAAAATATTTTAAATCATAAGTAAGAATTAAAAATCTGAAGTTAATGGGTTTTGAAATAAATGAGTAAGTAAAGGAAATTGTTTCAAAATGGAGTAATTTGGAAATCAATTTGGAAATTGTTTTAAGTGTTTGAAATTGGAGGTTTAAAAGAGAATGAGACTTAAAATTTATAAACTGGGTTTATAAAGGTGAAGTAATATATCAGTAGATATTTGAAAGAATAAATTCACGGTGGGAATTTATTAAAGGAATGGGTAAAAAAATTTAAAAATAAATAGTGATTTATTTTTAAAAAGATGTGGAAGGAAAGCTTATTTCCCTGAATAGCCAAGTACGTTTCAAACAATTTTTAAGTATAAGGAAAGAGTTTTAAGTTGTTTAAAAAAAAGTATGTTTAGAAAACTTATTATTTCTAAATGTTTAAATTCTAAAGTAAGTATTTTCAAATCTATTATTGTAGTAACTATATAAAGTTTTTGTACTTGGGTTTTTCAGCAGAAATAAATATTTGGAAATTTATTTCATGAGAAAAGTGTGGTTCGAAAACTGTTTTCAAAAGGGTTGAAAAGTGGAAATATATCTTGTGAATGTATTTTGAGATTAATAAATAATTTGGGAGATTATTTATTATTTGATGGTTTTTGTGAATGTTAACTGATAGTTAAACAACCGATTATCAATATTGGACAATGCGCCGATCGTTTCGAAGAGACCGAGATCGGGATTAATTTCTCGAAAACCACTTTGATCCGGTTTCTACGTTTTCATAAGGAAGACGAGTTTGGATTCGAAGATGGAGCAGTGAAGTGCAAGGGCTAGTCGCTACTAATCCTGAGGATGATTCCAAAATGGATGTAGTAGGAGTAGTGCATTCGGTTCCGTTCGAACTCGGGAGGGACTTGTATGGATGAATGCTTTCGGAACATCGTCAGGTGGACGATGGGCATTCTAAATGAAGCGTTCTAAAAGGTAACGCTTAGCCTCAAGCCTCATCAACCGAAAATGACTGAAAATCAGGGGTTATGCCGCAAGGCTAGGTAGGTAGCGCCCATTAGGGTGAGGTCATCCCTGTCTAGATGTCCCTTTTATTCGGCTTAGTGGTGCGGTTGCTGATCCCAACCGTGGGGTGATCTTACTCGGGATTATCCAGTAAGGGGTAGTCCCGGTCTTGTGTTGCAGGGGATTGGGAGTAATCCTCGGTACGGTGATCTAGGCCACGTACTGTGACAGGTGGTACCCTAACGCCTAACCATTAGTTGGAAATCCATTCTCCCTATGCGCCTGTACGGTTTTGATTGTGCCCAACTATTGCTGAAACGTGAGATGCATGCATTTCAACTAGATTCTATTTTACTTTCTATAGACACTATTATAATATCAGATGGATTTAATAAAAAGTGTTTTGGCTATCGTAAGATAGAAAACCGACATGTTTATTTGTGGCGTGGTCTTACGAGATGCTTTTGTTTTTCAAAGTAATTTAAAACTTTAATAATCAATTTGAGTGTGATTTCTCACGCTGGTATTCCAGACGGACACGTGTGTTATTTAACTATAATGCTCGGGTCAGACCGAGTATTATAGAATACAGGATATGATGCTGTAGAGCTCAGGAGATGAGCTGGATGGCGATACGTACTTCCATACTTGATTATTATTCCGCTGTGTATTCAGTTTTGAGGACAAGTTTATATGACTGTCTAGTTGTATGTTATTGAACTCTAATGATGTATTTTGATGATGTATGTATAAAACAGATATAGATTTCTTTTGTGTAAAGATCTAGTATAATCTATTATATTTTATTCCGCTGCGATGGTTAGATTCTTATGTTGTTTTATTTTCTCTTCTTCTACCTCTTCTTCTTTAACCCAAGTGGTTCGTATTTCCATTCATCTTGAGTTGATTGATGTAGAATAGTGTTGACTCAAGGGGTATGGATTAGCGGGCTGCTACAGTTGTATCAGAGCCTAGGTTAGTGATAACCTTGGCTCTGGTGGGAATTACTCAAATAGAATCTGTGGTACTCTAGAATGAGTTTGAGTGTATTAATAGATATGAGCGCATATTTGTTGGTGAATATAAAAGTTGTAATATATTGGGTTGACTTATCGGCTAAGTGTTTATAGATTATGGCCGATATATGGGACGCCATGTTATCGATAGGAGTTTCTAAACACTTGAACAAGATAAATCGACACAGTATTGTTATAAATAGGGTAAATGAAATAATTTCACCCAAATTATATTTGTATATAGAGGAAATAATTTTTCGTAAATTATTATAGTTATATATGGATGCTTGGTTGTTAGGAATGATAATATTAAATTATTATCATTGTCGTGTAAAATTAAATAAGATATTGAAATTATAACCAAAGTTAGGGAAAAAATTCATATACAAAGGAAATTTGAAATGTAAACTGTAAATGTGATTTATAAATTGAAATAAAATTTCAGAGTAATTTTTGAATGTGAGTTGAAGGATATGAAAATTTGAAAATTGGAATTTTGGAAAAAGTTTAATTCCTTTAGGTTTGAAATGGTTTTCAAAAGTTTTAAAGAAGTAATAGTGGTAGTATTTCGAAGACATTTTTGAATTGGATTTGAAATCTGGTGAGATTTGGGATTTAAAAATATTTGAATGGATTTTAAAGTGATAAAAGCATTGAACTCTTTTCGGTCGTTGGGAATAATTCTGATGATGATCGCGACATCATCGGTGTCACTACAAGAATTTTGATTTTTAGTAGCGTCCAAAAAACTCTACTAAAAGTTTTAGCAGCGTTTTGATGAACACTGCTATAAAGCCCGCGACTAAAAATACCTTATTTTTAGTTGCACTTATTTCAACGCTACCATAAATCGTTTTACTGCAGCGTTTATGAAACGCCACTAAATTCTTTTTTTGCAGCGTGTATAAAACGCTACCAAAAGGTTTTTTGACGCTACCAGTAGAATTTCCAACTTTACCCCTCCTTTAAGGTTGCGTTTGCTCGATGCCACTATATGTATTTTCGTAGCGTTTTGGAAATGCTATTAAAAATTATTGATCATTTTGCACCATTTTTTCATGCTATTATTTTCTGTTGATGGTCTATTTTATTTCTACTATATCAATCAACAATCACTCACATAATCACCATATTCGAACAATTAAAAAAAATATTAATCACACAATCAAATAAGATATCCATAACCATTCTAATACAGTGGATTTTTTATAAAATGACCAACATACAATAACCATTGGTATACAAATTTACACATCTAGTACTAATAAAATGTTATACCAAACCGGTGCTAACAAAACGCTTGATTATCCATAATTCTTTGTTGCATGCAGAAGTGAAAGCTAGCACCACAAAAGTTCAACATTTCTCTCTCCGAAAGTCCAATGCCTGCACAAGTGAAAGCACAACGTATAGACAAATAATTATGTTAATTCGTAGGACTACAAATCTGATATCAAACATCTACAACATTGTACAAGTGTACCATTCCCATCTACTTGTATGCTACGAATTCCATAAGACTGGCTTTTACTACCACTCCATCACCTGCACAGTTCATTTATTATAAGTTATCTTGCAGCTTTTTGGTATGTGTAAAGAAGGAAAATATACAATAACATAACTTAAGTTCAGTAAACATTTACTTCGAAATTGCTCTATAGCAGGAGTGCTAATAGCCCAACCATTATTTCTGCAGAAGAATATGATTGGAACCCCCATCATAGAAGCAAAGTTCAAACCAGCATGAAAATCACCCTATATTTATTGTTATTTATTAAATTTTGTAATACCCCCAAAGTGCTATTATAAAGCTAAGTTATCAAAATCGTTCTTAAGCTAAGAACATGAAATTCTTATGAGATACAACATGAAGTTTATAATTTTATATACTAATGGTGCACACAATTTTAATAAGAATTCGTAAGAATATCTGAATGATCAAAAGATCATCAACTAAGAATCTTCATAAGTGTTTGTTTTCCATGATATCATTAGCAATTAAGAGAAATTTGTGTAAAAAAACAAAAATATAACCGGAAAAACAGAGAAGATGGTATGCTCTCAAAAGTTTGATGATCCAAATAAATGCGTACATGTTAGAACAAAGAACTATGCATATAATTTGTTTAGTAAGAATTTTGTTCAGTGATTTAATTATGAAGTAGTACTTACCTTTTCATCAACAAATTGGGCCCAAAAACGTTCAACAGCACGATGGTAAGGAGAAGAAGGCATAATATTAGGCCCGCAACCAGACCAGGCTTCATCAATGTACTGAACAATGATCAATGATTCAAGCACAGGCTTGCCGTTGTGAAGCAATACGGGCACTTTCTTATTGACAGGGTTTGATTTGAGTAGCAGCTCGCTATTGTTTGCTAAATCTTCTTCCAAAAACTCGTACTTAATGACTCGGTTAATTTATTTTAATTATTATTATTATAAAATTAGTTAATTTTTATAAATATAATTAATTCATCATCATCATCATCATAATCATTGTTATTATTTATAAAACTTTGTATACAAAAGAAAGTAAATACTCATATTTCATTCTGCTCAATTGTGTCATTTTATTTCTTGCACTTTATTTTCTTGCATTTAATTTATACTTCCTGCAAAATCTCATATACAAATGCTAACAATGATTTACCTTTACACTATACATATCTACAAGTATGAATCCATGTAATGCAATTATTTACCATAACTCTTTACATGTGAACAACATCATGCTATTACACAGTCTTGTTCTTTTACTTGGTTTTAGTTATTGACAATTAAACTATAATATTGTTCAACCATAACTAGTGCCTATCGATGCTTTATGCAACATCTATCCATGACATCACGTACCTTCTGGTTTTAGTAAAGGATCCGGTACATGTAGGTGAATTATTAGACTTGTCCCTAGTTGAATTATACTCCAAGGGATAAAATCGTGATTAGAGGAAAGGGTTTTATCGGTACCTTTAGACTTATAATCATCCTATATTCAAAGCATATGATGTTTGTGCTATGGATCCCGCAACACCAAGTTTAACCTAATGGACATGATTCCTTTGATTCAAAGAAGAAAAAATTGTGAAAACATACATGGTTGAAAGTTAACTATGACATGTATGCCGGATTATTAAGCCTAATTTAATAAACAAAATAGAATATGCAGGCATGCAGCTTGGAAAACTCAACTGGGCGATATTGAATAGAACAAGAATATGGGGCTCTATTAATACCTGAAGCATAACCATAAGGGTCAAACTCATCAAATTAATCACTCACTTTGTTTGGAATTGATTATGTATGGCAGTTGCAAATTGATTACTAGATTGGGTTGTGACAGATAGAGGGCTTGATTTATCTGGATGTGGGGAGCATGCTTTTGTAGATGGAGCCTGATTCCCATTACTATATATAAGTTTGCCTTTGTTAGAGAAGAACAAGTGTACCACAAAGAAATATTAACAAAATATGAGAAAGATCACCTTCCATTCCGAACTTGATCATGGGAATTTTTTAATGCTTCTTCATAGCTTGGAGTTGGACTTTGCTTGGAAAGCTTGTGATCAAAAGACCTGAATATACAATTATCAATCAACAAAGCGGAATAAAACACAGTACATGACATGAAAATGAGATAGCTGAAGAATAAATTGGTTTGAGTTTCGGTTCCAGAAAATGATATTCACCTTTCCTCCTGAGAGGGTTTGTCGGGTCGACTAGCACTGCTTCTGTAACAAAGAGTAAATAGATGGTCTAAGAATAAGTTCAGAAGAAAAAAAATCAGTAAAGGATTCAATAAAATTTCTACTTCTACAGTCCACCAAGTACTTAGGTAATACCCTATTGTCCACCGCATTAAGCTATTTAGGTACAAACTACAAACAAAATCTCAAGAGGTACAAGCACAATAAAAGTGATATTAAAACTCAATATAATCAAACATAAAACAAAGGATTTTTACATGTAAAAGAATAGAGAATGTATAGATTCCTCAAAATGAATAAACAAAATCGCAAGCATACGAAGTTCAAAATAGAATGCATAGATTCATTGAAACTAATAAGCGAAATTTTGAATGAACGAGCAAACATACGAACAAATTGACCGTGCTTAACTGCATATGCAATAATTTTTTCATTATTTAGAAACAATTTCAATGCTGCCATTACAAATTAACATCAAAACTTCATGCTATTAAGCATTTCTGTTCAATAACATAAAAACTTCAACTTTATTTTCCTATCAGGCAAGCATGATCAACAAAAGCAATGGCTCACACCTAGTTATTTCATTTGCTCATCAAATTAAAACAAGAGGTTATCAAAAGATCAGATATTTAACACATGTTCCATACACGGTCATTAAAAAACTAATTAGATACAGTTAATTCCACAGTAGATCTAAACGGTAAACAAGAAAATGATTGAATAAATAGTTGTAGAAATCATACACCCAAAATGAGAGTTATGATACTACTAGACACTACAGACCATACAAATTCTAAAAAGTGAGATTCAAGGCGCTACCACTACAATAATGGCTTCGTTTAGCGACGGGAATAACAACCGGTGCAAGTGTAACTTCATACCCGAGGAATATACAAGTCGTGTCGAAGGAAGGCAAGCATTCAAAATAGTATTATGCACATATCATATATGTAAATTTAAATGTCTAAATCAGTAAACTGAAGTTTATAGTTTGAGCATATCAGACTTACAGAATCGATGGATGTGTTATGGGTACAAATAACATGTGAAGTGATGTACTGTGGATATAAATATGTTGGGAATCAAGGAAAACAACATTGATGTGAAAACTTACCAGCATTTTGTTCTTAACCTAGAAGAAGCCATCCTTGCCAGCCATTGGAGTAGGCTTTGATGCTCCTACGGCCATAATAGACCCCTTTAAATCCATCCATCCACTCAATTTATTGCAATTTGCATTGGCAAGCATCAAAGGTATATTTATTTGAAACTAATAGTTTTGTACTCACCTGGCCTGGAGGAAGTATAACATAAAATCTGTCCACTCCAAACATACCCAAGTTCGATAAGGTAAATGTTCCTGTAAAAACAAGTCAAACTTCAATAACACATTCGTATTGGTACTACAATGCTTAATTATCTGGAACAAACTTCTATTTGAAATCATATGATATGTTTGTATTTTCCCATACATCTTATTTACAAGTTTATGCATACATTATTCAATGAAACCATCTTATGCTATCAGTTGTATATTTCATTTCAAGCAATGTTAATTCTGACAGGTAAAATAATGAGTGCATGATGTTATAACTACACATGCTTCTTTTTAAAAGATTGAATAAATGACCTGAATTATACCCATTTGGTGAAAGCTGCTTAGAATGAGCCTTGCCTACCAATTCTTTCCATTTTTGCTATAACAAATAGATATCAAGCTGCACATGAAACAATTAGTTCACTATAAAACATGACAAGTGCAGATATATATTGAAGTCTCTGATTAAGTACCTTGTCTGCATCTTGGAGAACAGGAGCGCCAAAAATCAAAGCTAACAACCTCACCTAATGTCTTTTATTATTCAACTCGTATTTATTAAGTAACATTAGATATACCTTCACCAAAAATAATAATTTAACCTATTATTCTTTGAAAATAATAACAGTAGACGAACATACCAAAAAATTTGATCATATCATGACAAATTCCCAAATACTTGTACGGTGAATAAGATAGAATTTAAGCCTTGAGAGTTCCATTACAAGCACAAGGCGCTTCCATTTCAGCCTCATCTCCTTCTTCCTGACAAATTCGGCATTCTGATACTTTATTTTCCAATTCATCACCGTTATGTTTCACTAATTTCAAACTACTACTGTTTTTTGAACTCTCTTCTTCTTCTACCACCCCTTTTGTCGCAAACTCATCACTGGAAATGGCGAAACTGCTCGAATCAAAGCATGCTGCGGATGCTATAAGCCAGTCTACACAAACCATGCAATCTCTTTAACATCTTAGATGGTCGTCAATCTCTTAGAATGCGCAAGTTTTAATCACAATCAGAAAATCAATTTATAAAAATCAACCTAAATATACCTATTTAGGGCACCGCGAGGATAAAATCGTGCTTTGGTGTTGTTGAATAGATACGACGATGTGGAGATGAGTGATGTGGAGAGGAACGGTTGAATCAAAAAGCGATTTGGGAAGCGATTTGGAAAATTTTGTTCCTCAGGTTTAGAAAATTTACAAGTGTGAGATAATTTAACGATGGGGAATGCACGGGCTAAGTTTATTAGATCGAAATGGGGAGAGAGTTTTCTAAGTATAGGTGAGATGGAAAACAACAACCGGTCCCGTTTATTTTTGGCTAGGCGGGAAAAGTTTAATAAGGAGCGGGAACAAAAAAAAATTAGTCACGAAACATATTTTGGAAAAAATATTTTTGGTTGCATTTATGATAAAACACCACAGTTTTTTGCAACCGTAAATGGTTTTTCTTGTAGTGTGTTCATTTTCGAGTTTCCAAGAGAGGGATTGCTACCTGGATGTTTGGATTAATGTTTATTTGAGAAATTGGGTTTGATTTTGAAAATGAAAAGGAATAGTTTGATTTAGATATATATTTTTCCAAAATTGGATTTTGAACATTTAAGTATTGGTTTAAACTTTGGAGTTGGTTTGAAATGTTTTGGTACGTTGAAGCAATTGCTTAAAAGTTTGAAGTAAATTGGAAATGCTTAAAGAATAAATTTGGGAACTTATATAAGTTTGAAAAAAATTTAGAATAGAAATTTAACTTAAGAAGAGTTAGATTAAAATAAGTGGGAAAGCTTATAAAAATTAAAAAATTTGAATAAAAAGATATACTTGGCTAAATTAAACGTATAATCCCGAGTTAAAAGTAAAATGTGAACAGGATTGATTATAATGGATGAAAGTATGGATATAAATAAGTTTTGACTTATAAAACTTAGAAGTAGAATAAATAAGCCAAAATAAAATTGTTTTGAATTTTGGAAAGTGAATAAAAATCCAAAACTTGAATTATAAAATAGATTGGACTCAAGAAAATTAAGTTAAGTGATTTTTGGAAGGGCAAAATCAAATATTGAATTAAAAGTGGGAAATGAGCTAATTTGAATAAAATTTGAATTATGAGTTAAAAATGGATTTTGAGGAGTTAAACCTGAGTTATAAATTAAATTCAACTTAGAAGTGCTAAGTGAATTGAATATGATTGAAATATAGTGAAATGAAAATGTGAGATAAAGAGTAAAATGAATTGAATGAATATACTAATTGAATCAAATAGAATGGAATTTAATTGGAAATGGAGATGAACTTAAGCAAATTTTTAAATGGTTGTTAGTGAGCTTTATGAAATGGTTTTGAATAGAACCTGTTTGAATGATGAAATAGAATGTAAGTAAATAGATAAAATTAAAAATGAAGTGAAAATGAGAAAGCATGGATTGTGAATAAATTTAAAATGGAATGGAATTTAATATAAATTGTATTGGAATCAATTTAAAATGATTATAAGCTTAAGTAATTGTCTATTCACATTAATATCGCCGAATTTGCATAGAAATAATTGTCATTTGACGAAAATGAGATTAAATAAAATTCTATGAATTAATAGAAGTAAATAAAATTGATTTTTGAATCAATTGAAATGAATATAAGTTTGTTTGGTTTAAAAATGAATTGTATGTAAGCAGACGAGTTATAAATCACTTATATTGAATAGTATGGGTTGAGAGTTGATTGAAAGCAATTGAAATAAGTGTCGAAACCTTACATATATGCTTATGAAAGTATATAACATGCATTGTTATAGAATCCATGTTTTAGCTATTTAAATATAAGTGAAATGCTATAAACTTCTTATATATAGTGCTTATATGTTTAAATTGAGTAAGTAAGGTACCTAAAGGCCGTTTGACAGGATTTTGGTCGCGCTATCGCTTGCTTAAAAATGCTTAATAGAGGTACGCCTGCGCAATAAAAATAGGAAATATGAACTGTTTTTTTTTTCCGGCCGTCTGGGCCGATGTATACATATTTATATCTCTTGTTAAATTGCAAAAGCTCCTCCATACAAAGGAGACTCTGCCAAACTTTTCCGAATATTTTGGGAGTCAGAAAAATTTTGGGAAATTTTTTGTTAGCGACAGAACGATTTCGAATTGGAAATTGAAATAAATTAGTGGATGAAACTAATTTAAAATAATGGTATGAATCAGTTATAAATGGAAGATAACATTCAATATTCGGAGTTGAAGATAAATTGAATTCATATGAAATTGGAAATCCAGTGTAAAAATAAAGTGGATAAAAAGGGCTAAAGTGGTAAAGTAATAATATAAGAGTATATAAATGCTTATATTAAACCTAAGAAATGAATGGTGAAATTCTTAAGTAAATTTAGTATTGAAGAAAAAAAATTATTCTAGAAAAATAACAGTTTCTGATCAAGAAACCAGATCTGAGTCCGCATTAGGAAGTCGGGGGACGATACTAGTTCGGAAGTGAAATTGTGTGATCGAGTAAGCGATCAGATTCGGTATTGTGTACGAATGATATAGTTACATCGTACGGGCTTGGATGAATAAAAATTGAAATTTTGTAAGGGAGTCAATAAAGTGATTTTGAAAGTTGTGATTGGATATTATTGCTATGTAGGATATACATGTATTATAAAGGAAAAGGTAAATTGGTTTTAATTTCAGAAGATAAATTTGAATTGCTCGACAAAAATGTATGTGTTTAAATTTCTGTGTGAAATTTGATTGGGTTTTTGATCTAGCCACTTGGCTTTTGTTTTCTTTTGGAATTTCGGAGCCCGTAGAGGCATTTTGTAGTTGTTCCGAGCTAGCCGCGTAAAGGAGACGCTGGCGAAAATTTTCGGAAATTTAGGGAGTTAGAAAAATTTTAAGGAAATTTTGATAATTTAAATTTTGGTTTTAAATTTAAATTTGAATGGTTGGGTAAGTGATTTTATTTGGAAACTTTGGGAAGAAGTTTGGAAAGTTAGTGGAGGGTGAGAGTGTCTTTATTAAAAGATTGTTTTGGGTGGTGTTAAAAATTATTGGTTGTGGAATTTTTAGTTAGCGAGTTAAGGATCATTACTCTTAACTAGTAATTTCGGGGACGAAATTCTTTTAATGGGGGAGGAATGTGACGACCCGGAATTTTTGAGCATTTGAAATGGGAATATTTAATTGACTTTAAATATTTGAAAGGTTAATTTTAACTTGAATTCCAAATATCACTATTTATTTGTCAATTAAATTATTGAATTTAATAATTGGAAGTTGGGTGAAATATTGAATCTTCAGTTTTAAGCTTGTTAAAAATAATTTGAAGGCTGGTAAAATTTATATTAATAGAACTAAAGATAGTAAAAGTGTTAAAATTTAATTGGGAAGTATTTTGTTCAGGTTTAAAATTTTATAGTTTAAAATGACATTTAAAAATAGCCTTCCGAGGCATAGTCTCGGATTTCGACGAAACAAGTTCCATTGGATCCGTAATATTATATTATTATCGGATTTCAATTTTCGTAATGTTTGGAGTTCTTGTGTAAGCGTACGACATATAAACACGCTGAAATCTATATCGAAATTAATATAATAACTGGGTCCAAAAAACTATCTTCTTCATACGATCAAATTAGAACTTGAAACCCTTTCTAGTGCATTCGAAATAGGGGTATAATATTATAAACGCCTAGCGGTACACCGCGATAGGAGGTCAAGATTTTGAGTTACATTTATCGAGACAACTTAAATTTGAATAGTATTTTATATCTAAGTTGACTGGTCAAATTATTCTCTTCAGCCGAATTTATAGCACATCAAACTCTTTCTCCTTAGCAGCTTTTGTCTCCTCTGTTATCACTGCAGCCAACCTTCTCCAACACACTTCCCCAACTTTATTTCACGTCTATGCCTTATACCTCTCATTGAAATCGCGGCCCCTCTTTATTCTTCCTCCCCCGTTTTCCATAACTTCATGAAATCGAATTCATTACCAAACGAAACTTTTTTCGTTTGAAATCGAGATAATGGCTCGAACGAAATTGTACCCGGAATTTGGAAATCAAAAATAATTCAATCTCATGGCGGCCAAGCAAATAGATCCACTTTCCCCCATTCTTCTCGAACTCTATCATAGCCGATCGAAGAGAGCAAAGCACGATCACGATAAGGATTCAGGCTCGCGGCGTCGCGTGGAAGCTCACAACTCGCTTATGTTTAGAGCTTCGGCACGGCGACGTCAGAGCACGGCGATCAAGCAGGACTGGGCGCGAGCATGGTGAGGCGCACAATTCTCGAGGCAGGGATTGGACGAGGCATTGAAGGTGGTGGCTGACGCTGTGTCACGAAGTAGAGTTCATCGTTCGGGTTAGTGAGATATCGATCGTCGGTGGAGTTTCGTACAGGGTGGATCTGGGTTCTTGTGTGGCCGTGAGGTAGTCTTCTCTTCAATTTTAATATAGTTAATTTTTGTATAATAACATATGTATATAAGATATTACAGTAAAATATAAGGTAATTCTGTTTAAATTTAATAAATAAGTGTATATATTCACATGCATGTCTTAATTTAATTTTATGCTAGAATACAGAAAAGATTTTATATAGAAAGGATTTTGAAAGAAAGATATAGGAATTTAAAATAATTGAAAAGTTTCATATAAAATTAGATTTTTGAATCGATATAAAATTTAAGTTTTTAAAATATATATAGTTTTAAAGAAAGGTAAAATAAAATAAATATACATTTACATATTTTTATTTACTAGTTTATTTTAAATAATATTTAGGAGATTAACTTATTAAACTTATTTTTGGTAACTTAAAAATTTATTTATTATAGGAAAAATTAGCTTAAATAAAAGTATGGGTAAATTAAATTTATCAAAAGGGAAATTAATAGTTTAATTAAATCATTTGCCAATTAAAATTTCTATATAGAAATTGATTATTAAGTTAATTAAATTATTAATAAATTATATAATGTTTATACAAGGTTTTAAATCACGGAAGCAAGCCAGTTTGGAATGGATTGCAAACAGCAAAATAAAAGGTGAGTTAATCTCACTCATCTGGGTTTTAATTTAAATTTGAATGGTTAAATTTAAATAATTGGTTGAATGATTGAATTGACTTGATGTACTGTATTATATATAGAAGCATATAGTATATATTGGAGTGATTGATTTCCCGCATTATATAGCGGATGAGACCCTATGCGGCGCATAATAGCGAATGATATTATATTAATCCCATATACCGCGATATTCCACCTCGAAGTGGAATTGGTATCGTGATAACATATGTGGATGCGGGGAAACAGGTTGGAGGGATCCAACTGGATTCCTCAAAATTATTTAGATTGTTTAATATTCTGATTTATGAATATTTGATATTCTGTGATGAATTATATTAATAATTGGAATATTGAATGCTATGGTTTGCTTGAATATATTTTGGTACACTGAGTTATCAAAATACATAGAATTGGATTTTTGAAAAGAAAATAAAAGAGTGAATTTTTAAGTAAAATAATCATAGAGAATTTGAATAAATTTAAGAATCAAGTGGATAAAAATAAAAGCGATTTTAAAATTCTAATAAATAATTCCGAGTATGGAAAAAAAGAGATTTTGAATAAACAGAAAAATAATGGATTGTAAAACTTAAGTGATATTATTTAAAGGAATAAAGAATTATTTTAAAATTTCAAGGTTTAAATTTATTTGAAAGGATAAAGAAGGAATTTGGGAAAATATGGAATTGGTATTTTCAGTTAAAAGATTTTAAATCATAAGTAAGAATTAAAAATCTGAAGTTAATGGGTATTGAAATAAATGAGTAATTAAGGGAAATTGTTTCAAAATGGAGTAATTTGAAAATCAATTTGGAAATTGATTTAAGTGTTTAAAATCGGAAATTTAAAGGAGAATGAGACTTGAAATTTATAAACTGGGTTTATAAAGGTGAAGTAATATATCAGTAGATATTTGAAAGAATAAATTCACGGTGGGAATTTATTACAGGAATGGGTAAATTTGTTTACAAATAAATAGTGATTTATTTTTAAAAAGATGTGGAAGGAAAGCGTATTTCCCTGAATAGCCAAGTACCTTTCAAACAATTTTTAAGTATAAGCAAAGAGTTTTAAGTTGTTTAAAAAAAGTATGTTTAGAAAACTTATTATTTCTGAATGTTTAAATTCTAAAGTAAGTATTTTCAAATCTATTATTGTAGTAATTATTTAAAGGTGGCTTGGTGTTATGTTTTAAAAGTTAGAAATTCAGTTTTATATTGTTCAAAGTAGTTTTATTTTAAATATTTTTAAAGTATATATTTTGAATAAGTATTAAAGTAATTTTAATTTAAATGTTTTAAAGGATATTTTATAATAAAGTGTTTTGAATTATTTTAAAAATCTAAAGTTTTTGTACTTGGGTTTTTCAGCAGAAATTAATATCTGGAAATTTATTTCATGAGAAAAGTGTGATTTGAAAACTTTTTTCAAATGGGTTGAAAAGTGGAAATATATCTTGTGAATATATTTTGAGGTTAATAAATAATTTGGGAGATTATTTATTGTTCGATGGTTGTTGTGAATGTTAATTGATAGTTAAACAACCGACTGTCAATATTGGACAATGCGCTGATCGTTTCGAAGAGACAGGATCGGGATTAATTTCTCGAAAACCACTTCGATCCGGTTTGTAAGTTTTCATGAGGAAGACGAGTTTGGATTTGAAGATGGAACAGTGAAGTGCAAGGGCTAGTCGCTACTAATACTGATGATGATTCCAAAATAGATGTAGTAGAAGTAGTGCCTTCGGTTTCGTTCGAACCCGGGACGGACTTGTATGGATGAATGCTTTCGGAACATCGTCAGGTGGACGATGGGCATTCTAAGTGAAATGTTCTAAAAGGTAACGCTTAGCCTCAAGCCTCATCAACCGGGAATGACTGAAAATCAGGGGTTATGCATCAAGGCTAGGTGGGTAGCGCCCATTAGGGTGAGGTCATCCCTGTCTAGATGTCCCTTTTATTCGGCTTAGTGGAGTGGTTGCTGATCCCAACACGTGGGGTGATCTTACTCGAGATTATCCAGCAAGGGGTAGTCCCGGTCTTGTGTTGCAGGGGATTGTGAGTAATCCTCGGTACGGTGATCTAGGCCACGTACTGTGACAGGTGGTACCCCAGTGCCTAGTCATTAGTTGGAAATCCATTCTCCCTACGCGCCTGTACCGTTTTGATTATGCCCAACTATTGCTGAAACGTGAGATGCAAGCATCTCAGCTAGATTCTATTTTACTTTCTATAGACAATATTATAATATCAGACGGATTTAATAAAAAGTGTTTTGGCTATCGTAAGGTGAAAAGCCGACATGTTTATTTATGGCGTGGTCTTACGAGATGCTTTTGTTTTTCAAAGGAATTTGAAACTTTAATAATCGATTTGAGTGTGATTTCTCACGCTGGTATTCCAGACTGACTCGGGTGTTATTTAACTATAATGTTTGGGTCAGACCGAGTACTATAGAATACAGGATATGATGCTGTGGACCTCAGGAGATGAGCTGGATGGCGATACGTACTTCCATACTTGATTATTATTCCGCTGTGTATTCAGTTTTGAGGACAAGTTTATATGACTGTCCAATTGTATGTTATTGATGTTGTTGAACTCTAATGATGTATTCTGATGATGTATGTATAAAACAAATATAGATTTCTTTTGTGTAAAGATCTGTTATAACCTATTATATTTTATTACGCTGCGATGGTTAGATTCTGATGTTGTTTTGTTGTCTCTTCTTCTACCTCTTCTTCTTTAACCCAAATGGTTCGTATTTCCGTTCATCTTAAGTTGATTGATGTAGAATAGTGTTGACTCAAGGGGTACGGATTAGCGGGCTGTTACATTATATTATTTTCTTAAATACTATTCTATCTACTATTAATATTATAATGTTTTAAACTAACTTTCCAACACCTCCAAATATTTGTTTGCCTCCAAACCCATCTTTGCACGAAACAAAATTATGCATAAAACAATAAAAATGGTTTTCAACTGATAGATGTACAGTAACACGAAATAACATTCACTTCCTACAAACAATCGTTGAGCTAAGGATACCAACACTTGCCGTGTGCTTAGCACTGGCCACGCACTAGTTTTAATATTACATAGGGATGGGCTAGCACAAGTAGCTTATGCACGGTTGGGATGTACACTTGTATAACATAAATAAATTGATTTCCAATAATATTATATAGGAATTTGTAAAATCTAAACCGCTTATATGAAATAAATCTTCATAGATGAATAATATATATATATATATATATATATATATAATAATTTATTTATCTTCTAAAAATATACATCAATTTGTAACTGGTTAAATAAAACTAGTTCAATTTTTTTTAATAATTAATTTATAATGCAGAAACTAATAAATACCAACTCTGTTAGGTATATGCAAGTAACATGACTAACGGTGATGTTCTAGTGACATATTTATTTAATCGTCATGCAAGTTGTCCACTTTCTAATTCTACAAATTCAAAGCTAATGTTAAGACATGGCCAAAGAAATGAAATTGTTATTGTTATTAATTAACTTATGGAAGAAGTTGAGTTAGATGAGAACATTACAAAATAGGCTTCGTTTAGTGACTGCGGTAAGCGACGACTAAAAAAGATGGCCGACGCTAGCTGTCGCTAGCCATTGTTTAACGTGTATATACAGCAGCAACCCACCAACATAAAACATTATTCTCCTTCCCCAAAACTCAATTTAGCCCCTTCCTCTCCTCCTCCATCGACGCTTCAGTCGCCGCCCCCCGACGCGAGCCGCCAATCTCTCCATCACGCAGGCTACAATTCTCCAAAGCTCAAAGGTATGTTATTGCTCTCCAATTCCTACTTAATCTAGGTTTAACCAAAACTCTGATTTTGAAAATTAGTTGATTGTGTGATAGAAATTGATGATTATGCGTTACTATTTGTAGATAGTAGCGTATCGATTGATTTGTGGATATGTTGAGAACCCTACTTTGGTAAATTAGTTAATTATGAGTTTGTTATTATGTATTAGTTAATGATAATATTGTACTTGTTGAGTTGGTGATATTAACTAGTGGTTTGATTGTTTAATTTGTAATTAAAAATTAGTGTTTATTTATAGTCTGAAATTTAGTGTATAATTGGTGATTGATATGCTAATGGATATATAAGTTTACGCGAATACTTTTTTATAGTTAATTAGAACAATGTTTGTTATAGCTTGCGAAAAAATTAGTGTACAATTATTAATTAATATGCTGCTAGATTGGTACGGTTAAACGTGAGTAATATTTTCTATTTAATTAGCATGTGTACATTATAAGTATTGGTTGTTAGTACAAAATAAAATTAATATAGTTTATTATAAGTGCTAACATCTAATTTTCGTTTACAAAGTCGATAAAAAAATTAAATTGTTAACTAAATTATAAAATACGTTTTGAAATTTCAAATGTATTAAATAAAATATTTAAATGGTTGAATGAATTATATAATTTCGAAATGAGCATAACAACAACAAATATTATACTGAAATCAATTTTTTTTAAAAAATTAAGAAATGCATATAATAATAATAATAAATATTCTACTAAAATCGATTTTTAAAAAAATGAAGAAATGAATATAATAACATTAAATATTTTGCTAAAATCGATTTTCTAAATTAAGAAATGAATATAACAACAATTAATATTGTACTAAAATCAATTTTGTAAAAAAATTAAGAAACAAATATAACAACAATAAATATTTTGCTAAAATCAATTTTGTAAAACAAAATGAAGAAATGAATTTAAGAACATTAAATATTCTGCTAAAATCGATTTTTTGAAGAAAAAAATTAGGAAATGAATATAATAACAACAAATATTCTGCTAAAATCGATTTTGTAAAGAAATTAAGAAATGAATATAAGAAAAAATATTGTACTAAAATCGATTTTCCAAAAAAATTGAGAAATAAATACAACAAGAATAAATATTTTACCTAAATCAATTTTTAAAAAAAATGAAATGAATATAATGTTGTTTTAAAAATAAGAATTAAATATTATTTCAACAAATAATCGACGCAAAAAAATTGAAGCCTCTAGTCCCAAAAAGGTTTTAAGTTAGTTTAGAAAATACAGCAACAAAAATACACCCCTTGGATGCAAAGTTATGCGTAGAAGAGAAGTGAAGTGAAGTGCTATCGAAATTAGACAGAAGTATGGTTTGTAAAGCCTTTAGTCCTAAATGACTTTACTTTATATTAGAAAATACAACAAAAAATACCATTTGAGTGCAAGTTATGGCGTAGAAGAGAAGTGAACTGAATTACTATTGAAATTACTAACATATATTGTCAAATCAGGAAAAATGTTTGATTTTTTTTGCTCGACCGTGCTTGGATGTATGAAGTCAGAACGAGTAGGAAAGACTTAATAAAGGAACATTTTTATAACGGTGTACACGAATTTACTAAATTCTCTAAATCTAATAATTGAAATATAAAAAAATTCGTTTCCCGTGTAGTAAGTGCCAACATTTGAAGCATTGGAAACTAGATATAATTGAAGTACATTTGTATAAATATGGTTTCGTGCCGAATTATTATTTTTAGGATCGTCATGGAGAACTTGTAGAACCTACACCTAATCCTGTAGTGTTAGAGGATGATAATATTATGACGAATCTGATAGAAAATATGGTGGAAGATGCAGCATGGCCAATGTTTTCTACCATTCAAGCTGCAACGACCCGTAAATTTCATAGATTTAGTTTGGTTAAATAAATAAGTTTGTGATTAAAGGTTAACAATATAAAAATGAAATTCCAATTCAATAAAATAATGTAAAAAGTTGTGATTTGATTTTTAATGGAATATGAGAAAACAAGAGTAAGAATTGAATAATATGTTATTTATTTAGGGTATTGAATAAAAATTGGTAAGCCAATTGTAATTAATGGTAATATTGTGATATAAGCTAATAAATTAGATTTCAATGCAATACCCATTAATGAATGTAATGAAATAGGATTTAGGAAAATGTATACTAGGTTATAAATTAAATAGAAGGAAACAATCGTATATATCGAATTGATTTATGAATAAATACTTTGAATAGTAATTGAATGTACAGTTAATGGTAATTTAAAACTTATTTATAGTAAGATTGCATAAGATTCAATAAATTCAGTAGTGGAAAGATTTTTACCTAGATATACTTTGAAGATGAGAAATTAAAGGAATATATTAAATTTGGTTAATGTAATGTAACATTGATTAACCGTAAATGGGAATAAATTTAAAGAATTATGTTAATGCAAGTGGATCATTTATAAACTTAAATGAAACATTCCAATTTAATAGAGATATTCGAATGTTATGATTTATTTTAAAGGTAATAATTGGATTTAATTGGAATTTGTTATATTTGGTTTAAATAGGAAAGGAGTATACAAAAGTAACTGTGAATAGTAAAGTCGCAACTGTAAATGGAAAATTTTGAAATAAGGGGCAATAAACATTGAATAAGTTAATAGTAATAAATGCCAACATTGAGTTGTAACAAATATAATTTAATATTACAAGTGGGTGAACTTAAAGATAAGGGTTAAGAGTGTTGGAAGGGCTATATTAAAATAACTATAAAGTGTAAACGTAAGTATTTATAGAGACATGAATTATTTGAAGAAAAATAATTGGTAAAAGGGGTTGGGCTTATTGATTGTTTGAAACCTTATTAATATGGGAAATTTATTTAGTATAAGCAAAACCAATGCAAATATTAAATTTATCAGTGAGGCAAGTAATCAATTCAAATTTATGTAACAATAGAAATGTGAAATTTGGGGAATAGATTCAAAGTTATGAATGAGTTGTTAAAATAATGCATAATAGTGCAAATTTGAATGAATAAATGGGAGTATAGATTTAAGTATAAAAAGCGATATTTTAGTTTAGTTAAAAGTATTGCAAAATAAATGAAATTAACGTTAAATATTACGTTTATAGAGATTTAAATAAAAGTCAAGAATATTAGAACAATAGATTTTGAACCCAACCTGGAATCCATCTACTTAAAAATTATAGATGGAACAAGCATTGATTATTTAATTTAATAGAAATTTTGGGAACTGAAATTTATAATTTTGAATATAATGAAATTTAAGATAGGGCATTTCAATTGATAAATCTATCTTCTCTAAATTGACATTTAAATTATGTTTAAATAATTGAGAATGATGGAGAAGTATTAAGGTGATAAATTGTCAACTCTATAATTGAAATATAAACTTCGATTTAATTGATTTAATTTAATTTTATTTAATTAATATAAAAATATCCATTTTTGGCCACGGACTCGGATTTCGACGAAACCAGTTTCATCGGATCCGTATCGGTGAATTATTGTATGGTTTCAAGTTTCGTATCGATCGGACTTGTCGTTTGATCGTACGAACGCGAAATGCCTTGAAATCGATTTAATTGAAATCAATTTGAAATATTGGCTTTAGCATAACTTCTTCATACGATGGAATTTGAACGTAAAACTTTTTCCATCGCATTCAGAATATTTTAAAACACCTATTTGGATATATGGGTTTAACAAATTTCGTTCCGGGGTCAGAACGGGCTTTTTGGGCCAACTACCGTTTAACACGTTTATAATTCGTGCCCACCTATTCTATTGCAGTATGTCTATAAATTGGCTGTGATAAACCCCAGCCTCCATTCTATGCTCATTTGTTGTACGTTCATTTCCTCTATTCTTTCTCTTCCTCAATGGATGCAAATTTCAGATCTATTTTTCAAACCAAATCAAAAGCTAAAAATTTAAAGTCTCCAGAAAAATTCACAAAAATTATATGTTGTAGATTTCTTCGACACGAATCTGCTGGTACTGTCCGTTTTTCGATTGGAGTTTCTGTGTGTCCAGATCGAAGCAATTTATTTTCGGCCGTTCATCATCGCCGCGACGAACTTCGTCGGATCGAAATTTCCTTTCTGGGTTTGGTGGAGATCGGCGTACGCTTCGCATCGGAGTAATTTGTTTGGTAGATCAATGGTTGGATCGTGTGATTTAATTGCATTAGGGTTTTAATTGGAGGCGGCGGCCCGTGTACTGTTGGCGACCGGAGTAGGCGAGGGTGGTGTCGGCCGGTAGAGGGGGAGATGGGGATCTCGTTGGTGGTAGCGGCACGTGGCGAACGGCGGTCGTGGTGGCCGAAAAATCACGGTCAAATTTCGCCGTGGATGGGTTCTTTTCGGTGGGGTGCGTACTGGTTCGCATGGGAAGAACATGCAGGGGAGCTTGCTGACGTGGACAATGAATTGGTGAAGATGTGTTCCAATTTTTTTTTTATGATTTCATTCACAATTTTCTACATAACTTTCTCATACTTTATCCGTTTCACGCGAGATTTTTTTTGTTAGGATCGTAATAAAATTCCGGACCTATTGACGCTTGTTTGGACAGATTTGGAGACCGTCGAATTTTTGGGTTTAAATCGGATTTAAATTCGATTTAAATTCAAAAGGTGAGTGTTTTAACCCACTCACTACTTCTAAAACTTCTTATGTCTGTTAAATTAATTTTAGATATGAGTAGAAATTTGTTTATGACTGTTTGGTATGTTTTATTCATTATCTCTGTTAAATTGCATTTATTTAATGTAACTGTTAATTTATTTTATTTATTTCATATAAATTTGACCGTTAGAATTTATTTATTTGCATATTAACTGCCAGTCATAGTTATGTTAAATTTTTATTTCATATCAACTGACAGGTAAATTTGAATTTATTTTTGCATATAAACTGCTAGTAACAGTTATTAAATTTATTATTGAATATAAACTGTTAGTTAATACCTGTTATTTATTACCTGTATAATTTATATGCTCTATATCGATGATTGTTTAAATTGGATGATGATTGCAAATAATGGTTGATGATTGATATTTGGATGAATGGATGCTATATTTTATATTGTATAAACTACAAGTTATCATGCATTTCATTCATTCGGGATTGCGGTTTGAAATGATATACAACCGCATTTTTATTTTAAATTGCGGATTGAAATGATAAACATCCGTATCACTTGACCATAGGGTAGAAAATTTTATACAGGCACCGCGGTATGTATATATATAAAAATATTTTGAAATGATTTTCTATGGTTTTTGAAAGTTATATATATATATATATATATATATATATGGTTTATGGGATATTGATCTGGTTATTGATAAAGGTTATTATATATATAGTAATTTCCAGTTTTAAGCTTTATATAAATTTGATTTGAAGTTTAAAATAAAGTTTGATTTTAAGATCAAATAAGATTAAGCATTTATTTAAAATTAAATTTCTGGAGTTTTAATGACTTAAAAGAGAATAAGGTTGGCAGATGAATGTTAAGTGAAACTGAAACTAAATGAAAAGTTAGAATTTTTAAAGGATATGATTTTTGTAATTTGATTTTTGTGTAAAGTGATTTGAATGAGTATCAGGTTGATTTAAATTAATATATCAAGTTTAATAAATTGAAAGATTATCCAATTATGTGAAGTTATAAGTTTTACTTAAAGTATACTGAATTCGTTAAGTAAATATTTCAAGTCTAAATAATAAGTAATTGAATTTAATATATATGGGATTGTCAAATGAGTTTGTTTTGAAATGGTGAAATATTTAAAGCTTTGAAACATAAGAATTGAAATGGTATTTGGAAGTTTAAATCGATACTTGAAAATTGATTTGTAAAATCTAAAGAAGCTATTGTGTTTTATAAAGTAATTTAATATTTAACCATTTAAGAGATGGAAATTTTGTTTCGAAGTTATGATTTTCAAGGTAGTATGATTTGCAAATATTATATTCAAGAGTTTTGATTTCTAAATATTTTACTTTGAAAACCCTATGATTTTGGAAAAGAATATATATTGGAAAATAAAATGACATTATATGATTTGGGTCTAAATGATATCGTATTGATTTGGGGTTTTAAAAATATAAATGATATCGTATTTATATGGGTTTAAAAATGGATATTTTATTCTGGTTTTAAAGTTTAAATTATTTTAAATGACTGTGGTGTTATAATAATGTTTGGTTGTTAAAGAGACTGGGATCGGAAGTTGTCATACTCTCTGCCAACTCCGAAAACCACTTTAACAACCGTGTACGCGGTGGAGATTCCAGAATGAAGTAGGTTGGTGGCGGCGTTTCCTGTAAGGTAAATACGTGGACCCGACTCCCGTGAGTTGGCATAAGGTGGCTAAAACAGGAGCGATCGACGGGTTAATGAGGTAGCACCTCTGATCGGACACTTCCCTTCGATACTATACTCAGACTTTGGATTTTCGGTGGCCACCTTCACTTTTGATTTCTTTGATGTGGGGAGTTTGTCCGAGGTGGGCGGCAGCTGCGCGCTGCGCGTTTCCATCGGCCCGGAAGCGTAATTGCTATATCTACCCTGGCATTGCCTAGTTGTGCCGTGTCACCTACCCTAGTGCGCCTTATACGATTTTGTTTTGTACCATACCTATGGAGTGCCCTCTAACGACGCCCATTACGGGGGAGATTACGCTACTATATAGACTATGGGAAATATAAATGTGTTAAGGTGGAAAATGTAAAGCCTTAACGCTATTTAAAAGCAAGTTTATTTTAAAATTAGACACTATTATAATAGCACAATATACTACATAGTAAATAGTTTAACGGATCCTTAGGAGATGTAAATCCCGAGCATCTCTTGAGTTACTGTACTCATATTTATTTCTGTTAATTTAACTCACATAAGATCTTTTATTTTTGTCTCGAGTGTTTTGTCTTTTCAAATTCGCTCGGGTCAGTCCGAGCGTTTCAGGATCGAAGACTTTAGCTCTAGAGGACGAAGACGGAGATTTCTATTATTAATATTAATTATATTCCACTACACTCATATTGTTCCGCTGCTTTGTCGTATGGTATGTGTACTCTGATATGTATTGTATAAATAAAATCAAAGGTTTTGTAAAACAGCTTCATGAACTGTATATTTGATTAATATATTTTATCCTTCCGCTATGAGATTCTGTTTAGTTTTTTTTCTTTCTCTGTTTTTCTTATTTATCCCATAACAATCCGCCCTTACATATGGTTTGAATTGGCACGTGTATCCGTTTAAATCGGGCGAAAAGGCGGGACGTTACATCTGGTATCAGAGCTTTGGTTTAGCGATAAACCTTGACTTTGTGGGGTTTGACTCTTTGTTAATAGGGTAGTACTACCCTATGGGAGTCGCTGAGTGTATATATATGAGAGAGCGTATTTGTTAGTGTTAATAAAAGTGTAACAACCCTATATTTTTTGCATATAATTTAAATTTGATTTTATTTTATTTTGAAATTATTTTAAACTTGTTTATTTCAAACATTTCATTTTTAAATATAAATTTTGATTATTATTTTAATTATAATTTCAAACTGGTATAAATTGAATATTTCCCTGAAAAATGGATTTGTGGTCAAAACTGGTCAAACTTTGACTTTTAAATTTAAATATTTGAATTCTTTAATTTTATATTTTATTATGAAAATAGATTTAATACATGAATATTGCTTTTTGTTTCGTCGAAATTGAATTTAAATTGTGAAAGTTATACCCTTTACAATATTGTGTGTATATAAGGTTATTTAACAATATTCTTTGTTTTAATTTATATAAATGATATTTTTACTTGATAAATATTATTCTAATTTGTATATTTATGTTATATTATGTATATTTTGACTTTTATATATTTTTAAAGTGATGTTTGAATTTTTCCAAAGCTTATTGAATTTATTTTCTATTTTTAAAGCCTAGTTTCTATTTTCTTTACTATTTTCTTCATTTAAATTATATTTAAATCTAAATTTATATATTTATTTGTGAATGCATTTTAGTTTATGTTATTATCTTTGTTATAAATATTTTTACAAGTACATAAATTTTTTCCAAAGTTCATTGCATTTATTTTCCATATTTTCAAGACTAGTTTGCAATTTTTGCTGTTTTATTAATTAAATTATATGTAATTAATATTTATTTATTTTGTTTACTTGTTTAATTTATTTCTGAGTTTATTTTATCAGTATTTTAAATGTATTTAAAATTACAAAAAGAATTAGAGAAATATGAAGAGTTTAAAACCTTTCATTTACCTTTGACTTTTCACCTCCCTGCCTTTTCATTTTTCAACCTCCACTTACATTCAATTGTGGCCGTTCCTTATGCTATCTTCATCCATATCTTTTTTTTTTCTTCATTTTTCATGAAAATTCTTCCTTCTCATCTTTGAAAATTTCAGCCTCCATCATCTCCAAGAGTTTGGTAAAATTTCTTTTCTTTTCCATTGCTTTTCTACTTGTTTATGTTGTTTTCACTTGCTTTCTCACCTTTGTAGCTCAGCCCCTTGCTCCTCCTTCACCATGGCTGCCACCACCACCACCTGAGCCAGCCTCCACCACCTTCTCTACAGCCCCAAGCCACTGGCCATGCACCCATGTGACCAAATCCAACAATATCTACACAAACTTCACCTATATGCACCATAGCCAATCACCTATGCCTTCATCACTTTCAACCACCCGCTGGCCGCCACCTACTCCACCTCCACCATCCATGGATGACCTGGAACCCGCTGTCACACCATCCTACAGCCCACTACAGTGATGGCAGCACCATGCTAGCTTGTGGCCGAACCCATATGTTGCATAGGATCCATGGTAGTTGCATTGTAGTGTTAGTTCCATGCACCTATCTTTCTATCATACTTTGCTCCATCATTTTCCCATGCTAGGCCGACCTTTAGGAACCCAGACCAGATCCAAGCCATGCCTTTAGCCGTGCCATTTCAGATCTGGAGCTGAAGTATAGGTGGTAGAAAGCAAGTGCAAACACTTTGGATTTGTTTATGCATCCAATTCTATCATTGTTTAATGGTATTTTGTGTTGAAACTTATGTGTTATTATACTTGTTTTGTTGAATGTATCCAAGGGAATTGATACTTTGGCTCTCCCACTCATCTTTGTGTCGTGTTATCGTTCTTGTTGGGATCTCATTCGTGCATTCGTTGTTGTGTCTCCAGCTCAAACATGTGAGTTATCCTCACCAGACAATATGTACATATATAACTAGTAAATTGACCCCTTTTGAATCTGTAAAATGCATTATCATGTTACATATGCTATATTATGATTATATGATGTTCACCCATGCTTAAACACCTATTATAACATCTGTTACTGTTATATTATGTTGTTCTGTTATTTTTATCAGTTTATCACACTGCAAGTTCCCTTTAGATTAGAATCACTATGGGTTTAAATGATACATACCCGAACGGACTTTAGAATAGGGGAAAATCGTTATGGGCTGAAATGATAGGCCTGAGCGATTTTCATTTTATTTCATTTACTTGGGACTGCGGGTTTGAAATGATAAAACCCGGATTTTCTTTGTAAATTACGGGTTGAAATGATACATTACCCGTATCACTTTACCTAGACTAGAAAATTATATACAGACCCGTAGTTAAAATATATTTTTCTAAAATTTTTAAAAAATATGTTTGAAATGTAAATATTATAATATTTTGATTTAAAACATAATTAAAAATGATTTTTGTAAAGTATTATTGATTTTTTGGAAATTTATAGGTTAAATAAATTATGGAAAAGTTAGAAAATTTAAATGTAAGTTATTTTAGAAATTTTGATTTAATTATAATTGGAAATTAAATTAAATATGAAATTATGATAAATTTATGATAATTTGAATTTAAAGTGATTTTATAATATATTAATGATTTTTGAGTAAAGTTAAAAAAATGAAAGGGATGATTATTTAAGTTGAAATTTTGAAATATAACCAAATGGGAATTTGTGAATTTGGCTTAAAAGTGAATTTTAAGTTAAGTGAATAAAATTGAAATTAAGTTATATTTTGAAATTTAATTTAATGAATTTAAATTTGAATGTTGAAATTTAATAAGTGAATTATTATTAAATCTTGATTTTTGAATGGAAATTTAACTTTATAAAATCATGAACTTAAGGAAAATTAAATGTTGTTTATAAATGTGAAAATGTATGATTTTATAAGTTAAAAATGTTTTAAATAAAAAAATAATTGGTTGTGAAATTATATTGAATATTTGAAGTTAATTAACTGCATTTTTGAAATGTTATTAATTGCAATTTAAATGATATTACAGCATTTGTAAATGATGTAGTTGATGATAATGAACTAAAAAGCTAAATTGAATTAAAGGCTATTATAGCAATCTTTTTAAGTGCTATAATTGTTCAATTTAACTAAGTTTATTTGAAATATTAAGTAAACCCTATTACAACATTTTTAAAAATGCTGTCTTTTGTTAAATTGAACTGTTTTGAATGTAACTTTCCGTAGCGTTTTCTAAATGCTGCGAAAAGTGAATTTTCACTGTTTTGATAAACTTAAGTGAATAAATGAACTTTGAAAGTTGAAATTTTTGGAAATTTAATAATTTAATTATTAAATATAATAACTTCATTTTAATGATTTAAAATGATTTTTGAAATATAAACTGTTTGGAAATGTAAATTGAAATGGTATTTTAAATTGAATAAAATGAATAATCATTTGAAATGAATGTGGTTTTGAAAAGATATGATATTTTGGTTTATTAAAATGATTTGAAATGTGGTTTTGGAAAGATATGATATTTTGATATATTAAAATGATTTGAAATGAAGTTTTGGAAAGATATGATATTTTTGATATATTAAAATGATTGAAATGGATATGATATTTTTGATATATTAAAATGATTGAAATGACTTGAAATGGATATGATATTTTTGATATATTAAAATGATTGAAATGAGGTTTTGAAATGATATGATATTTTGATATATTAAAATGATTTGAAATGTGGTTTTGAAATGATATGATATTTTGATATATTAAAATGATTTGAAATGTGGTTTTGAAAAGATATGATATTTTGATATATTAAAATGATTTGACAAGAATTTCTGGAAAGATATGATGTTTTAAAATGGTTTGGAATTAATTTAATCATTATTTTGATAAAGATTCGGATTTGAAATGATATCCTATTTTGAAGTATAAACATTATTTTAAAAGTTATAACTACGGGTTATAATAACGATTGGTTGGCAAAGAGACCGGGATCGGATATCTGGCATACTCTCTGTCGATACCGAAAACCACTTTGACAACCGTGTACACGGTGGAGATTCCAGAATGAAGTAGGATGGTGGCGACGTTCTTGAGGTATATTACGTGGACCCAACTCCCGTGAGTTGGCATAAGGTGGCTAAAACAGGAGCGATCTCGGGCCAAGTGAGGTCATTCCTCCGATCGGACACATTCCTTCGATACTATACTCTTACTTGTGATTGATTAGATGGCCATCCTCCGATTTTGATTGGGAGTGTGTTCCGAGGTGGGCGTATGTGGCTGCTGCGTTACCACCAGCCCGTGTGCGTAATTGGTATATCTACCCTGGCATTGCCTTGTGTGCCGTGTCACCTACCATACCGAGCCTTTACTACGAGTTTGTTTTTCTCCAGTAGCCCGTGTGGTATCCTCTGACAGTCACCCGGAGTGGAGATGGCATGATATTGGATGGACTACTGGGACTATTATGTGTGAAGGGTGATATGGGTAGCCTGGAACGCTATTTAAAAGTATGTTTATTTTACTGTAGACATTATTATAATAGCGAAATATTACTACATAGTAAATAGTTTGACGGATCCTTAGAGGATGGGAGGTCCCAGACATCCTTTAAGTTACTTGTACCTTATTACAGTTCACTTGAATTGGTTTACATTAGATAAGTATATATTGTCCTGACTCGAGTGTTTGTATTTTTATTTACGCTCAGGTCAGCCTGAGTTATTCACAGATTTGGATTCCACTTTCTGGAGATTGGAATCGCTGGAGATTATCTGCTTATCTAGTTTTATCTATTCCAGTTCTGTTGTTCTATTCAGCTTGTACTTGGGTATCATCTTAAGAGTTCTGTTGTACTTTATTTAGTCTGTTGTATTTTATTTAACTCTGATATATTTACATAGTAGCTTCATGAACTGCTATCTCTTTACTTCCGCTGCATTTCTTACTCTGTGTCTGTGTTCTGTGATTTTTATTTACTGTATATTCTGAGATTTGCCAAATTTTATTTACAACGCGGTGTTTTAAGCAATTCAAGTCCGACATGTGTGGATGCGAATGGTTGAAAATATCGGGTTGTTACAGTTGGTATCAGAGCTTTGGTAGCTCTAGGCAAAACTCAGTATATAGGGTAAATGTATTTACAGAATCACTTTCATTCGAGTTTAAACCTCTTCCTTTTTGTTCGTTTTCTTTTGAATTTTGGAACGTTCCCTGCGGTTCCAACCATTCTTGTCCCTCACTATTCATCTTCTTTTGATTCTGGAGTATCCCATAACTCCATTTCGAGTGATCTTTATAGTGAATTGGCGGTCTCGCCAATATTCTAATTTTCATGTAAAGGGGTGAAACTCCTTTACAATTAGCATCGATTCACCAGAGATTTTATCCTTAGTTTAGATGCTAATATCTTTATTATTTCAAACTCTATCTCTTGAGATTGAAGGTAGATTTACCCCAGAAAATCCACATTGATCTTATTCTTTAAGTCACGGTTAACCCGGTTAAGGTTGCCCGCGATTTATTTAAGCTTATCCATCTCCCTACTCTGTTTGACCATCTTGTCTTTTGTTTCTAAACCATCTCCAAACATTTTGAACTATACTTGTAAATATATGTTTTATATATTGTATTGTTTGAGTTGTTGATGTTGATTTGGGTTTCCGATCGATTCGTCTGATCAACGCTATCGATAGGATTTCTAAAACACTTTGACAGAACAAACTGACACAATATTATTTTAAAAATAATGTTAATGAAATAAATTTTGATATAAGTAAATTTATGGAAATTAATAAATTGATTTAAACTAATCATTTGAAATGATAATACTTGATTTACCATTTATTGTTCTACAAATGAATTTATAAATAGTTGTTTATAAATTGATTTGGGAACTGAAATGAATTTAAATCAATAATTTGAGAATTTAATTTCCGATGGTTTCAAACCTTGTGTTTTCAAGTTTTAAAAGGATATCTTATTTAAAGTATTTTCGAATAGAAATTTGTTTCCGAAGAATTTTAAAGTTTAAAATTAGTGCTCTTCTCTTTGTCACTGGAAAATAACTTCGATGATGACTGCAGCATCATCGACGTTCATTTTCGAGTTTTGAAGTGAAGAGACTATTCTGTAGTCCTGCTACAGCTTTGTTTTGGGAATTTAATTGATTTGAATTTCTAAAATATGACTTGGTTTATATAGATATATGATTTAAAATTTGATTTGACATATTATGTATATATAATTACTTATCTTCAAATGGTTTGAAGGTAATCGGAAATTTAGTTCTTAAATTTTAGCTTGAAGAATAATTTCAATTATAAAAAGAAAATCAAAAATTTGGATAAATGATTCAAACTTGAGATAATTGAATTTAGAAAGTTTTATTTGTATAATACACAAATTCATTCCAATATAACTTACCTTAATTTTCAGAAGTTAACAATGTAATTGGATAATATATAATATAAAAAGTATTTATAAATGAAATTTGAGTGGTTATAATAAATGTTATACACTTAAATTTTAGTTATAAAAAGATTAACTGAGGTAAGTAGAATAAAAAGGTAATTGAATAATTTACAATATAAATGATGTTAAAGGAAATAAGAATAAGTTAAAATAATTATAATAATGTAAGTATATTTAGCATAGGTGATAAAATATATTGAGGGGAAAAAACTTAATTTTAATTAGGTATAAAGAGGAATTAAATTTATTGTGTACATTTTGAGTATAATAATGATTTTCAAATCCATGATTTTTGGAAAATGGTCAGTTTATGAAAATTAGATGATAAGATAATGAAATTATAGATAGTTAAGATTTATTTAACTGGTGTAAAATTAATTATCAATTTAAGTTGAAAATTCCATTGTTTCAAACTTATTATCTTATTTTGTTCTCAAAATTGTCTTTAGTTGTCCTTATTTTTTTTCTCATCTTGCTACAGACTGGTATAGACATCTATTTATAATCTTTCTGTTTAGAAATCTTTCTATAATCTTTCTGATTAGAAATAATCTGTGATAAAATTTGCTACTCATTTTGAATCTGAGCACTGCTGTCCATCCACAGACCGTCGGTCAAGCGGGAAGAGTGAATCAGATTCTAAATGATCTTTTCGTGCTTGTGTTCTTGATTTTGGAAGATCTTGGAAAGATCATCTCCACATTGTTAAACTTACCTATAGCAACAGTTATCAGGTATAATTTTAATCTTCTTGTCATCTTATCTTAATACTATTTCATTTTATCTTTTTCTGTGCTTTCCCGTACCTCATTCCTTTTCGGGGACGAAAAGTTTTGAGTGGGGGAGAGTGTAACAACCCTAATTTTTTGCATATAATTTAAATTTGATTTGATTTTATTTTGAAATTATTTTAAACTTGTTTATTTCAAACATTTCATTTTTAAATATAAATTTTGATTATTATTTTAATTATAATTTCAAACTGGTATAAATTGAATATTTCCCTGAAAAATGGATTTGTGGTCAAAACTGGTCAAACTTTGACTTTTAAATTTTAAATTTAAATATTTGAATTCTTTAATTTTGTCTTTTATTATGAAAATAGATTTAATATCATGAATATTGCTTTTTGTTTCGTCGAAATTGAATTTAAATTGTGAAAGTTATACCCTTTACAATATTGTGTGTATATAAGGTTATTTAACAATATTCTTTGTTTTAATTTATATAAATGATATTTTTACTTGATAAATCTTATTCTAATTTGTATATTTATGTTATATTATGTATATTTTGACTTTTATATATTTTTAAAGTGATGTTTGAATTTTTCCAATGCTTATTGAATTTATTTTTTATTTTTAAAGCCTAGTTTCTATTTTCTTTGCTATTTTCTTCATTTAAATTATATTTAAATTTAAATTTATATATTTATTTGTGAATGCATTTTAGTTTATGTTATTATCTTTGTTATAAATATTTTTACAAGTACATAAATTTTTTCCAAAGTTCATTGCATTTATTTTTCATATTTTCAAGACTAGTTTGCAATTTTTGCTGTTTTATTAATTAAATTATATGTAATTAATATTTATTTATTTTGTTTACTTGTTTAATTTATTTCTGAGTTTATTTTATCAGTATTTTAAATGTATTTAAAATTACAAAAAGAATTAGAGAAATATGAAGAGTTTAAAACCTTTCATTTACCTTTGACTTTTCACCTCCCTGCCTTTTCATTTTTCAACCTCCACTTACATTCAATTGTGGCCGTTCCTTATACTATCTTCATCCGTATCTTTTTTTTCTCTTCATTTTTCACAAAAATTCTTCCTTCTTATCTCTGAAAATTTCAGCCTCCATCATCTCCAAGAGTTTGGTAAAATTCCTTTTCTTTTCCATTGCTTTTCTACTTGTTTATGTTGTTTTCACTTGCTTTCTCACCTTTGTAGCTCAGCCCCTTGCTCCTCCTTCACCATGGCTGCCGCCACCACCACCTGAGCCAGCCTCCACCACCTCCTCTACAGCCCCAAGCCACTGGCCATGCACCCATGTGACCAAATCCAACAATATCTACACAAACTTCACCTATATGCACCATAGCCAATCACCTATGCCTTCATCACTTTCAACCACCCGTTGGCCGCCACCTACTCCACCTCCACCATCCATGGATGACCTGGAACCCGCTGTCACACCATCCTACAGCCCACTACAGTGATGGCCGCACCATGCTAGCTTGTGGCCGAACCCATATGTTGCATAGGATCCATGGTAGTTGCATTGTAGTGTTAGTTCCATGCACCTATCTCTCTACCATACTTTTGTGAAGACCCGTAAATCCGTACTGCTTGAATATACACTAATCTACATAGATTAACTCAAGATGAACAGAAATACGAATTATCAATGTTTAAGAAAAAGAAAAAAAGGATAGAAGAAGAGATAAGAAGATAGAAAATAGAGAGAAAGGAAAACAGAAAATAGAACGGAACAGAAAAACAACATCAGAATCTCACAATCGCAGCGGAACAACATATAATAAATAAATGAATAATCTTTAAACAAAGAACTATATCAGTTATTACATTTTATACATTACATTACATCATATCATCAGAGTGTACAACAACAACAAACAATGCAGCGGAAAAATAAATACTATATACTAGTAATACGCCATGCCATCCATCTTGCATCCAGCAATTCCAGAATATCCAGAATATCCTGATAAACCTAACTCTTAACTGCCCGTGTGGAAATTGGTGGGCACCCAGAGTTTAGGAAGGAAAACAATAAACTCCGAGTCAGTCATGTGACTGGTGTGAGAACTCAAAACAGTTTATTTATCTTTAAAATCAAAAATAGAGGAATAGTTTTTAAAAATCAATTCGCAATGCTTTTAAAAATGAGACTACCATAAGACCTCCCGCCACACACATAATGCAAACGCAGACTTGGAGGAGATTTCTCCTTATGATAGTCAAAGATGCTTGATACGCATTAAAATCAAATCAATTTTTTGATATTATTATTAGTGCATAGTGTAGAAAAATTCATTTCGAAAGTAGAATATAAATCTTAGCCAGCATAGGTACCATTATATTATGCCTACTATAGCTACTTCCTGAGGAAGCAGGTTCTACAACTAAAACCGTACAAGTCTCGTATTGTTTCTTTAGATTTCCAACGAATGATCAGGCCAAGGAACTTCCCATTGCCACATGAGAATGCCTATGGATGGACATCCCCGAGAACCAAACCAGATCTCTACCAACACAAGGCCGGGTTACCCCTAACTGAGTAACAACTGACCGAATATGCCATCCCCCGGTCCTTTGGGACCTTTCACCGAGCGCTCGCAATCAATTCACACAATCATAAAGTGTTTTCAACATGAGTAAGTATCTGGGCTCCATACCATGATACCACCCTTTTCCAGAAGGAAATGCACATATCCTAAAGGGAGCTACCCCTCATAACATTGCCGCATCTTTCCTGTTTTGACCATTCTGGGGTGTGAGGTTCGACGAAGTCACGTCCACAAAAACATACTTTATACAAAAGCCATGCTTTGGGTCAACAAATGATCATAGAAATGATCACCAGGATAGACGATCAAATAAACGATCCTATCACAAATAATCAACACAATGATCATTTACAGCAACACTCAGCATGTCACATTACCAAATTGGAAATATATCGCTGATAACATTCAACTACATAACCTCTGAGCTCGTACGTCTCAAAGAAGGGTGTTAAGCTAAAAGAATAAATTCTCCGCCACCAACAGAAATATATTTGAAAGAAATCTGCTTTATATCTCAATTTGTAACGCCAGACATACAATCCATACAAGTCTGTTCCGGGCTCGAACAAAACCAAAGGCACTTCTCACGAAGCCCTTGCAATCCGGGTATTCACAATCCCGATCGAATTTCCCATCACATATGGAAATCTCTATACCAGGAGCTACCCAGTGCAGAGACAATCGATAGGTCATCCTATCGCTTTCGCAAATACTCGGTCTTCAACACCGGTCATCAAATGCAATTCATAACGACGTATCACATATTCGGAATGGGTTATACGACCCCATGGTCCTTTCCCGGTTAACCCGAATAGTGAGCGCTTATCCAAAAATAAGTGTGGCATTCAAATTCAAACAAATCACATCAATTACCCATTCAAAGGGAATATTGATAGTCGGTTATTGAACTATCAATGGATATGCACACATCACCAGTTTTCCAAATAATTTTCCAAATTATTTATTTTCCAAAATATCTTTACTAGATATATAATTTTCACACTTCAAAAATAAATCAATATTTATTTTTAAACAACTTCCCTTTTCATTCATAAATTCCATAGTGAATTTATATTTCAAAATATCCATGCATATACGATTTTAATTATTCATTTCAATTTATCTTCAAAAAGATAAATTCTTAAGATATTCACTTTATATTGGAAAACATTTCCATACTTACTTATTCATAAGTAATTCACAAATTTTATTTATTTTCAACACTTAGAAAATATCCAATATACTTAAATCGAGATTAAGTATATATTTCATTCTTTAAGGAAATCGTTCTCTTAAACATATTTATTTGGGCCAAAACGAATGTTACGTAAAACATCGTTACGACAACCCAAAATCACTAGTATAGGGATTCGAAATTAAAATAGATATATAAATCCCAATACTATATAAAACATTTCCTTTCGGAAATCATTTACTATAACAACAGTGTTATAGTCCACCATTTCCTTCTATTTCTCGAAAACATCTATTTCAACAATAAATTTTGAAATCTATGGTTTCGAATCTCAACACATTTTAAAACATCGTTAGATCGTTTTAATTCTATTTAAAACATCGCATTCTAAATGTTTTCTTTAACATATTATTCACTATTCAAAAACGTGAATATACTTCAATTAACAATTTCATCATTTCTATTCATTTTATTTCAAAGGATTATTCACAGTCAAAACGTGAATATAACTCCATTAATAGGTTTCAACAATTTACTTATCAAAATAAGTCATTGCGAATTTATAAAACAACGTTTATAAACTCCATTTCTATTTATTTTATAACAACTTCCTTTTATAAATTCCTTTATTAACCTATTCCAGTTTATAACTCAATTATAAACTAAAGGTTCATATTATAAGTTAAATGCTTATAAAACGATTATTTTACAAAATCGTTTCTTTGAACTTCATAATTATAAATCTTATAACTTATAAGATTCAATTATTCATCCGAATATATTCTTTAATAATTTCACAAAATTTATAAATCTTACTATTTATAAATTTCATTTATAACTTCACCATTTATAATTTTATAAATTCCATTCATTTACAAAATTCATTTTCACTTCATTCAAACAATTATAAAAACTCGTTTAATAATGTCAATATTTTAATTTATAAATATCCATTTATAAATCTCTTAATATAAATCAATTTATATTATTCTTTAAAACATCTTTAATCTCCTTTATTATTTCACCATTTTGATTCATAAAATAATTAAATTTTATAAATCCTATATTTAAACTTTTATAATAAATTCTAAAATCCCGATTAAACTATTTTATAAAATCATTAGCATCATATTCTCAAAAATCAGTTTTTTACTATATTTCTCAAAAATCATAATTTTTATAACTTTAAAAATTATAACGTTTATTTATTTAAAATGGATCAATTCCAAACATATAGTATATTTTCAAAAATAACTTTAAAAATCATTTTAAAGTTTTCAAAATTTGGTCCAATGATGCTACATACCAAATAGTCAATCACGACCACAATGATATCATATATCGATATGATAATCCATCAAATATCAAAATATCTGAAATCAAATAAAAACTGTTGAGGAATCCAGTTGGATCCCTCCAACCTGTTTTCCTGCATCCACAAACATTAGCACAATACCAATTTCGCTCCAGTACGAAATTATCGCGGTATATGGGATTTTAAATATTATCTGCTTAATAGACGGCGCAATAGGGTCTCATCCGCTATACAAATGCGGGAAATCAATAACTGCAATATATACATATGCCAATATATATATATTGATATTATATATAATACCAATTTCACTGTTTATGAAATATTCGCGGTATATGTTTTTAATAAATAACATCCGCTTACTAACGGCGCATGATGTCTATTTTAACAATCAGTAGATAACAATCATCATTCAAACATGCATTCAAATATTTTAAATCTAACTATTAAAATAAAAATCGAAACTGATTCGATTGAGTGAGAAGTTCTCACCTTGATTTCAATTTCGTTTTAGCGATTTATTTCGAATAAAATTAAACGGACGTTTAATTTTACCCAAAATTCTCACTAACTCCAATCAACTCCAATCCAGCTCCATAGCGTAGTATTCGTCCATACGAATGCAACGCAACTGGTTTCGCGCGTTTTCGACCCCGTATGAAAAAGATACGAATTTTTGAAGTTACACGAGTTTATAAAGCATATAAATTACAACATAAATTATAATTTTAAACCTAAGCAAATATGGGCCGTAGGATCCATCTCCTCTCCTCAGATCCGTGCGTCTTCCCCCCCCCCCCCCCCAATCTTCTTCGTTCACGCAAATCACCTCATAGCCGAACCCATCTTGCTTATTAGGGTTAGATTTTGCGCCACCATCTCTCAACGATAATTCGATCAACAAGTGCCATCTGGAAGCCCTTCACCTCCTCCACGTTCGGCTCCATCCTCACGAAGCTCGGTCCCCCCTTTAGCCTTGATTTGCGTGCGCACCTGACCGCTGTCGGCCCCCTAGCTCCCCCTCCAACGCTCCAAACAAGATCATATCCGTATAGAATCGTAGAGGTCTCCTTCCTCTTCAATGTTGTAGTTAATAATTTTGGCTAAAACTTCACGGATTGGAAGTAATTGAGGAAAGAAAATAGGAGCTTTCTGGCCATTGATTTTCTAGGGCCGGCTGCGTTTATTAGGGTTATAGATTATTATTTCTGTATTTGTGAGAATGGTGGGCTATTTATAGAGTTTTGAACGAACACTATTCATCCGGAAATTCCGAACTCCGATTCACGCGCCGTAACCAGCATTTCTAGGGTTTACCCCGCGTTCCGGACACAATGGAACAGGTTTCGAAAGCTAATTCGGACATCTGTGCGAGATATGGCAATAAACGTTCAATTTAAATTAAACCGATTTAAATCGATTTCTAGGCGTTTTAATTTGTACCGGACAAACGGTAAATCCAATTGATACGAAATTTGAAACCTTACAATAATATCATATTACGGATCCGATGAAACTGGTTTCGTCGAAATTCGAGACTTTTTGAAAAATGGCTATTTTAACTCGCCAAATTAATATTAAAAACAATTCGATGCGTTTCGAGCTGCTACGATCAAACGATAACTCCGATTGACACGAAAATTGAAATCCGGTAATAACTAACTATTACGGATCCAATGAAACGGATTTCGTCCAATTCTGAGACTGTTCAAAAATTGACTAATTTCACTAGTCGATTTAAATATTAAAATATTCAATTTTCACAAATTAACTTTTAATTCGATTTTAAAAGTTCTAAAATATCATTCTAACCCCAATATGATAAAATAAAATTTTACAAATCATTTTCAATCATATTTAACTCGATTTTCAATTATTTCCATAATTTAACATTTTAAATTATCGATTTAATTATCCAATTAAATCCAATTATTCAAAATAAAATTTATTCGACTTATAAATTCACTTATTAATATTTAAAATTAATTAAATATTCAAATTTAAATTAATAAAAATTCTGGGTCGTTACAAATTTGCTCCATCATTTTCCCATGCTAGGCCGACCTTTAGGAACCCAGACCAGATCCAAACCATGCCTTTAGCCGTGCCATTTCAGATCTGGAGCTGAAGCATAGGTGGTAGAAAGCAAGTGCAAACACTTTGGATTTGTTTATGCATCCAATTCTATCATTGTTTAATGGTATTTTGTGTTGAAACTTATGTGTTATTATACTTGTTTTGTTGAATGTATCCAAGGGAATTGATACTTTGGCTCTCCCACTCATCTTTGTGTCGTGTTATCGTTCTTGTTGGGATCTCATTCGTGCATTCGTTGTTGTGTCTCCAGCTCAAACATGTGAGTTATCCTCACCAGACAATATGTACATATATAACTAGTAAATTGACCCCTTTTGAATCTGTAAAATGCATTATCATGTTACATATGCTATATTATGATTATATGATGTTCACCCATGCTTAAACACCTATTATAACATCTGTTACTGTTATATTATGTTGTTCTGTTATTTTTATCAGTTTATCACACTGCAAGTTCCCTTTAGATTAGAATCACTATGGGTTTAAATGATACATACCCGAACGGACTTTAGAATAGGGGAAAATCGTTATGGGCTGAAATGATAGGCCTGAGCGATTTTCATTTTATTTCATTTACTTGGGACTGCGGGTTTGAAATGATAAAACCTGGATTTTCTTTGTAAATTACGGGTTGAAATGATACATTACCCGTATCACTTTACCTAGGCTAGAAAATTATATACAGACCCGTAGTTAAAATATATTTTTCTAAATTTTTAAAAAAATATGTTTGAAATGTAAATATTATAATATTTTGATTTAAAACATAATTAAAAATGATTTTTGTAAAGTATTATTGATTTTTTGGAAATTTATAGGTTAAATAAATTATGGAAAAGTTAGAAAATTTAAATGTAAGTTATTTTGGAAATTTTGATTTAATTATAATTGGAAATTATATTAAATATGAAATTATGATAAATTTATGATAATTTGAATTTAAAATGATTTTATAATATATTAATGATTTTTGAGTAAAGTTAAAAAAATGAAAGGGATGATTATTTAAGTTGAAATTTTGAAATATAACCAAATGGGAATTTGTGAATTTGGCTTAAAAGTGAATTTTAAGTTAAGTGAATAAAATTGAAATTAAGTTATATTTTGAAATTTAAACTTAAGTGTTAAGTTGAAATTTAATTTAATGAATTTAAATTTGAATGTTGAAATTTAATAAGTGAATTATTATTAAATCTTGATTTTTGAATGGAAATTTAACTTTATAAAATCATGAACTTAAGGAAAATTAAATGTTGTTTATAAATGTGAAAATGTATGATTTTATAAGTTAAAAATGTTTTAAATAAAAATATAATTGGTTGTGAAATTATATTGAATATTTGAAGTTAATTAACTGCATTTTTGAAATGCTATTAATTGCAATTTAAATGATATTACAGCATTTGTAAATGATGTAGTTGATGATAATGAACTAAAAAGCTAAATTGAATTAAAGGCTATTATAGCAATCTTTTTAAGTGCTATAATTGTTGAATTTAACTAAGTTTATTTGAAATATTAAGTAAACCCTATTACAACATTTTTAAAAATGCCGTCTTTTGTTAAATTGAACTGTTTTGAATGTAACTTTCCGTAGCGTTTTCTAAATGCTGCGAAAAGTGAATTTTCACTGTTTTGATAAACTTAGTGAATAAATGACTTGAAATTTTTGGAAATTTAATAATTTAATTATTAAATATAATAACTTCATTTTAATGATTTAAAATGATTTTTGAAATATAAATTGTTTGGAAATGTAAATTGAAATGGTATTTTAAATTGAATAAAATGAATAATGATTTGAAATGAATGTGGTTTTGAAAAGATATGATATTTTGGTTTATTAAAATGATTTGAAATGTGGTTTTGGAAAGATATGATATTTTGATATATTAAAATGATTTGAAATGAAGTTTTGGAAAGATATGATATTTTTGATATATTAAAATGATTGAAATGACTTGAAATGGATATGATATTTTTGATATATTAAAATGATTGAAATGACTTGAAATGGATATGATATTTTTGATATATTAAAATGATTGAAATGAGGTTTTGAAATGATATGATCTTTTGATATATTAAAATGATTTGAAATGTGGTTTTGAAATGATATGATATTTTGGTATATTAAAATGATTTGAAATGTGGTTTTGAAAAGATATGATATTTTGATATATTAAAATGATTTGACAAGAATTTCTGGAAAGATATGATGTTTTAAAATGGTTTGGAATTAATTTAATCATTATTTTGATAAAGATTTGGATTTGAAATGATATCCTATTTTGAAGTATAAACATTATTTTAAAAGTTATAACTACGGGTTATAATAACGATTGGTTGGCAAAGAGACCGGGATCGGATATCTGGCATACTCTCTGTCCATACCGAAAACCACTTTGACAACCGTGTACGCGGTGGAGATTCCAGAATGAAGTAGGATGGTGGCGACGTTCTTGAGGTATATTACGTGGACCCAACTCCCGTGAGTTGGCATAAGGTGGCTAAAACAGGAGCGATCTCGGGCCAAGTGAGGTCATTCCTCCGATCGGACACATTCCTTCGATACTATACTCTTACTTGTGATTGATTAGATGGCCATCCTCCGATTTTGATTGGGAGTGTGTTCCGAGGTGGGCGTATGTGGCTGCTGCGTTACCACCAGCCCGTGTGCGTAATTGGTATATCTACCCTGGCATTGCCTTGTGTGCCGTGTCACCTACCATACCGAGCCTTTACTACGAGTTTGTTTTTCTCCCGTAGCCCGTGTGGTATCCTCTGACAGTCACCCGGAGTGGAGATGGCATGATATTGGATGGACTACTGGGACTATTATGTGTGAAGGGTGATATGGGTAGCCTGGAACGCTATTTAAAAGTATGTTTATTTTACTGTAGACATTATTATAATAGCGAAATATTACTACATAGTAAATAGTTTGACGGATCCTTAGAGGATGGGAGGTCCCAGACATCCTTTAAGTTACTTGTACCTTATTACAGTTCACTTGAGTTGGTTTACATTAGATAAGTATATATTGTCCTGACTCGAGTGTTTGTATTTTTATTTACGCTCGGGTCAGCCTGAGTTATTCACAGATTTGGATTCCACTTTCTGGAGATTGGAATCGCTGGAGATTATCTGCTTATCTAGTTTTATCTATTCCAGTTCTGTTGTTCTATTCAGCTTGTACTTGGTTATCATCTTAAGAGTTCTGTTGTACTTTATTTAGTCTGTTGTATTTTATTTAACTCTGATATATTTACATAGTGGCTTCATGAACTGCTATCTCTTTACTTCCGCTGCATTTCTTACTCTGTGTCTGTGTTCTGTGATTTTTATTTACTGTATATTCTGAGATTTGCCAAATTTTATTTACAACGCGGTATTTTAAGCAATTCAAGTCCGACATGTGTGGATGCGAATGGTTGAAAATATCGAGTTGTTACAAAAAGGTTTTAATATTGTGGTAATCTGTTCCGTTTTGTATTCATAAATTCTGGTTGGTGCATGGGACGCTGTGACATCAATAGGAATTTCTAAACACTTAATAGGACAGACCGACATAATATTTGTTTTAATATAGATGAACGAAATAATTTTGCCTATTATATTTTCTATATATATAAAATAAAATTTATAAGATTTTATTTGGTTGCAATATATTGGTTGTTAGGAATAAAATTGTATATATAATAATAGAAATAAGATTGAAAAATAAAATATATAAAATTTGGAAATGTGGAACTTAAGTCCAGGATTTTTGAAGATTTGCTTTCAAAGGATTTCGAAATATAATAATAGTGTTTAAGAATGTTTTCTGACAAATATTTCAATAAAATTTGAAAGTATGGTTTTAAAGAAATTCTAGAGAGAAATAAGTTGTACTTCCCTCTCTGTCGTTGGAAAATAATTTCGGTGATGGCGGCCGCATCATCGACTTTCATTTTCGAGTTTCGAAGGGGGGAAGGCCACTATAGTAGTTCTACTGCAGATTCATTCTGAGGAAAATTATATAAATTTTGAATGGTTTTAAATATAATTAGATGTATGTAAGTTGTAAGAATATATTTATCTATTATTTTAAAATAATTTGAAATTTAACCCGGTATTAAATTCTTTAATTTCCATTAATTAATTGTTTCAATTATGGTAGTGAAACAGAATTTAATTAATAATTGAAACCCTAAATAAAATAAGAGACTTAAATACTAAGTTATGAAGGAAGTTAAAATTTTAACTTATAAGAAAAAGGTAAAGATTTATGGAACAATGAATGAATTAAAAGAACTGAGATAAACTTGTATAAGTTCAATTGCATTTTCTTTAACATATATAACTTACCAAATATGAAAAGTTGAAATGTTAAATAAGAGATTGGAATAGAATATTATACAAGTAGAAAGTTTGGAAATAATGAAGTATTCAATGAATTGCTATTATAAATGAGAATTTAAGGGTATAAACTTAAGTTATGATTGAAATTTTACTAAAATTAAAGGTAAGTATTATAAATAGGTGATTTTAAACTTAAGTAAATAAAATGAAATTCTTTAATAAATAAGGATTGATGTGTAGGGTTATAAACTTAAGTATGATTTAAATGCTACTAGTTGAATATAATGGAAAGTAGGTAATATAAATAAATGACTGCAAATCCTGGTCAAAGAATTAATAAAATCCTTTACCTATAAGAATGGATGTTATAAGGTTAAGAATTTAAGTGTAATTAAAAAGGGTTACTATAATTAAATAGAATATAAATGTAAGCATAGAATGAATGATTGAAATTGAGAAGTGCATTAAATATAATACAAATAAAAGAAACTTACATGACCTGAATAAGCAAAAATGAATAATTATAAGTAATAAGTAGAAATAAAAGAAACAACCACTGAATGAGAAGATAAATTTGAAGTTTGTTAGAAATAAATGTAAATTATAAAAGGAAAAATTATGTGGTTTGAATAAAAGAAAGGAAATCAAACAACTAAAGTATGAAGTGAATTTATATAAGTTAATTTGATTGTTGTTTGGATTTGTGTTTAGTTGATGGTAGTTTGGGCAAGGATACCTTAAAATTGGATTTGGGTGAATGGATAATCTACTTAGTTTTATCTAAGACTGTTGAGTAAAGGATGCGCTAGTAGTTATTCTTCATTCCGTACAATTTAAAGGTTTTGAACCTGAACGACTATTTATTTGTTTGATTGAATGGTTGCTTTGTTTTGGGTGTATATGCTGTTTGTGAAATTAACGGTTGTGTACTGATTTGTTCTTAGTGATTGAAACCACTTAGATATTTCACTTTATATAATTGTTAACCATTTGGATTATATGAGTAAAATGCAGGTTATGGAAGCAATTACTACTGCTTTTGGTTCCATATAATAAGCGTTAATTTGCCCGACAAATAGGTACGCTTCGGATTACGATTTATAATGCTATTTATATATTTTCCCATGATGGGATATAATATTTTGGATAATATTTGCAGTAAATTTTTTATATTTTGATATTATATTTCTCCCGAGCCTCTTCGTACAAAGGAGACTCTGCCAAAATTTTCCGAAATTTTGGACGTAGAAATTATTTGAAAATGTTTTCCAAATTTTATTTATTTAAGCATAAAAAGATATAATGATTATTAAACGGGTATATTTTATTTAAGGTAATAAATTTAGTATATTATTGTTTATAAGTTAAATATTTTGAATAAGATGTGTTGTTATTTAATTCTTTCTTCTCCCTTCTTTTTCCTTTTCGGGGACGAAAAGTTTTGAGTGGGGGAGAGTGTAATGACCCGTAAATTTCATAGATTTAGTTTGGTTAAATAAATAAGTTTGTGATTAAAGGTTAACAATATAAAAATGAAATTCTAATTCAATAAAATAATGTAAAAAGTTGTGATTTGATTTTTAATGGAATATGAGAAAACAAGAGTAAGAATTGAATAATATGTTATTTATTTAGGGTATTGAATAAAAATTGGTAAGCCAATTGTAATTAATGGTAATATTGTGATATAAGCTAATAAATTAGATTTCAATGCAATACCCATTAATGAATGTAATGAAATAGGATTTAGGAAAATGTATACTAGGTTATAAATTAAATAGAAGGAAACAATCGTATATATCGAATTGATTTATGAATAAATACTTTGAATAGTAATTGAATGTACAATTAATGGTAATTTAAAACTTATTTATAGTAAGATTGCATAAGATTCAATAAATTTAGTAGTGGAAAGATTTTTACCTAGATATACTTTGAAGATGAGAAATTAAAGGAATATATTAAATTTGGTTAATGTAATATAACAATGATTAACCGTAAATGGGAATAAATTTAAAGAATTATGTTAATGCAAGTGGATCGTTTATAAACTTAAATGAAACATTCCAATTTAATAGAGATATTCGAATGTTATGATTTATTTTAAAGGTAATAATTGGATTTAATTGGAACTTGTTATATTTGGTTTAAATAGGAAAGGAGTATATAAAAGTAACTGTGAATAGTAAAGTCGCAACTGTAAATGGAAGAATTTGAAATAAGGGGTAATAAACATTGAATAAATTAATAGTAATAAATACCAACATTGAGTTGTAACAAATATAATTTAATATTACAAGTGGGTGAACTTAAAGATAAGGGTTAAGAGTGTTGGAAGGGCTATATTAAAATAACTATAAAGTGTAAACGTAAGTATTTATAGAGACATGAATTATTTGAAGAAAAATAATTGGTAAAAGGGGTTGGGCTTATTGATTGTTTGAAACCTTATTAATATGGGAAATTTATTTAGTATAAGCAAAACCAATGCAAATATTAAATTTATCGGTGAGGCAAGTAATCAATTCAAATTTATGTAACAATAGAAATGTGAAATTTGGAGAATAGATTCAAAGTTATGAATGAGTTGTTAAAATAATGCATAATAGTGTAAATTTGAATGAATAAATGGGAGTATAGATTTAAGTATAAAAAGCGATATTTTAGTTTAATTAAAAGTATTGCAAAATAAATGAAATTAACGTTAAATATTACGTTTATAGAGATTTAACTAAAAGTCAAGAATATTAGAACAATAGATTTTGAACCCAACCTGGAATCCATCTACTTAAAAATTATAGATGGAACAAGCATTGATTATTTAATTTAATAGAAATTTTGGGAACTAAAATTTATAATTTTGAATATAATGAAATTTAAGATAGGGCATTTCAATTTATAAATCTATCTTCTCTAAATTGACATTTAAATTATGTTTAAATAATTGCGAATGATGGAGAAGTAGTAAGGTGATAAATTGTCAACTCTATAATTGAAATATAAAATTCGATTTAATTTAATTAATATAAAAATAGCCATTTTTGGCCACAGACTCGGATTTCGACGAAACCAGTTTCATCGGATTCGTATCGGCGAATTATTGTATGGTTTCAAGTTTCGTATCGATCGGACTTGTCGTTTGATCGTACGAACGCGAAACGCCTTGAAATCGATTTAATTGAAATCAATTTGAAATCAATTTGAAAATATTGGCTTCAGCATAACTTCTTCATACGATGGAATTTGAACGTAAAACTTTTTCCATCGCGTTCAGAATATTTTAAAACACCTATTTGGATATATGGGTTTAACAAATTTCGTTCCGGGGTCAGAACGGGCTTTTTGGGCCAACTACCGTTTAGCACGTTTATAATTTGTGTCCACCTATTTTATTGCAGTTTGTCTATAAATAGGCTGTGATAAACCCTAGCCTCCATTTTATGCTCATTTGCTGTACGTTCATTTCTTCAATTCTTTCTCTTCCTCAATGGATGCAAATTTCAGATCTATTTTTCCAAACCAAATCAAAAACTAAAAATTTAAAGTCTCCAGAAAAATCCACAAAAATTATATGTTGTAGATTTCTTCGACACGAATCTGCTGGTACTTTCCGTTTTTCGATTGGAGTTTCTGTGTGTCCAGATCGAAGCAATTTATTTTCAGCCGTTCATCATCGCCGCGACGAACTTCGTCGGATCGAAATTTCCTTTCTGGGTTTGGTGGAGATCGGCGTACGCTTCGCATCGGAGTAATTTGTTTGGTAGATCAACGATTGGATCATGTGATTTAATTGGATTAGGGTTTTAATTGGAGGCGGCGGCCCGTGTACTATTGGCGACCGGAGTAGGCGAGGGTGGTGTCGGCCAGTAGAGGGGGAGATGGGGATCTCGTTGGTGGTAGCGGCACGTGGCGAACGGCGGTCGTGGTGGCCGAAAAATCACGGTCAAATTTGGCCGTGGATGGGTTCTTTTCGGTGGGGTGCGTACTGGTTCGCGTGGGAAGAACGTGCAAGGGAGCTTGCTGACGTGGACAATGAATTGGTGAAGATGTGTTCATTTTTTTTTATGATTTCATTCGCAATTTTCTACATAACTTTCTCATACGTTATCCGTTTCACGCGAGATTTTTTTGTTAGGATCGTGAAAAAATTCCGGACCCGTTGACGCAGGTATGGGCAGATTTGGAGACCGTCGAATTTTTGGGTTTAAATCGGATTTAAATTCGATTTGAATTCAAAAGGTGAGTGTTTTAACTCACTCACAACTTCTAAAACTTCTTATGTCTGTTAAATTAATTTTAGATATGAGTAGAAATTTGTTTATGACTGTTTGGTATGTTTTATTCATTATCTCTGTTAAATTGCATTTATTTAATGTAACTGTTAATTTATTTTATTTATTGCATATAAATTTGACAGTTAGAATTTATTTATTTGAATATTAACTGCCAGTCATAGTTATGTTAAATTTTTATTTCATATCAACTGACAGTTAAATTTGAATTTATTTTTGCATATAAACTGCTAGTAACAGTTATTAAATTTATTATTGAATATAAACAGTTAGTTAATACCTGTTATTTATTACCTGTATAATTTATATGTTCTATATCGATGATTGTTTATATTGGATGATGATTGCAAATAATGGTTGATGATTTATATTTGGATGAATGGATGCTATATTTTATATTGTATAAACTGCAAGTTATCATGCATTTCATTCATTCGGGATTGCGGTTTGAAATGATATACAACCGCATTTTTATTTTAAATTGCGGATTGAAATGATAAACATCTGTATCACTTGACCATAGGGTAGAAAATTTTATACAGGCTCCGCGGTATGTATATATATAAAAATATTTTGAAATGATTTTCTATGGTTTTTGAAAGTTATATATATATATATATATGGTTTATGGGATATTGATTTGGTTATTGATAAAGGTTATTATATATATAGTAATTTCCAGTTTTAAGCTTTATATAAATTTGATTTGAAGTTTAAAATAAAGTTTGATTTTAAGATCAAATAAGATTAAGCATTTATTTAAAATTAAATTTCTGGAGTTTTAATGACTTAAAAGAGAATAAGGTTGGCAGATGAATGTTAAGTGAAATTGAAACTAAATGAAAAGTTAGAATTTTTAAAGGATATGATTTTTGTAATTTGATTTTTGTGTAAAGTGATTTGAATGAATATCAGGTTGATTTAAATTAATATATCAAGTTTAATAAATTGAAAGATTATCCAATTATGTGAAGTTATAAGTTTTACTTAAAGTATACTGAATTCGTTAAGTAAATATTTCAAGTCTAAATAATAAGTAATTGAATTTAATATATATGGGATTGTCAAATGAGTTTGTTTTGAAATGGTGAAATATTTAAAGCTTTGAAACATAAGAATTGAAATGGTATTTGGAAGTTTAAATCGATACTTGAAAATTGATTTGTAAAATCTAAAGAAGCTATTGTGTTTTATAAAGTAATTTAATATTTAACCATTTAAGAGATGGAAATTTTGTTTCGAAGTTATGATTTTCAAGGTAGTATGATTTGAAAATATTATATTCAAGAGTTTTGATTTCTAAATATTTTACTTTGAAAACCCTATGATTTTGGAAAATAATATATATTGGAAAATAAAATGACATTATATGATTTGGGTCTAAATTATATCGTATTGATTTGGGGTTTTAAAAATATAAATGATATCGTATTTATATGGGTTTAAAAATGGATATTTTATTCTGGTTTTAAAGTTTAAATTATTTTAAATGACTGCGGTATTATAATAACGTTTGGTTGTTAAAGAGACCGGGATCGGAAGTTTTCATACTCTCTGCCAACTCCGAAAACCACTTTAACAACCGTGTACGCCGTGGAGATTCCAGAATGAAGTAGGTTGGTGGCGGCGTTTCCTGTAAGGTAAATACGTGGACCCGACTCCCGTGAGTTGGCATAAGGTGGCTAAAACAGGAGCGATCGACGGGTTAATGAGGTAGCACCTCTGATCGGACACTTCCCTTCGATACTATACTCAGACTTTGGATTTTCGGTGGCCACCTTCACTTTTGATTTCTTTGATGTGGGGAGTTTGTCCGAGGTGGGCGGCAGCTGCGCGCTGCGCGTTTCCATTGGCCCGGAAGCGTAATTGGTATATCTACCCTGGCATTGCCTAGTTGTGCCGTGTCACCTACCCTATCGCGCCTTATACGATTTTGTTTTGTACCATACCTATGGAGTGCCCTCTGACGACGCCCATTACGGGGGAGATTACGGTACTATATAGACTATGAGAATATATAAATGTGTTAAGGCGGAAAATGTAAAGCCTTAACGCTATTTAAAAGTAAGTTTATTTTACAATTAGACACTATTATAATAGCGCAATATACTACATAGTAAATAGTTTAACGGATCCTTAGGAGATGTAACTCCCGAGCATCTCTTGAGTTACTGTACTCATATTTATTTCTGTTAATTTAACTCACATAAGATCTTTTAGTTCTGACTCGAGTGTTTTGTCTTTTCAAATTCGCTCGGGTCAGTCCGAGCGTTTCAGGATCGAAGATTTTAGCTCTAGAGGACGAAGACGGAGATTTCTATTATTAATATTAATTATATTCCACTACACTCATATTGTTCCGCTGTTTTGTCGTATGGTATGTGTACTCTGATATGTATTGTATAAATAAAATCAAAGGTTTTGTAAAACAGCTTCATGAACTGTATATTTGATTATTATATTTTATTCATCCGCTGTGAGATTCTGTTTAGTTTTTTTTTCTTTCTCTGTTTTTCTTATTTATCCCATAACAATCCGCCCTTACGTATGGTTTGAATTGGCACGTGTGTCCGTTTAAATCGTGCGAAAAGGCGGGACGTTACTCAAGCTGATAATGAAGACATATATGTCAAAAAAGAACCGACTGTGGGAGCTAAAAGTATATATGATTTATTGGATTCTGCTAAAAGGTCGTTGTGGGACGGTTGCAAAAGCAGAATCGAACTATTAGTAACCAACGAATACATTACTACGAGATCAAAATTCAACCTTACAAAAGCTGCATTTGCGGCAGTTGTACAAGCTGCAAAACGACGCATGCCACCTAATAATCTGATGTGCGATAGTCATTATAAAATGAAAAAATAGATGTCTGCTTTTGGTCCGCCATACGAAACGATAGATACATGTGTAAAATGTTGCATGTTGTATTGGAAAGATGAAGTTGACCTTAGAAAATGCAGAATATGTAACGAGGAAAGATACAAACCAAGAAAGAAGAAAGAAAAAGAAGTTTCGTACAAGAGAATGCATAATTTACCCATCACTCCCAGACTTCAAAGGTTATATGCATCTTCTGCTACGGCATGTCTTATGTGATGACATAGTATGAGAACACCGGAAGAAGGAATATTGATATATCTATCTGATGGAGAAGCATGGAAATATTTCGATTAATCTGCTGCAGAAAGCCGTAATGTCAGACTCGGTTTATGTACGGATGGATTTTCACCATTCTCTCAGTTTGATAGTAAATATTCATCCTGGCCAATTGTCGTTACTTCATATAATTTACCTCCATGGATGTGTATGAAAACACCATATTCGTTTCTCACAATTGTCGTCCCTAGTCCTCATGATCCAACACAAGGAATCGATTTTTATTTACAACCATTGATCGAAGATTTGAAAAAACTGTGGAATGAAGGAGTTGAAATATACGACATTTCCAGAGAAAAAAATTCATATGTTCGCTTCTTTATTATGGACTATTAGTGATTTTCCTGCACATGGGATGCTTTCTAGTTGGAGTACGGTCGGTCGTCTAACCTACCCTTATTGCGTGGAAGAAACATGAGCATTTTCTTTACGGCATGGGAAGAAAGTTTCTTGATATGCTTGTCATCGGTGTTTTCTCCATCCCAGTCATACTTCTAGAAGAGATAGAAAATCTTTATAGCTAACAGAGAAGATAATATGCAATCACCAAAGATTTGGTCAAGTGAAGAATTATATGAAATTGTAAAGGACTGTCCAAAAATACATGAAACTTGAGTACAGATTGAAATTCAAGGAAAATCGGACATTCGTAATTGGTATAAACAAAGTATAATTTGGGAGTTACCATATTGGAAAGATCTCTTACTTCGATATAATATTGACGTAATGCACAACGAAAAAAAGGTGTTTTATAATGTGTTTAATAAAATTTTGAATGTAAAAGGGAAAAATAAGGACGATTTGAATTCGAGACTTGATATATCACACTTTTGTAAACATCCTGAACTAGACAGACCGATGACAATAAAAAAAACTCAAAGCATGCTATGAGCTAGATAGCAAGCAAGTAAAACTCGTGCGAAAGTGGGCGGAAGAATTAAAATTTTCCGATGGGATTTCTTCTAATCTTCGTAGATGTGTGGACTTTAAAAATAATAAATTAAGTGGGATGAAAAGTCACGATTGTTATATCATGATGGAATATTTACTACCCGTGGTTTTCAAAGAACTATTGCCCATAAAAGTATGGAGTGTTATAACAGAATTAATATGTGTTATAAACAGCTTTGTCCGACGATGTTAAAATTAGATTGTATACGTAAACTTGAAGTAGAAATCCTTATACTACTCTACAAACTGGAGAAAATATTTCTGCTAGGTTTCTTTAATGTGATGGAGCAATTACTTGTTCATCTTCCATTTGAAGCACTTCTTTGATGTCCTGTGCAATATGGATGGATGTATCCATTTGAGAGGTAATATAGAATATCTGCAATATTTATGTCAGTTTAAAATTCAGATTTCTATATCTAATTATAAATTAAATTTATTTTGTAATATATACTTGAATCATCTAAAGAAAAAAGTTAGACAAAAAGCACGAGTTGAAGTTCCGATTTGCAAATCATATTTTGAAGAAGAAGCTTCATTCTTTTCTCTCGTTACTTCAGTAACGATGTGAACTTATTGTTTGTAAGCGTTCCTCGTAATGATGAAGTTATTGAACAAGATTCTTCTCAAACAATGTTATCTATTTTTAGACAACATGGCCGATCTGCTGGAAAATGTGTGGAAATACGGTTATACGATTGAGATTACCATGTAGCACATACATATGTTCTTCTAAATTGTACTGAAGTTGCACCATTTGTTAGGTAATAATAAATTTACATATAATTCACTAATACGTACATATTAATTATAAGCCACATTACATATTTGGAGTATCTACGAATCACAACATCCATCTAGTGATCTCAGTAAAGAATTTGCTAAATGGTTTTCGAACTACGTTTATGATCCAAGAAACTGTGTCGTTGATGAAGGTTTACGACATCTTGCAATCGGACCAAAAAGAAATGTAAAGACTTATCCAATATTCTTCTTCAATGGATTTAAGTTCAACACAAAAGATTATGGGGCTGAAAAATTAACATATAACAACAGTGTATTAGTCAAAGGTAGTGATGATCTAGATGAGCATATAAAATATTTTTCCGGCATCTTAACAAGGTTCTAAAGTTGACATATTATGTAGAACCTGCAGAAATTTTTTTTTTATTCAAATGCAATTGGTTCAGCAATGTTCCTGGTTCTAGAATCAACGTGCACAAATATTATAAGCTTATTGAAATAAAGCATACCTTATATTACAATAAGTATGATCCTTACGTATTAGCCAAACAAGCATTACAAGTTTATTTTGCTCCCAGACAAAGCGGATTGGTCGACTGTTTTTAAAACAAAGCCAAGGTTTACGTTTGACGGAAATAATATTCCAAATGAAGCAGCATATCAAGCGGATCTTGAACCAAATACAGAAATAATAATAACCGATGACATTGATTTAGGTTTTTTGAATGATGAATCGAATGTTTTATTAGATCTATTTGAAAGTACCAAAGAAAAGGAGATAGAGTACGAGACTGAGTCTGAATCAGAAAACGATGAAGACTGAAAATTCTGAATATTTGCATCGCTTGTTGTATAATGTATTATTCTGAGCTATGTATTAATAATGATGAATAACAATGACTATGTTAGGAGCTATGTACTATTCTATTTTGAAATTTCTATATATGTATTCATGAGATCTTGTCCCGTTTATTATGATTTAGTGGAAGTTTTATGTGATGATTACTGGAACATGCTTTATACTAATAAATTTATATCATTTCATTCTATGATATTATTTGTCTGTGGTAGATATGTTTGGCTGGAGACACGGTTGGAGATCCGAGCCTTCTCCTTCTCTAGGTGTAGGTGCTAGTAGCACGGCACCGGATTTACGCCCACTTGCGGAGCTAGTTTCGAAAAGCGCAGGGTAAGTATTAAATTTACTTGAAGTATATTTTTTAAAATTTATCAAATATCTACATCAAATTTTATACAGGGGCTTTAAGGTGTAGCCTTCGGATTTCATCTTACAAGTTTCCAGAAAGACGTTTATGAGTAGGACGTCAGGCTATTGGCCTCATTAAGACGTCATTCCACCGCATATCAAGAACGCTATATTGGCCAATGTACTGGTAAGTATAAGTTTGTATTTCAGTTGAAAATTAATATGATATACATAATTAAAACTAATTTCAATATGCAGGTAGCCGTGTGTGTAGACCTAGAGGATATGGATATTTTTACCAACCACTGGAACAAGAGGATAAGAAAAAATTATAGCGACATTCTGTCTAAGGCTAAAAATGCAGGAAAAAACCCAATTGGATGGGCGCTGGTGTGTGGGCTGAGTATCTCCGGTTTTGGGAAACTTCTGAAGTGAAAGTAAGTTATAGAATTTGCATTGTTGTTATAATTTTTTAAAATTTTGTATGTTAGTTGCAGTAATTTAGTTAATAGTGTATCTAAATTTGTAGGAATTATCTGCACGGAACCGTGCAAATAGGAATAAAAATCCTACTTTGTCCTGTGGCAGCTCCAAATCTTTCCATGGTAAATTTATAATTGTATTTATAAATATCTAGAATATTGTTTAATCATATTTATAACATTATTTATTCATATGTATATATTTTCAAGCGGTGAGGTACAATTGCGAGCCTACAATGGCTGAGGTGTTCACGGCCACGCATGCCGTTGAGCAAACAGACGAGGAAGGTAACGTCTCATATGAGTGGATGGACGATAAATCTAGATCCGTAATGGTAAACATGCTTATCCATAATGAAAATGTTTCATATTCCTTTATTTCACATTTCATAAACTTTAAATTGAATATTATCGTGTCAAACTATTGTTCGTAATTGCAAAAGAGATATGAAGCGGAGCGGGCATAAGTAGCACAGTCCACTGAACAGGCAGAGTTAACGTTTGAGGAGCCAAACCATATATGGGATGCTATTATTGATCCACCTTTGCGAAGTACGCGGTACAGTTACGGAAATCAGGAGGTAAACTTCTTCATTTGCTAATATATAAATTTACACATGCAAATGAATTTAAACTTAAGTGAACAAATTATAAATTGAATAAGGAGCCTGAATAATTGAAATAATAAGTTGCAACAAATGTGTAACATTTAATTATAAATATTAACCACATAATTGATCAACATTTTTTTCATATTGTTTATAATGTTCATAAATTATAACTAGATATCAACTATTTCACAAATGTTAATGTCCTAAAGGGCTACAGGAGATCCCAAGCCAAGGAGGAGATTGTTCAAATGAAAAAACAGCTGGAGGAGATAAACGATTGGAAGAAGGGCACATTGGCGCACCATCTAGATGAGCATATTGCAGCATACTTAGCATAATATAGGACGATGCCTGGAGAGGATGGTTCGGGAGATGACGATGAGTAGATATGCTTGTGTTTTTGTTGGATTTTCATCATCTTGTTTTGCAGTTATGTGACATTTGTGTATATATTTGATACTTGTTCGTTAGTGATGGTGTTTGACGGGTTAGTGGACATTTGTGTATACATGTGATTGATGGATAGTATTTGTATGTATGGTTGAGTTGTTTGATGGATTTGAAATGTTCCGTTTGATTGATATGATATATTTATTTGGTGGTGATGAAATGTTTATGTAAATTTATATGTTGCATTATAAATATGAGTATTTGTGATGTGTGATATTATATGATGAATGAAGTGGTATTAGTTGTGACATAGAATATATATGTGTTGGAAAGAGATATGAAATTGGTTCTGTGGTTCGATGGATCATAGAGCAGAATTGGATATGAAATTTGGCCCAGATTAACGATGGCGATTTGGCCAAGGTTAGCGACGGCCTTTTGGTTTCAGGTTAGCGACGGCTAGCGTCGATTAGAGGCATCATCCCGGTGTTAAATAATTTTCCACATGTGTAGTAATACGTCGTCAGCCGTCGCTAAATTGGTGATGAAGTCGTTGCTTTTCTGTTTGGCGGCGGGTTATTTAGCGACGGCTTTTAGCAACAATTTGCAAGGGTTGGCGATGCTTTTTTGCCATCGCTAAAGCCGCCGTGTTTTGTAGTGGAAGTTATATAGTTCTGCTAGAGGGATTTATAGTATCAACTCCATGTAAGCTAATTAAATTTATAGAAGATGTCATAACTTGCAGATGATTAGCACCATAGGTTAGTACAGACTGTCAAAGCTCATTTTTAAGATTTAAATTATACACACACATAAAATCAGGAAAGTAAGCCAGGGAAGAAGTTGCAAAAAAAAATTAGTCTCGGGGATAACTAGTTTGTTTTTTAGTATTAAGGACACTTTACAGTGTAAACAGAAAATGATAGTTGCAACTATCATTCTGCGATTTACACTAAAAATTATCTTTCAGCCTAAAAGGCAAATTTCTTGTCCCTGAAACTAAAATTTTCTTCAACATTTTCACCGAGCCTAAAACCCCTACTAAAATTTTATATTTCTATAGAACGACAATTATTAAATATTAAAATAATATAAATAAAGTTCTTTTTATTAATTTATCAAACTTATATATATACATACATATATATATATATACATATATATACATACATATATTTATTACTTAAAACTTAAAGCACGATAACTTACTCCCTTTCTCTGCACGTGTTATCCCCAGGCCAGTTACCATACTTTCCCACTTCGTGTCCCTTTCATTAAACTGCTATCCAACACACGATTGGGCGAACCTAGCCAAACCTATAACACCGCCAACATCCACACCGCAGATCGTAACCTACTATTCGTTGGAAGTACATGATTTCTGGCGACCGGGTCTTCATCCATCCATCGTTGATTCATGACATGGTAACTGGAAACTTCTACCCTATTTTGCTTTTATTTTACTCCACCTTCTGAGATCTGCGGGTGTACTCAGTTCTAATCTGGTTAAGGTGTCTTGTTATTCCTGTTTGAGTCCATCTTTGTTCTCCCTGCTATGCAGTTTTGAAGTTCCCGTGGAGAGTAAGACTTTGAATACTTCAGGTTTTATGGGAATTAAACATCGTTATTATGTGGCTACGTTTAATTTTTGTACCATGTTAATAGTATATACCATTCTCACCATGATATCCAGTTTGGTAAATTTATATTGATTATGTAAATTCGATGAGTAGTGAAGTTAATTTCTGATATCCTGTTTAAAAAATTTCAGCTAACAATTTGCTTTCTACTCCTTCTATTTAACAATTGGGTTTAATATTTTGTCTATAATATTTAATTGAGTTGATGACTTTGTAGTCGATCAATAAGTGAATTTTGGCCACTGCTATATCGAATTTGGCTTACTGGATGCTTTATACTGCCAAATCAGGAAATCTCTTTGACATGAATCATGACTGTAATGGTTTGAATATACAAGAATTCCTTAGTAATACAATATGTTATTATTCAACTCTGTAATGTATTTTTTTAACATGAATGTTTGACATCAGTGGAATTTAAAACGACAAACACATAAAGATAAAATAGATGGGTCATATTACTGCTGTATTTACTAATATTTCTCTCGCCATCTGATTCATTGTGTCATGTATATCGATCTCACTCCTTTGATTTATTTTCCCAAGTTTATGGTGCTACTTCAAATTTGGGCAATCCGTGCTATGTGTCACTTAAACATTAACGTATAGCGGTTTACATTGAACCCACTACAACTATTCATCACACCAACCCGAAGATGTTGATGTCTTCATACAATTGACGTTGTCAGTATTAATACTAATTGTTGATTATTAACATCACTGAATCGTAATTTGGTCATATATTTTTTCTTCCATACGGGTATAGACCAGTATGTGTGACTTGAAATTGAAAACTTACTAGGTTTACTGTTCCTTTGTTGCGCATCCCCCACCTGAGGTTAGACTTCTGTATTTGTAGTTTAAATTAAATATATTTGACATTATACTACCATATACACTCTATAAAATTTTAAAAGTCGGTATAGCTGGGGTCAAAATCGGATGAATTTGTCTGTTTACATAGTTTTTTAGAATATGATTTACCTTATACTCTTTCTACAACTGCTTGACATTGGAATTTTAAGTATATGGTATTTTAAGTATATGGTATTTTAAGTATGATCTAATGATATAGGAAGCTACTGTAAATGGTGTTGTGTCCATCATGGATTTACATTGGCCATGAGTTTCCATACGAGAAAATGTATCTACTTTATAACTCAGTTTGTAATAAGTTTGTATGAGTTGAAGCTTAGTGTTGCATCTAGGACATATCAAAGTAGTGTACCAATTTTCCAAATTTGATTAGTAAATTATCGTAACTTTGTTGTGCAGATGCATATTTTTTCCTTAATCTTGGCATGTTCAATATTTTGTTTAAAAAAGTCTACATTGTTGTTTTTTTATTGACCTCATATATAGATTAAGATGTGTCTTTGGTCAATGTAGAATATGATATTGTACAGTGGGTGCATATACTCATTTTTTAAGTTTTGAATATTGAGTTGCATCTCCGCATTATTCTTTTAACAAATTCCTGATTTAATAAAATATTATGTCCGTAAAAAAAGTTTGTTACTTGCTCTTAATATTATGTGCAAGAACAGTGTTTTAACTTTGAATATATGTAAGCCATGGATGATTATGTAACCAACTAAATTGTACACTGCAACTTATTTACTCTGCCTCCCACATTTTTTACACTATGTAGTTGCTGGCCTTCATGTAAGTTAAATTCTTTTAGTAGTTAAGTTATCATATTTTTATTAAAATAGTTTCATACGAGAAATGTATTTACTTGCAATCTACACTTTTTTTTATCAAAGTTTCTTATATTAACCATTACAGCCATGCAAAAAACTGTGTTCTTTTTACCTTGAACCCACTTATTTAACTAACAACAATCATATAATAGTGGTTATGAATGTAATAGTGCAATGATTGGGTTTTAGTAATAGTAACTATTCGAATTGATTGCTTTACCTAAATGCACAAAACTCTGTAGTATGAACAAAAACTAGTGTTTGCATGAGTATGTGGTTTTGGAGCTTACATCGTATGAGATTTAACTTAATCTTTACTCGTGCCAAAATTATACATTAGTGGAAACTTATACCGGTACATCAAAAAAATATTTCCTTCTTGGCTTGAAATTGTCACCTCGCTGACAGCGTCAACTTACAACCGTAATTTGTTATACCATGTACCGACTCCCCGTAAAAAATTAAAATTGCTCTCTAACTTAAAGTTTACTTTGACATGAGCATTTACCTTCAGCTCTACCAAAGCCACAAAGATTTATCTGGATATTGATTCGGGAGAGCTAAATGATGTTACGACCAGCTATGTTATTAGAAAAATATGCTCATATGTTTTATTATCAGATGCAGTTTGCCTTTGTTTTTTACACTGCATAGATCCAAACAAAAGGAAGGAAAAAAAATTGCTTACATAGACCAGTCAGCTCCAAAAACCGATGAAGTATTGGAAAGGGTTGAGTCTACAATCGCACAACTGCTGAACAATGTTAGGACAGCAAATTATCAGGTACGTTGTGCTTACAACTACAAATTTGAATGAGTATATGATTAGTTGGTCATCTTAAATACCCTTTTACCTGTTCACCACTTTTTTCCCTGCTACACATGTGTTGTACGTAATCACCATTATTTAAATAAAATTTACTATTCTAAGCTGAAGTAAGTAAAAAAAAATGGCATCTTTAAATTTAAATTATTTTCAGTGAAGTTAACTAATACTGTTAGCGATTCTTTTATATGGGGTAAAATATATGTCATATCCACGACCATCATGAAACTAAAAAGTTCTTCTGTCTGGTACTATCTTTCTGTTTAAACAGTAATTGGAAAAAAAAGGAGATATTGGTAGTGGTAAAAATATAACTTTGCTTTTTTATCAAGATAAATATGAACTTTTTCTGCTAATTTTGTTTGATATAATGGTGTCCCAACCCTTGATAAGAGTAGTTCAAAACATATTATTTTTTTCCACCATTAGAAATCATTACGTGTTTTTTGAATGCAAACTGATGAATCGTCTCATTTTAACAATCCTTGAATATTGCTTCCTAACTCTGTACTGTGCCAAGATGTATAAATTTATCGTGCACAATTACATTATCAATGATTTTCTTTCCAAAACAGCTAAAATCTACTACCGCATGTTATAATGGTAAAATGTTTAGCACTGTTTTTTTTAAGACTAAATCCTTCTGTAAATTTTCTCACCCTTTATTTGTGGACTTCCAATTTCTGTAAATTGTTGATAAAATTTAGGATTCATTCTGTTTTTCCCTTATGTCATTCCATTTCTTTGATGTGTGGATTTTAAGTAATTTTTTTTGCATACTTCTTGCCTTTTATATTATGTATTTTGTGCGTGTATGCGTGGTAGGTAGCCTAAGTGAGCATTTATTTAAAAATCATTACATTTTATACTGAATTGGTGTGGTGTTTAAAGATCATGTTTGTATATACGTTTGTATATACGTTCATATTTCAAGCAATATACCTATTACTAAATAGTAATTGCTTACCTTTTAGCCTATGTGATTGTCAAATGTTGGTAAAGTCAGGATTAGCCATATTTTCTTCTATTTTAAATCTAATCAGGTGCTTGCAGGCAAATGAGCGGTAATTACCGATGCTGCGTAATCATATGACGCACAGATTATATACAGTGAAATAGCGTAATTAACAATTACTACAATAATATTTGCGTACATGTTCCATTACAAATGCATATTCTGATACAATTTGTGGTTAATAGGTATGTTCAGCCGTTGTGAAAAAAATATATTCTTTGTACTTACTACCCATCCACAATGTGCTTATGGAAACCTCATACCATATTGATATGTTTTGTAGGTGCAAAAAAGGTTCTTTGACATTCAAACCATGGAGCAGACCTATATCAATATTTTTCAAACCAACTATACCGCTGTATATATGTGGTCGTGTATGAACGTTCATTGTTATGGTCATTGTCCAGACGGTATGTATGCCAATGTCATCATCAAGCACATCTTAAACGGCGTATACTTCAGAACAGGTTTTCTAAAATGAAAACCAATATGCACCGTCAACACTTCGTAATGGGCGCAGTGGAACCTTTGAAAATCCTAACACGTACGAGTTTTGCATATACATCAACTTACTCACTAATAAGTAACCCGTTAACAATGTGTGTGTCTGTGTGTGTATATATGATTGTGCTAGGATCAATAGCCTCATTTATTCAGCACCATTTATAGTCCACTAGTATCAACACAAATAGGAAAGAGAAAAAACAAATTTTCAAATTGAAACTTGGGGCATATATCAGGGATACAAAATAGTGCTAAACAAAGGGGCTACTGATCCTAGCTCTTCATGATTTGAAAAAAAAAATACTAATATTTTACGTCTTTTATTCATGATAGGATGTTTATAAAGTGGCGAACATGTCCTTACCAGCATCATCGAAGAGAGTTAAGATGACATAGATAAGATCAAGCATTTAGATTCTACTTTTCAAATAATAAGCACCAGTGTTGGAATTCAGCCCCATTCGCTGGTATGTTTGTTCGTAATTTTTGCTAATTAAATATGGGCCTTCTTCTGTGCTTTGTGCAAGAATCGCTGTTTGAAATTCTATGTTGAGTAATGCACCAGAAAATATCAGTTAATATATTAATCTTGCATACATAAACGTTCAAATTTCTGCATACTGAAACGGTGTATGCCTAGGTGACACTTGATTTCTATTTTTATCGCACCTCATATTACGTTTTTATTTTGAGGAAACAACAATCAGCTTTATCATTGCCTAAATTTTTTAATCCTAGGATAATAGCTACATTTTGGTGGTGCACTTGCAATCCATTATAACACCATATCCATTTTTGATTATGTGGTAACTCCAAATGCATGTGAACAATGGTGCACGCTATCATGGTATGTACCTTCATATTTCTGCACTAATAGTCAAATTATGTTTTATTGACTAGATTAGGGTTCATACTCATTGCACAAATACCATTTGAAAAGGAAAAAAAACATTTATTCCACTGTGAAATCTAGGTAGTCATAATTCTTGAAGCATAGATGGCGGGAGCTTATTACTAACGACTAATCTTCTTTTAATTAACTATCTTAGATGGCATGCTTAAAGTTGAAGGCTGGGCTATGTAGGCTACTGGAGAAGAACAGATCAACCATGCTTAGGCGATTTCTGATTTCTATTTTTATCGCACCTTTCTATTATGTTTTTATTTGAAGAAACACATATTTCAATAGTATTGGACTAGAAGGATTAGTTCTTTTTTATACGAATACTCACATTTGACTTGACAATGGTTCAGATTTTGTGTACACTACTGCATCTCTGTTTTACATTGATTTCTCGTCAGGAATATAGCGGTAATTTTAACCAGTAACATACTGGGCCTATATGAACAAGGGTACATACGGATTCATATTATTTACATTACATAAATCCATTTTTTTTAATTAATCATACGATCCCTCCAGTTTTAATTTGTACATCACCACAAATACTTCCTTCTTACAACATCTGAATTTTTTTTTACTTAGGTTTGATATCTGAATAATTACATTTATCATTTACCTGTAAAGATTTTTTGTTATTACTGTCTATGTCTCGCTTTTTTTTTACTGTATTTCATTCATTATTGTTTGTTTGATTTAAACCAACCGATATTTCAAAGTTTATGTTATAAGTGCAAAAGATGCCTCGTAGGTTGACAGTGTTTGTCCTATATATTAAGGTCTTACTCCGGTGCCTATTTTGCACTATTAGTATCAAAGGCTACATGAACAAGAGCACTGTTGCTGCCAATTTCAATGATTTTAAATTTCTTTCACCTGGTGATATTAACATGATTCATTGATTCATTACAAGTTTTATGTTCATGAAAGAGATGGCAACAACAATAGAAATATATGATGTTCATTATTGAGGCAAGCAAAATAGAAATATATGATGTTCATTATTGAGGCAAGCAAAATGGGATCACAAAGCTTTGGCATTGTTGGTAGTTTCAGGAATTGTAGTCCGCTTCCATATAGAGGCCTTCTTCAATCTGTTGGTTAACACAAATGCTAGCATATTCAATTTTCAAATATAAATTGCTACTATATATATGCTGATGCTTTCTACAGCTAAGAATGCTCTTTTACTATATTACAAACTAGTGTGTAACCCGTGCGTTGCATACGGTAATATTGTAAAATATAATATTATATCTTTAATGTTAAAATGAGAACTTTGTTATATAATGTATGATAAATTTAGTGAAATAAATGAACTATAAATTAAAACTGGTATTATGTTTCTGTATAATTTATGTTGTATAGCGCGCGTGCGCACACACACATATATATAATAATAAAGTAATTTATTAAGTTTTGTTAATATGGATATAATATACATGTTGAAACTGACTTATGTTAGTAATTTTTTATACGGACTGAACAATATTATTTTATGAAATTTGTTTAAATAAATCAAATATAAAATTATGTAAATAGTTTACATACATGGACTTGAAAATAAACGATAGGAAGAATCGAGAGGAATTTTGTAAAAAATTGTACAATTTCAATGTGGATATATTGAAGCTAAAACATAATTTTGTAATATAATGTATGATAAATTCTTAATATAAAGGAATTATAACTTATTTACAAATTAATTTGTTATGATGTTTATGTACATAATTTATGTTATGTGATTTATATATCTTTATAGTTGAATAAAAAAAATAGCTTAAAATTTTCCATAATGTGAGTGTGTGTATGTGTGTTAAAATTGACGTATATTTTTATGATTCATTAGAAGAATAGATTAACTATTCATTGAAATTATTTAAATTATTTAAATTTGAGATTTCGTAAGTAGTTTGAATACATAGATTTAAATATAAAATAATAGAAAATAATTGAGGGCGGTTTAGGAAATAAATGTAGAAATGTTAAAATGTACGTATTTGAAGCTAAAAACAGAATTTTTCAATGTAATACAATATAAAAATTTAGATATATGAATATTATATTAAATATGGAAATATTTCTTATGCAAATTATTTATGTTATGTGACTTATATATCTTTGTATTTAAATGAAAAACTAATTTTATCACCTTTGCACATGATATGAATATGGTATACATATTGAAATAGTTATATCTTAGCATTTATTAGATGAATTAACAAAAATTTATTAACTGGATTTATTTAAATAATTTAAATTCAAGATCACATAATTAATTTAAAAATATCGACTTTAGTATACAATGGTAGGTGATATTGCGAAGTGTTTTGTAACTAATTGAATAAATTCAAAATGTAGGTTTTTGACGTTAAAAAAGGGTTTTACAATGTAATGCATGATACACATATTGATATAAATAAAACTTTAAACTTGTAATTATTATTTGTGAATATAATTATGTTATGTAATTGATGTATTTATATATTTGAATGAATTTTTTCATCATTTTTGTTAATATGAATATGGTTCATATTGATCATACTTATTTGACAAATCGGTGAAAAATTGCATAGTGAAATTATTTAAATAGTTTTGAAGTTATGTAATTGATTACAATATATGACCTTAAATGTGAAATATTGTAAACGAATTGAAGGGAGGCTGTAAATGATTATAGAAAATTTATAATGTAGGTATTCGGAGTACAAAAAATATAATTTTATAATGCATTTCATGAGAAATTTATTGAAAGAAATGTGAAAAAAGGATTTACTGTTATTATTATGTATTCACTTTAAGTTCTTTAAGTTATATAACTTAGGTATCTTTACGTTAATCATTTTTTTTTAAATTTTGTTAATATGAATATGGTGTACATATTGATATTTTCATAAATTAGTAAACTAATTAACGAATATTAGTTAGTTGGATTTATTTAATTAGTTTGAATTTAGATCACATAATTAATTGATACATATAGGGTGAAAGTAATATATTAGAAGAAAAGTGAGGTAAATTTTGTGAACAATTATGGTAATTTTAAATGTAGGTATTTGAAGTTAAAGTAGAATTTACAATGAAATGTATGATAAATTTATTGAAATAAATTAACTACAATTTTTTATTATTGGTTTATGTGATTTATATATATCTTTATAGTTGAATGAAAGATTAATATTATGGTTTAGTTGTTTAAGTGTTATACATAAATTGTCGTTCTTTGGTATTTATAAGAAACTAGTGTGTAACCCGTGCGTTGCACACGGTAATGTTGTAAAAGAAACTATCAAATATACATAGTTAAACAGTCGACGTATAATGTAATATGCTAATGTTAAACATATTTTTTGATTTTAGCATGTTAAAATGTTATTTTTCATAGTAAAATATATTCAAAAATTATTTTTGATTAGTTAAAAATAATCATATATTCATTATTCTCATATTCTAACTATTTAAAATGATAGATTTTGTTTCAAATTAGTTTTACGATAATATTTCTAAAGTTTAAGAAAATTATGTGTTAAACATATTATTTGATTGATTTATACGTGTAGAAAATGTATGTGTATATATATACTATTGTTATTCCCAAAATTTTATATCTTAAAATATTTTATGTAATTTTAAAATAAATGTAATTTATATTTTGAAATTAAGAAATTATACGTTAAATATGACCGATATACCGATGCATGTGAAATAATTTTTAGTGTTTATGTATACGATAAATTTGAAAGAAAAATGTAGATGTGATATGTTCCTTTTTGAAGTAATATTTAGCAAATTCATGATCCTGTGTGTTTTGATGCGCATGTGCACCCACACATATGCATGATGATGAGTTGTAGATGTCAAATTGTAAATCTGTATTGATAGGAATTTTAAATGTAACATGAGATATTGAGGAAAAAACTATTTTTTTTTAATTTACTAAAATTGTGGATAATAATAATAATAATAATAAAGTAATAGAATGTATCTCATGCATTGCACACGCTAATTTTGTAAAAACATGGTACTCATACTTTAAATGTTGTTAAAATAAAATTTTGTTTTGCAGTGTTCGATATATCAATCATAAATTAAACGTTTTATTATTGTTTATGCCTATAATTTTTGTTAAGTGATTCAGATATTTTTATATTTTAAAGAAATATCTACCATGTGTTACTACTGATGCGGTATATAAATTGAAATTGTCATTTTGTTTATAAATTATCAAAAAAATTAATGAGTATTAATTAGTTGAATTTATTTATATAGTATAGATTTATAGTGTTTGGTTAATTTAAATACATAGATTTGAATGTAAAATAATAAAAGAAAATTGATGAAAACTTTGTAAATGACTGTAGAAATTATAAAATCTTGGTATATATGAATATAAAATCATGGAAAAAATTAACATAATATTTTGGATAACTATAAAATGATAATTTATATGGATTCAAAAAAACCGAAAAGAATTAATGAGTAGGGGTGAAAATTTTATAATTATTATAATTATTTGTGATCTTTAAACTACAATCATTTAACTAATAATTTATTAAAATAAATAATTATACATTAAAGTTGTTCGTATTGTTTTTATGTGATCCATATTTATATTGTTTTGTTGCAATGAGCGTGATATTTTATTGGCATGATTATCTATATTATTTATTAGACAAATTAATAAATAATAGTTAATTAATTTTTTTAAATAATTTATAATGAAATTATTTAATTAATTTAAATATACAGATTTAAATGTAAATTATACATGAAAATTGAGGACTTAAGTGTAGATTTTTGAATGTAAAACAATAGTGTAAAATTAATAAAATCTTATAAACAGTTCAAAACTAATGCATTGTATTAGGTCTTTAAAATAAAATTTAAATAAATATCTAGAGTAAATTAAGGAGAGGTGAGAGAAATGCTAGAATTAATGTGAGAGCTAGAATTTCTTCTGCTTTACTATTATTTAATAGATAGTAAATGAATTTATTTAAATAGCTTAAAGTTTGGATTATTTAATTAACCTAAATGTGCGGACTTAAATATAAAATATTAGAAGGTAGCTGATAAATTATATGTAAATAATTATATAAACTTTAGAATACATGTACCAAAATGTAAAATAATAGAAGAGAATTAGTAAAATAAGTGTAAAATAATAAATTAAAGAATTTGAAAATAAAATATCTAAAGAGAGAATTAAGGAGAAGAGTGAAAATTCTTAGAATTAAGGAGAGAGCCAGAAAATCTTCTGCTTTACTATTATTTAATAGATACAGCTGGTATACTTTATTCATTCGATGCAATTTCATTTTCTGTCATGATTATGTTTTGGGTTCTGTTTCTCCAAATAATGCACCGTGTGAATCGCTTAAATATAGGTTAGCAAACCTACATTAATTAACTATTAACAATGTAGTTAACTCAATATAGTATATATATTAAGATTTTAGTATAATCAACCTATACTTATGTTAGTTTATTTATATCTAACCAACATGTATTTGCTTATATTTTAAAAGATGTTAAAGTGTATGTGACAAAACACAGTTGAACACAGAAAACTAGATTGGACCAATCAAGTCGCATGGGAAGTTGGTAACAATAAATTGCCACGTGCTCCAGATATGAACAGGTAATTATAGAAATAGAATGAAAATAAGCAGGCATACCCACTCAAACTCACACATACATCAACACACACTATACAATAACACGGACAAACGCACACAAAGCACTAACTTGAACTCAAGCACTATATACGAACAAAACACCTTACATACAAAAACACACGCAATACACCTTCTCTATCACGCAGGCAATAATCCCTTACTCATTAAAATAACACACACATATATATCTAACCAAAATTTTCTAAAGCTTGCGCTTATGCTGGTTTGCTCACCTACAAGTCTACATATAAAGATATGTATGCACAAGCAAACTATCAGAAATATAAAGTAAAACTCAGCAATGATTTGTGTATATATAAAGGTCAGAGGAATACATTCTAATTAGGCCCAAGTCAAGTATATAAGCAGGCAAAAGAAGACAGAGGGTCGTGTGTGTGTGTGTATGATACGTTATAAATGAGAGTACGCATGGATGCGCAGGTCCATGAAATGAATATTAAAAGTAAACCTTGATTTTTATCTCCAAATTCACTATTTGTTAAAACCCTAGAGGTAAAAGGGGAGTGGTAATGAATGAAGACCGTTTACTTTACTATTGTAACCTGTAACATAATGGACTTGGGGTCTGGTGCAAAAGAGCCCATTTACTCAATAGCACAGCAACACTTTGCAATGTACATAAATACTCCCTGTGATGTACAGAAACGTACTGCAATAATACAATTTTCAATTTCTTCTTCAACAAATATCATCAAACTTCAGTAAACAGACTATACTTCATTTTACAAGTTGAGTTTCAATCTATCTAAATTTACATACTCCCACAATTATCTACTTACACACCAATTACACACACCAATGCACTCCTACATATGCACACACATATGCACACACTACTGTAAACTCCTCGGACTGCTGCCTATAAACCAATTGCCTACGTATACAACATTTTCATGACCGTGTCGTGCCTCGAACTGTGATGATTGAAGGTTTAAGGTTTTGATGGTTCAACCGGTCGAACCGTCGAAACCGTGATTTATTTTTTTCGAAAAATTTGCTCATTTAACTACAAACCATACACAAAAATATTAAAATAATAATGTTATTTACACAAGCTGTAGATGGTCTTCAAAGTTTGCAACAGAAGTTGTGTGTTGTTGTAGTGCACAACTACAGCTTTGTATATAGTAGAGTAGTGCACAATAATAGAAGTTTAATGATAACAAACTTAACGAATCTTACAGTGGTATAAAAGGAGTTTGCAGCAGTGAAGAACAAGTTGATGAAGTTAGTGGTTTAGATTTTAGAACAATTATGATTTTTGAAATATATATATGTCTTCAAAGAAATGCAAAAGATGAAAAGGAGAGTGGATTACACGATGAGAAAGTAGGAAAAAACAAAAAAACCGTGCTTTAACCGGATAAAATTGACGGTTGTACCGTTGGTTTGAAGGTCCGACCAAGATTAATGAATGATGAGTTCCGATTGAGTCCGAACCATAGTGGTCCAAGTTTCAGGGTTATTCGAAGACGGATCGAGGCAGGACAGGGTCATGAAAACACTATATACAATACACGCTCATGCATACACTCGTACCTGAACATACATACATTCAGCATCATTACAAACACACACGAACTGACACAGGCACACACACCATTACACGCTCGCACAAGAAAATACACTGACACACACTAGTTCACATGAACAGGCAGTAAAACATCAAGTTGCAGCACCTAACAAGACAAGTCGACCTGTATGGTTGAGCCTGGACTATTTGTTATTGTCTATAATCAATATTCGTTAAAATTCAATTCCATTTTCTTTTCAATTCAGTGCTGGTGTCATCCATATTCATGGTAGCAATCCAAACGTACAAATTAACTTAAATTAAACGCAGATTTCATGAGTGCAGAAACTCACCTGTAAACACACGTTCTCGGTCTTCTTCCTCACTTCAATTGCACTCACGTACGCAACAAACTCAACACCGCAGCAAACAAGATTCAAGGCATAGATGCATTAAACTGTTGTGTAGTACCTCTTTAAATTTGGGGAATTATCATAATTTATTTAATTTAATTTTCATTCCTGAAGAGAGGAGGGTTTTTGAGCATTTTCTTCTCGCAAAGGATAAAATGAAGACGTCAAGTATCTACAAGGCAAAACCGATGAACAAGAAAAATCTAGTAAAAGAGAATTCTAGGAATGAATTTGGGCCTAAGTTTTTTGGGCTTGGGTTTAAAAAGCTCGAGTCTTGAAATTACAAAGCGAACAATTTTGCATATTTATCTATTTCTCCTGTAAACTAAATCCCATTTAGTTTTAATTTTAAAGAACTCAAAATTCCTTTTTAAACTCACCTCTTTATCAAATTAACATTTTATTCTAATTTCATCACTTTTATAAAGATAATTTTCACATTTTAACTTATTTAAATTTGAATATCTCGGTTTTATAATCAAAATCATTTTATTTAAATGGTTTTCAAAACCAATTTATCAGATGAATTCCCAGATTCTAATTTTAATTACTTAAATTATTTTTAACAACTTAAATTAATTATTGAAAAAAAAAATTGAATTATTACATATTTCCTTAATTATGTTTGTATAAGTGTGTAATTCTAGTGAAGTTGTCAAGATGAGTTGACTAGAAAAGTGAATGTGAACCGGATGTGGCTTTAGACCTCGAAGGCATATTCATATTTTTGAGAATAAGCCTTTATGGCTTCAGACCAATGGGGTTAAGCTTGTTCGTGTTCGATGGAGCTTTGTTGGCATGCCTTCAATTAATTAAGGAAATTTTTGTTTTTCCTTTTGATTTGTTAATATGTAAGAAAGCATAGTGTAGGGCTTGCTTCGTTGTTGCTTGTATTTTACAAGTGTGCTTGTTATTTTCGATGGTAATATGTTTATCAAAGATGTCGGTTGCATTAGAGATGCATGTTGCACAGTTGGTTATAACATGTTTATTAGAGTTGCCCATTGCATTAGAGATGTATGTTACATAGTTGGTTATGACACGTTTATCAAAGATGCATGTTGCGTTACGGATGCCCGTTGCAAAGTTTATTACAACATGTCTGTTTGAGATGCTAGTGGCACTAGAGATGCCAGTTGCATTTCTTGTTGTAACATTTCAATTTGAGATGCTTGTTGCATGATTTGATTTAGCGTATGTATTTGAGATGTTAGTTGCATTAGAGATGTCGGTTACACTGCTTGTTGTATCATGTTTATTTGAGATGTCAGTTGCATTAGAGATGCCAGTTGCACTATTTGGTCTTACAGGTTTATTTGATATGTTTGTTGCATAGTTTGGTATAATATATTTATTTGAGATGGTTGCCATATATGATTTAGCATGCTTAAATTCATGATACAATGTTGTAGTTTTTTTTAATCCTCTTTGTTGAGTATATGATTAGGTACATGGAAGCAGCTATGGGCTATTAGGATACTTATTCACATCTAAATGAAAGCTCTTACTATAAAAGATGTATGTAAGATATGTAGTATAAATGGCATGGATATGTATACTTGTAAGTCCTTAAAAATGAGATGCCTTGATATGAGATGTGTGTGTGTACGTTGTTTTGCGATTATTATTTTCAAAGCTAGCCACGTAAAGAAGGTACTGCCCAAATTTTCCATAACGGAAGGACTTTAGAATCCTAACGGTTTGGAGATGTATTTTTTGCTTTTGAAGTTTCCGTAATGCTAACTACATAAGGGAAGGAAACTTTGAGAAGCGAATGCTTGGAAATTTTGGTCTGTCAAGTTGCATTGTCATGCTTATAAGAATTTCGAAAATGAAATACTTTTAAGGAGGGAAGAATGTAACAACCTGCATTTTGACGATTAAATATTTAAATAATTATTTTAAATATTAAACCATTAATTTATTGAAGGTCCAAAATATGATTTTTTTTCGTACGGTCGAATTAGAACTCCAGACCACTTCTGTTGAATTAGGACCGACATTGCGATTTAAACTGAGTATAAATATCACTATATTTGGAGTCACGGTATTTTTGTGATATATTGTTATACGTATTTTGTAAAATACATGCATGGTCAAGTCAAATGGGATCTCGACTTACGATATATGATTCTAGGATAAGGACATCATTATGATATGTACGGTTGTAGAATTTTTAGAGTCAAATGACCAGTAACCAAAATGACCTCGAAATATGTGAAATTATCATCCTGAAGTGCTACTTGGATAGTGATGGAATTTATACCATCAGGACCGAAAAAATGATGTGACATGCGCCAAAAAATTTCATAGTGGTGCGGTGAACTCTGTGAATGTATAAACTCGATGTGGCGGTTTATTTATGAAAATATATAAAATATGTATATATTAAAGAGATATTGTGTGTGTAAGCACGCATGATACTTTTCTTCCTTTCCTTCTTACTTTTCCTTATCTTTCTATTACTGCTTTGGGCCAGAGAAAGTGGATTGAAGGAGAAGAAAGCACGCTTGCCTCTAGACGTTGATGCTCTACCTCGTCCACGTCGACATTGGGTTCTTCAACAGAGCGCGGCATTCGTATGAATGAGGAGGAGCCACGATAAGGAGAGATCCAATTTGGAGAGTTAATGTTGGAGGGAGGATGAGCAGCGCCATCGTGTGTGCCTCGATTTGGGGAACAAATCAATGGTGGTGTAGATTCCCAAAAGTGACTAGCGGCAGGAGAGGTTAGTCAAAGCATTAGTTAAGGTTTAGGAGCATCGTTGATGGTGATCGCAGGTTGCTTTAGGTTGTGTTGTACTTATGACGATGAAGGGAGCTTGTTGGTGATGGTCTGTGGTACTCTATTGGAGTGTGCCGACGATGATGCTTGGAAGTTGCAACAATGGGTTATTGGAGGAGGAAATTTGAAACGGAGAAGAAGAGTTTAAGGGTTAATTAAGATAAGTAGTGTATTAATTATTATCTTTTTAAGATAAAGGATGTATGGTTCGAAAACCATACAACCATATTATATATACAGCCATATTATATATATATATATATATAAAGATACGTAAGTCTAAGACCCAAAGGTCCGCACAACAAACACAAAGCTGACACGCCTGACCAGACAGCATAAAGAGAAACGGAATAAACCCAACATGCATGGAAGAGTAGAAAAAGAGAAGTAATATCTAAAAAATACATAGTGGCAAACTTAGTAATGTATGATATCCTAGAACGAAATAAATGAAGCCAAATTGCAACGCATCTATGGAACCAACTATAATTTTAGGGTAGAAAAATAGTGCACGGGGTGAGAAAATGAATTTGTAGTCCCAACACTTTGCAGCAAAAATCTCTTTATTGTTAGCTCTGAACTCACCATCATTGCAAAGGACCAACTCATCATCTAAGATCTTGTTAAAAGCTTATGCTTGTCTTTTTCATCATTAGAAATCTATTTTGAGAGAACCCTCCACTCTGAGTGATAGCAAAGGCCACTATCCTTATGCATCTAGGCCTCGGCCTTCTTGAAACCAATCTAAAGGAATATTTTCTAAGGGCTTATCTGCAAGCTTCATAGCAATGAGCTCAACATTAGGAGCGTCTGGAATTAGGGCATAAACAAAGTGCTTCTTAAGAGATGTGGTCAGGGAGTCAATGTCAAAAGAAGGAACCAGATCCGAAGTCGAATGTGGCATTTTTAAAGGAGCTGAGACATAGGTAGATGAAGGTAGGATCTTAACACGAGTTGCAATGTCTTGAAGAGAAGCAATAGGAGGAGGAGCAGACAGAGGGGCTAAATCTGCCATCCCAGGAGAAGCCAAAGCGACGGAAGGCAGTAGTCAGGCTGAAGGTTGGGAGGCTTGGGGAGCTTTGACCTGCCAACTCCTACAATAGGCGTTGGCAGAGGATTCTTAGGAGGGAGGCTGACGGAAGTTGAACCATAGTGAAGGTAGTTGGGAATTTCATGTCCAAAAGAATGGAAAAGGTCGCAAATAGGCAGTTTCCATTGGTTCAAGACTTCGATGTGCGAAATCCTCCCTTTAGCAAGGGAGATGGGAATGCAGGATGGCAACTATCTAGAGGGGGAAATCTCAACTAGAGCTTTGGCATTACAGAGAAAATGTCTACGTCCGGTGGAAATATAAAAAAATCAACTATCCAATATCGTTGGAAATCTAATCAATGCCCTCAAGCGATTGGAAATTTGAAGGTATATTTGAGATGTGCGCCTAAACGGGAATAGATAAAACTTGCTCATGGGCAAGGTCGACAGATATATTCTATTGTGTAATGATAAATCATATACCCTCAATAATAATAGGGTCCTGTTCCAAAACATGGGATCTCGCCCCGAGGCAAGAAAAAATTGAAAAAAATACATCAAGTTATCACACCTGACATTAACTGACCATACAAATTCCATAACTCAAGTACATGTATTTTGACAACAGAGTAGTGTGGAGCTTTGTCCAAAAAGAAATCCATTAAGTAGTCTTTCAAGAATTCTACATCGGTGTCCATAATTTTCTTTGCAGCACAACAAGCTTATGGGAAAAATTAACATCAAACTATTTGGAAGCATTAGAGCCTGCATTCCCAGGACTCTTCTTAAACAAAGGAGACCAACCACTAACTGTCCTGGGCTATACAATAAAACTTTCAAATAAGGGATTGTTCTAGCATTAGAAAAAGCAGGTTCAGGAAGTACCTTCAATTGCGTCGAAGTAGAAGAAGCATTTGGCTTCGAATTTGAGGTCTCACCATTCACCAAACCCCTACTAGAAAATTCCTAAGAAACATCCACAATTGAACAAGTAGCATCCCCAGACTTCGACAGAGATAGGGAACTTGAGAGCCATCAAAATATAGAATACAAATAGCAAGAGAAAAAGGACACACCACACCACCAGGATAAAGCACATCCAACCTGGGCTAGGAATGAATCCCAAAAGCATAAGGGCCAACCCATCGGAATTCGAAATCACCAGCGTTGGTCTTCGATGGCAGAGGAGGAAAGTGTTCGAACGCATCCAGCCTAGGAAGCTCGGCTATTAGACTGAATCGACAAAGACCAAAACGAAAAAGCCATGAGCAGAGAGAGACACGAGCAGAAAGAAGCGAGAGAGCAAAACTGAGCTCGAATCGATAAAATTTCAGAAGTGAGAAATCAGAATTGGAATCGCCTCTTTTGGAATTCAAAAGTCCACCATTTTCCTCTTTTTCTTGGCTAGTTTTTGAATTTTCTTTTTAAACAATTTCAAATTTCCAAAAAAGGTCCAACCGTGACGTGGTCCATTCAAATTTTAGAAGTCCATCATTTGTGAATTAATTAATTTTGTTTCGTATTTGATTCGTATATTGCATGTGAGGTCCAATGGAGATGTGGTCTTCATCGTTGCAGTTATAGGGAGATTATCTATGACATGAGATGGGATTGGACTGGATTTGGACATTTGGGAATTTACAACTTAGGTGAGCGAAATTATAAATCGAAATTTATATTGTAGTATAAATCCCTGTAATTATATATATTAGAAAATATTACATAGAAGAGGTATAATAATATAGATAATTATTTCCACTGGTTTATTCGATTCTTTTGGGTAGATATTCGGGATAATTGATTAAGATCCCTTGCATATAGATAGTGTGTTCTATTCGAATTGAATAGAGTTAGATGAAGTTGATATTAATTTATAAAAGGGTTATAAATTAATTAAACTTTAACTTGTAGTTATGTTAGTGATAGTAATAATAATATTGTTATGATTTTATGGTAGATATCTAGGATAATTGATTAAGATCTTGCATATATAAACATTATGATCTATTTATATTGAGTAGAGTTAGATGGAGTTAATAATAATTTATAACATGGATATAAAATAATTAAACTCTAATGTTTTGTTATATTAGTGATAAAAATATTATTATATATTTTATTACTAATTTGAAGTTAAAATATGACCCTTAAAATAAGTTGCAAAACTAAATTTATGATTTAGGCAGGTATTAAAATGGCCTTTGAAGTTTATTTAGCCTTGATATTGACTTATTATGGTATAAATCAATAATTAACTAACTAATGAATTGCTATAAAGGTGATTTGAGAAGTTAAAAGTTACAAAAGAAGTATTGTATCACTTGATAGGGTTCGATTAAAGTTATAAAATCCTGATATTGTTATAACTTGATTTATTAACTTTAGACCCCAAAGAAATGGTTTGGGTTATATATGTATACATACTATAGAAACTATATACATAAGCTATATAATATTTTGAGGCCTTATTGATAGGTAAACTTAATTTCAATAGAATAATTTAGTGAAATTAAGATATAATATGATTGATAGGTAAGTGTATTATTTTATAAAATAAGTTTGAAACTTCTATAAAATAATACAAAGAAGATGTGATCTGAGTAAATAAATAAATAATATGATTGTAAGATCAATTACGTAAGTGAGATGCACTTTGTTAAATTGGACGTTAAGATTTATAGGAATCGCTTAATGGCGTGAATTAGCTAATTTGTTGATATAGTTGTATGGAATGCGTTATATTAAGCAAATAAATAAGTTGAGTGTGTAAAACTATGCGAAAAATGTATACACATTTATACGTAGTTTATTTATATTCAATGTAAGCTCACAAAATATATTTAGCTGAGTTTGATATTCAAGGAATGTATGTAGACGAGCTAACTAATTAGAGGATAGAAATGTCATAGATTGTAGTTTAGTTGTCGGGGATCGAGTATCACGTTTCAGTAGCAAGACGATATAATGAATGTAGTTGAATGACATTTGGTTAATAACTTGTTGTTGGTTGAAATGGACAATAAGCCTATGTATGGGGTGATTTTCACTCCAATCTCAATCAGATCATTCCAATACTTGGTGTATAGACTTTAGGAAACCTCTATTAGTACTTGGAACCATCTAATTTGATGAAAACAAGGCGAGATCCTCGTGTGGTTTTGAATGAAGGAAACGATACTTAGAATGAGGTGGAACTTATGTGTTGTTTTCACTCGATGCGAACAAGAATTAATTTATGACATGTGAAGAGGGCATCACTCATTAGGTGGGACTAGATTTAGAAATTAATTCTTATTGCTTGATGCATATGTTTTAGAGATGATATGTTTTATAAGGCTGCTGATTCGAGCCATCAAGAGCACATTATATGGGGTATACCCGTTATCCATATGTTATAGATATATGGAGAGAAATTAGATAATACATGGTACCACTTGATATTTGCATGACCTGCATATGAGATTTTAGAGTATGTTCAAAGAGAGATGGTGATAGAAATATCTAGAATATATCATTTATCACCTACGCATGTAGTAGAGGTCAAGGTGGGTTCTAGACAAGTCTATTTCATTATGATGCGAATCAGAGTCTATGATATATTTAGATATTGAATTTCTAGTTTATTCTCCAATGGGTAATTAATGGAAGGAAAATTAGTAGTGCATCGTATAGTAGATGGCTAACAGTGTATCATATAATAGACCATTAGAAGTGCATCATATAGTAGATGATTAGAAGTATATCGTATTTGAGGTGATTCATGATGTTTTGTTTGAATAGACAATTAGTGATAGATAATGGGTGATGCGATTCATTTATGAAGTTCTCGTATGCTTCGGTTATTTGCTTGACATTAGAGGTAGACCTAGATCAGGGTGCCTATATCACTACTAATCTCAAGAGAGTGTAGTATTGACCTACACTCATATAGTAGTATGTAACTTGCATTACATTATTATGCAAGACACTTTATAGTCACAAATTACTTTCATGATGGACCGACCTTAGGGATATAGGAGAAGAGTGATATAATTCTCTATCCTTTGGGGTGAGTTTACTTTATTTGTTTATGGATAGTCCGAATTACTCCGGAGCCACCTTTGTAGAGAGGACCGGCTACCTTAATAGTTTCTCGTTTTATATGTATATATGTTTGGTATATAATATTTGAGATAGTTTCCCTTATACAAGAATTTATTTATGACCCATTTTTTTCTTTGTCAGTTTATGTCATGACAACTCTTGGATACTCGATTGAGTAGTTTGAGAGTTAGGTGCTTTGGAAGATAGGCTTACTGGATAGTTGGAGCATTCTAGAGGCATGAGCTAGATATATTGGATATGTATACCTGTTGTTGATGTAATACGTGGCAGACTTTTTATTTTGTACATGAGACTTGTGTTCTCAGATGTTGTATTCAGAACTCCATCCAAATGGAGTTGATGCATTCTGACTTTTTATATTGATATTTATTTACCAGTTACTTCCACTAGTGCAATCTCTTGTATAATGTTTATCATGTTATGTTCAGGTATATTCATTATATTATATTTTATTATTCTAATGTGAGATTGTATCGAAATGCCTTAGTATGATGCTTATTTTTAATTTTACCCCAATGGACCATCTTTTAAGGTATTCAGGAGTCAGATGTTGCCATTCTACGTTAATTCAGGATATTACGAAGGGCAAGTCATCACATGATCTATTTGAATTATTTACAAACACCATGGAAGCTCCCCATGATGAACTGCTTGGCCTAATGATACTCTATGATCAAGTTCCACTACCTGCTTCTTCCATTCTACCATTTCCTTAGATGACATTCTGCTAAGCAGTCTACTAACAGGTTATATGCCTAATACCAAATAAATCGCTCTTCTCGGAGGTAATCCCATTTATTGTTCAAAGACATCTAACAATTCCTGAACCATAAAAATTTATATATCCCCTCTTCAAACTTCCTATCGCATATAACGAATCCCTGGACCTCCCCTTTATCTCATACAAAGATATCAAGATCCTTTTTTCTCCTTTTGGATTTTGTAAGGCTACAATTCTCTCGGCAAAATAAATCCTAGCATTGTTTTGCACTAACCAATCCATACTCAAAATCACCCCGTATCCCTTGAAGACAAACATAAAATAATTGCAAGAATAAGTATTCATGCAGAACAATCTCTCAATTGGTGCACTATAACCTAAGAATGGCATACACACCAATCGGATTAATCATAAGCAAAGAAGTAACTAGATAAGTAGCATTTAACCCCAATGCACCAACCACATCTTTCAAGATGAAAGATTATGCAACTCCAGTATCAAACATAACTCGAATTAAAAAATGGAAATCAAAATCATACCTCCAAGAACTATACTTTCTTTCCTTCCTCCTCGGTTTTCGGACGTAACGATGGCCTTCTAAAGCAAATAACTTCGTCTACTTCAGCTCCGGACAATCATTCTTCTTATGGCCTGGCTTGTCACAATTGACGCACTTAACTTTGACCGATCCTGCTAGCTACAAACATTTAGACGCATAGTGTGCCTTCTGTCCATATTTATAACTGACAATCCTCGAAAGGCCCTTCGGCCACCTCCTTCCAATGCCTTTCCTCTTGATCACTACCCTTTGTTCCCCTTTTAGTATGGAGCAAATCTCCTCTTTGATTTAACTTTCATCTCACCTCCACCCTTCTATCCTCTCAGTACATGCTATCATACCTTCAAGGCATATCTACCACGAACTCATAAGGAGATGCTAGATGTTCCATCACCTTGTGATTTAAACCCCGCTTCCAGCCTCGGTTGAACCTCTTATTCTTCCTTGGTCAGATCTTCATCAATTCTCGACCATACTTCACAATGCATTAAAATTTTGAATGTACTTTTCTATGGAAAGATTACCTTGCTTAATATTCTCAACAACATACTTCTTTGAAACTAAAAAATGAACCGAGCCTTGAATTTTCCTGTGAACTGTACCCATATAATCTTCCCCTCAGGGATCTCAATAATCACTGTCTCCTACTAATCTAAAGCATCCTCATTTGCCTTGAAGCTAGTCTTTGATTAAGCGCATCATTCAACCCTAATTCCCTAAAGATACTCTCACTCTCCTTCGAAAAATTTAACACTTATATTGCTAGCTCTCTCTCGGTAAATATCTTGCCTCCCATATTCTATGGTGTAGATTTAGCTAGGAGAAGTCCTCCATTGCCACTAATATCGGCTAAATTAACTTTGGCATATTCTCCCTCATCATCTGCATCATGAACCATTGGAATAAAACATTTATTCATTTTTACAATAGGTGGGACCGCCTCATTCTTGGATATATGAGGCATTTCTTTTCAATTGCTCCAATAATCTTGGTATTCTTCGTCTCTCTTCTTGCATTAGCTCCTTTAATAGTGATCCTTCCATTTCCCATTTTTATTTTCTACAAAGAAAGTATTCATCAAAAATGGAAGGAAGAATGTGATTTAGCAATATAAAATCTCTATTAGAACTCATTTATATCCTTATAGAGCAATACAAAAATACATCACATAATAGCGTATACCCTCCCCAAGATGTTTGTTTTCTACTATCTCATTCTATTTAAACTTTTGCATAGCTCTGTTTTACTTAAAAACCTAAGCTCTAACGTCAATTATAACTTCCCAAATCCCTAAACCCAAAGATGGAATTCCAATGTGCAGCAGTTACGTTGGAACAGTCTTTTGACGGCAGAGATGAGATATTTATATAATAACAGTTTAAGCAAACAGAGCAACTAATAAATATTGCATGACATCATTAAAAAATTTATTATATTCAAATTGTTTCCAAAATTATGCCAACACAGGGGTCAAAAATATAATACAATCATAGTTAATACAGTAATGCTCAACATATGAAGATGCCGTTAATAGAGTTATGCTCAACATACGAAGATGCCGACATAAACACTCAATAAATTGGAAAATAAATAGCATCAATATCATCTAAGCCTTTTTCCTCATCTCCGGAACTCTACTTCATCTTTCAAAAGCATAGATCCATAAACTAAGCCTACTCAAATAAGTATCCGTGAGTTTATGAGAAAAATAATGATGAAAACATAAGTCATACATGAAGTCTCATATGAGTAACATATTATCCTAAAGATAAAGCATAGTGAGACTACGCCACTAGAGCACGGAACATGTTTTCCCCTCACTATAATATAACATTCATTTTAATGACTTTGAATACATGCATAAATTAACATTTTTGTTCTTGAGCATATTATTCATACAAAAATGTGATAATCAAAATCAATAGTCATCTCTGGACATGACATTTAGTAATCATTCCCTTTTCTAACCAAAACCTAAAACACACTATCCTTGGCTGCCACTAAGGCCTTATTCCTTCTACTTATGTTGAAAGGCTACAGTATTAGCATTCGACCGCCACCAAGGCTTTAAGTCTTTACTACTTTCTTAATGTTATCAACCCTACTAAATACATAATCAGTTTTGGTTTCCGCTTAGGGTTTACACACTCATTTTCATGTTCAGCTTTGCCACTTAGGCCTTGCACCAACACTTTTGTTTACACATGCCACTAAGGATTTACTGCTTCACTTTCGTTCCTTGACCACCGCATCAGGCCTTATGTCGTCAATGAAATCCTTGTTTGCCACATCGGGCCTTACTCCAATGTTTTTGTGAGCCACTTTAGGCATTACTCTATTGCTTTTGTTTGAGGTTGTCACTTAGGCCTTACGCAAACGCTTTCTTGTTTCATTTGCCTCATAGGCTTACACCTACACATTCAATCTTAGTTTCCACACATGCCTTACATTTATGCATTAGGTTCTTAATTGCCACATCATGCCTTACACCATTTTTCGAATTCTACCTAACCATACACTTATTAGGCTTTATCCTAGATGTTCATTAAGCCATTTTAAGTTCGATTACATTCGGCTAGCTCCACTACTTATTTCACCATCATTAATGTTTGTAGTACTAGATTCAACCATCTTAAGCCCTAGTGTAAATCCTTTCGACCAAAATTTAATTACTTCTGGTTTCAACATCTTTGCCGAGAGCTAAACTACTCTTGGCAATCACTATGCTTAGTCCCGTCTACGGAAGCCTGTCTAGTTAAGTTTTAATTATTTAACACAAGGACTCTCGGCTCAAGGTTTTGGAAATCACCTCCTCTACCCACGGTTCTCCCATTCGTCCTCCCATCGACCTTTGTAACAACCTGCACCCTGGTGGGCTTGAATTTCCACTAAATCAAAAATCCAAGTCCACCAAAATACAGATCATTGGTTTGGTATTCTATAAATAAAACAATAAATTCATATTAGAGAAATAACGATATAAGTCATAGTAGGAAAAATATAATATAATAAGTCATATAACTACCGACCAAGTTTTGACACTTCCAAGGTCTAGTGTCCTTGTCAGCATCGTAAACGCCTAGATACAGTTCCTGTCCTTTAAGACATCATGTAGGTTTTAATGAGGAGGGGATCAAAATAATGTTTTGGTGATTGGAAAATTATGCGCTTTTAACATAACACTGACTTATGCATATTGTTCTCTATCACCTATAATTTCTTTTAATATTTAATTAATTGTATCAAGTCCATATCCACGTATGATACGTCCCATCCACCCATTGTAGATTATAGCTACATACATACATACATACATACATACATATATATAGGTACATAAGTACCATGGTCCCCCACTGGTCCTAGTAACTATCCTCGCTAGTATCTCTAAATCATCATCCTATTAGGATCCATTGCACTCGCCGTATAATGAACCGGTTGTCGTGCATATCGAGGAACTCACGTAGTACCTAGTGATGGATTTTCAAATATTTTGTCATACTCTATCTCACTTTGGAAATTGACTACTTTGTCCGCTTCCTATTATGGATTCAGTTCCACGGACCACCTATCCATTTTAAAAGATATCTTTATAGGTTAACCAGCCTTGCCCTAACAAACAAACCAGCAAACAACTATGGCGGTGCATTTCCTAACTTGGCCTACCCTAGTAGGAGGGGCGAAGACAAATTAGGTGTGACCATGTCTTTCCCATTGACTACTAAGGACTGATTATTTTCTCGCCCCATAACATCCCTAATTCTGATTTGGTACCAACAATTGTTGCATAGTGCCCAATCCCACTCACCATCCCATTTAGATTGTCTATTGTTATCAAGGCAATATCCCTCTCTTTTCTATTTTTGAAGCAGACTTCTCTATCTATTGGTGTATTCCGTCATCCTACGGCATACTATCCATGAGTCCTATTGTTAGATATGACCCAAATCAGTATAATGTTACACAACTGCTGGCGTCCCCTTGCGGTAGGTAGACTTCTATTATGTAACACTTCTGACCTCGCATTCCAACCAACTCTAATGACTAATATCATTCTATTCATATAATTATCTACTAATTTTAATATTTCACTCCCGTCATAAAACGTACACTTGAGGCTACTTATATATATATATATATTCATTCGTTTTTACTTAATCATCTTGCCTTTAAAGTTCACTTTTGACTCTAAGTCCTTTACTTCATTATGCATTTATATCTTTCTTTCTTTACGAGTATGTACCTCTTTCCTTTTTAATAGGCTTATAGTATAACTTTATATTTTTAATCCCTTTTCTCATTTTCTATCTCTATTCGCTTTAAAAAAATTATTTACCCTTAACTATTCTTCAATTTCTTTTTATCTAATTTCCATTTTTATTGGTATCATGTTTCTTTTTATTTTAGAATGTTCTTATCACACTTATATCTCTCTATTTAACGTTTTGAGGTTCTTTGCATTTAAATGCGTTGGAACTACATTTCTATCATAAAAATATTGATATTGTAAATTTATATATCTTATCCAAAAAGGAAGATTCATGAGTTATTTGGAATTATAAAGAATTACATTTTCATTGTTTGAAATAGATAGTACCGAATATGGTACATATCCCTATTTTGTACATATCTTTCTTTTTAGGTGTATTTCTTGTCATTTCAAATAATGCATTTTTTTTGTTTTAAACTTAATAATGTATAGAAATTCACCTTGCAACATTCTAGATTCAATTAAAATACCACTTAAAACCTTAAAATCTTAGTGTAATTTCTTTATTTTACATACTTTTTATTCGATCAAAATACTAATCTATTATTATCATATCACAGATAAATTCATAGTTTCATATTTCTCAATAATGAATTTAGCAACCGAAAATATCCTAAACATTTTCCAAGTTTACATTCATATAACATGTAAATATAACAAGCTAACAGATATAGAATATATTGGCAGGGTTTTCCAATTTCATATTAAATTTAGCCTACAACTCCAGTTAATATTATAGGCATATAGAAATAGATTTACATGATATAATCTAATATTATATAAAAGCATATAATATTCCCACTCGCCTCTTTTTAGCTCCAATTCTCCAGATCTAGATCCATTCCTTTTTTTACTTGACTTTCTCCTACTTTAAATCCAAAAATATAAAAAGGGTATATACCTATTAGAATTACATATCTGGAAAAGGATTAACTTACATTTAGATTAGAGTCTGAGATTCATGATTTACCTTTGTTTCTACATTATGAAACGATCATATTCTTCTCTTTTCTTATTCTTTGCTTTCCTCTACTTATGTGTAAATATATAAATAATAATTTTACTACTTTAAGAATGCAAGAGCTTGTAGAGAATAGAGAATGGCAGAGCACTACTCTATGACCTAGAATATACGAGAAGAGAAGTGAGAAACTAGGTCTATATTTATAGGGTTTGGAGTTATCTTGGAGCGTTAGATTTATCTCATGCAATCTTTATTTTAATCAAAGATGCACATTAGAAACTTAGCGTGGAAGAAAAATATTTGGTTGCATCTCTATCGTTCAAATTACATTCCAATATCTCCAATTTACACATTAACAGTTGTGATGACCGCCCTATACGACCGATGCTCATATAACTGAATAGTGTGCTGCTTGAGCATCCGACTGATGTAGGATGGTTGTTAAGAGAAAGAAAAAAAAGTAAAGATCACAGATAGAAAAAAAGAGAAGGGAATAGAAGAGAAGAGAAAGAAAAAACATCATACAACTTGTTGTATATCTCACAGTGCATTAGATAAAATATAATAGTCATCACATATATAAAACAGGCTAGACAGTAATAACTATATAAACCAGACAGTCACATTATCACCAAAATGTTTCTTTATCCCAATGACCACTAAGTTCTCGCTCCATTCATTTATCCTTGAATCCTTGTTCCACTATGACCTTCTCCAAGTCTCTCTCCATCTTAGCCTTCTAATGGAACCCCTGAAGTCTCACTTTAGTATGACAATTTTTGAAGTCTTAATCTATCATGCTCATTCCTGGAGTCTCGCCTCGTTATGACTTTCTCATAGTCCCTCTTCATTTTGGCCTTCTCAAAGCAACCCCTAAAGTCTCACTTCAGTATGACCATTTCTAGAGTCTCACCCCATCATGATCATCCACTAAGTCTCACCCCACGATAACTCTCAAAGTCCCTCTTAGATACAAGATAGCTCACTAAACAACCACTCGGGTCAGCAACATCTCATGCCATAATCAAATCCAGTGTTCTTTCGGATACCTATCATATATGTACTATCCTCCTAGGACAAGACATACCATCTCATGGTCAAGGGTGCATAGGTGAGTGTCCTCACATAACCCTGCCCTTAGGAACAACCATCATATCCAAAATTACCAATAATCCCTTCAGCATCTAATTCGATCCAAAGCATCTAATGCTCCACTACATCACTTCACCTTTAATTTCCTATGCTCTTTAGGCATCATATGCCTCAAAGCCATGACTACTGATCTAGCACCTCTATACAAATCGATACATAAATCTACCTTATATGGTGCTTATCCAGTACTCATTGAATGTGTTCGAACACTCCCAAGCTATAGGCACCGACGATAACTCATCGTGTGGGATATCGAGCGAATATAAAAAGCTAACCGTCACCTCATCATTAAGTGGGCAGCCAAACACTACCTTTCGCTCATCATCCGTCTCTATCATTACCAACGGCCTCTCATAATCCACCACTATACTGTACCCCTTCAGCCAGTCAATTCCCAAACTATAATATCGAACCCAACTAAATCCAAAATAAATCAATAACAAATAATAAACATCCATGAATCAGTATGGCAAAGTCTCGACAAACCATGTATAGGTTGGTTGAGCCTCTAACAAGGTTCGTCACAATTAAAAGGTCGGTCAACAATTTTGGGTCTCAATCCCAGTCTATCTACAAATCACCAGATATGAAGGAATGTGAAACCTCAACATCAAATTAAACATGTAAGAAACATCATAAATGGAAAGCATACCCTATACGGTAATGCCCCTATCAGATTGTTTGGGATAATCCTTTAACACTGGATACAGGGTCTTACATCATAAACCCATCCTTGTCAACTTGTGGAAGCACTCTTTACAATCGCTTCTTAAGATGATCGCTCAACACAATGTCTAATCCTTCATTCTTTCCGAGTGGAGTATCAACAGAAGATAGACCATGCTTCGACAGCACATCGAATTCGATCACTTACTGCAACATAGCATATAGCCTTACTTTAAACTAGCGGACTTTCTAAAAAATACCAAATTTCAAAAAGTTGAGATCAATTTCTTCGCAGCGAACTACGAACTAATACCAAGTAAAACGGTCCTTAGGAATTGAAGCTATAAGGACACTCCGCTAGTTCATTGTTTGCCGCTAGAGTCATTAAGAGGTCAAATTATACCTCATTACATCATCTAACTCCAAGTCATCGAAGATCCTTTCGCAAATATCATCCCATCTTGCACCTCAACAGTTGACTTCGTCCTAAGGAATGATCCGCCCCTTAGACTCATATAGTCTTTATACAACTCGGAGAAGTCAACGCTAGGTGTCTACACTTAAGCACCATAATCATTTAGAGAAATTTGGGCATCTCAGATGATGTTATGCATCATCTCAGAAAACGTATTCTGTAAATTGGGGTTAATGGTTCCCAATCCTGCCTACTCTTTACTCCAGAGATAGAGTCAATAGAAGCATTTCTCCTATGTCAGATTCTCATAGAGAAAACTGCATCAAAAGCACTCATCTGTGAAATAAAACTTATATACTGTATATACTACTATATAGTTTTGAAAATCAAAATATATAACAAATATTCTCTCTCTCTCTTGTATATAAGTATACTCTTGATCTAGTCTAAAGCGACAATTCCTACCCTATCCCTACTGGATCATGGTTTCAACTCAAGTTTATCACATAACCTAAGCTTTGGTACCAAATGTGACGATCGTCCTACACCATCGATGCTCATATAACCGAATAGTGCATTGTTGGAACATTTGACACTAGTACAAAATGTGCATATTACTTCGCCTCATTTGAATCGGTTGAAGTAAAAACTGATGCAAATAGAACTATTTGCATCAGTTCTATCTTAATAGTCGATGCAATTGGTACGTGGAAAGCAATAGATAATAAAAAATCAAATTTGCATCAGTTGTCACCAACAACCGAAGAAAATAAATCGATGCAAATAGCTTTAGTTGCATCGGTTTTAAAGTCAACCGATGCAACTACGTTAATTTGCATCCGTTAGAAACATTTCTTACGCACCCGCTAATTCCCGCCATCCCAATTTTTACCGTCGCTTATTTTCTCATTCTTTCCCCCAAAAATATGTCGCCTGCTTCAAAAAAGAAAAAACCCTAGAAATTGATTTTTGCCGTTAATTTCAAATGTGATTTCACGGACTAGATTTGGCCACGACTTCTCATTATCAAGGTACCAAATCTTCCTTTTCTACGTTACTCGAATTAGATTTTAGGGATTGCAAGTTGTCGCTGTTTGATTTGAAAAAGTTCGTATTTGCATCAATCTATGATTATTCGGCTGTTTCTTCTTTTTAATCATATTGTGCATGTACAATTGGATTATTTAGAGCTTTTTGATAACAATCTATTTTGAAACTTATTAAATCAAGTTTTGAATGGTAGTAGTTTTAAACAACAGCTCATAAAAAGTGTTTGGATGTGTTTAATTACTGCTTATCGTTTGGTTGTGTTTATTGTGTTTGTTTTGGAACAAGAAATCTTAATACTGAATAATAATTAGTGTAAAGTAAGTGAGTGCGTGTGTTTTTAATCTAGTTTTTATGCTTAATGCTATTGAGTTTTTCAAAATCCCAAAGATAACACTAAGAACTTTAGTAAGAACTAAAATGGTGCCTAATGTTTAATACTTATAGTTAGTCTAGAACCACTTATTGCAATAAATGCTTAATGACATTAAAACTTATTATATATATAAAATTAAATGCTTAACCCTTAAACATTTGCGTTCTGCATCTTTTAGTTAATGCAAACATGTAATATGTTCATAAAGGTAATTTATTGACGTTTATGACTTGATTCTTGGTTCATATTTTTCAGTGGTATTCACATAAAAAAGCTCTAAGAATGCAACTAGAAGTTCAGTAGGGCCTTTATGAGCAATTGGAAGCATTCCCATTTTTTAGAGTATAGTTTTATTATACAGGGTATCCAATTCATTGTTGATGATTCAGAAGGATTTTCTAGTGTACCTTTTGAATTTTTGGAAAATATTGCAGATGAATTCAAATACACCTATTTTGTTTTATGCAGCAATATATTCATGCTCTTATATGCAGGATACAAGTTGAAAGCATTAAATTGCAATATCTCTTCATGATGCTGTCTCATTTTCAAGGCTTTCTTCATCCTGTAAATTGATGGTGCTTGTCGGATTACCTTTTCTGTTTGAAAGTATGCATCTTCGTACTCAAATGTTGATTTATACGAAATTTATATGTTACATGCTATAAATCATTTATGTTCAACATGCACACTTGAAACTATTAATGTTACTATTATATAATCAAAAGTACATTCATCCTGTAGATTCCCAAACGTTTACAACAAGCTCTTGAAAATGCTGAAAATAGGAAGAAGAAAACATCAATAATATTTTTCAAATATTCATTCATGAACTTCACAATTTCATAGGAAAATTTTCAAAACATAATTCCACCTGCCGAAAATTGACAGGCATGGTACAACAACCACAAGTTGTTTCATCAACTGCAATTAACAATTAATGTTGCATTATATTAATGTACTTTTATTGTTATAGAATCCATATACTGAGCATGATATAATTAATCAAGCTAATCCACAAACATTGACACGGGAACTATGCATAGTCTCTTTTCTTCAGCTCTGATGTCCTATTCATCGCATCATTCTTTAGCTCTGTACAGTTTTCAAATATATTTCCTTCTTCTTGATTTTATTTTTTGATTAAAATAAAATTAAAACAGAGAAAGAAATTTAAGGAATTATCAATCAAGTTAATTAGTATAAAATTAGTATATATGTGTACCTGGACGCTGTAATCTTTGTCCTTCTTTGCATTTTTGTTTATGCGAATAATTTCACCGACCTTGAAAAAGATATAGCTTATTTGATCAAAAAATAAAAAATGTAACAATAATAATTAGAAATACCTTTCTATTTTGTTCTGCATTTCATTGGTTAGTTTTGTGCCAAGTTAGTGTTTGATATTAATTATTTGAGCATTAAAATTTTTAAACCACTATAAAATATAGCTTTAAACTGCACTAGTATGATCCTCTAACACCATATAGGTACATCCTCGTCCCCTACCAAAAATTCTTCACAGATTCTGATGGAGGGGACAGTTTGTGCATATAGTCCGTATAAACTTTGTCAACATTAATTTTACTGTTTTGCTATATGGTTGCACAAAAAATGGGCAAACACCTCCAAGTCGTATGATTTAGTCGATTTTAAGTTGTTCTTAGTGATTTGGGTGATTCATGCAAATATGTAAAAAACAGGGACTAAACTGTAAAAGACACACAGATTTATAGTGGTTCGGCCAGAATGTGCCTACGTCCACTTTATATGTTATTCTCCTTCACTCTTCAGATTACAAGTACAAAGCTTTGATTACAAGTATATGAAAGTTGTTTGAAAGTTCTGTCCGTGCTTGAGCTCTCAAACTTGTCTGCCATTGTTATACCCCTGCCCCTCTATTTATAGAGTGAGGATGGGGGCAGGGGTCATGGATGTATATAGCTGCTGGTGGGCCTGGGCTGATGTAATCTGGCCTGGCAGTGTTGGTCCGGTACGCCTTGGTCCGGTGGTGAGTAGGTAGAGTTTGGTTAGGTGGGACTTGGCCCGGTGGTGAGTGGATGGAGTTTGGTTCGGTGGGACTTGGTCCGGTGGTGAGTGGTCCGGTAGTGGTTGGAGCAGTAGTTGGTTCGGCTATGTAGGGGAAGTGAGTTGGCTTGGCTATGCAGGGAAGTGGAGTTGGACCGGTAGTAGGTGGAAACGGGATTGGTTCGGCTATGCATGGAAGCGGGGTTGGTTCGGGAGTGCTTAGGAAAGGGGTTGGTTCGGTGGTGGTAGAAACGCATCCAACATTTGCCTCCCCAAAGCACGACATATGCCAGCATATGTCGTGCTTTGTTTTCTCGCAGTTTGGATAGCTTCATTCGGTCCTAAGCGCCGAACCATTGGGTCCGGTCATCCCGCGCTCGCCTATAAGTAGGGGCTTCACCCTATTGTTATTCCTTTACCGTTTGAGATAGCCGAATCACCCAAGTATCGAACAACAATTCCTTTATCGTTTGAAATAGCCGAATCACCCAAGTACCGAACCACTATTCCTTCATCGTTTAAAATAGCCGAATCGATCAGGGACCGAACCGGATTTGACTGCCGAACCAGGTGAGGCTTTCTCCTTATGTTGGGTGCACCGAACGAGAACGGGGAGTTGAGCGTCGAATGAACCTCATGCCGGAAATGCCGAATGAGATTTCGGGCTATATGTACTTGTTTGTTTGTGTTTCCATACTCCTTTTTCTAACAGTACGTTTTCTCCTATTGCAGATAATGTCTCATAAAGTGGAAACTCGATTAGATAAAAAGAAATCCAAGGACAGAGAAGAGTCCTCCACAGTGGCCCTAGCTCAGTCAGGATTGGGACGACCTGGGCCCACACCAAGATCACTAGTGGATGGATATGGCCCTCAGAAGCTCTTGAACTCTCCTCCTGACTGCTTTCCTAGCTCCCTCAAAGAGGAGCAGCTTGATGTTATTTCTCGCTCTTTTGGGATTAACAGAGCGTGTATGCTGTTGCCGGGGGAAGGAGTGATGCCGTACAACCCCCCTGAAGGATATTTCGCTTATAGTAGGTACCATTGCATGTGCGGAGCCATTCCCTCGATCAATGCTTAGATAGTCAGCTTCATTACCTATTTGAAGGTGGCCCCTTTCCAGCTTCAGCCCAATTCTTATGCTATCTTGGTGAGTCTATTCATCATTTTTCAGAGAAAATACGGGCGTCCCCCTTCCAACCAGGAGATCCGGTATTTGTACAACTTGAGGGGCTATAAGAAGGGGTCTCCATACATTAGCTTGGAATCGGCCGTGTCCTTCAAGCCGGTCCTGGACTTATATTCGAAGTTCAGCATGTTCAAGAAAGAATGGTTTTTCGTCAAGGATGACTCTGTTTCTACCCGTCGCTTTACCTTTGGCTGTAAGTTGAAGCTTATTTATAATTTCCATTCTAACTGCAATGCTTCTTCTTATGTGTTTTTATTTCTTGCTAGCGACAGGTGGCTTTGCGGTCGTGGAGAACGATCGCCTGGTTTAGATGGCTGTGGAGGTAGAAGCCATTTCGGGAAGGGAGAGGTCAGCTTCTTACTTGATCAAGAATGCTACTCTTCTGGGGCACAACTTGATTCTGCCACGCCAATCTGTGGTCAAGCAGAGAGACACGGCTGAGGAGAGGGCCACCAAAACTAAAGGAGGGGCTACGGCGAAGAGTGGCAAAAGGAAACCCTTCTCAAAACCTCCAATTGCCGGGGGGAAGAAGCTTAAGAAGTCTGATGGACCCTCCCCCAGCACATGTCCAGACATCCCGGAGGAGGAAGATGTGGAGAGGAAAGAGGGTATGCGGCTGCTCGCCTCTGAGGAGGTAGGTGTGCAGTTGGAGGATGGCGATCAAGGAACAGATGCTAGTAAGTCTTCCCTTTTAGTCTTCTCATAACTTGGTTACCTATTGCTTGTTCAATGGATTCTTTCCTGAATTGTACAGGCGGGACCTCTGGAGCACCAACTACCTCTGGCCAGCATGCTGAGAGCTCCGACCCTGTGGCTAAGTAGACCTTGGAGGGCCGGTAGGATAGAGGCGAAGCCCCGATGCAGCCGACTCCTTGGCTTGATCTAGACATTTTTTTTGGTTTACTTGACATTGCTGTCTGTGTTAGTCTTAAAACATTAGTGTAATTTTCAGGCTGTAATTATGTAACGAACAACTTGATTTTTGGCATGTAACTTTTAACTTAGACTGATTCTGCTACATTTGAATGTTTTTGTTATTTTGATGTGTTGCATAAGAAATACAACTGTGCACATGTCTGTGATTCAATCGTGTTTGATGCTAAGTTCTTGCTTAAAATATAATTTCATTTCTTGCAATGTTTGTGTGATGTGCGAATAAATTATAGCTACGTATTTATATACAAGAGGAAAAGGTAACGCCCCTCATGTCTTAGTTATAGATGGTAGCTTTGAATGTCTTGTGTAGCTGAGTATGGAATGCAGCTGAGTGTCATGTCATTCAGTTGTGAGTTTCTATTTCCATTGGCGAGCGTCTCCTATTTTGTGTCCTGTACTTTTAAGGATTGTTATAGAGGATAGGAGGAGAAGTTTTCAAACAAAATAGAATATAAGAAATAGTAAAACTTCCAATCACGGAAGGCCTTCGATGTGGTCAAGTTCGTGGCAAACGGGTTTTGTAGTCACTTTCTCTAGCTGTGGGTCTTGGAGACATTTGTCACCCATCTTACGCCTCCGCGGAGAGTTTTCTTTTTTTACCACAGCCGTACTTAAGACACATCGGAGCTGAGATCGCGCACGGTAACTACCAGGACCATTATGGCCCGTAATCGTGGGTATTATTCGATTTACCGTGGCCGGCTAGCATGGGTGCCGATCGTCAACCGTGAACTACCCCTGGCTGGCCACACCTTATGTTGGGGCTTAAAGTAGGTTCACAGTTGCCGGCGAGCCGAACGCCGTAATGAGCTGCCTAGGCTATTTTCGGCCTCCTCGGTGGCTTATAATCGGCTCATTACAATTGGCTTTGAGGGCCGTCGCGAGCAATGAGTTAACCCGCAGCAGAGGGATGCTGGAGCAAAAGTGTCTCATTGGCGAGGGCATAGATTCGTATAGTACCTGTTAGGTCTTGTCTAGGTGAGGTTGCGCCGTGAAGTGTCTAGAATGGAAATGTCATTACACAGGATTTTGTTGAACAGAAAAGGATAAAGCTTAACAAGCAGCCAAGATATAAAGGAACAAGTTAAAAAGAGACAAGATTTTTAAAGTGGTTCGGCACGAAAATGCGTACGTCCACCGATTCTCTTTGTTAATTCACTTCATATGGGCAGCACAAGTTAAGAAAAGTATTGACGAAGGTGTTAGATGTTCCATGCCCTCTGGAACACCTCTCCGTCCACTGTTGACAAAATATAAGCTTCGTTGTGGAGCTCTTTATGAATTACATATGGTCCGTCCCAGATTGGATCTAGCGCTCCGGGGCGCGGGCAGATTTGTTTGAGGACAAGATCTCCTTCTTGTAAGCTGCGATGTTTGACTTTGGAGTTGTATTGTGCTGCCACTTTTTGCTTGTGAGCTGCCGCTTTAAGTGCTGCATCATTTCTTCTCTCTTCAATTAGGTCCAAAGACATGTGGAGGAGTTCTTCATTTTCTTCTGGGTTATAGTGGATCCTACGGTGGGAAGGCACTACAGTTTCAACTGGGAGCATGGCCTCCGATCCGTATGCCAAAGAGAAAGGAGTATGCCCTGTTGATGTCTTAAAAGATGTGCGGTAGGCCCAAAGTGCCGTAGGAAGTTCGTCCACCCAAGCGCCTTTTGACTTTTCAAGTTTCTTCTTGATTAGAGTTTTGAGAATTTTGTTGACAGCTTCGACTTGTCCGTTTGCCTGGGGATAGGCTACAGATGATAAGCTTTTGTGGATTCCGTGCTCTTGGCACCAGTCGGTGAATTCCTCGCTGTCAAATTGAAGTCCATTGTCCGATATGATTTTGAATGGAACTCCGTACCTGCATATAACATTTTTGATTAAGAAGTTAATAAATTTTGCCGAAGATATTTTATTCAGAGGTTCCGCTTCCACTCATTTGGTGAAATAGTCGACTGCCACTATAGCATATTTGGCTCCGCTTAGTCCCATCGGCAGTTCGTCAATCAAGTCAATTCCCCATACTGCGAAGGGCCAAGGGCTGATCATTTGAGTAATCTCATTTGTTGGTAGTCGGGGGATCTTAGCAAATTTCTGACATCTGTCGCATTTTTTGACGAAGTCCAGGGCGTCTTTGTTTAAGGTGGGCCAGAAATATCCATATCGGAGTATCTTCTTTGCCAGAATCTGTCCTCCAGTGTGATCTCCGCAGCTTCCTTGGTGGATGTTTGATAAGATTTCCTTAGCTTCCCTCCCAGCGACACACCTTAATAAGGGGTTAGAGAAGCCGCGTCGATAGAGTATGCCTCCTTGTATTGTGTAGCGGGAAGCTTTCCTCAAGATTTTCCTGACTTCGTTACGCCCATCGGGCAGTGTGCCACTTTGTAAGTATTTTCGGATGGTAGTCATCCAAGTTTCCTCTTCGATTGCAGCTATCAGATTCACTTGCAGCTATCAGATTCACTTGCTCGAAACTCGGGGCTAGTTGCTTTGAGATGGTTACTGTTCCGGAAGTGTTGTCGTCTTTCATGCTGGCTTGCTTTGCCCGTTCATCGGCCTCCTGATTCTCTTCTCGAGGAATGTGTTTGATTAAATAGTGATCCAATTGATCGAGCAACAGCTTGGTCTTCTTTAGATATGCTGTGAGTCGTTCTCCTCGAGTCTGGAATTCTCCTAGTATTTGATTTACAATAAGTTGAGAATCACTATGGAGACATAAAGAACCGACTCCAATCTCTAGGACAAGTTCTAATCCGGCTATTACTGCTTCGTATTCTGCATCGTTGTTGGTGGCAGCGAATTCCAACCTTAGAGCATAGCGTAGCTTCCTTCCCCCGGGAGTGATTATTACAATTCTTGCCCCGAGCCTTGTTCGTTTGATGCTCCATCTACAAAGAGATTCCACTTAATGTCTTTTGCTATTTCAGATTGCTCCTTACCTTCGTTGGTAGTGAATTCAGCAATGAAATCGGCCATGGCTTGTCCCTCGATGGCGGTGCGAGGATGGTAGGTGATATCATATTGACTCAGTTCAATGCACCATTTAAGTAGTCGTCCAGAAGTGTCAGGACGATGGAGTACCTGCCTTAGCGGTTGATCGGTTAGAACTCTGATGGAATGAGATTGGAAATAGTGTCGCATTTTCCGTGACGTGATTAGTAAACAGTATGCTAGCTTCTCAAGTTTAGGATATCTGGCTTTTGCCCCTGTTAACCTCTTGCTTACAAAGTGTACTGGTCGTTGTGCGCGGTTGTCTTCTCTCACTAAAGTGCCGCTTAGAGCATGAGATGACACAACAAGGTATAAGTATAGCTCTTCGCCTTTGTTTGGAGTTGAGAGTACTGGTGGTCTCTGGAGGTTTTCGACTAGGTTAAGGAAGGCTATTAAGCATTCGTCAGTCCATTCGAACTTTCCTTTGTCTTTCTTTAGAGCCTCGAAGAAGGGGACGCATTTGTCAGTCGCTTTAGAGATGAATCTGCTTAGGGCGGCCACCTTCCCATTGAGGCTTTGCATTTCTTTTCGAGTGGAAGGTATCCTGATATCTTTCAGGGCTCGGACTTGTTCGGGGTTTGCTTCAATCCCCCTGGCATGGACGATGAATCCCAAGAACTTTCCTGATGACACTCCGAATGAGCACTTTAGAGGATTTAGCTTCATTCCATATTGGCGAAGTATGTGAAACATCCAGCTCAGGTGGCTTATGTGATCGTTGGCTTTCCTCGACTTTACTAGCATGTCATCCACATAAACCTCCATAGTTCGTCCTATTAGCTCCGCAAACATCTTGTTGACGAGGCGCTGATAGGTAGCTCCGGTGTTTTTAAGTCCGAAAGGCATTACTCTATAGCAGTACAATCCCCGGTCAGTGATGAAACTAGTGTGGTCTTGATCGGGGGCGTGCATAGGAATTTGGTTATATCCTGAGTACGCGTCCATAAAGATAAGAGTTCGTGCCCGGCTGTGCTGTCCACAAGCTGATCGATTCGGGGGAGTGGGAAGCAATCTTTTGGGCAAGCGTCATTTAAGTTGGAGAAGTCAATGCATGTTTGCCACTTTCCATTAGCCTTCTTTACTAGTACCAGGTTAGCGATCCACTCTGGATAGATGGCTTCTCGTAAGAAGTTGTTGGCAAGTAGGTTCTTTACTTCTTCATCGAGGGCTGCTGATCGCTCTGCCCCTATACTTCTCTTTTTCTGCTTTACAGGCGCCTTGGTAGGATCGATGTTTAGTATGTGGCATGCCATGTCTGGGGAGATTCCAGTCATGTCAGCGTGAGTTCATGCAAATACATCCAGGTTGTGACGGAGAAAATCAATAAGTTGATCCCTCAACTCTGCTCTTAGCTGAGATCCGATTCTTAGCAGTCTACTTAAGTCGTGTTTGTCAACGGATACAAACTCCATAGCCTCTGCAGGCTCGACGGTGGCCTCCTTCTCTTTGTCCCTGGGGTCTAATTCATCGAAAGGATCACTGGTATATCGAAGAGGAGGGGCTTTCTTTAGTTGCTATGCTTCCAAGTTTTTCACGCAGAGAGGAGCCTCTGCATTCTTCCCTCTATCCTTCCTGCGATTATTGCGAAGTTCAGTTACATAGCAATCTCGAGCGGCGTCTTGATCTCCCTCTACCTCCCCTATTCCATTGTCTGTTGGAAATTTCATCTTCAGGCACCATGGGGCCAAGACAATTTGGAAGTCAGACTAGGCTGGTCTTCCTAAAAGGCGTTGTAGGACGAGTGGTTTTCTATTAGCACAAATGTTTGTTTCCTCACAACGAAGCGGGGATGACTTCCTATTTCGACAAAGAGGTCCAGTTGCCCGAGGGGCATCTTCGCATCCCCCGTGAAACCGTGTAGTGGTTTGTTGCAGGGAGACACATCTTTCATTGACAGCTTCATTTTGTCGAAAAGCATGCTTAAATAGGATATTTACTGACCTTCCAGTGTCTACTAGAATTCGGAAAACTTTGGCTGGACCGAACCAGGAAGAGATGACCATAGGATCCATGTGAGGGTTCTGCCTTCCCTCTAGATCACGCCTACTGAATGTGATGTCATCATTCTCTTTCCGTTTCGGGTGGCGTTCTTCTATAACAGAATTAATGCAGCCTTCATTGTTTCTAAGCGACCTTCCATATCTTTCCATCTCTGCCCAGCTTCTGTCGGCGATGTGTGGTCCTCCTGATATGGTATGGACCACTATCTTCTCTTGACTAGAGCAGCTGGTGTTGCGATTTCCTCCGCCTACTTCTGGGAGGGGTAGCCCTGGGTTCTCATTGGCAGGAGTTGGAGTCCTGTTCTGACCTTTTACATAGCGCTCCAGCCTCTTCCTTCTGATGTGTTCTTCAATTAAGTCCCGGAGATGATGTCATTCATTTGTGCCATGCCCATGAGATTCGTGGAAGCGGCAAAACTTTCCAGACTTAACTGCGTTATCTGATTCCTTCTTGTGTGGGGGCGCTTGTATCTAACTTCGTCTTGGGTGGCCAGGAAGATGTTTTCGATTGTTTCAGTCAAAGGAGTGTAAGAGTCAAATATCGGTCCTGGACGATATAAACGCTTTTCTCCCTTCCTGCCCCTAGCATTGTCTTTAGATTCATTTCTTCGAACATCCTTTGCTGCAACGGGAACCCTGTCTGGAGTTGCCTTAGTCTGTTGCCCTGACTGCCTCTCAGTGGCAGCGTCTTCAAGTCTCATATATTTTCCGGCTTCATGGAAGAAATCGGGTAAGGTAGCTGGTTTTTCTTTCATTAATCTTCTAGCAAATTTAGTATCCGGATGTACACCAATACAGAGGGCCATTAAGATAAGTTTCTCATCGGCATCTTGGACCGCGGCTGCTGCGGCATTGAATCGGGTTAGATATTGTTGCACTGTCTCTCCAGGCTTCTATTTGATATTAGATAAGGAATAAGCGTCCTTGGGTTGCTCCACGTGAATGCAGAACTGGCTGATAAAATTTTCTTTCAACATTTCTCATGAGCTGATGGATCCTTGGGGTAGATGACAGAACCAGGAGGTAGCTAGATCTGCCAAGAATAGTGGAAAGCATTTACACAATACTCCTTCTGTCGCTCCTCTCATGAGCATATGCTGTGTGTATCTTTGTAAGTGTACAATGGGTCAGAGGTTCCCCTGTAAGGTTCCATTGTTGGCATTTTCCATTCTCGGGTGGTGATGGCAATTTCGATATTGCGGGCGAAAGGGCTGGTTACCCTAGCGCCTATCCCTCGATCTCTTTGATCCCATTGGACGCACTCTTTGAACAATCGTGTCATCCTTTCATCGGAATTTGGGGTGGATAGGAAGGAATTTGGTTCTTCTCTACGGGATTGATTCCGTCCAGATGACCTGTAGGGATGGTATCGTCTATCACTCCTAACATTCTCCAATGGCTGCCTCTGGTCTTCCAGGGGCATACTGGGGTCAGCCACAGTTGGCCCTTGCCTTGATCTTCCCCTGCTGGGTTCTGTTCTAAGCACTTCCTCGAGTCCAACTTCGGGCTGGACTCCAGCTCGGCCCTGTCCTTTGGTGTTTCCATGGTTAGGTAGCATGACAGGCTCAGGTACATCCGACCTTTGCCTGGTACCTCCCTTGTTGGGTTCGGTTCCAAGTGTTTCCTCAGGTCGGAATTCGGGCTGAGTCCAGGCTCGGCTCCTACCATTGCTGTTTCTGTTGTTAGCCTCTTCGAAGAAGAAAGATCTTTGTCGTCTCCCAGATCCTCCAGACTGGAATTCACCCCATGATTCAGTGTTGTGGTTGGATTCTTCAACATCCCTTAAGCGTGACATGAGTTGGTTCACCAAGGCTTCTTGTTGGGATGCGAAGCGATCAGTAACTTCAGCCACAACCCTGTCTAGATCTGCCCTAGTAATTGCTGCCGGTGTTCCGTGGCAGGGGCTGTCGGATTTACCTGACTTCCATTTTGTACCGTTGTTGGAACAGGACGATTCTCTTGACCAGTGATCACTGGATCTGGAATACTGCTAGTTGCGATGCTCTTCCCTTTGTTAGCATCTTTCTTCTGCCTGGGAGGCATGTTTTCCAAGCAATGAGCGATGCTGATAGGAAAAAGGTTAAGTGGGAGAAGCTGAAGCTTCGAGCTCCGTTCTTAGTGAAAAGCACCAAAAATGTTTGCACAAAAAATGGGCAAACACCTCCAAGTCATAAGATTTAGTCGATTTTAAGTTGTTCTTAGTGATTTGGGTGATTCATGCAAATATGTAAAAAGCAGGGATTAAACTATAAAAGACACATAGATTTATAGTGGTTCGGCCAGAATGTGTCTACGTCCACTTTATATGTTATTCTCATTCACTCTTCAGATTACAAGTACAAAGCTTTGATTACAAGTATATGAAAGTTGTTTGAAAGTTCTGTCCGTGCTTGAGCTCTCAAACTTGTCTGCCATTGTTGTACCCATGCCCCTCTATTTATAGAGTGAGGCTGGGGGTAGGGGTCTTGGATGTATATAGCTGCTGGTGGGCCTAGGTTGATGTAATATGGACTGGCTGTGTTGGTCCGGTACGCCTTGGTCCGGTAGTGAGTAGGTGGAGTTTGGTTCGGTGGGACTTGGCCCGGTGGTGAGTGGATGGAGTTTAGTTCGGTGGGACTTGGCCCGGCGGTGAGTGGTCCGGTAGTGGTTGGAGTTGGTTCGGCTATGTAGGGGAAGTGAGTTGGCTCGGCTATGCAGGGAAGTGGAGTTGGACCGTTAGTAGGTGGAAACGGGATTGGTTCGGCTATGCATGGAAGCGGGGTTGGTTCGGGAGTGCTTAGGAAAGGGGTTGGTTCGGTGGTGGTAGAAACGCATCCAACACTATAATTACAGCAGTGCAAACTGGTAAAAACGATCTGATTATGTTGTTTGCTGTAGAGAAAACGGCCAGGTGTGTGCTATTAAAGAGGTCAAATTTATTTCAGATGATTCAAATTCGAAAGAATGTCTCAGACAATTAAACCAGTTAAGTTATTTTGCTATCAATGCAATATTGGATTTATTTCTTTTTCATGTCCAAATTTGGAAGTCTTGTTTGATTGACATTCTTTACATAAGTTTTACATAGGAAATAACATTGCTTAGTCAGCTATTACATCCAAATTTTGTTTTACCTAATGACTTTGTCTTGTTTGATAGCCTTTTCTGCAGCTACATGTAGAATTGTGTTTTGCCTAATGACTAATTATATTTTAGGCTTTATTCTTGTGTTACTAAATTTTTGGTTTCTTTTGCTTGATAGAGTGCCTGATGGTTCTCTGATGGAGATCACCAAAGTGTATCCACTATATGCTGTTTTTAACACTCCTGAGGATGTTCCTGAAGATGTGAGTATCTCATATCTTTTTTTTCCTTTCTAACACATGGACTTTGCCAAACAGATTAGACTAATATTTTGTATTTTGTATAGATTAAAAATAACAAAAGATATGCAGGTTCCTCCAACTGGACAATTAAGGTAACTGTCTTTGATCTTAAACACACATAACAATTTTCAGTGATCTCTTACCTTCATATTTTATACACGTTGCAATTAAGATTTTGATTACATGTGTTAAAAATGTGAATCCCAAGAAGTGGCTGAAATAGTTAAGAATGATTTTGGAACCATTGACATTCTTGTGCATTCACTTGCCAATGACCCAGAGGTGAATATCTTTCGGATTTATTAACCTTGCCAACTTGCTGCCATCGACTTATTCCATTTCTTTGCTTTTTATGGATAAGGATATTTTTCAACCATGCTCTTCTATCGGTGCATAAATTTTCAATCATGCATACTAAAAAGTAGTAAATAATAAACAATGCAAATCTATGTTCTTTCGATATCAGGTTTTGCATCGATTGCTTCTATAGAATATAAACTTGAGGCGAAAAATAAAATAAAAGGAACCTTTCGCTTCTTTCTTGTTTAATGAAATTCTATGGCCGAAATTGAATCATCGCGAAATCTTTTATATCTTATTCTATATATATATATTTTTAAAATCTAATCTAATATAATAAAAAGATATGGAGGAAACACTCAAATAGTCCTGTTTCTAGGAATAACCAGAAATCTATATGTAAGCAAACAAAAACATAAAATAGGTGGTTAGGACCACCATCTGATGTCAGATATGTACATACTGCTTTTTCATGTATTAAATATTACTGATCTGAAATTAAGTGGATATCAAAGTTGAATCTATAAAAGAGTAACCGAAAAAAAAATCTAGGAAGATCATTCATCTATTGAAATTCAAGGCCCCATACTGATTCAGTATGCTAACTGTATGTCAAGTTTTATCAACCATCCATTGACATCGTAAAAAATCATCTAATCTCAAAAACCGTAGAAATAATAGCCGTATACAACAAAAAATTCTAATAACGTTAGGTTGTCACTTATTCTTTGAAGTAGCTAGGCACACGTAGTGATAATAAAATACACCTACCAAAAGAATGAAAAAAATGAAAGATTAAAAAAATAAATAATTTATATAACAAAACGAAGCAAGACATAAATTTTCTCTCAAAATCAAGATACAAGAAACTGTGTAGTATTAAACAGTTACAAATAGGAAGAATATTATCAGTAAAATACATCTACATACAGTACAACATAAATATCCAATGCATGCGTTAAATGGGCTTGGGTTCTCTTTAAAATCGAGGTTGATGTGCTAGAAAACGGTGAAATCATTGCTAAAGCGGTATGTGTTAATTACTTCTGTAGAATTGTCCTTGAAGTTGGTGTCTAGTATTTAATATTTGCATGTGAACTTGTAGTTGCTTATTTCAATAGACAATTTAAGTTTGCACCTATATATGATATGTAAAATCACTATACGAAAGGGTTGAATTGTGGATTTTCTCTAAAATGAGTAGTATATATAGGAACGGTGACCTATAGTCCTTCAGAGAGGACTCTCTTGTTGGAAAGCGAATAACATTTAGAACTATATAAATATGTGAACAAGAAGAAAGAAAAATATTTTTTATGTTGCCATTGGATTGTGATTGATAATTAGTGCTCTAAAAACATTTCAATGATGTGTCAGATAAGATGTGTTATGCTTGATTGTCATGTGTCTTTCTTATCATCCAACACAAAATGTGGATGTATTTGTTTCAAAATCCATAGCACATGAAAGTGTACTAAGAACAGTCCTACTTGAGAAAATATATAACACTTATACAAGTATGAGCGGACCAAGTAGTATATGTTGATAGAAATCTACTTAGCCAAGTGGTTCCTTAACAAGTCCAATGAGTATGCTACACACATTGCTTGCTTATCTAATAAGCTTAAAATTATTTTAGCCTAAAGCTTCTAATAATAATTAGAATTGGATGGTTTAATGGAACCCAGAACAATAAGAATTTATGACAAAACAGAAGGAGGAAAAAAGGGAGGAAAAAGGCTTAATGTGAATCATCATATGTTGTAGTTTGTTAAAGTTTACTAAGAAAAGAAGTGTTTTGCTAAGCCTTCTATTTATGTTTTGCCTACCTTTTCCTTACGAGCGTAGGAAAATCGAAAAATATATGTGGAACTTAAATATGATATTAGGTTATCATAATTTGTAAACCACTTGTTGTTTTCGTTCTCATTCAACTGTTTCTTGATCATCTTTGAAAAAGGTTGATACAGCAGCAAATGTGCAACCTGAGAAAGTGGAAGATATATGGAATCTGAGAGGCATTCTTAACACATCTTGGCATCACGTACGTGTCCAAAAAGCTTCAAAACTACCTAAATCAAACCTGTAATTTCCATGATGGGCACCACATGTTTGTCCTGTGTACTGGTATCAGAATGATATCAGGCAAACTTGTGCATATATTTTGTTAAATCTATTTTAAATGTTGATACATCTTAACTGTTATCAGAATGATTGTAATATTGCATGAAATAATTGTTTGTTATAATCAATTATATATATATATATATATATATATTTCCTATTTGAGTACTGTAATATTGATTTCTGAGAATGGCTTTTTGCATCAGGTATAAATAGCTGATGCAATAGAGGGATTAGCTTGCACCGGTTGTTATAAAAAACCGATGCAACAAAGAAGCCTTTTAAACCCAAAGACTCTTATGTTGCATCGGTTTTCAGAAACAACCTATGCAACAAGTTCCTTTGTTGCATCGGTTTTCATTACAACCAATGCAACATGAGGGCTGTGTCCAAGCAACGAACCGTATTTTGCATCAGTTGTTAGTAACAACCGATGCAAAAAGGACCATTTTGCATCGGTTTTAGAACTGATGCAAAACTATTAAGCCTGTTGCATCGGTTGCATATGCATCGGATATTGAACTGATGCAAATGGGGGGTAAACAACCGATGCAAATGGTCTGTTTTGTAGTAGCGTGACTGATGTAGAATGGTTGTCAAGGAAAAAAAGAGGAAGTAAAGATGAAGGATAGAAAAGATGAGTAGGAAATAGAAGAGAAGAGAAAGAAATAAAACATCACGCAATAGCATAACCTATCACATATCTCACAGTGCATCAGATAAATTACAATTCCATCAAATATATAAAGCAGACGAGATAGTAATAACTGAATAAACCACATAGTTTAAGTACATAGGCTCATACAGTTACATAAAACTGTAATAGAGTTTATACAACTGAAAATAAACTCAACTTATAAACTATTTCTAATAATAGTAAGTCCACACTCACACAACTAAATAACCAATAATAAACTCAACATATAAATATGAGAAAGCATCACCTTATGCTAGTTCATCTGCACCGCTCCAAGTGCCATTTACACCTACTACCTAGTCTACTCTTTTAAGAGTACCCGAGATAATAAGAAGCAAAGCATAAACCTTAAGTCAGACAACAGTCTGGTGTGAGCGATAAATAATCTCAAAGCACTATCGAAGTCGGTATAGTATATGGAACATAGAATATGGAGAATCATACCTAACATGTCCCTACACCTACAAATTTAGCACATAACACAAGATATATGCTTCTCTATATCATAGTCACCATGGGTGTACAATACATCAAAGTACTAAGGGTGTCTAGAAATCAGCATCAGTAATAACTACATCCCATGACATCCCAAAGATGATAAAGATAGTCAAACAAAACATTGCATCCATCATCCATTCTTAAATTCACTCGCATGGTGCGTTGGATATATGACATTATTATGACCCCATCGTCAGTTCAAGGACTACTTAACGTCCCGGTTTCTCAGTAATCGAATCCATTCCACTGAGTAGATAGAAACGAAAGTGCATACTCTATAATAGACCAGGGTAAATCGATCTCATCGCACATACCCTTGCTTCATGGGTATACATCCAAACCTATGAATATCAACAATCCCTTTAAACACGTCATTCATAGCAGAGCTCCTCCCAAAATTGTTCTCACAACTTCGGTCTGAAGTCGTTGTGGTCAGGAACTATTATAGACAACCATTATAAGTCATGGAGTGTCATCATACATCCCATAACCTTCCTCGGTCAGCTCCATTAATCTGACTCGCCATTGTCTACTCTGCGTCCAAAAGTATGGTTATCCATCATCGAATCCATCACTTCCTATCATGAAATCATCATCATCAAATCGTGAAGTCATCGCGTCGAAGCGTCACACCTTCGCTTCACCACTAAAAACACTCGTTAAAGGGCAGTAGCACCAAAATCGATTTCAAATGGACGAATGAACCATCGCATCGTGCTCCTCGAAGCCTCTCCATCGTCCATGTAAAAATTGGCCAAATCGGCCATCATACGTAATGGTAGATATTAACCACTCCAAAGTAGTTGATAATGACCACTTGGTCGTGTATTTAACTAAAAATGGTAAAATACAACCCAAACAATAACGTCTATCATCTATCCCTATATCCAAAGTGCATCTCCAAACCCATCATTCATCTTCATTTCAATCGGCATGCACGATACTCTATGAACGAAATCCTATCCTATAGGATATATTCTAATACTATATCGCCTTCGAAATGTGTTTTCAACCAAAACAATCAAACCGGAATACATACAACCAATAAGTATACTAGCTTCTATAATAGCCTACATATGTCTATAATAACACAGTACTATAAATGTAAGCAATTAATAAGGAGATAAATATCAAAAATAGCCGAAATCTATCTATAACGTCAAAATAGTGCTTCAATGGAAAAAATGTGATATTTAATTACCATTTTTAAACAGTTTTAATTCATTTTATAAAATAAGAAAAAGGTTTAACTATTTAGAAATCACATTTCAAAACATCGTTTTAATACAATACTAACAATCATAGTATGGTGAGAGAAAATATTACACACCTCAACAAAAGTTGTCCAAATTAACGCCAGTAGTACAGCTCTCCACTACAAGCGCAATGCAAGAAACGACATTAAAACGGACCTCGTACGAAAAAGTTATGGCCAAAATAAGAATCGTGATTATTTAAACAATTAAATCATTAACTAATCGCTAATAACTTTAATTAACCACATCCTTTCTTCCCTAAATTCCAATTTCATTTCCTATACATGCACAACTATCCAAGAACACACCTTCCCTCTTGGATTCCTCCCTTATTTCTAGACGAAATCGCAAACGGAAAATTGCAATGGACTATACTAAAAATCTCCATGCCCGGTACCAAAATGAAAAAGATCGATTCATCCCCTTAAATCGTGTCTGTGCCTCTCTTTCCCTTGACCATATGTATTGCATTTTGCTATAGACTACCGGAGTCGTTGAGATTTGGTGAAAAGGTCCTCTTGGAAAGAGAAAAATGATGGCGGACTCTTTTTTTGTATCGCCGCCTGTGGCTCGGGGAACCCGAAACCCTATTCAAGGACAAGAGGGTGGATCTCGACCAAACACTGCTATAGAAAATTTTGCCACGGTCATCCCGAAGATCTCTTCAATATGTGTTCAATGGAACCGATCTCGTATTTTTTAGCTAATCGGATTGCTGGGAATTAATTTTTTGAATGAAAGCAAGGAGGAGGGGGCTATTTTACTATTACTGGAAATGGAACGGCAATGAAACAGTAGTCGGACAATGAAAGAAGAGATTTTTGGATATTAATTCAATGATATAATAATTCTTTTATTTGATATCTCAAATAAACTATCGTGCGTTTCGAGCTCGCACGATCAAACAGTGCGTCTGGTCGCCACGAAACTCCTGCATGTGCATCACCTCATTTTTTCGATATCGATGGTATAAATTTCATTACTATCGGAGACCTCACTCCGGAATGATAATTTCGCGCTTTTCGAGACTGTTTCAGCCATCAGATCGTCCGATCTCTAAATATAGTGATTCTTATACTCATTTTAACTCACAACGCAGATACGAACTCAATGGAAGTGATTTCGAGTCCTTATTCGATCGTACGTGAAAAAACATATTTTTGAGACTGTCAATTAATTAAGGATTTAATATTTAAATCAATTATTTAAATTTAGTGCCATTAAAAATAAGGATCGTTACAATGGTCGACCTTACATGACCTTGGGTCGACTGTTACCGGTCGACCTAACAATCAACCTGGGTGCATCTTGGGTCGACCATTATGTCTTTTAACGGTGAACTAATTAGCATACTTTGATTTTGCGTATTTTGTGCTTTTTTTAAATGACTGCACTTGTTTGATTCCTTTTTAAACTTTATTGCAATAATTTATTTCCACTTATATATATATATATATTCTCTTAGATTTAATTTAACATTAACATTTATTAACATCCAAGTTTCCAATAACGTTATTAATTAGCATTAATTAAAGTTTATTATCATAATTGCATGTATAATTATTTCCGGCTCTAATAGTTCAAACGTTTATAACATTTTCATTTGAAATCAGATCAGAAAAATTTATATATGAAAGTTGATCGAAAAATCACCATGAATCCAACGATGGAAGTTTCAAATCCAAATACTGACATTTGTAAAAATTATATTTTTCGATGTTTACTATTTATTAATTAGTTTCATTTAAGTTAATTATCATAAAAATAGTGGGGAGGTACATTCTTCCCACATAAAAGAATTCCGTTCCCAAAATTCCTTAAGGGCTCAATCATGTAACCTAACTTACATTCATTCGAAGCTAACAAATCAATTGGTGCACAACCAATTTTGCAACTAGTCGTGTACAAGTGCATGGTATATCACAACACATATATTATGTATATAGAATGATTCTAATCGGCGCCTCCTATACGAATGTTTTCTTTTAAATCAATTTCTGAGAGTATGACGAAAACATCTTAAATATACAAGTACTTCTATACGTATGCAATTTTTGAAAAACCAAAAGCTTGTTTTGCACCCGAATTTTCCTAGACTTCCACGAATGGAAATACAATTCAACAAGTTTTTCATCTAATTCCTACAATCCAAAATCCTAGAATACCATTGCTAACATCTAAATTTTGAAAAACCCATTTTTCTCAACCTATATTCTTATGTCGGAAAAGGGACTAAATGGAAAATTCTATATTTCCATCATTCTCTTATGTATCATTTTCCACTGTACTTTGGAACCTTCTCTTTAGCTCTCAATTCTCTTCCACTTATTTCAAGTATAGTCTGCATAAGCGAATTTTATTTTTAAATCTTTAAAAATTTAAAACATAACTAATTTAAAATCAATTTAGTTCACCTATCGATAAGGTATGGACGAAATGACTCCACAGCTAAAACAACTTTTTTCCTTGTCTCCAGCCGTATTTTATTATACTGTCACTTCTGTTGCGCAGTAAAATCCATACTAACCAACCTGTCAACTGTTCTCCCATGTTAGGTACGGGGCATTTTCAAAATTTGATTTCTTTCTTTTCTACCCAAGAATATTTTAACATTACTTTCTTTAAAAAATTATCAGTAAAAATTTGGATTTTGAAAATTTTTGTCATGGAATTTTTAAATTTTTTCACAAAAGTATTTTATTTTTTTAAAACCAAAATTTTAAACCTAAATTCTCAATAGTATACATATTATATATTTTATACTGCATCCCATGAAATCAGAGTTTTGTTAACAATCCAACGTCTATGGTGGACTTCACCTAATTTCACGATAAATTTTAAGTTTCAAAACTTTTCTTTTATTTATGATAGCAACCAGCACACAAATCATTTGTAATCATCTTTTAAGATCCAGGGATATTGACCCATGGCTACACAACATCCTTTCATTATCCTATACTTATTGAAATTTATTTCTCGAATTTTTTGGGACTTACAATCTTATCTCATTTCTATTTTTGGTAGTCAATTAAATAAATTTTCTTAATTTATTTTTTAACTTCCAATCTCTACTACTTTCTTTTCTTTTGCATTATTTGAGTATCTTTCCTGAAATTTCCTTGTCTTATTGTTTTCCCATAACTTTGCGGTCCACACATAAAACACATAAAAATGAACATCTCTTACAGTATCATGCGCGCTTTAACACACCAACAAAGACAACTAATGCTTACAACCCAACTGAAAAATGAACAATTGCTAGAAGTTGCCCTTCAACATCAACTAACGATGTCGTGGCTCTATCACTTCTAACTTGAATGGACCTTTCTAATGTGTCATCCTACTACAATTCTCATACCTTAACTTTTCCATTATGGCTTCTAATGAATAAGGACTATTTATAACTTTAATCACTACACCGGATCACGGAATAAATTGTGCATCTCCATACTATAGTGAATAGGAATGCAAACTATTCACATTTTGAATAACTCAATGGTAATTGACTTGGCGGAGTAACCTTTCAAACTCCTATTTTATCTTCCATAACTTTGAGTCTACCAATATCCTCTATGAGTGTTTGCTACCTTATAATCCCCTATTACCATCTTCTTTTAACCCAAATCCCTTGGTAGTATTATCAAATATTGGTATTTATTTCCTTTAACTTAACCCTTCATAGGAGCATATCCTAGTACTCATAGAAGCGTATTTTAATACCATTTTTTGTTCCTTTATCGGTTCTTCTTATGGCTTGTACTCTTGTCTAAAAACATATTCTTAGGTTCTTATCGATATTCTTTACACTCTACGGTAATTCCCTATTACTACTCCATATTTAAAACTTTGGTTTGGTCTTTGCTTTTTAAAAAATTAAAAACTTCGAAAATTTGGAAATACTTAATCTCAAAACCTTTATCTTAAAAAAGCACAACTTTGGAACCTTTTATTAAATTAAAAATTACTTGGTTCAGCCAATAGGGTTGGCGCAGTTGGTTGATGGTCCGGACTGCGTGATCGAAGGTCACGAGTTCGAGCCCCGAAACTGACAACCATGTAACAAGTACCCGAAGTATGTGTTTGGCAGGCACATGCTTCCCTAGAGTTTACAAGCGAAGCTTGGTTCTCTAGGTAATTCAAAAAAAAATTACTTGGTTCAACCTTGTAAAACTATAGTCTAAAATCTCTGAATTTAATTTATTCATTGAATATAAAAGAAAATGTTAGCAAATTAATTTTTTTAATTTTTTTTTCTTTTCCCTTCAAATCAACATTTTTAGAGATCGTTTCAACTTTTACTTCTTAAAAGTTGGGATTTTTAGTTCAAAAGTTTATTAAGTTTTTCTTTTAAAAACTCAATTGTTATACCAAATCATTTTTTTCAAAAATGTACTTCGCAGTATTTCTAAATCCTTTATAATTTAAAACAGATAAAAACTGGAGTAGATAAGAAGAACTCTCTCTGTTATGTATTACTCATACACTTCAATCCTTGACGGAGTTTCTAATACCATCTGGGGAGCACTTTCAAAAGATACTTGTACTAAATGCTCACAACAATGGAAAATGACCTTTACTTTGTTTTGTATTTCACTTCCTATGTTGCTTTTAATTAAATTACTAGCATTAAATAATCTCCTAACATTATCCATTGCAACCAACTTTATTTTATACAAATTCGTAACTTTGGTTCGATACCGTATTTCATAATGTTACTATGCTTTTTCTTTCTTCTAGCAAAACTACTCTTATTTAATGGTTCCTCTTTATTAACCTTTCTCTCAACTTATAGTCTTCTTAATTAAACTATAACAGTGTGTTCACCTACTGCTTTGTTTTAGAGTTTCAAATCTTCTTCCGTGTATTACTTTTCCTATTTTAAACTTATACCACTTCCTATTGTCCATCCCTAAAAATGATTTTACAGCTTAAACTTTTTCATTACATAGCAACCTCGAGCTGTGTTGCTTTACCATTTTTTTCTTTTAAAAGACTGTCGTTTTACAAAATTTCATTTACTAAGATTTTGGAATTTAACAATCTTAATTTCCACAAGAACTTTATACTTACACTTTTATTTCTTTATAAGGAAACCTAGTAAGCTATATACGATCTATAATTTTTCAACCATTGGCTTTTGTAAAACCCATTTACGGAAAATTTTCAATTTAACAAAGTATTTCATATATATATTTTAAATTCCAATATTTGCTTACATTTACAAATATATTAATCATATATTATTATCAACTTTTAAAACTATTTTATATTGGGTTGGACTCAAAGTATATTTCTATTTGTTTTCTCTAGAACTTCCACTCTTTAGCATATTTTCCGCTTATCTGAACCTACTATACATCATCAATCGATAATCGTACGAGGATCTAGAACCATTGAGCTATCCAGGTCGACTAGGGAGTCATGTACTATCCAACTTCAGGAACCCTCCATTGCAACATCTATTTTTGGAATTCTTAGGATTTGGCATATAATATATTTATATTTAGGCAAAATACAAATACGTTCACTCAACGTTTCCTTATTTCTCAAGATCGACTAATCTAAGCTCTGATACCAAATGTAACAACTTGCACCCCAGTGTGCATGAATTTTAAATTGAAAACTCAAGTCCATCAAAATACAAATTGTTAGTTTGATATCCTTCAAATAAAATAATGAATGCATATCAGAGCACTAATGAAACAAGTCACAACGGAATAGATAAAATATATTAAATCATATAACAACTGACCAAGATTTGACACTTTCAAGGTCTAATATCCTTGTCAGCACCGTATATGTCTGATACAAGTAACATTCCTTCAAGATATCCTACAAGTTGTAACGAGGAGGGGGTCAGAACAATGTTTTGCTGACTGACAAAACTATACACTTAATACTTAACGTTGGTTTATGTCGATTGTTCTCTATTACCTATTATGTCCTTTAATATTTAATTAGTCATCTCTACTCTACACCTGCATAAGATACGTCCCATCTACCTATTGTATATTATAGCTACATATATATGTATAAGTATATGATTACCATGATCCCCCATTAGGCTGAGATACTATCCCCATTAGTATATCTAAATCAGCACCTCATCAAGATCCATCACCCTTGACATATCCATCACCCTTGACATATGTATAAGTATATGCCAAGGAAGGCTCCATGCACCTCCCTATCCATTTTGAAAGATCTCTTTGTGAGTTAACTAGCCTTGCCCTAACAAACAAACTAGTAAACAACTATGACGCTGCATTACTCAACTTGGTCTACCCTAGCTGGAGGCGAAGACCAGTAAGGTGTAACCTTGTCTTTCCCAATGACCACTAAGTACTAATGGCATTCTCGTCCTATGGTAGCCCTACTCCTGATTTGGTACCAACACATGTTGCATAGTGTTTGATCTTGCTCACAGTCTCATTTAGATTTCCTATTACAATCAATCAATACACCCCCCCCCCCCCACTTTTCTATTTTTGAAGCAGACTCCACTATCTATTGGGGGTTATTCCTTTATCTATAGGCAAGCGTATACTGTCCACTTTTTTATGGTTGGATACATCCTAAATTAGTATAATGTTACACAACTGCTGATAGCCCCTTGTGATGGGCAAATTTCTTTTTTGCAACATTGTTGACCTCGCATTCCATCCTACGCTGATGACTAATGTCATTCTATTCATACAATTATCTATTAACTTTAATAGTTCACACTCATCACAAATGCATACCGGAGGCTATATGTGTGTATTCATTCATTCTTACTTAATTATTTTTCGTTTACGGTTCATGTTGACCCTAAGTCTTTTACTTCATTATGCCTTTATATTTTTCTTTCTTTTTGATTTTTTACCGCTTTCCTTCTCACTTGGCTTATAATGTCATCCCCCTTTTCTCTATCCTTTTTCTCTTTTTCTATCCCTATTCTTTTTTTTACCATTTTATTTACCCTTACCTATTCTTTAATTTCTTTTTATTTAAATTCCATTTTTATTGGTGTCACGTTTCCTTTTATTATATAATATTCTTATCGCGTTTATATCTCTCTATTTAATGCTTTAGGGTTCAATGCATTTTAATGCCCTATGTTTCTATTATAAAAATGTTAACACTGTAAATTTCAATATCTTATTCGAAAAGAAAGATTTATGTGTTTGGAATTACAGAAAATTATCTTTTCATTGTTTGAAGTAGACAATACATAAAACAATAAATATCTCTATTTTGTACACCTCTTTCTTTTTAAATATATTCCTTATCATTTAAAAAAAGGCATTTTATTTGTTTTAAACTTGATAATGTATAGAAATTAACCTTGCAACATTCTAAATTCCACCAAATTAAAGTGCCACTTAAACCTTTAAAATCTTAATACAATTTCTTTATTTTACATTCTTACTATTCGTTCAAAATGCCAATCTATTATTATCATATCATAAAAAAAATCATAGTTTCATATTTCTCAATAATGATTTTAAGAACTGCAAATATCCTAAACAATTTCCACGTTTACTTTCATATAACATATAAATATAACAAGTTAACAGATATAGAATATGTAGGCAGATTTTTCCAATTGCATTTTCATATTTATAAATTTATCATACAACCCAATTGACATTATAGGCATATAGGAATAGATTTGAACAATATAATCTAGTATTATATAAAAGCATATAATATTCCCACACACCTCTTTTTAGCTCCAATTCCTAGATTTAGATCAATTCTCTTTTTATTTACTCGCTCTTACTTTAAGTTCAAAAATAGAAAAAGGGTAAACACCTATTAGAATTACGGATCTGGAGAAGGGATTGGATTACATTTAGATTTGAGTTTAAGATTCATGATTTACCTTTGTTTCTACATTCTAAAACGATCATATTCTTCTCTTCTCTTGTTCTCTACTTTCCTCTACTTAATATATATATATATATATATATATATATATATATATATATATACGTGTGTATATATATATATATACGTGTATATATATATAATAATTTTACCACTTTTATAATTCCAGAGATTGTAGAGAAAAGAGAATGGCAGAGCTCCACTCCGTGACCCAGAAAATATGAGAAAAGAAGTGAGAAACTAAATCCATATTTATAAGCTTTTGAAGTTAACTTGGAGCATTAGATTTATGCTATACGATCTTTATTTTAATCAAAGATGCACGTAAGAAACTTGGCACGGAAGAAATATATTTGATTGCATCTGTATCATTCAATCTACACTCCAATTTCTCCAATTTACACATCAACGGTCGACCTTACATGACCTTGAGTCGACCGTTGTCGGTCGACCTGGGTGCATCATGGGTCGGCCATTATGGGTTTTAATGGTGAATTAATTAGCATGCTTTGATTTTGCATATTTTGTTCCTTGTTTAAACGATTACGCTTGTTTGATTTCTTTTTATACCAGATTGCAATAATTTATTTTCACTTATATATATTCTCTTCGATTTAATTTAACTCTAACATTTATTACCATCCAATTTTTCAGTAATGTTACTAACTAACATTGATTAACTTTTATTATCATAATTACATATATAATTATTTCCAATTCTAAACGTTCAAATGCTAATAACTTTTCCATTTGAACTCCGATCAGAAAACTTTATATATGAAAACTGATCAGAAATCTCCATGAACCCAATCGTAATTTTCATAGCCAAATTCTGATATTTGTAAAAATTCTATTTTTGATGTTTACTATTTAATTATTGTAAAAATGTTGGAGTATCACAAACTTCGGCAAATACATATGGTTTAATAGGCCACTCTTTATACTTGACATTAGTTAGCTCCACTTATGTCTTTATACTCAAGGTTCCAGTGCATTTGCTCTCGTGTCGGCTCCACTTCCTTCAGCACTGCCACTCGGTATGCATTTAGCATTAACTTTACATATGTCGACTTCTGATTCATTTGATTTAGTTTTTTCTTACTTTTATTATGTACTTTCCTCACATGTTCAACAACAGTTATAGATATGTTCTTTTCATAAATTATTAAACACTTTATTAAATTATATTACCTCCAAATCCCATATATTTACCTGTTAGCATCCCAAATTATTGCTTCAACGTAGTGTACTTTCTTTTGGGAATCATTATATTATTCCTAAAATATTATAGAAAATATTTTCATGTATTTTCTTACACAAAATTTCTCAAACTTCCTATTCATATCCTTTTTTTTATAATTGTTCTCGAATGATTCATACCGATTTATTTACATATGGGATAATTCTATAAATCAAAACACATCTCTAACAATATGTTCTCAACATTATATTAATTTTTTTCATTCAGATTATAGGAAGCACAAGAAATATTCATCATTACTTCGGTCCTGTGAGATTACGAAGGAAAAGAAGATTAGAGGATATATTGGTGTAACGATCTAGAATTTTAGTCATTCGAATTTGGAATATTTAATTGATTTTAAACACTTAAAAGTTAATTTTATAAGTTAAATAACCTATTTTTTGAATATAGCGATTTATATAAAAATTAAATTATTAAATTTATATTTGAAGTTTCTTAAATAATTGAATCTTGAATTTAATATGAATGAAAACAATTTCAAAAGTTGATTTAAATTCTATTTAAATTAGAATAAAGTTAGTAAACTTTTAATTTGGATTTAAAAGTGAATAAATAGAAATTGAAAATTTCTTGATTTAATTAACGTGTGAAAATAGTCAATTTTGGCACTATCTTAGATTTTGACGAAACCAGTTTCATTGAATCCGTAATAGTGAGTTATCATATGCTGTCAAATTTCGTATCGATTGGACGTATCGTTTGATCGTGTGAGTTCGAAACGAGTAGAAATTTATTAAAGAAATTTAATTAAAATAACTCAATTGAAAAGCTATCTTTTGTATATGATGGAATTGGCTTCTGATACATATTCTATTTTGTTCAAAATAGGGTTATAACATAAAGAATGCCAAGCAGCATGCTTCATTTGGAGTTCGGAATTTTCACGGATGAATAGCGCCACATGAAATTTTCTATAAATGGACATTAACTTTAATTCATGTGCAAACCAAATCTTGTTTTGTTATCAACAACCATTAAAATAATTCCACTCGACGATCGATGTCGATCGGAGCCTCTAGAGCTGAAATTGGCCAACGACTTCAACTAGAGAAATGTAGAGGGCGACGGTACGAAGCTAATGTATGGTTTGATCGTCGAGCGACGAGCCGAGGCGACCGAAAAATCACCACATTCATGGGGTCAAATGGGTTCAGGCGGAGTGATTTTGCCGCAAATACGCACGCAACGCTTGGGGCAGTGGTTGAAGCGACGGCGGGTCGGCGCTTGGGAGGCGCGTGGAGGAGCAGGCATCGGCGGCGGTTCGTGCAGCCTGGGCGAGCGTTCATCGATAACATAAAAAAAAATGTGTGTAGGTGTGTATGCATGGTGGAGGGAAAACATGAAGGAGAAGGTTAATAAAAGTTTAAATTATGTTTATTTAAGTTAATTAGGTTCTAATTATGTCGATTGTTAAATAATATTTTATGATTATACGATGTTTGTGATGCAGGGGGATAGGTTGGAGGGATCCAACAAGATTTCTCACCAATGTTGAATTATTTTCATATATATGCTCATATATGATGTTTTGGATGTAATGTTGATGTCTTTGATGTGATTTGACTTATTTCGTGCTATGGTAGCATTGGGTCTTATTTTTGATATTTTAAAATATTGAAATGACGATTTTTATTTAAAAAGGATTTCGAAGTGATTTTGAAACTATATATTTTTTAATGATTTTTAAATTTTTAAATAATGGATTTGTTTTTAAAAATTATAATTTACAAAAATTTGACGCTATAAAAATATAGTTTTGAGAAATACTTTGATTCGGGATTTTTGAATAAGTTTATAAAAAGATTTATAGAAGTAACATTTTATAAATAAAGAAATAGATTTATTATCGAAATTTGTAAATGTTAGTAAATGGATTTGGAATTTATTTTAATAAATGGATTTTATAAATAAATTTGATTTATAAAGAAATGGATTTTGTTAAGTAAAATGAGTTCTTATAAAAGAATGATTTATATATGGAGTTTTGTAAATAAAGGAATTTTATAAATAAATAATAACATCGAAAGAATACTTCTAAAAATAGTTGTATATGTATGGAAATGTTTTATGTTGAGATGTAAATATGGATTTTTATTTAAAGGAATGTTTTAAAAAAATATTTTGATGAAGTTAAATGTTTTAAAAATAATTTATCTTTTGGAAGTAATGGTCTTGGAAGTAATAATTCCAAATGCAATTTAAATGGTTTTGAAAAATATTTTAAAATGTGATGAGTATTGGAAAAATAGATTTGAAGATTTATTGTTATAATAGACATTTTCGGGAAAGTATGAAAGGCATGGACCATAACACTATTGTTGTAGTAAATGATTTCCGAAAGGAAATGTTTTATATCGATATATGGGACTTATCTATATATAATTTACCAAATCCCTATACTAGTGTTTTGTGCTGTCGTAGCGATGTTTTACGCAACATTCATTTTGACCCATTAAATTATGTTTTGACCTTCCATCATGAAATACACGAATTGGTTCTTATGATCGTACTAAAGGCTTGGTGATGTAGAAGCATTATTTTCTATACTTAACACCCCTCTGAAGGTGTACGAACTCTAGAGTTGTACGGTTATTGAAATCTATTTGGCGTATCTCTAAATGGTAGTGTTATTAAATATACTTGTACTGTTGATATAAGTATATGGAAATATTCTTCGAAGTGTTGAGATGAAGTGATTTGTGAATATGCTTATATTGTAGATATAAGCATATGAAATTTTTTTCCAATATTGAAAGATTTAGAATGGTTTTAAGAATATATCTTTTTAAAGATAATTTGAAGCAAATAATTGAAGATTGATTTAATTAATAAAAGGTTAATTAAATGGGCCTAGTGATTGCTTAAGTACTGGATATTGATTGTTGCTTTGATAGTCAAATAACCGACTATCAAATATTGTCTTCTTTATCGTTGTTGAGCAGAAGAGACCAGGGTCGGATTTATCCGAGAACCACTTCGGACCAACATATATGCGTTCAAATGTGTAGGTTTGGAAGACATTGATATTTAGGATTTTCGTAATGAAGGAGTCCTTGTTGATCGTTTGGGGATAAGCTCCCAATATGCATATAGTAGCAGTGGTCTCTTCGTTAAGAAATATCCAATGTAAGGACTAATCGCTGCTAATCCTAGGGGTAATTCCCGATAGGATGTGGTAGGAGAGTGCCTTCATTTTGTCTTGCTCCTGGACAGCTTGCATGGATGGATGTCTGACATTGCATTTTTGAGATTACACCATTGACTTTTATAAACGTACATCTGTTTGGTGGCGGAAAAGGCAACTTCTCTTAGCTTAACACCCTTCTCTGAGACATATGAGCTCAGAGGTTGTATGTTTATGAAAGTCAATAGTCATCGATAGAATGACAGTGTGGCATTCAAAGTGAATTGTGCTATGTGAAAGTAATCTGATCTTTGGCCTCATACCCGGAAATGACCTAAATATGGTAGATGCGGCATGGCTATGTGGTTCGCAACCATTAGGATGTGATCATTCCCTTATAGATATATTTATTCTCATTATGACATTCGAAACTTAAATTATTATGGATGTATGCTATGAGGGACCTTAGATAGTTCAGTAACAACCGAGTGATGACATGTCCAATACTATATAGCGAGAAAGGTAGGTCGGTCTTGTGTTGGTAAAGAGCAGATGCTCTGTGCCTCGGTACATTCCTCTAGAGATGTACTGCCGAATGGTAGGCCCTTCACCTGGTCGTTTGTACGGAAATACAATCTCCACTACATGCCTGCCATTTTGTTTGTAGAGCCTAGTATGCTGGAATTTAACAATGGTAGCATTTTCGGCTATTTGAATTATTATTTGTATACTAGACACTTGTGATCTAATATGAATCAAAATTTGAACATTTGATTTATTTTAAATGTTGAGTTTGAAATATTTATTGATTTTGAGTATGGGGATTTATGTTTAATGGGTGAATTTGATTCAAATATCAAATATAGTGATTTATCGTAATACGAAAATAGTGAAATTTAATATTTGGAATAGTCTAAATAATTGAATTTGTGATCTAATATGAATCAAAATGGTTTCTAATATGGATATAAATTCTATTTGAACTATAATTGGGTTGGTAAGTTTTTAAAATTTGAAATTTTGAGTGATTTGTCGCTTTTGAAAATCGCTCGATTTAATCGATGCGTTAAAATGGCAATCCACGGCACAGTCTTGGAATTTGATGAAACAAGTTCTATTGGATCCGTAACAGTGTATTATTATTGAATTTAAAATTTCGTAGCGTTTGGAGTTACCGTTTGGTCGTACGGGATAGAAAAGCATTGAAATTAATATCGAAAATTTAATATTATAACCGGATTCGAAAAGCTATCTTCTCTATGCGATCAAATTAGGTTCTGAAACTCATTCTATTGCGTTTGGAATAGGGGTAAAACATTATAAATGTCAGGCGGCACGCTTCATTTGGATTTCAAGAATCTTAACCGTGAATAGTATAGTGAATAGTAATTATAATTTGGTTACAAATAGAAGATAGCTCATTCTGTTATAAGCCCTAACCCTAAAATTTCATGCAATTGCCATTAAATTAATGGCCAAAAATCTTTGAAATATCTTCACCTATTATCTCAAAAACCATCAAATATTAGCCTAAACTTCCAACTGGAGAAACGTAAAGCTCATCGAGCTCTAGAGATTCAACGATTATGATTGGATTTAGCAAAGCATATAGAGAGAGAGGGGGGCAGCGTTTACTGTGCATAGAAGGGTCGATTTCATGGCAACGACGGAAAGGGAGGAGGTCGGACTTGGTCTGGAGGCACGTGGGTCTTCGGCACGTCGTTTGAGCTTCATGGATTATTTTTCGATCGCGTAGAGGAGGAGCGGCCAGTGGGTTTCAATGCGTGCATGTGGGGTTCTTGAGTATGAAAGGGTCTAGAGCTGAAATGAGAGAGAAGAGGATGTGCGGTCAGATCTAGTTATCCATAATCTACGGCCAGATCTAAGGTTATTAATATTAAAAAAAGGTTGTAAATTTATTATTTAAAAATGGTATAAACTTTTAAAATGCATATCTTTTACATACGAGGTCGAAATTGGACGAAACAAGCGGCGATGGAATCATGGCGATGAGCACTACATTATGGAATTGATGATTGTAAATAGGTAAAATTTTAGGTCAAATCGAACGTTGTTTGGATTAATTTAGAATTGAAACATTCAAGGTGAGTTAACCTCACTCATTCGGTAAATCAGTAATGTTTTATAGCAAATAAAGTTTATTTATGCTTTTTGGATTGTTGAAATTAGTGGTTATTGAAATTGATTAGGATGACAATATAGAATTTTGAAATCATATTTGATTAGTTCAACCGGATCTAGGATCACGACATAGCATCTCGAATTGCTATTAAACTGTTTGAGTTTATTTAAAAAAAATATTTCCAGTATTGAATCATGTATGGAATTGATGATGGATCGTTTTAAATTCCGTTGTTCAATGATAATGTAAACTGAATGAAATGTATCAGTGTGGTATATTTGGCCAAATAAGCATCATTGGATGATAAATGAAAGAGTTTGATTGTGAATGATATTCGACTAGTAGAATAAATTCTTGTCCTGCTATTTGATAAATTGGACACTGTTCAAAAGCTAATTGATTTATATTGAAAAATTGATATGTTAACAAATCTTTCCATTTTTCAATTCGATCTGATCCGGTCGTTCGTAGAGCTATTTACTCGATCGCAGACATTTCTGCAACATTTCTAAGAGAGGAAGGAATAGTCAATTTTGAAAGAACTTATTGTCGGCCTCTTTGAGATATGAATCAAATCGTTGTTAAGTGTGGATTTGGTTTACATATATGCCTGCTATTATGTGAATGCATGTAATTTAACTTAGGAAGTTAAATTGAATTTAATGGTAGCTTGTACCATTGTGACCGTTATGTCTCTTTCTGAATATGGAAAGTTATGGGTTTTGGTTAACTTCAATTCTATAATTTTGAGTAATTTTTTATTAAATTATATATATACTAATCGTTTATTTGATTTTGTTTAAAGGAATGAATTATTTTATTTTTAGTCATTTAGAACTAGGTAATTGTTTCATTAATAATAGTTGTTATAAAGTTAACTAATTTTATATAAAAGTTGATTTAAAGTTAATTACTAATATTAGTTTAAAGGTTAAATTATTATATTATTAATTATTACTATTTTTAAAGTTCATTTTTATATTATGAAAAACGATTAAGATATTTTTATGATATTAAAATCTTATTTATTATAGTTATATACTAAATTTTTTATAAAAGGAACTTTTTTTGTAAAAGAATTTTGATAAAGAAGTTCATAAATTTGGCAGAGGTTTGAAATTTAAAAGGGGAAGTTTTACAAATGGGTTGAGATTTGTAAAAGAATATTTTCCTAAATTAAACTTGGAGATTTATATAGAAGTGTTATAAATAGTTTTGAAATATTTACGAAATAAAGAAATTTTTGGGAAGTAATGGTATATTTTCATAGCATAATTCGAGGGCAGAGATTTCATGCAGTTTGGGATGTTTTTTTTCATTGGGATAACCATATAACCATTGTGCAAACTGCGATCTACGATTGATTGCATGATGGAAATTGAGAGGCAGAGACTGCCTAAGTTATGTTTGGTTTTTCCGGGATAGAGATGCAACCATCGAGTGGCGATCCATGGTCAATACCGAATGGTACTTCCATATCTTTTTTCCCAAATAGTTTCAAGTATTTTTGAAGGAAAGTTTTATGAATATACTTATTACGATGAAGTAAGTATATGAATGTTTTAATAAGTAGATTCGATTTATAGAAATCAAATTAAATGAGGCTTAGTGATTTCAGTTGGAAATGTGATCTATGGTTAAATGTTTGTTAATTTGATAGTCAAATAACCAACTATCATATCTTGGCTCAAATATGTAATCCTTCTTAATTTTGGTGGTAGGAAACGACTTTCTACTTAACACCAAAGGATTTTAACTCCGGAAATATCTAAGGGAAACACAGGAATTATATGGTACGGTTACCATGGGTGGTGCTATACTGTATGTATAAACTCGTTGTTCTTCTAGGATAAATGACAGCGAGATACGTCCACTTAAACGGTTAGGGGATGATATATACTCTTATATATTGTTTGATTATTTCCTAAAGAACCGGTATTGAGCATTTCGAAAATTGACGAATGGTTTATGAAGCTCCCGAGAAGCGGGAGAGTGTACTCATAAGAGACGACTTGGAACCATTACCACACCAAAACCATATATGGGTTTATGGAGGAGTTTCGTGCTTTATTGAGATGTTGAAATCCATATATGGTTCCACAACCGTTGGGTAAGGGAATCCATGTGCGATTCCAAGATCTATTTGAGATATGGGAATCTGTATGCGATTCCAAGACCATTGTGGTGTCGGAATCCATATGGGATTCTGTGATCTATTTTTGGAGTGGAGCGTATGCTGGAACACCAGACGTAGCCTCATCAGTTGAAATGACTAAAACCAGATATAGAAGGCATGACCAGTAGGGTTGGCAAACCCATAGGGTGTAGTTCGCTCCTTTTTCAAGCAATACTGATACCTTCAGTGCTTTGTGGCATGCTGGAGCGATGCACTCGGTCTTAGCAAGACCAGTTATCTTTTCCTATAGTACCTCTACTAGACAGGTATGATGCTTCGGAAGGATAACTCTGATCCTTGTGCAGGAGGACCATTCTCGAAGTACTGAGGGCACCTCCGTAGAATCCTACACAATTAGCGAATTAGCCTTATCGAGTTTTGATTTTATACTATTATTATTGTCATGTACACAACACAAACATCACAGCTACTTGATTATTATTATTTTACCCTTAGCCATTATTATAATATCACTGGATTTTCTATAGAAATGCTTTGGTGATCGTAAGGTAAAAATCCGTCCGCATTTATGTGCAGCTTGGTTTTACGATATCTTTATTTTGAAAAGATTTTATAACTTAATAAATCAAATTGAGTGTGTTTCTCATGCTAATTTATCAGACTGATCAGTGTGTTATTATTTTACAATAATGCTCAGGTCAGACCGAACATATTACAGATATAGATTTGGATTGCTTTGGAGTTCAGGGGATGCGTTGGAGACTGAGAAGTATTTTCGTACTTATTTATTCTGCTGTAATGTTTGGTTGAAATTATCATCAATTGTGAGGACAGGATGTTATAGCTGTCCAGGCTGATAATTATTGATTTATATACTCTGATTTGAGGTATGTATATTACAATTTCATTTGTGGAAAGTGCTATTGATATTATATATTATTCAATCCGCTGTGAGATTTTTTATTTGTTTAGTTTCTTCTTTCTTCTACCTTCTTTCATTTCCCCTAACAATCTGTCTTTCCGACACTCGATTGTTCGACGTGCTATACAGTGAACGTATTAATGTCGATTTTCGAGGGTCGAAAAGTCGGGTCGTTACGACACTATTATAATATAACAGAATTTAATATGAAATATATTGTTCATCATAAGGTAAAAATCTATCCGTATTTATGTGTGGGCATGGTCTTACGAGATACACTTGTTTTGACAAAGGAGAGTTTTATAACTTTAAAATAAATTCAATTGGGAAATGTTTTCTCACGCTGGTTTACCAGACTGATCCGGGCATTCTTCCCTTTCAAAGCTCGGGTCAGACTGAGTATATTTATAGGCTTAGATTTGAAGCTTTGGAGCTTCGGCAGATGAGCTGGAGGTCTTCTGGTCGTATTCCTATATGTGTTTATTTTTCCCTGGTTTATAGTTTAAATTGATCAGCAATTGAAAGGACGTGTTATTATAAATGTCCAGGATGATGATTAGTGATTGATTGTTGTACTTTGATATATGTATATTATATTACAGTTTTTGTTTTGCAAACATCATTGATATGCTATTATATATTTTTCTACCGTGATTGTGAGATTCTATAATTGTTTTAGTTTCCTTTGTTTCTCTTGTTCTTTCTCGTTCCTTTCTCTTCTTTTTTCTCTTCTCTTCTTTTCTCTTTCTTTCTTTCCCATGATTATCCATCTTTTCGTTTATTTTGGGTTGAATATGTGTGTTTTATTGTCAGCTCTAAACGTGCCGAATTTTTGGGATGTCACTTGTGATATCAGAGCTTAGGATTTTACGAAACACCTAGCCTTTGGTTGGGTACTCATATAGATAGGATTAGTAATGTCTTAGGATGAATTTGAGTGTAATATATATATATATATATATATATATATGAGAGCGTATTTGTTAGTGGTTATAAAAATATTTTATGTTGTGTTAATTTATCTGTCGAAGTGGCTTATGAATTCTAGTTGTTATGTGGGGCACCATGTTATCGATAGTGATTTCTAAATGCTTTAACGAGGCAAACCGACATGGTATTGTTTTGAAAGTAGGTAAATGAAATAATTTTACCTAGATTATGTTTTATATATAAAGGAATAATTTTTCAGAAATTATTATAGTTATATATGGATTATTGGTTGTTAGTGAATGGTAATATTTGATTATTATCATTTGTTGTTTGTGTTCTAATAAAGTTATTATTGTTGTTATAATATAAACAAAGGTAAATAAAATAAGAAATGTTTTACATAATCAAAGTGAAATAATACAAATTATATAAGTATAAATTTATAAATGTGATTTAAAAATAAAAAGGAATTTATTTAAAAGAAATAAAAACACTAAACTCACTTTAGTCACGGGTAAATAATTCAGGTGATGATTACAACATCACCAGTATTCATTATCAAGTCTCTAAGTGATAAATTGTTACCATTAATAATTTATTATTTAAGTTTAGTTTGGATAAAATAAGTTTTAATTATAAATTCCAAGTATACTTTGATGAATATATGGAAAAAAGCTTTTGAACTTATAATTTGGGAATAGTATAAATAAGAAATAAGTTTACAGCTTATGAATTTGAACAGGAAAATAAAACGTAATTTTAAAGTGGTTGAACATTTTGGTTACATAAACAGAAGGAAATTCAAAATTGAAATATGAAGTGAAAATAAAAGAATTAACTTAAGTAAAGTTAAATACATGAAGTTAATAAAATGAAGTTTAACCTAAAAAAAGTTAAATTTGAAATGAATTAGATAAAATAATGAAATGTTGTTAAACATAAATTGAATTTGAAGCGAAGATTAATAAGATTTTGAGAGAATAAGTGGAGATTAATAAGTGAATATTAATGTACTGAATGTAAGTGAAATTAATATGAATAATTGAATTTGATTTCAAACTGAATATGAATCGCATGAAGTAAAAGGAATTGAATGTAAGTAAAAGAATCGGAAATAAGAATGGGATATAATAAGAAATCAATTGGAATAAATATGTAGGTTTTATGTATGTTATTTTATTCGCATAGCTGTTTGATCTAGATTCGAATATACAATTTTAGGTGGTTTACATCGATCCGAGTTAGGATTTTTCACTCGATTTCTTGACAGCGAACCCTGGATGTGAATTTTTGATTGATTTTGATATTCTTTACTGTAGTATATGACTATGCAAGGAGAATGATGATTCTCTAATTAAGGAACCAGGTCTGATTCCGCACTAAAGTGGTCGTGTTAACCATACTAGTTTAGAAGTGAACTTGTGTGAGTGATCAGACATGGTTTTGCGCACAGATGATATATGTACATCATATGGATGATATGATTATGAATTAATTGGATGAATATTAACCGTTTGATGGTTTCTTTGGTTGCATTTGTTATGTTTGCATATAGTTATTGTAATAGTATATGTTATATATTGATATTACTTTCTATATATATATTCTCATTGGTTGTTGAGTGTTTAGTAGGTGCGGATGGCGTATGCTTCGTATCTGGAGCTCGCTTTCGCATTATATTCATTTTACATGCTTGCTGATATAATAAAAGGTACATATCTCAGATTATGTATCTTACTTTTATATATTTTTTTCCTACGAGATGCCTTATCCTCAAAGATGAGATGTATATTTATGAGATATACATACATACATACATACATACATACATACATATATATATATATATATATTATGATTTACTACGTTCGAACTGCGCAAAGGAGACGCTGGTGAAATTTTCATAAATTTAAGGCGTTAGAAAACTTTTGAAAAATTTGGGAAAAAATTTTGATAACTAAAAAAAATTGATTTTGAGTTACAAGTTGAACAGATATTATTTGACTTTTAGGGGAGTATTAGTAAATAACTATGAACGAACTTAAAGACTTAGAGAAAAAGTTTTTATAAGAAGTTTAACTAATAGATTTCGAAAGTTAAAAGGTTTAATTGAATTTGGTAATCTATTTTAACTGACTTTTTTTTGAAAAGTTAATAGATTTTGGGGCATTTTTCTTACTTGGTAATTTCGGAGACGAAATTCTTTTAAGGAGTGGAGTCTTAACGACGTAAAATTTCAGTCATTTGAATTTGGAATATTTAATTGATTTTAAATATTTAAAAGTTTAGTTTATAAGTTAAATAACTTATATTTCAAATATAGTGATTTTTGATAATTAAACTATTAAATTTAATATTGAAATTGCTTAAATAATTGAATCTTGAATATAATATGAATGAAAACGATTTCAAAAGTTGACTTAAATTCTGTTTAAATTAGAATGAAGTTAACAAACTTTTAACTTGGATTTAAAAGTGAATAAATAGAAATTGGAAATTTCTTGATTCAATTAACATGTGAAAATAGTCTTTTTTGACACTATCTCGGATTTCGACGAAACCAGTTTCATTGGATCCATAATAGTGAGTTATTATATGCTGTTGAATTTCATGTCGATTGGACATATCATTTGATCGTGCGAGTTCGAAACGCCTAGAAATTTACTAAAGGAATTGTATTAAAATAAGTAGATTTGAACAGCTAACTTCCGTATACAATGGAACTGACTTTTGATAAATATTCCATTTTGTTCGGAATAGGAGTATAACATATAGAATGCCAAGCGGCATGCTTCGTTTGGAGTTCGGAATTTTCATGGATGAGTAGTGCCACGCGAAATTTTCTATAAATAGACCTAAACTATCATTCATTTGCAAACCAAACCCTAGTTTTGTTCTCAGCCGCTATTAAAATAATTCCATATGAAGATCGACATCGATCAGAGCCTCTAGAAGTGAAATTAGCCAACGAGTTCAACTAGAGAAATGTAGAGGGCAATGATAGGAAGCTAATGTATAGTCGAATCGTCGAATGTCGAGCCAAGGCGATCAAAAAATCGTCGCGTTTAAGGCTGCAAATGGGTTCAGCTGGAGCGATTTCGTCGTGCATACGCGCGCGACACGTGGTGACAGTCGATGTGCTTTGATACCAAATGAAAGTGACTGCTATGCTATAGGATCGAAATGGCCAATTGTTGTAAATAATGTAAATATAGTGGCAATGCGATATAAAATAAGTTATCTACTAATGCATAGTATGAGTATAAAAATAACTAGTGCGTAAAATAATAATAGCAAAAGCAAAGTAAAAGACACCAGAGATTTTTTTACTGGTTCAAACTCCCGTTCTACGTCCAGTCTCAGACTCCTTCTGGATTTAAAATAGCAACCCTCACTTAATTCGGAGGAATAGGTTTACACCGCCTGAGCAACAGAACAAGACTTCTACCACCTGAGCAACCGAACATGACTTCTTTACGAATAACAAAAGTATCTAACTGTAATGTGCTCTTTGAATAGCACTGATAAGTCAATATCTTCCCATAATCTTCTCCTTTATGATATATAGTGTAATGTGCTTGAGAATTATGGAAGCTAGAGTGATCAATGATCAGAGAATGTAGCAATTTGAGTGCAATTTGAATACTAGAGAATAGATAAGAATTAAAGAATATTAAAATAGTTTTTAGTGAATTGTTTGTTGAATTCTGTAATCTATTTATAGAGTTTAAAAGGTTGCAACTATAGATGAAAAACTATATTGAAAAGAAACAGACGCAACCGTTGATTTTGAATACGTTTCCCTTCGAAGAAGGGAAGTGCCTTTTCATAAAAAAGCTGTTGGGAAATATTCAGTCGTCTAAATGAAATAACTCAGCCGTCTGAATCAAATTAAAACGCAAACAGTAAGGTTTTAGGCTATTTCTGGCCTTATTCAGCCATCTGAATAAATTTATTCAGCCGGCTAAATATTGTGAAACAAAAATATTGTTTCAGCATTCAGCTTGCAACAAAAGTTACCAATGCTCAAATGGTTAGAGCACTTGCCTTCTGAACTAGAGACCCGGGTTCGAGCCCCGCTCCATGCAATTTTTGAAAACTTGATTTTTCATTTAAAATATGAATGCATATGTGTGTATATCATTTTGAGAAGATTTTATCATTTGTAAACTCTAGATACGACACTCTATGACTAATAATACTTTGTCACCTTCGTCTTGTCTCTATCGTGTATATCTCTTCTTGTATCTCTATATATACTTTCATCCTTTTTTGCACCATGTATCTTTATTTTGAACATATTTTTTTATCTCTTTTTGATGCTCATGTACCTGCAAATTAGCTTAGATATTCTGGGCATAATTATATAGTTGTTGTCATTAAAATCCAATAATTGAGGTTCTAACATTCTCCCCCTTTTTGATGATGACAACTATATAATAATTTTTTTATTCGTTCTATATATAAAACAATATTAATATGTTTAAAGCTCCCTTTAGGTATAACATCTCCCCCTAGGTATAATATTTCCCTCTATTACTATGCATATGAATTTCTCCCCTTTTGTCATTATAAAAAAGAACTAGGGAATATACTAAATTTTATAAAATATCTTGTGAATAGTGGGATAAACTCAATATTAATTATGGAGGAAAAATAAAATAGATTTTACCATATTTGCTGAAGTCCATATTTCATTGTAAGCACGTAATTTTATTAAACGTATGGAACATTCTTTAAAATTCCAAAATCTATCATTTTCCTTTTATTTCTTCGAGTACCTGCAATAAATAATAATCATTTTCGGTACCCACTTACTATATTAGTATTCGGGGGGTTAATCATAGGATGAAAACCTTACCAAAATAGGTGTGGTTATATTCAAAAAATAATAATGAAACGATTTTAAAATAACTACTACTTATAATCTAAGGTATCAGAAAAAAATTAACATTTAAAGCATGCAATACCCAAGTTTCTTATAATTTCCTAATTTTTACATAACTATACCCATTAAGGTGTGGTTGAACCTTTATAACTATAGTTTTCATAACAAATCATATTCTTATAACAGTTTCTCATATAAAGTTGTTTATCATGATCAATCGTATTAGCTAGAATCCATATCTTAATACTATTAGTCATTACTTAGTACTTGAAGAATAATTTCTATCATTTCTAAACAAAGTACTATTATGACCATAACTGGTTTCAAAACTATCTTGCTTACTAGTACTATCATTAAATTTTTAATGCAAGAATGCATATCTAGTACTTTTTTACTTTTAGCCTGTTTATTGCCTAAACCGCTTTTATCATTGTGAGCTTTAGAATTTGTAACTAAGGAAAATAAGTTATCTTTACCTTTGTTAAAATTTATGATTTTTGTATTTAATCTTTCAAAATTTGCCTTAGAGTCACAAACTTCTTTTTGCAAACTATTATTATTAACTTGTAAAATCTTACATTTTTTAAGTAATTCTAAATTCTTTTTAGTTAAAGCTTCATTCTCTTTTTCAAGGGACAAAATTAAATAACTAGAATTATTTAAAGAATTTTCCAAAAAGGTACTTTAATTTCTCAAAACATTAATTTCCTCCAAAAGATTAATGTTTTTCTTTTCTAACTGCTTATTTCTTTCTGTAGGAAATCCTTTTGTAAAATAAGTTCTTCTATGGTATTTTCAAAAACATTTATTTTGTTTTGTTAAAATATTTTCCTCTTTTAAATTGGAAATTTGTTGCTCGCAATCTTTTAACTTAGTTAAAGTAATTCCATTAACATTATTCAAAGTCTTACAATCTTTTAATAATTCATCATGTGCTAACAAAAGATTTTTATATAAAGAATCTAAACATAACGATTGTGATCTGAATTTAGCCATGAAGCATTTGTTTGTTTGCTCCTTTGATTTTTCTTTGTTGCTCTTCCTCTTCTTATTGCCTCGACTAGATTTCTTTGTAGCCATTTATTCTACGATGTTGTTACGATCTCTAGAATCCCAAGCTCTGATACCAACTGACAGTCGTTGTGCTTTGATACCAAATGAAAGTGACTGCTATGCTATAGGATCGAAATGGTCAACAGTTGTAAACAATGTAAATGTACCGGCAATGTGATATAAACTAAGTTATCTACTTATGCCGAATATGAGTATAAAAATACTAGTGCGGAAAATAATAAGAGCAAAAGCAGTAAAGTAAAAGACACCATATATTTTTATACTGGTTTGAACTCCCGTTCTATGTCCAGTCCCAGACTCTTTCTAGATTTAAACTAGAAACACTCATTTAACTTGGAGGAATATGTTTACACCACCTGAGCAACCGAACAGGACTTCTACCACCTAAGCAACGGAATAGGACTTCTCCCGCCTGGCAACCGAACAGGACTTCTTTACAAATGACAAAAGTATCTAACTGTGATTTGCTCTTTGAATAGCACTGATAAGTCAATTAAATACAATCTTTCTATAATCTTCTCCTTTATGATATATAGTGTAATGTGCTTGAGAATTATGGAAGCTTGAGTGACCAATGATCAGAGAATGTAAGAAATTTGAGTGCAATTTGAAAACTAGAGAATAGATAAGAATTCAAGAATATTAAAATAGTTTTTGATGAATTGTTTATTGAATTCTGTTATCTATTTATAGAGTTCAAAAGGTTGCAACTATAGATGCAAAACTATATTGAAAAGAAACAGACGCAACCATTGATTTTGAAAACGTTTCTCTTCGATGAAGGGAAGTGTCTTTCATAAAAGCTATTGGGAAATATTCAGCCGTCTAAATAAAATAATTCAGCCATCTGAATCAAATTAATATGTAAACAGCAAGGTTTTAGGCTATTCTGGCCTTAGTCGGCCGTTTGAATAAATTTATTCAGCCGGCTGAATATTGTGAAACAAAAATATTGTTTCAGCATTAAGCCTGTAACAAAACTTATCATAGCTCAATGGTTAGAGCACTTGCTTTCTGAACTAGTGACTAGGGTTCAAGCCCCGCTCCATGCAATTTTCGAAAACTTGGTTTTTCGTTTAAAATATGAATGTATATGTGTGTGTATCATTTTGAGAAGATTTTAACATTTGTAAACTCTAGACACGACACTCTATGACTAATAATACTTTGTCACCTTCATCTTGTCTCTATCGTGTATATCTCTTTTTATATCTCCATATACATACTTTCATCCTTTTGTATACCGTGTATCTTTATTTTGAACGTATTTGTTTGTCTCTTTTTGATGCTCATGTACCTGCAAATTAGCTTAGAGATTCCTTGGCATAATTATATTGTTGTTGTCATTAAAATCAAACAATTGAGGTTCTAACATTCTCCTCTTTTTTGACATGACAACTATGTAATAATTTTTTAATCCATTCTATATATAAAAAAATATTAATATGTTTAAAGTTTCCCTTAAGTATAACATCTCCCCCTAAGTATAATATCTCCCTCTATTAATATGCATATGAATTTCTCCCCCTTTGTCAATATAAAAAAGAATGAGGGAATATAATGAATTTTATAAAATATCTTGTGAATAGTGGGATAAACTCAATATTAATTATGGAGGAAAAATAAAATAGATTTTGCCATATTTGTTGAAGTCTATATTTCATTGTAAGCACGTAATTCTATTAAATGTATGGAACATTCTTTAAAATTCCAAAATCTATCCTTTTCCTTTTGTTTCTCCGAGTACCTGCAATAAACAATAATCATTTTCAATACCCACTTACTATATTAGGGTCTGGGGGGTTAATCGTAGGATGAAAACCTTACCAAAATAGGTGTGGTTGTAATCAAAAAATAATAATGAAATAATTTTAAAATAACTACTACTTATAATCTAAGGTATCAGAAAAAAAATTAACATTTAAAGCATGCAATACCCAAATTTCTTATAATTTCCTAATTTTTAGGAAATTATACCTCTTTGGGTGTGGTTGAACCTTTATAAATATAATTTTCATTACAAATCACATTCTTATAATAGTTGCTAATATAAAGTTGTTTATCATGATCAATCATATTAGCGGGAATTCATATCTTAATACTATTAATCATTAGCTTAGTACTTGAAGAATAATTTCTATCATTTATAAAGTACTATTATGGCTATAACTGGTTTTAAAACTGTCTTGCTTACTAATACTATCATTATTTTTTTATACAAGAATGCGTATCTAGTACTATTTTTACTTTTAGCCTGTTTACAGGCTAAACCGCTTTTATCATTGTAAGCTTTAGAATTTGCAACTAAGGAAAATAAGTTATCTTTACCTTGTTAAAATTTATGATTTTTGTATTTAATCTTTCAAAATCTGCCTTAGAATCACAGCCTTCTTTTTGCAAACTATTATTACTAACATTTAAAATCTTACATTCTTTAGATTATTCTAAATTCTTTTTAATTAAAGCTTCATTCTCTTTTTTGAGAGACAAAATTGGAGAACAAGAATTGTTTAAAGAATTTTTCAAAAATGTATTTTTATTTTTCAAAACATTAATTTCCTCCAAAAGATTAATGTTTTTCTCTTCTAACTGCTCATTTTCTTTTTGTAGGAAATCCTTTTATAAAACAAGTTCTTCTATGGTATTTTTGAAACATTTAGTTTGTTTTATTAAAAAATTATTTTCCTCTTTTAAATTGGAAATTTCTTCCTTACAAGCTGTTAACTTAGCTAAAGCAATTCCATTAACTTTATTCAAAGTTTTACGATTTATAATAATTCATCATGTGCTAACAAAAGATCGTTATATAAAGAATCTAGACATAACGATTGCGATCTAAGTTTAGCCATGAAGCATTTGTTGTTAGCTCCTTTGATTATTCTTTATTGCTCTTCCTCTTCTTATTGCCTCGACTAATGTACCATCCCAAAATTTGAATTTTAAATTCGGCAAATTGGTTTGAACTTTTAAAAATTTAAATTGAAAAGTTTTAAATGGAATAAAATATTATTAAAATTAAATGAAAGAAAGATATATGGAATTAAATAAATATTTGATAGTTAATTTTAAATAAATAATAATAAATAAATAAATAAATAAAAACACATAACAAGCAAGAAATTGTTTTAAACAATAAAAATAAAATATATGTGATGAATTAAATATTAATAGTTAACTTTAAAATAGAAATAAAATTTAAGGTTTATGTTTGGAATAAAATCATGTGGTTATAAAGAGTCATATGCAAGAATACATGTAGGGTTGCATGAGAATTTATAAACAAGGAAAATAAGGCTTATGCAAGAAGATAGAAATCTACAAAATAAAGCAAATTTTTACTTACAAAAGAACAAAACAAAATAAGATAAACAAGGAGAAAAAAATCTGCAAAAATAAAACAAATTTAGTACTTATAAAAATCAAACAACATATATATGTAAACTAGGATGGAAACAAGCATTTAATGCTTCCTTCTTAAGCCTAAATCAAAGATCATTTCAGCCGAAATAATTTTACTTAGTCAAAACAAGAAAAAGAAAATCCGATCAAAGAGAAAAACTTGCACCAGTTAAACCTTCCCCTGTACAAACCATCTCCTTTATATAAACACATCCATATTAATGTTATTTCATTCAAACAAATCTTAGCATGCCTGAAAGAAAATAAAAGAAAACATCATATTTTACAAATTCAAGATCATTCAACTGAGTAAAATAGAAAAAAAGACATCAAACTGCAGTTCTTCAAAAAACACAGAAACAATTCTGTTCATCAACATACTATGTGAGTAAACTTGTTTTCTTAAATTAGAATCTAAGTATTTATTTCATGAATCTTCTGTTTTTGGTTTTATATTGGAAAGAAAATGTTGTGGGGTATGTTTCTGTATTACTGGAAATATTTATACAGTTTGTTCTTAACATTTTGTTTCAGAACAAAGGTAATTGAAGAAGAAATTTAAATAAACTTCACACAATCCTCTTTAGCTTAGGATTTTTAAACTAAACAAGTTTGTTTCAACTTGAATCACGGTAAAAAAATTTGTTTTAAGCTTGAACAAGAAGGGTTGTCTGTGCAACTTGTAATTTACAGTAAAAACAATTTTTTTTGATGAATTCAACTAATTTAAATCATGTATTTGATTACATAATTTGAATAAGCATATCAAGTCATGATTTTTAGAGGCAATACAATGATTTTTACATAAATAGTTTAAGAGCAGTTCGAATTTAAACCGATTTTGCATTTTTTCTAATTTCCGGTGAATGATCCAATAATAATCGTTGAAATTTGGACTGAAGCTTGTTTGAGCTTCGGTATAATGAGAAAATTATCGAATTTTTTTTCGAATACGTGAATTTGTCGAACTAACCCAAATTAGGGTTTAAATTTGAAGTTGGCAGTGAATTGGAAGAATAGTGATTTCGTTGTCAATAGTTGATCGAGCCGTACGAGAATTTGGAAGGTGATATCTGGGAGTGTGACAATTTGGTGGCCGGAGTTGTGGCGTCGCTGGTGGTCAGAGACATGGTGGCGAGGCAATTTTGTTTGGTGAGTTCGAACTGTAGTATCGAGCTAACTGCTAAATGTTGAATTCAAGTCTTTTGGGTCGAATCGAGGTTCGATTTCAAGTGTGTGTTAGGTCTTTGACTTGTTGAAGCTTGCGACTTTCGCCAGAACAGTGGCGTGATGATGTGCACGTGCACGTTATCATTTTGGCGTCAGCGTTTATTGGGGTGAGCAACTCGAGCTGTCACTCGAGAAAATGTATGCGACGCTTCGGAGTTGCACTCGAGCGCGTGAGTTTTGTCACCTGTTGTTATAACTTAAATTTACTTGCTGAAAAAAGAAGAAGAAGAAGTTGTATGCGAGAGGGAAAGAAGATGACCCGGGGAAAAGAAGAGGGAAACCCAAGTGAATACGCGAGTGCAAACCTGGGTTTACTCGGGTTTGCTTTATAATGGGTTAAGCCCAAACAAAATTTAAAGTTAACAATGTTAAGTTAATTTTTGGCATTTACAAGGTAACTAATGTTGATTATGTTAAGTAAAAAAACTTACTACAAGTTTAAATTATTTAACAATGTATTAAAATTTAATTAACCCTTTAATTAAATAATTAAATTTAAAATAAGAATTGAAATTAATTTACATTAAAACTTTTAATGTAACAATAAATTGATTTTAAAGGTATAAAGAAGATTTTCAAATGATAATTGAGGTAAATAATTTTTATTAACTAATGGTTCTGAAAAGTAATTAAGAATGATTTATAATTTGTAATTAAAAATTGATCAATAAACAATTAAGTATCTAAATTACTTATAATTAAGAATTGTTAATTAAATAATTTAAGTTAATCAATTTATAATTTGTAGCTAACTAAGTCAATTGATTAAGGAATAATTTATTAACAAAGTGATTGAGATTTAATTAATTTAATTATCGTTAAGAATAATTGATCATTGATTTAAAATAATTATGTGGTTAATTTACTTAAACCACATTGGAAAATAATTAACTATTGCTGTACACTAGATTGATATGTCTGTTACGATTGTGATACTGTGTGACGTAGATTGCTCTGTACGGCACTGTGATCTGTGATTTGTTCTGTGTTGATGTGAAAACCCCTTTGCTCGTAAAACGGCATTTAAACTTCGATGCGACAGGGAGTCAAATTTCAGTTAGTTATCTGAAACCCACATCAAACCCTAAATGTGAATCTTTGTGATTGATATATCCACGTGTTTTAAAAATTAAGCGTTTACTATTCAGTTTAGCCGGGAGAGGACCTACATGTCACATAACCCATTCCGAATAGTGATACGTCGAAATGGATAGCATTTGAAGACTGGTGGTGAAGACCGGGTGTCTTCGAAAACGATAGGATAACCTATAGATTGTCTCTGCATTGAGTTGCTCCGGTATAGAGATTCCCTAAGTGATGGGAAGTCCGACCGGGATTGTGGATACCGGGATTTGCAAGGGCTTCTTCCTTTATTGGACAAAGTGCCTTCGGTTTTGTTCGAACCCGAAACAGACTTGTACGGTCGTATGTCTGACACTATACTTTGAGGTATAAAGAAGATTTCTTTCAAATACGTATCTGTTGGTGGCGGAGAATTTATTCTCTTAGCTTAACACCCTTTTCTGAGACATACGAGCTCAGAGGTTATGTAATTGAAGGTTATCAGCGTTATACTCCCAATTTGGTAGTGTGACATGCTAAGTGCTGCTGTGTGTTGATGATCATTTATGATCAAAGCATGGCTTTCGTGTAATGCGTAGCTTTGTGGACGAGACCTCATCGTACCAGGAAAGATGCGGCAAGGTTATGAGGATCGCACCCTTTAGGATATGTCATTTCCTCCTGGAAAAAGGTGATGTCATGATATGGAGCCCTGATGTTTACCTATATGGTAGCTCCAATCTCATCTACTGTGTGGTTGTTGCTTTGTGATAGAGGGCCCTCGGATAAAGGTCCCAAACGACGGGGAGTGACATATTCGTGTAGTAGTTACCTAGTTACAGAGGCAACCCGGCCTTGTGTTGGCAGAAAGTTGGTTATGTTCTCGGGACGTCCCGCCAGAGACGTACCCATGTGGCAGTAGGAAGTTTTTTAGCCTGACCATTTGTTGGAAATTCAATTCCCAATACGAACCCAGTACGGTTTTAGTTGTATAACCTGTCATTTACTTATGCTGGTCACCACTATTTAGATGGTAGCTATAGTAGGCATAGTTCGGAATGTCTATGCTGGCTAAGATTAATATTATATTTTTGAAATGATTTTCCACACTATGCACTAGTAATAACATCAAAGAATTTTTCTCGTATCAAGCATATTTGACTATCATAAAAAGAAATCTCCTCCAATTGTGCGTTTGCATTGTATGTGGACGGGAGGTCTTATGGTAGTCACATTTTCCAAAAGCATACCGGATTTTCTTTTACAAATCTAGTATTTAAAAGCAACTACTTTTGTTTACTCATACCAGTCCCATGACTAACCCGGAGTTTATTGTTTCTTTTCTAAACTCTGGGTGCCCATAATTTCCACACAGGCAGCCTAGTAGCAGGTTTTCTGTGTTCTGGTGTTAGCAATATTTTGGAGCTTTTGCTTTGGAGATATTTTAGAAGCTTTTGGGATCTCAGATGTTTATTTTTTGGGAGTTCGTTATCACTTCATTCCTTTGAAGACTTTTTGGATATATGATCACTGTTGTATTATTATGATGTTTATTTGGAGTTGTGGTGTATGTATTGAAAATACTCTGATGTGGTAATGGATATTATGATGTCATATATGTGATGTATGCATGATATTCATTTTGTTCCGCTGTTATATATTCATAGATGCTGTTATAAGCTCCGGCGAACCAGATTCGATGTTTGTATCTGCGGTATTTGAATACGAGTGTCGTATTCGGTGTTGATTTTCGAAAGTCGAGTCAGGGCCATCACATTTGGTATCAAGCGGAAGGTTGAGTAAGAACTTTAGCTACGGAGTATAACACATCAGATGGCACATTAGATGTAGGGTGAAGTATACCCTAGAATGAGTATAATTGAGGCAGAAACTCCAAATTTTCTTAGTCTATTTTCTTTTACTAGTTGATATTCCATAAGGTATTTCGTCCGTATATTTAAAACAGTTTTCTTACTAATTACAGATAGTAAGAATGAGCGGACGAAGAGGAAGAGTTAGTGGTCAAGGAAGTGCCACAACAACTAATCAAGATTCCCCAACCGTAGTAGCAGTTGTATCTATTCTGCAGCAGCCGAATCTGGCTGATTTATATAAAAATTTCTTAAGGCTTAGTAGCAAACCATTCACCGACAGGGAGTCAATTGTTTAGGCTCAAGCATGGATCAGATCATGTGAGAAAACCTTTAGAGGGCTAAAGCTGCAAGACGATCAGAAGCGACTCATAACTTCTTGGCAACTTCAGGAAGAAGCCTTGGCCTGGTCGGAGACAGTTATTGTAGATAAGCCAAAAGACGAGTTTACTTGGGAGAAATTCGAGGAAGTGTTTGAGAAGAGTTATCTGCCATCAGCTGGAATTTCTCGAATGTACTAGGAATTCATGGACTTAAAGCAGGGAAGCTTGTCATTCGAGGAGTATCTAAACAAATTCAATGAATTGTCTCGTTTTGGTCCCGAGTTGGTGAACACACCTTTAAAGAAGAACGAAAGAATCATTCGTGAGATGAATAAGAAAATCCACGAAAGAATGAATGGCCATGTTAAAGAATCTTTTTCAGATTTAATTGATATGGGATACAGATATGCCACACTTGATATGCAAGAAGCCCCGGCAGAGAAAGGAAATTCGCGCAATCAAAATTGGAAGAAGAGGAGATTTGGAGGCAAGAAACCATGGCAGGGCAAAGAGAAAAAGAAGAGCATTCAGGGAAGCGCGACAGAGAATGTCACTTTTTTAATTGCTTGGAGAAGGGCCATTATTCTAGCAGATGTACGAGGCCTAAGAAACAAGTCAGTCAATCTGTGCAACCGATGCCCAGGAAATGCTATTATTGTCAGAAAGTGGGACATGACGTTAAAGACTGTCCAGTTATGAAGCAAGCTCAAACAGCAAAGGTGTACACAGTAAAAGACCAACCTGCATCTTCCAAAGCAGAGAAATGAAAAGGGTTCTGGAAGGTACTCTCATTATTTACAATAGCATTGTTAGAGTTTTATTTGATATGGGCGCTACACATAGTTTTATCCTCAATAAGCCATTAATGAATTAAATATTGAACCTGATTTTGTTGATGAGCCTATATGCTTAAAGAATCCAGTTGGAGGTCCCGCGAATCTTTGACTTCGATGTAGAGACGCTCGTATCTCATATTCTTGTTATCAATTTCCCATCGGTCTCTTTGTTCTTGATTTTAACGAGTTTGAAGTCTTACTCGGAATGGATTGGCTAGCAAAATACGAAGCCAAATTGGATTGCATTAATCGATTGATTTCAATTAAAACCGAATTTGGAGATTTCATCAAGATTTCTTGTGAGGACCCTGGTCCTAAAATAAAAGGATTGATGTACAATTTGGGTTATCCCAAACCCAGTTTGGAGTCTATACCCATTGTTAGAGATTTTCCGGACGTGTTCGGAGAAGTAAAATCTTTACCTCCACATCGAAAATAGAATTCAGAATCGACCTAGTACCTAACGTGAGTCCTGTCGTTCACGCAAGTCGTAGGATGGCACCCAGGGAAAAGGTTGAATTAGTTCAACAAACTGATGATCTACTAGCAAAAGGATTAATTCGACCCAGTGTTTCTAAATGGGGCTCAGCAGTCGTATTTGTTGCTAAATCGGACGGATCTTTGAGATTGTGTGTAGATTACCGCGATCTCAATAAGATGACTCTCAAGAATAAATTTCCACTGCCCAGAATTGATGATCTGTTTGATCAATTGTACGACGCTCGTTTCTTTTCAAAGATGGATCTAGCTCAAGGTTTCCATCAACTATGAATCGTCGAAGATTGTGTTCATTTGACAGCTTTCAGGGGTCCTAATATGTTCTACGAATGGTTAGTCATGCCTTTCGGACTAACCAATGCTCCAGCATACTACGTAGATCTTATGACCCGTGTGTTATGAGAAGTATTGAATAAATTGGTGCTCGGGTTTATTGATGATATTTTGATCTATTCCAAGACTGAAGAGGAGCATGCCGAGCACCTTAGAATCGTTTTGGAGATACTAAGGAGAAATATTCTATTTGCAAAAATTTTTAAATGCCACTTTTGGGTCAAAAAGGTCAAATTTCTCGGTCATATTGTTAATGAAGAAGTAATTTCTGTTGATCCTAGTAAAATTTCCGCTATTCTTGATTGGAGAAGACCCACTACGTCGAAGGAAGTTCGAAGCTTTTTGGGTTTAGCAGGCTATTATCAGAAGTTTATTCAGGACTTTTCTAAGATAGCTAGTCCGTTGACTAGGCTAACAATGAAAGATGTAAAGTTCAATTGGACACCGAAATGCGATGAAGCTTTTCAGGAATTGAAGAAGAGACTAACCACCGCTCCTGTTCTCGCTATCATTAACGAGAATCAGGGATTATCTATTTATACTGACGTATGTGGTGATGGGGTAGGTGCAGTATTAATGCAAAATGGGAAGGTAATTGCCTACGCGAGTAGACAATTACGTCCGCATGAGAGAAACTACCCAACACATGATTTGGAGCTTTTGGTTGTTGTTTTCGCTTTGAAAATATGGCGACACTATCTTCTGGGTAAGAACCTTTTCAGCTTTCTTAACAATTTACGAATTTAACTTAACTTAAACAATATATATAATGAACTCTCTTTCTTTAGGTGAAAATTTTGAATTATTCACCGACCATAAATATTTGAAATATCTCTTTACCCAGAAGGATCTAAATTTACGACAACAACGTTGGTTGGAATTTCTGGCATCCTATGACCTAGATATTCTATATACGCCGGGGAAAAGCCAATGTAGTTACCGATGCTTTGAGTAGAAAGCATGCCATTCTTGCTCACCTTGTCATCTCTCCTACTCTTCTCAAAAGGATTGCGAGACAGCAGTATGAAGATGAGTTTCTTCGGGGAATTTATAAAAGGATTTTCCAAGGAGAAGACACTAGTTTTGAGATGGATAATAGAGGAGTTATAAGATTAAAAGGCAGGATTTGTGTTCCAGACTTCCCTGATCTAAAACGTAAAGTATTGGACGAATGCCACAAGTCCAAGCTTTGCATCCATCCAGGAGTTAATAAAATGTATAGAGATGTCAAAAGAACTTTCTAGTGGAAGGCAATGAAAAGAGACATATCTATTTATGTGTGTCGCTGTGCTACTTGTCGGCAAATTAAAAGCGGTCAAAAGAGAGTGGCAGGTTTACTTTAGCCTTTGGAAGTACCAAATTGGAAATGGGAACATGTATCGATGGATTTCATCGACATATTGCCACGAACCAAGAAGGGAAATGAAGCAATTTGGGTTATAGTGGACCGTCTAACCAAAACTGCTCACTTCATTCCAGTGAAATCCACTCGGACTGCAGCAAGCTTAGCAGGGCTATATATAAAAGAAATTGTTCGACTCCATGGTATTCCCAGCAGCATAGTGAGTGATCGTGATCCAATCTTCACTAGTGGATTTTGGGAGGCATTCCAAGCCACACTGGGAATGAAATTGAATTTCAGCACAGCTTATCACCCACAATCTGATAGGCAGACTGAGAGGATTAATTGAATTCTAGAAGACCTCTTGCGTGCTTGCATTCTCGATTTTGGTGGTTCTTGGGAGGACCATTTGCATCTGGTCGAATTCTCTTATAATAACAGCTATCAAGCCAGTATAGAAATGGCTCCTTTCAAAGCTTTATATGGTCGTCCGTGTCGATCACCTGCATGCTATATTGAATCAGGTGATAGATTCGTTCTTGGACCAGATATGATTAAAGAAGCCACGGAGAAGGTTGATTTTATTAGAAAGAAATTAATAACTGCTCAAAGTCGCCAGAAGAGCTATTATGACCGCCGAAGAAGAGATTTGGAATTTCAAGTTGGAGATTCTGTATTTCTGAAAGTATCTCCGATGTGGGGTGTATTGAGGTTCGGGAAAACTGGAATGCTAGCACCGCGTTGTATTGGTCCTTTTCCTATTCTGGAAAGGATTGGTCCTCTAGCATGTCGAGTGCAGTTACCCAGCTGGCTGTCTGGCGTGCATAATGTGTTCCACGTTTCTAATCTTCAAAAGTATATGCACGATCCAGATAGTATTATTGAGGAGGCAGCTCAGCAGGACCTTGAGATCACTCCCCCCTTGACAGTAGAAAGAGAACCGATAAAGATCGTAGATCGTGATGAAAAGCGATTGAGAAACAAAGTTGTGAATGGAGTGGCGATCCGAAGGACTGCACTTGGGAAACTGAAGATAATATGAAGAAATCATATCCCAACTGCAGAGTAGACATCTCGGCTTAAACTGGTAAGCCATTTCCTTATTTTCTAAATTTTTATATTCTTTGTTTGCTTTTCTCTCTCTTTCAAATTTCGAGGACGAAATTTTCTTAAGGGAGGGATATTTGTAACATCCCAAAATTTTGAATTTTAAATTGGGAAAATTGGTTTGAACTTTTAGAAATTTAAATTGAAAAGTTTCAAATGGAATAAGATATTATTAAAATTAAATAAAAGAAAGATATATGGAATTAAATAAATATTTGATAGTTAAGTTTAAATAAATAATAATAATAATAATAAATAAAAACATATAACAAGCAAGAAATTGTTTTAAACAATAAAATAAAATATACGTGATGAATTAAATATTAATAGTTAACTTGAAAATAGAAATAAAATTTAAGGTTTATGTTTGGAATAAAATCATGTGGTTATAAAGAGTCATATGCAAGAATACATTTAGGGTTGCATGAGAATTTATAAACAAGGAAAATAAGGCTTATGCAAGAAGATAGAAATCTACAAAATAAAGCAAATTTGTACTTACGAAAGAACAAAACAAAATAAGATGAACAAGGAGAAAAAAATCTGCAAAAATAAAACAAATTTAGTACTTATAAAAAACAAACAGTATATATATGTAAACTAGGATGGAAACAAGCATTTAATGCTTTCTTCTTAAGCCTAAATCAAAGATCATTTCAACCGAAATAATTTTGCTTAGTCAAAACAAGAAAAAATAATAATAATCTGATCAAAGAGAAACATTTGCACCAGTTAAACCTTCCCCAAATTAGAATCTAAGTATTTATTTCATGAATCTTGTGTTTTTGGTTGTATATTGGAAAGAAAATTTTGTTGGGTATGTTTCTGTATTACTGGAAATATTTGTACAGTTTGTTCTTAACATTTTGTTTCAGAACAAAGAAAATTGAAGAAGAAATTCAAATAAACTTCACACAATCCTCTTTAGCTTAGGATATTTAAACAAAACAAGTTTGTTTCAACTTGAATTACAGTAAAAAAAAATTGTTTTAACCTTGAACAAGAAGGGTTGTCTGTGCAACTTGTAATTTACAGTAAAAACAATTTTTTTGATGAATTCAACTATTTTAAATCATGGATTTGATTACATAATTTGAATAAGCATATCAAGTCATGATTTTTAGAGGCAATATAATGATTTTTACTTAAGTTGTTTAAGAGCGGTTCGAATTTAAACTGAATTTGCATTTTTTCTAATTTCCGGTGAACGATCCAATGATAATCGTTGAAATTTGGATTAAAGCTTGTTTGAGCTTCGGTGATGATGAGAAAATTGTAAAAAAAAAATTTCGAATGCATGAATTTGTCGAACGAACCCAAATTGGGGTTTAAGTTTTAAGTTGGCAGTGAATTGGAAGAACGGTGATTTCGTTGTCAATAGTTGATCGAGCCGCACGAGAATTTGGGAGGTGATAGCTGGGAGTGTGACGAGTTGGTGGCCGGAGTTGTGGCGTCGCTGGTGGTCAGAGACGTGGTGGCGAGGCAATTTTGTTGGGTGAGTTTGAACTGTAGTATCGAGCTAACTGCTAAATTTTGAATTCGAGTCTTCTGGGTCGAATCGAGGTTCGATGTCAAGTGTGTTTTAGGTCTTTGACTTGCTGAAGCTCGCATCGTTCGCCAGAACGACGGCACGATGATGTGCATGTGCATGTTATCATTTGGGTGTCAGCGTTTATGGGGGTAAGCAACTCGAGCTGTCACTCGAGAAAATGTATGCGATGCTTCGGAGTTGCACTCAAGCGTGTGAGTTTTGTCACCTGTTGTTATAAGTTAACTTAAATTTACTTGCTGAAAAAGAAGAAGAAGAAGTTGTTCGCGAGAGGGAAAGAAGATGACCCGGGGAAAAGAAGAGGGAAACCCGAATGAATACGCGAGTGCAAACCTGGGCTTACTCGGGTTTGCTTTATAATGGGTTAAGCCCAAACAAAATTTAAAGTTAACAATGTTAAGTTAATTTTTGGCATTTACAAGGTAACTAATGTTGATTATGATAAGTAAAAAAAACTTACTATAAGTTTAAATTATTTAACAATGTTTTAAAATTTAATTAACCCTTTAATTAAATAATTAAATTTAAAATAAGAATTGAAATTAATTTACATTAAACTTTTAATGTAACAATAAATTGATTTTTAAGGTATAAAGAAGATTTTCAAATGATAATTAAGGTAAATAATTTTTATTAACTAATGGTTTTGAAAAGTAATTAAGAATGATTTATAATTTGTAATAAAAATTGATTAATAAACAATTAAGTATCTAAATTACTTATAATTAAGAATTATTAATTAAATAATTTACGTTAATCAATTTATAATTTGTAGCTAACTAAGTTAATTGATTAAGGAATAATTTATTAACAAAGTGATAGAGAATTAATTAATTTAATTATCGTTAAGAATAATTGATCATTGATTTAAAATAATTGTGTGGTTAATTTACTTAAAACACATTGGAAAATAAGTAACTTTTGTTGTACACTAGATTGATATGTTTTCTATGATTGTGATACTGTGTGATGTAGATTGCTCTGTACGACACTGTGATCTGTGATTTGTTCTGTATTGATGTGAAAACCCCTTTGCCCGTAAAACGGCATTTAAACTTCGATGCGACAGGGAGTCGGATTTCAGTTAGTTATCCGAAACCCACATCAAACCCTGAATGTGAATCTTTGTGATTGATATATCCACGTGTTTTAAAAATTAAGCGTTCACTACTCGGTTTAGCCGGGAGAGGACCTGCTTGTCATATAACCCATTCCGGATAGTGATACGTCGAAATGGATAGTATTTGAAGACCGGCGGTGAAGACCGGGTGTCTTGAAAACGATAGGATAACCTATCGATTGTCTCTTCATTGAGTTGCTCCGATATAGAGATTCCCTAAGTGATGGGAAGTCCGATCGGGGTTGTGGATCCCGGATTTGCAAGGGCTTCTTCCTTTATTGGACAAAGTGACTTCGGTTCTGTTCGAACCTGGAACAGACTTGTATTGTTGTATGTCTGACACTATACTTTGAGGTACAAAGTAGATTTCTTTCAAATACGTATCTGTTGGTGGCGGAGAATTGTTCTCTTAGCTTAACTCCCTTTTCTGAAACGTACGAGCTCAGAGGTTATGTAATTGAGGGTTATCTACATTATACTCCCAATTTGGTAGTGTGACATGCTAAGTGCTGCTGTGTGTTGATGATCATTTGTTGATCATTTGTGATCATAGCATGGCTTTCGTGTAAAGCGTAGCTTTGTGGATGAGACTTCATCATACCTCACAACCCGAAAATGGTCAAAACAGGAAAGATGCGGCAATGTTATGAGGGTCGCGCCCTTTAGGGCATGTCATTTCCTTCTGGAAAAAGGTGATGCCATGGTATGGAGCACTGATGTTTATCTATGTGGTAGCTCCAATCTCATCTATTGTGTGGTTGTTGCTTTATGATAGAGGGCCCTCGAATAAAGGTCCCAAAGGAACGGGGAGTGGAATATTCGTGTAGTAGTTACCTAGTTAAAGAGGTAACCCGGCCTTGTGTTGGCAGAGAGCTGGTTAAGTTCTCGGGACGTCCCGCCAGAGGCTTACCCATGTAGCTGTAGGAAGTTACTTAGCCCGACCATTTGTTGGAAATTCAATTCCCAATACGAACCCAGTACGGTTTTAGTTGTATAACCGGCCATTTACTTATGGTGGTCACCACTGTTTAGATGGTAGCTATAGTAGGCATAGTTCGGAATGTCTATGCTGGCTAAGATTAATATTATATTTTCGAAATGATTTTCCACACTATGAACTAGTAATAATATCAAAGAATTTTTCTTGTATCAAGCATATTTGACTATCGTAAGAAGAAATCTCCTCCATTTCTACGTTTGCATTGTGTGTGGGCGGGAAGTCTTATGGTAGTTTCATTTTCCAAAAGCATACCGGATTTTCTTTTATAAATCTAGTATTTAAAAGCACTTTTGTTTACTCATACCAGTCACATGACTGACCCGGAGTTTATTGTTTATTTTTTAAACTCTGGGTGCCCATAATTTCCACACGGGCAGCCTAGTAGCAGGTTTCTGTGTTCTGGTTTTAGTAGTATTTTGGACCTTTTGCTTTTGAGATATTTTAGAAGCTTTTGGGATCTCAGATGTTTAGTTTTTGGGAGTTCGTTATCACTTCATTCCTTTGAAGACTTTTTGGATATATGATCACTGTTGTATATTATGATGTTTATTTGGAGTTGTGGTGTATGTATTAAAAATACTCTAATGTGGTAATGGAAATTATGATGTCGTATCTTTTATGTATGCATGATATTCATTTTGTTCCGCTGTTTTATATTCATCTGATGTTGTTATAAGCTCCGACGAACCAGATTCGATGTTTGGATCCACGACATTTGAATACGAATGTCGTATTCGGTGTCGATTTTCGAAAGTTGAGTCAGGGCCGTCACAACTAGATTTCTTTGTAGCCATTTGCTCTAGGATGTTGTTACGATCTCTAGAATCTCAGGCTTTGATACCAATTGAAAGTCGCTGTGCTTTGATACCAAACGAAAGTGTATGCTATGCTATAGGATCGAAATGGCCAACAGTTGTAAACAATGTAAATGTAGAGGCAATGAACTATAAACTAAGTTATATGTTTATGCCAAATATAAGTATAAAAATAACTATTGTGGAAAATAATAATAGCAATAAAGTAAAAGATACCGAAGATTTTTATACTGGTTCGAACTTTCGTTCTACGTCCAGTCCCAGACTCCTTCGGAATTTAAACTAGCAACCCTCACTTAGCCCGGAGGAATAAGTTTATACCACCTAAGCAACCGAACAGGACTTCTACCGCCTAAGCAACCGAATAGGACTTCTACCGCGTGAGCAACCGAACATGACTTCTTTACAAATAACAAAAGTATCTGACTGTAATGTACTCTTTGAATAGCACTGATAAGTCAATTAAGTACAATCTTCATATAATCTTCTCCTTTATGATATATAGTGTAATGTGCTTGAGAATTATGGAAGATAGAGTGATCATTGATCAAAGAATGTAAGCAATTTGAAAACTAGAGAATAGATAAGAGTTCAAGAATATTAAAATAGTTTTCGGTGAATTGTTTGTTGAATTCTGTAATCTATTTATAGAGTTTAAAAGGTTGCAACTATAGATGAAAAACCATATTGAAAAGAAATAAATGCAGCCGTTGATTTTGAAAATGTTTCTCTTCGATGAAGAGAAGTGTCTTTTCATAAAAAAGCTATTAGGAAATATTCAGCCGTCTGAATAAAATAATTCAACCGTCTGAATCAAATTAAAACGCAAACAACAAGGTTTTAGGCTATTTCTGGCCTTATTCAGCCATCTGAATAAATTTATTCAGCCGGTTGAACATTGTGAAACAACAATATTGTTTTAGCATTCAGCCTCTGAATGATATTATTCAGCCGGCTGAATTTAGCCTGTAACAAAAGTTACCATAGCTCAAATGATTAGAGCACTTGCCTTTTGAACTAGTGACCCGAGTTTGAGGCTCGCTCCATGCAATTTTTGAAAACTTGATTTTTCATTTAAAATATGAATGTACATGTGTGTGTATCATTTTGAGAAGGTTTTAACATTTGCAAACTCTAGATAAGACACTCTATGACTAATAACACTTTATTTGTCACCTTCGTTTTGTCTTTATCATGTATATGTCTTCTTGTATCTCCATATACATACTTTCATCCCTTTTTGTACTGTGTATCTTATTTTGAACGTATTTGTTTGTCTCTTTTTGATGCTCTACCTGAAAATTATCTTAGAGATTCTTTGGCATAATTATGTAGTTGTGGTCATTAAAATCCAACAATTGAGGTTTTAACACGTAGGGCCAAGGCTAGAGTGGTGGCATGTCAGCACTTGGGAGCCGCGCGGAGGAGCAGGCGTCAGTGGCGGCTCATGGAGCTTAGGAGAGCGTTCGTCGATCGAACATAAAAAAAAATAGTGCGTCGGCGTGTATGCCTGGAGGAGGGAAAACGTGAAGGAGAAGGTTAATAAAAGTTTAAATTATATTTTTTTAAGTTAATTAAGTTTTAATTATCTCGATTGTTAAATAATTCATAACTTGTTCGTGCAAGGTCCGTCTCGAGCACGACAAGTTGTGTTCATTTCAACAAGCACAACGCTATAGAGTTGGAATTGATGAATTTGGAGCTAGTAGGAATTTTGAGTTAAATTGAACAACCATTTAATTTTGATTCATTCTGGAGCGCTTAGGCGATTTCTGTTATTTTTGTGAGTACACTCACCCTCTGGCATGCTTATATTTTTATATAAGTTTGAATAAATTTATATATGTTAATTGATGCTTGTTTGGATGATATACTATATGTATTGGTTGGTTTGGATATATTCCTGCCTATTAGAGCGGATGAGACCCTATTACGTCCTCGTGTAAGAGCGGATGGCCCTTTGTATACGAATGCAGCCTCGAAGCAGTTGATTTATATTTTATGATTATATGTTGTCTGTGATGCGGGGGTAGGTTGGAGGAATCCAATAGGATTATTCACCACTATTGAATTATTTTCTTATATATACTAATATATGATGTTCTGGATGTCATGTTGATGGCTTTGATGTGATTTGACTTATTTAGTGCTATGGTAGTACTGGGCCTTATTTTTGATATTTTAAAATGTTGAAATGATGATTTTGATTTAAAAAGGATTTCAAAGCGATTTTGAATGTATATATGTTTTAACGATTTTTAAATTTAAAGAAATGAATTTTTTTAAAGAAATAAAAAGTTAAGATTTTTTGACATTATAAAAATATAGTTTTAAGAAATACTTTGATTCGGGATTTTTGAATAAGTTTATAAAAGGATTTAGAAAAGAAATATTTTATAATTAAAGAAATAGATTTATAATCGGAATTTGTAAATGTTAGTATATGGATTTGGAGCTTATTTGAATAAATGGATTTGGAGCTTATTTGAATAAATGGATTTTATAAATAAATTTGATTTAGAAAGAAATGGATTTATAAATGGATTTTTGTTAAGTAAAATGAGTTTTTATTAAAAATGATATATACAAAGAATTTTGTAAGTAAAGGTATTTTATAAAATAGGAGTTTTATAAAATCGAAAGGATATTTATAAATAGTTTTATAGATATGGAAATGTTTTATGTTGAGATGTATATATGGATTTTTATTTAAACGAATGTTTGAAAGAAATATTTTGATGAAGTTAAATGTTTTAAAAATAATTTATCTTTTGGAAGTACAAATCTTGGAAATAATAACTCCAAATGCAGTTTAAATGGTTTTGAAAAATGTTTTAAAATGTGATGAGTGTTGGAAAAATAGATTTCAACATTTGTTGTTGTAACAGACGTTTTCAGGAAAGTATAGAAGGCATGGATTATAACACTGTTGTTATAGTAAACGATTTTCAAAAGGACATGTTTATATTGATATATGAGATTTATCTATGTATAATTTACCAAATCCCTATACTAGTGTTTTGGGTTATTGTAACGATGCTTTACGCAACATTCATTTTGACCCAATAAATTATGTTCTGACCTTCCATCGTGAAATACACGAATTGTTTCTTATGATCATACTAAAGGCTTCGTGATGTATGAGCATTGCTTTCTATACTTAACACCCATCCGAAGGCGTACGAACTCTGAAGTTGTACGGTTATTGAAATCTATTTGGCGTGTCTCTAAATGGTAGTGTTATTAAATATACTTATACCATTGATATAAGCATATGGAAATATTTTTCAAAGTGTTGAGATGAAGTGATATGTGTAACGACCCATAAATTTTAACAAATAAATTGGTAAATTTAATTGGATCTTTGTAATTAAATTTAGAAAGAAATAAAAAAAATTATAATTTATAATGAAATGAATGATAAAAAGAAGTGTAGCAATGGTAATTTAAAAGTTAATTATCGATAATTGGAGTGAAATCCCAATAAAGAAATAGTGTTAATTGTTGCACTTGAGTATAAAATTTAAAATAAGTAATTAAGAGTAAGCATTTAATTAACCAATGCAATAATATTGATTAATAGTAACTGTATGTAAATTAAGGTAGTAATGTTAATGACAGTTGATGAATAACCAATTCAATGCAATCCTAATGGATTGAAACAAGTATTTGAGTTATAATTGATTAAATAGGAATATTTGTTAATAAATTAAAATAAGAAAAATAAATGGAAATATTGAATTAATCAATAAATTAATAATGAATAAATAGTGATTCAATAAAATCGATGTTCTTTATGTAATCGTTTGGAAATAATAACTAGAATGAATTGCAACAATATAAATGTAAGTTAACTATTAATAACTTAGATGTAATTCCACTAAGTGAAATAATGTAAATATTATAACTTGGTTACAAAATTAATATACGAAAGAAGATGTAAATATTGAATTAATTAATGAAATAATACAGTGTTAATGACATTTAATTAAAATTTGTGTTATATATGGAATTTTAACCTGTGTTGGTAAGTAATAAACTTACAAATGTAAGTAAAGGAAAATAGGTGACAATTAATATATGTTATTTAGTTTGTGTTGAATAAAATTGGTAATCAATTAAAGGTAATAATGTTGATGTAAGCTCATAAATAAAAAAATTCAATGCAATACCAATTAATGGAGACAAATTTTAAGGTCATAATTGATTGCATTAAATAAATTGGGAAATAAATTTCATTAAAGGTAATTAAATATTATCTTAATGTAAATTAAGATAATATTTGAAATTAATAGTAGATCCATTCATAATATGACAATTGGTTGAAGTATGAGAAAACTACGTGTAACATTTGGCTTGTAAACAAATATTATAAGTTACCTGTTTAATTTGTTGATTGAATTAGAATTGGAAATAAATGTTAACAAAGTAAATAAATGTACATTAATGTGAAATGTAATACAATGGTTAGGAGTTGTTAAATTTGGCATATTAAGAAAATAAATGGAAAGAAAACAAGGTAACTAAGTTTATATAGAATAATAATGAACTTAATAAAATATTTGAATTGAAACAAATCAATCCACTGAAATCCAAAATATAATAAGTGTAATTATTGTAGCAATTGAAATTAAAGGTTATGCAATTTGAAAAAATGATAATATGAGGAAATTTATGTAATAGTTTTGAATCCAATGTTTAATCCATCTATTTGACAGGAATGAATGAAATAATAATTAATTAATTTAATTAAATGGAATTTTGGGAATTTTATTTATAATTTGTGAATTTAATGAAATTGAGGTTAATATAGGAATTTATAAATTTATCATCTCTAAATTGACATTTAAATTTGTTTAAAACAATTGTAAATAATCAAGAAATCAAAAATGATAAGAATTGTCAATTTTAGAATTTAAATGGGAAATGTGACTTAATTAATCAATTTTTAATTTATTTAATTAGTGTAAAAATAGAAATTTTGGCCACTGACTCGGATTTTGACGAAACTAGTTTCATCGGATCCATATCGGTGAATTATTGTATGATTTCAAGTTTCGTAGCAATCGGACTTGTCGTTTGATCGTACGGGCTTGAAACGCCTTGATATAAATGGAATTGAAATCAATTAAAATCGATTTGAAATAATTTAATTTTAGCACAACTTCTTCATATGATAGAATTTCGACCTGAAACCTATTCCATCGCGTTTATAATATTTTAAAACATCTATTTTGATATATGGTTTGACCCAATTTCGTTCCAGAGCAGAACGGGCTTTTCGGGCCATATGTCGTTCAGCGCGTTTATCAATTCGATCTGATCCATTCTATTTCAACCTTACCTATAAATACCTAAAAATACCCTATTATAAACCCTAGCCTACCTCTATTTCTCATTTGTTTGCGTGTACAATTTCTTTCACTTCCTCATTTCAATGGCAGACAAATACCTAATATCAATTGCAATTCAAAAATTAAAGTGAAATCTCAAACTCCTCAAAAAAATTCAGAAAAATTATATATCGAAGTTCTCGACGGATGCATCTCAGAATTGCAATCATTTTTCGATTCGAACCATCTTTTGTCTAAAAATTGATGTTTTAGTTCTGGCCGTTCATTGTAAAGCTGTTCGTTCAATGGTAGATCTTCGTCAATGTGCCAATCGGGGGTGGCTGCTTTGTAGAGGTCGACTAGGGCTTTCAATCCATGCGGTTACTTCGGTCGAAAGGTGCTCGATTTTTCCAGAATCGAGGATTTGTGGCTGTTTTTTTGTGTGACAGCGTGGTGTTCTGAGAGGCCGAGGAGCGAGCGCGTGGTGGCCAGTGGGGCGTCTCTGGAAGGCGAACGCGATGGAGTTTCCTGATTTGAGCGAAGCGCCCTTGGCAACGGAGGAGATGGCGCGTGGAGGCAGCTGCAATTCAGTTCGAGCGGCATCGATTTTTTTTGGGTTACGGCTTCGTTGTAGTGGAGACGACGTGGTAATATTTTTTTAATATTATTTTTTAAAAAATTCAAAATCTAATTATCTTCTAATTGCAATAGCTTTCGCGTACGAACTCCGTTTCATGCGCAGTTTTCTCTGCTAGGTTCGTATTGGGATTCCGGACATTTCAAAGCTGGTTTGGATGGATTTGGAGACTGTGTAAATATTGGGTTTAAATTGGATTTAAATTCAATTGAAATTCGAAAGGTGAGTGTTTTAACCCACTCACAACTTCTAAAATTTCTTATGTTTGTTAAATTAATTTTTGATGTGATTAAAAATTTGTCTATGATTATTTGGCATATTTTAATCATCATCTCAGTTGAATTTAATTTACTAGATTAAATTTTTATTTAATTTATTATTGCATATAAACTGCCAGTTAGATAGATTGTTCATTTTATTATTGAATATAAACTGTCAGTAATTACCTGTTATTTATTATATGCTCTATATTGATTTTATTGTTTAAATTGGAAGATGATGGTAATAAATGGTTGATGATTGATATTGGATGAATGGATATTGTATTTTATATTGTTTTAAACTGCAAATTTGTATGCACTTTATTTCATTTGGGATTGCGGTTTGAAATGATATAACCGTAATTTTTGTTTTAAATTACTGGTTGAAATGATAAATATCCGTATCACTTGACCATAAGATAGAAAATTTTATACAGACACTGTGGTCTATATATAAAAATATTTTGAAAGGATTTCTATGGTTTGTAAAGAAATATACGATTTTTGAGTTTGTAAAGGAATATACGATTTTTGAGATATTGATTTGGACATTTTATAAATGTTCTTTTATATATCGTCAATTCTTGGTTTAAGCTGTGAATAAAATTTGTTTAAAATATAAAATAAGTTTAATAATAAAGTTTGATTTTTATTAAAATATAATATGGATAAGTATTTACTTAAATTATATTTTAATATGTAGTTTGTATTGATTTTATAAATCAAGGTTGAGAAGATTGTGACGCCCCACTCCTAGAGCCTCGTTAACAAAGAGTATTACATAGATAATACTGTCGGCTAACGCGGACAATGGAGTATAATGGAAGTGACCATGTGTAATCTTACCTTAACTATTCACTAAATACGTCGAAAAGTAGTCACATTAAAATTCGACCTATTCAATAAATATTTAAAGCAAAACTACAATGGCTAAAGGATCTATCAGAAGAAAATATAACAACTCAAATGTAATTCACATCACAGAACAGTCGATCATAATATACACATAAACGGATACACAACAGAGTATACAAAATAATACATGTCAAGTGGTACAGGAGACCACAATATACAGACGAGACAAAAAGAGTATAAATAACAGAGTTACAACAGATAAGGACCACAAAAGACGCTACAACAAAATGAATCTAGCGAATAGTCCATGCGGAAGCAAAATAGGCTAAGTCCAAAAGCACCTAACCTGAAACAACTCGGTCTGACCCGAGTATAAAATACACGGGTCAGTCTAAATAAACAAATCAGTTAAATAAACTAAACAACAATAAACCTGCAAGGTTACAAAGCATAATAGATATCTCTAAAAGAGATAACACAATCATCTAACGAAAGATGAATCATATAGATCAAGCCTCATATCATCGGCAACATATAGAAACAAAGGATAAGAATATCCCAAAGCAAGCCATAAGGCAAACAACAAACACCGATAAATACGAGTTCCACAAGGTAGACACTATATTTCATGTGGCTCCAAAGAACCAATACAGCAAAGCAATACCTAGGGGATATACATATAAATGAAACAACATGAGCGGTGGTGAGTAAACCACTCCGTTATCTCTTGAGCGGTGGTGAAGAAACCACTCCAATATCTCTTGAGCGGTGGTGAAGAAACCACTCCATTTTCTCTTGAGCGGTGGTGAAGAAACCACTCCAATATCTCTTGAGCGGTGGTGAAGAAACCACTCCGAAAGCAATACTAAAGATAACCGACAACCCCAAATATTTTTGCGAGTCGGGGCAAAGGACCAACTCCAAAGGCGATATTTAAAGGAAACAAGCCGGAGGAGACAGTCCGAAGACACTATCCCAAAGGCAGCATGTGTCACAAACTCCCAGAGAGGAATCCGAAAAGTGGTAACGTGAGTCCCATAACCACCCGTTCGCACTAAACGGTTTACTATCAGTTAGTTTATTTCACACTCAAAGCAGTACAAATTTACCTCATATCATCGATAAACCAAACCCGAAGGCCAAAACGATCAATCGAATAGGTCGGGCATTAATCAGAAGGATAAACGCACAGATTCATGGTCCGTGTTTTGCCCAACCATTTAATCACCCTTCCACTTCGCTCGAAGTGAGAAAGTGTGTGTTTTAAATAGAATTTATGAATTGGAGAAACGAGCCTTTAAATGCGATTTGAGAGATTATTTTATAAAAACCCGTGGATGAAGTCAAGAGTAAGTTATCAAAGTCAAAGATGCAATAACAAACACGAAAAAGCAACTTGAATCGATAAAATCCGGAAAAATCAATCAAATATGCAAAATAAACAAACCAGGCAAAATAAAGCAGGTCGGTCGACCGGACTGCAGGGCTCGGTCGGCCGGCCAGATGCAGGGAGCAAAATAAGGCTCGGGGCAGCAGGTCGGTCGACCGAAGCCTGCACTCGGTCGGCCGAACCTGGTGATTTTGCACTTCCTGCCCTATTTCCATGAAAATGCAAATTCTTTCCAATCCAAAACAATGGCACATGCATACTTGTTAGGAATTCATACCAACACCCATGAAATCAAGAGAAGTAGACGTGAGTTCAAAACTCACCTTTTAACCTCACAAACAAAGATGATGAAGAAGCACAAAAGCAAGGAATCAACCAACTACACTCCACTTCAACACTACAAGCTTCAATCTAGAATCAAAGCGAGTATTTCCTAAGTTAGGGTTAGGAAAATTACTGAAATTGAAGAGGAGAAGAGATGGAGAAGATGGAGATGAACTTACCAATGGATTCTCTTTGATTTTGGAGCAAGAAATCAAGATACAAAGGAGAACTAGGGCTTGCTAATTTCTAATTCCACTTCCTTTTCCCCATTTCAGTTTTACTTAAGCTTTGAAAATGAAAGAAGATGAAATGAAGAGAAGGGGTTGAGTTAGAGGTTTAATTAAGCTAGTGGGCTGAACCCAAACCCAAACCCAATAGAAAAGGTAGCCAAAATTTCCCAAACTCCAAACATATCAAAGATTATACTCAAAAAGATCGCAAACGCCATTTTGGAACCAATGGAGGTAGTTTCGAGTTCCAATTCGGCCATTTGCAGAAAGTAACATTTCGGACCAAAATCCGACTAACGACGCTATATTTAAATTAAACATTTAAATATAAAATCGTTAAATATGCGGGTTGTTACAGATCTCCCCTCCTTACAAAATTGCGTCCCCGCAATTCCTAGAGACGATATTTGTAACAACTACATACAATCAACATCAAAAGAAAAAGAAAATAAGCTTGAGATGAAAAGACATACTCACCGTTTCAAAGCAAGGAAAGAAAACCCGGATAAGATCGCTCAATAAATTCTCTGGTTTCCCAAGTACAGTCATTGGGATTAGCGGACCATTGAACTTTAACGAGCAGCACGTCCTTGTTCCGAAGGTGTCGCACCTCCGTGTCAAGCACGCGAATAGGTTGCTGTACAATAGATAAGTCCGGTGAGACCTCAAGCTCTTGCAAATCAGGAGAAGTAATAACAGAATCCGACTCCCGAAGACACTTCCGAAGTTGCGAGACGTGAAACACGTCATGAATGCCAGATAGATGAGCTGGAAGTGAAACTCTATAAGCCACAGGGCCAATACGTTCAGTAATAGAAAATAGTCCTATATAACGAGGAGCCAATTTCCCAGTCATACTGAAACGCATAACCCCCTTCAAAGAAGAAACACAAATAAAAACAAGATCGCCGATCGAGAACTCGAGAGGCTTCCTACGGTTGTCCGCGTAGGATTTCTGGCGACTCTGTGCCTCTTTCATTCTCAACCGAATAAGATCAATCTTCTCGGAAGAATCACGAACAAAATCTGGACCAAGAATAAGCTTCTCACCAGATTCCAACCAACAAGAAGGTGATCGACATGGCCTTCCGTATAAGGCTTCGAAAGGAGCCATACCGATACTAGATTGAAAACTATTGTTGTAGGAGAATTCTACAAGAGGTAGGTGATCCTCCCAACTACCACCAAAATCAAAAATACAAATACGGAGAAGATCTTCCAAAATATGATTCACCCGTTCAGTCTGTCCGTCAGACTGCGGATGATAAGCTGTAGAAAAATTAAGCTTTGTTCCCAAAGCTTGCTGAAGACTCTTCCAAAAATGACTCGTGAATAAAGGATCACGATCACTCACAATAGAACTAGGAACACCGTGAAGTCTCACGATTTCTTTGACATACAACTTAGCCAAATGCGAAGCAGTCCTATTGGACTTAATAGGGACAAAATGAGCAGACTTAGTGAGGCGATCAACAATAACCCAAATGCTAGAATGGCCAGATCTCGAACGAGGTAGGCCGTCAACGAAATCCATAGAAATTTGATCCCACTTCCACAATGGAATCTCAAGAGGTTGAAGAAGACCCGAAGGACGCTGATGCTCGGCCTTGAAACGTTGACAAGTTATGCAATTGCTCACATAACTCGCCGCATCGCGCTTCATGCCTTTCCAATAATAAAGACGACGCATGTCGGCATACATCTTACTACTACCGGGATGAATGGTATACTTAGAACGGTGACAATCATCAAGAATGTCATGCCTAAGTGCAAGATCAGAAGGCACAAAAAGACGGTTCTTCCTGCGAAGACACCCATGAGAATCAATGCTAAAATCTTGCAACGCCTCATCACAAGATCCAGACTCACAAAGCTGAATAAAATGCAACAAATCAGGATCACGCCGTTGGGCATGGGCAATACGATCCAATAAAACAGGTCGAGCTCCCAAACTAAATAATAGAATAGGAGAATCAGAAGATGAACCACGATCACGAATTTCACAAAAAGATAGAGTCTCAAGAACATTCCATTCGGCAAGCATCATAGAAATCACAGCCGAATGTCTGCGACTAAGCGCATCTGCAACACGATTACCCTTACCAGGGGTATACTGGATATCAAAGTCATAAGAGGCAAGAAACTCGAGTCAACGTTGTTGCCTCATATTGAGTTCCTTCTGAGTGAACAAATACTTCAAAGATTTATGATCGGTATAGAGAATGAAGCGCTCGCCCAATAAATAATGTCGCCAAATTTTTAAGGAAAAGACAATGGCGGCTAACTCAAGATCATGAGTGGCATAGCGAACTTCATTCGGACACAGTTGCCTAGAAGCATAAGCAACTACCCGATCCATCTGCATAAGCACAGCACCGAGACCACTACCACAAGCATCGGTGTAGACAACAAGATCATGATTCCCTTCAGGAACCACAAGAACAGGAGCATTAGTGAGAAGTTCTTTCAATGCCTGAAAGGAAGCTTCACACTTGTCGGACCAATCAAAACGAATGCCTTTCCGAGTAAGGCAAGTGAGAGGAAGCACAACACGGGAAAAATCCTTAATGAACCGACGGTAATAACCCGCCAATCCAAGGAAACTACGAATCTCATGAACATTTTCAGGCCTCTTCCAATTCTGGATGGCTTCGATCTTTGAGGGATCGACAGAAATGCCATCGGAAGATACAACATGGCCTAAGAACTTAACCTTATTCTCCCAAAAGTGGCATTTGGAGAATTTGGCTTTAAGCTGATGATGACGGAGAGTACTCAAGACAATTCTCAAGTGATTAGCATGCTCAGCTTCAGACTTAGAATAAATAAGGATATCATCAATGAAAACAAGCACGAACTTATCGAGATATTCCCGGAATACCCGATTCATGAGATCGACAAAGAAAGAAGGAGCGTTCGTCAAACCGAACGGCATAACAAGCCACTCGAAAGAACCATAACGAGTGCGGAAAGCGGTAAGAGGTATGCTATCCTCCGCGACTCGTAGCTGATGAAAACCTGTGGCAAGGTCAAGCTGAGAAAAGACCTTAGCACCACTCAATAGATCGAACATGTCATCGATCCTAGGCAATGGATACCTATTCCTAATGGTTAACTCGTTAAGCTTGCGATAATCAATGCAAAGCCTAAGAGTTCCATCAGATTTCTTCACAAAGACGACCGCGGATCCCCATGGAGAAAAACTAGATTGAATCAATTGCTTGGATTCAAGCTCTAAAAGCTGCTTCTTGAGTTCCTCATTTTCCTTTGTAGACATCCTCGTGGGAGGACGACTAACAGGCTGCGCGCCTGGAATGAGATCAATGCGGAACTCAATTGCCCGTTTGGGTGGCAAACCCGATACAGGCTCAAAAACATCAGAAAAGTCACAAGCAATAGGAATACGAGATATATCATCATCATCTCGCGAATCAAGAGAATACAAAGCCATCTCGAAATTATCCACATCCCGAAGAACAAGAGATAACTGAGAAGGCGAATCAGGATGACAAAGATATAAAATTCTCTCGGAACAAATAATCCTGGCATCGTACCTCACTAGCCAGTCCATACCAAAAATCATATCAAAACCCAAATGAGAAACAACGTGCAGATTCGCACGGAAAGAAAAGCCACATAAAACAATCTCAATATCATCACAAAACAAGCTAAGGGTCGCGGATCCCCCAATAGGATTCGCAATCCTTAAAGAAGTAACCATACAAGAAACATCCAAAGATAAATCATCAACGAGCTTTTTCGATACGAAAGAATGTGAAGCACCCGTATCGAAAAGAACTCGAATACTATGATCATGAAATAGAATAAAACCTTCCAAAATAGATGGAGATATACCTTTAGATTGAGAAGGACCTCCAGAAGCATTCGTTACCTTTAACTTGCCAGATGAAGAATTATTCGGAGCAATGGGACAAGTGGAACTACGATGACCTTCCCTCTTGCAGTAACGGCAGAAGAGAGGCTTTGGACAAGCTCGAATAATATGATCCGGAGAACCACAATTGAAACACTTTCGAACGAAAGGTGTTCCGGAAGACTGAGGCTGAGAAGTAGGACCACCAGTCTTCTTCTTCTTAGAAGGAAAAGGCTTCTTCTGAATTGGAAACGGCCTCTTGTTGGGGTTCTTAGAAACCTCAACATCTACATCACTATCACCCACCTTCTCGACGGTCTCGAGGTGAAGTGCCGAATCAACCAATTCCTCGAAAGAAAGCTTAAGTTGGAGCAACAAAGACTTCCTAAGATATTTCTTAAGACCAGAAACAAACTTCAAATTCTTCTTATAAGAAGTGCTGATGAATTCAAGACCATACTGAGATAAAGCCTCGAATGATGCGACATACTCAGAAACAGAAGATTTCCCTTGCTTCAACTCAAGGAAGCGACGGGTCAATAAAACTTTTTCAGATTCAGGAACGAACTTGAGTTCAAATCGTCCCCGAAACTGAGTCCAAGAAAGAGTAGACTCATCAATCTCGGCTACAAGAAGCTCATACCAATCAAGAGCACGCTCTTGTAATAAACTAGAAGTCACAAGAACTCGATCATGGTCAGATAGATCCATGCGAGAGAAAGTGCGCTCGCACGTGCGAAGCCAAGCTTGGACTTCAAGAACGGACTCGGAACCCTTAAACGGTTTTCCTCCAAGATGAGCAAAATCACTGCACTGACGTGCAAAAGCAGACTTGCGAGGTGGAGACACTCGAGGAGGAACGGGAGGCTGAGTGCTCCTAAACAACTCCAAAAACTGATCGACGGACATATAAACGACATCCGGATGTGAGCCACTAGATTGCCCAGCATCCGAACGTCGACCTCTGCCTCTTCCAGACATAAGCTGAAAGTCAAGATAAGGAAAAGATTATTCACAAGGTAGATATTGCAATATGGAATACTACGGAATTAAATGCATTCCTAGATGTATTCCCAAACTCTATCTAACCTTGATGGAATAAAGAGACACGATGATTCAAAGATTTGTATTACTTGTACACTTTGATGCACCATAATATGTGCATCTATTCTGTGTTTATCATATTTTGTTCTGAACTCAGCTCTGATACCACGCTGTGACGCCCCACTCCTAGAGCCTCGTTAACAAAGAGTATTACATAGATAATACTGTCGGCTAACGCGGACAATGGAGTATAATGGAAGCGACCATGTGAAATCTTACCTTAACTATTCACTAAATACGTCGAAAAGTAGTCACATTAAAATTCGACCTATTTAATAAATATTTAAAGCAAAACTACAATGGCTAAAGGATCTATCAGAAGAAAATATAACAACTCAAATGTAATTCACATCACAGAACAGTCGATCATAATATACACATAAACGGATACACAATAGAGTATACAAAATAATACATGTCAAGTGGTACAGGAGACCACAATATACAGATGAGACAAAAAGAGTATAAATAACAGAGTTACAACAGATAAGGACCACAAAAGACGCTACAACAAAATGAAGCTAGCGAATAGTCCATGCGGAAGCAAAATAGGCTAAGTCAAAAAGCACCTAACCTGAAACAACTCGGTCTGACCCGAGTATAAAATACACGGGTCAGTCTAAATAAACAAATCAGTTAAATAAACTGAACAACAATAAACCTGCAAGGTTACAAAGCATAATAGATATCTCTAAAAGAGATAACACAATCATCTAATGAAAGATGAATCATATAGATCAAGCCTCATATCATCGGCAACATATAGAAACAAAGGATAAGAATATCCCAAAGCAAGCCATAAGGCAAACAACAAACACCGATAAATACGAGTTCCACAAGGTAGACGCTATATTTCGTGTGGCTCCAAAGAACCAATACAGAAAAGCAATACCTAGGGGATATACATATAAATGAAACATCATGAGCGGTGGTGATTAAACCACTCCGTTATCTCTTGAGCGGTGGTGAAGAAACCACTCCAATATCTCTTGAGCGGTGGTGAAGAAACCACTCCAATATCTCTTGAGCGGTGGTGAAGAAACCACTCCGAAAGCAATACTAAAGATAACCGACAACCCCAAATATTTTTGCGAGTCGGGGCAAAGGACCAACTCCAAAGGCGATATTTAAAGGAAACAAGCCGGAGGAGACAGTCCGAAGACACTATCCCAAAGGCAGCATGTGTCACAAACTCCCAGAGAGGAATCCGAAAAGTGGTAATGTGAGTCCCATAACCACCCGTTCGCACTAAACGGTTTACTATCCGTTAGTTTATTTCACACTCAAAGCAGTACAAATTTACCTCATATCATCGATAAACCAAACCCGAAGGCCAAAACGATCAATCGAATAGGTCGGGCATTAATCAGAAGGATAAACGCACAGATTCATGGTCCGTGTTTTGCCCAACCATTTAATCACCCTTCCACTTCGCTCGAAGTGCGAAAGTGTGTGTTTTAAATAGAATTTATGAATTAGAGAAACGAGCCTTTAAATGCGATTTGAGAGATTATTTTATAAAAACCCGTGGATGAAGTCAAGAGTAAGTTATCAAAGTCAAAGATGCAATAACAAACACGAAAAAGCAACTTGAATCGATAGAATCCGGAAAAATCAATCAAATATGCAAAATAAGCAAACCAGGCAAAACAAAGCAGGTCGGTCGACCGGACTGTAGGGCTCGGTCGGCCGGCCAGATGCAGGGAGCAAAATAAGGCTCGGGGCAGCAGGTCGGTCGACCGAAGCCTGCACTCGGTCGGCCGAACCTGGTGATTTTGCACTTCCTGCCCTATTTCCATGAAAATGCAAATTCTTTCCAATCCAAAACAATGGCACGTGCATACTTGTTAGGAATTCATACCAACACCCATGAAATCAAGAGAAGTAGACGTGAGTTCAAAACTCACCTTTTAACCTCACAAACAAAGATGACGAAGAAGCACAAAAGCAAGGAATCAACCAACTACACTCCACTTCAACACTACAAGCTTCAATCTAGAATCAAAGCGAGTATTTCCTAAGTTAGGGTTAGGAAAATTACTGAAATTGAAGAGGAGAAGAGATGGAGAAGATGGAGATGAACTTACCAATGGATTCTCTTTGATTTTGGAGCAAGAAATCAAGATACAAAGGAGAACTAGGGCTTGCCAATTTCTAATTCCACTTCCTTTCCCCCATTTCAGTTTTACTTAAGCTTTGAAAATGAAAGAAGATGAAATGAAGAGAAGGGGTTGAGTTAGAGGTTTAATTAAGCTAGTGGGCTGAACCCAAACCCAAACCCAATAGAAAAAGTAGCCAAAATTTCTCAAACTCCAAACATATCAAAGATTATACTCAAAAAGATCGCAAACGCCATTTTGGAACCAATGGTGGTAGTTTCGAGTTCCAATTCGGCCATTTGCAGAAAGTAACATTTCGGACCAAAATCCGACTAACGACGCTATATTTAAATTAAACATTTAAATATAAAATCGTTAAATATGTGGGTTGTTACAAAGATAGTTTGAAATTGATTGAGATTTTATCTAATTAAGAATTATAGTTAATAAGAATCCATTTGGAACTTATTGAAATTGAGATTTTAAAGGAATATGGTTTTATAACCTAATTCGGGTTAAGGTGATTTAAGTGCAATGTATGAAATCTAAATAAATTGAGGAATATTCAGTTATTGAATATGAAGGTTTATTTAAAGGATATTGGATTTATTAAGGAAATATTTCAAAACTAAATAATATTGAAGAGAATTTGGTGTGTGTGTGTATATATGAATTATAAAATTTAGTTTTGAAATATTGAATAATTAAAGCTTTGAAATATGTGGAAATTGAAATGGTTTATTTTGTATTCAAATCTGTATTTGGAATTGATTTGTGAAATTAAAGAAGCTAATTTATTATATAAAGTAATTTAATATTAAACCATTACGTATTGGAAGTTATGTTTCAAAGTTATGGGTTTCAAGGTATTATGAATTGAAAATGCTATGATTTTGAGAAAAGGATATATTTGAAATAAAAATGAAATTATATTGATTTGGGTTTTAACGAAAATGGTATCTTATCGATTTGGTTTTAAGTGAAGATGATATCGTATTTATATGTGGTTTTGAAGTATAATTATTTTGAAATGACCGCCGTGTTATAATAACGTTTGGTTGTTGAATAGACCGGGATCGGAAGTTGTCATACTCTCTGCCAACTCCGAAAACCACTTTAACAACTGTGTACGCGGTGGAGATTCCAGAATGAAGTAAGATAGCGGCAGCGTTTCCTTTGAGGTAAATACGTGGACCCGACTCCCGTGAGTTGGCATAAGGTGGCTAAAACAGGAGCAATTTACGGGCTAATGAGGTAGCATCTTTGATTGGACACATCCCTTTGATATTATACTCTGACTTTTGGATTGATTCGGTGGCCACTTCTGATTTTTTTTTGATTTGGAGGTGTGGCTCGAGGTGGGCGGTAGTTGCGCGCTACTCGTTACCACCGGCCCGAAACTGTAATTGGTATATCTACCCTGGCATTGCCTAGTTGTGCCATGTCACCTACCCTAGCGCGTCTTGTACGATTTTGTTTTTCTCCCGTCGCCCATGGAGTATTTAGGGTAGTCTCCCGACCTGAAGATGCGTTGATACTGGATGGACTACTGAGACTATTACGTGTTAAGGGCTATATGGGTAACCCATTAACGCTATGAAAAAGTAAGTTTATTTTACAATTAGACACTATTATAATAGCGAAATATTACTACATAGTAATAGTTTAATGGATCCATAGGAGATGTGAATCCCGAGCATCTCTTAAGTTATTGCACTCGCGTTAGACACTGGATAGGAGATGTCAAATCCCGCAACATCTCTGACTCGAGTGTTTTGTCTTTTCAATTCGCTCGGGTCAGCCTGAGCATTTCAGGATTTAAAGGACTTAAAATTTTGGAGGACGAAGAAGTGGAATTATTATTACTATTTTTTCTATATTCCACTACACCATTTTATTCCGCTGCATTATTAATATTCTCTGGTAAGTGTAACTCTGATATATATCGTATAAGAATAATCGAATATTTTGTAAAACAGCTTCATGAACTGTATATTTGATTATTATATTTTATCGTTCCGCTGCAAGATTCTGTTTTGTTTTATTTCTTTCTCTGCTTTTTCTTATTTACCCTATAACAATCCGCCCTTCTGTATGGTTTAAGTCTGACGTGTGGGGTTTATCGTCGATTTAAATCGTACGAAAAGGCGGGACGTTACACCTGGTATCAGAGCTTTGGTTTAGCGATAAACCTTAGCTTTGTGGGGTCTCACTCTTTATTAACAGGGTAGTAATACCCTATGATGAGTCGCTGAGCGTATATATGAGAGAGCGTATTTGTTAGTGTTATAAAAAGGTTTTGACATTGTGTTAATTTGTTCCGTTTTGTATTTATAAATTTCTCGTTGGTGCATAGGACGCTATGACATCAATAGGGATTTCTAAACACTTAATAGGACAGACCGACATAATATTTGTTTTACTATAGGTGAATGAAATAATTTTGCCTATTATATTTTCTATGTATAAAATAAATTTTTACAAATAAATGACATATATTTGGTTGCAATTTATTGGTTGTTAGGTAATATTTTTTTTTAAATAATAGTCAAAATGAGATTGAAAATAAAATAAATAAAAATTGGGAATTTAGAACTTAAGTTCCGGGGTTTTGAAACTTTCTTTTGAATGATTTTGAAATATAATAATAATAATATTTTAGAAGTATTTTCTGATATAAATATTTCAATATAATTTGAAAGAATTATGTTAAAGAAATTTGGAAGGAAATGAATTTTGTACTCCCCTCTCTGTCGCTGGAAAATAATTTCGGTGATGAGTGCACGCATCATTGACATTCATTTTCAAGTTTCAAAGTGGGAAGGCCGCTGTAGTAGTTTTACTACAGATTTATTTGGATGAACAAATATAAATTTTAAATTGTTTTAAATATAATTGGATATATAAGTTGTAAGGATTTGCATTTATCTATTATTTAAAATGATTTGAAATTTAGCCCGGTATTTAGTTCCTAAATTTTTGTTAATTAATAGTTTTAATTAAGGAAGTGAAATGGAACTTAACTAATAATTGAAACCTCTAAATGAAACTGAAAAATGAATGAATGTAATGCAATAAAAAGGGAAAATTTGCAAGAAATAAATGTAAATTAAAAAGATAAATCATTATATGAAAGAAAGAAATCAAACAACAAATAGTATGAAATGAAATTAATAAGCATGAACTTAATTTATTGTTTGGATATGTTGTTTGTTTTGGTTTATGGTTGTTTGGGTAAGTGTAACAACCCGCATATTTATCGATTTTATATTTAAACATTTTATTTAAATATTTTATCGTTCGTCGGATTTTGGTCCGAAAAGCTACTTTTTGCAAACAGTCGAATTGGGACTCGAGACCACCCCCATTGAGTTCAAAATAACGTTTGCGACCTTTTTGAGTATAAACTTTGATATGTTTGGAGTTAGTGGAATTTTGCCACTTTTCACTTAAGGCTTTGGTTTGGGCTGAGCCCAATAACCCCACTTACTAGCTCAGTTCCAACCCCCTCTCCTCTTCATTACTTCATAATTTCCTAATACGTTCAAGCTTCATCAAAAATGGAGGAAGAGAAAAAGAATTAGGAAATCCTAAGCCCTAGTTTCCATTAGCGAATCCATCTTCTTGCTCCAAACTCAAGTGAACCCATTGGTAAGCATCTCCTTCTTCTTCTCCAACTCATTCTCCTTCCAATTTCAGAAATTTCCTAAACCTAACTTAGGGAATGTTCTTCTTTTAAGCTTAGATTCAAGCTTCTAGTGTTGAGATTGAAGTGTGGTTGATCATTCCCTTGTCTTCAAGCTTCTCATTTATTGATTTGGGTTTAAAGGTGAGATTTTTATCTCACATCTATGCTTATATTTATCTTCGATTGTTAGGTATGAATTCCTAATACTTATTCGTGTGCTATTGCTTTTGGTTTGGATTGATTTGGTGAATATTCTAATTTTTGGTGTTTTGAGTTCAATTCGTTAAAAATCCTAACTTCTATGTTTGAACATGTTTTTGGTGATGCATCGAGGAGCATATAGGGCCGGGTAGTCGATTGGCATAAACCCTTAGCGTCGTTGCTCGGGCTATTACAATTTGATCGAGATTTGCACCTCATTTGAAATAGGGCAGGGGAGTGCCAGCAACAGGTTCGGCCGGCCGACCGACCTGTAGAACGAGCACTCCCTGCCTCTGTTTGGAAGTGCAGGCTACAGGGCTCGGTCGACCGAGCTCAGGGTCCGGTCGACCGACCTGCTACCCCGTGCACTTCTGTTTTTGGTTCGGTCAACCGACTCAGGGAGTCCGGTCGACCGACCTGCTGCTATTTGCCAACTATGCCTATTTTGCCTAGTTGTCTGAATTTCCAACTTTAATCGATTTGTGTTCTTCCTTATTTGTTGTTATCATTTGTTATTGACTTTGATGACTTATTTTCCTTGGGAATTCTTGGAATATCCATTTCGATGGATTCGGTATCGATTTCTTTGGATTCTATTCACATTTTCAAATGTGAATTTTAGTGATTGATTGTTCCTACAATCTTCTTTGTGATTTGTCACTTTAAAATATAAAGGTTTTCTATACTAGTAGTAAATATCAAAAATCTTTCCTCAAAACGATTTCAACTCTATTTTCAATACCAAACTCGTTTATAAAACCGTTTTCCAATTTACTAGTATATACAAGCCTTTGCCTCACTCGTATGAGAAATCTAATTAAACGACTTAGTAAAACGAGTGGTATGAAACGCTTGCGTTTACTTCGTCGGTTAATTCTTGGACTTGTTCGATTGAATCTCTTATGACAATTTTTCTAGTGGAGATCTACAATTTGTTCGTAAATATTTAAGTTAAGCTAGTGGTTATGGGACATGAAGCTAAGCTCATATATTTACTAGCTTACTGTAATTGACACTTCTCTTTGATCATGACGATCATTTTATGTTTTAGACTAGCCTGTGCGATATCTTTGCTTTTGATACATTGGATGTACCGTTTGCACTACATTAATGTCTTTGCTTGTGATTTATTGGATGTACCGTTTGCACTACATCAATGATATACTTTTGATACATTGGATGTACCGTTTGCACTACATCAATGTCTTTCTTTTTGATACATTGGATGTACCGTTTGCACTACATCAATGTCTTTGCTTTTGATTCATTGGATGTACCGTTTGCACTACATCAATGATATGCTTTTGACACATTGGATGTACCGTTTGCACTACATCAATGTCTTTGCTTTTGATTCATTGGATGTACCGTTTGCACTACATCAATGATATGCTTTTGATATATTGGATGTACCGTTTGCACTACATCAATGTCTTTGCTTTGTGATTCATTGGATGTACCGTTTGCACTACATCAATGTCTTGGCCATCCTTTTCTTGTGATTTCTGGATTTCTTGTGTTGAATTCTGGAATTTATGTTTCACCAACTTTCACGATTGGCATTGATATATATGTCATTTATTGTGGCTTGGTGAATGAAATTAGGAGTATGACATTCCTTTTTATCTTTGAGAAGATCTTTGCGATATTGATTAATCTCTTGTTGATTTTTCAATTACTTATTTATCACAGCTTGGCATTGTGATTATTATACGTTTAGTCATATCTCTTATTCTATATCATTTCTTCTGATATTTATAGCTAGACCGATCCGTTTATTATTTTCTTCTTATAAATAATACTCGGGTCAGACTGAGATGTTACAGGTGCTTCTGCTTGACTTCTCTTCTGGGGTTATCATATGATCTTTTGGCTAACTACTTAGATTAGTAGTTTTTTTTGTATACATTTGAGATACAGACTCTATGATGTATACTTACTCTTTTGTCTAGCACTTGTATCTATTCTTTTTGATATTGTGGATCTTGTTAGACCACTACTCTGATGAACACTTTTATGTGTTATATATATTCATATCTATTTCCGCCCTTGTGATATGAATTATCTGTGACTGATTTGTGTTATGTTTATTTCTATATTTGTTTTCGAAGATTACATATAGCCACTGTGTAGTAGCTTTGAGTTTGTGTCGGTATGTCAGATTTCCTCTTGAGATGAAAAGTTATATTTTTATCTGGCATATCGGTACTCGCACAAAGCAATTATGCAGATGGTCGCTCTTCAACAGCCTTATTCTCCGTGCTAGTTGACAGCATTACTCCGTAGTGTTCTTGGCTAGCGTGGGTATAGAGGTGGGGCGTCACAGCTTGGTATCAGAGCCAAACTTCGGAACAATATGGAATAATATAACAAGGATCATCGTCCTAAGTCCATCTTAGGAGTCGTGCTTTAGGATTTAATTTGAGTCTTCGTACCGATTCATCCTATTTTCTTTATGATTCCTTGTTTTATCTATCAAGATTGCTTGATATTCATTTTGTGAATAACCTTCTTCTTCTTCCTTCTTTCTTTCTTAAGGAAGAGAAATGGTTAGACCAGGCCGTCCCAACGCCGGTCAATCTAGTGCTACTCCCCAGGATGGAGTATTTATGTCTGCTCAGCAGCTCCTAGATCTTGTTAAGAATGCTCAAGCTGTCGGACCCAATCCAGAGGCTACTCATCCTAGATCCGGTTTTGCACGCTTGTGCAGAGACCACACCGATTTGGGTGGAGGGCCATTCAGGGGATCCGAGAGTGTTATTGAAATTCAAGCTTGGCTCAAATCATGCGATCGCATCTTTTCTCGCATGAACCTTATTGACCTTCATCGAGTCCAAGTGGCTTCTAGCATGCTCCAAGAAAGAGCATTAGATTGGTATGAGCTTTTAATTTCTGAAATCATTGAAGCGGATCTCACTTGGGAGCAATTCCGGGAAAGGTTCGAATTGAAATTTGTGCCGGAGGCCGAAAAAGTAACTTTGGCCCGGCGTTTTCTTGACCTTGTTCAAGGTGAATCTTCTGTGACAGATTATGTCGCATCTTTCGAATCTCTTTCCAAATACGGGGTTGAATACATTAACACCCCAATGAAGAAAAATCAGAGATTCGTCTATGGCTTGAATAAGAATCTTAAGAAGCCATTACTTCTGAAACTTGAGGTTTCATTTGATCAGCTTATTGATATCGCTCTTCGTCTTGAAGAGGCCGATAATGAAGGTGATGTTGAAGTTGTGCGTGCCCAACAGAACTTTGACAATAACTCGAAGAGGCCTATTAAATCCGAAGGCCCAAATTCTAATAAGAAAGGGAAGCAACAAACTCCGGTAGCAAAGACTCCCACCTCTAGTCGTGGACAAAGCTACAATTGTGGTTCCACAGACCACTATGCAAGGGAGTGCCCGAAACCCCTCTTTTGTCGTTATTGCAAAGGTTCGGGCCATCTTTTATCTTCGTGTCCTAAGCTTCCAAGCAAGAGAGAAGGAAAGCTGCAAGCCCCTAGCTACTCTTCTCTTGGTCAAGGTATTTTTCACTCAATCCTTGATGGCATTGTTTTATTTCGTGATCTTCTTATTCGAGTTCTTTTTGATATGGGTTTCATCTCATTATTTTTATATCAAAAGAACTTGTCGATTCTTTTTCTTTGAATATTTTGGGCTGGATGACTTCTTTGAGGATTGTGAATTCGGATGGTAGATCCGCAACACTCAATTTGTCTTTATTGATGTCAAAATTATTTTATGTGATTTTTCTGTCCGAGCCGATTTTTACTTAGGCTTCGAAATTTACTTTTGTAAGGATTGGCTTAATTATTATGAGGCCATATCCTTTGTCCCGTGTGGACTATTCATCTTTGACATTTTCAATCTGTTAAGCAGATTTCTATTTTTCCTTTATGATTTTGATTCCAACTTGATGGCATCATTTTATTCCTTAAGCCCACTTACAAGGAAAGTGTTATTTCTCTCATTCATGTAGTTTGAAAAAATTTCCGGTATTTTTGAGCTTGTCTTAGGATTATCACCTAAGTAATCTTTTGTGTGGTGCTAAGGTCTTTTTAGTTTGACCTTACCACCGGTTTTCATTTGCTACGAGTTGCGGAAGTCCACTTACCGCATTCCGCACTTGTTATGATTCCCATGAATGAATTATTATGTCATTCAGTTTGTCCATCTTATTTCATCCATTTTATAAATCGAATATTTTATGAATATTTCGATGAGACCATTCTTGTATTTATTGATTTTGGATGAAAATAGTAATTTAAAATTTTGCAAATCTTTTCCATATGATTTATTTATAAGTATAGTTGTATTTTGTTCTTACACGAGCAAAGAATATTCCTAAAGGTTTTTAAGAAACATGTTCATCACATAGAAGATGATTTTGTGATTGTATTGCCCGTTGAGTGCTTTAAGAATTCTGGTCGATGCGCTTGATCAACGTTATCGATAGGAATTTCCTAAACGCTTTGACGAGACAATCAGACACGATATATATATTGACTTATAAAATGTAAATTTTTGTAGAAAGATTATTACATAAAGATAAATGTAATTTTGAAAGTTTTAACTTTTCAGGAAAGGAGATTATTTAAAAGAAATTCTTTCTTTTCGATACTCTTATTCTTGTGATTCCTGAAGGGGAAGCAAGACTTTGCTATTTGTACTGATACTAGTCGTATTGGTTTAGATGTCATTCTCTTGCAAAGGAGAACGTGCTATCACTTGTGCTTCTAAATCATTATAGCTTATCGAGACTAGATATGCTACTCATGATCTGGTGCTCGCGGCTATTGTTTTTACTTTTGGAATTTGGCATCATCATATTTTGATGGGAGATTTATTCTCTACCTCGATCATAAATCTTTGGAATATTTATTTTCTCATAAGGAACTTCATGATGACTCAAGTTCCTGGTATCTTATGATCTTGATATTCTTTTTTACTCCCGGAAAGGGAAACCGCGTTGCGGATGCGCTTTGTCGTAGGCAACAAGTGGTTGATTCTTTGATGATGTCTGAATGGAATTATCTCTTTATCAAGTTCATCGAACGTTTTGATATACTTCGTTTTATTGAGCTTTATCTCATTTTTTTTTATTATGGACTAGCGTCCGATGTTCTTTTATGGTGTTCGGTTCATCGGATGTACTGATTATACTACATCGTTGTTCCGGTTTATCGGTTCATTGGACGTACCATTTTTGTACTACGTAGGTGTTCCGAAATTATTCGGGCTTTGGTTCATTTGGCGTACCGTTTTTGTACTACGATGATGTCCCAAATTATTTGAGTTTCTAGTTTCTCGGGCGTACCGTTTCTGTACTACGCCGTTGCACTGGCTCAATTTTCTGCTATTCTTGACGTTTTCTGCGTCTTTTAGCTATGGAAATGCTTTTAGGCTTCCTATTTTTATTCTTGAGCCCGGTGATACTGTGGAAATTGAAGTTTCACCAGATTTGATTCATGAGCAATCCATTCGCATCATTGCTTCGGAGGTTGAGCGCCTTCGGAATAAAGATGTTCTTCTTGTGAGAGTTCAATGGTTCTCAAATCCTAGGGATTATTCTTGGGAATCTAGAGAATTCATTGAGCGATCCCGTTCTTGCCAACTCTTTCGTGCTCTTTATGGTGAACTTCTTATTTCAATTTTCTTTTGTGTTGATATGCTTCCATGGTTGTTACTTCTTATTTTCCTCTTAAGTATTGCGAGGACGCAATTTCTTTAAGGAGGGGAGTCTGTAACAACCCGCATATTTATCGATTTTATATTTAAACATTTTATTTAAATATTTTATCGTTCGTCGGATTTTGGTCCGAAAAGCTACTTTTTGCAAACAGTCGAATTGGGACTCGAGACCACCCCCATTGAGTTCAAAATAACGTTTGCGACCTTTTTGAGTATAAACTTCCATATGTTTGGAGTTAGTGGAATTTTGCCACTTTTCACTTAGGGCTTTGGTTTGGGCTGAGCCCAATAACCCCACTTACTAGCTCAGTTTCAACCCCCTCTCCTCTTCATTACTTCATAATTTCCTAATACATTCAAGCTTCATCAAAAATGGGGGAAGAGAAAAAGAATTAGGAAATCCTAAGCCCTAGTTTCCATTAGCAAATCCATCTTCTTGCTCCAAACTCAAGTGAACCCATTGGTAAGCATCTCCTTCTTCTTCTCCAACTCATTCTCCTTCCAATTTCAGAAATTTCCTAAACCTAACTTAGGGAATGTTCTACTTTTAAGCTTAGATTCAAGCTTCTAGTGTTGAGATTGAAGTGTGGTTGATCATTCCCTTGTCTTCAAGCTTCTCATTTATTGATTTGGGTTTAAAGGTGAGATTTTTATCTCACATCTATGCTTATATTTATCTTCGATTGTTAGGTATGAATTCCTAATACTTATTCGTGTGCTATTGCTTTTGGTTTGGATTGATTTGGTGAATATTCCAATTTTTGGTGTTTTGGGTTCAATTCGTTAAAAATCCTAACTTCTATGTTTGAACATGTTTTTGGTGATGCATCGAGGAGCATATAGGGACGGGTAGTCGATTGGCATAAACTCTTAGCGCCGTTGCTTGGGCAATTGCAATTTGATCGAGATTTGCACCTCATTTGAAATAGGGCAGGGGAGTGCCAGCAACAGGTTCGGCCGATCGAGCCCCTGGGCCGGCAGACCGACCTGTAGAACGAGCACTCCCTGCCTCTGTTTGGAAGTGCAGGCTACAGGGCTCGGTCGACCGAGCTCAGGGTCCGGTCGACCGACCTGCTACCCCGCGCACTTCTGTTTTTGGTTCGATCAACCAACTCAGGGAGTCCGATCGACCGACCTGCTGCTATTTGCCAACTATGCCTATTTTGCCTAGTTGTCTGAATTTCCAACTTTAATCGATTTGTGTTCTTCCTTATTTGTTGTTATCATTTGTTATTGACTTTGATGACTTATTTTCCTCGGGAATTCTTCGAATATCCATTTCGATGGATTCGGTATCGATTTCTTTGGATTCTATTCACGTTTTCAAATGTGAATTTTAGTGATTGATTGTTCCTACAATCTTCTTTGTGATTTGTCACTTTAAAATATAAAGGTTTTCTATACTAGTAGTAAATATCAAAAATCTTTCCTCAAAACGATTTCAACTCTATTTTCAATACCAAGCTCGTTTATAAAACCGTTTTCCAATCTACTAGTATATACAAGCCTTTGCCTCACTCGTATGAGAAATCTAATTAAACGACTTAGTAAAACGAGTGGTATGAAACGCTTGCGTTTACTTCGTCGGTTAATTCTTGGACTTGTTCGATTGAATCTCTTGTGACAATTTTTCTAGTGGAGATCTACAATTTGTTCGTAAATATTTAAGTTAAGCTAGTGGTTATGGGACATGAAGCTAAGCTCATATATTTACTAGCTTACTGTAATTGACACTTCTCTTTGATCATGACGATCATTTTATGTTTTAGACTAGCCTGTGCGATGTCTTTGCTTTTGATACATTGGATGTACCGTTTGCACTACATCAATGTCTTTGCTTGTGATTCATTGGATGTACCGTTTGCACTACATCAATGATATACTTTTGATACATTGGATGTACCATTTGCACTACATCAATGTCTTTTTTTGATACATTTGATGTACCGTTTGCATTACATCAATGTCTTTGCTTTTGATTCATTGGATGTACCGTTTGCACTACATCAATGATATGCTTTTGATACATTGGATGTACCGTTTGCACTACATCAATGTCTTTGCTTTTGATTCATTGGATGTACCGTTTGCACTACATCAATGATATGCTTTTGATACATTGGATGTACCGTTTGCACTACATCAATGTCTTTGCTTTGTGATTCATTGGATGTACCGTTTGCACTACATCAATGTCTTGGCCATCCTTTTCTTGTGATTTCTGGATTTCGTGTGTTGAATTCTGGAATTTATGTTTCACCAACTTTCACGATTGGCATTGGTATATATGTCATTTATTGTGGCTTGGTGAATGAAATTAGGAGTATGACATTCCTTTTTATCTTTGAGAAGATCTTTGCGATATTGATTAATTTCTTGTTGATTTTTCAATTACTTATTTATCACAGCTTGGCATTGTGATTATTATATGTTTAGTCATATCTCTTATTCTATATCATTTCTTCTGATATTTATAGCTAGACTGATCCGTTTATTATTTTCTTCTTATAAATAATACTCGGGTCAGACTGAGATGTTACAGGTGCTTCTGCTTGACTTCTCTTCTGGGGTTATCATATGATCTTTTGGCTAACTATTTAGATTAGTAGTTTTTTGTTGTATACATTTGAGATACAGACTCTATGATGTATACTTACTCTTTTGTCTAGCACTTGTATCTATTCTTTTTGATATTGTAGATCTTGTTAGACCACTACTCTGATGAACACTTTTATGTGTTATATATATTCATATCTATTTCCGCCCTTGTGATATGAATTATCTGTGACTGATTTGTGTTATGTTTATTTCTATATTTGTTTCCGAAGATTACATATAACCACTATGTAGTAGCTTTGAGTTTGTGTCGGTATGTCGGATTTCCTCTTGAGATGAAAAGTTATATTTTTATCTGGCATATCGGTACTCGCACAAAGAAATTATGCAGATGGTCGCTCCTCAACAGCCTTATTCTCTGTGCTAGTTGACAGCATTACTCCGTAGTGTTCTTGGCTAGCGTGGGTATAGAGGTGGGGCGTCACAGTAAGGATACTTTAAAATTGTTTGGATGTATGAATATCCTATTTAGCTTCATCAGAGATTGTTGAGTAAATGGTGCGCTTAGTAGTTTATTTTTCATTATGTACAATTTGAAGTTTTGAACCCGAACAACTATTTGTTTTGTTGATATGGATGAATGATTTGTGATGACTCTATGTGATGGTTGTTTGTTTGTTGCAAGTGATGGTTGGTATGTTGATTGTTTGTTGTTATTTAAAACAACTTTAAATATTTCATTTATATAATTGTTAACCTTTTTGGATTATATAAGTGAAATACATGTTATGGAAGCAATTGCTACTGCATTTCGTTTCATAATTAAGCGTTAATTGCCCAACTAATAGGTACGTTTTTGGATTACGGTTTATAGCGCTATTATATTGTTTTTCCCGTGTTGGGATATATTATTTTGAAATTTATATATGATATCTTATTATATTTGATATTATATTTTCTCTCAAGCCTCTCCGTACAAAGGAGACTCTACCGAAATTTTCCGTAAACTTTGGAATTAGAAATTTTTAAAATGTTTTCCCAACTTCATAAATTTGAATATAAAAAGATTTAATTGTTTATAAATCTATATATTTTATTTAAACTATCCAATTACGTAAACTTATTGTTATGAATATAATGTTTTGGATAATAGATATTAATTTATAAATTCTTTCTTTTCCCTTCTTTTTCCTTTTCGGGGACGAAAAGTTTTGAGTGGGGGAGAGTGTAATGACCCGTAAATTTTAATAAATATATTGGTAAATTTAATTGGATCTTTTAATTAAACTTAGAAAGAAATAGTTTTTTTATAATTTATAATGAAATGAATGCTGAAAAGAAGTGCAACAATGGTAATTTAAAAGTTAATTATTGATAATTGGAGTGAAATCCCAATAAAGAAATATTGTTAATTATTGCACTTGAGTATAAAATTTAAAATAAGTAATTAAAAGTAAGCATTTAATTAACCAATGCAATAATATTGATTAATAGTAGCAGTATGTAAATTAAGGTAGTAATGTTAATGGCAGTTGACGAATAACCAATTCAATGCAATCCCAATGGATTGAAACAACTATTTGACTTATAATTGGTTAAATAGGAATATTTGGTAATAAATTAAAATAAGAAAATAAATGGAAATATTGAATTAATCAATAAATTAATAATGAATAAATAGTGATTAAATAAAATCGATGTTCTGTATGTAATCGTTTGGAAATAATAACTAGAATGAATTGCAACAGTATAAATGTAAGTTAACTGTTAATAACGTGGATGAAATTCCAATAAGTGAAACAATATAAATATTATAACTTGGTTACAAAATTAGTATACGGAAGTGAATGTAAATATTGAATTAATTAACGAAATAATACAGTGTTAGTGACAATTAATTAAAATTTGTGTTATATATGGAATTTTAACCTGTGTTGGTAAGTAATAAACTTATGAGTGTAAGTAAAGGAAAATAGGTGACAATTAATATATGTTATTTAGTTTGTTTTGAATAAAATTGGTAATCAATTTGCAATTAAAGGTAATAATGTTGATGTAAGCTCATAAATAAAAAAATTCAATGTAATACCAATTAATTGAGACAAATTTTAAGGTCATAATTGATTGCATTAAATAAATTGGGAAATAAATTCCATTAAAGGTAGTTAAATATTATCTTAATGTAAATTAAGATAATATTTGAAATTAATGGTAATTCCATTCATAATATGACAATTGGTTGAAGTATGAGAAACCAACGTGTAACATTTGGCTTGTAAACAAATATTATAAGTTACCTATTTAATTTGTTCATGGAATTAGAATTGGAAATAAATGTTAATAAAATAAATAAATGTACATTAATATGAAATGTAATACAATGGTTAGGAGTTGTTAAATTTGGCATATTAAGAAAATAAATGGAAAGAAAACAAGGTAACTAAGTTTATATAGAATAATAATGAACTTAATAAAAGATTTGAATTGAAACAAATCAATCCATTGAAATCCAAATTATAATAAGTGTAATTATTGTAGTAATTGAAATTAAAGGTTATGCAATTTGAAAAAATGATAATATGAGGAAATTTATGTAATAGTTTTGAATCCATTGTTTGATCCATCTATTTGACAGGAATGAATGAAATAATAATTAATTTATTTAATTAAATGGAATTTTGGGAATTTTATTTATAATTTGTGAATTTAATGAAATTGAGGTTAATATTGGGATTTATAAATTTATCATCTCTAAATTGACATTTAAATTTGTTTAAAACCATTTTAAATGATTGAGAAATCAAAAATGATAAGATTTGTCAATTTTAGAATTTAAACGGGAAATTTGAATTAATTAATCATTTTTTAATTTATTTAATTAGTGTAAAAATAGCTATTTTGGCCACTGACTCGGATTTCGACGAAACTAGTTTCATCGGATCCGTATCGGTGAATTATTGTAGGGTTTCAAGTTTCGTAGCAATCGGAGTTGTCATTTGATCGTACGGGCTTGAAACGCCTTGAAATAAATGGAATTGAAATCAATCGAAATCGATTTGAAATAATTTGATTTTAGCATAACTTCTTCATACGATGGAATTTGGACCTGAAACATGTTCCATCACGTTTATAATATTTTAAAACATCTATTTTGATATTTGGTTTGACCTAGTTTCGTTCCGGAGTCAGAACGGGCTTTTCGGGCCATATGTCGTTCAGCGCGTTTACCAATTCAATCTGATCCGTTCTATTTCAACCCTACCTATAAATACCCTGTTATAAAGCCTAACCTACCTCTATTTCTCATTTGTCTACGCGTATAATTTCTTTCACCTTCTCATTTCAGTGGTAGACAAATACCTAATATCAATTGCAATTCAAAAATTAAAGTGAAATCTCAAACTCCTCAGAAAAATTCAGAAAAATTATACATCGAAGTTCTCGATGGACGCATCTCAGAACTGCTATTCGTTTTTCAATTCGAACCATCTTTTGTCTAAAAATTGATGTTTTAGTTCTAGCCGTTCATTATAAAGCTGCTCGTTCAATGGTAGATCTTCGTCGATGTGCCAATCGGGGGTGGCTGCTTTGTAGAGGTCGACTAGGGCTTTCAATCCATGCGGTTATTTCGGTCAAAAGGTGCTCAATTTTTCCAGAAATCGAGGGTTTGTTTTGTGCGGCGGCGTGGTGTTCTGAGAGGCCGAGGAGCGAGCGGGTGGTGGCCAGTAGCGCGTCTCTGGAAGGCGAACGCGATGGAATTTCCTGATGTGAGCGAAGCGCCCTTGGCAGCGGAGGAGAATGGCGCATGGAGGCGGCTGCAATTGGGTTCGAGCGGCATTCATTTTTTTTTTTGGATTACGGCTTCGTTGTAGTGGAGATGACGTGATAATATTTTTTTATATTATCTGTTTAAAAATTCAAAATCTAATTATCTTCTAATTGCAATAGCTTTCGCGTACGAACTCCGTTTCATGCACGGTTTTCTCTGCTAGGTTCGTATTGGGATTCCGGATGTTTTGAAGCTGGTTTGGACGGATTTAGAGACTGTGTAAATTTTGGCTGTAAATTGGATTTAAATTCAATTTAAATTCGAAAGGTGAGTGTTTTAACCCACTCACAACTTCTAAGATTTCTTATGTTTGTTAAATTAATTTTTGATGTGATTTAAAATTTTTGTATGATTGTTTGGCATATTTTAATCATCTTCTCAATTGAATTTAATTTACTAGATTAAATTTTTATTTAATTTATTATTTCATATAAACTGCCAGTTAGATATATTGTTCATTTTATTATTGAATATAAACTGTCAGTAATTACCTGTTATTTATTATATGCTATATATTGATGTTATTGTTTAAATTGGATGATGATGGTAATAAATAGTTGATGATTGATATTGGATGAATGGATGTTGTATTTTATATTGTTTTAAACTACAAATTTGTATGCACTTTATTTCATTCGGGATTGCGGTTTGAAATGATATAACCGTAATTTTTGTTTTAACTTACGGGTTGAAATGATAAATATCCGTATCACTTGACCATATGATAAAAAAAAATTATACATACACCATGGTCTATATATAAAAATATTTTGAAAGAATTTCTATGGTTTGTAAAGAAATACGATTTTTGAGATATTGATTTGGACATTTTATAAATGTTCTTTTATATATGGTTAATTCTTGGTTTAAGCTGTGAATAAAATTTGTTTAAAATATAAAATAAGTTTAATAATAAAGTTTGATTTTTATTAAAATATAATATGGATAAGTATTTACTTAAATTATATTTTAATATGGAGTTTATATTGATTTTATAAATCAAGGTTGAGAAGATAGTTTGAAATTTATTGAGATTTTATCTAATTAAGAATTATAGTTAATAAGAATCCATTTGGAACTTATTGAAATTGAGATTTTAAAGGAATATGGTTTTATACACTACAAGAAATTTGATTTTTAGTGGCGCTCAAAAAATGCTACAAAAAGTTTTGGTGGCGTTTTGATAAATGCCGCTAGAAAACTTGCGACTAAAAATCCATGAGTTTTTGTTGCATTTATTTTAGCGCCACTATAATTGAATTTTTGGCAGCGTTTTTTAAACGTTACTAAAGATCTTTTTTACAGCGTTTAAGAAACGCCACCGAAAAGGTGCCGTTTACTATCTTATTTTTTGTTACACTTATTATTATTTTTTGCAGTGTTTTCTGAACGCCACGGAGATTATCTGAGTTACTATAATTGCTGATTCTGTAGCGCTTTTTAAACGCTACAATTCAAGTACTTCAAAACTTATACAATAACGTAATATATAAACACATACACATTCAAAAATAACACATTCAATGAACCACAATAACACAAACAAAAGCAATTACATAATCATCACTATATCATAACATTAGTGTCAAGGCAAAAGGTTAACCATACGTTTACACAACCAAAATGCCATAAACAATTTCATAATAGTACATGCAGCTAAAGTAGTGCTGCTGCCATACATACTAGTTTCATAACAATTTTAATCAACCTAACTACATACATGTGATGCTACCATACCAAAAACCAGTGGTGCTACTTGAATTCCTCACAAACGTTTATCTACCTATAAACAATAATAATCATGTTACTAAATATTTGTGAGGTGAAGGTATCGAAGATCAAAAATGGACAAATATTCATTCACGGGTTATAAAATGAGAAGTGTAATTCCAACCATAATATTGTGGACAGTGCTGTTAATGTAAAAAAATATTCCTAGAGTTCTATCAAATTTTGTTTGTAAGTTGATCTACATAGGAATTCATACCACCAAGATAAATATCATTGTTATTTAACCATTAATTTAGTTACCTGGTATTAGTGTACCAAATCCGTAATGTAGGAGGAACTTAACCATTATAACAGCAGCTCATAAAAATGCAATCCACCCTTTCATATAAGTTAAGAACCATAGCCATTAAACAGCCGAACTTAACATTCCGTACTCTGCATGGACACCCTTATAAACTGCTATCAGAAAACTCAATGATATGTATGATAATAGATAAATTTTACTTTCTAACATCGAAATCACATTCACCACAGAATTACAAAATTAATGACATCAAATCACTATCAATAGGTTTTAACAATTCCCGGTATCATAATCCATATAACGACATCCACATAGCATGCGAATGAATGATAAATTTCTGTGCTTACAGTATCAAACATGAAATATAATACTAATGTAACATGTACAAGTTTCCTTGCAGATATATCACATATTCACCCATAGAACTTTGTTTCAATCAATGCAACGTCGAAAGTTAATTCAACAAAAAGAAAAAAAATAAGTAAACAGCCAACTCCTAGGCAAAGGTTTGAATATGTAGTTGAAATTTATAGTTGAAATGTATAATAACAGAAATGTATAGTTGAAATGCAAAGATTTGATTTTATCAGGTAACTATAAAAAGTAGTAGAAATGTATAGTTGAAACTAAATTTACCTATGAAGGTTCTAGTCTCCTCTTGTAATTTCCCCGGTAGCTTCCTATCAGCACAAAGTAGATAAGCCATTGGCCTTGTTAACTTATATGAGTACATTACATTGTCAACAACTCAACATCTCCGTCCTCCATGCACATTTCGAATGGCTTCAAAAACGACTCAACCATGTCCCTCTCGGTCGCCTACAAAATCAAAATTTCAGGTTCATCCATTCACATTCATACTAAATAAAACACATAAAAAAATAAGTGTATGCATACATTAGCATTGTAAGTGAATCTATCAACATGCATATCACCAAAAGCAGTCCTTTATCAACAATTCAGCTATTTTATTGAAGGAGATACAGGAGCATCACGAAGTTATGCAGCCTGTAATAGGAGAGTTAAATGCCAAATCATTGCAGCTAAAAGAATTCTCCTTGATTTTGTACGAAATTGGTTGATTTGATATACAAACAAAGTGAAGAAGCATAATTACTAAATAAACAGGAAAAAAGAGCTTACAGTTGTAGCTGCAAAGAGCAACAAACTTTTCTAACGTAAATAACATTAATGTAAAACTACATGATCTGTTATATTGAGTCGGTAGTATGCTGAAAAGCATAAAAGGACAACATAATACATTATGCTGAATTGAACTTTCAAATTATTACTTTTCTTCAGTTTTCTTAGAGCATTCCCAACCGAATGTCGGTTGGGAAGCAATCGACCCCCAACGGAGGGTCGGTTGTGGCCTTCTGGGTTGCTTTGGCAACCCAGAAGGTTGCCAAAGCAACCCGGAGTGTTACTTCTTAGCCGGCTTTCTTTTAGCCAGCTGAATTTGTATACTTCTTAGCAGACCAAAAGAAAACTTGCTAAGGGAATAATAAGAACCGGGAGTAAAATGTACAATTTTCATTAGTTAAATTTTTGTCTTGAAAATTAATGCTAATATTGTTCTCGCATAATGAATAAGTATAATAGGTTTTCCATTATATTTTTAATTTATTAATTAGACATCATGTCAACAAAGTAGTTTATATTGGGCAATATGTAATAAAATATTGTAATGTGGTGCTCATCCATGCAACTAACAAGAAGTGATGTTTGGTTCAAACCTGATTTATTTTTTGTAACTGCCAAATTTAGAATCCGACTTTATGTTTATGAATAGAATTTAGGTATCATATTATCGTATTCATAAATAGAAAATTCAGTTATAATTCATTTTTATTATCCAAAGGTCAGCTACATAGTAGCTATAAAGAATGAAAATGTATTTATGCAACTGATATTCCAAGTGAACCAAACAAAAAAACAAAGTTTTATACCGAACACAAAAATGATTCAAACATAGTATTGTGGTAATATACAGATGTTTATGCAATTTTAATCAAAATAAATCTGCAATTTTTTTAATAAACTCACATTGTAATACACGCATCAATCAAAATATCAATACTTTCATTTCTTATTCAACCTTAATCCATCATTCAATTAAATAACAATAATTATAAAATATCAAGTATCGGCAATTAAATTATTAAAGTTAAGAATGGCTTGCTTGTTATATGTTATAAGTTTGTGAAGGTAATTCGAATTAAAGTAATTGTTGATGGTTGGATGATGTTGTTTTGTTTAGGCTGGCTGCTTCTAAGAGGTGATTGAACTGAGAGTATTATGGTAGTTTGTGATGAATAGGTGGAGATGGTTGGTCTCTGGGTCGTTTTGTGGATTTGTTGGTGAGACTGTGATTAGTAGTGGTGAATGAAGTGGAGTTATGGTGGGTTGGAGCTGTTTGGGTATGTTTGGCCGAGGATGGTTGTTTCGATTTGGTGATTGTGGAGGATTGGAATGTTGAGGCAGTTCAGTTTGATGATGTGGGTAATGGTAGCTACGTGTTGAAAAAGGGATGTGCAGTAAATTAAGGGAATATGAAGAAGGTTAGCAGAGGTGATGGAATATGAATGCAAGGTGCAGTGAGATATTGCAAAGATGAATTTTTTTGGTATAGTTTGTAGTGCAATGTTCTTGTTCAGTGCAAATGGATGATGGTGGTAAGTGACATGGTGAATATTTGAGACTGTGAATGAAATGTGTTGCAGGTGAAGTTTGGTATGTGAATTGTTTGTGTTTGAAGTTGATGGTTCAAGAAGCAGTGCTCGACATAGTAAAAAATGGATGGTATGGTGAGAAGATGATGATGTTGAGGCAGAGGCGGTTGAAGCCGTTCAAGTGGTGTTGCAGTTTGTAAGGAAGTTTCGACTGGGTTGTAGTGGTACGTTTGACTAAGTGGCGATGAGGCAAATGATGTAGTTGATATGGTAATGTAGCGGTTAGGGGGTGATTGATGAAGTATGCACAACAATGTAGTTATGGTAGACTGCGACTGGAATGTAACTGCTGCAGTGTGAAGGCCAGAGGTGGTTTGTTTGACATTGGGTAGTTACATACTAATGATACTTTGGTCTTTTATTTTCATTTTTTGAAAAGAAAAAAAACGGAAGCATTGCAACCAAACTCAGGATTAGGTCTTCTGCATCATCATTTTTTTAAAGAAAGCTTCATCAAAAACATATAAAAGCAGTTTTAATACCTTGTCGGCTAATAAGACTGGATTCAATTAAACGCTCCGTTTGGACTGAGAATTTGACAATCACCACGGCTCATAACCACCAAATTACCAACAAATAAATTGACACCATTACTGCACAATGAATAACAAATGTATTAACATAGCTTCGGTCCAAAAGGAAACGAACATGTTAATATTACAAATGGATTTTTCGGGTTTTAATGCTTACGGTACTACTTAAAAGGTACAACCAATTTATACATTGTACACTTTCAATACACAATTCGCCAAGCTAACCAAAGGTTTATATTTGTCTAGCTGCACTTCAAGTACTGACCTTGTGCAACCATTCATTCATGTGCATTTTTTGCAATTACCAATATAATATTCCTATTATGCACTTGGACAGATTGCCAAGCCTTAACAGCTGATGTTAATTATATACTAAAACAATATCTAACCTTTTTACACTTGTGATTGTAAAGATACTAATGGTCTATTTGATCTCCCGCTATATTGAGAAGGAAAGTATTTCCTAGACTGAAGGGCTACCCTTCAAATGAGTCAATTGTATACATATTATATGATTCATTATTATAGGTAGACCGAGCTGAGAGCTAATGTTATCCATCCAAATAAAACAAGTTTTAGTATAATTAAGCTTTAATTAGTAGGATGTAAGATAACTTGGGTTTTTCTACATCTCTGGCATTTATTACCTTTGAATATTGATACATGTGCTGCAAAGATACCTATGTCAGTATGTGCAGAGCATACTTCTGGGTAGGAAATAGGACCATAAGATAATACGATTGGGAAAATTTACCATTCCTCGGCAAGTAACGTATTAACTTGGAAATACACAAGCAACATGTTCCAGTTAAACGAGATTTATATTGGAAATCAAATATTATTGAAGAAGATAGCTTACATTTGATGGCCTGATGTTAAGTAGCTTAATAAAGCAAGCTCGGTGCAGCATCCGTCTTCAAATTTAAACAAATTTCCAGCTTCAAAATGCCTGTCAGCTTTTGCATGTAAATATCACAATAACAATGGACAGATCTTAAGTATACACCTAAAATGATTCAAAATAAAACCCTTGAAATTAAAATCTATAACAAAATGTGATATACCTGCCTGTAGCATGCACTTTCTAGTACAGATCATACTCATAGTACCCGCTTCCTCTGCCTTTCCCACTTGCTTCATCGACAGCTTCGTCCAGGAAGACAACATTTAGAGGCAAATAGACTATCAATGGAGAATGTTTTAGGAAGGAGAGGGGAGGACCTCATCGGAGGGGAATAAGCTTACGAGCGAAGGAGCACCTCATTATCAAAGTAGGAGAATCCTGCGAGCAGAGAACGAGTTTTAGCATTTGAGAGTGATTGGTAAAAGAACTAGGGTTTGAGAAGCGGGTGGAAATTGAGAATAAAAGAGTGAAAGGGGAAATCTAACGCGGAAGAAATTCAAAAGCGAAACGTGACAGTAAATAAAAAAATATCGTGAAATATTTTTTACTTTACGCGGGTGCAAAGCGGGAATGTGAAATCTTTTTAGCCGCATTTACGTTTTTTAGGAAAATACTTTTTTGTTGCATTTAGAAAGAAACGCCACCAATTTTTGCAACTATAAATGGTTTTTCTTGTAGTGATAACCTAATTCAGGTTAAGGTGATTTAAGTGAAATGTATGAAATCTAAATAAATTGAGGAATATTCAGTTATTGAATTTGAAGTTTTATTTAAAGGATATTGGATTTATTAAGGAAATATTTCAAACTAAATAATAGTGCAGAGAATTTGGGGGGTGTGTGTGTGTGTGTGTATGAATTATAAAATTTAGTTTTGAAATATTGAATAATTAAAGCTTTGAAATATATGGAAATTGAAATGGTTTATTTGGTATTCAAATCTGTATTTGGAATTGATTTGTGAAATTAAAGAAGATAATTTATTATATAAAGTAATTTAATAATAAACCATTTAAGTATTGAAAGTTATGTTTCAAAGTTATGGGTTGCAAGGTATTATGAATTGAAAATGCTATGATTTTGGGAAAAGGATGTATTTGAAATAAAAAATGAAATTATATTGATTTAGGTTTTAATGAAAATGATATCTTATCGATTTGGTTTTAAATGAAGATGATATCGTATTTATATGGTTTTGAAATGCATATTATATTCTGGTTTTGAAGTATAATTATTTTGAAATGACCGCCGTGTTATAATAACGTTTGGTTGTTGAGGAGACCGGGATAGGAAGTTGTCATACTCTCTGCCAACTCCGAAAACAACTTTAACAACCGTGTACGCGGTGGAGATTCCAGAACGAAGTAGGATGGCGGCGGCGTTTCCTTTGAGGTAAATACATGGACCCGACTCCCGTGAGTTGGCATAAGGTGGTTAAAACAGGAGCGATTGACGGGCTAATGAGGTAGCACCTTTGATCGGACACATCCCTTTGATATTAGACTCTGACTTTTGGATTGATTCGGTGGTCACTTCTGATTTTTTTTTGATTTAGGGGTGTGCTCTAGGTGGACGGTAGCTGCGCGCTACGCGTTACCGCCGCCCCGAAAGCGTAATTGGTATATCTATCCTGGCATTGCCTAGTTGTGCCGTGTCACCTACCTTAGCGCGCCTTGTACGAGTTTGTTTTTCTCCCGTAGCCTGTGGAGTATTTAGGGTAGTCTCCCGATCTGAAAATGCGCTGTGGATGGATTACTGGGACTATTACGTGTTAAGGGCTATCTGGGTAACCCCTTAATGCTATGAAAAAGTAAGTTTATTTTACTATTAGACACTATTATAATAGCGAAATATTACTACATAGTAATAGTTTAACGGATGCTTAGGAGATGTGAATCTCGAGCATCTCTTAAGTTACTGCACTCACGTTTGACACTGGATAGGAGATGTCAAATCCCGTAATCATCTCTGACGCCGTTCCACTCATATTATTTATTTTTAGAATTAACTTACATAAGATCTTTTAGTTCTGACTCGAGTGTTTTGTCTTTTCAATTCGCTCGGGCTAGCCTGAGCATTTTAGGATTTGAAGGCCTTAAATTTTGAAGGACGAAGACGAAAAACTATTATTACTATTTGTTATATATTCCACTACACCATTTTATTCCGCTGCATTATTAATATTCTTTGGTAAGTGTAACACTGATATGTATTGTATAAGAATAATCGAATATTTTGTAAAACAACTTCATGAACTGCATATTGGATTATTATATTTTATCGTTCTGCTGCAAGATTCTGTTTTCTTTTATTTCTTTCTCTGTTTTTCTTATTTACACCATAACAATCCGCCCTTCTGTATGGTTAACTCTGACGTGTGGGGTTTTTCGTCGATTTAAATCGTACGAAAAGGCGGGACGTTGCAATTTGTGAATATGCTTATATTGTAGATACAAGTATATGGAAATATTTTCCAATATTGAAAGATTTGCAATGGTTTGTTTGAGAATATATCTTTTGTAATGACCCGATTTTACGACGCCTGAAAGTCGACATTTATACGTCCACTGTATAAAATGCCACGCAATCGAATGCCGGAAAACCGAACCATTAGGGTTTAAGAAGAAGAAGATAGAAGAAGAACAGAAACAATAACAGAATCTCACATTTCGCAGCGGAACAAATATATTAGATAAATAAATATCTTTAAACAAAATCACTATATCAGTTATTACATTACATCATATTACATTATCAGAGTGTACAACAACAGCAGCAGAAGAAAATATAACATATATTAGTGATAAGCTATGCCATCCAACTTGCTCCTGATCTCCACAGCAACTCCCGAATTCCAGAATGACCTGATGATCTAACTCTAGGCTTGCCCGTGTGAAAAATTATGGGCACCCAGAGTTTAGAAAGGGAACAATAAACTCCAGGTCAGTCATGAGACTGGTGTGAGATCTTAAAAAAATCTTTATTCTTTTACCAAAGGAAAACAAAAGATTTTAAAAGAAATCCGCAATGCTTTTGGAAAATGAAACTACCATAAGACCTCCCGCCACACACACAATGCAAATGCATAATTGGAGGAGATTTCTCCTTATGATAGTCAAACATGCTTGATACGCAAAATCCTTTTATATTATTATTAGTGCATAGTGTAGAAAACATTTCAAAAGTATAATATTAATCTTAGCCAGCATAGACATTCTGAACTATGCCTACTATAGCTACCATCTAAACAGTGGTGACCACCATAAGTAAATGTCAGGTTATACAACTAAAACCCTACTGGTTTCATATTGGGAATTGGATTTCCAACAAATGGTCAGGCCAAGGAACTTCCCATTGCCAAATGGGTACGTCTCTGGATGGACGCCCCGAGAACCTAACCGGATCTCTGCCAACACAAGGCCGGGTTACCTCTGTAAAAATAGGTATCTACAACACGAGTATGTCATCCCCCAGTTGTAACAACCTTTATCCAAGGATCCTCAACAACAACAATCACAAATAAATATATATTTGCGATTTTCACATAAGTTAAGTATCTGGGCACCATACCTTGATACCACTTCTATCCAGAAGGAAATGTACATACCCTAAGGGGCGCTACCCCTTATAACCTTGCTGCATTCTTCCTGTTTTGACCATTCCGGGGTGTGAGGTTCGACGAAGTCTCGTCCACAAAGCTACGCTTTTCACAAAAGCCATGCTTCGATCAACAAGTGATCAGCAGCACTTCGTATGCCACATTACCAATTTAGGAATGTATCACTAGTAACCGTCAACTACATAACCTCTGAGCTCGTACGTCTCAGAGATGGGTGTTAAGCTAAGAGAATAAATTCTCCGCCACAAACAGAAATGTATTTGATAGAAACCAGCTTTACATCTCAAAGTGTAACGTCAGACACACATCCATACAAGTCCGTTCCGAGATCGAACGGAACCGAAGGCACTTCAAAAGAAGCCCTTGCAATCCGGATATTCACTAATCACGTCCGGAATCCCCATCACAAAGAGTGATAAAATCTCTATACCGGAGCAACCCGGTGCAGAGACATTCGACAGGTATCCTTTCGCTTTCGAAAATACCCAGTCTTCAACACCATCTTCAAATGCAATTCCATTTCGTCGTATCGTTATTCGGAATGGGTTTTATGACACAAAGTTCTCTCCCGGCTAATCCGAATAACGAGCGCTTATTTTAAAAATAAGTGTTCATTCAGATTCAAACAAATCATAACAATTTCACTTTGATCTTTTAAATAAAAGATCCATCACAATCACAAGGGTTCGATGTGGGTTTCGAATATCCATTTGGAATTCGACTCCCGGTCGCATCGAAATTCAAATGCCGATTAAGGCCAATATTGATAGTCGGTTATTTAACTATCAATCATCATTCACAACAGTTGCTGGATTTCAAATAATTTTCCCCCTATTATTATTTTCAATATATCATCGTAACATAAAATTTCATACTTCAATCCTTTGAAAATCAATTTCAAATCAATTTCCAAGCATTTATTCATTCTCACTGAAAATCTGTCGATTTCAAATATTTTAAAATAATATAAAAATACTCATTCAAAATATACTTCGAAACATTTAAAATAAACTATTTTAGAATATTTGCTTAAAGTTATGAAAAATATTATACTAATATCTCATATAAAATTTAAGTCCAAAAACTAATTTAACATAAAATTTGTAGATAGAGTATAAATATTTAAATACCTATTTTCTAAATCAAAAATCAATTTAGTTTTTAAAATAATCCCTTATATAATTAATTAAATAAAAAAAATTACTTTAAACAATTTCAAAACTAATTTCTCCAACAATATTATTTTTAGAACCAAATCTAAAAATTTTAAATTTTTATTCAAAAGCTATTTAAAAAAAAAATATACTCGGCTTTCCAGGGAAGAATTTCTTTTCCATTACAAAATGGACCATTCCAATAAATTTATAAATCATCTTGATTTATTTTAAATTTACATCACAATTTGTAAATTTCTTTCCACACTTTGAAATAAACCAATATTTATTTCAAACACAAAAATCAAATTTCAATTTGATTTCCCTCAAATTAATTTCCCAAATCAAATCAATTTCAAATTGATTTCCAAGTTGTTTCCAAAACACTAACCAAATTTCCAAACATCGATTCTTAAGGTTTATTTTAACTCCAAATTAATTCCTGAATCGATTTCTAAAATTAATCTCAATTCTAAATTAAATTCCAAATTTAATTTCTAAATTTATTTCCTTTTGAAATAAATTTTTTTATCTCTTTTTATTATTTAAATACATATCTTGAATAATTTCTTCAATTATTAAACAATATTACCCAAAATTTCTTTATTAAAATATTTTCCTATATTTTTGGAATTAATTCGATCGGATTAGAAAAACCAACTTTAATACTTTAATTGTAACGTTCTAGGCTTTTCTACTTTAATTTCTAAAACTCCAATTTCAAATTTCTAGTATCCTACGATACCAAAAATATATTTGGCTAAATTACAGCCTTCACGGTTTCAATCACAAACATTCACACGAATTAAAAATAATCAACACACAACATACGCAAAAGTTAAATATTTGAGGAATCCAATTGGATCCCTCCAATCTGTTTTAGTACATCCACAGATGTTAGCACAACAATTAAATACCCATTCCACTTCAAGGTGGAATATCGCGGTATATGGGATTTATAAAATATTATCTGATATTATGCGGCGCAAATAGGGTCTCATCCGCTATATAATGCGAGAAATCAACAACACCAAATACATATATAATACCAATTCCACTTCAAGGTGGAATATCGCGGTACATGGGTTTAATATAATAACCTCTGCTATTATGCGGCGCATAGGGTTTAAACTAATATAACTAATAATAAATAAATTATTCAAACACACAATCATTCAATTGTAAATTTAACTATACAAATTAAATCAGCGATTGATTGAGAAAATCTCACCTTTTATTGTGCATGCAATCCAATTTCTTTCCAGCTTGCCACACAGTTTTAGACCTTGTATAAATAATTATATAAGATTTTCATTAATACTAAAGCTAATCGAATAATTTATTTCCTTTTAAATAAATTTAATAAACTGACAATTTGATTTAAAGCTAACTTCCCTTCTAATTAAAATCTTTGTTTAACCAAACATTAAATTTAAAACTAAATTTCCTTTAAAAGTATTTTTTTTATATTTAAATAAGCTTATCAAACAATTTAATTTCCATATTGATTTGAAACAAAGATATTTTTATTGTCTTTAAAATAAATTAAATCAGTTTATTAAACAAATTAATCTGTATAGGGATTAAAAATTCTAATTGTAATTTCTTTAATATTTTAAAACGCCTATTTTCAAAATCCTATCTATACAAAAATTAATTTTTTTTATTTAAAAATAGCATGCACATAAATAAATTGCCATTTTTATTTGTATATATTTTTACTTTGAACATGTGGTAGTATATTTACTGTTTTATACTTCCCTGTTTAGCCCAATATTCAAAACTAAATTTATTTACTGCATATTTATGTATTCATTTAATTCTAAAATATAAAAAAATTCTTTCATATGTATATTTATTTATACACATAAAATTTAAAACTACAAATTTTAAAACCTTACTGTTTTAAAATTTTTGAAACAGACTTTACCCTTTTTTTTCTGCTGTCTGGAAATTTATATGCACAGAATTTATTATCTAGATAAGAACACACCTTGCTGCCTGGAAATTTTCATTGGCGAATCAAAGCTCGGAATCTCGCTCGAATCCCCCAAATCGCCAAACCCTAGCCATCTCGAGTTGAACCCTCTGCCTCACGCGCTGCCAACCCTACACGCATGCCAACATCAATCCTCAAATCGCAAAACCCTAGGGCAGCGCTCGATCCTAGGCCCTTCTCCTTGTGAAAATCGACCGCCACGATGCACAGCCGAGCCACCGTCGCAAGTTCCCTTCATATCGCAGCTGCCTTTGATTGCTCGATCCTCATCATGCATGCTGTTCTCTCCCATTGCCAGGCGATTAGCTCACGCGATCGATTTGTTTAGGGTTTTTTTTTGAATCGATCGAATAGGTGTTGAAAAGTATTCGATTTTGTCTTGTTGTTTTTTTTCGTTATGGAAGAGGAAATTGTTGTTCTAAATCGAAGAGGAAGAAGGGATCGATTACTTATTATATATTTTTTTCTTCGGCATGAATTATATTTTTCTTTTTGTATTTCTTCGGCTTTTATTTCTTTTTCTTTTTTTCGACGCATGTGAGATTTACATAACAACAACAACACTTGGTTACAAATTCCAATTTGTGTTAAATTTGTCACTTGAATGTAAATAAAGATATATGTATTCAATTTAAATTTAAATTCAAATCATCTCGATGATGCAACTTAAAATTTCAAATTCCTATAAAGGCGTGCCGCTAGGCGTTTATAATGTTATACGCCTATTCCGAACGCAATGGAAAAGGTTCCGAGTCCAAATTTGATCGTATGGAGAAGATAACTTTTCGAACCAGTTATATAATTAAATTTCGATATAAAATTCAATGCGTTTATTTATCGTACGGCCAAATGATCTCTCCGAACGCCACGAAAATTGAAATCCGATAATAATACAATATTACGGATTCAATGGAACTGGTTTCGTTGAATTCCGAGACTGTGCCTCGGAAGGCTATTTTCAAATATCGATTTTAAACAATAGAATTCCAAGACTGATCAAACAGTTTCAAATTAAATTCTGAAGCTTCTATCATCTTCAGTATTATCAATATGAATTTCCTAAGCCATCAAATTATTTTTAAGAGCTCAAAAATTGAAGATTTACAATTTTACCCAAATTTCTATAATTGAATTTGATAATTAAATTGCTAAATTCATAGTTAAAATTGAAATTCAAGCTTAAGTTAATGATTCGGATATTTAAAATCAATGGAATATTTCAATTTCAAATGTCGATATGTTTGGGTCGTCAAATCCAACCCTCCTTAAAAGAATTTCGTCTCGAAATTACAAGTTAAGAAGAATGGACCTTAACCCGTGTAATATTTTCCAACCTAAACAGTTTTATCAATTTATCAACTCAAATCTTTTTGTTAAAGATTCATTTCAACTAACTTTCCAAGTTCAATTATAAATTCCAAACAATATTGTTTACTTCTCAATTCAAAATTTAGATTTGTATTCAAATTTCAAATTTTCTCAAAATTTCTAACACCCTAAATTTTCAAAAAATTTCACCAGCGTCTCCTTTGCGCGGCTAGCTCGGTACGACTACAAAATGGCACCACAGGCCCTCAAATCCCAAAAGAAAACAAAAGGCCAAGTGGCTAGACAAGAAAATCACCAAATTTCATATTGAAATTCAAATACGTACCTTTTTGTCGAGCAATTCAATTTTATCTTAAAAATCAAAATCCAATTCTTTTTCCTTTATAATACCTGTAAACTATCAAGCAATAATATCCAATTACCATATCCAAAACCGTTTAATCCATTTCCTTATAGAATTTTCAATCATAGTCCTTGTATCATTTTTACTTCACTATTGAAGTTACATATCCATTTTCATTCAATCTTGCATTTTCAATTTTCACTACAATTCTATTTGAATTCAATTTATCTTCTACTATGAATATTGAATTTTATCTTTCAATTATAACTATTCATATTATTATTATTTTAATTCAGTTTCATTCACTAATTTACTTCAATTTCTAATTTGAACTCGTTTGTCGCTAACAATTTTTTTCAAAAATTTTCTAACTCCCAAAATTTTCGAAATTTTTTGGCAGAGTCTCCTTTGTACGGAGGAGCTTTTGCAATTTGACAAAAGATATAAATACATATACATCGACCCACCCGGTCGGCAAAAAAAACAGTTCATATTTTCTATTTTTATAGCGTAGGCGTACCTTATTTAGCATTTTTACGCAAAGCGGTTTATTATTAACATTTTAGCACAACCAAATCCAGCCCAAGCGGCCCTCCTGTACCTGTACTTACTCAATTTAAACACATAAGTGTCATATATAAGAAATTTATTCACATTTCACTTATTTCCAATAGTAAACACAAAGTTTTCACAAGCAATACATTCAAAATAGTTTCCATAAGCAATTTATATGGTTTCGATACAATTTTAATTGCTTATAATCAATTTACATACCATTCCTATTCAACTCAAGTGATTTACAACTCACTTTCTTTTATTCAATTTATTTTTAAGCGAAATGAACTCAAATCTATTTCAATTGATTCAAAAATCAATTTGATTTACTTTTATTAATTCTTAGAATTTTATACAATCACGTTTGCGTCAACAACAACCATTTCTACGCAAATTTTGACGCTATTCACTTAATAGAATATCCAATCTAGTTCATAACTAATTTGAATTGATACAACTCAATTTACTCTTTATTTTATTTCATTTCCAATTGATTCTGTTCAATTCATTTTGCATTCCATATTCACATTCATTTCAATTAAAACCATTTCACAGTTTCTAGTTTATCCTCCATTTAATAATTTAGAATATTTCCCAACTCTAAATTTTACTTAAGAATTTTACTATCTATTTCTTAAGTTCAAGATAATTATTCTATATACTTCTTCTTATATTTAAACTGGATTCCAAATTCCATATGAATTTATTTTACCTTTCATTTATAAATATTGAATTCAATTCATTTTGAACCATATTACATTTGTCATTTTTTTAATCAGTTTCACTAACTAATTTAAATTCCTTTATTAACATTTATCTCCATTTGATCCAATATTTACTTAAGTTATTTCAATTCAAAATTCAAATTTATTTTCCCTGTTAACAATTTCCAACTTTTAAACCCTTGATTTGATTTTCATTTATCAATCCCATTCCATCTACTAATTTAATTAGATTAGTTTTATCCTCTTATCCATTTAAATTTCAACTTTCCTTTCTCAATTCATCTCGGATTTATTTTATCAATAACCAGGAAATCTTCAATTTATTTCTACTTACTTGAATTTATCTGCACATTCAAACCATTTTTATTCAACTCACAATTCAAGTTTTGATTTAACTAATTCAACTTTCCTATTTCATGAATTAATTAATTATCATATTAGTTTACTTGAATTCAATTCATTTTATTTTCTTCCCAAGTTTGGTTTTTTATTCAACTTGATCCATTTAAATTTCATTTCAATTTATAAAACCCATTTATACCTTCACATTATCAATTTCATTCCATTAATGAATTTTATTCCAAATTATAAATTACATTTAAAATTTACATTAACAAATCTCATTTGTATTTTTATTTTCTTAGCTTTTGGTTTTGATTTCAATTTCTCATACAACGATGATAATAATCTAATAATATTGCTTCCTAACAACCAAGCAACCATATATTATAATAATCCACAAAAAAATTATTTCTTTTATATACGAAAATAGTTTTGGGTAAAATTATTTCATTTACCCTATTTTAAAACAATACTGTGTCGGTTTATCTTGTTTAAAAGCTTAGAAACCCCTATCGAAACAGTTAGCCAGACTGCACCGACCAGAATCTATAAACAATCAATCGATAAGTCAACACAATACAAAATAGTTTTATATTCACTAACAAATACGCGCACATATCTATTATTACACTCAAACTCATTCTAGAGTACTACTGACTCTATCTCTAATGAGTAACACCCAACAGAGCCAAGATTGTCGCTTAACCAAATGCTCTGATACCAAATCGTAACAACCCGATTTTACGATGCCCGAAAGTCGACATTTATATGTCCACTGTATCAAATGCCACGCAATCGAATGCCGGAAAACTGAACCATTAGGGTTTAAGAAGAAGAAGATAGAAGAATAACAGAAACAATAACAGAATCTCACATTTCGCAGCGGAACAAATATAATAGATAAATAAATATCTTTAGACCGAATCACTATATCAGTTATTACATTACATCATATTACATTATCAGAGTGTACAACAACAGCAGCAGAAGAAAATATAACATATATTAGTGATACGCTACGCCATCCAACTTGCTCCTGATCTCTACAGCAACTCCTGAATTCCAGAATGACCTGATGATCTAACTCTAGGCTGCCCGTGTGGAAAATTATGGACACCCAGAGTTTAGAAAGGGAACAATAAACTCTAGGTCAGTCATGGGACTGGTGCGAGATCTTAAAAAAACAGTTATTCTTTTACCAAAGGAAAACAAAAGATTTTAAAATAAATCCGCAATGCTTTTTGGAAAATGGAAATACCATAAGGCCTTCCGCCACATACACAATGCAAACGCAGAATTGGAGGAGATTTCTCCTTATGATAGTCAAACATGGTTGATAAGCAAAATCCTTTAATATTTTTATTATTAGTGCATAGTGTAGAAAACACTTCGAAAGTATAATATTAATCTTAGCCAGCATAGACATTCCGAACTATGCTTACTATAGCTACCATCTAAACAATGGTGACCACCATAAGTAAATGGCAGGTTATATAACTAAAACCCTACTGGATTCGTATTGGGAATTGGATTTCCAACAAATGGTCAGGCCAAGGAACTTTCCATTGCCACATGGGTACGCCTCTGGATGGACGCCCCGAGAATCTAACCGGATCTCTGCCAACACAAGGCCGGGTTACCTCTGTAAAAATAGGTAACTACTACACGAGTATGTCATCCCCCGGTTGTAACAACCTTTATCCGAGGATCCTCAACAACAACAATCACAAAGAAATATATATTTGCGATATTCACATAAGTTAAGTATTTGGGCTCCATACCATGATACTACTTCTATCCAGAAGGAAATGTACATACCCTAAGGGGCGCTACCCCCTATAACCTTGCTGCATTCTTCCTGTTTTGACCATTCCGGGTTGTGAGGTTCGACGAAGTCTCGTCCACAAAGCTACGCTGTTTACAAAAGTCGTGCTTCGATCAACAAATGATCAGTAGCACTTCGTATGCCACATTACCAATTTGGAAATGTATCACTAGTAACCATCAACTACGTAACCTCTGAGCTCGTACGTCTCAGAGAAGGATGTTAAGCTAAGAGAATAAATTCTCCGCCACCAACAGAAATGTATTTGATAGAAACCAGCTTTACATCTCAAAGTGTAACGTCAGACACATATCTTACAAGTCCGTTCCAGGAACGAATGGAACCGAAGGCACTTCAAAAGAAGCCCTTGCAATCCGGTTATTCACTAATCACGTCCGGAATCCCGATCACAAAGAGTGATAAAATCTCTATACCGAAGCAACTCGGTGCAGAGACATTCGACAGGTATCCTTTCGCTTTCGAAAATACCCGGTCTTCAACACCATCTTCAAATGCAATTCCATTTCGTCGTATCGTTATTCGGAATGGGTTTTATGACACAAAGTTCTCTCCCGGCTAATCCGAACAACGAGTGCTTATTTTAAAAATAAGTGTTCATTCAGATTCAAACAAGTCACAACAATTTCACTTTGATTTTTTAAATAAAAGATCCATCACAATCACAAGGGTTCGATGTGGGTTTCGAATATCAATTGGGAATTCGACTCCCGGTCGCATCGAAATTCAAATGCTGATTAAGGCCAATATTGATAGTCGGTTATTTAACTATCAATCATCATTCACAACAGTTGCTGGATTTCAAATAATTTTCCCCCAATTATTATTTTCAATATATCTTCGTAACATAAAATTTCACACTTCAATCCTTTGAAAATCAATTTCAAATCAATTTCCAAACATTTATTCATTCTCACTGAAAATCTGCCGATTTCAAATATTTTAAAATAATATAAAAATACTCATTAAAAATATACTTTGAAATATTTAAAATAAACTATTTTAGAATATTTGCTTAAATATTAGTTATGAAAAATATTATACTAATATCTTATATAAAATTTAAGTCCAAAAACTAATTTAACATAAAATTTGTAGATAGAGTATAAATATTTAAATACCTATTTTCTAAATCAAAAATCAATTTAATCTTTAAAATAATCCCTTACATATTTAATTAAATAAAAAAAATTACTTTAAACAATTTCCAAACTAATTTCTCCAACAATATTATTTTTAGAACCAAATCTAAAACTTTTAAATTTTTATTCAAAAGCTATTTTAAAAAAAATATACTCGGCTTTCTAGGGAAGAATTTCTTTTCCATTACAAAATGGACCATTCCAATAAATTTAAAAATCAACTTGATTTATTTTAAATTTACATTACAATTTGTAAATTTCTTTCCACACTTTAAAATAAACCAATATTTATTTGAAACACAAAATCAGATTTCAATTTGATTTCCCTCAAATTAATTTCCCAATATCAAATCAATTTCAAATTGATTTCCAAGTTATTTCCAAAACACTAACCAAATTCCAAACATCGATTCCTAAGGTTTATTTTAACTCCAAATTAATTCCTGAATCGATTTCTAAAATTAATCTCAACTCTAAATTTAATTCCAAGTTTAATTTCTAAATTTATTTCCTTTTGAAATAAATTTCTTTATCTCTTTTTATTATTTAAAATACGTATCTTGAATAATTTCTTCAATTATTAAACAATATTACCCAAAATTTCTTTATTAAATATTTTCCTGTATTTTTGGAATTAATTCGATCGGATTAGAAAAACCAACTTTAATACTTTAATTGTAACGGTCTAGGCTTTTCTACTTTAATTTCTAAAAATCCAATTTCATATTTCTAGTATCCTACGATACCAAAAATATATTTGGCTAAATTACAGCCTTCACGGTTTCAATCACAAACATTCAAACGAATTAAAAATAATCAACACACAACATACGCAACAAATTAAATATTTGAGGAATCCAGTTGGATCCCACCAATCTGTTTTCCTGCATCTACAGATGTTAGCACAACAATTAAATACCCATTCCACTTCAAGGTGGAATATCGCGGTATATGAGGTTTATAAAATATTATCCGCTATTATGCGGCACAAATAGGGTCTCATCCGCTATATAATGCGGGAAATCAACAACACCAAATACATATATAATACCAATTCCACTTCAAGGTGGAATATCGCGGTATATAGGTTTAATATAATAACCTCCGCTATTATGCGGCGCATAGGGTCTAAACTTATATAAATAATAATAAATAAATTATTCAAACACAGAATCAATCAATTGTAAATTTAACTATACAGATTAAATCAGCGATTGAGTGAGAATATTTCACCTTTTATTGTGCATGCAATCCAATTTCTTTCCAGCCTGATTTCCACACAGTTTTAGACCTTGTATAAATAATTATATAAGATTTTCATTAATACTCAAGCAAATCTAATAATTTATTTCCTTTTAAATAATTTTAATAAACTGACAATTTGATTTAAAGCTAACTTCCCTTCTAATTAAAATCTTTGTTTAACCAAACATTAAATTTAAAATCAAATTTCCTTTAAAAGTATTTTTTTATTTAAATAAGCTTATCAAACAATTTAATTTCCATATTGATTTGAAACAAAGATATTTTTATTGTCTTTAAAATAAATTAAATCGGTTTATTAAACAAATTAATCTGTATAGGGATTAAAAATTCTAATTGTAATTTCTTTAATACTTTAAAACGTCTATTTCCAAAGTCCTATCTATACAAAAATTAATTTTTTGTTTATTCAAAAATGAGCATGCATATAAATCAATTGCCATTTTTATTTGTATATATTTTTACTTTGAACATATGTTTGTATATTTACTGTTTTATCCTTCCCTGTTTAGCCCAATATTCAAAACTAAATTTATTTACTTTATATTTATGTATTCGTTTAATTCTAAAATAAAAAAAATCATATGTATATTTATTTATACACATAAAATTTAAAACTACAAATTTTAAAACCCTACCGTGTTAAAAATTTTGAAACAGACTTTACCTTTTTTTTTCCTTTTTTTTCTACTGTCTGGAAATTTATATACACAGAATTTATTATCTAGATAAAAATTCACCTGCTACGTGGAAATTATCATTGGCGAATCAAAGCTCGGAATCTCGCTCAAATCCCCCAAATCGCCAAACCCTGGCCATCTCGAGTTGAACCCTCTGGCTCACGCGCTGCCAACCCTAAACGCGTGCCAACATTAATCCTCAAATCGCAAAACCCTAGGGCAGCGCTCGATCCTAGGCCCTTCTCCTTGTGAAAATAGACCGCCACGATGCACTGCCGAGCCACCGTCGCAAGTTCCCTTGATATCGCGGCCGCCTTCGATTGCTCAATCCTCATCATGCATGTCGTGCTCTCCCATTTCCAGGCGATTAGCTCGCGCGATCGATTTATTAAGGGTTTTTTTCTTTCGAATCGATCGAATAGGTGTTGAAAAGTATTCGATTTTGTCTTGTTGTTTTTTTTCGTTATGGCAAAGGAAATTGTTGTTCTAAATCGAAGAGGAAGAAGGGATCGATTACTTATTATATATTTTTTTTCTTCGGCATGAATTATATTTTTCTCTTTGTATTTCTTCGGCTTTTATTTCTTTTTCTTTTTTTCGACGCGTGTGAGATTTACAGAACAACAATAACACTTGGTTACAAATTTCAATTTGTGTTAAATTTGTCACTTGAATGTAAATAAAGATATATGTATTCAATTTAAATTTAAATTCAAATCATCTCGATGATGCAACTTAAAATTTTGAATTCCTATCGAGGCATGCTGTTAGGCGTTTATAATGTTATACGCCTATTCCGAACGCAATTGAAAAGGTTCCGAGTCCAAATTTGATCGTATGGAGAAGATAAATTTTCGAACCAGTAATATAATTAAATTTCGATATAAATTTCAATGCGTTTATTTATCGTACGGCCAAATGATCACTCCGAATGCCATGAAAATTGAAATCCGATAATAATACAATATTACGGATCCAATGGAACTGGTTTCGTTGAATTCCAAGACTGTGCCTCGGAAGGCTATTTTCAAATATCGATTTTAAACAATAGAATTCCAAGACTGAAAAAAACAGTTTCAAATTAAATTCTGAAGCTTCTATCATCTTCAGTATTATCAATATGAATTTCCTAAGCCATCAAATTAGTTTTAACAGCTCAAAAATTGAAGATTTACAATTTTACCCAAATTTCTATAATTGAATTTGATAATTAAATTGCTAAATTCATAGTTAAAATTGAAATTCAAGCTTAAATTAACGATTCAGATATTTAAAATCAATTGAATATTTCAATTTCAAATGTCGAAAATTTTGGGTCGTCGCATCTTTTTAAAGATAATTTGAAGCAAATACTTAGAGATTGAATTAATTAATAAAAGATTAATTAAATGGGACTAGTGATTGCTTAAGTACTTGATGTTGATTGTTTCTTTGATTGTTAAATAAACGACTATCAAATACTAGCCTCTTTATCGTTGTTGATCCATAGAGACAGGGGTCGGATTTATCCAAGAACCACTTCGGACCAACATATTTCCATTGTGCAGGTTTGGAAGACATTGATATGTTCCTAATGAAGGACTGGTTGTTGATCGTTTTGGGATAAACTCCCAATATATATATAGCAGCAGTGGTCTTTTCGTTGTGAAATGTCGAATGCAAGGACTAATCGCTACTAATCATAGGAGTAATTTCCGACAAGATTTGTTAGGAGAGTGCCTTTGGTTTGTCATATTCTTGGACAACTTTTATGGATGAATGTCTGACATTGCATTTTTAAGATTACATCGTTGACTTTTATAAACATACATCTATTTGATTGCGGAGAAGGCAACTTTTCTTTGCTTAACAACTTCTTTGAGACGCATGAGCTCAGAGGTTGTATTTTGTGAAAGTCAATAGTGATTGATGGAATGACAGTGTGGCATTCAAAGTGAATTATGCTATGTGAAAGGTAATCATGACCTTTGGACTCATACCAGGAAATGACAGAAACGTGGTAGATGCAGCAGGGATAGGTGGTTTGTAACCATTATGATATGATCATCCTCTTCTAGATATATTTATTCCCGTTACGACGTTCGGGACTCAAATTATTGTGGATGTATGCTATGAGGGCCTTCGGATAAGTCGGTAACAACCGGGTGATGACATATTCGATATTATCTAGTGAGAAAGATAGGCTAGTCTTATGTTGGTAAAGGGCAGATGTTCTATGCCTCGGTACATTCCTCTAGAGATGTACTATCGGAAGGTAATCCATTCACCTAGTCATTTATATGAAAATCCATTCTCCACTACGTGTCTGCCATTTTGTTTGTAGAGCCTAGCATGTCGGAATTTAATAATGGTAACAATTTCGGCCTTTTGAATTATTATTTGTATACTAGACACCAGTATAATATAACAGGATTTGACATGAAATGTTTTGGTTATGGTAAGGTAAAAACATGTCTGTGTTTATGTGTAAGCATGGTCTTACGAGATACTTTTGTTTTGATAAAGGAAAGTTTTATTAATTTAAAATAAATTCACTTGAGATGTGCTTTCTCACACTGGTTTACCAGATTAATTCGGGCATTCCTCCCTTTCAATGCTCAGCTCAGGCCGAATATATTCATAGGTTTAGATTTGATGATTTGGAGCTTCAGCGGACGAGCTAGAGGTTTTCAGGTTGTATTCACGTATATGTTTATTTTTCCTCTGCTTTGTTGTTTAAATTAATCAGCAATTGTAAGGCTGGGTTACTATAACTGTCCAGGTTGATGATTAGTAATTGATTGTTCCACTCTGATGGATGAATGTATGTATAATATATTATGGTTTCTGCTTTGTAAAGATCATTAATATGATATTATATGTTTTTCTGCTGCGATTGTGAGATTGTATAATTGTTTTAGTTTCTTCTATTTCTTTTGTTCCTTTTCTAGTTTATTTCTCTTCTTTCTTATCTTATTTTCTTCTCTCTTTCTTTCTTTCCCATTACTATCCGTCTTTCCGTTCATTTTGGGTTGGACATGCGTGCTTTATTGTCAGCTCTAAGCGGGTCGATTTTCTAGGACGTCACAATTAGTCACCTAGATTTTTTAGCTTTTATCTTCTTTTGCTTCTTAAGCCGACGCCACCATTAAAATGTTCCAAAGCTTATGTTTTTATTTTAAGTGAGTAAAATGGAATGAGAAGCAGGAAGTAGTTAACTTTATTCCCTTGGACCGCCAATCCATTATCCCTCTTCCTCATTTAATTCATCTTAGTTTGGTTTCATCAAGTGATAATCTCAATAAGTAAATGTTTACTTATCACATTTCATTATTCATTCCACGATTCAACCGCTTAAATCTTCACTCTCGTAATTGAATCTTTAATGAATTATTTATTAATTTATAGAGTGTTACAAACAATTTGTTATTGAATGACAAATAAAATAGCTAACCAACGACAATGTAGTGTCGCGAATAAAGTATTAAATAGGCAACACAATGTCGAAAGAGTATTATCTAACTTTTACGAAGTAACAAAAAAAAATGTTGATGGAATGAAATCCATATAAAATAAAAGGAGATCTGTTAAAAAGAGAAGCATATGCATAAGGAAGAAAAATGGTTGTCTTACTTCAAATATTCGCTAAAGGGAGAAACAAATAATTAGTTCTCACCTTATAAACACTAGACAAAATTACTAATTCAATCTCATCATAATTAGCTTTCTTCTTTGCTTTCACATACTGTTATTTTTATCATGCTAAGAAAATTTATCTTATCTGTTCAATTGCAAAACATTAATTTCAATTTAGCAAGTCTCCTTTCAATTTAAGAAAAAATTGGTTAAAAGTTAAATATAATGGAGGATAACTCATCTTATACTTCTTCCCAAGCTCAATCTCCACCAATTATTTTTTGGCAATTTTCCCCAACGAAGTTGAATTTCATCACTTTCGACTTATGAGAGAAAATAAAAAATTTATAATAAGAAAATTAGGTTTGAGAGAGTAAGCATAGTTTTGATAACCTAACCGTAGGTAACCACAATGCTCAAAGATTGAAGGCTTTTATAATTCAATCTGTTGAACCATCGAAGCCGTGAATGTTTTAATTTATTATTAAATATTAAGGGTGAATATAAAACTACTATAATACATGGAGCTAGATGCAAAAGTGTATCAAACAAATTAAAATATTATCGGGGCCTAAATGTTAAATCATCTTTACTCAGATCCATACGATGCTACTCTTCTTCTACCATGACAAAAATTGTTCTTCCTCCGTATAAAATCCACTCAAAAAATTGAAATCCTCACTAGGCAATAAATATGAAAACTTTTGTACAATAAATCCTCAAACCAAGATTACGTAAAATGTCTGATACAGTTTCGTCAGGTCTGATTGCAGTTCGTTGCAACTCCCAGCTTCATTCACCTCTGAACCAACACGATTGACAGTCGTTGTTTTTGAAGATCCAACCAATGGTTCGGTCGGGCCTTTAAAATAGTGGCAGTAAACAAGTTGCTAGGAGATAAAGATGATGAGGAATATGTGATAATTTAGAAACATCATTTGGTGAGATATTGATTGAATTTGATTTTGGGTGAAGAGATGGCGATTTGAATTAGTGCCAGAATACACGAAAATGAAAACGAAGTAAGGAGTTGGAAAACAAAAAGAAGAATTAAAGAAAAAACATACTTTATATGAAATTAAAATCTAACTATTTTCCCTAATCAATTTTACTAGGAGGGAACTAGAGAAAAGGAAAAACTTTAAAAAAATGAAGGACAACAAGGTTCATTTTTGAGCTATATGACAAAGTTTGAAAAAAAAAAATTAGGTTATAGGACAACAAGTTTCATTTTTGAGCTATAGGACAAATTTTGGAAAAAATATTAGGCTGAAGGACAAAAAGGTTCATTTTTAAGCTATAGGACAAATTTTGGAAAAAAAAATAGGCTATAGGACAACAAGTTTCAAGTTTCAAAAAAAGTTTAGACTGAAGGACAAAAAGTTTCATTTTTGAGCTGTAGGAAAAACTTTGAAAAAAGTAGACTGAAGGACAACGATAAGTTTCATTTTTGGATTGAAGGACAAATTTTGCAAAAAAAATATTCCAATTTTTGCATTATACAAAATGCTGGTTATAACTAGCATTATATTCAGTTTTACATTGTACAAAATACTAACTATAATTAGCATTGTCCTTCAACCTATTTTTTTTTTTAAAGTTCGTGTTTCAGTCAAAAAAAACTTTCTTCTTCAATCTAATTTTTTTTCAAAGTTTGTCCTCGAGCCCTTATTCTAGATTTATTTTATTGTTCTTTTCAAATTTTCTCATACTCATTGATTCGCTTGTACATGTTTCACCTTTCACCGATCTGGATAAAGAAATAAAAAGTAAAATTGCACGATCGGTTGGATAGACGTCAGACGGATTTTTTTGAAAATCGACAGGACTACTATACTAATATAATTGTAATCCTCGAGTTAATCATGATCGAAATGGCCAATAATCAACGGGCCTAGAATAGGACGATACTTGATGCTAATTAAAAAATACTCAGCGGGCCGACTACAGAAAAGCCCTATCAAAGCCAGAAATCATGAATACATCACTAGTCTGAAGGCTAGGATTCAATAGGCACTCGAGAACATTAGAGATTAATTCTTAACGATTTTCGATTACATATCACTACTATCTCTACTACTAATAAAGAAAATTCATTCAACTAATTTACTCGGTGTCTTTTTGAAATTCCAAAAATGCCCTAACTTTTCTTTTACATATTTGCGCTCAAACAAAATATCAACGTATACAATAACACAAACAGCCCGTGTGCGAAGCACGGACCCATACTAGTGTATATAGTAAGAATAATATTAACTCAAAAAGAATCCTTTCCAAGTTCCTTACTAAGAACATGATGGCACAACCTGTAATCTTGGATAAGACATGACCAACCTGTGATGATCTACCTTCTCTTATCTGGACTCGGCAATAAAAGGCAATATAAGTACAGCACATATTTACTTTGGGGGAAAAAAATACATTATGATATTATTATTATGAAAAAATGATCAAGCTAAATTGACAATATACTGAAGAATATATATGAATATATCGAGGGGAAAAGGATGATACTGCTCTGAGGGTAATTTAAGGCTTGTTGGCGATGCTTTTTTCAATGATTTGATCGCAATTGTTATCCATTTATCAGAACATTGTATAGCTTCTTGTTCCTGCAATATAGTCATAAGTACGTCCTAATCTAAGTATATTAACAATATATTAATCATAAAGTTGCAAGTATCAACTTACAAGAGCATATACAATTTCTTCAATAGATTCTTTGGAGAAACATCTGTTAATTGCATCCAACCTCTCTCTCTACACACACAGAGGCCCAGCCCGCTCATAAGGCAACCAAGGCAAAGGCCTAGGGCAACCCCCTCAACAAAGCAACTCCCCACGACAGAAGAAAAAGCGACAAAAAAATAGCGAATAGCGGAAGAAAAAAACGTAAGCACATTCAGAAATTGCGCGATGAACGAAATCTGAAGAAGAGCAGCGACTGGAGTAGCGGATTAGGCAACGCAGCCTAGCAAAACAGCACTACACAGGTTAATTTTTGATTTGAATTCGATTTGTAGGCAAATTATTAAACTAGGGTTAAGTTATACAAGTTATGCAATTCGATTTGGGTGAATTTTTGATTTGAATTCGATTTGGGGGCAAATTCGAATTGGATATAAAAGTTATGCATCTTTAAATATGTTTATTATACAATTTTTTTTATCATTTCACTCTTATTATAATTCTTTGTACATGGTGGATTAAGTTAGTCTAAATCTGTTGAAAGATTTTCAGTATCCTTTTAGCAAAAGTAGATTTCAATAATGTAGAGAAGGCATTAAACAAAAGTATAATTTCCTCCCACTATAACTGAGCTCTGAGCATGCCAACTTGACAGGCTATAAACACTATATCACATTAAATAAATAAAAAACATTCTGAGTTCAACTCTTTTCTGCATAACTCAGATAGTCATATCCAACAAGAGCTAGCAAAACAAACCATTTCTGTAGAACGAAAAAAAGGGTCACTAGCCAAACTGTCATCATATACCCTTCACCTCTGCACCTTGCTCCAAATAACATCAAAAAAAAAATTAGATGGTGCAAGAGCATTCTTTCCATGTGCACAGAACTACCACACTATCATTAACATACATACTCACTCCCATATTCTTTCACCTCTACTCCAAAAAAAATATATTAAGATGCTAGTTTGAAATGGCACATCCATATGTTCAAAAGAGGAAGTGCGCTATTTTCTCACTTTACTTTTATGTACTTTTAAACTACCTAATTATTTTAAACAACTAGCTAAGAAAAGTTTGTTACATATGATGGGACTAAATACGAAAGAAAAAGTCAAAAAAAGTTCTTAAAATTAAGGGGTATGGGATAATCTAAAAAAGTTATGTAGCAAATTAAAATTGATAAACAGCATCAAAGTTAACTTGTTCATCATCTGACATAGTTCACTACCCAATTACAATTTGGGATATAAAAGTTATGCATCTTTAAATATGTTTATTATACATTTTTTTTATCATTTCACTCTTATTATAAATAGAGGATAATGACGAAGAATGAGGATGAAAAAAATCGTATAAGGTTTCGAAAACAAAATTCTGGAGCTTACAACAAGAATGTTAAACAACGAAAAGAAAAACTAGCTAAATCATTAGCCGGATCAATTTCCAATTTATTTCAAGCAAAAGCTCAAAACTCTCAACCTTCAACTTCAAGTAAAATTGGAGAAAGTGATAGCGGAGATGATCACATTAATAAAAAAGTTGAGGTAGATGAAGGTCTTGAATTCATTGATGTAGCACATGAATATGAAAATATCAATGACATTGCTATGAATGAAGAGGAGCATAACGAAGATATTTTCATGGATGATCGTAACAATGATGTTATTCATGAGTATGCAAATGATGAAGTTATTCTTAATCTTGAAAAGATGTTGATGTCAATTATGATCCGAGATTGTGGGGAAAGATTACCGACACGAAAAGAATTATGCTTGTCCAACGAGGACCTATTAAAATCATAAAAGAAAATGACATATTTCCAAAAAATAGAGAAAATGGTAGACACTTTACTTCCAAACACTATGTTGGTGGTTATCCACGTGGAGAAGAGCATGAACGAAAATGGTTAGTGTATTCAAATGAATGTGACAAAGTTTTTTGTTTTTGTTGTAAGTTATTCAAACACACCCAAAAAACATCAAAGCTAGCCGAAGAAGGGATAGATGATTGGCATAATATTTCTTCAAAACTTAGACATCATGAAAGCAATCCAATACACATCACAATTCTTATCAAATGGGTTGATTTGCATAAAGGGCTCAAACAAAAAGAAAATATTGATAAAAGAATGGAATCTCAAATTGATAAAGAGAGACAACGTTGGAAGCAAGTGCTTGTGCGTATCATTGGTGTTGTAAAGACTTTATCTCGAAATAATTTACCATTTCGTGGATCTAACAAGCGAATTTATGAAAAAAACAATGGACTTTTTGTCAACTTATCCAATTTGTTGCCGAACTGATCCAATAATGGAAGATCACTTAAGACGTGTGGTAAATAATGAAACCAATAATCATTATCTTAGCCACAAAATTTAAAATGAACTGATAGGTTTATTGGCTAAGAAGATTAAAGAAACAATACTTGTAAAAAATTTAAAAGCGAAGTTCTTTTCAATTATCCTTGATTGCACTCCAGATTTGAGCCATAAAGAACAAATGTCGTTTATCATAAGATGTGTGGATGTTGATGATGCAAGAAATACAAAAGTGGAGGAATGCTTTCTTGGTTATATTAAAGTGAATGATACATCGGGACTTGGTCTTTTTAAGGAGCTTGAAAATGTGTTGATGGATCTTAAACTCAACATTAATGATGTAAGAGGTCAAGGTTATGATAATGGTTCAAATATGAAAGGTATGATTTGCTTCATTATGACTAACAACATTGTTTAATTTTGATGTGTTGATTGATCATATTATTATTAAATTTCGTAGGGAAACATCTAGGCGTTCAAAAAAGACTACTTGATGTTAATCCCAGGGCTTTTCATAATTCATGTGGATGTCATAGCTTGAATCTTAGACGATGTGATATGGCCAAATCATGCATTAAAGCTAGAAATTTTTTTGCTTATGTGCAAAAAAATTATACCATATTTTCCGGTTCAACTCATCGATGGGATATACTTAGAGATTATGTGAAAGGTTTGACTCCAAAAGCATTATCCGCTACACGTTGGGAAAGTCACATCGAAAGTGTAAAAGCAATAAGAAATCCAACTCCGGAGCTTAGGGATGCGCTAACTGAAATTGCAAATAATTCCAACGATGATATTGTAATGATGGAGGCTAAAGGTTTGTGTCATAATGCTTTGGAGAATTTTGAATTTTTGATTAGCCTATGCATTTGGTATACAATAATGGATAATATTAATCGAGTTAGCAAAATACTTCAACGAGAGGATATGAATATAGAAGATGCCATTGCAAGAGTAAATGAGCTTATTGTATTTTTCGAAAAACATAGACAAGATTATTTTGAAACTTTTATGAATGAAGCTAAGGAACTTGCAGAAAAAGTTGGTCTTGTTGATCCTAAATTTGAAATAAAAAAGAGAGTTGTTCGCAGAAAAAAACAATTTGACGAAGATGTGGAAGTATATGCTCTAGATAACCAATCTCCAAAAGATAACTTTAGAATTACTTATTTTCTTCACATTATTGATCAAGCTCTTTCTTCACTTAAAGAGCGATTTAAGCAATTTGAGCTTTATGAAGAGACATTTGGGTTCCAATTGAATGCAAAGTTCAAAAATATTGAATGTGAAGAATTAAGAGAGCAATGTTTCAATTTAGAAGCTTTTTTGAAACATGATGAAGAGCGTGATATTTGCGGAGAAGAATTATTTCATGAATTTCGACAATTGAAAAGAATTCTACCATTAGGGATTATAAAATCAATTGACATTCTTGATTTTTTAAAGTCTTATCGTGATGTAAGTGGGTTTTTGAACGTATGGGTGGCTTATAGAATTTTGTTGACTATACCGGTCACGGTTGCTTCGGCGGAAAGAAGTTTTTCAAAATTGAAGTTAATCAAAAATTATCTTCGGACTACCATGTCACAAGAGGGGTTAAATGGATTAGCTATGATTTCTATCAAAAATGAATATTTGGATGTGCTAAATTATGAAGACATAATTGAATAATTTGCTACAAAGAATGCAAGAAGAAATTTTGTGACGCCCCACCTCTATACCCACTCTAGCCAAGGACACTACGGGGTAATGCCGTCAACTAGCACGGAGAATAAGGCTGTTGAGGAGCAACCATCCGCGTAATTGCTTTGTGCGAGCACCGATATGTCAGATAGTACAACAAGCATCTGGTTTCAGGAGGAAATCCGACATACCGATACAAACTCAAAGCTACTACCCGGCGGCTATATATATTCTTCGGCAACAAATATAGAGATAAACATAACACAAATCATTCACAGACATCCATATCACAAAGGCGGAAATAGATATGAATATATAACACATAAAAGTGTTCATCAGAGTAGTGGTCGGACAAGATCCACAATATCACAAAAGAATAGCTACAAGTGCTAGACAAAGGAATATGGATACATCAATGAGTCTATATCTCAAATGTATACAACAAAAACTACTAATCTAAGTAGTTAGCCAAAAGTCAGGGTGATAATCTCAGATGTGAAGTCAAGCAGAAGCACCTGTAACATCTCGTTCTGACCCGAGAATTATTTAATAAGAAAATAATAAACGGATCAGTCTAACTATAAATATCGAATGAAATGATATAGAATAAGAGATATGACAAAAACGTATGATAAACATAAAACCATACTGTGATAAGTATGTAATTGAAAATCAACAAGAGATTAATCAATATCACAAGAATCTTCTCAAAGATCAAAAAGAATGTCATACTCTTTATTTTTATTCACTAAAACCATAAGTATTGACAATTATATCAATGTCAATCACAAAATTTAATGACACACAAATTCACCGATGCATAAATATTGATAAAACATATCAATGTAAATCACGAAAATTGGTGAAACACCAGTTCTAGAAATCATCAATGGAAACCCAAAAATCACAAAAAGGGGGAGGCCTATCACAAAACGGGAGCATGAAAACTCACCAACACGTGTATCACAAAATGGAACGCTATTACATGGTTGCTAACCATTAATTTTGAGCCGAAGCTCCACAAAATGGCCCGAAGACCATGGGTTGCCACCCCACCAAATTGAGCCGAAGCTCCACAGAAACGGGGTTTAGTCTCCCTCGTAGACAAAGAGACATTGCACATTTGCTAGTCTAAATCACAAAACTGATCATCAACGATCATCAAGAAGTGTCAATTACAGTAAGCTAGTAAATATATGAGCTTAGCCTCATGTCCCATAACCACTAGCTTAACTTAAATATTTACGAACAAATTGTAGATCTCCCCTCGAAAATTGTCACAAGAGATTCAATCGAACAAGTCCAAGAATTAACCAACGAAGTAAACGCAAGCATTTTATACCGCCTGTTTTACTAAGTAGTTTAATTATATTTCTCATACGAGTAAGGTAAAGGTTTGTATATGCTTGTAGATTGGAAAATGGTTTAAGAAACGAGCTATGTAATAAAATAGGGTTGAAATCGTTTTGATGAAAGAGTTTTGATATTTACTACTAGTATTGAAACCTTTATATTTTTTTTAAAGTGACGAATCACAAAAATGATTGTAGAAACAATGAATCACAAAAATTCACATTCGAAGACGTGAATAGAATCCAAAGAATTTGATTCTAAATCCATCAACATGGAAATACTCTTGCGACTTAACAGCCACGACTTACGACTTAATACAATACAACACAAGAAATCAGCGGCTCAACTCATGCGACTCCACGGCATACGACCTAAGAGATCAGCGACTTAAGAAATTGCATATGGCCTTAACAGAGCAACTTAACATGGCGCGAACTATAGCATGGCGCGACCTATAGCATGGCGCGACCTAAGTTGGTGCGAGATATAGCAGCAGGCCGAGCGACCTAAATGGTTGCGACTTAAACCATGACGCGACCCATAGCAGCAGGCCGAGCGACCTAAGTGATGTGACCTAAGTGGTGCGAGCAAGCCGAGCGACCTAAGGGATCAGCGACCTAAGGCAGGCCGACTCATAGCAAGGCGAGCGACCTAAGGCAGGCCGACTCATAGCAAGGCGAGCGACCTATGTGGTTACGACCTAAGGGGTTAGTGACCTAAGGCAGGCCGACTCATAGCAAGGCGAGCGACCTAAGTGGTTGCGACCTAAGGGGTGCGAGCATGCCGAGCGACCTAAGGCAGGCCGACTCATAGCAAGGCGAGCGACCTAAGTGGTTGCGACTTAAGGGGTGCGAGCATGCCGAGCGACCTAAGGCAGGCCGACTCATAGCAAGGCGAGCGACCTAAGTGGTTGCGACCTAACATGGCGCGACCTAAGGTGCAAGCGACCTAAGGAGCTAGCGGCTTAAGGAGTAGCATGCGGCTTAAAGCAGGTGCGACTTAACAGGCCGAGCGACCTAAGGCACTGGGGCAAGCCGAGTGACCTAAGCAACAGAAATGCAAATAATCTCTCAATTTGCAACCGGTCGAGCACGGACGCTAGGGGATTACGCCCGTCGGCTACCCGGTCCTATTGGCTCCTTGATGTATCACCAAAAACGTGTTCAAACTTCAAAGTTAGGATTTTTAAAGATTAGAACCCAAAACACTAAAAATTGGAATATTCACCAATTCAATCCAAACCAAAAGCAAATGCACATGAATAAGTGTTAGGAATTCATATCCAACAATCAAAGATAGTTATAGACAAAGATGTGAGATAAAAATCTCACCTTTTCACAAAATAAATGAAGGAGAAGCTTAAAAGCAAAGGAAGAATCAATCACACTTCAATCTCAACAGAAGAAGCTTGAATCAATGGCTTCACTTTGGATTTGGAGTTAGATGTTGGATTTGCAAATGAGCTAGGTCTTGGAGTTTTAATTTCCCATTCCTCTCTCCATTTTTTATGAAGCTTGAGTGTTAGAAAATGAAAGTGCAGTAATGAAGGGAAGAGGGGGTTGAGTTAGAGTTAATAGTTTAGGCTAATGGGCTAAACCGAACCCAAAGCCCAAAGTGAAAAAGTGGCAAAATTCCACTAACTCCAAACTTATCAAAGTTTATACTCGAAAAGATCGCAAACGGTGTTTTGGACCCAATGGAAGTGGTCCCGAGTCCTAATTCGACCGTATGAAAAAAGTAACTTTTTGGATTAAAATCCGACTAACGATAAAATATTTAAACAAAAATATTTAGATATTCAATCATAAAATATGCGGGTTGTTACAGACTCCCCTTCTTAAAGAAATTGCGTCCTCGCAATATTTAAGAAGAAAATATAAGGTAACAACCATGAAAGCATATCAACACAAAAGAAATTTGAAATAAGAAATTCACCTCAAAGGGCACGGGAAAGTAAGTCTGGATGTGTTCGCTCGATGAACTCTCTAGATTCCCATGAGCAATCCTTAGGATTTGTGGACCATTGAACTTTAACAAGTGGAACATCTTTATTTCGAAGGCGTTTGACCTCCGAAGCAATAATACGAATAGGATGTTGCTCATAAGTTAAATTAGGTGAAACTTCAATTTCTTCCACAACACCGGGCTCAAGAATAGAATCAGAATCTCGAAGGCATTTCTGTAATTGGGAAACATGAAACACGTCATGAATAGAAGAAAACTGAGCCGATAATAAAAGGCGATAAGCCATGGAACCAATACGTACGGTAATGGTAAACGGACCAATATATCGAGGTGCTAACTTTCCCGATCGACTGAAACATACAACACCCTTCATAGGTGAAACACGAATAAACACAAGATCTCCCACAGAAAATTCTAATTTCCTTCTCTGGTTATCGGCATAGGATTTTTGTCTACTCTGGGCTTCTTTCATCCTATGACGAATAAGGTCAATCTTCTATGTGAAATCACGAATAAAATCTGGACCTAAAACCAGCTTCTCGCCGGCCTCAAGCCAACAAGAAGGAGATTGGCATGGTCTTCCATAGAGTGCCTCGAAAGGTGCCATACAAATACTAGATTGGAAGCTATTATTATAGGAAAATTCAACAAGAGAAATATGATCTTTCCAACTTCCACCAAAATCAAGAACACACGCACGAAGAAGATCTTCAAGAGTTTGATTCACACGCTCGGTTTGTCCATCAGACAGGAGATGATAAGCGGTGCTAAAATTAAGCTTCGTTCCTAAAGCTTTTGAAGATTCTTCCAAAATCCACTAGTAAACAATGGATCACGATCACTAACAATAGAAGAAGGAACTCCATGCAATTTTACAATTTCTTTAATAAAGAGTTTGGCCAAGAGAGGAATGGTTCGATTGGACCGAACGGGAATAAAATGGGCGGATTTAGTAAGTCTATCGACTATCACCCATAAGCTATCATGACCCGAACGAGAATGGGGAAGGCCGTCTATAAAATCCATGGAGATTTGGTCCCACTTCCAAATTGGAATTTCTAAAGGTTGCAATAACCCACCGGGCCTTTGGTGCTCGGCCTTAATGAGTTGGCAAGTCATGCAACACTTAACAAAGTTAGCAATATCAGATTTCATTCCCTCCTAATAATAAAGTCGCTTCATGTCTGCGTACATTTTACTACTACTAGGATGAATGGTAAATTTAGAACGATGAGAATCTTCTAAAATGTCTTTACGAAGATTACTAATATTTGGCACGATAAGTCTACCAAATTTTCGAATACCGCCACGAGAATCAATATCAAAGTCTTTCAAACCCTCAATATCAATTTTATCCCTCAAATTTTGGCCAAGAAGAGCAAATTCGGGATCTAGCCTTTGAGCTTCAAGAATGTGGTCTAAAAGAGATGGATGAGCCTCAAGGCTACACAAAACAAGAGATGAACGCAAATCGGAAACACGATCTCGAATCTCACAAGTGGATAGATTTCCGAGATCATTCCATTCGGATATCATCATAGAAACAACCGCTTATTGCTTATGACTAAGTGCGTCCGCAACACGATTTCCCTTTCCGCGGGTATAAAGAATATCAAGATCATAAGCTGCAAGAAATTCGAGCCAACGTTGTTGATGTAAATTTAGTTCCATTTGAGCAAAATAGATACTTCAAAGATTTATGATCGGTGTAAAGAATAAATTTTTCTCCCAAAAGATAATGACGCTAAATATGAAGGGCGAAAACAATAGCAGCGAGCTCTAAATCATGAGTGGCATATCTAGTCTCGGCTGGCTTCAATTGCCTAGAAGCATAAGCAATAACACGTTTTCTTTGCATAAGAACGGCACCCAAACCAACGCGACTAGCATCGGTATAGACAATAAAATCTTGGTTTCCCTCGGGAATCACGAGAATAGGAGCATCAGAAAGGAGTTCTTTTAATTTCTGAAAAGAAGCTTCACATTTGTCCGACCAAATGTATTTAACTCCCTTCTTTGTCAAAATAGTAAGAGGCACGGAAATTTTTGAAAAGTCTTTTATAAAACGACGGTAATAGCCCGCCAATCCAAGGAAGCTACGGATCTCCGTCGCATTCTCCGGTCTCTTCCAATTTTGAATCGCTTCAATCTTTGAAGGATCCACGAAAATTCCGGATTCGGAAATAATATGACCGAGAAACTTCACACGAGATTGCCAAAAGTGGCATTTGGAAAAATTTTCTTTTAATTGATTACTCCTATGAGTTTCCAACACAATCCGAAGTTGCTTTTCATGCTCCTTCTCGGTTTTTTAATATACAAGAATATCATCAATGAAGATGAGAACAAATCGATCGAGGAAATTTTTGAAAACTTGATTCATAAGGTCAACGAAATAAGCCGAAGCATTCGTTAAACCAAATGGCATAACAAGCCATTCATATGATCCATAACGGGTACGGAACGATGTCAAAGGAATGTTATCCTCTGCAATACGAAGCTGATGAAAACCGGTAGCTAAGTCTATTTGTGAAAAGACTCTAGCACCACTAAGCTGATCAAATAAATCATCAATCCGAGGTAAAGGATATTTATTCTTGATTGTAAGATCATTAAGCTTGCGGTAGTCAACGCAAAGCCTAAGTGTACCATCGGATTTCTTCACAAAAATAGGCGAAGCTCCCCAAGGCGAGGAACTAGAGCGAATAAATTGCTTCGTCTCCAATTATGATAATTGTTTGCGCATCTGCTCATTTTCCTTATTGGACATGCGATAAGGAGGACGAGTGATAGGTTAAGCTCCAGGGATGAGATTAATTTTGAACTCAATTGCTCGCTCAGGTGGTAATCCTAAAACGGGCTCAAATATGTCGGAAAACTCACGAACAACGTGAGTAAGAGAGATAATATCCTCCTCATCATCATTATCATCATCATGAGGATTTAAAGAATATAAAGATGCAACCAAGCAGGAATCTGAATCTTTAAGGTCAATAGAAATCTGCTTAACAGATTGAGGATATCGAAGATGAATAGTCCACTCGGGACATAGGATTTGGGCTTCATAACAGTTAAGCCAATCCATTCCCAAAATTATTCCAAAGCCTAAGTAGCGCATAACATGCAAATCGGCTTGGAAAGAAAAATCACACAAAATAATCTCGACGTCTTTACAAAGCAAACTAATTGTTGAGGATCCACCACCGGATACGCAATTTTCAAAGAAGTCATTAAGCACAAAACATCCAAAGAAAAAGTATCAACAAGTTCTTTTGAAATAAAAGAGTGGGACGCACTCGTATCAAAAGGAACTCAAATAGAATGATCATGAAATAAAATAATGCCATCAAGGATACAATGAAAAATACCTTGACCACGAGATGTGTTGCCAGGGGCTTGAGCAACATTAATCTTTCCCTCCTTCCTGTTTTGAAGTTTGGGACACGAAGATATATAATGGTCCGGGCATTTGCAATAGTGACAAGCACGGGGCTTTGAACACTTATTCACATAATGGTCCTTAGAACCACAGTTGTAGCATTGCCCACCACTAGAGGTAGAAGTCTTAGTTGCCGGAGAGGCTTGCTTCCCTTTCTTATTGTTGAGATAAGGACCTTTGAACTTATTAGGCCTTTTCTTGTTAGTGAAGTTCGGTTTAGCACTCCCAAACTCAACATCACTTACTCTATCACCCTCTTCAAGTCGAAGAGCGATATCAATGAGTTGATCAAAAGAAACTTCTAACTTTAGAAGTAATGTCTTCTTGAGATTTTTGTTCAAGCCATAGACAAATCTTTGGTTCTTCTTCAATGGGGTGTTGATGTACTCGACCCCGTATTTAGAAAGTGACTCGAATGATGCGACATACTCTGCCACAGAGGATTCACCTTGAACAAGGTCAATGAAACGGCGAGCCAAAGTCACCTTCTCAGCTTCTGGCACAAATTTTAATTCGAAGCGTTCCCGGAATTTCTCCCAAGTAAGATCCGCTTCATTTATTTCAGAAATCAGAAGCTCATACCAATCTAATGCTCTTTCTTGGAGCATACTAGAGGCCACATGAACACGGTGAAGATCAATAAGATTCATGCGAGAAAAGATTTGATCGCACGTTCTCAGCCAAGCCTGGACTTCAATAATAGTTTCAGATCCTTTGAAGGGCTTCCCACCCAAATTGGTATAATCATTGCACAAACGTGCAAATCTAGACTTAGGGTGAGTAGACTGCGGATTAGATACGGCTGCTTGAGCATTCCTTACTAGATCAAGAAGCTGCTGGGCGGACATAAATACTCCATCTTGGGGAGTAGCACTAGATTGACCGGCATTGGAACGGCCAGGTCTAACCATTTCTCTTCTTTTTGAAAGAAAGAAAGAAAGAAGAAGGATAAGGTTATTCACCAAATGAATATCAAGCAATCTCGCCTTGCCAAAATATCAAGCAATCTTGATAGATAAACAAGGAATCATAAAGAAAATAGGATGAATCGGTACGAAGACTCGAATTAAATCCTAAAGCACGACTCCTAAGATGGACTTAGGACAATGATCCTTGCTAGATTATTCTACATTGTTCCGAGGTCTGGCTATGATACCAAGCTGTGACGCCCCACCTCTATACCCACTCTAGCCAAGGACACTAAGGGGTAATGCCGTCAACTAGCACGGAGAATAAGGCTGTTGAGGAGCAACCATCCGCGTAATTGCTTTGTGCGAGCACCGATATGTCAGATAGTACAACATGCATCTGGTTTCAGAAGGAAATCTGACATACCGATACAAACTCAAAGCTACTACCCGGTGGCTATATATATTCTTCGAAAACAAATATAGATACAAACATAACACAAATCAGTCACAGACATCCATATCACAAAGGTGGAAATAGATATGAATATATAGCACATAAAAGTGTTCATCAGAGTAGTGGTCAGACAAGATCCACAATATCACAAAAGAATAGCTACAAGTGCTAGACAAAAGAATATGAATACATCAATGAGTCTGTATCTCAAATGTGTACAACAAAAACTACTAATCTAAGTAGTTAGCCAAAAGTCAGGGTGATAACCCCAGATGTGAAGTCAAGCAGAAGCACCTGTAACATCTCGGTCTGGCCCGAGAATTATTTAATAAGAAAATAATAAACAGATCAGTCTAACTATAAATATCGAATGAAATGATATAGAATAAGAGATATGACAAAAACGTATGATAACCATAAAACCATACTGTGATAAGTATGTAATTGAAAATCAACAAGAGATTAATCAGTATCACAAGAATCTTCTCAAAGATCAAAAAGAATGTCATACTCTTTATTTTTATTCACTAAAACCATAAGTATTGACAATTATATCAATGTCAATCACAAAAGGTAATGACACAAAAATTCACCAATGCACAAATATTGATAAAACATATCAATGTAAATCACGAAAATTGGTGAAACACCAGTTCAAGAAATCATCAATGGAAATCCAGAAATCACAAAAAGGGGGAGGCCTATTACAAAATGGGAGCATGAAAACTCACCAACACGTGTATAACAAAATGGAACACTATTCCATGGTTGCTAGCCATTAATTTTGAGCCGAAGCTCCACAAAACAGCCCGAAGACCATGGGCCGCTACCCCACCCAATTGAGCCGAAGCTCCACAGAAACAGGGTTTAGTCTCCCTCGTAGACAAAAGGACATCGCACATTTGCTAGTCTAAATCACAAAACTGATCATCAACGATTATCAAGAAGTGTCAATTACAGTAAGCTAGTAAATATATGAGCTTAGCCTCATGTCCCATAACCACTAGCTTAACTTAAATATTTACGATCAAATTGTAGATCTCCCCTCGAAAATTGTCACAAGAGATTCAATCGAACAAGTCCAAGAATTAACCAATGAAGTAAACGCAAGCATTTCATACCACTTGTTTTACTAAGTAGTTTAATTAGATTTCTCATACGAGTAAGGTAAAGGTTTGTATATACTAGTAGATTGGAAAACGGTTTAAGAAACGAGCTATGTAATAAAATAGGGTTGAAATCGTTTTGATGAAAGAGTTTTGATATTTACTACTAGTATTGAAACCTTTATATTTTTTTAAAGTGACGAATCAAAAAAATGATTGTAGAAACAATAAATCACATAAATTCACATTCGAAGACGTGAATAGAATCCAAAGAATTCAATTCTAAATCCATCATAGTGGAAATACCCGTGCGACTTAACAGCCATGACTTACGGCTTAACACATTACAACACAAGAAATCAGCGGCTCAACTCATGCGACTCCATGGCATACGACCTAAGAGATCAGCGACTTAAGAAATAGCATGCGGCCTTAACAGAGCAACTTAACATGGCACGACCTATAGCATGACGCGCCTATAGCATGGCGCGACCTAAGTTGGTGCGAGATATAGCAGCAGGCCGAGCGACCTAAATGGTTGCGACTTAAACCATGACGCGACCCATAGCAGTAGGCCGAGCGACCTAAGTGATGCGACCTAAGTGGTGCGAGCAAGCCGAGCGACCTAAGGGGTCAGCGACCTAAGGAAGGCCGACTCATAGCAAGGCGAGCGACCTAAGTGGTTGCGACCTAAGAGGTCAGCGACCTAAGGCAGGCCGACTCATAGCAAGGCGAGCGACCTAAGTAGTTGCGACCTAAAGGGTGTAAGCAAGCCGAGCGACCTAAGGGGGTCAGCGATCTAAGGCAGGCCGACTCATAGCAAGGCGAGCGACCTAAGTGGTTGCGACCTAACATGGCACGACCTAAGGTGCAAGCGACCTAAGGAGCTAGTGACTTAAGGAGTAGCATGTGGCTTAAAGCAGGTGCGACTTAACAGGCCGAGCAACCTAAGGTACTGGGGCAAGCCAAGCGACCTAAGCAACAGAAATGCAAAAACTCTCTCAATTTGCAAGCGGTCGAGCACGGACGCTAGGGGATTACGCCCATCGGCTACCCTGTCTATTGGCTCCTCGACGCATCACCAAAAACGTGTTCAAACTTCAAAGTTAGGATTTTTAAAGATTAGAACCCAAAACACTAAAAATTGGGATATTCACCAATTCAATCCAAACCAAAAGCAAATGCACATGAATAAGTGTTAGGAATTCCTACCCAACAATCAAAGATAGTTATAGACAAAGATGTGAGATAAAAATCTCACCTTTTCACAAAATCAATGAAGGAGAAGCTTAAAAGCAAAGGAAGAATCAATCACACTTCAATCTCAACACAAGAAGCTTGAATCAATGGCTTCACTTTGGATTTGGAGTTAGATGTTGGATTTGCAAATGAACTAGGGCTTGGAGTTTTAATTTCCCATCCCTCTCTCCATTTTTTATGAAGCTTAAGTGTTAGGAAATGAAAGTGAAGTAATGAAGGTAAGAGGGGGTTGAGCTAGAGTTAATAGTTTAGGCTAATGGGCTAAACCGAACCCAAAGCCCAAAGTGAAAAAGTGGCAAAATTCCACTAACTCCAAACATATACTCAATCGTAAAATATGCGGCTTGTTACAAGTTTTTTTGGTTAAAATGTTATTGTAGGAGGTTATAATGCAACAGTTTTTGTTAACTATATATTTTGTATGTGAACCAAGTGATATGGTGAATATAACTCTAATTATTTGTTTATGTTTTTTTTAACTTTATACTTGACAAAATAGTGAGCAACAAAATAAATCTCATCTTAGGCAACCCAACTCATAGGACCGGCCCTGGTGAGTATGTATGTTAATGATAGTGTGGTAGTTCTGTGCACATGGAAAGAATGCTCTTGCACCATCTAATTTTTTTTCGCTGTTATTTGGAGCAAGGTGTAGAGGTGAAGGGTATATGATGACGGTTTGGCTAGTGACCCCTTTTTTCGTTCTACAGAAATGGTTTGTTTTGCTAGCTCTTGTTGGATATGACTATCTGAGTTATGCAGAAAAGAGTTGAACTCGGAATGTTTTTTATTTATTTGACGTAATATAGTGTTTATAGCCTATCAAGTTGGCATGCTCAGAGCTCAGTTATAGTGGGAGGAAATTATGTTTTTGTTTAATGCCTTCTCTGCATTATTGAAATCTACTTTTGCTAAAAGGATACTGAAAATCTTTCAACATGTTTAGACTAACTTAATCACCATGTACAAAGAATTATAATAAGAGTGAAATGATAAAAAAAAATTGTACAATAAACATATTTAAAGATGCATAACTTTTATATCCAATTCGAATTTGCCCCCAAATTTAATAATTTGCCCCCAAATCGAATTCAAATCAAAAATTCACTCAAATAGAATTGCATAACTTGTATAACTTAACCCTGATTTAATAATTTGCCCCCAAATCGAATTCAAATCAAAAATTAACCTGTGTAGTGTTGTTGTGCTAGGCTGCGTTGCCTAATCCGCTACTCTGGTCGCTGCTCTTCTTCAGATTTCGTTCGTCGCGCAATTTCTTCATATGCTTTCGTTTTTTTTCTTCCGGTGTTCGCTATTTTTTTGTCGTTGTTTTCTTATGTTGTGGGGGGTTGCTCTGTAGAGGGGGGTTGCCCTAGGCCTTTGCCTTGGTTGCCTTATGAGTGGGCTACGCCTGAATCTATCAACTCACGAGTTGATTCTAGCAGCGCATTAGGCATTCCTCGGCTCAACTCAATAAGTGAAAATTATCTTCTTCCTTTTTTGATTACAGAATGGGAGGTTACAAATGAGGCTTTCCCTTACTGCTGAGAGAAACCCTAAACAATTCGAGTTATGGACAATGTTGATAGTCCTTGGGAGTTGCGTTTGAGGGAGGGAGAGGGATGGTTAATTACGGTCTTTAAATTAGAATTCGTGAGGGAGTCGATTTGTATAAAAATTATGAAGTGTGAGAATTCAGAGAGCCTTCGATTATTGCTTAAAACGACAGCTTAGATAAACTGTATCATACGGTTATAGATTTGAGTCACTGATTGTCTTTAATTTTGTATTCCAATAGCCATTTTATGAATAATATTGATATACCAATTATTGCTGAAAACAGAACTTTATTATGCAATATAAGATGAATTTATTGAAATAAATTCATTACAAATAAAAATAACATGATGGAACACCCAAAGATAAGATAAAGAGTTAAATTTGTGCTAACTACATATGAATTAATATCTTAACTCTTACATATAAGGATGTGCGTATGCATGCATGCATATATACATATATGTGTGTGTGTGCGCACGCATATAACGTGTGTGTGTGTATTGTATATACATACATATACACACACACACATATACATACATATACATATATGTGTATAAATATATGTATACACACACAATCTGTGTGTATATATATTGAATTATATATATAGGGAATTAGGGAAAATAACAAACTTCGAAAAAAAATTAAGTTGAAGTACATCAAGTTTCATTTTAGGTTAAAGGAAAAATGCTAGTTATAAGTAACATTATATTCATCTTTTACACTATACAAAATGCTAGTTATATCTAGTATTATATTCAGTTATACAAAATGCTAGTTATAACTAGCATTGTCCTTCAGCGTAAAAAGCAAACTTGTTGTCCTTCAACCTAAATTTTTTTCTAAGTTTGTCCTTGTGCCTATTTTCCTCATATAATATATGTATATGTGTATGTATATATGTGTGTGTGTGTGTACGTGTCATGTTGAGGTTAATCCCACATCGATTAGTTTATAAAATACATTCTACATATATGTGGTACTCTAACATGTAAAATTAAAATTATTATCGATTTATATGTAAATAGTTGATGTTATGTGACATGCATATCTTTTTATATATGAATGATGAAAACCTTTACCTCTTCCGTGAATATGAATGTTTTAGCTATTGAATTGTTTTTATTAAATATTTATAAATGAATTAATGAATATTGCATAATTGAAATTATTTGAATAGTTGATAAGGAGTTGGATGTAAAAAAATAATGAGAAAATTGAGAAAAGCTTTATATGTAATTAAAGATGAGAGCATCTTATGACTAGCTTATCCACACATGACTTTTATCCATTCTTTGAGATTTTAATTACTAAACAATTTTAACTTTACAGCTAACAATGGATTTCTTTTTATTGTAGAATGTTCATATTTAAAATTTGATAATCACAAACTAATGTTCTGTATCATTCAGTTGAGTTATGAATTGGGTAAGGTTTATTACCTCGTTGAAGATAATAATTATATATAATCTAATTTCTATTAATGTAGTCCATGCAATCACATTGCGATGTTGTAAAAATTTAAATTTATCATTTAAAGGTTTGTTAAATATAATATTTTGTTATGCAACGTATGATATTTTTTTAAGATAAATGAATTATTAATCAAAAATTTATTATCATTAATGTAAACGTTTCGTATTACGCGGATTATATAATTTTATATCTAAACAAAAAAAAAATTATATCATTTTTGCTTACATACATGTATTGTGTACATATGTAAATTCTTTATTTTTAAAAATTATTGGATGAATTAATGAATATTAGGTAATTGAATTTATTTAGATACTTTAAATTTAAGAATACACAATTAGTTAATTATATGCATGTTAATATAAAATATCAAGAGAGAATTGAAAAAAGTTTATAAGTAATTATAAAAAATTTAAAACGAAAGTATTTGAAGTTAAAAACAGAATTTTTTAGCACAATGCATGATAACTTCGTCGAGATAAAAAAATTGTGAAATAAATTTATTATTATTGATAACGTATATAGTCTATGTTGCGTGATTTATATATCATTGTATCTAAATGAAAATTTAGTTTACCAATTTTGTTGATACGACTATGGTATATATGTAACATCTATAGGATTTATTTGATGGACAAGATATTAGTTGACTGAGTTTATCAAACGGTTTAAATTTTCGATTACGTAATTAATTTAAATTTACGAGATTGAAAGTAAAATATTAGAAGATTATTGTGAAACCCCACCCTGAGACCCACATTAACAAAGAGTATTACTGGGTAATACCGCCTAAGGCGGAGAATATGGATGTTTAGGAGCGACCATCTATAGTCTTATTTTAAATATCCATTAAATACGTCGATAAATGCTCTATATTTTTTTCCCTATCTCAAGTAGATCGACATATCCAATAAATACTTAATACAAAGCCATAGGTAGCTATAGGATCTATCAGAACAAAATACAACAACTCAAATGCAAAATACGTCACAGAACAGCAGATAATCCCATATATACACACATATACAAATACATCACAAAGTATACAAAATGATACATCACATATGTGGTATAACGACCACAATACAACACAAGTCAAAAGAATATACATACCAGAGTAACAACAAAAAGGACTACACAAAAGCTATAACCAAAAATTCTAGCAGAAAAGTCCATGCGGAAGCAGGATAGGCTAAGTCCAAAGGGTACCTAACTTGAAACACCTCGGTTTGACATTTTATACATGGGTCAATCTAGCTAATTAAATCGGTTTACAAGGATAAGTGATAATATGAACATAAGGATAATGTCATAATATTCTCAAGTGAGAAAAGACAGTTTAAAGTGTATGGTTGCATCAAGTGATCATATGGTATCACTACACAAACATACAATTCCAAAAGAGATAAGACAACTCATAAAACGCTAAATGTAGCAAGCCTTATATCATCGGCATATCACAAACCATCAATAATGGTTTAGGGAAAATTATAGCTCCTAAAAAGGAGAAATAAAAAACCCTCCATATTGGCAATCTCAAAAGCAACTCAAAGAAATCATCATCTCCAAACATGCCATAAGGAAAATATACCTCCAAATAGAAGATTAAATTCTCAAATATATGCCATATCCGCAATCTCAATAAAATGCCAGTGTAGATAACCCAAATCTTAAATATAGAACTCACAAGAGTTCAAATTCCCATAAGGTAATCGTCGTATATATACACACACACACACACACACATATATATATATATATATATATGTATGTATGTATGTATGTATGTATGTATGTATGTATGTAGTATGTATGTATATGTATATATGTATGTGTGTGTCCCAAATGGCACAAATATACAACAATAAAAAGACGATACACTTGAGAAATCACAAACATCAATGAAATCATCTCAAATATATAGCACGTGCTTATAGCCAAAGACCGCCAAGTATAGCTTTCTCAAAATAAAGTGCTACGTCTCTTAGACAAACGTCCTGAAGGACAAATAAATATGTCTCCTAGACGAACATCCCGAAGGACAACATCTCAAAGAACAAATACTTCACAATGGAGAAATACGGCTCATAGACAAACGTCCCCAAGGACAAATGACCCGAAGGTCCAACTCTGGCTAATAAGCCTCTTAGACAAATGCGTCACAAACTTTCAGATAGGAAACCAAACAGTGTTAACTTGTGCCTCATACCACACGTTCGCACTAAATGGTTTACTAAACGCTAGTAAATTTCACACTCAAATCAGTAAAAAGTTTGCCTCATCTCATCGGTAAACTCAACCTGAAGGTCAAAACGATCAAACGGGTAGGTCGGAAATTAACCGATAAGATAAATACACCTTCACATACCATGCGTTTTACCAAGCCATCTAATTCTCCTCCTCATTCGCTCGAAATGTGCAAAAACGTGTAATTTATATGTAAAATAATTCACTTTGGAAAGCAAGCTTTGAAAACCAATTTTCAAAATCAACTTGAAAACCATATTTAAAATTTCCCTTATTATAGATAATAAATATATTTTAACTTGAAAATACTTTGAAATATTATATAATAATTATTTTGAAATGCCCATTAATTAAAAATTATTTCAAAAAATTTTGGAGAAAACCGTGCTCGAAAACGAATAAAAATAAGGAAATTTACCCAAACCAATCTTCGAATTTAAATTCATATAATTCAAAACTTGAATTTTAAAATCTTCAAAATTTGGTTGGTCTATTGATAGACATCATTGCCTAAAAAAAATATGCATAAATTTCACAAGATAAGGCAAGAAAAGAAGCAGAGAAGGCTCAAAACAACAAGCAAAAGGGCTGAATTGGGCTGCAAAAGGCCCAACACCTAGATCAACATGGAGGTCGACCGCCATGCCCCTTAGGTCGATCGCCCTATCGACTTAAGGGTCCTATGGGTCGACATGCCTGTCGACCCTGGGAGAGTGGCGCTTATTTCTGCATACGCGATTTGTTCCAACTTGTTTACAAGCTACGAACTGAATTTCCAGGCAAGTTTTGACATATCAAATGACCATAAAATTCAACCAAAATTTAAAGAGATGGAGTCCAACATGTAGGCTACAAAGTGCAAGAAATCAGGTAGCATTTCGTTGTCGGAATCACAAGATATAAGAGTTCAAAGATGCAATAGAAACTGATTATAAACAAGGCAAAAACTAGTTATAGAAAACTATAGGCAGAAGCCAATTCTTTACATATTCAAGCACTGGCACTTTTGATTTGGCTAGTTTGTGAGTTTATACAACTCACCTTGCTGATTTGTTGCAAAAGCTCGGATTTTTGATGAAAAGAGGAAGCTTTTAGCTAGACTATAAGCCATTATAACCTATAGAAAGCAAATATAGGACATTCAAAACAATATGCAGTAAAAATTAGATATCTTCATATTGTAATAAGAATTTAATGATGAAATTCAGTAGTTTGGCGGGGATTACCTGGAATTTATCAATAGATTGCAAAACGATTTGAATTTGGTGGGTTTAATTAAAGATTTGAGCTTGGTTTTGCAATTTGAGAAATTTGTCTACAGTATTTTTCTTTTCGGCTGAAGGAAGAAGAAGGAGGTATGAAAATGAACGTACAACAACTCCTTTTTCTTCTTCTAACCAGATTTAGTGAGGTAATGAGCTGAATTGGACCCAAATTAAAAAAGCAAATAAGGTGGGTTAAGATTAAAATCAACACTTAGCCAAAATATGTATGTATATAACATATACACATAAATAAAATTCATTTTCTTCATATTTGCACACAAGAAAAATGTGAAAACTTGTATACATGCAAAATAGAACATTTTCCATCATATAAATAGATTAACTTACTTTCTAAAACATTTTTATTATTAGAATCCTTAATTAACAAAAATAAACCATTTACTCAAATAAATTAATAGAACATTGTTTTTAACTTTTAAAATTCCATAAAATTTATTTTCTCACTTAGACAAATATTTCAAACCATTTCCAAACATAATTTATAGCCAAAACTTATTTTTAAACCAATTTTAACCTTTTATTTCAATAAACCACCTTTAAAAAATTACATACTTTATTTAAAAATTATTAAAAGAAGTAAGTGGGCAATACTTAATATAATTATTGAATTTTCTCTAAAATGAAACCATTTTCATTATTTAAAACCCATATTCCATTTATTATTATTCCAAACAAAATAAAATAAAGCTTGGAACTTCATTTTCTCATTTAAAATTCCAAAATTCATTGTTTATTACAAATAAACAATTTAATTTCTCTAATTGTAATTTAATTTACAATATTAAATTATAATTATCATTAAAAGGTAATCTCCAAATCAGGGTTATTACAAACTCCCTCTTCTCTTAACAAGATTGCATCCTTACAATTTTTAGAGGAGAATTTGTGTTCAGCTTATTAATTTCATTATTCAAGGGAAAAAGAAATAAGCTTGAGATAAAAAGATATTCTCACCATGCTATGTAAAGATAGAAAGCCGGGATAGGATTGCTCGATAAACTCTATTATTTTCCAAGTGCAGTTGTAACGACCCATAAATTCTCAATAATCTAATTTTTTGATTTATTACGATTTTGGTAATTAAAATTAGAGGAATAAAGACTTTGTAATTTAATAGTGAAACAAGCGTTAAAATGAAATGTAACAATGTAATTAAAACTAATTATGAAATTTCAAACTAATTGAAATAATGTAAATCATTGCACTTAGTTATAGATTTGAATATAAGAAAACAAATGTGAATGTTGAATCATTAATGAGATAATATATGATCAATATAAATTGAAGTAATCAGTGTTAATTAAGTAATTGTAACAATTGATTTGTAATAATAATGAATTCATTAATGTGATTTACAGTAATAGTAACGGTTGTAAATTACTATTTAATTGGTTTATTAATTTAGTTGTAAATGTTAGATTTGGGCATAAAATTTGAATATAAGAAAATAAGGGCAAATGTGGTGCGAACGAATGAATTAGTGTATAATCTATAGCAATTGAATGAATTCAACGTTAGGTAAGTAATTATAACAATTAGCAGAATATATAATAAATTTAAGGGTAAATTAAAGGGTAATGGCAACAGCTATTATAAGTTGTCTATTTAGTCTATAAATTAAATAGGAAATCTTTAATGTCATTAATGAGAATTAATGCAATAATGGAAGGTGTGAATGTATAAATTAAATAGAAACGTAAATTTATTTATAAAGTAATAAATTGGTAAAAAGAATGGAAACAAGGTAAATTTATTTAATTGGTTTCAAACCTCAATTAATGTGTACAATTGACAAAAGTACACATTTAAAAAAAGTAACATTTATACAAATTCAAGATGTGAATAGGGGTGTATTAATGTAATGGAATATAAAACTAATGTGACCGGGTATATAGAGAAATAATGGGAATAGTTATAAAGAAATAGTGGGCATAGTATAAAGATGGAAATTAAATCAAATCAAATTAAAGGAATCAATTTTAATTAATTGGAATGTAATCTATAATAAATGAATTTAATGATAAGTAAATGAATTTAATTACCATATTAATTGAAAAGTAGGATGAAATGGGAATTATTAATGTACTAAAAACAAACCAATGGTAATTTTACCCATAAAATGATAATTGATTCTAAAACAAGATTTAGAAATCAAAAGTATGGATTTATTGGGAATTTAAACTTATACTTTTTAAATTTAGATAAAAATACAGTGTTTACACGCGATGACTTTCTATATTTTATTTTGTATTTCCCTATGTTTGTTTCTCTAATTTTTATTTTCTATTTTATTTGTATAAACTTTGAATATATTTATTTGATTTTTGATTGATTTTACTTTTAATAATAGCTTAGGAATTTCAAGAGATATAGGCTATCTGTTTTGTTTATTTGGTTCCTTTTCATTATGTGCAAACAAAGAAAAAAATAGACAAGATTCTTTCTCCTTAAATTATGCCTTTTAATTAGCTAGCCTTTCATTTTCTAGACCTCATCTCATAGCCATTTAAGGCTTTTGGAAATCCTAGCCGCCACTTTTATTATTATTGCACGTATGGAAAAGTTTCTCATCTCAATCCATTTGCGTGAAAAAAAAATACAAGATCGATTCCCATGGCTTCTTCTTCCTCTTATTTCTCTTTTTCTTTCTCTCTTTTCTTTTTTTTTGCATGAATAGACTCGGCCTTTACCTCCTCTAGTAGACTTCACCACCACCTGACCACGGCCTCCATCTCTCATATACATCCCAAACCCTAGCTGTGAGCATTTGATTCAAATCCATCACCAAAGTTTGATATCAAACCTTAAACCCTTCCAAAACTTTTGCCTTTTTGCCTTACATTGATTTGTAAACTTCCACCTCTTCTTATTTCCATTGACTAGCCCTATGGCCGAGCCTAGCACACCTCTAACCCTCATGACCAAGCAATACAAGATGATGGTTGAACCCATATGTGGTGTAGCCAAGCCTTGATTGATGTAAAGCAAGGTTATGCCCTCGGTGATTCATAATTTCGTTGTTTAATCCATGTTTTGTTGTGTTGAATTTTATTCTTATGGTTTGTGTATTTGTTACGTACAAGATTTAGATCTGACTCTTCATTCACTCAAAAATATGGTCGTGCCTTGTCGTGCTTTTCGGGGTTTGTTGTGTATCTCTAGTTCGTCAAATTCTAGCTTGAAAAAGGTGAATTTTATCACTCTAGACATATGTACTTATATTATTGTGGAATAATGACAAGTGGATCTATATAAATTGATATGTTATTCATACATACCTGTGATATGTTATATGATGTTAAATGTTGTTTATATATTTGTTACATCATCTAATATGTTACTATATGATAAACTGTTCATTTTATTTACTGTATCACTACTGCAAGTTCCCTATCACTATAGGTTGAAATAATACATACCCAAATGGACTTTAAAATAAGGAAAAATCATTATGGGCTGAAATGATGAGCTCAAATGGTTTTTATTGCATTTACTTTACTTGGGATTGCGGGTTTGAAATGATAGAATCTGGATTTTTCTTTTAAGTTACGGATTGAAATGATACATATCCGTATCACTTGACCTAGGTTATAAAATATTGTACGGGCCCATGGGTATATTTTAAATGATATTTCCGAAAAATTTATTGAGTATTTCAAATATTTTCTGAAAATTATTAAGTATTTTGGAATTATAAATATATGAAAATTTTAACTTAATTTGATTTAATGCTTTAAAGTGTAAAGAAATATTATTTTTCCATAAGTTAAATTTTTTATAATTTAATTGGTTTGGATGAAGTTTAAAGAGTCTTACTTATGATAAATAACTTAATAATTAAGTTTGATTTAATTTGGAATCTTAAATTTAACCTAGTAATTTTAATAAAGGTTATTTCTTGAAATGAACATATTTTTATAATAAATAATGCAATTTTGAATAAATAAAATGAAATGCATTTTATGGGACATTTGTAATAAGTTTATTTAACTTGGAACCATAGTCGAGTTGATGTCTAAATGAATAGATCTATTAAGGAAATTTGATTATTATATTAGTTATGATAAAATGTTCTTTTGTGAAATGTTATGTTGGATAAGATAAATAATTATGGTTTTAAAATAGGAAAATGTAATTTAAATAATGACTTAACTTGAAAATTTGAAATCTGGTTTTAAATGGAAATATTAAGTTAAGGAAATAAATGGAAATTTAATTTATTTATGTGATGAGTATGTTAAATAAATTATTAAGTTATTTATAGGAATAAAGGTTAAGCAATTTATCAAGTGTTGACTTAACAAATGGATGTTTAATTTAAATTGGATATTTATTAATAAATGTTATTTTACTAAAATTTATAAGTTAAGTAATATACAAATAAATTTTTTGAAAAGTGGAATAAATTTGATAAGTTAAAAATGAGAAAATTAAAGATATATTATTTTAAAGGGCATAACAGAAATTATAGCGTTTCTGAAATGCTGTAGTTTCTGAATTTGAACTATGTTTTGATATATACTAAATATACCTACCACAGCACTTTATAAATGCCGCTGTTTTGAAATATACAATGTTTTGGAAAGTTTATAATTGAATGAATAAACTTATAAATGCTACGACTTTGAAATGAATACTATTTGACATTGAATTTAAATGGTTAAATGGATCTCGTTTGGAAGATATTAAGATTGAATATAGATGGTCTAAATAAATATGTTTCGAAATGTCTGGTTTTCAGAGTTGTTATAACTTGAAAGTAATATGGCTTTGGAAATGAAATTATTGGAAATTATATTTAATTAAGAATTGTCTTTAAATATATAAAATTGAACTTATTGAAATTGAAGATTTAAGAATATGACTTTATAAAGTGGTTTGGTTTAAGATGATTTAAAGCAATATTTCGCGTTTAATAAATCGAAAGAATATTCAATGATTTGGAAAATGGGTTTCATTTAAATGATATATTGATTTGGTTTTGGAATTTAGATGGTATACTATTACTGGATTTTGAAATGGATATTATTTGGAAAGTAATGGTATTTGGTTTTAAATGGTTTTGGAATAGAAATGATTTTGAAATAAATATCCATATGTTATAATAACGATTGGTTGTTAAAGAGACCGGGATCGGAAATTGTCATACTCTCTGCCAACTCCGAAAACCACTTTAACAACCATGTACGTGGTGGAGATTCTAGAATGAAGTAGGATGGTGGCGGCGTTCCTTTGAGGTATATACATGGACCCGACTACCGTATGTTGGCTTAAGGTGTCTAAAACAGGAGCGATTCTCGAGACAATGAGGTAGCCACTCTGATCGGACATACTCCTTTGATATTATATTCTGACTTTGGATTGATTTGGTGGCCACTTTTGATTTTTGATTTGGGGGTGTGGCTCGAGGTGGACGGTAGCTGCAGCTATGCGTTACCACCACCCGGATAGCAATTGGTATATCTACCCTGGCATTGCCTATTTGTGCCGTGTCACCTACCCTAGCACGCCTTGTACGTTTGATTTGTGTCGTACTTGTGGAGTATCCTCTGGTAGCCTCCCGATCAGGAGGTATTACGGTACTGTATAGACTATTGGCACTATTATGTGTTAAGGGCTATATGGGTAACCCCTTAACGCTATTTTAAAGTAAGTTTATTTTACTATAGACATTATTATAATAGCGAAATATTACTACATAGCAAATAGTTTAACGGATCCTTAGAGGATGGATGGTCCCAAGCATTCTTTAAGTTACTTATACCTTATATTACAGTTCACTTGAGTTGGTTTGCATTGTATAAGTACATATGTCCTGACTCGAGTGTTTTCTATTTTTCTTTACGCGCGGTCAGATAGAGTGATACGACATTAGAGACTCACCTTCGGAGTTGGAGCTTTGCTTGAAGATCCAACCATCTATTTCACTCTCAGTTATCCAGTTGATTCCAGTGTTATATTCAGCTTTGTAATTGATTATCCCTTTGTTATTTCTATAGTATCTTGTCTAAATCTGATGTACATGTATAGTAGCTTCATGGACTACTATTTCTTTTGTTTCCGCTGCATTATATTACTCTGTGTCTGTGATTTGTGATTTATTTATTTACTGTATATTCTGAGTTTTGCCAAATTTATTTTATAATTCAGTATTTTGAACAATTCAAGTCCGGCATGTGTGTATGCCTATGCACTTGGAGGGTGTGGCATGATAGGGGGTTCTTGCATTTGGTTTGGTAGCGAGCGGATGACTCTTGCTCCTACATGTTCATGCGAGGGTTGGTGCAGTCGAGAGGTTGGCCGTAAAGGCATAGCACAGGTACAGCTGTATGCTACGGTGGGAATTACCCCACTGACGCGGTCCATTACATTTGGCATCAGAGCTTTGGCTCTAGGCAAAACTTAGCATATATGGTAAATTTATTTACAAAATCACTTTCATTCGAGTGTGAATCTCTCCCTTTTTGACTCGACCACTTGGAATTTTGGGACGTTCCCTGTGGTTCCAAAATTCATTCTTGTTCCCCCACTATTCATCTTTCTTTGATTTTGGAGTAGCCCATAACTCCACCTCTAATATTCTTTATAATAAATCGGCAGTCTCGCCAATATTCGATTGATTTGTAGAGGGGTGAAACTCCTTTACAATTGGCATTGATTCACCGGAGATTTCTATATATCCTCGGTTAGATGTTAGCATCTCTTTTTATCCCGAATTCTATCTCTTGAGATTGAATGTAGATTTGCCTCAGAACTCCACATCGATATAATTCTTGAAGGCGTGGTTGACCTGGTTAAGGTCGCCCACGATTTATATATAAGATTATCCATTTCCTTGTTCGGTTAGTTAGTCATCTTTTCTTTTGTTTCAACTTATCCTCAAATCAAAATTTTCTTCAATTTGAGTTAATCAAATTGGAATCTCTATCCTTGCTTTGAAATTCTGTTCCTGTATAGTGTATTTGTAAATCGATATTTAAAATGTTATATATATATATATATATATATATATATATATATATATTGTGTTGCTTGAGTTGTTGATGTTGATTTTTGTTTTCGATATATTTGTCTAATCAACGCTATTGATATGATCCCCAAAACACTTGAACAGAGCAAACTGACACAATATAGTTTTCAAATTTAGTAAATGAAATAAATTTGGTATAATTATATTGTATATGTATATAAATAATTGAACTAAAACATGGCTATCAATTAATTTGGAAATTTAAATGGATTTAAAATAAGAAACTAAGAATTTAATTTCCAATGGTTTCAAACTTTATGCTTCAAATTTTAAAGAGTGTATTATTTAAAGTATTTCAAGTAGAAATTATTTCAAAGAATTTTAATTCATAATCATTGCTCTTTTCTTTTTCGTTGGAAGATAATTTCGGTGATGACTGCAGCATCATCGACATTCATTTTCGAGTTTCGAAGTGAAGAGACCATTCTGTAGTTTTGCTACAATCTTGCTTTAGAGAATTAAATTGATTTGAATTTCTAAAATATAACTTGATTATAATATATGTAATATATGATTTAAATTGGATTTGATATATATTGTGTATATTTATTTGTCTCTAAACGTTTTGAAGTGAAATTGGAAATTTAATTCTTAAATTTTATGTTGAGGATGATTTCAAATATAAAATGAAATCAAAAATTTGAATAAATATATAAGCTTGAATAATTGAATTAAGAAAATTTATTTGTATAATATTCAATTGTGTTCCAATATAACTTACCTTAATTATTAAAAGTTAACAATGTAATTGGATAATATACAATATAAAAGGATTTTTGTAAATAAAATTTGACTGGTTATAATAAATGTTATACACTTAAATTTTAATTATAAAAGGATTAATAGAGGTAAATAGAATAAAGGGTTAATTAAATAACTTACAATATTAAATGGTGTTAAAGGAAATTTTAAATAAATTGGTATATTTTATTCAAATTAATTAATTTTTTAAATTTATTTGTTTACAAAGTTAGTATTTTGAATAAGATGTATTGTTTGCTTAATTCTTTCTTTCCCTTCTTTTTCCTTTTCGGAGACGAAAAGTTTTGAGTGGGGGAGAGTGTAACGACCCGTAAATTCTCAATAATGTAATTTGTTGATTTAATACGATTTTGGTAATTAAAATTAGAGGAATAAAGACTTTGTAATTTAATAGTGAAACAAACGTTAAAATGAAATATAATAATGTAATTAAAACTAATTATGAAATTTCAAACTAATTGAAATAATGTAAATCGTTCCACTTAGTTATAGATTTGAATATAAGAAAAAAGTGTGAATGTTGAACCATTAATGAGATAATATATAATCAATATAAATTGAAGTAAATCAGTGTTAATTAAGTAATTGCAACAATTGATTTGTAAATAATAATGAATTCATTAATGTGATTTAAAGTAATAGTAACGGCTGTAAATTACTATTTAATTGGTCTATTAATTTAGTTATAAATGTTAGATTTGGGTATAAAATTTAAATATAAGAAAATAAGGGTAAGTGGTGCGAACGAATGAATTAGTGTATAATCTATAGCAATTGAATGAATTCAACATTATGTAAGTAATTGTAACAATTAGTTGAATATATAATAAATTTAAGGGTATATTAAAGGGTAATGGCAACAACTATTATAATTTGTCTATTTAGTCTATAAATTAAATAGGAAATCTTTAAAGTCAATAATGAGAATTAATGCAGTAACGAAAGGTGTGAATGTATAAATTTAATAGAAACGTAAGTTTATTTATAAAGAATAAATTGGTAAAAAGAATGGAACTAAAGTAAATTTATTTAATTGGTTTCAAACCTTAATTAATGTATATAATTGACAAAAGTACACATTTAAAAAAAGTAACATTTATACAAATTTAAGATGTAGATAAGGGTGTATTAACGTAATGGAATATAAAACTAATGTAACCAGTTTTATAGAGAAATAGTGGGCATAGTATAAAGATGGAAATTAAATCAAATCAAATTATGAGAATCAATTTTAATTAATTGGAATGTAATCTATAATAAATGAATTTAATGATAAGTAAATGAATTTAATTACTGTATTAATTGAAAACAAGGATGAAATAGGAATTATTAATGTAATAAAAACAAACCAATGATAATTTTACCCATAAAATGATAATTGATTCAATTAGAAGATTTAGAAATCAAAAATATGGATTTATTGGGAATTTAAACTTATACTTTTTAAATTAGATAAAAATACAGTGTTTACACGCAATGACTTTCTATATTTTATTTTCTATTTCCTATGTTTGCTTCTCTAATTTTTATTTTCTACTTTATTTGTACAAACTTTGAATATATTTATTTGATTTTTGATTGATTTTACTTTTAATAATAGCTTAGGAATTTCAGGAGATATAGGTTACCTATTTTGTTTATTTGTTTCCTTTTCATTGCCTGCAAACAAAGAAAATAATAGACAAGATTCTTTCTCGTTAAATTGTGCCTTTTAATTTTCCAGCCTTTCATTTTCTAGACCTCATCTCAAAGCCATTCAAGGCTCTTGGAAAACCTAGTCGCCACTTTTATTATTATTGCATGTATGGAAAAGTTTCTCATTTCAATCCATTTGCGTGAAAAAAAATATACAAGATCTATTCCCATGGCTTCTTCTTCCTTTTCTTTCTCTTTTTCTTTTTCTCTTTTCTTTCTTTGTTTTCTACATGAATAGGCTCGGCCTCTACCACCTCTAGCCAACTTCACCACCATCTGACCACGGCCTCCGCCCCTCATCAACATCCGAAACCCTAGCCGTGAGCATTTGATTCAAATCCATCACCAAAGTTTGATAACAAACCCTAAACCCTTCCAAAACTTTTGCCTTTTTGCCTTACATTGATTTGTAAACTTCCACCTCTTCTTATTTCCATTGGCTAGCCCTTTGGCGAGCCTAGCACACCTCTAATCCTCATGACCAAGCAATACAAGATGATGGTTGAACCCATATGTGGTGTAGCCAAGCCTTGATTGATGTAAAGCAAGGTTATGTCCTCTTGATTCATAATTGCATTGTTTAATCCATCTTTTGTTGTGTTGAATTTTATTCTTATGGTTTGTGCATTTGTTATGTACAAGATTTGGAGCTGACTCTTCATTCACTCAAAAATACGGTCGTGCCTTGTCATGCTTTTTGGGGTTTTTTGTATATATCTAGTTTGTCAAATTCTAGCTTGAAAAAGGTGATTTTTATCACTCTAGACGTATGTACTTATATTATTGTGGAATAATGACAAGTAGATCTGTATAAATTGATATGTTATTCATACATGCCTGTGAATGTTATATGATGTTAAATGTTCTTTACATATTTGTTACATCATCTAATATGTTATTATATGATATACTATTCATTTTATTTACTATATCATTACTGCAAGTTCTCTATCAATATGGGTTGAAATGGTACATACCCGGACGGACTTTTGAATAAGGAAAAATCATTATGGACTGAAATGATAGGCTCGGATGATTTTTATTGCATTTATTTTACTTGGGATTGCGGGTTTGAAATGATAGAACCCGGATTTTTCTTTTAAATTATGGATTGAAATGATACATATCCGTATCACTTGACCTAGGTTAGAAAATATTATACAGGCCCATGGTTATATTTTAAAAGATATTTTCCTAAAAATTTGTTAAGTATTTCAAATATTTTTTGAAAAGTATTAAGTATTTTGGAATTATAAATATATGAAAATTTTAACTTAATTTGATTTAACGCTTTAAAGTGTTATTGTTTGTCCATAAGTTAAAATTTTAATTTTTATACGTTAATTGATTTTGGATGGAGTTTAAAGAGTCTTACTTATGATAAATAACTTAATAATTAAGTTAGATTTAATTTGGAATCTTAAATCTAACCTAGTAATTTTAATAAAGGTTATTTCTTGAAATGGCCATTTTGTATAACAAATAATGCAATTTTGAATAAATAAAATGATTTATGGGACATTTGTAATAAGTTTATTTAACTTGGAACCATAGTCGAATTGATTTTTAAATGAATAGATCAATTAAGGAAATTTGATTGTTATATTAATTATGATAAAATGTTCCTTTGTGAAATGTTATGTTGGGTAAGATAAATAGTTATGGTTTTAAAATGGGAAAATGTAATTTAAATAATGACTTAACTTGGAAATTTGAAATTTGGTTTTAAATGAAAATATTAAGTTAAGCAAATAAATGGAAATTTAATTTATTTATGAGATGGGTATTTTAAATAAATTATTAAGTTATTTTTTGGAATAAAGGTTAAGCAATTTATCATGTATTGACTAAACAAATGGATGTTTAATTTAAATTGGATATTTATTAGTAAATGTTATTTTACTAAAAATTTATAAGTTAAGTAATATCAAAATAAATTTTTACATGTTCAATTAGTGTAACAGGTTTTTCACCACGCTATGCTGCTGGAGTATAATGTGGTGTAATTGTAGCGGGTAGCATTACTCGAGGCACAGGAACGCCATCTAATTCAAAATAATATTTGTTGAATGGAGGGAGATGTCTTAAATTGTCCATCCCAAGGATGCAATCAATATCAAATCCTTTGGTAGTAATGCAAAGTCAAAGTTGTATATTTTATTATTTCCATGTATATCAGGTATTTGTACCTGCAAGTTTTTTTCTTTATGAGTAACATGGACTTGTCTTCCTATAAAATCATTTAGCATTCCTTTTTTGTCCAAAGGTACCTAGAGTTGCTGGGGAATAAATATTTCTTTTAATAAACTGGCTTCTGCATCAGAATCCAGTAACGCGTGTACCGTGAATTCTTGATATTCAGGGATACATATCGTTGTTGGAAGATATATATGTAATTGTGCCTTTCTTTTAAGATCTATGGATCTAATCATGATGTTTTATATTTTCTGTAGGAACCTTTATAACCATTCGGTTTGATTCCGTTCCTTTTGTTTTTCAAGTATTCTAATTGTTCTTCCTTCTATTGGATTTTCTTGTTTAAAGCTCATGCGATGACTGATACCTTTTAATATATCAGGAGTTAATTCAACATCAGACATTTTATTGTATGACTGAGTTCTTTTCAATATGTTGGGTGAATGTGTATTTCCTTTATTATTCTTGGTTATGGTGGAAATGGTATTTCCTGATGCTATATAATATTCTGTAGGTAATTGAATTCTTGGTTTAAGTGATTTCACAAAAACTTGAATTTCATTATCGAATTTTAATTGTCTTATGTCAATCAACCTGGGTTGAATTTTTTTTCCTAATCCGGCTTCAAATAATATAACAAATTGTTTGGGTGTAATTGATTTGGATGTAGCGGTATCATTCAAGGCCATACAATGTTCCCATTATATGCCAAGAACTTTGGATCCTGATAGAAGTTCTACATTTTGTAAATTTACCGATAAAGTACAAGCCTTTTCTATATTTGATCATCAAGACTTATACAAAAATCGGAATGTATATTTACTCCAAATAATCTATTTGCTAAATTTAACTTAGCTCCTCCAATAATACTATTTAAAGGATTATTGATAATTCTTTCATCTATACAGACTATCATTATTGGAGTATCAATTCCGGATCTGAACAATCCTATTACTTTTAGTTGTATTAGACCTATATGAAGGTATTTCATTTTTGGATATTTGGCTTTTAGTTTTTTTATTTTATTTTTATTTAAAAGGCTTATGGAAGTAAAATCTTCCTCTCCCTTTAACTCTACATTTCCTTGCATACGTTCAAATCTATATGTATGTTGATTTAAAAATCTAGATTTAAAAGTTAAAGGTTTATAAATATCCTTTTTGTCTGAATGAGGGATTGCCTCTTTTAATTTTTCTAAATTTTCGTCTATAACCTCAAATTGTTCTCCTGTGCTATCTTGCAATTGTGGTTTAGATATTTCTTCAGATGTAAAAGTGTTCATGTATATCCTATATTCTTGATATGATTCTAACTCTTTATTTCTTGATGATCGTGATGTAGAACCACTCAATGGGGTAAATGTATCGTGATCGTATATTTCTTCTTTTACAGTTGGAAGATCTACATATTTATGTATAACAAGTAATCCTATTGGGTCTCCTTGCTCTATAATATAGTCTTTATCTTCCATACTAGTACTTTTAAATAGTATAGAACGTTATTTTTAGAAAGAGGTTCTATTAATCCACGAGTTATAAAAATATTTTCTTTAGTATGTTTAGGTATATTATAAATTTGTCCATAATATCCGAGTGGGATTTTTATTAGTAGATCTAAGAATACTTCGGTTGTGAAGTACCTTCTTAATCTAGAGCATTTTGCTGCATATAATGTATAACCTGTAGAATTTACTTTTTCCTTTTTGGAAAGTATAGCATATATGGTTAACGGAATAATTTTTATTTGGTTATGTGTCTGATTAATTGTAATCATGTTTATTTTAAAATTATCAAAGGAATCAATAATTTCATCGTCATTTTCAGTAGTGTCAGAATAAACTGATTCAATTTCATATAGAAACGAATTAGCTTCACTAGATATTTCCTCTATAGTGCCAACATTAATACCGTATTCTTCAATATTTGATATAATGATATTTTGTATATTTGTAGGACATTCATTAGCATAATGTCCTTCTTTATTACATTTGAAACATTTGATATCTAAATTTCTTCTTATATTCTGGTTTCCGTTTTTTCCCTAGTGATTTGATATTTTGGTTTTGTTCTTCTTTTGAAATTTCTTGTCCTCTTTCTTTCAAATTCAGGAGAATATCCAAACTGTGTGTTAATATCTTCAGTGTACTTGGTACAACAAGAAAATCCCAGTTTTGAGTTTCTAATTTTATTTTTCATTTGTTTATGTGCACTAGCTTGCTCACAATCCCTTTCCATAGTATCCATACATGCCTTTTTTAATAAGCACGTGTTATGATTTTCATCAATATTACTTTTTCTTAAAATGTCATATCTTTCTTGAATAATGTTATTCGATGGATAAGATATTTTTGTAAAAAAGACCTTTACCCAGAAAACTTTCTGGTCATTATTTTTTAAATGAAAAAGTACGCCTATGTATTTTGCGGCGAATTACTCTAACATACATGTCACATAATTGTATTTTTAATAATTGTTTTTCATAATCAGTATCTTCTAGCAAAGTTTCTCCTATAAAGTCTGCTAATAATGATTTTAATAATTCCCCAAGAGCTTCTTGCTTAGATTGAATATTTCTAATTCTTTGTAATTGATTTGGATTTATCCTTTCAAGGTTTAGTAACCAAGATAAAGCATCTCCTGTCCAATAACTGGTAGCGTAATGTATGTATTCCATTACATACATATTCGGAGGTAATAAATAGATTGTTCCACTTATATGTTGAAGCCATGTTATAATATATTTTCTTATTTTTCTATGTGGAAGTCTATCTATATTAAAAGTTAGGGTATATGCTGAAGAGGGTTGTTCGTTATAAAAATCTTTAAGTTGCTTTCTAGAAGAGTGAAATTTAATCCAATCTAATCTAGTACCATGTCTAAGCATTTCAGGGTAAGGATCGGTATGAGGACTATTATATGTGTTTTCTTCCCATTCTTGATCTTCCATAACTATATCAGAGTTAAGATCGTTCACAACAGAAGCAGTATCCGGAGGAGGTTGTGGAGGTAAAATTAGAGCACCTCTACTAGATCTAGCTTCATTAGCGTTTATGTTGTAAATAAGTTTATCTAATGTATCTGAATTATAATCAAATTTTATGGAATTTTCATATTCTTGTTCAGAATCTTCAAATGAAGAATTTTCTTCATTTTCTTAATATTTAAAATAGTTTATTGTCGTCGAATGTTCTTCATAATAAGAATAAAGTTCTGTACTATCTATTTCTCCTGCAAGTTCTTTTTCTTTAAGAATAAGATAATTTTCATAGTATGTAGGATCAATATCTTCAATATTTATTTTTTTTATTTTCTTCAGAAGTATATTTGACCATTCTATTGTTGTTAAGCGAATGGATTGTTGGTATATTTCGACCAAATCCTACGGTTGCTATTTCTTTTTGTAGTTTACTACTTATATCTTTAACTTCTAATTTAATTTCTTGAAGTAGATTAATCATAAAATTATGAATCCCATTTACTGGGTTTTTATGAGTGGGGATATGAACAACATGCTCATATTGTTCAGTATTCAGATCAAATTGACATTTATGTGTGTCTAGAATAACAATCTTATTATTTTCAATAAATGAGGGTCTTTTGAACACAATTCAATTATGAGCTTACACAAAACATCTGCAATTAGATAAAAGTCTTAATTCGAATAATAAATCTTTATTCTCAAACCTATAGTTATGGATTAGTTTTGACCCTAGATTAAGCGGTTAAACACGATACCCCTTAATGCTTTCCTAGCATACCGTGGTTTTATAGTAGGGTTAGGCCTCGAATTAACAACCACAAGCCTATATCGTTGCTTCATTTAAGTGGAGCACAGCAATGGTTCATTTCCTACTCCAGTGCGTAATAATCTGTAACAATAGGTCGTCGAATTGACTTAAAATTCGAAAAAAGTTTTAGCTGTCACAGAAGTTTTGCAGATTCATAACGAATCATGCTCAAAAGAATAGCTTAAGCTTTCATTTTAAAAATTAAAAAATTTTGTACTCTTTTTTTTACTTCACTGGAACATATACAGAATGAAAGAGTTCAGAAAATATAAAATAGAATGATCTAAAACAGAATAACTTACCTAGTGTTAGCTAGGCTCTGATACCAAATTGAAAACCCAAACTTGAAAGCAGAAAACTTGAATGCGGAATTGAAAATATACTGCAACAGAAACTTCTTCCAGAAACAGAAATTTTATTACTACAGTAGATAATATTACAGAGCTCGGACACAATGAAGAGAAAAAATGAAAATGAAGAAATTTTTTCTGATGATCATCTTCAGAGTAGTCTCCTCCTTTTATAGCATCTTCTCTTCTTTATTTATTATTATTTAGGCTGGATATCTGTCCGTTATAGGGCTAATATGTGTCCTTTTTAGGCTTTTAGGCTGAGGATGTGTCCTTTAGTTTATTCTTTGCATAGGATGAGTTGGAAAGGCTAAGGGGTGACTTTTAGGCTTTTAGGCTGAGGATGTGTCCTTTAGTTTATTCTTTGCAGAGGATGAGTTGGAAAGGCTAAGGGGTAATATGTCACCATAGTGTAAAGGATGTGTTCTTTGTCCTTTTATTATGGATGTTGGTCCACCATGCTTCTTATTTAATTTTGAATTTCAAGATTAGTAGAGATTCGTCGTCGAAAGGGTCGGTACCCATAGTATCTCTCATTATAAAATCTTGTCTAAGTCTTTCCTTTTCTACTTGTTCTTCAAAGTATTCTTCTTGAGCCATTGTGCCAACTGGGCCAATTTTAAGACTGTCTAAAAAACGCTGAACCTTCATTATTCTGTCTGGATGGTTCGAAAGCTGATAGGTAGTCCAACAGTAATACTGTTTTGCCTTCAGTGGAAGAATGTGATCCAATTTCGCCTTTGTTAATGGCCACTGAGAAGAACTCTTGCGCTGCTAGGATTCTTTCATTTTCTTCATTAAATTCTTTGCGGTTGAATTTAACGAATTCATGTCGAGGATTTTTTGTTATCCTATGTAATTCCCATAATTGGATAGAGGGATAAAGACATGTGTACAGTTTTTCTTTCCGAACGCTCCAAATTCTGAACATGAACATAGTAAAACTTCTGCTTGAATGTTCAGCAAGTTTTGATGTACATATTTTTGCAATATAACCTGAATATTCTTCAGGATGGCTTGTATTGACATAAATTTCGTGCACTAGGCCCTTTCTGATATGTTTTTGGTACTTTTGTATTTCAGAAAAACAAGCCATAAGCCGTGGTCTTCTGTTGTTACTGAGAATTAACTCTTCATTTTCTAAGAGTTTAATTAACTCTGTGTCTTCTAACTTTTTGAAGAATAGAAGAAGATTGCTTTCATCGATGGGATGTTGCTGATATAAGGAGAACATATCCTGGACCATCATTTCAGCTTCCATCTCTTTGGTTTTTGTTTTATCTATCTCATAAAGTCCAAGTAATTCTAGAAAATCTTGAATTCTTAGATTTACGAGATCAGATGTTTGCATTTGAGAAAATATTGTTTTCAAAAGGTTATATTCAGCTGTGTTATCAGTGAACAACTCTGCTTCTTTCAAATCTAGGGCTTCAGATCTAGATGTAAAAGAATGCTGTGATAATTTAGACACTATTTTTTGTATTTCTTGCAATTTTTTCTCTTTCTTGGATATTGTATGCCAAGTAAGCCTTTTCTAGTTGGGTTAACCAGAAATTTGCAGCTCTATGGTCTGCAGATTGGATGGATTTAAAGCATCCATTGAAATTGTCATATAAATTAGGATTCGATGCTTTCATGTCTAAATTGTACCAATCTTTGACCACCGTTGAGATGTGTGGTCTTTGTACTCCTGTGGGAGCAATTGTTTTTCCTTTGTTCATTGGAACAAATTTCTGAGTTGTATTGAAAGGTGTTGCCTTGCCTTTGTTTTTTTGAGTGGTTTTGGTCTGTTAGAGCTTTTCTTCATTTACTCCTGTGGGAGCATTAGTTTCTTCGGATTCCTGTGTAGATGAAGTCTCTTTGGAGGTTTGCTAAGCTTTTTTAGATGATTTCACTTGTTGGAAATCTTTCTGTCTTTCATGGTTTCTAATAATTCTTTGATTCTTTTTATGTCGTCCTCATCCATTTTTCATAACCAGGTAAGAAGATCAGCAGCAAAGTTAGTGTAGCCTGGAATGTATTTGACATCATAGTTATAAATTTCTAAATACATAGCTAATCAATTTCTTCGAAGGTTTTCTTTTGGATTGTTTACAGTTTTCTTTTTTAAGAATTGAGCAACATATTTGTTATTTGTTTCTATTATAAACTATCTATGCAAAAGATAAATTTGTAAACTTTTGATTGCTAATTTAATAGCTAGTAATTCTTTGTCATAGGTAGCGTATTTAATCTGGGGTTTACTAAACTTTCCAGAGGAATATGCTACAACTTCTTTTTGTTTCGCAATTAATACTCCTGCCCAAAAATTGTCAGAAGCATCAGTTTGAAGTGTAAGTAATTCCTCATCTGAAAGAAAATAGAGGATCTTTTGATCCTTTATTAGATCTTTAATTTTTTATACTTCTTCTTCTTCTTGCTTTTGTAAGGTAATAGGAATTTTGTCTTTGTTCCATCTTCTTAGTTGTTCTCCATTATGCTGTTTATATTTTGCTTGTTCATCAGTAAGCCCTTTCTGTGAATTTTGGGTCTTAGCAGATAAATTAGGAATAAATTTTCTACCGTAGTTTAATAATCCTAAGAAACTTTGGAGTTCTTTTAATGTTTTAAATGTCTCGGGAAAATCTTTAATTTTAGTATAAATGTGTTGTTGTAACTCTATTTGTTCATTTTTAATTCTTTTTCCAAGAAAATCTATTTCTTTTTCAAATAATTCAATTTTTTTAGGACTTAAAATAACACCGTTTTGAAGTAGTTTTTGAGCAACTGCTAGAATATGTTGTTTATATTCTTCTGCAGAATTAGAGAAAACAAGGACGTCGTCTATATAGACAGATACAAAAGGTAAATGTCCGAACATAGAATTCATCCATATTTGAAATATTTGTGGTGCGATTTTTAATCCAAAAGTCATAACTAACCATTCAAAATGTCCTTGTGGGCAGCTAAAGGCAGTTAGCTTTATGGACTGTTTATCAGCAAGTTTTAATTGCCAAAAACCCGATTTTGCATCAAATTTACTATAATATTTTGCTCCTTGAATTTGTTTTGTTAGATGTTAAGCAGAAGTAATAAAATATCCATCAAACTTTGTATAGCTATTAAGTTTTCTATAGTTTATTACCATTCGAGCTTTTCCTCTTTAAATTTCAGCATGATTTCTTACTAAGAAAGTTGGGGATAAGTGGGTACCGAAACTTTTCTGTATTAATTTTAAATTTAAAAGGTCTTTTATTTGTTTCGCAAATTCTTCTTTATCAGTTGGTGATACAATGATACTATTAACTTGGACTTTAGCATCTTTGTATTGTTCCATTAATTCCATTTTACAATACCTTGGTGCTTTGTCAAACCATTTTAACAGATTGTCTGAATAAAGGGGTTCTAACATATTATGTATTAATATTTCAAATTCGTTGTTGGTAGGTATATTGTATGTACAAATCTTTGGTTGTATTATTTTCGGTGTTTTTACATGTTCAATTAATGTAACAGGTTTTTCACCACGTTGTGCTGCTGGAGTATAATGTGGTGCAATTGTGGCGGGTAGCGTTACTCGAGGCACAAGAAGGCCATCTAATTCAAAATAATATCTGTTGAATGGAGGGAGATGTCTTAAATTGTCCATCCCAAGGATGCAATCACTATCAAATTCCTTTGGTAGTAATGCAAAGTCAAAGTTGTATATTTTATTATTTCCATGCATATCAGGTATTTGTCCCTGTAAGTTTTTAGCTTTATAAGTAACAGGGACTTGTCTTCCCATAAAATCATTTAGCATTCCTTTTTTGTCCAAAGGTACCCAGAGTTGCCGGGGAATAAATATTTCTTGTAATAAACTGGCTTCTGCACCAGAATCCAGTAACGCATGTACCGTGAATTCTTGATATTTAGGGATACATATCGTTATTGGAAGATATATATGTAATTGTGCCTTTCTTTTAAGATCTATGGATCTAATCATGATGTTTTATATTTTCTGTAGGAACCTTTATAACCATTCGGTTTGATTCCTGTTCCTTTTGTTTTTCAAGTATTCTCATTGTTCTTCCTTCTATTGGATTTTCTTGTTTAAAGCTCATGCGATGACTGATACTTTTTAACATATCAGGAGTTAATTCAACATCTGACATTTTATTGTTTTTCCTAATCCTACTTCGAATAGTTTAACAAATTGTTTAGGTGTAATTGATTTGAACGTAGCAGTATCATTCAAGGCCATACAATGTTCCCATTGTATGCCAAGAACTTTGGATCCTGATAGAAGTTCTACATTTTGTAAATTTACCGATAAAGTACAAGCCTTTTCTATATTTTGATCATCAAGACTTATACAAAAATTGGTATGTATATTTACTCCAAATAATCTTATTTCTAAATTTGACTTAGCTCCTCCAATAATACTATTTAAAGGATTATTGATAATTCTTTCATCCATACGGACTATCATTATTGGAGTATCAATTCCGGATCTAAACAATCCTGTTATTTTTAGTTGAATTAGACATATATGAAGGTATTTCATTTTTGGATATTTAGCTTTTACTTTTTCTATTTTATTTTTATATAAAAGGCCTACGGAAGTAATATCTTCCTCTCCCTTTAACTCTACATTTCCTTGCATACGTTCAAATATATATGTATGTTGATTTAAAAATCTAGATTTAAAAGTTAAAGGTTTATAAATATCCTTTTTTTCTGAAAGGGATTGCCTCTTTTAATTTTTCTAAATCTTCGTCCGTAACCTCAAATTGTTCTCCCGTGCTATCTTGCATTTTTAGGTTAGATGTTTCTTCAGATGTAAAAGTGTTCGTGTACATCCTATATTCTTGATATGATTCTGACTCTTTATTTCTTGATGATCGGGATGTAGAACCACTTAATGGGGTAAATGTATCGTGATCGTATATTTCTTCTTTTACAATTGGAATATCTTCATATTTATGTATAACAAGTAATCCTATTGGGTCTCCTTGCTCTATAATATAGTCTTTATCTTCCATACTAGTACTTTTAAATAGTATAGAAACATTATTTTTAGAAAGAGGTTCTATTAATCCATGAGTTATAAAAATATTTTTTTAGTATGTTTAGGTATATTATAAATTTGTCCATAATATCCGAGTGGGATTTTTATTAGTAGATCTAAGAATACTTAGGTTGTGATGTACCTTCTTAATCTAGAGCATTTTGCTGCATATAATGTATAACCTGGAGAATTTACTTTTTCCTTTTTGGGAAGTATAGCATATATGGTTAACGGAATAATTTTTATTTGGTTATGTGTCTGATTGATTGTAATCATGTTTATTTTAAAATTATCAAAGGAATCATTAATTTCATCGTCATTTTCTGTAGTGTCAGAATAAACTGATTCAATTTTATATACAGAGGAATTATCTTCACTAGATATATCCTCTATAGTGCCAACATTAATACCGTATTCTTATATATTTGATATAACGATATTTTGTATATTTGTAGGACATTCATTAGCATAATGTCCTTCTTTATTACATTTGAAACATTTGCAGCCTTTATGGAAATTTTTATTTTTAATAAACTTTTTCTTAGAAAACTTGTTTTCTTTTCTAAATTTTTTCTTATATTCTGGTTTCCATTTTTTCCTAGTGATTCAATATTTTGGTTTTGTTCTTCTTTTTAAATTTCTTGTTCTCTTTCTTTCAAATTCAGGAGAACATCCAAACTGTGTGTTAATATCTTCAGTGTACTTGGTACAACAAGAAAATTCCAGTTTTGAGTTTCTAAATTTATTTTTCATTTGTTAGTGTGCACTAGCATGCTCACAAACTGTAACATACCAAAATTCATTAATTTAAATTGGTAAATGTTGAACTTTTATGATATAATTTAAAAAGTTGCGAAATAAATGATAAATTAAATGAATAACAATTTCAAATTTCTTTTGAGTTTAAAATTTTGGAAATACTAAAAGTTTTTAAAATTATTCGAATCTAAATTTTGATTCATATATGTGAATATATATGTATGAGTGCATATGTGGGTAGATTTGAAATTTATATATTGAATTTGATTTTTATTTGAATTTAAATTTTAAAATAAATGTTTTGTAAAATAATTTGATTTATAAATGTATATCTATGCATTTATATAATATGTATTTAAAAATTCAAAACATTTTCTTTTGATAATATGCATTAATATAAAGTTAATATTTGTTAATGGGAAAATAAAAGTCTAAATACAATTTATATAATATAAATAAAGAAAGAAAAATTAATTAGAAGTGTTAAGCTAATAATAACTAGGATGACAAGTGTAAATCAAGAGAGAAAGAAAAAGTAACAAGTGCCATTTTATCAATTTCTTTTTCTTTAGTAATTTTTAGAAAAAGGAAATAAACTTATACAACATCTTCTCCTCTTACTTTTTATTCATTTCAAAAGAAAAATTGTATGCAATCTTTACATCAGAAAAAAAAACACAAATCTCCTCAACATTTGAAATCAGAAAAACAGATTTCCACGAAAAGAAAATCTGTAACACAAACCCTCCTCTCAATATCTTAAGCCAAAAGAAGAATCCAAAGTTGAATTCAGATCTTCAACATACATTACAGAATCAAGCAGAAAAGTTTAAAGATTAAGGAATTCAGGAATCAAATTAAATAGAAGAAAGAAAGAAAAAACAACAGCAGACATAAGCTTTTATAGGTGCAGGTTAGTATTTTCACCTCTGTTTCAACTAAGATTAAAGTGTAAGGAAATTTATCTATTTTATATTATTGTTAAAAGATTAAATAGGTAAATTAAATCAAAGATTTAAACAAGTTTATACAAATTTGTTGCAGCTAACAAATTTTATAAAAAATCAAGCTAAGAAGAAGAAGAAAAGACAGTCCAGATTTTAAATTTTAAATTTTAAAACAGAATCTATCTCTGCTAAAATTTCAGGTGAGTAACTTCATATTTTAATAACTTAAGTTTTTAATCTAGTTGCATATTTAAATATTTGAAAAAAAATTTGGTGAAGATATATATATGCATTGTACTGTATATTTGGTGAGATAATGCTTGCATGTGTTTATCTGGATATACCTCTGTTTTTAGATTTCAAGCTCTGGGTTAATTCAAAAATCATTAGTGCATGATCCATTGGTTGTTAGGATTTAGTATCTAGACAAAATATGTTTGTTTGATCATTAAGTAAATTATAAAATTAGAATTCATGTTAAACAAAGTAGGTCTGCTCTGAAAACCTTAAGGACAGTATAAAACTTGAGTTTTATAAAAATTCCAAATTAATAATTCCAGGATTCAGGAAGATGAATCAAACACTTAATCAAAATACTGATTTTTAAAACTTGAATCGCATTTTTTTTGAAACAATTTGAGTATACATTTCCGGTTTTCACTGTTTTGGAAATTTTGGCAATCTCGGGTGATTGCAGTGATTGGAGAGGCTGGATTTCTCTCTAAGGGAAGTGGATTGAGTGGAGAGTAAGGCAAAAATGGGTAATGGTTGTTCAGAGGGTTGTGGTGATGGTGGTTGTCCAGAAGGTTTTCCAAACCTAATTTTTGCCTGGTTTGTAAAATTGGTCAGCTCGATCACTCTGGTTGATCGAGTTTGCTGGAACTCTGGGAAATGGTTGTTGGAGCATGGACGTAGTGGTGGCTGGAGTGTCTGTTTTCCTAGTGGTCGGAGGAGCTATGGCGAACCGATGATAGGTTTTGAAAGGGGAAACCTGATTGTGTTTTCCAAGTTTGGGAATTAGTGTTCGATTTTGATTTCGAGAGTGGTAGCTCGAATTGATGGTCATGGGTGGTTGCTGGGTTGGTTTCTGGAGTGCAGCGATCATCAACGATGACCAATGGTGGCCGGAGTCACCGTGAATATGCACGGTGATGAGATGTGACTGATGATGTTTGGTTTAGTTTTGGTACTCGAGAAAATCTCTGAGTTGCTCGAAGCAATACAGGGGGAATGGGTGGAAAACTCGAAGGGAAACTCGTGTTAAATTTGCATTGTATCGGGTTGGTTTTTATACTTAACTAAATGTTTGAAAAAAAATGTCACTCGGTTCAAATTTTGTAGATACTCGAAGCAAGCAGGAGGAAATCTCGGGGGAGACTCGAAGGGACTTCGGGGAAAGTCAGCTTACAAGGTGGTTGCCCATATAAAAACAAATGAATTCAAAAAAAAAATTTAAAACTTATGTTTTAAAAGCTGGTTTTGATTTGGATTTAAAACAAAATTTAAGTTAAGAAAAACAATTTTTTTAGTAATTTGATTTAATTTAAATTTTGTCAAGTTACTTATAAAAATCAGTTATAAAATGTAATTAAAAATGTTGTTAAGATGAAATGTTTTACAAAATAATTTTGATCTCTCAAGACAATTCACATGATGAATTTAAATTAGATTTAAAGGAAAATCAAAATTGGTTAATAAAGATAAGAAGATTATCTTTTGAATTTAATAGGTAATTTATGATAAATGATTTAATTAAAATAACTATTTAAATTTATTACTTAATATTAAATGATTAATTAAGGATTAATTTATTAAGATAATTAATTAACAAAATAATTAAGTAATAATATGATTAAACATTTAATTAATTTTAATTAAGGATAACTAATCATTGACAAAAATGATTAATGAATTAATTTTGTGATTAATTAGTTTAATTCACACGATTAATTCATCGTAGTTGTATATGATTGATAACTATGGTATGATGTGTATTGATTGATATCTCTGATTGTAATTGTGATGCTATGTGATATAAATTGTTTTGTGCTGAGCTGTGATCCTGTATTTTCTATGTGAATATGAAACCCCTTTTTGCCCGTAAAACAGCACTTGAAATTCGATGCGACAGGGAGTCGGATTCCAGTTGTTTATCCGAAACCCACATTGAACCTATGAATCTTTGTGAATGACGTATCCACATGTTTTTAAAATTGATGCTCATTATTGGATTAGCCGGGAGAGGACCTTTGTGTCATATAACCCATTCCGAATAGTGATTCGACGAATGGAGAGCAATTGAACACCGCTGGTGAAGACCGGGTGACTTCGAAAACGATAGAATAACCTATCGATTGTCTCTGCGCCGAGTTTCTCTGGTATATGGATTCCCTAAGTGATGGGAAGTCCGATCGGGATTGTGGACGCTCGGATTTGCAAAGGCTTTTTCCTTTATTGGACGAAGCGCCTTCGGTTCTGTTCGAACCCGAAACAGACTTGTATGGTCGTGTGTATGACACTGCACTTTGAGATATAAAGCCGATTTCTTTCAAATACATATTTGTTGGTGGCGGAGGATTTATTCTCTTAGCTTAACACCCTTCTCTGAGACGTACGAGCTCAGAGGTTATGTAGTTGAAGGTTATCAGCGATATACTCCCAATTTGGTAGTGTGGCACGCTAAGTGTTGCTGTGTATTGATGATCGTTTGCTGATCATTTGTTGATCAAAGCATGGTTTTTATGAAAATCGCAGCTTTGTGGACGAGACTTCGTCGAACCTCAAAACCGGTAATGGTCGAAACAGGAAAGATGCGGCAAGGTTATTGAGGGTAGCACCCTTTAGGGTATGTTCATTTCCTTCTGGATAGAAGTGGTATCATGGTATGGAGCCCAGATACTTAATTATGTGGATATCGCAAATATATATATATTACTTTGTGATTATTATTGTTAGGGCCCCGGATAAAGGTTGGTTACAACTGGGGGATGGCATACTCGTGTAGTAGTTACCTAGTTATAGAGGTAACCCGGCTTTGTGTTGGCAGAGATCCGGTTAGGTTCTCGGGACGTCCCTCCAGAGGCGTACCCATGTGGCCCAGGAAGTTCCTTAGCCTGACCATTTGTTGAAAATCCAATTACCAATATGAACCCAGTACAGTTTTAGTTGTAGAGCCTGCCATCTAATATGGTAGCTATTGTAGGCATACTATAATGGTACGTATGCTGGCTAAGATTAACATTAAACTTTCGAAAATGTTTTCACGCTATGCAGTAATAATAATATTTAAAGTGTTTTCTCGTATTAAGCATTTTTGACTGTCATTAGGAGAAATCTCCTCCAAGTCTCGTTTGCATTGTGTGTGTGGCGGGAGGCCTTATGGCAGTTTTATTTTCAAAAAAACGTTGCGAATTTCTTTCAAATTCTTTTGTTGCATTTGATTTAAATAAACTGCTTTTATTTCAAACAACTGTTTTGTTTACTCATACCAGTCCCATGACTGACTCAGAGTTTATTGTTTCCTTTCTAAACTCTGGGTGCCCATAATTTCCACACGGGCAGCCTAGTAGTAGATCTTCCGTGTTTTAGTGCTAGATGGATTTTAAAGTCATATGGTTTGGAGGCTACTGGTTTTTGAAGGGTTTTAACTTGAAGATATTTTGAAAACTTTTGGATCTCAAGGTTCTTAGTTGGATGTTCACTATCATTTCAATTCTTTGAAGACTTTCTTGGAATGCAATCACATGTTGTTCTTTTGTGATGGTCTATTTTGGAGTAGTGTTGTATATGTATAAAAATACTCTGATTTTGGTGATGTGGTTGTAATTAATATTGTGTTAATGTTGTATATGGGATATTGATATTGGCAGTTTTATTTTCCGCTGTTTATATTCATCTAATGTTGTTATAAGCTCCATCCGAACTGGAATTTGACGTTCGATTCTCCGGCTGTCGAATACAAGTGAGGTATTTGATGTCGATTTTTGAACGCTGAACTTCAGGTCGTGATAAGTGGTATCAGAGCTAAAGGTTGAGCAAGAACTTTAGCAATGGAGTATAACACATTAGATGACTCATTAGAGATAGGGTGAAGTATCCCCTAGAATATGTATAAACCGAGACTAAGACCTCAAATTTTCTTAGTCTATTTCCTTTAACTGCTGATATTCCTTAAGATATCTCGTCCGAATCTCTAAATCAAGTTTCTTACTAATTACAGATAGTAAGAATGAGCGGGCGAAGAGGTAGAACTAGGGGTCAAGGAAATGCTACAACAGCTAGTCAAGTTTCTCCTTCAGCAGAAGCAGTTATGCCTACTCAACCTCAGCCAAATCTGGCTGATTTGTATAAGAGTTTCACAAGGCTTGGTGGTAGGCCGTTCACTGGCAAAGAGTCAATTATTGAGGCGCAGGCTTGGATCAGATCATGTTAAAAGATTTTTAAGGGGCTTAAGCTGCAAGATGATCAAATGCGACTAATTGCTTCTTGACAACTCCAAGATGAAGCCTCAGCCGGTGGGAAACAGTTACAACAGATGAACCAGAAGAAGAATTTACTTGGAGTCGATCCAAGGAGGTGTTTGAAAAGCGCTATATGTCGTCGGCAGGAATTTCCCGAATGTATCAAGAATTTCTGGACTTAAAGCAAGGAGGCTTGTCTTTTGAGGAGTACTAAAACAAGTTCAACGAACTGTCCCGTTTCAGTCCGAAGTTGGTGAATACGCCTCTAAAGAAAAATGAAAGGTTCATTCGTGGAATGAACAAGAAGTATCACGAAAGGATGACAACACACATCAAAGAATCTTTTTCTGATCTTATTGATATGGGATATAGGTATGCCACCCTGGATATGCAGGAGATTCCAAGGGAAAGTGGAAATTCAAGTAATCAGAATTGGAAGAAAAGAAAGTTTGGGGGCAAGAAGCCACATCAAGGCAAGGATAAGAGGAGCCGTCAAGGAAATTCGGCTAGAAATGTAACTTATTACAATTGCCAAGAAAAGGGGCATTATTCAAACAACTATAAAAACCCGAAGAAGCAAGTTAAGAAGGAACAACCTACGAAGAATAATCAAGGACTTAGAGAATGTTATAATTGTCACAAGCCAGGACATGTTGTTAAGAATTGCCCGGTGATGAAACAAGCAAAGGTGGCAAATGTTTATGCGATAAAGGAAGACCCTTCAACTTCGAAAGCTGATAAAGGAAAAGGTGTTCTGGAAGGTAACCTTACTATTTATGATAATGTTATTAGATTTTTACTTGACACGGGAGCTTCACATAGTTTTATCTCCCAACAAACCGTAAATGAATTAAAACTTAAACCTAATTTTGTCGACGAGCTCATTTGCGTGAAAAACCCAGTAGGTGGTCCTGCAAACCTTTGTCTCCGATGTAGAGACATCCCTATCTGGTATTCCAGTTACTGTTCCCTATCAGTCTCTTTGTTCTTGATTTTAATGAATTCGAAATTTTACTCGGAATGGATTGGCTAACAAAATACAAAGCCAAATTAGATTGTAATAGTCGAACGATTTCGATCAAAACAAACTATGAAAATTTTATTGAAATCTCTTGTGAGGATCCGAGTCCAAAGAGAGATAAATTGATGTATACTTTGGGATATCCTGAACCCAGTCTGGAGTCTATACCTGTTGTTCGGGAATTTTCCGACGTATTTGAAGAAGTGAAATCCTTACCCCCACACAGAGAAATAGAATTCCAAATGGACTTAGTACCCAATGCCTGTCCTGTCGTCCACGCAAGTCGCGGGATTGCACCTAGGGAAAGAATTGAATTATTCAAACAAACTCAAGATTTGCTAAAGAAATGATTGATTCGCCCTAGTGTTTCCGAATGGGGTTCAGCTGTCGTGTTTATGGCTAAGTCAGACGGATCTTTGAGATTGTGTGTAGATTACCGCGATCTCAATAAACAAACTCTCAAGAAAAAATTCCCTTTACCTAGAATCGACGATCTATTCGATCAACTTCATGGCGCTCGATTCTTTTCTAAGATGGATTTAGATCAGGGATTCCATCAGCTGTGAATAGCCGAGGATTGTGTTCATTTAACTGCCTTTAGGGGTCCTAACATGTTCTACGAATGGTTAGTCATGCCATTCGGACTAACCAACGCTCCCGCGTATTTCGTAGATTTAGTGACCTGTGTGTTTCGAGAAGTATTGAACAAATTTGTCCTTGTATTTATTGATGATATCTTGATTTACTCCAAAACGGAAGAGGAGCATGCTGAACATCTCAGAATTGTTTTGGAAATATTGAGGAGGAATAACCTATTCGCTAAATTCTGTAAATGTCAATTTTGGGTCAAAGAAGTCAGATTTCTCGGTCATATTGTTAATAAAGAAGGGATTGCTGTTGATCCAAGCAAGATTTCTGCAATTATGGACTGGAATCGACCCACTACTCCTAGAGAAGTTCGAAGTTTTCTAGGTTTAGCGGGATATTATAGAAAGTTTGTCCATGATTTTTCTAAGTTGGCCAGTCATTGACTAAGCTGACAATGAAGAATGCTAAATTCGATTGGACTCCAAGGTGTGATGAACCTTTCCAGGAATTGAAAAGGAGATTAACTACCGCTCTCGCTCTCGCTATCATTTACGGGAACCAAGGGTTATCTTTCTATACTGATGCTTGTGGAGACGGTTTGGGTGCAGTACTAATGCAAAATGGAAAAGTAATTGCCTACGCGAGTAGATAATTACGGCCGCATGAGAGAAATTACCCAACACATGATTTGGAGCTTTTAGCTGTTATTTTTGCTTTGAAAATCTGACGCCACTATCTTCTGGGTAAGAACTTTTTCAGCTTTCTTAACGATATAAGAAATTTAACTTAACTAAATAAATATACTTAATGAACTCTCTCTGTTTTAGGTGATAATTTTGAATTATTCACAGACCACAAATCTTTAAAATATCTTTTCACCCAAAAAGATTTAAATCTACGGCAACAACGATGGTTAGAATTTCTAACGTCATATGACCTAGATATTCTGTATACACTCGGTAAGGCCAATGTAGTTACTGATGCTTTAAGTAGAAAGCATGCTACTCTTGCTCATCTTGTTGTCACTCCTACTCTCCTTGAGAAAATCGCCAGCAAGCAAAATGAAGACAAATTTCTTCGAGATATTTATGGGAGAATTCTTCGAGGCGAAGATACTAGTTTTGAAACCTATCATAGTGGAGTTATAAGGTTGAAAGGCAGGTCATGTGTGCCTGATATCCCTAAAATAAAGCGTGAAGTTTTAGATGAATGTCATAAATCAAAACTCAGTATCCATCCAGGAGTTAATAAAATGTATAGAGATATTGAAAGAACCTTCTGGTGGAAGACAATGAAAAGAGATATATCTATATATGTGAGTCGCTGTGCTACCTGTCAGCAAATTAAAAGCGACCAGAAGAAGATGGAGGGTTTACTCCAGCCTTTGGAGGTACCAAAATGGAAATGGGATCAGGTATTAATGGATTTTATCGACGGATTTCCACGAACCAAGAAGAGAAATGAAGCAATTTGGGTTATAGTGGACCGTCTAACCAAAACTACTCACTTCATTCCAGTGAAATCCACTCGAATAGCAGCAAGTTTAGCTGAGCTATATATCAAAGAGATTGACCGTCTCCATGGTATATCGAACAGTATAGTGAGTGATCGTGACCCAATCTTCACTAGTAGATTTTGGAAAGCGTTTCAGGCCACGTTGGGAACAAAGCTAAATTTCAGTACTGCTTACCACATACAGTCAGATGGGTAGACTGAAAAGATAAATCGAATATTAGAGGATCTTTTACGAGCTTGTATTCTCGACTTTGGTGGTTCTTGGGAGGACTATTTACATTTGGTCGAATTTTCATATAATAACAGCTATCAAGCCAGTATCGAAATGGCTCCTTTTGAGGCTTTATATGGTCGACCGTGTCGATCATCGGCATGCTGGATTGAATCCGGTGATAGACTCATTCTTGGACCAGACATGATTAAGGAAGCCACTAAAAAGGTTGATTTTATTCGAAAGAAGTTAATAACTGCTCAGAGTCGCCAGAAGAGTTATTACGACCGTAGAAGAAGAGCTTTGGAATTTCAAGTTGGAGATTCTGTTTTCTTGAAAGTATCTCCAATGCGGGGTATGTTAAGATTTGGGAAAACTGGTAAGTTGGCACCACGATATATTGGTCCTTTTCCTATTTTGGAAAGGATTGGTCCTCTAGCATATCGAGTGCAACTACCTAACTGGTTATCCGACGTACACGATGTATTTCACCTTGCACATATTCGAAAGTACGCGCACGATCTAGACAGTATTATCCAAGAGGCAGCGCAGCAGGATCTCGAGATCACACCAAATTCAACAGTTAAAAGAGAACCAATTAAGATTGTGGATCGGGATGAAAAGCAATTAAGGAACAAAATTATGAAACTGGTTAAAGTGCAATGGAGCGGTGATCCAAAAGACTGTACTTGGGAGACAGAAGATAGTATGCAAAAGTCTTATCTCAAATGCAGGGTGGATATCTCGGCTTAAATTGGTAAGCCATTTCTCTATTCTTTTCTGAATTCGTATATTCTTTGTTTTCTTTTCTCTCTCTTTCAAATTTCGAGGACGAAATTTTCTTAAGGGGGAAAATATGTAACATACCAAAATTCATTAATTTAAATTGATAAATGTTGAACTTTTATGGTATAATTTAAAAAGTTGCGAAATAAATGATAAATTAAATGAATAAAAATTTCTAATTTATTTTGAGTTTAAAAATTTGGAAATACTAAAAGTTTTTAAAATTATTTGAATCTAAATTTTGATTCATATATGTGAATATATATATATATGCATGAGTGCATATGTAGGTAGATTTGAAATTTATATATTGAATTTGATTTTTATTTGAATTTAAATTTTAAAATAAATGTTTTGTAAAATAATTTGATTTATAAATGTATATCTATGCAATTTATATAATATGTATTTAAAAATTCAAAACACTTTCTTTTGATAATATGCATTAATATAAAGTTAATATTTGTTAATGGGAAAATATAAGTCTAAATACAATTTATATAATATAAATAAAGAAAAAAAAATTAATTACAAGTGTTAAACTAATAACAACAAGGATGACAGGTGTAAATCAAGAGAGAAAGAAAAAGTAACAAGTGTCATTTTATCAATTTCTTTATCTTAAGTAATTTTTAGAAAAAGGAAATAAACTTATACAACATCTTCTCCTCTTACTTTTTATTCATTTCAAAAGAAAAATTGTATGCAATCTTTACATCAGAAAATAAAATAAACAAAAACAAACACAAATCTCCTCAACATTTGAAATTAGAAAAACAGATTTCCAGGAAAAGAAAATCTGTAACACAAAGCCTCCTCTCAATATCTTAAGCCAAAAGAAGAATCCAAAGTTGAATTCAGATCTTCAACATACATTACAGAATCAAGCAGAAAACTTCAATGATTAAGGAATTCAGGAATCAAATTAAATAGAAGAAAGAAAGAGAAAAATAACAGCAGGCACAAGCTTTTAAAGGTGCAGGCCAAAATTTTCAGCTCTGTTTCAACTAAGATTAAAGTGCAAGTAAATTTATTTTATTTTGTTGTTAAAAGATTAAATAGGTAAATTAAATCAAAGATTTAAACAAGTTTATACAAATTTGTTGCAGCTAACAAATTTAAAAAAAATCAAGCTAAGAAGAAGAAGAAAAGACAATCCAGATTTTAAATTTTAAAACAGAATCTGTCTCTGCTAAAATTTCAGGAGAGTAACTTCATATTTTTATAACTTAAGTTTTTAATCTAGTTGCATGTTTAAATATTTGAAATTTTGTTTGGGTGAAGATATATATATATATATATATATGCATTGTACTGTATATTTGGTGAGATAATGCCTGTATGTGTTTATCTGGATATACCTCTGGTTTTAGATTTCAAGCTCTGGGTTAATTCAAAAATCATTACTGCTTGATCCATTGATTGTTAGGATTTAGTATCTAGACAAAATATGTTTGTTTGATCATTAAGTAAATTTTAAAATTAGAATTCATCTTAAACAAAGTAGGTTTGCTCTGAAAACCTTAAGAACGGTATAAAACTTGAGTTTTGTAAAAATTCCAAATTTATAATTCCAGGATTCAGGAAGAATCAAACACTTAATCAAAATACTGATTTTTAAAATTTGAATCACATTTTTTTGAAACAATTTGAGTATGCATTTCTGGTTTTCACTGTTTTGGAAATTTTGGCAATCTCGGGTGATTGCAGTGATTGGAGATGTTGGGTTTCTCTCTGAGGGAAGTAGATTGAGTGGAGAGTAAGGCAAAAATGGGTAGTGGTTGTTCAGAGGGTTGTGGTGATGGTGGTTGTCCATAAGGTTTTCTAAACCTAATTTTTGCCTGGGTTGTAAAATTGGTCAGCTCGATCACTCTGGTTGATCGAGTTTGTTAGACTTTGGGAAATGGTTGTTGGAGCATGGACGAAGTGGTGGCTGGAGTGTCTGTTTTCCTGGTGGTCGGAGGAGCAGTGGCAAACCGATGACAGGTTTTGAAAGGGGAAACCTGATTGTGTTTTCGAGGTTTGGGAATTAGTGTTCGATTTTGATTTCGAGAGTGGTAGCTCGAATTGATGGTCATGGGTGGTAGCTGGGTTGGTTTCTGGAGTGCAGCGAACATCAACGATGACCAATGGTGGCCAGAGTCACCGTGCATATGCACAGTGATGAGATGTGACTGATGATGTTTGGTTTAGTTTTGGTACTCGAGAAAATCTCTGAGTTGCTCGAAGCAATACACGGGGGAATGGGTGGAAAACTCGAAGGGAAACTCGTGTTAAATTTGCATTGTATCGGGGTGGTTTTTATACTTAACTAAATTTTTGAAAAAAATGTCACTCGGGTCAAATTTTGTAGAAACTCGAAGCAAGCAGAAGGAAATCTCGGGGGAGACTCGAAGGGACTTCGGGGAAAGTCGGCTTACAAGGTGGTTGCCCATATAAAAACAAATGAATTCAAAAAACGTTTTAAATTTTAGAACTTGTGTTTTAAAAGCTGGTTTTGATTTGGATTTAAAACAAAATTTAAGTTAAGAAAAACATTTTTTTAGTAATTTGATTTAATTTAAAGTTTGTCACATTACTTATAAAAATCAGTTATTAAATGTAAATAAAAATGCTGTTAAGATGAAATGTTTTACAAAATAATTTCGATCTCTCAAGACAATTCACATGATGAATTTAAATTAGATTTACAAGGAAAATCAAAATTGGTTAATAAAGATAAGAAGATTATCTTTTGAATTTAATAGGTCATTTGTGATAAATGATTTAATTAAAATAACCATTTAAATTTATTACTTAGTATTAAATGATTAATTAAGGATTAATTTATTAAGATAGTTAATTAAGGAAATAATTAAGTAATAAGATGATTAAAGATTTAATTAATTTTAATTAAGGATAACGAATCATTGACTAAAATGATTAATGAATTAATTTTGTGATTAATTAGTTTTATTCACACGATTGATTCATCGTAGTATTATATGATTGATAACTATGGTATGATGGGTATTGATTGATATATTGATTGTAATTGTGATGCTATGCGATATAAATTGTTTTGTGCTGAGCTGTAATCCTGTATTTTCTATGTGAATATGAAACCCCTTTTTGCCCATAAAACGACACTTGAAATTCGATGCGACAGGGAGTCAGATTCCAGTTGTTTATCTGAAACCCACATCGAACCTACGAATCTTTGTGAATGACGTATCCACATGTTTTCAAAATTGACGCTCATTATTCGGATTAGCCGGGAGAGGACCTTTGTGTCATATAACCCATTCCGAATAGTGATTCGACGAATGGAGAGCATTTGAAGACCGGTGGTGAAGACTGGGTGTCTCCGAAAATGATATGATAACCTATCAATTGTCTCTGCATAGAGTTGCTTCGGTATAGGGATTCCCTATGTGATGGGTAGTCCGATCGGGATTGTGGATGCCCGGATTTGCAAGGGCTTCTTCCTTTATTGGACGAAGTGCCTTCGGTCCTGTTCGAACCCGGAACAGACTTGTATGGTCGTGTGTCTGACACTACACTTTGAGATCTAAAGTTGATTTCTTTCAAATACATATCTGTTGGTGGCGGAGGATTTATTCTCTTAGCTTAACACCCTTCTCTGAGACATACGAGCTCAGAGGTTATGTAGTTGAAGGTTATCAGCGATATACTCCCAATTTGGTAGTGTGGCACGCTAAATGTTGCTGTGTATTGATGATCATTTGCTGATCATTTGTTGATCAAAGCATGGTTTTTATGAAAAGCGCATCTTTGTGGACGAGACTTCGTCGAACATCACAAACCGGTAATGGTCGAAACAGGAAAGATGTGGCATGGTTATTGGGGGTAGCGCCCTTTAGGGTATGTGCATTTCTTTTTGAATAGAAGTGGTATCATGGTATGGAGCCCGGATACTTAACTTATGTGGATATCGCAAATATATATATTACTTTGTGATTACTATTGTTGGGGCCCCGGATAAAGGTTGGTTACAACCGGGGGATGGCATACTCGTGTAGTAGTTACCTAGTTATAGAGGTAACCCGGCCTTGTGTTGGCAGAGATCCGGTTAGGTTCTCGGGACGTCCCTCCAGAGGTGTACCAATGTGGACTAGGAAGTTCCTTAGCCTGACCATTTGTTGGAAATCCAATTACCAATACGAACCCAGTACTGTTTTAGTTGTAGAACCTGCCATCTAGTATGGTAGCTATAGTAGGTATACTATAATGGTACGTATGTTGGCTAAGATTAATATTATACTTTCGAAAATGTTTTCACACTATGCACTAATAATAATATTTAAAGTGTTTTCTCGTATTAAGCATTCTGTCATAAGGAGAAATTTCCTCCAAGTTCGCGTTTGCATTGTGTGTGTGGCGGGAGGCCTTATGGCAGTTTTATTTTCAAAAAAACATTGCGAATTTCTTTCAAATTCTTTTGTTGCTTTTGACTTAAATAAACAGCTTTTATTTCAAACAATTGTTTTGTTTACCTATACCAGTCCCATGACTGACCCGGAGTTTATTGTTTCCTTTCTAAACTCTGGGTGCCCATAATTTCCACACGGGCAACCTTGTAGCAGATCTTCTGTGTTTTAGTGCTAGCTGGATTTTAAAGTCATATGGTTTGGAGGCTACTGGCTTTTGAAGGGATTTAACTTGGAGATATTTTGAAAACTTTTGGATCTCAAGGTTCTTAGTTGGATGTTCGCTATCATTTCAATTCTTCGAAGACTTTCTTGGAATGCAATCACATGTTGTTCTTTTGTGATGGTATATTTTGGAGTAGTGTTGTATATGTATAAAAATACCCTGATGTTGGTGATGTGGTTGTAATGAATATTATGTTGATGTTGTATCTGGAATAATGATGATGGCAGTTTTATTTTCCGTTGTTAATATTCAGCTAATGTTGTTATAAGCTCCATCCGAACTGGAATTTGATGTTCGAATCTCCGATAGTCGAATACAAGTGAGGTATTTGATGTCGATTTTTGAACGCTGAACTTCGGGTCGTGACAAGTGGTATCAGAGCTAAAGGTTGAGTAAGAACATCAGCTACGGAGTATAACACATTAGATGGCTCATTAGAGATAGGGTGAAGTATCCCCTAGAATGAGTATAAACCGAGACTAAGACCTCAAATTTTCTTAGTCTATTTCCTTTAACTGTTGATATTCCTTAAGATATCTCATCTGAATCTCTAAAGTTTCTTACTAATTACAGATGGTAAGAATGAGCGGGCAAAGAGGTAGAACTAGGGGTCAAGGGAATGCTACAACAGCTAGTCAAGTTTCTCCTTCAGCAGAAGCAGTTACGCCTGCTCAACCTCAGCCAAATCTGGCAGATTTGTATAAGAGTTTCACAAGGCTTGGTGGTAGGCCGTTCACTGGCAAAGAGTCAATTATTGAGGCCCAGGCTTGGATCAGATCATGTGAAAAAAAATTAAGGGGCTTAAGCTGCAAGATGATCAAATGCGACTAATTGCTTCTTGGCAACTCCAAGATGAAGCCTCGGCTTGGTGGGAAACAGTTACAATAGATGAAACTGAAGAAGAATTTACTTGGAGTCGATTCAAGTAGGTGTTTGAAAAGCGATATATGCCGCCGGTAGGAATTTCCCGAATGTATCAAGAATTTCTGGACTTAAAGCAAGGAGGCTTGTCTTTTGAGAAGTACTTAAACAAGTTCAACGAACTATCCCGTTTCGGTCCGAAGTTGGTGAATACGCGTCTAAAGAAAAATGAAAGGTTCATTCGTGGCATGAACAAGAAGTATCACGAAAGGATGATAGCACACATCAAAGAATCTTTTTCTGATCTTATTGATATGGGAAATAGGTATGCCACCCTGGATATGCAGGAGATTCCAAGGGAAAGTGGAAATTCAAGTAATCGGAATTGGAAGAAAAGAAAGTTTGGGGGCAAGAAGCCACATCAAGGCAAGGATAAGAGGAGCCGTCAAGGAAATTCGGCTAGAAATGTAACTTGTTACAATTGCCAAGAAAAGGGGCATTATTCAAACAACTGTAAAAACCCGAAGAAGCAAGTTAAGAAGGAACAACCTGCGAAGAATGATCAAGGAGTTAGAGAATGCTATAATTGTCACAAGCCTGGCATGTTGTTAAGAATTGCCCAGTGATGAAACAAGCAAAGGTGGCAAATGTTTATGCGATAAAGGAAGACCCTTCAACTTCCAAAGCTGATAAACAAAAAGGTGTTGTGGAAGGTAACCTTACTATTTATAAAGTTGTTAGAGTTTTATTTGACATGGGAGCTTCACATTGTTTTATCTCCCAACAAACTGTAAATGAATTAAAACTTAAACCTAATTTTTGCGACGAGCCCATTTGTATGAAAAACCCAGTAGGTGGTCCTGCAAACCTTTGTCTACGATGTAGAGACATCCCTATCTCGTATTCCTGTTACCGATTCCATATCAGTCTCTTTGTTCTTGATTTTACTGAATTTGAAATTTTACTCAGAATGGATTGGCTAACAAAATACGAAGCCAAATTAGATTGTAATAATTGAATGATTTCGATCAAAACAAACTATGGAAATTTTATTGAAATCTCTTGTGAGGATATGAGTCCAAAGAGAGATAAATTGATGTATACTTTGGGATATCCTGAACCCAGTCTGGAGTCTATACCTGTTGTTCGGGAATTTTCCGACGTATTTGAAGAAGTGAAATCCTTACCCCCACACAGAGAAATAGAATTCCGAATTGACTTAGTACCTAATGCCCGTCCTGTCGTCCACGCAAGTCGTAGGATGGCACCTAGGGAAAGAATTGAATTAGTCAGTCAAACTCGAGATTTGCTAAAGAAAGGATTGATTCGCCCTAGTGTTTCCGAATGGGGTTCAGCTGTCGTGTTTATGGCTAAATCAGACGGATCTTTGAGATTGTGTGTAGGTTACCGCGATCTCAATAAACAAACTCTCAAGAACAAATTCCCTTTATCTAGAATCGACGATCTATTCGATCAACTTCATGGCGCTCGATTCTTTTCTAAGATGGATTTAGCTCAGGGATTCCATCAGCTGCGAATAGCCGAGGATTGTGTTCATTTAACTACCTTTAGGGGTCCTAACATGTTCTACGAATGGTTAGCCATGCCCTTCGGACTAACCAACGCTCCCGCGTATTTTGTAGATTAAATGACCTGTGTGTTTTGAGAAGTATTGAACAAATTTGTCCTTGTATTTATTGATGATATCTTAATTTACTCCAAAACGGAAGAGGAGCATGCTAAACATCTCAGAATTGTTTTGGAGATATTGAGGAGGAATATCCTATTCGCTAAATTCTCTAAATGTCACTTTTGGGTCAAAGTAGTCAGATTTCTCGGTCATATTGTTAATGAAGAAGAAATTTATGTTGATCCAAGCAAGATTTCTGCAATTTTGGACTGAAAGCGACCCACTACTCCTAGAGAAGTTCGAAGTTTTCTAGGTTTAGCGGGATATTATAGAAAGTTTGTCTAGGATTTTTCTAAGTTGGCCAGTCCATTGACTAAGCTGACAACGAAAAATGCTAAATTCGATTGGACTCCAAGGTGTGATGATGCTTTCCACGAATCGAAAAGGAGATTAACTACCGCTCCCGTTCTCGCTTCCATTAACGGGAACCAAGGGTTATCTGTCTATACTGATGCTTGTGGAGACGGTTTGGGTGCAGTACTAATGCAAAATGGAAAAGTAATTGCCTACGCAAGTAGACAATTACGGCCGCATGAGAGAAATTACCCAACACATGATTTGGAGCTTGTAGCTGTTATTTTCTCTTTGAAATTCTGGAGACATTATATTCTGGGTAAGAACTTTTTCAGCTTTCTTAACGATATAAGAAATTTAACTTAACTAAATAAATATACTTAATGAACTCTCTCTGTTTTAGGTGAAAATTTTGAATTATTCACAGACCATAAATCTTTAAAATATCTCTTCACTCAGAAAGATTTAAATCTATGGCAACAATGATGGTTAGAATTTCTAGCGTCATATGACCTAGATATTCTATATACACCCGGTAAGGCCAATGTAGTTACTGATGCTTTAAGTAGAAAGCATGCTACTCTTACTCATCTTGTTGTCACTCCTACTCTCCTTGAGAAAATCGTCAGCAAGCAAAATGAAGACAAATTTCTTCGATATATTTATGGGAGAATTCTTCGAGGCGAAGTTACTAGTTTTGAAACCAATCATAATGGAGTTATAAGGGCGAAAGGTAGGTTATGTGTGCCCGATATCCCTAAAATAAAGCGTGAAGTTTTAGATGAATGTCATAAGTCAAAACTCAGTATCCATCCAGGAGTTAATAAAATGTATAGAGATATTAAAAGAACCTTCTGGTGGAAGACAATGAAAAGAGATATATCTATATATGTGAGTCGCTGTGCTACCTGTCAGCAAATTAAAAGCGACCAGAAGAAGATGGCGGGTTTATTCCAGCCTTTGGAGGTACCAAAATGGAAATGGGATCAGGTATCAATGGATTTTATCGACGGATTGCCACGAACCAAGTTGGGAAATGAAGCAATTTGGGTTATAGTGGACCGTCTAACCAAAACTTCTCACTTCATTCCAATGAAATCCACTCGGACAGCAGCAAGTTTAGCTGAGCTATATATCAAAGAGATTGTCCATCTCCATGGTATACCGAGCAGTATAGTGAGTGATCGTGACCCGATCTTCACTAGTAGATTTTGGGAAGCGTTTCAGGCCACGTTGGGAACAAAGCTAAATTTCAGTACTGCTTTTCACCCACAGTCAGATGGGCAGACTGAAAGGATAAATCGAATATTAGAGGACCTTTTACAAGCTTGTATTCTCGACTTTGGTGGTTCTTAGGAAGACTATTTACATTTGGTCGAATTTTCATATAATAACAGCTATCAAGACAGTATCGAAATGGCTCCTTTTGAGGGCTTTATATGGTCGACCGTGTCGATCACCGGCATGCTGGATTGAATCCGGTGACAGACTCGTTCTAGGACCAGACATGATTAAGAAAGCCACTAAAAAGGTTGATTTTATTCGAAAGAAGTTAATAACTGCTCAGAGTCGCCAGAAGAGTTATTACAACCGCAGAAGAAGAGCTTTGGAATTTCAAGTTGGAGATTCTGTTTTCTTGAAAGTATCTCCAATGCGGGGTATGTTAAGATTTGAGAAAACTGGTAAGTTGGCACCACGATATATTGGTCCTTTTCCTATTTTGGAAAGGATTGGTCCTCTAGCATATCGAGTGCAACTACCTAACTGGTTATCCGACGTACACGATGTATTTCACGTTTCACATCTTCGAAAGTACATGCACGATCCAGACAGTATTATCGAAGACGCAGCGCAGCAGAATCTCGAGATCACACCAAATTTAACAGTTAAAAGAGAACCAATTAAGATTGTGGATCGGGATGAAAAGCATTTAAGGAACAAAATTGTGAAACTGGTTAAAGTGCAATGAAGCGGTGATCTAAAAGACTGTACTTGGGAGACAGAAGACAGTATGCAAAAGTCTTATCCCAAATGCAGGGTGGATATCTCGGCTTAAATTGGTAAGCCATTTATCTATTCTTTTCTAAATTCGTATATTCTTTGTTTGCTTTTCTCTCTCTTTCAAATTTCGAGGACGAAATTTTCTTTGGGGGGGGAATCTGTAACATACCAAAATTCATTAATTTAAATTGGTAAATGTTGAACTTTTATGATATAATTTAAAAAGTTGTGAAATAAATGATAAATTAAAAGAATAAAAACAATGTTCCTAATATGGCTTTGAATAGTTTAACAAATTGTTTGGGTATAATTGATTTGAATGTAGCAGTATCGTTCAAGGCCATACAATGTTCCCATTGTATGCCAAGAACTTTGGATCCTGATAGAAGTTCTATATTTTGTAAATTTACCAATAAAGTACAAGCCTTATCTATATTTTGATCATCAAGACTTATACAAAAATCAGTATTTACTCCAAATAATCTATTTGCTAAATTTGAATTAGCTCCTCCAATAATACTATTTAAAGGATTATTGATAATTCTTTCATCCATACAGACTATCATTATTGGAGTATCAATTCCAGATCTAAACAATCCTGTTATTTTTTGTTGTATTAGACCTATAAAAGGTATTTCATTGTTGGATATTTGGCTTTTAGTTTTTCTATTTTATTTTTATTTAAAAGGCTTATGGAAGTAAAATCTTCCTCTCCCTTTAACTCTACATTTCCTTGCATACGTTCAAATATATATATGTATGTTAATTTAAAAATCTTGATTTAAAATTTAAAGGTTTATAAATATCCTTTTTGTCTGAATGAGGGATTGCCTCTTTTAATTTTTCTAAATCTTCGTCCGTAACCTCAAATTGTTCTCCCATGCTATCTTGCATTTGTGGGTTAGATGTTTCTTCAGATGTAAAAGTGTTCATGTATATCCTATATTCTTGATATGATTCTGACTCTTTATTTCTTGATGATCGGGATGTAGAACCACTTGAGGGGGTAAATGTATCGTGATCGTATATTTCTTCTTTTACAATTAGAAGATCTTCGTATTTATATATAACAAGTAATCCTATTGGGTCTCCTTGCTCTATAATATAGTCTTTATCTTCCATACTAGTACTTTTAAATAGTATATAAATGTTATTTTTAGAAAGAGGTTCTATTAATCCACGAGTTATAAAAATATTTTCTTTAGTATGTTTAGGTATATTATAAATTTGTCCATAATATCCGAGTGGGATTTTTATTAGTAGATCTAAGAATACTTCGGTTGTGAAGTACCTTCTTAATCTAGAGCATTTTGCTGCATATAATGTATAACCTGGAAAATTTACTTTTTCCTTTTTGGGAAGTATAGCATATATGGTTAACGGAATAATTTTTATTTGGTTATGTGTCTGATTGATTGTAATCATGTTTATTTTAAAATTATGAAAGGAATCATTAATTTCATCGTCATTTTCAGTAGTGCCAGAATAAACTGATTTAATTTCATATACAGACGAATTAGCTTCACTAGATATATCCTCTATAGTACCAACATTAATACCGTATTCTTTGATATTTGATATAACGATATTTTGTATATTTGTAGGACATTCATTAGCATAATGTCCTTCTTTAATACATTTGAAACTTTTGTAGCCTTTACGGAAATTTTTCTTTTTAATAAACTTTTTCTCAGAAAACTTGTTTTCTTTTATAAAAATTTTCTTATATTCTGGTTTCCATTTTTTCCTAGTGATTCGATATTTTGGTTTTGTTATTCTTTTGAAATTTCTTGTCCTCTTTCTTTCAAATTCAGGAGAACATCCAAACTGTGTGTAAATATCTTCTGTGTACTTGGTACAACAAGAAAATCCCAGTTTTGAGTTTCTAATTTTATTTTTCATTTGTTTGTGTGCACTAGCTTGCTCACAAACCCTTTCCATAGTATCCATACATGCCTTTTCTAATAAGCTCGTGTTATGATTTTCATCCAAATTGAATACCCAAACTTGAAAGTAGAAAACTTGAATGCGGAATTGAAAATATACAGCAACAGAAACTTCTTGCAGAAACATAAATTTTATTCCTACAGTAGATAATATTACAGAGCTCGGATACAATGAAGAGAAAAAACGAAAATGAAGAAATTTTTTCTGATGATCATCTTCAGAGTAGTCTCCTCCTTTTATAGTGTCTTCTCTTCTTTATTTTTTATTATTTAGGCTGGATATCTGTCCGTTATAGGGCTAATATGTGTCCCTTTTAGGCTTTTAGGCTGAGGGTGTGTCCTTTAGTTTATTCTTTGCAGAGGATGAGTTGGAAAGGCTAAGGGGTGACTTTTAGGCTTTTAGGCTAAGGATGTGCCCTTTAGTTTATTGTTTACAGAGGATGAGTTGGAAAGGCTAAGGGGTGATATGTCACCCTAGTGTAAAGGATGTGTTCTGTGTCATTTTATTCTGGATGCTGGTCCACCATGCTTCTGATTTAATTTTGAATTTCTAGATTAGCTAGAGAATCGTCGTCGAAAGGGTCGGTACGCATAGTATCTCTCATTGTAGAATCTTGTCTAAGTCTTTCCTTTTCTACTTGTTCTTCAAAGTATTCTTCTTGAGCCATTGTGCCAACTGGGCCAATTTTTAGGCTGTCTAAAAAATGCTGAACCTTCATTATTCTGTCTGTTGATGGTTCGAAAGCTGATAGGTAGTCCAACAGTAATACTGTTTTGTCTTCAGTGGAAGAGTGTGATCCAATTTCGCCTTTGTTAATGGCCTCTGAGAAGAACTCTTGCGCTACTAGGACTCTTTCATTTTCTTCATTAAATTCTTTGCGGTTGAATTTAACGAATTCGTGTTGAGGATTTTCGGTTACCCTACGTAATTTCCATAATTAGATAGAGGGATAAAGATGTATGTACTGTCTTTCTTCCCAAACGTTCCAAATTCTGAACATGAACATAGTAAAAAATCCGCTTGAATGTTCAGCAAGTTTTGTTGTACATATTTCTGGAATATAACCTGAATATTCTTCAGGATGGCTTGTGTTGACATAAATTTCGTGCACTAGGCCCTTTCTGATATGTTTTTGATACTTTTGTATTTCAGAAAAATAGGCTATAAGCCGTGGTCTTCTGTTGTTAGTGAGAATTAACTCTTCATTTTCTAAGAGTTTAATTAACTCCTGTCTTCTAACTTTTTGAAGAATAAAAGAAGATTACTTTCATCGATGAGATGTTGTTGACATAAGGAGATCATATCCTGGACCGTCATTTCAGCTTCCATCTCTTTGGTTTTTGTGTTATCCATCTCACAAAATCTAAGTAATTCTAGAAAACCTTGAATTCTTATATTTACGAGATCAGATGTTTTCATTTGAAAAAATATTGTTTTCAAATGGCTATGTTCAGTTTTGTTATCAGTGAACAACTCTGCTTCTTTCAAATCTTGAGCTTCAGATTTAGATGTAAAAGAATGCTGTGATAATTTAGACACTATTTTCTGAGTTTCTTGCAATTTTTTCTCTTTCTGGGATATTGTATGCTTTAATCCCAAATAAGCCTTTTCTAGTTGAGTTAACCAGAAATTTGTAGCTTTATGGTCTGCAGATTGGATGGCTTTAAAGAATCCATTGAAATTTTCATATAAATTAGGATTCGATGCTTTCATGTCTAAATTGTACCAACCTTTGACCACCGCTGAGATGTATGGTCTTTGTACTCCTGTGGGAGCAATTGCTTTTCCTTTGTTCATTGGAACAAATTTCTGAGTTGTATTGGAAGGTGTTGCCTTGCCTTTGTTTGTTTGGGTGGTTTTGGTCGTTGGACCTTTTCTTCATTTACTCCTGTGGGAGCATTAGTTTCTTCGGATTCCTGTGAAGATGAAGCCTCTTTGGAGATTTGCTTAGCTTTTTTAGATGATTTCACTTGTTGGAATCTTCCTGTCTTTTCATGGTTTCTAATAATTTTTTGATTCTTTTTATGTCGTCCTCATCCATTTTTCATAACCTGCTACGAAGATCAGTAGCAAAATTAGTGTAGCCTGGAATTTATTTGACATCATAGTTATAAATTTCTAAATACATAGCTAATCTAGTTCTCCGAAGGTTTTCTTCTAGATTGTTACAGTTTTCTTTTTTAAGAATTGAGCAACAGATTTGTTATCTGTTTCTATTATAAACTATCTATGCAAAATATAAATAAATTCGTAAACTTTTGATTGCTAATTTAATAGCTAGTAATTCTTTGTCATAGGTAGCGTATTTAATCTGGGGTTAACTTAACTTTCCAGAGGAATATGCTATAACTTCTTTTTGTTTCGCAATTAATACTCCTGCCTAAAAATTGTCAGAAGCATCAGTTTGTAGTGTAAGTAATTCCTCATCTGAAGGAAAATAGAGGATCTTTTGATCCTTTATTAGATCTTTAATTTTTTTGTACTTCTTCTTCTTTTTGCTTTTGTAAGGTAATAGGAATTTTGTCTATGTTCCATCTTCTTGGTTGTTCTCCATTATGCTGTTTATATTTTACTTGTTCATCAGTAAGCCTTTTCTGTAAATTTTGGGTCTTAGCAGATAAATTAGGAATAAATTTTCTGCCGTAGTTTATAATCCTCAGAAACTTTGGAGTTCTTTTAATGTTTTAAATGTATCGGGAAAATCTTTCATTTTAGTATAAATGTGTTATTGTAACTCTATTTTTCCATTTTTAATTCTTTTTCCAAGAAAATCTATTTCCTTTTTAAGTAATCCAATTTTTTAGGACTTAAAATAACACCGTTTTGAAGTAGTATTTGAACAACTGTTAGAAGATGTTGTTTATGTTCTTCTGCAGAATTAGAGAAAACAAGGATGTCGTCTATATAGACAGATACAAAAGGTAAATGTCCGAACATAGAATTCATTCATTTTTGAAATATTTATGGTGCGTTTTCTAATCCAAAAGGCATAACTAACCATTCAAAATGTCCTTGTGGGCAGCTAAAGGCAGTTAGCTCTGTGGACTGTTTATCAGCAAGTTTTAATTGCCAAAAACCCGATTTTGCATCAAATTTACTATAATATTTTGCTCCTTGAATTTGTTTTGTTAGATGTTCAACAGAAGGAATAAAATATCCATCAAACTTTGTATAGCTATTAAGTTTTCTATAGTTTATTACCATTCGAGCTTTTCCTCTTTTAATTTCAGCATGATTTCTTACTAAGAAAGCTGGGGATAAGTGGGTACTGAAACTTTTCTATATTAATTTTAAATTTAATAGTTCTTTTATTTGTTTCGCAAATTCTTCTTTATCAGTTGGTGATACCATGATACTGTTAACTCGGACTTTAGCATCTTTGTATTGTTCCATTAATTCAATTTTACAATACCTTGGTGCTTTGTCAAACCATTTTAACGGAATGTCTAAATAAAGGGGTTCTAACATATTATGTATTAATATTTCAAATTCATTGGTGGTTGGTATATCGTATGTACAAATCTTTGGTTGTATTATTTTCGGTGTTTTTACATGTTCAATTAATGTATCAGGTTTTTCACCACGCTGTGCTGCTGGAGTATAATGTGGTGCGATTGTAGCGGGTAGCGTTGTTCGAGGAACAATAACACCATCTAATTCAAAATAATATTTGTTGAATGGAGGGAGATGTCTTAAATTGTCCATCCCAAGGATGCAATCACTATCAAATTCCTTTAGTAGTAATGCAAAGTCAAAGTTGTATATTTTATTATTTCCATGTATATCAGGTATTTGTACCTGTAAGTTTTTAGCTTTATGAGTAACAGGGACTTGTCTTCCCATAAAATCATTTAGCATTGCTTTTTTGTCCAAAGGTACCCAGAGTTGCTGGGGAATAAATATTTCTTGTAATAAACTGGCTTCTGCACCAGAATTCAGTAATGCATGTACCGTGAATTCTTGATATTTAGGGATACATATCGTTATTGGAAGATATATGTAACTGTGCCTTTCTTTTAAGATCTATGGATCTAATCATGATGTTTTATATTTTTTGTAGGAACCTTTATAACCACGGTTTGATTCCTGTTCCTTTTGTTTTTCAAGTATTCTCATTGTTCTTCCTTCTATTGGATTTTCTTGTTTAAAGCTCATGCGATGACTGATACTTTTTAATATATCAGGAGTTAATTCAACATCAAACATTTTATTGTATGACTGAGTTCTTTTTAATGTGTTGGGTGAATGTGTATTTTCTTCATTATTCTTGGTTATGGTGGAAATGGTATTTCCTGATGCTATAAAATATTCTACAGGTAATTGAATTCTTGGTTTAAGTGATTTCACAAAAACTTGAATTTCATTACCGAATTTTAAATATCTTGTGTCAATCAATCTGGGTTGAATTGTTTTTTCTAATCCGACTTCGAATAGTTTAACAAATTGTTTGGGTGTAATTGATTTCAATGCAGCAGTATCATTCAAGGCCATACAATGTTCCCATTGTACGCCAAGAACTTTGGATCCTGATAGAAGTTCTATATTTTGTAAATTTACCGATAAAGTACAAGCCTTTTCTATATTTTGATCATCAAGACTTATACAAAAATCGAGATGTATATTTACTCCAAATAATCTATTTGCTAAATTTGACTTAGCTCCTCCAATAATACTATTTAAAGCATTATTGATAATTCTTTCATCCATACAGACTATCATTATTGGAGTATCAATTCCGGGTCTAAACAGTCCTGTTATTTTTAGTTGTATTAGACCTATATGAAGGTATTTCATTTTTGGATATTTGGCTTTTAGTTTTTCTATTTTATTTTTATTTAAAAGGCTTATGGAATTAAAATCTTCCCCTCCCTTTAACTCTACATTTCCTTGGATACATTCAAATATATATTTATGTTGACTTAAAAATCTAGATTTAAAAGTTAAAGGGTTATAAATATCCTTTTTGTCTGAATGAGGAATTGCCTCTTTTAATTTTTCTATATCTTCGTCCGTAACCTCAAACTGTTCTCCCGTGCTATCTTGCATTTATGGGTTGGATGTTTCGGGTGAGATGATGATCAGCATAGTCTCGAGTTATCGAAGAAATCGCTCGATTCATTTGGAACCGGATTTTATCGCCTGAGTCGACCGTGGATGGGTGGCGTTCCAGATGTTGGAATTGGTTTCTATTGCCTGCAGAAGAGATTGGGAGAAGGAGGATTCTCCCTGTTTGTTGAATTGGGCTTCGGCCCATTTATGTTGTAATAAGAATAGGAGCTTGGTTTGTTTTATTTAGTATTTGGGCATTGGGTTTCGGTCTAATGATCTTTGCTTGTTTAAAATAGGATTTATTATTAAAGAACTTGGTTATAAAGATAAGATCCATAACCAATTGATTTTCCAAAGTATATAACAAGTAGGATGAATTAAAGTAAATCTTATTAACAAAATTTTATTAATATTTAATGTTTATTTAAAATGTTTATATTGACAAAGAAAATTGGGAAATAAGCTTGATTGGTTTTGAGTTTTATTTTAGTCATTTAAATAAGTTATTTCATCAATATGTAGTCAAGCTTTCCAAAAAGAAAAATTATATATAATATAATTATTATGAATTCTTGAGTTTTGAATAAAGTGAAATATAATTTAGAAAATTACAGATAAAATGCACATATTTTGTAATAAATTCAAGTTCTTAAGTGATGTTATATTTATAATAATTTCACATAATAGTATGCTATCAAAAAGAAGATTCGTATCAACAGAGGGTAGGGGAAAATGGGTCATGACATTGAAAAATCCAAAGATAATTATTTTAACAAGTTTTAAATGTTTAAATAGATAAGTTTCTAAATGATAGAAAAGTAGATTTTCAAAATAATTTTTATTTAATAACTATGAAAAGTTTCAAAGATTGTAAAGGTTTAAATTAGATGTTTACATTGTTTTAATTATAATTGATTTCTAAATGTTATCTTTTAAATAAAGTTTATGATAAGGATTAATAATCAATTATAGTAAAGAGTTTATCTTTAAGTGACTAAGAGCTTTCATTAATTTAAGATAAATAGTTTTTCTTAATTAAGAATCTTTTAAGTATAAGTAATTAAGAAATTATTTAATTGATTTTAAATGATGAGTTAATAATTAAATACAAAATTAATTAGTGATTAATTAAAGATAATCACTTATGAATTAAGTAAGAGTAATTACTTAATGAAGTAATTTAAGGGATAAATTACATGGTGTAGTTAATTAAGTTAATGTGATTAATTTTAATTAATTAATTAAGTTTAATTTATTAAAGAGGATCACTTGATGATGAGATTAAGTGTAATTACTTAATAAAGTAATTAATGAATAATTACTGGATGTAATTAATTAAGGGTTAATTACTTAATGTAATTAAAAGATAATTAATCTAGGGTGATTAATTAAGTTGATGATTTATTATTTGGGTTGAGATTAATTATTGTTAAATAAGCAAGATTAAAAGCGATTAAAGAAATTGATTTGATTTAATTAGGAATAAGTGACTAATTAATCTTGCTTATAAATGATTGGTTGATATTTCTGATATGAAATGTTTGAGACATGATATCTTTGTCTTGAATAGTGATTTGGTGGTTATCTGTCGATGATGAATTATAGTGTAAAAGAGCAACATCTTGTGATTAAAGGTTAAATTATGTCTCACTTAAATCGTGTGAGTTAAGATGGCATTGAACTCAAAGATACCGGAGTCAGGTATTTGTAAATACCCGAAACCACTTCGATTTATAATCTATAAAAATTCTATACGGTTTTGATATGTGGAATAGTGATGTATATAACAACTTATGAAGTTGTAAATTGATACAAGTTACCCGGGTTTATATAAGTTGTATGCTTTTGTATTCCATGTTATATGTGTTTACTCACGCTGGTTTCCAGCCTGACCCGGGTGTTACTTTGATGTAATGCTCGAGGTAAGGACGTTCTGGAGCTCAGGAGGCGAGCTGGATGGCAGGAACGTATGGAGTGTTTCCGCTGTAATATATTTCTGATTATCTGAGACATGTTGATTTGTATATGTCCAGTGTTAGAGTATGTGTGTAACTCTGATATATTAAAATATGATCGACAGATATCGTATTCTTTTGAAGTTGTTATTATTTGATATTATATTTTGATCTGCTGCGAATGTGAGAATTTGTGTTGTGTTTTCTGTTTCTTCTTCTTCTATCCCTTTCTTCTTTCCCTAACTATCTGGAATTTTCGGGATTGGAAATTCCGGGTCATTACAGTTGGTATCAGAGCTGAAAGGTTAAGCGAGAACCTTTGCTATGGTGGGGATTACTCATTAAAGATAGGGTCAGTAGTACCCTAGAATGAGTTGAGTGTATTATATGAGAGCATACTTGTTATTTTCTTATATAAGATTTTAAAACAGTTTTAAAAATGAATGATTTTTTTACATAAGCTTATATTTTGATATATACGACAATAATTTTTCTAATTACTATATATATTAAAGTAATTGGTTGTTGTTATTAAAATTTAATAAGATTTAAGTGGTAAAACATGTATAACCAAATAGAAATTAGGTATGGATGGATTATATAAATAAGTTAAGTAGGGATTCAATCCAGAAGTTAAAATTCTGAAAATTTACAAAAGTGTTTCAAGTTGTTTTGAAACGAAATAAGATACCATGATTATATTTTTTATATGGTGTGTTTGATTTCTAGATATGATAATTATTCATAAAATTGGGTATTGTATCTTAATAAAGGAATGTTTATTTTTCTAAAAATAAAGCAAAATGAAATATTTTAGATAAGTATGATTTATGAATTGGAACTGAAGATGATCTAGATTGTGAAGTTTTAAACCTAAGCCAGAAAATTTGGAATTTGTTTCAAAGTGCTAAAAGAAATAATAAATAAGTATTATTTGAATAAAAGGGACTTGTTGCAAACAAGGGTTGTTTTGAATTAAAAACCAAAAGTGGTTTAAAATTTAAGGGTAACTTAGTGTGTGAAGAAAATAATATGTATATATGAGGAATATACATAATATCAAAAGTAGTTTAGATAAACTCTAAATGTTGAGTTTTAAATTTGGAATGAGATGTGATACCCAAGGTGATAAGTTTTGAACTTATAAGATTATTAATGTGAAGTTTAAAATTTGAAATGGGAATTCGAATTGGGTAAGGTTGGCTGGATTAAGCAAATGGAATTTGACTTTGGGAAAGCTAAATAAGTTAACAAGCAACCTGAATTGAAAATTTTAAGATGAGATTGGGATTTAATTTGGAAAGTTAAATGGTTAATTTGAATTGGGAGTTTGTGTGATCTCAAAATGGGTTTGAGATCTGAAAATTGAAAATGGATGGATGTTTTAAAATAAATTGGATGATATCATCCTATTGTTATTAAAAATCTTTAAATTGTGGATCGGATTTGTTTAAATGAATGAGAAATGAAGTGTGGTAATATATCCATTATTGAGATAAAAGGGAAATTAAACTTTAATTTGAAATTAAGGATATGGAATTAGTTTGAACTGAAAATTTGAATTGGATTGATTTGAAATGAAATTGAAGTTGAATGAGTTCAAATTCAAATGGGAATTGGGATTAATTCAAACAGGAACTGAGATGATTTGAAATTGAAGTGGGTTCGATTTGATATCAATCCAAACTAATTTGAATAATTTGAAATTGAAATAAAAGATGAATAAAGTTATGTTTGAAAAGGAAATTGAAGTTATTTTAGAATTAAGTCTATTTAAATGGAAATGGAAATGGAAATTTAAATTGAATTGATGGGAATAAAAATTAGATAGTGGAACCGTTTGACTCTGAAACTATTTTCAACAAATTATTTTTAATATAAGTTTTCTTAAATCTATTTTTCCAAGCTATTTACAACCTTTCTTTTTAAAGCTAAACTATTTAATACTTATTTTACGATTAATTTGAAACTATTTAACAATTTTACAACTATTTATAAACTAATGACTATTTTCAACTGTTTTTTATAACTAATTATTATTTTACAACTATTTTGCAATTATTTTACTATTTTTCAACTATTTTACAATTACTTGACTATTTTACTGTTATTTTACAAACTAATAATTATTTTTCAACTACTTATCTATTTAAAATTTTCAAGTTATTCTCTAAATTCAAACTGGACAGACTTCGAACTGTTTATAATTAAATTTCCATTTGAGACAAGAATTGAGGTGATAATCCAAATAAGGATTTAAGCAATTGTGAGTAAGTGAATGAAATTAAAGTGAATGTGAATAGAAAAAAGGAGATTAATTTAGTTAATAATCGATGAAGATAAATACGTAGGATGTACGTATGTTATTCTATTCGCATAGTGATTTGATCCAGATTCGAGCATAGAATTACGAGATAGTTATATCTATCCGAGTTGGGATTTTTCATTCGATTTTCGACGGCGAACCTGTATATGGATTGTTGATTGATTCTGGATATTCTCTATCATAGCTAGGCTATGCAAGGAGAATGACGGTTTCTGATCAAGAAACCAGATCTGAGTCCGCACTAGAAAGTCGGGTGGACGATACTAGTTCGGTAGTGAAATTGTGTGATCGAGTGAGCGATCAGATTGGTATAGCGTACGGATGATACGTGTACATCATACGGGTTTAAATGAAATTGATACTGGAAATTTGTGGATAAGAAATGTGAAATGATTTCTTTTAAAATGAAAGTATATTTTGTGAAATATACAATGGATAAAAGTGAAAGTTGGATATTTTTATGATGATAAGTAAGATGGAAACAACTTTATAAAAAAAAGTTATATATCTTTGTTATATAAGATAAATCTCCCCTTATTGAATCTATTGCCGAAAGAAAAGGATTTGAAAGTGTTTGAAGTATAGAAGGAGTTTTATACAAGTTTGAAATGATCCAAAGTTTTTAAAAATTATATATATATATATATATATATAAAGGATCTTATGAGGATTTTGAAAAAGGTTTTGGGAACCTTTTGATTTGGAAAGGCTTTTGATTTTTGGGTAAATTCAATATTGGAATTTGGAAAGCCTAGTTTGAGAATTATCGATTTTGGGGTAATCAATTTTGTGTAAAGGAGCTTTATATGTGATTCGTACTAGGTGTATGATTTGGAAGATACTATATGTGTATAGTATAAAGTGTTTTGAAAATGGCTCTGGAGAAAGAGGCGCTCCCTTGAAATGAACTTCTCAGGAGTACCACAAGGTGATACTGCCTTGAACCCTAAGGGAGAGTTCTAAAGTTGATCCTGTGAGAAGTCCGGACAAAACTAATTCCTGAGGATTTTGTGTAGTGTGTAGTGAAAATCGAAGGCACTGATGCCTACAGAGGCATTTGGGTTATGCTGTGAAGACAGTGTAACTTGATATCACTGCGATCTACTGCAGACCATAGCGAAAGTCGTGTGTGCTGCTGAGAGCCAACAGTCTGCGTTTGATTTTATATCGGTAGACTGCGACCTATGGTAACATAGAGAAAGTCGTATGTGCTGCTGAGAGCCAACAGTCTGCGTTTGATTTTATATCGGTAGACTACGAACTATGGTAACATAGCAAAAGTCGTGTGTGCCGCTGAGAGCCAACGGTCTACGTTTGATTTTACATCGGTAGACTGCGACCTATGAGGGAGTGGAGAAGTTTCATTTTGGCAGCGAAAATCGAGGGCGCTAATGCCTACAGTTACATGGACTTTTGTTGTGATGGCAACGTAACCCTGAAATGTAACTAAGATCTGTTGTGGGTTGCATGGCGTAATCGAGGGGCGCGGAGTGCCTACAGTTACATGGACTTTTGCTGCGATGGCAACGTAACCCAGAATGTAACTGCGACCATGGATGGGGGTGATGATTTCCAGAGCATTCTCACCAAAGATATTTCCTCCATTTTTAGAATAAATGATTCTCTATATTTTGAATAAAATCATTTTCCAAAGTATTTTCACTGCATGTTGAAAACGGGTTTACAAGTACTTATGGATTTTCAGTCCAACGCCTGATCAATGTATGTATAAATTTCTGTAAGAACAAGGACGGACTTGTTGAGACATCGAGTTATAAAAAGTATTTTTTATATAAAACTGGTTTGGTGATATTATGTAATTTTTAAAGGTGTTTTAAAATTTTAAAAAATAAAAGAGTTAAAAACGTTTAAAGAATAATTTAACTAAAATAAGCATTAAATTAAAATTTTCGCTTCATTCCTTTTCGAGGACGAAAAGTTTTAAAGAGGGGAGAAATGTGACGACCCGGATTTTTAACGTCTGTTAATTGGGTAATTTACTAGTTTAAATCATTGATGTTAATTTTATTAGTCAGACAAATAAATTTTTGATAATGGTAATATTTGAACAAATATAAACTGATTTGAAAACTATAATAAATATCGAATTATAGAACCTCTAAATATGATATATTTTATAGGAAATAAATAATAATAATATATATACAAACCCCACAGTTTAAATTAAGATAAAATACGTATATATATAATAAAGCAATATATATATATATATATGACAATATATATGTATAAATGTTTGTAGAATAATGACAAATGCAAGAAATATATATATATATATATATATATATATATATATATATATATATATATTAAGTAGTGAGAATGTAAGTAAATAGATATATAAGCATATAGGTAAAATTTAACTATGCACATGTATATGAACATAAGAGACATATAAGAGAAAAGTTATATATATACATATGTGAAAAGATATGTATAAGAAAAGAGGAACATAGAAATTAATGCATATCATCTCAAGCAAACAATATACCAATCTATATAAAGATATTTGTAAACATAAGAAGAGAAAACACCACAAATACATTTCAAAATCAAATTTCATAAAATAGCAAATCAGCCTCCATATGGATCAAATCAAAAGAAAAGAAATGAAAAGCCTGTACACTCATAGGCAGCCACCCTATATTGCACAATACCTTTTTCCAGACCAAGTCACAAAAGCTCCAGATCAAAGAAATGCAAAAGTTAAATAAAATATAAAGTGAAAAGAGGCTTGCGGGTCAAGGCAAAAAGAAGGAAGCATACTTTGTATATTTGTACCCCCTTTGTCTTCCTTTATTTTTTTCATTCTCTCGAGCTAAGGAAAACAAAGATAGACATCATTGCATTTCGTAACTTAAAAAAAACCAACAAAAAGAAGACCAACAAATCAACAAGCTAGAAAGTTTTTTTTGAAGTACTGTTCTGTTCATTGCTAGGTGAGAAACCTTAATTTTAAACCTGGGATTTAGATTGCTCTGTTACCTGTTATTGTGAAAAGTTGGTTCATTCAGCATTCAAAAATCTGGATCACCTCATCTAGTTCATAATGCAGGATGATACTAACTAAAGAAATGTTTATTTCCTTATATAGTTTAAGCTAAAAATTGATTTGTGAGGAAATCGTATTTTATTGTTCAGTTATGTCAATATTTGCTGTAAATATCCTATTTTGGGTGAAATTTCAATAAAATGGAATCAAAGATTTAAGCTTGCAAGATGATTTCCCTAGTAAAATTAGGATTTTAAGAGGTGGAATGGTGAATTTTAACATCCTATATTGTAAGAAATTTAGGAATGAAAGAATTCTGTTCAAAAATAAATTTCTGGGGAACTCGTTGCTATGGGGAGGTGCAGTTGGGTCTAAAAAGGGCAGGTGAACTTGGGGAACGAGATGACCATGGTTGAATTGACGTCTAGTCAATGGGAAGAGTTCGAGTTTAGGGTTTAGGGATGGCATGGGAACGGCAGATGAACGCGATCGAATTGGTGATGGATGACGCGATCGGGACACTCGATATTTGGCAGAGGGGTAGTATCGAGGTGGTGCTTTTGAACGGTGAGGATGTTGTTTCGATCGGTGAAGGGCGTTGACAGCAATTCGATGAAGGTGGGTCTTGGGTTTTTCGATGGTTTGAACTGGAGAGGTGTTTCCCGCGTGAGTGGTCGCAGGACATCAATAAGTAGCAACCTGGATCAGGGAATGATGGGGAAGTTGCCTGGGATGGCGAGATGGCGAGATGATGAACGACATGGTTGTGCACGTGCGCGTTCATCACCGTGCACAGGTGATCAGGTGAGGGTGTTTTTTGTGGTTGTTTCATGTGAGATGATGAACATCATAGTCTCGAGTTACCGAAGAAATCGCTCGATTCATTTGGAACTAGGTTTTATCGCCTGAGTCGACTGTGGATGGGTGGCATTCCAGATGTTGGAATTGGTTTCTGTAGCCTGCAAAAGAGATTGGGAGAAGGAGGATTCTCCCTATTTGTTGAATTGGGCTTCGGCCTATTTGTGTTGTAATAAGAATAGGAGCTTGGTTTGTTTTATTTAGTATTTGGGCTTTGGGCTTGGGGCTTGGGTCCGATGATCTTTACTTGTTTAAAATAGGATTTATTATTAAAGAACTTGGTTATAAAGATAAGATCCAAAACTAATTGATTTTCCAAAGTTTATAACAAGTAGGATGAATTAAAGTAAATCTTGTTAACAAAATTTTCTTAATATTTAATGTTTATTTAAAATGCTTATATAGACAAAGAAAATTAGGAAATAAGCTTGATTGGTTTTGAGTTTTATTTAAGTCATTTAAATAAGTTATTTCGTCAATAAGTAGTGAAGCTTTCAAAAAAAATTATATATAATATAATTATTACTAATTCTTGAGTTTTGAATAAAGTGAAATATAATGTAGATAATTACAGAAAAAAATGCATATATTTTGTAATAAATTCAAGTTCTTAAGTGATGTTATATTTATAAAAATTTCACATAATAGTGTGCTATCAAAAAGAAGATTCATATCGACAGAGGGTACGGGAAAATGGGTCGTGACATTGAAAAATCCAATGATAATTATTTTAACAAGTTTTAAATGTTTAAATAGATAAGTTTCTAAAGGATAGAAAGGTAGATTTTCAAAATAATTTTTATTTAATAACTGTGAAAAGTTTCAAAGATTTTAAAGGTTTAAATTAGATGTTTACATTGTTTTAATTATAATTGATTTCTAAATGTTATCTTTTAAATAAAGTTTATGATAAGGATTAATAATCAATTATAATAAAGAGTTTATCCTTAAGTGATTAAGAGTTTTGATTAATTTAAGATAAATAGATTTTCTTAATTAACAATCTTTTTAGTATAAGTAATTAAGAAATTATTTAATTGATTTTAAATGATGAGTTAATAATTAAATACGAAAAGTGATTAATTAAAGATAATCACTTATGAATTAAGTAAGAGTAATTAGTTAATGAATTAATTTAAGGGATAAATTACTTGGTGTAGTTAATTAAGTTAATGTGATTAATTTTAATTAATTAATTAAGTTTAATTAATTAAAGAGGATCACTTGATGATGAGATTAAGTGTAATTACTTAGTAAAGTAATTAATGAATAACTACTGGATGTAATTAATTAAGGGTTAATTACTTAATGTAATTAAAGATAATTAATCTAGGGTGATTAATTAAGATGATGATTTATTATTTGGGTTGAGATTAATTATTGTTAAATAAGCAAGATTAAAAGCATTAAAGAAATTGATTTGATTTAATTAGGAATGAGTGACTAATTAATCTTGCTTATAAATGATTGGTTGATATTTCTGATATGAAATATTTGAGACATGATATATTTGTCCTGAATAGTGATTAGGTGGTTATCTGTCGATGATGAATTGTGGTGTAAAAGAGCGACATCTTGTGATTAAAGGTTAAATTATGTCTCACTTGAATCGTGTGAGTTAAGATGGCATTGAACTCGAAGATACGGGAGTCGTGTATTTGTAAATACCCGAAACCACTTCGATTTATAATCTATAAAAATTCTATACAGTTTTAATATGTGGAATAGTGATGTCTATAACAACTTATGAAGTTGTAAATTGATACAAGTTACCCGGGTTTATATAAGTTGAATGCTTTTGTATTCCATGTTAGATGTGTTTACTCACGTTGGTTTCTAGCCTGACCCGTGTATTACTTTGCTGTAATGCTCAGGTCAGACCGAGTATTACAGATTTTCAGGTAAGGACGTTCTAGAGCTCAGGAGGCGAGCTGGATGGAAGGAACATATGGAGTGTTTCTGCTGTAATATATTTCTGATTATCTGAGACATGCTGATTTGTATATATCCAATGTTTGAGTATGTGTGTAACTCTAATGTATTAAAATGTAATCGACAGATATAGTATTCTTTTGTAAACTATTATTATTTGATATTATATTTTGATCCGCTGTGAATGTGAGAATTTGTGTTGTGTTTTCTGTTTCTTCTTCTTCTATCCCTTTCTTCTTTTCCTAACTATCTAGAATTTTCGGGATTGGAAATTCCGGGTCGTTACACATGGGTTATAATAATGATTAGTTGTTAAAGAGACTGGGATCGGAAGTTGTCATACTTTCTACCAACTCCGAAAACCACTTTAACAACTGTGTACGCGGTGGAGATTCCAGAATAAAGTAGGATGGCGGCGGCGTTCCTTTAAGGTATATACGTGGACCCGACTCCCTTGAGTTGGCTTAAGGTGGCTAAAACAGGAGCGATTCTCGGACCAATGAGGTAGTCACTCTGATCGGACACACTCCTTTGATATTATATTCTGACTTTGGATTGATTTGGTGGCCACTTTTGATTTTTGATTTAGGGGTGTGGCTCGAGGTGGGAGGTAGTTGTGGCTATGCATTACCACTAGCTTGGATTGCTATTGGTATATCTACCCTGGAATTGCCTAGTTGTGTCGTGTCACCTACCCTAGCACGCCTTGTACGAGTTTGATTTGTGTCGTACCTATGGAGTATCCTCTGGAAGCCTCCCGATCAGGAGGTATTACGGTACTGTATAGACTATTGGCACTATTACGTGTTAAGAGCTATATGGGTAACCCCTTAACGCTATTTTAAAGTAAGTTTATTTTACTATAGACATTATTATAATAGTGAAATATTACTACATAGTAAATAGTTTAACGGATCCTTAGAGGATGGGCGGTCCCAAGCATCCTTTAAGTTACATGTAAATTATATTACAGTTCACTTGAATTGGTTTACATTGTATAAGTACATATATCTTGATTCGGGTGTTCTGTGTTTTTCTTTATGCTCGGGTCAGACTGAGTGATATGGCATTAGGGACTCACATTCGGAGTTAGAGCATTGCTTGAAGATCTAGCCATCTATTTCACTCTCAGTTATCCAGTTGATTCCACTATTATATTCAGCTTTGTACTTGATTATCATCTTGTTATTTTTGTTGTATCTTTTCTAACTCTGATGTATATGTATAGTAGCATCATGAACTACTATTTATTTACTTCCGCTGCATTATATTACTCTGTGTTTGTGATATGTGATTTATTTATTTACTGTATATTCTGAGTTTTGCCAAATTTATTTTACAATTCGGTATTTTGAACAATTCAAGTCCGATATGTAAGGTTGCAAATGGTTGAAAATATCGGGTCGTTACAGCAGTCTTTGGGATTAGCGGACCATTGAACTTCAAACAGTGGTATGTCCCTGTTTCGAAGTCGTCTCACCTCTGAAGCAAGTACGCGAATAGGCTGCTCCACAATAGATAGTTCTGATGAGATCTCAAGCTCTTGCAAATTAGGAGAATCGATAACAGAATTTAACTCTCGAAGACACTTTCGAAGCTGGAAGACGTGAAACACGTCATGAATGCCAGATAGATGAGCTGGAAGTGACACTCTATAAGCCACAGGGCCAAAATGTTCAGTAATAGAAAATGGTCCTATAAAGCGAGGTGCCAATTTCTCAGTCGTACTGGAACGCATAACCCCTTTCAGAGGAGAAACACGAATAAAAATGAGATCACCAATAGAGAACTCGAGAGGCTTCCTACGGTTGTCCGCAAAGGATTTCTAGTGCTCTGTGCCTCTTTCATTCTCTGATGAATAAGAATAATCTTCTCAGTAGAATCACGAATAGAATCTAGACCAAGAATAAGCTTCTTTCCAGATTCCAACCAACATGAAGGTGATCGACATGGCCTCCTGCATAAGGCTTCGAAAGGAGCCATACCAATACTAGACTGAAGACTATTATTGTAGGAGAACTCCATAAGAGGTAAGTGATCCTCCCGACAATCATTGAAATCTAGAATGTAAGCACGAAGAAGATCCTCAAGAATACAATTCACCCATTCAGTCTGTCCATCAGACCATGGATGATATATTATGCTGAAGTTAAGCTTTGTTCCAAAGCTTGCTGAAGACTCTACCGGAAATGACTCGTGAAAACCGGATCACGGTAACAAATAATCGAAGTAGGAACACCGCGAAGTATCATGATTTCCTTGATATATATAACTTGGTCAAATGAGAGGCGGTCCTATTAGACTTAATAGGAATGAAATGAGTAGACTTTGTGAGGCGATCAACAATAACCCAAATGCTAGAACGGCACAATCTCGAAGGAGGTAGGTCGTCAATGAAATCCATCGAAATCTGATCCCATTTCCACAATGGAATCTCTAGAGGCTGAAGGAGACCAGAAGGGTGTTGATGCTCGGCTTCGATGAGTTGAAAAGTCATGCAATTACTTAAATAACTTGCTACATCGTGCTTCATGCCTTCCCAATAATAAGGCGATGCATATCGGCATACATCTTACTACTGTCGAGATGCATGGTATACTTAGAACAGTGACAGTCATTGAGAATGTCACGCCTAGGTACAGAATCAGAAGGCACAACAAGATGGTTCTTCTTACGAAGACACCCATGAGAATTAATGATGAAATCTCGCAACTCCTCATTATGGGATTTAGAGTCACAAATTCGGATAAGTTGCACAAGATCGGGATCACGTCGCTGAGCATCAACAATACGATCCAATAAGCTGGGTCGAGCTTTCAAACTGAATAATAAAATTTGAGAATCATAAGATGGAGATCGATCACAAATATCATAAAGGGATAAGGTCTCAAGAACATTCCACTCGACTAGCATCAAAGAAACAACAACTGGATATTTGCGACTAAGCACATCAGCAACACGGTTACCCTTACCAGGGTATACTAGATATCGAAGTCATAGGAGCCAAGGAACTCGAGCCAATGCTATTGCCTCATATTGAGCTCCTTTTGAGTGAACAAATATTTCAAGGACTTATGATCGGTATAGAGAATGAAGTGCTCTCCTAGTAGATAATGTCGCCAAATCTTCAAGGCGAAGACAATTGCGGCTAACTCGAGGTCATGAGTGGCATAGAGAACTTCATTCAGTTGCAGTTTCCTAGAAGCATAAGCAACTTGCCAAACCTTTTGCATAAGCACGGCACCGAAGCCACATCTAATAGCATTAATGTAGAAAACAAGATCATGATTCCCTTCGAAAACCACTAGATTATGATCATTAGTGAGAAGATCCTTAAACTGCTGAAAAGAAGCTTCACGCTTGTCGGACCAAATAAATCAAATGCATTTCCGAGTAAGGCTGGTGAGAGGATGCACAATGCGGGAAATATCCTTAATGAATTGGCGGTAATAACCCACCAATCCAAGAACGCTACGAATCTCATGAACATTCTCAGGCCTCTTCTAATTCTGGATGGCTTCGATCTTCGAGGTGTCGATCGAAATGCCTTCGGAAGAAACAACGTGGCCTAAGAACTTAACCTTATTCTCCCAAAAGTTGCACTTGGAGAATTTGGCTTTAAGTTGATGATGGCGAAGAGTGCTCAAGACAATTATTAAGTGATTAGCATGCTCGGCTTCAGACTTCGGAATAAACAAGGATGTCGTCGATGAACACAAGGGCAAACTTATCAATATATTCTCGGAATACTCGATTCATAAGATCGATAAAGAAAGAAGGAGCGTTCTTCAAACCAAACGGCATAACGAGCCACTCGTAAGATCCATATCGAGTACGGAAAGCTATAAGAGGTATGTTATCTTCCGCAACTCAGAGCTGATGAAAACTAGTAGCAAGATCGAGCTGAGAGAAGACCTTAGCACCACTAATTTGATCGACATATCATCGATCCTAGGCAACGGATACCTATTCTTGATGGTCAACTCGTTAAGCTTGCGGTAGTCGATGCAAAGCCTAATAGTTCCATTGGACTTCTTCATGAAGACGACCGCGACACCCCATGGTGAAAAACTGGACCGAATCAACCGCTTAACTACAAGCTCCAACAACTGCTTTTTGAGTTCCTTATTTTACATTGTAGATATCCTCGTGGAAGGACGACTAATTGATTGCGTGCCTGGAATGAGATCAATGTTGAAATTAATTTCCCACTGGGATGGCAAACCCAAAACAAGCTCAAATACATCAAAGAAATCACAAACAACAGGTATACGAGATACATCATCATCATCATCTCGTGAGTCTAGATAATACAAAGTCACTTCAGAATTATCCACATTCCGAAGAACAAGTGATAGCTTAGCAGACGAATCTGGATGTCGAAGATATAAAACTCTCTCAGAACAAATAATCCTGGCATCATATCGCACTAGCCAGTCCATACCCAAAATCATATCAAAATCCAAATAAGAAATAATATACAGATTCACACGAAAAGAAAATCCACATAAAACAATCTCAACCTCCTCACAAAGCATGCTAAGGGTTGCAGATATCCAATAGGATTCTCAATGCTCGATGAAGTAACAAGGCATGAAACATCCAAAGAAATAGCATCAACGAGCTCTTTCGATACGAATGTACAAGACGCACCTGTATCGAAGAGAACTCGAATAGAACGATCATGGAATAAAATAGATCCTTCAAGGATAGAAGAAGATGTACCTCTAAGCTGAAAAGACCCTCTAGAAGCATCACTACATTCAGCTTGCCCGATTGGGCATTATTTGGAGCAATAGGACAAGTGGCAATACGATGACCCTCATTCTTGCGATAACGGAAAATAATAGGCTTAGTGCAGTCATGGATCATATGGTCAGATGAGCCACAGTTGAAACACCCCTTTCGAGTAGGAGGTGCTCCACTATGCTGAGAACTAGAACCAACAAACTTCTTCTTCTTATGAGGAAAAGACTTCGACTTATGAAATGGAAACTTCTTCTTATTAGGTTTCTTACGAACCTCAGTCTCATCACTACTATCCCTCTTTCTCGACAGCTTTAAGGTGAAGCGCCAAGTCAACCAATTCCTCGAAAGATAACTTGAGCTGGAGCATTAAAGACTTCTTCAGTTACTTCTTATGACCAGAGAAAAACTTCAGATTCTTCTTATATGGATTGCTAATGTATTCAAGACCATACTTAGATAAGGCCTCGAATGATGAAACATAATCAGAGATAGAGGACTTTCCTTGCTTCTACTCGAGGAAGTGACGGGCCAATAAGGCTTTCTTAGATTCAAAAACGAATTTGAGCTCAAATCATTTCTGAAACTAAGTCCAAGAAAGAGTAGACTCATCGACCTCGGCTATGAGAAGCACGTACCAGTCGAGAGCACGTCTTGTAGCGCGTTGGATGCCATAGGAACTCTATGATGGTCAGAAAGATTCATGCGAGAGAAGATGCGCTCGCATGTGCAAATCCATTCTTGGACCTCTAGATCGGACTCGAGCCTTTGAACGGCTTTCTATTCCGAGATGAGAGAAATCACTTCACATGCATGCAAAGAAAGACTTGCACGGAGGAGACAACGGAGTAGGACCTTGAGGCTGAGTGCTCCTAAATAACTACAAGAACTGATCGACAGACATATAAAAGTTGTCTGGATGCGAGCCACTGGATTGCCCAGCATCCGAGCGTCGTCCTCTAAGGCACGATGATTAAGGGACTCGTAATACTTGTATTACACTTAGTCGTACAGTAATATGTGCTTCCGTTCTATGTTTATCATATTTTGTTTTGAACTCTGCTCTGATACCAAGCTATGCCACCCCACTCCGAGACACACATTAGTAAAGAGTATTACTAGGTAATACTTTCCGCTAATGCAGAGAATAGGGTTATTTAGGTGCGACCATCTATAGCCTTATCTTAAATATCTATTGAATACGTCGATAAATGCTCTATATTTTTTCTATCTCAAGTGGATCAACATATCCAATAAATACTTAATATAAAGCCATAGGTGGCTATAGAATCTATCAAAACAAAATACAACAACTCAAATGCAAAACACATCACATAACAGCAGATAATCCCATATACACACACACATATACAGATACATCATAGAGTATATAAAATGATACATCACATATGTGGTATGACGACCACAACACAAACACGAGTCAAAAGAATATACACATCAGAGTTACAACAAAAAGGATTGCACAAAAGCTATAACAAAAAGAGCTAGTAGAAAAGCCCATGCGGAAGCAGGATAGGCTTAGTCCAAAGGGTACCTAACCTGAAACACCTCGGTTTGACCCGAGTATAAAATACACGGGTCATTCTAGCTAAACAAATTAGTTTATAAGGATAAACGATAATATGAGCATAAGGATAATGTGGTAATATTGTCAAGTGAGAAGGGACAATTTAAAGTGTATGGTTACATCAAGTGATAATATGATATCACTACACAAACATACGATCTCAAAAGATATATGACAATTCATAAAACGCTAAATGTAGCAAGCCTCATATCATCGAAATATCACAAATCATCAATAATAGTTTAGGAAAAATTATAGCTTCTAAAAAGGAGAAATTCCAAACCCGCCATAACGGCAATCTCAAAAGCAGCTCAAAGAAATCACCATCTCCAAATATGCCACATGGAAAATATATCTTCAAATAGAAGATTAAAATTTCAATATACAACATATCGACAATCTCAATAAAATGCGAGTATAAGCAACTCAAATCTCAAAGATAGAACTTACAAAAGTTCAAATTCCCGTAAGGTAATCATTGTATATATATATAATATCCCAAATGGTTCAAATGGCTAACAATAAAAAGGCGGTATACTTGGAAAATCACAACCATCAATGAAATCATCTCAAAGATATAGCACGTGCTTATGGCCGAAGCCCGTCAAGTACTGTTTTCTCAAAATAAGGCGCCAGGTCTCTTAGAAAAATGTCCCCAAGAACAAACAAATACGTCTTTTAGAACAACATCCCGAAGGACAACATCCTGTAGGACAAATACGTCGCAATGGACAAATATGTCTCAAAGACAAACGTCCCGAATGACAAATGACCCGAAGGTCCAATAATGGCTAATACGTCTCTTAGACAAATGTGTCACAAAATTTCAGATAGGAACCTAAACAGTGTTAACGTGTGTCTCATACCATACATTCGCACTAAACAATTTAATAATCGCTAGTAAATTTCACACTCAAATCAGTAAAATGTTTACCTCATCTCATCGGTAAACTGACTTGAAGGTCAAAACGATAAAACGGACAGGTTGGGAATTAAACGATAAGGTAAACGCATGTGTTCCATACCACATGTTTTACCAAACTGTTTAATTTTCCTTCTCATTCGCTCGAAATATGCAAAAACGTGTAATTTAGATATAAAATAATTCACTTTAGAAAATAAGCTTTGAAAACCAATTTTCGAAATCAATTTGAAAACCATATTAAAAAATTTCCCTTATTATAGATAACAAATAGATTTTACATTTGAAAATACTTTGAAATATTATATAATAATTATTTTGAAATGCCCATTAATTTTAAAAATTATTACAAAAAGATTTGGAGAAAACCGTACTCGAAAACGAGTAAAAACAAGGAAATTCACCCAAACCGATATTCGAATTTAAATTCAAATTAAATTCAAAAATTCAAATTTGAGTTTTAAAATCTCTAAAATTTGGTTAGTATATTGATAGACATCATGATCTAAAAATATATGCAGAAATTTCACAAAACAAGGCAAGAAAAGAAGTAGAAAAGACTCGAAAACAACAAGCAAAAGGGTTGAATTGGGCTGCAAAAGGCCCAACACCCAGGCCAACATGGAGGTCGATCGCCATGCCCCTTAGATCGACTGCCCTATCGACCTATGGGTCCTCTGGGTCAACCTGCATTTCGACCCAGGGAGCATGGTGTTTATTTCTACGTGTATGATTTGTTCCAAGTTGTTTACAAGCCATGAACTGAATTTCCAGGCAAGTTTTGACATATCAAATGACTGTAAAATTCAATCAAAATTTACAGATATGGAATTCAACGTTGTTTGTATTATTGTTATTAAAATCCTTAATTTAAAAAAATACATCATTTACTCAAATAGATGAATAAAACATTGTTTTTAACTTCTAAAATTCCACAAAATTTATTTTCTCACTTAAAAAAATATTTCAAACCATTTCCAAACATAACTTATAGCCAAAACTTATTTTTAAACTAATTTCCACCTTTTATTTCAATAAATCGCCTTTAAGAAAATTGCATACTTCTTTTAAAATTATTAAAAGAAGTAAATGAGCAATAAATAATATAATTATTGCATTTTCTCTAAAATGAAATCATTTTCATTATTTAAAGCCCATATTCCATTTATTATCACTCCAAACAAAATAAAATAAAGCTTGTAATTTCATTTTCTCATTTTAAATTTCAAAATTTATTTATATCCAAATAAACAATTTAATTTCTCCAATTTTAATTTAATTTTGAATGGTAATCTACAAACTAGGGCTATTTCAAGTATTCAGAAGATATTTGTAAATAACTGTAAATCTTTTCGATAAGCAGGTATTTAAATGTAAAAAAACATGAAAAGCTTAGTATAAAACTATAAAGCGAGAAATTATAAATTTTGAAAATAAAATATCTTCGGACGGAATTAAGGAGAATGGATCGAACTTCTATAATTAATGATAGAGCTAGAAATTCTTCTGCTTCATTATTATTTAATAGATTAATAATTTATTTTGTGCATTTCATGTGTATGGTATTATTTCTTTTCTACAAAAATTTGAAATTAAATTATATTATTTTCGAAGATTTGTTTACCACTAAGTGTGTGCCTAAGGTGACTAAGGTTTTAAATCTCGAATTTCATTCACATTTCGTCTTCGAATTTTCATACAAGCTATCATGTATCGAAAGAGATCTCGGACAAGATTAGTGTATCTCAAGTGTACATCTTTGTTTGACATCTTTAGTCTTAAACTACATTCCAGAAATATCTTAGAATAACTTACGTTTTTAAAATTAATGCTTTAAAGATGTATTTAACAACTATAATTTTCTCAATAAAAATGAAATTGTAACATACATGATTTGCATAGAAAAAGGAATGTTTTGGAGAAGAATGGTAGTTTGATTGACTTAATTTATTTGGTAATGATTCAATAATATTCTTTTACTTGAACACAAAACAGAAATGAAGTCTTCTAATTTGACTCGTTAAGATATAAGTAAAAAAATTATTCAGGGAGATGGTAAATTGTAATTGAATTGAGCGGTTTCTTTTGAATGTACATGAAAATGAAAAAATTTATGTATAAGAAGAAAAGGATAAAAGTTCAAGTGAGATATCAGATTAAGATTTTGATTCATACGTGGGATGAGATTTGAATATTTCGAACGACATGAGTGTCGAGTGAGACATGAACGAGATTTGATGTCTCATTTTGTGTAAATGTGAATAATTTTATTCGAGTCTAGTTTCCATGATAGTTTTTTCCTTACGTGGATTCCACTTAAAATTTGCCCCGCTTATCCAAAAATATACTCACTTTAACAATGCCATTTGTTTTTGCATAAAAATTTATATTTACTCATACAATATTTTTATAAATCTCTGTAGCATACCAATATATTATTACTATTATTTACAAAACTGTTTTTTTAGTATATTTCATTATTCGTTAGGATAATTTCTTTAATTTGTAAATATTTCTTATATTAATATTATAGTAACAATAGCTAATTATGAAATTAATTACAAAGTAGTTGTTCACATCCTACGTGTTGGACATTAATATACCAAATTTTTCATGCGGACGGATGGAAAAGATTTACTGGGGTAGCGCATGTAACGTAGTAATGTGAAGCAAGAAAATTTAAAAACGTCGAGCAGTACAAGCAAGGTCGGTTGTAAGGCAAGTCGAGCAAGATCGCTGTCTAAGGCAACTGACTTGAAGGGAGCAAAAATATGAAATTTTATATTAATTGTAATATATTTTCCTGATCTTTTATTCATTAGTGATTTAGAAACATAGGCCGCGGTTGTTTATCGCTTTTACTTTTATGTTTTTGTCCACACAAAAATGCGCACGACGCATGTATATTGTAAAAAACGATCAATTTAGAAAACGGAATTACCATGCAAAATAGAAAACAAATTTTTTTCGTGTTTTAAAAAATAACGAAAATATAAAAAGCAACTCATCCTTCCATTGTCCCTCCATCCCTTCATCCCTCCGTCGTCTCCTCCTTCTTTCTTCCACCTCCTCCGTCATCACTCCACTGTTCTCATATTTTGTAATTAATGTTGAAAACTCAAAACAAAGAATACAAAATAAACCAAACGAACCATAAGCTTCTCATGTTGATTGTTTGCTTTTACTTTGTTGTACAGAATCCAAAGTTAACTACTTGCTTCCATAACTTTTTTTTATCTATTATCATTACACATTTCTTGTATTCCTTTTCTTTTCATATTGTTTAGGGTAACCCCAAGGATTGGACCCCAGTCAAGCCATTTTCGTATTTGAAATTCAAAACTACGGATTGCTAAATAATCATTTTGTCGAAGAGTACATGTGAGATTCTGTATCAATAGTGGCAGGGAGTGGCATGCCATGAAGTTTAGGAACAACTTGGTTTAATGTAACATGAAGTACATTATCAATAGAGCTGTTATTGGATACTCGAAAAATCCAAAATCCGTTCGCATCCACATCCGAAAAGCGGATAATATCCAATATCCGAAAAAATGGATGGATGTAGATATGAAGACATCTGCGGCCGAAAATTATCCATCCGGTATTTTTCAAGATTATAGTGTAAATTATGTTTATTTTAGTATATTGAACGATATTTATTTATGATTTTATAGAGTTAGAAGTTTATATTACATGCACTAAATGCATGTTAACTGTTCAAAACTATTTATTATAATTATATTTATTTATTTTTAACCCTTTTATAATCAATGAGATTGAAAAAAGTTTATGTTAAACGAAAAAATTTCATTTATATTTCTTGATTTATCTGTCGTTGGCGGATAGGATGATTATCTGGTATCCGTCTGTATCCTTGGATGCGGGTATCTGATATCCGAAAATGATTTCGGATGCGGATGCAGATATGACGCTATCCGCATCCGAAAGTATTCGTTGACATGTCTAATTATCAGTTTGGTTATCTCTAAAGGTGCGTTATTTGAAACAACGGAAACGGAAAGCAGAATATTTGAATAGGGAAGTTGGTTAAATGTTTCATGAGTTTTGCAATGCATATTTAAGTGGAGTATTTGAATGATTATTGATGTCTAGTGTTGGTGACTTATCCGATATGTCGAACATCAACGTACCTTTCTTCAATATTCATGAAAAGAAACAGAGGAAGGGGCGAACCAAGTTTGGATGTTGGTCCACGCGTTAGACGTGCCACTAAAGGAAACGGGGCAAAAAAAGTGGACCCAAGCTAAAAACCAGCAAGAAGGAAGAAAAGCGACTTTGCAGCACTATTCATATTTGCATGATATCACCTTACTTGGTAGCCGTGACATGATCAAGTATCAAAAGTTGGCCTGTCAAAGCACGCAATGAATCGGCAAATAAAATGCAGATGGTAAAGTCGTAATTCTGAATAAAATTCAGTAAATAATGGAGACCCAAAATGATCGTACATGATGCAGCATGGCTGTCAAGGCATCATTCCCGTCTGCGCAAATTACCCGTTCACCCCCGTTTAAGCTTATGTTCCACGCGAAGCATTATCGATATCAGATTCCCTGACACGTGTATAACACGTGCCCGCTGGTGCTTCCACCGAAAGAAACCGATTGGATAAACTGCTCAAACCCCCTGAAATGTTGAAGACATCCGCGTAGCCCTAACTTATGCATGTTTATCCATTTATTTTGTAGAGACATCGGTGCTGACATCAACTAGCATCCAAAGCATACACGTCCACGTAACGGTGCTATTTTATTTTAGACAGAACTTCAGCTTTAAACTTTCACGCCCCTTGACCTTTTACATATTTGGTGCTCGTACCTCTATCCCACTCCTACATTTACTAAAAAAATATTCGCCGACGTAGACACCTTAACATATTAGACAAAGAGTATATATGATAGTAAGGATGACGCGGATGTTTTCCGCATTGTACTAGTATAACCGCATAACGGTGGAGAAACCGACCGTTCGATTGTATAAATTTGATAAGAAATATACATTTAAATTTTTTGTTAATATTACTTAAACATTAAGTGATAATATGTTGGAAAAGAATAAATTGAGATTTGAATTTGAAAATATAATTTTTAAATTTAAATATTAATCAAAGCATTCAAAATTGTCGATTTGAAATTGAAATTTTAGAATTTGAAAATCATAATACATTTGAATTTGGAATCTTTGATGCACGAAGTAAAAGGAGAAAGTTTAGGCAAACCACGATGAGACAAAATCCACGTTTTTAGAGAAACCGCGATGAGACAAGATTCACGTTTTTTTGGCTTCAGAAAAATTAATTTTTGCCAGTGACAGTAAGCATGTAACAACCCCGCATATTTATCGATTTTATATTTAAATATTTTATTTAAATATTTTGTCGTTAATCGGATATTGGTCCGAAAAGCTACTTTTTGCAAACGGTCAAATTAGGACTCGAGACCACTTCCATTGAGTTCGAAATGCCGTTTACAATTTTTTTAAGTATAAACAATGATAGGTTTGGAGTTAGTGAAATTTCACTAACTTTTCCCGCCTTGGACTTTGGGTTAGTTTAGCCTATTAAGCCCAAGTTCCAACCCCCTTCTCCTCACTCTTCATAAATTTCCTAACTAATTCAAGCTTTGGCATTAATGGTGAAGAGATGGGAAATTAAAACTCCAAGCACAAATTCAATTGCAAATCCAACATTCAACTCCAAATTCAAGTAGAAGATATTGGATTCAAGCTTTGGATTGCTTCTCCTTGCTTTCAAGCTTCATCTTCGTAAATTTTAGTGCAAAGGTGAGATTTTTATCTCACAATTCTAGCCTATAACTATATTGGACTGTTGGGAATGATTCCCTATCATTTTTGCATGCATGTTAGCATTTGGTTTGGATTGGATTGGCGAAAAGCTCCAATTTTTAGCGTTTTGGTGAATTTTCTGCACTTAGGTCGTTCTGGCCATTTTTAGCTCGTTCGGAGTTAAGTCGTTCATCCATAGGTCGTGAGTCGTTTACGAGTTAACCCTAGGTCGTTCTGGCCATTTTTAGCTCGTTCGGAGTTAAGTCGTTCGTCCATAGGTCGTTGGACCCTTAACTCGTAGGTCGTTGGACCTTATCTCGTTAGGTCGCTCCTGGCCTAACCCTTAAGTCGTGCAACCCTTAACTCGTAGGTCGTTGGACCTTATCTCGTTAGGTCGCTCCTGGCCTAACCCTTAAGTCGTGCAACCCTTAAGTCGTGCAACCCTTCAGTCACGCAACTCTTAAGTCGTGCAACCCTTAACTCGTAGGTCGTTGGACCTTATCTCGTTTGGTCGCTCCTGGCCTAACCCTTAAGTCGTGCAACCCTTAACTCGTAGGTCGTTGGAGCTTATCTCGTTAGGTCGCTCCTGGCCTAACCCTTAAGTCGTGCAACCCTTAAGTCGTGCAACCCTTAAGTCGTGCAACCCTTCAGTCACGCAACTCTTAAGTCGGTCACGAGTTATCCCGTTAGGTCGCGACCTCTGTTAAGTCGGCAATGTTGGGTCGTGAGTCATCGTTAGGCCGCGAACACCTCTTGGTCGCAATCACTAAGTCGCTTGACCCCTTAGACCCCTAGGTCGCAACCGTTAGGTCGCTCGACCATATCCTTCTTAGGTCGTTAGACCCCCTTTTTGTCTTCACTAGGTCGTACCGTTTTGGACGGGGCGCTGCCCCCTGGACCCCCGCGACCTGACCGGGCATGTCGAACCCCGTAAGCGGTGCCGTTGCCCCCGCACCCCCACCTTGGGGGGTTGCCACCCCCTGGACCCCCCCTCCGTAGGGGCTCTTTGATGAAAGATGCATTTTGAGTTGATTTCCTTGGATTTCATTCACGTCTTTGAACGCGAAGTTTTTGTGATTTGTCACTTTAATAAAATAAAGGTTTCAATACTAGTAGTAAATATCAAAACTCTTTCAGCAAAACGATATCAACTCTATTTTTAATAACAAAGCTTTTTCCTTAAACCGTTTTCCAATCTATTAGTATATACAAACCTTTACCTCACTCGTATGAGAAATCTAATTAAACGACTTAGTAAAACAAGTGGTATGAAACGCTTGCGTTTACTTCGTCGGTTAATTCTTGGACTTGTTCGATTGAATCTCTTGTGACAATTTTCTAGTGGAGATCTACAGTTTGTTAGTAAATATTTGAGTTAAGCAAGTGGTTATGGGACATGAAGTTAAACTTTTATATTTACTAACATAGTGTAATTGACACTTCTTGATGATCATGACGATCATTTTTGTGTTTTAGACTAGCAACTGTGCGATGTCTCTTTGTCTGCGAGAGAGACTAGACCCCGCTCTTGTGATGTTTCGCCATCTCATTTGTGTGATGTTTCGCCATCACATATGTGGGGTAGCGCCCCACGGTCTTCGGGCCATTCGTGTGTCAAAATTAATGGCTTGCAACCATGAGATAGCTTCTCGCTTTGTGTTACACGTGTAGGTGAGTTTTCATACTCCCATTTTGTGAGTTTTCATGCTCCTATATTGTAATTTCTGGATTTCTTGTGCAGTCTTCTGGAATTTGTGCTTCATCTATTTTCATGACTTTCGTTGTTATGATTTTCCAACTTTTATGTTTAGGTGAATTTGGATCTTTTAGAAGATTCTTTTGATATTGTTTGATCTCTTGATGATCTTCATTTACATGCTTATCATAGTATGTCTTTATGGTTACTATATGTTCTTGCCATATCTATTGTTTATTTCATGTTATCTGATATTTATAGCTAGACTGATCCGTTTATTATTTTCTTATAAATAATACTCGGGTCAGACCGAGATGTTACAGGTGCTTCTGCTTGACTTCTCCCCCAGGGATTTACTACTCTGACTTTTGGCTGACCTTTTAGATTAGCAGTTTTTGTCGTTTACACTTGAGATATAGACTCATAGATGTATTCTTTTGCATAGCACGTGTTGCTATTCTTTTGTATTATTGTGGATCTTTTTGACCACCACTCTGATGTACACTTTCATGTGTTAGTTATATATTCATATCTTCTTCCGCCTTTGTGATATGGATGTCTGTGACTGATTTGTGTTATGCATATTTCTATGTTTGTTTCCGAAGATTATTATAGCCACCGCGTGATAAGAAATCACGAGGATGGTCGCTCCTCAACAGCCTTATTCTCCGTGCTAGTTGACAACTCTACACCGTAGTGTTCTTGGATAGTATGGGTATAGAGGTGGGGCGTCACAAAGCAAACTTCCCTAACGGTCGGTTTGATAATAAACAATCAATTATACAACTGAAGGTGCAAACCACATTCAAAGTTAGAAATCAACTCTCACCCTATTAACTGTCATTTCCATCCCCAACTTCTTTCCGTTATCCACAATTTAATTCCATTAAGTTGATCCGTAAATTAACTTTAAGTTAATCCGCATGTGAATTAGCTGACAAAATAAATTGTTTTGGTTTTTATTCATTTCTTTACTCTTTTACTTTGCTATGTATAACTCGAGTATCATATTGTGGAATACAAAATATGTAAATTTGATTACACGTTTATTGCATATATAAAAACTCAATTCCATGCACAATCTACCATGACTATAATAAAATCAGAAGATTCAACGGCATCAACGTATCCTTATAAGTTTGAATCATTATTCTCGAATAAAATTCTATACATCTTTAATTGTAATTCATAATACGATTGATAATTCTCCCAGATCATTTGAAACGTTTTTTTTCCCTTACACATAAAAATTATAATGAGTTGGACGGTATTTTTTGTGCCTGTTATTAATATTGATTATTAATTTAAATCAAAGATTGAAGACACACCTGATGGCACAAAAATATCTTATGTAATTCAATAGAGTGGTTGAAGTATCGAATTATTTGAAGTAGTATTTTTAATTTACCTTATTATTGCAGTAAAAAAGAAAGAGTGGTATACGCTATAAAAGATGAGAAGAAAGAAGCATGAATAGTGGATAAATTAATCATTTTTTAAAATTACGTAAAAGGTCAAAAATGCTATTTTTGTAGATGGATTAAAATACTAAAAATGTGGATTTATATAATACTTACCAATTTGTTTTAATGTGCAATCATAAGTGCACCAAAGTTCACCGTTGGATGTAAACTTTATTGCCAAAGTATGATTTTTATGTAACAATTGACATGTTGCTCCAGCATCTATCAATGATTCAATTTAACATACATCATTATTCGAGTGCATAAAAAAATAAAACATCATACAATGGTTAATCTAATTTTCATCGTTTACGTATATAGTGGAAGAATACAATGTCTCACTTGCCCGCACAGTTGAAAAATAAAACATCAAAGCACTAATTAATGTAAGCCCGTCCTATAGACAACATTTGTTCGGTGCTAAATGTGTTGGGTTTGTTACAAATGGGTTGGACTGAAAATTAACCCAATCAATTTAAACAAAAAAATATTTAACTCATTAGACTGATTTATTAACTAGATAAATCCAACTCAATCCATAATTTCATGAGTAAAACCAAGCCGACCTATTGAACGCGTTATGGTTGAAATTGTAGGAGAAACGATAGAATCCATTTAAGGGTTTAAATTTGATTTGACTAATAAAATACAAATATATATAAAATAATTCTAACTTTTATGTCTTGAATATAGATAAAAATCAAAAATTTATAATTTAAAGTTTAATTATAAATTTCATCAAATTTAAATATGAGGATGTAGTTTGTTATTTGTTAAGTGCAACCATTGGTCATCATGAAGAGATACGACATACGTTCACAAGATGAAGTGTCCGAGTGTTCCATATTATCCATAATTTAGGTGGGAGTTCATTAGTCAAACTCTCGCCTGATTTCGAATTAGTATAAAAAAGATATTACGATCCGAGTAAAAAATAGAGGCTTCTGTCTAGGCCAAGTTCAAATATCGAGATGTAGCATGTTATTTTCTAAGTACAACTGTTAGTTTCCATGGAAAATTACAGTATATGTTCATTAGATGAAGCATCCAAATGTTCCATATTGTCCATAATTTAGATGAGAGTTCATTAGTCATAGTCTCGTCTTATTCCGAGTTAGTACGAAGAAGTTACTACAGACTAAACAAAAAAATAGCAGATTCTGCCTAGGCAGAGTTCAAATATCAAGATGTAGCCTGTTATTTTCCAAGTACAACCGTTACTCACCATGGAGAACTACGGTGTGCTACACAAGATCAAATATCTGAGTAAAAAAATTCAAAAATGTTATTCTCAAAATTGTTATTTTCAAATTTTAGGTAAATGGGTTACTCATTTATAACCCAAAAAAGGGGTCAACCCAACCTATGACTCATTTAATAAAATTCATAAATGAATTGACCAACCTATTTACAATAAGGTAAATGGGTTGAGTCATATTTTGATGGGTTTACCATTCACCATACAAAAATTCAAACTACAACAAAGAGTTAATGTACATCAGCTGATTGACCGTCGGCGAAGCGTTGGAAATTTTTATTCTCGACATCGTCCCAACAACTATTTCGCCAATGGAAAAGACGACGTTGAAATATATTTCCTAACGTCCACTACATGATATACTATAATTAGCGGTGGTTGGTGGGGACGGGCATCGAAGACCCGTTGAGTATTTCCGACGGCTGGCCATTTTATTAGTTATCAAATTAAATAATTAATTTACTTATTTCCCATTACGTTTTAAATATATTTAAAAACACTAATTTAATTCCTAAAAAATAAACACGATATTTTAGCAATTCAACGTAGTGACTGCTCTGATCGGTTAAATCAGTATTTTTGATGACCTGTTTTCACGTACTTCAAATATTTAACGTTATTGAAAATCTAACTCTCACGATCAATCTATGCAACTTTTAGTCAGTCCATTAAACAACGTCAATAATGTTGATTTTTTGTAATATTTTTACGAATTAAAATATATTTTCAAACCGTTGGGTAATTAATTATGAATTTTTAACTATATTTAACATAATAAAATTATATCAAATTAAATAATTGCTAGAAAATCAAATTTATTGGGTCTTATGTCGATCTAAAGTATATTTGACCTATTTGCAAAATATGATGAAGAATTAAACTGCTGTAGGATGTCGATCTTGAATTTTAAATTTATAGCCTTCGTCGATATTCGGACTAAAAACCCTTCGTTTGAATGTCAGATGACTTTGGAAGGAGACCAAATTCAAAGCACTGATGCTTGGTAATTAACATTTCGTTGCTAGCCGATGGCATGTCGAGTATACAGAAAGAAACCGCACAATATTTCCTCGTTCTCCCTTTTTCTCACCATAATTTCATGCACAAAAAAACCCAAACCTACTGCCGACGCTCACCTTCGACCGTCGTCGCCTCTCGTCAACTTCACCTTAGGCCGCCACAACTCAGCTGAATCACCAATTCCTCCAATTTCATCTTAATTTAAGTAAAAATTTAACCCTGATTTCGAATTTGGAGCTAACTGGTACGATTATGGGTTTGAAATTGATGATTATTACGTATTAGGTGGTGAAAATAGTATATTACTTGGTTTGGAGATATTAAATAGTGTTGTGATTATTTAATTTGTAATTAAAAATTGAAGCCGATTAAAAGTCCAAAAATTAGTGTATAATTATGATTAATATGTATGTTTATTAGTTTACGCGATTGTTCGTTATAGTTTAGAATATTTTAGGGTTAATATACATGGTTGAATAGTGAATATGTTAAATATAAAGCTTGCATTATACATAATTAATTATTTTAATTAATGGTTGTTAATTATAAGTGTTGGTGGTAAGTATAATATAAAGTTATTTATAATGATTAATTATTTTTAGTAATTAATTAATTAACGCGCATTTTTGCAAGCTTCAAATTTTAGTTTACAAAATAGTTAACGTAAAATTTTTAATGGTTAAATAAATAATTAAACATGTTTTAAAATTTTAAATTTAGTTAATAAAATATTTAAATAGTTGAATGAATTATAAAATATGCTTTAAAATTTAATTTGTAGTTATTAAAACAGTAATTGGTGTATTTTTGGAAGTAGTCTTAAATCATAATTTTCTTTTGAAATAGATATTCTACTAAAATTGATTTGTAATATTAAGAAATGAATATAATATTTATTTGAAAATAAGCATGAAGTATTATTTAACAAATACACAACAAATTAAAAACTTTGAAGCATTGTCTCAAAAGTCTTTAATTTTTTTAGAAGATACAATAATAACACACCTCTTGGATGCAAAGTTATGTATACAAGAGAAAGCAGTGAAGTGTTGTCGGATTAAAGTCTTTAGTTTCAAAAGACTTTTATTTATTTTAGAAAATACAACAACAACACCTCTATTGGATGCAAAGTTAAGCGTACAAGAGAAACAAGTGAAGTCATCGAAATTAAAGCCTTTAGTCCTAAAAGGCTTTAATCTGTTTTAGAAAGAAGTGAAGTGTTGTTGAAATTTCTGACACATATTTTTAAATTATGAAAAATGTTCAATTATTTTCTCGATCGGATGTATGAAGTCGGAACTGGTATGAAAGGTTCAGTGAAGGAACATTTCTACAATGATGTGCACGAATTTATGAGGTTCGCTAAATTTAATAATGGAAATGATAAAGGAATTCGATGCCCTTATAGTAAGTGCAAACGTTTGAAACACTGGAAACTAGATATATAGTTATAGTACATTTGTGTCTAGCTGGTTTTGTGCCAAATTATTACTTGCAGGATCGTCATGGAGAACTTATTCCATCTACACCTAATACTATAGTGTCAGAGGAGGAGGTTAATAATGATTGTATTATAAAGAATCCAATAGAAAATATAATGGAAGGTGTAGCATGATCAACGTTCTCTACCATTCAAGTTGACGATGAAGACGTGAATGTCGAAGAAGAATCGACCGTGGGAGCAAAAATAATCTACGATTTATTGAATACTGCTAAGAGGCCATTGTGTGATGGTTGTAAAAGCGGAACCGAATTATCAATACCTGCCGTATATATTAGTATTAAATCAAAATTCAACTTTCAGAAGTTGGATTTATAGCAGTTGTACAAGCTGAAAAAAGACATATACCACCAAATAATCTAATGTGTGATAGTCATTATGAAGTGAAAAAGCTTATGTCCACTTTTGGTCTGTCGTACCAAAAGATAGATACATATATAAAAGGTTGCATATTGTATTGGAAAGAGGACACTAATCTTAGAAAATGTAGAGTATGTAATGAGAAAAGATACAAACTAAGAAAAAAGAAAAGAAAGATAGTGCCATATAAGAGAATGCATTATTTACCCATCACTCTTAAACTTCAAAGATTATGTGTCTTCTTCTACGGCATGTCATATATGGTGGCATAGTGTGAGAATACAGAAAGAGAGAACTTTGAAACATCCATCTAATGGAGAAGCATGAAAACATTTCGATAAGACTTATCCCACATTTGCTGTAGAGAACCGTAATGTCAGGCTTGGTTTATGTACGGATGGATTTTCACCATTCTCTCATTTTGGTAGTACATATTCATCTTGGCATATATCGTTGTGTGAAAACTCCATATATGTTTCTCACTATTGTCATCCCTGACCTTGATGATCCGACATAAGGAATGGATGTTTATTTACAACCATTAGTTGAAGAGTTGAAACACTGTGGCATGAAGTAGTTGAAACATAAGACATTTCAAAAAAAAAAGAATTTTCATATGTTCTCTTCTTTGTTATTAACTATTAGTGATGTTTTTGGGTATGCAATGCTTTCAGGTTAGAGTACGGCCGGTCGTCTAGCCTGTCCTTATTGCATGGAAGAAACACGAGCATTTTCTTTATCTCATGGGACGAAAATTTCATGGTTTGATTATCGTCGGTGTTTTTCTCCATGTTAATCATTCTTTTAGAAGAGGTAAAAAAAGTTTACAGCTAATAAAGAAGAGACTATGCGATTACAAATGATTTATTCAAATGGAGAAACATATGAACTTGTAAAGTAACATCCTAAGATACATTAAACTGTAATGCATATTGAAATTTCAGGTAAATTGATAATTCATAATCGGTACAAATAAAGTATATTTTGACATAATATTGACCTGTTGCACAACAAAAAAACCTGTTTGATAATGTATTTAATACAGTTTTGAATGTTAAGAGGAAAATTAAGGACGATCTGAATCCAAGACGTTATATAGAAAAATTATGCAAAATTCATGAACTTCATATAAAACCCAATGACAGCATAAAACCCAAAGCTTGCTATAACAAGCTAGTAAAATTCGTGCCAAATTGGGTGGAAGGACTACGACGTCATGATGAGATTCCTTCTAATCTTCGTAGATGTGTTGACTTTAAAAACAAAAAATGAGTGGGATGAAAAGTCACGATTGTTATGTCACGATGAAAAATTTACTACACATGGTTTTCAAAGAACTATTGCCCGTAAAAGTATGAATGTTATAACATAATTAATTTTTTTTTATAAAGAGCTTTATTTGACTACGTTAAAAGTCAAGAGTGTACGTAAACTTGAAAACAATATCCATATACTACTCTGCAAGCTAGAGAAAATATTTCCTCCTGGATTTTTTAATGTAATAGAGCATTCTCCTGTTCGTCTTCCATCCGAAGCACTTCTTCCAGAACCTTTGTAATATGGATGGCTGTATCTATTTGAGAGGTAATATAGAATATCCGTAATATTAATTTTTATTTAAAATATGAACTAATTTAATATCGAGGTCCTGTGCAATATGAATTAATTTTATAACAGGTAATTGAATCATCTAAAGAAAAAGGTAGAAAAAAGCACGAGTTGAAGGTTCGATTTGCAAATCATACCTTGAAGAGGAAGCTTCATTCCTTTTCTGTCATTATTTCAGTGACCATGCGAACTTATCATTTGTAAGTGTTCCTCACAATGATGAAGCCGTTGAATTAGATTCTTCTCAAACAATGTTATATATCTATTTTTAGACAACATGACTGATTTGTTGGAAAATATGTGAAAATATGGTTAGTCGATAGACATTACCATGTAGCACATACATATGTTCTTCTTAATTGTACTGAAGTTGCACCATTTGTTAGGTAATGCTAAATTCATATTTACTACATTTATACTTACATATTATTATGGAACATACTATATATATTTGCAGCATTTACGAATCATAACATATACTTGGCGATCTCAGTGAAGAATTTGCTAATTGGTTTTTGAACTACGTTTATGATTCCAGAAATTGTGTCATTGATAAAAGATTGAAACATCTTGTGTTGGGACCAAAAGAAAAAGTCAAGGCTTATCCAATTTTCTTCACCAATGGATTTAAATTAAATACCAAGGAATATGGCGCTGAAAAATTAATCTATCATAGAAGTGTATTTATCAAAGATAGTGATGATCCATATGAGCATATAAAAGATTCTTATGGCATCTTAACATAGATTTTTGAATTGACATATTTTATACGACCTATAGAAAAAGTGTTTTTATTCAAATGCAATTGGTTCGCCGATGCTCTTGATTTTGGAATCAACATGCACAAAGATTATATGTTAATTGAAATAAAGCATACCTCGCATTACTATAAGTGTGATCCTTTCGTATTAGCTAAGCAAGCATTACAAGTTTATTTTTCTCCATATCCATCCTTGAAAAGAGACAAAGCGGATTAGTCGGCTATTTTTAAAACAAAGGCAAGATTTAAGCGGATCTTGAGCCAAATAATGAAATAATAATAACCAATGATCATACTGATTTAGGGCCTTTGAACAATGAATCAAATTTTTTAATAGAAGTATTTGTGAGTAAAGAGGAAAACGACGTAGTGTACGAGACCAAGTCTGAACAGAAAAGGACGAAGACTGATTATTAATTACTGATGATGTAATAATGTATACATGATGAATATTTGTATCGCTTGTTATATAGTTATATAGTTTATATTTTGAGTTGGCGCTGTTATTAATGATAATGATTATGTTGTGAGCAATGTATTATAATGTTTTATCAATTCTATGTATTAAGGAGATCTTGTTCAATTTTTGTAGTTTTAGTGGAAGTTTTATGTGATTATTGATCAGACATGTTTTCTAATAATAATATGATATTTTTTTCATGACATGAAATGATATGTTTGTGGCAGATATTATATATGTCTTATAGAAGATCTTCCAGATCTTATATTTCTGCTTCTCTCATCGCTGGTGAAGGTGCTAGTGGCTTGGCTAATTTATGCCCAAGTGCGGCTATGATTCCGAAGAGTGGAGGGTAAGTATCAAATTTATTGCAATGTCATTAATATTTAGTGCATGTATACTATTTAAAATTTATTAAATGTTCACGTCAAAATTAATACAGGGGTTTTGAGCTGGAACCTTCCGACAATATTCTGGCCGTCTCTAGGAAGGCGTACATGAGTCGGATGTTGAGTTGTTGGTCTTAGTGGGATGATATCCCACTGCATGTTAAGAATGTTATATGGGCCAACGTGATGGTAAGTATAAATTTGTTATTCATTTGAAAATGACATATTTGATCTTTAAAAATTAATATACCGTATATAATTCATTTTTAGTTTCATCGACTAGGCTGCAGTAGTTGTAGAAGTGGAAGATTAATACAATTTTTGTAATCAATGGAATAAGAAACTGAGAAAAATTAACGGGACATCCTCTCAGGCATTAAAAAAGTCCGATTGGATGAGCGCTAGTATTGGGCGAAATGTTAACAGCATTAGGAAATTCCCATCACGAAAGTAAGTTTTCTATTTTCATATTGGTATTATAATTTATTTAAAGTTTGTATAATAATTTCATTAATTTAGTCAATTATATATTTAAATTTACAGGAAATTTCCAAGTCGAACTCGGCAAACAGGAATAAAAATCCTATTGTATACCACGATAGCTCAAAATCCTTCTAACAATATCGGAAGAGAATGGTAAATTTAAATATTACGATTATAAAATAGTTATAACATTATCTAATCACATATATACATTGTTTATTCACATATAACTTTCGACTAAGGAAAAGGTTCGCAAGCCTACATTTGCGGAGGTCTTCACTCGAACTCATGCTATCGAGCACATAATGATGTTGGCCTAGTTTCTTTTTCTTAAACATGCTTAAAATTTTATTTTTATTTCACATTACATAAGTTGTAAATTAAATATTTATTGTGCCAAAATTTTATTCATAATCGCAAGAAATATTTGAAACAAAGCGAGCTCGCGTGCTCCAGTCCACCGGTCGAGAGGAGTTGATTACTGAGGAGGAGGACAATATTTTTGATGCCGTGACCGACAAGCCCGCATGAAATATGCTATAGAGTATCAGCAATCAGGAGGTACTGTTTATTGAGTTCAACTACTTCATTAACTAATTTATAAATTTTATTTAATATTACGTATAAATTATAACTAGTTATTAACTAATTCACAAACGAGGATGTCCGAGGTCGATTATAGTAGATCAAAGGCCGAAGAGGAGATGACACAGCCTAGAGAACAGATAGCAGAGTTGAATGATTGGCAAAAGAGCAGATGATTAACTATGATGGTAGATGAGCGGATTACGTTATATATGGTAAAGCATGAGACATTTCCTTTGCATGGGTTGAGAAATAATGATGAGTAGGTATGGTTGTGTTTTTGATGGATATTTGATTGCTTTGTTTGTACTTATTTGACATGTTTTGATGGATTACATACTTGTTTGATGGTTTTGTTGTTTGTGAATGTTTGATGATTGCTTTATTCGATGGACATGAGGATTTGTAGGTATGATTTTATTTTTGTGATGGATATTGATGTAAATATTGACTTTTGTGATATAAACTTGGTTATATGTGATATGCATGAGATTATGCGAAGTATACAATTATTGTAACTTTGAAATTGAGTTTATGTGTTGTATATGAGATGGATAGACGGATGAATATATATTTATGATTGGATGGTGCGAATAGCTGCTGTTATATAAAACAGAATGCACATTTTATCAACCTATTGGCATAGGTTAGTGACGACCTATTTGCAAAGGTTACTAACGGCTAGAGACAGCTACCAACCACCGGTTGGCATATATACATGACGCACAGATTCATACCACATGTCTATCGACCTTCATTGGCTAGCGACGGTTAGGCCATCCCTAGCCATTGAAAAGTTAATGATGAAACCGTTGCTAAAGCCATCGCCTTTTCTTAGATTGACGTTTTAGAAAGTGATGGCCTTTATCATCGGTTAGCGATGGCTATGGACATCTTTAGGCCGTCGGTAAACCTAGTATGTCTTGTAGTCCCTACGATAGACGTAGGTAGTATTTGATCGGATGCATTTGCTGTTGGATTAAAGCAGGAAATTTAAAAAAATTCTTTTATTAATTTGCACAATATAGTATTGCACTTATATATAAATAATAATTTTATACTAAATAATATATATAATTAATAAAAGAGTTTAGAGTATAGTTTCAATTTAATTAATTTATGTATTAAACTTTTTATTTCTTTGTATTATTTAATAATAATATTTTGTTATAAATTTAAGTTTAATTTAGTTTATTAATTTAATTTTTGCTTCTATATTTTAATATATTTGTATTTAAAATAAAAACACTACAACAATATATTAAGTATGGTGATCCAATCTTGGGGTAATATGTAAACATATGTCATAATTAACCATAGTGACTTAAGGTTAATAAATAGGTAAAGGTCATAAGTCAATGATGATGTCCTAAATGCATATTTACATAAATGTTTAAATTCATATCTAAATTAAAATATATTTATTTAAGTCGGGAACTAACTTATTAATTAATAATTATATAAATATATGTATGTATTTGATATAATATTATTTGAAATCAAATATGTGTATATGTTATAATATAACTTTCGACATATATATAAATATGATTAAAATAAATTAATTTCACTTATTAATCCATATATAATTTTCTATTAACTATTTATTCATATATTTATATATAATCGATAATTTTTTGAATTCCAAAGTAATTTGACCTTTTCAAAATTAAAAGATATATTTTTTCCAAAACCCATAGGTCAAAGGATAAATTTTGTTAATTAAACAATCCATTCATATATATATATATGTATGTATGTACGTACGTACGTACGTACGTACGTGTGCATGTATGTATGTGTGTGTGTATCCTTTTCAAATAATAATAAAAGCTATTTTTATAAAATGTCCCCAATTATTTTTACAAATAATTTCTTTATGCATTATACGCACGCACGCGCACGCACATTGAAATCCGAAATAAAATTTTAGAAAGTTTGTTTATCCAAATTCAAAAACAAAAATAGATTTTTTTTATTTTAAAAACCAAGTATAATAAGTGATAAATTGTTTAAGATATAAAATATTTTTTTATACATACATACGTACATGCATAAATACACACACACACTCAAACATGAAAATAATGTTTCTTTTAAAAGCAAGAATATTTATATACGTATATTTTAATATTTAATTACTAATATATATACATGCACATTATTAATTAATTTGTAAAATATATTTTTTATTTAATTATGGTCAAAGTATGTATATGTGGGAGCTTGCATCAGAATATACATATACAAATTATTTAAAATAAGATGTTACCTTATCGAGATCTGGCCGATTGTCGAACAATTTGGCCACTAGTTATTTCCTTCCTCGAACATCTTTGTTCTTTCTCCTTGGCTACAAGATGCAACTGCATCTTCTTGGCTTCACCAACGTGGACTATGGAAGCTAGGGTTAGAATTTGGTTCGGTGTCAAGAAAGAATGAAAGGGATGACTATTTGTTGTCAGCTAGATAACAAATATCAAGCCCGTTTCCCTATAATCCTAGAAGAAAAGTCTCCCCTCCCCTATTTCTTGCTATTGTCGACCATACCTTGGTTTTCAGCTTTAAAACGCTGGCAAAATTGATTTAACAATTAGACCGTTTAATTAATTAATTAATTCATGCCCATTCGTTAATCAGTTCGATGTAAACTTTTATACATTGTTTTAAATAAGTTTCAAGTTTCAGATAAATAATTAAAACATCACTAAAATTTAATACAAATTTGTATTTGGTTTTACTACCGATTTATCAAATTTATAAACTTTTATGTTGATCGAACTCGAAAATTAGCTAATAACATAGTTATGTTGACTTTTTGGCGTGAACTCGACGCTCGATCAATATTTAAATAATTTAAGTACCAAAGTCTGTACGGACTTTGCAAAGGTACTGTATCGAAAAAAAGTTCAATCAATTATAGATCATTTAGGAGAAATCTAATTTTTAATTCATGTTAAGGTTGGATTGAGCAATCGATTACTCAATTTAGTATTTAGTTAGCTCACACTTATGTTTTAAATCCCCTTAAACAACAACGAATTTAACCACCATTTTTTTATAGAGTTTTATCAAATGGAACTTAGTTCATATCTGTTAGTACTGGCCTGAAGCTCACTAGAGGTCGCCTCCCCCGCCTCTGAGGCAGTAGTTCCCCATGGCTGACGGAGGAGTTTAGGCTGTAAAAAAAGGCAGTGGTCCACCCAACAAATCCACTATCAGTTTTACGTTAAGCAATACGTGGAGTAACTCCCGTCGATAGAAAAAGAATAAAAATGAATTTGATCTTGATCTTTGTGGAGTGAAAAAGACACTATACTGGATCCACGCGGATTTCCTGCTAATAGCCATAAATGACTTGTTTTTGGTAATAGATGAACGTTACTATATGTATATTCGGGTGCAAGATGCTTCGAAATGGAAATGAGGGAATGTCTACACCGGTGATGACATTTTGTACATGTTTTCTTTTCATAGACACTATATCATTAAAATATATAGAGTTTGGTCTAGGTCAAAAACTCCATTAATATTCGTACTTAACTGTGTAGACTACATTAAATTCCCAGCTTCAATTTGATAACAATTATAGATTAACCCAATATACTACGGTCAGTCAAAGATTTTTAATGTTATGATGGGTGGGAAAACTCAGCGTTAGAAGTAATGAAAGACATAGGAGTAATCTATGTACTGGTCAGATAATTTGTGCACTGGTCAGATCGAAAGTGATGATATTGAAAGCTCGGCCAGACCTAGTCACCGAAGACAACTCCTTTGGAAGTCGAAGATAGGAAGAAGACTGGTTGTTTTTATTCGAGCAAGGCATGAAGCGAGAGAGACGAATGATTGGAGGTGCAAAAAAGGAAAGAAAGAAAAGTCAACTAGGTCGCTTTTGCCATTGTTGGTGAAGTGATGATCCAATTAGGGTTTTTTGCTATGACAAGCTGGTTTTTAAGCGTGTTATACGTCTAGTATACAAAAACAGAGAATAATCAATTATAAACTCGTCTCACAAGTTTATCAATCAGATTTTCACTACTCTGGAAGTCTGTATTAGCTAATTTAAACAATAGGTATGTCGTAATTAAATTACAACAACAAACTAACAACTATAGTAATAATAACTATAGTGATAGATCAAATGTTATGCTATTTAAAGAAATAGCACAACGTAAAAAACGAAAAAAGATATATACATAAATATATAAATCAATTTATAAGCCTAACAGGTTTGAAGAATTTTTTTTTTCTGAAGCTCGTCGTAACAATTTCCTTGAGACTTTATTTAAAGTCTCCCAAGATACAACAGACATAATCTGCACGAGATTGTAACGAGTATGTCAACTCTGTGATATGTATTGAGCAGTAGAGGATGGAAGCAGAGGAAAAAACAGGATCAGATTGGATTGAAAATGTGATCAATATTCTCTCCTATTTATATTTTCGTCTGCATCCCTTCAAACAGTCGCGTCCGTTTGACGGGTCACACCCGTTGCCTTTAGTCGCTACTATTCGTTAACAGGTCGCACCCGTCTGCTACTTGTATCTGCTCGTGTCACGCCTGCTTACATTTGGCCACGCCTCTTCAGTCGGGCCGCACCCGCTTGCGTCTAACGGGTCGCACCCGCTTCTGTTCGCCCATGGGTTGCACCCCTTCAGTCATTTTGCATCTGCTTCCAAACAGATCCGCACCTGTTCGTTTAGCCTGCAGCTGTCAGAAAACCCGGCCCAATTTTGCAGTAAAACTAGGATCATATTAGATCCAAATCCAAACCCAAACCCAAACCCGAGCCCGACCCGGTTCGATTTGGTCGGACGGACGGCGGCGGCGTGTGTGTGTGTGGTGGTGATGCATGATCTCCCTCCTCACAACGAAGCATATATTTGGGTGCCCCTAGGCCCCAGCCCTTTCATTGCAAAGCCATATATATACTAGTATAGCTTGGTAATTTTTGGCGATGTGGGACTTATGTATATTTTCATTCAATAGGAATTCCAACAATCTACCACATGAATGATAATATACATATCCCCCACACAAAGCGAAATATCTCAGAGTACATATGGAATAATGCTTTATCGTGGATAAGTAGATATTTCACTTTGAACTTTTCCTAGTTAAAACTTATCGGATCTACTTGGCTAATCAGTGATTTATTTCATCTTGAACTGTCGGCCTTTATTGTATATCCAGACAATAAGCTTTACAAAGCATTGATTCCCTTCTCATCCAATCACTTGGTTATGTTCATTTTGGTCCTGAAGTGTTTATAGAAAATATAAGCCTTTAATATTCTCATAGAGCCGACCCAGCTCACACTAACATAGGTGATCACAACCATTAACAGTATCCTACATATACCCCACTTGTTATTTCCAAGATATGATCATCATTAAAAAACATAGTTTAACCTTTAAATACTTCTGTAGGTATACACTTATACTGTGCACGATAGGAATGGAGTTGGACTATGTCCACGCAAAATGCATTACGTCTAGAGTTACTCAGAACTGGTTTGCATATTGATCCTAGTCCGTAGGATCTTTAGTCGCTAGGATAGGTTTCCGTATAAGATAACTCTTGGTGGTTTAGCCTTTTAAACCTATTCCCCTCGATGCGCGGTCAATTTTCTCTCTTGATAAACCTTTAGTAAATGGATCCGCTATGTTATCATTTGTTCTCACATAATCTATGGAAATAGTTCCATTTGAGAGTAACTGCCTTACTGTGTTATGGAGTCGACAGATATGTCGTGACTTTTCATTATACATAAAGTTGTATGCTCTACTTAGCGCAGCTTGGTTATCACAGTGTATGCATATGGCCGGTACAAGTTTAGGCCAAAATGGAATATCTCGTAGAAAATGACGAAGCCATTCTACTTCTTTGCCTGCTTTATCTAAAGTGATGAACTTCGATTCCATATTGGATCGAGCTATGCATGTTTGTTTAGTAGATTTCCACGACACTTATGCCCCTGCTAAGGTAAATACATAACCACTTGTTGATTTTGATTCCTCTGAATCAGCAATCTAGTTTGCATCACTATATCCTTCTAAGACGGCAGGATATTTTCCATAATGTAAGCAATAATTTTTGGTATTTTTTTAAATATCCAAGCACTCTCATTAGTGCTTTCCAGTGTTCCTTTCCTGGATTGCTTGTATACCTGCTCAATCGACTTACCACATAAGCTATATCTGGTCTTGTGCAATTCATAAGATACATGAGACATCCTATTACACGAGAGTATTCCAGTTGCATTACACTCTCATTAGTGTTTTTATGTAGTACTTCTGATGGATTAAAAGGTGTTCTTACTCCTTTAATTCCAAAATTTTGAAAATTTTCAATCACTTTGTCTACATAATGTGACTGAGATAATTCAATTCCATTAGGTGTCCTTATTATTTTGATTCCCAAAATAACATCTGCAACTCCTAAGTCTTTCATATCGAAATTGCTAATTAACATCTTCTTTATGAACATCTTCTTTATGATCTCTATTACCCGAGTATTTGGACCAAATATTAACATATCGTCAACATATAAACAAATCATCACATATGATTGTCCAATGTGTTTATAATAAACATACTTATCGCATTCATTTATACGAAAACCATTTCTCATCATGACACTATCAAATTTTGCGTGCCATTGTTTTGGAGCTTGTTTTAGTCCGTATAATGATTTTACTAATCTACAAACTTTGTTTTCATTTCCTTTGGAAACAAAACCTTCAGGTTGCTTTATGTAGATCTCCTCATCGAGATCTCCATTTAAGAATGCTGTCTTTACATCCATTTGATGAATTTCTAGATCATAGATCGATGCAATTGCTATTAGCATTCTTATAGAGGTTATTCGTGTTACCGGTGAATATGTATCAAAAATGTCTACTCCTTCTTTTTGACGATATCCTTTGGCTACTAATCTGGCTTTATACTTGTCGATAGAGCCATCTGCTTTCATTATCTACTTGAAAATCCATTTATAGCCAATAGGTTTTATTCCAGGTGGGATATCACAATTTCCCAAGTTTTATTACTTAGAATTGAATCAATTTCACTTTGAATTGCTTCTTTCCAACATGAAGATTCATAAGATGACATTGCTTCCTTGTACGTTTGAGGTTCGTGTTCTAATGCATACGTGAAAAAATCCAAACCAAATGTCTTGGAAGTCATAGCCCTTACGCTTCTTCTTGGTTCAACTTCCTCAATCTCATGATGAGTTTCATCTTCATGTGAATTGCTTGATTCTTCTCTCGTCCTTTTAGGGACATTATTCCCTTTATTCCTTTTGTGTGGAAACACGTCTTCAAAAAATGAGGCATCTCTAGATTCCATGATTGTATTTACATGAATATCAACTATATAAGACTTGAATACCAAAAATCTGTAGGCACTACTATTTTGGGCTGGCCCTAAATAGTAACAATATACTATTTTTGGTCCAAGTTTGACTTTTTTGGGAGGCAGAACTGGAACTTTTGCCAAGCACCCCCACACTTTGAGGTATTCAAAACTTGGTTTGTGTCCTTTCCATAACTCATATGGAATTGTTCCTGTTTTATTGTGAGGGACTTTGTTTAATATGTGATTAGATATATTTAAGGCTTCCCCCCCACAAGTTCGTCGGTAGACCAAAGGTTAAAAGCATGACATCAATCATGTCTTTTAACGTTCTATTCTTCCTCTTGGCCACACCATTTTGTTGTGGTGAATATGGAGCTGTTGTTTGATGAATTATACCATTTTTGGCATAAAACTGTTCAAATGGTGATTCATATTCTCTATCTCGATCAGATCTCAATATCCTAATCTTTTTATTTAACTGATTTTCTACCTCAGCCTTGTATTTTATAAATGATGTAATTGCTTCATCTTTACTATTCAAAAGATATACGTAGCAATATCGCGTATAGTCGTCAATAAACGTGATAAAGTACTTTTTCCCACTTCTTGTAGGTTATGATTTAAAATCACATAAATCTATATGAACCAAACCTAGTGGTTCAGTGCTTTTATCAACAGATTAAAATGGCTTTTTAACCTTTTTTGCTTCTACACATGTCTCACATTTGTAATTCTTATCTACTTGGAATTTCGTAATTAATCCCAAGTTTGATAATATGTTCATTTTTTAAAAATTTATGTGTCCCAATCTATCATGCCATAGTAAAATTTCATGCTCAAGCAAGTAAGAAACTTCAATTTTATTAATAGCATAATCAAAATACATAGTTTTATTGCCGATAACGGGTACATTTGCCTTAAATAGGCCATCGGATAAATATCCCCTTCCGATATACATTCCAGCTTTGGATAGAACCATCTTGTCTGACTCGAATACTATTTTGAATCCTTTCATTGATAGCACAGCACTAGAGATGAGATTCTTACGTATGTCTGGAACGTGAAGCACGTCATTCAACTTGACAGTTTTTCTAGAAGTAAATTTGAGGATTACTGTGCCACTGCCTTCGATCATGGATACTGCAGAATTACCTATACAGAGTTTTCCTTCGTGATCAAATTTCTGGTATGTAGAAAACATGGATTTTGTCAGAGCAGACATGACAAGTAGCGCCTGTGTCTACCTACTATTGGTTAGGATTCTGAACCAAATTACATTCAGATACAAATGCCGAGAAGTTGGATTCGTCTACTTCCATGTTGTCTACTATATTTGCCTCTATGTTGCGTTCCCTTTTGTGTCTGCAATCTCTAGCGGCATGTCCAACTTTTCCACAACCCAACATTCGCCATTAAACTTTTTGGTTCATTTGTTGCCTTTTGGTTTGTTGTCTGGAGCTTTCCTTTTCTTCTGGAAATTCTTCTTTTTGTTTTTGGTCTTTGAACCTTCAGCCATAAATGCCTACTCGGTTGGTTTTGTAACTCCATGGTTATCTGCCTCAATTTTCAGTCGGACTATGAGATCCTGTAAAGAGATTTCCTTCTTCTTATGCTTTAGATAATTGCGGTAATCTCTCCATAACGGTGGCAGTTTTCCCGTGATGGCTTCAACCAAAAACAATTCTCCAACCTTATGACCTTCCACTTCGAGTTCATGAATGATGATTTGCAGTTCATGTAGTTGAGCAGTCACCGGTTTGGAGTCAACCATCTTGTAGTCCATGAATTTGTCTACAATGAATTTCTTAAGACTGATATTCTGCGTCTTATATTTCATGGCAAGTGCATTCCAGAGTGCTTCTGCTGTCATTCGAGGCTGATATACTTTGTATAGCACCTCGAGACAATTCAGAATATAGTTTCTGCATAGAAAATCGGAATGCTTCCACATATTAACATCTGATTCCTCGCCTGGTGCAGGAATCGGTTCGTCCTTCTTGAGATACCATTGCAGACCAAGTGTGGTGAGATAAAATAACATTTGATTCTGCCATGTTAGAAAGTCGTCACCATCTCCTTTAAAAGGATCGGGCCTGTTGGGTGTAGTAGCCTTTGTTGAGAGCTCTACTGTTGCCATCTCGGTTTGAAGAAGGAAATTCCGTCTGAGGCTCGTCGTAACAATTTCCTTAAGACTTTATTTAAAGTCTCTCAAGATACAATAGACGTAAGCTGCACGAGATTGTAATGAGTATGTCAACTCTGTGATATGTATTGAGCAGTAGAGCAAGGAAGCAGAGGAAAAAACAGAATCTGATTGGATTGAGAACGTGATCAGTATTCTCTTCTATTTATAGTTTCGTCCACATCCCTTCAAACAGTCACATCCGCTTGACGGGTCGCACCCTTTTCCTTTAATCGCTATTGTTCGTTAACAGGTCGCACCCGCCAGCTACTTGTATCTGCTCGCGTTTGGCCGCGCCTCTTCAGTCGGGCCGCATCCGCTTCTGCTCGTCCATGGGCCGCGCCTCTTTCGAACAGATCCACACCTATTCTTTAGCCTGCAACTGTCAGAAAATTTGGCCCAGTTTTGCAGTAAAAATAGGATCATATTAGACCAAACCCGAGCCCGGACGGCGGTTGCAAGCATGTGGTGGTGATGCATGATCTTCCTCCTCATAACGAAGCATACATTTGGGTGCCCCTAGGCCCCAACCCTTTCATTGCAAAGCCATATATATACTAGTATAGCTTAGCAATTTTTGGCGATGTGGTATTTATGTATATTTTCATTCAATAGGAATTCCAACATAGCGAACTATCCACTTTTATAAATAAGTAGAAACAGGTTTAAGGTAGGATGCCCTAAAAACTACAACTCACATACACTGCAACTCATATCACTACAACTCACACAACAAAAGCTGCAATGCTTAAAGACTAACTACACCAACACAAACACCTGACATTATACATTCATGTAACAAAAACTTTGACTTGTTACAACCCAAAACTTACACGGGACAAACCCAGGAATTTCCATAAGAAAACCACATTTCATGAGCAAATTGAAAAAGCATATCCAGCAAGCATATTTTATAGCATGACAATTCTAGCCAAGTAAGATTCAAGAACTTCACTTATAATTATGCAATCCTTTCAGCTTACAGAGGTATCATGAACATCCAATAGTGGAAAACAGCTCCTAACAGGGAAACTCAGATCTTGCAAGCAAACAAAGAAACTTGTAAATTGTAAGAGGCATCCAATAGAGCCTAAACATGCCTTAATGAAGAAAAACCACCAAAATATGTTAGAAATCCAAAATGCACAACTGCATTAAGCATGGAGGATAACCGGATAGCACCTAGTAACAAGCCGAGCTAGAAAGAGGAAACAACCAGGATAGCGCAGAAACAGTGAAGGGTGGTGGAGTGCCATTCATAGAAAGCACCATAAGCTAAAACCATCGAAGAACATCCACATTGCAAAGCAATCACCAATGTGCCTAGAAAAGTAATGGAAAAGCAGGCAAGTCACTCGATCATACGAACCCGAAACAATGTGGAAAAGTATCTGTCTCCATCAAGCGCAAACCCAAAAAAGGCAAAAGAATAACCTTCTTAGCTACTGAGACGGAAACCCTAACTTGGATCAAAAGTGAAGCTAAAGAACAATATTGCTACTATAAGATCCAAACCAAAAATCTCACCTAGTGATCTCAATATCACATAGCTATCGCGCTTAGGACATTGATGTTCGGCGGCTTCAAATCCAATCTAGAGGGATGCCAATAGCATGCGTGAGTGGCTAAGAAAAGGAAATAGAAAATAAGGCAATTGGGAAGCGCATAGAGCCAAAAAAACTACAGCAATAGAGAAAGCCAGGGTTGGGATAAAGGAGGGACAAAGTGATAGGAAAGAGAGAAGGAAGAAGCATATGAAATTGTGATAGAAAAAGAAGAAAAAGCACGATTATGTTTATTTCAAATAAAATAAATATAAATTAATTTTATCAAACACTATTTTCATCACCCTTCAAACCCTTTATAACTTGCCTGAGATTTTAATTTGAAATTTTCAAAGACTTTCAAACCAAGTCCATGTGTTTGATCTAAATACTACACACAAGTGCGCTTTAAGTAATTTATAATAATTTTCACTGTAATATCTCTTTCCATTATCACTTACTAGTGTGTAACCCGTGCGTTGCACACGATAGTGTTGTTAAAAAATAATCCCTAAATTTTAATTATTTTTAAAAATTGATTTATTTTTTAAGTGGTATATGATAAATTTATCGATATCAAAAAATTTATAATTTAAAATGATATGTAATGCTCAGATGTAAGGTAGATGGTCGCTAACCACATATTCTTATTAGAATTATTATTCTAACTCGGTAATAGGAAACACAATATATATATATATATATATATATATATATATATATATATATGTATATGTATATGTATGTATGTATGTGTATGTCTATATATGTATGTATGTGTATGTATATGTATATGTATGTATATAGTTTGCTATTGCTATATATGTAAATAGTTGATGCTATGTGATACGTGTATTATATATATATGGATGAAAAAAATGAATTTTCCATTTATATCAATACGAATATTGTATATATGCTTTTAAGGATTCATATTGAAATCATGAATGTTACATAACTGAATATATTTAAATATTTTAAATTAATGATCAACTTAACTAATTAAATATATAGAGCTGAATTAGAAAGTAGGGAAAAAATGAGAAGAACTTTGTATGTAATTGTAGTTGAGAAGAACATCTTATAATCAACTTATTTTCACATGAACTTTTATTCATTATCTGAGATTCAATTAGTAAATCTTTTTTTAACTTTACAGTTAAGATAAATTTCACATTGTTGTATGAGTATCATGTTTACAACTTCAATTTTTGCAATAATAATAATAATAATTTATGGCGTTGGTTTGAGTTATGTTTTGGGTAAGTTTTAATGTCATGTTGAAAATGAGAATGAGAATGTCTACATAACCTAATTTTTATTAGAATAATCCATGCTTCCACACCCGTGTTGTAAAATATAAATTTATCCTTAAATGTTGTAAAAACTGAAATTTTGTAATGCAATATATGAAAGTTTGAGATAAATGAATTATAAATTAAAATATAGGTGTTTAAAGCTAAAAATATAAGTTTCCAGTGTAATGCATGATAATTTCATTGATATAAACCAATTATAAAATAAATTTGTTATTATTGTTAGTGTATATAATTTATGCTATGCGATTTACATATCTTTATATGTAAATGACAATTTTGTTTTACCCATTTGTTGATGCTACAATGGTATACTATTGAAATTGTTTATATTTTAAGATTTACATGACGTATCGAATATTCTTTAGCTGAGTTTATCAAATGGTTTAAATTTTAAATTATGCAATTAATTTAAATGTATGTACTTAAATGTAAAATATTAGAAGAGAACTAAGAAGACATTTGTGAATAATTATAGAAAATTTTAAAGTATGCATTTGATTATAATTTGGCATTGGAAGTTTAGTAGAATAAAAGTGATAAATTAAAGAATTTAAAAGTAAAATATCTTGAGAGAGAATTAAGGAGAGTAGAGAAAGATCCTACAATTAATAAGAAAGCTTGAATTTCTTCTGCTTTTCTATTATTTAATAGATTTCCAATTACATTTTCCATTATCCAAAAAATCAAAAACAAAAAAACATTTCTTTTTCACCTTTTTCTTCTTCGTCTCTATTCCTCCTCCTTTCACAGTTCCCAATTTGCGCCATAGCACCCTAACAATCGAAAGAAATCTAGCCATTGTATTCCTCCACCTCATGAACTCTTTCTCCCCCGCCTCCTCTCTTCTCTGCCAATAATAACCAACTCCTTCAAACCCACTCGGACAACAATGAATTCACAACTTCACCACCTCCTGCAATCCGCAATACAATCACATGTAGACTCACTCGCAATTACAGGCTCAATCCCTGAGCCAGACCGAAACCAACTACCAACCCCACCAGCCTACCATACTGCAAACCCCATCGCAGCCCCTTTCTCCTTGCATTAGTACGAAAAATTGATAACAACAAAATTCCTATTTTTGTGTGGAAAAGGAATGTGGCGGTTGTGTTTTCAAAGAAGTGTTAGAGGCGCTTTTTTCTGTTTTGTTATAAGACTAGACATCGTTATTTTTACTTATTTTATTTTAAAATTTCCTATACTTTTCTTGGGGAAAAAACTAGAAAAAAAGGAAAAAAAGAAAAAGGCCAAAGAAAAAGAATTCAAACAAGATAACAAAGATTTACGGGTCAAACAATTGCAAACTGCTTGGATTTGAATTGTTAGCGCTACACGATTGCTCTGGACGGATTACCATACCCGACTGTAAGTCTTCTTTCTACTTATCGGTGCACTTCTTCCAAAATAGCTAAAAAATATATGGTTGGAACTGCAAAAATTGGCGCTTTTTGAACAATTTTTTGTTACAATTATTGTCTAATATTTTTGGTTGCATACTGAAATAAATCTAGTAAGGAGCAAAGTCCTTAACTAACATAAGGTGAGGAGGTCATTACTTTTCCATAGCTTTATAACAACTAAGATTTGTCATTTGCACACACCTTGGATTTAAAATTTGATTAGACTTTGGCCTAGAGATAAAAATTAGAAGCTTAATTGGAAAAAAATTACATTAAATAAATTAGATTTGGATAGTTAAACTGGTTATTTTATTGTCAGGGTATTCGATCAGTTTCTCTTGCAAAGGGCAAAAATTGACTAATATATTAAAAGGTATTAGAAAAATAACTGAAGAATAATTAGTCTTGTTCTTGCAATTTTATAATCAATTTAACTTTTTAATTTAATTTGAAAAATTGAAAGATTTGGTTGTGTAAAATTTATTTTCTCAAAACATTACTTCGTAGATATATAGTATGAATTTTAAAAAGGTTCCACTAATACCTTGGTGATTCACAAACCTTTATAACTGAACTGCTAACAAAAGAGATTGCATACTAGCCGTAAAACATTAGTCGTATCACTTTGTAAATGACTAAGAGACTCTTTGTCCCTTTCTAGTTGAGATTATAAACTAATAAAATATCATTAAGTATGTTATTTCATATTTAAATAAGAGATCTGTCAATAATAAGCCTAGGAATTTATTTGCTTGCATTTGGTTGAAAAATGAGTGAAAAAAGTTTAAGTTACCTTAATTCTCCTACGGAATCTCAAATAAATCAAAAAAATCTGAACGAGATAGGTCCACAGAGTTCGAGGAATCAAATTTTTTAAAATCTCAACTTAGAAAAGGAAAGATCCTTCTCTCTTAGGGACCAATGCTATCCAACTAGAACTATTCAACCTTTAGTCCTAATTTTTCCACCAGCCATAGGAAATATTTTAGAGCAAAACCATTCGTTTATTCAAGGGGTGCCAAATTTAACGAGTATAAAAATGCTTATGAATTTCGCAGTGAATTTGAATTGTATGCATCTACAACTAAAATGCAACAATTATCTAATAAATCAATCAAGATAAGGCTAATTATATTGGCACTTTCAGAAATCACAAAAGGATGGCTAATTTCTCTTCCTAAACATTCGATAAGAAATTGGAAATAGTTTATCATTGTATTTGAAAAAAAAAATCCCTTTTCACGAAACTCAAAAAATTAGAAGTGAAGTAAATCGGTTCTCTCAAAATGAGGGAGAAATGTTTTCATAATAGTTTGAGAGACCAACTAATTATTATATAGTTGTTCACATCATGCAATCTTCAAACACATACTGTGTCAAATTGCGTATGAAGGGTTATACAATTAAACAAAAACCCAACTTGAATCAATTTGCAGACGATAGTTCGTGTCTAAAACGTCCGAAGAAGCTTGGGCATTCTTAGAGGACTACTCTAAAAAAGATATGCAATGAGAATCAGTTCGTGTTTCCATTCATAATTCTACTAGAGTGCATGTCATAGATCCAATTCATCTTCCCATAGAAACTAATACTCCTCAAAGAGGACTATCCCCTTATTACATTCAAGAAAAAAATCAATGTTATATCTAAAAATAGTCCTTATTCACTCATATATAACCTGAATTGGAAGCATCATCCAAATTTTTCTTGGGAAAATCCTAATAAGTCGGGTAATTCATCTCACAAACGTCCCATGAAACCTAATCTTAATTATCGAGCTCCATTTCTAGTGCCTAAAGTTCGCAAGTTGCACCTCAACCTAAATCTTCGAATCGACAATATATGCATCCTAACTTCAATGTGTCGAATAAGCCTTCTCAGTCTTCTTAACCTTCGTAATAAATTGTTTGATTAGAAAAACAAATAAATAATCTGATAGAGTTAGGGTTATGCCATAGAGACAATTCTATAATTTTAATGTATTACTCACCCACGCAACAAAAGCAGTGAGTGCGTACTCTGCACTTGAAAAAAACAACACAAAATGACTCAATGTCAGATTAACCACCTTCCAAACTTCTCATTGCCTTTTTCGCTACTCCCCTTCCTGCCTTTCGTCTAAAGTTTCTGCTTCACCTTGGGAGTAGTATCGCTGCTAGTAATGTCAACTATGTCCTCGGTGCCAATATCTTCTTCCGGCTCTTTAACTTTCTCAGAAACTTCCCATTTAGTCTTGCACTTCCAAGACCATCAAGAGCTCTTAGAGGACTTTATCGCTTCAAATTTCTCCTTCTTGATGGCAACCAATTACTGTTGAGATTTTCAGGGCTCCTCTATCTACGTCTCCTACTCTCGAACCCCGGTCGTCGTGAGGTCACCCTCCAAAGATATGGAAGGGTCATCCAAGCCATGTAATGTGGCAATTTTCTCAGACTCCGGCCCCGGCAGCGAGCCGGACACGAACACGACAACCTGAGTAGCTATAGAGACGAGCACAGATGCAATTGAAATAGCGACAGGTACAGGCATTGGGGAAACCGGCAGATCGACAAACAAGAAAGATGGATCTATAAGATCAAAAATGAAAGCGTTAAGTTCGTCCTACTCTTGCGGCGTGAGTTGAAAGTTCTCAAGCTCGGGAGAAACAAGGAGATCACCTGCATGAAAGAAGTGACCTAAAATGTCAACCTCATATTCACCACCCCTCCCTTCTTGGATAGTTCCACAACCCACGGAGAAGCTTCAAGCCCGGGCTGACTCGATGATTCGCCGGGACCAAAAATAAAAGGCTTCGGCAACGCTTCGGTAGTTGTTGTCGTGGTAGCATCAGTAGCCTCCTTCTCCCTTTCAATTCACAAAATCTCTCGGCTTTCTAGCAACGATTTCTTTGATTCTTCATTGAGGTAAGCATTCTCTAGCTCTCGCTCGGTATAAACATCCCCGCTTTCACAGAAGCAGGTCAAGATTTCCTCCCAAACCACGGGAAGAGTGCGCGGGAATTTATGGACCAAGTAACTGATACTCTCCTGATGCAGCAGGGAGTTAACATAAAAGTTTAATATAGTCTCATCCATCTTCTCCATCTTCCTCTCGAAGGCATTCTGAAGCTCCAAATGATCCACTGTAACTGCGGCCTTCTCAACTTCGACATGAGCTTTATCGGGACTAAGCTGCTTAACTCGATCCTGGAGCATGGCGTTCGTCTCAGCCTGGTCAGAGATGGTTTTATCGCGCATCTTCATGACTTCTTTATATTCTACAATCGTTTTTATTATGCCCCTCTACGATAAGGTTGTGGTCGGAAATGGTCTTCTTTTAGGCCTTAATTGTTGCGCTATAAGCTGCCACTTCCTCTTTTAGCTAGGCTTCTTCTACATAAGCCTTTTTAATTTCGTCCATATAGATGATCTCTATTCTCTCATGAGCCTCTTTTAACTCTTTTAGCAAGTTGGTACTATTCTTGCTTTCTCGAAGCGCCACATTTCTTTTTCTTCTAGCCGCTTGACTTTGGCATCGCGTTCCGCCAATGCTTTTTCGTAGTCATTCTTCTCCGATTCAAAGGAGAGGATTTCTTGATAGTTATTGCAGTTCGTGTCCGCCAGTTGTTTGCACAATTTCTCCCACCCCTCGTCCTACTCTAAATCATTCTAGATTGCTTAAAGGTGGGCCATGTATGTGCCTTTGCGAACTGGATGAAGATTGCAATCAAATTTAACTCTCCTTAACAACCACCTGGGAAGCGCTGCTTCAAGCCTAGGAGGACTAGAAGAAAGAACATATGTAGATCTCCGGTATGGGCATGAAGAACAGGGGGCAAGCGCCGTATGAAATAAGGGAACTTGAGATGAATATGGAACGAAGACAAAAGAGACAGGGATTTCAGGACCAATTGAAGCGGGTGCCGAAGCAAAGGCCTGTAGTTTCGAAGAATGAGAACCACGATCAACTTTTGATATTTTAGACGGCTCCTCTTGCTCATCGAAAGTCTTTCTTTTCTCATATCCACCTTTGTACACTCGACCACGTTCCCTCTCATCCCGGCAATGTGCTTCAACCTCTGAATCTTTTCTCCTTCTCCATTCCACCTCTATTTCACGAGGCTGGTGATGGCTGGATGATCGCTTCGACCAGCGTTGAGAGTCAGTAAATTCTTCAAGATCATCGTAAAGGCCGCGTCCTCTCATGGTACCTGACATGAAGAATAAATAAAGAGCCTTAGAAACAATGAATAAGCATGAAAAATATGTGTATAAGTGAGTGTAACCCTAGAAAAACGTATAATGCGTTTGGGGGAGAGTCTAAAATGATGTCACAAACTAGATCGGGCAGATGTCTTGGAAGGAATCGGGCTAACTTCGAGCGCAATATGTCTCGAATGGGGAAACACCTCCTCAAATTTGAAGTCTACCACCGCGAGCACGTCAAAATCGACATAAACATTTCTTAAATTTCTGAAGTCTACGCCAGCATCTTTAATCGGAGAATCCCAACATCGTCTAACTTTTGGAGCATCATCTTTGTCACCCATGTCTGGGGGAGGACGCTCGAAACAACGAGACTCATCCCTGGAGTCTCATCGCATGATTCAGAATTTCCATCATCAGATTCTGCATAGAAATCATCACCGTTGCTAGAGGAGGACTCATCGCCATTACTCTCAATCGCGCCCTCCTCCTTTTCTATGTCTATTATGGCTTTGCCTTCTCTTTGATTAAACTCCTCTTCCTCTTCTTCTAGAATCTGAGGCGTTCTAGCCAAGAAATTGGCTTTGGTCATGACATTTTTCCCTCGTGGGTCTCTTCGGCCGACTCGCCGGACAAATGTCCCCTCCGTTGAAAAACACCCTCCTCGAAACCATGAAATGAAGAAGTGGATCACGTATGTATCCTAGATCGAGAAGGAGATGGGACCTCAACTTGGACTGTAGATCTCCCTAGATGCAACAACCAGTACCGAAGCAGGTTTTCGTACGTCAACAGGAATTTAACCGATCTCTCATCGGCATCGACAGCCTTCAGGGTTTAGAAAGTTTCATTGAGAAACAAGTCTTTGATCGACCTCAGAATAAATGTAGAAAGTATTTGACTTGTTTGAAATTACATAGTAACATATCGAAGCTCTATAAGTGAGAAAAAAACATACACCCTGTTGTCCACGGATGATTGAATCCTTCAGGACACATAACAAAGAAGTATTAGGTCTTAAATTAAGATAAAATGCTCTACAGGTGCAACATAATTTTACGGTTTCTTTGGGCCTCAATCACAACCAAGGATGGACACCCGTCTCTTCTTTTGAACGAGAGAAAATATTTTAACTCGTCGAAGCTTGGGGCACGATTGAGAGTCTGCATGAAAAGAACGTGCAGGCAGGTTAAAACGGCGTATCCATTGAGATGAATTTGGAAAGGGGTGATTCCCAAGTTCGAGAGGGTTTCTCTCAAAAACTTCTATAAGGGGGCACTGTTCCGTTTAGGCACATATACCGATGACAAGATGTACATCCTAGAGGCGACATATGAGCAAATTCATCTTTTTTTTGGGAGGCGCATGTCTTCCTCCGAAATGCCATGTTGTAGGTAGATGTTGTGCAAGACTTTAGCAGAAATCACGGAAGAAGCTCTCTGATGGATTGAGAAGAACCCTAAAAATAGGACGAGCTTGATCCAAAATCGGACAGACTGGAACTAGCTGGCCATATTCAGCCCGTGAAGTAGAAGGAGGAGGGGGAGATAGACGATGACCCGACCAATGAAAGCGTAGGACTTCCTCCGCTACACTTAAGGCGAGAAGACGGATGCTCCCTTCTAAAAGCAGGACTTGCGTCCAAAATAGTTAGGTAACTCTACTCTAAAGTAAGAATTCCCTTTACTACACTTGAATTCTGAAGAAATATGGTTCATGCTGACATGAAGGATTTCAAGTATATACCGGAGTGAATGCGGTGTGTTATCTATCGGTGGTGGGCTTTGTAACGACCCGAAAATTTCGATCCAGAAAATTCCAGATAGTTAGTGAAAAGAAGAAAGAAAAAGAAGAAGAAACATAGAAGTCAAACTCAGAATCTCACATTCGCAGCGGATAAAATATAATATCACATAAATAATAGTTTTACAAATAAGAACTGTATCTTTACACTTATATATTTATACATCAGAGTTACAACCATTACACAACACTGGACAGTTTAAAAGAACCTATCCTAGATAAACTATAATATATCGCAGCGGAAATACCCCATACGTTCCTGCCATCTAGCTCGCCTCCTGTGCTCCAGAACGTCCTTACCTGAAAATATGTAATACTAGGTCTGACCTGAGCATTACATCAAAGTAACACCCGGGTCAGGCTGGAAACCAGCGTGAGTAAACCCATCTAACATAAATTTCGAAAGCATACAACTTAAATATAACCCGGGTAACTTGTAACAATTACAATTTCACAAATTGTTATCGACATCATTTATTTCACTCACCAATTTCTAAGTAATAAACTTAGATTAAATGGTCTAATTCACTTAAATCATTCCATTCCAGCTTATTGATTTCACCTAGCAATTTATAAAGAATCGAAGTGGTTTCGGGTTTTTACTAATACCCGACTCCGGTCTCTTTGAAACTAATATCATCTTAACTTAAATTATTCAAGTGAAATACAATTCAATTTTAATACAGGATGTCACATAATTCATCATCAATAGATAACCACATCATCACAATTTAAATCAAACATATCTTATCACATAACATCACAAACCACATATTAGGAATAACAATTAATCAAAGGCTTCCAATATCATTCTATTTATCCTTTAATTACATTTAAGTAATTAACCCTTAATTAATTTCACAAATTAATTATCTTGAACCCAATACGGTAATTAACCTTTAATTACTTCATTAATTTATTACTAACCAAAATTATTAATCACCCTTGATTAATGACGTCGGTAATTAACTACCCTTAATTACTTCATCAAATAAATTAATTACTCCTTAATTAATTATCTCTAATTAATCCCTTGATTAATTATACAAGGTAATCTAATCCAAATTTCTCTCATTAATAAATCACTTATTCAATTAATTACATCAGTAATTATCCATTAATTACCTACCTAAGTAATTTACTTATCAAATCATCAAGTGATTGTTTTAAATTAATTAAACTGAATTAACTAGCTTAAACTAATCAGATTAATTTCAATTAATTACAATGAGCAATTAATTCCTTAATTACTTAACCGATCCCGGTCTCACCGATCCCGGTCTCACCGAAACCAAACGCCATTTTAATGTCCAAGTTGTTTAAGGGTTTTAAACAATTAAACTTATATTCAAGATGATATAAATAGATAGATGAATCACATTATCCCAATAGATAATTAATATCAACATTCATCTCACAAAGCAACATATCACATAACAGAGATATCATACCCAAATCATCCCACATCATTCAAACATCCAATATCAATCATCCAATAACAATCACCCAATATCAATCGATCAATATTAACCAATCATCCAAAAGCAGAATTGATTAACTGTAAATCAATTGGATTACCTAAATCCTTCTTCATTTATTTATTCCAAATAAATAAACTAATCATCTCTTAATGATCTTCCTTAATTAATCTCCTTTGATTAATTATCCTTTAATTACATTCAAGTAATTATCCCTGACCATATACAGTAATTAACCTTTAATTACTATCATTAATGATCCTTCATTTACTTCCATTAGTTAATCAACTATAATTAATTACAATAAACCTCAATTAATTACAATTAATTAATCACACTTAAATTAATCACTTTTATTTATCAACCTTGATTAACTCATTAATTATGTTAACTAATGATCCTTATTAATTAATAATTCCTTAATAAATTAAATAATTAACTTGTAATTAATCATCTTATTAATCATAAACAGTAATTAACAACTTGTAATTATTTATCTTAATTAACATCTTAATCAATTATATTAACCCTTTGATTAATTAATCTAATTAATTAATCTTTAATTACTTCATTAAGAAATTATTAATCAATTAAATTAATTAATAAATCCTTAATTAATTACTTTATTAATTAATTATAATTTTAATTAATTACACTTAGTAATTAATCTTAATTAATCATATTCATTAATTTATTAATCACATTAATTAATTAACTAAAATTAACTAAGTAATTAACCCTTAATGACTTACATAAGTAATTATTCTTAATTACTTCCATTAGATGATTATCTCTAAATTAATTACTTAACAAGTAATTAATTCCATCATTAAATGATCCTTAATTCTTTAATTAATTAATTACTCTTTAATTAATTAACTTCGAAACTATTATATTAATCAATTTCTTAATTAATAACATCTAGTGATTAACCATTAATCACTTCAACTTTAATTACTCCCATGAGTAATTTCCCACTAATTACTTCCATAAGTAATTTCCTCTTTCCTTAATTACATTCAATAATTAACCATTAATTGCTTCATTAAGTAATTACACTCAATTAATTTCATAATTAAGTGATTATTTAAAATTAAATAAACAATTAACTGATTATTTAAAATTAATTAAATAATTAATTAACTTCTTATATTTAAAGAAAATCCTTAATTAAATAAGAAAAGCATTTATCTTAATTAATTCTTTACTTATTAACAAATCATAATAATTAAGTATTTTTAAGTTCAAAACAATAATAATTTAACCTTAATTATCATCACAATTTAATTATTTGAATTAATCAAATCTAATAACTTGAAAACAGATTATTCAATTTGGTTTACAAAATTATAACTTAAACTTCATTTGAAAATAAAGCATTTAGGAATCATTTTAAACAAATTTAAATTTAAAATAAATTCAATTAACACCTTTTTAAAGTTTGATTAACTTTATTTCAAAACAACAAGTTTTAAATTTTGTTTTCTTTTATAAAACTCAAGCTTGATTTTTATTTATTCAATAAGTTTTAATCAGAAAACTTATATTATTACACAGTACTTAGCTAAAAAGCAACAACCTAATTACTCGAGTATGAAACCCAAAACACACGAGCCTGCCCCAAAGACAATCGCAGCTATCTCCACTTCGAGTTGAAACCATGAAAACGCGAGAGCTACCCCGAGCAACTCCTTCTTCCCAAAACAATAACTCCACCTGTTCCCAAACCCGTGTACGGTGCACGTGCACCAATGCCGCTGTCCTCTGGCGAGCGTTGCGACAATGCACGATGACCATCTGAACCCATACGAACTCAAACTCGAACCTAGATCGAACGAAAGTCCAACGAACAAAAATAGAGCTAAAACTCGACCCTACCGGTACCACCATGGCCAGTATTCTCCACCGTTCCGACGCCTCGGACCTCGAGAAGCCTCGCCATCCACACCGCACCTTCGTCTCGACCTCCCACTACTCTCACAAGCCACACGATCAACTCCGATCAATCCACGACGCCGCAAAACCCACTGATGCGTCGCCTTCAAAAAAAAGGAAACAAAACCCTACCTCGATCGAATCTGCCCAATTCGGCCTCAAGAAAAATTCAATAGTATTTTTCCCATGCTCGCCCTCAATCGAACCACCTCCATACCAAAAATTGGACAACTTCGCCACGCCGTTCATCGGCAATCACCCAAAACATCAAAATCGAACAACCCCAGAATTCACAAGAAATACCCAACTAAAAATTACAAATTGCATATCAAAATTCATGATTTTCCATCATGATTACATGCGTGTAATTCAAATTAGAATTTAAGACAGTTGATTTTTAACAAAAATTTAGTTTCACTGTGTTTTACCATTTTAAAAATTATTTGTGAATTTAAATTTACAGAAACTATTTTTAAAATTACTATCAAACATTAACGTATGGTTTTCATTAAATCATCAAAATCAAATAAAGATGTTAGTGGGAGATTTGAATTTTTGAAATGAAACCTGGTCAGGAACAAAAAGTAACAGAGAGTTTATTTATACACAGACCTTTTTTTACACATATATAAACATATCTATATATTCAATAATATAAATATTGAAGATTTTCATGCAACATCAAGATTAATCACAGATCATCACTTGCATGGTAGTAAAAATCCAGAACAAACTGTTTTTAAAGAAATTTACTCACCATTAATATGCATAGCGGGTTTTTAAATTTTCCAGGCTTGAATATTCATTCTGAAAAAATGCTTTGATTTGCTTGCTGTTGAGATTGAATGCATGCTTCAAATTGATGTTTAAAAGTTGAAACTGCTGAGTTGATCTTGATCTCAGATTTGATTTGCCGTTGATCTTGATTTCATTTGAATTGCAGGTTTGAAATTGCAGGAATTTAATTAAATTCAGATTTGATCTTCATTTGCTTTTAGTTTTCAATCCCAGGTTTTGAAAAATAGTTTCCTGGTTTGAGTTAATTTGAAACAAGGAAGAAAAGAAAAGAAATGAGGAAAAGTAAAAGGTTTGGAATTGAAAGAGGAAATAGATTTTCTCTTCAACTATATTTTTTTTTAAAAATGTTGACACTTGTTATTTAAACTTACATTTGTCATTCATCTCTTAATTTTTCAACACTTGTTTTTGAGATGAGCTAACATGTTTACACATGTTTTCTTAGGTATTTTTAATTAAATTTTTATTTAATTTAAATGTTAATATAAACTTACTTACATAAATCTCTTAATTAATAAATATTTACATATGTATATATAAATTTACTTTTTAAAGAAAATATTCTAAAACTAATTATAATACAAATAAATCTTTTTACAAATATTTTAAAAATCTAAAACATATATATATATATATATATATATATATATATATACATTTATAACCATTTTAATTTAAGCATTTTAAAAGAAAACAAAAATAAAACTTTGATTAAATCCTTTTTAAACTATCATATTAAAAATAAACAATTATCTTATATTTTGAAAACGATTGAATTAAACTTAAATTAATTATTTAAAAATAACATTTTTAATTATCTTAAATAAATTTATAAAAGAGGTTGTAAATTACTTGTTAAATTTTATTAACAAAAATTACCAAATAATTTAATTTTTAACACAGATTATTAAATTTATATTGCCAAAATTCCGGGATATCACATTCTTCCCCCCTTAGAATCTTTTCGTCCTCGAAAAGGAACGAAGCCAGAATTTATTAAAATGCTTAAAATCATATAGATTTTCTTTGATTATTTTTAAAACACTTTTAAAATCTATTTTAGATTATAAAATATTTTTTAAAAAAAATACTTTTTTATAACTCGGTGTCTCAACAAGTCCATCCTCATTCTCATAGAAATTCGGTCATACGTTGATCAGGCGTAAGACTGAAAATCTATAAATACTTAGCAGACTCATTTTCAACATCCAGTGAAAATACTTGGAAAATAATTTTATTGAAAATATAGAAAACAGTTTTTGTAAATAGAGGAAATATCTTTGGTGAGAATACTTTGGAAATCATCCACCCCATCCATGGTCGCAGTTACATCTTGGTTTACGTTGCCATCGCAGCAAAAGTCCATGTAACTGCAGGCTCTCCGCGACCTCTCGATTACGCCATGGAACCCACGACAGATCGCTGTTACATTCCAGGGTTACGTTGCCATCACAACAAAATTCCATGTAACTGCAGGCTCTCTACGGCCTCTGATTTTCGCTGTCGAAATGAAACTTCTCCACTCCTACATAGGTCGCAGTCTACTGATATAAAATCAAATGCAGACTGTTGGCTCTCAGCGGCACACACGACTTTCGCTATGTTACCATAGGTCATAGTCTTCCGATATAAAATCAAATGCAGACTGTTGGCTCAAGCGGCACACACGACTTTCGCTATGGTATACTCTACTCATAATCCCCAGGGACTAGTTTTGTCCGGACTCCTCACAAGATCAACTTTAGAACCCCCCCTGGGGCTCAAGGCAGCACCACCTGGTGGCACTCCTGAGAAGTTCATTTCAAGGGTGCGCCTTTTTCCCCAGAGTCATCGTCAAAACATTTTACACCATACACATATAGTATCTTCAAATCATACACCTAGTATGATCTCATACAAAGCTCCTTTACACAAAATCGATTATTCCAAAATCGATAATTCTCAGACTAGGCTTTCCAAATTCTCATATTGATTTTACCCAAAAATCAAGAGCCTTTCCAAATCCCAAGGTTCCTAAAACCTTTTCTAAAATCCTCATAAGATCCTTTTCTAAAATCCTCATAAAATCCCAATATCAATCGATCAATATTAACCAATCATCCAAAAGCAGAATTGATTAACTGTAAATCAATTGGATTACCTAAATCCTTCTTCATTAATTTATCCAAATAAATAAACTAATCATCTCTTAATGATCTTCCTTAATTAATCTCCTTTGATTAATTATCCTTTAATTACATTCAAGTAATTATCCTTAACCATATACAGTAATTAACCTTTAATTACTATCATTAATGATCCTTCATTTACTTCCATTAATTAATCAACTATAATTAATTACAATAAACCTCAATTAATTACAATTAATTAATCACACTTAAATTAATCACTTTTATTTATCAACCTTGATTAATTCATTAATTATATTAACTAATGATCCTTATTAATCAATAATTCCTTAATAAATTAAATAATTAACTTGTAATTAATCATCTTATTAATCATAAACAACAATTAACAACTTGTAATTACTTATCTTAATTAACATCTTAATTAATTATATTAACCCTTTGATTAATTAATCTAATTAATTAATCTTTAATTACTTCATTAAGAAATTATTAATCAATTAAATTAATTAATAAATCCTTAATTAATTACTTTATTAATTAATTATAATTTTAATTAATTACACTTAGTAATTAATCTTAAATTAATCATATTCATTAATTTATTAATCACATTAATTATTTAATTAAAATTAACTAAGTAATTAACCCTTAATGACTTACATAAGTAATTATTCTTAATTACTTCCATTAGATGATTACTCTCTAAATTAATTACTTAACAAGTAATTAATTCCATCATTAAATGATCCTTAATTCTTTAATTAATTAATTACTCTTTAATTAGTTAACTTCAAAACAATTATATTAATCAATACCTTAATTAATAACATCTAGTGATTAACCATTAATCACTTCAACTTTAATTACCCCCATGAGTAATTTCCCACTAATTACTTCCATAAGTAATTTCCTCTTTCCTTAATTACATTCAATAATTAACCATTAATTACTTCATTAAGTAATTACACTCAATTAATTTCATAATTAAGTGATTATTTAAAATTAAATAAACAATTAACTGATTATTTAAAATTAATTAAATAATTAATTAACTTCTTATATTTAAAGAAAATCCTTAATTAAATAAGAAAAGCATTTATCTTAATTAATTCTTTACTTATTAACAAATCATAATAATTAAGTATTTTTAAGTTCAAAACAATAATAATTTAACCTTAATTATCATCACAATTTAATTATTTGAATTAATCAAATCTAATAACTTGAAAACAGATTATTCAATTTGGTTTACAAAATTATAACTTAAACTTCATTTGAAAATAAAGCATTTAACACCTTTTTAAAGTTTGATTAACTTTATTTCAAATTAACAAGTTTTAAATTTTGTTTTCTTTTATAAAACTCAAGCTTGATTTTTATTTATTCAATAAGTTTTAATCGGAAAACTTATATTATTACACAGTACTTAACTAAAAAGCAACAACCTAATTACACGAGTTCGAAACCCAAAACACACGAGCCTGCCCCGAAGACAATCCCAGCTGTCTCCACTTCGACTTGAAACCATGAAAACGCGAGAGCTACCCCGAGCAACTCCTTCTTCCCAAAACAATAACTCCACCTGTTCCCAAACCCGTGTACGGTGCACGTGCGCCAACGCCGCCGTCCTCTGGCGAGCGTCGCGACAATGCACGATGACTATCTGAACCCATACGAAGTCAAACTCGAACCTAGATCGAACGAAAGTCCAACGAACAAAAATAGAGCTAAAACTCGACCCTACTGGTACCACCATGGCCAGTATTCTCTACCGTTCCGACGCCTCGGACCTCGAGAAGCCTTGCCATCCACACCGCACCTTCATCTTGACCTCCCACTACTCTCGCAAGCCACGCGATCAACTCCCATCAATCCACGCCGCCGCAAAACCCACTGATGCGTCGCCTTCAAAAAAACAGGAAACAAAACCCTACCTCGATCGAATCTGCCCAATTCGGCCTCAAGAAAAATTCAATAGTATTTTTCCATGCTCACCCTCAATCGAACCACCTCCATACCAAAAATTGGACAACTTCGCCATGTCATTCATCGACAATCACCCAAAACACCCAAATCGAACAACCCCAAAATTCACAAGAAATACACAACTAAAAATTACAAAATGCATATCAAAATTCACGATTTCCATCATGATTACATGCATGTAATTCAAATTAGAATTTAAGATAGTTGATTTTTAACAAAAATTTAGTTTCACTGTGTTTTACCATTTTAAAAATTATTTGTGAATTTAAATTTACAGAAACTATTTTTAAAATTACTATCAGACATTAACATACGGTTTTCATTAAATCATCAAAATCAAATAAAGATGTTAGTGGGAGATTTGAATTTTTGAAATGAAACCTGGTCAGGAACAATAAGTAACAGAGAGTTTATTTATACACAGACCTTTTTTTTTACATATATATAAACATATCTATATATTCAATAATATAAATACTGAAGATTTTCATGCAACATCAAGATTAATCACAGATCATCACATGCATGGTAGTAAAAATCCAGAACAAACTGTTTTTAAAGAAATTTACTCACCATTAATATGCAGAGCGGGTTTTTTAATTTTCCAGGCTTGAATATTCATTCTGAAAAAAATGCTTTGATTTGCTTGCTGTTGAAATTGAATACATGCTTCAAATTGATGTTTGAAAGTTGAAACTGCTGAGTTGATCTTGATCTCAGATTTGATTTGCCGTTGATCTTGATTTCTTTTGAATTGCAGGTTTGAAATTGCAGGATTTTAATTAAATTCAGATTTGATCTTCATTTGCTTTTAGTTTTCAATCCCAGGTTTTGGAAAATAGTTTTCTGGTTTGAGTTTATTTGAAACAAGGAAGAAAAGAAAAGAAATGAGGAGAAGAAAAAGGTTTGGAATTGATAGAGGAAACAAATTTTCTCTTCAAATACTTTTTTTTTAAAAATGATGACACTTGTTATTTAAACTTACATTTGTCATTCATCTCTTAAAACACTTGTTTTTGAGACGAGCTAACATGTTTACACATGTTTTCTTAGGTATTTTTAATTAAATTTTTATTTAATTTAAATGTTAATATAAACTTTCTTACATAAATCTCTTAATTAATAAATATTTATATATGTATATATAAATTTACATTTTAAAGAAAATATTCTAAAACTAATTATAATACAAATAAATCTTTATACATATATTTTAAAAATCTAAAACATTTATATATATACATTTATAACCATTTTAATTTAAGCATTTTAAAAGAAAATAAAAATAAAACTTTGATTAAATCCTTTTTAAACTATCATATTAAAAATAAACAATTATCTTATATTTTGAAAACAATTGAATTAAACTTAAATTAATTATTTGAAAATAACATTTTTAATTATCTTAAATAAATTTATAAAAGTGGTTGTAAATTACTTGTTAAATTTTATTAACATAAATTATCAAATAATTTAATTTTTAACACAAATTATTAAATTTATACTGCCAAAATTCTTGGATATCACAGGCTTAGTATCCTGAATACTACAAATGCTCCATCTCGTGCAGATAGTCCGCTCGTAACTGAAGGAGGAAAGGACTTCCCGTACCGTTTTCTTTTTGAAATTACTTCCTCTACACTTACCCGTTGATTTTATTGATCAACGATCGATAACGGATCCATTGTCCGAAACGACGTGGAATGTTCCTTCCAGTACAGGTACACCATGCATGCAAAAGAAAGCAAAACCAATCCTAATCCTCTAGAAAGGTGAAACCAATTCATGGTGTGTCGTACGGTATCGACAATGAGACCTGGCACAAGTCAATTCTGGCTCAATGTACGAAGACAGAAAAACATGCCATGCACTAGGGCAAGGCCCGAATGCTATTCCGTGAAGAACTCAATACTCGATTTACTATCTTCCTCCATTAAGCCGCAATCGGCTTGGACTTTTCACGACTAACATCACGAATACAACTCTATCGCCAGATCGACAAATGAACGTCAAAATCAGCAAATTTGCCTTGTATTAATGATCAAAGCGTAAGCTAGTTGAAGCTTTCAAATCAATGAGATAAAAAGATGGATCGGCGGTGACCACGGAGACAGAAAAAGGAACTCGGTTCAAATTGCTGGAGAAATCGACGATCCAAGGAAGATGGCACGGTAGAATTCGAGGTGGCGATGAAGTCTTGGAATCAATGACAAGGTGAAGTCGACGGCGACATAATCTCGGTGGAAGATTGGTCGGGATTGAGTCAAATCGCTGGGGATGATGGATCAAATCATTGAAGAAAGCTTAGATCCTAGAAGGAATTTGGAGGATTGGGTCGTAGAGGGAAGGTCGGGTTGCAAAAAACAAGTGGGAGCTAATTGTGAGAAATGCAGATTACGGATTTTAAGGCTAAGATTAACACTAGAGAGGGGAGGGGGCTGAATAGTGTTAATAAAGAATTACTAAATCGTTTTAATTTATGTTAATTTAGACACAAAAATATGCAATATACAGACAAAGATATGATCACAGAAACAATCACAGATGCAGAAATGAAATAAACGCAGTAAAGGAAAGAACACACCGGATTTTATACTGGTTCGGAGTTACCCTACATCCAGTCCCGCAACACAAGTACGGATTTCCTTTCAAAAGCAATTGTACAATTACACCCTCGGTTTCAAGGCTACGAGGTACACCCTCCAGAATTTTGATCCTCTGGGTAGAGATACTTGATTTCCGGGCCACAAGTTTACCCAATTGATTTACCAAGGCTACAATCACACCTTTTCCCTTTTGATTGATTTCCAATGCTACAATCACATCTTTTCTCGCTTAATAGATTACAAAGAAGTCTATAACTCTGAATAGCACTGAGAATCTTGTAGAGATAGTGATAGAGAATCAAACTATAAGTAATCGAGTATGATTCAATGTTGATTTCGACAGAGTAATGATAAGAATATGTATCAAGAAATGAGGAAGAAGAAGAGGAGTGAAAACCAGAAAATTATGATTGAAAATTCATTGAAACTGACCCCTATTTATAGAAGAACAACAGCCATGACCATTCATGAAGAGTTATAGGGAATAGACACTTCTTTTGAAATTTCAATTTTTGAATCAAACTGTCACCATGTCGACATGGTCATGCTAGGCATGTCGACATCCTAAAGGATTTTTTGGTGTTTTTGATTTTCCTTGAAAATAACCTTTATCTTATATAAAAGCTATTTTAAACTTTATAAATATACTTGACTATAGTTAAAATTCATAAGTAAATATAAAGAATAATATATATATATTTTAACTATAATTTTATATTTAAATCTAAGATAAATATTTAAAAGTTAAATATATTATTTAAAAAGATAGTTTAAAATCAGAAGTAATTTGACTTTGAAAATAAAGATGTTTTTGAGGCTAAAATTATTTAAAATCAGGATCGAGGGTTTTGAATCTTTTAAAAGGAAAGTTTTGAAAACATTTTGAAAATAGGATATAATTTTGAAAAATCATTTTGAATAAAAGTTAGCGGATACAAAAACAATGTTCCACTAGATTTTTCGTAGGTTCCATCCTACTTAGGGTTCCATCCCTTTAACGGGCTCGAAGTGATTCCATTCCACGAGTAAATTGGATTTTAAGATGCCAGTGCTTTTCTACGAGCTTTAACAAAAATTCCTAAACAATACTTATCCTTGAAATCTTGAACTCTTGATAGTCTCGATACTTATGAGTCTTCTATCTAGATATTTTATCATGATATCTTGAATCTCTATACTGTACAGTCTTCATTCTTAGTACATGCATGGTTAAATCCTGCATATACATATATATCTAAACTTATAATGTTAGTATTTATATTTTATAATCTATTCTAAGGTTGTTGTCATCATAACCATCATCTCATGGACTAACAATCTCCCCTTTTTTGATGATGACAACCTTTGTTTATAAAATATTATTTCTATCCTAATATCTCCCCCTAAAACTAACAACTCCCCCTTAATCTATACCTAACTATCCTATTTTATATTTCTCCCCCTTTGTCATCAACAAAAAATTTATGTAAACTAGATAACTCCAAACTAGATAACTCCCCTTAAAACTATTACTCTATGACATGTGATTATAATGATAGTGTTATCATAAATAATCCACACTTAAGCCTAATACTAAAACATAGTCCTAAATTATTAACTATCCTAACTAAGAATTCACAATAATACTTATAATAAAAACACATATAAGAACACGAGTTATTTATTACGTATACGGTTGTATTTACATTTGCGTTTGAAAACATAAAAACACAAACAACAAGGGAAGGAAAGAGAAGAAACTAATGTGTGTTTCTGAACATAGGAGATCTATGAATCGAACAGTTTGGATAGTGGAAACAGAAATTTCCACGTTGTTCGACAAGATTCACATTTTTGTCGAAACACACTTCTCCAACACACACTACTTGGTCATCATCCTCCTCGTGCGCTTCTTCTATGGGTTCTTCTTCTTCTTCCTTGCTGGCCTCCTGTTCTTGATTGAGTGAAGAGTCTTCATCAATCAAGATTGGGGCCTGGTTATCCATTCAGAATTTTTGCAAATTCCTATGAATCTTGCCTTGCCTTTCCTGTTCCTTTGCCATACGAAGTTGAGTCACTCGAATTTCAGTTAACATCTGAAGTACATCAATCATAGACTTCTCTATTTTCGTTACACGAGCAAGAGTAGTGCATTGGAATGGACCAGAAGTAGGAGAGGGAAATGAGAAAGTTGATTTTATGTTTGATTTTGAGGATGAAGCCATGATTTTATTTATTTCAGAAGAGAGAATGAAGAGAAAACAGAGAGAATGAATGAAAAGTCGAAATTGATAAGAATATATAACTAAATTTTTGAATTTTGGTGGGAAAATTTTCAAAAAAAATCAAAAACGTTATATGTCGACATGTATACCTAGGGGACGTCGACATGGTATTTTATTAAAATTTAACTCTTTGAATTATTTTAATATTAATTATTAATTATACTTGTTATTTATATTTTATATTTCAGTTATAGAAAAAATACCTAATTCTCTTCTTAATTTAGTAAATGTTGATTCATTTAAGGGTTTTGTTAAGATATCAGCAATTTGATTCTCAGAATTGATATACTCGAGAGTAACTACTTCCTTACTTATATTATCTCTGAGAAAATAATGTCTGATATCAATATGTTTAGTTCGAGCATGTTGAGTAGTATTTTTGGATAAATTTATCGCACTCGTATTGTCACAATAAATTGGTTATTTTGAAAATTTTAAACCAAAATCTTTTAAGGTTTGTTGCATATATATTACTTGAGAACAAGTCAAAGCAGCAGAAATATACTCTGCTTCAGTTGTTGATAAAGAAACTGTGTTTTTCTTTTTACTAAGCCAAGAAATCAGAGAATGCCCCAAAAAGTGACAAGTCCCACTTGTACTTTTTCGGTCTGATTTACAACCAGCATAGTCAGCATCACAGTAAGATATTAAGTCAAAAGAATCATTTTTAGGGTAGAATAAACCATAATCAGTCGTGTGTTTAACATATCTTATTATTCGTTTCACGGCTTTTAAGTGAGTCTCTTTAGGTTGGGATTGATATCTGGCACAGAGACAGACACTATGCATGATATCAGGTCTACTAGAAGTTATATAGAGTAATGAGCCAATCATTCCTCTATATAATTTTTGATCTACATCTTTCGAGAGATCTTCTTTACTAAGGTACTCATTGGTTGCATGGGAGTGGGTTTTCCACTCGCAGTAGTCAAACCAAATTTACTAATTAGGTCTTTAGCATATTTTTCTTGACTAATAAAGATACCATTATCTAATTGTTTTATTTGTAATCCTAAAAAGAAATTTAATTCACCCATATGACTCATCTTAAATTCTTTTTTCGTTATTTCAGAAAATTCTTTATTCATTTCAAAATTAGTTGAACCAAAAATGATATCATCTACGTAAACTTGTACTAGTTGAATATCATTTTTATTTCTTTTAATAAAAAGAGTATTATCTACTTTACCAATTTCAAAATTAGATTGCAATAAATAAGATCTTAGTCTATCATACCAGGCTCTAGGAGCTTGTTTTAGACCATATAGTGCTTTTTTAAGTTTGTAAACATGATTTCGTAATTTATCATTTTCAAAAAGTGGTGGTTGTTCGACATATACTTCTTCTTTTACAAATCCATTTAAAAAGGCGCTTTTAACATCCATTTGAAATAATTTGAAATTATTATGATTTGCGAAAGCAAGTAGAATCCTAATGGCTTCTAATCTTGCTACGGTAGCAAAGGTTTCATCAAAATCTATTCCTTCTTCTTGACAATAACCTTGAGCGACTAAACGAGCTTTATTTCTAACTACCTCTCCTTGTTCATTCATTTTATTTTATAAACCCATTTAGTTCCAATTATAGTTTTATTTTCTGGTCTAGGAACAAGTTCCCAAACGTCATTTCTAGTAAATTGATTTAATTCTTCTTGCATAGCCAAAATCCATGAATCATCAGTTGATGCTTCTATTGGATTTTTGGGTTCAATAGTTGATATAAAAGCTAAATTACTCATTTGACTTAGTTGATTTCTAGTTTTAACCACAGATTGCATATCTCCCAGTATATTTTCTATAGGGTGATCTTTTAAAAGTTTTGTCCTTTTATTAGGATGATCAATTTTATTATTAGTTTCAATAGGTTCTTGATTTTGAGTGATTAAATCCTCTTCATCATTTGTATCTTCAAATTTTTTGAAATTTTCATCAAATGAAACATGCATTGTTTATTCAATGGTATTAGTTTTTAAATTAAACACCCTGTACGCTTTACTTTTATTAGAATATCCGATAAAGATACCTTTGCCGGATTTAGGATCAAATTTATCTAAATTATCTTTTGTATTTAAAATAAAGAATTTACTTCAAAAAAGTATAAAATAAGATACCTTAGATTTCTTTGAATAAAGAAGTTCATAACATGTCTTATCAATTAGAGGTCTAATTAAAGTTTTATTCAAAATATAACAGGCGGTAGCAACTGCTTCTGCCCAGAAATTCTTTGGTAAAGTACTATCTGTAAGCATAGTTCTCGCACACTCTTGAATCGTCCTATTTTTACGTTCTACTACTCCGTTTTGTTGTGGAGTTCTCGGAAATGAAAAATTATGAGTTATTCCCTTTTTATTGCAGAATTCCTCAAACTTTTCATTTTCAAATTCACCACCATGATCACTTCGAATAGTTATAATTTTTAGAGAAAATTGATTTTGAATTCTTTTTGAGAATGTCTTAAAACCTTTGAAAGTATCACTTTTATGTTTCAAAAATATTGTCCATGTAACTCTAGAATAATCATCTACAATTACAAAGACATATCTACTATGATTTATTGATAAAATTTGAGATGAACCAAATAAATCAAGATGAAGTAATTCGAGAGGTTTTGAAGTTGAAATCATATCTTTTAACTTAAAAGAATTTTTTTCTAAGTTTTCCTAATTGACAAGCATCACATAAACTATCTACTTTAAAATTCATTTTAGGGAGACCTCTTACTAGATCATGTTTCGACAGTCTAGATAGGAGTTTGAAATTCAAATGCCCAAATCTCTTGTGCCAAATCCAAGGGTCACTTGTATTTGCCAACAGACACAGGTTATCATTTGAAACTTTCATACTAAGAATATATATTCTTTTTCCTGACTCTCTCAAATATAATGGTTGAATTATTATCTTCAATGTGACATTTATCTTTTTCAAATTTAATTTTATAACCTTTATCACATAGTTGACTTATACTTAGCAGATTATGTTTCAGATTCTTAACTAGCAAAACATTAGTAATAGTAGGAGTTTCAGAATTATCGACTTTGCCGATGCCAATCACATATCCTTTTGAATTGTCTCCAAAGTTAACTGATCCTCCGTCTTTGTATATTATATCATTCAGTATATCTGGATTGCCAGTCATGTGTCTAGAACATCCACTATTAAGTATCCATGTGACGACCCGAACTCGATGTCCGACAACAACATCAAATTCGTATCGCCGGAGCTTGCAACAACATTAGATGATAAATAACACAGCGGAAAATAAAAGATGATATCACTGATACAACATGAATATAATATTCAATACATCAATTTGATACAATGATAATCATCAACATCAGAGAATACAAAAATACAGCGGAGCACGATACAATATGATAAGTCTTCACAGAATCCAATACTGCAACTCTGATCCAAAAGCTCCAAAACTCCAAGCTCGATCCACCATCAAGGTTGCACTAAGATAAGCAAATCCGTCCGTGAACTCCAAAGACTCCCAAAATGATCAAATAGAAAGCTGAAGGCAACCAAAACGATATCTACTACCTGACTATCTGGAAAACCAAACTCTAGACTGCCCGTGTGGAAAATAGTGGGCACCCAGAGTTTAGAAATGGAACAATAAACTCCGGGTCAGTCGTGGGACTGGTATGAGCAAACAAAACATTTGGTTTTTAAAAACAATCTAAAGATTTTAAGTTTTGAAATCCGCGATGCTTTTGGAAAATGAAACTACCATAAGGCCTCCCGGCACACACACAATGCAAACACACACATGGGGGAGATTTCTCCTTATGATAGTCAAAGATGCTTACTACGCAAAAATTCTTTTTGATATTATTACTAGTGCATAGTGGAAAACCTTTCGAAAGTAGAATATAAATCCTAGCCAGCATAGGTACCATTATACTATGCCTACTATAGCTGCCATTTTAAATGGCAGGTTCTGCAACTAAAACCGTACAAGGCTCGTATTGGGTTGAATGGATTTCCAACAAATGGTCAGGCTAAGGAACTTCCTATTGCCACATGGGAACGCCTCTGGCGGGACGCCTCGAGAACCTACCCGGCTCTCTACCAAACAAGGCCGGCTACCCCCTTCCCGGGGAATAAAACCTCAGATATGCCACCCCCGGTCCTTTGGGACCTTTAACCGAGGATCCTCTATACCAACAACATCACACAGTAATAGATATATACTACAGTGTCCACATGAGTAAGTATCTGGGCTCCATACCATGATACTACCCTTTTCCAGAAGGAATGGTCATACCCTAGGGGAGCTACCCCTGAAACCTTGCCGCATCTTTCCTGTTTCGACCATTACCGGTTTGTAAGGCTCGATGAGGTATCGTCCACAAATCTACGCTTTACACGAAAGCCATGCTTCGATCAAAAATGATCATCAATCACACAGCAGCACTTAGCATGCCACACTACCAAATTGGGAGCATATCGCTGATAAATTTCAACTAAATAACCTTTGAGCTCGTACGTCTCAGAGAAGGGTGTTAAGCTAAGAGAATAAATTCTCCGCCACCAACAGATATGTATTTGAAAGAAATCGGCTTTATATCTCAAAGTGTAGTGTCAGACACACGACCATACAAGTCTGTTCCGGGTTCGAACAGAACCGAAGGCACTTCCGAAGAAGCCCTTGCAATCCGAGTATCCACAATCCCGATCAGACTTCCCATCACTTAGGGAATCTCTATACCGTAGCTACTCAGTGCAGAGACAATCGATAGGTCATACTACCGTTGTCGCAAATACTCGGTCTTCACCACCGGTCTTCAAATGCTATCCATAACGACGTATCATTATTCGGAATGGGTTATATGACACAAGGTCCTCTCCCGGCTAAACCGAATAACGAGCGCAAAATTTTAAAAACATATGGATATGGATTTCAGTTAAGTCACAACTTAAAAGTCAAAACTATTTCAAATGGTTTACCCAAATTACCATTTCAAATCTTTAACCAAAAAGATTTATTTCACAAAGTTCACCTAGTTTCACAAAGATCCATTTACGGATTTCAAAACAATTTCCATTTCGAGTGGATTAATCCATTTAATCTTTAAATCAAAGATTTAACCCATAGCTTTCAAAAAAAAAAAATCGTTTCCAAAGGTTCATTCATAACTTGGAAAACTGTTTTTCAATTCAAACTTGAAATTCCTATAATACCAATTTGGAAATTCATTTCTTATATGAAAGCTTTTATCATTTGAAAACAAATAGTTTTCATCTTGGAAAACCAAACATTTAAATTATACAAGTTTCTCAAACTTGGGTTAAATTTAATTCTCAAAACAACACTTTTAAAATTGGTTTAAAATCCCATATAAACTTGTATGACCTTTTACTTCATAATTCTCAAAATAGAATTTAATTTCAAATTTTGAATTCAATTTTAAATTGAATTATTAAGTTTCAAAACTTTATTAAGTTATTCAAATTAACCTTTATTTTAGAAATTCTTTTCCAAAAGCTTTTCATTTTAAAACCCGATCCATTCTCAAAATCATTTAGATTTAAAAATTCAATTTAAAAATTATTTACAAAAATATGTGACTTAGCCAATTTCCACGTGCAATCCATATTTGTGTGTGTATAGTGTAGTCCAAGGGGTTTTACACAATAGTGCACACATCTATCATAAGAATATTGATAAGCAGTATAACCCATAACGCTTATCTTCATTCACAGACTCATAGATAAAGTAAATTAATCAATCACAAAGATTTACTAATACGATTCGATGTGGGTTTCGGATAACCAACTGGAATCCGACTCCCTGTCGCATCGAAATCCGAATGCCATTTACGGGTCAAAGGGTTTGCATATTCATATAACAATATATTCATCACAGATAAAACAGCTTAGCATAAAGCATCACATAGCATCACAATCACATATCAAATATGTCAATCCACCATATAGCATTCAATAACAATCAAACATCTACAATTAAGATGAACAAATGGGGTGGTTTTTAAATTTATCAACCACATAATTGCTTTCATTAGTAATCTTTAATCAATGATTAATTATCATTAACTACAATTGATTAAGTTTTTAATCACCTTTATTAATTAAATCATCTCTAAATTAATTATCTAAATTAATTGACCCTTAATTAATTAAATATAAATTTCTTATTCCTTAACTAACTACTTTAATTAATAAATCTTTAATTATTGATTAATTAATCATTAATCCTTAATTATCTTCCCTTAACTACTTTCACTAAGTAATCACTATTTTAAATTGAATAATTCATTAATTACTCGATCAATTAACTTAAATTACAAATTAATATACTTTAATTAATAAATCCTCAATTATTAATTAATTAAATTATAACTAATTATCCTTTTCTTAACCATTTATGAATTAATCTTAATTACAAATTATTACTTACTTGATTATCATTAACGATATAAATTTACTTACTTTTAAGTTAAAGTTTTAAAACATTTGATTTTTTTATCTCTAAATCATTTATTAAGTTTCATTTAAAATAACTTGTTACAAATGTAAATTGTTTTTTTTTTAAATCCTTTATTTTAAAACTTTTAATTTGTACTTTCTACTAAATAAAGGAATCATCACTTATAAGGAGGAATAGTTTCAGGATCCATTAAACAAATTTATTAAAGTTAAAAAAAAACTGGAAAATGAAAATTTCCAGGCAAGCCCGAGTATTCCCCCGGGCCAAAACCCAATATACTCGAGTGTCACTTCGAGTTTTTACCAAAATTTACCCGAGCGCCCCCTAAATTTTCGAACTTAAATATTTTCTAAGTGTTATACGCTCGCATCAAAATCCACTTCGAGTTGAAACCCGAGCCACCCTTGCCTTTCCCCGAGCTCTCCTTCGAGTCGCGTGATAACACATCGTCTTCCCCAACACATTATCATTGTTAGCTATCCTAGGGACACCATGCACATGCGCAGCTGCCTGAACCACCTCCGGCCAACCTCGCGACCACCCATGAGTCCCCCGTGATCCCATCCACTTGCCTGAATACCCAGAACCCACGATACCATCGTGGTTCAAAATCGAACGTTATTGCAACTTCCTGGAACCACCAGTCACCAGAAAAAGTCCCCGCATCGCCAGTCCCGACCGTCTTACCCCTTGAAACCACCGCCGCACCACCACAACCCTTCCACGAAGCCACCACCAGAACGCGGTGCGACTCGATCAACCGAAGATTTCGCATTTGCCTAAATTAACAGTGTGACCAAAATTAGGTTTAGAAACGCAAATCGACTCGTCGTTGCCACCACCGTGGCCTGACCATCATTCCAATATTTTTCCCAGCAGCGCCGATGTTCCTTCTTCCTCCACGCGAGAGCCCATTCCCCAATACTCCTCCGGCCGCCTGAATTTCATCAAAACCCACCCCCAGTTCATCTATGAACTGCTCCTTCACCTTAGCACCTAAAATCATGATGCTTGCCTTAAAATTCATATTACGGTATGAGGATTCAATCTTCATATCTGAATTCGACAATTAAAAATCTTGAATTTTAACTTGTTAAAAAGCTTTGCTTAGTTATACTGGTTTACAGAAGGGTTTACAAATTTTTCCCACTGGAATGAAGTTTAAATCTTGAGTATAGGCTTAACCACTCTATTTGAATGCAGGGTTAACCCATGATCAAATACAAGATTTGGAATTTTAACTTATGTTTTCAATCCTGTGTCAAGGCAGAGAAGAATAAGTATTCCAGAAAATAAATTTCCTGACTTGAATTTAATTTCATTGTATATTTAAACATCAAGATATTAAATCAATATTTCAACTTGTATTTTTTTTTAAAAAAATGATGTTACACTTGTATAACATCTTTCATTTAGTGATTAAAATCTAAATTTGTTTGGGTAGGGTGGTTTGAAATTTTTTTGTTTTGTTTTGAACTAATTTTTTTTCAAACCTGTAACATGACAGAGTAAAGATCTGTACACAAATATATATCATCATACATACATTCACACAGGCATGCAATCAAACCTACCAATCATTTCCCTTTTACTTTAAGCATTAATCAGATTATCCAAGGGTATAGGTAAGTTTGCTCACCTCATCAATGAAGGACAGAGAACCTGATATTTGCAACTGCAGATCAACTTTTAAACTTGATTGTTTGTTGCTTGCTTTTAGATTTGTTTTGCTTTGCCCTTTTTCTCAGTTTTTTCTTTGCTTTCCTTTTGATTTATCTTCCTGTATCTGCTATATCCTTTGCCTTGAATTTGTTTTATGATTTGAAGCATGTTCTTCTGTTTTTTTCTTGTTGCCCTGCTTTTGAATCTTCTGCTTTCTGGCTTTGATACTTGTTTCAGTTGTAAACTGAAGCTCCTTTTTTTTTTCTTTTGGTTTTAAATTTTTTGATTGAGGAGGATTTTCAGATCTGTTTTGTTTTAGTGTTGAGATGCTTTCTTTATTTTGGTTTCAGATTTTTTTGGAAGAGAGGGATTTTCGAATTTGAGCTTGAAGATGATTCTTTCCTTCTTTTATTTACTGACTTCTCATTTCAAATTTTGGGATTTGAATGGCTTGGCTGCCTTTTTTTTAATATTTTTTCAAAAGTTAATGCCATTTGTCCATTTTCTTTATGCATGTTGTACACTTGTAGTTTGTAGGGAAATTTATGTTTAAATCCTTCGACTCAATTTGTTTTGTAAATTTTTGTTTAATCCTCCATGTAATTGTATTTTTATGTATGCATATGTCTTAATTTTAAAAGTTGTTTATGTTTTTATTTGGTTATATCATCTTTTCATATTTATATTTTACACAAATAAAATTTCTATTGTTTTTCACATTCAACTTAATTTTAGCTCATTATCTTTATATACAACTAATTTATACATTTTATATTCATGCATTTCTTTTATTATTTATTTTCTTTTTGCACAACCTTTAAAAAGTTAAGAGTGATTTAAATATTTTGATTACATATTTACAAAGGATTACTTTTATTTATATAGGTGAATTTTATTTAAAAATAATATTTTGAAAATGAGTGCATTAATATTTTTTTCAACTTCCAAATATATCTAATATATTTAATAGAAACAACCTTTGTTAATTTAAAGCTTTTAATTCTATTTTATTTTTAATACATTTTTATTTTTGAAAACCAATGTTTGTTGATAAATTACTTATTCTTATATTCCAAATCAATTTGCTATTTATCTTTAAATCAATATTTATTTTAATTTATAAAATCACTTATCTCTAAATTTTAACCAAATCCTACTTATAATCTAAAATTTTAAAATCATTCAAGAAATTTCCTAATTAACACATGAATAAAATCCATAATTTATTTTCAAAATTAAATTAATTGCCATATTAATCGTAGTTAATTTTCAGGAATGTTACAGATCCCCCCCTTAAAGAAATTTCGTCCCCGAAATTTGCTAGGGAGACGAGGAAGAATAGATGATAGATAAAGAACGATTGATCAGACCAGATCGAAATATTTATTCTGCATTCGATTTACCAAATCAGAATATCAACAAATATGAGAATCAACTTATTCAATTACGAAATAATTGGGTTATTTAATCTACGGAGTATACATGGGTATTGGTTAGTTCGAAGGAATAACTAACCGCTCGTAGAATATATCAAAACCCAATGAAATAGACAAAAATAGATTCGACTACGATCTCAGATTCAAGATTTAACTTATTTATGATTTGCTAAGAAATAAAACTAGGTGTAGCTCCTATAACGAACAAACTTGAAAATTTAATCGTAAACAAGAAGGTTACCTTATAAAATTTCCTTTCCTTTATCAGCCCTTGAGGTTGAAGAATCACCCCTGACTGCGTATCTCTTTGCTACTAGAGCTTCCTTCTTTGTCGGACAGTCGTTGATCCTATGTCCTGGCTTGCGGCAATGATAGCATCCCGTAGATTCCTAATCTGGCCTCATAAATGGCTCTCTCAATCCTGGCTTCCAAGGATTCTTACATTTATCCGAGTAGTGGCCTTTCTCCAAGCAGTTGAGACAAGTGACTTCTTTTAACTTTTTCTTTCGGGTACTCTTCTTTTCTTTATCCTTCCTCGATTTCTTTCCACCAAACTTCTTTTTTCTCCAATTCAGATTACTTGTGTTTCCATCCTCCTCTGGGACTTCATGCTTATCCAGAGTATCATATCTATAACCCATATCAATTAATTCAGAAAAGGATTCCTTTACGTGAGTAGTCATCCTCTCCTGGAATTCCTTGTTCATTCCCCGAATAAAATTTTCATTCTTCTTTAACGGTGTATTAACCAATTCTGTACCGAATCGAGATAATTCATTGAATTTGTTCAAGTATTCCTCAAATGATAAGCTTCCTTGCTTCAAATCTATAAACTCTTCGTACATTCTAGAGATACCAGCAGACGGTATATATCGCTGCTCGAACACTTCCTTGAAACGACTCCAAGTGAATTCATCCACCGGTTCATCTAATGTAATAGTTTCCCACCAAGCTAAAGCCTCTTCCTGGAGTTGCCAAGAAGCTATCAATTGCATCTGATCATCTTCCAACTTTAGTCCCTTGAAAATCCTTTCGCACGATCGAATCCAGGTTTGTGCTTCGATAACTGATTCCTTGCCTGTGAATGGCTTTCCACCAAGTCTAGAAAAACTTCGATATAGATCATCCAGATTTGATTGAGATTGAATAGGAATATCTGTCGTTGCAGGGCCTTGACCAGTTGAAGTGGTACTTGCCTGTCCCTAATCTCGTCCTCTTCTTCCACTCATTCTCACTATCTATGAATAGTAAGAAACCGATTTAGGCATTCGGACGAAATATCTTAGAGAATAACAACAGATAAAGGGAATAGATTGGGAAATTTGGATTTTTGGTTTCACTGGTTACACTCATTCTAGGGTATACTTCACCCTATCTCTAATGAGCTATCTAATGTGTTACACTCCGTAGCTAAAGTTCTTACTCAACCTTTAGCTCTGATACCAAACTGTGATGACCCGAACTCGATGTCCAACAACAACATCAAATTCGTATCGCCGGAGCTTGCAACAACATTAGATGATAAATAACACAGCGGAAAATAAAAGATGATATCACTGATACAACATGAATACAATATCCAATACATCAATTTGATACAATGATAATCATCAACATCAGAGAATACAAAAATACAGCGGAACACGATATAATATGATAAGTCTTCACAGAATCCAATACTGCAACTCTGATCCAAAAGCTCCAAAACTTCAAGCTCGATCCACCATCAAGGTTGTCCGTGAACTCCAAAGACTCCAAAATGATCAAATGGAAAGCTGAAGGCTACCAAAACGATATCTACTACCTGACTATCTGGAAAACCAAACTCTAGACTGCCCGTGTGGAAAATAGTGGGCACCCAGTGTTTAGAAATGGAACAATAAACTCCGGGTTAGTCGTGGGACTGGTATGAGCAAACAAAACATTTGGTTTTTAAAACAATCTAAAGATTTTAAGTTTTGAAATCCGCGATGCTTTTGGAAAATGAAACTACCATAAGGCCTTCCGGCACACACACAATGCAAACGCACACATGGGGGAGAATTCTCCTTATGATAGTCAAAGATGCTTACTACGCAAAAATTCTTTTTGATATTATTACTAGTGCATAGTGGAAAACCTTTCGAAAGTAGAATATAAATCCTAGCCAGCATAGGTACCATTATACTATGCCTACTATAGTTGCCATTTTAAATGGCAGGTTCTACAACTAAAACCGTACAAGGCTCGTATTGGGTTGAATGGATTTCCAACAAATGGTCAGGCTAAGGAACTTCCTATTGCCACATGGAAACGCCTCTGGCGGGACGCCCCGAGAACCTACCCGGCTCTCTGCCAAACAAGGCCGGCTACCCCCTACCTGGGGAATAAAACCTCAGATATGCCACCCCCGGTCCTTTGGGACCTTTAACCGAGGATCCTCTACACCAACAACATCACACAATAATAGATATATACTACAGTGTCCACATGAGTAAGTATCTGGGCTCCATACCATGATACTACCCTTTTCCAGAAGGAATGGTCATACCCTAGGGGAGCTACCCCTGAAACCTTGCCGCATCTTTCCTGTTTCGACCATTACCGGTTTGTGAGGCTCGATGAGGTATCGTCCACAAAGCTACGCTTTACACGAAAGCCATGCTTCGATCACAAATGATCAACAAATGATCATCAATCACACATCAGCACTTAGCATGCCACACTACCAAATTGGGAGCATATCGCTGATAAATTTCAACTACATAACCTCTGAGCTCGTACGTCTCAGAGAAGGGTGTTAAGCTAAGAGAATAAATTCTCCGCCACCAACAGATATGTATTTGAAAGAAATCGGCTTTATATCTCAAAGTGTAGTGTCAGACACACGACCATACAAGTCTGTTCCGGGTTCGAACAGAACCGAAGGCACTTCCGAAGAAGCCCTTGCAATCCGAGTATCCACAATAACCGATCGGACATCCCATCACTTAGGGAATCTCTATACCGTAGCTACTCAGTGCAGAGACAATCGATAGGTCATACTACCGTTCTCGCAAATACCCGGTCATCACCACCGGTCTTCAAATGCTATCCATAACGACGTATCATTATTCGAAATGGGTTATATGACACAAGGTCCTCTCCCGGCTAAACCGAATAACGAGCGCAAAATTTTAAAAATATATGGATATGGATTTCAGTTAAGTCACAACTTAAAAGTCAAAACTATTTCAAATGGTTTACACAAATTACCATTTCAAATCTTTAACCAAAAAGATTTATTTCACAAAGTTCACCTAGTTTCACAAAGATCCATTTACGGATTTCAAAACAATTTCCATTTCGAGTGGATTAATCCATTTAATCTTTAAATCAAAGATTTAACCCATAGCTTTCAAAAAAAAAAAATCGTTTCCAAAGGTTCATTCATAACTTGGAAAACTGTTTTTCAATTCAAACTTGAAATTCCTATAATACCAATTTGGAAATTCATTTCTTATATGAAAGCTTTTATCATTTGAAAACAAATAGTTTTCATCTTGGAAAACCAAACATTTAAATTATACAAGTTTCTCAAACTTGGGTTAAATTTAATTCTCAAAACAACACTTTTAAAATTGGTTTAAAATCCCATATAAACTTGTATGACCTTTTACTTCATAATTCTCAAAATAGAATTTAATTTCAAATTTTGAATTCAATTTTAAATTGAATTATTAAGTTTCAAAACTTTATTAAGTTATTCAAAATAACCTTTATTTTAGAAATTCTTTTCCAAAAGCTTTTCATTTTAAAACCCGATCCATTCTCAAAATCATTTAGATTTAAAAATTCAATTTAAAAATTATTTACAAAAATATGTGACTTAGCCAATTTCCACGTGCAATCCATATTTGTGTGTGTATAGTGTAGTCCAAGGGGTTTTACACAATAGTGCACACATCTATCATAAGAATATTGATAAGCAGTATAACCCATAACGCTTATCTTCATTCACAGACTCATAGATAAAGTAAATTAATCAATCACAAAGATTTACTAATACGATTCGATGTGGGTTTCGGATAACCAACTGGAATCCGACTCCCTGTCGCATCGAAATCCGAATGCCATTTACGGGTCAAAGGGTTTGCATATTCATATAACAATATATTCATCACAGATAAAACAGCTTAGCATAAAGCATCACATAGCATCACAATCACATATCAAATATGTCAATCCACCATATAGCATTCAATAACAATCAAACATCTACAATTAAGATGAACAAATGGGGTGGTTTTTAAATTTATCAACCACATAATTGCTTTCATTAGTAATCTTTAATCAATGATTAATTATCATTAACTACAATTGATTAAGTTTTTAATCACCTTTATTAATTAAATCATCTCTAAATTAATTATCTAAATTAATTGACCCTTAATTAATTAAATATAAATTTCTTATTCCTTAACTAACTACTTTAATTAATAAATCTTTAATTATTGATTAATTAATCATTAATCCTTAATTATCTTCCCTTAACTACTTTCACTAAGTAATCACTATTTTAAATTGAATAATTCATTAATTACTCGATCAATTAACTTAAATTACAAATTAATATACTTTAATTAATAAATCCTCAATTATTAATTAATTAAATTATAACTAATTATCCTTTTCTTAACCATTTATGAATTAATCTTAATTACAAATTATTACTTACTTGATTATCATTAACGATATAAATTTACTTACTTTTAAGTTAAAGTTTTAAAACATTTGATTTTTTTATCTCTAAATCATTTATTAAGTTTCATTTAAAATAACTTGTTACAAATGTAAATTGTTTTTTTTTAAATCCTTTATTTTAAAACTTTTAATTTGTACTTTCTACTAAATAAAGGAATCATCACTTATAAGGAGGAATAGTTTCAGGATCCATTAAACAAATTTATTAAAGTTAAAAAAAAACTGGAAAATAAAAATTTCCAGGCAAGCCCGAGTATTCCCCCGGGCCAAAACCCAATATACTCGAGTGTCACTTCGAGTTTTTACCAAAATTTACCCGAGCGCCCCCTAAATTTTCGAACTTAAATATTTTCTAAGTGTTATACGCTCGCATCAAAATCCACTTCGAGTTGAAACCCGAGCCACCCTTGCCTTTCCCCGAGCTCTCCTTCGAGTCGCGTGATAACACATCGTCTTCCCCAACACATTATCATTGTTAGCTATCCTAGGGACACCATGCACATGCACAGCTGCCTGAACCACCTCCGGCCAACCTCGCGACCACCCATGAGTCCCCCGTGATCCCATCCACTTGCCTGAATACCCAGAACCCACGATACCATCGTGGTTCAAAATCGAACGTTATTGCAACTTCCTGGAACCACCAGTCACCAGAAAAAGTCCCCGCATCGCCAGTCCCGACCGTCTTACCCCTTGAAACCACCGCCGCACCACCACAACCCTTCCATGAAGCCACCACCAGAACGCGGTGCGACTCGATCAACCGAAGATTTCGCAGTTGCCTAAATTAACAGTGTGACCAAAATTAGGTTTAGAAACGCAAATCGACTCATCGTTGCCACCACCATGGCCTGACCATCATTCCAATATTTTTCCCAGCAGCGCCGATGTTCCTTCTTCCTCCACGCGAGAGCCCATTCCCCAATACTCCTCCGGCCGCCTGAATTTCATCAAAACCCACCCCCAGTTCATCTATGAACTGCTCCTTCACCTTAGCACCTAAAATCATGATGCTTGCCTTAAAATTCATATTACGGTATGAGGATTCAATCTTCATATCTGAATTCGACAATTAAAAATCTTGAATTTTAACTTGTTAAAAAGCTTTGCTTAGTTATACTGGTTTACAGAAGGGTTTACAAATTTTTCCCACTGGAATGAAGTTTAAATCTTGAGTATAGGCTTAACCACTCTATTTGAATGCAGGGTTAACCCATGATCAAATACAAGATTTGGAATTTTAACTTATGTTTTCAATCCTGTGTCAAGGCAGAGAAGAATAAGTATTCCAGAAAATAAATTTCCTGACTTGAATTTAATTTCATTGTATATTTAAACATCAAGATATTAAATCAATATTTCAACTTGTATTTTTTTTTTTAAAAAATGATGTTACACTTATATAACATCTTTCATTCAGTGATTAAAATCTAAATTTGTTTGGGTAGGGTGGTTTGAATTTTTTTTTGTTTTGTTTTGAACTAATTTTTTTTCAAACCTGTAACATGACAGAGTAAAGCTCTGTACACAAATATATATCATCATACATACATTCACACAGGCATGCAATCAAACCTACCAATCATTTCCCTTTTACTTTAAGCATTAATCAGATTATCCAAGGGTATAGGTAAGTTTGCTCACCTCATCAATGAAGGACAGAGAACCTGATATTTGCAACTGCAGATCAACTTTTAAACTTGATTGTTTGTTGCTTGCTTTTAGATTTGTTTTGCTTTGCCCTTTTTCTCAGTTTTTTCTTTGCTTTCCTTTTGATTTATCTTCCTGTATCTGCTATATCCTTTGCCTTGAATTTGCTTTATGATTTGAAGCATGTTCTTCTGTTTTTTTCTTGTTGCCCTGCTTTTGAATCTTCTGCTTCCTGGCTTTGATACTTGTTTCAGTTGTAAACTGAAGCTCCTTTTTTTTTTCTTTTGGTTTTAAATTTTTTGATTGAGGAGGATTTTCAGATCTGTTTTGTTTTAGTGTTGAGATGCTTTCTTTATTTTGGTTTCAGATTTTTTTGGAAGAGAGGGATTTTCGAATTTGAGCTTGAAGATGATTCTTTCCTTCTTTTATTTACTGACTTCTCATTTCAGATTTTGGGATTTGAATGGCTTGGCTGCCGTTTTTTTAATATTTTTTCAAAAGTTAATGCCATTTGTCCATTTTCTTTATGCATGTTGTACACTTGTAGTTTGTAGGGAAATTTATGTTTAAATCCTTTGACTCAATTTGTTTTGTAAATTTTTGTTTAATCCTCCATGTAATTGTATTTTTATGTATGCATATGTCTTAATTTTAAAAGTTGTTTATGTTTTTATTTGGTTATATCCTCTTTTCATATTTATATTTTACACAAATAAAATTTCTATTGTTTTTCACATTCAACTTAATTTTAGCTCATTATCTTTATATACAACTAATTTATACATTTTATATTCATGCATTTCTTTTATTATTTATTTTCTTTTTGCACAACCTTTAAAAAGTTAAGAGTGATTTAAATATTTTGATTACATATTTACAAAGGATTACTTTTATTTATATAGGTGAATTTTACTTAAAAATAATATTTTGAAAATGAGTGCATTAATATTTTTTTCAACTTCCAAATATATCTAATATATTTAAAATTTAGAAACAACCTTTGTTAATTTAAAGCTTTTAATTCTATTTTATTTTTAATACATTTTTATTTTTGAAAACCAATGTTTGTTGATAAATTACTTATTCTTATATTCCAAATCAATTTGCTATTTATCTTTAAATTAATATTTATTTTAATTTATAAAATCACTTATCTCTAAATTTTAACCAAATCCTACTTATAATCTAAAATTTTAAAATCATTCAAGAATTTCCTAATTAACACATGAATAAAATCCATAATTTATTTTGAAAATTAAATTAATTGCCATATTAATTGTAGTTAATTTTCAGGAATGTTACAATCCATTTGTTCTTTCTGATCTGCACAATTTGTCCGTTGTGGATTGATTCCTCAACACCCATAAAGCATGATTCCTGCACATCAAACAATTTTGGTAGATAACTTGAATTTGAATATTGATTATATGCAGACTTATGAAACAATTATGATTTGAATACTTCTAAATTAGTATTAACGAATAAAGACATTTAAAAAACTTTTCAAAAATAAGATTATGAAACTTTGAAAACCTTGCTCTGATACCAATTGTGAGAAATGCGGATTACGGATCTTAACGCTAAGATTACACTAGAGGGGGTGAATAGTGTTAATAAAGAATTACTAAATCTTTTTAATTTTTGTTAATTTAGACACAAAAGTATGCAATATACAGACGCAGATATGATCACAGAAACAATCACAGATGCAGAAATAAAATAAAAGCAGTAAAGGAAAGAACACACCGGATTTTATACTGGCTCGGAGTTACCCTACATCCAGTCCCGCAACATAAGTATGGATTTCCTTTCAAAAGCAATTGTATAATTACACCCTCGGTTTCATGGCTACGAGGTACACCCTCCAGAATTTCGATCCTCTGGGTAGAGATACTTGATTTCCGGGCCACAAGTTTACCCAATTGATTTACCAAGGCTACAATCACACCTTTTCCCTTTTGATTGATTTTCAAGGCTACAATCACACCTTTTCTCGCTTAATAGATTACAAAGAAGTCTATAACTCTGAATAGCACTGAGAATCTTTTAGAGATAGTGATAGAGAATCAAACTAGAAGTAATCGAGTATGATTCAATGTTGATTTCGGCAGAGTAATGATAAGAATATGTATTAAGAAATGAGGAAGAAGAAGAGGAGTGAAAACCAGAAAATTATGACTGAAAATTCGTTGAAACTGGCCCCTATTTATAGAAGAACAACAGCCATGACCATTCATGAAGAGTTATGGCGAATAGACACTTCTTTTGAAATTTCAATTTTTGAATCAAACTGTCACCATGTCGACATGGTCATGCTAGGCATGTCGACATCCCAAAGGATTTTTTGGTGTTTTTAATTTTCTTTGAAAATAACCTTTATCTTATATAAAAACTATTTTAAACTTTATAAATATACTGGACTACAGTTAAAATTCATAAGCAAATATAAAGAATAATATATATAGATTTTAACTATAATTTTATATTTAAATCTAAGTATAAATATTTAAAAGTTAAATATATTATTTAAAAAGATAGTTTGAAATCAGGAGTAATTTGACTTTAAAAATAAAGATGTTTTTGAGGCGAAAATTATTTAAAAATCAGGATCGAGGGTTTTGAATCTTTTAAAAGGAAAGTTTTGAAAACATTTTGAAAACAGGATATAATTTTAAAAATCATTTTGAATAAAAGTTAGCGGATACAAAAACAATGTTCCACTAGATTTTTCAAAGGTTCCATCCTTCTTAGGGTTCCATCCCTTTAACGGGCTCGAAGTGGATTCCATTCCACGAATAAATTGGATTTTAAGATGCCAGTGTTTTTCTACGAGTATTAACAAAAATTCCTAAACAATACTTATCCTTGAAATCTTGAACTCTTGATAGTCTCGATACTCATGAGTCTTCTATCTTGATATTTTATCTTGATATCTTGAATCTATATACTGTACAGTCTTCATTCTTAGTACCTGCATGGTTAAATCCTGCATATACATATATATATCTAAACTTATAATGTTAGTATTTATATTTTATAATCTATTCTAAGGTTGTTGTCATCAAAATCATCATCTCACGGACTAACACTAATATGGGTCGGCTTGAAGTGATTAAATAGAAGGGTTGCACAAGAAAAAATTGCTAAGTAATTGGATCGCTAGCGATCCATCAAGTTGCTGGCAAACTTTTTCAAACTTGTCCGACGAAAAACATATGCTACTTCAAGGCATGACGATAAGCCATAGAGCAAGGTTCGGTCCGTTATGACAAGCAATGGAAGTCTAGAAACCAAAACGTAATAACTTCTGGAGCATGCCTTATTTTCAACGAAAACATGCTATGGAGGAAAAATGCTACTCAGGTTTTACCAACTAAGGGGGCATCTTCACATGTCGCTCTTGTAGTATTTTGTAATAACTATATTTTATTTGAACATGGACAACGTTTTGGGATAATGTAATTAATATGGAAATTATTAATGAAGAGTGTTTAAAAAAAATTTATATTCCTGTGCTTTGATGTTAATGATACTATTATCTGATCTCATTTTGTCACGGAAGAATAATACTATTAATGACTGCAGCATTAGTAACACTTATTTTTTGGCCTCATATGAGGGATGTTACACTATATTAAGAACACTGGCCCTAATAAACTCGAGGCGAGATCAACTTTGTGTAAATTTATATGATATCCTATGAATTCTAGAGGATATGTTTTTTACAATGCATAGGAACAAAAAGTTATTTTTTCCATACCTGCTTTCTTTTTAAAAAAGAAATTTCTATCAAGAGAAATTAATAGAAAAGTTGTAGATTTGGATGAGATCCAAGAAAGTAACACTGAGGCCAAACCAATGAGGGAACCAAGTTCACCCGCATACGAAAATAAGCAATCTATTAGAAGGTCCAAAGAGAATCTCACACACCAGAGAGATGCTACCATTTTCTTATGGATGGTGAGAAGGAGGACTGTGTCTTAGATGATGACAGTCCTCTATCCTTCCAACAAGCACTATAGAGTAAAGAATTTGTACTCTGGCTTGGAGCTATGAAATCCGAGATGGATTCCATGTACGAAATCAAAGCTTGACTTCGTTGGACGTACCCAAAGGGATAAAACCCATTGGATGCAAGTGTATTTTTAACAAAAAACTAAATGTAGATAGGGAAGTGGAGACTTACAAGGCAAAGCTTGTTGCGAAAGGCTTTCGTCAAATTCAAGGTGCTGATAATGATGAGACATTTTCCCCCATAGCCATATTTAAGTCCCTTCGAATTATGCTACTATAACTGCATTCTATGACTATGAAATATGACAAATTGATGTAAGATGGATTTTCTAAATGGTAATTTAGAAGAAACCGTCTATATGTCACAGTCTAAAGGTTTTATAGTCAATGAAATAAGGGAAAGGCTTGCAAGTTATTAAAGTCCATTTATGGACTTAAGAAAGCTTCAAGGAGTTGGAGTAATTATTTTGATAAAGTAATCAAACGGTTTGATTTTTATTAGAACACGAAGGAAGCATGTGTATACAGAAAGGAATAGGGAAACACTACCGTATTCTTAGTACTTTATAGCGATGATATATTATTTATTGGCAAAGACACTTTGTTGTTGCAATCGGTGAAAGTTTAGCTTTCCAAGAATTTCTAAATGAAGGATCTGGGAAAAGCAGCCTATATACTTGGTATAAAGATCTATAGAGATAGATCTAAGAGGCTACTGAGATTGTCCCAATCCCTATGTATTGATACCATACCGAAAAGGTTCAGCATGGACAATTCCAAGCTGGGAAACTGTTAGCACCAGAATTGGTCACTAACACCCTTAAGAGAGATTGTATAGAGAGATTAATGAAGAAAGTAAATTTAAATAGAGAACAATATGCTAAATTAAACGCAGAAAACAAGAACACCAGATTTATAGTGGTTCGACGTAACTGCCTACGTCTACTTTGAGGTTAATCTTTATTGCTTTTCTCAACTATTGATTACAGATACAATCCATACCCCAACTACTTGAATACAATTGTTAAGCAAAGAAGATAAGTCTTGAATGAGTCTTGAAAGCGGCAGAGTCTCCTCGGTGTTCTCGAAAAAAGGTCCCTTTCACTGTTACCCCGCCTCTCTATTTATAGACGAAGATGGGTTGGACTTCCCTGATGGGCCTAGTAGAAAGATATCTCGGCCCAAAATGAATGACTTCTATGTGTCGAGCCACAAATGCCGAGTGGAAAATGCCGAGCCGTGTCTCTAAGCTGAACGAGGTAGTACGTTGAGTGAAATGTGTAGGCCGAACGAGATCCGATGCCGATCGAGGGGAGATGCCGAGCGGCATGCTCATGCCGAGCGAGGCTATGTGCCGAACAAGGATGGAATGCCAAACGAGGCTGGAATGCCGAACGAGGTCATGCCGGTCGAGGCTGAATGCCAAACGAGGCTGGAATGCCGAACGGGGCTGGAATGCCGAACGAGGCTGGAATGTCGAACGAGGCTGAATGCCGAACGAGGCTGGATGCCGACCGATGCTGGATGCCAAACGAGGATCGTGCCTAACGGTGCTGGATGCCAAACGAGGTTCGTGCTGAACGATCTAGTTGTGCCGAACGGTGCTAGATGTGGAACGGGGTTCGTGCCGAATGATCTAGTTGTGCCGAACGGTCTTCTACATCAATCTTTGGTTACCTGGTCAAGCCATTGGGCAACACTTGCCCCTCAAAGTGCATCATGTGGATGAACATGATGCGCTTTGAACCATTAGCACTCCGTGTTTCTTCTTTAGAGTCCCCATTCCGCCTTCTTAAAACGCTTTTCTTCGACTTCTCGAATGCCGACCGAGGTATCGAATGTCGGATGTCATACTAATGCCGAACGATACTCTAATGTCGAGCGACATACAAATGCCAAGCGACATAATGCCGAACGAGGGCGATGCATTGACACGTTCTACCGGTCACAGTCTATTCGACTTCCCTTCTCTCTATTTAAAGCGACAACCCTTCTTCTCTTCCTTTTTACGTTTACCTCTGCTCTTAAGGACTTACACATTCATCTTCGAATAGACCTTGGACAACAACTTACCTTTCCCTCCTCCTTTCTCGAACTTAATACGTCGCCCTACACCCTTCTCGAAAACGATACTGAATAGAAATAGCTTCCTATTCCAGACCCTCTCTGAATTTCGAGCTATTTATTAGGTAACGACTTCTTCCTTTGAATGCTTTCCCCTGGCTAAGAAATTTAGCATGAGATTCAAGCTCGTGAATCTCTGTAAAACTGAGGCCAACAGGAATCACGTGGATGAGGGAATCAAATCGCGGTTAGGATATGTTTTGAGGCTAGACAGTGTGGAGGAAAGAAGAAGAGGTTAGAGGTATCCGAAGGAGGGAGTTAGTGGAAGATGTACTGATGTGGCTCTGCATGATTTCCCCATGTCGAACGAGGCTGGAGGGAAAAGCAGAGGAGGAGAAGGAATGGGGTAGAGTGCCGATCGACATGGCTCGGTATGACTTGGCGAAGGATTCGACCATGCCGATCGGTAGGGATGGAGGGAAGGAGTAAAACTGTTGTTAAGGACAGAATGTCGAGCGATGCGGCTCAGCATAATCGTGGTTCGACATGATTCGCCGCACGCCGAACGGTGGAGTGGATAAGTGGAAGGGCGTTGTTGAGAGTCGAATGCTGAGCGATGCGGCTTGGCATGAGTGTGGTTCGGCATGACTCTCTTATGCCGAACGGTGGAGAGGACAGATAGAAGTGTGGAATGCCGAACGGCGCGGCCCGACATGATTGCGGCTCGGCATGCCTTACCACATGCCGAATGGTAATGGTGAATGATAGGAGAGTTGTGCACAAAAGCAACACTAGTCGAACCTAATGCACAATTGACTTAAAACATTTCATGAATGAACATATGATAGTGAAAAAGGATAGACTTGAACAACAAAGCATATCGGACAACCCAGACTGATAACTCCCGTGTTTAGATAACTGAAAACTTGGACTTAATTTTCTTAACAGTTAATAACCTTTCAAATGCAGTGACGATGTCGAGTTTAAAATATAAACCATATTACGACAAGCTTTCGTAGACGGTCAGCGATGACGGTCTACGAAGACGACAATTCAAAGCTTAGACTTATTTAATCGATCTAGTGTCTTTTCATTGCTCGGCACTCACATTTGAATGATCGCACTAGTTCACACACCACACGGGGGGAATATTTATGTTGTTAAGTCTGATGTCGAATGTTTTTCAAGTATAGTTAAAACAGGTGCCTTGGTAGATTCAATCTTCATTAGAGATGCCTAGAAAATCTAACTCCGCTACGATCTCGGACAGACCTGGGCAATCCTCTCGACTAGAAGTTGTAGGAACTTCAAACCCATCAACTACCCCTGCTCAAGATTTACCGAGCCCTACGATAGCATATGTCAATTTGGCTCCTGATGCTCTAAAGGAAGCAATTTTCTTAGACAACCCAATCGATTCACAGGCCTCAAAGATTAATGAAAGTACACTCCGTCGGATATGCTTTGTCCATGGAATCCCCTTCGATGACTGTTAGTTCCATCGGGGTATGATTCTCCGCACCTGCCCCCAGTCGGGTATACAGCTTGTAAAAGATTCATGTGCTGGGTTGGCAGCGTGCCACCGTTCAACTCATTTCTTCTAGACGTGTTGCAGTATATCGAGATTGCCCCATCGCAACTGCATCTGAATAGCCACGCATTCATATATGGCACTTGCATCCTCTTCATGAGTGTCCTTTTCAGGCTTCCAACTTCGAACGATATCCGATACATCTATCGCATCAAGAGATGGACGAATAGCCCATATTTCATATTTCTCGAGCCGCACAGCAAATGTCAAATCTTGACTGGGGCATGGAACAAGTTTGCCAGTACAAACAAGAGTGGTTCTATGTGCGCTGTCCCCCCGACTTTGCGAGGAGATGGGTGGAAGGATGTAAGTCTTTTTCCTGGACCAATGCTCATGTTTGGTCGAAGATGCACTGTTTATAATTCTCTTTCCATCTTTTCTGGTATTAACCCACGTCCCGAGGGCCTCGGATATTCCGAAGCTGTTGAAGCTATCTGAGCCATTCCCGCCGAGGACCAGGACATCAGAACTCTCATTTCGAATGAGTCACTTACGAAATTTGGGTTGCTGACGGAAGGTCGCCAGATAAGTCTCCCCCGAGGTGTTTCCATTCCCAAGCCTGCTTCGGGCAAAGGAAAGAAGAAGGCAGAGTCCTCATCACATAACACCCATGTGACGCCAGAGGAGGGGGAGATTAAGGAAATCGAAACGCCCGAAGTACCGCGCAAAAAGTCCACCTCGGGACCTATAGTCGAAGTCCATGACATTGAAACGATGCCTTCCCCTTCAAAGAGGAAGAAGAAACTGACTTACAAGCTGAGGAAGAAAACAGTCGGCGGAACTTCTAAAGTTACTCTTGTTCCAGTGAAGAAAGAGACTTCCTCGCAGCACTTGGAAAGTTCTCTGAAAGGCCTGTCGAACCTCACCATACCTAAAGATCGCTCAACTACGGTTTCGACGATCCACAGGCCCTTAAGCTTCATTCGCCCACGAGAGGCGATACAAGTGCTCAAGCTCAAAATAAGGGAGAAAAAACTCCTATTAGCAAAGAAACTGGTCCGTCGGGGGGAAACATTATGACACACACAAACACATGCACCTCACCTCGCACTTAATTTTCTATCATCACTCTACCATTTTCTAACTCGACGTTATTTAAATTCTGTGTAGGTGACATGGGGCGTACGCACGGACTAGACCGCCTTCGCGGTTCATCGATTTTTCACCAATCCGACCGGGATTCGGGTTCCCGCAAGCGTCGAGATAGAGACGACTCCGGTGATCGAGACTACCACCATCGAGAATCGTCTTATTGGAGAAAATCTTATAGTCAGTCCTCCTACCCTCATGATCCTCCTTCCCAACCGAAGCATAGCAAAGAGAAACCTGCACGTAAGGGGTCTCTGCTTGAGGCACATCGGGACCAACACTCCGGTTCATCAAGTACCAGGCAATCTCGAGATCCCCACAGAACGCCTACGGTATCCAAGCAGACTCCTCTTGCTCTTGTAACTGATCCATCAGTCGCAGAGCGACTCGCTAAGCTTAAAGCCTCGTTTCCAAAGATATGCTTCGATGGCATAAAATTCGTTTCGGCGATTCACCAGATTCCGGGGCATGTCAAGCAAAGTGCTATCGCATGCACCAATGACGTCTATGCTTAGCACGATGCATTCGTGCACTTAGCCGAAAAAGTTTCAGAAGTCTCCATAGAGCGTCAGCATGAGATTGATCGCCTGAGGCTCGAGGCTATCCATGATAAAGACATTATTAAAGCTCAGGACAAAGAGCTTGCTTCTTATAAGTCTCTGCTTGAAGCTGCCCAGCAGAAAGCTAAAGACACTGCCGTTGTCGTGTCTCGTCTGGAGTCCACCCATAAAAAGAAATTGACGAGGCAGTCCAATGCCGTGGGGCTCTAGCTTTAGAGAAGGACTCGGTGCAGAAAGAGAGGGACGCATTTGGCCTTCGAGTCAAAGAACTGGAGGAGCAACTCCGTAAAGAAAAAGAAGAGAAGATTGCTGCCCAAGAAGAGTCGCAACGATATTGCGACGAAATCGTTGCTACACGACTCCTAAAGGCGAAGCTTGATGATGAACTTTCTAAAGTCGGGATGTTAAAAGACGAAGCCCGTGAGGAGGGCAAGAAAGTGGCATCTGCGGAGATTGGTTCTTGCCTGGAGGCGGCTAAAGAGGCTGGTAGGGGGGAAGTCAAATGCATGTTCAACCCATTGATTGCAGAACTCAACGCCCGCGTCCTCATGCATCGAGACTTAACTTTTCTGGGAGAGGGCTACCTCGAATCCCTATCTGAGGCGTGGGAGACTTTAGTAAAAATCAAAAAGGTTGGACTTGGCACTGAGGAGGTCGATGAGGAAGCTTTGATAAGGGAATTTCTTAAGGGGAACGAGCCTTCAGACCTGTCTGCGGCGAAAGATCTTTACTGCAAAGGCTCCCCTCATCGAAAGGGAAAGATGTTACTGCCGGTCCATCTGGGATCGAGTCTCCAGCTCCTGCGCCTACTCAATCGGCCGATACTTGATCCATTTGAGCAGCATATCGGTTATGACCCAGAGGACCCTAGCCTCGGCGTTCACATTCTGTCTCCCATTCCAGTGGGTGAGACCCCTCGGACGGCTGAGTGCAAGCCAGGACCTGGTAGATAACCCTTCACTTTAACATTCCAAAAATCATCATTTTTCACGAGGGGCTATTGTATTCTAATGCTTGTTTTTCATGATTTTTTCAAACCATTCTGATCCCGAGCCCACTCCGAGGAGCGACGTCGCCAAGGAGGTGAAGGAAAAAACAAGTGAGGCTACTCACGCAAGGGAGGCTCCCGGTCCAAATGCTCAGGTGATCGGAGTGCTTGATGAGGATAAGTCCGTGACTTCCTCTCCATCGTTGGGAGTTATGAAATTGAGATTACATGCACCTCTGAACATACATCTAAACTGAGTGAAGGAGCAGCTTGAGAAGGAGAAGAAAAAGACGGTCGAAATCAAAGTCGGGCCTCAAGTTTTAGACCTGGACGATCCTCTGAATAAGCCATTGAAGGTCATCCTCCCTGGCGGGTCCAGGTCAATGGAAGTTCCCATACTTCTTCAGTTGTTAACCCCCCATCGAATAAAATTACCAAGGGCAAACGCACGGGAGAGGAGTCGTCCGGGAAGAAGTCGAAGAAGTAATCGTTACTCGCGTTCAACGAGAGTTAGGTTAGATTATGTAATTATTTTTATTTATTTTCGTAGTCCATGTAAATAGACTTTTGACTCTGAATTTTGGAGGGGTTGTAGTAGAGACTTATTTTTGAATAAATAAAGCCTAGTTCTTTTGTCTTTCAAAAGACTTTTATAATTCAGCTTTCTGTGTGATTGTGCTCGAAACCCAAGCTATTGTGAGTTACATTAATTTCTCAATTTATCTTCATATAAATCTAAAATTCTTTGGAGTTGTTCATCCTGTATTCCATGCTTCAAACACTTGGAATATTTTTTATTCCGTACGCCAGGGACTTGATGACTTCAAGTCATTCATGACCCGGTCCACATTCCGAGGACTTAGAGATTTTTAAACTATTTATACTCTGGTCCGCACTCAGGGGACTTAGAGTACTCCAGTCCGCACTCAGAGGACTTGGAGATTTTTAGTCGTTTATACTCCGTCCGCACTCAGGGAACTAAGAGTACTCCTTCTGCACTCAGGGGACTTGGAGATTTTGAGTCGTTTATACTCCGGTCCGAACTCAAGGGACTCAGAGTACTCCAGTCCGCACTCAGAGGACTTGGAGAATTTGAGTCGTTTATACTCCGGTCCGCGCTCAGGGGACTCAGAGTACTCCAGTCCGCACTTAAGGGACTTGGAGATTTTGAGCCGTTTATACTCTGGTCTGCACTCAAGGGACTCAGAGTACTCCAGTCCACACTCTGAGGACTTAGAAATTTTAAGTCCTTTATACCCTGGTCCGCACCCAAGGGACTCAGAGTACTCCAGTCCCCACTTAGGGGACTTGGAGATTTTGAGTCGTTTATACTCCGGTCCGCACTCAGGAGACTCAGAGTTCTCCAGTCTGCACTTAGGGGACTTGGAGATTTTTAGCCGTTTATACTCTAGTCCGCACTCTGGGGACTCATAGTACTCCAGTCCACACTCTGGAGACTTGGAGGTTTTTAGTCGTTTATACTCTAGTCCACACTCTATGGACTCAGAGTACTCCAGTCCGCACTCAGGGGACTTGGAGATTTTGAGTCGTTTATACTCCGGTCCATGCTCAAGGGACTCAGAGTACTCCAGTCCACACTTTGTGGACTTAGATTTTAAGTCGTTTATACTCTGGTCTGCACTCAGGGGACTCAAGAGTACTCCAGTCCGCACTCAGGGGACTTGGAGATTTTGAGTCATTTATACTCTGGTCCGCACTCAAGGGACTCGGAGTACTCCAGTTCACACTTTGGGGACTTAGAGATTTTAAGTCGTTTATCTCCGGTCCGCACACTGGGGACTCAAAGTACTCCAGTCCGCACTGAGAGGACTTGGAGATTTTGAGTTGTTTATACTCTGGTCCGCACTAAGGGGACTCAGAGTACTCCAGCCCGCACTCAGGGGACTTGGAGATTTTGAGTCGTTTATAATCCGATCCACGCTCAGGGGACTCAGAGTACTCCAGTCCGCACTCAGGGGACTTAGAGATTTTTATTCGTTTATACTCTAGTCCACACTCTGGGGACTTAGAGCACTCCAGTCCGCACTCTAGGGACTTGGAGGTTTTTAGTTGTTTATACTCTAGTCTGCACTCTGGGGACTCAGAGTACTCCAGTCCGCACTCAAGGGACTTGCGGACTTAGAGAATTTGAGTCGTTAATACTTCGGTCCGTGCTCAGGGGACTCAGAGTACTCCAGTCCGCACTCTGGGGACTTAGAGATGTTAAGTTGTTCATACTCTGACCCGCACTCAGGGGACTCAGAGTACTCTAGTGTGCACTCAGGGGACTTGGAGATTTTGAGTCGTTTATACTCTTGTCCGCACTTAGAGGACTCAGAGTATTCCAGTCCGCACTCAGGGGACTTGGAGATTTTGAGTCGTTTATACTCCGGTCCATGCTCAAGGGACTCAGAGTACTCCAATCCGCACTCAGGGGACTTGGAGACTTTTTATACTCTAGTCCGCACTCTAGGGACTAAGAGCACTCCATTCCACACTCTGGGAACTTGGAGGTTTTTAGTCGTTTATACTCTAGTCCGCACTCTAGGAATCAGAGTACTGCAGTCCGCACTCTGGGGACTTGGAGATTTTTAGTGCTCGTGCACGTTCGTACGTCAGACAGATTAATGTATCTCTTAGTTATTCGTCCCAGAGTTATCATACACAGAAACATCGACAATTCATGGAAAAAATGGCTTCAAGCTTTCATTAATGCAAACAAGCTAAATTGTCTTATTACATGCTGTAGACTAGGAACAAAAACTTGCTGAAAATAACTACAACTAAAATATGAAAGAAATGAACTAAGTATAATAATGCCACAAATGCTCGCTATTACAGGCTCGGGGGAGTGTCGTGCCATCAATGGTCGCAAGCTTGAAAGTTCCATCTCTAAGTTTCCGTTCAATGACGTATGGACCTTCCCATGTGGGGCTCATATGTGATGGAACTCGGAAAACTCGTTTAAAAACAAGGTCACCCACACCAAAGATTCTCGGTCGAACTTCTTCGTTATAATATCGAGCGAGTCGGTGTCTGTATGCGGCCACTCTTAAATTAGCTTCTTCGCGCTTTTCATCAATGAAGTCCAATGATTCCAGGAAAAGATCTTGATTCCACTCAGAGTCATAATAAGTTACCTGATGTGATGGAACCTCAAGTTCTACGGGTATAATAGCTTCCACGACATATGCTAATGTAAATGGAGTGTGGCCAGTCACAAACTTGTGGGTGGTTCTATAAGCCTAAAGTGATGTTGAAAGCTCATCCACCCACTTGCCTCTAGCCTTTTCCAAATGCTTTTTCCATATGGATTTGATTATTTTATTCACGGCTTCCACTTGTCCATTGGCTTTCGGATGAGCAACTGCTGTAAAGTTTTTCTCAATATCATATTTTTGGCAAAATTCTTTGAACTCTTTTCTTTCGAATTGAGTTCCGTTGCCTGTAATGATGGTTCGTGGAAGGCCAAAACGGCATATAATATTTCGCACAACGAAATTAATGACCTTTTTGGTGGTGATAGTGGCCAAAGGCTCTGCTTCTGCCCACTTGGTGATGTAATCGACCGCAACTATCGCATATTTCGCACCACCCTTGGATATGGGTAAGGAACCGATTATGTCAATCCGCCACATTGCATACGGCCAGGGACTAACAATTCGTGTGATTTCCGTTGGCGGGGCTCTCGGGATTTTTGCATATTTCTGACAATTGTCACATCTTCTCACATAGTCCGCGGCATCTCGATTTACAGTCGGCCAATAGTATCCATAACGGAGGATTTCTTCGCTAACATTGCCCCCCAGTATGGTCACCACATTCCCCTTCATGGACTTCCTTCGGGACTCGTTTTATCTCATCATGGGCAATGCACCGGAGTAAGGGGGTCGAAAATCCCCTCCGATACATTACCCCTTCTTGCATTACATAGCGTGAAGCCTTATGAATGAATTGTCCTCGGGTCATCCATGATTCCTTCTCGATTTCTGTTTCTAACATGAAATCTACCTCCATCATATTTATGCTCGGAGCATGTAAGGTTTCAACAGGAAAAAATCCCATTTGATGCGCATCGCCGGTACTTGCAAATTTTGCCAATGAATCGGGTGCTCTGTTTTGCTCACGCGGGACATGTGAAATATCATAATACTCGAGATTTGATAGCAGCTCTTAAACCCAGGCCAGGTATGGGGCAAGTCTCTACCCCTTTGCTTGATAGTCCTATGGACTTGGTACACCACCAGTTGTGAGTCACAAAAGATTTCAACCGATCTTACCCCCAATTCTCTGATAAGTCTCAAGCCAGCAATCAATGCTTCATACTCGGCTTCGTTATTCGTTGCTGTGAATTCGAGCTTCAAAGAGTAGCAAATTGATCAGTTTTCATGAGTCACAAGAACTATGCCAGCCCCCAAACAACGGTCATTAGATGCCCTATCGGTGTACATCTTCCGTCGAACAGGAGGTATGACATTATGGCCGTTTGATTCGTCTATCGTGGTGAATTCAGCAATGAAATCTGCTAGCACTTGCTCCTGTATGGCCCTTCGTGGTAGGTAGGTAATATCAAACTGACTCAACTCGATATTCCATTTTAAAATCCTTCCAGAAGTTTCCAATCATTGGAGTACCTATCGCAAGGGTTGATCAGTGTAAACACCGATCGAGTGTGCCTGGAAGTATGGGCGAAGCTAGTGTGATGCAATCACCAAGCAGTAAGCTAGTTTCTCAATCTTGGGATAATTTCTTTCTTCCCTCGTCAAACGTTTACTGACATAATACACTGGCTTTTGAACTCGGACCTCCTCGCGAACCAAAGCCGTACTGATAGCATGCTGGGATACAACCAAGTATACATACAACATTTCACGGTCAATTGATTTTGATAGCACCGGGGGACTTTCTAGATGTCTAACCAGAACTCAGAATGCTTCCTCGCAGTCAGACGTCCACTCAAAATTCCTCTTTCCTTTCTTTATCACATCGAAGAATGGAATGCACTTATCCGTAGCTCTGGATATGAATCGACTCAGTGCTGCCACCTTTCCGTTCAAGCTTTGTACTTTCTTTATAGTTCTAGGCACTTTTATGTCCCGAATAGCCTGAATCTTTTTCGGGTTAGCTTCAATTCCTCATGCATTCACAATGAAACCCAATAACTTCCCTGACGCAACGCCAAAAGAACACTTCGAAGGGTTGATTTTCATCCCATAATGCCTGGGTATATCAAACATCTCTGCTAAGTCTCGAATGTGGTCGTTTGACCGTAGTGAATTCACGAGCATGCCATCTACATAGACTTCCATCATTCTACCAATCTGATCTTTAATCATTCGGTTCACCAAATGCTGATAAGTCGCTCCAGCATTTTTCAATCCGAAGGGCATCACAACGTAGCAATACAACCCAACGTCGTTGATGGAACTGGTGTTTTCTTGGTCTGAAATGTGCATCGGGATTTGATTATATCCCGAGTACGCATCCATAAATGATAGTAGTTCGTGTCCGACCGTTGAATCAACTAGCTGGTCGTTCCTAGGTAAGGGGAAACTATCCTTCGGGCATGCTTTGTTTAAATCAGAATAATCGACGCAAGTTCTCCATTTCCCATTTGCTTTTCTTACCAGCACAGGGTTAGATACCCATTCAGGGTAGAGGGCATCGTGGACGAACCCATTGGCTTCGAGTTTGTCCACCTCCTCTCTGAGAATAGCGGACCTCTCCGGATCCATGCCCCTCCGTTTCTGTTTTACTAGGACGTACTTCAGGTCTATGTTCAACATATGACTTGCAATGGCGGGAGAAATCCCACATATATCAGAGTGTGTCCAAGCAAAAACGTCCAAGTTTGCTCGGAGGAAATCAGTAAGATCCTCGACCAATAGCGGGTCAAGTTGCGATCCAATCTTAAGAACTCACGACGAGTCATTCTGGTTGACTAGAATGTCAATCGTCAGCTCAGCCGGCACTGCATTCACTTCCCTGGGTCCTCCATCATCATCTCTCAGATCTATGCCTCTGTAGATCCGAGAATGTTGCCCGAGCTAGGCCTCGGGCACTGCTTGTCAATTGTTAGTGTTTTGGATGCGGACGGAGCTGTCCGTAACCTTCCCTTTTTTCTCCACTGAGCCTCTCTCAGCTCTGCCACATAACATGTGCGACCGGTTGCCTGATTGCCATACACTATGCCGACTCTTTTGTCTATCGGAAATTTTAATGTCAAACACCATGGGGTCAAAGCTGCCCTAAACTCTACCAGGGCCGGATGACCCAGAAATACATTATATGGAGATTCAACATCCATCAATATGAACTGTAGGATTTGTACTCTCTTATGCTCACCTTCTCCCAGCTCAACTGGTAACTCGGTATAACCCATTGCGTCAGTCGCGACATCATTAAAGCCGTGGATACAGGCTTTACATGGTTTTAAATCTTTTGTCTCCATCTTCGTTTGGTCATAAGCCTTCTTGAAGATGATGTTGACAGATCTTCCACAATCAATCAAAATCCTTTTTTCGTAAGCTAGCTCGTTCGTCGCATATACGACCATTAGGTCAATAGTAGGAGCTTCCACCTTGTCTGCATCTCGACTCCTAGACACTATATCGTCTGTCATCATGCGTTGTTGTTTGGTAGGGGTTCCATCTTCCACGTTTGAGCAATATTCATGATCCGCATGCCTCAAGGAGGTAGCACATTGTTCCATCTCCTACCTATTCTTGTTTGTGGGATGAGGTCCTACGACTATAGTGTTTATGATCAACCTACCAACGGTTCGGGCCGGTTCCTCTGGATGGCGTGGAGTCGGCCCACGTCCAGGGTCTAACGTTCCTTGCCTATCCTCTGGTGGGTTCTTAACAAACTCCTGCAGCTTTTTCTGCCTGATCAAATTTTCTATGGTGTCATGGAGGTGTCTACACTCCTCTATATTATGCTCGTGGGTCTCATGGAAGCGACAGTACTTCCCTATCCGCTTATGTTCCTCTATGGGCTCCTTTGGGCGCGGCTTTCTGTATTGAAAGGTGTTACAAGTAGATAGGTAAATATTTTCAAGAGAAGTATTCAGGGGGGTGTATTCGTTGTAGGTTGGAATCCTCGACTTCCATTTCCCTATCTCTCTTTTCTTTCCGGGATTTCCACCTCCGGATCCTTTAGATTGCCTAAGCTTGTTCTGGATGTTGACTTGAACTTTTCTCGAGTTGTCGCCGGATTGCTTCACGACAATGTTACTTTTCACAGCCTCCTGAACAGGCCCTGGTGCCTTATCTCATCTTGTCCATCGAGCTTCCTCCCTTCTTATGAATTTATGAGCTTTCGAATAGAAACGCTCCAACGTAGTTGGGGGCTTTCCCGCCAACCAATCTCCAAGCTCCGAGTATGGATCTACACCTTGCATTACCGCCATCAAATTGCATGGTCGTTAGGGTTGCTAATTTCAGTGGTGACAACATGAAACCTCTATAAGTATGCTTTCAAAGACTCTCCCAGAGCTTGGATTACACTTGATAAGGACATCACATCCTTTGGACGAGTAGCATGTATCCTGAATTGTTCAACAAATTTCATCGCCAACTCGTCGAAGCTGGATATAGACCACGGAGGAAGTCGAGTAAACCACAGAGTGGCGATTTCGGACAAAGTAATTGGGAAGCACCTACACTTGGTCGCATCATTCGCTCTTGCAGAATCCATCATCCGTTCATACCTCATCTCGTATCTATAAAGGGAGTATGACTCTTGGACACTCCCCAATCTTCATTAGTCAAACCTTGGTTCTCTCTCATTAACTGCCTGACCATAGCTGATAAGTCTGGAGTTTGTATGGAGGATGGAAGGTTGGGTTCCGTTCCACGGGACCGTGCAGGTTGTTGTCCTATCTACTGGCGATCGGCCAAACATGCATCCTGAAGGCCAGCTTCATTAGGGTCTTGTTGAGCCGTGCGTCCGGTCTCCTTACGTGCCCGATGCCTGGTGGATCGATCAGTGGCACCCGCCTGTGCAACTTCAGTCTTACGGCGTCTACGCCTAGGAGGTTCATCGGTTGAGGTCGAGCTATCAGACGAAGAATAAGGAGCAGGGCTACCTCCAGCATTTTGATGCTGCTGCTGCGTCAACTGAGACATGAGATTAGCATTGGCCTAAATCTGCTCAGCGAGTTGCCTTCTACTTTCCCGAAGTTCCTTCATCAAATCAACTCCGTCCCGGTGACGACTTCCGTTTGTGTTTGGACGGTAGTCCCTGCACCTAAATTTGCTTGTTGATTGCTAGGTCCAACTTGTTGCACGCTAGCAGTCTCGTCGACGTCCGCATTGTGAGAGGCTGATCGGGTACGTGGTCTTCCCATAGTAGAGTTGTTGGTCGAAACTCTGAATAGATTCTATGGGCGTCCTATGAATAAGTCGGATCTCCTTCGGGGGTTTTTTCAATCTAGTAGCTACAAAGTAGATCCTATCGGCCTGAGAATTCGATTCTCAGTGAAAGCACCAAAATGTTAGCACCAGAATTGGTCACTAACACCCTTAAGAGAGATTGTGTAGAGAGATTAATGAAGAAAGTAAATTTAAAAAGAGAACAATATGCTAAATTAAATGCAGAAAACAAGAACACCAAATTTATAGTGGTTCGGCGTAACTGCGTACATCCACTTTGAGGTTAATCTTTATTGCTTTTCTCAACTATTGATTACTGATACAATCCATACCCCAACTACTTGAATACAATTGTTAAGCAAAGAAGATAAGTCTTGAATGAGTCTTGAAAGTGGCAGAGTCTCCCCGGTGTTCTCGAAAAAGGTCCCCTTTCACTGTGCCCCTGCCTCTCTATTTATAGACGAAGATGGGTTGGACTTCCCTGATGAGCCTAGTAGCAAGATATCACGGCCCAAAATGAATGACTTTTGTACGTCGAGCCACAAATGCCGAGTGGAAAATGCCGAGCCATGTCTCCAAGCCGAACGAGGCAGTATGTTGAGTGAAATGTGTAGGCCGAACGAGATCCGATGTCGATCGAGGGGAGATGCCGAGCGGCGTGCTTATGCCGAGCGAGGCCATATGCCAAACGAGGCTGGAATGCCAAACGAGGCATGAATGCCGAACGAGGTCATGTTGGTCGAGGCTGAATGCCAAGCGAGGCTGGGATGCCGAACGGGGCTGGAATGCCGAACGAGGCTGGAATGCCGAATGGGGCTGGGATGCCGAACGGGGCTGGAATGCCGAACGGGGCTGGAATGCCGAACGGGGCTGAAATGCCGAACGGGGCTGGAATGCCGAACGAGGCTGGATGCCGACCGATGATAGATGCCGAACGAGGTTCGTGCCGAATGACCTGGTTGTGTCGAATGGTGCTGGATGCCAAAGGAGGTTCATGTCGAACGACCTAGTTGTGCCAAACGTTGCTGGATGCCGAACGAGGTTCGTGCCGAATGACCTAGTTGTGCCGAACGGTCTTCTACAGCAAGTCTTTGGTAACCTGGTCAAGCCACTAGGTAACAGAAACATTCTAACATAGTTTGGAACAGTCCTTTCTAAAAAGGACGCTCCTCATACCGTTGAGGAGAAAGGGTGTATAAAGAGGATCCTCTATGCTTTAGACATAGCATCCATAATGTACGCTATACTATGTACTAGATCAGATGTAGCATACGCATTAAGATGCGTAAGTTGATACCTGTCTAATCCCGGAGAAAAACATTAGATGGCCATAAAATGTATGCTAAAGTATTTAAGAAATACTCGGGACTTATTCCTTATATGTAGGAATAGAGACCTCCTTATGAAGGGATATACGGATTCAAGCTTTCAAAATGATATAAATGATAGTAAATTGACGTACGATTATGTCTTTATGCTTAACAGTGTATCCATTAGTAAGAAAAGTTTGGAGTAAGAAACAATTGCCGATTCCACGATGGAGGTCGAGTACATCGCCCTCAATAAAGCAGCTAAAGAGGTAGTCTGGATGCACAATTTTTCGAGTGAGCTCGAAGTGATTCCCTATACCAAGGATCCTATGGCATTGTTCTGTGATAACAATGTGGTGATGCAAATCGCAAAGGAGCCCAACGTACATAAGAAGTCATAGCACATTATTTGGAAGTTCCACCTCATTAGGAATTTGTTGAGAAGAAAAAGATCATGATACCAACTATAGATACCGAGGACAACATAGCACATCCATTCACTCAGAGTCTATCTCGGTGGCTTCTTGAGAAGATGATGAAAGGATGAGATTGAGATTCCATAATTGACCCTAAGTGCAAGTGTGAGATCGAAAGAGTTAGAGGTATGCCCTATGGGCAATTCTGTAATTTATTCTAAATAAATTAACTTTTTAATCAACTCTTGTTCGTAATAAAGGTGTTTTTATTTACGTTATATATTTGTCATAATGAGTGATAAATAATTAAATGATTAATTAAAATATATTTAACAGAAAATCAGTAAATGATGTATTTGTGATAGTAATTATAAGTAGTTGTAATCATGAGTATTTTATCATGGTATTATGATACACATCATTTTAAATGTTTTATTCAAGATGCATTGAGGCTGGATATCGATGTATCTGTTAAGACTGGAATATGTAACGTTCTCCATATAATGGGCAGTGTATTACTCAAGACTGCTGGGGGCACCTAGGTTACATACCGATAATTATTGAATAACTATGGAACGACTCACTCAATATATTTCTATTGGTTAATATAATAAAGGTCAAACGGAAAATATCCGTATGGCTGATTTACATAGTTTTCTCGAGTTGACAATACCGTGGATCTTCAATATGAAAGCTCTGCTTTGATTATAGTAAAATCATGACAAGACATCCATCAAGTGACTATAGTTGGGTTGATATGGTGATATTAGTGAAACACTATTCAAGAGAGGATTCGTCTCCTTAATTATATGGGGTTAGTATCGTGGTCAACTCAAGTCAACTCAAAGTCAAAATCTCTGGCTATAATAGTTCGGTTAATAATAATTGTTATTATTTAACCAAGGACTTTGTGTTTGGACTATAGAGTTGAATATGGATGATGCTGAAATTTTGACCATTACCAAATTCCATCGGTCTAAAGTGATATAGCATTGACGAAAAGAATTGGTGTAAATAAAAGTCACAGCTTGGTAAAGTATAATTTGATTTTTTTGAAACCAAGAAACCAATAAATTTGCCTAAAATATCATATCACCCACTTAGTGTTGTGTGAACATTAATATTCGAATAGGTCGATATTAATCGTTGATAAATTTACGCCTGACGAGTCACAGGACCGCTAAAGAATTTTACTTCAAAGACTTTCTTCTTTAAATGTAGGATTTTTATTCAAAAACCAATTATCGTCCCAATTAATCAATTTTTTCCTTCCAAAAACATCATCTATTACATAAAAAAATGAAAAGTGGAGTAGACAAGGACAACTTCTATCCTACTTTTTTCGTATCATATTCCTATATTATTTCTAACTAGATTACCAATCCTATTTTATATAATTTCCCAATTCTATTTCTATCTATGTCTCCCCATATTGTCTGTATTTATATTTCTCCTACCTAAATGGAGTCTACATCATTTTAATCAAGTTCCATTTTGATGCGGCACTCACCTTGAATCGCGCCACCATATGTCGAAGAAGCCGATCACTCTTCATCTTTAGGTCGCGAGCGACCTACCGTATGTCGCCAATCCAAGGCCGACCTTCCCTAGGTCGCGAAACTTTCACCAAGCCACCGTACGTCGCTACACGACCTAACCTTCAATCGAGCAAGCCTAAATCACGAGAAAGCCAAAGATCGCTCTTCCTCTTTGCGGCGGTCCCTTATGTCATGAACGACATTCTTTAGGTCGCGAGATCCCTTGAGTCGCGAACAAAATCCTCCTTAGGTCGCGAATGAAGAAGGTAGGTCGCTGTTGATTTAGGTCGTGAACGAAGTAAAATCGATGCCAATTCCCTAAGTCGCGAATTACCCTAGGTCGTTGATGATTATAGGTCGTTGCCTTTGGTTTGGAGCCGCTACTTTGAAATGGATAGGTCGTAGATTGATTGTATTAGTTTGTTATGTCGTTTGATTCGTACTTTGTATTCTTAGGTCGTACTGTGTATTTTAGGTCGTGCTGAAATATGTAATGTTAGGTCAAGATATTTTTTTTAGGTCGTGTACGACCTATGCTATGTTGTAGCGTGTGTGGTTGTAAACATCTATAAATACTGGGTTGAGTTCTCATTTGTAGGGTTGTTGAATTTTGAATGAAAATTTGGTTTGTGCTTTGTGCCTCCATTTAAATTGGTAGTTTTTAAATTGGTAGTTGAGTGTTATCTCCTATCTCCACTTTCGGATATTCGAGTGCGCTAGAATCAACGATTGTTGAAGCCAATTCATGGAATCAAGTGCGCTTGATCAACGTTCGAAGAATTGAAGATCTTCTCTCACGGTATCGTACGCGATCAACGTGTCGAAGATTGCTAAAGTCCGGTATCTTCGTGATCAACGGATTTGGGCTTTTCGGTATTCTTAAATTCATCGATTTGTCATCGATTCACTGATTATTTCCGCTAATCGTGTGAGATCCTGGACGGATTCGATTTACATCATCGAATTCGCTTCCCACGCTGCGTCAGTTTGGTATCAGAGCGAGATCGCAAGGAGTTTGTGTCATTCGAAGTTTGGAGATCGGATTTGCAATTGTTGAGAAGTTTGGTGTTCATCGTGTTCATTGTGAAGTTTCAACAAGTTTGGAGCTTTCGATCCATATCATTTTGGATCAAAGTCCGGAAAGTGTTTGAAGTTTGAGCCGTGCATCACTTTGAAGTGTTCAAGGCCGAGAGCCAAGTGTTGGAGAAAGCCATGACTTGTTTGTTCAAATTTGAGTTGAAGTTTTTGAAGATTGTTTGATTTGTTGAAGTTCAATCATGCCACCGAGACGAGCTCAACGTCATCGTAATATTAATGCTTTGTATGGAAGAGAAGAGGTCGATGAAATGGAGCAACGAATCAACAAGAGTTTCACTAAGAAGTTGAATGAAGGGATTGGTCGATTAGAGAGAATGATGCTTGAAATAAATCAAAGTAGAAGAAGGGTTTCACCTGAATCGAGTCATAGGGGAAATAGAGTTCCACCACATTCAGATCGGGAGAGAAGAGAAGATCATGATCGTAGGAATGTTGACGATCGTGAAAGGAATGTTGATGAACGAAATCGGAGAGATGTGGATTATCGTGATCGGTGGAATGTAGATCGAAGAAATGTTGGTGGTAGAAATGGTGGTAGAGATATTGGTGGTCATGAACGACATCGATATGCATCAGATTTTGATGAGGAGTTTGATGGTGGTAGTGTTCATAGTCGAAATCGACGCCAAGGAAGAAATCATTCAGAGTATGATCACAAATGGGAGTCTGGAATGAAAATTGAAATTCCAGAGTTTACGGGTGGTATGCAGGCTGAAGAATTTCTAGATTGGTTATCTAATGTTGAAGAGATCTTTGATTTCAAGGAGGTTTTGAAAGATCGTAGAGTGAAGTTGATTGCTACTCGTTTAAGAGGGAGAGCCATGGCGTGGTGGCAGCAGACAAAACTTACACGAGAACGGATGGGAAAGTCAAAGATTGTTTCATGGGAGAAGATGAAGAAGTTATTGAAAGCTACTTTCTTACCTTACAATTATCAATCTCTTATGTATCAACGCTTACAAAATCTAAGGCAGGGGACAAAGACTGTTAATGATTATGCTGATGAGTTTTATCAACTAATTGCTCGAAATGACATCATGGAGACGGAAGAACACTTGACCGCTAGATTTGTTGGGGGGTTGAGGATCCGGATCCAGGACATGGTAAATATGTTTGACCCTAGATCTGTGGCTGAAGCGCACCAGAAAGCATTGGCTTGGGAGAAGCAGGGAAGACGAGGAGGTGGTGTGTTTACAAATTCTAACAATCCAGTGAAAGGGGCCAGTAGCAACATGAATGTTTCCAAAGCTGTCGGAAAACCGGTTGTCAATGAAGTTGTTAAAACCAAAGCCAAAAACAATTTCAAGTGCTATAACTGTCAGGAATTTGGTCACAAGAGCAATGAATGTCCGAAGCCAAAGAAGCGAACAATGATTGCTGAGATTGAAGATGAGGATGCAGATACAGATGCAGAATGTTTTAATTCATTACCGGTTGAGGAGGAAGAAGAATTGTCGGGAGATGAGGGTTGTAATTTGATGACGAGGAGGTCGTGTTTGACACCAAACCAAGAGGATGATTCAAGTTGGTTGCAGAGTAATATTTTTCAATCGACGTGCACTATTCTGGAGAAGGTTTGCAAATTTGTCATCGATGCGGGAAGCTGTGATAACATTATTTCTACATAGGTTGTGAAAAAGTTGGCATTAAAAACAGAGAAGCATCCGAAACCTTACAAGTTAGCTTGGTTGAGGAAAGGTGGGGAAGTGAAGGTTTGTCGAAGGGCTTGTGTGAATTTTTCGATTGGGAAGAGATATAAAGATGAGATTTTGTGCGATGTTGTGGATATGGATGTATGTCATCTATTGCTGGGAAGACCGTGGCAGTATGATAGAGCTGTGCAACATGATGGTCGTACCAATAGCTACAGTTTCATGTTCGAAAGAACGAAAATCATTTTAGTTCCTAAGAAGCGACAATAAGAAGGAAGCAAGTTGGAGGAGATTGAAGAACTAAAGACTTTGTTGTCTCTGAAGGAATTTGTCAAGGAAGTGGAGGATGAACCTGAAGTATTTTTGTTGATCGGACATGAAAGTAGTGAGGAGGTTGAAATTCCAGTGGAAGTGAAGCCAGTATTGAAGGAGTTTGAAGATGTATTTCCAGAAGAGCTGCCTAAAGAATTACCACCGTTAAGAGACATTTAACACCGGATAGATCTTGTTCCAGGAACTGTGTTGCCACATAAACCACATTACAGGATGAGTCTAAAGGAACATGAGGAGTTGAGAAGGCAGGTAGAAGAATTACTTGAACAAGGGCGCATCCAAGAGAGCTTAAGTCCTTGTGCTGTACCAGCATTATTAGTGCCGAAGAAGGATGGTTCGTGGAGGATGTGTACGGATAGCAGGGCACTGAACAAAATCACTGTCATATACAAATTTCCGATGCCGAGGCTTGATGATCTATTAGATCAAATCAGTGGGTCTGTTGTGTTTTTGAAGATTGAATTGAAGAGTGGATAACATCAGATTCGTATTAGACCTGGTGATGAGTGGAAGACTGCTTTTAAAACTAGGGAGGGTCTATACGAATGGCTGGTGATGCCGTTTGGTCTATCGAATGCACCAAGTACATTTATGAGAGTGATGAACCAGATTTTCAGACCATTCATTGGAAAGTTCGTGGCAGTTTACTTTGATGATATTTTGATCTATAATGGTAGTATGGAAGAGCATGTCCAACATTTGCGAGAAGTGCTATTAATTCTACGACAGGAGCAATTTTATGCAGCAACGAAGAAGTGTGTGTTTATGACGCACAGTGTTTTATTTCTGGGATATGTTCTGTCGAAGGAAGGTATTCAAGTGGATGAAAGCAAAGTGGAAGCCGTCAGGAGTTGGCCACAACCCAAGACAATTATTGAAGTAAGGAGTTTTCATGGGTTGGTATATTTTTATCGAAGATTCATTCCACATTTTAGCAGTGTGATGTCACCTGTAACCGATTGCATGAAAGGAAAGAAGTTTGAGTGGTCAAAGGAAGCAGGGGTTGCTTTTGAGAAGATCAAGACACTGTTGATGACAGCACCAATTCTAGTATTGCCAGATTTTCAGTTGTTGTTTGAATTACATACTGATGCTTCGAAGGTTGGGATTGGTGGAGTGTTGAGTCAGAGTGGAAGGCCACTTGCTTATTTCAGTGAGAAGTTGTCTGGAGCCAAGTTAAAGTATAGCACTTATGATGTGGAGTTTTACGCGATTGTTCAAGCTGTGAAGCACTGGAGACATTATCTGTTTCAGAAGGAGTTTGTTCTCTATACGGATCATGAAGCTTTGAAGCATTTGCAAGGGCAGGACAAAATTTCAGCTAGGCACGCTTCATGGGCCGCGTATCTACAGCAGTTTACTTTTGTTATCAAGCACAAATCAGGGGTGACGAATCGTGTAGCTGATGCTTTGAGCAGGAGGAATCATTTGTTGACGACAATGAAGGTTGAAGTGACAGGATTTGAACTATTGCCAGAGTTGTTTGAAGAAGATCCTTACTTTGCGAGGTTTGTAGATGAAGTCAAGGAGAGAAAGACGGATGAATATGTGATGATAGACGGGTTTCTATTCAAGGGGAATCGATTGTGCATACCAGAAGGAAGTTTGCGAATGAAGATTATCAAAGAGTTACATGAGGAAGTCCATGTGGGCAGAGATCGTACATTGCAGTTGATTTCTCAATCTTATTTTTGGCCGTCAATGAGAAAAGAATTTGAGAGATTTGTGGAGAGATGCCATATCTGTCAAGTTTCGAAGGGAACAACTACGAATGCGGGATTATATATGCCATTACCTGTACCTACCAGACCATGGGTTGATATCAGCATGGATTTCGTTTTGGGTTTGCCTAGAACTCAAAGGGGGAATGATTATATATTTGTTGTGGTGGATAGGTTTTCGAAGATGGCACATTTCATAGCCTGTAAGAAGACCGCTGATGCAGTCCGGGTTGCTCAGTTATTCTTTAAAGAGATTTATCGATTGCATTGGTTACCTGAGACCATTGTTTCTGATAGGGACACTCGATTTCTAAGCCACTTTTGGTTGAGTTTGTGGAAGATGGTTGGAACGAAGCTGAATTTTAGTAGCGCCTATCATCCACAAACAGATGGTCAAACAGAGGTAGTGAATAGATCATTGGGAAACTTGCTGAGATGTCTTGTAAAAGATAATTTGAAGAGCTGGGATATGAAGTTATGTCAGGCGGAATTTGCACATAATCATGCTGTCAATCGAAGTACTGGATTCAGTCCATTTCAAGTTGTATATTCAGCAATTCCGAAGGGGCCGTTGGAGTTGACGACAGTGCCATATCAGAAGGGAGTTGTTAAACGAGCTGGTGATTTCGTGAACGAGTTGCAGGAGTGTCACAGAACTGTTCATGAACGATTGCTTGCATCAAATGAGAAGTATAAACAACTGGCAGATAAGAAACGAAGGAATGTGAACTTCAGAGAAGGAGATTTGGTTTACGCCGTTTTAACGAAAGATCGTTTTCCAGTTGGAACTTACAACAAGTTGAAAGCTCGATAAATTGGTCCAGTGGAAATCTTGAAGAAGATCAATGAAAATGTGTATCAGTTGAGATTGCCGGATAATGTTCATACTTCTGATGTTTTCAATGTCAAACACTTAATTCCGTATTATGGGGAGATGCTTGAGGAGGAGAACGTGAATTCGAGGACGAATTCTTTTCAACCAGGGAAGGATGATGCGGCGCTCACCTTGAATCGCGCCACCATATGTCGAAGAAGCCGATCACTCTTCATCTTTAGGTCGCGAGCGACCTACCGTATGTCGCCAATCCAAGGATGACCTTCCCTAGGTCGCGAAACCTTTACCAAGCCGCCGTACGTCGCTACATGGCCTAACCTTCAATCGAGCAAGCCTAAATCGCGGGCGAGCCAAAGATCGCTCTTCCTCTTTGCGGCGGTCCCTTATGTCGTGAACGACATTCTTTAGGTCGCGAGATCCATTGAGTCGCGAACAAAATCCTCCTTAGGTCGCGAATTAAGAAGGTAGGTCGCTGTTGATTTAGGTCGTGAACGAAGTAAAATCGATGCCAATTCCCTAAGTCACGAATTACCCTAGGTCGTTGATGATTATAGGTCGCTGCCTTTGATTTGGAGCTGCTACTTTGAAGTGGATAGGTCGTAGATTGATTGGATTAGTTTGTTATGTCGTTTGATTCATACTTTGTATTCTTAGGTCGTACTGTGTATTTTAGGTCGTGCTGAAATATGTAATGTTAGGTCCAGATATTTTTTTTAGGCCGTGTACGACCTATGCTATGTTGTAGCGTGTGTGGTTGTAAACATCTATAAATACTGGGTCGAGTGCTCATTTGTAGGGTTGTTGAATTTTGAATAAAAATTTGGTTTGTGCTTTGTGCCTCCATTTAAATTGGTAGTTGAGTGTTATCTCCTATCTCCACTTTCGGATGTTCGAGTGCGCTCGAATCAACGATTGTTGAAGCCAATTCACGGAATCAAGTGCACTTGATCAACGTTCGAAGAATTGAAGATCTTCTCTCATGGTATCGTGCGCGATCAACGTGTCGAAGATTGCTAAAGTCCGGTATCTTCGTGATCAACGGATTTGGGCTTTTCGGTATTCTTAAATTCATTGATTTATCATCGATTCATCGATTATTTCCGCTAATCGTGTGAGATCCTGGACGGATTCGATTTACATCACCGAATTCGCTTCCCACGCTGCGTCACATTTATTCCTCATTTTAGAAATTTTATTGAAAAAAGGAACTTTCAAATTTATGAAATAGGTAAAAACATCGGGTCCAATTTGGATCTATTTCAAAAAATGAAAATACCCTTCATTAAAAATCTTTAAACCAAAAACTTTTTGACTCAACCAATTTTTAAACTAAAAATTTCAAAATTGAAAAACTCTTCTTACCAAAACTCTTTTAATTAGAAATTTTTGACTCAAAAAAAATTAAATTATGAATTTCTAAATTTTCTTACTTTTCAAAGCAACAACTTTTCAATAAATCCTTGTAAAAACTCATTCAAAACATTCCAAGGAATTTTCCAAGAACCTTTTATCAAATTCTTTCCTATGGAGTTGGATTTAGAAATTGACTTTAATTGTCGTTTCTATTGGACTTTATTTCTTTCCTACTCAATCTTCATAAATATCTAATTATCTCCTTGTGATGATAATGCATAGATGCTTGTGGGAACTTGCTCCATTCCTTCTTGACATCTTGCTTCATTCCTATCATACCTTACGTCTGAATGCCTACAACATATAGGTTCTTATCTTCCATTTGTCATTCAACTTCTAGGGTGCTTCTATATGTTGCAATCATGCTCTTCTTGGTCCACTCCTTACGATAGGACCTTCACCCCATGGGATAATTCGGCTAGGATTATATATTTTACTATATTTATTTTTCCCACTCATAGTCGCCTCATCCATCCTTTCGAAATATGGTTGCAACTACTTCTATTGTCAGAATTTACAGAGTTAGGCGTATTCATATATATATATATGCATATACACACAGTAAGGTTTTGAAAAAAATACTTTCAAAAATAACAAGTATGCCACTTATACGTATATCTATCCCCATTGATCAAACAACCTAAGCTCTGATATCAAATGTAACAACCCGCCTTGAAATGGATCTAATTTTTGACGTAGAAAAGGCCCATCAGACCTTAGACCCATTCCAAAATTAGCTGTTGGTTGGTAAAATTGATTTAAAGAGCAATACACGAAGCTATCTATCTACACATTCAAAATCTCACAGTGGAAAAATAAAATATAATATCAAAGCAGTGCCCATTCGTTAAAAATTCAAATGTCAAAAACAACAACAACATAATCCTTTAGAACAACACAAAATATTCATGGTATAATTCTTAAATACATCATGTTTCAATGGGTACATTAGAAATTGGAAAATAGCATATTTAGCTAAATAACTGCTATAAGTCTGCAACTCCATCACCCTCTCCAAAAACCTGTGTCGTCATCTCTAACCTGTGTTGTAATGAGGAGGGAGTCAGAACAATAATTTTCGAAGAATAAAATCTCGAGCCTTTCTATCATAGTATTTGGGAAGTATAATTTAAACAATAATATGTCTTACGTATCTTAACCATATTATATGTTTTCCAACTATAAACCCTAAGACTTTCCCAGTCTGATTCCATATCTATTAAATTTTCAATCCAATAACCTATATTTATCATCAGTAATATCCTAATAATGTAAGAGATAGCACTCAAGCCACTTAATACCTTTTTAATGAGAACTAGTCAGACTCTGACCATTTAATACCTTATTTAAGTGGGTCCCTGTCATTTAATACCTATCCCAAGGCGGACTCCTCTACGGTACTATCTAGTTGACATTGCGTGGAATCTCTATAGGCCACTTAATATGTAACAACCCAGAATTTTGAACAATTTAAATTTGAAAATATTTAATTAATTTTAAATATTTGAATGATGGTTTGGATTGAATTTTCAATATAACTTTGAAAATGGCGATTAAATTATAGAATTAATCTATTGAAAATTGAATAAAAATTTGAATTTTTAATTTTAAGCTGATAAAAAATATTTCAAAGGCTTGTAAAATTCATATTTATAATACTGAAGTTAATAGAAGCTTCAGAATCGAATTTGAAAGTGTTTTGTTCAGTTTTGAACTATATCGTTTAAATTGATATTTAAAAATAGTCGTCTGAGGCACAGTCTCGGAATTCGACGAAACCAGTTCCATTGGGTCCGTAATATTGAATTATTACTGGATTTCAAATTTCGTATTTTTCGAAATTGATATGTGAGCACACGGTGAGTAAACGCGTTGAAAGTTGTATCGAAACAAAGTGAATTTAAATTTAAATTTTAAAATTTAAAACTTCAGCATCCCTAAAATCACGGCAAGGATCATGGCTAAATCAGGTAAACACGTTCTCCTCTGCAAAGTCACGTTCTCTTGTTCCCCCCTTTCCACCTTTAAACACGCAGGAGATCCCAGAGAAAAATTGTGCAAATCATACTACCCACTTCTGCTTCCTTTCATTTTCTTCCCCTATTCGATTTTATGAGAGAGACAAGAATAAATGGCCACTCACATCTAAACCCCTTTCCCTTTCTCAAAACCAAATCGAATTTAAACGAGATTCAGTTTTGTTCTAGATCAGAGAATTCACGAGGTCAATTTGTAGGAGAGGGGAGGCATCGAAAATGAATCGCGTCAGAGTCGCGCGCGCGTCGAGAGGCAAGGGTCTCGCGATCCAATCTTGGCGCCTGTTCAAGTCAGGGTCGTCACTCGGTAAGGTTGAGGTGGGCGTAGAGGCGGCAGCGACTAGGCGAGGTCGCGGCATAGCAACAGCAAACGGCCGCAGCGGCAATGTCGAAGGCAAGATCGAGATAGCGATGACGTCTTGAGGATTCTCGAGCTCGAGGGCGATGGAAGGTGTAGCAATCTGGGTTCGTCAATGCGCTAGGCTGGGGTCGCTCGGCAGTTCAGAGATGAAGGCTGTAGGCGGTCACGTGGTCTATGGGATTGAGTTCGAGCAGCAGGTTGGGATCGCGGCAAGGGTTTCGCTTGGGGTAGAAGTCTGTTCGATCTGGGGTTCTTCAATTTGCAGTGAGGTATAAACGTTGTTTTCATTTAATTTGAATAAATATACACCTATATATATTGTAAAATAATATATATGCAGTGGAAAAATATAAAAAAAAATATGTATGTGATTTCAATTTATAAATCTATATAAGAAAATGGGTTTAAAATTTAATTATTAGTTTAAATTAAACTTTTGGTTAATTAAATATAGCGAATGGAAATAAATTATGCGATTTGTCCAAATGTTATATAAAATAAAGATTGGAATTTATAAAGAATAGTTTTGAATTTAATTTTTTTTTTGTTAAATCAAATTGTCAAAAGGAAATTGTTAGTCAAAATAAAATCACGGGTTAATTAAATTATCAAGTGAAAATTAATAGTTCGATTTTATCCGAATATTAACGAATTATATAAAATTGTTTATACAAGGTATAAATCAAGAAAAATCAAGTCAAGATGGATTGGATGGAAAAATAAAAGCAAAGGTGAGAACTTCTCACTCAAAAGGGTATTTAAAATTTTAAATAGTTATATTTAAAATTTGTTGATTGATTGATTAATTGTTTGATTGTGATATTAGATATAGTAGGATATATATCTATATATAGAAATATATATATATTGGCATATGTATATATTGCAGTTGATTGATTTCCCGCATTGTATAGCGGATGAGACCCTATGCGCCGTTAGTAAGCGGATAATATTTTATAAAATCCCATATACCGCGATATTCCACCTCGAAGTGGAATTGGTATTGTGCTAACATCTGTGGATGCAGGGAAACAGGTTGGAGGGATCCAACTGGATTCCTCACAAATATTTATTTGTTTATAGATATTGTGTGATTATTGATTATCATATCGATATATGATATTTGTGCCATGATTGACTATTGGATGTTGTGGCATCATCGGATTCCTTTTTTTTAAAGTTAAAAATAACGATTTTTATTTTTAAAAGGATTTTAAAGTGATTCTTCCAAAGTATATGTTTTATTTAATTTTTGAATTGATTCACCTTAAAATAAATAAACATATAAGTTTTTATGTTATAAAAAAAATTAATACTTTTATAAAATATAACCCAAAAGGAAAATTTTAAAATAAATAGATTTATAAAATAGTTAAATTTGGGTTTTGAATAATTATCATAAATAGTTATATGAGAGATTTTATAAATTGATATTTATAAATTAAATTTATTGGAATTATGAAACGAGTCTATTAAGTGTTGAGTTGATGTATAAAATGAATTTCATTAAAATTTATAGATTTATAAGTTGTGAAAGTTATCAAATGAATAGATGTTGAAAATAAAAGTTTTATAGGAAATTAACTTATAAAATGGATTTTGGGCATTTAAATGAGATATTTATAGAAATTGTAAATAAAGGAATTTTTTTTTAAGTTGAAATTGTCATGGAATATAAAAGAATCTTATAAGCAATAAGATTTGGAATTTGTGAAGCTTAAAAAGAACGATTTGGTAAATGAATGAATGAATTATAAGTACTCAACTTATAATATGGACTTTTGGTATAAAATTGAATTTTATAAATTGAGTTGGATTGATAAAGGAAATTTATAAATCAAAGTTATAAATAGGGTTGGAATTTATAAACATTGTTTATAAATTCGAAAATCAAATTTAATTTGATAAATTTAATATTAAAATTTATTAAAGGAGCTATATTCATAATTTTGAACAGTGAATATATTATTAAAGAAAATGGATATATTTTGGGAAAGGAATGTTTTAAATGGAATTTAAAACGATTAAAGGTGTTTTAAAATGCGTTAAGTACCGAATACCTAGATTTCAACATTTATTGTTGAAATAGACGTTTTCGAGAAAATAAGGAAATAATGGACTATAACACTGTTGTTATAGTAAATGATTTCCGAAAGGAAATATTTTTGTATAGTATTGGGATTTATATATCTATTTTAATTTCGAATCCCTATACTAGTGATTTTGGATTGTCGTAACGCTGTTTTACTCAACATTCGTTTTGACCCAATTAAATGTGAATTAAAGAATGATTTTCTTAACGAATGAAATATATACTTAACTATGGGTTAAGTGTATTGAATATTTTCAAATTGTTGAAAATAAATGAGATTTATGAATTACTTATTTTTAAATAAGTACGGAAATGCTTTTCCAATATGAAATGAAACGTTTTGAGAATTTATCTTCTTGAAGATAAATTGGAATTGAATAATTGAACCTATTGAAAACTGTAGATCAATAGATAATTTGAAATATAAATTCACTATGGAATTTATAAATGGAAAGGGAAAATTGGTTTCAAAATAAACGTTATTTATTTTTGAAGTGTGGAAAATTATATATCTTGTAAAGATATTTTTGGGAAAATAAATAATTTGAGAAATTATTTGGAATCTGGTTATGTTGCGCATCTTTATTGATAGTTAAATAACCGACTATCAATATTTACCTTTAAATGGGTATTTGTTGTGATTGCTTGAATTGAATGCCACACTTATTTTAAAATAAGCGCTCACTATTCGGGTTAACCGGGAAAGGACCATGGGGTCGTATAACCCACTCCGAATATGTGATACGTCGTTATGAATTGCATTTGAAGACCGGTGTTGAAGACCGGATAATTGTGAAAACGGAAGGATTACCGTCGAGTTACTCTGCATCGGTTGATCTCCGGTACAGAGGTTTATCACCCTTAGTGACGGGAAGTCTGGACGTGATTAATGAATATCCGGATTGCAAGGACTTCTTTGGAAGTGCCTTCGGTTCTGTTCGATCCCGGAACAGACTTGTATGGATTGTATGTCTGACATTACAAGTCGAGATATAAAGCTGATTTTTTTCAAATATATTTCTGTTGGCGGCGGAGAATTTATTCTCTTAGCTTAACACCCTTCTCTGAGACGTACGAGCTCATAGGTTATATAGTTGAAGGTTATTAGTGATATAATCCCAATTTGGTAGTGTGGCATACTGAGTGATGCTGTGAAATGATCATTGGTTGATCATTTGTGATAGGATCGTCTGTTTGATCGTCTATTTTGATGATCATTGCTTTGATCATTTGTTGACCCAAAGCAGCTTTTGTATAAAGCGTGGCTTTGTGGACGAGACTTCATCGAGCCTCACACCCCGAAAATGGTCAAAATAGGAAAGATGCAGCAAGGTTATTAGGGGGTAGGGCCCCTTTAGTGTATGTCATTCCTTCTGGATAGAGGTGGTATCATGGTATGGAGCCCAGATACTTAACCTATGTGGTTACTGCAAATTTATTACTTTGTGGTTGTTGGAAATCGGGGATCCTCGGATATAGATCGGTTACAATCGGGGAATGACATATTCGTGTCAGTTGTTACCCAGTTAGGGGTAACCCGGCCTTGTGTTGGCAGAGATCCGGTTAGGTTCTCGGGACGTCATTCCAGAGGCGTTTCCATGTGGCAATGGGAAGTTCCTTGGCCTGACCATTTGTTGGAAATCCAAAGAAACAATACGAGCCTTGTACGGTTTTAGTTGTAGAACCTGCCATTTACTTATGGTGGTCACCACTGTTTAGATGGTAGCTATAGTAGGCATACGATAATGGTCGTATGTTGGCTAAGATTTATATTCTATTTTCGAAATGAATTTTGCCTACACTATGCACTAGTAATAATATCAAATGTTCTTTTTAATGCGTATCAAGCATCTTTGACTATCATAAGGAGAAATCTCCTCCGATTCTGCGTTTGCATTGTGTGTGTGTGCGGGAGGCCTTATGGTAGTCTCATTTTCTAAAAGCATTGCGAATTTATTTAAAAATTATCCTATTCTTTGTTTTAAAGATAAATAACTGTTTTTAGTTCTCACACCAGTCACATGACTGACCTGGAGTTTATTGTTCCCTTCCTAAACTCTGGGTGCCCACCAATTTCTACACGGGCAGTCTAGAGTTAGGTTATCAGGTCATTCTGGATTCAGGTGTTACTACAGATATCTGGAGGCGAGCTGGATGGCGTAGCATATTATCTATTGTATATAGTATTTCTTTTCCGCTGTTTGTTGTTGTACACTCTGATAATGAATGTAATGTGATGTAATGTATAAAATGTATAGTTCTTTTGTTTTTATGATTATTCATTTATCTATTATATGTTGTTCCGCTGCGATTGTGAGATTCTGATATTGTTTCTATTGCTGTTCTGTTTTCTTCTTCTCTCTTTTTCTCTCTCCTTCTACCTCTTTCTTCTTTCTTAAACCCTCATGGTTCGATTTTCCGGCCTTCGATTAGGTGGCATTTGATACAGTGGGCGTATTAATGTCGATTTTCGAAAGTCGAAGAAATCGGGTCTTTACATAATACTTCAAATCTAAAGTGGACTCTCCTTGAGATATCCTCTATCCTTCCTAAACATTAACCCTGACCATTTACTACTTCATATATAGAAAAGAGGCAGACCCTCAACCAACCACTAAATACCTTCAACCTTGAAGTGGGTTCTTTATTTTATGACCCATAACCCAACTGTGATGTCTCACATTAGTTCGACTATTAGTAGATACTCGAAGCCTGATTAACCGGGCAGGTATTTCGTATAGAATTTGGGACTAACCTCACATCCTCCGTGGGTACTTATTAAGATTTCTCACATCAGTCTCAAATTTATACTACTGGTAACTAGATTAGCTGGGCATACTTCTGTGTCTTTTAACTGACCTTGCATCCCTATAACTTAGTCGTAATCTATAACACTCTCTTAATATATTATCACACATCGTACCGCATTCACTATCAAGGCCTTATAAGAAAGCTCTTATATCTCCTTTACAATTTTACTTCTTTCCTGATGGGGATTTAGTGATAATTAATAGCCTATTAACTACGTAATTAATATGTTATAATTATACGTTATATAAGCTAATATATGTATGTGCGTGTATGTGTGTATATGTATGCTTGTATGTAAATGTAAGAATATGTATATGTGTATATATACACACATATGCCTAAAATATATCTAAGCATGCGAAGATTGCGCTCGTAACTAACGTTTAAATGTCAAAACTTCAACTTTATACAACTCCAATCCATATCAATAAATATACCATATATCCATCATTCCCAGTTCAATCAATATATTTGTATAAAATAGAATCCATAATGAACCTATATTTTATACTAAATAGCGGAGTCGACATTAATGCAAACATAGAATTCAAAAACTTTTATGCTCTATTCAACTTCCATGTATAAAATTGAAAAAGGAAATTTCTATTTAAATTATGGAAATAGGTAGTGCAAGCTACAAATAAAAGAATCGGTGCCTTTCCTAATTTATTCTTTTCAAAACCTTTACTCACAAAGAAAAAGATAAGAAGCGGAATTGAATGTAAAAAATTAAAATTTCAATATCTATAAAATTTCATTATCTCGATATAGAATGATTGAGATTCTAACTTAAGAATTTACATTTTTCTTTAAGATAATTTTAGGGTTTTAGTGTGATGTGTGACGACCAGCAAACCCACGCGGTTCGAGCCGATAAAAAACCACACATATCCAACCCAACTGGAATGGAAAGAAGAATAGTCATGAGAAAGAAAACGAGAGAAGAAGAGAAAAGAAGAAGAATGAAAAGAAACTAAAACAATCATAGAATCTCATAATCGTAGCGGAACAACATATAATATAGTATCAATGATCTTTACAAAATAGAAACTGCAATATATAGACATACATCCATCATAGTATACAACAAACAAACACTAATCATCTACAAGGACAGTTATAATAACCTGCCCTTACAATTGCTGATAATTTAAACAACAATGCAGCGAAAAATTAAACATATATATGAATACGACCAGAAGACCTTCAGCACGTCTGCTGAAGCTCCAAAGTATCCAAATCTAAATATGTAAATATGCTCGGTCTGACTCAAGCGTTGAATGGGAAGAACGCCTGAATCAGTCTGGTAAACCAGCTTGAGAAAACACATCTCAACTGAATTTTAAAGTTATAAAGCTTTCCTTTATCAAAACAAAGGTATCTCATAAGACCACACCCACATATAAACACGGACGTGTTTTTACCTAACGATAACCAAAACATTTCATATCAAATCCTGTTATATTATACTAGTATCTAGTATACAAATGATATTAATCATAGCCGAAATTGTTACATTGATTAAATTCTAGCGTACTAGGCAAAAAGTGGGTTCTACAAATAAAATGCTAGGCACATAGTGGATAATGGATTTCCATACAAATGACCAGGTGAAGGGACTACCTTTTGGCAGTAAATCTCTAGAGGAATGTACTGAGGCTACAGAGCATCTGCACCTCTACCAACATAAGACCGACCTAACTCTCCCTCAAGATAGTACCAAATATGTCATCACCCCAGTCCTTACCGACCTATCTGAGGGCCCTCATTGCATACACTATAATAATTTAAAACCCAAACATCATAGCTGGAATAAATATATCTAGAAGGGGATGATCATATCCTAATGCTTACGAATCACATAGCCTTGCCACATCTACCCCGTTTTGGTTGTTTTCGGATGTGAGGCCTGAGGTCACGATTAACTTTCACATAGCACATCATCTTTCCTCTTTGAATGCCACATTGCCATTCCATCATCACACAACTGATTTCTACAAATGTATAACTCCTGAGCTCGTACGTCTTAGGAAAGGGTGTTAAGCTAAGAGAAGTCGTCTTCTCCACCACCAAACAGATGATATATTAACATAGAGCAACCAATGTAATTAGAAATGCAACGTTACATTTATCCATTCGAGTTGTCCAGGAACATGAAAAAAATGAATCTATTGTAAGGTTCCGATTCTCCCTGATGTTTGCCTAGGCAACAAGCATCGATTCGATGGGGACAAGCTGACAAGAGATCAATAACAACGCATAAGTTCAAAAAGAAAATTAAAAGTTGATGATTTTATGAAAAAATGTGCCTTTCTTCCTCTATAAGAAATTAGTTATGCTATTAAACAGTTGGTCAAAACTTCAACTAAATCTATTTTGGATGGTATCATGGTACTTTTTCGTACTCTCCTTCATATCCTGTTGGAAATTAACCCTAGGATTAGTAGTGATTAGTCCTTGCATTGGATATTTCATAATAAAGAGGCCACTTCTACTATATATTGGGATTTTATCCCCAAATGGTCAACAAGTAGTCCTTCATTATGAAAAATCCCAAATATCAATTTCTTCCAATACTTGTACATTCGAATGCATACATGTTGGTCCAAAGTGGTTTTCGAATAAATTCGATCCCTGTCTCTCAGGATCAACAATGATAAAGAGGCCAACTTTGATAGTCAGTTATTTAACTATCAAAGCGAACAATAATATCTAGCATCATAAGCAATCACTAGGCCCATTTAATCTTTTATTACTTAAATCAATTTTCCAATATTTACTTCAAATTATCTTTAAAAAGATATATTCGCAAAATCATATCAAATTATCGATATTGGAAAAAAAATTTAATATACTTATATCAATGGTATAAGCATATTCACAAATCATTTCATTTTCAACACTTAGAAAACATTTTCATATACTTATATCAATGGCATAAGCATATTCAATAACACTACCATTTGAAGACATGCCAAATAGATTTCTATAATCGTACAACTCTAGAGTTCATACGCCTCCAGACGGGTGTTAAGTATAAGAAGAAATGCTTCTACACCACCAAGCCTTTAGTATGATCATAAGAACTGATTTGTGTATTTCACTATGGACGATCAAAATACAATTTGTAGGTTTAAAATGAATGTTGCGTAAAACATCGTTACGACAATCCAAAACATAAGTATACAGATTTGATTAATTATATATATATATATATATATATATCGTATACTACATAAAACATTTCCTTTGTGAAATCATTTACTATAACAACAGTGTTATAGTCCATGGCTTTCATATTTTCGATAAAATGTATATTACAATAGTAAATGTTGAAATCTATGTTTCTGATACTTATCACAATATAAATTTCTTTTAAACTATTAAATTCCATTTGGAAGCATTACTTCCAAAACCTTTACTTTAAAAAGACAAATTTACTTTTAAAACCATTAACTCCATCAAAATATTTCTTTCAAACATTTCTTTTAAAAGACAAACTACTTTTAAAATGATTAAGTCCATATTTAAATTTCAACATAAATCATTTCCATATTATAAAACTATTTTTATAAATCTCCTTTCGATATTTATAAAACTTCTATTTTATAAAATTCCATTATTTATAAATCATTCTTTTATAAAACTAATTTTACTATCAAAATCCATTTCTTAATAAATCAAATTTATTTATAAAATCCATTTATAAAATATTTATAAATTCCAATTATAAATATATTTCTTTTTTATAATATATTTCTTTTATAAATCCTTTATATAAACTTATTCAAAATCTCTATTTAAAAACACTTTACAAAATAATAAATCAAAAATACCCAAAATCATACTTTTTTATTTGTTTAATAATAAATTTATTGAAACATATATATACTTCCAAAATCACTTCAAAATCCGTTTTAAATTAAAATTATCATTTTTAGATTTTTAAAATATCAAAAATAGGGCCTAGTGGTACTATAGCACTAATAAGTCAAATCATATAACGAGCAACAATATGGCATCCACATCATATATCAGATATATATGAAAAGTCAATCAACAGTGGTGAGGAATCCCGTTGGATCCCTCCAACATGTCCCCCTACATCATAGACAACTTATAATCATAAAAATATAAATCAATCGCTTCAAGGTGGGACTTGTATACAAATGGTCATTTGCTCCTACAGGGAAACGTGAGAGGGTCATCCGCTCTAATAGGTGGGAATATCTATCCAAACAAACTAACACATATAGTATATCATTCAAACAAGCAACAAATAGCATAATTAAAATTATTTCCACTTATATAAAAATATAAGTAGGCCAGAGAGGTGAGTTAACTCACAGAAATTCTAGAATTTTCCAAAGCACTCCTGTTTGAATTAAAATTGAATGGTCGTTCAATTTAACTCAAAATTTTTACTAGCTCCTAAATACTCCAATAGGACTCCATATCGTAGTGCTCGTTGATACAAACACAACGCAACTTGTCGCGCTCTAATCTGACCTCATACGAACAAGTTGTGAATTTATGAACATACGATATAATTAAAACTATAATTAACTTAATAAAAAAATTTTTAACTTTAACCTTTCTTTAATCTCCCTCATTCATGAATTATCCAAGCCGTGCATTTCTTTTAAGCCGATGAACTTTTTTTATCTCGTTCAAATCATTCTATCGAATCGTGCCCCCGACCGCCGTCGACCACCCCATCTCGCGCCGCCGTCCTACGCCACCAACCACGTCCATGCGCGCGCACTGCTGCGCGATCGAACCTAAAACCTACTAATAGTTGCTCGCGTATGGAGCGCGATTTCGGCCACATCGAGCAACAATTCGATGATACGACCGTTGTATAACTTCGTATCGTTGCTCTCAACATTATTCAAGCTGAAGTCGTTGGCTAATTTGGCCCCTAGAGGCTCTGATGATTATCGATTATTGGATCATTTAATTTAATGGCGGCTAAAAGTAGTTTAGGGTTAGGGTTTGCAAATGAAGATAGTTGATGGCCTTTTATAGGAAATTTTCTAAAGCACTATCAACACTTAAATTTTTCGGACTCCAATCGAAGCGTGCCACCTAGCATCTCTATGTTATACCCCATTCCGAATATTATGGAATATATATCGAAAACCAATTCCATCATATTCAGAAGATAGCTTTTCAAAATCAAATTATATTAATTCAAAATCCTTTATTTAATTTCCACGCTGTTCGAACTTACACGACCAAATGATACGTCCAACCGCCCTGAAATTCGATGCCATATAATATTTCACTATTACGGATCTGATTAAACTGATTTCATCGAAATCCGAGATAGTGCCCCAAAAGGCTATTTTACACGTTAATTAAATCAAGTAATTTCCAAAATCAGTTTAAATCACTTTTAAATTCAAATTTAAAAGTTTACTATCTTCCTTCTTATTTAAATAGAATTTAAATCAACTTTAGAATCATTTTCATTCACATTAAATTCAAGATTCAATTGTTTTAAATAGTTGTAAATATTAAAATTAACAATTTAATTATTAAATAAATCGCTATACTTGATATATAAGTTATTTATTATAAAATTAACTTTTCAATATTTAAAATGAATTAAATATTTCAAATTTAAATGACTTAAATTCTAGGTTGTTACAGGCTCCCCTCTTTAAAAGAATTTCATCCCCAAAATTTTCAAGTAATAAAAATGCAACAAAAGCCATTAACTTTTAAAACCGTTAGTTAAAATAGTTACCGAATTCTTTTAAACCTTTTAACTTCTCGAATCAGTTCGTGGATGCTTTGTTATCGCATTTTCTGAATGTTTAAATTCAAGATTAAATTTCCAAAACCAACTAATACGATTCATTCATTCAAAGTTATAACTCGAAATCAAATTTTTGGTTATCAAATTTTATTTTTCGAAAATTCTCAAAAAATTTCTAACTCTTAAATTTACGAAAAATTTCGCCAGCGTCTCCTTTGTGCGGTTCAATTGTAAAAATCACAGTATATATAATCACAAATATACATCTTATCTTCGAGGATGAGGCATCCCATAATGGAACAATATAAAAGTACGATATGTAATCTGAGATATATATATATCTTCTGTTATATTAGCAAGAATATACAATCAATATAATGCGAAAGCGTGCTCTAAATGCAAAGTATATGCCATATGCATCTACTAATCATTGAACAACCAACGAGAACTTGCATAGCAAAAGTAATATCAATATATAACACATATTAATATAATATCTATATGAAAAATGCAACAAGAGAAACCATCAAACAATTAATATTGATCCAATTAATTCACAATCATATAAATTTGCATTTTATAACGTCAACATTTAATTTACTAAATTCGTACGATGTACATATATCAATTGTATGTATAACCATACCCGATCGCTCAGTCGATCACACAATTTAACTTCCGAACTAGTATCTTTCACATGACCACTCCAGTGCAAACTCGGATCTAGTTCCTTGATTAGAAAGCCGACATTCTCCTTGCATAGCCATCTATTATGATAGAGAATATCAGAATCAATCAAAAATCCATATGCAGTATTCGCCGCCAAGAAATCGAGTGAAAAATCCAAACATGGATCGGTGTAAATCACCTCAAAATCATATTCGAGTCTGGATCAAACAGTTGTGCGAATAAACTAATATACATACAACTTAAATATTTATTTCAGTTGGTTTCTTGTTATATCCGATTCTTTTTTTAACATTCAATCCCTTTTACATTCATTTGATCCACCTCAATTTAAATCAAATTCAGTTATTCATATTAATTTCACTTACATTCAATTCACTATCATTCACTTATTAATCTTCACTTAAATTCAATTTATGTTTAACAACATTTCATTCCATATTCAATTCGTTTATGAATCATTTTTATAAAATTTTATTCAAGTTCACAAACATTTTATATACAACACTTTCTATGTTTATTTCGCTTTAAAACTTAAGTTTATATTCAATTTTACCAAACAACATTCTAAAACATATTCAATTCATTCCACAACTCAAATTGAATTGCATTTTATGACTTATGTTCATTTCCATTTCAATACTCAAATTCTATTTTATTTAACTCGTTTCATCCCACTTTACTTTACTTGACTTAAATTTTCATTCAAAAAGTCATTTCATTTAACTTAAGTTAGATTTTATTTCATTTTACTTTACTTCACTAACTCAGTTTATTTGACTTCACTTAAATTTCATCTCATTTCACTTTGGTTATATAAAACCATTTCTTATTTGTTTATCTTTGTTTATATTATAAAAACAACAACTTTTTATTAAAACACAAATAACAAATGAAAATAATCAAATATCACCATTTACTAACAACCAAGCACACCGTATAACTTATATTAATTTCTAAAAAATATTCCTTTATATATAAAATATAATTTAGGTAAAATTATTTCATTTACCTACTTTAAAATAATATTGTGTTGATCTGCCTTGTTTAGGCATTTAGAAATCCTAATTGATAACATGGCGTCCCACATATCGACTAGAATTCATAAATCACTTCAACATATAAATTAACAAAATATAATTTTTTTATAAGAACTAACTAATATGCACTTATATCTATAATACACTCAAACTCATTCTAGGTTACTATCTATAATGAGTATCCAACCAAAATTCACACAGCCCTAAGCTCTGATACCAAATGTAACGACCGAGATCTTCATCCCTCGAAAATTGACACTAATAAATCCTCGTTATCCACATGCCGCAAATCCAAGTGCCGGAAAGCTTGATTGTTAGGGGAAAAAGTAAGTAAAGAAAGAGAGGAGAAGAAGAGAAGAAGAAGAAAGAAGAAACTAAAACAATCATAGAATCTCACAATCGCAGCGGAACAACATAGAATATAATATTAATAATCTTTACAAAAATGAATCTGTAATATATATGTATACATCCATCAGAGTACATAACAAACAAATATTAATCAACAGCTTGGATAGCTGTAATAACCTGTCCTTATAATCGCTGATAATTTAAACAACAATGCAGCAGAAAAATAAACATATATGTGAATACGACCAGAAGACCTCCATCTCGTCTATTAGATCTCCAAAGCATCAAAATCTAAATCTGTAAATATGCTCACTTTGACCCGAGTATTGAAAGGGAAGAATACCCGGATCAGTCTGGAAAACCCGCATGAGACAACACATCTCAACTGAACTTTAAGTTATAAAAACTTTCCTTAATCAAAACAAAGGTATCTCGTCAGACCACGCCCACACATAAAGAAGGACAGATTTTTATCTTTTGATAACCAAAACATTTCATATCAAATCCCATTATATTATACTTGTATCTAGTATATAGATATTATTAATCATAGCTGAAATTGTTACATTGATTAAATTCCAGCATACTAGTCACAAAGTGGTTCTACAAACAAAATGGTTGGCATGTAGTGGATAATGGATTTGCATACAAATGACCAGGTGAAGGGACTACTTTTCGATAGCACATCTCTAGAGGAATGTACCGAGGCTACAGAACTTTTGAATGTACCAAATATGTCATCACCCCGGTTAGTATCGACCTATCTGAAGGCCCTCATCGCATACACCACAATAATTTAAAATCCGAACATCATAGAGGGAATAAATATATCTAGAAGGGGATGATCATATCCAAATGGTTGCTAACCATATAGCATTGCCGCATCTAACCTATTTCGGTTGTTTTCAGGTGTGAGGCCTGAGGTCAAGATTACCTTTCACATAGCACATCATCTTTCCTATTTGAATGCCACATTGTCATTCCATCATCACACAACTGATTTCTACAAATATATAACTCCTGAGCTCGTATGTCTCAGGAAAGGGTGCAAAGCTGAGAGAATTTGCCTTCTTCGCCACCAAACAGATGGTACATTTATACAAATCAATCAATATAATTAGAAATTCAACGTCAGACATTCATCTATACAAGTTGTCTAGGAACAAGACAAACTGAAGGTACTCTCCTACCACATCCTATCTGGAATTACCCCTAAGATTAGTAGCAATTAGTCCCTGCATTGGCTATTTCATAATGAAAAGATCACAACCAGTATATATACATATTGGGAGTTTATCCCCAAATGATCAAAAAGCGGTCCTTCATTATGAAAAATCCCAAATATCAATGTCTTCCAACACCTGCACATTCGAATGCATATATGTTGATCCGAAGTGGTTTTTAGATAAATCCAATCTCGATATCCCCGGATCAACAATGATAAAAAGGCCAAATTTGATAGTCGGTTATTTAACTATCAAAGCAAATAATAATATCTAGCACCATAAGCAATCACTAGACTCATTTAATCCTTTGTTACTTATATTTATTTCCTAATATTTACTTCAAATTATCTTTAGAAAGATATATTCACAAAAACATTTCAAATTATCGATATTGGAAAACATTTTCATATACTTATATTAATGGTATAAGCATATTCACAAATCATTTCATTTTTAACACTTAGAAAATATTTCCATACACTTATATCAAGGGTAAAAGGAGTGAGAAATGCGGATTACGGATCTTAAGGCTAAGATTAACACAAGAGGGGGGGGGGGGGTGAATAGTGTTAATAAAGAATTACTAAATCCTTTTAATTTATGTTAATTTACATACAAAAGTATGCAATATACAAACACTGATATGATCACAGAAACAATCATAGATGCAGAAATAAAATAAAAGCAGTAAAGGAAAGAACACACCGGATTTTATACTGGTTTGGAGTTACCCTACATCCAATCCCGCAACACAAGTACGGATTTCCTTTCAATAGCAATCGTACAATTACACCCTCGGTTTCAAGGCTACGAGGTACATCCTCCAGAATTTCGATCCTCTGGGTAGAGATACTTGATTTCTGGGCCACAAGTTTACCCAATTGATTTACCAAGGCTACAATCACACCTTTTCTCGCTTAATAGATTACAAAGAAGTCTATAACTCTGAATAGCACTAAGAATCTTGTAGAGATAGTGATGGAGAATCAAACTCGAAGTAATCGAGTATGATTCAATGTTGATTTCGGCGGAGTAATGATAAGAATATGTATTAAGAAATGAGGAAGAAGAAGAGGAGTGAAAACCAGAAAAAAGTGATTAAAAATTCGTTGAAACTGACCCCTATTTATAGAAGAACAACAACCATGACCATTCATGAAGAGTTATGGCGAATAGACACTTCTTTTGAAATTTGAATTTTTGAACCAAACTGTCACCATGTCGACATGGTCATGCTAGTTATGTCAACATTCCAAAGGATTTTTTGGTGTTTTGATTTTCTTTGAAAATAACCTTTATCTTATATAAGAACTATTTTAAACTTTATAAATATACTTGACTATAGTTAAAATTCATAAGCAAATATAGAGAATAATATATATAGATTTTAACTATAATTTTATATTTAAATTTAAGCATAAATAATTAAAAGTTAAATATATTATTTAAAAAGATAGTTTAAAATCAGGAGTAATTTGACTTTGAAAATAAAGATGTTTTTGAGGCTAAAATTATTTAAAATCAGGATCGAGGGTTTTGAATCTTTTTAAAAGGAAAGTTTTGAAATCATTTTGAAAACAAGATAATTTTGTAAAATCTTTTGAATTAAAATTAGTGGATACAAAACAATGTCCCACTAGATTTTCATAGGTTCCATTCTACTTAGGGTTCCCTCCCTTTAACTGGCTCGAAGTGGATTCCATTCCACGAATAAATTGGATTTTAAGATGCCAATGCTTTTATACGAGTTTTAACAAAAATTCCTAATAATAAAAAAAATACTTATCCTTGAAATCTTGAACTCTTGATAATCTTGATACTCATGAGTCTTCTATCTTGATATCTTGAATCTCTATACTGTACAGTCTTCATTCTTAGTACCTGGATGGTTAAATCCTGCATATACATGTATATCTAAACTTATAATGTTAGTATTTATATTTTATAATCTATTCTAAGGTTGTTGTCATCAAAACCATCATCTCACAGGCTAACAATCTCCCCCTTTTTGATGATGACAACCTTTGTTTATAAAATATTATTTCTATGCTAATAACTCCCCCTAAACCTAACAACTCCCCCTTAATCTATACCAAACTACCCTATTTTATATTTCTCCCCCTTTGTCATCAACAAAAACTTACTCCCCCTCATTCTCGGACTTCAGTACCTGCATTGATAAACTATACAATGGAATATATAGATTAGGAAATAACTATACTTCTAAGCATGATAACTAATTTAAAGATTATATACATTTTAATGTATATATATATATATATATGTTTTACACACCAATCTTCAAATCAATAAGAAATCAATTCACACAAAGTATCAATTCAAAATCAAACAAAGTAAATAAATCAAATGTTACGTGGAACTTCCACCCATCCTTCTTCTTCAAAGATTGGGTCAGCCTTAATAGCATCCCAATTATCATTGTCATTGGTGAGAGAGACAGGAGGATGTGCTTTGTTGTCATCCTTGTGCAGAGAGGAGATCATCCATCGTATCGCATCGAAGTGCCATTCTTGTTCCTTTATCATCTGCATTTGACTTAATTCTAAATGACGCTGGTTTTGTAGAATAAATAAGAGAATATTCTTGAACGAATTAAAAGTTTCTTTAAGATTTTCGGATAAATTGTGAATAGGATTAGCCATAGTTGAATTTGTGAAAGAAATGGAGGATATAGATGATAAGAAATAAATTTCAGTGAAGAATTCCGGAAGAAATAGGTATATATAGGTGTAGAAATTCATTTGAATTGAATAGACATGTGGTAGTTATTCAAATTTCAAATTCAAAATCAATTGCCATTTCTGACCAGTACATGTCGACATGGCCATATAGGGGATGTCGACATGGGTTTGTGAAATGTTATGACTAATTTGATTTTGTGAATAGTTGTGTGTGTGTGTGTGTGTGTGTGTGTGTATATATATGTACTAACATTTATTCTAGAGATAAGATAAGGTAGATAACAGAAAGGAAATTTCATTTCATTGCATCCTACGATAATACAATGATTAAGCACACAACATACTACATGAACATTCGAAATAAAGAAAATTAAAACAAATACAACAAGATACGAAAAGATAAAACTAGTTAGAGGATGAAGATGATGAAGATAGTCCAAGTTTCTTGCTGACTTTGGAAAAGAACTTGTTCATCTTCGAAGAAATGTTATCCAACTTTTTACTAACAGATCGTTTTAGAATCCGCTGATTCTCCACAATTATCTTTTGGTTTTTGAGAAGGGTTTTGTTGGATGGATTGGAAGGATATTCAATGCTTTCCAAAGACGTTTCACCTTCTTCTTCTTCAATTTCCATTTCATCCCCTTCTTCTTCTTCAACTTCCTCTTCTTCCATTTCCTCATGAGCCAAACGCTCTTCCTTTTTGGCAAGTGTCCCATAAGGTTGAAAAACAAATGGAATTTTCATAAGCGAAATGTTGGAATGATTGAAAACTTTTCTAGAAACAAATTCTTCGCCTTTGAAATCCACTCCAAAATAGTTAAAAATCCGAGTGAGATAAATTCCATGGTATAAAGTATTCTCACCCATTTCAAGATTTTTAGGACGAAGTTCATTCGAAATAACTTGCGCCCAATTTATGTCATAGTTTCCGAAAATAGAAAAAAGAGATTTGCAAACTTTTGAAGTAGGATTGTTAAAATTTCCCGATCTTGGGGTCGAAGTATGTTGCAAAAGAAGATTAATAATTCTTGCTTTTGGTCGAAAATTTCTATTTTTAAAATCAAAATCACCATCTCTTTCGAAAATGTGATGAAATGTCTCACGATCATGTTCATCGATTTTAAAGTTAGAAAGATCCATTCCTGAACTCTTACAATTGGGAATAGTACCCAAAAGATCACAATTCAAAACAATTTGATTGCCTTTGACACTACTCCAAATTTCATCTTTATTTCCAACATAAAATCCGCGATTTAAATTCGCATAGAAAATTTTGACAAGATTAGGATAGCAAACAAAATCATTTTTAGAAGCATCAATAAGACTAAGAATACCATTGTTTGCAAAAAGAGAATCAATTTCATAAGAAGAAAAATCTTGAAAAATAGCAAATTTTCCGGGATAGACTTTGGCATAGTTAGCATAATTGATGTATGCTTTAATTGCCTCCGGATCATTCAATAATTGCTCTTTGATTTTTTGGAAATTCTCATGGTTGAGGAGTTGCTTGAAGAAGCCATTAGAGTAGAGAGTAGAGAGCTTGAAGTTATGAAGAGAGAGTTTGAATTTGAAAATCAAAGTGAAAAGATATGATAAAAGATAGTGAATAAATAGATTCTTAAATGACATATTCTCTAGTCAAAAGGTATATTTTCAGAGAATTGAATGAAGTGAAAAGGAGGAGGGAAATTTAAGCATTTGAATTCAAATTTTGAAATTCAAATTCAGGTAGCCATGTCGACATCATGGTAGGGACCATGTTGACATGTGCTTTTGAATTTTCATGAATTGATTTTTCCTAAGATCTCTAATATATATATATATATATTATTAATGTCTATTATATATTTCTGAAATATTATTATACTTATAATATATTTCAAAAAGTATTAAAAATAATAATAAAAATAATAATAAAATAATAAAAAATAGAAAATAAATTTTAAAATTCAAACAACACACCAATTCAAAATCAAACAACCAAGCAACTAATCTTAAGCAAGCAATTTCAACCAATTGTATTGTAAACGTGTACCTTTTTCTGAGTCCCTTTCTCTGAATTCGTTGGAGTCGTGAACAGCTGTGTAACACAAATTCGAATTATCCGTCTTCTGATCATCATCACTTGAGGACAAGTCTGATTCATCTAGAGTAGCAGTAAATGCACGCTTCTGTTTCTTTGCTGGTTCATTGTTCATAGGAGGATTCTGACTTTCTGGATACGGACAGCCTCTTTTGAAGTGGCCTGGTTTATCACAGTTGTAACACTTGTCATTATTTGGCACTATATTCTGATTTCCAGAATTCTTATAGTTGTTTCTCTTGAGATTATTCATCTTTCGGTATTTCAGGAATGTCCTAAAATTTCTGGTCATAAATGCATTCTCTTCATCATTATCGCTGTTTGATTTTGATCCATCGGTCAATGCATTGAATGCCATTGATTTCTTTTTAGATGCTTTACTTTCTCTTCTCCCGATCATTTGAACTTCATATGACATTAGATTTCCAATTAATTCTTCAATCTTCAAAATACTAATGTCATTTGCCTCTTCGATCGCAAGTGTCTTTTGATCCCATTCTGGAGTTAGAGAATTTAAAAATTTTCTGACTTGATCTTCTTCAGAAAATTCCTTTCCCAAAGATATTAGAGAATGCACAATATCCTGAAATCTACTATACATATCTGAAATCGACTCATTAGCATTCATTTTAAATAATTGAAACTGATTTGTGAGCATGAAACTTTTGGTCTGTTTAACTTTGCTTGTTCCTTCGTGCGTAACTTGCAAAGTTTTCCAGATTTCATATGCAGACTTACAAACTGACACTCTATTGAATTCATTTCTATCTAGTGAACAAAACAAAATATTCATTGCCTCGGAATTATTTTGTGCAACAGTCTTTTGCTCAGCAGTCCACTGTGCAAAATCAATTGTGGGTTCAGAATATTCAGTTTGTGTGATATTCCAAGTGTCTAATCCTATAGACTGTAAATATATTTTCATCCTACATGCCCAATATGCATAGTTACTGCCATTAAAAAGTGGTGGTCTAACAGTAGACCGACCCTCTACAAATGAACTAGTGATAGGGATACTAGTGTTAATAACAGAACCAGTGTTGGTAGCCATTTTGAAAACTTTTCAAAAATCAGATTATGAAACTTTGAAAACCTTGCTCTGATACCAATTGTGAGAAATGCGGATTACAGATCTTAAGGCTAAGATTAACACTAGAGAGGGGGTGAATAATGTTAATAAAGAATTACTAAATCTTTTTAATTTATGTTAATTTAGACATAAAAGTATGCAATATACAGACATAGATATGATCAAAGAAACAATCACAGATGCAGAAATAAAATAAAAGCAGTAAAGGAAAGAACAGACCGGATTTTATACTGGTTCGGAGTTACCCTACATCCAGTCCCGCAACACAAGTACGGATTTCCTTTCAACAACAATAGTACAATTACACCCTCGGTTTCAAGGCCACGAGGTACACCCTCCATAATTTCGATCCTCTGGGTAGAGATACTTGATTTCCGGGCCACAAGTTTACCCAATTGATTTACCAAGGCTACAATCACACCTTTTCCCTTTTGATTGATTTCCAAGGCTACAATCACACCTTTTCTCGCTTAATAGATTACAAAGAAGTCTATAACTCTGAATAGCACTGAGAATCTTGTAGAGATAGTGATAGAGAATCAAACTAGAAGTAATCGAGTATGATTCAATGTTGATTTCGGAAGAGTAATGATAAGAATATGTATTAAGAAACGAGGAAGAAGAAGAGGAGTGAAAACCAGAAAAAAGTGATTAAAAATTCGTTGAAACTGACCCCTATTTATAGAAGAACAACAGCCATGACCATTCATGAAGAGTTATGGCGAATAGACACTTCTTTTGAAATTTGAACCAAACTATCACCATGTCGACATGGTTATGCTAGGCATGTCGACATCCGAAAGGATTTTTTGGTGTTTTGATTTTCTTTGAAAATAACCTTTATCTTATATAAAAACTATTTTAAACTTTATAAATATACTTGACTATAGTTAAAATTCATAAGCAAATATAGAGAATAATATATATAGATTTTAACTATAATTTTATATTTAAATTTAAGCATAAATATTTAAAAGTTAAATATATTATTTAAAAAGATAGTTTAAAATCAGGAGTAATTTGACTATGAAAATAAAGATGTTTTTGGGGCTAAAATTATTTAGAATCAGGATCGAGGGTTTTGAATCTTTTTAAAAGGAAAGTTTTGAAATCATTTTGAAAACAAGATAATTTTGTAAAATCTTTTGAATTAAAATTAGTGGATACAAAACAATGTCCCAATAGATTTTCGTAGGTTCCATCTACTTAGGGTTCCATCCCTTTAACGGGCTCGAAGTGGATTCCATTCCACGAATGAATTGGATTTTAAGATGCTAGTGCTTTTCTACGATTTTTAACAAAAAATCCTAATAATAAAAAAATACTTATCCTTGAAATCTTGAACTCTTGATAATCTTGATACTCATGAGTCTTCTATCTTGATATCTTGAATCTCTATACTACACAGTCTTCATTCTTAGTACCTGCATGGTTAAATCCTGCATATACATATATATATATATATATATATATCTAAACTTATAATGTTAGTATTTATATTTTATAATCTATTCTAAGGTTGTTGTCATCAAAACCATCATCTCACGGACTAACATAAGGATTTATATCGCATGTGGATAACGGGGATTTATATCGCCAGTACATTTAAGGATTTATATCGCATATACTATTTAAAACATTACCTTTCAAAAGTCATTTATTATAACGACAGTGTTATAGTCCATGTCTTCCATACTTTCCTGAAAACATCTATTACAACAATAAATGCTTTTTGAGAGAAACGTGTTGTCCTCTAAAGTAGAGAAGAGCACACAAGTACATATACATATACATATATACATATACGTATACATACATACATACATATATATACATATATATACATATATACATACATATATATATATATATATATATATCATAGATAATAAAGGAGCTGCCAACATGCCTAGAAGGTGACAAATCATAATACAAAAAAGTCTGAAGTAATATCTTTAGGTAACTTCTTAAATGAGCTCTCGCAAAGCCACTGCCCATTACACCTCAGTATCGAACTCCGACAAGGCCATCGCCCGATAATGAAGTGTTAGAAGTACCCAAAATAAACCATGGTGCGTCTAAATGCCCAAATGAGATCAACAAGCAACTCCACTAGAGAATGAACGCCTCAAAGCTAGAGGAGAAGAATCAGATCAAATGAATGAAATCTCTCCAAACAACAATCCAGCGAACAACAATCTTGCAATCCTGCAAACAGCAACCCTGAAACCCTACAAATAGCACCTTTGTACCATTTTCAGCCTAAAACTGTACCTGTAGATATAACTTAACAAAGGTATAAGAATAATACACATATATATGTATATACTTAAAATTTATATACAATATGCATTGGCGAAATAAAAGTAATAAAACTAGAGTTTAAACTATAAGACAACAAAAACTATAATAAAAGCACGACTAATAAAAGGTCAATCTCATTAAGCAATATATTAATTTTCTTTTGTGTTATAATGATCATTAAATAAAATGAAATTGATATTAACAAAATATGTATTTATATACTTATATATTTAAAAATCTAAAAAATTAAAAATTATACTCCTATAATCAATAGAACATTAGGATAATTAGTAAAATCTTCATTTGAATTCGAATAAACACTACTGTAGTTATTAATATTAAAAGTATTCTTTTGTTTAATAAATCAATGCTTTTTAAACCTTATTATGATATTTTTTAGAAATATTATTTTATGCCAATCTATTTTTTGGATTTGAGATCCAATTGAAACAAAATGATGCGACTGCCATTCCTAATCTATTATTAGGATTGTTATTATTGTTAAAAAATCTCTGGTTTCTCTCAAACCAAATATACAAACAAATTATAGTAAATAAAGTGTCTAGTAAAAATCTATATTCCCTTTTAAACTTAAACCTTAAATTATTCCAGTAGAAAGCACAATCGGTAACTTTAGTTGTAAAGATAAAGTTAAAGATTTTAGTGTGTTATTAAGAATGCAACAAGTATCCTTACAATCGTAATATATATGATTAATATTTTCTAAATACAAATTACAAAAAGTACATATATTATCAATTGGAAAATTCTTTCTTTTTAAAAGTTCAATGGTATTTAGCTTCCCATGCACGATTAACCACATATGAATCTTAGCTTTTGGTGGTGCATTTGTTTTCCAAATAAAACTAAAAGTATTATTAGTAACGCCCGAAAAATTAAGAAATTTATATAATGAATTAGAAGCGATTTTATTACATTTATTGCATTCCCAATTAATAATATCTTTCGTTATCAATACAATATAAATTCGATCTTACACATAATAACGTAAATTGTCTAAGAGTTGTACCTTCTAAGATTTTATTAAAACTGAAGTTCCAAAGGGGGTTATTATTTGGAGAAATAACATCATTAGTTAAAGCATTTTAAAGTTACAAATTTCAAAAAGTTCTTTAAATTCAACCCTAAGAGGAATGATAGATAACCAGCGATCATGCCAAAAGGTTGTATTATTTCCATAATGAGCAATCGTATTAATACCAAGGTTATAAATATCATGACATTTTAAAATTGATTTCCAATAGACAAGTTATTATTAACAGTAGGCGTAATTTGGTATAAATTGTTATTACCGCTATAATAATGTTTAGATACAATTTCTTTCCAAATAGAATTATCATTTATATCCTTAAATTTCCACGACATATTCATGTTACATATATTAATAACACCCAATCCTCCCTCTTTCTTCGATTTACAAAGAGTTGCCCAGGTAACTAAACATTTTAAACTATTTCTTAGATTATCATCAGTCCATAAGAGATCCCTTCTTATTTTATCAAATTTTATTGAATACCCATTCTAGAAAAAGGTGCATAGACATCCAATAAACCGAAAGAGTGGATAAAACAGAATTTATAAAAACTAATCTACCCGCTCTCGATAAAAACCTCCCGTTTCTATTAGAGATTCTATTTTTAATCTTATCTATTATAATAAGCTAATCGTCATGTTTATGTTTAGTTGGACAAATCAAAAATCCAAGATAATCAAAAGGAAATTTCATGGTTTTACAATTTAACATATTAGCTACTAAACCCTCAACCTTATCAACATCATTTAAAACTAAAACCAGACTTTTATCAAAATTAATTTTTAGTCCTAAATGTATTTTAAAAGTGTATAAAATAAATTTTAGAGCAATGACGTGATTAGCTAAATGAGAAGTAAACAATAAGGTATCATCCGCAAAATGGGGAACAAAGAGTTCATTACGTAAAATTTCGCTACCTACGCTCCCTAAAGATCCATTTCTAACAACTTTTTTAATCACCATAGAAAATACATCAGCAGCTAAATTAAACAAAAGAGGCGATAAAGGAACACCCTATCATAAACCACATTTTGATTGTATTTTATTCCTTAGAATCCCGTTAACCATTATACTAGAATTACCCATTTTGAACAATGACATAATCCAACCAATCCATTTACGATTAAAACTTCTAGCCTGTAACATATCAATTACAAAATCTTAATCAAATGAATCAAAAGCTTTTATAAAATCAAGTTTTAGAAGCGTGCATCTAATGTTATCTTACAACAATGATTAATGTACTCTTGAACAACAACCACTCCATCCATGATATTTATACCCTTAATGAAAGCAGTCTGTAAATAATCAATTAAATCATTCATTTTTATACTAAAGCTATTCGCTAAAACTTTTAAAATAATTTTAACTGGACAATTAATTAAAGAAATTGGTCTAAAATTTTTCAATTATTTACACCGATCCTTTTATGCAATAGAATCGCATTTTCAAAATTAAATCTTCCTTATCGTAGTTTCCCATTATAAAATTCATTAAACATGTTAATTAAGTGATATTTTAATATGTTCCAAAATAGTTTGTAAAATAAAATAGGAAAACCATCGGGTTCAGGGGATTTATCACTAAGCATATCGTTAATAGCCTTCAAAATATCCTCTTCCGAAAACAGATCATCAATGTCATTAAGATTAATTCTAGATGCAATAGGATATAGCTCATTCCATCTAATGTTTATTCTATGCTTATTTTTATTACTAAAAATATCCCTATAGTTATCAGTAAAGGCCTTATTAAGATCCGTTTGATTAGCCAATTGAACATTGTTCACAAAAATAGAATTTATTGTGTCGATACGTTTTCTAACATTAGCCATATTTTGAAATTTTTTGTATTACTATCTTCATCATTAATCCATGGAATTCTAGATCTCTGTTTCCACATAACCTCTTCTTTTTCTAAAATTGAATTAAGTTCTTTTTTAAATTATCAAGAACATTACGCTTCCTAAAATTTATTTGTCCAGTTTCTTCTATCTTATTAATTTAAACCATTTCATAAAGTAAATTTCATTTTTTAATTTTAATAGTGCCAAATATGTTCTTATTCCAATTTTTAAGAAAATTCCTGAGGAATCTACATTTTAAAACAATTTTTTTTGTTGAGTTACCCATATTTCTAATATTGTCAAAATTCATTGATATCCAGTTATTTGTAATTAGATTAGGGAAGTTAGATTCTAATAACCGCATTTTTTTCAAATTTAAAAATTTTATTAAATTTTTTATGATGACCATAAGTAAGTATGATAGGGCAATGATCAGAATACACATAGGGCAAACCAATGACTCTACAAATCGGATATTTTTCTTCGAGTTCACCATTGATGAAAAATCTATCTAATAGAGCCATTGAAGGTGATTCCCTAGTATTACTCCAAGTAATATATCTATTAATTAGTGGCAATTATATCAAGTTACTGCTAATAATAAATTGATCAGATTCTTCCATAGAAGAGAAATCACCTTCCTATGGTGACCCTTCCCCTAAAAAACGCATGATATTGAAGTCACCACCCATAATCCAAGATCTATGAACAAATGATCTAAATTATGGACATTCGCTCCACAGAACTCGATGATCAACTTTCGTGTTTGGCCTATAAATGTTAGTTAATTTAATAAAGAGTTATCGCTAAGGTTAATGAGTATAATATGTAAAGAGTGTTGCTTTGTAATAGTTTGAAGAAGTTTAAAAGAATATTCACACCACCCTATAAGTAAACCCCTAGAAGCTCCAATTGAAGGTAAGTAAGCCCAATTCCAAAAATGATAACCACCTAATCTTCTATAAAGACGAAGATCCGGACAATCTATTTTTATCTCTTGTAACAGGGCGATATCAACAAATTAATCTTTAAAAAATACTCTAATTTTATCACATTTACTTAAATCATTAAGACCCCTAATATTCCAGCTAATAATCCTCATAATCCAGATGATCTAACCCTTTTGATTTCCCTACTCCTAATGTAAGCAGTATCTAACTCAACATTAATAAAAACAAAAGAAGTATCACTAGCTAACTGACATAACTCACTGGTGGATAGACTACCTAAAGTTTAGGGGGAATAAATACTGCCTAAAACAGAAGTCGTACCTAAGCCTGAATTCGAAGTGCCACATAGAACTCGAATCAGGTAACTCACTCATAGGCGTAGAATGACTGCTACGGACCCTAGAGCTACGTTGAACGACATCACTAACTACAATTGATTTTTTGCGTCTGTCTCTCTTCACCGATGAAGATAATCTGACACCGTTTTTACAGTCAAAATCAGCTATTGAAATGAGTTTGATGCACCTCTAATAGCAGCCTCTTCAACATTGCCAACCACCACTTCCTCCCCCACTGCCTCCCCTACAACATCCCCCACGGTCTCCCCCATTGCATCCCCCACTACCATCCCCGCTATATCCTCCACTGCCTCCCCTATTGCGTCCGTGAAGTTATGCTTAAATTTATGACCATAAGACAAGAAACCTTCAGCAATCAGAACATCTTTTCTACCACTGTATCCCCCACTGAGATATCCAAGCCATAACCAATAAAAAGAGTAGGAACTTCATCAATATCAGATTTTGAGCTAATATCTTTGTATACTTTATAAACTTCATTCATTTAGCAACCACTATCCACTACATCTCCCACTGCCATTGTAACTTCCACTGAGAAACCCATGCCATCATCAATTTGAAGAACAAAAACATCACCAATATAAGATTTTGAACATATATTTCTATGCATATAGTAAACATCATTCACAAAGCAACCATTATTCACCACATTCCTCAATGCAACCCCCCTACATCCCCGACTACATCCAAGACGATATATTTATTTATACGACCATCGGACACATAAAGAATATCTGATTTATCTACCTCCTTGCCCACCATTTCAGCCATTTCCCTGTATTTAAAAAAAGAATTTTCAAAGCCTCTAACAACTAAAAAATTATCATACATCCTGAGCAACATAGTTCCATCATTCAGAGTAATTATTCTTGAGTTATTAACTTCGAGAAAGAAGTTAAAACATTATCTATTACAACCTTTACTTTGTTGAAATCCATGTCAGAAGCAGTGTTTTCATGGACACAAAGAGACCAGTTTACTTTTTTATCATAATTATGCTCAAAATCAGCTACTGTTAAACTGTTAGTTGCTCCTGTTAAAATAGCCTCTACAACATTGCCCATCACAGAGTTATCAATACCACCACCATTATTTAGATCATTAATATTCATTCTTTTATGCCCTATGTAATCATCATCCATAAGAGCATATCTGTACCATTTAGTTCCATCATTCACTGCAATTATACTTGAGTTTTTAACTTTAGCAATTGAATTATATCCTTCATCTTTAACAACCTTTACTCTGCTAATATCCTTGTAACAACCCGCATATTTATCGATTTTATATTTAAATATTTTATTTAAATATTTTATCGTTCGTCGGATTTTGGTCCAAAAAGCTACTTTTTGCAAACAGTCGAATTGGGAGTCGAGACCACACCCCCATTGAGTTCAAAATGACGTTTGCGACCTTTTTGAGTATAAACTTTGATATGTTTGGAGTAAGTCGAATTTTGACCTTTTTCACTTAGGGCTTTGGTTTGGGCTGAATCCATTAGCCACTTACTAACTCAGCCCCAACCCACTCCAACTCTTCATTACTTCATTTCATATTTCCTAACACTCAAGCTCAAGCAAAAATGGTGGAAGAGAATGGGAATTAGAAACTCCAAGCCCTAGTTCCTCTTGCCAGCTCAAGTTCTTGCTCCAAAATCAAAGAGAACCCATTAGTGAGCATCTCCTTCTTCTTCTCCAACTCATTCTCTCTTTGATTTTAGAAATTTCCTAAACCTAACTTAGGGAATGTTCTTCTTTTAAGCTTACATTCAAGCTTCTAGTGTTGAGATTGAAGTGTGGTTGATCTCCCCTTGTCTTCAAGCTTCTCATTCATTGTTTTTGGGTTCAAAGGTGAGATTTTTATCTCACATCTTAGTCTATATTTATCTTCGATTGTTAGGTATGAATTCCTAACACTTATTCATGTGCATTTGATTTTGATTTGGATTGCTTTTGTGAATATTCCAATTTTTGGTGTTTTGGGTTCAATTCTTTAAAAAATCATAACTTTGATGTTTTGATCATGTTTTTGGTGATGAACCAAAGAGCTTCTGTGGCCGGGTAGTTGATTGGCATAAACCCTTAGCGCCGTTGCTCGGGCGATTGCAATTTGATCGAGATTTGCACCTCGTTTGAAATAGGGCATGGGAGTGCCAGCAATATGTTCGGCCGACCAAGCCCGTGGGCCGGTCGACCGACCTGTAGAACGAGCACTTCCTGCATCTGTTTGGAAGTGCAGGCTACAGGGCTCGGTCGACCGAGCTCAGGGTCCGGTCGACCGACCTGCTACCCCGTGCACTTCTGTTTTTGGTTCGGCCGACCGACTATAGGGAGACCGGTCGACCGACCTGCTGCTATTTGCCAACTATGCCTATTTTACCTAGTTGTCTGAATTTCCAACTTTAATCAATTTGTGTTATTTCCCTATTTGTTGTTATCATTTGTTATTGACTTTGACGACATATTTTCTTCAGGAATTCTTGGAATATCCATTTCGATGGATTCAGTATCGATTTCTTTGGATTCTATTCACGTCTTCAAATGTGAATTTTAGTGATTGATTGTTCCTGCAATCTTCTTTGTGATTTGTCACTTTAAAAATATAAAGGTTTTCTATACTAGTAGTAAATATCAAAACTCTTTCTTCAAATGATTTCAACACTACTTTATAACAAAGCTCATTTTCTCAAACCGATTTCCAATCTATTAGTATATACAAACCTTTACCTCACTTGTATGAGAAATCTAATTAAACGACTTAGTAAAACAAGTGGTATGAAACACTTGCGTTTACTTCGCCGGTTATTGATCGACTATGACAATTTTCTAGTGGAGATTTACAATTTGTTCGTAAATATTTAAGTTAAGCTAGTGGTTATGGGACATGAAGCTAAGCTCATATATTTACTAGCTTATTGTAATCGACACTTCTCTTTGATCATGACGATCATTTTATGTTTTAGACTAGCATTGTGCAATGTCTTTGCTTTTGATACATTGGATGTACCGTTTGCACTACATCAATGTCTTTGCTTATGATTCATTGGATGTACCGTTTGCACTACATCAATGATATGCTTTTGATACATTGGATGTACTGTTTGCACTACATCAATGTCTTTGCTTTTGATACATTGGATGCACCGTTTGCACTACATCAATGTCTTTGCTTTTGATTCATTGGATGTACCGTTTGCACTACATCAATGATATGCTTTTGATACATTGGATGTACCGTTTGCACTACATCAATGTCTTTGCTTTTGATACATTGGATGTACCGTTTGCACTACATCAATGTCTTTGCTTGTGATTCATTGGATGTACCGTTTGCACTACATCAATGATATGCTTTTGATAAATTGGATGTACCGTTTGCACTACATCAATGATATGCTTTTGATACATTGGATGTACCGTTTGCACTACATCAATGTCTTTGCTTTTGATACATTGGATGTACCGTTTGCACTACATCAATGTCTTTGCTTTTGATTCATTGGATGTACCGTTTGCACTACATCAATGATATGCTTTTGATACATTGGATGTACCATTTGCACTACATCAATGTCTTTGCTTTTGATTCATTGGATGTACCGTTTGCACTACATCAATGATATGCTTTTGATACATTGGATGTACCGTTTGCACTACATCAATGTCTTTGCTTTGTGATTCATTGGATGTACCGTTTGCACTACATCAATGTCTTGACCATCCTTTTCTTGTGATTTCTGGATTTCGTGTGTTGAATTCTGGAATTTATGTTTCACCAACTTTTACGATTGGCATGGATATATATGTCATTTATTGTGGCTTGGTGAATGAAATTAGGAGTATGACATTCCTTTTTATCTTTGAGAAGATCTTTGCGATATTGATTAATCTCTTGTTGATTTTTCAATTACTTATTTATCACAGCTTGGCATTGTGATTATTATACGTTTAGTCATATCTTTTATTCTATATCATTTCATCTGATATTTATAGCTAGACTGATCCGTTTATTATTTTCTTATTAAATAATACTCGGGTCAGACTGAGATTTCACAGGTGCTTCTGCTTGACTCCTTATCGGACCATCATCTGACTTTTGGCTAGCTACTTAGATTAGTAGTTTTTGTTGTATACATTTGAGATACAAACTCTATGATGTATACTTATTCTTTTGTCTAGCACTTGTATCTATTCTTTTTGATATTGTGGATCTTATTTGACTACTACTCTGATGTACACTTTCATGTGTTATATTCATATCTATTTCCGCCTTTGTGATATGAATTATCTGTGACTGATTTGTGTTATGTTTATTTCTATATTTGTTTCCGAAGACCTTTATAGCCACTGTGTAGTAGCTTTGAGTTTGTGTCGGATTTCTTCTTGAGATGAAAAGTTATATTTTTATCCGGTATATCGGTACTCGCACAAAGCAATTATACAGATGGTCGCTCCTCAACAGCCTTATTCTCCGTGCTAGTCGACAGCATTACTCCGTAGTGTTCTTGGCTAGCGTGGGTATAGAGGTAAGGCGTCACAGCTTGGTATCAGAGCCAAACTTCGGAACAATATGGAATATTATAACAAGGATCATCGTCCTAAGTCCATCTTAGGAGTCGTGCTTTAGGATTTTATTCGGGCCTTCGTACCGTTCTATCTACTTTCTTTTATGATTCCTTGTTTTATCTATCAGGATTGCTTGATATTTATTTGGAGAATAACTTTTTCCTCTTCCTTCTTTCTGTCTTAAGGAAGAGAAATGGTTAGACCAGGCCGTCCCAGTGCCGGTCAATCTAGTGCTACTCCCCAAGATGGAGTTTTTATGTCTGCCCAGCAGCTTCTTGATCTAGTAAAGAATGCTCAAGCTGCCGGTCCCAATTCAGAGCCTACTCATCCTAGATCCAGTTTTGCACGCTTGTGCAGAGACTACACCGATTTGGGTGGAAGGCCATTCAGGGGATCCGAGAGTGTTATTGAAATTCAAGCTTGGCTCAAATCATGCGATCGCATCTTTTCTCACATGAACCTTATTGACCTTCATCGAGTCCAAGTGGCTTCTAGCATGCTCCAAGAAAGAGCATTAGATTGGTATGAGCTTTTAATTTCTGAAATCATTGAAGCGGATCTCACTTGGGAGCAATTCCGGGAAAGGTTCGAATTGAAATTTGTGCCGGAGGCCGAAAAAGTAACTTTGGCCCGGCGTTTTATTGACCTTGTTCAAGGTGAATCTTCTGTGACAGACTATGTCGCATCTTTCGAATCTCTTTCCAAATACGGGGTTGAATACACTAACACCCCAATAAAGAAAAATCAGAGATTCGTCTATGGCTTGAATAAGAATCTTAAGAAGCCATTACTTCTGAAACTTGAGGTTTCATTTGATCGGCTTATTGATATCGCTCTTCGTCTTGAAGAGGCCGATAATGAAGGTGATGTTGAAGTTGTGTGTGCCCAACAGAAGTTCGACAATAACTTGAAGAGGCCTATCAAATTCAAAGGCCCCAATTCTAATAAGAAAGGGAAGCAACAAATTCCGGTAGCAAAGACTCCTACTTCTAGTCGTGGTCAACGCTACAATTGTGGTTCCACGGACCATTATGCAAGGGAGTGTCTGAAACCCCTCTTTTGTCGGTATTGCAAAGGTTCGGGCCATCTTTTATCTTCGTGTCCTAAGCTTCCAAGCAAGAGAGAAGGAAAGCTGCAAGCTCCTAGCAACTCTTCTCTTGGTCAAGGTATTTTTCACTCAATCCTTGATGGCATTGTTTTATCTCGTGATCTTCTTATTCGAGTTCTTTTTGATATGGGTTCCATCTCACTATTTTATATCAAAAGAACTTGTTGATTCTTTTTCTTTGAAAATATTTTGGACTTGTCGACTTCTTTGAGGATTGTGAATCCGGATTAGTGGATCTGCAACACTCAATTTGCTTTCTATTGATGTCGAAATTATTTTATGTGATTTTTCTTTCCGAGCCGATATTTTTTTACTTAGGCTTCGGAATTGATTTTTGTAAGGATTGGCTTAATCGTTGTGAGGACCATATCCTATTTTTCCGTGTGGACTATTCATTTCCGACATTTTCTATCTGTTAAGTAGATTTCTATTTTTTCTTGTGATTCCGATTTCAAATTTTTAAAGGCATCATTTTATTCTTTAAGCCCTCAAGATGAAAAAAGTGTTATTTCTCTTATCTAAATAATTTGTGAAACTTTTCCGGTATTTCTGAGTTTGTCTTAGGATTATCACCTAAGAAATCTTTTGTGTGGTGTTAAGGTCTTTCTAGTTCGACCTTGCCACCGATTTTCATATGGCTACGAGTTGTGGGAGTTCGCATTCCATTTACCGCATTCCGCACTCGTTACGATTCTTATGAATGACTTATTTTGTCATTCAGTTTGTCCAGCTTATTTCATCCATTTTATAAATCGAATATTCTATGAATATTTCGATGAGACCATTCTTGTATATATTGATTTTGGATGAAAATAGTAATTTAAAATTTTGAAAATCTTTTTCATAAGATTTATTTATAAGTACAATTTGATTTTTGTTCTTAAAATGAACAAAGAATATTCTTAAAAGTTTTTAGAAACATGTTTATCATATAGAAGATGATTTTGTGATTGTATTGCCTGTTGAGTGTTTTAAGAATTCTGGTCGATGCGCTTAATCAACGTTATCGATAGGAATCTCCTAAACGCTTTGATGAGACAGTCAGACACGATGTATTGACTTGTAAAAATGTAAATTTTTGTAGAAAGATTATTACATAAAAATAAAAATGTAATTTTGAAAGTTTTAACTTTTCAGGAAAGAGGATTATTTAAAAGAACTCTTCCTTTCGATACTCTTATTCTTGTGATTCCTGAAGGGGAACCAAGACTTTGCTATTTCTACCGATACTAGTCGTATTGGTTTGGATGCCGTTCTCTTGCAAAGGAGAACGTGCTATCACTTGTGCTTCTAAATCATTATAGCTTATCGAGACTAGATATGCCACTCATGATCTAGTGCTCGCGGCTATTGTTTTTACTTTTGGAATTTGGCAACATCATATTTGGATGAGAAATGTGTTCTCTACCTCGATCATAAATCTTTGGAATATTTATTTTCTCATAAGGAACTTCATGTCGACTCGAGTTCCTGGCATCTTATGATCTTGATATTCTGGAAATCGTGTTGCCAACACGCTTTGTCGCAGGCAACAAGGTGTTGATTCTTTGATGGTGTCTGAATGGAATTATCTTTTTATCAAGTTCATCAGATGTTTTGATGTACTTCGTTTTATTGAGTTTCATCTCGTTTCTTTTATGGACTCGCGTCTGATGTTCTTTTATAGTGTTCGGTTCATCGGATGTACTGTTATTATACTACATCGATGTTCCATCTTATCTGGATCAATGGATGTACCATTATTATACTACATCATTGTTCTGGTTTATCGGTTCATTGGACGTACCGTTTTTGTACTACGTCGGTGTTCCGAAATTATTCGGGCTTTGGTTCATTGGGCGTACCGTTTTTGTACTACGCTGATGTTCCAAATTATTTGAGTTTCTGGTTTCTCGGGCATACTGTTATTATACTACGTCGTTGCACCAGCTCAATTTTCTGCTATTCTTGACGTTCTCCACGTCTTTTATCTATGGAAATGCCTTAGGGATACCGATTTTTATTCTTGAGCCCGGTGATATTGCGGAAATTGAAGTTTCACCAGATTTGATTTTTGAGCAATATCCTATTCGAATTATTGCTTCGGAGCTCAAACGACTTCGAAATAAAGATGTTCTTCTTGTGAGAGTTCAATGGTTCTCAAATCCTAGGGATCACTCTTGGGAATCTAGAGAATTCATTGAGCGATCCCGTTCTTGCTAACTCTTTCGTGCTCTTTATGGTGAACTTCTTATTTCAATTTTCTTTGGTGTTTATATGCTTCCATGGTTGTTACTTCTTGTTTTCCTCTTAAGTATTGTGAGGACGCAATTTCTTTAAGGAGGGGAGTCTGTAACAACCCGCATATTTATCGATTTTATATTTAAATATTTTATTTAAATATTTTATCGTTCGTCGGATTTTGGTCCAAAAAGCTACTTTTTGCAAACAGTCGAATTGGGACTCGAGACCACACCCCCATTGAGTTCAAAATGAAGTTTGCGACCTTTTTGAGTATAAACTTTGATATGTTTGGAGTAAGTCGAATTTTGACCTTTTTCACTTAGGGCTTTGGTTTGGGCTGAATCCATTAGCCACTTACTAACTCAGTCCCAACCCACTCCAACTCTTCATTACTTCATTTCATATTTCCTAACACTCAAGCTCAAGCAAAAATGGTGGAAGAGAATGGGAATTAGAAACTCCAAGCCCTAGTTCCTCTTGCCAGCTCAAGTTCTTGCTCCAAAATCAAAGAGAACCCATTAGTGAGCATCTCCTTCTTCTTCTCCAACTCATTCTCTCTTTGATTTTAGAAATTTCCTAAACCTAACTTAGGGAATGTTCTTCTTTTAAGCTTACATTCAAGCTTCTAGTGTTGAGATTGAAGTGTGGTTGATCTCCCCTTGTCTTCAAGCTTCTCATTCATTATTTTTGGGTTCAAAGGTGAGATTTTTATCTCACATCTTAGTCTATATTTATCTTCGATTGTTAGGTATGAATTCCTAACACTTATTCATGTGCATTTGATTTTGATTTGGATTGCTTTTGTGAATATTCCAATTTTTGGTGGTTTGGGTTCAATTCTTTAAAAATCATAACTTTGATGTTTTGATCATGTTTTTGGTGATGAACCAAAGAGCTTCTGTGGCCGGGTAGTCGATTGGCATAAACCCTTAGCGCCGTTGCTCGGGAAATTGCAATTTGATCGAGATTTGCACCTCGTTTGAAATAGGGCATGGGAGTGCCAGTAACAGGTTCGGCCGACCGAGCCCCTGGGCCGGTCGACCGACCTGTAGAACGAGCACTTCCTGCCTCTGTTTGGAAGTGCAGGCTACAGGGCTCGGTCGACCGAGCTTAGGGTCCGGTCGACCGACCTGCTACCCCGTGCACTTCTGTTTTTGGTTCGGCCGACCGACTATAGGGAGACCGGTCGACTGACCTGCTGCTATTTGCCAACTATGCCTATTTTGCCTAGTTGTTTGAATTTCCAACTTTAATCGATTTGTGTTATTTCCCTATTTGTTGTTATCATTTGTTATTGACTTTGACGACTTATTTTCTTCGGGAATTCTTGGAATATCCATTTCGATGGATTCGGTATCGATTTCTTTGGATTCTATTCACGTCCTCAAATGTGAATTTTAGTGATTGATTGTTCCTGCAATCTTCTTTGTGATTTGCCACTTTAAAAATATAAAGGTTTTCTATACTAGTAGTAAATATCAAAACTCTTTCTTCAAATGATTTCAACACTACTTTATAACAAAGCTCATTTTCTCAAACCGATTTCCAATCTATTAGTATATACAAACCTTTACCTCACTCGTATGAGAAATCTAATTAAACGACTTAGTAAAACAAGTGGTATGAAATGCTTGCGTTTACTTCGCCGGTTAATTCTTGGACTTGTTCGATTGAATCTCTTGTGACAATTTTCTAATGGAGATTTACAATTTGTTCGTAAATATTTAAGTTAAGCTAGTGGTTATGGGACATGAAGCTAAGCTCATATATTTACTAGCTTACTGTAATCGACACTTCTCTTTGATCATGACGATCATTTTATGTTTTAGACTAGCATTATGCAATGTTTTTGCTTTTGATACATTGGATGTACCGTTTGCACTACATTAATGTCTTTGCTTGTGATTCATTGGATGTACCGGTTGCACTACATCAATGATATGCTGTTGATACATTGGACGTACCGTTTTCACTACATCAATGTCTTTGCTTTTGATACATTGGATGTACCGTTTGCACTACATCAATGTCTTTGCTTTTGATTCATTGGATGAACCGTTTGCACTACATCAATGATATGCTTTTGATACATTGGATGTACCGTTTGCACTACATCAATGTCTTTGCTTTTGATACATTGGATGTACCGTTTGCACTACATCAATGTCTTTGCTTGTGATTCATTGGATGTACCGTTTGCACTACATCAATGATATGCTTTTGATTCATTGGATGTACCGTTTGCACTACATCAATGATATTCTTTTGATACATTGGATGTAACGTTTGCACTACATCAATGTCTTTGCTTTTGATACATTGGTTGTACCGTTTGCACTACATCAATGTCTTTGCTTTTGATTCATTGGATGTACCGTTTGCACTACATCAATGATATGCTTTTGATACATTGGATGTACCGTTTGCACTACATCAATGTCTTTGCTTTTGATTCATTGGATGTACCGTTTGCACTACATCAATGATATGCTTTTGATACATTGGATGTACCGTTTGCACTACATCAATGTCTTTGCTTTGTGATTCATTGGATGTACCGTTTGCACTACATCAATGTCTTGACCATCCTTTTCTTGTGATTTCTGGATTTCGTGTGTTGAATTCTGGAATTTATGTTTCACCAACTTTTACGATTGGCATGGTTATATATGTCATTTATTGTGGCTTCGTGAATGAAATTAGGAGTATGACATTCCTTTTTATCTTTGAGAAGATCTTTGCGATATTGATTAATCTCTTGTTGATTTTTCAATTACTTATTTATCACAGCTTGGCATTGTGATTATTATACGTTTAGTCATATCTCTTATTCTATATCATTTCATCTGATATTTATAGCTAGACTGATCCGTTTATTATTTTCTTATTAAATAATACTCGGGTCAGACTGAGATTTCACAGGTGCTTCTGCTTGACTCCTTATCGGACCATCATCTGACTTTTGGCTAGCTACTTAGATTAGTAGTTTTTGTTGTATACATTTGAGATACAGACTCTATGATGTATACTTATTCTTTTGTCTAGCACTTGTATCTATTCTTTTTGATATTGTGGATCTTGTTTGACTACTACTCTGATGTACACTTTCATGTGTTATATTCATATCTATTTCCGCCTTTGTGATATGAATTATCTGTGACTGATTTGTGTTATGTTTATTTCTATATTTGTTTCCGAAGACCTTTATAGCCACTGTGTAGTAGCTTTGAGTTTGTGTCGGTATGTCGGATTTCTTCTTGAGATGAAAGGTTATATTTTTATCCGGTATATCGGTACTCGCACAAAGCAATTATACAGATGGTCGCTCCTCAACAGCCTTATTCTCCATGCTAGTCGCCAGCATTACTCCGTAGTGTTCTTGGGTAGCGTGGGTATAGAGGTGGGGCGTCACAATCCTTGTCAGTATCAGTTACTTCATGCACACAAGATAAACAGTAAACTTCATCCATCTTATCCTCTAAAACACTGAATCTATTATGTAAAAACAAACCTTTATCATGACAATTAGAAATTCCATTAGTGAATGATTTATCCATTGAAACTTTTTGAGCCTTTCCCTGCCTCTTTTCTAGTTGTTTCATAAAATTAGCATCACTTCTATTGTCTACATATACCACATTCAAATTTTCAATGCCAAAACTTTTCTTTTTTGGTTGTTTCATCAGACAGTCCACTTCATTTACCAAAGTATTTACATGTTCAGTTATATCTACTGAGTCAACATGAATTCCTTTATATATCAAACCATCAGTTTTATGGTAACAACCGAAATTTAAGCTATAGTAATTAATTAACGAATTAATTAAATAATAAAATAACTTTATGAAATTATCAGAACTGAGCCACGGGAGTTGCACCATTGTGTCCGTGGTAATTTTCTAGTCAATATCCCTATATAGATTGCCAAAATCAGAGCTAAAACGAAGAAGCTACGGAAGAAAGAAATAAGAAGAAAAAATAAATAAATATATAGGGCTAGGTTGACCATAGGGTCGACCCTCCCATTGGCAACGTCGACCTATAAGTCGACCTAACTCATACGAGGGTCGACAACCAGGACGACCTGCCTTAGTATTTTGGACGAGCAATTGTCCAGCATAAATCGTGATGTGTATTTTGATTTCTTTTGCATCTCGTGCGTCCATGCTTCCATTCGACAGTTCGTATCGAGCCTATGACATGGTTACACCAAATTTAATCTCTAAATCTAATGGTCTAAGATACACAAGTGATAGTATAAATAAGACCCTAGACTTTGCTATTTTTCTCATTCAGATTTTCTCCATCTTGGTTCATTGCCTGAGCTGGACCCTAAAAGGAATATTTTCCAAGAAGAAGATCTTTTCAATTAAAATATTTTATACCTAAGAAGTGGATCCGGGAAGGCCAATGTGATATCTTGGAATTTAAAGGAATTTAAAATGTGATAATCTCCTTTATTTATTATTTAAAATTGGTAAAAATTGTTATTTTAAACAATATAATGTGATGTTTATATTATAGATAAATGGATTTTAAAATTATTATTTTCAAGTTAATAAGTGTTTGTTTAAATATATATTTGAGTTGGTTTTGAAATAGATTTAAAATAAATTTATTATTTTCAAATTTAATTTGTGTTTGTTTAAAATTAATATATATTTTAATTGATCTTAAATTATGTTTTTAAATTGAATTTGAATTTAGGTTTAAATTTGAATTTAAAATGATATATATATATATATCTTGAAATTATTTTGGATATAAAATATATGAATAATTTTTATTTAAAATAAGATTTGTTTTCCTTAAAAGAATTTATTTAAATAAATTAAGACAGCATTTGTTAAATTATAAAATATATAAAAGAGTTTTATATTATCATTTAAAAAGGATTAAATATATTATATATGATTTTATTTAGAATATAATTAGTTTTATTTTATTTTCTTTTAAAGGTTTTATTTATATAAATTTAGAAAAGCATTTATTAATTTACAAGGGTATTTATTAATTAGGAAATTTAATTTAAATGATTTTAATATCATTTTAAAATAAACAAAATACATTATTACAAGTGTAGCCTTTAAAACCATGTTAAAAACACGTGTAAGATAAATAGCATTTATATCGACAAATGTTGTTAATTTGAACAGGTGGAATGATTAGATTTTATTTTCCTTAATTTTAAGTAAATCCTAAATTTACATTATATAAACTTATATCTTCCCTTTCCCATCTCTTTTCTTATCTTCTCAATTCTAAAACTCAACCTTGTAGAACTATTTTTCAAAACTAGAAAATCAAACAATTTAAACCTGTATACCACTTTGTTTTCAACCTGTAAGCTATCTTCTAAAACTAGAAACTCAACCTGATTAACTATTTCAAATCCACCAGAAGAGAAAAAATCAAAATCCTGTAACCATTTAATCTCAAACCTGTAACCTTCTTAAACAAGCAAGCAAGCCTGTAAAATTCCTCAAACCAAATCAAAGTAAACTCAAATTAAAAACCCTGTATTCTTTTCAAAAAACCTGGAGTATCAAGCCTGTAACCTTCTCAAAGCATTTTCAAAAGCCAGTAACAAAGATTTCAAAGCAAGCAACCTGAAATCAAAGCCTTAAAACATCAAAGTAGTTCCAGTGTTTAAATGAAAAGCTGTAGCTAAAGCATTCAGTTTTAAAGAAATCAAAGCTTCCCAGTAAAATCAAGTCTCTGCCTTTTAAAAATTGGTGAGTAAACATTTTAAATCAAAAGCTAAGTAAATAAATATCTGTTTGCTTGTGAAGTCTGAGATGAATGATGCTTTCTTTGTGCATATATAAGAGATATATCTGTGTTTATGAATATATGTAAGTGTGCATGCCTGTTTTATTGAACAACTCTGTTCTTAGTTCTGAACTTAAAGGTTTTGATCAAAAATCCAAAACCTACTCACCTGATCTTTGTTAGGCTTAGAGATTCAAGCATAATATGTTTGTTTAATCATAAATTAAAGTTTAAAATTTATTTCAAGCAAAATAAGTTTGAAATTTTTTTGGAATCAAGAAATACAGTCTCTGCCTTTTGTATATGTTTGCTTATGAAGTCTCTGCCTTTTAAAAACAAGTCTCTGCCTTTTGTATCTCTATGCTTCCCAGTAAAATCAAATCTCTGCCTTTTAAAAACTGGTGAGTAAACATTTTAAATCAAAAGCTAAGTAAATAAATATCTGTTTGCTTATGAAGTCTGAGATGAATGATGCTTTGTTTATGCATATACAAGAGATATATCCGTGTTTATGAATATATGTAAGTGTGCATGCCTGTTGTATTGAACATCTCTGTTCTTAGTTTTGAATTTAAAGGTTTTGATCAAAAATCGAAAATCTACTCACCTGATCTTTGTTAGGCTTAGAGATTCAAACATAATATGTTTGTTTAATCATAAATTAAAGTTTAAAATTTATTTCAAGCAAAATACATTTGAAATTTTTCTGGAATCAAGAAATACAGTAGCAGTTCTAAAATGCATGTTAAAATCAAGTATTATAATTTGATAATCCGATTACATAACCTAAAACTTCTTTGAAAAATATGATTTTAAGATAAAAATCATGAATTTTAGTTCAGGATCATAGGTGTTTAAGTTAACCAGAGAAGGGTTTTTGGGTGTTCTCTGGTGATCGGTAGTTGCTGGGGGGTTGAGATCTTTGCTGGAGGTAGGGGAAGGTTCAGGGAGTTCGACAAAATGGATGGTAGGGTTCCTGATCGTCGAGGCGACGCCGAGAGAGTACTTTAGGTTTTTAACCCTAATTTGGTCGACGTAGATGATCGTGCTGCCGAACCTACGTCGGAGCATTGAGTGGGTCGAATCGGTGAGGAATTGAAGCTTGAGATTATATCGAAGTTATGGACGGAGGGTTGGCATTTCTAGTGGACGGAATCATCCTGACGAGGCGACTCTTGGATGTCGAGTTTGGGTTCAGAGAGTTCTAAGGGATCGATTTTCTTTCTATGCTCAATCGTGGATGGTGGATGGTCTGATGGTTAGAGCACGTCGTAGTCGATTTGTTGAAGGTGGTCAGGAGCATCGGTGTCCTCGCTGGCGATGGTGCACGTGCACCTGGTTTCAATGCACAGTGGGTTTGGGTTCGATAGTTAGTCTCGAAGGAGGGATCGGGATATGTAGGTGGCAACTCGGGTTTGTACTCGAGTGGTTTGTAGGGTTAATCCTGTAGGTATTTAAAACTTAAATTAAATCTAAGTTTTTGAAATAGGAAGAAGGTGGTAAATTCGAGGCTAGACCCGAGTGGTCTTCGGGTTGAACCCGAAGTAAGGGGCTGAGCAGATTTTAAAGGTTTTAAAATCAATGTTTTTGAAACTAAAATGTAATCTAGTTTAAACTTTCTTATTTAAACTTACTCTTTTTTATAATAATTGTTTTCTTTTAAAAATGATTAAGAAGCTTTGAAAATTTGTTTAATTTAAATTTCGTAAAATTTAAAGTGATTTTAAAACTTGAGTTAAAAATGAAATTTTAAGATTTTTATAAAAGAAAATTTTAGAATTTAAATTTAAACTAGTTTTAAAACTACTACTTGATAATGTTTAAAGTATTTAAAGGAAGTTTTTTTAACTTTTAATTATCAAGTTAAATGTTTATTTTAAATCTTAATTAAATGATTTAATTAAGTAAAGTTAATTATTATGATAAAATGTTTTGAAAATGCTAATGGTAATTAAGGCATTAGTAAAGATAATGCTTTATCTTAAGGTTAATTAAGGTTTTAATGTCTTGAGAATAATTAAGTTAATTAAAGAATTTAAGTATAATTTAATTTAATTAATTAATTATAAAGGATTAATTAATAAATTAATTAAGAGTAATTAATTGATTAATTAATAAATAATTTAAGGATTAAAAGTTAATTAATTTAAAGGTTGATTAATTTGTAATTAAAGATCATTAATTAGATAATTAAAGATTAGAGAGTTAATTAATTAACTAATTAAGATTGATTAATTAAGTAATTATAGGTTACTTAACTAGTAATTAAGAAGTACTTAATTTGTAATTAAGTTTTATTAATTAATAATTAGGTTTTATTAATTAATAATTAAATGATAATTAATCTCAAATTAAGGATTAATTAAGAATTGGTTAACTGTTAATTAAGGATTGATTAACCGTTTAATCAATTGGTGATTAAGGATTAATTAATTTATAATTAAGATTGTTAATTAATATTTAAGGTTTATTAGTTAATAATTAAGAGATAATTAATTAGTTAATTAAAGATTAATTAATTGATTATAAGAGTAATTATGGATTAATTAATTTGTATTAAGGGATATTAATTAATAATTGAGTTTTATTGATTATTAAGTTAATGGATAATTAATCTGTGATTAGAGATTAATTAATTGATTGATAAAGTATTAAAGAATAATTAATCAAGGATGATTAATTAAGGGAATGATTAATTAAAGTGATGATTAATTAATTTGTTTGTAATTAAATTAATGGTTGATTAAGAAGGATTAGGAGATTAATTCTTAAGTAATTAATTTAATTTAAGTTGATTAAATTAATTATAACATGGATTAATAATTCCTATTTGTGGATGATTGGTTGAGTAGAATGTCTGGATTGGTTGATATTTATTGGATGATACGCTGAGATATTCTATGATATGATATTGGATATATCTATGATAAATGTGTGATATTTATCTGTGATAAATGCTGTGTGAATTCAAAGTATTGAATTGAATTGAAATGATCTGTTTAACCTTAAACAACTTCGCCTTTAAGATACGTTTGGATTTCGATGAGACCGGGATTGGGTATCAAATTTGATTATCCGAAAACCACATCGATCCAAGTTAAACGATAGGTCGTGACATCTCAAAGTGAAGATCGAGATGGAGTTTCAGAATACAAGGGTTATTGTCGGTAACTCTGAGGATCCAAAATGAGTGTAACGAGATAATGTCTTCGGTTTCGTTCGAACCCGGAATGAACTTGTATGGATTGAATGCTTTCAGAACATCATCAGGTGGACGATGAGCATTCTAAGATAGATGTGTTCTATAAAGGTAATCGTAGCCACAAGCCTCATCAATCGGGAATGGTTAAAACAGGGGAGATGCAACAAGGCAAAGTGAGTCGCGCTCAAGTAGGATAAGATCTTCCGATATATAGAGGTCCCTTTTTATTCGGCTTAGTGGGAAGTTGGTCTGCAGCACACTGCGAGGTTGTCTTATTCGGGACTGTCCAGTAAGGGACGGTTCCGGCCTTGTGTTGCAGGGGATTTAGGGTGGATCCTCGGTACGTTGATCTAGGCCACGTACTGTGACGGACGGTACCGCAGTAGTCCTGCCATTGTATGGAAATCCAATCTCCAATAAGTGCCCTCGGACTTGATTGTATAACCCACTTTATGGGTAGTATGCTGGAATTTAATGAATGTAACAATTTCGGCTATGTGAATATTTATTTGAAAACCCTAGAACTTATTATAATATAACTAGATTTCCTATCAAATGTTTTGGTTATCGTAAGGGAAAAACTTGTCCGTATTTATTGGTGGAGTCTTACGAGATACCTTTTCTTTCAAAGGTTTTTCAAGTTAAACAGTTTAGCCGTTTACTCACACCAGACCCATGTCTAACCCGCATTTTATTTATGTTTTTCTTAAACTCTTGGGTACTCAAATTTTTATGAGTAGTCAAGTGATCTGGTTTTGGCTTGACGAATATTGGATAGCATGGAGCAGGAGTCTAGACGTAGCTATATCTATCTATTTACGTTGTATTGTGTCTTTGTTTGTTATATTTTGGAATGTAATGGATTAGACAAATCTTTATAACCGATCTAGTGTGAAATGTTGTTGTAATCTGTGTAACTCTGATGTAATGACTATGTAATATCTATGTGATATTTTGTTCCATTCCGCTGTGAGATTCTGATATTGTTTAGTTCTTTCTTCTATCTATTCTATTTCTACCTCTTTCTTTCTTAATTATGATGCGTCTTTCTGTGGAATGGAAGGCGGGTCGTCACACTTGTTATTAGAGCATAGGTTGAGAAAATACCTAGGCTCTAGAATAGTATCTATTTTAAGAGCACGTATTTGTAATTTTATATAATTATATACGTACTTAAATTTATTAGGTATTTGTTCGGATTTTCGACATGAGTTCTAGAGAAGTTTCATCTTTCTCTTTGTTTGGTTGACCATCCTATCTTTTTATCTAATCCTACAGATAGAGCAATTGAGTTAGATAAGATCTGTGGAGGGTTAAGATTTTTTATTTCCCCCATAGTATTCTTGTGACCCATCGGTATTGGATCTCGAAGGGTTTGATCTCATTCTGGATGGATTGGATGGATAAGTATATGTTGTTTTGATTTGTGAAGAGAAGATTGTGTCTTTGGAGATTAGTTGGGAAGAATCGCAAAAGTGACTTGCGATGATTTCGGTATTCTTTTGAGCATCTTTTGCATGGAAGTGAGGCATCTCCAGAAGGCATAGAGTCCATCGGGGTGGTCAGAGATTTTCCGAATGTTTTCGAGGGAGTGAGCTTTTTCCTCATCGGGAGATAGAGATTCAGATCGACTTAGTTCCGAGAGCAGTGCCTGTTGTTCAACATTAATAGAAGGATGGCGCCGAAGGGGAGAGAAAAGTTGGAGAAGCAAACCCAAGATTTCTTTAAGGAGGTTTGATCCGGCCTAGTTTTTCCAATTGAGGTTTTGCTATAATCTTTGTGACCAAGTTGGATAGATCTTTGAGATTTTGTGGATTTGATGAACCGAGTTTTCCGAGAAGTATTGAATAAGTGTGTTCTCGTGTTCAACAATGTTTTACTTGTCTGCTCCAAGTTTGAAGAGGAGCAAGCGACATTTGGGGTTAGTGTTAGAGACCCTGAGGAGGCATGTTTGGAAGGCTAAATTTTCGGAATGCCATTTTTGGAAATCGGAAGTCAGTTTTTTATGGGGCGTATTATGTCTGGTAAGGATATTTCTATAGATCCAGCCAAGGTAGCTACTATTTAGGAGTGGAAGCATCCACGGTTTTTATGGATTTGGCAGGTTCAACAGGAAGTGTATCATGTCTATTATAAGATTTCTTCGCATTAACCAAGTGACTCGGAGAGGAACAAGGTTTAAGTGGACCTCGAGTGTGAAGAGGCTTTCTCAGATTGAGGCAAAGAGTTCTGTCAGAGAGTCTTCTGGTGGCCAAGCATGAAGGGATATGTAGCTGCTTCTGTCAGGAATGTATGATCTGTCAACAGGTGAAGGTGATCAACAGAAGGCCGCCGGTTTGTTACAGCCTTTGGAAGTTCCAAAGTGGAAATGGGAAATGATTTCTTTGGATTTCGTTGACGGTTTGCTAAGGACCAAAGAGGGAAATGGAGGAATATGGGAGATTGCAGACTAGTTAACCAAGAACGCCCATTTTATTCCAGTTAAGGCAACCCGTACTACAGCATCTTTGGCAGAGTTTTCTTGAAAGTGTTGTCCGACTGCTTGGTGTTTCAGTCAGCATTGTTAGCGACCGTGTTCCTATCTTCTCCAGCAAATTTTGGGAGGCTTTATGATCAGCTTTGGGTTCGAGATTGAGTTGAGTTCATCCTATCATTCCTAGATCGACGGTCAGACGGAAAGGCTGAATAGAATTTTTGAGGTTGTGCTGAGAGCTTGTGTTTTGGTTTGGATGGGTCTTGGGAGGACCATCTGCATTGAATGGAATTCTTGTATAGTTATCAGGCGAGTAGCTAGATGGCACCCTATGGAGCTTTGTATGGAAGACCTTGTAAATTCCTATCCTGTTGGGTAGAGTCGGGAGATCATCGTGTTCTTGGTCCTATTTTGATCCAAGAGTCATCTGCGAAGGTGGAGCTTATCAAGAAGAGATTGAGCGCAGCGCAGGATCTCCAGAAGGAATAGTTGGGCAAGAGATAAGGACAATTGGAATTTAGATCAAAGGATTTGGTCTTCGTCAAAGTTTCCCGATTTAAAGGAGTTATCAGATTTGGGTGATGGGAAATTTATCCAAGATGTATTAGTCCGTTCCGAGTGCTCGAGAGAATTAGTGATGTGGTCTACAGAATTGAATTGCCAGTCTGGATGGCTGGAATTCACAATGTTTTTCACATATCTCATCTGAGGTAACACGTGAACGATCCATCTAAATTAGGATCTACAGTTCAGAAGAATCTGGTAGTTGAGCTGGTTTTTAAGTGTGGTCTGATATTTGGTTCAGATTTATGGATCGGAGTAAGAGGAAGCTCTGGATCATAGTAATATAGCTAGTTAAGATTCTATGGAGCAAGGATTCCAGAGTTTGTCTTGAGAAACTCTAGATAGTTTTAGAAAGGCTTATCCGAATCTGTGTTCAGATAGCTAGAGTTGTTTGTTTGAATGAATTGTTTGTTTGAATAAACTGTTTGTTTGGGTGAATTGTTGTTTGGTTGATAACGTATGGTTGATATGGATGCTTGGATTGTTGAAATGAAATAAAAACTTTTGGATTATCTTTATTTTAAATTTCGGGGACGAAATTCTTTTAAGGGGGAGGAATGTGATATCCTCGAATTTCAAGGAATTTAAAATGTGATAATCTCCTTTATTTATTATTTAAAATTGGTAAATTGTTATTTTAAATAATATAATTTGATGTTTATATTATAGATAAATGGATTTTGAAATTATTATCTTCAAGTTAATAAGGTGTCTGTTTAAATATATATTTGAGTTGGTTTTAAAATAAATTTTTAAAGTAAAGCTATTATTTTCAAATTTAATTTGTGTTTTTTTAAAATAAATATATATTTAAATTGATTTTAAATTAGATTTTTAAATTGAATTTGAATTTAGATTTAAATTTGAATTTAAAATGATATATATATTGAAATTATTTTGGATATAAAATATATGAATAAGTTATATTTAAAATAAGATTTGTTTTCCTTAAAAGAATTTATTTATATAAATGAAGATAGTGTTTGTTAAATTGTAAAATAAATACAAGAGTTTTGTATTATCATTTAAAAATGGATTAAATATATTATACATGATTTTATTTAGAATATAATTAGTTTTTATTTTATTTTCTTTTAAAGGTTTTATTTATATAAATTTAGAAATGCATTTATTAATTTACAAAGGTATTTATTAATTAGGAAATTTAATTTAAAAGCTTTTAATATCATTTTAAAATAAATAAAATACATCATTACAAGTGTAGCCTTTAAAACCATGTTAAAAACATGTGTAAGATAATTAGCATTTATATTGTCAAATGTAGTAAATTTGAACAAGTGGCATGATAAGATTTTATTTCCCTTAATTTTAAGTAAATCCTAAAATTACATTATATAAACTTATATATTCCCTTTCCCATCTCTTTTCTTATCTTCTCAATTCTAAAACTCAACTTGTAGAACTATTTTTCAAAACCAGAAAATCAAATAATTTAAGCCTGTATACCACTTTGTTTTCAACCTGTAAGCTATCTTCTAAAACTAGAAACTCAACCTGATCAACTATTTCAAATCCACCAGAAGAGGAAAAAACAAAATCCTGTAACCATTTAATCTCAAACCTGTAACCTTCTCAAACAAGCAAGCAAGCCTGTAAAATTCCTCAAACCAAATCAAAGTAAACTCAAATTTAAAACCCTGTATTCTTTTCAAAAAACCTGGAGTATCAAGCCTGTAACCTTCTCAAAGCATTTTCAAAATCCAGTATCAAAGATTTCAAAGCAAGCAACCTGAAATCAAAGCCTTAAAACATCAAAGTAGTTCCAGTGTTTAAATCAAAAGCTGTAGCTAAAGCATTCAGTTTTAAAAAAATCAAAGCTTCCCAGTAAAATCACGTCTCTGCCTTTTAAAAACTGGTGAGTAAACATTTTAAATCAAAAGCTAAGTAAATAAATATCTGTTTGCTTGTGAAGTCTAAGATGAATAATGCTTTGTTTGTGCATATACATGAGATATATCTGTGTTAATGAATATATGTAAGTGTGCATGCCTGTTTTATTGAACAACTCTGTTCTTAGTTCTGAACTTAAAGGTTTTGATCAAAAATCCAAAACCTACTCACCTGATCTTTGTTAGGCTTAGAGATTCAAACACAATATGTTTGTTTAATCATAAATTAAAGTAACAAATTTATTTCAAGCAAAATACATTTGAAATTTTTCTAGAATCAAGAAATACGTTCTAAAATGCATGTTAAAATCAAGTATTATAATTTGATAATCCGATTACATAACCTAAAACTTCTTTGAAAAATATGATTTTTAAGATAAAAATCATGATTTTTAGTTTTGGATCATGGGTGTAATTTTTAGTTAACCAGAGAAGGGTTTTTGGGTGTTCTCTGGTGATCGGTAGTTGCTGGAGGGTCGGGATCTTGGCTGAAGGTAGGGGAAGGTTCAGGGAGTTCGGCAAAATAGCTGGTAGGGTTCCTGATCGTCAAGGCGATGTCGAGAGAGTAATTTACGTTTTTAACCCTAATTTGGTCGAGGTAGATGATCGTGCTGCCACGCCTACGTCGGAGCATCGAGTGGGTCGGGTGGGTGAGGAATTGAAGCTTGAGATCATATCGAAGCTATGGATGGAGGGTTGGCATTTCTGGTGGACGGAATCATCTTGACAAGACGACTCTTGGATGTCGGGTTTGGGTTTAGGGAGTTCTGAGGAACCGATTTTGTTTATGTGCTCAATCGTGGATGGTGGCTGGTCTGATGACCAGAGCACGTCGTAGTCGATTTTTTGAAGGTGGTCAGGAGCACCGGAGTCGTCACCGGCGACGGTGCACGCGCACCTGGTTTCAGTGCATAGTGGGTTTGGGTTCGATATTTAGTATCGAAGGAGGGATCGGGATTTGTAGGTGGTAACTCGGGTTTGTACTCGAGTGGTTTGTGGGGTTAAGCCTGTAGGTTTTTAAAACTTAAATTAAATCTAAGTTTTTGAAATAGGAAGAAGGTGGCAAACTAGGGGCTAGACCAGAGTGGTCTTTGGGATGAACCCGAAGCAAGGGGCTGAGCAGTTTTTAAAGGTTTTAAAATCAATGATTTTGAAATTTAAATTTTAATCTAGTTTAAGCTTTCTTATTTAAACTTACTCTTTTTTATAATAATTTTTTTCTTTAAAAATTGATTAAGAAGTTTTGAAATTTTTTTAATTTAATTTTGTAAAATTTAAAGTAATTTTGAAACTTAAGTTAAAAATGAAATTTTAAGGCTTTTATAAAAGCAAATTTAAGAATTTAAATTTAAACTAGTTTTAAAACTACTACTTTATAATGTTTAAAGTATTTAAAGGAAGTTTTGTTAACTTTAATTTATCAAGTTAAATGTTTATTTTAAATCTTAGTTAAATGATTTAATTAAGTAAAGTTAATTATAATGATAAAATGTTTTAAAAATGCTATTGGTAATTAAGGCATTAATAAAGATATTGTTTTATCTTAAGGTTAATTAAGGTTTTAATGTCTTGAGATTAATTAAGTTAATTATAGAATTTAAGTATAATTAATTAATTTAATTAACTAATTATAAAGGATTAATTAAGAAATTAATTAAGAGTAATTAATTGATTAATTAATAAATAATTTAAGGATTAAAAGTTAATAATTTAAAGATTAATTAATTTGTAATTAAAAATCATTAATAAGATAATTAAAGATTATTAATTAATGATTAGAGAATTAATTAATTAAGTAATTAAGATTGATTAATTAAGCAATTAGAGGTTACTTAACTAGTATTAAGAAGTACTTAATTTGTAATTAAGTTTTATTAATTAATAATTAGGTTTTATTAATTAATAATTAAAGGATAATTAATCTCAAATTAAGGATTAATTAAGAATTGATTAACTGTTAATTTAGGATTGATTAACTGTTTAATCAACTGGTGATTAAGGATTAATTAATTTGTAATTAATAATTAAGGTTTATTAATTAATAATCAAGAGATAATTAATTAATAATTGAGTTTTATTGATTAATAAGTTAAAGGATAATTAATCTGTGATTAGAAATTAATTAATTGATTGATAAAGTATTAAAGGATAATTAATCAAGGATGATTAATTAAGGGAATGATTAATTAAAGTGATGATTAATTAATTTGTTTGTAATTAAATTAATGGTTGATTAAGCAGGATTAGGAGATTAATTCTTAAGTAATTAATTTAATTTAAGTTGAATAAATGAATTATAACATGGATTAATAATTCCTGTTTGTGGATGATTGTTTGAGCAGAATGTCTGGATTGGTTGATATCTGTTGGATGATATGCCGGGATATTCTATGATATGATATTGGATATATCTGTGATAAATGTGTGATATTTATCTGTGATAAATACCATGTGAATTCAAAGTATTGAATTGAATTGAAATGAATTGTTTAACCTTAAACAACTTGGCCTTTAAGATACGTTTGGATTTCGATGAGACCGGGATTGGGTATCAAATTTGATTATCCGAAAACCATATCGATCCAAGTTAAACGATAGGTCGTGACATCTCAAAGTGAAGATCGAGATGGATTTTCAGAATACAAAGGTTATTGTCGTTAACTCTGAGGGTGATTCCAAAATGAGTGTAACGAGATAATGCCTTCAGTTTTTTTCGAACCCGGAACGAACTTGTATGGATTGAATGCTTTCAGAACATCGTCAGGTGGACGATGAGCATTCTAAGATAGATGTGTTCTATAAAGGTAATCGTAGCCTCAAGCCTCATCAAAGGGAATGGCTAAAACAGGGGAGATGCAGCAAGGCTAAGTGAGTCACGCTCAAGTAGGATAAGATCTTCCCCTGTCTAGATGTACCTTTTTTATTTGGCTTAGTGGGCAGCTGGTTTGCAGCTAACTACGGGGTTGTCTTATTCGGGACTGTCCAGTAAGGGATGGTTCTGGTCTTGTGTTGCAGGGGATTTAGGGTGGATCCTTGGCACGTTGATCTAGGCCACGTACTGTGATGGGCGGTACCCCAGTGGCCCTGCCATTATATGGAAATCTAATCTCCAATAAGTGCCCTCGGACTTGATTGTATAACCCATTATGTGGCAAGTATGCTGGAATCTAATGAATGTAACAACTTCGGCTATGTGAATATTCATTTGAAAACCCTAGACCTATTATAATGTAACCAGATTTTCGATCAAATGTTTGGTTATCGTAAGGGAAAAACTTGTCCATATCTATTGGCGGAGAATCTTACGAGATACCTTTTGTTTCAAAGGTTTTCCAAGTTAAACAATTTAACCGTTTACTCACACCAGACCCATGTCTGACTTGGAGTTTATTTCTGCTTTTCTTAAACTCTTGGATACTCAAATTTTTATGAGTAGTCAAGTGATCAGGTTTTGGCTTGACGAATATTTGATAGCATGGAGCAGGAGTACAGACGTAGCTATATCTATCTATTTCCGCTGCATTGTGTCTTTGTTTGTTGTATTTTGGAATGTAATGGATTAGATAGATTTTATAACTGATCTAATGTGAAATGTTGTTGTAATCTGTGTAACTCTGACGTAATGACTATGTAATATCTATGTGATATTTTGTTCCGTTCCGCTGTGAGATTCTGATATTGTTTAGTTCTTCTTTCTATCTATTCTATTTCTGCCTCTTTCTATCTTATTGATGATGCGTCTTTTTGTCGAATGGAAGGCGGGTCGTCATAGCTAAGGAAAAGAGCTAAGGACCACATGTGAGTGTTAAGTAATTGTTTTAGATTTTTAAGTAATTTAAAATAACAGGGTTTCCAAAAGTTGTAGTTTTTTTTGCAATTTTGGAATAACCTTTATGCAAGTTTATTTAAAGTTTATTTTTAAGTAAATTTTAGACTTGCTTTCCAGTCTATTTTCTTTTATCTATTCTATTTCAGTTATTAGCAATTATTTACCGTTAATTATAGTTTTCCAATTATTTACAGTTATTTACAGTATTTACAGTTATTTACTGTTATTTATATTTTACTTACATTGATTCTACATTGGGATTTATTCTGTAAATGTTAGTTCTTTTTAATTCTCTTTTTACGCGAATGGAATAATTAAAAGAGAATAATTCGCTAATATGGACTAAAATATGAGAACACTAAATTTACAGAAAATCAGATGTAAAATAAGTAGAATTGTAATAAATTGGATATAGACTGAAATAGGCAAATTTAAGAGATTTGCAAGCATAGTTATAATATGTAATTATATCTAAAAGGAGAAAATAGAAGAAATAGCAGAAGAAGCTTATTTTTAAACTTAGACCTTGGGTTAAGTTAATAAGTAAAGTTGTAACACATAGGTTATAATTAGAGGCAAATAGGAAAAGGCTTATTTTACGACTTATAATAAGTTAATAAGTAAACATAGCAGAGATAACAAAAGTGGCTTATTTAAAAAATTTATACTAAGTTAATAAGCAAAGAGAGAAGTACCCTTATCGGCAGCATTCCCCTTATGCTATTTAGGGTATATAAGTGGTCAGTATTCAAAATGTATGACCTGTACCAGCAGCTTCCCCCTTATGCTGTTTAGGGTAGATAAGTGGTCAGTAATTAAGAAGTTAGGATCCATGCTGGCAGCATTCCCCTTATGTTATTTAGGGTAGATAAGTGGTCAGTAATTAAAAAGTAGGACCCATACGAGCAGCATTCCCCTTGGGCACGCTTATGCTGTTTAGGGTAGATACGTGGTCAATAACTAGAAGCTCAAATCAGGGGATTTGGACAATGGGTGCAACTAGATTTTGTTTGTTAAGACCTGTATCGACAGCATTCCCCTTTAGTCAAGAACTTGTCGTCTCACAACACACTCAAGTGAGGCTGGGCACGCTTATGCTGTTTAGGGTAATTAAGAGGTCCAAAGTGGGAGCAATAGATAGCGCAAGCCTAATGGTGGTCGAGATGTGGCCTCGGTGCAGGGAGATATGTCGCTGTTGAGTTCCAAGCGATTAGTCGGTGTCTTTTGCCTTAGGACCCATAGGATAGGACTAGCCCGCAGTAGGCACACCAGAGATAGAATTAGGACTTAGTCTAATTAAACTAGGATTGGGATTTCAGCCTAATCAAAGCATAATCAAAACTATCCAAGCAATGCAAATAGTTAAACCATATTTTATTCCAGCTTTATCTTTTCTTTTATTTCCTTTTTATACTAGAACTGTTGTTAAGTCTATTATCTTTATCTTGCTTAAAAATGCTAGTAATTACTTCCACTCACCAGACTTTTAGTCTGCCCACTCCTCTATTTTCCTCTTCCCCCCCCCATACGCCAGTAGATGCAGGGACAGTAGATTTAAGACTTTCTTGGAGATTCAGCTGCAGAATTCTTCTTCATGTATTCTTCTTTTCAGTTTTCACTTGGATTTTTATGTACCGTTACTATTTGAGAGGGATGATTTTGTACTCTGATATTGTGACTGAGATGGATTTATATATTTATATGATAAAATATCATATCCGAAGACAATGAACTCATTCTTATGTTTCCATATTAAATTGAAGTATAGTACTTCTGAATCGTGGATACATATGTATTCTTGATATACTGAAATTACTGCCTCGATCTCTTCAGACTTTCAAAATCTTTTTTATTTTTCATGAGACATATGTATTTGGTATTTTGAGACATATGTTGGTTATGACTTATATTATGAAGTTTAACTTTTAAATGAGTTATTGTTTAAATATTTCCGATGTTTTATTTAATCGTCTTGTGAATCTTAGTCTCTGTAAAGTTTTAGTTAAACCTACAACGCACCACATCTTTTAGTGTGTCCTTTTTGGGTACACTAAGGGGTGTGGAGGTGTTTCACTTGGTAGCAGAGCCTAAGATTACATGATTCCTAAAAATTTATTTTAAAAAGTAAAGTATTTTTCAAAAATAACTTGTTTTAAAAGTATTTTTCAAAAAGAAACTCTTAGAAAAAGTTTTTCAAGTATAAAAGAGAGTTTTTATAAAAATATCCTCAAAGTACAGTTCGAACTTCTTTCGATTCTTTCGAGCCTAAATTTTCTTTTCTTTACATAATATGGCTGACTGGTTCATTTGAGCTACAGTACCTGAAGTGCGAGGGAAATCATCCAATACAGCACTGGTAGGTGGAGATCCCATTAATCCACCTGTAGCAGCCAATTTTTTAAGCTATGCAAGGACTTCACTAGTTTAGGAGGTAAGATGTTTTCTGGCACATAGGATTTTGAGGAGGCACGAGCTAGGTTGGAGGATATGGAGCGAATGTTTAGACTGTTAGGATTAGAGGATTGATCGAGAGTTCAGCTTACAACTTGGCAGCTGAAGGGAGAGTTTAAAAAGGTTCCTATGTCAAAAAGCTCTAAGAAGACATGGTGGAAGAGTAAGAAGGAAAAGGACAAGAGGAAAGAAGGAGGACCTCAGAAGAGAATCAAGAAAAGCGGGAAATGCAATAGCTATAGACTAGGTGGTCATTACGCAAGGGACTGTAAGAATGAGATGATGAAGGAAAGGTGTTATAGTTGTGGATAGCCTGATCACTTTTGTAGAGCTTGTCCTTAGAGAACAGGGCAGAGAGTGGGCACACCTATAGTGCAAGTACAGGCTTTGGATGCAGCGCCTTTTAGCAGTGGACCAGATAGAGGTAGGAAAGTCTATGTAGTAGGTTTGATTTCTATTACGGATTTTCCTTTTTGGACTCTTTTTTATCCTGGAGCTTCACACTCTTTCATTTCTAGTCGATTGTTTGCACTTAGATATCTCTTTAGTAGTAGACTCCATAGTTGTTTCAAACCCCATAGTAGGATCAACACATTTATCCATGAATTATAGGGGTTTGAAAGTTTTCATATTAGGTGTAGAATTTGACTGTGACTCCTATGTATTAGGATTTTCGAGGTACGTGATGATTTTGGGATGGATTGGGTATCCACTTATGGAGCGATATTGGACTGCGAGAGGAGAGTCGTTAAACAAAAGACTGTTGGACTCTCGAGGTTTCTTACGACCCACATTGGTCAGTCATGTTGAGCTTCTTTTATTCCCTTGATTCATCACTAAGAGCGCTAGATTCCTTTCCCGTCGTTAGAGATTTCGCAGACATTTTGAGGAGGTTCTTTGCACACTTTGCATTCATTGGTTGATGGCAAGTGTCACTTTTGGCATAAGGAAATGCGTTTTCGGGGGCATAGAGAAGGTCTACACATGGTAGAAGTTTGAGAAACAGTTTTGTGCATTTAGGTTCGGAATATGGAAATCCAAAGAGTGGTAGCCAAAGATTGGAGATGTACAATAGGTTTAGTTAGAAAGCCCATGTGTAGATAATTATAAAAATTATAATTGCTTCAGATAAGTGGATTTTACGGTAGTGCCTTGGAATATGTATAAGCCTAAAAGAGGAATAGGAACAAAAGACTTTAGTAAGGAAATGAGATTACCAAAGTTTGGGAAGAGTACTCCTAGGGTAGTAAGAAGAAAATCCACTTTATGTCTAGCCCAATAAAATGAAATTGTTAGAATTAAAAAATATATTTGTCAATGTTTTTGAGGAAGTAAATATTGGGTTTTTGAGAAAAATATGAGTGGTATGAAATTTAAATTGATTTTTATATGATGTAATCTTGTTAAAAGTGAAATTCTTTTCGAAGAATTATAGATCATATATATAGCTCGCTAGTTTCTTTGTAGGTAAACAATAAAATTTAAAAATAAAAACCTAGAGTGTATTAAGTATCGAGAAAGTAGGTTACAACATTTATTGTTGTAATAGATGTTTTCGTAGAAAATAAAAGGAGCATAGACTATAATATTATTATTATAGTAGGTGACTCCCAATGGAAATGTTTGACACGGTATATGAAATTTATTAGTATCTATTCATACACTAGTATTTTTGGGTTGTAGTAACGATGTTTTACGCAACATCTGTTTTGACACAAATAAAAATGTGTTTTAAAGATGATTTCCAAGTATAGAAATAAAGTGGCTTGTTAGTACACTTGTTATTTAAATAAGTATGAGGAAATGTTTCCTAGTTATGGATATATCAAAACTGTTTTGAAAATGAGTTCTTTTGGAAAAAAAAAAAGAAGATGTAAGTTAAATACTAGGAAATTAATGAATTTCATAGAAATTATCTGTTTTCAGAGATTATAGATTAAACATACTTTAATCTATTGGAATGGAATGAACAGAAACAAAATCACAAATAAAGATGTTTTGTGCAAGTTATAAGGAATACGTGAAAGGGATATACAAGATATGGGAAGCACCATATATTGTATAGCCTATTTTGAAAAAAAATGTAAAATAAATTCCTTGTAATTTCACATAAGCATGAAGTCCTCTTTTAAAATATTCGTAGAAGGTTTTAGCGTTAATAGTTTCTTAAGAAAGTAGTTCCAATGTATGAAGGTATGAAACCATTAGGTGTAATAAGAATTTTAATAATTATAGATAGAGTTGGTTAGGAGAAATATTACAAAGGGCCTTTACAGAAAGTCACGAATTGTAGTTAGGAACTCCTCCAGGGTTAGGTAATTGGAAAGTTAAGGGGTTTTAATGAAATTATTGTTCTAATCTACTCCAATTTTTGTAAGATTGAAAATCTACCAAAAGAAGATGTTTTGAAAACATGTGGGTACATTTTAAAGATATCTGAAAGAAAAATAGTTTGGCGGAAAAAGTAAATAAGTTTTTGGAAAAAACTTAGTAACAGTTAAATTTAAAAATCCAGATTTTTATGGAAAGCTGTAAAGGTCTTTAGAAGAAAAGGGGGAATAAGTTTTGAACTTAGAATTGTAAGTTTTCTCCTCTAGGTTTGAGGAATAATGTAAATTCAAAAAGGTTTTAAGGATGCAAGTCTAGAAAGATAAAATGTTAAGTAACCGAGTACCTTTGAATTTAATGAAAATTTTAAAATAAGACTTTTAAAGACAAAAATTTTGGGGTTTGATATTTTAAAAGTTTAGTAGCTTTAATTTTTGAAATGGAATGATAAATACCAAACCAAACTTTCAAATGTGGAGCAGATAGGAATCATTTTCTTGGTGTGACGGAAAAAGGGTAAGGCTATGTAGGGTAAAACAGTGATTACTTTTAGAAGTAATAATAGAAGTTTTCATAAAGTGTATAAGATATAGTGAGAACCTAGGATTGTTGCTTCATGTGTGTAGATTATAAAAGAATAGTAAGGTGATATTTGTAAGGTAGTAAGATGCACGTGGTTGAGGATGTGTATTCTTGATTTTGGAGGAACTTAGAAGGAGCACTTCCTTTAGTGAAATTATCATATAATAATAGCTTTCAGACTAGCATTAGAAGGACACATTTTGAAGCTCTTTAAAGAAGACTATGCAAGTTGCCTTTGTGTTGGTTAGAGTCTACAGAGAAATTGCTATTTGGTCCTGACATGGTTAGAGAGACTTCAGAGAAGATAGATGTGATTAGGAAAGAATAAGTACCTCTTATCTATATCTCTTTGATAATAAATTTTGAATTTCCTATTTCCATCTTTAGTTTTGAATAGGTTTTTTCCTTTATTGTCCTTTGGGAGGGTAGAACATAGGATTTAACCCATGAACGGTAGGAATTGACGTAAACATTTTATTAGAACATGTTATGTATGATGGATACTAGTGGTTGCTAGTGGATGCCAATGGATGCATATACTTACACAAGGTAGGGATCGGCCTAACTAGGACACTAGAGCATATGCATATGGATGTGTGTGCATTTGCATTTTGAATTTATTCCATGGTTGCTATAAATGGATGATTATAACATGATTGTTGCATTTGGATGATGATTGTAGCACGCATATAGAACTATCAGTTAACATTAGGGAATTTGCATTCATTTGTATACATGGCACGGACAAGATTGCATAAAAGGAAGTCGACTGAATCAGTAGACCATCTAATCTTTTGCATTAGTTAGGGATATTGATACTACACTAATTGCATATGTATCGTAAATCGCATCAAAAAAACTTAAGGACAATGGATGTAATGGATGATGGTTTAGTAGTTGGTTGTAGAGCTTGGATGAAAACATTTATTTCATTCTTCTATCCTTAGAGAATTCGGGGACAAAATCCCTTAAGGAGGGGAGAATGCAACAACCCCAAATTTAAGCTATAATAATTAATTGACGAATTAATTAAATACTAAAATAACTTTGTGAAATTATCAGAATTGAGCGTTGGGAGTTGAACTATTGTGTACGCGGTAATTTTCTCGTCAATTTCCATATATAGATTGTCAAAATTGGATCCAAAACGAAGAAATTACGGAAGAAAGAAGAAACCAGAAAATAAGAATATATATATAGGACTAGGTCAACCCTAGGGTCGATCCTCCCATCAGCTAGGTCAACCTAACTCCTACAAGGGTCGACACCTACGTTGACCGGCCTTAGTATTTTGGAAGAGTAATTGTCCAGGTTAAATCGTGACGTGTATTTCGATTTCTTTTGCATCTCTTGCATTCGTGCTTCCATCCCATGGCTCCTATCGAGCCTATGACGTGGTTGCAGTAGATTTAATCTTCAAATCCAATGGTCTGAGATTCATAAGTGACACTATAAATAAGACCTTAGGCTTAGCTATTTTTCTCATTCAGATTTTCTCCTTCTGGATCATTTCCTAAGGCTGGACCCTAAAAAAATATTTTTCCAAGGAGAAGATCTTTTTAATTAAAATATTTTATACCCTAGAAGTGGATTCGGGAAGGCCAAGGACTAGAGCTAAGACCACAGGTGAGTGTTTAAGTAATTATTTAGATTTTTAAGTAATTTAAAATAATAGAATTTTCAATAGTTGTAGTTTTTCTACAATTTTGGAATAACCTTTATGCAAGTTTATTTACCATTTATTTTTATGTTAATTTTAGACTTGCTTTCCAGACTATTTTCTCTAAGCTATTCTATTTCAGTTACTTGCAATTATTTACTGTTAATTATAGTTTTCCAATTATTTACAGTTATTTACAGTATTTACAGTTATTTACTGTTATTTATATTTTATTTACATCTATTCTACGTTGGGATTTATTCTGTAAATGTTAGTTCTTTTTAATTCCATTTTTACGCGAATGGAATAATTAAAAGAGAATAATTCGCTAATATGGACTAATATAAGAATGCTAAATTTACAGAAAATTAGATGTAAAGTAAGAAGAACCGCAATAAATTGGATATAGACTGAAATAGGCAAATTTAATATATTTGCAAGCATAATTATAACATGTAATTATAACTAAAAAAGAGAAAATAGAAGAAATACCAGAAGAAGCTTATTTTTAAACTTAGACCTTGGGTTAAGTTAATAAGCAAAGTTAAAACACAAAAGTTATAATTAGAGGCAAATAGAAAAAGGCTTATTTTGAGACATAGAATAAGTTAATAAGCAAACATAGAAAAGATAACAAAAGAGGCTTATTTAAAAAGACTTATACTAAGTAAATAAGCAAAAATAGAAGCAGGACCCATACGGCAGCATTCCCCTTATCCTATTTAGGGTAGATAAGTGGTCGGTAATTAAGAAGTAGGACCCGTACCGGCAGCTTTCCCCTTATGTTGTTTAGGGTAGAAAAGTGGTCAGTAATTAAGAAGTAAGACTTGCACCGGCAGCATTCCCCTTAAGCTGTTTAAGGTAGATAAGTGGTCAGTAATTAAGAAGTAGGACCTGTACCAGCAACAATCCCCTTGGACACGCTTATGCCGTTTAAGGTAGATAAGTGGTCAATAATTAGAAGCTCAAATCAGGGGATTTGGGCAAGGGGCGCAACTTGTTTTTTTTTTTGTTAGGACCCGTATCGGCTGCATTCCCCTTCAGTCAGGAACTGGTGGTCTCACAACACACTCAGGTGAGGCTGGGCACGCATATGCTGTTTAGGATAAATAAGAGGTCCAAAGAGGGAGCAAGAGATAGCGCGAGCCTAATGGTGGTCGAGCGTGTGACCTCAGTGCAGGGAGATAAGTCGCTATTGAGTTCCAAGCGGTTAGTAGGTGTCTTTTGCTGTGGGACCCACAAGATGGGTCTAGCCTGCAGTAGGCATAATAGAGATAGAAGGCCGATCAAAGGGTAGAATTAGGACTTCAGCCTAATTAAACTAGGATTGGGATTTCAGCTTAATCAAAGCAGTTTCTGAAAAGTGCAAACAATCAAGATAATCTAAACTGTCCAAGAAAAGAAAATAGTTAAACCGTATTTTATTCCATCTTTATCTTTTCTTTTATTTCCTTTTTGTACTAGAACTGTTGTTAAGTCTATTATCTTCATCATGTTAAAAACACTAGCAATTACTTCCGCTCTCCAAACTTTTCATCTGACCCACTCCTCTATTTCCCCTTTTTTCCCCTATAGGCCAAAAGAGGTAGGGACAGTAGATTTCAGACTTTCTTGGAGATTCAGCTGCAGAGTTCTTGTTTATATATTCTTCTTCTTTTCATCTTTCACTTGGATTTTTATGTACTGGTACTATTTGAGAGGAAAGATTTTGTACTCTGATATTGTGACTGAGATGGTACTTTTCATGAGACATGTATTTGTATTTTGAGACATATTTTGGTTACGACTTATTTTACGAGGTTACTATTAAATGAGTTATTGTTTAAATGTTTCCTCTATTTTTATTTAATTGTCTTATGAATGTTAGTCTCTGTAAAGTTTTAGCTATACCTACAATGCACCTTATCTTTTAGTGTGTCCTTTTTGGGTGTACTAAGGGGTGTGGGGTGTTTCATTTATTCTAAATGAAAAACCTTGTTCTAAAATCCCTCTATTATCTTAATCACAATGATTTAAGCCGCACGTATCCAGAGCTTCAATAGGTAAAGCTAGATGACTAAATCATTCATTATGCATATTAAGAAGTCCAATTTTATTTCTTAAATCAACAGTCCTCAAAGAATTACATGTAATGCTCCATTAAACCTCAGGTTGCTAACTTTGGGAATACTAAAATCCTTACCAATGAGAATTTCCACCATAAAAAAATGTGAAATCAAATTTTATATGTAGCTTCTCTAATGTCAATATAAAATCAGTCCCTCATGAAAATGCCTTAAACACGATAAGTTCCATAAAGAACAAGGCAAACCCGTTAGTTTAACCCAAATACTTCTATCATAAACACACTGTTTGATTCCATCATTGGAAGTCCATTTTCAAATTCGTATGTTAACTTTATCCTTGCACATAAATTTCGATTTTAAAGCACTATTGATGGCTTGTTCAGATGGAAACTTGATAAGAAATTCATCATTGAACTTCTTAATTTCCCATTTTAATGAGCCAAAATTGTCCACTAACATTCTAGCAATATCATAGACTCTTATTGGTCCCTGTAATAAACTCAAGATTGCCCAACAAGAAAAATCTGAAAAAGCAAAACTTGAATCACTGATACTCTTGCAATGCTTCTTAACAACAGAATTAGATTTTATTTTTTGCAAAGGAAAGAAAATACCAGATTTCTTGATAGGTAGTTTAGTTGTTTTAGGAACAAACCGATTGTAATGAGTCCTCTTATGACCGAAGAAACCACACTTAAAACATCTTAATGGCTCCTGCTAACATATGCTAAATATGATGAATCCCCGCATCTGTAACATAATTTTTTGCCAGCTTTCTTATCAATCCAAGAATTTGCTTGAAACCCATCTTTTGAAGAATAACACGTTCCTTGTTTCCTCAGAGAGTATTAGATCCAGAGAAAACATCAACAAAAGAACGGTCTTGTATATCGACAAAAGAGAACGAAGGTAAATCGTCAGTGGATAATCTTGAAGGCGCATAGGTAGATGATAGCTTCTCTTTAGAAATTTTGGAATGCATAGTTTTTTAAATCGAAGGAAAATCTCTTCCATAATCATAATTTGAATCTTGATTGAATTGAGAAGATATAGTTGAGGAAGAACAATCAAATGAGCGATAAAGTGAATGCAAATATTGATTCGAGTCTCAATTGTTTGCCATTGTTATTACAACAATAAGTGTTGAAATCTAAGTTTTCGATACTTATCACATTTTAAATTTCTTTTAAACTATTAAATTCCATTTGAAATTATTACTTCAAAAACCTTTACTTTAAAAAGATAAATATACTTTTAAAACCATTAACTCCATCAAAATATCTCTTTCAAACATTGTTTTTAAAAGAGAAACTACTTTTAAAACGATTAACTCCATATCTAAATTTCAACATAAATCATTTCATGTTTATAAACTATTTTTTACATCCCCTTTCGATATTTATAAAATTTCTATTTTATAAAATTCCATTATTTATGAAATTCTATTTATAAATCTTTCTTTTATAAAACAAATTTTACTATCAAAATCCATTTCATTGTAAATAAAATTTATTTATAAAACCCATTCATAAAATATTTTTGAATTCAAATTTCAAATCTATTTTTTTATTTATAAAATATCGCTTTTATAAATCATTTAAATAAACTTATTCAAAATCTCTATTTAAAAACACTTTACAAAATAGTAAATCGAAAATACCGAAAATTGTACTTTTTATTTGTTTAAAAATAAATTCATCAAAACATATATACTTCCGAATTACTTCAAAATCCTTTTTAAATTAAAATAATAATTTTTAGTTTTTGAAAATACCAAAAATAGGGCCCAATGTAGATATTACACTAAATATGCCAAATTATATCACAATCAACAATATGACATCCAACAAATCATATATTTGCATATATATGAAAAGTAAATCAATAGTGGTGAGCAATCCTATCGGATTCCTCAATTCTATCCCTCTGCATCACATACAACATTTAATCATAAAATATAAATCAACCGCTTCGAGGTGGGATTCGTATTCAAAGGGTCATCCGCTCTTACACGGGAACATCACAGGGTCTCATCTGCTCCAATAGGCATGAATATATATATATATATATATATATATATATATATATATATATATCCAAACCAGCTAATAAATATAGTATGCCATCTAAAAAAGAAATAAATAGTATAATAAAATTATTCCCATTTATATGTAAATATAAGCAGGCCAGAGAGGTGAGTTAACTCACATAAATTCCAAAAATTGCAAAAGCGCTCCGGTTTGAATTTAAATTGAACTGTTGTTCAATTTAACCCAAAATTCCTACAAAATCTGAAATACTCCAATCCAACTCCATAGTGTAGTGCTCGCTAATATGAACGCAATGCAATTTGTTGTGCTTAGAGGCAACCTCGTATTAACAAGTTATGGATTTATGAACACATGATATAATTAAAATTATAATTAAGTTAATAAAATAAAAATTTAAACTCTAACCTTTCTTTCATCTCCCTCGTTCAGGAATCACCCAGGCCGCGCGTTTCTTCTAGGCCAATGAATTTTATTTTATCTCATTCAAATCGTTCGATCAAATCACACCCCTGACCGCCGCCGACCACTCCCTCTCGCGCCGCCGTCCTGCGCTACCTGTAACAACCCGAAATGTAATCCGTAATAATTAATTAATTAAATAATAAAATAACTTTGTTAAATTATCAAAATTGAACCAAAGAAGTTGCACCATTGTGTCCGTGGTAATTTTCTGGTCAATTTCCATATATAGAACGTCATAAACCAAGCTAATATGAACGAGAAACAAATTGGACAAAAATCGAGAAGGAAGAGAAAATAAAATAAAAAATAAAGGGCAGGTCGACCGACCGGTCGACTTGGGCACCAAGATGTTCAACCGCCAGGTCGACACGCCTCTGCTAATTACGAACGAACAAATGCTTGTTTGTTTGAATGTTCCAGTGGTTATTGATGATGTGTTTTGCAATCTTTTGACCAATCCGGTCCATTTATTTTTACATCCGATGGCTCCTATTCAGCCTACGATGTGGTTGCATCCTATTCAATCCCTAAATCCAACGGTCTGAGATGTACTTCTACCCCTATAAATAGACCCCTAGACCTAACACTTTTTCTCATTCTAAGTTTTCTCCAATTGGGTTCACCTTTCTAGGAAGGACCCAAAACGAAATAATTTTTCCAAGGAGAAAATCATTATAAATTAAATTATTTTAAAACTCCAAGCGGATCGGAGAAGACAACAGGAAGAGCTTAGGACCAAAGGTGAGTAATTATATGTATTTTAAGATTTCTTTAAGTAATTTAAAGTAATAGGGTTTCCAATAGTTGTAGTTTTACTACGATTTTGGAATAGCCTTTTTATCAGTTTTAGATATATTTTCAGTCTATTCCTATTTAGTTATTCTTTTTCATTTAATTATAATATATTACTATTAAGCAAAGCTTTTTATTTATTTATAGTTTGTTTACCGTATTTAAGTTTATTTACTGTTATTTATTTCTTATTTGCATCTTTTTCTACGTTTTGGATTTCATGCATGCGTCTATTCTCTTCTTCCTCCTTTTCTTTGTGTGTGGATTAGAATAAATTAAACGCAAATATGGATTATATAAGTAAGAATATTAAATGAAGAAAATAAGATGTAAATTATAGGGATTGTAATAAATAATGTAATTGGACTATAATATAAATGTAATTGGATAGAAATTATGCCTAATTATGATTATAATTGGACTAATTAATTGGCTTAGTTATAACATAAAATTATAACTAAAAAAAGAGTTAAAGATGAAAGAAGTTTATTTTCACACTTAGACCTTGGGTTAAGTAATAAGCATGATTATAACATAGGTTATAATAAGAAAAAGAATAGAATGAGGCTTATCGTAAGACTTGGGATAAACTAGTAAGCATAGAAAGTGAGGATGATAATAAAGGCTTATTTAATAAATTTATCTAAGTTAACAAGAAAAGATGAAAGTAGAACCTACACCATATAACATTCCCTATTAGACAAAACGGTGTCTCACATTAGCTTGAAGTGAGATAAGGGTACCCTTGTGCTAAGAATGGTATTAATTGGTCAAATAGAAGTCCAAATCACGAGGGATTTGGATAAGTGGCACAACTAGATATTGTTTGGATGATGAGCCAATGCCAAAAGCATTTTCCCTATACTTTCTATAGACACACGGTGATCTCACATTAGCCTGAAGTGAGATGAGGGGCATGCTTATGCTGGAGTTTGAGGTAACAAGAAGACCCAATAGGTGGAGCAAAAGGTAGCATGGGGATGGTGGTACTTATGCATGCGAATTCCAGTCTGGTGCTTAGTAATCACTATGAGTTCCATACGCTTAGTATGTGTGTCTTTCGTAGACACTATTGCCTTCTATGTAGGGAGCTATATATGTCGTTTGGATCCACAGTGGGTGCTTTGTGCATCTTTCATAGATAATATTGGCTGTTGTGTAGGGAGTTACATAGCATCTGGTCCATAGTAAGGTCTATGGAGTGGCAAGTCGATCAAAAAGGATAGAATTAGGGTTGCATCCTAATTACATGATTAGGAATTCAACCTAATCAAAAGCAGAAATCAAAGACAAGAGCAAGAAATCAAAATTAACTTATCTTGTAAATTGAGCAATATTTAATCATATTTATTTCGAGTTTATCTCTTCCCTATTTCCTATTGTTTCCATTATTTATGCTAGAACTTTTGTAGAGACTATTACTTTTATCTTTCTTAAATTCTCATGTAACTACTATCATTCATCGGACTTTTTGTATGACCCATTCCTCTATTTTTCCCCTTTTCCCCCATTGGCAATCAAGGGAGTGGGCAGTAGATTGCAGTTGCTTGGCGGGTTCTTGGAGGAGTTCTCTACTATGTATTTCTTTTGTTTCAGCTTTAGTTCTTTTGTGTACTAGCTTATTTTGAGGGATATTATGTACTCTGATATTGGGACTATGAGTTTTTATTCCATAAGACATGATGGGTTTTGAGATTGGATGTTGTATTTGGTATTTGACTTATTTGTGAAGCAATTATGAAGTTTTATTTTAAATAAGTTATTATTTTAGTTTCCGCTGTTTTTACCTATTTTTTCTTATGGATATTAGTCTTTGTTAGCTCTAGTTATACCTACAATGCACCACGCCTTTTAATGTGTCCTTTTGGATATATTAATGGGCGTGAGATGTTTCACTTGGTGTCAGAGCCTAACGTTATAGGATTCCTAAATTTTTTTTTTAAAAGTAAAGTATTTTTTAGAATAACTTGTTTTAAAGGTATTTTTTAGAAAAGAACCTTCAGAAATGATTTTAGGTATAAAAGAGTGTTTATAGAAATCGTCTCCTAGTCCAGTGCAATCTTCTTTCAATTCTTTCGAGCCTAAATTCTCTTTTCTTTGCATAGAATGGCTGGCTGGTTCCATAGAGCTACGGTATCAGAGGTGCAAGGGCAAGTGCCCAATACAACACTGGTAGGTGGAAATCCCTTTAATCCACCCACATCAACCCCCTTTTCTGAGCTATGCAAGGACTTCGCTAGTATAGGAGGCAGAACGTTTTCTGGCACAGGGGATTCCGAGGAGATGCTAGTTCCTTTTGAGAATATGGAACAAAGGTTTAGGCGGTTAGGTTTGAAGGACCGACATAGTGTTTAGCCCACATCTTGGCAGTAGAATAGGGATCTTGAAAGGTTCCTACAAGCTCTAAGAAGCCATGGATGGATAAGGACAGGAGGAAAGAGAGGACATCGGAAGTGAATCAAGAAAAGTAGAAAATGTAAGTGTCGTAGAATGACTGGTCATTACGCCAAAGACTGTAAGAAAGCAGGAATGAAGTGAAGGTGTTTCAATTGTGGATAGCTTAGTCACTTCAATAGGATTTGTCCTCAGAAAACGAGGCAGGCAGCGAGTGCACCTGCTACACCGATTCATACTTTGGGTATAGCACCTTCCAGCAGCAAACCAAATCATGGTAGAAAAATTTGATTTCTATTTCTGATATTCCCATTGGTACTTTATTCGATTCTGGAGCATCACACTCCTTTATTTCTAGTTCTCTTGTGGATTGTTTGCACTTAGACATTTCTTTATTAGTGGACCCCATCGTTGTTTCAAACCCCATAGGTGGATAGGAAAACTTGTCCATGGTTTGTAGGGGTTTGAAATTTTTTATCCTAGGTATAAAATTTGACTGCGATGCCTATGTTTTGGGATTTTTGGGGTATGAGATTATTTTGGGAATGGATTGGCTATCCACATATGGAGCTATATTGGATTGCAAGAGGGGAGTCGCTAGACTAGAGACATGCATCAATAGGACTCGCGAGATTTCTTGCGACCCGCAAGGGTCAGTTGTGTTGAGCTTCTTTTATTCCCTCAATTCATCATCATTAGAGTTAGATTCGGTTCCTACCGATAGAGATTTTCTAGACAACTTGGGAGGTTAGGGGACTACCCCCTAAGAGAAAAATTGACTTCAATATTTATTTTGCTATATACAGTGGCATTACCCGTAGGGCATATGACGTCTAGGGAAAGGAAGGGATTGAGTAAGCAGATCTGTGATCTTCTGAGAATGGTTTCATAAGAAAGAACATATCGTAATAGGGAGCGCTAGTCGTCTTCGCTACCAAAGTAGGTGGTTCTCTTCGACTTTGCATTGACTATAGAGAATTGAATAAGCTCACAAAGAAGAACCGTTAACCACTCCCTACGATAGATGATCTTTTTGACCAGTTAGTTGGCTCTTCATTATTTTCTCAGCTTGGTTTAGCCACTAGATTTCATCAGCTTAGGGTAGCTGATGATAGCATTGCTAAGACTGCATTTAGGACACCCGACGGATTCTTTGAGTGGTTGGTTATTGGGCTAACCAATGTACCATTCTATTATATAGATTTAATGAACCATGTATATAGAGATGTCCTAAAATAAAGTTCATTGTGGTATTGGTGGTCGACATTTTGGTGTTTTCCAAGAAGTATGGAAGGGCATGTTATTCATCTAAAGGAGGTTCTTCGTACGCTTCATGTTCAATAACTGAAGGCAGAGTTCTAGAAGTATCACTTTTGAATGCGTTTATTAGGGCATAGAGAATGTTTACACATGGTAGGGATTTAAGAAATGGTGCTATACATTTAGGATTGGACTGTGGAAATCCAAAGAGGGGTAGGAAAAGATTGGAGGATGTACAATAGGTTCAGTTGATAAAAAAGATGAAAACCCATGTGTAGATAGTTGTAGAAATTAGTTTCATATAAGTGGATTTAATGGTAGTACCTTAGAATAAATCTGAAAAAGACTTTAGTAAGGAAATGATATTTCCAAGGTTTAAGAAAAGTACTCCTAGATTAAAAAGGACAGAATCCACTAATGCCAAGCCCAATAAAATAAAAAATTTGAAATATAAAAAGTTGAAAAAAATGCAATTGTCACAATTGAAAATTTTCATTGTTAATGTTTTCTTTTAGAAAATATGTATGGGGTTTTTTCAAGAATGGTATGAAATTTAAGTTAGTTTTTATATAATGAAAATTTTCAATTCCTTTTGAATAATTATGGAGTATGTATATATATAACTCACTAGTTTTTTAAAGTAAACAAAGATTTTTAATATAAAAACCTAGAGTGTATCAAGTATCGAAAACATATATTACAACTTTTATTGTTTTAATTAATGTTTTCATGAAAAATAAGAGGAGCATAGGCTTTAACACTACTTTATAGTATGTGACTCCTACGAGAAATGATTTTACATAGGTATTTGAGATTTATTGGTATTTATTTAATTGAATCTATACACTTGTATTTTTGGGTTGTAGTGACGGTGTTTTACGCAACATCCATTTTAACCCAAAAAATTGTATTTTAAAATATAATTTCTAAGTATGGAAACAAAATGGTTTATAAAGTACACTTATTATTTTTTATAATTATTGGAAATATTTTTGCAGTTATGGGAGTATTAAAACAGTTTTGAAGATGAGTTTTTCTAAAAGGAAAATGTGTAAGTTAGATACTAGAAAATATTTATCATAGAAGAATATAAATTAAACATATTTTAATCTATTGGAATGAAAAGAGTAATGGTATAATTTTCTACGAAACCAATAAAATGTTTTACGCAAGTTACAAGGAATACATGAAAGAGATATACAAGGTATGAAAAACACCATATTTTGCATAGCCTATTTCAAAAAATATAAAATAAGTTTCCTGTAATTTCACATAAACATGAATTCTCTTTTAAAAGGTTCATAGAAGATTTTAGTGTTAATAATTTCTCATTTGATAAAGTAGCTCCAATATATTAAGGTATGAGACCGTAAGATATAATAAGAAGATGTTTTGGAAACACATAAAAGCAGTTTAAAGATATTTTAAAAGAAAATAGTTTGGTGAAAAAGCAAATAAGTTTTTGTAAATGAAAAAATTAATAAAAGTAGAATTTGAAAATTCAAATTTTTATAGAAAACCGAAAAGGTCTTTCAAAGAAAACAAGAAATAAGTTTTGGAATTAGAATTTGAAAGTTTTTCTCTTTAAGTTGGGAAATAATGTTAAGTAACCAAGTATTTTTTAATTTAATACAAAACTCAAAAATAACACTTTTTAAAGACAAAGATTTTGGAATTTGATGTTATAAAAATTTAGAAACCTCAAATTTTAAAATGGAACTATAGACACCGAACCAAACTCCTAAATATGGAGTATATAGGAATCATTTCCTAGGTGTAACGAAAAAGCAGTAAGGCAACAGAGGAGACAATAGTAATTACTTTTGGAAGTAATAATAGTGTATCTACTGAGTGTATAGGACCCTAGTGGGAACCTAGGAATGTTGATTCATGTGAGCAGACTAAAGAAGAATAGTAAAATGGAGTTAGTAAAATTGTAAGACACGCATGGTTGAGAATGGATATTCCTGATTTTGGAAGAACTTGGGTAAAACATTTTCCTTTAATGGGATTCTCATATGGTAGTAGTTCTCAAGCTTGCATTGGAAAGGCCCCTTTCGAAGCTCTTTATGGAAGACAGTGCAAGTCACTTTCATGTTGGATAGAGTCTACAGAGGTTAAAAAGACTTCGAAGAAGATTAAATTGATTAGGAGAAGAATGCATACTTTTTATCCACATATCTCTTTGATTGTAAATTTTGAATTTCCTATTTCCATCTTTGGTTTTGAGTAGGTTCTTTCCTTTATTATCCTTTGGGAGAGCATAACTTAGGATTTAACCTATGCATGGCAGGAACATGTTATGAATGATGTATGCTAGTGGTTGTAAGTGTTTGCTAGTGGATGCTAATGGATGCATATAGGTACACTAGGCACTATTATTCTTTAGGGATCGACCCAACTAGGACACTAGAGCATATGCATATGGATGTGCATGCCTTTTAAACAATTTTCCATGGTTGCTATAAATGGATAATTTTCACATGGTTGTTGCATTGGATGATGTTTGTAGCACACATAAAGAATTATCATCTAGCATTAGGAAATTTTCACATTCATTTAGATACATGGCACATACATGATTGCATAAAAGGAGGTCAACTGAATAAGTGGACCATCTAATCTTTTGCATTAGTTAGAGACACTGACACTATATTGATTGCATAAGTATCATGAATCACATTAGAAAAAATGAAGGACAATGGATGTAATGAGTGATGATTGAGTAGTTGGTTTTGAACTTAGATGAAAACATTTAGTACATTTTTTATCCTTAGAAATTTTGGGGACGAAGTCCCTTAAGGAGGGGAGAATGTAACAACCCGAAATTTAACCCATAATAATTAATTAATTCGTTAATTAATTAAATAATAAAATAATTTTCTGAAATTATTAGAATTAAGCCACAGGAGTTGCACTGTTGTGTCCTTAGTAATTTTCTGGTCAATTTCCATATATAGAACGTCAGAAACTGGGCTAATATGAACGAGAAATAAATTAAACAAAAATCAAGAAAGAAGAGAAAAAAATAAAAAATAAATAAAGGGCAAGTCGACTGACCGGTCGACCTAGGCACGAAGGCGGTCGAACGCCCGATCGACCAACCTCTGCTAATTAGGAATGAACGAACATTCGTTCTTTCGAACGTTCCAGAGGTTATTGATGACGTGTTTTGCATTCTTCTGATCGATCCGGTCCATCTATTTTTGCATCCGATGGCTCTTATTCAGCCTATGACGTGGTTGCATCCTATTCAATCCCCAAATTCAGTAGTCCAAGATCCACTTCTACCCCTATAAATAGATCCCTAGACCTAAAACTTTTTCGCCTTCTATGTTTTCTCCAATAGGGTTCACGTTTCTAGGAAGGACCCTAAACGGAATAATTTTTCCAAGGAGAAAATTATTGTAAATTTAATTATTTTTACAACTCTTAGTGGATCTGGGAAGTCCAAAGGAAGAGCTTAGGACTGGAGGTGAGTGATTGTAATTATTTTAAGATTTCTATAAGTAATTTAAAATAATAGGGTTTTCAATAGTTGTGGTTTTACTACAATTTTAGAATAGCCTTTTTATCAGTTTAAGATCTATTTTTCAATCTATTCCCTTTTAGTTATTCATTTTTAGTAATTATAATTTATTACTGTTAAGCATAAATTTTTATTTAATTATTGTTTATTTACCGTGTTTAAGTTCATTTACTATTATTTATTTCTTATTTACATCTTTTTCTACATTTTGGATTTTATGTAAGCATCTATTCTCTTCTTCCTCCTTTTCTTCGCATATGGACTACAATAAATTAAACACGAATATGGATTATATAAGTAAGAATATTGAATGAAGAAAATAAGATGTAAATTATAAAGATTGCAATAAATAATGGAATTGGACTATAATATAAATGGAATTAGACTGAATTTATGCCTAATTGTGATTAGAATTGGACTTATTAATTAGCTTAGTTGTAGCGTAGAATTATAACTAAAAAAGAGAGTAAAAGATGAAAGAAGCTTATTTTCACACTTAGACCTAAAGTTAAGTAATAAGAATGAATATAACATAAGTTATAATAAGAAAAAGAATAGAATGGGGCTTATTTTAAGACTTGGGATAAATTAATAACCATAGAAAGTGAAGACGATAATAAAGGCTTATTTAAATAATTTATGTAGGTTAATAAGCAAAGATAAAAGTAGAACCTATACCATATAGCATTCCTTATTAGTCAAAATGGTGCCTCACATAAGCCTGAAGTGAGATGAGGGCACGCTTATACTAAGAATGGTAGTAACTGGTTAAATAGAAGTCTAAATCATGGGGGATTTAGATAAGGGGCGCAACTAGATATTGTTTGGATGACGGGCCAGTACCAACAGCATTTCCTCTATAGCTTTTATGGATACATGGTGATCTCACGTTAGCTTGAAGTGAGATGAAGGGCAGGCTTATGTTGGAGTTTGAGGTAATAAGAAGACCCAATAAGTGGAGCAAAAGGTAGCATGGGCATGATGCAGTTATGCGTGCGACTTCTAGTCTGGCGCTCAGTAATCGCTATGAGTTCCAAGCGCTTAGTATGAATGTCTTTCGTAGACGTCATTACCTTCTGTGTAGAGAGCTATATATGTCGTCCGGATCCACAGTGGGTGCTTTGTGCATCTTTCGTAGATACCATTGATTGCTGTGTAGGGAGTTATATAGCATCTGGTCTAAGTAAGGTCTATGGATAATTAGGCTTATCAAAAAGGGTAGAATTAAGGTTACATCCCATTTACAAGATTAGGAATTCAGCCTAATCAAGAGCAGAAATCAAGGACAAGTGCAAGCAATCAAAATTAACCTATCTTATAAATTTAGAAGTATTTAATCTTATTTATTTCCATTTTATCTCTTTCCTATTTTCTTTTGTTTCCCTTATTTATGCTAGAATTGTTGTAGAGACTATTACTTTTATCTTGGTTGAAGACTCTATCAATTACTATCATTTACCAGACTTTTAGTCTGACACACTCCTCTATTTTCCCATTTTTCCCTATAGGCAATCAAGGGAGAGGGAAGCAGATTGCAGTTGCTTCGCGGTTTCTTAGAGGAGTTCTCTACGATGTATTTCTTTTATTTCAGCTTTAGTTTTTTTTGTACTGGCTTATTTTGATGGATATTATGTACTCTGATTTTGACACTATGAGTTTTTATTCCATAAGACATGATGGGTTTTGAGATCTGGATGTTGTATTTGGTATTTGACTTATTTATGAAGCAAATATAATGTTTATTTTAAATAAGTTATTATTATAGTTTCTGCTGTTTTTATCTATTTTGCCTTGTGAATCATAGTCTCTGTTAGCTTTAGTTATGCCTATAATGAACCATGCCTTTTAATGTGTCCTTTTGGTTATATTAAGGGGTGTGGGGTGTTTCACTACCAGTCACCTCCACGTGCGCGCACTGCTGCACGACCGAACCCTAAACCCATGAACAGCTGCTTGCGAACGTAGCTGGATTTCAACCACGTCGAGCAACGATTCAATGATCCGACCATTCTATAGCTTCGTATCATCGCTCTCTGCATTATTCTAGTTGAAATCGTTGAGGCTCATAGGGGCTCCAATGATTATCGGTTGTTAGAGCATCTAATTTTAATGGTAGCTGAAAATAGTTTAGGGTTAGGGTTTGCAAATGAAGATAGTTGATTGCCTATTATAGGAAATTTTCCAAAGCACTGTTCACATTTAAAATTTTCGGACTCCAAATGAAGCACGCAGCCTGGCGTTCTATATCTTATACAACTATAATGAACACAATGGAATATATGTCAGAAACCAATTCCATCATATTCAGAAGATAGTTTTTCAAAATCAAATTATATTAATTTAAATTTCTTTATTTAATTTCTACGCGTATCGAACTCGCATGACCAAACGATACGTCTGACCACCACGAAATTCGATGACATATATTAATACACTATTACGGATCCAATGAAACTAACTTTGTTAAAATCCGAGATAGTGCCCCAGAAGGCTATTTTTACACGTTAATTAAATCAAGTAATTTGCAAAATTAGTTTAGTTCACTATTAAATCCGAATTTAAAAGTTTGCTATCTTTCTTCTTATTTAAATAGAATTTAAATAAACTTTAGAAATCATTTTCATTCACGTTAATTCAAGATTCAATTATTTTAAACAATTGCAAATATTAAATTTAACTATTTAATTATCAAATAAATAACTATACTTGAAGTATAAGTTATTTGTCTTATAAAATTAACTTTTCAATATTTAAAATCAATTAAATATTCTAAATTTAAATGACTAAAATTTTGGGTAGTTACATGATGTTTCCGTAAACAAAATTGTCCAAAGGCATATATCAAATCCAAGTTATATTATACAATTGCTAAAATAAGAAAGGCTAAGATTTCCACTTACATAAAATCTTTAGCTCTTCCTTTTTGGATTTGTTTACGTCCACTTCAATCTATTACAAATCTCTTCTTTTTGAAATATACAACAAGGGAATTGTATATGAATTAGATTTAGAAATTTAGGGATTGGAGAAGAATAGAATAAGAAATTGAATAATAAACAACTAAAATTTCTTGCCAGGAACCTTAGACTAAATCTTTAAAGAGAGAGACCGACAGTGCTTCTCTTAGTTTTCAAAATAATTTTTGAATGAAAGTGAGGGGGTGAGGCTCTTATTTATAGTGGTTAGAAAGCATCATAACCGTCAAATTTGATTCGGTTAAAAAGAATAAAACCCGAACCGTTCAAAATGTGAAAATCCTAGCCCTACTAATATTCATAGGTCGATTGGACTACACGAAGCGGTCGACTGGTCTACACAAGGTGGTCGATCGCTAGCGGTCAATTGGTCCTTGTGAGCGGTCGACAGGTTCACTTATTTTCCGACGTTTTTATTTTCTCCGTTTTATATTTATTTCATTCCTTGCTTATTGATCAACGTTAACGTTTATTTTAATGTTTAATAAACCTAAATCTAATTATTGTTAGTTTTGAATTTCAAAATTTTGGAATTAGTTATTAATTTGAATTCCATTTAAATTATGTTTGAATCCAAAATTTCAAACTTCCATAACTTTACGTTTGAGCTCCGTTTTCAAAATATTGTATATGAAAATTGATCAAAAAATCGCCAAAAACACAGTAGCACAACACTCGTGGCCAAATTCCAACTTTTACAAATTTTCATTTTTAGCCTTAGCTTATTTAATTAATTCACTTATTTCTTATCTATTTTTACGGGGTATTACAATTCACTCTTGGGTACATTAAACAAATTCCTTATTATGCCAAATATCTCAAAGGGCTATATGTACTCTGAAACATGCCATTAATGTTCCTAAAACCGCATTTCTAACAACGAATACCAACTCTATTCTTTCAATTCTTACCCTAAATAAGTATGAGGATCCGGTTTCCCTACAACCAATTACAAAATAGGAAACAATGGCATTAGTTCTGCGTTATTGATCTTGGTGCAAGTATCAATCTACTGTCTTACACTATTTCCTATCAACTACATAAGGAAATTAAAACCAACTAACATAACAATTGAACTAACCAATCAATCTAGTAAAAAAATCATTTGCCATAATTTAAGATATATTGATCCAAATCAACCAATTTTGTTTTGATTTCATAGTCCTAAAGATTGACATATTTTACATTCTAATAGACAAATTCACTTGATATTAGGTCATCCCTCCTTAGCAACCTCAAGTGTTATCGTATATTGTAGGAACAGTGGACTTCAACTTTCCTATGGAAACCTACCATTGAAATAAATATTTTTAATGAGGGAATTTGAACAGAAGAGGTTGACATATAAACAAATGTAGAAGATACATTTAGTGATATGTGAAATTTATTTTTGCAGAAATGTTCACTTATTTAAATAGACATATCTAATATACATTTTGAAGAACTTTTGAAGATGACCTTAATTTTCTAAACAATGCAAATGAACCTTGGGAATGTTTCGAAGATAATTTTAATACCATAACATCAAACAAAATTATGCACAAACACTGAAATTTATGGGATTACAAGATCATTATTTGAATTGCATTAATTGTTGTTGTGACAATTTTTTTGTGGGGAGGATCATGATAAGAAAATTCAAGGACATGTCTTTTGTATTTCCCAGATCTTGGAATAAGAACTCATTATACATAAATGCATTTTGGAAGTAATCTACATTCATGTTAGAAACGAGTATAAGGGAAAAAAGAATATATTATTCACAATTCATTAATTTTATGCATAAATCCCATGTGTACATACCTAGATTTGTATATGGTTGTTAAATTGCATTTCATTTTACAAATCAATTTACACCTCATTCATCTTTGGGTACTCTCATTTACATTTAGGAAACAATTTTTACAGTGTGGACACTATCTCTACCGAGTGTGTGTGCATGGGTAGTGCCTACGTTGTATTCCATTTTTTTCTTTCATATTTTTTTATTTGTCTTTCACACACATTTAAATAGGAACCTCATGCATTTTAGCTTATAGCAACATGCACAATTTATAATAAAAAAATCATTTTTTGTTGTCATATTCAATTATCACAGTAAGTATAAGTTGAAAATCATGAATCGTGCGTTAATTTGTTTGAACATGTATTAAGTTGTGGGCGATAAGAATGAACTTAAAATATACTTTGAAGTATAATGTGTCTCTTAAAACGATATCAAGTTTCGGGCATTATTTTCTTTTAACAGACTTAAGTTCAAAATCCACTTGGCATAATGGAGAAATGACTCAAGTAGCTTTCTTCTTTAGTTTGTCCCTGCTAATCAGATCCAAGAAAAAGTTGTGTGTACTCATGTTTTGACTATTTCATTTCTTATATTGGTAAATTTTTATAGCTTTTCTAGTATCATATTATAACGACCCACCTTTTGGGACGATTTATATCGACGATAAACCACACTCATCATACTCAAACTATTCAAAAGGGAGGATTATTGTGGGGTAAATAAGAAAAGGAAGAGAAAGAAATAGAATAAACATAGAATCACATAGCGGAATGAAAAAAATATAAAAATCAAATAACAGTTCATGAAGCTGTTTTACAAATAATATTTGATTACACTTTTGCAATACAGAATTAGAGTATATACAGCAGTAATAAATAAATAATGCAGCAGAACAACATGGTGCAGTAGAATAAATAAATAAATAATATATTATACAAATCTCCATCTTCGTCCTCCAAAAAAGGAGTCTTCGATACAGTGAAAAGCTCAGACTGAACCGAGCGAATTGAAAAGACAAAACATGCGAGTCAGAACAAAAAGATCTTATGTAAGTTAAATCAACAATAAATAAATATTAGTGTAACGACATCGGAGATATTTACGGGGTTTGACATCTCTTATCCAATGTCTAACGTGTGTATAATAACTTAAGAAATGTTTGGGATTTCTATCTCCTAAGGATCCATTAAACTATCTACAAACATAGCACAATACGCTATTATAATAGTGTCTATAGTAAAGTAAAGTATTTAAATAACATTAAGGCGTTACCCGTATACCCCTAAACACATTTTTTTATATATTCCAATAGTCTATACAGATACTGTATCCCCCACCAAACTAATGGGATAATCAAGGAGCACACCATAGGTATGGTACAAACCAAACTCGTAATGGATGTGACAAGGCATGTAGCAAGGCACGGAAGGTAATGCCCAAGGGAGGATACTACCGTTTTGCAGATCCGGACTGGTGGTAACGCATAACAGCTACTACTGCCCACCTCGAAACACACTCCCAAAATCAAATCGAGGTATGGCCAAAAAATCAATCACAAAGTCATAATATCGTATCGAAGAAATGTGTCTGATCCGAGGTCCGACCTCACTTGGTCCGGCATGACTCCTGTTTTAACCACATTAAGCTGACCCGCGAGAGTCAATTAATACCTCATATGAAATCGTTCCCCAAACCATCCTACTTCATTCTGGAATCTTCACCATGTACATAGTTGTTAAAGTGGTTTTCGGTATTGGCAATGAGTATGACAATATCCGATCTCGGTCTCTTTAACAACCAAACACTTATTTCACACCGGACGGTTCTTTTATATTTGCAAAACCAATTCATAATTGATATCAAAATATCATATTCTTAAAACCATATCACTTTCGAAATCATATTCACTTTCGAAATCATATTCACTTTCGAAAGCATATCGACAAGATAGGTTAATTAAATCCTCATTCCCAAATCATCATATTTACTCAAATATGTCATTTCACTAAAAAAATATCATTTCATATCCCAACTTAGGTTATAACATCATTTAACCATATTCACTTCAAATCAGGGATTCAAATATAGACACTTCAACTTTACATAGTCTGAAAATTTAGAAAATGGTTTAGACAGTTATAAGTAATTCAAATAGTAGTTTAAAATACTTTAAAAATAGTATAAATGGTATAAAATAGATTAAAATAGTTTAATATAGTTTGAATAGTTTAAAATAGATTATAATAGTTTAATATAGTTTAAATAGTTAAAAAAGATTAAAATAGATTAAAACGGTTTAAAATAGATTAAAATAGTTGAAAAGTTTTAAAATAGGTTAAAATAGTTCAAGATAGCTTAATAGTTTGAAAATCTTAATAATCATGTTTTTAAAATAATAAATCTTTAAAAAGTTTATATTAAAATAATTAATTTGAAGTTAATATCAAATTAAGCTATTTTTTTTCATTTCAACACATCTGGACCATGTCCATCTTTCAAATCAACAAGCTAAATTTTGTCTTTCAATTCAGATTGTCATTTAAATCGTTTAATCAATATCGATTTCAAACCCATGTTTGAACTATAAATTTAAACTATTTCAAATTTAATAGATTTCAAAGTTTAAATGTTCAATTATTTTAATAACTCAATTTCGATAAGTTTTGTTTATACTTCAAATCCAACTTTAAAATTTCAATTTAAATTCTTTAATAATTCATTTAAATCAATTCCCATTTCAACATTTAAAGTTTGTATTTTCAAAAATAGTTCAGTTTATATAAAATCCAATTTTATTTCAAAACATCATTTAACTAAATTCAAAATTTAAGGATTTAAAAGCATTTAATTCAACTAATCCGGTGTCCGTATATAATTTTCTACCCTATGGTCAAGTGATACAGATATTTATCAATTCAATCCACAATAATTTATATTTACGGATATATATCATTTCAACCCATAATCCCAAATAAAATCTAAAATCCGTAAAATCGCTCGGGTTTATCATTTCAACCCATAACGATTTTTCCCTAATCTTTCAGATCGTTCGGGTATGTATCATTTCAACCCACGGTAATTTTCCTAGCAATAACTAAGGGAACTTGTAGTGTTATATAACAATATAAATTTACATACAGTCATCCGATATCAACAAACAAACATCCATCACAATCGCCATTCAAATCAAACAATAAACAACAACTATTAACTGATCATCATTAACAGGTCTTTAACAGGCAATTTAAACATAAATATTAATTTAAATGACAATTAAATTCAATAAAAGTCCATTTTAACCAGAATGAAAAAATAAATATATATAACAGCAATCAATCAACTTCTAATCACATCACAAACTTAATTTAACTAACATAAGATAATTTAGTAGTTGTGAATGGGGTAAAACTCTCGCTTTTGATTTCAAATCGATTTGAAATCCAGATTAAGGCCCAAAATTGAATAGTCTTAGAATTCATCCAAACTAGTTCCATAATGTCCGAAATTTTGATACGATCACCATGCAGAAACCGCGCATACATCTGACCTCATACGCAAAAGTTACGACGATTAGAAGTTTGGAAATAAAAATTAAAATATAATAAAACAACAAAAAATGTCACAAAGCTTACACGTCATCATCTTCTAATCGAACCCTAGCCTCCTACAGCATCTCACGTACGCGAATGAATCCAGCCGCCGCCTACATCTGGCACGCCGCGCCACCATCCAAACGAAGTGCCGCGCCACCATAGCCACCACCTAGAAACTCCTCCACATGCGCCACGACCCACCTGACACGTTGACACCGTAGAAACACACATCCATTGCCATGTTTAACCAAACCCTAATTGATTTTTCTAGGCTGTCGAACCATCAACCGGCCAAATGAACAGCTTGGATTCCCCTCGTCCATCTCCACGCGATAGTACCCTCTAATCGATGATCCATCGACGATGATCCCCCTCCACAATGAACGACCGAGAATGATTTGGCCAATTCTGAACAAACCAAAACTCGATTGAAAAACAAACAGCAGATTTGAGTTTCACTCGTTGAGGGCTTCGAACCCGTATATAATATGATAGGGTTATGAGAAGTTTGATTTTCGATTTGAATTTGATTTGCAATTGGATTGAGGGTCTGAGTTTGACTTGGTTTCTGTCATTGAAGAAAGGAACAGACAAAAGGAATTATACGTATAGTGGAAACTGAAGGACTAGTAGGGTTTGAGAAAAAAAGCTATTTATATGAAGAAGCCCGATAAGAAAAATGAACATGTATCGAATTGGTTCGAACGACAACGACTTGAAAAGCCCGTTCCATCTCCGAAACGAAAGTAGGTCATCCCATATATCAAAATAGATATTTTCAATATTTTTAAATTCAATGGAATGGGTTTCAAATCCCAATTCCATTGTATAAAGAAGTTTGCTTTTAAAATCAGCTTATTTCAAATTGAATTTATTAAATTGATTTCTACGCGTTTCGAACCCGCACGATCAAACATCAAGTCTGATCGCTACGAAACTTGAAATCTTACAATAATTCACTATTACGGATCCGATAAAACCAGTTTCATAATAATCCGAGACAGTGGCCAAAATGGCTATTTTCACGTTAAATAAATAAATTATTATTAAATTAATTAAATCACTTTTCAAATTCAAATTTCATAACTAACAATTTTTATCATTTTTGATTACCTAGCAGTTTATACTCTTTTAAAGTAAATTTCCAAGTCAAAACCAATGTTGAATATTGAACTACTACGATGTTCAATTTCAGTTTCATTAAATTCATTAATTATAATTTAAAATCCCAATAAATTTATTTATTTTGATTTACATCTTATTATTCAATCAATCATTACATTGTGGACATAGTTAACATTGGTTTATCGTTCGTTACATCAGTATTCTACAGTAACCATCTTAATTCATATTAACTGCAATACTTAAGTAGATTAATTGCAATTGATTTCCAATTTATTTCAACGAATTAAATGTTAATTTATAATTAAACCATTATTACAACTTACCAGTTCAAACACATTTCTATGTTTATTGTTTATAAGCCAAGCTAATAAATTTACGTCCCGATTAACCATTATATATTAACCAATCTCAATTAATTAAATACAATTTCTCCATTTAATACAACATTTGGTTTCTTTACTAATTACAATTTATAACCAATCGTTACTTTAGTACTTTACAATCATTTCAATTAATTGGAATTACATTGAATAGTTAGCAATTACCTTAAATTAACATCATTACATTTCATTTTAGTTATTGTTCTCATTAATAAATCTTCAATTCTTAATTTTTCACAAAACCAAATTCCAAAACTTATTTAACTAATAAAATTAACTATTGAAAATTGCAGGTCGTTATACATATGATTTTAAGCCTATAAACTTCATGAAAATACTAATATTACCCTATTGATTTCCATTCTTGACTTTAAAATAAATAATCAATCTTACGAGATATTTATTTGAAGAAACATTGGTTATCTTTTCTTTTAGATTTTCAATTATGCAATTCTAGACTTGTGAAGTAATGGATTATAAAATTACGAAGGTAATGCACTAAAGCACACATAGAGAATTATTTTCATGAAGTTCTGACTATGACCAACAAAAGGGAGGAGCAACCATGTATGACCAACGTCACCATCACCATTTCATTCTCATGTCGTTTCCATTGGTAAAAAAGAGAAAATAATTGAGAAACATGTGTAAAATCGATATGAAAAAACATATGGAAAATCAATGAAAATGGAAAAAGAAAAAGGAGACCATGTTCTGATAATACTCCATTAACAACTCACCATATCTTGATGAGAATGAAAGGAAAATTGCAGTTACGGTAGTTGCTTGATATCTTTTGTTTCTTCATTTCCAAATATTTGACTTTTACACTTGCACTCTCATCCAAATATTTTATAACTTGAATTTTCCCTTACCTATGCTTGGGTTTATTTTTCAAACTACACATCGCAAATCGGTGCATTGTCCAAAAAACAAAAGCGGGAATAAAAAATAAATGAAAAAAGATAGGGTGCACATTCTTAATTGCGAAAATGCGGTTTATACAAAAAACCTAACTTTTAGTGATTACAGATATTGAGGAATTATATTCCAACTAGAATGTTTTTGTTTATACTTGCACCAAAATTAGATTGAAAAGAATTAAGCTTAACAAGTGTAATCGTAATAAGATGAATCCTTCTTAACTTGAGAAACTTTAGACACACATTTTTTAATGCATTCATGTAATTACATTAGTTCATAATATGATCTACATTTGGATTTTGTTAGTAGCATCTGCCGAAAATCCTCATGAGACACCTAGAGATGTAACTACTTGTTGCATATTCATAATTGGGTCCTGTTTCTCCCGCAATGGTGCTAAAATTTGTTTGGCTCTTTTCTACTGAATTAGAAAAGTGTAAATTATTATAGATTACTACAAGCCCGTATGTGTGCTATATGCATGCAGAACACATAGATTTGAGGTTCAATTTTAAATTAAAATCTTGGGAGTGTTATAACAAGTTTTGGAGGATGATGGAAAATAAATTTTGATAAAGTCAAGTTTTAGAAATTAATATTGAAATTCAGAGCGAAACAACCCTAATTGGATCAACCAATTAAAAATTAATTATCAATTCAAAGTGAAGTAAATTAGATTTCCTATCCTCTTGAATCTAACCAAGGAAGATTAATGTAGAAATTAAATTACCCAACATTTTTCAAAGATAGAAACTAAATTAAAACTATTTCAACTAACTGGAAAATGAAAATAAAGAAAATTGACAATAGCATAAAAAATTACCGGAGTTTTAAAAAAATTTGAAGAACATAATTAGACAAGAATAGAAAGTAATATAAAAATAAATAAAAACTAGGATTACTACCAGAACTTAATGTATGGTTGATTGCATATTGAAAAACTCAGAAACAAAATAGATTAATTATATTCTGGAAAATCTAATTGATTAGACAATACAATTAACTATATAAAAAATGAAAATAAAATAATGTGAAGAAGATAACCTTATTAAAATTATATGGAAATTTCAAGCATACTTTACAATGAATACATGGATATTTATAGAGATTGGAGTGTTTTCTATATATACACATATGACCCTAGTCAAATCTATTTGTATATTTAGCCTATATAAAAGAAATGCCTCCTCTTTAAGAACATGGATCTAACAGTCCAGGATAGGATTTGTGGTTCTTAGATCTTCAACATGTAGCATCATCTATGTTAGGGATTCAAGGGTGATTTGATAATTGATATGACATGGTGATTGATGTATGTCATACATACATGGTGATTGATGTAAACTAATCCAACTTGATTGATATTACAAGATTCTTCATGCTTGTTTATACATACACACATTTGACAGTCACTAGCTATGAAATACACAACACTCTATTTCTCCAGTTCCATTAAAATAATACGCTTTCGAGGATCAAACCCAATACCACTTGATAAATTATCATCTCTTTGCTAATGAGTCATCGCTTCCTTTAAGTAACAACCTTACAATAGATGATTTCGATATTGGTTTTACATGAGTCTTTTAAATGTCCTAATGCTTGGCATTATTTCTATTATGTTAATTTTCTCTTGAATGCGAGCCATTAGCGACGGTGATATGGTGAAGCACCATTTTTTCTGCAATTCATCTTTTATTGGATTGTAGAAGACTTCGATCCTCTATTGTAGACGCACTGAAAATACCCAACATAACATTTATTTATGTACAATAAAAATAATATATGGTTATAATTTTTATATATATTGATCACAAATACTTAAATTTCAAAAATATTTGACATTTTCAGATAATAAAAAAATTGTTTTTATGCGGTAACTACATATTTATTCTATAAAAAATTCCTTTGCGCTATGCACACATGCACGCGCACACATACATACACATATGTTTGTGCATGCACGCACATATATGTACGTACGTATGTATGTATTAAAATATAAAATAAATTTTTTAAAATTTCTTGTTATCTAAATCCGAAAACAAAAAAGTTTTTCTAATATTTGAAAAACCCAATATAATAATGGATAAATTATTACGATATAAAATGTTTTTTTATAGATATGTTTACAGATTCAACATGAAAATAGTAATTTTTGTATAAAAGCCAAGAGTATTTATATATGTATATTTTAATATCTATTCAATAATTTAATTATTAAAATATAAATAATTAATTTTTAAAATTATTTTTTAGTTTAATTATGGCGGAATCATACATACATACATGCATGCATACATAAATACACACACAAACACATATATATATGAATTAATTAAAATAAGATGTTACCTTATAGAGATCCAATCAATCATCGAATATTTTGGTCGATAATTATTTTTTTTCTTGAACACCTCTATTCGTTCTTCTTGGCAATAGGATGCAACTCGATCTCCTATCTTTACCAATAGCAGTAATGGAGCTATGATAGGATTTGGTTTTGTGTAAAGGGAGAATGAGAGGGGTGATAATTTATAAACATAGAGCAAATATCTCGCTCCTTTCTCTCTAACCCTAGAAGACTAAGTCTCCCCTCTCCTCTTGCTTGCTATGGCTACGTATACTTGGGATTTGGGTTTCAAAACTCTAGGCTAAAATAAATTAATAATTAAATCATTTGTTTTATTTATTTATTTATTCAAGCCCATTAGTTAATTAAATTAATGTTCAAAGTTTATATGCCATTTCAAATAAGTTTTAAGCTTTAAATAAATAATTAAAATGCATTAAAATTTAATATAATATTTATATTTAATTTTGTTTTTATTTTATAACATTTATAAATTAATTTTAAGTTGGTTAAACTCAAATACTAACTAACGACACAGTCATATTGGCTCTCTTGTGTGAACTCGGTCCTCCACCAATATTTAAACGATTCAAATACTAAAGTCCGTATGGACTTTGCCGAAGTATAGTGTCAGGAGCAAGTTCAATCACATAGATAATTTAGGCAACATCTAATTTCAAATCTATATGAAGCGGCACCTAGTTATGATATTTTGTATACATTTTCTTTTTGTCAACGCTGTATCACTAAGATATCTAAAGTTGGGTTTATGGTCAAGAACTCTATTAATATCCATAGTGAATTTGTAGACTAGACTAAATTACTTTATTCAATCCAATATCGTTTACATATTTACTCAGGCTAGAGATATTCAACTCTTCGTTGATATCAATTACAATGATACTAACCTGCTACAACTAAGGAGACAAATACTCCCTTAGGTAGTGTTTCACTTCAAGTAATTCAACGTGTATAAAATTACAACCATAACATGCTCACCAGGCTATGTGCTTAACCATAATCAAAGTAAAACCTACTTACTTAAGATCGCCAATACCCTCAAGCCTAAAGACTATTATACCTCAATAACATGATATTTTCTATTTTGACTTAGTTGTATTAATCTATAGAAGATTCTTGTCGAGTCTTTCTGTGATTGTTCCAAACAACCACAATTACATGACCCCTTGGTGCCTCCAATGGATATGCGTAATTCATTATCCATCAAATGAAGATCGTTATATACATTAGTGTCAACAAATATATCGATATCCTTTTCATGATACCTTACGAGTGGAAACATTTAAGAGGTGAGTATTTAGATATCGAAACAATAGTCTTGGTTATGAATGCATTCGTAACTACAATCGATAAATACTTATTATTACAACCAAAATTTCCTTACTTCTCGAACGAACTTGTAACAACATGTACCTTAAAGGGCCCAAATTTCAACAACAATCGAAACCCAAGTCCGCCAAAGCACAGATTGTTGGATTTGGTACCTGCAACTAAACATTAGCATTATCAAAGATTGATAGAAATCTAAACTCATAGAGGAAACAACAATAGGATAAGAATGCTGACTACGATTACTACCTTGGAACTAATGGTATTCCATGAATAGCAGATTGTCACATCAGCATCGAGCATGAGAGAAAGAAGACTTCTCCAACAACAAAGCACATCTAGCTCCGGTGACCAATTCCTCTAAATTCAATCCTGTGGGTTGTAATGAGAAGTGGGTCAGAACAACGTTATGGTGACTGGAAATATAAACTTTCCATAACATAAACTTATACCAATTGGTTGCCATTTAATTGTTATGTCCATTAAAGTTAGAAATTCTACTCTTACCTTATATTGCACACATGATTACATACTTACCCCTTCCCAAGGTACAAAATACCAATGAAGCCATATCAACCACCCAATACTTCCAAACCTATTAACCACTTAAAACTTCAAAATATGAAATGGGCTTCTATAATACTTTTAAAAAGGGAAATAGGAAGACTTTGCCATTTAAAACCTTAATTAAGGTAGACCCTGTCATTTGAGGTCTATTCCCAAGGTGGCTTCCTAACATTGTTGTCAATGGTTGATGCGTCCTAGCTACAAGACCTCTGACCACTATTTAAGGCTTGTGGCATTTAGTGTCCAACTATTACCGCATCTACCGTCGATAAAATCGTAGCCATGTAATAACCAGTACCCAAGTCACTTAATACCTTTTATTGGAAAATAGGAAGAATCTGGTCATTTAAGAACTTAATTAAGGCAAACCCCATCATTTAAGAGCTATCCTCAAGGCGTGCTCCTAAATGGTACAATTGTTATTACGGCTTTAGTAATGTGAGAGATTGTACCCAAGCCACTTAATAATTCCAAGTGAAAAATAGGCAGACTCTAATCATTTAAGACCTTAGCAAACCTCGTCATTTAAGATCTATTTCCAGAAGCATGCTTCTCAATGGTACTATCTAGCCGTCATTACTTGAAAATTTTATTGTGCAACTTAATACTTCTTTTATAGGAAAAAGGAGGACCGAACAATCACTTTAATCCCCAAACGTGAATCGAACCCTTCCCGAGATATCCGTTATCGCTTTTTAATTATAAATATGACATCTTGTTAGGTTACTTCTTTCGATAGAAAGGCAGACCATTTAGCCACTTAAGACCTCAACACTGAAGTAAACCTTTTTTAGAGATATTCTTATTTATTTATTTGGAATCCCACTAGGTTACTTAATACTTCCATTTATGAGAGAGGCAGAACCTTCAGCCACTTAAGACCTCTAATTAGAAGCGAACCCCTATGGAGATATCCCTCACCGCTCCTTATTCCAAATTTAGACCATTTAATATTTTCTAATTAAAAAAGCAAACACAGTCTCTCACATCGTCATAGGTCCTAGGATTAGTGATATCACATTAGTAGTAAGTACACTCGACTGTTGGTAGCCTCAAAGTGAAGGGCAGTCGTCCGTCGAGTGACTCTACTGACCTTGTATCACTAAGTTACTAAGTCCAATTAACCACCCTAATTCTTTGCTTATATTATCTTATCTAGACATTGGACTTAGCTTACTAATTCCCTTTTTATTTAAGGCAATAAGATTTACCTTACATATTTAACTACCCATAAATCCTCGTTTAATGCTAATAAATGTCAATTTTCCCATAAAATCCTAACAAACCTTTCCGAAGACATTTATGTATGATTATTAACTTCAAATTAGTAACCTTTTATATCTATAACATTTTTATCAGTACAATTAATCCATTTACCCTATCTAATTATTGCAACTCCCATATTTATTACTATTTACTGGAGTTATAACCTTTTAAATTCTTTTCTCATTAGTTAATTATTCAAAATGCGAATATTATGTGCAAGCATTGTTATTATCTTTTTTTTAATTATTATAAGCTTAGTAAGTTACGCAAAAATATTTACTTTTATCAAATATGTTCCATTTATATATATCTTCACTTGAATATTCTTTTCCATTTTAAATTGTTGGAATAATATCTAAGTAGATTATCCACTATAATTTCCATAAATTAGTCCAAAACAAAAGATTTAACTTTAAAAGATTACATTGTTTGAAGTTACAAGGAATAGTCATTTCTTTTTATTACTGAAATAGACGGTGTAAACAACAATGAATTCATACTTTACACGTCTCTTTCTCTTTCTATTTGCATTTATTCCTTTTAGATCAAACGCTGTATTTTTCTAAAAGGGAAAGAAATCAAACTAATTTATAAATATTAAACGCATCTAAATTCCAACAAATCCAACGTGGAAAATTTTCATTCTAATAAGATTAGGGTAATAATCCAAATTTATAACATTATTATACAACATATTTCAGATCTGGAATAAATTTCATTCAAATAATATTCTAAATTCATACTTTTAGGACTGATTATTAGGTCAGGTTGTAAACATGCTAAATCAATTCATAAACAAGAATATGTAGGCGATATTTATTATATTCAAATCATATTCAATTCGTTGCTTACAAATTATATATAATTTTTCACCTACCTTATAAAAGCGATCAAAATCTCCAGATCTAAAGTGGGACCTTCGATTCATGTCCAAATCCTTTTTAATCCGAGAGACATGTCTAAATGGGTATATACATACATTAGAATTACAGAGCTAAGATGAAATATGGGATTGCGAGAGAAAATATATACAAATGTATAAATTACCACGAATATGTAATTCTCTTCTCTTCTCCTTCTTATTAGATTTTCACTCTTCTCTAATTGTATATGAATATGGATACAAATATCTTATCTTTATAATTTAAAAAGAAAGTGGAGAATGAGAAGTGGTAGAGCTTTGCTACTGCCCTTATAAAAATATGAGAAGAGATGGGAGGGACTAGGCATGAATTGACAGGCGCTTGAATCAATCAGAACCATTTAATTTAAAATATTAAATCTGGACTGTTTCGGCCTAGGGTTATTATAGCCGCCTGGTCACCACCGGTCGACCGCCTATGGGTCACCGATTTAGCACTGGGGGTCGACCGTCCCCAATAGTCGGTCAGCCTGTGGGCCCGGGCAATCAATATAAAAACGTTAATTTTTCTTATTTAATTATTTGGTTCTGAATTCGTTTTTCATATGTAACTTCTTCATTTGGACTCCGATCACAAAACTCCTAACATGAAAGTTTCTTAGAATTTTTCCACGAATGCAATGGTACAAGTTTCATGGTTAAATTCCATTATTTGCACAAATTCCATTTTTGAAGCCTAATTAACTAAATAATTAACTAAATAATTAACGCCAAATTTACGGGGTGTTACATTCTTCTACCCTTAAGAAGAATTTCGTCCCTGGATTTCACCAATGACTAATTCATGATTTTTGCTCCTAATTATCCTAAACTACACAGCCAATGAGTGCACAACAAATGTTGCAACAGAACGTGCATAAGTGTATAGTGTATTACTGCATCACCGCACAGAAGATATATATGCAGAATGATTTTGAATCGAATTCCCTATATGAATGCATTTCTTTTGAAACATTTTTGAACACATGATGCAAAAAACCGACGTATATACTGGCAGTTCTACATATATGCAGCTTTTAAAAAATCTTTTCAACCAAAACCCCTATACTCCTACAAATAGAAGTATGAAGCAATAAATTTTGCATCCTCTTCCTACGATCCAATAATCTACCACATTGAAAAATCACTTCCCAAACTTTCTCCTATATTGGAAAAAGGAATTTAGGTAGAGAATTCATCATTCTTACCACTCTATAATCTTCCTATTCCCGTAATATAGTGAAAAAAAATTCGCTACCCTATATTTACTCTAAATTTTCCACCCATAAAACGCATAAGGAGGATTATTTTCAAGCTATAAAATTGAATTAAGTCTAAAAATAGACTTGCGCCCATCGACGACAAGGTATGAAAATAGAAATTCCAAGGCTAAAATAACTTTTCCCTTGTTATTGCTTGCATTTATCGCATCATCGACCATAATGCACCGCTAAATGCACAAATTCTAACTTTATTTGCCTTTTCGACGACTGGCATGTGGACTTCAAAATCAAAGTTTTCAAAAAAATCTTTCTCACTTTTCAAATTTGTTCGTCATTTAGAAAATAAAATCCTAAAAAGTCAGACGCACATTTCCTCTTGAAATAAAATTTCATACAAAAACTGTAGAAATAATTTAAAAGTCAAAATTAACTAAAACACAACTTCTTTTTTTTCAAAAGTGAACTTTTCAAATCAAGGGGAGATTTTTCAAAATAATTTTCATCTTAAATGTTTTGATAAATCAAGCTAGAACTTCAACGTACAGAAGTCGATTATGCGCTAAAAACATAAACCAAATTTCAAAATTCTACAACTAACATTTACCCAAAAATTTGATATTTTATTTAAAAATGTCAAAATATCTATTATTCAACAAAATTAGCTTCAAAGGAACATGAACAATGACCCATGATATCGAAATAACTTTATCATGTCCTTTGCTAAGATTTCAACTATTCTAAACTTCCTATTTTATATTGTATTTACTGTTAGTAAAGTGTCTTTATGGGATCCCATATTTATATTATTTCTCTATTATGCATATATATAAAAGAGCAGTTTGCATATGTAGAAACAATAACACAAAAAATGAATAAAAACTCGTAATATCGTGGGTGCCTTTTATAAGAAACAACTAACAGTTGTACAACCCAGCAACCCAAAAGAAAAAAACAGATGCCGAAAATAAAAATAATATAACAATCATAAATAAAACACAACCTATGAACTTTGGGAAGGTCTCACTCTACGGTTGGAGCTCGAGCCATTGTTGTGACCATGGAATGGTCATAGCTTGGCGGTTATGCATCCATCTCGTGCCCCTGGCACCACCGCTCTGTCCAAACCTGTCGGAGGTCTGCTTGAACCTGATGGATAACAACAAGCTTTGGACTCATGTATCCCTCGATGTCCTGCGCTATCCCCGGCTGTTGGCGCTATGGATCTGCTGTTGGTATAGGTAGTGCGACAAGCATTAAAAGAATATGGTTCGGTCTTTGGCGGGAGGGACTTTTCTCACTACTGCCTCTCCGCTAAAATTTACACCGTAATGCATAAACACTCGTGTGAGCAAGTTGCAATATGGAAAGTGAGTCCTTGGAGTACTAACTCCCTGATCGACCATATAGATCATTATGATATGAGCCCAATTGACGGCTACACTACCAATTATAGCATAGGTGGCTCTCCACACTGAGCAGTAGACTTGGTCGAGGCTTCCCGTCTTCAGAATGATATTATATTGAATGATACGCACGACGAGATGGGCAACCGGTCGTAAATTGTTGGTCCTCCAATCACCGACATTTTCAGAAAAGATCCGTTGTAGAATCTCAGGATCAATCATCTCTTTATCATCCAAATCCACATCTACAACAGATATATCTGAAATCCTAGCGAGATCATCATCTTTCATCTTGATCCCGAGCTCCCTTTACCTCAGCATCAATGTAGCTGTTGCCATCATAAAAATTCTATGCCATTTGTGCATCGAAAAGATGGATGTAGTGCGGGTAATATTCTTGCTCATAAGTCCTTAAGCGGAGGATCGATGCAAGTCCTACCATGATGAAAACCACTTTAAGCCCAAAAGCGACGAAATCTCCAAATTTCACTGGTCTCCCGTTAAGAAAATCAAAGTTCGTCGTTCCAAGATTTGTGGCGATCTTCCGCTCGCTTCGGTCTAGCCTAGCGGTTTCTTACGGAGTAAGGCCGGGATGATGGGAGGAAGTGCCGCCAGTGCATGGCGGTGCCATGGGCTGAGAGGTGTTGGAAAAGATTTAGGTCTGCAGTAGTGGTGAGGCAAGACCTGATGCGCAAGAATTTTGGCATCGGTTAGTGGAGGAATGGAGAAGTGAGGCTCTAGTTAAGTGGAGGAAGGGAGAGACGAAATGGTTTCGACTACTAGAAAAATAGAGAGGAGGAAGTGTTGAATATGCTAGTATATCATTTTTGTTTGATGGTAATAAACATATATTTATATATATTCATTTAAATGTATTTGTTAATGTACTATTTTATTTTTCATAGATTAAATAAATATTTGCTGAATAAAATAAATAACACAGAATTCAAATTCAAACGGATATTTTATTCAAACAAATATTTGTTACAATTTTCTATAGTACAAATTTGAGCTCTCACTATATACAAAAATTTTAAACAATACAATTTTGATTACATCACAATTTTTCATTTACAAATGTCCTCACTACATATCGCTCATTCACTCATATTAATCTTCAACTCCATTCCAGATTGAAATCCAACATCTGATTTATCTGCAAAAATAAATACTGACATAGTAAAATTGAAAAAGAAATATTTTTGCAGTGTATAATAAAATGTAATTTTGAATATATCATTTTCCTCGGTTTTTAGGTTGTTCGTCATCATTTAAATTTGAATTCATCATACACGAACAACTTGTGACATGCACAGTGGATCACTATACATGCCACAAGGCCGTGCACACCAATATACACTTGATAAAATTATAGGGACAGGTGAGCACAAGGTCAAACCCAAATCAAAAGCCGGGTTCAACTCAAGTGCGATACAAATAAAGTCACGACAAATGAGCACAAGGTCAAACCCGAGCTATAAGATGGATTCAACGCAGGTGCAATCTAAGTATAAGTTCAAAGTCAACCGAAAATGAAGGCATAATCACATGCACCAGTGAAACGAAGAACAGACACAATAGAATGCAACACTGACACATATATGTAACAAAGACCACAAATATGAACTGATCAGTGCATGAGCTCAAATGATCTGGCAACCAAACAGTAGAGACAAACCAACATTAATACAAGTGAACAAGAGAACAATGCCAACTGATCAGAGGAAAGCAACCCACAGCAGTTACAACACAGTCAAAATGAAGACACAATGAACAATGTGCACAGTTAGAACCAGATCATACATTGAAACAGTGACAACTCGGCTAGCATGAATCGGAAGACCACCAGTAAATTTATATCACACAGACAACCGTATACATATGCAGTTATATAGTACAAGAAAGCCTCAAAAGCATATCAAAGAAGGATTTTTACAATATCAAGCTGCAATGAAAATTCAACAATTCATGCATACACACATACAAATGTATGTATGCACATATATGAAGACAAACCCCAGTGCAGCATATATACATGTTGACTAGGCAACATAATAAACATAATTAAACTCAAATGTACATATATGGTGATAAACAAGTTTAAAATAATGGGACAGCAAGGATATGAATGCAAGCAGTGTCACTGCAACCTGAACCAGACTCGAGCAAGTCAAGACCCAACATGTCACAAATACAACACAATACAACATAAACACTCCCAATAGAAAGTGGTGCAAATACAACCAGAACCAAGGCAGGAGTACGAGACTACATAGAGACAATGCACACGAGTTCAAAAGTCATGGTACGACAATCGAACAAGTCAATTATGCTACAGGGATGAACAGACTGGCCGAAGCCAACTTTTTTCACAGCCTTACAGGAACCAATGCCGAAGTCATGGAACAACTAATCAAAGTAAAAATTAAGAAACTGAAGTCAATAAGCACAAGAAAGGAATCAATTTCATGGCAAAAATCAGAGTTGTGGTCATACAATATCATCGCATAAACGAAGTCATGGCCGAGTCAAAGGCAAAGAATCGAACAGGTCAAGTTATGTTAACATGAATAAACAATGTCAAGTTCAAATGCAGAAACCCAAAGCCGTGATATTTAGAAAATTAGAGAATACGAAGTCAATTGCAAAACAAGCGTGGTGGTCAAGAAATCAACCAAAGCCGTGACAAGCAAGTAAGTAAAAATTATACGAAACTGAAGAAGTCAGTAATCATATCAAATATTCAAGTTGAATCGTACTGCAAGCCAAAAATTATCAGACGAATTCATTGAGTATATACGAATGAAAATATAGGGGTTCGAACCCTATATAAAATCCTAAAACATCATCGACAATATTCATTCGAGTTCAAGATAGAAATTCAAAGTATACTCTTAAATCGAAACTCGAATCAAAGTCGAGTAGAATCAATATCGAAACAGAAAAAAATCGCATACCATTCTGACAATCGAACTCGACCTAATTGAGGCAGCCGTAGGCAATCACTGATAGAGGAAAATATTCGAAGCATCATCGACAAATTGAAGCGGCACCACAAAGCCCTAATTTTTGAACAAAAAGGAATGAGCACCATTTTTTTACAAGGAAAAGAAACGACCGATTAGAGATAAAAAAAGGGCATATTGTCTTCACTTTAATATTCGGGCCGATCTAATTACTTTGGGCCTCTATATTTTAAAAATTAGGGTTTTGTTTATAATTGTTTTTAAAATTTGTATTTTTCCTTTTTAAACTCTTGTAATTTCTAGTCGTATGATTAGGGGAAGAACTACGGTGGTGTAGTTCGAGAATTTGCAACTCAGTGGCTGACTTGTGGCAGGGTTTTGAGCGTAGAGTTAATGTTAGTCGATAGTGGGTGTCGCGAGTTTAGGTGTGTAAGCGTCTGGCTATTTAATTTCTAGTAGAAACCTTGGGGGCTGCACGTAGGCAGGATTTTGCCGAAGCTGGGTAAATTCTGTGTTGTTCTATTTCTACATTTTTATTATTATGTTATTATTTGTGCTGCTGACTATTATCTATGCTGAAATTATTTTATATACTTCCGCAATAAATTTTTATAAATAATAGTATCACCTTATTCATCCCCTCTCTAGGGTGAAATCGATCCTACAGGAAGAGAGTGAAGGGGAGTTGCGGCGGCTGAAGGTCTGGACGTGACTTATAGTCGCATTCTAGGTTCGAGTTCAACCCGAATCGACCTAGCGGTCAACCTCTTTTAGGTCAATAGGTTGGCCCTACGATCGACCGCTAGCCGAGGTTTGGGCTCGGCCTGAACCCGGACCCAATAGGGCCGGTTGAATTAATATTCTAATGACTGTTCCATATATCATTTTCAACTTAACCCATCCAAAAAAATTCTACCTTATTTATGACGGTATCCACCTTACCGTGTAGACCTTTCCTTGGACAGAATGTAATAGCCTCAACAAATTTATTGCAACCAACAACACTTCCAAAAATCCAAAATATTCTGGCTGCTATTTCCTGCCTACTTTGCACAGAAATATTACTTCCAATAGCTGGTGGGTATTACAACACTTCAAACTACATACCCCAATAAAGTTGAATGCCATTCCTATTTTTCTGTTCCAAAAAAAGAGAAAATATAAAAACCTCGATTTTATAAATCGAAAAACCACTGAGCTAAATGTATGCTCCTTTATACTTATTTCTAAATAATAAAAACCGTTACATACCAAAGCTTCCCTTAAAAGTCAAAGCTTTATATATAAATATTTTAGGGTGTCCAAAAACCTTTTTATAACATAAATTTTCCAAATTGGAAAGCTATTTTCTTGCCAAAAATCAAAATCAAGCCTTTACTGATATAAATATAAATATTTAAGGATTTAAGGAAATAATCTTTTATAAACCAAGAATTTCGTAACACGACCAACCTAGTGGTATACATGTTTCTTTGAAAATTAAAATTTTAAAATTTTCCCAAAACAAAATTTCCAAAATAAATCTTTGGGAAAAGAAATCATTTGAAAACCCTTTTCCACAAATCTAAGGCATTTTCAAAATGTACTTACAAAAATTCTCTCATAAGTTTTAGACTAAGGAATTGACATTAATTATTCAAATAAAAATACGGTTTGCCATTTAAGTGGTGATCAATGAATGCACCCTAGCAAAAACATGCTTTTAGATAATTGTGACATACAAATTCTAATTTCTTGCCCATTTGGAATAAATATGTGTCCTCGATTGGAACTGAAAATCTAAAATCACAAGGTGCTAGAATCTCAACCATTAGGTCGAACACCTCCAGCCTTCGATATTCTACCATATGTCATACTCATGCTCTTCATCAACAGCTTTTTTGCATCGCCAGCACTCCGTGGGGTACTTTGAAGTCGGCATGAAAATCTTAACTCTAAGATATTTCCAACCCATAATTGCTTTGCCCATTCCTTTCTAGTGGAACCACACCTACTTCTATAGTCAAAACTATTAGAATCTAACATAAAAATATAATATTACTAGATATGAAAGTGAGAATACATTCTCTCAGTTTATCCTAATCTTTCTGATCTACTAATCTCGGCTCTGATACCAAATGTAATAACTCGTACCTTAAAGGTCCTAAATTTCGGAAAAAACCCAGACCCAAGTCTATCAAAGCACAGATCGTTGGAATTGAATCCTGCAAATAAGCATGAGCATTATCAGAGATTGATAGAAATATAAATTCATAGCAGAAACAATAATAGGATAAGAATGCTGACTATGACTACCACCTTGGAAATAACGGTATTCCATGGATAGTGGATTGTTACATCAACATCGAGCATGAGAGAACTCCAACAACAAAGCACATCCAGCTCTACTGACCTATTCCTCTAAATTATATCCTATGGATTGTAATGAGGAGGGGGTCAGAACAATGTTCCGATGACTGAAAATATAAACTGTTCATAAAAAACTTATACCGATTGGTTTTCATTTAATTGTTATGTCCATTAAAGTTAGCAATTCTTATCTAACCTTGCATTTCACGCACGATTACATACTTACCCCTTCCCAAGGTACAAAATACTAATGAAGCCATATCAACCATCCAATACTTCCAAACCCATTAGCAACTAAGTACTTCTAAATACGAAGCGGGCTTCTATTACACATTTAAAAAGATAAATAGGAAGACTCTACCATTTAATACCTTAATCAAGATAGACCACGTCATTTAAGATTTATTCCCAAGGTGGTTTCCTAACAATGTTGTCAATGGTTAGCGGGTCCTAGCTAAAAGACCTCTAACCACTTTTGAAGGCTTCCGACATTTAATGTCCAACTATTACCACAACTATCGCGGATAAGATTGTAGCCATGTAATAAATAGTACCCAAGCCACTTGATACCTTTTATTAGAAAATAGGCAGACTCTGGTCATTTAAGACCTTAATTAAGGCAGACCCCACCATTTAAGACCTATCCCCTAGGCGTGCTTCTAAATGGTACTATTGTTAATACTGCCTTATCAATATGAGAGACTTTACTGAAGCCACTTAATACTTCCAAGTGGAAAACAGGCTTACTCTGGTCATTTAAGACCTTAATTAAAGTAGACCCCATCATTTAAGACCTATTTCTAGAAGCATCATCCTCAATGGCATTATCTGGTTGTCATTACTTGGAAATCTCATTAGGCTACTTAATACTTCTTTTATAGAAAAGAGGAAGACCCTACAGTCACTTAAGACCCCAAACCTAAAACAAACCCTTCCTGAGATATCCACTATCACTCTCTAATTATAAATATGGCATCTCATTAGGTAACTTCTTTCGTTAGGAAGTCGGACCGTTCAACTACTTCCGACCTCAACACCGAAGTAAACCCTTTTAGAGACATCCTTATTTATTTATTTGGAATCTCACTAGTTTACTTAATACTTCCATTTAGGAGAGAGGTGGACCCTTTAGCCACTTAAGACCTCAAACCAAAAGCGAACCCCTATGGAGATATCCCTTACCACTCCTAATTCCAAATTTGGATCATTTAATAATTTCAAATTAAGAAAGCAAGCCCAATATCCCACATCATCACGAGTCCTAGGATTAGTGATATCTCACATTAGTAGTAAGTACACCTGGCTACTGGTAGCCTCAAAGTGAATGGCAGTCTTCCGTCGAGTGACTCTACTTACCTCGCATTATTAACCTACTAAGTCCAGTTAACCATCCTAAGACTTTACTTATATTATCATAGGTAGATATCAGACTTAGCTTACTAATTACCTTTTTTTTAAGGGAACATGATTTACCTTAAATATTTGTCTATCCATAAATCCTCGTATAATGCTCATAAATGTCAATTTGTCCATAAAATCCTAACAGATATTTCCTAAGACATTTATATATGATTATTAATTTCAAATTAGTAACCTTTTATACCTATTCCATTTTTATCAGTTCCATTAATCCATTTACCCTATCTGATTATTGCAACTCCCAATTTATTACTATTTATTGGATTTACAACCTTTTAAATTCTTTTCCCATTAGTTAATTATCCTAAACGCGAATATTACGTGCAACCATCATCATTAGATTTTTGTTTAATTATTAGAAGTACAGTACATTACGTACAAATATTTGACTATTATCAAATATGTTCCAGTTATATCTTCACTATAATATTCTTTTCCATGGTAAATTGTTAGAATCATTTCTAAAAGATTATTCTTTATAATTTCCATAAATTAGTCCAAAAAAAAAGATTTAACATTAAAAAATTAAATTGTTTGAAATTAGAAGGAATGATCATTTCTTTTTATTACTAAAATAGACAGTGTGAGCTACAATGAATTCATTCTTTACATATCTCTTGCTCTTTCTATTTGCATCCATTCCTTGCTAGAACAAATGTTGTATTTTTCTAAAAGGGAAAGAAATTAAACTAATTAAAAATATTAAACGGATCTAAATTGCCACAATTCCAAACGTAGAAAGGTTTACATTTCAATAAGATTAAGGTAATACTCCAAATTTATAACATTGTTATACAACCTATTCAGATATGGAATAAATTTCATTCAAATCAATATTCTAAATTTGTACTTTTGGGACTGATTTCCATATCAGATTATAAACAATGCTAAATCAATTCATAAACAAGAATATATAAGAAATATTTATTATATTCAAATCATATTTAATTTATTGCTTAAAACTCGTATACAATTATCCAATCAGGCATCAATATCAAATAAACACCAGCGAGATAATTTTCATATTATAACAATCTATAAAATTTCTCACTCATCTTTAAAAGCAATCCAAATATCCAAATTTAAAGTGGAACTTTAATTCTCCAATTTACTTTTATCCAAGAGGATCATATAAAATGGTATATACATACATTAGAATTACAGATCTAAGAAGAGACTTAGGATTGGGAGGGAAAATAGGTACAAATATATAAATATATAAATTACCTCAAATATGCATATGATTGATTCTCTTCTCTTATCATTTTTATTAGATTTCTACTCTTCTTCGATTTATATGAATATGATGCAAATATCTTATCTATATAATTTAAAAAGAAAGTGGATTAGAAGAAATTGCAGAGCTTCGCTACTGCCTCCATAAAAATATGAGAAGAGAAGGAATAGATAGGCCTAAATTTATAGGCATTAAAATCAAACAGAACCATTCGATTTAAAATATTAAATCCAGGCCGTTGCAGCTTATGGTTATTGTAGCTGTCAGGTCGCCACTGGTCGACCACCTATAGGTCACCGATCGACCATTAGGTGTCGACTATCCTCAATAATAGGTCATCCTGTGGGCCTGGGAAATTAATATAAAAATACAATTTTTTTATTTAATTTTATTCATTCTGATTTCATTTTTCGTCCATAACTTCTTCGTTTGCACTCTGACCGTAAAACTCCAAATATGAAAGTTGCTTAAAAATTCACCACAATGCAATGTGGTAATTTCATTGTCACATTCCACCATTTCCATAAATTCCATTTTCAACTAACTAATTTAAATAACTAACGCCAATTTACGGCTTGTTACAAGAATTAAACAAACGAATTGGACGAACAAACGATAAAGAAATGACCCAAGGACTTTAGAAACATCAAAAGAATGATGATATGAAGTAACTTAATAGATTGCAAAGGGACTGAGCAAAGTGGAGCACTCGGTACCAAGAGGAACCATGTAATACTAAGGGGATTTTACTCCACTATGGACTAGCAAAATCACTTATACTTGAAGCAATACCTTAGGTGATTACCATCAAGTGCTTTTCTCAAAGAATAGACGAAAAACTCTAAGGACTTTCTAGAAGAAAGAAAAGAAAGTAGAGATGAACAAATCAATATCAGCAATGATTTGAAAGGACTCGATCATCGAGGAAGAGTATTTGGAACACAACGGATCAAAGATAGGATGTAAAATATAGGAAGAGGGAAAAACTCCCACTTGCAAAAACCTATCGATTCTGAGAGGAACCTCTTGGTACCAAGTGGTTTTTATTGGAGTGTGGACCTCGAAACCCACTTCTGGATAACAGGAGTTGGTTCTGCACTTTTTACCTCGTAGGCCTCTGGTTCTGCTAGATGATTTCCTTATAAATAGTAATCTACCTACAATTTGGAGGGGAATTCTTTTTGGACTTTTTGGCACTTGATTTCTCTTCTATCTTCTTCTTTCTCAGATACTGTAAACACTCCCAAATCTAAGATCTACTTGATTATGTTCAGATTTGATTTTAATCATCGTATTGTTGAGAGAATCAATCAATAACAAAGATTAAAGTAGATGTAGGTTGGAGTATTTACCGAACCACTATGAAACTTATGTCTTTTCTACCTCTTTTACGTTTATTTCATTAGATCTTGTGCTTTCAATTGCTTCTAGTGTGTTTGTGTCATTTTTTATGCAAACATTAATGGTGCTTTCACAAAGAAAGATCTAGATTTGACAACTTAAAGATTAGATCTGAAGTTTGGAGAAGATGAAGAGGCTTACTACAAGTGCAATCACTGTAGGAAGTCAATAAGGACATGGGGATTGCTAGGAGGTGTCCTCAAATTCAAATTCATCGATCTACGTACCCAGGAAAGAGAGGGAGAGGATGTTGAAAGAGATGCAAGGCTGAATAATAGCTCGATAGTAGGAGATGTTAAATGAACTTTTCAGAAGGATGGATCAACAAAGAACAACCGAAGTAGCTGGAATTTAGAACCAAAAGTCAAAAATTAATGCGGAAGCATCTGGTGTTAGAGCGACATAAAAGGTAGACTGGAATGCAAACGTATAATAGTAGGAGCTAGAATCGAAGTTCACTCTAGGAGTGAGGGGAAGAATAAAGCTGTGCATTAAAAAATTCCATTGGTTGATAACCTCATAATTGGGATGGACCGGAGTCGGGTTTGGTTCTCGTACCTCGCCTTTTATTTTAAATAAATGATGTATTATTACTATTAGAACGCTTACATGTGTATGGAATCCCGATTGGTCCCTAGGTACACTCTATGTTGGAAGTCAGTAGGTGATCCTTGATAGGATTAGATTTTCCAATCTTTGCTAGGTGCTCTATCTTTGGATTCATGAGTGATGTTTGACATCGATTAAGAAACGCCAATGGAGATTTCCGAACCCCTTAAATTGATTAGGATTTTATAAACCACTTGAATGTGATGGCTGATATTGATTGATCATGGTAGTCCTGACCGAAGAGACGGGGTAATGACCATAAGGTTAAGTTCCCTTGCCGAATAGCGAGTGGATTGAGCTTGTACGAAAGTAAGTCATCTTACTGGAGAGTGGGTAGATTTACTTGCTTAGGCAATGAGTACCTTTCCAGAGAGCGAGTGGATTAGACTGAGTAAGGATCCAGAGAGATCGAATGTTAGATTGGATGTTAAATGATCTAGAGAGATCAAACACTAAATTTGATGTTAAAAATTCTAGAGAGATCAAATCCTAGATTAGATGTCAAATGATCCAAAGAGATCGAACCCTAAATTGGATGTTAAACGATCCAAAGAGGTCAAGCCCTAGAATTGATGTTAAACGACCCGGAGAGATCAAATCTAGAGTAGATGTTAAGCGGTCCAAAGAGATCGAACCAATATGACGAACGATGCACATCTTACATTCATAAGGCGTACCTTGGAAGGAAAGTTTTATAACTAAATTTTCCAACATCTTCGAAAAAACTTAAACGAGCAAATTGAATGAACAAATAATGAAAAAAATGACCCTAGAACTTTGGAATGATCAATTGAATGATGATATGAAGTAACTCAAGAGATTGAAAAGGGATTGGAGCAAAACGGACCACTCAATACCTAGTGGAACTTCTCGGTACCAGGAGAAATCACTTGGTATCCAGAGGTTTCTACTCCACTATGGACCTCCAAAACCATTTGTACTTAATGCACTACCTTAAGTGATTGCCATAGAGTTCTTTTCTCAAAGAATAGACGAGAAACACTCAAGATTTTTTGGAATAAAGCAAAGAAAGCAGAGAAGAACAAAGCAACATCAACAACTATCAAAAAAGACTCAATCGTCAAGGAAAAGTGTCTGGAACATAACGGATCAAAGATAGGAAGCAAAATAGAGGAAGAATGGAAAACTCCCACTTATAAAAACCTATCGGTATTGAAAGGAACCTCTCAATACCAAGTGGTTTTTATTAGAGAATGTGCCCCGAAGCTTACTTCTGGATACTTGGACTTGAATAGGTCCTTGATCCGCTGGATGATTTGCTTATAAATAGCAAGCTACCTGCAAGTTGGAGGGGAATTCCTTTTGGACTTTTTGGCACTTTATTTCTCTTCTATCTTCTTTTTTTCTAGATACTTTAAACACTCCAAATATGATATCAACTAGATTATGGTCGGATTTGAGTTATGATCATTAATTTCAGAGAGAATCAATCAATGACAAAGATTAAAATGGACGTAGAGCGGAGTATTTGTCGAACCTATATAAAAATTGTGTCTTTTCTACCTCTTTTGCATTTATTTCATTAGATCCTGTGCTTTCAATTGCTACTGAGGTGTTTGCGTCATTTTTGGTGCAAACACTTATCGTAAGGATTTTCTATTTATATACTTTTAATGTATTTAATTTATTATTTACATCTCTGTTTTACAATAGATATAAAAGAGAATAAAAGTAAAATCACACTTTATTTCAAACAAGATTGTTTACAAAGTTAAGTTTTATAAGTATTTACATAATTGCCCCTAAGGAACACCCTTAACTCTATCGGGTGCTTGCCGATGCCATAATAAAAAAATATTTTCTGAGTTCATACATGCTTATATAATTTTTCGATGACATCCCTAAGATATATCTACACATTTTTTTATTGGAATTTAATAGGATTATCAATGTCATACATACGTTATTTTATCGATGTCATTCTTACAATTTTTATTTCACAATGCCATACCTACTTACTACTGCTAATTTTAAACTTGCAAAAAATAGATTTTGCCAACGTTATCTTGATGCCAATAAGTAAGAAATTCAGCTATTAATATCTCATTCTCCATCGTTGTAAGCATTATTTTTGGACTAGCACCCCAATGGATAGAAAAAGGTTAAAAATAGTAAGAATGCAAAGAGAAATAAGAAAAGAGACACAAGAGTTTTTAGAGTAGTTTGGCACATCGTTGGCTAATTTCCATTGTGTTGTTTTTATTGATTATTTCATGCTTAACCAACAAAAATTAGAAAGGAATTTGAAATACAATGGTTAGATATCTGAATTGGCAGCCTCTCCCTTAGAAAAATCAATAAAAGAATTAAATGCCCCTTTTTAGGTAAAGAAGAAGATTATTTCTAATTGATTTCACCTTCAAGAATTTCCCAGTCTAGTTTTAATTCGTTAGTCGGTAAGATCCAAGATAATAGGAGAAAGAACAGGTTATTTTTTGGACGAAATCACGAGGCATGATGAATTAGTATCGATCTATGGCCTTTGACCCCAACTTATACTTTTCTTCAATATGGCCTTGTTCTTCATACTTTTAGTCTTTAGGGGCAAAATGATCATTATGATAGATTAGGACCGATCTATCCTAATTTCCTAAAACTTGTCTTTTTCTGCAAAATAGCATGGGGATCCATAGTACAAAAGATCAAGGAAAAACTTGTTCACATAACACGAACTTTGTTTTTTGAAGCAACGTGGAATTCTTTCATAAATAAGAATTGGCAAATTTATGTGATATTAAAATTGCCTTGGAAAGAAGTAATTATGTTGGTTAAGCTTACACATTGGGTAGATGCGTTTTAAATATTTGTTAAAATGTCAAGTTTAATTTTAATACAAAATCTAATTAATTCACATAAAATCTAACATAAGAAATAAGACAGTAAATGCAACAATGTAAAGAGATACAAAGATTCACGTGGTTCATATTTTAAGGAATCTTACATACGTAAGTAATTTCTTCTTCTTATCATTCTTCCATAGTGCAAGATTTAAATTTTAATAGAAGAGAGAATAATCATTACAATATATATTCCTTAGAGATAGAAAATGTGTTTTCCCTTATTCTGCTATAGTGCCTTTCCTTTTATAGCAAAGATGATGTCATGTCGATTGCTGACATTATATATTCAAATCCCTCCTCTAGGGTTAGATGTTGTTATGTGTTCTTCATCCATTTGATTGTTTGAATGCATAGGCTGATAATATGGCTCTAGACAAGAAAGTATTTGGATTTAAATAGGATAAATTAAATTTGAAGTATGGTGCCGGAGGTTGATGCACTAGATGGCTTTTTGCTTATTTTAACATTCGACATGGCATAAGGTTTTGTGTTCCGATGATATTTTGTTGTTGAATGCTTGGACACATCACGAAGTACAATTGGGCTATCGTGGCGTAGTCTATATTAGCTATGTTTGTTTGTTCTGGCTGAGCTATGGCAGCGCAATCAAAGTGCTTTAACATGTTAGAGCTTTTCATTTGCCTCAGCTTCCTTTAGTGTGGTCGAACCCACCACCTCGAGCTCATATACCATCGATCATGGCCTGATCACGTCCTCCTTGTGAATCCATAGGCCGAGACACTCCCAATGCTATCTAGCTTAGAAACCTAAGGCCTCTTAGACAACCTCCCCCGCAATGCCTCCTCCTCCACTCACCCCCTCTGTCGTTGCCCCATCATGCAGGGTTGGGTCAGTCGACGAAAAAATCTACCCCCTCCAACTGGATGATCGGGAGGCGGTCGGCATGTGCGGTAGGGCACCGAGGTCGGGTTGGTGTGGTATGGTGGTACTAGTGTGAGGCTGCATCACAGGAGTCCTTTAAGGTGTTGCCTTCATGGTGGAAGCATCAAGAGTGGATAGCTCAAATTGACTATTGTAAATGATACAAGCATAAGTTAGAGAAGAGCGAAGAAGGAATTAAAAAGGAAGCAATACAAAGCTAAACTACTCTCCACAACTCGGTCACCCCATCACCTCCTAGCTGAGGGCAGACATGGAGACCCCCTGCTACAACTGCTTAGCTATACCCCTTCAAGGCTGTGTTTATTAAGAGACACATTTTGGGTCACTTGTTCTAGGAAGCCATGGGCAGAGAGGTTCACGGAAGAGGGACCTTGTTGGTTGGTGTATTTGGCTCCTATGCCCAATCACCTATCTTTTTCACCTTGGTAGTTCCTAACTAGCAAGTGTAATGTGACGACCAATCTATTATGGTATCATGATGAGGGACCATGACGTCCTCCAAGTGAAGAATATTGAAAGACTCATACTCGCCTTGACCATCCCTCCAACATTAATTAGAGTTCGTCTCGGTGGCATCATCCTCATCGTCAACTTCAACCCTCATAGTTGCTGCTTTCCCCTCTCTAATCACGATACATGCTAGTCTGGTTGGTCGTGCAGTAGGGGTCCTAACTATGAAGTCACATCCTTTCATGGTTTGCCTCAGGTCAAACAGTCCGACCTATCATAGATTGGCATCGTTTAGGATCATCAACGATTTAGGAGTGGGTTGAGTTGATCATGCATGATGGCATACTACAAGAATTTAATCTTACAATCAAGGAAAAAAAAGGATCCAACAATGTCATAGCCGATCATTTGTCTTGTCTTTCCAACGCACCATCGCCTTTACCAATCAATGAAAACTTTCCCGATGAACAACTTCTTTCTGTTTCTATCGATCCATGGAATGCCAACATAGAAAACTATTTAGTCACTAAAGAAGCTCCATCATTTGGTCAAAACAAGATAAATGTAAATTCATGTCCCAAATGAAATATTTCTATTGAGATGATCCATACTTGTTGAATTATCATCCTGACCAAATCATTCGACGTTGCATCCCAGATTGCGAAATCAAGAATGTTCTTTTGTTTTGTCATGATCAAGCATGCGGTGGACATTTCGATCCTCGAAAACTACTGAAAAGGTGCTTCGGTGTGGTTTCTATTGGCCCGTTATTTTCAAAGACTCATTTGAATTTTGCAGAACTTGCGATCGATGCCAAATGCTTGAAATAATTTCTCGACGAAATATGATGCCTTTAAACCCCATTCTTAAAATCGAAATCTTTGATGTTTGGGGTGTCGACTTTATGGGACCTTTTCCAGTTCTTTCGGAAATTTGTATATTCGTCCCGCTGTTGATTACATCTCAAAATGGGTCGAAGCTGTTCCATGTAAAACTAACGACCATAGAATTATTGTGAAATTCCTTAAAGAATACATCTTTTCGAGGTTCGGGACACCTCGCACAATAATCAGTGATAACAACACCCATTTCTGCAGTCGTTCTTTTGAAACTTTAATGAAGAAATATGCGATAACCCACAAGTTGTCCACTCCATATCATCCTCAAACTTGTGGCCAAGTTGAAGTTTCAAATCGTCAAATAAAACATATCTTGGGGAAAATTGTTAATAAAAATTATAAAGATTGGTGTCAGAAATTGACCGATGCGCTTGGGGCTTACTGTACTGCTTTTAAAACTAACCTTGGGGTGTCCCCATTTTGTTTAGTATACGAAAGATCTCGCCATTTACTTGTTGAACTCGAACACAAAGCGTTGTGGGCAATAAAGAACTTAAACTTTAATCTTGAGAAAGCTAGCGAAAACCGAAAACTTCAACTTAACGACTAGAAGAACTTAGGAACGATGCGTATGAAAACGAAAAAATCTACAAAGAAAGAACAAAAGTTTTTCATGACAAGTCAATCCTAAGAAAAATGTTTTCACCAAACCAGAAAGTTCTTTTATATGAATCAAGACTTCATTTATTCCTTGGGAAACTAAAATCGAGATGGACCAGACCATTTGTGGTACGAACTGTTTTTCCACACGGTGCCATAGAAATACAAAACCCCAGGGATGGATCGATTTTCAAAGTCTATGGTCATCGTTGGAAACCGTTCTTTGAGTTGCCGTGTGATCAAGAGGAGGAGCTCATGATTCTTCATGAGCCATGCTACGCCTAGTAAGAAATGTTAACCCTATTTTGTAAATAGGGACATATTTTTCACTGTTACACTCATTGTATCTTACACTGACTATGGGGACACAATCAAAATCAAGTGTGGGCGGGGGTCATCTTTATTTCTTATTTTTCATGGTTTATTTTTTGCATTTTCTTTCCAAATCTTAAAAAAAATCAAAAACCAAAAACCCCAAAAACAAATATTCTTTTCTTTTGGCATTTTTATTTATTTTTAAAGAAACATTATAGGATAAGTATAAGTTTTTTTATTAAATTGAAACTTTTGAAAATTTATTTGTCTTAACAAAAATAAAAATAAAGTTTGATTACAAGTAATGATGGTTTAACTAGTGTATAGGAAGGTTCACGGGTGATAGTTATGAAGTATATCCTAATTGAAATCTTTGTTTAATAAGAATTTTAATTTAAAGTAAAGGCGATAACATTTTAAAACTTTTAAGTTAAGTAATGCCAAGTTGATATTGTTAATCTCTCTCTTCAAAAAAACAAAAAAAAAATACCTTTTTTGTATAAATGTATATATTTTATTAACACCTAGAGTCATGTGTTCATACGTAAGTGTGTACACTCGCCATGCTCTGTACCCTTCTCACGTAAGCCCGAAAGGCAGTGCATGCTCGGTATATATGGCCTCAGTTTATCTGAGTTAGGTGTATGTATATAAAAAATTCTTTCATTAATAATTCCTATAGTTGATAGGTGTTCACACTTGTGTGTTCACTCGCCACGCTCTATATTCCCTCATGTAAGCTTGGAAGGCAGTGCATGGGTAATATATCTGGCCTCAGTCTTCCGAGTAAGGCATACAATTAAAATTTCAAACAAAGAGAGAGTAAGATGTTAAAATCCAAGCACTATTTTTACTTTTGTGTTTGACTTGTTATTCAAAGAAATGAAAATACCACTTTGAAAAACTTTAATATTGAACTAAGGATCTGTTTCATGGTTGCACTATGTTATCGACCAAAACAACTAGCCAAACTGGAGTCTAATTGTGATGATTACTTAATTTTTGTTTGATGAGTAGAAAGGCTTAAATTTCTTGATAATGACTAGAACATTCAACTTATTCGTGTCAATTTAAAAGTAAATCCTTCATTTGTAAATATTTTTGCATTCATATCTCTTTAAATAAATCTTGCTTTTTGTAAATATTTTCATGTTGCATTTGGATTTTGTAGGTAGTATATACCGAAAACCCTCACGAGACAACACTCGTCCTACTAGGGACACTTAGAGGTTTAACGGCTTGTTGCATATGCACAATGCAATCGGCTTTCCTATAAAAATAGATTTTTCTTAGCTTTTCTTTATTCGAGGACGAATAAAAAGAAGTGTGGGGGTATTTGATGTGCACGTAAATGTGCATACTTTTACTTCCATATTTAATCGATTTTTATTTGAATATATGTAAAAATTGGGTATTTTTACATGTTTAAAAACCAAATTTCAAATATTCTTTCAATTCGTCATTCAACATCGATGTGGGGGTAGAATAGTAATTTTGTGCATGAATTAATTTGGGGAATATTTATTTGCACATTTTCTTTTTAATTATAAGAATTATGGATGGATATTTGAAGGTGCTTTCATGATGATATGCATGCACAAGGAGGGAAACAAAGGAATAAAGATGGAAATAATTCAAACCATTCATCATGAAGAACCCCGCTTACCTATTTACCTTAATCTACAATTAAAAGCTAATGGACAAGTTAGCGGAGGTTAAAGTTTCATGCATACTTGATGTTGGATTAATTAGAGAATAATGATTACTTGGTGGCCACACTTCCTAGAGGAATATTTTGGGAAGCCCCTTAAAGATTGAATTAGGTTTTTGTGCATGTATAAATAGCGCTCTTATGTACATGTAAATGATCTTCTTCTTTCTAATTACTTAGGAAATTAGACTGCAAGTTGCAACCTCAGAGTTATATGAAATAAAAATGACTTTCTAAGTCTCTTTTTCTTTTACTTCTTCTTTATTCTTATTTTATTTTCTTTGTCATTTTTATTTACATGCTTTTTCTTTCATGTTAATAGTGTAGATCTTTTTATTTATGCATGCAGAATAGCTTTTATTTTATGTTAATTAGCTCTCTTTTTACTTAGCTTGCATTTTCCTTCTGTTTTTTTTGTTTCATGTTGCAATATACAATTGTTGAAATGAAAACAAAAATGAGTAGCTAAACCCCTCCAATTTAGGGGTAAGAAGCTCTCTAATTACGTAGATTCAATATAATTTTATGATTTATGGTCTCTTTTATGCTTCATGAGAAGTAGACATTGATGTAAGTTTATAAAAATGAATTTTGCAGCTTATGTTGTATTTACAAATATGCTATTCTTATTCACACATAAACGATTTACATCATCATTGTACTAATTGATTTTTTATTATGAAATTAAAGTAGAAACAAAATTTGATAATATATTTTACTAAATACAATAGTAAATAGTTCATACTTAAAATAACTTTAGTTTGGACTTCATTTTCATAAGAATTGATAAGTGGTTTTACGAGTTGTATTATAGTTTGATGGTTTAAGTTATGTTAATTAATAACATAAGTAAACCATACTTTTAATAATACATCACCAATTCCATTTAAAATCAAAATAGAGATCATAAATTATTTTTGTGTTGATTTACAAAAATATGAGAGTGAATTTGCCTTTAAATTATTTTCTAATCTCATATTTTCCATCACTTTTGCTCTAGTTAGTTTTACATTTTAGCTAATCGCAATCTCAAGTTTGGTTTAATTTGATTGAATAAAAAAATTTAAAATCTATATAATTCCCTACGGATCGATCAGTATTCGCCATGTACTAGCATTGTACGCCGTGCGTTTGCGGTAAATTTTTATTTAAAATTTTTCGGCTATTTTCTAAACCGATAGAAAATTAGTCGTTAAACAAGTTTTTGGTGCCGTTGCCAGGGAATTTACTTTGATTTTAATTTTCTATTATTCAAATTATTTTTATTTGAGTTTTGTTGTGTGTTTGTTTTTTGTGTGAATTTGCGTAAAAAAAAATTGTTGCGTGTTTGTGTGATTGTTACTTGCTTTTTTTATGTGTTTGTTTGCATTTGTTGTTTTTCTATTTCGCGTTTGCAATTTTCTGCTTCTATAAAAAATAATACACAATCTCATTGGAAAAAGAAAAAAAATTACATTTTATATTGGCATTTACTATTTTCAACTACATTTACATTTCATTTTGATCTTACATTCAAGGTTAAACCCTTTTCCGCCATAACCACATATCCTTCAAGACTCCTCTGTGCCTCAGATCAAGTTTACCCTTTGTTGCTACCACTTCAACAGTGCACAATCGAGCTTCTCTACAAACCTGTTGCCATACATACTGTCACCACTTCACTCCACTGACTTCCTATTACCACTGACTTCCCATACATACCCATATTATTCACCACTACCCTAAACATCAAACCACTCTCATAACACTGCTGCATCACCGCAGTGTTATTTATCTGCCATCATCAGTCACCCTCTACACATAACACCCTGACTATAATACTAAATCACCACTGCTTCGCCCAAAACTTCAAGCCATCAAATCACCCAAACTGCTACTGCATTTGCTTTTTCTTTTGCTACTGCTACTCTGTCTATCGGCCATCTACAGCATTTCCTGTCACACCTTCATACCACCAGAGAATATCAACATATGCTAAACACATTTCATCATCCAGAAACAATCCCCTCTCTACCAATCAAACTGCCTCCAACCCACTTCAATACACTTCGTCACCCTTACATCACTGTTGCCTTACACTACCATTCATCAACCTCTGCACGTACCCACTGCTATTCAGTTCTTCCTCTAACCACAGTGAAACCACTTCAAGCCACAACAACTACCCCTTCCTCTACAAACCACCACCTCAATCTCATCATCAAACAATTAACTCCCCTCTTCATACATCACATATACCACCACTTCCCCTGTTGCATAGACAACCACCAAAAACTGCTTTGCCAACAAAAACTATGCCTACCTTTGTTTCTCTGACCATCAGGCCTTAACAACAACCACATATTTCATCACAGTGCAAATGTTGTCACCATTTCTTTTCATCACCCCTCACTACCACCATTTTATCTAACCACCAGCACTTCATCCCTGAGCTTCATTACCAACCATGCCTCTGCTTTTAGTCAACAGACCACAACAATCCTCAAAACACAAAGCATATTCCATCATCAACCATAGCCTGTCAAGCTCACCAGTTACCCAAATCAAACAACAATAACTCAACCGACCTCAAAGCAACTCTCATCAGCCACTTCACTTCACTAATTCGTCAATTCACCTGATTCAAATCGTGGTTATAAATTCACCCGAGTTTTAAAAATTGAGATTACAAGTTAAACTTGGAAAATAGTGTGGTTTCAGATTTGGTTTGGTATTTGGTTAACTGGGCTTGTTTCGGTTTTGGTTTAGTATTTTGTTTTTTTCTTTTTAATTGGGTCGGGCCCTAGTGGAATTTAAAAAAAAAAGTTTTTTTTTGCAAGGCAAGCCAGTTTTATAGCGGGCCGTCCACTTTTATTACGAAAGTAATAAAGTTGAAGTACAGGAGATTGGTAAAAGTACCTAAACTACGAAGAAAAAAAAGATAAAAAAAATACAGCACAGGTATGTGACAGACATGTCACAGTACCTAAATATATAACCTAGACTATTCCTCCTTCGAAGAGGAAGAATCACCATCATCTACAGAAACCAACGGGACATTCCCACAAAGACCAGCGAAAGGCCTGAAACGGATAGCAAGACTAGGATCATAACCCAGAGCATCAGAAGAATATATGAACGAGTGATCCCAAGAAGAATCAGCTAGCATGACAGAATTTATACTCGCATACTCACCATCCACATCAAGAACTAAAGAATCACCAGACGGTTTGTAATAAAGGCATCTAAGGTCCAACAGATCATCGGATACAAATCTGAAATATGAATCATCCACCGGGTTAAATCTCACATCAGAAATGTGATCAACCCAACACCTCTCAGACTCAACTCAAACAACAGATAATCGGGAAGAATTGGGGACAACTAAAGGAATAGCTGAGGCTACAAAAGGTACCACAGCAACAGTAGGCGAGGCAGGCCTATCCCCAGAAGGTGGCGGACCCAGATCCGACACAATAACCACATAATGAGCGGAAGACCGAGGGATGGAGGAAGGAACCTTAGGAATGCATTTCTGGAGCGGGGGATGAGGCAGAGGAATCTTCGGAGGAGCAGCGGCTGATATGGGGTGCTGGCAAGAGATTGCCAGATGACCAAAAGAGTGGCAGGAAGAGCATATATCTGGAACTCAACCATAGCGAACACGGACCTCCGCAACATGCCCGACAGCAAGCTAAACAGGGATAGTAGCAGAGAGAGGCTTATAAGGGGATATCTCAATAAGAGCCTTAGCATACATCAATTTATCGCGGGCAACCGTATTGGTGTCAAAGCATTTCAATTTACCAACATTGCAGGCTAACCAATTCAACCCAAGCAAAGGCTGAAGAGCAGAAGGGATATGCGAAAAGTACACCCAAATGGGGATGGATAGCCCTGCTCACGAGCACCTGCCAAATAGGGGGGCCAATATGTAATAATAAAGGGCCTACCAGCAAAAAAGGAAGGCTCAGCACCAAGAACAAGCTGACGATCATCGGCAGAGGAAAACTTTATATTATACATGGAGTCGATCAGCTTAACTTGCAATTTTCCACCCAGCTTCCAAGCCCTACGCAAATCCGACACCGGATCACGAAGGCGATGATTTGGTTCCAGAAAAAAACCAACCAAATGTTCAGACCAAAAGTCAATACCAGCTTGCAACACCATAAGAGGAGGAATCCTGACTCCATTCTCTTCAACGATTTCAAATTCAACGGGTTCATAGTCACCGGCATTTCGCGGTAGAGAATTGAAAAGTGATGACCAAGATTTGAGGCAAGCAGACAAATGGAGCAATAGGACCTGGAGCATCCTCAGCGAGGGGCAATGCAGGACGGACAACTGTCTTAGAAGCGACTACACTATTTTCTCTGTTCAATGTGCCAAAATTCTCAGAAGCAATTAAGCAAATAGTGAAGAGCAACGATCAGAAACTTCAGCGAAGGGCAAACCCACATTTGAAGCAGATAATCCACTTGCTCCACCCACGCTAAACTCAGCATTAGTACCAATCTTACCTATAACACAATTTTTATACACCTGCTTACCCATACTTTCATCAGATGGAGTTGGAACAGAGACTACAGGCACACAGGAAGCTATCGGAAGTTTGACCGAAGCACATGGTCGAGCAACAGGAGCGACCGAGCAGCGATTGCTAACAAGTAGAGGGGGAAACTCAACATCCGATAGAAAGGAAGGATTAGATGGCACGGCAGCGGCTAACATCACGTTAAACTTTCGTCCAGACCTGGTCGTTGAAGGGGATAGGAGGAGCGTCGGGGGGGAAGAGGAAGGAGAATAGGACATGCGTAACGATAAGAGAGAGGGCGGAAAGAAGCGACGAGGAGGATTCACGAAAGGGAGATGGCGAAAAGAAAAAATCGCCAGAGCAGGGTGGACGCCATTAACATATAAGCAAGCATTGGATGAACAAACTTTAATAATTTTGAGTTTTGCTTTCTTTTAGTTTGTGATGCTCGGTTAAGTGGTTTTAGATTAATTTTTTTTAGTTTTTTCTTCTCTCTACAAAAAGAAAAAAAAGTTTCATTTTGTTTTATTTTCAGTTTATTTCATTCTCGTTTGTTTTGTTTGTTTTGTTTTGATTTGATTTGATTTCTTCTTTGATACACACACACACTCTTGTATATATATCTTGTTTTATTTTCAGGTTGTAGAAGCAGAAATTCAAAAGAAAAATGCTTGCCAAAAATAATTACTTTGCTTTTCTTGCTTATAAAATAAATCGTCGCTAAAAAATTGTTAATAATCTGCATGCTCTATTATCGTGTTTTAATCTCTAGTTTTATTTTATCTGCATTGTTGGCTGCTTGCATTCGCATTTATATAAAAAAATTCAAAAATCCAAAAATAAAAAAACAAAAACAAATTTCATTTGTAGTTGTATAGCTAAAATCATGTTTAATTTTTGTTTTGCATTCATCTCATCTTATTTTTCTTTTCTAAGGGCAACACCCTAATTCATATAAGATGGGGGATTTCATCACCCTTTCCTTAGCCCACAAATTGCATTTCATCATATAATTTGACTAATAATAACGGTTAGACATTCGACTTAAGGTGTCACGAGCTTACTTAGGGCTTAATTGTACTTTGACAATTATCTTCTTTGAATAAATTTATTTCTTGGTGTCTAGGTTACGGCAGAGCAATAACTAGTTATAAATATTATGGTGATTCGTAATATTATATTAGTTGTTTCTCTGAAGATACTTAAGCCTACGGTTGCATTTCTACGGTGATTCGTGGTGCACGTATAACTCCTGCCCATTATCTGGCTATGAAATATTTTTGTTGATTTAAGACAAAGTGTGATTATACAATTTTGGATTAGGAGCTACTATGGATAGAAAATTTGTAATTAAGTCCCTTTCATTCATTTAGTTGCATTAGTTCGTGCATATTTAAAAAAATAAAACAATTCAAAATTCAAAAGTAAAAAGTAAAAAAAATTGTAAATTTTTCTTAACTTATTTTTTAAATCCTTTCCTTTGAAAATTTTCCAATCAAAACCAAAAATCAAAAGAAAAAAATTCTTGGTTTTATTTTAAAAAACAAAAATCCAAGAAATATATATATATATATATATAGTCTTTTCAAAAATAAAAAAACATATAAAAATTTGAAAAGCTAAAAAACAAAACAAAAATCGAACTTCTCTTTTGAAAAATAAATTTCTCTTGGTAAATATTTTATTTCTTCCTTTAAAAAAAAAAAATATAAACAATTTTTCACTTCATTTTCCAAATCTGTTTCATTCTCTAAACACGATTCTAACTTCTTTATATTCTAGACTTTTGATTGTACATAAGTACTTGGACTCGTGACACAACAACGAACACTTGAACTCGTAATTCAACAACTAATCGTTTATCTCGAACAAATGATCCTCTTGAAATGGCAAGTGAGAATGCCCCTCGAACTCTTACGGATAGAATCTTTCCCGATAGAGTTTCTATTCCATCTTGCATCACGTTACCCGCCTCTATGGGTAACCAATTCAAAATTCACTCGAACCCTATTGCATTGTGTTCAAAATTTGGCAATTTTGAACACAATGACCCATACATTTTCTTGATAAAATTCGAACAAGTTTGCGGAATAATGAAACTCCAACAACTTTTCGATGACGGCATCAAACTTCGATTAATTCCATTCGCGCTTATGGATTATCCTGAAAAGTTCTACCCCTTGGGAAAAACATCTAAAATCCGAAACCAAATCGTAAATTTTCATCAATTCAAGGGAGAACCATTTGGAAAATATTTTGAAGGATTCAAAGAGCTTTTGATAAAATGTCCACACCAAAACTTCAAAACATGGAGGCTTTGCCAAATCTTATACGATGGACTCGAAAACAACTCACGAACCATGCTTGATCGGTGTACCAAGGCAATTTTCTCGACCAATATCATGATGATGCTTGGCAATTTCTTGAAAATCTAGCCGAAAAGTCATCCTAATGGGAATGTTTGAACGAAAAATCCATTTACTCACGATCGAGCGCACATTCAATATGATCTTCTTTGCCTTTGGAAGTTAAAATCGACGCAATGATTAACAAATTCGATAATGTTTTCTCATCCAACCAAATAAACCAAGCTTCCCAATTGATGCGTTATAATTGCAACGATCCTAATCATATAGCCGATCTATGCCCTAATATGGTCAAACAAATCAATGCTTTCAATAAAGCTAAAAATGACCCGTGTTTGCACCAAAATTGGTCACAAACACCCAATTGCCTATGAAAGCACCCGTTTACAATCACAGAACACAGATAGAAAATGTGTAGAGAGTATAAATATGAAGAACATCAAAAAATTAAAAGGAATGCAGTAAAGACACAAGGTTTATAGTGGTTCGACTATCTTCGGCCTACGTCCACACTGAATAGTTGCTATTTTATTTATTGCCACTCGTTGGTTACAAGAGTACAATTGATAATAATTGAGTTACAGTGGATTTCGGCAGAATAAGACATAGAAGAACCTGAAGAAGATCCCTTTTCTGAAGCTTTTGGACTACTATTTATTGGTGTATATTCGAAAATATCCGCCTCAAACCTGGAATACCTCTTCTCTTGCGCAGGTGGGCCCGCCACATCGATCCATAGTTATTTTGGATCGATTCTTGCTCAATTTGTATCGATCCAAAAGTGGTCCAATCGAGCTGAAATCAATCATGGAGGTTCTCGAGTGCATCAGGAAGCTCCTCTCAAAATTTCATCGCATTTGGACTTGTAGATTGTGAGTCGATGCAAGTTTTTGTTCACAAGTTGGCTGTCGCATTTGTATCGATCCAAAGTTCCACATTCTCCTCTCTTTGTATCGATATAGTTCGCATCGATGACGTATCTCGAAAATCCAGGAAAGATCCACCTCCCATGCCATTCGACCGAGTTATCCACATATTTGTATCCATCCATTCAGCAACTTTCATATTTGTACTTCATATCCATCCATCTGTCGGCTTTCGCACCCATGCTTCGCATCAATTACATGCTGCTACTGCGTACCGATAATCTTTGGCCTATTTCGTATCGATAGAGGAAGCCAAGTTTATATTGACCCGAAGCTGATCGATACGAAACATTGTAAGTAGTGGATCGATATGAATTTGACCAATCACGCTATTACTGATCGATAAGAAATGAGCTAAGTCGGATCGATGCGCATATGATGGGTACGAAGTGAAGCTGAGTTGGATCGATATGAGTATGATGGATACAAAGTGAAGCCAGTCCCTTTGATTTGCATCGATCATATTTTTGGCATACGAACTTCGATTGACTTGAGATTTGAAACACATCCTCTTCTAGCCTTGCCCATCATTCCCAATTGACCCTGTCTTGATTGGATCTTGGTCTAATTTTGACAGTATCGATCATAGGCTTGTTTTCAGTCGATCTTCAATCCTGATATCCATCCTCTCCATCTAATTTGTTGATATCCCGGCCTTGACCAAAAGGCGGGATAACATTTTCCCCTCAAAACATGCCTTATGGTAAGAAGGTGTGTTTTGAATAGCTCCGAATCCAACATCCAAAGTCCATATTCCATTCATAGCGATACCATTCGATTCATAATCCAATCTATTACCAAGCCATCCTATCCAATTGCCATAGCTATATCCAAGTCTACGACTGCTTCGAGTCGACGTCCAATTCAAAGTCTTGTAACCACAACTTTAGCTAAATCCATCGCTATCTGAATCCGTCAACCGAGCTTTAATCCATTCATATCCAATAACCAATAACCAAATCCATGACCACTCTGGGCCAATATCCTGTTCCGACCTCGACTCTCCATTCAAAGGGCTTTTATGTTCTCCGACCTCGGCTCTCCGGCCAAGGACTTTTAGATTCTCTGGCCTCGACTCTTCGGTCGAGGATTTTTTAATATTCTCCGGCCTTGGCTCTTCGGCCAAGGACTTTTTATATTCTCCGGCCTCGGGCTCTTCGGCCAAAATGTTTGTGCTAAAATTAGTCAAAAACACCCAATTGCCTATGAAAGCATCCATTTACAATCACAGATCACAGATAGCAAATGTGTAGAGAGTATAAATATAAAGAACACTCAGAACATTGAAAGGAATGTAGTAAAGAAATAACGTTTATAGTGGTTTGGTTATCTCCAGCCTCGTCCACTTTGAAGAGTTGCTATTTCATTGATTATCACTCGCTGGTTACAAGATTACAGTTGATAATAATTGATACAGTGGAGTTCGACAGAATAACAGCGTAAAAGAACCTGAAGAAGTTCCCTTTTCTAAAGCTTTTGGATTGCTATTTATAGGTTTAGATTCAAAAATATCCGCCTCAAAACCTGGAATACCTCTTCTCTTGCACAGGTGGGCCCGCCACGTCGATCAGTAGTGGTTTTGGATCGATGCGTGCTCAATTCATATCGATCCAAAAGTGGTCCAATTCAACTGAGATCGATCATGGAGGTTCTCGAGTGCATCAGGATGCTCCTCTCAAAATTTCATCGCATTTGGTCTTGTAGATTGTGAGTTATAATCGATGCAAGTTTGTATTCACAAGTTGGCTGGCGCGTTCGTATCGATCCGAAGTTCCACCTTCTCCTCTCTTCGTATCAATATAGTTCACATTGATGACGTGTCTCAAAGATCCAGGAAAGATCCACCTTTTGTGCCATTCGACCGAGTCATCCACGAATTTGTATCCATCCATCCAGCAACTTTCGTACTCGTACTTCGTATCCATCCATCTATCGGCTTTCGTACCCATGCTTTGCATCGATTACATGCTGCTACTTCGTACCGATAATCTTTGGCCTATTTCGTGTTTAGAGGAAGCCAAGTTTACATCGACCTGAAGCTAATCGATACGAAACATTGTAAGTAGTGGATCAATATGAATTGGACCAATCACGCTATTACTGATCGATATGAAATGGGCTAAGTCGGGTCGATGTGAATATGATGGATATGAAGTGAAGCTGAGTTAAATCGATATGAGTATGATGGATACGAACTTCGATTGACTTGACATTTGAAACATAGCCTCTCCTAGCCTTGTCCATCATTCCCAATCGATCCCATCTTGACTGGAGCTTGGTCTAATTTTGACGGTATAGATCATAGCCTTGTTTCCGGTCGATCTCCAGTCCTGATATCCATCCTCTTCAGTCAATTTGTTGATATCTCGGCCTTGACCAAAAGGCGGGATAACATTTTCCCCTCAAAACATGCCTTGTGGTAAGAAGGGGTGTTTTGAATAGCTCCGAATCCAACAATCAGAGTCCATATTCCATTCATAGCCATTCCATTCGATTCATAATCCAATCTATTACCAAGCCATCCTATCCATGTTTCATAGCTATATCCAAGTTCGCGACTACTCTGAGTCGATGTCTAATTAAAAGTCCTGTAACCATAACCTTACCCAACTCCGTCGCTATCCGAATCCGTCAACCGAGCTTTAATCCATTCATATCCAATAACCAATAACCAAATTCATGACCACTCCGGGTGGATATCCTGTTCCGACCTCGACTCTCCAGTCAAAGGGCTTTTACGTTCTCTGACCTTGGCTCTTCGACCAAGGAATTTTAGATTCTCTGACCTCGGCTCTCCGGTCAAGGATTTTTTATTATCTTCGGGTTTGGCTCTCCGGCCAAGGACTTTTTATATTCTCCGGCATCGGCTCTCCGGCCAAGGACTTTTTATATTCTCCAGCCTCGGCTCTCCGGCCAAGGACTTTTTATATTCTCCGGCCTCGGCTCTCCAGCGAAGGACTTTTATATTGTGTTCGAGTCCATTCCATCGCTCTCCGAAGAAGGGACTTGTAACGCGATCACTACCCCATCTTCTCGGTTAGGACTGTGATCGTGAGACTTGTATTATTTATTACATTGATCCAAATCCAATCATTCAAAATAAGAATTTTTACAGCCAGGGAAAACCAGATAAATGTCTATACATCCAATAAAGAAACCAAAGTTTTCTGGAAAACGAAAAGAAAAACAGAATTTCAAAGACTCGAGCAACACAATTTATCATCGTCTCAAAAGCATGCCTAGGGCCGTCCTTGATCTCGTACATGTGTGAGTGATTTAGTCGTATTACTTTGAGTTCTATTACTTATTCAAAGCCATAAATCTATTTAGTTGATAACAAGCTGATGTTGCCTAGGTCCAGTGCCATCTTCGTTCAAGGTGGGCGGTGGTCGCTTCTGTTCCACTGCCACAGCTCGATTCCTTACATACTGTTGTAGATGACCATTTCTTACATGCTCCTCAACGATATCTTTCGAATTCCTAAAATTGTGTTTGTTGTGCCCATCGAGCTCATGGAATAGGCAATGCTTTCCCGATGCCCGGTCGTATTCAAAAGGTTCCCTCCTTGCCGGCCTTCGATATTAGAGGCGCCCTCGAGTATCCAAATAAATCCTTTCTAGAGTCTCAATTAAATCTGTGTAAGAAGAAAATTTTGACTCCCTGAAAGGCCTTTTCGAAGTGCTATCATTATCATTCATTTTCCTTTTTCCTTTATTATCTTTATTTGGATCTTCCCTGGGTGGGCCTCCACCCTTTACTGCATAAGCTTCAGCATCTCTCCCTTCTCTCTCAGTCTATGCATCTTCCTACCTCAGGAACCTTCCCGCCTCATGGTAGAACTCACAGAGATCCCTCGGTGGGTCCCGTTCCAACGATATCTTGAAATACGAATTATCTGCAATTCCCGAAACTGCTGCCATCAAAACCATCGATGGATCAGGTCGATCCACTGAAGCCACTGCTGCATTGAATCTGGTTAAGAAATCCCTGAGCGATTCTCCTTTCCATTGTTTCATCGATGTCAAAGTCATCACATTCTTAGGTCGGACTATGTGGACCCGAAACTGCTTCATAAACCTTTCAATCAGGTCCGTCCATGCGCCAATAGAGCCACTCTCCAACTGTCTGAACCATAATGATGCTATATCCATCAAATACAATGGGAAGCATCGCACCATGACCTCTTCTGATGCCCCCAGTACCTCCATATGCCTCATGTACCTTGTCAAGTGAACAACAGGATCCATTCTCCCATCATACATCTCTAGTGTTGGCAATTTGAAATGTGGCTGGTTCCTAGCTTGCCCGATCATTGTAGCAAAAGGACTCTTATTCGCATCCTCCAAGTCTCTATTCACTAGTCCTCCCTTCATGGATCTTCTGACCATCTCCGCCAATCTGTCACTATATCTAAGTTGTAGACTTTATCCATTGCCTCCGATCTTCCCTCCGAGTTCATGAGGGAATCCTGGAATTTGCTCTCCTACATGAGCATCCATTCCTCTATCAATACCATGTTGCTTGGCTCCACCTCATACTCTACCTGGGATTGGATCAACATGCTCTGGGTGAGTGCCCCTAGTTCTAGTGTTGCGCCGGATGGTCCTGCTTCATTGTGAACTATGGTTGCTCCGTGCTTTCGATTTCTATCTCCAGCATCTCCTACAGTTGAGTTCCACTAGTTCTACACTCCAACTTATCCAACTTTTCGAAGTAGGTTCTACATCATCTCCTCTTTTCTCTTGAGCATCGTTTCCATCTTGTCTCTGGTGATGAAGATCGACGCCTGATTCGCTCCCGAGGAAGCCTCATGACTCACTTCATGTTGGCTCCTTTCAGTCCTTTGTCTTCTTACCGATTGCCTTGCTATAGCTTTCCAAATCTAAGTCTTCAAGCTTTCAAATCTGAAATCCAAGTTTTAGAATACCTTAGTGCTAGCTTTCTCAGTGAAAGCACTAAATTGTTTGCGCCAAAATTGGTCACAAACACCCTATTGCCTATGAAAGCACCCATTTACAATCACAGATCACAGATAGCAAATGTGTAGAGAGTATAAATATGAAGAACACTCAGAAAACTAAAAGGAATGCAGTAAAGACACAAGGTTTATAGTGGTTCGGTTATCTCCAACCTACATCCACTTTGAAGAGTTGCTATTTTATTGATTATCATTCACTGGTTACAAGAGTACAATTGATAATAATTGATTTGTAGTGGAGTTCGACAGAATAGCAGCGTAAAAGAACCTGAAGAAGTTCTCTTTTCTGAAGCTCTTGGACTGCTATTTATAGGTTAAGATTCGAAAATATCCACCTTAAAACCTGGAATACCTCTTCTCTTGCATAGGTGGGCCCGCCACATCGATCCGTAGTGGTTTTGGATCAATGCGTGCTCATTTCGTATTGATCCAAAAATGATCCAATCAAGCTGAGAGCGATCATGGAGGTTCTCGAGTGCATCAGGAAGCTCCACTCAAAATTTCATCGCATTTGGACTTGTAGATTGTAAGTTATAATCGATGCAAGTTTGTGTTCACTAGTTGGCTGTCGCATTCGTATCGATCCAAATTCCACATTCTCCTCTCTTCGTATCGATGACATGTCTCGAAGATCCAGGAAAGATCCACCTTTCGTGCCATTCGACAGTGTCAACTACTTATTTGTATTCATCCATCCAGCAACTTTCGTACCCGTACTTCATATCCATCCATCTATCATCTTTCGTACCCAGGCTTTGGATCGATTACATGCTGCTACTTCATACCGATAATCTTTGGCCTATTTCATATCGATAGAGGAAGCCAAGTTTATATCGACCCGAAGAAACATTGTAAGTAGTGGATCGATACGAATTGGACCAATCATGCTATTATTGATGGATACGAAATGAGCTAAGTCGGATCGATGTGAATATGATGGATATGAAGTGAAGCTGAGTTGGATCGATACAAGTATGATGGATTTGAACTTTGATTGACTTGAGATTTGAAATATAGCCTCTCATAGCCTTGCCCATCATTCCCAATCGATCCCGTCTTGATTGGAGCTTGGTCTAATTTTTACGGTATCGATCATAGCCTTATTACCAGTCGATATCCAATCTTGATATCCATCCTCTCCAGCCAATTTGTTGATATCCCGACCTTGACCAAAAGGCGGGATAACAACCCGTTTTCTCCAACGTACAATCTCGGTTGGAGAACTCATCCGAACTATGCATGGAATCAAATAATACCCATACGAATGTGGTTTGTCTCAATTTTCAAGCATTCCTAAATAATGCTTCGAATCCTCCCTTTCAACCCGATCATTTTAGACCAAATTTTACGGATCCATCTCATAATCAACCACAACAATCAAATTTTCAACCAAATCTTGCTCCTCCTCCCCAAGATGATAAATGTTTTAGTTCACTTAAAAAATTCCTGAAACGTTGGCTACAGCAATGACTCAAACCTCCATTCAAATAGGGATTTGCAAAATTTATTGACCTCATATATGCAAAACATAAGTCAATCAATTGCTAAACTTGAAATGAAATTGAGTCAATTAGCCATGTCTGTAAGTGAACGTGAACGATGCATATACCCAAGCCAGTCCATTCCAAATCCAAGAAATCAAAATGAAAATTCGAATCAAGCCCATGTTGTTCAAGATAGCAACATCACCCAATCGAATGTTATCACAACTCTACGTTTCGGTAAACAAATCAATAATCAAGTCGTTAATCCAAACGATTTACTGGAAATCTCTCTCGACGCTTCTAAAAAACAAACGAATCTGAACAGGACGTAGAGCCAAACATTGAGTCAAATTCCAATCTTCTTCTACTCATGTAGACCCACCTACCGAGTTTCATGTTCCATTACCACCTCGTCTTCGACCCAAGAAACACTCGGACCAAATGGAAAAGATGTTGAAATTTTTTAAACAAGTGAAAGTTAACATCCCACTTCTTGACATCGTTTAGCAAGTCACAACTTACGCTAAATTTCATAAAGACTTATGTACACAAACAAGACACAATCAACTGCCTAAAAAAGTCTTCTTAGCGGCCAGTTTGAGTGAAATCTTATCCCAATCCATGCCTATTAAATACAAAGATCCTGGCTGCCTACAATCTCGTGTACAATTGGAGACAAGACGATTAACAAATGCTTGATAGACTTAGGCACGAGTGTCAATTTGATTCCATACTCTGTGTACGAACAATTAGGTTTAGGTGAGCTCAAACCAACAAAGATCACGCTTCAATTCACTGATCGTTCCATTAAGAAGCTCGTGGGAGAAATTGAGGACATGCTCAATAGAGTAGGGCAATTCATATTCCCCATTGATTTTATCATTCTCGAAATACAACCCATGACCAACTGTGCGAATCAAATCCCTTTGATATTGGACCGACCATTCTTAGCCACCTCAAATGCCTTAATCAATTATTGCAACTGTTGGTTGAAAATTTCTTTTGAAAACATGACTTTAGATCTTAACATTTTCAGTCTTGAGAACCAATCGATTGAATCTCGCGACCAACCTTTGGAAATTAGTGCCATTCACGAAAACTTTGAAAATGAGATGATTGACCTTAATAATGAACACTAGGTCGAGTACAAAAAATTGTTTCATGAAATCCCCAATGATATTGAATACACGCTCCCCTTTGAATCGCTTCCAGTTAAGTCCGACTCTCATCCTAATTCTTTGATCGAGCGATTCCCACGGTTGGACCTTAAACCCTAGCCCATCACTTTAATATGTATATTTAGGTGATAACAAAACGGTTCCTGTTATAATATCTACGACCCTCTCTTGATCAAGAAACTTCTTTACTTTCAATCCTTTTGAAAAACAAGGAAGCACTTGGATGGTCGATCTTCGATATAAAGGGAATTAGTCCCGCTCTTATTCAACATCGCATCCATTTGATTGATGATGCCAAGCCTGTTCGTGACGCGCAATGAAGGCTTAACCCAAAAATGAAAGATGTGGTGCATGATGAAATTCTTAAACTCCTTGATAACAGAATCATTTACCCAATCTTTGATAGTTCACGGGTTAGCCCGATTCATGTTGTGCCGAAAAAGTCTGGGCTTACCATTGTCAAGAACGATTCAAACAAACTTATTCCAACTCGAACTCAAATGAGTTAGCGTGTTTTTGTTGACCATCGAAAATTAAATGCTGCAACATGTGAGGATCTCTTCCCTCTTCCTTTTATCGACCAAATGCTCGAATGTTTAACCAACCATGAATTCTTTTGCTTTCTTGATGGTCATTCTGGCTATAACCAGATTCCAATCGCTCCTAAAGATCAAGAGAAGACAACTTTCACATATCCCTTTGGCACTTTTGCTTATCGACATATGCCTTTTGGCCTTTGCAACGCTCCTGCTACATTTCAAAGATGCATGGTCGGCATCTTTTCTGATAGGATCAAACGTCTTCTCGAAGTATTTATAAACAATTTTTATATCTTTGGAAACTCTATTCCTGAGTTCTTACATCATCTTGAATTGGTTCTTAAACAATGTAAAGATAGACACTTAACGCTAAATTGGAAAAAATGCCACTTTATGGCAACTCAAGGCATAGTCCTTGGACCTGTCATTTCAAATAAAGGCATTGAGTTAGATAAAGCGAAAATGGTGCCATTAGAAATCTACCTATTCTCAAATTTGTTAACGACATTCGCTCTTTCCTAGGCCATGCCAGTTTTTATCTACGTTTTGTGAAAGAATTTAGTAAGATTGCTCGACCTCTTATGACTCTTCTTAGAAAAGACGTTCCATTCGACTTTAACTCTGATAGTATCTCTGCTTTTAAACGTCGAAAAAACAAACTTGTTTCTGCTCATATAATTTGCTCACCAAATTGGGATCTCCCATTTGAGATAATGTGTGATGCTTCGAACTTTGCAATTAGTGTTGTCTTAGGACAACGCATCAGCAAGATCCTACACGTTATCTACTACGCTAATATGACTTTGAACGATGCTCAACTCAATTACACAACTACTGAAAAAGAGCTTCTAGCATAGTTTTTGCACTCGAAAAATTCCAACAATATTTTATAGGCTCGCACATCACTGTTTACACTTACCATTCCGCTCTTCGATGTCTTTTCGCTAAAAAAGTTGCTAAGTCTTGCTTAATTCGTCGGATCCTTTTACTACAAGAATTTGATCTTACAATTAAGGACAAAAAAATATTCGACAATGTCATAGCCGATCATTTATCTCGTCTTTCCAATGCACCATCGCCTTTACCAATCAATGAAAAGAACAACTTCTTTTTGTTTTTATCAATCCATGGTATGCCAACATAGTGAACTATTTAGTCACTAAAGAAACTCCTTCATTTTGGTTGAAACAAGAGAAATGTAAATCCATGTCCTAAGTGAAATATTTCTAAACGGACGATCCATATTTGTTCAAGTATTGTCCCGACCAAATCATTCGACGTTGCATACCAGATTGTGAAATCAAGAATGTTCACTCGTTTTGTCACGATCAAGCATGCGGTGGACATTTTGGTCCTCGAAAAACCACTAAAAAGGTGCTTCAATGTGGTTTCTATTGGCCCGTTCTTTTCAAAGACTCGTTTGAATTTTATAAAACGTGCAATCGATGCCGAATGCTTGGAAGAATTTCTCGACAAAATATGATACCTCTAAACCCCATTTGTACGGTCAAAATCTTTGATGTCTGGGGTATCTACTTTATGGGACCTTTTCCTAGTTCTTTCGAAAATTTGTTTATTCTTCTCCCTGTTGATTATGTCTCGAAATGGGTCGAAGCCGTTCCATGTAAAACAACCGACCATCGAATTGTTGTGAAATTCCTTAAAAAAATACATCTTTTCGAGGTTCGAGACACCTCGCACAATAATCAGTGGTAACAACACCCATTTTTGCAGTCATTCTTTTAAAACTTTAATGAAGAAATATGCGATAACCCACAAGTTGTCTACTCCATATCAACCTTAAACTTGGGGCCATGTTGAAGTTTTAAATCGTCAAATATATAAATCTAGGAGAAAATTGTTAACAAAAATAGTAAAAATTGGTGTCAGAAATTCAACGATGCGCTTTGGGCTTACTATACTGCTTTTAAAACTAACCTTATGATGTCCCCATTTTGTTTAGTTTACGGAATATCTTGCCATTTACCAGTTGAAATCGAACACAAAGCATTGTGTGAAATAAAGAACTTAAACTTTGATCTCGAGAAAGCTAGCGAAAATTGAAAACTTCAACTTAACGAACTAGAAGAACTTAGAAACGATGCGTATGAATACGAAAAAATCTACAAAGAAAGAACAAAAGTTTTTCACGACAAATCAATCCTAAGAAAAATGTTTTTACCAAACCAGAAATTTCTTCTATATGACTTAAGACTTCGTTTATTCCTTAAGAAACTAAAATCGAGATGGACCGGACCATTTGTGGTACGAACTGGTTTTCCACACGGTGCCATAGAAATACAAAACCTTAGGGATGGATCGATTTTCAAAGTCAATGGTCATCGTTGGAAACCGTTCTTTGAGTTGCCGTGTGGTCAAGAGAAGGAACTCATGATTCTTCATGAGCCATGCTACTCTAGTAAGAAATGTTAACACTCTTTTATAAATATGTACATATTTTTCTTCTGTTACACTCATTATATCATGCATTAACAGTGGGGACACGGTCAAAATCATGTGTCGGGTGTCATCTTTATTTCTTATATTTCATGGTTTTAATTTTTGTGCTTTCTTTCCAAAACTTAAAAAATTCAAAAACAAAAAAACCCAAAAACAAATTTTCTTTTGTTTTAGCATTTTGATTCATTTTTGAGTAAACATTATAGGATAAGTATATATTTTGGTTATTAAATTGAACTTTTTGAAAATTTATTTGTCTTAACAAAAATAAAAATAAAGTTTGATTACAAGTAACAATGGTTTAACTAGTATATAAGAAGGTTCATTGGTGATAGTTATGAAGTATATCCTAATTGAAATCTTTGTTTAATAAGCGGTTGATTTAAAGGAAAGGCGATAACATTTTAAATCTTTTAAGTTAAGTCATGCCAAGATGATATTGTAAAACTATCTCTTCATAAAAAATAATTTTTTGTATATATGTATATATTTAATTAACACCTAGAGTCATGTGTTCACACGTAAGTGTGTACACTTGCCATGCTCTGTATCCTTCTCACGTAATCCCGAAAGGCAGTGCATGATCGGTAAATCTAACCTCAATTTATTTGAGTTAGGTATATGTATATAAAAAATTCTTTGGTTAATAACGCCTACAATCGATAGGTATTCACTGTAACATCCCGATATTTCATGCCATTTGCATCCATACATGTCAGACTTGAATTGCTCAAAATATCAGATTGTTAATTTATATTTGGAAAAACTCAGCATATACAGTAAATAAAATAATCACAGAATCAAAGACACAGAATAATATAATAATAAGCAGCGGAAACAAATGAATAGTAGTTCATAAAGCTACTATATATATAACAGAGTTAAACAAGATATAACAAAAGTCTCGAATACATATAAGTCTCAATACAATAGTCAATTAATAAAATCTGAATATATCACTGGAGTGAATAATTGAAAGCAGAATAGATATAGATGGATCTCCAAGCGAAGCTCTAACTCCAAAGGTGAGTCTCAAATGCTGTTACACTCAGTCTGACTGAAACGTAAAGCAAAACACAAAACACTCGAGTTAGGATTAACATCCTTATATCAATAAATCAAACTCACGTGAAATATCAACTGAAATATAAGTAACTTAAAGATGTTTGGGATACCCATCCTCTAAGGATCCGTGGAACAATCTACTATGTAGTACAATATGCTATTATAATATGTCTATAGTAAAGTAAACTATTAAAATAGCATTAAGCTGTTAACCATATCCCTCTAACACATTTTTATATATTCCATAGTCTATACAGTACCGCAACCTCCCCCATAAACTGGAGGCTTATCAGAGGGTACTCCATAGGTATAGTACAAAACAAACTCGTAATGGGCTCGATATAGTAGGTGACACGGTACAACAAGGCAATGCCAATGTAGATATACCAATTATACTTTCGGACTGGTGGTAATGCATAGCCGCAGCTATAGCCTACCTCGATCCACACTCCCAAATCCGAGGGTGCACCCAATCAATCACAAGTAATAAAATGGTATCGAAGAAATGTGTCCGATCGGAGGAGCTACCTCACTTGGCCTGTCGATTTTTCTTGTTTAGCCACCTTAAGCTAACACACGAGAGTCAGGACCACGTATATACCCATATAGAATCGTTGCCACCATCCTACTTCATTCTGGAATCTCCACCACATACATAGTTGTTAAAGTGGTTTTCGTTATTGGTAGAGAATATGACAATAACCGATCCCAGTCTCTTTAACAACCAAACGTTATTATAACACCGTGGTCATTTCAAAATATCGTACTTCAAAATATCATATCCATTTCAAAACCATATCAATACGAGCATTATTCCCTTAAATATATCCCTTTCCAAAATCATAGCACTTTCCAAAATTTTAACTCTTTCTAATTTATAAACCTTTGAAACCATAACACTTTGGAAATCATAACACTTTGAAAACATAGCTTTGAAAATCATAATACTTTGGAAATATAATATTTTGGAAATCATAACACTTGAAAACATAACTTTGAAATCATAACACTTCCCTCTTAAACAGTTTAGATATTAATATTAGTGTGTGTATATATATAATAATATAGTTATATGAAAAAATAGTTTATAAAATAAAATAGTTTATATAATAAAGTTATTAGTATATTAAAATAGTTTTATATTAAAAATAGTTTATATTAAAATAGTTTATACATATATTAAAATAGTTTTATATTGAAATTGGTGTATATGTATATATATTAAAATAATTTATAAAGTAAAATATTATATATATATATATATATATATATATATTAAAAATACTTATATAATAAAACAGTTTCCTCAAAGTTCACAAATCAATTCAAATTAGCTCATATTCCAAAATCCCATTGAAATCAAATCTCAGTTCTTCTATTTCAATTCGATTCAAATCTCAATAAACCATTTTATATCGATTTAAAAAATAGATTTGAACTACAAAATAGTCATTTATATTTCAGTAGATTTCAAAGTTTAAAATAATCAAAACTTTACAATAACTCAATTTGATAAATTCATTTATATTTCACATTCAACTTTATTATTATTTAGTATTGAAATATTCACTTAATCAATCCAATATCATTTAAATAAAGTTTCAAAATACAAATTTAAATAAAAACTAATCATCCCATTTAAATTTACTTAAATTTGAAAATATTCCATAAATCATCTTAAATCAAAATTAAGTTTTAAATCATATCCTCAAAATCTAAAATTCAATAAGTTTCAAATCAATCTTATTTAAGTATAATTCTCAAATAAATAAAATTTCAAATCAATTTCAAATTTATCTTTCCAACCTCAATTTATTAAAATTAATATAAAATATATCTTTTAAAATAAAGTTTTAAATAGATACATAAAACATATTATACACTAATTAAATCAAACTTTACTAAATCAAATCTTATTATTGAATTTATTTTAAATTAAATTTATTTATATATCTAAAAATTGTAAAATTATAAGTAAATTCTTAAAATTTATAATTTCAAACTACTTATAACTTTAAAATTTCCAAACATAAATTTTTTAAAATTAAGAATTTAAACATATATAAATAACATTCATATATAATATTTTAAAATCAATATTTATATAAAACCATATATATTTCTTTTTACATATATATAGACCAACGGTGTCTGTATATAATTTTATATCCTATGGTCAAGTGATACAGATATTTATCATTTTAATTCGCAATTTAAATAAATACGGGTATATATATTTTCAACCCGCAATCTTAAATTCAATGTCAATGAAAATCGCTTGGGTTCATAATTTCAACCAATAATGATTTTCTCCTATTTTACAAGATCCTTTGGGTATGTATCATTTCAATCCATAGGGAATTCTATACTAACAGGGAACCTGCAGAGTGAGAATAAATATAACATATCAATAACAGGCATATATCATTAGTGATAAATAAAATATAAGTAACAAGATACGGTGTCAGATGTCACAGGTGAACAGTTACAGATAATGGCATGTCATATATGGCAAATAAATAATTAAGAGTTCAATTTAGCAGCATATTTCAATTGTCATTTCAAATGAAATCAAATCAAATAAATATAAGAATGTTGATCGTGAGTGATTGCTCACCTTTCAAGGCTTAGAGAGAGTAGACAATGAAATGAGTTATGAATCCAAGCATGAATTTCGAAGCAAAGCACGATGGACACGAGTTCGACAGATAAGCTGATAAATCAGAATAAATGAAAACAAGGCAAATCAGTTTGATATAAATTAAAACGAAATATATATATATATATTTCAAAAATAAATTTTAGAAACATATACTTAAAAATAATATATATATATATATATATATATATATATATATATATTCAAATCAATGTTTAATTTAAACACATATAAAATAAAAATCTCTAGAAATATACGAAAAGCAAACTCAGGTGTGTATATATAGAGTAGTACATAAACTAATGCATAAGCCTTTAGATCTATTCTATTTTATGATTAATGTTTATAACAAAATCAATATAATATATTTTATTACAGTACATACATAACTCGACAACTTATCTACAACTTATATAACATAAAATCCGTGTGTGTGTGTGTGTGTATATATATATATATATATTACAAAACCATAACTTAGCTTAAAACACATATTTTAAAATAACATATCTATATATAATATTTTAATTTAAAATCGAAAGGCAGACAACCAAATGTACCATGCAGAATAGTATAAATATGCAGACCCACCAACTACATATATAAACCATAAATCTGGATATACAAACACTGACATGCAAACTCTTTTATTCATAAAATACGGCTATATATGTAAACTTGGTGTATATATAGTATACAACTAAATGAATATATACAAACAACTTATATATGTATATATTAAAATGATTTACCTAACTTATATTTATAAACAAGTACATATATACAACTAATATGTAACATATATAATATATATAAACATATCACCATTACAGCATCAACAAAGCATAAATATATATATATATATATATATATACAAACAAAAATATAAAAATATTTATATATATGCCTTAACATATATATCACAAGAGAGCTCGGCCAAGACAGGAGTTGGTGGAAGGTGTCTGTGTGGGAGAGGATGAGGGTGGCATGGCCTAAATCTTGGCCGAAGGGAAAGGGTGTTGGTGCCAGGCTGAAGAGAGTGAGGCAAAGGTGAGAGGAGAGGGAGAGGGTGTGCACATGACTTGCGGCTATAGGGTGGCACACGGTTGCATGGGAGTTCGTGCGCCTGCTATGGTGGTAGCACGTGGTGAAACGGCGAGGAAAACTGAGGGGTTGAAGGCATGAGCTCGCATGCTTGACAGATATTGCAGAAGCTAAGTGTGGAAGGCTTGCGTGGGGCTGGGTGAGATGATCAGCCAGATGTATGGCCATGGAGAAAGGGGAGGAAGCACGAGGTGGCTCTTGCGTGCAGCAGGGAGAACAGAATATTTGTGCCTTCTTCGGCATATATGTGTGTGTGTGTGTGTGTGAACTTTGTTCACACACAATATTATATTTTATTTTCAAGGAAACGAAGGAGGAGAGATGGCTTCAGGCAATAGAAATTTGGAAGGAGATGAAAGAAGATGGCATTTCAACAAAAAGGAGGAAGGATACGAGTTTTCAAACTATAAACTTATATAAATAGTAATATATCTTGTTCTCTAAGAACAAAAATGAATATGAACAAACCACTGTATAATAAATGAAAAGTGGAGAATGGTGACAGTCATATGCTGAATTTTAGGAAATATTACAAGTTATGATTGTTGGTTTTCAACTGGTAGCTGATTGAATGATGATAGGAAAACAAAAATTTACAAATTGGGTACCAATACGGCTAACCGTATCACGATTTCCCAGTGTTCTGGACACCAAAACCCAAATATGAATATACTACGGTGATCAACATGACAAGACGATCAAAATGGTACATGGATATCAGCGATATGACCATCCTATTAAAAGTCGATATTCGGTACCGAAAATGCTGCTAAAACGCCGAAATTATGACAAACGGAGCAATAGCAGTCTAAATTTGGCAAAATGAAATATGACGTCTCACTTAGAAGATGATTTACAAATTTATTATATAAAAATATTCAGGTTAGAGAAACATTTTATTGTCATCAAATATTAACTGATTTAGATTGAAATAAAATTACATAATAAAATAAATTTCCATATTATCAGATGAAAATTTACCATTTACTACGTTTAAATAGACGTATTCCAAATATCAAATTTCTATTTCCAAATTTAATTATTTAAAATTTCACAAAAATCAGTTAGTTATGTTATTAAAACCATTGAAATTTATAGGTCGTTACATTCACACTTGTGTGTTCACTCGCCACGCTTTGTATTCCCCTCACGTAAGCTCGGAAGGCAGTGCATGGATAATATATCTGGCCTCATTTTTCTGAGTTAGGCATACATAAATATTGTTAATATCAAAAAAAAATTCAAATAAAGAGAGAGTAAGCAATTGAAATCCAAGCACTATTTTTACTTATGTGATTTGACTTGTTATTTAAAAGAAATGAAAATACCGCTTAAATTTTTTTTTTGATATTGAACTAAGGATCCACTTCATGGTTGCAATATGTTATCAACCGAAACAACTAGCCAAACTAGAGTCTAATTGTGATGATCACTTAATTTTTGTTTGAAGTTTGATGAGTAAAAGGACTTAAATTTCTTAATAATGACTAGAACATTTAACTTATTCGTGTCATTTTAAAAGTAAATCCTTCATTTGAAAATATTTTTGCATTCTTATCTCTGTAAATATATCTAGCATTTTGTAATTATTTTCATGTTGCATTCATATTTTGTGGGTAGTAACTGCTGAAAACCCTTACGAGACAACACACTTTCTACTAGGACACATAGTGGTTTAACGCTTGTTGTATATGCTCAATACAATCGGCTTTCCTACGAATTTATCTTAGTTTTTCTTTATTCGAGGATGAATAAAAAGAAGTGTGGGGGCATTTGATGTGCATGTAAATGTGTATATTTTTACATCCATATTTAATCGATTTTTAGTTGAATAAATGTCATATTTGGGTATTTTTACATGTTTAAAACCAAATTTCAAATATGCTTTCAAATTATCATTCATACATAAATGTGGGATTAAATAGTAATTTTGTGAATGCATTAATTTGGGGAATATTTATTTGCATATTTACTTTTTAATTATAGGAATCTTGTATGGAAATATGAAGGTGTTTTCATGATGATATGCATGCACAATATGGGAAACATATGAAGATGGAAATAATTCAAACCACGCATTATGAAGGACCCCGCTTACCTATTTATCTTAATCTACAATTAGAAGCTAATGGACAAGTTAGTAAAGGTTGAAGTTTCATGCATACTTGATGATGGATTAATTAGAGACTAATGATTACTTAGTGACCACATTTAATTGAAGGATATTTTGGGAAGCCCACTAAAAATTGGATTTGGGTTTTTTGCATGTATAAATCGCCTCTTATGTACGTGTGAATGATCTTCTTCTTTTTAAATACTTAAAAAATTAGAATGCATGTTGCAACCACAAAATTATATGAAATAAAATGACTTTCTAAGCATATTGTTCTTTTACTTCTTCTTTGTTCTTATTTTATTTTCTTTGTCATTTTCATTTACATGCTCTTTCCTTTCATGTTAATAGTCTAGATTTTTTTCGTCGTGCAAGTACAATAGCTTTTATTTTATGTTATTAGATCTCTTCTTACTTAGCTTGCATTTTTCTTTTGTTTTTTGTTTCATATTGCAATCTACAATTGTTGAAATGATAACAAAAATAACTAGCTAAACCCCTCCAATTTAGAGGTAATGAAGCTCTTTAAATATATAGATTCAACCTAATTTGGTGATTTATGGTCTCTTTAATGCTTCATGAGAAGTAGATGTTGATGTAAGTTTATAAAAAAGAATTTGATAGCCTATGTTGTATTTACAAATAGGTTATTCTTATTCAAACATACATAAAATTTACATCATCATTTTGCTAATTGATTTTTGATTATGAAACTAAATTACAAACAAAATTTGATGACCTATGTTACTAAATACAATAATAAATAGGTCATACTTAAAATAGCTTTTGCTTTGACTTCATTTTCATGAGAATTGATAAGTGGTTTTATGTGTTGTATTATAGTTTGATGGTTTAAGTTATGTTAACTAATAACATAAATAAACCATACTTATGATAAATACATCACTAATTCCATTTAAAATAAAAATAGAGATCATAAATTATTATTTTTTGATTTACAAAAATATGAGAGTGGATTTGTCTCTAAGTTGTTTTTTAATCTCATATTTTCCATCACTTTTGCTCTAATTAGTTTTACATTTTTAGCTAATCGCGGTCTCAAGTTGGTTTAATTTGATTAAATGAAAAATTATAAAATTTAGATAATCCCTTGCGGATCGACCCGTATTAGTCACCTGCTAGCATTTTACGCTGTGTGCTTGCGATAATTTTTTATTTAAATTTTTTCGACTACTTCCTAAACCGATAGAAAATTAGTCGTTAAACACCCGAATAACATGATCAAAGCTTATGTATCATCTTCATCTAAGGCACGGTTTTTCCGCTTCGCATCCACCTTCTAATCTAGCCTAAAAAAAATTTCAAAGCAAACTTTAAAAAACAAATCAAAAAATAAAGAAAGAATCAAGCAAATACAACTTCTTTTAAAACCTAGGAATCAAAGCAAAACAGCCTTTTTCATTCATTTCAAATAAAACCACGATTCAGAGCTCAAGCTTGTAGAGGAAAGGTTTCAAACAAGTGAAGAATAACTCAGTAATCAAACAAAATTCAAAGATTCACCATTACAAATCAATTCAAACAAGCAAGTTCAAATTTTCTGCAGTCTGTTTTCAACTTCCAGGATTTAAAGCCTTCTGATTTCTTTCTAGGTCAAGGTGAGTAAACTTTGAAATTCTGGAATTCGAATCCGTGTTTGAGATCATGCTTAAAGTTAAGTTGGTTGCATGTATATAAAATGTATGTATATGTGTTTATATCCTCTGTGCATATTGATATACAGTTATGTTTAACCCTGTTTTCTGGTTTCAGGTTTCTAGAAACCTGTCAAAATCCAAAAACCCTGTTTTTAGTTATTGTTATGATAAAATGTTAAAACAAAAAGTGTACCAATTTATCAAAACTTAATTTTAAAAATACTTCTAAAAACAAACATTTAGTGTTCGTTGTCTGGAACAAAAGATTGCCGTAAACTCATCTTATGATAAAAATTTAATTTCTTCAATTACTTGATTTGATTTTATAACCTAAAACATCTTAGAAAATGTTGATTTTGAAAACTAAAATCACAATTTTTAATTGAGTAACTCGGGAGAAATTGATTGATGAACAGAATTTGGGTTTCGTCCTTTTTTTATGATCGGCGTCGTAGTTCATCACGCGATCGTGGCAGTAGCTAGTATGATGATCTGGGATCATGGGAAAATTATTGAATAAATTTACAAATCATATGGCGATCTAATTCCGACGATCTAGGGTTTAAACCCATGTTTTGTTCATCACTGGAAAATTGATGCTGCGAGTTCATCGGGGAACCGGAATCGATCGCATGTGCGCCAATTGAAGCATCAATCATCGTTGAAGCTTCGAGCACGATCGCACGACCTTCGATGGTCGGAGGTGGAAGCAGGGAGAGGTTTTGTAAGGATCTATTTTGTTCCACGAGTGGCCAGTTAACTCGATCGCGAGTTCGCCGTTGCTTGGAGGTTCTGGGTGGTCGTGAGGCTCGAGGAGATCGACGCCGATGTGTGGAAGGTCATAGCGTTGGACGGAGGTGGTCGGAGCTCTAGTGCATGTGCATGGCGTGTTGTTGGTATGAGTGAAGATGGGTTTGGGAGGAAGAGTAGGTGACTCGAAGGAAGTTTCGGGGAAATAGGGTGATGGCTCGAGGTTGGGTTCATGCACTTTCAAGCTTGTGCCGGGGGAGTTTGACACTTACGCAAAATTTTAGGTTGGGAAAATTTTACTCGGGTTGATCTGTGGGAAAACTCGAAGCAGTGAGGCATTTTGATCGGGTATAACTCGAAGGGGGTCTTGGGTCCATTATGTAAAAAAACAGCTTTACTTAAAAAAAAATCGAACTTTTAAACAATTTTAAATCCATGTTTTTAAAAGATGATTTTGATTTAAGTTTAAACTAATTAAGGTTTTAAGTAAGATATTTTGTAATTAAATTTAATTTAAGTTTTGTTACATTCTTTTATAAAATTATTTATATTAATTGAATAATGCAATTAAGAAGGGTAATTAAGATAAAATATTATTTAAAACTAATCTTAATCCTTTAAAGGATGATTCAATAAACAAGGGTTATAAGAAAATCAAAGTGATTGACAAAAATAAAAAGATTTATCTTTTAATTTATTAAGTAATTAATGATTTGTTAATATAATTACTTAAACAATAACTACTAAATTAATTACTTAATATCAAGGATTAATTAAGTAAATAATTAAGGTTAATTGATTTGTAATTAATAGTTAATTAATTAAGGCATAATTATTTAATAAAAGTAATTAATATTTAATTAATTAATAATTAAGGATTAATTGATTAAGATAATTAATTAAGGAATAATTAATTAATTAATAATTAAGGATTAATTAATTAAGATAATTAATTACGGATTAATTAATTAAGATAATTAATTATGGATTAATTAATTAAGATAAATAATTAAGGCTTAATTAATTAATAAAAGTAATTAAGATTTAATTAATTAATAATTAAGTATTAATTAAGATAATTAACTAAGGAATAATTAATTAATGAAGGTAATTAAGATTTAATTAATTTATAATTAAGGATAATTAATCATCGATTAAAGATAATTAATGCAAGTATTATGTGATTAATTAATTTTAATCACACGATTAATTCATCTCAATTGAAGATGATTGATTATTATCGAATGCTGTGTATTGGATTGATATTTCTGATATGTGATTGTGATGCTATGTAATGTGAATTGCTTTGTGCTGAGCTGTGATAACTGTGATTTGTTTCTGTGAATGTGAAAACTTATTGGCCCGTAAAACGACATTTAAATTTTGATGCGACAGGGAGTCGGATTCCAGTTGGTTATTCGAAACCCACATCGAACCTTGGACGAGACCTCATCAGACCTCACACCCCAGTAATGGTCGAAACAGGAAAGATGCGGTAAGGTTATGAGGGTCGCGCCCTTTAGGGTGTGTCTATTTCTTTCTGGAAAAAGGTGATATCATGGTATGGAGCCCAGATACTTAACCTATGTGGTTGCTGCAAATTCACTACTGTTTGGTTGTTGCTTTGTGGTTGAGGGCCCTCGGATAAAAGTCGCAAACGACCAGGGGATAGCATGCTGTGTAGTAGTTACCTAGTTACAGAGGTAACCCGGCCTTGTGTTGGCAGTGAGCTGATTAAGTTCTCGGGACGTCCCTCTAGAGACGTACCCATGTGGCATAGGAAGTTCCTTAACCTGACCATTTGTTGGAAATCCAAAGCAACAATACGAGCCGTGTACGGTTTTAGTTGTATAACATGCCATGCAGCGTGGCGGTAACCTGCAATAAAACATGGTAGCTATAGTAGGCATACAATAATGGTTGTATGCTGGCTAAGATTAATATTATACTTTCGAAATGGTTTTCTACACTATGCACTAATAATAATATCAAAAGAACTTTCTCATATCAAACATGTTTGGCTATCATAAAAAGAAATCTCCTCCAACTCTTCGATTACATTGTGTGTGTGGTGGGAGGTCTTATGATAGTTTCATTTTCCAAAAGCATATTGATTTTCTTTTATATATTGTTTTTGTACAAAAACCTATTTTTGTTTACACATACCAGTCACATGACTGACCCGGAGTTTATTGTTCCCTTCCTAAACTCTAGGTGCCCATAATTTCCACACGGGCAGCCTAGAAGTAGGTTATGCATGTTTGGGAGCTGGCTTGGAATCTTTTGAAGTCTTTTGGTTTGGAAGCTGTCGAATTTTAGTAGCTTCTGGGTTAGTGATCTTTTGGAAGCTTTTTGGGTCTAAGGTGCTTAGTGTGGAATCCAGCTATCGCTTTGTTTCTTTGAAGACTCTTTTGAAGCTGTGATAACCCTATTATTCTGCTATAGAGTTATCATCCTCTGCATAGTACTCTGATATTGATGATAAACATTGTAATGAATATTGTATCTGATGTTGTATATGTGGTGTTGATCAATGATATTCATTTTGTTTCCGCTGTTTATATTCATCTAGTGTTGTTATAAGCTCCATCCGAACTGGAGTTCGACGTTTGAACCTTCGGCAGTCGAATATAGGTGAGGTATATATTGTCGATTTTCGAACACTGGATTTCAGGTTGACAGAGATATTAGCCAACAATCCTTGCTAATATACCCTCGTGAGCATATTTTCGAGGTTGGCTAAGAATCTAATCAACTATAGTGTTTTATTTTTATTTTTATTTGCGTTTGTAGTTGCACGTGAATTGCAGAATGTTCGATTGTGTTGGATGCTTTTTTTGGGCTTTGTATGCTATATTCCCGAATGTGCACAGTTCATTTTTATTGTAAATGTGGCCTATTTTGTCCTCTTATTGCTAATGCGGTTCCTCCAGTTTACTCATTTGAAACTGCACAATATATATTACAAGAGAAAAGTGGATATAACTGCATCAATCTATAGACTTGGATAATTTGTAACAACCCACTTGCTGATTGAATTTTGTCGATCATTGTTAGTTTTGATGCTTGTATGTCAGTTATAGTTGCCTAATATTGCATGTTCAGTGAGAGATAGCGATAGCTATTTAAGATAAATCACATGTCACCCACGACCATTTTAGAGGTCGTGGTGAGATCTATACGAGCTGATTGCATTTTGATGTGACTCCGAGTTTAAAATACACTTAGGTATCGATTTATTTAAGATTACTCCCCAATTTTTAGTCATGTATGGTTATGATAGTATTGGTTGCTACACTAAAATTATACATGTTTTGATTGTGGGTTGCTATAAGATTGGTGCATAATCCCTTCGTATGGTACAATATGTACTTGAGAGCTGAAATATGGCTATTTAAATGCTTAACTGTTGAAGTTTCATTTAAATGGCGATAAATTCTTTTATAAAGAGGTATGTATATCTGGGAAATGTGCGATAATGTAGGTAATCGCATATTTCCTGGAGGTGGGATGTGTTTTAATTTGGAAATTTACATAATGTTTTATGCTTAGGGGAAATACCACCAAAAATTTTCGAGGTTCAGACTTGAGTATTTTTGGATTGTACTATTACCTTCTTGTATTCATAGAAATTTCAGGGACAAAATTATTCTAAGGAGGGATGAATGTAATGATCCGCCTTTTTGACCATCGAAAGTTGACACCGATTACTACCATTATGTTCAAATATCGAACATCCAATCGACAATAGGGCAGATTGTTAGGGTAAATAAAAAGAAAAGAATAGAGAATAGGAAATAGAATCTCATAATGGAATCGATAACATATAATACGACAAGGACAGTAAAAAATATCACTCCAATATATAGAGTATATCAGAGTTAAAAACAAACCTTATCAATTGGATAGCTATAAAAGTCCCGACCTTACAATTGCTGATATGGATACTATATAATACAGCGGAAAATAAAGCAAACTTTAGGTGAACCTACAGCTCCTCTCCAAGATCTCCATAACACCAAAGTCAACCTGGAAAATCCTTGGTCTGACCTGAGCATTATGATAAAATAACATTTGGATTAGTCTAGAAATACCAATGTGAGGAACTCAAATAATGAGGAACATTTAAAAGTTTTGTGAGACAACACTAATAATGCAGAATGGGTTTTTACCTCATAAGAAACCCATATAGGAAACAAACCCATGCAGAATGTTTTATCCATATAGGAAAAAGTGCAGATAAACAACAGGAAACAAATCCAAATAAGAATGGGCATAAACAGTATTAAAAACCAGACTTGAAAGAATGAAAATAATTCAATCAAAATCCAAACTAGACAGAATGGATAAAACAACATAACAGTCCAAACTTGATAGAATGGAGAAAACCAATAATTAAACACCATGAAGAGTGGTTGGCTCTTCCCATTGCAATTAAAGAAGAAAAGATTCAAAGGGTTCGAATCAAATAAGGGAAGGAAAATTTCCAACAAATGACTAGGAAGGTGCACCACGCTTAAAGTATAACTCTAGAAATATACTTCTAAGCTCGGTCACATATTATGTGACACTTCTAAGGAATCTCCAAGTCGGACCCTGCCAAACCATACCGAGAATCCGAATATTTCCATAACGATGCGCACAACGAATCCAGGCTAGACGAGATATGAAAATATCCTTATAGGAGCAACCCTACATAGCTTCGCCCCCTTTCGAGCTTTAGGTTTATTCATTTCCGACAAAGGATAATAAAGCTCAAAGAGCAGCAAATCGTTTTTAAGGTGATGATACACTATGAAGAAAGCTGAATCCATAATTAATAAATCAACTATCGAGGATAATTAATATAATCGTATATGGAAATTAAATATCATAAATTTAACACTACTCGTCGATTCTAAACGAGTGCTATCTCTTGGTTGAAAATGAAGTCAGGCAAGTTTGACTAAATCTTTTCCACATAAGTCATATCGTTTACTGAATTATTTTTCCATAATCGAATTGAACTTTACTTTTTAAAACTAAACTTTTGCTTGATTTCCATATTACAGTATTGGAAACACACTTCTAGAAATACTTTTAAAAGACAAATTTTATAATACTAAGTGTATTAAAACAAGGTAAAAAACAAATGTCATTAAAACGTTGTTTACTATAACCCAAAATAATTTACACTTAGTTTTATTTATAAATGATTCCTTTTAAAGGATTTTCTCATTTATAAACCATTATTTATTAATTTAAAACAATATTAATTATCTAGAAGATAATAAAACAATTTAAATAACTTTATAAATTTATAACAATACTAATTATCTAAAAAGATAGTTAATCACGTTTATAATCTCATTTAAATAAACAAATTAATTATTTTAAATTAAATAGTTAATTATTTCCAAAACATTTTTATACATCAGTAAATCTATTTTAAAACCTTTATTTAATCAGATTATTAACTTTAAAACATTGTCATCAAATTAGTTAATTTACTTCAATCGGTTTTGTTAAATTAATTTGTTTTAAATATCATTAATTAAAAGGATTTATTAAATTCAAATAATATTTAATTAAAATGAATAATTAGTCTCAAACTTCATTAATTAAAATGATTAAAAATTTTAAATACCATAAATTAGAAACAATTAAGTAATTTCAAATGGTCATAAATTAATTTGATTAATTAAATTCAAACTTCATAGTTAAAGTGATAAATCAAAAAAACATTTTTTAAAATTATTAATTAACTATAAAACATCATTAATTAAAATGATTAACTAAATCTTAAATATCACCGGTTAAAATAATTAATCAAATTTAAAACAATCATTAACTAAAATAATAAATTTAATGATTAATTTAAAGTTCGAAATCATTAATTGAAATGGCTTAAGTAAATTCAAATCTCATTAATCAAATAAATTAATAAATTTCAAACATTACTATTTAAATGATTAATTATATATAAATATCATAAATTTGGATGATTAATTAAAATCAAATATCATTAATTTAAATGATTAATTACTTTTAAATATCATTAATTAAAATGGTTGTTAATTTTCAAATATCTATAGTTAAAATAATTCATTAAATTCAAGTATCATTACTTAAAATGATTAATTAAATCCAAAAATCATTAATAAAAAAGATTAATTAATTTTAAATACCATTAGTAAAATGATTAATTAATTTAAATTATCATTAATCAAAATTATTAATGTATTTCAAACATCTATTTTGTGAAAATAAAAGCTTAGGATCAAAATGCCCATACAAAGGTTTATGGAGTGATATGCAATAAATGACGGTATAGCGAAAACCACTATAACGACCCTTAAATAATTTAATGGAATATCAAGATTAATTTCAATCAAACATCAATATAAAGGCATAAGGATGTAAATAAATAATTATTGATGAGAAACCCCTTAGGGTCTCTCTACAAATATTCCCTGCAAAACAATGGTTATGGATATAATATATATATATATATAATATAGGTTCATAACGATCAAATTAAGATATCATCCATTTTTCAAACGGAAATTCAACCAAACAATCAACCAAACAATTTAACTAACATCCAAGCAATCAATAATAGTTTACATCATCATAGGTATGATATAGTGAAATTGAATGTGAGTTAAACTCACATTGATTCCAGTTTTCGCTGAATCATTCTAGTTTGGACAAGTTCGATTTTATCCAAAAATTCCACTAGCTCTAAATCAAACCAAACCAACTCCATTCCGTAGCCATCATCGCTACGAGTCCAATGCAAAAGACGGCGTTCGAATCTGATCTCGTATGCAAAAGTTATTCAAATTATAAGTTTTTGGATTTAAATAATCAAATTTAATCACTAATTACCTAATTAAATAAACAAATCCCCACCTAACTTTAATTCTTCTCTTCTAATCATTTTCATCTTCCCAATACCAAAACATGCACAGCATACATCAGACCCACTCCAACAGGCACGTTTTCCACCGATACGGAGCATCGGACCTCCGTTTGACGAACTGTTTTCACCGACGACTTTTTGTTTTCGACCTCGTCCTACCCAACACCATAGATTCGAGGTCGCACCTCCCCACCAAATTGCTAAATGGTGCTCCTCCTCATCGCAAACCCGAATCTAGCCTTGAATTCATCTATCGTCGAACCCATCGACAAAAAATTGAAGTCCTAGCTTTACTTCCCCAAAAGGCTACCTCCCATAACATGACCAAACTAAAAAACAATACAATAGAATTGAAGCTCTAGCTGATACGAATTCAAAGAATTTTTAATGAAGTATATTGTTTGAATTTGATTTTTGAATTTTGATTTACAAAGAGGAAAGTCAATTTGTGTTTACAAGAAAAAATATAAAAGGAAGAGGGAGGTAGGATCATATATGGGTGGTATGTCCTTGAAATGATGGGGATATGTTACGAATAGTGAAGGGTACACATTATTTTATTCAAAGATATTAAGCTTTATGCACCCGAAAAATTTCAAACTCCAATCAAGACGTGCCAACTGGCATTCTAAATACCCCCATGATAGACTCAATTGAACAATTTTTGAAACCTAATTCCAAATTATACGGAAGTTAGCTTTTTAAATCAAGTTTTTTTAAAATTATTTGCAATGTGTTTCGAGCTCGCACGACCCCATAGCACGTCTGATCGTTACAAAATTTGATAGAGTATAATAATTTATTATTTCGGATCTAATGATACTGGTTTCATCAAAATCTAAGATAGTGCCCTAGAATGTTAATTCCACAACTTTAAATATCATTTTATATTTTTTGATCAATTAAAGATATTTGTCTGATCTATTTATATTTGTAGATAAATTTACAAATTGAATTCATCAATATTATTTATTAATTAAAAGGAGTTAAATAAGATTATTAAATCCATTTAATTAAAAAAGATTATTAAATCCATTTAATTAAAATTCAATTCACAAATTCAAATAACTAAATGATCATTATATTTGAAATTAAGTTATTAAATTCCAAAATCCAGTTATTTAAATGTTTAAAATTAATAAAGTATTTAAAATCAACTGACCAAAATTATGCGTTATTACAGAGAATGTAACACCCTGCAATTTTGACCACTAAATATTTAAATGATTAATTTAAATATTTAATCATTAATTATTAAAATGTTCTTTGTACTTGACTTTTATAGGCAAGCGAAATGGGACTCTGAAACACCCATAGTGAGTTCGCTTTTTCGACATAAGCAAAATGAGTATAAATTTGGCTATGTTTGGAGTCAACGAATTTTTAGGGAAAATAGTAATTTTTGGAAAAAAAAGGGACTTGGGCTATGGATCATTGGCTTGCCTATATGTAGCTAACCCCTTCATTATTTTATTTTCACTTCTCCATTCATGTTCATTCTTCTTCCTTTTCTCCTAATCCCTCTCTAACTACCCCGTAATCCACTTCTAATCCCCAAGCCATGAACCCCCTAAATAAAATTCCGAAATTCAAATTATAATAACTACAAATCATCTCTTCTCATTCTCTACAAACCCCATCAAGGAATTGGTATGAATCAGACTTGGAAGCAACATTTCGATTCAAGTGGAGGGAAAGCATGGATTTTGGTGTTTGGAGCATGGTTTGGAAGAAGATGCTGGTTGGATGATTCTCCCATTTAATTTACTTGTTGAACTTCATATTTCAGTTTAGTAGTAATTATGAAGCTATGCGATGTGATTTGGAGAATTCTTTGTTATGGTTTAGGCTTGTACTCATGTTATAAACATGTTTCCTTTAGTTAATCAATTATTTGAATCCTTAAGCATAAGGTTTGGAAAACTTAGTAAGCCCAAGATTTGATTTGGGCTAATTAGACGATTTTTGTGATGCTATAGCTTGATTTATGATTAAATAAGTAGCATAATAAAGTGCATGTCATCAGAAAACATTAATTAACTATTCGAACAATGTTTGGAAAAGTTAGTAGGCTAATTATGTGTAGGAACTCTACACTTATTATTAAAGTGATTAGAGGCATATTAACGCTTAATTAGTATTTACAAATGTTATTTAAGAGAAGAAATGTATTTTATAAAATAATGGAATGTTTTATAAAATGAAGTTAGTAAGTTAATTAAGCGAGTTATGAGCTCTACATTTATTATCAAAGTGATTAGAGGCTTAACGAGCTTAATTAGTGCTTATAAATGTTATTTAAGTGAAATAATTTTATAAGTAAAAGATATATTTTGTAAAATAGAATAAGATTTTATAAAATGGTATTGTATATTTTATAAAATAGAATGAGATTTTATAAAATAGTATAAGAGTTATATTTTATAAAAGTACGAGATTTTATAAGAAATATAATGAAGTATTTTACAAAAGTACAAGACCTTTTTAAAATAGTAAGAAGGGATAATTTTATAAAGTGATTATATGATTTTATAAATGAATTATAAGATGAATATTTAATTCTTAATGAAGGAATTAAGTATTATAAGAGCTCAAATTGATTTATAAGCTAGTTTTATATTTCATAAAATAATGGAATGGTTTTATAAAATAGAAGAAAATGATATTCGACTTTAATAGAAAAGATTCGATAAATAAAAGTAAGGTGTGATTGTTAAATAATTGAATCATTATTTAAATACACATGTATGTATATTTATATGGGTAAGTATACTTATACATTTGTTCGAAGTAATATTGAAATCAATATAACTCATGTATTGTAATTAAATTGTTGAATGATTTGGATTAGTAATAAAAAAAAATTGATTGAGTGAAAATTTTGTATTGGTATGGGAATGTCCGTATGTGTATACAAACATGCTACGAACAATGTCATGTAGCCATAGCGATCGCTGGGTGCACTAAGTTGCATGAGAGAGAACTGGGTCGAGTAATCGCTTCGGTAATGTTCAAAATGTGATTTGAGAAGTTTGTGTGTTTGCGTATACATGTATGCATATGCATGCACGAGAGGGTGTGTTGACACATGTGTGAGCATCAAGTGAGGCGAGAAGGTCGGTTGAGTCCATCTTGGCATGTTAGAGGAGGCTAGGTCGAAAGAATCGCCCCATAGAACTCTATGCGTAAAGGAGTGGGTTTTCGCATCGAAACCGATTTTCAAATATTCTAGAGACCACCTCCTAAATATAAACCAATGGACTCCGAAAGTGGTCCGACACGACAAAGTAAGGCTATGGGAGCAATATGACTCATTGGGCGTTGTGTTGAAGGAAACATCACGCGAATCGACGACCATCTAGGATATTACTCAAATCTCCCAACCCCAGGTTATTTTCTGGCACTTGACAATTTCAGTCAACTAAAAATGAAATTCAATCAACTGAAAGTGTGAAAATTAGACCCGGGGAGAAGAATCCTTAAACATAAGACTGGGGAAGCAAATTCAATCAACTGATTTTGGACGATTGGGAAAAGATTCAGTCGACTAAGTTCAATCGACTGAATGAGCACCCCAGTCGACTGAACCCCTCGGCAGTGAATGACTTTGGAGGATTTTCCACATTCGATTTCGGTTTTTCATAGGTCTTGGCATGACTTCAAAGAGGCTTTGGGCTACCCAAGAAAGTAGGATGCAAGGCGAAGCACGGAGTCCAGATATGGCTGCAAGGCTATGTAATGTATAGTGATACATGTGCAGTCAATGACAATCAGATACGATATCAACTTAGTGATTAATCATGCGGTCATGTTTGGTGAGCCTGTATGATTGAGAGGAGTTAGTGTGTGCCCCTTGGGTTTGACCTTGAGGTAGATATGTGCGATGAATGGTATCAGTCTTATGATTGTGACCGTACCCTATATTGATTTTATATTAGTCATCAGACATCGTATTGGCCTTATATTAGCAGCCTTATATATTATTGGTCTTTTAGTAGTGACCATATGCATGGATTGACTACGAAAAGGTATTGGTCTTCGTTTGTTATAGGCATATTTGATTACGCGATGTTATAAGACAGAGGTGTTCCTTTGTGGTCCTGATGGCGTATAACATGAGACATGTCATTCTCTTTTTGGTAGAGGCATACGCAAGTTATTTGATAAATCCTTGATGTTCTAGAGGAGGTTGATGATAATCATCTATTACGAGATCATAGAATACCAAAGATTTCTTTAGAGGGTACAATATGATCCACAAAGGTCCTATGTTTTTAGAATACATTGAGAAACACCAAAGCCTGGTTCGGAGGGTACGATGATTCTATTTACTATTGGGACTAGGTGTTAAGTATATAAAATAGGTCAGATATCACCAAAGCTTGCTTCAGAGGGTACGGTGTGACTTATATGAGACACTTATCTTGAACTCTCGAAGGTAACCATTGGATCGTAATAAATGTCTGCAATGGACCCGTCAGTAATGAATGGTATCAATTTTTACTTTGGTTGTCTTTTATTTCTATATTGTGTGTATTATTACTTGGTTGATGTTGTTGTTGCTACATTTATTATCATTACGTACTTCGCTATAGACCTATATTATGATCACTCTACTTTTGGATGTTGAGTTACATTTATCATATTATATTGTTACGTTTCAGTCACATTATATTAGTTGTGTTGACAAGTTTATTTCAAGAGAAGAGCAGGATATGGTATGATTCTTATCTCTTGTGATGGGTTTGCTTTACTTGTGGATTTACTTTACTTGTGTACGTACTATCCAGATTACCCCTGAGCCACATTTGTGGAGAGGACTGGATGTGCCTTAATGGTCCATATTCTATTTGTATATAGTTTTGATACGTTGTATTTTGAGATAGTTTCCTTCACATCAGGCTTCATGTCTAACCCACATTTTGTTTTTGTCTATTTATGAAATGACAACTCTTAGATACTCGATTGAGTAGTTTGAAACTCGGGTGCTTTTGGGGATACACTATGAGGGTAGTGCAGCTGAAGCTTTGGAGACGAAGACAATAGTTGGATATTATATACTTGATATTACTGTAGTACATGATAGATATCATTTATATATTAGACCTATTGTATTAGATGATTTATTCTGACTGATAGTTATTTATTAGTTACTTCTACCAAGGTACTCTTATATATTGTTCATCCAATTCCGTTCATGTATATTCAGTATATTATATATTATCATTAGATGTGAGATTGCGCCACTATGCCTGCATATTGCGTTTTATTTCTTCCTTTTTCCTTCCTTTCTCGACAAGTCGTCTTTTGTAGTACTAAGAAAATAGGTATTGATGAAAGGCGCTGAAATTTTTAGGTGTTATGAAGGGTGGGTTATTACATAATTTTGCCCATTTTCTTCCTTTGTCCTTTATAGTTGATTGACTTCTAGTCTAAAATTCGTTCCTTCATCATTCATAGTCTAATTCCATCAAAATATCGCTTGGGTTAAATACTAGATAACACTTGCACTATAAGTCATGCTTCTATGAACATAAAGGATGCTTCGAACCTAGACAACTGCTCGAATCCAGATCTGCACTGATGCTTCCATTGCTTGGTAAGTTTTCATAGAGCTTGCATCTTCACCGAGAATATCGATAATTCATTCTGAACAACAATTGAATCACGTCTTCTTGGAAGATATAAGTATCAAATTTATTATCCAAATACGCCATTCATTGCTTAGAAATATCTAAGCGTTGTTCCAGCTCATAGTCAGGTAGATATCTTCATTTATCCTCTACTATTTTTCATATTTTTATTTAAAAAACTTAATGGATCGATATTGATCTTGCATGGATTGGTACAAATCCATGTTGGTCGATCCATATAAACTGTTTTGGGATTTAGAAAATTTTTCATCACTTTTCATTCTACAATCTTTTGTCTTCCGCTTTTATACTCAAGATACCAACTTCCTTGTCCTGTCTTCATTCCCAAGCCCGAGCACTCACATTTGACCTTGTCTCTCAGCAAGTTCATAAGGTCTAATCCATTCCAAGAACTCGACTCCAATCCAACCCTTCATCAGTTCAAGGTAAGGCCTCAACGCCCCCGTCAATTTTTACTTTGCCTAACTACTATAACAACAACCATGTACCCATTCCATTAACATTGCCATCTACTACTACATCATCAAAACCCCTTATAGTCCATTTTCTTTGACCTCCACTAATCGATGTTGTTGTAATTCAAAGACAGAAACATTGCAAAAGGGGATTTTCACTTGTTTGCTTGTTGATGATGATTAGAGGAGATAGACCTTTGATTGATGCTGCTATGGGCCACAACTATTGACGCTTAGTACTCATTGCCACTATCATAGCCGCCGTATCTCCCAGCCATCAACATTGTTGTTTACTAGTGCACCATCGAAACACCATGCCGATCTATTTTCATTTACCCCCTCGATCGGTGTTATTGTAATTCAAAGGTAGAAACATTGCAAAATGTTATTTTCACTGGTTGATGATGGCTATGAGTAAGGTTGGATCAATTTTAGGCATTACTCTAAGAATTGTATTCCAATATCTAATGACTTCGATCATCGATATGTCCCAGGATGTGATCCTACCAGTACTCAAATTCATTTATCAAAGACCTTTCATCCTATGAAGATAGCATCATTCCTTAAGGGTCCCTGGTTGAGAGATGATATCTACATCGCATTTAATTCCATTTGGTTCCATTAACGTGAAATTGAATCCTATGTTAGCTGGTAATATTCGACGCATAGTCCACATGCGTCGAAGCTCATTTTCTTGCACGAGCGGGTTTTCTACACATAGAGCTTCCATACACCATGCTAAGGACATAAGATATACACACTGTATAAGGCACTATACCCCTAATGATGTACATCAGATGGGTCAACATAAGTCGACATTCATTAAACACTACGCATTGACTACTTATGATGAATTGATAATAATTCATTCAAACGTACCAAAATTTAAAATTACCTGCCATGCTCATCCTTAAAGCTTTTAGTCTATTAATGGAACCCAATAGGAGCTTCCTGCTTATCTCTACTATAGTAGCATATACTTCCATATCTACTCTACTGATTATAGCTTCAATCACGATGTCGTCTTCTACTCTAGTTATATATGAGTCTTTCAGATGTCATCATCGTGGACCTCTAACAAACATGGCCCTGTTAATGATCATCGAAGAGCCACAGCAATATCCCTCTAGATGTTAACTTGGAAGGGTTTAAAGGCCTTGGTAACCTGCCTAACTCTCTTGCTTCATAACAAATTATTACGGAACTTCAATGGATGTGCACAAGAAACATGATCATAGTGAATGAAGTTATGCTTCCATTGACTTTCCATCGTTCTTTTGATCCTCCAGTCGGTTGCACAACTTGTAACTGATATATGAGCTTTTTTGGAGTTGTGCCCTAATTTAATCCTTTCCTTAAACATATTATTTAATCAATGTGGCTTACTCCTTCTCAACTACACCCTAATGCATATGCAGTTCCCTTTGGCTTGTATATGATATTCGCTCAACACTTGGATAAGGAGCCATACTTTGGCAAAATTTAGTACCTATACAACTTTAAGCGACGTTGTCCAAACCTTTCTTTTATCTTCTTCGAGCATTCAAGAACTGTAGAGTTGTCATCAACCTAACAATATGCAATGTTATTTTAAAGATGAGTACTTCTTCGTCAGATGTCCAACTAACTTTGCTCAAAAGTGGCTATTAGGGTGTAAGTCTTATATCACTTAATCAATTTCATAGCCTCATCTAGATGCACTTTATCTAGGCCACTAATCTCTCATGTATCTTTTATTATAAACATCCCTTTGAATTGTTGATGGTAGCATAAGGCGAGCGATCACACAACTTCAAGCTATCCCAGAAGAACAATGTTGGATGACTTATCTCCTCACCGACCTCTGTCTTTGCCAGTTCGTGTACTCTATAATGTCCATAGAATGCAATTCAAACCAACTTTGCCCGGAAGCCCAAAATCTGCTCCTCGTGCTGAGATTCATTCTCCATCCTTGGCCTACCATGGTGAAATAGATGAAGATTAGGAAGAGTTAATAACGATAAACTTAGATGAAGAGGAGGATGAAGACGAGTATAAAGAGAAAGAGTAAGAAGAGAAAGATGAAGAAGAAGAGGATGAGTTCACCGAGGAGAATGTCGAGCAAGAAGGAACTTCCAGAACTGCTCCCTAGTTTAGAAAGGGCCCTTGAGATAAATTTCGATCATAGCCATAGCTAAACCAGGGATTCAACTCTGGCCACGTTGACAATGAAGTCTTTAGTCGTTTTTTGACTTGGGGTCATTTATCTTCAATGGATTAACTTTAATCATCTGGACTTTGTTGAAATAGTGAATGAATTAGACAAATGCTACTTCCATCCCTCTTGAGGGTATAACCACTCCTTCATCCCCCAGATCAAGCATGGTCCGTAGCGTAGACACGGTTGCACTATGCCAACACCACTTAGGACCATGTCCATGTGCACTTTACATGTTTTTGTTCTTTTATTTCTAGTAATAACTATTGTTCTCTTCTATTTTAGGTACTATGGGAAAATATAATTGGCAAGTTTAGGGTGTTCCCAGGAGAAATTATATAATTTATTACGTAAATCTAACTCAATAGCTAATCTTGTTTAAAAAAGATGTTTTCTTTCTATGATATACTTGTTATATCGTGATATATTAAGCAATTAGTTTAAAGTATATTAAGTAGAATATCCTTAATTAATATGTTATGTGATAATAATTACAACATGTTGTAATCATGGGAAAATTATCACTTTAAAAATAGCATATTAATTTAGATATTCGTAGTCAAGATGTTTCGAGATACTATATCGATACATTTACAGAGACTAGTTTGTTATACTGTGACAACCCTGGTATTGGTGATTACCGATGATATTAAAATATAACGATAATTATATTTTAATATTGAATATAAAAAAGATATAAATTAGTTAAAATAAAGTTTAAAAACTTTTTTTTGAGAATATTAAAGTAGAAAATAATCAGTTGATGATTTTTATTTGGGTAAATAGTGTAATATTGTAATTATTGCCTGTATTACCTTTTTTTATTGAATTTAAAGGGAGAAAATATGAAGAAAATAAGTATTTTATTATAATAAAAGATGAAATATGGTTTAAAAAATATATTTGATGATTAAAAAGTGTTAGAAAGATTTATTACAAATTCATTTGGCAAGAAAGAAATTTTTATTTAGTTTGTTATGTTAAAAATGGTGTTTTTACACCAGAATTGTGTAAATTATAAAATATTGTTAAAAATGAGGTTTTATTGTTAAAATTATACTATTATTGTTAAAATAAATTTTATTTTGTCACAATAACTATTTTATTCCAAAAAAATTGATGTATATATTTTATTTGGCATGAAAATGTAGTATTGTATGTATATAGTGTAAAATAGGTTAATATGTATACATTACCTTGCGTTTTCAATAAGTATATTTTTCTCCTAGGCTTATTTGGATTGAAACTAGATCGTAGCCCTTACTAGAACATTCTGGCTTTAGAAAAAAAATCCTATACGTAGTTTTTAATTGGCTCATTTCTCCAAAACATTCAGAAAATAAAAATAGAAGAAAACGATGGTTGCTTTCATCTAAATCCAAATTCTACCCAATTTTTCTGCAAATTATAGAAGGAAATCATATAAATTAAGAATAGAAGGGTAATCTCCTTCCAATACCAAATAGTTTTGATCAAAATTTGAGAACTTGAGATGTGATTTGTCTTTAATTTGCTTTTGTTTGTTTTGCACGTCTATTTTCAAGTTTCCACAGGTTCTTAGGGCTTCTATCTTAACAAAAGATAACAACTTGCTACCCAATTCACTGCTAAATCATTAAATGAGTATTAATCTCACATAACCTAGCTCATGCAGTGCCAAAAATCACAAGTCGAGATCAAAAATTTGCTAAAAATTCATTTTTGAACAATTTTGATTTCCTGTGTAAACTGTCTTGAGTTGCAACTTTGTACAGTCATATCTCTCTATTCTAGCAATGAAATTCTGTCGAATTAATTTTTTTTCGTAGACCATATTTTCTAGATTAAGCGTACTAAATTTCAGGTCATTTTGAGCTATATAGCTTATAGAAATATGCGGCCGAACTTTGATTCGGAGCATGTTTTTGTCAAGATTTTTACAGTGAAAACACTGCCTGGGTTCAACTTTGAGATTACATAACTTTCTCATAACTTCTCTAAATTGTGTGATTCTTTTTGTAATTTAAAGTATAGTTGTTGAGCTTTATGAAAATTAAATTTCAGGTCATTTCAACCTATATAGCTTATAGAAATATGCTTCCGAACTTTAATTCGGAGCATGTTTTTGCCCAGATTTTTACAGTGAAAACACTGTTTGGGTTCAACTATGAGACATCATAACTTGTATAAATTGCGTGATTCTATTTTCAGTTTAAATTATGGTTGTTGGGCTTTATACCCATCAAATTTTAGGTCATTCGGACTTCCGTAGCCTATAGAAACGTGCCGTAAACTTTGAATTGGAGCATGTTTTGCTTCAGCCGTTGACAGTGAAATCTGGGTGCAAGTCCAAATTTGAGAGATCGTATCTCTCTCATTTCTTTTCCGATTGTATCGTTTTTTTATTTATTTAAAGTAGATTTGTTGAACTTTATGCCTGTAAAATTTCAAGGCTTTTAAACATTTGCAACTAGTTGAAAATTTGCTTGGAACTTTGAATCGGAGCATGTTTTGCTCCAGCTGAACATTTAAATTATTTTACATGGATTTTTTTCCGATGATATTTTTGATCGGCTTAATCCAAATATGAAAGATCCAATATTATCATTTATACGTATTTCGGATTGGTGAGTTTTTCAAAAGTTTTCGTATGACGATTTTATGAATAATTTCATTGATTTTTGTTGATTTTTGTTGTTTCTTTGCATGTACTTTCTAAACCGTTTTCTGTAATAAATTACTTTCTATATAATAATACATTTTTTGCACTTTTCAGATGAATGAGAAAGAGAATTAAATGATTTAGTAAAACACGTGTTATGAGACACATGAGTTTACTTTTTCGATTAATTCCAGACTTATACGATCGGAAACTCTTGAGCATATTGTTTTGAGTTTATAATTGAGATTTCTAATTCCTATTACAGGAATTATCTGAGTTAGCCAATATTTATAAAATTGAGAGGTTAGAGATTTTCTATTATAGGGGTGATAATCAATGAGAACCACTTATATATGTTGTTTTACTCGCCGATGAGACGAGGCGAGTCTTGAGATGAGATTTTCCTTTTCGGGAATTATGGGTTATGAGAAACCACTATGAGATTTATTTGCACTTTTCGACAATACGTGGCAAGATATATGAGTAACCTGAGATTTCTGAGGTTTGAGATTTTATTTTTATGATGTGGAGTTAACTAGTGGTTAGTAAATCATTTAGTGCAAACGTGTGGGATGGGATGCACGTTAACACTTTTCGGGTTCCTTTCCGAAAGTTTGTGACACATCCACGAGTATGCCAGTGCTATAGATCTTCGGGTCATCTGAGTTATGTGACTTCGGTCACCACGAGTTATGTGACTTTAGTATGACCTTCGGGTCCACGAGTTAGGTACCTAAATTACAAATTGCACTAGACAAGAGTTTAGCACGTGCATCATTGCTTCGGCATTGCAATTGGGGATCTGACCAATCTGGGTTTTTTGAGTTTTCTGGGTTTTATGAGTTTTATACGATTTCACCTTTTGAGATTTTTTTTGTTACATCGATAGCCTAGTGCTACATGAGATGTTATATAGGGTGATTTCGTTTTTATGAGATTTGAACTCTATCTTGAGTTCTATGAGATTCATATTGGAATTCTAATGAGTTTCTCTTATGACTTTTGTATGATTCCTTGCATTTGAGTTGAATGCCATTAAATATGGATTTCTTATGTTGAATCAAAGCTATTCATGCGACTACCCTTGGTGAACATATACCAAGCATTGAGATTATACTATACTTGTACCCTTCTTTTCTAGTTAAAGGAAGAATTCCCTTATGCACTTATATTCCTCTTATCTTATGCTAATATCAAGTTTTAGCTAACATGACCCATGTATTTATTACTCGGGTCAGACCGAGTTACAGGTTAGGTAGTTGGACTCTGAGCTTGCTTCACCTTTTGGACTTCACCATCGACTTGGGATATGGCATAGTTTTTGTGTAAGAGTCTTTCTGTTGGGAACATGTGATGTATATATATTCTATTGTAGGGAATGTATGTTTATATTGTGGTTTTATACCACTAGTGGCATGCTATATTACATTCGATGTACGTATTTATACACAGTGTTTTTATGTTGTTGTTCTATGACTTGTAATTGTTATAGTTATTATGTTTTGTTTCTAAATCGATCCTGCAGCCACCGTAGTTGTGTATTAGATAGGAACTAAGTATGTTGAATACTTATGACGGAAAACAAAGAGTACAAATATCGATATACCTAGCTCTTATCTAACGCAAGACTATGATAGTCACCCTTAACCAGCCCTATTCTCCGCATTAGCACATAGAAGTACTAAGTAATTCTCTTTGTTAGTGTGGGTCTCGAGGTGGGGCGTCACAGCTTGGTGTCAGAGCAGGATTCAGAACGAAATGTAATAAACATAGAACAGTATACATGATTATCATACATCAAGTATAATAGACTCGTAAATATCATCCCCAAATCATAACCATACCCGACCTTGTCCTTAACCTTTTGATACCTTTGGGGGTAGAGAGAAAGGAATATGTCTAGGAATGCTAATTTTAAATTTCGTAGTATTCCTTATTTAATGCATTTGAATTGCTAATATCTACGCTTGTGAACAATCCTATCTTATCTTGTCTTTCAGCAATGTCTAGAAGAGGAAGAGGTCGCACTTCGAAGGCTGGACCGTCCAGTGGTTCTCATCCCGAAGGAATTTTTATGTCAACCGAGAATCCAAGAAGGCTTTTCTTGCATGTCGCTTCCTCGAGTTGAAGCAAGGAAAATCCTCCGTATATATTTATGTTTCATCCTTCGAGTCTCTATCTAAGTATAGCCTTGAGTTCATCAGCACTCCATACAAGAAGTAACTTACGTTCATATCTAGACTTAAGAAGTATTAGAAGAAGTCACTTATGCTTCAGCTCAAGCTATCATTCGAGGAACTTGTAGATTCGATGCTTCATCTCGAAGCCGTTGAAAAAGATAAAGGTAGTAGTGATAAAGCCAAGGTTCGAAAGAGCCCAAATATTAAAAGATTCCCTTTTTAGAGATCCAAGTCATTCCCTCCAAGAAGAAGAAGAAGAAGCAAGGTAGTTCCAGTTCTCATCCTCATGCCACACCTCATTCAGCCAGGTCTTAGCCTGCTTCAACTGTGATTCTCGAGACCATCTAGCTCGCAAGTGTCCTCGTCCCCGTAAGTGTCTCTATCGCAAGCAAGAGGGACACATGATTTCTTCTTGCCTTAAGAAGAAGAAAGATGCTCATTCTGGTAATCTGAATGTGGAAAAGGCTTCTGTTAGTGCTTCTCAGTCTCGAGGTATATCTCTTACTATTTTGGAGGGTCCTATATTGTTCCATGGTCGATTTATGAGAGTGCTCTTCGTTACGAGTGCGTCGCATTCATTTGTATCGAAGGAACTCGTTGATGCTTTATAGTTGGATGTTTCTTGCTTGATTGCTTCTTCGAGGATTGCGAATCCTATTGGGGGATCCACAACCCTTAGTATACTTTGTGACGATGTTGAGATTCATATTTTTGGCATTTCTTTCTGTGCAATTCTTTACGTGGTTCCTTTTCTTGGTTTTGATATGATATTGGGTAAGGACTGGCTAGTTCGATACGATGCCAGGATTCTATGTTTAGAGTTAGTCTTATACCTTGGATGTCCCGAATCTCCTGCACGGTTGTCTCTTATACTTTGAGACGTCGATGGCGATTCCAAAGATTCTCTATTCTCTCTTGAATCTCGAGATGATGATGATGATGTGTCTTCGATTCCTGTTGTTTGTGACTTTCCAGACTTATTTGAACCTGTTTCGTGATTACCAATCAAGCGGGCTATCGAGTTCCACATTACCTTATTCCAGGCACATAGCCTATTAGTCATCCTCCCACGAGGATGTCAACCAAAGAGAATGAGGAACTCTAGAAGCAACTCCTAGAGATTGAAGCCAAGCATTTCATTCGATCTAGTTCTTTATCGTGGGGAGCCACGGTGGTATTCATGAGGAAGTCTGATGGGACTCTTAGGCTATGCATCGATTATCACAAGCTTAATGAATTAACTATCTGGAACCACTATCCATTACCTAGGATCGTTGATATGTTCGATCAGTTAAGAGGCGCTAAAGTCTTCTCACAGCTTGACCTTGCCACGAGATTTCATCAACTCCAAGTTGCGGAATGTAGCATTCCACTTGCAGCTTTCCGCACTCACTATGGTTCATATGAGTGGCTCATCATGTCATTCGGTTTGGCAAACTCCCCTTCTTATTTCGTTGACCTTATGAATCGAGTATTCCAGGAATACCTCGATAAGTTCATTCTTGTATTCATCGATAACATTCTTGTATATTCTAAGTCCAAAGCAGACCATGCTCGACATCTTAAAATTGTTTTGAATACTCTTCGATAACATCAACTCAAAGCAAAACTTTATAAGTGTCATTTATGGGAAAAGAAAGTTAAGTTCTTGGGCTATGTTGTTTCTTCCTAAGGCATTTCGGTCCGTCCTTCTAAGATCGAAGCCATCCAAAATTGGAAGAGGCCTGATAATGTTCATGAGATTCAAAGCTTTCTGGGTTTGGCGGGTTATTACCGTTTCTTCATCAAAGACTTTTCTCATATTATGCTTCCCTTCAATAGCCTTATGAAGAAAGGCGTTCGCTATATTTGGTTTGATAAGTGTGTGGCTTCCTTTCAAAGATTGAAGGAGCTTCTTCCTCATGCTCCCGTTCTTGTGGTTTCCGAGAATCAGGATCTTATTCTCTATGTTGATGCCAATCATAGTGGCCTCGGTGCTATTCTTATGTAGAAGGATAGGGTAGTTGCCTATGCCTCAAGGTACAGATGTCCGAATAAGGTTCTGTACGCTACCTACGATTTAGAGCTTGCCGCCATTGTCTTTGCTTTGAAGATGCAGCATCATTATATTTTGGGTGAACATTTTACTCTCTTCACTGATCACAAGTCTATCAAGTACTTGTTCACCCAAAAGGAGCTCAACATGCGGCAGAAACGTTGGCTTGAGTTTCTAGCTTCATATGATTTTGATATTTAGTATACCCCTGGCAAGGGGAATCGAATAACTGATGCTTTGAGCCGAAAGCATTCAGCTATTATTTCCATGATGATCGTAGAATGGAAAGCTCTTGAGACTCGTTCCATATGTGATATTCAGGATCGTGCTTCCACTTCCTATTCTCCTATTCTATTATATAGCATAGAAGCTCGTCCTACTCTCCTAGATCAAATTTCGAGACACGGTGATAAGATTTCGAGATATCTGCTCTTATTCATAAGTGTAAGTTTGAATCCTAAGATGATATTGAGTTTAGGGATTTCAGCATCGATACTCATGGGTGTCTTCGAAAGAAGAACCTTCTTTTCGTGCCTTCTAATCTAGAACTTAAGCGGGACATTCTAGATGAGTGTCACAGTTCTAAGTATACTATCCATCCAGGCAGTAGCAAGATGTGTGATGATATGCACCGTTTCTATTACTGGGAAGGCATGAAGCGAGATGTTGCAAGTTATGTAAGCAAATGCATGACTTGTCAGCTTATTAAGGTTGACCATCAACGATCCAACGGTCTTCTTCAGCCTTTAGAGGTTCCATTGTGGAAATGGGACCAAGTTTCTATGGATATCATTGATGGCTAACCTCGTTCGAGGTCGGGCCATAGCAGTATTTGGGTTGTTGTGGAACATCTTACCAAGTCTGCACATTTCATTCCTGTTAAATCTAATAGGATGACATCTCTCTTATCGAAGCTATATATTAAGGAGATCGTGAGATTGCATGGTGTTCCTTCATCTATTGTATGTGATCGTGATCCTCTTTTCACGAGTCACTTCTGGCAGAGACTCCAGCAAGCTTTGGGCACAAAGCTTAATCTTAGCACAACTTATCACCCACAGTCTGATAGACAGGCTAAATGGGTGAACCGTATTTCGGAATATCTGCTTTGTGTTTGTATCTTGGATTTTGGTGGTAGCTGGGAAGATCATCTTCCTCTAGTTGAGTTTGCTTACAATAATAGTTTCCAATCTTCTATCGGCATGGCTCCTTTTGAAGCCTTATATGGAAGGCCATGTCGTTCTCCATCTTGTTGGCTTAAGTCGAGGGAAAAGCTCATTCTAGGCCTCGAGTCTATTCGTGAATCATCTGAGAATATCCTTCTTATTCGAAAGAGAATGAAAGAGACTTAGAGTCGACATGAATCCTACGCGGAGAATCGTATGAGGCCTCTTGAATTCTCATTGGGCAATCTTTTTTATATATGAGCTTCTCCTCTGAAGGGAGTGGTACGCTTTAGCTAGACAGGGAAATTGGCACCATGCTATATTAGGCCATTTCCCATTATAGAGCGTATCGGTCCTGTTGCATATCGTGTGGCCCTTCTGGATCAGTTTTCTGGATTCACAACGTATTCCATGTTTCTCAGTTAAGGAAATGTCTATGAGATTCAGATTCTGTGCTTTAAAGAAGTTGGAGGTCTCTCCTGATCTACCTTATGTGCAACATCCTAAGAGAGTTCTTGCTTCGAAGACACGATGTCTTCGAAACAAGAGTGTTTCGCTCATGAAGATTCAGTGGTCCGATAATCCCAATGACTGCACTTGGGAAACCAAAGAATTCAACGAGCGTTTGTAACATAATTTCTTAGCTTCTCATTCCGAAGGTAAGAATTTTTCATTTTAATCTATTTAAATTTCCTTTGATTGATGAAATAAAGTGTGTTGAATACATATTTCCTTTAGAAATTGCCATGACGCAATTTTTATAAGGGGAGTCTATAACAACCGTGGTATTGGATATTACCGATGATATTAAAATATAACGATAGTTATATTTTAATATTGAAAATAAAAATATATATATTAGTTAAAATAAAGTTTTAAAAACTTTATTTTGAGAATTAAAGTAGAATATAATCAATCGATGATTTTTATTTGGGTAAATAATGTAATATTGTAATTATTGCCAATATTACCCTTTTTATTGAATTTAAAGGGAGAAAATATGAAGAAAATAAGTATTTTATTAAAATAAAAGATGAAATATGGTTTATAAATAATATTTGATGATTAAAAAGTGTGACAATGATTTATTGCAAATTTATTTGGCAAGAAAGAAATTTTATTTAGTTTGTTGGGTTAAAAATGGTGTTTTTACACTAAAATTTTGTAAATTGTAAAATATTGTTAAAAAAGGGTTTTACTGTTAAAATTATATTTTATTGTTAGAATAAATTTTATTTTGTCACAATAACTATTTTATTCTGAAATAAATTGATGTATATATTTTATTTGGCTTGAAAATGTAGTATTGTATGCATATAGTGTAAAATAGATTAATATGTATACATAACCTTGCATTTTCAATAAGAATATTTTTCTTTTGGGCTTTTTTGGTTAGAAAATAGATCAAATAGCCCTTACTAGAATCTATTGGATTGAGAAAAAAAATCCTATATGTAGTTTTCAATTGGCTCATCTTCTCCAAAATATTCAAAAAATAAAAACATAAGAAAACAATGACTACTTTCATCTAATTCCCATTTCTACCCAATTTTTCTGCAAATTAAAGAAGGAAATCATTTAAATTAAGAATACAAAGATAATCTCCTTTAAATACCAAATATTTTTCATTAAAATTTTAGAACTTGAGATGTGAATTGTCTCCAATTTACTTTTGTTTGTTTTGCATGTCTGTTTTCAAGTTTCTACAGGTTCTTAGGGCTTCTATCTTCACAAAGGATAACAACTTGCTTACCAATTCGTTGCTAAATCATAAGATGAGTATCAATCTCCCAAAATCTAGCTCATTCAATGCCAAAAATCACAAATTGAAATAAAAAAATTGGCCAAAAAATTCGTTTTTGAACAATTTTGATTGTGTAAACTGTCTTGAGTTGCAACTTTGTGCAGTCATATCTCTCTATTCCGGCAACGAAATTATGCCGGATTTTTTTTTTTATAGACTACATATTTTGGATTAAGCATACCAAATTTCTGGTCATTTTGACCTATATAGCTTATAGAAATATGCTGTCGAACTTTGATTCGGAGCATGTTTTTGTCCAGATTTTTACAGCGAAAACACTGTCTGGGTTCAACTTTGAGACAATATAACTTTCTCATACCTTATCTAAATTGCATGATTCTTTTTTAATTTTAAAATATAGTTGTTGAGATTTATGAATATTAAATTTTAGGTCATTTTAACCTATATAGCTTATAGAAATATGCTTCCGAAATTTGATTCGGAGCATGTTTTTGCCCAGATTTCTACAGTGAAAACACTGCCTAGGTTTAACTTTTAGACATCACAACTTTCTCATATCTTGTCTAAATTACGTGATTATTTTTGCAGTTTAAATTAAGATTGTTGATCTTTGTGCATAATAAATTTTAGATCATTCTGACCTCCGTAGCCTATAGAAATGTGATGTCAAACTTTGAATTGGAGCATGTTTTGCTCCAGCCGTTGACAGTGAAATCTGGCTGCAAGTCCAACTTTGAAAGATCATATCTCTCTCATTTCTTGTCCAATTGTATCCATTCTTTTATTTATTTAAAGTAGATTTGTTGAACTCTATGCCTGAAAGATTTCAAGGAACCTTTGCAAATAGTTGAAAATTTGCTTGGAACTTTGAATCGGAGCATGTTTTGCTCCAGCTGAACATTTAAATTGTTTTACATGGGTTATTTTCGATGATGTTTTTGATCGGCTTAATCCTAAGATGGAAGATCCAATATTATCACTTATTCGTGTTTCATAATGTTGTGTTTTTAGGAGATTTTTGTATGGCGATTTTATGAATAATTTCATTGAATTTTTGTTGATTTTTGTTGTTTCTTTGCACGTGCTTTCAAAACCGTTTTCGAAAGATTTTTTTGCTTTCAAAATAAATATTTTATAATATTTACAATTAACTTAGAGCTACTAAAATTATACATTATCTATAATAAGAGAATTTCAAAAGTTATTTTCCAAATGATTTTGAAAATAGTTTTGAAAGCTTGTTTTCCACATAATAATACATGTTTTGCGCTTTTTGGACGTATGAGAAAGATAATTAAACGATTTAGTAAAACACGTGGTATGAGGCACATGAGTTTACTTTTTCAGTTGATTCCGGACTTGTGTGATCGAACCTCTTGAGTATATTATTTTGAGTTGATAATTGAGACTTATAATTCCTATTATTGGAATTATTCGAGTTAGCCAATATTTGGCGAATTGAGAGGTTCGAGATCCCCTATTGTAGGGGTGATAATCGATGAGAACCACTTATATATGTTGTTTTACTCGTCGATGAGATGATGCGAGTCTTGAGATGAGATTTTCCTTTACGAGAATTATGGGTTATGAGAAACCACTATGAGATTTATTTGCACTTGCCGATGATACGATGCAAGATATATGAGTATTCTAAAATTTTTGAGGTTTGAGATTTTATTTTTATGATTTCTAGTTAACTAGTGGTTTGTAAAACTTTTAGTGTGAAAGTGTGGGATGGGATGCACGTTAACACTTTTCGGGTTCCTTTCCGAGAGTTTGTGACACATCCACGAGTATGCTAGTGCTATAGACCTTCGGGTAATCTGAGTTATGTGACTTCGGTCGCCACGAGTTATGTGACTTCAATCACTACGAGTATGATCTTCGGGTCCATGAGTAAGGTACCTAAATTATAAATAGCACTGGACAAGAGTTTAGCACGTGCATCATTGCGTCGGCATTGCAATCGAGGATCTGGCCAGTCCAGGTTTTCTGGGTTTTTCGAGTTTTATACGATTTCACCATTTTGAGATATTTTTGTTACATCGATAGCCTGGTGCTACATAGATGTTATATAGGGTGACTTCATTTTTATAAGATTTGAATTCTATCTTAAGTTCCATGAGATTCATATTGGAATTTTGATGAGTTTCTCTTATGACTTTTGTATGATTCCTTGCATTTGAGTTGAACGCCATTAAGTATGGATTTCTTATGTTGAATTAAACCTATTCATGCGACAACCCTTGGTGAACATATACCATGCATTGAGATTATACTATACTTGTACCCTTCCTTTATAGTTAAAGGAAAATTCCCTTATGCACTTATATTCCTTTTATCTTATGCTAATATCAAGTTTTAGCTAGCCTGGCCCATGCATTTATTACTAGGGTCAGACCGAGTTGCAGGTTAGGTAGTTGGATTCTTAGCTTGCTTTACCTTTTGGACTTCACCATTAACTTGAGATATGGCATAGTTTTCGTGTAGGAGTCTTTCTATTGGGAACCTGTGATGTATATATTATTTGATAGGGAATGTATATATATATTGTGGTTGTAAACTACTAGTGGCATGTTGTATTACATTTGATGTATGTATTTATATGTATCATTTCTGTGTTGTTGTTCTGTGACTTGTAGCTGGTATAGTTATTACGTTTTGTTTCTGAATCGATACTGTAGCCACCATAGCGGTGTATTAAATAAGAATTAAGTATGTCGAATACTTATGATGGAAAAAAGAGTACAAATATCGTCATACTTAGCTCTTATCTAATTCAAGACTATGATGGTCGCCCTTAACCAGCCATATTCTCGCATTAGCAGACAGAAGTACTAAGTAATTCTCTTTGTTAGTATGGGTCTCAGGGTGGGGCGTCGTAGTAACACTCTTTGAAAGTTGGCAATGTATTACTTATGGCTATTCGGGGCACTAAGACTTACGTATTGATAGTTATTAGAGAATTATGGAATGGTTTGCTTGAGATTTTTTCGTTGGTTAATTCAACTAAGGTCAAACAAAGAATCTTGAAGTAACGATGTTACAAAGTTCCCTTGACTTGAGAATACCCTTGAACTTCAATCTGGACATTTTACTTTGATAATAGTTAAATCATGGCATGACGTCCATCGGACAACTATAGTTGGGTCTGAGTTGAAGCATCAAAAGTGAAACACTATTCAATAGGGAATTCGTCTCCATAAATATTGCTTGTTCAAATTCTTCTCCACAAATATTTGGGTTTGGTATGGTTAATAATAATTATTTTACTATTAGACTAAAGATTTTGTGTAGTTGAATGTCGATGGTGTTGGACTTTTGAGAGAAACTGAATTTCATAAGTCCTAATGTGATGTAGTGTTGGCGAATAGAATTGGTGTAAAATCATTGCTCCCAAACAACGCTCATAATAAGTAAAATTGGATTTTACTAAAAAGATGTAACATCCCCTATTCTAAGGCTTGGAAATGATACTATTGATGCTGCAATTGTCCTTAGCATTATTTCTCAGTGAAAAAATGAAATCTGTTATTGAATCATTAACACCAAGAGCACCAGAGTTTACAAAATTTTAACAAAACGTTTCATTCATTAGTTTGCAAATTCATTATATTTCATTTGCATAACCCCACGAATACATCATTCTGATAAAATATAATGATTACATATAATCTCAAGTGCGACATATGGAGATGCCTCATTGGATGTTCAGAGTTCTAACTATTCAGACGGTTATAGTACACATTATTACATACATTCAACCAAACAAAAAGAAGTTAAACTACTTCATAACGAAAATAGAATCTTCTATATAGTAGCTTGCCTCCTGCATGACTCTGGAAGCTTATTCGTCTAAACCTAAAATACCCTACGTTATCCGACTCAATTCCAGATTGAGCACCATAAGTTTAGGGGGAAATCAAAAACTTTGGATCAGACAAAAAATCTGATGTGAATAATATAACACCATCTCGAACCAAAATATGGGTACTTAGTGAGACCACAATACTGAGCAGAATGGGTTTCCCCTCAATAATACCCTATCAAACAGTATACAATCCATAACATATTCTACATCCAAAATAATTAGCACATAATCATAATATAATCATGCAATAATGGGCAAAATGAATAGTCTGGCATTCATGAAGGTCAAAGGATTACACATTCTTATAGTTACCCGATCCCCAAAAATAGTCCCTGGCATAGTTTTCAGGTCACCATGGACCTATATTAGTTTTCAAAGGCCAACTAGAAACCAATGGTATTTTTACGAGATAAATAGAAACCTACCGGGCTGACTTAGAAGATAATCCATAATCTCTCGTCCAACTAGAGGAAATAACCTTAGCGTCGGTCCAATGGAAGAAAACAATAGCGAGCTCCATTGCTCTAAGTTCCATGCTTTGCATAAAGTAAATTTTGCAAGTCCTTCGGGTAGATCCTATGCAATGGAATCCACGGACCTGACCAATCTTAGGCTAAGCAATTAGAGCATAAGGGGCAACCTTACGCTAGTCTCCACTCTTAAATCTCAAATCTGATTTGCAAATCGTTAATGAGTCATATCTTTTTATTAGTTCAGGCATCCTAACACAATTTTGATCTTCAAGTACTCTTGGATATAATTCTACTCACTCAATAGTTTAATTCTAAATGTACCCACTATTGGAACAACCCTAACTGGTCATCGATTCCCAAATCCCTAAGGTCAAAATGTCGGATGATAGCATATAACATATAAGTGAGCTTTTCAACAATCTAATGTATAAGTGAGCATGTCAACAATTTTATTCAATATAGTAATCATGGCCTATTTATTCTTCTTATACTACTTTGCATGCGTGCATTTTGTTTGTGTGCGACAGCCTTTGCATGCCTCACTTTTCTAGCCTCCGGCTGTAATTATTTTGGTATGCATTGGAGTCATCGTGCAACATGTGTGTGTGTGTGTGTGTGTATATATATATATATATATATATAGGTTTGACCATCATTTGTAATTCATTTGTGTATAAATATTAGCCTTGTTGCGTACTACTTTCCCATAAAATATTTCCTTTTATCAATATTTATATATGCCTACATTTACATCTAATTCATCTCTATATTATATTTACGACTTCCATTTGTTTTATTCTTCAATTTAGGCACGAGGCCATGTAAGCTAAATGCCTTCATGAAGAGTTGTCAGCACGAGTTATAACCATTGCATCTAGTTCGTGTTAGCCATTGCATCTAGTTCATGTTAGCCATCGCATGCAACAAAAATATAGCCTTTGCATTTATTTGTATATACGTGCAAAATATAAACTGGAGCCTTCGTGCATTTTACTTTACAATACAAAGCGTGCAGCACATGCATGCATGAGATGTCACACTAAATAAGCTTTCATACACACACACACACACACACACACACACATATATATATATATTTGAAATACACACACACATATATATATATATATATTTGAAATATATATATATATAGAAACACACACATACACATATACAAACATATATATGTATATATAAATATTTCATTATTAAGCTGTCATGATACATCTAGGCCTTTTGTGCATTTTACAACCAGCGCTTGCTATTTTCCTTTTTTTTTCATTATTTGTGAGCTTTCGTGAATATACGCCTTCGCGAATGTATACCATCGCATACAATTATTTCTGCATGCATGTTCTCATTTTGGGCGGTCCTCGGGTGCAAATATTTAGGAGCCATCGCTAAATATATGTTCCATCGCATCATCGGGAGTTAAAACTTGTCTTTATCAAGTAAAGCACTGGGCGTCGTGCGGTACCCTATTTTGTGTTCTAGTTTTGAAGCATAGATTTTCTCGATCCAATATAAAGTATAGCCTTGGGTAATTAGTTTACCTGGTTAAAAATGGTTCAGTGGCAATTTTGTAATTAAATAAAAAACTGATTTATTACACCTTTAAACAACTTCTTTTTACCTAACCTAATTTATTGTTGGATTTCTATTTGCCAAACTCTTTCTTTTCAGTTATAATTCCGAAAAATGTCAACCCATATATTTAACTCAATTAATTAAAAACCCTTTAAACAACTTCTTTTTACCTAACCCAATTTATTGTTGGATTTCTATCTGCCAAACTCTTTCTTTTCAGTTATCATTCCAAAAAATGTCAACCCATATAATTAACTCAATTAATTAATTAACTTTTCCAGAACTAATTAGATTTTTTCACTAATAATTTATATAAAATAGAAAATTAATTGGAAAAGTTTTTAAATTTTCTTTAAAAACCTATTTTATCATTTTCTAGCTTCCATAAAAGTGTTGAACCAAAATTATTATTTTTCATATTTTTAATAATTAATTTTTGATTTTAACCTTTTTCTCACTTAGAAAATTTATAAAATATTCGTATTAATTCCAAAAATTATGAAATTTAAAACTCTTCTCCAAGATAACAAATTGAACGTCATATCAAAATTTTAGATCATTTAGAGATCAAAAACTTAGTTTTATGCATTAAAACTCTTCAGGAAAATTCCTAATATTAGCCTGGTTAAATGACGTTTTCATGGCGACTGGTTGAATGGCGTTTTCATCTTCTTGTGTCTTTTCGTTCGTTTAAGCCTCCTTTATTCGCCATCTGCTTCTGTATTCTAATCGACTGCCTCATCTCAAGATTATGCCTAAGCACAAGAAATCTCTGTCCGCCTCCCCTGTTCTAGATCTGGTTAGTCGGACTTCTCTTTCTGTCAACGCAGATGGCGCTCCTCCATTTTGTTGTCTCCTACTATGCCTGGAGCGGTGGCACCCTCTATCAATGAAACTTGCATCTCCTCTAAAATTAAAGTATGCGAACCTGTCTCGAAAGCTTCTTCTAGCAGTAACCCTTTATCAAACCTTTTGAGCGAATTGAACTCCCCTCACCTGGCTGCTACTCAATTGCCCATCAGTTTGATGATTGCTTGTTCGAATCCATTAGCTCCATTATTGGCAAATGAAGGCAATTCTTCTTAGTCAAAATCTACCGTTGGGTTGAATACGAGTGCTTCCAAATTTGGGCACAACGATCTCGGTCTTAGGCCATCGGCTCATAGGGAGTTTGTCCACAATGTGCATTTGACTGTAGATGAAGTAGTAGAGTTTAACATTGCTAAAAGTGGGAATCCATGTGGTCGCACACTAGGTGCCTGTAGCAATGCCAATGACAACATTCCTAATGCTAAAAGAAGGAAGATTTCAGCAAACAAATGCAGGCCTATTTCAACTTTGTCAAGTCTGTGTCAAAATTTAAAGCTTCTCTGTTCACTTCTTAAACAACTGTGAGTAACTTTTTCTTTTAAAAATACTTAAGTATCTGGATTGCTTGAATTAAGTACGAAGATAATCAAGTATCTGTGTTTATACATTGTTGAAATGCTGTGTATGTGTGATATAGGATGAGTGTATGTTTGTTTAACCTGTAAGACATCTCTGTTAAAAAAAAAAAAAAAATTCCAAGCTCATGTTGATTTAAAATTTCTTTATCTCCTGATCTAGGCTTTGTTAAGATTTAAGTTACAAATGAAATATGATTGTTATATCATAGATGTTAGTTTAAAAATTTAGGTTAGTTAAACGAATTGGTTTTGTCTCTGGAATTTAAAAGAACTACTGAGCAAACTCAAATTTAGTCTAAACTCAAGCTTCAAAATTCCTAGATTCAGGGAGATGAATTAAATACTCGATCAAAATCCTGATTTTTAAAACTAAAATTACATTTTTTAGTTAAGATTTGATTGAGCATTTCTTTGTTGACCAATTTGGGGATTTTGAGTTGCCTCTGGCAATTGGGTTGATCGGGGTGGCTACGATTCTTCCTGAAGGTGTATGGGTGGTCGGTGGGTTTAGGAAAAATGACAGGTGGATGGTCAGAGATAGGTGGCGACAGTGGTTGTGGGTTTTTGTTTCTAGACCTAGTTTTGGTTGGTCTGGAAATATTTGATCATTTGACGCCTAGGGTCGATCGAGTTCGATGGAACTCTGGGAAGTGGTTGCTGGAACGGGGACGAAGCTGTGGCCGGTGGTGCTGGAGCTCCGATGGTCGGAGGAGCAGAGTCGAGGTGATGACAGGTTGAGGAGTTGGTTCCAGTTTTTACTGGGAAGCTCGATTTCGATTAAGCAGCGATTTTGGGTCTTTGATTGTTCGATTGGGTTTCAGTGATCAACAATGGTGCTCCGGTGGTCTTGAGGTCGATCAGCGATGATCGACGTGGTTGTGCACGTATACGTGCATTCGCATACATATCTAGGTTCGAAAACTTTTGGAGAAGATGAACATTGGCTCGTGTGGCTACTTGGGTTGCTTCGTGTATGCGCGTGAGTGTTTACATGACAACAGTTTTTTTTTTAAATTTAAACTAAAAAGGAATAAAGGGAAGAGGGAGAAGAGGGCTCGGGGAAGGATTGAAATTAGCTCGAGTTTGTTTTGACAAACAACAGGCTTTATAAAAAAAATGGACTTTGTACCAGGTTTTAAATAAAATAAAATAAAAACAGGGTTTAAGTTTTAAATTAGAACAGGTCTTTAAAGTTAAAGGGTAAATTTTATACAGCTTTTAGAAGCAATATGCAAGTGTAATGCAGATTTCATTAAATTCACAAACCTTTAAAACAATGGAAAAGAAAGCAATATAGTTAACCAAGTTTTCAAAGCTCTTTGTAAATAAACAAGTTTTCAAATCAAGTTTAAGGTAATGATAAAGTGTTTAAGCAATTTATTTAAGCAAGTTTTAAACAAGTTTCAAAGGTTTATATTCGAAGTAAAATGTTTTAAAAGAAATTGTTTTGGGGTATTAAATTAAAGTATTAGGTTACTTAGTGGGAGTAATTAATTAAAAATAATTACTTAGTAAAAGTAATTAAGAATGGGTAATTCATGATTACTGATTTATTAATCAAGTAATTGAAGGTTAATCACTTTAAAGGATAATTAGTAAATATGGTTAATTAATTAAGATAATTAATTAAAGGTTAATTAATTAATTAATGTGATTAATTAAGAATCATTTAATAAATTAAGGTGATTGATAAATAAATTTATATTAAATGATTTGCAATTAATAAATCAGAATTGAATAATTAATTCATAAGTAAATAAATTTAATTGGAAATTAAACTGAATTAATCAGGACTAAATGATTAATTAATCCTGTTTATAGATGATTATTGAATGTTTGCCCTACTTATGAATGATTTTATTGTATGAGATGCTTTGAATTGATTGTCCTATCTGATCTGTGACACTTTGTTCTATGGATTGTGCTATGTATATTTTATTCATTGATTTATGATAAATCTATATATTATCTGTGAATCTGTGAATGGGCGATAAGCCTTATAGTTATATCGCTTATCAACTATATTTCTGTGTTTTGATCTATGATGATTTAATGATGTTGCACTATTGTGTTAAACCCCTGGACCGCACCATACACACACAAATATGGATTTCACGACGAAATCGATTAAGTCACAGATTTTTGAAAATAGTTTTGTATTTGAATTTTTAAATTCAAATGTTTTGAAATGGACTGGGTTTGAAGTGAAAAGCTTTTGAAATGGAACTTCAAAGATGAGATTTAATTTGAATAACTTGATAAAGTTTGAAATCTAAATAATTTGATTTAAAATTAAATTCAAAGTGTGAAACTGAATTCTATAATTTAAAACTAGGGATTAAAGATGTTATACTAGTTATATATGGGTTAAACCATTTTAAAATGTATTAATTTGGGAATATGAATATAAATTAAGAACTTTAACTCGTACAAATATAATTGGATTTTTCTGAAACGAAAACTGTTTGTTTTCAAATATTAAAAGCTTTCACATAAGAAATGAATTTCCAATTTGAGTTAAAATGATTTCGAGTTTGAAATGAAGATAATTTCCAAGTTATGAAAACGATTTGAAAGCTATAAGTTAAATCTTTGATTTAAGGATTTAAATGAATTAATCCAATTGGAATGGAAATTGTTTTGAAGTCTATGAATTGATCTTTGTGAAATAAATCTTTTTGTAATATAAAGATTTGAAATGGTAATTGGTTTAAACCATTTGAAAAAGAAAGTTTTTGGGTTTTAAGTTGTGACTTAATTGAAATCCCAATATCCATATGTTTTTGAAATACTGCGCTCACTATTCGGGTTAGCTGGGAAAGGACCTTGGGGTCGTATAACCCATTCCGAATATGTGATTACGTCGTTGTGAATTGCATTTGAAGACCGGTGTTGAAGACCGGATATTTTTGAAAACGGAAGGATTACCGTCGAATGTTTCTGCACCGAATGGCCCCGGTATAGAAATTCCATATGTGATGGGAAGTCCGAAAGTGATTAGTGAATATCCGGATTGCAAGGACTTCTTTGTAAGTGCCTTCGGTTCTGTTCGAACCCGGAGCAGACTTGAATGGATTGTATGTCTGACATTACAAATTGAGATATAAAGCTGATTTCTTTCAAATATATTTCTATTGGTGGCGGAGAATTTATTCTCTTAGCTTAACACCCTTCTCTGAGACGTACGAGCTCAGAGGTTATGTTGTTGATGGTTATCAGCAATATATTCCCAATTTGGTAATGTGACATGCTGAGTGTTGCTGTGAAATGATCATTGTGTTGATCATTTGTGATAGGATCATTCGTTTGATCATTTATCTTTGTGATCATTTCTATGATCATTTGTTGACCCAAAGCACAACTTTTGTATAAAGCGTGGCTTTGTGGACGAGACTTCGTCGAGCCTCACACCCCGGAATGGTCAAAACAGGAAAGATGCAGCAAGGTTATGAGGGGTAGCTCCCTTTAGGGTATGTGCATTTCCTTCTGGAAAAGGGTGGTATCATGGTATGGAGCCCAGATACTTACTCATGTTGAAACACTTTATTTATGATTGTGTGATGTTGGTGACGAGCGCTCGGTTAAAGGTCCCAAAGGACCGGGGGATGGCATACTCGTGTCAGTAGTTATCCAGTTAGGGGTAACCCGGCCTTGTGTTGGCAGAGATCCGGTTTGGTTCTCGGGGACGTCCTTCCAGAGGCGTTCTCATGTGGCAATGGGAAGTTCCTTGGCCTGACCATTTGTTGGAAATCCAAAGAAACAATACGAGACTTGTACGGTTTTAGTTGTAGAACCTGCCATCTAATATAGTAGCTATAGTAAGCATAATATAATGGTACCTATGCTGGCTAAGATTTATATTCTACTTTCGAAATGATTTTCCCTACACTATGCACTAATAATAAGATCAAATGTTTCTTTTTAATGCGTATCAAGCATCTTTGACTATCATAAGGAGAAATCTCCTCCAAGTCTGCGTTTGCATTGTGTGTGTGGTGGGAGGTCTTATGGTAGTCTCATTTTTAAAAGCATTGCAAATTGACTTTAAAAATATTCCTCTATTTCGTTGTTGTTGAAAAGATAAACTGTTTTGTTGCTCACACCAGTTCCACGACTGATCCGGAGTTTATTGTTTCTTTCCTAAATTCTGGGTGCTCATTATTTTCTACACGAGCAGTCTAGAGTTGGGTTTTTCAGATAGTCAGGTGTAGTAGATTATCTGGAGTTTGTTCAGTCTTTGGACCACACCAGTCTTGCCCAGCTTGGTGCATCGTTATTGGGAGTTCGAGCTATTGCTGGATTGGTTCTTGGAGATGGAGTTGCAGTTCTCGGAGTTCTCTTTTGAAGACTATCTTAGAGTTATATTGTTCCGCTGCTAGATGTCATCTATTTTCTTTTCCGCTGCTATTTATTGTATCATATCTCTGATGTATATTGATATCTATTGGATCATCCGTTGTATCAGATATTGTATCAAAGCTGTATATCAATGTATTATTCTTTTATTCCGTTGTGTTGTTACTAAATGTTGTTATAAGCTCCGGCGAATCGGATTCGAACGGTCGAATCTATGGCATTCGAATACGATATGAAGTATGGGTGTCGATTTTCGAGCAGGCAAAATCCGTCTCGTTACATTTGGTATCAGAGCTAAGGTTGAAACTTTAGCTTAGGAGTATAACACATTAAGTAGCTCATTAGAGATAGGGTGAAGTATCCTTAGAATGAGTAATCCCTAAGATACCTGTTTGAATGCCTCAGTAAATTCTCTTGCTATCCACTGATAGTGAGTATGAGTGCAAGAAGAGAATGAGATAGAGGACAGGGAAATACAACTATAATTGGTCAATACTCTGTAACAACAGTGGAAACAACTTTCTTCTCAATCTCTTTTTGATTCGTTTCTAAATTCTTTTGATTGCTTCGTGACAGCTACAGAAAGAAGTTCGGTGCGTTGATGCTCTACGAATCGTTGTAGAAGAATCTTTACTTCGTATTTTCATTAGTTTCTCATTAATTTTTGATTTAAACTCTAATGAATATGAATTTGAAATTTGAAATTGGAAATTTTAAATGAATTGGAAATTTTAAAATTGAGTTAAATTGGTTAATGGAATATGAAGGATAAATTTGAATAGTATCGATAAAACGATTTCGTTAAAAAAACTAAATTTGAAATTCTATTATAATTTCTTTTATCTATTGTTGATATTCTGATTTGGTAAGCCAAATGTAGAATTGATATCCAGTTTGATCTAAAAAGATATTTCTCTATCTTTCATCTATCTTTGTTATCTCTCTCTGGCGAATTTCGAGGACGAAATTCCTTTTAAGGGGGGAAGTCTGTAACGACCCCGAATTATATATATATTTAAATTGATAATTTATATAATTTTTTAATTTAAATTGTATAGCTAATTGGAAATTTAAGCGAGTTTCCCCAAATACAGATAAATTCTGTATAAATCATTTAAACTTTAATATTGTATATATATGAGAATATATATATATGTGTATTTGAGCATATATGAGTAAATTTAAAATTATATATATATAGATATATATATATATATATATATATATATATATTTGATTTGAATTTAAATACTATATATGTATGTGTATATAGAAAAATATAAAACAATAATTATTAAAGTAAAATTCATGATAAATATTTAAACTAAAAATAGAAGTAAAATAAATATTTGAGTTATAAATAGAGATAAATAAAAGTTAAGTATGGAACCAAACAAACATATACATTCAAATAAGAAAGGAAAACATCTATGTACAAACAAAGTTATAGAATAAATATAAAGCAAAAGAAGAAATACCAACAAACAAAAATATACACATTTTCAGCATAAACAAAGTATAAAATATCTACAACGTAATAAAATACAGCACATCCTAGCATAGGCCAGGGACATGTATATAAGATTTTCTTTTATTTTAAAGTATTAATGTACAAAGGGAGATCATCTCAGCCCCCATAAGGAAGAATAGCTCTGACCTATAAACAAAATAATATATGCATATAAACATGTCAGCCACCAACAGATTATCATCAGCCACAAACCCGAGTAAAAGAAGATAATTAAAGACTTAAACAAGTAAATTATAAGAGCTTAACAAAGCAAACAAATAAATATAAGTACAAAGCAAAGTTGCAGCCACCATAACATATCACTGCAGCCATACCTCTAGCATATCAAAACATCTTCTCAGCATATATAAAATATACTATCACTTGTACAAAGCATTAAATGCAAGTATCTAGTGTATATTTATAAACAAATAACAAATATAACCTATAAACTCAATTTCTATATATCAACCTCCTCATTTCAATTCATCCAAGCTGAGAAAAATCTGAGCAAACATTGCTTCAAAATTTAAATAACAACACAACTAAAGCAAATCTGAGATCAAGAAGGAAGATTTCAGCAAATAAATGCAGGCCTATTTCAACTTTGTCAAGTCTGTGTCAAAATTTAAAGCTTCTCTGTTCACTTCTTAAACAACTGTGAGTAACTTTTTCTTTTAGAAATACTTAAGTATCTGGATTGCTTGAATTAAGTATGAAGATAATCAAGTATCTGTGTTTATACATTGTTGAAATGCTATGTATGTGTGATATAGGATGAGTGTATGTTTGTTTAACCTGTAAGACATCTCTGTTAAAAAAAAAAATTCCAAGCTCATGTTGATTTAAAATTTCTTTATCTCCTGATCTAGGCTTTGTTAAGATTTAAGTTACAAATGAAATATGATTGTTATATCATAGATGTTAGTTTAAAAATTTAGGTTAGTTAAACGAATTGGTTTTGTCTCTGGAATTTAAAAGAACTACTGAGCAAACTCAAATTTAGTCTAAACTCAAGCTTCAAAATTCCTAGATTCAGGGAGATGAATTAAATACTCGATCAAAATCCTGATTTATAAAAATAAAATTACATTTTTTAGTTAAGATTTGATTGAGCATTTCTTTGTTGACCAATTTGGGGATTTTGAGTTGCCTCTGGCAATTGGGTTGATCGGGGTGGCTGCGATTCTTCCTGAAGGTGTATGGGTGGTCGGAGGGTTTAGGAAAAATGACAGGTGGATGGTCAGAGATAGGTGGCGACAGTGGTTGTGGGTTTTTGTTTCTAGACCTAGTTTTGGTTGGTCAGGAAATATTTGATCATTTGACGCCTAGGGTCGATCGAGTTCGATGGAACTCTGGGAAGTGGTTGCTGGAACGGGGACGAAGCTGTGGCCGGTGGTGCTGGAGCTCCGATGGTCGGAGGAGCAGAGTCGAGGTGATGACAGGTTGAGGAGTTGGTTCAAGTTTTTACTGGGAAGCTCGATTTCGATTAAGCATAGATTTTGGGTCTTTGATTGTTCGATTGGGTTTCAGTGATCAACGATGGTGCTCCGGTGGTCTTGAGGTCGATCAGCGATGATCAACGTGGTTGTGCACGTATACGTGCATTCGCATACATATCTGGGTTAGAATACTTTTGGAGATGATGAACATTGGCTCGTGTGGATACTTGGGTTGCTTCGTGTATGCGCGTGAGTGTTTACATGACAACAGTTTTTTTTTTAAATTTAAACTAAAAAGGAAGAAAGGGAAGAGGGAGAAGAGGGCTCGGGGAAGGATTGAAATTAGCTCGAGTTAGTTTTGACAAAAAACAGGCTTTATAAAAAAAATGGACTTTGTACCAGGTTTTAAATAAAATAAAATAAAAACAGGGTTTAAGTTTTAAAATAGAACAGGTCTTTAAAGTTAAAGGGTAAATTTTATACAGCTTTTAGAAGCAATATGCAAGTGTAATGCAGATTTCATTAAAGTCACAAACCTTTAAAACAATGGAAAAGGAAACCAATATAGTTAACAAAGTTTTCAAAGCTCTTTGTAAATAAACAAGTTTTCAAATCAAGTTTAAGGTAATGATAAAGTGTTTAAGCAATTTATTTAAGCAAAACAAGTTTCAAAGGTTTATATTCGAAGTATAATGTTTTAAAAGAAATTGTTTTGGGGTATTAAATTAAAGTATTAGGTTACTTAGTGGGAGTAATTAATTAAAAATAATTACTTAGCAAAAGTAATTAAGAATGGGTAATTCATGATTACTGATTTATTAATCAAGTAATTGAAGGTTAATCACTTTAAAGGATAATTAGTAAATATGGTTAATTAATTAAGATAATTAATTAAAGGTTAATTAATTAATTAATTAATGTGGTTAATTAAGAATCATTTAATAAATTAAGATGATTGATAAATAAATTTATATTAAATGATTTGCAATTAATAAATCAGAATTGAATAATTAATTCATAAGTAAATAAATTTAATTGGAAATTAAACTGAATTAATCAGGACTAAACGATTAACTAATCCTGTTTATAGATGATTATTGAATGTTTGCCCTACTTATGATTGATTTTATTGTATGAGATGCTTTGAATTGATTGTCCTATCTGATCTGTGACACTTTGTTCTATGGATTGTGCTATGTATATTTTATTCATTGATTTATGATAAATCTATATATTATCTGTGAATCTGTGAATGGGCGATAAGCCTTATAGTTATATCGCTTATCAACTATATTTCTGTGTTTTGATCTATGATGATTTAATGATGTTGCACTATTGTGTTAAACCCCTGGACCAGACCATACACACACAAATATGGATTTCACGAGGAAATCGATTAAGTCACAGATTTTTTAAAATAGTTTTGTATTTGAATTTTTAAATTCAAATGTTTTGAAATGGACTGGGTTTGAAGTGAAAAGCTTTTGAAATGGAACTTCAAAGATGAGATTTAATTTGAATAACTTGATAAAGTTTGTGTAACGATCCTGAATTTTTATTTAATCTAAATTAATAATTAAATGAAATTTTGAACAAAAATTTATAAAATTAATTATAAATAGTGATGTGAGTTTCCCCGAGTTCAAATATATTCTATATAAATCATTTAAATTTTTAAATATTATGTATATATGTATATATGTGAATATATATATATATATGTATATTTGGGTATATATGAGTCAATTTGAAATTTTAAAATCTTGTGTGTGTATATATATATTTTGATTTGAATTTAAATCTTATATTAATGGTTTGAAAAATAAATAATATACTTTGGACACAAGTATAAAAATAAATAAATAAATTGATTTAAAAATTTATAAATGATGATAATTTGAGTTATATAAAATATATGTGTATATATAGAGAAATATAAGACAATAATTTTTAAAGTAAAATTTATGATAATTATTTAAACTAAAAATAGAAGTAAATTTAAAATGCAAGAATAAAACAAAAACAATAAGTAAACATATATAGGAAGTATTACAAAACAAAAATACATACAAGTATGTACACTTGTAAATGAAAACAAAGTAAGCATATAAAACAAGGCAATATAAAAGCAAAGACAAAAGAATTTATACAAAGTAAAATAAAACACAAACATAAACAAAACAAAATATCTTTTAAAATATAAACTATTGAAATAAATATATAGAAAGATACAAAACAATTTGTATGTAAGATAAAATAAATACTCAAGATAAAAATAGAAATGTATTCATATGACAAGTGATAAAACAAAAGAAGAAATACACATAAGAAAAGGTATGTAAACAAACTCAGCTCAATATAAAACTGCAAACAAATAAAGTATAACAAAATGTATCAACCTGAAAAAGGAAACCAGCTAACTAAGTGCAAAATAAAAACATAAAACAAAACTAAAATATACATGAAAGCTTCATAAAGAAAACAATAAAATGAAAAATTATCTATGTACATAGAGGAGAATGGGATAAGGATGTAGGCATGGGGGGGGGGAACTTGCATCTACTGTAACCAGTACACTAGCACAAAAGCAAGATACATCAGCCACGATACAAGATCTTCAGCCTCCATATAGAAATGTATCTCTGTCCTATGTTGTACAAAAACATCACCTGTACAAGCATCTTTAGCCATGCTTTGCATTGTTCAAACCATACATCATCTTCTTATACCCAGTTCATTCATTTAAAGCAAATTCGAAAGAAAAAAAAATAAAAATAAAAAAAAACAAAACTTCAACAAAATACAACTGCATTGAAAACCAAAGAAGCAAAGAAGATCTCAGCAAGCATGCAAGTTCAAACAATAAGTAGTTCTGTTCTTCTCCTGAAACACAGTGAGTAACTAAACTAAAATCCAACTAAGTAAATCTATATTTGATGATGAATATGTTTGAGTTTGAAGTTGCTTAATATGTGTATATATGTAAGTAAATTGTTTTCTGTCTATCTATATATATACATATATATATGTAGATGGGTATGTCTGTATAAGTTGAATTTTCTTTTTCTTGCTTAAAAGCATATGGTTTGATCAACAAATTCAAACATCAAACTACTTGATTTTTGATAGGCCTTGGTTTCAAAAGCAAACATGTTTGTTTAAGTATTGGTTATTATTTAAAAATTGTTTCAAGTAAAATAAAAATGGATATGTTAATAAAAATTGGATTATACAGAGCTAACTTCAAATTCAGATAATTTCAAGTGTCACAAAACTTTGATTTACTTATATAACCTGAATTCATACTTCAAAATAGGATTTTTAAAAGTAAAATAGGAATTTTTAGTTGATAATACTAGTAGCAGTTCAGAGATGAACGTGAGATGGGTTTTGGCCAAATTCAGGCAATCGAAGGCTCAATCGAGGCCAAGGTTTCACGTATAGGTGGAGGAGGCTACGGCGAAGATGGGAAAAATAGCCGAAAGTGGTCCAGTTCACTGTGGCGATGACGGCGAGAAGTTTTTTTTCCTAAACCTAGTTTTCGGTGGTGATGGATATTTCGATTCGTGCGCATTCCTCAATGCATCGAGTGTGACCGGACTTGGTGGGAGTGAACTGGAGACGAAGGCGAAGACGATGGCCAAAGTTTCATGATTTTCGGTGGTCAGAGCTCGGAGAACGTGGTGATGACAGGTATGGGAGGAGATGGGTTTGAGCGTTCCAGTTTCAGGTTTTGGGTCGAATGCATTTTTCGAAGAACAACGATGTTTAGGTGGATGGTGATAGAATGTAGGGGTGGTGCGCGATTTGCTGGCGATGAGGGAGTTCATCGGAGTTGCCCCGATGGTGGTGCACGTGCACAGTGGCACGGTGTATTGTTTGGGTTTAACTGTTGGGTTGTTGGGAGAAGAAGGGTGGAAGCTCGAAGTTTACTTCGTGTACGTGATGTTTTGGCTCGAAGCAGGAATTGGTTTTAAGTGAAATACTTATAAATTTTTTTTTTTATTAAGTTCTGGGTCACTCGGGTAGATTTCTGGAAAATCTCGAAGTAGGTATGTGTTTTCTGAGGGTTGGACTCGAAGCAGGGAAGGTAGTGGCTCGGGTAGATGTTGTAACAGACTTCAAAGCCTGTTTTGTTTCGAAATTTAAAACTAAATTTAAATTTTATAAACCAAGGTTTAAATTGGGTGTTGAAACAAAGTACAAACACAAATTCAAGTTCAGATTTGAAATGAAATAACGTTTTATACATTTGAATGAATTAAATTAGATTTAAATGTTAAAGTATTTTTTTTTTTAAGATGTGAATTCAAGAGAAAGAATTTGATTTTTTTTTTACTCTTGAAATTTCTTTATAACAAAAATATTACTTTAACATGAGAAATTAAAAGTTAGAAATTATTTGGATTTTTAAACTTTATTAAAGATAAATTGGTAATTATTTTAAAGCTTGAAATTTAATTTGAAATCTAGAAGAGGATTTGAAAACAATGTTTCCAAACACATTGTAAATAATAATTTAATCATAAGTATGAATGAGCTATACTTTAAGTAATAAATATTTAATGATTTATAATTAAGTTAATTAAAATGAATAATTTAATTATTTAATTCATTAATGATTGGATTAATTAAAGAAGAAATTTAACGGTTGAAGAAATTAAATGGTGATTGAGGGTTATCAATTAAATATTAATTTATGATTAAGGATTTTTAATTAAATATTAATTAATGATTAAAATTGATTAATCAAGTGATTAAGCAAAAAAAAATTCATGTAAGGATAATGTGATAAATTTTTAATGATTAATTTATATTAATAAATTAATGATAATCATTATGAAATTGTGTAGGTGTAATTACTGTATGGTAAGTAATTAAGGGTTTAATTTCTTAAAATAATTAACTAAGGAGTCAATTAATTATGAAATTGGTTTAAAGGTTAATTTAATTAATATGATAAATTAAGAATAATTTAAATTAATTAAAGTGTTTGATAAATTAATTTATATCAAATGATTGGAATTAATAAATCAGGATTGGATAATAAATTCATAAGTAATTAAATTTATTTACTTGGAAATAAATTGAATTGATTAGGATTAAACGATTAATTGATCCTGTTTATAAATGATTATCAAATGCTTGACTTTACTTATGAATGATTGTATTGTATGAGATGCCTTGAATTGATTGTCCTATCTGATCTGTGATATTTTGTTCGGTAGATTGAGCAGTGTATATTTATTTGCATTTGTATATTATCTGTGAATCTGTGAATATATGATAAGCGTTATTGTTTATATCGCTTATCAATTATATTTCTGTGTTTTGATCTGTGATGATTGAGTGGTTGTGCACTATTGTGTTAAACCCCTGGACCACACCATACACACACAATTATGGATTTCACGAGGAAATCGATTAAGTCACAGATTTTTGAAATAGTTTAAAATTTGAATTTTTAAATTCAAATGTTTTGGAATTGGAATTGGAATAGAAGTGAAAAGCTTTTGGAATGAAGTTTCAAGTTAAAATTTATTTTAATTTACTTGATTAAGATTTGAAATTTAAATAATTCAATTTGAATTTGAATTCGATATTTGGAATTGAATCCTGTAATTTGAAATTAGGGATTAATGATATTATACTAGTCATTATGAGTTAAATCATTTTTAAAGTATTATTTTTGGGAATTTGAATTTAACCCAGGGATTTCAACTTGTATAAATGAATCAGATTTTCAAAATGAAAACTGTTGTTTTCAAATGATAAACACTTTTAGATAAGAACTGAGATTCCAGTTAATTAGGGGAATTTCAAGATTGAATAAGGAAATGATTTTCCTAAGTTATGAATGAATTCTTTTTGAAAGCTATGAATTAAATCTGTTTATTTTTAACAGATTTAAATTGATGATTTGTTTAAATCAAATTGAAATGAAATTGTTTTGAAGGCTATAAGTTAAATCTTTGATTTAAAGATTTAACGAGTTAATCAAATTGAAATAAAAATTGATTTGGAAAATCTGTGAATGAATCTTTTGTTTAAAAGATTAAAATGTGAAAATTGTTTAAACCGTTAAAGGTTGTGAAAAATGAATCCTTTTTGTTAAAAGGTTAGAAATGGTAATTGATTTAAACCGTTTGAAAGAAAGTTTTGGGTTTTAAGTTGTGACTTAATTGAAATCCCAATGTCCATATGTTTTTGAAATACTGCGCTCACTGTTCGGTTTAGCCGAGAGAGGACCTTTGTGTCATATATCCCATTCCGAATATGTGATATGTCGTTATGGATAGCATTTGAAGACCGGTGGTGAAGACCGGATATTTTCGAAAACGTAAGGACAACTCGTCGAATGTCTTTGCATCGAATGGTCCCCGGTATAGAGACTCCATATGTGATGGGGAGTCCGAACGTGATTAGTGAATATCCGGATTGCAAGGACTTCTTTGTAAGTGCCTTCAGTTCTGTTCGAACCCAGAACAGACTTGAATGGATTGTATGTCTGACATTACAAATTGAGATATAAAGCCGATTTCTTTCAAATATATTTCTGTTGGTGGCGGAGAATTTATTCTTTTAGCTTAACACCCTTCTCTGAGACGTACGAGCTCAGAGGTTATATAGTTGAAGTTATCAGCGATATATTCCCAATTTGGTAATGTGACATGCTGAGTGTTGCTGAAATGATCATTGTGTTGATTATTGTGATAGGATCGTTTATTTGATCGTCTATCTTGGTGATCATTGTGTTGATCATTTGTTGACCCAAAGCATGGCTTTTGTATAAAGTATGTTTTTGTGGACGTGACTTCGTCGAACCTCACACCCCGAAAATGGTCAAAACAGGAAAGATGCGGCAAGGTTATGAGGGGTAGCACCCTTTAGGGTATGTACATTTCCTTCTGGATAGAGGTGGTATCATGGTATGGAGCCCAGATATTTAACCTATGTGGTTACCGCGAATTTATTACTTTGTGGTTGTTGGTTATCGGGATCCGGTGAGAAAGGTCGTTTACGATCGGGGAATGGCGTGCTCGTGTCAGTAGTTACCCAGTTAGGGGTAACCCGGCCTTGTGTTGGCAGAGTTCCGGTTTGGTTCTCGGGGATGTCTTTCCAGAGGCATTCTCATGTGGCAATGGGAAGTTCCTTGGCCTGACCATTTGTTGGAAATCCAAAGAAACAATACGAAACTTGTACGGTATTAGTTGTAGAACCTATCATTCACTTATGGTGTCGCAACACTGTTTGGATGGTAGCTATAGTAGGCATAGTTCGAAATGTCTATGTTGGCTAAGATTTATATCTTTATTTTCGAAATAATTTTCTACACTATGCACTAGTAATAATATCAAATGTTCTTTTTAATGCGTATCAAGCATCTTTGACTATCATAAGGAGAAATCTCCTCCGATTCTGCGTTTGCATTGTGTGTGTGTGCGGGAGGCCTTATGGTAGTCTCATTTTTCAAAAGCATTGCGAATTGACTTTAAAATCTTTTGTTGATTGTTTAAAGATAAACTGTTTTGTTGCTCACACCAGTCCCACGACTGATCCAGAGTTTATTGTTTCTTTCCTAAACTCTGGGTGCTCAAAATTTTTCTACACGAGCAGTCTAGAGTTTGGTTTTTCAGATAGTTAGATGTAGTGAATTATCTAGAGTTAGTTCAGTCTTTGGATCGCACCAGTCTTGCTTATGCTAGGTGAATCGTTATTGGGAGTTCGAGCTATTGCTGGATTGATTCTTGGAAATGGAGTTACAGTTTTTGGAGTTCTTCCTTGTAGACTGTTTTTAGAGTTATTTGTTCCACTGCTAGATGTTATCGTTTTCTTTTCCGCTGCTATTTATTGTATCATATCTCTGTTGTATATTGATATCTATTGGATTATCTGTTGTATCAGATATTGTATCAAAGCTGTATATCAATGTTTTATTCTTTTATTCCGCTGTGTTGTTTACTTAATGATTGTTATAAGCTCCGGCGAATCGGATTTGAACGGTCAAATCTATGGCATTCGAATACGATATGAAGTATGGATGTCGATTTTTGAGCGGGCAAAATTCGAGTCGTTACATTTGGTATCAGAGCTAAGGTGAAACTTTAGCTCAGGAGTGTAACACGTTAAGTAGCTCATTAGAGATAGGGTGAAGTAAATCCTAGAATGAGTAATCCTTAAGATATCCGTTTGAATGTCTCAGTAAAATCTCTTACTATCCACTGATAGTGAGTATGAGTGCAAGAAGAGAACGAGATAGGGGACAGGGAAATACGACTGTAATTGGTCAATACTCTGTAACAACAGTGGAAACAACTTTCTTATCAATTTCCTTTGATTCGTTTCCAAAATTCTTTTGAATTGCTTCGTGACAGCTCCAGAGAAAGAAGTTTCGGTGCGGGGATGCCCTACGAATCGTTGTAGATATTCTTTCTTCGTATTTCATCAGTTTCTTTTCAGTTTTTGATTTAAACTTTAATGAATAGGAATTCGGAAATTTGAAATTAGGAATTTTAAATGAATTGGAAATTTTAAAATTTAGTTAAAATTGATTAATAGAATATGAAGAATGATTAGAATTGTATCGATAAAATGATTTTGTTTAAAACCAAAATTTGAAATTTTATTATAATTTCTTGTATCTATTGTTGATATTCTGATTTGATGAGCCAAATCCAGAATCGATATCCAGTTTGATTTGAAAAGATGTTTCTTCTATCTTTCGTCTATCTCTGTATTGTTTTCGTGCCTGCGAATTTCGAGGACGAAATTCTTTTAAGGGGGGAAGTCTGTAACGATCCTGAATTTTTTTTAATCTAAATTAATAATTAAATGAAATTTTGAACAAAAATTTATAAAATTAATTATAAATAGTGATGTGAGTTTCCCCGAGTTCAAATATATTCTATATAAATCATTTAAATTTTTAAATATTATGTATATATGTATATATGTGAATATATATATATATATATATGTATATTTGGGTATATATGAGTCAATTTGAAATTTTAAAATCTTGTGTGTGTATATATATATTTTGATTTGAATTTAAATCTTATATTAATGGTTTGAAAAATAAATAATATACTTTGGACACAAGTATAAAAATAAATAAATAAATTGATTTAAAAATTTATAAATGATGATAATTTGAGTTATATAAAATATATGTGTATATATAGAGAAATATAAGACAATAATTTTTAAAGTAAAATTTATGATAATTATTTAAACTAAAAATAGAAGTAAATTTAAAATGCAAGAATAAAACAAAAACAATAAGTAAACATATATAGGAAGTATTACAAAACAAAAATACATACAAGTATGTACACTTGTAAATGAAAACAAAGTAAGCATATAAAACAAGGCAATATAAAAGCAAAGACAAAAGAATTTATACAAAGTAAAATAAAACACAAACATAAACAAAACAAAATATCTTTTAAAATATAAACTATTGAAATAAATATATAGAAAGATACAAAACAATTTGTATGTAAGATAAAATAAATACTCAAGATAAAAATAGAAATGTATTCATATGACAAGTGATAAAACAAAAGAAGAAATACACATAAGAAAAGGTATGTAAACAAACTCAGCTCAATATAAAACTGCAAACAAATAAAGTATAACAAAATGTATCAACCTGAAAAAGGAAACCAGCTAACTAAGTGCAAAATAAAAACATAAAACAAAACTAAAATATACATGAAAGCTTCATAAAGAAAACAATAAAATGAAAAATTATCTATGTACATAGAGGAGAATGGGATAAGGATGTAGGCATGGGGGGGGAACTTGCATCTACTGTAACCAGTACACTAGCACAAAAGCAAGATACATCAGCCACGATACAAGATCTTCAGCCTCCATATAGAAATGTATCTCTGTCCTATGTTGTACAAAAACATCACCTGTACAAGCATCTTTAGCCATGCTTTGCATTGTTCAAACCATACATCATCTTCTTATACCCAGTTCATTCATTTAAAGCAAATTCGAAAAAGAAAAAAATAAAAAAATAAATAAAAAAAAACAAAACTTCAACAAAATACAACTGCATTGAAAACCAAAGAAGCAAAGAAGATCTCAGCAAGCATGCAAGTTCAAACAATAAGTAGTTCTGTTCTTCTCCTGAAACACAGTGAGTAACTAAACTAAAATCCAACTAAGTAAATCTATATTTGATGATGAATATGTTTGAGTTTGAAGTTGCTTAATATGTGTATATATGTAAGTAAATTGTTTTCTGTCTATCTATATATATACATATATATATATGTAGATGGGTATGTCTGTATAAGTTGAATTTTCTTTTTCTTGCTTAAAAGCATATGGTTTGATCAACAAATTCAAACATCAAACTACTTGATTTTTGATAGGCCTTGGTTTCAAAAGCAAACATGTTTGTTTAAGTATTGGTTATTATTTAAAAATTGTTTCAAGTAAAATAAAAATGGATATGTTAATAAAAATTGGATTATACAGAGCTAACTTCAAATTCAGATAATTTCAAGTGTCACGAAACTTTGATTTACTTATATAACCTGAATTCATACTTCAAAATAGGATTTTTAAAAGTAAAATAGGAATTTTTAGTTGATAATACTAGTAGCAGTTCAGAGATGAACGTGAGATGGGTTTTGGCCAAATTCAGGCAATCGAAGGCTCAATCGAGGCCAAGGTTTCACGTATAGGTGGAGGAGGCTACGGCGAAGATGGGAAAAATAGCCGGAAGTGGTCCAGTTCACTGTGGCGATGACGGCGAGAAGTTTTTTTTCCTAAACCTAGTTTTCGGTGGTGATGGATATTTCGATTCGTGCGCATTCCTCAATGCATCGAGTGTGACCGGACTTGGTGGGAGTGAACTGGAGACGAAGGCGAAGACGATGGCCAAAGTTTCATGATTTTCGGTGGTCAGAGCTCGGAGAACGTGGTGATGACAGGTATGGGAGGAGATGGGTTTGAGCGTTCCAGGTTTCAGGTTTTGGGTCGAATGCATTTTTCGAAGAACAACGATGTTTAGGTGGATGGTGATAGAATGTAGGGGTGGTGCGCGATTTGCTGGCGATGAGGGAGTTCATCGGAGTTGCCCCGATGGTGGTGCACGTGCACAGTGGCACGGTGTATTGTTTGGGTTTAACTGTTGGGTTGTTGGGAGAAGAAGGGTGGAAGCTCGAAGTTTACTTCGTGTACGTGATGTTTTGGCTCGAAGCAGGAATTGGTTTTAAGTGAAATACTTATAAATTTTTTTTTATTAAGTTCTGGGTCACTCGAGTAGATTTCTGGAAAATCTCGAAGTAGGTATGTGTTTTCTGAGGGTTGGACTCGAAGCAGGGAAGGTAGTGGCTCGGGTAGATGTTGTAACAGACTTCAAAGCCTGTTTTGTTTCGAAATTTAAAACTAAATTTAAATTTTATAAACCAAGGTTTAAATTGGGTGTTGAAACAAAGTACAAACACAAATTCAAGTTCAGATTTGAAATGAAATAACGTTTTATACATTTGAATGAATTAAATTAGATTTAAATGTTAAAGTTTTTTTTTTTTTTAAGATGTGAATTCAAGAGAAAGAATTTGATTTTTTTTTTACTCTTGAAATTTCTTTATAACAAAAATATTACTTTAACATGAGAAATTAAAAGTTAGAAATTATTTGGATTTTTAAACTTTATTAAAGATAAATTGGTAATTATTTTAAAGCTTGAAATTTAATTTGAAATCTAGAAGAGGATTTGAAAACAATGTTTCCAAACACATTGTAAATAATAATTTAATCATAAGTATGAATGAGCTATACTTTAAGTAATAAATATTTAATGATTTATAATTAAGTTAATTAAAATTAATAATTTAATTATTTAATTCATTAATGATTGGATTAATTAAAGAAGAAATTTAACGGTTGAAGAAATTAAATGGTGATTGAGGGTTATCAATTAAATATTAATTTATGATTAAGGATTTTTAATTAAATATTAATTAATGATTAAAATTGATTAATCAAGTGATTAAGCAAAAAAAAAAATTCATGTAAGGATAATGTGATAAATTTTTAATGATTAATTTATATTAATAAATTAATGATAATCATTACGAAATTGTGTAGGTGTAATTACTGTATGGTAAGTAATTAAGGGTTTAATTTCTTAAAATAATTAACTAAGGAGTCAATTAATTATGAAATTGGTTTAAAGGTTAATTTAATTAATATGATAAATTAAGAATAATTTAAATTAATTAAAGTGTTTGATAAATTAATTTATATCAAATGATTGGAATTAATAAATTAGGATTGGATAATAAATTCATAAGTAATTAAATTTATTTACTTGGAAATAAATTGAATTGATTAGGATTAAACGATTAATTGATCCTGTTTATAAATGATTATCAAATGCTTGACTTTACTTATGAATGATTGTATTGTATGAGATGCCTTGAATTGATTGTCCTATCTGATCTGTGATATTTTGTTCGGTAGATTGAGCAGTGTATATTTATTTGCATTTGTATATTATCTGTGAATCTGTGAATATATGATAAGCGTTATTGTTTATATCGCTTATCAATTATATTTCTGTGTTTTGATCTGTGATGATTGAGTGGTTGTGCACTATTGTGTTAAACCCCTGGACCACACCATACACACACAATTATGGATTTCACGAGGAAATCGATTAAGTCACAGATTTTTGAAATAGTTTAAAATTTGAATTTTTAAATTCAAATGTTTTGGAATTGGAATTGGAATAGAAGTGAAAAGCTTTTGGAATGAAGTTTCAAGTTAAAATTTATTTTAATTTACTTGATTAAGATTTGAAATTTAAATAATTCAATTTGAATTTGAATTCGATATTTGGAATTGAATCCTGTAATTTGAAATTAGGGATTAATGATATTATACTAGTCATTATGAGTTAAATCATTTTTAAAGTATTATTTTTGGGAATTTGAATTTAACCCAGGGATTTCAACTTGTATAAATGAATCAGATTTTCAAAATGAAAACTGTTGTTTTCAAATGATAAACACTTTTAGATAAGAACTGAGATTCCAGTTAATTAGGGGAATTTCAAGATTGAATAAGGAAATGATTTTCCTAAGTTATGAATGAATTCTTTTTGAAAGCTATGAATTAAATCTGTTTATTTTTAACAGATTTAAATTGATGATTTGTTTAAATCAAATTGAAATGAAATTGTTTTGAAGGCTATAAGTTAAATCTTTGATTTAAAGATTTAACGAGTTAATCAAATTGAAATAAAAATTGATTTGGAAAATCTGTGAATGAATCTTTTGTTTAAAAGATTAAAATGTGAAAATTGTTTAAACCGTTAAAGGTTGTGAAAAATGAATCCTTTTTGTTAAAAGGTTAGAAATGGTAATTGATTTAAACCGTTTGAAAGAAAGTTTTGGGTTTTAAGTTGTGACTTAATTGAAATCCCAATGTCCATATGTTTTTGAAATACTGCGCTCACTGTTCGGTTTAGCCGGGAGAGGACCTTTGTGTCATATATCCCATTCCGAATATGTGATATGTCGTTATGGATAGCATTTGAAGACCGGTGGTGAAGACCGGATATTTTCGAAAACGTAAGGACAACTCGTCGAATGTCTTTGCATCGAATGGTCCCCGGTATAGAGACTCCATATGTGATGGGGAGTCCGAACGTGATTAGTGAATATCCGGATTGCAAGGACTTCTTTGTAAGTGCCTTCAGTTCTGTTCGAACCCAAAACAGACTTGTATGGATTGTATGTCTGACATTACAAATTGAGATATAAAGCCGATTTCTTTCAAATATATTTCTGTTGGTGGCGGAGAATTTATTCTTTTAGCTTAACACCCTTCTCTGAGACGTACGAGCTCAGAGGTTATATAGTTGAAGTTATCAGCGATATATTCCCAATTTGGTAATGTGACATGCTGAGTGTTGCTGAAATGATCATTGTGTTGATTATTGTGATAGGATCGTTTATTTGATCGTCTATCTTGGTGATCATTGTGTTGATCATTTGTTGACCCAAAGCATGGCTTTTGTATAAAGTATGTTTTTGTGGACGTGACTTCGTCGAACCTCATACCCCGGAAATGGTCAAAACAGGAAAGATGCGGCAAGGTTATGAGGGGTAGCACCCTTTAGGGTATGTACATTTCCTTCTGGATAGAGGTGGTATCATGGTATGGAGCCCAGATATTTAACCTATGTGGTTACCGCGAATTTATTACTTTGTGGTTGTTGGTTATCGGGATCCGGTGAGAAAGGTCGTTTACGATCGAGGAATGGCGTGCTCGTGTCAGTAGTTACCCAGTTAGGGGTAACCCGGCCTTGTGTTGGCAGAGTTCCGGTTTGGTTCTCGGGGATGTCTTTCCAGAGGCATTCTCATGTGGCAATGGAAAGTTCCTTGGCCTGACCATTTGTTGGAAATCCAAAGAAACAATACGAAACTTGTACGGTATTAGTTGTAGAACCTATCATTCACTTATGGTGTCGCAACACTGTTTGGATGGTAGCTATAGTAGGCATAGTTCGAAATGTCTATGTTGGCTAAGATTTATATCTTTATTTTCGAAATAATTTTCTACACTATGCACTAGTAATAATATCAAATGTTCTTTTTAATGCGTATCAAGCATCTTTGACTATCATAAGGAGAAATCTCCTCCGATTCTGCGTTTGCATTGTGTGTGTGTGCGGGAGGCCTTATGGTAGTCTCATTTTTCAAAAGCATTGCGAATTGACTTTAAAATCTTTTGTTGATTGTTTAAAGATAAACTGTTTTGTTGCTCACACCAGTCCCACGACTGATCCAGAGTTTATTGTTTCTTTCCTAAACTCTGGGTGCTCAAAATTTTTCTACACGAGCAGTCTAGAGTTGGGTTTTTCAGATAGTTAGATGTAGTGAATTATCTGGAGTTAGTTCAGTCTTTGGATCGCACCAGTCTTGCTTATGCTAGGTGAATCGTTATTGGGAGTTCGAGCTATTGCTGGATTGATTCTTGGAAATGGAGTTACAGTTTTTGGAGTTCTTCCTTGTAGACTGTTTTTAGAGTTATTTGTTCCACTGCTAGATGTTATCGTTTTCTTTTCCGCTGCTATTTATTGTATCATATCTCTGTTGTATATTGATATCTATTGGATTATCTGTTGTATCAGATATTGTATCAAAGCTGTATATCAATGTTTTATTCTTTTATTCCGCTGTGTTGTTTACTTAATGATTGTTATAAGCTCCGGCGAATCGGATTTGAACGGTCAAATCTATGGCATTCGAATACGATATGAAGTATGGATGTCGATTTTTGAGCGGGCAAAATTCGAGTCGTTACAGTTTGAAATTTAAATAATTTGATTTAAAGTTAAATTCAAAGTGTGAAACTGAATTCTATAATTTGAAACTAGGGATTAAAGATGTTATACCAGTTATATATGGGTTAAACCATTTTAAAATGTATTAATTTGGGAATATGAATATAAATTAAGAACTTTAACTCGTACAAATATAATTGGATTTTTCTGAAACGAAAACTGTTTGTTTTCAAATATTAAAAGCTTTCACATAAGAAATGAATTTCCAATTTGAGTTAAAATGATTTCTAGTTTGAAATGAAGATAATTTCCAAGTTATGAAAACGATTTGAAAGCTATAAGTTAAATCTTTGATTTAAGGATTTAAATGAATTAATCCAATTGGAATGGAAATTGTTTTGAAGTCTATGAATTGATCTTTGTGAAATAAATCTTTTTGTAATATAAAGATTTGAAATGGTAATTGGTTTAAACCATTTGAAAAGGAAAGTTTTTGGCTTTTAAGTTGTGACTTAATTGAAATCCCAATATCCATATGTTTTTGAAATACTGCGCTCACTATTCGGGTTAGCCGGGAAAGGACCTTGGGGTCGTATAACCCATTCCGAATATGTGATTACGTCGTTGTGAATTGCATTTGAAGACCGGTGTTGAAGACCGGATATTTTTGAAAACGGAAGGATTACCGTCGAATGTTTCTGCACCGAATGGCCCCGGTATAGAAATTCCATATGTGATGGGAAGTCCGAAAGTGATTAGTGAATATCCGGATTGCAAGGACTTCTTTGTAAGTGCCTTCGGTTCTATTCGAACCCGGAACAGACTTGAATGGATTGTATGTCTGACATTACAAATTGAGATATAAAGCTGATTTCTTTCAAATATATTTCTATTGGTGGCGGAGAATTTATTCTCTTATCTTAACACCCTTCTCTGAGACGTACGAGCTCAGAGGTTATGTAGTTGATGGTTATCAGCAATATATTCCCAATTTGGTAATGTGACATGCTGAGTGTTGCTGTGAAATGATCATTGTGTTGATCATTTGTGATAGGATCATTCGTTTGATCATTTATCTTTGTGATCATTTCTATGATCATTTGTTGACCCAAAGCACAGCTTTTGTATAAAGCGTGGCTTTGTGGACGAGACTTCGTCGAGCCTCACACCCAGGAATGGTCAAAACAGGAAAGATGCAGCAAGGTTATGAGGGGTAGCTCCCTTTAGGGTATGTGCATTTCCTTCTGGAAAAGGGTGGTATCATGGTATGGATCCCAGATACTTACTCATGTTGAAACACTTTATTTATGATTGTGTGATGTTGGTGACGAGCGCTCGGTTAAAGGTCCCAAAGGACCGGGGGATGGCATACTCGTGTCAGTAGTTACCCAGTTAGGGGTAACCCGGCCTTGTGTTAGCAGAGATCCGGTTTGGTTCTCGGGGACGTCCTTCCAGAGGCGTTCTCATGTGGCAATGGAAAGTTCCTTGGCCTGACCATTTGTTGGAAATCCAAAGAAACAATACGAGACTTGTACGGTTTTAGTTGTAGAACCTGCCATCTAATATGGTAGCTATAGTAAGCATAATATAATGGTACCTATGCTGGCTAAGATTTATATTCTACTTTCGAAATGATTTTCCCTACACTATGCACTAATAATAATATCAAATGTTTCTTTTTAATGCGTATCAAGCATCTTTGACTATCATAAGGAGAAATCTCCTCCAAGTCTGCGTTTGCATTGTGTGTGTGGTGGGAGGTCTTATGATAGTCTCATTTTTAAAAGCATTGCGAATTGACTTTAAAAATATTCTTCTATTTCGTTGTTGTTTAAAAGATAAACTGTTTTGTTGCTCACACCAGTTCCACGACTGATCCGGAGTTTATTGTTTCTTTCCTAAACTCTGGGTGCTCATTATTTTCTACACGAGCAGTCTAGAGTTGGGTTTTTCAAATAGTCAGGTGTAGTAGATTATCTGGAGTTAGTTCAGTCTTTGGACCACACCAGTCTTGCCCAGCTTGGTGCATCGTTATTGGGAGTTCGAGCTATTGCTGGATTGGTTCTTTGAGATGGAGTTGCAGTTCTCGGAGTTCTCTTTTGAAGACTATCTTAGAGTTATATTGTTCCGCTGCTAGATGTCATCTATTTTCTTTTCCGCTGCTATTTATTGTATCATATCTCTGATGTATATTGATATCTATTGGATCATCTGTTGTATCAGATATTGTATCAAAGCTGTATATCAATGTATTATTCTTTTATTCCGCTGTGTTGTTACTAAATGTTGTTATAAGCTCCGGCGAATCGGATTTGAACGGTCGAATCTATGGCATTCGAATACGATATGAAGTATGGGTGTCGATTTTCGAGCGGGCAAAATCCGTCTCGTTACATTTAATATGAAACCATTACAAAAATTTCATAAGAAAATCAGAAGTATGAAATTCACAAATACCATAGAAATCAATCATGAAATTTAGAGCCCACAAAACTAAAAACTTTGTAGGAAATTGTCATGAAAATTTAATAAGGAATCTAAGAATATAAAATTCACCAATCATCATGAAAATCGACAAGGGAATTTAGAATTCATGAAATTAGAAGTCCAATAAGAGATCATCAAAAATTCAATAAGGAAACCAAGAATATGATATCCATAAATTACCATAAAAATCAATAAGGGAATTTAGAATTCTCAAAACCCAATATGAAATCTTTATGAAAAGAAACAGGGAAATTGAAAATTCACAAAATCAGGAATTCAACCAAAATCTTGTCAGGATATCATTTGACGAATAGACTATTCAAAATTTCATTCAATATAAGTACAAAGTTAGAGAACCATCTAGTAATGGTAGATTTGCTAGGTTTAGAGAAAAGATCCCTAAGCTTGTCTGGTCCTAATTCTAATGTTATTCCTAGAATACTGTGCAAGAGTTAATTCAAAATTTATACCTTGAATAACTACGAGGATTCTTGTTATTCAAATGAAAGCATCCTATTAATAAATGTGTAGTTCCTAAAGAGCATATAAGTTAGATTATTATAGTTATAGTGAAGCCGAGTAGTTCCGTAAAGCCATGCAATCATTCAAAATAGTAGTTCCGCATTACTAGTTAGCCATTCCGAGTAGTAGTTCTGTAAGACTAGTCAACCATTCAGCAGATAGTTCCGTTCGGTTGTTCAGCCTTTCAGTTGTTCAACCATTCAGTGGTAGCTTCATTCAGTTGATTGGCCATTCAGCAGTGCAAGCTCCATTTGACTAGTCGGTCATTCAACAGTGCAAGTTACGTAGTATTGCTTGGTCGTTCAATGGTGTAATGGTCCAAAAAACTTATCAATATATATATATATATATATATACATATATATATACACACACATAATATATAGATTCTTCTATCCTAATGGGTCACCATATTCCTAAGGATTCAAGAGTGGTTTTCTTAATCTATTCTTCAAATGGAGTCGTTTATCTTTGTATAAAGATTTGTTATCTATTCCATTCCTTTAGCTATTATATAGATCTTTGCTTTTCATCTTATGTTACGGATCTCTTTTATCCATTTTCTTATATCATGTCTCCTTTTAAGATGAAAGTTTCTCAATTCTTTGATGTGGGAATCGCTTTTCAAGCATTAGAAGTATTGAAATTTGCTTGCTCATGCTTTGTTCTTTCTAATTATGATAATGGATTCTTTGTTTGTTACTGATTATAGCGTTGGAGATCTTCGTCCTTTTCAATTTGAGTGTCCCCTTTTCTTGGGTTCCATCTTCATTTTAGATGATGGATAGATTTTTTTTATTTAACCCTTTGTTCTTATGGGTTTTGGCTTTTGTTTTGAGTCATAGACGTCTTTGTCCTTCTTCATCTGTTTAGTGCCTCTTTTGGGCTTTACTTGATTCTAAGGGGTGTAGTGTAGGTTAGGTTAACCTTCTTCTTAAAAGGGTTGTTTGTGAGTGCTTAACTTGACCCTTCCTCTAAGAGGTGAGCTGGACATTAGAGGTCTTAATTCTCCCTTTAGGAAGTGCCACGGATTGGCCATAGTCTTTGTCCCTCCCTCTAGGAGGTGCTACAGAAGAACGTCGTAGGAGATGTTATGGAAAATCATCGTAGGCTTTTGTATTTGTATATGAAAATCATTTTTATATGAAAATCATTTTTGTCCAATTAACATGTTTGTAAAGATCTTTTTGAACGTTGGTCTCTTTGGAGAGAAAGATGTTTTATAATCAAACCCTTCTAATATATCGAGGGGTCACTTTTTTTGAAAAATAGTTTGGATATATGAATCTTTATGATAAAAGAATCTTTCTTAATGATGCCTTTTACAAGGGTTCTCTTGCTATTCTCATAGTATAAGAGACTGGAAGGTCATGATTCATGAACCAACAGTCTTGTAGTCAAGAATATGATTCTCTAATCTGAGTTTTTTGTCAACAAACTTTTGATATCTTTAAAACTTTTCTTGAAAAGTATGAATAGGTTCTTCTTGCTAAAGATTTTAGAAAAATTTGAAATATCTAGACCGTTTAGTTAAAAATTCTTTGTGTGCATTCACTAATGCTATATAATCTCTTTGGAAGATTGCACAAATTAGTTCTTGAAACATACAAACATTTGCCTTCTCCTAGTGGAGAGGTAATTGAAAATAGTCTTTCTGTGAAAATACGTTTGGGAAATTTCTTTCAAAGTAATTTGCTAAAAATAGAGTTGGTGTATACAGTTTTTCTAATACATTGGTGAACGATTAATAACTGCCCGAGATTTCATGGAATCGAGCCTTTTATTGCAATGATTGAAATATTGATAGTCATCTTGTATTAGGCATTTGAGCTGACTTTCCCAGGTAGACAAAAATTTGTTGCGATCTAAGAGTATGTTCAGTGCTATGGACTGGTTTTGTTTTACCTGTAATGCACTCAAATTTTGAATCAATACATGACTAATTTCCAGCACAAATCAAAGCACACATTTAAATACAAATCAGATTAACTAGTTGTGAAAGGAGAATGTTCACAGTTGAACTAATGCTGAAAGGCTTCATGATTTGATACAAGTCCGCATTTTGAGGTTGCTAAGCTGCTTTCTTCTTTGCTTGAACAAGAAGTTTAATTAAGTTTCTTTGATGAACTCTTTTAGGAATCCTGACTTAATCATGCATTGAATTGTTTCTGCTAAAATGCGGCATTTATCAGTTTCATATTTGTTTGCTTTATGGTAATCAAAATAACTACCTCCTTTATTTGGTTCAGGAAAGTTCCAGATCTTATGAGGAATAGAAAATTTTCCATTTTCCTTTACCATGATGAAAATGTGAGAGAAGGGCTTGTTTAGGACCATATAGTTGGATTCAGAAATCTCTTTTCGAATCCCCTTTCGATTTCCACTTTTCCACCATCCTTGTCGAGATGCTTAAAATCAGATTTTTCTTCTCTACATTCTCAATGAAATTTTCTCATAACATGATGCATTTCATCCATTTGTATAAACTTTTCAGCTCAGAGATAGAAATGTTCTTAATCTTTGCATCCATTAACATAGATGTCTTTCCAGAAAGGTGTTTGTTCAATCAATCCTAATCGAACTGCCATAAGCTTTTCTCTATCAGTTGTACTTTCTGCCTTTAATACCTCTGTACTAAATTGTAATATCCCGTCTTTTTGGACAGTTTAAGCAGACACGCATGCCAATTCAAACCATACAGAAGGGCGGATTGTTATTGGGGTGAATAAGAAAAAGCAGAGAGAAAAAAATAGAATTTTGCAGCGGAATGACAAAAATATAATAATCAAATAACAGTTCATGAAGTTGTTTATGAAACATTTAATTATACTTATACAACATAGAATCAGAGTTACACATATCATGGATAAATAAATAACAATGCAGGGGAAGAAGTGAGTGCAGTAACTTAAAAGATGCTCGAGATTCACACCTCCTAAGGATCAGTTAAACTATCTACTATAGTATAATACCCAATTATATATGTCTACAGTAAAGTAAATGTATTAAAATAGCGTTAAGGCTTTACATTTTCCACCTTAACACATTTTATATATTCCCATAGTCTATATGTACCGTAATCCCACCCGCATTGGGTGTCGTCAAAGGGCACTCCATATGTATGGTACAAAAAAAACTCGTAGAAGGCGTGCTAGGGTAGGTGACACGGCACAACTAGGCAATGCCAGCGTAGATATACTAATTACACTTCCGGACTGTTGGTAACGCATAGCCGCAACTACCGCCCAACTCGAAACACACTCCCGACTAAAAATAGAAGGGTGGCCACCAAATAAATAAAAAGTAAAAATATAGTATCGATGGAGTATGTCCGATCAGAGAAGATACCCCACTTGGCCCACTAATTGCTCCTGTTTCAACCACCTTAAGCCAATCCATGGGAGTCGGGTCCACGTACATACCTCATAACACCTTCTTCTTTACTATACATATTTGTAAAAATAAAATCCAGTTGTATAATCCCTTCTTTCCTGTATTTGTATATGTTTAGAGTTTAAACTGGAATTAATTAACAAAACAACACACATACCATTCCCCTCGTCACTGACATCACCACCAGCTGTTGCCTACCATCCAAAATCGAACCCCAACATCTTAAGCACGCGGCTACCTCCAAGCTCGTCGAACTCCACACACTCTCTTCTCTGCAATCCCACTGCATCATACTCGAACCCCAAACGGCGACTCGAACAGCTACCGACCCAAACCACGCGCCTCCTTCCGAAAATCGATCAACCTTCCCCCTCCTCCGTGATATCCACAGCAACGCCTATGCAGGCTTCCCATCGCGATGCCCTTCACAGCGCTGTCACCTCTCTTGCTCGCACAAACTCGACACGCGCCCAAATCACCAGCCTGCCTCGATTGTCGAGCCGCTGGATCCATCGTACGCGCGCGCCTTCCTTCGACCCCACTGCCTCCACCGTGCTCGCATACGAGCCTTAGATCTCGTGCGGTCGAGAACAAAAGTCGCGAACCCCCTTTTTTTCTCTCTGAAAACGAACTGATTGAAGAAAGGAGGTAGAAAGGTATGAATAATGTATACAGGCGACAGGGTTTTAAAGTTCGGCCATGATTTAATTAATTTTTTTTTTTTCACCGAATGATTATTGACAGAGAAGGAGAGATTCAGCTTTGAAAATAAGGCATTAGCTTCTGAGAGAAGACGAGGGTAGCGTGCTAAGGATTGGATAAAGATGGCGTATGGAAGAAGCTTACTTAATTAAATTTTCATTAGATTTATTATCAATTATATTTTATTCCGCTGCGATGGTTAGATTCTGATATTGATTTTGTTTTCTCTTCTTCTACCTCTTCTTCTTAAACCCAAATGGTTCGTATTTCTGTACAACTTGAGTTGATTGTTGTAGAATAGTGTTGACTCAAGGGGTACGGATTTGCGGGTCGTTACACCTCATATAGGATCGTCGCCACCATACTACTTCATTCTGGAATCTCCACCGCGTATACAGTTGTCAAAGTGGTTTTCGGTATTGACAGATAGTATGACAACATCCGATCCCGGTCTCTTTAACAACTAGTCGCTTATAACACACCGGATGGTTCTTTTACATTTATAAAATCATTTCATGATTGATATCAAAATATCATATTCAATTCAAACCATATCACTTTCAAAATCAGTACTTACTTTCGAAATCATATTCGCCTTTAAAATCATAGTTCGATATTTATATTTCCTTTCAAAGTCAGATTCATAATTTATATAAAAATATCATGTTCTCAAAAACTATACCATTTTCAGATCATATTTCTTCCAAAAATCATACTTCCAAAATAGGTTAAGTCCTTGCTTCAAAATCATCATTTCGATTCATGGTAATATTCAAAATTCCAACTTTGGTTATAACATCATTTAACCTCATTCTCTTTTTAAACCAATTGAATTGAATTTAAACACTTCCACTTTACTAAATCTGGAAATTTAGAAATAGTTGAAATAATTATAAATAGGTAAAATACCCCAAAATAGTTGAATTATAGGTAAAGTACTTTTGATTTGATTTAAGATACTTAAATAGATTAAATTTAGACTAAATATAATTAAAATAGATTACATAGCTTTAAAATAGATTAATTATATTTAATTAAAATGGTTGAATTAGTTTAAAAATAAATCAAATTGGTTTTAAAATAGATTAAAATAATTTATATAGTTAATATTAGTAAAATAGTTTAATAAATTTGAAAATCTTAATAATTAGAAAGTTTTAAAATAAATTTTTTTTAAACAGTTTATTTAAAAATATGAGTTTGAAATTAATACCAAATTAAGCTATTCATTTCACTTCAACATATTTAGACCATTTCAAGTTTCCAAATCGACAAACAAAATTTCAATAAACTATCGAATTTCATATCGTTTCAGTTCATGTTCAAATATTAAATTTTGGATTATTCCAATTTCAAAATATTTTAAGGTTATTTTCAAACAAATTTAATAACTTATTCTCGATAGAATTTCTTTTATAATTAAAATGTAACGACCTGATATTTTCAACCATTCGCATCCACACACATCAGACTTGAATTGCTCAAAATATCAGATTGTTAATTTAAAATTTTGAAAAAACTCAACATATACAGTAACTAAATCAATCACAGAAACACAAACACAGAATAATATAAGAATAATGCAGCAGGATAGATAAATAATAGTTCATGAAGCTACTATATAAACATCAGAGTTAGAATATAAAATACAGTAGAATATCTCAAATACGGTGAAGTCCCCAGTACAACAGATGACCTCCCTGAACAAATCAACTGGAAAAGCTGAAAGCTGAATCGATAGTTGGGTCTCCAAACGAAGCTCCAAACTCCAAAGGCGAGTCTCAGATGTTGTATCACTCAGTCTGACCCTAGCGTAAAGCAGAACACAAAACACTCGAGTCAGGATTAACATTCTTATCAATAAATCCAACAAGTGAAATATCAACTGAAATATAATTAACTTAAAGGATGTTTGGGATAACCATCCTCTAAAGATCCGTGGGACTATTTACAATGTAGAAATAAACACTATAACATCGTGGTCATTTCAAATTAATTTATATTTCAAAACCAAGATATCATTTTATTTCAAATATATCTATTTTCCAAAATAGTGTGTGTGTGTGTGTATTAAATAATTTGTAAAGTAAAGTATTTGCAATTTCCTCAAATTTCACAAATCGCTTCAAAATCAACCTGGCTTTCCTCTTCAAATTTAATTCAATCTCAATTTATCCATTTCCATTCAATTCAGTTTCTGGCCGAACAAATTTAAATTTTATCGATTTCAGATACAGATTTTGAACCATAAAATAGACCATTTAAATTTCAATATAATTCGAAGTCAACACATTTCGAAGCTTTAAATATTCAACATTTCAAAGACTAAATTTGATAATTGATTTTATCTCCGAATTTGACTTCACTATTATTTAGTTTTGAAATATTCACTTAATAAATTCGATGTTATTTATTTGACCTTAAATTTACATTTCCTATATATCACCTTCGATTTCTTTAGACGTGATATATCCATTAAATTACTTAGATCAAAATCAAATTATAAGATCAAAATTTAAAGTTTCGAATTCAATAGCTTAAAATCAATTTAATTAAATAAAAATCCTTAATTAAATACAATTCAAGTAAGTCTCAAATATATCTTCCAACCTTAGCTTATGAAATTTTTCCACAAATCTATTTTTGAAATACAAATTTAACAAATCCTTAAACATCTTCCATATTAATTAAATCAATCTTAATTAAATTATATATTATTATTAAATCTATATGTAAAATAACCTTTTTATATATAATATTTAAATCAATATTTATTAAAACCATATATTTCTTCCAAAACCATAGAATTCATTTCGAAATATCTATATAGACCAACGACATCGGTGTATAAGTTTCTATTCTATGGTCAGGTGATATGGATATTTATCATTTCAATCCGTAATTTAAATATATACGGGTAGATATCATTTTGACCTGCAATCCTAAATTCAAATCCAACGAAAATCACTTGGGTCTATCATTTCAACCCATAACGATTTTCTCCTATTATAAAGTCCGTTCGGGTATGTATCATTTCAACCCACAGTGAATTCCGTAACAACAGGAAACTTGCAGAGCGATAACCGATAGTATAAAATATAACAACAGGATATGGTGTCTTATCACACATGTGAACAGTTACAAATGATAGCATATATAACAATTTAAACAACTACAATAGCATATTTCAATTGTCGTTTAAATTAAAATCAAATGTAATAAATACAGGAATGTTAATCGTGAGTGGTTGATCACCTTTCAAGGCTAGAGGTTTTAGACTTTGCAACGGGTTATGAATCCAAACCCAAATTTCAAAGCAAGCATGATGGGCCTGAGTTTGACGATCATAGCTAATGAGAAGGAATTGATAGAATAGAATTAGAATTATATCTATTATTATTATTATTATTTCCATGAAATAAATATTTAATTTAAACAGATATTAAAATTACATACATACATACATATATAATTAAAATCATTGTTTTTATTAAACACATATATATACGAACGGACATTTTAACTTTGCAAATATACTCGGATGTGGACAAACAACTATATATATATAATTAACATATTATAACTATGAACATACATAAGTATAAACTTATCGAAATCATTATATATTATAATATGAAATAAAGTAACAGAACAGAACTATATATTATACATCTATACATATATGCACTACAAAATCACTCTTCTCTGACATGCTTTCTAAAACCAAACATATATAACTTATATAACATATATCATAATAAACTGAAATTTATAAACTTAACAACCTTTTAAACAAGAATAATTTTCAACTTATAACTTACTATATATGTAACAGAGCATATAATTAAAAAAACAGACTGTTATAACAAACACTTACGTAGCTATATATGTATATATACTCACGTAAATATGTATATATGTTTGTACTTTACAAATATATATAAAAACAACCCGCAGCTTATAGCCATCATAGCTTAAATATATTAAAAATCAATATAATTTAATATATATATATATAGTACTATATTATAAACTATTTTTATAAACACATATGTATTCATCTCAACTAAAACCCATACCTATCCTTATCAAACTAACACATAGTGTACTGCAATATGTATTTAACTTTATATAATATAATATATATACCTACGAATGTAAGCACGGAGGCACGACTATGAAAACTGCTGCATGGAAGGGAGGATGGCCACTCGGTAAGGCAGAAGTGGTGATGAGGGCAGGCTCCGCGTGAGAGGAGAGGAAGACATGGCTACAGGGAGGGCGAGGCCTACGTTCACGGTTGACAACGTGGTGGTTGTAAGGTGGCGGCTTCATCGGCGGCTGTTGGTGCAGAGGGTGTTGAGGCTGAGTATGCGAAGAAAGGGGGAAAAGGAAGATATGGTGGTGGCTGCGGTCAGATCTGGAGAGGACGGGGGGCGGGCAGAGCGAAGGGAAGGGAGGATCCGGGTTCGGGTGCACTTTCTTTTGGTTATGGCTGAAGGGTATGGGTTTTATGAAGGGGGAAGGTATACAGGAGAGGAGAAAAGGAAAGAGTATGAAGAGCTTTTGAAAAATAAAAATATAAGAGGGAGAAGAAGACGCTTATATTTATGTTAATAATATGCATTTGAATGAATACACAGAAGAGAGAGAGAGGGGCAATGAACGTGCCACAGTAAATAGAAAGTAATTGAAATGGTAACGTCAAGCACGAGAATTAAGGACAATAATGTAAATGGCATAAGACGTAAAAGTGAATGAACGAATGAATGCAAAGAGTATATACGATAGATATTCGAATGACGGTCATAAAAGCAGAAATTTTGGTAGTTGGATTCTAGCAATTAAATGAATGTTATAATAATGGCTAGTTGCTGTCAATTCTCGTTTGAAATCTGAATAGACACCACTAAAACTCAGATTTAAATTCATTTGAACTTCTAATTTTAAATACATAACCTTCCAATTCAAAATGCAAAACAACAATGCATTTTATACTTGAGAGTTTAAAATCAAATTTGAATTTAAAAACCATCAATGATTTCAAATTCCAGACCAATCAAATTTGAATTCATATTCAAATTCAAACCAAAACTCATTTTAAATCTATTTTTAAACTTCAATTTTTAAATAAAGATTTAAATTTAAATTGTTTTCAAATGACTTACATTTGAATTGAAAGTGTAAATTATAGAAAGAGTTTTAAAGAGTTAAAACTAAAATGAGAATGAAAGTTGTATTTCAATTTGGAAATTTTAAAGTAATTTTTAAATTGGTTTGAATTTAATTTGAATTGAAATTCAAATTCTTTTTAAACTTATTAATTAAGCATATGTTTCTTGTAAACATATAAGATTAAGTTGTATTGATTTAAAATCTTATTTTAAATAAGTTTGAGTTTTAAAGTTTAAAGAAATGTCAAATGGAATTTAAAGTAAATTTAAAACATTTTGTTTTTAAATGCATAATTTAAATAAGGAATGTTTATCTAAAGGATAAATAAAAGTTTAATGATCGGAGATGAGAGGATCGGGTTTCCATATTTGGACATCCGAAAACCACATCGATTCCAAATAACGTTAGGTCGTTAATCCAAGTGGAGCGAGTGAAGACTCGAGGTATAAGGGCTATACGTCAGTATAACTCTGTGGGTGATTCCGTAATGAGTTTGACGGAATAGGTCTTATAGATTCGAGATGGTGAATCAGAGTGCAAGGGTTATTGTCGTTAACTCTGAGGGTGATTCCAAAACGAGTGTAACGAGATAATGCCTTCGGTTTCGTTCGAACCCGGAACGAACTTGTATGGATTGAATGCTTTCAGAACATCGTCAGGTGGACGATGAGCATTCTAAGTGATGTGTCCTATAAAGGTAATCGTAACCTCAAGCCTCATCAACCGGGAATGGCTAAAACAGGGGAGGTGCAGCAAAGCTTCGTGGGTAGCCCCCACTTGAGAGTAAGATTTACCCCTGTCTAGAGGTCCCTTTATATTTCGGCTGTGTGGGACGGTTGATCATGACAACCGTCGGGGTTGTCTTATTTGGAACTGTTCAGTAAGGAACGGGTCCGGCTTTGTGTTGCAGGGGAGTTAGGGTGGCTCCTCGGTACGGTGATCTAGGCCACGTACTGTGACGGGCGGTACCCCAGTAGCCCTGCCATTGATGGAATCCAAAATCCAATAAGTGTCGTACGTATTAGTTGTGCCCAACTATGTTGGAATGTGAGATGTAAGCATTTCAGCTATTTCTGTATTTTATTTGAAAACCCTAGACACTATTATAATATCATCTGATTTCCTATCAAATGTTTTGGTTAGCGTAAGGTAAAAACTTTTCCATGTTTATGTGTGGGAAGTCTTACGTGATACCTTTTCTTTCAAAGGTTTTTCAAAGTTAAGCAACTTTAACCTGTTACTCACACCAGACCCATGTCTGACCCGGAGTTATTTCTGTTTTTCTTTAACTCTTGGGTACTCAAATTTTTATGAGTAGTCAAGGGAATTCAGGTTAGGATTCAGGATTAGCTTTGACGAATTGTGGAGGAGCATATGGAGCAGGAGGCTTCTGCGTATAGTTATATAGTTCCGCTGTGTTTGGTCTCTGAGTGTTCTGTTTGTATTGAGTTGTAATAACTAGACAGGTGTTTATAACTGTCTAGTATGTGTTGTATATGTCTGTGTACTCTGATAATTGATGTATACTATGTAATACTTTGTTATTAATATAATTTATTCGTTTCCGCTGTTGAGATTCGTGTGTTGTTCTTTCTTCTCTTCTTTCTTTTCTCTTTTCTATCCCTTTCTTTCTTAATTCATGACGCGATTTTCCGGGAGTGAAAGTCGGGTCGTGACATCTTGGTATCAGAGCTCCTAGCAACAATTCGAATGACGGTCATAAAAGCAGAAATTTTGGTAGTTGGATTCTAGCAATTAAATGAATGTTATAATAATGGCTAGTTGCTGTCAATTCTCGTTTGAAATCTGAATAGACACCACTATTGAAAGTGTGAAAGTGGTGCCGGTACGGGTTACCGTTTAGCGGATTTCATCGCGTATCGGACTTCAAAACGCAAAAGTAAATATACTGCCGAGATCAGCACGACGAAGCGACCAAAACGGTATACAAATATCAGTGGTACGATTGAATTATAAAAATTCGAATTTTGCGCAAGCGGAAAATGCAGCAAAAACGTAGAAAAATAAGATCGAAGAAGCTATAGAAGTCCGAATTTTGAAAAACGAAATATGACGCCTCACTCAGAAGAGGATTTAGAATTTTTCTGTGCAAAAATATTCATCTTTGGAAAATATTTTATTATCAACAATTATTAACTGACTTGAATTTAATAGAATTACACAATAAAATAAACTTTCATAAAATCAGATGCAAATTTACCATCTGCTATATTTAAATATACGTATTCCAAATATAAATTTTTATTTTCAAATTTCATTATTTAAAATTTCTCCGAAATTCAATTAAATTGTTAATAAAATAAATAAAAATTAATAAAATTTTACGGGTCGTTACACTCTCCCCCACTCAAGACTTTTCGTCCTCGAAAAGAAAGGAGGTAGGAGAATAGAAACAACTAGAAAAGAAGATAGATTTGGAAAGCAAACTTAAATAATTAGTTTAAAACCATATAAATTTAAAATTAAATTAATTAATATTCAATAAATTTGGTTAAACCCATTTTATTAATACTACAAGAAAATTTGCTTTCGCAGCGTTTCAGAAACGTTGTTACAAAGTTTAACAGCGTTTCGAAGATCGCTGTCTGACGACAAGCTGTTATAGAGTCAAGATGTACCATAACATTTTTCAAACGCTGCAAAAGAAATAGTGTATCGCAGCGTTTTATTTATTACAGCCTTCCAATAAACGCTGCAACATGTCCTTACCCACCACGCACCCCTCTTTTGGGCAGCCATTCCAGAGACGCTGCGAGTTTTGTTACAGCGTTTATAAACACTTGTAACTGAAGATTTATTGGCAGAAATAAAACGCTGCATGTGAGTTTAATTTCACAGCGTTTTGGTCAGTTATATTTCATATACGTTTTTCCATTTGTCAGCATTTGTAAAACGCTGTTATATATAAAAATTACCATAATTTCATCCCCTTTACCACAGCCTTCTTAATTCAGTCTAGTCTTCTACATCTGCAAACATTCCTGCCAACTATAAAATTTTATATCGTATAACATTAGTTAATTGAAACACCATAAATATAGTCTTCGCATGTTATATTAAACATAATTAAAAATACACTATCTTCATACGCAAAATAAACGATAACCGTATACAACATTTCATACATTGTTTTATAGAAATAGCATATTAAGTAAAGCAAATATGATAGCAACATTGTTTTACAAAAATAGCATATTAAATAAAGAAAAATATGAGTAGTGTGTAGAGTCCAATCTCGTCATCTTCAACAATTCATCATCAACTAGGTCAGCCAAATTACATAAGAATGCCCACTTTGAAACTACTAAGATGTAAAAAAAAATCAGCAACAATGCTTGGTAGGGTTGAGGTAATTGTGCATGAAATTAAAAAAAGGCTAAAACTGAAGCAAAGTGCTTAGGGAGCAACATTGCTCCGGTATCAGCAACAATGCCCAATGTAGGAAATGATTCCAAACTGAGAAATCGAGGTGGTCAAAATGACAACTGTTCTTAGTGGTAATAACCAGAACAACCCAACATATGTTAAACTACATAAAATCTGAGTAAGGGCAACTGATATTCTTACTGAATAAACTCCTTTCTTCCATCTGTTTCTTTAAGTAAGTCGGTTAGCTTGGTAATGAGTCGCTGATCCAGTCCTTACTCTGGAAAACAGTTAAAGTGGTGGATCAACATTTTGCAAAGTTAGACAATTAAGCAAAACAAGAAAAGTGGTGGCTCAAGTTGTGCAAACGATTTTCCTAATACAAATTTGTTCACAAAATCTGCATCACTATATTAGCTTAATTTTGGGTACACTGTATATGTTCACAAAATCTGCATCATTATATCGGTCCTTACATACATGTGGTACATAAAAAAAATTTGGGTACACTGTATATGCAATTTGTACGTCATTTTTCAGTTTCATTTCACTAAATTTAGGATTTAGATTCACACACTTAGTATATGCCTTTACAGTTTTAGTTGCATTGCACCTGGTGCTTCACTCATCATCCCCTTGCTAGTTCAATCAGTGCACATACTTCATCACTATTTGCACATCCTCCATCAACCCAGTACCATTGCACTTCTTCATCTCTGTTTATCACTGCATACACCACCATCCATCAACCAACAAGCTAATACACCAATTCCTCCTTAGAAACCAAACAGTCAACCATACCTCTACCTGAATCACACCTGCACTACCCGAACACCCTCACCTTCAAACTGTCCCACCAAAAAACCCATCACACTGCCCATCATCATCCTATTTTGTTGTCTAATTTTTTTCTTATTTTGTTGTCTAATTAATTTCGTTTTCTGCCCATCATCACCTTCAAACTGTCCCACCAAAACCACTGCCTTCCATTTATCAGACTGCAAAACCACCCACCTCCAAACTGTCTTCATACATCACTGCATATATCTACAACCCCTACCCTACGACCTATTTACAAACAGCACCTCCGACAAACTCATAACTCACCTGAACCATTCCACCCTTCCTTCTCTTCATATACCTTACTCAACACTCAACAAACTAGCTACATCACTGCTACATCTCCTCACCAACAAATCCACTACCGCACTTACCACTTCACCCGAGTCCAGCACCACATTCAGACCAACAGTTCATACTGCCAACTCTCCTCAGACCATTCGAAACCACCAAAGAAAACAAAAACCCGCAACTTCAATCTCATCTATCTCCACCACAACCTTACCTGCAATACATCCATTACCCTTTGTTCGAAAAGCATCTCTTCCTCTCAAAACCGACCTGAAATCCACTCTGAATTCGCATCCTTAAAACTGACCACAACCCAAAACCCCCTCCTTAAATCGATTTCCAATCCCATTCGAACACTAAATCAAACGAAGTTTTGATTTGGACTTTATTTGGATTTCTTGAGACAAGCTTGTTTTGTGAAATTTTCTTTTTGAGAAATCCTGTGGTTTTGGTTTAGCAAATCATTTTTGGCTAGGAGTTATAGTTTGATTGTCTTATTTTTTTATTTTTTTTTTATTTTTTAAGTTCTGGTTTGTATTGTTTTGGGATGGGCTTACAGAAATTGATTTAAAAAACTTGTTATTTTCTTTTTTTCTCCCCTCTTTTCTATGCTAATTTATGTGTGTGTTATTGACTAGTGTTTTGCTGTTGCATGTTAATTTGTTTTGGTGTTGTCTTGTTTTGTTTAATTTGTTTTGCATACGTGTTGTGTGTTGTATCTAGTTTTTACGTATTGTGTTTAAAGTCCATTTACAAAAAAAAAGAAAAAAATGTACAAAAAGAAGAAGAGATCATTTAATTTCTGAATAAGTTTTTTTTAACCTTTTTACTACAAACTCTTGTTAGTATAAGCTTCCAAAAAAGAAAACAATTCTTGTTTAGTACTTTTTCTCATATTTATTTTTTCCTTTTTCTCAATATATTTATCAATATAGAGATAATGCTATACAGTTCTTCATCAATATATAAACTCTTCATCATAAAAAAAAGATAATTCATACTTACTTGAAGTTGATTCGGTTATAATATTCGTGGAAGGCCAAGCTATAGTCGAACCAAGTGCATCTTCAATAATCTCAAAATAAGAAGTAGGTCTCCACAGAGGCGCATTTGGAACTTTTATAACATCAACCCAAACTTTGATTGCATTTTCCCCTAGTGGAACAAAATGGACTAATGCTTTAGGGTCGGTTGAAGCCACACGCCCTTCAGCAATTACTTCTTTGGCTCCATGAACGCCGATCAACTTGCATTTAGTATCTGTCTTGGATTTTGCGCTCTGTCATGCAACAAATGAAACCGTTTAAATTTGTTTTGAAAATAGAAGTGATCCTGAAAATAAAAGCTTGTCAATGCATATGTTTGGATAAATCAGTATATAAGGAATACACATTACCGTTGGAGATAATACAACATTAGCTGTACCAGAAGACTATGTAGCATTTACATTTTCAACTGCTGCATTTGTTTCTGGCCAAGCTATTTTGCTGCCAATAGCTTCTCCAACATATGTCATACCAGCTGGTGGTCTCCACAAGAATGCATCTGGTTTTTTAGCCTCATCAATCCAAACAAGCACGGCGGATGGTCCCAGAGGAATATTATTCACAAGCTGATTTGGATCACTAGAGTAAAACTTTCCTTCAGCAACTAGTTCTTTGCTTCCGGTCTAAACATACAGCTTGCATTTGATATTTGTACTGCTACTATTACTCTATAAAAACAAATTAGAACATATGAAAACAAAATTAAGTATAAATTTTGTATTCAATTCATAAAGATACCGAATAAATGAAAAAAATTAAGTTTACCATAACGTCATCCTTTTCAAAGTGAATCATTGTGTGCAAAACAACTCTATCAGCTGGCCATGCTACTATCTCATTCTTAGCTTCTCCAATTTGTGAGAGCATCTTAGGTGTAGACTCCATAAGAAAGCATCCAATTTCTTTGGAATAACTATTAAAATTTTCATGGCTTTCGGTCCAAGAGGAATGTTATATACAAGCTCTTCTGGGTCAGTTGAAAGGACTCTTCCTTCGGCAACTATTTCATCAATCCCGGTCCAATCCAATAAATTACACTTGGCATGTGTTTTGTCATACTTATTCTAAAATTAGTCAAAAACAATCACGGTAAATACTTGACTAAAAATTCAAATTCAAATTCAAATTCAAATTCAAATGACGTCACATGAATAATATAAATAACTTTTACCGCTTGAGAGGCATTCTCATCTTCGTCCCTTCTTGGTTGTTCGTCCATTCTTGATTACTGCATTAGCTGAATCAAAACAAAAAAATACTGTCAATCAAGATGAACATTCAATTTCAAATATGCAATTATCTTATTTTGTACAGTACTGATTGTTTTTTATCATCTACATTTGTTTTTTAAGGTTGACGAACAATATTGATTGCTCTTGCTTTTGTATTTGATTGGCCATTTAACTGAACTAGCTTATCTTTTTTACAACTTAATTCTGTTTATTGATGTAAAAGCGGTGAATAAATAATTTAGCAAGCGTTTATTTTCATATCCAAATCAACTATGCAGTTGATGGCAGGACAAAGAATTGTTCAAAAATTTGATCATGCATCGTGCGCTTTCTGACTCCACGCTGTGGATGCTTTATGATGTCCAAAAACAAGAGTAGTGAAATGTTTCAAAAGCAAAAGTTTTATTCTTTATGATGTTCTTTAACATCTACTTAAGGACTCACGTAGTACGAGCACAAATTTACACTGTTTGTATGAGTATAAATTGTGGTACAACACCTAAACTAGAATAGCATAATATTTTAATTTGTTTGTTCATGGTCATTGTATAGTAAAGGCTACCGATATTTACTTTTAATTAACCCAAGAACTAACATGTACTTCTTAGTGACATTTTCCCATATCAGCATATAAAATACCTAACACGTTACAGTATACATTATTTGAAATCATAAATATGTAGATGATAAAGGACTGCACAGGGGTCATACATAACAACCAATCTTTTTACTCAGGAAGCGATAAACTGATTTTTTTTGTTCCAATGCTGGACTGAATAAAATCAAGAAGAGCATATTACTGCTGTAAGGAAAGGACATATGATGGTGATATGAAAGTACTCAGGAAGTGATAACCTTATTATGTAGCATTTGAACCGTCTTCTCTAAATCGCTCATTCAATTTTGAAGTTGGTTTGCTTGTTTTTGATTAGCTTGTGACACAATAAACTTGGTGTATGTCATACTTCTTCCCATTCCTCTTAATCGTCCAGGTCTATCTTGTCCCAGCACTACTGAAAGAGCATCTTCTCTCACATTAGTTTTTGAGCTGGATTGTGATTCAATGTCAATTTTTTTAATTTGCTCCTGCAAATGTTAACATTTATTATAATTTCCATAATTATTACAATATTCTAAAGTGATTTGATAATAATCAAATAGAAACAAAAGCACATACAATTGTATCTTTAACAGCCAAGCTCACTGGTTCACCATTTTTTCCAAAGTAAAGTTGCATTTTTTCCATGCGCTTGTTTGAGTGTTGTAACTCCTCCAAATGCAAACTATTATAGCGCAAAAAATATACTAAGTTGTATTTGTTGGTACAAATTGTATGAAATGGTAATAACAAATTGTAATAGTTACTTACTCTAGAAATGGTTCCACCACGGTCATATTCATTAACACAGCCAAATGTGCAATCTGTTTCTCATTGGCGGACAATGTAATAGTTTTACAAGCTGAAATTGGTCGTCCTTCGAGTATGGAATCATCTTCATGATCTTCATTTCGGACATCCTTCTCTTTTTGTATTGATTTCTTTAAAAATTCACTAAAAAATCTCATGCACTCTTCTGCAAGATAGGATTCTGCAATACAACCCTCGGGACGTGCATGATTTCTTACATAATGTTTAAGCGTCTTCATATATCTTTCAAAAGGGTACATCCAACGGAAATGAACCGGTCCACACAATCGGACTTCTCTTTCAAGATGAACGGTCAAGTGTATCATTATGTCAAAGAAAGAAGGTGGGAAATATCTTTCAATTTCGCACAAAGTTATAATAATTTCATCATCAAGTTGTTGCAGTTTTTCTTTATCAAGAACACGCTGGCATAATTTATTGAAGAACGAACATAAACGAATTATTGTCCTTCTTGGCTTTTTTGGCAACAGTCCTCTTATTGCAACTGGTAATAATTGTTGCATTAGAACATGGTAGTCATGTGACTTCAAGCCAATAATTTTACAATCCTCCAACGACACAGAACTTCTAAAATTTGAGCAATAACCATCAGGTCCCTTGAAATCATATAACCTTTGGCAAAATGTTTTTTTCTCGACAGTGGACAATGTATATGGAGATGGTGGAAGATATGTTTGTTTCCCACGAGATTGTGCATAAAGGCCATGCCAGATTCTCAAATCTTCCAAATCTTTTCTGCAATTAATTCCGTCTTTTGATTTGCTATCATGCAACATCGTCGCTATTATGCTTTCACCAACATTTTTTTCTACATGCATTACGTCTAAATTATGACGCACGGGAAGTTCCTACAAAAATCATATTGTTATACTTCATTAATATATATAAATATTATTCATTCATTAAAAAATAATAGCACTAACCTCCCAATATGGTAAATCAAAAAATATTGATCGTTTTTTCCATCTTGATAGTTCTATTTATGCAGGATCATCATCTTGTTTGAAAGTAGAACTTTTTCTTTTCTTACTATGTTGCTTCTTGCTTGGCTTCTTTTTACCATTTCCTTTCTTTCTTTTATTATCAATTTCTTTTCCAAAATCATTTGGAAAGTTTTTCAAAATATTAGAGATGTTTCTTCCTGTTAAAATTCTAGGTCTACGACCCTTTTCTATAGTATTATCAAACCAGGATTTCTGTTTTCTCAACGAATCCGAGGGTGGTAATAATCTCCTATGACCCATGTAGACATTTTTTCGACTATACTTCAACCATCGATGATGAGTGTTGACACCGCATAATGGACAAGCTTTTTTACCCTTCACACAACATCCAGCCAGATTACCATATGCTGGAAAGTCATTTATCGTCCACAGTAAAATTGCTCTCATAGTAAAAAGCGATCTACTACATGCATCATAAGTTTGAACTCCATTAATCCATAAATGTTGCAGGTCTTCTACAATGGCGCCGAATATACATCTATATCATTTCCTGGTTGCTTTGGGCCAGGAATCAACAATGTTAGCATGATATTTTCTTTTTTCATGCATAACAGTGGCGAGAGATTGTATGTCGCTAGCATCACGGGCCAACAACTATATTTCGAACTCAATGTTAAAAATGGATTAAAACCATCAGTAGCTAGGCCAAGCCTTAGATTGCGTGGATCTGCTGCAAACGATTCATATTTCTCATCTACCACATTCCATGTTATAGAATCAACAGGATGACGCATTTTCCCATCATCACTTTTGTTGTTAAAATGCCATCTTAAATCTTCTGCCATTTTTTCAGATCTAAACATTCTTTTAAATCTTGGAATGATTGGAAAATACCTCAAAACTTTAACTGGAATACCATGCATAATTTCATTTGTACGTTCATTCCTCTTCCATCTCGAAAACCCACATTTTGGACAACTATCCAAACCTTTGTACTCTCTTCTAAAAAGACAACAATCATTCTGACAAGCATGAATTTTCTCAAAACCCATATCGAATACTTTGAGAAATTTTTTCACCTCGTACAAAGTCTTAGGAAGTACATTATCCTTTGGAAACAATAGTTGTTGCACATTTAGAAGTTTATCGAATTCATTATCGGACAACCCAGTCTCACATTTTAGATTATATAAGGCAATAATGGCAGATAATTTAGTTTGATCGGTGCAACCAGGATACAACGGGGTTTCGGCATCTTCCAAGTTTTTTAATAAATCTTCCTCTCGTTTCTGTGCACTATCTTCATCTTTATCATCATCAGAATATGTATGATTGATGAAATCTTCATCTTCATAATGAATGGTTTTGAGTAAATCATAAGTGTCATTAGACTCGATATCTTTGCTTATAGTTATTTGTTCGCCATGATTGTACCACCTACCACCCTTGTATATCGGATCCATTCCTCTTATAATCAAACACTCAACAATAATCTTCCCATAATGATGACTAAGATTTCGACAATCTGTGCAAGGACATAAAATCTTTTCTGGATTTCTTGAATTTCTCAAAGCAGCATGCACAAACTTCCAAGCTCCTTGCTCATACTCGCTACTAGCTCTATGAATAAAATGAAATAACTATTAACTTTGACGTTAAAATATGTGATTTAACTCTCAAAATATATTTAGTACTATATTGTTACCTGTGTAGATGCACCCAACTTTTATCCATCACCAACCAATATGTGAGGAAGTAAATTTCTAAAATTTGAAGTAATAATAGGTTATTGAATGCAAACAAAATAACAACTAACTATAATCGTGATTGGAGTTATCACTAGAGAATAAATATTTTTGGTCATTAAAGCATGGTATATTGTTAGCCTATAAATACATTTTGAGGAAATGGACACTTAGTATAGGTATTCGACTCAATAATGAAATGACTACCAATGTTGTAGATCAACGTCACTTCAACACTACCCATGCATACTCCTTCCCACTCAATACACAAACCATCCAAGCCACTTCCACACCGAACACCTCTGACCGAGTACCTCCTATACACCACATCATCTTTCAGTTTCAAACAACCACATTTCCACCTCACCTCTGACCAAGTACCTCCTATAGAGGATGACTCGGAAAACCAAACAGAAAGAAGAGTGAACACACAATGTGACATCACATTGGTTTATAAAAAAGAAAAAAATATCATTGTCAATTTTATTTTCTAAATAAACAAAATTTACTCTATATCCAGAAAAAGCGTTCTAGCATTAATTAACAACCGTTTGTGTTAATTATTTCTGCTCCTCCTCGATTATGGAGCATGTTGATCATATGAATTGACAAGCGGAATATGCTAATCAAATCTACAAATTTATTGATTCATTTGACTTAAACTTAGATGTTCTAATCTTTAGTTAACCAAAGTTAGAAGGGCTTATGTTACCAAACATTAATTGATGATGGTAGACATTATTCACCAAAAAATCCACAAAATTTTGAAAATTTGGACTACAAGAAAATCAGCTTGTTCTTCCAGAACTCATATTCAAATCTCTCCTACATATATAATCTAGCATTTGTTTCACTGAAATCGTGACTTCTAGCTTTTCTCTTCTTAAGATAATCTCTGATAGAGTCGGTAGTGCTATCAGGTATAACCTGATTTATTATAACTGTCAAGCCATCTTACTTAGACAGTAGCTGCATCATTTAACTCCAAGATAGTGACACAGTTCTCTGTTCTTAATAAATATCATGCACTTCTAACAAGAAATTATGGACAAGAATTCAATGGATGAAAATCCATAGTGCATGGCTTATTAACAAGAATGAGAACCAAAATATGTATACCATTCTTGGGAAGATGGTTAGAGCTTTTTTAAACAATATTTCAGATTAATATTTTTGTTTTTTTCCTCAAAGGATAATTAGACAAATTAGAACAAGAATACACTATTAACTTTGCTTGGAAGGACATAAATTTCGAGTGTTATTAAGATTTTAGCATCAAAACTTAAATGTGGTTTCGATTCAAGGCATAGTTAGTTCAGTTTTAATGATCATAAATGAATTACGATCTATATAATACTAATGTGTTTAAGTTACAAAATTCACATTTATGATCAATGGATAGCGAAACCATCTGCTAATTATCAAGTGCGCACACTTTGTAAAATGAAACATGATAATTTTTGTCACAACTTCATATGGCAATGATATTAGATTTATTCCTGACAATATTTTATAATAATTATTTTCCATAACATTTATACAAATGTACATTCAAACAAAACAAAATCTGTGTATATTAAAGCGAACATTCGAAGGTTAAGCCTAATATTCCTATTAGCATGACTTTATGTAAGGAACCTAATTCCCCTATTACTGAAAGGAAAATAATAAAAGTTTAACATTAGTACAGCCATTAGCATGTTCACCCACTGCAAAAACATAATGTGAAACATGTATACAATTCTCAATGCTCGATTTCTACCCAATACCAACCATAAGGCAGTCATTTAAAATCATTGACATATTGCAAATACTGGTATATAGAACATCAATATTCAATAAAGAATTAAAAAAATTCTCAGAAATGGTTTGTGCTTAGGATCTAAAAGGTCTATTGTCTTACAATATCTTTTCTTCTCACAGGTATATCCAAAATGACAGTGTTTAGAAAATATTTGTTTTCGTACTTAATCTAACGGAGTATAACAGAGAACATACCCTTGACGCGAATCTACGGAGAAGAGGAAGAGCGACGACTCCACGAACCAACAGAGAAGAGAAAGAGCGACGACTCCACGAATCTACGGAGAGGCAAATCTACGGAGTTGGAGATGAAAGGCGTGCTCGAGGAGGGACGTTTCACAGGCGTGCTCGATGAAAGGCGAGCTCGAGGAGGGACATTTCACAGGCGTTCTCGATGAAAGGCGTGCTCGAGGAAATGAACGACGGAGAAGAAAAGTTTTCGATGTTTTTGGGAGTACAAAAGAAAGGGTAAATAACAAGCGCGGGTGAAATTTCACATAGAGGGAAAAACAAGGCCGCCAAAAATAATCGTCTCCCGCCTCACGAACGACTAGCAGCGATTTTAGTTTTTTTGCCCTAGTTAAACAGCGTTTCGGACTTTCCATTTAGTTGCATGTTAAAAGTAGATCGAACAATTACAGCCTTTTGCATTAAACGCTGTTATATAAAGGTGCAAAAAGCAAAATTTTCTTGTAGTGTAAATCCATTCACTTGTTTATATAAAAAGATCAATTACTTGCATAAAACTCATAAATTTTCTCTATTAAACTAGATAGTATATAAATAAATAATATTTTAAAAGGATACATTCCAAAAGGAAAGGAACGTAGATTCCAAAATGAGAATATAGGTGAATGAATAAAGCTAAGCCGATAGGTAGATTCAAAAGAATAGTACCGGGCACGAATAGTTAATTTAGAACCATAAGAGTTTCAATTTCAAATATTAATACAAAATTTCATTGTTGAAAATAATTTTATAATAAATACCTTTATAATAAAAAACTTTTATAGCTCCAAGTTTCAACAAGTTTATTCTTGTTCTTGCAGACTCCGGCCATGCGTTGATCAGGCGCAAAGCTAGAATTCTTCAAATACTTAGTAGACCTCTTTCAACACCCAGTGAAAATACTTGAAAAACCTTCAAAACCGATAAGGAAAGTACAATCCAAACAAATCACCTGGATCGCAGATACACAATGGTCACGCCTGGATCTCCCAAGAAACATCCGTACCTTTAAGCAATCACTGCCTTGCGAATTACGCCATGATAACCAAAACTTTGGATCGTAGGATACATAACAATGGTTACACCTGGATCCCTCAGGAATCATCCATACCCTTTAAGCAATCTCTGCCTTGCGGATTACGCCACGACAACAAAACCTTTAGACCGCAAGATACATAACAATGGTTACGCCTGGATCCCTTAGGAAACATCCATACCCTTTAAGCAATCTCTACCTTACGGATTATGCTACCCAAAAAAAACGACCATGGGTTACGCCATGGTGGGACACTCAAGTATCACATCCGAAAAACCAAAATCAGAGAGAATAATATCGATAGAATGAATCCACAATATGGCCACAAAGCGGGTATCAAGCAGAAGGCACTTTCCATATCTTTACTTCAAAAATATGTATCATATAGTACCTTTCAAATCACTTTCAAATATCATACTTATACAAAGTATATCATATATAAGATTTTATTTTTAAATCGAATACTTTCCAAAATCAATAGTATATCAAATCACACTTATATAGACTTCTATTATGTAAGATTTCGCTTTTCAAATTGAGTACCTTTCCACATCTATAGTTTTCAAATCAACTTAATACTTACACAAATCGATTTTTATATAAGTTCGATAACTCCCAAACCAAGTATGTAGAAAAATAAGGTTTTCAATTTCGATTTGTTTCAATATCACTTCAATTTCAAAATCATATACGATTTCACCAAATTATTCCTTCCAAATTTAATATCTTCAGTTTCACAATATCCAAAATAATAGATTTAGAAAATAATCCTAGTACTCTTGAATCATCCTTTGAAAATTGGGTTTGTTTGGGTCTCTAAATGAAGCTCCAAACTCCAAAGGTGAGTTTCAGATGTTGTATCACTCAGTCTGACCCGAGCGTAAAGCAAAACACAAAACGCTGGAGTCAAGATTAACATTCTTATATCAATAAATCCAACCCAAGTGAAATATCAGCTGAAATATAATTACTTAAAGGATGTTTGGGATAACCATCCTTTAAGGATCCGTGGAACTATTTACAATGTAGAAATATACACTATAACACCATGGTCATTTCAAATTAATTTATACTTCAGAACCAAGAAATCATTTTATTTCAAATATATCTATTTTCCAAAATAGTGTGTGTCTGTGTGTGTGTGTGTGTATTAAATAATTTATAAAGTAAAGTATTTGCAATTTCCTCAAATTTCACAAATCGCTTCAAAATCAACCCGGCTTTCCCGTTCAAATTTAGTTCAATCTTAATTTATCCATTTCCATTCAATTCAGTTTCTGACCAAAAAAATTCAAATTTTATTGATTTCATATACAGATTTTAAACCACAAAATAGACCATTTAAATTTCAATATAATTCGAAGTCAAAACATTTCGAAGCTTTAAATATTCGACATTTCAAAGACTAAATTTGATAATTGCTTTTATCTCCAAATTTGACTTCACTATTATTTAGTTTTGAAATGTTCACTTAATAAATTCAATGTTATTTATAAGACCTTAAATTTACATTTCCTATATATCACCTTCGATTTCTTTAGACATGACATATCCATTAAACTACTTAGATCAAAATCAAGTTATGAGATCAAAATTTAGAATTTAGAATTCAATAGCTTCAAATTAATTTAATTAAATAAAAATCCTTAATTAAATACAATTCAAGTAAGTCTCAAAGATATCTTCCAACCTTAGCTTATGAAATTTTTCCAAAAATCTATTTCTAAAATACGAATTTAATAAATGCTTAAACATCTTCCATATTAATTAAATCAATCTTAATTGAATTATATATTATTATTAAATCTATATATAAAATAAAACTTTTTATATATAATATTTAAATCAATATTTATTGAAACCATATATTTCTTCCAAAACCATAGAATTCATTTCAAAATATCTATATAGACCAACGGCATCGGTGTATAAGTTTCCATTCTATGGTCAAGTGATACGAATATTTATCATTTCAATCCGTAATTTAAGTATATATGGGTTGATATCATTTCGACCCGCAATCCCAAATTCAAATCCAATGAAAATCGCTTGGGTCTATCATTTCAACCCATAACGATTTTCTTCTATTCTAAAGTCCATTCGGGTATGTATCATTTCAACCCATAGTGAATTCCATACCAACAGGAAACTTGCAGAGCGATAACCGATAGTATAAAATATAACAACAGGATATGGTGTCATATCACATAGGTGAACTGTAATAGATGATAGCATATATAACAATTTAAACAACTACAGCAGCATGTTTCAATTGTCGTTTCAATTGAAATCAAATTTAATAAATACAAGAACGTTAATCGTGAGCGATTGCTCACCTTTCGAGGCTAGAGGTTTTAGACTACGCGACGGGTTACTAATTTAAACCCAAATTTCAAAGCAAGCACGAGGGGCATGAGTTTGTCTATCAAAGTTGATGACAAGGAATTGACGGAATCGAATTACAACAGAAGTTATATCTATTATTATTATTATTATTATTATTTCCATGAAATAAATATTTAATTTAAACAAATATTAAAATTACATACATATATATATAATTAAAATCATTGTTTTTATTAAACACATATATATACGAACGGATACTTTAACTTTGCAAATATACTCAGATGTGGACAAACAACTATATATATATATATATATATTAGTGGTTAACATATTATAACTATGAACATACATAAGTATAAACTTATGGAAATCATTATATATTATATATATGAAATAAAGTAACAGAACAGAACTATATGTTACACATCTATACATATATGCACTTCATAACCACTCTTCTCTGACACGCTTTCTAAAACCAAACATATATAACTTATATAACATATATCAAAATAAACTGAAATTTATAAACTTAATAACCTTTTAAACAAGAATAATTTTCAATTTATAACTTACGATATATGTAACATAGCATATAGCTAAAAAACAGACTGTTATAACAAACACGTACACGGCTATATACGTATATATACTCACGTAAATATGTATATATGTTTAGACTTTACAAATATATATAAAAGCAACCCTTAGATTATAGCCATTACAACTTAAATATATTAAAAATCAATATAATTTACTATATATAATACTATATTATAAACTATTTTTATAAACACATATATATGCATCTCAACTAAAACCCATACCTATCCTTATCAAACTAACACATAATGTACTGCAATATGTATTTAATTTTATATAATATAATATATATACCTATGACTGCAAGCATGGAGGCACGGCTATGAAAACTGCTGCGTGGAAGGGAGGATGGCCATTCGGCAAGGCAGAAGTGGTGATGAGGGTAGGCTCGGCATGAGAGGAGCGGGAAATGTGGCTATAGGGAGGCGAGGCATGCGTTCATGGTCGACAACGTGGTGGTTGTGAGGTGGCGGCTTCATCGGCGGCTGTTGGTGCGGAGGGTGTTGAGGCTGAGTATGGGAAGAAAGGGAGAAAAGGTGGACGTGGTGGTGGCTGTGGTCAGATCTGGAGAGAAGGGGGGTGGTTGGAGCGAAGGGAGGGAGGAGCCGGGTTCGGGTACGCTTTCTTTCGGTTATGGCTGAAGGGTATGGGTTTTATGAAGGGGGAAGGTATACAGGAGAGGAGAAAAGGAAAGAGTATGAAGAGCTTTTGAAAAATAAAAATATACGGGGGAGAAAAAGACGTTTATATTTATGTTAATAATATGCGTTTGAATGAATACACAGAAGAGAGAGAGGGAAATGAACGTGCCACAGTAAATAGAAAGAAATTGAAATCGTAAGGTTAAGCACGAGAATTAAGGACAATAAAGCAGATGGCAGGAGAAATGTGAAAGTGAGTAAAAGTAAATGCAAAGCGTATATAAGATAGATATTCGAATGACGGTCATAAAAGCGAAAATTTTGGCAGCTGAATTCTAACAATTAAATGAGTGTTATAATAACGGCTAGTTACTGTCAATTCCCGTTTGAAATCTGAATGGACACTACTATTAAAAGTGTGGAAGTGGTGCCAATATGGGTAACCATTTAGCAGATTTCACCGCGTATCGGACTTGAAAAAAAGAAAGTAAATATACTGCAGAGTTCAGCACGACGAGACGACCAAATCGGTATACAGATATCATTGGTACGATTGAATTGTAAAAATTCGAATTTTTCGCAAGCGGAAAATGCAGCAAAAACATAGAAAAATAAGATCGACGGAGCTATAGAAGTCTGAATTTTGAAAAAGGAAAATGATGCCTCACGCATAAGATATTTAGGTTTGGAAAATATTTTATTATCAATAATTATTAACCGACTTGAATTTAATAGAATCACAAAATAAAATAAACTTTCATAAAATTAGATGAAAATTTACCATCTGCTATATTCAAATATACGTATTCCAAATATAAATTTTTATATTCAAATTTCATTATTTAAAATTTCTCCAAAATTCAATTAAATACGTTAATAAAATGATAAAAATTAATAAAATTGTACGGTTCGTTACATAAAAGTTTAACTTCAAACTTCCAATTTAATTTCTTAAAGAAATTCCTTTATAAACCAATTCACATTTGAACGCAAAACTTGATTTTCCAATAATACTTCAATTTATATAAATCCAAATTTATTTCAAAACATCAATTGATTAAATTCAAAAATTAAAGGATTTTAAAAATCATTTAATTTAACCGATCCGTATATAATTTTCTATCCTAGGGTGAAGTGATACGGATTTTATCATTTCAATCCGCAATTTAAAATTTTACGATTATATATAATTTCAAACCGCAATCCCAAAATAAATAACATCCATAAAATTTCTCGAGTCTATCATTTCAACTCATAACGATTTTTCCTTAATCTATAGATCATTCGGGTATGTATTATTTCGAACCATAGTGAACTTGCAGTTTATAATGATATAAAATACAACATTCATTCATCCAATATCAACAATCAACATCCATCACACTCATTATCAAAATCAATCAATAAATATCAATATAGAACAGATAATCAATAACAGGTTTTTAACTGGCAATTTATATTCAATATTAAATTAAATAACGATTTAATTCAAATAAATTCAAATTAACTGAGATGATGATTTAAAATATAACAAACAACCATAAATAAATTTCTAATCACATCATGAATTATTTTTAACAAACATATGAAATCTTAGAACTTGTGAGTGGGTTAAAACACTCACCTTTTAAATTTAAATTGAATTTATATCCAATTTAAATCCAAAATCAGAACAGTCTCAGAATTCATCCAAACTAGCATCAAAATGTCTATAATTTTGATAGGATCGCAGTGGAGAAAACCGCACATGAAACGGACCTCGTATGAGAAAGTTATGTAAATTAGAAGTTTAAACGATTTAAATTAAAATAAAAACAACCAAAGGATACTTTCCACATCAACGTCTCCTTCACCGTGCAATACACGCTCACGCCTGGTATTTCACGTGCCTCCACCATGTTGACCGGCCACAGCCATCGCCAGCGATCACCACCGACCGAGCAAACACCCTTCGCGAGCTCCCCATCATCGCCTCCATCGAACAACCTAGCCACGCTTCCTCCATAGCACCGCCGCTGCCATCGAAACCTTAGTGTTTTGAAACCCTAGTCCTCAAATTCCAGCAACCATACCCCGATTTAGAACGATCGGCCACCATGCTACGACTCCACATAACAATCTCCACCAAACCCATAAACCAATTTCATCAATTTCGGCCTGAACCAAAAGTACTCAAATCGAATGTAGGGATTCGTGATAGTATGCTTTAACCGAGCTTTCAGAAATATTCGAGCATCAAATCCAAAAATGAACACTTGACGCAGTTTCGAATCGATGCGATCCTCGACATATATTTTTTCCGAATTTTTGAGAAGTTTGAATTTTTGATTTGGAATTTGATTTGAAATTTGAACTGGAATTTGTTTATCTGTCATTGGAATGAGGAGTTGAGAGGAAAAGTACGTGCAAACAAATGAGAATAAGAAGTGGCTAGTGTTTATAACGAGGTATATATAGAAAAAGCTGGAAACTGGAAGAATGGACCGGATTGATTGAATGATACACGACCCGAAAAGCCCGTTTCGACTCTCGAACGAAAATGGATCAACCCATATACCAAAATAGATGTTTTTGATAATTTTAAAACCAATGGAATAGGTTTCAAGTCCTAGTTCCATCGTATAAAGAAGTTATGCTAAAATCATCTTATTTCAGATCGATTTCAATTAATTTTAATTAAATTAATTTCTAGGCGTTTCGAGTTCGTACGATCGAACAACAAGTCTGACCGCTACGAAACTTGAAATCCTACAACAATTCACTATTCCGGATCCGATGAAATTGGTTTCATCAAAATCTAAGTCAGTGGCCAAAATGGCTATTTTCACATTAATTAAATAAATTATTATTAAATTAAATTAAATCAAATTTTCAATTCAAAATTTAATTATCTACAAATCCTATCATTTTGGCTTACATAATAATTTATAACTCTTTATAAAAAATTTCTATATAAATTTAATGTTGCATATTTGACCAATTTTAAGGTTTAATTCAAATTTCAATGTATTCAGAGGTTATAATTTAATTTCCAATAATTCAATTTAATTTTGCTTTCCATTTATTATTCAATCAATTTCATCTTATGATATAGTTATCATGGTTTATATCTTAGTGCGTTTATGATTTCAATTCCTATCTTTTATTTGTATTAAAGGTTATATTTCCATTGTATTAGATTTTGCCAAATTTACACATTGTTTTATAAATAAATCAACCTTTAAATTATTAATTACCTTTTATATCCTGCTATAAATCAATGCATGCATTTATTAAAATTTGTACTCCCAATTTATTTATTCATCTTGATTTCATTCTTTTATTAAATCCGTTATTAGTCTATGAATAAAATTTACATTATTACCAAATATTACCTAAATTTACATTAACGTAATACTTAATTATATTTATTATAATTGATTTCTAATTTAAATTAACAGGCTAAATAAATAGGTAATATACAATAATTGTTACCATTACTTTTAATTACACTTATAAGTTATTATTAACAAACAAATGTTACAATTGCTTACGTAACACCATTTTTGTCCAAATATTCTTATATGCATTTTATAACCAAGAATAACATTTAAATTGTTTTAGTTAATTGGAATTTCATTCAAGTTGCTAATGATTAACTTTAATTAACATTGTTGTTTTTCATTTTTTTTATTTCATTATTAATTAATAAATTTTATTTCTTTCAGTATTTAATTGCCAAAATCTTATTAAATTAACAAATTAAATAGTCGAAAATTTATGGGTAGTTACACTCTCCCCCACTTAAAACTTTTCGTCCCGGAAAAGGAAAAAATGAGGGAAAAGAAGGAATTAAGTAGTTAATACTTCTTATTCAAATATTAAATTTATAAACAAATAAATTTACAAAGTTAAATAATTTAAATAAAATATGCCAATTTATAGCCATTACATCCTTTTATACTCAAAATAATAAAATTTGGAAAACATTTTTCCAATATTTTCTAACTCTAAAATTTATGAAAAATTTCGGCAGAGTCTCCTTTGTACGGAGAGGCTCGAGAGAAATTATAATATCAAATAAACAATATATTTCACAGTATCTCAAAATAATATATCCCAATAATGGGAAAATATATATAATACCACCAGAAAACCGTAATCCGAGAATGTACATATTTGTCGGGCAAACATCACTTATTTTATGAAACCAAAAGCTGTAGCAATTGCTTCCATGACCTGTGTTCACTTATATAATTCAAATGAGTTAATAATTCTATAAAATTAAATATTTAACGTTGTTTCAACCACTAATAAACTAATCAATATAAAACAACAGTCACTTGCAATCACAGCGTACAATCATCATATGAAATCAATATAATCAACCATCCAAGCAAGAAAAACAAATGGTTTGTTCGGGTTAAGACACATTTTAATCACAAAGAATGAAAAATAACCACTAAGTATACCATTTACTCAACAGTCTTTGATAAAACTCAATAGATTATTCATACATCCTAAGCAACTTGAGGTATCTTTTCCCAAACAACCCATAAGCCAAAACAAACAATAATTTACAATGTATTTGAGTTATTCTTATTAAATTCCTTTTCCAACATTTACAGTTTTTATTATTTTTCTTTCTTTTTTATTCATACATGGATTATTTCTTTAATTTACATTTATCTCTTACAAAATTTTATTCCCATTCATTCATTCAGTGTTTATTTCATTTATTATTTACAAAAATTCATTTTCATTTATTCATATCATTTCATTTTCTTTTTATTGCATTACCTTCATTCATTCATTACTTAATTTCATTTATTTACATTCATTTATTAATAGTATTCATGTTCCATTCAATTGCGTAGCATTTCAATTCATTTACTTCAGTTTATAATTACTTACTTCCAATACCTACTTTTATCCCATTTTATTATAGTAATATTTCAATTATAACTTAAATTTATTACAGTTATAACTCAAATTCTTATTAAACATTACAACCTTTAATATTTTGGTAAGCTATATGTATACATATACGTATACATACACATAGATATACACACACACAGATATATATATATATATATATATGTTAAAGCATGCAAATTGAAAATTACACAAGTTTAACTTATTTCATTTTAGTAATTAGATGTTTAACCGTTACCATTTTTCATTTTCATATCTTTTTTATATTATAGGTTACAAATTTCAAATTTCTTATATATTTCAGTTGTAACTTAGCATTAAATTTTCTTATTTTCACTTAGAAGTTCCAATTATTAAATAATTGAATTCCGTTTCATTTTCAAAAATTAAAACCTTTAATTTATAGAAATTTAAGAACTAAATGTCAGGTTCCATTTCAAGTCATTTAAAATAACATATATATCATATCCTTTATAGGTATCAAATCATATTTGGAAATAAAATTTATATTTATTTATCAAAACAAATGTGTAATAAACAACTACAACGGTCTTCCCACTTTGAAACTCGAAATGAATGTCGATGATGCATACACTCATTACCAAAAATATTTTCCAGCAATAAAGAGGGGATTACAGAAATTATTTCTTTCCAAAATTCCTTTAAAACAGTTATTTTAAATTATGTTGAAATATTTATATCAAAAAATACTTCTAAATAATATTATTATATTCCAAAATCATTCAAAGAAATTTTCAACAACCCCGGAACTTATATTCTAAATTTTCATTTTATTCTCATTTTATTTGTAAATTTTATTTTACAATCAATATTTATAAATTTCACTACCTAACAACAATTATATATATATATATATATATATTACAACCAAATATATCATTTATAAATTATCATTTATATATAAAAATATACATCAGGCAAAATTATTTCATTTACCTATATTTCAAAACAATATTGTGTCGGTCTGTCCTATTAAGTGTTTAGAAATCCCTATCGATGTCATAGCGTCCTATGCACCAATCAGAATTTATACAAAACCGAACAAATTAACACAATAGAAAAACCCTTTATAACACTAACAAATATGCTCTCTCATATATATACTCTCAACGACTCATCATAGTGTATTACTACCCTATTAATAAAGAGTCAGATCCCATAACGCTAAGATTTTCGCTAAACCAAAGTTCTGCTACCAACTGTAACATCTCGCCATTTTGGACAGTTTAAGTAGACACGCATGCCAACTCATACCATACAGAAGGGCGGATTGTTATTGGGGTGAATAAAAAAAAGCAGAGATAGAAAAAACAAAACAGAATCTTGCAGTGAAATGACAAAATATAATAATCAAATAACAGTTCATGAAGCTATTTACAAACATTTGATTATACTTGTACAACATAGAATCAGAGTTACACATATCAGGGATAAATAAATAAAAATGCAGCGGAAAAGTGTGACACAGTGTAATAATATAATAAATAATAATAACACAATCTTCGTCTTCGTCCCTCAGGCTGACTCGAGCGAATTGAAAAGACAAAACATTCGAGTCGGAACTAAAAGATCTTATGTAAGTTAAATCAACAGTAAGTAAATATGAGTGGAACAACGTTGGAGATGTTTACTGGCATCTCCTATCCATTGTCTAACGTGAGTGCAGTAATTTAAGAGATGCTTGGGATTCGCACCTCCTAAGGATCCTTTAAACTATCTACTAGGTAGTACAATATGCTATTATAATATGTTTACATTAAAGTAAAAGTATTAAAATAGCATTAAGGCTTTACATTTTCTACCTTAACACATTTTATATATTCACATAGTCTATATAGTACCGTAATCCCTCCCACATTGGGCGTCGTCAGAGGTCACTACATAGGTATGTACAAAGCAAACTCGTAGAAGGCGCGCTAGGGTGGGTGACACGGCACAACTAGGCAATGCAGAGTAGATATACCAATTACACTTTCGGACTGTTGGTAACGCATAGCTGCAACTACCGCCCAACTAGAAACACACTCCCAAGTAAAAATCGAAGGTTGGCCACCAAATAAATCAAAAGTCAGAATATAGTATCGATGGAATGTGTCCGATCAGAGGAGCTACCTCACTTGGCCCGTCAATTGCTCCTGTTTTAGCCACCTTAAACCAACTCATGGGAGTCGGGTTCACGTATATAGCTCACATAGGATCGTCGCCACCATACTCTTCATTCTGGAATCTCCACCGTGTATACAGTTGTCAAAGTGGTTTTCGGTATTGGCAGATAGTATGACAACATCCGATCCCGATCTCTTTAACAACTAGTCGCTTATTACACACCAGATGGTTCTTTTACGTTTCCAAAATCATTTCATGATTGATATCAAAATATCATATTCAATTCAAACCATATCAGTTTTGAAATCAGTACTTACTTTCGAAATCATATTCGCCTTTGAAATCATAGTTCGATATTTATATTTCCTTTCAAAGTCAAATTCACAATTTATATCATCATGTTCTAAAAAACTATACCACTTTCAAATCATATTTCTTCCAAAAATCATACTTTCAAAATATGTTAAGTCCTTGCTTCAAAATCATCATTTTGATTTATTATAACATTCAATATTCCAACTTAGGTTATAACATCATTTAACCTCATTCTCTTTTTAAACCAATTGAATTGAATTTAAACACTTCCACTTTGCTAAATCTGGAAATTTAGAAATAGTTGAAGTAATTATAAATAGTTAAAATACCCCAAAATAGTTTAATTATAGGTAAAGTACTTTTAATTTGATTTAAGATAGTTAAATAGATTAAATTTAGATTAAATATAAGTAAAATAGATTACATAACTTTAAAATATATTAATTATATTTAAAATAAATTAAAATGGTTGAATTAGTTTGAAAATAAATCAAATTTGTTTTAAAATGGAGCAAAATAATTTAAATAGTTAATATTAGTTAAATAGTTTAATAAATTTGAAAATCTTAATAATTAGAAAATTTTAAAATAATATATTTTAAAATATTTTACTTGAAAATATGAGTTTGAAATTAATACCCAATTAAACTATTCATTTCATTTCAGCATATTTGAACCATTTCAAATTTCCAAATTGACAAACAAAATTTCAATAAACTATCGAATTTCATATCGATTCAGTTCATGTTCAAATATCAAATTTCAGATTATTCCAGTTTCAAAATATTTCAAGGTTATTTTCAAACAAATTTAATAACTTAATTTCGATAGAATTTCTTTTATACTTAAAAGTTTAACTTCATACTTCCAATTTAATTTCATAAAGAAATTCCTTTTTAAACTAAATCACATTTCAATGCAAAACTTGATTTTCCAGTAATAGTTCAATTTATATAAATACAATTTTATTTCAAAACATCAATTGATTAAATTCAAAAACTCAATGATTTTAAAATCATTTAATTTAACCAATCTGGTGTTCGTATATAACTTTCTATCCTAGGGTCAAGCGATACGGATATTTATCATTCCAATCCGCAATTTAAAATCTTACAGTTATATATCATTTCACCACAATCTCAAAATAAATAACATCCATAAAATCGCTTGAGTCTATCATTTCGACCCATAATGATTTTTCCTTGATCTATAGATCATTCGGGTATGTATCATTTCAACCCACAGTGAACTTGCAGTTTATAATGATATAAAATAAAACATTCGTTCATCCAATATCAACAATCAACATCCATCACAATCATCATCCAAATCAAACTATAAATATCAATATAGAACTGATAGTCAATAAAAGGTATTTAACTGGCAATTTATATTCAATAATAAATTAAATAACGATTTAATTCAAATAAATTCAAATTAATTGAGATGACGATTTAAAATATAACAAACTGCCATAAATAAATTTCTAATCACATCGTAAATTAAATTTAACAAACATAAGAAATTTTAGAAGTTGTGAGTAGGTTAAAACACTCACCTTTTGAATTTAAATCCAATTTAAATCCAAAATTCAAACAGTCTCAGAATTCGTCCAAACTAGCGTCAAAATGTCAAGAATTTTGATAGGATCGCAGCAGAGAAAACTACGCATGAAACGGACCTCGTATAAGAAAGTTATATAAATTAGAAGTTTAAACGATTTAAATTAAAATAAAAAACAACCGAAGGATACTTGCCACATCAATGTCTCCTTTACCGTGCAATACACGCTTACGCCCAGTATTTCACGTGCCTCCACCACGTTGACCGGCCACAGCCTTCCCCAGCGATCACCACCGATCGAGCAAATACCCTTCGCGAGCTCCCCATCATCGCCTCCATTGGCTGGTCTAGCCGTGTCCCCTCCAAAGCACCGCCGCCGCCATGGAACCCTTAGGGTTACGAAACCCTAATCCTCAAATTCCAGCTACCATACCCCGATTTAGACCGATCGGCCACCATGCCACAACTCCATACGGCAATCTCCAGCAAACTCATAAACCAATTTCATCAATTTCGACCTAATCAAAAGTACCCAGATCGAATCTAGGGATTCATGATAGTATGCTTTGACTGAGCTTTCAGACATATTTGAGCATCATTTCCAAAAACGAACACTTGATGCAGTTTCGAATCAATGTGATCCTCGACATATATTTCTTTTGAATTTTTTTGAGAAGTTTGAATTTTTTATTTGGAATTTGATTTGAAAGTTTAACTGGAATTTGTTTGTCTGCCGTTGGAATGAGGAGTTGAGAAGAAATGTACATACAAACAAATGAGCATAAGGAGTGGCTAGGGTTTATAACGAGGTATATATAGGCAAAGGTGGAAACAGTAAGAATGGAGCAGATTGATTGAACGATACACGACCTGAAAAGCCCGTTTCGACTCCGAAACGAAAATGGGTCAACCCATATATCAAATGATGTTTTCGATAATTTTAAAATCAATGGAACAGGTTTCAAGTCCTAATTCCATCGTATGAAGAAGTTATGCTAAAATCATCTTATTTCAAATCGATTTCAATTGATTTCGATTAAATTAATTTCTAGGTGTTTCGAGTTCGTACGATCGAACAACAAGTTTGATCACTACAAAACTTGAAATCCTACAACAATTCACTATTCCGGATCCGATGAAACCGGTTTCGTCAAAATCCGAGTCTGTGGGCAAAATGGCTATTTTCACATTGATTAAATAAGTTATTATTAAATTAAATTAAATCAAATTTTCAATTCAAATTTTAATTATCTACAACTCCTATCATTTTGGCTTACATAATAATTTATAAATCTTTATAACAAATTCCCATATAAATTTAATGTTGCATATTTCACCAATTTCAAAGTTTAATTCAAATTTCAATGTATTAAGAGGTTATAATTTAATTTCCAATAATTGAAATTAAATTTGCTTTCCATTTATTATTCAATCAATTTCATTTTATGATATAATTATCATGGTTTATATCTTAGTGCGTTAATTATTTCAATTCCTTTCTTTTATTTGTATTAACAGTTATATTCCATTATATTGGATTTTGCCAAATTTACACATTATTTTATAAATAAATCAACCTTTAAATTATTAATTACCTTTTATATCCTACTATAAATCAATGCACACATTTATTAATATGTATACTCCCAATTTATTTATTCATCTTGATTTCACTTTTATTAAATCTATTATTACTCTGTGAATAAAATTTACATTATTACCAAATATTACCTAAATTTACATTAATGTAATACTTAATTACATTTATTGTAATTGATTTCCAACTTAAATTAACAGGCTAAGTAAATAGGTAACATACAATAATTGTTACCATTACTTTTAATTACACTTATAAGTTATTATTAACAAATAAATGTTACAATTGCTTACATAACACTGTTTTTATCCAATTATCCTTATATTCAATTTATAACCAAGAATAATGATTTCATTCAAGTTGCTAATGATTAACTTCAATTAACATTTTTACTTTTCATTTTGTTATTATTTCATTATTAATTAAAAAAATTTATTTCTTTCAGTATTTAATTACCAAAATCTTATTAAATTAACAAATTAAATAATCGAAAATTTATGGGTCGTTACATAAATCTATTCTAGTATTTTCCAAGCAATTCTCCTGGTTTTTGTTTGATTATAGCCAACAAGCTAAAGTCCATGTTGAGTCTCTGAATATAGAACATTATGTCATGAAATCATAAGAAAACTATTCCCAAGAACAGACGATTTCCACTTGGTGATTCTTGTACTATTTGGTAGCTGTTCCTTGAAAAGTGGTTGGGAAAAGTTTGCAGCGAATTGGCCATATAAGTTCATAAAGTTTTCAACTACTGCAAGGAGATCATCTGGATCAGTAGTTCCATCATAATTTAATGGAGGAATTTGAATAGGAGGAGGGAGACCAACTGCCATTATTTCTTCCAAAAAAGGAATCTTTTGCAGGATAACATATTTCTCTAGATCAGGAATTCCTTTTTCCTAATGCGTATTCATTTGGTATAAGATGTTCTCTCAGTCGGCTTCGTTTTCATGGAAACCTTTACTATTTCTTTGGATTGGACCATTTGATTGCTTGGGGGACCCTTTAGCTTGACTTTATTGGCTAAACACTTCATCTTTTACCTTATTTGGAGATTGCGCTTCATCTTGTCCTTCCATAATCCTTAATTATTCTTAAGATGGAGCTCTTTCAAGAAGTCCTTGCATAGCTATCATTTATTGTTGTAAATTCTGGACTTTAATCTCATTGTTTTCCAATCTCATTAGGGTTAAAGGTTGCCCAATTTCCTCATTCTCTAAATTGAAGTTTGGGACTATGTTATCTTCGAAGGTTGATTGTGACACAACTTCTTCATTTGGATTGTCATTATTATTCCTTGCTCTTACCATTTTCTTCTTTTGAATGAAGAACTCCATACAATTATTCTTGTGATGAAAATGATTAGGGAGCGGAGGCTTAAGCCCTCCTTCTAGCGTCAAAAATGTTAATAAGAAAACTTGTCAACACCTCAATATGGAATTTGAGAAGTATAAGTGATTCCTTTGAAACCACCTTTCGAACAGCTAAAAAGATGATGCGTGTTGACTCTTTTAAGCTCTCTTTTCAAATATGATGTGATATATGAAACTTCTTATTTTATGACCTTTCGACGTGGTCAAAACATTCAACTTTCTTTTATAATTCATTTCGAGCTTATTCAAGTGATTTTGGACTCCTTCGAGACCACCTTTCAAAGTAATCGTAGTGGTTTTAGGTGGAGACTTAAAAGTTTTGATAAACTGGATGGACGGAGTGGGTTTCGACTTGGTCGAAAGGGTGAGCGTGAGCTCTAACTATCTTGCAGTTCTAAGTTAAAACTCAAAGGATACATGAATACTATGGGTTCGACTTAATCAAATTGGAAGCCTTCATCTAGGTCGACTGCAGATGTTCATAATGGCATGTAAATAAAATCCTAAAGTAGCTGTATAATCAAGATTATTATATTCTCTCTTTTATTGAACAAAGTTGTACAAACTAGTCAAATCCCCAATTCGATTGTGAAATTAGGGTTTACCAACTTTTATAAAAATACAAGTGAGAAGTGAAAGAAATCGCACCCCAAACCAAGATCCCTAAGGTGTTATTTATAGGTACGGGTTGGCGTCTTTCGTCCCAACACTTTCGACACTGTCGAAAGGTCTGCTTTTTTGCTTCCGCGCGCATCTCTTGAACCATAGCTTTCAGCCTAGTTGAATGGATTATATGGCCACCCTTCTGGTGCCACTGAAGACTGGGCTTCCTTATTTTTGGCTTTATTCCTTTCGACTCTGTCGAAAGGTTCATTTCTTGATTGCTTCCAACCTCGTCGAAAGGTATTGCTTGATAGATTTCGACTTCGTTGAAAGGTATATTGCTTGAATACTTTCTATTCCATCGAAAGGTGTGTAGATGTGCTTTTTAATCAGCTGCTTATGTGCTATGAAAATTAGCATGGGTATTGGCCTTCGAGGCTACAAAACATATGCTTTGTGGGTTTCGAACAAGTCAAAATATCGTAAAAGCTTTGCTATAAAAGTTTCCATTCACTACAACAAAAACTTACTTCAATTGCATTTGTCCTCAGCGTTTTAACATTAAACGCAGTAAAACTTATTTCATTCACAGAATAACTTGCGTTCAAACGCTGAGAAATTTTAGTGTCTATCATCTTCTGCCTTTCTCATTATACTTTTACCAAAAATTTCACTTTCCCTCTTCTATCAAAACTACTGCTCCCTCATCTCTTCCTCATTTATTCTCCTCCACCAACAGTTTCCCTCAAATTTCGCTTGTCCTTCGATTTTCCTCTAGTGGAGTAGTTAGTCACTGTCCTACTTAGCCTAATTATCTTTTTTTGTCTCTATTCAATTCATCATTTTTTAGGTTTATTGTGTTTTTTGATTTCGATTTACATATTCCAAATACTCTGATTTGTGGATTGCCCTAAGTCAGACTTTGTTCGATCATCAATTGTCGGAACGACTTTCTAAAAACTCGATGAAGTCGAGCTGGTAATAAAGTTCGATTGCTACAGGTAACTTTTGGTTCTTCAGTAGATGAAAAAACACTTTTATTTGATTTATTACTAGTACGTGTTTATTTTTACAAAACAATGCTTATCGACTCATCTCATTACTAGTTCTGAAGCTTGTTTATAGTTTGTTTTTTAGCGAGACTCCTTGTATTGATTTCGTTTTAGTTTTTGCCTTCAAATATTGTTTGTTTTCAATTATTTTGCTCCATTGTACTGATTTTTTTCATATGCCATGAATATTCAATGAGTTCTTAGACATATTGAGTGTGTAAGTGCATTCAGTGCATTTCTTGTTTAGAAAATAATCTTCAGTGGATTTTTATCCCATTGGACTACACTTGCAACTGTCAAAATTTGTTCCATTCTCCTGTAGTATAATTTTTAATTAATTAATTCCTAAGATGTATCTCTTACGAATTTTGTTTCGGAGGACATAATATGCAAATATTAGGTTTATACATGTGATACTGTAATATTTCCATGTATGGCTAGGAGTCAAAATAGTATGTGATGGTTGTATACTCGATAATGGTTTTAGAAAAGACATAACTTTGTACGGCTAACCGACTAGGAATGAGGTTATTGATGATTTTGAACATCTAATCGTACTGTGTGTAGATTGTTCAATATTTTTTTTTGATAACAGTTACTACTAGAACACATCCATGTATTGTTGTAGATTATTGAACGTCAAAAAGGTATTCCTTGTTGCTTATTTTTATATTTCAACCAAAGCAAGCTAATTTTTATGATGGTTTATACTAACATCTTGTAATCTAAGGTGCAGTTGCATAAGTTATACTAAGCTAATTTAGCGAGATCATTATCATCTCATGGAGTTACTCTAAGGTGCACTTGCATAAGCTTTTGAATCATTGTTTAGCATATGAGGATAGGGCTAAATAGGTTTCTGATGATAATATACACACTTTTTTTATTATAATAAATTTCCTATGGCATAATCTTGTACTTAATTTGAAATCCTATCATAATATTTATTATGAATTTAGACAGAAACGATTTTATGCAATATTTTAGTTATATTGTACCGACAACTTTTACTTTCAGTCACTAGATATTGTGATCAAATGGTTTAATATTAAAAGGTAAAAATCCTTCTTTTTTAGTAATTCACTAGATGAGGCTATCCTTGATTTTCTTTCAATTGCTACACATATGCATAATGCCTATGAATTATCATTTGCACTTGTTATTATAATGAAGGTTAATTTTGTCGCATTTACTTCTTTATGCAGCTTGAAACTTGGTTGACAACTGAACCAAAGAGTGGCGGCCTTTTATTTTCATTTTATTTGAGATATTTTGGACTAAAGTTTAAAATCATGTTATCCTATATAATAAAACCCAGTTCTCATGAACTTTGCAGTACTAACAGAAAGAGATTTGTAAGATATTGGGATGAACTCTAAGGCATAGCCAAAGGTAATGGTATCCCCCTTCATCAGGTATTATATTTATTTTCTTTAACTTCATAATATGACATGCATAAATCATTTTAGGTGCTCTAAGAATTTTCTAAATCAAAATGTAAATTCTAGGGGTAACAATACAATCATGTATCAACCCTACGGATTAGCTGGAAAGCCCATCTTATGCAACATGGAATAGCTTTCATTCAATATGATGGATTACTTTTCATCTAGTTCTACAATGCTCACGGGATAATTTAAACCATTGAACCATACATACGAGCCATAAACTATCTTTATTTAATAAGAGCTCATTTCTTGACATGGAAAACTAATATATCACCAAGTATAGTTTAGTTTGAGATTAAGTAGCAAACTTGTATAAGTTTTTTGTGTCAAAGTTGTTTAAAAGTTGAAGCGACGTTGGATTCTTTGACGGTGTAAACAATGAAACAAGAAGTTATGGAAGTAAAATTATGAAGACATCCTGGATCATCAAACAAGAACCTACTTTATCGGACATGGAAGCTTGAACCATAAAATGCAATCATGCTTACTACATATTTAGAATAACCATAGAAAAATACAATCCTAGACCATCTAAATTATCTGTAATACAATCATTTAACAAGCGATACAAGTATGATTTATTCAATCTTATTCTTATATCTACTGTTGCAACTTACTTCAAACATGTTTGTCGGATACTCTCTTGGATACTCAAATGCATTTACTTATTATTTATATAATTATATTCGTGATGATTAGTTTATTGTATCATTCAAAAGCCCAAAAATAATCAATGTCCATTTTTACAGTTTAGTATCTTATGTTAGACACATATTATACAAAATGTTATGAATATTTTTACTGCATATTACGCAAGACCGAGGTGCACTTTTTACGTACTTGATGAAGGGTATGAAACGATATGAACATATTTCATGACAAAGCCTGATTCGCATATATAAATTGCACGAAAAATTGTATATAATTCCCTTATCATTATCGATGGTGAACCAAAGTTATAGTTTGGCTTCACATTTAGGTATGAGATGATACGCAGGAGTGTGGTGTATTTATTATTATCATTGATGGTAAAGCAAAGGAGTACCGAATCGCTTGGTTGTAGTTCGGCTTCACAACTAGGTTGGTATTAGTTGAATTTTCTTCTGATATGTTTTAAAGTAATATGCTTTCTAACCAACATGTTGAACTGTATTTAGATGTGGAAAGTAATGCTTGTTCTTACCAATAAGTCTCATTTCTCATGTTTATATAAAAACAAACAAATATTTTTTGGGTATTAGTTAATCTGCTCACACAAGTATCAGTCAGTTATGCTGATTATACTGTAGATCCTGGACTATTGTTGAAGCTTCCAAGTAGCAGCAGTTCCGACTATAGACTATCCAGTCTTCTGAGTTTGGATTTTGATAAGATGTGCAATGCTGTGTTGTCTGAGGAGACTTATTCAAGCAAATAACTAAATTTCTGATTCTGAACTTGGTATATACACAGCAGATTCATGTTTCCTTCCTATGCACGGTATGTATGTTATGCAACTAGCTTGGATACAGTGGTCAAGTGATGTTAGTGCACATTAGCCTGATTTCAGTCTTTTGCAATATGCCACGTAATTTTAAGCAAGCGTCTAAGGTTGATCAAGGAATATATCATTTCTGCTGCAATGTAGACTATATTCATATCAATTTGGATCGACATAACATACATCTGAATGGAAGTACAGTAGTACACAACATCAATGGATCAAAACTTAATGGGATAGCATAATATGATTTACAAACATATACTGATACTCGAGAGTTGGTACTAATTTACAAACAGATATATGTCCCGAAAACATAAATCGAAAAACATATAGATAAACAACTGGTAACTGCCAACTTGATACATGTACACATGTTTGGTATATATATGTCTAAGCTTGAAACAAGTCCAGCAAGTCTCTCCTCTAGTGGCAGGGTTGTACTAAATTTACTGTACTTCCTGAGTATAGTTATTGAAACCAAAACCTCACTAGTACAAATTAGGGTGTAGGCTTCCACTTTGATTTGCTTATTTAGTGGTTTTGTATATAATTATATAGATCAAGGCTACTGCTTTGATTATATTAGTTCACAAAGTGGACGTGAACTAAGTAGTGTATATGTACATGTGTTTTGGCTGTCACTTTGAGTCTAATAGTTCACATGGTCACATTATACTTAATTCGTACATTTTTGACTTTATAGATGAAAGCGTACAGTGATTACAGCTATAGCATAGCCCAGTACAGTGATTACAGTTATGCAGAATATTTAGTGATGCAACATAAGTTTCCTAATAAACTGATTTTTTGTAACATCCCGCTATTAAATCAATAACAATAGAATTTCATTTTGGAAATTTTATTTGAAATTGTTTTGAAAAATATAACAATTGTTGAAATTCAAAAGTAATATTTTTCAAAAAGAAATATTATTGTTATAGATATGAATAAAATCTAAATTAAAACTTTTTGAATGGAATTTTAATCGGCGAGGTAATAATACATGGTATAATAGTAATTTTATTATAAAGTTTATCAATCATAACTTTGCATAAGTATGCGAGAAGATATGTTAGACACTGCAGATTTTGTAGCTGATTTATACATGATCAAAAGGTTTATGTTCATATGAAATATCAGTATATTTATTATGCAGTATAGTTTAATCATAGTGCAAAATATGCTGTATGTTTAGATGCCATGATAGTTTACATTCAAATATTTTTAATCAAAAGTATATATTATGTTATTTCAAGTGTAGCATAATCCAACTGCATTACAGTATCTAGAGAGAAAAAAAACGAAAAATATCTAGAGCATAAAAACTTTTTGCTTAAATCTTGCTACTCATTTGTCGAATAAATTATTAATTTTGCCTTGTAATATAAAAAGTAAAGGTGTTAAACATTTAATATCATCTTATATCAAGTAATGACAATTTTGTAATAGGAATTTGTTTGTGTGAACTTCTTCCTCCTCCTTTTAATTTCTATAAACGGTTTTTGATGGAAAGAGAATCCGATCACATTCTTGAGGGCCTTACCATTATGCTAGTGGTCCTCAGCTACATGTGTGAACTTTAGGCCGATTACCGAAGTTCAGTCAAAATAAACTAAACAAACCACATTTACAATTTACTAACACTTCTTTGATCAATCTAAAAAATCATATTGTCAATGACACACACAGTTAATCAGATACAAAACTAAGTATGACAATCACATGAGCCCAACTTCTTGGAGAATGTTCTCTATCCTTGATTGAATGTTTAAGTGCACCTTTAGAATTATGTATAGTTCTTCTGTTTTGATCAAAATTGTCTCCTTTAGTGAAGATGGATATACATAGACTGGTTGAAATGTGAAGAATTTGATAAGAACAAGTTGTTCGGATGATTGGATCCCTACAACATCTTATAATTTGGGTTGACAGAGCAATTCTGTGTTCTGGAATCTTTCTATAAAAATCTGTAGCTGTGAATATAAATAAGAAACTGGTTGTCTATTGCAAATTTGTTAATCATTATTAATAAAGGGAATGAAGTTTACATATGTTCTATTTTTCTAACAGCTGTTACCTTCATATATTTTTTGGAAACAATTTGGTGCTAATGTTGTATATGATTCTGACATTGTTGTATAAGTGGATAAAATTGTTGTTAATGGCGCAAGCCAAGTATCAGGAGAGGGGTAATGCATAGACATTACTCTGGTGCTACAAAATGGCGCCGTTGTAATGGCAAATTTTTTGAAAACAGTTTGGTGCTAATAACAAAATGACTAATGTAACGACCCTGAAATTTAAACAATTTAATTTGGAAATATTTAATTAATTTTGAATATTTGAATGATGGTTTGAATTGAATTTCAAATTATCAGAATGAATTTGGCGATTGAATTATAGAATTTAATCTATTGAGAGTTGGATAAAAATTTGAATTTTTAATTTTAAGCCGATTAAAAATATTTCAAAGGCTTGTAAAATTCATATTAATAATATTGAAGATAATCGAAGCTTCAGAATTGAATTTTAAAGTGAATTGTTCAGTTTTGAAATTTAATCGTTCGAATCGATATTTAAAATAGCCGTCCGAGGCACAGTCTCGGAATTCGATGAAACCAGTTCCATTGGGTCCGGAATATTGAATTATTCTAGGATTTCAAATTTCGTATCAATCGGGGTTGCTGTGTGAGAATACGACACATAAACGCGTTGAAAGTTCTATCGAAACAAATTGAATTTTAAATTTAAATTTAAATTTAAAATAAACAACAGCATCCCGTTCAATACGCCTAAATCTTTGCCTAAAATCACGCTGAGAAATCGTGTAAACCATACTTCTTTCAATTGTAAATACCCCCTCCCTCTCGTTCAAAATCAAAATCACGCAGAAGAAAAAAAATGGCGACTAAAAATTTTCGTTCGAAATTGAATCAAAACCGAAGCCGAAGTCCTTTTCGCGTCTCTCTCTCAAATAAAAACAATAATGGCCGCGTATCCCCCCCTCTTTCAAAACCATTCAAACGAAACAACAGAAAAAAAAAAAAGAAAAAAAAAAATCAAAACAATGGCTGCGGTATCGAATTGAAAAGGGGAATCGATCGCGCGTGCTTGCGCGTGAAGAAGGCGGCGTCGAATGGGGATGCGGTGTCGCGATTAATGGCAGTGGGCGCTCGTATGGATGTCGCGAGGCTAGGCGGCGATGGCTGTGAGGTCGCGGCTTCGATCGATGAAGGAGGCACGACGTTTTTCGAGGCAAGGTCAAAGGGGTAACGCGATCTAGGGTTTCGCGTGAGGCTGGGGAGTGGAACGGCGCTCGATAGGGCTGAGCATGGAAGTGCGTGAACGTTGAGGCAGTGTTGAGGTCGAAGTCGCACCTGGGCAGTTGAGGCTAGTGTTCGATCTGCAGTAAGGTATCAGCTTTGTTTCAATTTAATTCAAAATTCAAATGAATATATTTGAGTCAGATTTTAAATATACAGCAAGTATTTGTCGATTTAGTTAAATTAGGAAATTTACTTTTGAATCAAAAACAGAAAAGAAAAAAAAAAGAAATTTAATTGTTTAATTTAATCATTAGTTAGATAAAATTAATTATTTAAAAGAAAAATATTTAAAGAATGGAATTTAAATTATAGTTAAATAAATTTTTTTTTAAGACAAAATATGTGTAAATGAGATTTTAATTTCCAGTAAAAGGAAAATTAGTTTGAAAGTAAAGTGTATAGTTAAATAAATTTATTTAACAGAAATTGTTTTGAAAATGAAATCATTTGTTCAAATTTATTTGCTAGTAAATTAAAATTTGTCAGATGGTGAGACAAATGATTTATTAAGGAAAATTTGTTAAGAATTCAAATTATTTGATAAAATAATTTATTTAAGGAAATTTGATTTTTAAATTAAATAAAGAAATAAATTAATTAAGTTATTAAAGGGTAAGTGATTTTTCACTTAGTTCAAATATTCTATTTAAAAAGGGGATTTAGTTCAATTGGAAATTTCTAGTTAGAATTATTTTAAAAAGTAAAATAATTAGTTAAAATAAATTTATTAAAGGAGAAACGGGTAAAAATAAAACAATCAGTTAATTTAAACTATTTAAAGGAGAAAACTGATGAATTTAAAATTTGTCAAATGAAAATTTAATTTATTCAATTGATTCGAATATTAATTGAATTGTATAAAATATTTAAAATAGGTATAAAACAAGAGAATCAAGTCAAGATGGAAAATGGACTGCAAATAAAAGCTAAGGTGAGAACTTCTCACTCAAAAAGGGTTTATTAAATTTTAAATAGTTATATTTAAAATTTGTTGATGGATTGATTGATTGTTTGCTTGATTGTGATAGTAGATATTTTAGGATATATTTATATATAGCAATATATATATATTGGCATATGTATATATTGCAGTTGATTGATTTCCCGCCTCGTATGGCGGATGAGACCCTATTGCGCCGTTAGTAAGCGGATAATATTTTATAAAATCCCATATACCGCGATATTCCACCTCGAAGTGGAATGGGTATTGTGCTAACTCTTTGGATGCAGGGAAACAGGTTGGAGGGATCCAACTGGACCCCTCACAAATATTTATTTGTTTATAAATATTTTTGATGATTGTGAATATCATATCGATATATGATATTTGTGTAGTGATTGACCAATTGATGCTGTGGCATCATCGGATTCGTTTTTAAAGTTAAAAATAATGATTTTTGATTTTAAAGGGATTTTTAAATCGATTTTCCAAATATATGTTTTTAGTAAAATTTTGAATTGATTCATTTTAAACCAAATTAAAAATTTAATTTTTGAAGTTATAGAATTTAAGATTTTTATAAAATAAAATCAAATTGAGATTTTTGGAAATAAATAGTTAAGTAAATTGAAATTGGTTTAAATTGGAATTTTTGAATTATTAAAAACAATGTATATAAAAGATTTTTAAATTGATTTTTATAAATTTAAAATGATTGGAATTATAAATTGAGTTTTTATAAATGTTATAAATGAAGTATAAATTGTTTTTATAAGTAAATGAAAATTTATAAATTTATAAAGTGTGAAGTTAGAAAATGTATAGATTTGTAAAACAAAAGTCTATAAGTAAATTTCTTATGAATTGGACCTTGTCATTTATGTGGAAGATAAATGGAATTTGCTAATAAATTGACTTTTGGTAAATAGAAGTTTATGAAATTATAAATGGGATTTATAAACGTTGTTTTATAAATCCGAAATCAAATCGAATTTGATAAGTTGGAAATAGGAAATTTATAAAGAAAACTTATAAGTAATAAGATTTATAATTGGTGAAGTTCAAAGGAACGATTTGTAAATAAATAAATTATAAGTACTTGACTTATAATATAAACCTTTGGTATTAAAATTGAGTTGTATCAATTGAATTGGGTTAATAAACGAGATTTACAAAATCGAAGCTTTTAAATAGAAATGGAATTTATAACCGAAACCAATTGAATTTGATGAATTGAATATAGAAGTTTATAAAGAAGTTATATTAAAAAAGTTATGTTCACGTTTTTGAACGGTAAATATATTATTGAATAAAATGGATATCTTTTGAGGAAAGAATGTGTTAAAAAGAAATTAAAACGGTTTAAAGATATTTTAAAATGCATTGAGTATTGAGAACATAGATTTCAACATTTATTGTTGAAATAGACGTTTTCAAGAAATAGAAGGGAATGAGAACATAGATTTCAACATTTATTGTTGAAATAGACGTTTTCAAGAAATAGAAGGGAATGAGAACATAGATTTCAACATTTATTGTTGAAATAGACGTTTTCAAGAAATAGAAGGGAATGAGAACATAGATTTCAACATTTATTGTTGAAATAGACGTTTTCAAGAAATAGAAGGGAATGAGAACATAGATTTCAACATTTATTGTTGAAATAGACGTTTTCAAGAAATAGAAGGGAATGAGAACATAGATTTCAACATTTATTGTTGAAATAGACGTTTTCGAGAAATAGAAGGAAATGGTGGACTATAACACTGTTGTTATAGTAAATGATTTCCGAAAGGAAATGTTTTATATAGTATTGGGATTTATATATATCTATTTTAATTTCGAATCCCTATACTAGTGATTTTGGGTTGTCGTAACGATGTTTTACGCAACATTCGTTTTGACCCAAATAAATTATAATAAAAGAATGATTTCCTTAAAGAATGAAATATATACTTGACTATGGTTTAAGTATATTGAATATTTTTCAAATTGTTGAAAATAAATAAGATTTGTGAATACTTATTTTTAGAATAAGTATGGAATTACTTTTCCAATATGAAATGGAATATTTTTAAGAATTTATCTTTTTGAAGATAAATTGGAATTTAAAAATAAAAATCTATTGAAACTGTAAATCAATAGAAAATATGAAATATAAATTCACTATAGAATTTATAAATGAAAAAAGGGAAATTGGTTTCAAAATAAACATTGGTTTATTTTTTGAAGTATTGAGATTTTATATCTAGTATAGATATTTTTGGAAAAATAAATAATTTGGAAATTTTTTTGGAATCTGATGATGTGGCGCATCTTTATTGATAGTTAAATAACCGACTATCAATATTTACCCTTGAATGAGTAATTGCTGTGATTGCTTGAATTGGATGCCACACTTATTTTTAAAATAAGCGCTCACTATTCGGGTTAACCGGGAAAGGACCATGGGGTCGTATAACCCATTCCGAATATGTGATACGTCGTTATGAATTGCATTCGAAGACCGGTGTTGAAGACCGGGTATTTTCGAAAGCGAAAGGATTTCTTGTTGATTGTCTCTGCACTGGCTGATCCCCGGTATAGAGATCTCCATAAGTGATGGGAAATCCGAACGTGATTAGAAATTATTCGGATTGCAAGGACTTCTTTGTAAGTGCCTTCGGTTCTGTTCGAGCCCGGAACAGACTTGTATGGATTGTATGTCTGACATTACAAGTTGAGATATAAAGCCGATTTCTTTCAAATATATTTCTGTGGTGGCGAAGAATTTATTCTTTTAGCTTAACACCCTTCTCTGAGACGTACGAGCTCAGAGGTTATATAGTTGAAGTTATCAGCGATATATTCCCAAATTTGGTAATGTGACATGCTGAGTGATGCTGAAATGATCATTGTGTTGATTATTGTGATAGGATCATTTATTTGATCGTCTATCTTAGTGATCATTGTGTTGATCATTTGTTGACCCAAAGCATGGCTTTTGTATAAAGTATGTTTTTGTGGACGTGAATTCGTCGAGCCTCACATCCCGGAAATGGTCAAAACAGGAAAGAAGCAGCAAGGTTATGAGGGGTAGCACCCTTTAGGATGTGTCCATTTCCTTCTGGAAAAGGGTGGTATCATGGTATGGAGCCCAGATACTTACTCATGTTGAAAACACTTTATGATTGTGTGAATTGATTACGAGCGCTCGGTTGAAAAGGTCCCAAAGGACCGGGGGATGGCATATTCGGTCAGTTGTTACTCAGTTAGGAGTAACCCGGCCTTGTGTTGGTAGAGATCCGGTTTGGTTCTCGGGGATGTCCATCCAGAGGCATTCTCATGTGGCAATGGGAAGTTCCTTGGCCTGATCATTCGTTGGAAATCCAAAGAAACAATACGTGACTTGTACGGTTTTAGTTGTAGAACCTGCCATCTAATATGGTAGCTATTAGTAGGCATAATATAATGGTACCTATGCTGGCTAAGATTTATATTCTACTTTCGAAATCGTTTTATACACTATGCACTAATAATAATATCAAAAAAATTGATTTGATTTTAATGCGTATCAAGCATCTTTGACTATCATAAGGAGAAATCTTCTCCAAGTCTGCGTTTGCATTGTGTGTGTGGCAGGAGGTCTTATGGTAGTCTCATTTTTAAAAGCATTGCGAATTGAATTTAAAAATATTCCTCTATTTGATTTTTAAAGATAAATAAACTGTTTTGAGTTCTCACACCAGTCACATGACTGACTCGGAGTTTATTGTTTTCCTTACTAAACTCTGGGTGCCCACCAATTTCCACACGGGCAGTCAAGAGTTAAGTTTATCAGGATATTCTGGATATTCTGGAGTTGCTGGAGGCAAGCTGGATGGCATAGCATATTAATAATATATAGTATTTCTTTTCCGCTGTTTATTGTTGTTGTTGTACACTCTGATGATTTGATGTAATGTAATATAATGTGATGAAATAACTGATATAGTTCTTTGTTTAAAAATTATTCATTTATTATTATATGTTGTTCTGCTGCGAATTGTGAGATTCTGATATTGTTCTGTAGTTCTTTCTGTTCTGTTTTTTTCTTTCTCTCTTCTTCTACCTCTTTCTTTTTCTTAAAAACCCATAATGGTTCGGTTTTTCGGCAACGAAAAATCGTTATCGTTACATTTGGTATCAGAGCTGTTGGTTAAGCGACAACCATGGTTCTGTTGGGTGTTACTCATTAGAGATAGAGTCAGCAGTACTCTAGAATGAGTTTGAGTGTAATAATAGATATGAGCGTGTATTTGTTAGTGAATATAAAAATTGTTTTTGAATCGGGTATATAAGATAATTTTGCCCAAAACTATTTTTGTATAGAAAAGAAATGATTTTCTATGGATTATCATAGTATATGGTTGCATGATTGTTAGGAAGTGATAATATTGAATTATTATCATTAGTATATGAAATTAAATAAAATGGATTGGATTTAAGTAAATTAACTTGATAATTTATTCATTTGTGATATAATCTCCAAGGGAATAAAATTTGAAATGCAAAATTGAATTGAATAATTAAGTAAAAATCGAGATGAATTGAAATATTGAAATGAATTAGTGAATAAAACTAATTTAAAATAGTAATATGAATTAGCAAATGAAAGTAATCGATAGAATTCAATATTTAAAATTTAGAATTTAATTCAAATAGAATTTAAATTGAGAATTGAATTCGAATGAATTTGAAGTCGTGAATTGAATTGAAAGGTGAAATTGAATGAAATTGATATGTAACTTCAATAGTGAAGTAAAAACATATAAGAAACATATGTTGAAAATTTTGTAATAGAATTAGCAAAATAGTTTGAATGTTGGATTTGGATGCTACTACTAGCAGATTATACAGGTCATACAGGTGTATAAAGAAATTGAGATTTTGATTTCAAAGATAAAATTGAATTGCTCGACAAAAAGGTACGTATTTCAATTTCAGTATGAGATTTGATGACTTTCTTCTCTAGCCACTTGGCTTTTCTCTTTTCTTTTTGATTCTGAGGGGCCGTGGTGCCATTTTGTAGTCGTACCGATCTAGCCGCGCAAAGGAAACGCTGGCGAAATTTTTCAAAAATTTAGGGTGTTAGAAAAATTTTGAGAAAAATTTGAAAGTTTGAAATTTGAATTTGAATTTAAATTTGAATGGTTAGGAAAACAATGTTGTTTACAACCTATAACTGGAGTTGGAAAGATAGTTGAAAAGATAGTAAATCTCTAATAAAAAGATTTAGGTTAGTACGTTGATAAAACTATTTAGATTGTGAAAAATAATAAGACGGGATAAGGGCATTCTTCTTAACTTGTAATTTCGGGACGAAATTCTTTTAAGGGAGAAAGATTGTAACGACCCTAAAATTTAAACAATTTAATTTGGAAATATTTAATTAATTTTGAATATTTGAATGATGGTTTGAATTGAATTTCAAATTATCAGAATGAATTTGGCGATTGAATTATAGAATTTAATCTATTGAGAGTTGGATAAAAATTTGAATTTTCAATTTTAAGCCGATTAAAAATATTTCAAAGGCTTGTAAAATTCATATTAATAATATTGAAGATAATCGAAGCTTCAGAATTGAATTTTAAAGTGAATTGTTCAGTTTTGAAATTTAATCGTTCGAATCGATATTTAAAATAGCCGTCCGAGGCACAGTCTCGGAATTCGACGAAACCAGTTCCATTGGGTCCGGAATATTGAATTATTCTAGGATTTCAAATTTCGTATCAATCGGGGTTGCTGTGTGAGAATACGACACATAAACGCGTTGAAAGTTCTATCGAAACAAATTGAATTTTAAATTTAAATTTAAAGTTAAAATAAACAACAGCATCCCGTTCAATACGCCTAAATCTTTGCCTAAAATCATGCTGAGAAATCGTGTAAACCATACTTCTTTCAATTGTAAATACCCCCTCCCTCTCGTTCAAAATCAAAATCACGCAGAAGAAAAAAAATGGCGACTAAAAATTTTCGTTTGAAATTGAATCAAAACCGAGGCCGAAGTCCTTTTCGCGTCTCTCTCTCAAATAAAAACAATAATGGCCGCGTATCCCCCCCTCTTTCAAAACCATTCAAACGAAACAACAGAAAAAAAAAGGAAAAAAAAATCAAAACAATGGCTGCGGTATCGAATTGAAAAGGGGAATCGATCGCGCGTGCTTGCGCGTGAAGAAGGCGGCGTCGAATGGGGATGCGGTGTCGCGATTAATGGCAGTGGGCGCTCGTATGGATGTCGCGAGGCTAGGCGGCGATGGCTGTGAGGTCGCGGCTTCGATCGATGAAGGAGGCACGACGTTTTTCGAGGCAAGGTCAAAGGGGTAACGCGATCTAGGGTTTCGCGTGAGGCTGGGGAGTGGAACGGCGCTCGATAGGGCTGAGCATGGAAGTGCGTGAACGTTGAGGCAGTGTTGAGGTCGAAGTCGCACCTGGGCAGTTGAGGCTAGTGTTCGATCTGCAGTAAGGTATCAGCTTTGTTTCAATTTAATTCAAAATTCAAATGAATATATTTGAGTCAGATTTTAAATATACAGCAAGTATTTGTCGATTTAGTTAAATTAGGAAATTTACTTTTGAATCAAAAACAGAAAAGAAAAAAAAAAGAAATTTAATTGTTTAATTTAATCATTAGTTAGATAAAATTAATTATTTAAAAGAAAAATATTTAAAGAATGGAATTTAAATTATAGTTAAATAAATTTTTTTTTAAGACAAAATATGTGTAAATGAGATTTTAATTTCCAGTAAAAGGAAAATTAGTTTGAAAGTAAAGTGTATAGTTAAATAAATTTATTTAACAGAAATTGTTTTGAAAATGAAATCATTTGTTCAAATTTATTTGCTAGTAAATTAAAATTTGTCAGATGGTGAGACAAATGATTTATTAAGGAAAATTTGTTAAGAATTCAAATTATTTGATAAAATAATTTATTTAAGGAAATTTGATTTTTAAATTAAATAAAGAAATAAATTAATTAAGTTATTAAAGGGTAAGTGATTTTTCACTTAGTTCAAATATTCTATTTAAAAAGGGGATTTAGTTCAATTGGAAATTTCTAGTTAGAATTATTTTAAAAAGTAAAATAATTAGTTAAAATAAATTTATTAAAGGAGAAACGGGTAAAAATAAAACAATCAGTTAATTTAAACTATTTAAAGGAGAAAACTGATGAATTTAAAATTTGTCAAATGAAAATTTAATTTATTCAATTGATTCGAATATTAATTGAATTGTATAAAATATTTAAAATAGGTATAAAACAAGAGAATCAAGTCAAGATGGAAAATGGACTGCAAATAAAAGCTAAGGTGAGAACTTCTCACTCAAAAAGGGTTTATTAAATTTTAAATAGTTATATTTAAAATTTGTTGATGGATTGATTGATTGTTTGCTTGATTGTGATAGTAGATATTTTAGGATATATTTATATATAGCAATATATATATATTGGCATATGTATATATTGCAGTTGATTGATTTCCCGCCTCGTATGGCGGATGAGACCCTATTGCGCCGTTAGTAAGCGGATAATATTTTATAAAATCCCATATACCGCGATATTCCACCTCGAAGTGGAATGGGTATTGTGCTAACTCTTTGGATGCAGGGAAACAGGTTGGAGGGATCCAACTGGACCCCTCACAAATATTTATTTGTTTATAAATATTTTTGATGATTGTGAATATCATATCGATATATGATATTTGTGTAGTGATTGACCAATTGATGCTGTGGCATCATCGGATTCGTTTTTAAAGTTAAAAATAATGATTTTTGATTTTAAAGGGATTTTTAAATCGATTTTCCAAATATATGTTTTTAGTAAAATTTTGAATTGATTCATTTTAAACCAAATTAAAAATTTAATTTTTGAAGTTATAGAATTTAAGATTTTTATAAAATAAAATCAAATTGAGATTTTTGGAAATAAATAGTTAAGTAAATTGAAATTGGTTTAAATTGGAATTTTTGAATTATTAAAAACAATGTATATAAAAGATTTTTAAATTGATTTTTATAAATTTAAAATGATTGGAATTATAAATTGAGTTTTTATAAATGTTATAAATGAAGTATAAATTGTTTTTATAAGTAAATGAAAATTTATAAATTTATAAAGTGTGAAGTTAGAAAATGTATAGATTTGTAAAACAAAAGTCTATAAGTAAATTTCTTATGAATTGGACCTTGTCATTTATGTGGAAGATAAATGGAATTTGCTAATAAATTGACTTTTGGTAAATAGAAGTTTATGAAATTATAAATGGGATTTATAAACGTTGTTTTATAAATCCGAAATCAAATCGAATTTGATAAGTTGGAAATAGGAAATTTATAAAGAAAACTTATAAGTAATAAGATTTATAATTGGTGAAGTTCAAAGGAACGATTTGTAAATAAATAAATTATAAGTACTTGACTTATAATATAAACCTTTGGTATTAAAATTGAGTTGTATCAATTGAATTGGGTTAATAAACGAGATTTACAAAATCGAAGCTTTTAAATAGAAATGGAATTTATAACCGAAACCAATTGAATTTGATGAATTGAATATAGAAGTTTATAAAGAAGTTATATTAAAAAAGTTATGTTCACGTTTTTGAACGGTAAATATATTATTGAATAAAATGGATATCTTTTGAGGAAAGAATGTGTTAAAAAGAAATTAAAACGGTTTAAAGATATTTTAAAATGCATTGAGTATTGAGAACATAGATTTCAACATTTATTGTTGAAATAGACGTTTTCAAGAAATAGAAGGGAATGAGAACATAGATTTCAACATTTATTGTTGAAATAGACGTTTTCAAGAAATAGAAGGGAATGAGAACATAGATTTCAACATTTATTGTTGAAATAGACGTTTTCAAGAAATAGAAGGGAATGAGAACATAGATTTCAACATTTATTGTTGAAATAGACGTTTTCAAGAAATAGAAGGGAATGAGAACATAGATTTCAACATTTATTGTTGAAATAGACGTTTTCAAGAAATAGAAGGGAATGAGAACATAGATTTCAACATTTATTGTTGAAATAGACGTTTTCGAGAAATAGAAGGAAATGGTGGACTATAACACTGTTGTTATAGTAAATGATTTCCGAAAGGAAATGTTTTATATAGTATTGGGATTTATATATATCTATTTTAATTTCGAATCCCTATACTAGTGATTTTGGGTTGTCGTAACGATGTTTTACGCAACATTCGTTTTGACCCAAATAAATTATAATAAAAGAATGATTTCCTTAAAGAATGAAATATATACTTGACTATGGTTTAAGTATATTGAATATTTTTCAAATTGTTGAAAATAAATAAGATTTGTGAATACTTATTTTTAGAATAAGTATGGAATTACTTTTCCAATATGAAATGGAATATTTTTAAGAATTTATCTTTTTGAAGATAAATTGGAATTTAAAAATAAAAATCTATTGAAACTGTAAATCAATAGAAAATATGAAATATAAATTCACTATAGAATTTATAAATGAAAAAAGGGAAATTGGTTTCAAAATAAACATTGGTTTATTTTTTGAAGTATTGAGATTTTATATCTAGTATAGATATTTTTGGAAAAATAAATAATTTGGAAATTTTTTTGGAATCTGATGATGTGGCGCATCTTTATTGATAGTTAAATAACCGACTATCAATATTTACCCTTGAATGAGTAATTGCTGTGATTGCTTGAATTGGATGCCACACTTATTTTTAAAATAAGCGCTCACTATTCGGGTTAACCGGGAAAGGACCATGGGGTCGTATAACCCATTCCGAATATGTGATACGTCGTTATGAATTGCATTCGAAGACCGGTGTTGAAGACCGGGTATTTTCGAAAGCGAAAGGATTTCTTGTTGATTGTCTTTGCACTGGCTGATCCCCGGTATAGAGATCTCCATAAGTGATGGGAAATCCGAACGTGATTAGAAATTATTCGGATTGCAAGGACTTCTTTGTAAGTGCCTTCGGTTCTGTTCGAGCCCGGAACAGACTTGTATGGATTGTATGTCTGACATTACAAGTTGAGATATAAAGCCGATTTCTTTCAAATATATTTCTGTGGTGGCGAAGAATTTATTCTTTTAGCTTAACACCCTTCTCTGAGACGTACGAGCTCAGAGGTTATATAGTTGAAGTTATCAGCGATATATTCCCAAATTTGGTAATGTGACATGCTGAGTGATGCTGAAATGATCATTGTGTTGATTATTGTGATAGGATCATTTATTTGATCGTCTATCTTAGTGATCATTGTGTTGATCATTTGTTGACCCAAAGCATGGCTTTTGTATAAAGTATGTTTTTGTGGACGTGAATTCGTCGAGCCTCACATCCCGGAAATGGTCAAAACAGGAAAGAAGCAGCAAGGTTATGAGGGGTAGCACCCTTTAGGATGTGTCCATTTCCTTCTGGAAAAGGGTGGTATCATGGTATGGAGCCCAGATACTTACTCATGTTGAAAACACTTTATGATTGTGTGAATTGATTACGAGCGCTCGGTTGAAAAGGTCCCAAAGGACCGGGGGATGGCATATTCGGTCAGTTGTTACTCAGTTAGGAGTAACCCGGCCTTGTGTTGGTAGAGATCCGGTTTGGTTCTCGGGGATGTCCATCCAGAGGCATTCTCATGTGGCAATGGGAAGTTCCTTGGCCTGATCATTCGTTGGAAATCCAAAGAAACAATACGTGACTTGTACGGTTTTAGTTGTAGAACCTGCCATCTAATATGGTAGCTATTAGTAGGCATAATATAATGGTACCTATGCTGGCTAAGATTTATATTCTACTTTCGAAATCGTTTTATACACTATGCACTAATAATAATATCAAAAAAATTGATTTGATTTTAATGCGTATCAAGCATCTTTGACTATCATAAGGAGAAATCTTCTCCAAGTCTGCGTTTGCATTGTGTGTGTGGCAGGAGGTCTTATGGTAGTCTCATTTTTAAAAGCATTGCGAATTGAATTTAAAAATATTCCTCTATTTGATTTTTAAAGATAAATAAACTGTTTTGAGTTCTCACACCAGTCACATGACTGACTCGGAGTTTATTGTTTTCCTTACTAAACTCTGGGTGCCCACCAATTTCCACACGGGCAGTCAAGAGTTAGGTTTATCAGGATATTCTGGATATTCTGGAGTTGCTGGAGGCAAGCTGGATGGCATAGCATATTAATAATATATAGTATTTCTTTTCCGCTGTTTATTGTTGTTGTTGTACACTCTGATGATTTGATGTAATGTAATATAATGTGATGAAATAACTGATATAGTTCTTTGTTTAAAAATTATTCATTTATTATTATATGTTGTTCTGCTGCGAATTGTGAGATTCTGATATTGTTCTGTAGTTCTTTCTGTTCTGTTTTTTTCTTTCTCTCTTCTTCTACCTCTTTCTTTTTCTTAAAAACCCATAATGGTTCGGTTTTTCGGCAACGAAAAATCGTTATCGTTACAACTAATTTGTAGAGTTCTGTCATTTTCAGTCTAATGTGGCCATGAAGTAGCTAATAACAAATTTATTTTATGCATGCAGGCTTTGAACAGTTGATATTTGTAGAGTTCTGTCATTTTCAGTCTAGTGTGCTTAAACAACAAGGTATGAAACAGATGTTAAAAACTCTCAAGTATTATCATTATTGTCTATTAGTTTACCATCAAATAATTTCACAATTATGTTTTATTCCCTTCCATATTTCATCAAAAGGCTACTCTAAATTCAAATTACACCTTTAAATTCTTTGATGTCCAATTGCCTCTATAATCAGATTATAACAGTCATTATTTTTTGTGAAGTTTATTAGCCAAACCATGGTAATGGGGTCATTTTTATATACTAGTAATGTGTACATGATTGGTTAGTAAGTTGTAAAGTTTATTTTCCCTAAATTCTTACAACTACCTTTATACAAATAAAATAGTTCAATGATAATTTAATAAAGGATATTTGTGCTTTTAACCTTTCAATCATTATAAATCAGATAATATTCCTAATAGTAATTGTGAGAAATACTAAAGGGTATATACCAATTGTTTTGTTCAAAAATTGAATTTTAGATGGAAAATATCTATTCATTGTTAAATCGGAGTGGAGATTTGTTGCTTTTTAAAATCTTTCCAAAGAGCCCACTTCTACGTGCAAATGTATAAATAAAAATTTATAAGCTCAAACATAACACATATGTATAGTACTAGCTGTCTAGTTGGTTAAATTTGTCATTTAAATAAAAATTCTTCAAAAAATTAAGTAGGATAGTAGATTTCATTTGATGACGTTAATGGCTTAAATTTAATATATGCAGTTCAATGTTTTAATTTATATCGTTTAATAAGATTAACGGAGGCTTGTTGAACTTAGGTTGAAACCATAAAGAAGATTGCAAAGGTCAAAGCTATTAAAGAGAGGAAAAAACAAGAATCAGAGGTTAGTAGTTTAGTTCTATGCAATATGTCTGGTTTGATGTTGGTCTTTTTTCTGACAAATACAAGCATTACCGTCTTGTATCTTCTGCTAAGTATTCAGTTGTGTAGTTAATTGTAAAGTGTAGCTAAAAAACATGTGACATTTTCTTGAGTGTATTAGTAGTACACAACTGGTCTTGCATTCCATTACGTTATCATTTATGTGACTATAATTTGATTTTAGCAATGCACCTACGAACTAATTGATGGCATTGGGATAAATTTAGTTGTACATCTTTCTTGGATATCTACTTTGTTAGGGTTTTTACTTCAGCATGAAATGTCTTAAATGATTATATGTTTTTCTTCTTTTACTTTAAACTTGGAAAGCATATTTTTAATTCTCTAACCTGTCAATTTTAAAAGCATATCCTAGTTTTTCATATCATTTTGGTTTGTGCGCACATGCCCTCTTGTAGCTAAAATAGCACATATAACAGACTATATGTTCTTCGCATATACACATAAACACTTACGTTAAATAATTGAGAACTCTTAATATTTATTTACTTCCTACTATAATCACAGCTTGAACTTGTGTTGGTTACGGAGAAACTGCAGGAGCTTCATTCAATTAGAATTCAAAAGCTGAAGAAACAAGGCATGTACCTTTTCCTTCCTCTTTTTTCTTTTTGTTTCTTTTTTTGCAATCATTGAATGCTAGCATCATGTGCATCTTAGTGAAACTTTAGCATCTGTTTAAATAACATCAGTTTAAATAACATGTTTGCCAAATATGGGATGTAGTTTAATTAGATATGATTGTTTTTTCTTTTATTTTTTAAAATTCTTTCTGTTTCTATTTGTACAACTTTAGCATCTGTATCACTTTTAGTTCTGATGCAATAACAAGCAACAATCATCAATGTTTAAATTGAAATACTCTCCCAACTAAAGGCCCGGATTCAGTTTTGAAACACAAACAAAGCATGATATTTTCTGCCAAAAGAGTTAATCAATTAAAAGTTTGCTTGTACTATCTACTCCTGGGCTATAAAAATGAATGTTTGGTTATTACAACTGGAAGCAGAAAGTCTGTGATATTTTACTATGTTGTGTTCTTGCATTTTGACAATATATTTTTCTCTTTGGATTTGTTTGTTTTGAGCATTTGTTTTGTTGTCTTTTATACATAAAAAAATTATTTGTCCATTTCTACTAAGAACTGTTTGGTCGTTATTATCATAAATATATATATATATATTGTTCATAATCAATAATTAATTTCTATTTAAATTTTAGATTCTTTGTTGCATACATATATTGTATATGGTGATGGAGAGAGATTGGTTGCGTCTTTATGGAGACCTACGTCATTCATGGAATGCTTATCAGATGCTATTGGTTCGACGGTAGCATGGCTTACTGCGAATGTTAGTGTGGACTCAACTTCAGCAGTTTGAAATATTTGTATAGTTTGGCAGTTTTCAGGTAACTACCCTTGAACTTCAAGTTATTTAATATGCTCGGGAGGGTACATCAAGTCTTAAAAACTTTTATTAGATAAAAAAAATGCATCACAGCCCGTCAAAGAGATCTGAATATTAAAATGCAGATGAGGAATTTTATAAAATTAAGAAGATTTGTGAGAAACAACTCTGTGGGTAATATATATAAATGTAATCAAGAGAAGTAGAATTTTTATCAAATTTTATCTAATTTAATGTTTTTCTGAATAAAATAATTTATCAAGACAGTACTTACGATATATATATAGGATATAGGGTATTAGCTTTTTGTAATTCAAAAAATGCTCTATACTCAGTATATATATATAGAGCTTTGGCCGCTGACTAGGGTTACGCAATGAATCGATAGCGGGCGTGGGCCACATGACTCGCTTTATGTTAAGGCTAGGGCCAAAGGGTTTGAGTTGGGGGAGGTTCTTTCCCCCAAGTTGAAGTAGTTTCCAAGTCTGTTAGGTGATTCAAAAATTAGGTTTTGTTCTACTGCAGTTGTTTGGAGCTGCGTCCACTAGTGAATGAAACTTTTTTTTTTGTTCTCCACAAAGGTCCGAGAGGACCTGATTGACCTTGTCAGCTCATTGGCACATTAGGGACCAAGGGGATATAAGAAACTAGGGTCCTCAATCATGTTGCAAGTTAGTCATATAGTAGTTCATGCTAAATTGTATTGCTCGCAGTTTGAATTATATACAGTTCATGCTCACAGTTTAAGAACTTGCCTTCTTACTTATGTCTCAGAGCTACTGCAAGCCTGCAAATTGCTTGGTTGGATCATGAATAACTGCTGCAACTTGCGGATTCTATGACAGTTGACTTAGAGTTTTCATGCAACTTAGGGTCTATGACCATATTATATTTCATTTTCTTGCCGATATTTTAGGTTATGAACTATGTACAATATTGTATTGTTGCTGCCTGCCTTGTTGAACTTTGTACTATATGTATTATTGTTGAACTGGGGAGTGAGTACTATCTGAATTGGATTGCATATGGTATTATGTATTATTGTTGAACTGGGGAGTGAGTACTATCTGAATTGAATTGTACTATATGTATTATTGTTGAACTGGGGAGTGAGTACTATCTGAATTGAATTGTACTATATGTATTATTGTTGAACTGGGGAGTGAGTACTATCTGAACTGAATTGCACAAAGTATTGTAATTGTAATGTACTGAGTATAGAGCATTTTCTGAATTCTTTGGAAAAAAAATGCATATCCCTACGACAGCGTTTATACATTGCTGTCAATTCTTTGAAAAAAAATGCATATCCCTACGACAGCGTTTATACATTGCTGTCAATTCATTGGAAAAAAATGCATATCCCTACGACATCGTTTATACATTGCTGTCAATTCATTGGGGAAAAAATGCATATCCCTACGACAGCGTTTATACCTTGCAGTAGAAAACTATTAACAGCGTTTATACCTTGCAGTAGAAAAATTATTAACAGCGTTTAAAAAACGCTGTATAAAGTTGGTTTTTGACAGCGTTTATATTTTGCAGTTAAAACTTTAGGGTCAACGACCGCATGTCGTTATACAGCGTTTTTAAAAACGCTGTGAAAACTTTTAACAGCGTTTTTCAAACGCTGTGAAAAGTCTTTTTGGTTGTAGTGATTCGAAAGCATCTTCCTTAGCTCGTGCGGAACCTCGTCCTTTAGTGTTATTAGATATATAATCTTTCCTTTATTGGTAAGGATGGTTCTAACCAATTCGAAAGGCTTATATATGCTTTTAAAAGGGGTTGCTTTTGCCAAACATTCTTCTGATGAATGTAAACAAAGACGAAACCAATCGTATCGAATAGTTTAGCGTATGTGCAGAAAGCTCTCTACTTATCAAATATATTATTGAAGCGTCCTTTTGCCGTCTTCAAAAGGTTCTACTGATGCTACTATCTTCTTGTTGAAATCCTTTTCTAATGTTTACAGAAACTATTCTAATGCCTTCTGATCCTCATTAATGCTCTTGCTCCTTTCACACTTTCACTCTTGAGAATATTTTATAGATAACACTAGTGTGGTAACAATTATCATTAGGAAACTCGACTAACTATAAATTGTCTTCCTGTGGACCTCAAAACTCTAGTACAAAAACTCTTAATAAATCTTCAAGTACCTTTTCAACCCTTCTAGTTTACCCATTAGTCTGAGGATGGTAAGCGATACTCTTCTTCAGCTTAGTACCCAATTCATTCTACAAATTCTTCCAACACTCGCTCATGAACAAAGAATCTATGTCACTTACGGTGCTACTTGTTATACCGTGAAGTCTCATAACAATCTTCACAAATAACTTCAATAAACTAGGTGTCGTCCTTATCAATTTAATTGGGATAAAGTGTGCACTCTTGGTCAGTCTATCCATCTTGACCTAAATTCTTTGATTTCCTCTATTCAACCTTAGCAACCCATCTACAAAATAAATAGATATAGATCCCATTTCCATAGCGGCACTTCCAAAGGTTCAAGTAGTCCACTTGGCTTTTGATGCTCGGCTTTTACTTGTTAGCAATTCAAATATTGCTTCACCGATAAGCCTACGTCTATCATCATACCTTCCTATAAGAAACCTCTCTTCATATCCTGATATATCTTCATACCTCTAGAATGAATGGTAAACTTCAATCGATGACTTTGTCAATAACTTCCTTTCTCAGATTATCTACATCTGGAATGAACAATCATCCCTTCTTCCTTAACCTTCTTCTTTGATCAAGTAAAATATCTTTCAAATCATCAGTCTCACTTCCTGCTCCGAGTCTTTTTATTCGATTGGCTAATATTGGATCATCTTTTCGCCGTGTTGTAATTCTTTCAATAAATACTGGTTGCACCTCTAGACAAGAAATCATTATGATACCCTAACTAGGACTGGTTGTCAACCTCGTTCTTACTCCACGTGATCAATAACACGACATTGATCGATAAATGCTTTAGCTTTTGAAATGCTTCTTCACATTTATTGGTCTAAACAAACTTTATGTCCTTCGTTATTAGTTCAGTCATCGATGCTGCTATACGAGAGAAATCTTTAATAAATCTTTGGTAATAGCTAGCCAACTTAGGAAACTTCTAATCTTGATAACGGTCTTGGATCTTTTCCAACAAATAATAGCTTCGATCTTAGATAGATCCACAGACAATCCATTATCCCTAACTACATGCCTAAGAAACTTTACTTCTCTTTTCCAAAAGTAACATTTTGAAAACTTCGGTTTTAGCGATACTGCCATATCTTGCACTATTCTAGGATGAACTTCATGGTCACATTCACTCTTCGAATATATTGAAATGTCATCAATAAACACCAATACTAATCTATCCAAATGCTCTTGGAATATTTGCTTCATCAAATCTATAAAGAAAATAGGACGTTGGTCAGTCCGAAGGGCATGATTAACCATTTATACGAAACATGTCTCGTTTGAAATGCCATTAATGGTATACTTTCCTCACCACTCTTAATTGATGGAAACGTGTAGCTAAGTTCAATTGTGAGTGTAACACCCTGTAATTTTAACGACAATTAATTAAAAGGAAATTAACTAATATTTAGTAACGCTGAAAAAAGGATTTTTTAAAACTTCATAATTTGGCTACAAAACTTACACTGGAGGATTCATGGTAATTTTTTAATCAATTTTAATATATAAAGTTTTTCGATCGGAGTAAAAACGAAAAAGTTATTAACATTTGAAGATTTCGGATCGAAAAAATTCAAAAGTAATTAAGAAATAAAATGCTAATAACTTAACACTAAAATGTACATTAAGTATAAATGTTAATCTAATTAAACCAACATTAAAAAGGAAATAAATAAAGAATTACAAGGGTGAGGATAATGAATGTTAATGTTTAAAAATAAAAAAGACAATAGATACTAACAGCTTAGCATTTAAGAAATTGTTAATTGCAAATGTAAATCAATAGCATTCAATTAAATAAGTAAGCATGGAATAAAGTTAGTAAATTTAATGCAAAAAGGAAATAGGTATTGTAATTAACATTAAACAAATACTTCATCCCTAAGTAATGTTAAAGTTATCTGGAGCATTTTGGATGGAGCATGGAGCTTCTTGGATCCTTGTAGAAGTTATCTATTAATTTCACTGTATTTTGTATGATGTATCTACCAACACTAGTGTGGATAGGCAATTTTTGTAGAAAATGCAGATTATGAACTTTAAGGTAGAATTAAGACTAGAGGGAGGGGGTGAATAGTATTTAATTAATTTATGAATCTTTTTGAAATATTTTCAAATTAAATCCAAACATATGCAATTCAATAACACAGAAACAATCACAGAATCAGACACAGATACAAATAGTAAATAAAAGCGGTAAAGGAACGGACATACTGGAATTTTATACTAGTTTAGAGTTATCCTATATCCAGTCCCACATAATTTCTTGTGCAGATTTCTTTTCAAATATAATGTCGATGTTACAACCTTGATTTCAAGGCCATGAGATACGCCCTCCCGTCTTTGGGTCCAGGGAAAACTCTCTTGATTTAACCAGGCTAAAAGATCACCTATTGATTTACAGGACGTAATCAGACTCAATTGATTTACGGGCCACAATCACACCATTTCCAATCACATTTTGATAGAGAAAGACTCGATACACTTCGATCTTTCGATCTTTGATTACCAATGATCCTATAACTGTTAATAACACTGAGATCTTTGAGAGTGAGTGGCAGAGAATCAAACTAGAGATGATCGATTTTGATTCACTTAGAATTTCGGTAGAGTTTTGTTAAACGTTTGAAATATAAGAGAATATTTGAGTAGAGAAGGAGTGAAGAAATGAAGAAAAAGTAAGTTAAAAATTCGTTGAAAACAGCTGGTATTTATAGGAGAACAATGGTCATGTCCATACGCGAAAGGTTATGATGAATAGACACTTCTTTTGAAAATTTGAATTTTAAATTTTGTGGCTACCATGTCGACATACCTATGTTATTTTTGAAAATAGATTTTGTTTTAAAATGGTTTCTATTTTAAAACTTGTCAAAATAATTTCTAAACTTTGTAAACCATTTTGAATATAGTTTAAACTTATAAAGGAGTTTAAGAAAGTAATCTTAAAAAATGTATAATATATAATATAAAAGTAATATTAAAAACTAAATATAAATTTCTTCAAAATATTTTAAAGAAAAAATATTAAAATCAAGAGATAGTTTAAAAAACAAGAGATGATTTTGAAACTAATATGATTAAAAATAGTTTTTGAACTAAGGCTAAAATATTTAAATTGATACAGATGATTTTGAAAAGATAGTTTTGAAAAAATAAATCATTTTGAAAATATCATGGTTTCCATTCCACTAAAGAAGGTCATGGGTTCCATCCCACTAAAGAGGTCGTGGATTTCATCCCACTATTAAAGCAAGAAGGTGGATTCCATTACATATTTAAAATTTGAATAAAGATTTTAGTGCTATTATGAAGTTTTAACATAAATCTAGACTATATTGCTCACCTTGATAACTTGAACTCTTGAACTCTTAATAATCTTGATACTCATGAGTCTTCAGTCTTGATTTCTTCAATCTTGAAATCGTCAGTCTTAAATCTCTATACTCAATCTTGAATCTTTATATTGTACAGTCTTCATTATCAATACCTGCATATATATATATATATAGACAAGAATATTAGCATTTATATTTTATAATAAGTCCTAAGGTTGTTGTCATCAGGGCCATCATCTCAAGAACTAAAAATCTCCCCTTTTTGATGATGACAAGCTTTGTTTATAAAATCTACTCTAAAAAATTTCGATTCTACTCTGACTACCCCTTATTCCAACTACTCCTCCTTAATCTAAGCCTATCTAACCTATTTTATAATTCTCCCCTTTTGTCATCAACAAAAACTAATCCTAAACTACATAACTCCCCCTTAAACTATGGAACTAAAAGCTAATAACAAGGATAATAAGCGGAACATAAATCTAATTTTATTATATATGATGTTACATTACACACATGTATGAAACATAGACACAAATATATGCAAGTACATAAAATAAAAAAATTAGTGTAATAACTATCTAACGAGAGTCGTTGACAATTTGTGACTTGTGAATCGAGCAACTAGGATAATGGAGACAAAAGTTTCCATGTTGTTCAACCAAATTACCATTTTCGTCAAAACTGACTTCTCCAATGCAAATAACTTTATCTTCTTCATCCAATTGTGCTTCTTCCTCGTCTTCTTCTTCTTCTCTTTCTTTGTCGTCCTCTAATTGATTAGGAATATGTATGTTAGAGGAATCATCTTTAATCACAATAGGGTCTGCATGATTATCCACTAGAAATTTTTGCAAATTTCAAAGAATCTTGCCTTGTTTCTCTTGTTCCTTGGCCATCCTTGTTTAAGTGACTTGTAATTCAGTCAGCATTTGTAGAGAATCCTTCATGATTTCCTCGATCTTCATTACTCGAGCCAATGTTGTTGTTTGAAATGGACCATAATTTGGAGAAGAGAAGGAAAAGGTTGCATTTTTGTTTGATTTTGAAGAGGAGGCCTTTATTTTATATTTTTAGAAGTTCATTACAGAGAAAATGAAGTAAGAAGACAGAAAAATTCGAAATGTTGTGATTATATAACCACTAAACTGATTTTAAATGGAAAATCAAAATTTCAAATTTTACCATTGTATGTAGACATAGGAGGTAGGGACATGTCGACATCCCTTTGAAAATTATGACAATTTGTTTTTCTTTATTTATTTAAATATATATGTTACTACATCTATATTCTATATCTTATTATAGAGACCTAGTTCTCTTCTTAATTTATTAAAGGTTGGTTGATTCAAGGGTTTGGTCAGAATATCAGCTATTTGATTCTCAGTGTTGATAAATTCAAGAGAAATAATCTCTTTACTTATATTATCCCTAAGAAAATGATGTCTGGCATAAAAATGTTTTGTTTTGGCATGATGAGTAGGATTTTTGGATAAATTTATTGCACTTATTGTTACCCGACACCTTGGGCCGGCTACAAAACGATAGGTAAAGATTTAGCACTAGACAAGATTCTGACCAAGAAGATCCTGGAGGTATAAGGGTTTGATGCAATCGACATGTTTCGGCATCCCTGTCACGGTGCAGACTGGAGGTGTTAGCAAGTTGTCAGGCCCACAACAAAGCAAGAGCGTTTGGCCTACCTGGCCCGGTGCACAGAAGTCACCTACTATGGGCCGAGGTACCTTGTTCCTAAGCCCATGAGGGAAGTCCAACCCATCTTCTTCTATAAATAGAAGGGTAGAGGCACAGTGAAAGGGACCTTTTTTTTCGAGAACACTGAGGAGACTCTGCTGCATTCAAGACTCATTCAAGACTTATCTTTTTTGCTCAACACTTGTAATCAAGTAGTTGATATACGGATTGCATCTGTAATTGATTATAGAGAAAAGTAATAAAGATTAACCTCAAAGTGGACGTAGGCAGTTATGTCGAACCACTATAAATTTGGTGTTCTTATTTTCTGCGTTTAATTCAGCATATTATCCTCTGTTTAACTTTACTTTATTCATTAATCTCTCTACATAATCTCTCTTAAGGGTGTTAGTGACCAATTCTGGTGCTAACACTTATATTGTCACAATAAATTAATGATTTTGAAATATTTAATCCAAAATCCTTTAGGGTCTGTTGCATATTGGATAACTTGAGAACAAGCCAAAGCAGCATAACTGCCTATTATAAGAGACCGGTGTAACTTAAGTTTGGATCGGGAAAGGAAAGCTTCAATAGTATGTACAAGTCCCTGTAGAATGGCGGGCAGCGAACATCCGATGCCTATTAATAAATGGCTATGATTATCAATTGGATTGCTGACCGCCGACATCCCTTTGAAAGGAGCCAGGGTCAAAGTCGAATAGCGAGCACACGATGCTGCTTCACTTATTAATGAGATTTATCCTAATCTTCTTTGAATTATTTCCAAATCTATTTCTATTTCAATTGTTCTATGAACTATGACTAGCTTGAACTAAACTACTTTCAAAACGATGCAGGTGACCAGGTACTCAGATTTGGTTGCCAACCAATCCACACAGACCATGATCGGACATGTGGAGTTACATCTAGACGAGCATAATTCAATTACTCATCATCAACCATATGCCTTTGATTTGGGGCTATGGACTAGATATTGAAAAGCTCATCACAATCAGAGCCCAATACAAAGTGAACACGACTGACCTCACATTCATCGACCTCCACATTTGACTTGGAGACCTAAGCGAGGCTTGGAATGAGCATGGTCGATCATCCACTCAAATCGAGTCATAGAACAAAGTTCGACAAAATACAGATGCCCCTCTGGAAGCTCAGTGACGTCGGGATCTATCTAGGGTGGACGTGATTTGATCGTCTACACATTAAATCCTACCTTGAACACAAAAGGCTATTCGAAAGCCCGACTTAGAGTGGTTGTGATGGACTACCTACTCGTCAACTATCGCTCTCAATACATAGACACGACTACACCTTGAAACATATGCAACTTACTGTATCTACTCAATAATCCATTATTCTTAGTTTCTAGAAAAAGATACGAAAAAATTGTGTGAGATTTGACTATCTAACCCTGCATGGATGTGATCCAACCATCTGTCATATACCTCCTCCCTTGATTTGATTGGAAGAGCTATAATCACCAAGCGGACGAGAACCGGCCATCCATTCTTTAAGTTTCATCGTTCATGCTGGGGGCAGAGTCCCATTCCATGAGAAAACGTGGTCCGATCATTCATTCGACAGCATTAGCCTCGATACGGTAAATGAAATACAAATTAAATGGGTGGAAATACGACTGCTCTCGATAAAAACCTCCAAGTCCCCTGAGTGCGGACTGGAGTACTCTAAGTCCCCAGAGTGCGGACTAGAGTATAAACGACTTCAATCTCCAAGTCCCCTGAGTGCGGACTGGAGTGCTCTAAGTCCCCAGAGTGCGGACTAGAGTATAAACGACTTCAATCTCCAAGTCCCCTGAGTGCGGACTGGAGTGCTCTAAGTCCCTAGAGTGCGGACTAGAGTATAAACGACTTAAATCTCCACGTCCCCTGAGTTCGGACTGGAGTGCTCTCAGTCCCCAGAGTGCAGACTAGAGTATAAACGACTTAAATCTCCAAGTCCCCTGAAGGCGGACTGGAGTACTCTCAGTCCCTAGAGTGCGGACTAGAGTATAAATGACTTAAATCTCCAAATCCCATGAGCGCGGACTGGAGTACTCTAAGTCCCCAGAGTGCGGACTAGAGTATAAAGGACTTAAATCTTCAAGTCCCCTGAGCGTGGACTGGAGTACTCTAAGTCCCCGGAATGTGGACTAGAGTATAAACGACTTAAATCTCCAAGTCCCCTGAGTGCGAAATGGAGTATTCTCAGTCCCCAAAGTACGGACTAGAGTATAAACGACTTTAATCTCAAAGTCCCTTGAGCGCGGACTAGAGCACTCTCAGTCCCCAGAGTGCGGACTAGAGTATAAACGACTTAAATCTCCAAGTCCACTGAGCGCGGACTGGAGTACTCTAAGTCCCCAGAGTGCGGACTAGAGTACAAACGACTTTAATCTCCAAGTCCCCGAGTGCGGACTGGAGTGCTCTAAGTCCTCAGAGTGCGGACTAGAGTATAAACGACTTAAATCTCCAAGTCCCCTGAGTGCGGACGGGAGTGCTCTAAGTCCCCAGAGTGCAGACTAGAGTATAAATAATTAAATCTCCAAATCCCATGAATGCGTATTGGAGTACTCTAAGTCCCCAGAGTGCGAAATAGAGTATAAACGACTTCAATCTCCAAGTCCCCTGAATGCGGACTAGAGTATAAATGACTTAAAAACCTCTAAGTCCCCAGAGTGCGGACTAGAGTACTCTCAATCCCCTGAGTGCGGACTAGAGTATGAATGACTTAAAAACCTCTATGTCCCCAGAGTGCGGACTAAAGTACTCTATGTCCTCTGAGTGTGGACTAGAGTATAAATGACTTAAAAACCTCCAAGTCCCTGAAGCAGACTAGAGTACTCTCAGTCCCCTGAGCGTGGACTAGAGTATAAACGGCTTAAAAAACCTCTACATCCCTTGAGTGCGGACTAAAGTACTCTCGGTCCCCGAAATGTGGACCAGAGTATAAACGAATTGACGAAAATCTCTACGTCCCGAACTTTGGACTAAAGTATAAACCGTTCGATAAATCTCTATGTCCCCAGAGCGTGGACCGAAGCACAAACACAAATTGGGCTCGAGTCGAATGAGGGGAGAATAACACTAAGTCACCAGAATGCAGAGTGGTGTATAAACATCGACAAATAGACGAGTGGATTCCGACCATTCTCTATTCCGCAAACTTCGGCCTAAAATCAACATGAGGATTATTAACTCGCTAAGGATGGAGCTCGATAATCCAACTAGTGGCCTGGCTAAATCAATGCTGGGAGCAGGGGTACAAATCACTAAAAGCTGAATACGATAACTTACTATAGCTCTAGCTAGGCGTTCTTTATAACTTAAGCCAACGACTACATGGAGACCTCAATACAGAACTAATTGAAACGGCATCCAAAGCTACGAGCAACCGACTATATCATACCTCATATCGAGGGTCAATACTAATCCGCACTAAGCACATACGAATGTGACTGGGATGTTCCTTGAAAAACTATAACCTCCAGAGTGTGGAAAGGAGAGTAAACCATGAAGACTTGGTCAAAAATTCTCCAGCACCCTCCTTCGATCCAATAGGGGGAGTATGAAACTAGATGGGCATGACCCGACTGCATTTGTAGCCAACTTTACCTCGAGATCAAATTACAGAACATGAACCAAAGTGGACATGGATGACTGTCCAGTGTCCAAATTACGCCCTAAAACTGACGAGGCATCGAATTATTCCTCTTGGAATGAAAAACCACGATAAAATCCAAGATAGGCGAGACCCCGTCTCCCATCGAATAACCTAATCCCCGATCAACGGAAAAGAGAGTAATGCTAAAGTGGGCATGGCTGACCTTCCTACTTGTTGGTATATATGCCCCAGACCTGGGGGCATGAGCTAGAGCAACATGAATGTGAACCGACTATTCATCGATCAACTCTATGTTTTCGAAGTTTAGGTGGGGATATAAACATAGCTAGGACGAGACTCAACCGTCTATGCAATACATTTATCAACCCGAGACTGGGAGCAGATGCGTGGTCATCCAAAGACTGGTTGCGATAGCTCAGTATTGAAACTTATATATAATGTTTACAACTACTCAAGGCTACGACCGAAAGAATGCCTAGGGATAGAATCATTAAATCGATACCTAAGCTAGCGGGTAACTAACTGCCACTCCAACCCGAGGCATACGGATCATGAATGTTGCTCGAATGTGGAAGATGGAACCCCTGCAAAACAACAATGCATGATGACAGACGAAGAAGTCGAAATGCAGACAAGGTGGATAGCTCCATCCGCATCCAAAACACTGACAATTGGCAAGTAGTGCCCGAGCCCTGGCTCGGGCAGCATTCTTGGATCTATAGAGACATATATCCGAGAGATGAATATTGTGGACTTAGGGAAACGAATGCAGCACCGGCTAAGCTGATGATTGACATACCGGTCAGCCGGGATGACCCGTCATGAGTCCTTAAGAATGGATCGCAACTCGACCCATCATTGGCCGAAGATCTTACTGATTTCCTCCGAGCGAACCTAGACGTTTTCGCTTGGAAACATTCTGATATATGCGAGATTTCTCCCGCTATTGCGAGTCATATGTTGAACATAGACCCGAAATACGTCCCTGTAAAACAAAAAAGGAGAGGCATGGACCCGAAGAGGTCCGCTGGTCTTAGAAAGGAGGTGGACAAACTCAAAGCCAATGGGTTTGTCCGCGATGCCCTCTACCCTGAATGGGTTTCTAACCCTGTGCTTGTGAGGAAAGCAAACGGGAAGTGGAGAACTTGTGTTGATTACTCTAATTTGAATAAAGCATGCCCGAAGGATAGTTTCCCTTTACCTAGAATCGACCAGCTCGTCGACTCTATGGCCGGACACGAATTATTGTCTTTTATGGATGCGTATTCAGGATACAATCAGATCACGATGCGCATTCCAGACCAAGAACACACAAGTTTTGTCACAGATGTGGGGCTATATTGCTATGTAGTAATGCCTTTTGGATTGAAAAATGCGGAAGCAGCTTATCTGCGTCTGGTGAATCGAATGTTTAAAGACCAGATTGATAGAACGATGGAAGTCTATGTGGATTACATGCTCGTGAAGTCACGGCAGTCAAACGACCACATCCGAGACCTAGTGGAGATGTTTGATATACTCGGGCATTATGAAATGAAAATCAATCCTTTGAAGTATTCATTTGGCGTAGCGTCGGGAAAGTTTTTGGGTTTCATTGTGAATGCGCGGGGAATCGAAGCTAAACCGAAGAAGATTTAAGCTATCTGAGACATACAAGTGCCTAGAACTATGAAGCTAGTACAAAGCTTGAATGGAAAGGTAGTTGTGCTGAGTCGATTCATATCCAGAGCTACATACAAGTGTATTCCTTTCTTCGATGTGATAAAGAAAAGAAAGAGGAATTTCAAGTGGACATCCGATTGTGAGGGAGCATTCCGAGCTGTGGTAAGGCATTTGGAAAGTCCCCCGGTACTATCGAAACCAATAGACCACGAAATGTTGTATGTGTACTTGGCAGTATCCTAGCATGCTATCAGTACGGCTTTGGTTCGCGAAGAGGACCTAGTTCAAAAGCCATTTTACTATGTTAGTGAACGTCTGACGGGGGCAGAAAGAAATTAGCCCAAGATCGAGAAATTAGCCTATTGCTTGGTGATTGCATCACGCAAGCTTCGCCCATATTTTCAGGCACACTCAATTAGTGTTTACACTGATCAACCCTTGCGATAGGTACTCCAACAACCAAAAACTTCTGGAAGAATGTTAAAATGGAATATCGAGTTGAGTCAGTTCGATATTACGTACCTGCCATGAAGGGCCACACAGGGGAAAACACTAGCAGACTTCATTGTTGAATTCACTGTGTCAGACGACTCAAACGACCACAATGTCATACCTCCCGTTCGATGGAAGATGAATATCGATGGGGCATCTAACGAACGTTGTTCGAGGGCTGGCGTAGTTCTTGTGACTCCTGAAAACTGATCAGTTTGTTATGCTTTGAAGCTTGAATTCCCAGTAACAAATAACAAAGCCGAGTATGAAGCATTGATTGCCGGCTTAAGACTCATCAAAGAACTGGGAGTAAAATCGGTTGAAATCTTTTGCGACTCGCAACTGGTGTTGTACTAAGTGTGGGGAGACTACCAAGCAAGGGGGCAGAGACTTGCCCCGTATTTGGTCCAAGTTCAGGAGCTGCTAGCGAATCTCGAGTATTATGATATTTCACATGTCCCGCGTGAGCAAAACAGAGCAGCCGATTCATTGGCAAAATTTGCAAGCACTAGCGATGCGCAGCAGACGGGGTTGTTTCTCGTTGAAACCTTACATTCTCCGAGTATAAATATGATGGAGGTAGATTTCGTGTTAGAAACCGAAATCGATAAGGAATCATGGATGACCCCGTTTAAGCAATACTTACTACATGGGTTCTTACCCGAAAGAAGGAGCAAAAGACGACAAGTCATTCGTAAGGCTTCGCGATATGTAATGGAGAGCAGAATAATGTATCGAAGGGGATTCTCGACCCCCTTACTCTGGTGCATAGCCCATGGTGAGATAAAACGAGTCCTGAAGGAAGTCTGTGAAGAAGAATGAGGCGATATCATCAGGGAGAAAACCATGATAAAGAAAATACTCTGCTACAAGTATTACTGGCCAACTATCAATCCAGATGTGGTTGATCATGCTAGACAATGTGACGAGTGCAAGATGTTTGCAAAAAATCCAAGAACCCCACCGATGGAAATTACTCAAATGGCTAGTCTATAGCCGTTTGCCACTTTGGGGCATTGAAATCATCTTCTTGCTGATCCTAAAGTGGTGCGAAATACACCATCATAGCAGTTGTTTACTTCACCAAATAGGCAGACAAAGAACTTTTAGCCACAACCAAGAAAAATAATAATCAACCTCACTGTCTGTAACGTCATCTGTCCTTATGACCTTCTATGATCTATTATTACTGCAAATGGACAGTTGAAGATGTGAAAAAAATCATAAAGCCTATTCTGAAGAGAAGTTCGGAAAAGGCTAGAGGTAAATGAGTGGATGAACTTCCTACAACACTATGGGCTTATAGAACTACCAATGGGTCTGTGACTGGCCGTACTCCATTCACCCTTGCTTACTGCTTTGAGAAAATACAAATAAGGAATCGCAATTGAATTGCAATTAAACTAGATGGAATTGGTGACGACTTATGAGCATATAAAATGCATCCAACAACCAATGGCAAGAACATGTACCCGAACATGCATGTGTACATCCGAAAAAAGTTCGACTTCTTGAAATCAACAGGGAATTGAATTCTCACTTAAGGTTACTAAGAAAAGGCTGGATCAAATAGCCGAAGCTTATTGGCCCTGTAGAACCGGACATGGATGGCCACTGATGAACTACAACCCTGGATTTATAATATTAGGAATCGACCAAGCGTCATGATGACCAAAGAAGGATACGAAACCTTGGGGGGATAAAATTGAAGAATAATGACTATTCAGGAAATATGATTGATTTCTTTCTGTAAACAAGGAGTACTCGCTGATTCAAAGCGTGTCATGTTGCATCACACGATACATTTTGGGGGGCAAGTGTTACTCGGCACCTTGGGCCGGCTACAAAACGACAGGTGAAGATATTATTATTAGCACTAGACAAGATTCTGACCAAGAAGATCCTAGAGGTATAAGGGTTTGATGCAATCGACATGTTTCAGAATCCCTGGCACGGTGCAGACTGGAGGTGTTAGCAAGTTGTTAGGCCCACAACAAAGCAAGAGAGTTTGGCCTGCCTGGCCCGGTGCACAGAAGTCACCTACCATGGGCCGAGGTACCTTGTTCCTAAGCCCATGAGGGAAGTCCAACCCATCTTCTTCTATAAATAGAAGGGCAGAGGCCAGTGAAAGGGACCTTTTTTTCGAGAACACTGGGGAGATTCTGCCACATTCAAGACTCATTCAAGACTTATCTTTTTTGCTCAGCAATTGTAATCAAGTAGTTGAGATACGGATTGCATCTGTAATTGATTATAGAGAAAAGCAATAAAGGTTAACCTCAAAGTGGACGTAAGAAGTTATGTCGAACCACTATAAATCTGGTGTTCTTATTTTCTACGTTTAATTCAGCATATTATCCTCTGTTTAACTTTACTTTATTCATTAATCTCTCTACATAATCTCTCTTAAGGGTGTTAGTGACCAATTCTGGTGCTAACACTTATATGTCACAATAAATTAATGATTTTGAAATATTTAATCCAAAATCCTTTAGGGTCTGTTGCATATGGATAACTTGAGAACAAGCCAAAGCAGCATAGATATAGTCTGCTTAAGTTGTTGATAGGGAGACTATATTTTTCCTTTTACTAAACCAGGAAACCAGAGAATGTCCTAAAAAGTAATAAGTTTCACTTGTACTTTTTCGGTCTGATTTACGACCAGCATAGTCAGCATCATAATATGACATTAAATCACATGAATCATTTCTAGGGAAAAATAGGCCATAGTCTAAAGTGTGTTTAACATATCTTAGGATACGTTTAACAGCTTTTAAATGAGTTTCTTTGGGTTTAGATTGGTATCTTGCACAGAGACAGATACTATGCATGATATCGGGCCTACTTGCAGTTATATATAGCAGTGATCCAATCATTCCTCTGTATAGTTTTTGATTAACATCTTTTGACATGTCTTCTTTATTTAAGGCTTCATTGGTTGCTATAGGAGTGGGTTCTCCACTCGTAGTTGTCATACCAAACTTACTAACTAGATCCCTAGCATAATTTTCTTGACTAATGAAAATACCACTATCTAATTATTTTATTTGCAATCCTAAAAAGAAAGTAAGTTCAATAATATGACTCATTTCAAACTCTTTTTTCATTATTTCAGAAAACTCTTTGTTTATTTCATTGTTTGTTGATCCAAAAATTATACCATCTATATAAATCTATACTAATTTGATATCTTTTTTGTTTCTTTTAATAAAAAGAGTATTATCTACTTTATCAATTTTAAAATTTGATTGTAATAGGTAAGATCTTAGTCTGTCATACCAAGCTCTAGGAGCTTGTTTCAGACCATATAAAGCTTTTCTTATTTTGTAAACATGATTTGGAAACTTTTCTTCTTTAAAAAGTGAAGGTTGTTCAACATAAACATATTCTTTAACAAAACCATTTAAAAAGGCACTTTTGACATCCATTTGAAATAATTTGAAATTGTTATGGTTTGGGAAAGCAAGTATATATCTTTATAAAACTATTACAAATGGTTTGTTACCACTTCATAGATAATTAAAATGAATTATTGTTTGTTAAAAACAATTATTTGAATAATTATAATAATTATTAAATCATTAAATCTCAATTTAAATTCATAAATCAATATTTAAATATAAGAGCATCACTATTGATGTCATAAGTACATTTAATTTCCAAAATTAAAATAATTAATTTTATTCCATATTCTTGTTCAATTATAAAAAGAAGTGTACGTATCCAGCTCCGTGCGCAACATCTGGTAATTATAGAGCTGTTTATTGATATATCGGCTTTCGACCATTTTATCGATATTTTTCCAAAGTATATACTTTAGTGAAATTTTTCCTAAATAATTCCGTTATTATTATTCATTACTTAAAAATTGATTATTTATTGAAAAAATAATCTATATTTGAATATGTAAAATAATTTAAATATCTTTAATTGAAGCGATCAAATTATGGGTCGTTACAATCTATAACTTCCCTGTTTTCGAAGCTGTAATATTGGATAAATTTAATTACAGTGAAAGTATTCAAATTTGATTTTTGATGCTTAGTATTTTGGAAATAAGATTTTATTTAGTTGAATTCTATTTAATAATATATTTTTGTTTTAACAGATCGAATTAATTGACAGAATTCTTTCAAAAAATTAAATATATTAAACTAGATAAAGTGTTGTTGTTAAAATATAAAATATTTAATGAAATTAATGATTTTATATAATTAAAATAGATGAAAAGAAGCCTTATTGATATTTAATAAAATCGTTAAATCGATGAAAATGAATAAATTTATTTTTATATCAATACAGTGAATAATTCAATAGAGTGAAACAATATTGAATGAATGGAAGTGTGTAGTTATCAAACGTTTTGTATGAATTGGAATATATATTAATTTAAATTAAATTAAATTCTATTCAAAAGGGGATGAAAGGGAAATTTAAAACAAATAAAAAGGGCTTTGGTTGACTAAATTAATAGCCCAGCCCATTCCTAACTACCAAAGCCCGCACCTCCCATCCTTTTTCAAACCCGTTCACTTCTCCTGTATTCCCAAATTTATAAAACCTAAAATAAAAAAGGGAAATCGCAACTTCAAGCTAAGGGGGTTGGGTGAGGCTGACGCGAGCTAAGGGAGGCGGCACGTGTGCTTTAAGCATGCGTCATAGCTTAGGTTGGCTGCAACCTGGATAAGTTCAGGCGCTTGCAAGCGAGGCGATGGAGAGGTGGGGGGCCGACTATGGTGTTCGGCAGTGGTAGGTAAGACAGAGGTGCATGAAGTCCTATTATGGCAGTGGCCGACGCGACTTTGGTTGGAGCTCGACAGCGGCTGTTAGAGGCTCGTGAGGTTTGAGTGTTATTAGCTGATGGAGGTGCATCGATGCGGTAGGCAAAGCGAAGTTAACATCTGCAACCCTCTTCTATTCCTTATATCAATGGGTTGTTAAACTAATGAATTCTATATCTAATTATTTGAATTCCTCTTGCAGGCCTTGCTTAAATTATGAATTTCATAAACCTTTGGTAGCAATTGAATGATAAGATTGAATTAAAATGGCATGCTATAGTTTTAATTGGATTGGAGTTTGAATTGGTTGAATCATATGTTTAAAATATTAGATTCGAATCGATTTTTGAAAATCAATCAAGTGGTTAAAATAGGGTTGCACGTTAAGATCTATATTTTTCATTGCAAGTTTGTGTTGATGGCTGAAAATATGTGTATTGTCTATGTGACCGGAGTTGTCGCAAAGCAACTCGGTTCGCTAAAAAAATTCCATATTATGGAATTATATTTTATAGAGTAATGTTGGTTCTTGAAGTTGAATTTTCGATGGGTTTATTGTTTGAATTATTTAAACGTTTATTTAAAAGGTTTTCAAAATAAGGTTTTTATCTAATTGGATCTTTATTTTAAATTTAATTTATCGAATATACTTAAATCATGTTATCTTCTTAATTTATTGCTTAATTCAAAGTTTTCACTTAAAGCTTTTAAAGATAAGTAATATTTATTGACAAAACCTTTTTACAATAAAAGTATATTAAAATTTTAAAAATATTTTAGAGGCATTAGATAAAGGAAGCATTTGGCATATATCCCTTGTAAGGTTTGAAAATTCACAAAACATGCCTCTGTTTTTTTAATAAGTTTCTGCTTCCTGTTTTCAAATTCACGCACGCACAAAGACCTAAATACCTTTTACATTTTTAACATTTCAAATGCATATAACTTTCTGTAGAAACATCAAATCAATATACCATTTTCACTAAAAAAATCAAAATAATTATGATCTTTAAAATGAGATCCGTTGTTGATACTAAAAAATCATATTTGCAGTAAAGATGCAATTATTTCGTATATTTGCAGACAATTCTGCAAATTTTAAACGTCTTCGATTTTTCTTCAAATATGCAACTATTGCATATAATTGCGGACATTTCTACTATTATATGGTATAATTACAGACATGTCTGCAATTATTTCATATAGTTGCAGAAATGGTTGCAACTATTGCATATAATTGCTGACATTTCTATAATTATGTGGTATGATTGCAGACATATCTGCAATTATTGCATATAGTTGCAACTATTGCATATAATTGTAGACATATGCAATTATATGGTATGATTGCAGACATGTCTGTAATTATTGCATACAGTCACAACTATTGTATATAATTGCAAACATTTCTGCAATTATATGGTATGATTGTAGACATGTCTGCAATTATTGCATATAGTTGCAGAAATGTCTACAACTATTGCATATATATGGTATAATTGCATACATTTCTACAACTATTGTATATAATTGCTGAATTGTCTGCAGTCATACCATATAATTGTAGAAATTTAAAATGCACAATGCCACGAATAGCTTTCTTGCCGTTGTTTTTACATATGCACAATGTCACTCATTAGAAAGATAATAAAACTTGTGATTTAATGGTCAAAACGGTTTGTTAGTTCGTCATTTCTGCAAAAAGTTATTGCATTTTAAAGATTGATAATCAATGGGGTGCAAATTTTAATTATGAATGTGAGAATAACATTCATATATGAAGAATCAACATTGATGCAACGTAGAAGAGGGGTATTGTAGGGAAGAAAATTATAGTATCTGAAAATATGTATGTAATTTATAACTTTTTTATGAGGATGATGTTTTGTGTATTTAGATTGATTTTAGGGATGTGTCCCTTATATTCACAAAGATAAAATATAGTATTATTTTATTAAAGTTGTTATGGAAGTAAATTTTTTAATTTCAAGTGATTTTGTTGTAAAAGATGTTTAAAAGCTTTTGAAAGAGTTCAAAAGCTTTTATATGTAATAACTCTGCTTTAAAATAAATTTATGGATTTAAAAGTGATTTTGAAATTTTTTATCTTTGTATATATAAAATTAATTTCAAAACTCTTTTATTTTATTTATTATGGAATTGAGTTTTAATAAGATTTCATGTTTTTTCTATGAACTAAAGAATTTTAATAAATGACTAAATTGTCGGATTGGTATGGGACATTTCTTACAGTTCTCGCTTATATTTTTAATTTTTTAAATATAGTTTGAGTGAAATTTACTAGCTTTTAGAAAATATTTTAATTTACTATCTGGTAGGGGACAGTTACTTACATTCTTGTGATTACTTGATTGGCAGTAATTAACACTTAGAGTTATACTATCTTAGGATGTTCGGATTTTAGGCCGATAGATCCTCGAGAGAAGATGACTTATATTTCATTTATTTGAGAATTGATACCATTCTTAGATTCAATAGGAATGTCTCTTTTGGTTGAACTATTTATGGTGCAAATATAGGCAGTTTCTTTCAGAAGGCGGGTATTTACATGCCTCCTAGTCTATAGATCGGATGGCTACAACCCATCAGTTTATTTTTATTTTGTATAGTTAGACGATGTTTACCTCTTTCGGTAGGTAAATTTGCATAGTAGGTACACGGTTGCTCTTTTCTTTGAGTGGTGTTTCTAATGTGCAGTCTCTTTCGATAGGCTTCCTTTCTATGTAGCGAGCTCTTTCGGTAGATCTCGTGTCACCGTATTAAACCGATATGGACTACCATTATTATTTCCTAAGTGATGATTATTTCTTCAGAGAATTTATGATTAAATCTTTCGTTATCTTTTGACTCTAAAGAATTTTGAATTGTTATCACCGTATTTTTTAAGACAGTCTATTTGAGACTTGATATGGATTTATGAAATGGTGATTTGGGTTCATTGTATGCCTCGTTCACCTAATTTGGTGTCAGGACCCGATTCTTCGACTCCCGAAATTCGACATCAATACGTCCTCTGTATCAAATGCCGATCAGTCGGATGCCGAAAAACCGAACACTGAGGGTTTAAGAAAGAAGAAAAGAAGAAGAAAGAGAGGAAAGAAGAGAAAATAGAGAGGAAAGAAGAGAGAAAAAAATAGAACGGAACAGAAATAACAGAACAACATCAGAATCTCACAATTCGCAGCGGAACAACATATAATAGATAAATGAATAATCTTTAAACAAAGAACTATATCAGTTATTACATTACATTTCATTACATCATATCATCAGAGTGTACAACAACAACAACATCAAACAGCGGAAAAGAAATACTATATACTAGTAATACGTCATGCCATCCAGCTTGCCTCCAACAATTTCTGAATTTCCAGAATATCCTGATAAACCTAACTCTTGACTGCCCGTGTGGAAATTGGTGGGCACCCAGAGTTTAGGAAGGAAAACAATAAACTCCGAGTCAGTCATGTGACTGGTGCGAGAACTAAAACAGTTTATTTTTTTTCTTTAAAAATCAAAGTAGAGGAATATTTTTAAAGTCAATTCGCAATGCTTTTAAAAATGAGACTACCATAAGACCTCCCGCCACACACACAATGCAAACGCAGACTTGGAGGAGATTTCTTCTTATGTTAGTCAAAGATGCTTGATACACATTAAAAAGAAACATTTGGTATTATTATTAGTGCATAGTGTAGAAAACAGTTTCGAAAGTAGAATATAAATCTTAGCCAGCATAGGTACCATTATATTATGCCTACTATAGCTACTTCCTGAGGAAGCAGGTTCTACAACTAAAACCGTACAAGATCGTATTGTTTCTTTGGATTTCCAACGAATGATCAGGCCAAGGAACTTCCCATTGCCACATGAGAACGCCTCTGGATGGACGTCCCCGAGAACCAAACCGGATCTCTACCAACACAAGGCCGGGTTACCCCTAACTGAGTAACAACTGACCGAATATGCCATCCCCCGGTCCTTTGCGACCTTTCACCGAGCGCTCGTAATCAATTCACACAATCATAAAGTGTTTTCAACATGAGTAAGTATCTGGGCTCCATACCATGATACCACCCTTTTCCAGAAGGAAATGCACATATCCTAAAGGGCGCTACCCCTCATAACCTTGCTGCATCTTTCCTGTTTTGACCATTCCCGAGGTGTGAGGCTCGACGAAGTCACGTCCACAAAAACACGCTTTATACAAAAGTCATGCTTTGGGTCAACAAATGATCATAGAAATGATCACCAAGATAGACGATCAAATAAATGATCCTATCACAAATAATCAACACAATGATCATTTCACAGCAACACTCAGTATGTCACATTACCAAATTGGGAGTATATTGCTGATAACCTTCAACTACATAACCTCTGAGCTCGTACGTCTCAGAGAAGGGTGTTAAGCTAAGAGAATAAATTCTCCGCCACCAACAGAAATATATTTGAAAGAAATCGGCTTTACATCTCAATTTGTAATGTCAGACACACAATCCATACAAGGAACTTACAAAGAAGTCCTTGCAATCCGAATAATCTCTAATCACGTTCGGATTTCCCATCACATATGGAGATCTCAATACCGGGGATCAACCAGTGCAGAGACAATCAACAAGAAACCCTTTCATTTTCAAAAATATCCGGTCTTCAACACCGGTCTTCAAATGCAATTCATAACGACGTATCACATATTCGGAATGGGTTATACGACCCCAAGGTCCTTTCCCGGTTAACCCGAATAGTGAGCGCTTATTTTTAAAAAATAAGTGTGGCATTCAAATTCAAGCAAATCACAACAAATACCTATTTAAAGGTAAATATTGATAGTCGGTTATTGAACTATCAATAGATATGCCAACATCACCAGATTCCAAATAATTTTCCAAATTATTTATTTTCCAAAAATATCTTTAGAAGATATAAACTTTCCATTCTTCAAAAATAAATCAATATTTATTTTTAAACCCAATTTCCAATTTCATTTATAAATTCTATATTGAATTTACATTCCAAAATATTTATGAATATACGATTTCCATTCGTTTTCAAATATTCATTTTCAATTTATCTTCAAAAAGATAAATTCAAAATATTCACTTAATATTGGAAAAACATTTCCATACTTATTTATTTATAAGTAATTCACAAGCCTTTTTATTTTCTACACTTAGAAAATATTTAATATACTCAAATCGAAATTAAGTATATATTTCATTCTTTAAGGAAATCATTCACTTAACCATATTTATTTGGGCCAAAACGAATGTTGCGTAAAACATCGTTACGACAACCCAAAATCACTAGTATAGGGATTCGAAATTAAAATAGATATATAAATCCCAATACTATACCAAATATTTCCTTTCGAAATCATTTACTATAACAACAGTGTTATAGTCCACCATTTCCTTTTATTTCTCGAAAACATCTATTTCAACAATAAATGTTGAAACCTGTGGTTTCGAATCTCAACACCTTTTAAAACATCTTTAGATCGTTTTAATTCTATTTCAAACATCACATCCAAAATAATTTCTTTAACATAATATTCACTATTCAAAAACGTGAATATACCCTGTTAATAAATTTCATTACTTCTATTCATTTTATTTTAAAGGATTATTCACTGTCTAAAACATGAATATAACTCCATTAACAAATTACAACAATTCCTTATCAAAATAAGTCGTTGCGGATTTATAAAACAACGTTTATAAATTCTATTTCTATTTATTTTATATCAACTCCTTTTTATAAATTCCTTTATTAACCTATCTCAATTCATATCACAATGATATAATAAAAATTCATATTATAAGTCAAACACTTATAATTTATTTGTTTACAAAATTGTTTCTTTAAACTCCCCAAATTTATAAATCTTATAACTTATAAGATTCTTTTATTTATCCAAAATCTATTCTTTTAAATAACTTTACAAATTTTATAAACCTACTGTTTATAAAATTCCATTTATAACTTCACCGTTATAATTCTATAATTCCAATTTATGAAATTCATTTACAATTCATTCTAATTCTTGCAAAAGCTCGTTTTATAATTCCAATATTTTTAATTTATAAATATCAATTTATAAATCTTTTATATAAAACAATTTATATTACTATTTTTAAAACGTCTTTAAACTCTTTTATAATTTCATCATTTGATTTATAAAATAATCCAATTTTATAAATCCTATTTTTTTAACTTTTTATAATAAATTCAGCAATCCCAGTTTAAGCTATTTTATAAAAATCATTAATCTCATATCTTCAAAAATCAACTTTTAACTGTATTTCTCAAAAATCATAATTTTTATAACATTAAAATTATAACGTTTATTTATTTAAGATGAATCAATTTCAAAAATAGTTTATAAACGTATACTTTCAAAAATCACTTTAGAAATCCCTTAAAAATCAAAATCGTTATTTTTAAACTTCAAAATTGGATCCGATGATGCAACACATCAAATAGTCAATCACGACTTTTCAATATCATATATCGATATGATAATAAATCAAACATCACAATATCTAAAATCAATAAATATTTGTGAGGAATCCAGTTGGATCCCTCCAACCTGTTTCCCTGCATCCACAGACATTAGCACAATACCAATTCCACTTCGAGGTGGAATATCGCGGTATATGGGATTTATAAAATATTATCCGCTTAATAGGCGGCGCAATAGGGTCTCATCCGCTATACAGTGCGGGAAATCAATCAACTGCAATATATACATATGCCAATATATATATATTGCTATATATATAATATAATACCAATTCCACTTCGAGGTGGAATATCGCGGTATATGTGTGTAATAAATAACCTCCGCTTACTAACGGCGCATAGGGTCTATTCACATCCTATATATATATATATATATATATATATATATATATATAACAATCATCATTCAAGCATTCAATCAACATAACTAACAATTTTAAATTTAACTATTAAAATTTAAATAAATCCTTTTTGAGTGAGAAGTTCTCACCTTTGCTTTTATTTCCGTTTGCAATCCATTTTTTCCATTTCAGCTTGTTTCTTTCACAATTTTGACCTTGTATAAATTGTACGATCTTAATTAATATTTGAACTGAATCGAATAATAATAAATTTCCATTTGATAATATTGATTTATTGGTGATTTCATTTTAATAGTTAAATTAACTGATAGTTTTATTTAAATCAGTTTCCTCTTTAATAAATTTATTTTAAATAAAATTTAATTTTAAAAACTAAATTTTCTTTGATACTTTCATTTACTGTATATAAACATTATACGATTTATAAATATTTGAACTAGACGAAAAATTTAATTTCTCATTTAAATAAATTTAATTAACTAACAATTTCACTTTAAGCTTTATAAATTCCACTTCTATGATTAAATTTTTTTTAACAAGTTCCTTTTTAACTTTAAATAGATTACTCTTAACAAATTTATCTAACTAAAATTTAATTTCAACTAAATTTACTTAAATAAATTTATTTAACTAAACCCTTTTAATTTCAAACTAACTTTCCTTTTATAAATTTCATTTACACATATGTTTATTTTCTGTTTATAAATTTTATTTAGACTAATGATTAAATTCCCTTTTTATACCTTTACTTAACAAAAATAATTTATATATTTCAAAAATAAATCATTTCATCCAATAAATTTTCTAACAAATTTTCTTTTACAAAATATTTTTCATTTGAAACTAAATTTATATTTAACTAATAATTTAGTTTTAAACAAATAATTAAAAAAAAAATTAAACATATTTTCTTTATTATAACTATAAATTAAAAAATCTGCATAGATTACCTTTCTGCAAAACTATATTTTTTTTTATTTACCTACATATATATTCGAATTTGAATTGGAAAATTAAAATTGCCATACCCTCTTCGACCAGCCGATCTCTGAATCCAACAGGAACGCCGCTCCTCCAACCTCAACATCGACTTCAACTACCCATCGATCCTGGCCTCCCACACCATCGGCCGCTTCCAAAACAATCGCAACATCACCTCGTGACTTTCACTGCTCGAATGAACCCTAGCCCAGCAATCCCAATTCGCGTGCGAACCATTACTAGCTTCGAGCTTGCCCCAAAACTCGATCGCCTGCCCTATCTCCACGCGACATCGTCGCTTGCCTCAGCTTGCCGAGCCCCTAATTGCGACCTCTACTGCAACAATCCCCAATCCAAAACCTCCCTTGAAGCCGCGACGTTGAACCCCTCCCTCGGCCATGCGATTCGATCGCGATAGCGTCACGAGTCTCGAGCTTCCAATTCGTCCCGAGATATCTTCGTTCGATTTGAAAGTATAAGCACAGGCAACCATTTTATTTTTTTTATTTTTATTTTTTTTCATTTGAATCTGAGAGGGCTTCGGCCGTTTATTTATTTTGAACGAGAGATGAAAAAAAAGTACGTGGCCATGCTTTGAGATGAAGGGGTATGTCGCGTGCACGATGTGGGGGACAATGATTTGAAATGAACGTGTTTGCCTTACCTAGCTACACTGTTTTGAGTTGAGGCCAAAGTGCCGATGTTAACCAAATAAAATATCAAATTTAAATTGAATCTCGATAAAAAAATTCAATGCGTTTACACGTCGTGTGCTCACATAACACCTCCGAAAAATACGAAATTTGAAATCTGGTAATAATTCAATATTACGGACCCAATGGAACTAGTTTCGTCAAATTCCGAGACTGTGCCTCGGACGGCTATTTTAAATATCGATTCAAACGATATATTTTCAAAACTGAACAATTCACTTTCAAATTCAATTCTGAAGCTCATATAATCTTCAATATTATCAATATAAATTTTACAAGCCTTTGAAATATTTTTAATCGGCTTAAAATTGAAGATTCAAATTTTTATTCAACTTTCAATAGATTAAATTCTATAATTTAATCGCCAATTCATTCTGATAATTTGCAATTCAAATCAAATCATCATTCAAATATTTAAAATTAATTAAATATTTCCAAATTAAATTATTCAAAATTCTGGGTCGTTACAATTTTCCCCCCTTAAAAGAATTTCGTCCCGCAATTACAAGTTAAGAAGAATGCCCTTATCCCGTCTTTCATTTTTCACAATCCAAATAGTTTTATCAACTTACTAACCCAAATCTTTTTACTAGAGATTCATTATCATTTCAACTAGCTTTCCAACTTCACTTATAAGTTTCAACCAACATTGTTTACCTTTAAAATTCAAATTTAAATTCAAATTCAAATTTTAAACTTTCAAAATTTCTCAAAAATTTTCTAACACCCTAAATTTTCGAAAAATTTCGCCAGCGTCTCCTTTGCGCGGCTAGCTCGGTACGACTACAAAATGGCACCACGGCCCCTCAGAATCAAAAAGAAAAGAGAAAGCCATGTGGCTGGAGAAGAAAATCATCAAATTTCATACTGAAATTCAAATACGTACCTTTTTGTCGAGCAATTTAAATTATCTTCAAAATCAAAATCCAAATTCCTTTATACACCTGTATATCCTGCTAGTCATAATATATAATTCCAACATTCAAACCATTTTGCCAATTCATTACAAAATTTCCTATTATGCTTCTTATACATTTTTACTTCGCTATTGAAGTTACATATCCATTCTCATTCAATTTCACATTTCAATTTCAATTCATTCAATTTCATTTGAATTCAATTCAAAATTTCAATATCTATATTCAATTCATCTTGAATTTACTGAATTACTAACAAAGGGAATTTCAATTTATTTCTTTTACTTACTGAAATTTATATACAAATTCAAATTTATCTTCAAATTTAGCTCACGACTAAACTTTAATCTAACCAATTCGAATTCCAATTCATTAGTCCAAGAATTTATCAAGTTAGTTTACTTGAATTCAATCCATTTTATTTCTTATTTAATTCCATATACTAATGATATTAACAACCATGCAACCATATATTATAATAATTCATAGAAAATCATTTCTTCTCTATCAAAATAGTTTTGGGCAAAATTATCTTATTCACCCGATTTAAAAACAATTTTATATTCACTAACAAATACGCGCTCATATCTATTATTACACTCAAACTCATTCTAGAGTACTGCTGACTCTATCTCTAATGAGTAATACCCAACAGAACCATGGTTGTCGCTTAACCATATGCTCTGATACCACATTGTCAGATCTAGGCTTTTCAACCGTCGACAGCAGTCACAACCGGTAGGCTTTTCAACCATCCCAGCCCCACCGTGGCAACAACCGGTATCCCAAACTTGCTTTTACGGCCACCCTTTCGAATGTCACGGCTTCGCCTAACCAACCCCGTAAAGAGGACGTGTGGGGGTAAGAGTCTCCCGTTCGCCACCAAACCGCGAAGCGAGAACCCCCCATCACATATCACCTAGCATAAGCAAGACTGGTGTGAGAACTAAAACAGTTTATTTTTTTTCTTTAAAAATCAAAGTAGAGGAATATTTTTAAAGTCAATTCGCAATGCTTTTAAAAATGAGACTACCATAAGACCTCCCGCCACACGCACAATGCAAACGCAGACTTGGAGGAGATTTCTTCTTATGTTAGTCAAAGATGCTTGATACGCATTAAAAAGAAACATTTGATATTATTATTAGTGCATAGTGTAGAAAACAGTTTCGAAAGTAGAATATAAATCTTAGCCAGCATAGGTACCATTATATTATGCCTACTATAGCTACTTCCTGAGGAAGCAGGTTCTACAACTAAAACCGTACAAGATCGTATTGTTTCTTTGGATTTCCAACGAATGATCAGGCCAAGGAACTTCCCATTGCCACATGAGAACGCCTCTGGATGGACGTCCCCGAGAACCAAACCGGATCTCTACCAACACAAGGCCGGGTTACCCCTAACTGAGTAACAACTGACCGAATATGCCATCCCCCAGTCCTTTGGGACCTTTCACCGAGCGCTCGTAATCAATTCACACAATCATAAAGTGTTTTCAACATGAGTAAGTATCTGGGCTCCATACCATGATACCACCCTTTTCCAGAAGGAAATGCACATATCCTAAAGGGCGCTACCCCTCATAACCTTGCTGCATCTTTCCTGTTTTGACCATTCCCGAGGTGTGAGGCTCGACGAAGTCACGTCCACAAAAACACGCTTTATACAAAAGTCATGCTTTGGGTCAACAAATGATCATAGAAATGATCACCAAGATAGACGATCAAATAAATGATCCTATCACAAATAATCAACACAATGATCATTTCACAGCAACACTCAGTATGTCACATTACCAAATTGGGAGTATATTGCTGATAACCTTCAACTACATAACCTCTGAGCTCGTACGTCTCAGAGAAGGGTGTTAAGCTAAGAGAATAAATTCTCCGCCACCAATAGAAATATATTTGAAATAAATCGGCTTTACATCTCAATTTGTAATGTCAGACACACAATCCATACAAGTCTGTTCCGGGCTCGAACAGAACCGAAGGCACTTACAAAGAAGTCCTTGCAATCCGAATAATCTCTAATCACGTTCGGATTTCCCATCACATATGGAGATCTCAATACCGGGGATCAGCCAGTGCAGAGACAATCAACAAGAAACCCTTTCGTTTTCGAAAATATCCGGTCTTCAACACCGGTCTTCAAATGCAATTTATAACGACGTATCACATATTCGGAATGGGTTATACGACCCCAAGGTCCTTTCCCGGTTAACCCGAATAGTGAGCGCTTATTTTTAAAAAATAAGTGTGGCATTCAAATTCAAGCAAATCACAACAAATACCTATTTAAAGGTAAATATTGATAGTCGGTTATTGAACTATCAATAGATATGCCAACATCACCAGATTCCAAATAATTTTCCAAATTATTTATTTTCCAAAAATATCTTTAGAAGATATAAACTTTCCATTCTTCAAAAATAAATCAATATTTATTTTTAAACCCAATTTCCAATTTCATTTATAAATTCTATATTGAATTTACATTCCAAAATATTTATGAATATACGATTTCCATTCGTTTTCAAATATTCATTTTCAATTTATCTTCAAAAAGATAAATTCAAAATATTCACTTAATATTGGAAAAACATTTCCATACTTATTTATTTATAAGTAATTCACAATCCTTTTTATTTTCTACACTTAGAAAATATTTAATATACTCAAATCGAAATTAAGTATATATTTCATTCTTTAAGGAAATCATTCACTTAACCATATTTATTTGGGCCAAAACGAATGTTGCGTAAAACATCGTTACGACAACCCAAAATCACTAGTATAGGGATTCGAAATTAAAATAGATATATAAATCCCAATACTATACCAAATATTTCCTTTCGAAATCATTTACTATAACAACAGTGTTATAGTCCACCATTTCCTTTTATTTCTCGAAAACATCTATTTCAACAATAAATGTTGAAACCTATGGTTTCGAATCTCAACACCTTTTAAAACATCTTTAGATCGTTTTAATTCTATTTCAAACATCACATCCAAAATAATTTCTTTAATATAATATTCACTATTCAAAAACGTGAATATACCTTGTTAATAAATTTCATTACTTGTATTCATTTTATTTTAAAGGATTATTCACTGTCTAAAACATGAATATAACTCCATTAACAAATTACAACAATTCCTTATCAAAATAAGTCGTTGCGGATTTATAAAACAACGTTTATAAATTCTATTTCTATTTATTTTATATCAACTCCTTTTTATAAATTCCTTTATTAACCTATCTCAATTCATATTACAATGATATAATAAAAATTCATATTATAAGTCAAACACTTATAATTTATTTGTTTACAAAATTGTTTCTTTAAACTCCCCAAATTTATAAATCTTATAACTTATAAGATTCTTTTATTTATCCAAAATCTATTCTTTTAAATAACTTTACAAATTTTATAAACCTACTGTTTATAAAATTCCATTTATAACTTCACCGTTATAATTCTATAATTCCAATTTATGAAATTCATTTACAATTCATTCTAATTCTTGCAAAAGCTCGTTTTATAATTCCAATATTTTTAATTTATAAATATCAATTTATAAATCTTTTATATAAAACAATTTATATTACTATTTTTAAAACGTCTTTAAACTCTTTTATAATTTCATCATTTGATTTATAAAATAATCCAATTTTATAAATCCTATTTTTTTAACTTTTTATAATAAATTCAGCAATCCCAGTTTAAGCTATTTTATAAAAATCATTAATCTCATATCTTCAAAAATCAACTTTTAACTGTATTTCTCAAAAATCATAATTTTTATAACATTAAAATTATAACGTTTATTTATTTAAGATGAATCAATTTCAAAAATAGTTTATAAACGTATACTTTCAAAAATCACTTTAGAAATCCCTTAAAAATCAAAATCGTTATTTTTAAACTTCAAAATTGGATCCGATGATGCAACACATCAAATAGTCAATCACGACTTTTCAATATCATATATCGATATGATAATAAATCAAACATCACAATATCTAAAATCAATAAATATTTGTGAGGAATCCAGTTGGATCCCTCCAACCTGTTTCCCTGCATCCACAGACATTAGCACAATACCAATTCCACTTCGAGGTGGAATATCGCGGTATATGGGATTTATAAAATATTATCCGCTTAATAGGCGGCGCAATAGGGTCTCATCCGCTATACAGTGCGGGAAATCAATCAACTGCAATATATACATATGCCAATATATATATATTGCTATATATATAATATAATACCAATTCCACTTCGAGGTGGAATATCGCGGTATATGTGTGTAATAAATAACCTCCGCTTACTAACGGCGCATAGGGTCTATTCACATCCAATATATATATATATATATATATATATATATATATATATATATATATATATATAACAATCATCATTCAAGCATTCAATCAACATAACTAACAATTTTAAATTTAACTATTAAAATTTAAATAAATCCTTTTTGAGTGAGAAGTTCTCACCTTTGCTTTTATTTCCGTTTGCAATCCATTTTTTCCATTTCAGCTTGTTTCTTTCACAATTTTGACCTTGTATAAATTGTACGATCTTAATTAATATTTGAACTGAATCGAATAATAATAAATTTCCATTTGATAATATTGATTTATTGGTGATTTCATTTTAATAGTTAAATTAACTGATAGTTTTATTTAAATCAGTTTCCTCTTTAATAAATTTATTTTAAATAAAATTTAATTTTAAAAACTAAATTTTCTTTGATACTTTCATTTACTGTATATAAACATTATACGATTTATAAATATTTGAACTAGACGAAAAATTTAATTTCTCATTTAAATAAATTTAATTAACTAACAATTTCACTTTAAGCTTTATAAATTCCACTTCTATGATTAATTTTTTTTTTACAAGTTCCTTTTTAACTTTAAATAGATTACTCTTAACAAATTTATCTAACTAAAATTTAATTTCAACTAAATTTACTTAAATAAATTTATTTAACTAAACCCTTTTAATTTCAAACTAACTTTCCTTTTATAAATTTCATCTACACATATGTTTATTTTCTGTTTATAAATTTTATTTAGACTAATGATTAAATTCCCTTTTTATACCTTTACTTAACAAAAATAATTTATATATTTCAAAAATAAATCATTTCATCCAATAAATTTTCTAACAAATTTTCTTTTACAAAATATTTTTCATTTGAAACTAAATTTATATTTAACTAATAATTTAGTTTTAAACAAATAATTAATTTTTTTTTAAACATATTTTCTTTATTATAACTATAAATTAAAAAATCTGCATAGATTACCTTTCTGCAAAACTATATTTTTTTTATTTACCTACATATATATTCGAATTTGAATTGGAAAATTAAAATTGCCATACCCTCTTCGACCAGCCGATCTCTGAATCCAACAGGAACGCCGCTCCTCCAACCTCAACATCGACATCAACTACCCATCGATCCTGGACTCCCACACCATCGGCCGCTTCCAAAACAATCGCAACATCACCTCGTGACTTTCACTGCTCGAATGAACCCTAGCCCAGCAATCCCAATTCGCGTGCGAACCATTACTAGCTTCGAGCTTGCCCCAAAACTCGATCGCCTGCCCTATCTCCACGCGACATCGTCGCTTGCCTCAGCTTGCCGAGCCCCTAATTGCGACCTCCACTGCAACAATCCCCAATCCAAAACCTCCCTTGAAGCCTCGACGTCGAACCCCTCCCTCGGCCATGCGATTCGATCGCGATAGCGTCACAAGTCTCGAGCTTCCAATTCGTCCCGAGATATCTTCGTTCGATTTGAAAGTATAAGCACAGGCAACCATTTTATTTTTTTTATTTTTATTTTTTTCATTTGAATCTGAGAGGGCTTCGGCTGTTTATTTATTTTGAACGAGAGATGAAAAAAAAGTACACGGCCATGCTTTGAGATGAAGGGGTATGTCGCGTGCACGATGTGGGGGACAATGATTTGAAATGAACGTGTTTGCCTTACCTAGCTACACTGTTTTGAGTTGAGGCCAAAGTGCCGATGTTGACCAAATAAAATATCAAATTTAAAGTGAATCTCGATAAAAAAATTCAATGCGTTTACACGTCGTGTGCTCACATAACACTTCCGAAAAATATGAAATTTGAAATCCGGTAATAATTCAATATTACGGACCCAATGGAACTGGTTTCGTCGAATTCCGAGACTGTGCCTCGGACGGCTATTTTAAATATCGATTCAAACGATATATTTTCAAAACTGAACAATTCACTTTCAAATTCATTTCTGAAGCTCCTATAATCTTCAATATTATCAATATAAATTTTATAAGCCTTTGAAATATTTTTAATCGGCTTAAAATTGAAGATTCAAATTTTTATTCAACTTTCAATAGATTAAATTCTATAATTTAATCGCCAATTCATTCTGATAATTTGCAATTCAAATCAAATCATCATTCAAATATTTAAAATTAATTAAATATTTCCAAATTAAATTATTCAAAATTCTGGGTCGTTACATTTGGTTTCAAGCATATTTGTATTTATGACTTGTTATTATTGTTAAGTAATATAATTACAATATTAGTATCTCATCTGATATAGTTTGACTCGTTTATTTTAAAGATACTCGGATCAAGTCGAGACTCTACCATACAGGGACTAGTTGACTTTTGGATTTTGGGCTAGCATTGAAGTAGACTATTTTGACCATTTTAGTTTACTTCATCCTTGTGTATATTGACATTTAGGAGTTTATGTCATGTATATTATCTAGTAGTCGTGTACTTGACACAGTACTTTTCGATGTAATGTATATATTATATGGGTCTAGTGCAGATATTCTATAGACTCACATTCTATTATGTATATTATTCCGCTGTGATTTGGGATTCTACTTCTAATTTATTTATATTATATATTGTTTGAATATTTTAATCGGTGTGTTTATTACTATGTATTAATACCGTACACGTTAAAAAATTTAATTTAGATCCTCAAATGGTAATAAAGACATATAAGTGTTAGTATAAAGATATATTCACATTCGATCTTCCTTAACCAACTGTATTCTCCATGTTATTATATGAAATTACTTGTAATGTTTTTAATAATATGGGTATAGAGATGGGGTCGTTACAACTTGGTATCAGATCTGTGTTTAGAACATTATAGAATATAATTAAAATAGGGTCGAGATCTAAACCTAGATGACCTAGAGTCTCGTTCCTTGGGTGTGCAAGAAATATTCTAGAATTACCCTTCCCAACTCTTCACAACTATTACAAATTAAGCTATGTTGCTAGCACCTCAAAATCGAGTGCCAAAAACCCTTACCAACTCTTCAAAACCTCCGACCATCCCTCTTCCAAGCACCAAGGTCGAGCTCCACCACTCAAAGAAGTATGGACTAACCTACATGGAGTCAAGGTGGAGATCCAAAAGCTATGGAGAGAAGAAAAGAAAAGGAAGTGCTGCTGGAATGCAGCCGATTTGATTTCAGGAAGCTTCGAAAAAGTTTGGTATGAAGAAGTGATGGTGTGAAGTGTTGTAATATGTGCTTGAATATTGGTAGGAAGAACGTAGAGTTTGGTCTTGTAAAAATGAGTTAATCTCACTTTAAATCATTTGATAATCACTTATTAATATTTCTTTTTAATCACTTAAATACTGCTTGCTATTAATTGACATTAACTACTTATCTCTTACATAGCCTTGAAGCTCAATATCAATATGCCTTGAGACATGGATATCGCTGCAGTATTCACCTTCTTTACCTTGCAATTACCAGCCCCTTCCTTACAACGACGGTTCGCTTATGTGGAGGTGGTGACCTTCGTCTACCATGTATGGGCGGAATGAAATCGATGAGTCTTTGAATCCAGGAGGATGGATATGCTTCATCGTGCATGACTCATAGAGAAGGAGGTTGTATGCCAGGTTAAGCGATTGAAAGATAGATGCCATTATTCATAAGACGAGCTCTGATTTTTGAGGCGATGGGGGATTGATCTCTCCGACACTGGATGAAGAATGTCGGCCGCCTATCTATATTTGTTTTATTTTTTTGGGTTTGTTAGTTTAGGCCGTGGGCCATGTTTCAATGGAGGTGTATTTTAATGGTTGTATTATATTTTTTTATCTTATATATTAGTAATAAAATTACTCTTTGCTTCAAATATATATATATATATATATATATATATATCATGAGCATTGTCATTAGACCATTGCTGATACATCTAGGCCTTCGTGCATTTTAAAACTATCGTTTGCAATTTTCCTTTTTGTTTTCATTATTAGTGAGTTGTGGGGAATATATACCATCTCAAATGTAAGCCATTGTGTAAAAATATTTTCGCATGAATGTTCTCATTTTGGGTGAAAACATTTAGGAGCAGTTACCAAATATATGTGCCACCGCAATATAACGTATGCCATAAGGAGTCAAAATTTTCTTTTGCCAAGTAAATTATTAGGTGACCGTGTGGTGAAAATGTTCTATTCTATCTTCCAAGCACAGAGTTTCTTGATCCAATATAAAGTATATGCTTGGGTAATTAGTTTTACTTAGTCAAAAATGGTTTAATGGTAGTTTTGTAATCAAATTAAAAATTGATTTATTACCCCCTCACACAACTTATTTTCATCTAACTCGATTTGTTGTTGGATTTCTATTGGTCAAACTCTTTCTTTTAAGTTATCTTTCTAGTAAATGTTAACACATATAATTAGCTCAATTTATTAATTAATTTTCCCTAAAGTAATTAACATTTTCTTTCACTAAATAATTCATATAAAATAGTAAATAATGGAAAAAATCCAAAAAGTTTATCAAAAATCTTTTTATAATTTTCTACCTCCTGTGAATATTTCAAACCAAAATAGTTAATATTCTTTTTTAATAATTAATTTCTAAATTTTAACCGTTTATTTATAAATTTATAAAATATTCATATTAGTTCCAAATATTATGAAATGTTAACCCATCTCTAAAATAATAATTCGAACATCATATCAAAAGTTTAGGTAATTTAAAGATCAAAAGCTTAGTTTTTCTCATTAAAACCCTTTAGGAAAATTTCTAAATATTTGATAACTAATATCCAATCATCCAAAAACTCATATACATTATTATTAAATCCAAATGCAAGATTAAACATCCAAAAAATTGGATTTACTACAAATAAAAATTTAAAACATACAAAAACATGTGATGGATCCATGTTATTCACCTTAACCCTTGCTGAAATGTTGAAATTTGCCTCGGCTTCTTTTTCCCTTAGTTTTATTCTTCTTCTGAGTTGAAATTGACGGTTAATGGTGGTCAGCTTCTTCTTTTGATTTGATTATTTTTTGTTTAGAGAATGGAATGGAAATGAATGAAGGAAAGGGAAGATTTTTATGTTATTTTCTTTTCCTCTTTTACCATTCCTTAATCATGTGTTTATATTTCTTATTAAAACACACTCTTCTTTATTTATTGAGGGCAACTCATTAATGTTTTTGTTTAAAGGCCAAGCTAATTAATTGATTTGTATGGCAAATCCCATAATCGCAACTTCCCATTTATTCATCCCATAATTAAATATTTGATTTATGTACTATTCAATCATCACATAATTAAATATTTAAATTTTATACTACACAAAAATTAAGGGTGTTACAAAAGACGTGTAGGCAATAACTTCTACCAAAATATCACACCACCAGTTAAGGTGATGTCCGAGCGTTAATATCCGAACTGTTCATATTAATTGCTGACTGAATTTACACATTTTGGTCACCCAACTAAAATGATGAATGCCTGAATAAGCAGCATGATTTGATTAATTTATAATCGTTGTAATTTAATTAAATTTATAAAACAATAGTTATTAGATTTGATTTGTTTTGAATACCATTAGTATTTAATAAAGTGCACATAGAAAAGTTATAAATGCACGTATCGATATACAATATCGATAGAATATTTAGATTAGATTTAAATAAAACAATTCAACATTTGAAATTTTTTAAGGCTTGCTCTTCCTCTTTCTATAGCTGGCCATGCATGGTGCGAGGAGATGAATTGATGAGATCTAATTGGAAATTAAATAAGAAAAGTTTTAAAGGAGAGAATTGAAAGGTTTTAATGGTTTATTAAAACATATTCTCCCTCATTCATTCTATTATTCTTTTCGGACAAACTATTTTTTCTTTCTCATGCTATCTTCCTCCCTTCAATGGACGAAAATCTCAATGACTTACAAGGCTTTAAAATTACTAAAAACAAATACAAATTGAATAAATTTATTATGGTGTTTATTATCTCCCGGCCACTACAAAATCCAAAGATCGATTTCATTGAACCTAAGATGCTAATTCATCGTTTGAGGTATGACTTGACGAAATCCCAAGGTAATTCCTGATTTGGTTTGTTTATATCATTCATATTTTAGACTTGATATGATTCATCTAACGTTGTAATGGCTCATGTAATAACCCGCACTTCCTGACACATCGGTCCAAAGTCTAGTGTGACTTTCAAACTCTCATCATATCAAGAAATACGAGCTGTTGGTTTTTAAAACATTAATAGAGCATAAATACAAGGGCAAGTTCTAAGACATTCTACACTTTCAGATCTTACAGCGAAAGAAATTAAAACATTAGTACTGAAAAATAGGCATTTCAGAAAACAATCTCTGAAATACTTTATTTGCTATAAACATTGTCTCAAAGTGCAACATATGTTTTATAGACTTTTAATATAGTAAATAACTAAATAATGGACAACAAGAATATGTGAACCCCAACATAAAGCTCCTTTCTCCATATATTATGCCTAATCAACTACTAACATGTCATCCTATAGTGAGGAGAAATGGATTAGAGTGAGTGGGTCAGACAAAAGTCTGGTGAATGAGTATAAGATTTATATGTGATGAACATATACAGTTACTTCAATACTACTTTAGATGATATAGGGTGTGATACAAGTGATCGTGAATTTTAAAGTCTGTTACCTAAAGGTTATTGTCTAATGCATTCCTACAATACAATTTGTGTAGGCTAATACAATGGATCAAATTATAGATTGCATCTCATGTTTAGCGATCAGCCATCGCTCCTAGAGCTACTTAATGTAAACAATGACGCTATGCTACTAAACATGTGAACACCGCCACAATGCTACTAAATGTGGGAACACCGCCACAATGCTACTAAATGTGGGAACACCAACTCCTTAGCTACTAAACATGAAAACATCGCCTGTAGGCTACTGTGGGCTAAACTCCCACTACTATCATCGCTACTAGGCTACTATGGGTTAAGCTCCCACAACTATCACTGCCACCAGGCTACGGGAATGATTCCCTCTCATTACACCTAGAGAGGAAGAACTAAAATGCTGACTCAACAGAAATTCTCATTGTCTACATTTGCTTCCACCATTCATTTGTAGTGTCGGCCTCTTATTGCACGCTCCATGTCCTCCTCTCTAATTGTATCACATGCATCAGGAATTTGTGAATACTAGGACCTTCCATTACGCTGAATCCGCTCCATCAGCATCTGTGCCAGTTGCACTCCTACCGTTGGAAGCTCCTGTGGGTGCCATTTGCGAAAATATATCGCCTCAAACTGATTACTATTCTAAATCAGGTAAATAATATTTACCCAACACCGCCACTAACTAGCGTTCTCTCTTAGGGAACTTGCTTCCCTACAAGTCCTAACATGCAACTAATTGCCTTTAAATAGGCCCGTAACAATCGATGTTTTATATAATTTTAAATTTGGGCCTTAGACCAAGGTTTAATTGCCAATTTTCATTACGAACGGTAGGCCGCTTATACCCTTCAGCCGACCGCTACTAATCGAACGCTAGGATTTCCAAGATGATGTTAACGAACAATTTCTTTTATGGGGTTTCTTCCTATTTCTATTGTTGATCATTTATGCACCTAAGTCAAGTTGTTAACAATGTCTAATTTACCCTAATTACAGTCCAAACACCAACTTACAATTACGTTTAGGGTTTGCAAATTTGATAACAGAATATGTACCTAGACATTAATTAGATTAGCCAGTTAGTGTTATTCCAATTCTAGGGTTTTAGATTCAAATTTAGGGTTCATCAACTTAATCACAAGAGGGGTATGCTAGCATCAAGTTAGATTTAGCAATTACAGTAATTTCAATTTCCATCTAGGTTACAATTTTCAATTTAGGGTTTCCAACTTCGCCCTAGATCGTAGAGAATAGATCAATTTTAACTGTAATTAATCACCTAATTAAATCTGTTCCTACTCAGCTCAAGCGTAGGCTCTTTCTATTTGCTTTGCCTGAGAATTGCCCATCGTATGCTAGCTCCATTTCCCTCTTCTGGATTCAATTGATTGTGTTCTTCTAGGTTGTTTTGTATTTTGATTTTTGAAAAGGATTTGGGGGGTAAAGGAGAGGTTAAATCTGGCAGAGTTTTGTTACATTAAAATTTTAATAGAGAATTAGGGTTTCATTAGCTTAGTATTCATAAGGGTGCAATTTTAATTTTTTCTATTAGATTAGCTTAGGGAATATCTTTAGAAAATCCGGTCCTCTCATCAAAGCCTTCATCTCCAAGTAATAAATCTTGTTCGTTCAATATGTCATCATGAAAGCAGACAATGCTCAATTTTATTTGGGTCACGGTGGACCCCCCAACCACGGTCGACCTTGAACCCAAATTGCTCGATCGGTGACAAAGAATTTTTTTGAAATTTTAATTTTAAGTTTTTCATTCTATTTGCAATCCTTCTAACTCCCTTAACTTCTCATATTAACTCCGACTACAAAGAGTTATATATGAAAATCTTTTGAAAAATCGCTACAAACCAAATGGAGCAAATTTCGAAGCCAAATTAGGCCATCTGTGAAAATTTTCTTTTAAGTCCGTGTTCTAATAAATTTACTTTCCTTATTAAATTTTTATTAAATTCTCATTCAGTTTTTCATAAGTATCTGGAGGGTTACTCTCTTTCCCCTTAAAATGATTGCATCCCTGAAGTTTTAAAGGACGGAAAAATGTAACTCATACACATAGCAACTAATAGCCATAATCATTTACTCATCCATCATCCACAAGTGGTCATTGTCCTTAGAAAATTTCTAATGCATTATGTACACACACACACACACATATATATACACACAACGTGAAATGCACGTGAACCTATACTACTATAAAAGAGTAGGCGGTCTTCTAATTCGTTGACCTCTTGTCATGCAAAAGCTCATATCATGCGTCCAAATGTATGCAACATACTAAATAAGTATACTTGGAATTCTACATGTATGCGCAACCATTCCTTTCATATGCAACATTCATATGCACGATAAACAACAATCAAGCATCCATGTGTATCATAACAGAAAAGTTAGACAATGGTAAGGGATAATGTGAATGTGTGTGTATTACCCAAAGGATATACTATACTAAACGTGTATAATAAGCAATCCAAACAATATATCCAAATACATCCACTAGAATCCGTCATTGACAACACGTCTTATTGACATGTCTACAACCATTCCTACCATCCAATGGTCTTTACATAAGCTAGATTCTATTTTCAAAGATATTTTCTTCTAAATAAAATGAAAACATGCCAAAAAAGAGTTCGGGATAAGTAGCTCGAACTTTCTCCTTAAGCTTTCATATGCTCTTAACTGGGTCGTCTCCCTACCGACTCTAACCAGTTTCATTATTTCCTTATAAAGGCAATTTGTCCCATGCCCTAAAAATATGGTTGGGTGCATGGCGAACTAGAGGCTCTCCTACCCTTTTTAGCTTTCTTAACCAACTTTTACCACTGGCCAAAAATTTCCAATTCAATTATACGTGCATCGATAACCTTCAACAATCCTTGCTACTAACCCAAATGGTGTCGTCTTATACCATGCTACATAACTTAAGCGTAAGTATGCTCTCACTAACTGTAGCTCCATAAAATCTCCAATGGACAACATACCATCTTAACTCTTCTAGTGGTATGCAATTATATGTGCTAATATAGTACACACGGATCGTGTAATATGGTCTACAATATAAATGCGGAAATAGATGATAATAGCATAGTAAATAAAAATAGAAAAATCACACCAGAGATTTTTATACTGGTTCGGAGCACCGTCCTACGCCCAGTCCCAGACTTCTATCTGGATTTTCACTATTAACTACCTCGCTTCACCCGGAGGAACAGGTTTACAACACCCGAACGGGATTTCACGCCTCTAATACACTGAGGACTTCAACACTTGCCTCTTACAACACAGAGGACTTTAACAAAAGAACAAATACAATTGTTGTTGACAACTTGTGTTCTTGAAAACACGGATTTGTCACTAGCAGTACACCCTTCCTATAATCTTATCCTCAAAGTATGCGAAATGATGTTTTGAAAAGATTAAGGAAAGTATATTACTTATTGAATCAAAGGATATGAAATAGTTTCAATGATTCAATAAATAATCGAGAGCTTTTAGAATGCAGGAGTATGTATAAAGTAAGATCAGAGATTAGATTAAAAAGCATATAAAATCATGTTATGTTAATCAACGAATTAGATGAGTTTATATAGATAAGAATGGTTGTAACTCTTTGTGAGCAGTTGCCATTAAGAGATATGATCTTTGATGAAAGGTAAGAGATGCAACCTTTGGAGAAAAGAAGTGTCTTTTGGAAAAATTACTTTCTGTTTAAAAACGGTCGACAGGTTAAAAAGTGACCAGTAGACAGGAATTCAAATATATATACGTTATGTGCATGTGTGCATGTTCAGTGTGCAAATTATGCAGGAACGGTCGACCGCATATATTGTGACCGGTCGACCGGTCCCTGTAAAGTTGCACACTGAATGTGCAACTACATTCTAATCGTATATATATTGATTTTCTTGAAAATGCATGATTATTTGAGGATAGATTTTAACAAGTTTATCACTATTATAATATCAAATAATCAACCTACAATCTAGAGTACCATATGTAGCTCTTTATAGCCATAATGACCTTGTTTTGTCGATCGCCTTTAGTTATTTGTCAGAAATCAAAACCTTCATAAAACTTGTGACTCAACATTCTCCCCCTTTTTGATTGATGACAATATATATCTGCAAATCTGAATCTTCCCCTGAGTATGTGATCTCTCTCTTTGAATTCTTATATATTTATGTACGTTCCTGCAAACAATTGTTAGCCCTTTCTCCCCCTTTGTCATCGACAAAAAGGAGTAACAGATACTAGAATAGTAGAATGAATATGATATGCATAGCAAAATAAAACATTAACACATCCAAAACATAACAGAGTATAATACAGACCATAATGTCAAATGAAAAATAAGAATAACGACACTATTTAGTACAAGTGTCGATGAATGTTTTTAAAGTGCTAAACCATAATAGAATCTAGGATGAAGCAGATCGTATCTCCTCTTCATCATCATCATCGTCGTCGTCATCATCATCTTCTTCTTCTTCCTCATCATTGTTCCCTCTAGATGATTCTCCATGTCCATGACCACTCATACCTGTAGACTCGTCAGATGATGTCCAGGTGAAAACAGGAGCAGCAGGACGTTTTCCTGGGTCTTGTGCTTGAACAGAGGTGGATGTGGAACATGATATAGCATCCCATAGCATACCAAAGAATGACTTGACCTTATTGAAGCGCTTATCAATTTTAGAGTCCATGCGCTTGAGACGTGATTCAAGCAAAATTTGGTTACGCGCAATTGTTTCAAGTGATTCTTTTGTGGATGATTTTGATTTTAATAGTTTTACTTCATCGGAACGAGGACGAAAGGAAGTTGCACTTTGTTTTCTTGGTCCTCTTTGTTGCCATTCTTCAAAAGGCATAATCTCAAGATAAGGTGGAGGAAGCTTCATTCGTTTGATGGTTATGGAATCAATGCATTTTGGTTTTGAGGTTGCAGAATCAGGAGGATTGATCCCACAAGCTAACAAAAGTCGCATGATATATTCATTGTAGAAGAAATGAGGTCGTGTAGAGTTATTTACCTTGAGAATTTCATCAAAAAGCATGTGTACCCAATTGATTTGGATTTCACAATAAATAGCATAGAGAGCTTTGAAGTTTTCTTTATATACTGCATCATAATTTTCAAGTCTAGGAAAAAGAGAATGCATCAAAACACGATGAAGTAGTCTGGCTGTGGGTCGAAGTCCAATAGACTTTGTGCCATCACTATCGTCTTCTATGAACTGATGACTGGTACTATTTCGAGTGAAGACTTCGCAGAAGGTAGATGAAAACTCATCGCCTCGATTTGGTATACCAAGTATAGAGGCAATTCTAGCATGAGTAAGAAAAATTTGCTTGCCACAGACCACAGACCAGATGACTCCGTTTGGATTATCAGGTTGATACTCATCGAGATTCATGTTGGCGTAAAACAATTTGATCATCAAATGATTTATCTCCACATTATTTTCTGAAAAATCTATCAATGGAGTAATGTTGGAATTATTGGCTAACCTCTGAACTCCATAAGCCGTGAAATCATCAAATTTGATGAAAGAGCCTGGATGAAACTTGTAATTTGTCATCTGATTCCATCTTGTTACAGCAATTGGACTTTGAAGCCACTTTTTGACGGAGATGCTCAGAGATGAAGTTTCAGAGGTTGTTCCTTTCTTAGATTTCTTTTGAGGAGGAGCCATTGTTGGAAGATTTGAGATTTGGGAATTGAAAATAGGAAACTAGGGTTTGTGATTTTGGGAAAAAGAACAGCTTGAGTCAAAAGAGAAAGAGGGTAGAAGGAAAAAATGATGCATAGGTATATATAAAAACTGAAAATACGTCAACCGGTCGACCTATGAAATATGGCCTGTCGACCGTTTTCAACCAGAGAGCAAACGGTCGACCGGCTATAAATGGGGCGGTCGACCGGTTCTGGCCTGCTGAGTAATAACTTGTTATTTTGCAAGTTTTTATAATATATCAACCTATATATATATTATATTTCATTCTTAATACAAAATATAACCATTATTACACAAGTGATAGATAAAGATATAATAACTAAATATAAATCTAATGAGAAGGTTCGTCATTAGAATTATCGTTGTTTCCTTCAATACGTTTTGACCATGGACTCCATTGTTTCTGAGCTCCTTCATTCTTCTCATAGTTCCGATCCCACGAGTTAGGACTTTTAGATGTTGATGGCCTAGACGGCATTGGTTCATGCACGTCATGCTTGTTGGAACCGCAGAAAAATGTTGCCAACTTTTCTAAAACGGATAATCGTGCCGATGTCCGTTGTTGCTCATGATAAAGTTGACTTTGCCCATAATGGAGCTGTCTCTGAAGGTCTATCTGATGTTTCTGATAGTGGTGTATCTCATCGATTTGTGCTTTGGTACGAGGAGAATAGAACAGTGTCCTCTTCACTCGTTTTGAATTTGGAGTTTTATCAGGCATACAAGAGCATTGATGATGACAACTTGATTTTTGTTTTGGTGTTGTAGGAGAATAATATTCCTCCGACTCAGAACTCGTAATAGAAATGTATGATTCTTGAGCACATTTATCACAAATGTGAGCCATAGTGAATGTTGTATAGAATATTATGGTTAGATAAAAAAAAGATGAACAAAATATAAAATTTTTGCAAGCTTATATACAAGTTTCTTATGTACAAACCTATGGATGTGAGTTAACGGAAAATTTTAACCAAGAAAACATAAGCAGAAATTTTATGTTAATTCTAAAAATAGCTTTCCTTTTAAAACTGAAATTATAAAATAAGAAAGGAAAGGACGATCACTAAAAGAAAAGAATGAAAAAATGAGTAAAGACAATTAACCATTAAATCAAGCAGTGGCTTATATTTAATGTAAAAAAATAGTTTATGCAAAAGTTATGGTTAAAGAATAACTAAAAAGAAGACGTTTTTTAGAAATTACTTAGTCAAGATTTTTTCTTGAAATTAAACCAAGCTCTCTTCGTAATCTAATAAAATTAGATTCGAGCAGAGGCTTAGTAAAAATGTCCGCTAATTGATTGTCAGTATGAACATATTCAAGACATATATTTCCTTTGTCAATATTATCTCGAAGGAAATGATGATGGATATCAATGTGTTTGGTTCTAGAGTGATTTAATGGATTTTTAGAGAGATTTATAGCACTAGTGTTATCACAGTAAATAATAGAATTTGATAAATGAATATCAAAATCTTGAAGTGTTTGTTGCATATATAGTACTTGAGTACAAGCGAGAGCTGCTGATATATATTCAGCTTCACATGTTGATAGTGAAACACAATTCTGTTTCTTACTGAACCAAGAGACAAGTGATTTTCCAATAAAATGGCACGTACCACTTGTACTTTTTCTATCCGTTCGTGAGCCACCGAAATCAGCATCACTATATGATACTAATTCAAATGGACATTCTTTTGGATAAAAAAGACCGAAATCTTTGGTATTATTAAGATAACGAATTATATGTTTCACTGCTCGTAGATGTGATTCCTTTGGATCGGCTTGAAAACGAGCACATAAACAAACACTCATTATTATATCTGGACGACTAGCTGTAAGATAAAGAAGAGAACCAATCATGCTCCGATATAATTTCTGGTCAACATTCTTACCACTTTCATCTTTTTCAAGATGTGTAGTTGTACTCATAGGAGTTGGTTTACCAGATGTATTTTCTAATCCGAAGCGTTTGATAAGGTTTTCACAGTATTTTTCTTGATTGATAAAAATGCCGTTTGAAAGTTGCTTTATTTGAAGTCCAAGAAAATAAGATAGTTCTCCCATATGAGACATTTCGAATTCTTTGGTCATAATACTTGCAAATTCCTTGCAGAGTTTATCGTTTGTTGAACCAAAGATGATATCGTCTACATATATCTGGATAACTAGAATATCTTTTCGAGAATGTTTAATAAACAAAGTTTGATCGACTTTGCCTATTTGAAATCCTGAGTTAATAAGATAGCTACGTAGTCGTTCATACCAAGCACGAGGTGCTTGTTTTAAACCATACAGAGCTTTCTTAAGTTTGAACACATGGTCAGGATATTTTTCATGTACGAACAAAGGAGGTTGTTCGACATAGACATTCTCTTTGATAAATCCATTGAGAAAAGCACTTTTGACATCCATCTGATAAAGTTTGAAATTATGGTGACAAGCAAAAGATAATAGGATTCTAGTAGCTTCTAGTCGAGCAACTGGTGCAAAAGTTTCTTCATAATCGATACCTTCTTCCTGATTATATCCTTGTGATACTAATCTTGCTTTATTTTTGGTGATATTTCCTTGTTCGTCAGCCTTATTTTTATAGACCCATTTAGTACCAATTACTGACTGATCAGTTGGTCTTGGAACAAGTTCCCAAACGTCATTGCGCTCAAACTGATTTAGTTCTTCCTGCATGGCAATGATCCAGTAATCATCTGTAGCAGCTTCTTTTGGATTCTTAGGTTCGATATTTGAGAGAAAAGCGACATGACCCATTTGATTGAGTTGACTCCTTGTTCTGACATGTGATGTTATTTCACCGATTATATTTTGAGCCGGATGGTCTCTTAATATTCTTGGTGGTGATTGTAACTCACATATTTGAGGAATATTCTCAATAATTATTTCCGAGTCAGAATCAATATTTGTGATGATTGGATTGTCAGTGACTATTGATTCGTCATCATCTGATATAGTGTGAGGATGCTGATAGATTTCATCAAAAGAGACATGAAGTGATTCTTCAATAGTTTTGGTTCGTTTATTAAATATCCGATAGGCCTTACTTCGTTCCGAATAACCGACAAATATGCCTTCATCGGCTTTTGAATCGAATTTGCCAAGCTGGTCTTTCGTATTTAAAATAAAGCACTTGGAACCAAAAACTTTGAAGTATGAGATTTTAGGCTTCCTTTTGTTAAATAATTCATAAGGAGTATTCTTGGTAAGAGGTCTTATGGATACACGATTTAAAACATAACAGGCAGTTGCCACAGCTTCCGCCCAAAAATGTTTTGGTAAGGTGGTTCCATTCAATAATGTTCTTGCACATTCTTGTAAAGTTCGGTTCTTCCGTTCTACAACTCCGTTCTGTTGTGGAGTTCTGGGAAACGAAAAATTATGATATATACCTTTCTTTGTACAAAAATGTTCAAATTCATTATTTTCAAACTCTCCGCCATGATCACTTCTTATATTTTTAACTTTAATCCCTTTTGATTTTTGAATTCTTTTGACGAAAGATTTGAAATGATCGAAAGTGTCACTTTTATTTTTTAAGAAAATTGTCCATGTATAACGAGAGAAATCATCAACAATTACAAGCACATATTGACTGTGATTTATTGATTGAACCCTAGTAGGTCCAAATAAATCCATGTGTAGTAACTCAAGTGGTTGTAATGTTGATATGACTTTCTTGGATTTAAAAGATGATTTGGTCAATTTTCCTAATTGACATGCATCACAAATGTTGTTAACTTTAAAACTCATTTTGGGTAGTCCTCTAACTAGATTGTTTTTGGCTAGCTTGTCAATAGTTCTGAAGTTTATATGACAGAAGCGTTTGTGCCATAGCCATGGATCATTGTCATTAGCCACAAGACACATATCTGAATTATGATTAATATTCATATTCAGAATATATATATTTCTGTCTCTATAACCTTCGAAAACCAAATTATGGTCTTTATCTAAAATACTACACTTATTATTCGAAAATGAAATTATAAAACCCTTGTCACATAACTGACTAATACTAAGCAAATTGTGTTTTAAATTTCTAACTAGCATGACATTAGTAATAAGAGGTAAGTTAGATGTATCGCAATTGCTCACATCGCCTTTGCCGATGATATAGCCTTTTGAATTGTCTCCAAAAGTGACGGAGCCACCATCTGAGTATGTAATATTTGTTAATAAGTTCTTGTCTCCCGTCATGTGCTTTGAGCAACCACTGTCCAATATCCACTTTCCTCTTTTCTTAAGTGGGACCTGCAAAAAATAGAATTAAGTCCATGGTACCCACTTTTTATAGGGTCCTAAGAGTTAGGTCTTAGGAGTCCAAACCCATTTGGGTCCGGTATCCCCTTTATATATATAATTATTATTAAAATGCACAGTATTCATGAATTGCTGAATGTATTTGTTCCTAATCAAATTGTTATTTGTTTTAGGAACCCATATTTTGATAGTCTTGATATTTTTCTTTTGAAATTTCACAACTGGTTTTGGTTTGGAATATAATAAACTAACATTTTTCTTAGCTTCAGTTTTTTGTACTTTCTTCTTCCTTTTATTTCCAAGATGTTTCTTGGTTTCTTGTTTGTTATATCCCAATCCTTGTTTGTCTGAAATAGATTGTGAACTTTCAATGATTTTTGTCAAATTTTCTCGACCTTTGTTAAAGTTAGAAACATTTTGAGTAATGTCATCAAACTTTGTTTGTAAGCTAGCTTTTTCTAGGTCTAGAATTTTGACTTTTGCTTTAAGCTCATGATTTTCAGTAGTGAGAGCATTATTTTTCTCTTTTTGAGCTTCTATTTCTTGACTCAAAAGAGATATTTGAGAGTCAACATTAGATGATGATTCTTGAATATTTTCAAGTTCCTCTTCTAATATTTTCTTCTCATCTTTTAACATATCTCGTTCAAACTCTGCTCTACTTAAATCTGCTTTGACTACTTTTAATTGACGTTTTATGTCTTTATATTTGACTATCAATTCAGCATTAATATCAAGTAATTCATCAAATGTAGGAATTTGTACCTCATCTTCTGTTGCCATAAAACAAATATTAGCTTGTTCATTCTCTGAATCACTTTCACTTTCTGATGAAGATGACTCTGAATCATCCCATGTTACTGAGAAGGCTCGTTTCTTAGATTTGTCCTTCTTATATTTGAATTTGTCATTTTCTGACTTCTTCTTTTGTTCTGGACAATCCTTCTGCATGTGACCCTTTTTGTGGCAGTTGAAACATTCTATAGCAGATGAAGATGGTTTATTTGATCCAGGTTTCCTTTTATTGTAACGACTGGCTTTTCGATATTTTAGGAATTTTTTGAATCCTTTCGCAATGAATGCCAAATCTTCGTCTTCAGAATCTGATTCATTTTCATCTTTCTCAACATGAAATGCTACATTTTTCTTTTCTTCTTTCTGTTCTTTTCTAGCCTGCAAATTTGCTTCATAGGACATTAAATTTCCTATCAATTCATCTGGCTTCATGACGGAAAGGTCATTAGCTTCTTCATTTGCTAATACTTTTCCTTCCCATTCACTAGTCAGAGAATGTAGGACTGTTGAAACAACATCGAAATCAGAATACTTTTGTCCTAAGCCAATAAGTGCATGGTGAATAGTTTGAAACCGTGAATACATGTCATTGATTGTCTCATTTGGTTTCATTTTGAAAATTTGAAATTGACTTTTCAGCATGGCTATTTTGGCTTGTTTAACCTTGTTAGTACCTTCATGTGTGATTTTTAGTGTTTGCCAAATTTGATATGCAGTAGTGCAGATACTAACACGGTTATATTCATTTTGGTCTAATGCACAGAACAACATATTTATTGCTCTTGCATTTATGGCTGCTGCCGTTTTTTCAGCTGCAGTCCATTCTGAATAATCAGTTGTTGGATTCACTATTTCTCTTTGAGTGGCATTCCAAGCATCATAGCTATTTGATTGCATAAAGAATGACATACGTGTTGCCCAATAACTATAGTTAAGACCATTGAAAAATGGAGGTCTCTGTGTCGATTGACCCTCCGTGTAAGTGGTGTTTTGAGTGCTAGTACTTACGTTATTTGCCATATTACTATAATATATCAAATAACTGTGTTACGGTTATATGATGACCGTGCTATGATACCAAATGAAAGTGCGGTGTGTATACAATTATATGTGCTAATATAGTATACACGAATCGTGTAATATGGTCTACAATATAAATGCGGAAATAGATGATAATAGCATAGTAAATAAAAATAGAAAAATCACACCAGAGATTTTTATACTGGTTCGGAGCACCGTCCTACGTCCAGTCCCAGACTTCTATCTGGATTTTCACTATTAACTACCTCGCTTCACCCGGAGGAACAGGTTTACAACACCCAAACAACCGAACGGGATTTCACGCCTCTAATACACTGAGGACTTCAACACTTGCCTCTTACAACACAGAGGACTTTAACAAAAGAACAAATACAATTGTTGTTGACAACTTGTGTTCTTGAAAACACGGATTTGTCACTAGCAGTACACCCTTCCTATAATCTTATCCTCAAAGTATGCGAAATGATGTTTTGAAAAGATTAAGGAAAGTATATTACTTATTGAATCAAAGGATATGAAATAGTTTCAATGATTCAATAAATAATCGAGAGCTTTTAGAATGCAGGAGTATGTATAAAGTAAGATCAGAGATTAGATTAAAAAGCATATAAAATCATGTTATGTTAATCAACGAATTAGATGAGTTTATATAGATAAGAATGGTTGTAACTCTTTGTGAGCAGTTTCCATTAAGAGATATGATCTTTGATGAAAGGTAAGAGATGCAACCTTTGGAGAAAAGAAGTGTCTTTTGGAAAAATTACTTTCTGTTTAAAAACGGTCGACAGGTTAAAAAGTGACCAGTAGACAGGAATTCAAATATATATACGTTATGTGCATGTGTGCATGTTCAGTGTGCAAATTATGCAGGAACGGTCGACCGCATATATTGTGACCGGTCGACCGGTCCCTGTAAAGTTGCACACTGAATGTGCAACTACATTCTAATCGTATATATATTGATTTTCTTGAAAATGCATGATTATTTGAGGATAGATTTTAACAAGTTTATCACTATTATAATATCAAATAATCAACCTACAATCTAGAGTACCATATGTAGCTCTTTATAGCCATAATGACCTTGTTTTGTCGATCGCCTTTAGTTATTTGTCAGAAATCAAAACCTTCATAAAACTTGTGACTCAACAGGAACTACATTTCTCCCAAAGGAAAGGTTGACGGTGTAAATTTCTATGTTTTATCCAAAAGGAGAATTAATGTCACGTTTAGAATTACAGGAAATCATCCTTTTCTTCGTTATTGAAATAAACAGTAAAAAATACGATGAATATTCTTATTTTACACATCACTTTCTTTTGGAGCGTATTCCTTGTCATTTCAAATGGTATACTTTTATTTATAAATCCAAACTTAATAATCCATAGGAATTTACATTGCAGCCCTCTACATTTCAATGAACTAAATACTACTTAAATCCCATTTCTAATTTATCACTAATTCTCATATCAATTGCAACAAAATATAGGATCACCTAAATCTCAACAATTTACCGTGACAACTTTATTTACATTTTACTTGCACATGTCCTTCAAATCTGGAACTATCGTATAATCTATAAGTTCAGGGGCTACTACTACCCAACATTTTCCAGATTCAAATATGTGCAAATTTCTAACCATACAAATCCAAGGTTTACTTGGACATACTTGGAACACATCTACAATGATAAAATCCTATAGGGTAACACCACCTGTAGGCCATTGTGGAAACCAACTTCCATTAATACCACCACATAATGATACTATGGGGACTTCTCCCCACTATTACTGCTTTCCACTCATGTTAACCTGGTCTGCCTATAGCCTCCAATGAAACAACATAATACCTGGACCGTCCGTAGCCAACATGTAATGATCGCCCTACACATTTGATGCTCATATTACCTCAAGTCTATGTGGGACGATTTTCAAGGAAAAGAAATAGAAGTAAAAAAGAGGAATAGAAGAGAAGAGAATTAAATAAAAGAGAAAGAAAGAAAGAAAACATCAACAATCACATAACCCATCGCATACCTCATAACTTATAGATATATACAGGCGAGACAGTAATAACTACATAACCTACAAAATCAAAGTACACAAGCTCATATGGTTATAGAAAAAAGTAATAGAGTTTATACAACTGATAAATAAACCCAACTAATAAATTGTCCCTAATAATAGTAAGTCAACACTATCAAGGTTGCACAGCGTCACATAAGGGAATATATAATAATAAGCTCAAATATAAGTATGAAAATTTTCACCACTTGGTAGTCCATCTACATAACTCCATGTACCATTTACACTTGTTATCTAGTCTACTCATTAAAGAGTACCCAAGATAATAAGAAGCAAAGCATAAAACCTCGAGTCACACAATAGTCTGTTGTGAGCTATAAATAATTTCAAAACACTATAAATGTCGGTATAGTATATGGAACTGAGGGTATGGAGAATCATACTTGTCATGTCCCTACATCCAAAGAGTTAGCACATAACATAGGATATATGCTACTCTATATCATAGTCAGCATGGATGTACTATACGTCAAAGTACTAATGGGTGTCTAGATATCAACATCGATGATATCTACATCGTGTGACATCCCTAGGGTGATAAGAAACCAATGAAAAAATGGCATCCATCCTCACATTCACTCACTCAGTGTGTTGGTTATATGATACTCATATGACCACCTCTATAGAGTCAAGGCTACTCAACCTCTCGTTTTCTTGGTACTTGAATCCATGCCACTCATTAGGCCTGAAACTAGACAGCATCCTAATAAACAGTTTAGGGTAAACAGATCAAACCATCGTGCGATTTGGGGAATACTCCATAGCCTCATGTGACGTATATGGGGCATACCCCGTAACCTAAAGGATATCATCACACATACATCTGCTTTACGAGTACACATCAAAACCTATGAATATCAATGATCCTTTGCACACATCATACGTAGAAGAGTTCATCCTTATCCCAAAATTGTTTTTGCAACTCTTTTCCAAAGTTGTCGCGGTTGGGGACTATTTTAAACAACCACCATTAGTCATAGATTATCATCATATACCTCATAACCTTCTCCAAAAATTCCATCGGTCCAACTCTTTGTCACTTACTCTACATCATGAAGTACAGCTACCAATCTTCGAAGTTGTCACTTTCCATTATGGAATCATTATTATGGAATCTTCAAGTAATCACATCGAGGCACTGCATCCTTGCTTCAATGCCAAACCACTCGTGGAAGAGCCATAGCGTCAAAATCAAATATCGAACGAACCATCACACCATGCTTCTCGAAACGTCTCCATCATCCCCGTCAAAATTGGCCGAATTGACCATCATCAATAGTGGTATATATTGATCACTCCAAAGTAGTTGATAATAACTACTTGGTCATGTACTTAACCAAAAATGGATAAGTATAAACCAAATGAAAACATCCGACGTTCATCCTGAAATCCAAAGCACGTCTCAAATTTCATCTTCCATCTTCAGATCAATCAGCAAGCATGAAACTCTATGCACGAAATCCTATCTTATGGGATATTTTCTAATACTACATTGCTTCGATCGACATTTTCAACCAAATTAAGTAAACAGGTATACATGCAACCAACAAGCATACAAACGTCTAAAATAGCCTATATGCATCTATAATAACATATATACAGTACATCCAAGTAACCAATGTCTGATTAATAACAAAATAGCCTATGTCTATCAGTATCATCAAAATAGCGCGTCAACAGAAAAAATGTGATTTAATTTAAAACCATTTTAATACGCTTTTAAATTCTTTTATAAAATAAGATGTAGGTTTAAATATATTATAAATCGCGTTTTAAAGTAAGAATTTTTTTTAAAATGTCGTTTTTTAATACTATACTAACAATCATAGTATAGCAAGAGACAATGTCGCTCACCTAAATAAAAGCTGGACAAACCAATCTCATGTCGCAGAGCTCTCCAACATGAGCACGATGCAAAAGACGACATCCAAAATGGACCTCATATGCAAAAGATATGTGTTTTATAAAATTCAAGATTAAACAAACTATTGAATAACTTAGTTAGATAATTAATTATCTTAATTACCACACTAACCTTTCTTCCCCAAATTGCATGTACATGCACAAACGTATCCACCCATCAGGTTGTGTATTTCATCCTAGATTTTTCCTTCATCCGTGAATGAAACATCGTGCCATCTTCGCCAATGAGTCCCTCTACGCATGAGCTCCACAACACACCCCATGAATCCCCACTAAGCTCACTGCTACAAAATACGACTTGAAGGTCTCACGCACGACAATAAAATACCGCATTCATCTATAGTAGATTGAAGTAGCTACAATTGAAGGGAAAAGTAAATGTCAGCAACCGAAAAATGAAGGTGGTCTCCGCTTGGCCTATCTCCACCTCTAACTATGGAAAGTCGAAATCATAGTTTGTCGGGTGTTATATCAAGCTCAACCAATCATCGCCGCATGCTTCGATTTCCATATGGATGCAAAGCTCTCTTCGATATGAGCTCAACAGAGTTGGTTTTATGATTTTTAATTGAGTGGATTGCTCGATTTAATTTTTTGAAGTGAAAGAGAGGGAGGCACCATGATTTATATTTATAGGCAATGGAACACTGATTTGGAAATGGAGAGGAGGGTTTTTAGATTATTTATGGTAATATTATATTACTATCTATTTGAATTCTCAAATAAATCATTGTACATTTCGAACTCATGTGATTGCACGGCCCATCCAATCACAACGAAACTCATCGGCGTACATCACATCATTTTTTTCGATTCCAATGTTATAAATTTCGTTGTTGTTCGAGATAGCCCTCTAGGATAATAATTTCACATACTTTGAGATTGTTTTGGCCGTCGGATCATTCGATCTCCAATATAGCAATGCTTATACTTATTTTAATTCGCAACGTCGATACGGACTCAACGGAAGTTGTCTTAAGTCTTGATTCAATTGTATACGAAAAATCATATTTTAGGACCTTTAATTAATTAAAGATTAAATATTTAAATCAATTATTTAAATATCCTATCGTTAAAAATATGAATCATTTATCTATATACAAGAGTTTGAAATGATTTTTACTTTATTCTCTTGAGATTTGTAGGTGGGTTTATTTAACGGGAAGGTTTTATAAGAGAAGTTTTATAATGGGGTTCTGGGAACTTAAGACATTTTCTAAATGCTGGAATACTGAAACTTGAAAAAAAATGAATTCAAGTTAAATAAAGAAGTTACAATTGGTTAGATGGAATTATAAATACATGTAATTGGTTTTGGAAATTGTAAGAAGAAATTTATTGATAGTTTCGGAAATGCAGGTGATAAGCTAAGAATTCCTAAGTTTTTGTGCTTGAGATGATTTTGGAAAATGGATTTGGAATATTTTCTTAAGTGTTGAAATGTTTTAGGATATCCTGTTTGGATTTAAATATTGAAAATTGTTTCAAATATTTGAATATGGAAAGGAATTGGAATACAAACCTTGTAAAGGTATCTGGAAAAGAATATTTTTGGAAAATGTATAATAAGGCCTGATGTCTGCTTATGGATTTTTATTGATAGTTAAATAACCGACTATCAATATTGGCCAATTTTATTATTCGTTTCGAAGAGACCGGGATCGGATTTAATTATCCGAAAACCACTTCTATCTGGTTTGAATGTTATTAATGAATACCATGAAGATGATGGAGATGATGATTCGGTTTGTCTAGACCCAGGGCAACTTGTATGGACGAATGCTATCAGAAAATCATAATTGGAGGACGATGAGCATTCTAAGTGGAACTGTTTCTTGAATGGTAACGCTTAGCCTCAAGCCTCATCAATCGAGAATGACTAAAACAGGGGAGGTGCAGCAAGGCTAAGTGGGTCGCACCTAATTAGGGTATGTTATCACTTTTCTAGATATCCTCGATAACCCATATCCTATGGATATGGTTATGCATGAAAGAGGAAGCGCTTGATTGTTAAGGATGGGAACACCTGGGGTGATAACATATTCGGTCTGTCCAGGTTACAGGTAGGCCGGTCTTGTGCAGTTGGGGATCCCAACAAGGTCTTTCGTACATTGTTCTAGAGGTGTACTTTGATGGGAAGTACTCCAATGGTCCAGTCATTGTACGGAATCCATTCTCCAATAAGCGACGTACGGTTTTGATTATGTCCAACTATGCTGAAACATGAGATGCAATCGTTTCAGCTATTTTCTATTTACTTTATATAGATACTATTATAATATCTGATGATTTTGATAAAAATTGTTTTGGTCATCGTAATGTAAAAACCCATTATGTTTATGTGTGATGTGGTCTTATGAAATACCTTTGTTTTTCAAAGGATTTTGATAACTCTAATAATTCAAATTGAGTGTGTTTTCTCACGCTGGTTTTTCAGACTGACTCGGTTGTTATTTATTATAATGTTCGGGTCAGACTGAGTATTACAGATTTTGAATAGGATGCTTTGGAGCTCAGGAGGCAAGCTGAAGGCATTCGGACGTATTCTTGTACTTGATTTATATTTCCACTGTGTAAGGACAAGTGATTATAACTGTCTTGATTGATGTATTGATTTTTGTACTCTGATGATTGTAAGTATAAACAAATACAGATTCTTTTGTATAAAATTTCTTATTATATATTATATTTTGTTCTACTGCGATTGTGAGATTCTATGTTGTTGTTTCTATTTTCTTCTATCATTTTCTTCTTCTTTACCCTAGTTATTTGCTCTTTAGTATACTTTGGGTTGGACTAGAGTGAATTATTGTCAACTCAAAGGGGTACGGAACTACGGATCGCTACATTTGATATCAGATCCCAACGTAAAGGCTTGAAAATTTGTAACCCTTTGAATCGACTATAATCCACACCAGTTCCACTCAAATTGGACGGAAATAGGAATCTTTAGCGGTGAGGAGAAAAAAGTAGAAAAAATGGAACAACAAATACAGAATCTCACAAACACAATGAAACAAATTATAATATATCATAACAGATTTTAAATACAAGAACTATGCTGTTAATATACATGCCATTATCAAAGTACAATATACAACAATCAATCTGGACAGTTTAATAACTTGTTCTCACATGACGGAAATATGCATCGTGTATGGAAATACTTCTGAACTCCTCCTGCTAGTCTCCTAAGCTCTATAGCATTCTAACCTGAAACTGTAATTCTCGGTCTGACCCGAGCGTTATAATAGAATAACACCCGAGTTAGCTTGGAGAAGCAGTGTGAGAAAAACATGCTCAATTTGAATTATTAACTTTTCTCAAAATCCTTTGAAGATAAAGGTATCTCACAAGACCACGTCACACATAAACACGACGGGTTTTTACCTTTCGATAACCAAAATGATTTTTATCAAAATCATCTATATTATAATAGTATCTATAGAAAGTAAATAGAAAATAGCTGAAATGCTTGCATCTCACATTCCAGCATAGTTGGGCACAATCAAAACCGTAAGGCGTTTATTGAAAAATGGATTCCATACAATGACCGGGCCATTGGGGTACCGCCCATCACAGTACACCTCTAGAACAATATACCGAGGACCTCGTCGAGATACCCTACTACACAAGATCAGTCTACCCCCAACTTGGATAGACCTAATATGTTATCACCTCGGGTGTTCCCACTCTTAAAAATCGAGTTCTCATTCTTTCATGCACAACCATATCCATAATATATAGGTTTTCGAGGATATCTAGAACAGTGTTAACATACCCAAATTAGGTGCAACCCACTTAGCCTTGCTGCATCTCCCCTATTTTAGTCATTCCTGGTTGATGAGGCTTGAGACTAAGCTTTACCTTTCAAGAAACAAATTTACTTAGAATGCACATCGTCCTCCAGTGACGATGTTCTGATAGCATTCATCCATACAAGTTGTCCTAGGTCAGGACATAACGAATCAACGTCTTCATTATCTTCGCAGTATACATTTATAACGTTCAAAGCGGATCAAAGTGGTATTCGAATAATTAAATCATATCCCAGTCTCTTCAAAACGATTAACGAAATTGGCCAATATTGATAGTCGGTTATTTAACTATCAATAAAACATTCATAAGTAGTCACTAGGCCTTATTTTATAATTCTTCTAACATTTATTTCAAAATATCTTTACTAAGATATATGTTCAAGTCCCTTTCCATATTCCAATATATGAAAACAATTTCAAATACTTAAATCCGGAACAGGATACTTCCAAACCATCTCAATACTTAGAATTATTTCCAAATTTCTATTTTTATACTTAGGAAAATATTACTAGTATTATTTTCCAAAATCTTTTCAAATATCAACTCTTAAGAGAATATTTCATCACTTATTTCATAAGTTTCGGAATCACTAATAAAGTTCCTTTTTCATTTCCTAAAGCCCAATATACTTATTTATACCCCCATTCAACAATTTATAACTTCTTTTATGAATCTAGATTTCGTTTTTTTAATTTACATATTCAACATTTTGAAATTCCATTTCCTCCAAATTCCTTATAAAATTCCTCCCCTCAAAATCATATCCATTTAAAACCCCATTTACGAATCTTGAGACAATTTATAAATAAATTATTTCTTTAGCTTCAAAACTCTATATGTATATATATGTATGTATATATATACATATATATGTATGTATATGTATGTACAACAAGTATATAAAATGATAATAATTTATTTTTAGTTCAATCCAACTTTTATAACTTATAGTTATATAGTCACTTTATAATTCACATCTATATATTTAATTCAATTCCACATAATTCAAATTCAATTCACCTTTTTATTTAAATTTCAACTCCTTTTAACAACATTTCAAAACCAAATTCGGGTTATTCATACTTAAATTAATTTCACTTTGAACGATTTTATTTTTTCTATGCAGATTAAAAAGTATGAGTTCGGCGAACCATTGTAAATTTGGCGATATTTCTATGCAGTTATTCAACCAACATTTTAAATCAATACATCAATCTGGAGGAGTTCGGACGTATTTCCATACTTGGTTTATATTACCGCTGTGTGAGGACAAGTGATTATAACTGTCTAGATTGATGTATTGATTTTTGTACACTGATGATTGTAAGTATAAACAGATACAGATTCTTTTGTATAAAAATCTGTTATTCTATATTATATTTGTTTCACTGCGAATATGATATTCTGTGTTGTTGTTTCTATTTTGTTCTATCATTTTCTTCTTCTTTACCCTAGTTATTCGCTCTTTCGTACACTTTGGGTTCTAGATATTCCCAAAGTCATATTTTGGGTCCAGATTTGATAGTCAGTTATTTAACTATCAAATAATCAATCATTCAATCATAATTTCATTTTCCATTGAAAACACCAAGTCTCATTTTTATTTAATTTTATATAAATTAAATCTCTTTATCCAAAAATATATACTTATCTGATAAAATATAGTATATTCACAACTATCTTTTTTTCAAAAATATTTGAAAACCTTTCTAAAATAATATGGAAAGTACCACTGCGGTATCAACCATGGATTCATTGCTCAATGGTTACATCTCTATCCCAAAGAAGTTCAAAACTCAACTGCAGGCACTCACTGCCTCCGACTATGCCATGAAAGTATGCCATTACTTTCCGGAAACTTTATTAAATTTTTTTTTTTCAAAATAATACTTATAAAATTCCTATATAAATCTCCATGTTTATTTTAGGCAAATACTCTTTTATAAAAGTTATTATACAAAAAATATTAATATTGAATAATTTATCCTTTTAAAATAATACTAATTAATTCTTAAATAATAATTGACTTAAAATCAACTCATTATAACTAACTTAATTAATAATAAATTACACATTAAAACCATTTAAAATAATTACATAATTTTGAAACAATAATAAGTTTGGATTTATTAATAAGCTTCCAATCAATTTTCAAGGCTCGTTTATAAACTTATAGTTTATTTCGATAATTTAAAATATTAAATAGCTAATTTTCTAGAGATATTCTTTTGCTAAACATTTTTAAATTACCTAGTTTAATGATTAAATTGTATTTTTAAAACAAACTTAATTTCTCGATATAATATATTTTCCAAATTGGCGTTGGAACCTTGTAAGTACTTATAAAGATATGTTAGCATGCATTGCTTATGATATTCATGTGTTAACTAGTTAAATAATTGAAATTTTATTAAAATTTCATGTTTGGGTACCTACGTTGTTTAAATTGAGTAAGTACAGGTAACTGGAGGCTGTCGGACTAGATTTGGGTTGCATATTTGCATATGAAGTAACTTGCTTGCTTAATAATGCTTAAAAATGCTAAAATAAGATACATTTTTGGATTAAATACTGCAAATTATAAATATTGATATATTTTCATATTTTTCGACCGTGTGGGTTGATGTATATATTTTTATCTCTCTTATCATATTGCAAAAAGCTCCCCGTACAGAGGACACTCTCCCAAAAAAATCGGAAATTTAGGGTGTTAAAAAAATTTCTATAAATTTTTGTTAACTAAAAGGTTGCGTTTCAAATTGAAAATGAAATAAGAGATTTTGGAATTAAAATTGAAAACTTATTATTTTGGTTGGAACTAAAAGATCTGAAGAGTGAAATATTGAATTTTCACTAAGTGGGTTTTGAATAAATTAATGGGTTTGGAGCATTTTCTTGCTTTAGCAATTTCGGGGATGAAATTCTTTTAAAAGGGGAGGATTTTTTGATGGTTAATTTTAAATATTTAAATGGTTTAAATATTGGATTTGGATTTACAATTTGGTTAGTAAGATTTTAAAATTAGAATTTCAAGTGATTTCGTTAATTTTTGAAATCGTCGATTTAATCGACGCGTTAAAATAGCGATCCGGGACACGGTCTCGGATTTCGACAAAACAAGTTCTATTGGATCCGTAATATGTATTATAATCAGATTTCAAATTTCGTAGTGTTTGGAGATATTCTTTTAGTTGTACGGGATACAAACGCGTTTAAATAAATATCGAAATTTAATATAATAATTGGTTCCAAAAAGCTATCTTCTCCATTTGATCAAATTAGGACTCGAAATTTTTTCCATTGCATTCGAAATAGGGGTATAACATTATGAACGCCTAGCGGCATGCCTCTGTAGGGGTACAAAATTTTAAGATATGTAAACGAGACAATTTGGAAATTTTATAATATAATAAAATTTGAAAGTCAACTACTCAAATATATTTTTATAAATGGACACTCGTACTCAAGAAGCCACTTCCCTAATTTATATTACGTCTTCTTTTTCCCTCTCCAGGCTTAATATCAAAAACGAAACAAACGAAATCAAATTTGTTCCTCTTTTAAAAATTATATATATATAAAGAACAAATCTCGTTTGAATCAGATGGAGGTGGGTTCGGGTACATGGTGGTCACGATGGGTGGCAGTGCTTGTAGGCGCGTGCGTAAGAAGGAGGTGCGGTAGTGGCTAAACGTCGATGGGAGGTATGGCTGGCGTTGGGGTGTCGCTTGAAGGCAATGGTCAATAGTGAGGAAGTCACACTCATCGGCTTGGGTTTTTGTTCGATTTCAATGGTAGGTAAGACTCGATTTTGGGTCATGGCATCGAAGGTCGCGTAAGCTTCTCGACGGCTGTCGATAGATGTGGAAACCAGGGCAAACGGCATTTCGCTTGGGAGGGTCGTGAGATTTGGTTTCACGCATAGAGTGGATCTAGCCAAGTGATGGCGATGGTCCAGTGATGCACGTGGGGTGACGGAGATGGTGGATGTCAAAGCAGCATTGGAGATGATGATTACATGCGTGGACTGGAGGGGATGTCGCGACCATTGAGGGTGGTGAAGAGGTCGCGAAGGTTAGGCGCTGTTGATGAGGAGTTGATGAAGTGGGTTTGAATGTGGTCGTGATGCTTAGAAGATTTATCGCAGGGAAGACAGGGTTTTTCCAGTGAGGTAATATAAATTACTTATATGATGAGTTAATTATGTTATAAATTAAAATAATCGCCAACTTATATATTCGATAATGTTTCCGTACGAGGTCCAAAATCATGAAAACAAGTCGGGATTGAAAAGGATTGCAAATAGAAATCAAGGTGAGCAAACCTCATTCTTTTTGGATTGCTTGAATTTAATTTTAGATAGTTAAAATAAATTCCGGATGCTTAGTTGAAATTATAAAATTATTATTTGTTGGATGATGTTGTATTATATATATAGTTATATATATATATATTAGTATTTGGAGTGATATTCCCACACACTTTAGCGGATGAGACCCATTGTGCCATGCATAATAGCGGATGACCCTATATACCGCAATATCCCCCTCAAAGTGGGATTAGTACTTTTATGTTGTAACATCTACGGATGCAAGAAAAACAGGTTGGAGGGATCCAAATGGATTCCTAGAATATATTGTTTATTTTTCATATATGGTGATATATGGATTGTATGGAATAATATATTATAGATATTTATAGTGATTGGAATTATTGGATGCTATTGTAGCACTAGCCTGAATTTTGGGTATTTTGAATACCATAAATATTTTTTTTAAAGCAATTAAAGGAAATTTTTGACATAAAAAAATTTATATTGTAATTGGGTCATTTTTAAAAAATGAAGTTAGAAAAGTATATTTGATTTTTGGATATACTTAGCTTTTGTGGATTTTAAAATGGAGATTTTTAAGAATGAATTTTATAAAAAGAATTTATTAATGATATTCGGGAAATATAAAAAAAGAGTTGAAGTCAATATTAAAAATAGATTCAAAGAAAAAAATAAATGGAATTATTAAAGTAATGGATTTATGGAAATGAAATTTTATAAACGTGATTAGTTTTATAAAAAGTGATACTCATAGAGTTTTAGAATTTATAAACGATGTTTATAAATAAAGGAAATCGATATTAGATGATAGATTGGGAATATAAATTTACATGGAGAATTTACATCAGAATATGGAAATAGAGTGAGAAAAATAGTAGATACTATTTTTGAAAAGTGAAAAATGGTTAAGGAGATTGGAATGGAAGTGATGTGATTCGAGATGAATTTTATAAAATTGAATTGGTTATTGAGCTTTTAAAAAAATATTTTTAATTTTAAGAAGTAAGTTTGTTTTTAAAAGGAAATTTTTATTATTTAAAACTATGAAATTTAAAGCTAGTTAGAATTGAAATACTTTGGAAAGTAGATTTTCAAATATTAAGTATCCATCTTAGTAAATTCTAACTTTTAAAAATCAGCTGTGAAAATTGATTTGTTTATCTAAAAATGAGTTATTAGAGACTATAAAGTGTTTCGCTATCTTAAATAAATTACTTGAACATGCTTAAAAAATAAATTATCATTCTTTAAAAATACTTATTTTATTTATATAAGAGTTTGAAATGATTTTTACTTTATTCTCTTGAGATTTGTAGGCTGGTTTATTTAACGAGAAGGTTTTATAAGAGAAGTTTTATAATGGGATGCTATGAACTTAAGACATTTTCGAAATGTTGGAATATCAAAACTTGAAGGAAAAAAAGAATTTGAGTTAAATAAAGTAGTTATAAATGGTTAGATGAGATTATAAATAAATATAGTCGGTTTTGGAAATTGTAAGAAGAAATTTATTAATAGTTTCGGAAATGCAGGAGATAAGCTAAGAAATTCCTAAGTTTTGATGCTTGAGGTGATTTTGGAAAATGAACTTAGATTATTTTCCTAAGTGTTGAAATGTTTTGGGATATCTTGTTATGGATTTAAATATTGAAAATTGTTTCAAATATTGGAACATGGAAAGGAATTGGAATATAAACCTTATAACGGTATTTGCAAAAGAATATTTTTGGAAAATGTATAATAAGGCCCGATGTCTGCTTATGGATGTTTTATTAATAGTTAAATAACCAACTATCAATATCGGTCAATTTCGTTAATCGTTTCAAAGAGACCGAGATCGGATTTAATTGTCTGAAAACCACTTCGATCCAGTTTGAATGTTACGAATGATTACCGTGAAGATGATGAAGATGGGTATTCGGTTTGTCCATACCCATGACAACTTTATGGACGAATGCTATCAGAACATCGTCATTGGAGGTCGATGAGTATTCTAAGTGGAACCGTTTCTTGAAAGGTAAAGCTTAGCCTCGAGCATCATCAATCGGGAATGACTAAAACAGGAGAGATGCAGCAAGGCTAAGTGAGTCGCACCCAATTAAGGTATGTTATCACTTTTTTAGATGTCCTCGAAAACCTATATATTATGGATATGGTTGTGCATGAAAGTGGGAGCGCTCGATTGTTCAGGGTGGTAACACCGGGGGTGATAACATATTCGGTCTGTCTAGGTTAGGGGTAGGCCGGTCTTGTGTAGCAAGGGATCTGAATGAGGTCCTTGGTGCATTGTTATAAATGTGTACTGTGATGGACGGTACCCCTGTAGCTCAGTCATTGTATGGAATCCATTCTCCAATAAGCGCCATATGGTTTTGATTATGCCCAACTATGCTGAAACATGAGATGCAAGCTTTTCAGCTAATTTATATTTACTTTATATAGACACGATTATAATATCGGATGATTTTGATAAAAATTTCGTAAGGTAAAAACTCGTTGTGTTTATGTATGATGTGGTCTTACGAGATATCTTTTTTTTAAAGGATTTTGATAACTCTAATAATTCAAATTGAGTGTGTTTTCTCATGCTAGTTTTCTAGACTGACTCGGGTGTTATTTCATTATAATGCTCATGTAAGACCGAGTATTACAGATTCTTAATAGGATGCTTTGGAGCTCAGGATGCGAGCTAGAGGAGTTCGGACGTATTTTCATACTTGGTTGATATTTCTGTTGTGTGAGGACAAGTGACTATAACTGTCCAAATTGATGTATTGATTTTTGTACTCTGATGATTGTAAGTATAAACAGATACAGATTCTTTTGTATAAAAATCTGTTATTATATATTATATTTTTTTTCCGCTGCGATTATGAGATTCTATGTTGTTGTTTCTATTTTCTTCTATCATTTTCTTCTTCTTTACCCTACTTATTCACTCTTTCGTACACTTTGGGTTGGACCAGAGTAAATTATTGTCAACTCAAAGGGGTACAGAACTGCAGGTCATTACACTTGGTATCAGAGCCGTTCTCTTTGTGTACTCCTTAAAATAAGCTGAACTAGCCCTTCTCTTTGTGTACATTAATCAAATTTTCTTATAGATTCGGTGTATTATACTCTCATGTTCTTATTGCTAATATGATCTAAATAATTTTAGCATTAATTTTTTAACAGCGGCACTTTTTCACTAGTATATCTGTAACAATGCTATATGAAAAGCATCATTACAAAGTGGCAGTCGTGCCACGTTGAAAAGTAGTATTATTTGTAATTTTTAAAACAGGAAATTTTCCTCAAAGACAATTTTTAGGGCTTTTTTTAGATACAGGACAGCCCACTAATAACTTTCTCAAAAGGACAAATTAACAATTTTTCCTTCCAGTCCACTTTCGCACGCTTATTCTTCTTCTTCCTTTCAATCAAAATTTTTCTGCCGCGATCCGATATCTCTCTCGCAATTAAAATATCGATCAACCTCGTTCAGTTATTTGAATATCGTTCTTTTTAAATTTCAACTTCATCGATCAAATTTTTCTCACGCGCATTTGTCGATTTCGTTCTTTCATATTTTTATTGTGATCTCGTTTTTCCTCAAATTGTATTAATTAGGTATGCTTTATTATTTTATTTTTTGTTCTTAGTCTAATAGAGTTAAAAAAAATGTTTGCGATTTTTAATTGTGTTCGTTTTCACAAATTACATGCAGTGTTATTTTTCTAATTTCCTGTTCATTCTTCTATGGCAACTTTTGAAAGCAGCAGCAGGTTTTTTTAAAATTTGTTTCTTTATACAATGTTGTATTCTAATATGCTTCATATTAAGTTTATCTATCATTATCTTGCATTACTGTTGGGTCGATTGGAAAAGTATCATTGATTGTGTTGTATATAAGGTTGTGATAGAATGAAAAAGTATCATATCTTAGGTTCAGTTTTCTGGTATCATTTTTATTTTTTCTTAGTATCAATTTTTTTTATTATCAGTAACTAGGTATCGGTTTTTTATATGGTAGGTATCAGTTTTCAGAAACGGAAAAACTAATGTTCTAAATTGAACATGTTTTTACTAATGTTTTTTTTGCAGTGGTGATAACAGTCTTTTTTGTCTGTTTGTGTTGAATAATAATACTTTTAGCACTCGATTGTCTATCGATTGCTCTTTGCATCACATCCTCTTTGTATATGTTGAAGAATTATTTCACTATTCATGCTTGTCGATGTTCTTATGCCAATGCCATAAATCCTATTCCAAATTATGATAGTCCTATTATTGATGGTAGCATTCAAGATGTTATCAAGTCTCCAAAGGAGAAACGTGGCGTTGGTAGACCATCAGTCAAGCGTAAATGAGGATTTTCATATTTTCAGAACAAGCGAAACAGATGTGGCGAGTGCAAGCAGTTTGGTCATAATAAACAGAATTGTCAAGCTTCGAAGAGGATATGATTTGATTTTTCATTTTGAATTTGTTCAGATTAATAAGTGGATGTGTGACTTGTTTTGGTGGTTTATTATAATCGAACCTTTTTATTAATTTTTATTCAGTATAGCTATTACCAAATTGATTTTAATTTCAAGTATTTAGTTTAAGTGATGGTATCAGTTTTAGTATCAATTAAATGTTTTTACAGTATCAGTTCTGGTGTTTGTTTTTACAAGTTTTGGTATCAGTATCAGGTTTTATAGTATCAGTTTTTACAGTATTAGTTTTTACAGTATTAGTTTTTACAGTATCAATTTTTATAAGTTTTTACATGTATCAGTTTTTACAAGCTTTTTTTTATCAATTTTTACAGTTTCAGTATTAGTTAGCTTGGTTGGAGATAATGTTTGTTTGATTGGATATAAACGACTTTAGTATCAGTTTTGGTTTTTTTTTATTATCAGTTTCGTGGATTATAATACATGCTAGAATTGACACCAGTACTAAAACATAATTAGAATGATATCTAGTGTTAGAAAAAATTAACATCAACACTAACTGTTGTTTCATAGAGTATGTTGAGTATCAGTTTTAGCAAAACCGATACTATTAGTCATAAGAACAGATACTCAGTTACTGTTTTGTATTGAAATATGATATGAAATTTGATAATACCATTATACAACTGATAGTTGTATCATAAAAGTGATTATATTATGTGGGATTCATAGCTACATGATAGAACTTACAAAATACAATCTTGTTATAATATAAACAACAGTAAAAGAAAAGAACACCAACCACAACATATCATTCCAGGAGATCATTATTGTTTTTACAAGTAAGAGCAGCTTTGTTTTAAGAACACAACATCATTACTTCATAAGTATCAAATTTCAATAGAATTACATTACTTTACATGTATCAAATTTAATTGTGAAACATCACAGTGTAAATTTAGTTCTTTCCTTTTCTTTCTTCTTCTAGGCTTGATATGTATTTAGATAGACTCCAGCAATGTTCATCATCTATCAATATTGCATGTACAATCTTTGCTCTTGTGGATAATATTTCCTTCTTTTCAAGTTTTACTGGTATTCTGCTTTTGTTCAGTGAAACGATGAATATCATTACAAATATTCCACAGTCAAGCCTGTCGAAACCAAATGTAATGTTAGTATCAGTTTGCATAAGTTGTATTATCAGATTTATAATTAAAACAAAACATTGAATTTCAGGGATAATGGTACAAGCATATAGTATACTTTGAATTAAAATAATTAACAGTTTTACTAGCACACTCGGTACCAATTTGTGTATGAATTTTTGTGTTTGTAGTTATTATTTTAAGATATATTTGCTAAATATTTTGTCTTAGTTTTTATTATGTAGTTATTTTTTTTGTGTTCATAGGTGTTAGTTTTGTTTTTGTAGGTATCAGTTTCTTTTATATAGGTATCAGTTTGTTTATGTAGGTATCAGTTTCTTTTATGTAGGTATCAACTTTCTTCCTGCAGTACCTGTTTATTTGTTTTTGAAATTGAGAGATAATATTTTTCAATATTTTGTTATGAATCAAATTTAATTAAATATAAAAGGCATACAATGATGTATAGAATTATGTATGAAAAGTTATAATGCAAAAACACAAATAGTTTGAATAATGAGAAATTTTCAATTGATTATGACTAGTACTTTCAATTGTATTGTTCATTTTGTTTTCAGTAGATATCATTTTAACCAAAAAAATTACATGTTTTCTGTTTGTTGTGCACACTTTAATCATATGGTTTCACCTCCATGTCCGCTATGTTATTGTTTTTTAAAATTTCTTTGAGCATTTCTTCTATTTTTTGTCTCTAATAAAGACAAAATGTTAAAAAGTTAGGTCATATTCACTTTTTTTTATCTGTAATAAGTAAATTCTTTAAAAGAAAGAGAAAACTCATACCAATTTTATAGCTTCTTTTAAACTGGATATGGATTAACAAAATCGTCATCATTCTATTATTTCAAAATAAAAACAATAAGTAATTTGTGAAACAAATTATGTTGAAATGTAACAATAGGTTGGGTATTAGCTGCAGTGAAATATCTTCAGTCAAATATGTAACGATTTCAAGTTTGCAGTAACTAGGTATCAGTTTTACTAAGTAGTATCAGTTTTCTACAAGTAGGTATCATTTTTTTCAAGTAGGTATCAGTTTTTTGTAAGTAGGTATTTACTTTTGTAAGTAGTTATCAATTTTATGTAAGTATCAGATTTCAACAAAATGATACGGACTATTATTTTACCAAACGATTTACACTATATGATACCGACTATTATTTGCTGTAAGTAGGTATCAGTTTGTTGTAGTTATTGGTCTTTTTATTTACCAAATGATTTACAGGTATTATTTTTGCAATATCTATCTTGTTACAAAGTTATAATGTTTCTAATTTTACTGAATTGAGTTGTTTTTCTTCTGATTCTTTATCTGCAACTTTTTTGCCTTCTTCTTTATGATATTTTTCCTGTTTAACATTTTTGATAATATTAGAATACATTTAACAGTATGAAATTGTTGGTATTAGTTTCATAATTTTCAATTCCAGTTACCATAGTTTCTGTTTGTATTTTCTTTTGAATCATTTTTTTTATTTTTATTTTTTTTCTTTGTTCTCTTTTTTGCATATTTTCTTCAACTGTTTTATCTGCAACTATTTGTTGTTGCATGTTCTCTTCTTTGTTCTGTGCGAAAAAATTCGTTGTTAGTATAACAAAAATATACTAAATTTGTTATACTTGATTTTATAGTATCAGTTACCATCTTTGATGTACTTTCTGTTGCTTCTGATTTGCTTTCGATTGTTGTATTATTTTCATGTATTCTTTTTGTTTTTTTCTCTATTTTGCTTTTCCTCTTCTACTGATGTAGGTTTTTTAAGTTTTAACTTGCCGCTTCTTCCCTTTACTGTCTTTGGTGTCATTCCCACTAGAGGTAGGTTTACCTCTTGTATCATTGTGTTTTCTCTTTGAATATCTACTGCTGGAAGTGATTCGAAATTTTGATTCTCACTTTTTTGCTCCACTTTTGATGTAGCTAGGGTTACTCCAACCGTCGACTGTTGTGCTTGTTGTTCGTCGGCTGTCGATTGTTGCGGCTGTGTTGGAGATGTAGATTTGTTTCTGGTTTGCAGTACCTTTTTTAGCAAAGTTTCGTCAAATTCTTAGTGAAAGCAAGGAGGAGGAGACGAACAGAATTTTTTGTTTTGTTTAATTTGTATCTGGGCTTTGAGCTTTGTCCTTACGGTAAAATAAATTTGCGCATTTAAATTTGTCCTTTAAAATTATTTCCCCTTTTTAAAACTAGTTTGACACTTGACTATAATTTGGTTTATAAATGGTGACTCAAATGGTTAAAATTTACATATTTAGTTGACTATTCAATATGCAATTCTGATATTAAAATGGTTAAAATTTCCATACTTACTGATATTGTTGGCAAATTTTATATATAAAGTAGCTCCTTAAAGTCAGTCTGTGCAACGTATACGAAATTGTAAACTTATTTGCAAAGAGAAAATTAGTCATATGAGACTCACATATGCAAGCTTGTGATGTTATTATTTTTTATGTTTTATCTATATTTTTGCATTTAGAATGTCAGTGTAACCAAACAAACTAAAAGCAAAAGCTGCACTTGAAGAATTTGTATTGGGACATGTAGATCGACAATGGTGACATCAAGATTTCTTTAGTAATCTTGTAGCCATAAAATTATAAATAATATTTAATCTACAAAAAGCAAGAACATCGTTTGGCAATCTATGTCATTTATTTCCCAGGCATTTTACAGTCATTTTTAATAAATCGAATATGCGTTATGTAATGAGCTTTAACTTTTTTCCAAAAAATAATTTAGTTCATTTGTACTGTATTTGTATTTATCATTCTCTGTTTTATTTCAAACTCACCAACACACTTCATTTGTAAAATTTATAGTAAAGCTCAAAATGGTTGGTACAATTTGAGAGGTGCGGAGGAATTTTTAACAAATTATTAAACGAACATTCAGGTCAAGTAAGTAATTAAAAAAATGATCCCTTGTTATTCACACTAGGTCAAAGGGACACATGACACCATTATATTAAATTATCCAAGCAAGTCAAGAAGTTATATGTTTTGTGTCAGACTTGACGAACATATTGGACACCACATGATAATTTCTTTTTATTTACTTAGATATTGGTGCTATAACATTTATAATGAATTTGTAGACATGTATGTTATTTTAAAATTTTATTCCAAAAATACAAACTTCTTTCACATTGGTAATGGAAAAACAATAAAAATTAAATATCCATAAAAATGATATAGACGTGGAGAAGAAATAATAAAAATTATACATTCAATTTTTATCAAAATTATTTTATTAAAATTATTTTTAGTATAACAATAAATATTTATTTGTTATTTTAGTAAGTTACTTTGAAATATCTTTTATCATTATTTATTTACTTATTTGCTGCACTTTTATGACCATTAAGACCAAAACCATTTTACATCAAATTGAAATTTTGTACAATAATATCTGATGCCCCTCTATCGTACACGTATATAAATATTTGATATCTTTTCTGAAACGAGTTTGGTTCGATGTATACAAATCATAGAGATATGGCCGCAATTTAAGCTAAAAGAGTTCTAGCGGAACAAACTACCTAATATACTCTTCCCTAATCAAATTTCTATGACACAACATTTTTCCATCTAATATTAAAAACCTAAAATACTCGAAAAGAATTACTCTTATATTTTTCTTTAATTCAAACAAGTTTTCGCCACAGTGAGTTTAAAGCGATCCATCTTCTCCTTGATCTGCTACAGCGCAATTATTAGACTTTTGATCGATTGGATACTTGAAAGATGAATAATCTTCTAATGGTAACCACTGAATTGTACATCTTGTTTTAGTTTTTATTCCTTAGTAAGTTGGTCCATTTTATTTGCAATCGAGCTGATCGGTTCTATTAATGGATTTTTGGAAACTCGCTTTTTATATAAATAAACTAGGCTTGGATTACTCATGAAATGATGTGATGTGCATTGGATTTGGATATGTACTGGAGATATAATTATATATGTTATATGTCTAGTATACCAAAACAAAGACTAATCAATAATAAACTTGTCTCACAAGTTTATAACTCAGATTTCCACTACTTTGGAATTTGTATTAGTTATTTTAACAATAAGTATGTTGTAAATAATTACAACAACAAACTAACAACTATAGTAATAACTATAGCAATAGATCAAACGTTATATTATTTAAAGAAATAGTACGACGTAGAAACGAAAACTCTCTCTCTATATATATATCAATAATAAACCTAACCGGTTAAAAAAGGAAATTCCGTCTGAGGCTTATCATAACAATTTCCTTAAGACTTTATTTAAAGTCTTCCGAGATACAACAGACATACTCTGCACGAGATTGTAATGGGTATGTCAACTCTGTGATTTTTGTATAGAGCAGCAGAGAAGAAGTAGCAGAAGAAATTAGAATTGGAATATAATGAGAAAGTGATCAGTATTCTCTTCTATTTATAATTTCGTCCACACCCCTTCGAACAGTCGCGTCCGCCTGACGGGTTGTACCAGTTGCCTTTCATTGCTGCTGTTCATTAACGGGCCACACCCGTTCACTACTTGTTCTTCGTTCGCACCCGCTGCTACCATAATTCACACCAGCTCGCGTCTAACGGGTTGCGTCCGCTTCCGTCTGCTAATGAGTGCATCTGTTCGCCAAAATCCCACGCCCGTTTCAGAAGTCGCACCTCCTCAGTCAATCCGCGTCCGCTTTTGAATAAATTCGCACATGTTCGTATAGCCTGCAACTGTCAGAAAACCCGGCCCAGTTTTGTAGTGAAAATAGGATCATTTAGATCCAAACCCAAACCTGAGCCGAGCCCATCCCAGCCCGGTGCGGTTCGATCGGACAGATGGCGGCGGCGCGCACGCGTGTAGTGGTGATGCATGATCTCCCTCCTCACAACGAAGCAAACATTTGGGTGCCCCAAGGACCCAACCTCTTCATTGCAAAGCTGTTAATATACTAGAATAACTTTGCAATTTTGACGATGTGGGACTATGTTGTTTTCATTCATTTTAGTATTAGGAATTCCAATAATCCCTCACATGAATGATAATATACACATCCCCCACAAGAAGCGAAATATCACAGAGTACATATGGAATAATGCTTTATCATGGATAAGTAGATATTTCACTTTGAACTTTCCCTAGTTAAAACTTATCGGATCTACTTGGTTAATCGGTGAATTATTTCATCTTGAACCATCAGCCTTTATTGTATATCCAGACAGTAAGCTTTACGAAGCATTGATTCCCTTCTCACCCAGTCTCTTGGTTGTGTTCATTTTGGTCCTGAACAAATTTTGGTTCTGCGAGTGTTTATAGAAAATATAAGCCTTTAATATTCTCATAGAGTCAACCCAGCTCACACTTACATAGGTGATCGCAACCATTAAGAGTATCCTACATATACCCCACTTGTTATTTCCAAGATATGGTCATCATTAAAAAAATTGTTTTAACCTTTAAATACTTATGTAGGCATGCATTTATATTGTGCACCATAGAAATGGAGTTGGACTATGTCCACGCAAATGCATTACGACTTGAGTTACTCAGAATTGGTTTGCCTATTGATATTAGTCCGTGGGATCTCCAGTCGCTAAGATAGATTTCCATATAAGATAATTCTTAGTGGTTTAGGCTTTTAAATCCATTCCCCTCGATGCGCATTCAATTTTCTCTCTTGATAAATCTTTAGTAAATGGATCCGTTAGGTTGTCATTTGTTCTCACATAATCTATGGAAATAGTTCCATTTGAGAGTAATTGCCTAACTGTGTTATGGCGTCGACGAATATATCATGACTTTCCATTATACACAAAGTTGTGCGCCCTACTTAGCGTAGCTTGGTTATCACAGTGTATGCATATGGATACAGGTTTAGGCCAAAACGGAATATCTTATAAAAACTGACGAAGTCATTCTGCTTCTTCGCCTGCTTTAACTAAAGCGATAAACTCTGATTCCATAGTGGACCGAGCTATGCATGTTTGTTTAGTTGATTTCCATGACACTGCTGCCCCTGCTAAGGTAAATATATAACCACTCGTTGATTTTGATTCCTCTGAATCAGCAATCCAATTTGCATCACTATATCCTTCTAAGACCGCAGGATATTTTCCATAATGTAAGGAATAATTTGTGGTATTTTTTAAATATCCAAGCACTCTCAGTAGTGCTTTCCAGTGCTCTTTTCCTGGATTGCTTGTATACCTGCTCAATCTACTTACTGCATAAGCTATGTCTGGTCTTGTGCAGTTCATGAGATACATGAGATATCATATAACACGAGAGTATTCCAGTTGCATTACACTTTCATTATTGTTTTTATGCAGTACTTCTGATGGATTAAAAGGTGTTCTTACTCCTTTAATTCCAAAATTTTGAAATTTTTCAATCACTTTGTCTACATAGTGTGACTAGATAATTCAATTCCATTAGGTGTTCTTATTATTTTGATTCCGAAAATAACGTCCGCAACTCCTAAGTATTTCATATCGAAATTGCTAATTTACATCTTCTTTATGGTCTCTATTACCTGAGTATTTGGACCAAATATTAACATATCGTCTACATATAAACAAATCATCACATATGATTGTCCAGCTTGTTTATAATAAACACACTTATCACATTCATTTATACGAAAACCATTTCTCATCATGACACTATCAAATTTTGCATATCATTGTTTTGGTGCTTATTTTAGTCCGTATAATGATTTTACTAATCTACAGACTTTGTTTTCATTTCCTTTGGAAACAAACCTTCAGGTTGCTCCATGTAGATCTCCTCGTCGATATCTCCATTTAAGAATGTCGTCTTTACATCCATTTGATGAATTTCTAGATTATAGATCGATGCAATTGCTATTAGCATTCTCATAGAGGTTATTCGTATTACCGGCAAATATGTATCAAAGAAGTCTACTCCTTCTTTTTGACGATATCCTTTGGCTACTAATCTGGCTTTATACTTGTCGATAGAGCCATATACTTCCATTTTCTTCTTGAAAATCCATTTACAGCCAATAGGTTTTATTCCTAGTGGAATATCAATAATTTTCCAAGTTTTATTACTTAGAATTGAATCAATTTCACTTTGGATTTCTTCTTTCCAACATGAAGATTCTGAAGATGACATTGCTTCCTTGTACGTTTGAGGTTCGTATTCTAACACATATGTGAAAAAAATCTGAACCAAATGTCTTAGAAGTCCTAGCCCTTACGCTTCTTCTTGGTTCAACTTCCTCAATCTCATGATGAGTTTCATCTTCATGTGAATTGCTTGATTCTTCTCTTATCCTTTTAGGGACATTATTCCCTTCATTCCTTTGTGCGGAAACACGCCTTCAAAGAATGAGGCATCTTTAGATTCCATGATCGTATTTACATGAATATAAGCTATATCAAACTTGAATACCAAAAATCTGTAGGCACTACTATTTTGGGCTGGCGCTAAATATTAACAATCTACTGTTTTTGGTCCAAGTTTGACTTTCTTGAGAAGCAGAACTGGAATTTTTGCCAAGCACCCCCACACTTTGAGGTATTTAAAACTTGGTTTTTGTCCTTTCCATAACTCATATGGAATTATTCATGTTTATTGTGAGGGACTTTGTTTAATATGTGATTAGACATATTTAAGGCTTCCCCCCACAAGTTCGTCGGTAGACCAGAGGTTAAAAGCATGGCATTAATCATGTCTTTTAACGTTCTATTCTTCCTCTTGGCTACACCATTTTGTTGTGGTGAATATGGAGCTGTTATTTGATGAATTATACCATTTTCGGTACAGAATTGTTCAAATGGTGATTCATATTCTCCACCTCGATCAGATCTCAATATCTTAATCTTTTTATTTAACTGATTTTCTACCTCAGCCTTATATTTTATAAATAATGTAATTGCTTCATCTTTACTATTCAAAAGATATACATAGCAATATCGCGTATAATCATCAATAAACGTGATAAAGTACTTTTTCCCACTTCTTGTAGGTAATGATTTAAAATCATATAGATCTGTATGAATCAAACCTAGTGGTTCGGTGCTTTTATCAACAGATTGAAATGGTTTTTTTAACCATTTTTGCTTCTACACATGTCTCACATTTGTAGTTCTTATCTACTTGGAATTTTGGAATTAATCCCAAGTTTGGTAATGTTTTCATTTTTCGAAAATTTATGTGTCTCAATCTATCATGCCATAGTAAAATTTCGTGTTCAAGCAAGTAAGAAACTTCAATTTTATTAATAGCACAATCAAAATACATAGTTTTATTGCCGATAATGGCTACATTTGCCTTAAATAGGCCATCACATAAATATCCTCTTTCGATATACATTCCAGCTTTGGACAGAAACATCTTGTCTGACTCGAACACTATTTTGAATCCTTTCTTCGATAGTACTGTGCCAGAGATGAGATTCTTGCATATGTTTGGAACGTTGAGCACATCATTCAGCTTGACAGTTTTTTTCGAAGTAAACTTGAGGATTATTATGCCACTGCCTTCGATCATGGATACTGCAGAATTACCCATATAGAGTTTTTTTTCGTGATCGAATTTATGGTATGTAGAAAACATGGATTTGTCAGAGTAGACAGGATGAGTAGCGCCTATGTCTACCCACCATTGGTTAGGATTCTGAACCAAATTGCATTCAGATACAACTACCGAGAAGTTGGACTCGTCTACTTTCATGGTGTCTACTATATTTGCCTCTTTGTTGTAGTCCTTTTTGTGTCTGCAATCTCTAGCAGCATGTCCAACCTTTTCACAAACCCAACACTCGCCATTAAACTTTTTGGTTCGTTCGTTGTCTGAAGCTTTCCTTTTCTTATGGAAATTATTCTTTTTGTTTTTAGTCTTTGAACCTTCAACTACAAATGCCTCATCGCTTGGTTTTGTAACTCCACGGTTATCTGCCTCAATTTTCAGTCGGACTATGAGATTCTGTAAAGAGATTTCCTTCTTCTTATGCTTTAGATAGTTGCGATAATCTCTCCATGACGACTGCAGTTTTCCCGTGATGGCTTCAACCAAAAACGATTCTCCAACCTTATGACTTTCCGCTTCGAGTTCATGAATGATGATTTGCAGTTCATACAGTTGAGCAGTCACCGGTTTGGAGTTAACCACCTTGTAGTCCATGAATTTGTCTGCAATGAATTTATTAAAACTGATATTCTACGTCTTGTACTTCGTGGAAAGTGCATTATAGAGTGTTTTTGCTGTCTTTAGAGGCTGATATACGTTGTATACCACCTTTTCGAGACAATTCAGAATATAGTTTCTACTTAGAAAATTGGAATGCTTCCACATATCAACATCTGATTCCTTGCCTGGTGTAGAAATCTGTTCCTCCTCCAGATATCATTGCAGACCGAGTGTAGTGAGATAAAATAGCATTTGATTTTGCAATGTTATAAAGTCATCACCATCTCCTTTGAACGGATCAGGCGTGTTGTATGTAGTAGCCATTGTTGAGAGCTCTACTGTTGTCATCTCTATTTTAGTTAAAACAGGAAAGTCTTAAGATGTTATACGTCCAGTATATCAAAATAGAGACTAATCAATCATAAACTTGTCTCACAAGTTTATAACTCAGATTTTCACTACTTTGGAATCTCTATTAATTATTTTAACAATAAGTATGTTGTAAATAATTACAACAACAAACTAACAACTATAGTAATAATAACTATAGCAATAGATCAAACGTTATACTATTTAAAGAAATAGTACAACGTAGAAACGAAAATGATATATATATATATATATATAAATCGATAATAAACCTAACCAGTTGAAGAAGGAAATTTCGTCTGAGACTTTCCTTAAGACTTTATTTAAAGTCTCCCAAGATACAACAGGCGTACTCTGCACGAGATTGTAATGGGTATGTCAGCTCTGTGATTTTTGTATAGAGCGGTAGAGAAGAAGAAGCAGAAGAAATTAGAATTGGAATAGAATAAGAATGTGACCAGTATTCTCTTCTATTTATAATTTCATCTGCACCCCTTCGAACAGTCGCGTTCGCCTGATGGGTTGCACCCGTTGCCTTTCATTGTTGCTGTTCGTTAACGGGCCACTCCCTAGTTGTTCTGCGTTCGCATCTGCTCGTGTCTAACGAGTTTAACAGATTCGCACCTCCTCAGTCAATCCGCGTCCGCTTATGCAGTAAAAATAGGATCATTTTGACCCGAACCCGGCCCGGTTCGATCAGACGGACGACGGTGGTGATGCATGATCTCCCTCCTCACAACGAAGCAAACATTTGGATGTCCCAAGAACTCAAACCCTTCATTGCAAAGCTGTTAATATACTAGAATAGATTTGCAATTTTGACGATGTGGACTATGTTGTTTTCATTCATTTTAGTATTATGAATTCCAACAATATAAAACTCGATTAGAATTATTGTTACATGTTTTGTTTATGATGTTAAGCTTCTTGTTCAAATATTAAGAAGATGGTTTCAAAAGAAAGTATTTCACACGCTAAATAGATAAGTTTGAATTTTGAATGCCACCTTTTGAGATAACATAAGTGATTGTAATTGTTATGTCAAAGATACGGCAAGTGTAAAGCATAGCTGAAATTGTTGGTAAAGTAATGGTTAGATCGGTTGTTACTTGAATTCTCTATAAAATACAAACTATAATCTTGTTAGTTTTTGTTCCATTTTTTTTTCCTTTTTTATCGGGTAAACATCCTTGTGATTCTTTCGGTGGACATCATTATAATAGCATGAAAATTGTGGAAATGTGTGCCAGGAAAACAAACAAATGCAGAAAAATATATATCATAAAGTGTTAAAATCCTCATTTGGATAATTAGTTTTTCATTAAATTAGTTGTATGGGATTGATTATATTCTCTAGGAAAATGGCAACAAATCAAAAATATTTATGGCTCGTATTTATTATTTTTTGTTATGCTTGGAAAGATTCATTTGTTATGCAACAAGGTCAAGATTCAGGAGGTGGAGATATTCAAATGGGTTTACCATCTTCAGCATTTTCTTTTGAATTGGGGATGGAAGGTTTTTTTGAAAACGTATATATAAACACGGTCTCATTCATAATGTGTTTGCACAAATCTAATTATGTCCTCATCAATTTCACTCATGTAACTATTTTATATTTGCTTTTTATTTTTATATATAGGTCCAAGCCATTGAGAAACAAATTGAGAAGATAATTGCTCTATTGCGCCAGCTCCAGGTATGAAGTTAATCGTTGATTATTAAAAAAAATTGTCTTCTTTACCCACTTACACCAGCTTTTTAAATGCTGAATACCCTAAGTTAGCTTACAGAACACAACATTCACCAAAATCTTATATTTCCAATTATAGTTTGCACTATCTGCACTTTTTTTTATCTTCATACTATATATTTAAGTGAATTGATGTTTATGCGTACATTCCTGGATGCTTTTGAATGGAATAAATCCTCGCTTTAGTTGTCTGTCACTTGTGGTCCATAAAATGCTAATAGTCGGGGTTTCACAATTTGAGATGCACAAAAGGCGATGAATTAAAAATAAAAGATAATGAAATAAATTGTTTCCAATATCAAGCTTCAGCTAGTTGTTTGCTGTACATCAAAATAAATTTGTTCAAATATAGTATACAAGGATTTTTTTTTATTTGAACCACACTAGATCAGAGCCAGAATCTCCCTGCACATGTACACATAACAAGCTTTCCTTGTCTTGATGGCTGATGCATGTATGTGTGCACGCATGCATGCATGTGTTGCATGTGTGCGTGTGCATGTGTGTGAGAGAGATGAGCTGTTCCATTTTTAAGCAAAAAGGGCAAAACAAATGTTCGCTTCAAGTTCTATATGCATGTACTATAACTGTAAACATGCATATAGCTTATATACCATGTTTTATGTCTTTTCAAACTGCGAATAAGGAGTCAAAATCTATTACAAAAGCAGCTTCAATGAAAGGCAAGTTTATTATCTTTGCATAAATTTATTTGAGCCTTTTTTCCTGTTGGTGTGTTCAAATATTTTGAAAATTATGGCAAACCATGAGTACAGCTATAAAGCAGCGCATGGAGAAATATATCGGCAAATTTTCTTTTTCTGCGACGGTTGCAAGAAAAAACCGTAGCAAAAAGCCATGTTTTTAAAACAACCCAAAGGTTTATTACTACTGTTATTACGAAGAACCATAGCACAAAATAAAGGTATTGCGTCGGTTGTTTACGACAATCGTCGCATAAGACAAAACTTTTGAACCCAAATGACGATTTTTTGCTACTGTTGCTGTAAAGAACCATTGTAAAAAACTAACATATTCCGTCGGTTATTTGGGAAAACCATAGCAAAATAGTTTTTCTTGCGATGGTTAAACAGCCGTAGCAATAGGTTTATGCCTATTTGCGACGTCTGCATTTTCTACGGTTGCTGAACCGTCGCAATAGGGGTAAAACAACCGACGCGGATGACATATTTTGTACTAGTGGTCGTATACCTGTAAAAGATAGGCTGACTGCCTACGAAAGATCCAGGATACACCATACTCTGGACATGGTCTCAGTTATAATCTCATATATACATAATTTATGTCTACCTACTACCCATATAGATCCACCTATATACCGGAACCAAACGGGAGACTGGCAGCACGTCTACTTGCTCCAAGAGCCTCACGTGGTCCATATGACACGACTCTTATAGTCATCGGTTACCATTACGTGTCCCCTCTCGATATTGTGACAATGATCCATCATAGGCTCAACAAAGCATAGCCTCTTCGGTCATGACCACCGACATGTGCCATTATATGGTAACTGACTGCTGGCCGATGTGACACAAGTGGCAACCAACTACCTATCTCGTGATGCACATCGAATATCATAAAAACAGTGTCGCGGATCGGGGTGCGATCCCACGATCAGACCACCAAGGTGGATAATGGCCAATCTAGTTCACTTTCGAAATATGAAGGGAGTCGTTCTAAGGTAGATAGACACATAATGTACACAATCTATGTGGCTAATTAGTAGCCTCCATACGTGCTCACTATAACGAGTCACACATAGAGCAAAGAATAACTAAATAAATAACACAACGGCGTCCCATACCACCGCATATTACAAGTCCATTTATTCAGTGCCCACACGTCAAACTCACCCTTCTTTATTCTCTATAACGAGTCCAAGGAATAACCGAAAAATGTTACCGAAAGTCCATACCATACGGTATCACTAAATCGTTTATTCAAATTTCTCGTCACACAGAATAAAACAAATCACATAAAAATATCATCACCGTATCATATCAAAATCATCAACTAAATCAATATCAACAATGAATCACTCATATCACCGAAATTATATAAATAAAAAAAGAAATCGAAAATCGAAAATAATATAAAATAGATTATTCAAATAAATATAAACAAATGAATCGGTAGTTAATAATGCTACATCATAACATATAATTCCATATGAAAATTCAAATCAATTTATAAATTAAATATACTTTATAATAAAAATTACTTAAAACAATATTATTAGTTCCATAATACATTTTATAAAATAGCTATACATATTACATTTTTTCTTTATAACAAATTCAAATTTATAATACATAAAATATTGATTTAAATAGATTTTTATAACCAAAAGAAATATATATTTGTACCTTTAATTAAAAATATTTATAGCTTTAAATGTATCTCGATTATGCATAATTTAATAAAATATTCGTAAAATACTTCTAATGGATTTTAAAACTCTTAAATAAATCTTCTAAGCTTGTCATACGTTCTTTAAAACAAGAAATAAATAAATATCTATATATAAAAATTAAGGAGTGAAATTACTTCAAAAATATATCGTCGAACATTACTACCTATATCGCATGACCGAGTTGAATTACGTCAAACTTCGGTTGTTTATAAAATATGTATATCCACTAACAATTAAATGTATAGTTTAATTCACAAATGGGCAGAGCTCTGTTTGCGAACTAACACGTCCAACCAACACAAACCAACAATTATGTCAATATCAACCAATTTCAAACTAATATATATATATATATATATATATATATATATATATATATATCAACAACGTAAACACAAGCAATCTTAAACAATCAAATAAACCAAATGATTCAACGAATTAATTCAACAATATATGTCGTGCGATTTCATTCAACTATGCAATTTAAGTAATAATTGGGATAATTATATATAAAATAAAGGATTATAAAATTAGTTATGACTATATACTCACCAAAATTCCAAGCAAGAATGACCACAATTGCTTTGCTGCCCCTCATCGTCGCACCACAATCACCATCTTTAGTAGCCATGCTCCAGCTAACCTGCCACTACAATCATTCCCACATCGACTAGCTCTGGCTTCGGCCACCATCACGACCTGACAAAACCACTTCACTGCCATCTCTTCCATTACAGTCTTTTAGTCATACACGAGCATAGCTTAGCAGCGGTTTCCATATCAAGTGAAAATATCTCCTCATCGATGCTTTCAAGTCGTTTCTCGCCAGCGACTCCTTCATTAGACACATCTTCTATTCAAACACGAGCTTCCCGAAATTTAGTTAAATAATTTTATTTTATTTCAATACTAGTTCAATTTAATTTCCATTATTATGATCGCATGATAGTTTATTCGATTTCAATATAATAATCAAAAAGAATTTATTAATTTAATTCAATTTATTTATAAATAAAATCCTTTATTATTAGCTTTTAGTTAAATAATTATTCACTTTTAAAAATAATAATCACCAAATACCAAATTCAAACAATTTTATTTTAATTAAAATTATTTATTTATACAACACGCAAAGCAAGGTTCTTACATTATTGTTTAGATTTGGATTAGGAATTTCTTAACTGCTATAATTCTATGTATGGTTCATTTGATTGATTGTATGGCATGTATGAATGGATGTGATTGCTATGACTCTATGCTTGTATGTTATGCTTTGATGTTGTTTGTTGGTGTTTTGATTATTTAGAAAGATAGGTTGGTGAAATAGGCAAATCGGAGGCAAAGTTGGTCGGAATTGGACAAAATTTGGCGGGGAGACTCTGGGGGAAACCGGGATTTTATAGTATGATTCGCACCAAAATTAGAGACAAAAGGAAGACTCGGTACATAATCATCAGGACGAATCAGTATGAAGTTATAGTGGTTGAGGCTATGTGTAACGACCCTGGATTTTGGCCCCTGTTATTTAATCTGATTAAATGAAATGTGAACTGATCATTTTAAAATAAATATGATTTTGGAAATATTGCCATCTATTTATATAAACTGTATTTTAATAGGAGATTGATTTGGAAATTGAAATAAGTATTTCAATAATATTCACAATAAAAATCTATCTTATATAATTACTTAAAATACTTTACATTGTTTATGTTTAGTATAAAATAATATATATATATAGATAATAATGTTTGAAATTCTAAAATAAGTTTCTTAACAATATTATTAATAAAATTTAACTCATATAATTAAATTAAAATGCTATACATTGTTAACATTTGTTAAATGAATACATATGCTTGATAGTGTTTAAAATAAGATCAAAGTTTAAAAATATAAAAATATAAAATACAAATAGATGATAATGTTCAATATTAAATATTAATATTAATATAAGCCAAATTAAATATGGGGAAATAAGTGAACTCAGGAATCTAAGTTTAATGTTTATAGTTAGAATACAAATGGAAGTAAATATGAAATATAACTATAATTGTAAATACAAACAAGGGTTAAATGAAAACACGAAGTATAAAATGGAAACATAAAACAAGTATGACATAATAATAAAACAAATAAATATACACAAGAACATCTTCCTGCAAGATACAAAATAAAATATCTTCATTTCAAAGTCAAATGAAATTAGTATGCAAGACAAATATTTATATCAAGATTGTCTTCATATGCAAGACCCAAGTAAGGTAGTATCTGACAAATATATTTACACAAACATATATGTATTTTGAAGTTTAAACTGAAAATAATAAGATAGATATATGTATAAACATGCCTTCATACACAAGCCAAATATTTTCCTGCAAGTTGTACTCTTACAAATATCTTTAAATCAGCCAAACATAATTATACTTATGTAAGCTAATAGAGAAACCTAAGTACTAATTACTATCATTTCAGCACATTATTTTGTTTATTCAAATGTACCCATATCTGTACATCTCAAATATAGAAGCCTGCAAATAACTACACCAGAAGGCACCTTCCTTCACACATCTATCATCTTCTATATATCTATTTACATCTGTTCTTTTTAGTTCGTTCAAAATATAATGAGAAACTTGGTTACCTGAGAAAGATAAGGAAAAAAAGAAGAACCCAAACTCAAATATATTCAAACAGCAAAAACAGATTCAAAGTCTGTAGTTTCAATCTTTAGTTTCAAACAACTAAGCTTCAAAAACACATTCATGCTTACTGATTCACAGGTTGTTCAGGTGAGTAAACTTATTATTTTCAATTTAAAAATTGTATATTTAACTTACAAGGATATGTGCTTTGATGACTGCTTTAATCATGTTGTCTTGAATACTTCCTGTTGTTCTGTAATATGTGAAGTGGTTCTTCAGAGATTTGAGTATCTGAACAAGCAAAGCAAAGAAATTTCTAAACACTTATTCATATAATTGTTGGAACTTTGGTGTTGTTGCTGATTTAAAGTTGGTTATCTTAAAATATAGGCCTGAAACTTGTTTTAAAGTATAACAGTAAGATATAAACAATGTTTATTGCAAAATTACAGGTAAAGAGAAAACAAGTATCAAAATTCGAATACATAAATTGTTGATTTGATTTCATTTCTTGAATATACATATAAAGGTAGGAATTTTAAACCCAAAATGAAAATTTTTAGTCATGGATTTAAGGAGCAATTCATTAAAGAACCGGAAACACTTTTTCATCAATTCCTGTCGAATTAATCAATAATTAATGCTGAAAATTGTTGTGAAGTTAGGTTATTGATTCAGGAATATGGGAAAAATGGTGAAAGATTTTTCGAATGCATGGATTTTGGTTTTGAATCTAAAGTAGGGTTTAGTGCTTATCTTTTTCAAGGCTCTGTAAAAAATTGTTTTCGACATCGTTAAGCAACCGAGTGGATCGCGATTTCAGGTGGTGTTAGGGGGGATTGTGGTCGAAGTTTTGGTGGAATTTCATCACCTCCAGTGATGGATGGTGGCCGCACGAAGGGATTTTCGGTGGTGTTTGTGGCTCGTGTTCGAGCTACAGGTTTTTTGTTTTGTTTTCATCTTGTAATTGAAATCTGGGTTTCGATTTCGATGCAAGGGATGATTTGGGGTTTGGGGAAGTTGTCGTGGGTCACCAGAGGCGTAGTGGACCACCATGCATGTGCACGGTGGTGGAGCGGTGTCTGTTGAGTGGCTATGAGTCGTCGTGTGCTCGTACTCGTGACTTTTGGTGGTTGCTTCGAACGTGACTTCGGGTCGTTTTCGTGTGTGACTTCAGCAGTTATTTATAACTTTTTCTTTAAAAATATATATATAAAATGAGAAGAAGGTAAGAAACAGGGAAAGAGAGAAGAAGAATGGGTTCAGGGAGGGGAAAACTCGGGAAGATTGAGTGGGAAACCCGGGGTTTTACTCGTGCATAGCAAGATTTGTCTCGGGTGTTGTTTAAGAGCTTAAGCGTAACAAGACTTGGTTTACTAAACTGAATTAGTTCAAAGTAAAAATAAAGTTTATTGTTAAAAATGTTTTCAACTTAAATGAATATCTTAATTTAGTAGTCAATTAAAGATACGTGATTAGATTTAATTAACGTTTAAACATTTTTAGTTAATAAGTGTTTAGTTTTAAAGTTAATAAGAAAAGATTTTTGACTCTTATTTAATTAATTTGTAATTAAGAAGTTTAAATTAGTTAATTAAGTTAATATATGAATCATGGTAACAAGTTAAGTAATTAATTACATTAAATATAGGGTTATCTAATAATTAAGTTTGGAGTTAATATTATAATTGGTTTTCAAAATTTAAGAGAAGACTTTTAAATGTTTCATTAAGTTGAACATTTAATTAGTTTAGAAAGAAATTAAGAACAATTACTCTTAAATTGTAATTAGTCATAGATTATAAATAATTGATAAATTTGTAATTAACTACTTAAGTTAATTTATGAATGATTAATAGTTAATTAATCGAGTAGTTTAATTAAGAATAAATAAAGGATTAAGGAAGTAATTAGCAGTTAATAAATGGGTAATTAAGTTGATTAACAATTAAGATGATTAATTAAATGGTTAAGTAAAGTAAATAACCGAGTTAAGAAATAATTAGGTAATTAATAGTTTGAAATAAAATAAGTATGTAATTAAGACTAAATGATTAATTAAGAAATCATTAATTAAACAATTTGAAATGAAATAGGAAATTAATTGTTAATTAATGATTAATTAAATAGAGTTAAGTGATTAACTCTCAAGTAATTAATTCTAAATTGAATTAATTACAAATAAATCTTAAAGGTGATTGTTTATGGACTGTTGTGTTGAATATCTGATTATGATATTTATATGATGATATTCTGTGATGCTCTGCGATATGTTATGTTATATCTATGATGCTTGTATATGTTTTATCTGTGATAAGTGCTATGTTAATTCAATTGATGAATTTAAATTATTTAAACTGTTTAAGTTAATTAGACAACTTGGCCCTTAAAATGGCGGTTGGATTCGATGAGACTGGGATCGGAAGAATCAAATTTGATTCTCCGAAAACCACATCGATCCAATTTAAACGTTAGGTCGTGAATCCTGAAATAAAGATCGAGATGGTGTTTCCAGAATGCAAGGGTTATCGTCGTTAACTCTGAGGGTGATTCCAAAATAAGTGTAACGAGATAATGCCTTCGGTTTCGTTCGAACCCGGAACGAACTTGTATGGATTGAATGCTTTCAACACATCGTCAGGCGGACGATGAGCATTCTAAGAATAATGTTCTATAAAGGTAATCGCACCCTCAAGACTCATCAACCGGGAATGGCTAAAACAGGGGAGATGCAGCAAGGTTAGGTGGGTCATGCCCAAGCAGGACAAGATATTTCCCCTGTCTAGATGTCCCTTTTTATTTCGGCTGTGTGGGCGGTTGCTAGCTACAACCGCGGGGTTTATCTTGTTCGGGACTGTTCAGTAAGGAATGGTTCCGGCCTTGTGTTGTAGGGGGTCGGAAGTGATCCTCGGTACGGTGATCTAGGCCCCGTACTGTGACGGCCGGTACCCCAGTAGCCCTGCCATTGTTGGAAATCCTTTTTCCCTACGAGACCCTACGGTTTTGATTTGTATTACCCACTTTTTTGGCTAGTAGCTGGAATTTAATGAATGTAACAATTTCGGCTATTTTCTATTTACTTGAAAACCCTAGATACTATTATAATATCACTGGATTTCCTATGAAATGTTTTGGTTAGCGTACGGTAAAAACTTACCCATATTTATTTGTGGGAAGTCTTATGTGATACCTTTATTTTCAAATGTTTTTTCAAAGTTAAACAATTTAAACCGTTTACTCATACCAGACCCATGTGTGACCCGGAGTTTATATTTTGTTTTCATAAACTCTTGGGTACTCAAATTTTTATGAGTAGCCAAGTGATAGGTTTTGGACCCTGATTTCTGGAGGAGCTTGGAGCAGGAGTTTCCAGGCGTATATAGCTATTTATGTAGTTCCGCTGTGTTAGTTGATGTGTACTGTACCTCTGATGTATATAGTGATAGATGTATGCATGACTGTCATATGTATTGATACTGTATAACTCTGATATATGTAAAACTATGTAATATTTATGTGATATGATATTTTGTTCCGTTCCGCTGTGAGATTCTGATGTTGCTGTTCTTTCTTTCTCTTTCGTTTTTATTTCAATCCCTTTCTTCCTTAATGATGATACGTCTTTCTGGTAGTAGAAGGGCGGGTCGTCACAGTTGGTATCAGAGCAGAGGTTGGTGATAACCTTGGCTCTGGTAGGAATTACTCATAGAATAGAGTTTGTAGAACTCTAAAATGAGTTTGAGTGTATTAATAGATATGAGCGCGTACTTGTTAGTGAATATAAAATTGTTTTTATATCGTGTTGACTTATCTGTTGAGTGTTTATGAATTCTGGTCGATGGATGGGACGCCATTTTATCGATAGGGATTCCTAAACTCTTAAATAAGATTGACCGACACGGTATTGTTTTTAAAAGTAGGGTAAATGAAATAATTTTACCCAAAATTATATTTTGATATAAAAGAAATATTTTTCTGAAATTATTATATATGTTTGGATGATTGGTTGTTAATACTACAATTTATAATTGGAATGGTTTATAACCAAACAAAATTATTTAAGAATGATTTTAAATAAAAAGGAATATAACTAAAATTTGATTAAAAATAGAATTTAAGTCCCGGGAATTTGAAAGGTGTTTAAATGAATTTAAACAAAAGGATTTGGGAATTTAAAAATCTTGGGAATGTTTGAAATGTTTTTCCAACGATTTGAAGGCAATAATGGAGTATTGTTTTGGAAAATATGGTTGAATGAAAATTGTTTTGGGAAAAATTTGTGGAAGTAAGGAAGCACTGAACTCACTTCAGTCGCTGGAAAATAATCCTGATGATGATGGCCACATCATCAGTATTCATTTTCGAGTTTCTAAAGTGATGGATTGCCACCAGGATAGTTGGACATGATATTTGGAGTTGTTGGGTATACAAGTTGTTTTAAAAATTTCAAGGGGAAATTTGTTTTGGTAAAAACAAGTGTTTGGAATTTGGAATTTTGATTTGATATACCAAGTGGGTATGTGTAGTTATTATTTCAAAATGGTTTTGGAAATGAAAACCAGGCATTTGAATTCTAAGAATTCTATTTAATAATGTGAAAGGTGTGAATAAATTAACAGTTGAACTTATAAAGTTAAGTTGATATTAATAAGATGAAATTGGGAATTTTAATCCAGGAATTAAAATTTAATTTAAGTAAATAAAAGTGAAGAAAATATATTTGAGTTTAACCTGAGATAAGTTAAATGGAAATGAAGTTCAAATCAACTTAATTGGTATAAAATTTGAAGGTTAAATGATTGTAATTGTGAGGTGAAAATTTATACCTTACGATAGTAAGTGTTATTTATAATCTGGAATTGTGGTTATAAGATGAAATGACCCAAATGAGTAATATGAACTTTTAAGTAAACAAATAAGTTTTGAGCTCATATATTGAGGAATAAAAATTTAAAGAATAGTAAATGGCTAGATTTAGCTGAAGTTGAATTGAAATAAGATTGTATTTAAATAAATTCAATCGAGTTATAAATAATATTGAATGAAATCAAATTCTTATGTAAATAAGTAAATATAAACCAAGTAAGCCTTGAATTTGGATAAAATAGAATTGGAGTAAGTTGTAAACAAATCTAATTCAAGCATAAATTGAATAACCTTACTATAAATAAATTCATAATGAATTGTTAATGTAAATTAAAATTTATAAATGGATAAAAGAATAAACAAATCGAGCAAATTAGAAAATAGTTGGGATTTGATTAAAGGAAAATCAAATCAAAGATTTAAATGAAAAATTGGTGAAATAAAATAAACCTAAGTTGTTAGGTGGAACAGTTTGAAAAAAAAATGACCTAAGAAAATTGTGAGATGATTATTCAAAACATTGGTTGTCAAGTTTAAATAAAAAGGTTTGGAAATCAAACTTTTGAAACGAAAGAAAATGCAATGAAAGGATTGTGAATAAATTATATGTGATGGAGTCAAGGGAATCAATTTAAGATTTGTTATGAAGCTTAAGTAATTATTTATTCATAATAGTATTGTCAAACTGCATATAGAAATGAGTTGTTTTGAAGTAAACAAGATTAGATAAAATTCTATGAATTGTTGGAAGCAAAATAGGATGATTTTGAATATGAGTTTGTTTTGCTCAAATGGATTTAATGTCTAAGCAAGTAAGTTGTAAATCACTTAAACTGAAGGGAGTGATTTGAAAATTGGTTGGAATTAATTGTGATAAGGATTGAAACCTTACATATGTGCTTATGAAAATATGTAATGCTAAACCAATGGAGACTATGTCAATTTTTTTTTTTTCAAAACTTGAAAACTATAAAAAGAAATTAAAACTTTAGCAATAAAACAATTTCTAATTGAAAATTTAAAGTAAATTAGTAGATGAAATTAATTTAAAATAATAATAGGAATCGGTTATAAATGAAAGAATGATAAAAATCAGCTATAAATGGAAGATAGTAAATGAAATTTAAATATTCAGAGTTAAAGAAAAATTGAATTCACATGGAATTGGAAATTCAGATTTAAATAAGAAGATTAAGGCTAAAGTGATAGAGTAATAATATAAGAATATATATAATGCTCATATTAAACTTAAGAAATGAAGGGTGAAATTCTTAAGTAAAGTTGATATTGAGAAAAAAATTCCAAGTGGATAGAAATCAGAATAATGTGAATAAAAGAAAATTGATATAGTTGATAACCGATGGAAATAAATACGTAGGATGTACGTATATTATTTTATTCGCATAACAATTTGTTCCAGATTCGAGCACAGAATTTCGAGATAGTTATATCGATCCGAGTTAGGATTTTTTTCACTCGATTTTCGACGACGAACCATGGATATGGATTTTGATTGATGCTGGAAATTATCTATCATAGTTGTGACTATGCAAGGAGAATAACAGTTTCTGATCAAGAAACCAGTTCTGAGTCCGCACTAGGAAGTCGGGTGGACGATACTAGTTCAGAAATGAAATTGTGTGATCGAGCGAGCGATCGGATTTGATATTTCGTACGAATGGTATATGTACATCGTACGAACTTGATTAAATAAATATTGAAATTCTGTAAAGAAGTCAATAAAATTTGGAAAGAGTTAATACTGTAGATTTCAGAATTGAATTGCCAGAGTAGATATCTGGGATTTATTGTGTATTCTGTATATCTCATCTAAGGAAATTTGTTCATGATTCATCATTAGTTGTTAAACTAGTAATTCAGGAATTGGAAAGTTGAATCAAATTTGACTATAGTCAGGAATCCAGTTTGGATTGTTGATCATCGAGAGACAAACTCTCGATAATTTTAGGAAAGCTTATCTGGATTCGTGTTCGGATAACTAGTGATGTTTGTTAGGATAGACTGTTTGATTGTTTGCTAATATATAAATGATATTTATGTTTGAATAGTTGATATAACAGCTTTTGAATTATCTTTGTTTTAAATTTCGGGGACGAAATTCTTTTAAGGGGGAAGGAATCTAACGACCCTAGATTTTGGCCCCTGTTATTTAATCTGATTAAATGAAATGTGAACTGATCATTTTAAAATAAATATGATTTTGGAAATATTGCCATCTATTTATATAAACTGTATTTTAATAGGAGATTGATTTGGAAATTGAAATAAGTATTTCAATAATATTCACAATAAAAATCTATCTTATATAATTACTTAAAATACTTTACATTGTTTATGTTTAGTATAAAATAATATATATATAAATAATAATGTTTGAAATTCTAAAATAAGTTTCTTAACAATATTATTAATAAAATTTAACTCATATAATTAAATTAAAATGCTATACATTGTTAACATTTGTTAAATGAATACATATGCTTGATAGTGTTTAAAATAAGATCAAAGTTTAAAAATATAAAAATATAAAATACAAATAGATGATAATGTTCAATATAAAATATTAATATTAATATAAGCCAAATTAAATATAGGGAAATAAGTGAACTCAGGAATCTAAGTTTAATGTTTATAGTTAGAATACAAATGGAAGTAAATATGAAATATAACTATAATTGTAAATACAAACAAGGGTTAAATGAAAACACGAAGTATAAAATGGAAACATAAAACAAGTATGACACAATAATAAAACAAATAAACATACACGAGAACATCTTCCTGCAAGATACAAAATAAAATATCTTCATTTCAAAGTCAAATGAAATTAGTATGCAAGACAAATATTTATATCAAGATTGTCTTCATATGCAAGACCCAAGTAAGGTAGTATCTGACAAATATATTTACACAAACATATATGTATTTTGAAGTTTAAACTGAAAATAATAAGATAGATATATGTATAAACATGCCTTCATACACAAGCCAAATATTTTCCTGCAAGTTGTACTCTTACAAATATCTTTAAATCAGCCAAACATAATTATACTTATGTAAGCTAATAGAGAAACCTAAGTACTAATTACTATCATTTCAGCACATTATTTTGCCTATTCAAATGTGCCCATATCTGTACATCTCAAATATAGAAGCTTGCAAATAACTACACCAGAAGGCACCTTCCTTCACACATCTATCATCTTCTATATATCTATTTACATCTGTTCTTTTTAGTTCGTTCAAAATATAATGAGAAACTTGGTTACCTAAGAAAGTTAAGGAAAAAAAAGAAGAACCCAAACTCAAATATATTCAAACAGCAAAAACAGATTCAAAGTCTGTAGTTTCAATCTTTAGTTTCAAGCCACTAATCTTCAAAAACACATTCATGCTTACTGATTCACAGGTTGTTCAGGTGAGTAAACTTATTATTTTCAATTTAAAAATTGTATATTTAACTTACAAGGATATGTTCTTTGATGCCTGCTTTAATCATGTTGTCTTGAATACTTCCTGTTGTTCTGTAATATGTGAAGTGGTTCTTCGTAGATTTGAGTATCTGAACAAGCAAAGCAAAGAAATTTCTAAACACTTATTCATATAATTGTTGGAACTTTGGTGTTGTTGCTGATTTAAAGTTGGTTATCTTAAAATATAGGCCTGAAACTTGTTTTAAAGTATAACAGTAAGATATAAACAATGTTTATTGCAAAATTACAGGTAAAGAGAAAACAAGTATCAAAATTCGAATATCATAAATTGTTGATTTGATTTCATTTCTTGAATATACATATAAAGGTAGGAATTTTAAACCCAAAATGAAAATTTTTAGTCATGGATTTAAGGAGCAATTCATTAAAGAACCGAAAACACTTTTGCATCAATTCATGTCGAATTAATCAATAATTAATGTTGAAAATTGTTGTGAAGTTAGGTTATTGATTCAGGAATTTGGGAAAAATGGTGAAAGATTTTTCGAATGCATGGATTTTGGTTTTGAATCTAAAGTAGGGTTTAGTGCTTATCTTTTTCAAGGCTCTGTAAAAAATTGTTTTCGGCATCGTTAAGCAACCGAGTGGATCGCGATTTCAAGTGGTGTTAGGGGGGATTGTGGTCGAAGTTTTGGTGGAATTTCATCACCTCGGGTGATGGATGGAGGCCGCACGAAGGGATTTTCGGTGGTGTTTGTGGCTCGTGTTCGAGCTACAGGTCTTTTTTTTGTTTTCATCTTGTAATTGAAATCTGGGTTTCGATTTCGATGCAAGGGATGATTTGGGGTTTGGGGAAGTTGTCGTGGGTCACCGGAGGCGTAGTGGACCACCGTTCACGTGCACGGTGGTGGAGCGGTGTCCGTTGAGTGGCTTTGAGTCGTCGTGTGCTCGTACTCGTGACTTTTGGTGGTTGCTTCGAACGTGACTTCGGGTCGTTTTCGTGTGTGACTTCAGCAGTTATTTATAACTTTTTCTTTTGAAAAAATATGTATATAAAATGAGAAGAAGGTAAGAAACAGGGAAAGAGAGAAGAAGAATGGGTTCAGGGAGGGGAAAACTCGGGAAGATTGAGTGGAAAACCCAGGGTTTTACTCGTGCATAGCAAGATTTGTCTCGGGTGTTGTTTAAGAGCTTAAGCGTAACAAGACTTGGTTTACTAAACTGAATTAGTTCAAAGTAAAAATAAAGTTTATTGTTAAAAATGTTTTCAACTTAAATGAATATCTTAATTTAGTAGTCAATTAAAGATACGTGATTAGATTTAATTAACGTTTAAACATTTTTAGTTAATAAGTGTTTAGTTTTAAAGTTAATAAGAAAAGATTCTTGACTCTTATTTAATTAATTTGTAATTAAGAAGTTTAAATTAGTTAATTAAGTTAATATATGAATCATGGTAACAAGTTAAGTAATTAATTACATTAAATATAAGGTTATCTAATAATTAAGTTTGGAGTTAATATTATAATTGGTTTTCAAAATTTAAGAGAAGACTTTTAAATGTTTCATTAAGTTGAACATTTAATTAGTTTAGAAAGAAATTAAGAATAATTACTCTTAAATTGTAATTAGTCATAGATTATAAATAATTGACAAATTTGTAATTAACTACTTAAGTTAATATATGAATGATTAATAGTTAATTAATCGAGTAGTTTAATTAAGAATAAATAAAGGATTAAGGAAGTAATTAGCAGTTAATAAATGGGTAATTAAGTTGATTAATAATTAAGATTATTAATTAAATGGTTAAGTAAAGTAAATAACCGAGTTAAGAAATAATTAGGTAATTGATAGTTTGAAATAAAATAAGTATGTAATTAAGACTAAATGATTAATCAAGAAATCATTAATTAAACAATTTGAAATGAAATAGGAAATTAATTGTTAATTAATGATTAATTAAATAGAGTTAAGTGATTAACTCTCAAGTAATTAATTCTAAATTGAATTAATTACAAATAAATCTTAAAGGTGATTGTTTATGGACTGTTGTGTTGAATATCTGATTGTGATATTTATATGATGATATTCTGTGATGCTCTGTGATATGTTATGTTATATCTATGATGCTTGTATATGTTTTATCTGTGATAAGTGTTATGTTAATTCAATTGATGAATTTAAATTATTTAAACTGTTTAAGTTAATTAGACAACTTGGCCCTTAAAATGGCGGTTGGATTCAATGAGACCGGGATCGTAAGAATCAAATTTGATTCTTCGAAAACCACATCGATCCAATTTAAACGTTAGGTCGTGAATCCTGAAATGAAGATCGATATGGTGTTTCCAGAATGCAAGGTTTATCGTCGTTAACTCTGAGGGTGATTCCAAAATGAGTGTAACGAGATAATGCCTTCGGTTTCGTTCGAACCCGGAACGAACTTGTATGGATTGAATGCTTTCAACACATCGTCAGGCGGACGATGAGCATTCTAAGAATAATGTTCTATAAAGGTAATCGCAGCCTCAAGACTCATCAACCGGGAATGGCTAAAACAGGGGAGATGCAGCAAGGTTAGGTGGGTCATGCCCAAGCAGGATAAGATATTTCCCCTGTCTAGATGTCCCTTTTTATTTCGGCTGTGTGGGCGGTTGCTAGCTACAACCGCGGGGTTTATCTTGTTCGGGACTGTTCAGTAAGGAATGGTTCCGGCCTTGTGTTGTGGGGGTCGGGAGTGATCCTCGGTACGGTGATCTAGGCCCCGTACTGTGACGGGCGGTACCCCAGTAGCCCTGCCATTGTTGGAAATCCTTTTTCCCTACGAGACCCTACGGTTTTGATTAGTATTACCCACTTTTGTGGCTAGTAGTTGGAATTTAATGAATGTAACAATTTCGGCTATTTTCTATTTACTTGAAAACCCTAGATACTATTATAATATCACTGGATTTCCTATGAAATGTTTTGGTTAGCGTAAGGTAAAAACTTACCTGTATTTATTTGTGGGAAGTCTTACGTGATACCTTTATTTTCAAATGTTTTTTCAAAGTTAAACAATTTAAACCGTCTACTCATACCAGACTCATGTCTGACCCGGAGTTTATATTTTGTTTTCATAAACTCTTGGGTACTCAAATTTTTATGAGTAGCCAAGTGATAGGTTTTGGACCCTGATTTCTGGAGGAGCTTGGAGCAGGAGTTTCCAGGCGTATATAGCTATTTATATAGTTCCGCTGTGTTAGTTGATGTGTATTGTACCTCTGATGTATATAGTGATAGATGTATGCATGACTGTCATATGTATTGATATTGTATAACTCTGATATATGTTAAACTATGTAATATTTATGTGATATTATATTTTGTTCCGTTCCGCTGTGAGATTCTGATGTTGTTGTTCTTTCTTTCTCTTTCGTTTCTATTTCTATCCCTTTCTTTCTTAATGATGATACGCCTTTCTGGTAGTAGAAGGGCGGGTCGTCACACTATGACTCGGTCATTTGCATAGGTGGATAGAGCTTGGTCAAAGGAATGGTCCCATAGCAAGGTGTTGAAAACTTTGGCTAAGTATTGGATGTATACCTAGCTGTCTCTAGAACTAGAAGAAGGGGATTTGTATTAAGTGTTGAGTTATCAAGGAGGATGAGTCAGGGTTTGAAGCACCTAGAGAAGATTACTAGAGGCATGGAAAAGATGGTAGCCAATAATTGGCTAAGTGTATAACTCGGTACTGATTTATCTCGATGAGTCGATATCGAGTTACCAAACTACATAAGATGGATGCAAAATTTTCAAGGCAGAAAGAGGTGCTCTATAGGTCATGGTGGGAGTGTTGGTTCACTCGTATCAGGTTGGATGACGATGTAATAGCATGATGGAAAGCTAGAATCTTCGGATGTCGGCTCGTGTTGGGAGTAGGTTTCGAAGATGATGGCTCGTAAAGGAGTGAGCCATAGGATTGGGTAATATGGATGGGTTCCTCGTGAATAGTGGAAAGAAGATTGAGAAAGAAGGGCTCGATATTCGAATGGAGCAAAGATGGGCTTGGAAGTATGCGCTAAAGGAATAGTTGATGCTTGAAGTGTTTTTTGTTGTACTCGAAGCAGGGGTATTATAAGTGGGGATGCCTATGGATTGGTAGCAAGGATCCATATACCCTAGACCTGTGGCTTTAGGTCTAGTATCTAGCTTTGGGCTGCGATACACGTTTCCAGTTAGGTTGTGAGATACGAGAGTACAACGAAGAACCATGATTTCCATCAATCCCTAGCAATAAGGAGGCTATACGAGTTATATATATTTAGAGCAAAAGGGTGAGTGATAATGAGTCTTGTTAGATGGATGCTATGGTTGCTCTGGCCGCTTTCCGTTAGTGGGTTATCACTCGGGGATATCATTAGGAGTAGGTACTAGAGATAGGGATATTTAGACATCCACTATAATATTCTATATTGTACCTTTAAGATATTGTAAAGTAGCATGTTTATTAACCCACCTTTTACTAAGGTAGTACACAAGCGGATTTAATCCAACAAACTTTATGATCATCAAGGTAGAAAGCCTGGAGAAATGGTTGCAAGGATTGGAGATCGATTATATTTGGAAGTATGGACGATAGATGGATGGATTCGGATGAACAACACTCAAAAAAGGCTAAGTATGGAATTGTCACTCCCTCTAGGAGAGGGATTAGATCAGAATATTCACTCTATAAAAAGGGATTAGAATAGAGAGATAGGAATAAAAGGATCGGATTGAACAAAATGTACACAGCACAACACAATGATGATTGCTTCATAACTCAACAACCACAAAGCGGATTGAAGTGAAACTTTGGGAACGAAAAAAGGAGACCATAGGAATCTACCCTAAGGATCGCATGATAAATAGAGAAACTTGGAGGGATCGGGTATGATCCCTCTATAGGGACTGACCCCTGTCCCTATTCAGGGATCGATTTAGTTGAATTTGTGGCAATAATTAGTTAATGAATCAAAATCCACAAATTCTATCAAGATTAAACTTAGAGTACAAGCCTATTACAACACAAAGAACACACTACAGGAATTGCGACCCCAAAGGAGAAATTAAGAGGGATCATCCCCTATTAATATACAAGGATCGGCATCTATCCCTACTTAGCACATAATGCGGCGATGATCGATTGATGTCTCAAGATCCGTAAGTGCATTCGATATGAAATTTGGGGAGCAAGAAGATAATATCATAGGGGATCCACCACAAGGATTTCACTGCAAAGTTGCACCAAAATAAGGATTGGCCCCGATTCCTATTATGGGCTCAAGTGGGCCTTAAACTTTCTAGGCAGCCTGGTCTTGGCTTTAGGGTTCCAGATCCTAGTTTGAGCGATTTCACGTCTTCTCCTATAAATACAGCGGGCATAGCATCGGCAAAGGGATCTTCTTTCGGCTTTACTTCATTTTCTACTTAGGCAATACTTTGTCATTTTTATTCTTGGATTTCACGGATTTGTAACTGTAATCGGTGATATAAACTAATAAAAGGAGAATCTTTAAAGTCAAAGTAGGTCAGAGTTAGCCAAATCACTATAAATCTGTATCTTTCTTTACTTGCCTTCTTATTATTTTAATTTTGTTTTTCATTTATTTCTCTTCATATCACTATATTTAGATAGGATATTAGTGCTTTCACATACAACTAGGTGTTGATGGTCATTTTTGACGTCAATGGTTTGGTGCTTTCACAGAGAACGCTAGCCCCTGTGGATTTGGAATTCGAATTCAGAATTTGAAAAAGATCTAGAGCTTAAATTTGGAGCAATAGTGAGACAATCAACAGGGAAAGTGCTGTTGAAAAGGAACCTCCATGGAGGGAGTCGGGAGGCTTCCTTAAAAGCTAGAGTTAATCAAGCATCTATCTACATCACCAAGAATCAAATGGAAACGATGATGGATGCTATGCAGGAAAGGATGCTGAAAAGACAAAAGGAGATGATGTAAATTTTACTTCGACGGATTGGATAAGGTAGAGCGCAAAACTAAAGGAATAGAATAGCAGAAGCTAATGACAACTTAGATCAAGGAGTTGAAGCGGCATGAATCACTGAAAATCAGAGCCGGGGACATGGAGATGAAGCTATTAGACAAAGGAATAGAATATAGCAGCCGGGGTAGTCCATGGACCATCTTAGAGAGATCGCCCCATCCCTAAAGTCTTAGAGGAATACCCCTAGGTCCAGTCAATCGCGATGCTGGAGGACCTGTGGTTGATCCCATGAAGCTTGGAGTGAATCGAAATTTGGATGCTCGTCCGGAGGAGTACATTTTGGAATTTGCTCGTGGAATAGGGGCAGATTGGAAATGATGATAGGAGACTACCATTGGATGACAATGACAGGTTTACAAAGATGATCAAGCAAGTTATGCATAGAGGATTGGTAAATAGGGATCTGGAGGATGTAAATAGAAGTCCATTCACTCCTAATATCAGAAATGCTAAGAATCCATCGGAGTTTAAATTACCTACGTTGGAAGTATATGATGTATATGATGGAAAGTTGAAGCCAACTATGCATATAATGAGATATATGTGGCACATGGAAGTACTGTGGGCATCAGAGGAAGTCATGGCATGATGCTTTCCTCTATATATAACGGATATAGCTGCATTATGGTTCAGGAAGTTGGAGAGTGGTTCTATTGGCATATGAACGGAATTGGTCGAAAAATTTATGAGGCAGTTCAGGCTTTATATTTCGAGACCCAAAAATGTGATGAGTTTTGCAACACTGAAATAGATCGAAGAGTCTCTAAGGAGTTTTCTAATACGATTTAATGTCACCACGACATCGGTGGATCAACCAGATCCATCTATGGTTTTTGTGGCAGTTGTGTAATAATTACTGATGGCACAGATTTCAAGGATTCATTGGCACAGGATCCACCAACGGATCTCGAGGGTTTTTATCATGAGGTAAAAAGTTTCCCACGGCAGGAAGATGTACGAGCCAACAAACTAGAGGTGAACGCTATACAAAGTCGAGGATCATCAATAGATGCTAACGAGAATGATAAAGGTAAAAGCAAACTGGATAATGTATATGATAGGGCAAAAAGGCAATGGAAGGAGCGAAAGCCAAAATTTTCCTCCTACTCGGATTTGACGGAATGCCTAGAATGGAATTATCTAGACACTAGAGGGCAACTACCCTATCAGAAACTGGCAAGGAGGAATCCCACAGAGCGGGAGCATATGTCTGGAAAGTATTGCCTGTTTTACGAATTGAATGGGCACTCCATGGATGAATGTGGGCATTTAAATGATTTGATTGAGGAGCATGATTGGAATGGTAGACTATTGTAGTACATAAGGAATCAGACAATGACGGTAGAATAGGAGCAGACATCGTCCGCATAGAATGGAAACAGGGATGGCCCTAGACCAGGGTCACGAATCGGCATTAACTGATCATGATAGTTTGGGCCAAGTTCGGGACATGAACTCTGGCCATAATATAATAGTAGTAGTAAACTCTATAATAAGGCGGCTAAGTCACTTGCATATGTACGGGATCGAGGATAGTCCTTAGGCATGCTCTGAGATGATGATGAATCGTCGTACCCGGAGAGACATCCTTTGGCTTTTTTAGTTTTTTGGATTTTTGGATGTACAAACTCTTATTTATTAGGCAAGTCATGATTCGCATTACTACGATAAAAAAATTGGATGCGATTATTGTTCTGACCGGAGTGATGGGACGGTAACCGCAAGGTGTGAGTCCCTTTGCTGGAGAGCGACGGAATGGACTTATACGTGGATTAATTCCTCGATCTGAGAGTCAAGGACAGAGAATAAAACCAAATACGACGTCAGGTATGGATTATGCCTGGCGAGGAGTTGGTCGCTTTGTCGGAGAGCGATGGGATCGGCTTAGTCAGGTCGTCGAGTACGGATTATGCTTGGCAAAGGTTCGAAGAGACCACGATCGACCTTGGACTTAGGCCAAGATACCACATAATGTTCAAGAACATTGAACCAGAGTACAGAAAGTAACACTGCTTCGTCGAAGAGTGATAAGATTGGCTGATTCATTCATTGAGTATGGATTGTGCTCGACAAGGACTCGAAGAGGTTATCGATTTGGATATTAACTATGAACAGCTATGGATTTGGACATTAAATCGAAGTGGTTGCGGACTTGGATATGGGCCCAAAGTGGTCTGGATTTGCCTAACGACCTGGAGAGGTTACAATGGATTTGGCTTCTGATGGATACAAATTTAGACAAAACGATCCAAGGAGATAGCAGATTCGAAATTGGATATCGACTCGAAATGGTTATGGATTTCATTAACGATCCAGAAAGATCATGGATTTAGATTAGATAATATGGCTATCGATGGATTATGGACATCAGATTCTGGATTTATGGCAATTCAAAACACACCTTCCTATTGTAAGGCATATTTTAAGGGGAAAAGTGTTAACCGCCTTTTTCCAAGGTAGTACATAGGTAGATTTAACCCAACAGACTTCACGATCATCAAGGCAGAAAACTTCAAGAGATGGTTACCAGGATTGGTGATCGATTATATTTGTAACTATGGACGATGGTTGGATGGATTCGAACGAACATCAGTCAAAAATTGGCTAATTATGGAACCAGCACTCCCTCTAGGAGAGGGATCAGATCAAAATGTCCACTCTACAAAAAGGGATCGGAATAGAGAGATTGAAGTAAAGAAATCGGATTGAATAGGATGCACACAACACAACTCAATGATGATCGCTCTATAACTCAACAACCACAAGGTCAATTGAAGTAAAACTTTGAAAACAAGAAGTGGAGACCCAAAGAAGCCTAGGGATCCAATGAAACATAGAGAAACTTGGACGGATTCGGTATGATCGTTCTATAGAGATCGACATCTATCCCTATTCAGGGATCGATTTAGTTGAATTTTCGATAATGATCAGTTAGTAACTCAAAATCTGCATGTGCTATCAACATGAAACTTGGAGTACAAGAATATTACAACACAAGGAACACATGAAAGGGATTGCAACCCCCAAGGAGCAACTAAGAGGGTTCAACCCCTACCCCTATATAGGGATCGTCCCTCATCCCTGCTCAGGACATAATGCGGCAATGATCGATCGATATCCAAGATCTGTAGGGGCGATCGATATGAAATTTAGAGAGCAAGTAGATAACATCATAGGGGAACTACCATAGGGATCGCACCCTAAGATTCCACTAAAATAGGGATTTACCCCGATCCCTATTATGGGCTTCGGTGGGGCCCAAAATTTCTGGGTAGGCTCGTCTTGGCTTCAGGGTTCCAAATCCGGGTTTTGAGCGAATATTAGCACATCTTCTATAAATACAACGGGAATGACATTAGCAAAAGGATCTTCTTTTGGCTTCACTTCATCTTCTACCTAGGCTATACCGTGCCATTTTTATTCTTGGATTTAATGGATTTGTAACTATAATCAGCAGTATAAACTAATAAAAGGAGAATTTTTGAAGTGGACGTAGGCCGGAGTTAGCCGAACTACTATAAATCTGTGTCTTTCCTTACTTGTCTTCTTATTGTTTTAATTTTTTTCTTCATTTATTTCTCTTCATATTACTGTGATTAGATTGGATATTTTTGCTTTCGCATACAACTGGGTATTGGTGGCCATTTTCGACACCAACAATATTATACTGTTATATGCTAACTCTTTGGTTGTAGGGACAGTTTGGGTATGGTTAGTGTACTCTTGTTCCTTACCATATTTGTCTATATAGTATTTTGAGATTTATTTACCGTTCCACCAAACTGTTGTCCATTCCAAGGATTTATGCTTCACTTCTTATTATCTTGGGTACTATTAATTGAGTAGACTAGATAATAGGTCTAGGTGATGTTGTAGTTATTCAAAGGACGAGCTGGATGGATCTATCTCGTATTATAGGCTTATATGGATTCTATGCTTATTCTGCTATGTAGCACTGGGAAGCCTTGGTAGTGATGGCTTATAATTGTCGTTGACCTAAGAAATGGACCAACACTCAGGTTTGGTTTTGAAAGCTCCGGCTCTGTTTTTCTAGAGCAATATCACAGATCAGCTGTTTTTCTAGAGCAATATCACAGATCAGTGATAGGAAAGAAGCAGTAAAAGAAAATAGGTAGATGATTTTTATAGCAGTTCGGCTATTAACAAATCCTATGTCCACTTTATAGTTTTATTATAAGCTGATTGCTATTACAAAAGTTGTTTGATTATAAGGCTTTGGATAATTCCTAGCTAGATTGGATCTCTAAAGTTAGAGTCTATTGGAGAATCACGATGTATTCCTTCTGAGATCATTGTGAGGGAGGTTGGAAGTGAAGAATAATCCCAACAGAGATTCAGCAATTCGTTTTCCGAAGAAGATCCTCTTTATGTTGCAGGTAGCAAGCTATTTATAAAGGTTGGAGGGTTTTTGGGCCAGGCCCATCATTATCAGCTCTCAACATGGACTACAGGCAACCAGCCAAAGAGAACTATGAGGAGGTTCATTTTGTAAGCCAAGTTTTGCCTCCTTCCTTCATTTTCCCTAACTCTTTTTTATGGCTTTGAGAAGGTGCATGGGTTGCTGACGATCCGGCCATAGAGGATTATCCTGGATTCTAAAATTGGAGATGTTTTCATAGACATTCATCGTTGTCCTTATTTGTTGATGGCAAGTCACAAGCTGCTTACGTACAAACACTTGTTGGGCTGTAGGGATGCTGGTTTTTGGCTTCATTGACTCCAATCGTCACCTTTGCCCTATCGCTTGGCCCTCATCGATCCATATCATAACTTCTCTGGTTAGTTCCCGAACCATCAGCCAGTACATAAGATAGTCTTGTTTTATGTTGGTATCTGCTGGGTTGAAAACCCAAATAACATTTTTCCCCTAAAGTATGTCTTCGTTATAAATAAGGCATGCTCTAGATGTTATCATTTTCGGCATCCGTCTACTGATAATTTATTGTCTTCAGCATCTGTCTGCGGACTTTCAAGTGTTCGCATTAGTGCTATAACATCCCAAATTTAAGCTATATAATTAATTAACGAATTAATTTAGTAACAAAATAAGTTTGTGAAATTGTTAGAATCGAGCTATAGGAGTTGCACCATGTCCATGGTGATTTTCTAATCGATTTCCATATATAACTTGTCGAAATACGAGTCGGTATGGAGAAGATATGAGAGAAATAAGAATTCAAAATTTAATAAACAAAACAAAAAAATAATATTACAAGGCCTAGGTCGACCCATATATGGGCCAGGTCAACATATAGGTCGACCATACATAGGTTAGGTTGATCTTAGGGTCAAACCCCATTGTATTTAGATTGACCCGCCTTTTGTTTTGGGCGTAGAATCGTCCAGGTGTGTATTGATAAACGTATTTTGCAATTTTCTTTCAATCCAGTGCATTCGTGCTTCCATCCGATGGTTTCCAGCGATCCTATGACGTGGTTGCATTAGATTAATCTTCAAATCCAACGGCCTGAGATCCATAAGCTACACTATAAATAAGACCCTAGACCTAGCTATTTTTGTCATTCAGATTTTCTTCCAATTGGGTTCATTGCCTAAGGTTGGACCCTAAAAAGAATATATTTTTTCTTAGAAGGAGATCTTTTTTAATAAAAATGTTCTACGCCCTAGAAGTGGATCCGAGAAGGCTAAGGAATAGAGTTAAGGACTACAGGTGAGTGTTTTGTAATTATTTTAGATTTTTAAGTAATTTAAAATAATAGGCTTCTCAATAGTTGTAGTTTTTTTGCAATTTTGAGACAATTTTTATATAAGTTACTTACAGTTAGTTTTTAAAGTTCTTTTCAGTCTATTTTATTCGGCTATTTTTATTCAGTTATTTACAGTTATATTTATCTATTTTACGTTACAATATAGCCTATAAATGTTAATTTCTTTTTATTCCTTTTTACGCGAATAAAATATAAGAATATTAAAAAGAGGAGAATTCGCTAATATTGATTAAATACAAATAAACAATGAATTTACAGAAATTAGATGTAAAATACAAAAGAACTCTAATAAAAAGAAGATAAACTGAAATAGAAAAATTTGAGACATTTGCAAGCATGTTTATAACTAGTGGTTATAGCTAAAAAGGATAGAATTGAAGAGCAACAATTATAACATAGGTTATAATTAAGCAGAAAGAACAGAAAAGACTTATTATAAAACTTAGATTAAGTTAATAAGCAAATACAGCAGAAATAACAGAAGAGACTTATTTTAAAACTGACACCAAGTTAATAAGCAAACATAGAAGAAAGGATTGTACCAACAGCATTCCCTTTCAGTCAGGAACTGATGGTCTCACAAAGTTAGGTGAGGCTGGGACACACTTACGCTAATTAGGGTACAAAAGTGGCCAATAGATAGAAGCTCAAATCTAGAGATTTGGGCAAGGGGTGCAAACTAGATTTTGTTTTTTAGGACCAATACCGGAAGCATTCCCTTTCAGACTAGAACTGATGGTCCCACAACACTTAGGTGAGGCTGGGAAGCATTCCCTTTCTGACTAGGACAACAGTTAGGTAATGCTGGGCACGCTTATGCTGATTAAGGTAAATAAGAGGTCAAAATAGGGGGCGACGGTTAGTGTGTACCAATGATGACCGAGCTTGTGGCATCGATTAGGGTAAATAATCCGCTAATGCGTTTCAAGCGCTAAACATGTGTCTTTTGTTGTGGGACCTAGGGGTGGGCATTTAACCGACCATACCGACTTAACCGCCTTGACCGACCTTAACCGAACCGATTTAACCGATAAAATCAATTAACCGACATCTTTGGTTAACCGACCGACCTTAACCGATATTTTCGGTTCGGTTAACGGTTAACGAAAATTTGGTCGGTCGGTTAACCGTTAACCGAACAATTATTTAATTAGCATTAGAAAATACTCAAAATAGCAGTACACGCTACACACCCGAATCCCTTGCAAAATGCAAATCCATTACCCGCTTCGTGCCCTAGCCTAAATTACTAAATTAGTAAATCTATTCTAACTGATAACAGCAGCCGCCTCATTGCCTTTGCCTCAATTCACATTTCAGATTTCACAATCCCAATTCCCAAATTCCAATCCCTAAACTAAAGGCATCGACATTATCGATTATCCCAAATTCCAATTCCCAAATTCACATCTCGGTCGATTCATAGTCGTGACTCCTCCAGACCCATTATCGATTATTGGTCGACGCACTGACGCAACATCGAGGATTCGTGATCAATGAGAGTCGAGACTTCATGGCATCGACATCAGTGAGAAAGAGAAAGCATGTGAGTATTGAGTTATAATTTTTCTAACTGCTGTTTGTGCATTTGACCAATTTGAAGCCAAAAAGGTTAATAGGTACATCGCTGATTTCCATGATGATTTAATTGCCTCTGTGCTTTTGGTATTAGCTTTGCTAAAAGTAAGCATGTTCGTCTGCATATAGGAGGTGTTAATCATTGCCTTCGTTTTGATAATAGGAATAATGTTATAGCTGTTACTTGACATCTCTTTTATAACTTCCATGAAGTGAAAACACTATCAACTGTGATCTCACAAATCATTATAGGACTAGGACAACCTGGTATATTGAATGTAACTTCTTAGAATCATACTATCTCATGTAACCTATCCTATTTAATACACTTGTGAACACAAAACTCTTGTAACAATATACATTCAACAGTAAGATTGGTAAAAAAAATCACAGTTGAGATAGATAGAAGCTTCACTCTTCTTAATGTATTGTAATATTACAAAATATGCTTCAAGTTTGTACTAAATTGAATTATTTTTTTTATTTTTTTGATGAAATGCATGTGCAACAATACATTGTGGGTTCATTAGTTTTAATTGGCATCTGCATGCAAGACTGCAAGTGGCCTCACCATTTAAGAAGTGTAGCTTTAGCTCCTGCTTTAATAAACATGCATGTGCAAATATGTGCTTTCACTAAATACTCAACTGAAATTACGCAAGTTTTGTAACTTGCTTTCTTTTGTTCATATTTACAGTCAAAACAGTTAAAGCATACAAAGAAGTAGCAGGATTCTAATTTTGAATGGTAACCAACATCAGTGCATGTTTTTCTTGAATTTAGAATTCTTCTTCCATACAAATTACTAGAGTTCAGATAAAACCATACAAATAATTTTGCAGCCAGCTTAAATTTTCAGATTATAACATCTTCATGAATATGGACAGATAATGAATATAACTCAATTTTTGATTGAAACTTGGAACAAAAGAAAACAATACTAATATATTTTCTTCTCTTTGTCCTGGTTGCCTTGACTAGAAGAATAAAAGAGAGGTTAAAAATTACAAAATCTAAACTATATTCTCTTCTCTGCTTTTTCCCCGGATGCACCCTGTACATGTAGATGAACCGAATTCTTTAGACAACTGATTGGAAAATACAACTTATAAATCGTACATAATCCATACACCTCTTCGCAGAATTATGTATTGTTAATTTTAGTCTTAATCTGATTGATATTCATACTATTATTTTCAGGTGCAAGTTGACGCAGTTGATGATTTATTGGACCAAGATTGGGTGGAGGAAGAAGAACCGGACGTAGTGCGTATTGATGAAGGAAGGCCTCCGTTAGCTCCTAAGCGCAAAGCCTCTACTAGAAAACCATCTATGGTATGGGAACATTTTACTAAAGAGAATCCGGTAAACCTTTTACATCCTAAGTGTATTTGCAATCATTGTCATGCACAATTTGCTTGTGATGGTAAAGCGAATGGTACTTCACATTTAATCTATCATATAAGGACAGCTTGTAAATCAATTCCTCGAGAAAACGATAAAAGACAAAAAACTTTAGCTTTTACAAATAATAGTGAAAGTGAAGGTAGTAACACCCTTACTACATGGACATTTAACAAAAATGAGTGTAGAATGGCTCTTGCTCGGATGTTAATTATTGATGAGCTTCCTTTTAGTTTTGTTGAGGGTGAAGGGTTCCTTGATTTTTGTCGGAAAATGTGTCCTAGCTTTGACGTACCTTCACGTAGAACAATTTGTAGGGATGTTCTTAACTTATATGGCGACACAAAAGATTATCTTAAAACCATGTTTTCTACTTGTTTGCATGGAGTATGTCTTACTACTGATACATGGACCTCTTGTCAAAATGTGAATTATATGGTTTTAACCGCACATTTCATTGATAACGATTGGAAATTGCACAAAAGGATTTTAAATTTTTGTGTGATCACTGGTCATAAAGGGGATAACATTGGAAAACTTATGGTTTCTTGCATCAAAAAGTGGGAACTTAAGCGAATAGTGTCTATCACAGTCGATAATGCTAGTGCTAATGAAGTCGCAATTAATTATGTGAAAAATGCGTTGAATGATTATGACGGATGCAATGGTTGTGTTTTGAATGGTGAATTCCTTCATATACGTTGTTGTACTCATATTGTTAATTTAATTGTTAATGATGGTTTGAAAGAAATTAGTAGCACTATTGCTGGGATTCGTACCGTCGTTAGATTTGTAAGATCGTCCCCGGCTAGATTGGCAAAATTTAAGGAGATTTGTGTTAATTTATCAATTAATAATAAGTCTATGCTTGCTTTAGATGTGCCAACTAGATGGAATTCTACATATATGATGTTGGAAGCCGCTTTGAAATATAAGAATGTTTTTGATGAAATGAAAGAAAGCGATGGTATTTATATTGCCTATTTTAATAATGAAACTCAACCTCCGAATTCATTAGATTGGAAAAATGCTGACTTTTTTGTCCAATTTTTGAAGTTTTTTTATGACATTACTTTAAAGTTCAGCAGCACTTTATCTATTACCTCAAATGTATGTTTTACGGAGTTGAGTTTAATTCAAGAAGAATTGCAAGATTTGATTGGAAAAACGGATCCTACTCTTTCACGAATGGCAAGAAGTATGAAAGAGAAATTTGATAAATACTGGGGGAATATTGGTAGCATGAACAAAGTTCTGTTTATTACTTGTGTGCTTGATCCTAGATATAAATTCCAATTTTTGAGGTTATGTCTTGAAGAAATGTACGATAAAAAAGTGGCAGAAGATATACTAGCGGATGTGAAACGCCTTCTAGTTAGATTTTTTTGATTTTTATGCCATCGATCCTACATTTGGGACGCAAAGTTGTGATGAACAACAACATAGTTCATCATTTGTTAGTGGAAGTACCGATAGTGGTGGTAGTGCTTATTCTAGAAGAATGAATACTTATCTTAAACAAGTTCAACAACAAGATAATGAAACTAATGAATTGGATAGGTATTTAAATGAGCCGGTTGAATTGCCAAAAAGTAACTTTGATATTTTATTATGGTGGAAGATAAATAGTCCAAAGTATCGTATTTTATCTTTGGTCGCACGAGATCTTCTTGCAATTCCGGTATCCACGGTCGCTTCAGAATCCGCTTTTAGCACCGGAGGACGGGTTGTAGATCCATTTCGTAGTACTTTAAGTCCAAGAATGGTTGAGGCATTGGTAACTACCCAAAATTGGCTTAGGTCTAAACCTATTTTTGTAGACCATCGAATTGAAGTTCCTTTAGACGATGTGAATTTTTATGATGAAGTTTTTTCAGGTAATATTTCTTTTTTGTAAATTATTATCATTTAATCATTACATACACAACACATTACACAGTCACACACTTATTAGTTATTTGGCTACAGATTTTGTACACGGACGTGCTTCGAGAACTTATTTAACTGTGGAAACATTGTCGTAGAATCGATCTTCATCCATATGTCATTAGGCCAACGAGCAGGTTCATAATTTTTACTTTAGCTTTCTTGTAGTTCTTTCTATAATTAAACTATAAGTTGACTTGTAGTTTGCGATTTTTTAAATTAGAATGTTCCATGCAATTGTTTCCTGCATTTATAGTCAGACAAATTTAGGCTTAGGGACGACAGTTAGATACATGTAAACTTATGTAATTGTATGTCAGTGACAGATTAATGAATGGTTCATGTTGCAGCTAGGAATTGTATTTTACATAATTAGTCTAGTAACAATCAGAAACTGGTTTTAATTTTCTTATAAATGTAAACATGTCATGCTTGCTACCATAAGCTACAATTTTGCTGGAAATGTAATAATGTATGTATCTTGTATTTATATGCAGTGTCCAATAAAAGTGATTTAGCCCAAGTTTATCTCTTTATATATGAAACTAGGCTGCACCTTTGTTGAGTTTCAATGAATAAAAGCAGGTTTTCTTTTTCTTTTTCTGAAGGATTTTAGTCAACTTTGAATGATAGATCTTTATCTTGGCTAATTCCTAATTGTGGTTGCTGTTTTGTTGTAGCTCCTCATCCTCTAGTTGCTCTGGTGCCCTCTGAGTCTCTAGCTAGCTGTTAAGTGTTAAATGTTGCTGCCTGACTTTACTATTGCTTATTAGCTTGTTGCGTTCGGCCCTTCAGTGTTCAGTCAGTGCCTTGTAATCATGTAATGTACTAATGTAGTCTTGTAATAAGTAATATATCTGTAGCCTGCAAGTGGCAAGTGCAATGTATAATGTAATATGTAAGTATTGTATTGTGATTCTGTGAACTGTGAAGTGTGAAGTGTAACTCACTGAAGTCTGAACTGTATTAGTGTAAGTTGTAAGTGTTATTTAGCCTTCTAAGTTTCTAACGGTATTTAATATGAACTGTAATAGTGTAATGTATAATTGTAACTGTGAGTGCTTTGAGCTATTCAGTTATGAGCTATAATGTGTAAGTTATTCAGTCTCCAGATTTAACAGTTACATTTTAATTTAAACGGTTAACCATCCAATTTTATCGGTTAACTGGCAAACAGTTAACCGATTAACTTGGATGGTTAACCGTTTAAATTAAATGGTTAACCGCAGTTAAAATATAACGGTTCGGTCGGTATCATTCATTCACAATTAACCGCCTAATGGTTAACCGAACCGATTAAGTCAAGCGGTTAACCGAAAATTTTAACCGCTCGAATGGGTTAACCGACCGTGCCCACCCCTAGTGGGACCAACAAGATTGGACCAGCTCATAATGGCACAACAAAGATAGAACTGGCTGATCAACGGTAGAATTATGATTTTAGCATAATAAAGATAACAGTTGAGATATGAATAGGGTTTCAACTTAATCACAATAATCTAAGACAAGTGCAAACAATCATATCAAAGCAAATAGACTCAGAAACAGTATCTTATGCTAGTTTTATCTTTCCTTTATTTCCGTTTAAACTAGAACTTTTGCTTAGCCTATTATCTTTATCTTGCTTAAGAATGCTAGTAATTACTTTCACCCACCAGACTTATAGTATGACCCACTCCTCTATTTCTCCTTTTTCCCAAAAGCCAGCATAATCGATGTTGGCCGTGTTTCCACCCATGAGTTTCCATCCTTCGTCGAACCAAGCCCATCGAGCAAAACAACACCTCCTTGCCGAACCAAAGGCCATCCGGTCAAGCTCCATCCGGTCGCAGGCCTCACCGGACCAACACATATACACTCCCCCACCGAACCACCCATCACCGGTCCAAGCTCCATGCCGGACCAACACCGCCTTCATGCCGAACCAACACCTCTAAACCCACTACCGAATGAACCTCCAAACCACCTACCACCGGTCCACTCCATCACCGGTCCAAGTTCCATGCCGAATGAAGCCTCGCCGAACCAAAACGCTTTCAGGCCAGATTGCTTCAGCCCAGGCCCGCCAGCTGCTATATACTTCCAGGACCCCTGCCTCCGACCTCACTCTATAAATAGAGGGGTAGGGGTACAACAATGGCAGACAAGTTTGAGAGCTCAAGCATGGAAGGAACTTTCAAACAACTTTCATATACTTGTATGCAAAGCTTTGTACTTGTAATCTGAAAGAAAAAGGATAATAACATATAAAGTGGATGTAGGCACGTTCTGGCCGAACCACTATAAATCTGTGTGTCTTTTACAGTTTAGTCCCTGCTTTTTACATATTTGCATAAGTCACCCAAATCATTGAAAACCATATAAAATCGACTAAATAATACGACTTGGAGGTGTTTGCCCATTTTTTGTGCAAACATTTTTGGTGCTTTCACTGAGAACTTGGAACTCGAAGCTTCAGCTTCCCTCATTCAACCTTTTTTCCCAATAGCACCCCTCATTGCCTAGGAAACATGACTTCCAGGCTGAGAAAAGACGCCAACAAGGGAAAGAACGTTGCAACCAGCAGCGCTCCAGATCCAGTGGATCCAGATCAAGAGAACCATCCCACTACGACAGCAGTGCCAAACGTAGATCAGGCAATTCCGACGGCCCCTGCCGCGGAACAACCGGCAGCAATCACTAGGGCAGACCTAGACAGAGTTGTGGTTGAAGTGACTAACCGCTTCGCATCCCAACAAGAAGCTTTGGTGAACCAACTCATGTCACGCTTGAGGGATGCCGAAGAATCCAACCGCAACACTGAATCATGGGGTGAGTCCCAATCTGGAGGATCTCGAAGACAACAAAGGTCTTCCCTCTTCGAAGAAGCTATCAACAGGAACAACAATGATAGGGGCCACGCCCGGACTCAGCCCGAACTCCGACTCGAGGAAGCGCTTGGAACCGAACCCAATGGGGGAGGCACCAGGCGAGGGTCGGATGTAGTTGAGCCAGTCATGCCGCCTAATCATAGAAACCCCGCTGAACGGAGCCGAGCTAGAACCCAGCCCGAAGTTGACCCCATGGAAATGCTCGAAACAGAACCCCACAGGGGAAGATCAAGGCAGAGGCCAACTGTAGCTGGTCCTGGCATGCATCCGAGCAGCCAAAGACAGCCACTGGATAATGTCAGAAGTGATAGACTATACCATCCCTACAGGTCATCTGGACGAGATCGATCCCGCAGGGAAGAACTAAGCTCGTTTTTGTCCGCTCCAAATTCTGATGAAAGAATGGCACGATTATTCAGGGAATGCGTCCGACGGGAGCAAAGGGATCGAGGGATAGGCGCTAGGGTAACCAGCCCTTTCACCCGCGACATCGAAACCGCCATCACCCCTCGAGAATGGAAAATGCCGACGATGGAACCGTACGAGGGAACTTCCGACCCCGTTGTACACTTGCAGAGATACACACAGCATATGCTCATGAGCGGAGCAACGGAAGGAGTGTTGTGTAAATGCTTTCCGCTATTCCTAGCAGACCTAGCAACCTCCTGGTTCTGCCATCTACCCCAAGGATCTATCAGCTCATGGGAGATGTTGAAAGAAAAGTTCATTAGCCAGTTCCGCATTCATGTGGAACAACCCAAGGATGCTTATTCTCTATTTACTGTCAAACAGAAATCCGGAGAGACACTGCAACAATATCTAACCCGGTTCAACGCCGCAGCGGCCGCAGTCCAAGATGCCGATGAGAAACTCACCCTAATGGCCCTCTGTAGTGGTGTGCACCCAGATACCAAGTTTGCTAGAAGACTAACTAAAGAAAAACCAGCTACCTTGCCCGATTTCTTCCATGAAGCTGGGAAGTGCATGAGACTCGAAGAGGCTGCCACTGAAAGACAGACAGGACCACAGGCTAAGACGGCTCATGGAAACGCCCCCGCCGTAGCGAAGGACATTCGGAGAAACGACTCCAGAGACAATGCAGGGGGCAAGAAGGGAGAAAAGCGCTTGTACCGACCAGGACCGAGATTTGACGCTTACACTCCCTTGAATGAAATAGTCGAGAATATCTTCCTGGCCACCCAGGGCGAGCTTACATACAAGCGCCCCCCCGTACAAGAAAGAGTCAGATCGCGCAATCCAGTCCGGAAAATTCTGCCGTTTCCACGAGTCTCATGGGCACGATACCAATGAATGTCGCCATTTCCGAGACCTAATTGAAGAACACATCAGGAGAAAGAGGCTGGAACGCTATGTAAAGGGCCAGGACAGGACACCGTGCTCCCGCCAAGGAAAACCCAAGGCAGCTCCACCCAGAAACAGGCGGAGTAAACCGCAACACCAGCGGTTCCAGCCAAGAGAAGATAGTGGTTCATACAATATCTAGGGGGCCACACATCGCCGACAAAAGCTGGGCAGAAATGGAAAGACATGGAAACTCACTCAGAAGCGAGGGAGACTGCGTCAATTCTGTTATGGAAGAACGCCACCCTAAGCGGAAGGAAAATAATGACATCACATTCAATGGGCGCGACCTAGAAGGAAGGCAATACCCTCATATGGATCCTATGGTCATCTCTGCCTGGTTCGGCCCAGCTGAAGTTTTTCGAATCCTAGTAGACACTGGAAGCTCAGTGAATATTTTGTTCAAGCATGCTTTCGACAAAATGAAGCTGTCAATGAAGGACGTGTCTCCCTGCAACAAATCGCTACACGGTTTCACTGGAGAAGCAAAGATGCCCCTCGGACAATTGGATCTCTTTGTTGAATTGGGAAGTCATCCCCGCTCCGCCGTTCGGAAACAAACATTCGTGCTAATAGACAACCACTCGGCCTACAATGCCTTTTTAGGAAGACCAGCCTTGTCCGACTTCCAAATTGTCCTTGCCCCATGGTGCCTGAAGATGAAGTTACCAACGAATAATGGAGTGGGAGAAGTAGAAGGGGATCAAGACGCCGCTCGGGACTGCTATGTAACCGAACTTCGCAATAATCGCAGGAGACATAAAGGGAAGAATGCAGAGACTGCTCTCTGCAAGAAAATCTTGGAAGCATCGCAACTAAAGAAAGCCCCTCCTCTTCGATATACAAGTGATCCCTTTAATGAATTAGACCCTAGGGACAGAGAGGAGGAGGCCACCGCCGAGCCCGCAGAGGCTATGGAGTTTGTATCTGTAGACAAATGTGACTCGAGTAGACTAATGAGAATCGGGTCTCAGTTAAAAACAGAATTGAAAGACCAACTTATTGATTTCCTTCGCCACAACTTGGATGTGTTTGCATGGACACACGCTGATATGACTGGAATCTCCCCGGACATAGCATGCCACGCACTAAACATCGATCCTACCAAGGTACCGGTAAAGCAAAAGAAGAGAAGTATGGGGGCAGAACGATCGACAGCCCTCGAAGAAGAGGCAAAGAACCTGCTTGCCAATAACTTCATACGAGAAGCCATCTACCTAGAATGGATCGCTAACCCGGTACTGGTAAAGAAGGCTAATGGGAAGTGGCGGACATGCATTGACTTCTCCAACCTAAATGATGCTTGCCCAAAGGATTGCTTCCCACTTCCCCGAATCGATCAACTTGTGGACAGTACCGCCAGGCACGAGCTCTTATCTTTCATGGATGCCTACTCCGGATATAACCAAATCCCTATGCACGCCCCCGATCAGGACCACACCAGTTTCATCACGGACCGGGGGTTGTACTGCTACAGAGTAATGCCTTTCGGACTTAAGAACGCCGGAGATACTTACCAGCGCCTCGTCAACAAGATGTTTGTGGAATTGGTGGGACGAACTATGGAGGTCTATGTGGATGACATGCTGGTTAAATCAAGAAAAGCCAACGATCATGTAAGCCACCTGGACGAGATGTTCCAAGTACCCTGCCAATATGGAATGAAGCTGAATCCCCTAAAGTGCTCCTTCGGGTTGTCATCAGGAAAGTTTTTGGTATTCATCGTCCATGCCAGAGGGATCGAAGCAAACCCCGAACAAGTCCGAGCCTTGCAAGATATCAAGATACCATCCACTCGGAAAGAAATGCAAAGCCTAAACGGGAAGGTGGCCGCCCTAAGCAGATTCATCTCCAAAGCAACTGACAAGTGTGTCCCTTTCTTCGAAGCCCTAAAGAAAGACAAAGGAAAGTTCGAATGGACTGACGAATGCCTAACGGCCTTCCATAACCTAATCGAACATCTCCAGAGACCACCGGTACTCTCAACTCCTAGTGAAGGCGAAGAGTTATACCTATACCTTGCTGTGTCATCTCATGCTCTAAGCGCCGCTTTGGTGAGGGAGGATAACCGCACGCAACGGCCCGTATACTTCGTAAGTAAGAGGTTTACGGAGGCAGAAGCCAGATATCCTAAACTTGAGAAGCTAGCGTACTGCTTACTAATCACATCACGGAAGCTGCGACACTACTTCCAGTCTCATTCCATCCGAGTTCTAACCGATCAACCACTAAGGCAAATACTTCATCGTCCCGATACTTCTGGGCGGTTACTTAAATGGTGCATTGAATTGAGTCAATATGATATCACCTACCACCCCCGCACCACCATCAAGGGACAAGCTATGGCCGATTTCATTGCCGAATTCACCACCGGTGAAGGTAGGGAGCAATCTGAGGTGTCAGAAGACGTCAAATGGAATCTCTTTGTAGATGGAGCATCAAACGAACAAGGCTCGGGGGCAGGCATCATGATAGTCACCCCCAGGGGAAGGAAGCTGCACTATGCCTTGAGGTTGGAATTCGCCGCCACCAATAACGATGCAGAATATGAAGCAGTAATCGCCGGATTAGAACTTGCCTTGGAAATCGGAGTCCGTTTTTTATATCTTTATAGTGATTCTCAACTCATTGTAAATCAAACACTAGGAGAGTTTCAGACTCGAGGAGAACGACTCACAGCATACCTTAAGAAGACCAAGCTGCTACTTAACCAACTGGATCACTATTTGATCAGACACATCCTCGAGAGGAGAATCAAGAGGCCGACGAACTGGCAAAACAAGCCAGCATGAAGAACAACTCCTTTTCGGGAGCAATAGCCGTCTCAAAACAACTAGCCCCGAGCTTCGAACGGGAGGATCTGATAGCTGCGATTGAAGAAGAAACTTGGATGGCTCCTATCCGGAAATACGTACAAGATGGCGCATTGCCCAGCGAGCGTAGCGAAGTCAGGAAAATCTTGAGGAAAGCTTCCCGCTACACACTGCAAGAAGGAATCCTCTACCGGCGCGGCTTCTCTAACCCCTTATTACGATGTGTCGCTGGAAGGGAAGCCAAAGAAATCTTATCCAACATCCACCAGGGAAGCTGCGGAGATCACACTGGAGGGCAGACTCTGGCAAAGAAGATACTCCGATATGGATATTTCTGGCCCACCTTGAACAAAGACGCCTTAGACTTCGTCAAAAAATGTGACAGATGTCAGAAATTTGCCAAAATTCCTCGACTACCGACAAATGAGATCACTCAAATGACTAGCCCTAGGCCCTTTGCAGTATGGGGAATTGACTTGATTGGTGAACTGCCAATGGGCCGAGGCGGAGCTAAATATGCTATAGTAGCAGTCGACTATTTCACCAAATGGGTGGAAGCAGAACCTCTAAATAAAATATCTTCGACAAAAATCATTAACTTCTTGATCAAAAATGTTCTGTGCAGGTACGGAGTACCACTCAAAATCATATCAGACAATGGGCTTCAGTTTGACAGCGAGGAATTCACCGACTAGTGCCAAGAGCATGGGATTCACAAAAGCTTCTCATCCGTAGCTTATCCCCAGGCAAATGGCCAAGTCGAAGCTGTCAACAAAATTCTCAAAACGCTGATCAAGAAGAAGCTTGGAAAGTCAAAGGGCGCTTGGGTGGATCAACTTCCTACGGCACTTTGGGCCTACCGCACATCTTTCAGAACATCAACAGGACATACTCCTTTCTCTTTGGCATACGGATCGGAGGCAATGCTCCCAGTTGAGACCATTGTGCCTTCCCACCGTAGGATCCACTACAATCCAGAAGAAAACGAAGAACTCCTCCTCATGTCTTTGGATCTGATTGAGGAAAAGAGAAACGATGCAGCACTCAAAGTGGCAGCTCACAAACAAAAAGTGGCAGCCCAGTACAACTCCAAAGTCAAGCATCGCAGCTTACAAGAAGGAGATCTTGTCCTCAAACGAATCTTTCCACGCCCCGGGGCACTGGACCCCATCTGGGACGGACCATATGTAATTCATAAAGATCTCCACAACGGAGCTTATATTTTGTCAACAGTGGACGAAGAGGTGTTCCAGAGGGCATGGAACATCCGACACCTCGGTCGATACTTTTCTTAACTTGTACTGCCCATATGAAGTGAATTAACAAAGAGAATCAGTGGACGTAGGCATTTTCGTGCCGAACCACTTTAAAAAACTTGGCTCTTGTTGACTTGTTCCTTTGTATCTTGGCTACTTGTTAAGCTTTATCCTTTTCTGTTGAACAAAATCCTTTGCAAATGACATTTCCATTTAGAGCTTCACAGCACAACTCCACCTGGACAAAATCTAACAGGTACGCTACGATCCTATGCCCTCGCCAATGAGACACTTTGCTCCGGTATCCCTCTACCGCGAGTTAACTCATTGTTTGCCTCGGCCCTTAAAGACGACTGTAATAAGCCGAGTATAAGCCACCGAGAAGGCCGATTATGCCATGGCAGCTCATTACAGCGATTCGGCTCGCCGGCAACTGTGAACCGACCATAAGCCCCAACATAAGGTGTGGCCAGCCAGGGGCAGTTCACAGTTGACGATCGGCCCCCACGCTAGCCGGCCACAGTAAATCGAATAATACCCGCGATTACGGGCCATAATGGCCTGGGTAGTTACCGTGCGCGATCGGCTCCGATGTGTCTTAAGTGCGGCTGTGGTAAAAAAGAAAACTCCCCGCAGTAGGCGTAAGATGGGTGACATATGTCTCCAAGACCCACAACTAGGGAAAGTGACTACAAAACCCGTTTGCCACGAAGTTGAGGACACCGACGGCCTTCCGTAACTGGAAGTTTTACTTTTCCTATATTTCCATTTAGAAACTTTTCTTCTATCCCCTATAACGATCCCTAAAGTACAGGTCACAAAATAGGGGAACTCTCGCTTGTGGAAATATGAACTCACATCTGGATGACTGAACACCCAGCTACATTCCATACTCAGTCACGCAAGACATTCAAAGCAACCCCCTACAACTAAAACACGAAGGGCGGTACTCTCTTCTCTTGTATACCAATATGTAGCATTAATTTATTCACACATCGTATTGACATTACAAGAAATAATATTTTGAGCAGAAACTTAGCACCAAATCACAGACATATGCATAACCATGTTTCTTATACAGCACATCAAAATAATAACAGCATACAAAATATAACGGAATCAGCTCGCGTCATGAAATTACATAAAGCCATTCATCACAGACAATATTATTACAGTCACATCAATGTTTTGGACTAACATAAACAGCAATAAAAAGAAATCAAAAGGTGACCGAATTCGGACAAGGAACCAGCTGCGTCCACGCTTCACCCTCATCCTACCAACTCTCCAAGCCTACTTAGCCGCAGGGTCGGAGCTCCCAGCATGTTGATCGGAAGCCCCACCTGTCACATTCAGAAGAGGAGTCCATTAAACAAACAGTAAGCGATCAAGTTATGAAAATCTAAAAAGAAAAGAGAAAGAGAAGAGAGACTCACCAGCGTCCACCGCTTGATCCTCATCTTAATTGCACACCCGCTTCCTCCGCAGCAAGCAACCGCATCCCCTCCTTCACCGCCGCCTGCTCCTCCTTCGAAAACTGAGCGGTGACTACATCCGGACTAAAGGCCGCTCCACCTTTCTTACCCGCATCAACCCTGGCCTCCTCTAAAGCCCGAAGATATACCTTGGCCATAACCCGGGGATAGTCATCCACCCAGGATAAGCTGCCCTCCTTCCAAGTGTGGAAGTACATGTCCTGCAGTATATCGTCCATCATCCCCTCATCCTCTTCAAACCTCTTCACCCGGGCCTCGGAAATCTGCAACTTAGTGGCAGCAGCATCCCTCTCCCGTCGGTATCTCGAGCACTCAGCCTGGAGGGATCTCCTCATCTCCTCCATCTCTTCTTTCAACTTGGCTTGAGCAAGTTCTGCAGCTTCAAGCCTTCCAGATATCTCTTCAACCTGCTCGAGATCCGCCCTCCTAACCTCATCAACCGTGGTAATGGCCATGTCAATGCGTTTCTTGCAAGCGGCCTCCATTTTCCGCAACTCAGCTCTGCTAGCCTCTTCCATGGCCTTCTTCAGTCGTTGGGAGTCGGCTTCATGCTGCGAAATCTGAATAGCCTGGTCGGCAAGTTGTTTGGCCTGATCATCAACCACTAACCGCAACCTTATATTGGCACTCCCTATCTCCTCCCCGGCCTTGGCCAATTGGGCGTGATGTTCCATTAACTTCTTGGCCTCCTCCGCGACCCGGTCGATGTTGGCCTTGGCTTCGTCCCTCATAGCAGCTATCCGAGTAGTGAGCAGATCCAGATCTAGGGACTTAGCCTCATCAAGAACCCAAACCATGGGATTGCGGGGGAGAAGATGCTCGCCTGTGGCCTCGTCAAATAAAATATCCTGAGAGCTTGGGTCCAAATCCGGGTGGCCTGCAAAGGGATTACGAGGCACGTCAGGACGTTTTATGCGGATAACAGTAGGATTCTCGAAAAGATGGGGAGAGGGGACAAACTCCGTGGTCTCCTCCGTAGTATCTCGGGAAGGCTGAGTAGGAGGCTGAGGACCAGGTGGTGAATCAAACAAGGAACGCCTCCTCTTCCTCTGCTGGATACCCTCCTCGATAACTCCAAGGAGAGGGCGGTAGCTGACCACGTCCCCAGGACGACCAGTAGGAGGCTTTGGCTTAGCAGAAGCTCTCATCAACTTGAATTGTTCGAGGAGGTGTCGAACATCTGACGTTTTGGCCACCTGGCCTGCCCCTGGAGTAAAGAATAAATGTTGCAAGCATGCATCAAATCATGAGGCAAGAGATATATCGAGTTAAAAAAAAAGAACAAGAAAGACGCTTTTACTATACAAACCCTGCAGAGAAGAAGGATCCTGCAATAAGTTCTGGATTTCATCTCAGGACGGGAGCGAGCCATAAAATATTCCTAAGTCCCTATCGTAAATGGAATCTGCAGAAGTCAAAAGTTCACCTTGCACCGCCGGAGTCACCCTAGCTGAGGAGCTCTTAGGGGATGGATCAGCTCCAGCCCCGGCCTTGCCAGTCTTCTTCGCCTTCTCCGCCAAATCCGATTCTCCCTCCGATTCCCCGAAAGCTTGACGGAGAGCCTCATCCGTCCACTCCTGAAGCTCCCCCAATTGCCCGGAGGTTAAGGAACCAGTGCCGCTACCGCCCTGTCCGTCGCCATCACCATTGCCCTCTCCATCTCCATCGCCATCTCCTCCACCCTCTGACTCTCCTCCTACATCGCCTCCTTCGCCCTCGCCTCTATCCTCTTCCACATCTTCCTCCTCCGGGATAATCGGGCAAGTGCTAAGAGAGGGGCCGTCAGACTCCTTAAGTTTCTTACCCCCGACAACCGGAGGCTTTGTAAAAGTTTTCCTCTTGCCACTCTTCTTCGTGGCCCCTCCTGTAATCTGGGCAGCTTTCTCTTCCACCGTATCTCTCTGTTTAACCACGGACTGATGTGGAAAAATCAAGTTGTACATCAAGAGTCTAGCATTCCTGATCGGGTAAGCAGCCGATCTGTCTCTCTCTGAAATAGCTTCTATCTCAGCTGCCATCTGAACTAGGCGATTGTTCTCCACAACCACAAAGCCACCTGTCGCTAGCAAGAAATGAAAGCACATAAGGAAAAGAATTGCGGCCAAGACAAGGAATGTAAATAAAACTTTGACTTACATCCGGAGGTGAAGCGACGGATAGAGACGGAGCCATCTCTGACGAAGAACCACTCCTCTTGAACATACTATACTTCGAATAGAGGTCCAGAACCGGCTTAAAAGAGACGGCAGACTCCAAGCTAATATATGGGGATCCCTTCCTGTATCCCCTCAGATTGTACAGATACCGTATCTCCCGGTTGGAAGGAGCGCGCCCATACCTCTCCTGAAAGATAGCGTACAAGCACACCAGGATGGCGTAAGAGTTGGGCTGGAGTTGGAATGGAGCCACCTTCAGATAAGTGATGAAGCTGACTACCCAGGCGTTGATGGGAGGAATGGCCCCGCACATACAGTGGTACCTACTATACGCAAAATACCCTTCAGGAGGGTCATATGGCATAACTCCAGCCCCCGGCAGCACCATGAGCGCTCTATCTATTCCGAAGGAACGAGATATAACATCGAGTTGCTCCTCCTTCAGGGAGCTAGGAAAGCAGTCAGGAGGGGAGACCAGAAGTTCCTGGGGACCATACCCATCCACTAACGACCTCGGGGCAGGTCCATGTTGCGCCGGCCCTGACCGGGCTGGGGGCACGGTAGAAGTCTCTTCTCTGTCCTTGGACTTCTTTCTATCTGATCGATTTTCTGCTTTGCGAGACATTTATCTGCGGCACAAGAAAAACATGGTAGTAGAATAAGGAGTACGGGAATATAAACGAATAACTTTCAGGTTCCATCCGGTGGTCAAGCTTTCGAGGTTCACTCGGCATTCCCAATACCGAGCCCCATTCGGTTCTTAGAAACCTCGTATCCATTCGGCATCAGATCCATTCGGTAGTCAAGATTCTTAAGCTCATTCGGATTTAGGATATATACCTGGTTCGGTACGAGGTTGATTCGGCAGGAAGTTGATTCGGCTAGGAGTTGATTCGGCTCTCTCTGGTTCGGTAAGGAATAACTAAGGGGCTGTAGCCCCTATATATAGACGAGCGCAGAAGCACCGGACCAACCGGTTCGGCACACCGGACCAACCGGTTCGGCACACCGGACCAACCGGTTCGGCACCTCAAACCGAATGAAGCTATACCAGGTATCCAACTTAAAGCAAAGCGCGACACATGCAAGCACGTGCCCCACTTTAGGGGGCAAATGTTGGGCGTGTTTCCACCCATGAGTTTCCATCCTTCGTCGAACCAAGCCCATCGAGCAAAACAACACCTCCTTGCCGAACCAAAGGCCATCCGGTCAAGCTCCATCCGGTCGCAGACCTCACCGGACCAACACATATACACTACCCCACCGAACCACCCATCACCGGTCCAAGCTCCATGCCGGACCAACACCGCCTTCATGCCGAACCAACACCTCTAAACCCACTACCGAATGAACCTCCAAACCACCTACCACCGGTCCACTCCATCACCGGTCCAAGTTCCATGCCGAATGAAGCCTCGCCGAACCAGAACACTTTCAGGCCAGATTGCTTCAGCCCAGGCCCGCCAGCTGCTATATACTTCCAGGACCCCTGCCCCCGACCTCACTTTATAAATAGAGGGGCAGGGGTACATCAATGGCAGACAAGTTTGAGAGCTCAAGCATGGAAGGAACTTTCAAACAACTTTCATATACTTGTGTGCACAGCTTTGTACTTGTAATCTGAAAGAAAAAGGATAATAACATATAAAGTGGATGTAGGCACGTTCTGGCCGAACCACTATAAATCTGTATGTCTTTTACAGTTTAGTCCCTGCTTTTTACATATTTGCATAAGTCACCCAAATCATTGAAAACCATATAAAATCGACTAAATAATACGACTTGGAGGTGTTTGCCCATTTTTTGTGCAAACAATCGAGGACAGCAGATTCAGACTGCTTGGAGATATATTCTTGGAGTTCTTCATGTATTCTTCTTTTCAGTTTTCTTTTCATTTGACTTTGGATGTACTGGTACTTTATGAGAGAGATGATTTTTATTGTTTATGTACTCTAATGATATGACTGAGATAGTATTTTTCACGAGACATGTATATTTAGTTTTTAAGAAATATTCTGTTCTGAAATGAAGTTTAATTTTAAGTGTCTAGTTATTATTTAAATGTTTCCGTTGTTTTTATTTATTTGTCTTGTGAATCTTAGTCTTTTCGATGTTTTCGCTATACCTATAACACACTACATCTTTTAGTGTGCCCTTTTGGGTATACTAAGGGGTGTGACATTTCACTTGGTATTAGAGCCTAAGGTTATAGGATTCTTAAAATTTTGTTTTAAAAGTAAAGTATTTTTCAAAAATAACATATCTTCAAACTAAAAGTGTTTTTAGAAAGAAACTCTTATTGTAGAAATGATTTTTAAGTATAAGAGAGTTTTTATTAAAGTCCCCACAAAGTCCAGCTCAACCTTCTTTCGATACTTTTGAGCCTAAATTCTCTTTTCTTTGCATTGAATGGTGGATGCCCTAAATCTTCCAAAGGGTGTCTAAGTCCCTGGCTGTTTTCATAGATACCTTCAAGCTATAACACTAGAGGTGCAAGGGCAAGCACCTAACTTAGCACTAGCAAGTGGAGCGCCCAATGTAGCACTAGTAAGACGTTTTCCAGCATGGAGGATTTCCTAGAGGCACGAGCTTGGTTGAGGAATAAGAAATGGATATTTTTGTTAGGATTGAAGGACCACCAAAGTGTTTAGCTTGCATCTTGGAAGCTGAAGGGAGAAGCTTCTTACTAGTGGGAGATCGTAGAGATGGAAGGTAGAGACATTGGTTGGTTTGGATTTTGGGAAAGGTTTGAGAGAAAGTTCTTGTCGCAAGCCAAGGAAAGCATGCAGTTGGAGGAGTTCATTAGGCTGAAGCAAGGGAGTCTTTCAGTGAAGGGGTATATAAATCAGTTTAATGAGCTATCGCGGTTCGGAATAGAGCTTGTTAATACACTGCATAAGAAGGCCATCAAGTTTGTAAGGGTTTGAACCAGCCCCTCCAAGGGTTGGTATTGACACATGTAACTGTGGGAGCAACGTATGAGTCACTTGTGGAGATGGCTCTCAGGTTAGATGCTATTAAGGAAGAAGAGGTTAAGGAGATTCCTAAATCAGAAAACTTTAAGAAGTAGTGGTGGAAGAATAAGAGGGATAAGGACAATAAGAAAGGAGGAGGACCTCAAAAGCAGATCAAGAAGGGCGAAAAAAGTCAAAATTGTGGATTGGTTGGGCATTTCATAAAGGACTATAAGAAGGACACGACGAAGGGGAGGTGTTACAATTACGGGTAGCCTGGGCACTTTAGTGGAATGTGTCCTCAAAGAGCAGGGCAGAGAGCAGCGCACCTATAGTGCAAGTACAGGCTTTGGATGCAGCACCTTCTAGTAGACCGGATCGAGGTAGGAAAGTCTCTGTACAAGGTTTAATCTCTATTTTAGATTTTCCTATGCGAACTCTTTTTGACTCCGAAGCATCGCATTCTTTCATTTCTAGTTCCTTGGTTGATTATTTGCACTTAGATATTTCTCTAGTAGCAAACCATATAGTTGTTTCAAACCCCATAGGAGGATCGACACTTTTATCCATGATTTATAGGGGTATGAAATTTTTTATACTAGGCATAGAGTTTGATTGTAACGCCCATGTAATGAGATTTTCGGGATATGGGATGATTTTGGGGATGGATTGGTTATCCATTTATGGGGCAATATTAGACTGCGAGAGGAGAGTCGTCAGACTAGAGACATGTAGCGGAAGGACTCTCGAGGTTTCTTACGACCTACAAGGGTCAGTCGTGTTGAGCTTCCCTTATTCCCTTGATTCATCACTATGAGAATTGGATTCCATTCCAGTCGTTAGAGAGTTTCCAAATGTTTTTTAGGAGGTTAGGAGACTATCCCCTAAGAGAGAGATCGATTATAGGATCTATTTGGATGACAATGCAAAGCCAGTGGCATTGCCCGTGAGACATATGGCTCCTAGGGAGAGGAAGGAGTTAAGTAAGCAGATTGGTGAGCTATTGGAGAAAGGCTTCATCAGAAGGAGCATATCTGAGTGGGGAGTGCCAGTCATCTTCGCTACAAAGGCGGATGTTTCCCTTCGACTTTGCATAGACTATAGAGAGTTGAATAAGCTCACAAAGAAGAACCGTTACCCACTTCCTAGGATAGACGATCTTTTCGATCAATTAGTTGGCTCTTCAGTAGTTTCTCAGCTTGATTTAGCTACTGGATTTCATCAGCTTAGGGTCGCTGATGATAGCATTGATAAGATAGCATTTAGGACACCCAATGGATTCTTTGAGTGGTTAGTTATGCCGTTTGGGCTGACCAATGCTCTAGCCTGTTTTGTAGATTTGATGAGCCGTGTTTTTCGAGATGTCCTGAATAAGTTTGTTGTAGTGTTTATAGATGACATTTTGGTGTTTTCCAAGAGTATGATATTCATCTGGAGGAGGTTCTTCGTACACTTTGTGTTCATCAGTTGAAAGCAAATTCTCAAAGTGTCACTTTTGGCGTGAGGAGGTGTGTTTCTTAGGGCATGTAGTCTCAAGAGAAGGTTTCGCTATGGATCCCGCTAAGATAGTAGCAGTACAGGATTGGAACACCCACAAGAATGCTATCGAAGTTAGAAGCTTCCTAGGTTTGGCTGGCTATAATAGGAAGTTTATCAGAGATTTTGCTAAGATTTCAGCACTGCTTACTCACCTCTCTAAGAAGAATACGGCATTCGTGTGGGACGTAGATTGTGGGGATTCCATCACGATGCTGAAAAGGACTCTTACTAGTGCACCAGTGTTAGTTTTACCCGACGGAGTTAAGCCTTTTACAGTATACACCGATGCATGTGGGATGGGTATTGGAGAAATATAGATGCAAGAAGGGAGGGTAGTACGTTATGGAAGTAGACAGTTGAGAAGTTATGAGAAGAACTACCCTACCCATGATTTGGAGTTAGTTGCTATTGTTTTCGCGCTCAAGTCTTGGGGACATTACTTGCTAGGAGAGAGGTTCGAGCTTTTCGCTGACCATAGATCATTGAAGTACCTATTCTCATAGAAGGATTTAAACTTGAGGCAGCAGCGTTCAATGGAGTTTCTTAGCATCATATGACTTTGAGATAGCTAACACCCCTGGTAAAGGGAATGTGGTTGCGGATGCATTAAGTAGGAAGAGAGCAACCCTTAGTCCAGTGTTTGTGGAGTGCAAAAGCCTAGAGTTTATTTCCACCTTCGATTTTAATCCCTCTACGGACATCACCCTTGGATTATTGGCAACTCTTGAGGTTAAGCTTACCCTCATAGATCAGATTGGCTCAAGACAGCGAGAGGATTCGTGACTTACGTATAATTTGGATAAGATTGACAGAGGAGAGGTCTCTAGACATCTCCAAAGCTATTCCATTGATAGTAAATGGTGGCTAAGGAGAGATGGAAGACTTTGTGTCCCCCGTAGTGATTTGATGAGAGCAGTTCTAGAAGAAGCACACCATTATCGAATGACTATTCATCTGGGTGGTGATAAGATGTATAGGGACATAAAAAGAGTTTTTTATTGGAGCGGCATGAAGAAGGATGTGGTAGAGTTTGTAGCTAAGTGTCTTGTGAGCCAAAGAGTTAAGGCGAAGCAGTAGAAACCCGACGGATTGCATCAACCATTGGATGTAACTTAATGGAAGTGGGATAGTGTTTTGATGGACTTCATAGATGGTTTACCCCAATCTAGGAAGGGGAATACCAGTATTTGGGTGATGGTAGATCGTTTGACTAAGAGCGTCCACTTCATTCCGATCAAGAGTAAGAGGATGACATCTTATTTGGCATCCTTATATGTTCATGAAATAGTCCGACTTCATGGATTTCCCTCTAGAATAGTGAGAGATAGTGACCCTATCTGTACTAGCGAGTTTTGGAGAAGCTTGCAAGAGCTTTAGGGACGCAGCTTAGATTGAGTACGGCCTATCACCCTAGATGGATGGCCAAATGGAGAGAGTTAATAGAGTTTTTGAGGATTTGTTGAGAATGTGCATTCTTGATTTTGGAGGAACTTGGGAGGAGCATCTTCCTTTAGTGGAATTTGGATATAATTATAATTTTCAGGCTAGCATTGGGATGGCACCTTTTGAAGCTCTTTATGGAAGACCTTGGAAGTCGCCTTCATATTGGTTGGAGTCTACAGAAAGATTGCTACTTGGTCCCGACATGGTTAGAGAGACTTTGGAAAAGATTGATTTGATTAGAAGGAGAATGAAGATGGCACAAACTAAACAGAAATCCTATACAAATAAGCGGAGAAGAGATATTGAGTTCAAGGTAGGAGACTTGGTTTTCATTAAGGTATCTCCATTAAGAAAGGTAGTTAGGTTTGGATTAAGTGGGAAACTTTCTCCCAGATTCGTAAGACCATTCCCCATTGTGGAAAGGAAAGGGAAGATGGCGTATCAGATAAAGCTACCAGAGAGGTTTGCGGGAGTTCATGATTTTTTTTCATGTTTCGCACTTGAAAAAGTGCTTACACGATTCAGCAGAGGTATTAGAACCTAGTCAACTCGAGGAAGTTGAAGTGGAGAGAGAAGCATCGGTTCGTCGCATTCCTACCAAGATCATTGGACATGATATTAAGAAGCTTAGGAATAAGGAAGTCCCTTTGATTAAGGTGCAATGGGGAGACAGTATTGAGGACACTGCATAGGAGGCTGAGGAGAAAATATGTACCTCTTATTTGCATCTTTTTGATGGTACATCTTGAATTTTCTATTTCTATCTTTAGTTTTGAATGGGTTCTTTCCTCTAGTATCCTTTTGGAGGGTAGATCTTAGGATTTAACTTATGGATGGTATGACTGAATGGCTAGAGCATGTTATCTATGTTGGACGCTAGTGGTTCTAAGTGTTTCCTAGAGGATTTTAATGGACATATATATACACAATAAGAACCATTATCTCTTAGGGATCAACCTAACTAGGTCACTAAAACATATGCATATAGACGTGTGTGCATTTGGATTTTTATTTTATTTCCATGGTTGTTATAAATGGATGATTATCATATGATTGTTGCATTTGGATGATGAATTGTGGCACGCATATAGAACTATCAGTTATCATTAGGGAATTTGCTTTCATTGGGATACATGGCACGGACATGATTGCATAAAAGGAGATCGACTGAATTAGTAGACCGCCTAATCTTTTGCATTAGTTAGGGCCATTAACACTACACTATTGCATATGTCATGAATTGCATTAGAAAGCTTAATGGCAATGGATATAATGGATGATGGTTGAATATGTGGTTGTAGAATTTTGATGAAAATATTTATTTCATTCTTCTGTCCTTGGAGATTTCGGGAACGAAATCCTTCAAGGAGGGGAGAAAGTAACAACCCAAAATTTGAGTTATAGTAATTAATTAATGAATTTATTAAATAATAAAATAAGTTTGTGAAATTGTCAGAATCAAACTATAAAAGTTGTACCATTGTGTCCGTGGCAATTTTCTGATCAATCTCCATATGTAACTTGTCGAAATTCGAGTCAGTATGGAGAAGATATGAGAGAAATAAGAATTCAGAATTTAATAAACAAAACAAAAAATATATTACAAGGCCTAGGTCGACCCATTTATGGGCCAGGTCAACCCATACATGGGTTAGGTCGACCCTTATTGTATTTAGGTTGAGAGGCCTTTTGTTTTGGACGTAGAATCACCCAGGTACGTACCGATAAACGTATTTTGCAATTTTCTTTCAATTTTGTGCGTTCGTGCTTCCATCCGACGGTTCCTAGTGAGCCTATGACATGGTTGCATTAGATTTAATCTTCAAATCCAATGGTCTGAGATCCCTAAACTACACTATAAATAAGACCCTAGATCTGGCTATTTTTTTCATTTAGATTTTCTCCCAATTGGGTTCATTGCCTGAGGCTGGACCCTAAAAAGAAAAAATTTATTGGGAGGAGATATTTTTAATAAAAATATTCTATGACGTAGAAGTTGATCCGAGAAGGCCAAGGAATAGAACTAAGGACCACAGTTGAGTGTTTTGTAATTATTCTAGATTTTTAAGTAATTGAAGTAATAGGGTTCTCAATAATTGTAGTAAATCTGCAATTTTGAGACAATTTTTATGTAAGTTATTTACATTTAGTTTTTAAAGTTCTTTTCAATCTATTTTATTCAGCTATTTTTATTCATCTATTTTATTCACTTATTTATAATTATTTGTATTTATCTATTTTACGTTTGAATTTAGCCTGTAAATGTTAGTTTCTTTTTATTCCTTTTACGCGAATAAAATATAAGAATATTAAAAAGAGGAGAATTCACAGATATGGATTAAATAGAAATAAACACTGAATTTATAGAAATTAGACGTAAAATAAGAAATAACTATAATAAAAGGAAGATAGACTGATATAGGCAAATTTGAGACATTTGCTAGCATGTTTATAGTTAGTGGCTATAACTAAAAGGATAAAATAGAAGAGTAATGTTATAACATAGGTTATAATTAAGCAAAAAGAACAGAAAAGGCTTATTTTGAAACATAGATTAAGTTAATAAGCAATATAGCCGAATAACAAAAAAGGCTTATTTTAAAACTTACACTAAGTTAATAAGCAAACATAGAAGAAAGGTTCATACCAACAGCATTCCCTTTCGGTCAGGAATTGATGGCCTCACAATAGTTAGGTGAGGCTGGGACATGCTTATGTTAATTAGGGAACAAAAGTGGCCAATAGATAGAAGCTCAAATTTAGGGATTTTGGTAAATGCGTGAACTAGAATTTGTTTGTTTGGACCAATATCGGCAGCATTCCCTTTCAGACTAGGACTGATGGTCTTACAACACTCAGGTGAGGCTGGACAACATTCCCTTTCCTACTAGAATTGATAGTCTCACAAAAGTTAGGTGAGGTTGGATATGCTTATGCTGATTAGGGTAAATAAGAGGTCAAAATAGGGAGCGACAGTTAGTGTGTAACGGCGATGACCAAGCGTGTGGCATCGATTAGGGTAAATAATTCGCCACTGCGTTTCAAGCGCTAAACAAGTGTCTTTTGCTGTGGGGCCAATAAGATTGGACCAGCTCGCAGTGGCGCAATAGAGATAGAATAGGCCGATCAATGGGTAGAATTAGGATTTCAGTCTAATCAAGATAACAGTTGAGATAGGATTAGGGTTTCAACCTAATCACATCAATCTAAGACAAGTGCAAACAATCATAATCAAAGAAAATAGAATCAGAAACGGTAACTTATGCTAGTTTTATCTTTTGTTTATTTTTCTTTTAAACTAAACTGTTTCTTAGCCTATTATCTTTATCTTACTTAAGAATGCTAGCAATTACTTTCACTCACCAGACTTATAGTCTGACCCACTCTCTATTTCCCATTTTCCCCATAGGCCAGCATAATCGAGGATAGTAGATTCAGACCGCTTGGATATATATTCTTGGAGTTCTTTGTATATTCTTCTTCTTCTTCTTCTTAGTTTTCTTTTCATTTGACTTTCAATGTACTGGTACGTTATAAGAGGGATGATTCTTATTGTTTATGTAGTATGATGATGTGACTGAGATTGTATTTTTCACGAGACATGTGTATTTGGTTTTCAAGACATATTCTATTTTGAAATGAAGTTTAATTTTAAATGTCTAGTTATTATTTTAAATGTTTCCGCTGTTTTTATTTATTTGTCTTGTGAATCTTAGTCTCTGTGATGCTTTAGCTACACCTATAACGCACCATATCTTTTAGTGTTCCCTTTTTGAGTATACTAAGGGGTGTGGGGTGTTTCAAGAGCTCTATGCGTATATTAGCATCATTGGTTGACTTCTCCTGATTTTGGCTATTATTACTCATCACAATTTATCAAGTTTCTGCTTGTAGTTTTTCGGCATGCCTTAGAATGAGGAACAGTTGTAATCGATCGGGTTTGAGACGATAAGGTAGGGCCTTCTTCCTTTATACATGTATGTGCATCATTTCTTCCACTTCTTATATGTATATATTTATTATTATTTATTTTATTATTATTATTATTTTGATGATGGGTCGTTGGTGACCCATATGTAGCGACCTAACTGAATAAGGCTTCAAGAACGGGTCGAATGCGACCCATGGTAGGTCGAATCGCATGCGACCCGATTACTTAGCGAAATAATTTGATGTTTTCTCTACATACTTATACTCGATTCGGCACCATGCCCTTCATTCGACCCGAGCAACTGCCATCTCTCCAAGCAATCGAGCCTTCCAGTGATTCAACCAGCGATTCAAATCAAGTGCTCCAGCGATTCATCCTACTTTGCTCGATCCATTCACCATTATCGATCCATCATCTTGTTTGAGCTTAATCCATCACCGACATATCACCTTGTTTGAGTTTAAGCCCTTACCGATCCATTATTTTGTTGCATCCAAGCCAATCCGTTTTCTTGTTGCAGCCGACCTTCCATTAGCTCGCCTACAACCTAATTTGTTGCTCATCAAGTTTAATTCATGATTCTTCTTGTTCCATTAAACCAACTTAACGTGGGTTTGCTTGGTTGAGTTGTTAATTGCTGCGTTGGTATGATGGTTTAACACCCAGCTTTAGTTCGTGACGTTGACTACAAGATTTCGTGATGATTGTGGTTCTTTAGAAGAAGACTGAAAATCGAGTCTTGAGTCATCTCTTGGAATGACATTTGGGCTTTGGCCTAAGGCTTAATAAGTTTTTCTATCTTCGTCTATCGAACTAGAATCGGCCTCGTTTTACTTATTGTATGCTTCGTGTCCCTACAATAAGAAGAATTTCTGTGTCGCTTCGGACAACGGATCCATTATCAATCATAGACCAATTATGGGTAAGTGCGCAAGTAGTATAATTAAAAGTAGAAGTGTAATTTCATGGGAAGTTCTTTTCTCCTTCCACCACGAGCGAACTATCTACATGGGATAAGGTGTTTGCGACACTTTGGACACCGAGTTTACCCCCACGTAGATAGCACATTGCACTTGCACTAGTTCACACTTGAAATCCGACGTGCTAATCTCAAGTTCATGTCGGCTCAGAGTTCAAGTGTGATAGGGGGAACTCATGAAAATAGGATAGAGTTTCCAATAGAATTACCTAACCTTTTATGAACACGAGTTCTGTAATATAGATAGAAATAGCCATCCACACATCGCAAGCCGAATGAAGGAAGTCCAATGCTTTCTGAAGTTGAATTGTCATCCACCTCGCAAGCCGAGTTTGGTCAATTGGTTCCAGTTGGGCTCATCATGGATCGCACACCTCATAACTTTCGAGTCCTACTCAACCCACCTGAAAAAGTCCCGTCAGTGGTCTCCGCCAAGGTTCTCCATAATATATGTATACAACATGGGATTCCCGAAGAGGACGTGCGCCTTCCGGGGAAAGATGAGTTTGCTCACATGCCTCCCACGGAGTTCATAGCTTGTCGTCGGTACATGTGTTTGAATAAATTCATACCCCCTTCAATGATTTCCTTCACGATACGCTCTCAAACTTGGGGATTGCCCTATTCTAGCTTCATCCAAGTGGTTGTGTCATCCTCACTTATCTGAACATCCTTTTTATGCGGATGTTTCGTCGCGCTTCGAGTTTTGACGAGCTGCAATATCTTTTGGCTTTCAAGAGCAGAGATGATTGCACCTCTCTGATTAAAATCGAGGCTCAGTGGAATTAGAAGATCGTCCTACATCTGCAAAGCAACTTATCACAAGACGCAGTACTTCTTCATTAGGTGTCCTAAGGGATTTAATCGCCGATGGACGACAGGGGTTAAGTTCTCTTATTTTCTACGAGCCGAGCATTGAAGTGATGTGATAGAGTTTCTAACCAATTTCTTTCTCTTTGCAGTTATCCCAAGGCCAAACAGAGATGCGTCTCTTAACGAGATCTGTCAAACTCTAAAGGCCATTGATGCCGAGGAGCAGTGCGTTAGAGTTTTGCTTACTAACGAGAATCTGCGCCAATTCGGACTGTTAGCACCGGGAAGATTCATCGCTGCGATTGAAGTTCCCTCTCCTAACCAAGCAAGGGTTCATGTCAGGCCTTCTTTTTCTTTATTTGTTTCTGATGAGGGTCATGAAATAAGCGGCCCCTTCAAAATCCCGGCCGACGAGACTCATAAGGAGGATACCGTGGCCAGTTTAAGTGGTTCCACTAGAATGCCTCCAATCTAGGAGGAATCGAAAGTCGAGCCCACACGCAGAGAAGGGAAAGCCACGATGGACTCAGAGAAGGAGGGGGAGTTTGAAAGCAGCAATGGTGAAACCATGGCTAGTGATTACTTTTTGTCATAATCCGAAGGTGAAGATTCAAAGTCATGCGACGGAACACTGGGCATGAGTCCCGTTCTTTTGGATTTTCCCTCTTTCGAAACTGAAGATAAAGACAAGGCCATGGAGGCTGGAAAGCATCAAGATTCTCTCGCAAGGCTAACGGGTGGATCTTGGAGATATCGGTGATGTATTCATCAACTTCGACGCCCTTATGAAGGACGGCCTCAAATTTGATGTGACGCCATCCTGCTCATGCGATATCGCCCCATCCATCAGCCCAACTCCGCCTGTGAAAACCGAAGCCAGTCCTATTCACCCTCCAACAGTCGTTCGATTCGGTTTGTGATGACGCCTTAGGCCCATATTAGGATTGCACGACACGACACACTAGGATTGCACTTATATTTATTTTTCGTTCTCTTGTATATTTCTCAATTCCTTATGTGTTTCCAAAGTTTTTCATGTATGCTTTGTTCTAGGTATGATGAGAAGCGTTCCTTCAGCCGCCACCAAGTTCGGGAGATGGAAGACAAATATAGGTGAAGGAAAGAAGTTGAGGTAGACGCTCACCGCCAGGAGGAGAGAGAAAAGTTCCGTTCGCACAGAGGCGGGTATGAGAAAAGACGGTCTCGTGATGAAAGAAAGAGTCGTCGAAGAAGTCAAAGTTTGATCATCGCTCCCATCCTTCCGAGCCCGTTCTGAAGCATACTTCGGTGGGACAAGAGGTTTCCATTTCTTCTACCCCCATTCCACCTCCAACGCATGGTTCATCTTCTTCTATTTTTACTGCTTCCCCCGACACTTCTCATCCCCACCAGAGACCGGCCAACATTCTTCTCCCAAGCCCGCCTAAGCTTGAGGCGGCTCTTCCAGGTTGGTTCCTAAGAGGCGTTAAGTTTGATATGGATATTCACCCGTTCATATGGACCCTTCTATGCCGCACCTCCAAGGTATCCAAGATGATTTGGAGTAAGGAGAGAAGTGTAATAAGCTCTACAAACAACTAGCAGACACCAATACGAATAACTACCAGGAGATCCTCTCCTTTGAAGTTGAAAAAGATGATTTTGAAAAGGCATTAACTGATTGGGAAGCTAAAATTAAGCAATTGGAGGAGGAGAAAGAGGCAGCGCTTCAGACAGCAAGAGGATTTCCATCTTAATGGAGGAGATGAAAAATATGCATGAGAGGGCCGAAATTGTTTGGAGAGATGAAATCAAGAAGGCTCACACAGAAGAAGCTAAATTGAAGGAAGACATGGTCGCTTGTAACGCTATTATCAAAAGCTCAAAAGAAGACAATTGCCAACCACAATCTGATTGTTGAGGAGCATAATAAAACAATTTCCAACCAAGTCAACATAATTGAAAATTGCAAGGGACAATTGCAGAATTACATGCTTAGGTCACATAACTCGATGCTGACAAAGCTGCTGCTGAGATGAAGAAGGCTGCGGTGACAGCGAATTTTCTAGAGCTCCAATATACTTTTGACTGGAAAATGGAGAAACTAGACGCAACGATCCTCGAATTTTTACGTCAACTCCATACTGCATCAGAGGAGCCTTTGTTATCTTGGCCCGAAGTTCCCACACACTTTTGCCCTCGTTTGGGAGGAAATCTTATCTCATTTTGCCGAGAACGGTGACGTATATTTAGATTAGGAGTTGCGGGATGCCTATCTCAGTGAGGAATCCAAGAAGGCGCTACTTGAAGGCCGAGAAATTCTTCGAGTTGAACAGGAGATGGAAGTCGCCGAAGCGGCTCTGGTAGTTGCCACAGATATGCCTTCCAATTCTTTAATCTCTGATGTGGGCGAAACTTCGAGATAGTTCCAGGATCAGCCAGTGAGTTCGAGGTTCGATGTTGTTGCTCATGTGGTGGAGCCTTCTAAAGAAGGCGAAGGAGAGGAGTTAGAGGTTGACATTCACGACTCTTCCTCCGGCGTAGGTAATGCTCATGCTTCTCCCGAATTCGAGGGCCTCCATCATACACCAAAGGAGCAAGAGGAGTTTAATGCTTTTCTTTTTGATCTTATAGGTCCATCTACTCTTCCTGTTGGCGTGCCAGTTACTTCGGCACTTGTACATGCTATTATCTTTACATCCCCTGAAATTATATCCATTCCTGCTCTTGTCCCTATATTTACACCTAGCTCACAACTGGGACAAGAGGCCAAGTAGATTGAGGCGCTTCATGGCCTGGACGATCCCTCAGCATCCCTGGAAGGTGATACGACTACTGCTGAGGCTAAGGAGCAAGTGACACAGTTGAAGCAACCATAAAAGACTCTACACGACTTGGTTGTTATTAAGAAGGAGAGAGTGGAGGCGGTTAAGGCCTCAAAGAGCTTTCGGAAGTTGAGAAAGCATAAGGGGACAGGAAGCACTTTTGATAAACATTCGGAGGAGGAGGAGATCGATATAGAGATACAAGTTGACATTACTGGCAACGACACCTTCTCGAAAAGAAGCAGAAGCTACCAACCAGAGGTGGAAAAGGAAGTGGTGGAAAAAAGCGTTGATTGGCCGGTATAAGGATGGACTGTATTTTGTCATATATCTTGTGGGAAGCTTGACTTGTGTTTCCTTTTGAGTTCTTATACCCAAGTGTAGAGTTTGCACTTTATATCTTGGTTGTAGAGTTTGTAATTTTTCTTTATTGGCCGCTGTTGTGTGGGTACGGCCCCCACATTTTAATTCTATGTTCATAAGATTTCAAGCAATACAATGGTATTTTGACTTTATTTTCGGCTATCTTTTCATATATACTCTATATGCATGTGTACGTTTCATTTGATACTTTTCTAGTCCCGTGGACATGGTCGAAGTCCTTTATTCGAAGTGATAGAATTTTGATAATTTTCAAAACTACCTAATCTTGTTTAGAAATCCATAAACCTTCAACGATTTTCAAAAGTTGGAAGTTTTGCTTAGGAAGTTAAACTTTTGCTTAGGATCCTTATTAACTTTTGAGATAGAGGATCATTGTTAACTTTTAAGATAAAACTTATGATATTGTTGTTGTTTGGGGTGACATGGCTTGTGGAATCTTTGCATTCAAGTGATTCTGTCTTCCTATAGATGCGTGCCCCCCAGTTCACAGGGTTGTTCACTCCAAACAAACTTCAAGTATTCGACGTTTCTGAGCAATGCGAGAAGTTTCAGCTCGACTCGGCGGCTTTTGGGGTTCCTTGGCACTGCCTATCTCTGGGCAGCATGAGGAGTTGGAATTTGGGGTTTCTTGGCGTTGCCTATCTCCGTCAATGTAAGAAACTTGAATTTGGAGTCCCCCGCCATTACCTTTCTCCGAGCAACATGAGAAACATAAATCTGAAGTTCCTCGATGTTGCCAATCTTAGGGAAATGCGAGGAACTTGAATCTAGAGTTCCTCGGCGTTGCCCATCTCCAAGTAATGCGAGAAACTTGAGTTTGGAGTTCCTCGGCGTTGCCCATCTCTGGGCAATGCAAGAAACTTAAATCTGGAGTTCTTGGCGTTGCCTATCTTCGGGCAACGCGAGAAACTTGAGTTTGGAGTTCCTTGGCGTTGCCTACCTCCGGGCAACGCAAGAAACTTGAATATGGAGTTCCTCGGCGTTGCCTTTCTCCAGGCAAGCGAGAAACTTGAGTTTGGAGTACCTCGATGTTACCTATCTTCGGGTAATGTGAGAAACTTGAATGTGGAGTTCCTCAGTATTGCCTATCTTTGGGCAACGCGAGGAACTTGAATTTGGAGTTCCTCGGCGTTGCCTATCTCCGGGCAATGCGAGAAACTTGAGTTCGGAGTTCCTCGACGTTGCCTAGCTTCGGTAACATGAGAAACTTGAATTTGAAGTTCCTTGGCCTTGCCTATCTCTGGGCAACGTGAGAAACTTGAATCTAGAGTTCCTCAGAGTTTCCTATCTCCGGGCTACGTCAGAAACTTGAACCTAGATTTCCTCGGCGTTGCCTGTCTCCGGGCAACACGAGAAACTCGAATCTAGAGTTTTTCGACGTCGCCCATTTTTCGACGATGCGAGAAACTTGATTTCATGGCCCTTCTGATGCAGCCGGGGCGGCATCATTTTTGAAAGGGCTAGGATCGGGTTCTGCCAATCCAACATTTTGAGTCCGTTTACTTCCGTCGGCTCGTCGGGTAATTATTATAAACACAATTTGGATGATTCAAAAAGCAAACTTTATTAAGAAAAGCATGCCAGATTCTTTGCCTATATAATGCAAACGGCATTTCCGTAATGGCTTATTTGCTGAAAATTAGAAAATACATAAAGTTGCTTTTAAATGAAATATCAACAAAGCAATTCGCTGTTCCAAGCTCTGGGAATCGCAATCCCATCGATGATCGTCAGCTTGAAGGTCCCATCACTAAGCTTTTGATGAATGACAAATTGTCCCTCCCAATTTGGTCTGAAGACTCCCAGGACAGGGTAAACTCGCTTGAGCACGAGATCGCCGATTTCTAAGGTTTGACTGTGAACTTTGGAGTTGAAGTATCGTGCGACCCTCTTTTGGTAGGTGGCGATTCTCAACTCTGCTTCCTCTCTCTTTTCATCGACCATGTCTAGTGATTCGAGTAGGAGTTCCTCGTTTTTTTAGTCAAAATTCAGCCTTCGATGAGGGGGACTTCTAGTTTGACAGGAATCATCGCCTTTGAACTATATGCCAATGTGAATGGGGTGTGGCCAGTTGCAGGTGTTATTCTATAAGCCCATCGTGTGAGTGGAAGCTCAATAACCCAGTTCCCCTTTGCTTTTTTCAGTCGCTTTTTGATGGTGGATTTGATGATCTTGTTTATTGCCTTCACTTGCCCGTTTGCCTACGGATAAGCTACGACGAAAAGGCGCTTTTCAATCCGAAAGCGACTGTAGAAGTCTTTGAACTTGGCGCTTTCAAACTGCATTCCGTTGTCAGTGATGATTTTTTGTGGCACGCCAAACCTACATATGATGTTTTTAGTAACGAATTTAATAACTTTCTTGTGGTTATGGTGGCCAGCGGTTCCGCTTCGGCCCATTTCGTGAAATAATCTACGGCCGCAATAACATATTTGGCTCCTCGTTTTGCCGTAGGAAGGAGACCAATCAAACTGATCCCCCATATCACAAACGTCCACGGGCTGACCATTTGTGTCAGTTCTATTAAGGGAGTTCTCTTGATTTTATTGAATCTCTGACAGCGATCGCATCTCCTTGCATGATCTGCGGCATCACGGTTTACCGTTGACCAGAAGTACCATACCAAAGAACTTTCTTTGCCAGCGTCTGCCACCTAGTGTGGTCTCCGCACTCGCCTTCATGCACTTCTCCTAGGATTAAGTGTGCTTCATCATCGGTCACACAGCTAAGAAGTGGGGTCGAGAATCCCCTTCGATAGAGTATTCTGTCCTGTATCATGAATCGCGCCTCCTTCCTGAGTAATTTATGTCATTGGTTTCGGTCTATTGGAAGAGTTCTTGCTAGGAGATAATATTTTATTAGTGGCATCCACGTGTCTGGTATCACGGTGGTCTCAAAAATCTATTCTACGTCCATTTCATTAATGCTTGGTTTGGTTAGAGTTTCAACTGAGACCACCCCTAGCGACTGGGCTTCTCCGAAGCTTACAACTTGGCCAAGAAGTCTGCCTTGGTGTTTTGTTCCCATGGTATATGGGTTATCGTATAGTGTTTGATGTCACTCGGCTGCTCTTGCACTTTAGATAGATACGGGGCCAAATGTTCTCTGCGCACTTGATACTCTTCATTCACTTGACATACAACCAGCTGGGAGTCATTACATATATGAACATACTTTATTTTGAGTTCCTTTACGACCTTCAACCCTGCGATTAGTGCTTCGTACTCCGCCTCGTTATTCGTAACTGGAAACTCTAGATGCAGGGCATAGCTAATGGCTCGCCCCTCGAGGGTTTCGAGCATTATCCCTATGCCCGAACAGGAGTTGTTTGATGCTCCATTGACGAAAAGCTTCCATTGTGCATCCACTTGCGGCTATACTTCCTATTCATCATCTCTTATTATGAACTCAGTAATGAAATCAGAAAGTGCTAGCCCATTGACGTCTTTGGCCGGTACAAAACTTGTTTTAACGGCTGGTCGGTCAACACCTTAATCCAATGAGTCTGTAAATACGGCTATAACTTTCGGGATGCGATCAAAAGGCAATATACGAGTTTCTCTAGTTTTGAGTATTTCTTCTCAACCCCGACGAATTGCTCTCTAATGTAGTACATAGGTCACTGGATTCTCGCTTCTTCCCGCATGAGAGTCGCACTCAATGCATGTGGGGAAATTGCCAACTCCATCGACTGGTTTCGATAGGACTGGCGGAGTTTCCATATGTCCTAGTAGTTCTTCGAAGGCCGTTTGACAAGCTTTGCTCCATTCAAAATTTTACTTTCCCTTCTTTAGTGCGTCGAAAAACGGTATACACTTGTCTGTGGCTTTGAAATGAATCGTTAGTGTCGCGATTTTTCCATTCAAGCTTTGAAGTTCTCTCGTATTCTTTGGGGCCTGGACTTCCCGTAACGCTACTATTTGCTCCGGATTTGCTTCGATCCCCCGGGCACTTACTATAAACCTTAAGAACTTCTCGGAGGCCACCCCAAAGTGACATTTAAGTGGGTTAAGCTTCATTCCATATTTAAGGAGTGTCTCAAATATTTCAACAAGATTATCTAAGTGGCTAGTGGCTAGTGGCTAGTGGCTAGTGGCTAGTGGCTAGTGGCTAGTGGCTACCCAGGATTTGACTAACATATCGCCCACGTAAACTTCCATAGTTTTCCCGATCTGGCACTTGAACTAGTATTCACTAGTCTTTGATATGTGGCCCTTGTGTTCTTCAGACCAAACGAAATTACTCTATAGCGGTATAATCCTAAATTAGTGATGAAGTTGGTATTTTCTTAATCTAGTTCATGCATTAGGATCTAACTATAGCCCGAGTACGCACCCATAAATGACAGCAATTCATGTCCCATTGTTCCATCCACCAGTTGATCAATTCTGGGGAGCGGGAAGCTATCCTTTGGATAGGTTATGTGGAGGTTTGAAAAGTCAATGCAGATTTGCCATTTCCTATTAGACTTCTTGACTAGTACCGGGTTTAATACCCATTCGGGGTAAGTTGCATCTCGGATGAAGCCGTTTGCCATTATTTTATCCACCTCTTCTCTCAATGCCTTGGACTGCTCGAGGTCCAAGTTGCACCTTTTTTGTTTGACTGGAGTGAATTTGGGGTCAATGTTAAGTGCGTGACATGCAATTTCGAGCGATACTGTCCAAGTTGTTGTGGAGGAATTTGGTCAACTCTAACCGCATCTTGTCTCCAAGTTGCGAATCAATTCTCAGGACCCGCATGGGGTCATCCATACTAACTGGGACAGACACCGTCAGCTCAGCTGATGCCACCCAATCCTCCCTTGAGCTCTTCTTTATAGGGTCCAAAGTCTTGTCGAATCGGCTATGGTCTCCAAGCCAGGGGCGGCTCTATAGGTTTTATTCAGAGGGATCACGGATGTGGAGAGATTTCTCCATATCCTTATCTTTCTACTTTCTTCTAGACTTGTGCAATTCTGTAATATAACATTCTCGAGCAACATTTTAGTCTCCTTCCACTATTCCAATTCCGTACTCGGTAAGGGATTTAATCATGAGGCACCATTGAGCCAAAGTTATCTTGAAGTCGGCTAATGCGGGTCGTCCTAGAAACGCATTTACCGACATCTCATCCACAATCACAAAAGTTTAAATGAGAGCGACTCGTCCTCCCTCTCCAAGTTCTACAGGTAGGTCAATGGTTCCCACTGGTTTCTTAGGTTCTTCGGTAAATCCCTGAATCTTCGTTTGGCACGCAGATACGCTTTTATACCTATCTTCATCTGATCGAAAGTACATTTTAAAAGTATGTTAACTAAGCTTCCACTATCAACCAAATCTTGTCGAACAACTGTGGGCCCGATTCCTACTGTTACCACCATTGGATCAAGAGTTGGAGCCTCAATTCCTTCAGTATCACGGTCGTGAAATACTATATCGTTGCTCAGCACCTTCTGCAGCTTGACCGGAGTTTCACCATCTATTGTCAAACACGATCCCTTTGGGGCATGTTTTAGTGAGCTTGCGTATCTATCCATCTCCCCCAACTCCTTTGCATAGGATGCGGTTCCCCATATATTATTTCGATAATAAGCCTTTGGTCAGTTCATTTTGACCCTTGGTCACTAGATTCAGCCTGATTTTCTTGCTCCCTAGGTGGTTGTGGGACTATAGCTTGGTTGGGTTTCGTGCCTCATTTACATATTGCTGAAGCTTGTTGTCATGGATTAATTCTTCAATGAGGTCCTTAAGGTGGCGGCACTTTGTTTGTATTATGCCCGTGTGTCTCATGGAAGCGGCAGAATTCTCCTGAGCGCATCTGCTGTTCTTTTGCCTTCTTTTTGAGGGTTTCCTGTACTCTTCAATTTCTTGTGTTGTGAGATTAATATTTTTCGAAGTATCATTTAGGGGGGTATAGTCTCCTGGTCCAAACTCTATAAACCTTTTGTTGCAGCCACCATCACTTTTCTTGTCAAGTTTCTGATTTCCTCTCTTCTGGTTTCCATTCTTCCCTGTGGCCCCTTGGTTATTCCTAGGGTTGTGTGTGTTTTGATTAGCTGTCATGCCATTCTGTCCGGTGCTCGTATGTTGCACTCCAGCAGCCTTTCTTTCCATCTCCTACACCTCTTCCAACTTAAGTACTTGCCTTGTAGTTGAAATCTTTCCTGTTGGTGAGTTGCTTCTTCTTGATCCATTTCCCAAACTTCGTCTCCGGATGAATAGCATGGACTAGGGCCATAAAAACCATGTCTTCATTAGGATTTCTCACCTCTGTCACCGCTGTGTTGAATCTGCTCATCAACGATCTCAATAACTAGTTGCACCTTTGAACCAATCCGGATAGAGACATGACGTCCTTCGCTTGTGCGGTATGAAGTCCGAACTGTCGAGGAATTTTTTTTCAAGTTGATCAAAGGTAGAGATAGATCTTGTGGGAAGTCTGGTGAACGACATGGATGCAACGCCTACTAGAAAAATGGAAAAAAAATGGCAGTGTATGGCTTCTGAAGCATTGGCTCTGTCTATATACCAACTATATTTGTACAAATGGGGTTTTGGATCCTTTGTTCCATCATAGGAAGGAATGGTTGGCATGGTGAATTTGCCTGGGTATCTTTCATTCAAGATCTCATTGGTAAAAGAGGTCCGACTTGGGGCAGATTCCCCCTCATCATCTTTTTGACTCTTACACTCGTCCATCAGCCACTTGACCATGTCTGCTATACATGCCTCTGATGTCCGATGGTCCTGGGGGCGGCAGTCAGTCACTGGGCCAAGTGTTTGGTTCAACAAACGATCTTGGTGCATGGGTTGATGCCTACGCTCTCCTATCTTCAGAAGATCCATCCCATAAGACCCCGTTGGCTTGCATTTGGCCTAACTGGGGCGGTCTGGACATTTCTAACGTTATCAAATGCATTGGCATCCTCGTCTACCTGATCACCCTGCTCTCCGCCTTTCGAATCAGAGAGGTTCGTAGCCACATCCTCCAGTGGGGTTTTAGCCCTTTGATTCAAATTCAAGTTTGGCCATCTAGCATCCAATGGGGTATTCTCATTTTCCTCCAAGTTACATCTAATGATTACCCTTCTCAATGGCTGCTTTCTGTTTATCCTATGCAAGCTAAAAATAGAGGAGTTTTCCTACTCTATAGCAATAGCTGGTTTAGGGATGTTTCTTTAAGCAGGGTTTGATTGTAGAGTTATCAGAGTGTTGAGCTTTTCCTTTAGAGCTTTATGACTATCTTTCATTCTTTGATTGATTTCTTCAGCCATCTTATTTAAGTCATCCCTGGTAACAACTTCATGCTAACTAGAGGACCTTAGTGCTTGATTCCCTAAGTTAGAAGCATTCACTTCAGCTTGTTGGATGCTAACATCTTTTGCAGCTATTGTTATGCCTATGGACCTTCCAGAGGCAGTCCTTCTCCTTCTAGGAGCCATTGACTTTTAAAACAGCAACATCTTTAAGCAAAGATTGAAGATCTAACTTTTGGATCTATGCAATCCAAAGTAGATAGCTAGATCTGGATTCTGGGTTGAAAGTGGAGATCAAACTTTTGGACCTATGCAATCCAAAGTAACAGGTACATCTAGATCCTGGGTTGCAAGTTCTTAGTGAAAGCACCAAAATGTTGACCCAAGAAATGGACCAACACCCTGGTTCGGTTTTGAAAGCACCAACCCTATTTTTACAGAGCAATATCATAAATCATAGATATAGTAAAGAATCAATAAAAGAAAATAGGCAGAGGAATTTTATAGTGGTTTGGCTGTTAATAAAGCCTACGTCCACTTTATAGTTTTATTATAAGCTGATTGCTATTGCAAAAGGTGTTTGATTACAAGGATTTGGCTAAATCCTAACTAGATTGGATCTTTAGAGTTAGAATCCACCATAGAATCACGGTGTATTCCTTCTGAGATCATTATGAGGGAGGTTGGAAGTGAAGAATAATCCCAGCAGAGCTTCAACAATTAGTTTCCAAAGAAGATCCTCTTTATGTTGCAGGTGACATGCTATTTATAGATGTTGGCTTTTGGGCCAGGACAATCATTATCAGCTCTCAACATGGACTACAGGCGAGTTGGGAGGATCTAGCTCGCGAAATGAACCAAGACCATGGGCCATTGGCGACCCATGGTTTCTGGCGACCCATAGACTTGGTTCATTTCGTGAGCCAAGTTTCTCCTCCTTTCTTCGTTTTTCGTAACTCGTTTGTTTGAGGCTTTAAGGAGGTGCATGGTTTGCTAACGATCCAGCCACAGAGGACTATCCTGGATTCCAAAATTGGAGATGTTTTCACAGACATTCATCGTTGTCGTCATTTGTCGATGGCAAGTCACTAGCTGCTTACGTTCAAACACTTGTTGGGCTACAGGGATGCTAGTTTCTTGGCTTCATTGACTCCAATCGTCGCCTTAGCGGTATAACTTAGCCCTCATCGATCTCTAGTCATAACTTCTTTGGTTAGTTCCTAAACCATCCATCCAGTACTTAAGGTTGTTTTGTTTTCTATTGATATCTGCTGGGTTGAAAACCCAAATAACATTTGTATTTGGACCAGTAATTTAGTTTATTTCCATTGTATAAACTCTATGAGATTTGATGTATAATTGTGTGGATTTGTACTACGATGATTTGTTCACATGGTTATTACTATCTCTTTTGTTATTATGCATCTTGATGATCGTCCTATACTAAGCACGACTGAAGTAGACTATTTAGTTATTATTTATGCAATGGTATAAGGCGATCGTCCCATAGTGTATGAGAGCTTTGGTTACATGATTAACCTAAGTAGATACCATGATCTAGTAGAGATAAGGAAGGGGTTATCACCTTGGACTTGGATCTTGAGTGTGTATGTGTGTATATACATACGAGAGAGTGCATAATTGTTATAAGTTTGGTTTTCAAAACTATATAGTAATAGTAGCATGCACATGAGCAACATAGGCAAAATTTTTGTAACGTTCTCGAATTTTGAACAAGTTTAATTTGACAATTAATTTAATTTTTGGAATCAAATTTTGAATAAATGTGAATTTTTCCAAATTTAATCAGATTTTGTATATAAAATTTATTTTAAATTGAATTGTGAGATTGAAATTCAAGAATAAATATCTTAGAAAATAAATTGGATTTAAAAGCTATATTTTTAAAAGATAATAAGAAATTGTTTTCTAAATTTTAATATATATAATACGTAGGTATATGACTAGAATTGTAAATATAATATGATGTTAAACAAGGTTAAATAAAAGATTTAAAATGCTTTTGTCTTATATACTTGAAAATAAAATATATGTTTTATAAAATAGATTGAAAATAAAACTTGAAATTTAGATCCAAAATTAGATGAGGTGTATATTTATATAAAAGTATTAATACAAAGTTATATATATATATATATATATATATATATCTTTTAGAAAATAAATAAGAAAACATGATTTGTAAAATGAAATAAAGTAAGGGATTTAAACACCAAAATACAAATTTTGACAAATGTAAACATTTTATAATGTGAGAAGACATGTGTTGCTTAAATTATCATTTGTATTTACAAGTTTAAACTAAATAAACAAATGGCATTATCACCTTAAAATTGAAATAAATGAAAAAACAATGTAAAGAAATAACCGGGCTTCTTCATTGTCCTCTTTCATATTCTAAAAACCTAAAGACATTTTTTGTGGTTGTTCCAAATTCAAGTTAAAGTTCTCAGATCAAAACATAAATAAAACTAAAACCTGGAAGCAAAAGGAAATGAAAATCAAAAATAAATCAAGCCTGGAAATCAAAGTTTTGATTCAAACTGAAAACCAGAAAAGCATGTAACATGCCTGACTAAATCAAATTCAAACTTGATTCAATAAGATCGAGGGGCAGAGCAAATTCAAAGCAAGATCAGATTTAAATGCAACTCCCAGATCCAAGTAAATCAGGATTTTCAGAAATCAACATCTTCTCCAGTTTTTCAAGCTAGAACTTTCTCAGTTTTTAAACCATCTCCAGATTTAAATTCCAGGCTCTGTTTTCTTCCCATCCAGGTGAGCAAACCACATTTTTAAAATCTTAAATTTGGTTTAAATATTGATCTGCATGTGATGATCTTGGATTGAATATATCTGCAAATATATATATGTGTAAATTTATGGATGCATGCTTGTGTATATTTGTAGAGTAGTGTCTGTTAGCAACAGATTAACATGAAAGAAATTTTTTTTTAATAAAATCTTTATCTTAGAATCTAAAAGTTTTAGCCGGGGATTTTTGAACCAAATGTGATTGAATTTACCTGATTCAGGTTTTAAAACTATTTGGAAGCATCAAATACAAATAGCATTACTAGAAATCAGGAAATACAATGAAAAAACTAAAAGCATCCAAAATTCAATTAGTACAACTTTTCAGTCGGATTATATAATCTAAATCACCTTCGAAAATGATGATTTTAGAAAGTTATATCAGAATTTTTAACGTGTTAAATCGTGGGAAAGAGAGAGTTGAACGGAATTGTTGTTTTCTTCAAATCCTGGCGATCAAGGTGATCAGGGGTCTCGAAATTGATGTGGTAGGTGGCTGATGGGTTGGCGGTTGTCAGAAAAATCATGGGTGAATTTATTATTCGTCGTGGTGGCCGTGCAAGGTTAGTGTAGGGTTTTAAGTCAGGTTAGTAACAAGTTGGGTTCTCGTGATTGTTGCATGGTCGTGGATGGATCGAGTGCCACCGCACCAGTGCCAAATGAGGCGTCGAACATTGTGGAAGGTTCGTGTGTATTCGCGTGATCTACGATGGCCTGAGGTGATGGCACTAGGCAATTTCCTAATGATGCTTCGCTGGGTTTATTTGGTCGAGACAACTCGATCTCGTTTTCAAATTTGATTCGAGTTTATGGGTGTTTGGATGGCTTGGGGGCGATTGAAGGTGACTGGTCGGCGTTGGTTTTGGAGGCCGGAGCTCCGGCATCTGAGGGTACACGTGCAGGACCTCTAGCGTGTATTAGTGCCATGTTGGGAACGAAGGGTTTTGTTTCTCGAAGTTGTCTTCGGGAAGGGAGGTTGCTGGCTGCAGTTTTTGCTCGAGTAAAAGTTTTAACGCGCCGGGTAAAAATTTACTCATAAATTATTTCAAGTTTGAAATATGGCATTCGGGTTAATTTTTGGAAAAACTCGAAGTAGGGCTCGAGCACGTGGGGGTTTAACTCGGGTTTCACTCGGGTTGCCTGGGGTTTTATGGTTCTATGTTTTGAAACTATAGCAGTTTAGTTAAAATAAATTTCTAAGAATCGTTTCTTTTATAAATGACGATTTTATTATTAAGATAGAAGGTATAAATTTAAAATTTTGAAATAAAGGATTTTTTAAAAAAAACAATTAAGTTTCAAACTTATATTTTTAACAAGTTATTTTAAATGAAACTTAATAAGTGATTTAGAAATAAAAATCAAATGTTTTAAAAAAAATTAACTTAAAAGTAAGTTAATTTATACCGTTAATGACAATGAAGTAATTAATAATTTGTAATTAAGATTAATTCATTAATAATTAAGAAAAATCAATTAAAGGATAATTAGTTATAATTAAGATTTAATTAATTAATAATTGAGGACTTATTAATTAAAGTAATTAATTAAAAATTCAAGTTATTAATCAAGTAATTAATGAATGATTAAATAAAAATAGTGATTACTTAGTGAAAGTTATTAAGGTAAGGTAATTAAATATTAAAGATTGATTAATCAATATTAAGAGTTGACTACTTTTAAGAATAATTAATTAATGTGGTTAATTAATTAAGGTAATTAAACTAAGAATAATTAATTAATTTAAATGATTAAAACATCATTATTAATTAAGAAATAATTTATTAAGATTTAATTAATTACAAATAAGGTTAATTAATTAAGATAATTGATTAAAGAATGATAAATTTATGAAGGTGATTAAAACTTAATCAATTGAAATTAATGATAATAAATCATTGATTAAAGGTTTCTAATGAAAGTAATTATGTTATGACCCGGAATTTTAAAGCAATATTAATTTAATAATTTGAAATAAAAATTTAATTGATTTGATAATATTTGTAATAAGATAAAGAATTAATTTAATAATTCAATATAATAAGTAGTTAATTGATAGATTTTATCTTTTTAAATTTAATTAATAAATAAAACTTGTTTCCTAAAAATATATATATATATATATCTTTAGTAAAATTGGAAATTATGATTTTATTTAAAAGTTAAACTTTTTAAATAAATCTGGCTTTAAATACATAAGAAAAATATTGAAATGATTTAAAATATGTGTAACTCGGGTTTAAAATTTAAATAAATAACAATGAGGTTATTTTGAGTTTCTTTTAAATATAATGTGATAAAATAAATAATTTATTAATAAGGAGACAAATTCTTTTAATAAGTTATTTATGGTTATTAAATGTGGTTATTTTTAAATATAATAATACATTGTTTCAACAAATAAAAATAATTGTTTTTCAAAATTCAAATTTGTAGTTGTATTTGTAGATAAACTGGATTTCAAAATTTTAATTTGAACTTGAATTCAAAGTCTTTAAAATTTAAAGTATAAATGTTTTTAATTTGTTTTGATTTTGAAATATTTGTATAAGTTTAATTTTATAAATATAGTTTGATTTATTCATTTTAAGATCTATATACATATGAATAAACATATGATTAACCAATTTATATAAACATAGGTTTACATTTAACATATATTAACATCTAAATAATTAATTAATTAACATTTAATTATAACTAATTAACATCTGTGACAAATGTAAACATCTTACAAATTAAATGAGCATGTGTTAATTAATTAACATACTTACTTGACAAATGTAATATGTAGGGACATGTGGCATTTTTGTTTTTGGTTTCATTTTATTTTTATTTCAGTTTTTATAAACAAACTCCTTCCATCTTATTTCTTTTTGAAATCAAAAGCTAAGAAGCAATGGAAAACAAATTTTTGAAATTAACATTCAAACCAAGTTTTAAATTCTTTGATCAATCTACATTTAAAACAGAAAATTTCTGTTCAAAAGAAAAATTCCTACAAATCCCCTCAAATACCAAAACTAAAACCAATATTTTTTCCTCTGACCAAATCGAACTATCTAAATCTCTCCACAAACCAAAATCATATAAACCTGGAATGCAAATCATCTCAAACCTGTAGCCTCTTCAATTTCATTAACCTGAAAAGAAAAAAAATCAAATTGCAACTCCAAGCCTGCAGTCCTTTTCTGTTTTGAAAACAATATTCAAGAACTTGCATGCAACATCAATTACATCCTAAAACCTGCATTTTCAAAGCATTCAAGTTTATGGGGCATATCAGTTTAGAAGAGTGTAAAGTTTTAATCAAATTAAGGAAGCAATTCAGGATTTTGAAATGAAGTTTCCAGTTTTATAAAGCAAAGTCTTTTTCAAAATTCACTGCTCTGCACATCAAGAAAAAGGTGAGTAACTTTCTAAAATTTGAAATTAAATAATTGGTTGCATGCTGAGATATGGAATGAATGTATGTTGATTAAATATTTATATGTGATGATTTTTTTGTATATATATGGATGTGTGGATATGTGTATGTTTAGTTTATGTTCAATCTCTGTTACTAGTTTTCATGCTAGAACTAATTCAAATCTTTATCTTCTAATTTGATTCTTGATAATGTTCAAGTCTTAACCAAAGATTGTTTGCTTTATCATAAAATAAATAAATAAATAAAATTTATATAAGTAAAAATAAGTTTGGAGATTCTTTGAAAACCATAAGAAACAGAATTGTGTAAGCATTATAAAATCAAATATCATAATTTGATGTGCCAGGCTTAGAATCTGGAATCTCATTCAAAATAGAGATTTTTAAAACTTTAATCCAAAATTTTTGACTAAAGTTGAAGAAGCAGTTCTGAAATGAACTTAAAAGAAAATTTTGACTTTCTGGTGATCTACGTGAGTATGGAGTTAGGGGTTCTTCCTGGAGTTAGAATGGTGATGGGTGATGATGGTAATAATGCTTGATGAAGTTGCACTTCGTCGAGGTGGAAGCGGTGACGTCTTCTTATCCAGAACCCTAGTTTTTGATAGGGTTAATAAATCGATCTTCTCGTCTTCTACAAACGATCGAGTGCAGTGAGGATTTGAGGGAAGATGGCTTGTCTGTATTTGAAGTCATAGCCGGAGTCGTCGCCGTTCAGGTGGACAGAAGGTGGAGGATGAGGCGGTTTACAAGTTTGGGGTAAAACCTGTTTTACTCTGTTCCAGGTTTTGAAATAGAAACTCGACTTCAATTTCGTGTTTTGGAAGGAGGATCTGATGGTGATGGTTGGTCGTGAGGTTGATCATCGTTGTTGGGAAGCCAACGGAGGTGGGTGACGATGACTGGAGGCACGGTGCACGTGCACCGTGCACTTTTGATAATTTGAGGTTGGCCTGGGTGTTAGCATGTGTGGAACTCGAGAACCTCTCGAGCAGTTATGGTATATTGCTCGAAGTAGAGGGCTTAATGAGTCGAAGCAGATTTTCTTCTTGCTCGGGTTTTAAGTGTGGAAGCAGGTTTTTGACAGAAACCTGTAACTCTGTTTAAATTTTTTAAAATAAGATTTAAAAACCTGAATTTAAATGAAGTAAAGTTTTAAATGAGATTTAAATTTAGTTTGCAATCTGAATTAAGTTTAAATCTAAGTTTAAAAATAGATTCAAGTTAAATTTGAATCTAGCTTGGGAAAAATGAGTTTTTAAATTCAAATTGACTGAATAATATTAAGTGTTTAAGAAGTCTGAAGTGAAATTAAAGAATTTGAATTTAAATGGAGTTTGGATGTAAAAGAGGATTTAATTAAGTTAAATCAGAATTTTAAATTCAAAATTTATTTGAATCTTAAATTTTGGAGATAAAGTTTATAAATTTAAATATTGTAAATAAGTTAAAAGTTAAAGTATATTTTAAACGATTAGAGATTTAAATGGAATTTAATTTAAATCTTTAAATTTCTTTTATATAAGTATTCTTTAACATGTGGAATTCTAAGTTTTTAATTTGGTTAAAGATAATTTAATTTCATTTTTAAACTTGAACTTAAAATGAAAAATAAAATTGTATTTGAAATGAATATTTGCAATAGTATGATAATTTAACTATTGTTAAGGAAGGTTTTATATTAAAATAAACTTAGAATTAATTTATGATTTTAAATTTTCATTTAATTATTAAGGTAATTAAATGAGTAATTTATTTAATTAAGATAATTAAGAGTTTTAAATTATTAATTTAAAGTTTAAGTTAATTAATTAATTAAGGGTAATTAATCCATAATTAAGGATCATTAATTTGATTTAATTAATAGTTAGTAATTAATTAATCAAGTAATTATGACTAATTAAGTTACAGATAACACTTAATTAACTTAATAATTAAAGATTAATTAATTTGGTATTAAAGATTAATTTTAAATAAATTAATAATGATTAATGAAAGTTAATTACTTAAGAGAAGTAATTAAAGTTTGATTAATAGTTAATGAAGGTCATTAACTAAGGATTATTTAATAATTAATTAATATGATTAATTTTAAATTATTAATTTTATTAATTAATTAAATGATAATCAATTGTGAAGTTTATTTAAGTTAATTACTTAATAGAAGTAATTAGTGTAATTAATGGAGTTAAATGTGATTGGTGTGAATTAATTAATTAAGTTTAATTAATTTTAATCACTTGATGATGTGGTAAATAATTACTTAATGTAATTAATGAAGTACAATTACTCAGTAAAGTAATTAATGATAATTACTTGATGTAATTAGTGGATAATGATGAAATTGTGAAATAATTGGATTAATTAATCAAGGAATTAATTAAAGAAATTAATTAAGGATTAATTAGTTGAATGAAGTAATTAAAGTAGTTAATTACAGATTGAGATTATCGAAGGTGATTAATAATTATGGATTAAGTGAGATTAATTACTGAAAGTAATTAATTTAATGGAGTAATTAATTAAATTTAATTAAGAATCATTAATTAATATAATTAATGATGTAATTGAGATTTATTAATTAATATTAATTAATCAATAATAAGTAATTAAGGATAATTAATTAATTATAATTAATTAAGGTTAAATGTAATTAATTATAGTTAATTAATTAATGAAGTAATTAAAGGTTAATTACTGTAATTGGTTTAGAGTAATTAATTTTGTGAAATTAATTAAAGTATAATTAATCAGGATTGATTAATTAAGATGATAAATTAGAGGTTAATTAATTAATTTGTAATTAATAAACGATAATGTAAGCAAGATTTATATTGTGTAAGTAATTAATTTAATTCATTTTAAATTAATTAAAGATGATGTGATTAATCTAATTCATTTTAAATTAATTATAGATGGTATGATTATAAGTCATTGCTTATAGATGGTTGATATTGGTTACCTTGAATGGTTTGAATCTCAGAGATGAGATTAGTTATGTTGATTGATATGGATGCATTGGTTGCATTGTGATATTGATATGGATTATCTTTTGATAGTGATAGTATGGATTATTTGATGTTATGATAATGATAATTATCTGTTGTGAATCTATGAATTATCTATCTGTGTGTATATAGATAATGTAATTGAATTGTTTTAAACTCTAAAACAACTTGGACCTAAAAGACACGCTTTGGATTTCGATGAGACCGGGATCGGGTTTCCATATTTGGATATCCGAAAACCACATCGATCCAAATTAACGAGAGGTCGTGAATCTTATGTGAAGAGTGAAGACTCGAGGTGTAAGGGCTATACGTCAGTATAACTCTGTGGGTGATTCCGTAATGAGTTTGACGGAATAGTACTTATAGATTCGAGATGGAGATTTAGAGTGCAAGGGTTATCATCGTTAACTCTGAGGGTGATTCCAAAACGAGTGTAACGAGATAATGCCTTCGGTTTCGTTCGAACCCGAAACGAACTTGTATGGATTGAATGCTTTCAGAACATCGTCAGGTGGACGATGAGCATTCTAAGTAATGTGTCCTATAAAGTAATCGTAGCCTCAAGCCTCATCAACCGGGAATGGCTAAAACATGGGAGGTGCAGCAAGGCTTCGTGGGTAGCACCCACTGGAGAGCAAGATTGATCCCTGTCTAGAGGTCCCTTTTTATTCGGCTTAGTGGGCAGTTGGAATCGCGCGCCAACTACGTGGTTGTCTTGTTCGGAACTGTTCAGTAAGGAATGGGTTCGGCCTTGTGTTGCAGGGGAGTGGGAGTACTCCTCGGTACGTTGATCTAGGCCACGTACTGTGACGGGCGGTACCCCAGTAGCCCTGCCATTGTATGGAATCCAAAATCCAATAAGTGCCAACAGTTTTGATTGTATTACCCACTTTTGTGGCTAGTAGCTGGAATTTAATGAATGTAACAATTTCGGCTATTTCATATTTACTTGAAAACCCTAGACCTATTATAATATCACTGGATTTCCTATCAAATGTTTTGGTTAGCGTAAGGTAAAAACTTTTCCATGTTTATGTGTGGGAAGTCTTACGTGATACCTTTCTTTTCAAAAGGTTTTGAAAGTTAAGCAACTTTAACCTGTTACTCACACCAGACCCATGTCTGACCCGGAGTTTATCTTTTGTTTTCATAAACTCTTGGGTACTCAAATTTTTTACGAGTAGCCAAGGGATCAGGTTAGCTTTGACGAATATTGGAGGAGCAATGGAGCAGGAGGCTTCTGCGTTAGATATATAGTATTCCGCTGTGTGTCTCTGTGTTATCTCTGGATTTTATTATGTTGTAAATACTAGATAGGTGTTTATAACTGTCTAGTATATGTTATATTTTTTGTGTACTCTGATAGTGGTTGTAAACTATGTAATATTTTATGTTATTAATATAATTTATTTTTTCCGCTGTTTAGATTCTAATGTGTTGTTCTTCTTCTTCTTCTTCTCTTTCTTTTCTCTTTTCTATCCCTTTCTTTCTTATTAGCGATGCGACTTCCTGGAGATATGGAAGTTGGGTCGTTACAGTGGTATCAAAGCGTTAGGTTGAGTGAATACCTAGGCTCTGGAGTGGTGTCTATCTTGAAAGAGTGTATTTGTAATTTTATATATATTTATATATATTTATCTATTTCTATCTATATGTTGGGTTACCTGTTCAGGTTTTCCAATATAGGTTATAAAGGTAGATAAGGTAGTAGTGTTTGTAACACGATTACTACCATTGATTGGAGTCTGATGTTTGAGGTTGGAAGTGTATCTATCGAGACTGTAGACCTAATACCGTCTCGAGTAAGTTTTGTTGTGTTGAAGTATTTCAACGATTTTTGAAGGAAACCTGTTAAGCTTCGGAGACATCTTTGAAGTGTAGAGTTTGGTTAGTAGAGTTTGGATCTGTCATTTGGGCTGGAGCAAGTGATGGTATTTTGATACCTCAGGAAGTTGTAACTGCGTGATGAGATGCAGTGACTATGGATGTGTCCGAAGATATTTCTTTGGAACAAGTTTAGGAAGTGTGACTGTCCCGAAGTTGTGGCTGGAGTCAGCAGGATGTTGTAATGTTTCTGTTTGCTTTGAAGTCCGAGTTCCTTGAAGAACTTTGGATTAGGAAGTTTGGCATTGGTGTCAGCGGTGCAGCTGGAATGTTCTGTGAGCCGACAGGGAGGTCTTAGATGAGTAGTTTCTCTAAAGATGGAGTTCAGAAACTACTAAGTGAATTTGTTTCTTCAATGGATTGACTAGACCAGTGTAAGCTGTTCTGTTTGGTAAAGAGAGAACAGTTTTCTTTGGAAATTTATCTGGGTTGATCGCAAAAGTGACTTGCGATTGTTTGAATGTTCTTTTAGATGGTTGGAGATTTTTATGGATGTCTTCTGGGAAAATAGAGGTTCGTCAGCATCTGGAGATTGAGTTTTCTTATCAACTAGTATTCCAGGAATGGAACCGGTGGTTCTGTTTAGTCGAAGGATGATTCCTAGAGATGGAGTTTGATGAAGTGACTCAGTTTTGGAGGAATTTCTGAGTTTACTTTATGGATCTGTAGAACCATATTTCTGGAAGGTGATGTCCAGTTGGTACTAGTGTTCTTCTTCAGCATTTTCTTATCTACTTCGGATCAGAGTTGTGCAGCGGAAGCAGTTTGATAGTGTTTCTGATTTTCTTTTCCGGATTAGGAGAAGTTTGTTGTTTTCTGCTGGTTATGGAGTAGAGTTGTGTTTTGGTTTTGGATTGATCTTGAGGAGGTCATTGTGTTGGGTTGTTTATGGTTCTGCTTGTTTCTAGAGGAATCAGCAAGGGTTGAGCTGATCAGTTTGGATGTTGGCAGCCCAGGATTGTCTGAAGACTTTTGTGGATAAGGGACGGAGAAATTTGGAATTCGAAGTTGGAGACTTCGTTATTTTTGGAGTTTTCTCTGATTCAGGAGCTATAAGTTTTGAATAAGTCTGGGAGGCTAGCTCAGTGATGTTTGGATCTTTCCTCAGTGTTTTTGTTGGATTGGTATTTGGTTTTTCAGGATTGAATTGTCAGTTTGGATAACTGGAATTCGATGTCACGTATCTCTGAGGGAGTACGTGTATGGTCTATCTCTGGTTTTAGAACCAGCAGATATAGAGGTTGGTTGTTGAGTCAGACTCGTCTGTAGTCTGATATGCTAGTTCTGTAGATATAGATGAATAGGAGCTCTATAGCTTAATAGTATTGATTGTTTGGAATCTATAGAGCGAGTATCCCGATATTTATACCGGAGAAACTCGTGAAAGTTTTATCCAGAATTTTTCTGGATAATTAGATTTGTTTGATTGGGTGAATTGATTCCTATGTATATTAGCATATCATTGGTATATGCTTGTGTTTTAAAATTTAATCCTTTAAATAGATTATTAAATTACCTTTGTTTTAAATTTCGGGGACGAAATTCTTTTAAGGGGGGAGGAATGTGATGACCCGGAATTTTAAAGCAATATTAATTTAATAATTTGAAATAAAAATTTAATTGATTTGATAATATTTGTAATAAGATAAGAATTAATTTAACAATTCAATATAATAAGTAGTTAATTGATAGATTTTATCTTTTTAAATCTAATAATTGTTTTATATTTATAATATATATAGAATATTGTATATATTGTAAATATGTATTGTTTTAAATTTAATTAATAAATAAAACTTGTTTCCTAAAAATATATATATATATATCTTTAGTAAAATTGGAAATTATGATTTTATTTAAAAGTTAAACTTTTTAAATAAATCTGGCTTTAAATACATAAGAAAAATATTGAAATGATTTAAAATATGTGTAACTCAGGTTTAAAATTTAAATAAATAACAATGAGGTTATTTTGAGTTTCTTTTAAATATAATGTGATAAAATAAATAATTTATTAATAAGGAGACAAATTCTTTTAATAAGTTATTTATGGTTATTAAATGTGGTTATTTTTAAATATAATAATACATTGTTTCAACAAATAAAAATAATTGTTTTTCAAAATTCAAATTTGTAGTTGTATTTGTAGATAAACTGGATTTCAAAATTTTAATTTGAACCTGAATTCAAAGTCTTTAAAATTTAAAGTATAAATGTTTTTAATTTGTTTTGATTTTGAAATATTTGTATAAGTTTAATTTTATAAATATAGTTTGATATATTCATTTTAAGATCTATATACATATATGAATAAACATATGATTAACCAATTTATATAAACATAGGTTTACATTTATCATATATTAACATCTAAATAAATAATTAATTAACATTTAATTATAACTAATTAACATCTGTGACAAATGTAAACATCTTACAAATTAAATGAGCATGTGTTAATTAATTAACATACTTACTTGACAAATGTAATATGTAGGGACATGTGGCATTTTTTTTTTGGTTTCATTTTATTTTTATTTCAGTTTTTATAAACAAACTCCTTCCATCTTATTTCTTTTTGAAATCAAAAGCTAAGATGCAATGGAAAACAAATTTCTGAAATTAACATTCAAACTAAGTTTTAAATTCTTTGATCAATTTACATTTAAAACAGAAAATTTCTATTCAAAAGAAAAATTCCTGCAAATCCCCTCAAATACCAAAACTAAAACGAATATTTTTCCCTCTGACCAAATCGAACTATTTAAATCTCTCCACAAACCAAAATCATATAAACCTAGAATGCAAATCATCTCAAACCTGTAGCCTCTTCAATTTCATTAACCTGAAAAGAAAAAAAAAATCAAATTGCAACTCTAAAGCCTGTAGTGCTTTTCTGTTTTGAAAACAATATTCAAGAACTTGCATGCAACATCAATTACATCCTAAAACCTGCATTTTCAAAGCATTCAAGTTTATGGTATCAGTTTAGAAGAGTGCAAAGTTTTAATCAAATTAAGGAAGCAATTCAGGATTTTGAAATGAAGTTTCCAGTTTTATAAAGCAAAGTCTTTTTCAAAATTCACTGCTCTGCACATCAAGAAAAAGTTGAGTAACTTTCTAAAATTTAAAATTAAATAATTGGTTGCATGCTGAGATATGGAATGAATGTATGTTGATTAAATATTTATATGTGATGATTTTTCTGTATATATATGGATGTGTGGATATGTGTATGTTTAGTTTATGTTCAATCTCTGTTACTAGTTTTCATGCTAGAACTAATTCAAATCTTTATCTTCTAATTTGATTCTTGATAATGTTCAAGTCTTAACCAAAGATTGTTTGCTTTATCATAAAATAAATAAATAAATAAAATTTATATAAGTAAAAATAAGTTTGGAGATTCTCTGAAAACCATAAGAAAGAGAATTGTGTAAGCATTATAAAATCAAATATCATAATTTGATGTTCCAGGCTTAGAATCTGGAATCTCATTCAAAATAGAGATTTTTAAAACTTTAATCCAAAATTTTTGACTAAAGTTGAAGAAGCAGTTCTGAAATGAACTTAAAAGAAAATTTTGACTTTCTGGTGATCTACGTGAGTATGGAGTTAGGGGTTCTTCCTGGAGTTAGAATGGTGATGGGTGATAATGGTAATAATGCTTGATGAAGTTGCACTTCGTCGAGGTGGAAGCGGTGACGTCTTCTTATCCAGAACCCTAGTTTTTGATAGGGTTAATAAATCGATCTTCTCGTCTTCTACAAACGATCGAGTGCAGTGAGGATTTGAGGGAAGATGGCTTGTCTGTATTTGAAGTCGTAGCCGGAGTCGTCGCCGTTCAGGTGGACAGAAGGTGGAGGATGAGGCGGTTTACAAGTTTGTGGTAAAACCTGTTTTACTCTGTTCCAGGTTTTGAAATAGAAACTCGACTTCAATTTCATGTTTTGGAAGGAGGATCTGATGGTGATGGTTGGTCGTGAGGTTGATCATCGTTGTTGGGAAGCCATCGGAGGTGGGTGACGATGACTGGAGGCACGGTGCACGTGCACCGTGCACTTTTGATAATTTGAGGTTGGCCTGGGTGTTAGCATGTGTGGAACTCGAGAACCTCTCGAGCAGTTATGGTATATTGCTCGAAGTAGAGGGCTTAATGAGTCGAAGCAGATTTTCTTCTTGCTCGGGTTTTAAGTGTGGAAGCAGGTTTTTGACAGAAACCTGTAACTCTGTTTAAATTTTTTAAAATAAGATTTAAAAACCTGAATTTAAATGAAGTAAAGTTTTAAATGAGATTTAAATTTAGTTTGCAATCTGAATTAAGTTTAAATCTAAGTTTAAAAATAGATTCAAGTTAAATTTGAATCTAGCTTGGGAAAAATGAGTTTTTAAATTCAAATTGACTGAATAATATTAAGTGTTTAAGAAGTCTGAAGTGAAATTAAAGAATTTGAATTTAAATGGAGTTTGGATGTAAAAGAGGATTTAATTAAGTTAAATCAGAATTTTAAATTCAAAATTTATTTGAATCTTAAATTTTGGAGATAAAGTTTATAAATTTAAATATTGTAAATAAGTTAAAAGTTAAAGTATATTTTAAATGATTAGAGATTTAAATGGAATTTAATTTAAATCTTTAAATTTCTTTTATATAAGTATTCTTTAACATGTGGAATTCTAAGTTTTTAATTTGGTTAAAGATAATTTAATTTCATTTTTAAACTTGAACTTAAAATGAAAAATAAAATTGTATTTGAAATGAATATTTGCAATAGTATGATAATTTAACTATTGTTAAGGAAGGTTTTATATTAAAATAAACTTAGAATTAATTTATGATTTTAAATTTTCATTTAATTATTAAGGTAATTAAATGAGTAATTTATTTAATTAAGATAATTAAGAGTTTTAAATTATTAATTTAAAGTTTAAGTTAATTAATTAATTAAGGGTAATTAATCCATAATTAAGGATCATTAATTTGATTTAATTAATAGTTAGTAATTAATTAATCAAGTAATTATGACTAATTAAGTTACAGATAACACTTAATTAACTTAATAATTAAAGATTAATTAATTTGGTATTAAAGATTAATTTTAAATAAATTAATAATGATTAATGAAAGTTAATTACTTAAGAGAAGTAATTAAAGTTTGATTAATAGTTAATGAAGGTCATTAACTAAGGATTATTTAACAATTAATTAATATGATTAATTTTAAATTATTAATTTTATTAATTAATTAAATGATAATCAATTGTGAAGTTTATTTAAGTTAATTACTTAATAGAAGTAATTAATGTAATTAATGGAGTTAAATGTGATTGGTGTGAATTAATTAATTAAGTTTAATTAATTTTAATCACTTGATGATGTGGTAAATAATTACTTAATGTAATTAATGAAGTACAATTACTCAGTAAAGTAATTAATGATAATTACTTGATGTAATTAGTGGATAATGATGAAATTGTGAAATAATTGGATTAATTAATCAAGGAATTAATTAAAGAAATTAATTAAGGATAAATTAGTTGAATGAAGTAATTAAAGTAGTTAATTACAGATTGAGATTATCGAAGGTGATTAATAATTATGGATTAAGTGAGATTAATTACTGAAAGCAATTAATTTAATGGAGTAATTAATTAAATTTAATTAAGAATCATTAATTAATATAATTAATGATGTAATTGAGATTTATTAATTAATATTAATTAATCAATAATAAGTAATTAAGGATAATTAATTAATTATAATTAATTAAGGTTAAATGTAATTAATTATAGTTAATTAATTAATGAAGTAATTAAAGGTTAATTACTGTAATTGGTTTAGAGTAATTAATTTTGTGAAATTAATTAAAGTATAATTAATTAGGATTGATTAATTAAGATGATAAATTAGAGGTTAATTAATTAATTTGTAATTAATAAACGATAATGTAAGCAAGATTTATATTGTGTAAGTAATTAATTTAATTCATTTTAAATTAATTAAAAATGATGTGATTAATCTAATTCATTTTAAATTAATTATAGATGGTATGATTATAAGTCATTGCTTATAGATGGTTGATATTGGTTACCTTGAATGGTTTGAATCTCAGAGATGAGATTAGTTATGTTGATTGATATGGATGCATTGGCTGCATTTTGATATTGATATGGATTATCTTTTGATAGTGATAGTATGGATTATGTGCAGTTATGATAATGATAATTATCTGTTGTGAATCTATGAATTATCTATCTGTGTGTATATAGATAATGTAATTGAATTGTTTTAAACTCTAAAACAACTTGGACCTAAAAGACACACTTTGGATTTCGATGAGACCGGGATCAGATTTCCATATTTGGTTATCCGAAAACCACATCGATCCAAATTAACGATAGGTCGTGAATCTTATGTGAAGAGTGAAGACTCGAGGTGTAAGGGCTATACGTCAGTATAACTCTGTGGGTGATTCCGTAATGAGTTTGACGGAATAGTACTTATAGATTCGAGATGGAGATTTAGAGTGCAAGGGTTATCGTCGTTAACTCTGAGGGTGATTCCAAAACGAGTGTAACGAGATAATGCCTTCGGTTTCGTTCGAACCTGGAACGAACTTGTATGGATTGAATGCTTTCAGAACATCGTCAGGTGGACGATGAGCATTCTAAGTAATGTGTCCTATAAAGGTAATCGTAGCCTCAAGCCTCATCAACCGGGAATGGCTAAAACAGGGGAGGTGCAGCAAGGCTTCGTGGGTAGCACCCACTGGAGAGCAAGATTGATCCCTGTCTAGAGGTCCCTTTTTATTTGGCTTAGTGGGCAGTTGGAATCGCGCGCCAACTGCGGGGTTGTCTTGTTCGGAACTGTTCAGTAAGGAATGGGTCCGGCCTTGTGTTGCAGGGAAGTGGGAGTACTCCTCGATACGTTGATCTAGGCCACGTACTGTGACGGGCGGTACCCCAGTAGCCCTGCCATTGTATGGAATCCAAAATCCAATAAGTGCCAACGGTTTTGATTGTATTACCCACTTTTGTGGCTAGTAGCTGGAATTTAATGAATGTAACAATTTCGGCTATTTCATATTTACTTGAAAACCCTAGACCTATTATAATATCACTGGATTTCCTATCAAATGTTTTGGTTAGCGTAAGGTAAAAACTTTTCCATATTTATGTGTGGGAAGTCTTACGTGATACCTTTCTTTTCAAAAGGTTTTGAAAGTTAAGCAACTTTAACCTGTTACTCACACCAGACCCATGTCTGACCCGGAGTTTATCTTTTGTTTTCATAAACTCTTGGGTACTCAAATTTTTTACGAGTAGCCAAGGGATTCAGGTTAGCTTTGACGAATATTGGAGGAGCAATGGAGCAGGAGGCTTCTGCGTTAGATATATAGTATTCCGTTGTGTGTCTATGTGTTATCTCTGGATTGTATTATGTTGTAAATACTAGACGGGTGTTTATAACTGTCTAGTATATGTTGTATTTTCTATGTACTCTGATAGTGGTTGTAAACTATGCAATATTTTATGTTATTAATATAATTTATTCGTTCCGCTGTTTAGATTCTGATGTGTTGTTCTTCTTCTTCTCTTTCTTTTCTCTTTTCTATCCCTTTCTTTCTTATTAGCGATGCGAATTCCTGGAGATATGGAAGTTGGGTCGTTACAAACTATGTTGTTGATAAATTAAAAACCACACGATTTATTCATCTTAATTAAAGATGTTTGATTGCTATTGAATGATGTGTGATGGATGGATATATTTGATATGTGATGTGATGCTATGTAATGCTTTGTGCTGAGCTGTTATGTCTGTGATGTATATACTGTTGTATGAATATGAAAACCCCTTGACTCGTAGAATGACATTTAAATTTCGATGCGACAGGGAGTCGGATTCGAGTTGGTTATACGAAACCCACATCGAATCGTAATGGTAGATCTTTGTGATTGATAAATTCATTTTATCAATGACTCTGTGAATAAAGATAAGCATTATGGGTTATACCGCTTATCGATATTGATATGATTGAATCTGTGATGATGATGTTGTGCACTATTGTGTTGAACCCCTGGACCACACTTATACACACACAAATATGGGTTGCACGCGGAAATGGGTTAAGTCACAGATTTTTGAAATTGTTTTAAAATTGAATCTTTGAATCCAAATGGTTTTGGAAATGGATTGGGTTTAAAATAAAAAGGCTTTTGGAAATGAATTTTCAAAGGTAAAATTTATTTTTGAATAACTAGATTTATTTTTAAAATTTGATTTAAATTTGAATCCCAAATTTGAAATTAAATCCTATTTATGATTTTAAAGGGTTATACAAGTTTATATGGGTCTTAAACCATTTTAAAAGTGTTGTTTTGGGAATTTGAATTTAATCCAAAGGTTTTAACTTGTATAGATTGGATTTTTCTTGAACAAAAACTATTTGTTTTCAAATAATAAAAGCTTTCACAAAGAAGTGAACTTCCAATTAGTGTTAAAAGAATTTCAAGTCTAAAAATGAAAATGATTTTCCAAGTTATGAATGAATCTTTGGAAAATGAGTTTGAAAGGTATAAATTAAATCTTTAATATAAATATTTGATGAGTTAATCCAATTGAAATGAAAATTATTTTGGAATCTATAAATTGATCTTTGTGAATCTATGTGAACTTTGTGAAACGAATCTTTTTATTTAAAATATTTAGATGGTAGTTTGTTAACCATTTAAAAGAAAAGATTAGGATTTTTAAGTTGTGACTTAACTGAAATCCCATACCCGTATGTTTTTAAATATTGTGCTCATTATTCGGTTTAGCCGAAAGAGGACTTTGTGTCATATAACCCATTCCGAATAATGGTACGACGTTATGGATAGCAATTGAAGATCGGTGCTGAAGACCGGATATTTTCGAAAACGAAGGGATTTCTTGTCGAATGTCTCTACATCGGCTGATCCCCGGTATAGAGATTTGAGCACCCATTGTGATGGGAAGTCCGGACGTGATTAGAGATTATCAGGATTTGCAAGGGCTTTTTTTGGGAGTGCCTTCGGTTCTGTTCGAACCCGGAATAGACTTGTATGGATGTGTTTCTGACGTTACACTTTGAGATGTAAAGCTGGTTTTGATCAAATACATTTCTGTTAGGTGGCAGAGATTTATTCTCTTAGCTTAACACCCTTCTCTGAGACATACGAGCTCAGAGGTTATGTAGTTGATGGTTACTAGTGATACATTCCCAATTTGGTAATGTGGCATACGAAGTGCTGCTGATCATTTGTTCATCAAAGCATGGCTTTTGTGAAAAGCGTAGCTTTGTGGATGAGACTTCGTCGAGCCTCACACCCCGGAATGGTCGAAACAGGAAGGAAGCAGCAAGGTTATAGGGGGTAGCGCCCCTTAGGGTATGTTCATTTCCTTTTGGATAGAGGTGGTATCATGGTATGGAGCCCAGATACTTAATCTATGTGGTTGCTGCAAATTTATTATTTTGTGGTTGTTGGTATTGAGGATCCTCGGATAAAGGTTGTTTAGAACCGGGGGATGGCATACTCATGTCAATAGTTACCTATTTTTGCAGAGGTAACCCGTCCTTGTGTTGGCAGAGATCCGGTTAGGTTCTCGGGACGTCCTTTCAGGGGCGTACCCATGTGGCCCAGGAAGTTCCTTAGCCTGACCATTTGTTGGAAATCCAATCACCAATATGCGCCTTGTACGGTTTTAGTTGTATAATATGCCATCTAATATGGTAGCTATAGTAGGCATGCTATAATGGTACGTATGCTGGCTAAGATTAATATTACACTGGCAAATGTTTTCTGCACTATGCACTAATGATAATATTAAAAAGATTTTGCGTATTAAGCACGTTTGACCATCATAAGGAGAAATCTCCCCTAAGTGTGCGATTGCATTGTGTGTATGTCGGGAGGCCTTATGGTAGTTTCATTTTCCAAAAAGCATTGCGGATTTCAATTTAAATTCTTTTGTTGTTTTCTTAAAAGATAAAATGTTTTTGTTTGCTCATACCAGTCCCATGACTGACCCGGAGTTTATTTTTTCCTTCCTAAACTCTGGGTGCCCACAATTTTTCACACCGGTAGTCTAGAGTTGGGTTTTCAGATAATCAAGTAATAGGTGTAGATTCGATAGCCTTCGTAGTCTTTGGATTGGTAGCTTTCAGTCTTGGGGATCTCCTTTAGTCTTGGACGACTGACCTTGCTTAGCTTTGTGCATCGTGATCTGAAGTTCGAGCTAGCTTTAGATTGGAGCATTTGATTTTGGAGATACGTTCTGTTGAAGATATTCTTTCCGTTGTGTCTTGTATCTCTGATAGTATATGTATCGTATCATTCTATTGTATCATCATTGTATCTGGATATTGTATCAATGTTGTATATATTGATATTCATTCTTTTCTTCCGCTGTGTTGTTATACTTAATGTGTTATAAGCTCCGGCGAACCAGATTCGACGTTTGGATCTGCGGCATTGGAATACGAGTGTCGTATTCGGTGCCGATTTTTAAAGGTTAAGTCAGGGTCGTTTCATTTGGTATCAGAGCTGAAGGTTGAACTTTAGCTCAGGAGTATAACACATTAAGTAACTCATTAGAGATAGGGTGACGTATACCCTAGAATGAGTATATCCCTAAGATATCCATCCGTATGCCTCAGTAAATTCTCTTACTATCCACTGATAGTGAGTATGAGTGCAAGAAGAGGACGAGATAGGGGACAGGGGAATACAACTACAAATGGTCAGTACCCTGCAATAGCGGAAACAACTTTCTCTATCAATCTCCTTTGATTCGTCTTTTCAATTCTTTGATGATTCCTGCCAGCTCCAGGAAGAAGCTTTGATATATTTGCATGGGACACAAACTCCAAATGGGTCAGAATTGTTTGTTTGGATGAATTGTTTGCTTTGGTTGCTATGGTTGATAGATATATTTGGTTGTTTAAACTAAAAGTTTGGGATTGTATCCATATATCTGCCTATTCTTTGGGGTATTCCGACTTGAGCTTGGAATTCATACCCAGTGTTTGAGAATTATGGAAGATTAAATTCATTTATTTGTTCTTTTGGGTCTCGATATATTCTACAAGGGGTTAGTTATCCTTTTAACTAAACAATACCCCTGTATATTCGTAGATATGGTGACCCGAGTGTCTTGTATTGAACGAGTTCGTTCTCATAATTATTAGTGATATTCTGATTTGGTAAGCCAAATGCAGAATAGATACCCAGTTTGATTTGGAAACCGTCTCTCTGTCTTTGTGTATCCATCCTTTGTTGACTCCCTACTTTCAAATTTCGAGGACGAAATTTTCTAGGGGGGAATCTGTAACATTCCCGAATTTTGAACAAATTTAATTTTATAATTAATTTAATTTTTGGAATCAAATTTTGAATAAATGTGAATTTTTTCACATTTAATCAGATACTTGTATATAAAATTTATTTTAAATTGAATTGTGAGATTGAAATTCAAGAATAAATATCTTAGGAAATAAATTGGATTTAAAAGCTATATTTTTAAAAGATAATAAGAAATTGTTTTCTAAATTTTAATATATATAACATGTAGGTATATGACTAGAATTGTAAATATAATATGATGTTAAACAAGGTTAAATAAAAGATTTAAAATGCTTTTGTCTTATATACTTGAAAATAAAATATGTGTTTTATAAAATAGATTGAAAATAAAACTTGAAATTTAGATCCAAAATTAGATAAGGTGTATATTTATATAAAAGAATTAATACAAAGTTTAAAGTATATATATATATATCTTTTAGAAAATAAATAAGAAAACATGAACATGATTTGTAAAATGAAATAAAGTAAGGGATTTAAACACCAAAATACAAATTTTGACAAATGTAAACATTTTATAATGTGAGAAGACATGTTTTGCTTAAATTAACATTTGTATTTACAAGTGTTAAACTAAATAAACAAATGGCATTATCACCTTAAAATTGAAATAAATGAAAAAAATATGTAAAGAAATAACCAGGCTTCTTCATTGTCCTCTTTCATATTCTAAAAATCTGAAGACATTTTTTGTGGTTGTTCCAAATTCAAGTTAAAGTTCTCAGAACAAAACATAAACAAAACTAAAACCCGAAAGCAAAAGGAAATGAAAATCAAAAATAAATCAAGCCTGGAAATCAAAGTTTTGATTCAAACTGAAAACCAGAAAAGCATGTAACATGCTTGACCAAATCAAATTCAAACTTGATTCAATAAGATCAAGGGGCAGAGCAAATTCAAAGCAAGATCAGATTCAAATGCAACTCCCACATACAAGTAAATCAGGATTTTCAGAAATCAACATCTTCTCCGGTTTTTCAAGCTACAACTTTCTCAGTTTTTAAACCATCTCCAGATTTTAATTCCAGGCTCTGTTTTCTTCCCATCTAGATGAGCAAACCACATTTTTGAAATCTTAAATTTGGTTTAAATATTGATCTGCATGTGATGATCTTGGTTGGAATATATCTGCAAATATATATGTGCAAATTTATGGATGCATGCTTGTGTATATTTGTAGAGTAGTCTCTGTTAGCAACAGGTTAACAGGAAAGAAAAAAAATTAAGAAAATCTTTATCTTAGAATCTAAAAAGTTGTAGTCGGGGATTTTTGAACCAAATGTGATTGAATTTACCTGATTCAGGTTTTAAAACTATTTGGAAGCATCAAATACAAATAGCATTACTAGAAATCAGGAAATACAGTGAAAAAACTAAAAACATCCAAAATTCAATTAGTACGACTTCTCAATTGGATTATATAATCTAAATCACCTTCGAAAATGATGATTTTAGAAAGTTATATCAGAATTTTTAACGTGTTAAATCGTGGGAAAGGGAGAGTTGAGTAGAATTGTTGTTTTCTTCAAATCCTGGCGATCATGGTGATCAGGGGTCTCGAAATTGATGTGGTAGGTGGCTGATGGGTTGGTGGTTGTCAGAAAAATCGTGAGTAAATTTATTATTCATCGTGGTGGCCGTGCAAGGTTAGTGTAGGCTTTTAAGTCAGGTTAGTAACAGGTTGGGTTCTCGTGATTGCTGCGTGGTCGTGGATGGATCGGGCGCCACCGCACCAGTGCCAAACGAGGCGTCGAACATTGTGGAAGGTTCGTGTGTATTCGCGTGATCTACGATGGCCTGAGGTGATGGCACCGAGCAATTTCCTGATGATGCTTCGCCGGGTTTATTTGGTCGAGACGACTCGATCTCGTTTTCAAATTTGATTCAAGTTTATGGGTGTTTGGATGGCTTGGGGCGATTGAAGCTGACTGGTCGACGATGGTTTTGGAGGCCGGAGCTCTGGCATCTGAGGGTACACGTGCACGACCTCTGGCGTGTATCAGTACCACGTTGGGAACGAAGGGTTTTGTTTCTCGAAGTTGTCTTCGGGAAGGAGGGTTGCTGGCTCCAGTTTTTGCCCGAGTAAAAGTTATAACGCGTCGGGTAAAAATTTACTCAGAAATTATTTCAAGTTTGAAATATGGCACTCGGGTTAATTTTTGGAAAAACTCGAAGTAGGGCTCGAGCACGTGGGGTTTCACTCGGGTTGCCTGGGGTTTTATGTTTCTAAGTTTTGAAACTATAGCAGTTAAGTTAAAATAAATTTCTAAGAATCGTTTCTTTTATAAATGACGATTTTATTATTAAGATAGAAGGTATAAATTTAAAATTTCGAAATAAAGTATTTTTTAAAAAAAAACTATTAAGTTTCAAACTTATATTTTTAACAAGTTATTTTAAATGAAACTTAATAAGTGATTTAGAAATAAAAATCAAATGTTTTAAATTTTTTTAACTTAAAAGTAAGTTAATTTATACCGTTAATGATGATCAAGTAATTAATAATTTGTAATTAAGATTAATTCATTAATAATTAAGAAAAATCAATTAAAGGATAATTAGTTATAATTAAGATTTAATTAATTAATAATTGAGGACTTATTAATTAAAGTAATTAATTAAAAATTCAAGTTAATTAATCAAATAATTAATGAATGATCAAATAAAAATAGTGATTACTTAGTGAAAGTAATTAAGGTACGGTAATTAAATATTAAAGATTAATTAATCAATATTATGAGTTAATTACTTTTAAGAATAATTAATTAATGTGGTTAATTAATTAAAGTAATTAAATTAAGAATAATTAATTAATTTAAAATGATTAAAACATCATTATGAATTAAGGAATAATTTATTAAGATTTAAGTAATTACAATTAAGGTTAATTAATTAAGATAATTGATTAAAGAATGATAAATTTATGAAGGTGGTTAAAACATAATCAATTGAAATTAATGATAATAAATCATTGATAAAAGGTTTCTAATGAAAGTAACTATGTTGTTGATAAATTAAAAACCACACGATTTATTCATCTTAATTAAAGATGTTTGATTGCTATTGAATGATGTGTGATGGATGGATATATTTGATTTGTGATGTGATGCTACTTAATGCTTTGTGCTGAGCTGTTATGTCTGTGATGTATATACTGTTGTATGAATATGAAAACCCCATGACCCGTAGAACAACATTTAAATTTCGATGCGACAGGGAGTCGGATTCCAGTTGGTTATCCGAAACCCACATCGAATCGTAATGGTAGATCTTTGTGATTGATAAATTCATTTTATCAATGACTCTGTGAATAAAGATAAGCGTTATGGGTTATACCGCTTATCGATATTGATATGATTGAATCTGTGATGATGATGTTGTGCACTATTGTGTTGAACCCCTTGACCATACTTATACACACACAAATATGGGTTGCACGCGGAAATGGGTTAAGTCACAGATTTTTGAATTTTTTTTAAAATTGAATCTTTGAATCCAAATGGTTTTGGAAATGGATTGGGTTTAAAATAAAAAGGCTTTTGGAAAAGAATTTTCAAAGGCAAAAGTTACTTTTGAATAACTTGATTTATTTTTAAAATTTGATTTAAATTTGAATCCCAAATTTGAAATTAAATCCTATTTATGATTTTAAAGGGTTATACAAGTTTATATGGGACTTAAACCATTTTAAAATTATTGTTTTGGAATTTGAATTTAACCTAAAGGTTTTAACTTGTGTAGATTGGATTTTTCTGGAACAAAAACTATTTGTTTTCAAATAATAAAAGCTTTCACATAAGAAGTGAACTTCCAATTAGTGTTAAAAGAATTTCAAGTCTAAAAATGAAAATGATTTTCCAAGTTATGAATGAATCTTTGGAAAACGAGTTTGAAAGCTATAAATTAAATCTTTAATTTAAATATTAATGAGTTAATCCAATTGAAATGAAAATTGTTTTGGAATCTATAAATAGATCTTTGTGAATCTAGGTGAACTTTGTGAAAAGAATCTTTTTATTTAAAAGATTTAGATGGTAATTTGTTAACCATTTAAAAGAAAAGCTTTGGATTTTTAAGTTGTGACTTAACTGAAATCCCATATCCATATGTTTTTAAATATTGCGCTCACTATTTGGTTTAGCCGGGAGAGGACTTTGTGTCATATAACCCATTTCGAATAATGATACGACGTTATGGATAACAATTGAAGACCGGTGGTGAAGACCGGATATTTTTGAAAATGAAAGGATTTCTTGTCGAATGTTTCTGCATCGGCTGATCCCCAGTATAGAGATTTGAGCACCCATTATGATGGGAAGTCCGGACGTGATTAGAGATTATCCGGATTTGCAAGGGCTTTTTTGGTAGTGCCTTCGGTTCTGTTCGAACCCGGAATAGACTTGTATGGATGTGTATCTGACGTTACACTTTGAGATGTAAAGCTGGTTTCTATCAAATACATTTCTTTTTGGTGGCGGAGATTTATTCTCTTAGCTTAACACCCTTCTCTAAGACATACGAGCTCAGAGGTTATGTAGTTGATGGTTACTAGTGATACATTCCCAATTTGGTAATGTGGCATACGAAGTGTTGCTGATCATTTGTTGATCAAAGCATGACTTTTGTGAAAAGCGTAGCTTTGTGGACTAGACTTCGTCGAGCCTCACACCTTGGAATGGTCGAAACAAGAAGGATGCAGCAAGGTTATAGGAGGTTGCGCCCCTTAGGGTATGTTCAATTCCTTCTGGATAGAGGTGGTATCATGGTATGGAGCCCAAATACTTAACCTATGTGGTTGCTGCAAATTTATTATTTTGTGGTTGTTGGTATTGAGGATCCTCGGATAAAGGTTGTTTACAACCGGGGGATGGCATACTCGTGTCAGTAGTTACCTATTTTTGCAGAGGTAACCCGGCCTTGTGTTGGAAGAGATCCGGTTTAGTTCTCAGGGCATCCCTCCAGAGGCGTACCCATGTGGCCCAGGAAGTTCCTTAGCCTGACCATTTGTTGGAAATCCAATCACCAATACGCGCCTTGTATGGTTTTAGTTGTATAACCTGTCATCTAATATGGTAGCTATAGTAGGCATACTATAATGGTACGTATGCTGGCTAAGATTAATATTATACTTGCAAATGTTTTCTGCACTATGCACTAATGATAATATTAAAAAGATTTTGTGTATTAAGCATGTTTGACCATCATAAGGAGAAATCTCCCCTAAGTGTGCGATTACATTGTGAGTATGTCGGGAGGCCATATGGTAGTTTCATTTTCCAAAAAGCATTGCAGATTTCAATTTAAATTATTTTGTTGTTTCTTAAAAGATAAAATGTTTTTGTTTGCTCATATCAGTCCCATGACTGACCCGGAGTTTATTTTTTCCTTCCTAAACTCTGGGTGCCCATAATTTTCCACACGCGTAGTCTAGAGTAGGGTTTTCAGATAATCAAGTAATAGGTGTAGATTCGATAGCCTTCGAAGTCTTTGGATTGGTAGCTTTCAGTCTTGGGGATCTCCTTCAGTCTTGGACGACTGACCTTGCTTAGCTTTGTGCATCGTGATCTGAAGTTCGAGCTAGCTTTGGATTGGAGCATTTGATTTTGGAGATACGTTCTGTTGAAGATATTCTTTCCGCTGTGTCTTGTATCTCTGATAGTATTGATATGTATCGTATCATTCTATTGTATCATCATTGTATCTGGATATTGTATCAATGTTGTATATATTGATATTCATTCTTTTCTTCTGCTATGTTTTTATACTTAATGTATTATAAGCTCCGGCAAACTAGATTCGACGTTTGGATTTGCGGCATTGGAATACGAATGTCGTATTCGGTGCCGATTTTCGAAGGTCGAGTCAGGGTCGTTTCAGTTTTCTTTATGAGAGACTGAGCAATCTTGTTATAGATGAGAATGAGCCATCATACAAGGAATACTATGGATCTACTTCAGGAGTTGAAGAGGAAGTAGGATTGGGAGCTGCTACACCTGATTTCCAAGCTATTTTCAGTGCTATAATAGTAACGATGATAAGGAATGCCCCTAGTATGGTTGTTGGTGGAGGTGCTCCAGTGCAAGCACCTAGGGCTGATTTTACTAAATTGAGAAAGAATTACTTTACCCTTGGAGGAAAGCCATTTCATGGAACAAAATCAGCTATAGGAATGTAAGATTAGATTGACACTTATGAGCACATCTTCAGTGATATGGAAGTTGATGATGCTATGAAGAGGAAGTTGGCTTCCATGCAACTTCATAGGTGAGCTATGAACTAATGGAATGTTGTAACTATCGCTACTTCAGAGGACTAGCTCAGTTGAGACCAGTTCAAGGCAAAATTCAAAGAAAAGTTCATCACGTCTTCCCAGAAGGTAGTATTGTTAAGAAAGTTTACCGAGCTGAAGCAAGGAAAGATGTCAGTCTTGGAATATGTTGTAGAGTTTAACGCTTTGTCAAAGTATAGAATGTCATTCATTGATAATCCCTTGAGAAATAATGAGGAATCATCATTGTCTTGGATGACAACTTGGAAGAGAAGCTAGTGGATCATATTGATAAGCCTTTCGAAAAGATAGTAAAGAAAACGCTTTGCCATGAGAGTTTGTACCCTAAACCTAAGACTGCCATTGTTGTTCTGATGAAAAAGAGGAGCCAAAACTGCGGCAAGGCAATGAAGGCAAGAAGAAGTGAAATGGAAAGAGAAAGCAGTCTCAATGAAAGGGTGGTAAAAAGAAGGATAAATGGGAACCTACTTGCTATGGATGCAACGAAAAAATCATCTAATTAGAGACTATAAGGCAAGTGAGAAGAGGAAATGCTATAATTGTGATAATCCCGAGCGTTTGAAGAAGAATTGTTCGAAACTGGTAAAGGATAAGCAAATGGTGAAGACATATGCTTTGGACGCAGTCCTGACTTTGTTGAGTACTCCCTCGGCGAAGGAGAAGGGAAAATGGGTCATCATTCAAGGTATGCTTTCTATTGAGAATGTTCCTATTCGAGTTGTGTTTGATACCAGTGCTTCTCATTCATTCATTTGTAGTGACCTAGTAGATAGATTGGAACTAGAGCATGAGAACGTAGACTAACCCTTAATCGTGACAAACCCTATTGGAGACTCGACTAGTTTGTGCATGGTTTGTAGTGGTTTAGTTTTATAAAGTCATGGATTTTTTTATTTGTACTTGCTTTATTTTGAATTTTGTTGGATTCGAGATTATCTTTGGAATGGATTGGCTAAATAGGTATGCAGCTGTAGTGGATTGCGAGAAGCTATTGGTGACAATCGGGGATGTGGATGTGTGAACGGTAGTGATTAGTTTCCTACTAGAGGATGGGGTGATGGTTACGTTCCATGGGAAGGGTTGTCATATGTGCCAATTGCTAGAGAGTATTTGAATGTCTTTGAAGAAGCGATTGGATTGCCATCGCATAAAGAAATGGAGTTTCGGATTAACTTAGTGATGGAAGCCAAAGCTATAATTATGCCTTTGAGGTAAACGACACCCAAAGAGGAGAAGGAATTGGAGCCGCAAGTTAATGACTTGAGGAAAGGGTTCATTCGAAGAAGCATATCTGAGTAGGGTGCACCAGTTGTACTTGCGACTAAGGCGATTGTCTCTTTGAGGTTGTGTGTGGATTATCGTGAGCTGAATAAAGTGATGAAGAAGCATAAGTATCCACTCTTATGCATTAATGGCTTGTTTGATCAGCTGTACGGTGTGAAGGTGTTCTCACAGATGGATTTGGCGATGGGATTTCACCAGCTTAGAGTAGCGTATGAGAATGTGCCTATTACCGCGTTTCAAATGCCGTTGGAATTTTATGAGTGGTTGGTGATGCCATTCAGGTTAACCAACGCTCTGGCATAATTTGTGGATCTCATGAATCGGGTTTTCAAAGACCATTTGAATAAGTTCTTGCTGTATTCATGGATGATATTTTGATATATTCCTTAACTGAAGAAGAGCATAAGATGCACTTAAGGATTGTGCTAGAAATATTGAGAAAGCACAAGTTGAGAGAAAATTTCTCTAAGTGTCACTTTTGGCGGGAAGAAGTAAGATTCTTAGATCACGTCATTTCGGACAAGGTATAGCAACGGATCTTGTGAAGGCGGTAGTGGTCCAAGATTGGAATCAGCCCAAGAATGCTATAGATGTGAGCAGTTTCCTAGGATTGGCAGGATACTGCAAATGCTTCGTCAAGGACTTCTCAAAAATAGCAGCACCGTTGACCAATTTGACAAAGAAGAATCGGACTTCTATTTTATAAAGTGTGAGCATGCATTTGTAAGTCTAAAGGAGAGGTTGACGAGTGCATTGGTGTTGACCATTCCCGATGGAAATGAAGAGTTAACAATATACACCGATGCTTGTGGTACTAGATTGAGTGCGGTATTGATACAGAAGGGAAAAGTTGTTGCCTCTGCGGGTTGATAGCTAAAGTCGCATGAAAGGAATTACCAAACTCATGATTTGGAATCGACGACAATTGTTTTTGCTTTGAAGATTAGAGGTAGTATTTGTTCGGAGAATGGTTTGAGCTATTTACAGAACATAAATTATTGAAGTACCTTTTCTCTTAAAAGGATCTCAACCTTTATCAGCAACGGTGGTTAGAGTTATTAGGCTCTTATGATTTCAGTATTTCTTATATTCTAGGGAAAGGGAATGTAGTCGCAAATGCATTGACTTTAAGACATGTAGGGTTGGGTGTAATTATCTTGGAATGGAATCAGATAAAGTATATTGCTGGATTTGATTTTTGGCCATACTGCAAGCTAGAACCTGAAATGTTGGCAAGCTTATCGATTAGACCCACTATGATTGAAAGAATCGTACTATTCAGAAGCGATATTCTAGGCTAGCGGAGATCATAACAAAGAGATAGGAAGGAGTAGAATCTAAAGATATGAAGCAATACGAACTTGACCTAGAAGGTTGGCTTCGTAAGGATGAGAGGTTGTTTGTTCTTGATGTAGATGGATTACGAGATAAAGTGCTAAGAGAGTGTCATCATTCTAGGTTGACCATTCATCCCGATGGTAATGAGATGTACCAAGATATGAATTATTTGGAAGGTATGAAGAAGGATATAGGGGCATTCATCTCAAAATGTATAAACTACTAGTTGGTGAAGGTAAAGCAGAAGAAACCTAGTGAATTGTTGCAACCATGAGAGATTCCTATGTGGAAATGGGAGCAAGTATCAATGGATTTTGTAGATAGACTATGAGGACTCGAGCAGGGTACGATGACATTTGGGTCATAGTAGATTGGTTGACTAAGAATGCGAGGTTTATAGCTGTCAGTCAAGTATAACGGCATCCAAGCTGGCGGAGTTCTATGTAAAGTGGATAATATGATTTTACAGTGTATCTAAGAGCATTGTGAGCGACCAAGACCCGTTGTTCATTAGTGGATTTTGAAAGAGCTTATAAGAAGCGTTAGGGCGTAGCTGCATCTTAGTACAGCCTATCACAACGGATGGAAAGACCGAAAGAACAAACTATATATTAAAGGATCTCTTGCGAGCATGCATTATAGACTTTGGTGGATTATGGGATGATCATTTTCAATTGGTGGAGTTTTCATAAAAAAACCGTGATCGGATGAGTATTACGATGGCTCCCTATGAAGTATTATACGGAAAACTGTGTAACACTCCTTCATGTTGGTGGGAATCAGATGAGAAATTGATACTTGAAACCAGATATGATTAGGGAAACATCAAAGAAGATTGAGGTCATTCAGTAACGACTGAAAGCTGCTCAGGATCAACAGAAAAGCTATGCAGATAAAAGAGCAAGATATTTGGAGTTTTCTATCAATGATATGGTATTTGTAAAGGTTTCTCCTCTAAAAAATGCAGTCTGATTTGATAGAAAGGGAAAGTTGGCACCGAGATTCATGGGTCCTTTTTCGATAGTGGAGAGAATTGAGAAACTAGCAATAGGGTCGACTTACCTCAAAAGATGGCGGGCGTGCATAACGTTTTTCATGTCCCTTATCTACAAAAATTTGTGCACGACTTAGGCATGATGATCACACGGATCAATTAGAAGATGCTGAGGTAGAACTACAAATTTCTGTACCTCGTAGGCCGCTTCGTATTATTGGGTACAATATGAAACAACTTAGGAGAAAGATGGTGAAGCTACTGAAGGTACAATGGAGCGAAAGTGATGATGATTGTATGTAGGAGATGGAGGAGAGCATGAGAACTACATGTCTAGATCTCTTTGAATGGTAAGATCCACAGTTTATCATATCCACTTTCATCATTGTATGTTATATTTGATAGGTTAGTATTACGCATGCTAGGATATGTCACTTAAACTATTGATTGCATGGATACATGTTTGATATGTATGATGATTGCTTATGATTACTAGGCATGCAGAATGATCATGGTTGCTTATACTTTGACTTGTTTGGGGATTCCGAGGGAAAAATTTCTAAAGAGGGAAGAATGCACCGACTTGTATTTTACATATCGGAGGATCATAAACTATTTTTATTTAAGCCCATTATTCTACCAGAAGACTGCAAGATTCAGAAGAAACCTAAAGGAAGAGACCCGAAATGTTTATACTGGGCGAGTTCGGAAACATCAGGTGCGTAGCGAAATGAGGTTGTATGTTTCAATAATTTTTGAATATGACTCTTAGGGATATTTTATACACCTATGATTTTTTTGAATTTCTATATGACTATTTTTACCCTAAAAATTTAGTTTAGGCTATAACTTTTGATAAGAGTCGAATTAGAGTCTCAAACTAGTTCCGTTACTTTAGGATGATGGTTTTCTATTTCGTAGAGTGGTCATAATAGAAAAACTAAATTATGGTTAGGAAGTTATGGCTGTTTTAGGTTTTAACAGCTACTGGCCAGAATAATGTACAATCAATTGAGCCCATTAGTTGGCTTATTAGTCTAATTAGAGGTTACTATAAATAGGAGTTGTAGGTGTCAAATTAGAACTTTTCTCCCTAATTCCAAATCAGATGTAAACCTTGATTAACCCTAGATTCATCCTTGTTCATCCAAGTAACCCTGTAAATCAAACTAGATTGTGGGTTACAGATTAGCTCCTCAATTAGAAGATAGAGATCATTGACTTGCTTGATTTGGAGTGTTTCTCTACACTGTTTGGATTAGATGTGCACACAAATTGGTTGAATTTTGTAATTGATGAGTGATTTATAACTTCTCACTATCCTTCACATGTTTATATGTAGAATTGTAGTTTTAACATGATTTTGATCCTAAAATACTTTTTCTAACTTTAATAACCTGTTAGCGTATATTTATGCACCAAATTGATAAATCTAATATGATTTGTTTAGTAGTTCACCAAACTCATGTTAACATGTTGATTATTTCTTAGATTTGGATTAGGAATTGCTTGATTGTTATAATCCTATGTATGGTTCATTTGATTAATTGTATGGCATGTACGAATGGATGTAATTGCCATGATTCTATGCTTGTATGTTGTGCTTTGATGTTATTTGCTAGTGTTTTGGTTGTTTAGGAAGATAGGTTGGTGAATTGGGTAAATCGAAGGCAAAGTTGTTGGAATTGGACGAAACTTGAAGGGGAGGCTCTAGAGCAAACTAGGAGCCTATAGTATGATTCGCACCAAAATTAGAGAAAAAGGGAAGACTCGATACTGAGTCATTAGGATTAATCAGCACCAAGTTATGGTGGTTGAGGCTATGACTCGGTCATTTGCATGGGTGGACAAAACTTGGTCAATGGTCCCATAGCAAGGTATTGAAGATTTTGGCTAATTGTTGGATGTATACCGAGTTATCTCTAGAACTAGAAGAAGGGGCTTTGGATTAAGTGCCGAGTTATCAAGGTTGGATGAGTCGGGGTCTCAAGCACATAGAGAAGAGTACTAGAGGCATGGAAAAGATGGTAGCCAATAATCAAAAAGTGTATAACTCGGTACCAAGTTATCTCAATGAGTCGGTACTAAGTTATCACGCTACATGGGATGGATGTGAAATTTTCAGAGCGGGAAGAGGATGCTCTATAGGTCATGGTGGAAGTATTGGTTCATTTGTATAAGGTTGGATGACAATGCAACAACATGATGAAAAGCTAGAATCTTTGGATGTTTACTCATGTTAGGAGTTGGTTTCAAAGATGGCAGTTTGTAAAAGAGTGAGCCATAGGATCCGGGAATGTGGACGAGTTCCTCGTGAGTAATGGAAACTAGATTGAGTAAGAAGGGTTCGATACCCAAATAGAGCAAATGTGGGCTTGGAAGTATGTGCTAAGGAATCGTTGATGCTAGAAGTGTTTTCTATTGTACTCCAAGCAGGGGTATTATAAGTGGGGACGCTCATGGATTGATAGCGAGGATCTGTATACCCTGGACTTATGGCTTTAAGTCTAGTGTCTAGCTTTGGGCTACGAGACACGTATCCAGCTTTGGGTTGTGAGATACGAGAGTACAATAGAGAACCGGGATTTCCATTAGTCCCTGGTAGTAAGAAGGCCATACGAGTTATCATATATTCAGAGCATAGGGATGAGTGATAGTGAGTCTTGATTGATGGATACTATGATTGCTTTCCATTAGTGGGCTATCACTCGAGGATATTACTCGGTGTAGGTACTACAGATTGGGATATTTGGACATCCACTACAGTATTATGTATTTTACATTTATGATATTGTAGAGTAGCATATTATATTGTTATATGCTAACTCTTTGGTCGCAGGGACATGTTAGGTATGGTTAGTGTACTCTTATTCCTTACCATATTTACCTGTATAATATTTTAAGATTTATTTATCGCTCACACCAAACTTTTGTCTGAGCCAAGATTTTATTATTTGCTTTGGGTACTCTTAAATGAGTAGACTAGATAATACGTATAGGTTTTTAGTTGCTGTTCGAAGGACGAGATGGACAGAGCTATCACGTTTTATATAATTATATGGATTCTATGCTTATTTTGCTGTGCAATACTGGGGAGCTTAGTAGTGACTGTTTATATTTGTATTTGGGACAATTATTGAATTTGTTTCCATTGTATAAACTCTATGACATTTGATGTATAACTATATGGATCTGTACTCTGATGATTTATTCACATAGTTATTACTGTCTATTCTGTTATATCTGTGATATTATATTTTATCCATGCATTGTGAGATATGATAGGTTAAGTGTTATGTTTGTTATTATGCATCTTGATGATCTCCTATATTAGCCGGGCTTGACTATAGTGCACTATTTAGTTATTATTTGTGCCAGTGGTATAAGGCGGTCGTCACATTAAGGGTTTGAATCCTATTATCGTTGCAACTTCATAGAAATTCATTTAGTCATCCTTAACATTTAAGGATATTGAATAAGTTACATAAGTTTACGTAAAATGCATTATTTAATTAAGGATGACTAAATAAATTGAAATTAGTTAACTAATTAGTTAACTTTTAATTAATTATTTAATGCAATCAATTAGTCAAACTAAATAAATATATTGAAATTTCAAAATTAATTATTTTAGTTTCTCAAAACAATTTTGAAAATTTGAATTCGTTGTATTATTTTAACACAATTTTCCTTTTAAACTTTAATTTGTTTTAAAATGTATTTTAAAATTTTAAAACTAAATTTCGAAAATTAAACCAAGACCAAATCAATTTAGGCCTTTATAACTGGACCAACCTTTTGGACTTACTCCACTCATTGGCCAGATTGTTGGCCAGTGAGGGAAAATACTTGATTTTCAACCCTTGGCTTAGACATTACTTTTTTAGACACTCATCGGATAGGCAAGTTTAACTAGATGGCCCTAAAATTGCTAATTATATCGCATAGACTATTTAGGCCCATATCAACGAAAAACTAGGTCGGTCCACCATGGGTGAAATAGGTGGTGTTATCCAGCATTTGAACCAAAGGAACTTCTTAGTTATGCAATTAATGTCTCACTAAAGCCTTGCAAAATCACCGCTATATCCCATAGCGCTCTTCGACCGCTACGCTATTTAGATTTATTGCTAATAAACAGTAAATAAGCTTTAAACCACGCTATTTTCCACTACACCCGCTAAATCAAGGCTTTTTAACACCCACTTTAGTAACATTAGTATATAAATTTTGATTTAACTAGTTTTTTTAAAACCAGATTAAAAGGATAGGGTAAAACCTAATTTTAATGCATAAATACTTAATATAAGTTAGAAACTTATTGTATTCACCAAATCTTCTTTGCATAAATCATGATATTCTTTGGTTTTGTTAAATAAGATTAAAAAAAGATTACTTTTTCCTACATAAATTATGTGAGAATGAGAATAAATTAACTTTAATTTTTTTTTATATCCAATGAAGTTTTTTTCGTCTCCGCTATTTTCTACTATATCCCTACTTTATTCCCGCTATAACTTTTTGCACCTCCACTGCAATGGAACCACTAAGTGCTTTAACTGCATGGCTTCTTAGTGAATCGTGACTTCGAAACGAAGATGAAATAGATCAAAAATTTAAGGGCTAGCTTAGGATGATGGAGCATAATAAGTTGGAGCCAATTTGGAGCGAGCCAATTTGGAGCGAGTCAATTATGGTGGGTACCGACCATAATTATGGTTAGTGCCAAGATGATTCTTCGAGGTATCCACCATTGAACAGTTAGGTGAAATAGTACTTCGCAAAAAGGATAAGTCTCGCATATGACAAATCATGTCAGTAGCGACATAATCTGATAGGGAAACTTTGACCACTAAGCTTGGAAACTTAAAGATATAGATGTGTTTGAAGAAGCAAGTGATTTAGCGATGAGCAATTGTGCTCGGTACCGACCATATTGTGGTTGGTACCAACATAAACTCGTTCATAGAAAACATTCGTTTGTCCTTTCTATTCATATAGATTTGAGTTCTTACCTAGTTTTCCATGATTCGGTGACTATGATGGATGATTTCGACTATAAATCTATATAATAAAAGAGTTTAGCGGCTCTATAGCGATGGAGGTGCAAAAGGTTATAACAGGAATAAAGTGCGGAGATGGCAAAAAATAGAGATGCAAAAAGTATCACTGGATATAAAAATAAGTATTTAAAGTTAATTTAATCTCATTCTCACATCATTTGTTTAGGAAAAGGAAATTTTGTTTAATTCCGTATAACAAAATCGAAGAATATCATGATTTATGCAGTCTAAATTTAGCGCATAATAGGTTTGGAACATATAGTGAGCACATTTGCCTTAAAATTATGTCTTTAACCTAACTCTTTTAATTTGCTTTAAAAGAGAACTAGTCAAATCAACCTTTTTATTTTCTTATAAATATCAGGAATATAAATGCCTAAGTACATACATATATCTGAATATATTATAATATGTGTATATGTTTGTATATATACATTTATAGCACCATATATATAGTTTAAACATGTGTGTGTGTGTATGAATACACACACATATATGTTATATTCAAATTGCCACTTATAAATGTGTGTACATACGTACGTACGTACATGCATATGTACGTACATACTACATACATACCTATACATATGTATACATACATACATATATAAATATGTATGATAAAATTAGATAATTTCAAAATAAAAGAAGGCTCGATTGAAATGAAGATGGAAATAAAGTTTCACATTAAATCCGGACTGAACCAAGTCGGAATTAAAAGGAAATATGATAAGATGCTATTTTGGTTTCCTCCTTTACAAACATTAATTAATAATAGGTTCAATACCATAAAAAATTCAAGCTTCATCACAACAAAAAAAACCAAACTTTAAAATTACAAATCTGAAAATACACATTCAACATGTAAACAAAATTCCTAGAAGAAATCATTATCACAATTAATATATCACATCAATAATCATGATAAATTTTACAACAATTCATCTACACGTATACAAATACATGTATACTGTAATTTAAATTTTAAAACTAAAATGAAGATATTAGACTACAATAAATCACTGAGTATATATATTGATTTGTAAAACCAAATCAACTTCACCAAAATTTAGCTTGACGTTGGTTTACAATTAATAAGAGGCATATGAGCATATACGAATACAATTCAACTAATTAAATTTTAGATCCATAAATATAACTAAACTAAATTGTAAAAATAAACGTGAATTCTACTATAGAAAATAAAATCCATATTAATAATTGTTTTAGATCCAATGAACAATGTCAACACATGAAACAAATGGAAAGGTTGATATTATAATTAAGTGACAACACACATGAGATTTTGGTCAAATTAAATAAGAGGTAATTTAGTATAAATATATGCGAAATTGGTTAAGGTCATGAATGAATAATAAAAGGAAATTGTGCCTGAAGAAGTCTTGTCTTTGGCAAAACCTTGATTTGAGATTTCTCCTCAGATCTCTAAGTAGATCAATACTAAGTTTTGCTAGAGAAGGATGAACCATTTAGATTTTATTTTATTTGACCTTTTCAATTGATTGGAGTAAATTTTATTTTGATAGAGATAAATAAATTTTTGGCCATGGCCGTGTTGAGGACATTCTGATGCATCTTCACTAGTCTCCTTTCAATCAAAAGTCGTCTTCTCTTCCAATTTTTATTCTAAAGATGAATGTGTAGTTGACTAGGTCCTGAAACATGGCATTCTATCAAAGATCTTATAAGAAAGTTCCACAACATGAATGAGCGAAAAATAAAAATGAATGAAAGAATTAATGACATTACACCACAAATAGGATTTTGGTGCAACCGTAGGCGGGGCATTTGATACGGCTATAAGCCGTATCAAATTTTAATACAGCTTATAGCCGTATTATATTATTTAATACGGCTGTAAGCCATATTAACATTTGATACGGCTTATAGCCGTATCAAAATCTGTGCCTCTTTTCGTGGGAAAATTTTCCCCAAAATGCACACCCTCTCCCTCCTTTTTTTATATTTCCAGATTTCCTTTTTTCCCCGTGTTTACTTACGGTTAAATCGCCAGAGCTTCCACCTCGATCGCCAGAGCTTTGACGTCGTCCATCAGAGCCTTCCACGTCTTCTGCCCCTTCCACGTCATGGTAATTTTGTTATGAAATTGCGTGCTTAATTCCGTTGTTTTTGTTATGAAATTGCATGGTTAATTTTGACGTTGGAGTTCAAACTACGGACTATATTGTTGTTTATTCGACTTGCATCTTTGGCGCTTGCTATGTTTACCATCTGTTTTGCAGTCTCGGTATTGGAAATTATAGTAAATAATAATAATAATAGTATATTGTAATACCGTATAAGTTTTAGTTCACGAAGTACAACATATTTATGGGATACAGGAGTTCGCTGTGGCATCTAGGTCGAACCAATGACTTTTGGTTTGTGAGTTCAGTTTGTTTCAACAAAATTTTGATGTTGAATGATATGTTTGGTGAATTAATTGAAGCAGACGGTTTAGTTGATGGAATCTACTCAAGCAGTTAATATATATAATTTTGCTTCAAGTTACTCAAATCAGTTGATGGGCAATTTAAGTAAAAGTGTTGCTTGATTTCCCATCACGACAGCTTGCTGTAAGTCAATAATTAATTCTGTTTGTAGGCATATTATGCTATTTTGTAATATTTTGATCTCCTTGCATAATTTACAGCTTGGTGCTAATGTTGTATATGGTTCTGACCTTGTATATGGTTTTGACATTGTTGTATAAGTGGATAAAATTATTGTTAATGGCGCAAGCCAAGTATCAGGAGAGGGGTAATGCATAGACATTACTCCGGTGCTACAAAATAGCGTCGTTGTAATGACAAATTTTTTGGAAACAGTTTGGTGCTAATGTTGTATATTGTTCTGACATTGTCGTATAAGTGGATAAAATTATCGTTAATGGCGCAAGCCAAGTATCAGGAGAGGGGTAATGCATAGACATTACTCCGGTGCTACAAAATGGCGCTGTTGTAATGGCAAATTTTTTGGTAACAGTTTGGTGCTAATGTTTAAAATAAACCCTATATTTTGAGTTCCATTTATTGAAATTTAAATAGTCCATATATTTTAACTATTTAAAATTAAATGTCTACGCATTACCCCTCAATGAATGTCCACGTGTTTTGCTAATGATGTCGAACAACTCATCAACATACATTATATTTATATATATTATGCCAAACAACTCATTGTCGTACATTATATTTGGTAGTACTTACACCATATTAGAACTAATAAGAAGCATCAAATTTATTGAAACAAACATATGGATTATAATAATTATACTTATTTTTAAGCATCATCATCATCATCATCTGAACTTTCCAATGGAAAGTTAGTAAAAACATAAGTTGACAATCTGGCTTAGTATAAACTAATAGTTTGAAAACCGAACAATTGCACTTAGTTTACAAATGGAGCAAATGCTCAGTATTAAAAACTAAGCAAATGCTCAGTTTTGTACGGCGAGCAAATGCTCATTTTTTAACCAACTGGGTTAAACTCAGTTGAAAACTGAGTTTTAATAACTGGAAGTAGAACTCTTGGTGTTTCAAGTATATTCGGAAAGGCAACATAAACATTTTCTTATGCTCTGCTCTTACTTTTATTCACTACGAATTTTGAATATGAATTATAAAACAATTTTTATATGGCACCAACGAACACTCTTTTTGTATGGGCAAAGAGTTTGAGGTTAATGCTCTTTCTGCTCCATGTTAATAGTGTGAGTTGCAACTCTGAACTAAAGCAATAGAACTTCACTAATAGCAATTATTCCAATCAAAACAGGTTAAAAATATCATATTTTTAAATGGATATCTTACATGAATTGCAGTAATAAATCTTACAGGAACCGCAATAATACAAATATAAAGTAACTATGATGATCTTGCCATTAAACTCCGACATCATGATGTTATACTCTAATCATCAGATTATTAAAATACATCAGACATGAATCATATTATTACATATATAAACTAAAAATGGTGATCATGTTTTCAGCACAATTTTCACCTACCTGATCTACTGATATGTTGTGCTTGCTTCCCTTTGTTAGCTTATTTGTGTTCCACTGTTACTGCTAATCATTACATGTTTCTCCTGCTGCTAGGCATGCTTCTGTTATGGATTCTTCCACTAGTCTAGTTATGCCAGCTTCTGCCTTACCTGCTAAGATTTAACTATCTAAAATTTGCTTCTGAATTGTTCACATTTATATACTATTGCCTGCTTTTGACTTACGTGCCTCTACCCTAAGTACCGCCACTTTCACTGAGTCGGCTCCGATGCTACACCTCCTTCCCTTTGGCTCTGCACAAGTAATACAACTGATCCTATCCTAGTCAAGTCTTGTAGCTCTGGCATTGCATGTGGCCCACATAATTCATGCCATCTGTTGTTTTGATCTAGTTCCAGTCCTTGCACATGCAGTTGCTCTTGCATCATTTCTTGCTAGGAAACTTGTTTATTTGGTTGTGGCTTGCTCATGTTCGAGTCTCTCGGCTATTCCTTTCCAATTTTTACATTCACTCCGCCTTTGTATTTTTTAAACTAGAGCTACATGAGCTCCGAAATGCAAGTATATGGCTTTTACATGGCTACTGTTCAGTTGTAGTCATGTCCCATTGCGGTTAGCTCTTTGTCTAGATGGTAACTACTATACGTCTATTATGATTTCAACCTAGCAATAAAAATATCATATTTCTATTCTTTTGAAAAAACAAATATCCCTTCTTATAAAATGATAAACTTATTGTAGTTTACAAGGGTAATAAGTTCTAAATTTCCAAAATTTGGTTTTTAGAAACTAAGAACTACATAAAAGTTTGAAATAAATATCGCGGTGCTTAACCTTTTGGCTAAGCTAAAAAACCAAGATAAAAAATAGTAGTCAACTATTATTTTAATCCTTTTAGAAAAGAGCGAAATGTTTTTACATTTTTAAGTCATAATAAATGGTTTTATATTTTAAACAAAAATATGAAGAGGTTTATGGTTCAAATTTCAACACGATAGTAAATCTTTAAAAAATTGCCATTTTAATAAAATGCTAAATGGCTTTCTCTTTTTGACAAATAGCTAAACTTTTCAACGATAATGGCAAATCCGTAGAAAAACTAACATTTTTATTTTTAACACCAAACTAAATGTTGTCTTTTAAACAAAGTGCTAATGATTTCATCCATTAATAAAAATGGCTAGCGTGTGTAAAAGAAAGTTGAAATATTGTATTGTGTTCACATTTTTATCATTGTACAGACTTGTGATGTATTTATACAAACAAGTCATACTGATGGACTTTGCGGTTAGGCCCAGATACATAATACATGTAACCACATCTTATTACAGTTTAGCATATACGAGAATTGTATTCTCTGGCTTCATTCTATCGGTTAGAAAAATATAATTTAGTAAAGAACTATTATATTTAACAAGAACAATATGATTTAGTAAAGTTAAATATGTAGAATTAATCTTACACCAAATTTCTCAATATAATTTCAAAAATATTCTTTTCGAGCAATTGGAATGAGGACCCATTGAAGGGCAAGTCTCATGTTCTGTTAAATATGATATAGGAGGGCAGTATATCTTTCAACATAGACAAACAATGGATAAATGAATCAGATCTAAGATCTACATACTATATAGACGGGGTGCAGAAGTTTATTAGTTTTGTTGAAGAAAACGGTGGTAAGAAAGGATTGTATTTATGCCCTTACACCCAGTGCAAAAATATGAAGACGATCAAATTAGATGACATTCATTTTCATTTGCTTAGATGGGGTATTATCCAATCGTATACAGCGTGGTATTTTCATGGGGAAAAAAGGGCGGAGATGGAAAAACAGCAACCATTTAGTCATGGCAGAACTACTGCTGAGTCTGAACATATTAGGATGGAAGATCTGGTCAATGATGCAGATAGATTTCATCATTTTCAACCTACAAATTCGTTGCCTGATCATGCTAATGTTAGAGAGTAGTCTACTGATTATCCAGATTGGCAGGCCAATGAAAGTAAGAAGTATAAATCACTTTTTGGTAGCGTAAAAGAGCCACTGTATCCTTCATGTTCAAAAGGGATTACGAAGCTGTATTCCATTGTGAAATTGAATAGCTTGAAGACCCAATACAGCTTTTCAGATAATGGTATGACTGCACTTCTCGAACTGATAAAGGAGTTACTCCCGAAGGTAACACGCTGCCGACAAAGTACTCCGACGTGAAGAAGATCATTAAGCAAGTTGGGATGAATTACAAAACTTATGATGCATGCATCAATGATTGCATATTGTACTGGAAAGATGATGCGAACAAAGTTTCTTGTACAAATTGCAATGAACCAAGATATAGGACATCATTAAACGAAGAGAGAAAATGCACCAAAGTACCTCGAAAGACATTTTCCTTTAATTTCTAGATTGAAGAGACTGTATACTGTACCATGGATGGCAGATGCGATGACCTGGCATGGTCGTGCCAAGTCTGATCCAACCGTAATGCGTCATCCATGTGACACTTCCCAATGGAAAGTCGCAGATTCATTTGATCAAACTTTTGCTGCCGAGCCATGAAATGTCACACTTGGAATAACAACAGATGGTTTCTGTCCACATGCTTCTCTCTCTAACCCTTATAGTTGTTGGCCAGTAATTGTAATACCATATAATCTTCCTCTGTCTATGTGCATGAAAAGGGAGTTCTCAATATTAACATTGTTGATTTCTGGGCCAAAACAACCGGGAAAGGATATTGATGTTTATTTACAGCCATTGATAGACGAGTTAAAGCAGTTATGGGAAGGAGTAGTTACATTTGACTCGTTAAATAAATCTGAGTTCACAATGAGAGCTAGGGTGCTGTGGGCAATCCGTGATCACCCTGCTTTTGGGACTTTATCGGGATGTACAACTCACGGTTACTTTGCATGTCCTGTTTGTGGGGAAAACACTTGTTCTTATTATCTTCCTAAAAGTAAGAAGATGTGTTACATGGGACATCGAATGTTTCTTCCTAATGAACACAAGTTTCGATACGATAAGACAAATTTCAACAACGAACAAGAACTTCGTCGCCCTAAATGGCCATTGACTGGTTTTCAAGTTGAAAAGAAAGTAGCGAATATCAAAATGAAAGTTGGTAAACAAAAAGAAGAAATTGGTCGAAAACGGAAAAAGTCAACCAATGAAGATGTTGACAATATTTCTGGATGGTATAGGAGGTCTATCTTTTTTGATTTACCATATTGGAAAGCAAATTTGGTCCGACATAATATTGATGTTATGCATACGGAGAAGAATGTCACTGAGCATCTCATCAGCACCATTATGGACCATAAAGATAAGTCAAAAGATGGCATCAATGCACGCAAGGATTTGAAAATCATGGGTATAAAACAAAAGTTGTGGGTGATGGAAGATCCAGAAACAAATAAAACAATCATACCAAAGACAACTTTCGCTTTGAGCAAAGAAGAAAAGATACGGTTTTGCACCATTTTGAAAAATCTGAAAGTGCCTAAAAAAATTTCTTCTAACTTTCACAACAATGTGAGCATCAATCCTCCTAAACTAAGAAATATGAAGTCACATGATTGCCATGTCATAATGCAGCATTTGCTTCCGGTATTGCTTCAACATTCTTATCCACAACATAAGGATCTACGAAATGTTGTTCATCATATTAGTTTATTCTTTAACATTTTTTGTTCAAAGGTGATCAATAGGGAACATCTTTTAAAAGCAAAGTCTAGCTTAGTAGAAGCAATGTGTGTATTTGAAAAACATTTTCCACCTGCATTTTTTGATATCAGTGTCCACCTTATGGTTCATTTAGCCGATGAAGCGTTGATTTGTGGCCCTGTCAGATATAGATGGATGTATCCATTTGAACGGTAAATTTATAATTGCAGTGATGCACATCATTATTTCATATAAATAGCTACAGTCTACAGTATATAATTGATCACATTTATAGGTTGATGAAAACATATAAAGGATATGTGCGCAACAAAAGATACATTGAAGGGTGTATTGCAGAAGGATATATCGTACAAGAAGCTAGTCTTTACTGCATGAAATATATGCCAAACGGAGGTGATGGCAATCATAAACATACCCGCAAAGCGTTTTTAGACGAGGACGATGAGTTTGCTGGTGAGATACCTCTGGATAATGGTAAAGACATAACGTTAACCCAAGTGCAGTTTGAACAGGTGTGTAGATGGGTCCTTAATAAGTACGAAGGATTGGATGAATGGAAGAAGTAAGTTCACGAACTTGTTTGGAATTTTAATTTTTTTTAATTCAATTTATATATACATTTTGATATGTGTTTTTCGTAGGAGGTATAACTCCTATGTGAAAAGTACTAGATTTCAACCTAGAGGCAGGGCTACCACCGTAGAAGTAGTTCAAAGTTTTAATCTATGGTTACGTAATGAGCTGTTAAAGACCATCGATGTTGATCCAACTCTGTGGCGGTTAGTGCACGGGCCGAAGTTCATAACGCGTAGTTATATGAAGTACCAAGTGAATGGATTTTCATTTTCTACGAAAAGTACGAAGACCGTATGGTAACACAAAATAGCGATGTATGCATGAGAGCAATTACAAAATTTAGAGCGAGTGGCAAGGATAAAAATTATAAGGAAGCATAAACAACGTATTACGGAGTCATTCAACAGATACTTGAGTTGGATTACACTGACTTCAAACAAACAGTTTTTTATTATGATTGGGTAAAAGTCGAGGATAAGGTCAATGGTTGCAAAATAGATCCCATTTCAAACCTCATCGTGGTAAATTTGGAGAAATTGAAGAACAAAAATAACGTGAATGACGAGCCATTTATTCTTGCATCAGAAGCGAGTCAAGTTTTCTACTCAAAAGATTTAAAAAATAACGGATGGTCTGTGGTCTTGCATACACCAAAACGGTTGACTACAAATGTGGATGACATTGAGTTCCCTACCGTCTATCAATCAGCTTTTGAAGACAATGAAAAATTAGAAGACCTTACCAAATCCATATGTTAACTTATTAGTATTCGTACATCACATGATTATGTGTCTGTATATTTTTAATTGCGCGATTGTGTGTATGTATGTTTTGAATATTTTATCCATTCCAATGCAATTCCAGGTGTTGTCACTTAATAATTTTGTATGTGCAAGTGTGTTATATTATGGAGTGTTGACATTGATACATTGATACATCTATAATTATTATCGTGACTTATTAAAATAATTAGTAATATTATATTTTGCAGAAAATTATGTCACAAAATCCACCATCTTCACATTCGTCATGTTTAGAGGCGAAGAAAGTTGATCAAAACTTACTTGGTATTCCAGTCTCAGATAACGCTGGAAAAATCGCTACTACGCTCGGTAAACTAGTAAGAGCTCATGTGCCGATATCATATATAAGTTGGAATAAAGTACCTACAATATACAAGGACAACGTTTGGAACGAATTGGTAGTAAGTATCCTTATCTGTTTGACAACAACTATTTCATTCAATAGCCTTATGGTTTCAACTCTTTGCACAACATTTAATATTATATATATTTTGCAAAAAATTTACGAGCTCGATCCGCTTTCAAAGGAAATGTTTTTAAGGAGAATGGCCGAGGCTTTTAGGAGATACAAGAAAAACTTGAGAGTAGTTTATTATGACCCTTTCAACAATGACGAAGAACGGTTGAAAAATTGCCCACCTACAGTTGCTCAAGAAGATTGGGCAGAGTTCGTAAAAAATGAAGCAATGCCTGAAGCGAGCGGAAGAAGGGAGGTAGGCAAAAAGAATAGAGCATTGCTCAGTTATGCTCATCATGCAGGACGTAAAAGTCACGCTAAAATAGAACAAGAAATGGTAATTTATATTCATTTTCATTCAAATGATTTACACATTGTGATTGGATATTCATGTCGTTGCATCAACTTGTATTGCAGATCGTTGCTAGTCCATCAACAAATATCAGTCGTCGTCAAGTATGGGAGAAGACACACAGGAAAAAAGATGGTAGCATATCAGATGCCACTTCTCCATACTTTGTAAGTTAAACAAATATTAACTTGCATATTCTTTAAAATTCCTTATTCAATTATCATATTATAGGATCAAATTGCGAAAGCGAAGGAAAAGATCACTGATAGTGATGAAGAAAAATTGACAGTGGATGAAGACATCTTATCACAAGTGGTTGGTAAGGATGCAAGGGGTAGGAGCCGCGGTGTTGGGACCGTTATACCAAAGACTAAAGTTAAGGCTTGTGCCATTGCACAGACACGACTCCGACATGTTCATGACGAGCATGATGAGTTGAAAATGAGGGTGGGAAGTTTGGAGAGTACGGTGGGAAATTTGTCTGGGCAAATGGAGGTTTTGATCAACATGGTGGGAAATATTGAACAGGGAATTCATGCACCGGTCAATTCTTCTGATGGAGGACGCGCCACACAATTCAATGCTCCTGAATTCATTGCTTCGCAGTTCCAGGATTCGACCAATGTTACGAACAATCAAAAATGTGAAATCCTCAACTCTGATTTAGAATTAATAGGAACATGTACTATATGTCGAGATTCTACATTGTCCAACATCCATGGGAAATCTGTACCATCCACACATGAAAAAGTGGTGTTGGATAGTATACTGCTACCAGATGAGAGAACCAGCAAAATGAATCATCAATTTGCAGAGACCTTTGCTGATGTGGGAGTGGGTGGATATGTGTGCCATCCGAAGTGTCTTATTCGATATCTCTAGATGATGGAGCAGGTATATTTGGCAGGAGAAATAAAAAATGGTTCATGAATCATATGGCAGGAGTAAATTAGAGAAAATAAGAAATGGTTCATGAACAGTGAAACTTCGCTTATCACATATATCATAATATCAATTTGTTCTTAACCTTAGGATTTGCTTATAACAGTCCAATTTATTCTTCATCTTACACATATGTATATAGATAGTTCTTTGATCACATAATGAAAGTCTACATGCGTCTCTGTTTCACCTCCCTAAAATACCAAGAAAAATAAATACTTGTACATAACTACATCTTATACACTGGTTTTACCTAGATATAAGATGTAAATTTTACTTGTACATAACAGCAAGATATGTTGAGTTAGCAATTCATGACTAACTCAACATATAATCGTCTCTGTTTTCAACAATTTCATGCTCTGCATGTAGGATATTTTGTTATAGTGATATATGGAAGAAATTCTTTATAACTATTACTAAGCACCATTGAAATGATTTTATATGTATAATTACAACAAGAGATCGATCTAAAATCACTAATATTATTACGACTGTTAGTTTTTAGAAGTAGAGTTATGAAAGTATTGTTAAAGCTTTCAAGTAACTTTTCATTTTCTATGAATTCATTTACCACTTTTACTACATTTCCTTGATATTATCTCAATGAGTTTTATAAAATTTAGAGTTGAACTCATCCGGACCAGGACTCTGTAATCATTTGAATTAAAGTAATCTGCTTCACTTCTAATTCATTGAATCTCTCCATTAATTTTTTTAAAAGCAACATAATTTACTTTCTTTTCTACATATAATATGAGGGCTTTCAGAGAAACCGCTTTGATTGTTAATAATTCTTCATAATATGTAATTGCATCCTTTGCAATTTTCATAATACAGTATTAAAGTCGCCTAGTAAAACTCATGGAATATTACATTTTTTTACCAATCTCTATAAGTTTAATCCAAAGGTTATCCCTTTCAGATTCAAAAATACAGGCATAAATATAAGTTTAATCCACAAGAAGACATTTTGTGTGTGTGCATTTAAAAAAATATATTGTGTGTTTGTTCTGTTTGATTTTTGTGTGTGTTTATTTTGTGTGTGCGCATTTTAGAAAAAAAAAATATTGTGTTGTTTGTTCAATTTTTGTGTGCATTTTGTTGTGTGCTTGTTTTCCTTGTTTGTTTTTGCATTGGCATTTGCATATTTTGTTATATAAAAAAAATTCGCACAATCTCAATTTAAAAAGAGAAAAACTCATTCCATTTTCAAATACACTTGCATTTTTCTTCTTTACATATTTTTACACTTGCATTGTTTCAAATACTCCTATGTGTACACTGCATACCACTCACAACAACATCCATAAACAACTCTCTGTTAACCATCTGCCAGACTACCTGACACTGCCCTATCTCCAACAACGAGCTTCCAGTCATCACCTTCTCCCCATTTCAATACCAAACAATTTCTTTCTCATAGCAACCAAGCAGCTTACCTCCCCATCCCTCCTCTAACCATTTTCTCAAACACACAATCATACCATCTCCTGTTCAACACTTCTTCCTGTGCCATCATCCCTCCTCTAATCATACAATCTAGATTAGTGCTAGATTAGTGCTTAATTTCTCATTGTTAAGATTATGTTGAAGTAATTGCTTGCAATCATGTATAATAAGCATGCTTCATACTTGAACAGGAAGTTCAATACCTTTGAATACATGATTATTCCTTTCGCACCAAATATGCCAGATTAGGGTAGTAACAACAATGTTATTGATTTTAATAAGAAATTGATTACTATTTTGATTTTGACACGGAATTCCAGAATTTGATTAAAGTCAGTAGCATTTTCGATTGTAATTCGGGTCTTTCACATGAATTCATTTAGAATCTGGTTCGAATAAGGACAATTGAAAAATAGGTGATCCCTATCTTCATGTTGATTTTGACATAACACACAAGACTGGTCAACAATGTTAGTCCATCTACTGATTCTATCCTTAGTGCTGAGTCTGTTAAGTTTAATTAGGAGAGCACAAATAGACATTTTTGGTGCACAATCTTTATGCCAGATAATTTTAGCCCAGTTAAATTCTATATTTTTGACTCTTATGCAGTTCCAAGCTATTTTTGAACTGAACTGACCATCCTTTCTAGGAATCCAATGCTAAAAGTCTTCTTGTTTTTGAGCATGAATTATGATATTATGTATAGTGTTATGCATTTGAATAGGCACATATTCTAGGTGATTTTTCCAATTGTTACCTGCTATAAGAGTAGAAACTTTCCTGTTTTTGCCATCTATATTTTCCATTGTGTTCCACCCATGACTGTCTACCAGTGAGTACCCATTTATCCATTGGTCTGCCCAGATTTCAGTGTGTTCCCCATTCACTATTTTCCTGTCAATTGCACCTTTACACCATTGCCTTTCTTTAAACAAATATTTCCAAGTGTATGAAGCATTATTATTCAATGCAGCTGTCCAAAAATTTGATTTACTATAGTATTTATAATGCATCCAAATAACCCAAGTTGATTTACCTTGAATAAAATGCCAAATCAATTTAATTGCTACTGTTTTTGCAAACTCCTTCATTACCCCCTTAACCACCTACAGTTCATTACCATTTTCAACTACTTGCTCCTTGCCTCATTTCCTTATTCATTAACATCTGCACTATTTCATTCAATTCCACTATATCCCCTTCGAGCTTGCCTCTACATCACCAAACCAACAAACAAGTTCCTTTCACAAACGTCGCTGCTCTCTGATCATTCTGCCTCAAACTTCCGATCACATAACACCCATCTCTGTTCTAGTCAGCACACCCACTTGACTACTACTGCACATCAAATATTTCAACATCAACACCAGTGCATCTGGCCTCTGCACAACTACCATCACTTCAAACCCAAAATAAAAACCCAAAATTTTTTTCGACAACAACTGTGCTTACTTCACTGCCCACTCTCATTACTTCAACTACAACAGCGCCTCGCTGCAAACCTGTTCCACAACAGTTCAACCAGCCATATCAACATACACTATTCAGACCATCTTCCTCTGCACTCCACTGCCTGCCGAACCCCATACTTCACTGATAAACCATCCTCATCTACCTGTGTTTTGTACTACTATATATTACACACAATATACTTCTCAAACTGTCTTTTGTACTACTATAATTTATATCCATTTTTATGTTTGTAGGTTGAATCAGGAATGATCTTTATGCAATCTCTGGTGCTAGCTAATTTTATTTGGTTTAGCAAAAAGTGTAGCAAGAGACTTGGAGTAATTCATTTGCAAAAGGTTAAGCCAGAGACACTGTTATAGATGTTATACTCTGGGTTCTATTGAACATCTTAAGGTCTTGTATTGATATTGTGACTTGTGTAGCTCTTGTTTTGAGCTTAACTTCATATTTGTACTAAATGCTAGTATGTACTATTTTTCGTGTTATGTAATGATATTGTTAAGTTATTATGCACTGCAATGCGGATTATTGAATCATTTGAATGTGCACTGTGTATAATATTTTTTGTTTTCTAATATCATTTGAGTGCGGAATATTGTATATGTATGTGTAATTGACTACTTAGATACGGCCAATTAGATACAGATACTTGACACATTAGATACGGCTACTAGCCGTATCTAATGAGACAATTAGATACGGCCTCTGCCCGTATCTAACTGGCTCATTAGATACGGCTAATAACCGTATCTAATGTATCAATTAGATACGGCTTCAGGCCGTATCTAATTGTCTCATTAGATACGGCCTTTGGCCGTATCTAACAGGCTCATTAGATACGGCTAATAACCGTATCTAATGTATCAATTAGATACGGCTTAAGGCCGTATCTAATTGTCTCATTAGACACGGCTAATAGCCGTATCAAATTGATAAGCTCGCCAAATTTTGATATGGCTAAAAGCCGTACCAAAATTTGGTTTATGGTGTAGTGTGAAAGTAAAATTGGTGGATTTGTTTTATTTGAATGAATGGAACCTTTTCCTTTCTTTTAATTAAAACTTCCAAGATTAATCCATTAATCTTCTCTCACTTTACCCTTCTTTATCATGATATTATCAGTCAAAGATGCCATCATACGACAACTTTTTTTTGTAATCCCTTCATGCAATTATCTTTTATTTAAACCCTTTTAAAGTTATACTAATATCGTATACCGATGTGCGCAAATATAACTTTTGCATATGCATGCAAATAATTAAAAAAATTCCCAAACATCAAATAAATTAAATAATAATTAATATTTCTCAAATGTTAATTAACTTAATTAATTTACAATATTTTATTAAAAAAATTAAATTGCATGGTTTTTAGAGAATTCACAAATACAGTTATGTGAACCGGAGGTGTGAATCCAGTCGGTAATTAATATCAAATAATTCAAATGTTAACGTTCACACGTCACCTTTGCTAGTGATGTGACAGATTGAGCAAATTCTCACTTATAAACCTTTTCCGTCAAATCAAATTTCATATTTTCTTAAGCGGCGTCTTTTAGCAACGATTATTTACACACATTTTCTTGTCAACACTATATTAGTTTAGAGTTTATGGAATTTGGTTTTGGTCAAAATTTCAATGTTATCCTTATTTAACTTAATCAGTCCATAAACAAAGTCCTTGGTTCAATAACATTTATTCTTAAACGTACCATTATGGGCAAAGATTTTGACTTTGAGTGGATTATTGTTAACTATAGATGACCATGATAATAACATCATACAACCGAGAATACAAATTCTCTATTGAACAGTGCTTCATTTCCAATACTTCAAATCATGCTCAACTATAGTTGATCGGTGGATTGTCAAGCTATGATTTAACTATAATTAAAGCGGAGTATCCACATTGAAGTTCCATATCATTCTCAGGTCGAGGGAACTGTGTAGCATCACCACCCTTATATTTCCTGTTTGACCTAGTCGTTATTAATCAACAGAAAACTATCGAATGAGCCATTCTATATTTATCTAATAACTATCAGTATGTAACTCCTTGGAGCCTCCAACAGCTATAATTATTACACTGCCCACATTTGAAGAGCGTTACAAACTCTAGTCTAAATAGACATATCGATATCCTTTCTCGAAACATCTTGATCATAAATATTTAAACTAATATGTTATTTTTATATCATGACAGTTTTATCATGATTACAACTTATAATCATTATCACATAACATATAATCCAATGATTTTCTATATTAATATAAATTAATTACTTAATTAATATTCATAATACAACAAGTATATAATAGAAAATTAAACACCTTTATTATGAACAAAATTGGTTACAGAGTTAGATATATGTAACAAATTACATAATTGCTCCAAAGACATATCACTAACTCTCTCAATTATATCTAGAAATAAGGTTAAATTTAAATTTAGTATGTATACATATAATATATAATACATGTAATGTGTGTGTATTAAAAAATCAGTGTAAAGTACATAGATATAAATAAATTTAAATATTTGAATTTTATAATACATTTATTATTTATGAAGATCCATTTACAAAAAATATATATATACGAAAGTATGTTGCCGATAGCATTTCCGAAAATTAAGCTAAAAACAATAATAACTATTGTTTATTTTATATAAGGCCAAAAATAAATCGTGTGTGTGTGTGTGTACACAAATAAGTTAGTATGCGTGTCAATAAATATGCATATAAACTTCTGTGGATAATACATTGCCTTATTCTCTACAGAAAACAGATTTCACTTGCAGTAGTTTCCCAATCATCTTCTTGATTCTCCTTTTCGAGCAAACATCTTGTGAAATCATTGATTATTTCATCAATTCATTCTATCTATCCTCGAGGGAGGTCATCAGATGCATCATTATGTGCTTGGCTCCACAAATGACCATGATGGTTGCTGCCCAAGTATTCATTGCTATTAGCCTAAAGGCTAGGGCTCCTTGGCTCTTGGGAGTCCATTCATCTTGCTTCTCGACTATCTCACTAAGTCTTTCACGACTAGGTCCTCCGCATATCTCCCTTCCACAAGTGTTTCCTTCAACATTCATTCTAGATCTTCCACTAATATCGCTTACATCATGATCTATGTCTCTATCAGCAACGATAATCGTCGTCCATGTCGATTGGTCCGATCCACGATGGATCTGTACTGATTGGTCTGCATGAAGTAGCTGCTTCATGTAAACCATTCCCTTCAGCATTTTCATTAACATCTCCTTCCTCATCTCTTTCATGATAATTTCTTTATGCCTTCTAGTAGAACTTCCTTTCAATAGAACTCCCTTCCCTTTTCATCTAGCTATGCTCCATAGTTGATCATCTTTAGGTTCAGCTTCCATTCCCTTATCGTTTTGAGGTTTAATATTATTGAATTATTATTCAAGAAAAATGAAGGACGAGTCGGACTTGTCATATCCTATACACATAATAAGGGGTAGAAATCATCCGGTCATACTCTCCGTGTCCTCGTGTATCATTTCAATCTCCACCATACATTTCATTATTATTTTTTAATTGATTAAAATACAATAATTGTGTGGTGTAGATTGAATTGACCTACCGAGACACCATAAGAATATGACCGCGTGCCTATGAGGAGGGTATTTTGAAAAGTGCATGGTTGGTCTGAAAATTGTGCATCTGTTCCACTTATTAATAAGGGAGAATTAATTTAAAGAACAAAAATTTGTATATTTTTAGCTTCAAAAACACGACTTCAATATTTTAACCACAACAACAAACATTCTCCTAAAAATTATTCATAAGGACAAACATTCTCCCAAATTATCCATAAGAACAAACATTCTTTCAAAACTGCTACCGAGCTAAAAACTGATACTTAAAAATTGCAACTAATAACTACAAAATGATACTTAAAAACTGTCATCAATAACTAACAATTGATACCTAAAAAAAGTTGTCATTCAGTTTAAAATACTGAAAGTATGTCACCGAGACTAAAACGTTGAAATTTTTTGTCCAATAATTTTCTGTATTAACGAAGACAAAACTTTCGGCTCTAAATATAAATGACTTAGTTGGAGCAACCAGAAACGAGAAGTGTCAATTAGGAGAGATAGCATTTGCGGCGACCTATCTCTAAATCTCGTATTTTTACCCGAATTAAGCCGGACGAGCCGGCAATTTTTTTTAAAACGAATAAGCTTTGAGACTGATCCACAGGAAAGCCACCGCTGATATTCGTTAGCCGACATCGAAATAGCGAAACCAAATTCGAGGGGCTACCATAATTTTTCCAAATGGCAAATTCTCTAAAAGGCGGACAGAGAGGAAATGCACATAAAATGGGATCCAAGTCGTATGACGCATCATTTCGCTTTCTCTCTATAAAACCATCTTTACTCTTTACAATCTTACTCTTATTTTCTTCAAAACCAATCGCCATGGCTACTAAATGTGGAGGCATTCATGAAAAGGAAGTAACTGAGAACAGTGTCGAGATCGAAGAACTCGCTCGGTTTGCTGTTGACGAACACAACAAAAAAGAGGTTTTCGCCCATTTCGTTCCCAATTAATGCCCTTCTCTTGATATTTGAATTTTTGTTGTGTGGATCGACGTTTAAATTTAGGTTTTCTCTGTAACCTTGATTTGGGGATTACTCGTGCAAGTAAAATTATCTACTCGGAATTTGTTCCAGTTGCTGTATGTTTTATCTTTACTATTGCCTTGATGTTATGATGATTTTGTTTTAAGCACATTTTATAAGTTGATCGTCTAAATTACATGGAATAATTGGTCTAGGGAAGGTCCATAGGATGAGCTGTTACTTTTGTAGAAATTATGGTTGCAATTGTTTGACGTACTCATTGTATACAGAATGCACTATTGGAGTTTGGTCGTGTGCTGAAGGCGAAGCAACAAGTGGTGGCCGGCACCATGCATCACTTGACTGTAGAAGCAATCGAGGCAGGGAAAAAGAAGATATACGAGGCCAAGGTTTGGGTTAAGCCATGGCTTAACTTTAAAGAACTTCAGGAGTTCAGACATGCAGGAGACTCTATTCCTAATGCTACTCCTTCAGACCTTGGAGCTAAACGGGGTAAGTGTCTACTTACTATTATGCAGATTATGTGCGTGCTGTTACTATGCATATGCCATAATGCTTATTCTTTGTTTCATTTATCTACAGAAGATCACATCTGTTTGTTACATAGTTTTCTTAGTTTTATAATATTTTGATCGTTTGATTTTTGGAGTCATCATGACTTTGCCTTATAGCTTATGGCTCTGAAACACTGCATACACATTCCACTAAATTTCCTGGAAGTTCAAACCTACTTCTAAGTTTTTTTATGTTGAACACTAGTAATTTGGATATAGATTAGTTAGCTGATTCTTGGTTTGGTTAGAATTACTAGGTGATAAAAACTACAATTTATATGTAAATGGGTTGGGATTATAGATCTTTTAGATGAATGTCATCTGCTTGCCAACTCTGTGATCTTTAATCTCAGTCCTTTAGCAGGTGTCATTAAGGTGCATGTGAATTTTTTTTGATAATCATTTATCTAAGGTTTAATATGTTTAACGAGTGTGATAAAAGTCATCAGTGGTACATGAGCGAACACAGAATTATATGTCAAAGGGGTCATAAATTAAACAGCCAAAAATATTAGCCACCAAAAGGTTATAATGATTAGCTTAAGTGTGTTTCAATTATTCATAAAAAATGAAAAATTAGTTTTGACAAATGATTTCCAATTATAATTGTTCTCTTTGAAGTTTCATAGATTGCATAATGTAGCTTTATTGTCAAGGTATTAGAAAATATGTTGCAGAACATATGTAACCAAACATGAATTGGTGAGTCATCTTCCATCTATGTTATGGAAAGCATGCTTAGCTATCCACAAAATTGTTAGTTCATCACTTAATTCTTGAAACATCAAGAATGTAAAGTGACCAGCGCTTAAGTAACATTTGTTTCCCCTTGTCCATGAAGTGATTTGATCGAAATTAAGTGAAAAGATATTCATTTTGATTTGCGAAAAAGAAAATTAAAAAAGTCTTCTTGTAGAAGTACCTGATGCATTTAAAAATTCATAGCTGCTTCAAAAATAGACTAATTTCAGTTTTAGAACTCATAATACATACGTCTATATTTTCGAAACAAAATTTACATTTCATATATTGAGCGGTGCAACATTTAAGCGTCCCTAAGCCAGGCGAGACTTTTGTAACCTTGCCTTGCGCTTAATATAACATTGTTTTTCTCATACATAATCGATTCTTAAAATTTTTCATAGCAGATAGCACTCTTTCAAACGGTTGTGGTTACTAGTTGTAAAATCAATGCCAATACGATGAGCTTGTGCACAAATGTAGATGACACTTTTTTGTAAGGCTGTTGTTTAATGGGGTTCGAAACCCAAAAATGTTTGACTGTGCCCGTTTGATTTTCATTTAGGTATGAATTTGGATAACAAAAAATATACAAATAATTTTTGTTTGAATTAATCTGTGATTTTTCCAGTTATCTTTACGATGCCTGACTTGTCTAATGAGCATCTGAACTTAAACCACGTTTGGTCTTGTGGTTATCCACATTTTTTATAGGTCAAACTTAAATATATCTACGTTAAATCCTGTCCAGTCAGTTCAAATCTGAAATTGATAAATTACATCATTATTTTTTTCAATCAATTTTCTGTAGAAGTAGCAATGTCCATGATAGCTAAATACTCATTATATTGGACGCATGTCAATTATACAAGTTTCAAGTTGATTCTCAACTACCATAAGATCGTAAGTAGAAATATTTTTGAATGAATGTGGGAAAAATCAAGCAACTTTATAATGTTAAAAGCAGAAAATGAGCCTGTTACATTAAGGCTTATTCTATAAAAGCAACTTACTATGAAAAATGGTTGTTCAATTTTGAAAGTTATAGATCTATGCCAGTGTTTTGAATTTAAACCTGTATATGATGTATGTTTGTTATTTTTTCAGCTCTATGTCATGAATGTTTACAAACTACTTACTCATACATCATCCATATTGGGTATAATGATTCATATTAAAAAACAAAACTACTTACTCATACATCATCCATGAATGTTTACAAACTACTTACTCATACATCATCCATATTGGGTATAATGATTCATATTAAAAAACAAAACAAAGATATTTCCTTCGATAAAGATTTCTCTCGTTACTACATCTCATATTTTGTTGGCATTTATTTCATAATTTCACTAAATTCAGCGTATTTTTTATATTTTGAATATCTACGCTGTCAATGACAAATCATTATTTGTTCCTAAGGTACTCTTAATCACATTCGTGGCACACACAAAATAATACGAGCGCATTATTTCTAACAAAACTTTGCACCAACCTTTTGTTTTGAGCTTGCACCGTCATTTACTGTATGTTCTAGCATTTCAAAGACAAAAGTGAGTATAGTAATAAGTCTAAATAATGTATCCGAGATCTTTTCGGAGATCTCCTTTTCACACTTAGACGAAATGAGATATCAAATCTCCTTCATATCTCCCCTGACATTCATCCCGTTCGAAATATTAAAATCTCATTTGAAATATAGATCAAAATCTCAATCCGAGATCTAACTTGAAATTACATCTTTTTCTTATTTTACATTATATTTTTTTTATTTTCATGTCGACTCAAAAGAAACTACTCAATCCAGTTACTATTTACCAACTTCTTGAACATACTTTTTTTTATACTTCTTATCTTGATGAGTTACAACAAAAGGCTTCATTTTTTTTTCATGTTCAAATAAGATGATGCTATTCGACCCTTAGCAAATAAATTAAGCAAATCGAGCTACCATTCTTTTTCAAAACATTAATTTCGATTTTTTTATACAAATCAAGTATGTTATAATTTTTATTTTTACCTTGAAAATTATAGTTAAGCAAATCATTTAAACATCAATTTTAGACACATAAGTTACTTCCGAGATATTCTCGAGATGTATTTTAAGATCCGAGATGCACACTCGAGGTACACTCGTTTCGTCCGAGAGCTTCTCTGATACAAGATAGCTTGTGTTAGAATTCCGAGATAGCTTGTGTTAAAATTCCGAGACGAAACGTGATCAAAATCCATGATTTAAAACCTTGATCGTAGCGTGAGCTTTATTAAGTTGCATATTTGTTTCTTTGATTCAAACCTCATCCACTGACAACTCCTTTATTCGATGCATAAATACTTTGTCATGTTATTCTCGAGAAATTATTTCAAAAGTAAACTCTATCCATGCATGATTTATTTGCAACATAAACGAAAAGTATAAATTGCACGACTTTATCATTTGATGTAAGAGTTTTTAAACCTCCAAGTTCACCTTGCATGTTAATAGCTCCATAAAGCCTTAGCTTCACAAACTTGACATGCTTAACGTATGGGAAGTTAAACAAAAGTCATTTTCCCCCTTCATTGATATATCATGAGATTCATCAACCAAATTACTAATTACGGCATGCCAATATTCTTGATAATAACATTAATTGTCTCAATAGCAGCCAACGATACAAAGATTCGTCTAAATATTTGATGAAACCAATTAAGAGTTTCTGGGAGCATCTTTAAACGCAGGATCTGTTATCTTCTTGGTTGTGATCATCAAGAAAGTGAAATAGCTCTAAGAAATTATCTTTATTCATAGATGTACTAATTTGTTGTGGTCATGAAATGACAACCTTGTTGTAGAAGGAATTGGACACAGTCAATAGTTTGATATGCAATTTTGCATTTACTTATATAGCTAGTATAAAGACAAACCTTGTTGTAGCAAGCATACATAATGATAATAGTAGTAGTAGTAGTATTTTTTTATTTTATTTTTTGAAAAACTACTTGTTAGAACTTTTTTTTCCTTTGGGAAAAAATATTAATAGATCTATTTTCAAAATCTCTGTCCACAAACTCTAACATTGGTCAACTTTTGGCTGCCTTTAACCAAGCTCCTCCAATCGTCATTTTTTATATCAAATTCTGATCATCTTTGATCAGAATTGCTAATTCAGATCACCAAAATAGTTACATCATGAGAACACCACCATTTTGTATATTGTGGCCAATACCAGGTATATAAATAATGATTTCAAACCAATTGTTAATCGTGCTACGATAAATTTGCGTAGGATAAAGTTTGGTTTTTTGAGCACGACTCCGCACTGGGAGCTGTACGCCATGACATCCATCATAATCGCCAAAAAGGCCAAATGGGGGATGGTTGGAGTATGGTCAGAGTTCGCCTGATTTCAGTGTGCAGTACAAACATTTGTTGTGGATATATTTGATCTACAAACATTTGCGTTCTAATTTTTTTGTGAAAATATGAGTGTTGTTGGACGTCAACACGACAACAATCGTATATTTTGCAATGCTAGTATTATGCATATATTTTTGCACCGCAGCACGAAAACTTTGCACTTACTGTATGTTGTTGCATGATAAATAATCACTCTTCAAATGTCACTATTGTTTAAGCAAATAATTGAGAATTTTCTCATCTATTTAATTGAAATTTTGACATTCAAAAAATATTAGATTCTATAATGATTGAGAATTTTTTTTATAGTATCAACTTTAACATTGTTTTGAACAACAGGTTTATACAAATAAAAAGGGACTTGATTTACGTCATAGTTATTAATGGCGCACAACACAAAAAGATGCAAAACCTTCCTGGAGCCTTGGCTTACGACATGACAAATGGTGCATGCCTTTTTAATTCACTGCGTATGTTTTGGATTTTTTTTATAAATATAATATATATATATATATATATATATTAATTTGAAAAGTTTGATATAATTTTTAATTTTTACTAAAACATATATATATATGTAATAAAGATTTTTTTTAGCCATTTTAAGAAAAAACATTATCAAATATAATCGTAAATATAAAATTTCAAGCATAACAGTCTTCAAAAGCCAAAATCCAAGATAATAACACATATCACCGATAAACTACAAATCTGAATCTGATTCAACTGTCAATTTTTTTTAAATCAATATCTATATTATCAGATTTATAAGCTTCAACATCTATCTCATTTGTCTCATGGATTGATAATTTATTCGGTGCGATCGTAACACAAACATATAATTCAAAGTTCGTTGAAGATTAATTGGAAAAAAACATACATTCGAGATTATTTGTTCGACGCAACAGTAATTAGAACAGATAGTGCAAAGTTTGTTTAATCTGAAGAATCCAACCATTCGAGAGCATTTGATTGGTGTAGGGGTGGTGATTAGATATGTCGGGTCAAATCTATATCAGACTCGGGGATTTCGATTCTAGTCGGGTTGGGTTTCGTCGAGGCTTCGTTTGTTTATTTTAAAATCTCGACTCGAACAGAGGTTCGATTCGAATCGGGTTGGTTTGGGTCCGATTGGGTAATAACATTAAAAATGCATATATTTTCTCGTTTTTTGTCTACTTTCGCGTCGGGTCGGTTTTTCGCGTTATTTCATCAACTGGACCCACCGATCTGAGACCGGTCGGGTTCACGTCGGGTTCGGATTAGTTTAATTTGAATTTGTGGATCTCGGTTTTAATTGTCCACCGTAATTTTGTGCGACAATAATGTATGAATGTTTGTTGAAGATTAGTTTGAAGTGTAATTATATCATTGTATAAATATATATATATAATACGTTCAACCATTACTGGAAATTAGTTTGGATTGTGAAAAATGAAAATATAATATAAAAAAAGTAAAACAATAAAATAATGAAAAGACGCGTCATTTTTGCGTCATAAGCGGCATTTGCGCCATTCATCGCATCTTTCCATTTGCGTCGCGCTATACGAAAGAAAGACGCAAACACCGTGCCGCGTCTTATGGAATGGCATGCGCCGTAACGCGCCTTTCATAACCATGATTTACATTGTTTCTACATCGAGGATTCAAGACTATGTTTTTCTAAATAGGGACCCAAGTCAAAATTTCTTCAAAATCAATATATCAGGGTTCACAATAGTAACTGCATTTTTAGTTACTATCAAATATGTACCAATAATGTTGACAAAATTTTGTTCACCGCTTCATTTAGATTTCTTTCCTTCCACTATGTAAATAAACAAACAAACATGTTCAAATAAGTCAATGAAATAGAGTAATTATACTACTATACTCTTCTACTACAAAAACAAATACCATAGCTCCATGTTTCTGCCGGAATCCCTAAATTTAAGTAAAAATTTAATTAACTTTTCTTCATAAGCAAAGCATCAGAGGATCTTTCTTCTTCATCATAAGATATTTTGCAACAAAGCCCTAGCCAAATCGAAATGAAATCATCTTCAAATGGGAGTTTTTTTTTTCCGTGTAGAGGCAACTGTCTGAAAGAGTATCGTGCAGCGGAAATAGCAAATCGACATGAAATCATCCCCAAATGGGAGTTTTTTTTTTTCATGTAGAGGCAACTGTCTGAAAGAGTATCGTGCGGCGGAAATACCTCTGCCCCACAAGTTATATCAGGGTTCAGTTTTAATTCAATTTTTTGTACTTCTATCATCAGTTGTCTTGTTTTTTAAGTTCTGTTTTTGCATAATTTTGTATATTTAATCAACATTTTTATTTTTGTCATTTTAAAATGAAAAACACATTGAATTCTTATAATCATGAGAAAAGAACGAGTAGTGTATTTCTATAAAATGTGTCAATCCAAAACCAACGACAAAATTTTAAAAATATCTAATGATCGAAACACAATTGTTAAACATTGTTGAATACTGCATGGTCCTAATAAAATTATGTTATAGTTTTGGGAAACATTAAAGTTTGTGGTGCATTAACTAAAAAGCATAGTGAAGAGATTGAATCAATTAAAAGTGATAATGTGCATATTAAAGAACAAGAAAATTTTAAGTTGTTGGCATCAATGTTTGAACTCATAGCTTTAGCTGTCTCCATGATTGGCATATGTCGTAATAGTTTTTGAGTAAAAAATTGAAACTTAGCATAAGACCGTTACACTGCATGTCCATAAAGGGGACATAAATATCATAATTAGATATGACAATGAGGCAATTACCATTTCTACTTTACATTACTTATGTAGAAACATTTTAAGAAAGCAAGATTTTTTATAACTATTTTCATCTCCTTGGTCGACACTTTAAACAATACGTCTGCCATTTTCTCATGAAAATGACTTTTTTGTTTCAATTTTTCATTCAATGCTCCAGCCTTCGGTAGTTCATTTTTCCTTCAAGTCTGCTGCATATTCCATGCCTGTTAACTTGGATTTGTGGTGGACTACACTCCGGTTGAGCCCGCCATTGGATCTGCTATAGCATGTCATGACATTCTGATAATCAAAAGCAGAAAGGTGAACATCGATAGAAAGAAGATGAAAAAGGGGAAAGTGCAGATATTAATGTAGGTGTTTTTTGCACCAATTGCCTCCTCCTTCCTCGTCCTCCTTATTCTTCTCTTCTGCTTCTTCCTTCTCCTCCTCCCTCCTCCCTTGGTTCCACCAAATAATGTATATAATTTAACAATTTTTAAATAAGATATTTATTTATAGAATAACTAAATGTATTTACCTTGTAATAATAAATTGAGTTGATTATTTTAATGTATGCATGATCAGTGATGTATTCTAGCAGTTCTTTTCCATATACTTTGAATGCAAAAATGACAGTATTTGAAAATGCTTCAAGTTTTAGATGTGTGTGTGTGTGTATTTGCCAGCTGGCAGATGCAATTAAACTTTTGTAACATACCATGTGACTCAACAAGTTGTATTTTATGTTCATGAATATTCCAGATACCAAATCAGTCCAAGTACCAGGTAATTTTTATTTATCCAAGCAATACATTGACCCAGTAAATAATTATTTTGGGGGATTATGTATGCTCTAATTAGTAAACATCCGGCTGTTTGATGTGTTGAGTATTTGTTATATCGCGTTATAACTGGAAAAAAAAAGTATATTTGATGTAGCTAGAATATATTTGGTAGGTGATCACCCACCTGGATGGCGTGATGTGCCTGCTCATGATCCAGTTGTGAAAGATGCAGCAGATCATGCAGTGAAGACAATTCAACAGAGGTCAAATTCCCTTGCTGCTTATGAACTGCTTGAAGTTCTTCATGCCAAGGCTGAGGTTATTTATATTCATGCGTTTATCGATAAACATAAAAAAAATCGATTTTAAAAGGAATATGCTGTTGTGCGCCAAGTTATGTGAGACATATTTTTAACAAAGTTTTGTTTTTTTCCCCTTCTTATATATTAAAAAAAATGCGTGATCCATTCATGTTGATCTACTCATCTTCATACTGTAGGTAAAATATACGTGTTAAATAGTTTCACATGATTCGGACTTGTATTGCATAATTCATTCCACAAGAATATGTTTCCCCACTTAATTCCACTCAGAGTCAGAGGTAAATATTTAGCAATTTTTGATAATACGTGAAGCTCAGAATTCCATTGTTTCATATTTAACCAATGTGAGCCCGTTTACATTGATCTTCTTCTCTGATTGTTAACGTTTGGGAGATAACTTGGTTTTTGTTATATATTAATCAATGAACCCTTTTGAATCTGAAGAATATGTAAATTCTTCTTTTGTGGAGCGTATCTATACTTTATTCTATTTTTTGGGGTAGTTCCCTTGCATCAATGGTGTAGATGGTTATATGGAGGCACCTAGATAGAAATTCAACTATCTAAATTCACATATTAAGATTGCAATGATATATGATTCCATATACATGAATGGGCTGTGATCATAGATTAAGAACTGCAATTATTTTCAAATTATTATTCTAAGATTTTTTTTATTTATTTTTTTAACCTCAATATACAGTCTTACGGAAGATATAAAACAAATTTAATTTCGGAATAAAAGCTAGTTTGGATTTGTGTTGTGTCGAGTTCAAAAATTAGTTTGATTTTGAAACCCTCATCCCAAATTCAATCTAAACTTGAAGTAGTGTTTTTAATTTGAAGCCTAATCATAAATTCAGTTAAAACTTATACTTTGGCCTCAAATCTAGTTCGAATTTTAATATGTAATTTATTTGAATTTCGTTTGATTTTAACCTCAGAAGATAAATTACATTTTCTTTGTAGTCAAGAAATTGTTGCATTTTAAAAAAAAGAAAAAACTATATTATTGCAACTAATTGAGTTGATATACCATCTACTTTTTAGATAGTTTAAAAGGCAAATCTTAGCAGGACAAACAGGCATGTCTATGTAAGGAATATATACAACGTAAAAGTGACCTGTGCAAAGAATTACTGAAAGTCTATGGCACATGCTTTGTAATTGCATTTACCGAAATTCAATAGAACTTTAAATTAGATAATTGTACAGTTTATACGAACATTACAGAACTATGGAAAGTGCAACTGTATCCTCGCCTTATAATTAAGCTCTTTACAAGGCATTAACATATGGGAACACTAGATAACCACATAGAGTACTATTCATTTTGGCTTTCAAAAAGCCAAAAAGTAGTTTACTTAGGTTGAACCAAACGGACCCTGTATCTTCTCCTACTTGCTATGTATTAACTTACAAAAGAATCTGACTGAGATATTGTATAATAGGTGATAGATGATCTTGCCAAGTTTGACTTGCTTCTTAAACTAAAGAGGGGAAACAAGGAAGAGAAATATAAAGTTGAAGTACACAAGAATATGGAAGGCAACTTTCTTCTGAATCAGATGCAACAGGAGCATTGAATTGCTCTTTGCTTTGAATATTTGTATCCAGTAAAAACTTGAATATGTATGTGTTTGTGTGAACTCTTGTTACTGCCTTACTAGTCTGAAATAAAATAGTGCAGTAAATATGTTATCTTACTTGATCCAGTTTGCGAAATGTTCTAATTACGGTAGTTGAATTATGTGATGTTGGTTATTATTTGGATTTTAGCTACCCCCATTGGAAGCACTTCGACATATTAATAACAATCTCTGACATGGAGAAGCAGATTTGTGGATCTTGTGGAGTGTTGCATGACGATTATGGTTCTTGGTTTGAGGACTTAGTGGTATGCATATACAGGCCCGGCCCACAGCAGAGTCCAGAGAGACACAGGACTAGGGCAACGCACGCGAGAAGGGCAACAAAAAAAATCAGAAAAATAAAAAAGAAAACAAAACGCGATTTTCTTCATCTGCTGCCACCACGCTCGCAACTCGCAAGTCGCAGCCGCCGGTGTCAATTCCATCTTTGCAAGTCGCAGCCACCTGCGATTTCCTTCAAGCTTCCATCATCTCGATTCTCTTATCCCTCTCAATCGCATCGCACATCGGCGCTCAAATTGCAAGCCTAGATCCAATTTCAGTTTCAAACAATGTGAGTATCTCGATTCTCTTATCCCTCTTATATGTATTTTTGAATCAAATTCCTGTAAAAGTGGACCATGAGGAGCTTGACCTGAAAGTGTCCATGACCTTGTTTTTGAATTTGTCACTGAGGAGCCTGACCTGAAAGTGTAAAAGTGGAACATGAATTTGTTTTTGAATTTGTTAACTTTTAGACCAGATAAGGCTTCAAAGGCACCCAGAACCTCCATGACAGCAGTTATGGATTTAATATTAGGTTTGGTGAAGAACAATAAGTCATCTGAAAATAATAAAGTTGTTATACAAGAATTTTTACTGATTTTTGGTATTAAGGCTATTTACTGAAAATAATAAAGATGTTATCTGAAGAGCAGTCAACATTTCTATCACACATATGAAAAGGTAAGGGGATTACTGATTTTTGGTATTAAGGCTATTTTGGTAGAACTTATCCCAGAGTGCATTTTATTGCTTTTAAAAAAAATTCACAGCCTTAACCACATCACTATCAATTATGTTCCAGCAAAATTTAAAGAAACGTGTGTTACAACCATCAGGGCCAGGGGAGCTAGAAGAATTCATGCTAAATATAGTGTGTTTAATTTCTTCCGTAATACCTCCTTAACCAAAAATCACTGATCACATTTGAGATTTTTGGTAATTCTAGAACAGTGAAAGGAGTAAATTTATGTCTAAAACAATAGGACCGGCCAATAAATTTGTGAAATAATCCAGGAATGCCTTTTAAATAGAGTCAGAATTAGAGCAAAGAAACCCCTCTTTATTTTGAATGCTAATAATTACGGTGGAGGCCTGTTTAATTTTCAGTGAGTCATGAAACAAGGAAGAGTTCTTATCACCATATACATTCCATTTGAATTTTTCTTTTTGAATAAGCATTTTGTTTTCTTCGGTGTGCTTGCAATGAGTGTTTGATATAATTATAATTTGCATTCCATCTTTTTGCAATGAGTTTGTAAGAAAAAATTACTGATTCACCATTTTACGTTGTATCTTAAATTGAGGTAGGAACCGGAAACAGAATTCGGGTCATCAAAATAGAATGAAAAAGCAACGTAGATGTGACGAAGCAAAATCAATGATTGGTTCAATTTCAAATTTATTTCAAGCAAGAAATAAAAAATCTCAAAGTTCAAATTCAAGTCAAATTGATGAAACGGATTGGGAGGAAAATATAGATCCTAGCGTTGATATCCATGAGGAGCCTATAAATGAAATTGTTGAAGTAGAAATTGATGACCACGTAGAAGTCATAAAGGGGCATGATGAAGATAATAATGATCGTTTAAATGATGAAGATGTTGGCAATATAACTACTATTGATCTTGAAAAAGATGTTGATGTTAATTATGATCCGGGATTGTGGGGAAGAATTACTAGTACCAAAAGAATAATGTTAGTGCAACGCGGTCCAATAAAAATATTGAACGATAATGACGCGTTTCCAAAAAATAAGATTGACGGTAGACACTTTTCTTCTAGACATTATATTGGTGGTTATCCACGTGGAGAAGAACATGAAAGAAAATGACTTGTTTATTCAAATGAACGTGATAAAGTTTTTTGTTTTTGTTGTAAGTTATTTGACCACAGCCAAAGATCATCCCAATTGGCCGGAGAAGGAATTAACGATTGGCATAATTTATCTAGGAAGCTAAGAGAGCACGAAAGTAATCCATTACACAACGCAAATGTTATTAAATGGGTTGATTTGCATATAGGACTTCAACAAAATGCAACAATTGATAAAGCAATGGAATCTCAAATTGACCAAGAGAAACAACGTTGGAAAAAAATACTTGCGCGTATAATTGGTGTTGTCAGGATACTTGCGCGAAATAATCTACCATTTCGTGGATCAAATGAGAAGATATATGAAAAAAATAATGCACTTTTTTGTCAAATTATTGAATTTGTTGCCGAGTTTGATCCAATTATGGAAGATCATCTAAGACGTGCTGTAAATAATGAAATCAATAATCATTATCTTAGCCATAAATTCAAAACGAGTTGATAGGTTTGTTGGCTAACAAGATCAAAATTACAATGCTTACGCAAATAAAGAAAGCAAAGTACTTCTCAATTATTGTAGATTGTACTCCGGATTTGAGTCACAAGGAGCAAATGTCCATTATAATAAGATGTTTGAATGTTCATGATGCAAATGATATAAAAGTAGAAGAGTATTTTCTTGGATTCATAACGGTTGATGATACATCCGGGCTTAGTCTTTTTAAGGAGCTTGAAAATATTTTAATTGATCTTAAACTTGATATCAATGATGTGAGAGGACAAGGGTAGGATAATGGTTCAAACATGAAAGGTAAACACCAAGGTGTACAAAAAAGGCTACTTAATGTAAATCCTAGAGCTTTCCACATTTCATGTGGATGTCATAGTTTAAACCTTGCTTTATGTGATATGGCAAAATCATGTATGAAAGATAGAAATTTTTTTGCGTTTGTGCAAAAAATTTATACTTTATTTTCCGGCTCAACTCATCGATGGGAAATATTTCGAAGTTATGTGAAGGGTTTGACTCCAAAACCATTATCGGCAACTCGGTGGGAAAGTCACATTGAAAGTGTTAAAGCAATAAGAACTCAAACATCAGAGTTAAGAGATGCTTTGATTGATATTGCAAATAATTCTAAAGATGATGTTGTGATGATGGAGGCCAAAGGATTATGTCAAAATGCTTTGGAAAATTTTGAGTTCCTAATTAGTTTGTGTATTTGGTACACAATATTAGATGATATTAATCGAGTAAGTAAAATATTTCAACGGGAGGATATGGATATAGAAGATGCAATTACAAAAATTAAAGATCTTGTCGCATTTTTTTGTAAAATTCAGAGAATATGGATTTGAAAACATGATGGAGGAGGCTAAAATGCTTGCAAATGATGTTGGTATTGATCCAAAATTTATTGAAAAGAGAGTTGTACGAAAAAAAAAACAGTTTGACGAAGAAATTGTGGAGGATAATGATAAGCGATCTCCCGATAATACTTTTAAAGTTACTTATTTTCTTCTAATAGTTGATCAAGCTTTAATTTCACTTAGAGATCGATTTGACCAATTTAAACTTTATGAAGAAACTTTTGGATTTTTGTTGAATCTAAGATTTAAAAACGTTGATAATGATGAATTAAAGGATAACTGCATGAATCTAGAAGGTTTTTTGAAGCACAATGAAGAGCAAGATATTTGTGGTAAAGAGTTATTTTTTGAACTTCGACAGCTAAAAGGAATTTTATCATCTAAAGTAACTTCATCAATTGATATACTTAATTTCTTGAGATCTTATAGGGATGTAAGTGGATTTCCAAATGTTTGGGTTGCTTATCGAATTCTATTGACTATTCCGGTTACGGTTGCTTCGGCGGAAAGAAGTTTTTCAAAATTGAAATTGATTAAAACATATCTCCGGACTACTATGTCGCAAGAGTGACTAAGTGGGCTAGCAATGATTTCAATAGAAAATGAGTATTTAGACAAACTTACCTATGAAGATGTAATAGAGGAATTTGCTTCAAAAAATGCAAGAAGAAATTGTTTTCGTTAATATGTATTAATGTGTCATGATATTATGTTTACATTTTGATTTTTGGGCATGTAATCAAAATGACTTATATGATCAATATTTTGTGATGGATGTTAAATTTTACAAAGATTTAAAATTTGTTATGTGCATTTTTACATTTTGTTATGTGCATTTTTTTTTGATTGAGTTAAGGGGCAACAAAACAAATAAAAATGCTTGTTCGACTAGGGCATCGAATACCCTTGGGCCGGCACTGTGCATATAGAGTGATTTTTGTTGGATTGGCTAAGAAAAAATAATGATAAACCGAACTAAAATTAATTGAACTGGAAAATTGAATCTAGCGTGTCAATATCAGCATCCCGCTTTCTGCTACCGGCCACCATTCCCTTTTTTTTTTTTCTATAACTACGATCTGAACAACCATTTTGGTTCGGTCGACGGTTGTCTGTCAATTTTGGTGTCAATCAGCATAAAGATAGGTGCTATCATAGCAGTACACTTGAATTTGACCAACAAATATAATTTTGGTTGGATGGGTTTTTCTTCATTTTTCCCAAAATTGATTTATCTTTTTTTTGCCTATCCAATTAAAATATTTTACTTGATGCTCCATGTAAAAAAGAAAGAAAAGAAAAGTGTAACTATAATAAAAGTGCGTTTGTTCACTTTCAAAATCAATTTCCGTTCAATCTCAAAAAACAGTTTCATAAAACATTTTCTGACCATTTGTACAGTGAAAATATACAATTTAAACTACACACATATACATATATATATATACAGACAGAAATTCAAAAAAAGTACACTTAAAGCTGTAAATTTTTATTTTACAAAAATGCACAAGTAGAACCGCATACATTTACAATTCTAGCTGTATGTATTTTCAATTTAATTCATATATTTTTGTTAAAGCTCCAGCATGTTTGGTGAATTTTTTTTTTTTTTTTTTTTGTTGGAGTTTGAAGAAATTAAGTTCAGAAATAAGAGACGGAAGCTAATAAACAACAATGAGCTAGGGGAAAAGGTTTATATTTGTCTATGCACACACACATCCATTTTTCTTTGGGAACGTTTTTCACGAAAAATATCGAGATTTGACACCCACCTTAGCAAAGATAATTAACAAGTAATTGTATCTACTAAAGCAGAGAATAGAGCTGGTTAAGAGCGACCGTGTATTTTACAGCAAAAAAAATTTGACCGAAATTGGATAAAAAACGAAAAACTTATGGCTAAAACACTTCTCTGATCTATGATTGTTGCTGCTGTCAATTTGCTTTCGGGACAGTAACAAACAAGCACGATTTTGACGTGGATAATTTTATTATAAATTAGTAAAAATAACCAAAAGCATCTTTAATATAGTTTTCCAGTAGCATTTCTATAAATGAAAACTGTTCATTTTCTTGTATGTACTACTTTGGAACTGAAAAGGCACTTGGAAATTGGGAAGCAGAGTTGGAAGAAGCTTCTTTACAAGTGGAAACTAGAGCGATAATTCTGCCAGAAAGAAGAACACTAGCATGAAGAGAAAATGCCAAGTTTTAGTTTCCTGACAATAAGTCAACGAAACGATGGTACGTTGAATTTGTGTTCTTGGACACATTTAAACGGAGAGGATATCAGCTGATCTTAAATTCTCTTGTCCTTGTCGGTTTATCCGAAAAATCCGAAATCCGTCCGGATCCGTATTCGAAAAAACGAATATTATCCGATATCCGAAAAGCGGATGCGGATATTCGATATTCGAAAAGAAAATCGGATGCGGATATGAACATATCCGTACTCGAGAGACATCCGTCCGATCCAAAATTAATTATAATAAAAATTATTATTATTATTATCGATTTATTATTTAATGATGAACTTAAAATATACTTAGAATGAATTGTTCCACTTTGAAAAAATAATTAGTATTGTAGTGTGTATTGCCATTTGAGAAAGTGATTGTTTTAGTTCAAAAATATTAGTAGAATAAAATTTTTATTTAATTTCGGATGCGGATATTTCGGATATATTTGAACATGAAATTATTGTGAAGGACAAAAATATTCAGCATTTTAGCCTCAAGAACAGATCTTCAGTATTTTAGCCAGAAGGACAACTATCAGTTTTTAGTTATTGATAGCAACTTTTAGGTATCAGTTTATAGTTATCGGTAGCAGCTTTTAGATATCAGTTTTTTGTTCGGTAGCAGTTTTGTAAGAATGTTTGTTCTTATGAATAATTTTGGAAGAATGTTTGTTCTTGTGAATAATTTTTAGGAGAATGTTTGTCCTTGTGGTTAAAATATTGAGTTCGTGTTCTTGAGGCTAAAAATATACGAATTTTTGTGCTTTAAGTTAATTCCCCTATATTTGGGGAGAATTAATGTAAAAGACAAAAATTTGTATAATTTTTGCCTCAAGGACACGACCACAACATTTTTACCACAAGGACAAACATTCTTCCAAAAATTATTCATAAGGACAAACATTTTTCAAAATTATTCATAAAGATAACAAAACTGCTACTGAGTTAAAAACTGATACCTAAGAACTACTACCGATACTACAAACTAATACCTAAAAACTGCATCAATAACTAAAAACTGATATCTACAGAAAGTTGTCATTCTGAATAAAATATTGATGGTCTGTCCTTGAGGCTAAAAAGTTGTGAAATTTTGTCCTTGACAATAGTTTGCTGTTGTGAGAAACACGGAGGGAGAGTTCATTTTTGTAAAAAAAAATTATATGAGGGTAGATTGGGTACACCGGGATAGTAGAATTTGAGACCTGTTGATCTCCTCCAATTTAAATAGCATATTTCAGTTTGGATCAGAAATCTACGTGTTTTTTATTTTTAATTAATTAGTTGAATAGTAATTAATAATTTTTAATTAATAACGAATGATTATTAATTAATATTTAATAATTGTTAATTGTTACTCAATAACTAATATTTATAAATTTTAGTTGCCAACTAATAAAATTTAGTAAATACATTCAATTTAAGAAAATGCAAATAAAATAAATTTTATTATTGGTTTTTCCAGTACATAAACAAAATAAAAAATACCATAAAGGAAAATAATTCATAAAGCCTGCTCCAAGATATTCCCGATGCTACATGTTCCTCCACATGTCTTGCACAACACATGCAAACTAGAACTATCACGATGAATGCTAGCTGTAACGTCGTCGAAATCATGTACATTTTTCTCGGTAGCCATTGTAAAGCCTCTCTCGGGGCTCTTTGATCCCTTGACGAACCATCATCTCATTTGTTGCCTATGATGGTTTCTTTAGCACTGTAAACTCAATAACGTCTAGGATGTTCCCCAAGAAAACTCGTTTACTCTATTTCAATTTATCTTTTCTAAAAGTACTTCAATTACATACAGAAAAATAACATAATTCTAATTGTAATAAGGCTAATTATTGCGCAAAAAAATCATACTAGCGTAATAATATTTTTCTGAAGCAATTACTAAAGTAGGCTTCCGTAAAAAAACTTATTATGATATAGGATTCGTCCGAAACTATTTACATAAATAGGTTTGTTTTTCGGTTTTGTACATGCGTATATTCAGTGTGCGCATATACAAATTTGATTTTGTACATACGCACACTAAATATGCACATGTACAAAATTGAAAAACAAGTCTATTTTTGTAAATAATTTTGGACGAAGCGTATTTTTCTAATAAGTTTTTTACGGGTCTACTTCTACAAAGAGCCCTATTTTTCTAGTTCATTTGATGTTATACAAAACAAATATAAAATACGTTAATTTAATTGTTAATCCATTTTCAACATTGCCTTTGGACCATACATTTTTATATATGAAATCCAATAGTTCTCATTAAATTGGATCGCTTCTTGAACCATTCAAAGCGGAGTTCCATTCAACATTCTGCATCATTAACAATTGCTAAAATTCTTTATATTTTGTGGTCTGCTGTCCAATGTATTCACTATAGCCGCATAATCAAAGTGTGCAGTGCTTGAATGCCTAAGGTAAAACCCTCCGACTGGTCTTTAGGTTTAATTTCCTGCACCTTATGATAAAGCTAACAAAAACCAAGACAAAAGCATCCGACCATAGGTGAATTGGTCGGTTATTGTTCGAGGAAGAGGAGGAGGATGTCATTTGCAATATTTCAATTGTGCTTTGATTTTAATTGTTTAAGCTCCGATTTAGGACAAGAAGCTATACTTATAACGAATATTTTCAAGTAAACCTTGCATTCTGATGTAAATAATTGTCACTATCGGTTAACGCTACTTAATATAGTAAGTTTTGGTTTCGAGTAAACGATAAATTTAATTAAAATGTCACACCATCTGCTGGATGACGTGTAAACATTAATATTCGAATTGTTCAATGTTAATCCCTAACCAAATTTGCGCATAAAAGTTACACAACTGAAACGTTGCATACTTCTTTTACCATCCGGTCTAAGTAATTTATAATTGTTATAGATTAATTAAATTAATTAATATTTATGAAATATTAATTATAAAATTTTATTTGACATATATTGAACAATATTAAATAGAATATTTATAATAGTTATAAATATATTGATCGATATACGGTATCGATACGTGTTTAAATATGATTTAAATGCATCAAATATTGTTTGGATTTGAAATAGTTTCAAAGCCCAAAAGAGGCTAGGCACGGCCTTGAATGGGCATTTGATGGCTTAATGGGATGGTTTCTTAATAAAAGAAAGAAAAGAAAGGGTAAGAGGAATAAGTGGATCTAGATCCTAAGTTCACTCTCTTTTCTCTCTCTTATATATTCATCTCAACATTCGCTTTACGGAGAACTTTTTTGCACGTTCTCATTGCAGCAAGCAAGGACTGACTACACCCCCTAGGCTTGAAATATTCGATCGAACCGAATTAATCGACCAAACCAGTTCATTTCGACTGGTTTGGTTCGGTTATGAAATTGTATCGATTTGAATTCGCTTTGTAAAATAATTTTATGTTGGTTAATGGTTTAATCAAACTAATCGAACTTTTATTGTATTATCCTAATTCATGGCATTGTAATACTCTTAATAATTTATTTAGTAATAAAAACCAAGCATTGTCCATTGAAAATATATTAATTTATCTTGTAAACTTAAAAAAGTACTCCACTTAGTTTCTCTAAACACATATTTATATTTTCCTTTAAGTGAATCGATCATTTGAATAATAACCTATGGTAATTTATCTTACATACCTTATTAGTTCGGTTAAGTCGGGTGCTGACCGATTGGTCGAAATTAATTTGGTTCGGTTCGGTTCTGATTTTTTTGGGTTTTAGTTTGGTTTGACATTTTTTTACCTCAAAACCAACCGAACCGACCGATTGTCCACCCCCTAACACCCCCTAATAGCCATAAAAATCCAAGTATAAAATTATATCAAATTAATTCGATTTGGTCGACGCCTCAACGGTGGTAAGGCAATTTGAAAACTAGCAATTTTAGAATTAGAATACAATTCAATATGACTATTTCAATTTTTCAAAGTGTGAGCTCCAGGCCTTGATGAAAGGTACACATCTGATCTATTTATATACATCTTTATTTAATTGATCATTCAATCATATGTTAGCCAGTTAGATTTTTATCACGAATTGCTATATCGATACATTGTCACTTATTGATAGTTATACATACACACACACACACACATATATTGAAATATTTCAGTATGTATATGTATGTGCGCGCGCGTTCACAAAATAATAATATAAAATATTATTTTGGATTTATATTTGTAGCATGCTCACGGCTATATGATAAAAAATTAATTTCTTTTAATTAAAATAATATTATTAAATTATTTATTGATTAATTCAAATACAAAACACGAAATCATATAACATAAATATATATTTCATATTTATAAAATTTTGTTTATACTCAAAGAATTTGGCAGAAAAATAAATTTTATTATATATAGATATATTTAATTATTTTATTGATTCAATATTAGTTAAATAAATAAAATACATGTAAATATGTTTATAAATAATATAAAATTCTAAAAATATTTTATATGATATAAAATGTATATTATGATTTTGAAAATTATTAAATAATTTTTATTTACTAAATACATACGGTTATTAATTAATCTATAGATATATATTTAAAAATCAATAAACCAAAAAAAAAATTAAAAAAATATGTTTATAAATAATGTAAAATACTAAATATATTTTCTATAATGTAAAATATACATTATGATTCCTAAAATTATTTTTAAATAATTTTATATATTAAATCCATATGGTTATTATTTATTTTTAAAATCGTTAAACCGAAATAATATTTTTTATTGCATGGTTGAGAGCAACAGAATATATATATATATATATATATAATTTTATTGTTATCATATATACGTGTATTTACTTATATAAATTGTTATATATGTCTATCTAATATATACATATAAATTAATAAAAAAATTAATTTGTTTGGGTTAAATAAAATATAACGAGTACTTAAATTATTTTATAAATTAATATTTGAAATAAATTTTGTAATTTAATTTTATATATGTGTGTGCACGCGTATTCGTAATTACGTTTCATAAATGCTTTATACAAATAATTTGCAACTAATATTTATAATAATTTTATGATTATATTTATACATACATATACATAAATACATATATATCCACTTGTACCATAGTTAATGCACATATATGTGTATTTGGACAATATTTGTATGCATGAGGGATTAATATGTCTGTTATGGTGTAAATACCAAAATCTATACATGGATATGCCAAACCATGTGCACAATATCCCATTGCACGTGCACGTATGCACGTATGCACATATGTATACAATAGTACATATAATATACTATTAATTATATAAAATAAAGTATTATTTATGAATTAAATAAAATATAGATTTCATTTAGAAATAAATTTAGAGAAGTTCGAAACAAAGTTAGACTACATAGGCCCAATAAAGATCCAAAATGGATTTTTTAGATTCACTTATTTCTTCCGCTACGGACTGACCCGGTTCCAACAATATTATCAGAGCCAGATAGCTTATGTGATCTAAATTATTCATATTAGGGCTAATTAATTAAGATTACAATCCTGTTAGTAAGGTGTCTAAGAAAGATAGTGTTTAGGCTAGATTGTAGGGTAATCAAATATCCTTTCCTACCTGATTATCGGCCTAGCCTAAACATTTATATGAACCCAAAGGTTGCCTTTAATAGAAAGGCCCAAATTTTAGTTGAATCTTGCGCTAATTTCATTTTTTTTTTAAATTAAATAAAAGTTTTAAACGTAGAAGTTAAATTTAAAATAAGAAATATATTATAAATGTTATAATATAGATTTTCAAATTATTTTGAAAATTAAAATAAAAGTTTTAAATCTAAAAGTTAAATTTAAAATGTAACACATATTATAGAAGTTATAATATAATTTTTTGACATCTTTGAAAATGCTATTAAATTAATTTCAAAAATATAATTGATTAATAAAATTAGTAAAGTAACTAAATTAACTAAATAAGTTAACTGATTAAATACACATACATGTATAATATGTATAATGATATATGTTATGTTATCTTGAATTGTCTAAGATAATATGAATATACATGTGTGTATAAAAGAAATTTTCAAACTAATATTTTTTTTTATTTTTTTAATTAAATAAATTAGTTAAAAGTTAATTAAGAAATTAATATATATATATACACACGATATATGTATATTACTATAAAGGCTATAGTACATATATATTCAATATATATGTTATAATTGAATAATATCAAAACTAATTAAAGTGTTAATTAATTAAGTAAGATTTAATTAATATAATGTTATACATAAAATATTATATAAGTCAGATAAAGTATAAAACTATATAATAATATAACTTATATAATATAAATGTAAAAATCGAGGTGGAAAATTAAAGAAACCCTAAATAGACTTAAGGAATAAATACATACGTAAAAGTACATATACCGTGATTTCTTATATGTCCGACACTTAAATCATGAAAGTATTTAATAGGAAATACATTATTCCATAATCTAATATCACTCAATTAAATATATTGAAGATTACGAATCTTTAATATAAAGTTGTCCTCTACCATTTATATATCAATAGACTACTTGCATACTCTTTAGTTGTTGAACTTTCATCAACCTAGAGATGTTATGTGTAGTACCATTAATATATAGAGTAGACGGGGTAAGATACTCATAAATATTCGTTGAGCTTTCCTTAAGATATGTGTGGTATACTTAAGCCGTCGTGGAATGGTGAGCATGAGCGAATGTACTATATTTATTAGTTGAGCTGTAACGACCTGCCATTTCTAACATGCCAATCGACACTAATCCACACATATCAGAGTTGAATTACTCAACAACTAATTGTTAATTTATATTTGGAAAAACTTAGCATATATAGTAAATAAATCAATCACAGAATCACAGATACAGAGTAATACAACAATAAGCTGCGAAAATAGATAAGTAGTAGTTCATGAAGCTACTATAGAACATCAGAGTCTGAAACAAAATACAATAGAAATCCAATACATAGAGGTCTCAATACAAAAGAAAATGACAAGTCTGAATATAAACAAATGGAAATAACCGAAAGCTGAATAGATAAGAGATAGATCTTCAAGCAAAGCTCCAAACTCCAAAGGTGGGTCCCAAATGCTGTGACACTCAGTCGATCCTAGCATAAGCAAAATACAAAATACTTGAGTTAGGATTAACATTCTTATACAAGTAAATCAACTCAAGTGAAATGTCCAAGTGAAATGAAAATAACTTGATGTTTGAGATTTCCATCCTTTAAGGATCCGTGAAACTATCTACATACATAGTACAATACACTACATAGATAATGTCTACAATAAAGTAAAATATTAAAATAGCGTTAAGGCGTTACCCATATCCCCCTTAACACACTTTTATATATTCCTGTAGTCTATACAGATATTGTAAGCTCCATCAAACTAGTGGGATACTCAGGGAGTACTCCATAGGCACGATACAAACCAAACTCGTAATAGGCGCGATAAAGCATGTGACAATGCATGTGAGGCAATGCCCAGGGTAAGATACTACCCTTTTGCCGGATCCGGACTAGTGGTAACGCATAGCAGCTACCACCGTCCACCTCGAGACACACTCTCATAATCAAAGGTTCATCTAATCAAATCACAGAGTAATAGAATGGTATCGAAGAAGCATGCTTGATCGGAGGTGCGACCTCACTTTGTCCGGCTGGCTCCTGTTTTAGTCATATCAAGCTAACTTGAGGGAGTCAGGGTTGCATTCATACCTCATATAGAAGTTCGCCAACCATCATACTTCATTATCGATTCTCCACCACATGCACAGTTGTTAAAGTGGTTTTTGATATTAGCAGAGAGTATGACAATATTCGATCCCGGTCTCTTTAATAACTAAACGCTTATTTCACACTGTGGTCATTTTATATTTCAAACAGTTCATATTTCACATCAAAATATCATATTCATTTCAAAATTCGTATCACTTTCGAAATCATATACACTTTCAAAATAATATTCACTTTAATTTGTAATTTACTTTAAATTATAATTTCACTTCCAAAATCATACCCATAAAATAATTTAAACCATCATATCAAAGTATCCGCATTTAAATCCATTAAATCTAAATTATAACAGTTCCAACTTAAACCGTTTGAATATTGAAAGTAGTTTATATGTTAAAAATAGTTTATATTTAAAAATAGGTTACATATTAAAATAGTTTATATATTAAAAAGAGTTTATATCGAAAATAGTTTCAAATTAGAATTATTTCTTCCAATTCCACAAATCAATTCAAATCAACTTTAGTTCCAAAAATTCAATTCAATTCAATCTCAGTTCAATGATTCCAATTAAAATAAAAGGTTTAATTCAAATTCTTATTAAAACCATTTTAATTTATGTCGATTTCCCAGGTTTGAACTACAAATTTAAGCCACTTCCAATTCAATAAGTTTCAACATTTAAAAATTCAAACAATTTACAATAACTCAATTTGATAAATTCATTTATATTTAAAAATTAAATTTTAATCTTATTTAAATTTTGAAAATATTCACTTAATCACTTTTAATTGGTTGAACTGGGCCAGCCCACATCGGTAGTGGTGGGTGTATTTCAATTTTTTTTATCCTATTAGATCTTTATTAGGCTTATGAAGTCTAATTCATTTAGAAAAATTATAAATTTATTTTAAATAAAATCATGTATTTTATTTAAATTTAAGTATCTTTTAATGTAAGGTTAACTGAATAATTTAATTTATATATATACAAGTATCATATACATATACATATACACATATGTATGTATGTGTAACATAATAATCCTTGAAGGGTATAACATGCCCGTATATAGATGTTGGGATTTACATCGCAACGGACACATTAACTCATTTCGTATGTATTGTATGTTGTCTAAATGTGTGGATAAATTTATAATGAAAAGTATATTTATATAAATACGTATACATATATTTAAAATATATTTTATAACTAAAAGTCTAAAAATTATATATATATATATATATAATTTAAAACATTTGTATAAATATATATACACAATTAAACATATAAAATTATACATACATACATACATACAGACAGACATACATGCACATATATATAATAATTAAAATTACATATATGTATAAGGTTAAATAAAATGTATATATATGAATAATTAATTCAATTCAAATACATAAAATATAAATTTATGTATATATATTTTAAAATTATTTCCAAATCAAAATTAGCATAACAAACATAAAATAATAATTTTATAATTTTATCATTATTATATATATAATAAATAGTTTCGATCATAATAATTAAAAATATTATAATAAATATTAAAAAAAATCAAATATTAAAATTTACAAAAATTTAAGATCATAAACTACAGGTTCAAAAAAAATTTCATGACTTTTTGGAATAAAATATTATTTTCAATAAATAAAAGAAATATTCAATCGAAGTAATTTAATTATTAAAAATATTAAATATTAACGAAAAATTCTGAATTTTTTTTCTTAGGTTACTGCATAGATGTAGTAATTTTAAAAGATATAAAATCAAATTTTAAGTGCAATAATTATTTTAGATATAATAAACAATTCAAATAATCAATAGAAGATAATTTAAAATTACTTATATATATGAAAATTTTATTTTCGAATTTGATATTTCATATTATGTATAAGTAGGTGAAAGGATAAATTCTATGCTATTTATACATTATAAATATACATATATGTAATTATATGTTTAAAATATACATTAGTCTAAATTTAAATTAATATATAAATATACATAAAATAATTAATAATGAAAAAATTTAATTTTTTACAGAAAAATAGATTTTATTATACATAAATTATAACACATAATAATATAACCATGCACATAACCAAACTAATTTGTGACAACTACATATACCTACGAAAATCTCACCTAACTAGATATACAACATTAATACACACACACACACACATATTTGGATTAATCAATATTAAATCATAAATATGATATGATTACTGTAATTTATAAATAAAATACTAATTGATGATGTACATGGCCCGTTTTTTCGTACCCTTTGAATCGACAATAAACCACACATGTCTAACTCAAATTGCATGAAAAGACGGAACATGAAGGGTAATAAAGAAAATAGACAGAACAAAATCTCACAAGAATGGAACAACATATCTTTACAGCGGAAAAACTTTTAAATACATATATCAGAGTCTATAACCTAAATTCAGCTTGGACAGTTATAAACATCCGTCCTTACAAATTACTGACAAACATCGAACTGAAACAAACAAACCACAGCGGATAATAGAATATGTCCATACGTAGATGAATATCTCCAGCTCTCTTTTGGAGACTCCAACCATCTTCAATTGAGCCTGAAACTACTCAGATCTGACCCAAGTATTGAAAATACCCGGATCAGGCTTGATAAACCGGCGTGAGAAAACTCAATAATAAATGGCAGTGTCATATATCAGCCTTTGAATAAAATCTTTCGAAAAGAAAGAGTATCTCACAAGATACGCCCACACATAAATACGAACGAGTTTTTACCTTATGATAAGCAAAAAACTTTTATATATCAAAACATTTGATATTATTTCTAATGACATCTCTTTGAAAACATTTGCAAATAACTTATTAATCTTAGCCGAAATGGTTACCTATATAGTATTTCAGGGCTGTTCATTACGCCAATACAAACAAAACCGTAAGTTCTTATTGGAGAATGGATTTCCATACAAATGACTAGGTGAAGGGACTACCTTTCGATGGGTACACCTCTAGATGGATGTCCAGAGACATAGAATATCCATCCTCTACCAACACAAGACCGGCGTACCTCTTTAACTAGGTAGTACCGAATATGTCATCCCTCGGTCGTTACCGACCTTTAACCGAGCACGCTTTAGCATACAAACCACATTAATTTACATCCCAACGTCATAGCGGGAAGAAATATATCTAGAAAGGGATGATCACACCCTAATTAGGAATGCCCCACTTAGCCTTGCTGCATTTAACCCTGTTTCGGTCATTTCCGGTTGATGAGGCTTGAGGCTACGATTACCTTTTCACATAACACTTCTTCTTTCACTTTGAATGCTACATTGCCATTCCACATTCACACGATTGATTTCTATAAACGTATAACTTTCTGAGCTTGTAGTCCCTAGAAAGGGTGTTAAGCTAAGAGAAGGTGTCTTCTCCGCCACTGACTGGTATACTTTTATAGATCACTCATTGTGATTTAGAATGTAAGGTCGGAATTCTTCCATACAAATTCATTCTGGGACCGAACGAAACCGAAGGTACTTTCCTCGGCCATTACTAGGTGGGAAGCCCTTGTGGTTTTGAGGTTTTTCATAACAAAGAGACCACTGCTACAATATAGTGATTCAGGAGTTTATCCCCAATTGATCAACAAGTAGTCCTTCATTATTATTCGTCTCAATTCCGTCTTCAAAACATCTTCATTCTTCGAATGCGTGAACTGGTTCAAAGTGGTTTTTGGATAAGAATCACCAAATTCCGACCCTGGTTCCTTCGAAATCTAATTATCTATAAAAAATGAATATGAATATATAGGATTTATTAAATCTCTTTTCACTTTAATTCTTTTCGGATGATGTTGAAATCTCTTTCTTTTATCTTAGAGTAATTCTAAATAATTCATTCTTTTTCTTTGGATAATATTTCAAATTTTCTCACTTAACCCTCGATCCAAATTCCTTAACTTTTTGGACGGGTCAAAAGCAATATTATTTAAGACATCATTTACGATAAACCCTAAAATAAATCTTAACAAACATTTTTGAGTAAATAGGATCATAGAAGTCATTTTAATTTTAATCAACATCTATTTCCATATTCAACAAGTGCTATGGGCGGAATAACACTGAAATCACCTTTTAAATTTAATGAATAGGATGAATTTCGTCTTTAGATTTTAATACCAAGTATAAGAAGATTATCTCTATGCAATCTAAGTTCTAGTTTATTAATTTTGCAGATTGTTTAAATTTTGGATAATACTAATCTTCTTAAATTTTGAAAATTTTAATATAATCCATTTAGAGAATCCGGACTTTCCTTTCGATCTGTTCCACCCTTCGCCTAAGAAGAGAAAACAAAAGCCAGGTAATTTCAAGGCACTGGTTGCTCCATCCCCAGCCTTAGCTAAACAACTTGTTTTATCTTCCCAGATCTCACAGGCGGGGAAAATGTATTAGTCGTTTCAGCATACTCAGTTATCAACTTTATTTTAGAATTGATTATAAAAATTCCAAATTATCTTTTAAACACTTAGGCCTCGTTTGGCTTGTCGTTTTTAGTTTGTGTTTTTGTCTGTACAAAATCACGTTCGTTGTATGTATTGTTGAAAAACAAACAACTTTGGATAATGAAATTAACATGTAAAATAAAAAACAAGTTTATTTTGTTTTTCATGTTTTGAGAGATAACAAAAGTACAGAGAACAATCCAACTCCCTCATTGTCCGTTGGTCGTCGCAATGGTTGAGAATTATAAATCTTTTTCTCTTATTTTTTTCTATTTCTTAGTGCAAGTTGGAAACACAAAACTTAAAATACAAAATAAAACCAAACAGGCCCTTAGTTTTTCTTTTGAAAACATTCACAATTGATTCTAGGAAATTCGTTACATTTAAACTCATATTCCAAAAGTTATAGAATTCGCAGCATAAAAGTGCTACGGAAAGTGTTATATAAGCTTATTTGATTTAAACAACTTTTTAATATTTGAAAATTCCTATTTTATGCTTCAAATCTTTTCTAAACTATTTAAATAGATTTATCAAATTTATTTCAATTTTTCCACAATTAAAAACGTTTATTTAAACATATTTTGCGCTATGGCCACTTAACTGCACTAACGCGATTTTTCTAGAAAATTGATTTGGACTTAATTCAAAATTTACTCAACGAAATTTTGATTTTATTTCTTTTTTAGAACATATGGGAATAATAGTCTCGAATTTTCTTATCCCGAAGAATTCCGAGCTATATTCCACTCTATACACTCATTTGAACTTTTCGATGCGAAATTGCGAACGACCATTGCGCGACGCACCTAATTTTAACTTATTTTTCAATATTTGAAATAATATATTCGAATTGAATTTTATCACTTATAAAATCATTACAAATCATTTCATATCAATATTTCCACATTTCAATGTATTTAAAATGTATTTTCAATATTACCATATTATAATATTATTTTATTTCTATTATTTTAATATTAAATTTTAAATTCCAATTTCAATTCTAACTTCAAATTAAACTAAATTAAAACTTAGATTTCATATCTAATTCTAATTTTAATTTAAATTACAACATTAATTTCAAATTCAATTTTCAAAATCGATTTCAATTTCATCATTCATCTCAATTTCAATTTAACACCTCTTTGTATCCCGTTTCACTTCAAATTTCAAATTCTCTTTTACTTTAACTTTAATTTCAATTCCAATTGAAAAGAGGCTTAGTTTTTCAAAGTATCTCATATCATCAAAATTGGGTCTTTTTTTAATAAAGGTGATACTTAATCAAAATGAGCATAACCAAGTTTAAAATTTATCACTAACATAATTATGGTTCTTACACAAATAATATGATAAATAATCACAACCATAAACACTAGCAATTATTCAAACATAACATAAACATATCCAAACATCCATAATAACATTTCAAAGAGGTTTATACTTGCATATGATAAGATGCTTATTATAAAAAATCAAAATACGATCTTTTAAAAGCGGTGAGAATTTTCTCACCTTTATTTCCGCTCCGTCAATCTTTTACATAAGGTACGCGTCTCTCGAGCTGTTATTTTCAGACGTCGAATTTTGCCGTTTCCTTTCCTTCGCTTTTTTTCCCCTCTTTCCTTTTACTTTTCTTTTCACTCTCTTTTTTTTACATGGAGGGTGCATGGCTCGACTAGGTGGTGTGGCTTAGTGTAGGCTCGGGTTTGGGTGTGGGTTTGTAGGGCTCAGGCATGGCTATAGGTGGTGGGTGTGAGGTGTTGGAGGCTTGGAGGAGGCGGGTAGGTGGTGTAGGAGTTGGGTACGGCTTAGGGAAGGCGTGTTGGGCTATGTTGGAGCTTGGGTGGAGGGATGTAGGGCACGACTAAAGTGGAGGAAGTAATGGAACAGGAAGAGAATGAACTTTAGAATTTTGTAGGATGAAAATGTAGTGAAGAAAGAAGGGGTTTAGGCTTGTATTTATAGGTGGAGTTTGAGTGGCTAATGTCCTAAATACACTTGCCTTACTTTTTGACCTTTGCTTAACATGATAAGAAGTGCATTTATGGTGAAAGATGTCATGATTTGTTTCATGTAATGATGCTTGCTTCTTTTTCTTAATTTACAAAATGTTTAAATATTAATTTACTTAGTTTCCATGCATGTAGAGACTTGCATTAATGGAGAGAAGATAGGTTTTAGTCCTTATGTAATGATTTGGTTACTTTTCCATAACTTAGAAAATACTTAAGCTACATTTTGCTCCTTTTTCATGCATCTCATTAGTGAGATATGATATCTAAGAAATGATTATGGTTAATAATTTAATTTTAATTATAAATTGTCAAATCATGTTAATTTTTGAATTATTTATTTAATTTAACTTTTCAAAATACATTTGTTTTTATATGTTAAATATAACATGTAACATAGTTTGTTAAGTTCATATATGTGTTAGGAAACATATCATGTTGCAACAACTTGTTTTGCTTAAAGATGGTGTTTTTGTTGACATATTTTATAGTCAAAATTTGACGTTTTTGTTAAACTATATATTCAAGTAAATCAAAATTAGAAATGAACTTTATACTTCTTTTGAATAAATTAAAACATGACTATTTATATTTTAAAATCATATTTATATAATATCTAAATCCTTAATTTTACAATGTATGTAAAACTGACAAAATGCGACAATATTTGGTTACTTTTTTAAAATGATTATAAATATGCTTCTAAATCTTTTAATATACTTTTATTATCTTATTATATGTTTTAAATAAAATTTAACTTAATATTTAAGCCTGTTTATTTAAGCATTTATTTATTTTTAACAAAACTTAACTTTTGCTGATTTGTTCTAAAATTCAAATTTATATTTTTTAATTATTAACTATAAGAATAAATAATTTCTCTATTATTATTTATTATATACAACTTATTTATTTAAGTTTTAAGCCTTTTTTAAATTTAAGATAAACAAAATCTTTCATTTCCCAAGTAGCGAAATTACGGGTCGTTACATGATGCCTTTGAGTCCACTTAAATCAATGAATTCCCTACTCTAGTTATAATCGATCCGTCAAATTGCAAGTCTGGAATCATCGACCTTTTCTACCAAAAATGCTTTTACTTAACTTTAATTGATTTGAGATTCTTAGAACTGATATGGGGATTAATTTTAGCCAGAAAACTTGATAATTATGGAAGTTAAAAGTTTTTTTTTGATTAAGGGTTTAGAGATCCATATGTATAGCCTTGTACAAGAGAGATATACGGACAATCTCATTACCTATTCTCTCTTAATCTTAGCTATCCATCTCTAGGTCTAACCCTAAGTTTTAGCCGTCTCGAATAACTTGTCAAAACTGAAATTTGCAGTCCTAATGATGGGCTTTAAACCCATTTAAGCCCAAGCTAAAATTCTATGGAATTAAATCTAATTTAATCGCTTATCGATATTGTATATCGATTGGTACATTTATAACTATTATAAATATATAACAATTTTTATTTCTCATACCATACTCAAATTTTATAATTAATATTTCATAAATATTAATTAATTTAATTTATTTATAATAATTATAAACTAATTAAATCATTCGGTCTTAAGGGAATTCATCATTTCAGTTGCGTAACTCTTGGGTGTAAATTTGGTCAGCAATTACACCGCACTATTCGAATGTTAACGTTCACATGTCATTTAGCAAATGGTGTGACATTATGGCCAAATTTATCGCTTATTCATTTTCAGTAAAATCTTATTTAATTTAATAAGCGTTGCCTACTAGTGACATTTATATACACCAATTCTTTTCATCAAAAACCGTATCAATTTGGATTTATGGAATTTGGTAATGCTCAAAATTCCAATATTGTCCATATTCAACTCTGTAGTCCAAACACAAAATCCCTGGTTCAATAATAACAATTATTATCAACCGTACTACTCTGGCCAGAGATTTTGACTCAGGGTTAACTTGAGTTGACCATGATACTAACCTCATATAACTGAAGTGACGAATCCTCCCTTGAATAGTGTCTTCCTTCCATTACTTCCACTCGACCCAACTATAATCACTTGATGGATATCATTTCATGATTTGACTATAAGAAAAGCAGAGTTTTTCATATTGAAGGTTGATAGTATCTCAAAATGAAAGAATTGTGTAAATTAGTCACATCGATATTTTCTATTTAACCTTAGTTATATTAACCAACAGAAAACTATCGAGTGAGTCGTTACATAGTTATCCAATAACTATCAGTACGTAATCCCTTGGTGCCTCCAGCAGTCATAAGTAATACAGTGCCTAACATTTGGAGAGCATTACATACTCTAGTCTCAATGGACACATAGATATCCAGTCTCGATACACCTTGACTAGGAACATTTAAAATGGTATATGTGTTTCATTGTGATAAATTACTCACGGTTACAACACTTTATAACTACTATCAAAAAACATACCACTTATGGATTTTTTTATTAAATATACTTTTAATTGAATTTATTAATTAATATAACCATATTATATCAAGTATATAATAGAAAAAAATACCTTTATTTCGAACAAGATTAGTCAACGAGTTAGATATATGTAACAATTAAATAATTGTCCCTAGGGCATACCCATAACTCTATCATTAATAAAATTTAAATAAAATCTCAAATTATAAATTTAAATCAATATTAAATATTCCATTTCAGTTTTATTTAATTTGAAAATATTCATTTAATCACCTTTAATCAAAACCCATTTATCAAGTTATAAAAATCATTTATTTAAATCTCAAAATTAATAAGTTTCAAATCAAATTTTTTATTTAAATACAATTCTTAAACAAATAAAATTTCAAGTCCACTTTAACTTACCTTTCCAATCTTTATTTACTTAAGTTATTACAAAATATATTTTAAAATATTAATATAAATTTCTAAATAAATATTTAAAACATATTTTATATATTAGTTAAATTAAATTCTTATTATATTAATTATTATTAAATTAACTCTTATTTTTACTAAATATATTATATAAAATTTTGTTTTATATATTTAAAAATAATAAAATTATAAGTAAAATATAAAAATTTATATTTTCAAAACTTAACCTATAAACTTAAAATTATCAAACATATAATTTTAAAATCAAAATTTTACATATATGTTAAAATAAAAATTTTTATATTATATTTTAAAAATCAAAACTCATTTATTTTCTTCCAGAACTTTGTCGATCATTTTTCAAAAATAGACCAACGATGTCCATATATAATTTTATATCCTATGGTCAAGTGATATAGATATATACATTTCAATCCGCAATAATAAAATTTTAGGGGTATATATCATTTCTGTGAAAAATACGGATTACGAATCTTAAGGCTGGAATAACACTAGAAGAGGGGTGAATAGTGTTTTGTGGATTTTCTAAATCTTTTTGAAACTATTGTAATTTTATCACCAACAAATACAACACACAAACACAGATATAATTACAGAATCAGGCACAAATGCAAATATTAAATAAAAATAGTAAAGGAAAGAGCACACCAGGATTTTATATTGGTTTGGAGTTACGCTACATCCAGTCCTGTACAATCGTACAGATTTCTTATCAAAATAATCTTTCAGATTACACCATTGGTTTCAAGGCTACGAGGTACACCCTCCTGTATTCGAGTCCAGGGCAAACTCTCTTGATTTAACCAGGCTATAAGATCAACTAATTGATTTTAGGGGCTACAGTTACACCCAATTGAGTTCAAGGCTCAACCGCTCCTTTTACTCAACAGTTTGATTTACAAAAGATCCTATAACTTTGAATAGAATTTTGGATCTTATGGAAAGAGTGGAAAAGAATCAAACAAGAGATAATCAAGTTTGATTCACTTGGTATTTCGGCAGAGTATGGTTTAGGATTCTTTTGAACAAATGTGGAAGATGAAGAGGGGAGAAAATAAATGAAATCTGGTGAAAAGTTCATTTAGAACTTACTGGTATTTATAGTAGAGAAACAGCCATATCTATTCGTGAAAGGATACGACGAATAGACACTTCTTTTGAAAATTGAAATTTGAGAATAACGGACACCATGTCGACATGGGGTTTTGAGGGACGTCAACAAGCTCAAGGAAAAATTGATGTTTTGATTTTCTTTTTAAACTTGGTATCTATAATTTGTCATAACAATTTCTAAACTTTGTAAATATATTTGAATATAGTTTAAACGTATAAAAAAGTTTAGAATGTAATTTTTAATAAATATAATCTTAATCTATAAAGTGATTTAAAATCTGAGTATATAAATATTTTAAAGCTAAATATTTAAAAAAAGAGATGGTTTAAAAACAAGGACAATTTTGAAATCAAAAATGATAAAAATAGTTTTGGGTCTAAAATATTTAAAACCAAGAGAGATGTCTTTTTTGAAAAGAAAGTTTTGAATTTTTTTTAAAAACAAGAGATATATTTTTGGAAAGCATTTTTGTAAAATGAGTAGATATCAAAATAGGACCACTATATGTTCCACTAGATATTGTCGTGGGTTCCATCCCTTTAACAGGCTCGAAGTGGATTCCATTCCATGACTAAATTTCAAATAAAGATGTAAGTGCTTACAATAAGTTTTAACATAATTCTTGACTCAATACTTATCTTGTACTATTGAAATCGTAATGTGACGACCCGCCTTTCATTCCACAGAAAGACGCATCATTAATAAGAAAGAAAGAGGTAGAAATAGAATAGATAGAAGAAAGAACTAAACAATATCAGAGTCCCACAGCTGAAACGGAACAAAATATAATATATCACATAGATATTACATAGTCATTACATCAGAGTTACACAGATTTCGACAACATCATCACATTAGACAGTTATAAAGGCCTGTCTAATCCATTACATTTCAAAGTACAACAGACAAAGACACTACACAGCGGAAATAGATAGATATAGCTACGTCTGGACTCCTGCTCCAAGCTTTCAAAATTCGTCAAGCCAAAACCTGATCACTTGGCTACTCATAAAATTTTGGGTACCCAAGAGTTTAATAAAACAGAAATAAACTCCGTGTCAGACATGGGTCTCATGTGAGTAAACGGGTTAAAGTTGTTTAACTTTAAAAATCATTTGAAAACAAAGATATCACGTAAGACTTCCCACACATAAACATGGGTAAGTTTTTACCTTACGCTAACCAAAACATTTGATAGGAAATCCAGTGATATTATAATAGGGTCTAGGGTTTTCAAATAAATATTCACAGAGCTGAAAATGTTACATGATTAAATTCCAGCATACTAGCCACAAAGTGGGTTATACAATCAAAACTGTAAAGGCGCATAGTGATAATGAGTTTCCATCAATGGCAGGGCTACTGGGGTACCGGCCGTCACAGTACGTGGCCTAGATCACCGTACCGAGGATCCACCCTAAATCCCCTGCAACACAAGGTTGAAACCATCCCTTACTGGATAGTCCCGAACAAGACAACCCCGCAGTTGGCTGCATACCAACTGCCCACTAAGCCGAAATAAATAGGAACCTTTAGACAGAGGTAAATCTCGTCCTACTTGAGCGCGGCTCACTTAGCCTTGCTGCACCTTCCCTGTTTTAGCCATTCCCGGTTGATGAGGCTTGGTGCTGCGATTAACACTATAGAACACATCTATCTTAGAATGCTCATCATCCTCCTAACAATTTTCTGAAAGCATTCAATTCATACGAGTTCGTTTCGGCTTCGAACGAAACCGAAGGCATTATCTCGTTACACTCATTTTGGAATCACCCTCAAAGTTAACGACAATAACCCTTACACTCTAAAACTCTATCAACCTAAAAGCACTATCTCCGTTATACTCGTATTGGAATCACCCTCAGAGTTTTAACAACAAATAGTTCTTACACTTCGAGTCTTCGACTTGATCCTCACTTGAATTCACGACCTAACGTTTAACTTGGATCGATGTGGTTTTCAGATAATCAAATCTGATATTCGATCCTCATCTCATTGAAATCCAAACGTTTCTTAAAGACCAAGTTGTTTAAGGTTTAAAAAATTTAATTCAATTCAATACTTTGAATTCACACAGCATTTATCACAGATAAATATCCAATATCACATCACAGAATATCACTCAATAGATACCAACCAATCTAGGCATTCTACTCAAACAATCATCCACAAACAGGAATTAGTAATCCATGTCATAATTAATCTAATTAACTTAAATTAAATTAATCACTTAAGAATTAATCACCTAATCCAACTTAATGAATCATTAATTAATTACAAACCAATTAATTAATCATCTCCTTAATTAATCATCCTTGATTACTTATTCTTTAGTTTCCTTATCAATCAATTAATTAATCTCTAATCATAGATTAATTATTCTTTAATTATTAATTAATAAACCTTAATTATTAATTAATATGTCTTAATATTAAATTAATTAATCCTTAACTACCAGTTGATTAATCCTTAATTAATCTTTAATTATACATTGATTATCCTTTAAGTATTAGTTAATAAAACTTAATTACAAATTATGTACTTCTTAATTACTAGTTAATTAATCTCTAATTACTTAATTAATTAATCTCTAATAACTAAATTAATTAATTTTTGATCATAATTAATCAATCTTAATCATCTAATTAATAATCCTTAATTACAATTAATTAATCTTTAATTATTTAATTGTAACCCTCAATTATAAATTAATTAATCCTTAATCATTAGTTAATTAAATTAATTAATTTCTCTTAATTATTTTCTTAATTAATATTTTATCATTAATTAAATTAATTAATTAATTATACTTAAATTTCTTAATTAACTTAATTAATCTCAAATCATTAAAATTTTAGTTAACCTTAAGATAAACATTATCTACATTAATGATTTAATTATCATTTACATATTGCAACATTTTATGTTATAATTAACTTCCTTAATTAAATCATTTAATTAAATTTTGAAATAAAATAATCATTTAACTTGACAAATTAAAATTACCAAATCATAACTACCTTTGAATACTAAAAACATTATCAAGTGATAGTTTAAAACTAATTTCAATTTAAATTAAAAAAACTTGCTTTTATAAAAACCTTTAAAATTTCATTTCTAACTTAAGTTTTAAAATATCCTTAAACTTTACTTAACAAGATTTTAATTTAAACAAATTTCAAAACTTCTTAATCAAATGTTAAAAAACAATCATTATAAGTAATTTATATAAGAAAAGTTTAAACTAAATTTATTTTTAAATTTTCAAAATCTTGTTTTTTAAAAAAACTTTTTAAATTTGTTGAACCTTGCTTCGAGTCAAACCCGAAGATTACTCGGGTCAATCCCCGAGTTTCCCTTCTTCTTTCCCATTTTCAAAAACTTAGATTTATTTCTAAGTTTTAAAAACCTACAGGCTTATCACCCACAAACTACTCGAGTACAAACTCGAGTCACTACCCCCCAAATCCCGATCCTTCCTTCGAGACCAAACCCTTACCCAAACAACAGACACAAAAAACTTCACTGTGCACGTGCACCAACGACAGAGCCACCTTCAACCTCTTATGAATCCTCCGGCACATCGACCATCGACGTTGCAACCAAATCCGATCACCAAATCACAAGCACAAGCCACGATCTAAAATCGAGCAATGCAGTAGAACCTGGAAACTAAACCATCACCAGAAACTACCTCGAATCCACGTCTCCGATCACCAGAATCGCTGCAACCCCGGCCACGCTTTGCCGACCTTCCACGCTGCCATTTCCCAAAGCCTCGTGCCACTAGATCGCCCAGAGATGATGTAATGACCACAAATCTGACCTCAACATAAACTACGGTTTAAAACCCAAATCACCCCCGCGACGTCGCCTCAACGATCTAGAACTCCTCCAGACATTTGTTCCAAAACCATCTAACATCCTCCTACCTCCGACCAAGTTCCCGACCACCTCAAGAATTTTGATCACCATAAAAACCCAAAAACCCAATTTTTGGTCATCAATGAACTGCACTCTCAATACCATATTAAAAATTGTGATTTTCTTCTTAAAAATCATATTTTCCACGATTGATTCAAGTTAAATACTTGAATCAGCAATTTAAGATGTTTGGTTTTTAACATATTTTCCAAAAATCTACTGTATTTTCTTGACTCCAGAGGCTTTTCAAACTTATTATACTTGAACTTATTTTTAAATCTTACATGATGTTTAAACTAAACTATTTTGTTTGAAATCCAAAGTTTAACATGGAACAGAAAAAAAATTTGAAATTTTTTTATATCAAATTTAAACCTTGTACTTTCAAAAACAAAGAAGTACAGACATATCAGACATGCAAACTTAAATCCATTCATATACACAAAGCTATCACTTATATATACACATGCAGAGCAATCATCATCACAGAAATTTCACAAGCAACAATCATTTACCTACTTAAACTTTTTAATTAAAATGTTTACTCACGGTTCAAAAAGGCAGAGGCTTGAAAACTGGGAAGCTTTGAATTGCCGAAGCCTTGATCGGTTTTAAACTGGAAAACTTTGAATTTGCAGAAGAAAATACTTTGAACTGAAATGCTTTTGAAACAGATTCTAATTTGAAACTGAAGCTTTTTTTGTTGTTGAGAAGATTGCTTTGATATTCTAGGTTTACAGGTTTTTGAACTTCCTTGTTTTGATTTTTGAGTTTGAGATTTTTTACAGGTTGAAGATAAAATGGTTTAAATGGTTTTTAATTTGCTTTGAGGAATGTTTTTAGGTTTTGATTCTTGAGAATTTTATGGTTTTGAAAAATAGTTTAACAGGTTGAGTTTTAGAAATGAGAAGTTAAGAAAAGAGATGGGAAATAGGAGATGTATGTTTATATAATGTAAATTAGGATTTATTTAAAATTAAAGAAAAATAAAAACAAATTACGACACTTGTTAAATTCAACAACATTTGTCATTGCCATTATTTAACTCTTTACACATGTATTCACAAGCTTTTATAATTAAACACTTGTAATTATATATGTTTTATAAATTTTTAAAATGATTTTAAAAGCTTTTATATTTATTTTCCCATTTAATAAGTACATTTCTTAATTAATAAACGCTTTTCTTAATTTTAGAAAAATAAAATCCTTTAAAGAAAATAAAATAAAAACTAATTATATCCTAAATAAAATCATATAAAATATATTTAATCCATTTTTAAATGTTAATATAAAACTTTTGTATTTATGTTACTATTGAATAAATACTTTCTAAATTTATATAAATAAATTTCTTTTAAAGAAAATAATATAAAAAAAATCTTATTTTAAATTAAAACCTTATTCATATATTTTTTAAATCCTAAATATTTTAAAATATTAGTTTTTTAAATATCAAATTTAAATTCAAATTCAATTTTAATTTCAAATTTAAAATCCAATTTAAAATCAACTTAATAAATATGTATATTAATTTTAAAAAACACGTTATTACTTTAAAAATAATAATTTTATTTTAAAATTTATTTATATATATATATATTTAAAAACATCACATTATTATTATTGTTTGAAGTAACCATTTTACCAATTTTAAATAATAAATAAAGAAGATTATCACATTTTAAATTGTTTGAAATTCTAGGATATCACATTCCTCCCCCCTAAAAGAATTTCGTCCCTAAAATTTAAAACAAAAGATAATCCAAAAGCTTTTATTTCATTTCAACAATTCAAGCATACATATCAACCATATACTATCAACCAAACAAGCAATTCATCCAATCAAACAATTCGTTCAAACAACAATTTGATTCAACAAACAATTTGTTCAAACAAACATCACTAGCTATCCGGACACATATCCGGATAAGCCTTCCTAAAACTATCTAGAGTTTCCTAAGACAAACTCTGGAATCCTCGCCCCACTGCACCTAGACTAGCTATACAACTATGATCTAGAGCTTCCTCTCACCTCGATCTAAAAATCTAAACCGGATATCAGACCACACTTAAAACTAGCTCAACTATCCGATCCTTCTGAACTGCAGATCCCAACTAAGATGGATCGTTCACGTATTTCGTCAGATGAGATACGTGTAAAACATTGTGAATTCCAGCCATCCGGACTGGCAATTCAATCCTGTAGGCCACAACACAAATCCTCTCGAGCATTCGAAACGGACCAATATACCTTGGAGCAAGTTTTCCCGTCTTACCAAATCTAATCGCTCCTTTAATCGAAAAACTTTGACAAAGACTAAATCTCCGATCACAAATTCCAATTGTCTTTGTCTCTTATCCGCATATTCTTCTAGCGATCCTGCACTGCTCTCAAACTCTTCTTGATAAGCTCCACCTTCGTAGATGTCTCTCGGATCAAAACTGGACAAAGAACAAGACAATCTCCCGACTCTACCCAATAGTATAGGAATCCTATAAGGTCTTCCATATAAAGCTTCATAGGGTGCCATCTTGATACTCGCCTGATAACCATATGAGAATTCCATTAAATGCAGATGGTCTTCCCAAGATTTAGCAAAATCCAAAACACAAGCCCTCAACATATCCTTGAGAATTCTATTCAGCCTTGCCGTCTGTCCGTTGGTTTGATGATAGGCTGTACTCAAACTCAATCTCGAACCCATAGCTGATCGCAAAGCTTCCCAAAATTTGCTGGTGAATGTAGGATCACGGTCGCTAACAATGCTGAATGGAATACCACGTAGTAGGGCCATCTTTCAAGAAAAACTTAGGCAAAGATGCCGCAATACGGGTTGCCTTGATCGGAATAAAATGGGCGTTCTTGATTAGCTAGTCTACAATCACCCATATTCCTTCACTTCCCTTTCTTGTCCTGGCAAACCGTCGACAAAATCCAAAGAAATCATTTCCCACTTCCACTTCGAAACTTCCAATGGCTGCAACAACATGCGGTCTTCTGTTGATCACCTTCACCTACTAACAGATCGCACATCCATTGATGAAAGCAGCTACATCCTTCTTCATACCCTTCCACCAGAAGACTCTCTTCATATCCTTATATACCTTTGAAATCCCTAGGTGGACACTCTTCCTGGGAGCGATGACTCTCTGACAGAACTTCTTGCTTCCAATCATTGAAATTTGGAACACAAATCCTTCGGTTGATCCTCAAAGTTCCTTGGCCATCAATCCCAAAACTGAAACACTGACCATTCTTGACTCAATCCATCCACCTCTGGCACACACAAACGTTCGTGTAGACCTCAAACTTACTCTTGCCATCAAGAATAGCTAGAACAGGCACACTGGTCAACCTTGCCTTCAAAACCAAGAAAGCTTCTTCACCGAATTAACTTGGTTAAGTGTGAAGAAATCTTAGAATAGTCCTTGATAAACTTCCTGTAGAACCCTGCCAATCCCAGAAAATTGCGGACTTCTGTCAGAGTCTGCAGCTGCTTCTATTCCTGAATAGTAGCTACCTTGGCTGGATTTACAGAAATACCCTCAGCAGAAACAATATGCCCCAAAAATATGACTTCCGACTTCCAAAAATGGCACTACGAAAATTTAGCCTTCAGAACATGCCTCCGCAAAGTCTCTAACATTATACCCAAAAGCTGCATGTGCTCTTCTTTAGACTTGGAGTAGATAAGAATATCATCGATGAACACAAGAATGAACTTAATCAACATATCCCAGAAAAACTCGGTTCATCAAATCCACACAGAATCTCAAAGATCAATCCGATTTGGCCACAAAGACTACGACATAACCCCACTGGAAAAAAACGAGGTCGGCTTAAATCTTTCTCTAAGAAATCTTGGGTCTGCTTCACCAACTCTTCTCTGTCCTTCGGCGCCATCCTTCTACTAAGTGAACAACATGAACTGCTTCCGGAACAAGTCGATTCGAAACTCTATCTCTCGATAAGGACCAACCTTTCACTTCCTCGAAAACATCTAGAAAATCTCTAACCAAATTGATGGACTCTACGCCTTCTAGAGATGCGTCGACTCCACGCAAAATATTACTCAAGAGAACTCCGAAATTATCGCAAGTCACTTTTGCAATTCTTCCCAACTTAGTCTCCAAAGACAGAATCCTATCTTCACACATCAAAACATCTTTATATTTATCCAACCAAATCCATATCTAGAATAAGATCAAGCTCTTCGAAATCCAATACAAGGGTCTCAAGAAAAACTATAGGGGAGATAAGAAAGCCTTAAGCCTCTACAGATCTTATCTAACGTAGTTGCCCCGCCTATAGGATTTGATACAAAGATAGGACGGTCAACCAAACAAAGAGAAAGATGAAACTCCTCTAGAAATCATGTTGGAAACCCGGACAGATACCAAAAAAATTTAGATAGGTATATAGGTGTATAAAAATTTCAAATACGCACTTTCAAGATAGACACTACTCCAGAGCCTAGGTATTATCTCAACCTATGCTCCGATACTAAGTGTGACGACCCGCCTTTCATTCCACAGAAAGACGCATCATCAATAAGAAATAAAGAAGTAGAAATAGAATAGATAGAAGAAAGAACTAAACAATATCAGAGTCTCACAGCGGAAACGGAACAAAATATAATATTTCACATAGATATTACATAGTCATTACATCAGAGTTGCACAGATTTCAACAACATCATCACATTATACAGTTATAAAGGCCTATCTAATCCATTACATTTCAAAATACAACAGACAAAGACTCTACACAGTGGAAATAGATAGATATAGCTGCGTCTGGACTCCTGCTCCAAGCTTCCAAAATTCGTCAAGTCAAAACCTGATCGCTTGGCTACTCATAAAAATTCGAGTACCCAAGAGTTTAAGAAAAACAGAAATAAACTCCAGGTCAGACATTGGTCTGGTGTGAGTAAACAGGTTAAAGTTGTTTAACTTTAAAAATCATTTGAAAACAAAGGTATCACGTAAGACTTCCCACACATAAACATGGGTAAGTTTTTACCTTACGCTAACCAAAACATTTGATAGAAAATCCAGTGATATTATAATAGGGTCTAGGGTTTTCAAATAAATATTCACATAGCTAAAATTGTTACATGATTAAATTCAAACAAACTAGCCATAAAGTGGGTTATACAATCAAAACCGTAAAGGCACGTAGAGATAATGAGTTTCAATCAATGGAAGGGTTACTGGGGTACCGCCCGCCACAGTACGTGGCCTAGATCATCGTACCGAGGATCCACCCTAAATCTCCTGCAACACAAGGCCGAAACCATCCCTTACTGAATAGTCCCGAACAAGACAACCCCGCAATTGGTTGCAGACCAACTGCCCACTAAGCCGAAATAAAAAGGGATCTCTAGACAGGGGTAAATCTCGTCCTACTTGAGCATGGCTCACTTACCCTTACTGCACCTCCCCTGTTTTATCCATTCCCGGTTGATGAGGCTTGAGGCTGCGATTACCTTTATAGAACACATCTATCTTAGAATGCTCATCGTCCTCCTAACAATGTTCTGAAAGCATTCAATCCATGCAGGTTCGTTTCGGGTTCAAACGAAACCAAATGCATTATCTCGTTACGCTCATTTGGGAATCACCTCAGAGTTAACGACAATAACCCTTGCACTCTGAAACTCTATCTCAAAGCTGAAAGCACTATCTCCGTTATACTCGTATTGGACACCCTCAGAGTTTTAACAACAAATAGTTCTTACACTTCGAGTCTTCAAATTGATCCTCACTTGAATTCACGACATAACGTTTAACTTGGATCGATGTGGTTTTCAAATAATCAAATTTGATATTCGGTCCCGGTCTCATCGAAATCCAAATGTTTCTTAAAGGCCAAGTTGTTTAAGGTTTAAACAAATTCAATTCAATACTTTGAATTCACACAGCATTTATCACAGATAAATATCTAATATCACATCACAGAATATCACAGAATATTATTCAATAGATATCAACCAATCCAGACATTCTACTCAAACAATCATCCACAAACAGGAATTAATAATCCATGTCATAATTAATTTAATTAACTTAAGTTAAATTAATCACTTAAGAATTAATCACCTAATTCTGCTTAATCAATCATTAATTAATTACAAACCAATTAATTAATCATCTCCTTAATTAATCATCCTTGATTAATTATTCTTTAGTTTCTTTATCAATTAATTAATTAATCTCTAATCACAGATTAATTATTCTTCAATTATTAATTAATAAACCTTAATTATTAATTAATATCTCTTAATAACAAATTAATTAATCCTTAATTAACAGTTAATTAATCCTTAATTAATCTTTAATTATAGATTAATTATCCTTTAAGTATTAGTTAATAAAACTTAATTACAAATTAAGTACTTCTTAATTACTAGTTAATTAATCTCTAATTGCTTAATTAATTAATCTCTAATTACTAAATTAATTAATCTCTGATCAGTAATCAATCAATCTTAATTATCTAATTAATAATCCTTAATTACAATCAATTAATATTTAATTAATTAATTATAACCCTCAATTATAAATTAATTAACCCTTAATCATTAGTTAATTAAATTAACTAATTTCTCTTAATTAATTTCTTAATTAATCTTTTATCATTAATTAATTAAATTAATTAATTATACTTAAATTTCTTAATTAACTTAATTAATCTCAAATCATTAAAAATTTAGTTAACCTTAAGACAAACATTATCTTCATTAATGATTTAATTATCATTTACATATTGCAACATTTTACGTTTATAATTAACTTCCTTAATTAAATCATTTAATTAAATTTTGAAATAAAATAATCATTTAACTTGATAAATTAAAGTTACCAAATCATAACTTCCTTTAAATACTTAAAACATTATCAAGTGATAGTTTAAAACTAATTTCAATTTAAATTAAAAAAACATGCTTTTACAAAAACCCTTAAAATTTCATTTCTAACTAAAGTTTTAAAATATCTTTAAACTTTACTTAACAGGATTTTAATTTAAACAAATTTCAAAACTTCTTAATCAAATGGTAAAAAAACAATCATTATAAGTAATTTATATAAGAAAAGTTTAAACTAAATTTATTTTTAAATTTTCAAAATCTTGTTTTTTAAAAAACTATTTAAATCCGTTGAACCTTGCTTCGGGTCAAACCCGAAGATTACTCGGGTCAAGCCCCGAGTTTCCCTTCTTCTTACCCATTTTTAAAAACTTAGATTTATTTTTAAGTTTTAAAAACCTATAGGCTTATCACCTACAAACTACTCAAGTACAAACTCGAGTCACTACCCCCAAATCCCGATCCTTCCTTCGAGACCAAACCACTACCCAAACAACAGGCACCGAAAACTTGACCGTGCACGTGCACCGGCGATAGAGCCACCTTCGACCTTTGATGAATCCTTCGACACATCGACCATCGACGTTGCAACCAAATCAGATCACCAAATCACAAGCACATGCTACGATCCAAAATCGAGTAACGCAGTCGAACCTGGAAACTAAACCATCACCAGAAACTACCTCGAATCCACGTCTCCGACCATCAGAATCGCTGCAACCCTGGCCGCGCCTTACCGACCTTCCATGCTGCCATTTCACGAAGCCTCGTGCACTCGATCGCCCAGAGATGATGCAGTGACCACAAATCTTACATCAACATAAAATAGGGTTTAAAAACCAAATCACCCTCGCGTCATCGCCTAGGCGATCAGGAACTCCTCCAAACATTTTTACTGAAACCATCTGACATCCTCCTGCCTCCTGTCAAGATCCCGACCACCTCAAGCATTTTGATCACCAAAATGACCTAAAAACCCAATTTATGGTCATCAATGAACTGCACTCTCAATACCATATTAAAAATTGTGATTTTCTTCTTAAAAATCATATTTTCCAAGATTGATTCAAGTTAAATACTTGAATCAGCAATTTAAGATGTTTGGTTTTTAACATGTTTTTAAAAATCTACTATATTTTCTTGATTCCAGAGGCTTTTTAAACTTATTATACTCGAACTTATTTTTAAAACCTAGATGATGTTTACACTAAACTATTTTGTTTGAAATCCAAAGTTTAACGGTGAACAGATAAAAAGGTTTGATTTTTTTTATCAAATTTAAACTCTGTACCTTGAAAAAAAGAGAAGCACATATATATCAGACATGCAAACTTAAATCCATTCATATACACAAAGCTAACACTTGTATATACACATGCAAAGTAATCATCATCACAGAAATTTCACAAGCAACAATCATTTACCTACTTAAACTTTTTAATTAAAATGCTTACTCGTAGTTTAAAAAGGCAGAGGCTCAAAAACTAAGAAGCTTTGAATTGCTAAAGCCTTGATTGGTTTTAAACCGAAAAACTTTGAATTTGCAGAAGAAAATACTTTGAACTGATATGCTTTTGAAACAAATTCTAATTTGAAACTGAAGCTTTTGTTGTTGTTGAGAAGATTGCTTTGATATTCCAAGTTTACAGGTTTTTGAACTTCCTTGTTTTGATTTTTGAGTTTGAGATTTTTTACAGGTTGAAGATAAAATGGTTTACAGGGTTTTTAATTTATTTTGAGGAATGTTTTTAGGTTTTGATTCTTGAGAATTTTCTGGTTTTGAAAAATAGTTTAACAGGTTGAGTTTTAGAAATGAGAAGTTAAGAAAAGAGATGGGAAATAGGAGATGTATGTTTATATAATGTAAATTAGGATTTATTTAAAATTAAAGAAAAATAAAAATAAATTATGACACTTGTTAAATTCAACAACATTTGTCATTGCCATTATTTAACTCTTTACACATGTATTCACAAGCTTTTATAATTAAACACTTGTAATTATATATGTTTTATAAATTTTTAAAATGATTTTAAAATCTTTTATATTTATTTTCCCATTTAATAAGTACATTTCTTAATTAATAAATGCGTTTCTTAATTTTAGAAAAATAAAATCCTTTAAAGAAAATAAAATAAAAACTAATTATATCCTAAATAAAATCATATAAAATATATTTAATCCATTTTTAAATGTTAATATAAAACTTTTGTATTTATGTTACTATTGAATAAATACTTTCTAAATTTATATAAATAAATTTCTTTTAAAGAAAATAATATAAAACAAATCTTATTTTAAATAAAAAATTATTCATATATTTTTTAGATCCTAAATATTTTAAAATATTACTCTTTTAAATATCAAATTTAAATTCAAATTCAAATTCAAATTAAAATTAAAATCCAATTTAAAATCAACTTAGATAAATATGTATATTAATTTTAAACAAACACATTATTACTTTGAAAATAATAATTTAATTTTAAAATCTATTTATATCTATATTTAAAAACATCACATTATTATTATTGTTTGAAATAACCATTTTACCAATTTTAAATAATAAATAAAGGAGACTATCACATTTTAAATTGTTTAAATTTCGGGATGTCACACTTAGACTCTTGATATCTTGATACTCATGAGTCTTCAATTTTGATATCTTCAGTCTTGAATCACTATACTGTACAGTCTTCATTCTTGGTACCTGCATGTTTATATCCTACAGATACATATATATCTAAACTATAATGTTAGCATTTATATTTTATAACAAGTCCTAAGGTTGTTATCATCAAAATCATCATCTCAAGGACTAACAATCTCCCCCTTTTTGGCGATGACAACCTATTTTTATAAAATATACTTCTCCTTCACAAAAACTCCCCCTAAAATTAATAACTCTTCCTTATTCTAAGCCTAACTACTCTAACTACTCTATTTTATATTTCTCCCCCTTTGTCATCAACAAAAACTTATCCTAAACTAATATAACTCCTCCTTAGTCTTATACTGGAGTACTTGTGACAAATTATGATGGACTATGTGTGTGTATAACAATATGAGTTAATAATTAAAACATGACAAATATGAAAGTTTAAACTCAATAAATATATACTATGTTTTATATAATGTTACACAATCCATTCAAACCAATTCAATTCTAAATCAAATCAAATCAAATCAAATCACACAATACAAAAACAAGCAATTCAAACCATAAGAAATCAAAAATATTTCTAGATACTTCAACCCATCCTTCTTCTCCAAAGATAGGATCCTTTTTAATAACTTCACAATCTTTAGTATCTTGAATCAAAGTTCCTACAAAATTTGTACCGAGATTATCTTTGTTGAGGGCAAAAATCATCCAACGGAGGGCATCGAATTGCTTCTCTTGTTCTTTTATCATCTGCAGTTGACTTAGTTCTAAGTGCCTTTGATTGCGAAAAATAAAAGTAAGCATATTCTTGAATGAATTGAGAGTTTCTTCAAGATTATCACTTAGAGTCTGAGAAAAGGAAAACATTTTTGATCAAAGAGATGCAAATAGAGGTAAGTAGAAATGAAAAGATTACAAATCTTTGAAAGAAACAGGTGTTTCAATAGGCAAAAATTCATTTAAAATGAATAGACACGAGTTAATTGTTTTAATTTTAAAATTTAAAAAATAACCAAATCAGACAATTATATTTCGACATAGGGGGTTAGAGGCATGTCGACATGGGTCTGTTAATGTACGTGTCTTACTTATTTTGTGAATAAGTGTATGTATATAAACTTATACCGTACTAACATTTATTTCAGAGACACGATAAGGTAGAAAAACATAAGATATATGATTTTTATAAATAGATGAAACGAATCATAAGATACTACATAATATTATAAAAAAAACAATACAAGCTCATACAAAGTAAACTAATACATCACAACTAGTTCTTAGAATGTGCTAGAGGATGAGGAGGATGATGATAAGCCAAGTTTCCGACCAACTTTAGCAAATAATTTGTTCATATTAGTGGATATTTTATGAATTTCTTACTAATGGATCTTTTGAGAATCCGTTGATTTTCCACTATAATCTTTTGATTTTCGAGGAGAGTTTTGTTGGAAGGATTGTTAGTGTTGGTAGGATATTCAATACTTTCCAAGGAGGTTTCTTCACTATCTTCTTCAATTTCCATTTTCTCTCCTTCTTCTTCTTCTTCATCTTCATCTTCTTCCTCCATATCTTCATGTGTCAATCTTTCATCCTTTTCGGCAAGAGATTTATATTGTTGAAATATGAAAGGAATTTTTATGAGAGAAATGTTGGCATGATTAAACACTTTTCTTGAAACAAATTCGTTCCTTTTGTAATCAATGCCAAAATAATTAAAAATCTGAATGAGATAGATTCCATAATACAATGTATTCTCATCCATTTCCAAATTCTTAGGACGAAGTTCATCCATAATCACTTGTGTCCAATTAATGTCATAATGGCCAAAGATAGCAAAAAGAGCTTTACAAACTTTTAAAGTCGGGTTATTGAAATTTTCCAATCTAGGAGTGATAGTATGTTGCAAAAGAAGATTGGTAATACATGCTTTCAGACGAAATTTACGATTTTTAAATTCAAAGTTGTCATCACCTTCGAAAATGTGATGAAATGTCTCGAGATCATGTTCATCAATATTAAAAGTAGAAAGATCTATTCCTGTATACTTGCAATTGAGAATGTTGCCTAAAATTTCACAATCTAAAACAATTTTAGTGCCTTTAACACTACTCCAAATTTCATCTTCATTTCCTTCATAAAAACAGCGATTCAAATTCGCATAAAACATTTTAAGAAGATTTGGTTAACAAACAAAATCATTTTGAGAATTTTCAAAAAGACTAAGGAATTGATTCTCTTCAAGAAGAGTATTGATTTCATATGTAGAGAAATTGCTAAAGATTGCTAACTTTCCCGTATGAACTTTTTCGAAATTAGCACAGCTTATATAAGCCTTGATTGGTTCCAGATCATTATAGAGATACACTTTAATGGTTTTAGACAGCCTCATTGTGGATGGAGTGCTTGAAGAAGCCATTTTTGTAGAGAGTATAAAGTTTGAAAGAGTGAAAGAGAGTTTAAATTTTAAAATAAAAGCGAAAAGGTATGATAAGATAATGGAAATAAATAGATATTCAATAGACATGTTCTCTGGTCAAGAGGTACCTTTCCAGAACATTGGATTTGGTAAAAAGATGGAGGAAAATTCAAAGATTTGAATACAAATTTTGAATTTCAACTTTTTGACAGTATGTCAACATCATGGGTAGGGCCATGTCAACATGGGTCAGAGAATTCATGTGACTTATATTTCCCTATGTACTTTAATATATATATATATATATATATATATATATATATATATTTTTAACGTCTATATATTTTCTAGAGTAATATTAAATATATAATAATCTTTTAATTAAAATATTATAATATTAAAAATAAAAATAAACCTAATAATAAAAATTTTAAAATTCAAACAACACATAATTTCAAAAACAGTCAAGCAATCAAGCAATTTTAAGCAAACAATTCAAACCAATATATTGTAAACGCTTTTCTAGATTCGTATCTCCGACATCATCGAAAGATGAGTCCGAGTCTGAATCGTCTAGTGTAGCGGTATGTGCTCTTTTCCTTTTCTTTATATAATCATTGTTTGCAGGACACTTTTGCTTATTACGATGAGTACAATCTCTTTTGAGATGGCCTGGTTCGTCACAGTTGAAACACTTGACATGGTTTGGTACTTCATTATGATTTTCAGAATTCCTATAATCATTCTTTTTGAAGTTGTTCATCCTTTTGTATTTCAAAAACTTCCAAAAATTCTTTGTCATGAAAGCTATTTCTTCATCATCATCACTTTCCGAGTTTGATCCATCTGTTAATGATTGAACGCAATTGACTTCTTTTCGAATGTCTTGCTATCTCTTATCCCTTGCATTTGTACTTCGAACGACATTAGATTTCTCAATCTTTAAAGTACTGATATCATTTGCTTCTTCGATTGCAAGAGTTTTCTGATCCCATTCCGGAGTAAGAGAATTTTGAATTGTTCTGACTTGATCTTCTTTGAAAAAACTTTTTCCCAATGATATTAGAGAATGCACAATATCCTGAAATCTACTATACATTTCTAAAATGGACTCGTTGGAATTCATTTTGAATAACCGAAACTGATTTGTGAGTATGGATATTTTAGTCTGTTTGACTTTGCTTGTTCCTTCATGAGTAACTTGCAAAGTTTTCTAGATATCATATGTAGACTTACAAACAGATGCTCTACTGAATTTATTCCTATCAAGTGAAAAAATAAAATATTCATGGCTTTGAAATTATTTTGTGCAATAGTCTTATGCTCAGCAGTCCACTGTGCAAAACTAGTTGTGGGTTCAGAATATTCAGTTTGTGTGATATTCCAAGCGTCTAATCCTATTGACTGTAAATATATTTTCATTTACATGCCCAATATGCATAGTTACCGCCATTAAAAAGTGGTGGTCTGGCAGTAGACCCACCCTCTACAAATGAACTAGTGATAGTATTAACAGAACTAGTGTTGGTAGCCATTTTTTTTAAAACTTTTAGAAATTCAGATTATAAAAACTTTAAAAACCTAACTCTGATGCCCAATGTGAGAAATGCGGATTACAAATCTTAAGGCTGGAATAACACTAAAGGAGGGGTGAATAGTGTTTTATGGATTTTCTAAATCTTTTTTTTAAACTAATGTAATTCAATCACCAACAAATGCAATACACAGACATAGATATAATCACAGAATCAAACACAGATGCAAATATTAAATAAAAGCAGTAAAGGAAAGAACATACCAATATTTTCTACTAGTTCGGAGTTACCCTATATCCAGTCCCGTACAATCATACAGATTTCTAATCAAAATAATCTCCCAGATTACACCCTCGGTTTCAAGGCTACGAGGTACACCCTCCTATATTCGAGTCCAGGGAAAACTCTCTTGATTTAACCAGGCTATAAGATCACCTAATTGATTTCTGGGGCTATAATTGCACCCAATTGATTTCAAGGCTCTACTGCACCTTTTACACAACAATTAGATTTACAAAAGACCCTATAACTCTTAATAGCACTTTAGATCTTATAGAGAGAGTGGCGGAGAATTGAACAAGAGATAATCAAGTTTGATTCACTTGGTATTTCGTCAAAGTATAGTTTATGATTCTTTAAAAATAATGTGGAAGATGAAGAGGAGAGAAAATAAATGAAATGCGGTGAAAAATTCGTTTAGAACTTACTCGTCTTTATAGTAGAGCAACGACCATATCTATTCATGAAAGGATACGATGAATAAACACTTCTTTTGAAATTTAAAAACTGAAAATAACGGACACCATGTCGACATGGGGGTTAAAGGATGTCGACATGCTCAAGGCCAAATTAATGTTTTGATTTTCTTATTAAAATTGGTTTCTATAATTTGTCCGAACAATTTCTGAACTTTTATAATATTTGAATACAGTTTAAACATATAAAAGAGTTTAGAAAGTAATTTTTAATATATATAATCTTAATCTATAAAGTGATTTAAAATCTGAGTATATAAATATTTTAAAGCTAAATATTTAAAACAAGAGATGGTTTAAAAACATAAACAATTTTGAAATCAAAATATTAAAAATGATAAAAATAGTTTTGAGGCTAAAATATTTAAAACCAAGAGAGATGTATTTTTTTGAAAAGAAAGTTTTGAAAACATTTTTTTAAAGACAAGAGATATATTTTTGAATTGTTTATATAAAATTAGTGGATATCAAATAGGACCATTATTTGTTCCACTAGATATTGTCATAAGTTCCATCCCACTAGGGTTCCATCCCTTTAACAGGCTTGAAGTGGATTCCATTCCAGGAATAAATTTCGAATAAAGATGTAAGTGCTTTCAAGAAGTTTTAACATAATTCTAGACTCAATACTTATCTTTCACTATTGAAATCTTGAACTCTTATACTCATGCGTCTTCAATTTTGATATCTTCAGTCTTGAATCTCAATACTGTATAGTCTTCATTCTTGGTACCTGCATGTTCATATCCAGCATATGCATAATGTTAGTATTTATATATTATAACAAGTCCTAAGGTTGTTGTAATCAAAACCATGTAACGCCCCGGTATTTTCAACCATTCACATCCATTATAAGTGTATAGGTAGACACTCATGCCGGAATTGAATTGCTCAAAATACCGCGTTATAAATAAAAATTTGGCAAATCTCAGAATATACAGTAAATAAAATCACAGACACAGAGTAATAATAATTCAGTGGAAGTAAAAGAATAGTAGTTCATGAAGCTACTATACAAAAAAATATCAGAGTTACATAAAATACAACAGATGAAATAAAGTACAAAGGAAGTCTCACTACATATAAGTGTACTAATACAAGAGCTGAAAGGAACAACAGACTGCAAAGGATAAAACTAGACAAGCAGATAATCTCCAGCGATTCCAATCTCCAGAAAGTAGAAATCCAAATCTGTGAATACTCAGGCTGACCCGAGCGTAAATAAAAATACAAACACTCGAGTCAGGACATACATACTTATACAACGTAAACCAACTGAAGTGAACTGTAGTAAAGGTACAAGTAACTTAGAAGATGCTTGGGACCGCCAGTCCTCTAAGGATCCGTTAAACTATTTACTATGTAGAAATATACGCTATATACAGTAGTGTCTAATCGATAAAGTATAATCATATAGAAAATAGCGTTAAGGGGATGGTGAACCTTAACGCGGTCGGATCTTTAAAACCAAAATCGTAGTGGGCTCGATATAAGGATATGACACGGCACGCGAGGCAATGCCAGGGTGGATACACCGTTTGCACTTCCGGACCGGTGGTGACGGCAAGCCAACAACTTCCGCCCACCTCGAACAATACCCCCGAATCAAAGTGGCGCCACGTATCGAATCACAAAAGTAATAGAATGGTTTCCGATGGAGCATGCTCGATGAAAGGGTGTGACCCTTTGTGTAGCCCGGTATAGCTTCTGTTTTAGTCATATATGCCAACTCACGGGAGTTGGGTCCACGTAATATACCTCGAGAACGTCGCCACCATCCTACTTCATTCTGGAATCTCCACCGCGTACACAGTTTTTAAAGTGGTTTTCGGTATTGGCCGGCTATAAGACAATATCTGATCCCGGTCTCTTTAACAACCAATCGTTATTATAACCCATAGTCATAACTTTAAAACAATATTATATACTTCAAAATAAAATATCATTTCAACCCAAATCTTTATCAAAATAAAGATTAAATCATTTCCAAACCATTTCAATATATCATCATACCATATCTTTCAATTCAAATATGTATCAAATTAAATATCAAGTCATTTCTAACCATTTCAATATATTAAATTATCATATCCTATCAAAACTTCCTTTCAAATCATTTTAATATATCAAAATATCATAACCTTTTAAAGCTTCATTTCCAAAATATCATATCTTTCAGAACTTCTTTTCAAATCATTTTAATATCAAAATATCATATCTTTCAAAACTCCATTTTTCAAATCATTCATATCTTTCAAAACTCCATTTTTCAAATCATTTAATATCAAAATATCATATCTTTCAAAACTTCGTTTCAAATCATTTTAATATATCAAAATATCATAACCTTTCAAAGCTTCATTTCCAAAATATCATATCTTTCAGAACTTCTTTTCAAATCATTTTAATATCAAAATATCATATCTTTCAAAACTCCATTTTTCAAATCATTTAATATCAAAATATCATATATTTCAAAACTCCATTTTTCAAATCATTTAATATCAAAATATCATATCTTTCAAAACTTCGTTTCAAATCATTTTAATATATCAAAATATCATATCTTTTCGAAACCACATTTCAATCATTTTAATATATCAAAATATCATATCTTTCGAAACCACTTTTCAATCATTTTAATATATCAAAACATCATATCATTCGAAACCACATTTCAATCATTTTAATATATCAAATAGTTATATTTCAAAACAAATTACTTCATTATTAAATCATAAAAATGAAGTTATTACATTTAATAATTAAATTATTAAATGCCAAAAGTTTAAACTTTTCAATGTTCATTTATGCACTTAAATTTATTAAAACAATGAAAATTCAAGTTTCGCAGCATTTAGAAAATGCTACAGAAAGTTACATAAAAAAAACAATTAAATTTAACAAAAGACGGTATTAAAATACTATTAATTAACTTCAAATATTCAATAGAATTTCACAAACACTTATATTTTTATTTAAATCATTTTTAACTTATAAAATCATACATTTTCACATTTATAAGCATCATTTAATTTTCCTTAAATTCATGATTTTATAAAGTTAAGTTTCCTTCCAAAAATCAATATTTATTAATAATTCACTTATCAAATTTCAACATTCAAATTTAAATTCATTACATTAAATTTCAACTTAACATTTAAGTTTAAAATTTCAAATATAACTTAATTCCATTTTATTTAACTTAACTTAAAATTTCACTTTTAAATCAAATTCATAAATTCCAATTTAAGTTATATTTCCAATTCTACTCAATATTCACTCATTAACATTTTAACTTTATTCAAAAATCATTAATATGATAAAAAATCATTTTAAATTAATTTAAATTCAAAATATCATAAATTTATCATATTTTCAAAGTTAATTTAAATTCCATTAAAATTAAATCAAAATTTCCAAAATAACCTACATTTAGATTTTCTAACTTTTCCATAATTTATTTAACTTATAGATTTCCAGAAATCAATAATACTTTACAAAAATTATATTTTTATCAAATTTTAAATCAAAATATTATAATAATTAAATTTCTAAAATATGTTAAATTTTTAGAAAACATATTTTAACTACGGGCCTGTATATAATTTTCTACGCTAGGTAAAGTGATACGGGTAATGTATCATTTCAACCCGTAATTTACAAAAAAAAATCCGGGTTTTATCATTTCAAACCCGTAGTCCCAAGTAAATATAATAAGTTGAAAATCGTTCGGGCCTATCATTTCAGCCCATAACAATTTTCCCTTATTCCAAAGTCCGTTCGGGTATGTATCATTTCAACCCATAGTGATTCTAATCTAAAGTAAACTTGCAGTGTGATGAACAGGTAAAATAAACAGAATAACATGAAATAACAGTAAAATATAATATAATAGGTGTAATAACAGGTGTGAACTCATATGATAATAATATAAGCAGTTATAACATGATCATATAGTTCTACAGATTCACAGGATGTCAATTTACTACTTATATAAGCACATGATGTCTGGTGAGAAGTACTCACTTGTTCAGAGCTAGAGATATCCAACAAAGCACACAACACTGACACAAAGAAGGCACAACGACACGGATATGATTTGAGAGTGAAGAGACAAAGCTAATAGCCTTGTATGCATTTACACAAAACAATAGAGTACATGTAAGATTTCAACACAAATTATCACTAAACAATGCAAGGAATCAAAGCCCAAAACAAAGTCAAATTCATTGCACTTGCTCTCGACTTCATATGGATCAGTTATAGGTTGGATAAGCTCATCCAAGGCATGGATTAAGGTCTGGTTTGGGTGCAAAGTGGTCGGCCTACATAGGTTTAAAGGAGATGAAGATATATGTGCAACACTTTACAAAACAAAGCAAATATCATCACATCTTGGCTCCTATTGGGCTCGGCCTCATGCTCTATGGTCATGGCCTGATTTCCAGAGGGTGGTGGGTGATGTGGCAGAGGGTGGAGGTCAGGCCAGAGGTGGTGGTGGTGGTAGTGGCGGAAAATGGTGGTAGAAGGAGGAGATGACAATTCTAGGCCATAAGTGATAGTTTGTGATGGTTTTTGGTGGATTTTGTGGTGGTCTTCACCTTGGATTGGCTCGGCATGAAATGGAGAGGTAGTAGGATGGGAGATGATCAGAGGAAGGGGGTGGTTGAGGTCAGGTCAGATCTGGTTGAGGAGGAGCCAAGCTATGAAGGTGAGAACAAGTACAAAATTCAAATAGAAAAGTAGAAAAACAAAGGAAGAAGAAGATGAAATGGAAGCCATTACCTTCAATACTTCTAGCCGTGAGTTTGATGATGGAAAGTGAGAAGTTTCTCATGTGAATAGGAAGGAAAATACATAGATATTCAATAGAAAAATAAAGAAAAAACGGTCAAAGAGTAAATGAGGAAACGGTAAAAGAAACGACTTAGGAGGTGAAACGACTTTACGTTTCAAAGCTTTTAAAACCTTTCAAATTTCCTTAATTTTGTTTATATAACTTGATATTTCTGAAAATAATAATAATCCCATATAAAATTTCGAAAATTTATCAAAATATAAAAATATATGTAATATTTATTAATTTTATAATGTTAAATTAAGGAAAATAGCTAAAAATAGTAAACTAGTCTAGAAAATTTGAAATTACATGAAATAAATTTTAGAAAATTCATATGAGCTTGTAATATATTTTTAAAAATAAATAATAATATAAAATAAAAGTACATTCACAAAAAAAAATTAAATTTAAATATAATTTTAATGAAGAAAATAGCAGAAAATAAGAAAACAGCCTTTTTAAAAAAAGAAGAAATCAACACAGTAAACTTTGGAAAAATTATAACATCACTTTAAAAAAATATTAAAAGACAAAATAGACTTAAAATAACCCATTAAAATATAAGAAAAAAAATTAAATTTAAAGAAAATAGAAATAGATTTAGAGAAATTTCTTAAAAATCCAAAACAGTGTCCAGAAATTACAAATAAATCACCATTGACTTTGGAAAATTGTTTACTTCATTTTAATTATAATACAAAAATATACATATAATAACATATTAAAATAAATTATAACAAAGAAAATAAGATTTATATAATTTAAAATAGACAAAATTGTTAAATAAATCAAATTACACTCAAAATTGAAATGTACATAACTATTACAGTTTAACCCTGTTTTCAACGAAACGAAAAGCAGTGTTCAAGTTATTACATCTATTTTCATAATAAAATATAAAATTCAAGATTTAAAATGATTTTAATTTTGATTTTAAAAGTCAAAGTTCAAACTGTTTGAGTAGAAATTCATTTTTTTTAGTAAAATGTCCAATTTATACTATTTTGAACTATAGATCACTTAATAGTCAGCATTTATAATTAAAATGAAATATTTGAAATAAAAATAAATTTAAAATAAATAAAATAAAAATAAAGTCAAATTTAAAATATATAGGCAAAAATCTAGGGTTATTACACACTCCCCACTCAAAACTTTTCGTCCCCGAAAAGGAATAAGGTACGAGAAAGCACAGAAAAAGATAGAGTGAAATAGGATTAAGATAAGATGACAAGAAGATTGAAAATTATACATGATAACTATTGTTATAGGTAAGTTTCGCAAGGTGCAAATTATCAAAGATTTCTAAACAGAAAGATTATAGAAAGATGCCTATACCAGTCTATAGCAAGATAAGGATGATAAGGACAACCAAAAGATAGTTTGAAAAACAAGATAAGGAAATAGATTTGAAAGCATGGAAATTTCAACTTAGGATTTTTTTTTCCCTTTTTTTTCATAAGTTAAATAAATCGTTAACTATATCAAATTTCATTATCTTATTATCCAATCATCTTAAATTATTTTTTTAAACCATGGGTTTGAAAAATAATCATTTATTACACTCACAATGTACTTAATAAATTTAATTCTTCCTTATTCCTAATTAAAATTGAATTTATTCCTCTCAATATATGTATCACTTATGTTAAATATACTTACACTTATTATACTGCTTTCTTTTATTCTTAGTTCTTTTAACATTATTTTATTGTAAGTTATTCAATTACCCTTTATTATATTTACCTCTGTTAATCATTTTATAATTAAGATTTAAGTGTATAACATTTATTATAACCACTCAAATTTTATTTATAAATCTTTTATATTGTATATTATCCAATTACATTTTTAACTTCTGAAATTAAGGTAAGTTATATTTGAATGCAATTGTATTATACAAATAAAACTTTCCAATTAAATCATTTCAAGCTTAAATCATTTATTCAAAATTTTTGATTTTCTTTTTATAATTGAAATTATTCTTTAAAAAAATAAAATTTAAGAATTAAATTTCCGATTTCTTCAAACCATTCAGAGATAAATAAATGTATGTACATAATTTATCGAATCAAATTTGAATCATATGTCTACATATATTATAGATCAAGTCATATTTTAGAAATTCAAAACAAATTGATTTCCAAAACAAAGCTGTAGCAAGACTACAGAGCGGTCTCTTCACTTTGAAACTCGAAAATGAATGTCGATGAATGCTGCAGTCATCCCCGAAATTATTTCCCAACGACAAAGAGAAGAGCACTAATTTTTAAACTTTAAAATCCTTTGGAAACATATTCTTATTCGAAAATACTTTAAATAATATACTTTAAAACTTAAACACAAGGTTTGAAACCATCGGAAATTAAATTTCTCAAATTTCTTGTTTTAACTTCATTTCAGTTCCCAAATCAATTTAGAAACAACTATTTATAAATTCATTTATAGAACAATAAATGATACATCAAGTATTATCACTTCAAATAATCAATTTAAATCAGCTTATTAAGTTCCATAAATTTTCTTATATATCAAAATTTATCCCACTAACCAAATTCCAAAATAATATTGTGTCAGTTTGTTCTGTCAAAGTGTTTTAGAAATCCTATCGATAGCGTTGATCAGACGAATCGATCAGAAACCCAACTCAACATCAACAACTCAAACAACACAATATATAAACAAATATAGATATACAAGTACAATTCAAAATGTTTGGAAGAATAGATTGGAAACAAAAGACAAGATGATTAAATAACAGAGTAGGGAGGTGGGTAAGCTTAAATAAATCGCGGGAAACCTTAACCGTGTCAACCGTGACTTAAATAATAAGATCGATGTGGATTTTTCTAGGGTAAATCTACATTCGATCTTAATAGATAAAGTTTGGAATAAGAAAAGATATTAGCATCTAAACCAAGGATAGATATAAATCTCTGGTGAATCGATGCTAATTGTAAAGGAGTTTTCCCCCTTTTTTTCAATTCAATTTGAAATTGGCGTGACCGCCGACTCACTTGAAAGATCATTCGAAGCAGAGTTTTGGAATACTCCAGAGTCAAAAGAAGATGAATAGTGAGGGACACGAATGGATTTTGGAACCGTAGGGAATGTTCCAAAATTCAAAGGAATCGAGTCAAAAAGGAAGAGATTCAAACTCGAATGAAAGTGATTCTGTAAATACATTCACTCCATATGCTGAGTTTTGCCTAGAGCTACCAAAGCTCTGATACCAACGTAACGCCCCGGTATTTTAAACCATTCGCATCCATTATAAGTGTATAGGTAGACACTCATGCCGGAATTGAATTGCTCAAAATACCGCGTTATAAATAAAAATTTGGCAAATCTCAGAATATACAGTAAATAAAATCATAGATCACAGACACAGAGTAATAATAATGCAGCGGAAGTAAAAGAATAGTAGTTCATGAAGCTACTATACAAAAAAATATCAGAGTTACATAAAATACAACAGAAGAAATAAAGTACAGAGGAAGTCTCACTACATAGAAGTCTACTAATATAAGAGATGAAAGGAACAACAGACTGCAAAGGATAAAACTAGACAAGCAGATAATCTCCAGCGATTCCAATCTCCAGAAAGTGGAAATCCAAATCTGTGAATACTCAGGCTGACCCGAGCGTAAATAAAAATACAAACACTCGAGTTAGGACATACATACTTATACAATGTAAACCAACTCAAGTGAACTGTAGTAAAGGTACAAGTAACTTAGAAGATGCTTGGGACCGCCCATCCTCTAAGGACCTGTTAAACTATTTACTATGTAGAAATATACGCTATATACAGTAGTGTCTAATCGGTAAAGTATAATCATATAGAAAATAGCGTTAAGGGGATGGTGAACCTTAACGCGGTCGGATCTTTAAAACCAAAATCGTTGTGGGCTCGATATAAGGATATGACACGGCACGCGAGGCAATGCCAGGGTGGATACACCGTTTGCACTACCGGACCGGTGGTGACGACAAGCCAGCAGCTTCCGCCCACCTCGAACAATACCCCCGATTCAAAGTGGCGCCACATATCGAATCACAAAAGTAATAGAATGGTTTCCGATGGAGCATGCTCGATGAAAGGGTGCGACCCTTTGTGTAGCCCGGTATAGCTCCTGTTTTAGTCATATATGCCAACTCACGGGAGTTGGGTCCACGTAATATACCTCGAGAACATCGCCACCATCCTACTTCATTCTGGAATCTCCACCGCGTACACAGTTGTTAAAGTGGTTTTCGGTATTGGCCGGCTATAGGACAATATCCGATCCCGGTCTCTTTAACAACCAATCGTTATTATAACTCGTAGTTATAACTTTAAAACAATATTATATACTTCAAAATAAAATATCATTTCAACCCAAATCTTTATCAAAATAAAGATTAAATCATTTCCAAACTATTTCAATATATCATCATACCATATCTTTCAATTCAAATATGTATCAAAATAAATATCAAGTCATTTCTAACCATTTCAATATATTAAATTATCGTATCCTTTCAAAACTTCCTTTCAAATCATTTTAATATATCAAAATATCATAACCTTTCAAAGCTTCATTTCCAAAATATCATATCTTTCAGAACTTCTTTTAAAATCATTTTAATATCAAAATATCATATCTTTCAAAACTCCATTTTTCAAATCATTTAATATCAAAATATCATATCTTTCAAAACTCCATTTTTCAAATCATTTAATATCAAAATATCATATCTTTCAAAACTTTGTTTCAAATCATTTAATATATCAAAATATCATAACCTTTCAAAGCTTCATTTCCAAAATATCATATCTTTCAGAACTTCTTTTCAAATCATTTTAATATCAAAATATCATATCTTTCAAAACTCCATTTTTGAAATCATTTAATATCAAAATATCATATCTTTAAAAACTCCATTTTTCAAATCATTTAATATCAAAATATCATATCTTTCAAAACTTCGTTTCAAATCATTTTAATATATCAAAATATCATATCTTTTCGAAACCACATTTCAATCATTTTAATATATCAAAATATCATATCTTTCGAAACCACATTTCAATCATTTTAATATATCAAAACATCATATCTTTCGAAACCACATTTCAATCATTTTAATATATCAAATAGTTGTATTTCAAAACAAATTACTTCATTATTAAATCATAAAAATGAAGTTATTACATTTAATAATTAAATTATTAAATGCCAAAAGATTAAACTTTTCAATGTTCATTTACACTTAAATTTATTAAAACAATGAAAATTCAAGTTTCGCAGCATTTAGAAAATGCTACAGAAAGTTACATTAAAAAAAAACAATTAAATTTAACAAAAGACGGTATTAAAAATGCTATTAATTAACTTCAAATATTCAATAGAATTTCATAAACACTTATATTTTTATTTAAATCATTTTTAACTTATAAAATCATACATTTTCACATTTATAAGCATAATTTAATTTTCCTTAAATTCGTGATTTTATAAAGTTAAGTTTCCTTCCAAAAATCAATATTTATTAATAATTCACTTATCAAATTTCAACATTCAAATTTAAATTCATTACATTAAATTTCAACTTAAAACTTAAGTTTAAAATTTCAAATATAACTTAAGTCCATTTTATTTAACTTAACTTAAAATTTCACTTTTAAATCAAATTCATAAATTCCAATTTAAGTTATGTTTCCAAATTCAACTCAATATTCACTCATTAACATTTTAACTTTATTCAAAAATCATTAATATGATAAAAAATCATTTTAAATTAATTTAAATTCAAAATATCATAAATTTATCATATTTTCAAAGTTAATTTAAATTCCATTAAAAATAAAATCAAAATTTCCAAAATAACCTACATTCAGATTTTCTAACTTTTCCATAATTTATTTAACTTATAGATTTCCAGAAAATCAATAATACTTTACAAAAATTATATTTTTATCAAATTTTAAATCAAAATATTATAATAATTAAATTTCTAAAATATTTAAAATTTTTAGAAAACATATTTTAACTACGGTCCTGTATATAATTTTCTACGCTAGGTAAAGTGATAGGGTAATGTATCATTTCAACCCGTAATTTACAAAAAAAAATTCGGGTTTTATCATTTCAAACCCGCAGTCCCAAGTAAATATAGTAAGTTGAAAATCGTTCAGGCCTATCGTTTCAGCACATAACAATTTTCCCTTATTCCAAAATCCGTTCGGGTATGTATCTTTCAACCCATAGTGATTCTAATCTAAAGGGAACTTTCAGTGTGATGAACAGATAAAATAAACAGAATAGCATGAAATAACAGTAACATATAATATAATAGGTGTTATAACAGGTGTGAACTCATATGATAATAATATAAGCAGTTATAACATGATCATATAGTTCTACAGATTCACAGGGTGTCAATTTACTACTTATATAAGCACATAATGTCTGGTGAGAAGTACTCACTTGTTCAGAGCTAGAGATATCCACCAAAGCACACAACACTGACACAACGAAGGCACGACGACACAGATATGATTTGAGAGTGGAGAGACAAAGCTAATAGCCTTGTATGCATTTACACAAAACAATAGAGTACATGTAAGATTTCAACACAAATTATCACTAAACAATGCAAGGAATCAAAGCCCAAAAAAAGTCAAATTCATTGCACTTGCTCTCGACTTCATATGGATCAGTTATAGGTTGGATAAGCTCAGCCAAGGCATGGATTAAGGTCTGTTTTGGGTGCAAAGTGCTCGGCCTACATGGGTTTAAAGGAGATGAAGATATAGGTGCAACACTTTACAAAACAAAGCAAATATCATCACATCTTGGCTCCTATTGGGCTCGGCCTCATGCTCTATGGTCATGGCCTGATTTCCAGAGGGTTGTGGGTGACGTGGAAGAGGGTGGAGGTCAGGTCAGAGATGGTGGTGGTGGTAGTGGCGGCAAATGGTGGTAGAAGGAGGAGATGACTATTCTAGGCCATAAGTGATAGTTTGTGATGGTTTTTGGTGGATTTTGTGGTGGTCTTCACCTTGGATTGGCTCGGCATGAAATAGAGATGTAGTAGGATGGGAGATGGTCAGAGGAAGGGGGTGGTGGAGGTCAGGTCAGATCTGGTTGAGGAGGAGCCAAGCTATGAAGGTGAGAACAAGTACAAAATTCAAATAGAAAAGTAGAAAAACAAAGGAAGAAGAAGATGAAATGGAAGCCATTACCTTCAATACTTCTAGCCGTGAGTTTGATGATGGAAAGTGAGAAGTTTCTCACGTGAATAGGAAGGAAAATACATGGCTATTCAATAGAAAAAGAAAAAAAGGTCAAAAAGTAAATGAGGAAACGGTAAAAGAAACGACTTAGGAGGTGAAACGACTTTACGTTTCAAAGCTTTTAAAACCTTTCATATTTCCTTAATTTTGTTTATATAACTTGATATTTCTGGAAATAATAATAATACCATATAAAATTTCGAAAATTTATCAAAATATAAAAATATATGTAATATTTATTAATTATATAACGTTAAATTAAAGAAAATAGCTAAAAATAGTAAACTAGTCTAGAAAATTTGAAATTACATGAAATAAATTTTAGAAAATTCATATAAGCTTGTAATATATTTTTAAACATAAATAATAATGTAAAATAAAAGTACATTCACAAAAAAATTAAATTTAAATATAATTTTAATGAAGAAAATAGCAGAAAATATGAAAACAACCTTTTTAAAAAAAGAAGAAATCAACACAGTAAACTTTGGAAAAATTATAACATCACTTTAAAAAAATATTAAAAGACAAAATACACTTAAAATAACCCATTAACACATAATAAAAAAAATTAAATTTAAAGAAAATAGAAAAAGATTTAAAGAAATTTCTTAAAAATCCAAAACAGTGTCCAGAAATTACAAATAAATCACCATTGACTTTGGAAAATTGTTTACTTCATTTTGATTATAATACAAAAATATACATACAATAACATATTAAAATAAAATATGACAAAGAAAATAAGATTTATATAATTTAAAATAGAGAAAATTGTTAAATAAATCAAATTACACTCAAAATTGAAATGTACATAACTATTACAGCTTAACTCTGTTTTCAACGAAACGAAAAGCAGTGTTCAAGTTATTACAGCTATTTTCATAATAAAAGATAAAATTCAAGATTTAAAATGATTTTAAAAGTCAAAGTTCAAACAGTTTGAGTAGAAATTCATTTTTTTAGTAAAATGTCCAATTTATACTATTTTGAACCATAGATCACTTAATAGTCAGCATTTATAATTAAAATGAAATATTTGAAATAAAAATAAATTTAAAATAATTAAAATAAAAATAAAGTCAAATTTAAAATATATAGGCAAAAATCTAGGGTTGTTACACTCTCCCCACTCAAAACTTTTCGTCCCGGAAAAGGAATAAGGTACGGGAAAGCACAGAAAAAGATAGAGTGAAATAGGATTAAGATAAGATGACAAGAAGATTGAAAATTATACCTGATAACTGTTGTTATAGGTAAGATTTCTAAACAGAAAGATTATAGAAAGATGCCTATACCAGTCTATAGCAAGATAAGGATGATAAGGACAACCAAAAGATAGTTTGAAAAACAAAATAAGGAAAAAGATTTGAAAGCATGGAAATTTCAACTTAAGATTTTTTTCCCTTTTTTTTCATAAGTTAAATAAATCGTTAACTATATCAAATTTCATTATCTTATTATCCAGTCATCTTAAATTAACAATTTTTTTAAACCATGGGTTTGAAAAATAATCATTTATTACACTCACAATGTACTTAATAAATTTAATTCTTCCTTATTCCTAATTAAAATTGAATTTATTCCTCTCAATATATGTATCACTTATGTTAAATATACTTACACTTATTATACTGCTTTCTTTTATTCTTAGTTCTTTTAACATTATTTTATTGTAAGTTATTCAATTACCCTTTATTATATTTACCTCTGTTAATCATTTTATAATTAAGATTTAAGTGTATAACATTTATTATAACCACTCAAATTTTATTTATAAATCTTTTTATATTGTATATTATCCAATTACATTTTTAACTTCTGAAATTAAGGTAAGTTATATTTGAATGCAATTGTATTATACAAATAAAACTTTCCAATTAAATCATTTCAAGCTTAAATCATTTATTCAAAATTTTTGATTTTCTTTTTATAATTGAAATTATTCTTTAAAAAAATAAAATTTAAGAATTAAATTTCCGATTTCTTCAAACCATTTAGAGATAAATAAATGTATGTACATAATTTATCGAATCAAATTTAAATCATATGTCTACATATATTATAGATCAAGTCATATTTTAGAAATTCAAATCAAATTGATTTCCAAAACAAAGCTGTAGCAAGACTACAGAGCGGTCTCTTCACTTTGAAACTCGAAAATGAATGTCGATGAATGCTGCAGTCTTCGCCGAAATTATTTCCCAGCGACAAAGAGAAGAGCACTAATTTTTAAACTTTAAAATCCTTTGGAAACATATTCTTATTCGAAAATACTTTAAATAATATACTTTAAAACTTAAACACAAGGTTTATAACCATCGGAGATTAAATTTCTCAAATTTCTTGTTTTAACTTCATTTCAGTTCCCAAATCAATTTATAAACAACTATTTATAAATTCATTTATAGAACAATAAATGATAAATCAAGTATTATCACTTCAAATAATCAATTTAAATCAGCTTATTAAGTTCCATAAATTTTCTTATATATCAAAATTTATCCCACTAACCAAATTCCAAAATAATATTGTGTTAGTTTGTTCTGTCAAAGTGTTTTAGAAATCCTATCGATAGCGTTGATCAGACGAATCGATCAGAAACCCAACTTAACATCAACAACTCAAACAACACAATATATAAACAAACATATATATACAAGTACAATTCAAAATGTTTGGAAGAATAGATTGGAAACAAAAGATAAGATGATTAAATAACAGAGTAGGGAGGTGGGTAAACTTAAATAAATCGCGGAAAACCTTAACCGGGTCAACCGTGACTTAAATAATAAGATCGATGTGGATTTTTCTAGGGTAAATCTACATTCGATCTTAATAGATAAAGTTTGGAATAACAAAAGATATTAGCATCTAAACCAAGGATAGATATAAATCTCTGGTGAATCGATGCTAATTGTAAAGGAGTTTTCCCCCTTTTTTTCAATTCAATTTGAAATTGGCGTGACCGCCGACTCACTTGAAAGATCATTCGAAGCGGAGTTTTGGAATACTCCAGAGTCAAAAGAAGATGAATAGTGAGGGACACGAATGGATTTTGGAACCGTAGGGAATGTTCCAAAATTCAAAGGAATCGAGTCAAAAAGGAAGAGACTCAAACTCGAATGAAAGTGATTCTGTAAATACATTCACTCCATATGATGAGTTTTGCCTAGAGCTACCAAAGCTCTGATACCAACTGTAACGCCCCGGTATTTTCAACCATTCGCATCCATTGTAAGTGTATAGGTAGACATTCATGCCGGAATTGAATTGCTCAAAATACCGTGTTATAAATAAAAATTTGGCAAATCTCAGAATATACAGTAAATAAAATCACAGATCACAGACACAGAGTAATAATAATGCAGCGGAAGTAAAAGAATAGTAGTTCATGAAGCTACTATACAAAAAAAATATCAGAGTTACATAAAATACAACAGAAGAAATAAAGTACAAAGGAAGTCTCACTACATAGAAGTCTGCTAATACAAGAGATGAAAGGAACAACAGACTGCAAAGGATAAAACTAGACAAGCAGATAATCCCCAGCGATTCCAATCTCCAGAAAGTGGAAATCCAAATCTGTGAATACTCAGGCTGACCCGAGCGTAAATAAAAATACAAACACTCGAGTCAGGACATAATACTTATACAATGTAAATCAACTCAAGTGAACTGTAGTAAAGGTACAAGTAACTTAGAAGATGCTTGGGACCGTCCATCCTCTAAGGATCCGTTAAACTATTTACTGTGTAGAAATATATGCTATATACAGTAGTGTCTAATCTGTAACAACCCGCATGTTTAACGATTATATATTTAAATGTTTTATTTAAATATAGCGTCGTTAGTTGGATTTTTGGGTCCGAAAAGCTACTTTTTGCAAATTGCCGAATTGGAACTCGAAACTACCTCCGTTGGTTCCAAAATAGCGTTTGCGATCTTTTTGAGTATAATCTTTGATATGTTTGGAGTTTGTGAAATTTTGGCTACTTTTTCTATTGGGTTTGGGATTGGGTTCAGCCCACTAGCTCACTTAACCCCCTAGCTCAACCCTTCTCGTCATTTCATCTTCATTTCATTTCTTTCTTAAGCTCAAAACTGAAATGGTGGAAGGGAAAGAGATATAGAAATTAGCAAGCCCTAGTTTCTCCTTTGTAACTTGATTCTTGCTCCAAAATCAAAGAGAATCCATTGGTAAGTTCATCTCCACCTTCTCCATCTTTTCTCCTCTTCAGTTTCAGTAATTTCCTAACCCTAACTTAGGAAATACTTGCTTTGATTCTAGATTGAAGCTTGTAGTGTTGAAGTGGAGTGTAGTTGGTTGATTCCTTGCAAATTGTGCTTCTTCATCTTCTTTGTTTTGTGTAAAAAGGTGAGTTTTGAACTCACATCTACTTCTCTTGATTTCATTGATGTTGGGTATGAATTCCTAACACCTTGTTCATATGCACTTGCATTTGGTTTGGGTTGAATTGGTGAATATTCCAATTTTTTTTTAGTGTTGGGTTCAAATCTTTGAAATCCTAACTTTGATGTTTTGATCATGTTTTGGTGATGCATCGAGGAGCATATAGGGCCGGGTTGTCGATTGGCATAAGCCCTTAGAGCCAATGTTCGTCCGATTGCATTTTGGAAGAGTTTGCTCTTCATTTGAATAAGGCTGAAAAACAGCCCAGGCGTGATTCAGTCGACTGAATACTCTGTTCAGTGACTGAACCCGGAACCCGAAAGTTTCCAGGCATGATTCAGTCGACTGAAAACTCTGTTCAGTTGACTGAACCTGGAAACAGAAAGTTTCCTAAACCTGGAAAATTTCCAGGTATAGGGTTAGTCGAATGAAAACTCTGTTCAGTCGACTGAACCTGCTGTTTCAGCCTACTTTGCCTTTTGGGATTGAATTTCCAATTTGAATCGATTCATGATGATCCTTTGTATGATTATCAATTGTTTTGACTTTGATGATTCCTTTTAATTTTAATCCACGGGTTTTTTATTATAAAATAATCTTTTAAATTGTATTAAAAGCTTGCTTCTCCAATTTATAAATTCCATTTAAAATACATACACAAATTCGCACTTCGAGCGAAGTGAAAAGGAGATTAAACGGTTAGGTAAAACACAGACCATGAATCCGTGCGTTTATCTTTCCGATTAATCCCCGACCTATTTGATTGATTGTTTTGACCTTTTGGTCTGGTTTACCGATGATATGAGGTAAACTTTGTACTGCTTTGAGTGTGGAAGTGACTGACGGATAGTAAACTGTTTAGTGCGAATGAGTGGTTATGGGACGCACGTTAACACTTTTCGGATTCCTTTTCGAGAGTTGTGACACATTTCGCCAGTTAGTGGTGTCCAGTATTGGGTCTTCGACCTTCACCACTACGGTTTGTTGCCTCTGGGATAGTGTCTTCGGACTGTCTCCCTAGGTTTGTTGCCTTCGGGTATGTTGCCTTCGGGTGTGTGCCTTCGGGTATGTTGCCTTCGGGTGTGTGCCTTCGGGTTTGTTGCCCTATATAGTTTCGCTTTGATGTTGGCCTTATGTGCCGCATGGGTGATACTTTGGTTTGGAGTCTTCAGGCTCATGGATCCTTGTTTGTACACTACTGAGCTCGAGCAAATTTTATGATGTTTTATTGATGTGTATATTCCCTTGGTATCGCCCTTCGGTGTTGGTCTTTTTGAGCCGCATGGAGTATAGCTATTACCTTGTGGAACTTGTATACCTTATTGGTATTTGTTATTTGCCATTTGGCTTGTTTTGGGATAATTGTATCTTTTGTTTCTATATGTTGCCGATGATATGAGGCTTGATCTATATGATTCATCTTTCGTTAGATGATTGTGTTATCTCTTTTAGAGATATCTATTATGCTTTGTAACCTTGCAGGTTTATTATTGTTCAGTTTATCTAACTGATTTGTTATCTAGACTGACCCGTGTATTTTTTTATACTCGGGTCAGACCGAGATGTTTCAGGTTAGGTGCTTTTGGACTTAGCCTATTTTGCTTCCGCATGGACTATTCGCTGGCTTCTTTTTGTTATAGCGTCTTTTGTAGTCCTTATTTGTTGTAACTCTGATTTATACTCTTTTGTCTCGTCTGTATATTGTGGTCTCCTGTACCACTTGACATGTATTATTTCGTATACTCTGTTGTGTATCTGTTTATGTGTATATTATGATCGACTGTTCTGTGATGTGAATTACATTTGAGTTGTTATATTTTCTTCTGATAAATCCTATAGCCATTGTAGTTTTGCTTTAAATATTTATTGAATAGGTCGAATTGTTTGTGATTCTACTTTTCGACGTATTTAGTGAATAGTTAAGGTAAGATTACACATGGTCGCTTCCATTATACTCTATTGTCCGCGTTAGCCGACAGTATTATCTATATAATACTCTTTGTTAACGAGGCTCTCGGAGTGGGGCGTCACAGCGTGGCATCAGAGCAGGGTTCAGAACAAAATATGATAAACACAGAATAGAGCACATATTACAGTACATCAAAGTATACAAGTGATACAAACCTTTGAATCATCGCGTCTCTTTATTCCATCAAGGTTGGATAGAATTTGGGGAATACGTCTAGGAATGCACTTTATTCCGTAGTATTCCGTAATGAAGTATCTACCTTGTGAATAATCTTGTTCTTATCTTACTTTCAGCGTATGGCTGGAAGAGGCAGAGGTCGACGTTCGGATGCTGGGCAATCTAGTGGCTCACATCCGGATGGCGTATATATGTCTGCCGATCAGTTTTTGGAGTTGTTTAGGAGCACTCAGCCTTCCGTTCCTCCTCGAGTGTCTCTACCTCGCAAGTCTGCTTTTGCACGTTAGTGTAGCGATTTTTCTTATCTGGGAGGAAAACCGTTTAAAGGCTCTGAATCCGTTCTTGAAGTCCAAGCTTGGTTTCGCACGTGCGAGCGTATTTTCTCTCGCATGGATCTTTCCGACCATGATAGAGTTCTTGTGACTTCTAGTTTGTTACAAGAGCGTGCTCTTGATTGGTATGAGCTTCTCATAGCCGAGATTGATGAGTCTATTCTTTCTTGGACTCAGTTTCGGGAGCGATTTGAACTCAAGTTCGTTCCTGAATCTGAGAAGGTTTTATTGAACCGTCGCTTCCTTGAGTTGAAGCAACGGAAATCTTCTGTTTCTGAGTATGTCGCATCGTTCGAGGCTTTATCTCAGTATGGTCTTGAATTTATTAGCACTTCTTACAAGAAGAATTTGAAGTTTGTCTCTGGCCTTAAGAAATATCTTAAGAAGTCCTTGTTGCTCCAGCTTAAGCTTTCTTTCGAGGAATTGGTTGATTCGGCACTTCATCTCGAAGCTGTCGAGAAGGAATGTGATAGTGGTGAGGATGTTGAGGTTTCCAGAAACCCCAACAAGAAGCAGTTTCCGTTTCAAAAGAGGTCTTTTCCTTCTAAGAAGAAGAAGACTGTTGGTGCTGATCCTCAATCTCAGTCTGCTGGAACACCTTCCATCTGGAAGTGTTTCAATTGTGGTTCTCCGAATCATATTATTCGAGCTTGTCCTAAGCCTCTCTTCTGCCGTTATTGCAAGAAGAAAGGTCATCATGTTTCAGCTTGTCCTACTGCTCCTAGTAGTACCAAATCTGGCAAGCTCAATGTGGCTAATGCTTCTGGAGGTTCATCTCAATCCAAAGGTATGTCTCCATCTATTTTGGAAGGTTCTATTCTATTTCATGATCATAGTATACGAGTTCTTTTCGATACGGGTGCTTCACATTCTTTCGTATCGAAGAAGCTTGTAGATGATTTATCTTTGGATGTTTCTTGTATGGTTACTTCTTTAAGGATTGTGAATCCAATTGGGGGATCCGCGACCCTTAGTTTGCTTTGTGATGATATTGAGATTGTTTTATGTGGCTTTTCTTTCCGTGCGAACCTGCACGTTGTTTCTCATTTGGGTTTTGATATGATTTTTGGTATGGATTGGCTAGTAAGATATGATGCCAGGATTATTTGTTCCGAGAGAATTTTATATCTTTGTCATCCTGATTCACCTTCTCAGTTATCTCTTGTTCTTCGGGATGTGGATAATTCCAAGATGGCTTTATATTCTCTTGATTCGCAAGATGATGATGATATATCTCGTATTCCTGTTGCTTGTGACTCTTCAGATGTTTTTGAACCTGTTTCGGGTTTGCCACCCAAACGGGCAATTGAGTTCCGCATTGATCTCATTCCAGGCGCGCAGCCAGTTAGTCGTCCTCCCACGAGGATGTCTACAAAGGAAAATGAGGAACTCAAGAAGCAGCTTTTAGAGCTTGAGTCCAAGCAGTTGATTCAATCTAGTTTTTCTCCGTGGGGATCCGCGGTCGTTTTCGTGAAGAAGTCTGATGGAACTCTTAGGCTTGCATTGATTATCGCAAGCTTAACGAGTTGACTATCAGAAATAGGTATCCATTACCTAGGATCGATGATATGTTCGATCTATTGAGTGGTGCTAAGGTCTTTTCTCAGCTTGACCTTGCCACAGGTTTTCATCAGTTACGAGTCGCGGAGGATAGCATACCTCTTACCGCTTTCCGCACTCGATATGGTTCTTTTGAGTGGCTCGTTATGCCGTTCGGTTTGACGAACGCACCTGCTTTCTTTGTTGATCTCATGAATCGAGTATTCCGGGAATATCTCGATAAGTTCGTCCTTGTGTTCATTGATGATATCCTTATTTATTCTAAGTCTGAAGCTGAGCATGCTAATCACTTGAGAATAGCCTTGAGTACTCTCCGTCATCATCAGCTTAAAGCCAAATTCTCCAAATGCCACTTTTGGGAGAATAAGGTTAAGTTCTTAGGCCATGTTGTATCTTCCGATGGCATTTTTGTCGATCCCTCAAAGATCGAAGCCATCCAGAATTGGAAGAGGCCTGAGAATGTGCATGAGATTCGTAGTTTCCTTGGATTGGCGGGTTACTACCGTCGGTTCATTAAGGATTTTTCCCGTGTTGTGCTTCCTCTTACTTGTCTTACTCGGAAAGGCATTCGTTTTATTTGGTCCGACAAGTGTGAAGCTTCCTTTCTGTCATTAAAGGAACTTCTCACTAATGCTCCTATTCTTATGGTTCCCGAAGGGAATCATGATCTTGTTGTCTACACCGATGCTTGTGGTAGTGGTCTCGGTGCTGTGCTTATGCAGAGAGATCGGGTGGTTGCTTATGCTTCTAGGCAACTGCGTCCGAATGAAGTTCGCTATGCCACTCATGATCTTGAGTTAGCCGCCATTGTCTTTGCCTTGAAGATTTGGCGACATTATTTATTGGGCGAGCGCTTCATTCTCTATACCGATCATAAATCCTTGAAGTATTTGTTTACTCAAAAGGAACTCAATATGAAGCAACAGCATTGGCTCGAGTTTCTTGCCTCCTATGACTTTGATATCCAGTATACCCCTGGTAAGGGTAATCGTGTTGCAGATGCGCTTAGTCACAAACATTCGGCTGTTATTTCTATGATGCTTGCCGAATGGAATGTTCTTGAGACTCTATCTTTTTGTGAAATTCGTGATCGAGGTTCATCTTCTGATTCTCCTATTCTATTATTTAGTTTGGGAGCTCGACCTATTTTGTTGGATCGTATTACCGATGCTCAGTGGCGTGATCCTGAATTGTTGCATCTTATTCAGCTTTGTGAGTCTGGATCTTGTGATGAGGCGTTGCAAGATTTCAGCATTGATTCTCATGGGTGTCTTCGTAAGAAGAACCTTCTTTTTGTGCCTTCTGATCTTGCACTTAGGCATGATATTCTTGATGATTGCCATCGTTCTAAGTATACCATTCATCCCGGTAGTAGTAAGATGTATGCCGATATGCGTCGCCTTTACTATTGGGGAAGGTATGAAGCGCGATGTGGCGAGTTATGTGAGTAATTGCATGACTTGTCAACGTGTGAAGGCCGAACATCAGCGTCCTTCTGGTCTTCTTCAGCCTCTTGAGATTCCATTGTGGAAGTGGGATCAAATTTCTATGGATTTCATTGATGGCCTACCTCGTTCGAGATCAGGCCATTCTAGCATTTGGGTTATTGTTGATTGCCTTTCTAAGTCTGCTCATTTTGTCCCTATTAAGTCTAATAGGACTGCTTCGCATTTGGCTAAGTTGTATATCAAGGAAATCATGAGACTTCACGGTGTTCCTAGTTCTATTGTGAGTGACCGTGATCCTTTATTCACGAGTCATTTTTGAAAGAGTCTTCAGCAAGCTTTGGGAACAAAGCTTGATTTTTCTACAGCTTATCATCGGCAGTCTGACGGACAGACTGAACGGGTAAATCGTATCTTGGAAGATCTTCTCCGTATTTGTATCTTTGATTTCGGTGGTAGTTGGGAGGATCACCTACCTCTTGTAGAATTCTCCTACAACAATAGTTTTCAGTCTAGTATTGGTATGGCTCCTTTCGAAGCCTTATACGGAAGACCATGTCGATCACCTTCATGTTGGTTGGAATCTGGAGAGAAGCTTATTCTTGGTCCAGATTTTGTTCGTGATTCTTCCGAGAAGATTGATCTTATCCGGTTGAGAATGAAAGAGGCACAGAGTCGTCAAAAATCCTATGCAGACAACCGTAGGAAGCCTCTCGAGTTCTCAATTGGCGATCTTGTTTTTATTCGTGTTTCTCCTTTGAAAGGGGTTATGCGCTTCAGTACGACTGGGAAATTGGCTCCTCGCTTTATAGGACCATTTTCTATTACTGAACGTATTGGCCCTGTAGCTTATAGAGTTTCACTTCCAGCTCATTTATCTGGCATTCATGACGTGTTTCACGTCTCGCAACTTCGGAAGTGTCTTCGAGAATCGGATTCTGTAATTGATTCTCCTGATTTGCAAGAGCTTGAGATCTCACCGGACTTATCTATTGTACAGCAACCTATTCGCGTGCTTGACATGGAGGTGCGACACCTTCGGAACAAGGACGTGCTGCTCGTTAAAGTTCAATGGTCCGCTAATCCCAATGACTGTACTTGGGAAACCAGAGAGTTTGTCGAGCGATCTTATCCGGGTTTTCTTTCTTAGCTTGAAAACGGTGAGTATGTCTTTTCATCTCGAGCTTATTTCCTTTTCTTTTGAATGTTGTATGTATGTAGTTGTTACAAATATCGCCTCTAGGAATTGCGGGGACGCAATTTTGTAAGGAGGGGAGATCTGTAACAACCCGCATGTTTAACGATTATATATTTAAATGTTTTGTTTAAATATAGCGTCGTTAGTCGGATTTTTGGGTCCGAAAAGCTACTTTTTGCAAATGGATGAATTGGAACTCGAAACTACCTCCGTTGGTTCCAAAATGGCGTTTGCGATCTTTTTGAGTATAATCTTTGATATGTTTGGAGTTTGTGAAATTTTGGCTACTTTTTCTATTGGGTTTGGGATTGGGTTCAGCCCACTAGCTCACTTAACCCCCTAGCTCAACCCTTCTCTTCATTTCATCTTCATTTCATTTCTTTCTTAAGCTCAAAACTGAAATGGTGGAAGGGAAAGAGAAATAGAAATTAGCAAGCCCTAGTTTCTCCTTTGTAACTTGATTCTGTTGAATATGCGCTTATATGATTTTTGTTTGATGATAATAAACATATATACATTCGTTTAAATGTATTTGATAATATACTATTTATTTTCACAGATTAAATAAATATTTGCTGAATAAAATAAATAACACGAAATTTGAATTCAAACGAATATTTTATTCAAATAAATATTTATTACAACTTTGAATAGTACAATTTCAAGCTCTCACTATAACTATACAACTTTGATTACAATTACATCACATTTCATATTTACAAATGTCCTCACTACATATCACTCACACTCGTATTTATCTTCAACTTCATTCCAGTTTGAATCAGCATCTGAGAAATCTGCAAAAATATAAACTAACGCAGTAAAATTGAAAAAGAAATATTTTTGCAATTCAAAAATAAAAGATAATTTTTGAAAATATGATTTGCCTCAGTTATTTGGGTTGTTCGTCATAATTTAAATTTGAATTCATCATACACGAACAACTTGTGACATACACAGTGTATTACTGTATATGCCACAAGGCCGTGCACGCCGATATATACACTTGATTGATTTACAGGGACAGGCGAGCACAGGTCAAACCCAAATGAAAAACCAGGTTCAACTCACGTGCAATAACATTGAAAATTACGACACGAGCACAAGGTCAAACCCGAGTTTTGAAACTGGATTCAACACAAGGCAACATGACCGAAGGCATAGCAACTGCATAGCGACGTCAGCAGTTACATGAAAAATTCAGCAATCCAAATAACACAGTGTCAACAACCAAGTAAGTGAAATGGATAGTTCAAGACAGTACAACTACAACTCGATGCAATTGACACAAACAACTACAAAACAATCAAACTGCATCAAGGCAACATGAACTGCAGACCAAACACATGAGTATAAACAAATGAATCAGCAAGGCAATGCACAAATGCAACATGGCCAACATGAAATACCAGAGATGACAAATCATGCTCAACAAAAACACTTGCAACAGTGTGATGCAGTGGCACATGATTATCAAGGGTATACATGAAGGATGCATCAGAATAACTCGGCAATGCAAGTGAAACTCGATTACTACATAACACAACAGTGCAACAGTATCAAATACAATATGGACACAACCTGCCTCAAATGCACAATTCAAATCAATGACAACAGCAATAATATACACAAGTGCAGATGAACAGATATGGGCCAAAATCAATATAACCAAGGCCAAGCATAGTGGACTCATGTCGAAACAACAAGTCAGTGGCAAGACACAAACTGCAGTGGACAGACCAGAGTGCAACAGGCAAGTACAATGCAACAACACGACTTATGGCAGTGAAACTCAAGCAAGTGCAGACAACAGCAACTAAATGCAACAAACTCAAATGTCCAGTTACAACTACAGAGTCGAGTGCATGCTATAGCAATAAAACCAAGACCGAAGTCAGATGAAACAATGTCCAAGTTGCAATATGCATCAAAGCTCAACAAATACAAACTGCTACAACACCAAGTAAAGGACACAGCAGTATACATATACAAGCCAATCCAAACAACAGCAAGAGGGATGCATTTCATCAAGCTGCAGTTTTTCAAAACAAATGACCAAAGTCGAGTATGCTACAAAAAATAGCAAATCAATTTTATCAAGCATCAGAATTCAAAGCCGTGATCAAAACAATTTCAAGATGAACAAATCATGACCGAAGTCATATAATGAACAAGTCAAAATCGAGGTAGCAAAGGTAATTGACAAAGTAAATGATCGAGTTGAAGCCGAAGCAAGCATGTGTACAGGTTCAATCAATATCATGAAGTGCAGTTTAAAAAATTAAAAATGACCGAAGTCAAAGTCAGAAACGATCAAGCCGTGATCATCACAAGAATAATTCAAAGCCGTGATTATCAAGTAGCCAAGCCATCGGTTATACGAATTTGAATAAGTCAAAAATGAATCACAGCATTCGATCAAAATCGTACAGCCAAGAAGAATTCAAGCATAATTATCAGACGAAGTCAAATAAATATATACGACGAAATTATAGGAACTGGAATCCTATAAATTACCACAAATCATCATCGGCATATCATCGAGTTCAAGTACGAAAGATTAGAAGAAGCAAAAAGCACAAATTACATACCGAAGCAATCGAACTCGATCAAGGAGGAGAAGCCGCAAACAATTGAAGCAAGCAAACCGAATCATCAACCATCAAGCGGAAATTCCTCCCGAAGCCCTAATTTGGAACAAAGAGCGAAAGGAGCAAAAGCCTTAATTTTGCAATCAGGAGGAACGAGAGGAACGGCCACCATTATCTCAAAGGAACGAAAAAAGGGATCGGGTCAAAATAATAAAAGGGGCCGACCTTTATATTTTATTTAAGGGCTTTTAAGTAAAATTAGGGTTATTTCATTTTAATTGTTTTTAATTGTATTTTCCTTTTTTTTAAACCGTTTATTTTTCTAGTCGTGTGACTAGGGGACAAGCTACGTGGCGTAGCTTGAGAATTCGCAACTCGGTAGTTGAGTTGTGGCAAGGTTTTGAGCGTAGAGTTAGATTAGTCAATAGCGGGTATAGCGAGTTTACGTGTGTAAGCGAGGGACTATCTAATTTCTAGTAGAAACCTTGGGGGCAGCACGTAGGCAGGGTTTTGCCGAAGCTGGGTAAATTCTGTGTTGTTCTGTTTTATTTTGTTATTTATATTCTGCGATATCTCTGCTGTTATTCTGTGATCTGAATTGAAATTAATTTATAAGCTTCCGCGATTAATTTTTAATAATTTACACAATCACCCTATTCACCCCCCCTCTAGGGTGAAATCGATCCTACAAGTGGTATCAGAGCTAGGAACAAAAGCCGTTTTTGTTTTAAAAATTTGATTTTACAAAAACCAATTTTTGTTTTAAAAATTCGTGTTTCAAAAAAATCGGTTTTTGTTTTAAAAATTTGAATTTTTTAAAATGGCTTCTTTTAATAATTTTGAGGGTCGTTCCAATATTATTCCTTTTATTTTTGATGGAACAGATTTTTTGAATTGGAAATTGAAAATGGAATTTTATTTAAAATCTGTTAATATTAAATGTTGGGATATTATTGAAAATGGGTGTGATATAACAGATAAGAAAATTATCTCGTTTAATGCTATGGCTATGCATTTATTATATTCTCATATTAATCAAGATAATTTTAATTTCATCTCTCATTGTGAAAATGCACAGGAAATCTGGAATACTTTAGATGCAATATATGGTGCAAAAGTCAACAACAATGAGAAATCCCCCACAACCAACTCAATTAAAGAAATGTGCTTAACAGGATTTGTAAAAAGCAGTTGTGATGAGGATGATGATGATGGAGCAGCTGAGCTGGCGTTAATAATAAAGAAATTCAAAAGATGGAACAACAAATAAGGAAATCCAGCTCTAAATCAGCAACTGCAAAGCAGAATAATTAAAGAACTAGACAACTCTGAAGAACACAGGATCATCTGCAACAAACCCGGTGATATCAAGCCCAATTGTCCTCAAAATCGACGCGACTTTGAAAAGAATCAGAAAAAGAAAAGTTTTGCAGCCACATGGAATACAAGTGATGAAGATAATCAAAATTCTAGCAGTGAAAGTGAGAAAGCATGTATGTGCCTTCAAGGGAATATAACTGATAGCGACGATGACGAGCCAAGCGAGGTATCAAAACTTACTCACTCTGAATTGCTTATATATTTTCATGAAATAAATGGCTGTTATGAACGACTTAGGGAAAAATACGCCAAACTTGAATCTCAAAAAGATACTTTGATAGAATGTAATAAACAACTTGATCAATTAGTTAAAACCTATCAAAGTAGGATCCCTAAGTGTGATAAGTGTCCAACATTTGATGAAGAAATTAAAAAATCAGAAATTAAAATGAAATCGCTTGAAAATGAAATTATGATTTTAAAAGAGAATGAAAATACCAGAAGAGAGAATTCTATTAAAAAGTGCACACAATTATTAAACGAAAATGAGTCTCTCAAAACACAAGTCCAACAATTGTCTACTACTTTAGATAAATTTTTCAAAAGTGAAAAATCATTGAATATGCTATTAGGAAAGCAAACTGTTAATACGGTTAGACAAGGACTTGGATATAATAGTTCGAAAATTGTTGAAAACAAGATTAATCAAGAAAATTCAATGTGCACGATTTTTAGAAAATATGGACACAATCACAATAATTGTTGGTATAGACCCAAACATGTGAAAACTATACCGATTTGGGTTCCAAAAGGCACAAATATAAAATCTCTCAAAGTCAAACAAATTTGGGTGCCGAAGGGAACAATTATAAATAGTTTTGGGTCTCCACAAAATTATTCTTATAATTATTCTGCCACTAACAACCATGGACCTATAAAAACAAATAGGTCACATAAATCTTTCATCGTGTAGGTGTGGTGGCAGGCTAAGGAACAACAATAGTGTTCTCTGGATTTTTTGGCTGTTCCAGAAACACAACGGGCGACAAAGCAAAGTTCCTTAGCCTAGTATAAAGGTGACAGAATCACAATGGACAACAACGAAAAATATCGTAAAGGTAAAACAGGTAATGGTATGTTTTAAACGATATATTAAATGTGATAATCTGCACCGTATTCTGAATTAAAATCAGCCGGTATTAAGATGATGAAAAGATGGTGATTTTGACTTTGACTTATTCAACATAGTTGGCCAATTATATTCTTATGTCAAAAACACTATAAAAATCTCTATATTCTTTGAATTACTTCATATATATCATTTTGGATTAAAAATAGTGTTTTGTTGGATAATAATACATTTGGTTATAATTCGGCTAACTCTATATTCACGGTTTTCGATTATTTACACGGCTTCATTTCAAATTCAAAAGAATGTCATTTAAATTGTTGTTAAAATTGAATTTGAAAGTTTTGGTGCACACTTCATGTTTTTGGTCTATAAAATTCAATTGATGATAATTTTTGAGTGAAAGAGAAATTCAGATGCAGATTACGCTGGTAATCTAGTTGATAGAAAAATTACTGGTGAAACGCGATTTTTTGTTGAGACATTTAGTAACTGCATCGTTTTTCAAAGAAAATATCTGCATATTTTTCATTTCAAATAATTTTCAAATAGCAGAAAATTTTCTTTTAAAACCCCCTGGAGAAAATCATTTTTGACCATAGTTTCAGATTAGTCATTTTTGAAAAATTAGTTTCATAATTATTTTTGAATCTGATTTTAAATGACTATTTTGACTAATCTGACTTCCTAATGTTTATCAAAAAGAAAAATAGTGATTGAAAAAGTGATGAGTGTTAATATTGATCAAATATTATGACTCGAGACAGTATAATTAATAAATTTCTTTAGAAATTTAAACAAGAGTTATAAAACTGTTTGTTGGTAAAAATTCCATGACCATCTCTATCTCTATCATATTTCTAACAACCATCACTCATAAAAATTCTATATAGTTTGTCGATATGTGGTACTTTAAACAGGAATCGTTCGTTTTTCATTTTCACATTTTAAAAAAAAAAACAAATAAATAAATAAATACCAAAGTATTCACTCTCATTTAAAAGTCCTCATGGTTATGCATGGGTGAATTACTTGGAATTTTTTATGTGCTTCCATGCTCATTTAAAAGTCCTCGCGGTTATGCATGTATGGAACGCATATCAAAAGTTGATTTGTAAAATAAACAAGTTGATTCTAATCCCATTTAAAAGTCCTCACGGTTATGCGTGGTTAGAAGATACTTGAATTCATTTTTTTAAAAATAAAATTGGAATACTACTAATCTCATTTAAAAGTCCTAACGGTTATGCATGGTTAGTAGATATTCAAATTCCTGATATAAATATACCACAAATAGACACAACTGTATGGTTTTATATGATGACATCATTTCCATCATTCTAAAAGTGGAATATGCACCTAACAAAACATTTATGATTTTTGTTTGACTTTTTATCGAAATTTAATATTTATATTCAATTGAGTTTTAATGTTGGATTGATATCGATTACTTTATCTCTATTTTCTCTAACACTATTATTCTTTTGCTGATAACAAAAGGGGGAGAGAAAAGTTAAGATTTTGTCAAATAAATTCAAGCAAAGGTCAAATAATTTTCTATTTGCATCTAGACTCATTTGCATATTTTTATTTGTATGCATATATGTAGGGGGAGCATCATGTAGAGAGGAAGCATTTAAATAGGGGGAGCAATTAGGATATATCAATGATCAAATACATTTAACATATTCAAAATCTTAAATATATGTTTGTTATCATCAAAAGGGGGAGATTGTTGAATATGCGCTTATATGATTTTTGTTTGATGATAATAAACATATATACATTCGTTTAAATGTATTTGATGATATACTATTTATTTTCATAGATTAAATAAATATTTGCTGAATAAAATAAATAACACGAAATTTGAATTCAAACGAATATTTTATTCAAATAAATATTTATTACAACTTTGAATAGTACAATTTCAAGCTCTCACTATAACTATACAACTTTGATTACAATTACATCACATTTCATATTTACAAATGTCCCCACTACATATCACTCACACTCGTATTTATCTTCAACTTCATTCCAGTTTAAATCCAGCATCTGAGAAATCTGCAAAAATATAAACTAACGCAGTAAAATTGAAAAAGAAATATTTTTGCAATTCAAAAATAAAAGATAATTTTTGAAAATATGATTTGCCTCAGTTATTTGGGTTGTTCGTCATAATTTAAATTTGAATTCATCATACACGAACAACTTGTGACATACACAGTGTATTACTGTATATGCCACAAGGCCGTGCACGCCGATATATACACTTGATTGATTTACAGGGACATGCGAGCACAGGTCAAACCCAAATGAAAACCGGGTTCAACTCACGTGCAATAACATTGAAAATTACGACACGAGCACAAGGTCAAACCCGAGTTTTGAAACTGGATTCAACACAAGGCAACATGACCGAAGGCATAGCAACTGCCTAGCGACGTCAGCAGTTACATGAAAAATTCAGCAATCCAAATAACACAGTGTCAACAACCAAGTAAGTGAAATGGATAGTTCAAGACAGTACAACCACAACTCGATGCAATTGACACAAACAACTACAAAACAATCAAACTGCATCAAGGCAACATGAACTGCAGACCAAACACATGAGTATAAACAAATGAATCAGCAAGGCAATGCACAAATGCAACATGGCCAACATGAAATACCAGAGATGACAAATCATGCTCAACAAAAACACTTGCAACAGCGTGATGCAGTGGCACATGATTATCAAGGGTATACATGAAGGATGCATCAGAATAACTCGGCAATGCAAGTGAAACTCGATTACTACATAACACAGCAGTGCAACAGTATCAAATACAATATGGACACAACCTGCCTCAAATGCACAATTCAAATCAATGACAACAGCAATAATATACACAAGTGCAGATGAACAGATATGGGCCAAAATCAATATAACCCAGGCCAAGCACAGTGGACTCATGTCGAAACAGCAAGTCAGTGGCAAGACACAAACTGCAGTGGACAGACCAGAGTGCAACAGGCAAGTACAATGCAACAACACGACTTATGGCAGTGAAACTCAAGCAAGTGCAGACAACAGCAACTAAATGCAACAAACTCAAATGTCCAGTTACAACTACAGAGTCGAGTGCATGCTATAGCAATAAAACCAAGACCGAAGTCAGATGAAACAATGTCCAAGTTGCAATATGCATCAAAGCTCAACAAATACAAACTGCTACAACACCAAGTAAAGGACACAGCAGTATACATATACAAGCCAATCCAAACAATAGCAAGAGGGATGCATTTCATCAAGCTGCAGTTTTTCAAAACAAATGACCAAAGTCGAGTATGCTACGAAAAATAGCAAATCAATTTTATCAAGCATCATAATTCAAAGCCGTGATCAAAACAATTTCAAAATGAACAAATCATGACCGAAGTCATATAATGAACAAGTCAAAATCGAGGTAGCAAAGGTAATTGACAAAGTAAATGATCGAGCTGAAGCCGAAGCAAGCATGTGTACAGGTTCAATCAATATCATGAAGTGTAGTTTAAAAAATTAAAAATGACCGAAGTCAAAGTCAGAAACGATCAAGCCGTGATCATCACAAGAATAATTCAAAGCCATGATTATCAAGTAGCCAAGCCATCAGTTATACGAATTTGAATAAGTCAAAAATGAATCACAGCATTCGATCAAAATCGTACAGCCAAGAAGAATTCAAGCATAATTATCAGACGAAGTCAAATAAATATATACGATGAAATTATAGGAACTGGAATCCTATAAATTACCACAAATCATCATCGGCATATCATCGAGTTCAAGTACGAAAGATTAGAAGAAGCAAAAAGCACAAATTACATACCGAAGCAATCGAACTCGATCAAGGAGGAGAAGCCGCAAACAATTGAAGCAAGCAAACCGAATCATCAACCATCAAGCGTAAATTCCTCCCGAAGCCCTAATTTGGAGCAAAGAGCGGAAGGAGCAAAAGCCCTAATTTTGCAATCAGGGGGAACGAGAGGAACGACCACCATTATCTCAAAGGAACGAAAAAAGGGATCGGGTCAAAATAATAAAAGGGGCCGGCCTTTATATTTTATTTAAGGGCTTTTAAGTAAAATTAGGGTTATTTCATTTTAATTATTTTTAATTGTATTTTTCTTTTTTTTAAACCGTTTATTTTTCTAGTCGTGTGACTAGGGGACAAGCTACGTGGCGTAGCTTGAGAAGTCGCAACTCGGTAGTTGAGTTGTAGCAAGGTTTTGAGCGTAGAGTTAGATTAGTCAATAGCGAGTATAGCGAGTTTACGTGTGTAAGCGAGGGACTATCTAATTTCTAGTAGAAACCTTGGGGGCAGCACGTAGGCAGGGTTTTGCCGAAGCTGGGTAAATTCTGTGTTGTTCTGTTTTATTTTGTTATTTATAATCTGCGATATCTGTGCTGCTATTCTGTGATCTGAATTGAAATTAATTTATAAGCTTCCGCGATTAATTTTTAATAATTTACACAATCACCCTATTCACCCCCCCTCTAGGGTGAAATCGATCCTACAGATTCTTGCTCCAAAATCAAAGAGAATCCATTGGTAAGTTCATCTCCACCTTCTCCATCTTTTCTCCTCTTCAGTTTCAGTAATTTCCTAACCCTAACTTAGGAAATACTTGCTTTGATTCTAGATTGAAGCTTGTAGTGTTGAAGTGGAGTGTAGTTGGTTGATTCCTTTCAAATTGTGCTTCTTCATCTTCTTTGTTTTGTGTAAAAAGGTGCGTTTTGAACTCACATCTACTTCTCTTGATTTCATTGATGTTGGGTATGAATTCCTAACACCTTGTTCATATGCACTTGCATTTGGTTTGGGTTGAATTGGTGAATATTCCAATTTTTTTTTAGTGTTGGGTTCAAATCTTTGAAATCCTAACTTTGATGTTTTGATCATGTTTTGGTGATGCATCGAGGAGCATATAGGGCCGGGTTGTCGATTGGCATAAGCCCTTAGAGCCAATGTTCGTCCGATTGCATTTTGGAAGAGTTTGCTCTTCATTTGAATAAGGCTGAAAAACAGCCCAGGCGTGATTCAGTCGACTGAATACTCTGTTCAGTCGACTGAACCTGGAACCCGAAAGTTTCCAGGCATGATTCAGTCGACTGAAAACTCTGTTTAGTCGACTGAACCTGGAAACAGAAAGTTTCCTAAACCTGGAAAATTTCCAGGTATAGGGTCAGTCGACTGAAAACTCTGTTCAGTCGACTGAACCTGCTGTTTCAGCCCACTTTGCCTTTTGGGATTGAATTTCCAATTTGAATCGATTCATGATGATCCTTTGTATGATTATCAATTGTTTTGACTTTGATGATTCCTTTTAATTATAATCCACGGGTTTTTTATTATAAAATAATCTTTTGAATTGTATTAAAAGCTTGCTTCTCCAATCTATAAATTCTATTTAAAATACATACACAAATTCGCACTTCGAGCGAAGTGGAAAGGAGATTAAATGGTTAGGTAAAACACAGACCATGAATCCGTGCGTTTATCTTTCCGATTAATCCCCGACCTATTCGATTGATTGTTTTGACCTTTTGGTCTGGTTTACCGATGATATGAGGTAAACTTTGTACTGCTTTGAGTGTGGAAGTGACTGACGGATAGTAAACTGTTTAGTGCGAACGAGTGGTTATGGGACGCACGTTAACACTTTTCGGATTCCTTTTCGAGAGTTGTGACACATTCCGCCAGTTAGTGGTGTCCAGTACTGGGTTTTCGACCTTCACCACTACGGTTTGTTGCCTCTGGGATAGTGTCTTCGGACTGTCTCCCTAGCTTTGTTGCCTTCGGGTATGTTGCCTTCGGGTGTGTGCCTTCGGGTATGTTGCCTTCGGGTGTGTGCCTTCGGGTTTGTTGCCCTATATAGTTTCGCTCTGATGTTGGCCTTATGTGCCGCATGGGTGATACTTGCGTTTGAAGTCTTCGGGCTCATGGATCCTTGTTTGTATAGTACTGAGCTCGAGCAAATTTTATGATGTTTCATTGATATGTATATTCCCTTGGTATAGCCCTTCGGTGTTGGTCTTTTTGAGCCGCATGGACTATAGCGATTACCTTGTGGAACTTGTATACCTTATTGGTATTTGTTATTTGCCATTTGGCTTGTTTTGGGATAATTGTATCCTTTGTTTCTATATGTTGCCGATGATATGAGGCTTGATCTATATGATTCATCTTTCGTTAGATGATTGTGTTATCTCTTTTAGAGATATCTATTATGCTTTGTAACCTTGCAGGTTTATTATTGTTCAGTTTATCTAACTGATTTGTTATCTAGACTGACCCGTGTATTTTTTTATACTCGGGTCAGACCGAGATGTTTCAGGTTAGGTGCTTTTGGACTTAGCCTATTTTGCTTCCGCATGGACTATTCGCTAGCTTCTTTTTGTTATAGCGTATTTTGTAGTCCTTATCTGTTGTAACTCTGATTTATACTCTTTCGTCTCGTCTGTATATTGTGGTCTCCTGTACCACTTGACATGTATTATTTCGTATACTCTGTTGTGTATCTGTTTATGTGTATATTATGATCGACTGTTCTGTGATGTGAATTACATTTGAGTTGTTATATTTTCTTCTGATAGATCCTATAGCCATTGTAGTTTTACTTTAAATATTTATTGAATAGGTCGAATTGTTTTTGATTCTACTTTTCGACATATTTAGTGAATAGTTAAGGTAAGATTACACATGGTCGCTTCCATTATACTCTATTGTCCGCGTTAGCCGACAGTATTATCTATATAATACTCTTTGTTAACGAGGCTCTCGGAGTGGGGCGTCACATAATCGGTAAAGGATAATCATATAGAAAATAGCGTTAAGGGGATGGTGAACCTTAACACGGTCGGATCTTTAAAACCAAAATCGTTGTGGGCTCGATATAAGGATATGACACGGCACGCGAGGCAATGCCAGGGTGGATACACCGTTTGCACTCCCGGACCGGTGGTGATGACAAGCCAGCAGCTTCCGCCCACCTCGAACAATACCCCCGAATCAAAGTGGCACCACGTATCGAATCACAAAAGTAATAGAATGGTTTCCGATGGAGCATGCTCGATGAAAGGGTGCGACCCTTTGTGTAGCCCGGTATAGCTCCTGTTTTAGTCATATATGCCAACTCACGGGAGTTGGGTCCACGTAATATACCTCGAGAACGTCGCCGCCATCCTACTTCATTCTGGAATCTCCACCGCGTACACAGTTGTTAAAGTGGTTTTCGGTATTGGCCGGCTGTAAGACAATATCCGATCCCGGTCTCTTTAACAACCAATCGTTATTATAACCCGTAGTTATAACTTTAAAACAATATTATATACTTCAAAATAAAATATCATTTCAACCTAAATCTTTATCAAAATAAAGATTAAATCATTTCCAAACCATTTCAATATATCATCATACCATATCTTTCAATTCAAATATGTATCAAAATAAATATCAAGTCATTTCTAACCATTTCAATATATTAAATTATCATATCCTTTCAAAACTTCCTTTCAAATCATTTTAATATATCAAAATATCATAACCTTTCAAAGCTTCATTTCCAAAATATCATATCTTTCAGAACTTCTTTTAAAATCATTTTAATATCAAAATATCATATCTTTCAAAACTCCATTTTTCAAATCATTCAATAGTAAAATATCATATCTTTCAAACTCCATTTTTCAAATCATTTAATATCAAAATATCATATCTTTCAAAACTTCGTTTCAAATCATTTTAATATATCAAAATATCATAACTTTTCAAAGCTTCATTTCCAAAATATCATATCTTTCAGAACTTCTTTTAAAATCATTTTAATATCAAAATATCATATCTTTCAAAACTCTGTTTTTCAAATCATTTAATATCAAATTATCATATCTTTCAAAACTCCATTTTTCAAATCATTTAATATCAAAATATCATATCTTTCAAAACTTCGTTTCAAATCATTTTAATATATCAAAATATCATATCTTTTCGAAACCACATTTCAATCATTTTAATATACCAAAATATCATATCTTTCGAAACCATATTTCAATCATTTTATATATCAAAACATCATATCTTTCGAAACCACATTTCAATCATTTTAATATATCAAATAGTTATATTTCAAAACAAATTACTTCATTATTGAATCATAAAAATGAAGTTATTACATTTAATAATTAAATTATTAAATGCCAAAAGTTTAAACTTTTCAATGTTCATTTATGCACTTAAATTTATTAAAACAATGAAAATCCAAGTTTCGCAGCATTTAGAAAATGCTACAGAAAGTTACATTAAAAAAAAACAATTAAATTTAACAAACGACGGTATTAAAAATGCTGTTAATTAACTTCAAATATTCAATAGAATTTCACAAACACTTATATTTTTATTTAAATCATTTTTAAATTATAAAATCATACATTTTCACATTTATAAGCATCATTTAATTTTCCTTAAATTCATGATTTTATAAAGTTAAGTTTCCTTCCAAAAATCAATATTTATTAATAATTCACTTATCAAATTTCAACATTCAAATTTAAATTCATTACATTAAATTTCAACTTAACACTTAAGTTTAAAATTTCAAATATAACTTAATTCCATTTTATTTAACTTAACTTAAAATTTCACTTTTAAATCAAATTCATAAATTCCAATTTAAGTTATATTTCCAAATTCAACTCAATATTCACTCATTAACATTTTAACATTATTCAAAAATCATTAATATAATAAAAAATCATTTTAAATTAATTTAAATTCAAAATATCATAAATTTATCATGTTTTCAAAGTTAATTTAAATTCCATTAAAAATTAAATCAAAATTTCCAAAATAACCTACATTCAGATTTTCTAACTTTTCCATAATTTATTTAACTTATAGATTTTCAGAAAATCAATAATACTTTAGAAAAATTATATTTTTATCAAATTTTAAATCAAAATATTGTAATAATTAAATTTCTAAAATATTTTAAAATTTTTAGAAAACAAATTTTAACTACGGGCCTATATATAATTTTCTACGCTAGGTAAAGTGATACGGGTAATGTATCATTTCAAACCGTAATTTACAAAGAAAAATCCGGGTTTTATCATTTCAAACCCGCAGTCCCAAGTAAATATAATAAGTTGAAAATCGTTCGGGCCTATCATTTCAGCCCATAACAATTTTCCCTTATTCCAAAGTCCATTCGGATGTGTATCATTTCAACCCATAGTGATTCTAATCTAAAGGGAACTTGCAGTGTGATGAACAGATAAAATAAACAGAATAGCATGAAATAACAGTAACATATAATATAATAGGTGTAATAACAGGTGTGAACATCATATGATAATAATATAAGCAGTCATAACATGATCATATAGTTCTACATATTCACAGGGTGTCAATTTACTACTTATATAAGCACATAATGTCTGGTGAGAAGTACTCACTTGTTCAGAGCTAGAGATATCCACCAAAGCACACAACACTGACATAACGAAGGCATGACGACACAGATATGACCTGAGAGTGGAGATACAAAGCTAATAGCCTTGCATGCATTTACACAAAACAATAGAGTACATGTAAGATTTCAACACAAATTATCACTAAACAATGCAAGGAATCAAAGGCCAAAACAAAGTCAAATTCATTGCACTTGCTCTTGACTTCATATGGATCAGTTATAGGTTGGATAAGCTCAGCCAAGGCATGGATTAAGGCCTGGTTTGGGTGCAAAGTGGTCTGCCTACATGGGTTTAAAGGAGATGAAGATATAGGTGCAACACTTTACAAAACAAAGCAAATATCATCAAATCTTGGCTCCTATTGGGCTCGGCCTCGTGCTCTATGGTCATGTCCTGATTTCAAGAGGTTGGTGGGTGATGTGACAGAGGGTGGAGGTCAGGTCAGAAGTGGTAGTAGTGGTGGTAGTGGCGGAAAATGGTGGTAGAAGGAGGAGATGACAATTCTAGGTCATAAGTGATAGTTTGTGATGGTTTTTGGTGGATTTTGTGGTGGTATTCACCTTGGATTGGCTCAGCCTGAAATGGAGAGGTAGTAGGATGGAAGATGGTCAGAGGAAGGGGGTTGTGGAGGTCAGGTCAGATCTGGTTAAGGAGGTTCCAAGCTATGAAGTTGAGAACAAGTACAAAATTCAAATAGAAAAGTAGAAAAACAAAGGAAGAAGAAGATGAAATGAAAGCCATTACCTTCAATACTTCTAGTCGTGAGTTTGATGATGGAAAGTGAGAAGTTTCTCACAAGAATAGGAAGGAAAATACATGGCTATTCAATAGAAAAAGAAAAAAAAACGGTCAAAGAGTAAATGAGGAAACGGTAAAAGAAACGACTTAGGAGGTGAAACGACTTTACGTTTCAAAGCTTTTAAAACCTTTCAAATTTCCTTAATTTTGTTTATGTAACTTGATATTTCTGGAAATAACAATAATACCAGATAAAATTTCGAAAATTTATCAAAATATAAAAATATATATAATATTTATTAATTATATAAAGTTAAATTAAGGAAAATAGCTAAAAATAGTAAACTAGTCTAGAAAATTTGAAATTACATGAAATAACTTTTAGAAAATTCATTTGAGCTTGTAATATATTTTTAAACATAAATAATAATATAAAATAAAAGTACATTAAAAAAAAAATTAAATTTAAATATAATTTTAATGAAGAAAATAGCAGAAAATAAGAAAACAACCTTTTTAAAAAAAGAAGAAATCAACATAGTAAACTTTGGAAAAATTATAACATCACTTTAAAAAAATATTAAAAGACAAAATATACTTAAAATAACCATTTAACACATAAAAAAAAATTAATTTAAAGAAAATAGAAAAAGATTTAAAGAAATTTCTTAAAAATCCAAAACAGTGTCCAGAAATTACAAATAAGTCACCGTTGACTTTGGAAAGTTGTTTACTTCATTTTAATTATAATACAAAAATATACATACAATAATATATTAAAATAAAATATGACAAAGAAAATAAGATTTATATAATTTAAAATAGACAAAATTGTTAAATAAATCAAATTACACTCAAAATTGTAATGTACATAACTTTTACAGTTTAACTCTGTTTTCAACGAAATGAAAAGCAGTGTTCAAGTTATTACATCTATTTTCATAATAAAAGATAAAATTCAAGATTTAAAATGATTTTAATTTTTATTTTAAAAGTCAAAGTCAAACAGTTTGAGTAGAAATTCTTTTTTTTAGTAAAATGTCCAATTTATACTATTTTGAACTATAGATCACTTAATAGTCAGCATTTATAATTAAAATAAAATATTTTAAATAAAAATAAATTTAAAATAATTAAAATAAAAATAAAGTCAAATTTAAAATATATAGGCAAAAATCTAGGGTTGTTACACATCATCTCAAGGAATAACAATTTCAACCCGCAATCCCAAAATTTGAAAGTCAATAAAATCGTTTGGGTTTATCATTTCAACCCATAACGATTTTCTCTAATCTATAAGATCTTTCAGGTATATGTCATTTCAACCCATAGGGATTTTCTAAACTAACGGGGAACTTGCAAAGTGGGAACAAATAAAATAGTAGCATAAAATGGCATAACATATCGATGACAAGCATATACAATAATTAACAATTTAAAATTTAACATGTATACTAATAGGTTATGGTGTCATAGTTTAACAATTTTGAATATTAACATATCATATTCAACAATTAGATAACTAACAATTCAAATTTAACAACATATTTCAATCGTCATTTCATGTGAAATCAATTTACCAAACATAACAATGTAATCATGAGTGATTTCTCACCTTTCAAGGCAAGAGAAAATGGACAACACAACAAGCTACGATTTTGAATCATGAACTCAACAATCGACCAATTCAGACGACAATTTCCAAAGCAGAGCAAGGTGAACAGGAAATCGATGAACAAAGCCGAGAACTAGAAATCGATGAAAAATGAATCAAAAATTAACTTGATATAAGTGGAATTAGAATGTATACTATATTTTTTAAATCAATATTCAATTTAAAAACATGTTTTTTAAATAAAAAATTTCATATTATAAATTTTTGTTAAAAATCAATATTTATTAAAAAACCTTAGTTTTCAAAATTCTTCAAATACATATTTAGATAGAATATCTATATATGTTTAAAAATTATTACAAAATCTTTTCCAAAATATTAATATAGATTTAATATATAAACATATGATATATATATATATATATATATATATATACACACACACACACACACACACACACTTAAATAAATAAACATATCAATATTTATACATATTAATGTAAAGAAGGAGGAAGCTTGGTTCTCGGCTGCTATGGGCGAATAAGATGGAGAGTGGAGGATGGATGGTCGGAGCCGGTGCTATGGGTGATGTGGTTGAATTTTATGGTGGCTATGTTGTTCGGTTGTTAGGGAATGGTGGGTTGTTAAGTGGCAATTTGGTGCCAGGCTGTGGTATTCGGCTATTGGAGGAGGGATGGGAAACTGTGGCAGACTAGATGGACAGTGGGTAGCGGCAAATGGAAAAGGAGGCGAAGGCGGCAAGCTGCCTGGTCAGGGTGTTTGGATATAGGGGTTCGGTCAAGGGATGTTTGGCGGAGGTTGGCTAGGTTTGCGGTGGGGCTATTGTGCGTTTAGAAGTTGCTAGGTCTCGACGAACAGAAGGAAGAGGTGGGATAAGGCTGTGGAGCTTGCCAAGGATCTTGGCAACAGTTGAAGCAGCTTCAAAGAGGATAGCTGACGTGTCGACTAAATCAAGGGCTGTTTGCGTGAGGAGTTTGGTCGCTGGGTGGCTGATGATGGAAGGCAAAGGAATCTCTGGGCGGTCGGCAAAGATGGTAGCGGGTGTGAGAAATAGTGGTGTGGGAGATGCAAGGCGGAGGTAAAATGAGAGCACGAGCAGGCTTCACAAACAATAATATATGAATTTAGTTTATAAATATCTATATTTTTTGTTTTTTCTTAGAAGGACGCCGGTCGCAAATTGCGGCAGAGGATAGGTGGGCAAGAGGAAGCCACCAACAAGGAAGTGATGTAGATCTAGGAAGAAATGAATAGGCTGCTGTATACATACTCGCTTTTTTTTAATTATTAAAGCAAGCACAACACGAAGAAATAGGGAAGACAAAGAAACCAACCAGAAATAGAAATGAACTAGCAAATATAAATTGAACAATGGGAATGGTGAAAGTCGTATTTGTTGAATTCATAAAATATTAAAGATAAGTGGCTATTGGTTTTACCAAATGGACGAACAAAAGGCCATATAATACTTTAGAGATTTGAAATGGGTACTGATACAACTAACCATTTCGTAGATTTCACCGTGTACTGGAAGTCGAAATGCACAAGTGAATATACTGTGGAGATTAGCACGACGAGACGAACAAAATGGTGCACAGATATAAGTGATACGACTAAACTATCAAAACTCGAAACGTCGAAAATAAGATAAACGGAGCTAGAGTAGTCCAAATTTGGTGAAATGAAGTATGACGTCTCACTTAGAAAATGATTTACATTTTTATTGTATAAAAATATTCAGATTTCGAAATTATTTTATTTTCGTCAATTTAACCGATTTAAATTTGATTTGACTTTTCACACACAAACCAACTTTCGTATTTTATGATGAAAATTTTCCACTTTCTATACTTCAATAAACGCATACCAAATATAAAATTTTCATTGCAAAATTTTTATTATTTAATTTCAAGAAAAATTTAGTTAATTACGTTGTAACGACCAGTAATTTTGCTAATTCAAATTTGAGAGATTTCATTTGTTTTAAATTTAAAAAGATTTAAAACTTAAATAAACAAGTTATATATAATAGATAATAATAGAGAAATTATTTAGATAATTTAAAAAGTATAAATTTTGATTTTAGAACAAATCAACAAAAGTTAAGTTTTGTTAAAAATAAATAAATGCTTAAATAAAAAGGTTTAAATGTTTATTTAAAAAGATAAATATCATTGACAACATCTAATAAAGATAATAAAATTATATTAAAATATTTAAAAGTACGTTAATAATCAGTTTACGAAAATAACCAATTTTGTTGCATTTTGTCAGTTTTACATACACCGTAAAATTAGAGATTTTGATATTATTTAAATATCATTTTAAATTATAAAGAGACATGTTTTAATTTATTTAAAGAAGTAAAAAGTTCATTTTTAAATTTGGTTTAAATAAATAAATAGTTTAACTAAAACGTCAAAATGTGACCATAAAACATTTTATGAAAAACAACGTTTTGTCGATTAAAAGGTGTCGCAACGTCATCGCACCTTTATTTTCTTATATAGGAACATATATTTAAATAGTATAAGTGTTAATTAACTCACTAATCAAGTTTACATTTACTAAACAAGGTTAGAAACTTTTAGAAAACAATTAAGAAAAAGTAATCACAAAAAGACAAAAATGTCATTTTAAAGCAAAACGTAAAACATCAAATCAAATAAACATAATTATTATTTACTTTACTTAATATCTAAGTGAAAATGACATAAAGTAATGATTTGAAATGTGATGTTAAGTGTTGAAAAAAATAAGATTACTTTATAAGTAAGTAAGGGTATTTTGGTCTTTTTAGAAAATATTATTTTAATCCAAAACTTTTTCTATAAATAAACATCCATTTTCTCACTTTTTTCACCTCTTCTTCTTCCTTTTCCAAGCTTTTCTCTACCTCTTTAATGGCTTCTTCTTCTCGTCCAAATGCTTACTAACTTTTTCAAAACCATATCAAATCAACTTCAAACACCACCAAACTTTGCCAAAGACCTTAGCATACCATTTAAACATGGTTTAGTATCTAGGAAGTGAAGAAACGATGGAGGAAAGGGAAGAATAGGGCATGAACGAACCTATGGGAGAAGGAGAGCAAGTCGTGAAGTTTCGGAGTGAGAAAAAGAGAAGGAAGTGCTGCCGAAGTCTAGGGAAAAGATTTGGTGAAGATAAAAGGATTTAGTGAAGTGTTGGATGATATGAATGTTGGTAGGAAGTGAACAATTTGGTTAAAGGTGAGTACTCTTATTTATTAATAAATCCATATATTATTTCAAGTACAATGATTTGAAAAGTTTAAATATGTTAAATGATTGAATGTTTGATAACTTGGTTGCATATTGGTTGATTATGTGATTGTTTATATGGTTGATAACTTGTTTGATAAATGATAAGAGACAAGATTAGTAAATTATCCGTAGTTAACTAAATGAGAATTAAATCCGTAGAAATGTATGTATGGAAGTTATTTGGCCTCTTAATGAGTTTAAATAAGTTTGAATATGGTTTAAAACAAATTTGAAGTATTTCGGACAAGTTCCGAAGCAATTTACAAAATTGGTCAACATCGAGCTCGTTGCGTAACGGTAGTTCGTAAATTTTGATCCGTAACTTCAAATTGACATAGAGAAGGATTTATAAGTCGGATTTCTTCAAAATAAAAATTCTTTGGTCCACAATGATAATAGTTTTCCAGTGAAGAAAGAAAATCATGATTTCGTCAAGTAGATTTTGAAATATATCCAAAATTATTTTCTAAAAGCATCGCGGTTTCGCAGTTCGGAATCCAAAACAGGTTTTCTTAATAAATGATATTTTAAAATGATAAAAATATGAAATAAATTTGATAAATCTATTAAAATGGTTTAAAAGAGATTTGCAATGGAAAATATAAATTTATAAATATTAAAAAGTTGTTTAAATCAAATAAGCTTATATAGCATTTTCTACAACACTTTTATGCTGCGAATTCTATAACCTTTTGCATATGAGTTTAAACTTAACAATTCTTTCCTAAATATTTTTTGAATGATTTCAAAGGAATAATTAAGTAATGTAAGGATGATTTGGAAGTTTTAATAAGAGTTTGAATAAATTGTTAAGATGAATTGTTTATACCACTTAAACAAAAAAGCGAAGAATATTGAATGTAATAACAAACTGAGTATGCGGAAACGACTAGTACATTTGTCCCGTCTGTGAGATCTGGGAAGATAAAACAAGGTGTTTAACTAAGGTTAAGGATGGAGCAACCAGTGCCCTGAACTTACCTGGCCTATGTTTTCTTTTTTTAGGCGAGGTGTGGACAGATCGAAAGGAAAGCCCGGATGCTCCAAAAGATCATACTTAAGTTTTTCCAAGTTAAAAGACAAAGATATTCATGATGTAGGATTACTTTCCATTAGTCCCTCGAGGTGAAACTTGCCATTAGTTCTTGGAGGTGAAACTTGCCACTAGTTCCTAGAGGTGAAACTTGCCATTAGACCCTAGAGGTGAAATTTACCATATCTAAGATGACAGTAGTGCTCTATTATGAAAATCTTCGATTTGCAAGAATATGATTTGAAGTTAAGAAAGAAAATCTTTGATTAAGATTTAATGAATAATTTGGGAAGATTTTCCCTAAGTTAAAAATTATAACTTGAATATAAGAAATTTTTAAATTAGATTTAAAGAATGATTTGTAAAGGTTTTCCTAAGTAAAAGAGAAATGATTTGGAATTATTTCAAGATTTAAAAAAGGGTTTAATAAATCAAACAATTTGATAAATGAGGCTTAATAATTCCATATACATTGGAATAGAAAATGGAAGAACTTGAAAAGATTATATCTAAGAAAGATATTTGGTTTAAAAGATGAAGTAATTGATTGATGATTGATATCCATATATAAACTTAACATCTTTTTAAAAGCGATGATTGGTTTTGAAGGAACCGGAGTCGGATTTGGATGATTCCTATCCGAAAACCACTTCGACCCAATGTATACGTTCGAAAGTGAAGACATGTTGAAGATGATGGTTACTGAAGATCGTGGATCTTTATAGCGTGAAGACTGCTTGTTGAACATGCTCTGGTTGGGCCCCATTATAGAGTTATTTATGGCAGCGGTCTCCTCATGATGAAGATTTTTCGGATTGCAAGGGCTTCTTGCCTAGTAATGGCCGAGGAAAGTGCCTTCAAATTCGTTCAGTTCTAGAACGAACTTGTATGGATGTTTGTCTGACATTGTATTCTAAATCACATTTGAGTGGTTTCTATAAACGTATATCAATTGGTGGTGGAGGAGGCAACTTCTTTTAGCATGACACCCTTTCCTGAGACATATGAGCTCAGGAAGTTATACTTTTCTAGAAATCAGTCGTGTGATGTGGAATGACAATGTGACATTCATAGTGGAACCTGTTATGATCAAAGCATGGTTTTGTATGAAAAGCGTGGCTTTGAAGAAATTTAACGTAACCTTACGAGCCTCACACCTCAGTTATGATGGAATTCTATGTGGTCAGATGTATGCTCGCATTTCGTATAGTAGTGATTTGGTTTATCAGATGTTCTGAGCCCTAGGTACCAGATACGTTAGGGCCTTAAGGCATTTATTGCACTATGTGGATAAAGTGGTTAGCTTGAGAAAAGCAGGAACTACCGGTTATCAGTTGTAGTGTAACAAGTATAGCTCCAAGTGACTAGTTTGAGAAAAGCGATTAGGGCACCGTGGGAACTATGTTTGTTATGCGTGGATCGGAGAAAAGGCCACTAGTTTCCTATCATGTTGGAAATCCAATCTCAGTACGAGATTTATGGTTTTGATTGTATTCCCAAAATAGCTGTAATGAATTGCAAACATTTCAGCTACCCCTTGTTGGTATTATATATTCCGTTGGTATATTCCGTTAACCTAGTCTGGATATATTACCTTAGACTTAGTCCAGGTATTGATACCTTATTTGAATAAGTTTATTTGGAAAGTGTTTTCAAATGAATGTCATTAAAACTAATATCAAGTGTATTTCGGTATGAAGTGTTTTGGTTATTATAAGGTAAAAACCCGTTTGTGTTTATGTGTGGACGTGGTATTATGAGATACCCTTCTTTTTAAGATTTTGATGACATAGTCATTTTAAATTTCAAGTATCTCACGCTGGTTTATCAAGCCTGATCCGGGTATTTTCAACACTCAGGTCAGATCCGAGTAGTTTCAGGTTGAGTTGAAGACGGTTGGAGTTTCCAGAGGAGAGCTGGAGATCTTCATCATCGTATGGACGTATTCTGTTATCCGCTTTGTTTAGTGAGGTTAGTACATGATAGGGGGTTCTTGCTTCTCGTTAGGTAGCGAACGGATGACTCTTACTCCTACATGTCCCAGAGATCGAGTATCGAATGGTTCGTTTCAGTCGAGAGGCTGGCCGTAAAAGCAAAGCGTGAGGTAACGGTGTAAGCTTCAGCGGAAAGTGGCCGTGTCGATGGTTGAAAAACCTAGATCATTACATTTGGTATCAGAGATGAAGGTTAAGCGAGAACCTTGGCTTTGGTTGGGTAAAGACTCATCAGAGATAGGGTTAGCAATACCCTAGGATGAGTGACTCAATAGAGATAGGGTTAGTAACATCCTAGAATGAGTTTGAGTGTATTATATATGAGTGTGTATTTGTTACTGACTAATAAAAATGTTTTGTGTTGATTTACCTATTGAGTGATTTATGGATTTTGATCGATGCGTCTGACCACCGCTATCGATGAAGGTTCCTAAACATTTAAACAAGGCGAACCGACACACTGATTTTGAAAAAATTGGTAAATGAAATAATTTTACCTTGGATTATATTTTGAGTATAATGTATATATTTTGAAAAGTTATATAGTTAGAAATCAAGATTAGTGAAATTTAAATATGAACATCTTGTGATTAGAATTTCACAGTTTGACTATAAGATGTTTCATAAAGATTATAGATAAGTAAGAAATCTGATAAAGTAATTAAGATCTTTAATACTTATACCAAAATAATAAATTAAGAAATGATAATGTAAAGTTACTATCATAAATTGATAAATTGTTTGATTTAAAAATTTAAGTACAAATACCTTATGAGTTAAGTTTCACGATTTGACTATAAGGTATTTAATAATAAGATTTATTTAAGGAATGAACATATAAGCAGAAAATGTATTTAAATAATAGAAAATGAATTTGTAAAAGTTATAAATAAAAGGAATGAGAATTTAAGTTCGAGTAAAACAATTGTGGAAATTAAATGAAGTCAATTAATATAAGATGAATTTATAAAATGAATTTATAAGATAGGTTTTACAAAGTAATCTCTAAAGGATTTTGAAAATGGTATTATTTCAAATAAAAAGAGGTATTTTATGATAACTAATTTGATTGGCTTGAAAATAAACTAAAAAATGGGCAAGTGATGTGTTCGGATGGTAAGCACTTCTCTTAAGTATTACTCTTCTTGTTAAGAGGATGTATGATACTATTGGTAGTACTAAGTTCCTTGGATTGTTTTGGAGTTACTCGATCTATATAATTTTATTAAGTTAAAGAAATAACGTGAATCATTGATTAGTAATCTTTAAAAAAGTGTTTAAACTAAAGATAAATTGAGATCGCTAATTGATAACATAAAGCGGGATTTCCAACGATTTTGGACAGCCGAAAATTTCTGTTTCATACCTAACTCAAAGCTAAGAAATTTGTGAAAACTATTGTGAAACATTCTGAGTAAATAAAATTGGATAAGTATATTTTATAAATGTGATTATAAACAAAAATGAAATTATAACCTAGAAAATATTTTATTAATGAATTCCAGCATTAATTAAGGATTTAGACTTAAGTCTTTAAAATATGATTGATTTGCATAAGTTATAAGATGTAATAAACTTAAGTAATAGTTTTACGAATGATTTATAAATAACAATAGTATTAAAGGAAATATACCGAGTTAAAAGATTGTGGGAAAACTTTTTTTATACAGATAAATTATCTTTTGAGTGAAAAATGGTTTCTTTAGAATACATTCCTTTAATAAAAATATTTGGAAATAAATAATTAAAGGGATTATATAAAAAACATCTTTATAAAGTGTTTGATCTTAAGATAAAAGTTTATGAAAGTTTTAAGAGTTAATAAATACATATATAATACGTAGATCCTTTCGTCACACAAATGTTGACCTAATATTCGAGTTCGGAACTTTGAGGTGTTTACACCAATCCGAAAAAGGATTTATCACTCGATTATTGACGGCGAATATTGATTAGGGTTTATGATTAGGTACTTAAGCTTTCTATCATAGTTGAGAGCTATGCAAGGAAAGCAAAGATTTCTGAGCAAAGAGCATGATTAAAGTCCGCACTAGAGGGTCGGGGGATCGATACTAGTTCGGAAGCAAAGTTGTGTATTCGAATAAGAGATCGAAAAGATATTTCATATGGATGATTTTTGTATATTATATGGATTTAAGTTTAAAGATAAATGTTTTGGGCAAACTTTTGTTTTGAGTAATTTCGAGGACGAAATGCTTTTAAGTAGGGAGAATGTAACGACCCGTAATTTCGCTACTTCGAAATTAAGAGATTTCGTTTGTTTTAAATTTAAAAAGATTTAAAACTAAAATAAACAAGTTATATATAATAGATAATAATAGAGAAATTATATAGTTAATTTAAAAAGTATAAATTTGGATTCTAAAACAAATCAACAAAAGTTAAGTTTTGTTAAAAATAAATAAATGCTTAAAAAATAGATTTAAATGTTTATTTAAAAATATAAATATCATTGAAAACATCTAATAAAGATAATAAAAGTATATTAAAATATTTAAAAGTATGTTAATAATCATTTTACGAAAATAACCAAATTTTGTCGCATTTTGTCAGTTTTATATACACCGTAAAATTAGAGATTTTGATATTATTTAAATATGATTTTAAAATATAAAGAGACATGTTTTAATTTATTTAAAGAAGCCAAAAGTTCATTTTTAAATTTGGTTTACATAAATAAATAGTTTAACTAAAACGTCAAAATGTGACCACAAAACATTTTGTCGATAAACAACGTTTTGTCGATTAAAAGTTGTCGCAACGTCGTCGCACCTTTATTTTCTTATATAGGAACATATATTCAAATAGTGTAAGTATTAATTAATTCATTAATCAAGTTTACTTTTACTAAACAAGGTTAGAAACTTCTAGAAAACAATTAAGAAAAAATAATCACAAAAATGTCATTTAAGAGCAAAAAGTAAAACATCAAATCAAAGAAACATAATTATTACTTACTTTACTTAATATCTAAGTGAAAATGACATAAAGTAATGATTTGAAATGTGATGTTAAGAGTTGAAAAAAATAATATTACTTTATAAGTAAGTAAGGGTATTTTGGTCTTTTTATAAAATATTATTTTAATCTAAAACTTTTTCTATAAATAAACATCCACTTTCTCACTTTTTTTCACTTTCTCTTCTTCCTTTTCCAAGCTTTTCTCTACCTCTTTAATGGCTTCTTCTTCCCTTTCAAATGCTTACTAACTGTTCAAAACCATATCAAATCAACTCCAAACACCACCAAACTTTGCCAAAGACCTTAGCATACCATTTAAACAAGGTTTAGCATCTAAGAAGTGAAGAAACGATGGAGGAAGGGGAAGAATAGGACATGGACGAACCTATGGAAGAAGGAGAGCAAGTCATGAAGCTTCGGAGTGAGAAAAAAAGAAGGAAGTATTGTCAGGATCAAAAGGAAAGTCTAGGGAAAGATTTGGTGAAGATAAAAGAATTTAGTGAAGTGTTGGATGATATGAATGTTGGTAGGAAGTGAACAATTTGGTTAAAGGTGAGTACTCTTATTTATTAATAAATCCATAGATTATTTCAAGTATAATGATGTGAAAAGTTTAAATATGTTAAATGATTAATGTTTGATAACTTGGTTGCATATTAGTTGATTATGTGATTTTTTATGTGGTTGATAACTTGTTTGATAAATGATAAGAGAAAACATTAGTAAATTATCCGTAGTTAACTAAATGAGAATTAAATCCGTAGAAATGTGTATATGGAAGTTATTTAGCCTCTTAATGATTTTAAATAAATTTAAATATGGTTTAAAACAAATTTGAAGTGTTTCGGACAAGTTCCGAAGTAATTTACAAAATTGGTCAAAATCGAGCTCGTCGCGTAACGGAAGTTTGTAAATTTTGACCCGTAACTTCAAATTGACGTCGAGAATGATTTATAAGTCGGATTTCTTCGAAATAAAAATTCTTTGGTCCACAATGATAATAGTTTTCCAATGAAGAAATAAAATCAAGATTTCGTCAAGTAGATTTTGATATATGTCCAAAACAATTGTCTAAAAACATTGCGGTTTTGTAGTTCGGAATCCAAAACAGGATTTCTTTATAAATGATATTTTTAAAATGATAAAAATATGAAATAAATTTGATAAGTCTATTAAAATGGTTTAAAAGATATTTGGAATGAAAAATATGAATTTTTAAATATTAAAAAGTTGTTTAAATCAAATAAGCTTGTATAGCATTTTCTACAGTACTTTTATGCTGCGAATTCTATAACCTTTCGCATATGAGTTTAAACTTAAAAATTCTTTCCTAAATCTTTTCTGAATGATTTTAAAGGAATAATTAAGAAACGTAAGGATGATTTGGAAGTTTTAATAAGAGTTTGAATAAATTGTTAAGATGAATTGTTTATACCACTTAAACAAAAAAGTGACGAAGATCGAATGTAATAACAAACTGAGTATGCGGAACGACTAGAACATTTATCCCGTCTGTGAGATATGGGAAGATAAAACAAAGTGTTTAACTAAGGTTAGAGATGGAGCAACCAGTGCCCTAAACTTACCTAACCTATGTTTTCTCTTTTTAGGCGAGTGGTGGAACAGATCGAAAGGAAGGCCCGGATGCTCTAAAAGATCATACTTATGTTTTTCCAAGTTAAAAGACAAAGATATTCATGATGTAGGATTATTTGCCATTAGTCCCTCGAGGTGAAACTTTTCATTAGTTCCTGAAGGTGAAACTTGCCATTAGTCCCTGGAGGTGAAACTTATCATTAGTCCTTGGAGGTGAAATTTACCATACTAAGATGGTAGTAGTGCTCTATTATGAATATCTTCGATTTCCAAGAATATGATTTGAAGTTAAGAAAGAAAATCTTTGATTAAGATTTAATGAATGATTTGAGAATATTTCCTTAAGTTGAAAGTAATAACTTGAATATAAGAAATTATTGAATAAGATTCAAAGAATGATTTGGAAAGGTTTTCCTAAGTAAAAGAGAAATGATTTGGAATTATTTCAAGATTTAAGAAAGGGTTTAATAAATCAAACGAGTTGATAAATGAGGCTTAATGATTCCATATACATTTGAAAAGAAAATGGAAGAACTTGAAAAGATTATATCTAAGAAAGATATTTGGTTTAAAAGATGAAGTAATTGATTAATGATTGATATCCATATATGAACTTAACATCTTTTTAAAAGCGATGATTGGCTTCGAAGGAACCGGAGTCGGATTTGGATGATTCCTATCCGAAAACCACTTCGAACCAATGTCTACGTTCGAAAGTGAAGACATGTTGAAGATGATGATTATTGAAGACCGCGGATCTTCATAGCGTGAAGACTGCTTGTTGAACATGCTCTGGTTGGGCCTCATTATAGAGTTATTTATAGTAGTGGTCTCCTCGTGATGAAGATTTTTCGGATTGCAAGGGCTCTCACCTAGTAATGGCCGAGAAAAGTACCTTCGGTTTCGTTCAGTCCTAGAACGAACTTGTATGGATGTTTGTCTGACATTGTATTCTAAATCACATTTGAGTGGTTTCTATAAATGTATATCAGTTGGTGGTGGAGAGGGCAACTTCTTTTAGCTTAACACCCTTTCTCGAGACATACGAGCGCAGGAAGTTATACTTTTCTAGAAATCAGTCGTGTGACGTGGAATGACAATGTGGCATTCATAGTGGAACCTGTTATGATAAAAGCATGGTTTTGCATGAAAAGCGTGGCTTTGAAGAAATTTAGCGTAGCCTCACGAGCCTCACACCCCGGTTATGATGGGATTCTATGCGGTCAGATGTATGCTTGCATTTCGGATTGTAGAGATTTGGGTTATCAGATGTTCTGAGTCCTAAGTACCAGATACGTTTGGGCCTCAAGGCATTTATTGCCCCATGTGGATAAAGTGATTAGCTTGAGAAAAGCAGGGAACTACCGGTTATTAGTAGTAGTGTAGCAAGTATAGTTCCAAGTGACTAGTTTGAGAAAAGCAATTAAGGCACCGTGGGAACTATGTTTCTTATGCGTGGATCGGAGAAAAGGTCACTAGTTTCCTATCATGTTGGAAATCCAATCCTAATACGAGATTTACGGTTTTGATTGTATTCCCAAAATAGCTGTAATGACTTGCAAACATTTCAGCTACCCCTTGTTGGTATTATATATTCCGTTGACCTAGTCCGGATATATTACCTTAGACTTAGTCCAAGTATTGATACCTTATTTGAATAAGTTTATTTGAAAAGTGTTTTCAAAAGAATGTCATTAAAAGTAATATCAAGTGTATTTCGGTATGAAGTGTTTTGGTTATCATAAGGTAAAAACCCGTTTGTGTTTATATGTGGACGTGGTCTTATGAGATACCCTTCTTTTTAAGATTTTGATGACATAGTCATTTTAAATTTCAAGTATCTCACGCTGGTTTATCAAGCCTGATCCGGGTATTTTCAATACTCAAGTCAGATCCGAGTAGTTTCAGGTTTGGTTGAAGACGGTTGGAGTTTCCAAAGGAGAGCTGGAGATCTCCATCATCATATGGACGTATTCTGTTATCCGCTGTACTTTGTGTAATTTGTTTGATATTTGTCAGCAATTGTAAGGACAGATGTTTATAACTGTCCAAGCTAAATTTAGGTCAGACTCTGATATTGTATTTTAAAATTTTCCGCTGTAAAGATTATTATTGAAATAGTATATGTTATTCCATTCGTGTGAGATTCTGCTCTATCTTTATTTTCTTTCTACCCTTAATGATCCGTTTATTCGTACAGTTTGAGTTAGACATGTGTAGTTTATTGTCGATTCAAAGGGTACAGAAAAACAGGCCATTACATACGTTATAAATCGTTGAAATTTCCAGGTCATTACATGAGCTTTCCTCAAGGTAAAGACGAGATTATGACATGGATCACAAGGTTAGGGGTTGTATGTAATACAATCGATAAAGAGTTATCTATTGTATGCAATCCTTTGATTTGTTGAGCTTTCCTCACGGTCAAACTCCCAAAGCATATAAGACCTAACATCCACTAGTGAAGTCGAAAGACTTTTATGTTTCGTCTTGGGATTTGGAGAAACATAAAAGACTAGTGGGAGGCTTATTAGAAAAAATGGAATAGTTACATTCAACCTTTCTCATATTGTAAGAACGTTTGCTATGTATAATTAAAATAATCTACTTTGATAAATTTATGTACTAAATATAATTGGTAGAATTTTATCAATTAAAATATACAAAGGGACCAAATTACATATTGATAAAGAAATACTAAATATACTTACCAATAAATTTTTGCATATCAACCCATGCAAGCGCCTAATTATACAACCACTAAATACGTTCATAACTTGATCATTTACAAGTTTACTTTCCCGTGACTATGTATTTTCTTCAATGAGTTTTGAACTCTTAAAGGAATGCAAGAATATGGATATTTGATGCATATAATATCACATATTAATGTTATATGGTAAATGATTACAATTCGAAATGTACAAAACCTTAATGAAATCGGTTCATTGTAACAAGTAAGTAAACTATAGTGTGAGACCGTATATTCAATATAATTGATTACAATAATGATATTGTTTTATTAAATGTAACACTAGACCAATGGCTATAAGGTAGATCTAAGAATCCGATCAGTAAAGAGCCAATTTGATTAGCTTACATAATATGCAACATAAATGACATCCTTAAATGTTAAGAGTGCACTTTTGGAGTTTATTATGATACTGTAGTAAGGATTTCTTTTGAATGGTTCGACCTTTTAGAAAGAAAATCAAATGTATTAAGTATGGATGTAACCCATGACATGGTTAGGATGAAGACAGTGAATGATCACTTCTGCTTCATAGAGAAACATTAGAAATGAGAATTGTAAAATAAGAATTGATACTTAACATTGGAATGAGAATATGATTTCTATTCCAAAATGTTTTTTCAAATAGAAAATTATTTTCTATGAAATTTATCTCTAAATATAACATATTTATCTGAAAATTCCTAGCAGTAAACCAGTTACAGTAATTAAAATAAATATTCTATATTAAGTGCTAGAATGATGCTAAGTATTTCATACGATATAATAGTAATGGAAAAAATAGTGGAAGCTTGCCATATAGCACTTATTGATCGCATCAAGTTACAAAATTGTTTTCCCAAGACATTATAAATATTATTTATGAAATAATAAATTTTTTTCTATGTTGACTGAAAAACAACCATAGTTTTATTTCAATACAAGTACTATGAATATTCGGTATAATATAAAACTATAATGTGGTATTTGAGATGCATTAGAAAATACAAAAATATCCAAATTTGTTTGCAATTATTTTGGAATTATAGACTAAGACACCGTTTGAAGAAATAATTATTGGATTATATGATTATGACTCATATGATACTAGTTAATTATATCTCAAACAATTAAGGGAAAAACACCCATGTAGTGGTAGCATGATAAGAGCTGATGAACTCTTCGGATTGATACACATAGGTGTATGCAACCGTAAGTTCATTAATACTAAAACTGCTCCATGTACTTCATTATATTCATCCATATATTATCACAGACCTGGACAAGTGTCTTTGATACACCTGTAGTATATTTATGTTAAGATCACATAGTATAAAATAGAAGTAAATAAAATAACGTGTAATAAAATAAAATGATTCGATTTGATCTAATATGTAAGTATATTGAAAAGACTTCCAAACATATCTAAAAATGAATAAAGATTCAACCTCAAAAGTCACTCCCCCCATGTTACATAATGATGTATTCATAAGGAGTAATCAAATTTTGTTAAATGAAATACGATTAATTATGAGTGAAACTGAAGTTAACTTCTTTTTATAAGGTCGTGTACTTAAGTGTAGTGCACGAAGTTAAAGTTAATTTCATCTAAAGAATGGTTTACAAAATCATACAACATAAGGGTTTATAAGAAACTTTAACATATCCTAGACTAAGAAGTTGGCAGGTTGTGCAAGTCGAAAGACCATGTAATAATGGTTCATGAGGGATCTTGTATGAATCAATCCAAAAGGAGTTTAAGAACGACTATTATTGGATAATCAATTTATGCTGTGAACATAAGTTTTGTAAACTAAAAACTAAATCATTTTCTTATATCAGGTAATTCAAAAAGTGATTACAAATATATATTTCATTGCATTGAGAAATAACTGATGTTACAAAACACAAATTTCGTTGCGAAGAAATTTCTTTGAAAAATCATTGGTAGTAAAATTGATTTGGATATGATCCAAAGATGAAAATAACAACGAGGAATGAAAAGAAATTAACGAAACCTAAATGAACCCAACGCATTAGAATGTCTAATCAATATTTCCACACGTTAAAGAGAGTCTATGAATTTCTTATCAATATCGAGAATAGATAATCCTCGATTGTTAATTAAATAATTAAGATCATTGACTCTATGATATGGTATGATGAAAAAACCTAAAATGATTCCAAGTATGTTATCAACATATGATTTTAGTAGTCGTACCCGAAGGGATGTATTCCATCGATCGTGATTATAGCTTAAGAGCAAAACTAATGCAGTTAGAATTTAATTAGCAGCGTGGGTAAGAATAATCTCATAAATTTCAATTATTAAATTTAGCGTAATTGATTCGTTATTCAACATGTTTAAATTAATTTAGATTTACGCACAAAATTATCGCTTTGTAAGACCTAATGATTTGGTATATGTGTGTTGAAATGGAAAAAATTGAAATAATGATTAAGAATAGACTGTTTGCTCATAACAACCAAAGTGTCTTGAAGTCAGTGAGAGCGATATTGAGTTTGTAGGTTTATGGACATGATCCAAGAAATGATATGAAAGTATAATTTTATGAGCAATGGAATTGAATAAGTATTCTGGTATAAATAGGGAATAGTTTGATTTTCAATCAAAATGCACATGAATCGTGTGTCCATATGAAAGAACCACTAAAAGGTACATAGATATTTCTAGACTATAAGTAAACAACTTACTGTCGATTCTTAACGACGTACTTATGTTAAAATCAGTAATAGTTTGATTGTTTAATACTCGATATTGGATTTGTAAATTATATCTTTTATACTAAGTATAAAGGATGTTGGAAATATCCCAAATGATATGCGAAGACACCATATTAAAATGTTTAATATGGAACATGTAAGATGGATTCTTTATGTATTGACAATATGAATTATTTACATTATCGTAATTTGCTTATGTATTTGATGAAAAAGCAAATATCAAATCCAAGTTAAGATCACTAAATAGTGGTTTGGAGTGTTCTCGTGTATTTACATAGTAGTAGAGGTTTGTATACAGAAACAACGAACTCTTTATGGGAGTGTGTTCGGACTCAAACTTCATAAGCGCTATAGAGTGTATTACATCGATATTAAATTCATGTTTAAATCTTAATTAAGAAACTTTAAGTCGGAAATGTTACAAATGAATGGTTATGGCTGATTCAACGAAAGGCTTACTACTTCACCTTTAATAGTGCCAAAATAAATGCAGTGTACATAAATATAAATGCATAAATTTATAACTAAACTAAGGATGATTCCAAGTGCTAAGAATACTACGTCATTGTTATATGATAAGTGCTCACTAGAAGTTTAGAAAAGTACTCTGAATAGTTCCACTTGATAAAAGTAGTTTATTGGTATAAGAGAGAGTTGATTGATAGAGTTGATAATTAAACTAAAATAGTAGTTCCATTAGCGAAAGGTCCAACCCAATCGGTTCTCATCAAACTGATTAAAGGGATGGGATAGAGATTCCATAATTGACTTATGTGCAAGTGGTAGATTGATGGATTTTGGGGTATGCCTTAGGTGCAATTATGTATTATATATATTTAATTTAATAACCAATCTTGTTCAAAATAAAAAGTGTTTATTTTTACTATATACTTAATATAATGAGTTACATTTAATTAATTTAATTGAGAATTGTATTTAATAGAAAACCCATAAATGGTGTGTTTTGTGATAGTAGTTACAAGGTGTTGTAACCATAAATAATTTATCATAATGAATTAAAATATACTATTTTAAATATTCCTATTCAAGATGCATCGAGACTGGATATCGATTTCATCCTTTAAGACTAGAGTACATAATGCTCTCCAAATATTCGACAGTCTATTATTCATGACTATTAGGGGGCACTAAGAGGTTATGTACTGATAGTTATTGGATAACTATAGAATGACCCACTTGATGGTATTTTGTTGTTTAATATAGCTAAGGTCAAATAGAAAATATCGACGTGACAATATTATACAGTTCTCTTGATGTGAAAATACTGTTGATCTTCAATGCGGAAGCTCCTCTTTGACTATAGTTAAATAGTGCCACGACGTCCATCGAACGACTATAGTTGGGTCGAATGGAAGAATTGGAGTGAAGCACTATTTAAGTGAGGATTCGTCTCCTCGGTTATATGAGATTAGTATCACGATCATTTGGAGTCAACTCGAATTCAAAACTCTGGTCGTAGCATTTCAGTTAATGATTGTTATTATTGGGTCAAGGACCTTGTGTTTGGATTATAGTGTTGAACATGGATGATATTGGAATTTTTACCATTACCAAATTTCATAAATCCAAAGTGATATAGTTTTGATGAAGAGAATTAGTGTAAACAATTATCACTACTAGGTAATGCTTAATAAAGTAAAATTGAATTTTACCAAAATCGAGTAAGCGATACATTTGACCAAAATGTCACACCACCTGCTGAATGACGTATGAATGTTAATATTCGAGTTGTTCGATATTAATCATTGAACAAATTTAAAGGTTACACAACTGAAACATTGAATACTTCTTTTACCATGGATTTAATTAATTTATAAGTTTTAAAAATTAATTTGGTTAATTAATATTTATGAGATATTAATTATAAAATTTTATTTGACTTATATTGAACAATATTAAATAGTATGTTTATAATAGTTATAAATGTACTGATTAATATACAATATCAATACATGTTTTAATAAGATTCAAATGCAACGAATATTGTTTAGACTTGGAATAGTTTTAAAACCCAAAAGGGTGTAGGATAGTTGGCCTTAAATGGCAATTCGATGGCTTAATGGGAGGGCTTTTAAACAAATGAAAGAAAAGATAGGGTAAGAGGAATAAGTGGATCTAGATCCTAATTTCACTCCCTTATCGCTTTCTAATATATTCATCTCCACACTCACTTTAGAAAGAACTTTTTTTTTGCACTCTCTCATGGTAGCAACCAAGGGGTGGCTGCACTCCCCAATAACCTCAAAAATCCAAGTATAAAATTGTATCAAATCATTTCGGCTCGATCGATGATGGCAACGCAATTCGAAAACAAGCAATTTCAGGATTGGAATACAATTCAAGATGTCTTTTTGAAAATTTCAAAGTGTGAGCGCTAGGCCTTGGTGAAAGGTATACATCTGATCTATTTATATACCTATTTATTTAAGTGATCATCCCATCAGATGCTAGCTAGTCAGATTTTTATCATGAATCGGTATATCGATATATGACAATATATTAATGGTTATACATATGTGCGTAAAATAATTAAAAAGATTTATTTTGTAATTATATTTGTAGCATGCTCACGACTTTATTATAAAAAAACTGTTATTTTTTATTAAAATAATATTATTAAGTGATTTATAGATTAAATCAAATACAAAATACTCAATCATATAAATACACATATGTATTTTATATTTATAAAATTTTATTTATAACTAAAAGCATTTGGCAGCAATATAAGTTATTATTTATATATATATGTGAATATTTAATTATTTTATTGATTTATAATTAGTAAAATAAATAAAATACATGTAAATATGTTTATAAATAATATAAAAATATAAAAATATTTTATATAGTATAAAATATATATTATGATTTTGGAAATTATTTCTAAATAAATTTTATTTATTGAATTCGTACGGTTATTAATTACTTTATAAATATTTATTTAAAATTCATTGAAATGAAAAGAAAATTAAAGACATATGTTTATATATAATATAAAATAATAAAAATATTTCATATAATATAAAATGTACAACATGATTTCAAGAATTTTTTTAAATAATTTTATATATTAAATCCATATATTAATTTATTTATTTGTAAATATTTATTTTTAAAATCATTGAAGCCAAAAATAATATTTCTTTTTATTACATAGCTGAGAGAAATAGCAGATAATATGTTTATATATACTTAGTTATTTTTTATTTTACTTTTATCATATATATGTATATGAATATTTATTTATATAAATTGTTATATTTATCTATTTAATATATATATATATATATATATATATATAAATTAATAAAAAATTGTTTGCATTGAATAAAATATAATGAATACTTAAATCATTTTATAAATTAACATTAGAAATAAATTCGTAATTTAGTTGTATGTGTGTGTGTCTCTCTGTGTGTGTGTATTAATAATTGCATTTCATAAATGCTTTATACAAATAATTTGTAATAAATAACTGTATAATTATATTTACACACACAGACACACACACACACACACACACTCTCTCTCTCTCTCACTTATACAATAATTGATGGATATATATATATATATATATATTTGGGTAATGTATTTGTATAAACGAGAGGCTAACATGTCCATTGCGGTGTAAATCCTAACATCTATATATGGATATGTCAAACCATGTACGCGATATCTTATTGTAGCTGCACGTATGCACATATGCGTATACGATATATATATAATACTAATTATATAAAATAAAATATTATTTTTGAATTAAATAAAATATTGATTTTATTTAAAAAGAATTTTAGAAAACTTTTGTATAACGTTAGACTACATAGGCCCAATATTGATCTAAAATGATTTTTTTATTTAAATTTACTCATTTCATCCACTACGGGTAGTCCAGTTCCAACACTAACATTCTTAAGCCTATCCATAGAAGCCCGGTTTTACGCTCCTATCTCTAATTCGTTCCAATGAATGTTTTCAACCATTCAAACATATACACAAACATAACATACACACCAATCAACATTCAAGCATGCAAAACATACAAAAAAATCATAGAAATCATCTTACTATATTTGTAACATAACCTAGCATCTATTGAGCCAGTCATATATCCAAATAACATAATTAGAACATTAAAAACCAATTTATTCACGTTTTTTCTTCAGTTCGGGTTTTAAAACAACAATGAATTAAAAAGTTGACTTTAAAAATGAATTCGAAACATGTCAAAATGTACAGGTACTTATATACGGTATAAGATGATAAACCACTCACCAAACCCTCTAAAATTCATGTTTTGCACGTATATCGAGGCAAATCTGAGAATTATCAGCCAGGCCCCAATTTTTCTTCCCCAAAAATGTAACTTTGAAGATCTCTAACTAATCTCCTTGTTTATCCACCCTTAATCTATGATTTGGACTTGATTTAGAGGAGAAAGTGAAAACTTTAGTGAAGGAAGAATTAATAGAGGCTTAGATATAATTGGGAGATTGACAAAATGGTTTGGGGAGGTTATTTCAGCCTCTATTAGTCTCAAACCCAAAATGGGTTGGTGGACTTATCCCTAATCTCACTAATTACTTGTTAAGCCGTTCGAAAAACTATTAAACTTCAAACAGTCATAAAGTCCAAATCGCTATTATAACCACTCTACGGAAGATAAACCATCATATCTTTCCAATGGAAGTGCTCCCAGACCTTAAATTGGCGTCTATATAAAGTTATGTCCATTACAAGTTTTCAAGGGTAAAATCATTTGATGAAATTTCTTGGGGTAAAAAATGTCACTACTCAACTATCCCCAAAGTTATAGGATCATACAACCAATATGAATTTTAAAATAATATTTTATGACCCTATGAATCGTTACAAAGTGCTATCGAGTTAGTAAATGGAAATATTACCCAGCCTACAAAGTTATCACATGATGATACCGTAACAGCCAACTTTTCTTAGTGATATAACTTCCATAGAATGAAAAGTTTTATTGTTTTAAACAAAATAGCAAAAAAAAGCTGAACCAACTAACTATATTTCTCAAAAATCATAGCGGAGATACAAAATACAATATAGATAAAAATAAACAAATCTCATCCATATACATCATAAGTTATACATACTCTTCACACATACACACATTGTCACGCTACATACATAATAAAACAAATAAAAGGATAACATATGTAAATGTCTTCATATTCACCATCTTCAAATATCGTACACTCCAAATCCACACTGTTAATTTGTGATTTATGAGGAGGGGGTCCAAACATATATGCCGAGTGAGTAAAAATTTTCCAAGTATAAACTTCTAACATGATTTCATAAACATCATATGTGAGCTAATACTTATTTACGTCAACCTATCTCACCTGGACCTACAAAGTTAGTCCATTATAATAAATGTAGTATGTAGATCACTATTATATACTTAACAGCATCACGATAGAGTTAGTTAAACATAAACTAACCTTCTACCACAAGAGAGGGAAAGATTTAGTTAAACTTATACTAACCTAACAAGATGTACAAGAGTTAGCTAAAGATAGACTAACCTTAGTGTATAGTTAAACACATATTAATCCTGTAATTGTAGACAAGAGCTGTAACGACCCGGAATTTTGGGTCGCTAGATTTGAACACTTAATTCGTTTTAAATGTTGAATATGTCTTATAATTTGATTTTGAAATAAAAAGATTTTGGTTAAATTAATAGAATTAGTTAAATTTCAAATATGGAAATTTAATTGAAACTGGAATAATAATAATTTAATATTAGAATTGGGATAATTGGTGATTCTGGGTGTAAATAGATATAAAAATAGATTCTAAAATTTATTTTAAGTCCATTTGGATTTGAATTATAATATTGGACTGTTGGATGAAATTAAAAGTCGATAGGTTAAATTTGGAATTTTATATTAATTTAATAATGGAATTTAATAATATAATAATGCAAATAATCAGATTTTGGTTCGAAATGAATCAGAATGGTTTCTGATGTGGATATAAATTCTGTATGATTTATAACAAAGTTAATAAAATTTTAAAGGTGAAATTTTAAGTGATTTCGATGATTTTGAAAATCTCTCAAATTTATCGACGAGTTAAAATAGCCTTCCGGGGCACAGTCTCGGAATTCGATGAAACCAGTTCCATTGGATCCGTAATAGCTAGTTATTATCGAATTTCAATTTTCGTAGCATTCGGAGTTTTCATTTGACCCTGGCAGCTCAAAACGCATAGAAACTACTTTAATCGATTTAAATTAAAATTGATCGTATATTTTCGTAACTCATGCATACGATCGAATTAGCCTCCGAAACACGTTCCATTATGTTCGGAACGTAGGTAAAACCTTAGAAACGTCTGTCGGCATGCGTTGTTTGGAGACCGTTTGAAAAAGTTGCTTTAAAGTGAATTAAATAATAGAATAATTGGTTTACGTGTGTGTGTGTGTGTGTATATATATATATATATATATATATATATATATATACACACACATATACATACGCGCAAAGTTGAAACCCTTTATTTTTCACCGGCCTCCATGAAATATATTCAATGGCCGAAACATTACGATCTACTCCTCCTCTTTTCTTCAAATCCATTAAGCTTTTGCAAAAACTTTCAACTGGAAAAGCGAAGAGGATCTCGAGATCTAAACATCTAACGGTCGATCTTGCTTGATGTTGTCGTTTGGAGGCGTATTTTGACGCCGTGCGTTTGTGCACGTGTTTCGATGAGATGGAAGCGCCGAGCTCAAAGCTTCTCTGGCCATGGGATGGGTGCAGAACGAACTTTGAGGTGATGGTCTGTGATCGAGTTTTAGTCGAGGGTGGTGGGCGCGGCGATCGGTTTGCTTTATCGACGATGGGTTATTCGAGTCCTGGTTCGAAGGGGGGGATGAAGAATTGAAGATGCGGCTGTGATTCCTTGTCCAGAATGAATGACCTGATGTTTTCTCAGCGCAATAATAATGAAATGTTTATATTATTTAATTCCAAATCTTTAAAACTGCTTATCTTTTGCATGCATGGTCGGATTCCGACGAAACGAGAAGCGCCGGAATCGCAGCGACGCGATCTACGCTGTAGTGCAAATTTGGGGATGATCGAAGCTAGCAAAATTTTTGGGTTAAATCGATCGCGGTCGATTTAATTCAAAATTTAAACGTTCGACGAAACTCAAGGTGAGTTTAACTCACTCACATCTGGAATGCTAGTTAGTTTAAATAGTTAATATTTAAATGATTGCTTGATTGGTTGAATATGATAATTATTATCAATTTTAATTGATATTTATTTATTGCGCTAATATCTGTGGATGTAGGGAAACGGGTTGGAGGGATCCAACTGGATTCCTCACAAATAGAAATTTATTTATATTCTGTAATAAATCTCACTTATTTTCAGTGATAAATTAATTTAGAACTTGTTATGATGTGTTTCATTTATATACTGGGATAGATTAAATCGAAATTAAACTGTGTTTTGCTATGATTGGGTGAATACAACCTGGGAATTTAAATATAAATAAGATGAATTTGGTTTAAAGGAAATTAAAGAAATTCTTAAGTAAAGAATTTAGAAGGAATTAAATTCAAGAAATTGGTTGATAATTTGATATGTTTGAAAGTGTGATCTATAAAGGAAATGTAAATTGTTTGAAATAATAGCGAGATTTATTTTTAAAGAATGGGAAGTGTGCTTTCTCGTGGAAAATTTTAGTATGTTTTTAAGAAAAGTTTTCAAATATAAATCTGCAGTTTAAATATGTTTAGAATATTTTAGAAAGAAATTCTTAATCGTTTTAAGTGTAAGTAAATATTTATTTAAGAAATTTTGGTATTTGATTATTTTAAAGGTAAAGTAGTATTAAGTGCTCAAAGGGAAATTACAACATAAATATTTGATTTAATAACTTTATTTTAAAAAGTTAAATTTTACTTAAATTACTTAGGAAACCTCTATATATTACCTTAAGTATTATTTTCAATTAAATAATTTCTAGAAGCTTTATTATAAATATTTTAAACACATGTTTGAAAATGATTTCCAGGAAATAACAATGTGTTCAAAAATAAGAGGAGTTTAGTTTTAAAGTATGGAAAGGATTTTACGGGATGAACGAAAAATTGAATTGGGGTAAATCATGTTGGATTGATAAAAAGAATTCTTTGGGTTATCCTAGAATAAAAGTATATTCCCTAAAAACTCAAGTACGCTTTTAAAGCCAGTTTTTGAAAGGTTAGAAGTTGTATTAAAGAATGTTTTCAAGAAATTATTTAAGTTATAAGAATTTTAAAAGTAAGCATTTATCAAATTAGATATAGAAGTAATTATTTTAATGGTAAGTAGTATTATGTTTAAAAGAATATTATTAACATTTATACTTTATAAATGGTTCTATTTTGAAGATAATCAATTAAAGTTTTATTTGAAACTTGTATAGAATTTCATAGCTTTATTTCAAGATCTAGTATGACTTAACTTTATTTTAAAGATAATAGTTTATATTTTATTAAGCAGTTTTATTCCAGATATTTCTAAAGGTATATATATTAAATTAAGTATGTAAGAAGTTTTAAATATAAATGTTTTAGTGTATTTTCAAGAATAAAGTATTTAAATTATTTTAAATCTTAAGTATGGGTACTTGGATGTTTTCAGAGGAAGTAAAGATTTGGGAATCTATTCCATGAGAAGAATTGGGTTTGAAAAGTGTTTTCAAAGGGATTTGAAAATGGAATTATATCTCGCAAAGATATTTTTGAGGAAAATAAACAATTTGGCAATTATTTATTGTGTGATGGATGTTGGTGAATGTTAATTGATAGTTAAATCACCGACTATCAATATTGGACAAGTACGTTGATCGTTTCGAAGAGACCGGCATCGGGATTAATTTCTTAAAAACCACTTTGATCTGATTTGTACGTTTTCGTGGGAAAAACAAGTTCGGAGTCGAAGATGGAGCAGTGAAGTGCAAGGGCTAGTCGCTACTAATTCTGAGGATATTTCCAAAATGGATGTATTAGGAATAGTGCCTTCGGTTCCGTTCAAACCCGGGATAGACTTATATGGATGAATGCTTTCGGAACATCGTCAGGTGGGCGATGGGCATTCTAAGTGAAACGATCTAAAAGGTAACGCTTAGCCTCTAGCCTCATCAACTGGGAATGACTGAAAATCAGGGGTTATACAGCAAGGCTAGGTGGGTAGCACCCATTCAGGGTGAGGTCATTCCTGTCTAGATGTCCCTTTTTATTCGGCTTAGTGGTGCGGTTGCTGATCCCAACCGTGGGGTGATCTTACTCGGGATTATCCAGTAAGGGGTAGTCCCGACCTTGTGTTGCAGGGGATCAGGCGTGGTCCTCGGTACTCTGATCTAGATCAGGTACTGTGACAGGTGGTACCCCAGTGCCTAGTCATTATTTGGAAATCCCTTCTCCCTACGCGCCTATTACGAGTTTTGTTTGTATTACCCACTCTGTGGCTAGTGGCTGGAATTTAATCATGTCACAATTTCGGCTATTTTATAAGTATTTGTATATAGACCCTATTATAATATCAAAGGATTTTTATAAAAAGTGATTTAGCTATCGTAAGGTAAAAACCCGACATGTTTATTTTTGGCGTGGTCTTACGAGATGCTTTTGTTTTCAAAAGGATTTTTGAAACTTTAATAATCAATTTGGGTGTAACTTTATCAGCTGGTATTCCTGACTGACTCGGGTGTTATTTCATTATAATGCTCGGGTCAGACCGAGTATTATATGTTCAGGACAGGATGCTATGGAGCAGGAGAGGAGCTGGAGTTCGAGACGTATTATCCGTACTTATATATATCCGCTGCTGTGATTGTTTGAGATTGTCAAACTGGTAATTGTTGTTTGTTTGAGATACTCTGATGATATATTGTATAAAAAGATATAGTTTTCATTTTGTGTTAAGATCTGATGTTATATATTATATTTTATTCCGCTGCGATTGTGAGATTCTGATATTGTTTAGTTCCATCTTTCTTCTACCTTCTTTATTTTCCTCAACAATCTGTCTTTTCTGGCACTTGATCGTCGGCATATCATACTGTGGGGTATTTTGTGTCGGTTCTCGAGGTCGAGAAGGGCGGGTCGTCACACTTGGTATCATAGCATAGTTTGGCGACAACCTAGGCTTTGGTGGGGAAAATTACTTATTAGATATAGAGTCAATAGTACTCTATAATGAGTTGAGTGTAATAATAGATATGGGAGCGTACTTGTTAGTGAATATAAAATTGTTTTTATATACTGTGTTGACTTATCGGTTGGGTGTTTATGAATTTTGGTCGGTACGGGGAGTACAACCGTATCGATAGGGGTTTCTAAACTCTTAAACAAGATAAACCGACATAGTATTGTTTTAAAAGAGGGTAAATGAAATAATTTTACCTAAAATTTTATTTTGATATAAAAGAAATAATTTTCTGAAATTATTATATATATTTGATTATTTGGATGTGGATATCTTAATCAAATAAGAATCTTAAATTTATTCTAAAATTCTATGAGTATAAATTATACAAAAGAAGAATAACTAAATTAGAATTAAACCAGAATATAAATCCCGGAGAGTTTAAAAAGGGTTTTAAATGTATTGAAAACAAAGTTTGAAAATTTAAAATCTTGGGAATGTTTGGAATGTTTTCCAAAGTGTTTGAAGGCAATGCTGGAGTATTATTTTGGGAGTATTTTTGAATGAGAATTGTTTTGAAATGAATTTGGGAAAGTAAGGAAGCACTGAACTCACTTCAGTCGTTGGAAAATGATCCTGATGATGATGGCCACATCATTAGAATTCATTTTCGAGTTTCTAAAGTGATGGATTGCTAGCATGTTGAGTTATTATGATATTTGTTGGACTTGTTTGAGATATAAGTGGATTTAGAAGTTTCAAAAAGGGAGATTGCTTTGGTAAAAACAGATTGTTTTAAAAATCTGGAAGTTTGATTTGATATACCAGGTGAGTATGAGTTATTTATTATTTCAAAATGGTTTTGAAATAAAACCGGGCAATTGAATTCTGGAAAATTCTATTTAAATAATGTGAAGGTTAAAATGAATCAACTATTGAACTTATTAAGTGAAGTTGATATTAATAAGAAGGAAATGAAAATTTTAATCATGGAATTAAATGTTAATTTGAGTATATGGAAGTGAATAAAAAAATTTTGAATTTAACTGGGATAAGTTAAATAAATTGGACTTAGAATTAAATTGATTTGGATTAAATCGAAGTGTAAAATGATTTTGTAATTGTGGGACATTGTTTAATAAATTGTACTCATAAGCTAGTAAGTGTTATACTCATAATTTGAAATTGTGGATTTAAAATTTGCAAAGGATTAAGGTGAAAGAAAATTTGTAAATTTAAGAATTCAGTGATATATATATATATGTATACACACACACATATATATATACATATATATATATAGAATTTGGAATTGTGATTATAAGATGAAAATAACTCAAATGAGCAATATAAGCTTTTAAGTAAATAAGTTGGTGAACTTAAGAATAGAAAATCAGATTGTAAGCGCAAGAAAAATGGAATTATAATCACAAATGGGAAATAGTTGAATGGTATGGTGAATTCAAACCTAATCTCAAATGAATATGAATTGAAATAAGGTGAAGAAAATATAAAATATAGAAGATGTGAATGAACCTAAGTTAGTAAATAAGTTTTGAACTTGTATATGGAAAATTAAAATTGGATTGAATTGGATTTAACTTCAATTAAATGGAATTGAGTTGAATTTATTTTGAATTAAAATCAAAATTCAGTTGTGTTACAAATAATTTTGAATAGAATTAAATTCTTATTTAAAATAGTAATAGAAATGGAATGAACTCAAGTTGGCTAAATAAAACTTAGTTGGACTTCAATTAAATATGAAAAAGAATTAAATTGAAAGGAAATTTAGTTTAGATTAAGTAAGAATAATATCGTATAAATAGAATTTTAACTCAACTAAGTTCAAAGGAATTGTTTGAGAATGAATTTAGTGTAAGCTAAATTAAATAAAAAGAAGCTTGAAGATGAATTTAGTGTAAGCTAAATTAAATGGAACTTGTATTGGCATGGATGAAATTTTTGTGGTTTGTTAAGAAAATTTTGAAAAGAAAAATAAAAACCCAGTTCTAGTATGGGATTTAGTTTTGGCAATAAAAAGCTGAGAGTGTGAATGAATAATGGAATTAGATTATAATAGTGATGGTTTGAATTGTAAATAAATTCAAATGAGCGAAATAATTTAAAGTGGTATCATTGTTAATAAAATAAATTTAAAATGGATTGAGTAAGTAAACAAACTGAATTAAAATTTGTAAATGAATTGGAATTTTATTTAACAAGAATTAAATGAAAATGAAATAAAATAAAATTAATATAAGAAGAAATGGAAATATTGTGAAATTGAAATAACTTAAGAAAATTGGAAAATAACCGTGGTCGAGCTTTATAGGCGATCTTGAACGAAATTTGTTTAGATAATAAACATTAAAATGCAAGTGAAAAGATTTTAATTAAATATTGTGATGAAATAAGAATGTATGAGTTGTAAATAATATAGAATGGGATGATATTAATTTAAACTTAAGTTGAATGATGAACTTGAAGTGAGAATAAGGATTTGATTTTTAAATTGCAAGAAAATAAGAATGTTTGGAATTGTGAAAATTTCGAATGAATAAAATTTATATAAATCTAAGTTGGAATTAATTTTAAATGGTTATATGCTTAAGTGATGATTATTTGCCTGAATAACATGAAGATTTGCCTAAGAATTGGTCGTTTTGTTGTATTTGGAATTGAGTTGGTTTAAAGAAGCAAATGAAATTGGTTTTTAAATCAATTGGATTGGATTGAAATTTTATTAAGTGATTTTGCATATAAATGAAAATGGATCATAAAAGAGATGCAAATACATCAAATTGAAAGTGAAAATTTGGTTGTGGATCAATTTGGAATTGAATTGAAGTAAATTGATGCAAGTAATACACATGTAATCATATTGATGTGAATATGGATTGAGAATAGTAAACTTGAATGTAAATCATTCAAGTGAAATAAAATGGAGTTGGATTTATCAGGAAATTTAAAATGGTGATTTAAATCTTTGAAGTACTGATAAAATATGGTTAACATTGTTAAATTATGAAGTTTGCTCGGTTAAACTATGAAATTGATATGTTTGGTTAAGATTAATGAATGGAATGTTATTAAAATTCTTATATTATTGAAAACTGATGTGTTTGTTTGAGTAAGTACAGGTACGGAAGGCAATCGATAGGGTTGGAGCGCGTACATGCAATATTATTTAGCTGCTTGCTTTTAAAATGCTAATAAAAGGTATGCCTACGCAATAAAAATAGGAAATATGAACTGTTTTTGGTTTTCCGACCATGTGGGTCGATGTATATATATTTATACCTATTGTGATATTGCAAAAGCTCCTCCGTACAAGGGAGACTCTGCCAAAAAATTTCGGAAATTTTAGGAGTTAGAAAATTTTTGAATTTTTTTTGAAACATTTCGTTGATGACAAATTGATTTCAAATAACAATTAAAATAAAAATGGTTTTGGAATGGAAGCCGAAACTAGCAGTTTTGATTTGGAACTAAAGAATTTGGGCAAAATGAAATTCAGATTTTCATTAAGTAGGTTTTGCTATTGGGTTTGGAACATTCTTCTACCTTAGCAAATTTTGGTGACGAAATTTTTATAAGGGGGAAAGAATGTAACGACCCGGAATTTTGGGTCGCTAGATTTGAACACTTAATTTGTTTTAAATGTTGAATATGTCTTATAATTTGATTTTGAAATAAAAAGATTTTGGTTAAATTAATAGAATTAGTTAAATTTCAAATATGAAAATTTAATTGAAATTTGAATAATAATAATTTAATATTAGAATTGGGATAATTGCTGATTCTGGGTGTAAATAGATATAAAAATAGATTCCAAAATTTATTTTAAGTCTATTTGGATTTGAATTATAATATTGGACTGTTGGATGAAATTAAAAGTCGATAGGTTAAATTTGAAATTTTATATTAATTTAATAATGGAATTTAATAATATAATAATGCAAATAATCAGATTTTGGTTCGAAATGAATCAAAATAGTTTCTGATGTGAATATAAATTCTGTATGATTTATGACCAAGTTAATAAATTTGTAAGGTGAAATTTTAAGTGATTTCGACGATTTTGAAAATCGTTCGAATTTATCGACTAGTTAAAATAGCCTTCCGGCGCACAGTCTCGGAATTCGACGAAACTAGTTCCATTGGATCCGTAATAGTTAGTTATTATCGAATTTCAATTTTCGTAGCATTCGGAGTTGTCGTTTGACCCTGGCAGCTCAAACGCATAGAAACTACTTTAATTCGATTTAAATTAAAATTGATCGTTTATTTCCGTAACTCACGCATACGATCGAATTAGCCTCCGAAACACGTTCCATTGTGTTCGAAACGTAGGTTAAAACCTTAGAAACGCCTGTCGGCGCGCGTTGTTTGGAGATCGTTTGAAAAAGTTGCTTTAAAGTGAATTAAACTAATTAAATAATTAGTTTACGTATATATATAGGTATATGTATATATATGTATATATGTATATATATATGTATATATATATATATACACGCAAAGTTGAAACCCTAGCCTTATTTTTCACCGGCCACCATGAAATATATTCAATGGCCGAAACATTGCGATCTTCTCCTCTCTTCAAATCCATTAAGCTTTTGCATAAACTTTCAACTGGAAAAGCAAAGAGGATCTCAAGATCTAAACATCTAACGGTGGACCTTGCTTGATGTTATCATTTGGAGCCGTATTTTGACGCCGTTCGCAGTGCGTTCGTGCGCGTGTTTCGATGAGATGGAAGCGCCGAGCTCAAAGCTTCTCTGGCCGTGGGATGGGTGCAGAACGAACTTTGAGGTGATGGTCTGCGATCGAGTTTTAGTCGAGGGTGGTGGGAGCGGCGATCGGTTTGCTTTATCGACGATGGTTTATTCGAGTCCTGGTTCGAAGGGGGGAGGATGAAGAATTGAAGATGCGGGTGTGATTCTTTGTCCAGAATGAACGGCTTGATGTTTTCTCAGCGTAATAATAATGAAATGTTTATATAATTTATATAATTTAATTCCAAATCTTTAAAACTACATATCTTTTGCATGCATGGTCGGATTCCGATGAAACGAGAAGCGCCAGAATCACAGCGACATGATCTACGCTGCAGTGAAAATTTGGGGATGATTGGAGCTAGCAAAATTTTTGGGTTAAATCGATCGCGGTCGATTTAATTCAAATTTAAACGTTCGACGAAACTCAAGGTGAGTTTAACTCACTCACATCTGGAATGCTAGTTAGTTTAAATAGTTAATATTTAAATGATTGCTTGATTGGTTGAATATGATAATTATTATCGATTTAAATCAATATTTATTTGTTGTGCTAATATCTGTGGATGCAGGGAAACAGGTTGGAGGGATTCAACGAGGTTCCTCACAAATAGAAATTTATTTATATTCTGCGATAAATCTCACTTATATTCGATGATAAATTAATTTAGATCTTGTTATGCTGTGTTTCATTTATATACTGGGATAGATTAAATCGAAATTAAATTGTGTTGTGCTATGATTGGGTGAATACAACCTGGTAATTTAAATATAAATAAGATGAATTGGGTTTAAAGGAAATTAAAGAAATTCTTAAGTAAAGAATTTAGAAAGAATTAAATTCAAGAAGTTGGTTGATAATTTGAAATGTTTAAAAATGTGATCTGTAAAGGAAATGTAAATTGTTTGAAATAACAACGAGATTTATTTTTAAAGAAGGGGAAGTGTGCTTTCTCCTGGAAAACTTTAGTATGTTTTTAAGAAAAGTTTTCAAATATAAATCTGCAGTTTAAATATGTTTAGAATATTTTAGAAAGAAATATTATTCTTAATCGTTTTAAGTGTAAGTAAATATTTATTTAAGAAATTTTGGTATTTAATTATTCTAAAGGTAAAGTAGTATTAAGTGCTCAAAGGGAAATTACAACATAAATATTTGATTTAATAACTTTGTTTTAAAATGTTAAATTTTACTTAAATTACTTAGGAAACCTCTATATATTTCCTTAAGTATTATTTTCAATTAAATAATTTCTAGAAGCTTTATTTTATATATTTTAAACACATGTTTGAAAATGATTTCCAGGAAATAACAATGTGTTTAAAAATAAAAGGAGTTTAGTTTTAAAGCATGGAAAGGATTTTACGGGATGAACAAAAAATTGAATTGGGGTAAATCATGTTGGATTGATAAAAAGAATTCTCCGGGCTATCCTAAAATAAAAGTATATTCCTTGAAAAGCCAAGTACGCTTTTAAAGCCAGTTTTTGAAAGGTTAGAAGTTGTATTAAAGAATGTTTTCAAGAAATTATTTAAGTTATAAGAATTTTAAAAGTAAGCATTTATCAAATTAGATATAGAAGTAATTATTTTAATGGTAAGTAGTATTATGTTTAAAAGAATATTATTAACATTTATACTTTATAAATGGTTCTATTTTGAAGATAATCAATTAAAGTTTTATTTGAAACTTGTATAGAATTTCATAGCTTTATTTCAAGATCTAGTATGACTTAACTTAATTTTAAAGATAATAGTTTATATTTTATTAAGCAGTTTTATTCGAGATATTTTTAAAGGTATATATATTAAATTAAGTATGTAAGAAGTTTTAAATATAAATGTTTTAGTGTATTTTCAAGAATAAAGTATTTAAATTATTTTAAATCTTAAGTATGGGTACTTGGATGTTTTCAGAGGAAGTAAAGATTTGGGAATCTATTCCATGAGAAGAATTGGGTTTGAAAAGTGTTTTCAAAGGGATTTGAAAATGGAATCATATCTCACAAAGATATTTTTGAGGAAAATAAATAATTGGGCAATTATTTATTGTGTGATGGATGTTGGTGAATGTTAATTGATAGTTAAATCACCGACTATCAATATTGAAAAAATGCGTTGATCGTTTCGAAGAGACCGGGTTCGGGAATAATTTCTTGAAAACCACTTCGATCTGGTATGTACGTTTTCGTGGGAAAAACGAGTTCGGAGTCGAAGATGGAGCAGTGAAGTGCAAGGGCTAGTCGCTACTAATCCTGAGGATATTTCCAAAATGGATGTAGTAGGTGTAGTGCCTTCGGTTCCGTTCTAACCCGGGACAGACTTGTATGGATGAATGCTTTCGGAACATCGTTAGGTGGGCGATGGGCATTCTAAGTGGAACGATCTAAAACGTAACGCTTAGCCTCAAGCCTCATCAACCGAGAATGACTGAAAATCAGAGGTTATGCAGCAAGGCAAGGTGGGTAGCACCCATTAAGGGTGAGGTTATCTCTGTCTAGATGTCCCTTTTTATTCGGCTTAGTGGTGCGGTTGCTGATCCCAACCGTGGGGTAATCTTACTCGGGATTATCCAGTAAGGCGTAGTCCCGACCTTGTGTTGCAGGGGATGGGGCGTGGTCCTCGGTACACTGATCTAGACCAGGTACCGTGACAGGTGGTACTCCAATGCCTAGTCATTAGTTGGAAATCCATTCTCCCTACGCGCCTTTTACGAGTTTTGTTTGTATTACCCACTCTTTGGCTAGTAGCTGGAATTTAATCATGTAACAATTTCAGCTATTTTATTTGTATATAGATCCTACATAATATCAGAGGATTTTTATAAAAGTGATTTAGCTATCGTAAGGTAAAAACCCGACATGTTTTGTAACAACCCTGGGATTGGAGATTACCTGTAAAAATTAAAGTATAACGGTAGTTATGATTTAATATTTTGAATTAAAATAAAATTAGAGAAATTAAATTGCTTATTTGGAATAAACAACGAATTTGGGAAAAAATTATTGAAAATAAAGGATAAAGCTTTATTTTAATGGTTTGGGTGATAATAAATGTGGGAATAATTTTATTTGAGTAAAAATGCAATAAATTTGTTAATTATTGCGTTGTGGCTTCTTTTAATAATTTGTTTTAAAGAAGTAAGCTCTTTTAGTAAGTGTTTATTTAAATAAAAGATGGAAATTGGGTTAAAAATAAGTTTTGGCTATAAATAATGTTTTGAAATGGTTTGAAATATTTTTCTAAGTGATAAAATAAATTTTGTGGAATTTTAGGAGCTAAAAAGAAGGTTTTGTTCATTTATTTGAGTAAATAGTGCATTTTTGTTAAATAAAGAAATTTAATAATAAAAAAATATTTAAAAATAAAAATTAATCTTTTTATATGATATAAAATGTTTTATTTTCTATGTATACAAGTTTTCATAATCTTCTAGTGAAAAACTTGTGTGAAAATGTTTTTTTTATATGTGTATATGTGATATACACACATATTTTGGCTAAGTGTTGATTTTAATCTTAAGCCACCCTATTTTCTTTTTATTTTGGGCCCAATTCAGCCCATTAGTGTTCCTTAGCCTAATTAAGAAAGTAAGAAACAAAGACAACATGTACGTATATTTCTGTTCTCCTTTTCTTCTTCCTCCAGTGAGCAAAATAGAGAAACCCACTCCTCAAACATCAAAATCCAAGCCAAATCTTCAAATCAAATCAAAAACTTGTTGTTTTCTTTCAAACAAAAACATATTCTACAGGTAATCTACTCCAAAACTGAAATATTTCATCAAAATCTAATTTGTGATATAGGGTTTGTTTGTAATCTTTTTTTTTTTTTGGCTTGCATGTTTCTATTTTGAGTTTTGTAGGTATTTGAAGCAAATCCTAGCTCCAAGCTCTCATCTTTCAACCACAAATCCAAGTCTTTTCTTTGCAACGGCAAGGTGAGTTACAAAACTCACAAAAACTAGCTGAGCCAAGCTCAAAATCGCCAAATTGCTTTGTAATTCGTTTTTACCTTCAATTTTGTTTGTGTCAAAACCTTCTCTGGTTGCTACTTTGAATGTTTGTAACTTTTGATTCCGGCAACGAAATGCTGCCGGATTTCATTCAGTTGATAGCTCATGTGTTGTAATATATATCCGCCAAATTTCATAGCAAAACAATTTCGTTTGCTATGTGAAAACCTTGCTGCAAAATCAATGCACAGCTTGAAATTTACCTGTACATTTGTGTTCAGAGTTGCTGTAAACATGGCCTGAGTACATGTTTGCAATGTCATAACTCTTTCAATTCTTGATGAAATTGCGTGATTCTTTTTTAGTTTGAAAGATTGAGTTTTATAATATATGCTTACCAAATTTCAGGTAATTTTGATCGATATAGCATATAGAAATATGTTGCCGAACTTTGGTTCGGAGCATATTTTTGCCCAGATTTTTACAGTGAAAACACTGTCTGGGTTCAATTTCAAGACATCATAACTTTCTCATATTTTATCCTAATTGCATGAATCTTTTTTTTTTTAAAAGATGTTGTTCCCTTATGCGTGCTTAAAAATTTTGAGCACAATCCGATGTAATTTGGTCCTCGGTTTTGTACCTGAAAGTTGAACCCAGAGTTGATTTTTAAGCCTGGGCACATCCTAGTTGAACTGTTACAAATATGGTCTGAGTTCATGTTTGTGACAGCATAACTCATTGGTTTTAAATCAGATTTGCATGATTCTTATTTAAAATTGAAGTAGGAGTGTTGATTTATATTCCTGTAAAGTTTTATGAAAATCAGGGTTGGTTTGCTATTTCTAAACGGCTGTCAAACTTGTACACGCAGCTTGCTGTAATTCAGTATTTTAAACTTTGTTTTGGTCCGACTTTGAAACGACGCATATTCTTCGTTTCAAATCGGATTTGAATTATTCTTTTTCAGATTGAAGTAGGAGTGTTGAACTACATTACTACCAAATTCCATGTCATTTGGACTCGGTTTGCAGGTCCAAACCTGCTGTCGAACTTGGGTTCGCAGCCTGTTTTCACCGGGTTTTTATACTTAAGAATAATTTTCTGCTTTTTCTGATATTTCCCCATTTTTTTGAGATTTTTCTCTAGATTTCGTACACGGGTTTTATAAAGCATTAAAAAGTGTTTTTCAAGCAAATTGACTTTTAAAATTATTATTTAATATTATTTTTAAGTATTCAATTAGTTACTCCATAATAGGAGAATTTCAAATGCAATTTCTAAAGCGATTTTGAAGCGTTCCTAAAACTCGTTTTCTTCAATTTAATTTCTATATAAAACACACAATTTTGCACTTTGAGTGAAGAAAGAGGAGAATTAAATGATTAGATAAAACGGGTGCTATGAACACATGCGTTTATCTTTTCAGTTAATTCCTAATTTATTCGTTTGATCGTTTTGGCCTACGGGTCTAGTTTACCGATGATACGAGGTGAACCTTTTACTGCTTTGAGTGTGAAATTTACTAGCGGTTAGTAAACCGTTTAGTGAAAACGGGTGGTATGGGACACACGTTAACACTTTTCGGGTTCCTTTCCGAGAGTTTGTGACACATTTGCCTGTTGGCGTGCCAGTACTGGACCTTCGGGTCATTTGCCATTGTGGCGTATTTGTCTTCGGACGTTTGCCATTGCGGCGTATTTGTCTTCGGACGTTTGCCATTGCGGCGTATTTTCCATTGCGGCGTATTTGTCTTTTGACGTTTGCCTTTGGGCGAGGTACCTATTATATGAAACAGTACTCGACAAAAATAGCATGTGCAAAACCTTTTTGAGATGATTTCTACCCTTGTGTGTTGTCATTTTGGAATCGGTCCTTTGAACCATTCGGTGGCGATTACTTTGGGATTTTTGGACTCTTTGGAGTTCTTTTGAGATTTTCCTTGCCTACACTGGCGTGTTGAAATTTTCCTTTTGGCGTATATATATACTGAGATTGTCTATTGGCGTTATTTATGAGATTTGCCTTTTGGCGTTGTATGAGATTTTTATCTCTTTGTCGACATTTGCCTTATGGATTATGTCGAGATAGCTTTTGCATATATTTTTCTTGGAGTTGCCGATATGGCGGGTTTGGAAATTACTCTTTTAGGAGTTTACATTTTACTATTTCCTAAACCATTCTTATTGATTTATGATTGCCGATGATATGAGGCATGCTACATTTTAGCGATTCATGAGATTTTGTGTTTTATGCGTATTGAAGCAATAGTGTTTTATCACTTAGTATAACCATATATGCCATACATGTTCTGTATCTTCCATATAACCATAGTTAGCTTTCTTATGGTTTCTTCTTGTTTAAGAAGAATATCACTATGCTCTTATGCTCTATTATTCTACTATCACCTTTTACTGATTCGTTTAGCTAGACTGACCCGTGTATTTTATACTCGGGTCAGACCGAGGTGTTTCAGGTTAGGTACATTTGGACTTAGCCTATTCTGCTTCCGCATGGACTATTCTGCTAGCTACTTTTGTTATAGCTTTTTGTGTAGTCCTTTTTGGTTGTAACTCTGATATGTATATTCTTTCGACTCATCTGTATATTGTGGTTGCTACGCCACTTGACATGTATCATTTTGTATACTCTATGATGTATCAGTATATGTATGTGATGATCTACTGTTCTGTGATGTGTTTTACATTTGAGTTGTTATATTTTGTTATGTTAGATCTTATAGCCATTATAGTTTTGTATTAAGTATCTATTGGATATGTCGATCCACCAAAAAAAAAATGCTGCATTTATCGACGTATACAGTAGATAGTTAAGACAAGGCTATAGATGGTCGCTCCTATCCAGCTCTATTCTCCGTATTAGCAGACAGTATTACCTTGTAATACTCTTTGCTAATATGGGTCTCGGAGTGGGGCATTACATGTTTATTTGTGGCGTGGTCTTTCGAGATTCTTTTGTTTTCAAAAGGATTTTTGAAACTTTAATAATCAATTTGGGTGTTACTTTATCAGCTGGTATTCCAGACTGACTCGGGTGTTATTTCATTATAATGCTCGGGTCATATCGAGTATTATATGTTTAGGACGGTGCTATGGAGCAGGAGAGAAACTGGAGTCCGAGACGTATTATCCGTACTTGTATATATCTGCTGCTGTGATTGTTTGAGATTGTCAAACTGGTAATTGTTGTTTGTTTGAGATACTCTGATGATATATTGTATAAAACAGATATAGTTTTCATTTTGTGTAAAGATCTGATATTATATATTATATTTTATTCCGCTGCGATTGTGAGATTCTGATATTGTTTAGTTCCTTCTTTCTTCTACCTTCTTTCTTTTCCTCAACAATCTATCTTTTCCGGCACTTTATCATCGGCATATCATATTGTGGGGTATTTTGTGTCGATTCTCGAGGTCGAGAAGGGCGGGTCGTCACAAGAGCACGAGTTATATAAATGTAGACTAACTTGCGTATACGTAAAATATGGGTAAATACAGTCTGGTTCCTTTACAAAAGACTTATCTCTCAGATCATATAAAGCACAACCAACAAAGTACGCATTTGGACGTTAGACACTTTGTGATGTCATTAAGAAACCAACACGCTATCCATCTTCCATTTCATATGGGCTTGGTTGAAGTAAAAATGCTTCAGCTTAGTCCAGATTCAACCTGATATTTTAAACATGCACCGATGGACCGTATGCTTGACACCGGTGGACCGGTTGCTATGCCAAATGTCAGAAAACCTATCATCTTAACTGCTTCTTCTTTTAAATTTCAAATCACAATCATCATTTTCTATTTTGTTTCTTTTCTACTTCTCTTAGACATCAATTATTACTACTCAAAACTTCTGTATATTATCTATATATCTCAAAATCAAGCACTAATCATCAATAACCTAACAATTTAACACTAACTTCATATAATATACAACCTGATCCTATTTTAACCCTAAATCCAAAGTCGTTAACCATATCAAATTCTAAAATTACATTTACATTCAATCCCAAACTTCAATTTACCCAAATTCAACATTCATTCATCTAAATTAGCTATCAAACAATGAATATTGCTTTTGTGTGAATAATATATAACCAAATAATGATTCCCACTCATCAATCTACACTGCTAAGCCCTAAAATCATCAATTTGGCCTTCAATCCTACACTATCCGGAATTGTCGCTTTCTGAAATTCCTCGATTCCACAAACGGTGGATATCTTCTTGTAACCCTCTTCGCTCGTTGATTTAATATATACATGTTTACGATTTGATTCAGATTCGAAAGAGAAGGAATGAATCAAAGAGACTGAGGAAGAATGAGAAGTTAAAAATGAAAAGTACGTGAGTGAGAAAGAAATTGAATTCAAATTCTACACAGCCCACTTTATAATCTCTAAACCGTAACTTCATCTATATGAGCTTTGGCCCATTTAAACCAAATCAAATCCAGTAACTTAAACTACCTGTAACTCCTTCGTATGAACTCCGATCCGGACAAACCAATATACCATTCTTATCAGAAAAATGAGCTCAATGCAATGATACAATCCCATTGCCTAATTCCAATTATAGAAAAATTACTATTTTACCCTTAGCAATAAACTATATGCACAAATCTTATAGGATATTACAGATGTCATCGAATTTATAAAGGGAAATACTACCAACTTTATAGAGCTTATAAATGTATAAGTTACTATCGGCTCTATAAAGGCTATCTACATTGTCTATGATTTAGTGCCTTATTGGACAGATCATGCCACATCATCAAGATAGGAAGGTCATACATATTATGAAAGACTACCTAAAAAATTCTGCATAGCACCTCCACAGCTTGCCACGTCATCATTTAATCATGATTGTCCAAAATTGTTGTATGTTACGTGTCGAACATCCAATGGTGTTAATTTAGCATAAATAGGCATGTACCCCTCGTAAAAAGTTTTTCTTTTTCTAAATCTTCTTCTCTATCATCTCCATTAGTAACTCAAGGTTGTTTCTAAAAGCATATTTCATCAATTCCTTAGTTATTTAAGTCAAAACAAGATATGTGAATTGTGATAAGGGACTTACTAAAATTCATATTTGCATATTTATCCTTAAGGCTTTCCTCCTGTACAAGTATCATCAAACTTCTTCTCAAGTATTTGAAAATTATGCCAAATTCAGGCGTAACAAAGTTCTTTGAAATACTTTAACCATAAGTGAATGCATATTACTTTCTACAATATTATCAAATTATATAAAGTTCATGTTGTTACATTAAATACAATACAACAAAATATAGGTCTCTAGCCTTATATTCAAGATGGTTTGTTTATTTAGACATTAGTGTCAAAAAGTAAAGCTGATTGTTATAATCGCATTAATATACATATACATATACATATACATATACATATACATATACATATACATATACATATACATATACATATACATATACATATACATATATAGATATGTACGTACATATATATAGCATGTATATATATATATACGTACGTGTACACACACACGCACACACACGCACACATATATATATAAAGTGTGTGCGTGCGGGTAAGGGGGATTAAGGAGGCCGCGGTTTGGGTTGCTTCTGTTTGTATATATTATATTTCAGACATCTTTGCTTCTTTGTATTGGCAATTTGTGTCCGACTTCAATTTAAGTATCTTCCATGATTGGGATCTAATAATTTATTTTATAGGCATGCATTACAATATGTAAAAGCATATCTTGCATTCACATCGTCTATCCATTAGAGGTTAATTATTTCAAATCAATTATTAAAATTAACATATAACAAATTGTGCGACTCGTATCGATGGGTAAAAGTACAAAAAAGGATGGTTTTTTGCAGAGATGATGTTGGTAGTAAGTTAACATATCAAAAAAATTACCAAATTTTAGTGTTGGTAAACACAAATCAAGAATACAAAAGGATGGAATGTAGATCACTCGTCTCATACAAATGCATATCACACACACCCATACATCGGCACATGCCCGTGTGCGCACGTAAGGTAAGGATGCACTACACCCCACTTTTGAATAAATCTCATTATACACCCAACGGTACATGCTATACTATTCAAAATCAGATGGTTTTAGTGTTATACCAAAAACACACATATGATAATAAAAATACAATTACAAAGGCCCAAAATAAAATCCCATCATAGGAACATTCATCTTCTTTTGTACCTAATGGGAGCCATTTTTCTCTAAAGGGAGGAACATGCTAGATTGATCATAAACACATTCATCGAAATGGTTAAGGGAAATCACAACAAGAAGATCGGAACATTTTAGAGCACCATAACTAGCCTATCCATGCATCATCAGTTTTGCCTCCACCCAAAGGCCTCAATCCTCAAATAACAAACCCTCGAAGGAAAGACTTGTCTAATCACATCATCGCCGTAAATCAGGCCGCATTCCCTCTCATCAGTAAGAATCGCCTGCTTTAATGAAACATTGCCATAATTTTCAATATACTAAAAGTCTAAAACGATGCACAAAAATTTGAAACCCAAATCCATGTAGAGCCGAAAATAAGTTGGACATCAATATGGATATTGTCCCTTATTTTCGGTCCACCTAATCATTTTAATAATTTAAATTAATATTAACCATTCCAATGATTTATATTTTTGTTAAGCTTTTAGGCCTAATAATTCGGCTCAATTCGTAAAATTGAAATATACATCCTTTTCTATAATATGCCTGACACAGTACCAAAATCAGCAATATGATTGTGAATTCAAAGTAGTAACAATAAAAGACTCCAAAATTGGGCATGCACAATTAAACCACTTAGTGGTTTTATAGAAAATACATAGCATAAATATATCATTAAAAATATAAGATACTTGTAAAATAACACAAAACCTCTAATTATAGTTATTTTCAATAGATGCAAGTTGTCTTTTAAGCACTACGTTATAGGGAAGGGCAATCTTTGGTTAAACCAAGCAAACTAACCAAACTAGTTTATTTCATTGGTTTGTTTTGGTTTTGAAACTTGATTAGTTTCTAATTAGCCTGTAAAAACTTAGTTCGGTTATTGGTTTAACCAAATTAACCAAACTTTTAATATATTGTCCAAATTACTAATGTTATAATTATTTTTTATATTAGTTTAGTGGTCTAAATAAATTTTATTTGTCATATATATGTCAAATTACTATTAAAAAGCATAAGAATACTAAATAATAATATTTTAATCATATATTTATGTTCTTATTTACAGTGCCATGAATATTCCAAACATAAAGTGTGAATCATTTTTAGTTCGACTGAATTGGATAACTAACCTAACCAACCACTCTTAATTCGATTGGTTTGGTTTGTTTTTTATTTTGTTGGTTTTAGTTCAGTGTAGCAGTTTTCATCTTTGGACAAACCGAACCAACCAAGCGCTCACCCCTATTACGTTAGCCTTAGACGAGTTAAAAACACAAAAAAATCATGTTAGTAGTTATCAGTTTGAACCGTCAGTAATGAATCCACGAAAATGTTTTTCAATTCATTAATGGGTTGCCAATCCATATAGACATGTATACACAATTTTTATCTGAGAAATTTGATTATCGAAAAGGTTATGCTAATTTGCATTGAATAAATCATCAATCAAAGATCGAAATTGAATTAATAATCTAAGTGTAACTATCGTTTGGCTTATCAATTTAACACTTCCTCTGATATTTGTAAGCATTGTGGTGAAATAAAATTTGTTGGAGCTTGCTTAAAAAATTAAGCCTGTCAACGGATATTTTTGGATACGGATAATGCCATATCCCCTTCACATCCGAAATCATTTTCAGATATCAGATATCTGCATTCGAGGATACAAACGGATATCGGATAATTATCCTATCAACCAATGATCAATAAATAAAGAAACAAGGGTGGAAAATTTTGATTTACCGTAAAAAAAATTCAATCTCATTTGTACTATATATATTATTAGTGGATCTCTCTCAACATTTTTCTAATTTTCTCATGATTTTAGAATTAAAATACTCCATCCTCCTTGAATCACTCAATCGTTAAGCATTATTCATCTGATGAGAATTCTATCCAAGTTCGAATCCTACTATCCACATTTTCTCTAGTGTATTTCAAAACCATTCAACTTTTTTTGATATTCTCTATCCAAAACAAGATGCAATTTGAAACTCTATTACCTTCTTTTATCTTATATTATGTATCTTATTAGTGGATCTATCTTAACATTTTCGATTTTCTCATTATTTTAGAATTAAAATACTCAACTTTCCTTGCTGCACTGAATTCTTAAACATCGTTCATTTGATGAGAATTCCACATAAGTCCTACCAACCATTTGTAATTATTTTAATTAAGTAAGCATAGGCATTTTGGTATCTTATCTTATACTATATATCTTATTAGTTGATCTCCCTCTACGTTTTTCTATTTTTCTCATGATTTTAAAATTAAAATACTCCACTCTCCTTGTATCACACAATCGTTAAGCATTATTAATCTGATGAGAAATCCACCCAAGTTTGAATTCCACTAACAATGTTTTCTCTAACGTGTTTCAAAATCATTCAACCTTCTTTGATATTCTCTATCTAAAAAAAGATGCAATTTGGAACACTCTATCTTATCTTATGCTATATATCTAATTAGTGGATTTCGCTCAACATTTTTTTTAATTTTCTCATGATTTGAAAATTAAATACTCCACTCTCCTTGAATCACTCAATCATCAAGCACTATTTATCTGATGAGAAATTCACCCAAGTTCGAATCCCACTAACCACATTTTCTCTAACGTATTTCAAAATCATTCAACCTTCTTTGATATTCTCTATTTAATACAAGATACAATTTGGAACTCTCTATCTAAGATATATAGTAGTATAATATTAATGGATCTCTTTTAACATTTTTCTAATTTTCTCATGATTTTGGAATTAAAATACTTCACACTACTTGAATCACTCAATCCTTAAGAATTGTTCATCTGATGAGAAGTGCATTGAAATTTGAATCCCACTTACTATATTTTCTCTAATGTATTTCAAAATCATTCAACTTTCTTTAATATTCTCTATCTAAAATAAGATTCAATTTGGAACTCTATTACCCACATTTTATCTTATACCATGTATCTTACTTTTGGATTTATCTCAACATCTTTCCAATTTTCTCATAATTTCATAATTAAAATACTCAACTTTCATTGATGCACTCAATTCTTAAACATCGTTCATTTGATGAGAACTCCACACAAGTCCTACAAACCTTTTGTAATTATTTTAAATAACTAAGCATATCCATTTTGATATCTTATCTTCTACTATATATCTTATTATAAGATCTCTCTCTACGTTTTTCTAATTTTTTCATGATTTTAAAATTAAAATACTCCACTCTCCTTGAATCACACAATCCTTCAGCATTATTCATCTGATGAGAAATCCACTCAAGTTCGAATTCCACTAACCACATTTTCTCTAATGTATTTCAAAATCATTCAACCTTATTTGATATTCTCTATCTAAAACAAGATACAATTTGGCACTCTATTAACCTCATTTTATCAAATACTCCACTCTCCTTGAATCACTCGATCCTTAAGCATTATTCATCTAATGAGATTCCACCCAAGTTCGAATCCCACCGACTATATTTTCTCTAATGTATTTCAAAATCAGTCAACCTTCTTTGATATTCCCTATCTAAAACAAGATGAAATTTGGAACTCCATAACCCTCATTTTATTTTATATATATATATATATATATATATCTTATCGGTGGATCTATCCCAACATCTTTACAATTTTCTCATAATTTTATAATTATAATACTCAACTTTTCTTGATGTAGTAAATTCTTAAACATCGTTCATTTGATGTGAACTCCACATAAGTCCTACAAAACTTTTGTAATTATTTTAAATAAGAAAGCGTATCCATTTTGGTAAAATTAAAACATTTTAGTGGATCTCTCTCAACATTTTTCTAATTTTCTCACAATTTTAGAATAGAATACTTCACTCTCCTTGAATCATTCAATCCTTAAGTATTATTCATCTGATGAGAAATCCATCCAAATTCGTATCCCACTAACCACATTTTCTGTAGTATATTTCAAAATCATTTAATTTTCTTTGATATTCTCTGTCTAATATAAGATGCAATTTGAAACTCTATTACCCTCATTTTATCTTATAATTTATATCTTATTAGTGGATCTATCTCAACATCTTTTTAGTTTTCTCAAAATTTTAAAATTGAAATACTCAACTTTCATTGATGCACTCAATTCTTAAACATTGTCATTTGACAAGAACTCCATAAAAGTCCTACAAATCTTTTGTTACTATTTTAAAAAAGTAGCGTATCCATTTTGGTATCTTATTGGTTCTATTTTCCAAAATGAATTTTTTTGAATGTTAACAGACATGTGTAGTAAAAGTACTAAGAGTGAAAAAATAAACTAATAAATCATTTATAACATATATGATAATAAATGTGAATAAAATATAATATTTAGTAAACCTGCATATTTATTCAGTTTTAGACATATACTTTCATTTAATGGCCTTTTTTTCAAAGCACTGTTATGCACCATCAAATAATTTCTTAATTTTTTTGATGTATTGTGATTGTTTAGAATTTATATATTATACTCATAATTAGCACTTAATAAATGTTAACTTTAATGGCAAATTTATAACTTCTAGGTGACAATATTTACCGTAGTTTTTTATATATTAATAACTAATGATGTTCATATTATATTTATTTTACCTAACCAATGAAACCAAAGTCGACTTCCACTAAATGATAGTTTTAATTTACTTACTTCTCAACCTTTAAGAAATCGGTTCATGTTTACCGAATAACAAACATGGAATCAATATGGTTACTATTGCATGTCATATCTTATACTTTGTATCTTTTCAGTGGTGCTCTCTCGATATTTTTCTAATTTTCTCCTAATTTTAGAATAAAAATATTGTACTCTCCTTGATTCACTAAGTTATTAAGCATCATTCATTTGATGAGAACTCTAAATAAGTACTAATCCCACTAACCACATTTTCCCTAATTCATCTTAAATCATTTTACCCTCTTTAGTCGATTTATCTAAAATAAGATGCACTGTGGAACTCCATTATCCTCATTTTTTCGTAATAAATTTTGGAATAATGAAGTTCAATAATATACCTTTACCTTTTCCCTTTAAACCTCTTCTTACATTATAAATTCTATCAAAACCAAATCCTATAACCCTTTGTAGTTATTTTAAATAATCAAGCATGATTTATTTATTGATTCTGTTTTTCAAAAATAAAACTTTATTAGTAAAAAATGAATACATTAAACATATATAGTAAAACTGTTACAAGTAAAAAATTAAACTAATAAATCATTTACATAGATAATAAAAAATGTAAATAAAATATACTAATGAGAAGAGCTTCATATTTATTTGGTTTAAGATCTACTTTCTATTTTAGTAAAAAAATTCCAAAGAATTATTATACATTATCGGATGTTTACTCTAAGTATTTTCCCTGAATGTGTGATTATCTAGAATTTATTTATTTACTCATCATTAGTACTTAAAAAATGTTAGTTTTAGTAATAAATTTATAATTTATTGGTAATAATATTTGTGGTAATTTATGTTCTTTTTGGATGTTAATAGTTATTTTTGTTTATATTACATTTACTTTTACCAACTAATGAAAATGGAAGTTGACTTCACCAAATAGTGGTTCTCAATCTATTTATTTCTTGACCTTTAACAAATTGGTTCCTATTTGCTGTACAACAAACAAGGAACCGGGATGGGTTTCTATAGCTCACCATGCTTACAAACTGTGCGTTTAAAATTCCATGATAAGAAATGATTAGCTTATTTTTAAATAGTCCTTCCATGAGTTGAATTTACCTAAATTTGAACAAACATTGTGCGCCCACCATAATACTTGCATGATAGAACACCGAGAACTATGTCTGCATTTGATCTTCTATGAAACTTTATTAAATTAATAAAAGTCCTTGATATAATATTATTTACTCTCTGCAGTTATTTATTTTAGAAATTCTATAATTTCATTGAGTGAAAATTTATCATCAGTTGTGTTAATTTTATATAGTAATTCTTATTGTTGTATAAGTTAGGTTTACTTTTATCGACTGTTACAAGAAATGAAGATTCTCCTTCGATATGCTAAGCAAAAAATGAGATCAAGCTTTCATACATTTACAATTATGGAATTAACATTTACTATTATTTATTTTAGTTTCGAATATTATTACTTATTGTTGTCTACAGGTTTCAAAATCGTTATTTCATGGTATCAAAATTTAATATAATTTAAGTTCCAAAATCATTATGTGTTATGCGTTTTAGACAAATATTTTTTCTTTTCTTAACAATTTAGAATGTTTACGTACGAGTTCGCACTCGTTAATTATAAAAGCGTTAAAAAAAACAAATATGATGATAGTAAATAGTTTTTGGTAGTTAATAAGTGCATATACTATAAACTACCAACTTAATAAAGAAATAAATAAATATCTTTCCTTATATTAAAATACACATAATTTAAACTATAGTCTTGATAAAAACCAGACGGATAATTTTCAGATGCGGATGACTTCGTATCCGCATCCACAACTATTTTTCTAGATATTAGATATTTATCCTTTTTTTGGATATGAATTCAGATGCATTTCAGATTTTTCGAGGTATCCATTGACAACCCTAAATAAAATGTAATTTGGCTCTGATCCATGCTATAATAGAAGCTCTTTGACCGATTAAAGGACATGTTAATATATTCTTAATTACACTGTGATATTTTAGTGATATCTTTACTCAAATTAGTATAAATCACAAATATGTGTACGTGATAGCTAAATATATTTACCACTATTTAACTAAATTTAATACGGTTGATGTTCTTTTGGTGTAGTATTTTTGATGGTCACAACACCATTATATTAAGCAGACTTGTTGGTTGTGTGTCAAATGCAAATTGATAGTGAAATTCTATTGATGGATGGTGAAAAAAATGGTGATGGTGAAGGCCACAAACTGATTATGAGATTCCATTTACAGGTGGTCATGAAAAATACTATATAAGGTATTTTTCAAATTTCAAAAAGATGCAGTTGAAATTCTATTGGTTGAATTTCATTGTTAATAGTGTAGATGTACGTAGGCAACATTTTTAAGTAACACATTTAAAATTAGTGCTCGTTCCATCTACTACTCATACAACTATTGTATATATTAATTAGTATCACTTTTGTTGTAAATATGCACGCTTTAATTTATTCATCTCATATTATTTATACTCAATTTTGTTTAAGTTTCGATCAGTCGGCTGCTGGGAGCTACGATCATAAGATTTCGGTGTGATTCTTAGTCCTTATTGAACTCTTCACATTTCAAAGACCATACAAACTTTTTCAAAGCATAGCAGTGAACACAAGATCAAATGTTTGCATAACATCTAGTTAAAGTCTACCTTTGCTTTACCAAAGTTACACCTTTAGGTAACAATATGTTAATCACATTATGTTTTTGATAGAGTTAAGGGAGTATAATGGCGACAATTATGTAAATAGTTATGTAACTTAACTCATGTAAATAACCTAGTTTAAAATAGTGTAATTTTACTATTTTCTTTTATATGTGTTGTTATATAATACTAATACATTAAAATGTACAAGTAGAAAATCATCAGGAGAAGTATTTTATCGATTGCAGTTGAGAATGTACCTGTTAGCTTGAGTTTTGAATCAACATTTAAATGATTATTGCTTAAATATTCCTAATTAAGATGTATTAAGAAAAGAATATCAATACATCCATTGAGAATAGTACACGTAATGCTCTTCATATAATGAACAACGAATTACTCAAGAACGTTGGGGGCACCAAGGGCTATGTATTTATGGTTATTTGAAACAATCACAGGATAACTCAATGAGAGTTTTTTATAGGTTAATACAACTAAATCAAAATAGAAGATATCATGGTGGCGTGCATTATCTTCAGACTGGAAGGTAACGTCGAACTTAAGTAGCTAAGTTGTATTTTGATTATGGTCAAGCACATGGCATAATGACCATGTTTCAACCATAATTGGGTATTCGTTGATCTAGTTGTAGTGAAATACTACTTAAGAGAGTATTCATATCCTTCTTTGTAGAATGTTAGTACGAAAAATTAGTAGTCAGTTTAAAGTCAAAATTTCTAGCCACAACAAATCGGTCAGTCGATAATATAATCAGATTAGACCAAGGGATTTAAAGTGATATACACAATTTCTACGTATATTAGTGAAGCTTTTGACCATTGACCAAACTCTAAATATCTTAACGATACAATGATGAGGAAAAGAAAAGGAGCACAAAATATTGTTATAATGTGTAGCTTAATAGAGATTAGAAATTTGATTTCACCTAAGTAATCTATAAGGGATCAAATTTGTACCCTACAGAGTACTTTATTAAAATCCATACAGCTACAATATTTAATTTTTTATACATTGAATAAATCTTTAGTTCGTGCAAGGGAATTAAGACAACCATATTCCAAGTTTACGAAATTTTAAATTAATTTATACATATTACAAATTAATAATAATAAAACAAATATTGTATTTAATTTTTATGACATCTTTTTTTATGCAAAGCCTTAACAAAAGTTCTCACAACAATAGTTTGAGTAGACTCAGTATAAATTTTTATTTTTGAAAAACAAAATTATATATCTAAACTTTCGGTTTATTAAGAAAATTAAATTTACTAATATTGTCTTAAAGAATGAAACAATTATATATCATATTTTTTGGATTATCGAAATAACGATTAATATATTTATGTATTGAAGCATATACGTATGATTTTTAAAATAATTTTTTTGACTATTATTTAACATTTTTAATATTTGAATAAGTCAGTAATATTAAAAATATGGTTAGTCAAATATATTTAAAATTAAAATTTAAAACAAACTATTTTATATATACATATAAACATGTTTCGGCATTTAAAACAGTTAAACCAAATGTAAATAGAATTAAATATATATATATTTATAATAAATACAAAACTAATTAATGGTCAAAAAGATTATATCTATGTTTGTTCCAAAATTTAGAAAAACACCCGAATCAATTAAACTAGAGAATAAAATGAAGAAATTAATGGAAAATGGGATAAAACTAAAAATAATAATTTATAGTAGTTTAGCTAAACTTTGGCCTATGTCCACAACTTTGCTAAAGAGTTTACAGGATTTTACAGATCATGATTTACAACTTGGTGCTTATAACTCGGTAGGAATCCAACAGAGTGACGGAGTGAAATCGGATATTTAAAACACAAAAAAACATCTCGAAATAGTGGCCCTTACCTCCTATTTATAGACAGTTCAGCTTAATAGACTCCGAAATTGGCTACCATATTCTCCATGTCCAGAAGTAGATTTAGCGAGGAGAACGTGGCCATGTTCATACGTCATGTGCCAATTTAGTATCGAATTGGGCTTCATAAATCGGTGCCGAGTTGTCACTTGTGGGAACTTTGGACTTCAATCTTCATACTGCATGCTTCCTTATAGTGAAAAGTACATGGCCAATTTCCCCTTATCCAACATTGTTTGCCATCTATGATTCATGCTTTGATCATCTTCAATTAGCTTGGATAGCTCTCCTTCAGGGATCGATACCGAGCTGTAAGAGTTAACTCAAGGTTAATCTATCACTCTATCATTTTTTGCTAACCTCCTCCCATACCACTTGGTTCCTTCAGAAGATTGTTAGCTCCTTTAAACTTGTGAGTAAGCTTTCTATACTATTCTTCAAGCTTTAGTCGAATTCCAACTATCCAAATTATATTTTTTGATTTTAGGCTTATTATCTGATCATTCGATGGTTCTAACTTGTCAAGATACGCCTGGTTCAAAGGCACGGTAACACTTTCCCCTCAAAGCATGCCTTATTGCAAATAAGGCATGCTTTGGATCGGGACAAGTTGTTCTAAATTATGCATCGATATGATGTTCCTATTCTTCGAACTGATCATCACAAAACAAAATGTCTTCTCTAAATTGTTGTGTCACTTTTAACAGCTCTTGGATTCACATTTCATGGAGTGCATAAAATTCAAAGCTTGCCGTCTAAGTTAGTTGTTGCAACTTTGGAATCTTTGGAACTTCCTTCTCTAAATTGCTCAGGTATAGTTCTAATATTCAAAGTTTGCATTCCCTTGCATTATGAACCCACTTTCTAATTTCTTTTCTTTCTTTCTTCTCACCTCTTTCTTTTATATATCACAGATCGGTATCAAATTTTAGCCCATTCTCTTGGGCGATCTGGTACTTAAACTTTTAGACCATCCCTTCTTACTTCTTTCTTGTTCATTCTGTCTTCTAAGTACTTTCGAAATAGGGACTACACATTCCCGAACTCCTCCATCGACTTTAACTTGCTTCTCCAACAACCACCGCAACCTTGTAGCGTCGCCGCTGTCGATTCTAATTACTCTCGAAGCATGTTGCCTTCAGATTTGAAACACCTGAAATCTAGTCTATACTTGATTTGAGTTTCAGGCCTTCTTGGATCCATACGAATGTTAAGTTTGAATTTATTCAAGTTAACTTAGGTAGGTGGAGACATTGCATCTTCTGGTTCGGCTGCGATGGACAATTGACTACCTCCAATCATGGCTGGTAATTCACTATCCCCTTCCTTGGATTGGTGATCCAATGTGACTTAGGAAAAAATTTCAAATGCTTAAAAAAACAAAATATTTGGCCTTGTATATAGCAAACTTAGGAAAAAATCGAAGTATGCTTAGGGACAGGGGAGACTCGAGCTGCGACTCGGATTTTGCTTTGCATAACTTTGTCTAAGTCAACTTTGAATCCTACCCAGGCTTTACTCGAGTTTTTCAAATGGCCACATGAATTTTGGAATATTCTCAATAGAAAATTCAATAAATCAAAGAGGAAGGGAAAGTGGTGTTCCAAGGCGATTTCGATCGTGTGGTGATTGATAATTGTGATTCGTTAGGGCGGCTTCAAATAACAATAGCATTGAAAGCATTCCGTCATTCGAATGAACTTTCTACCACTGCTTTAACATGAACTTCACTCCAATGTCCCTACAAAGAGAAATTCCTTATTGCTTCGAAAAATGGTTTTGTTATCATAAATCATACGATAATGAATAAAACCCGACCCATGGTTCCGTTGTGCAATGATGCTTGTTTGCTAGCACATACAAGTTATCTACACAGAGTGCATGCATTCATCATACTTTTAGACATCAGATGCAAAGTGCATAGATTATATAGTGCATCCTTGCCTTCTAGCAATGTATAATATCCCGTCGGCTAGTACAAGTTGACATCCGATGGATCCTACACATTGTCATATAAGGTTTTACTTTAGCATGAAAATTACAAATAATTTCTACCTGTCCTTCTTCATCTGTGAATTTTTCAGTAGCTATGGATCTTTGGTGCTCTTGCGTATCTCAATAATGGCTACAGATCCATCTACATCAAAGATATTTCAGTTCGCAACAGAATTAGATTCAGACTCTGCCTCAACATCTTCAATACAATTTAATTCATCATATTATCAACCTTAGCCACCTCATTGCTCAATGAGGCAATCTATGGAGATCATTCCTTCTATAACAGAGGGTGAAGATTTTGCTAGAATTTCCCTTGATATTGATCTTAGGGATGCCATCATTTTTGATAACCCACCAAAATCCCTAATATTCAGACCGGACAAGGCAATTATGTTAAGAGTTTGTTATTGACATGACATCCTTGTTAATGATGTTCTTGTTTCAGAGCCCTATCAATGGGCCCATAACTCGACCCGTCTATTACTAAATAGGTCCGACGTTGCCTGGAGCAAAACTTGTTCCAGGCCATGTGTAAATTTGACAATTTTCGGCCTCTTCTCCCCCTTTGATTCAAACTTGAATGGAATGAAGAAAGACTACAGCAGTGGGTTCAAGAGAAGAAAACAAGCAATACAATGCAACATTGCAACCATCATGAAGAAAATCACCCATTTCCGATATAGATTGTGAGTAGAGAATATTCACCTTAGTCAAGAGAAGCACCAATCTTTCCACTGTCTTTCATAACATCACAAAAACCTTATTTTTCTTTTATTGTAAATGCCACTTGAAAATCAAACTTGCATAAATTAGCACTTTGAAGATTCCTAAGGGTGTAGAGTCATGTAGAGAAGCTTGGTTTCAAATTTTATAATTTAAGGTAATTAATTCGATTCAGTATCGATTTTTAAAGAAAAGGATTAGGGCTTTCATAATTGGGATTAGGAAGATGAAGGCAAAGTGTTAAACGGGATGGAAAAATGAAGGTAAAGTGTAGGATTCTAAACTCCTTATGAAATATCAATGAAGTGGATATTTTCCTAAGTGCTAGAACGAGCCAAATGGGCTCCCTTATTCATTTCTTTTAAGTATTTTTCTTTCTTTCTTCTTTGCTAATGCATTTTTTTGTACCATGACAAGTTAGTCCAAATTCTAAATAAAAATCATATTTGTTCTCTAGAAATGTTTTACTATCATTTCATTATTTTCAAATAACTATTTAGTATAGTTTATAACTATTAAATAATTATTTCAATATTTACCTTTTCCAAGTCCAATTTTGCTAAAAAATTATAAGATCATTTACAAACGAAAAAAATTCTTTGCTTTTAAAAATAATTTATTTATCTTATTTATTTCTAATATTTAATTTTATAGAAATTATTTAACTACATTTAATATATCTTAAACACGATTTTGATCCCTAAAAATTTCCAAGCTCATTTAAAAATTGCAATTTACTCAAATAAATTACTCTATCAATTTGTAAATATAATCCTATATAACATCTCTATATTAATTCTATTTATCCTCAATTAAAGATTCAAACCCCATTTTAATAAATTAAATTAAATTCTAGTTAATTCCTTCTCGACCATGGATAGTTATAAACTTCCTAATTAATAAAATTAATTTCTCGTAATTTCTTATGAAAAAATTCGTAACAACTCATACTTTTGCTTAACTACACCCTCTACAATTTACACTAAATATATAAGAATAAACTGTCAATACATTCTGCACAATTAAAACTAATCATAAATATTACACAAATTGCTCCCTCTTTTCTTTGTTAGGTTGGCATGTATAGTGATCTACATTGACCCATCAAGTATTAAGTAGGGTGACTAAAACCAATTGTTAGACCTTTTAGTGGTGGCTTACCTAAAAATCAAGGACTACGTGTTCAAATAAACTCATGTGGATGATTTCAGTATGTTTCCAATCAAATTGGCCACAAACACCCAATAATAGGTTTTGTATAGAGAAGAGAATGAAGAAAACTAAATTAAAACAGAGGAATATAGCAAAATAGTAAGCAAATCAAAGCAAAACAAGATTTATAGTGGTTTGGCATCGATTGCCTACATCCACTTTGAATATCCTCTTTATTGATTCACTATAATCTTGAATACAATATCAAACGGCAAAAGTAAGAGAATAATGAAGGAAGTTGATTACAATAAAAGAGCTATGTAACCGACAGCATCCATATCCTTAAAATGACCCCCTAGGCATGTATTTATAGGTGAAGGCGACCACCAATCTGTTTGGGACCTCGGCAACAGGAGCTCCTCATCCACATGGGTCCACCAAGGGCATGCTTGGCCCAAATCCCAATAGAGGGTGATCGGTATTGATCCCTCCATTGGTTGATTTTGGGGCAGTGATCCCTATGGTAGCTTCTTCATGCTTAGATATGATGGCTTTCCAAATATCATGTTGATTGGATGCGTTAAGCCCATGCTTTTGCTTAATCTTTAGTTCGAATTCACTCTAGAGTTGTTCTGGCCGATCCCCTCATATTGAATCATGTCGATCTCTCCATTTATTCGTATTCTCTTAACCCTATTATATAATGTCGAACCCGTTTATTTAGCTTTGTACTTTGCTTGCCTATCCATTGGTTGGCTCATGCCGATCCCTCTATTTCCATAGTGCTTTGTCGATCCATCATCATTTATAACATTATGCCGATTCATCTTGCTTTGTTAGGTTATGCCGATCCATCTAGTACTAACAAGACATGTTGAACCAAGCATCATCACTTATGCCGATCCCTCCAATACTCCATAAATGATTATGTTGATCCCTATTACTCTACCTTGCTATGCCGATCCCTTACTAATCCAAGCTTTTTTTCTCCATATTTCAAACATCTTGCATTGTCCATATATCAACTCCATTCAATCTGGGCTTCGTATAACTGTCTAAACTCTACTTTCGGGCCCTATAACCATCGCTTCGTGTTCATCCTTCTAGAAAACAGTCGAATTTGCCTTACGTGATGAGTCCAATATAGCCGGGTCAGGACACCGGTAAAATTTGCCCATAAAAGTACGTCTTGTGAGTAAAATGACGTGCTTTGAATCGAAAAAGTCTGAATTTCCAAAACGAAGTCCATCTAGCTTCCTGATTGATCGTTATTACTTTATCGACTTTCAATAATATAAGTCCGATGTCGTATTCTGTTAGCATATAAATATTCAGTCATGCATGACTTATAAGCCTTCTATTATCTAATCCAATCTCAAATTTGAAATTTTCAGGTTTGACTGCAATTTCTGTTGATTTTAAAAAGATGAACTTTTAAACCATTCTCGTGCATATTCATATACACGTTTTTGTTGTTGGCTCTCGAACATGTCCGAACGTTCACCGGTCGCAGCCAATTTTAATAATGTTTTGTATGTTCGCGTTTGTAGTCAAGCCTTCATGATGATGATCGTCTTTCACCTTTAACTCATCCATCATTTCTCCTTTTCTCATTTTTGTTTCATTCTTACATTTTCCCTTTTTTTCTCTTTTTTTTGAAGAATCGACATTCGACATGCTAACCCATTGCTACGGCCACGCGAATAGGAATCGGTAGATCCCATTGCCGATCCTTTTTCATATTTGACTTGTTCACCTAAGATGACCGGCTTTTCCCTCCATCATACTCATATATAATTGCACTTTGTTCCATTCCATTCCTTTACTTTTTTAACATCCTAGTTTTTACTTCACTTTTTTAACTTCTTGTTTTTACTTCACTTGCCTTCGTACAAATCTATCTGCCAAACCCAAGATATTCAAAACTCTCATCAGAACAAAAGATCCTTCAACCTTTAATCGTTAGTCCCGGACACGATATCAAACAATATCCCCCAAGGTCGATATTCCTTCTCCATCAATCCAACAAACTCCGAACGTTCACCTTTAATCTTAACTTGATATACATCGTACGGTATCTCCTTTAATCATGCAATTAAGTTATGAATTTTGAGCTTCTACCACGAGCGTAGGTGGATGAATTTGAGCGACTTTTAGGTAGAAAGGAGGAGAAGATGAAGGAGTATGAGAAGGATATGGAAGTGGAGGGTTCGACCGAAGTTTTTGAAGGGATGAAGGAAAGTTAAATTTTAGGATCGGAAAGGAGGAGTTGGGATAGGGATCGGTATAGGGTAGGTTCAGGAAAGGGATCGATAGGTCGTATCATTGATGTGGGATTAGTGTAGGGTAGGAAATAACTCAGATGAGGGATCGGCATAAGGTTTTGAGGAATAGTTTTGGTGAGGGATCAGTAGGAAGTAGCTATGAAGAGGGATCAGTGTAGATGCCTTCAGTTGAACGGTATGGAGTCTTGGGGAAGGGATCAAAAATAAGGCTAGTGTGTAACAACCCGCATATTTTACGATTGTATATTTAAATGATTTATTTAATTGTATCATCGTTAGTCAGATTAAAGTCCGAAATGTTACTTTCTGTAAAGAGTCGAATTAGGACCCGAGACTACTTCCATTGCGTGCAAAATGGCATTTGCGACCTTTTTGAGTATAAACATCGATATGTTTGGAGTTGAGTCAAAATTTTCTATTTTTCTATTTGGTTTGGGTTTCAGCCCACTAACCCAACAAAATACCCTAACTCCACCCCCTCCTCATTCATTCATTCATTTATTCTATTTTTCCTAACATTCTCAAGCTATAGGAAAATGGGGGAAAGAAGAGGAAATTAAAATTCCTAAACCCTAGATTACTAGGAAATTCAAGATTCAAGCTCCAAAAATCAAAGAGAGGCTCAGGTAAGCATCCTATTCATCTTCTCCATCTCAATCCCTCTTCAATTCTCAGAAATTCCTAAACCCTAACTCAGGAAAAACTTCACCTTTGATAATAAATTGAAGATTCTAGAGGTGTATTGAAGAGAAATTAGTCTTGCTTTGTTTTAAAGCCTCTCATTAGTTGCCTTTGAGTTTTAAAGATGAGTTCTTGAACTCACATCTATCTCTATAGATTTCATTGTTGTTAGGTATGAATTCCTAACATCTAGTTCATGTTCAATTGCTCTTGATTTGAATTGATTTGGTGAATTTTCCAATTTTGGTGTTTTGAAGTCAAAATATTTAAAGATCCTTTCTTGGATGTTTGGGCATGTTTTTAGTGGTGTATCGAAGAGCTTATAGGACTGGGTTAACGATTGGCATAAATACCTAGTATCCACCGCTCGTTCGATCGCTTCAGGCTTAGATTTTTGCCCTCTTTGGGCCAGGCTGATTTTTGATAGCAGAAAAATCCAGACGTCCGGAACAAAATCCTTACGTCTGGTTGAAAATCCAAACGTCTAAAAGGGTTCCTTAGAAAAGAAAAAAACGGCAGAGACAAAATCCGGATGTGTGGTTTTTTTTGCCTATTTTGGCTGTTTTTTGGTGGATTTTCAATTTTTATCGATTTTTGTTGATACGGTTAGTTGTTGTCGATTATTATCGACTTTGATGACTTCATTTACGGATTTTTGGGAATATCCATTTGATTGGATTTGATATCGATTTTCGGAGTTTTAATTCATGTCGTCAAATGTGAATTTTTGGCGATCGATTGTTTTTACAATCGTTTTGTGTGATTTGTCACTTTTAAAATGCAAAGGTTCTATACCAGTAGTAAATACTCGAACTCTTTCACAAAAATGATTTCAACACTATTTTAACACAAAACTCATTTTTAAATCTGTTTTCCAATCTATTAGTATGTACAAATCTTTACCTCATTCGTTCGAGAAATCCAATTAAATGACTTAGCAAAATAAGTGGTATGAAATGCTTGCGTTTACTTCGTCGGTTAATTCTTATAATTGTTCGATTGAAACCTTGTGATAATATTCGGATGGAGATCTACAATTTGTTTGTAAATACTTAACTTAAGCTAGTGGTTATGAAACATGAAGCTAAACTCATTTATTTGCTAACTTAGTGTAATTTACACTTATCGATCAATGATGATCATTTTGTGATTTAGACTAGCGGTGTGATGTCTCTTTGTTTTTATGGGGGTCTAAACCTCGTTTGTGGAGTTTCGGCTCAAAAAATTGGTGGAGTAGTGACCCATGGTATTCTGACCGTTTGTGGAGCCTTGGCTCAAATTTAATGGCTGGCGACCATGGAATAGCATTCCATTTTTGATGCATGTGTTGGTGAGTTTTCATGCTCCCGTTTGTGATAGGCCTCCCCCTTTGTGTTTTCTGGCATATCGCTCCATTTCTTGCCAACTCCTATCAGCAGCATGCGGTCCTCCAACTATCATGTTTTTCACTAATCTTCCATCGACCCATGCATGCTCCTCAGCCCTATGCGGAAATTATCCTTGATTGGGTTCAGATGTCCACTGTCTGCCATCTTGCGGAGTTCTCACAAACTACTGCAATTTCTTTTTTTTTGATCAACTTCTCAATAGCATCCTGGAGATGCCTACACTCAATTATACCGTGCCCATGATACTCATGAAACCTGTAGTACTTTCCAGTCTGTTTCCGTGTCTCTATCGACTCCATTGGACGCGGGTTCTTATATTGAACATTGTTACAAGTGGATAGATAAATATTTTCCAAGGATGCGTTTAGAGATGTGTAATTGTCATACATAAGAATCCTAGGTCTTGGTCTCCCAGGATCCCTCTTCTGGTCTTGATTCCTATCCTCATTTCTCCATTGTTGATTCGGCTTGTTCTGAACATTAATTTGGACTTTCCTGGAATTATCATCAAACTGCTTTATTGAAATATTGCTTTGTACCGCTTCTCCTTTCGGTCCTACGATATTGTTTTTTTCTAGAGGATCTAGCTTCCTCCTTCCTCAGAAACTAAGCCGCTTTTGAATAGAAGCACTCCAACGTGGCCTGTGGTTTTCTAGCTAGCCAATCACCAAATTCAAATTTTGGATCAATCCTTCTCGTCACGGCCATAAGCATAGCATGATTATTTGGATTACTAAATTCTATAGCGACGATATGAATTCTTTCTAGATAGTCCTTCAATGATTCCCTCGGGGCGTGGATTATGTCGGAAGGCAACATCATGTCTTTAGGACGAGTAGCATGGATTCTGAACTTCTCGACGATTTTAGTTGCAATTCATCGAACCTTGAAATCGATCGTGGGGGTAGTCTTGTAAACCATATCGCCGCTATTCCAATGAGGGCTATGGGAAGCATCTAGGTTTTATTACGTCATTAGCTCTTGTTGAATCCATCAACCATTCATACCTCATGATGTGCTACCCGGAGTCGCTTTTTCACTCATAGGTAGGCATTGAAGGCATGTTGAACCTTCTTGGATATTCCGCATGCAAAACATTGTCAATAAACGGGGTATGACTTCTTGAAATTCCCCATTCATCATATGTCAAACCCAAGTTCTACCTCATCAACTTTCTAACCATTGCCGACAAATCCGGTGTTTGGATAGGTGGTGCCAAGAAGTGGATATGCTCCACCTCACGTGAATGGTCCGGTCGACTTTTACGGGTTGTTTCACGCCCTCTTGGTCCACCATCCTCTTGACGTTCACCTTAGGCATTCATCTAATCGTCATTCTGGTGGGGTAATTGGCCAGCATTTAGTCAAACTCCAGCATCCAAGCTTTCGAAAACTGCTCTTTCTCGATTCCCTAATTATTGCAGGGGAATCCCTTCTTTGGAGGAGGGATCAACATCGATCCCTTGGGAGGATCGCCACCGATCCATCTTGGCAGACCATATTGGTCTGCCAAGCGATGCCCCGATGTTTTAGCTTGACTTCCTTCAACCCTGTAACACATATGCCTATTGTACTCTTCTAATGAGCTTGAACTCTCTGACGTCGAGTAAGAAGTGGGATCTCTTCAGGCGTTCTCACGTTGTTGTTGAGCAATCTTATTCATTAGGATAGCATTAGCCTGAATTTTCTCATCCATCTGTCTGTGGCATTCCATTAACTCCCTCATCAAGTTATTAAATTCATCCCTAGTTGTAGAATTAGCAGGGCTATGGACTTTAGCAAACCCTACATTTAGATTTGCAAGTTGGTTGCTTGGGGCTCCTTGTTGAACGCTGGCAGTTTCATTCACATCCACATTTTGAGATGTTTATTTGGTATGTCGCACCAATATCGATTTCTTTGTTTAGATTCTAGTAAATCTGAGTAGTATTGCAAGCTTTTGAAGATGACTATAGATCTCCTTCAGGGTATTTATTCAATCCAGTAGCAAAAAAGAGATCCTAACGCGTTGAGAATCAGGCGCTCAATGAAGAAAACTAAATTAAAACAGAGAAATGTAGCAAATAGGAAGCATATCAAAGCAAAAACACGAACAACGAGATTTATGGTGGTTCGACGTCGGTTGCCTATGTCCACTTTGAATATTCTATTTATTGATTCTCTATAATCTTGATTATAATAGAAAATAGCAAGAAGTAAGAGTATAATGGAGGAACTTGATTACACAAAAAGAGCTATGTAACCGACAGCGTCCAAATCCTCAACATGACACCCTAGGCCTGTATTTACAGGTGAATGCGATCACCAATCTGTTTGGAACTTAAGAAATAGGACCTCCTCATCTACATAGGCCCACCATAGGGGGCACTTGACCCAAATCCTAGTGGAGACGGATTGGTACCGTTCCCTTCGTTGGTTGATTTTAGGGGGCAGCAATCCCTATGTTGGACTCTTCAAGCTTAGATCTATGACTCTCCAAATTTCTTGTTGATTGGATATGTGGAGCACATGCTTTTTCTTAATCCTTGGTTCGACTTCACTTTAGATTTGTCCTTGCCGATCCCCTCATATTGAATCATGTCGATCCCTACATTTGTTTGTATTCTCTAAGCCCTATTATATAATATCGACCCTTTTATTTAGCTTCGTATTTTACTTACTGATCCGTTGGATGGCCTATCATTCCGATCCCTCTATTTCCATAATGATTTTTCGATCCATCATCATTTATGGCATTATGTCGATCCATCTTGCTTTTTTAGGTTACGCCAATCCATCTAGTACTAACAAGACATGTTGAACGAGGCATCATCACCTTTGTCGATCCCTTAAATACTTCATCCATGTTGACTGTCCCTCCAAACGATTATGTCGATCCCTATTACTTTACCTTACCATGCCAAACCCTTGCTAATCCAAGCTATTTTCCATATTTCTAACATCTGGCATTGTCCATCTATCAACTCCATTCGATTCGGGATTCGTATAACTGTCTGAACTCTACTTTCGGTTCCTATAGCCATTGCTTTGTGGTCATCCTTCTAGACAATAGTCGAATCTATTTGCGTGATCAATCCAAAATAGTCAGGGTATGGATACCGGGTAACACAGTACTTACATAAACAATCAAAATATTATCATGTTTCGAATTTTTCGGCAGACATCGGAGTAATCACTACGGTACGAGGTGTATCCCAAAAATCCACAACATTTAAAACACAATATAAATCGTTTAAGAGTTTTGATCTAATGATTCAATATCTTTACTCACGAAATTTGGATAGGTATATACTTCTTCGCAACAAATTTTTAATTCTTAAAATCTTCACGATCTTAAAAATATTTAATACAAAGTTGTCCTTTACTGAGTTTAATCTTTAAGTCAATGGAATGTTTCCAACAGTCCTGCCCAAAATTTAATTCTTTTCAAATCTGCTTCTTACTTTGAATATCTTAAAACCGTGTAAAATAAACCTATTCCGTAGTTATTTAATTCCAAAACCTCTTTCGAAAAATTTAATTCTCAAAATCCTCTTATCAAAAATGACTTCCTCTTGAATAAAAATTCAATTTTTTTCCAAAAGTTCAAAACACTTCTTCGTAGATAAATGCCTTTCTAGATAATTTTCTCTAAATATTCATAATCTAATTTTTTGAAACAAATCTCAAAATTTATTAAAGAACTGGCGAAATTTTTTGTAGCTTACAGTCATAAATGGAAAAATATATATTATAATCTAAAATTATGATTAAAACTTTTAAATTTTCATCTCAAAATTTTCTAGTATTTACAATACATAACCTCAAAAGCAATTAACACAAAATTTGTTCTTTATGGAAAACACCTTTTATACCAAAGAAAAATTATCCAACATCTGAACACATGATCTAAAGTTATATGTTGAAAATATAAACTTTAAAATTCCATCCAAAATTTTGTTCTAGTAAAATTTAATTTTCACTTTTTTCCAAATAAGCTTACAAAACATCTTCGAAAATCCTTTAATTCAAATGCCAACTTCCCAAAATATTCTTTTGCTTTCAAAAGCCTAATTATTCACAATTCCAAATTTTACAACTCTTTAGTGAAAAGTCATAACGAAGTATATTACGAGTAAGACAATTATTCATATAATTTCCAAATTGTTTACACTTCAAAACCTCATTTTACTACCAATAGTATTATCCATCACTTAAGGAAAAGCATAATAATGCATGCAATTATAACAACACATAAGTTCTTGTAAAATTCTTTTCAACCTCCTAATTTCAAATTCAAAAAATATAATATTATATGCGGTAGAATATTTATTACTTTATTTAGTGCAAAATTACACTTTACCAAAATAATTCACGAAATCAATACTTTATTTCAAATATTTACTTCACTTTACTCTTGAAAACTTTTCTTCACAAGATACTTGTTATTTAATATTTATATAAATAATTTCAAAATAATCATTCCTTTACTCATGCTCTTATTTTAAGTTGGAAACTTAAACATATAAACTTTTAAATATGTCATAAACTATTCACATACCATAATAATTCAAAATTCTAAAATATTTACAATTTAAAGATGATGCCTTGCCATGAATCTTAGCATTTCACATTGCCAATTAGCTGCAGTGTTGACCGTATGATCAACACTACCTCAACATCGATCAATCATCGTATAAAAATATTTAACTTATGAAAATATCTCTATTATTTTCAAAACAATTTACTTTATAAAACAATACATCCATATTTCCATATTAAAATATTTATTAAACTATCTTTTAAAATACCACTACATTTTACCAAATAATATATATTTTCCTCATCAAAATGTTTTATACCGTTTGTCAAACTACCATATATATTGTTTACAAAAAACAGCTCAAGTCGTTTCTTTATAATTCAAAACACTTTTCTTGAAATATTGCGTATACTTTCCTCAAATTATCCACTTCTTTAAAAACAATAGTTTTTCACTTTTATTAAACATTATACTCATTTCAAAATATTTCTCATACCATTCCAATCCTTCTCCGAAACAATAAAGATAACTTTCCTCAAAATGTTATTTAAACATTGGTTTTAATACTAATTAAAATAATCAACTTCTTTTCAAAGTATTACACTACTTTTCAAAACTTTATATCTACATATCTAATTCTAGTGTTTAGGAATCCCCATCGATATTGTTGAGCAAATGCATCGACCGGGATTCTCAAAGCACTCAAAGGATAGATTAACATGATCTTAATTTTAAATATTCCTTTAAAAATTTAATTGAAGATATGCTTTAAAATTTTGATCTTTATAAAAAAATTGCTTGCTTGCAATAAACATTCTTCTCAAAACTATATATATTACAATAAACTTGCTTCATAAAAGAATCATTTAATTATACCAAAACATCATATAAAACCACGCACATGTATATTTATATTTTTCCAAAATGATTTCTATACACATATATGTGTAATCCAATGTATGCTTGCTTGAACTAAAAACGTTTACAAATTATCTTTACAAAAAAAACGAACAATAACTCTTATACAACAATCTAAAAAAGTAACTCCTCAACTATTTATGCCTACAAATAAGCAAGCTTTTAAATTTAAATTTTATCTCAACATATTTTATTGGACTATTATATTATGCAACTTTATTAGAAAGGTGATTTTCTGTTATCCTTAGTGGTAATTGAACTAGTATTGACATCACTAGATTTTAATCTGTAATAACTAGCCATTTCAAATCCCCATAACAACACAACGAAGTCTTGAAACGGTGATTTATTGGAGGATAATACGAATTGATATAAAGAGAGAGCATAAAAAAAACTATACTAACAAATAAATTTCAAAGTTTTATAGTGAATGGTCACATAAAATATCGTATTATACAAAGACATATAGGTTTAGTTACATATCTAATACTACAACGTAAGTTTGTACAATCCAAAGCCAATCTACTCCACACATTATCACATCATGTCTTTAACGTATAAATTATTTATAAAACTTATATGTTTATAATATTAGTAATATATACTGATCTCGCCTCCTGGTACATCACGACTCCAGAATTTGTAAATATAGAAGTAGGTCAGACATACGTCTAAAGGAGTGAAGCTAATCTAATACATGTATATTACTATGACGGTGATATAACATGATTTAAACCAAAAGTATAATACTTTCTGTTCCCGCAGTGTGCTCTATATAAAAATGATACTGTCTAATAATGATCTGGTATTGAGTGCCTACGGTAAAGGTTTACAAGTCTATAAGTACAATTCGGTCTTGCCACATGCGGTAAATGATAATATACATATTGGACTCACACTTTGTTTCGCTACGTGTCTTGTAGGTTGACTTTTGCCCACATAAAAACTCCTAGTGCAGCCTCATTGCTTTATCGGAGAACGCAAGTTAATACCATAAACCAAGGCTCTACCACCTGTGCTACATGATTTAGCAATTCGTTCTTCCAGAACCTTGTACACTACATTGTCAAACTATGCAATTCAAAACCATACACACTATAATCATATCATACCATCATCACTAAGTTCCACATATTTCATCCATTCGTCTAAAACTGCAAACACTACAACCATACACCGTCATTATCATCAATCTATGCATCCAAACAGTAGCCATACTAGTTAAGCCATCACCATAAAGTTATTAGATAGCATCAAGCAAAAATAAAAATCATTGGACAACTGGACATTCAAAAACCCAAATATCAAAACTGGGTTGTCGACTAATGAATGGTGTGCACACATCCGTGCATCAGTTCACATCCCAGATACAAATTTTTCTTCCTGTTTCTTATATTTTGGTTTCCGGATTCGATTATTAACTTTGTTCTTTCTACTATGAAGGTTCTATATCATATATATATATATAATCTAACATAATTCTAAGGCCATTTCTTATAAATAAACATCGAATTTATTTTCTACCTAGTTTACTTTGAATTAGTGATAAATAGGAATTTTGATTGTTTCTTGCAAACAGAATATATACTTTTATATTTTATAGTTCCAAACCTATCATTTAGAAAAATTATATAATATAGATTAATCCTAGGAGAGCCTTAAAGCATCCTATGCCATTATCAAAGAATTATACAAGAATCAAAGGTGCCACATGCACGAAAGCTTTTAAAGTTTTCTCCTGCCATGTTGTCCTTCCATTTTCCTGCTAGGAACTTATATTTTTCATGCCAACTCCTTTTTTAAACCGTAATCCTCATCCATTTGGTCATTTCAAGGTGTGCATCACTGAATTCCATTAAGAAAGGTGGAAGGTATGCAAAATTGAAGTTTGACATTGTAGATAGAAAATGAGTTACATGTTTACACCATTCTCCTTACTGTCTGACCCTATTGCACCATTAAAGCTTCGATTTATATTACCAAACTCATATTTATACATAGTATTCTTTGTATTTTTGATTTGCTACTGGTTTCATGTAAATTTGTTGAGAAACAAATGAGATATGCCATCTTGAAGATTGACATAGAAAGAAGAACCCACATATATTATTTTATCCCTACCCTAATCCGTTCGGAGTTGCTGCACCCGATATCTTTTAGTTTCCACCTTTAAATCATCACTGGTCATAGCCATATATGCTAGCTTTATAATGCTTTCGGTTTCGTTCAATTATGGGGGGATTTGAGTAAGAAACTTGAGTTTGATTAAGAGTGATTTAGAGAGGAAGAGAGGAAGAAGTTTATAGAGTTGATTTTTTGAAATGAAGTGGTTACATGATTTCTGTTCTTATGTCAAAGGAAGGAAACATAACCACTTAAATTCAAATTCAAATCTCATGTATTGGCACCCACTCGACTCAACCATCTTTTCATTTATAAATCCCCTTACGGACACCAAGCTGAACAAACAAATATACTCTGCAAATAAAAAAAACTAGACGGTTGCCGTGACGTTGTTTTCATCATCAAATTCCAACTTCTAAAAATAACCCGCTTGCCCCTCCTTATAATTCATTTAATTAATTCAATAATTCCAATTATTTTTGTATTACCATATTATTAATATTTAATTAAAATTCTTATTGATTTTCCAAGTATTACATTCTCCTCCTTAAAAGAATTCGTCTCTAAGATTTCCAAGTAACAAAGAATGCATCGCACTCACTCGTATCACATAAATATATAAATATACAAAATCAACCATCCAGCAATTCTGTAACATTCCCCTACTTGGAGGCCCAAAACTAACAGCTACGGATGCTGTAGTCATCCATAGTTATGAATCATCAATGACCAAATACGGCAATGTTAGATTCGTTGATACAAAGAAGCACATGAATATGGAAAAAATTTAAACCTCAAACAAAATCACATTCCATTTTGAAATATTTACAATTCATTACATAATCCCATATTCGCAAACCTTGTTCAGAGAAAATATATTTATTACAACATACGCCAAAAGCGACATATAAAAGTGCCCCCTTGGATGATTAGAGTATATACAGGCAATATAACAACTTTACCATTACAAACTACATAACGGAATCAAATAAAAGAGAACTCTAAATAGCTATCATGTCTCCTGCATGTCTTTCAAAGCTTATTCGTCTTAAGAGATTCCTGAAATCCTCAACTCTCAAACTACTCAAAATCAATTGAATACCTGAGAGTTTAAAGGGAAAACATAAACTTCGAGTCGGACATTAAGTCTAGTATGAATAATAATTTACCACCTCAAATCATTTAGATATTTAGTGATACCATGCCGCTTAGCGAAACGGGTTTTTCCCCTCACTAGTACCTTAAAACCTTTATAAAACTATATATTATTCTCCTGCATCCACAATGGTTACAAACATACTCATTTCTAAGTATTATGATGATATGCAAACATTTAAGACATACTGGATTTCCATCCTCTATTTAAATTGACTAACTGTCATATTTTATAGTTTTCAGGATCACTATTAACCTACTAGTTTTCATGGGGTTACTAATAACCATTATATAATACATGGACTCCCTATCCCATTTCATAGTTTTCATGGGTGCACTATGAACCTATTGACCACTTGCTAATTAACTTAATTAATTCATGAGTTCCCCTGAACCTATTGGTGACTCCAATAAACTCTCTCTTATCCTAGTTTTCATGTGTTGACTAGGAACCTAGTGACAAATGTCAATAACTTAATCTGGATATAGTTTCCATGGGTGCATTACAAACTAATTGGCCCCTGCCAACCACTCTTTATAACATAGTTTTCATGGGATTACTATGAATCTATTGATAACCCCAATAACTTCCTAGTCATAGTTTTCAAGCGATCACTATGAACCTGTCTCCCTGAGAACTTCCAAATTTAGGCATCCTATGTTTTAGTCTCCCTGACCTCTTGGATGCAAATCTATTCATTTAGGAGTTCACTTAATTTATATTCACCATTGGGACAACCTAGCCGGTTATTCTGTCCTTCTCTAAAATACATTTATGGGATTCAAAACAATATGAATATATTTATATTTGAAGAAGAAATCATAATAACAAAACAATACCACTCATGTGGATTTAATATAAAGCATGGTTAATACCTTTAACCTAAAATTTTATCAAGGAAAGATTCTTCTCAAGACCATTACAAAAACTCCTTTAATTTAGCCATGGATTTTTTGCCAAAAATAAAGAATAGAGTTTGGGTTACAAAACCTTTCGGTACTTTCGAAACCTTGCTTTACGACTTCATAGGACGGCCTTCTTCGAAAGCATTAAAATCTACCTTTAAAACATCAGGCTCCTGCCTTTCTAATACTTTGAAACCTTCCTTTCGAAATCTTTTGATTGTATTAAATTATTAACATTTAAATTTAGTAGCATAGCTTTGAAACCAGTTGAAAGTACCATTTTCAACACTAATGGAAATAACGCTTTCGAAATCACTGAAAGTCCCCCCTTTTCGAATGCATAGGGTTTATACTTAAATTATTATTTTGGATCAAAGTGAACACAGGTGAAAGCATTTCTTTTGAAACCATACTTTATCATACATCAAAATAGTAGTGAAACATGATGGCCTCGACATCACCTCTTTCGAAATCTTTAAACGATTTAAACAAACATTGAAGATCAGTGTCAAAACCCTTTTTGACACCATTGCCTTCGAAAACATTGGAGCATTTCGAAAGCATTTAGGAAGAAGCTTAAAAAATCCTTTAAAACAAACACTACCTTTCGAAAGAATTGATGACTTGAACACCATCGAAAGGCAGATGGGTTTCGACTAGTTTGGATCCCCTTCTTTCAAAACATTCTTTCATAAGTAAAGGAATCCATTCGAAAGCAAACTTATGTTATGGCAACCCTTTCGAAACCCTTGTAATACCTCTTTTGAAATCACATGTTTGACTCCTTCGAAGGCTCAAACAAAACAAAGGCAAGCGCTTTTCTTTTTGAAACAAACCAAGGTATCGACTCCTTTGAAAGCTACGATTTCGACACCTAACCTTTCGCCTTCCTCTAACCCGCTGCATATGAAATTAGTGATACCATGTGTATTGGTTTCGGCATTGTATGTTTCGACTAGTTGAAGGCGAAAGCTTCAATATCGAATGGTAGTTCCCAAAGTATGCAGAACCCTCTTTTCTGAGTAAACATGATTTAATACTACTTAAAGAAAACCTTTCTCCAACTAACCTACCATGTGTCAACACCAGATTGGTTGCCTTAACTTTTTTAAAATTCTTTATCGTAGTAACTGTCGCTAATTTCAGATCTAAACCATGGTTAAGTTAATCAATTAAGCCCTTCCATTAAATAAATAAATTTTGCGAAGAAGTCTCTCTTCTAAAATAATTTAAATTGCATAGCAAAGCACTTTGAAAAATCCTAAAAATTTCCAAAAATTCACTTTAATCATGTTATCTAACATATCAAAATTCTAGACCTAAATTCTTAATATATTTTCCAAAATAAATTTATAAACCCAATTAACCATATTCCCCTTTGAAAATTCATAAGTAATTTCCCCTGGCTTGGAAAATTGAAAAAATTGAAATCCAACTCCAAAATCATGTTTCTCATAACATAAAAATTTTCCATGACGTTTAGTCATCGTTAAATCTCACTTTTTCCCTAAAACCGTGCATAACCTCTTTTGAACAATCTTGTTTAAACCATAAAAATCATAACTCAAGCATATCATCGTCCAATATATCATAAAAATGAATTTTTCCTTAAATTCGAGATTATATGATTATAAAAAACAAAATAGAGATGGAACTAATATTCATCTTGATTTAGATAAGGAGATTGGATTGAGATTGATTTCAGGGAATTAATATTCATCTTGATTTAGATAAGGAGATTGGATTGAGACTGATTTCCCCCAAGCTTGATTCTCTAGCTTTTAATTTGAATTCTTCTTCTACTCTTAATGGTTGGCCTTCCTTAAGCTTTTGATTTTGCATTTTAAAATGACATGAATGGGTAGTGAAATTGTAGGAACGAAAATATATAAGAGTAAGGGCTATATGCGGCAATTCCTAATATACCCTTATGTAATTTAATTAACCAAAAACCATTGTTAAGCCCATTAATTATTTTATTAGGCACAAATAGGTTTGCTCAATTATCAACCCCCTTATCACTTAATATTTACATTATTCTATTTAATTTATCTAATTAAATCTCATGAATAATATTATCAAAAATTAGGAGTGTTACAGACTCCCCTCCTTAAAGAATTACGTCCTTGAAATTCAGTAAGGACTAAATACTAAACATAGCAATCATCTGTAACGATCCTTAACAACCATACTTGTCTACCTAACTAGCCAATATCTATATAAATCTAAGATAGACATACCCTCAAAGTAGATCAGGATAAGTATCTCGAATCATGTCCTTTGTCTCTCAAGTACAGTTCTTCTCGTTGTCGCTCCACTGAACTTTTACCAACCTGGCTGTCTTGTTCCATAATATTCTCTCATCTTTCACTACAACCCAAACTGGCTGTCTAATCAAATTAGGCTCTACTACTACATCTTCCAACTCTGTCATAGGAACAGTGGCCTCTGGATCATGCACATACTTGCAAAGATTAGACACATGAAATACATTATGGACACCTGCCATACTGCTCGAACACTCTATTCTGTATGCGAGCTTTCCAATCCTTTCTATAATATGGAATGGATCAACATATGTCGGTGCCAGTTTCCCCGACTTCCCAAATTGTACCACGCCCTTCATCGATGATACCTTAATGGAAACCCTGTCTCCCACTGAGAACTCTTGGTCTTTACGCCTCTTGTCTGCGTAACTCTTCTATCTAGATTGAGCTTCCTTCATCCTTTCTTTTATTAACTCTATCTTCTCTAACACCTCCCTAACCAAATCTAGACCTAAGACCAATCTGTCACCAGTCTCCAACCAACATACTGATGATTTGCATGGTCTTCCATACAGAGCTTCACAAAGTGTCATCCCTACACTAGTCTAATAACTATTATTATAGGAAAACTCAACCAAATGTAGGTGATCCTCAAAAAATCCACCAAAGTCTAGCACATAAGCTCTCAATAAATCCTCGGGTATCTTATTGACTCTCTATGTCTACCCATTTGTCTATGGGTGATATGCAGTTCTCATTTTTAGCTTAGTGCCTAACACATCCTGTAGACTCTTCCAAAATTCGTTAACGAATAAAGAATATCTGTCGCTGACTATGCTACTAGGAAATTCATAAAGTCTAACTATGCCCTTCATGAACGACTTCGCCAAAACAGGTGCTGTCCCGGTCGACTTTACTGGAATGAATTGGGAAATCTTGGTGAACCTGTCCACAATAACCCATATACTCTCATTTTCTCTACTTGACCTTGGCAATCCATCTATAAAATCTATGGATATCGAATTCCATTTCCAAACAGGAATCTCTAGAGGCTGAAGCAACCCAATCGACTTTTGATGTTCGACTTTCACTTGTTGACAGTTTACACACTGCCTAACCCATAAGCCAACATCCCTCTTCACGCATTTCCGATAGAAGATCATCTTCATATCCTGATACATCTTGGTCCATCTAGGATGAATCGTAAATTTGGATTGATGACATTCCTCAAGAGCTTATCTCCTCAAGTTCTCAACGTCTAGAACACAATTGTCCTTTCTTTCTCAACCATCCTCTCTGGTCAAGACAAAAAATCCTTCAAAACATCGACCTCTGTTCCAACCCCAAGCCTTCTAATTCTCTCGGTCAATAATGGAACCTCGTTCTGTTAGAAGCAATCCTTTTGATCAACACAGGTTAAATTTCTAAACAGAATAACATGGCAGTACTCTAACTAGAACTAGCAGTTGATTTTAACTGCACACCGCAACCGACCAAAGCTTCCAGATCCTTCCATTCTGCCAACATAGCCAACACCACATTCAGATGTCTTCTGCTAAGAGCATCCACTACTTTATTAACTTTCCCTTATGTATATTATATACCAAAATCATAAGCAGCCAAAAACTCTAGCCACCTTTGTTGTCTCATATTCAACTCCTTTCGAGAGAATAAATATTTGAAAGACTGATGATCGATATACAATTCAAATCTCTCCCCAAAGAGATAATGCCTCCAAATCTTCAAGGCAAAAAATCACCGCAGCCAACTCCAAGTCATGAGTAGGATATCTTACTTCATGCATTCTAAGTTGCCAAGATGCATAGGCAATGATTTTGCCCTTCTACATCAACATTACTCCTACTCCAGTCCCATATGCATCAATGTACACCACCAACTCTTGGTTTCCGCCTGGAACTACCAACATTGGTGCATTGGTTAACAAATGCTTTAACTTAAGGAATGCTTCCTCATATTTGTAGGACCAAACAATTTTCACTTCTTTCCTGGTAAGCTTAGTCAAAGGCGTTGCTATCTTGATGAATCTCCCGTAATAGCTAGCAAGTCTAAGAAATTTTCTAACCTCGGTCATCGCCGCTGGTCTCTTACAATTGTTTACAGCTTCAATCTTATCTAGATCGATTGACAATCCTTTCTCTGAAACTACATGATAAGAAACTTAACCTCTTTCTTTCAAAAATGACACTTGAAACACTTTGCATTTTGCTGATTTCGCCTCAGCGTCTCTAGCATCACTCTAAGATGTTGTTCTTGCTCTCTCTCTCTCTCTCATCTTTAGACTATAACAAAATGTCATCTATGAACACCAACACGGATCCATCCAAATACTCTCGAAAGACCCAGTTCATTAAATCCAAAAAGAAAGCAGGTGCATTCGTCAACCCGAATGGCATTACTAACCACTCATATTAATCACACCTAGTCCGAAATGATGTTAAAGGAATACTGTCCTCTGCCACTCTCAACTGATGGAACCCTATCCCCTAGTTCAACTAGAAAAACACTCTATCTCCACTCAATTGATCAAATAGATCATCAATTCTCTACAAAGGATACTTATTTTTTATCGTCCTTGTGTTTATACGATAGTCGATACATATCCTCCGTGACCCATTTTGTTTCTTCATGAATACCACAGCCGCTCCCGAAGGCAAACTGCTTGGTCTAATAAAATTTATTCTTTCTAGATCCACTAGTTGCACCTTCATTTCCTTCATCTCAGTCGGCGTCATTCTACTAGCTGGTCTACTTGTAGGTTCAGCTCCTAGTACAAGATTTATTTGAAACTCAATAGCTCATTTCGATGGTAGTCCTATGACCGGCTCAAAGTCATCTGCAAACTCTATTGCTATTCTAACCTGACTTAGATATTCTCCCACTTCCATTGCAACAAAGCATAACTACTCCGGTCGTAATTCGCTACTGAGAATTTAATTCGGTTATGACTATCAGGATGTCTCAAAGATATCTCCCCATCTTGGCAAAATATCCTGGCCTCATACCTCCTTAACCAATCCATAACCAAAATGATTTCGAAATCTATGAAATCGTAGACATACAAACTGCGTGCAAATTTATGACCTAACAAATCAAGTTCTAATCGGTCACATCTCATCCCCAGAGTTACATATCCTCATATTGGATTCGCAACCTATAAGGAAGTAACAAGGTATGTAGGTTCTAAGCACAACCTATTAACCAAACATTGGGATATAAATGAAAGTGACTACCGATGTAAAAAAGTATCCTAATTGGTATACTCTTAATCAAAAACGTACCATCCATCATAGACTTTCCTTTATTAGCTACAGTAGGCTTAGCTGATGATCTAACAACAAAGACCTTCCCCTTGTCCGCCCTGACTGGCTCTGGACACTGGTTCTTATAATGCCCCCATTTGATCATAGTTGAAGCACTCACATTCTTTTTGTCTACAGCCTACTTCCCATTTCTTGTTTGGCATGCATGAGCATAATGACCCCTCTTGTCATATTTGAAACGCACCAACTCAGACTTTGCCTTCTTGGTAGCATCCCCTTTCTGAGCTCCTTTCCTCTTAAAGAACTTCATCCTCTTTCCCTGAGGACCCAGAGATTCAACTGACTTCTCACTATCACAACCAACTAGCATCTCTTCATGGCAAATGGCCATCTCCACCTCTACTTTACAAGGATCATGGATACGGGTCATGGTCATTGTAGCAAGCTTCGGTCTCAGTCCTCGAATGAACCTCTCATTACTTCTGATGTTAGTGGCATATCCAATTCGAGACAGCTCATCAAACTTGGCAACGCACTCGATTATTGACATATTACCCTGGATTAGATCCATTAACTTCCTCATCAATGCCGACTTAGCGGCCTTAGATAAAAACTTTTGTTCGAATTACATTGTATAATTAGCCCATGTTAACTCTTCCTCCTAAACTTCGACAGTAACACTATTCCACCAGTGAAACGCTACCCCTTACAACTGCCTAGAGGTCAACCTTCTCTTCTGCCCATCCTCCAATCCTAGATTAGTAAAGATCCTCTCACAATGCAATAGCGAATTCTCAATGTCCATAGCATCATCCATTCCATAAAACGGCTTTAAACCCAGACTGGTGTAATCCCTGCTCAACTTAGCATAGTTATTCCCAACAGGAGTGACAAGATTAGCTTCTCCAACATTACCACCAACTCTAGTTTACAAAAGATTGGCCAACAACTGATACACCATCCCCGCATCTACTAGCAGATTTCCAGCACCAACATCAGCTTCAACATTTGGGATAGCATTAGCCTGTCGAGCTTGGTTCCTTCTGGTATTAGGTCGAGTATTTCCATTGGTTGTGGTGCTTCCTCCATCTAGATTTCCTCTTCCATTTCCTGCTTCCGTATCTTCTTTCTTGTAAATATGTATATGAGCCTTGGTAAGATATAGTAGAACAGTCCAAGAGAGAGGGGAACACGTACTTATATATGTCTATATATCAAATGTAAGTACGTTACTATAGCATTAAGCCAAACCACGATCATATTTTCAAATTCATTGGATTATGTTTCAAAAACTTTTAGGCTTAACTCTCTTTTAAAGTTTCATAAACCTATGATCTGATACCAACTTGTAACATCCCTCTACTTGGAGGCCTAAAACTAATGGCTACGGATGCTGTAGATTCATATTTATTAATCCTCGGTGACCAAATACAACAGTGTTAGATTCATTGATACATAGAAACACATGAATATGGAGAAATTTTAAACCTCAAACAAATCACGTTCCATTTTAAAATATTTCCTATTCATTACATAATCCCATATTCACGTTCATAGAAAATATTTTTTTACAACATACGCCAAGAGCGACATATGAAGATGCCCCCTTGGATGATCAAAGTATATAAAGGTAATTTAACAACATTGCCATTACAAACTACATAGCGGAATCAAATAAAAGAGAACTCTAAATAGCTATCATGCCTCCTGCATGTCTCCAGAAGCTTATTCGTCTTAAATGGTGCCTGAAAACCTCAACTCTCAAACTACTCAAAATTAATTAAGTACCCGAGAGTTTAAGGGGAAAACATAAAATTCGACTCTACATAAAGCCTGGTATGAATAATAATTTACCATCTCAAATCATTTAGATATCTATTGAGACCACGCCGCTTAGCGGAACCGGTTTTCTCCTCACTAGTACCTTAAAACCTTTATAAAACCATATACCTTTCTCCTACATCCACAATGGTTACAAACATACTCATTTCAAAGTATTATGATGATATGCAAACATTTAAGACATATCGGATTTCCCATCCTCAGTTTAAATTGACTAACTGTCATATTTTATAGTTTCTTGGGTCATTATTAACCTTTTAGTTTTCATAGGCTTACTAATAATCATAATATAATATAGGGGCTCCCTTTCCCATTTCATAGTCTTTATGGGTGCACTATGAACCTATTGGCCCCTAGCTAATTAGCTTAATTAATTCATGGGTTCCCTTGAACCTATTGGTGACTCCAATAAACTCTCTCTTATCCTAGTTTTCATGTGTTGACTAAGAACCAAGTGACAAATATCAATAACTTAATCCGGATATAGGTTTTATAGATGCACTACATTCCAATTGGCCCCTGCCAATCACTTTTTATAACATAGTTTTCATAGGATCACTATGAACCTATTGGTAACCCCAATAACTTCCTAGGCATAGATTTCAGAGAACCACTATGAACCTGTCTCCCTAACAACTTCCAAATTTAGGCATCCAAAGTTTTTGGTCTCCTTGACCTCTTGGATGCAAATATATTCATCTAGGAGTTCACTTAATTTATATTCACTACTAGGTCAACCTAGCTAGTTATTCTTTCTTTCTCCAAAATACAGTTATAGGATTCAAAACAATGTGAATATATTTATATTTGAAGAACTAATCATAATAACAAAACAATACCACTCCTATGGATTTAATATAACATAGTTATTCCCTTTAACCTATAATTTTATCAAGGAAAGATTCTTCTCAAAACCATTACAAAAACTCCTTTAGTTAGCTATGGGTTTTTCCCAAAAATAAAGAACAGAGTTTGGGTTACAAAACCTTTCGAAACCTTCCTTTCAACTTCATAGGATGACCTACTTCGAAAGCATTAAAATCTACCTTTGAAACATTATGCTCCTACCTTTCAAATACTTTAAAACCTTCCTTTCAAAACCTTTCGATTGTATTAAAGTATTAACATTTAACTTTAGAGGCATAGCTTCTAAACCAGTTGAAAGCACCCCTTTCCACACCACTGGAAGTAGCCCTTGTGAAATCACTGAAAATCCCCATTTTGAATGCATTGGATTTATACTTAAAATATTATTCGGTTCAAAGTGAACATAGCCGAAAGAATCTCCTTCGAAACCATACTTTAACATACATCAAAATATTAGGGAAACATGATGGCTCCGGCACCACCTCTTTCTAAAGCTTTAAACTATTTAAATAAACATTGAAGGTCAGCGTCAAAACCCCTTTCGACACCATTGCCTTTGAAACCTTTGGACCCTATAGAAAGCATTTAGGAAGAAGCTTAAAACATCTTTTAAAACAAACACCACCTTTCGAAAGCATTAATGGCTTCAACACCATCAAAAGGTGAAAGACGACAGTAGGGTTTTGACTAGGTCGGAACCCCTTCTTTTAAAAAATTCTTTCATAAGTAAAAAATTCCATTCGAAAGTAAACTCATGTTATGGCAACCCTTTTGAAACCTTGTAAGATGTCCTTCGAAACCACATGCCTCGACTCCTTCGAAGGCTAAAACAAAAAAAAGGCTGGCGCTTTTATTTTTAAAACAAACCACGGTATCGATTCCTTTGGAAACAATGCTTTCGACACCTAACCTTTCCCCTTCCTCCAATCCACTGCGTACCATCTTAGTGATACCTTGTGTGTGGGATTCGATTAGATTGAAGGCGAAAGCTTCTGTGTCGAAAGGTACTTCCCAAAGTAGGAGAAACCCTCTTTTTTGAGTAAACATGGTTTAATACTACCTAAAGCAATCTTTTCTCTAACTAACCTGCGATGTATCAATGCCAGATTCATTCCTTTAATCTTTTCAAATTCTTTACCAAAGTAATTGCTGCTAATTTCAGATCTAAACCATGGTTAAGTTTATCAATTGAGCCCTTCCGTTAAACAAAACCAATTTTGTAAAGAAGTCCCTCTTCTAAAATAATTTAATTTGCATAACAAATCACTTTGGAAAAATCCCCAGAAATTTCAGAAATTCACTTTAACCATTTTATCTAACATATCAAAATTATAGACCCAAATTTTTAATATATTTTCTAAAATAAATTTATAAACTCAATTAACCATATTCTCCTTTGAAACTTCATAACTAATTCCACACGTCTTGGAAAATTGTAAAATTGAGACCCAACTCCAAAATCATGTTTCTCATAACGTAAAATTTTTCCATGGCATTTAAACATCATTAAACCTCGGTTTTGCCCTAAAACCAAGCATAAACTCTTTTGAACAGTCTTGTTTAACCATAAAATTATAACTCAAGCATACCATCATCCAATATATCATAAAAATGAATTTTCTTTAAATCTGAAATCATATGATTATAAAAACCGGAATAGAGATGAAACTATTATTCATCTTGATTTAGATAAGGAGAATGGATTGAGAATGATTTCCCCAAGCTTGATTTTCTAGCTTTTAATTTGAATTCTTCTTCTTCTCTTAATGGTCGACCTTCCTTAAGCTTTATTTTGCGTTTCAAAATGACGTGAATGCGTAATGAAGTGGTAGGAACGAAAATATATAATGGTAAGGGTTATGGGTGGCGATTCCTAATGTACCCTTATGTAAATTAATTAACCATAAGCCATTCTTAAGCCCATTAATTATTTTATGAGGCATGACCTTTATTAGGTTTATTCAATTATCAACCCCTTTATCACTTAACATTTACATTATTCTATTTAATTTATCTAATTAAATCTTTTAAATAATGTTATCAAAAATTAGGGGTGTTACACATTCATCCAAACAATCGTCTATATAACCATGAACTAAATCAAATTAAGCATCTTTGCATACAATACAAAATCAGAAACAAAATTTCATCAAATAGGTGCACGCATTTTGTTAGCACACAAATACACACCATGCATACCTACGTGGTGTTTGTTTACTTTTTATGAATGGCAACCAATAATTTAGCATCATGACATGTATGTAGATGACATATGATTATATATGCAAATATCTAATGTTTATGCCCTTCTATATGGATGAGATGATATGTCATATAGAGCATGTGCAAGAGTTTTAGAATGTACATATAAATTATATATGTACGCACGACTAATAACATTAGCATAGTACATCATGAATATATACATAAATAATTCAGAAAAATCAAAACATAAAAAACACATCAAAATTTTGGCATAATCAATTGATATTAAGTAATATAAGTAAAAACAATAATGAATTTTGGCCATCATTCAACCGAACCCAGATAGTAACTAAAACAAAAATCAAGTAAATGGTAAAACATATTGGAAAAGAGTTGAATTGAAGTGGTCGGATCTACTCTTTGAATTTACAGTTATCCCTGACCAAATCGTTCTCCCTAAATAATCCAACTAAGTCTCCTACTGGCATAACTAACCCAAAATACTAATCTAAATCGTTGTACATAACTACAACTTTCATAATATCCGCTACCATCTCGAATCCATTATGTCACAATACGTAACAATGGGTGGCCCTAGCATAAACATGCCCACACAAAATTGCAATCACTTATACCATTCCTAAATGCATAAAATTAACATCTAAATCACCTAGTAGTAGTTTCCTCAATTCGTCTTCTTTATTATTAAGGTAAGGCAACTCAAAAGTGGACGATGTCTTACCTAAAAAAAATCTAAAAGACTTAAACACTATATTTTTAAAAACCCTACTCAGAAGAGTAGTGCCCCAAACCAGCTAGTCCGACCAGAGCCAGGAATGGGAGGTTAGCTAGCCCAACAGGAAACATTTATTTTCCAACCGTGTTTAGTTGGATTTAAAAGGAAACACTACTTCCCGCCTTGAGGGAGTAGGGCATATGGGTATCGAACTCGTGAGCTCATTAACAGGTTGCAAGTGTCTCTACCACTGCACCATTACTGCGGACACTTAAACACTATATTATTCCTTCTTTCAACTAAGGACATTTAGAGTTGATGTCATAACCCGATGAACATAACATATTCTTATCCAAATCACAAATCTAACTTGAGTGGTATCATCACGCTTATGATATGACTTCTCCTAATATCTGACAAGCTTGATACCAAAAATATCGCCCCCTCAATTTTCCAAACATTCCACCATAAATTTTACATCCTACAACTAAAAAAAAATCTAAAAGGGTTAATCATATTCTATTCAACCAATGCAATCATAGAAATAAAAATTCTAAATCTAATGGAGTTCAAACCTAAGGTAGGATAAGGTTAAAAGGATTGACAATGTAACTCATTGTTTACATACATCTCGTATGAAATATGGACTCTATGTCTTTAAATCGATATTTTGAACAAAAAGCTTCTTCTCAAACCAAGGGATAACGAAAAGAATTCATCTACTCCTTACTCAAAATCTTACTTGAACTTCCAAGTTCATTTTTATAAATTTTCCTTTACGTCTTTTATGAGTGTAATTCATACACCTTCTCTTCTATCTTTCAAATAAATTTTTCTTCAACTACCACAAAATACACGAATTCACACCACGCTGTGGTACTTCATTATTTTACTTCAGTATCCATTTAGTCAAGTATGTCTTTTCTTAAACTTTCCAAATTAGGGCTATCTCAATAGCTCAAAATCCATCATACCAAAATAGTTAACCTCATAAAAGCTTGATACGAATTTAATCCATAATATCCTTTGCAATCAAAAGTCCGAAATCAATGTCCTTCAAAATCCAAATCAGAATCAAAATCCAACCCTCAATCATTTCCATAATAATTAGTCAATGGTATCTTTCCTCATTTGTCATGTCACCAACTTATTATTCTTCCATACTATGGACGAGACAACTCAATAGAGATGTATCTTGCCATATAAACCAAACTAACAAAATACTAGCCTAAAACCTTGCGCCATAATCTATCTAGGAACATCGAAAAAAGAAATGGTATCCTAACGTAGTGAACATGCCATCAAACTCATGCCACATGTAATCCAGTCCAAATCATATACTTGCAGCCATATATAATACTGGAAAATCTATATCTATTGCCCCCAAAACAAATACAATAAGGCAAAATTCACTTGTTTGTAGAACAACATCTATCAACGCCATATAACATAAAAGTTTCAATGTTACCCTTAAAATCAGGTCAATGACACCCATCCTCAAATCAATCCAAATCATCAACCAAACAATATATGTGGTGTACCGTAACATGCAACATTGGATCAACGACACCCATCCACAAATCAAATCAAATAATCTACTTTTACAATGGTATTAAACAACTAAGTAATCTAAATATAATTTGCTTACTGCAGTGACACAGAACAAATGAATGCAAATTTCAATTATTTCAATTTATGTATTATGGACTGATCGCCAAGTCTGGTCACATAGTAGCATAATTTGGTCACCAAGACCCTATCCTAAATAAAATTTAAGCGTTTCTACTAAAATCTTCATCCACACCTCCAAAATATTTTAGTCAATTGGTTAATGGGGTCCAATCAATCGAAATTCCAATATCGCTTATGCCTCTTATGCTAACCAGCTTTAAAATTTATTTCAATTACATCCTTAAAAATTTTCAATCCAATAAGTATAGCTTAGGCCAATATCTCTTTCATATAAATCTTAAACGATCTAATTTCTTATTTGCTAACCATCTTTCTCTCATTGTTTGATGACTAGCCTATATCACTGACATCCAATATAACTAAACAGTGCGCAGTTGCGATGCTCGATCGATGTAGGACTGTTGCAAAGGATTTGTAACAACCCAGAATTTTACCGCTTTGATTTGCGAATATTCAGTTAATTTTAAATATTCAGATAATAGGTTTAATAATTAAAATAAAACTCTATTAAATAATAAATAACGATGGTTAGATAGTTTTGCAAATTCGTTAACAAAATATATAGTTCGAAGAAAAATCAAAAATGTGATCGGAATTCCTTTTTCGAATTTTCGACTTTTCATCGGCTAAAAGTTGTCGGATAGGTTATAAAAATATTATTAGCATAAAACCACATTTATGTAACATCCCGGATTTTTGAGCCATTGAATTTTGAACATTTAATTCATTTTAAATGTCCACTGAGGACTTTTAATTAATTTTGTAACAAAGAGAATCAGATTCAATTTATAAAATAAGTTATAGGTTTTAAAATATGATAATTTAATTCAATTTTGAATAGTAATTAAATATTGGACTGAAACAATTTGGGAATTTAGATGTGAATAGTGATAAAAATGCTTTTAAAATTGATTTTTAGTCCATTTGGATTTTAAAAAGTGTTGTTGGATTTTTAGAAGAATTTAAAGGTTAATCAGTTATTATTTGAAATTTTATATTAATTTAATCATAAAATTTAATAATAAAATATTGCAATCAGTGAGAATTTAATCCGGAGTGAGTCAGAATAATTTTTAATGCGGTTATAAATTTTATATGATTTATTATTAAGATAATAAAATTTTAAAGGTAAAATTTTGAGCGTTTTCGATTATTGCAGAAAATCGCTCGATTTAATAGACGAGTTAAAATAGCCTTCCGGGGCACAGTCTCGGAATTCGACGAAACTAGTTCCTGGATTCGTAATAGTTATTTATTATCGGATTTCAATTTTCGTAGCAATCGGAGTTGTCGTTTGACCGTGGCAGCTCGTAACACATAGAAATCGATTTAATCGATTTAAATTAAATTGATCATTTTATTCCGTAGCTCGCACATACGATCAAATTAGCTTCCGGAAGATGTTCCATTGTGTCCGAAATGCGGAAAAACCCTAGAAACGCCTATTGGTACGTGAGAATTGGAGCTTGGTTGCATAGTCGCTGAACAATTCAGAATTTTATTAATTAAATAATATTAAACAATAATATATATTTATATTCTTAAACCCTAGCTAAAAAAAAGAGGCCACCATCGTTCTCTCCTCCTATGGCCGAAAATCACCCACTTTCTCCCCCAATTATCAATCAATCCACTCATTATTTACCAAAACTTTCAACTGGAATGTCGATGAGCTCGTCGAGCCCTAGAGATCCAACGGTGGGTTTTCGTTCTAGGGCTTTGGTTTGTCCTCGATTTGGTGATATAGGGTTTCAGTTCGAGCTCGATTTCGTGATGGAGGAGGTGACCGAGTGTAGCATACCTTTGGCCGTAGGTGGAGCAAGCCTGGACGCACGTTTTGGAAGCGCCTGATTGAAGTCCGGTCATCGATTGGGGCTCGTGGCGATCGATTTTAGCAGCGTGTGGTGGGTTCGATTTCATACCTGGGACGTGCATGTTGAGGAAGATGATATGCGGCCTTCACTTGGATAAAATGTTACTGTTACTTGTTCAGAATTTAACGAAACAAGAAGCGCCGGGATCGCAGCGAAGAGTACTGCGCAGTGGTACAGTTCGGGAATCATTCCGGGAAAGTAAAAATTTAGGTTAAATCGAACACCGTTCGGTTTAATTTAAATTTCGAACGCTCGTCGAAACCCAGGATGAGTTAATCTCACTCACATCTGGAATGTTAGCTGATTAAAATAATTATCTGTGTTGTTGGTTGAATATAATGGTTGTTATCAGTCTGGATTGATATTTATATATGTGATGTGCTAATATTTGTGGATGTAAAGAAAAACAGGTTGGAGGGATCCAACGGGATTCCTCACAATATAGTGATTATTTTTAGAATTGATAATGCAAATTGTTTGTATGTTGTGATTGATAAATTTGAAATTAAATTGTACTGTGATATTGTTAAAATAAATATAAATCCAGAATTTTAATCATAAAAATTGGGATTTAAGAAATGAAAGAAATTGTTATATAAAGAGTTTAAAGGAATAATATTTGGTTTTAGTTCGGATGAAGAATGAAATTTGTAAATGGAAAATTTAAATAAAGCGGGAAAATTATGACTCGATAAATGCAAAGTATCGATTTGGGTGAGAAATTTTATAAGAAGATATAAAGTGTTAAAATATTGATGGGTTATGTTGATAATGAATAGAGTTTGCCAAAAAATTAAAATATATTTTCAACAAAGCATCTAAATATAAATTAATAATTATAAATGTAAATCAATGTTTTTGAAATGCATTTTCACCCTTAGAATTTAGTTAAGAAATTCATAAGTATTATTTTCCGGTAATAAATTCTCAAATGTTTTATTTAAAAATGTTTAAAACCTATACTTTGAAATGGAATTTCCGGGAATGGAAAAGGGTGTTTAAACTTCAAAAGGAGTTTATTTTAAGCTTGGAAATAAATTTACGGTAACTAACGTAAATTTGGGTTGGGATAGATCGGGCGGGATCTATATGGAAGATTCTTTGGGTTGTTTCAATGGAAATGTTTCCCTGGGAAAAACTGAGTTGGTGATTTAAATCAGGTTTGAAAAGTTAAGTTTAAATTTGTTTTAAGGAAGTGCGTTAAAAAAATTCTTATTTAAAGGTAAGTAATAAGTTTAGCTATAGTATAATGATTTAAGAATATTATTAGTATTTTATTTGATAAATGGATTTATTTAAAGGATAGATGATTTAAGTTATTTGAAACATTGCACTAAACCGTTAAAACCACTACTTTTAAATTTAGTTAACAAAACTCTTGTTTAATAAATAGTTTTATTTTACATATTTGAAATTATATTTTTGAGTAATAACTAGAAGTAAATTTATATATTCAAAGTATATTTTATAATAAAGTGTTTTTAAATTGGTTTTAAATCTAGATTGCTTTGGACTTGGTTATTTCCAATGGGAATAAATGGTAAAGGATTTACCTTGTAAAGGAAGAACATTGGAGAAATTGTTTTCAATCGAGTTTTGAAGTTTGGAAATATATTTTGAAAGATATTTGAGGCAAATAAATAATGTAGAAAATTATTTATTGTGTGATGGTTGTTTGTGAATATAAATTGATAGTTAAATAACCGACTATCAATGTTGGACAAATGCGTTGATCGTTTCGAAGAGACCGGGATCGAGATTTATTTCTCGAAAACCACTTCGATCCGGTTTATACGTTTTCATGAAAAACGATTTTGGATTCGAAGATGGAGCAGTGAAGTGCAAGGGCTAGTCGCTACTAATCCTGAGGATATTTCCAAAATGGATGTAGTAGGAGTAGTGTCTTCGGTTCCGTTCGAACCCGGGACGGACTTGTATGGACGAATGCTTTCGGAACATCGTCAGGTGGGCAATGTACATTCTAAGTGAAACGTTCTAAAAGGTAACGCTTAGCCACAAGCCTCATCAAATGGGAATGAATGAAAATCAGGGGATATGCAGCAAGGCTTCGTGGGTATCCCCCACTGGAGAGTAAGGTCATCCCTGTCTAGATGTCCCTTTTTATTTTGGCTTAGTGGGCGGTTGCTGATCCCAACCGCGGGGTGATCTTATTCGGAACTGTCCAGTAAGGGATGGGTCCGGCCTTGTGTTGCAGGGGATCGGGCGTGGTCCTCGGTACGGTGATCTAGGCCCCGTACTGTGACAGGTGGTACCCCAGTGCCTAGTCATTGTTGGAAATCCATTCTCCCTACGAGCCTTGTACGAGTTTTGTTTATATTACCCACTCCGTGGTTAGTAGCTGGAATTTAATGAATGTAACAATTTCAGCTATTTTATAAGTATTTGTACATAGACACTATTATAATATCAGAGGATTTCTATAAAAAGTGTTTTAGCTATCGTAAGGTAAAAACCCGAAATGTTTATTTGTTGCGTGGTCTTACGAGATGCTTTTGTTTTCAAAGGATTTTGAAACTTTAATAATCAATTTGGATGCATTATTATCAGCTAGTATTCCAGACTGACTCGGGTGTTATTTCATTATGATGCTCGGGTCAGACCGAGTATTATATGTTCAGGACAGGATGCTATGGAGCAGGAGAGGAGCTGGAGTGCGAGACGTATTATCGGTACATATATATATATATTCCGTTGCTGTGATTGTATGGTTTTGTCTGACTGGTAAATATTGTGTGTATGAGATACTCTGATGATATGATGTATAAAACAGTTTCAAATTTCATTTTGTGTAAAGTTCTATATTTACTATTATATTTTATTCCGTCGCGACTGTGAGATTCCGATATTGTTTAGTTCCTTCTTCTTATATCTCTTTTTCCTTAACCCTAGTGGTTCGTTTTTCTGTTCCACTTGAGTTAATTGATGTAGAATAAGGTTGACTCAAGGGGTGCGGATTTGCGGGCTGTCATAATTTATATGTTAAATACGTTAGTTTGGTTAGTAACATAATGTGAGAAATTATGTATACTTAAGTTAATATAATGTTGATATGACATTTTCCTAAGGATTTATAAATGAAAGTCAAATATATCACATCCATAAAAACATCCCAAAACATTACGTACAGTTGAAGTCAAATCATGTTGGCTAAGCATAAGAAAGGAGGGAGATATGCATGGTAAAGTGGCACTACGTTAGTGGAGGATATGTACTTAGGGGTATATTGGTAATTTAAATTTTGCACTGGTATTATATCCATTTTCGACCATTTTTCTCGTTTTTTTCCTTTTATTTTCATTTTTTTCCCTAAGACTCCAACTACTTTATAAGCTTTGAAAAACTCATTAATGGATTCCATTTTAAATTTCCAAAGTTTAAAAATCAAAGCCTTTTTCCATTTAATCCTTTTCAAACTTGTTTAGACACCTTACATCTTTCCCACACTCCTCTTCATTCAAAAACATGACTCTACCACCTTCCTCAAGCCATGGTATAGCCTAGGCACCTTCATGGCCAAACCTTCCTTAGCCCATGGGTCCATCAAAAATCCATTTTTTTCTAAAGCAGATTCAAGTGCTAGGTTTGGTTTACGTCATAGAGAAGTTGAGTCCTTTTATTTAGCATTTAGGTGAGTAAATTTCACCTTTAAGACTAAAAGCTTTTAACTTTAACACTGCTCATTTTAGTGGTTGATAATTGTTTGTTGTATATATATTGAAATGTAATGTTTGTTGGCTTGGTTTATGCTTTGAAAAAATGACATGTTTGGTAGTTATTAAGCGATAACTAGCTGTAAAAGTGTGATCCTTGCTTGTGTTATGGAATGTGTTTGGTTCTGTGCAGTTAAAGCGCTCGAAAGATTCGAAGCAGTGGAGGTGCAAAAAGTCACAGCGAGGATACAGCGAGGATATAGCGGGATATAGCCGATGGCTCTAAAATAGCATATAAAACTCGTACTTAATGTTTTTACAAATATATAAAGTAATTAAATGAAAAATTATCATTCAATTGAATTATAATTAATACATAAATAATTTTTAAAAAAAAATATGTGCGAATATACTTTAAATAAATGTAAAACTATTATATAACATAATTGAATTTAGTAGAATATTAAAGTATTTTCATTTGTGGAAATATATTAAAAATTAAATCAAATAAATTAGTTTCATAATTTTTATAATGTATAAATGTAATTTTTTAATTCATTTTATTGAAGAAGATATAGCGGAAATAGCAAAATATAGCGGGAATAACGGGATATAGCGAAAATAGCGGGGATTAAAGCGGAAAGGCTATATGGAAAAATCGTAGTGGTAGAAATCCGCTATGAGATATAGCGGGGTTATAGCGGGGTAATAGCCGGGCATTAACTACACAGTACTTTGGTTATTTAAGTTTATGTTTGTATTTTGTGTTCCTGTATACGGATTTGAAATGTTAAGGAGTAGATTCGTGCTTGATTTGTGGTTGTTATGACATCGAGATCCTTGTTTCTAAAATCTTAGTTCACTTAAGTGTTTTCTAAAAGAGTTTAAAGTTTTAAACTTTATTTTTTAATTTCTAAAACACTCATGCAAGTTTTAAGTAGGTTAAAGTAAAAGTTTTAAAGGAGCATTTGAGATGTAAAATAAGTTTTAAAGTTATGGTATCTATAGCGACAGTCGCTATGAATGTAGTTTGGGAAAACCTAATGTTTTCTAAATTTAAAGTGTTTTCTTTTGTTTTTGAAAACCATATCAAATCAGTAATTAAGTATAAAAATATTTATTACTTAATTAAGTATGAGTTAATAATTTAATTAATTTACTAAGGATAATTAGTAGTTAACTAATAATTAAGTTAAGTAATTAGAAATTAAATATTAATTAAGTTACTTATAAGGGTAGCTTGGCTAAAGTCCCTATTAAGTTTCAAAATACACCAAACACCCTTGCCAAAAAAGTATGTAAATTAGGTCAGTAGAATTAAGTTACTGAATAATTGCATGCATTTATGCAATTATATCCAAAATTTGTAGATATTTCCGCAATTATTCACTGAAAAATTGCAGAAATTTCCACAATTATTCACTGAATAATTGTAGACATTTTTGCAATTTTTGTATACAGTTGCATAAATGTCTACACTAAATAATTGCGTAAATGTATGAAATTATTCAGTAACTTAATTCTTGGGTCCTAATTTACAATCTTTTTTGTGGAGGAGTTCTCGTGTATTATGTTTGATTTTAAGGACTCGAACCTAATATCCACTTCATTATAACTATTTAATTTAGAAAGTCTTAACTAATTATTTACTAAGTAAGAGTTAATTAAGTATTTAGTTGATTTTATTTTAGTTAAAATTTAAGTATTTAACTAATTAGTAATTAATTAGGGCTTAATTAAGTACTAATTAAGTTAAGAATTAATTAAAACTTAATTAAGACTTAATTATTTTTAGTAATGGTTTGATTATTATTTAAGTATTAATTAAGTATTATTTAATTATTAATTTAGATTAATTAATAGATTTTGATTTATTTAAACATTAACTATTTTAAATATTATTTAATTATTTAATTAATAGTTAATTATTAATTATTAATTATAGGGTTAATTGCTAATAAATAAAGAGTTTAAATGTTATGTAATTATTAAATAAAAGTTTTATAGTTTAAACCTACTTTATTTCTAAAAGATCAGTGTTGTTTTGAAAAGAAACTCTTTTTTTAAAGGATATTTTATCCAAGGGATTTTCTTTGTCGACTATACTTAAGTAACCCCAGTTAAATATGAAGCCCAATGACCTCTATTGAGCAGAATAAAACATCATCTTGCTAATTAAATTGTAATTGACATCTTTTTAGTAGAATGAAATGCCATTCTACTAATTAAATTATATTTAACACCATTTTAGCAGAATAAATCCCTAATTCTGCTATTATATTATTTTTGCACATTGAATTGTATGCCACAAGATTAATATTTTATAAGTGATGTTTTCTATATATGCAGAGTTGTTATTTTCTTTTGTATTTATCCCCGTACTTACTATATGTAATGTTTGAATGGTGACATTTTCCCCTTTGATGTATTTTGTTAAATCTTATGCATGGGTTTTACGAAGATAATTAATTATTTAAATAAAGATAGTTTGAAATAAATAAATTGTTTCAATATAAGGTTTTAAAATTAATTCATTATTTTAATAATAAGGATTTAAAATCAATTGATTATTTAATAAGTGTTTTAAAATAAATGAATCATTTTGCTAATCATGTTTTAAGATCAATTTATCACTATAATAATAATGTTTTAAATTTAGGTAATCATTTTGTTAATGGTATTTTAAGATTAATTGATTATTTTTAGTAACAAAAATCTAAAGTCAATTAGTCTTTTTAAAGTGTTTGTTTTGAAGCAAGAATTGGGATTAAAGCTAATTTATTATTTTAAATAAAGCTGTATGAAATAATTAACCACTATTTTATAAGTTAATTGATCATCTTAAATAATGGTATTGAAGTAATAAATTTTGGTTAAATTTAATCATTCATTTTGATAAAGTTGTTTAAGGTTAATACTTTTAATGTGAAACCTTAGCACAAGTTTGGTTTTAAAAGTAAATTTCGATTCACTTATGGAAAAGTAGTTTGTTAACGATATCGCTTGTATGGAAAGAATTTAGTCAAATTTTTAACATTAAACATCGAGGCATGGACTCGTTTCTATCTCGAAGGTTAAAAATATCGTCAAGACAATGCCTACAAGTAATACTACCTCAACTTGCCTGCTTCATTTCCAACTAAGGGATAACACTTAATTACAATAGATGAGTAATTGTAAGAATATGAAATTTAATTTTCATACACGATCGTTTTATTTAACCTCATTATTTTATTTATTAATTATCCGTTTAGCTTTCTTCATGGTGTATCTTCACTGTTATCTATAAAATGTTCTAAGAAATAAAGTATGAAAGAAAAAGCAAGAAAATTGAGAAGATTAGGAGATATTAGAATGGTACATCACAAGAGATAATCTTCGACAAACAGATGGGAACGTCAATAGCACCTTTCGAAGGAGACAAGAGGACGTTTCGCCTTCATCATTTCTACCAGATGAGTATTCAAATAATTCAACCCTTTTGAAAGCATGTATAGCCTTTCGAAATGGTTAGGGCCATTGTTACTCTAAAGAATCTAGTTGAAAGGTCCTTCAGCAAAGACCAAGGACAAGAAGTTTAGACCAAACCTTTCAAAGGAGTCAAATGGTTCCATCTCACAGTTCAGACTAAACCTTTCGAAGGAATTGAAAGGTTCCATCTCAAAGTTCAGACTGAACCTTTCGAAGGATTCGAAAGATTCCATCGCACAGTTCAGACTAAACCATTTGAAGGAGACGAAAGATTCCATCTATCAACATCCATGAAGTTCTTACCCTCTGAAGAATATGAGGAAGTCAAAGAAAATGTTAGCAACCCCATGGTGACCTTTTCGAAAGCATGGCAAGCCTTTTGAACTGGGTAAGGCTCATCAGGATAACTTTCGACAAAGTCGAAAGGTTTTATGAAGAAGGCAACACTCAGAACTCAGCAAAGAATGAAAGACAACCTTTCGACAACATTGCAAGGAAGCACAGCTCTCTACAACAATCACGTGATGAGCAACCTTCCGACAAGGTCGAAGGGCTCACAACAATCAAGTGAAGAGCAACCTTCCGATAATGTCGAAGGGTTCATAGCAAAATACAGAAGGCAAGCCCTTCGACAAGTTCGAAAGGATCATGAAGGCATAAAGAAAAGCAATCCTTTCGACAACGTTGAAAAGTCCATAATGGCACATGAGAAGCAAACCTTTCGACAAAGTCGAAAGGTTCATAGCTACATATAAAAGGGTGACCTTTTGACCTGATCGAGAGCATAGAGTCGAAAGAGGGGCCACCTACATCCATAAATAAGACCCATGGGGTCACGTTTTAGGGGATCCGAATTCTCTCACTATAATCTAGTATTTTCTTAACCAATACATTGTAACCCTAACTGGGTGCTAATTTGGGGATTTAATAAAATATAGATTTTCATGGAAAAAGAGGGAAGCCTTATGCTCTATTAATTTCTTTACTGCTTTCTTATATTTATGTTCGATTAACATCTAATTTCAGGTTCAATATCACCAAAAGGTTCTTGTCGACAAGGTCGACAACACTTCTGCTACACGTAAATACTGCCACCGTTCAAAGCCCTTAGCCCTACAGTTTAAACCTTTCGATAAGGCTGATAGTACATTTCGTCAAAACATCATTGGTAACCATCCGATGTGGTTAAATTTGTGGCCTAAACCTTTCAACTAGGTCAAAAGTGCTATGCTATAACAGCATCAACAACCTTTCAGAGTTATAATTCAAGTTGTCAAATCTTTCAAAGAGGATAAAGATAACTCTTTAAGTATGGATACCTGGACTTACAAGGATTAATCCAAAAGAGGTTGTTCCTAAACCTTTTGACAAGGATCAAAGATACATCATATAAGTGGCCAAACCTTTCGACAAGGTCGAAAGCTTTTACATATCCACTGAGAAGTTTGAAATCCAACCAAGACCTAAAGAGGGCTATCCTCTTGACCTTTCAACAAGATAAAATCTAACCATTTAAGGACAAATTCAAGGAAATCCAATCAAAACAAAGAAGGAAACTTTTGGAGAGGATCTCATACTAACCCAATAAAGTCGAAAGATTTCATAACCTAGCACCAAAACCTTTCGACGACGTTGAAAGGTGTAACGATCCCGATTTTTAAGCTAAATTTGAATTGGTGATTAATTTAATTTTTGAAATTAAATTATGAATTAATTTGGCATTTTACAAATTAAAATAAATATTTTGAATAATATATTGGGTTTGGATTTGCTTATGAATTTATTTGAGAAATAATTTGAATATTTGGGAATAAAAACATATAGTAAGTTGTGAAAGTACAATTTAATTTTGATTTGAAATTCTAAATAAATATATTTGAAAAATAAATAGGATTTGAAAAACACCATATTTTAAATTTATAGAAAATTGTTTCCCAATATACATATGTTATTTATATATATATTAATTGAAAATTTAAATTTGGATTTGGAAATTCAATAATAAAAATTATAAGACAAAATGGATTTAAAAACTTTGTACTTTTAACATATATGTATATATGTGATTATTTAATAATGTATAATTAGAATTTAAAAATCATTTTTTTAAAAGTTGTATAAGTACAATGAATAGAAAAGAATTTATTCTATATTTTATAATATGTTATATTTTGAAATTAATATTAATAAATTTACAAAAGCTATTTAAAAAGTTAAAATCAAATGTATACATATCTTTTGAAAAATTAATAAGATTTGAATAAATTATTTAAAAAGGAATATAAAGCAATTTATAATGTGACAAGGGTTTAACATAAATTTTAAAATAAAATTTAACAAAAGGATTTAAACGCAAAATTTTCACAAATGACATTTGTAAAACATTAGCATCATGCAACAAGTGATTATTCAAAATTTACAAGTGTTAGTATAATTTAACAAGTGTCATGTTGTTTTTAGTTTTGAAGAAAATTTAATAAAATAAGAAATAATTTTATAAAACATAACATCTCCCTCTTTATTATTTCTTTCTTCATCTTCAAAATTCAAAACCTGGCCATTCTTTTCCAGTGCAAAAGCTTTCTTTCTCAAATTCTTCCTTCTTTCTAAACTAAAAAACAAAACATAGAAAATAAAATGAAAACCAGAAGAGAAATAAATCAAATTCAACAATAGTTTCAAATCTTTTAAACCTGAAGCTTCAAACCTAAGCAAGATCAACTCAAGAAAAATCAAAACCTGATCAAAGTGCAAACACAAATTCAAACTTCAACAACAAAGTTGTAGATCAAAACCAGTTTTAGTTCCAAATAAAAGAATTAAAAGCCATGCAAAAGAAATAAAGTGCAAATTTTTAACACCTGGAAGCTTTGAAACAAATATAAGGATACAAATGCAAACTGAAGGAGTTAAAAGCAAGCAGAATTCAGCTTAATCAAGATCAACATCAAGCATAACATTATCAAGCTTCGACAGATCAAATATGCCAAGTTCTCAGACTTAATCAAAAAAATTCATGTTCTCTACCTTCTGTATCAGGTGAGCAAAATACATCCCAAAACTTTAAATCTATTCCACATTTTGATCTACATGCAAATCTTGAAAGTGTGAATATGAATTTATATGTATCTGTGAATGCATGTGTATGCCTGTATATGTATAGATGTTTCTCTATTTAGTCACAGGTTAACCAAATTCAAAAGAAATTCATATCTCTTTATCCACACCAATTTAGGCTATGATTTCTAATTAGAAATTGTTTATAACAATATAAATCCATTTTTAAGAAGTGTTTCAAGAAGAATGATTCAAAACACATATCAAAAATTTAATATTACAGTGAAATCTCTTTTAAACAAAAAATCAATGAAAAAAATTTCAAGTTTTGATTTTATATTTGAATTCGTATTGGTAAATCATGATTTTTAACATAGATTTTAGAATGTTTAAGTGCGTGAGTAGTGAGGATTTGTTAGATGATCAGAAAATGCACATTCATCGATTTCTATCGTACCGCGAGATTAGGTTCTTCGAGTTTTGGTCATATAACGGATTAAGCATCAATGATCGTGGGAAAAATACTCTTGAATTTTCCAGAAGATCGTGGTGGTTTGGCGAGATCATTTTAGGGTTTAAGACTCGTTTTTGGGCAAGTTTGTTCCCAGAAGAACTGGACGTCGTCGAGATGTTTCAAGAGATCGAACCAAGGGGAAAAGGTTAGGGGGTGAGTGGCAAAGCTTTGGCCAAGCTCATGTAGTCTCTGGTGATCTTGGGTGGCGTGGCAAAGATATTTTCTGTCGGAAGCTGGTTCTAGTATTCTATCATGTAGCACAAATTTCGATTTCCAATGGAATCGTCGGAGTCAGGTAGTCAAGCTCGTTGTCGAGGCCAAGATGAACTAGTGGTTGAGTGCGACGTTGATCGGAAGACTTCAGGCGACTTGTACACGTGCACCTACGTACGTGTGTACCTGCTGTTATTTGAAGTTTTGGGGAAGAAAAGGGATTCTTGGGTTTAAGCATGAGAAAATGTAGGAACGACTTGAAGTAGGTGAAAGGGTGGGTTTCCCGAAGTAAGGCTTGGGTAAAATATAGATTGGCCCGGGTAAAATAGAGATTGGCTAGGGTAAAATAAAAATTGACTCGGGTTTGTGAAATCAAGTATAATGTAGGATTAAACTTATAAAACAAATCAAGTTAATTTAAAACAAAATTTTGTAAAGGCAAGGTCTTTTGGTAAATTATAAAGTTTTATCTAAGTTTGAATTTGTTTAAAGGTTTTTAAATAAAATTATTTTATTTAACCAAGTTTAAAAATGTTTTCAAAGTTTGTTTTAAATAAACTTAGAAATTTTAAGGAGTTAGTTATGAAAGATGTTTAATTTTTCAATTTACTTTTAAAATCTAAGTAATTTATTTTGTTAATGAAAATTAAATACGTGGTTTATTAAAAAAGATTTTAATGATAATTAGGTAATTAATTAAGATAAAAGGGATTATCTTTTAATTTAATTAAAGTCTTAAGTGATTTAAGATTAATTAAAGGTTGATTGATTTATTAATGTTATTAATTAAAAATAATTAATTTATGATTTGAGGCCGACTAATCAAGTGATTAAAGGATAATTACTCAATTTGTGATTTAGTGATTAAAGTGATTTGGGGTAATCATTTTATTGTTATTAATTAAGGATAATCAATTGAATGATAATTAATTAAATCATAATTAATTAAGGGTTAATTAATTATGTAATTAACTTAAAGATTAATTTAATTAATGTGATTAATTAAGGACTAATTAATTAATTAAAGGTAATTAATTAAGATGGATAATTAAGGATTAATTTATTAATTAATTAATACTAAATGATTTGTAATTAATGAATCGGGATTGAGTAATTAATCCATGAGTAATTGATTTAATTGAAAATTAAATTAAATTAATTTAGGATTAAACAATTAATTAATCTAGTTTATAAATGATTATTGAATGCTTGGATTGCTTATGTATGTTTGCATTGTATGAAAAGACTTGAATTGATTGTTATCTCTGGACGGTAATATTCTGTTCTGTGAATTGAGATGTGTGTAATTTATTTATTTATCTATTATACAATTGTCTATGAATCTGTGAATGAGGATAAATGCTATGGGATTATACCGCTTAATGATATTGTTGTGTTTGAATCTGTGATGATTGATGATGTTGCACTATTGTGTAAAACCCGTGGACTACACCATACACACACAAATATTGATTACACGGGGAAATTGGTTAAGTCACAGATTTTAGAAATGGTTTTAAGATTGAATTTTGAATCCAAATGATTTTGGAAATGGAATTGGGTTAAATATGAAATGCTTTTGAAAAGGAGTTTTGAAGATAAGAGTTATTTTGAATAACTTGATAAAGTTTTGAAATTTAAATAATTTGATTTGAATTTAACTTCAAGACTTGAAATTGAATTCTATGTTGGGAAATTATGGTTTAAAAATGCTATACAAGTTATAAATGTGTTTATATGGGTTCAAACCATTTTAAAAGTATTGTTTTGGGAATTTGAATTTAACCCAAGGGCTTTAACTTGGGCAAATGTAATCGGATTTTCCCGAAAAAGAAAACTATTTGTTTTCAAATAATAATAGCTTTCATATAAAGAAAGGATTTCCAATTTGTGATTAAAAGGATTTCAAGTTTGAACTGTAAATTGTTTTGAAGCTATCAATGAATCTGAGTTAAAGATTTATGAACTTCATTTCCAAAATAAGAGGATCTTAAAGGTGTATCTTTGGTATAAAAGATTTGGGATTGAAATGGAATTGTTTTAAAGGGCTATAAATGAATCTTTATGAAAGATTGGTGAACTTTGTGAAGTAAATCTTTTTGTTTAAAGATTTGAAAATGGTAATTGGTTTAAACCATTTGAAAGAAAGGGTTTGGATAATAAGTTGTGACTTAACTGAGATCCATATATCCATATGTTTTTAAATATTGCGCTCATTATTCGATTTAGCCGGGGGAGGACTTTGTGTCATAAAACCCATTCCGAATAATGATATGACGTTATGGATAACATTTGAAGACCGGTGGTGAAGACCGGGTATTTTCAAAAACGAAAGGATTACCCGTTGAATGACTCTGCGCTGAGTAGCTACGGCATAGAGATCTCCATATGTGATGGGGAGTCCGATCGGGATTGTGAATACCCGGATTACAAGGGCTTCTTTGGAAGTGCCTTCGGTACTGTTCGAACCCGGAATAGACTTGTATGGATGTGTGTCTTACATTACACTTTGAGATGTAAAGCTGGTTTCTATCAAATACATTTCTATTTGGTGGCGGAGAATTTATTCTCTTAGCTTAACACTCTTTTTTGAGACGTACGAGCTCAGAGGTTATGTAGTTGATGGTTACTAGTGATACATCCCCAATTTGGTAATATGGCATACGAAGTGTTGCTGATCATTTGTTGATCGAAGCATGGCTTCTGTGAAAAGCATAGCTTTGTGGACGAGACTGCATCAGTACCTCACACCTCGGAAATGGTCGAAATAGGAAAGATGAGCAAGGTTATCAGGGGTCGCGCCCCTAGGGTATGTCCATTTCTTTTGGAAAAGGTTGGTATCATGGTATGGAGCCCAGATACTTAACTCATGTGGACACTGCAAATTTATTACTTTATGGTTGCTTTGTGGTTGAGAGCTCTCAGTTAAAGCTCGCAAACGACCGGAGATGGCATACTTGTAGGTGCAACTTCCGGGCAGGAGGTAAACCGGCCTTGTGTAGGCAGAGATCCAGGTAGGTTCTCGGGGCATCCCTTCAGAGGCGTTCCCATATGGCAATAGGAAGTTCCTTAGCCTGACCATTTGTTGGTAATCCAATCACCAATACGCGCCCTTTACGATTGCAATTGTATAACATTCCATTCTTAAATGATAGCTATAGCTGGCATAATATAATGGTACCTATGCTGGCTAAGATTAATATTATACTTTTGAAAGGTTTTCTACATTATGCACTAATGATAATAACAAAAGGATTTTGCGTAGTAAGCATGTTTGACTATCATAAGGAGAAATCTCCCCCAAGTGTGCGATTGCATGGTGTGTGTGCCAGGAGGCCTTATGGTAGTTTCATTTTCCAAAAAGCATTGCGGATTTCAATTTTTAAATTCTTTTGCTGTTTGTTTTAAAGATAAACTGTTTTCGTTTGCTCATACCAGTCCCATGACTGACCCAGAGTTTATTGTTTCCTTTCTAAACTCTGGATGTCCGCAATTTTCCACATGGGCAGTTTAGAGATGGGATTTTCAGATAATCAAATAGTAGGTGTAGTTTCGGTAGGCTTCAGTCTTTGGAAATTTTCTTCAGTCTTTAGATGCTTTCCTTGCTTAGTACAACTTGATTGGAGTTCGAGCTATTTCTAGATTGGTGCTTTTGAGATGGAGATTGCTGATATTGGAGTTCCTTCTTTGGAGTCCAAGTTTATGTTATTGTTCCTCTGCTGGTATTGTGTATCTTCCGCTGTGATTTGTAGTATCATATCTCTGATATATGTTGGGTGGTTGTATCATTGTTGTATACCATTGGATATTGTATTCATTGGAGTTATATGATATTCATTTTCTTCCACTGTGTTGTTAAACTTAATGTGTTATAAGCTCCGGCGCATCATACTTTTACGGTTGAATCTACGACATTCGAATACAAGTGATGTATGGATGTCGATTTTCAAACGCAAAAATCCAGTTCGTCACATTTGGTATCAAAGCTAAAGGTTGAACTTTAGCTTTTGGAGTATAACACATTAGGTAACTCATTAAAGATAGGGTGAAGTATACCCTAGAATGATTATCCCTAAGATATCCGTTCATGAGCCTCGGTAAATTCTCTTCCAATCCGCTGACAGTGAGTATGAGTGCAAGAAGATGACGAGATAGGGGACAGGGGAGTACCACTATAAATGGTCAATACCCTGTAACAACAAGAAAACAACTCTTCTCAATCTTCTTTGATCCAGTTTCAAATTCTTTGATTGCTTTGTGGCAGCTCCAGAAAGAATTTTTGGTATGATGGTGGCCCTATGAATCGTTGTAGATAATCCTTACTTCGTATCTTCATCGGTTTCTTATCAATCTTCCCGTTTTTAACTTCAATGATTTTGAGATATTATTTGAAATAAATTGGTTAACAAAATATGAAGTTAAATTAATTTGTATCGATAAAACAATTTTGATTAAAACCAAATATGAAATTCTGTTGTAATTTCTTGTATGGATCAAAGTCCGATTGGACTATTCCAACCTGAATTTAGTATCAGATTGTCTATTCTTTTGGGTCTCGATATATTCTACGAGTGGTTAGTTATTCCTTCGAACTAACCGGTGCCCCTACATATTCGTAGATCTGGTGACCCGAGTATCTTATGAAATATTGAATGAGTTTGTTCTTATATTGTTGATATTCTGATTTGGTAAGCCAAATGCAGAATATAAATCTCAGTTTGATCTGGAGGGCTATTTCTTTGTGTGTCCATCTTTGTTGTCTCCATGGCAAATTTAGAGGATGAATTTTTTTAAGGGGGAATTTGTAGCGATCCCGATTTTTAAGCTAAATTTAAATTGGTGATTAATTTAATTTTTGAAATTAAATTATGAAATAATTTGGCGTTTTCCAAATTTAAATAAATATTTTGAATAATATATTGGGTTTGGATTTATATGTGAATTTATTTGAGAAATAATTTGAATATTTGGGAATAAAAACATATAGTAGGTTGTGAAAGTAAAATTTAATTTTGACTTGAAATTCAAAATAAATATATTTGAAAAATAAATAGGATTTGAAAAACACCATATTTTAAATGTATAGAAAATTATTTTCCAATATACATATGTTATATATATATATATTGAAAATTTAAATTTTGATTGGGAAATTCAAGAATAAAAATTATAAGACAAATTGGATTTAAAAACTTTATACTTTTAATATATATGTATATATGTGTGTATTTAATAATTTATAATTAGAATTTAAAAATCATTTCTTTAAAAGTTGTATAAGTAAAATTAATAGAAAAGAATTTATTCTGTATTTTATAATATGATGATTTGAAAGTTATATTTTGAAATTGATATAAATAAATATACAAAAGCTATTTAAAAAGTTAAAATCAAACGTATACATATCTTTTGAAAAAATAATAAAATTTGAATAAAGTATTTAAAAAGGAATATAAAGCAAGGGTTTAACATAAATTTGAAAATAAAATTTAAGAAAAGGATTTAAACACAAAATTTTCACAAATGACATTTGTAAAACATTAGCATCATGCAAATAACAAGTGTTTATTCAAAATTTACAAGAGTTAGTATAATTTAACAAGTGTCATGTTGTTTTTATTTTTGAAGAAAATTTAATAAAATAAGAAATAAGATTTTATAAAACATAACATCTCCCTCTTTCTAATTTCTTTCTTCATCTTCAAAATTCAAAAACCTGGCCATTCTTTTCCAGTGCAAAAGCTTCCTTTCTCAAATTATTTCTTCTTTCTAAACTAAAAAAACAAAATCTGGAAAATAAAATGAAAACCAGAAGAGAAATAAATCAAATTCAACAATAGTTTCAAATCTTTCAAACCTGAAGCTTTAAACCTAAGCAAGATCAACTCAAGCGAAATCAAAACCCGATCCAAGTGCAAAGACTAGATTCAAACTTTAACAACAAAGTTGCAGATCAAACCAGTTTCAAATAAAAGAATTCAAAGCCATGCAAAAGGAATAAAGCGCAAATTTTTAACACCTGGAAGCTTTAAAGAAAATGTAAGGATTCAAATGCAAACTGAAGGAGTTAAAAGCAAGCAGAATTTAACTTAATTCAAGATCAACATCAAGCATTAAAACATTATCAAGCTTCAACAGATCAAAGATGTCAAATTCTCAGACTTAATAAAAAAATTCTTGTTCTCTGCCTTTTGTATCATTTGAGCAAACTACATCCCAAAACTTTAAATCTGTTTCACATTTTGATCTGCATGCAATAATCTTGAAAGTGTAAATATGAATGTATATGTATCTGTGAATGGATGTGTATGCTTGTATATGTAGAGATGTTTCTCTGTTTAGTCACAGGTTAACCAAATTCAAGAGAAATTCATATCTCTTTATCCAAACAAATTTAGGCTATGATTTCTAAATGGAAATTGTTTATAACAATATAAATACATTTTTAAGAAGTGTTTCAAGAAGAATGATTCAGAAAACATATCGAAAATTCAATATTACAGTGAAATCTCTTTTAAACAGAAAAATCAATGAAAACAATTTCAACTTTTGATTTTATATTTGAATTTGTATTGGTAAATCATGATTTTTAACATAGATTTTAGAATTTTTAAATGCGTGAGTAATGAGGATTTGTTAGATGATCAAAAAATGTACATTCATCGATTTCTGTCGTACGGCGAGATTAGGTTCTTCAAGTTTTGGTCAAATGATGGATTAAGCATCAATGATCATGGGAAAAATACTCACGAATTTTCCAAAAGATCGTGGTGGTTTGGCGAGATCATTTTTGGGTTTAAGACTCTTTTTTGGGCAAACTTGTTCTCAGAAGAACTACGATGTCATTAAGATGTTTCAGGAGATCGGACCAAGAGGAGAAGGTTTGTGGGTGAGTGGCAGAGCTTTGGTCAAGCTCGCGTGGTCTTTGGTGATCTTGGGTGGCATAGAGAAGAGATTTTCTGTCGGAAGGTGGTTCCAGTATTTTATCGCATAGCACAAATTTCGATTTCCGATGGAATCTTCGGAGTCAGGTAGCCAAGCTCGTTGTCGAGGTCAAGATGGACTAGTGGTTGACCACGACGTTGATCGGAAGACTTTAGGTGACTTGTACACGTGCACCCGTGTACCTGCTATTATTTGAAGTTTTGGGAAAGAAAAGGGATTCTCGGGTTCAAGCACGAGAAACTATAGGATCGACACGAAGTAGGTGAAAGGGTGGGTTGCCCGAAGTAAGGCTAGGGTAAAATAAAGATTGGCTCGGGTAAAATGAAAATTGGCTCGGGTTTGTGAAATCAAGTATAATACAGGTCTAAACTTTTAAAACAAATCAAGTTAATTTAAAACAAAATTTTGTAAAAGCAAGTTCTTTTGGTAAATAATAAAGTTTTATCTAAGTTTGAATTGGTTTAAAGGTTTTTAAGTAAAATTATTTTATTTAAACAAGTTAAAAAATGTTTTAAAAGTTTATTTTAAACAAACTTAGAAATTTAAAGGAGTTAATTATGAAAGATGTTTACTTTGTTAATTTACTTTTGAAATCTAAGTAATTTATTTTGTTAATGAAAATTAAATACATGGTTTATTAGATAAAGCTTTTTAATGATAATTAGGTAATTAATTAAGATAAAAGGGATTATTTTTAATTTAATTAAAGTCTTAAGTGATTTAAGATTAATTAAAGTGTGATTGATTTATTAATGTTATTAATTAAAAATAATTAATTTATGATTAGGGGATGACTAATCAAGTGATTAGAGGATAATTACTCAATTTTTGATTTATTGATTAACGTGATTAAGGGTAATCATTTTATTGTTATTAATTAAGGATAATCAATTGAATGATAACTAATTAAGGTAAGTAATTAAGGATAATTAATTAAATCATAATTAATTAACGGTTAATTAATTATGTAATTAATTTAAAGGTTATTTTAATCAATGTGATTAATTAAGGACTAATTAATTAATTAAACGTAATTAATTAAGATAGATAATTAAGGATTAATTTATTAATTAATTAATACTAAATGATTTGTAATTAATGAATCAGGATTGAGTAATTAATTCATGAGTAATTAATTTAATTAAAAATTAAATTGAATTTATTTAGGATTAAACAATTAATTAATCCTGTTTATAAATGATTATTGAATGCTTGGATTGCTTACGAATGTTTGCAGTGTATGAAAAGTCTTGAATTGATTGTTATCTCTGGACTGTAATATTCTGTTTTATGAATTGAGCTGTGTTTAATTAATTAATTTATTTATTTGTGATACATTTGTCTGTGAATCTGTGAATGAGGATAAGCGCTATAAGATTATACTGCTTATCAATATTGTTATGTTTGAATCTGTGATGATTGATGATGTTGCACTATTGTGAAACCTCTGGACTACACCATACACACACAAATATGGATTGCATAAGGAAATTGGTTAAGTCATGGATTTTTGAAATGGTTTTAAGATTGAATTTTGAATCCAAATGATTTTGGAAATGGAATTGGGTTAAATATGAAAAGCTTTTAAAAGGGAGTTTTGAAGATAAAAGTTATTTCGAATAACTTGATAAAGTTTTGAAATTTAAATAATTTGATTTGAATTTAAATTCAAGACCTGAAATTGAATTCTGTGTTGGGAAATTATGGTTTAAAAATGTTATACAAGTTATAAATGTGTTTATATGGGTTTAAACCATTTTAAAAGTATTGTTTTGGGAATTTGAATTTAACCCAAGGGCTTTAACTTGTGCAAATGTAATCGGATTTTCTTGGAAAGGAAAACTATTTGTACTCAAATAATAATAGCTTTCATATAAAGAAAGGATTTCCAATTTGTGATTGAAAAGATTTCAAGTTTGAATTGTAAATTGTTTTGAAGCTATCAATGAATCTGAGTTAAAAATTAATGAACTTTGTTTCCAAAATAATAGGATCTTAAAGGTATACCTTTTGTATAAAAGATTTGGGATTGAAATGAAATTGTTTTGAAGGGCTATAAATGAATCTTTGTGAAAGATTGGTGAACTTTGTGAAAGATTGGTGAACTTTGTGAAGTAAATCTTTTTGTTTAAAGATTTGAAAATGGTAATTGGTTTAAACCATCTGAAAGAAATGGTTTGGGTAATAAGTTATGACTTAACTGAGATCCTTATATCCATATGTTTTTAAATATTACGCTCGTTATTCGTTTTAGCCGGGGGAGGACCTTATGTCATATAACCCATTCTGAATAATGATACGACGTTATGGATAGCATTTGAAGACCGGTGGTGAAGACCGGGTATTTTCGAAAATGAAAGGATTACCCGTCGAATGACTCTACACTGAGTAGCTATGGTATAGAGATCTCCATATGTGATGGGGAGTCCGATCGGGATTGTGAATACCCAAATTGCAAGGGCTTTTTTGGAAGTGCCTTCGGTTCTGTTCGAACCCGGAACAGACTTGTATGGATGTGTGTTTGACATTACACTTTAAGATGTAAACCTGGTTTCTATCAAATACATTTCTGTTTGGTGGCGGAGAATTTATTCTCTCAGCTTAACACCCTTCTCTGAGACGTACGAGCTCAGAGGTTATGTAGTCGATGGTCACTAGTGATACATTCCCAATTTGGTAATGTGGCATACGAAGTGTTGCTGATCATTTGTTGATCGAAGCATGGCTTTTGTGAAAGGCGTAGCTTTGTGGACGAGACTGTATCAGGACCTCACACCCCGAAAATGGTCGAAATAGGAAAGATGCAACAAGGTTATCAGAGGTCGCGCCCCTAGGGTATGTCGATTTCTTCTGGAAAAGGTTGGTATCATGGTATGGAGCCCAGATACTTAACTCATGTGGACACTGCAAATTTATTACTTTATGGTTTCTTTGTGGTTGAGAGCTCTCAGTTAAAGCTCGCAAACGACCGGAGATGGCATACTTGTAGGTGCAACTTCCGGGCAGGAGGTAAACCGGCCTTGTGTAGGCAGAGATCCAGGTAGGTTCTCGGGGCATCCCTTCAGAGGCGTTCCCATATGGCAATAGGAAGTTCCTTAGCCTGACCATTTGTTGGTAATCCAATCACCAATACGCGCCCTTTACGATTGCAATTGTATAACATTCCATTCTTAAATGGTAGCTATAGCAGGCATAATATAATGGTACCTATGGTGGCTAAGATTAGTATTATACTTTCGAAAGGTTTCTACACTATGCACTAATAATAATATCAAAAGGATTTTGCGTAGTAAGCATATTTGACTATCATAAGGAGAAATCTCCTCCAAGTGTGTGATTGCATGGTGTGTGTGCCGGGAGGCCTTACGGTAGTTTCATTTTCCAAAAAGCATTGCGGATTTCAATTTTTAAATTCTTTTGTTGTTTGTTTTAAAGGTAAACTGTTTTCGTTTGCTCACACCAGTCCCATGACTGACCCGGAGTTTATTGTTACCTTCCCAAACTCTGGGTGCCCACAATTTTCCACACGACAGTCTAGAGTTGGTAGTTTCAGATAATCAAATAGTAGGTGTACTTTCGGTAGGCTTCAGTCTTTGGAAATCTTCTTCAGTCTTTAGATAACTGTCCTTGCTTAATACAACTTGATTGGGAGTTTGAGCTATTTCTGGATTGGTGCTTTGGAGATGGAGATTGCTGATATTGGAGTTCCTTCTTTGGAGTCCTAGTTTATGTTATTGTTCCGCTGCTGGTATTGTGTATCTTCCATTGTGATTTGTAGTATCATATCTCTGATATATGTTGGGTGGTTGTATCATTGTTGTATATCATTGGATATTGTATTCATTGGAGTTATATGATATTCATTTTCTTTCGCTATGTTGTTATATTTAATGTGTTATAAGCTCCGACGAATCGGATTTTTACAGTTGAATCTGCGGCATTCGAATACAAGTGAAGTATGGATGTCCATTTTTGAAAGTGAAAATCCGGGTCGTCACAAAAGGTCTGATTCAAAAGCTATCTATCAGTAAGGCTAAGTTTGATGGCAATTCCAAAGGGATTCACTTCCACTATTCATAGAAAGGACTTTCATCATCCTAAGCACTATTTTGGGGGTGTTGACAAGAAATCTTGTTAACAGTCACCATAAAAATGATTTGTTGCTCTTTAAAGCATTGTTATCCTTTGTTAGAAATGACTAAACCCAAAGAGAGAGTAGAGGCCAAGTTATGTGGGATTGCTCCCATTAGGGTATATTCACAACCACTCTAGATTGGATTCAGTTTGCGCATTGATATGTGAAATACTCTGATTCTCAGCAAGGTTGGTAGGGTCCGGCTTGGAGTTCCTGAGAGGTGTCGCAAGAATGTGACCCTCTCAAGTATACTTTCTAGAGATATTGTTTTCGGTACGACGGGTGGGGGAGGGGTGCACATTGTCCTAGTCATTTGTTGGAAATTTTCCTTATTATTTTCTTTGATTCCAGGTTTTTAAATTATCTTCTTTCTTAATTGCACCAAGAAGTGACTAAGGTTCTTCTCGATGTTCAATTGTTTTCGTTCATTCTTTAAGTTTGGATTTTTACCTTGTCTATGCTTATTACTCTTGTTTGGATTGTCAATTTGCTTCCTATTTCTTCATCTAGGAATATTAATCTTGTGAGGTAAAAAACCCGCTCTGAATTAGCGGCGTGTCTCACGGAATTCTCATATGTTCATCCTATTACTTGAGTTTTCTCATGCTAGTATTACCAGAGTGGTCTGGGTGTTATTTTTTCTTATGCTCGGGTCAGACCGAGCATATTTTCTAGATTAGTTTCAGATGCTTTGGAATTCAGAAAACGAGCTGGATACTCAAAACATATCGATGTATTTCTTTATTTTTCTATTATATCGATTGTTATATTTATCAGCATTTGTAAGGAGATGCTGTTATAACTGTCCACGCTGATAATAGGATAATGTACTTTGATGATTGTTTGTAATAAAGTCTTTACTTATGTAAAGGCTTGATTTATATATTATATGTTACTTGTCATGTTTTTGTGAAATTCTGTCTTCTTCCTTTCTCATCCCAAATCACCTGCCTTTCGGACACTTAAATGATCAGCACATGAATACCGAGGATGTATTAAGTGTTTTCTTTAAGGGTAAGAAAGGTGAATCGTTATAGGGTTGAAGAGAAATAAAACATCACAGAACATGATGTATATCTCATAGCGCATCGAATAAAATATAATAATCATTATAGATGTAAAACAAGAGAGACAATAATAACTAAGTGAAATCCATATAAGAGCACAAACCTACAAAGTTATACGACATAGTAGTAGAGTTTATACAATGGAAATAAACTCAAATAAAACAGTCTCAATAGTAAGTCAAACACCGTCTAGGTTTTATAATGTTGCACAACATAATAAGTAATAGTATATCCATATGCACTATGGGAAAGCTCCATCCAGCTCGTCCTATGCACAGTCACCATGTACACTTAAACCTGATATCTAGTCTATTTATTTAAATGTACCCGAGACAACAAGAAGAAAAATATAAAACTTCAAGTTAGACAACAATTTGGTGTAAGCGATAAATGAATCTCAAAATAATATACAAGTCGAAAAAGTAAGGAACAAGGGTATATGAAGCGTAGCTGACCTATCCCTACAACCAAAGAGTTAGCACATAAAGAACACATGCTACTCTACAAATGTAAAAAATGTGTACCATTACCTAAGTACAATGACAGGTGTCCAGGTATCCCTATCCACAGTACCTATCTCAAGTGACATCCCTAGAGTGATAGCCTATGGAAGAAAGCAATCAAAACAGACAATATATCCTTCAAATAATCCTCGTCACTCAATATGCCTTGGAAATATGATACTCACATAACCATTCCACTACTAAGGATTTGATAAATCCTGGTTTTTTGTCTACTCACTCACAGCCCAAATCTGATATTAGACCCATTCTACTGGTCTTGGGTACACGTATGCATTCGTCCAACCCTAGGTAGCCATTCCAAATACCATTAAGGGTCCTCACAATACCCCGGTTCCAAATGCATTAAAATACACTCTAAATATCAACAATCCCTTAGGACGCGTATTCGAGCCCTTTCTTTGCTCTTTCTAATTTCCATTATCCTCAGGGAGCCATTTCACATTCCTTCCTCTGAAGATTGGACCATTTAACATCCTACTCATTAGTCACCCTACCAAGAACCCGCCCTTTGGGTATAATCACTCTCGTGATTGCTTTTAAAGTCGAGCTGCCATCATCATAACCTAACACCATTCACCATTAAGTTACCATCACTGTAGTCCCGAAGCTATTATCAGCCATCGTGCTACTACATCGCCATCAAACCCCAAGAGAACAAACAAACACCTTTAGCATGACCTGTAGATCCCCTACATTCCCCTTTGGATTCCACAAGCCCTGCCTCTATAATTTCATATTGATGCCGAATAAAAGAGGTTGGTACCGATGTTGATCTCTTCGCTTACGCTTAGACACAATTTGACTAAGTTTTTTTTGCCGATCTCCTCTTTTCGCCATGTTTAGAATCCCTTGCTTTATTCCTTAAGCTTCGAAGTCCTCCTACACCGTTCTATGGCTAAGAAAAGTGATCAGTACTAATAAAAAATGGTCAGTACTGAGCTTTATACTCGGTCAATTTTCAGCCATTGTCTTCTGGTATTTCTTCCTTGCATTGCCCAGAAGAACTTCTCGAAGTCCAACCTCCCCTAGCCCGAAGCAACCAATCCATACTGATCAGATCTAGAGCTAACTCCATCGAACCAATCAAAATAGCACCAAATTCCACTTGAGCATCCAAGTCAACTCCAAACTCTACGTGACCAGAATCTAAATCTCCTTTCTTGGTCTAAAGCCCATCCTCCAAATCTCGTCCAACTCTGACCACTTTTGCCTTCCTTTTGCCCAAATCGATTATCTCCTCCCAAACTTCAATAAAACAATAGCAAACCATAACAAAATAATTCATCCAAGCATAGATGTCCTTCATCAGCATTCATCAAACATATATAAGCAATTCAAACAAGATTGGCATACAATTTGTAGTCTAGATCTAACTTTACATTAACATGAAAATATAATCAAAAGGTTTTGCAAAACCATTTTGATCCTTTTTTATTTCGGCCATAAGCATCTATGAAGGTGTAATTAAAGTTAGAAAACCTTTTAATATAAAAATCATATTAAAACACCTATTTTTACTATATGGACAAGGATAGAATAATGAGAGATCAAGAATCACTCATCTAGTACCTAAATTGCCACTCTAAACCACTAAAACTGATGTGAACAATAACTAATCTAAAATCAAAGCACCAAAATGATGAATATATGATCCCTTTGCTAGTTACCCTTCTATTGATGGATTTGGCCAAGATTAGTAAAGAAAATATGAGCTTTTTGATGAAATTAGGACCAGTGGAGGTACATGATTGTTTTGGTAAAGTGGGAAATGAACGAGATCTGTCCATATAGCCCCAATTAGGCACAATTATAGAATTAATGAGTGGGCCTAAGTATAGGCTTAGTTTAATTGCCCACTAATTTGTCTAGCAGAAAATAGAATTTAAAATGGCCATATCTCCTAAATGATAAATCAAAATTTTCTATTATAACCACTCTAAGAAGAGAGAAACCACAAGACCGACCTAATAGAAGTGGTTTCACCTAATTTGATTCTTATCAAAAGTTACGGACCATACAAAAATTTTGGGTCTAAAATGTTCGGCAAAATTTTTAAAGATGGGATGTCCTTAGTAGCCATTTTCTTAAATTTTAAGTCATACGACCCTATATGAATTTAATAATAATATTCTACGATTATTTGATATGCAAAATACAAGTGATTACACTTCCCCCTTTAGGAATTTCGCCCCCAAAATCCAAAACAAATTAAGGAATAGTCAACCATGGTTATCTCACACACTTAACAATCACATGCAACCATTAAACATATCAAACTGTCAGCCATGCGATCCATAGCGTAGATAAGTCTATCCTAGAAGGCAAGATACTAAACTATCCAATATGATATCAAAGGTGAAACTTATTATGATAAATAATATATTTTACAATGGAAGAAGCCTTGGATATGTGGTCCTCATGCTCTCCTTGGTTTCCCACGTCCAAACACGTTCACTTTCGCCCTATTGAATCTTCATGAACTCCACCGTCTTCCACCTAAACTATTCTGTATCATATCCGACAATACAAATCGACCAATGAGGTCTAACTTCGATCTATGTATTATCAAGTTGATTTAGTGTAATTGTCATGTTGTGTCATGCACAAACTTATGCAAGTGAGGGACGTTGAATACGTTATGCATGCCCGCTATCTTATGATGTAAGTTGACCATATATACTAGGTTCCCAATCCTTTCTATTATCGAAAAAGGACCTACAAATATTGATGCTAACTTTCACTTCTATTGAATCGAATAACATTATATAATGGAAAAATCTTCAAGAATACGATATCCCTGATACAGAATTCTAGATCTTGATGTCTCTTATCAGCGTAGCTTTTCTGCCTATCTTAAGCAGCTTTCATTCATTGCTGAATGTTCTTAATCTTCTCCGAGGTCTCTCTAATCTTATATGGTAGTATCAGTTTTCTCATCCACTTTCCACCAACATGAAGGAGTGTTGCATAGTCAGCCATACAATGCTTCGCATGGTGCTATACCAATACTAAACCGGTAGCTATTGTTGTATGCGAACTCCACCAAATGAGAATCATCATCCCATGAGCCTCCAAAATCAAGTATGTAAGCTCATAAGAGATCCTTCAATATATGATTGACTCTCTCAGCCTGTTCATCGGTTTGTGGGTGATAAGCAGTACCAGAATGCAACTCTATCCCCAATGCCTCCTGTATGCTCTTCCAAATCCCACTACTGACTAAAGGGTCTCGATCACTCACAATGCTCTTTGGCACACCATGGAATCGTACTACCCATTTCACATACAACTAGACCAATTTAGATGTCGTTCTATTTGACTTAATAGGTATGAATCATTCATTCTTCGTCAATCTATCGACTATGACCCAAATGCTATCGTACCCTCCTCTAGTCCTTTGCAATATGTTAATGAAATCCACTGAAACATTCTCCTTTTTCCATTTAGGAATTTCAAGCGATTACAATAAGCCACTCGGCTTCTTCTGCTCTGCCTTAACCGACTGGCAGTTCGTACGCTTTGAGATAAATGTCTTGACATCATTCTTTATTTGTTCCTAATAATATGTCTGCTTCATATCTTGGTACATCTTCTTACAACCGGGATGTATGGTCAATCTAGAGCGATGGCATTATCATAATACTTCATCTCATGGTCCATCTACATTGGGAATAAACAATCTCCCATGCTTACCTAGCCAACCATCTCGGTCAAGTTCGTACTATTTCATTTCCTTAGACCTTTATCCTTTTTCTATTTTCACCTTGATCTCCGCTATTTAGCATCTCACCTCTAACCAGTAAAGATTCACTTAATCAAAGTAGATCTGACGGTCAAGCTAGCCAACATCTTTTGCTCTAACTTGCAATGAAGCCTGAAGTGATAGCTAGCTATACACTCCAACTGCTTCCACTCTTTGAACATTGCTCCCAAACTAGTATGTCTTCAACGTAAAACATTAGCGACTACATAAGTGACAGGAGGCTAAGAACTCCAACTATGAATGTTAATGAAGGTTAAGATCCTTTTAGGAGATGAGGCACTTCAAGATTTTGTGGTCCTGAACAGCTCAAAAGTTTCTCCTAACAAATAATGTCTTTAAATCTTCAAAGCAAACACAATTGCCTCCATCTCCAAATCATTAGTCGGACACTTCTTCTCATGCAGTTTCATCCGTCGATTAGCATAGGCAATAACTTTTTCCCTTTGCATCAACACTGCATCTAATTCTGTACCACAGGCATCTACGTATACTGATAGCTCCTCATTCCCACTCGAAATAGACAATAATGTTGTGCTCGTCAACCTCTCCTTCAGACTCATGAATGCGTGCCCACTTTTCGTGTCCCAAGCAAAGATCCGATTCTTCTTCATCAAATTGGTCAACAACATCACTACCTTTGACCAGTCCATTATAAAACATCTATAATATCCCACCAATCCTAGGAAACTCTTTACATCGGTAGCATTCTTGGGTCGGTTCTAATCCTGAACCGCTACCACCTTTGTAGGATCTATGGAATGCCCTACTCAGAGATGACATGACCCAAGAATCTCACTTCCCTCCTCTAGTAACCTATGTTTCCTTAACCCTTCAATCATGATCCTTAAGTGCGCCTTGTTTTCCTCCTCCATCCTAGAATAGATCGGAATAGCATCCACGAACATAAGTACCAATTTTCTTAGGATCACCCAAGACATGATTCATGAGATTTACAGAGTATGTCAGAGCATTGGTTAGCCGGAACGACATAGCCAACCATTTATAGAAACTAGAAAGTGTGCGAAACGTGGTGATCGACATACTCTCCTTCGCTACTCTCAACTGGTGAAACCTTGTCTTCAAATCCAATTGAGAGAACACCTTTGCCCCCATAGAGCTAATTGAATGAGTCACTAATGTGTGGGAGTGGACACTTTTTCTTCCTCATCACTTTATTCAACTCACAGTGATCTATACACAACCTCAAAGAGCCATCCGCCTTAGTGGCGAACATTATAGGCATGCCCTACTTAGATATACTTCTACGAATGAACCCTAACCTCAACCGATCATTCACTTGCACCTACAACTCCTTCTGATCTCTGAGTCTCATGGCCTCAAAGACATAACTGTCAATCTGGCATCCTTCAATAAATCTATGTGGAACTCAATCTCTTAGTATGGTGGTAATCCGGTCACCTCCACAAATATGTATGGATACTCTCTAGAGATAGGAATAGATGATAATAATTCCTATGGAATCTTGAGTGAATATAGAAAGCAAACCAGAATCCCATCTCCCAGTAGGCAACCAATCTCTACCGCCCACCCCTCCACAGCCTCAAAAGTCACAATAGCTTCTTGCAATCCACCACTATCGCATGTTTATTCAGTCAGCCCATCCTTAATATAATCCCAAACCCAACGAAATTCAAAACAAAAAATAATAAACAAAAGAGCATCCATGACTCGATAAAACCAAACCATGAAAAACCATACACAGGCTACTGGAGCCTCCAATAGAGTTCATCGTAATCAAATGTCGATCAACTTTTTGGCTTTCAATCATAATTTCCCTACAAAATCATTGGATATAAAGGAATGTGAAGCCCAGTATCGAACATAACGCATATGGAAACATCGTAAACAGAAATAATAGATCGAATGTTTATACTCTTTCCCTTTCCTTTGCCGAGGGACCAGTCGAGACAACATTCAAAGCATATGCCTTCACAACTTGTTTCTATTGTATTGGTTCTGGGCAGTTCTTTTGCATATATATGAACTTACATGGTTATATCACTTCTTATTTTCTTTAGCTTGTCTCCATAACCATTACAGACACTATCTCGTTTTTCTTTCTTCTAAGCATTTTTCCTTGAAACTACTTTCTCTTACCAGTCCATTTCTTCTTGCCTCGACTGCCTTGTTGCAGTTTTGACTCTTATTTAACCACAACAGTCGATTTGGATTTGGAGTATAAACTCTCATAACAAAGAGCTTTTTTGACAAGTCACTAAAATGGCTTATCAATGTGGCTCACTAGCTTCTCCCCTAACTAAACATCCAAATCCATAAGAAACTTCTCATTCTTCCTCATTGGAGTGCCAATGAAAGAAAACCCATATTTCGACAAGGTACTGGACGCGACAACAAACTCGAAGACAAACATGTCCCCTTTTATCAAGTCTGCAAACTTTCTAATTAACACCGACTTCTATGCAACTAGAATAAATTTCTGATCAAATCTGGTTTTGAAAAGTCCCAAGTAAACCAATCCTCAGAAGTAGTAACTCTAATAGAGTTCCACCATTTCATGCCTCTCCCATGAAGCTGTCGGAAAGCCAATATTCTCCTCATAGGATCATCCAACTCAAGGTCATCAAAAATTCTCTTATATTTATCCAATCAATCCTGCACTTCCATAGTTGATTTTGTTCCTTGGAATGATTTGCCACAAAGACTGGAAAAACCCTTATTCAGCCTAGCGAAATTGACTCTGGGTGCCTGCACTTAAGCACCGCCACATACGAAAAACATTCGAAGCGGCCAGTTGGGAATTTAGCAACATGTTTGCCATCATATATTGGACATCTCCTACAACTCAGGGTTAGCAGCCCTCGAACCCACTCCTCCCATTACTCTAGAAAAGGAGTTCCTTGTAACATTCCTTTTATGTTGGCTCATTTTTGATTTGTAACAAGAATGATTGGTCCCTCATAAAAAAAACTACATCTATGGTACTTGTGTACGCGTGTGACTTATGTACTATATATACTACTATATAGTTTCTAAAACAAAAAATATAACTAGTACGCTCTCCCTCGTATGTATATACTCTTGATCCAGTGTAGGGTGATCACTCTTTCCCTGTCTCTACTAAACTACGGTATCAACTCAGGTTAATCATGTAACCTAAGCTTTGATACCGAATGTGATGACCGCCATGCACCACCGACACCTAATTTAACTAATTAGTGCACAACTGCGGTACCCGACAGATGTAGGATGATTACCAAGGGTTGAAAAGAAATAAAAGATCACAGAAGCTGTCGTATATCTCACAATGCATCGAATAAAATACAATAATCACCATATACATAAAATCGGACAGGCAATAATAATTAAGTGAACCACATATCAGAGCACAAATCCTAGAGATATACAACATAGTAATAGAGTTTATGCAATGGAAATATACTCAAATAAAACTGTTTAAATAGTGAAGAAAACACCATATAGGCTCCATAGTTTTGCACCACGAAATAAGCAATAGTGTATCCACATATAATATGAGAAAGCTCCATCCTTCTCATCCTATGCACAAACGCTACGTACGCCTAGGCCTGCTATCTAGTCCACTTATTGAGAGTACCCGGGATAATAAGAAGCAAAGAATAAAATCTTGAGTCGGACAAATAGTCTGATGTGAGCGATAAATGAATCTCAAAATACTATAAAGGTCAACATAGTAGGAAATAAGGGTATACAAACCATACATGACTTGTCCCTGCAACTAAAGAGTTAGCATATAATGAACATAATATGCTACTTTGCAAGCTTCATAAAGGTGTACTGCAACCTAAGTAGAATGAAGGTGTCTATCTACCTTACACGACATTTTAGAGTGATGGCCTATGGAAGAAAGCAATCAAAACAAACATATCATCGATCAAACAATCCTCACAATCACTCAATATACCATGGATATATGATAACTTGTATGACCATTCCTCTTTCAAGGATTAATTGATATCCTAGTTTTCAGTATCCTTGCTCATAGCCTAAGCAGACACGAGACCCATTCCATCGGTCTAGGATATACGGATCCATTCCACTAACTCAAGGTGGCCATTCCAACCCAATGAGTGTTCTCATAATATCACTGCTTCTGAGTATATTAGAAAACACTCTAAGTATTAATGATCCCTTAGCACGTGTATCTGACCCCTTTCCTTTCCTTATCTACTTTCCATTACCTTTAAGAAATGATTCCACATTCCTTCCTACCATGATAGGACCATTCAAGATCTTATGCATGGGTCGCCCTTCCTATAACCCGCCCTTTATGGATAATCACTCTCATGATTCTTTTCAACATCAAGCCACCATTATCGGAACCTTACTTCATTTATCATTGAATTTCCATCATTGAAGTTTCAAAGCTACCATTCTTTATCGTTCTGCTACATCACCATCAAACCGCAAACGGACAAATAAACACCATTAGCACGACCCACAAGGTCCCTACAATTCCCTATCGAAATTCCATGAACTTTACCTCTAAAATTGCATGACGGTACTGACCAAAAGAGGTCGGTATAGATATGAATCACTTCACTTATACTTAGCCATAAATTGGCTAAGTTTTCCTTCTCGATCTCTTATTCTCGTCATGCTTAGTGTGATGACAGTCCTACACCACCAGCACCCAATATACATAACATAGTGCACTGCTGACATGCCTGGTCGATGTAGAACTATCATCAAGGTTTTAAAATGAAATAAAAATTATAGAACATGTCGTATATCTCACAATGTATGGAATAAAATATAACATACATCACAGATATAAAACAGGGGGGACAGTAATGACTAAGTGATCCAAATTTCAAAGTACAGATTCACATAATTATATAATGAGCAATAGAGTTTGTACAATGGAAATAAATTCAAATAACTATCTCATAATAATAAGCAAGCACTGCCAAGACTCCATAGTGTTGCATAGCGAAATGACCATAGAAATCCATATATAATATGAGATAGCTCTATCTAGCTTGTCCTCTGCACAACGACCGCATTGCACCTAGACCTACTATCTAGTCTACGTATTTAAGAGTACCCAAGATAGTAAGAAGAAAAGCATAAAACCTTGAGTCAGGCAATAGTCTGGTATAAGTGATAAATGAATCTCAAAATACTATACAAGTCGATATAGTAAGGAACATGGGTACCTAAATCATAACTGACATGTCCCTACAATCAAAGAGTTAGCACATAACGAACATAATATGCTACTCAACAAATATAGTGAAGGTATATTACAAACCAGGTGTGATGATGGATGTCCAGGTATCCTTATCTCCAATACCTATCTACCATGATGTCCCTAGAGTGAAGATTATGGAAGAATAATCAAGCCAACCATAGCATCCATCAAGCAATCATCACTATGACTCAATGTGCTCCGGATATATAATAACTCATCTAACCTTTCAATAGCTAGGGACTAATGGAAATCCTAGTTTTCAATGTACTCTCTTTAGCCCAAAGCTGATACTAAACCCATTCGACCAGTCCAGGGTATACAACTCCATTCAACTATTCTGGGGTAGCCTTTCAAAGTACTCATGAGCGTCCTCATAATACCCCTACTTTGAGTGCATCAGAAAACACTTTAACTATCAACGATCCTTTAACATGCCTATCCGAGCCCTTTCCTTGCTCCATCCAATTACCGTTATTCTCAAAGAACCATTCCACATTCCTCCATTCCGCGATAAAACCATTCAATCGTTCTATCAATGGGTCACCTTTATTATAACCCACCTTTTTGGATAGCCATTCTCATCACTCCATTCAACATCGAGCCATCATCAATGGAACCTAACTCCTTTCACCATTGATTTGCCACCAAAGTCCCAAAACTATCATCATGCTACTATGTCACCATCAAACCTTAAGCGAGCAAACAAATACCATCAACACGACCCGCAGAGCCTCTACTTTCCCTCTTGGAAGTTTTTCTCTCATCCAACTCACAAAAATAACTTGGCACTGGCTTACTCACTTAGCCAATCTTGGCTAAGTTCAATCTCTTACTTCTAGTAATTTATTTTCCAAGTGCCTTAGACACTGACCCATCCTCCAAATTAGCTCGGCATCACTTTAAAGCTCTAAATTTTGTGTTCTAGAAACATGGTGACCAACACTTAGAAAATTTCCAAAATCTAGCCTTTATCCATTTCCTCTAGCCTTTCTTCAATAAATACTATCATCACCTACCATTTACCATAGAGAAAAATAAATCGGTACCAAGTTAAAATAACTTGGAACCGACTTATTTGCTTAACGTATTTTTCAACACAACTTAAACTCTAGGCTCCATCCATGCTCCAGTACCTGTCCTCCAAGTTTCATCCAATTCAAACCATCTTTGCCTTTGATTGGTCGAATTCGCCAACCTATTATCCAAATACCTAAAACACTAGCAAACAACATCAAAGCAAAAGTACAACCATGAAAAATCATACATTTACATCTCTTCATACATGCAATACACAAGAATGTAGCACTAAAGCAAATCCTAGTCCAAATTCAAGTTTACACAAGCACATGAATATGAATAAAAGGAAGCACAAAACCAATTTTGAAAACAACTTTAAATCCCCAAATTTCGGCCATAGACAAGTACTGAAAGGTGATTTAGTTAAAAAAATCATTTAACATCAAAAATCATGTTAAAACAAACTTTTTAACTATTTAAAAAAGCATAGTAGAGTGAGAGGTCGAGAACCACCCACCAAATACCCAAAATACAAATTTTCCTCCTTAAACTGAAGTGGACAACAAGACAGAAAGATTCAAATCTACCAAAATGACAATCCCTAGCTTCTGTATGCTAATCATCCCTCTGATTGATGATTTAGCAAAGGTTAGTAAGGAAAATGTGTGATTTTGGATGAAACTATGGTAAATGGAGGTTTAGAACTATTTTAGGGAAGAAGGAAATGACTTAGATCTAATTCTATAGCCTTTATTTAGCACAATTTTCAAAGTAGATTAATAGGCCTAAGCGCAGGCTTAATTAATTACCCATTAAAATACGCTAGTAGTAGATAAAACTTAAAACAGCTACAACATTCAACCTGGTAAGTTCGTTTTTCTATTATGACCATTCTACGAAAGGGAAAACCATCATTATGAAGCAACGGAAGTGGTTTAAGATGCTAATTCGGCTCCTATCAAAAGTAATAATACAAATAAGATTTTCAAGGTCAAATTGGTCACATAAATTTGAAAAAAAAATCATGGATGTGGAAAATATCTTTAAGACTCACTTCGCCAAATTTTAGGGTCATACACCTCATACGAATAAAATAAAAATATTTTATGATCCTCCGATATGTAAAACATGAGCAGTTACATCCATTGCTTCATTCGTTAAGCTTCCAACCCCCCAACACCTTCTTGTGGTCAAGAAAAGAGGCCGATCGACCAAAAATGATCGGTATCGAGCTCTACAGATAGCCAATTTTGTCCATCGTCTCCGTTCTTCCTTGCATTACCCTGAAGCACTTCTCAGTCCTACCTCCCTTAGCCCGAAGCAACCCATTCATACCGATCTAGTCTGGAGCTAACTCTACAAACCAATCAAATCAACAAAGATATCTAGTTGGGCATCCAAACCAACTCAAAAATCCATGCGACTAGAACCTAAAGCTCCTCTCCTACTCTAGAGCACCTCCTCCAAGTCACATCCAATTCTGACATTTTTGCCTTTGTTTTTCCCAAATCGATGATCTCCTTCCTAACTTCATCGAAACACTAATAAACCATATCAAAACAATTCATCCAAGCATACATGTCATTCATAAGCATTCAACAAACATACACAAGCAATTCAAACAAGATTACCATATAATTTCTAATCTAGATCTAACTTTACACTAACTTGACAATATGGTCAAAAGGGGTTGCAAAACCATTAAAACAAATTTAATCCTTCTTATTTTGAGCCATATTCATGTACGAAGGTGTAAGTAAAGTTAGAATACGTTTTAATATCAAAATCATGTTAAAGACACCTACTTTAACTATATGGACAAGCATCGAGTAGCAAGAGATCAAGAGTCACTCACCTAATAACCAAACTACTGCTTTAAACCCCTAGATCTGATGTGAACAACAACTAATTCGAAAACAAAGCACCAAAATTTGAACCTATGATCTCTTTTACCAATTACCCTTATATTGATGGATTTAACAAAGATTAATAAGGAAAATATGAGCTTTTTGATGAAATTAGGGCCAATGGAGGTTTAGAATTGTTTTGGAAAAGGGGGAAATGAATAGGATCGGTCCCTACAGCCTCAATTAGGAACAATTCCCAAAATAATTAGTGGACCTAAGTATAATCTTAGTTTAGTTATCCACTAATCTATCCAGCGGCGAATGGAATTTAAAATGATAATATTTTATAAACAATAAGTTTGTTTTTCTGTTATGACTACTCTATGAAAAAAGAAACCACAAGTCCAACCGAATGGAAGTAGTCATTTTCCAAAGTTTTAGAGTCATACGACCTCATATGAATTAAATAATATATTCACAATCCTTCGACACGTAAAATATGTTGGAAATGCATATTACGGATCTTAAGGCTGAAATAACACTTGAGGGGGGGGGGTAAATAGTGTTTAATGGATTTTATGGAACTTTTGAAATTAAACACAGGTAGATGCAATTCACAACCACAGAAACAATCACAAATCAGACACAAATGCAAATAGTAAACAAAAAGCAGTAAACGAAAGAATACACCAGAATTTTTTACTGGTTCGAAGTTATGCTAGATCCAATCTCATACATTTTCTTGTGCGGATTTCTTTTCAAATATAATGTCGATATTACAACCTCGACTTTAAGGCCACGAGATAAGCCTTTCTGTCTTCAAGTCCGGGGTAAACCCTCTTAAATTAACCAGGCTACAAGATCAACTAATTGGTTTATGGGCTACAGTCACACCCAATTGATTTACGAGCCACAATCACACAGTTTCCAATATCGCTTTGATAGATAGAGAGATTCGATACACTTCTTTAAGAATAAATGATTCTATAAATCAGAATAGCACTGAGATCTCTGAGAGAGAGTGGCAGAGAATTAAACTAGAGATGATCAAGTTTGATTCACTTAGGATTTGAGCAGAATTTTGTTAAAATATAAGAGAATATTTGACTGGAGAAGAAGGAGTGAAGAAATGAAGAAAAACTAGCTTTAAATTCGTTGAAAAAAAATGGTATTTACAGAAGAACAATAACCATGTTCTTTGATGAAAGGTTATGACGAATATGCACTTCATTTGAAAATTTGAAATTTGAATTCTATGGCTACTATGTCAACAATAGGGGATGAGGTATGTCGACATGCCCTAGTAAATTTTGAAAATTGATTTTTGTTTTTAGAAGAGATTTTCTTTTAAAAACTTGTCAAAACAATTTCTGAAGTTTATAAACCATATTGAATATAGATGAAACTTTTAAAAAAGATTTAAAAAGTAATCTTAAAAATATATAATCTACAATATAAAAGTAATATTAAAAACTAAGTATAGAATATATTTTTGGGATTTAAAGCTTATAATACAAAAATCAGGCGATAGTTTAAAGACAATAAATGATTTTGAAATCAAAATATAAAAGATAATGAAAATAGTTTAAGGATAAAATATTTAAACCGAGAGATATGATTTTTAAAAAATTTTGGAAAAATATTTAAAGTGAATCATTTTGAAATTTCATGGATTCCATTCCACTAGAGAAGGTCGTGGATTACATCCCATTAAAGAGTTCGTGGGTTCCATCCCATAATTAAAGCGAGAAGGTGGATTCCATTCCACAATTAAAATCTGAATAAAGATTTTAGTGCTATCGTGCAGTTTTAACATAAATCTAGACACTATTACTATCTTGATATCATGAACTTTGAACTCTTGAAATCTTGACTCTTGATATTCATGAGTCTTCAGTCTTGATTTCTTCAATATTGAATTCATCAGTTCATAATTTCTATACTTTATAGTCTTCATTCTTCAGTACCTGCATATATATCCTGCATACACACACACATATATATCTGGACAAGAATGTTAGTATTTATATTTTGTAATAAGTCCTAAGGTTGTTGTGATCAAAACCATTATCTCAGGAACTAACAATCTCCCTTTTTTGATGATGACAAACTATGTTTATAAAATATACTCCTCCTAACTTTGATTCTACTTTACTCCCCCTTATTCCAACAACTACCTTTAATTTGCTAAGTTCCCTTTAATCTAGGACTAACTAACAGCCTAACTATCCTATCCAATTTTATAGTTCTCCTCCTTTGTCATCAACAAAAATTAAGCCTAAACTACATAATTCCCCCTAAATCTTATACTATAGCACTAGAGAGGTTAGTAATACAGTAGTAGACTAAAAATGAGGTAGATAGTAATTAAGGTAAATGTGAGAGAAATAATAATTTCAAACATCATAAATCAATATATACATTATAGTTCTTATTACACCACACCATATTCAATTACATGTCTACTAAACCAATCCAAATAGTTCAAATCAAATCAAACAAAAATAAATAATTCAAACCACATCAAATAATTCAAATCAAAGTAAATCAAACCGTATAAGTCAAATCAAACATTTCTTGAAACTTCAAAGCATCTTTCTTCACTAAAGATAGGATCTGCCTTTATAGCATCGCATTCTTCATTATCCTTGTTTAGAGTTCCTTCTGGATTCACTTCGATTTCTCCTTTGTTGAAGGCTGAAATCATCCACAAATGGCACCGAAATGCCTTTTTTGTTCCTTTATCATCCGCATTTGGCTTAATTCTAAGTGTTGTTGATTGCGTAGGATAAAAGTAAGTATGTTCGTGAAAGAGTTGAGAGTTTCTTCAAGATTCTCACTTAGATTATGAATAGGAGAGGCCATTTTTGATAAAAGTTTGAAGAAATTCAATGAAGATAAGGAGAATTCAGAATATGCATTTTTTGGAAGAAATACATATTTAAATAGATAGAAAGTCATTTGAAATGAAAAGACACAAGGTAGTTATGTCAATTTCAAATTCAAAACAAAAATTACTTTCTGGCCATTACATGTCGACATGTGGGGTAGAGGGGTATCGAATGCCCCTGTTGATTTTGCAATATGCTTTGTTTCTTTATATTATGTACAAGTATATATGTATATATATATATAAACTTATATAATATAAAAACAAGCATTCTAGAGATATTCATAGCTAATGAATAGAAATAAACGATTTTCATTGATAAATTTTAGTTAACATTACATTAACAATACATATCATTAACCAATCGAAAGATACAAACTAACACAATATGAAATGAAAACTAGAATTTGATAAAGGATGATGTAGATGATGATAATCCAAGTTTGTGACTTACTTTTTCAAAGAACTTGTTCATTTTGGTGGAAATTTTGACTAACTTTTTACTAACGGATCTTTTGAGAATCCTTGGTTTTCCACGATAATCTTTTGATTCTTAAGAAGTGTTTTGTTGGATGGATTGTTGGGAGTGATAGGATATTCAATACTTTCTAATGATGTCTATTCCTCCTCCTCTCCTTCTTCTTCAATCTCCATATCCTCTCCTTCTTCCTCTTCCTTCTCCTCTTCTTCCATTTCTTCATGAGCCAACGTTTCATCCTTTCGAGCAAGTGTTGCATATGGTTGAAATACAAGTGGAATTTTCATAAGAGTGATATTTGCATGGTTAAACACTTTTCAAGAAACAAATTCCTCTTTCTTATAATCAACACCAAAATAGTTAAAAATCCAAGGAAGATAAATCCCATGATACAAAATGTTTTCTCCTGAAGTAAAATTTTGGGACGAAGTTCATCCAAAATTACTTGCGCCTAATTAATGTCATTGTGCCCATAAATAACAAAAAGAGCCTAATAAACTTTTAAGGTCGAGTGATCGAAATTTCACGATCTTGGAGTTATGGTATGTTGCAAAAGAAGGTTTACAATTCTTGCTTTAGGATAGAAATTTCGATTTATAAATTCAAAGTTATTACCTTCTTCAAAAATGTGATGAAATGTCTCACGATCATGTTCATCAATTTGAAAATCTGAAAGATTCATTTCGCATACTTACAACCCAGTATTATTTCCAAAAATCTCACTATTCAAAATAATTTGTGTTCCTTTAACACTGCTCCAAACTTCCCCTTCATTACCATCATAAAAACCACGATTCAAATTTGAATAAATTTTTTTAACAAGATTTGGATAACAAACAAAATCATTTTGAGAATCATCAATTAAACTGAGTATTTGATTCTCTTTGAAAAGAATATTGAGTTCATACGAAGGAAAATCAATAAAGATAGCAAATTTTCTCGTGTGGACTTTTCCAAACTTTACATGCTTGTGTAAGCTTTGATAGCTTCCGGATAATTGTAGAAGATTTCATTGACGACTTTGGAGAGCCTAATGGTTGATAGGGTGCTTGAGGAAGCCATTTTTGAAGAGAGCATAGAGCTTAAGAATTTGAATTTTGAAATGAAAGTGAAAAGATAGGATAAATTAAGGAGATAGATATTCAAAAGTCAAGTTCTTTGGTCAAGGGACACCATTTCAAAGCTTTGGAGTTGTTGAAAAGGTGGAGGGAAATTCAAATTTTTGAATTTCGAAATTTCGGTAAGAATGTCGACATAGGGGGTAGGGTCATGTCGACATGGGTCCTATAATACATATGACTAATTTTTTCCTAATTTGTTTAACATCTATATATATGTATATCCTATAATCTAATTTATATTTTATCTGAAATAATATAAATATAATAATACTTTAATATTAATATTTTAATGTTAAAAATATTATTAAAATAATATTATTTTGAAAATCAAAACTTTAAATTCAAACAATAAGAAATTTCAAAATATGCAAACTATCAAACATTCAAACATTCAAGCAAACAATTTCAACCAATATAATTTAAATGCGTACCAAATTTTAGATCCATATTCTTGAGATCATTAGATTTGTGATATAATTGTAAAGCACATATTTGAATTTTCTGTCTCTTGATCATCATCACTAGAGGATGAGTCATAATCGTCTAGTGTAGCAATATACGCTCTCTTCCTTTTCTTTGATAAATCAATACTTGGAGGAAATTTTTGCTTATCCGGATGTAGACAATCTCTTTTTAAGTGGCCTAGCTCATCACAATTGTAGCATCTGACGTTGTTGAGAGTCTACTTACTATTTCCAGAATTCTTGTGATCATTTCTCTTGTAGTTATTTATCTTTCTGTATTTTAGAAACTTTCTAAAATTTCTTGTTATCAAGGCTATTTCTTCATCGTCGTCACTGTTTGAGTCTAAACCATCTATTATTGCATCAAAAGCTATTGAATTCTTTTCTGAGGCCTTGCTTTCTCTTCTCTGTTGCATTCATACTTCAAACGACATCAAATTCCAAATTAATTCTTCAATTTTCAGGCTTAGAGATATCATTAGCCTCTTCAATTGCTAGAGTCTTCTGATCCCATTCCGAAGTGAGTGAATTCAGAATTTTCTAACTTGATCTTCTTTGGAAAAGTTCTTTTCTATTGCAATTAATGAGTGCACAATGTCTTGAAACCTACTATACATGTCTGAAATGGACTCATTTGGATTCATCTTGAATAGTTGAAACTGATTGGTCAAGATGGACATTTTGGTCTGTTTAACTTTGCTTGTTCCTTCGTGAGTAACATGCAAAGTTTTTTGTATCTCATATATAGACTTACAGACAGACACTCTATTAAACTCATTCCTATCACGTGAATAGAATAGAATATTCATGGCTTTGGAATTATTTTGTGCAACAGTCTTTTACTCAGTGGTCCACTGTGCAAAATTTGTTGTGGGTTCAGTGTACTCAGTTTGTGTGATATTCCAAGTATCTAATCCTATTGATTGTAAATAGATTTTCATCCTGCATGCCCAATATGTATAGTTGCTACCATTGAAAAGTAGTGGTCTAGTAGTAGACCGACCTTCTTCAAATGCACCAGTGCTAGTGTTGACATTACCAGTGTTGGAAACCATTTGAAAACTTTTCAAAAATCAGATTATGAAAACTTTAAAAACCAATGCTCTGATACCGAATGATGCATATGCGAATTACGAATCTTAAGGTTGGATTAACACTAGAGAGGAGGTGAATAGTGTTTAATGGGTCTTATGGAACTTTTGAAATCTTTTGAAATTAAACACAGACAAATGCAATCCACAAACATGGAGACAATCTTAGAATCAGACACAGATGCAAATAGTAAATAAAATCAGTAAAGGAAAGAAAACACTGAAATTTTGTACTGGTTTGGAGTTATCCTAAATCCAGTCCCATACAATTTATTGCGTAGATTTCTTTTCAAATATAATGTCGATATTACAACCTCGATTTCAAGGCCACGAGATATACCCTCCTATCTTCGAGTCCAAATCAAACTATCTTGATTTTACCAGGCTACAAAATCACCTAAGCGATATACGGGCTACAATCACACCCAATTGATTTACGGGCCACAATCACACTATTTCCAATTTAAATTCGGTAGATAGAGAGACTTGATACACTACAGATGATCCTATAACTCTGAATAGCACTAAGATCTTTTAGAGAGAGTGGCAGAGAATCAAACTAGAGATGATCATGCATGATTCACTTAGGATTTCAGCAGAGTTTAGTTAAAATATAAGAGAATATTTGAGTAGAGAAGAAGGAGTGAAGAAATGAAGAAAAACTAACTTAAATTTTTTGAAATCAATTGGTATTTATAGAAGAACAACTGCCATGTCCATTCGCGAAAGGTTATGACGAATAGGCACTTCATTTAAAAATTTGAAATTTGAAATTTGAATTCTGTGGCTACCATGTCGACATGGGGGGATGGGGTATGTCGACATGCTCTAGTAAATTTTGAAAATTGATTTTTTTTAAAAGAGATTTTCTTCTTAAAGCTTGTGAAAACAATTTTTAAAGTTTATAAACCATTTTTAATATCGTTTAAACTTATAAAAGAAATTTAGAAAGTAATCTTAAAAATATATAACCTATAATATAAAAGTAATATTAAAAACTAATTATAGAATATATTTTTGAGACTTAAAGCTTATAATATTAAAACCGGGAGATAGTTTAAAAATAACAAATGATTTTGAAATAAAAATATAAAAGATAATAAAAATAGTTTAAGGATAAAATATTTAAGACGAGAGAGATGACTTTTAAAAAGTTTTGGAAAAATATTTAAAATAAATCATTTTGAAAATTTCATGGATTCCATTCCACTAGAGAAGGTCGTGGGTTCTATCCCACTAAAGAGGTCGTGGGTTCCATCTCATTATTAAAGCGAGAAAGTAAATTCCATTCCACAATTAAATTCCAAATAAAGATTTTAGTGTTATTACGAAGTTTTAACACAAATCTAGACGCTATTACTTATTTTGATATCTTAAACTATTGAACTCTTGAAATCTTGAACTCTTGATACTCATGAGTCTTCAGCCTTGATTTCTTCAATCTTGAATTTGTCAGTCTTGAATCTCTATATTGTACAATCTTCATTGTTCTGTACTTGCATATATATCCTACATATACATATATATCTAGACAAGAATATTAGTATTTATATTTTATAAGGAGTCCTAAGGTTGTTGTCATCAAAACCATCATCTCGGAAACTAACAAAATACAGATCGCTAAATATTTGCTTTAACACAATAACTTGTTTTAATTTTCTCTTTCTAACAAAAATCAAAATCTTTCTTTCTCTATCCAATTCGGTGGGACTATCTGGATCATGAAATATAAAAAATCATGTCCAGGCACACTAATTCTTATCCAAGCCACATTTCTATCTACATCTAACATTATCCCATAACAAGTTATCCAATCGACTCTAAAACAATTGACTCATGCACTATGTGAGACTTACACTTGAACTACTTATCTTCACATTCTTATCCAAATTCATAACTCATTCCTTTTACGACACGTTTTCTCCTTTATGACAGAAGGTAACACCTTTGCACTTGGCACTGCTTCCAGTGCATAGCCTTTCTCTTTGTTATTTGCTTCCTAACTCATCAAATAATTCTTAATTTAACAAATTTTGAAATTCCATTTTTCATATTTTAGAATAACAGTAAAAGGATATACTAATCAATAATTCTTCACCACACCAATGTTCAAATACTTCCATTCTTCTTTAAGTTGCATCATCAATTTTTAAAAATATCATTTTACCAAAACGTTTCCTTTATTTAAAAGTCATAAAATAATTTTTTTATCTACTTTTTTTGATTTTTTATATTTTAACTCCAACAACTTAATATTAACTATTTAAAATATATTTGAATTTTGTATAAATTATGATTATCTCAAAAATACTCTTACTTCATTTCAAAACATCATTTCAGTTAATTTATAATCATTTCGTCATGCACATAATATTGAGAAATACTCTCATACACCAAATTCTTGGACTTTGGGGTTTATACTGGTATGACTAATCGCTTATAGACATCGGTGGAGCCGAATATGGGTGTTCACACCATAATATCCCTAAGTTCGAGTCTAGTAACATTCCCATTTTGGTCTTCCACATCAATATCTATCTCAGTTCCAATTTCAAGCTTTACTAACTTATTCATCCTTCGTTATCCCTAATGAGATTTATCAGCAACTTCCTAATAGATATATAGCTCAACTAGAATAGCTATAAACATATTCAACTACTATATAATATATATGTGTGTGTATGGTTGAAAAACCAAATACATACTCTCAAAACGTTCCTAGTTCTAAAGCTTTAACACTAAATGTAACAACCTACCATTTTAGAACCCTGTAACTACAGAATAAAGTCTCAAAACAACAAGCATTTTATGGATAATGCATATTGATATACAGAAAGTTCATAAAACAAAACTATAGTAACTAATAAATTTCAGAGTCTCGTGGTGAATGTCATATAAAATATCATATTATACAAATACATACATGTTATTACATGCATAATAATACCATAATATAAGTTATATAATCCAAATACAATCAACTCCACACACTGTCACATCATGTCTTTAAGATACAGGTTATTTATACAACTTCTACATGTAATATTTACATTGTATAAATATCTCGCCTCTTGATACATCATGTCTCCAAAATTTGATAATTTGAACAATATAGATAGAAAATTATAGGAGTTGGTCAGACATACATCTGAATGAGTGAAGCCAATCCAATACATGTATATACTGTGAAAGTGATATAACAAGATTTAAGCCCAAAGTATAATACCTTTTGGTCCCGTCGTGCATGCTACAAACTGATAACATACTATCTAAAAAAGATCTGGCCTAAAACATCTATAGTAAAGGACCCTTTATATGTATTTTGGTCTCACCGCCTGCGGTAAAGGATTATCCGGTTTTGTCACCCATGGTAAAGGATAATATTGTTGGATCCGAGTCAATTGAAAGTGAGTGAAATTGGTAGATTTCAAAAAAAAAATCCTATTTTGGACCTATTGGGCCTATGAAGTTTAAAAGATTATTAGATCCAATCTACTGAGTTTTTAGATAAAGTTTTATTTTATTTATTTGTATAAAAGGATTTTTAAATTTAATTTGACTTTAAATATATAGTAATAATGTATCAAATACATTCATGTGTGTATAGTGCAAGTACAATATATAAGTAGTGTATGTAGTTAATATGTACGTATATACGATTCGAGATTTACACCGCAATAGACATATTTGCCCTTTATATACGCTTTTGTTTTCTATAGTTTATTTTGAAAATTTATAAAATAACAACATACTATTCTATAGTTTGCTTATATATATACTTATATATTATAGGTTGTAAATTCATTTTAACTAATCAAAAGTTTACATATATTCGAAATGACAATCAATTATGTTAAAGCAGGCAATTAATAAATAGAGGAAAAGATGGAGGAGTTATCTCCTTTCATTACTTATCTTTAACGCTATTTGAAAACAACTTGAACACCCTGACACATATATCTATGCAAATACGAACAACTATAGACTATGCCTGAAATTAAAATAATACATACACAAATACATACAAATATATATATAAACTTTGTAATCTATTATATGTTTCAATCCAAAATTTCTTGTATGTTTTTCCTTTTTAATATTAAATAATAATTTATAAAACAATAACAAAATTAGATTAAACAATTTAGGCATACATAAATTCATTGTAAAAGGAATTATATCTAAAATATACATATAATATGAACATATGATGAAAATATTTGTAGTGAATGTAGGATCTAATTATATTATCATGATGCACATACAATTAATTAACATAGGTCACATCTAGACTCTAGGTTAACATAATGAACAAATAATGAGATTAGATTAGCAAGTATAAGATTTAAACATTAACATAGTGAATATTTAATAAATAAAATTAGAATTACCTAAATAAGAAGACTAAGATTTACACCTTAATGAAGAATAAACTCTGATTCGATTGAATCAACCTTTGGATTTTACCGGGATTTAGAGGCAAACACCACCTTGAATGTAATTGATTTTTCTAAATTTATTTTGAGGAATTTTTATCATGGAGGCCGGTAAGGGAGAGGAGGAGAGAAAGGGAAAGTGTTAGGAAAAAAAATGTAAGGGAGAATATGCTTTAAAGGAAACATTGAAACCTTTCAATTCTTCTCTTTAAAACCTTCCCTATTAATTCCTAATTAAATCATGTCAAATCCTCTCCCTTTTCTTAATAATTTTGATAGAAGAAATATAATTAAAGAGAAAAAAGAAAAATTCGTTTCGAAAATGAGACTGAAATGAGTCATAAAGAGGAGTAAATGATGGAAATTTAGATTCATTCTTTTAATTACTCCTTAGGATTTTCAAATCGCATTTTAAATCTCTCCTTTTTCATCGTGCATGTAACAACCCTTTTTGGAATCGACCTAATTTTTGACCTAAACTTATCGAATCTTAGATCCATTCTAACAAGTTGTTGGTTGCTAAAGTTTATACAATGAAAAATATACAGAGCTCTTTATCTATACTTTCAGAATCTCACAGCGGAAGGAATAAAATATAACGACAAAAATAAGCATCCATTTTATAAAAAACAATTTTCAGAAATACAACATCTCAGTATATACATAATACAATATATCAAATAAAACATCAACATGTCTAAAATATAGGCATGTCTGAATACATCAAAACATAGAAAAATAATTAGACTGCCACAAATCTTCATTGTAGGCTCTATCTTCTCCATCGGCACCGTTTTCCCCTAAAATGTGGGTTCAAATAAGGAGGGAGCCATAACAACAATGTCTAGCAAATGAAAATCTCAAGTCTTACCATAATAGCAGGGTCGTATCATTAAGATAAATAATATGTCTCACACATCCTATATCATATCCTACTAAGGATACCTCCACTATAAGCCAAAGGCTTTTCCAGTCCAATGCCATAATGCACCTATAACTATAGGCCAAGGATCCTTTCCATTCCATCTTTGCAACTACCATAAATCATGTCCTAACAATGCGAGAGAAAGCACCTGAGCCACTTTATACCTCTTTAATGAGAATTAGGCAGACTCTGACTATTTAATACATGTACCCTAAGTAGATCCTCATCATTTAATACCTAGTGTAACATCCATCGACTTAGAGGCACAAAACTAATGGCTATGGATGCTGCAGTCATCCATAATTATTAATCCTCGATGATCAAACATGGCGATATTAGATACATTGATACACAGAAACGCACGAATATTGAAAAAGTTTAAACAGCAAACAAATTCCCCATTCAATTTAAATATAATCCAAATTGATTACATAATCCTAGTTCACAGACCACGTTCAGATAACATATAATTATTACAAAATACATCAAGAGCGACATTTGAAGATGCCCCCTTGGTTGATCAGAGTATATAAATAGGCAAGAAAACAAATTTTCATTTACAAACAAAACACACAGCAGAAATAAAAGAGCTCTAACAACTAGCTTGCTTCCCGCACATCCTCGAAAGCTTTATTTACCTAAAAGAACAACTGGAAACCTTAACTCTCAACCTACTCAAAAACAATTGAGTACCCAAGAGTTTAAGAGGAAATCAAAAACCTCGAGTTAGACATAAAGCCTGGTATGAATAATAATTTACCATCTCAAACCATTTAGATATCTTGTGCGACCATGCCACTTAGCGGAATGGGTTTTTCCCTCACTAATTTCCTAAAACATTTATAAAATCATATACTGTTCTCTTGCGTCCACAATGGTCAAAACATAATATTTCAAAAACATTATGATGTTATGCAAAACAAGTAAATCAAATCTGGATTATCCTTCCCCATTCATTCTGACTATCTGTCTCAATTATAGTTTCTTGGATTACTATTAACCTGTTAAATGTTTATGGACTATCTGTCCAATATCATAGTTTTATAGGATCACTAAGAACCTATTGGTAATTCCAATATCTTATCTCTTATCCTAGTTTTCATGGGCTAACTAGGAACCTATTGACTAACCATAATATCAAATTCGGGTTTAGTGTCATGGGTTAAATACAAACCTACTGGCCCCTGCCAGTATCAAACCACAGTTTTCATGGGCTTACTATGAACCTATTGGTCTATGCCAATATCTTTAATTGAACTTTATCATTTCATTAGTTATATTCACTACTGGGTCAATCTAGCTAGTTATTCTGCCTTTTCCCAAAGTACTGTTATGGATTAATTACAGTGTGAATAAATACAAGAAGAGGTAATACTCTCAAAAATATTTATTTATGCCACGATATTTCCTTTTAAAATGAGAATGGGTAATTTATTTTAAAACCTTAAAACATCACTTTTAAAACCACTGGATGATCTCATTTGAAAGCATAGAAAATCTCTTTTCAAAACTCTAAGTATATACCTTTCGAAGCTCCCTAAATCAATTCTTTCGAAACCAATAGTACCTTTCGATGGTATCAAAACATTCTTTAAAACATAGCATCAAAACAAATAAAAATACCCTTTTGAAAGCATTGGGTTTACTCTTTAAAACATTCTTTGGGTCAAAATGATTATATATGAAAGTATCTCTTTCGAAACCAATTATAAAATTATTTTGGAGGAAAAATTGATAGTGGCGAAACCATTTAGTCGAAAGCAACAACATTTCAAATTAAAACATCGACAGATAAAATTGAAACCCCTTTCGACTCCGTTGCCTTTGAAACACTTAACCCCTTTAGAAAGCATTTAGTAAATGGATTAACTTGGGTAAAAACAAAGATAACCTCCCTAAGACATTGATTGCTTCAATACACTAGAAAGGAAAACAGCAGCTGGGTTTTCGACTAGGTCGGAACCAATCTTGTCAAAGTCCTTATTAAAGAGAAAAGTATCCCTTCGTAAGCTATTTATAAAGACACTTTCGATAGCATGACTTTCGACTATGTCGAAAGCTTTAAGTAAAACAAGGTAGGAATCTGACTTTTGAAAACAAATCGAGGTTTCGATTTTATGGGTATCGACTTGGTTGAAAGCCCCTTCAAAAAAACCAGGCAGGCGCTTATCTTTTAAAAATGAACCTTGGTTTCAACCTTGATGAAAGCACTGCTTTCGACACCCTACCTTCTTCTACTTATCAATTCACTTCGTATAAATTCCATTGATACCATATATTGGTTTCAACTGGATTGGTGCAGAGGTAAAGGAGTCGAAAGGTGCCTTCGAAATAGGCAAAACCACCTTTTTCTAAAAACGCTGATTTATAGCTAAATATGACATTATTTTATAACTAACCTGGCTGTTGTAATTCCTTGTTTGGTTACTTTAAAACTTTTTAAATGTTATATCATTAACTGTCGCATTTATCATATATAAATAAATTCGAATGTTAAGCCCTACCATTTACAAAATCAGTATTTGCATATAAGTCCTTATTTTGAAATAGTTTATTTTCCCAAGTAAATCAATTAGGAAAACCACCAAAAATCATAATATTCAATTTTGTCATGTAAACAAACATATTAAAATTTCAAACCTAATTTCTTTCTGAAATACTTGAAATAAATTCTAAATCCAATTATATCATAATTTCCTTTAGAAATTCATAACAAATTTCTATAGCTTGGAAAATTCAGAAAATCAAACCCATCTCCAAAATCATGTTTTTCTTAACATAAAAATTTCTCATGGCATTATAAAATATAAACCTCTTGATTTTGCATCAAAACTGTGCAAATTCATATATGAACGAATTAAAATACATCAAACATAATATAGTTCAAGAATATCATCATCCATATCCTCATAAAAATGAATTTAGTCATAAATCTGAAAACATATATATCCATAAAATAAAATAGAGATGGTATGGAATTACTATTCACCTTAGATATGATAAGGAATTTGAGATTTGTGGTTGATTAATCCTTCCTAGCTTTGATCCTAAGCTTTACATTATAATCTTACTCTTTGATAATGGCCGGCTCCTTAGAAAATGAACGTGAATAGACAAGAATGAGAAGTGTATAGACATGTAAAATAAAATGGCTATTTAGTGATATGCCCATGTGTAAACTAATTAATCTTTAAACCGATTTAAAGCCCAATTATTTAATTATTAAGCATGACCCTTCTAATCTGAATCCTCTTATCATCATTATTCTATTTAGTTTATCTAATTAAATTTCTTGAATAATGTCATAAAAAATTAGGGAAGTTACACCAAGACCAAAGGCAGACCCCCCTTTGGTACTTCTTAACTAACATTGTAAAAAACTCCATAAGTCCACTTAATACTCTTTTTGGGAATAAGCGGACCCTACAATAACCACTTAATACCTCAAATGGAAGCAGACCCCTTCCACGGATTTCTCACTATCACACATAAAAGATAATCCTAACCATTTAATGATTCTTAAGTAGAAAGGAGGTATACGCAGCAATAGCAACTTATTAACCCAACCCAAAAGCAGTCCTATACTGGGATATCCGTCTTATGGCCCGTAACCCAAACCGTGACGTCACACATTAATCCGACTATTCGTCGGTGTTGTAGCTAGATTAGCTAGGTAGATTTATCCTGTAGAATTGGGACCAACCTCGCATCCGTCGTAGGTACTTATTGCAAGCGATGTCTCACATCAGTCCCAAAGTTGCACTACTAGTATCTAGATAAATTGGATAGACTTTTATGTGCTTTTGAATGACCCCGCATCCCAATAACTTAGTCATATTTCCGCTCTTATAACACACTACCTTACATACATACATTCATTCATACATGTACATACATACATATATATATATTGTGTGTGTGTGTATATCACCTCATTTATGACTTAAGGACATATAAGGAAAGTTCCTTATTTTGCCTTTAACAAATGGATTAATTTCCATAATTATCCTTATTTCATTCCTAGAGGGTTTAATGCTATTTATTAATCTATTTGTTTTATACGATAAGATTTATACATTACCATTAAAAAGCTATCAATATATTTATACATACATAATTTAGGCTAACTAAATATACCTAAATGTGCATAGAAATATTCCTACTCTAATATTTTCGTTCCTATACTAATTGTTAAAATGTTAAAACTTCCACTTTCATACAAGCCTATGTTCCGTACAATAGCTTACAAAATAGCTAATATTCTAGCCCAACAAAATAAACTTGTATAAAAAGAATGGAATAAAAATACCAAACTTATTTTACATTAATGTAATAGAATCAACGCCCATGTTTCAAGGAAATAAAAATTTACAATTTAAACTCTTTATATTCTGTTCAACTTTAATATGTACAAACTTGAAGTAGAAAAAAGATTCCATATTTGTCTATATTACAGGAATAGGTGGTGCAAACTACAAATAGGAAAATTCATACGTTGCACACCATTTCCTAAAAATTTCCTTTTTGAACCCTTTATCTCAACAACAGAAATTAGACGTTGCAGTTGAATAGAACTTAAATAATTCAAATTGCAAATAACAAATTAAATTCTATTATGTTAACATAAAATAATTGAAATATCAATAAGTCTGAGAACTGACATTTTATTGGAAGGAATTTTGGGGTTTCTAGTTTTAGGGTTTTGATATATAGAATTCCACAAGGCATTAAAAATAAAAAAAATTAATATATAAATTATTAAAATGTGAAAAACTAAGGTTGTGTTTGGTTTTTTATTTTTAGGTTTTCGCTCATACAAAATGCACACGATGCATATATATTGCCGAAAATGACCAATTTAGAAAACGAAGTTAACAAACAAACCGGAAAACTTTTTTTTTATTTTCTATGTTTTGGAAAATAACATAGGCACGAGAAACAATTATTCCTCCATCGCCTCTCTATCCCCTCCATCGTCCCCTCCATCTTTCTTTCATCTCCTCTATCATGCCTCTACTCTTCTCATATTTGACATACGTATTGAAAACCAAAAACATAAAATTCATTTTTAGACCAAACAATACCTAAGATTTCCACTCGAAGGTAGTTTCTTTTCTTTACCTTGGATTCGATTCACGCCTATGCATAACTCTTTCTTTAGATTTCTTCTTTTAAAATATATAGTAATTCAATTATATGTTCATTAGACTAAAAATTTAGATATTTAAAAATCGAAAACATACACACACACACACACACACACACACACACGCATATATAAGAACCTATTATCGCTTTTCCTTGGATTTGAATTCTTGAATCTAATTGAATAATCAAGGAAGAAGACTAATGGAGTTTTGATACATACATACATATATATATATATATAAGATCTTGTTAGCCTCTTATTTATAGTGGTTAGGTTGCGCCTTGATCGAAGGATTTAAGTTGGTTTAAAATAATAAAATCTCAATCATTCCTGGCCTAACCTAACACTATTTGTCATGCCTTAATCGGTCGACTTCTCACCCTTGGGCAGTCGACTGACTGGCCAAGGGAAGGGTTTCGACTAGTCTCCTATTTTGGACAATGAATATTGGTTGCGATTTGTTTGCTTATTTCTTTACCATTTTAACAACTAACGCGAACGTCTATTTAAACTTTAAGTCTTCCATAACATTAAAATACATATTACCTTTTTTAATTTCAAATGCTAATGTTATTTAATTTTTAGTTTTAATTTTTTTCCAAATTATTTTAAATATGAAAAACTTCAAACGTTAATAACTTTTCATTTGAGCTCCGATCGCAAAACTTTATGTATGGAATTGATTAGAAAATCAACATGAATACGACGGTGTAACTTTTGTAGCCAAATTATGATGTTTACAAAATTATTATTTTTAGTCTATTATTGATTAATTATTTTCTTATTAATTTTTACGGGGTATTATATTCTCTCTCCTTTAAAAGGATTTGGCCCCCAAATCCTTAAGGGCCAAGTAGCGTAACTCGCACTCTATAACCATGCCATGCAACTAGTAACCATGATGTGTATATGTATGCAACATATTATACGGTGAACTTAATCTTAATGTGAATGCAAGACCGTGACATAAAGGCATGTATGCAAGCATCGTAGATATGCATAAGATTCTATATGAGTGGCAAAATAACTATAAAAACTATGGCAGCCAACCCCTACCATCCAATCTAGTAATCACGATGTAACCAAAGGCTATACAATACAAAATTTGAGAGAGAGAAAGTTTACTAAAGAAAATCTTAAGATGAGAAGTCTTCATTTTCTTTTCAGTTTCTCATGTGCTCTTCGCTGGATTATCTCCCCATTATAATCGGGCCAGCTTAATTTCCTTATTATAAAGCTTCATGTTTAGTGCTTCACTATACGTGCAGTGGCATTGGATGCTATCAGCTCTGTCTCAATATCTTCTAACAGTTTAGGCCCTTTTATGGTAGTTGTGCTGCACAAACGTTTCTTCAAGTGTAATGTGTGCAAAACGTCATGACCTCATGCTAACTTATATGGAAGTTCTTCTTGATACGCCAGTTTCCCCTCCCTTTCCAAAATCTGGAAGGCCCCAACAAATCTCGACGCCAACCAATCTACTGTCGAGAACCTTATAACCTTCATAAGTGGGAAAACCTTAACAAACACCATATCTCCCACCATAAACTCTAATGCCTTCCTACGCTTGTTATGCAGCCTTTATTTGTCGTCTAATCATCACTACCTTTTCCGAGGTCTTGCGGATCAAATCTTGTCCAAGTAGAATTTTTCCACTAGTTTTCCACTAAAAATTAGGTGACTTGCATTACCTTCCACATAAGGCTTCAAAGGGTGTCATGCCAATCGTCGCTTGGTAACCATTATTGTATGAAAACTCTACCAAGGGTGAATGTTGCTCCCAATGTCCTCCAAAATCCATAATGCAAGCTCACAACAAATCATCCAAAATCCTATTCGCCCTTTCCATCTGGTCTTGGTCTACGGGTGTTATGCGGTGCTAAGATTGAATGTCGTTCCTAAGGAAGTTTGTAAACTCCTCCAAAATTCACTAGTGAATAAGGGATCTCTATCGTTATTAATACTGACTGAAACTCCATGCAGTTGTACCACTTCTCTGATATAGATCTATGCTAGAGATGTTGCAGTCTTATTACTTCTTATAGGAATAAAGTAGGCATTTTTCATGAGTCCATCCACTATGACCCAAAAGGCATCATTGCCTCTTTGACTCGTAGGCAACCAATTTATAAATTCCACCAATATATGCTTCCACTTCCAAGTTGACACCTCGAATGGAAATAATGATCCTTCATGCTTCCCTTGTTCCGCCTTTATCTTTTGGCACATCAAAACCCGAAGACATACTCCACCACCCTTTTCCTAATCCTCGATTAATTGAAAATTCGCTTCATATCCCTATACATTTTATCTCCACCGGGGTGAATAATCATCCTAGAATGGTGACACTCCACTAGCACTTCCTCTAAAACTTTCTCCACCATTGGAACACATAAACATCCATCTCTACTCACCATCCTGTTTTGTCTATCACATATCTGCCGACGTTGGGGAAATGTTCTCCTCTACTTAGTCTGTCCAAAATATCTATTATTGTCGCATTTTTTTTGTTCTTACTCGATGTGGTCCATCAATGCTTGCCTTACTTCCGTTGCTTCCAAATAGCCTAGAGCGGATTTTGATGGCATTGGAAATGAAATTCAATAGGAACTCCAACTGCCTCCACTCATATATAGCACCAAGAGTGGCATGCCTTCGGCTAAGGGCGTCGGCAACAACATTCCCTTTTCCAAGGGTATATTGTATATCTAAGTCATATGATGATATAAACTCCATCCACCACTGATATCTAAGGTTCAAATCTTTTTGGGAAAATGAGTATTTTAAGTGATTTGTGGTCAATGAATAGATCAAACTTATCTCCCAAAAGGTAGTTCCTCCACATATTCAAAGCAAAAATGATAGCCACTAACTTTAAGTCATGAGTGGAGTGCCTTTTATCATGATCCTTCAACTGACTGCTTGCATAAGCTATCATTCTGCCTTCTTGCATAAGAACAACTCTGAGCCTCGTACGGATGCATCGGCGTAAATAATGAAAGGATTCATCCTATCTCAAATGGTGAGTACTGGCGCACTAGTCAATAACTCCTTCAGCTTCTCAAATATTTCAATGCATTTCTCATCCCATGCAAAACTAGAATTTTCTTGGTTAAGCGAGTTAGTGAGACAGCCATCTTTGCCAAGTGCTCGATGAACTTCGTATAGTAACCGCCAACCCAAGAAAACTTCTAACTTCCATGGCAATCTTCGAAATCTTCCAATCTTGAATAGCTTTCCCTTTATAGGATCAATTGACAAATACTTCTTACAAACAAAATGATCGAGAAATTTCACCTCCTTCTTCCAAAATTGATGCTTTGAGAATTTGGCTCTTTGCTAAAGCCTTTTAAAGATCCCAAGTATCTCCTTAAGTTATTTTCATGCTCACCTTCACTTTTAGGGAACTGTAGAATATCATCAACAAACACTACGACGAACTTATTCGGTTGCCTCTAATGACTCTACTCATCAAATCTATAAAGTACGCTGGGGCATTCGCCAACCCAAAGGCATTACCACTCATTCATATAATCCGTCTGGAGTGCGAAAAGTGATCTTTTCGCTTGCTATCCTCAACAATTCCTAATTAGTGAAATCCAATCGCTAAGTCAAACCGAGAAAATATTTTGGCCTTAATAAGCTAGTCAAATAAGTCATTGATTCTTGGTAAGGGATACCTATTTCTCTTAGTCAGTTTGTTTAGCTCTCAATAGTCTATGCATTGCCTTAAAGAGCTATCTACCTTAGTAAGATAACCGATGCTCTCCATTTTGAAGTAAAGCGGGAAATAAATCCCTTTTCTAATAGCTTCAAAATATGCTAGTCCAACTCTTGCCTTTCTTTAGAGGCCATATGACTTAATGGCAGTGCAACAGATCTAGTGTCCTTCTCCAAGTCAATCCTAAACTCAATCTCCCTTTGGGATAGGAAACCGAGGACTTCCTCAAAAACATCTGGAAAGTCTCGAATTATGAGGACATATGAGAGCTCCTCTTATGATCAGCTAAGAAAATATAAATAGCTTAACTCGATTGAGTTTTGGGTTGCGTAATAAACATCAATATTTCACCCCTTACAACTTCCTAACTAAACGAATCTCTAATCACAATCTAAGACAACCCCATAATAAGACAATCAATCCATCCCTAGGATGATTCCATATCCCTCAAAACCCAGAATATACACATTACATAAATCAACGTTACATATACCCGCAATAAAGCCTTTACAAATTAAAGAAAGGTGTACAACCCTCTAATATGATTAGATATGACTATTCGGGTTGGTCACACTACAAGAAAATGCGCTTTTCACTACAATAACGGACAGCGTTTTCATTATGAATGCTGATAAAAGTATTTAGGGAAGTAAATTTTGGAATTTGAAACGCTATTTAAAGTGACCCGCTTTATTTTTAGATTCGTTTCATTACGCGGTTACCTGGCCGCCATTATTTCTTCTCTCCCGCATAAAGCAAGAAAACAATCGACCACCAATCTCCCCCAAATTATTTTAAACCTAATTAAAACCCCAAATATATGTGAAAGATCCTATGAAATTTCATTCGTACTCTAGTTTCGCCTGCAACATCTATTTTGCTCTAGCCCTAACACCTTGAATCCATCCTTGGAATAAATAAGAAAATGAATCCAATTATGAATTTGCTCAATAAATAGGAATGTCATTCGCTTTAAAATTATCGATTAACTCTCTTTAGAAGCCCGATCTGAGGTAATTTTCTAATCTTTAGATTCAACATTTGAAATTAATTATTTTTGTTATTACTATTTATATTTTGCAAGTTATGTTTACAGCCTCTAGAAAACGAAGAAGATGATATGTCTTTGTATGGTAGGGTTAATCAATAATGGGTTTAGTTTAATGGGGGAAGAGTGTGTTAAGCCTGATATGGTTCCCGCCAGTTTTAGGTTGAGAGGTAATGGTGTTGCGGTATTTTGTTTTTTTCTGGCTATGATTGTGGTTGCTTTTGGTTTTTTAATGCGATATGGTATGATGATGATTCATTTTCATTTAGCGTTTACAGTGCAGTTCTTTATTCAACTGCAAATTGAATTTTTTCTATCAAATCATCAACGATTATTCTACCTAATTCACCATCAAAGCGTGACCTGGTGGTCATGGTATTTTTACATATGATTTAATGCTACTCAAGCGAAAAAAATTAAATTTGTGGTGTAACAGTGAAAATAGTTATTTTTTGTTTATAAAAATAGTTGCTTCTGTAATGAAATGCTACAGGTCCTATAAAGTAGCTTTAAATTCAAATATTTGAACCAAAATATAGTGTAGGTCATTTTCATGCTTGTTGTCTGTAAAGTAATTGGTTTCATTATTTCTACAGTTCTATTTGAAGACAGGTACATGCAAATATGGACCAACAAGCAAGTTTAGTCATCCACATGGATATGAAATCGTCATCCTCCTATGAATACCCTTGGTCTGCAAATACGTCAGGTTCGATAGTTTGTTATGTTCGGTTCATTACATTAGCTAGTATTCAGTTATGAAGCCTTCATGAAATGGAACTAGAAACGAAAAGAACTTTTTATCAATAGGTCAAGGGATTAAACACCACTGATTTCATTTTCCAAGTTACAATTCCAACTATGTCTATGTGCAAAGCTCCATTAATACTAAAGAAAATCAAATTATGTATTTTAGTCCACGTTGAAGTCTAGAAACTATGTATCTGGTATGAGATAATCGATGGAGACTATTTTTCTGCTCATCATTTTTGAAGTTTAAAGTGGTAAAATATTATTGTTTACCAGTTCCTTAAGTTTTATTAAATCAAAAGGTAAAAGATTGTGCTGCGTGAACCTCGGCTAAGACAGTTAAGATATTACATTGTACACATTCTGATACCCATTATATGTTTAAATATATTGTCATCTTTATCCATGTTAGAATGCCAGTGGATTTTAGCTCAGTAGGCAAGTTAATGCATTAGGTGCAAATTCATGTACCTTATGCACTACAACCAAAGTAAATATAGCCTAATAAGTGGTATGCAAAAGATGAGTTATTTAAACATCAAAACATTGAAATAATCTGTATGCATCACATTTTTAGTTTCCATATCAAGTATTGAGATTTTTGGTTGAAGTTTCTGTTTTATCAGTTGCTCTGGAATAAAAAAAATTGACTTGATGTTTAATAGTCCTAATAATAGAATGATAAGAAAACTATAACAAATAAATCATGACTTTTTTCCTTCGCTTAGGGCAACATCCTAATATACGAATATGTAACATATAATGATACAAAGTTTATTTTTCTTTCTTCTCCAAGCATTTAATGATATTTCAGTTCACAAACACATTTTTTGTGTGGTATGAATAGGATCATATGGTGAATACTATTATATATTTCTATCTTTTAACAGCAAACGATCCGTTGACATTAGTATACATCAAAAAACTGCTGCAACAGTTTTGTTAATGTGCATATCTGATATGCATACTTTTACACATTGCTATGTTTGTATAGAATCCATGTCACTGTGTAGGAAAATGGAGCATCAGAAATTGAGAACATATTTCAGAAATTAATTGGAGTTGATGCACTGTTTGAATTCCATCTGAGCAACTATGAATGAACAATCCCAATACGTTCTTGACTGCAGGAAGAATAACTAAAAAAGGAGGGTAATCCATGTCATCACCTATGCTTGGTCACGTATTATTTCTTTAGCAACAATAAACTGTACTTGCTTTAGAGATTATTTAGACAACCTCAAAGTGTCCTAGTTTCAACATCTTTGTGCACATTGTCCTAGAGTTGAATGTGGATGCTTGCTGCTGCCATTTGAATTTGAATTTTAATAGCATTGCCTTTCTACGCTTGAATTCATCTTTGTTCTGGTCTGAAGTGCTAAGAGAAGCTCTGTGCTTACTGCCATGATCGATGATCCACTACCTGAAATCGAGAGATGCACTGTTGAGACCTGGATATCACGTTGCTACGGCTGTTAATGAGTAGATGTAGTCGTTGTTTCTCCAAGTTAGTCATGTTGCTTGAAATGCTTACATGAGATGCTGCATATGGGGTGTAGGCTACTGATGATTCACATGTTTTCCTAAAAGCCTATCACAGGTGCCTAAAGTCGAAGCCGAGATCTATGTAGTGACTGTCGATGTGAGCTTGTCGCTGTCAGGAAGAACGTCGCTGTTGTAGTTCTGTAGTTCAAGAAATAGTTAGTGATATTGGTTGAATTTATATTCATGATCGGTAATGATAATTTTCAGTATAGTAGTTTACATTTATTATGTTTGGAGTGATTGCACCTGGTCCTGCAAAGGAGAAAAAAGCAACTTAAGGTCAAGTAATTCAACTTATATAGTCCTCCAAAGTACATTTGTTGAATGGAGTTAGTAGAACAAATAGTAAAAATGTTTGGTTTATGCGGCGAGTGCCACTGATTCCAAAGCGTTCTATTTGAAGATGAAGGTTATTATCATCAATATTTGGCAGAATTCAAGACTGGAGATGAGAGGAAAACTATAGTAGAGAGCATGCCTTTTGCTTACAAGGCACTCAGGTATGACTATATTTTTATAGTTGTAATAATTTTGAAACTACAAAGCTTTGGATCTATTGGATTTATTATTGGATTTACCATTTATTTTTGTTAATTTTGACGAGTTGATTTTAACTAAGTGGATCTTGGAGTAATTTTGGATCTAGCATAATGATTCTGTGTGGTCTGTTTCTATACATAACCAAGCTATGTAACATGTATTCTGATCTAGTTGCAATTTCAAACACATAAGATATTAATACATCTATAGAATATATGTACTTTGATGAATATACCGTCTCTTACAGAAAAGATACAAATATATACACAACACGAGTTAATTCAATGGTTATTTAATTACCTACTTTACTGCAACAACATAATGATCAAAGGCTATCAGGCTGACAGTTTGCTTTGGGAGAGTTGTTTGTAAACAAGAAGTTTTGAATTCATTGCTGATTTTTTTTCTGATTTTCTGTTTTTATAGAGTAATGAACATTAAATTATTTTCTATACTAATTAGTTGATACTCATGATAATTAGAAAAATTACCGAGGATTATGTAATGTATGCCTTAATAGTTCTCAGTTTCATACTTATTTTCACCGATCAATATTATAATACAATCCAAGGAACTTTAATACTGTATTTCTAAAATAGATAGGATTAATTTTGAAATGGTTTTTACCTTTTTTAATTATTTATTATATTTACACAAAACTGATGTCACAATGCATTGTGTATAAAAGTGAAATTAATAGAAACTTTTTTCTTAACTTCGTATATAATTGCTGCTACCATCGTAAAAATCGATTAGTGATATAGTAATATGTTTATTGATGCAGAACATTGCAGTTGTTGGTTTAGCACCAACTCACCCGAACCGCCTATGGTTGGCACTTAACTTCATTGTGTTTTATTATGAGATCCTTAACTCACATGACAGGGCCTGCACTTTGGCCAAACAGGTTGTTAGATTATTTTTTGATACTATTGTTGCAAGGATTTTCTTTCTTTGCTGCTTGTTGGATTATATTAACTAGAATAAGATAGGTGGTAGGGCTTTAAGTGTGATACATAGTAATTAACCACATATTTGTTTTAGTTCATCAATACATTGAATTCAACTTGAAAATTACAAATTGTTTTCAATAAAATGAATACACAGAATTCTGTTTTACTTTCCGCGGTCATGCTAATTTCTATCTTTGTTTATGCATGACATTTTTTTATCACCATCTTATTTGCTGGCATCCAACTGAATTATCCACATACATATGACAATTAGTAAAAGCATGCCAATAAGATAATCATGACTTCCTAGTGATAAACATGACCAGTAAAACATAAATTTGTTTGTAGTATATAAAATTGTATTTAAAAAATACGATATCAATTCATGCTACACCTCACAAAAAATAATTAGAAATCAAATTGTCATTTTTACTTGAGTGTGACTGTAGGGACTCTTGATCTGATCCTTGATTGCTACGATGTGTGTATCGCCAATAAAGATGTTGAAGCCTAAAGAAACATCCCAATGTATACCCTACTATCATTAGTTGAATAATAATAAATTCAACTTGAAAATTGCAAATTGTTTTTGATATACTAATTTCTCCCATTCGCCAAAAATTCAATATGATACATGCAACCTTTGTTTCCTGTAGAGCGCTCTATAAATCACCTTGTGGAAATTATTAAGGTGTGATATTCATTAGAAATATTTGCATATCCACCATAGTTGTTATATTCCTTTTCATAAGGGAAATATCTTACCAGTTAGTGTTTATAAATTAGGTGTTAGGTATTCCAACAAAAGAAGAAATCAGGTAGATGAATTTAAATCACATAGGTTCAATTTTCCTGAGATCAAAGCTCATCCTTAGCACAGGGTCATTATATCATTTTTACTTGTGTTTTTCCTTATGGGGAGGGGGGTAGGTTGAATCTAAATCAGGTAGTTGTTGTTACTCATGTTTTTCCTTATGGCACAGTATCATTATATCATATTTACCAGTAGTAATCATTGGTTGATCATATTGCATCATGTATAACCAATGTACAGTGGCTATACTACTATGAAAATGGTGCAAGTAAATCATTTTGGTTGTGATATTATAGAAACTGTAGTTTGTCAGTGCAAACTATAGTTTGTACTCAGTGCAAACTCCCATTTGCACTTGATGTAAACTAAAATTTGCACTAGCAGTGCAAACTGTAATTTGCACTAGCTCTGGCAGTGCAAACTTATTTGCACAGCTCAAAGCCGACATTGTTAGTGCTAATTTCATATGTTTTATTACTGTTACTTGATTCTACTTATCCAAAGAAAGGGTTAACAAATTATTATTTTTATCAAACACTATATAATACATACATACAACTGATTAGTGATTGCTTTGAAGAATGTAATATACAAGGTATTAACTATTATGGGTATAGATCTATCTTAGTTGCTAAATGTCTCTGGGAATATCATGAAATCTTTAACGACACGTTGTTGTGAAAACAAAAATGAATCATACATTTTGCAGATTGGAGGAAAACTAGTTGAGTGGATTTTTTTGCAGCTGTTATGGCCATAGCAGTGTGTATTTAAATGGCGATGATGGAGGAATTTGCAATAGGGTGGTAGTGGGGGTAGTTGGGGATGGAATATGGTGCAGTTTGGTTTGATGTTCACTGTGATGTGCACTGGTTTGTATTGATTATAGTGGTGGGTTGTTAAGCATTTACTCACTGATCACTTCAAATTTTTAGATCCATATAGTGATTTTTTGGCGCAGTTAAGCATTTTAGCATATGAAACTTCAAATTTTTAGATGGCGTTTACTCACTGATCATTTCAAATTTCTTCATTGCAGGTAATTAAAGATGGCGATGACACATTCTTCTTCCGTAGCAAGTAGCAAGTAGCAAGCATATGAAACTTTTTAGATGCACGTTTTGTTGTTGGCATTTGGTGTGGACTTACAGTATTGATATTATACTTTTACTTAACATATAACGTGTCTTTGTTTAACAGAATTTGTGGCAACTTGGTTTACTTTGTTATTTTTGTTTATGGATATTATTGAAACTTGGTTTATGGATGTCTTTTGTTTATTAATATTGTCTTAACTAGTTCATGTAACCAATTAATAGTTATTAGAACCTGTTATATATACTAGTTGCTTGAATATGCTTAAAATATAGTTTTGGAATATTCAAAAATAGAGTGGAATATTAAAGCTGTTATATAAATAGAAGACAGCGTTTGATTAATGCTGTCAATGAAGAAACAACAGCGTTTAATTCGTGCTGTAATTATCTTGAAATTGTCAATAACAGCGTTTTTTACATGCTGTCGAAATAGTTGATGATTCAATAACAGCGTTTTTAACATGCTGTCGAAATTGTTGATGATTCAATAACAGCGTTTAGAAAAAGCTGTTGTAAACAGTTAAAGTAGAATTTGAACATCTTCGACAACTAAATTATAAACGCTGTTGAAACATAATACAGCACGTCTGAAAACGCTGTAAAAACATTATTGACAGCTCGTAATAAACGCTGTCACAGAGATGTTTCAACAGCGTTTATAGAAAAGCTGTTGTAAGTTATGTATATACGACAGCATGTCGTTATACAGCGTTTGAAATAACGCTGTTGTATCATATTACAGCGTTTATCAAACGCTGTTAAAAGCCTTTTGTGGTGTAGTGTAACAATTTGGGATTTTAGATTCAAGGAGTTAACAACAATTCTTGTTACGAATGAATGCGATGCTCTTGAGTCAAATAAGGTTTGAATAATATTTCCAGAGATAATAGTTATACCTTCCAATGCAGCTTTTTCCTCATCTCTAGAAGGATGTCTACTTATGATGGGTACAACTTTGATAGCATAAGCTTCTCCATCTTGACCCTTCTCCGCTAGCTTTGGCATTGATTCTTATAGTGCCACTTCTCATGGCAGTGATAGCATCTCCACTTGAACTCTTCCCTCATCAAACTCACTTTGCAGTCTTCGACCACATGCCCTTTCTTCTAACATATAATACATGTCACACTTCCTTTCTTGATTTTCCCTTTGGCTTTCTTATCAACCTAGAACTCTCCTTTCTTCGCTCTACCTTTACTTTATGCCAGTCCTATCTTCTCCTTTTCCTCCTAGCCAATAGTCTGAAGTATGGCCATTTCAACTATTATATTATAAATGGTGCCTATGGGTAGGTAGGTCAAAAGCAGCTACCTAAGTAGAGAATTTATGTCGTTCGCAAACTTCATAGCCTTCTTCGTTGTGGTTAATCAGACTCAACCAAACTTAGTTAATTCTAGAACTTATTGATATACTCCTTCAACGTGGACTCTCCTAGCCTTAGTTCTATAAACTTCCTTAATTGCAAGCTTACTTCAACTTTGGACATGAATCGCAATTTAAAAGGAGCCTAGAATTTAGCCTAAGTAATTCTTTCACAGCATTCTCTTTAACTACTATGATCCACCAATCCAGCGCCTCCTGCTTTAAATGCCATATGCCATACAGTCATCCTCCTCTTGGTCTGGTCTTCTCACCCTTGCTCTCGAAATATATGCTTAAAGTCATTAATCCAAGCCTTTGTTCCATAAAATCTTCAACCCTCGTATATACTTGTCCTCCCAGATTCTGAAATTCCTTACACATTTTACGGAAGTCTACTGGGTAGGGTGCTATTTCAACATGTGGAGTAGCTGGTGCCATTGGCATAGCTTGTTGAGAAATGGGAACTTGCCCCACTTGCCTTAGTTATTGTTTGAACCATTCTGGCATACCTCAAATGGTGGGTATTTCTGGGGTGGAGGGGTTCCCAGCTTCCAAGCAAGTATTTTCAACCGTAATTAACGATCTGTAGGTTTGAAATTTTAGTTATAACTTCAGAAAATAGTTATTATTTGCTAAAAAGACTTTGCCTAGTTTGTCTGTATATGGTCATAAAAGAGAGAGAGAGAGACAGAGATAGTGTGTGTGTGTGTGTAGTAGGGTTTTTGAAAAACTTTGATAACAAATACGCACTCCTAAATATGCCTATTACCGTTGAGCGAGTAACCTAAGCTCTGAACCAAATGTAATAATCCTCTCCGAAATGAACCTAAATTTAGACCCAATAAAAGCCCATCGAACCTTACGTCCATTCCAAAGCTAGCTATTGATTGGTAAAATTGATGCAATGAACAATATACAGAACTATCTATCTATACTTTCAAATTCTCATAATGGAAGGGACAAAATATAATAACAAAAATAAGTACCCATTTCATAAAAGTCAAATCTCAAAAATACTACACCCTAGAATATCTATAGTACAATATCTCAAAATAAAATATCAACATGTATAACTTGTGGATACATCTGAATACATCAAAAGCATATATAAATAAATGAACTGTCACAATTAACTACCACCTCCGTCTTTCCTATCAACACCGTTTCATCCTAACCAATGGGTTGTAATGTGGAAGTCTAAACAACAATGTCAGATGAATGAAAATATCATGTCTTACCATAATAGTATTGGGAGAGAATCATTTAGATATGTAATATGTCTTATGCATCCTATACTATATCCTACCGAGTATACCTCAACAACTAGCTAAAGGGTTTTCCAGTTCAACTCCATAACGTACCTTTAACTGTAGGCCAGTGGCCTTTTCCCATCCATCTTTACAACTACCGTAAATCATACCCTAATGATGTGAGAGAAAGCACCTAGCCACTTAATACTTATACCCTAGGTAGATCCCTATCATTTAGTACCTACCCCTCTTTGATACTTCCTAATTGATCGTAAGAAATTACATCAAGCCACTTAATACTACTTTTATGGGAAGAGGTAGACCCTACAATAGCCACTTAATACCTCAACCCCAAAGCAGACCTCTTTCATGAATTTTTTACAATAGAAGTTAAAATATAATCCCGACCATTTAATACTTCTTGAGTGGAAAGGAGTCAGATCTAACAACAGCCACTTAGTACCCCTAATCTAGAAGCAGATCCGCACTAGAATATCCACCTTATGTCCCATAACCTAAATCATGGCGTTTCACATTAGTCCGACTATTCAAAGATGTCGGTAGCCATATTAGCTGGGTAGATTTACATTATAAAACTGGCACTAACATCGCGTTTATTGGGTACATATTATGCGCAATGTCTTACATCAATCCCAAAGTCATACTGTTGGTAACAAATTAAGTTGGTAGACTTTTGCATGTTCTCCTAACACAATACCATATATAATACCAAGCTGCAATACAACTTAAGGCCGTATAGGGAAAATTTCTTATTTTGCCTTTGTGATAGATTAATTTCCATAATTATCGTTAACTTCATTCCTAAAGGGTTTAATGCTTTTATTAACCTATTTATTCCATATGATATGATTTATATATATTACTATTAATACAATATATATATATATATATGTACGTACGAAATTTATTCCAACTAAATATTCCTAAGTGTGTATAGAAATATTCATATTCTAAGATTTTTGCTTCCCATACTAATTGTTTAAAATGTCAAAACTTCCATTTTCATACAAGGATAAGTTCCATGCAATAATTTACAAAATAGCTAATATCCTTAATCCAAAAGAAGGGACTTGCATCAAAAGAATGGAATCAAAATACCAAACTTATTTTACGTTATTATAATAGAATAAATGCCTCTATTTCAAGGGGAAAAACTTTACATTTAAACCATTATATTTTATTCAACTTTTACATATACAAATTGGAAGTGGAAAAAGGGAGTTATATTTGCCTAAATTACGGAAATAGACGGTGCAAACTACAAATAGAAGATTCCATACTTTGCATACCATTTCCTAAAAATTTCCTTTTTATCCTTTATCGCAACAACAGAAACTAGAAATGGAAGTAGAATAGAACATAAATTATTCAAATTGGAAATAGCAAATTAAATTCTACTAAATTAACATAAAATAATTGAAATTCCAATAAATTCAAGAATAACACTTTATTTGGGGCATTTTAGGTTTTTGGGTTTTTGTATACAAAATTCCCCAATTCATAAAACAAATCCTAACTTTTACCGTACAAATTACTAAAATATTAAAAAACTAAGATTTTCACTCATAAATAGTTTCCTTGTTTTCCCTTGGATTCGATTCATGCCTATGCTTAACTTTTCCTTCAGATTTCTTCTTTTTGAAATGTACAATAATTCAATTGTATGTCAGAATTAAGATATTAGGAAAGAATAGGAATTGAAAACGTGTATGTGTGTGAACCTATTGCCTTTTACCCTTGAATTTGAATTGTTGAATCTAAATGACTGATAGAGTTTAGTTAGCATTCCTAATATTTCATAAATAAAACTGGGGCTAGCCTTTTATTCATAGTGGTTAAGGTGCGCTTGGACCGAAGGATTTAACTCGGTTTAAAATAATAAAATCCGAGCCATTCTTGGCCTAACCTAACCATAGCCATCATGCCTTAACTGGTCACCGTCCATAGGACGGAATCGACTGGTCCCTAATTTTGGACCGTAAATATTGGTTGCTATTTGTTTGCTTATTTCTTTCCCGTTTTAACAACTAACGTTAATGTAAACGTTAAGTCTCCCTTAACGCTAAAATATTTATTACCTTTTTTAATTTCAAACATCAAAGTTATTTAGACTTTAAATTTAAATTCCATATCGAATTATTTTAAATTCAAAAACTTCAAAAGTTGATAATTTTTTCATTTTAGCTCCAATTGCAAAACTTTATACATAAAAGTTGATAAGAAAATTGTCGCAAATACAGTTTCATAGCCAAATTCAAAAGTTCGTCAAATTCTTATTTTTAGCCTTATTACTAATTAATTATTTTTTATTATTTTTTATGGGGTGTTACATTCAAATACGCTTCAAAAAATATTCCCAAAACCACTTTGCAATTAATCCATTTAAACCTAGTTTAAATATTTTATCTATATCATATATCAATATGCACATTTATAACTTTTACATACACACTTAATTAAATGCTAATGGTATTCAAACAATCAAGTAAAGTTAAATAATTAATATTTCATAAATTTTAATTAATTTTCAATAATTTATAAATTAATTAAATCATGTGGTTTATTCATAGTATTACTCAAAGGTGTAAATACAATCAAGATAAATATAAAATAATTCAAAAATTAATGTTCACACTTTACCTTAGCTAGTGTTATGAAATTTTGGCTGAATTATCACTTACATATCTTTTTTGTAAAACCTAATTTTACTTATTATAAGTGATATCTGATGGTGATAACTATTTACACCAGTTCTCTTCGTCAACACTTTATCACATTATGACTTATGGCATTTGGTATTCATCAAAATTATAATATTGTCCATACTCAACTATATAGTCTAAATACAAAATTCTTGGTTTAATAATAACAATTATTATTAACCGTACTACTTTGGCTAGAGACTTTATTTTGAGTTTATTTAAGTTGACCCTGTGATAGTGACCCCATATAACTAAGGAGACGGATTCTATCTTGACTAATGTTTCACTTTCAATGCTTTCCCATGACCCAACTATAGTTGTTCGATGGACATCATGCCATAATTTAACTATAATCAAAGTGGGCTTTCCACATCGAAGCTCAAAGGTATTCTCAAGTCAAATGAACTATGTAATATTGACACATTGATTATTTTCAGTTTGAGCTTAGTAGACAACAAAAAACTATCTAGTGAGTCATTCCGTAGTAATATAATAACTATCACTACGTAACCCATTGGTGTCCACAACAGCCATGAGAAGTACACTATCCAACATTTGGAGAGTGTTACGTACTCTAGTTTCAACTGATGTATTGATATCCAGTCTCGATACATCTTGACCAGGAATATTTAAAATGGAATGTTTGTTTAAGTGTGACAAATCACTCATAATTACAACACAATGTAACTACTATTGTAAAACATAGATTTTATGCATTTCTCTATTAAATATACTTTTAATTAAATTAATTAGTTAATATAACACATTATTTCATGTATATAATAGAAACAAAACATCTTTTATTTCGAGCAAGATTGGTCATTGAGTAAGGTATATGTAATAAATTATATAATTGCCCCTTGGGCATGCCTCGGACTCAATCAATCTCCCACTTACACTTAAGGTCAATTATGGAATCATTGTCCCATCCCTTAAATCAGCTTGATGAGTACTGATCAAATTAGACTCTTCATGAATGGATCTACTATGTTGTTTCAATTATCCGTTCTATCAATCAACTCTCTCTGATGTTGACAAACTATATTTATCGTGTGAAACTAGTTGGAGTATGTTTCTCGACAATGAGCTCTTATTCCTATATTGCTACCATATAACAATATAGTATTCTCAATACATGAAATCACCCATAGCTCGGTTATAAATTTGTTCATTTATTTTTGTACATTACATTTATCGTGATGCTATTCAAGACGATGTACTTAGCCTTTTCGTTGAATTAGCCATAACCTCTTGTTTGGATCATTTCAAAGTTAAAGCTCCTTAACTAAGGCTTGAACATGAACTTAATATTGACATATTGTACTCAGTATCACTTACGAAGTTTGAGTCTAAATACTCCTTCATAAGGAGTTCATTATTTATGTAAATAATTCTTTATTCGTAAATACTCAAGAACACTATAAATTATTATTTAATAATCTTAATTTTGATTTTTTATTTGCTTCATATATCAAATACATAAAAAATTAAGTAATTGTAGATAATATGACATGTTCCTATTGCCAGTGCATAAGGAATCCATATTACATGTTCCAAATTAAATATTTTAATAAGGTGTCACTGCATATCTCTTTGGGACATTCCCCGCATCCTTTCTACTTATTATAGAAAGTATAATTTACAAATTCAATAGTAAGTATTAAAAAAACAAATTAATTTTGATTTTAGCATAAGTACATCGTTAACAGTAAACAATCAATTGTTTACTTATAGTTTAGAAATATCTATGCACCTTTTAATGGTTTTTTCTTATGGACATATGCTTCCTCTACATTTTAACTAAAAACAAACTATTTGATATTTCTATCGAAATACTTACTCAATTCCGATGCTTATAGAATGACATCTTCGTATCATTTCTTGGATCAAATCTAAAAATCCACAAACTCAACATCGCTCCCATTGACTTTAAGACACTTTGGTTGTTATATGCAAATTGTCTATTCTGAATCATTCCATTTCAACACATATGTACCAAAGCAAAAGTCATACCAAGATATAATTTTGGGAGTAAACCCAAACTGACTTGATTCTACCGAATAATGAATCTATTATTCTAATTTCAATAATTGAAGTTTATGATGCAATTCTTATCAATATTATTTTGTATTCCAACTACATTAATCTTGTTCTTTAAGACTCATTTGTGGACGATGGATCATATCCCTTTGGTCTCACTATCAAATCATATTTCAATGCAATACTTGGAGTCCATTTCAACTTTGCACATCATACAAACATAGAGTTAATGCTCTTAATGGTATAATTGAGTACTGATAATAATCTATTATCGACGTTGATAAGAAACATATAGTTTCACTTCAATGTGCAAGAATATTAGTTACATATTCTAATGCATTGTGTTCATTTATGTTCGTTAATTTTATTTCATCCAACGTAATCATTTTCATCTTGGGATCATATCCGAACTCATTTTACTAAAAATAATTTCTAAAAGAAATTCCTTTGCTGTGAAGTTGTTATTTTTTGAAATAATAGTTGTTTCTCAGTAAAATGGGATAGGTATTCATAAATACCTTATGAATGGCCTTGTATTTAAAACCAGTTTGGTTTTAGTTCACAATACTTGTATTTAAAACATAAGTCGTTCATCCAGTGACAGTCGTTCGCGAAATCCTTTTAGGATGGTTCATAGAGATCCCTTATGAACAATTATTACACGCAGTCATTCTACTCGCACAACCCGCCAACTCCTTGGCCTAGGATATGTTGGATTTCTTATAAACCCATATCCTATTTGGTCTTGTAAACTATTCTTTAGATGAAGTTAATTTTACCTTTGTGTAGTACACTTACGTACATGACCTTATGAAAATAAGTTAACTCGACTTCACTCACTATTAATCATACTTCATTCAATAAAGTTCAGTTGCTTCTTGTTGATACATCACTATGCATCATAGGGAGGTGTAATTTTTAAGACTGAATTTCTATTCATATTAGGAATGCTCGGAACTCTTTCTAATACACACACATATTCAATCAAATAAAATCATTTTTGTTTTTCATTGCATGTTATTTTGTTACTTCCATTTTACATTCTATAAGCTTATCATAGTCATACTACACGTGCATCAAATACGCTTGTTTATGTCAGTGACAACTCAATAGTAATATAATGAAGTAAATGGAAACATTTTGATATTATTAACCTTACAGTTGCATACATCTATATGTATCAATTCAAAGAGTCCATCAACTCTTATGTCGCTCCCGTCAAATGGGTGTTTTCCCCTTAATTGGTTGAGATATAATTCGCTAGTATTATATGATTCATAATCAAATAATCAAAAGTTATTTCTCCAAAAAATGGCTTACTCCATAATTCAAAAATTAATGCAAATAAATTTAGATACTTTTGTATTTTCCAATGCATCAAAAATACCATTTTTATAGTTTTATTATATAACTAATATTCATAATATTCATACTGAAAAGAAACTATCTGTTTTTCAGTCAACACTTGAAAATAGTTGTTGTTTCATAAATAAATTTTGGCATTTTACAAAACAATTTGCAAACTTGATGCGACTAATAAGTGCTATATGGTATGCTTCCACTATTTCCACCATCACTCTAATAGCGTATGAAAAACAAAGCTCCATTCAACTATTTAATATAGTCATTTACTTCATTTACTGTAACTAGTTTATAATCAAGAATTTTCCAATCAAATATTTTTAATTTCAAGGAAATAAATCTCATAAAAATAATTTTCTATTTGAAAATACAATTTGGAATCGAAAAAATATTTCTCATTCAAATTTTAGGTATCAATTATTACTTTATAATTCTTGTTTCATATATTTCTTTATGAAGCGAAAATGACCATTTAATCTTTTCATTCCAACCATGCCTTGACTTATATCCACTCTTATACATTTGATTTCCTTTCTAAGTGGTCGAACCATTCAAAGGAAACTCTAACCACAATATCATAAAGAACTCGTTATAAAAATGTATTTAGTCATCCTTAACTTCTAAGGATATATGAAAATTGCACTTTATGTAAACTGCTCAAACTGACATTTTAGTGATGAATTCTTAGATCTATCTTGTAGTCTTTAGTCAAGTGTTACATTTAACATAAATCATTACTACAATTAATTATATTAAGAATATACAATCTCACACTACAATTACTTGCTTATTTCAATGAATTAACTCCATGGAAGTTTCATACATTATGAATTGCAACCGTTCATTATATAACTTTTATATGTGATCATATATGAATCTTCTTGTATTGCTTTTAAAGTTCGATACTAATTGAAGGAGATACATAGTCTTGGAAAAATAAACCCGTAAGTGACCAAGTTACGAATGTATTTAGCGGTTGTATAATTAGGCGCTTGCATGGGTTAACATGTAAAATTTATTGGTAGGTATATTTTATATTTCTATGTCAATCTTAATTTAATTCATCTGTATATCTTGCTGATAAACATTTTATCAATTTTTATTAGTTGCACAAATTTATTGATGTAGATTATTATAACTTTATATAGCAATTGTTCTTACAATATTAGAAAGGTTGAATGTTACCACTTCATTTTTCTAATATGGTCCCACTAGATTTTTATATTTATCAAAATCCTAAGAAAAATATGGAAATCATTTGATTTCTCTAGCGGGCGTTAGGACTCGTCTATCTTGAAATTTTGACCTTAAGTTTGCTCAATAAGTCATTGCTCCATAGACAATAGATAGCTATTTATCGGTTGTGTCATATACAACCCCTAACCCACAATGTCTTGCCCTAATTTCACTTCGACCTTGAGTTTGCTCAACAAATCGAAATGAAATTATTTGCATGTACCTACCATATCATGACAACATAAGTACAATATATATACTTTGAGTTTGCTCAACAATTACATATAGTTATCTTACCTCGTCTATTCAATATATTAATAATACTACACATAGTATCCATAGCTTGAGTTTTCTCAAGAATGACATAGTATGCAAGTAATTTATTAATATATATGTGGTAAACGGTAACACTATACTAAATATTCACAATCTTCAATATATTATTTAGAATGATATCGGCTTATGGAATAATGTATTTTTAATGAAATACCCTCATGATTTAAGTGTTGGACACATTGGGAATCATGGTTATCGTACATTTACATATGTATTTGTTTTTTAAGTCTATTTAGGGTTTCTTTAAGATTCCACCTTTAGTTCATACATTCATATTATATGAGTTTAATTATTATATAATTTTTTATAATTTAATTAACTTATACAATAGTCTTATATGCATGACATTAATTAAATCTTATTTAGTTAGTTAGGTTAAATAAATTTTAACTGAATATGTATACCATAACAATTACGGTTATACATACACACATACATATGTTTGTGTGTGTGTATATATATATACATTTCATTTTTTGTTAATTAACTTGTTTAATTAGATAATTTAATTAAATATTAATCGCAAAAATTTCTTATGTATATGCTTATATACTTACATCATCTTAAACAATTCAAGATAATGTAGCATATATCTATATATATTGTACATTTATATACTTTAATTAATTAACTATTTAATTAATTTATTTAATTTATTAATATTATTAATAACAATAATAAAATTAAAATATGTTTATTATATTTTCTAAGCACTTTTGAAAAACTATATTACAACATTTGTAATGTGAATTATTTACAAAGCCAACTTGAAAATCATATTATCGCATTTATAATTTAATTCTTATTCTCCATCTAACTTTTAAATTTAAAATCTTATTTTAATTTCAAAACAATTTTAAAATTACATTATGACATTTATTATTATTTTAAATCTAATTTTTAAGTTTAAAATTTTATTTTAATTTTTAAAACAATTTTGAAAATTAGCCCAAGGCCAAATTCAAATTGGGTCTTTTCTACTAGGGACAACCTTTAGGCTCACTCCACTTTTCATGCCAAGCCAACAGCGAGGGTAAGCAGGGTACTTGATTACCCAAACCAAGTCCTACACGGAACTTTTCTAGACCCCCTACTAAATTAGGAAGCATAATTGGTTGACCCTAATACGACTAATTTAAACCGCATAGACTATTTTGCTCCGATACCATTGTTGGATCCAAGTCGGTTGGAAGCAGATGAAATAGGTAAATTTCAAAAAAAAAAATTCTATTTTGGATCTATAGATTATGAAGTCTAATATTATTAGATCCAATCTAATGAGGTTTCAAATCTTATTTTATTTTAATTATTTGAAAGGAGTTTTAAATTTTTAAAAATTCATGTGTGTATAGTGCAAATGCAACATATATGTAGTTTATATAGTTAATATATATGAATGTATGTGTTGGAATACACACCACAACGGACACATTCGCCCTTTATGAATGTCTTTGTTGTCCACAGTTTATTTTGGAATTATATAAATAATGATATATGTATTATATAGCTTACTTATACATAACATGCTATAAAGTTATTTTAACTACTCAAAAGTTTACAAATATTCAAAATGACAATCAACTAAGTTAAATTAAGCAATTAATAAGGAGAGGAAAAGGTGGCGGAGTTATCTCCTTTCATTTACTTATCTTTAATTCTATTTCAAAACACACACACATACTATATGTATGTATGTATGTATGTATGTATGTATGTTTATATATGTATATTATATGTATGTGTGTGTGTGTGTGTCTATATAAACTTTGTAATCTGTTATATGTTTTAAAATCAAAGTAACACCTTGAAATTTACTTTAACTTAAAAGGGATTTAAAGGATTTGTGATGTTTCGCACAAAAATCCACTCATGTTTTTTTATTTTTTAATCGAAACAATTTTTTAACAAATTTTAAAAACAACCAAAAATTATATTCAAAAGAACAAATATGTGAAACATATATTCAATCTGCAAAGTAATTTTAAACAATTTATGTATATAGTTAATTTATCGTTGTGTATATAATGAGGTACATAATACATTAATTAATTTGTAATGACCCAAGATTTTAGAAATTTATTTTATAAAATATAAATAAGCTTAAAATAATTTTAAGATAGTTTTTAAAACCATTTTTAAGGGAAAGATGAGATAGCTTGATATGGTGTAAGCATAGAATATACACATGAGTAAAGCTAGATCCCTGGATACTATGAATGAATACATGATGCTATGTATGGAAAATATATATAGATATAGATATACATACATACAGATAAATAAAGAGAACCCTCAAATGTGCTATATGCAGGAATATATAAAAATGTAACTAAGTATACATGTGCATGTGTGTGTCAGTATAAAATAATATAGATGTATATATGAATATTGGTTATTATCTGTAAAACATATATGTAAGTACACTAATTAAGTATTAGAATTCAAACTAGTAAAATGAAACACACAAATATGTTTTTAAATAAAAACATAAAGAATGAAGGTGTGAAAAGAAGCAATCCTCTTGTGAATAAAATAAAAGGAAGCACCAGATAAGAAAGGGAAGGCTAAAAATAGAAAAGGGAGGAAAACAAAAATGTATTTTGTATGGGCTGAATTAAGAAAGAAGAAAAATATATATATAATATATATTGTTGGAAATCAGATCACACATTTAGCATGCAAATAGACAAGAGAAAAAGCATTCTATGGAAAAGTGAGATTTCTGAAAATAACCAAAGTAGATAACCACTTCTCTCTTCACCAAATTAAGCCGGGGAGGTTAGAATATTAGGTTCAAATAAATGCAGATAACATAATTTTCTGGTGGGAAAAAATGGCTTTAACCAATACCCAAATCCCCAAGGAGAACACTGCATATATATAAGCAGCAGCCTCCTCTCCTTCCAAAAAGAACTTTGAAAATATATATATATATATATATATATATATATATATAATAAACACACCATATAAAATACAAGGCAAGTGAAGGAAGAGAGCTGAGGCAAAAGGCAGAAGTTTATCAATTAACTAAGGAAGCAAAGAAGAGAATTAGGTGAGAAAATTCACTTAAAGAATTTAAGGCACTAAGTCCTAAAGAAGGCAGCCAGTTTATAAATTATTATTTTTTTCTTAAAAAGAGTATGTGATTGTCTTTCAGAAATTAAAGATGCTTTCATGCTAGATTGTTGTTCTGATTGTGAATATTCTAAATATGATCAGTATGCATAAATAAGCATCTTAAAAACCCAGATCTCTTTCTGATGAGATACTATTTAGAAATATAAATAAATACCCAGAAAATAAAATGTTGAAATAGGCAAGTAGTGTTGGTTTTGGCTCAATGCAGAAGAATTGATGTGCATGTGAGCTGCAATATACACATGTATATGTGCTGAGGCTTAAGATGAAAAGGAATTAGGGGTGCAATAGGTTTACCTATGTGCTGATACCCCTGATTCAAAGAAAATACACAATAACCATATGCTCGGCAAATAAATTTTGTGATTTAGGAAGCTTGGTCAATCTAAGTTTAACTAAAGCATAGATGCTTGCAACAGAAGAAAGAAAAAAATCTTCTCATAAAGCCACAAACCAATGACAGTTGTCTATACCTCTTTTAAGTTGCAAAAACATGTTTATATATGCAGAAATCATTTAATAGACACCAATATTTAAATTGCTTGATTGCCTCTATTTGTTTATATGAATGATGTGGAATGCGATGAGATGAACGCTTGTATTAGCGAAATGATTCACTGAATGGGTTGGCCATGAAAAATTTAAAAGAGAAAATACCTAAGAACCTGATTACGAAATGGGGTCAAGATCACTGCAGGAATGACTTGTATTCTTGAGTAATGCAAGTTGACACATGGCTTGTTTAAGTCCTGAGATCTTTGTGTAATGGAGTGAATTAGTTCTTTACAGTGTGTCCATTGATTCATATGATTGCAGATGAGACCAGGGTAGATAAATATATCAAGGAAAGAGTATTTGATATGATGAGGACCAGAGTTTTCCCTGAAATAAAAATGTGGAGGGGATAAACGAGTTAAACCATGTTGGTGATTTTTCTGTTCTGTGTGAATGATTATTTGATTTATGACTAAATTGTATGTATGAATGAATATGCCCCATCTATATAAAGTCTTTGGAAAAAAGGATTAAAGTGAGCACATGCAGAATGACACAGAACATACACACCGGTATTATTTGTTTTCAAAAGGCAGAACTATATGCATATGTACTTAATTAAATTTTAACTTAATTAATAAATGATTTTATTGGATTTTCTCATACCAGACATGTGTCTGATCCTAGTGTGCTAATGGCATCTGGGGTGTCTCATTTATATGGGGCAGCTTCAAATGCTTTTTCAGGAACAGGAGCCTCTAAGTAGGAGTAGGAGCAAGGTATTGAGAAGAAGATTATAGCATGCTAGAATTAGATAGATAAGAGCTCAAAAGATGAAATTTGCATGTATTGATATTTTAAAATTTCCATGGTAGTAAGCACTGAATGATGTTGGATATTTGATTAAGTATTTTATTAAGAATTTGACTTGTAACTGGAGTTAAAAGAAAATCTGGGTTTCTTTATCTGGTATGTTGAAAAGCTTTATCTTAATTCTGTAAGTAAACTGAGTAAGAATGTTATGTGAATGGGAGGGTTACATTTTATAAATGTATTAGTCAATCTTGAGTCTATGAAGAATCTTAAGTATTGAAAAAAAAAAGAAACAGTTGGGTCTTGAAGAACAATATAGTCAATCTTGCTTTATGACAAGTGAATGCAAAAGTTTAAAAGCATAGGGAAATGTATTATGTGTCTGCATGTTTTTTTTTAAAATGCAAATTTTACACTATGTAAATGTTTTATATCTTATTCTTGAATAAAGGAAGAATCTGTAACATTCACAGGTCTCAGGAAACTCACCCTGGTTTGCATTTTATTTAGTGCAGCATCATGACATGAAAGAATCAAGCTTTAGAAATAAAGTATTTTACTTAAAAAGTTTTCCAGGAAAGAGTTGCATTCCAGGGCAAATTTATAGAAAAGCAAACAAAGAAAATGATAAAGGCATATATCATTTTTAGAACACAAGCACTACACCATTAAATTTTAAAGATAAATATCACACAATTATCTGATTTCTTAGAATCATATTTCATAAGGATCCTACCCAGTAATCAAGACTAAAAATCAGGTTGATGCCCATATGAAAGTAATTTTACTACATGGGTTGAAAGTTACTATGTGAGAATTGATTAAATTTAATCAATTAAATTATCCTCTTGTTTTTACCATAACTTTGATTGAACAAGAGAGGGACATACATCTTCATATGTGTGTGCATATCCTGGTGAATACACTGATATATTTATATTGGTAAAACTTTTTGATCCTGGATAAAGTTTGTTTACTTTAAAAAGAAAAAAAATGACTCAGGGCTTTAGAATATATATATTCATAAGATAATAAATATATATATATCACTATGTAAAAAAAAATCCTAAGCAAAAATTTAGGTAGGAAAGAAAGGGTCATTTCATTTGGTATCAGAGCTGTGTTATTAAACATAGCAAAAATAAAGATCAAGTTCTCTGATGGAAAAAAAAAATCTAAAGAGACTGAATACATAACAATGTTTTCAGTGAAAATAAAACCACCGAAATAATTAAATTACCAATCAAACTAACCAGCTATGTAAATTGTTATTAGCAAACTATGGTAGGAAGACCACCAAATCAAGGAACAGAATCTTCCAATGCACCACCAATGGTCAATCTGCAAGACTTGATGAGAGCATTTAGGGATGGGGCAGGACAAAGGCAAGAAAATCCCCATAAAGAGCTCTCAAAATTACTCAAGACATATACTCATTTAGGAGGCAAAAGCTTTGAAGGGACAGAGAGTATTATGGAAATTCAAGCATGGTTGAGAACATTGGATAGAATCTTTAATGACATGCAACTTGATGATCAAAGAAGGAGGCAAGTGGCTTCAAGACAGCTAAAAGGAGTAGCTTTAAGCTGGTGGGAAGTAATCATTGCAGGAAGAAATGAGAATGAAATCACTTGGAATCAATTCCAGGAGATGTTGGAAGCAAGGTTTGTACCAGCATCAGCTAAGGCTACCTTGCTAGAAGAGTTTATTATACTTAGGCAAGGAACTATGACTGTCACAGAATACACTCAAAGGATTGAGGGACTTTCCACATATAGAGCAATGCTGGTGGCAGATGAAGCATCCAAAAATGATAGGTACATAAAACGTTTGAACCCAGGACTTAGCAGGGCTATGTTACCTTATGCTGACAGGACCTTTGACCAAGTGATAGACTTATCTTTGAGATTGGAGCAGCATGACAAGGAAAGGGAAAAATTCAGAAATTTCAAGAACAGTAACAGTAAGAAGAGTAAGGGGAGATATCATCCTTATGATAAGAAGAAAGAAGAGGCCAGTAACAAGTCTACTGGGGATATTAAAGCAAAGGAAACCAAGAAGAAAATTGTGTGTAATCAATGTGGAAAAGAAGGACATATCAAACCAAGATGTCCAGAATTGAAAGGAGGAGCTTTCAAGTGCTATTTATGCGGGAAAGAGGGGCACATGAAACGAAATTGTCCTGAGAATAAGTAGGAAGGAAAATTAGCAAACTTGGGAGAAAAAGGCAAAACAGTGGAGGCCAATGTTGAGGAACACAGACAAGTGGAAGGTATACTATTTATTTGTAATGTACCCATATCAGTAGTATATGATACCGGGGAAACTCATTCTTTAATTTCCCATGAATTAGTTAAAATGCTGAAATTAAGTTGCATATTGGTTGAAACCCCTTTACATATACAAAGTCCACTGGGAAGTTCTAGTGTTTTAAACATGATTTGTGTGGATGTGGAATTAAACATAGGAGGAGATACTTTTATTTCCAATTTATATGTTTTAAATTACCCAAACATAGGTGTCATTTTGGGAGTAGACTGGTTAAGGCAATTCAAGGCCATAATTAACTTAGACTCATCCACCATATCATTGCAAAACCATGGAAGCCAGAGGATAACAATTTTGTGTGAAGTGTCTAAGGGAAGAAAATTGTGTCATTTGATTGATTTGGGTAAAGATATCAGTGAACATATTATTGAAGAAATTCCCATAGTCAATGAATACTTGGACGTTTTTGAGGAGGTTAATGGTGTTCCAAACCATAGGCTAGTGGAATTCCAAATTCATTTAGTTCCAGGAGCAAACCCAGTGATTAAAAAGCCAACAAGAATGGGGCCAAATGAACTAAAAGAATTAAAGAATTAAAGAAACAATTAGAAGAATTAGAAAATAAGGGTTTTATAAGACCCAGTAATTCTTGCTGGGGGGAACTAGTAGTATTTTTTAAGAAACAAGATGGTACCTTAAGACTCTGCATAGATTATAGGGAATTAAACAAGGTAACCATTAAAAATAAATACCCACTGCCAAGAATAGATGATCTTTTTGATCAATTGGCTAGAGCAAGAGTATTCTCTAGACTAGATTTAGCATCTGGTTTTCATCAAATGAAGGTGGAAGAATCAAGCATCAAGTACACTGCCTTTAACACTAGATATGGGTTGTATGAATTTTTGGTTATGCCATTTGGCTTGACCAATGCACCATCATACTTTGTAGATTTAATGAATAGAACCTTTAGAGGTTATTTAGACAAATTTATGCTTAGTTTTATAGATGACATCTTAATTTATTCCAAAACAGTGGAAGAGCATGAAAGTCATCTGCACATGAAAGACTTAAAGGCAAAAATACTCAAAATGTGAATTTTGGAAAGAGGAAGTGCATTTTCTTGGCCATGTTATATCTGCCCAAGGAATTTCTGTGAACCCCAATAAAGTAGTGGTTATTCAAGCATGGAAGAGGCCAAGCACTGTGAGTGAAGTGAGGTCATTTATGGGGATGGCAGGGTATTATAGGAGATTTATAAAAGATTTTTCAAAAACTTCTACCCCACTTACTAACCTAACCAGGAAGAACCAAGCTTTTGTTTGGTCAGAAAAATGTGAAAAGTCTTTTGAACAGTTGAAGGAGGCATTAGTGAATGCTCCAATTTTAAAAGTACCTCATGGAAATGAAGAATTAGTTGTATATACTGATGCTAGTGGGTTTGGCTTGGGTGCAGTGTTGATGCAACAAGGCCAAGTCATTGCATATGCATCTAGACAACTCAAACCCCATGAAGCAAGATATGCCATACATGATCTTGAATTAGCAGCTGTGATATATGCTTTGAAACTTTGGAGACATTATTTGTTAGGAACTAAGTTTGAACTTTACACTGACCACAAGTCTTTAAAATATTTATTTTCATAGAAAGATTTGAACAAGAGGCAACATAGATGGGTGGAGTTTTTAGCTGCCTATGACTTTGATATACTCTACACACCAGGCAAAGCAAACAAAGTTGCAGATGCTCTAAGTAGACAGCATGCTAAATTGGCTATGATGATGATAGAAGAGTTTAAGGACTTGTCTTTGCTGACTGAGTTAGAAATTGGGGAGAATGGTTGTGGGCACATGGATGTGCAGATGCATGGTGCACAAGAAAATAAAGGGAAGTTAAGCTTAGTGACACTTCAACCAGATTTAATTTTGAAGATAGGGAAAATGCAAGAATAGGATGCAAAATTATTAGAGAAGAAAGTTCTCACCTCAAAAGGGGAGGAAGTGATGAATCACCATATTGATGAAAATGGTTATTTAAGGTACCAAAATAGAATGTGTGTGCCAGAGAACATAGAATTGAATAAGGAGATATTGGATGAATATCACAGAAGTAAATACTCTGTACACCCAGGCAACACAAAGATGTACCAAAATTTGAAAAGAGACTTCTGGTGGAAGGGGATGAAATCAGATGTAGCTAAATATATTGCCAAATGTATGACTTGCCAACAAGTCAAGGCTGAAACCCAAAGGCCATCAGGGTTGATGCAGCCTCTTAGTGTACCATAGTGGAAGTGGGAAGATATATCTATGGATTTCATAGATGGACTGCCTAGATCTAAGAGAGGAAATACAAGCATATGGATGATAGTTGATAGGCTAACCAAAGTAGCACACTTCATCCCAGTCAAGTCAGAAAGGAAAGCACCAAAATTAGCTCAAGTTTTTATGAAGGAAGTGGTAAAGTTACATGGCATTCCCAAAACCATTGTGAGTGATAGGGATACCATCTTCACCTCAAAATTCTGGAGAAGCTTTCAAGAAGCAATGGGAAGTGAACTATGCTTAAGTACTGCCTACCATCCTCAATCAGATGGGCAGACTGAGGTAGTAAACAAGGTTTTGGAGGACATGTTGAGGGCATGTGTATTGGATTTTGGAGGCAACTGGGAAGATTATCTTCATTTAGTTGAATTTTCATACAATAACAGCTATCAAAGCACCATAGGAATGGCTCCATTTGAAGCCTTATATCGTAAGCCTTGTTTGTCACCTGTTTGTTGGGTAGAAGCAGGAGAAAGGGCCATTTTAGGGCCAGAGTATATACAAGAAACTAAGGAGAAAATTGAGTTGATAAGGAGAAGAATGGCAGCAGCACAAGATAGGCAAAAGAAATTTACAGACATGAGAAGAAGGCAGGTAGAATATGAAGTGGGAAATTTTGTTTTCATCAAAATCTCACCTATGAAAAATGTATTGAGATTTGGAAAACAAGGCAAGTTAACCCCAAGATATATTGGGCCATACAAAATTCGGGAAAGAATTGGTTCCTTGGCATATAAGTTGGAGTTGCCAGAAAACATGCAAGGAATACATGATGTTTTTCATGTATCACAACTGAGAAGGTGGGTACATGACAAGGCAGAAATTCTGGAGACCCCAACCCAAGTGCAAATAAATCCTAATTTGATTTATGAAAAAGATCCAGTGGGAATTTTGGCAAAGGATGTGAAGAAATTAAGGAATAAATCACTGAAACTTGTGAAAGTACAGTGGAGTCTTGATCCCAGTGATTGCACATGGGAATTAGTAGACAAAGTAAAGATAAACTACCCTAAGCTATTTTCATATTAGAGGTAATTCTAAATTTTAAGTTGCTTTTCTTTTGGATGCATGTATTTTTAATTATTATGATAGAACTAAAAAAAAAAATCTAAGTGATTGAAGAATACTTGTTTTCTGATTTAAGCTTGAGATTAATGTAAGCTGAAAAAAATTGTGGGACACAATTTCTAAAAGGTGGGGTGTATGTAATGACCCAAGATTTTAGAAATTTATTTTGGAAAATATAAATAAGCTTAAAATAATTTTAAGATAGTTTTTAAAACCATTTTTATGGGAAACATGAGATAGCTTGATATGGTGTAATTAAATGATGTGCATTGGTGCACAGAATATACACATGAGTAAAGCTAGATCCCTGGATACTATGAATGAGTACATGATGCTGTGTATGGAAAATATATATATATATATATATATATATTTACAGATAAATAAAGAAAACCCTCAAATGTGCTATATGCAGGAATATATAAAAATGTAACTAAGTATACATGTGCATGTGTGTGTCAGTATAAAATAATATAGATGTATATATGAATATAGGTTATTATCTGTAAAACATATATGTAAGTACACTAATTAAGTATTAGAATTCAAACTTGTAAAATGAAACACACAAATATGTTTTTAAATAAAAACATAAAGAATGAAGGTGTGAAAAGAAGCAATCCTCTTGTGAATAAAATAAAGGAAGCACCAGATAAGAAAGGAAAGGCTAAAAATAGAAAAGGGAGGAAAACAAAAATGTATTTTGTATGGACTGAATTAAGAAAGAAGAAAAGTATATATATAATATATATTGTTGGAAATCAGATCACACATTTAGCATGCAAATAGACAAGAGAAAAAGCATTCTATGGAAAAGTGAGATTTCTGAATATAACCAAAGTAGATAACCACTTTTCTCTTCACCAAATTAAGCCGGGGAGGGTAGAATCTTGGGTTCAAATAAATGCAGATAACATAATTTTCTGGTGGGCAAAAATGGCTTGAACCAATACCCAAAACCCTAAGGAGAACACTGCATATATATAAGCAGCAGCCTCCTCTCCTTCCCAAAAGAACTTTGAAAAAAAATATAATAAACACACCATATAAAATACAAGGCAAGTGAAGGAAGAGAGCTGAGGCAAAAGGCGGAAGTTTATCAATTAACTAAGGAAGCAAAGAAGAGAGTTAGGTGAGAAAATTCACTTAAAGAATTTAAGGCACTAAGTCCTAAAGAAGGCAGCTAGTTTATAAATTAATTTTTTTTCTTAAAAAGAGTATGTGATTGTCTTTCATAAATTAAAGATGTTTTAATGCTAGATTGTTGTTCTGATTGTGAATATTCTAAATATGATCAGTATGCATAGATAAGCATCTTAAAAACCCAGATCTCTTTCTGATGAGATACTATTTAGAAATATAAATAAATACCCATAAAATAAAATGTTGAAATAGGCAAGTAGTGTTGGTTTTGGCTCAACCCAGAAGAATTGATGAGCATGTGAGCTGCAATATACACATGTATAAGTGCTGAGGCTTAAGATGAAAAGGAATTAGGGATGCAATAGGTTTACCTATCTGCAGATACCCCTGATTCAAAGAAAATACACAATAACCATATGCTCAGCAAATAAATTTTGTGATTTAGGAAGCTTGGTCAATCTGAGTTTAACTAAAGCACAGATGTTTGCAACAGAAGAAAGAAAAAAAAATCTCCTCATAAAGCCACAAACCAATGATAGTTGTCTATACTTCTTTTAAGTTGCAAGAACATGTTTATATATGCAAAAATTATTTAATAGATACCAATATTTAAATTGCTTGATTGCCTCTATTTGTTTATATGAATGATGTGGAATGCCATGAGATGAATGCTTGTATTAGTGATATGATTCACTGAATGGGTTTGCCATGAAAAATTTAAAAAAGAAAGTACCTAAGAACCTGATTAGGAAATGGGGTCAAGATCACTGCAGAAATGACTTGTGTTCTTGAGTAATGCAAGTTGACACATGGCTTGTTTAAGTCCTGAGATCTTTGTGTAATGGAGTGAATTAGTTCATTACAGTATGTCCATTGATTCATATGATTGCAGATGTGACCAGGGTAGATAAATATATCAAGGAAAGAGTATTTGATATGATGAGGACCAGAGTTTTCCCTGAAATAAAAATGTGGAGGGGATAAATGAGTTAAACCATGTTGGTGATTTTTCTGTTCTGTGTGAATGATTATATGATTTTTGACTAAATTGTATGTATGAATGAATATGCCCCATCTATATAAAGTCTCTGGAAAAAAGGATTAAAATGAGCACATGCAAAATGACACAGAACATACACACCAGTATTATTTGTTTTCAAAAGGCAGAACTATATGCGTATGTACTTAATTAAATTTTAACTTAATTAATAAATGATTTTAGTGGATTTTCTCATACCAGACATGTGTCTGATCCTAGTGTGCTAATGGCATCTGGGGTGTCTTGTTTATATGGGGCAGCTTCAAATGCTTTTTCAGGAACAGCAGCCTCTAAGTAGGAGTAGGAGCAAGGTATTGAGAAGAAGATTATAGCATGTTAGAATTAGATAGATAAGAGCTCAAAAGATGAAATTTGCATGTATTGATATTTTAAAATTTCCATGGTAGTAAGCACTGAATGATGTTGGATATTTGATTAAGTATTTTGTTAAGAATTTGACTTGTAACTGGAGTTAAAAGAAAATCTGGGTTTCTTTATCTGGTATGTTGAAAAGCTTTATCTTAATTCTGTAAGTAAACTGAGTAAGAATGTTATGTGAATGGGAGGGTTACATTTTATAAATGTATTAGTCAATCTTGAGTCTATGAAGAATCTTAAGTATTGAAAAAAAAAGAAACAGTTGGGTCTTGAAGAACAATATAGTCAATCTTGCTTTATGACAAGTGAATGCAAAAGTTTAAAAGCATAGGGAAATGTATTATGTGTCTGCATGTTTTTTTTTAAAATGCAAATTTTACACTATGTAAATGTTTTATATCTTATTCTTGAATAAAGGAAGAATCTGTAACATTCACAGGTCTCAGGAAACTCACCCTGGTTTGCATTTTATTTAGTGCAGCATCATGACATGAAAGAATCAAGCTTTAGAAATAAAGTATTTTACTTAAAAAGTTTTCCAGGAAAGAGTTGCATTCCAGGGCAAATTTATAGAAAAGAAAACAAAGAAAATGATAAAGACATATATCATTTTCAGAACACAAGCACTACACCATTAAATTTTAAAGATAAATATCACACAATTATCTGATTTCTTAGAATCATATTTCATAAGGATCATACCCAGTAATCAAGACTAAAAATCGGGTTGATGCCCATATGAAAGTAATTTTACTACATGGGTTGAATGTAACTATGTGAGAATTGATTAAATTTAATCAATTAAATTATCCTCTTGTTTTTACCATAACTCTGATTGAACAAGAGAGGCACATACATCTTCATATGTGTGTGCATATCTTGGTGAATACACTGATATATTTATATTGGTAAAACTTTTTGATCCTGGATAAAGTTTGTTTACTTGAAAAAGAAAAAAAAATGACTCAGGGCTTTAGAATATATATATATTCATAAGATAATAAATATATATATATCACTATGTAAAAAAAATCCTAAGCAAAAATTTAGGTAGAAAAGAAAGGGTCATTTCATAATTAAAATTAGTTTCCGATCCAAAATTGTTTCTTTGTTTGTTTGCCTTTTTTAATATATTAAATAATATTTTCTAAAACAATGATAAAATTAGATCGAACAACTTAGGAATATATAATTCATTGTAAAATGAATTAGATCTAAACTGTACATATTTTATGAACATATAATGAAAAGTTGCAGCAATTGTAGGATCTAATTATATTATCATGATGCATGCACAATCAATTAGCATGTATCAAATCTAAACTTTGGGTCAACAAAACAAAAAAATAATGAGATTATATGTAGCATGTATAGGATTTAAACTTCATTAACAAAGTGAATAAACAATAAAGTAAAAACAGAATTACCTGAAGATGAAGCCTAAGATTTGCATCTTGAATATAGAATATAACACTAATTCGGTTGAATCAACCTCTGGATTTTGCAAAGATCTAGAATTTTTTTTGGAATTTTTTATCATGGAGGCCATCAAGGAAAAGGAGGAGAGCGAGAGAGAGAAAATAAAATTTTCTTATCGTGAAAAGAATGATGGATTGAATAAAGGAAAATATGTTTTAAAGGAAAAATTGAAACTTTTTAATTCTGTCATGAAAATATTCCCTATTTTCCAAATTAAATCTTATTTAGACCTCTCCCTCATCTAATATTTTAGCAAAAAAAATAAAATTAAGGAGAAAGGGCAAAAATCGTTTCGGAAATGAGATTTAGGTGAGTCATGAAGAGGAGTAAATGATGAAGATTTAATTCCTTCTTTTAATTGCTCCTTTGAATTTGGAAATCGCATTTGAAACCTATCCTCTTTCTCATCATTCATGTGGGCCAGACAAAAAATTCCCAAAACCATTTAGCAATTAATCTACTTAACCAAGTTTAAATATTATATCGATACCGTATATCAATATGTATGTTTATCACTTTTATATACACACTTTATTAAATACAAATGGTATTCAAGCAAATCTGATGAAGTTAAATAATAAATATTAATTTAATTAATTGACAATAATTTATAAATTAATTAAATCGTGTGGTTTATTTAGAGTATTCATCATTACGGTTGTGCGACTCAAATGTGTAAATTCTGTCAGCGGTTAATATCGAATAATTTGAAAATTAACGCTCATATTTCACCTTAGCCAGTGATGTGACATTTTGGCTGAACTAATCGCTAACATGTGTTTTTGGTAAAATCCAATTTTACTTATTACAAGCGGTACCTAATAGTGGCAATCATTTATGTAACGACCCGTAAATTTCGATAATTTAATTTGTTAATTTAATAGGATTTTGTAATTTATTTTAGTAGAAATAATAAAAGGGGGTAAATTAATATCAAAATGAAGGCTAAAATAAAATATATGAATGGTAATTAAGCCTATTTATTTGTAATATGAATAAAATTTCAATAAATAAAATGGTGTAAATATTTACCTGGATATAATGTGAATATGGAAATTTTAGGGTAGGCATTAAATTAGTAAGTGTAAGGACACATTGTTACAGTAATTGATTTTAATTAGGGATACGTTATTTCAAGTTAATAATTTATAAACTTGGATGAACGTTTCAATTTGAGAAATTATTTTTAAATGATAAGGCTTAGTATAAATGAAATAATTAGGGTAATTGGTATTTAATGAAATTAAGTGTCGGTATATTACGTAGATAAGGATTTAGATGAAGTGGGTTAATTTATGAAATAAAATTTAAGGATAGCAACTATTATAAATTACCTAATAAAATTGGTCAATGAATTTATTGTAAATAAAGTTCATTTAAAATGTTTGGTGATTATAATGTTGTTATTAATAATAAACGTTACTTAAATGATTTTTATTATAGTAACGGAAGTGTAAAGGTAAATTGATAAAAGCATAAATTTAGCTAAGTAGTAATTTGTGGGTTGGGAATAATAACGCATTAGTGTGATTCAAGATAAACGGTAACAAATATTTTAGGGTACCTATTTATCTAGCCTGTTAATTTAATATGGGAAATTGCGATAAAACTAAATCTAATCATTGGTTGGTTAATGTGATTTTGTTAATAATGGAAATTTTATGAAACATGCATTTAAGGGCGTGAAACCAAGTGAACCAATTTATGTAGAATAGTTAATCGTAATTAAAGGATATAAATTTGCTAAGTTATATTGAATGGAAAATGAAGGTTATTAACTAAGGAAGAAATAGGTAATAATTGCATTTATTTGTAAGTGAAAATAAAACGTTAATGATAACAAGTATTTAAATTTAACCATCTATTTAGTATATTTAATTATAACTGATAATCAACTAAAATAAATAATAGATAATTATTACATTAACGTTAATTGAAGTAATACTTGAAATTTAATATTTAGATATTATGTAAATATAAATTTAGATGAAATTGGAGATATTTACGTAATGAAATATGAATCCAATGGTAAATTCATCTATTTGACAATAATAAATGGAAAGTAAATTTAATTAAATTATTGAAAACTAAATTTATAATTTGGTGTAATTAATGAAATTTGGGAATTTCAAAATTTTAATTCGACAAGTTAAATTTTGTTTAAATTAGTATAGATGATTGAAAAATTTATAATAATAAGAATCGTCAATTATCAAAGAGGAATGGGAAATTTGATTTAATTGACTAATTTTTAATTTATTTAATTAATATAAAAATAGCCATTTTGGTCACAGACTCGGATTTCGACGAAACTAGTTTCATCGGATCCGTAACAGTGAATTATTGTATGATTTCAAGTTTCGTAGCAATCGGACTTGTCGTTTGATCGTACGAACGCGAAACGCCTTGAAATCGATTTAATTAAAATCAATTTGAAATCAATTTGAAAATATTGTTTTCAGCATAACTTCTTCATACGATGGAATTTGGACGTGAAACTTTTTCCATCGCGTTCAGAATATTTTTAAATACCTGTTTTGATATATGGATTTACCCAATTTCGTTCCGGGGTCAGAACAGGCTTTTTGGGCCACGTTAGCGGTAGCACGTATATCTATCAACGCGATCCATCTACTCTATTTCTAACCTACCTATATAAACCCAGTTATAAACCCTACCTCCATCTATACTCATTTGATGTACGTTCATTTCCTCAGCTCCTCCTCTTCCCCATGGCTGCTAACCCTAGATCCATTTTCAAATTTCAAAAATCAAATCAAAAGCTGAAAATTCAATCACCTCAGAAAAATTCCAAAAAAATATATGTTGAAGTTTTTGACGAGCGCAACTCAGATCTGCAATTCGTTTCTCGATTGGAGTTATCGGTTGCTTAGAATTTTGCCGTTTATTCTCGGCCGTTAAATGGTGGTTTTTTATCGTCGTCCGATCGTTAAATCAAGGATACCATCGCGTAGAGATTGGCGAGTACTTCTCATCCATGGTGTTCACTCGTCAGGTCAATGGCAAGATTGGCATCAGTAATTCAACCTAGGGCAGAATTTACGGCGGCGGCATCGGCTGTAGGGGTGATCGCGACTAGGCTATGGCGGCGGAAGGGTCACGCGAGTAGGGTGGAGGCGGTCGCCTGGCCGGCCGTGTGCGTGGTGACTGGAATGCGTGAGGCGGCAAGGGTTGCGTTCGATTTAGGGTTTCGTGCGTTCTCCTGTAGCTGTTGCCGCGTGCGTGCGTTGTTCGGTAGGGATAGCGGTGACGTGGAAAGTTGTAAAAGGTGGGAATTGTTTTCTTGTTTTAATTTTTTATTTTAGATTTCAAATCGTTTAAATCGAATAACTTTTGCATACAAGCTCCGTTTCACACGAGATTTTTTTGGTTAGGATAGTTTTTTAAATTCCGGAGACTTTGGCGCAGGTATGGACGAATTCTGAGATCGTTTGATTTTTGGGTTTAAATCGGATTTAAATTCGATTTAAATTCAAAAGGTGAGTGTGTTAACCCACTCACAACTTCTAAAATTTCCTATGTCTGTTAAATTGACTTAAGATATGAGTAGAAATTTATTTATGACTATTTGGCATGTTTTATTCGTCATCTCTGTTAAATCGCATTTATTTAATTTAACTGTTAATTTATTTTATTTATTGCATATAATTTGACAGTTAGAATTTATTTATTTGCATATTAACTGCCTGTCATAGTTATATTTATTTTTATTTCATATTAACTGCCAGTTAAATTTACATTTATTTTTGCATATAAACTGCTAGTTTAACAGTTGTTAAATGTATTATTGAATATAAACTGTTAGTTAATACATGTTATTTATTACCTGTATAATTTATATGCTCTATATCGATGATTGTTTAAATTGGATGATGATTGCAAATAATGGTTGATGATTGATATTTGGATGAATGGATGCTATATTTATATTGTATAAACTGCAAGTCATCATGCATTTTCATTTCATTCGGGATTGCGGTTTGAAATGATATACAACCGCGTTTTTATTTTAAATTGCGGATTGAAATGATAAACATCAGTATCACTTGACCATAGGGTAGAAAATTTTATACAGGCATCGCGGAATATATATAAAATTATTTTTGAAATGATTTTCTATGGTTTTGTAAAGCTATATATATGGTTTATGGGATATTGATTTGGTTATTGATAAAGGTTATTTATATATAGTAATTTCCAGTTTTTAAGCTTTGTATAAATTTGATTTGAAGTATAAAATAAAGTTTGATTTTTAAGATCAAATACGATTAAGCATTTATTTAAAATTTAATTTCTGGAAGTTCTATTGACTTAAATGAGAATTAAGGTTGGAAGATGAATATTAAGTTAAATTGGGATTAAATAAGAAGTTAGAATTTCTAAAGGATATGATTTTTATAACTTGATTTTTGTGTAGAGTGATTTAAATGACTATCAAGTTGATTTAAATGAATATATAATAAATTGAAAGATTTTTCCAGTTATGTGAAGTGAAAGGTTTTTCTTAAATTATATTGAATTCATTAAGTAAACATTTCAAGTCTAAATAATAAGTAATTGAATTTGATATATATGGGTTTGTCAAATGAGTTGTTTTTGAAATGGTGAAATATTTAAAGCTTTGAAACATAAGAATTAAAAATGGTATTTGGAAGTTTAAATCGATATTTGGAATTGATTTGTGAAATGTAAAGAAGCTATTTTGTTTTATAAAAGAAATTTAATATTTAACCATTTGAGAGATGGAAATTTGTTTCAAAGTTATGATTTTCAAGGTAGTATAATTTGGAAATATTATATTCCAGAGTTTTGATTTCTAAATATTTTACTTTGAAAACCCTATGAGTTTGGAAAGAATATATATTGGAAAGTAAAATGACATTATATTGGTTTGGGCCTAAATGATATCGTATTGATTTGGGGTTTTAAAAATATAAACGATATCGTATTTATATGGGTTTGAAATGGATGTTATATTCTGGTTTAAAAAGTATAAATTATTTTAAAGAACCGCGGTGTTATAATAACGTTTGGTTGTTGAAGAGACCGGGATCGGAAGTTGTCATACTCTCTGCCAACTCCGAAAACCACTTTAACAACCGTGTACGCGGTGGAGATTCCAGAATGAAGTAGGTTGGTGGAGGCGTTTCCTGCAAGGTAAATACGTGGACCCGACTCCCGTGAGTTGGCATAAGGTGGCTAAAACAGGAGCGATTCTCGGGCCAATGAGGTCATTCCTCTGATCGGACACTCCTCTTCGATATTATACTTTGACTTTGGATTGATTCAGTGGCCACTTTTACTTTGATTTTTGGGGAGTTTGTTTCGAGGTGGGCGGTAGCTGCGGCTACGCATTTCCATCAGCTCGGATAGCAATTGGTATATCTACCCTGGCATTGCCTAGTTGTGCCGTGTCACCTACCCTATCGCGGCTTGTACGAGTTTGGTTTTCTCCCGTAGCCCGTGTGGTATCCTCTGGTGGCTTCCCGATCAGGAGGGACTATGATATTGGATGGACTACTGGGACTATTACGTGTTAAGGGCTATATGGGTAACCCCTTAATGTTAAGAAAAAAGTAAGTTTATTTTACAATTAGACACTACTATAATAGCGAAATATACTACATAGTAAATAGTTTAACGGATCCTTAGGAGATGTAAATCCCGAGCATCTCTTGAGTTACTGCACTCATATTTATTTCTGTTAATTTAACTCACATAAGATCTTTTAATTCTGACTCGAGTGTTTTTATCTTTTCAAATTCGCTCGGGTCAGTCCGAGCATTTCAGGATCGAAGACTTTAGATCTGGAGGACAAAGACGGAGAATTCTACTATTATTATTAACTATATTCCACACACTATTTAATTCCGCTGCATTGATATTATTGGTATGTGAACTCTGATATTTAATTGTATAAAGAAGAATCAAATGTTTTGTAAACAGTTTTATGAACTGTATATTTTATTATTATATTTTATCCTTCCACTGTGAGATTCTGTTTTCTTTTTATTTCTTTCTTGTTTTTCTTATTTACCCCATAACAATCCGCCCTTCCGTATGGTTTGAATTGGCATGTGTGTCGATTTATAGCATGCGAAAAGGCGGGACATTACAGTTGGTATCAGATCTTTGGTTTAGCGATAAACCTTAGCTTTGTGGGGTTTGACTCTTTACTAATAGGGTAGTAATACCCTATGGAGTCACTGAGTGTATATATATGAAAGAGCATATTTGTTAGTGTTATAAAAAGGTTTTATATTGTGTTATCTGTTCCGTTCTGTATTTATAAATTCCGGTTGGTGCATGGGACGCTATGACATCAATAGGGATTCCTAAACACTTAATAGGACAGACCGACATAATATGTAATTTTAATATAGGTGAATGAAATAATTTTGCCTATTATATTTTCTATATATATATATAATAAATTTTATAAAAATTATATTTGGTTGAAAAATATTGGGTGTTAGAAATAAAATTTAAAAATAATAGGTAACATAAAATTGAAAAAAATAAATAAATGAAAAATAGGAATTTAGAAATTAAGTTCCGGGGTTTTGGAAATTCTTACAATTGATTTTTGGAATATAATAATATTTTTAAAGTATTTTTCTGATATGAGTATTTTAATACAATTTGAAAGAATTGTTTTTAAAGAAACTTTGAAAAGAAATATGTTCTGTACTTCCCTCTCTGTCGCTGGAAAATAATTTCGGTGATGAGTGCACGCATCATCGACATTCATTTTCGAGTTTCGAAGTGGGAAGGCCACTGTAGTAATTTACTGCAGAATTATTAAGAAAATTTTTGTTTTAATTATAAGTGGATATATATATATATATACATATGTTAAGTGTAGATATCTATCTATTATTTTAAATGATTTAAATTTAAACCCGGTGTTTGGTTCTTAAGTTCCAGTTAATTAATAATACAATTAAGTGTAGCAAATTTGAACCTTTAAGTAAAGAAAAATTTAATACAATAGGAAGAGAAGTAATGTAAATAAACGATTGTAAACCTTAGTAAATGGATAAAGGAAATTCTTTAATTATAAGAATTTAGGTTATAAGGTTGCAAATTTGGTGTGATTAAAATGTTACTATTATTAAATATAATAGAAATATTAACATTAAATAAATGAATGAAATGAAAAGTAAGTTGAAATTGTAACTTATAAAACGAATATATAATTATTGAACCATTAATTAATTAAAGGAATTGAGAAGAAACTTGTATAATTGTCACTTACTTTCTTAAAGCATGTATATAACTTACCATATAATAAAAGTTACAATGTTAGTAAGAGAATGTAAAGGGGAAACCTTGCAAGTAAAGCTTGAGGTAATGAAAGTATCCAGTGAATTTGCTGTTATAAATGAGAATTTAATGCTATAAACTTAAGTTATGAATTGAAATTTTACCATAATTAAAGGTAAGTATTATAATTAGATGATTTTAAACTTAAGAAAATAAAACGAATTTCTATAATAAATAAAAATTGATATGTAGTTGTATAAACTTAAGTATAATTGAATGTTACTAATTAAAACGATAGAGGCAAATATCGTAAGTATTGTTATAAGATTTTAAACTTAAGATCATGAAATTAAGCAGTGAATAAATGAAAATAAAAAGTTATATATATAAAAAAAATCACTGAAATGAACGAAAGAAAGGAAATTAAACAACTAAGGTATGAAATAAAATTAATAATAAGTAAAGTTGATTTGAATTGTGCTGTTTGGTTATGGTTGCTGGGGTAAGGATACTGATTTGTATGGATGTGTGAATAAACTATTTAGATTTATCTAAGACTGTTGAGTAAATGATACGCTAGTAGTTTATTCTTCATTCCGTATAATTTAAAAGTTTTGAAACCCGAACAACTATTTGTTGTTTGATTGAATGGTTGTTTTGTATTTGTTGTGTATGCTGTTTGTTGAAATTGATGGTTGTTGTATTGATTTGTTGTTAGTGATTGAAACCACTTAAATATTTCACTTTATATAAATTGTTAACCCTTTGGATTACATAAGTAAAATGCAGGTTATGGAAGCAATTGCTACTGCATTTGGTTTCATAAATTAAGCGTTAATTGCCCGACAAATAGGTACGTTTTCGGATTACGGTTTATAGCGCTATTTTATATATTTTCCCAGGTTGGGATATAATATTTTGGATAATATTTGCAATATAATTGTTATATTTAATATTATATTTTCTCCCGAGCCTCTTCGTACAAAGGGGACTCAGCCAAAATTTTCCGTAAATTTTGAACTTAGAAATATTTTGAAAATGTTTTCCAAACTTTAGTAATTTAAGTATAAAAAGAGTTAATGGTTATAAACTGAGATATTTTATCTAAATTAATTAATTAATTTTATAAATTAAATTGTTTATGAAGTTAATGTTTGAATAAGGTATATTGATTTCTTAGTGCTTCGCTTCCCTTCTCTTCCTTTTCGGGGACGAAAAGTTTTGAGTGGGGGAGAGTGTAACGACCCGTAAATTTTGACAATTTAATTTGTTAATTTAATAGGATTTTGTAATTTATTTTAGTAGAAATAATAAAAGGGGGTAAATTAATATCAAAATGAAGGCTAAAATAAAATATATGAATGGTAATTAAGCCTATTTATTTGTAATATGAATAAAATTTCAATAAATAAAATGGTGTAAATATTGTACCTGGATATAATGTGAATATGGAAATTTTAGGGTGGGCATTAAATTAGTAAGTGTAAGGACACATTGTTACAATAATTGATTTTAATTAGGGATACGTTATTTCAAGTTAATAATTTATAAACTTGGATGAACGTTTCAATTTGAGAAATTATTTTTAAATGATAAGGCTTAGTATAAATGAAATAATTATGGTAATTGGTATTTAATGAAATTAAGTGTCGGTATATTACGTAGATAAGGATTTAGATGAAGTCGGTTAATTTATGAAATAAAATTTAAGGATAGCAACTATTATAAATTACCTAATAAAATTGGTCAATGAACTTATTGTAAATAAAGTTCATTTAAAATGTTAGGTGATTATAATGTTGTTATTAATAATAAACGTTACTTAAATGATTTTTATTATAGTAACGGAAGTGTAAAGGTAAATTGATAAAAGCATAAATTTAGCTAAGTAGTAATTTGTGGGTTGGGAATAATAACGCATTAGTGTGATTCAAGATAAACGGTAACAAATATTTTAGGGTACCTATTTATCTAGCCTGTTAATTTAATATGGGAAATTTCGATAAAACTAAATCTAATCATTGGTTGGTTAAAGTGATTTAGTTAATAATGGAAATTTTATGAAACATGCATTTAAGGGCGTGAAACCAAGTGAACCAATTTATGTAGAATAGTTAATCGTAATTAAAGGATATAAATTTGCTAAGTTATAATGAATGGAAAATGAAGATTATTAACTAAGGAAGAAATAGGTAATAATTGCATTTATTTGTAAGTGGAAATAAAACGTTAATGATAACAAGTATTTAAGTTTAACCATCTATTTAGTATATTTAATTATAACCGATAATCAACTAATATAAATAATAGATAATTATTACATTAACGTTAATTGAAGTAATACTTGAAATTTAATATTTAGATATTATGTAAATATAAATTTAGATGAAATTAGAGATATTTACGTAATGAAATATGAATCCAATGGTAAATTCATCTATTTAACAATAATAAATGGAAAGTAAATTTAATTAAATTATTAAAATCTAAATTTATAATTTGGTGTAATCAATGAAATTTGGGAATTTCAAAATTTTATTTCGACAAGTTAAATTTTGTTTAAATTAGTATAGATGATTGAAAAATTTATAATAATAAGAATCGTCAATTATCAAAGAGGAATGGGAAATTTGATTTAATTGACTAATTTTTAATTTATTTAATTAATATAAAAATAGCCATTTTGGTCACAGACTCGGATTTCGATGAAACTAGTTTTATCGGATCCGTAACAGTGAATTATTGTAGGGTTTAAAGTTTCGTAGCAATCGGACTTGTCGTTTGATCGTACGAACGCGAAACGCCTTGAAATCGATTTAATTAAAATCAATCTGAAATCAATTTGAAAATATTGTTTTCAGCATAACTTCTTCATACGATGGAATTTGGACGTGAAACTTTTTCCATCGCGTTCAAAATATTTTTAAATACCTGTTTTGATATAAGGGTTTACCCAATTTCGTTCCGGGGTCAGAACATACTTTTTGGGCCACGTTTGCGGTAGCACGTATATCTATCAACGCGATCCATCTACTCTATTTCTAACCTACCTATATAAACCCAGTTATAAACCCGACCTCCATCTATTCTCATTTGCTGTACGTTCATTTCCTCAGCTCCTCCTCTTCCCCATGGCTGCTAACCCTAGATCCATTTTCAAATTTCAAAAATCAAATCAAAAGCTGAAAATTCAATCACCTCAGAAAAATTCCAAAAATATATATGTTGAAGTTTTTGACGAGCGCAACTCAGATCTGCAATTGGTTTCTCGATTGGAGTTATCGGTTGCTTAGAATTTTTCCGTTTATTCTCGGCCGTTAAATGGTGGTTTTTATCGTCGTCCGGTCGTTAAATCAAGGATACCATCGCGTAGAGATTGGCGAGTACTTCTCAGCCATGGTGTTCACTCGTGAGGTCAACGGCTAGATTGGCATCAGTAATTCAACCTAGGGCAGAATTTACGGCGGCGGCATCGGCTGTAGGGGTGATCGCGACTAGGCTATGGCGGCGGGAGGGTCACGCGAGTAGGGTGGAGGCGATCGGGCTGGCCGGCCGTGTGCGTGGTGACTGGAATGCGTGAGGCGGCAAGGGTTGCGTTCGATTTAGGTTTTCGTGCGTTCTCCTGTAGCTGTTGCCGCGTGCGTGCGTTGTTCGGTAGGGATAGGGGTGACGTGGAAAGTTGTGAAAGGTGGGAATTTTTTTCTTGTTTTAATTTTTTATTTTAGATTTCAAATCGTTTAAATCGAATAACTTTTACATACAAGCTCCGTTTCACACGAGATTTTTTTTGTTAGGATCGTTTTTAAATTCCGGAGACTTTGGCGTAGGTATGGACGAATTCTGAGATCGTTTGATTTTTGGGTTTAAATCGGATTTAAATTCGATTTAAATTCAAAAGGTGAGTGTTTTAACCCACTCACAACTTCTAAAATTTCCTATGTCTGTTAAATTGACTTAAGATATGAGTAGAAATTTATTTATGACTATTTGGCATGTTTTATTCGTCATCTCGGTTAAATCGCATTTATTTAATTTAACTGTTAATTTATTTTATTTATTGCATATAATTTGACAGTTAGAATTTATTTATTTGCATATTAACTGCCTGTCATAGTTATATTTATTTTTATTTCATATTAACTGCCAGTTAAATTTACATTTATTTTTGCATATAAACTGCTAGTTTAACAGTTGTTAAATGTATTATTGAATATAAACTGTTAGTTAATACATGTTATTTATTACCTGTATAATTTATATGCTCTATATCGATGATTGTTTAAATTGGATGATGATTGCAAATAATGGTTGATGATTGATATTTGGATGAATGGATGCTATATTTATATTGTATAAACTGCAAGTCATCATGCATTTTCATTTCATTCGGGATTGCGGTTTGAAATGATATACAACCGCGTTTTTATTTTAAATTGCGGATTGAAATGATAAACATCAGTATCACTTGACCATAGGATAGAAAATTTTAAACAGACATGGCGGTATATATATAAAATTATTTTTGAAATGATTTTCTATGGTTTTGTAAAGCTATATATATGGTTTATGGGATATTGATTTGGTTATTGATAAAGGTTATTTATATATAGTAATTTCCAGTTTTTAAGCTTTGTATAAATTTGATTTGAAGTATAAAATAAAGTTTGATTTTTAAGATCAAATACGATTAAGCATTTATTTAAAATTTAATTTCTGGAAGTTCTATTGACTTAAATGAGAATAAGGTTGGAAGATGAATATTAAGTTAAATTGGGATTAAATAAGAAGTTAGAATTTCTAAAGGATATGATTTTTATAACTTGATTTTTGTGTAGAGTGATTTAAATGACTATCAAGTTGATTTAAATGAACATATAATAAATTGAAAGATTTTTCCAGTTATGTGAAGTGAAAGGTTTTTCTTAAATTATATTGAATTCATTAAGTAAACATTTCAAGTCTAAATAATAAGTAATTGAATTTGATATATATGGGTTTGTCAAATGAATTGTTTTTGAAATGGTGAAATATTTAAAGCTTTGAAACATAAGAATTAAAAATGGTATTTGGAAGTTTAAATCGATATTTGGAATTGATTTGAAATGTAAAGAAGCTATTTTGTTCTATAAAAGAAATTTAATATTTAACCATTTGAGAGATGGAAATTTGTTTCAAAGTTATGATTTTCAAGGTAGTATAATTTGAAAATATTATATTCCAGAGTTTTGATTTCTAAATATTTTACTTTGAAAACCCTATGAGTTTGGAAAGAATATATATTGGAAAGTAAAATGACATTATATTGGTTTGGGCCTAAATGATATCGTATTGATTTGGGGTTTTAAAAATATAAACGATATCGTATTTATATGGGTTTAAAATGGATATTTTATTCTGGTTTTAAAGTATAATTATTTTAAATGACCGTGATATAACATTTGGTTGTTGAAGAGATCGGGATCGGAAGTTGTCATACTCTCTGCCAACTCCAAAAACCATTTTAACAACCGTGTACGCGGTGGAGATTCCAGAATGAAGTAGGTTGGTGGAGGAGTTTCCTGCAAGGTAAATACGTGGACCCGACTGCCGTGAGTTGGCATAAGGTGGCTAAAACAGGAGCGATTCTCGGGCCAATGAGGTCATTCCTCTGATCGGACAATCCTCTTCGATATTATACTTTGACTTTGGATTGATTCAGTGGCCACTTTTACTTTGATTTTTGGGGGAGTTTGTTTCGAGGTGGGCGGTAGCTGCGGTTACGCGTTTCCATCAGCCCGGATAGAAATTGGTATATGTACCCTGGCATTGCCTAGTTGTGCCGTGTCACCTACCCTATCGCGGCTTGTACGAGTTTGGTTTTCTCCCGTAGCCCGTGTGGTATCCTCTGGTGGCTTCCCGATCAGGAGGGACTATGATATTGGATGGACTACTGGGACTATTACGTGTTAAGGGCTATATGGGTAACCCCTTAATGTTAAGAAAAAAGTAAGTTTATTTAACAATTAGACACTACTATAATAGCGAAATATACTACATAGTAAATAGTTTAACGGATCCTTAGGAGATGTAAATCCCGAGCATCTCTTGAGTTACTGCACTCATATTTATTTCTGTTAATTTAACTCACATAAGATCTTTTAGTTCTGACTCGAGTGTTTTTGTCTTTTCAAATTCGCTCGGGTCAGTCCGAGCGTTTCAGGATCGAAGACTTCAGATCTGGAGGACGAAGACGGAGATTTCTACTATTATTATTAACTATATTCCACTACACTATTTAATTCCGCTGCATTGATATTATTGGTATATGAACTCTGATATTTAATGTATAAAGAAGAATCAAATGTTTTGTAAACAGTTTTATGAACTGTATATTTTATTATTATATTTTATCCTTCCGCTGTGAGATTCTGTTTTCTTTTTATTTCTTTCTTTTTTTTCTTATTTACCCCATAACAATCCGCTCTTCCGTATGGTTTGAATTGGCACGTGTGTCGATTTATAGCATGCGAAAAGGCGGGACGTTACAATTTACACCAACTCTCTTCATCAATACTATATCACATTGGAACTTGTAGAATTTAGTAACGGTAAAAATTCTAATATCGTCCATATTCAACTTTATAGTCCAAACACAAAGTCCTTGGTTCAATGATAATAGTTACTATTAACCATACTGCTCTAGCTAGAGACTTTGACTTTGAATTGACTTAAGTTGACCCCTTGAAACTAACCTCATATAACCAAGGAGACAAATTCTCCCTTGAATTAGTGTTTTACTTCCAATGCTTCCACTCGACCTAACTAAAGTCATTCGATGGATGTTATGCCACAATTAACTACAATCAAAGTGGAGTTTTCACACTGAAGCTCAGTAATATTCTCAAGTCGTGGGAATTGTGTAATATTGTCATATAGATATTTTCTGTTTGACTTTAGTTATATTAACCAACAAAAAACTATCGAGTGAGTCATTCCATAGTTATCCAATAACTATAAGCACGTAATCGCTTGGTACCCCTAGCATCCACGAGCAATACATTGCCCCAATTTGGGGATCATTATGTATGCTAGTCTCAATGAATGTATCGATATCCAGTCTCGATGCATCTTGACTAGGAATATCTAAAATAATATGTTTGTTTAATCATGATAAATCATTCATGATTACAGCATTTTGTAACTACTATCACAAAATATACCATTTATGGATTTTCTATTAAAATATTTAATTAAATTAATTAATATAACACATTATATTATGTATACTATAGAAGTAAGCACCTTTATTTCGAACAAGATTGGTTATCGTGTTAATATATATAACAAATTACATAATTCCCCCTAGGACATACCTATAACTCTATCAAGCATACGAATGGATTCACTCCTGGTCCCGACACATGTGCTACAGGTCGACTTTTTTCCACATTAAAACTCTTGGACCAGTCTCATTGCTTTACAAGAGAATGCTTGTTAATACTATGAACCAAGGACCAGCCACGTGGGCTACATGATTAAAGTTCCATTCATCATCCAAAGCCATGTACTCCACATCATTGAACTACGCAATTCAAAACCATACACATTGTACTCATATCTCACCATCGTCACCAACTTCCACATATTTCGTTTATTTGTCCAAAATTGCATAAACTACAACCATATACACAGTCATTATAACCAAACTACGCATCCAAATAGTATCCACGCTGGTCAAGATATCACTATAGATTTGCTAGAGAACACCACGTAGAAAGCCAAATCATCGCATGTCGAATTGGGCATTCAAAAAGCCCTAATATCAAATCTGGTTTATTCACCGATGGACCACTGTGCACACACAGATGCATTGGTGCACATCTTAGCCATGCATTTTTCTTCCTGTTTCATACATTTTGGTTTCCATATTTAATTACTTTCTTTATTATTTGTTTTCTAAAGGTTCTATATTGTATGTATACATTATCTAACATAATTCTAAGGTTATAACATACTTATAAATCGAATTTAATTTTTACGTAGTTTAATTTGAATTAGTGACAAATTGGGTTTCTGGTAGTTTCTTTCGAACAGAATACATATTTTATATTTTATAGTTCTTGACTCATCATTTAGGTAAATTTTAACCTATATTAATCGTTGGATAGCCTTAAATCATCCCGCACCATTATCAAAGCATTATATAAGAATCGAAGAAGCCATACTCATCGAAACTTCCAAAGTTTTCTCATGCCTTAGCCGTCCTTCCATTTTCCTACCAAGAAGTCTGTTTTTCACACCAACTCCTTCTCTAAATTGCATTCCTCGTCCGTTCGGTCATTTCGAAGGAGGATCTCCGAATTTCATTAAGAAACGTGGAAGATATACAAATTTAAAGTTTGAAGTTGTAGGTAGAAAATGAGTTATGAAATATATGCTATTCTTCTTACTGTCCGACCTTGTTGCACCACTAGTCCTTTGATTTCTATCACCGTACTCATATTTATACATAATACTCTCTGTATTCTTCGATTTGCCTTTGGTTTCCTCTCATCCATTGAGAAACGAACGAGATATACCATTTCAAAATTGATATAGAAAAAAGAACTGGCATATGCAATTCCATCTATGTCCCTCATTGTTTGGAGTTACTGCACCACATATCTTTGAGTTTCCACTTCTAAATTATCGTTGAGTCATAGTTCCCTCTCCTAGCTTCGTAAAGCTTTTGGTTTCGTTCGATTCCATGGAGATTTGAGTGAGAAACTTGAATTTGATTTTCGAGACGAAGAAGAAGTTTACGGAGTTGGTTTTCTGAAATGAAGTGGTTACGGGATTTTTGTTCTTAAGTCAAAGGAGGGAAACATAACCACTTAAATTCATATTCAAATCTAATGTTTTAGCACCTGCTCGACTCAAGATACAGACAAAAAACTAAACAAACAATTATACTATGTGAAACAAAAAAATGAGACTGTCGCAATTGTGCTTTTTTATCGTCAAATTCCAACGTTTGAAAAATGTCTATTTTTTCACTCCTTATAATTTATTTAATTAATTTAGCAAAATTTCAATTATTTTCATATTATCATATTGGTATTTAATTAAAATATTTGCTGATTTTTTGGTTGTTACGTAAATATCAAAAGCCTATATGGGATATAGACATTGAGAGATAACTCCTACTGAATACCTCACTCAAGACCGATCCAATAAAGATTAATCACTCAAAGCATTCACATATTGAAACCCAAACATCATCCAGCCGAGCAGTACGACCAAATAACCAAGCTTCTTAGAAAAAAGTAATCTATTAGCTTATGCTACGCACTCTGATTACTAATGGACCAGATCGCTCTATTGAAAGTCACACAGAGGTCTAATACTCATTAACAAAGCCCAATCATACTGCTAAACAACTACTTCTATCTTCACTACCCTCTTTAACTACTCTATGTATCATACAGAGTTTAATACTCAGAAGGTAAAAGAGATATATATAACATAATAAGAAAATTCAAATATGTCCCTTGATGGTTACCCTAGTAATCATCGAATTCTCCTACTATCCCTTACTGCAGGGTAACTACCCAGCACATCCAAAGGAATAGTGACTCCAAGTCTCATCTAAGGTCAAGACTCGTGCCCCATATACTCTATATAGTTCTAAACCTTCTCTAATACCAACTGTAACACCCCACCTCTATGTCCATTTAACCAAATAGTATTACTATGTAATACTATCTGATAATACGGAGAATGAGGCAAAATTGGGCTTTCACACTTGAATATTCCATTAGGCTAACACGACATTTATTTAAAATATCCTATAACACATTCATATGTACTCAGTAAGACACAATGCAATAAACGCGTTTCTTTCTAGGATAAAACAGTACACAACATAAAACAGGATGTAAAGAATATGGAGTCATCAACATTGTTGTAATATATAATAAATTAACATATACAAGTACAGGTGGCTATATGTAAAAAGAGTCAATACCCACTACTCTCAAATATATACAAGATAGGTCCAATACATACCACCCAATAACATATGCATACACGAGACCTTATAGTATATAATGTTACATAATATTGCTAACAATCCAGCCTCCAACCAAGTCCAACAATCACAAACTGATCACTTGGTCCCTAAACTTGAAATGTTTTAGACCAACCCATTTATTATAAATAACACACGAATTAGACTATGTCTAAAATATAAATGTCGACAAAACGTAGAAACTGGCATGGTATGACTAGTGTAACGACCTGGAATTTTCGAGCATTTAAAATAAGAATATTAAATTGATTTTAAACATTCAATAGTATAATTTTCAATTGAATTACGAATATCACAATTTATTTGATAATTAATTATCGAATTAAATAACTTGAATTTGAATAAAATGTTGAATCTGGAATTTTAAGCCTGTTAAAAATAATTTGAAGACTTATAAAATCTATATTGATACTATTGAAGATAATAGAAGTTTTAAAATTTAAATTTAATGGTGATTTATCCGGTTTTAAAATTTCATTGTTTAAATTGAATTAAAAAAAAATAGCCGTCTGAGGCACAGTCTCGGATTTCGACGAAACCAGTTCCATTGGATCCGTAATATTGTTTTATTATCGGATTTCAAATTTGGGGTTGTTGTGTGACTATACGATATATAAACGCGTTGAAGTTTGCATTGAATTCGGTAGCCAGCATCACGTATAGTAAATAATAAATCGCGTTACCTTCTTTACGAAGCTTCTACGTTTGGTAAATAAAATTAAATGAAGATATTTTTCTTCGTTCTGTAGGAAACAAAAAAAATCTTTAAATGGCAGAACCCCTCTTTCTCCTTTTCTTTCTCCACCCAGGGCCAACCCAATTCACATCTCAAATTGAAACCTTTTTATTCTTTTCTATTCCTCAACGAATCCAATATCGCGACTTCCACCTCTGCTGTATCGGTCGAACCCAATCGCGAAGTCAACCGTGAGGCTAGGGTTTCATTTTTGAGGGGGGGCGACGATTCGAGTTGCACGAGGCTTGGGTGATTGGCTCGTAGACGCTGTGAGGTCATACTATCAGTGGTGGATGCGGCAAGCGTCGCGTGCAATTTGGGGGAAACTCGAGGTCGATATCAAATTCGACAGTGGGTCGTTTTCTCATGCATCTGAGCGGAGCTGCGCGCGAAATGATGGATGCTCGAAGGCGCGCAGAGAGTTGAAGGGATATCGGGGCAGCATCGACAGCCGACGTTGAAGAGAGTAGAGTTGGATTTTGTTCGAGTGCAGGTAATTTATATTTTCTACAGTTCAATTCATATTAATAAAAATATTGATTTGGAAGAAAATCTATTTGTTGGAATTAATATATGTATGTATATGATTTTAGAAAATAAATAGGAATTTGAAATGTTGAAGGGTTTAAAAAATAAAAAAATAATAATTAATTAATTAGATCTTTAGTTTTGAATATAGATTATAACCCTACTATTTAAATTTCTTTTAGGTATGGATTATAATGGTTTACTTGTTCAATTACTCTAGTTACTAAAAATAATTGGAAAAAGGTAATTAGTTCAAATAAACTTGTTAGTTTAAATTAAATGATTAGTTTAAATGTAAATCATTAGTTAAACTAAATTATTAAATGATTTAATGGTAGTTAATTGTTCAATTGATTCAAGAATTAATAAATGATGTAAATATTGATTCAAGGTCTAAATCTTCAAGAAATCTAGTCGGAATGAGAATGGATTACAAACAAGAAGCAAAAGGTGAGTTAATCTCACTCAGTTGATTTTTAAATTTAAATGATTAAATTTAAATAATTGTTGGGATGGTTGAATTGTTTGATGTGCTATAGTATATGATATTTTGGAATTGATGCATTATATTGTGCTAACGTCTGTGGATGCAGGGAAAACAGGTTGGAGGGATCCAACTGGACCCATCAACTTTTATTTAAAATTATTTTATATTCTCTGTTCTGATTGTTTGATATTCTATAATGAATTATGTGGAAGTATTGAATGCTATGGCTTGGTTGATATAATTGGGTATAATGAATTACCGAAATTATAAATTTGATTTTGGAAATGAAAATAAAAGAAGTGAAATTGCAAGTAAAATAATTATAGAATAAATTTAAGAATAACTTGGAAAAGAAATAAAGTGACTTTAAAATTCTAATAAATGAATCTTGAGAATGGAAAGAAAAATTTGAATAAACAGAAAGTTAATGAATTTTAAAATGCAGTATTATTAATTAAAAAGAACAAACATTTATTTAAAATTTAAGATTTGGATTATTGAAAGAGTAAAGAAATAATAATAATAATAATAATAATAATAATAATAATAATAATAATAATAATAATAATAAAGTCCATAACTACTGAATTTGGAAATGAACTGATAAGTAAAAGAATTTATTTCAAATGAATAAATTGGAAATCAATTTGGAAATTGATTTAAGTGAGTGAGATTTGAAATTCTCCTTGGATAACCAAGTACGTTTCAAAGTAAATTTTTAAATATAAGTTAAAGGGTTTTAAAATTGTTTTAAAGGTATGGTTTGAAAAATTTATTATTTCTAATATTTAAATTCTAAAGTAAGTATTTTCTCTTAATCTATTATAGTAGTAATTATTTAAAGAATGACTTAATATTATGTTTTTAAAAGTATAAATCTAGTTTTATATTTATTAAGTAACCTTATTTTCAAATATTCATATAGTATGGTATCTTTAATAAAATTATTGATGTAGTTTTAACTTAAACGTTTTAAAGTATATTTCAAAGTAAAGTGATTTAAATTATTTTAACAATCTAGTTTTGTGCTTGGTGATTTCAGAGGAGATAGAAAATATTTGAGAAAGTTTATTCTGGGAAGAAAGTTGGTTTTGAAACTGTTTTCAAAAGGTTGGAAATAGAAATATATCTTGTGAAGATATTTTGAGATAAATAAATAATTTGGGAAATTATTTATTGGTTGATGGTTGTTTTGTGAATATAAATTGATAGTTAAATCACCGACTATCAATATTGGACAAATGCGTTGATCGTTTCGAAGAGACCGGGATCGAGATTAATTTCTCGAAAACCACTTCGATCCGGTTTGTACGTTTCGTGTAAACGATTTTGGATTCGAAGATGGAGCAGTGAAGTGCAAGGGCTAGTCGCTACTAATCCTGAGGATATTTCCAAAATGGATGTAGTAGGAATAGTGCCTTCAGTTCCGCTCGAACCCGGGACGGACTTGTATGGGTGAATGCTTGCGAAACATCGTCAGGTGGACGATGGGCATTCTAAGAAATATGTTCTATAAAGGTAACGCTTAGCCTCAAGCCTCATCAAATAGGAATGACTGAAAATCAGGGGTTATGCAGCAAGGCTAGGTGGGTAGCACCCAAGCAGGGTGAGGTCATTCCAGTCTAGATGTCCCTTATTATTTCGGCTTAGTGGGCGGTTGCTGATCCCAACCGCAGGGTGATCTCACTCGGGACTGTCCAGTAAGGGATGGTTCCGGCCTTGTGTTGCAGGGGAGCGGGCGTACTCCTCGGTACGGTGATCTAGGCCCCGTACTGTGACAGGTGGTACCCCAGTGCCTAGTCATTAGTTGGAAATCCATTCTCCCTACGAGCCTTGTACGAGTTTTGTTTGTATTACCCACTCTGTGGCTAGTAGTTGGAATTTAATCATGTAACAATTTCGGCTATTTTATAAGTATTTGTGTATAGACCCTATTATAATATCAGAGGATTTCTATAAAAAATTGTTTTAGCTATCGTAAGGTAAAAACCCGACATGTTTATTTGTGGCGTGGTCTTACGAGATGCTTTTGTTTTCAAAGGATTTTTTAAACTCTAATAATCAATTGGGTGTGATTTTCTCACGCTGGTATTCCAGACTGACTCGGGTGTTATTTAACTGTAATGCTCGGGTCAGACCGAGTATTATAGGATACATGATTTGATGCTATAGAGCTCAAGAGACGAGCTGGATGACGATACGTATTTCCGTACTTGTTTATATACATATATTCCGCTGTGTTGAGTGGTTGTGTATTCATTTGTATGATATGGATGTTGAGCTGTGTTTGATGTACTCTGATGATGTAATATATAAACAGAGATATTTGCTTTTTGAGTAAAGATTATTTATTATCTATTATATTTTATTCCGCTGCGATGGTTAGATTCTGTTGTTGTTTCCTATTCTCTTCTTCTACCTCTTCTTCTTAAACCCAAATGGTTCGTATTTCTGTGCAACTTGAGTTGATTGTTGTAGAATAGTGTTGACTCAAGGGGTACGGATTTGCGGGTCGTTACACTTGGTATCAGAGCATAGGTTGGAGATAACCTTGGCTCTGGTGAGAACTACTCATTTCAATTAGAGTCTGTAGTACTCTAGAATGAGTTTGAGCGTATAAATAAATATGAGCGCGTATTTGTTAGTGAATATAAATTGTTTTAATATTGTGTTGATTGGTTTATTGACTGGCATATGAACCTTCGTCGGCACAGTCTGTACAACTGTATCGAAGGGGTTTCTAAACACTTGAATAGAACAATTGACACGATATTGTTTTAAATATGGGTGAATGAAATAATTTTACCCAAAAACATATTTTGATATAAAGGATAGTTTTTGAAAACTATTTAGCTAATATATGGTTGTTTGGAAGTTAGGAAGAATAATGTTGAAGCATTATCATTGTTAAGTGAAAATTTGACTAGAAATGGAAATGTAACTAAAATTTAAGGAAATAAATTCATTATAAAATGAAATTTATAAATATGAAATATAAATGTAAATTATAAATTGACATATAATCAAATGGAGATTTATATAAGCATAAACTATACAAATGCATTATAGTTAAAATTTGAATTAAACTAGAATTGAAACTTTAAAACCCCGGAGATTTTGGAAATATTTTGAAGATAAATAGTAATATTAGTGTTTTTGGGTTATTTCTAAGGGAAAAATTGTTTCAAATAAATTTTGGAAAAGAGAGATAGCATTGAATTCACTTCAGTAACTGGAAAATAATTTCGGTGATGACTGCAGCATCATCGATGTTCATTTTCGAGTTTCTAAGTGATGGATTGCTGCCAAATTGATTTGTTCAGAAAAAAAAAGAAATAAACCTGTTTGTTTTTGAAATTTCAAAGGAAATTTGTTGGGAATAAAACCAGGATTGGTTTAATTTGTGAGAAATATGATTTGAGATGTTGGAGATTTCAAAACAATTTGAAACCAAAGCTGGGTGTTTAAAAATCCGGATAAGATAAGTTGTAAGCTTATAAATGGAAATGATTTGTAAATCAGGAAGAAATTTTAAGCTTTGGATAATGGAATTTAAATTTACAAGGTGAAAAGTTAAAAATGAAATTAACTTGGATTGGAAAATAAATTTTAACTGGATTGAAATTGATTGAATAGGCTGAAAATAATATCCAGTTGTATTCGAACCAAGTTGGAATCGAATTGAGTTAAAGAAAACTGAGTTAAAATAAAATTGAATTGGAATAAGAATTCAATTGAATTATTTGATAGAATTAGATTCACACCTAAGCAAATGGAAAATAAATTGGTTAGGGATTGGATTGAAGTAAATACATTAGAATAACTTGTAAGAGAAATTAAAAATCCATAGGAATAAAATATGCTTGGGTTATAAATAAGCATAAGGCTTGAGTTAAAAATAAAAGAATAATATATTCAAGCCTATGATGAATGGAATTGTGTAAATAATAAGTTGTGACTTATTAAATTTGAAAAGTAAGATATAAAATTCCAAAATAAATATTATTGATGAATTGGAGAATAAAATGAAAATCCAAACTTGAATTATCAAATAAATATTGAACTTAAGAAAATAAAATGAAATGATATTTGGAATAAAAATTCAAGTGTTGAATTATAAATAGATGATAAATTAGTTAATACAATTGAATTGTGAGTTTATGGAGTTGGAAATAAACTCGAAGTTATAAATTAAAATGGATTCAAATTGTTGATGAAGTGAAAGTAATTGAGAATGAAGCGGAATTGTGAGTTGATAAATTGGATGGTAAATTAAAGTTGAATAATAGAATCAGAACTTGAGTTATTAATTCAAATTATACTTGAGGTGTTAACAAAACAAATATAATTTGAAAAGTATAGAATAAAATGAAATGGATTAAAATAGAAATGGTATGAATTGCAAATAAAAATCCGAATAAGTGGAAATAAATTGGAAATGGCATTGTAATAAATTGAATGAGTTAAATCTGGAAAATTAAATGTTATAATAACTAATTAAATAAATATGTGGTTTGAAATGGGAAAAAATAAAATTAGGGACAATAAGGAAATAGAATGTTTTTAAGTTAATAAAATGGATTTAAATGAATGTGGTTTAACTAAGTTGAGAAATGATTATTGAATGGAATAGCTCGGATTGTCTTCGAGCTAAATAAAATAGTTTGGAATAAACTAATATGGAATGAAATGTAAATAATTGGATTGTAAATGAAATTTAATAGAATGTGTCGAGCTAAATAAATGATTGTGAATGGATTAAAATAAAAAGGAAATTTAATTGGTAATGGAGGTGGAACCTAAGTTGTTAATGGTTTTTGAATGAAACTAATTTGGTTAATAAAATGAAATGCAAGTGAATGGATTCAAATTTAATTGCAAGGAAAATGGGAATATATGGATTGTGAATAAATTAAAAATGGAATAGAATTAAGTATAAATTGAGTTGAAATCAAATTAAATTGGTATAAACATAAGTACTTATTTATTCACATGGATCTCGTCAAATTGCATAGAATAAATACCATTGGATGCAAATGGAAGTAATTAAAATTCTGTGAGTTGATAGAAGTAAAATAAATTGATTTTGAAAGAAATTAAGTTAAATATGAGTTCAGTTTGCTTAAGAATAAATTAAATGTAAGCGATTGAGTTTTAAACCATTTAAATTGACGAAGTGGTATACGAATGGATTGAAAACCATTCAAATTGAATGAAAATGGTTTATAAATTAATTGAAACAGTTGAATTAGCATGGAAACTATATAAATTGCTTACGGAAAATGTTGGATGTGCATTTCTTTAGAATTCATATGTTTTAACCATTGCAACTAAGTGAAGTATAGTTAAACTGCATATATGTGGCACTTACATGTTTAAATTGAGTAAGTACAGGTACCTGGAAGCCGTGAGGCTGGATTTGGTTATGCTTTTTGCTAAAAATAATAAGCCGCTTGTTTAAAATGATAAATAAGGTACGCCTACGCAATTAAATTAGGAAATATGAACTATTTTTGGTTTTTCCGACCGTGTGGGTCGATGTATATATATTTATCTCTTTTGTCAAATTGCAAAAGCTCCTCCGTACAAAGGAGACTCTGCCAAAAAAATTCAGAAATTTTGGGAGTTAGAAATTTTTTGAAAATTTTGGAAAATTTGTTAACGACAAAACGAATTCAAATAAGAACTAAAATAAATTGTAAATGAAACTAGTTTAAATCATGACATGAATCAGTATAAATGAAAATTAAAATTCAAAATTTAGAGTTGAAGATAAATTGAAATTCATATGGAAATGAAGGAATCGATTTGAATAGAAATGGATATAAACGAGCAGTAAGATGAAAATAAATGTAAGAAACATATAAAATGCTTATGTTAACTTAAGTAAGGAATGGTCAATTCTTAATTGGAAATCGAATATTCCAAATATATTCTAAGTTGATATTTGGATGAATATTGACATTTGGTAAGAAAGTCGATAAAATGTTTTTGGAATGTTGTGATTGGATGTTAGTGCTAAGCAGGATATGCAGATATTATAAAAGGGAAAAGAGAATTGGTTTTTGATTCAGAAGATTAATTTGAATTGCCGACAAAAGGTATGTATTTAAATTTGGTATGAATTTTGATTGGGATTTGGATTTGGATTGAGCCACTTGGCCTTTTGTTTTCTTTTTGGATTTGGGAGGCCGTAGAGCCATTTTGTAGTTGTTCCGAGCTAGCCGCGCAAAGGAGACGCTGGCAAAAAAATTCGGAGATTTAGGGTGTTAGAAAAATTTTGAGAATTCAAAATTTGGTTTTAAATTGAAACTTGAATGTTTAAACAAATGGTATAGTCTGAAACTAGGGAAAGGTTTGGAAAGTTAATAAGAATGATGAAGGGTCTTTTATAAAAGGATAGTTGGTTAGGTGTTGAACTGTTTGGTTCTGGGGAAAATAGTAAACGGGTATTTGACCATTCTTCCTAACTAGTAATTGCGGGGACGAAATTCTTTTAAGGGGGAAGGAATGTGACGACCCGGAATTTTCGAGCATTTAAAATAAGAATATTAAATTGATTTTAAACATTCAATAGTATAATTTTCAATTGAATTACGAATATCACAATTTATTTGATAATTAATTATCGAATTAAATAACTTGAATTTGAATAAAATGTTGAATCTGGAATTTTAAGCCTGTTAAAAATAATTTGAAGACTTATAAAATCTATATTGATAATATTGAAGATAATAGAAGTTTTAAAATTTAAATTTAATGGTGATTTATCCGGTTTTAAAATTTCATCGTTTAAATTGAAATTAAAAAAATAGCCGTCCGAGGCACAGTCTCGGATTTCGACGAAATCAATTCCATTGAATCCGTAATATTGTTTTATTATCGGATTTCAAATTTGGGGTTGTTGTGTGACTATACGATATATAAACGCGTTGAAGTTTGCATTGAATTCGGTAGCCAGCATCACGTATAGTAAATAATAAATCGCGTTACCTTCTTTACGAAGCTTCTACGTTTGGTAAATAAAATTAAACGAAGATATTTTTCTTCGTTCTGCAGGAAACAAAAAAAAATCTTTAAATGGCAGAACCCCTCTTTCTCCTTTTCTTTCTCCACCTAGGGCCAACCCAATTCACATCTCAAATTGAAACCTTTTTATTCTTTTCTATTCCTCAACGAAATCCAATATCGCGACTTCCACCTCTGCTGTATCGGTCGAACCCAATCGCGAAGTCAACCGTGAGGCTAGGGTTTCATTTTTGAGGGGGGCGACGATTCGAGTTGCGCGAGGCTTGGGTGATTGGCTCGTAGACGCTGCGAGGTCATACTATCAGTGGTGGATGCGGCAAGCGTCGCGTGCAATTTGGGGGAAACTCGAGGTCGATTTCAACTTCGACAGTGGGTCGTTTTCTCATGCATCTGAGCGGAGCTGCGCGCGAAGTGATGGATGCTCGAAGGCGCGCAGCGAGTTGAAGGGATATCGGGGCAGCATCGACAGCCGACGTTGAAGAGAGTAGAGTTGGAGTTTGTTCGAGTGCAGGTAATTTATATTTTCTACAGTTCAATTCATATTAATAAAAATATTGATTTGGAAGAAAATCTATTTGTTGGAATTAATATATGTATGTATATGATTTTAGAAAATAAATAGGAATTTGAAATGTTGAAGGGTTTATAAAATAAAATAAAAATTAATTAATTAATTAGATCTTTAGTTTTGAATATAGATTATAACCCTACTATTTAAATTTTCTTAGGTATGGATTATAATGGTTTACTTGTTTAATTACTCTAGTTACTAAAAATAATTGGAAAAAGGTAATTAGTTCAAATAAACTTGTTAGTTTAAATTAAATGATTAGTTTAAATGTAAATCATTAGTTAAACTAAATTATTAAATGATTTAATGGTAGTTAATTGTTCAGTTGATTCAAGAATTAATAAATGATGTAAATATTGATTCAAGGTCTAAATCTTGAAGAAATCTAGTCGGAATGAGAATGGATTACAAACAAGAAGCAAAAGGTGAGTTAATCTCACTCAGCTGATTTTTAAATTTAAATGATTAAATTTAAATAATTGTTGGGATGGTTGAATTGTTTGATGTGCTATAGTATATGATATTTTGGAATTGATGCATTATACTGTGCTAACGTCTGTGGATGCAGGGAAAACAGGTTGGAGGGATCCAACTGGACCCCTCAACTTTTATTTAAAATTATTTTATATTCTCTGTTCTGATTGTTTGATATTCTATAATGAATTATGTGGAAGTATTGAATGCTATGGCTTGGTTGATATAATTGGGTATAATGAATTACCGAAATTATAAATTTGATTTTGGAAATGAAAATAAAAGAAGTGAAATTGCAAGTAAAATAATTATAGAATAAATTTAAGAATAACTTGGAAAAGAAATAAAGTGACTTTAAAATTCTAATAAATGAATCTTGAGAATGGAAAGAAAAATTTGAATAAACAGAAAGTTAATGAATTTTAAAATGCAGTATTATTAATTAAAAAGAACAAACATTTATTTAAAATTTAAGATTTGGATTATTGAAAGAGTAAAGAAGAAATAATAATAATAATAATAATAATAATAATAATAAAGTCCATAACTACTGAATTTGGAAATGAACTGATAAGTAAAAGAATTTATTTCAAATGAATAAATTGGAAATCAATTTGAAAATTGATTTAAGTGAGTGAGATTTGAAATTCTCCTTGGATAACCAAGTACGTTTCAAAGTAAATTTTTAAATATAAGTTAAAGGGTTTTAAAATTGTTTTAAAGGTATGTTTTGAAAAATTTATTATTTCTAATATTTAAATTCTAAAGTAAGTATTTTCTCTTAATCTATTATAGTAGTAATCATTTAAAGAATGACTTAATATTTTGTTTTTAAAAGTATAAATCTAGTTTTATATTTATTAAGTAACCTTATTTTCAAATATTCATATAGTATGGTATCTTTAATAAAATTATTGATGTAGTTTTAACTTAAACGTTTTAAAGTATATTTCAAAGTAAAGTGATTTAAATTATTTTAACAATCTAGTTTTGTGCTTGGTGATTTCAGAGGAGATAGAAAATATTTGAGAAAGTTTATTCTGGGAAGAAAGTTGGTTTTGAAACTGTTTTCAAAAGGTTGGAAATAGAAATATATCTTGTGAAGATATTTTGAGATTAATAAATAATTTGGGAAATTATTTATTGGTTGATGGTTGTTTTGTGAATATAAATTAATAGTTAAATCACCGACTATCAATATTGGACAAATGCGTTGATCGTTTCGAAGAGACCGGGATCGAGATTAATTTCTCGAAAACCACTTCGATCCGGTTTGTACGTTTCGTGTAAACGATTTTGGATTCGAAGATGGAGCAGTGAAGTGCAAGGGCTAGTCGCTACTAATCCTGAGGATATTTTCAAAATGGATGTAGTAGGAATAGTGCCTTCGGTTCCGTTCGAACCCGGGACGGACTTGTATGGATGAATGCTTGCGAAACATCGTCAGGTGGACGATGGGCATTCTAAGAAATATGTTCTATAAAGCTAACGCTTAGCCTCAAGCCTCATCAAATAGGAATGACTGAAAATCAGGGGTTATGCAGCAAGGCTAGGTGGGTAGCACCCAAGCAGGGTGAGGTCATTCCAGTCTAGATGTCCCTTATTATTTCGGCTTAGTGGGCGGTTATTGATCCCAACCACGGGGTGATCTCACTCGGGACTGTCCAGTAAGGAATGGTTCCGGTCTTGTGTTGCAGGGGAGCGGGCGTACTCCTCGGTACGGTGATCTAGGCCCCGTACTGTAACAGGTGGTACCCCAGTGCCTAGTCATTAGTTGGAAATCCATTCTCCCTACGAGCCTTGTACGAGTTTTGTTTGTATTACCCACTCTGTGGCTAGTAGCTGGAATTTAATCATGTAACAATTTTGGCTATTTTATAAGTATTTGTGTATAGACCCTATTATAATATCAGAGGATTTCTATAAAAAATTGTTTTAGCTATCGTAAGGTAAAAACCCGACATGTTTATTTGTGGCGTGGTCTTACGAGATGCTTTTGTTTTCAAAGAATTTTTTAAACTCTAATAATCAATTGGGTGTGATTTTCTCACGCTGGTATTCCAGACTGACTCGGGTGTTATTTAACTGTAATGCTCGGGTCAGACCGAATATTATAGGATACAGGATTTGATGCTATGGAGCTCAGGAGACGAGCTGGATGACGATACGTATTTCCGTACTTGTTTATATACATATATTCCGCTGTGTTGAGTGGTTGTGTATTCATTTGTATGATATGGATGTTGAGCTGTGTTTGATGTGCTCTGATGATGTAATATATAAACAGAGATATTTGCTTTTTGAGTAAAGATTATTTATTATCTATTATATTTTATTCCACTGCGATTGTTAGATTCTGTTGTTGTTTCCTATTCTCTTCTTCTACCTCTTCTTCTTAAACCCAAATGGTTCGTATTTCTGTGCAACTTGAGTTGATTGTTGTAGAATAGTGTTGACTCAAGGGTACGGATTTGCGGGTCGTTACAACTAGCATATAGATACCCTAAAATGGCATACACTAAAACTACTCTCATAATATATCTGAAAACCATGCCGAAATATGATCAACCAATTATATGGAAAGTCGAGCTACAGATCAAGTAGTGAAGTATTAGAAAGGATGAAACATCCACAAATACAACTATGATCAATGCATAAGAGAACATCAAGTACCATAGGCCTAGCACACAGCAACTCCAGTGTTTATCCCTTAGATAATCATAAGTAGATATATCATGGGTGTGTCATAATAATATAAGTAAAACAATAAGCAACCATACACTCAAATGTACAATGACAATACACGTCAATAAAAAATTTGGTAACACCTCAACGTAGCCATGATTATCCTTCTTGATAATATCAAGTACTTAGATTGACTATACATTGGACACACGGTCTTCAATATAGTCATCCACACATCATGATAGTACAATAAACTCAAAGAGGTGTACGAATATTGTATGTTTATCCATCGCACATCATAACTAGATGGAAGACAGGCAGTCGCTCGCTTGCTCTAGGATACTACACACATGCATGTCTGACATAGCACTTATAGCCTTAGTTACCTCAATGGCCACTGTGACGTAATGTACATCAAATGCAAGTCTATGCTATGTAATGGTCATGACCCTGCAAGTTCCATAAATGGCAACAAACTATTGTTTTATGTGACGTGGGGTAATAAAACATAGCAATATAATAAAAGTAGTCTTACAGATCCAAGGTATGACTCCACGATTAGGTAGATAGGATGGATACTAGCCTAATCTGGTTTATCCCTTACCGAAATAATAGGAGTACACAAAAATGATAGCACAAACACATATTTATATATATGTGTGTGTGTGTGTATCATAAGGCATACATCCATAGGCACACGACCATGCTCACCATAGCGAGCGTCACCTCAAATACATAATATATGCAATATCTTAGTGCTACTATCCTCGTTCAACTTTCATCTACTTACAAGAAGTAATCAAATATCAACTCTGGTGTCCCATACCACCAAGTGTTACTCACTCGTTTACTCAATGTTTGTACACTTCACTCGCTTCTCACGATAATATTTCAATGTAACAAGTCCAAGGAACGAATGGAGAAATATTGTAGAAAGTCCAACATTAGATGGTATATAACTCCATTTATTCAATATTCATCATATAGAAAATATAATCAAACATAACACATAATACATTTAGAAAAGTAGTTTGATTTATAAAAATGGTTTCGAGCATTCCAAAAGCCTTTATACGCTTTAAAAAGGTTAAATTACTACTCTTTCCATTTGTAACAACTGGAAATAAGGATTTTAAATCACACAAATAATTTCCAAAACTCTTCTCTATATTTTAAAATCTTAGAAACCACTTAGTATTACTTATAAAGATCATTTCATAATTTTCTATAATTAAATACGCTTTTTAGTTGAATTCAAAACCCTAAACCAATTTCCCTTTCATTTCAAATCCATAGAAAATATTTAATAGAACCTTTGTTATACTTATAAATCATGAGACATGCTTTAAAAACTACACAATAATAATTAGAAATGATTTCATATTTTTATCGAATTTTATAGGATTTTTAAGTAATTATTTAAAGTCAAAAATCAAATTTTCTTTTAATAAATCAATTTCTTTAGTACTACATTTAATATTTAATTTAAATAAAACTTTCCACAAAAATAATTTTATGTAATGCCTTTCAAAATTAGGTTTCTATTTAATTTTGAAGAATTTTTTAAACCTAGAATATGTAGCCACATAGGGTCTAGAGCTAGCTCCATGCTTGCATACCGGTGCACTGATCCTTCCAAACCAGTCCACCGATCGGACATGGTCTGGAGCAAAACTTGCTCCAGGCTAGGGGTGTTAATTTTGTATTAGTGACTGTTTTCAGACTCGGTTTGAAGTTGAAAAACGTCCATCATTTAGGCCATGAATTAGGACAAGAAAATTCGTATGACGGTTCATTCGTACAGATTGTTCGACGAATTTTCTATTGTCAACACATCTTCTATCCATTGTTTGGCTTGTACGAAGAATTCCCAAGCCATAGTCTCGTCCAGTCCATGTCCATTTGAAACTCTAATAGAACAGGGCTTGAATACACCTATGTCTGTTTTGGTTAGCCCGATTAACACCCCTTCTCCAGATAATTATCAAATTTCTGATTTTTGGCCTCTGCTCCCCTGTCGTTTGACCCCAACGATAATGGCAAAAAATACACTTTATTTCAGCACCCATATCACATATTATATCACCCAAATGCATCCAAGAAAGTTTAAAATAGTAGGTTCAAGAGAACCAAACGAGCAAACAATGCAATATTACAACCATCGCAAATAAAAGCGTCTATTTTAGACATAGGTCATGAGTAGAAAATACCCACATTAGCTAAGAGAAGCACCAATCTTTTCATTGTAATTCTTAGCATCAATAAACCTCAATTTTACATTTACGGTAAATGAAACTTGAAAATCAAACTTGCTCAAAATTCCACTTTGAAGACTCCTAGGGATGTTGAGTCATGTAGAGAATCTTAGTTTTAAATTTCATAATTTATGGTAATTTATTTGATTTTATATACATTTTTGAAGTAGAGGATAAGGGTTTTCATAATTGAGATTAGGAAGATAGAGGAAAAACTGTTAAACGGGTTTAAAAATGAAGGAAAATTGGAGGATTCAAAACTCCATATGAAAAAGCAATGAACTATAACCAGAGATACGGAAATTTATAGTGGTTCAGCATTGTATGCCTACAACCACTTTGAAGATTATCCTTTATTAATCACTTATAAATATGATTACAATAGTAGAATATAACAAGTGCTTGATTAAAATGGAGTCTAGAGTAACAAGCAGCGTAAAGAGCCTTCGAATAACCTATTAGCCCAGTATTTATAGATGAAGACCACCATGTATCTCTCTAAAATCTCAACTGAAGGACCTTTTAATCCGCATGGCCCCCTAGAGGAATCGTTAAGCCTAATTCCCAAAGGGGAGGGATCAGTACCAATCCCTTCTTTGGTCGAATTTTGAGGAGCAATCTATATGGTGGCTTCCTTATGCAAAAACATGTTTAACCTCCAATTTTCATGTCATTTGGACCTGAGTTGTTGCTTGATCTCTTATTCAACATGACTTGAATACTGCCTTCTGCCAATCCCTCTTAGGAGATGTATACTGATCCCTCAAATTTTGTCCTTTTGATGTGCGATCTCTAGGGTAAGTTCCCTAGGGTCCTTATATCATGTTCCTCAAATTTCATATGCTTTGGACTTGTAGCTCTCAAGATATTGATTTTTTTCTACATGAATGCTCTTGTACTTTGATGTATGTCGATCTTTCATGTTAGAGCCAAACTATACCGATCCCTCCTATGCATTGAACCATATCCCATACTTTGAACATACTACGTTGCGCATCTATCAATTTTATTCAATCCTAAATCATATTACCATCTATACTCGACTTCTGGACCCCACAATCATCACTCTGGATTTGTCGACCTAAACGTCCATCAAAGCTAACTTGTGCAATCAGTTCAATATAAGTGGGCTAGACTGTCGCATAACACTTGCCCCCTAAATTACATCTTGTAGTGAACATGACGTGCTTTGAATCGTCAAGAAGAGATCATTTAACTACCTGAGTGGTTTCCATTCCATTGTCAAAAAAATTTCAAGGATTTGAATTTCTCATGGATCGTCATAGCGCTTGGTCAATTTCCCTTTGTATAAATCTAGGGTTATTTTTCATCAATCGATATATAAATCCGGTTACACGAGAATAATAAGCTTTTGCTATCTAGTCCAACTTCGAACTTAGAGGTTTTAGGTTTTATTTAAATTTTTGTCAATTTTAAAAATCGAACTTTTAGGTCATATATGCGCATGCTCATATACATGTTTTTATTGTTGGCTCCTACACGTGTTCGTACACTCGGGGGTCGTCACCAAATTTTATGGCATTTTGTATGTATCTGCTTCCAATAATTTCTATGCCTATATTTATTTGCGTGCATACCTACAGCCAATCCCTATCATTCGTCATTTTTTTTACAAGTGTTTTCAGGGATCGATATATGTTGAGCCGATCCCTCCCTTTCATTCCTTATATCTACACGGATCGACATACCTCTTGTCGATCCTTCTTTGTCTTTATATGCCAATGCATCAGCTCATGTGGTTCGGCATACGCATGCCAATCCCTCCTATTAATGCCTTGTGCTCACAGGGATCGCTATATTGATAGCCGATCCCTTTTTTCTTACTTACAACTATAGGCCAAACTTCCCTATCTATACACCATGTCGACCCCTTCTTCCTTTATATAAGCCATCACTTTACCTTTCTCACTTCACTTATCCAACTTTCCTAATTTCTAACTTTGCACCGAACCTTCTCCCTCCATTCACAAAACCAAACTTATCCAATCCTCAGCTCGATCTTGCTCATCCCACGAACTTATCTCTTCTCTACTTTTACTTTGTACATTCTTCATTCGTCCACATTCTAACTCAAATACACATATAAGTAAGAACTCTTGCCTTTATCTTTTGGCTATGTGATGAGATAAGGGATTTTGGAGTTTGGTGCAATGATGGAACGACGGTCGAATTTGTTTGGGAGAGATGAAATGTTGGATATGGAGGGGTTCGGCAGAGCGAAGGAGGAGAAAGGAAGAAGAAGGTAGAGTGGAGGAGGGATCAATGTTAGAGGTTTAGATCTACACCGATCCCTCAGCATAGAGGCTTGATGTTAGAGGGTGAAGTAGAGAGATCGGTAGGATTATGGATCGGTAGTGTTTGTTGTAAGAGAGGGATCGGTGGGATTTATAGAGGTGAAAAGATCGGTACCATTATGTTATAGAGAGGGACCAGCAAAAATGCTTTGGGATAAGGATCGGTATAAAGGGTTCAGCATATAGGGATCGACATATGTAATGACCCATCTTTTTAGACGGTTTAAATCGACAATAAACCACACATGTCAAACTCAAACCAATCAAAAGAAAGGATTTTTATATGATAAATAAGAAAAGAAGAGAAAGAAATAAAAACCAAATACAGAATCTCACAACGAAATGACAAAATATAATAACCAAATAACAGTTCATGAAGCTATTTTATAAATAACATTTGATTATACTATTACAATACAGAATCGGAGTTACATGCAACAGAAATAAATAATAAATAAATGCAGTGGAACAACATGATGTAGTGGAATAAATATTATAAATAATAATAGTATACAAATCTCCATCTTCGCCCTCCAGAAAAGCAGTCTTCGATACACTGAAAAGCTCAGACCTACCCGAGCTAATTGAAAAAACAAAACACTCGAGTTAGAACTAAATATCTTATGTAAGTTAAATCAATAGTAAATAATTACGAGTGTAACAGCGTCGGAGATGTTTACGGGGTTTTGACATCTCCTATCCATTGTCTAATGTGAGTGCAATAACTTAAGAGATGTTTGAGATTTCCATCTCCTAAGGATCCGTTAAACTATTTACATAAATAGTGCAATACGTGGTTATAATAGTGTCTGCAGTAAAGTAAAGTATTAAAATAGCGTCAAGGCATTACCCATATCCTCCTTAACATATTTTATATATTCCCGTAGTCTATATAGCACCGTAATTCCTCCATAAACTAGAGGACTATCAGAGGGCACTACATAAGTATGGTACAAACCAAAATTGTAGAAGGTGACATAAGGCATGCGACAAGGCACGCGAGGCAATGCCTAGGGTAGGATACTAACGTTTTGCAGACCCAAACGAGGGGTAATGCGTAGCGGTTACTACCGCCCACCTCAGAACACACTCTCATAATCAAAATCGAGGGGTGACCACTAAATCAATCACAAAGTCATAATATGGTATTGAAGAAGAATGTCCGATCGGAGGTGCAACCTCACTTGGCCCTACGTGGCTCTTGTTTTGGTCACATCAAGATGACTCGCGGGAATTGGGGCTTCGTTAATACCTCATACAGAATCGTTCTCCAAACCATTCTACTTCATTCTAGAATCTCCACCACGTACATGGTTGTTAAAGTGGTTTTCGGTATTGGTGGAGAGTATGACAATATCTAATCCCGGTCTCTTTAACAACCAAACGTTTATTTTGCATCGGATGTTTCTTTTACATTTCCAAAACCGATTCATAATTGATATAAAAAATCACATTCAATTCAAACCATATCACTTTCGAAATCATATTCGTTTTCGAAATCATATCGACAAAATAGGTTAAATCCTCATTCCAAAATCATCATATTCAATCAAATATGTCATTTCACTAGAAAAAAATCATTTTAAATCCCAACTTAGATTATAACATCATTTAACCATTTCTCTTTCAAATCAATGATTTATATATAATAGTCCAACCTTGCCCCGTTTTATTTACTAAAAGTTCCACTGAAATCTGGTCGTCCCGAAATAGTTTAGATAGTTTAAAATAGACTAAAATAGTTAATATTGTTTAAATAGTTTTAAAATAGATTAACATAGTTTATAACAGGCTAAAATAGTTTAATATAGTTAAAATAGATTAAAATAGAGTAAAGTAGATAATCATAGTTTAAAATAGGCTAAAATAGTTTAATATAGTTAAAATAGATTAAAATAGTTTAAAATAGTTTAATAGTTTGAAAATCTTAATGATCAAAATTTTTAAAATGATATATTTTTAAATATTTTATACTAAAATAATAAATTTGAAATTAATATAAATTTAAACTATTTCTTTCATTTCAACACATCTGGACCATATTCAATTTCCAATTCAACAAAACCCAATTTTCAATCTTTCAATTCAAATTCTCAATAAACTGTTTAAATCTTTATCAATTTCAAATCCATGTTTGAAATATCAATTTTAAGCTACTGCAATTTCAATAGATTTCAAAATTCAAATATTCAAACTTTTTCAATGACTCAATTTTGATAAATTCCATTTATACTTCAAATCAACTTTAAATTTCAATTCAAACCAATTTCCAATTTCAACATTTAAAATTGGATTTTCAAAAATAATTAAATTTATATAAATCAATTTTCTTCAAAATATCATTTAACTAAATTCAAGATATAATGGTTTAAAATCGTTTAATTTAACCAATCCGATGTCCGTATATAATTTTCTGCCCTATGGCAAGTGATATGGACATATATCATTTCAAACCATAATAATTCTAAAATTTACGGGTATATATCATTTCAACCCGTAATCCCAAATTTAGCCTATCATTTCAACCCATAACGATTTCTTCCTAATTTATCAAATCGTTCGGGTATGTAACATTTCAACCCATAGGGATTTACTAACATTAACTAAGGGAACTTCCAGTGTTATAACAATATAAATACAACATCCAGTCATCCAGTGTCAACAATCAAACATTCATCACAATCATCATTCAAATCAACCAATAACATCAATAGATAACTGATTATCATTAATAGATGTAGACTTGCAAATTAAAATTTAATATTAAATTAAATGACAATTATATTCAATACTTTCAGATTTAACTGGAATGACGATTTAAATATATCAAACAGCAGTCAATCAACTTTTAATGACATCATAAATTCAATTTTACTAACATAAGATAATTTAGTAGTTGCGAGTGAGTTAAAACACTCACCTTTGATTTCAAATCGATTTAAAATCCAAATACAGGCCCAACATTCAATAATCACGGAATTCGTCCAAACCAATGCCAAAATGTCCGAGTTCGTATGGAAAAGATATTGGTATTAGAAGGGTTAAATTTTAAAGTTTAATAACTAATTAAATAAAATAAAAAAGGAACGTCTCTTACCTTACTGTCATGCGTTCACAGATCCATCTTCTCACGCGCCTCAAATCGATACTCACGTAACCCTAACTAGCCGCTGCGTTGACCACCAAATCGCTGCCGCGACCTTCCACTATGACCAGATCCGACCATCCCCTGTTACTCATCGTGCTTCGCCGCCCTACCATAAAGGTCGCAACCTCTACCAGCGCCTCCAGGCATCATGCTCCGCCGCAACCAAACTGTGGCTGTTTCTAGCAAAACTTGGACCCTACGACAACGACGAACAATATGGATTTGCTCCATTTATCGAGCTCTATGCGATGGCGCTTCTTGATCGTCGCAAGGATGAAGATCCACTATTAAAAAATCAAAACCCTAGTTTCGATGGCTGAGGTTCAACCTCGATTTTAGGCCAAATAGTGAATAAAATTGAAGAACAAATCACTGCAGCGGATTGCACTCATCGAGAGCTTTTCATTGATATATAATATGTTAAGGTTTTGAGGAGTTTGATTTTGAAATTGGTTTTGATTTGTATTTGGATTTTGGAATCGGGTTTTCAGCCATTAAGAAGGGAGAAATGACAGAAATTTCAATACGTACACTAATGAGAAATAAAAAGGCTGCTAAGGTTAAAACAAAACTATTATATGAACAAAGCCCGATAAGAAAATGCATATGTATTGAATTGGTTCGAACGACAATGACGACCCGAAAAGCTCGTTCCGTCTTCAAAATGAAAGTAGGTCATCCAATATATCAAAATAGATTATTTCGATATTTTTAAACTCAATGGAGCAGGTTTCAAGTCCTAATTCCATTGTATGAAGAAGTTAGCTTTTAAAATCAGCTTTTTTCAATTGAATTCAATTAAATTGATTTCTATGCGTTTCAAGCCCATACAATCAAACAGCAAGTCCAATCGCCACGAAACTTGAAATCCTATAATAATTCACTAATGCGGATCTAATGAAATTGGTTTCATCGAAATCCAAGACCATGGCTGAAATTGTTATTTTCACGTTAACTAATAAATTATTATTAAATTGATTAAATCACTTTGTAATTTCAAATTTAATAACTAACAAATTTATTCATTTCTAAATACATAGAAATTAATAACCCTTTAAAACAAATTCCCATGTCAAATTCAATTATTAATACCGCGCTAATTACAGCGTTCAAATTTCAATTGCAATAAATTCGTTAATTAAAATTTAAAATCCAGTAATTAATTTATTTTGATTTCAATCTTATTATTCAATAAATCGTTTACTTTATGGACATAGTTAACATTGGTTTACATCTTATTACATAAATATCCGACAGTTATCATTTCAATTCATACTAACGCAATATTTAATTATATTTATTGCAATTGATTTAAAATTAAGTTTCAACAGATTAAATAATGCAATGATAATAAAACGTTGTTAGAACTTACAATTTCAAACACAATTCTATGTTTATTGTTAACAAACAAAACTAATAAATTCACATACGGATTAATTATTCTATTAACCAATCTCAACCAATTTACATACAATTTTACTGTTTAAAACAATATTTGTTTTATTTACTTATTTACTTATTTACAATTTATAACCAATTTTAACCTTACAATCATTTCAATCAATTGAAATTGCATCAGAGTAGTTATCAATTACTTTACAATAACATTATTACATTTCATTTCAGTTATTTTCTCATTAATAAATCACAAATTTCAATTTCTTCCAATATTAAACACCAACATCTTATTAAGTTAAATGTTTTTTATTATCGAAAATTGCGGGTCGTTACAGCACACATACTCTCTAAATTCAAAACCTAATCCAAACTGACTTGCTTGGACAATTACTACCAATTTACCTCAATTTAAATATATGATGACAATGAACAATCGAACTTGCATATTCACCATTAAACTTGAGATTCGAACAATCAAATCCCTGGAACTTTCAATGTGAACTTAAACGTAGCATATGGACTTGAATGATAGGTTTTGCACTTTGATATGCCGATATTTGATCCCAAAGCTTTCAGCGCGATCAATCTCCTTGCCAGTTGAGGCTGTCAGCGTGGCGGTCACTCTAGTCGGAATTCAAAGTCTCATCATTTAACTTCATTCTCTTATTTAAAGTTATTTATCTCTATTATACACAACACTACATCGCACTAGTTCACACTTAGCGGGGGAAATAGGTAATTTTTCTAGTCTCGATTGTCCATTGAGTATAGTAAATATGGAGTTCAGATGCTTAGAACAATTATCAACAATGTCTTCTAAATTGGCTTCACAACATAGCGATCCAAAAGCAAAATTGAGCTCCGCGACTATATCTAGAAGGCTTTCTCCTAGTCATCAAGTTGAAAAAATGGAAGCTTCTGGCCCATCGGTCAATCATTTTCAGATGTTCTTGTCCTCTCAGCAGAGGACGTAAGTCTCGCTCCCGACATAGTAGAAGGTGTCATTCTCTTAGATAACCCAATAGATTTTCAAGCCTCTCGAATTGGCGAGGCTGCCCTTCACAGGTTGTGTTCCATACATGGAATCCCATTCGTAGACATCCTGGTTCGTTCGATAAATGACATGCCTCACTTGCCCTCGGAGGGGTACACAGTGTGCATCAAATTGATGTGCTGGGCCAGATGCGTACCGCCCTTCAATTCATTTATTCAGGAAATTTTAGGATATAATGGAGTAGCACTCACTCAACTTCACCTAAATAGCTACACCTTCCTCCATGGAACTTTTCTACCATTCATGAGCATTCTGTTTCGCCCACCAACTCTCGAGGACATAAGGTTCATTTACAACTTTAAACGAAGATCGGGAAGTCCTTCCTACATCTTCCTTAAGCCTTTACCTAACTGCAAAGTCTTAATGGGTTTTTGGAATAAACTTTCTCTTTTCAAACACGAGTGGTTCTATGTTCGTTGCACATCGGGCTTTGCAAGGCGATGGTTGGAAGGATGTAAGTATTGTCTTCATTTCATTCTTAAGTATGTCAACCCAAGTCATGTTTTTGAATCCACTAACATCCTGAATTTGTACAGGTGTCCGTCCATGTCCTGAGGGCATTAATTTTTCAAGAGCGATCTTCGCTATTCGTGCTACCCTTGTCGAAGACAATGACATCAAACTTCTCATAATTGATGAGTTATATTCTCTATTCGGGCTGTTGGAAGAGGGTCGTAGCATTGGGCTCCCTGAAAGTGCGTCATTACCAAGACACATCGTAGAGCAAGAATGGGATGTTAACAATCCTGCCGTGCCCCTAATGAGGGGACTCAGGATGACATTGAAAGAAGGCAAGATTAGGGATGCCTAGGCCAATGAAACCAGCGACGCTAATGTAGGCCCAGGCAAGGCACCTGTGATCGAACCGGCACAAGGCACACAATTCCAAATGCTAACCAAGAGAAGGAAGAAGCTCGTGTATAAACTTCGCAGATGAAATAATGCTACGAATCCAGAATTTTTTATCACTTCTATTGATGCATAGTCATCCTCCTAACACTTAGAAAGTTCACTGAAAGGATTTTCAAATCTCTAGATTCCCGATGACATTATGACCTATGGTTTTTCAAACATCAATATCGTAGGACTCAATTCTCCTACTAGGAGTGGTGAAGGCATTCTTTCTACTGACAGAGGAGAGAAAACACCCATAAGCAAGGCTATGGGTCTATCAGGGCAGAACACTATGACATTCACAACCACGTGCACTTCACTACACGCTCTTCATCAATCCTTTGCATAATGGTTACTTACATGTTCTCATTTGGTCTTTGCAGGTGCAATGACTCAGTCCCAGGCTTTTGATCGCCTAAGGGGCTGTTTAACGCATTATAGATCTATCCACGGCTCAAAATTTGGAAGGCGTAGGGAAAAAGACGATGGTTGGGAAAAAAGCTATCGTTTAAGCGAATCTTCTTCTTCCAAACGTAAGTCCCAGTCTCAACCATCTTTCCAGGGAATCAAACTCAATCTTCCTATTTACATCGGAGACTAGCCTTCCTTCCGTAGCCCTTAAATTTCCACATCATATAAGCAGCAATCTGGTGCTACTAGCTCTAGGCAATCTCGCATCCACAGATCGAGCGAGCATCTAATTGCCACTTTTGATCCATCCTTTTGGACCGCTGCTCCTAACACTTCTAAAGGGTAGAAATTAGACGAACTTAAGGCCATTTTCCCAAAAATCTATGTCGACGGGCTTAAATTCCTTCCACAATTCATATGATCCCGAGGCTTGCCAAAGCAAGCTCTCTCTCATGTGTTAACGATGTTTTCGTGCATCATGATTCGTTCCAACACTTAGCCAAAAAAACCAAGAAGTGTCAATTGAGCGACAATATAAAATGGATCGTCTCAAGCTAAAGGCGATCCATGACAAAGGCATAATCAAGGACCAAGATAATGAGCTATCGGGGTTAACAAAAAAATTTACTGAGGCAGAAAGGAAACGTCAGAGGCAGTGAGTCATTTGGAAGCTTCCCATAAGAAAAAATTTGATGCTGCCCTTAATTGCAAAGGCACAATCGCTCTCGAAACGGATTCCTTGCAAAAGGAGAAAGATATCTTGGCCCAGCATGTCGAGGAGCTTAAAGAGCTTCTTTAGAAAGAAAGGGAAGAGAAGATTGATCCTCAAGAAGAATCATAAAGGTACTACGAAGAGGCTATTGAAGCTAGGAGCCCGAAAATCAAACAAGATAAGCAATGCGCCAAAGTAGAAGCCCTTAAAGAGGAGGTGCGAGAGGAAGGCCGCAGGGAGATGATGAAACAAATTGAAACCCAAGTAGAAGATGCTAAAGAGTCCGATCGAAATGAAATTAACGACATGTTTGATCCACCGATAATCGAATACAACGCCAAAGTCCTCATCGCTGCAACTTGAGTTTTCTTGGCAAAGGTTATCTTGAATCACTCGCTGAAACCTGGGAGTACATCATCAAGATGAAAAAGAGGGAGCTGGGTGAAGCTGAGTTAGATGAAGAGAAACTAGTGCAGGAGATCCTCTGCAGAAATGAAACCTAAGACCTTGTCGCCGCGAGACTCCGATATTTTGGCATTTTATGCCTTTCGATAAAGGGGAAAATATTGCTAAATCCTCGAAAGTCGATCCTAAAGGCCACCCTTCTTTCTAAGAAGCTGGAGCATCAGTTTCTTTCGGCTCGAGGCAGGACTTGAGCTACAATCCAGATAAACCCGGTTATCAATCCAAAGTGTTGACCCCACTTTAGAAGGAGGCACTCCATTAACAACCGAGAGCCATCTGAATGCAGGTATTCCACTTTACTCTCCACTATATGAGCGGTTTTTATTCTTCGCGCCCAATGGTACTAGGCTTATCTCCTTGTTTTAACAAATCTGCATGTCTTTCGTGTCCCAGCCAAACTCTTAAAAGTGACGCTGCTGTGGAGCAACAAGAGAAATTAACAGAGATTCCAGCGACCATCAATGTACCGGGGCATGATGCTCAAGTCATCAGAGCACTCGATGATGATAAGGCTAAAGATCCGCTACCGTGGATGAATCTGATGATTTCGTGATCACTGGCACCTTTGTATGCACTAATGAGATCAGCATGAAGGAGTGTATTACAAGGAGGAGTTGCTAACGAAAAAGGCCAAAGCTGAGCCCATTGAGTTGGCCATTGATGATCTGCACCTTATCCCACTACAAGTCATTCCACTCGGTGGATCGGTTCCCAAAGAACTGTCTCTAAGCTTCGAATGCTCTCCCGCCAAAGGCGGTAAGGGATCAAGTAAGAGAACAAGTGGAAGTTCAGATGGCGCCACTCTTGAAAATTCCAAAAAGGAGAGAAGATCGAAGAAATGGTCGTCATTTCGGCTCGGTGTATACAAAGTTTGCATAGCTGTTTGTTCGTCGTTTTCTTTTATTAGTCATGGTTGTACTGGTATGACTCCTGGTTTTTTGAAATAACTTATACCACAATTTTGAAAGTTATTATGTGAATAGAATTTTTTTTTCTGTTGAACTCTCATGTAAACTGCTATTTAAGTAGTTGAACTATTACTTTTCATTCAATTACTTGTAATTTATTGTTCATTAGTTCTGGTAATAATCTGCTAGCTCTATCCCGAGGCATCCATGTGGTCGTGGCCTTGAGTTGCATCAAATGCTGGGCTCGGGCCTTGTGTTACGCTGTCGAATTCAGCGGTTTGAGTAATTATACCTCTACCCTCATTCTTATGTTAGTGGTGTTAGACATTGGATGGTCGATCTCCATCCTTAGCGGGTTTATATTCCTCGCGTTGGTTTCAGGCCAGAGTTGATGGAATAGTGAATGGTCAAATCGTGCTCTTTTTTCTGTTTATACTCATATCCACACTTAGGCAAAAGAGTTAGTTAATGGGCGGTCGAATCGCACCCAACTTATGTTTATACTCTAGTTCACACTTTCGGGAGTTAGAGTTATTTCATGGGTGGTTTATTCACACCCAATTTATGTTTATACCCTGCTACGTACTTTGAGGACTTAGAGTTATTCCAGAGAACAGTCTGATCATGCTTTCCTTAATTGATTGATTTGCCCTCCAAGGTCCGGGGTTTGATTTAGCAAGCGATCAATCATGTCACGATCACTCTTATTTTATTTTATTTTAGTCCCATCATTTGGAGGAATTTATCTGATTATCGGATGGTCGATTCACATCCATTCCTCATGGTGTATCTCATCCCTTGTGTTATGAACGAGAGTTATCAAATGAACGGTCGGAACACGCTCATCTTGTTCAATTCTATTGGGAATTAGTGTGATTGATTAATTCTAGACTCTGGGAACCTGTTCGGACATATCGACATCAATCAGTTTCGTAGTGTAATTAAAACAAGATGCTACAACAAACATAAATACACAGAAAGTTTGAAATTTTATCTGCTAAATGGAGATGAATGGCACAATCTGTCTTATTACATATCTAGAAATCAAATGCTAAAGAAAATTCTAAAAATAAATACAATTGAATGGAAAAGAAATAAACTAAGTGAAATACGTCGTAAATGCTCGCTATTCCATGCCCTTGGGAGTGTGATGCCATCAATAGTCGCTGGCTCGAAAGTTCCCTCTCCAAGCCTCTACTGATGACATATGGCCCTATTCGGATTGGATTCATGTGTGATGGGGTAGGAAAATTCATTTCAAGACGAGATCGCCGATTTCAAAAGTTATAGGTCGGACTTTAATGTTGTAGTATCGGGTGACTCGGTGTCGATGTGCAGATACCCTCAGATCGGCTTCCTCGTTCTTCTCATATATAAAGTCGAGAGATTCCAAGAGGAGATCTTTATTCATTTTAGGATCATAATAAGTCACTCGATGAGAAGGAACTTCGAGCTCAATAGGAATGACGGCTTCAGAACCGTAACCAAGGGCGAATGGAATATGACCAGCCGTAGACTTGTTGGTGGTTTTATAAGCCCACAGTGTTATAAGGAGTTCATCCACCCACTTGCCTCTAGACTTTTCCAAACGCTTCTTTAGAATAGAATTCATGATTTTTTTCATAGGTTCAACTTGCCCATTTGCTTGAGGGTGAACGACAGCTGCAAATCTCTTTTCAATAAATATTCCAGCAGAATTTTTTGAATTCAGCGCTGTCGAATTGAGTCCCATTATCTGTTACAATAGTTCGTGAAAGATCGAAATGACATATGATGTTCCGGACAATGAAGTTAATTACTTTCTTGGTTGTGATCGTGGATAAAGGTTCTTCTCCTTCAGCCCATTTGGTGAAGTAATTGATTGCAACGATAGTGCGCTTTGCATCACCTTTAGAGATTGGTAAGAAACCGATAATATCTATATCCCACATGGAAAACCGTCGTGGGGTCATCATTTGCATGATTTCGATCGGCGTAGCGCTTGAAACTTTTGCATATATTTGGCACTGATCGCAACGTCTTACATAGTCAGCGGCGTCTCGATTGACAGCTGGTCAATAATACCCGTAATGTAGTATTTTCTTTGCTAGAGCTTGCCCTCCAGTATAATCGTCACATTCCCCTTCATGAACTTCTTTTAGGACATGTTTTATCTCAACGTAAGTGATACATTGGAGTAGGGGAACAGAGAAACCTTTTCTGTACATATTTCTCCTTGCACGACGTATCGCGAAGCTTTACGAAGGACTTGTCGCTTTTCATTTCTTTGATCCAACAGGACTCCATGTAGCAAATAGTCTTTGATTAGAGTCATCCATGACTCCCTCTCAGACTCTGCCTCTAGTACCCGATCGATTTCTATCAGGTTTCTACTCGGGGCATTTAATACTTTGACCGGAACCAAGCCCATCAGTTGTGCATCATCGGTGCTAGCGAACTTTGTCAGTGAATCAGCCTCTCTTTTTTAATCCCGTGGAATATGCGTAATGTCATAGTATTCAATTTCAGTCAACAACTCTTGGGCTTGGGTAAGGTATAGGGCAAGCCATTGCCCTTCAACTTGATATTCTCCCCCGACTTGGTAAACAACCAACTGCAAATCACAAAAGATTTCAAGAGACTTTATTCCTAGTTCCCTAGCAAGTTTAAGTCCAACAATCAGAGCTTCATACTCACGTTCGTAGTTTATTGCTGGGCAATCAAGTTTTAAAGCATAATAGATCGACCGATCTTTAGGAATTACAAGCACAATTCCAGCTCTAGAATAATTAACATTGGATGCTCCATCGGTATATAATTTCCACCGCATGGTAGGGATTTCACTACTCTCTAGGCATCATGTGCAGTGAATTCTACTATAAAATCCACTAATGCCTGACCCTAGATAGCCCTCTGAGGAAGATAAGTGATATAGAATTAACTAAGCTCAATATTCCACTTGAGTAATCTTCCAGACGTCTCAGGTCGATGCAAGACCTATCGCAACGGCTGGTCAGTGTAAACATTGATCGGGTGAGCCTGAAAGTATGGGTGGAGCTTTTGTGATGTAATCAGCAGGAGTATGCTAGTTTTTCTATTTTCGGATAGTTCCTTTCAACTCCCATCAATCGCTTGTAGACGTAGTAAACTGGTTCTAAACTCTATTACCCTCACGAAGCAATGCGGCACTTATAGCATGTACCGACATGACCAAATAGATGTATAAATCTTCATGATTCACTGGCTTTGACAAGATGGGGGGTCTCTCTAAATGATTCATCAAAACTTGAAATGCGTCTTTACAATCCTATGTCCATTTGAAGTTTATTTTCCCTTTCCTAATCAAGTCAAAGAAAGGAATGCATTTATCGGTAGCTCTGGGAATAAATCGGCTTAAGGCAACAACTTTCCAATTCATGCTTTTTTGAAAATTATATTTACTGGACTTCCACAATCAATCAATGTCCTTCTCACTAAGGTGTGGTCGATCATGGCCGAAATGACCATTGGGTCGATCGTCGGAGCATCCACCTTGTTTACATCTCTGTTTCTATACACGATATCATCTATCATTGTATGTTGTTGTTTTGCAAGAGCTCCATCTTCTGTATTCGAGCAATATTCAAAATCCATATGCCTAATCGAGCTAGCATAGCGCTCCATCTCTTTCCAACTCTTATTTGCTGGGTGTGGTGCTCCAATCTTCCACCAGTTCGTGCAGGCTCCTTAGCCCTACGTGGTACTTATCCTCGGTTGGGGTCGCATGTCCCCTGTTTGCCATCCTACAGGTTTTTTACAAATTGCTGCAATTTCCTATCTCGATTTAGCTTTCCGATAATGTCCTTGAGATGCCTGCATTCATTCATGTCATGCCTGTGCAGTTAAAGCGCTCGGCAGATTCGAAGCGGTGGAGGTGCAAAAAGTCATAGCGGGGATACAGCGAGAATATAGCAGGATATAGCAGATGGCTCTAAAATAGCATATAAAACTCGCATTTAATGTTTTTACAAATATATAAATGGTAATTAAATGAAATTTTATCATTCAATTGAATTATAATTAATACATAAATAATTTTAAACAAAAAATATGTGCGAATATACTTTAAATAAATGTAAAAATATTATATAACATAATTGAATTTAGTAGAATATTGAAGTATTTTCATTTCTGAAAATATATTAAAAATTAAATCAAATAAATTAGTTTCATAATTTTTATAATGTATAAATGTAATTTTTTAATTCATTTTATTGAAGAAGATATAGCGGAAATAGCAAAATATAGCGGGAATAACGGGATATAGCGGAAATAGCGGGGATTAAAGCGGAAAGGCTATATTTTGGGGCTATATGGAAAAATCGTAGCGGTAGAAATCTGCAATGAGATATTGCGGGGTTATAGCGAGGTAATAGCCAGGCATTAACTACACAGTGCCATGCCCATACCATTCGTGGAACCGACAATATTTTATAGTTTGTTTCTGCTTCTCAGTTGATTCTTTTGGAGGTGGCTACCTGTATTGCATGGTATTGCAAGTAGACAAACAGATATTCTCTATGAACGTATTCAACGGCGTGTAAGTATCGAACATCGGTATCCTAGTCTTCCCTCTTCCAGAATCCCTCTTTCTTTCTTGGCCCCTATCTCTGCCTTTCTTTTGTTGATTTGACTTGTTTTGGACATTCACTTGATTTTTTCCTGAGCTATCATCAGGCTGCTTTAATACAATGTTACTTTGAACTCCCTCTCCGCCTGGTCCCGCAACATTCTTTTTCCAGAAGGATCTAGCTTCCTCCTTTCTCAAATACTAAGCCATTTTTGCGTAAAAGCGCACTAACATTGCGAGCAGCTTGCCAGCTAACCAATCATGGAAATCAGATTCTGGATCTATTCCTCTCGTCACAGCCATCAATATCGCATGGTCATTCGGATTATTGATTTCCATAACAGATGTATGAAATCTCTCCAAATAAACCTTCAACCATTCTCCTGGAGCCTGAATCATGCTAGACAGATACATTACATCCTTGGGACGAGTTGCATGCATCCGGAACTGCTCACAAACATTGTTGCCAAATCATCGAATCTAGAAATCGATCATGGGGGTAATCTTGTAAACCACATCGTTGCTATTCCAGAGAGAGTTATGGGAAAGTGTCTACACTTTGTTGCATCATCCGCTCATGTAGAATCCATCAACCATTCGTATCTCATGATATGCTGCATGGGGTTGGTTTTTCCCTCGTAGGCGGGCATTTATGGTATGTTGAACCTCCTTGGATACTCCACATGTAGAACATTATCATCGAACGGGGTATGGCTTCTCGAGATTCTCCAGTCATCGTTAGTGAAGCCCTGGCTCTAAAATTAGTGATTTATCCCACAGTGGCTTATTGGATGCAATGTTTTAAAAGTCCAGAGAATGTCGTGGTTCTATAAATCTGATCTGTAGAATATTCTTATGGGAAGGTAAAAAAGTAAAGTTCCTTGGCATATTGTAACATCCCCCAAGGATGAAGGGGGCCATTGGTTACAAAAACTTGATGACATAATGAAGTATATTGTTTGAAAAAACTTTGGAAACTTTTGACAGAAAAATCCTTTTGGGCTAAGTGGATGATTAACAAATACATTGAACCATTTAACTTGTGTGATATCAAAATCAATAATCAAATGTCAGGGACTATGAAAAATATGATGAGAGTAAGAGACAAAGCTCTGAGCTTATTTGATAGGAGAGTTGTGGATGGTGATGATACTAATTTATGGCATGATCCTTGGGTTAATGTTGCTAAGTTAATTACTAGTCCTGGTTCAGTGGTGTGGCTTGTACAAGGGGAGAGCAACTTAAAGTTAGCAGTACAATTTGCAATGGATCTTGGCAACCAGGTGTATTACAACAAACTAGAGGCATCGGTAATGAGATTCAACAAGCTAGAATTTACAATAACATTCATAAGGATTACTGACATTGCAATGCGAACAGTCAAGGAGAATTTATATCCAAAGATGTGCTAGAAAATATAAGAACACATGTAAATAGAGTTCAGTGGTTTCACTTTATTTGGAAAAGCAAAGAAAATCCACAAATGAAGTTATGTTCTTACAACGCTATCACCAATCAGCTACCTTTTAAAAACATCCTGATTTTTCAAGGTATGAACATCTCTAATGGCTGTGTTTTGTGTGAAAATGGGGTAGAAAACAAATACCATATTTTCTTTGAATGCAATTTCGGTAAATACATTTGGCATTGGGTTAGATTGAAATTGAAAAGTCTTAACATTCAATTGAACAATCCTCTTCAAATTGAATCTCAAATTCAAGACTTGGTATCGAAATTTCAGAATAAGTTACGAGCGAATGAACTTGCTAAAATAGTCACAGCATGTTCAATTTGGTCTAGTTTGGGTGAAAGAAATAATTGTATTTTCAACCGAATTCAAACAGATAAATGTGAGTTTTGTGAAAACATATACAAATTGTGAAAAATTATGATGCTAAAAGTCAAACAAAAACAGTTTGAATCTGATATCGAAGAAGAAATTCTAGATTTTTGAGATATACCTTCCTGTAACCAAAATTACATTCATTAACCTCCTTGAACAGTCGCTTTTATTCAGTGTACTTAGGGGATAGCCGTCTTTTCTTTCAATCTGAATCCAATGCAGAGACTTAAAGAGAAGAAGTTCGAAGATCAGGCATTATGTAATTTGTAAGTAGTTAGAGAAGTGTATTGTTTACTTTTCTAGAAGGAGTCGTGATATAATGTATTTTCATTTTGAGAATCCGTAATGGGCTTTGGGCCAAGTTTGTAACTTTATTTTTAAAGTAAATAAAATACAAAGAAAAGGAACGTCAATCCACGTCCAATTGAAAATATTATGCATCTGATGTAACGATGCCTATATGTGGGTAATCTTGCTGCTGTTGTTGTCTTTTACTTCCTTTTATGCACATTTCACTACGCCATAGTCTCTTTCTTCCATTCAAGTATATCACTCAATCGAGTTTTTAATGACGAATTCAAACTCAACTTGCCACTAAATGAACTCACTCCACTGTTGTAATCCGAAAGAGAAACAGATAGTGTTTGAATATTTTTAATTTTCAATTATGCATGAGTTAGTGTTTGAATTGATATTGTGGTGTGGTATTAGTGAAATGAAGAACAGAGATATTTATAAATCAAATGGCTGTGAAGCAGACGCCTCAAAGTAGACGTCTATGTAGACTCTATCTATTTTTGGATGGCACGGGCTTAATATTTTAGTGGTGCACAACTATTGGAGACGAGAAAATTATATATTACGAGGGAGGCTATGCTATGCCAAACACATGAGTATGACGGTACTTGCTTAGTGATTGGACCAAATCTATTTTTTTTTATCATTTCTGGATCGCATTTGTGCTTATTAGCCAATCCTAACATGAAGTATACTTGCATTCGCCATGCAGGCGATTGTAATTAGTGTTACCTGGTATCCTGACCCGACTGTGTTGGACTGATCGCGTAAGACGGATTCGACTATTGACAAGAAGGACGACGGTGAGGCAATGACTATAGGACCTAGAAATAGAGCTCGGACAATTATACAAAGCCCGGACTGAATAGAGTCGATAGATAGACGGCGCATGATGCTAGAAAGATGGAAATTAACTTGGATGAAATAAGGATCGGCATGGTTACTCGGCTAAATAGTCAACCTAGATGGAAATATATAGGGTTCAGTATAAGTTGTAGTACCTAGTCCAACATGTTTTGATGACGTTAGAGGGATCGGCATAACATGCAACAATGGAAGGGATCGGTGCATATCTTTAGCACTATAGGGTCGGCATGACTTGTGAAACCATGGGATCGGCATGTGGATCGGGTCGGGCATAATATGTTCATAAGTATGGGCTCGGCATGGTATGGATTGGGTCAGCATAATATGTTCATAAGTATGGGCTCATCATGGTATGGATTGGGTTGGCGTCATATGTTCATAAGTATGGGCGGGCATGGTATGGATCGGGTCGGCGTAATACGTTCATAATGATGGGTCGGCATGGCATAGATCAGGTCAGCGTAATATGTTCATAAGTATGGGGTCGGCGTAGTCCAAGAAGGATGGGTCGGGACAGTAGAAGGAAGCATCTTGGATCAGCATTACCTTGACCAGATTGGGGCTATAACCGAAACATGATGAGAACCAGAGATTCACAAGCCTAAGTGCTACGATATTTGGAACAACATCAATGTAGACGGTAAGAAAGCCACCATATGGGTCACTAGTTCAAACTCAACCCATGAAGGGTCGATACCTACCCCTACTGATGGAGAGTTGGGTCTGGTCCTCCTTATGGTGGGCCCGTATTGTTAAGGGGGTCCAGGTGCCGAAGTTTCAATCAGATTAGAGACTGCCTTCATCTATAAATACAGGGGCAGGGGCCCATTTTGGGGGACCTCTTTTTTTGGATGATAAGTAAAACTTTGCCATATTTGTAACCAATCTTATTTCATTCTTCCTTGATCACTTATTATTTCTTGCTGATTGTAAGTGCAATTGAGTGATTTTTGAACCAATAAAGAAAGTATTTAAAGTAGACATTGGCAATTAACGCCGAACCACTATAAACCTTGTTGTTTTTTATCTCTATTGCATTTTACTTTGCATTCAGTGTTATTCCTCAGTTTTCATTTAATTTCTTCATTTATTTCACTACTAAAACCTATTCTCGGGTGTTTATGACCAATTTAGTTATAAACATTTTAGTGCTTTCACTGAGAAAGCCGATTCTGAAGTTATAGGATCACCTTTATTGCTACTGGTTTGAAAAAATCTCCCAAAGGAGATCCAGGTTCAATTTCAAAAGCTTGTAGATACTATTCAGATTTTTCAAGATCTAAGTAAAGAATTCAATATGGTAAGGCGCACCAGATCTACTTCCCACAATGTTGATGCCAACGAAACTGCATTGTCCAACAAGGAGGCCTAAGCAACCGGCCTGCTAATGCGAATGTTGAGTCTGCTGTAGTCCAAGACCCCACTGATTCCGTTATCAGAGTTGAATTTAATGGCTTGATGAGGGAGCTGTTGGAGAGCCATAGGCGGCTAAACGAGAAAATCCAGGCTAATGCCAACCTGATGGACCAGATTTCTCAACTTCAGCGCTAAAGCACCGGAGGAGGCCTCACTTCGTACTCGGCGTCAGATAGCTCAACTTCATCGAATGAGCTCCATAGGTGTAGGCGTTGCAAGATTGAAACAACATAAGGTGGAGCGATGGAGCAATGTTTGGCTGACCATCTGGTCTGCCAAACGGTATCGTTCCCTCGACCAAGGGCATGGCTCCTCAACTACAACTGGGGAGTCGTACTCAACCTGGAACCAGGAACTTAGACATTGGAGCACGCATGGATGCTGATCAACAACCTCTCTAGAATGATAATGAGGCGAATGCTTAGGATACACATCTAGAAGATAATAGGCCAAGGAGGTGTGAGATGCCCCGGAGACACCGGCCAGAACATTCATAAGGGACGGAGCACGACCACCACCAGGCGCCACCCATCCAGGAACTAGATTTATCCTCGATGATCAAACAGCTGATGAGGAAAAACTAAAGTTTGACAAATGATGACTGGGGAGTCTCCAGGAATCGTACTCCATTTATCGAGAACATTTCACAAGCAGAGTATCCTAAGAGGTTTAACATGCCTACGATGCCCTTTTATGAAGGAAAGACTAACCCTCGGCAACACGTCATGAAGTATGAGCGGTTGATGGATTCGGGGAGAACAAATGATGCTACTAAATGTAGGTGTTTCCCCATAACTTTATCTAGGGTTGCTACAATGTGGTTCACGAGGTTACCCCAATGGCCGATCTTAAGATTTGACAAGCTGGCTACAAGATTCGTGGAGCTGTTCCACATTCATGCCACATGCCACAAAGAAGTCATGTCGCTATCTAGTGTAATCCAGGCTCCGGGGGAATCAATGAAGGATTACTTGCAGATATCTCATGTTGTTGCCACTGAAGTTAGTAAACCAAAGGACCATGCCTTACTTATGGCTGTGACAAGGGGTTGACCCAGAATCCGAGTTCGGTGATTGGTTAGCTGGAAAACCACCGGCCACGCTGGAGCATTTCTACACGAAGGCAAACCAGTTCATTAGAAAGGAAGAGGCCAGATTTTCTAAAGGAAGCAATGCTGCAGGGCCGAGCAGAGAAGTTGTATAATGCAACATCGCAGTAAAGCAATCTGGCGAAAGTTCTGGAAAGGTACAAGTTAATGTTCAAAACAAGTTCGGTCAACAGAAAAGGAGCAGAGAAGGAAATCCCGATCGAAAAAGGGTGCCTGGAAAGTGGAAGTCGAGGATTCGTATATATATAAATTTTACACCTCTGAATGCATCTCTAGAGAACATCTATCCGTCGACCTGTAATACTGTCGATTCCATGAATGCTATAGGTACAATACCGATGAGTGTAGGCATCTCCACGATGCCATTGAGAAATTGATTCGGCGTAAAAAGTTGCACCAGTTTATCAAGAATCCGTAGGATGGTGGACCGGGAACGTCTGATCCCAATCGACGTCAAGCTCCACGCCAGCTAGAGGAACCCGCTCAGACCGGTGGGAGGTTGCTGATAAACATGATAGTTGGTGGACCGCACCCTGTAGACCGAAGTTGGCAGGAAATGGAGCGCTATGCTAGTTCAATGAAACATGTAAACTTTGAGTGTTGTTCGAATACAAAGGATGGAACTTCAGCCAAGAAACAACGTACAATGATGGATGATATAGTGTACCCAGAAGTAGAGATGCCGATAGAGTAAAGGCACCTACTATTAATTTGATGGTTATCTCTGCCATGATTGGCCCCAATCCGGTGAGAAAAAAATTGATTGATCGTGGAAGTTCTGTGAACAACGTATTTAAGAAGTCTTATAATTAGATAAGGATGAAGGTAAAGGATTTGAAACCATTTAAAGCTCGTGTACAAGGTTTCAATGGCATGGCCACTGAGGCGGTGGGTTATGTTAAATTACCGGTTGAGTTGGGAGAAGGTGAACGTAGGAGGGTGCAAATCCTACTGTTCATTGTCCTGGATGAGCCCTTGGAGAACAGTGTAATCCTTACTGTACGATGGAAGCTATATATCGATGGAGCATCTAATGATCATTGTTTCAGAGCAGGCATCATTCTTGTAACCCTTGAGAACCGGTCAATTTGCTATGCTTTGAAGCTTGATTTCCCTGCTATGAGAAACGAGGCTGAGCATGAGGCATTAATTGCTAGACTTAAGCATGCTAGAGAGCTTGGGGTGAAATCTATCGAAATCTCTTGCGACTCGCAGTTGGTGGTGTACCAAGTTAAAGGGGACTACCAAGCAAAGGGACAACGGCTTGCCCCATATTTTACCCGAGTTTAGGAGTTGTTGGATACCGAATATTATCACATTTTGTATATCCCACATGAGTAGAACGAAGAAGCCGACTCATTGGCAAAGTTCGCGAGCGCCGGCGATGCACAATAGATGGACTTGGTTCCAGTCGAGATACTACATACCCCAAGTATAAATGTGATGGAAGTTGATCAAGTACCCGAAATAGAACTGAAAGGGGGTCATGGATGACTCCATTTAAAGAATACCTGATGCATGGAATCGTGCCTGAGAAGAGGAGCAAAAAGCGACAAGTCCTTCGTAAAGCTTCACGGTATATTATGCAAGGAGGAATTATGTTTCAAAAGGGATTCTCTATTCCCTTACTTAGGTGCATCGCCCATGACGAGATAAAGCGTGTCTTAAAAGAAGTCCATGAGGGAGAAAGTGGCGATCACACTAGGGGGAAAATATTAGCAAAAAAGATACTCTATTATGGGTACTACTGGCCAACCATGAACTGAGAGGCTGCAGATCACATGAGGTGATGCGACAAATGCCAGATATATGCCAAAGTCCCAAGAGAACCGTCGATGGAGATCATGCAAATGGTTAGTCCATGGTCATTTGCTATATGAGAAACAATATTATTAGCTCTTTGCTGATTTCCAAAGGTGGCGTGAAGTATGTGATCGTTGCAGTCGACTACTTCACTAAATAGGCCAAAACGGAGCCTTTAGCTATGATCACAACCAAGAAGGTCATTGACTTCGTTGTTCGAAACATTATGTGTCGTTTTGGTCTTCCATGGATTATTGTAACCGATAACGAGACTTAATTTGATAGTCATGAGTTTAAGGAGTTTTGTCGGAGGTATCACATTGAGAAGAGATTTGTGGCAGTCACTCATCCTCGGACGAATGGACAAGTTGAAGCTGTAAACAAGATTACAAAATCTATCTTAAAGAAGTGTTTGGAAAAGTCTAAAAGCAATGGGTGGATGAACTTCCCATGGTACTCTGGGTCTACAGGATCACTCATAAGTCTGCGACTGGCCACACTCTGTTAGCTCTTGCTTATGGAGCTAAAGCAGTCATTCCTATAGAACTCGAAGTCCCTTCTCATCGGGTAACTGCCTACAATCCCAGAACAAACCAAAATATCTTGTTGGAGTCATTGTACTTTCTTGATGAGAAGCACGAGGAGGCCGATTTGAAAGCGGTTGCACATCGACACCGAGTCGCCCAGTACTATAATGTTAAAGTCTGACCGAGAACCTTTGAAGTTGGCGACCTTGTCCTGAAATGATTTTTTCCGACCCTGTTGCACATGAACCCGAGATGGGAAGGACGATACGTCATTGAACAAAGGCTTGGAGAAGGAACTTTCGAGCTAGCGATTGTTGACGGTGTGATGCTTCCAAGAGCATGAAATAGGAGCATTTATGATGCCGTTTCACCTAGACTGTTTCTTCCATATTCGAGTAGTATTTGCTTTCAATATTTTCTTTGGTATTTTACTTTCTTTTGATATTTAATAAGACAAGTTATCATGTTCCTATTTTTATGATAAATAAAAGCTTGAAGCTTTCTTTGCATAAACCACTGTTATTGCATGTTATGTTAAGTATGTGTTGGAACTGATCGATATCGACATTTGTGATGTACGAACAAATGCGTAGGATTAAAAATCGACAAGTAATATCGATCCCTAATGAAAATGAATAAGGGAGGTTTTATAAGTTTGCTCGATCGGCGATTTCTTTAGATGAATCAAAAGGAATTTTTCACAATCAGGAACAAAGGTCATTGACGGTAGGAGAATGACATGAATCCTTAAGTTCCCAGAGCGTGGACTAGAGTACTCTAAGTCCTCGGAGCATGGACTAGAGTTTAAACGACTTGACATAAATCTCTAAGTCCCCAGAGCGCAGACTAGAGTACTCTAAGTCCCCGGAGCGTGGACTATAGTATAAACAACATGACATAAATCCCTAAGCCCTCGAAGTGCGGGCCAGAGAACTCTAAGTCACTGGAGCATGGACTAGAGTATAAACGACATAACATAAATCTCTAAGCCTCCGGAGTGTAGGCTAGATTACTCTAAGTCCTCGGAGCGCAGACTAGAGTATAAATGACTTGACATAACTCTCTAAGTCCCCAGAGCGCGAACTAGAGTATTCTAAGTTCTTGGAGCATGGACTAGAGTATAAACGATATGACATAAATCTCTAAGCCCCGGGTGCACGGACTAGAGTACTCTAAGTCCTCGGAGCATGATAAGAGTATAAACGACGTGACATAACTCTCGTAAGTCCTCGGAGCGTGGACTAGAATATAAGAGATTAAACAAAAATCTCTAAGTCCCCAAAGCATGGACTAGAGTAATCTAAGTCTCTGGAGCGCGGACTAGAAAGTAAACGATTTGATCAAAAATTCTAAGTCCCCAAACCACAAGCTAACTCAAAATCCCTATGGATAGATTGGCAAGTTTTCAGTCGTTCGCTATCCCACGAGTTCTAGTCTAAGATAAACGGAAGAGGCTCGAACTGTCAACAGCAAAAATACAATCGATAGTTATGGTTTCGGCTTGGCATTGCTTACGACTTAAGATGAGACCTATGGAGGGGCATCGAGATCGAGATAGAGAATTATTAATGAAACTTGTGAAAATTATTACAAGTACTTTGAATGGGAAAAAACTCTTCTACTATTAAAGCAATAATTCAATCCATGATTACTAAAAAAACTTTTATTTACAATCTTAAAATTTCCTTCCTAATCATTATAAAGTTCGGGATCCACGCCCGTACATATAAAAAGGAAAAAAAAGAGAAAGCAGGAAATAAAAACAACACATGTCTAACTTATTTGGACTAAATACAATAACACAAGATGCTGATTATTTCTTTGATTTCTTCTCCTTCTTCGGCTTTTCGGTAGTTGAATCGGTCGAGTGCCTCTTTCGAGACCCTTTACCACCTTGAGTGGTAGTACTTGAGGGAGGAGGAGGAACCACAATAGAAGTTGTCCCGTCAAGTGGGATGTATTGCAAAGGCCTATGAAGAGGATCTTCAACCACCACCACATCGGGTTCACCCTTGACTTTGAGTTTTGATTTTTTCCTCTTCTTCAATTTGTTCTCTCAAGCTGAATTTTGCGGTATGCTCCGAAGCACCCATGACCACAACGTCATCCTGCTCTTCAGTAAAAGATGGGTCTTCGGGTTTGTCTTCATCAAGTTCCCCAATCACTTGAGCGTTGAGCCTCGGAGTATCTGCAACAGCTGGAGCCTCGGCCACTTTTCATTTCTGCCTGATGGCGACATCGCTCCTAGGAATTAATTCAGGACCTGGATGACCTATAAAGTTTCATAAAAACGCAAGCATTAGTCTATAGCCATTATGTGCCGGAAATGGCAACTTTTTCAATTCAAAGGAGTTATATACGCTACCAGCATCCGGTTGGCTTTCGGTGGTCGCCAGAGTGCTCGCTTCAACTATGGGAGACAACATATGTGGGCCAAGTCCAAGCTTTTCTGGATAATAACCGGCGCGTTGCTCCAATGACATCCCACCCTGTTGAACAAGAAGAAGACCCTGGGGTTCAGTTTCAAAAGACCCTACGATATCTTCCTTTTCCTTAGGCGATGTAGGAGCTTTACCGAATTGGATTTTTATGGCAGCCAAGTCAGATGGCTCATTTCCTCGAAGCACTTCCTACACAAGGGCCCCTTCGTCAAGCTCTGCCATCCCCAACTCCTCTTTCTTGATCTTTGTAATGATCTCCCAAGCTTCGGAGCGATTCGAGATAGCCTTCGCCTAGGAAAGTTAAGTCACGGTGAAGGAGAACCTTTGCGTTGTATTTAGCAATGAGTGGATCGAATAAGCATTTAATCTCTTCCCAGCTGGACTTGTTCGCTGCCTCAACTCGAAAGTTGGCTTCCACGATCACCTCTTTCTTGCACTCTTCACAGGAGGCTTCTTTCAATGCTTTAATTTGGGAGAGTTTCTCATCAAGTTTCATTTTTAAATTTCTGCTTTCGACAATCTCCTCACAATAATTTTGCGACTCTTCTTGTACCTCAATTTTCTTCTCCCTCTCCTTGAACAGTAGTTTTTCTAACTCCTCAACGCGGCAGGCGAAGACGTATTTCTCCTTTTGTAAGGAGTCCTTCTCTAAAGTAAAGGTGCCACTGCGTTGAGGTGCAGCATCCAGTTCCTTCTTATGTGATGTCTCTAGGCGACTAACTGCCTCAACCATATCTTTTGTATTTTTCTTCGCCTCGTCAAGTTGAGCCTTAAATTTGAGCAGCTTGGCGTCTTGGTGTTTGATGATATCTTTATCATGGATGGACTCTATCTTAAGGCGACCAATCTCATGCTGGCGCTTGATAGAAACTTCGGAGACTTTTTCGGTTAAGTGATTGAATGCTTCATGCTGAACGTACAGCATCATTCATACATGCTAATGAGCTCTCCTTGGCAGTTCCAGGAATGATGTGCATGAAGGAAAGGAATTTGAGCCCGTCAAAGCAGATTTTCGAGAAAGTAGCCTTGAGTTCAGCTAGTTTCTCCATTATGGTATGATCTTGGGCAGGAACCAAAGGGATTTGTTCAGGCATAACCAATGTATGTTTACGAAGCTCACGAGATCGCCTGGTACTTGATGATCCAAAGGGTTGGTCACGGAGAGCGGTAGATTAGGAACCTCGATGCGCGGACTTGTCGCTGCTATGTGTAGGTAGGTTGGATGGATCGCCTTGGCGTGGAGCATGTGCTTGAGACTTCTTTCTGGACGAAGAGGAAGATTCTCGAGAGTGATAGTCTCTACCCCATCCTTCATCTTTGTCTCAGCGCCTTCTAGATTCGAAACCCCGACTCGGGCGATAGTGAGTGGAAGAGCCACGAAGGCGGTCGAAGGCATGTGAACGAGACATTGCACCTGTAAAAGACCCAATTGGGAATATATTAGGATATTTGTATAAAGAGTTAATCACGAGTGATTGGTGGAGTTCAAGTCCTTGTGTGTGTCCTAATGTTTTCCCCGATGGACCGTTAACGTTTGCTTTACTCATGGGAGTTTCATCTCCTCTATTGGAAGGTTGCATGCCTTCGCCGCTTCTCGTGAGGGAGTTGAACCCATCAACGTCAAGATTGGTGAAGTTGTATTTTAATAAATCGTCCGAGATTGAAATGTCTGAAAGTCCCTTCAACACGCTCTCCATCTATTGAGAAGACGAGCCTTTTTCAACCGGAGTTATGAAAAATTTTGGGGCTGCCCCGATTTTCTTTTTTCAAATCTTGTACGCCGAAAAATTTCCCCTTTTCGAGGGAGATTGCGACGGGCTAGTGTGTGGCGCGTCAACTGCTGGTGTTTTTCCAAGGCCTACATCGTCATTTCTTGGCCCTGCGTCCTCTGATTTCTTTATCTCTCCCTCTTCGGTGCCTTCTTTTGCTCCCTCGGCAAGGGGCACCACGGGGTCATTTAATTCTCCCATTTTCTCGAAAACGGTCTTCGAAATCGCTCTGCTTTTAGGGAGACCAATTCTGCAACCATCTTCTAACAGCCCAAACAGCGAGAGCAATTCATCGATGACAAGGAGTTTGATGTCTCGGTCCTCCACCGGAGTAGCGTGAATAGCCGCAATAGCCCTGGAGTATTTAACGCCTTCGGACCGAGGGTAAACACTTGAAAGAGTTGAAGGAGCCGGTACGATTAAGGAAGAAGCTGCGATTTGAATCTTTAACTTAAGGGAAAGGCAAAAATAGCACTTACGTCCTTCCAACCATCTTCTTGCGAAACCGAGAGGACATCGTATGTAGAACCATTCGTGTTTGAATAAGGAGAGTTTATTCCATGCACCCTTTAATACCTAACATTTGGGCAAGGGTTCGAGGAAGACGCACGATGGGCTATCGGCCCATCTTTTGAAGTTGTAAATGAATCAGATTTCTTCAAAAGTTAGAGGATGAAATAAGACATTCATGAAGAGAGGGAAGGTGCCATGGATAAAAGTGTAGTTGCTAGGGTGTATTTGAGTAGGAGCGATTCCCATGTACCTCAGCATCTCGTGAACAAAAGAGTTGAACGGTGGCACGCATCCGGCCCAACACATGAATTTATTGCTTGCGGTATATCCAGCTGGAGGCAAGTGAGGTCTATCTTTCCTTGATAGAACCAAAACATCTTCAAAGGGAATCCCATGGATAGAACACAATCAACGAAGAGCAGCTTTGCCGATTTTGAAAGCTTGTGAGTCAGCCGGATTGTTCAAAATATGGCATCCTCCGCGGCGTCGGGAGTTGGGTTAATAACTTTCATTAAAAGGACCGGGATGTCGAAGAAGAGATTTACTTGTGGTTCAGACCCCACTGCTTGATCTCTCCGCTGACTCGGTGCAGGCATGCCTGACAAGGTAGCTGAATTTGATCTCACAACTAATTCAAAAGACATTGTGATTGAACAATTTGTATAACTTGGGATCTGTGTCAGCTATACTCAGTAGACAATCAATATTAGAAATAATAACTTGTCCCCCCGTGATGTGTATGAACTAGCGCAATGCAGTATCAAATGAATGTAAGCAGTTTGAAATCAGAAAAGAAAACATAAAACGTCGAAGCTTAGAGGTTTCGTCCAGAGAGACCGTCATCGCCGACTGTCTCAAATGACGTAAAAGGTGATCGAGGACAAGAGCTTTAGGATCGGTTATCGACATATTGAGTTATGTTGTTTATTATCCAAGTTTATTGGCCAGTTCCTTGTTTAGTTCATATTGAGAAGTCCATAAATTTGTCCGTTTTAGATTCAGTTCGACAGTCCGAGTGTGCAAATCGCATTGTGTGTATTCATCTTGTATTCAGGCAACGCAGTATGGAGTTAAATATTCAAAGGACTTAGGTTAGATTAGTCTTTGGTGTCAACACCGATCCCTATGCTCTATGCCGACCCCAACAGTTTTACACTGATCCCTACGTGTAAGCTAAAACACTGATCCCTCATCAGTACAACAACATACCGACCCCTTTTCCACGAATAAGTCCTACCGATCCCTTCCTTTACATCTTCCCCATCGACCCCTCACCCAACCACTTCACAGTAAACTTTCATCACTTCACTCAAATCCATACTGAACCCTCTCCAACCGAATCTACAGCTCAACCATCTTCTACGACACCTCGTCTGAACCCTTTTTCTCCATCTTCTTCCTTCTCTTTCTCCTATTCCTTCATATTCTCCTCCTCTCTTATGTATTTTAATGAAATGCAACAACCAACACACCTAAACGGCATTCAATCTCGTCCAAGCTCGAAGCTTATAACCCAATAACACAAGTAAATGAAGAATTTGTACATGTATGTATGTATCAAGTTAAGTTAGGGGGCGAATGTTTGGGCTTTGGAATTAAAGGTAACGAGGAGCAACTGTGAGGGAATAGCTCGAATTCATATTTGATTTAAGATTTGAAATCGAAGGAACTATGTTTGTTAGAAAGAGAGGTTTCGTGATGATGGGGATTTGGTAGAAAGCAAGCTTGAAAATGCAAAGGAAAAGTATAACTTGGAGTAAAAGTAAAAAAGGAAGTGAAGGGAAAGTACATTTATACATGGCCAAGGGTATAAGCAGGAACTGGTTACTACGGGTTGGCCAAGTCTGGAGAAAAGAGTGATCGGCATTGGGATTTGCCGATCCCTATTAGCTTTTATCTATCAAGGGATCGGCATGTTAGATGTCGATCCCTCCAAAAGAAATTTAAAAAAAAAAGGGAAAAAGAAAAAAAAAGAAAAAAAAAATGGAAGGGGAGAAATGACGGATAACTGAAGAATGTTACGCAATTATTAGCATGAAGGTTCGATTACAAACACGAGCGTACACAATACTATGAAAGTTGGCAACGACCTGTGAACGTTCGAACATGTCCGGGAGTTAACAACAGAAATGTGTATGTGAATGTGCTTGGAAACGATTCAAGAATTCAACCTTTTGAAATCAATCGAAATTACGGTCAAGTTTGAAACAACCAAGTTGGAGATCGAATCAGATAGGAAAAATCCTATGAGTCTCAAATGACCGAAATTGTATATGCTAACGGAATACGACATCATACTTGTATTAGTAAAGGACGATAAAAGAACAGAAATCAATCAGGAAGTTAGATGGGCTTCTTTCCAACAACTCAGACTTTTTTCAATACAAAGTACGTCATATTACTCACAAGACTTACTTTGGAGGGAAAGTGTTACCTTGTACCCTGACCTGGCTGTGTTGGACTAGTCGCATAAGACAGATTCGACTGTTGACAAGAAGGACGACCATGAGGCAATGACTACAAGACCTAGAAATAGAGCTCGCATGATTATACAAAGCCCAGACTAAACAGAGTTAATAGACAGATAGCGCAAGATGCCAAAAAGATGGAAACTAACTTGGATGAAACATGGATCGGCATGGTTACTTGGTTGCATAGTCAACTTGGATGGAAACATAGAGGGATCAGTATAAGTCGTAGTATCTAGTCCAACATGTTTTGATGACGCTAGAGGGATCGGCATAACATGCAACAAAGAAAGGGATCGGTGCATATCTTTAGCATTATAGGGCGGCATGACTTGTGAAACCATGGGATCGGCATGGTATGGATTAGATCGGCATCATATATTCATAAGTATGGAGTCGACATGGTATGGATTGGGTCGGCGTCATATGTTCATAAGTATGGGTCGACATGGTATGGATCGGGTCGGCGTAATATGTTCATAAGTACGGGGTCGGCGTAGTCCAAGAAGGATGGGTCAGCATAGTAGAAGGAAGCATCTCGATCGGCATTACATTGACCAGATTGGGGCTATAACTGAAACATGATGAGAACCAGAGATTCACAAGTCCAAGTGCTATGATATTTGGAACAACATCAATGTAGACTGTAAGAAAGCCACCATAGGGGTCACCAGTCCAAACTCAACCCATGAAGGGGTCGACATCGACCCCTACTCATATAGAGTTGGGCCTAGCCCTCCTTATGGTGGGCCCTTATTGTTAAGGGTGTCTGGGTGCCCAAGTTTCAATCAGATTGGAGGCTGCCTTCATCAATAAATACAAGCGCAGGAGGCCATTTTGGGGGACCTCTTTTTTTGGCTGATGAGTGAAACGCTGCAATATTTGTAACCAATCTTATTTCATTCTTCCTTTATCCCTTGTTATTTCTTGCTGATTGTAAGTGTAATTGAGTGATTTGTGAAGCAATAAAGAAAGTATTCAAAGTGGACGTAGGCAATCAATGCCGAACCACAATAAACCTTGTTAGTTTTACTCTCTGTTGCATTTTACTTTGTATTCAGTGTTATTCCTCAGTTTCATTTAATTTTTTCGTTTATTTCACTACTAAAACATATTCTCGGGTGTTTGTGACCAATTTAGTTGCAAACAATTAGCAAATTTGTTATATTATTAAGTTCAGGTCTAATTTTACTATTTGTTGGAGATGACTTAAATCCCACAGCCTAAAACAAGAATCACTTGATTTTAAACTACAATAGGTCCTTTTACAAAATTCAGATTATGTTAAGCATTCGAGAGTTTTCTATAACACCTTACTTTTAAATAGGTTGGTTATATATTTTTGATTTGGTTTCATCACATAATACAAACACGATTTTTTTGGTTAAACAATTGTTTTACATGTTCTTTTACATTTCGGATAAAACTGACTCAAAATTTATGGATTTCCAATCAGACCCCTTGTGTAGTTCGGTTTTAGAAACATTAGACGTGGTTGACAAAAAAGAAATGCGATCATACATAGAGGATGAGAACTTCATTCTCTTTCCTCATCTCTAATTCATGACAACCCTTAAGTAGGGTAGAAAATCGTTCACCTAGCCCGAAATTTTGATTTTTAAACCACTTTTAGCTCGTCACTTTTTGAAACGCGTACACAGACAAAGTTTGTTGACGAATAAATAGTAATGAAGCTTCATTCAGACATTCACGAAGGAACGTACACAAATCAGATTGGATTCGAATAATGAAACCGTACTCTGTTCTAAAATTAATCGGGTTGAAACAGGACCGATCCGTATAGGCAAAGCTAAATCCATACCACCCTTGACCTGGTAGATACATGTTACCGCGTGGACCATGGTGTCCAAACATATTCCGAACACATGATCTACATCCCATTTCTACCAGATTTTTGAAAAATGAATAAAATGAAACCATTTAAGAGCATGAATAGCTGAATAAAATGAATCCAATCGGTAGTTTGTAATAAGCATATGCACATATATCATAGCCTTCGCAGATGAACAAATTGAATCTGATCGAAAATCCCAATCTGAAACAGAAACAGAAACCCAAACAAATATAAACAACTGTACAAATGCATGACCAATCATTAAACAAGCATCCAATTTCAATATCAAACGCAGATCTACAAGATTCAATCAACACACTGCTTATAATTTTGAAATTTTCAACTTTCGGCACCAACGAAAACCCTAATATGATGAAGAAAAGGCACACCTTTTGGGCGATCCACTCTCCTCACATATCCTTTCGCCTCCTTCTCTGAATAAATCCCAAAATACCCTCCTCCTTTCTCTACGTTGACCTTCCACATTTCATTCGCGTAACTCCGATGTGCAAAATATGCCTCTCCATCAACCACAATTCCGTCATTGTCCCTCACTATTTTCAATGGCAGCCTCTCGTAATGCCCCAACCGTGTGCCTTCCAGCTCATCCATGCGAGCGATGGCACGGGCGGAGACCGAGTAGATCTCGCCGCGCACCTGATCTCCGCGGCCTGGAAAGTTGAGGAGGAAGGGGACGCGGTAGGGGCCACAAACGAGCGGGAGACAATCGAAGGTGCGGGCTGTGCCGAGGAAGGAGGCGTCGTTGGAGTTGATGACGTCTTGGATCAGGTTGTGGTTCGAGAAGCCACGTTTCAGCGTGCCGTAGGTGAAGATTATCGTGTTCCTTTCGGTTTCCGCTGCCATTTTTGACGAGGTTTGATTTTATTTTTGGGATTTTGGGTTGGGAAGGCTGGTTGATCGTACGTATCAGAGGTACGGATTTTTGTCGTTTTTTGAGAACCGTGTGTATAATCTGTGGGACTCAAATCAGAAATTCCTACTCTGATAAACTTATCGATTTAAAATGTTTGGATTCTTTCGAATCTCCTGGTACACATTAAATATATATTTATTCAGAGTTTACTGAATTTCTGATTTGAAAAATTAAATATGTATTTATTTAATATTTACTGAATTACCGATTTGGACCTTTATTTAGTAATTGTATCATTCCACTTTAAATGAAACCCAACTTTTGTTATCTACCAAAAACTTAATGATATTTATTTAGCAACCGTTACCACGATTTAATAAGATTGTGATATGTTTTGCGGTTATAACACAATCAATTTGAAATTCGTTAATTTAAAATAAAATAGCAAAGAAATTCAAATCTTGCAGTTCTGAAGTGAAGACATCTTTAGACGGAAGCGTTAATACTAATTTTCCATGATTTTCTTCAGATCTGATCATGGAGACCCGTTGCGTTTTCATTTTCTTCTTTTGTGTTGTAAACTTATTAGACTCAAAAAAACATTTTAGACATGGTCCCTTAAATACTAAATGGGTAGAAGAACGTTTAAATTTTGGAATATCAACAGTCTAAGTAGATAAGGAATCTATATAACCTTAGGGACCGGTATAATTGTTAATAGCAGTGTGAATTTTTCCATCAAAAATTCAAATACATTTTCACTAATTCATTAAATGAAATTGATGCACAATAATAACATAATCCATATAATAAATAAATTTAACATTCTCCCATTTGGCCGTAATGTTATAATATAATAACGTACACATCTAAAATTGACCAATATAGTTTTCATTAATCCTAAACCTGTTCAGTTAGAAATGCCAACCCAACATAATATAATCAGAATAACAAATGTCGTTATTTGATCACCATCAGTTATAAAATTGGTACTCTTTCCAACTATGGTTAATAATCTTCATTCGGTTCTCATAAGTAATTTGCTTAGATTAAATAAATTAAGAGCATCATATTAGGAAAATTTATAAATTCAAAATCAGTACATAATTAAAGACTTAGTGCATAGTGTTATATATGTGTATGTATGTATGTAGTTTGCAACACCAAAATTATTATACGTTCACTAAACTCTGCTGGTAACATGCTCTTTGTAAAAAGTGAGTGGAAGCACTTTTGTTAGAGAATCAGCTAACATGGCTTCTGTATTAATATGTTGTATCATAATAATACCATGATAATACCATCTTTGACTCTGTCTCTAGCAACAAAATATTTAATGTCAATCCACTTAGATGCACTATTTGATTTGTTATTCTTAAAGAAGAAAAAAATTGCTTTGTTATCACAAAATAAGTTGAGTGGCCTTACAATATTGTCAATTACTTGAAGTCCTGCCATAAAATTCTTTAACCAAACTGCTTGACTAGTAGCACGAACGTGCCACAAATTCTGTTTGCACAGTGAAATATGCCCTTATAGATTGCTCAACACTCATCCATGAAATTGGTCCCCTTACAAGCAAAATAAAAAACTTTATGTGGATTTCTTACCGTCGACACATCCATAAAAATTTGAATCAGAACAACCAATAACTTCAAGGTTATTTGATATCTTGTGAGTAAGCGGATAATCTTTTGTCTCTTGCAAATAGCATAAAACTTTCTTGGCAACTTTCCAACGTCCAATTCCTGTATTAGTTTGATATCCGCCAAGCATACTAATTGCAAATGCAATATCAGGACATGTACAAACTTAAGCATACAAAAGACTTCCTACTGCCGAAGCATAAAGAATTTGCTTCATTTGAGCACGTTCTATTTCATTTCATTTTTAGGACATTGAAACTTGCTGAATTTGTCACTATTGACAATAGAAGAAACAATAAGAAAGCAATTGTGCATATTATATCCTTTAAACACTTTTCCAATATAAGCTTTTTGAGATAAGCCTAAGATCCCACGTGACCGATCTTAGTAAATTTCAATTCCTATAACATAAGAAACTTCACTAAGATCCTTCATTCAAACTTAGTTGATAGAAACCGTTTTGTCTCGTATATTATATCTAAACCACTACCTGCTAATAAAATATCATCCGCGTATAAAATGAGAAAGATAAATTTACTCCCGCTAATCTTAAGGTATATGCATTGATTTATTATATTTTCTTTGTATTCAAATTCGGTTATAACCTTATCAACCGTGAGATACCACTGTCGTGAAGTTTGTTTAAACCCATATATTGAATGATTTAACATACATACCATGTGCTCCCAGCTTTCTACAATAAACCTTTTAGGTTATTTCATAAAAACTTCTTCATGCAAGTTACCATTCAAAAATGCAGTTTTCATATCTATTTGATGCAGTTCTAAATCATAATGAGCTACGAAGCCTATACAATTCTTAATGAATCTTTCTTTGAGACGGAAGAAAATGTATTATCGAAATGTACACTTTCTTATTGCATAGACTCTTTAACGACTAGTCTGACCTTAAATCTTTCTATGTTACCTTTGGAGTCAGTTTTACTTTTATAGACCTATTTATAGCCTACAGGTTTAACCCAAATAGGTAACTCAATAAGATCTCAAACTTAATTAATTTCCATAGATTTCATCTTATCATTCATGGCTTCTAACCATTTAGATGATTTATCACTGATAATGGCTTGCTTGAATGAGATAGCTTTATCTCCATTACCTATATCATATCATTCCTCAGTAAGGTATACGATATAATAAGGTATGGAAGATCTTCTCTCTCTTTGTGATCTTTGTGAGGTTTCTTGTCTCAACATATGAGCTTCATCAACATTAAGAACATCATAAACATGAGTTTCTTCATTAGCCTCTTAAACAAGATGTATATAATTTGTAACCTACCGAATTATCGAAACTGGAACATAAGTCTGATTTTCTTCGAGATTTACTGTTCTATTTATATTACTTCCACTTACATTGCCATTTTAAAAAAAAATACAACACGTCTAGTCTCTACTATTCTAGTGGTATGTGATGTGCAATAAAATTTAAAATCTTTTGATCTATCTAGATAACCAATTAATTAACAACTAATGATTTTGGAATCAAGTTTCTTTAGTTGCGGATTATATATTTTTGCTTCAGCAAGACAGCCCCGCACACCCAAGTACCCTAATTATGAGTTTCTATCAGTCCACAGTTCATATGGTGTTTCTGGAACAGATTTACTAGGGACTCGATATAGAATAGGTATGGTTTGATAAAGCTTCCATTCATAAAAATTTCGACAATGTGTTACTTCGTACTATATCCATTAGTGTACGATTACGTCTTTCAGCAACTTCATTTCGTCGAGGATCTCTCGACATAGAGTACCAATGAACAATACCTTTTTCTTGAAGAAATAAAGCCAACGGGTATGGACTTTGACCAAGGTCGGTGTGTCTACATAATATTCACCGCCTCTATCTGATCACACTATTTTAATTTTAAGGTTATGTTGATTTTCAACTTCAGCCTTAACTTTTTTGAATTAATCTAGTGCTTTAGATTTTTTATTAATTGGATACACATAACCATAGCGAGAATAATCGACAATTAAAGTTATAAATGATTTATGCCCGTTAACAGTTGGAGTAGGAGAAGGACCACAACAGTATGAATAATTTCTAATAGTCCTCTACTTCGAGTTGCTCCTTTCTTATTTCCCTTAACAAATTTTCTTTTAACACATTCTACGCAGTTGTTGAAATCAGAAAAGTCTATTGCCGGGAGAATTTCATTTCTAATGAGGTATTACATTCCGTCTCTTGAAATATAACCCAACCTGCGATGTCATAATTTGAAATAATTTCCAAAATCATGAATTCTCTTGACTCCACGTTTATAATTAACACTAGTAATGTCCAAAGATAACAGAGATTCACAGAAGGAAGAATTCGAACATAATTTATATAGATTGTCACATAATAATCCAAAACCAACAAACTTAGAGTTTTTATATAATTTCAACTCATTATTTCCTAACAGAAACGTAAAACCACATGTATCAAATATATACATAGAAATTGAATTCCTAATCACATTAGGAATATAAGTTACATCATGTAAATCAAGAATAAAGCCACTCTTCAAAACCGAACAAAGAGTTCTAACAGCTTCAACTTCAGCCTCAATCCATTAGCAACTTTAAGCTTCTTTTCTCTCCTTTGAAGCATCCATGGAATGAGTCCCTACAATGATTTCGTAATGTGCACTGAGGCACCAGTTCAACCCACTACATATTTAAAGGAACATCAACTAAAAAGGTTTCACAAATCATGAAATTTAAATCATTTCCCTCTTTAGCAAGCCAATATTTAAACTTCACACAGTTCTTCCTCCTGTGTCCATGCTTCTTACAGTGATGACGTTTAGGAGCACGCACAGATTTATACCAGATATACTAGTCTTATTAATACCAGTAGTCATATTCACTTTGTTTTTACCTTTACCATTGTCCTTATATTTCAGTTTGGACTTTGAACAACAATGTGTGCATAGTCAGGTTTCTTAGCCTTAATCTTTTCTTCTTCTTCAACATGCATAACAATTAATTCACTCATTTTCTACTTTTCTTTTTGCGTCTTATAATTGATCTTGAAAGAATCAAATTTTGCAGAAAGAGTTGTCATGAGAAATGAATTAAAAATCCTTTATAAATTGCAATATACATGTCGTTTAATCTTGGGATCATATCATTTATCATCATGATATGTTCACGTACACTACTTGTCCATTATACTTGTTAGCGAGCATTTTCATCATGAGAGTACTTGCATTAAACTTAGAAGTGCTTTTAAACTTCTCTTCAACAGAATCCAAATATTGTTTAGCGGTGAAATTATTATTTGCATCATCCTTCTCGGGGATACCTCTTCTTATAGAAGCTACAATAGTACTTTTTCTAATCATGATTGACATACGGTTTAACCGCTCCCATTTTGCAAAATTAGCCTTTTCATCATCTGTAGTTGTCATTATAATAGTAGTTTATCCATTCGTAATGCCTGGTCAATATCTAAAACACTAAGACAAATCTCAAGTTGCGTTTTCTAAGTGGAAAAATTAGTTCCATTTAATGGTACTATTCCAGAGATTTAAGCATGAACATTATCCAATATTGCATTAGATTAAGAAAAAATGAAATGCTTACTAATCAACTATATATCCACAAATAGCATAACAACATTAATCAATTTTATGTAAAGGACTAATAGTAATTATACCGAAATAAATAATAAAATGCCAAACTATATTTCAGTCCTGTCATAATAGTTGTTGCATAAAATTCAATTCATATTACCGCTGGGCAGAAATAAACAATTCATATTACTGTTGGACAAAAATAAATCAAATTGTTAAAATAAATAAGTTCACTTAATAAATCATAATTGGCAATTAAAGTTGGGTAAAATTACCATTCATGTAAAAATGTAATTTTATGAAAATTAATTTGCGTCACCGTTGGGCAAAAACAAACTTAATCATTGAAATAAATAAATTCACTTAAAAAATCATAATGACAATTAAATTTGGTAAAATTACCATTCATAATTTATTAAATGTAAAAACATAATTTCACAAAAATCAATTTGTGTCACTGTTGGTCAGAAAAAAACCGAACAATTAAAACAAATAAATTCACTTAATTAATTACAATGTGTTATAATATATGTATATTATGAAGTGAATATGCTTGTACATTGTTTTGTTTAGTCTCACATCGTGGGATAAGTTCAGTCCTTACTTCTGAAGCCTTTATATAAAGTATGCCATGTAACGTAAATAGATATCTATTCTCAGAAGTGAATAATATATCTTTTGTCTCTCTCCGATGGCTTCTACTTTCTTTATTCTATAACACGTTATCAGCACGATGTTTTAATTTTAAGATTTTCTTTATGCATTTAAGATCTATATCTTTTCTCTTGGGATCTAATTTTATTTCGTAGATCAAATTTCGTTTTGTAAACATTTGTTTTGATCTCATTTCTTTTTCCTGGATCTCATTTTGTATACCTTATAATGTTGATCTAATTATGTGAATCTAATATTATTTATTTTATAGATCTAACTTTGTAGACTTCATTTTTCAGATCTCATTTGTAGACTTATTAAATTGATTTTATTTGTAGATGTTATTATGTTGATCTCAATATGATCTAATTTTTCTGATCTAATTCTATTATAGATCTAATTTTATAGATCTATAACATTTTATATTTTATATACTGTTGCTTTTTCTTTTCGATCCACAGCCTTGATATGGTATAATGATTGATTTTAGATCTCATTGATCTTTCATTATTTTTAATTGATATTCTTTGTTATGAAGGATTTTATATAAAAATTTCTACCAAATTAATGTTGATTATCAAATATCTACATGAGATAGTTTTGATATTTGTAGCGTGCATAATTATATATATTATTGCTGATTTAATAATAATACAGAGAGGTTTGAGTTGCAGGAGAAGCAAATAGATTATTTTCAAATGACTCCAGTATTGGGAATCGAATCGATGGTACTTATATTTTTGACTTGTTCCATTTTTCATTCGTCGATGTATAAAACACGTTTCCTTTTAACGGAAACACGCATTTTTGCTCTTGCTATGAGATTTCCGGTTTCATTCACGCATTGAGTAAAACAAAGTTCCGTGATGTTCATATTTTCATTTAGAAATAATTTAGAATTTATATGATTATATCTGGGTTTTTTTTGTTTAGGAGTTAACCATATTCAGATGAGGCATTCCATTATGTTCAGCTTACAAAGTTCTATTAAATTGATTCTTCATTCTTTATAAAAGCTGTGCATATATTATGGACATTATATTCCATTTCTAGCATCTGATTTGAATTCTACGGCTAATAGTAATAATTATCACACCATCTTCTTTTATTTGGTACTTGACATTCATTGAAGTATAAAAAAAAATGGTTAGTCCACTATTTGATCAATGAAATTAAGCAACACAAGAAACAAACTTTCATCAGGTTTCTATTTTATTGTATGGTACAAGTCATGTCATTTTTTTTCTTAATCATGCCACAATAATGGTAAATTATATTCATTTTTTAATCATAAATGCATTAAATGTTGTCGTCATGGTAATAAATTAAATTACCATATCATCATAAATTCATTGACTACAATAAATTAAATGATGTTGTATTTTTATGTTTGGAATAAGAATAGACATATGGTTTATTATATGGTGTGTTCGTTTTGGCATATAATGCTTGATATAATGAAAGAAATAAGTTTGAACAACAACATGAAGTTGTGCAAAGATTTTTTTTTCAACCAGAAGTTGTATAACTCAAAGTCCAAGACCTGAAGTCTTGAATTATGAAAAGATTTTCTGATAAACTTTACAAGCTCGAATTCTTGTCAGTATTTTTTTTACTTGTCGAAATGTACAAGTCTTGAAATAAGAATAGACTTTTATTTTGTAACAATATGGTACAAAAAAAGGGGAGAAGTTTACACAAAATTTAAGAACCTGAAGTTCATAACAAATTAATGAACTTGAAGTTTATGATTTAGAAGCCCGAAGTTCTATTGAAATTATGTAAAATGATAAGGTTGTACTTCCTGAAGAAGTTAAAGAAAATTAATAAATAATCATATGAGAAAATGATGCTACATTCAAGAGATTACAAAAATCTCCAAATGAGTTATATCTTACCTTATATCTTAACAATTACACTATATTAACCAAATATCCTGAAGATATTATGTTATATGATATTTCAAACATCGTTGAATGTGTGCGTGTGTATTAGTCTCTTGAAAAGATGTTTTAGAGATTTATTTATATTTATATTGCAAAATCTAACATCCCAGAAGAGATGTTATAGGATTTTTTTTTTTTTGCATTGCAATTCCTTAAAAGGAAATACTATATTCTATGAAGGAATAATGATATAATTTTTTTTTAAGTAATAACAATAATTTATCCAAAAAAAAGGATATTGTATACCAATGTTATACTCCAGCAGTAGTGGTTTTATCTCTTCGCATCTTACTTTCGTTTGGTGCACCTAATTTTGTTACTGTATTTAAAATTTGATATGTCATTTCAAAGGTAGTTACAACAAAAATCTCCAGTAGGGATGTTTTATGTTATTGTAAAGGTAGGACTTATGTAATTTCTACAAAAGAAACATTGTACATTGATATGACATTCCAATAGTACATATATATTGTAGGATCGATTTCACCCTAGAGGGGGTGAATAGCGTGATAGTGTTAATTTTAAAAATAATTGCGGAAGCTTATAAAATAATTTCAACACAGATCACAGAACAATAGCAGCATAGATAATAGCAGAATAATAAATGCAGAAATAGAACGACACAGAATTTACCCAGCTTCGGCAAAACCCTGCCTACGTGTTGCCCCCAAGGTTTCTACTAGAAATTAGATAGTCCCTCGCTTACACACGTAAACTCACGACACCCGCTATCGACTAAATCTAACTCTACGCTCAAAACCCTGTCACAACTCAGCCACTGAGTTGCGAATTCTCAAGCTACGCTACGTAGCTTGTCCCCTAGTCACACGACTAGAAATTTAAACGGTTTAAAAATAAAGATGCAAATTAAAAATAATTTAAAACAAACAACCCTAATTTTAAATTTAAAGCCCTTATTAAAAATGCCGGCCCCTTTTATATTTTAGCTCGTCTCTTTTACTTTCTTCGTTCGTTTATTTGGAGATGGCGGTCGTTCCTCTTTGAAGCTAAATTAGGGCTTTTCGTCCTTTCGATCCAAACTAGGGTTCTTGCAAATTGAAGCGCCGACCTTTGATACTGTTCAATAGTAGACTTCGATGCTCTTTGATTTGCTCACGGTTCTTCAATTTGGATCGAGTTCGTCTCCTTGCTTCGGTATGTAATTTTATGCTTTTGTGCTTTTGTGTATTTGTACTTGAACTCGATGGTTTTGAGATTGCCGATGATGATTGTTTATATAGGGTTTGTAACCCTAGATTTGCGTTCGTACAATTCTCTATTTGAATTTATCAATTATTCATCTCGGCCACTTGATGATGCTTGAATGTTTGAGATTGATTCTGACTTCTTCTATTTACTTGAATCATACGGTATTGATTTTGGCTTGGTTCGATACCTTTATTCTCAAGGTTCTGACTTTTTCATACTTTGACTTCGGCTTGGTCTTTTGATTACGTGAATTTTTGGTTTCGTGAATTTTCTTGTACCTCTGCGGCCTTGACTTGAGATTCTTCACTGCCTGTATTTGTGTCATTATGGACTTACACGGCTTCAACTTGAATATGTCTGCATTCATGGTCAGTGGTGCACTGTTATGAGTAGTTTGTAGTTGCTGTGTTGTCATATGGGCTTGTAACTTGCACTACCTGGTCTGGTTCTCGGCCTATACTATTCATAATGCATTTTGTTGGTTTAAATTTTAGTACACATCCTTGACCTGTTGTAGTTGTTCATATTGCCACCTCTGTTTGCTTTGGTTACTTGTGCATAGTATATTGGTACATAAAAAAATGTTGTATATATGTAAGTGATTCTGTTCTTTCACATTCCTTCGTGCCCGACCTGATGCTGCACTGTTCACTATTGCATTCGATCATGGTGACTTCAGTTATGTTCTTGTGTGGCCTGGTCTTCATGTAGTTGTAGCATGCACGAACATGCTTGTAAGTTTAAAGTCTGTATATGGCCACTTGATCGTCTGCACCACTGATATGCAGCAGCTTGGTCATTTTGTACTTCTGGTCTTCATATTGTATTCTCTGTTTTAATTTGCATTATGTCACTTGTATACTGCAGCTTGGTCTTGCCTTGGTTCTGGCCATTCCTTGTTGCCTTGTTGCAGTTTGATTGTGCTGTTTACCCGTGTACATGCTTCATTGTATCTTCATTCATGTTGGTTTAGTTTGTGCACTTGCTTGAGTTACTGCAGCTTGTAGTTTGGCTTTGATGTTGTACACTGTTTACTGTTAGTCGAGTTGAGTTGATCATGTTGCATTGTGAACTTTTGTGTTGGTTCCATTGTTGCATTTCTGACCTGTGCATTCCATTCTCGTGTGTTCATCCCTGTAGTATATGCTACTGTCTACTTGAGTTTGCTTTGATGCACTGTTGAATTTGTGTAGACTGTGCATTACACTTGAGTTGAATCCAGTTTCACAACTCGGGTTTGACCTTGTGCTGAAGTCGAGATTTTATTTATGTTGCACCTGAGTTGAACCCGTCTTTTTATTTGGGTTTGACCTTGTGCTGAAGTCGAGATTTTATTTATGTTGCACCTGAGTTGAACCCGTCTTTTTATTTGGGTTTGACCTTGTGCTCACCTGTCCCTGTAGCATTATCAAGTGTATATCGGTGTGCACGGCCTTGTGGCATGTACAGTGATACACTGTGCATGTCATATTGTTCGTGTGTGATGAATTCAAATTTAAATGATGACGAACAACCCAAATAACTGAGGCAAATACTATTTTCAAAATCCATCTTTTATTTTATATTGCAAAAATATTTTATTTTCAATTTTACTGCGTTAGTGAATATTTTTGCAGATTGCTCAGATGCTGGATTCAAACTGAAATGAAGTTGAAGATTAATACGAGTGTGAGTGATATGTAGTGAGGTGAAAATGTAAAAATGAATTGTGATGTAATCAGAAATGTATTGTAATAGAAAATGTACATTAATAGTGAGAGCTTGAAGTTGTACTATCAAAAATTGTAATAAATATTTATTTGAATAAAATATTCGTTTGAATTCAAATTCAGTGTTATTTATTTTATTCAGCAAATATTTATTTAATCTATGAAAAATAAAATAGTACATTAACAAATATATTTAAACGAATGTATATATGTTTATTATCATCAAACAAAAATCATATAAGCGCATATTCAACAATCTCCCCTTTTTGATGATAACAAACATATATTTAAGATTTTGAATATGTTAAATGTATTTGATCATTGATATGCTCTAATTTGCTCCCCCTATATAAATGCTTTCTCTCTACACAAAGCTCCCCCTACAAATAAGCATACAATTAAATAATATGCAAATGAGCCTAGATGCAAATGGAAAATATTTGACTTTTGCTTGATTTTATTTGACAAAATCTTAACTTTTCTCTCCCCCTTTTGTTATCAGCAAAAGAATAATAGTGTTAGAGAAAATAGAGATAAAGTGATCGATATTATTTCAACACTAAAACTCAATTGAATATAAATATTAAATTTCAATAAAAAATCAAACAAAAATCATAAATATTTTGTTAGGCGCATATTCCACTTTTAGAATGATGGGAATTATGTCATCATATAAAACCATACAGTTGTGTCTATTTGTGGTATATTTATATCAGGAATTTGAATATCTACTAACCATGCATAACCGTTAGGACTTTTAAATGAGATTAGTAGTATTCCAATTTTATTTTAAAAAAAAATGAATTCAAGTATCTTCTAACCACGCATAACCGTGAGGACTTTTAAATGAGATTAGAATCAACTTGTTTATTTTAAAAATCAACTTTTGATATGCGTTCCATACATGCATAACCGTGAGGACTTTTAAATGAGCATGGAAGCACATAACAAATTCCAAGTAATTCACCCATGCATAACCGTGAGGACTTTTAAATGAGAGTGAATACATTGGTATTTATTTATTATTACTATTTTTTATTTTTTTTATTTTAAAAAAATGTGAAAATGAAAAACGAACGATTCCTGTTTAAAGTACCACATATTGACAAACTATATAGAATTTTGATGAGTGATGGTTGTTAGAAATATGATAGAAATAGAGATGGTCATGGAATTTTTACCAACAAAAAGTTTTATAACTCTTGTTTAAATTTCTAAAGAAATTTACTAATTATACCGTCTCGAGTCATAATATATGATCAATATTAACACTCATCACTTTTTCATTCACTATTTTTCTTTTCGATAATCATTAGGGAGTCAGACTAGTCAAAATAGTCATTTAAAATAAAATTCAAAAATAATTATGAAATTAATTTTTCAAAAATGACTAATCTGAAAATATGGTCAAAAATGATTTTCTCCAGGGGGTTTTAAAAGAAAAATTTTCTGCTATTTGAAAATTATTTGAAATGAAGAATATGCAAATATTTTCTTTGAAAATCGATGCAGTTACTAAATGTCTCAAAAATCACGTTCAACTGGTAATTTTTCTATCAACTAGATTACCAGTGTAATCTGCATCTGAATTTCTTTTTCACTCAAAATTATCATTAATTGAATTCGATTGACCAAACCATGAAGTGTGCACCAAAAATTTCAAACTCAATTTTAACAGCAATTTAAATGACATTCTCTTGAATTTGAAATGAAGCCGTGTAAATAATCAGAAAACCGTGAATATCGAGTTGGCCATATTATAACCAATTGTATTATCCAACAAAATGCTATTTTTAATCCAAACTGATATATATGAAGTAATTCAAAGAATCTAGAGAATTTTATAGTGTTGTGGCATAAGAATATAATTTGGCCAACAATGTTGAATAAGTCAGAATCATCATCTTTTCATCATCTCATTATTGGCTGATTTAATTCAAAATACGGTGCAGATTATCACATTTAATATATCGTTTAAAACATAGCATTACCTGTTTTACCTTTACGATATTTTTCGTCGTTGTTCATTGTGATTCTGTCACCTTTATACTAGGCTAAGGAACTTTGCTTTGTTGCTCTTTGTGTTCTCGGAACAGCCAAAAATCCAGATATCACTGTTGTTGTTCCTTAGCCTGCCACCACACCTACACGGGAAAAGATTTATGTGACCTATTTGTTTTTATAGGTCCATGGTTGGTAGTGGAAGAAAATTTTGAAGAACAATTTTGTAAAGACCCAAAACTATTTATAATTGTTCCCTTCGGCACCCAAATTTGTTTAACTTTGAGAGATTTTACATTTGTGCCTTTTGGAACCCAAATCGGTATAGTTTCACATGTTTGGGTCTATACCAACAATTATTGTGATCGTGTCCAAATTTTCTACAAATTGTGCACATAGAATTAACTTGATTAATATTGCTTTCAACAATTTTCGAATTATTATATCCAAGTCCTTGTCTAACTGTATTAACAGTTTGCTTTCCTAATAGCATATTCAATGATTTTTCACTTTTTGAAAATTTATCTAAAGTCGTTGACAATTGTTGGACTTGTGTTTTGAGAGATTCATTTTCGTTTAACAATTGTATGCACTTTTTAATAGAATTTTCTCTCCTAGTATTTTCATTCTCTTTTAAAATTAGAATTTCATTTTCAAGTGATTTTATATTGATTTTTGATTTTTTAATTTCTTCTTCGATTGTTGGACACTTATCACACTTAGGGATCCTACTTTGATAGGTTTTAACTAGTTGGTGAAGTTGTTTATTTAAATCTATCAAAGTATCTTTTTGTGATTCAAGTTTAGCGTATTTTTCCCTAATTCGTTGAAAACAGCCGTTTACTTCATGAAAATATATAAGCAACTCAGAATGGGTAAGTTTTGATACCTCACTTGGCTCGTCATCGTCACTGTCAGTTGTATCACCTCGAAGACACAATTCTGCCTTTTCGCTTTCATTGCCAGTGCTTTGATCATCCTTGTCTATTTCATCCCAAGTGGCTGCAAAACTTTTCTTATTCTGTTTCTTTCCATGGATGATTTTAATTTGTGGACAATCGGGCTTGATATGACCGGGTTTGTTGCAATTATAACAAATAATCTTTTGTTCTTCTGAGTAGTCCAGTGCTTTACCTATTCTGCTTTTCAATTCCTGATTTCGAGCTAGATTTCCATATTTGCGATTCCACTTTTTGAATTTCTTTATTAGTAGTGCCAGCTCTGCTGCTCCTTTATCATCATCGTTATCATCATCACTTTCGGTTGTTCCTTTGAGCGCTATTGATTTCTTTCGAGTATCTCCTCCTTCACGCTCTTCCTTGAATTTCATTTCTAGCTCATAAGTGGTGAGATTTTCGATGAGTTCTTCGACTTTCATTTGTTTCAAATCTTTTGATTCTTGAATGGCAGCCACTTTTGCTTCAAATTTTCGTGGAAGGACTCTAAGGATTTTTCGGACTATCTCCAACTCTGTGTATGATTTTCCAAGAGCTTTTGATTTGTATACGATATTGGAAAGTCGTCCATGCATCTCTTTGACATTTTCTTCTTTCGCCATTGTGAAGTTCTCATATTCGCTGCTTAGCATGGCAAGGCGAGATTCTTTGACTTGAGATGTTCCTTTGTCAGTCACTTCTAGTGTGTGTCATATTTCCTGCGCAGTTAGACAATGTGAGATACGATTAAATTCAAATTTATCCAATGAACAGATAATAGAATTCATAGCTTTAGCATTAGTATTTTGTAATTTATTTTCTAGTTCTGTCCATTGTTCCTTTCGTTTATCTACTTCCTGATTATCTACAGTTATAGTCGGTGTTCTATAACCTGTCTCAACAATATTCCAAGCGTCAATGGTTTTCAGAAAGATTTGCATCCTATTTTTCCAATAAGCATATTCACCATTGAACATTGGTGGCTTAACTATGGATTGACCCTCAGCAAAAGCAGTATTAAAAGAAGCCATTTTAAAAATTCAAATTTTTTAAAAAAAAATTGGTTTTTGTAAAATCAAATTTTTAAAACAAAAACGGCTTTTGTTCCTAGCTCTGGTACCACTTGTAGGATCGATTTCACCCTAGAGGGGGGGCGAATAGGGTGATAGTGTTAATTTTAAAAATAATTGCGGAAGCTTATAAAATAATTTCAACACAGATCACAGAACAATAGCAGCACAGATAATAGCAGAATAATAAATGCAGAAATAGAACGACACAGAATTTACCCAGCTTCAGCAAAACCCTGCCTGCGTGCTTCCCCCAAGGTTTCTACTAGAAATTAGATAGTCCCTCGCTTACACACGTAAACTCGCGACACCCGCTATCGACTAAATCTAACTCTATGCTCAAAACCCTGCCACAACTCAGCCACTGAGTTGCGAATTCTCAAGCTACGCCACGTAGCTTGTCCCCTAGTCACACGACTAGAAATTTAAACGGTTTAAAAATAAAGATGCAAATTAAAAACAATTTAAAACAAACAACCCTAATTTTAAATTTAAAGCCCTTATTAAAAATGCCGGCCCCTTTTATATTTTAGCTCGCCTCTTTTTTTTCTTCGTTCGTTTATTTGGAGATGGCAGCCGTTCCTCTTTGAAGCTAAATTAGGGCTTTTCGTCCTTTCGATCCAAACTAGGGTTCTTGCAAATTGAAGCGCCGACCTTTGATACTGTTCAATAGTAGACTACGATGCTCTTTGATTTGTTCACGGTTCTTCAATTTGGATCGAGTTCGTCTCCTTGCTTCGGTATGTACTTTTATGCTTTTGTGCTTTTGTGTATTTGTACTTGAACTCGATGGTTTTGAGATTGTCGATGATGATTGTTTATATAGGGTTTGTAACCCTAGATTTGCGTTCGTACAATTCTCTATTTGAATTTATCAATTATTCATCTTGGCCACTTGATGATGCTTGAATGTTTGAGATTGACTCTGACTTCTTCTATTTACTTGAATCATACGGTATTGATTTTGGCTTGGTTCGATACCTTTATTCTCAAGGTTCTGACTTTTTCATACTTTGACTTCGGCTTGGTCTTTTGATTACGTGAATTTTTAGTTTCGTGAATTTTCTTGTACCTCTGCGGCCTTGACTTGAGATTCTTCACTGACTGTATTTGTGTCATTCTGGACTTACACGGCTTCAACTTGAATATGTCTGCATTCATGGTCAGTGGTGCACTGTTATGAGTAGTTTGTAGGTGATGTGTTGTCATTTGGGCTTGTAACTTGCACTACCTGGTCTGGTTCTCGGCCTATACTATTCATAATGCATTTTGTTGGTTTAAATTTTAGTATACATCCTTGACCTGTTGTAGTTGTTCATATTGCCACCTCTGTTTGCTTTGGTTACTTGTGCATAGTATATTGGTACATAAAAAAAATGTTGTATATATGTAAGTGATTCTGTTCTTTCACATTCCTTCGTGCCCGACCTGATGCTGCACCGTTCACTATTGCATTCGATCATGCTGACTTCAGTTATGTTCTTGTGTGGCCTGGTCTTCATGTAGTTATAGCATGCATGACCATGCTTGTAAGTTTAAAGTCTGTATATGGCCACTTGATCGTCTGCACCACTGATATGCAGCAGCTTGGTCATTTTGTACTTCTGGTCTTCATATTGTATTCTCTGTTTTAATTTGCATTGTGTCACTTGTATACTGCAGCTTGGTCTTGCCTTGGTTCTGGCCATTCCTTGTTGCCTTGTTGCAGTTTGATTGTGCTGTTTACCCGTGTACATGCTTCACTGTATCTTCATTCATGTTGGTTTAGTTTGTGCACTTGCTTGAGTTACTGCAGCTTGTAGTTTGGCTTTGATGTTGTACACTGTTTACTGTTAGTCGAGTTGAGTTGATCATGTTGCATTGTGAACTTTTATGTTGGTTCCATTGTTGCATCTCTGACCTGTGCATTCCATTCTCGTGTGTTCATCCCTGTAGTATATGCTACTGTCTACTTGAGTTTGCTTTGATGCACTGTTGAATTTGTGTAGACTGTGCATTACACTTGAGTTGAATCCAGTTTCACAACTCGGGTTTGACCTTGTGCTGAAGTCGAGATTTTATTTATGTTGCACCTGAGTTGAACCCGTCTTTTTATTTGGGTTTGACCTTGTGCTGAAGTCGAGATTTTATTTATGTTGCACCTGAGTTGAACCCGTCTTTTTATTTGGGTTTGACCTTGTGCTCACCTGTCCCTGTAGCATTATCAAGTGTATATCGGTGTGCACGGCCTTGTGGCATGTACAGTGATACACTGTGCATGTCACATTGTTCGTGTGTGATGAATTCAAATTTAAATGATGACGAACAACCCAAATAACTGAGGCAAATAATATTTTCAAAATCCATCTTTTATTTTATATTGCAAAAATATTTTATTTTCAATTTTACTGCGTTAGTGAATATTTTTGCAGATTGCTCAGATGCTGGATTCAAACTGGAATGAAGTTGAAGATTAATACGAGTGTGAGTGATATGTAGTGAGGTGAAAATGTAAAAATGAATTGTGATGTATTGTAATAGAAAATGTATATTTATAGTGAGAGCTTGAAGTTGTACTATCAAAAATTGTAATAAATATTTGTTTGAATAAAATATTCGTTTGAATTCAAATTCAGTGTTATTTATTTTATTCAGCAAATATTTATTTAATCTATGAAAAATAAAATAGTACATTAGCAAATACATTTAAACGAATGTATATATGTTTATTATCATCAAACAAAAATCATATAAGTGCATATTCAACATATATATCTCTAGAAGAGATAAATTCACTCCAGAAGTAATGATAATAAAATATCCCTAAAAGAGACTAATAAATTAGGAAATGATAACATATCTCTAGAAGAGATTTGCTTATATATTTGGTAATTTTATTAAACCAACTAAATGCATAGAAATTTGATTATAAAGGATCCTAATTTAGTTTAGATTAGATCCCAAAAGTTTGAGAGCAATGCAACATGTATCATATATTTCATTATAATTATATCAAACGTGAGAAATATTACATGTATAATCAATTCTTGAAGATATATCTTTAAATATTCTCCTGAAGAGATAGTCTATATTTCATATCATAATTTTCATGCAAGCTATACATACGGTCCTGAGGAAATCTGTATCTGTAACATTTCAATTATCCAGAAGATACTATTATTATTTTTGCTGCAATTTTTTTACAGAACTCTCAATAGAGATGTGTAGAAATGTCCATATGCAATTAAAAATTATTCCTTGATAAGTAATCATAATTAGTGTTCAAAACTGACATTTGAGATATAATTGAGGAATAAAACTTAACAACTTGAAGTTGTGTGTATATTTTGTTCGAACTAGAAGTTCGATATGCTTTCAAACCAAATGTTTTGAACATTATCATGCGGTTTTGATAGGTTTGCATTGACATTGATTTATAAATAGAAATTAATAGTTTGGATCATTGTAATAGTTTGTTCTAAAAATCACTAATTCAAATGAGAAAGAATATGAAAATTTTATAATATATATGTGATACGTGGACGCACGTATACATTCGTATATGTAAATATTTAGCTAACAACCTGAAGTTTGTTATAAGCTATTATTTAGTGATTATGTACAGATACTATTTAGTGATTTAAAATTCAATCAACATAAATGTTGAATGACCTGAAGTCATGTATGTATTCAAATGATCTACACAATAAGTAAATTCCTCCAATAGCTTAGATTAGTGAACGAGAACAAACTCTAATAATCAATATCAATTGAATGCATCTTATCAACGAATAAAAAAATTATCCTCCTATTATTAATAAACATAATGTATTTGCTAGCAGCAATGTGATAGTGGATTAAGATGAGAATCCAAAGAGGATTATTATTTAATGTGACAATTGTCATCATTAAGGGGGAGGATAAAGGGATACAAGTTCATTTTGATCATCAGTGTTAAATATTTATTAAAATATACAATGGTGCAAAATATTATCAATATTATCCCTAGTAGACTTTCTCCAATATAGATTTGAATCCCTGAAGGATCAAAATTTGTAAACCCCATCTGAAATATGGTTCAAAAGTCAGTTCAAAATATTTTTGGAGTAAGTAATAAAGATGCCAAATAAAGGAGGTGAGTTTTCTTGAAGAAACACCTAAGGATGCTCTGAAAGAGATCCATGACATGATTCTCAAATAACCCTAGAAGTGGGTTAGGCACCTAAAACATGATAATTAAAGATATCTCAATAAATCATATTTAGAACTGACAAGAAATAATCATCGATGATAAATTTATAAATAATAAAGCGCTTTATGTTTATAAATGGATTGAAGATCCTGGATTAGAGAAAAACATGATTGGCCATCATGAAATTCTCCTAAATAAGAAATGTGAACCTGTAGTTCGCAACACATACACACATATGTATATAATAGAAAAACACACTGAAATTACTGAAGCACATGTAGTGTTACATCGTGTTAAATGCTTTAGGCATCATGTTTTTATTGAATTGATTGAAGCAGTGAAAGTGTTTGAAACACTTAAAATACCCTGAAGGTATAAATATTGTTTAAAATATTATAAATAATGAAAGTATACAAATTCCTTAAGAATATAAATAACTTTCATTGTTATAAAGACTGCAAAGAACAAGGAGAGTAGATTTCAACCTACTTTTAAGTATTGTTGTAATGAAAATCTTGATATAAATCATGATGAGTAGATTACTTCCTATCTTTAAGTATTGTTGTAATGAAACTCTTAATATCCATTGAAGTGATAGTTGCGATATGCAAATACTTATTAAAGTATACAAATTTCTGAAGAATATATATAACTTTTGTAGTTATAAAGAATGCAAATGACATGAAGTGTAGATTACAAATTTCTTCTAAGTATTGTTGTAATGAAAATCTTGATATACTTCAAGATGAGTAGATTACTTCCTGCTTTCTAGTAATGTTGTAATAAAATTTTTAATATTCATGAAAGATGTATAGTTGCAATGCGCAAAACTAATTTGAAGCACAAAATAAAAATGAAAGCACATGAAGTGTTTGTCATAAAAGTAGCATACAAAATGCATAAATGCAAACCATATTTGGAAGAAACAATCTTAGAAAATTTGATTGTATCGAAGGAAACTATTAATAAATTGTATCATTAATGAGATACATATTTATGGATCCAAAAGTACATATAACCAATTTGAGTTATCGAAAGATGAATATGAATTCAGAGGAAAATTTTAAATCAGGGGGAGCATCCATAAGTATTTTATAATGCACTCTTTTTCCTTAACTAAGATTTTTCCCACTAGGTTTTTATTAGTAAGGTTTTAACGAGGCATTACCTTCATCCAGAAGTATCAACTCCCTAGTAACATTTGAAATAAGCTATAATGTACTCTTTTTCCTTATTCAAGATTTTTCCCACTGGATTTTTCTTATTAAGGTTTTAATGAGGCATTATCTTGATCTAGAAGAATTAAATGTCTTTTCAAGAAATAACATCTCAAATATGTTATTTAAGTTAAATTATATTTTTATCCTTGACTAAGGTTTTTCCCATCGGGTTTTCCTTTGTAAGGTTTTTACCGAAGTATTAAATTGATCCGGAAGTATCAAACTCTATCTGATGCAGCAAATTATTGAAACATGACATACTATATTGTACTCTTTTTCCTTCACTAAGATTTTTTCCATTTGGTTTTACTTAGTAAGGTTTTAATGAGGCATTAGTTTGATCCAGAAGTATCAAGCTTTATTTAAAGAAATAATAAAATAAAATGTGTCATTTTACTCTTTTTCCTTCACTAAGATTTTTTCCATTGGGTTTTTCTTAGTAATGTTTTAATGAGGCATTATTTTGATCATGAAGTACCAAACTCTTATAAGGAATATCATTTTTAGTATGATATTTATGATTTCACAAGTTGCACTCTTTTCCTCGTTCAAGGTTTTTTCCCACTGGGGTTTTCTAATAGAGGTTTTTAACGAGGCAACAGACAATACCTGTATCGACTGAATCGATAAATGCAAGCAAAATAATAATGAGGAGGAGCAATCATCATACACGTTTCGAAACGGAAATTTCCATATTATCTGAGCATTCAAGATTTTGAAGACGCATATTCAAGGGGGAGTGTTATAATATATGTATATTATGAAGTGGATATGCTTGTACATTGTTTTGTTTAGTCCCACATCATGGGATAAGTTCAGTCCTTACTTCTGAAACCTTTATATAAAGCAGGCCATGTAATGTAAATAGATATCTATTCTCAGAAGTGAATAATATATCTTTTGTCTCTCTCTCCGACGGCTTCTACTTTCTTTATTCTATAACACAATGACAAATTAAAGTTGGTAAAATTACCATTTATAATATATTGAATGTAAAACATAATTATGACTTTAAATCACTGAATTCATTTTAATAAAGTGGCAGTTACAATTCAAATTTGATAGAAATCGACAACAACTAGTTGTTAAAAAAATGTTATATGGTTAGATTATTTATAAAAAAATATAATAAATCATAGAGAATAATAACAGATTTAAAATGCAACATATATAGAAATATCAAAACTCTTGGTCATGATCTAGTTTAGACCAAATTTCACAAAAACTTAGTTGTATTAGATCCAATAAATCAAAAGGAGAGGTCGAGTGATTCATGACATGATGCCTCTTGGTTAAAGTTCTTCAACATTACATCTCCATGGAAAATACATTTATCATCATCTATGCACATACATAATAGAGAAAAAAATTCTCCTTTTTATATCTTCCGTCCAAAATTATAAGAAAATATTTATATATAAATAAATTGAAGCTGTATAGCTTTCATATGAACCACTGAAAATCAATTTCGTAAACAATTGCATCTTATATGAATTTGCAATGGCTTTGATACCAAATGAAATTGATTTATTAAAACCATATTATGTTTTGCAGTTATAACGCAATCAATATAGAATCCGTAAATCCAAAATAAAACAGCAAAGGAATTCAAATTTTATAATTTTGAAGTGAAGACATCTTTAGGCGAAAGCGTTAATACTAATCTTTTATGGTTTTCATCAGATCCGATGATGAAGACCCGTTTGCGTTTTCTTTTTCTTCTTTCCTTTTATAAACTTACTGGCATAAGAAAAACGTTTAAGAAATGATCCCTTAAATGCCAAATGGGTAGAAGGACGTTTTAATTTTAAAATATCATCAATCCAAATAGAGAGGAGGTCTATATATATTTTGAGAAAACATTTAGGACCGGTATAATTATTATTAGTTGTCTGAATTCTTTCATTGAAAATTCAGATGTCTTTTCATTAATTCTTTAAATGAATTGGTGCACAATAATAACATTAGTCACATAATAAATAAAACTAACATGTAAATTATAGTCTCTTTGGTTTTCAAATTACGTACTTAATATAAGATACTATTAACTGCTAAACTAATGCTGATGTTATTTATCAAATAAAAAAAATTAGGAGAAAAAGAAAACATGCATCGTAAATTAAGTAGAACTTATTGTTGACTAAAATAAGACAAGAAAAATGATAAATATGTCATGGAAATCAAACCACTTATATAGTAGAATAGAAAAGGAAAAAAACTTAAATCCCATATATAGATGAAAGACGTGAGTATATATGGAATGAAGTGATGGGAAGGTATAGATGGATAAACTCACTTTTAAGAATATAATAATAATAATATAATAGAAATAAATGGAGTACACACATACGTACGTACATATTCATACATACATACATACATACATACATAAATATATATAATTTTGGTCTCATCAACAATTAAGTCACTGAATTAATTGAAGAACGCCACATGAAACCTGAGAGAAAAAGAAAATAGTACATAAATGGTAATGAAGAGTCCCTTTCATAATGTATAATAGATAATTGCTTGAATTAAGGAGATAATATAAGGAAATAGAACGTTAAAACATTGCAAATTTATATTCGAATGAAGCAGGGTTGAAAAAGGGAAACCGTGGGCCAAAATATGATGGAAAAAAGTGCTCAAATTAAGAGGATAATAAATAACAAATACGAGCAATTGAACACATAGCAAGCTATGAATACTTCAAAGTAGTGGAAATGAAAGTTCACGCAAATTTGAACCTGTCTTTCATAAAGTATAACAGATTCCGTCAACGTCATTCAACCAGTGTGAAATTTTGCATGATTTTTATATTTTTTATGGTTTTTATTTTTATATTTTACTTTTTTAATTACAGAATTGATATAAAATACCATTAATTGCTAAGTTAATGCTGGTGTGATTTTTGGAGAACCGTGTAAATTGTAGAATCGAAAAGAAAAGGGAAACTTAATTCTTATACAGAAGTAGATGGAGGACGTGAATATATATGGATTAGAGTGGGAGGAAGGTATTGATTGATAAACCCAATTTTAAGTATATAATAATATACATAATAAAAATAGATGGAATATACAATATATATATATATATATATACATACACACATGCATGCATGCATGCATACATACATACATATATACGAGTACTTTGGCACGTGCGATGCACGTGTATATGCGAAACTTTTATTAAAAGACATCATTTATAGGATTTTTTGGATCTTAAATCATGACATCGAAGCGTATGCAATGTTGTGCATTTTTACGTATATGATGCATAAATCAACCACTTATTCAAAGGCAAATTAGACTAAGTTATTTCAAGAAATAATAAAATAAAATAAAGATTGTAATCAACTATTATATCAATATTTTAAGAAATGCAACAAATGTAAAAATCGGTGCTTCCTATAGTTTGGAATCTGAAAACCTTGCATCATTTCGGCATAAAAAGGTAAATAGTATGTAATGCCGATGTAGTTAATTATATTTATTATCTAGTAATATCTTCAATCATGTTTCTCAAAAAAAAGTCATAAGGCATGTCTGATGGATGCATGCACATAAAAAAGTGAGATAGCTTCATTTTATTGCATCGTGGTATAAAACAAAGAGTGTTTTCCAGATAAAAGACAACATAGCATTTAAAGTTAGCACACATAATTCGAAAAGTCATGCAAATTTCAAGCTATGTTGGAGATAAATTTACATTTTTTTGTTTTTATACATGTTAATGACAATAATAATGCAGCACTTGCTTAAACTAAAATGAACATTGTGATACTTTATTCGTTTTTGGAGCTTGTATAAAATTAAGGAAAAAAGAGCACCGAAGAGTAGGTGTTATTCATTCAATTATTAGCTTTGGCTTATCAGTACTTTTCAAGGTAGACCCACATACAATCTTTACGATGAATATAATATCGATGATATAACTGCTAAATAACCTGTTTAAATACATCAGATAAAAAAGATCTATATTTTATGATTGTAATAAAATTAGACGTACAATTAGAGTTGAATGATGTTTGTAATGAATAAGCTTAAAATCAATTACAAATGGTGCATAGAAGATATAACCGAAGCTAATTTGGCAAGACATAACACAACCTGGTATATTAAAATAACGAAAGTTATGTTATTCTATCAATCATGCATTTGAACGGTACAATTAAACTGCAAATATACTAAGGTACTGTACATAGATCTTAAGTTAGAGATTTAAAATTTATTTTATCAAAAATATGGTATTTACTTTTTCCCAAAGAATGGTAGATGCTTTGAGTTATTTAGTTATCCAGTGGCTTAATACAATCTCCATCACTACCAAACAACATCCGAAATAGTGACAAAGTTTGAAATCTTTTTTGTGTCAAGTACCCACAACTAAGATTAATGTATAGAATCATGTTATCTTTTCCAAAAGTCATGCTGATCGTGATTTCAGTTCACACCCAGGTAATCTTATATGTACTAACAAAATTCCATGAATATAAGGCTATTTGCTGGCAATCCTCTCAATAAGGCCAATGCATCCCATATTGTACAATTTTTTTTAATAATCATTTAATTTTAATATTTTGTAATATAACACCTCAACAAATTGCTGATCTTTGATACACTAAACTTGACAGGATAACATTAAGTCCGTTTCAAAAACAATTATTTAATTATTATCAAAAGTAAACAATGGTTAGTGTAGATTTTAAACCGACAATCCTTGGCATATTAAATTAATTTATAAAAACTTATATTATGTATTCACAAAATATAGCTTTAAGCACCACAAAATATAGCTTCAAGACCAACAACATGAAAGTATTAATGCTGTTAAAATTTGCAAAAAGGAAAAGAAAGAACAGATTTCAAACAAATGCTCACAACCGTTCTAAATGACAAAAAATGCGTATCAAAACTCATCCAAGATCAACGATTACTTGAAATTAGAATTTACACATAGGAAAAAAATATAGAAATTGTTGACAAAAAATTACACCGACGGGTATTTAGGACAACCTTAGTAAATTAACAACAATGCCTTAAACCTCCTTTTGAATACCCGAAGTGCTGTAAACTAAAAAACAGTTGAAAATCCAATATAGATAGAGAAGGAAACAAAAGAAAAGAAATATGTATGAGTATGTGCACACATGCTAGCAAAAAAAATATATTTGAGATACTAAAGTGAGAAAAGTGATATTCCAATACTGGAAATAAAATCAAGATACGTAGGCATAAACTGATCGTGAAATGTTTAAGTTGACCACTTTCTTTTCTTCTTTGTATCCTTCGCAACAATACTGGTCAGAGTCAGCCGAATGTCTTGAATACCCTGAGGGAAATGGGATGGATAAAAATGAAAGGAAAAAAGTATACCTATTCAAATTTTGACGACTATCGTTATGTTTACTAATATTTAGATATATTAACTTATATTATAGGTTAACACATCTATTAGTAAAATAGCGACATATATACTCATGATTTGATATACTATAAAATTTTACAATCCCAGTTATTATGTAAAACAGGATAGTAAGTTTTCTCTTTGTTTCTACAATGAGTGCTATTGATTTATTTTCTCATGTAATGCACTATAGTAGACAAAGAGCATAAGGGACAATAAAGTGACAACCGTTTTATTTTGTAAATCCTGTCATAATAGTGCATTGATAGTATAACTTTAGACATAAGTTGGGATGACTATAACAACTAAATTATTTCTTTGTATGGTATCATAAAACCTCCCGTGAAAAACAAAAACTACATCTATTCTAAAGTTGAAGACATGAAATGCCAAAGTTCCACGACAAGTTTGTACTATAGTGCATTACAGGAGATGGCAAAAAGAAAAAAGTTTGCATTATGTGTTTGTCTTTGTTGTCCTTCTCTTAATTTGCACACTTTTGTTTGCAACTCAAGCAAGATGGATCACTCTTCAAGTATTGACCCCCATAGAACAAAAGATATCAACCTTATTATTTGTTACATATAAGAAGATATATAGTTAAGTGGAAAATTATAAACATTGAATGGAATTTTTACCTTGACAGGATAATGACATAGTAGAGGTAGACTACTTAGATATCCAGTTTGCACACAATAAAATCTGTTAATTAAGCAAGCGTTACACTGCCATCCATTTAACCATATATACAATCTGCTTCTTAAAAACTATAATATAATACTTATGTTTGTGTATACTTCACAGCTTCACCATCATCTATCTATCAAGTGCATAAAGCTGGCATTTGAGTGAGTTTTCGACTGTACAAGTTATATTGAGTTTTACCCTTAGAAAGACTGATGTTGATACTTGGTTTATAATCAAGCGTCCAAAAAAAAACCAAATGCAATGACAAATTCGAAGCCAGTAGGACTATGTAATCAAACTGAGTTTTGCATATATAACATTGTACAATGTTCTAGAGTTCATAAATGTGAATCAAACATTATTTTTAACTTCTGAGGAAATATGTATTGCAATAATGCTATGTATTTTTCAGGATTCAAAGTAAATTATAATACATTTTAAGCTTAAATATCGTATAAATCTTCAAATCAAATGAGAAACCAATGCTGAATAATTTTTTGAACACTTTTTGTATGTTTATTGAATATTGAAGCTTTGATTGTACGTTTATTGATGAAGCTTACCATGACAAACAGACATTCTATTAACAAGCAAAACAAAAACAGGCGACGTGTAGAAAATAAAACATACCTGGAATCGAAGAGTGAAATCATAGCGATCCCAGTTAGAAGCATCATGGAGTAGAACTCCACTAACAATGACCATAACATTTGCTTCATTGGGCAAAGGGGAAGTACCTCCAACAACAGTAATATCAATATATTGATTTAACAAATAGTAAAAGATCGAATCTATCTTTGCTTTTGCTTGAGACGAATCCCAAATATAGATTACTGCATAATTAGACTGTTGAATTAATCATCCGAAAAGTAAATTCAATTCATAATCGACAACTTTTTTTGGATTTGGAACAAAATTAAGCCTATGAAAGAGTATGCGGTTTACCCATGTCGTTATCAGCATTTATCAACCTTGTTTCAAGTTCCTCAACCGAATCCCAAGATCATCTGAAAAGAATACATTAAAACAATTTAATTGAAAAGAACAAATTCTACAATCAGTAACTCAAAATGTTGCTGACGTGAAGGAAGAAGAGAGAGGAACTTGCATTTTGCACTTTCGAAGTTCGGTCCTTCCTAGTTCAAAGCCAGTTGTCACACCTATTGAAGATTTGGAAGGTGGATCGAATGGGTTTTTTGAAGCGAGTGGATAAAATAGGGGAAAAGATAAATTTGTGGGAAGTGAGCAAAACAATGCACGCAAATGAACTGATAAAAAACGTGCGTAGGAATACTGTTGTTTTTCCATTATTTTTTGCCATTGAATTCATCCTGCGGCTATTACATGTAGAAGGGAAAGCAACACGTGTTATGGATGAGAACGTGAAAGCATATTGTGTCCTCTACACAGTTTTTGGAATTTACATTGATATCCCAACGGAACTAATTGCCTAAAAAATTAGTATGGCTATTTTAGGAAGTGTATAAACGGTTTCAATTTGACTTGTTGACAAAGGTTTTGCTTATAGTGTGTGTGTGTGTCTATATATATACATATATATATACATATACATATATATACATATACATATATGGTCGGCTATTTAAACATAAAATTAGACATAAATTGGGGACACAAGGCATCTCAACCGTTAGATATTTTTGTCCTTATATGAAAGATGGAAATCGGGGGCAATTCAATGGTGAAGATCAATTGTGTCACCAATTATGTACATATTTTGTGTCCCAATAGATTTTCAATGTAGATATATATATATATTAGTTTTCTCTCCAATGGGAAAAGAAACAGGCGATCTGAGATCTCAACGTTGGGATCCCATTCCCTTTTACTTTTATGTGCCTGAGACCGTTTTCTTGTATCAAATCTAAATCAAGATTTAAACTACGCTGATTATCCAAATTGAGATTCAGAGTTTAGGGGAGGCGACAACGAAACCGCAATTCAACTTTCCAATTGCTTGGCGACTCATCTCGAGCAATAAATTGTCGATTTAGCTATCTGGTTAGCAAGATCTACCACCATGTTTATAATGCCGAATACACGTTTTTGGGCAAGCATCCAGCAATCGATCTTGATTCTTTGGATTTGGGGATTATTAATTTTGGTAGCCCGCTTGAGATTCAAAGACATATTTTCTTTCTCTTGGGTCTTGTTTGCACCAAAATTGGTCACAACACTCTTCGGGAGTCTTTGAAGAGATAATAATGAGGAATATAGATTGAAAATGAGGATTATCTAACAAAAACTCCAAACAACAGTAAAGTAAATGCGTGGACAAGCGTTTTAGAGTGGTTCGGCATGTTGCCTACGTCCACTATGAAGTTTTTTGCAGTTTTATTACTTCTCTTTCAACGATTACAAGCAAGTACAGCAAACAACAGCAAGTTACAACTGGAAATTCGAAATTAACAGTAGTAGGATGATGGAGATCTTGATCCGGCAGAGTCTGGGCGCTTCAATGGCGCAAAGATCCTTTTTCTGTAGGCTTTGGGGCTCTATTTATAGGCGTAGGAGGCTGAGACTTCGCTCAAACTTCGGGAGATTCGCTCTGGCACGTGAGGGGGCCCACACGACCATTTCCAGAAAGTTTCGAGTCGATCTGTGATCGATACGAAATCATTTCGTATCGATCAAGATGATGTCCAATCGAGCTGAAATTTGGTGTGAACGTTCCTTGGCATGTGTGCAATCTCCAGTGAAAATTTCATGGCATTTGGATCAGTAGATCTCTAGATATCGTCGATACGAAATGGCGATCTTCGTTAGGCTGTTTGGTTCGAATCCATCTCTTTGAATCGATGATGGCACGCGCTTTCGTGATGACGCAGAGCGCAATCTTCGCCTCGATACGGTCTTTGCTCCGAGTTGACCGCGTCGACTCCATATATCTCGGCTTGTTCGCATCGAGGGATGACACGTCATCCAGGTTTGCTGCCTTGATGGATTCGAATGAAGGCTCCACTCATGGGTTCAAACAGCAGTTATCGATGGATATGAACTACTGATGGTTGATGGATACGAACAAGCCTTTCTTTGATGGATACGAGCCATGTAGCTTCTCCATGGATACGAGGTCAATCGATGCGAACTTGAACCCTTTGATGGATACAAGTAAGGCAACATGATGGATGCGAAGCAGATACTGGCCGATCGTTACGAAGCGCATCATCAGCTGATGGGTATGAAGTCCATCAATACGAACTCGATGGATTCGAACACAGCCAATCCTGATCGATACGAACTCATGGGAGTTGACCGATGCGAAGTATGTTATCTGCCGATGGATTCGAATAAGGAGGAACCGATGGACTCGAAGTGGGCTTTCTGCCGATGGGTTCGAATGAGACCGAGTCGAACCGAAGCACTTCGATGGATTCGAACTTGGTTGATACGAACTGAGGCACTTTGATGGATTCGAAGTCGCTGGAACCTGATCGATACGAAAGTGATCGATACGAACTGCGGCACTTCGATGGATACGAAGTTGTTGAAACCTGATGGATATGAACGAGATCGATTCGAACCGGAGTTCGATGATGGATACGAAATCACCCATAGTGATGGATACGAAATCTGGGCCGTTTCCTCTAGATTGAATCGATCATAACGTAAGCATATGAACTCGGATTGACTTGAAATTTGAGATGCTGGCTTCTATGGCTTTTCTTGTCATGTCCTATCAATTGTAGCTCAATATGGACTCGGACAAAATTCAGCGATATCCATAGTGAAGCAAAGTATAACCAATCTTTAAGACGAACTGTCTTTTGTTTTCGATCGATATTTTGGTATCACGGCTTTGCTAAAAAGTGGGATAACATTTGCCCCCCCAAAGTACGTCTTGTGGAAACATGACGTGCTTTGAAAAGCTGCAATTTCTCTTCGAACAATCATTGCTCTTTTGTCGAAGGTTGTAATCTTGCGTTGATATAACTGATCGCTGTATGATAATGCTTAGCTGTTTGTTGTTGTAATCGTAATGAGATGAGTATTCGATCCCTGTGAATGTGGAAAATCGAATATTAGTCTGACATATATACATATATGTTAACTTGACTCTCGTTAACGTTGAGTGTTCACGAGTCGTTGTCAGTTTAGTTTGTTATCGAATTTCGTATCGATTCTCTCCTGAACCGATTTGAAATTTGAGTTGAAACAACGCTTGATGGTTGTTTTGGACTACCCTCTTGTATCGATCCTCTCCTGAATCGATGTGAAATTTGAGTTGTAGCAACGTTCGCCAGTTGTTTTTAGGAAGTTCCTTCGTATCGATCCTCTCCTGAATCGATATAGAAGGTTGAAAGATTGACTTTGATGAGCTTCATTCTTGCATATATGGGCTTGATAGTTAAACTGCATATTTGGCTGCCTTTTGAAGCTCGTCGATGGAACCATAATAACTTTAATCCGGATCGATTGCCAACATTTTAATAGCTATTTGGCTTTCAGTCTAGTGTACTTGTGGTGTTCTTACCATCTAGTAGAGTTCGCTTTATTTGCCAAGTCTGAAAATCTTGATTACACGTCGTAATCGATGAATGAGTTGAATTTTGGACTTTGTATCGCTTCGGTTAGTGATTAACACTTAAGCTTTCTACCCCCCAGTTCTGGGGAACAACATTTGTATTTCGGTGGTCGATCGCATCTATTGCAAATTTTGAGCACATGTCCACACTTTGGGGACTTAGGATAATTTGTGATCGATAATCTGGTTCGCACTCTGGGAATTCGAGAGTTATCGATATTTGTTATATAGTTCGCACTCCAGGAACTTTGACGTGGTATTTGTACTCTAATTCACACTTTGAGTATTTTGGAGTCGGCATGTATATTTCGGTTCACGCTCCAGGAACCTGGAATTGATGTTTATACTCCACTTCATGCTCTGGGAATATGGAGTTATCCTTCATGTTTCGGTTCGCACTCCGGGAACCTGGAATTGATGTTTATACTCCAATTCACGCTCTGGGAACTTAGAGTTAGCATTTATGCTTCGGTTCACACTCCGGAAACCTGGAATTGATGTTTATACTCCAATTCACGCTCTGCGAACTTGGAGTTATCATTGATGTGTCGGTTCGCACTTCGGGAACCTGGAATTGACGTTTGTATTCCAACTCGCGCTCTAGGAATCTGGACTTAGCATGTACTTTTCGGCTCGCACTCCGGGAACCTGGAATTGATGTTTATACTCCACTTCATACTCTGGGAATATGGAGTTATCATTGATGTGTCGGTTCGCACTCCGGGAACTTGGAATTGATGTTTATACCCCACTTCACGCTCTGGGAATTTGGAGTTAGCATGTATGTTTTGGGTTCGCACTCCGGGAACCTGGAACTGATGTTTATCCTACAATTCACGCTCTGGGAACTTGGAGCTAGCATTGACGTTCGGTTCGCACTCCGGGAACCTGGTATTGATGTTTGTTCTCCGACTCGCGCTCTGGGAATCTGGATTTAGCATTTGTGTTTTGGTTCGAACTCTGGGAACCTGGAATAGATGTTTATACTCCAATTCACACTCTGGGAAGTTGGAGTTTGCATTGACATGTCGGTTCGCACTCCGGGAACCTGGAATTGATGTTTATACTCCAATTCGCACTCTGGGAACTTGGAGTCCGTTCACACTCTGGGAACGATGGATTTATACTCCGTTTCACACTCTGGGAACCTAGAGTCCGTTCACACTCTGGGAACGATGGATTTGATGTTTATTCTCCAATTCGCACTCTGGGAACTTGGAGTGCGTTCACGCTCTGGGAACGATGGATTTATACTCTGGTTCATACTATGGGAACCTAGAGTCCGTTCACACTCTGGGAACGATGGATTTGATGTTTATACTCCAATTCGCACTCTGGGAAAGTGGAGTCCGTTCACACTCTGGGAACGAGGGATTTGATGTTTATACTCCAATTCGCACTCTGGGAAAGTGGAGTCCGTTCACACTCTGGGAACGATGGATTTGATGTTTATACTCCAATTCACACTCTGGAAAAGTGGAGTCCGTTCACACTCTGGGAACGATGGATTTGATGTTTATACTCCAATTCGCACTCTGGGAAAGTGGAGTCCATTCACACTCTGGGAACGATGGATTTGATGTTTATACTCCAATTCGCACTCTGGGAAAGTGGAGTCCGTTCACACTCTGGGAACGATGGATTTGATGTTTATACTCCAATTCACGCTCTGGGAACTTGGAGTTCGTTCACACACTGGGAACGATGGATTTGATGTTTATACTTCGGTTCGCACTCTGGGAACCTAGAGTTGATGAGAATACTCCAATTCACACTCTGGGAATCAGAAGTTAGTTGTAGGACTGTCGTGTGTCGGTCCAGTTCAGCCTTTGATGTGATGGCTTGCCCCCGAGCTGAGGTTTCACCTAGTGAGTGGTCGGTCGTATCACAATCACCCACTATTTGAATAAATTCCATTGTTCGATGGAACTTAGCTCTTCGTGCGTCGTGATTGTTGAATGTTGCATTCGATGAATCACAGCTCTAGCTTAAAGAGATAGTAATTTATTGCTAGAACGGAAAAAATGGCAAAGTCAGTGCCTTATTACAAATTCAAACTTCAGAATGTAAAGGAAATTGCAAAGTATTCATAGATTAGACAAAGCCTGTCATGTGTAACAATGACGAAGATCCTCGTCGTTCCAGACTCCTGACAAAGTGGGTCCGCCACTGATGGCGTTTATCACCAATCCCCCGCTGGGACAGGTAGAGTCCTCCTGTCTCGGTCGATCAGGTTCATTGTTTTGATTTGATGGGACCGCTCCTCCAGGCTGCGGTGCCCGCACAAACTGTTCTAGCTTCCTTTCTCTGATCAGTTTTTCAACGAGATCTTGTAAGTGACGACATTCATTCGTATTGTGTCCATAGCTTTCATAGAACCTGCAAAATTGTCCCGTCTAGATTTGTCTCTCTGATGACGGTTTTGGAGCAGGTTTTTTTGTATTGAATTATATTACAGGTTTGTAAATACAGGTTCTACAGTGATGTATTCAAAGGAGTGTAACTGTTAAACATAGGATTCTTGCGCTGTGGGACACGATTTTGATCTCGCTTTCTGGTTTGGTTCACGTTCTCCCTTTGCTGAGTTTGTTTGTTTTGAACGTTCAACTGAACTTTTTCGGAACTCTCACCGGACTGTCTGATCGCGACATTTCTTTGGATCCCTTCAGTGCTTGGCCCTGCATCAGTCTGCTTCCTAGACTGTTTTGCATCTTCCCTTCTCAGGAATTGATCCGCTTTGGCGTGGAAACGGTCCAACGATGCAGGGGGTTTTTCAGCCAACCAGTTGCCAAACTCAGAATCGGGGTCAACCCCCTTAGTCAACACCATAAGGATGGAGTTATCGTTCGGATTGCTGATTTCGGCACATGCAGCGTGGAATCTCTCTAAGTAGTGTCTGAGCGTCTCTCCAGGGGCTTGGGTGACGCTAGACAGAGTATTGACGTCTTTTGGCCTTGCGACGTGTATGCGGAATTGCTCGATGAATTTAGTGGCCAATTGGTCAAAGGAGGAAATAGATCGTGGTGGTAGTCGAGTGAACCACATGGTAGTGATGCCCCCCAAAGATATGGAGAAACTACGACACTTCACTGCCTCGTCAGCTCTGGCAGCGCTCATTGACCATTCGTATTTCAGAATATGTTGGTTGGGGTCAGAGTTTCCCTCGTACACGGGTAGGGTCGGCATCCTGAACCACGGTGGGGGTTCAGAAGTAAGAATATCGTCCGTGAAAGGAGTGTGACTTCTGGAGATTCCCCAGTCATCATTCGTGAGTCCCTGGCTCTCACGGATCATTTGACGTATCATGGTCGAAAGATCCGGCATTTGCACGTTTTGTGTGGCTTGTGCCGGAGTGTGATTGAATCCCACATTCTAGGGTTGGATCGGATGTTGTTGACGGTCCAAATCTTGCCTTCTTGGCTCATAGTCCTCGGGGACGTATGGTTCAGGAGTACGTCCATGATGATGGTCCAGGTTCGGCTGATCTTGGGCATCGACTCCTGGTTCAACCGCGACGTTAGTGGCGTGGTATTCTGTGGTGTAGTGAGGAGCGGCACCTCCTCGAAAGGAGGGCCCGATTTGGAAACTGGCCGATGGACCGACTCTTAGCTATCCATCGGTCATTGCCGGTTGATTTCCAGCAGCTTGTATGTGACTCTCGTCTAGCCGGGGTCATAGAGACTGATGATGATAGTCAGAAGATGAAGAACTTTTGCTGGAGGAGTGAGAAGCATGATCTCTCTTGTATCTCCTTCACTTCTAGCGATCCAGCTGGTTAATCAGCTCGACGTTAGTGCATAGCTGTTCTGTTAGTTGTTGCTGACTCTGGGTCAGCTCTTGAAGCAGTAGCTGAAACTCTTGGCGTGTAACCGGACCTGATGGTACTGAGTGTCCGGTAGCGTCTTGGTTAGAGGGAGGCAGCGGCGCAAGATTCTGTTTATCATGTTCCTCTTGATTAATAGTGTTAGAGGTTGTCCTTGTGCTAACCATCTTGAAGGTCGAATTCCTTTCCTAGACTTTATGCAAATCCGAATAGAAGGGAAGGAACTTGGATTAGTAATCTGGATCTCTCTCTTAGATTTATTCAGTCCGGTATCGATGACAGATCCAAAGAGCAGGAGAAAATCTGGGTTTCTCAGTGAAAGCACCAAAGTGTTTGCATCAAAATTGGTCACAACACTCTTCGGGAGTCTTTGAAGAGATAATAATGAGGAATATAGATTGAAAATGAGGATTATCTAACAAAAACTCCAAACAACAGTAAAGTAAATGCGTAGACAAGCGTTTTAGAGTGGTTCGGCGTGTTGCCTACGTCCACTATGAAGTTTTTTGCAGTTTTATTGCTTCTCTTTCAACGATTACAAGCAAGTACAGAAAACAACAGCAAGTTACAACCGGAAGTTCAAAATTAACAATAGTAGGATGATGGAGATCTTTATCCGGCAGAGTCTGGGAGCTTCAATGGCGGAAAGATCCTTTTTCTGTAGGCTCTGGGGCTCTATTTATAGGCGTAGGAGGCTAAGACTTCGCTTAAACTTCAAGAGATTCGCTCTGGCACATGAGGGGGCCTAAACGACCAATTCCAGAAAGTTTCGAGTCGATCTGTGATCGATACGAAATCATTTCGTATCGATCAAGATGATGTCCAATCGAGCTGAAATTTGGTGTGAACGTTCCTTGGCATGTGTGCAATCTCCAGTGAAAATTTCATGGCATTTGAATCAGTAGATCTCTAGATATCGTCGATACGAAATGGCGATCTTCGTTAGGCTGTTTGGTTCGAATCCATCTCTTCGAATCGATTGCTTCGAATCGATGATGGCACGCGCTTTCGTGATGACGCGGAGCGCAATCTTCGCCTCGATCCGGTCTTTGCTCCGAGTTGACCGCGTCGACTCCATATATCTCGGCTTGTTCGCATCGAGGGATGACACGTCATCCAGGTTTGCTGCCTTGATAAATTCGAATGAAGGCTCCACTCATGGGTTCGAACAGCAGTTATCGATGGATACGAACTACTGATGGTTGCGGATACGAACAAGCCTTTTTTTGATGGATACGAGCCATGTAGCTTCTCCATGGATACGAGGTCAATCGATGCGAACTTGAACCCTTTGATGAATACGAAGTAAGGCAACATGATGGATGCGAAGCAGATATTAGCCGATCGTTACGAAGCGCATCATCAGCTGATGGGTACGAAGTCCATCGATACAAACTCGATGGATTCGAACACGGCCAATCCTGATCGATACGAACTCATGGGAGTTGACCGATGCGAAGTAGGTTATCTGCCGATGGATTCGAATAAGGAGGAACCGATGGACTCGAAGTGGGCTTTCTGCCGATGGGTTCGAATGAGACCGAGTCGAACAGAAGCACTTCGATGGATTCGAACTTGGTCGATACGAACTGAGGCACTTTGATGGATTCGAAGTCGCTGGAACCTGATCGATACGAAAGTGATCGATACGAACTGAGACACTTCGATGGATACGAAGTTGTTGAAACTTGATGGATACGAACGGGATCGATTCGAACCGGAGTTCGATGATGGATACGAAATCACTCATAGTGATGGATACGTAATCTGGGCCGTTTCCTCTAGATTGAATCGATCATAACGTGAGCATATGAACTCGGATTGACTTGAAATTTGAGATGCTGGCTTCTATAGCTTTGTTTGTCATGTCCCATCAATTGTAGCTCAATCTGGTCTCGGACAAAATTCAGCGATATGCATAGTGAAGCAAACTATAACTAATTTTTGAGACGAACTGTCTTTTAATTTCGATCGATCTTTTGGTGTCACGGCTTTACCAAAAAGCAGGATAACAGGTCTGTTTGATACTGGAAGGCACAAAAATGCTTCAATCTGTGGTGCCTAATTTGTGTAAATTATTTTGATTTTTTGATTTGGCATCTGGAATCATGGTTTCATTGAGACATACGCAACGATGTTCAACTTGAGACAGAGATTGAAATGCAATTTTGATGCGATTAAACTTCCAAACAAGTTATTTCCTGCTGTTGATATTGAGGGATCTGGAAAAACGTTAAATACTATCATATTACAGAAGTGGAGTAATGACGAAATCGAATTTTTAGTTACAAATCAAATGCCAATTAAATGATTTTATTTTTTTTGGATCCGCGTGATAATCAGTTCAAAATTTTCTTAATCTACTATCTACTACCAAACACAGAACTCGGCCAAGTTACATTTGCAACATCATGTATCGTCGACGATAGCATTAGCGGAGTAGAAAGGGCGGATGTTTTGGTTAGTGGTGGCAAATAAAATAGTTTGATGTTGAGCCATAGTCGATGGGTTTCTCGGAGCAGTTTGAAGCAGTGGTTACCAGGACAGTAACAGTTCCTAAGTGGTTACCAGATCGTGGCTTTGTGCGTCATGTGAACAGCGGTTTGATTGGGCACGAGAATGAGCATTTGCGGTTGCACTGCAATGGGCTGATTCATATATGGGCCTGAATTTGAGTATTAAGCTTGATGTGGATTGTAATGGTTCAGTCTTAAACTTAGGAATTAGGCTTTTAGTTTATTTTTGTAAGTACTGGGCTGGACAGGTTAGATGCGATGGTATTAGGAAATGTGTTTTGTATGGATAGTGTATCTGTGTAGTTGGGCATTGTATGCAATGCATGTACTTTATTTAGTTTAATAAATGAACCCACTTTCAAAATATACATATGAAACATTTTGATCTTACCAACAATTAAGTCTCCAAATTAACTGAAGGATGTCATATAAAACCAGAGAGAAAAAGAAAATAGTAGAGAAATGATAATGAAGAGTTTCAGCTCACTTTTCATAATGTACAATATATAACTACTTGAACTAAGGAGATAATATGAAAAGGCAGATATGTCCAACAATTTTTGGTGAATTTATTTTGGAATGAAGCAGTATTGAGTGGGGAAAACGAGGGGCCAAAATATGAAGAGACAAAATGCTTGAATTAACAGAATAATAAATAACATATATGATCAATTAGATACATGGCAGGATATGAAATTTTCAAATGAAAGGGCATATAGATTTGAAGACGTCTTTCATGTAGTATTATATGTAATAGATAAATTCCATTGACGTTGGTTGATCAATGCGAACATTTGCTTGATTATTATAGCTTTTGGAGGATTGTTGTTTGATGATGTGTCCATGTAGCTATTTTGAGTTTCCTCACGCTGTTGATTTGTACATGTTTAATTTCAATTAGTTTAGTATTACTGTTATCCCGCTTTTTGGCAAAGCCGTGATACCAAAAGATCGATCAAAAACAAAAGACAGTTCATCTCAGAGATTGGTTGTACTTCACTTCGCTATGAATATCGATGAATTTTGTCCGAGCCCGGATCAGGCTACAATTGATAAGACATGACAAGCAAAGCTATGAAAGCCAGTGTTTCAAATTGCAGGTTAATCGGAGTTCGTATGAACGAGATATGATCGATGCAAGTTAGCCAAAGTATGTCGTTCGAACCCATCAAGAAGTTGGGGAGATGCTCACTTCGAATCCATAACTTCCTGTCAAGTTCGAATCCATCAGCCACCATGTACTTCGAATCAATCGAGTTCGAATCGATCAGGCATGATATTGATCACTTCGAATCGATCGGTTCGAACCCATCAGATAGGCATTCCCTCAACAAGTTCGAATCCATCGGCTTACATGCGCTTCGAATCGATCGGTTTCGAATCCAAGCGCTGCTTCGTGTCGATCATCCTCGAATCCATCTTCAGGCACTAGTTTGCTCGACTCCGTATCCATAAGAAGCATTAGTTCGAATCGATCAAGAGGTGTCCATCAGTGGAACGCGCTTGTGCGTATCGATCTAACTGAAGTTCGTCAGTTCGTATCCATCAACTTCTGATCGATACGAACGAACGTGTTCCTATCGATACGAATAAGCATGCAATGCAGTTGTTATCGAATCGAACTATGCAACGTCCCTCGATACAAACGAGGCGAAGAATATGGGTGCGAAGCGTTCAACTCGGAGAGAAGACCGGATCGACTCGAAGGATGCGCGCCACGTCACTATAGAACCACATGCATCCATCGATTCGAACTCATGGGTTCGAAGTGATCGATTCGAACAGAACAGCCCTCACGAAAAACCACAACTTGAATCGATCATATCTCCTAAACAACTGATCCAAACGCGACGAAATTTTCACAGTAGCTTCCATACAAGGTAAAGATTGTTCCTGCCAAGTTTCAGCTCGATTGGAAATTTTCTTGATGGATTCGAACTCACTTCGAATCGATCTCAGATCGAGTCGAAACTTGGTGGGGTCGGTCGCGTGAGCCCACTCACGTGCTAGAAAAAGTCTCCCGAAGTTTGAGCGAGATCTAGGCCTCCAACGCCTATAAATAGCACCCTAGAGTCTTCAGAGAGGGGGGGGGCTACCGCCATTAAACGCCAGGACTCTGCCGGATTCAATTCCATACTTCATTATCGCTGTTGTAATCAGATCTGAAAGCTATCATCAGTTGTAATTCGCTATAATCGATTGAAATCATCAAGAGAATATCAATAAAGTCACCAACTTCAAAGTGGACGTAGGCACGATCGCCGAACCACTATAAATCCTGTGTTGTTCATTGTTATTTGTGATTTGCTGCATTTACTATCTCTTAGATCTGAGTTCTGGGTTAGTTATTACTGATCTGTGTTGATACACGGGTGCTTTCACGATATTGGGTGTTTGTGACCATTTTTGACGCAAACAATTACTGTTTATCGTTAAATTCAAAAAACCATTTTACCTATAAGCTTTGAGAATGTATTTGTATCTACCATGCACTCTTAGTAAATAACACATGTATTATGCGTTGGATCTAATGAATTTAAACCAAATTTAAAAGGGATATTCGCTTGAAAAGATCAACCAAATAATTCAATTGGTTATACTTTGGGTAATATTAAGCCCATAAAGGTGTATATAAACTATAATGAGAAAGTTATATTGTTTCACTCTAGCAAGTAAATAGAGGAATAGATGAACAACTTAGACGGTGACGCAAAGCACTTCCCACAACATCGCCCAGGCATGCACACGTGCGTGCAACATTGGTAAATGGGGCTTTGAGGCATTTTATAGGTGCACTTAGCACTTTGTAGTCGGTTGGGTTATGAAAAATGGATCTAGAAATTTCTTTTTAATTTTTGGTCCTTCTATAACAAACATTTCTACTTTTTTTGAAATTTGGTGTCAAATGAGCACATTATTACAACCTTTCCGAACTATGGTTTTTGGAGAATACCACAAATAGTCCACTGGGAAATGAAGGACAGAATAGAAAAACAACAAATTCGATTCCAACGTTCTAAAATGAATAATCTCCCATCCTTCTCCCACCATAGCTCCGAGTATATTATCTTATGAGTTAGCAGATACTCTGCAATTAGAATGCTACATTGTGGAATTTTGGTCTACTTTTTCTTTAGAAACAGTTGGTTAATCACCTTAAAACCGATAGAGTGAGCAATATTATTTTAAGAAACAACACACTACAATGGACTTGGACATAATCAATTTCATTTTTTGGAATTTGAATCATATATTTTTAATGAGTTCTTTTTATTAATTTATTATATGCAATATATTTTTGGAATTGAAGGTTAATTAAAATATTAAAACAATATTTCCTCTTCTAAATAATTCTACCATATCCGATAACAATTTCTCTAGTTGATGATTTCACAAGACTAAAAACACTTAACACCCACCTAAATCATGACTATCAGTCATATTGGATTGATGGTTCTAACTATTGTTGCTCTACCTCATGGAGAAAGATTAGAGATGTTTAGTGGGATGGAATTCAAAATTTGTCCAAAAAGTTACAATTCTACTTGACTACTCTTGGCCTGACAAATTGTTCCTTGCTGGAGTCGATCCCAGTGTGGAGGAAGTAGAGATCGACATGAACAAAAATGAAGCGCTTTGTGCATAGCAAAACTCAGATTTTATCTACAAAAACTATATCTTTAATGGAGTAGATTATAGTATTTACATCTTATACTATACTATAACGACTTCTACAGAACTCTGACTCTCTCTAGACAAGAAGTGCATAGCAGAAGTTGCTAAAATGTAGAAGTTAATTATTGGGAACTTCCTAGATTCCAAAATGGTGGACGCAAAAACTATAATCAGTCAAATTCAAAAACTACAAGTAATCATCCATGAAATACATGATAAAGGGATGTCTACAAGAAAATCCTTTCAAGTTGTTACTACAATTGAGGAACTGCCTCTTTCGTGGAAGGATTTTAAAAACTATATGATGCATAAACACAAGGGAACGACTATGGAAGGTCTGGTGGTTTTTTTGAGAACCGAGGAAGATAACGGAAAATATGTGAAAATGGCAACTCATATTTGACTGAGTTAAGAGTGTTTTTTAGGAGTAATTATGTAAGTTGATCATATAATTTAACACTTATAGAGAATTTTATTCGAAAGGAATTATGCTTCTACTTTTACATTTTATTATATGTATTGTTATGTTGGATATATGTATTTTTCATAAATATATATAAGTAGATATCTTTAGGAAAGGTATTTAGTCGATTGCAGTTGCTAATGGTTTGCAACTAAGTATTGAATCATGTGTAATAAGTACTTATCCTTAAATATTCATAGTCAAGATGTATCGAGAAAGGATATCAATACATCTATGGAGACCAGTATACATAATGCTCTCCGTATGATGGAAAGTCAATTACTCAACACCATTAAGGGCACCAAGAAACAATGTACTTGTGGTTGTTTAGAACAATCACAGAATGACTCAACGAGAGTCGTCCAAAGGTTAATGCAACTAAGTTAAAATAGAACATCTTATTTTAACTACGGCACTAGTCTTTAGAATTGAGAATATTGTTGATCTTAAGTAGCTAGGTTGATTATAGTCAATCACATGCTATGACCATAATTTGAAGTGAAATACAACTTAAGAGAAAATTTGTTTCCTTTATTATAGAAGACTAGTATAATTGTAATTGATAGTCAACTTAAACTCAAAATCTCTAGCCATAGTAAAACGGTTAATCAATAAATATTATTGGATTGAACCATGTTTTCTAAAGTGGTCTATGCAATTAACTAAGAATATTATTAGAGCTTTTGACCATTGACCAAACTCTAGATATCTTAGTGATATGGTGACGAAAAAAATTTGTATAAAATATCCTTATTGGGTATGGCTTGGTAAAGATTAGAAATTGGATTTATCTAAATGATCTGCAAGAAATTGAGCTCTTGCTCGATATCGTACTTCAGGAAAGTCCATACCAGCTATAGTATTTAAATTGTTTAGATATAAGGACAACATTGACATTAGGGAGTCAACACAACTAGTTGTTAGCTAATTGCTGAGTTTAGCTATCTTAAATTAATTCATAAATGTTATAAACTAATAATAATAAAATACAAATGTTGCACTGAATTTTTATGGAATTTCATTACTTATTTAAGGCCTTAATTTTAGGATAATATATAATCATCATATATTTCTTTAATTGAATATACGGGCATAAATAATTTATATATGGTATATTAATTAGCCCTAACATTATGGAAGTCCATGAGGGGTAAACATTGGAAATTGGGGTAATTATCGATTGCAACATGTGCTCTAATTGATAATTGGTAAATTGTTTACAAAATTGGATTGAATGGAGAGAAAGATGGAAAATATATTTATTACCTAACCTAAGAGAAGCTACAAATATATCTCATTCTCTAATCCACAAAGACAAAAAAACCCTAAAGCCTAGCCTCTATTAGAAATTTGATTAAACCCTTGAAGCTAGGATTTATACACCAAATTCAAAGAGAAAGAATAATGATCCAAAGTGCATAGCTAGAAACCAATGTGCCGGTGATGGGCAGATCCAAGGTACATTTTTTTATAATAAGAGTTGTACTTTATTCAAGCAAAACACTCATTTTGATGTTTTAATGGTATGAACGCATGATCTCTGGAATCTCTGCCTAAAAAATCATACCACTTGCCAAATGAGCTAGTGGTCCTTGACCATGTTATGACGCACACTTCATTTAAATAATTAAAAATTCATATATACATATACCATATTTTTTCCATGCAAAAAAATTATTCTTAAAATAAAATGATTATTTTAAATATTTAAGTGCAACTTATATATATATATATATATATATATATATATATATATATATATATAACCATATGCTCACGGCCCACATGCACATGACTCTCTCTCACACACACGCATATATATACACTTATACATCTATATGTGTATGTGTGCGCGCGTATGTATGTAAATCTATATGTATATATGTATGTATATGTATATGTGTATGTATATATACGCATAAATGTATATGTATATGTAGATAAGAAGAAAAAACCTTTGTTTTTTATATGCATTTTGAATTAGTCAAACTCAATTCATATTTTAAATAAATACATATTTATATACTAGAAATTATATTATATATATATATATTTCAATTTAGAAAAATTATATATATTTAAAACTGAGAAAATTAAACTGCTTCCCTTATATAACTCGCTTTAAAAATTTTCCCCTGTTTAAATTATTTCCCTTATTGTTTCTCTTATATAGTTCAATTTAAATTATTCCCTTTATTTAAGATGTTTCCTAAAAATTATGGTTGCATTTTTTATTATCCATATATTTACATAATAAATGGTCAAAAATAAATTTATGTATACATAAACACACACGCACACATGCGTGCGCGTGCGCACGCACACACACATATATTATATATATTCATGTGTATATACATGTGTGTGTTTATATGCATGCGCGGGTATAATATTACGTATTGTCATAGGATTGCTCAAACTTGTTTGAAAATAAATATTGATATTTGTTTTCCTTTATATTCATAAATCATGACGGTTATTCCTATATATATTCCATATTTTGATGTCCATATTAATAACCTAGGCTAGTTTATAACATCAATAAAATTCACATTGTGAATTTGAATTCCTAGCATGATAAAATATAATAAACTAAAACTAAATTGAACTAAAATTAGAATATGTGTATGTGTATACATAGATATATAAATAGACTTAAATCCTAATATATACATACATATATTGAAGTATTAAATATAAAATAAAACAAAATTAAATTAAAAATTACAAAATACATTTGCCAATGTCCACTAAATATGGTTTACTGTAAATAAATTTTTTATGTAACAAAAAGTTAGATTTGTTGCAAAATTAATAGAAGGCTTTTTTTGGAAGTTTCCCCTTTTATCCCACCACCAACCACCCGATTCAACAATTGTATCAAAACCCAAATTGTGATCACGTGATTAATTAATCAACATGTAAGTCACTTGAATTATCCAACTAGAAGGGTGTTTATGGAAGGGAGGCTAATAAAAAAGTATATACGAATATATATTTACATATAAACATATATGTATGTATATGTATCTATATATAATATAATTATTATAAATGTTATAATAACTTAAAATAAAGTCACATGCATAAGAAAAATTGATGTTTGAATGAATTAAAACCTATATAGACTTAGGTGAGTCCATGTAAGATGTAGGGATATATAGGATCATAAGATTATACCCATCTCCCTTAAAATATCGATAATACTCACTGAATGTTATTTTAAATTATGAATTTAAAACAAAGTTTCTCTTCATCATTTACAATATAAATGTTGCACAAACTTTTGGTTGTTTAGCACCCTTAAGCCATAAAATATTTATAGTGATGTTTATATTGTCTCTAGATTGATAAGAATGTTTTTGTAACTTTATTGAGCACCCTTAAAGCTTATAAAATTACCCTTATGCTATTGTAAAATGATAGGTCTAGTGTATCTAATATACCTTATGATTTATTGAGCAACCAGGTAATAAGGATGATTAGGAGCAAATGTATGTATGGTTATGAATGATATATGAGATATAACTAGTAAAGAGTTGCTTACCGTTTATGACGGATTACAATTTGTTAAGCATCCTCAATCTTGTAGTATCATGATAAATGGATCCTAATACTCATTGAAATTTTCTAAGAAATTACCATACCTCTTTTAAGATTTTTAAAGGATGTAGAATTCAGTTGGAGCCTTATCCGATAAATAAAATTAACTTATTTGATAAGTATAAGAAATATGCAATGTTATTTAATTTACTCTAATGAATTTGCAAGGATAGTGTCAACAATGAAGCTATTTTAGAGAAAACACACTAACCAATGTGAATTATAAGGACTGGTTAAGGAATATTAAATTTGACCCATCTACTAGAATCTTTGGCATGTATTCGCTAATGAACTTAAGACTGAACCTGATAAAGATGCACGTATGATAATCCACTATTTTTAACATCTAAAATTAATTATAAAAGACGTTAAAATATGCTTACAACTAATTTCAAATATATGCTTACAACTAATTTCAAATAATAAAAGCAGTGGACCATGAGTAGATATTTATTAAATAAATTCTAAAACAATAAATAATGGAAAACCTCACATCGGAATTTAAACATCAATTTATACGTATACATGCATACCCAGTTTAAAAATCAAATATTACTCGAATACGCCACATAATTTATATGTTTTGTCACATCAATTATTATACGATATCTTTATAATTGTAATGAAAGATATATATACCAATCTCATGTAGATACGACTCCTCCTAAACCCTTTGCTCCTTTATTTACTTTCACGTACAAAACTACAAATACACATGCACATAGAGTAAAAAAAAGATTTCAACTATGTTTGGATTGCGTCTAACCCTATACATCCGAGTCCAACCTAAGGAATATGGTGGATATTGCATAGAAAAAAACTGCCCACGTACTTCTTTTGGGAGATCAAGCCCACATGATCCTATTTCTTACTCTTCTCCAACATCCAAATACTTGTTAGTACATTGCAACCATAACATCCATATGACTATTGTAACCATTATAAGCAATACAACCAATGCAACCATCACAGCTAACACAAATAGTAAAAGCAGAAAATAATGTTTTTACTCATTCATCTCAGTAAATCTTCATATGGGTGGTGCTGGTAGTGATGGTGAAGGTGGTGGTGGTAGTAGCAGTTGTAGTAGTAATAATAATAGCAGCAGCACATGTCCATTAGTCCTTAGCAACATTCAATGCCAACCCTAATCATTAAACAAGAAGATAACAAAACAAATATACTTACGTACATATTAACCATTCATTTTAGTAATGCATCACCAATGTAAATATAAACCATCGAATGTATGCTAATAACCATATATCAGCACAGATCAATCATCAAATATATACCAATCCAATTAACATTAGTAACACAACATAACGGTAAAATATGTCACATTCATCAAATGTGATACCATCATCAAACATCAAACATATATGATAACTACAACAAACAATCAATCACACCTTCAAAAAAACCAGCAAAATAATATATTTACATTCATTCTTATCTTAAATCATTTTATTATTGTTTATTGTAAATCCGTGTTTATTTATTCATCCTAAAAACAATAATAATTCTTCCAAAACAGTAATATACTTCAAATTTCTTTATCGAATTTATTTAGATACCCGAAAACATCATATTTTAAATCAAAAATAATAATCTTCACCAAAATGCATTTTAAAACTATATTATTATTTAAAACCTTAACCTAAATAATGAAATTCCTAAATATCAAATAAATATAATTTCTATTATTACTTACAAATTTTCCCAGAAGTTCATAAATAATAACCTTATTTAATTTCATACTTTTAGTTTAGTAAAATTTGTTAAATCATTGTTATTTAAAGAAACTGCCTAAAATATGAAAATAACCTTATTTAGTATTTATTTATCAAATTTTCTCATTATTGTCCAATTTATTTCAACTAATTATTTTCCAATTTAAAGCAAGGAATTTATTTTAATTAACATTCAAAAATACAATAATAGCAATAATTATCCAACCTTGACACTGCACATTTAAAATATTATGATAACCGAATGTTCTTAATACACATCAAATACCGACAAATATGATTTTTCATTAATAAATATGGATTTTATAATTTTAATTTCAATTAATGGAATTAAATAACTCATACCAACGTGCTTTTTCCAATAGTCTCTAAACTTAGTAAAACAGAATCAAAACGTTTGGAATTTCTCGATGAGTCCAATAGAAGAAGCCATCAATGCGTCGGAGTTTGTATGTGGAAAATATGAAGGTTAGATTATATAGAAGCCGGTAATTTAACTATTAAATTAAGTAAATACTAGCGTGAACCCTTGCTTCGCACACAGAGTTGCACATTATAAGTAAAGTTAAGAGTAACGTTTTTAGTATTCATAAATGTATTTACAATTATAATAATTGTTCTGTTATGATCTATTGAATGAAATTGATCAGGTCCAATTTATATAATTATATAAGTCAGCCAAGCTGAATATCGTCCATATAAGTTCGAGCAATGAAGTTAAAAGACAAGTCAAGAAAACAACCTATGGTCCAAGATTATGGCCGTACGTATTCTAAAAAATAAATGATGTATTTGAATAATTGGTATATTCATATATATAACAGGGACCTTAAGATTGAAACCAGTTTTTCAAAAAAAAAACATACAGTTATAATTCAGCTTTCACATTTCCACACAGTAGTATGCAGAATAAGTTAAATTACCTCATTGTTACAAAAGTGATAGGTTTGAATTAGAATGTACACACAATAGTACACTGTAATGGTAAGCACTGAAATTGTAATAAGAGGCAATGAAACGCTAAAAAAATTGAATTCAGTGGTACAGGTTACATTTTTCATTGCTAGAAATTTAAAGCGAGTATATGTTATGTGAAGAATCCAAGCTTCAGCTATATGAATATAAAGGAAAACAAATATCAGAGGTACTTATGTACTGTTATGAATATGTGTAGTTGAATACAATAGTCTGTTAAGGGTTAAAACCAAACTTATAAACCATGTGCAAATCAAAGTAATGTAAACAAAAGTTGTATGCAACTATTAAATCTCAGACAATAAAATGTCATGCAGCGTATAGTTTTCCATTCAATATGGCGCATTAAAAATCTAAATCCAATGTACTATCCACCCTAATATCAAATAGAAACTATTGAAGAACATCTTAGTTTGTACAGTACAAAGGAGAGGCAAGGCGATACATATGTAACACTTGTACTCTTGAGAAATCATACACTGATGGATCAGTCAGCCCGAATGGTTGTTGACAGTCAGCATAAAAAATTTATTACGTCAAACAAAAAAAATACTTCATTTGAAAGAAAAATGAATGGGTGTTGTCTAGCTTAATATTCAAGTATTAACCATAATGAATTCTTAAATTGATGGCAATTAACTATTGCAGCTATATTTAACTATTGTAACCATCTAATCCTTGATTTTGTAAATATGGAATTTTATTCAGAATGATAGTTAATTTGATCATTTCATTCTATTCATTTCTTAGTAAATGTTTTGTAAAATTTCAAACAGTATTCTTTTCCCCTTGAACTTTAATTCAGGGTAAATAAATTATATACTCAATGCATTATGTTTTGTTTTACTCCAAGAAAAAGAGTCTTTATTTTGGTTTTCTAACTCAATCCTTATTTCAGTTTTGTAATGTTGTTACACAATCGATCATTTTCCCCACAACATACATGCACCTCCTTAACTATTTTTATTCCATATACATGATTCTATTTCATGTTTGGGTTTATTTGAGCTGGAATGACTCAACACACTTACTCCATACATAAACAAAAGTTGAAATATTGTTGGTTACATACAAATTTTTTGTGTGCTGAAAAGTGAGTATGATGTGAATATTTTGCATAACTGTTAGTTTCGAACATACTTTGGTTGGGTGTTACCTAGTAAAGTTCCTAAACTGCCAAGCATTAAAAGTATGGATTAAGATGCAGCCGTAGCAAAACGATGCAGTGGTATGTTTGTACTACATTGATTAATTACGGTGAACTCTGTCCCTTCATGGAATTTAATGTAGTCCATCCATGCAATTGCTTGATAAGTTGGTGCTGCAGCTTTAACTATAAAGCCAAAAACGTCATAAATCTGTCCCTCTGTAACAGATGAGGAAATGCAGTCCATGTCCATTTGTTTGCAGTCCCAAGCATTTCAAAATTGTACATGCAGCAATGTTCTTGTAAATGAATATCGTAGTATAAGTTTTGCTGGTCTTCTTCAAAAAAATCAATTAATGAAACTATTACAGTATGGGAAAATACACCAAGAAGTACATTGTTATAAGTGTAGTTGGCGTTGCTAAATAAATTTTGTCTAAGCCTAGAAAGGTTAGCAATATGTTATTGAGTTAAAACCATTAGGCAAGTAGAGCAAAAGCAATTAAAGTTTTTAAACATAGTTGTAAAATGACCAAAAAACTTATTTTTGTAACAACCTGTTATTTTCAACCATTCGCATCGACACATGCCGGACTTGAATTGCTCAAAATACCGCATTGTAAATAAATTTGGAGCAAATGAAATACAATCACAGAATCACAGACACATAAATATCAGAGTAACTCGCAGCGGAAGTTAAAATACCATAGTGGTTCATGAAGCTACTATAACAAACTCTCAAAATAATTATAAAATATCAGTTTGAAAAACATATACAACAAAAATCTCAAATACATAGAAGTTTATAAATACTAGAGCTGAAATAGAACAACTGAAACTGAAAGGGAATAGATAACTAGACAAGCAGAATCTTCAGCAATTCCTAGCTCCAGAAAAGAAATCCAAAGCTAAGCTGTAAATATTCAGTCTGACCCGATCGTAAAGTAAAACACAAAACAATCGAGTCAGGACATATATACTTATATAATGTAAACCAACTCAAGTGAACTGTAGTAGTAATGTAAAATAACTTAAAGGATGCTTGGGATCGCCCATCCTCTAAGGATTAGTTAAACCATAAATTAAATACATCCTGTGGTTAAAATTTCAAAATAGTAATTTATACTTCGAAATCAAATATCATTTCCAAATTCAATATCATTCAAAATCCATTTCAAAATATCAAAATATCATATCTTTTCAAAACCACATTCATTTTTATTTAAAATACCATTCCAACACACATTTCAAAATAGTTTATATTTCACAACAAATTACTTCATTTTAAATTATTAAAATGAAGTAATTATATTTAATAATTAAATTATTAAATTTTCAAAATTTAAATCTTTCAAAGTTCATTTATTCACTTAAATTTATTAAAACAATGAAAATTCAACTTTCGCAGCATTTAGAAAATGCTACGGAAAGTTACTTTTATAACAATTCAATTTAACAAAAGACAGCATTTAAAAAAATGTTGTAATAGGGTTACTTTAATTCAAATAAAACCTTAGTTAATTTCAGCAACTACATCACTTACAAAGTGCTATAATAGCCCTTAATTCAATTTAGTCATTTAGTTCATTTCTATCAACTACAGCATTTACAAATGCTATAATATCCTTTACATTAGAAATAATAAAATTTCAAAATGCTGTTTATTAAATTACAAATATTCAATATAATTTCACAAACAATAATTTTTTTATTTAAATCATTTTAAACTTATAACATCATATATTTTCACTTTTAAAACAATCATTTAAATACCCTTGTATTCATGATTTCATAAAGTTAAATTCTCATTCAAAAATCAATTTAATAATAATAATTTACTTATATAATTCAACATTCAATTTCAATTCTTGAATTAAATTTTTAACTTAACACTTAAGTTTAAATATCCAAATATAACTTATTATTCATTTTATTTACTTAACTTAAAATTCATTTTTAAACAAAATTCACAAATTTCCAATCTAAGTTATATTTCAAAATTCAACTTAAATATTCATTTATTTAACCTTTTAACTTATTCAAAAAAAATCATTAACACTTTATAAAATCATTTTAAATTCATTTGAATTCAAAATTTAAATCTATTTATCATATTTCCTACTTAATTTAAATTCCATTTATAACCAAATCCTAATTTCCAAATAACTTATATTTCAAGTTTCTAACTTTACCATTAGTTCATTTCACTTATGAATTTTTAGAAAATCAATAATACATATAAAAATCAGTTTTAATTAAGTTTAAATCAAAATATTATAATATTTACATTTCTAAAATACTTTAAACATTTTAGAAAAATTTATACTAACCACGGGTCTGTATATCATTTTCTGCCCTAGGTAAAGTGATACAGATATTATACCATTTCAATCCGTAATTTACAAAGAAAATCCGGGTTCTATCATTTCAAACCCACAATCCCAAGTAAATAAAAATAAATAAATTCATTCAGGCCTATCATTTCAGCCCATAATGATTTTTCCCTATTCTAAATTCGTTTGGGTATGTATCATTTCAACCTATAACGATCGTATTCTACAGGGAACTTGCAGTGTGATAAACTGATATAAATAAACAGAATAGCATCATATAACAGTAACAGATGATACAGGTGTATAAATATGGTGAACATTATATGATCATAGCATAAGCAGTTATAAAATAATAATAATGTCCACAGATTCACAGGGTGTCAATTTACTACTTATATAAGTACGGAATGTCTGGTGAGAAATACTCACCTCTACAAGCTGGAGATAACAAATGCAGACACACAACAGAGATCCAAAAAGGCGCAAAAGCACGACTACGATTCAAGTGAGGAAGAGCCAAAGCTATTTGTCTTGTACATATGAAACAAAACAGTACATATAACATGAATTTCAAACCAAAATATGACATTAAACAAGCTAGAATGAAGGAACAACAATTAATCAAACACTTGCACTTGCTTCTACCTTCACTATGCTCAGCCTAAAGGGTGATAAGGTACTTCCATGGGGTGTATTTGGTCAGGTATGGGTCATATATGGTCAGCCTAGCAAGGGAAGTGAAGAGGTAGAAGTGGTATGGGAGTGGATATACATGAAAATACAACACAAGGCAACAAAAGGCAAATTTTGGTGCAACATAAGTCACGGCCATGGCATGCATAGGAATGGACAGGCCTGGTGAGGTCAGGTACTGATGTGGTAGAGGTCTATGGGTCAGGTAGGTGCTGGAGAAGGTGGTGCAAAGGTCGGCCAAGGGGTGGTTGGAGTGGTGGATCAAAGGGGAGTTCGGCTATGGTAATAAAGTGGAGTTTGTGTCATTTTCTTGGTGGATCTACAACTTGGATGGCCTCGGCTATGGAATGGCAGTGGGAAGGAAGAGATGATGACTGGTTGTGGTGGTGGTGGAGGCGGCCAAGGTGCTGGAGATGGAGGGGCCGAACTACATGAAGGTGAATGCAAGTACAAAAATCAAACAAACAATGAAAAAAAATGAAAAAAAATGAAAGATTTTTACCAAAATTTTGCTTCAGGTGTTGGCCGATTGTTTTTAGGGTTGAGAAGTTTTTCTAATGTGAGAAACTGAAGTGGAGTTGGCTGAACAAAGTGTATAAGGCAGCAAATTGAAGTGGTGTTGATTGGTGATGAAAAGGTGGTGAATATGAAGAGGCAATGTACACAAAAGGTCACAAACTTTTCAAATTTTCTTAATTCTTTTTCAATTTTTAAATACATGTCAAAATACATATAAATAAAAATAAAAAACAAAAATATAATGAATGCATAAAAAAATATTATTTAAACATAATTAAATTAAGAAAATAGCAAAAAATGGAAACTAGGCTTTAAAATTTGAAAATAAATTCAATAAATTTTGGAAAAATTATAACATTACTTTAAAAATGTTTTAAAATAAAATATATACCTAACATGTCATATAACACATATTAGAACATGATATGACAAATAAAATATTATTTATATAATTTAAAATAGACAATTTTATTAAATAAATCAATTTACATACAATATTGTAAAAAACATAACTTTCACAATACAAGTCGGATTTCAACGAAACGAAAAGCAGTATTCTTGAAATTAAATTTATTTTCATAACAAAAGATAAAATTCAAAAATTCAAGTATTTAAATTTTAAATTTAAAAGTCAAAGTTTGACCAGATTGACCAAAATCCACTTTTCTGGAAATATCCTATTTATTCCGGTTTGAAATTATAATTCACACAAAATCAAAATTTATATTTAAAATAACAAAATTTATTCATTTTAATAAATATAATAAAGTTTTTAAATAAAATAATCAAAATAAACAATTAAAATAAATTACAAAATACAGGGTTGTTACAATTTTGTACACCTCCAATGTCATCTAAGATTATGAAATATACAGTAAAAAGGGTTTTTAAACAAAGTTGTAAAATGACCAGATAACTGAAGTATATTGTTTTGTACACCTCCAATGTTGTCATCTAAGATTATGAAATATACAACAAAATGGCATAGCACACGTAATGTGGATCAAAAGGTTTTAAATGTACATACTGTTACAAACAGTCCTAAACTATGCTTTATTTAGTTGTGGATTTAAAAATTGCACTAACTCTATTTAGTTATTAAAACCAAAATGTATAGAGAAGTTATTAGGCTGCGTAAAAATATTTGCATATATCTTATGTATGTCAGTGTGAACTAAAAATGTTTAGTATTTGTTTCTTTGTAATGATACATATGTAATAATTTGAAGTTATGTTATTAACATTAATATATCTTTACGTATGCCAATCTCAAAAATGGTTACTCAGGTACATTTAAAATAACGTTATTTAGCCACCAGTTAAGTTATTATAGCTTCAACTAATGTTGAAACAAACAGGCAGAGGTAAAAAAAAAAGGACGATAGAGGCAGACACAACTCCCTATAGAAGGCTGGAAAATGCTTGATAGTTTCCACCCATTAAAATATGCTGGAGAGCTTAGAACTCAACTGGATTGTATCTTTAAAGAGACAGTAGTGGACATTAGGGTATTGAAGTGCCACTTACAAAATCAGTTGCAAGTAAAAAAGGTTAAAATATGAACATATGTTTGCCAGCAACAATGAAATTCTACACACCTTCCTTTCAAACTTATGTCCATGTCAATTGGTTATTTTAATTTGTCTTGTCTTCTACACACATAAGCATTCAACCTACTTTCCATATCAACCGTAGTTAGAGTTTCTCAGTCATAAACCCTATATAGAGCATGTTAGTCCTTGAGATGATGGTTTTGATGACAACAACCTTATAATAAGATTATAAAATATAAATACTAACATAATAGTTTAGATATATATGTATATGCAGGATTTAACCATGCAGGTACCAAGAATGAAGACTGTACAGTATAGAGATTATAGATATTAAGATTGAAGACTCAAGAGTATCAAGATTATCAAGAATTCAAGATTTCAAGATTGTAATTTAGTTAGGAATTTTGTTAATACTCCTAGAAAAGCACTGGCATCTTAAAATCCAATTTATTCGTGGAATGGAATCCACTTCGAGCCCGTTAAAGGGATGAAACCCTAAGTAGGATGGAACCTACGAATAAATCTAGCGGAACATTGTTTTGTATCCGCTAACATTTATTCAAAATGTTTTACAAAATTATATCTTGTTTTCAAAATGTTTTCAAAATCTTCCTTTTAAAAGAATCAAAAACATCTATCCCGGTTTTAATACTTTTAGCCTCAAAATAATCTTTATTTTCAAAATCAAATTATCATTGGTTTTAAACTATCTTTTAATAATAATATATTTAATTTTTAAATATTTATACTTAGATTTAAATATAAAATTATAGTAAAATTATATATATATTATTCTCTATATTTATTGATGTATTTTAACTATAGTCAAGTATATTTATAAAGTTTAAAATAGTTTTAATATAAGATAGAAGTTATTTTCAAAGAAAAACAAATCACCAAAATTTCCTTTGGCATGTCGACATACTCAAGTATCCCATGTCGACATGGTAGCAGTTTATTTCAAAATTTTGAATTTCACAGGAAGTGTCTATTCGTCATATCCTTTCACGAATGGACATGGCTGTTGTTCTACTATAAATAGGGGTGGTTTTGAACGAATTTCTAATCATATTTTTCTGGTTTTCACTCCTCTTCTTCTTACACATTTCTTCATACATATTCTTACCATTACTTTGCCGAAATCAACATTGAATCTAACTAGATCATTTCTAGTTTGATTCTCTATCACTATCTCAACAAGATCTCAGTGCTATTCAGAGCTATAGACTTCTTTGTAATCAATTTAGCGAGAAAAGGTGTGACTGTAGCCTTGGAAATCAATCAAGCGAGAAAAGGTGTGAATGTGGCCTTGGAAATCAATCAAGTTAGAAATGTGTGATTGTAGCCTAGGAGATTGGGTGAACTTGTTGCCTCTGAAATCAAGTATCTCTACTCAAAGGATTGTGAATCTAGAGTGGTGTACCTAGTGGCCTTGAAATCGAGGGTGTAATTGTACAATTGCTTTTGAAAGGAAATCCGTACTTGTGTGTGGGACTGGATGTAGGGTAACTCCGAACCAGTATAAAATCCGATATGTTCTTTCTTTTATTGCTTTTACTTTATTTATGCATCCATGTTTGATTCTGTGATCATATCTGTGTCTAAATATTGCATACATTTGTGTTCAAATTAACAAAAACTCAAAAAGATTTAGTAATTTCTTTAAACACTATTCACCCTTCATCTAATGTTAATCCTAACCTTAAGATCCGAATTCTGCATTTCTCACATTTGGTATCAGAGCAAGGTTTTCAAAGTTTCATAATATGATTTTTGAAAAAGTTTTTAAAATGGCCACGTTTAAAATTTTTGTTAATACTAGTTTAGAAATATTCAGATCACATTGTCTCATGAGTCTGCATATAATCAATATTCAAATTCAAGTTGTCTACTAAGATTGTTTGATGTGCAGGAAACATGCTTTATAGGGGTTGAGGAACCAATTCACAATGGACAAATTGTGCAGATCAGAAAGAGTAAATGGATACTCGATAGTGGATGCTCTAGACACATGACTGACAATCCAGATATGCTGAATGATATAATATACAAAGACAGAGGACTGGTTAACTTTGGAGACAATTCGAAAGGATATGTGATTGGCATCGGCAACGTCGGTAACTCTGAAAATCCTATTATTACTAATGTTTTGCTAGTTAAGAATCTGAAACATAATCTGCTAAGTATAAATCAACTTTGCGATAAAGGATATAAGAAAAAGATAAGTGTCACATTGAAGATAATAATTTGACCATAATATTTGAGGGAATTAGGAAAAAGAATATTTATATTCTTAGTATGAAAGTTTCAAATGATAACCTGTGTCTTTTGGTAAATACAGGTGACCCTTGGATTTGGCATAAGAGATTTAGGTATTTTAATTTCAAACTCTTATCTAGACTGTCAAAACATGATCTAGTAAGAGGTCTCCCTAAAATGAATTTTAAAGTAGATAGTCCATGTGATGCATGTCAATTAGGAAAACTTAGAAAAAGTTCCTTTAAATTAAAAGATATGATTTCAACTTCAAAACCTCTTGAATTATTTCACCTTGATTTATTTGGTCCATCTCAAATTCGGTCAATAAATCATAGTAAATATGTTTTTGTAATTGTAGACGATTATTCTAGATTTACATGGACAATATTTTTGAAACATAAAAGTGATACTTTGAATGTTTTAAGAACTTTACAAAAAGGATTTAAAATCAACTTTCTCTAAAAATTATAACCGTTTGTAGTGATCACGGTGGTGAATTTGAAAATGAAAAGTTTAAGGAATTCTGCAATAAAAAGGGAATAACTCACAAATTTTCATTTCTAAGAACTCCACAACAAAACGGAGTAGTAGAACGTAAAAATAGGACGATTGAAGAGTGTGCGAGAACTATGCTTTCAGATAGTAAATTACCAAAATATTTTTGGGAAGAAGCAGTTGCTACCGCCTGTTATATTTTAAATAGAATTTGAATTAGACCTTTAACTGATAAGACATCTTATGAACTTCTTTATAGAAAGAAACCTAAGGTATCTTATTTTAGAATTTTTGGAAGCAAATGTTTTATTTTAAATACAAAAGAAAACTTAGATAAATTTGATCCTAAATCCGAAAAAGGTATCTTTATCGAAAGTTCTAATAGAAGTAGAGCATACAGAGTGTTTAATTTAAGAACTAACACCATCAAAGAAACAATGCATGTTTCATTTGATGAAAATCTGAAAATTTTTGAAGATACAAATGATGAAGAGGAATTAATCACTCAAAATCAAGAGTCAACTGAAACTAACAATGAAATTAATTATCCTAATAAAAGGACTAAACTTTTAAAAGATCATACTATAGAAAATATACTAGGTGATATGCAATCTATTGTTAAAACTAGAAATCAACTAAGTAAAATGAGCAATATACCCTTTATAGCAACCATTAAACCCAAAAATCCAAAAGAAGCATCAACTGATGATTCATGGATTTTGGCTATGCAAGAAGAACTAAATCAATTCACTAGAAATGATGTTTGGGAACTTGTTCCTAGACCTGAAAATAAAACTATAATTGGGACTAAATGGGTTTATAAAAATAAAATGAATGAACAAGAAGAGGTTGTTAGAAATAAGGCCCGGTTTGTCGCTCAAGGTTATTGTCAAGAAGAAGGAATAGATTTTGATGAAACCTTTGCTCCCATAGCAAGATTAGAAGCCATTAGGATTCTACTTGCTTTCACAAATCATAATAATTTCAAATTATATCAAATGGATGTTAAAAGTGCCTTTTTAAATAGATTTGTAAAAGAGGAAGTATATGTTGAACAACCACCACTTTTTGAAAATTAAAAAATTACCAAATCATGTTTACAAACTTAAGAAAGCTCTATATGGTCTAAAACAAGCTCCTAGATCCTGGTATGATAGACTAAGATCTTACTTGTTATAATCAAAATTTGAAATTGGTAAAGTAGATGATACTCTTTTTATTAAAAGAAATTAAAATGATATTCAACTAGTACAAGTCTACGTAGAAGATATCATTTTTGGATCAACTAATTTTGAAATGAATAAAGAATTTTCTGAAATAATGACAAAAGAGTTTGAGATGAGTCATATGGATGAATTAAACTTCTTTCTAGGATTACAAATAAAACAATTAGATAATGGTATCTTTATTAGTCAAGAAAAATATGCTAGAGACCTAGTTAATAAATTTGGTTTGACTACTGCAAGTGGAAAACTCACTCCCATGGCAACAAATGAATACCTAAGTAAAGAAGATCTCTCGAAAGATGTAGATCAAAAATTATATAGAGGAATGGTTGGATCACTACTCTTTGTCACTACTAGTAGACCTGATATCATGCATAATGTTTGTCTCTGTGCAAGATATCAATCCAACCTAAAGAGACCCACTTAAAAGCCATAAAACGTATCATAAGATATGTTAAACACACCTCTGATTATGGCTTATTTTACCCTAAATATGATTCTTTTGACTTAATATCTTACTGTGATGCTGATTATGCTGGTTGTAAATCAGACCGAAAAAAGTACAAGTGGAACTTGTCACTTTTTGGGGCATTCTCTGATTTTCTGGTTAAGTAAAAAGCAAAACACAGTTTCCTTATCAACAATTGAAGCAGAGTATATTTATGCTACTTTGGCCTGTTCTCAAGTAATATATATGCAACAAACTTTAAAAGATTATGGTTTAAATATTTCAAAATCACCAATTGATTGTGACAATACTAGTGCAATAAATTTATCCAAAAACACTATTCATCATGCTCGAACTAAACATATTGATATCAGACATCATTTTCTTAAAGATAATATAAGTAAGGAAGTAATTACTCTCGATTATATCAATTCTGAGAATCAAATTGCTGATATCTTGACAAAACCATTAAAGGAATCTATATTTACTAAATTAAGAAGAGAATTAGTTATTTGTTCAATAACTGAAATATAAAATATTAATAACAAAGTATAATTTTAAAAAAATTAATTAAATCAAAATAAATTAAATAGTAAAAAATTCAAGCATCATGTCGACATCCCCCTATACCCATGTCGACATATAACGATTTTTAAAATTTTTCCCACCAAAATTCAAATAAGTGGTTATATATTCTTCTTATTTTCGAAATTTTTATCATTCTTTCTGTTTCCTTTCTGTTCTAACTTCTAAAATCAATAAAACTATGGCCTCCTCTTCCAAATCAAACAAAAATTCAACCTTTTCATTTCCTTCTCCTACTTCTGGACCATTTCAACGAACTACGCTTGCAAGAGTAATCAAAATAGAGGATTCTTTGAAGGATGCACTGCAACTAATGATTGAAATTTAAGTGGTGCAACTTAGAATGGCAAAAGAACAAGAACGGCAAGGCAAAATCCTTAGAAATTTGCAAAAATTTCTAATGGACAATCATGCTAATCCCATCTTGATTGATGAAGAGTCTTCAAGAGATCAAGTGCAAGAGGACAGCAAGCAAGAAGAAGAAGCATTCATAGAAGAGCACGCTAAAGATGATGACAAAGTCGTTTGCGTTGGCGAAGTGTGGTTTGACAAGGATGGAAATCTTGTCGAATAACGTGGAAATTTCTGTTTCCACTATCCAAATTGTTCGGTTCATAGATCTCCTATTTTCAAAGACACACATTAGTTTCTTTCTCTCTTTCCTATTGTTGTATTTCTTTTACGTTCTTTACGCTCATGTAAATATAACTTATATAATTAATTAATAATTTGTGTTCTTATATGTGTTCTATTAAAGTTATTATTATATGGATACTTAGTTATGATAGTTAGTAGTTTAGGACTAAGTTTTAGTTTTAGAATTAAGTGTTGATTATTTATGATAACACTATCATTATAATCACATGTCATAGAGTATTAGATTTAGGGGGAGTTATATAGTTTCGAGTTAGTTTTTTGTTGATGACAAAGGGGGAGAAGTGCAAAATAGGATAGTTAGGCATAGATTAAGGAGAGTTATTAGTTTTAGGGGGAGTTATTAGGATAGAAGTAATATTTTATAAACAAAGGCTGTCATCATCAAAAAGGGGGAAATTGTTAGTCCTTGAGATGATTTGTTTTGATGACAACAACCTTAGAATAAGACTATAAAATATAAATACTAACATTATATTTTAGATATATATGTATATGAAGGATTTAACCATGCAGGTACCAAGAATGAAGACTGTATAGTACAGAGATTCAGGATATCAAGATTAAAGACTCAAGAGTATTAAGATTATCAAGAGTTTAAGATTTCAAGATTGTAATTTAGTTAGGAATTTTGTTAAAACTCCTATAAAAGCACAGGAATCTTAAAATCCAATTTATTCGTGGAATGGAATCCACTTCGAGCCCGTTAAAGGGATGGAACCCTAAGTAGGATCGAACCTATGAAAAAATCTAGTGGAACACTGTTTTGTATCCGCTAACGTAATATCCCGGAATTTCAGGGAATTTAAAATGTGATAATCTCTTAATTAAATTATTTAAAATTGATAAAATTGTTATCCTCAAATATAAATAACCAAAATAAAATTTATGTGATGTTTTTAGATTTAGAGATAAATTGATTTTAAATAGAATAGTTATTTAATTTGTGTTATTTTATAAATTTGATTTTAACAGAATTAACATTTCAATTTAATAAGTGTTGTTTAAATATATATTTATTTAAAAATTAAATTTAAAATTAGTATTTAATATTTCTAAATTTAATAGCGTGTTTGTTTAATTTAATATAGATATATTTGATTTGATTTTAAATTGAAGTTTAAATTGAATTTGGATTTAAAATTTGAAATTTGAATTGAAAATTTTAATTTAAAAAGAATTTATATCTTGAAAATAATTTTGTATATAAAAGGATTTATGAATAAAGTTTTTATTTTAAAATAAGATTTATTTTATATTAATTTAAAACAAAAGAATTTTATTTATGTAAATTTAGAAAATATTTATTTAGTAGTAAATAAATGCAAAAGCATTTAAATTAGCATTTAAAATGGATCAAATAATTTTATATGATTTTATTAAGAATATAATTGGTTTTTATTTGATTTTCTTTTAAAAGTTTTATTTTTATAAGATAAGAAAAAGCATTTATAAATTTATAAAAGGCACACATATATTAGGAAATTTAATAATAAAGGCTTTTAAAATCATTTAAAAATAATTTAAAAATAAGGAATGACATGTGTTAATTTCTAAAACTCATTGGATACATGTGTTATGAATTAAGCAATGGTTTGTGACAAATGTAAACAAAATTGAACAAGTGTCTTTCTCTTCTTAATTTTTGATAAACCACAAATTACAAAAATACAAACTTCCATTTCCTTCTTCATTCTTTTTCTTTCAATTCAGAAATTAATGGCCACTCTTGTATTCAATTTCCCAAATCAACCTGAAAACCATTTTTCCAAATCCCTGTAAACTTTCCTCAAGAAATCCATGGCCATAACCTGAAAATCATTTCTTCAAGATCCTGTAAACCTTCCTCAAAACAAACTTGTTTAACTCTTCAAACCAGAATTATTTTCAAAAACCTATAGTATTCTTTCCAATTGCAAGCTTGTAATCTCCTCAAAAACAAGTTGTAGCAAATCTTCAACCCAAAATCCTCAAAAACCAAACCCTATAATACTTTTTATCAAGCCTGTCGAAGCATCAGGAAAAAGAAAGCTTGAAAACTTTCTGTTATCAAAAACTGGAAAAAACTGTCTGGAACCAAACAGGTTGTCAATGTTTGGATTCATCAGCACCTTGTTCTAGTTAAGCAATCAAGTATCACGCTTTCCAGTCTTCAAGTTTCAAGCAGTACAAATTTCAGAAGTCAAAAGCAACAACAGTTTTCAAATTTTCAAAAAGGGGCTTCGGTTTTTCATTCAAGATTCAAGCTCTTCCTTTTTAAAATTGTGAGTAAGCTTTTTAATTAAAAGTTTAAGTAAGAAAATGATGGTTTTTTATGAAACTTCTAAGTTAATGATGCTTGTTGTGGTATTACTGCATATATATATATATATATATATATGTGAATGTGTTAATGTGTGTGCATGTCAGTTTCTTTCTGTTTTTGAACTACAGGGTGTAAAATAAATTCAAAATCAGTTAGTTACTTCTCTGGTTAGTTTTATGTTGAGATGTTTAAACAAAATTTGTTTAAAACAACAAGATTTAAATTGTAAAAATATGAAAAGCAAGAATTGATAATAGTATCAATCAGGATATGTATTTTACAGTATAAACTCTGATATAGTCAAAAATTGATGTCAACAATTAGATGATTCTAGTATATATCTTGGAACATCTCTGAAAGTTTGGATTTTTATAACAAAAATCATAATTTTCAGTGATGAAATGGATGTGAATTTGGGAAATATTTGGAATATGGTTCTTGAGCATTTTCTGTTGGTCAGAGGATTTTGAGTGGTCGAGTTTTCGTCTGAAGCAAGGTTGACGATCAGGGTGCTTGGCAAAATTAGTGGTTGTGACGATTGTGGGTCGTAGTGGCGGCAGTTGATCAAAAGGGATTTTAACCCTAGTTTGTGTCTTGGTCGGAAGAGGAATCACCACGACAACTCTAGTGATTTGAGTTGCATAAGACCAAAGGCATTGTTGATGTGGAAAATTGGCGAAGCTGGGAACGAGGTTCCTTAACCTCCGGTGGCCGGGTTTTTGTGGTCGAAGAAGTTTGCTGAAGGTGTTTGTGGGTTCCAGTCCATCTGGGAAGCTCGTATTTGTTCGAGAGATTGTGAGTTTGTTTGGATGATTGTTATGGGTTGTAGTATCGTAGAGTGATGTGATGGAGGGTACGTCGTGGGTCGGAAGTGGTTCCAGCGGTGTTGATGTGCACAGGGAGGAAGGTCGTGTCAGTGTTTGGGGTTATGAGATGTCTCGAAGGCTGATTCGAGAAATTCGGATAGGAAGCTCGAGTATAAACTCGAAGTAGTTGAGGGTGTTTCGCCCTTTAGTTTTAACCTCAAAATTTTAATCTAAGTTTTTTTTAAAAAAAATTAAAAAATATGGAAAGAAGGGGAACTCGGGTTTGACTCGAGTAAGCTACGGGTTTGACCCGAAGCAGCAAATGTTAAACAGTTTTAAGAAATTTTAAAGGTTTTAAATCTTGGTTTTTTTTGTTTGAAATTAAAATTTTAAATTAGTTTAAAACTTTTATATAAATTACTTGATGTTTAATAAATGTTTTCTTAAACATTTTGATTAAGAAATTTTGAAATTTGATAAATTTAAACTTTGTTAAGAAATTTTAAAGTGATTTTAAAATCGAGTTTTGAAAGTAATTTTAAAAGTTTATATAAAAGACAAGTTTTTAAATTCAAATTGAAAATAGATTTTTTTTTAAACTATTAATTGATAAATGTTTAAGCTGTTTAAAGTTATGTTTTGATAACTAAATTTTTTAGGATAAATGATTATTTTATATTTAAAACTTAATTAATGATTTAATTAAGTAAAGGTAATTTCAAAGATAAATGATGTAAACATGTTAAGGGTAATTAAGGCATTTATAAGATAATGATTTATCTTAAGATAATTAAGGTTTAGTGTTTTGTAATTAGATTAATTTAAAGAAATTAAGTTTAATTAATTAGTTTAATTATAAAGGATTGATTAAGAAATTAATTAAGGGAAAATTATTTACTTGATTAATAAATGGTTAAGGATTAAAGGATAATTAATTTAAGGTCGATTAATTTATAATTAAAAAATCATTAATTAGATTATTAATTAATGATTAGGGATTCGTTAATCAAGTAATTAAGTGTAATTAAGACTTAATTAATCTAGTGATTGAGATTAATTACTTAAGTAATTAATGAGCAGTTAATTAAGTAAATAAAAGTTATTTAATTAATAATTAAGAAGTGGTTAATTTGTAATTAAGTTTTATTAATTAATAATTAAGGGTTTATTAATTAATAATTAAAGGATAATTAATCCGCAATTAAGGATTAATTAAGAAGTTGTTAAATGGTAATTAATTGATTAATCAATGGTAATTAAGGATTGATTAACTATTAATTAAGGATGGGTTAACAGTTAATTAAGGATTAATCAAATGGTTAATCAACTGGTAATTAAGGAATAATTAATCTTTAATTAAGTTGTTAATTAACAATTAGTAATTAATAATTAGGTTTATTAATTAATAATTAAGAGATAATTAATTAGTTAATTAATGATTAATTAGTTAATTATAAAAGTAATTATGGATTAATTAATTTGTATTAAGAGTTATTGATTAATAATTAAGGTTATTAATCGATAGTGATGAATGATTAATCAGTTATTTAAAGGTTAATTAATTGATTATGAAAGTAATTAAGGATTAATTACTTTGTTTTAAAGAAGATTACTTAATAATTAAGGTTTATTAATTGATAATTAAAGGATATTTAATCTGGATTAGGGATTGATAAATTGATTGATTGAGTTAATCAAGGATGTGATTAATTAATTAATAATTGTATGAGCAGGATTAAGTGATTAATTCTTAAGGGATTAATTTAATTTAAGTAATTAAATTGATTATGATATGAATTGATAATGCTTACTTATGAACGATTATTTGTTGAGTGTTTGAATTGGATGATATCTATTGGATTGATATCTATTGATGATATGTTGTGACATTTTATGATATGATATTGGTTATATCAATGATAAATGTGTGATATTTATCTGTGTTAATGCTGTGTGAATTCAAAGCATTGAATTGAATTGTTTAAACCTTTAAATAACTTGGCCTTTAAGACACATTTGGTTCGATGAGACCGGGATCGGGTATCAAATTTGATTATCCGAAAACCACATCGATCCAAGTTAAACGTTAGGCCGTGAATTCAAGTGAAGATCGAGTTGAAGACTCGAAGTGTAAGAACTATGTGTCGTTAAAAACTCTGAGGGGGATTCCAATACGAGTATAACGGAGATAGTACTTTCAGGTTCGAGATGGAGTTTTTAGAGTGCAAGGGATATTGTTGTTAACTCTGAGGGTGGTTCCAAAATGAGTGTAATGAGATAATGCCTTCGGTTTCGTTCGAGCCTGGAACGAACTTGTATGGATTGAATGCTTTCAGAACATCGTCAGGTGGACGATGAGCATTCTAAGATTGATGTGTTCTATAAAGGTAATCGTAGCCTCAAGCCTCATCAACCGGGAATGGCTAAAACAAGGGAGGTGCAGCAAGGCTAAGTGGGTCATGCCCAAGTAGGACGAGATTTACCCCTGTCTAAATGTCCCTTTTTATTCGGCTGTGTGGGCGGTTGCTAGCTAGAACCGCCGAGGTTGTCTTGTTCGGAACTGTTCAGTAAGGAATGGTTCCAGCTTTGTGTTGCAGGGGATTTAGGGTGGATCCTCGGTACGGTGATCTAGGCCACGTACTGTGACGGACGGTACCCCAGTAGCCCTGCCATTAATGGAAACCCATTCTTCCTACATGCCCTTATAGTTTTGATTGTATTACCCACTTTTGTGGCTAGTAGATGGAATTTAATGAATGTAACAATTTCGGTTATTTTCTATTTATTTGAAAACCCTAGACACTATTATAATATCACTGTATTTCCTATCAAATGTTTTGGTTAGCGTAAGGTAAAAACTTACCCATGTTTATGTGTGGGGAGTCTTACGTGATACCTTTTGTTTTCAAAGGTTTTTAAAAGTTAAGCAACTTCAACCCGTTTACTCACACCAGATCCATGTCTGACCCGGAGTTTATTCTGTTTTTCTTAAACACTTGGGTACTCAAATTTTTACGAGTAGCCAAGGGATTCAGGTTAGCTTTGACGAATTTTGGAGGAGATATGGAGCAGGAGGTTCAGCGTTTGTAGTTATATTTTGTTTCCGCTGTGATGTATCTCTGTGATGTATGTGTTGTATTCGAGTTGCATAATAGACAGACTTTTATAACTGTCTATCTTGTGTTGTTGTATCTGTGTAACTCTAATGTGTAAATGACTATGTAATAGTTATGTTATATATTATATTTTGTTTCGTTCCGCTGTGAGATTCTGATATTGATGTGTTCTTTTCTTCTATCTATTCTATTTCTACCTCTTTCTTTCTTATTGATGATGCGACTTTCTGTGGAGAGAAAGGCGGGTCGTCACACTTGGTATCAAAGCATAGGTTGAGATAATACCTAGGCTCTGGAGTGGTGTCTATCTTGAGAGCGCGTATTTGTAATTATTTAACTATATACTTATATAAATTTGTTGGGTATCTGCTCGGATTTCCAACATGTGTTCTAAAGGAGTTTCATCTCTCTCTTCGTTGCTTGGCCCTCCTACCTTTGTATCAAGCCCTATAGGTGGATAACCAAGATAGACTAGATCTGTAGAGGCTTAAGATTTTCTTATCTCCCTCATAGTTCTTCTGGTGAACCTTTTTATTTGATTTAAAGGGTTTTGATCTTGTTTTGGATTTGGTTTGGTTGAATAGTATTGGACTATTTTGATGGTGAAGCAAGGATTGTATCTTTGGAGGCTGAGTTGGGAAGAATCGCAAAAGCGACTTGCGATGATGCCAGAGTTCTTTTGAGTCATCTTCTGCATGGAGTGAGGCATCTCCAAAAGGTGTAGAGTCCATCGAGGTGGTCAGTGATTTTTTGGATGTATCGAGGGAGCGAAGGTTTTCCTCATCGGGAGATAGAGATTTGGATCGTCTTAGTTTCGAAAGCAGTGCCTGTTGTTCAGCCTAGTTTTTCCCAGTTGGCGTTCAGCTGTTGTCTTTGTGGCCTAGACGGATAAGTCTTTTGAGATTCTGTGTGGATTCGATGAATCGAGTTTTTGGGATGTGTGGTATAAGTTGTTCTTGTGTTCATCAATGTTTTTCTTGTCTACTCCAAGTCTGAAGAGGAGAGCTTGCGACATTTGGAGTTGGGATTAGAGGCTTTGAGGAAGCATTTTGTTTTTGGCAATGGTATTTCTGTAGATCCAGCCTGGATAGCTACTATTCAAGAATAGAAGCAACCGAAGTTTTCTGGTTTGCCAGAGTTCAACAGGAAGTAGAAGTGGACCAGAGTGTGAAGAGATTTTCCTGGATTGAAGGCAAGTCTGACTAGTGTGCCTGTTCTAGCTATCACTGATGACAAGAATAAGTCTGAGATCTGGTCGGACGTTTGTGTAGTGATGGATGGAGTGAGTCAAAGAATGGACAGTATTCCAGTTATGAGATTAATGGCCAAGGAACATTGAGGATCATCGAAAAGGATTTGTGTTTCGAATTCTTGGATTTTGAAGCAAGAAGTTTAGCAGGGAGTCATCGCTCCAGGTTGTGTCCAACCCAGGGTATTCAGAGATATATGGATATGAAGAAAGTCTTCTGGTGGCCGAGCTTGAAAAGGGATGTTACTGTTTTCATCATTGGGTGTGCGATATGTCGGCTAATGGAGGTGATCAACAGAAGACCGCCGGTTTGTTGCAACTTTTGGAAGTTCCAGTGGGAAGTGATTTCTTTGGATTTCTTCGACGATTTGCCAAGGGCCAAAAAGGGAAATAAAGGAATATAGGTGATTGTAGACCGATTAGCCAAGAACGCCCATCTTATTCTTGTTAAGGCAATCCGTTCTGTAGCATCTTTGGCTGAGTTTTCTTGAGAGTTTGTCTGACTGCTTGGTGTTTCAGTCAGCATTTTTAGCAATAATGATCTTATCTTCTCCAGCTAGTTTAGGAGGCTTTACAGATCGGCTTGGGGTTCGAGATTAAATTTGGATACAGCCTATCATTCCCAAGACCAACGGAAAGGCTGAACCAAATCTTAGAGATTTGAGAGAGCTTGTGTTTTGGATTTTGTGGATGTTAGGAGGATCATCTGCATTTATTGGAATTCTTATATAGTTATCAGATGAGTATCTGGATGGCATCCTGTGAAGCTTTGATTGGAGGACCTTGTAGATTTCCATTCTGTTGAGTAGAGTCGGGAGATCGTCTGGTTCTTGGTCCAGTTTTGGTCTGTGAGGTATCTGCGATAGTGGAGCTTATCAGGAGAAGATTAGTGTTGTAGTCTTCATGGTTGAATTGCCAGTTTGGATGGTTGAATTCACATTGTTTTTCACGTATCTCATCTGAGGAAATACGTGAACGATCTATCTTTTGTTATGGAGTTAGGATTTCAGATTTCGTCTTGGGAAACTCTGAATAGTTCTAGGAAGACTTATCCGGATCCATGTTCGGATAGCTAGGATTGTTTGATTGAATGAATTGTTCGTTTAAATAAACTGTTTATTTGGATGGATTGTTGTTGGTTGATAGTGAATGGTTGATAGGAATGCTTGAATGGTTAAAATGAAATAAAAGATTTTGGATTATCTTTGTTTTAAATTTCGAGGATGAAATTCTTTTAAGGGGGGAGGAATGTAATATCCCGAAATTTCAGGGAATTCAAAATGTGATAATCTCTTAATTAAATTATTTAAAATTGATAAAATTGTTATCCACAAATATAAATAACCAAAATAAAATTTATGTGATGTTTTTAAATTTAGAGATAAATTGATTTTAAATAGAATAATTATTTAATTTGTGTTATTTTATAAATTTGATTTTAATAGAATTAACATTTCAATTTAATAAGTGTTGTTTAAATATATATTTATTTAAAAATTAACTTTAAAATTTGAATTTAATATTTCTAAATTTAATAGCGTGTTTTTTTAATTTAATATAGATATATTTGATTTGATTTTAAATTGAAGTTTAAATTGAATTTGGATTTAAAATTTGAAATTTGAATTGAAAATTTTAATTTAAAAATAATTTAAATTTAGAAAACAAAAGAATTTAAATTTAATTTAAATTGAAATTGAAAACAAAAGAATTTTAATTTAAAAAGAATTTAAATTTAGTTTAAATTGAAATTTTATGTTAATTTAAAACAAAAGAATTTTATTTATATAAATTTAGAAAATATTTATTTAGTAGTAAATAAATGCAAAAGCGTTTAAATTAGCATTTAAAATGGATCAAATAATTTTATATGATTTTATTAAGAATATAATTGGTTTTTATTTGATTTTCTTTTAAAAGTTTTATTTTTATGAGATAAGAAAAAGCATTTATAAATTTATAAAAGGAACATATATATTAGGAAATTTAATAATAAAGGCTTTTAAATTCATTTAAAAATAATTTAAAAATAAGGAATGACATGTGTTAATTTCTAAAACTCATTAAATACATGTGTTATGAATTAAGCAATGGTTTCTGACAAATGTAAACAAAATTGAACAAGTGACTTTCTCTTCTTAATTTTTGATAAACCACAAACTACAAAAATATAAACTTCCATTTCCTTCTTCATTCTTTTTCTTTCAATTCAGAAATTAATGGCCACTCTTGTATTCAATTTCCCAAATCAACCTGAAAACCATTTTTCCAATTCCCCGTAAACTTTCCTCAAGACATCCATGGCCATAACCTGAAAATCATTTCTTCAAGATCCTGTAAACCTTCCTCAAAACAAACTTGTTTAACTCTTCAAACCAGAATAATTTTCAAAAACCTGTAGTATTCTTTCCAACTGCAAGCTTGTAATCTCCTAAAAAACAAGTTGTAGCAAATCTTCAACCCAAAATCCTCAAAAACCAAACCTTGTAATACTTTTTATCAAGCCTGTAGAAGCATTAAAAAAAAGCTTGAAAACTTTCTGTTATTAAAAACCTGGAAAAAACTATCTGGAACCAAACAGGTTGTCAATGTTTGGATTCATCATCACCTTGTTCCAGTTAAGCAATCAAGTATCAAGCTTTCCAATCTTCAAGTATCAAGCAGTACAAATTTCAGAAGTCAAAAGCAACAACAATTTTCAAATTTTCAAAAAGGGGCTTCGGTTTTTCATTCCAGTTTCAAGCTCTGCCTTTTTAAAATTGTGAGTAAGCTTTTTAATTAAAGGTTTAAGTAAGAAAATGATGGTTGCTTATGAAAGTTCTAAGTTAATGATGCTTGTTGTGGTATTACTGCATATATATATATATATATATATATATATATATATATATGAATGTGTTAATGTGTGTGCATGTCAGTTTCTTTCTGTTTTTGAACTACAGGGTGTAAAATAAATTCAACATCAGTTAGTTACTTCTCTGGTTAGTTTTATGTTGAGATGTTTAAACAAAATTTGTTTAAAACAACAAGATTTAAATTGTAAAAATATGAAAAGCAAGAATTGATAATAGTATCAATCAGGATATGTATTTTACAGTATAAACTCTGATATAGTCAAAAATTGATGTCAACAATTAGATGATTCAAGTATATATCTTGGAACATCTCTGAAAGTTAGGATTTTTATAACAAAAATCATAATTTTTAGTGGTGAAATGGATGTGAATTTGGGAAATATCTGGAATATGGTTCTTGAGCATTTTCTGTTGGTCAGAGGATTTTGAGTGGTCAAGTTTTCGTCTGAAGCAAGGTTGACGATCAGGGTGCTTGGCAAAATTAGTGGTTGTGACAATTGTGGGCCGTAGTGGAGGCAGTTGATCAAAAGGGTTTTTAACCCTAGTTTGTGTCTTGGTCGGAAGAGGAATCATCACGACAACTCTAGTGATTCGAGTTGCATAAGACCAGAGGCATTGTTGATGTGGAAGATTGGCGAAGCTGGGAAGAGGTTCCTTAACCTCTGGTGGTCAGAATTTTGTAGTCGAAGAAGTTTGCTGAAGGTGTTTGTGGGTTCCAGTCCATCTGGGAAGCTCGTATTTGTTCGAGAGATTGTGAGTTTGTTTGGATGATCGTTATGGGTTGTAGTATCGTAGAGTGATGTGATGGAGGGTACGTCGTGGGTCGGAAGTAGTTCCAGCGGTGGTGATGTGCACAAGGAGGAAGGTCGTGTCAATGTTTGGGGTTGTGAGATGTCTCAAAGGTTGATTCGGGAAATTCGGATATGAAGCTCGAGTGTAAACTCGAAGTAGTTGAGGGTGTTTTGCCCGTTGGTTTTAACCTCAAAATTTTAATCTGAGTCTTTTTTAAAAAAAATATGGGAAGAAGGGGAACTCGGGTTTGACTCGAGTAAGCTACGGGTTTGACCCGAAGCAGCAAATGTTAATCAGTTTTAAGAAGTTTTAAAGGTTTTAAAACTTGGTTTTTTTTTGAAATTAAAAATTTAAATTAGTTTAAAACTTTTATATAAATTACTTGATGTTTAATAAATGTTTTCTTAGACATTTTGATTAAGAAATTTTGAAGTTTGATAAATTTAAACTTTGTTAAGAAATTTTAAAGTGATTTTAAAATCGAGTTTTGAAAGTAATTTTAAAAGGTTATATAAAAAACAAGTTTTTAAATTCAAATTGAAAATAGTTTTTTTTAAAAACTATTAATTGATAATTGTTTAAGCTATTTAAAGTTATGTTTTGATAACTTTAATTTCTAAGATAAATGATTATTTTATAGTTAAAACTTAATTAATGATTTAATTAAGCAATGGTAATTTTAAAGATAAATGATGTAAACATGGTAAGGGTAATTAAGGCATTTATAAGATAATGATTTATCTTAAGATAATTAAGGTTTAGTGTTTTGTAATTAAATTAATTTAAAGAAATCAAGTTTAATTAATTTTAATTAATTTTAATTATAAAGGATTGACTAAGAAATTAATTAAGGGAAAATAATTTACTTGTTAATAAATGGTTAAGGATTAAAGGATAATTAATTTAAGGTTAATTAATTTGTAATTAAAAAGATCATTAATTAGATTATTAATTAATGATTAGGGATTCATTAATCAAGTAATTAAGTGTAATTAAGACTTAATTAATCTAGTGATTAAGATTTATTAATTAAGTAATCAATGAGTAGTTAATTAAGTAAATAAAAGTTACTTAATTAATAGTTAAGAAGTGCTTAATTTGTAATTAAGTTTTATTAATTAATAATTAAGGTTTTATTAATTAATAATTAAAGGATAATTAATCCATAATTAAGGATTAATTAAGAAGTTGTTAAATGGTAATTAATTGATTAATCAATGGCAATTAAGAATTGATTAACTGTTAATTAAGGATGGGTTAACAGTTAATAAGGATTAATCAAATGGTTAATCAACTGGTAATTAAGGAATAATTAATTTTAATTAAGTTTTGAATTAACAATTAGTAATTAATAATTAAGTTTATTAATTAATAATTAAGAGATAATTAATTAGTTAATTAATGATTAATTAATTAATTATAAAAGTAATTATGGATTAATTAATTTGTATTAAGAGATATTGATTAATAATTAAGGTTATTAATCGATAGTTGATGAATAATTAATCAGTTAATTAAAGGTTAATTAATTGATTATGAAAGTAATTAAGGATTAATTACTTTGTTTTAAAGAAGATTAATTAATAATTGAGGTTTATTAATTGATAATTAAAGGATAATTAATCTGGATTAGGGATTGATAAATTGATTAATTGAGTTAATCAAGGATGTGATTAATTAATTAAGGTTAGTAATTAATTAATAATTTTATGAGAAGGACTAAGTGATTAATTCTTAAGGTATTAATTTAATTTAAGTAATTAAATTGATTATTATATGAATTGATAATGCTTGCTTATGGATGATTATTTGTTGAGTGTTTGAATTGGATGATATCTATTGGATTGATATCTATTGATGATATGTTGTGACATTCTGTGATATGATATTGGTTATATCAATGATAAATGTGTGATATTTATCTGTGTTAATGCTGTGTGAATTCAAAGCATTGAATTGAATTGAATTGTTTAAACCTTTAAATAACCTGGCCTTTGAGACACGTTTGGTTCGATGAGACCGGGATCGGGTATCAAATTTGATTATCCGAAAACCACATCGATCCAAGTTAAAAGTTAGGTTGTGAATTCAAGTGAAGATCAAGTTGAAGACTCGAAGTGTAAGAACTATCTGTCGTTAAAAACTCTGAGGGTGATTCCAATGCGAGTATAACGGAGATAGTACTTTCAGGTTCGAGATGAAGTTTTCAGAGTGCAAGGGTTATTGTTGTTAACTCCAAGGGTTATTCCCAAATAAGTGTAATGAGATAATGCCTTCAGTTTCGTTTGAGCCTGGAACGAACTTGTATGGATTGAATGCTTTCAGAACATCGTCTGGTGGACGATGAGCATTCTAAGATTGATGTGTTCTATAAAGGTAATTGTAGCCTCCAGCCTCATCAATCGGGAATGGCTAATACAGGGGAGGTGCAGCAAGGCTAAGTGGGTCATGCCCAAGTAGGACGAGAATTACCCCTATCAAGATGTCCCTTTTTATTCGGCTGTGTGGGCGGTTGCTAGCTAGAACCGTCGGGGTTGTCTTGTTCGGAACTGTTTAGTAAGGAATGGTTCCGGCTTTGTGTTGCAGGAGATTTAGGGTGGATCCTCGGTACGGTGATCAAGGTCACGTACTATGACGGGCGGTACCCCAGTAGCCCTGCCATTGATGGAAACCCATTCTTCCTATGTGCCCTTACGGTTTTGATTGTATTACCCACTTTTGTGGCTAGTAGCTGGAATTTAATGAATGTAACAATTTCGGCTATTTTCTATTTATTTGAAAACCCTAGACACTATTATAATATCACTGGATTTCCTATCAAATGTTTTGGTTAGCGTAAGGTAAAAACTTACCCATGTTTATGTGTGGGGAGTCTTACGTGATACCTTTTGTTTTCAAAGGTTTTTAAAAGTTAAGCAACTTTAACCCGTTTACTCACACTAGACCCATGTCTGACCCGGAGTTTATTCTGTTTTTCTTAAACGCTTGGGAAATTTTTTACGAGTAGCCTAGGGATTCAGGTTAGCGTTGACAAATTCTGGAGGAGATATGGAGCAGGAGGCTTCAGCGTTTGTAGTTATATTGTGTTTCCGTTGTGATATATCTCTGTGATGTATGTGTTGTATTAGAGTTGTATAATAGATAGACTTTTATAACTGTCTATCTTGTGTTGTTGTTTTTGTGTAACTCTAATGTGTAAATGACTATGTAATAGTTATGTTATATATTATATTTTGTTTCGTTCCGCTGTGAGATTCTAATATTGTTGAGTTCTTTTCTTCTATCTATTCTATTTCTACCTCTTTCTTTCTTATTGATGATGTGACTTTCTGTGGAGAGAAAGGCGGGTCGTCACAGCTAACTTTTATTCAAAATGTTTTACAAAATTATATCTTGTTTTCAAAATGTTTTCAAAATCTTCCTTTTAAAAGAATCAAAAACATATATCCCTGTTTTAATACTTTTAGCCTCAAAATAATCTTTATTTTCAAAATCAAATTATCCTTGGTTTTAAACTATCTTTTAATAATAATATATTTAATTTTTAAATATTTATACTTAGATTTAAATAATAAATTATAATAAAATTATGTATATATTATTCTCTATATTTATTGATGTATTTTAACTATAGTCATTTATATTTATAAAGTTTAAAATAGTTTTAATATAAGATATAAGTAATTTTCAAAGAAAAACAAATCACCAAAATTTCCTTTGGCATGTCGACATACTCAAGTACCCCATGTCGACATGGTAGCAGTTTATTTCAAAAATTTGAATTTCAAAGGAAGTGTCTATTCGTCATATCCTTTCACGAATGGACATGGCTGTTGTTCTACTATAAATAGGGGTGGTTTTGAACGAATTTGTAATCATATTTTACTGGTTTTCACTCCTCTTCTTCTTCCACATTTCTTTATACATATTCTTACCATTACTCTGTCGAAATCAACATTGAATCTATCTAGATCATTTCTAGTTTGATTCTCTATCACTATCTCAACAAGATCTCAGTGCTACTCAGAGTTATAGACTTCTTTGTAATCAATTTAGCGAGAAAATGTGTGATTGTTGCCTTGGAAATCAATCAAGCGAGAAAATGTGTGATTGTGGCCTTGGAAATCAATCAAGTTAGAAAAGGTGTGATTGTAGCCTAGGAAATCAATTGGGTGAACTTGTTTCCCCTGAAATCAAGTATCTCTACCTAGAGGATAGTGAATCTGGAGTGGTGTACCTCGTGGCCATGAAATCGAGGGTTTTAATATTCTCGAATTTTAGCCAAGCTTAATTTGATAATTGATTTAATTTCTGAAAATTAAATTGTGAATTAATTTGAATTTTTTAAATTAAATAAATAAAGTGCCTATTTAATTGTATAAATAGGTTGTAAATTAAATTATGGGTTTGAAATTCAAATAAATATTTATTTATAACTATAGTAGTTCAGGATAATATGATATTTAATAAGGTATAATAGTTTAACTAAAAATAGGATTTGATAAAAAAGATTTAATCTTTTATAAATGTAACATGAATAATGTGATTTGTATATGATATATATAATGATATAATGGATATTGTTTTTTAATTTAATAGTGGATTTGAAATTATCAATTAAATATCTTATAAATAAAGATTTGAATTTGAAGTTTGATTTGAAGTTCAAAAATAAATATTTTGAAAATGAAAATTGGATTTATTGACTTATCTCTTTTAGAACTAATATATATATATGTATATATATATATATATAAATATTTATTAGAAATGTATAATTTGGATTTCAAATCATCTTCTTTAAAGTTGTATAAATATAAATTTGAAAATATAAAAATATGTAAATATAAAAGAGTTAATTAATTTATAAAATGAAAGGGGTTAAAGACTAAATCAATAAATTAATTAAAGTTTAGGATTTAAACATAAAAAAATTGATGCAAATGACATTTGTACATTTATAATCTCTTGCATAAACAAGTGTTAATAAAATAATGCAAGTGTAAATGTTTTATGATGTAATTAAACAAGTGTAAGCATCTTATGATATAATCTAACATTTGTGAGCCATGTAAGTTGAAAATTAAACAAGCGTCAAAAAATAAAATTTCCTTTTTATTTGAATTCTTAAAAAAAATATTTGATTAGAAATTCAGGCTTCATCAATTTTTCTTCTACTTTTATTTCTCAAAACAAAGATCTGTGGAAGCTTAAACCAGTAACAAGAAAAAAAATCTCATGCTCAGGAAATCAAATGCAATAAATATGTACAAACCTAAGAAGGGATGAAAACCCAAAACAAAATCAAACCCGAGAAATAATGATAGCAAACCATAAAAGCAAATCGAAATTTAAAGATCAATTCCAGATCATTTTAAACTGAAGCTCAAATCAAACAGTTTTCAACTTCAACTTGGAACTTCAGTTTGCAAAACCTGGGAATTTAAAATGCAATGATCAAACTTGAAGAAGTAGATCAAAGTCCAAATTGCACCTGAATCAAAGCAAGATTCATTTCCAGTTTCAAAATCATGCAGCAAATCCAAAGTTGCAAATTCAAATCAGTGTCCAGTTTTCAAATATCATTCTCAGGCTCCTCTGTTCTTCATTTTGAGGTGAGCAAACTCTTAAAACTAAGTATATTTTGGTTCGCATGTGATTGATATTAGATGTTTGTTTGTGGAATATGCTTGTGTGAGTGTGAATGCCTGAATGTGTGTGTGTGTATATTATATAACTGTGTACAAACCTTTATCTCTGCTTTTCAAAGACACAGGTTAAACCCAATCGAAGAAAAATCCATATCTCTTCAAATAAAAAAATTTAGGCTGAGATATCTGAATAAAAATTGGTTATAATACCTTAATCTAAACTTTAAAAATAAATTCTAGATGTAAATATTTAGGGAATATATGAAAATTCGAATATGACAGTGAAAACCAGACTAAAGTCAAAAATCGATGATTTCGATTTCTTGTTTAGATATTACGAAGTGAATTGTAATAGAAAACCATGATTTAAGAATATAGTTTCAAGATTTTCAGATTTGGAAATCATTTGGAATTTAGAGTTGAACGAAAATTCAAAAAATGTCAATTTCCGTCGATCTAAGAACATTCAAACTTCGAGTTCGAATCTGGAGGGGAGGAATGTGATGTAGATTGTAGGAATAATGATCGCAAATTTTTTTGTATCAATTATGGTGGACAGGCGAAACGATTTTAGGGTTTTAAAACCCAGCCGTGCTCGATGAAGTTTAAGGGGGTTCGTCGTCGAGAAGGCATCGGGGTCGATCGCTCAAGGGGGAATCGATAGGCTAGGGTGAGGCGCTGCTCTGGGTTGAGTCAGAGGGTGTCTGGTGGTCGATCGTGGCAGCGAGTGGTGATTGTTCATCAAAGTTTTGATTCCAGTTTTGAGTCGAACTCTTCGTTTTCGATAGCGTGGGAAATTTGACGATCTGGGTGGTGAAAAAGGGTAGGTAGATGTTTGTCGACGTGAGGTTGCCGACGAGGTCGACTGGAGATCATGGGATCACTTGTGCATGCGCACACGTGACATTGCGTGACCGCATTGTTTTAAGGTTGGGGAAGATGGATCTTTATCAGGGACGAACTCGAAGGGATTCACGAAGTAACTTGAAGTAGATAAAAGGGGTGGGTTGCCCGAAGTAAGGCTCGGGCAAAGTAGATATTGTCTCGGGTCATATTTTGTTTAAGTAAACAGTTTTTAAATCTGAAAGAAAAAAAAGTGTTTCGGGTTTTGAATCAAAGAACTTGTGTTTATTTAAAATGTTTTCTAAGTTTAAAGCAAAGTAAAACAAAGTTTTGGAGTTATGGAAATAATTAGTTTGCAAAGATTTAATGTTGAACAAGTTTTTAAATATATTTAAAATTAATAGATTTTAAATGATTGTCTTGATTCAAGCTTAAAGTTAATTAGAAAGGTAATTAAGTGTTATTTAATTATATGATCACTATTTATAAATTAATTCTTAATTTTTTTTAAATCAATAATGAAGTTAAAGAGTAAATCAAAAGAAATGTTTTTGAATCATTAATTGACTTAAATTTTGTGTTAATGATAATTAATTACAAAGATCGTTTATTAAAGATTTTTAATGATAAGTTAGTGATTAATGAAAGATGATTAGTTATGGGTGTCCGGATAATTAAGGATAATCAATTTCATGATTAAGCTTAAT